>CM068375.1:221918328-227477662 GCA_034769895.1 Magicicada septendecula
AAACTTCAGAATTGTCTCGTTCGAACTTCACAATGTCGCATAGTTGGGTTGGATAAGTTATACCAGAAGTGATGATACTGTGGAAATGTGATCTATATTTGGATACACGGTCGCTGTGCGAGTGTTGTGGAACAGTGCCGCAACACTGACCAAACGAAACACATTTGATCGCCTTTATTGTTCACATTGATGATGGCATTAGTACGAGACAATTCGAGGGGTGTACGGATGAAACTGGAAGCGGCCAGCGGTTGGTACCGTGAGAGAACGAGTTCCAAAAAGACGATGTGGTCCCAACGCCCAACCGCTACCCTCGCGTGTGAATTTATAAATCGATTCGATAATTTTTTCGTACGAAGCTTCTAAACGGTCGGGTAACTCGTCTTTGTCACCGATCAGCGTCGTATGACATCGACCGTGAAAATAGCCTTGGGTCGTCACTTCTTCTTCCTCGTCCGTGTCAGCGTTTACGATGTACTTGACAAATCTCGCTTTAACTGTTATATGCCACTTTATAGTAAGCAATCGTGTCAGTTCGTTTAAAATGTCCGTACGTAACGTATCATGCATTTCATCGAAAAAGGTTATGACATCGTTGACACATCCTTCGTCCTCCGTAACAGGCGTGTAAACGTACGACACCAACGCGCCACGCAACGAATGTTTACAATCAACAGTAAACGAGTGCATTGTTTGAAGTAATAATCACAACAACCACATATAAGCAAAACAATTACTTGCTTGCTTGAGGAACAACAGAAGACTGAACGCTGGCGGCGATCCCCTCTCCTCTTATACTATCTATGGCGGCTGCGCGCGCAGCTATACCCCTCTCCGCCCCCACCGGCTGCGCGCGCAGCTATCCTCTCTCCGCTCCCACCGACAGCGATCCCCACTACCGACTGCACTCGCAGTGATTCCTTCAGCTCTCTCCAGCGATGCAGGGACGGGGGAGAATGTACTGGGGCAAACGTGCATTCTTTCTGCAGATGTATTTCACTGTGGCAGAAGAAAAATAAAATATAACACCATGTGCAGACATGGAAATAAAATATGTACGCATAAGATGATGAAGACTTACATATGTACATTGACAACAGACAGCGATGATGACGATGCGGTCGTTATTTCGTCATCAACATTGGACTCCATATCCGAGATGGATAAATTTCTGAGTGTTCTGGACTCTGCTTCGTTGGTGTACAGGGCATTGGTGTACATGGAAACATTAGTAGTACCGTTATCATCGCTGAAAAGAAGGGTATATCACACAAAGTAAAATTAGAATAACAATTTGTAACACACAATTTGTAGCGCACCAGTGTTCAGCAACATATTAGTTGCAAAGTTCACAGGATATCTAGCTCAACTGTCGATGCGTGCGCAACTGTTGTAAAAAAGCCGTTACGTGCATGCGCAAATAATTCCAATGCGCATGCGCAAAGGACTGAAAGAAGAGATGATTTACATATTAAAAGTACGTTTAAGCCGTAGTCATGATATTTAACGTATACGTGGTTTTTGATCTTGAAAAAACATTCGTCTACCTCCACGTAGTACATATCGTACAGAAGAGTACCGAGAATCGGTTTGTAACTTTTGGTTAACGTTTTTTCCTCTTCAAGGATCCCATGTTTTAACGCACGGTATTTCTTCCGTATGTCATCGCTGATCGTGTCGATATCATGGGCTAGTTGTTTCTCCTTCTTTTCGTTCATCTTGATAAACGGTAGTACACCGACTACATCAGTGACACCGAGACATCTGTATCTACCCGAACGATCGATGACTGTTTTAGTTAACAGTGAACAGCTGTTACGTGCATTTATGCGAACAGTCTGCAACTGTTTTCATTTTCCCAGAACATGTGCATTTACCCGAACGGTCGACGACTGTTTTAGTTAACAGTGAACAGCTGTTACATGCATGTATGCGAACAGTCTACAACTGTTTTTTATTTTTTCAGGACACATGTATTTACCTGAACGCACGACGACTGAGTTAGTTAACAGTGAACAGCTGTTACCTGCATTTATGCGAACAGTCTACAATAGTTTTTTTATTTTTCCGAGACACTTATACTTACCTGAACGCTCGACGACTGTTTTAGTTAAGAGTGAACAGTTGTTACGTGCATTTGTGCAAGCAGTCGGGGGTTATAAGAGTTCGAATACATTATCTTCCCCATGTTAACGGACGGGAGGTGGGTGGGGGTAGTCACGGAGTTGGAGGATGTTGGCCATGCTGGAAAAGTCGTCGCCCATGTTGGAAAATTCGGCAACCAATCATCGATGACCTCCGGGCGGCGACCGGGCGGTGGCCATTCGGCGGATGGCGAACCAGATGACACCACTGACTCTCAAATCTAACCACCGTTCGCCATCCGCCGCCTGGCACCGCCCGGTCGCCGCCCGGAGGTCATCGATGATTGGTTGCCGAATTTTCCAACATGGGCGACGACTTTTCCAGCATGGCCAACATCCTCCAACTCCGTGACTACCCCCACCCACCTCCCGTCCGTTAACATGGGGAAGATAATGTATTCGAACTCTTATAACCCCCGACTGCTTGCACAAATGCACGTAACAACTGTTCACTCTTAACTAAAACAGTCGTCGAGCGTTCAGGTAAGTATAAGTGTCTCGGAAAAATAAAAAAACTATTGTAGACTGTTCGCATAAATGCAGGTAACAGCTGTTCACTGTTAACTAACTCAGTCGTCGTGCGTTCAGGTAAATACATGTGTCCTGAAAAAATAAAAAACAGTTGTAGACTGTTCGCATACATGCATGTAGTTCACTGTTAACTAAAACAGTCGTCGACCGTTCGGGTAAATGCACATGTTCTGGGAAAATGAAAACAGTTGCAGACTGTTCGCATAAATGCACGTAACAGCTGTTCACTGTTAACTAAAACAGTCATCGATCGTTCGGGTAGATACAGATGTCTCGGTGTCACTGATGTAGTCGGTGTACTACCGTTTATCAAGATGAACGAAAAGAAGGAGAAACAACTAGCCCATGATATCGACACGATCAGCGATGACATACGGAAGAAATACCGTGCGTTAAAACATGGGATCCTTGAAGAGGAAAAAACGTTAACCAAAAGTTACAAACCGATTCTCGGTACTCTTCTGTACGATATGTACTACGTGGAGGTAGACGAATGTTTTTCAAGATCAAAAACCACGTATACGTTAAATATCATGACTACGGCTTAAACGTACTTTTAATATGTAAATCATCTCTTCTTTCAGTCCTTTGCGCATGCGCATTGGAATTATTTGCGCATGCACGTAACGGCTTTTTTACAACAGTTGCGCACGCATCGACAGTTGAGCTAGATATCCTGTGAACTTTGCAACTAATATGTTGCTGACACTGGTGCGCTACAAATTGTGTGTTACAAATTGTTATTCTAATTTTACTTTGTGTGATATACCCTTCTTTTCAGCGATGATAACGGTACTACTAATGTTTCCATGTACACCAATGCCCTGTACACCAACGAAGCAGAGTCCAGAACACTCAGAAATTTATCCATCTCGGATATGGAGTCCAATGTTGATGACGAAATAACGACCGCATCGTCATCATCGCTGTCTGTTGTCAATGTACATATGTAAGTCTTCATCATCTTATGCGTACATATTTTATTTCCATGTCTGCACATGGTGTTATATTTTATTTTTCTTCTGCCACCAGTGAAATACATCTGCAGAAAGAATGCACGTTTGCCCCAGTACATTCTCCCCCGTCCTGCATCGCTGGAGAGAGCTGAAGGAATCACTGCGAGTGCAGTCGGTAGTGGGGATCGCTGTCGGTGGGAGCGGAGAGAGGATAGCTGCGCGCGCAGCCGGTGGGGGCGGAGAGGGTATAGCTGCGCGCGCAGCCGCCATAGATAGTATAAGAGGAGAGGGGATCGCCGCCAGCGTTCAGTCTTCTGTTGTTCCTCAAGCAAGCAAGTAATTGTTTTGCTTATATGTGGTTGTTGTGATTATTACTTCAAACAATGCACTCGTTTACTGTTGATTGTAAACATTCGTTGCGTGGCGCGTTGGTGTCGTACGTTTACACGCCTGTTACGGAGGACGAAGGATGTGTCAACGATGTCATAACCTTTTTCGATGAAATGCATGATACGTTACGTACGGACATTTTAAACGAACTGACACGATTGCTTACTATAAAGTGGCATATAACAGTTAAAGCGAGATTTGTCAAGTACATCGTAAACGCTGACACGGACGAGGAAGAAGAAGTGACGACCCAAGGCTATTTTCACGGTCGATGTCATACGACGCTGATCGGTGACAAAGACGAGTTACCCGACCGTTTAGAAGCTTCGTACGAAAAAATTATCGAATCGATTTATAAATTCACACGCGAGGGTAGCGGTTGGGCGTTGGACCACATCGTCTTTTTGGAACTCGTTCTCTCACGGTACCAACCGCTGGCCGCTTCCAGTTTCATCCGTACACCCCTCGAATTGTCTCGTACTAATGCCATCATCAATGTGAACAATAAAGGCGATCAAATGTGTTTCGTTTGGTCAGTGTTGGCGGCACTGTTTCCACAACACTCGCACAGCGACCGTGTATCCAAATATAGATCACATTTCCACAGTATCATCACTTCTGGTATAACTTATCCAACCCAACTATGCGACATTGTGAAGTTCGAACGAGACAATTCTGAAGTTTCCATAAATGTTTTTGGATACGAAGAAAAAGAAATTTACCCGTTACGAATAACTCCTTCGAGAGGCAGACGACATCACGTTAATCTATTACTTCTTACCACTGACGACCGAAAACATTACTGTTTAATAAAAAATATGAGTCGCTTACTGTCTTCACTAACCAAACACAAAGCCCGTTCATTCTATTGTGATTACTGTCTGCACAGGTTCTGCGAAGAACGACTCCTTACCGAACACGTCCCACACTGTTCACCGTACGGTGAACAAAGAATTCGTTTACCCACGAAAGAGAAGGAGAAGGTTATGTGCTTCAAAAATTACACTTACTGCCATAAAGTCCCTTTCGCGATATATGCAGACTTTGAATCGTTCATTGTGCCTTGTCATCGCTGCGACGCTCCTCCGCACACATCGTCCACCACAACGGAGTCGTTACATCTTCCTTCAGGTTTCTCCTACCTCATAGTCGACCACGAGCGTAACATTTTCAAACCTCAGGTCGTTTATCGCGGTGAGAACGTGATAGAAACCTTTCTCGATAGACTAATGGTTGAAGAGCGTGAACTGTACAGGATCATGCGTACCATTGTCCCCATGACTATGAGTGATCGTGACGTATTATCTTTCACGAATGCCGTCGTATGCCATCTCTGTGAAAAACCACTGACCGATGACGACAAGGTGCGCAACCATTGTCATCTGACTGGACGATACCTTGGCGCAGCTCACAACGTATGTAACCTCAACTGCAAGACTCCCCAACATATTCCCGTCTTTTTCCATAACTTACGAGGTTACGACGCACATCACTTGATACAAGGGTTGGGTAAATACAACGATGAGAATCTCACTTGTATCGCTACCACTAGTGAACGCTTCGTATCGGTCACGTTGGGTGCCCTGCGTTTCGTAGACACGTTGCAATTTTTGAACACGTCCTTGGACACACTTGTTGGAAACTTGCGCGCGAGCGGTGCGGAATTCGCTTTAACAAAACAATGTTTCGAAGAACACTTTGAGCTACTCTTACGTAAGGGGGTGTACCCTTACGATTACATGACGGGTAGCGAGAAGTTCGACGAAACACGTCTGCCCGCACGCGAACACTTTTTCAACAGGCTGAGTGAATCGCCCGTGTCGGACGAAGATTACGCTCACGCGCAGAACGTGTGGCAGACTTTCGGAATCCGTACGCTGGGCGATTATCACGATCTTTATCTTAAAACAGACGTACTGCTGCTGGCCGACGTCTTCGAGGCGTTCCGTGAGATGGCCATGCGGTACTACCAGATCGATCCGGCTCATCTTTACTCGCTTCCCGGCGTCGCTTGGCACGCGATGTTAAAGATGACCGGTGTGCGACTGGAGCTGTTGACGGATATAGATCAGCATCTTTTCATTGAATCATCTGTTCGCGGCGGTGTTAGCATGGTACCCAACCGCTATGCCAAGGCCAACAACCCGCTAATCGCTGATCAGTATGATGCTTCAAAGCCGACCTCTTTCATATTGTACACCGACTGCAACAACCTTTACGGTGCAGCCATGTCACAACCACTCCCTTACGGCGACTTTAGATGGCTCGATCGTAACGAGATCGACTCACTGGACGTACGTACTCTGAGTGATGACAGTGACATGGGCTACATACTTGAGGTCGACCTACACTATCCATCTGAACTTCATGACCTTCACTCCGATTATCCACTAGCGCCCGTGCGTTCCTGCGTCAATCCTGACATACTTTCACCGTACTCTCGACGACTCCACACACGACTACACTATACAAAAGGGTATAACGGATCAGAAACGCCTTCGTCGTCCGTTCCCAAGTTGCTGACGACTTTGGACGACAAGCAAAAATACGTTCTCCATTTTCGAAATTTAAAGTTGTATCTGAATCTTGGTCTAGAATTGAAAGCGATCCATAGAGTGTTGAGTTTTAAACAGAGAGCGTGGTTGAAACCGTTTATCGATTTCAACACGCAAAAGAGAGCAGCAGCCACCAACAGTTTTGAAAAGGATTTTTTCAAACTGATGGTCAACGCTGTCTATGGTAAATCGCTGGAGAACGTGAGGAAACGAATAGACTTCCAACTAGTCTCTAACGAACGACGGCTGCAGAAACTTGTTTCCAATCCACGACTAGAGCGTATGATCCGCTACACTGACGACTTGGTCGGTCTGGCCTTACGACAGAGGACGATATTCCTTTCCCGTCCAGTGTACGTCGGCTTCACAGTACTCGATGTCAGCAAATTGATAATGTATGATTTTCATTATCGTTACGCTGTCGCCAAGTACGGACGACGATTGACATTACTAATGACTGACACGGACAGTTTACTTTACAGCATACGGACTGACGATGTGTACTCTGATATGAAAGAGGATCTCCACCTTTTCGACACGTCGGACTATCCCACAGATCATCCTTGTCATTGCGACGACAACAAAAAGGTCGTGGGGAAGTTCAAGGATGAAACCAATGGGAAACCCATCAGAGAATTCGTCGGACTCAGAGCTAAATGTTACTCGCTCCTGTTGTCCGACTGCACCGACAAAAAGGTGGCGAAAGGTGTGCCAAGGACGGCAATAAAAAAAAGGTTACGTCATCGGTTGTACAGTGAGTGTCTTTTCGGTAGTCGTACGGTTTTCACCTCTGCCGAGTGTATACGAAGCGATCGTCATAAGCTGTATACGCAACGTGTAACGAAACTTTCCCTGTCACCTTATGACGATAAGAGGTACGTACTGGACGACGGCGTAACTACACTCGCGTACGGACACTACAGAACGTGTAAACGTACGTTAACCGATGACGATGCTGGTCCTAACATGAAGAGGCGGAGGTACATGGACCAGTAACTCACGGTAAGAATAAACTCGTATTTCATGTATAAAAGTATGTAATACAATTCACACAGTGCAAATTCAATTGACCTTCACGGGGAAGGGGGAGGTAGGCGACTAGACGACGGTGGTTTAACCGCGTGAAACAGGATGCAAGTCGCGGTTAATTTATTCGACTTCCATCGAGACCTTCACATATGATCGGGGGGGGTGTAGTATACAGTTATTTTTATTCACTTACAACAAGATGCTGACTGCTCATTTGTTATCGCAGTGTGTGAACGTTTTGATGGGCTAAGTGGGAGGTCTTATTCATCTTATGTGTACATGTTGTTATATTTTATTTTTTCAGTAAAATACAACTGCAGCCACGGTCAAAGCTCGCATACGGATACTACAAAACGCGTAAACGTACGCTATCTGACGACGCTGCTGGTCCTAACGTGAAGAGGCGGAGGTACACGGACCAGTAACTGACGGTAAGAATAAACTCGTATTTAATGTTTAAAAATTATTTATTACAATTCACTGAGTTCAAATTCATTAGAACTTTACGGGGGGGGGAGTATGCAATTATTTTTATTCGCTTACAAAAAGATGCTGACTGCCCATATGTTATCACAGCGTGTGAACGTTTTGATGGGCTAGTTGGGGGGGGGGGGTCTTATTCATCTTATGTATACATATATTATTATTTCCACGGCTGTACATGTTGTTATATTTTATTTTTCGGTCACATCCACAACAGTCGCAGCCACAGCCTCAGTCGCAGCAGCCATAGCCTCAGCCACAGCAACACCTGGTGAGAAACCTGCCTCGGTCAGGGAATGTTCTGAACCTGGATATCGATAACGGACGTTACGCTCTGCTATACGATGTGTATTCACGATTTCAAAAATCGTACTACCGTAGAACTCAACCCAACGTACTTCTAACACCAACAGAGTTCATAGCGAGAGCACCGCGGATACTACAAAACGCGTAAACGTACGCTATCCGACGACGCTGCTGGTCCTAACGTGAAGAGGCGGAGGTACACTGACCAGTAACTGACGGTAAGAATAAACTCGTATTTAATGTTTAAAAATTATTTATTACAATTCACTGAGTTCAAATTCATTAGAACTTTACGGAGGGGGGGGGAGTATGCAGTTATTTTTATTCGCTTACAAAAAGATGCTGACTGCCCATATGTTATCACAGCGTGTGAACGTTTTGATGGGGTAGTTGGGGGGGGTCTTATTCATCTTATGTATACATATATTATTATTTCCACGTCTGTACATGTTGTTATATTTTATTTTTCGGTCACATCCACAACAGTCGCAGCCACAGCCTCAGTCGCAGCAGCCATAGCCTCAGCCGCAGCAACACCTGGTGAGAAACCTGCCTCGGTCAGGGAATGTTCTGAACCTGGATATCGATAACGGACGTTACGCTCTGCTGTACGATGTGTATTCACGATTTCAAAAATCGTACTACCGTAGAACTCAACCCAACGTACTTCTAACACCAACAGAGTTCATAGCGAGAGCACCGCTATTCGTCTTCGATTGTAGCAGAGAGGACGTGTCGCTCAAGTCTTCGTCGGTTGACGTCAGATTGGAGTTCGAGTCCACGAGCAATTTCCCGCTCAGACCGCGACCTACTGCATGATACTGCACGATTCTCTCAACGTATACAATCCGCTGTCCAACACAGTGCGCAGACAGAATTAAACGCATGCTGTATATTATTGTTTTTTTTTACTGTAAATACTATGTTGCTTTTTAGAATATATGTACACACAACTTTTAATGTATGTGTTTTTATATTAATAAATGTAGTCATTTATAACAATTTTCGTGTACTTTAATTTCGTAATACCCTCTCAATCGCAGCCCTCTTTCCTACAGTACGAATGATGGGAGGGGGTGCATCTCCAATTGGATGGTATTCCCCCTCCCCTACTCTTCGCTATTTTTTTTTAATCAGTGCGAGTCGTAGTAAGTTTCTGGTAAATTACTAATTGAATACAAAGTTGTGTTATTTTGTATTATTTCGATGCATAGAGACAGCGCAAACATCCGGACGATTGTATCAAACGGCTTGCATAACTTGGTGTCAGCGTACCGATAATGAAATTTGTACATTATCAGTTTGCTGACATCAAGTACTGTGAAGCCGACGTACACCGCACGGGAAAGGAATATCGTCCTCTGTCGTAAGTTCAGTCCGTCCAAGTCATCGATATAGCGGATCATCGAAGAAGAGCTGAATATGTCGTCTTTTTACAACGACCACCAGAAGTGGAAAAAACGACCTTTTTTTCACAATAATCGAAACGTACCTGAAGAAAGGACTAGAAGACCCGAAATTTTCTCTACGACCCAACAACAACACGTTGAAATGTGAAATTTATTGTTCATACGATATCGATTTCGGATGTACGGAACACACGATCGGTACCATGTTGGGTTTCTCCATCCTTTTATCTTCGTGTTCGTAAAAGGATTGCAAAAAAAATTTTCTACAGATGCGTATCATGCATTTTAATATTATAAATTTAGAAGATTTCGGTTGTCCCAAACTCGATCAATTACAATCAATACACGGAACAGTCTGTCTCGCGCACCGCTTATTTCCGGAAATATGTACAAATACTAGAGTACACGCTTTACGCGAGTGGGTTGTATCAGATTTTAGAATAGTCAATATGTTTCTGATAAATTACTAACATTATTGTTTAGCGCTTACGTAAAAAATAACAGTCGTCGCCTTTCTATCGATTACATCATCTGTCTAAAAATAAATTAGCGTAGACGACATGTTCAAACAAGCACATGTGCTGTCTAGACGTATAAAAATAACCGACACCCCTCTTCCTCACCTACCCATCGAACCGTGAGAAATCAAGTCGTATCCTGTTCACACAGTTAAATACATCACCTGTCTAAAAATAAATTAGCGTCGTCGACATGCTCGAACAAGCACGAATGCTGTCTAGACGTATAAAAAATAACCGACTCCCCTCTTCCCCACCTACCCATCGAACCGTGAGAAATCAGCTCGTGTCCTGTTCACACGGTTAAAAATAAACGCTTACTGTGCGTTGAGTGGTTTCCCCCCTCTCCGGTTTCCATCTCCACAACTACCTCCCTATATATTCCGCTGTGCACGAGCGTTATTCGTTCATTCGTTGAGAGACGTGCCAGAAATTATAAATTCTTTATTTTAAAATGGCATCATTCACTGAAAAGTTTGCAACTATTAGCGCAATTGAGTATAAAAAAATAAAGGAATTGATAATCGGTGTAAAATATCCGATAGAAGAAATGCAGAATATAGACGCAAAGTACGGTAAAGCTGTACTCGTCACTCTCCAAGATTACAGAGACCCTAGACTAAAGTATCGTGTATATCTACCAAAGAGATACGCAGGCGTTTTCGAAGATGAGGAATTAAAAAATTTAGTACCGTGTTCGCTGCAACTAATTTATCGCGGAGAAAAGGATAGAGCTTACATAGTAGAAATTGTACAGTAGGACCGAATGGACATCTTCATTTGTCGCGTACGATTACATATATTGACATAATGTTAAAATATAATGTGCTTACACATAATTCATTTGATATAATTGTATACAATTGTATTTTTTTAATTGTCACTACTGTGTGTGTGTGTTTATTTCATTTTTTGTACATATTTGTCCTGTCATAGTGCACTTGTAATTAGTTTTACTTAGTTGTATTTCGTATACCATTGTCATATTGCTTATGTTTATATTTTGAAATTTTCACTACTGTGCGCGTTTACATATTATGTATTTTCAATTGTAATATATTTTGATTACATGTATTTTAATTATTTGTAATTAAACAGTATTGCTTTTTTTTAATTGTCACTTCTGTGTGTGTTTATTTAATTTTTTTGTACATATTTGTCATGTCATAGTGCACTTGTACTTAGTTTTACTTAGATGTATTTCGTATACATTTTGTAATTTTCACTACTGTGTGCGTTTACATATTATGTATTTTAATTACATGTATTTTAATTATTTGTAATTAAACAGTATTGCTTTAATATTTTTATTGTTTTAATTTATCGTGGAGAAAAGGATAGAGCTTACATAGTAGAAATTGTACAGTAGGACCGAATGGACATCTTCATTTGTCGCGTACGATTACATATATTGTTATTGTGTGGTGTGGTGTGGTGTGTGTGTGTGTGTGTGTGTGTGTGTGTGTGTGTGTGTGTGTGTGTGTGTGTGTAGTTTATTGTATATTTTTATGTGTGTTTGATTACAATATATGTAAATTTTGCTTTGCTTAGTTGTTTATTTTCAACTATCCTTTTTTCCTTCCATCATGCATGTTTCATAAGTGAAATGTCAATCAAAACAATTGCACAAATGCACGATAATCAATTTTTACAAGTGAAATGATATTCAATTTTGCACCGCAGTAGTAAATCCGAACGGCAGCAGTGTAAATATCTAAACCCATACACTATAACACATGCATAAGTTGACAACGTGACCAACGCCAGTACAGTTCTCGAGTTGGCAACAATGCAATTCACATCGACGATATCCGGACAATGGGGTGGCAGTGTAAATATATCTGAAACCCGTAAACTATAACACATGCATGAGTCGACAACGTGACCGATGCCAGTACAGTTCTCCAGTTGGCAACAATGCAATTCACCTCTTCACATCGACGATATCCGGACAATGGTGGCAGTGTAAATATATCTGAAACCTGTACACTATAACTCATGCACGAGCCGACAACGTGGCCGACGCTAAACCAGCACACATGCACAAGTTGACAACGTCGACGCTTTTCCAACGTGGACGCCCTTCCGGAAAACACAGTATATATCCAAACCCATACACTATAACACACGCTCGAATCGCCAACGTGGCCGAACCTTAACCAGCACACTCTTACACTACTTGACTGAGTTGGCAACAATGCAATTACTTAACACATAGACACAACATCGACGATATCGAGACAATTGTGGCAGTGTAAATATATCCGAAACCAGTACACTATAACACCGAGTTGACAACGCGTTGGCAACAATGGCGGCAGTGTAAACATATATTCAACCCGTACACTATAACACCGAGCCGACAACGTCGATTAACCCCAACACAAGTTGGCAACACCGACGCTTTCCCAACATGGCCGAACTTCCGGAAAAACCCCTTACATATACATAACCATACACTATAACACATGCACGAATCGGCAACCTGGCCGTACCTTAACCACTACACACATCCACAACCCGACAAGCTTTTCCAACATGGCCGCCGCCGACCCACCACGACGGGCGACGATCAAGCCACGACCAGGCCGCGGCCAAGCCGCCGCCCAGCGACGGTGACGACGTCAAATATTTGCTTAACACATAGACACGACATCGACGATATCGGGACAATTGTGGTAGTGTAAATATATCTGAAACCCGTACACTATAACACATGCACGAGCCGACAACGTGGCCGACGCGTTGGCAACAATGCAATTCACCTCTTCACATCGACGGACATTGGAGGCAGTGTAAATATATCTTAAACCCATACACTATAACACTCGCACGAACCGACAACGTCGATAAAACCAGCACAAGTTGGCAATGCCGACAACGCTTTTCCAACATGGCCACCCTTCCGGAAAACACCGTATATATCCAAACCTGTACACTATAACACACGCACGAGTCGGCAACGTGACCGAACCTTAACCAGCACACTCCTACCACAACCCGACAACCTCGCACTTTTCCAACATGGCCAACGCCACCGACAAAATGGACGACGACCACTCCTGGCGACGATCAAGCCACGACCAGGACACCACCAGGCCGCCGCCGGACGGCGAACGGCGAACGGCGAACGGCAAACGGCGAACATAGCCACGCCTCCGCCAATCAACGCACACATAACCCCACTTTAGGCGGCGACGACGACAACATGGCCGTATGACGTCACTTCCGCGGTAGAGGGTGGGGATGGATTGGGGGGTAGCGGTATCATCCTCCATCTCACTCGCACTCATTGCACATGTCATTCGCTCTCAGTCGCACTCATGGGGAAGATAGTGGCTTCGAACCCCCATAACACCCCTACTGTTAATGTTTGATCTCCATTAAGTAGTGCACAAGTTTTCAAAGTTTTAATATTATGATGTCCGTAATTAAAACATCAGAGCAGGTTTAGTATGTATGAGAGTACACCGTGGACAAAACTTTTCAACATTTCCTATTGCGCGTTGCTTAGAGTAAAGCTGCGAATCTACAGTGTACGTTCCACTGAACAAACACGCGGAAAAAAAGGAGCGCTCCGAACTCACTCATGGACCCTCAGCATCTTGCAGAGGGTTCATTCCTTAAAGACAAAAATTCTGTCTAGGAAGTAAGTCGCTATCCACGCTGGATAATTTTTCGGCTTGCCGCGTTATGTTGGTGTGGGTTTCGGCACTTTCCATTTAAAAATCGTGCGAATGTAACAAAATAAACATGAGGGAGGCCAGAAATAACGCGAATTGTGTGTGTGTGTGTGTGTGTGTGTGTGTGTGTGTGTGTGTGTGTGTGTGTTCCCTGCCTTTTTATTGTAGTAATCATAATAATAAAATGGAAACGTACACATAACATAATTGAGATATGCTTGCCTGCCACGAACGATATATTTTCTCTCATACATGATTTACATTACAATGAAAAAATTATAATTTTATTGCCTGGCAACAAAATTCTTTATTTTTAACAATTACCATTGTTTGAAAAAGTTTAAATGAATTTTCAAGTACTTTACTGTTGTTAAAACGAAAAATGTTGCCGGTAAACTACCCCTTCTAATTAACCGATCTTCACCAAAATCAAAAGGCCTTGAGAACACTACAATTCAGGGATGTATGAAAAAATTATTTGATTCTGTTTGAATTTGCGGCTGTTATCGTTTGCCAAAATAAAATTACCCTTGATAAAAAACACTGCTGGTAAACTACCCCTTTCCTTTAACCGATCTTCTCCGAAAACAATTGGTCTTGAGTACTCTACAAATCAGGGCTGTATGCAAAAAATGATTTGATTCTGTTTGAATTTGCGACTGTTATCGTTTGCCATAGAAAATACCCATGGTAAAGCATAAAACGTTGCCGGTAAACTACCCCTTTCCCTTACCCGTTCTTCACCAAAAACAATAGGTTTTGTGAACTCTTCAATTTAGGGTTGTATGCAAATAATCGTTTGATTCTGTTTGAATTTGTGGCTGTTATCGTTTGCCATAAAAAATACCCTTGTTAAAACATAAAACGTTGCCGGTAAACTACCCCTTTCCCTTAACCGATCGTCACCAAAAACAATAGGTCTTGATAACTCTACAATTCAGGGCTGTATGCAAAACATTATTTAATTCTGTTTGAATTTGCGGCTATAATCGTTTACCAAATAAAATGTAAATATCGGTATGGAGAACTATACATAATTTCCATATTCTAAGTTTTATATTTAAAATCAGTTTCGAAATGAAATATTACCATAGAAACTACTTCTTTCTACTTACTGCTTCAGCCTTAACAACAGTACTGTGGTCACTAACGTATACCACCTCACGTTATCGCACACGATTTTCACTGATGATGGAAGTCGATGGAATTGCCGAAATGTCTGGTTTTGTAGAAAACATTGGACTACGGCCAAACATCCCGGGAAGGAATTTTAACAAAAACAACTTCTTTCTTGCCGATAACGTTGTACACATACATATAAAAAATATGCATAAATTTAATGGCTTGTATAAGTTAATGTTTGATCTCCATTAAGTAGTGCACAAGTTTTCAAAGTTTTAATATTATGATGTCCGTAATTAAAACATCAGAGCAGGTTTAGTATGTATGAGAGTACACCGTGGACAAAACTTTTCAACATTTCCTATTGCGCGTTGCTTAGAGTAAAGCTGCGAATCTACAGTGTACGTTTCACTGAACAAACACGCGGAAAAAAAGGAGCGCTCCGAACTCACTCATGGACCCTCAGCATCTTGCAGAGGGTTCATTCCTTAAAGACAAAAATTCTGTCTAGGAAGCAAATCGCTATCCACGCTGGATAATTTTTCGGATTGCCGCCTTATGTTGGTGTGGGTTTCGGCACTTTCCATTTAAAAATCGTGCAAATGTAACAAAATAAACATGAGGGAGGCCAGAAATAACGCGAATTGTGTGTGTGTGTGTGTGTGTTCCCTGCATTTTTATTGTAGTAATCATAATAATAAAATGGAAACGTAAACATTACATAATTGAGATATGCTTGCCTGCCACGAACGATATATTTTCTCTCATACATGATTTACATTACAATGAAAAAATTATAATTTTATTGCCTGGCAACAAAATTATTTTATTTTTAACAATTACCATTGTTTGAAAAAGTTTAAATGAATTTTCAAGTACTTTACTGTTGTTAAAACGAAAAATGTTGCCGGTAAACTACCCCTCCCCTTAACCGATCTTCACCAAAATCAAAAAGCCTTGAGAACACTACAATTCAGGGATGTATGCAAAACATTATTTGATTCTGTTTGAATTTACGGCTGTTATCGTTTGCCAAAATAAAATTACCCTTGATAAAAAACACTGCTGGTAAACTACCCCTTTCCTTTAACCGATCTTCTCCGAAAACAATTGGTCTTGAGTACTCTACAAATCAGGGCTGTATGCAAAAAATGATTTGATTCTGTTTGAATTTGCGACTGTTATCGTTTGCCATAGAAAATACCCATGGTAAAGCATAAAACGTTGCCGGTAAACTACCCCTTTCCCTTACCCGTTCTTCACCAAAAACAATAGGTTTTGTGAACTCTTCAATTTAGGGCTGTATGCAAATAATCGTTTGATTCTGTTTGAATTTGTGGCTGTTATCGTTTGCCATAAAAAATACCCTTGTTAAAACATAAAACGTTGCCGGTAAACTACCCCTTTCCCTTAACCGATCGTCACCAAAAACAATAGGTCTTGATAACTCTACAATTCAGGGCTGTATGCAAAACATTATTTAATTCTGTTTGAATTTGCGGCTATAATCGTTTACCAAATAAAATGTAAATATCGGTATGGAGAACTATACATAATTTCCATATTCTAAGTTTTATATTTAAAATCAGTTTCGAAATGAAATATTACCATAGAAACTACTTCTTTCTACTTACTGCTTCAGCCTTAACAACAGTACTGTGGTCACTAACGTATACCACCTCACGTTATCGCACACGATTTTCACTGATGATGGAAGTCGATGGAATTGCCGAAATGTCTGGTTTTGTAGAAAACATTGGACTACGGCCAAACATCCCGGGAAGGAATTTTAACAAAAACAACTTCTTTCTTGCCGATAACGTTGTACACATACATATAAAAAATATGCATAAATTTAATGGCTTGTATAAGTTAATGTTTGATCTCCATTAAGTAGTGCACAAGTTTTCAAAGTTTTAATATTATGATGTCCGTAATTAAAACATCAGAGCAGGTTTAGTATGTATGAGAGTACACCGTGGACAAAACTTTTCAACATTTCCTATTGCGCGTTGCTTAGAGTAAAGCTGCGAATCTACAGTGTACGTTTCACTGAACAAACACGCGGAAAAAAAGGAGCGCTCCGAACTCACTCATGGACCCTCAGCATCTTGCAGAGGGTTCATTCCTTAAAGACAAAAATTCTGTCTAGGAAGCAAATCGCTATCCACGCTGGATAATTTTTCGGATTGCCGCCTTATGTTGGTGTGGGTTTCGGCACTTTCCATTTAAAAATCGTGCAAATGTAACAAAATAAACATGAGGGAGGCCAGAAATAACGCGAATTGTGTGTGTGTGTGTGTTCCCTGCATTTTTATTGTCGTAATCATAATAATAAAATGGAAACGTAAACATTACATAATTGAGATATGCTTGCCTGCCACGAACGATATATTTTCTCTCATACATGATTTACATTACAATGAAAAATTATAATTTTATTGCCTGGCAACAAAATTATTTTATTTTTAACAATTACCATTGTTTGAAAAAGTTTAAATGAATTTTCAAGTACTTTACTGTTGTTAAAACAAAAAATGTTGCCGGTAAACTACCCCTTCCCCTTAACCGATCTTCACCAAAATCAAAAGGCCTTGAGAACACTACAATTCAGGGATGTATGCAAAAAATTATTTGATTCTGTTTGAATATGCGGCAGTTACCGTTCGTCATAGAAAAAATTAACCTTGTTAAAACATAAAATGTTGGTGGTAAACTACCCTATTCCCTTAACCGATCTTCACCAAAACCAAAAGGTCTTGAGAACTCTACAATTCAGGGCTGTATGCAAAACATTATTTGATTCTGTTTGAATTTTCGGCTGTTATCGTTTGCCAAAAGAAAATTACCCTTGATAAAAAACACTGCTGGTAAACTACCCCTATCCCTTAACCGATCTTCTCCGAAAACAATTGGACTTGAGTACTCTACAAATCAGGGCTGTATGCAAAATATGATTTGATTCTGTTTGAAATTGCGACTGTTATCGTTTGCCATAGAAAATACCCATGGTAAAGCATAAAACGTTGCCGGTAAACTACCCCTTTCCCTTACCCGTTCATCACCAAAAACAATAGGTCTTGTGAACTCTTCAATTTAGGGCTGTATGCAAATAATCGTTTGATTCTGTTTAAATTTGTGGCTGTTATCGTTTGCCATAAAAAATACCCTTGTTAAAACATAAAACGTTGCCGGTAAACTACCCCTTTCCCTTAACCGATCGTCACCAAAAACAATAGGTCTTGATAACTCTACAATTCAGGGCTGTATGCGAAATATTATTTGATTCTGTTTGAATTTACGGCTGTTATCGTTTGCCATAGAAAAATATCGGTATGGAGAAGCATACATGACTTCCATGTTCTAAGATTTATATTTAAAATCATATTCGAAATGAAATATTTCCATAGAAACTACGTCTTTCTACTTATTGCTTCAGCATTAACCACAGTACTGTGGTCACTAACGTATACCACCTCACGTTTTCGCACTCGATTTTCACTTATGATGGCTGTCATTGGCACTCCCGAAACATCTGGTTTTGCAGAAAACATTGGACTACGGCTAAAGAGCCCGGGAAGGAATTTTAACAAGAGACTACTTCTTTGTTGCCGATAACGTAGTACACATATAAAAATTTCTCCCCTCCCTCTTCAACTATAATTTTCATTTATAGAAATTTACCACCACCCCGTTAAACTAGATTCTTCATTTACAGATATTTCATCTACGTTTCTACAGTGGATTATTATGAGCTTCTTATCAGGATACATTATTTATCCAAATTAAGTGCTTTACTCTTGTTAAAACAAAGACGTTGCAGGTAAACAAACACCTTTCTCTAAACCGATCTTCACCAAAATCAATAGACCTTCAATCCACTACAATGCAGGGATGCATGCAAAAAAATATTTGATTCTGTTTGAATTTGCGGCAGTTATCGTTCGTCATGGAAACATTTCTCTTGTTACAACATACAATGTTGCAGGTAAACTACCCCTTTCCCTTAACCGATCTTCACCAAAGTCTTGAGTACTCTACAATTCAGGGCTGTAGGCAAAAAATTATTTGATTCTGTTTGAATTTGGGGCTCTTATCGTTTTATTTAGAAAATGCCCTTGTTAAAATATAAAACGTTGCAGGTAAACTACTCCTTTCCCTTAACTGATGTTCAACAAAATCAACAGACCTTGAGTTCTGTATAATTGAAAAAGGTATGCAAAATGTAGTTGATTCTGGTTTATTGTACGGCAATTATCGTTCGTCATAAAAAAATTACCCTTGTTAAAACATAAAATGTTGCTGGTAAACTACCCTATTCCCTTAACCGATCTTCACCAAAATCAACAGGTTTTGAGAACTCTACAATTCAGGGCTGTATGCAAAACATTATTTAATTCTGTTTGAATTTGCGGCTATAATCGTTTACCAAATAAAATATAAATATCGGTATGGAGAACTATACATAATTTCCATATTCTAAGTTTTATATTTAAAATCATTTTCGAAATGAAATATTACCATAGAAACTACTTCTTTCTACTTACTGCTTCAGCCTTAACAACAGTACTGTGGTCACTAACGTATACCACCTCACGTTATCGCACACGATTTTCACTGATGATGGAAGTCGATGGAATTGCCGAAATGTCTGGTTTTGTAGAAAACATTGGACTACGGCCAAACATTCCGGGAAGGAATTTTAACAAAAACAACTTCTTTCTTGCCGATAACGTTGTACACATACATATAAAAAATATGCATAAATTTAATGGCTTGTATAAGTTAATGTTTGATCTCCATTAAGTAGTGCACAAGTTTTCAAAGTTTTAATATTATGATGTCCGTAATTAAAACATCAGAGCAGGTTTAGTATGTATGAGAGTACACCGTGGACAAAACTTTTCAACATTTCCTATTGCGCGTTGCTTAGAGTAAAGCTGCGAATCTACAGTGTACGTTTCACTGTACAAACACGCGGAAAAAAAGGAGCGCTCCGAACTCACTCATGGACCCTCAGCATCTTGCAGAGGGTTCATTCCTTAAAGACAAAAATTCTGTCTAGGAAGCAAATCGCTATCCACGCTGGATAATTTTTCGGATTGCCGCGTTATGTTGGTGTGGTTTCGGCACTTTCCATTTATAAATCGTGCAAATGTAACAAAATAAACATGAGGGAGGCCAGAAATAACGCGAATTGTGTGTGTGTGTGTGTGTGTGTGTGTGTGTGTGTGTGTGTGTGTGTGTGTGTGTGTGTGTGTGTGTGTGTGTGTGTGTGTGTGTGTGTGTGTGTGTGTGTGTGTGTGTGTGTGTGTGTGTGTGTTCCCTGCCTTTTTATTGTAGTAATCATAATAATAAAATGGAAACGTAAACATTACATAATTGAGATATGCTTGCCTGCCACGAACGATATATTTTCTCTCATACATGATTTACATTACAATGAAAAAATTATAATTTTATTGCCTGGCAACAAAATTATTTTATTTTTAACAATTACCATTGTTTGAAAAATTTTAAATGAATTTTCAAGTACTTTACTGTTGTTAAAACAAAAAATGTTGCCGGTAAACTACCCCTTCCCCTTAACCGATCTTCACCAAAATCAAAAGGCCTTGAGAACACTACAATTCAGGGATGTATGCAAAAAATTATTTTATTCTGTTTGAATATGCGGCAGTTACCGTTCGTCATAAAAAAAATTACCCTTGTTAAAACATAAAATGTTGGTGGTAAACTACCCTATTCCCTTAACCGATCTTCACCAAAACCAAAAGGTCTTGAGAACTCTACAATTCAGGGCTGTATGCAAAACATTATTTGATTCTGTTTGAATTTTCGGCTGTTATCGTTTGCCAAAAGAAAATTACCCTTGATAAAAAACACTGCAGGTAAACTACCCCTTTCCCTTAACCGATCTTCTCCGAAAACAATTGGACTTGAGTACTCTACAAATCAGGGGTGTATGCAAAAAATGATTTGATTCTGTTTGAAATTGCGACTGTTATCGTTTGCCATAGAAAATACCCTTTGTAAAGCATAAAACGTTGCCGGTAAACTACCCCTTTCCCTTAACCGATCTTCACCAAAAACAATAGGTCTTGTGAACTCTTCAATTTAGGGCTGTATGCAAATAATCGTTTAATTCTGTTTGAATTTGTGGCTGTTATCATTCGCCATAAAAAATAACCTTGTTAAAACATAAAACGTTGCAGGTAAACTACCCCTTTCCATTAACCGATCGTCACCAAAAACAATAGGTCTTGATAACTCTACAATTCAGGGCTGTATGCGAAAGATTATTTGATTCTGTTTGAATTTGCGGCTGTTATCGTTTGCCATAAAAAAATATCGGTATGGAGAAGCATACATGACTTCCATGTTCTAAGATTTATATTTAAAATCATATTCGAAATGAAATATTTCCATAGAAACTACGTCTTTCTACTACTTATTGCTTCAGCATTAACCACAGTACTGTGGTCACTAACGTATACCACCTCACGTTTTCGCACTCGATTTTCACTGATGATGGCAGCATTGGCACTCCCGAAACATCTGGTTTTGCAGAAAACATTGGACTACGGCTAAAGAGCCCGGGAAGGAATTTTAACAAGAGACTACTTCTTTGTTGCCGATAACGTAGTACACATATAAAAATTTCTCCCCTCCCTCTTCAACTATAATTTTCATTTATAGAAATTTACCACCACCCCGTTAAACCAGATTCTTCATTTACAGATATTTCATCTACGTTTCTACAGTGGATTATTATGAGCTTCTTATCAGGATACATTATTTATCCAAATTAAGTGCTTTACTCTTGTTAAAACATAAAACGTTGCAGGTAAACAAACACCTTTCTCTAAACCGATCTTCACCAAAATCAATAGACCTTCAATCCACTACAATGCAGGGATGCATGCAAAAAAATATTTGATTCTGTTTGAATTTGCGGCAGTTATCGTTCGTCATGGAAACATTTCTCTTGTTACAACATACAATGTTGCAGGTAAACTACCCCTTTCCCTTAACCGATCTTCACCAAAGTCTTGAGTACTCTACAATTCAGGGCTGTATGCAAAAAATTATTTGATTCTGTTTGAATTTGGGGCTCTTATCGTTTTATTTAGAAAATGCCCTTGTTAAAATATAAAACGTTGCAGGTAAACTACTCCTTTCCCTTAACCGAAGTTCAACAAAAACAACAGACCTTGAGTTCTGTATAATTCAAAAAGGTATGCAAAATGTAGTTGATTCTGGTTTATTGTACGGCAATTATCGTTCGTCATAAAAAAAATTACCATTGTTAAAACATAAAATGTTGCTGGTAAACTACCCTATTCCCTTAACCGATCTTCACCAAAATCAACAGGTTTTGAGAACTCTACAATTCAGGGCTGTATGCAAAACATTATTTAATTCTGTTTGAATTTGCGGCTATAATCGTTTACCATATAAAATGTAAAATATCGGTATGGAGAACTATACATAATTTCCATATTCTAAGTTTTATATTTAAAATCATTTTCGAAATGAAATATTACCATAGAAACTACTTCTTTCTACTTACTGCTTCAGCCTTAACAACAGTACTGTGGTCACTAACGTATACCACCTCACGTTATCGCACACGATTTTCACTGATGATGGAAGTCGATGGAATTGCCGAAATGTCTGGTTTTGTAGAAAACATTGGACTACGGCCAAACATCCCGGGAAGGAATTTTAACAAAAACAACTTCTTTCTTGCCGATAACGTTGTACACATACATATAAAAAATATGCATAAATTTAATGGCTTGTATAAGTTAATGTTTGATCTCCATTAAGTAGTGCACAAGTTTTCAAAGTTTTAATATTATGATGTCCGTAATTAAAACATCAGAGCAGGTTTAGTATGTATGAGAGTACACCGTGGACAAAACTTTTCAACATTTCCTATTGCGCGTTGCTTAGAGTAAAGCTGCGAATCTACAGTGTACGTTTCACTGAACAAACACGCGGAAAAAAAGGAGCGCTCCGAACTCACTCATGGACCCTCAGCATCTTGCAGAGGGTTCATTCCTTAAAGACAAAAATTCTGTCTAGGAAGCAAATCGCTATCCACGCTGGATAATTTTTCGGCTTGCCGCGTTATGTTGGTGTGGGTTTCGGCACTTTCCATTTAAAAATCGTGCAAATGTAACAAAATAAACATGAGGGAGGCCAGAAATAAAGCGAATTGTGTGTGTGTGTGTGTGTGTGTGTGTGTGTGTGTTCCCTGCATTTTTATTGTAGTAATCATAATAATAAAATGGAAACGTAAACATTACATAATTGAGATATGCTTGCCTGCCACGAACGATATATTTTCTCTCATACATGATTTACATTACAATGAAAAAATTATAATTTTATTGCCTGGCAACAAAATTCTTTATTTTTAACAATTACCATTGTTTGAAAAAGTTTAAATGAATTTTCAAGTACTTTACTGTTGTTAAAACGAAAAATGTTGCCGGTAAACTACCCCTCCCCTTAACCGATCTTCACCAAAATCAAAAGGCCTTGACAACACTACAATTCAGGGATGTATGCAAAAAATTATTTGATTCTGTTTGAATTTGCGGCTGTTATCGTTTGCCAAATGAAAATTACCCTTGATAAAAAACACTGCTGGTAAACTACCCATTTCCCTTAACCGATCTTCTCCGAAAACAATTGGTCTTGAGTACTCTACAAATCAGGGCTGTATGCAAAAAATGATTTGATTCTGTTTGAATTTGCGACTGTTATCGTTTGCCATAGGAAATACCCATGGTAAAGCATAAAACGTTGCCGGTAAACTACCCCTTTCCCTTACCCGTTCATCACCAAAAACAATAGGTCTTGTGAACTCTTCAATTTAGGGGTGTATGCAAATAATCGTTTGATTCTGTTTGAATTTGTGGCTGTTATCGTTTGCCATAAAAAGTACCCTTGTTAAAAACATAAAACGTTGCCGGTAAACTACCCCTTTCCCTTAACCGATCGTCACCAAAAACAATAGGTCTTGATAACTCTACAATTCAGGGCTGTATGCGAAATATTATTTGATTCTGTTTGAATTTACGGCTGTTATCGTTTGCCATAGAAAAATATCGGTATGGAGAAGCATACATGACTTCCATGTTCTAAGATTTATATTTAAAATCATATTCGAAATGAAATATTTCCATAGAAACTACGTCTTTCTACTTATTGCTTCAGCATTAACCACAGTACTGTGGTCACTAACGTATACCACCTCACGTTTTCGCACTCGATTTTCACTTATGATGGCAGTCATTGGCACTCCCGAAACATCTGGTTTTGCAGAAAACATTGGACTACGGCTAAAGAGCCCGGGAAGGAATTTTAACAAGAGACTACTTCTTTGTTGCCGATAACGTAGTACACATATAAAAATTTCTCCCCTCCCTCTTCAACTATAATTTTCATTTATAGAAATTTACCACCACCCGGTTAAACTAGATTCTTCATTTACAGATATTTCATCTACGTTTCTACAGTGGATTATTATGAGCTTCTTATCAGGATACATTATTTATCCAAATTAAGTGCTTTACTCTTGTTAAAACAAAGACGTTGCAGGTAAACAAACACCTTTCTCTAAACCGATCTTCACCAAAATCAATAGACCTTCAATCCACTACAATGCAGGGATGCATGCAAAAAAATATTTGATTCTGTTTGAATTTGCGGCAGTTATCGTTCGTCATGGAAACATATCACTTGTTACAACATACAATGTTGCAGGTAAACTACCCCTTTCCCTTAACCGATCTTCACCAAAGTCTTGAGTACTCTACAATTCAGGGCTGTATGCAAAAAATTATTTGATTCTGTTTGAATTTGGGGCTCTTATCGTTTTATTTAGAAAATGCCCTTGTTAAAATATAAAACGTTGCGGGTAAACTACTCCTTTCCCTTAACTGATGTTCAACAAAATCAACAGACCTTGAGTTCTGTATAATTCAAAAAGGTATGCAAAATGTAGTTGATTCTGGTTTATTGTACGGCAATTATCGTTCGTCATAAAAAAAATTACCATTGTTAAAACATAAAATGTTGCTGGTAAACTACCCTATTCCCTTAACCGATCTTCACCAAAATCAACAGGTTTTGAGAACTCTACAATTCAGGGCTGTATGCAAAACATTATTTAATTCTGTTTGAATTTGCGGCTATAATCGTTTACCATATAAAATGTAAAATATCGGTATGGAGAACTATACATAATTTCCATATTCTAAGTTTTATATTTAAAATCATTTTCGAAATGAAATATTACCATAGAAACTACTTCTTTCTACTTACTGCTTCAGCCTTAACAACAGTACTGTGGTCACTAACGTATACCACCTCACGTTATCGCACACGATTTTCACTGATGATGGAAGTCGATGGAATTGCCGAAATGTCTGGTTTTGTAGAAAACATTGGACTACGGCCAAACATCCCGGGAAGGAATTTTAACAAAAACAACTTCTTTCTTGCCGATAACGTTGTACACATACATATAAAAAATATGCATAAATTTAATGGCTTGTATATGTTAATGTTTGATCTCCATTAAGTAGTGCACAAGTTTTCAAAGTTTTAATATTATGATGTCCGTAATTAAAACATCAGAGCAGGTTTAGTATGTATGAGAGTACACCGTGGACAAAACTTTTCAACATTTCCTATTGCGCGTTGCTTAGAGTAAAGCTGCGAATCTACAGTGTACGTTTCACTGAACAAACACGCGGAAAAAAAGGAGCGCTCCGAACTCACTCATGGACCCTCAGCATCTTGCAGAGGGTTCATTCCTTAAAGACAAAAATTCTGTCTAGGAAGCAAATCGCTATCCACGCTGGATAATTTTTCGGCTTGCCGCGTTATGTTGGTGTGGGTTTCGGCACTTTCCATTTAAAAATCGTGCGAATGTAACAAAATAAACATGAGGGAGGCCAGAAATAACGCGAATTGTGTGTGTGTGTGTGTGTGTGTGTGTGTTCCCTGCCTTTTTATTGTAGTAATCATAATAATAAAATGGAAACGTACACATAACATAATTGAGATATGCTTGCCTGCCACGAACGATATATTTTCTCTCATACATGATTTACATTACAATGAAAAAATTATAATTTTATTGCCTGGCAACAAAATTCTTTATTTTTAACAATTACCATTGTTTGAAAAAGTTTAAATGAATTTTCAAGTACTTTACTGTTGTTAAAACGAAAAATGTTGCCGGTAAACTACCCCTCCCCTTAACCGATCTTCACCAAAATCAAAAGGCCTTGACAACACTACAATTCAGGGATGTATGCAAAAAATTATTTGATTCTGTTTGAATTTGCGGCTGTTATCGTTTGCCAAATGAAAATTACCCTTGATAAAAAACACTGCTGGTAAACTACCCATTTCCCTTAACCGATCTTCTCCGAAAACAATTGGTCTTGAGTACTCTACAAATCAGGGCTGTATGCAAAAAATGATTTGATTCTGTTTGAATTTGCGACTGTTATCGTTTGCCATAGGAAATACCCATGGTAAAGCATAAAACGTTGCCGGTAAACTACCCCTTTCCCTTACCCGTTCATCACCAAAAACAATAGGTCTTGTGAACTCTTCAATTTAGGGGTGTATGCAAATAATCGTTTGATTCTGTTTGAATTTGTGGCTGTTATCGTTTGCCATAAAAAGTACCCTTGTTAAAAACATAAAACGTTGCCGGTAAACTACCCCTTTCCCTTAACCGATCGTCACCAAAAACAATAGGTCTTGATAACTCTACAATTCAGGGCTGTATGCAAAACATTATTTAATTCTGTTTGAATTTGCGGCTATAATCGTTTACCAAATAAAATGTAAATATCGGTATGGAGAACTATACATAATTTCCATATTCTAAGATTTATATTTAAAATCATTTTCGAAATGAAATATTACCATAGAAACTACTTCTTTCTACTTACTGCTTCAGCCTTAACAACAGTACTGTGGTCACTAACGTATACCACTTCACGTTATCGCACACGATTTTCACTGATGATGGAAGTCGATGGAATTGCCGAAATGTCTGGTTTTGTAGAAAACATTGGACTACGGCCAAACATCCCGGGAAGGAATTTTAACAAAAACAACTTCTTTCTTGCCGATAACGTTGTACACATACATATAAAAAATATGCATAAAATTAATGGCTTGTATAAGTTAATGTTTGATCTCCATTAAGTAGTGCACAAGTTTTCAAAGTTTTGATATTATGTTGTCCGTAATTAAGACATCAGAGCAGGTTTAGTATGTATGAGAGTACACCGTGGACAAAACTTTTCAACATTTCCTATTGAGCGTTGCTTAGAGTAAAGCTGCGAATCTACAGTGTACGTTTCACTGAACAAACACGCGGAAAAAAAGGAGCGCTCCGAACTCACTCATGGACCCTCAGCATCTTGCAGAGGGTTCATTCCTTAAAGACAAAAATTCTGTCTAGGAAGCAAATCGCTATCCACGCTGGTTAATTTTTCGGATTGCCGCGTTATGTTGGTGTGGGTTTCGGCACTTTCCATTTAAAAATCGTGCAAATGTAACAAAATAAACATGAGGGAGGCCAGAAATAACGCGAATTGTGTGTGTGCGTGTGTTCCCTGCCTTTTTATTGTAGTAATCATAATAATAAAATGGAAACGTAAACATTACATAATTGAGATATGCTTGCCTGCCACGAACGATATATTTTCTCTCATACATGATTTACATTACAATGAAAAAATTATAATTTTATTGCCTGGCAACAAAATTATTTTATTTTTAACAATTACCATTGTTTGAAAAAGTTTAAATGAATTTTCAAGTACTTTACTGTTATTAAAACAAAAAATGTTGCCGGTAAACTACCCCTTCCCCTTAACCGATCTTCACCAAAATCAGAAGGCCTTGAGAACACTACAATTCAGGGATGTATGCAAAAAATTATTTGATTCTGTTTGAATATGCGGCAGTTACCGTTCGTCATAGAAAAAATTACCCTTGTTAAAACATAAAATGTTGGTGGTAAACTACCCTATTCCCTTAACCGATCTTCACCAAAACCAAAAGGTCTTGAGAACTCTACAATTCAGGGCTGTATGCAAAACATTATTTGATTCTGTTTGAATTTTCGGCTGTTATCGTTTGCCAAAAGAAAATTACCCTTGATAAAAAACACTGCAGGTAAACTACCCCTTTCCCTTAACCGATCTTCTCCGAAAACAAATGGACTTGAGTACTCTACAAATCAGGGCTGTATGCAAAAAATGATTTGATTCTGTTTGAAATTGCGACTGTTATCGTTTGCCATAGAAAATACCCTTTGTAAAGCATAAAACGTTGCCGGTAAACTACCCCTTTCCCTTAACCGATCTTCACCAAAAACAATAGGTCTTGTGAACTCTTCAATTTAGGGCTGTATGCAAATAATCGTTTGATTCTGTTTGAATTTGTGGCTGTTATCGTTTGCCATAAAAAATAACCTTGTTAAAACATAAAACGTTGCAGGTAAACTACCCCTTTCCATTAACCGATCGTCACCAAAAACAATAGGTCTTGATAACTCTACAATTCAGGGCTGTATGCGAAAGATTATTTGATTCTGTTTGAATTTGCGGCTGTTATCGTTTGCCATAGAAAAATATCGGTATGGAGAAGCATACATGACCTCCATGTTCTAAGATTTATATTTAAAATCATATTCGAAATGAAATATTACCATAGAAACTACGTCTTTCTACTACTTATTGCTTCAGCATTAACCACAGTACTGTGGTCACTAACGTATACCACCTCACGTTTTCGCACTCGATTTTCACTGATGATGGCAGTCATTGGCACTCCCGAAACATCTGGTTTTGCAGAAAACATTGGACTACGGCTAAAGAGCCCGGGAAGGAATTTTAACAAGAGACTACTTCTTTGTTGCCGATAACGTAGTACACATATAAAAATTTCTCCCCTCCCTCTTCAACTATAATTTTCATTTATAGAAATTTACCACCACCCCGTTAAACTAGATTCTTCATTTACAGATATTTCATCTACGTTTCTACAGTGGATTATTATGAGCTTCTTATCAGGATACATTATTTATCCAAATTAAGTGCTTTACTCTTGTTAAAACATAAAACGTTGCAGGTAAACAAACACCTTTCTCTAAACCGATCTTCACCAAAATCAATAGACCTTCAATCCACTACAATGCAGGGATGCATGCAAAAAAATATTTGATTCTGTTTGAATTTGCGGCAGTTATCGTTCGTCATGGAAACATTTCTCTTGTTACAACATACAATTTTGCACGTAAACTACCCCTTTCCCTTAACCGATCTTCACCAAAGTCTTGAGTACTCTACAATTCAGGGCTGTATGCAAAAAATTATTTGATTCTGTTTGAATTTGGGGATCTTATCGTTTTATTTAGAAAATGCCATTGTTAAAATATAAAACGTTGCAGGTAAACTACTCCTTTCCCTTAACCGAAGTTCAACAAAATCAACAGACCTTGAGTTCTGTATAATTCAAAAAGGTATGCAAAATGTAGTTGATTCTGGTTTATTGTACGGCAATTATCGTTCGTCATAAAAAAATTACCCTTGTTAAAACATAAAATGTTGCTGGTAAACTACCCTATTCCCTTAACCGATCTTCACCAAAATCAACAGGTTTTGAGAACTCTACAATTCAGGGCTGTATGCAAAACATTATTTAATTCTGTTTGAATTTGCGGCTATAATCGTTTACCATATAAAATGTAAAATATCGGTATGGAGAACTATACATAATTTCCATATTCTAAGTTTTATATTTAAAATCATTTTCGAAATGAAATATTACCATAGAAACTACTTCTTTCTACTTACTGCTTCAGCCTTAACAACAGTACTGTGGTCACTAACGTATACCACCTCACGTTATCGCACACGATTTTCACTGATGATGGAAGTCGATGGAATTGCCGAAATGTCTGGTTTTGTAGAAAACATTGGACTACGGCCAAAAATCCCGGGAAGGAATTTTAACAAAAACTACTTCTTTCTTGCCGATAACGTTGTACACATACATATAAAAAATATGCATAAATTTAATGGCTTGTATAAGTTAATGTTTGATCTCCATTAAGTAGTGCACAAGTTTTCAAAGTTTTAATATTATGATGTCCGTAATTAAAACATCAGAGCAGGTTTAGTATGTATGAGAGTACACCGTGGACAAAACTTTTCAACATTTCCTATTGCGCGTTGCTTAGAGTAAAGCTGCGAATCTACAGTGTACGTTTCACTGAACAAACACGCGGAAAAAAAGGAGCGCTCCGAACTCACTCATGGACCCTCAGCATCTTGCAGAGGGTTCATTCCTTAAAGACAAAAATTCTGTCTAGGAAGCAAATCGCTATCCACGCTGGATAATTTTTCGGCTTGCCGCGTTATGTTGGTGTGGGTTTCGGCACTTTCCATTTAAAAATCGTGCAAATGTAACAAAATAAACATGACAGAGGCCAGAAATAACGCGAATTGTGTGTGTGTGTGTGTGTGTGTGTGTGTGTGTGTGTGTGTGTGTGTGTGTGTGTGTGTGTGTGTGTGTGTGTTCCCTGCCTTTTTATTGTAGTAATCATAATAATAAAATGGAAACGTACACATAACATAATTGAGATATGCTTGCCTGCCACGAACGATATATTTTCTCTCATACATGATTTACATTACAATGAAAAAATTATAATTTTATTGCCTGGCAACAAAATTCTTTATTTTTAACAATTACCATTGTTTGAAAAAGTTTAAATGAATTTTCAAGTACTTTACTGTTGTTAAAACGAAAAATGTTGCCGGTAAACTACCCCTTCCCCTTAACCGATCTTCACCAAAATCAAAAGGCCTTGAGAACACTACAATTCAGGGATGTATGCAAAAAATTATTTGATTCTGTTTGAATTTGCGGCTGTTATCGTTTGCCAAATGAAAATTACCCTTGATAAAAAACACTGCTGGTAAACTACCCCTTTCCCTTAACCGATCTTCTCCGAAAACAATTGGTCTTGAGTACTCTACAAATCAGGGCTGTATGCAAAAAATGATTTGATTCTGTTTGAATTTGCGACTGTTATCGTTTGCCATAGGAAATACCCATGGTAAAGCATAAAACGTTGCCGGTAAACTACCCCTTTCCCTTACCCGTTCATCACCAAAAACAATAGGTCTTGTGAACTCTTCAATTTAGGGCTGTATGCAAATAATCGTTTGATTCTGTTTGAATTTGTGGCTGTTATCGTTTGCCATAAAAAGTACCCTTGTTAAAACATAAAACGTTGCCGGTAAACTACCCCTTTCCCTTAACCGATCGTCACCAAAAACAATAGGTCTTGATAACTCTACAATTCAGGGCTGTATGCGAAATATTATTTGATTCTGTTTGAATTTACGGCTGTTATCGTTTGCCATAGAAAAATATCGGTATGGAGAAGCATACATGACTTCCATGTTCTAAGATTTATATTTAAAATCATATTCGAAATGAAATATTTCCATAGAAACTACGTCTTTCTACTTATTGCTTCAGCATTAACCACAGTACTGTGGTCACTAACGTATACCACCTCACGTTTTCGCACTCGATTTTCACTTATGATGGCAGTCATTGGCACTCCCGAAACATCTGGTTTTGCAGAAAACATTGGACTACGGCTAAAGAGCCCGTGAAGGAATTTTAACAAGAGACTACTTCTTTGTTGCCGATAACGTAGTACACATATAAAAATTTCTCCCCTCCCTCTTCAACTATAATTTTCATTTATAGAAATTTACCACCACCCCGTTAAACTAGATTCTTCATTTACAGATATTTCATCTACGTTTCTACAGTGGATTATTAGGAGCTTCTTATCAGGATACATTATTTATCCAAATTAAGTGCTTTACTCTTGTTAAAACAAAGACGTTGCAGGTAAACAAACACCTTTCTCTAAACCGATCTTCACCAAAATCAATAGACCTTCAATCCACTACAATGCAGGGATGCATGCAAAAAAATATTTGATTCTGCTTGAATTTGCGGCAGTTATCGTTCGTCATGGAAACATATCACTTGTTACAACATACAATGTTGCAGGTAAACTACCCCTTTCCCTTAACCGATCTTCACCAAAGTCTTGAGTACTCTACAATTCAGGGCTGTATGCAAAAAATTATTTGATTCTGTTTGAATTTGGGGCTCTTATCGTTTTATTTAGAAAATGCCATTGTTAAAATATAAAACGTTGCAGGTAAACTACTCCTTTCCCTTAACTGATGTTCAACAAAATCAACAGACCTTGAGTTCTGTATAATTCAAAAAGGTATGCAAAATGTAGTTGATTCTGGTTTATTGTACGGCAATTATCGTTCGTCATAAAAAAATTACCCTTGTTAAAACATAAAATGTTGCTGGTAAACTACCCTATTCCCTTAACCGATCTTCACCAAAATCAACAGGTTTTGAGAACTCTACAATTCAGGGCTGTATGCAAAACATTATTTAATTCTGTTTGAATTTGCGGCTATAATCGTTTACCAAATAAAATGTAAATATCGGTATGGAGAACTATACATAATTTCCATATTCTAAGTTTTATATTTAAAATCATTTTCGAAATGAAATATTACCATAGAAACTACTTCTTTCTACTTACTGCTTCAGCCTTAACAATAGTACTGTGGTCACTAACGTATACCACCTCACGTTATCGCACACGATTTTCACTGATGATGGAAGTCGATGGAATTGCCGAAATGTCTGGTTTTGTAGAAAACATTGGACTACGGCCAAACATCCCGGGAAGGAATTTTAACAAAAACTACTTCTTTCTTGCCGATAACGTTGTACACATACATATAAAAAATATGCATAAATTTAATGGCTTGTATAAGTTAATGTTTGATCTCCATTAAGTAGTGCACAAGTTTTCAAAGTTTTAATATTATGATGTCCGTAATTAAAACATCAGAGCAGGTTTAGTATGTATGAGAGTACACCGTGGACAAAACTTTTCAACATTTCCTATTGCGCGTTGCTTAGAGTAAAGCTGCGAATTTACAGTGTACGTTTCACTGAACAAACACGCGGAAAAAAAGGAGCGCTCCGAACTCACTCATGGACCCTCAGCATCTTGCAGAGGGTTCATTCCTTAAAGACAAAAATTCTGTCTAGGAAGCAAATCGCTATCCACGCTGGATAATTTTTCGGCTTGCCGCGTTATGTTGGTGTGGGTTTCGGCACTTTCCATTTAAAAATCGTGCAAATGTAACAAAATAAACATGAGGGAGGCCAGAAATAACGCGAATTATGTGTGTGTGTGTGTTCCCTGCCATTTTATTGTAGTAATCATAATAATAAAATGGAAACGTAAACATTACATAATTGAGATATGCTTGCCTGCCACGAACGATATATTTTCTCTCATACATGATTTACATTACAATGAAAAAATTATAATTTTATTGCCTGGCAACAAAATTATTTTATTTTTAACAATTACCATTGTTTGAAAAAGTTTAAATGAATTTTCAAGTACTTTACTGTTGTTAAAACAAAAAATGTTGCCGGTAAACTACCCCTTCCCCTTAACCGATCTTCACCAAAATCAAAAGGCCTTGAGAACACTACAATTCAGGGATGTATGCAAAAAATTATTTGATTCTGTTTGAATATGCGACAGTTACCGTTTGTCATAGAAAAAATTACCCTTGTTAAAACATAAAATGTTGGTGGTAAACTACCCTATTCCCTTAACCGATCTTCACCAAAACCAAAAGGTCTTGAGAACTCTACAATTCAGGGCTGTATGCAAAACATTATTTGATTCTGTTTGAATTTTCGGCTGTTATCGTTTGCCAAAAGAAAATTACCCTTGATAAAAAACACTGCAGGTAAACTACCCCTTTCCCTTAACCGATCTTCTCCGAAAACAATTGGACTTGAGTACTCTACAAATCAGGGCTGTATGCAAAAAATGATTTGATTCTGTTTGAAATTGCGACTGTTATCGTTTGCCATAGAAAATACCCTTTGTAAAGCATAAAACGTTGCCGGTAAACTACCCCTTTCCCTTAACCGATCTTCACCAAAAACAATAGGTCTTGTGAACTCTTCAATTTAGGGCTGTATGCAAATAATCGTTTGATTCTGTTTGAATTTGTGGCTGTTATCGTTTGCCATAAAAAATAACCTTGTTAAGACATAAAACGTTGCAGGTAAACTACCCCTTTCCATTAACCGATCGTCACCAAAAACAATAGGTCTTGATAACTCTACAATTCAGGGCTGTATGCGAAAGATTATTTGATTCTGTTTGAATTTGCGGCTGTTATCGTTTGCCATAGAAAAATATCGGTATGGAGAAGCATACATGACTTCCATGTTCTAAGATTTATATTTAAAATCATATTCGAAATGAAATATTTCCATAGAAACTACGTCTTTCTACTACTTATTGCTTCAGCATTAACCACAGCACTGTGGTCACTAACGTATACCACCTCACGTTTTCGCACTCGATTTTCACTGATGATGGCAGCATTGGCACTCCCGAAACATCTGGTTTTGCAGAAAACATTGGACTACGGCTAAAGAGCCCGGGAAGGAATTTTAACAAGAGACTACTTCTTTGTTGCCGATAACGTAGTACACATATAAAAATTTCTCCCCTCCCTCTTCAACTATAATTTTCATTTATAGAAATTTACCACCACCCCGTTAAACTAGATTCTTCATTTACAGATATTTCATCTACGTTTCTACAGTGGATTATTATGAGCTTCTTATCAGGATACATTATTTATCCAAATTAAGTGCTTTACTCTTGTTAAAACATAAAACGTTGCAGGTAAACAAACACCTTTCTCTAAACCGATCTTCACCAAAATCAATAGACCTTCAATCCACTACAATGCAGGGATGCATGCAAAAAAATATTTGATTCTGTTTGAATTTGCGGCAGTTATCGTTCGTCATGGAAACATTTCTCTTGTTACAACATACAATTTTGCAGGTAAACTACCCCTTTCCCTTAACCGATCTTCACCAAAGTCTTGAGTACTCTACAATTCAGGGCTGTATGCAAAAAATTATTTGATTCTGTTTGAATTTGGGGCTCTTATCGTTTTATTTAGAAAATGCCATTGTTAAAATATAAAACGTTGCAGGTAAACTACTCCTTTCCCTTAACCGAAGTTCAACAAAATCAACAGACCTTGAGTTCTGTATAATTCAAAAAGGTATGCAAAATGTAGTTGATTCTGGTTTATTGTACGGCAATTATCGTTCGTCATAAAAAAATTACCCTTGTTAAAACATAAAATGTTGCTGGTAAACTACCCTATTCCCTTAACCGATCTTCACCAAAATCAACAGGTTTTGAGAACTCTACAATTCAGGGCTGTATGCAAAACATTATTTAATTCTGTTTGAATTTGCGGCTATAATCGTTTACCATATAAAATGTAAAATATCGGTATGGAGAACTATACATAATTTCCATATTCTAAGTTTTATATTTAAAATCATTTTCGAAATGAAATATTACCATAGAAACTACTTCTTTCTACTTACTGCTTCAGCCTTAACAACAGTACTGTGGTCACTAACGTATACCACCTCACGTTATCGCACACGATTTTCACTGATGATGGAAGTCGATGGAATTGCCGAAATGTCTGGTTTTGTAGAAAACATTGGACTACGGCCAAACATCCCGGGAAGGAATTTTAACAAAAACAACTTCTTTCTTGCCGATAACGTTGTACACATACATATAAAAAATATGCATAAATTTAATGGCTTGTATAAGTTAATGTTTGATCTCCATTAAGTAGTGCACAAGTTTTCAAAGTTTTAATATTATGATGTCCGTAATTAAAACATCAGAGCAGGTTTAGTATGTATGAGAGTACACCGTGGACAAAACTTTTCAACATTTCCTATTGCGCGTTGCTTAGAGTAAAGCTGCGAATCTACAGTGTACGTTTCACTGAACAAACACGCGGAAAAAAAGGAGCGCTCCGAACTCACTCATGGACCCTCAGCATCTTGCAGAGGGTTCATTCCTTAAAGACAAAAATTCTGTCTAGGAAGCAAATCGCTATCCACGCTGGATAATTTTTCGGCTTGCCGCGTTATGTTGGTGTGGGTTTCGGCACTTTCCATTTAAAAATCGTGCAAATGTAACAAAATAAACATGAGGGAGGCCAGAAATAACGCGAATTGTGTGTGTGTGTGTGTGTGTGTGTGTGTGTGTTCCCTGCCTTTTTATTGTAGTAATCATAATAATAAAATGGAAACGTACACATAACATAATTGAGATATGCTTGCCTGCCACGAACGATATATTTTCTCTCATACATGATTTACATTACAATGAAAAAATTATAATTTTATTGCCTGGCAACAAAATTCTTTATTTTTAACAATTACCATTGTTTGAAAAAGTTTAAATGAATTTTCAAGTACTTTACTGTTGTTAAAAGGAAAAATGTTGCCGGTAAACTACCCCTTCCCCTTAACCGATCTGCACCAAAATCAAAAGGCCTTGAGAACACTACAATTCAGGGATGTATGCAAAAAATTATTTGATTCTGTTTGAATTTGCGGCTGTTATCGTTTGCCAAATGAAAATTACCCTTGATAAAAAACACTGCTGGTAAACTACCCCTTTCCGTTAACCGATCTTCTCTGAAAACAATTGGTCTTGAGTACTCTACAAATCAGGGCTGTATGCAAAAAATGATTTGATTCTGTTTGAATTTGCGACTGTTATCGTTTGCCATAGGAAATACCCATGGTAAAGCATAAAACGTTGCCGGTAAACTACCCCTTTCCCTTACCCGTTCATCACCAAAAACAATAGGTCTTGTGAACTCTTCAATTTAGGGCTGTATGCAAATAATCGTTTGATTCTGTTTGAATTTGTGGCTGTTATCGTTTGCCATAAAAAATACCCTTGTTAAAACATAAAACGTTGCCGGTAAACTACCCCTTTCCCTTAACCGATCGTCACCAAAAACAATAGGTCTTGATAACTCTACAATTCAGGGCTGTATGCGAAAGATTATTTGATTCTGTTTGAATTTGTGGCTGTTATCGTTTGCCATAGAAAAATATCGGTATGGAGAAGCATACATGACTTCCATGTTCTAAGGTTTATATTTAAAATCATATTCGAAATGAAATATTTCCATAGAAACTACGTCTTTCTACTTATTGCTTCAGCATTAACCACAGTACTGTGGTCACTAACGTATACCACCTCACGTTTTCGCACTCGATTTTCACTTATGATGGCAGTCATTGGCACTCCCGAAACATCTGGTTTTGCAGAAAACATTGGACTACGGCTAAAGAGCCCGGGAAGGAATTTTAACAAGAGACTACTTCTTTGTTGCCGATAACGTAGTACACATATAAAAATTTCTCCCCTCCCTCTTCAACTATAATTTTCATTTATAGAAATTTACCACTACCCCGTTAAACTAGATTCTTCATTTACAGATATTTCATCTACGTTTCTACAGTGGATTAATATGAGCTTCTTATCAGGATACATTATTTATCCAAATTAAGTGCTTTACTCTTGTTAAAACATAAAACGTTGCAGGTAAACAAACACCTTTCTCTAAACCGATCTTCACCAAAATCAATAGACCTTCAATCCACTACAATGCAGGGATGCATGCTAAAAAATATTTGATTGTGTTTGAATTTGCGGCAGTTATCGTTCGTCATGGAAACATTTCTCTTGTTACAACATACAATGTTGCAGGTAAACTACCCCTTTCCCTTAACCGATCTTCACCAAAGTCTTGAGTACTCTACAACTCAGGGCTGTATGCAAAAAATTATTTTATTCTGTTTGAATTTGGGGCTCTTATCGTTTTATTTAGAAAATGCCCTTGTTAAAATATAAAACGATGCAGGTAAACTACTCCTTTCCCTTAACCGAAGTTCAACAAAATCAATAGACCTTGAGTTCTGTATAATTCAAAAAGGTATGCAAAATGTAGTTGATTCTGGTTTATTGTACGGCAATTATCGTTCGTCATAAAAAAATTACCCTTGTTAAAACATAAAATGTTGCTGGTAAACTACCCTATTCCCTTAACCGATCTTCACCAAAATCAACAGGTTTTGAGAACTCTACAATTCAGGGCTGTATGCAAAACATTATTTAATTCTGTTTGAATTTACGGCTATAATCGTTTACCATATAAAATGTAAAATATCGGTATGGAGAACTATACATAATTTCCATATTCTAAGATTTATATTTAAAATCATTTTCGAAATGAAATATTACCATAGAAACTACTTCTTTCTACTTACTGCTTCAGCCTTAACAACAGTACTGTGGTCACTAACGTATACCACTTCACGTTATCGCACACGATTTTCACTGATGATGGAAGTCGATGGAATTGCCGAAATGTCTGGTTTTGTAGAAAACATTGGACTACGGCCAAACATCCCGGGAAGGAATTTTAACAAAAACAACTTCTTTCTTGCCGATAACGTTGTACACATACATATAAAAAATATGCATAAAATTAATGGCTTGTATAAGTTAATGTTTGATCTCCATTAAGTAGTGCACAAGTTTTCAAAGTTTTGATATTATGATGTCCGTAATTAAGACATCAGAGCAGGTTTAGTATGTATGAGAGTACACCGTGGACAAAACTTTTCAACATTTCCTATTGAGCGTTGCTTAGATTAAAGCTGCGAATCTACAGTGTACGTTTCACTGAACAAACACGCGGAAAAAAAGGAGCGCTCCGAACTCACTCATGGACCCTCAGCATCTTGCAGAGGGTTCATTCCTTAAAGACAAAAATTCTGTCTAGGAAGCAAATCGCTATCCACGCTGGTTAATTTTTCGGATTGCCGCGTTATGTTGGTGTGGGTTTCGGCACTTTCCATTTAAAAATCGTGCAAATGTAACAAAATAAACATGAGGGAGGCCAGAAATAACGCGAATTGTGTGTGTGCGTGTGTTCCCTGCCTTTTTATTGTAGTAATCATAATAATAAAATGGAAACGTAAACATTACATAATTGAGATATGCTTGCCTGCCACGAACGATATATTTTCTCTCATACATGATTTACATTACAATGAAAAAATTATAATTTTATTGCCTGGCAACAAAATTATTTTATTTTTAACAATTACCATTGTTTGAAAAAGTTTAAATGAATTTTCAAGTACTTTACTGTTGTTAAAACAAAAAATGTTGCCGGTAAACTACCCCTTCCCCATAACCGATCTTCACCAAAATCAAAAGGCCTTGAGAACACTACAATTCAGGGATGTATGCAAAAAATTATTTGATTCTGTTTGAATATGCGGCAGTTACCGTTCGTCATAGAAAAAATTACCCTTGTTAAAACATAAAATGTTGGTGGTAAACTACCCTATTCCCTTAACCGATCTTCACCAAAACCAAAAGGTCTTGAGAACTCTACAATTCAGGGATGTATGCAAAACATTATTTGATTCTGTTTGAATTTGCGGCTGTTATCGTTTGCCAAAAGAAAATTACGCTTGATAAAAAACACTGCAGGTAAACTACCCCTTTCCCTTAACCGATCTTCTCCGAAAACAATTGGACTTGAGTACTCTACAAATCAGGGCTGTATGCAAAAAATGATTTGATTCTGTTTGAAATTGCGACTGTTATCGTTTGCCATAGAAAATACCCTTTGTAAAGCATAAAACGTTGCCGGTAAACTACCCCTTTCCCTTAACCGATCTTCACCAAAAACAATAGGTCTTGTGAACTCTTCAATTTAGGGCTGTATGCAAATAATCCTTAGATTCTGTTTGAATTTGTGGCTGTTATCGTTTGCCATAAAAAATAACCTTGTTAAAACATAAAACGTTGCAGGTAAACTACCCCTTTCCCTTAACCGATCGTCACCAAAAACAATAGGTCTTGATATCTCTACAATTCAGGGCTGTATGCGAAAGATTATTTGATTCTGTTTGAATTTGCGGCTGTTATCGTTTGCCATAGAAAAATATCGGTATGGAGAAGCATACATGACTTCCATGTTCTAAGATTTATATTTAAAATCATATTCGAAATGAAATATTTCCATAGAAACTACGTCTTTCTACTACTTATTGCTTCAGCATTAACCACAGTACTGTGGTCACTAACGTATACCACCTCACGTTTTCGCACCCGATTTTCACTGATGATGGCAGTCATTGGCACTCCCGAAACATCTGGTTTTGCAGAAAACATTGGACTACGGCTAAAGAGCCCGGGAATGAATTTTAACAAGAGACTACTTCTTTGTTGCCGATAACGTAGTACACATATAAAAATTTCTCCCCTCCCTCTTCAACTATAATTTTCATTTATAGAAATTTACCACCACCCCGTTAAACTAGATTCTTCATTTACAGATATTTCATCTACGTTTCTACAGTGGATTATTAGGAGCTTCTTATCAGGATACATTATTTATCCAAATTAAGTGCTTTACTCTTGTTAAAACATAAAACGTTGCAGGTAAACAAACACCTTTCTCTAAACCGATCTTCACCAAAATCAATAGACCTTCAATCCACTACAATGCAGGGATGCATGCAAAAAAATATTTGATTCTGTTTGAATTTGCGGCAGTTAACGTTCGTCATGGAAACATTTCTCTTGTTACAACATACAATGTTGCAGGTAAACTACCCCTTTCCCTTAACCGATCTTCACCAAAGTCTTGAGTACTCTACAATTCAGGGCTGTATGCAAAAAATTATTTGATTCTGTTTGAATTTGGGGCTCTTATCGTTTTATTTAGAAAATGCCATTGTTAAAATATAAAACGTTGCAGGTAAACTACTCCTTTCCCTTAACCGAAGTTCAACAAAATCAACAGACCTTGAGTTCTGTATAATTCAAAAAGGTATGCAAAATGTAGTTGATTCTGGTTTATTGTACGGCAATTATCGTTCGTCATAAAAAAATTACCCTTGTTAAAACATAAAATGTTGCTGGTAAACTACCCTATTCCCTTAACCGATCTTCACCAAAATCAACAGGTTTTGAGAACTCTACAATTCAGGGCTGAATGCAAAACATTATTTAATTCTGTTTGAATTTGCGGCTATAATCGTTTACCATATAAAATGTAAAATATCGGTATGGAGAACTATACATAATTTCCATATTCTAAGTTTTATATTTAAAATCATTTTCGAAATGAAATATTACCATAGAAACTACTTCTTTCTACTTACTGCTTCAGCCTTAACAACAGTACTGTGGTCACTAACGTATACCACCTCACGTTATCGCACACGATTTTCACTGATGATGGAAGTCGATGGAATTGCCGAAATGTCTGGTTTTGTAGAAAACATTGGACTACGGCCAAACATCCCGGGAAGGAATTTTAACAAAAACAACTTCTTTCTTGCCGATAACGTTGTACACATACATATAAAAAATATGCATAAATTTAATGGCTTGTATAAGTTAATGTTTGATCTCCATTAAGTAGTGCACAAGTTTTCAAAGTTTTAATATTATGATGTCCGTAATTAAAACATCAGAGCAGGTTTAGTATGTATGAGAGTACACCGTGGACAAAACTTTTCAACATTTCCTATTGCGCGTTGCTTAGAGTAAAGCTGCGAATCTACAGTGTACGTTTCACTGAACAAACACGCGGAAAAAAAGGAGCGCTCCGAACTCACTCATGGACCCTCAGCATCTTGCAGAGGGTTCATTCCTTAAAGACAAAAATTCTGTCTAGGAAGCAAATCGCTATCCACGCTGGATAATTTTTCGGATTGCCGCGTTATGTTGGTGTGGGTTTCGGCACTTTCCATTTAAAAATCGTGCAAATGTAACAAAATAAACATGAGGGAGGCCAGAAATAACGCGAATTGTGTGTGTGTGTGTGTGTGTGTGTGTGTGTGTGTGTGTGTGTTCCCTGCCTTTTTATTGTAGTAATCATAATAATAAAATGGAAACGTAAACATTACATAATTGAGATATGCTTGCCTGCCACGAACGATATATTTTCTTTCATACATGATTTACATTACAATGAAAAAATTATAATTTTATTGCCTGGCAACAAAATTCTTTATTTTTAACAATTACCATTGTTTGAAAAAGTTTAAATGAATTTTCAAGTACTTTACTGTTGTTAAAACGAAAAATGTTGCCGGTAAACTACCCCTCCCCTTAACCGATCTTCACCAAATTCAAAAGGCCTTGAGAACACTACAATTCAGGGATGTATGCAAAACATTATTTGATTCTGTTTGAATTTGCGGCTGTTATCGTTTGCCAAAATAAAATTACCCTTGATAAAAAACACTGCTGGTAAACTACCCCTTTCCTTTAACCGATCTTCTCCGAAAACAATTGGTCTTGAGTACTCTACAAATCAGGGCTGTATGCAAAAAATGATTTGATTCTGTTTGAATTTGCGACTGTTATCGTTTGCCATAGAAAATACCCATGGTAAAGCATAAAACGTTGCCGGTAAACTACCCCTTTCCCTTACCCGTTCTTCACCAAAAACAATAGGTTTTGTGAACTCTTCAATTTAGGGCTGTATGCAAATAATCGTTTGATTCTGTTTGAATTTGTGGCTGTTATCGTTTGCCATAAAAAATACCCTTGTTAAAACATAAAACGTTGCCGGTAAACTACCCCTTTCCCTTAACCGATCGTCACCAAAAACAATAGGTCTTGATAACTCTACAATTCAGGGCTGAATGCGAAAGATTATTTGATTCTGTTTGAATTTGTGGCTGTTATCGTTTGCCATAGAAAAATATCGGTATGGAGAAGCATACATGACTTCCATGTTCTAAGGTTTATATTTAAAATCATATTCGAAATGAAATATTTCCATAGAAACTACGTCTTTCTACTTATTGCTTCAGCATTAACCACAGTACTGTGGTCACTAACGTATACCACCTCACGTTTTCGCACTCGATTTTCACTGATGATGGAAGTCGATGGAATTGCCGAAATGTCTGGTTTTGTAGAAAACATTGGACTACGGCCAAACATCCCGGGAAGGAATTTTAACAAAAACAACTTCTTTCTTGCCGATAACGTTGTACACATACATATAAAAAATATGCATAAATTTAATGGCTTGTATAAGTTAATGTTTGATCTCCATTAAGTAGTGCACAAGTTTTCAAAGTTTTAATATTATGATGTCCGTAATTAAAACATCAGAGCAGGTTTAGTATGTATGAGAGTACACCGTGGACAAAACTTTTCAACATTTCCTATTGCGCGTTGCTTAGAGTAAAGCTGCGAATCTACAGTGTACGTTTCACTGAACAAACTCGCGGAAAAAAAGGAGCGCTCCGAACTCACTCATGGACCCTCAGCATCTTGCAGAGGGTTCATTCCTTAAAGACAAAAATTCTGTCTAGGAAGCAAATCGCTATCCACGCTGGATAATTTTTCGGCTTGCCGCGTTATGTTGGTGTGGGTTTCGGCACTTTCCATTTAAAAATCGTGCAAATGTAACAAAATAAACATGAGGGAGGCCAGAAATAACGCGAATTGTGTGTGTGTGTGTGTGTGTGTGTGTGTGTGTGTGTGTGTGTGTGTGTGTGTGTGTGTGTGTGTGTGTGTGTGTGTGTGTTTTCGCTGCCTTTTTATTGTAGTAATCATAATAATAAAATGGAAACGTAAACATTACATAATTGAGATATGCTTGCCTGCCACGAACGATATATTTTCTCTCATACATGATTTACATTACAATGAAAAAATTATAATTTTATTGCCTGGCAACAAAATTCTTTATTTCTAACAATTACCATTGTTTGAAAAAGTTTAAATGAATTTTCAAGTACTTTACTGTTGTTAAAACGAAAAATGTTGCCGGTAAACTACCCCTTCCCCTTAACCGATCTTCACCAAAATCAAAAGGCCTTGAGAACACTACAATTAAGGGATGTATGCAAAAAATTATTTGATTCTGTTTGAATATGCGGCAGTTACCGTTCGTCATAGAAAAAATTACCCTTGTTAAAACATAAAATGTTGGTGGTAAACTACCCTATTCCCTTAACCGATCTTCACCAAAACCAAAAGGTCTTGAGAACTCTACAATTCAGGGCTGTATACAAAAAATTATTTGATTCTGTTTGAATTTGCGGCTGTTATCGTTTGCCAAAAGAAAATTACCCTTGATAAAAAACACTGCAGGTAAACTACCCCTTTCCCTTAACCGATCTTCTCCGAAAACAATTGGACTTGAGTACTTTACAAATCAGGGCTGTATGCAAAAAATGATTTGATTCTGTTTGAAATTGCGACTGTTATCGTTTTGCCATAGAAAATACCCTTTGTAAAGCATAAAACGTTGCCGGTAAACTACCCCTTTCCCTTAACCGATCTTCACCAAAAACAATAGGTCTTGTGAACTCTTCAATTTAGGGCTGTATGCAAATAATCGTTTGATTCTGTTTGAATTTGTGGCTGTTATCGTTTGCCATAAAAAATAACCTTGTTAAAACATAAAACGTTGCAGGTAAACTACCCCTTTCCCTTAACCGATCGTCACCAAAAACAATAGGTCTTGATAACTCTACAATTCAGGGCTGTATGCGAAAGATTATTTGATTCTGTTTGAATTTGCGGCTGTTATCGTTTGCCATAGAAAAATATCGGTATGGAGAAGCATACATGACTTCCATGTTCTAAGATTTATATTTAAAATCATATTCGAAATGAAATATTTCCATAGAAACTACGTCTTTCTAATACTTATTGCTTCAGCATTAACCACAGTACTGTGGTCACTAACGTATACCACCTCACGTTTTCGCACTCGATTTTCACTTATGATGGCAGTCATTGGCACTCCCGAAACATCTGGTTTTGCAGAAAACATTGGACTACGGCTAAAGAGCCCGGGAAGGAATTTTAACAAGAGACTACTTCTTTGTTGCCGATAACGTAGTACACATATAAAAATTTCTCCCCTCCCTCTTCAACTATAATTTTCATTTATAGAAATTTACCACCACCCCGTTAAACTAGATTCTTCATTTACAGATATTTCATCTACGTTTCTACAGAGGATTATTATGAGCTTCTTATCAGGATACATTATTTATCCAAATTAAGTGCTTTACTCTTGTTAAAACATAAAACGTTGCAGGTAAACAAACACCTTTCTCTAAACCGATCTTCACCAAAATCAATAGACCTTCAATCCACTACAATGCAGGGATGCATGCAAAAAAATATTTGATTCTGTTTGAATTTGCGGCAGTTATCGTTCGTCATGGAAACATTTCTCTTGTTACAACATACAATGTTGCAGGTAAACTACCCCTTTCCCTTAACCGATCTTCACCAAAGTCTTGAGTACTCTACAATTCAGGGCTGTATGCAAAAAATTATTTGATTCTGTTTGAATTTGGGGCTCTTATCGTTTTATTTAGAAAATGCCATTGTTAAAATATAAAACGTTGCAGGTAAACTACTCCTTTCCCTTAACCGAAGTTCAACAAAATCAACAGACCTTGAGTTCTGTATAATTCAAAAAGGTATGCAAAATGTAGTTGATTCTTTTTTATTGTACGGCAATTATCGTTCGTCATAAAAAAAATTACCCTTGTTAAAACATAAAATGTTGCTGGTAAACTACCCTATTCCCTTAACCGATCTTCACCAAAATCAACAGGTTTTGAGAACTCTACAATTCAGGGCTGTATGCAAAACATTATTTAATTCTGTTTGAATTTGCGGCTATAATCGTTTACCATATAAAATGTAAAATATCGGTATGGAGAACTATACATAATTTCCATATTCTAAGTTTTATATTTAAAATCATTTTCGAAATGAAATATTACCATAGAAACTACTTCTTCTACTTACTGCTTCAGCCTTAACAACAGTACTGTGGTCACTAACGTATACCACCTCACGTTATCGCACACGATTTTCACTGATGATGGAAGTCGATGGAATTGCCGAAATGTCTGGTTTTGTAGAAAACATTGGACTACAGCCAAACATCCCGGGAAGGAATTTTAACAAAAACAACTTCTTTCTTGCCGATAACGTTGTACACATACATATAAAAAATATGCATAAATTTAATGGCTTGTATAAGTTAATGTTTGATCTCCATTAAGTAGTGCACAAGTTTTCAAAGTTTTAATATTATGATGTCCGTAATTAAAACATCAGAGAAGGTTTAGTATGTATGAGAGTACACCGTGGACAAAACTTTTCAACATTTCCTATTGCGCGTTGCTTAGAGTAAAGCTGCGAATCTACAGTGTACGTTTCACTGAACAAACACGCGGAAAAAAAGGAGCGCTCCGAACTCACTCATGGACCCTCAGCATCTTGCAGAGGGTTCATTCCTTAAAGACAAAAATTCTGTCTAGGAAGCAAATCGCTATCCACGCTGGATAATTTTTCGGCTTGCCGCGTTATGTTGGTGTGGGTTTCGGCACTTTCCATTTAAAAATCGTGCAAATGTAACAAAATAAACATGAGGGAGGCCAGAAATAACGCGAATTGTGTGTGTGTGTGTGTGTGTGTGTGTGTGTGTGTGTGTGTGTGTGTGTGTGTGTGTGTGTGTGTGTGTGTGTGTGTGTGTGTGTGTGTGTGTGTGTGTGTGTGTGTGTGTGTGTGTGTGTGTGTGTGTGTGTGTGTGTGTGTGTGTGTGTGTGTGTGTGTGTGTGTGTGTTCCCTGCCTTTTTATTGTAGTAATCATAATAATAAAATGGAAACGTACACATAACATAATTGAGATATGCTTGCCTGCCACGAACGATATATTTTCTCTCATACATCATTTACATTACAATGAAAAAATTATAATTTTATTGCTTTTAACAATTACCATTGTTTGAAAAAGTTTAAATGAATTTTCAAGTACTTTACTGTTGTTAAAAGGAAAAATGTTGCCGGTAAACTACCCCTTCCCCTTAACCGATCTGCACCAAAATCAAAAGGCCTTGAGAACACTACAATTCAGGGATGTATGCAAAAAATTATTTGATTCTGTTTGAATTTGCGGCTGTTATCGTTTGCCAAATGAAAATTACCCTTGATAAAAAACACTGCTGGTAAACTACCCCTTTCCGTTAACCGATCTTCTCTGAAAACAGTTGGTCTTGAGTACTCTACAAATCAGGGCTGTATGCAAAAAATGATTTGATTCTGTTTGAATTTGCGACTGTTATCGTTTGCCATAGGAAATACCCATGGTAAAGCATAAAACGTTGCCGGTAAACTACCCCTTTCCCTTACCCGTTCATCACCAAAAACAATAGGTCTTGTGAACTCTTCAATTTAGGGCTGTATGCAAATAATCGTTTGATTCTGTTTGAATTTGTGGCTGTTATCGTTTGCCATAAAAAATACCCTTGTTAAAACATAAAACGTTGCCGGTAAACTACCCCTTTCCCTTAACCGATCGTCACCAAAAACAATAGGTCTTGATAACTCTACAATTCAGGGCTGTATGCGAAAGATTATTTGATTCTGTTTGAATTTGTGGCTGTTATCGTTTGCCATAGAAAAATATCGGTATGGAGAAGCATACATGACTTCCATGTTCTAAGGTTTATATTTAAAATCATATTCGAAATGAAATATTTCCATAGAAACTACGTCTTTCTACTTATTGCTTCAGCATTAACCACAGTACTGTGGTCACTAACGTATACCACCTCACGTTTTCGCACTCGATTTTCACTTATGATGGCAGTCATTGGCACTCCCGAAACATCTGGTTTTGCAGAAAACTTTGGACTACGGCTAAAGAGCCCGGGAAGGAATTTTAACAAGAGACTACTTCTTTGTTGCCGATAACGTAGTACACATATAAAAATTTCTCCCCTCCCTTTTCAACTATAATTTTCATTTATAGAAATTTACCACTACCCCGTTAAACTAGATTCTTCATTTACAGATATTTCATCTACGTTTCTACAGTGGATTAATATGAGCTTCTTATCAGGATACATTATTTATCCAAATTAAGTGCTTTACTCTTGTTAAAACATAAAACGTTGCAGGTAAACAAACACCTTTCTCTAAACCGATCTTCACCAAAATCAATAGACCTTCAATCCACTACAATGCAGGGATGCATGCTAAAAAATATTTGATTGTGTTTGAATTTGCGGCAGTTATCGTTCGTCATGGAAACATTTCTCTTGTTACAACATACAATGTTGCAGGTAAACTACCCCTTTCCCTTAACCGATCTTCACCAAAGTCTTGAGTACTCTACAACTCAGGGCTGTATGCAAAAAATTATTTTATTCTGTTTGAATTTGGGGCTCTTATCGTTTTATTTAGAAAATGCCCTTGTTAAAATATAAAACGATGCAGGTAAACTACTCCTTTCCCTTAACCGAAGTTCAACAAAATCAATAGACCTTGAGTTCTGTATAATTCAAAAAGGTATGCAAAATGTAGTTGATTCTGGTTTATTGTACGGCAATTATCGTTCGTCATAAAAAAATTACCCTTGTTAAAACATAAAATGTTGCTGGTAAACTACCCTATTCCCTTAACCGATCTTCACCAAAATCAACAGGTTTTGAGAACTCTACAATTCAGGGCTGTATGCAAAACATTATTTAATTCTGTTTGAATTTGCGGCTATAATCGTTTACCATATAAAATGTAAAATATCGGTATGGAGAACTATACATAATTTCCATATTCTAAGATTTATATTTAAAATCATTTTCGAAATGAAATATTACCATAGAAACTACTTCTTTCTACTTACTGCTTCAGCCTTAACAACAGTACTGTGGTCACTAACGTATACCACTTCACGTTATCGCACACGATTTTCACTGATGATGGAAGTCGATGGAATTGCCGAAATGTCTGGTTTTGTAGAAAACATTGGACTACGGCCAAACATCCCGGGAAGGAATTTTAACAAAAACAACTTCTTTCTTGCCGATAACGTTGTACACATACATATAAAAAATATGCATAAAATTAATGGCTTGTATAAGTTAATGTTTGATCTCCATTAAGTAGTGCACAAGTTTTCAAAGTTTTGATATTATGATGTCCGTAATTAAGACATCAGAGCAGGTTTAGTATGTATGAGAGTACACCGTGGACAAAACTTTTCAACATTTCCTATTGAGCGTTGCTTAGAGTAAAGCTGCGAATCTACAGTGTACGTTTCACTGAACAAACACGCGGAAAAAAAGGAGCGCTCCGAACTCACTCATGGACCCTCAGCATCTTGCAGAGGGTTCATTCCTTAAAGACAAAAATTCTGTCTAGGAAGCAAATCGCTATCCACGCTGGTTAATTTTTCGGATTGCCGCGTTATGTTGGTGTGGGTTTCGGCACTTTCCATTTAAAAATCGTGCAAATGTAACAAAATAAACATGAGGGAGGCCAGAAATAACGCGAATTGTGTGTGTGCGTGTGTTCCCTGCCTTTTTATTGTAGTAATCATAATAATAAAATGGAAACGTAAACATTACATAATTGAGATATGCTTGCCTGCCACGAACGATATATTTTCTCTCATACATGATTTACATTACAATGAAAAAATTATAATTTTATTGCCTGGCAACAAAATTATTTTATTTTTAACAATTACCATTGTTTGAAAAAGTTTAAATGAATTTTCAAGTACTTTACTGTTGTTAAAACAAAAAATGTTGCCGGTAAACTACCCCTTCCCCATAACCGATCTTCACCAAAATCAAAAGGCCTTGAGAACACTACAATTCAGGGATGTATGCAAAAAATTATTTGATTCTGTTTGAATATGCGGCAGTTACCGTTCGTCATAGAAAAAATTACCCTTGTTAAAACATAAAATGTTGGTGGTAAACTACCCTATTCCCTTAACCGATCTTCACCAAAACCAAAAGGTCTTGAGAACTCTACAATTCAGGGATGTATGCAAAACATTATTTGATTCTGTTTGAATTTGCGGCTGTTATCGTTTGCCAAAAGAAAATTACGCTTGATAAAAAACACTGCAGGTAAACTACCCCTTTCCCTTAACCGATCTTCTCCGAAAACAATTGGACTTGAGTACTCTACAAATCAGGGCTGTATGCAAAAAATGATTTGATTCTGTTTGAAATTGCGACTGTTATCGTTTGCCATAGAAAATACCCTTTGTAAAGCATAAAACGTTGCCGGTAAACTACCCCTTTCCCTTAACCGATCTTCACCAAAAACAATAGGTCTTGTGAACTCTTCAATTTAGGGCTGTATGCAAATAATCCTTAGATTCTGTTTGAATTTGTGGCTGTTATCGTTTGCCATAAAAAATAACCTTGTTAAAACATAAAACGTTGCAGGTAAACTACCCCTTTCCCTTAACCGATCGTCACCAAAAACAATAGGTCTTGATATCTCTACAATTCAGGGCTGTATGCGAAAGATTATTTGATTCTGTTTGAATTTGCGGCTGTTATCGTTTGCCATAGAAAAATATCGGTATGGAGAAGCATACATGACTTCCATGTTCTAAGATTTATATTTAAAATCATATTCGAAATGAAATATTTCCATAGAAACTACGTCTTTCTACTACTTATTGCTTCAGCATTAACCACAGTACTGTGGTCACTAACGTATACCACCTCACGTTTTCGCACCCGATTTTCACTGATGATGGCAGTCATTGGCACTCCCGAAACATCTGGTTTTGCAGAAAACATTGGACTACGGCTAAAGAGCCCGGGAAGGAATTTTAACAAGAGACTACTTCTTTGTTGCCGATAACGTAGTACACATATAAAAATTTCTCCCCTCCCTCTTCAACTATAATTTTCATTTATAGAAATTTACCACCACCCCGTTAAACTAGATTCTTCATTTACAGATATTTCATCTACGTTTCTACAGTGGATTATTAGGAGCTTCTTATCAGGATACATTATTTATCCAAATTAAGTGCTTTACTCTTGTTAAAACATAAAACGTTGCAGGTAAACAAACACCTTTCTCTAAACCGATCTTCACCAAAATCAATAGACCTTCAATCCACTACAATGCAGGGATGCATGCAAAAAAATATTTGATTCTGTTTGAATTTGCGGCAGTTATCGTTCGTCATGGAAACATTTCTCTTGTTACAACATACAATGTTGCAGGTAAACTACCCCTTTCCCTTAACCGATCTTCACCAAAGTCTTGAGTACTCTACAATTCAGGGCTGTATGCAAAAAATTATTTGATTCTGTTTGAATTTGGGGCTCTTATCGTTTTATTTAGAAAATGCCATTGTTAAAATATAAAACGTTGCAGGTAAACTACTCCTTTCCCTTAACCGAAGTTCAACAAAATCAACAGACCTTGAGTTCTGTATAATTCAAAAAGGTATGCAAAATGTAGTTGATTCTGGTTTATTGTACGGCAATTATCGTTCGTCATAAAAAAATTACCCTTGTTAAAACATAAAATGTTGCTGGTAAACTACCCTATTCCCTTAACCGATCTTCACCAAAATCAACAGGTTTTGAGAACTCTACAATTCAGGGCTGAATGCAAAACATTATTTAATTCTGTTTGAATTTGCGGCTATAATCGTTTACCATATAAAATGTAAAATATCGGTATGGAGAACTATACATAATTTCCATATTCTAAGTTTTATATTTAAAATCATTTTCGAAATGAAATATTACCATAGAAACTACTTCTTTCTACTTACTGCTTCAGCCTTAACAACAGTACTGTGGTCACTAACGTATACCACCTCACGTTATCGCACACGATTTTCACTGATGATGGAAGTCGATGGAATTGCCGAAATGTCTGGTTTTGTAGAAAACATTGGACTACGGCCAAACATCCCGGGAAGGAATTTTAACAAAAACAACTTCTTTCTTGCCGATAACGTTGTACACATACATATAAAAAATATGCATAAATTTAATGGCTTGTATAAGTTAATGTTTGATCTCCATTAAGTAGTGCACAAGTTTTCAAAGTTTTAATATTATGATGTCCGTAATTAAAACATCAGAGCAGGTTTAGTATGTATGAGAGTACACCGTGGACAAAACTTTTCAACATTTCCTATTGCGCGTTGCTTAGAGTAAAGCTGCGAATCTACAGTGTACGTTTCACTGAACAAACACGCGGAAAAAAAGGAGCGCTCCGAACTCACTCATGGACCCTCAGCATCTTGCAGAGGGTTCATTCCTTAAAGACAAAAATTCTGTCTAGGAAGCAAATCGCTATCCACGCTGGATAATTTTTCGGATTGCCGCGTTATGTTGGTGTGGGTTTCGGCACTTTCCATTTAAAAATCGTGCAAATGTAACAAAATAAACATGAGGGAGGCCAGAAATAACGCGAATTGTGTGTGTGTGTGTGTGTGTGTGTGTGTGTGTTCCCTGCCTTTTTATTGTAGTAATCATAATAATAAAATGGAAACGTAAACATTACATAATTGAGATATGCTTGCCTGCCACGAACGATATATTTTCTTTCATACATGATTTACATTACAATGAAAAAATTATAATTTTATTGCCTGGCAACAAAATTCTTTATTTTTAACAATTACCATTGTTTGAAAAAGTTTAAATGAATTTTCAAGTACTTTACTGTTGTTAAAACGAAAAATGTTGCCGGTAAACTACCCCTCCCCTTAACCGATCTTCACCAAAATCAAAAGGCCTTGAGAACACTACAATTCAGGGATGTATGCAAAACATTATTTGATTCTGTTTGAATTTGCGGCTGTTATCGTTTGCCAAAATAAAATTACCCTTGATAAAAAACACTGCTGGTAAACTACCCCTTTCCTTTAACCGATCTCCTCCGAAAACAATTGGTCTTGAGTACTCTACAAATCAGGGCTGTATGCAAAAAATGATTTGATTCTGTTTGAATTTGCGACTGTTATCGTTTGCCATAGAAAATACCCATGGTAAAGCATAAAACGTTGCCGGTAAACTACCCCTTTCCCTTACCCGTTCTTCACCAAAAACAATAGGTTTTGTGAACTCTTCAATTTAGGGCTGTATGCAAATAATCGTTTGATTCTGTTTGAATTTGTGGCTGTTATCGTTTGCCATAAAAAATACCCTTGTTAAAACATAAAACGTTGCCGGTAAACTACCCCTTTCCCTTAACCGATCGTCACCAAAAACAATAGGTCTTGATAACTCTACAATTCAGGGCTGAATGCGAAAGATTATTTGATTCTGTTTGAATTTGTGGCTGTTATCGTTTGCCATAGAAAAATATCGGTATGGAGAAGCATACATGACTTCCATGTTCTAAGGTTTATATTTAAAATCATATTCGAAATGAAATATTTCCATAGAAACTACGTCTTTCTACTTATTGCTTCAGCATTAACCACAGTACTGTGGTCACTAACGTATACCACCTCACGTTTTCGCACTCGATTTTCACTTATGATGGCAGTCATTGGCACTCCCGAAACATCTGGTTTTGCAGAAAACATTGGACTACGGCTAAAGATCCCGGGAAGGAATTTTAACAAGAGACTACTTCTTTGTTGCCGATAACGTAGTACACATATAAAAATTTCTCCCCTCCCTTTTCAACTATAATTTTCATTTATAGAAATTTACCACTACCCCGTTAAACTAGATTCTTCATTTACAGATATTTCATCTACGTTTCTACAGTGGATTAATATGAGCTTCTTATCAGGATACATTATTTATCCAAATTAAGTGCTTTACTCTTGTTAAAACATAAAACGTTGCAGGTAAACAAACACCTTTCTCTAAACCGATCTTCACCAAAATCAATAGACCTTCAATCCACTACAATGCAGGGATGCATGCTAAAAAATATTTGATTCTGTTTGAATTTGCGGCAGTTATCGTTCGTCATGGAAACATTTCTCTTGTTACAACATACAATGTTGCAGGTAAACTACCCCTTTCCCTTAACCGATCTTCACCAAAGTCTTGAGTACTCTACAACTCAGGGCTGTATGCAAAAAATTATTTTATTCTGTTTGAATTTGGGGCTCTTATCGTTTTATTTAGAAAATGCCCTTGTTAAAATATAAAACGTTGCAGGTAAACTACTCCTTTCCCTTAACCGAAGGTCAACAAAATCAACAGACCTTGAGTTCTGTATAATTCAAAAAGGTATGCAAAATGTAGTTGATTCTGGTTTATTGTACCGCAATTATCGTTCGTCATAAAAAAAATTACCCTTGTTAAAACATAAAATGTTGCTGGTAAACTACCCTATTCCCTTAACCGATCTTCACCAAAATCAACAGGTTTTGAGAACTCTACAATTCAGGGCTGTATGCAAAACATTATTTAATTCTGTTTGAATTTGCGGCTATAATCGTTTACCATATAAAATGTAAAATATCGGTATGGAGAACTATACATAATTTCCATATTCTAAGTTTTATATTTAAAATCATTTTCGAAATGAAATATTACCATAGAAACTACTTCTTTCTACTTACTGCTTCAGCCTTAACAACAGTACTGTGGTCACTAACGTATACCACCTCACGTTATCGCACACGATTTTCACTGATGATGGAAGTCGATGGAATTGCCGAAATGTCTGGTTTTGTAGAAAACATTGGACTACGGCCAAACATCCCGGGAAGGAATTTTAACAAAAACAACTTCTTTCTTGCCGATAACGTTGTACACATACATATAAAAAATATGCATAAATTTAATGGCTTGTATAAGTTAATGTTTGATCTCCATTAAGTAGTGCACAAGTTTTCAAAGTTTTAATATTATGATGTCCGTAATTAAAACATCAGAGCAGGTTTAGTATGTATGAGAGTACACCGTGGACAAAACTTTTCAACATTTCCTATTGCGCGTTGCTTAGAGTAAAGCTGCGAATCTACAGTGTACGTTTCACTGAACAAACACGCGGAAAAAAAGGAGCGCTCCGAACTCACTCATGGACCCTCAGCATCTTGCAGAGGGTTCATTCCTTAAAGACAAAAATTCTGTCTAGGAAGCAAATCGCTATCCACGCTGGATAATTTTTCGGATTGCCGCGTTATGTTGGTGTGGGTTTCGGCACTTTCCATTTAAAAATCGTGCAAATGTAACAAAATAAACATGAGGGAGGCCAGAAATAACGCGAATTGTGTGTGTGTGTGTGTGTGTGTGTGTGTGTGTGTGTGTGTGTTCCCTGCATTTTTATTGTAGTAATCATAATAATAAAATGGAAACGTAAACATTACATAATTGAGATATGCCTGCCTGCCACGAACGATATATTTTCTCTCATACATGATTTACATTACAATGAAAAAATTATAATTTTATTGCCTGGCAACAAAATTATTTTATTTTTAACAATTACCATTGTTTGAAAAAGTTTAAATGAATTTTCAAGTACTTTACTGTTGTTAAAACAAAAAATGTTGCCGGTAAACTACCCCTTCACCTTAACCGATCTTCACCAAAATCAAAAGGCCTTGAGAACACTACAATTCAGGGATGTATGCAAAACATTATTTGATTCTGTTTGAATTTGCGGCTGTTATCGTTTGCCAAAATAAAATTACCCTTGATAAAAAACACTGCTGGTAAACTACTCCTTTCCTTTAACCGATCTTCTCCGAAAACAATTGGTCTTGAGTACTCTACAAATCAGGGCTGTATGCAAAAAATGATTTGATTCTGTTTGAAATTGCGACTGTTATCGTTTGCAAAAGAAAATTACTCTTGATAAAAAACACTGCCGGTAAACTACCCCTTTCCCTTAACAGATCTTCTCCGAAAACAATTGGTCTTGAGTACTCTACAAATCAGGGCTGTATGCAAAAAATGATTTGATTATGTTTGAAATTGCGACTGTTATCGTTTGCCATAGAAAATACCCTTTGTAAAGCATAAAACGTTGCCGGTAAACTACCCCTTTCCCTTAACCGATCTTCACCAAAAACAATAGGTCTTGTGAACTCTTCAATTTAGGGCTGTATGCAAATAATCGTTTGATTCTGTTTGAATTTGTGGCTGTTATCGTTTGCCATAAAAAATAACCTTGTTAAAACATAAAACGTTGCAGGTAAACTACCCCTTTCCCTTAACCGATCGTCACCAAAAACAATAGGTCTTGATACCTCTACAATTCAGGGCTGTATGCGAAAGATTATTTGATTCTGTTTGAATTTGCGGCTGTTATCGTTTGCCATAGAAAAATATCGGTATGGAGAAGCATACATGACTTCCATGTTCTAAGATTTATATTTAAAATCATATTCGAAATGAAATATTTCCATAGAAACTACGTCTTTCTACTACTTATTGCTTCAGCATTAACCACAGTACTGTGGTCACTAACGTATACCACCTCACGTTTTCGCACTCGATTTTCACTTATGATGGCAGTCATTGGCACTCCCGAAACATCTGGTTTTGCAGAAAACATTGGACTACGGCTAAAGATCCCGGGAAGGAATTTTAACAAGAGACTACTTCTTTGTTGCCGATAACGTAGTACACATATAAAAATTTCTCCCCTCCCTTTTCAACTATAATTTTCATTTATAGAAATTTACCACTACCCCGTTAAACTAGATTCTTCATTTACAGATATTTCATCTACGTTTCTACAGTGGATTAATATGAGCTTCTTATCAGGATACATTATTTATCCAAATTAAGTGCTTTACTCTTGTTAAAACATAAAACGTTGCAGGTAAACAAACACCTTTCTCTAAACCGATCTTCACCAAAATCAATAGACCTTCAATCCACTACAATGCAGGGATGCATGCTAAAAAATATTTGATTCTGTTTGAATTTGCGGCAGTTATCGTTCGTCATGGAAACATTTCTCTTGTTACAACATACAATGTTGCAGGTAAACTACCCCTTTCCCTTAACCGATCTTCACCAAAGTCTTGAGTACTCTACAACTCAGGGCTGTATGCAAAAAATTATTTTATTCTGTTTGAATTTGGGGCTCTTATCGTTTTATTTAGAAAATGCCCTTGTTAAAATATAAAACGTTGCAGGTAAACTACTCCTTTCCCTTAACCGAAGGTCAACAAAATCAACAGACCTTGAGTTCTGTATAATTCAAAAAGGTATGCAAAATGTAGTTGATTCTGGTTTATTGTACGGCAATTATCGTTCGTCATAAAAAAAATTACCCTTGTTAAAACATAAAATGTTGCTGGTAAACTACCCTATTCCCTTAACCGATCTTCACCAAAATCAACAGGTTTTGAGAACTCTACAATTCAGGGCTGTATGCAAAACATTATTTAATTCTGTTTGAATTTGCGGCTATAATCGTTTACCATATAAAATGTAAAATATCGGTATGGAGAACTATACATAATTTCCATATTCTAAGTTTTATATTTAAAATCATTTTCGAAATGAAATATTACCATAGAAACTACTTCTTTCTACTTACTGCTTCAGCCTTAACAACAGTACTGTGGTCACTAACGTATACCACCTCACGTTATCGCACACGATTTTCACTGATGATGGAAGTCGATGGAATTGCCGAAATGTCTGGTTTTGTAGAAAACATTGGACTACGGCCAAACATCCCGGGAAGGAATTTTAACAAAAACAACTTCTTTCTTGCCGATAACGTTGTACACATACATATAAAAAATATGCATAAATTTAATGGCTTGTGTAAGTTAATGTTTGATCTCCATTAAGTAGTGCACAAGTTTTCAAAGTTTTAATATTATGATGTCCGTAATTAAAACATCAGAGCAGGTTTAGTATGTATGAGAGTACACCGTGGACAAAAATTTTCAAATTTCCTATTGCGCGTTGCTTAGAGTAAAGCTGCGAATCTACAGTGTACGTTTCACTGAACAAACACGCGGAAAAAAAGGAGCGCTCCGAACTCACTCATGGACCCTCAGCATCTTGCAGAGGGTTCATTCCTTAAAGACAAAAATTCTGTCTAGGAAGCAAATCGCTATCCACGCTGGATAATTTTTCGGCTTGCCGCGTTATGTTGGTGTGGGTTTCGGCACTTTCCATTTAAAAATCGTGCAAATGTAACAAAATAAACATGAGGGAGGCCAGAAATAACGCGAATTGTGTGTGTGTGTGTGTGTGTGTTCCCTGCATTTTTATTGTAGTAATCATAATAATAAAATGGAAACGTAAACATTACATAATTGAGATATGCTTGCCTGCCACGAACGATATATTTTCTCTCATACATCATTTACATTACAATGAAAAAATTATAATTTTATTGCCTGGCAACAAAATTATTTTATTTTTAACAATTACCATTGTTTGAAAAAGTTTAAATGAATTTTCAAGTACTTTACTGTTGTTAAAACAAAAAATGTTGCCGGTAAACTACCCCTTCACCTTAACCGATCTTCACCAAAATCAAAAGGCCTTGAGAACACTACAATTCAGGGATGTATGCAAAAAATTATTTGATTCTGTTTGAATATGCGGCAGTTACCGTTCGTCATAGAAAAAATTACCCTTGTTAAAACATAAAATGTTGGTGGTAAACTACCCTATTCCCTTAACCGATCTTCACCAAAACCAAAAGGTCTTGAGAACTCTACAATTCAGGGATGTATGCAAAACATTATTGATTCTGTTTGAATTTGCGGCTGTTATCGTTTGCCAAAAGAAAATTACACTTGATAAAAAACACTGCTGGTAAACTACCCCTTTCCCTTAACCGATCTTCTCCGAAAACAATTGGACTTGAGTACTCTACAAATCAGGGCTGTATGCAAAAAATGATTTGATTCTGTTTGAAATTGCGACTGTTATCGTTTGCAAAAGAAAATTACCCTTGATAAAAAACACTGCCGGTAAACTACCCCTTTCCCTTAACCGATCTTCTCCGAAAACAATTGGTCTTGAGTACTCTACAAATCAGGGCTGTATGCAAAAAATGATTTGATTATGTTTGAAATTGCGACTGTTATCGTTTGCCATAGAAAATACCCTTTGTAAAGCATAAAACGTTGCCGGTAAACTACCCCTTTCCCTTAACCGATCTTCACCAAAAACAATAGGTCTTGTGAACTCTTCAATTTAGGGCTGTATGCAAATAATCGTTTGATTCTGTTTGAATTTGTGGCTGTTATCGTTTGCCATAAAAAATAACCTTGTTAAAACATAAAACGTTGCAGGTAAACTACCCCTTTCCCTTAACCGATCGTCACCAAAAACAATAGGTCTTGATAACTCTACAATTCAGGGCTGTATGCGAAAGATTATTTGATTCTGTTTGAATTTGCGGCTGTTATCGTTTGCCATAGAAAAATATCGGTATGGAGAAGCATACATGACTTCCATGTTCTAAGATTTATATTTAAAATCATATTCGAAATGAAATATTTCCATAGAAACTACGTCTTTCTACTACTTATTGCTTCAGCATTAACCACAGTACTGTGGTCACTAACGTATACCACCTCACGTTTTCGCACTCGATTTTCACTGATGATGGCAGTCATTGGCACTCCCGAAACATCTGGTTTTGCAGAAAACATTGGACTACGGCTAAAGAGCCCGGGAAGGAATTTTAACAAGAGACTACTTCTTTGTTGCCGATAACGTAGTACACATATAAAAATTTCTCCCCTCCCTCTTCAACTATAATTTTCATTTATAGAAATTTACCACCACCCCCTTAAACTAGATTCTTCATTTACAGATATTTCATCTACGTTTCTACAGTGGATTATTATGAGCTTCTTATCAGGATACATTATTTATCCAAATTAAGTGCTTTACTCTTGTTAAAACATAAAACGTTGCAGGTAAACAAACACCTTTCTCTAAACCGATCTTCACCAAAATCAATAGACCTTCAATCCACTACAATGCAGGGATGCATGCAAAAAAATATTTGATTCTGTTTGAATTTGCGGCAGTTATCGTTCGTCATGGAAACATTTCTCTTGTTACAACATACAATGTTGCAGGTAAACTACCCCTTTCCCTTAACCGATCTTCACCAAAGTCTTGAGTACTCTACAACTCAGGGCTGTATGCAAAAAATTATTTGATTCTGTTTGAATTAGGGGCTCTTATCGTTTTATTTAGAAAATGCCATTGTTAAAATATAAAACGTTGCAGGTAAACTACTCCTTTCCCTTAACCGAAGTTCAACAAAATCAACAGACCTTGAGTTCTGTATAATTCAAAAAGGTATGCAAAATGTAGTTGATTCTGGTTTATTGTACGGCAATTATCGTTCGTCATAAAAAAATTACCCTTGTTAAAACATAAAATGTTGCTGGTAAACTACCCTATTCCCTTAACCGATCTTCACCAAAATCAACAGGTTTTGAGAACTCTACCATTCAGGGTTGTATGGAAAACATTATTTAATTCTGTTTGAATTTGCGGCTATAATCGTTTACCATATAAAATGTAAAATATCGGTATGGAGAACTATACATAATTTCCATATTCTAAGATTTATATTTAAAATCATTTTCGAAATGAAATATTACCATAGAAACTACTTCTTTCTACTTACTGCTTCAGCCTTAACAACAGTACTGTGGTCACTAACGTATACCACTTCACGTTATCGCACACGATTTTCACTGATGATGGAAGTCGATGGAATTGCCGAAATGTCTGGTTTTGTAGAAAACATTGGACTACGGCCAAACATCCCGGGAAGGAATTTTAACAAAAACAACTTCTTTCTTGCCGATAACGTTGTACACATACATATAAAAAATTTGCATAAATTTAATGGCTTGTATAAGTTAATGTTTGATCTCCATTAAGTAGTGCACAAGTTTTCAAAGTTTTAATATTATGATGTCCGTAATTAAGACATCAGAGCAGGTTTAGTATGTATGAGAGTACACCGTGGACAAAACTTTTCAACATTTCCTATTGAGCGTTGCTTAGAGTAAAGCTGCGAATCTACAGTGTACGTTTCACTGAACAAACACGCGGAAAAAAAGGAGCGCTCCGAACTCACTCATGGACCCTCAGCATCTTGCAGAGGGTTCATTCCTTAAAGACAAAAATTCTGTCTAGGAAGCAAATCGCTATCCACGCTGGTTAATTTTTCGGATTGCCGCGTTATGTTGGTGTGGGTTTCGGCACTTTCCATTTAAAAATCGTGCAAATGTAACAAAATAAACATGAGGGAGGCCAGAAATAACGCGAATTGTGTGTGTGCGTGTGTTCCCTGCCTTTTTATTGTAGTAATCATAATAATAAAATGGAAACGTAATCATTACATAATTGAGATATGCTTGCCTGCCACGAACGATATATTTTCTCTCATACATGATTTACATTACAATGAAAAAATTATAATTTTATTGCCTGGCAACAAAATTATTTTATTTTTAACAATTACCATTGTTTGAAAAAGTTTAAATGAATTTTCAAGTACTTTACTGTTGTTAAAACGAAAAATGTTGCCGGTAAACTACCCCTTCCCCTTAACCGATTTTCACCAAAATCAAAAGGCCTTGAGAACACTACAATTCAGGGATGTATGCAAAACATTATTTGATTCTGTTTGAATTTGCGGCTGTTATCGTTTGCCAAATTAAAATTACCATTGATAAAAAACACTGCTGGTAAATTACCCCTTTCCCTTAACCAATCTTCTCCGAAAACAATTGGTCTTGAGTACTCTACAAATCAGGGCTGTATGCAAAAAATGATTTGATTCTGTTTGAATTTGCGACTGTTATCGTTTGCCATAAAAAATACCCTTGGTAAAGCATAAAACGTTGCCGGTAAACTACCCCTTTCCCTTACCCGTTCTTCACCAAAAACAATAGGTTTTGTGAACTCTTCAATTTAGGGCTGCATGCAAATAATCGTTTGATTCTGTTTGAATTTGTGGCTATTATCGTTTGCCAAAAAAAAAATACCCTTGTTAAAAAATAAAACGTTGCCGGTAAACTACCCCTTTCCCTTAACCGATCGTCACCAAAAACAATAGGTCTTGATAACTCTACAATTCAGGGCTGTATGCGAAAGATTATTTGATTCTGTTTGAATTTGTGGCTGTTATCGTTTGCCATAGAAAAATATCGGTATGGAAAAGCATACATGACTTCCATGTTCTAAGGTTTATATTTAAAATCATATTCGAAATGAAATATTTCCATAGAAACTACGTCTTTCTACTTATTGCTTCAGCATTAACCACAGTACTGTGGTCACTAACGTATACCACCTCACGTTTTCGCACTCGATTTTCACTTACGATGGCAGTCATTGGCACTCCCGAAACATCTGGTTTTGCAGAAAACATTGGACTACGGCTAAAGAGCCCGGGAAGGAATTTTAACAAGAGACTACTTCTTTGTTGCCGATAACGTAGTACACATATAAAAATTTCTCCCCTCCCTCTTCAACTATAATTTTCATTTATAGAAATTTACCACCACCCCGTTAAACTAGATTCTTCATTTACAGATATTTCATCTACGTTTCTACAGTGGATTATTATGAGCTTCTTATCAGGATACCTTATTTATCCAAATTAAGTGCTTTACTCTTGTTAAAACATAAAACGTTGCAGGTAAACAAACACCTTTCTCTAAACCGATCTTCACCAAAATCAATAGACCTTCAATCCACTACAATGCAGGGATGCATGCAAAAAAATATTTGGTTCTGTTTAAATTTGCGGCAGTTATCGTTCGTCATGGAAACATTTCTCTTGTTACAACATACAATGTTGCAGGTAAACTACCCCTTTCCCTTAACCGATCTTCACCAAAGTCTTGAGTACTCTACAATTCAGGGCTGTATGCAAAAAATTATTTGATTCTGTTTGAATTTGGGGCTCTTATCGTTTTATTTAGAAAATGCCCTTGTTAAAATATAAAACGTTGCAGGTAAACTACTACATTCCCTTAACCGATGTTCAACAAAATCAACAGACCTTGAGTTCTGTATAATTCAAAAAGGTATGCAAAATGTAGTTGATTCTGGTTTATTGTACGGCAATTATCGTTCGTCATAAAAAATTACCCTTGTTAAAACATAAAATGTTGCTGGTAAACTACCCTATTCCCTTAACCGATCTTCACCAAAATCAACAGGTTTTGAGAACTCTACAATTCAGGGCTGTATGCAAAATATTATTTAATTCTGTTTGAATTTGCGGCTATAATCGTTTACCATATAAAATGTAAAATATCAGTATGGAGAACTATACATAATTTCCATATTCTAAGTTTTATATTTAAAATCATTTTCGAAATGAAATATTACCATAGAAACTACTTCTTTCTACTTACTGCTTCAGCCTTAACAACAGTACTGTGGTCACTAACGTATACCACCTCACGTTATCGCACACGATTTTCACTGATGATGGAAGTCGATGGAATTGCCGAAATGTCTGGTTTTGTAGAAAACATTGGACTACGGCCAAACATCCCGGGAAGGAATTTTAACAAAAACAACTTCTTTCTTGCCGATAACGTTGTACACATACATATAAAAAATATGCATAAATTTAATGGCTTGTATAAGTTAATGTTTGATCTCCATTAAGTAGTGCACAAGTTTTCAAAGTTTTAATATTATGATGTCCGTAATTAAAACATCAGAGCAGGTTTAGTATGTATGAGAGTACACCGTGGACAAAACTTTTCAACATTTCCTATTGCGCGTTGCTTAGAGTAAAGCTGCGAATCTACAGTGTACGTTTCACTGAACAAACACGCGGAAAAAAAGGAGCGCTTCGAACTCACTCATGGACCCTCAGCATCTTGCAGAGGGTTCATTCCTTAAAGACAAAAATTCTGTCTAGGAAGCAAATCGCTATCCACGCTGGATAATTTTTCGGATTGCCGCGTTATGTTGGTGTGGGTTTCGGCACTTTCCATTTAAAAATCGTGCAAATGTAACAAAATAAACATGAGGGAGGCCAGAAATAACGCGAATTGTGTGTGTGTGTGTGTGTGTGTGTGTGTGTGTTCCCTGCCTTCTTATTGTAGTAATCATAATAATAAAATGGAAACGTAAACATTACATAATTGAGATATGCTTGCCTGCCACGAACGATATATTTTCTCTCATACATGATTTACATTACAATGAAAAAATTATAATTTTATTGCCTGGCAACAAAATTCTTTATTTTTAACAATTACCATTGTTTGAAAAAGTTTAAATGAATTTTCAAGTACTTTACTGTTGTTAAAACGAAAAATGTTGCCGGTAAACTACCCCTCCCCTTAACCGATCTTCACCAAAATCAAAAGGCCTTGAGAACACTACAATTCAGGGATGTATGCAAAACATTATTTGATTCTGTTTGAATTTGCGGCTGTTATCGTTTGCCAAAATAAAATTACCCTTGATAAAAAACACTGCTGGTAAACTACCCCTTTCCTTTAACCGATCTTCTCCGAAAACAATTGGTCTTGAGTACTCTACAAATCAGGGCTGTATGCAAAAAATGATTTGATTCTGTTTGAATTTGCGACTGTTATCGTTTGCCATAGAAAATACCCATGGTAAAGCATAAAATGTTGCCGGTAAACTACCTCTTTCCCTTACCCGTTCTTCACCAAAAACAATAGGTTTTGTGAACTCTTCAATTTAGGGCTGTATGCAAATAATCGTTTGATTCTGTTTGAATTTGTGGCTGTTATCGTTTGCCATAAAAAATACCCTTGTTAAAACATAAAACGTTGCCGGTAAACTACCCCTTTCCCTTAACCGATCGTCACCAAAAACAATAGGTCTTGATAACTCTACAATTCAGCGCTGTATGCGAAAGATTATTTGATTCTGTTTGAATTTGTGGCTGTTATCGTTTGCCATAGAAAAATATCGGTATGGAGAAGCATACATGACTTCCATGTTCTAAGGTTTATATTTAAAATCATATTCGAAATGAAATATTTCCATAGAAACTACGTCTTTCTACTTATTGCTTCAGCATTAACCACAGTACTGTGGTCACTAACGTATACCACCTCACGTTTTCGCACTCGATTTTCACTTATGATGGCAGTCATTGGCACTCCCGAAACATCTGGTTTTGCAGAAAACATTGGACTACGGCTAAAGAGCCCGGGAAGGAATTTTAACAAGAGACTACTTCTTTGTTGCCGATAACGTAGTACACATATAAAAATTTCTCCCCTCCCTTTTCAACTATAATTTTCATTTATAGAAATTTACCACTACCCCGTTAAACTAGATTCTTCATTTACAGATATTTCATCTACGTTTCTACAGTGGATTAATATGAGCTTCTTATCAGGATACATTATTTATCCAAATTAAGTGCTTTACTCTTGTTAAAACATAAAACGTTGCAGGTAAACAAACACCTTTCTCTAAACCGATCTTCACCAAAATCAATAGACCTTCAATCCACTACAATGCAGGGATGCATGCTAAAAAATATTTGATTCTGTTTGAATTTGCGGCAGTTATCGTTCGTCATGGAAACATTTCTCTTGTTACAACATACAATGTTGCAGGTAAACTACCCCTTTCCCTTAACCGATCTTCACCAAAGTCTTGAGTACTCTACAACTCAGGGCTGTATGCAAAAAATTATTTTATTCTGTTTGAATTTGGGGCTCTTATCGTTTTATTTAGAAAATGCTCTTGTTAAAATATAAAACGTTGCAGGTAAACTACTCCTTTCCCTTAACCGATGTTCAACAAAATCAACAGACCTTGAGTTCTGTATAATTCAAAAAGGTATGCAAAATGTAGTTGATTCTGGTTTATTGTACGGCAATTATCGTTCGTCATAAAAAAATTACCATTGTTAAAACATAAAATGTTGCTGGTAAACTACCCTATTCCCTTAACCGATCTTCACCAAAATCAACAGGTTTTGAGAACTCTACAATTCAGGGCTGTATGGAAAACATTATTTAATTCTGTTTGAATTTGCGGCTATAATCGTTTACCATATAAAATGTAAAATATCGGTATGGAGAACTATACATAATTTCCATATTCTAAGATTTATATTTAAAATCATTTTCGAAATGAAATATTACCATAGAAACTACTTCTTTCTACTTACTGCTTCAGCCTTAACAACAGTACTGTGGTCACTAACGTATACCACTTCACGTTATCGCACACGATTTTCACTGATGATGGAAGTCGATGGAATTGCCGAAATGTCTGGTTTTGTAGAAAACATTGGACTACGGCCAAACATCCCGGGAAGGAATTTTAACAAAAACAACTTCTTTCTTGCCGATAACGTTGTACACATACATATAAAAAATATGCATAAAATTAATGGCTTGTATAAGTTAATGTTTGATCTCCATTAAGTAGTGCACAAGTTTTCAAAGTTTTAATATTATGATGTCCGTAATTAAAACATCAGAGCAGGTTTAGTATGTATGAGAGTACACCGTGGACAAAACTTTTCAACATTTCCTATTGAGCGTTGCTTAGAGTAAAGCTGCGAATCTACAGTGTACGTTTCACTGAACAAACAGCGGAAAAAAAGGAGCGCTCCGAACTCACTCATGGACCCTCAGCATCTTGCAGAGGGTTCATTCCTTAAAGACAAAAATTCTGTCTAGGAAGCAAATCGCTATCCACGCTGGTTAATTTTTCGGATTGCCGCGTTATGTTGGTGTGGGTTTCGGCACTTTCCATTTAAAAATCGTGCAAATGTAACAAAATAAACATGAGGGAGGCCAGAAATAACGCGAATTGTGTGTGTGCGTGTGTTCCCTGCCTTTTTATTGTAGTAATCATAATAATAAAATGGAAACGTAAACATTACATAATTGAGATATGCTTGCCTGCCACGAACGATATATTTTCTCTCATACATGATTTACATTACAATGAATAAATTATAATTTTATTGCCTGGCAACAAAATTATTTTATTTTTAACAATTACCATTGTTTGAAAAAGTTTAAATGAATTTTCAAGTACTTTACTGTTGTTAAAACGAAAAATGTTGCCGGTAAACTACCCCTTCCCTTAACCGATCTTCACCAAAATCAAAAGGCCTTGAGAACACTACAATTCAGGGATGTATGCAAAACATTATTTGATTCTGTTTGAATTTGCGGCTGTTATCGTTTGCCAAAATAAAATTACCATTGATAAAAAACACTGCTGGTAAATTACCCCTTTCCCTTAACCAATCTTCTCCGAAAACAATTGGTCTTGAGTACTCTACAAATCAGGGCTGTATGCAAAAAATGATTTGATTCTGTTTGAATTTGCGACTGTTATCGTTTGCCATAAAAAATACCCTTGGTAAAGCATAAAACGTTGCCGGTAAACTACCCCTTTCCCTTACCCGTTCTTCACCAAAAACAATAGGTTTTGTGAACTCTTCAATTTAGGGCTGCATGCAAATAATCGTTTGATTCTGTTTGAATTTGTGGCTATTATCGTTTGCCAAAAAAAAAATACCCTTGTTAAAAAATAAAACGTTGCCGGTAAACTACCCCTTTCCCTTAACCGATCGTCACCAAAAACAATAGGTCTTGATAACTCTACAATTCAGGGCTGTATGCGAAAGATTATTTGATTCTGTTTGAATTTGTGGCTGTTATCGTTTGCCATAGAAAAATATCGGTATGGAAAAGCATACATGACTTCCATGTTCTAAGGTTTATATTTAAAATCATATTCGAAATGAAATATTTCCATAGAAACTACGTCTTTCTACTTATTGCTTCAGCATTAACCACAGTACTGTGGTCACTAACGTATACCACCTCACGTTTTCGCACTCGATTTTCACTTACGATGGCAGTCATTGGCACTCCCGAAACATCTGGTTTTGCAGAAAACATTGGACTACGGCTAAAGAGCCCGGGAAGGAATTTTAACAAGAGACTACTTCTTTGTTGCCGATAACGTAGTACACATATAAAAATTTCTCCCCTCCCTCTTCAACTATAATTTTCATTTATAGAAATTTGCCACCACCCCGTTAAACTAGATTCTTCATTTACAGATATTTCATCTACGTTTCTACAGTGGATTATTATGAGCTTCTTATCAGGATACCTTATTTATCCAAATTAAGTGCTTTACTCTTGTTAAAACATAAAACGTTGCAGGTAAACAAACACCTTTCTCTAAACCGATCTTCACCAAAATCAATAGACCTTCAATCCACTACAATGCAGGGATGCATGCTAAAAAATATTTGGTTCTGTTTGAATTTGCGGCAGTTATCGTTCGTCATGGAAACATTTCTCTTGTTACAACATACAATGTTGCAGGTAAACTACCCCTTTCCGTTAACCGATCTTCACCAAAGTCTTGAGTACTCTACAATTCAGGGCTGTATGCAAAAAATTATTTGATTCTGTTTGAATTTGGGGCTCTTATCGTTTTATTTAGAAAATGCCCTTGTTAAAATATAAAACGTTGCAGGTAAACTACTCCTTTCCCTTAACCGATGTTCAACAAAATCAACAGACCTTGAGTTCTGTATAATTCAAAAAGGTATGCAAAATGTAGTTGATTCTGGTTTATTGTACGGCAATTATCGTTCGTCATAAAAAATTACCCTTGTTAAAACATAAAATGTTGCTGGTAAACTACCCTATTCCCTTAACCGATCTTCACCAAAATCAACAGGTTTTGAGAACTCTACACTTCAGGGCTGTATGCAAAATATTATTTAATTCTGTTTGAATTTGCGGCTATAATCGTTTACCATATAAAATGTAAAATATCGGTATGGAGAACTATACATAATTTCCATATTCTAAGTTTTATATTTAAAATCATTTTCGAAATGAAATATTACCATAGAAACTACTTCTTTCTACTTACTGCTTCAGCCTTAACAACAGTACTGTGGTCACTAACGTATACCACCTCACGTTATCGCACACGATTTTCACTGATGATGGAAGTCGATGGAATTGCCGAAATGTCTGGTTTTGTAGAAAACATTGGACTACGGCCAAACATCCCGGGAAGGAATTTTAACAAAAACAACTTCTTTCTTGCCGATAACGTTGTACACATACATATAAAAAATATGCATAAAATTAATGGCTTGTATAAGTTAATGTTTGATCTCCATTAAGTAGTGCACAAGTTTTCAAAGTTTTAATATTATGATGTCCGTAATTAAGACATCAGAGCAGGTTTAGTATGTATGAGAGTACACCGTGGACAAAACTTTTCAACATTTCCTATTGAGCGTTGCTTAGATTAAAGCTGCGAATCTACAGTGTACGTTTCACTGAACAAACACGCGGAAAAAAAGGAGCGCTCCGAACTCACTCATGGACCCTCAGCATCTTGCAGAGGGTTCATTCCTTAAAGACAAAAATTCTGTCTAGGAAGCAAATCGCTATCCACGCTGGATAATTTTTCGGATTGCCGCGTTATGTTGGTGTGGGTTTCGGCACTTTCCATTTAAAAATCGTGCAAATGTAACAAAATAAACATGAGGGAGGCCAGAAATAACGCGAATTGTGTGTGTGCGTGTGTTCCCTGCCTTTTTATTGTAGTAATCATAATAATAAAATGGAAACGTAAACATTACATAATTGAGATATGCTTGCCTGCCACGAACGATATATTTTCTCTCATACATGATTTACATTACAATGAAAAAATTATAATTTTATTGCCTGGCAACAAAATTATTTTATTTTTAACAATTACCATTGTTTGAAAAAGTTTAAATGAATTTTCAAGTACTTTACTGTTGTTAAAACGAAAAATGTTGCCGGTAAACTACCCCTTCCCCTTAACCGATCTTCACCAAAATCAAAAGGCCTTGAGAACCCTACAATTCAGGGATGTATGCAAAAAATTATTTGATTCTGTTTGAATTTGCGGCTGTTATCGTTTGCCAAAAGAAAATTACCCTTGATAAAAAACACTGCAGGTAAACTACCCCTTTCCCTTAACCGATCTTCTCCGAAAACAATTGGTCTTGAGTACTCTACAAATCAGGGCTGTATGCAAAAAATGATTTGATTCTGTTTGAATTTGCGACTGTTATCGTTTGCCATAGAAAATACCCTTGGTAAAGCATAAAACGTTGCCGGTAAACTACCCCTTTCCCTTAACCGATCTTCACCAAAAACAATAGGTCTTGTGAACTCTTCAATTTAGGGCTGTATGCAAATAATCGTTTGATTCTGTTTGAATTTGTGGCCGTTATCGTTTGCCATAAAAAATACCCTTGTTAAAACATAAAACGTTGCAGGTAAACTACCCCTTTCCCTTAACCGATCGTCACCAAAAACAATAGGTCTTGATAACTCTACAATTCAGGGCTGTATGCGAAAGATTATTTGATTCTGTTTGAATTTGCGGCTGTTATCGTTTGCAAAAAAAAAATTCCCCTTGATAAAAAAAACTGTTGCTGGTAACCTACCATTCCCCTCAAACCGATCTTCACCAAAAACAATAGGTCGTGAGTACTCTACAAGTCAGGACTGCATGCATAAATTATTTTATTCTGTTTGAATTTGCGGCTGTTATCGTTTACCATAGAGAAAAATATCTACAGACACGCTGACACACAGACAGACAGACACACAGACACTTTTCGAAAAACGACTTTTTTTCATGTTTTGAGTGTAGTACAATCAGAATCTGCAATAATCTGGAACACGATTTTTTTTTGCCATCACCATACTTGGAAGTACATGGAAGTAAAAATTTTAATTTTATTGCCTGGCAACAAAATTAAATTATTTTTAACAATTACCATTGTTTGAAAAAGTTTAAATGAAATTTCAAGTACTTTACTGTTGTTAAAACGTAAAAGGTTGCTGGTAAACTACCCCTTCCCCTTGACCGATTTTCACTAAAATCAGAATTCCGTGAGATCTCTACAATTCCGGGAAGTATGCAAAAAATTATTTGATTCTGTTTGAATTTGCGGCTGTTATCGTTTGCCATAAAAAATTACCCTTGATAAGAAAACGTTGCAGGTAAAATACCCGTTCCCCTTAACCGATCTTCAACAAAAACAACAGGTCTTTAGTACTCGATAAATAAGGGCTGTATGCAAAAAATTATTTCATTCTGTTTCAATTTGCGGGTGTAATCGTTTGCCATAGAAAATACCCTTGTTAAAACATAAACGTTGCCGGTAAACTACCCCTTTCCCTTAACCGATCTTCAGCAAAAACAATAGGTCTTGAGAACTCTACAATTCAGGGCTGTATGCGAAACATTATTTGATTCTGTTTGAATTTGCGGCTGTTATCGTTTGCCAAAAAAAATTACCCTTGATAAAAAAACCGTTGCCGGTATACTACCCTTTCCCTCAACCGATCTTCACCAAAAACAATTGGTCTAGAGTACTCTACAAATCAGGGCTGTATGCAAAAATTATTTGATTCTGTTTGAATTTGCGGCAGTTATCGTTTGCCAACGAAAAAATCTACAGCAGACACACAGACAGACAGACAGACACAGAGACACACACACAGCCACTTTTCGAAAAACGATTTTTTTCATGTTTTGAGTGTAGTACAATCGGAATCTGCAATAATCTCGAACACGATTTTTTTGCCATCACCATACTTCCATTTCCTTAAGGAACATGGGAGTAAAAAATTTACCCTTGTTTAAAAAAAAAACCGTTGCCGGTAAACTACCCCTTTCCCTTAACCGATCTTCACCAAAATCAACAGGTATTGAGTACTCTACAAATCAGGACTGTATGCAAAACATTTTTGATTCTGTTTCAATTTGCGACTCTTAACGTTTGTCATAAAAAATTTCCTTTTAAAACATAAAACGTTGCCGGTAAACCACCCCTTTCCCATAACCGATCTTCACCTAAAACAGTAGGTCTTGAGTACTCTACAGATCAGGGCTGTATGCAAAGCATTATTTGATTCTGTTTGAATTTGCGGCTGTTATCGTTTGCCATAGAAAACAATTACCCATGATTAAAAAAAAAACTTTGCTGGTAAACTACCCCTTTCCCTCAACCGATCTTCACCAAAAACAATAGGTCGTGAGTACTCTACAAATCAGGACTGTATGCAAAAAATGATTTGATTCAGTTTGAATTTGCGGCTGTTATCGTTTGCCAAAAGAAACCTAAGACAGATAGACACACAGACCCTTTTCAAAAAATGACTTTTTTTCATGTGTTGAGTGTAGTACAATCGGAATCTGCAATAATCTCGAACACGATTTTTTTTGCCATCACCATACTTCCATTTCCTTAAGGAACATGGAAGTAAAATTTCCCTTGATAAAAAACGTTGTTGGTAAACTACCCCTTTCCCTCAACCGATCTTCACCCAAAACAATAGGTCTCGATAACTCTACAATTTTGGGCTGTATGCAAAAGAGTAGTTGATTCAGTTTGAATTTGCGGCTGTTATCGTTCGCCATAGGAAAAAATTACCCTTGATTTAAAAAAAATGTTGCTGGTAACTACCTCTTTCCCTTAACCGATCTTCACCAAAAATAATAGGTCTTGAGGACTCTACAAATTAGGGCTGTATGCAAAAAATTATTTTATTCTGTTTGTATTTGCGGCTGTTATCGTTTGCCAAAATAAAATCTACAGATAGACACACAGACACTTTTCGAAAATTGACTTTTTTCATGTTTTGAGTGTAGTACAATCAGAATCTGCAATAATCTCGAACACGATTTTTTTTGCCATCACCATACTTCCATTTCCTTAAGGAACATGGAAGTATAATTACCCTTGATAAACAACGTTACAGGTAAACTACCCCTTTCCCTTAACCGGTCTTCACCAAAAACAACAGGTCTTGAGTACTCTACAAATCAGGGCTGTATGCAAGAAACTATTTTATTCTGTTTGAATTTGCGGCTGTTATCGTTTGCCATATACATTAACCTTGTTAAAACATAAAACGTTGCCGGTAAACTACCCCTTTCCAATAACCGATCTTCACCAAAAACAAAAGGTCTTGAGAACTCTACAATTCAGGCCTATATGCAAATAATCATTTGATTCTGTTTGAATTTTCGGCTGTTATCGTTTGCCATAGAAAAAAAATTTACAGACACACTTTTCGAAAAATTACTTTTTTTTCATGTTTTGAGTGTAGTACAATCAGAATCTGCAATAATCTCAAACACGATTTTTTTTTGCCATCACCATACTTCCATTTCCTTAAGGAAGATTTATATTTAAAATCATATTCGAAATGAAATATTTCCATAGAAACTACGTATTTCTACTTATTGCTTCAGCATTTACCACAGTACTGTGGTCACTAACGTATACCACCTCACGTTTTCGCACTCGATTTTCACCGACGATGGCAGTCGATGGCATTGCCGAAAAGTCTGGTTTTGCCGAAAACATTGGACTACGGCTAAAGAGCCTGGGAAGCAATTTTAACAAAAAACTACTTCTTTGTTGCCGATAACGTAGTACACATACAAAAAATTCTCCCCTCCACCTTCAACTATAATTTTTATTAATAGAAAATTACCCCCACCCCGTTCACCTAACTTCTTCATTTATACATATTTCATCTACGTCTCTACAGTGGATTACTATGAGCTTCTTATCAGGATACTTTATTTATAAAAATTAAGTACTTTACTCATGTTAAATCATAAAATGTTTCAGGTAAACTACCCCTCTCTCTAAACCGATCTTCTCCAAAATCAACAGACCTTCCGTCCTCTACAATTCAGGGAAGCATGCAAAAAAATATTTGAATCTGTTTGAATGTGCGGCAGTTATCGTTCGTCATGGAAACATTTCTCTTGTTACAACATAAAATGTTGCAGGTAAACTACCACTTTCCCTTAACCGATCTTCACCAAAATCAAAAGACCTTGAACTCTCTGCAACTCAGGAAAGGGTGCAAAAATTATTTGGTTCTCATTGAATATTCGGCAGTTATCGTTCGTCATAAAAAAATTACTCTTTTTAAAACATAAAATGTTGCTGATAATCTACCCCTTCCCTTAACCGATCTTCAACAAAATCAACAGACCTTGAGTTCTCTTCAGTTCAAAAACGTATGCAAAAACCTAGCTGATTCTGTTTGAATTTACGGCAGTTATCGTTCGTCATATAAACAATTACCCTTGTTAAAACATAAAATGTTGCTGGTAAACTACCCCTTTCCCTTAACCGATCTTCACTAACGCCAATAGGTATTGAGAACTCTACAATACAGGGCTGTATGCAAAACATCATTTGATTCTGTTTGAATTTGCGGCTGTTATCGTTTACTATAGAAAAAAATTACCCTTGAAAAAAAAAAACGTTGCCGGTAAACTACCCCTTTCCCTTAACCGATCTTCACCAAAAACGACAGGTCTTGGGTACGCTACAATTCAGGCCTGTATGCAAACAATTATTTGATTCTGTTTTAATGTACGGCAGTTATCGTTCGTCATAGAAAACATACCCTTGTTAAAACATACAACGTTGCCGGTAAACTACCCCTTTCCCTTAACTGATCTTCAACAAAATCAACAGACCTTGAGTTCTGTATAATTCAAAAAGGTATGCAGAAGAGTAGTTAATTCTGGTTTAATGTACTGCAGTTATCGTTCGTCAAAAAAAAAATTACCCTTGATAAAACATAAAATGTTGCTGGTAAACAACCCTATTCCCTTAACCGATCTTCACCAAAACCAACAGGTCTTGAGAACTCTACATTTTAGCGCTGTATGCAAAATATTATATGATTCTGTTTGTATTTGCGGCTGTTATCGTTTGCGATATAAAATACCCTTGATAAAACAAAAAACGTGTCCGGTAAACTACCCCTTTCCCTTAACCGATCTTCACCAAAAACTACAGGTCTTTAGTACTCAACAAAACAGGGCTGTATGCAAAAACGTATTTGATTATGTTTGAATTTGCGGCTCTTATCGTTTGCCATAGAAAATACCCTTTTAAAACATAAAACGTTGCTGGTAAACTACCCCTTTCCCTTAACCGATCGTCACCAACACCAATACGTATTCAGAACTCTACAATACAGGGCTGTATGCAAAACATCATTTGATTCTGTTTCAATTTTCGGCTGTTATCGTTTACCATAGAAAAAAATTACCCTTGATAAAAAACCGTTGCAGGTAAACTACCCCTTTCCCTTAACCGATCTTAACAAAAAGATAGGTCTTGAGAACTTTACAATTCAGGGCTGTATGCAAAATATTATATGATTTTGTTTGAATTTGCGGTTGTTATCGTTTGCCATACAAAATACGCTTGATAAAACAAATATCGGTATGGAGAACCATACATGACTTCCATATTCTAAGATTTATATTTAAAATCATTTCACCCAAACAGCCAGGCTGTGTCTTACCTGCCTTTTTATTGCTGTATTAAATGAAAAATATTATATTACATTAAAATGAAAAAATTATAATTTTATTGCCTGGCAACAAAATTATTTTATTTTTAACAATTACCATTGTTTCAAAAAGTTTAAATAAATTTTCAAGTACTTTACTCTTGTTAAAACGTAAAAGGTTGCTGGTAAACTACCCCTTCCCCTTAACCGATCTTCACCAAAATCGAAAGTCATTGAGACCTCTACAATTCAGGGACGTATACTAAAAATTATTTGATTCTGTTTGAATTTGCGGCTGCTATCGTTTGCCATAGAAAATACGCTTGATAAAAAAACGTTGCAGGTAAACTACCCCTTTACCTCAACCGATCTTCACCAAAAACAATAGGTCTTGAGTACTCTACAAATCAGGGCTGTACGCAAAACATTATTTGATTCTGTTTGAATTTGCGGCTGTTATCGTTTGCCATAGAAAATACCCTTTTTAAAAAAACGTTGCTGGTAAACTACCCCTTTCCCTCAACCGATCTTCACCAAAAACAATTGGTCTTGAGAACTCTACAATTTAGGGCTGTATGCAAATAATCTTTTGATTCTGTTTGAATTTGCGGCTGTTATCGTTTGCCATAAGAAATAACCTTGTTAAAACATAAAACGTTACAGGTAAACTACCCCTTTCCCTTAACCGATCTTCACCAAAATTAAAAGATCTTGAGAACTCTACAATTCAGGGCTGTATGCGAAACATTATTTCATTCTGTATGAATTTGCGGCTGTTATCGTTTGCCAAACAAACAAAATTACCCTTGCTAAAAAAAACCGTTGCAGGTAAACTACCCCTTTCCCTCAACCGATCTTCACCACAAACAATAGGTCGCGAGTACTCTGCAAATCAGGGCTGCATGCAAAAAATTATTTGATTCTGTTTGAATTTGCGGCAGTTATCGTTTGCCAAAAAAAAAAATCTACAGACAGACAGACACACAGATAGACAGACAGACAGACAGACAGACAGACAGACAGACAGACAGACACACAGACACTTTTCGGAAAACGACTTTTTTTCATGTTTTGAGTGTAGTACAATCAGAATCTGCAATAATCTCGAACACGATTTTTTTTGCCATCACCATACTTCCATTCCTTAAGGAATATGGAAGTAAAAACGTGGTAGGTATACTACCCCTTTCCCTTAAACGATCTTCACCAAAAACAATAGGTCTTTAGTACTCAAGAAATCAGGGCTGTATGGAAAAACGTATTTGATTCTGTTTGAATTTGCGGCTTTTATCGTTTGCCATAGAAAATACCCTTTGAAACATAAAACGTTGCTGGTAAACTACCCCTTTCCCTTAACCGATCTTCACCAAAAACAAAAGGTCTTGAGAACTCTACAATTCAGGGCAGTATGCAAAACATTATTTGATTATGTTTGAATTTGCGACTGCTATCGTTTGCCATAGAAAATAACCTTGTTAAAACATAAAACGTTGCCGGTAAACTACCCCTTCCCCTTAACCGATCTTTACCAAAATCAACAGATCTTGAGAACTCTACAATTGAGAGCTGTATGCGAAACATTATTTGATTCTGTTTGAATTTGCGGCTGTTATCGTTTGCCAAACAAACAAAATTACCCTTAATAAAAATATCGGTATGGAGAACCATACATGACTTCCATATTCTAAGATTTATATTTAAAATCATTTTCAGCCAAACAGCCAGGCTGTGTCTTACCTGCCTTTTTATTGCTGTATTAAATGAAAAATATTATATTACATTAAAATGAAAAAATTATAATTTCTTTTATGAATTTGCTAACTGCTATAATTTTTTATTGTTCGACTAAGCTTTTCGTCATTACTGACATCTTCAGGTCTTAAACAACCTGTTGTTTAACAGGTGTTAAAAAAACAGGTGTTGTTTAAGACCTGAAGATGTCAGTAATGACGAAAAGCTTAGTCGAACAATAAAAAATTATAGCAGTTAGCAAATTCATAAAAGAAATAGTAAGGATGACTGCTAATTTAAACAATACGAAGAAAAAATTATAATTTTATTGCCTGGCAACAAAATTATTTTATTTTTAACAATTACCATTGTTTCAAAAAGTTTAAATAAATTTTCAAGTACTTTACTCTTGTTAAAACGTAAAAGGTTGCAGGTAAACTACCCCTTCCCCTTAACCGATCTTCACCAAAATCGAAAGTCATTGAGACCTCTACAATTCAGGGACGTATGCAAAAAATTATTTGATTCTGTTTGAATTTGCGGCTGTTATCGTTTGCCATAGAAAATACGCTTGATAAAACAACGTTGCAGGTAAACTACCCCTTCCCCTTAACCGATCTTCACCAAAAACAATAGGTCTTGAGTACTCTACAAATCAGGGCTGTATGCAAATAATCTTTTGATTCTGTTTGAATTTGCGGCTGTTATCGTTTGCCATAGGAAATACCCTTGTTAAAACATAAAACGTTACTGGTAAACTACCCCTTCCCCTCAACCGATCTTCACCAAAAACAATAGGTCTTGAGTACTCTACAAATCAGGGCTGTATGCAGAAAATTATTTGATTCTGTTTGATTTTGCGGCTGTTATCGTTTGCCATAGAAAATACCCTTGTTAAAAAAACGTTGTAGGTAAACTACCCCTTTCCGTTAACCGATCTTCACCAAAAACAATAGGTCTTGAGAACTCTACAATTTAGGGCTGTATGCAAATAATCTTTTGATTCTGTTTGAATTTGCGGCTGTTATCGTTTGCCATAGAAAAAAAATCTACAGACAGACAGACAGACACACAGACAGACAGACACACAGACACACACACAGACACTTTTCGGAAAACGACTTTTTTTCATGTTTTGAGTGTAGTAGAATCAGAATCTGCAATAATCTCGAACACGATTTTTTTTGCCATCACCATACTTCCATTCCTTAAGGAATATGGAAGTAAAAAAAACCGTTGCCGGTAAACTACCCCTTTCCCTCAACCGATCTTCACCAAAAACAAGAGGTCGCGAGTACTCTACAAATCAGGGCTGTATGCAAAAAATTATATGATTCTGTTTGAATTTGCGGCTGTTATCGTTTGCCATAGAAAAAAATCTACTGACACAGACACACACATAGACACACAGACACTTTTCGAAAAATGACTTTTTTTCATGTTTTGAGTGTAGTACAATCATATTCTGCAATAATCTCGAACACGATTTTTTTTTTGCCATCACCATACTTCCATTTCCTTAAGGAACATGGAAGAAAAAATTACCCATGATTAAAAAAAAACGAAAAAAACCCTGCCGGTAAACTACCCCTTTCCCTTAACCGATCTTCACCAAAAACAATAGGTCTTGAGTACTCTAGAAATCAGGGCTGCATAAAAAAAATTATTTGATTTTGTATGAATTTGCGGCTGTTATCGTTTGCAATAGAAAAAAAAATCTACAGACAGACAGACAGACACACACAGAGACGCTTTTCGAAAAATGACTTTTTTCATGTTTTGAGTGTAGTCCAATCAGAATCTGCAATAATCTGGAACACTATTTTTTTTGCCATCACCATACCTCCATTTCCTTAAGGAACATGGAAGTAAAAGTCTTTTTTTTTTGCGCTGATGGCAAAAAAAATCGTGTTTGAGATTATTGCAGATTCTGATTCTACTACACTCAAAACATGGAAAAAAGTAATTTTTCGAAAAGTGTTTGTGTGTCTGTCTGTAGATTTTTTTTCTATGGCAAAAGATAACAGCCGCAAATTCAAACAAAATCAAATAATTTTTTGCATACAGCCCTAAATTGTAGAGTACTCAAGACCTATTGTTCTTGGTGAAGATCGGTTAAGGGAAGGGGGTAGTTTACCGGCTACGTTTTTTTTATCAATGGTATTTTTTTCTATGGTAAACGATAACAGCCGCAAATTCAAACAGAATCAAATAATGTTTTGCATACAGCCCAGAATTGTAGAGTTCTTAAGACCTGTTGGTTTTGGTGAGGATCGGTTAAGGGAAAAGGGTAGTTTACCAGCAACATTTTATGTTTTACAAGGGTAATTTTTTCTATGACGAACGATAACTGCCGTAAATTAAAACAGAATCAACTACTCTTTTGCATACCTTTTGGAATTACACAGAACTCAAGGTCTGTTGATCTTGTTGAAGATCGGTTAAGGGAAAGGAGTACTTTACCAGCAACGTTTTTTTATCAGGGGTAATTTTTTTTTATGCCAAACGATAACAACCGCAAACTCAAACAGAATCAAATAACGTTTTGCATACAGCTCGGAATAGTAGAGTTCTCAAGACTTGTTGGTTTTGGTGAAGATCGGTTAAAGGAAAGGGGTAGTTCACCAGCAACGTTTTTTTATCAAGGGTAATTTGTTTCTATGTCAAACGATAACAGCCGCAAATTCAAACGGAATCAAATAATGTTTTGCATAACTTTTGGAATTAAAGAGGACTCAAGGTTTGTTGATTTTGTTGAAGATCGGTTAAGGGAAAGGGGTAGTTTACCAGCAACATTTTATGTTTTAAGAAGGGTAATTCCTTTGACGAAAGATAACTGCCGTAAATTCAAAGAGAATCAAATAATTTTTTGCATGCTTTCCTGAATTGTAGAGAACTCAATGCCTACTGATTTTGGTGAAGATCGGTTAAGGGAAAGGGTAGTTTACCTGCAACATTTTATGTTTTAACAAGAGTAAAAGTACTTAATTTTGATAAATAAAGTATCCTGATTAGAAGCTCATAATAATCCACTGTAGAAACGTAGATGAAATATCTGTAAATGAAGAATCTAGTTTAATGGGTTGGTGGTAAATTTCTATAAATGAAAATTATAGTTGAAGAGGGAGGGGAGAAATTTTTATATGTGTACTATGTTATCGGCAACAAAGAAGTAGTCTTTTGTTAAAATTCCTTCCCGGGCTGTTTAGCCGTAGTCCAATGTTTTCTGTAAATCCAGACTTTCCTGCAGTGCCATCGACTGCCATCATCAGTGAAAATCGAGTGCGATAACGTGAGGTGGTATACGTTAGTGACCACAGTACTGTGGTTAAGGCTGAAGCAATAAGTAGAAAGAAGTAGTTTCTATGGAAATATTTCATTTCGAATCTGATTTTAAATATAAATCTTAGAACATGGAAGTCATGTATGGTTCTCCATACCGATATTCGAAAAGTGTCTGCATGTCTTTCTGTCTATGTGTCTTAGACTTTTTTCCTATGGCAAACCATAAGAGCCGCAAATTCAAACAGAATCAAATAATTTTTTGCATACAGCACTGATTTGTAGAGTACTCAAGACCTCTTTTGTTTGGTGAAGATCGGTTAAGGGAAAGGAATAGTTTACCTGCAACTTTTTTTTTTATCAATGGTAATTTTTTTTCTATGACGAACGATAACGGCCGCATATTCAAACAGAATCAAATAATTTTTTTAATGCATCCCTTAATTGTAGAGGACTAAAGGTCTGTAGATTTTGGTGAAGATCGGTTAAGGGAAAGGGGTCGTTTACCTGCCACGTTTTATGTTTTAACAAGGGTAATTTTATTTTTATGACGAACGATAACTGCCTTAAACTCAGACAGAATCAAATACTTTTTTGCATGCGTCCCTGAATTGTAGAGTACTCAAGAGCTGTTGATTTTGGTGAACAGCAGTTAAGAGAAAGGGGTAGTTTACCAGCAACATTTTATGTTTTAAAACGGTAATTTTATTTTTATGACGAATGATAACTGCCGCATATTCAAAGAGAATCAAGTACGTTTTTGCATACATTACTGAAGTTGTAAGTACTCTATGTCTGTTGACTTTGGTGACGATCAGTTAAGAGGAAGTGGTAGTTTACCTGCAACGTTTTATGTGATAACAAGGTTAATTTTTTCTATGACGAACGATAACTGCCGTAAATTCAAACATAATCAAATAAGTTTTTGGATACATCCCTAAATTGTAGTGTTCTCAAGCCTGTTGATTTTGGTGAAGATCGGTTAAGGGAAAGGGGTAGTTTACTTGCAATATTGTATGTTGTAACAAGAGAAATATTTTCATGTCGAACGATAACTGCCGCAAATTCAAACAGGATCGAATAATTTTTTACATATGTGCCTTAGCTGTAGAAGACTCAAGACCTTTTGATTTTGGTAAAGATCGGTTAAAAGGAAAGGGTAGTTTACCAGGAACATTTTTTGTTGTAACAAGAGTAAAGTACTTAATTTGGTAAATAAAGGATCCTGATAAGAAGATCTTAATAATCCACTGTAGAAATGTAGATGAAATATCTATAAATGAAGAGGCTAGTTGAACGAGGTGGGGGTAATTTTCTATAAATGAAAATTATTTTTAAGGGGGAGGGGATAATTTTTATATGTGTACTATGTTATCGGCAACAAAGTAGTAGTTTGTTGTTAAAATTCCTTGCCGGGCTGTTTGGCCGTAGTACAATGTTTTCTGCAAAACCAGACGTTTCGGCAGTGCCGTCGACTGCTATCATCAGTGAAAATCGAGTGCGATAGTGTGTGGTGGTATACGTTAGTGACCACAGTACTGTGGTTAAGGCTGAATCAAGAAGTGGAAAGAAGTAGTCTCTATGGAAACATTTCATTTCATAAATGATTTTAAATATAAATCTTAGAACATGGAAGTCATGTATGGTTCTCCATACCGATATTTTATTTTGTGATATATCCGAGGATGACAAGTTATACTATCAAAAGAGTGGTTGTATTCAAAAAAATAATAAAAATTTTTGTATGAAAATTTTTACTGTATTTGTTATATATTTACTTATATATAAAAGTTTAAAATACGAAATTTACACTACTTGCAGAAGAAACAAATTGAATAACGTCACAAGACTATATATATATATATATATTGTAACGGTACATAACCCGGTCCCAATAAAGTAAATCATGAGAATAAAAGTCAGAAATGGGTAAAACTAAAGCTCGCTCAAAATTTAATTATATCACTCAACATAATAAACAATTCGAGTGGTATATAGTGCGAAGTGAGTTCTAGTGTACCCATTGAGGTGAAAAACCAAAGTGAAATTAATGTATTACTAAACTGTGCTGTATGTTTTGGATAGGATAAAACTATGGAAGTAGTATGTAATAATACTAATTGATTTTTGTAATTTTATTTATTTATTGTAATTTATATTGTATGAACCACAATTTGTTATACCCAAGTTAATATTATATTGTTTCAAATAATTGTGTTAAATTGTAAGAAAACCCAGGGTTAATTTTAAAAGACATAAAAATTGTAACTACCAAAAATAATATAAAATTAAAATAATCCTATGAAGGAAATGGCAACAGGAAGTAGTACCGGGTATGAACACTATTCGAGACTAAATAAATAATATATAAATTTATTTAATGATAATAAAATGATAAAATATTTATATACAATGTCATAAAAAAATTAACCAAAACATATTATGTAAATTAAATTAGTAAAGAAACCGGAATGGAAGGGAATTATTTTTCCATAAATAAAATATAAATTTATAATAATCACAAACTGCCTACATAATAAAAATACTATGTGTTACTAAGAGTGATGAAAAATAACAAGTATTGTTAATAAGATATAAAAATTTTGAACTAAACCGGAGAGTTGAAGAAACGATGCGACAAAAATTATAAAAAATAACAAATAACCTTTTTTGGACGTTGGAGGAGGCGAAATTCACGCAAGAGTAATAAACAAAGTGAATACTAACTAATTATACCTGAGGAATCCAAATTAAATGGTGATATACATTAAAAACCAGTGGATGAAAACATTCTGAGGATCCAATATACTTCGGCCTACTTCCAGTAGACAACTAGAAAATACTCCAAACGAAAAGGAAATAATAACGCAAGACGTACCTCATCACAGAATAAAACTTCAATCCAGTAATGACAACACGGAGCGAGGTAATATAAACATTTTTTCGTAATAAGTCCAGAAGAAAACTCGTTTTTTAACAGTGAAATAGAACAAAAAATATTCATTTTATCATATGTTTCCTTCAAAGTAAACAAATACATGCTGCTCTCTTACGGCAATTCCGGAAACTACGTAATATTTGAAAAATAAACAAAATTATTTATTAATTTTTTGATATTTGTAAAGCGTAGCAATTATCCATTTCTGACACTCTCATCACACAAAGAATTCACCCTGAACCCTGGGGAATTACTAAGAATTATGTAATAACTGATTTTTTTTATTATAGCGTAATATTGGGTAAATAACAACATATATGTTTTGTTCCTTAGACAGATCTATGTTTACTCGGTAAAGTCGAGATGATGTTTTTTTTTTTCAAATAAGATTAATTGTGATACCTATATGTTGGGGGCAGGAGACAAAAGTCAATAATCAATAAAGCAATATTATTGAAAATTAATATTGAATTATAACGTGTTATAATTTATTGTAGTGGGTAGTTAATGAAAATTTCAGTACAACATACAGAAGAAATCATCACAACTGAGGGGCAATAATGATACTTACTCTCTCTTCTGCATAAGGCTGAACAGATTACCTCCTTGACCCCAAATCACACACTCTCGATTTCTTTTAGATTGAGTAAAACAAGATAAACAAAATCCTTTATTTATACCTTTTAAAACGTCAGTTAGTATAATTCAAAAGTGACGCATACTTCGTGAGGCATATAATAACACTTTCGCAAGTGCACACCTCACATTAAGCCGCACGTTACAGAATTGGCGTACAACTGTGGGGCGGAATTAACAAAGCTTGTAATTGCAATATACTAGTAAGTGGTAAAGAGCCTCTCACAAAAGAAGGACGTTACAAATTGACGACTCCAACGTGGGGCTTAAACGAAAACGAGGATGCCTGAGCAGGACGTTACAAATTGGCGAACCCAACATTTGGGGCTTGACTAAAGGTGTACGTTTCGCTAAAGTGCGCCTCTAATAAAGCAGGACGTTACAATATATATATATATATATATATATATATATATATATATAGTAACGCAACAGAAATGCTGTATCCATGTTACATAAATATTATATTAACAAAATAATAAGCAAGTCAATATCTAACCCCATGATAAAACAAAAGTCTAATAATTACATTTACAATTATAGATAAAGATAAATAAGGATGCAAGGTAGAAATAACGAGAATAAACAAACCTGTAAATTAGACAATAGTTAATGATCTATGTTCAGTGAAAAGTAAATCAATATGATACTGATGAGAAGTGTAAGAAGTAGAATAGTACAGAAATTGTCAAAGTAAATGACCATGAAAGTAAACAAAAATGAAACAATAATTTACCTTATAGCAATAGCAAGTAAGGATTTTGAATTAAATGATATTATTTTGTGACAACGAATGTTATGATAAAGTTTATGTTATGTTATACCAATTACTTGTTGAGTTAATGAAAGGTAATGAAACAAGAGGTATTATTCAATTACTGTTATAGAATGATGTGGGAAGCAGCTAGTTAGCGTTAATAGATTTCAATTTTCTTATATGTGATCCATAGATCAAGATAAAATTGTCATTAGATATGAAAAGAATAATTGTTTATGTAAATGTTAATAGTTAAGATTTGATTATATGTATGAATTTATGTAAAAGGGCTATAGTTGTTCACCAGTTATAAACAAAGGTAGGTCCGTATACAATAAAAGGCCTAACAGCCAATAAAACTATATAACTACTCATAACATAAAGGTTAGGTACGTAAGTCAATAATAATTAATGAATACGGTTCGAAGAGCTAGGAAAAAACATTAAATTAGTAATGATATATAATAAACCATCTCAATTTATACAAATTATGATAATGCCACAATGCTATGATATCGATTGATAACGTTTGATATCGAAAAAAGTAATAAATATAAAAGAAACAGGCTCATATCAAAAAACCAGCAGAATATATGTAGAAAATAATAAACCAACTATCGGTAAAGTTATATTCCGATATGATAGCAAATTAATAAGGAATAGACAAAAAATATATGAAATAAACACTATATACAAAACATGGAGAAGGAAGAAAAATAATGGGTTGCTATGGACTACAGGAAATGAAGAAGTTGTTGATTTTCAATTATTGCCTTTTATGATCTGAATGTGATGAGATTAAAAAAATCTAAGAAATGTCTAATATAATCGGAATATTCTAAATTATTTGATCCTCTTATAAAACACAAAATTTTAATGATAATATTCTTGACTCTTGCCAGTACAGTTTAAACAAACGAGGCTATAGTATGATATCACAATAAAAAATAAATAACTGGGTTCTACAAGGAAGGACTTGAATTGTCCCATATCCGAAAGGAGTTGACGATATATTAAACCCAATATAAAGAGTTAACTGTATCACAACCAATAATATACACTACACTGGAACTAATAACCTTATAAATACACGGAACATCACCAATTACTTCAGACGAGAGAAGAACGTATTTGGATCCAGAAATTACAGAAGGAACCAGTCTGGCAGTAAATCAACCTAGGGAGCTGTATTTCCGTGGTGAACAGGACAAGAATTCCATTTTATTAACATCCGAAGAAAGAAAATCGTACAACATAGTCATCCAGAACAGTGAAGTTATCAACCAACAGCCCACACGATTCGCTTTGTTCTAGTCTGGTAAATTATTATTGTATAAATCATATTAACTACACAACACTTCAAATTTGTAAATCTTGCATTCTTATCTATGTATTTTTAATCTTCCCCACAGTTACAAGAACCTTCACACCCTGAATTAAGTTAATTACAAACTAAAACACATTATACAACCGAATCTAAATAAAGTATCGGACTGATCAATAATCGATTCACGCAATCTATAGCCTTTGTGTATGCCAGTTGGAACATATCTTATTCAATGTTGAAGAAGTAAACAAATAAAGAACCTTTGTATAGTTGCAAAATCTTGTCATTTGGAGTATTATTTAATGAGTTGGGAATAAAAAAGTAACTGACTAAGTATAGAATAATTGGTTAACATAAACAGTGAATTAACCTCTAAGTTTCGTTGCCCCGGTACTACAGCGCTTATAGCGGAATTCTCCGACACCAAAGAGAGAGCGTTAAAATACAAAATTATACATAATTCTCTTCAAGGTATAATAGGGTTGAACGAAATTACAGAATAACACATTAATTATTTAAGTTTCAAGTACACAAACACTGATATTTTTTTAGAGAGATAAGTTAATATTAGTTAATTAAATCACTATATCCCACAACTCCAAATATCTCAGATATTTAAATAATTGAAGTAAATTAAAACGACCTAAGAGAGTAAAGACAGGGGAACATACCCGTTCATAGCAACGAATAGGCTTATATTGTGTGAAAATAACGAGACGCACGTACTCGTTTCATTACAAATTGACGCCGGCAACGTTGGGGCGGAAAGAACGAGAATCCCGTAAACGTAAGAGCCGAGGGTCTCATTACAAATTGGCGCTCAACCAGTGTAGGGCTTAAGTTAAGTAACTATAATTACATTCATATTACTTAACCAGAGCAGGCAACTGTGGGACAACTGTGGGAGAATAAAAATGCCTGATACCAGAGGTAGATCAAAGAGGAGGGAAGAAGATACGGAGAAGGAAATAGATGAACAAGAACAGGAAATAGAAATAATAACAGATAGTGAAATGGAACAACAGACAGACGAAATAACGGAAACTGAAATAATTGCGGACAAGGAAAAGGGAGTAATGGAAGAAGATGCCCAAGGGGACCAAATAGATAAAGCTGGAGCCAGAGATTGGCAGGAGATGATGAAATTTATGACAGAACAATTTAGGAAAACAAATGAGGAAAATAAGGAAAACTTAAGAGAACAATTTAGGAAAACAAATGAGGAAAATAAGGAAAACTTAAGGGAACAATTTAGGAAACAGGAGGAAAAATACGATAAAACAAATGAGGAAAACAAGGAGAATTTTAGGAAAACAAATGAGGAAATTAAAGAAACCTCAAAACTAATGAACGAAAGGTTAGATAGGAATGATGAGGGTTTAAAACAAATGAAGGAAGACATCCTACGGATACACGAAGAAAATTTAAGGTAAATTAATGAAAAAATTGAGAATATTCATGTAACAGTTAACCAGAAGGTGGATCAAAATAATGAGGAAAGAAAATTAGAAATAGCCAAAACAAATGAAGGGTTAGAAAAAACTAACGAAACAATAGTACAGGTTCGTGAAGAACTACAAAATAAAATTAATGACATAAAAATTGAGAGTAAAACAATGGTCGAAGAAATCCAACAGGAAACTGTCGGAAAATATGAGCAAATTAAAAACGAAGTACATCAGATACGGGAGGAGAATAAGGAAGGGATTACGCAAATACAGACAGACATGGGTGAACGACTGGAAAGAGTATATGGCAATTTAAACAGTATGGAAGGTCAAATTAATACCAGTAAAAGTAAAATAGAGGAAATTAGTAGACGTGAATTACAGTTGCAAGAAGAAGTAGATGCATGGCGGGATAGGACATGCCAACATAGTCATACAAATAACCACGAGAACCGGGAGTCGATTAATTTTCGTAATTACAAGCGCAATCCGATGGAATTTTTAAAGAGGTTGGAAGAGATGATTACAAAAAATAGAGAAAATCGCTGGAGTATTATACGCAGTATGATTGATGAGACATTTAAAGATACCTACGATAATTGGTGGACAGCGGTGCGCCCAGATATACTGGACATGACCGAGTTCAAAAAACAATTGAAAGAGAAATATTGGTCTGAATCGACCCAGAACATGATTAGAAATAATTTGAGTAACGGTCGATACGAAACAAACATAGGCCAGTCTCCTACTTCATACTTTCTAGGAAAAGTATGTATGGCACGGAACTTAGAGCCCAGAATTCCCGAAGAATGTTTGGTGATACAACTATCCTACCATTATGAGGAAGGGATAAAAAATGCACGTATGTGTAGCCAAATCAAAACGATTTCAGCCATGGCCAAATTCCTTGAGAATTATGAGCACGAGAACCAATACCAAAGAAATAGGATGTTAAATTATAAATATCAGAAGTATAATAATAACGAGCCACCAACCAATTCTCATAATAATGATCACAATCGACCTGCGCAGAACGTTAATGCAAATAGGACCCAAAATGAACACGCGAATAATAATTCCAGGAACTATAATTATCGTGGCAATAATACTTATAATTACCGCGATAGTCGCAATAATAGAGGAGATGGGGACAGACGACCCAATAATTATAGGCATAACGTTAATTATATCTACTCCAGGCCTCAAGGTAATCAGCGACGGTATTACCCAAGGAGTCACCGATATGACAATCATTATGACCAGTCCCGGCGTGAAGACAACTATCCACCTGAAAGAAATTATAGGATAGCGGAACCTAATACAGAGGACCGCACCGAAACTGTACTAAATCAACATAATAATCCAAATGAAAATAGAGAAGAGGGGGTAAGCCCTCATTTAAACTAATAGAGGCAGTGAAAAATAATGAATACCCTTCACTGAACCGTAATCTTGGGGAACAACGACTTGTAAACAAAATTAAGAATAATAATACCATAACTATAATTAATAACCACTATTTAAAGAATATCAGAGAAGATTTATTGGAATAGGATAAGAAACATGTAAACAGTAATAGTAATAACGAAATCATATATGTAACAGCAAAATTAAATGGGGTACAATCTACCATAATGATAGATACTGGATCTAACATATCGTTGATAGACAGTACTGAACTTGAAAAAATACAGCGAGAAGGCCAGTTGCCCATACCGACATTACCTGTCAATAACGTGATAATTATCGGAGCCACTGGGCGACAAAATAAAACAGTTAAAAAACAAGTATCGCTCGATCTTACCAATAATAATATGACCCAACCAATAGGATTATTGGTCGCAACGGGATTACCGTTCAATGTATTGATTGGATGGGATGTATTGCGCCAGCATTCCGCAGTAATTGACTTACATAAAGGTATAATATCTTTAACATCCGAAGAAGGATTATGGACAGCCGAATTAGTTGACGCTAATAGAACCGTTCCAGTTAACACCAGATGTCTAGCCATAAAAAGCTACTTTTGTAAGAAAAATAAAATACCAGAAGTCATTCAATATGAGGACGATGATCCCGAACTGTGGCAGAGTAAGTTAGAAGAGGTCCGAGATTCCAAAGGGAAAAAACTTGTAGACAAGTAAGTAAGGTACAGGCCGAAAATTTAATTCAAATATATAATAAATACAAACATGTATTCTCCAATGCTCCAGGTAAAGTAAAAGGATATCAGTGTGTGATAAATTTTAAAGAACCAGTGGACTTTCGCAGAAAATCCTACCCAATTGCTTATTCAATAAAAAACGAAGTCCGGGACGAGATTAATCGTATGATTCAAGATGACATAATAGAATATAGTCAATCACCATATACCAGTCCCATAGTGGCAGTCCCGAAAAAGAACGGAAAGGTGAGAATTTGCCTGGACGCTAGGGAAATAAATAAAATGATCATCAATGATAGGACTTTACCAGGCGAAATAAAAGAAATTTTAAAGAAATTCCACGGCATTAAATACATCAGTACTTGGGATACGGTATGCGGTTACTGGCAGGTCGAACTACATCCAGATAGTAGAAAATACATGGCGTTCCTTTTTGACGGAAGGAACTATCAATTTAAATGGCTACCTTTCGGACTAATTAATTCTGTTGCAATATTTGTAAAATGTATGGACCAAGTATTGGGACAAGAAACACTGCAGTTCACTACGGTCTATGTAGATGACCTACTTATAACTTCTTCACATTGGGATGAACATTGCGAGCGGGTGGAACAGGTACTGAGAAAATTATCCGAAAACAACATAACACTCAAGCTGAACAAATCTAAATTTATCGACAACCAAGTAAAGTTCTTAGGTTTTAATTTGTCTGAGGAGGGTATCACACCTTCAACAGAAAAAGTAGAAGCAATTCAACTGTTCCCTACTCCAAAAAATAGAAAACAGCTAAAATCCTTTCTTGGAATTTGTAACTATTACCGAAAATTCCAAGATAACTATTCGGAAGTAACTGCCAAGTTTCAGAAACAATTATCATCCAAAGACAAATGGGCATGGGGACCAGAACAAGATAAAATACTGCAATTAATCAAGAAGAAATTTTTAGAAACAGTTATGTTGTACCACCCTGATTTTAACAAACGCTTTTATTTAAATTGTGATGCGAGCAATGTTAGCTTAGGAGCTACCCTATATCAAGAAGATAAAGAAGGACATCATATGGTAATCAGCTTCGCCAGCAGAGTGCTTAACAACTGCGAACGCAATTATAACGTTACCGAGAAGGAGCTGCTAAGTGTAGTGTACGCATGCAATAAATTTAGAACTTTCATACTCGGATACCCAGTGACCGTAAGAAGTGACCATAAATCAATTTCATTTCTAAAAAGATGTAAACTTAGTCATGGCCGGCTAACTAGATGGGTCCTTGCATTGCAAGAGTATTGCATCGATTGGGAATATATACCTGGAAGAAAGAACATAGCAGCCGATATCTTGTCCCGAATAAACATACAAGACCAATCGTTCGAAGGAGAAAAGGAACAGATTGCAAAAGTGTACCATGTCATTAAGAGTCGGAAGGATTTAGAAATTATTACAAATGAAATTAATCAACACCAAAAATCGGATCCCAAATTAATAAACATACGCCAGAAGGTACAAAATGCTGATGAAGTTATTACTAAATATTACTGTATACATTGTAACATGACATTTGGAACAACATAATACCGTACCTGACTTAATGAAGACTTTGATTAAGAAGCTAACAAGAAGAACAATATCTTCAAAGATGATAGTGAAGAAGAACGACTGACAATTTCAGACTGACTAGTAAGACAACTGACCGTACCCAAATTAATGATTTAGGCTAAGTGATGCAGATATCTTCAAACCCCAACTATGACATGAATTTTCAGTATTGACCAAACAAAGAATTGTAAAGACAAACAGTTTATGAACCAGGACTATAAAGAAACAAATGGTTTCAGTTGATGTATCATTAAATCCAAATAATCAAAATGCAAAGTGAGGGATAATAGACCCAAACATATAATATTATGTAAGAGAAATATTGTTAAATAATTAAGTTAATCAATGTAACAAAACATAGATACACATGATTATAGATACAAGAACCATACAAAAAGTGTCACATATAGAGTTCATAGAGTTGTCCAGTAAACAACAAATTATAACATGGTCACAATAACATTTATAACAAGAATAAAACACAGATAAACAGTAAATGTAACAAGATTATTAGAACTGTGTGTGAGGTAGAGCAACAGTGTTCACTTTATTGTAATTTTTGTAACACAAAACATCAGTAAGTATACGGATGTTTAAACCCATATGAATAGTCAATATGACATGGACAGTGTCAGAATAAGTCATAAATTAGCTGACAAAGGACTAAATAATTAGTATAGGATTTGTTTTGTTAAATGTGCATGTTTTATGTTATAGCACAGTGTTTTATATAATAGTATTTGTGTTGTGTTTTTTGTATGTACCAGGGGATACAGTTAATTTTAAGGAATGTCAATTCAATGATGTTAATTCCATTCTTTCCATGTTGTGTTAACAAATATCACAACAGAGCTGATGTTAAACCATGGTAAATTTATTAACCAAGCAGAATGGACAATACAAAGATGTTTTGTTAAATGTCAAACACCTATACAGTTTGAGTAGAAAACAACTATTTGTACAAGGAGTTGGTATAATCATAGCCATGTGGACATGAATTTAAATATTAGAATAATATATATTTTGTGTTGTGAAAATAACGTTATATGTTAAACCATTTTGATGAATGTTAGAAGTTAATTTAATTGTTAGAGATGTTATAACATGATGATGAAAATAATACTATTACATAGGCCAGGTGAAACCAAATTTAGTAAATTTTGAACAATTATATTAGAAATTTTGTAAAGCAAATGTGGAAGGGTAGATGTATTTATAGGTAATAATGTATACACGGAATATAGAACCAAAATAACACATATCAAGTTATTTAAGAAAATTCCAAATAACAAAATTGTAACATCCATAGTTCTTAAGCAAAAACAGGCATGTTTGGTGTCTAAATATAACACATGTGAAGATCAAAATAATGCTGATAATGGTTTTAAAATCCCATTCAGTATAGAAAAGTTACGTTAGTTAAAAGATTTTGGACAAATTTAGATTCTGAAATAATAAAAGTTTATGACAATGTCTATTCGGATTGTTCCAAGTTTACCCTTAGCAACCAGAAATTTCGGATAAATAAAAAGAGACTTCTTTGACAACGAGCTTAGCAGATAGACGCGTTCTTAAATCGTCTTACATTATATGTTATAAAGTGTGAAAAAACAATACAAATAGAGAAATACTGTTAGAAGTACACTATACTAACGCTTTGCAACAACCGAAGACTACCCATTAGATGGATGAGTAAGAATAATCACCAGAAAGAAGATTTGAAGTGGACGAGAAACGAGGAGAAGATCTGACGTGTACGTGGGACCTATTTACGACCAAGAAGAGTACAAGAAGAGGATTTGGTGATCTGACATCTCATTATATCGTACTTCAACACATACACTTGTATACACGTATTTTAAGCAATAATCAACTGAATTACAGACACCATATAACACGAACACTAGAAACAACCACTAATAACACCATATAAGATTAACACCTTTTTAATCACAACAAGAACCTTTAATTCACTTAATAAATATCAAAGCCTGATATAGACATAACCTTTTTAAAACTGGCAACCACTATACGATTTCTGTGTGCACCTATCACTCTAACGTTGTAATATGCCATGATTGTGAACTTGTATTTTGATTAATAGTGTAATATTTTGTATAATTATAAATCCCCGAACCATATACGCCCTGAGATAATTGATACATTTTTATTTAAAACGTTAACAAAAAGCATTGTTTTGATCTGAAGGAATACTGAACAGCTACTGCTGCCAACTGGTAAAGAAGACTTATATTTTGTACTACAATTGCGATTATTCTGTTTAAAAATTATTAAAACAAGTTAACCAGTGTTTTTTTTCCAAATAAAGGATTCCACAAGGATATATGTTTGATGATAATTGTGAGTCATTATTATTGCCGTTACATTTAGTAAATAGAATTCACAGGTTGTAGCTGACCCGATAGTTGGCATCGGTGAGTGACGTCACGTAAAAGAAGCAGCGTAGTGGGAGTAAGCGGCAATTTACGAAATCATTCGCCGTTCGACATAATACATTTATAATTTACATCGACGACTCCAGTGCGAGTTTGTCGCTACATCATTTATCCATATTACAAGTCGACATTTCTAACGGACGGTGTATTCAAGTGCACGCTACATAAATACAAGTAAACTGATCCACAATAACATTGTATGTAACGAAATATTCTCTGGTTACGAATAGACGAAACCGAGGTGAGGCTACGTCTCGATCGTAAGTGAACCCGATTACGAAAATCCCCTCATATATTACCGTTACAAATTGGCGCCCAACGTGGGGCGTGTAATTTAATATAAATTAAATTATTATTAATAGACAGATAAACCAAAATAAACAAGATGAGGAAGCGAGAAACATCGCGAAAACGAGCGGTCGAAGCCGAGAAGGTAGACGAGTTAAATATGGAAGACAAAGAAGCGACACCGGTCGAAGAAGTAGAAGTAATAATAAGAGAGGACCGAGGAGATGAACAAGAACCGGACAATGTTACAGAGAGCGTTGACCTGAAGAGCATTATGGAATATTTAAAACAGAGTAGTAAGAGAACGGAGGAGAGCAATAAGAAGAACTTCGAAAAATTGAAGGAAGAATTAAGTGAGAACAGTAATAAGAACTTAGAAATATTGAAGGAAGACTTGGGTAAGAAAATAGAGGAATCAAAAACGGAAAACAAACAGTCCATAGAGGAATTAAAAACGGAAAATAAACACTCCATAGAAAACAGTAATAAGAACTTAGAAAAATTGAAGGAAGAATTGAAGGAAGACTTGGGTAAGAAGATGGAGGAAATAAAGAGTGATAATAGACAAACCAAGGAGGAATTGAGCCGAGAATTGAAAGAGAATAGCAGTAAAATGGAAGAGAAAATAGACGAAAATAATAGAGCATTGAGGGAAGAATTGAAGGGAAATTACCAAGAGACCATGAAGAAACTAGACGAACACAAGGAGTCATTAAAAGAAGAGTGGAATAACAAGATGGAAATTAATAACCGGCGATTGCAGGAAGAATGGGACAAGAAGCTGGAAGAACCGGTGACTGAAATTAAAAGTTTGGAATCCGAGACCACGGAAAAGTGTGAGCGGATGAACCAAGAGATACTGAGCGTCCGGGAAGAAACGAATGGACGAGTTGAAAATATCAGAACCAACCAAGCAGTGATGGGAGAGAGGTTGGAAGATATGAGTAATAGTCTCAATCGAGTACAAGACCAAACAACTGCTCATAGAGACGAAATCAATTCCTTAAAAAACAGACAGTGTACCGGTGCCCATACAACATGCGAGGAAAATCGAGAGGTGATCGATTTTCAAAACTATAGAAGAAACCCCATGCTATTCTTAGAACGAGTCGAAGAGAAGATAGCCAAAACCGGAGAAGACAGATGGTTTGTGATAAGGAGCATGTTGGACGAGATGTTCCGAAAGGTATATGACAATTGGTGGACGGCGATGCGGCCGAGTATACAGAACTTCCAGGAATTTAAAAAACAGTTCAAATCCAAATATTGGTCCGATGCCACACAACACATGATAAGGAGTGACATAGGATTGGGCAGATATGACCTGCACGGCAAGCAAACTCCAACCGCATATTTCCTTGGCAAAATAAATATAGCCAGACATTTAGAGCCTGCAATCCCTACGGAATGTTTAGTGCGGCTATTGGCCTACCACTATGGTGGCGAAATTACAAGAGGCCGGATAAATGAACGCATACAAACCATCGAGGAGATGTCAACATTATTGGCAGAGATGGAACAGGAGAAGAACTTCCTACAATATAGACGAAGGAACGATGAGATAAATAGAAATAATGGTCGCCGCGACGCCCCATATGAAAATAATGGACAACGACCAAACAATAGTTATAACTACAACGGTAACCAATATCAGCGCGGTTACCAAAACCAAAATAACACCAATAACTATCCACGAAATAACGCAAATAATAACAACAATAACAACAACCACTACTACCGTAGCCCTCCTACAAATAATAACAACAATGGATACCAGCGTGCCAATGACAGAGACCACCAGTACCAGAACAACCGGGGTTATAATAACCACTATGATAATCGATACAGGCACAATAATAACGGCAATAATAACAGTCAAAATCAAACATATAGAAGGCAAGTGAATTATGTAAGTGTTGACGATAGGGATGTGGGAAGACGTTGGTACCAGGGACGAGCAAACTATAATGGAAACCGTGGAAGAAATCTTCAGGAGGAGAGTAACCAGCACTACCGCGATGAACATCGAAGAAGTAGAAGCTGCGATGACAACAGAAATAATCGAAATTCAGTGACGTTCAATAATAACGCCATTGAGGTACAAGAGGCGCAGAACAGAGACAGACCCAGTCAATCAGACAACAGGACCGAGGAGATCAGCCCTGATTTAAACGAACTGCGGCAGTGAAAATCCACCAGGTCCCATCACTGAACCGGCAATTTGGGTACTTACTAGGACGTGACAAATTGACTGACGATACGTTAACAATAGTGCAAAATCATTTCCTAAAGAATGTTAGAGAAGAGCTACTGAACGAAGACCCGACAACACAAAGTAATTCAAATAATGAGATTGTTTATATCATCGCCCAAGTGAATGGACTGGAGACAAGATGTATGATAGATACGGGCGCAAACGTGTCGTTAATCGACAACAATGAATACCTCAAAATTCAAAAATATAGTAAGGCCATCTTACCAACTTTACCAATTCAGAATATAATTTTAATCGGAGCCACTGGAAGGCAAAACAAGTCAATAAGAAAACAGGTATCATTAACAGTGACCAGCAGAGATGTAGCTATACCTATGATTTTTCTAATAGCTAGTAATCTACCATTTAATCTACTAATAGGCTGTGATATTTTGAGAAAATACTCAGCAATAATTGACATGAGACAAGCAATAGTGTCATTAAAGGTGGATAATATAGAATGGACAGCAAAATTGGTAGAAAACAAAAATGTACCTTCATGCAACAGTATAAGAAAATTCAATAATAATCAAGATGAGTCATGGAATGTAAGAAGGGAATACTTTGGGTGTGAAGATAGTTTATGGTTGGAAAAATTAGAAGAGATCCGACAATTTCGGTCAGAACAAAATGAATGTAATCTAACCACACAACAAATAGAAAAGTTAATTTCAATATATAATAAATACCGCTATGTTTTCTCTGATGTACCTGGCAAGGTAAAGGATTATCAATTTACATTACAGTTCAAGGAGCCTGTCAATTTTAATAAAAAATCATATCCCGTTGCTTATGCATTAAAGGAAGCAGTGAGGACTGAACTAGACAAAATGATAGCAGAAGACATTATTGAATATAGCTGTTCCCCATATACCAGTCCGTTAATAGCAGTTCCAAAGAAAGATGGCAAAGTACGACTCTGCTTAGATGCTAGAGAGATTAATAAGATCATAGTTAATGACAGAACATCTCCTGGAGAGATTGAGGAGATACTGAAAAAGTTCAATGGCATACAATTTATTAGCACCTGGGATACGGTATGTGGGTATTGGCAGGTGGAGCTACACCCAGATAGTCGAAAGTACGTCGCCTTTATTTTCGAAGGAAGGAACTATCAGTTCAAGAGACTACCGTTTGGACTGGTAAATTCAGTAGCTGTATTTGTAAGATGCATGGATCAGGTGTTGGGTCCAGATACTATTCCATATACCACAGTCTATGTTGATGACTTGTTGATTACTTCAGTGAATTGGGAAGACCATTGTGACAGAGTAGGACAAGTATTACAAAAACTATCAGACAATAACGTCACACTAAAATTTCAAAAATCTAAGCTTATTGCCAGTGAAGTCCAATTCCTGGGTTTTAACCTAACAAGACAAGGAATAACACCATCCAATGAAAAAATTGAAGCTATCCAGAAGTTCCCAAGTCCTAAAAATAAAAAGCAACTTCAATCATTTCTGGGACTTTGCAATTATTATAGGAAGTTTCAGAGAAATTATTCTGAAATGACAGCAAAGTTTTCTCCACAATTATCCTCTAAGAACAAATGGTCCTGGGGACAGGAACAAGACAATTTACTCCAAATGATTAAACATAATTTCCTGAGTTCAGTTGTATTAAGACATCCTAATTTCAATCAACCTTTCTTCATGAACTGTGATGCCAGTGATATAAGTTTAGGATCTGTATTATATCAAGAAGATAGTGCGGGAGAACATCAGGTGGTGAGTTTTGCAAGCAGAATACTTAATGGATGTGAACGCAATTATAGTGTAACAGAGAAAGAGTTATTAAGCGTTGTATTCGCTTGTGGGAAATTCAGAACCTACATTCTTGGATACCCAATAACTGTGAGGAGCGATCATAAGTCAATATCTTTCCTAAAAAATTGCAAGATCAACCATGGGAGATTGACTAGGTGGATACTCGCACTACAGGAGTACCATATAAATTGGGAGTATGTTCCAGGAAAACAGAATATTGCTGCAGATATATTGTCCCGGATTAACATAGAACAACAAACTTTTGAAGGGGAAAAAGAAACAGTCATCAAGGTATACACTATAATAAAAAACAAGTCAGATTTGGAAAACATCATGAAATCCATTACACAACAACAAACCGAGGATACCAAAATCAACAATTTTAGACAAAGACTGATCCAACAGGATGAAAAAATCACTGCATATTATTGTCTACATGAAGACATATTATTTTACAAACCAAATAACAACCAAGGCTCATGGAAGGTGGTGATACCTAAAGTTTTAGAAACAGAATTAATATTGGACTACCATAGCCGATATGGGCATATGGGTGCGTTAAAAGTAATGAAGGCACTTGAGGAACACACTTACATTAAGAACATCAACAGAAGAGTTAGAGAATGTATCCGGCAGTGTCACATCTGTCAATTAGCAAAATGCAATAATGAAAAAACAGAAGGAATTATGCAACCTATTACATCAACTGGTAAATTAGAGAGAGTATTTTTAGATGTGTGTGGTCCGTTACCTCGTAGTGGAGGGAGAAAACAGTATAAATTCATTATAATCATGTTCGACCATTACTCCAAGTTTACAAAACTATACCCCATTAATCGGGCAACTACAAAAAAGATTTTGCAAATAGTGATCCAACAATACATACCAGAGTTAGGAGCTCCACGATCAATTATTACCGATCACGGAACTCAGTTTCGAGGAAGGGTATGGAAAGAGACTTTGTTAGACTTAGGTGTCAAGACATATAAAACATCTGTCTATCACCCAAATAGCAACCCGGCGGAAAGAGTACTGAGGGAGGTCGGCCGTATACTCAGGACATATTGTTTTGATAAACACCAGAAGTGGAGTGACTACATTACACAAACAGAGAGTTTTATCAATTTAGCTTACCATGAAGCAATACAAGATATTCCATGTACCATAATGCATGAAAGATTACCGCCCAGAGAAATTAGTGAAATAATCAATTTCCCAAACAACCCAGATTACCAGTTCGACAACGTGAGATTCCACAGCAAACTGAATGAACAAGTGGAGAAAAGAAGGAAAAAATACAAAACAATTCAGGAGAAAGTGATCCAGTACAAGATTGGAGACAAGGTATTGTTGAAAAACCGCGAATTGCCAAGTTCTAAGGAAGGAATAGCAAAAAAGCTATTATTACTGTATAATGGACCGTATGTTGTTATAAAAAACAATAACAATAATACTTATATCATTAGTGATGTGGAAACAAAAAAGATTAAGGGAACATACAACCAAGTTTCCTTAAAAATGTATTATGAACCTAATAAACAAAGTTGATAAAATCAACAAAATTCTAAAGAAATAGTAAGAACAACTTACAACTAATTATTTATGAGAGTTAATATGGAATTGAAGAATTTATTATTATAAAACCACCAAAATTCTAAAGAAATAGTAAGATCAACTTACAACTAATTATTTATGAGAATTAATTTAGAAGTGAAGAATTTATTATTATAAAACCTCAAAACTCAAAGAACATAGTAAGCTCATCTAACCAACTTTGATAATCCAAAATATAACTTTAAATGAAGCCCAATAAACAAATTTGAATGTCTCAGAATTTAGATAAATAGTAAGGACAACTTACAGTACAGTTTGATAATGTAATTATGAATCAAGCAGACAAACAACTGGGAATAAATTTCCAAATTCTAAACAAAACAAGCACCTCTTATTAAACACGGTTATGAACTTATTATTGGAATATAAAAGAAAGATGCAACATCCATAAATTAGAAGAAACTATAGTGATATAAAATGAATAAGAAAGGACAAATGTAGACAGTTGACGATGAAAATAAGACAAGACTAGAAACGAATTTATTGCAAATAACCTATCATGATTGTGAGAGAATCAACAGCAACTGAAGATGCAAATACTTGTTATGTTTTAATTTAAATGAAGATAGTGAATGAAAAATGAAGATTAAGCAGTAATGATAAAGAAGGAAGGAAGATAGTACCAATTTAAAAAAAAAAAAAAAATGTTATTAATATTGCCACAAGAAAATAAACACCTGAAAGAATCAATGGAAAGAAATATTTAGATCTGAGAAGTTAGACTGAGTGAACAATCCCAAGAATATATTATATTATTTTTATTTGATTTAGTCGTGAATAGACTAGTGATTATTAAATGTGATTGACTGACGAGATAGCTCCAGCAATCGATATTATTTATGTATTATGTATTGTAAGGACAGCGGGGTATTAGGTCAAGAGAGCCCGCCGACTGATTCCAGAATATATGGTGATTAATTTGTTAGGGAAGTAACATGTTCCAGGGATAGAACACTTATAATTAAAGACAAGTATACCAGATCATAAAAAGAATAACAAATGATAATATGAAAAAGAAGGTAATTGATAATTTCAACAAAAACAATATTTTATTAAAATGATCAAATTTGGTGGCAGGGTAATATGTAACATGACATTTGGAACAACATAATACCGTACCTGACTTAATGAAGACTTTGATTAAGAAGCTAACAAGAAGAACAATATCTTCAAAGATGATAGTGAAGAAGAACGACTGACAATTTCAGACTGACTAGTAAGACAACTGACCGTACCCAAATTAATGATTTAGGCTAAGTGATGCAGATATCTTCAAACCCCAACTATGACATGAATTTTCAGTATTGACCAAACAAAGAATTGTAAAGACAAACAGTTTATGAACCAGGACTATAAAGAAACAAATGGTTTCAGTTGATGTATCATTAAATCCAAATAATCAAAATGCAAAGTGAGGGATAATAGACCCAAACATATAATATTATGTAAGAGAAATATTGTTAAATAATTAAGTTAATCAATGTAACAAAACATAGATACACATGATTATAGATACAAGAACCATACAAAAAGTGTCACATATAGAGTTCATAGAGTTGTCCAGTAAACAACAAATTATAACATGGTCACAATAACATTTATAACAAGAATAAAACACAGATAAACAGTAAATGTAACAAGATTATTAGAACTGTGTGTGAGGTAGAGCAACAGTGTTCACTTTATTGTAATTTTTGTAACACAAAACATCAGTAAGTATACGGATGTTTAAACCCATATGAATAGTCAATATGACATGGACAGTGTCAGAATAAGTCATAAATTAGCTGACAAAGGACTAAATAATTAGTATAGGATTTGTTTTGTTAAATGTGCATGTTTTATGTTATAGCACAGTGTTTTATATAATAGTATTTGTGTTGTGTTTTTTGTATGTACCAGGGGATACAGTTAATTTTAAGGAATGTCAATTCAATGATGTTAATTCCATTCTTTCCATGTTGTGTTAACAAATATCACAACAGAGCTGATGTTAAACCATGGTAAATTTATTAACCAAGCAGAATGGACAATACAAAGATGTTTTGTTAAATGTCAAACACCTATACAGTTTGAGTAGAAAACAACTATTTGTACAAGGAGTTGGTATAATCATAGCCATGTGGACATGAATTTAAATATTAGAATAATATATATTTTGTGTTGTGAAAATAACGTTATATGTTAAACCATTTTGATGAATGTTAGAAGTTAATTTAATTGTTAGAGATGTTATAACATGATGATGAAAATAATACTATTACATAGGCCAGGTGAAACCAAATTTAGTAAATTTTGAACAATTATATTAGAAATTTTGTAAAGCAAATGTGGAAGGGTAGATGTATTTATAGGTAATAATGTATACACGGAATATAGAACCAAAATAACACATATCAAGTTATTTAAGAAAATTCCAAATAACAAAATTGTAACATCCATAGTTCTTAAGCAAAAACAGGCATGTTTGGTGTCTAAATATAACACATGTGAAGATCAAAATAATGCTGATAATGGTTTTAAAATCCCATTCAGTATAGAAAAGTTACGTTAGTTAAAAGATTTTGGACAAATTTAGATTCTGAAATAATAAAAGTTTATGACAATGTCTATTCGGATTGTTCCAAGTTTACCCTTAGCAACCAGAAATTTCGGATAAATAAAAAGAGACTTCTTTGACAACGAGCTTAGCAGATAGACGCGTTCTTAAATCGTCTTACATTATATGTTATAAAGTGTGAAAAAACAATACAAATAGAGAAATACTGTTAGAAGTACACTATACTAACGCTTTGCAACAACCGAAGACTACCCATTAGATGGATGAGTAAGAATAATCACCAGAAAGAAGATTTGAAGTGGACGAGAAACGAGGAGAAGATCTGACGTGTACGTGGGACCTATTTACGACCAAGAAGAGTACAAGAAGAGGATTTGGTGATCTGACATCTCATTATATCGTACTTCAACACATACACTTGTATACACGTATTTTAAGCAATAATCAACTGAATTACAGACACCATATAACACGAACACTAGAAACAACCACTAATAACACCATATAAGATTAACACCTTTTTAATCACAACAAGAACCTTTAATTCACTTAATAAATATCAAAGCCTGATATAGACATAACCTTTTTAAAACTGGCAACCACTATACGATTTCTGTGTGCACCTATCACTCTAACGTTGTAATATCCCATGATTGTGAACTTGTATTTTGATTAATAGTGTAATATTTTGTATAATTATAAATCCCCGAACCATATACGCCCTGAGATAATTGATACATTTTTATTTAAAACGTTAACAAAAAGCATTGTTTTGATCTGAAGGAATACTGAACAGCTACTGCTGCCAACTGGTAAAGAAGACTTATATTTTGTACTACAATTGCGATTATTCTGTTTAAAAATTATTAAAACAAGTTAACCAGTGTTTTTTTTCCAAATAAAGGATTCCACAAGGATATATGTTTGATGATAATTGTGAGTCATTATTATTGCCGTTACATTTAGTAAATAGAATTCACAGGTTGTAGCTGACCCGATAGTTGGCATCGGTGAGTGACGTCACGTAAAAGAAGCAGCGTAGTGGGAGTAAGCGGCAATTTACGAAATCATTCGCCGTTCGACATAATACATTTATAATTTACATCGACGACTCCAGTGCGAGTTTGTCGCTACATCATTTATCCATATTACAAGTCGACATTTCTAACGGACGGTGTATTCAAGTGCACGCTACATAAATACAAGTAAACTGATCCACAATAACATTGTATGTAACGAAATATTCTCTGGTTACGAATAGACGAAACCGAGGTGAGGCTACGTCTCGATCGTAAGTGAACCCGATTACGAAAATCCCCTCATATATTACCGTTACAACATGATGATCGATTATTTATTAAGGTTACCCCTAAACAAATAAACTGGAAACTAGTAATTCCCACCGCTGTGGAAAACAAATTGATATTGGATTACCATGAACGATATGGACACATGGGAGCCATGAAAATCGTCAAAGCCCTGGAAGAACAAGTGTACATAAAAAATATAACCAGAAAAGTGCAAAAATCCATACAAGCATGTCACATCTGCCAGATGGTTAAACATAATAATGAGAAGAAGGAGGGAGTCATGATCCCTATCACATCCAAATATAAGCTGGAGAAGGTATTTCTGGATATATGTTGACCATTCCCACGCAGTGGAGGAAACCATAGATATAAATTCATAATTATTATTTTTGATCACTTTTCCAAATACACTAAACTCTATGCTATTAGCAGAGCCACGACCAAGAAAATTCTGGAAATAGTCATTGTACGTTACATAACAGAGACCGTCATCTATTATCACCGATCATGGTACACAATTCAAGGGCGGTAAATGGAGAAATAATCTTTTAAAACACAACATTAGAACATATAAGACTTCAGTATACCACCCCAGCAGTAATCCGGCAGAACGTGTATTGAGGGAAGTTGGCAGAATACTCCGAACTTACTGTCATGACCAACAGAGAAGGTGGTACGAATACTTGTCACTGACCGAAGAGTTCTTAAATATATCTTACCATCAGTCCATTGAAAATACCCCTTATACTGTTATGTTTGAAAGGCTTCCACCTAGAGAAATCCAGGATATTATAAACTTTCCAAATAACCCAGAATATCAGTTTGAAACCGTTAAATTTTATAACCGAGTAATGGAAAAGGCGGAAATGAAGAAAAGGAAATATGAAAAGAATAATCCAAAACCAATTAAGTACCAAGTGGGCGAGAAAATATTAATAAGAAACAGGGAGCTACCAAGCACTCTAGAGGGAATAACTAAAAAATTATTATTATTATATACTGGGCCATATGTGATAACAAAAAATAATAATAACAATACATATGAAATAATGAACCCTATCACGAAAAGGATTAAGGGAACATACAATCAGGAGTCCATAAAGAAATATTATGAATAAATTCCAAAATACAATAAGAACAACTTATTACCAATTTTAAAGAGAAAATAATTGGAATTAAAAAGAATTTGAATTAGAATAAAATGAATAAATTCTAAAATACAATAAGAACAACTTATTATCGATTTTGAAGAGAAAACACTTGTAAATAAAAGAGAATTTTTTGAACAATAAAATAAATAGAAAAAATGTCATTCAAAATGAAATAAGTCTGAATTAAAATATAGTTATGAAGAAGGTATTAAGAAGAGTTAATAACAAATCCCAAGATTACAGAAGAAAGCTAGAATTATTACAAAACGTCTACAAAGAAATAGTGTGAATAATGAATAATGAAACCCCAAGATTACAGAAGAAAGCTAGAATTATTACTAAACGTCTACAAAGAAATAGTGTGAATAATGAATAATGAAACCCCAAGATTACAGAAGAAAGCTAGAATTATTACTAAACGTCTACAAAGAAATAGTGTGAATAATGAATAATGAAACCCCAAGATTACAGAAGAAAGCTAGAATTATTACTAAACGTCTACAAAGAAATAGTGTGAATAATGAATAATGAAACCCCAAGATAAAAGTTTTTACCTCAAATCTACCTATACAAAATAATAAAAGAAAAATCATATGACCTAAAATACATACCGCATTGCCAAGTGAAGGAAACAACTTCAGTAAGTGATTGATTGTAACCAATGTAATATTAAAGAAAACGAGGAAAAAAAGAATATTTATGAACATAATTCATTGAAATATAAACAGCCAAAATAATGAAATACGATAAGAAAAATAATAGTTGAGCTAAGGACTGTATCTAGTCAGAAACACAATTATAATGATAATCAAACAATAACTATTTAGAAAACATTGAGATCAGAAAAACAAATGAAGAAGATACTTAGCGTTATTATCACAACAACAAAGAAAAAACAAAAATAATTACAAATGATAACTGTCAGAATTATCATCAAAGAATGTTTAAGGAAACTAAAATGGAATCACAAAGTATGAAGGATAGTAATAAAGAAATATAAAAGCAACAAAAGAAAAAAAAGTTTTCCCAAATATTTATTATTAAGTAATTAAGGAGATTATTAGGAGATTATTATATTTTATAGCTGACTGTAGATGAATTCCAGCAGTACTATATTAAGGTGTAGTGTGGCCAGCAGAGTATGAAGCCAAACAGTGCCTCTCTGAACTGTACCAACGCACATATTAGGGATTGTTAGGGAAATTAAATATTTAAGGAATATTAGAATAGTTGCAAGAATGACCTCAGTTTCCAGAAGAGTAGGACGAAGAAAACAGAAAGAAATTAGATGACAGAAGAATAATTGAGAAATACAGTGATTACAGTAATTATAAGTAGAAGAGATGTGAACCTAAAGTATCATTGAATATTGTAGCCAACTATCAACAAATACTGTTTACAGAAATTAAAAATGATCAAGAATGTTAATTGAAATAATGAAATGTTATTAAATAAAGAGTTATTAATACTAGTCTAATAAAGTTACATTGAGAATCCCATCGTCAACCATTAATACTGATATGAAGAAAGGCATGTGAAAAAGACAAGTTTATTTGAAATAAAACTTCATTCAGGTAAACTAAACTTTTTTAGGAGGGGGAGCATATGTAACGCAACAGAAATGCTGTCATCCATGTTACATAAATATTATATTAACAAAATGATAAGCAAGTCAATATCTAACCCCATGATAAAACAAAAGTCTAATAATTACATTTACAATTATAGATAAAGATAAATAAGGATGCAAGGTAGAAATAACGAGAATAAACAAACCTGTAAATTAGACAATAGTTAATGATCTATGTTCAGTGAAAAGTAAATCAATATGATACTGATGAGAAGTGTAAGAAGTAGAATAGTACAGAAATTGTCAAAGTAAATGACCATGAAAGTAAACAAAAATGAAACAATAATTTACCTTATAGCAATAGCAAGTAAGGATTTTGAATTAAATGATATTATTTTGTGACAACGAATGTTATGATAAAGTTTATGTTATGTTATACCAATTACTTGTTGAGTTAATGAAAGGTAATGAAACAAGAGGTATTATTCAATTACTGTTATAGAATGATGTGGGAAGCAGCTAGTTAGCGTTAATAGATTTCAATTTTCTTATATGTGATCCATAGATCAAGATAAAATTGTCATTAGATATGAAAAGAATAATTGTTTATGTAAATGTTAATAGTTAAGATTTGATTATATGTATGAATTTATGTAAAAGGGCTATAGTTGTTCACCAGTTATAAACAAAGGTAGGTCCGTATACAATAAAAGGCCTAACAGCCAATAAAACTATATAACTACTCATAACATAAAGGTTAGGTACGTAAGTCAATAATAATTAATGAATACGGTTCGAAGAGCTAGGAAAAAACATTAAATTAGTAATGATATATAATAAACCATCTCAATTTATACAAATTATGATAATGCCACAATGCCATGATATCGATTGATAACGTTTGATATCGAAAAAAGTAATAAATATAAAAGAAACAGGCTCATATCAAAAAACCAGCAGAATATATGTAGAAAATAATAAACCAACTATCGGTAAAGTTATATTCCGATATGATAGCAAATTAATAAGGAATAGACAAAAAATATATGAAATAAACACTATATACAAAACATGGAGAAGGAAGAAAAATAATGGGTTGCTATGGACTACAGGAAATGAAGAAGTTGTTGATTTTCAATTATTGCCTTTTATGATCTGAATGTGATGAGATTAAAAAATCTAAGAAATGTCTAATATAATCGGAATATTCTAAATTATTTGATCCTCTTATAAAACACAAAATTTTAATGATAATATTCTTGACTCTTGCCAGTACAGTTTAAACAAACGAGGCTTTGTATGATATTACAATAAAAAATAAATAACTGGGTTCTACAAGGAAGGACTTGAATTGTCCCATATCCGAAAGGAGTTGACGATATATTAAACCCAATATAAAGAGTTAACTGTATCACAACCAATAATATACACTACACTGGAACTAATAACCTTATAAATACACGGAACATCACCAATTACTTCAGACGAGAGAAGAACGTATTTGGATCCAGAAATTACAGAAGGAACCAGTCTGGCAGTAAATCAACCTAGGGAGCTGTATTTCCGTGGTGAACAGGACAAGAATTCCATTTTATTAACATCCGAAGAAAGAAAATCGTACAACATAGTCATCCAGAACAGTGAAGTTATCAACCAACAGCCCACACGATTCGCTTCGTTCTAGTCTGGTAAATTATTATTGTATAAATCATATTAACTACACAACACTTCAAATTTGAAATCTTGCATTCTTATCTATGTATTTTTAATCTTCCCCACAGTTACAAGAACCTTCACACCCTGAATTAAGTTAATTACAAACTAAAACACATTATACAACCGAATCTAAATAAAGTATCGGACTGATCAATAATCGATTCACGCAATCTATAGCCTTTGTGTATGCCAGTTGGAACATATCTTATTCAATGTTGAAGAAGTAAACAAATAAAGAACCTTTGTATAGTTGCAAAATCTTGTCATTTGGAGTATTATTTAATGAGTTGGGAATAAAAAAGTAACTGACTAAGTATAGAATAATTGGTTAACATAAACAGTGAATTAACCTCTAAGTTTCGTTGCCCCGGTACTACAGCGCTTATAGCGGAATTCTCCGACACCAAAGAGAGAGCGTTAAAATACAAAATTATACATAATTCTCTTCAAGGTATAATAGGGTTGAACGAAATTACAGAATAACACATTAATTATTTAAGTTTCAAGTACACTAACACTGATATTTTTTTAGAGAGATAAGTTAATATTAGTTAATTAAATCACTATATCCCACAACTCCAAATATCTCAGATATTTAAAAAATTGAAGTAAATTAAAACGACCTGAGAGAGTAAACACAGGGGAACATACCCGTTCATAGCAACGAATAGGCTTATATTGTGTGAAAATAACGAGACGCACGTACTCGTTTCATTACAAATTGACGCCGGCAACGTTGGGGCGGAAATAACGAGAATCCCGTAAACGTAAGAGCCGAGGGTCTCATTACAATATATATATATATATATATATATATATATATATATATATAGTAACGATTTTTATATTTTTGTTAACATTACTTTCAAATACAAATACACTTCTATTTGTGTTTGCGGAGCCCCACGATATTGGAGCGCCATTTATGTGTGTGAATTTTTATATGTACTTTAATTTGTATAGCCCCACGTTCTTTGGGAGCCAAATATGCAACAATACATATACATAAACACATACACATATACACAAATTTAGCGTGACCGGTCTCACGTTCAAGATTGACAAATTATGTAACAATATAACATTTAAATTGGGTTTCAGGTGTATCTGCAATAAGAACTCTATGTAACTTGTAACGGTATTTCAAATTTATTTGATATTATTAAAAATTGTGCACATGGCACTGACTTCGATTTAAAACATTCGTTATTATTTGTTATTATGCCGTAAGGCTTATACTACATACATCCTTACTGACTAAATATTCTATTCTACTAATTGTTGTATTAAAGAAAAATCTCATTTTCAGACTACTCAGTCAATTATGTGTTTCAAAATATCAATATTTAAATCTCTTTTTATATATTGTAATGTACTCAAAATATTAATAGTTATTGAATTTATCTTTTGTTTCTCAGTACTGTTTTATCTCAAATACTAATTGTTTTCATTTAAATGCTTTGTATTCAATTTATTTCATATTAATTTGAGCTCTTGTTACGTTAATCGTATTTCTAAAACATCTATGATTTTAATTCTACTTTACAGAAAACATTGGCTCTTACTTTTAAATAAAATAGAAATGTCTTTAATTGTTTTTGAGTTCCTTTGTACGATTAAGATATAAATAAGTTGTTTATCACCTTATTGTCGTCAATCACACTCGATCATTTTGATCAATCTGTAGTTCTCCTCTTGTCCAGCGTCGGCTGTCTCTCTTCTCCTCTTGTCCAGCGTCGAATCACTCTCTGGAACTCTCCTCTTGTCCAGCGTCGAATCACTCTCTGGAACTCTCCTCTTGTTGTTTCTGACGTCAATGGATCTTCTTATGTAATTCTTCTTATGTACTGCTGTTATTATTTAAAAATGATTGTCTTTACAACTTAGTTACATAGTTGTATGTAACTGGAAAATTTAAATTATTTACAAAAAATAAATACGCCGTGCGGACGGGCATAAGCTCCCGCTGCACCGTGGATGATTTAAGAAAGAGAACCACTGTAGCTTGCGTGTCCTATTTATACCCATGTCTTGGTCGACACCTGCAGTGGTACGAAATCGACATGTCAGAAACTGTCTCTGGATTCAGTTCCCCCACTCTTTGTCAAATTCGCTATATCTTATATTTCTGCGAATTGCAGAGTCCTGTAAGTATACTCTTATACTTATCTTATAACTATTTTTACAACACATGTTCACTGTAATTTTGGACATTGCAACTTAACCCTTTCGATTTGTACACAGTTATTTCACTATTACACTCGTACGGTGTGGCACTTTCGCGTGGTTTTCGTACACAGTATTTAGTAAATTTTATTATATTTTATTGTGGTTTTGGATTTTAATTCTTAATTATAGTTTATGAATAATTGCGGAAAAACATTAATTGTGCAATTATTCATCTTAGGGTGGTAAACTCGCCTGCAGAGACCTGCGTTCACACACACTAGCATAATATTGGTGTACACACTTTCAGTTACATTTGTGTGTGTGTGTGTGTGTGTGTGTGTGTGTGTGTGCACGTCGATTCAGGTCGAAACACCTGTTCATATTTTTGTCTGAGCCAAGCTTGCAATCCCTGACATGCTTATTTCTAATAAATTATTAATTATTTACAGTTTATTAGGTAAATTTAAATTTTTATATTTAATGCTCAGTACATCACTTATTTGTACTGTCGCAATATATATACATACACATATATATAGTATTTAAAATTTATATTACCTCAAGATGTTATTTTTCCTTATTTGTAACTTGTTTCGAGAGCTCCCGTGCTCTCATCCTCAGCCTTCGCGGTCTTGCATCTGGTGAAGTATTTGTGTGTTGGCTGGATGCTATTAAGGTTTCTTGTTGGTCGCTGGTATTTTGAAGTTGTATTATTGTTTGTGATTGTGGTATATGTATTTGTATTTTGTGTATTTTTGATGTTGAGTGCTTTGAATATTGTGTCATGTTTTGTATTGATTTGTATTTGTTCAGGTATTAGTTTGTTTTGTGTTTTATGTTTGTATATTTGTAAATTTTCCCAAATGTTCATTATGGTGCCTTTGTGTGGTATATGTTTTATTAATGTCACATTGGTTATGTCTGGGAATTCATGTCCTGTGTTTATTGCATGTGTGGCTAAATTGGGTTTTTAATATTTCTGGTTTTTGTATGCGTTTAGGTGTTCAAAATAACGTTTTTGCAGCGGTTTTTTTTGTTTGTCTTATGTAACATTTATTGCAATCTTGGCATTCGATTTTGTATATACCGTTTTGCTGTATTATCTTTGTTGTGTGGGCTATTTAGTTTTTGTAAATTATTTTTATTAGTTTTGTATGCTGTTTTTATATCTGTGTTTTTAAATAGTTTTGTTAGCTTTGTCATTTTATTATTTATGTACGTGAATGTGGCCCATTGTTGTTGTTGTTATTATTTATTTGTTGTTCATTTTGATTAATTCTTGTTCAGTTTTTATTTTATATTTGATTTTATTTTCTATTTTGTTTATAGTATTTTTATTGTATCCATTTTCTTAACCAATTTGGTATATTATATTTCTTTCTTTGCCAGTTTCTTGTTTGTTTAGGGGAATTTTGTACATTCTGTTAAATAACGAATAGAATGCTGCCATTTTATGTTGTGGTGGGTGGTCAGAATGGTTAGGTATAATGATGGTGGTAGAAGTTGGTTTTCTGTATATTGCATATTGTATGTGGTTGTTGTTTCTTGTGGTGGTTATATCTAAATAGTTGATTTTGTTATGTTTTTCTTTTTCTTCTGTGAATTGTATTTTTGGATGTATGTTATTGATTTGTTTTAATATGTTATCTGCATTTGTATTTTTGTTACTTGATACATATAGCCCATCATCTACATATTTTATCCAAATGCCATTTGGATCGAAGGATTTTATCATGTTTTGTATTTTGGTGTATATGTGTTGTAGGAATATTTCTGCTATTATGCTTGATAATGGTGATCCCATTGCTAAACCTTCTAGCTGTTGATAAATTTTGTTATTAAATTCAAAGTAATTTTGTTTTAGTATTAGTTTGAGGCTATTTTTTATTTCTGTTATATATTGTTTGTCTTCATTTTGTTCTTTAAGTTTGTTTATTATTATGTCTATTGTTTGTTCTACTGGGATGTTGGTGTACATGTTTGTGATATCATATGATGTGAAAAATGTATTTTCATTTATATTTATTATTTTTAGTTTGTCTATTAATTCGTATGCATTTTTTATGATATGATGGTTATTTGTTAGATGGTTACTGGTTACTGGTTACAAACACAAAACAAACTAATACCTGAACAAATACAAATCAATACAAACATGACACAATATTCAAAGTATTCAACATCGAAAATCCACAAAATACAAATACATATACCACAATCACACACAATAATACAACTTTAAAATACCAGAGACCAACAAGAAACCTTAATAGCATCCAGCCAACACACAAATACTTCACCAGACGCAAGATCGCGAAGGCTGAGGATGAGAGCACGGGAGCTCTCGAAACATGTTCCAAATAAGGAAAAATAACATCTTGAGGTAATATAAATATAAATTTTAAATACTTTGTATATATCAATAAACGAACTGTAGCAGAAAGTGACTGGATATAATTACAGGGTCCGCCAGTGAAGCGGGAAATTTTGTAAGTCCAATAGTTCATTTTCTGCTCACGAGAGGGCGTGGAGGTTTTCGATTGTTGTTTTACATTTAATGCAATTTGTTAAACATGGAGCAGTGGTCCGGTGCACACCGTGCTTTCTGCGTAAAATCGTTTTATAAGAATGGTGACTGTGTGACTTCTGTACAACGATTGTTTCGTAATCATTTCAATATTCCACGACATGGAAGAGTGCCGTCCGCTCATGTAATTATGTCATGGGTGAAAAAGTTTGAAGAAACTGGTTCCACATTAAACTTAAAGCATAGAGGAGCAACAAGGTCTGTAAGAACAGAGGAAAACATTGAAAGAGTTCTTGTAGCATTGACGCGTAGTCCACAACGTTCTGCAATGATACATGCATCCGCACTAAACATTAGTGACACATTGTTACAACGAATTTTGCATAAAGACTTATCTTTTCATCCTTACAAAATTCAAGTAATCCAGGAGTTGAAAGATGGCGATATGCTGGTTCGCAGGATTTTCAGCGAAGAAATATTGCGACGTGTAAATGATGATGAAAACTTTATTCACCGCATGTTTATGTCAGATGAAGCACATTTTCATTTGAATGGATATGTAAACAAACAAAATAGTCGATATTGGAATGATGAAAACCCAGGTGAGTTGCATGAAAAGCCATTACATAGTCCGAAAGTTACGGTGTGGTGTGCAGTTTCATCATCTGGCATTATTGGATCATATTTTTTCCAAGACGATAGAGGAAACACCACAACTGTCAATGCAGACCGCTACACACACATGGTCAGAACATTTTTGATGCAACAGCTCCCTAGGTTTCCGGAAATTAATTTTTTCCAGAAGGATAGTGCCACAAGTCATACTACTCGTGTGTCCATGGCTGCTTTAAGAGAACTCTTCCCGGATGGACTCATATCCAGATATGGCGACATCTCATGGCCTGCAAGATCCCCAGATTTGTCCGCATGCGACTTTTTTCTTTGGGGATTTCTGAAGAGCAGGGTGTACATTGATAGACCGCACACCATACCGGAATTAAAAACGAATATCAGACAAGAAATTGCACGGATTCAACCTGACCTGCTTCATCGAGTGATGGAAAATTTTCGGTCAAGATTAGAAGAATGTTTACACAGAAATTGCTCTCACTTGAGCGGCCGTATTTTAAAAAGTAAAATAATGGCATACTTTACTCAACTCAAATCTGTAAAAAAAAATTCTGATAATAAATGTTTCATGAAAAAATTGGGTACTTTTAATTTTCCCGCTTCACTGGCGGACCCGGTATATTGTAACGTAACAGAGTTGAGGTCCCCAACGTTACATAAAAAATTGAATGAAACATGGTCAAGGACCATACCCTGAATTAAGGTTGCTCAGTAGTTAATGCATCTGAGAAGTACCTCAAGTCAAAAGAGGCAATAATTAAGGTTGAATATAAAAAACCATACCAATTAATAGTTAAATATAATAAATTATGCTTGTTTTTATACTGTAACATGTTAATGTTCACAGAATATTTATGTTATGTTTTGAGTATGGTAAGAATGAACTGATGTTGTTTAATAGGAATACTTCATCAATGATTATGTTTGTATTTATGTTAAATTTGTCTTTAGACAATCAAGTGTAGTTACCTGTGTTAGGCATTATACTAAGTTTTAAGTATTGTCTAAAAATGAATAATACAGTTGTGCTAATTAATGTTTGTAAACTTGGCCAGGGGGGCAATCTGTGTTTAAGGTTTGACAAGTAGTTCTGATAATTATATTGTAAACTAATGAAGGGTTCCAGGACCAGTTAATTAATGTAATAAAGTAAACACCAGGAAATTAAAATTAATGTAATTCACCATTAACCAATAATTAATTGTACAGTAGGTCAGGTAAAAGAAAAGTAAGTTAAAAAACCAAATAATATTATAAAGGTTGTAAGAAAACCTATAGGCCTAAATTTCATATTTGTGAAAGGAAATTAATACCTTTTGAAGAAGTCCAGTCCAATGAAACTATGGTAAAACACTTACTGTTTAAGAAGGAAGGTTAGGTGAGAATTTTAGGTAATTTAATATTATTCCAAGCATGGAGTATTTTATTGAAGAAGAGTAGTAATATTCTATGATTCTGGCTCTAGGATATCTAATTTCACCCAATGACAGAAAAAAAGTGGTTGTTAAGGCAACTGAAATGTACATGAGTTGTTTATATTGAATCATTCGTTCTGATTGTTACAAGCTATTAAGTTGAGATGGGCAGATACATTTAAAAAAATGAATAATAAATTCTGAAGAAATATGAATCAAAATTAAAAAAACCCTCTTTGAAACCTAATTCTATCATAATACTGATGAGTAATAAACTAATTAGACTTCCAAATTATAATTGAATACATTTAAAAGAGTTGAAAACTCCTCATCTCATTCACCAGGATAATTCCGCTGGATTCGTTATTCAACCGATTTCTCCTATAACCAGAAGATTAATTAAGAGAAATAAAGGCCGAAACTAACGGAATTATTGAAAAGACATACGAGGATCTCGTTTTGCAGAGTTAACCTTTACTGGCAGAAGAAGCTGGGATACTATTTTCATTCCACCGGGACCGACAATTATCAAGATCATAGAAGAAGAACAGAAGTCAGAAGAATTCCTGAGAGCTTCCCAGTACACGCCACAATCAATTTTATTAAGGCCAGAACACCTTTTACTGGATGAATGTAAATTAAGCTGAACATCTTCACTGTTTACAGACGACCACGGCCAGTCAGAGTTTCGTCGACTCGGTAAAAACAACCTATTTTAAATTCAATATATTTAGAGTTAATAATTTTGTTTGTAATACTTGAGTAACCTTAATTTTGCATTTTTACCTGGCCTTACTAATGGTTCCAAGAATCTTACGAACCCTGGGATAAGAACTATTTATTGTCATATTTAATTTGTATAAGTCAATGGAATTTTATCAATTGACAATCGATATATTTTGTGTGATCGATTTGATAATATTATTATTTTGCGATAACGGTGACTGTGAATTAATAGATAAAATTAATAAAGGATCTTTTATTGTATGAGATAATGTTTGAAGTTATTGCAGAATAGATACTATATGTAGTGGGTGGAATAATTTACAATAAAAGGTTGATTTAAACCCGATGAACAGCTAACCTAGAAACACGATTATTGCAAATAACAGCGCCAAGTGCTTACAGCTGGTGGAACGGGAGATCGCTGAACTAGCGTGTTTTCAGTGCAAAATTTGAATAGAATTTCCTAACGTCGAGTGACTAGGGTTGACAAGAATATTCATTACATTCAGTTAATACACTATATATGTTGTTAATATTACCCAACTACTGAATACGAAGTTAAACCTATATCGTAGTACGATTATAAGTTAAAGGAACATTATTATAATGATATTTGCCTAATAATATATTTTCAGGAGGTTTCATCGGTAACAACCGAATAGATATACTAATTAATAACACATTAATTAAAACAGGTAACAACATTCTAATTGTGTTACAAATTGGCGAACCCAACATTGGGGCTGAATTAATTATAAACCCGTAATTGTAATACACTCTTGGAGAGGCGGAAACCTCTGATACAAGCGAATTGTGTTACAAATTGGCGAACCCAACAGTGGGGCTTTCATACATCCTCTATTAACATTTATAACTCATATAAGTAAATAAAGTAACAATATTCTATAATTGTGTTACAATATATATATATATATATATATATATATATTATCTTATAACATTTTTTATACATTATATTGAGTTTTCTTTTATTCTTGGATTTTGTTGTCCATGAAGTGTCCAGTGTTATCACTAACTATACAAAGTAATTATTCTGACATGGAACACAATTTATTATTTTAGATAAAATCTATTAAATTTTTACCTTACTGCCTACACTAGGTTTCGCTCATTATGAGCTCTGATGAAGCTTGTAACTAGCAAAAGCTAGTTCAGGCAGTAAGGTAAAAATTTAATAATTTTTATCTAAAATAATTGTGTTCCGCATCAGAATTTGTTTTATATAGTTAGCTTCCTTTTATTTTAGAATTTTTGTGTGAGCTATTTGTTTTGTAGATTATGTATGATAAAATATATACAATTGAAAAAGCAAGTAATTTTTGTGTGTGCAATTAGAACGTCCACTTTCTTCAGAAAACATTTGAGGCCAGAAGGGAAAGAAGACATCTGCCATCTATGTTTTTTATACCAGAGAATGTTGCATTTCTTACTGTGATATTTAGTATGTATCATAACAAACCAGTATATCGACAGTCTGGTATATAAACATTCGTACTGCTTAAGTTAATTGGTTGTGTTTCACTGGTACACAAAACTCCAATGGTTTGAAAATACTTTCTGTTATTGAATTATACCAATCGTTCTCCCTTAAGGTGGGTTTACACTAGGCGCAACATACTCGCGCAACTGTTTCGTGAGGCAAGACTCGCTTAGTGTAGACGTGGCCCCCACCCCAAAACTTTTGCGCGAGGCAGACTCGCGGGGAGCCAACCCGAGTCGGTTTTTGGACGCGCATCAAAGAGCCTCGCTCCTCCCGTTTCGTGTAGTGTGAACGTCGATACTTGTTGCGCGCGAGAAAATGAACCAGGAGGAATGCATGGTTGTCTCACCCAAACTGACGGCTCGTGCCTGTTTCGCGCAACGTTTCGCTCAGTGTAAATGAGAAGGGTGAGACAGCCGTCGAGCGAATCATTCTCGCGAGACAGTTGCGCGAGTATGTTGCGCCTAGTGTAAACCCACCTTTAGAGCTTACACTGACAGAACTAAATTAAAGAAAATTCTTACTTCTTATGATGCCCAATATTTTTTCACTGAAAGTCCAATTTCCATGGTTTGAAAGTAATTTCTGTTAATATTGGTTACTAAACTACCTCAACCATTCTCCCCCAATTTTGATCCTATGAGTAGAACTTCTTTAAATTAATAAATAAAAACAAGTTTCTGGAAGTCTTGTAGCACAACATTTTATTGCACTCTTTGCACTTTTGCTACTGCTCCTGATATTATTGTGATTTTTGTGTACACTTTCTTCTGAAAGAAGCTTTTAATACCAACAGTAAAGTATTTTTAAGTAAATTTTCTTCATAATTTTGGTCATATAACAACAATAAGAACATGGCTTAATTTATCTAAAGAAATTAAAGACAGTCTACATGCTAAGATAGAAAATGGCTAAATAGAAAGCTATCAAACAATCTAATTTGAAATACTTCATATTCGTATCCAAGCCACAATAGAATAAACTAAGTGAAAAAGTATTACCTTCTAAATGAAAAAGTCCTGTGGTTTTCTTATATAAAATTTAAAAATGTAAAAACAACGCGTTTCAGAACTTATGTTCCATCATCAGGTGCGTTTGACTCATTGGAGGTCATCAACACATTAAGACACAACACATATTTAAACACAAAAAACTAATTAACAATAGCGCGCGAAGTTCGCAGTGTGCACCATATGGTGTAATATCAATACTGCCATCTGTTGTAATTGTAGTCTGTGGGCTATCTGTGAAGAAAAAACGGGCGTCTACAAAATTAAATGTAGTGACTGTAAATGTTTTTATATAGGCCAAACAGGGAGGTCTTTTTTCCAGAGATTTAAAGAACATTTACTGAAAAAAGACTTTGAAAAACAAAATCCAATATTGGCAGACATTTGATGAATAGTAATCACAATTACACAGATTTTGCTACAAATCTTATACCTATACATATTTGCAAAAAAGGCCGGTACATGAGTGCTGCCGAAGAATTTGAAGTGTATAAAGCGTATAAATTTTATCCCGAGCATTTGTTAAACGACCAGCTGAATTTTAATTCCAACACATTGTATGATATGGCATTCCAAGTCTCAGAACGCCTGAAGCCCGCGTCACAGATAGCGCACAGACTATAATGACAACAGATGGCAGTATTGATATTACACCGTACGGTGCGCACCGTGAACTTCATGCGCTATTGTTAATTAGTTTTTTGTTTTTAAATATGTGTTATGCCTTAATGTATTGACGACCTCCAATGAGTGAAACGCACCTGATGATGGAACAAAGTTCTGCAACGCATTGCTTTTACATCTTTAAATTTTATATAAGAAAGCCACAGGACGGACTGAGAAGGTAATACTTTTTCATTTAGTTTAAACAATCTAAATTTATCTAGATAATATATAATGTAAATATATTTCATATATATATATACAGTATATATATATCTATTGTTACAACACAAACAAGCCACCCCAATACCAGGGAAAAAACGATGAATCAACTATATAAAATGTTTAAACTAATGAAAATAAAAAGACTAAGACGCGACAAACGACTATGACCCAACCCAAGTGATTGACTCAGTAAAATGAAATAAATGAAATCAAATGAGAATTTAAATGAAAATGAAACAAACAAAGTATAAATGAAAAAATTTAATTATAATAAAAATAATAATTAAATTATAATAAAAATATCTTATGCCTATTATCCTTAACTGTCTTATTTAATTATAACAAAATACCTTATCTATTATCTTTATCTATCTAATATATAATTTGATTAAAAAAAAAATAAAAACATCTTATTACTAGACATACTCTCAGTTATGAACTGTCCTTTGGTATTTATGTCCTTCTTGTAACTTATTTAACTGTAATTAAAACATCTTATTAGTAATAATATTTCTTATATATAATTTTAAACACTCTTATTACTAATAATATTGTCAGTCATTAGACTGTCTTTGATTCTTATGTTTTTTATAGTATCATTCTACACTCATGGTAGTCCTTTTAAATCATTTTTTTAACTCCTTCATTGAATACTTTTTTTATAGATTTTTAACTAGGTTCTTCACTACACTCACTGTAGTTTCTAACTTTTATTATATCACTTCACTTTATATTTTCTACACTATGGTAGTCTTTTTAGTGGTTTCTACTCTATGGTAGTCTTTTGGTTTGTTTTTACATTAGTCTTATACTTAGTTTACAATTTAGTTTTAATTGTATTGTATCCTGTAACTTGAGTTACTGGGTCTAACATATATGGGTTTTAATTTAGTTTCAATTGGGTATGTATTCCTTTATTAACATTTTGGGAATAGCCCGTCTTGTTTCTATGTTCCTTTTAGGAACCTTGACATATTTTGTCTCTTCTTTCTTATTATATAAGTAAATTCCTTCTCTTGTGTTTTCAAGTCTTTGTGGCATTAATTCAATGCATCTTATTTGAATATTCGGTTTCATTTAATGTTTATTTACAGCTCTTTGTTAACTTGTTATTGGTTTTGTATCTTGGCGTTTTCTGCTTCTTAATTTAATAAGTTTCCCCTTATTCATTTTTTATTTACTTTTTTCCTTTAGTCTTCTCATTTACTGCTCCTCAACCTACTGGGTATACTGTTGTTGTACTGGGGTTTTATATAGTTGGTTATTTATATATGGACCAAGAGTTTTCTTTGTTATTCAGTTTAATTTTATTAACATTTTATCGACTATAATGATCAGCTTCTTTAATTTATTTTTTAACCATTTGTTTTTTCTCACTCACTATTGATAGTTCTTCTTTTTTAATGTTGTCTTAAGTTAAATTTTAAGGTGATAATTCTGTTGTGCTACAATATATATATATATATTGTAACGTACCAAAATAACGGTTACATAAAAAATGTATAATACGTCGAATGGAAGAGTAACATAAGCATATTTCATCAAGCATGGAAGAAGGAACAGAAATATGAAAATCAAAAGTGTATCTACAAATAAATAATATTTAAGCAACCCAACGAAGAAGAAAGAAGAGTCATAAGGATATATCATCGAGTATAAAGAAGAAAGAGAAAATACAATGAATCGATATAATACGTTAGCATCCAGGCCCAATAGATCAAAATAGTGAGGGGATATGCCGAAAGTGACTATCATCATAAGAAAGAGACATGTCAAATACAATCATCATAGCGAGAAAACAGACTAATTTGTCATAATAATGAGATAAATATAGGACAATGATTATCATAATAGTGAGTGAAAATGTGGAAGAATATAACTATATTCAGTGAACATGAATTATTACAAATAGTTAGTAACCAAGAAAAGCACCAAAAATGACAAACAATTAACATGAAAAAGAAACAGTTGAATAACCAGAAGAAGAAGAAGAAGAAGAGGAAGAAATGTACCATGAAGAATGAAGATTTTGTATGACCAGAACAAGACATCAACATTCCCAAAATATGGGAAGCACGACAATCAATATAGTAACCAGAATAAGAATAATGATTATTGGACTATTAATAATAAAAAACCAAGTGTTGAACCTCAATAAGTGATCACAAACAATGACAGTGAATACTTTGTATAAGTGCAACAACAAATAATATAATAACATTAACCCCAAGTAAACAGCACAGACAATATTAGTGAAGTGTTTATAACTGAGGGAAGTGAGTAACAATTTATAAGTGCTTTAATCAACGATTAACAAGTGAAATACACAAACAATTAGTGTACCAAGTTTAATCCAAGATTGTAAAACCACAAATATACTCAGTAAGACCACCAATTTAATGACACAGAAAAGTGAAATAATTGCTCAAAGAGACCAATAATAAAAGCTTTATAATCCTTGATATGAAATGTGCCTGAATGTCATAGTAATACAGGACAAAAAGTAGATAAATGTCAAAGCAATTAAGTAGTAAACAAACTAATTTGTTGAATAGAAACAAATCAATGTACCAAAGCCTAGATACAACCCACCAAAATGTGTAACATAATTAGATAAAAAACCAAGTATTATTGTAAAAACATATAGTGTAAAATGTGTACAAACTATGCAAAACATAGTAGTAAACAATTGTAGTAACATCCCATAATGACATGACAGTATTTAAGATGAATACTGAATAAAGTATGAAGCATATTGTTGTCAACCAAATGACACATAACCTCACATGAACTGGACCTACAACATAAAATCATACACAACAATTAGATAAAGTAATTATCAATAATTGTTACAAAACAGAGACCAAATAAGAATTAATGTACAAGACAATGAATACCATATGAACGGAAGGACACAACTAAATGAGTCAGATTAATTATAATAACTATAAACCAATTAGACAGAACCCCATGTGACAATAGAGTTAATCAAAAAACATTAACAAAACTTGTAAAGAGAGAGTAAGAAGGTTTACCAGTAGTTAGAGGAATGTTCAATACAACTATGAGAATACCTCACAATATTATACAAGTAATTTAATGACTGGAATTTAATAAACTAACTAACTGCAATCATAGGACTAGGTGTAAACAACCACCATACAATAACTTAAAGAGATTTCAGCTAACAAAAAGTTAGTGAATCCACTAAACTAACCATGTACTACATTTGTGCACAATTTGATTATCAACAATGCATCTAATATGTGGTAAAACAACTAAATAAGAGTGACAGAATGGCGAGATGAGAGCATAATGTATTTTAAACAATACTATATATGTAAACAAAATAACATTTGCCAAAATGAAGTATTAGCAAACGTATGTAAGTGTATCTAATAATGTTATAGTACCCAAAATATGTAGTAGAATAAGGGATAATAGTGATGTAAGTAAATATAAACAATCGGACATAGATGGCTTGTACGCCATTAGTACATTTTGTTTAAATTGCAAATATATTAATATTATGTATTAGAGTAGATGAGAAATGGACTCCAAACGTTTAATCATAAGTATTAAGATATAATTACAACAAAATATAGTGGAAAGAACTTATTTTTATTAAGAACCACTATATGAATTTTGAAGAAAGTGAAGTGAGTTATTAATGGACGGAATTATTACTTGTTTGGACTTAAATTAAAGACACAAGTGTCCGCAATATAATGCCACTATCCAAATGACAATCTGACTAATAATAAGAAATTTATAAACATTATAAGATTTTCGGTCATTTTCGAATGGCAATGAACACGTCATAGATAATCTCAAACCCAAAGCAGTGACGCTAAAAAATTGAAATATTTATTTAACTAAGGCTTTTGGGGTAGAGAGTATCGCATTCTAAACCAATAGAATGACCCGATTTCACCAGACGAAACCAGAAGCTTTGGTGAGATGAACTAATTGTCTTCCAGCCACCGACGCGTGCGGAGCCTGCGACAGTCATCCAAAAATATTTTTAAACTGTGCGCGTATCTAAGTAATATACCCATAACTAACCTCAACTGAACACCCATTTTTATCGTGTGACAGTGTTGTGAGTGAGACAGTGAACCAATAAAGACATGACCAGTGTATAATAAAGGTCATGTTATGTGAAAGAAACAGGGAGTATTATACATTAACAATTTTAAAATATAATGACAAAATAATATTCGTTAGTTAACGAAAATTATTATCGACTACGCTAACCAAGTAAACACACTTGCGTGTTTAACTAGTAACGATGAATTATTACCAGATTAAAATGAATAAAAGTTCTCGTCTAACTTAATGGCGACATTTAATTAAAATATGTTATATTCATGTTCAAAGAATAATAATAGAAGCGGAATTAATATTTTATACCGCAAACCATTACTCGTAAATATAGTCGCTTGTTTGACTATGATTTCAGCAGTACTTGAAAAACAATAACTTAATATGCGAGAACTATCATTACTGTTAATTTTACATCTTGTTATGAATAAATAATGTGTTTGTAAATATAGTATTAAGATTTTTTTATGATATTAACTATTCTATTTTGTAACTTACTCTCATCTAGGTAAACTAGCCTATAACCAGAACGCATTTGTTTGCCACAGAGAGTCACTTCTGTCATAAATAATTCTTATAAATAGACTCAATAATAAGAGTTCTTTCGTTTTTTTTATCAATTCCAGTTCATAATAATAATAAGTAAACCAGTAATATTGTTTTAATAGTGCAACATTGATAGCACGTGTTTACAGCTTTTAGCATCAGAAGCAACAAGCCGACCGTACGATAGTACGATAGTTTGACTATCGTATTGAGGTTAATAATTCTTAAATTTTGTCTTTTTAATTATAATAAATAAGTAAATATTGTTATTTAATAAAACATCTTTATATCTTGCATTATGTATATTCAAAGGATTCACAAAAATTGGAAATACTAATATCCAAAGTAGAGATAACCTAAATTACCATATTATCGTACATTGTACCAGTGTTACCAGCCTTGAGCTGAAGAAGTTTCAGAATTTATTTAACTTTGTTGTTGTTTTTAAACAATCATTAGTAATTGTTTTAAAGGTGTTTTTACTGAATTTCACTAATGTTAATAAACACCTCAATTTGTAACCAGTGAATAGAGAGTCTTTATTTCTATCAAATAGATATAAATAATTTACATTTTAGAAACAATTATTTCACAAGGTGGCGGCAATATTCAAGCGGTTGATATTTGAATATTCAATTTACAATTGAGTATCATTGTTATTTTGTTTAATGCGCATATGTCGATATCCAGACAAAATATTTGTGTGTTATTAATGTATTTCCAGTGAGATAGAACCGCCAATCAAGAAGATCGGAGACATTCACGGATGGTAAGTGGGGAGGTGAATACAGCAAAATATTAGTGATCGTAATCCTTTTTAAACATAAACATTAATTTCAATTTACCCATTACTAATTCTATCAAATACTAAAAACAACACTAATTATCGAGGTTTACATTACAACGTGAGGGGTGAAGAAGAGTCTACAATAATAACTATTAAATAAAACATTTTAAATCAAACTAATTAAAAAATAAAAACCGTTACACTCATCTAATTAAAACGTTATCTTACAATATATATATATATATATATATATATATATATAGCAACGATACATATACATAAATTTGGGCGTGTCTAGTCTCACGTTCAAGATTGACAAATTATGTAACAATATAACATTTAATTTGGGTTTCAGGTGTATCTGTAATAAGAACTCTATGTAACTTGTAACGGTATTTCAAATTTATTTGATATTATTAAAATTTGTGCACATGGCACTGACTTCGATTTAAAACATTCGTTAATAATAATAATATTAATATTTAGACTCTTACTTTTAAATAGAATAAGAATGTCCTTAATTGTCTTTACGTTAATTGTTCAATTAAGAGATAAATAAGTTGTTTATCACCTTATAGTCGTCAATCATACTCAATCATTGGATCCCTCTGTAATCGTCCTCGTCTCGAACTTCAGCATCACTCTCTCTTCTCCTCTTGTCCAGCGTCGATCTCCTCTCTTGTCCAGCGTCGACTCTCTCTCTGTCCAGCGTCTCCTTTCTCTTCTCCTCTTGTCCAGCGTCGACTCTCTCACTGTCCAGCGTCGTATCGCTCTCTGGAACTTCTCCTCGTGCTGTTTCGGACGTCAGTTGATCTTCTTAGGTGGATCTTCTTATGTAATTTTGTTACTACTTAAATATTGGTTGTTTTACAATCCAGTTACATAACTGTATGTAACTGGAAGGATGAAACTATTTACAAAAATTTAAATATTCTGTGCGGACGGGCAGAAGCTCCCGCTCCACCGTGGATGATTTAAGAAAGAGAACCACTGTAGCTTGTGTGTCCTATTTATACCCATGTCTTGGTTAACACCTGCAGTGGTACGAAATCAACATGTCAGAAATTGTTTCTGGGTTCAGTTCCCCCACTCCTTGTCAATTTCGCTATTTCTTATATTTCTGCGAATTGCAGAGTCCTGTAAGTATACTCTTATACTTATCTTATAACTATTTTTTCAACACATGTTCACTGTAATTTTGGACATTGCAACTTAACCCTTTCGATTTGTACACAGTTATTTCACTATTACACTCGTACGGTGTGTCACTTTCACGTGATTTTCGTACACAGTATTTAGTAAATTTTATTACATTTTATTGTGTTTTTGGATTTTACTTCTTAATTATAGTTTATGAATAATTATGGAAAAACAGTAATTGTGCAATTATTCATCTTGGGGTGGTAAACTCGCCTGCATAGACCTGCGTTCACACACACTAGCAAAATACTGGTGTACACACTTTGAGTTACATTTGTGTGTGTGTGCACGTCGATTCAGGTCGAAACACCTGTTCATATTTTTGTCTGAGCCAAGCTTGCAATCCCTGACATGCTTATTTCTAATACATTATTAATTATTTACAGTTTATTAGGTATATTTAAATTTTTATATTCAATGCTCAGTACATCACTTATTTGTACTGTCGAATTATCCCTCTACTTGGTAACAAAAAAAAATTTAATAAATTTATTTATTAAAATTTTTTTTATTATTATTATTACACTTGAAAAAAAAATGTAACAAATAATAAAGAATAATATTCGTTATTTCACCCTTAATTGGAGTGTATACAAATGTCTTACCTCCCCTCCTTATACGCTCTCTGCTCGTGACCTTGTAGTAGGGTGGCTTCAGCAAACAGCTGATCTGACTGGTTTCATTGACCTCGTTGTTTTCATGTGTAGAACTTCCTAAATAACGTTGCGTGGAATTTACCAATTTATTTCTTCTGTATCTCATCATATACGATGAAAGTGTGTTGTCCTACTCGCTGTCTTAACGTATACGGTCCATTATAAAGTCTGAAGAATTTCTTCGCCGTATTATCACTCCGTTTTCCCACTGGATTAGCTTTGAGTAGTACACTTTCTCCCACGTTGAATTGTTGTAGCTTGTGAGTTAGATTAAATCTTTCTACTCTCTTGTTACCTCTTTCTCTTATCCGTTGCTTTGCGTATTCAATTTTCACACTTATTGGTACAGGTACATTCTGGTTATTAAGTTTTTTTATATACTTAGTCCAAAATCTGTTTGGCTTCTTATCTTCTTCTAATTCCATTGGAGTGTATCCTGTTGCTTCACTATAATTTTCGTTAATGGCTTTTTCAAGAAATGGTAAATATTCTGCCCATTTATTGTGTTGATCATGGCAATATATTCGTAAATGTTTACCTAATTCCTTGTTAACTCTCTCAGCAAGGTTTCCTTGAGGATGTCTTATGGATGTGAGTACAGGTTGTATTCCATTTTCCCTTAACGTCCTCTCCCATTTTTCACTTTGGAATTGTACACCTTGATCACTGAGTACCTTCTTCATTTTTCCATATGACGGAATATATTTCTCCAGTAGTATCTTTAGGACAACTTTGGTTGTGGGTCGCATAATTGGGTACAGTCGGACTGCCTTGGAAAACACATCGATACATACCAATATGTGCTTCACACCTCGACTTGATCGTGGTAGTGGTCCCAGAAAATCCACTGCAATTAGTTCTCCCTTGTTCTCCTTCTGTATACTCTGCATTCCTACATATGTGTGTAAATTCGGTCCTTAATTTTACATTATCTTACTCATACATTCTTACCTTCGCTTCTAATCTTCCTTAACTCTTTTCTTAATATGACATTACTTTATCTAATACATTACTTATACAATACATTAACATTCATTACCTTTTATTACATTTCTTTAACATTACCTTTCTGATCGCTACTACTTTCCTGAAATACATTTCCGTAACAGAATACCCTTTTAGCTTTGTAGTGTGTCGCATGATCAGTTACAGAGGAACTGTCTTGGAAAACAACGATATTTTTCTCGAAGTCCTTAATCCTAAGTAGTCTCTGCCCTTTTGACTTTTCACTCTTGCTTTCTTCTGTGTCCTTGTATCTCCATTAAGTGTTCGCTTGATCAGCCGTTCTGACAATTATAGCAATTATTTTCCATTCCTAACCCTTTCTTCATATTAATAACAACAATAACATCTTTTACCATTACTTTCTTAAATATTTCTCTACGCTATCATTCTTTACCATCAATAATACATTTCTTAATTAACCCTTTAAAATAATATTCTTTATTTCTTTTCACTAATATTTCTTTTCTTATTTGCTATCATATCCTTAATAAATAACATTTCTTAATTATACTATCTTATATTATTATTAATAACTAATAGTAATATTATTTTTCTTATTTAAAAATAATTATTTATTTTCGGGTATTGAGTTCGGTTCGGTGTGTCGTTTGAACTGACACCCCTCATTATAACAATTGGTTGTTGTACACATGAAATTCATTGTGCTCACCCTCGCGACAATTTTCCATTGTATTACTCCCTCGTTACATTTCCGATGCATTGCTGCGACGTTTGTGTGCGTACTTACCGTGTGAACGTTTGCTTTGATCGTGTAAGTCATCTGTTTATAGGGTGAAAACTTTATTCTCCGTCTCTTTCTCTCGTAATGGTCGCATTCCATAATTCTCTCCTTCTCTCCGCGTAGCCGCTTTTGACGAACGCATTTTTTACTAGTTCGTATGCGTTTTGCTCTCGTGCATCGCCTATAATAATCTTTGTAGTTTTTATACCTACAGTTATAATTATCGATACTATAATTATCGTTCGCTTTATATTTCTCGTGCTTATACCTACCGTCATATTTACCACAATTTTGTGTAGTGTTTCGTCTAGATAAATTACTACGTTTCTTGTTATACCTACAGTGATATTTATCTCCGTAAGTGTGGTGTCCTAAGTGTTTTACATGTGTCATCTTGTGTGACTTACTATTGTGTGTGTGTCTCACACTTTGAATATCGCTATTTATAAGGTACGTTTTATTAACCTTAATTTGCTTCTCTTCCTTAATGTTAATTACTTTATAATTATCGTTAGTAATTACACACGTATTTTCAACTACTATGAATTCTTCACATATTATCTTTTCACATATTAGCTCCGTTTGTTTATTAATTATTCCACAGACATTTTCTGCGATCGTCTCAATACGTAAATTTGTATTAACAATTTTTTCGGTTAACTGTGCAGTACCGTCTATTATACTTTGTTTTATTTCTAGATTATCAATTTTTAACTCTTCTAGACTTTCTGTAATTTTTATGGTGTCCTGTCTAAAATTTTCGGACTGTAGCTCTAATTTATTTTCTAAACTTTCTGTTTGTTTTGTATTTATTTCGTCTATTTTTCTTATTTGTTTGATATTCTCTTCTTTCAACTCTTCTTTAAATTTTTCGGCTTGTTTTATGACTAATTCGTCCATCATGGCTAGTATCGAATTTTTAAATGCTTCTAAATTCAACCCTCCTGGTTCCGCCATGTTGAATAATTATTAAAGTATTTATTTAGTTGTAATTCTTTAATAATTATTATTGATAACCGTTCCCTACTTATTTATTTATTTCTTTATTTTTATTAATAGTTATTATTAATACTAATTACAGTTACACCTGTTACATAGACAAACAATATTATTCGTGGGCGCCAGCTGTGTGATTACACAACAATTAACATTACATTCAGTTACTGTTTAATATAAATAATAATTACATATTATACATTTTTCATTTAACACACTCTTTATACCGGGTGGCCCATAAGTCAGTTGGCACTAGCAGTATGTAGACGCTCGATTGACTAGCATAGTAGTTACTTGACTTGACTAGAAAAGGATGGAGGCCACTTTGAGCATTTCTTGTAGGTCATGAGAACTATGCTATTAACTATCTGTATGCGTTATCTGTATCTGTATCCCTGCTGCACCTCTACAATGAAAGTGCTATTTGCAATTTTGCCAACTGACTTATGGGCCACCCTGTATTTTAGAGCAACCATTTAGCTACATAAAAAATTTTAATAGTTAAATGATGGGGATCGGGCCATACGTTCATGGGCTACAATTTATGTAACAAATTTTTGTACATAAATTTAGGCATGTCGTGCCCCACGTCCAGGGCGGCATTACTATGTAACGTATTTATTTTGATAAATTTAATTTCAAATACAAATACACTTCTATTTGTTTTTGAATAGCCCCACGATCTTGGAGCGCCATTACTATGCAACGTATTTAACGTTGCAAATATAATATAATTTACATTTGTGATGCCCCACGTTGGAAGCGATATTTCTTATGCAACGATACGATATACATAAAATAGGCGTGACTAGTCTCACGTTCAAGATTAACAAATTATGTAACAATATAACATTTAATTTGGGTTTCAGGTGTATCTGTAATAAGAACTCTATATAACTTGTAACGGTATTTCAAATTTATTTGATATTATTAAAATTTGTGCACATGGCACTGACTTCGATTTAAAACATTCGTTATTATTTCGTTATTATGCCGTAAGGCTTATGCTATATACATCCTTACTGACTAAATATTCTATTCTACTAATTATTGTATTAACGAAAAATCTCATTTCCAGACTACTCAGTCAATTAGTGTTTCAAAATATCAATATTTAAATATTTTCTTATATATTGCAATGTAACTCAAAATATCAATAGTTACTGAATTTACCTTTTGTTTCTCAGTACTGATTTATATTTAACGCTAATTTTTACTTAAATGCTTTGTATTCTTTTTATTTCAATACTAATTTGAGCTCTTGTTTACGTTAATCTTATTTCAATAGCATCTATGATTTTAATTCAAATTTTACAATAAACATAGACTCTTACTTTTAAATAGAATAAGAATGTCCTTAATTGTCTTTACGTTAATTGTTCAATTAAGAGATAAATAAGTTGTTTATCACCTTATAGTCGTCAATCATACTCAATCATTGGATCCCTCTGTAATCGTCCTCGTCTCGAACTTCAGCATCACTCTCTCTTCTCCTCTTGTCCAGCGTCGATCTCCTTTCTTGTCCAGCGTCGACTCTCTCTCTGTCCAGCGTCTCCTTTCTCTTCTCCTCTTGTCCAGCGTCGACTCTCTCTCTGTCCAGCGTCGTATCGCTCTCTGGAACTTCTCCTCGTGCTGTTTCGGACGTCAGTTGATCTTCTTAGGTGGATCTTCTTATGTAATTTTGTTACTACTTAAATATTGGTTGTTTTACAATCCAGTTACATAACTGTATGTAACTGGAAGGATGAAACTATTTACAAAAATTTAAATATTCTGTGCGGACGGGCAGAAGCTCCCGCTCCACCGTGGATGATTTAAGAAAGAGAACCACTGTAGCTTGTGTGTCCTATTTATACCCATGTCTTGGTTAACACCTGCAGTGGTACGAAATCGACATGTCTGAAATTGTTTCTGGGTTCAGTTCCCCCACTCCTTGTCAATTTCGCTATTTCTTATATTTCTGCGAATTGCAGAGTCCTGTAAGTATACTCTTATACTTATCTTATAACTATTTTTTCAACACATGTTCACTGTAATTTTGGACATTGCAACTTAACCCTTTCGATTTGTACACAGTTATTTCACTATTACACTCGTACGGTGTGTCACTTTCACGTGGTTTTCGTACACAGTATTTAGTAAATTTTATTACATTTTATTGTGTTTTTGGATTTTACTTCTTAATTATAGTTTATGAATAATTACGGAAAAACAGTAATTGTGCAATTATTCATCTTGGGGTGGTAAACTCGCCTGCATAGACCTGCGTTCACACACACTAGCAAAATACTGGTGTACACACTTTGAGTTACATTTGTGTGTGTGTGCACGTCGATTCAGGTCGAAACACCTGTTCATATTTTTGTCTGAGCCAAGCTTGCAATCCCTGACATGCTTATTTCTAATACATTATTAATTATTTACAGTTTATTAGGTATATTTAAATTTTTATATTCAATGCTCAGTATATCACTTATTTGTACTGTCGCAATATATTGCAACGATAGGTTTAGCATAAGTATATGTATCAACCCCTGACTGAGGTGTGATAACGTGCTTTCGTATATAAGTAGGAAATATGTAAGATGTACATAATAAAAAATGATATAATAAAGATACGTTAGGTATAAGAAATAATGTAATAAATATAAGTATTACTTATTTTAAATAAATCAAATATTGTAAGTAAGCATGTATATGGAAACATATGGCTTAGTTGGTTTTAAAATGTAACGAAGGGGAGCAATTGACACGCGCTAACTGGCAGAGGTGACGTCTGAACGACATGCGGCCGCCTGTGTATCAGTCTGCATGTGTACATGTATGTGTACATGTATAAATAACAGACAGGTTAAATTATGCAAACGAGGGTGGAAGATTTTACACAGTTTTTTAAGTACTGTACGTGAACCATAAGTCACACGAATCAGCGACATATGTAAAAACATAGCTGACGCCTGGCGCTTCAATTTGGCGTTAAGTGGTCATTAATCGTGGGAACGGTTCGGACACCGTGTGAAATTTTGCCATCACTGCCATAATTTACACAGCGTAACATTCCAAATTTGCATAAATAAGGTTTAATGTTATACCGAACGATTGGTGTAATAATATTTATAAAAAAAGTGTGCGCTTCATAGAAAGACGCGTAGGTTGAAACTGACGATTAACCCGACGTGCCGGCCTGTTCAATGTTGTCAGAACAGTTTCCAACAGGAATTCCAACGAGGCAGCGGTATAAAACCCCAGCGAGCGACACACTCTTTCTCAGATTAAGTTTATTTAGTACGAGGAATCCACGCATCTCGACACCGTAAATTTTACAAAGTTTTAGTAATGTTTCTAAACGGTAGTATATAAATTGAAGTGCGATGAAACCGGCAGTACGTCGGTGCAGTTATTAAAGAACTTGAGTGATTTTAAACAGACTATATAAATGAATCTACGAGAGTTGAAACTATATAAATGAATCTACGAGAGTTGTAACTACATAGAACTTCTAGACAGCTACGAGGGACAAGAAAGAAGAGGACGAGGAACTAGACAAGAAGACGAGAGGACGCAGGGACAGCACATGCAGCTACATCCAGCCGTATAGCATCACGACTAGAGGTCCACGTCAGAACTCAGCATCCAGGAGACGGAGCGAGGAATTCAACGACGCAGAGACAGAGGAGCTGATACCGAAGAGGATCAACAAACTCGAGAGTCGTGATGACGGTAACAACAAAGTTAAATGGGTGCAGAAAAATGCAGGTGAAGTCGAACATTTATTTAATATTATAAATGACCCTGAGGTCTATCGCCAAAAGCTCTAGTTCCCATATTCAAGTTTACAAGAACGTTAATATATTTTTAGATTTGAATAATGAATGAATAATTGTTCAAAATATAATTGAGTATAACTTATCTCTTAAATAAATGGTCAAGCAAGAACCATATTATTTTATTATATTTTGTAATTGATTAAATGAGTAATTTTAAATATGAGAATTACATAATTAGAAGATTGTTAATTAATTGAGACATTAAAAAATAGAATCAATTAACGTAATAAATGTTCTCTGTTAATATTTTAATAGATATTTTAATTAATTGAAAGTTTTATTTAAGTGGTATATATTGAAAACCACGCTTGTAAAGACAAGATCAATATTTAAATGTTATATACGTATTAATCACGTTCCTATAATATTTATATGTATTATATGTATATGTCTGTGTACTATTTCAGGTCATATACAATTTGTGTATGTGTATACTATGTCTTAGAAATTTAAGAAATAAGAGTTAAACACATTATGAGTACATTATATTCAGATTGAATATAAGGGTTCATATAATAAGTAACCCACATTAAACATTAAATAACATGAGAATTTGAATTTAATTTTTGAATAAATCAAATGAATATACTTTTCTTAAAACAGTCGTACTAATTTCACAACCAGTACTAAATCCTCTGTACTCTTTACTTGTAAATTAAAACTTATAACGTTATTCACGTGCTTATCCACACTCAACCAACGACCAAAGCCTGCGACCCAGCCGGGGAACATCAAGGTAAATACTGCTGAAGAAGAGTATACCTCCGAGACTGGGTAAGTGCGCGCATATGAGTAAGAGCGTATGTGTAAAAGTAAGTGTATAAAAGTAACGTTGTAATATATATATATATATATATATATATATATATTGCAACGATACGTTTAGCATAAGTATATATGTATCAACCCCTGACTGAGGTATGATAACGTGTTTTCGTATATAAGTATAAAATATGTAAGATGTACATAATAAAAATAATATAAGGTACGTTATAGATAAGAAAGAATGTAATAAATATAAGCAATATTTAAATTCAAATAAATCAAATATTGTACGTAAGCATGCATATGGAAACGCATGACTTTGTTGGTTTTTAAAAATGTAACGAAGGGGATAAATTAACATGCTAAGACCGGCAGAGGTGACGTCAGAGCGGCCTGCCGCTGCTTGTGTATCAGTCTGCGTGTGTGTGTATGTGTACATGTGTAAATAACAGACAGGTTCAATTATGCAAAAGAGGGTGGAAGATTTCACACAGTTTTTTAAGGATTGTACGTGAACCATAAGTCACACGAATCAGCGACATATGTGAATACATAGCTGACGCCTGGCGCTTCAATTTGCCGTTAAGTGGTCATTAATCGTGGGAACGGTTCAGACACCGTGTGAAATTTTGCCATAGCTGTCGTAATTTGCACAGGGTAACAACCAAAATTTGCAGAGACAATGTTTAATATTATACCTAACCATTGGTGTAATAATATTTATAAAAAAGTGTACGCTTCATAAAAAGACGCGTAGGTTGAAAGTGATGAAGAAACCGACTGGAATTTTATGTTTATGCTACATATGCTCTCCTGTAAAAGTGATTAGTTCAGATCATACTCTTAGTATGGATGAAATAATTACTATTGATTCTTTTTATTTACCATATTTTTATTCGTGATTTCACTTTATATACCTTCTTTTTCCACCATTGCTTTCCCTCAGATGATATGTACCTCCTTCATTAGCTTCTTTTTTCATTAATAAGTAATCTTTAATCTTGTGCATAACATTATCATTTTATATCTTTTCTTATTCGGTGCTTCTTCACCTGTATGTTTACTCCCTAACATTCCCTAACATGTGAGCTGGAACAGTTCAGAGTGGCACATTTCGGCTTCATTCTTTGCTGGCCAATACTTCACTTAACTGAGCTCAGAGGAATTATCATCTCTGCTCAAAATATAAGACTGATGGAATTTTTCTACATCCAGTCATAAAAATTAATAATCATTAAAAGTAGTCTCTTTCGACTTATAATAAACATCCTTGGATTCTTCACTTTATAATATTTTATATCAATTAATACTTTTATACACTCGACTCTTCTCCTCTATTAAAGCTCATTCCATATAGTAATTAGCATTTATATAGATTTTTTTTCAATTGGTATTCATTGAGTTATTCTATTGCTCAAGGCATAAAATTAATTCCTTCTTTATCAATTATCACTATAGTAGTGGCTATTACAACAATATTATCATTATGGTACCAGATTTTTTGGTTTCTGGTCTTAATATTTGGTTTTTACTTAGTTGGTCCTCTTCATGGTTTCATTTTTATCAAATTATTTTCTTTGTGAGTTTGGTTAAATTATTTTGGTTAAATTATATAATATTATGGTTTCTTCTTCCTTTCTTCATTTAAAAGTTCTGTATCATTTTTGTCTGAAATTGTCTCCTTTACTGTGCCGTTCTAAAATAGATCGGCGAGTATACGGTGCGTGTTCGGTATTTAGCGTCAACAAATTGACGTTAAATGCTGTACGGTATTTAGCGATAGCGGTTAAGATAAGTACTGTAACTGGTTTTACCATTTAGAGCGGCTTGATTAGTGCTGCACCCTAGCGAGCACGGTTTACGAGATCAGAACGGAAATTGCGTTTTCTGCAATTCTTTGTCTCTCGCTGATCGCCGTGCTGTTAGCTGCGCATTTTCTACTCCGGTAGAGAAGAATATTTGTTTCACCATCTTCATCTATGGCAGGCTAAATCTATACAGAACTGCGGTAAGTTACGGCATTATTATTATATAATTATCTATTTAAAGTTTACTAATGAAAATTGTTTAATAGGCCACATTAAGTTGATGCAGATAACCTTTTGAGTCACCTCGTGGCGATTGTGCAATACGTAATTTAAAGGTAATTTTTTTTAAATATAGTAATACTATAGTAAATTCACATGTCTTAACTAAGGCACTAAAATTGAGAGTCATATGAATGCAAAAAGTATTTGTTTAAATCGTACAGACATGGATGTAATCTGATAACCTTATTATGGCACCTCGTGGTGAAAGTGCAGTGCGTAATTCAGAGTAAGTTACATACAACCTTTACTAGTGATTATAGTAAAACTTTATCAATATCAGAAAGCTTACTAAGGCACCAATTGAGAAGAATGTAATTGCCAAAAGGTATTAATTTAATAAGAGTAGATATGATTGTAATCAAGTAACTTTTCGGACCACGTGGCAAGCAAAAATCCAGACTATGTGTAATTTTATTAAAAGTGTAACAAGCCGAATAATTAGCTAATCAAAATCGAATTATGTTAACCCACATGGGTAAAGTTTATTAATATGAAATTTCACAGAACTAAATGTTTTCAAATAGGGCCTGTTGGCCATATAACCTTGCCAAGTGTGTCAAGTATAATATTTAAATAGCCCTAAAGCTGTGTTAAGATTATATGTGGGTTTTAGGTGTGTGTGAAGTTTCTGGGGGAATTTGTTTGTGAACTCTAGCTGATAATATGTTGTATAATCAGGGTTCCCCGATGAAGGCGAGGAACAGCCCCACCACCTGAACATGTAACACCTAGATTCTCTCTCTCTCTTCATCTGCCGGAGAAGAATGGCGATGGCTAACACAAACACCCAGTCATGAAAGCCAGATCATCACCACTTCACACCCATGGAAAAATTAAGGTGAACTCAATCCATATATATACTCTTTACACATGGTGATGTAACTCAATAGAGCCAGTGAACCAATTCAATCACTCAACAACATGACTTTAAGTTTTTAAACATTTTAATTGGGTCCCCGATTAACGGGACAGAATAGTGCGTGAACTGGGAGGGAAATCTTTTGTAAATTTTATTAATTTGTTTGTATAATCTGTGAACTCAGAGGCTGACATGCATCCTTTGGCAGCTCACCTTTCAAACGTGCAATTCCTTCTTATTTTCAGTATAAGGGTTTCATTACTGCTACTAATGCATTCAATCAACTTGTAATTTCTCTGTTTCAATTTAGTGTTCATTTTATATATATAATTCTCATTTTTAAATTCAGTTTGGGTTATATAAGGATAGAAAAGTCTGTGGTAGTTAAGTAGAGTCACAAGTTTAATCCTGTACTGGTGCATGTTCATGCAGTGTTAAACATGCTGTTGAGACAGGTTGAATTATGCACTGACTGGCCCATGAACATGTCGGTCTCTGGGCCAAAATTACTTTTTAAAAGGGTTATAAGGTTCATGACACATTACTATTTTCTAAACTTAACAATATTTCTCAATATATAAATTCTATTAATTAATTATGATCACTGGGTTGTTCTCTGTACTCTAAATTTTATTTCTCCCAGTATACGTGCCCAGTGTGGCAGCATTTTATAATAGTATTAGGCACTTGGCCAAATTTTTGAATTTATTATGTCCTGGGGACTACTGGTGTTGCATATATAATCAGATAACCATGTAATGTGTTAGGCACATATTAAGAATTAAAACCTGACATGGATTTTCATAAATTATTAAAGATGTACCTCATGGGGGTAGAAAAGGGTGTGGCAAGAGATCTATGTAATAATTGTCCTGTATTGTGGAACATGTAGATGTATTGTATATTCGTGTGTCTATTTTGTGGGGTTCTATATGTATTGTACATTTGGGTGTATTTTGGGGGGAGTTAGATATAGGGCTTATAAAAAAGAAAAGATAAAACATAGGGTTATATATATATATATATATATATATATATATATATATATATATATTGTAATAAGACGAGTACGTACGGTTCAAGTCCCCACTGTTGAGTTCGTTAATTTGTAATGGGACGAGTACGAGCGTCTCATTATTTTCACACAATGTAAGCCTATTCGTTGCTATGAACGGGTACGTTCCACTGTCTTTACTCTCTTAGGTCGTTTTAATTTATTTAATTATTTAAATATCTGAAATATTTGAAGTTGTGGGATCTGGTGATTTAATTAACTAATATTAACTTATCTCTCTAAAAAATATCAGTGTTAGTGTACTTGAAACTTATATAATTAATGTGTTATTCTGTAATTTCGTTCAACCCTATTATACCTTGAAGAGAATTATGTATAATTTTGTATTTTTACGCTCTCTCTTTGGTGTCGGAGAATTCCGCTATAAGCGCTGTAGTACCGGAGCAACGAAACTTCGAGGTTATTTCACTGTTTATGTTAACCAATTATTCTATACTTAGTCAGTTACTTTTTTATTCCCAACTCATTAAATCATACTCCAAATGACAAGATTTTGCAACTATGTAAAGGTTCTTTATTTGTTTACTTCTTTAACATTGAATAAGATATGTTCTAACTGACATACACTTGGGCTATAGATTGCGTGAATCGATTATTGATTAGTCCGATCCTTTATTTAGATTCAGTTATATAGTGTGTTTTAATTTGTAATTAACTTAATTCAGTGTGTGGAGGTTCTTGTAACTGTGGGGAAGATTAAAAATACATAGATAAGAATGCAAGACTTACAAATTTGAAGTGTTGTGTAGTTAATATGATTGATATAATAATAATTTACCAGACTAGAACGAAGCAAATCGTGTAGGCGGTTGATTGATAAATTTACTGTTCTGAACGATTATGCCGTACAATATTCTTTCTTCGGTTTAATAAAATGGAATTCTTGTCCTGTCCACCTCGGAAATGCAGCTCTCTAGATTGATTTACAGCCCGATTGATGCTTCTTCTGCAATTCCTGGATCCAAATACGTTCTTCTCTCGGTTGAAGCAATTAGTGATGTTCCGTGTATTTGAAAGGTTATAAGTTCTAGTGTATTGTATATTATTAGTTGTGATACAGTTAACTCTTTCTATTTGGTTTAATATATCGTCAATTCCTTTCGGATATGGGACAATTCAAGTCCTTCCTTGTAGAACCCAGTTACTTATTTTCTATTGTGATTTCATACTGTCAAGTATTATCTTGTTTGGTTATTGTCTAGTTTGGTTAAACTGTATTGGCAAGATTCAAGGATATTATCTTTAGTATTTTGAATATTATAACTGTGTCAAATATTTTAGAATATTCCGGTTAGATGATATATTTCTTAGATTTTTTATCTCATCACATTCAGATCATAAAAAGCAATAATTGAAAATCAACAACTTCTTCATTTCCTGTAGTCCATAGCAACACATGATTTTTCTTCCTTCCACATGTTTTGTATATAGTGTTTATTTCATATATTTTTTGTCTATTCCTTATCAATTTGCTATCATATCGGAATATAACTTTACCGATAGTTGGTTTATTATTTTCTACACATATTCTGCTGGTTTTTTGATATGAGCCTGTTTCTTTTATATTTACTACCTTTTCGATATTAAACGTTATCAATCGATATCATGGCATTACGGCATTATCATAATTTGTATAAATTGATATGGTTTATTATATATCATTACTAATTTAATGTTTTTTTCTAGCTCTTCAAACCGTATTCATTAATTATTATTAATTTATGTACCTAACCTTTATGTTATGAGTGGTTATATAGTGTTTTTGGCTGTTAGACCTTTTATTGTAAACGGATCTACCTGTGTTTATAACTGGTAAACATCTATAGCCCTTTTACATAAATTCATACATATAATCAAATCTTAACTATTAACATTTACATAAACAATTATTTTTTCCATATCTAATGACAATTTTATCTTGAACTATGGATCACACATAAGAAAATTCAAATCTATTAACGCTAACTAGCTGCTTCACACTTCATTCTACAACAGTAATTGAATAATACATCTTGTTTCATTACCTTTCATTAACTCAACACATAATTGGTATTACATAACATAAACTTTATCATAACATTTGTTGTCACAAAATAATATCATTTAACTCAAAATCCTTACTTGCTATTGCTATAAAGTAAATTATTGTTTCATTTTTGTTTACTTTTCACTGAACATAGATCATTAACTTTTATCTAACTTACAGGTTTGTTTATTCTCGTTAATTCTACCTTGCATTCTTATTTATCTTTATCTATAATTATAAATGTAATTATTAGATTTTTGTTTTATCATGGGGTTAGATATTGACTTGTTTATTATTCTGTTAACCTAATTTTTATGTAACATGGATGCCAGCATTTCTGTTGCGTTACATATGCTCCCCCCCCTAAAAAAGTTTAGTTTACCTGAATGAAGTTTAGGTCAAATAAACTTGTCTTTTTCACATGCCTTTTCTTCATCTCAATATTAATGGTTGACGATGGGATTCTCAATGTAACTTCATTAGACTAGTATTAATAATTCTTTATTTAATAACATTTCATCATTTTAATTAACATTCTTGATCATTTTTAATTTCTGTAAACAGTATTTGTTGATAGTTGGCTACAATATTCAATGATACTTTAGGTTCACATCTCTTCTACTTATAATTACTGTAATCACTGTATTTCTCAATTATTCTTCTGTCATCTAATTTCTTTCTGTTTTCTTCGTCCTACTCTTTTGGAAACTGAGGTCATTCTTGCAACTATTCTAATATTCCTTAAATATTTAATTTCCCTAACAATCCCTAATATGTGCGTTGGTACAGTTCAGAGTGGCACTGTTTGGCTTCATACTCTGCTGCCCACACCACACCTTAATATAGTACTGCTGGAATTCATCTACAGTCAGCTATAAAATATAATAATCTCCTAATAATCTCTTTAATTACTTAATAATAAATATTTGGGAAAAATTTTTTTCCTTTGTTGCTTTTATATTTCTTCATTACTATCCTCCATACTTTGTGATTCCATTTTAGTTTCCTTAAACATTCTTTGATATTAAATCTGACACTTATCATTTGTAATTTTTTTTGTTTTTCATTCTTGTTGTGATTATAATGCTAAGTATCTTCTTCATTTGTTTTTCTGATCTCAATATTTTCTAAATAGTTATTGTGTGATAATCATTATAACTGTGTTTCTGACTAAGTACAGTCCTTAGCTCAACTATTATTTTTCTTATAGTATTTCATTATTTTGGCTGTTTATTTTTCAATGAATTATGTTCATAAATACTCTTTCTTTCTTGTTTTCTTTAATATTACATTTGTTACATTCAATCGTTTACTGAAGTTGTTTCCTTCACTTGGCAATGTGGTATGTATTTTAGGTCATACGATTTTTCTCTTTCTTTATTTTGCATAGGTAGATTTGAGGTAAAAACTTTTATCTTGGGGTTTCATTATTCATTCTTCACACTATTTCTTTGTAGATGTTTAGTAATAAAATTCTAGCTTTCTTCTGTAATCTTGGGGTTTTATGATTCATTATTCACACTATTTCTCTATAGACATGTAGCAATAATTCTGGTTTTCTTCTGTAATCTTTGGGTTTCATGATTCATTATTCACACTATTTCTTTATAGGCATGTAGCAATAATCCTGGTTTTCTTCTGTAATCTTGGGGTTTCATGATTCATTATTCACACTATTTCTTTATAGACATGTAGCAATAATTCTGGTTTTCTTCTGTAATCTTGGGGTTTGTTATTAACTCTTCTTAATATCTTCTTCATAACTATATTTTAATTCAGACTTACTTCATTTTGAATGACATTTTTTTCTATTTATTTTATTTTTCAACAAATTCTCTTTTATTTACAAGTGTTTTTTCTTCAAAATCGATAATAAGTGGTTCTTATTGTATTTTAGAATTTATTGGTTGTATTCAAATTCAAATTCTTTTTAAATTCCAATTATTTTCTCTTCAAGACTTCCTTTAAATAAGTTGTTCTTATTGTATTTTAGAATTTATACATTATATTTCTTTATTCTTTCCAATTGGTTGCCTGGTCAGTTTTCATCAAATCAGTCCCATTTTTCTGGTTGACTGCTTCTTTTCTAACCATGGTCCATTACTTCAACTGCACCCGTTGTCCGGATGACTGCAGTATTCATACCAATTTTTTCACTTTTTACATATCTCTTGTGCATGATACAAAGCCAGTACTGTAACTCGGCTGATGCAAAGTCTTCATTTAAGTCAGGGTATTCAGTTATATTTAGCTCCTTTTGAATTATCAGGTATCGTATCTCCTCTATTCTAGCATAATTACTTGTATACCCTATCTTTCCATTTCCTTGGATATCGGTACTATTTACCAAATGTTTTACGGGTATTTTCCGTATTAACGATATAATTGACTTGGTCAAATATTCTCTAATCGTTGATATTTTCAAATAATATTTAAATTTATTTAAGGTTTTGGTGATTGCTCTATGGTGGGTTATTTTGGTTATTTTCATAAAGTTTCTTCTATATTCCATACCTTTACATAACTCCCTTCGTTCATTAATTGGGATGTTAAACGCACTAATTAATCCACCTTTCCTCATCTCCATTTCTTCTTTGGTACTGACTATGTTCTTTCTGCATGTTTTTCTTATTTTCTGGTTATTCTCTTCCCTAGTTTGTATCTTCTCCTTGTCCTTTCTATTCTTATTTTCAGAGAGCACTGCATTTTGATCTTCTCTAATTTCGGTTTCCTTTCTACCTTCAGGAGTGGTTTCTAGTGTTTTATTTATATTCTTTACACACCTATCCATTGTTTCCGCTACCTTTTTGAAACCTTCATCCATGGTTTTCCTGAAACTCTTTAAGTTTTCCTCCTGTTTTTTAAATAGTTCCCCCTGTTTCCTAAATTGTTCCCTTAGGGTTTCCTTAATTTCCTCATTCCTTTGTCTATTGCTTTCCATTATAATCCTCAACAGCTCCCGCATACTCATGTCTTCCTTTTTGTTGGATTGATCTGGTATTTTCTTCTGTTGCTTCACTTTGACTATTTTTACTTTTTTTTGTACACTGGATTGTTCTAGCTTTTTATTATTTGGCATTTCTATAAATTTATCTATTTGATTGTGTTCCTTCCTCCATTGACACATATCTTCTCGGGATAGTTCAAACATCACCCTGATCCATTCCCTTAATTCTTTGTTTTCTGTTCGTATTGGGTTTTCCGGTGGTCTTATTTCTCTTTTCCATTGTTCATAATCTTCCTGAGTATATTGTTCTGTCACCTGGGCGTATACTCCTGTTCTTTCGGTTTTCATTTGTTCTTCATTATCGTCCCATCTTTCCCAATCTTCTTCCGTCATTCTTTCCACCTTGTTCTCGTCTTTTTCGTTAGTCGTCCCAATAGTCTTTTCCTTATTACACCTGGCATCTAATTCACACAATTCATCATAAATCTCTCTCAATGTCATTTTGTCGTCTGGTGTTCCCAACGCATTCGCGCAACTCATTTGCGCTCTTTCGTGGTCATTGGTATTCTTTTCTATGTATCCCATCTCTTTGCTGAATTTCTTAAATAGTACTGTCGCCCATTCCGCGTAACTTAATCGTCTCTCTTGTCCTTGCATTTTCGTTTCCTTTTGTGTCATCTTTCTTTATTGCATTTCTAGTCTCCCACAGTTGCCTGCTCTGGTTAAGTAATGTTATTATAATTATAGTTACTTAACTTAAGCCCTACACTGGTTGAGCGGCAATTTGTAATAAGACGAGTACGTACGGTTCAAGTCCCCACTATTGAGTTCGTTAATTTGTAATGGGACGAGTACGAGCGTCTCATTATTTTCACACAATGTAAGCCTATTCGTTGCTATGAACGGGTACGTTCCACTGTCTTTACTCTCTTAGGTCGTTTTAATTTATTTAATTATTTAAATATATGAAATATTTGAAGTTGTGGGATCTGGTGATTTAATTAACTAATATTAACTTATCTCTCTAAAAAATATCAGTGTTAGTGTACTTGAAACTTATATAATTAATGTGTTATTCTGTAATTTCGTTCAACCCTATTATACCTTGAAGAGAATTATGTATAATTTTGTATTTTTACGCTCTCTCTTTGGTGTCGGAGAATTCCGCTATAAGCGCTGTAGTACCGGAGCAACGAAACTTCGAGGTTATTTCACTGTTTATGTTAACCAATTATTCTATACTTAGTCAGTTACTTTTTTATTCCCAACTCATTAAATCATACTCCAAATGACAAGATTTTGCAACTATGTAAAGGTTCTTTATTTGTTTACTTCTTTTACATTGAATAAGATATGTTCTAACTGACATACACTTGGGCTATAGATTGCGTGAATCGATTATTGATTAGTCCGATCCTTTATTTAGATTCAGTTATATAGTGTGTTTTAATTTGTAATTAACTTAATTCAGGGTGTGAAGGTTCTTGTAACTGTGGGGAAGATTAAAAATACATAGATAAGAATGCAAGACTTACAAATTTGAAGTGTTGTGTAGTTAATATGATTGATATAATAATAATTTTCCAGACTAGAACGAAGCAAATCGTGTAGGCGGTTGATTGATAAATTTACTGTTCTGGACGATTATGCCGCACAATATTCTTTCTTCGGTTTAATAAAATGGAATTCTTGTCCTGTCCACCTCGGAAATACAGCTCTCTAGATTGATTTACAGCCCGATTGATGCTTCTTCTGCAATTCCTGGATCCAAATACGTTCTTCTCTCGGTTGAAGCAATTAGTGATGTTCCGTGTATTTGAAAGGTTATAAGTTCTAGTGTATTGTATATTATTAGTTGTGATACAGTTAACTCTTTCTATTTGGTTTAATATATCGTCAATTCCTTTCGGATATGGGACAATTCAAGTCCTTCCTTTTAGAACCCAGTTATTTATTTTCTATTGTGATTTCATACTATAGTCTTGTTTGGTTAAACTGTACTGGAAAGATTCAAGGATATTATCTTTAGTATTTTGAATATTATAACTGTGTCAAATATTTTAGAATATTCCGGTTAGATGATATATTTCTTAGATTTTTTATCTCATCACATTCAGATCATAAAAAGCAATAATTGAAAATCAACAACTTCTTCATTTCCTGTAGTCCATAGCAACACATGATTTTTCTTCCTTCCACATGTTTTGTATATAGTGTTTATTTCATATATTTTTTGTCTATTCCTTATCAATTTGCTATCATATCGGAATATAACTTTACCGATAGTTGGTTTATTATTTTCTACACATATTCTGCTGGTTTTTTGATATGAGCCTGTTTCTTTTATATTTACTACCTTTTCGATATTAAACGTTATCAATCGATATCATGGCATTACGGCATTATCATAATTTGTATAAATTGATATGGTTTATTATATATCATTACTAATTTAATGTTTTTTTCTAGCTCTTCAAACCGTATTCATTAATTATTATTAATTTATGTACCTAACCTTTATGTTATGAGTGGTTATATAGTGTTTTTGGCTGTTAGACCTTTTATTGTAAACGGATCTACCTGTGTTTATAACTGGTAAACATCTATAGCCCTTTTACATAAATTCATACATATAATCAAATCTTAACTATTAACATTTACATAAACAATTATTTTTTCCATATCTAATGACAATTTTATCTTGAACTATGGATCACACATAAGAAAATTCAAATCTATTAACGCTAACTAGCTGCTTCACACTTCATTCTACAACAGTAATTGAATAATACATCTTGTTTCATTACCTTTCATTAACTCAACACATAATTGGTATTACATAACATAAACTTTATCATAACATTTGTTGTCACAAAATAATATCATTTAACTCAAAATCCTTACTTGCTATTGCTATAAAGTAAATTATTGTTTCATTTTTGTTTACTTTTCACTGAACATAGATCATTAACTTTTATCTAACTTACAGGTTTGTTTATTCTCGTTAATTCTACCTTGCATCCTTATTTATCTTTATCTATAATTATAAATGTAATTATTAGATTTTTGTTTTATCATGGGGTTAGATATTGACTTGTTTATTATTCTGTTAACCTAATTTTTATGTAACATGGATGCCAGCATTTCTGTTGCGTTACATATGCTCCCCCTCCTAAAAAAGTTTAGTTTACCTGAATGAAGTTTAGGTCAAATAAACTTGTCTTTTTCACATGCCTTTTCTTCATCTCAATATTAATGGTTGACGATGGGATTCTCAATGTAACTTCATTAGACTAGTATTAATAATTCTTTATTTAATAACAATTCATCATTTTAATTAACATTTTTGATCATTTTTAATTTCTGTAAACAGTATTTGTTGATAGTTGGCTACAATATTCAATGATACTTTAGGTTCACATCTCTTCTACTTATAATTACTGTAATCACTGTATTTCTCAATTATTCTTCTGTCATCTAATTTCTTTCTGTTTTCTTCGTCCTACTCTTTTGGAAACTGAGGTCATTCTTGCAACTATTCTAATATTCCTTAAATATTTAATTTCCCTAACAATCCCTAATATGTGCGTTGGTACAGTTCAGAGTGGCACTGTTTGGCTTCATACTCTGCTGCCCACACCACACCTTAATATAGTACTGCTGGAATTCATCTACAGTCAGCTATAAAATATAATAATCTCCTAATAATCTCTTTAATTACTTAATAATAAATATTTGGGAAAAATTTTTTCCCTTTGTTGCTTTTATATTTCTTCATTACTATCCTCCATACTTTGTGATTCCATTTTAGTTTCTTTAAACATTCTTTGATATTAAATCTGACAGTTATCATTTGTAATTTTTTTTGTTTTTCATTCTTGTTGTGATTATAATGCTAAGTATCTTCTTCATTTGTTTTTCTGATCTCAATATTTTCTAAATAGTTATTGTGTGATAATCATTATAACTGTGTTTCTGACTAAGTACAGTCCTTAGCTCAACTATTATTTTTCTTATAGTATTTCATTATTTTGGCTGTTTATTTTTCAATGAATTATGTTCATAAATACTCTTTCTTTCTTGTTTTCTTTAATATTACATTGGTTACATTCAATCGTTTACTGAAGTTGTTTCCTTCACTTGGCAATGTGGTATGTATTTTAGGTCATACGATTTTTCTCTTTCTTTATTTTGCATAGGTAGATTTGAGGTAAAAACTTTTATCTTGGGGTTTCATTATTCATTCTTCACACTATTTCTTTGTAGATGTTTAGTAATAATTCTAGCTTTCTTCTGTAATCTTGGGGTTTCATTATTCATTATTCACACTATTTCTTTGTAGATGTTTAGTAATAATTCTAGCTTTCTTCTGTAATCATGGGGTTTTATGATTCATTATTCACACTATTTCTCTATAGACATGTAGCAATAATTCTGGTTTTCTTCTGTAATCTTGGGGTTTGTTATTAACTCTTCTTAATATCTTCTTCATAACTATATTTTAATTCAGACTTACTTCATTTTGAATGACATTTTTTCTATTTATTTTATTGTTCAACAAATTCTCTTTTATTTACAAGTGTTTTTTCTTCAAAATCGATAATAAGTGGTTCTTATTGTATTTTAGAATTTATTGGTTGTATTCAAATTCAAATTCTTTTTAAATTCCAATTATTTTCTCTTCAAGACTTCCTTTAAATAAGTTGTTCTTATTGTATTTTAGAATTTATTCATTATATTTCTTTATTCTTTCCAATTGGTTGCCTGGTCAGTTTTCATCAAATCAGTCCCATTTTTCTGGTTGACTGCTTCTTTTCTAACCATGGTCCATTACTTCAACTGCACCCGTTGTCCGGATGACTGCAGTATTCATACCAATTTTTTCACTTTTTACATATCTCTTGTGCATGATACAAAGCCAGTACTGTAACTCGGCTGATGCAAAGTCTTCATTTAAGTCAGGGTATTCAGTTATATTTAGCTCCTTTTGAATTATCAGGTATCGTATCTCCTCTATTCTAGCATAATTACTTGTATACCCTATCTTTCCATTTCCTTGGATATCGGTACTATTTACCAAATGTTTTACGGGTATTTTCCGTATTAACGATATAATTGACTTGGTCAAATATTCTCTAATCGTTGATATTTTCAAATAGTATTAAAATTTATTTAAGGTTTTGGTGATTGCTCTATGGTGGGTTATTTTGGTTATTTTCATAAAGTTTCTTCTATATTCCATACCTTTACATAACTCCCTTCGTTCATTAATTGGGATGTTAAACGCACTAATTAATCCACCTTTCCTCATCTCCATTTCTTCTTTGGTACTGACTATGTTCTTTCTGCATGTTTTTCTTATTTTCTGGTTATTCTCTTCCCTAGTTTGTATCTTCTCCTTGTCCTTTCTATTCTTATTTTCAGAGAGCACTGCATTTTGATCTTCTCTAATTTCGGTTTCCTTTCTACCTTCAGGAGTGGTTTCTAGTGTTTTATTTATATTCTTTACACACCTATCCATTGTTTCCGCTACCTTTTTGAAACCTTCATCCATGGTTTTCCTGAAACTCTTTAAGTTTTCCTCCTGTTTTTTAAATAGTTCCCCCTGTTTCCTAAATTGTTCCCTTAGGGTTTCCTTAATTTCCTCATTCCTTTGTCTATTGCTTTCCATTATAATCCTCAACAGCTCCCGCATACTCATGTCTTCCTTTTTGTTGGATTGATCTGGTATTTTCTTCTGTTGCTTCACTTTGACTATTTTTACTTTTTTTTGTACACTGGATTGTTCTAGCTTTTTATTATTTGGCATTTCTATAAATTTATCTATTTGATTGTGTTCCTTCCTCCATTGACACATATCTTCTCGGGATAGTTCAAACATCACCCTGATCCATTCCCTTAATTCTTTGTTTTCTGTTCGTATTGGGTTTTCCGGTGGTCTTATTTCTCTTTTCCATTGTTCATAATCTTCCTGAGTATATTGTTCTGTCACCTGGGCGTATACTCCTGTTCTTTCGGTTTTCATTTGTTCTTCATTATCGTCCCATCTTTCCCAATCTTCTTCCGTCATTCTTTCCACCTTGTTCTCGTCTTTTTCGTTAGTCGTCCCAATAGTCTTTTCCTTATTACACCTGGCATCTAATTCACACAATTCATCATAAATCTCTCTCAATGTCATTTTGTCGTCTGGTGTTCCCAACGCATTCGCGCAACTCATTTGCGCTCTTTCGTGGTCATTGGTATTCTTTTCTATGTATCCCATCTCTTTGCTGAATTTCTTAAATAGTACTGTCGCCCATTCCGCGTAACTTAATCGTCTCTCTTGTCCTTGCATTTTCGTTTCCTTTTGTGTCATCTTTCTTTATTGCATTTCTAGTCTCCCACAGTTGCCTGCTCTGGTTAAGTAATGTTATTATAATTATAGTTACTTAACTTAAGCCCTACACTGGTTGAGCGGCAATTTGTAATAAGACGAGTACGTACGGTTCAAGTCCCCACTATTGAGTTCGTTAATTTGTAATGGGACGAGTACGAGCGTCTCATTATTTTCACACAATGTAAGCCTATTCGTTGCTATGAACGGGTACGTTCCACTGTCTTTACTCTCTTAGGTCGTTTTAATTTATTTAATTATTTAAATATATGAAATATTTGAAGTTGTGGGATCTGGTGATTTAATTAACTAATATTAACTTATCTCTCTAAAAAATATCAGTGTTAGTGTACTTGAAACTTATATAATTAATGTGTTATTCTGTAATTTCGTTCAACCCTATTATACCTTGAAGAGAATTATGTATAATTTTGTATTTTTACGCTCTCTCTTTGGTGTCGGAGAATTCCGCTATAAGCGCTGTAGTACCGGAGCAACGAAACTTCGAGGTTATTTCACTGTTTATGTTAACCAATTATTCTATACTTAGTCAGTTACTTTTTTATTCCCAACTCATTAAATCATACTCCAAATGACAAGATTTTGCAACTATGTAAAGGTTCTTTATTTGTTTACTTCTTTTACATTGAATAAGATATGTTCTAACTGACATACACTTGGGCTATAGATTGCGTGAATCGATTATTGATTAGTCCGATCCTTTATTTAGATTCAGTTATATAGTGTGTTTTAATTTGTAATTAACTTAATTCAGGGTGTGAAGGTTCTTGTAACTGTGGGGAAGATTAAAAATACATAGATAAGAATGCAAGACTTACAAATTTGAAGTGTTGTGTAGTTAATATGATTGATATAATAATAATTTTCCAGACTAGAACGAAGCAAATCGTGTAGGCGGTTGATTGATAAATTTACTGTTCTGGACGATTATGCCGCACAATATTCTTTCTTCGGTTTAATAAAATGGAATTCTTGTCCTGTCCACCTCGGAAATACAGCTCTCTAGATTGATTTACAGCCCGATTGATGCTTCTTCTGCAATTCCTGGATCCAAATACGTTCTTCTCTCGGTTGAAGCAATTAGTGATGTTCCGTGTATTTGAAAGGTTATAAGTTCTAGTGTATTGTATATTATTAGTTGTGATACAGTTAACTCTTTCTATTTGGTTTAATATATCGTCAATTCCTTTCGGATATGGGACAATTCAAGTCCTTCCTTTTAGAACCCAGTTATTTATTTTCTATTGTGATTTCATACTATAGTCTTGTTTGGTTAAACTGTACTGGCAAGATTCAAGGATATTATCTTTAGTATTTTGAATATTATAACTGTGTCAAATATTTTAGAATATTCCGGTTAGATGATATATTTCTTAGATTTTTTATCTCATCACATTCAGATCATAAAAAGCAATAATTGAAAATCAACAACTTCTTCATTTCCTGTAGTCCATAGCAACACATGATTTTTCTTCCTTCCACATGTTTTGTATATAGTGTTTATTTCATATATTTTTTGTCTATTCCTTATCAATTTGCTATCATATCGGAATATAACTTTACCGATAGTTGGTTTATTATTTTCTACACATATTCTGCTGGTTTTTTGATATGAGCCTGTTTCTTTTATATTTACTACCTTTTCGATATTAAACGTTATCAATCGATATCATGGCATTACGGCATTATCATAATTTGTATAAATTGATATGGTTTATTATATATCATTACTAATTTAATGTTTTTTTCTAGCTCTTCAAACCGTATTCATTAATTATTATTAATTTATGTACCTAACCTTTATGTTATGAGTGGTTATATAGTGTTTTTGGCTGTTAGACCTTTTATTGTAAACGGATCTACCTGTGTTTATAACTGGTAAACATCTATAGCCCTTTTACATAAATTCATACATATAATCAAATCTTAACTATTAACATTTACATAAACAATTATTTTTTCCATATCTAATGACAATTTTATCTTGAACTATGGATCACACATAAGAAAATTCAAATCTATTAACGCTAACTAGCTGCTTCACACTTCATTCTACAACAGTAATTGAATAATACATCTTGTTTCATTACCTTTCATTAACTCAACACATAATTGGTATTACATAACATAAACTTTATCATAACATTTGTTGTCACAAAATAATATCATTTAACTCAAAATCCTTACTTGCTATTGCTATAAAGTAAATTATTGTTTCATTTTTGTTTACTTTTCACTGAACATAGATCATTAACTTTTATCTAACTTACAGGTTTGTTTATTCTCGTTAATTCTACCTTGCATCCTTATTTATCTTTATCTATAATTATAAATGTAATTATTAGATTTTTGTTTTATCATGGGGTTAGATATTGACTTGTTTATTATTCTGTTAACCTAATTTTTATGTAACATGGATGCCAGCATTTCTGTTGCGTTACATATGCTCCCCCTCCTAAAAAAGTTTAGTTTACCTGAATGAAGTTTAGGTCAAATAAACTTGTCTTTTTCACATGCCTTTTCTTCATCTCAATATTAATGGTTGACGATGGGATTCTCAATGTAACTTCATTAGACTAGTATTAATAATTCTTTATTTAATAACAATTCATCATTTTAATTAACATTTTTGATCATTTTTAATTTCTGTAAACAGTATTTGTTGATAGTTGGCTACAATATTCAATGATACTTTAGGTTCACATCTCTTCTACTTATAATTACTGTAATCACTGTATTTCTCAATTATTCTTCTGTCATCTAATTTCTTTCTGTTTTCTTCGTCCTACTCTTTTGGAAACTGAGGTCATTCTTGCAACTATTCTAATATTCCTTAAATATTTAATTTCCCTAACAATCCCTAATATGTGTGTTGGTACAGTTCAGAGTGGCACTGTTTGGCTTCATACTCTGCTGCCCACACCACACCTTAATATAGTACTGCTGGAATTCATCTACAGTCAGCTATAAAATATAATAATCTCCTAATAATCTCTTTAATTACTTAATAATAAATATTTGGGAAAAATTTTTTCCCTTTGTTGCTTTTATATTTCTTCATTACTATCCTCCATACTTTGTGATTCCATTTTAGTTTCTTTAAACATTCTTTGATATTAAATCTGACAGTTATCATTTGTAATTTTTTTTGTTTTTCATTCTTGTTGTGATTATAATGCTAAGTATCTTCTTCATTTGTTTTTCTGATCTCAATATTTTCTAAATAGTTATTGTGTGATAATCATTATAACTGTGTTTCTGACTAAGTACAGTCCTTAGCTCAACTATTATTTTTCTTATAGTATTTCATTATTTTGGCTGTTTATTTTTCAATGAATTATGTTCATAAATACTCTTTCTTTCTTGTTTTCTTTAATATTACATTGGTTACATTCAATCGTTTACTGAAGTTGTTTCCTTCACTTGGCAATGTGGTATGTATTTTAGGTCATACGATTTTTCTCTTTCTTTATTTTGCATAGGTAGATTTGAGGTAAAAACTTTTTATCTTGGGGTTTCATTATTCATTCTTCACACTATTTCTTTGTAGATGTTTAGTAATAATTCTAGCTTTCTTCTGTAATCTTGGGGTTTCATTATTCATTATTCACACTATTTCTTTGTAGATGTTTAGTAATAATTCTAGCTTTCTTCTGTAATCATGGGGTTTTATGATTCATTATTCACACTATTTCTCTATAGACATGTAGCAATAATTCTGGTTTTCTTCTGTAATCTTGGGGTTTGTTATTAACTCTTCTTAATATCTTCTTCATAACTATATTTTAATTCAGACTTACTTCATTTTGAATGACATTTTTTCTATTTATTTTATTGTTCAACAAATTCTCTTTTATTTACAAGTGTTTTTTCTTCAAAATCGATAATAAGTGGTTCTTATTGTATTTTAGAATTTATTGGTTGTATTCAAATTCAAATTCTTTTTAAATTCCAATTATTTTCTCTTCAAGACTTCCTTTAAATAAGTTGTTCTTATTGTATTTTAGAATTTATTCATTATATTTCTTTATTCTTTCCAATTGGTTGCCTGGTCAGTTTTCATCAAATCAGTCCCATTTTTCTGGTTGACTGCTTCTTTTCTAACCATGGTCCATTACTTCAACTGCACCCGTTGTCCGGATGACTGCAGTATTCATACCAATTTTTTCACTTTTTACATATCTCTTGTGCATGATACAAAGCCAGTACTGTAACTCGGCTGATGCAAAGTCTTCATTTAAGTCAGGGTATTCAGTTATATTTAGCTCCTTTTGAATTATCAGGTATCGTATCTCCTCTATTCTAGCATAATTACTTGTATACCCTATCTTTCCATTTCCTTGGATATCGGTACTATTTACCAAATGTTTTACGGGTATTTTCCGTATTAACGATATAATTGACTTGGTCAAATATTCTCTAATCGTTGATATTTTCAAATAGTATTAAAATTTATTTAAGGTTTTGGTGATTGCTCTATGGTGGGTTATTTTGGTTATTTTCATAAAGTTTCTTCTATATTCCATACCTTTACATAACTCCCTTCGTTCATTAATTGGGATGTTAAACGCACTAATTAATCCACCTTTCCTCATCTCCATTTCTTCTTTGGTACTGACTATGTTCTTTCTGCATGTTTTTCTTATTTTCTGGTTATTCTCTTCCCTAGTTTGTATCTTCTCCTTGTCCTTTCTATTCTTATTTTCAGAGAGCACTGCATTTTGATCTTCTCTAATTTCGGTTTCCTTTCTACCTTCAGGAGTGGTTTCTAGTGTTTTATTTATATTCTTTACACACCTATCCATTGTTTCCGCTACCTTTTTGAAACCTTCATCCATGGTTTCCTGAAACTCTTTAAGTTTTCCTCCTGTTTTTTAAATAGTTCCCCCTGTTTCCTAAATTGTTCCCTTAGGGTTTCCTTAATTTCCTCATTCCTTTGTCTATTGCTTTCCATTATAATCCTCAACAGCTCCCGCATACTCATGTCTTCCTTTTTGTTGGATTGATCTGGTATTTTCTTCTGTTGCTTCACTTTGACTATTTTTACTTTTTTTTGTACACTGGATTGTTCTAGCTTTTTATTATTTGGCATTTCTATAAATTTATCTATTTGATTGTGTTCCTTCCTCCATTGACACATATCTTCTCGGGATAGTTCAAACATCACCCCGATCCATTCCCTTAATTCTTTGTTTTCTGTTCGTATTGGGTTTTCCGGTGGTCTTATTTCTCTTTTCCATTGTTCATAATCTTCCTGAGTATATTGTTCTGTCACCTGGGCGTATACTCCTGTTCTTTCGGTTTTCATTTGTTCTTCATTATCGTCCCATCTTTCCCAATCTTCTTCCGTCATTCTTTCCACCTTGTTCTCGTCTTTTTCGTTAGTCGTCCCAATAGTCTTTTCCTTATTACACCTGGCATCTAATTCACACAATTCATCATAAATCTCTCTCAATGTCATTTTGTCGTCTGGTGTTCCCAACGCATTCGCGCAACTCATTTGCGCTCTTTCGTGGTCATTGGTATTCTTTTCTATGTATCCCATCTCTTTGCTGAATTTCTTAAATAGTACTGTCGCCCATTCCGCGTAACTTAATCGTCTCTCTTGTCCTTGCATTTTCGTTTCCTTTTGTGTCATCTTTCTTTATTGCATTTCTAGTCTCCCACAGTTGCCTGCTCTGGTTAAGTAATGTTATTATAATTATAGTTACTTAACTTAAGCCCTACACTGGTTGAGCGGCAATTTGTAATAAGACGAGTACGTACGGTTCAAGTCCCCACTATTGAGTTCGTTAATTTGTAATGGGACGAGTACGAGCGTCTCGTTATTTTCACACAATGTAAGCCTATTCGTTGCTATGAACGGGTACGTTCCACTGTCTTTACTCTCTTAGGTCGTTTTAATTTATTTAATTATTTAAATATATGAAATATTTGAAGTTGTGGGATCTGGTGATTTAATTAACTAATATTAACTTATCTCTCTAAAAAATATCAGTGTTAGTGTACTTGAAACTTATATAATTAATGTGTTATTCTGTAATTTCGTTCAACCCTATTATACCTTGAAGAGAATTATGTATAATTTTGTATTTTTACGCTCTCTCTTTGGTGTCGGAGAATTCCGCTATAAGCGCTGTAGTACCGGAGCAACGAAACTTCGAGGTTATTTCACTGTTTATGTTAACCAATTATTCTATACTTAGTCAGTTACTTTTTTATTCCCAACTCATTAAATCATACTCCAAATGACAAGATTTTGCAACTATGTAAAGGTTCTTTATTTGTTTACTTCTTTTACATTGAATAAGATATGTTCTAACTGACATACACTTGGGCTATAGATTGCGTGAATCGATTATTGATTAGTCCGATCCTTTATTTAGATTCAGTTATATAGTGTGTTTTAATTTGTAATTAACTTAATTCAGGGTGTGAAGGTTCTTGTAACTGTGGGGAAGATTAAAAATACATAGATAAGAATGCAAGACTTACAAATTTGAAGTGTTGTGTAGTTAATATGATTGATATAATAATAATTTTCCAGACTAGAACGAAGCAAATCGTGTAGGCGGTTGATTGATAAATTTACTGTTCTGGACGATTATGCCGCACAATATTCTTTCTTCGGTTTAATAAAATGGAATTCTTGTCCTGTCCACCTCGGAAATACAGCTCTCTAGATTGATTTACAGCCCGATTGATGCTTCTTCTGCAATTCCTGGATCCAAATACGTTCTTCTCTCGGTTGAAGCAATTAGTGATGTTCCGTGTATTTGAAAGGTTATAAGTTCTAGTGTATTGTATATTATTAGTTGTGATACAGTTAACTCTTTCTATTTGGTTTAATATATCGTCAATTCCTTTCGGATATGGGACAATTCAAGTCCTTCCTTTTAGAACCCAGTTATTTATTTTCTATTGTGATTTCATACTATAGTCTTGTTTGGTTAAACTGTACTGGCAAGATTCAAGGATATTATCTTTAGTATTTTGAATATTATAACTGTGTCAAATATTTTAGAATATTCCGGTTAGATGATATATTTCTTAGATTTTTTATCTCATCACATTCAGATCATAAAAAGCAATAATTGAAAATCAACAACTTCTTCATTTCCTGTAGTCCATAGCAACACATGATTTTTCTTCCTTCCACATGTTTTGTATATAGTGTTTATTTCATATATTTTTTGTCTATTCCTTATCAATTTGCTATCATATCGGAATATAACTTTACCGATAGTTGGTTTATTATTTTCTACACATATTCTGCTGGTTTTTTGATATGAGCCTGTTTCTTTTATATTTACTACCTTTTCGATATTAAACGTTATCAATCGATATCATGGCATTACGGCATTATCATAATTTGTATAAATTGATATGGTTTATTATATATCATTACTAATTTAATGTTTTTTTCTAGCTCTTCAAACCGTATTCATTAATTATTATTAATTTATGTACCTAACCTTTATGTTATGAGTGGTTATATAGTGTTTTTGGCTGTTAGACCTTTTATTGTAAACGGATCTACCTGTGTTTATAACTGGTAAACATCTATAGCCCTTTTACATAAATTCATACATATAATCAAATCTTAACTATTAACATTTACATAAACAATTATTTTTTCCATATCTAATGACAATTTTATCTTGAACTATGGATCACACATAAGAAAATTCAAATCTATTAACGCTAACTAGCTGCTTCACACTTCATTCTACAACAGTAATTGAATAATACATCTTGTTTCATTACCTTTCATTAACTCAACACATAATTGGTATTACATAACATAAACTTTATCATAACATTTGTTGTCACAAAATAATATCATTTAACTCAAAATCCTTACTTGCTATTGCTATAAAGTAAATTATTGTTTCATTTTTGTTTACTTTTCACTGAACATAGATCATTAACTTTTATCTAACTTACAGGTTTGTTTATTCTCGTTAATTCTACCTTGCATCCTTATTTATCTTTACCTATAATTATAAATGTAATTATTAGATTTTTGTTTTATCATGGGGTTAGATATTGACTTGTTTATTATTCTGTTAACCTAATTTTTATGTAACATGGATGCCAGCATTTCTGTTGCGTTACATATGCTCCCCCTCCTAAAAAAGTTTAGTTTACCTGAATGAAGTTTAGGTCAAATAAACTTGTCTTTTTCACATGCCTTTTCTTCATCTCAATATTAATGGTTGACGATGGGATTCTCAATGTAACTTCATTAGACTAGTATTAATAATTCTTTATTTAATAACAATTCATCATTTTAATTAACATTTTTGATCATTTTTAATTTCTGTAAACAGTATTTGTTGATAGTTGGCTACAATATTCAATGATACTTTAGGTTCACATCTCTTCTACTTATAATTACTGTAATCACTGTATTTCTCAATTATTCTTCTGTCATCTAATTTCTTTCTGTTTTCTTCGTCCTACTCTTTTGGAAACTGAGGTCATTCTTGCAACTATTCTAATATTCTTTAATATTTAATTTCCCTAACAATCCCTAATATGTGCGTTGGTACAGTTCAGAGTGGCACTGTTTGGCTTCATACTCTGCTGCCCACACCACACCTTAATATAGTACTGCTGGAATTCATCTACAGTCAGCTATAAAATATAATAATCTCCTAATAATCTCTTTAATTACTTAATAATAAATATTTGGGAAAAATTTTTTCCCTTTGTTGCTTTTATATTTCTTCATTACTATCCTCCATACTTTGTGATTCCATTTTAGTTTCTTTAAACATTCTTTGATATTAAATCTGACAGTTATCATTTGTAATTTTTTTTGTTTTTCATTCTTGTTGTGATTATAATGCTAAGTATCTTCTTCATTTGTTTTTCTGATCTCAATATTTTCTAAATAGTTATTGTGTGATAATCATTATAACTGTGTTTCTGACTAAGTACAGTCCTTAGCTCAACTATTATTTTTCTTATAGTATTTCATTATTTTGGCTGTTTATTTTTCAATGAATTATGTTCATAAATACTCTTTCTTTCTTGTTTTCTTTAATATTACATTGGTTACATTCAATCGTTTACTGAAGTTGTTTCCTTCACTTGGCAATGTGGTATGTATTTTAGGTCATACGATTTTTCTCTTTCTTTATTTTGCATAGGTAGATTTGAGGTAAAAACTTTTATCTTGGGGTTTCATTATTCATTCTTCACACTATTTCTTTGTAGATGTTTAGTAATAATTCTAGCTTTCTTCTGTAATCTTGGGGTTTCATTATTCATTATTCACACTATTTCTTTGTAGATGTTTAGTAATAATTCTAGCTTTCTTCTGTAATCATGGGGTTTTATGATTCATTATTCACACTATTTCTCTATAGACATGTAGCAATAATTCTGGTTTTCTTCTGTAATCTTGGGGTTTGTTATTAACTCTTCTTAATATCTTCTTCATAACTATATTTTAATTCAGACTTACTTCATTTTGAATGACATTTTTTCTATTTATTTTATTGTTCAACAAATTCTCTTTTATTTACAAGTGTTTTTTCTTCAAAATCGATAATAAGTGGTTCTTATTGTATTTTAGAATTTATTGGTTGTATTCAAATTCAAATTCTTTTTAAATTCCAATTATTTTCTCTTCAAGACTTCCTTTAAATAAGTTGTTCTTATTGTATTTTAGAATTTATTCATTATATTTCTTTATTCTTTCCAATTGGTTGCCTGGTCAGTTTTCATCAAATCAGTCCCATTTTTCTGGTTGACTGCTTCTTTTCTAACCATGGTCCATTACTTCAACTGCACCCGTTGTCCGGATGACTGCAGTATTCATACCAATTTTTTCACTTTTTACATATCTCTTGTGCATGATACAAAGCCAGTACTGTAACTCGGCTGATGCAAAGTCTTCATTTAAGTCAGGGTATTCAGTTATATTTAGCTCCTTTTGAATTATCAGGTATCGTATCTCCTCTATTCTAGCATAATTACTTGTATACCCTATCTTTCCATTTCCTTGGATATCGGTACTATTTACCAAATGTTTTACGGGTATTTTCCGTATTAACGATATAATTGACTTGGTCAAATATTCTCTAATCGTTGATATTTTCAAATAGTATTAAAATTTATTTAAGGTTTTGGTGATTGCTCTATGGTGGGTTATTTTGGTTATTTTCATAAAGTTTCTTCTATATTCCATACCTTTACATAACTCCCTTCGTTCATTAATTGGGATGTTAAACGCACTAATTAATCCACCTTTCCTCATCTCCATTTCTTCTTTGGTACTGACTATGTTCTTTCTGCATGTTTTTCTTATTTTCTGGTTATTCTCTTCCCTAGTTTGTATCTTCTCCTTGTCCTTTCTATTCTTATTTTCAGAGAGCACTGCATTTTGATCTTCTCTAATTTCGGTTTCCTTTCTACCTTCAGGAGTGGTTTCTAGTGTTTTATTTATATTCTTTACACACCTATCCATTGTTTCCGCTACCTTTTTGAAACCTTCATCCATGGTTTTCCTGAAACTCTTTAAGTTTTCCTCCTGTTTTTTAAATAGTTCCCCCTGTTTCCTAAATTGTTCCCTTAGGGTTTCCTTAATTTCCTCATTCCTTTGTCTATTGCTTTCCATTATAATCCTCAACAGCTCCCGCATACTCATGTCTTCCTTTTTGTTGGATTGATCTGGTATTTTCTTCTGTTGCTTCACTTTGACTATTTTTACTTTTTTTTGTAAACTGGATTGTTCTAGCTTTTTATTATTTGGCATTTCTGTAAATTTATCTATTTGATTGTGTTCCTTCCTCCATTGACACATATCTTCTCGGGATAGTTCAAACATCACCCCGATCCATTCCCTTAATTCTTTGTTTTCTGTTCGTATTGGGTTTTCCGGTGGTCTTATTTCTCTTTTCCATTGTTCATAATCTTCCTGAGTATATTGTTCTGTCACCTGGGCGTATACTCCTGTTCTTTCGGTTTTCATTTGTTCTTCATTATCGTCCCATCTTTCCCAATCTTCTTCCGTCATTCTTTCCACCTTGTTCTCGTCTTTTTCGTTAGTCGTCCCAATAGTCTTTTCCTTATTACACCTGGCATCTAATTCACACAATTCATCATAAATCTCTCTCAATGTCATTTTGTCGTCTGGTGTTCCCAACGCATTCGCGCAACTCATTTGCGCTCTTTCGTGGTCATTGGTATTCTTTTCTATGTATCCCATCTCTTTGCTGAATTTCTTAAATAGTACTGTCGCCCATTCCGCGTAACTTAATCGTCTCTCTTGTCCTTGCATTTTCGTTTCCTTTTGTGTCATCTTTCTTTATTGCATTTCTAGTCTCCCACAGTTGCCTGCTCTGGTTAAGTAATGTTATTATAATTATAGTTACTTAACTTAAGCCCTACACTGGTTGAGCGGCAATTTGTAATAAGACGAGTACGTACGGTTCAAGTCCCCACTATTGAGTTCGTTAATTTGTAATGGGACGAGTACGAGCGTCTCGTTATTTTCACACAATGTAAGCCTATTCGTTGCTATGAACGGGTATGTTCCACTGTCTTTACTCTCTTAGGTCGTTTTAATTTATTTAATTATTTAAATATCTGAAATATTTGAAGTTGTGGGATCTGGTGATTTAATTAACTAATATTAACTTATCTCTCTAAAAAATATCAGTGTTAGTGTACTTGAAACTTATATAATTAATGTGTTATTCTGTAATTTCGTTCAACCCTATTATACCTTGAAGAGAATTATGTATAATTTTGTATTTTTACGCTCTCTCTTTGGTGTCGGAGAATTCCGCTATAAGCGCTGTAGTACCGGAGCAACGAAACTTCGAGGTTATTTCACTGTTTATGTTAACCAATTATTCTATACTTAGTCAGTTACTTTTTTATTCCCAACTCATTAAATCATACTCCAAATGACAAGATTTTGCAACTATGTAAAGGTTCTTTATTTGTTTACTTCTTTAACATTGAATAAGATATGTTCTAACTGACATACACTTGGGCTATAGATTGCGTGAATCGATTATTGATTAGTCCGATCCTTTATTTAGATTCAGTTATATAGTGTGTTTTAATTTGTAATTAACTTAATTCAGGGTGTGAAGGTTCTTGTAACTGTGGGGAAGATTAAAAATACATAGATAAGAATGCAAGACTTACAAATTTGAAGTGTTGTGTAGTTAATATGATTGATATAATAATAATTTACCAGACTAGAACGAAGCAAATCGTGTAGGCGGTTGATTGATAAATTTACTGTTCTGGACGATTATGCCGTACAATATTCTTTCTTCGGTTTAATAAAATGGAATTCTTGTCCTGTCCACCTCGGAAATACAGCTCCCTGGATTGATTTACAGCCCGATTGATGCTTCTTCTGCAATTCCTGGATCCAAATACGTTCTTCTCTCGGTTGAAGCAATTAGTGATGTTCCGTGTATTTGAAAGGTTATAAGTTCTAGTGTATTGTATATTATTAGTTGTGATACAGTTAACTCTTTCTATTTGGTTTAATATATCGTCAATTCCTTTCGGATATGGGACAATTCAAGTCCTTCCTTTTAGAACCCAGTTATTTATTTTCTATTGTGATTTCATACTATAGTCTTGTTTGGTTAAACTGTACTGGCAAGATTCAAGGATATTATCTTTAGTATTTTGAATATTATAACTGTGTCAAATATTTTAGAATATTCCGGTTAGATGATATATTTCTTAGATTTTTTATCTCATCACATTCAGATCATAAAAAGCAATAATTGAAAATCAACAACTTCTTCATTTCCTGTAGTCCATAGCAACACATGATTTTTCTTCCTTCCACATGTTTTGTATATAGTGTTTATTTCATATATTTTTTGTCTATTCCTTATCAATTTGCTATCATATCGGAATATAACTTTACCGATAGTTGGTTTATTATTTTCTACACATATTCTGCTGGTTTTTTGATATGAGCCTGTTTCTTTTATATTTACTACCTTTTCGATATTAAACGTTATCAATCGATATCATGGCATTACGGCATTATCATAATTTGTATAAATTGATATGGTTTATTATATATCATTACTAATTTAATGTTTTTTTCTAGCTCTTCAAACCGTATTCATTAATTATTATTAATTTATGTACCTAACCTTTATGTTATGAGTGGTTATATAGTGTTTTTGGCTGTTAGACCTTTTATTGTAAACGGATCTACCTGTGTTTATAACTGGTAAACATCTATAGCCCTTTTACATAAATTCATACATATAATCAAATCTTAACTATTAACATTTACATAAACAATTATTTTTTCCATATCTAATGACAATTTTATCTTGAACTATGGATCACACATAAGAAAATTCAAATCTATTAACGCTAACTAGCTGCTTCACACTTCATTCTACAACAGTAATTGAATAATACATCTTGTTTCATTACCTTTCATTAACTCAACACATAATTGGTATTACATAACATAAACTTTATCATAACATTTGTTGTCACAAAATAATATCATTTAACTCAAAATCCTTACTTGCTATTGCTATAAAGTAAATTATTGTTTCATTTTTGTTTACTTTTCACTGAACATAGATCATTAACTTTTATCTAACTTACAGGTTTGTTTATTCTCGTTAATTCTACCTTGCATCCTTATTTATCTTTATCTATAATTATAAATGTAATTATTAGATTTTTGTTTTATCATGGGGTTAGATATTGACTTGTTTATTATTCTGTTAACCTAATTTTTATGTAACATGGATGCCAGCATTTCTGTTGCGTTACATATGCTCCCCCTCCTAAAAAAGTTTAGTTTACCTGAATGAAGTTTAGGTCAAATAAACTTGTCTTTTTCACATGCCTTTTCTTCATCTCAATATTAATGGTTGACGATGGGATTCTCAATGTAACTTCATTAGACTAGTATTAATAATTCTTTATTTAATAACAATTTATCATTTTAATTAACATTTTTGATCATTTTTAATTTCTGTAAACAGTATTTGTTGATAGTTGGCTACAATATTCAATGATACTTTAGGTTCACATCTCTTCTACTTATAATTACTGTAATCACTGTATTTCTCAATTATTCTTCTGTCACCTAATTTCTTTCTGTTTTCTTCGTCCTACTCTTTTGGAAACTGAGGTCATTCTTGCAACTATTCTAATATTCCTTAAATATTTAATTTCCCTAACAATCCCTAATATGTGCGTTGGTACAGTTCAGAGTGGCACTGTTTGGCTTCATACTCTGCTGCCCACACCACACCTTAATATAGTACTGCTGGAATTCATCTACAGTCAGCTATAAAATATAATAGTCTCCTAATAATCTCTTTAATTACTTAATAATAAATATTTGGGAAAAATTTTTTCCCTTTGTTGCTTTTATATTTCTTCATTACTATCCTCCATACTTTGTGATTCCATTTTAGTTTCTTTAAACATTCTTTGATATTAAATCTGACAGTTATCATTTGTAATTTTTTTTGTTTTTCATTCTTGTTGTGATTATAATGCTAAGTATCTTCTTCATTTGTTTTTCTGATCTCAATATTTTCTAAATAGTTATTGTGTGATAATCATTATAACTGTGTTTCTGACTAAGTACAGTCCTTAGCTCAACTATTATTTTTCTTATAGTATTTCATTATTTTGGCTGTTTATTTTTCAATGAATTATGTTCATAAATACTCTTTCTTTCTTGTTTTCTTTAATATTACATTGGTTACATTCAATCGTTTACTGAAGTTGTTTCCTTCACTTGGCAATGTGGTATGTATTTTAGGTCATACGATTTTTCTCTTTCTTTATTTTGCATAGGTAGATTTGAGGTAAAAACTTTTATCTTGGGGTTTCATTATTCATTCTTCACACTATTTCTTTGTAGATGTTTAGTAATAATTCTAGCTTTCTTCTGTAATCTTGGGGTTTCATTATTCATTATTCACACTATTTCTTTGTAGATGTTTAGTAATAATTCTAGCTTTCTTCTGTAATCATGGGGTTTTATGATTCATTATTCACACTATTTCTCTATAGACATGTAGCAATAATTCTGGTTTTCTTCTGTAATCTTGGGGTTTCATGATTCATTATTCACACTATTTCTTTATAGACATGTAGCAATAATTCTGGTTTTCTTCTGTAATCTTGGGGTTTCATGATTCATTATTCACACTATTTCTTTATAGACATGTAGAAATAATTCTGGTTTTCTTCTGTAATCTTGGGGTTTGTTATTAACTCTTCTTAATATCTTCTTCATAACTATATTTTAATTCAGACTTACTTCATTTTGAATGACATTTTTTTCTATTTATTTTATTTTTCAACAAATTCTCTTTTATTTACAAGTGTTTGTTTTTTCTTCAAAATCGATAATAAGTGGTTCTTATTGTATTTTAGAATTTATTGGTTGTATTCAAATTCAAATTCTTTTTAAATTCCAATTATTTTCTCTTCAAGACTTCCTTTAAATAAGTTGTTCTTATTGTATTTTAGAATTTATTCATTATATTTCTTTATTCTTTCCAATTGGTTGCCTGGTCAGTTTTCATCAAATCAGTCCCATTTTTCTGGTTGACTGCTTCTTTTCTAACCATGGTCCATTACTTCAACTGCACCCGTTGTCCGGATGACTGCAGTATTCATACCAATTTTTTCACTCTTTACAGTTCTCTTGTGCATGATACAAAGCCAGTACTGTAACTCGGCTGATGCAAAGTCTTCATTTAAGTCAGGGTATTCAGTTATATTTAGCTCCTTTTGAATTATCAGGTATCGTATCTCCTCTATTCTAGCATAATTACTTGTATACCCTATCTTTCCATTTCCTTGGATATCGGTACTATTTACCAAATGTTTTACGGGTATTTTCCGTATTAACGATATAATTGACTTGGTCAAATATTCTCTAATCGTTGATATTTTCAAATAATATTTAAATTTATTTAAGGTTTTGGTGATTGCTCTATGGTGGGTTATTTTGGTTATTTTCATAAAGTTTCTTCTATATTCCATACCTTTACATAACTCCCTTCGTTCATTAATTGGGATGTTAAACGCACTAATTAATCCACCTTTCCTCATCTCCATTTCTTCTTTGGTACTGACTATGTTCTTTCTGCATGTTTTTCTTATTTTCTGTTATTCTCTTCCTAGTTTGTATCTTCTCCTTGTCCTTTCTATTCTTATTTTCAGAGAGCACTGCATTTTGATCTCTCTAATTTCGGTTTCCTTCTACCTTCAGGAGTGGTTTCTAGTGTTTTATTTATATTCTTTACACACCTATCCATTGTTTCCGCTACCTTTTTGAAACCTTCATCCATGGTTTTCCTGAAACTCTTTAAGTTTTCCTCCTGTTTTTTAAATAGTTCCCCCTGTTTCCTAAATTGTTCCCTTAGGGTTTCCTTAATTTCCTCATTCCTTTGTCTATTGCTTTCCATTATAATCCTCAACAGCTCCCGCATACTCATGTCTTCCTTTTTGTTGGATTGATCTGGTATTTTCTTCTGTTGCTTCACTTTGACTATTTTTACTTTTTTTGTACACTGGATTGTTCTAGCTTTTTATTATTTGGCATTTCTGTAAATTTATCTATTTGATTGTGTTCCTTCCTCCATTGACACATATCTTCTCGGGATAGTTCAAACATCACCCTGATCCATTCCCTTAATTCTTTGTTTTCTGTTCGTATGGGTTTTCCGGTGGTCTTATTTCTCTTTTCCATTGTTCATAATCTTCCTGAGTATATTGTTCTGTCACCTGGGCGTATACTCCTGTTCTTTCGGTTTTCATTTGTTCTTCATTATCGTCCCATCTTTCCCAATCTTCTTCCGTCATTCTTTCCACCTTGTTCTCGTCTTTTCGTTAGTCGTCCCAATAGTCTTTTCCTTATTACACCTGGCATCTAATTCACACAATTCATCATAAATCTCTCTCAATGTCATTTTGTCGTCTGGTGTTCCCCAACGCATTCGCGCAACTCATTTGCGCTCTTTCGTGGTCATTGGTATTCTTTTCTATGTATCCCATCTCTTTGCTGAATTTCTTAAATAGTACTGTCGCCCATTCCGCGTAACTTAATCGTCTCTCTTGTCCTTGCATTTTCGTTTCCTTTTGTGTCATCTTTCTTTATTGCATTTCTAGTCTCCCACAGTTGCCTGCTCTGGTTAAGTAATGTTATTATAATTATAGTTACTTAACTTAAGCCTACACTGGTTGAGCGGCAATTTGTAATAAGACGAGTACGTACGGTTCAAGTCCCCACTATTGAGTTCGTTAATTTGTAATGGGACGAGTACGAGCGTCTCGTTATTTTCACACAATGTAAGCCTATTCGTTGCTATGAACGGGTATGTTCCACTGTCTTTACTCTCTTAGGTCGTTTTAATTATTTAATTATTTAAATATCTGAAATATTGAAGTTGTGGGATCTGGTGATTTAATTAACTAATATTAACTTATCTCTCTCAAAAATATCAGTGTTAGTGTACTTGAAACTTATATAATTAATGTGTTATTCTGTAATTTCGTTCAACCCTATTATACCTTGAAGAGAATTATGTATAATTTTGTATTTTACGCTCTCTCTTTGGTGTCGGAGAATTCCGCTATAAGCGCTGTAGTACCGAGCAACGAAACTTCGAGGTTATTTCACTGTTTATGTTAACCAATTATTCTATACTTAGTCAGTTACTTTTTTATTCCCAACTCATTAAATCATACTCCAAATGACAAGATTTTGCAACTATGTAAAGGTTCTTTATTTGTTTACTTCTTTAACATTGAATAAGATATGTTCTAACTGACATACACTTGGGCTATAGATTGCGTGAATCGATTATTGATTAGTCCGATCCTTTATTTAGATTCAGTTATATAGTGTGTTTTAATTTGTAATTAACTTAATTCAGGGTGTGAAGGTTCTTGTAACTGTGGGGAAGATTAAAAATACATAGATAAGAATGCAAGACTTACAAATTTGAAGTGTTGTGTAGTTAATATGATTGATATAATAATAATTTACCAGACTAGAACGAAGCAAATCGTGTAGGCGGTTGATGATAAATTTACTGTTCTGGGACGATTATGCCGTACAATATTCTTTCTTCGGTTTAATAAAATGGAATTCTTGTCCTGTCCACCTCGGAAATACAGCTCTCTGGATTGATTTACAGCCCGATTGATGCTTCTTCTGCAATTCCTGGATCCAAATACGTTCTTCTCTCGGTTGAAGCAATTAGTGATGTTCCGTGTATTTGAAAGGTTATAAGTTCTAGTGTATTGTATATTATTAGTTGTGATACAGTTAACTCTTTCTATTTGGTTTAATATATCGTCAATTCCTTTCGGATATGGGACAATTCAAGTCCTTCCTTGTAGAACCCAGTTATTTATTTTCTATTGTGATTTCATACTATAGTCTTGTTTGGTTAAACTGTACTGGCAAGATTCAAGGATATTATCTTTAGTATTTTGAATATTATAACTGTGTCAAATATTTTAGAATATTCCGGTTAGATGATATATTTCTTAGATTTTTTATCTCATCACATTCAGATCATAAAAAGCAATAATTGAAAATCAACAACTTCTTCATTTCCTGTAGTCCATAGCAACACATGATTTTTCTTCCTTCCACATGTTTTGTATATAGTGTTTATTTCATATATTTTTTGTCTATTCCTTATCAATTTGCTATCATATCGGAATATAACTTTACCGATAGTTGGTTTATTATTTTCTACACATATTCTACTGGTTTTTTGATATGAGCCTGTTTCTTGTATATTTACTACCTTTTCGATATTAAACGTTATCAATCGATATCATGGCATTACGGCATTATCATAATTTGTATAAATTGATATGGTTTATTATATATCATTACTAATTTAATGTTTTTTTCTAGCTCTTCAAACCGTATTCATTAATTATTATTAATTTATGTACCTAACCTTTATGTTATGAGTGGTTATATAGTGTTTTTGGCTGTTAGACCTATTATTGTAAACGGATCTACCTGTGTTTATAACTGGTAAACATCTATAGCCCTTTTACATAAATTCATACATATAATCAAATCTTAACTATTAACATTTACATAAACAATTATTTTTTCCATATCTAATGACAATTTTATCTTGAACTATGGATCACACATAAGAAAATTCAAATCTATTAACGCTAACTAGCTGCTTCACACTTCATTCTACAACAGTAATTGAATAATACATCTTGTTTCATTACCTTTCATTAACTCAACACATAATTGGTATTACATAACATAAACTTTATCATAACATTTGTTGTCACAAAATAATATCATTTAACTCAAAATCCTTACTTGCTATTGCTATAAAGTAAATTATTGTTTCATTTTTGTTTACTTTTCACTGAACATAGATCATTAACTTTTATCTAACTTACAGGTTTGTTTATTCTCGTTAATTCTACCTTGCATCCTTATTTATCTTTATCTATAATTATAAATGTAATTATTAGATTTTTGTTTTATCATGGGGTTAGATATTGACTTGTTTATTATTCTGTTAACCTAATTTTTATGTAACATGGATGCCAGCATTTCTGTTGCGTTACATATGCTCCCCCTCCTAAAAAAGTTTAGTTTACCTGAATGAAGTTTAGGTCAAATAAACTTGTCTTTTTCACATGCCTTTTCTTCATCTCAATATTAATGGTTGACGATGGGATTCTCAATGTAACTTCATTAGACTAGTATTAATAATTCTTTATTCAATAACATTTCATCATTTTAATTAACATTCTTGATCATTTTTAATTTCTGTAAACAGTATTTGTTGATAGTTGGCTACAATATTCAATGATACTTTAGGTTCACATCTCTTCTACTTATAATTACTGTAATCACTGTATTTCTCAATTATTCTTCTGTCATCTAATTTCTTTCTGTTTTCTTCGTCCTACTCTTTTGGAAACTGAGGTCATTCTTGCAACTATTCTAATATTCCTTAAATATTTAATTTCCCTAACAATCCCTAATATGTGCGTTGGTACAGTTCAGAGTGGCACTGTTTGGCTTCATACTCTGCTGCCCACACCACACCTTAATATAGTACTGCTGGAATTCATCTACAGTCAGCTATAAAATATAATAATCTCCTAATAATCTCTTTAATTACTTAATAATAAATATTTGGGAAAATTTTTTTTCCTTTGTTGCTTTTATATTTCTTCATTACTATCCTCCATACTTTGTGATTCCATTTTAGTTTCCTTAAACATTCTTTGATATTAAATCTGACAGTAATCATTTGTAATTTTTTTTGTTTTTCATTCTTGTTGTGATTATAATGCTAAGTATCTTCTTCATTTGTTTTTCTGATCTCAATATTTTCTAAATAGTTATTGTGTGATAATCATTATAACTGTGTTTCTGACTAAGTACAGTCCTTAGCTCAACTATTATTTTTCTTATAGTATTTCATTATTTTGGCTGTTTATTTTTCAATGAATTATGTTCATAAATACTCTTTCTTTCTTGTTTTCTTTAATATTACATTGGTTACATTCAATCGTTTACTGAAGTTGTTTCCTTCACTTGGCAATGTGGTATGTATTTTAGGTCATACGATTTTTCTCTTTCTTTATTTTGCATAGGTAGATTTGAGGTAAAAACTTTTATCTTGGGGTTTCATTATTCATTCTTCACACTATTTCTTTGTAGATGTTTAGTAATAATTCTAGCTTTCTTCTGTAATCTTGGGGTTTCATTATTCATTATTCACACTATTTCTTTGTAGATGTTTAGTAATAATTCTAGCTTTCTTCTGTAATCTTGGGGTTTTATGATTCATTATTCACACTATTTCTCTATAGACATGTAGCAATAATTCTGGTTTTCTTCTGTAATCTTGGGGTTTTATGATTCATTATTCACACTATTTCTTTATAGACATGTAGCAATAATTCTGGTTTCCTTCTGTAATCTTGGGGTTTCATGATTCATTATTCACACTATTTCTTTATAGACATGTAGCAATAATTCTGGTTTTCTTCTGTAATCTTGGGGTTTGTTATTAACTCTTCTTAATATCTTCTTCATAACTATATTTTAATTCAGACTTACTTCATTTTGAATGACATTTTTTTCTATTTATTTTATTGTTCAACAAATTCTCTTTTATTTACAAGTGTTTTTTCTTCAAAATCGATAATAAGTGGTTCTTATTGTATTTTAGAATTTATTGGTTGTATTCAAATTCAAATTCTTTTTAAATTCCAATTATTTTCTCTTCAAGACTTCCTTTAAATAAGTTGTTCTTATTGTATTTTAGAATTTATTCATTATATTTCTTTATTCTTTCCAATTGGTTGCCTGGTCAGTTTTCATCAAATCAGTCCCATTTTTCTGGTTGACTGCTTCTTTTCTAACCATGGTCCATTACTTCAACTGCACCCGTTGTCCGGATGACTGCAGTATTCATACCAATTTTTTCACTCTTTACATGTCTCTTGTGCATGATACAAAGCCAGTACTGTAACTCGGCTGATGCAAAGTCTTCATTTAAGTCAGGGTATTCAGTTATATTTAGCTCCTTTTGAATTATCAGGTATCGTATCTCCTCTATTCTAGCATAATTACTTGTATACCCTATCTTTCCATTTCCTTGGATATCGGTACTATTTACCAAATGTTTTACGGGTATTTTCCGTATTAACGATATAATTGACTTGGTCAAATATTCTCTAATCGTTGATATTTTCAAATAATATTTAAATTTATTTAAGGTTTTGGTGATTGCTCTATGGTGGGTTATTTTGGTTATTTTCATAAAGTTTCTTCTATATTCCATACCTTTACATAACTCCCTTCGTTCATTAATTGGGATGTTAAACGCACTAATTAATCCACCTTTCCTCATCTCCATTTCTTCTTTGGTACTGACTATGTTCTTTCTGCATGTTTTTCTTATTTTCTGGTTATTCTCTTCCCTAGTTTGTATCTTCTCCTTGTCCTTTCTATTCTTATTTTCAGAGAGCACTGCATTTTGATCTTCTCTAATTTCGGTTTCCTTTCTACCTTCAGGAGTGGTTTCTAGTGTTTTATTTATATTCTTTACACACCTATCCATTGTTTCCGCTACCTTTTTGAAACCTTCATCCATGGTTTTCCTGAAACTCTTTAAGTTTTCCTCCTGTTTTTTAAATAGTTCCCCCTGTTTCCTAAATTGTTCCCTTAGGGTTTCCTTAATTTCCTCATTCCTTTGTCTATTGCTTTCCATTATAATCCTCAACAGCTCCCGCATACTCATGTCTTCCTTTTTGTTGGATTGATCTGGTATTTTTTTCTGTTGCTTCACTTTGACTATTTTTACTTTTTTTTGTACACTGGATTGTTCTAGCTTTTTATTATTTGGCATTTCTGTAAATTTATCTATTTGATTGTGTTCCTTCCTCCATTGACACATATCTTCTCGGGATAGTTCAAACATCACCCTGATCCATTCCCTTAATTCTTTGTTTTCTGTTCGTATTGGGTTTTCCGGTGGTCTTATTTCTCTTTTCCATTGTTCATAATCTTCCTGAGTATATTGTTCTGTCACCTGGGCGTATACTCCTGTTCTTTCGGTTTTCATTTGTTCTTCATTATCGTCCCATCTTTCCCAATCTTCTTCCGTCATTCTTTCCACCTTGTTCTCGTCTTTTTCGTTAGTCGTCCCAATAGTCTTTTCCTTATTACACCTGGCATCTAATTCACACAATTCATCATAAATCTCTCTCAATGTCATTTTGTCGTCTGGTGTTCCCAACGCATTCGCGCAACTCATTTGCGCTCTTTCGTGGTCATTGGTATTCTTTTCTATGTATCCCATCTCTTTGCTGAATTTCTTAAATAGTACTGTCGCCCATTCCGCGTAACTTAATCGTCTCTCTTGTCCTTGCATTTTCGTTTCCTTTTGTGTCATCTTTCTTTATTGCATTTCTAGTCTCCCACAGTTGCCTGCTCTGGTTAAGTAATGTTATTATAATTATAGTTACTTAACTTAAGCCCTACACTGGTTGAGCGGCAATTTGTAATAAGACGAGTACGTACGGTTCAAGTCCCCACTATTGAGTTCGTTAATTTGTAATGGGACGAGTACGAGCGTCTCGTTATTTTCACACAATGTAAGCCTATTCGTTGCTATGAACGGGTATGTTCCACTGTCTTTACTCTCTTAGGTCGTTTTAATTTATTTAATTATTTAAATATCTGAAATATTTGAAGTTGTGGGATCTGGTGATTTAATTAACTAATATTAACTTATCTCTCTCAAAAATATCAGTGTTAGTGTACTTGAAACTTATATAATTAATGTGTTATTCTGTAATTTCGTTCAACCCTATTATACCTTGAAGAGAATTATGTATAATTTTGTATTTTTACGCTCTCTCTTTGGTGTCGGAGAATTCCGCTATAAGCGCTGTAGTACCGGAGCAACGAAACTTCGAGGTTATTTCACTGTTTATGTTAACCAATTATTCTATACTTAGTCAGTTACTTTTTTATTCCCAACTCATTAAATCATACTCCAAATGACAAGATTTTGCAACTATGTAAAGGTTCTTTATTTGTTTACTTCTTTAACATTGAATAAGATATGTTCTAACTGACATACACTTGGGCTATAGATTGCGTGAATCGATTATTGATTAGTCCGATCCTTTATTTAGATTCAGTTATATAGTGTGTTTTAATTTGTAATTAACTTAATTCAGGGTGTGAAGGTTCTTGTAACTGTGGGGAAGATTAAAAATACATAGATAAGAATGCAAGACTTACAAATTTGAAGTGTTGTGTAGTTAATATGATTGATATAATAATAATTTACCAGACTAGAACGAAGCAAATCGTGTAGGCGGTTGATTGATAAATTTACTGTTCTGGACGATTATGCCGTACAATATTCTTTCTTCGGTTTAATAAAATGGAATTCTTGTCCTGTCCACCTCGGAAATACAGCTCTCTGGATTGATTTACAGCCCGATTGATGCTTCTTCTGCAATTCCTGGATCCAAATACGTTCTTCTCTCGGTTGAAGCAATTAGTGATGTTCCGTGTATTTGAAAGGTTATAAGTTCTAGTGTATTGTATATTATTAGTTGTGATACAGTTAACTCTTTCTATTTGGTTTAATATATCGTCAATTCCTTTCGGATATGGGACAATTCAAGTCCTTCCTTGTAGAACCCAGTTATTTATTTTCTATTGTGATTTCATACTATAGTCTTGTTTGGTTAAACTGTACTGGCAAGATTCAAGGATATTATCTTTAGTATTTTGAATATTATAACTGTGTCAAATATTTTAGAATATTCCGGTTAGATGATATATTTCTTAGATTTTTTATCTCATCACATTCAGATCATAAAAAGCAATAATTGAAAATCAACAACTTCTTCATTTCCTGTAGTCCATAGCAACACATGATTTTTCTTCCTTCCACATGTTTTGTATATAGTGTTTATTTCATATATTTTTTGTCTATTCCTTATCAATTTGCTATCATATCGGAATATAACTTTACCGATAGTTGGTTTATTATTTTCTACACATATTCTGCTGGTTTTTTGATATGAGCCTGTTTCTTGTATATTTACTACCTTTTCGATATTAAACGTTATCAATCGATATCATGGCATTACGGCATTATCATAATTTGTATAAATTGATATGGTTTATTATATATCATTACTAATTTAATGTTTTTTTCTAGCTCTTCAAACCGTATTCATTAATTATTATTAATTTATGTACCTAACCTTTATGTTATGAGTGGTTATATAGTGTTTTTGGCTGTTAGACCTATTATTGTAAACGGATCTACCTGTGTTTATAACTGGTAAACATCTATAGCCCTTTTACATAAATTCATACATATAATCAAATCTTAACTATTAACATTTACATAAACAATTATTTTTTCCATATCTAATGACAATTTTATCTTGAACTATGGATCACACATAAGAAAATTCAAATCTATTAACGCTAACTAGCTGCTTCACACTTCATTCTACAACAGTAATTGAATAATACATCTTGTTTCATTACCTTTCATTAACTCAACACATAATTGGTATTACATAACATAAACTTTATCATAACATTTGTTGTCACAAAATAATATCATTTAACTCAAAATCCTTACTTGCTATTGCTATAAAGTAAATTATTGTTTCATTTTTGTTTACTTTTCACTGAACATAGATCATTAACTTTTATCTAACTTACAGGTTTGTTTATTCTCGTTAATTCTACCTTGCATCCTTATTTATCTTTATCTATAATTATAAATGTAATTATTAGATTTTTGTTTTATCATGGGGTTAGATATTGACTTGTTTATTATTCTGTTAACCTAATTTTTATGTAACATGGATGCCAGCATTTCTGTTGCGTTACATATGCTCCCCCTCCTAAAAAAGTTTAGTTTACCTGAATGAAGTTTAGGTCAAATAAACTTGTCTTTTTCACATGCCTTTTCTTCATCTCAATATTAATGGTTGACGATGGGATTCTCAATGTAACTTCATTAGACTAGTATTAATAATTCTTTATTCAATAACATTTCATCATTTTAATTAACATTCTTGATCATTTTTAATTTCTGTAAACAGTATTTGTTGATAGTTGGCTACAATATTCAATGATACTTTAGGTTCACATCTCTTCTACTTATAATTACTGTAATCACTGTATTTCTCAATTATTCTTCTGTCATCTAATTTCTTTCTGTTTTCTTCGTCCTACTCTTTTGGAAACTGAGGTCATTCTTGCAACTATTCTAATATTCCTTAAATATTTAATTTCCCTAACAATCCCTAATATGTGCGTTGGTACAGTTCAGAGTGGCACTGTTTGGCTTCATACTCTGCTGCCCACACCACACCTTAATATAGTACTGCTGGAATTCATCTACAGTCAGCTATAAAATATAATAATCTCCTAATAATCTCTTTAATTACTTAATAATAAATATTTGGGAAAATTTTTTTTCCTTTGTTGCTTTTATATTTCTTCATTACTATCCTCCATACTTTGTGATTCCATTTTAGTTTCCTTAAACATTCTTTGATATTAAATCTGACAGTAATCATTTGTAATTTTTTTTGTTTTTCATTCTTGTTGTGATTATAATGCTAAGTATCTTCTTCATTTGTTTTTCTGATCTCAATATTTTCTAAATAGTTATTGTGTGATAATCATTATAACTGTGTTTCTGACTAAGTACAGTCCTTAGCTCAACTATTATTTTTCTTATAGTATTTCATTATTTTGGCTGTTTATTTTTCAATGAATTATGTTCATAAATACTCTTTCTTTCTTGTTTTCTTTAATATTACATTGGTTACATTCAATCGTTTACTGAAGTTGTTTCCTTCACTTGGCAATGTGGTATGTATTTTAGGTCATACGATTTTTCTCTTTCTTTATTTTGCATAGGTAGATTTGAGGTAAAAACTTTTATCTTGGGGTTTCATTATTCATTCTTCACACTATTTCTTTGTAGATGTTTAGTAATAATTCTAGCTTTCTTCTGTAATCTTGGGGTTTCATTATTCATTATTCACACTATTTCTTTGTAGATGTTTAGTAATAATTCTAGCTTTCTTCTGTAATCTTGGGGTTTTATGATTCATTATTCACACTATTTCTCTATAGACATGTAGCAATAATTCTGGTTTTCTTCTGTAATCTTGGGGTTTTATGATTCATTATTCACACTATTTCTTTATAGACATGTAGCAATAATTCTGGTTTCCTTCTGTAATCTTGGGGTTTCATGATTCATTATTCACACTATTTCTTTATAGACATGTAGCAATAATTCTGGTTTTCTTCTGTAATCTTGGGGTTTGTTATTAACTCTTCTTAATATCTTCTTCATAACTATATTTTAATTCAGACTTACTTCATTTTGAATGACATTTTTTTCTATTTATTTTATTGTTCAACAAATTCTCTTTTATTTACAAGTGTTTTTTCTTCAAAATCGATAATAAGTGGTTCTTATTGTATTTTAGAATTTATTGGTTGTATTCAAATTCAAATTCTTTTTAAATTCCAATTATTTTCTCTTCAAGACTTCCTTTAAATAAGTTGTTCTTATTGTATTTTAGAATTTATTCATTATATTTCTTTATTCTTTCCAATTGGTTGCCTGGTCAGTTTTCATCAAATCAGTCCCATTTTTCTGGTTGACTGCTTCTTTTCTAACCATGGTCCATTACTTCAACTGCACCCGTTGTCCGGATGACTGCAGTATTCATACCAATTTTTTCACTCTTTACATGTCTCTTGTGCATGATACAAAGCCAGTACTGTAACTCGGCTGATGCAAAGTCTTCATTTAAGTCAGGGTATTCAGTTATATTTAGCTCCTTTTGAATTATCAGGTATCGTATCTCCTCTATTCTAGCATAATTACTTGTATACCCTATCTTTCCATTTCCTTGGATATCGGTACTATTTACCAAATGTTTTACGGGTATTTTCCGTATTAACGATATAATTGACTTGGTCAAATATTCTCTAATCGTTGATATTTTCAAATAATATTTAAATTTATTTAAGGTTTTGGTGATTGCTCTATGGTGGGTTATTTTGGTTATTTTCATAAAGTTTCTTCTATATTCCATACCTTTACATAACTCCCTTCGTTCATTAATTGGGATGTTAAACGCACTAATTAATCCACCTTTCCTCATCTCCATTTCTTCTTTGGTACTGACTATGTTCTTTCTGCATGTTTTTCTTATTTTCTGGTTATTCTCTTCCCTAGTTTGTATCTTCTCCTTGTCCTTTCTATTCTTATTTTCAGAGAGCACTGCATTTTGATCTTCTCTAATTTCGGTTTCCTTTCTACCTTCAGGAGTGGTTTCTAGTGTTTTATTTATATTCTTTACACACCTATCCATTGTTTCCGCTACCTTTTTGAAACCTTCATCCATGGTTTTCCTGAAACTCTTTAAGTTTTCCTCCTGTTTTTTAAATAGTTCCCCCTGTTTCCTAAATTGTTCCCTTAGGGTTTCCTTAATTTCCTCATTCCTTTGTCTATTGCTTTCCATTATAATCCTCAACAGCTCCCGCATACTCATGTCTTCCTTTTTGTTGGATTGATCTGGTATTTTTTTCTGTTGCTTCACTTTGACTATTTTTACTTTTTTTTGTACACTGGATTGTTCTAGCTTTTTATTATTTGGCATTTCTGTAAATTTATCTATTTGATTGTGTTCCTTCCTCCATTGACACATATCTTCTCGGGATAGTTCAAACATCACCCTGATCCATTCCCTTAATTCTTTGTTTTCTGTTCGTATTGGGTTTTCCGGTGGTCTTATTTCTCTTTTCCATTGTTCATAATCTTCCTGAGTATATTGTTCTGTCACCTGGGCGTATACTCCTGTTCTTTCGGTTTTCATTTGTTCTTCATTATCGTCCCATCTTTCCCAATCTTCTTCCGTCATTCTTTCCACCTTGTTCTCGTCTTTTTCGTTAGTCGTCCCAATAGTCTTTTCCTTATTACACCTGGCATCTAATTCACACAATTCATCATAAATCTCTCTCAATGTCATTTTGTCGTCTGGTGTTCCCAACGCATTCGCGCAACTCATTTGCGCTCTTTCGTGGTCATTGGTATTCTTTTCTATGTATCCCATCTCTTTGCTGAATTTCTTAAATAGTACTGTCGCCCATTCCGCGTAACTTAATCGTCTCTCTTGTCCTTGCATTTTCGTTTCCTTTTGTGTCATCTTTCTTTATTGCATTTCTAGTCTCCCACAGTTGCCTGCTCTGGTTAAGTAATGTTATTATAATTATAGTTACTTAACTTAAGCCCTACACTGGTTGAGCGGCAATTTGTAATAAGACGAGTACGTACGGTTCAAGTCCCCACTATTGAGTTCGTTAATTTGTAATGGGACGAGTACGAGCGTCTCGTTATTTTCACACAATGTAAGCCTATTCGTTGCTATGAACGGGTATGTTCCACTGTCTTTACTCTCTTAGGTCGTTTTAATTTATTTAATTATTTAAATATCTGAAATATTTGAAGTTGTGGGATCTGGTGATTTAATTAACTAATATTAACTTATCTCTCTCAAAAATATCAGTGTTAGTGTACTTGAAACTTATATAATTAATGTGTTATTCTGTAATTTCGTTCAACCCTATTATACCTTGAAGAGAATTATGTATAATTTTGTATTTTTACGCTCTCTCTTTGGTGTCGGAGAATTCCGCTATAAGCGCTGTAGTACCGGAGCAACGAAACTTCGAGGTTATTTCACTGTTTATGTTAACCAATTATTCTATACTTAGTCAGTTACTTTTTTATTCCCAACTCATTAAATCATACTCCAAATGACAAGATTTTGCAACTATGTAAAGGTTCTTTATTTGTTTACTTCTTTAACATTGAATAAGATATGTTCTAACTGACATACACTTGGGCTATAGATTGCGTGAATCGATTATTGATTAGTCCGATCCTTTATTTAGATTCAGTTATATAGTGTGTTTTAATTTGTAATTAACTTAATTCAGGGTGTGAAGGTTCTTGTAACTGTGGGGAAGATTAAAAATACATAGATAAGAATGCAAGACTTACAAATTTGAAGTGTTGTGTAGTTAATATGATTGATATAATAATAATTTACCAGACTAGAACGAAGCAAATCGTGTAGGCGGTTGATTGATAAATTTACTGTTCTGGACGATTATGCCGTACAATATTCTTTCTTCGGTTTAATAAAATGGAATTCTTGTCCTGTCCACCTCGTAAATACAGCTCTCTAGATTGATTTACAGCCCGATTGATGCTTCTTCTGCAATTCCTGGATCCAAATACGTTCTTCTCTCGGTTGAAGCAATTAGTGATGTTCCGTGTATTTGAAAGGTTATAAGTTCTAGTGTATTGTATATTATTAGTTGTGATACAGTTAACTCTTTCTATTTGGTTTAATATATCGTCAATTCCTTTCGGATATGGGACAATTCAAGTCCTTCCTTGTAGAACCCAGTTATTTATTTTCTATTGTGATTTCATACTATAGTCTTGTTTGGTTAAACTGTACTGGCAAGATTCAAGGATATTATCTTTAGTATTTTGAATATTATAACTGTGTCAAATATTTTAGAATATTCCGGTTAGATGATATATTTCTTAGATTTTTTATCTCATCACATTCAGATCATAAAAAGCAATAATTGAAAATCAACAACTTCTTCATTTCCTGTAGTCCATAGCAACACATGATTTTTCTTCCTTCCACATGTTTTGTATATAGTGTTTATTTCATATATTTTTTGTCTATTCCTTATCAATTTGCTATCATATCGGAATATAACTTTACCGATAGTTGGTTTATTATTTTCTACACATATTCTGCTGGTTTTTTGATATGAGCCTGTTTCTTGTATATTTACTACCTTTTCGATATTAAACGTTATCAATCGATATCATGGCATTACGGCATTATCATAATTTGTATAAATTGATATGGTTTATTATATATCATTACTAATTTAATGTTTTTTTCTAGCTCTTCAAACCGTATTCATTAATTATTATTAATTTATGTACCTAACCTTTATGTTATGAGTGGTTATATAGTGTTTTTGGCTGTTAGACCTATTATTGTAAACGGATCTACCTGTGTTTATAACTGGTAAACATCTATAGCCCTTTTACATAAATTCATACATATAATCAAATCTTAACTATTAACATTTACATAAACAATTATTTTTTCCATATCTAATGACAATTTTATCTTGAACTATGGATCACACATAAGAAAATTCAAATCTATTAACGCTAACTAGCTGCTTCACACTTCATTCTACAACAGTAATTGAATAATACATCTTGTTTCATTACCTTTCATTAACTCAACACATAATTGGTATTACATAACATAAACTTTATCATAACATTTGTTGTCACAAAATAATATCATTTAACTCAAAATCCTTACTTGCTATTGCTATAAAGTAAATTATTGTTTCATTTTTGTTTACTTTTCACTGAACATAGATCATTAACTTTTATCTAACTTACAGGTTTGTTTATTCTCGTTAATTCTACCTTGCATCCTTATTTATCTTTATCTATAATTATAAATGTAATTATTAGATTTTTGTTTTATCATGGGGTTAGATATTGACTTGTTTATTATTCTGTTAACCTAATTTTTATGTAACATGGATGCCAGCATTTCTGTTGCGTTACATATGCTCCCCCTCCTAAAAAAGTTTAGTTTACCTGAATGAAGTTTAGGTCAAATAAACTTGTCTTTTTCACATGCCTTTTCTTCATCTCAATATTAATGGTTGACGATGGGATTCTCAATGTAACTTCATTAGACTAGTATTAATAATTCTTTATTCAATAACATTTCATCATTTTAATTAACATTCTTGATCATTTTTAATTTCTGTAAACAGTATTTGTTGATAGTTGGCTACAATATTCAATGATACTTTAGGTTCACATCTCTTCTACTTATAATTACTGTAATCACTGTATTTCTCAATTATTCTTCTGTCATCTAATTTCTTTCTGTTTTCTTCGTCCTACTCTTTTGGAAACTGAGGTCATTCTTGCAACTATTCTAATATTCCTTAAATATTTAATTTCCCTAACAATCCCTAATATGTGCGTTGGTACAGTTCAGAGTGGCACTGTTTGGCTTCATACTCTGCTGCCCACACCACACCTTAATATAGTACTGCTGGAATTCATCTACAGTCAGCTATAAAATATAATAATCTCCTAATAATCTCTTTAATTACTTAATAATAAATATTTGGGAAAATTTTTTTTCCTTTGTTGCTTTTATATTTCTTCATTACTATCCTCCATACTTTGTGATTCCATTTTAGTTTCCTTAAACATTCTTTGATATTAAATCTGACAGTAATCATTTGTAATTTTTTTTGTTTTTCATTCTTGTTGTGATTATAATGCTAAGTATCTTCTTCATTTGTTTTTCTGATCTCAATATTTTCTAAATAGTTATTGTGTGATAATCATTATAACTGTGTTTCTGACTAAGTACAGTCCTTAGCTCAACTATTATTTTTCTTATAGTATTTCATTATTTTGGCTGTTTATTTTTCAATGAATTATGTTCATAAATACTCTTTCTTTCTTGTTTTCTTTAATATTACATTGGTTACATTCAATCGTTTACTGAAGTTGTTTCCTTCACTTGGCAATGTGGTATGTATTTTAGGTCATACGATTTTTCTCTTTCTTTATTTTGCATAGGTAGATTTGAGGTAAAAACTTTTATCTTGGGGTTTCATTATTCATTCTTCACACTATTTCTTTCTAGATGTTTAGTAATAATTCTAGCTTTCTTCTGTAATCTTGGGGTTTCATTATTCATTATTCACACTATTTCTTTGTAGATGTTTAGTAATAATTCTAGCTTTCTTCTGTAATCTTGGGGTTTTATGATTCATTATTCACACTATTTCTCTATAGACATGTAGCAATAATTCTGGTTTTCTTCTGTAATCTTGGGGTTTCATGATTCATTATTCACACTATGTCTTTATAGACATGTAGCAATAATTCTGGTTTCCTTCTGTAATCTTGGGGTTTCATGATTCATTATTCACACTATTTCTTTATAGACATGTAGCAATAATTCTGGTTTTCTTCTGTAATCTTGGGGTTTGTTATTAACTCTTCTTAATATCTTCTTCATAACTATATTTTAATTCAGACTTACTTCATTTTGAATGACATTTTTTCTATTTATTTTATTGTTCAAAAAATTCTCTTTTATTTACAAGTGTTTTTTCTTCAAAATCGATAATAAGTGGTTCTTATTGTATTTTAGAATTTATTGGTTGTATTCAAATTCAAATTCTTTTTAAATTCCAATTATTTTCTCTTCAAGACTTCCTTTAAATAAGTTGTTCTTATTGTATTTTAGAATTTATTCATTATATTTCTTTATTCTTTCCAATTGGTTGCCTGGTCAGTTTTCATCAAATCAGTCCCATTTTTCTGGTTGACTGCTTCTTTTCTAACCATGGTCCATTACTTCAACTGCACCCGTTGTCCGGATGACTGCAGTATTCATACCAATTTTTTCACTCTTTACATGTCTCTTGTGCATGATACAAAGCCAGTACTGTAACTCGGCTGATGCAAAGTCTTCATTTAAGTCAGGGTATTCAGTTATATTTAGCTCCTTTTGAATTATCAGGTATCGTATCTCCTCTATTCTAGCATAATTACTTGTATACCCTATCTTTCCATTTCCTTGGATATCGGTACTATTTACCAAATGTTTTACGGGTATTTTCCGTATTAACGATATAATTGACTTGGTCAAATATTCTCTAATCGTTGATATTTTCAAATAATATTTAAATTTATTTAAGGTTTTGGTGATTGCTCTATGGTGGGTTATTTTGGTTATTTTCATAAAGTTTCTTCTATATTCCATACCTTTACATAACTCCCTTCGTTCATTAATTGGGATGTTAAACGCACTAATTAATCCACCTTTCCTCATCTCCATTTCTTCTTTGGTACTGACTATGTTCTTTCTGCATGTTTTTCTTATTTTCTGGTTATTCTCTTCCCTAGTTTGTATCTTCTCCTTGTCCTTTCTATTCTTATTTTCAGAGAGCACTGCATTTTGATCTTCTCTAATTTCGGTTTCCTTTCTACCTTCAGGAGTGGTTTCTAGTGTTTTATTTATATTCTTTACACACCTATCCATTGTTTCCGCTACCTTTTTGAAACCTTCATCCATGGTTTTCCTGAAACTCTTTAAGTTTTCCTCCTGTTTTTTAAATAGTTCCCCCTGTTTCCTAAATTGTTCCCTTAGGGTTTCCTTAATTTCCTCATTCCTTTGTCTATTGCTTTCCATTATAATCCTCAACAGCTCCCGCATACTCATGTCTTCCTTTTTGTTGGATTGATCTGGTATTTTCTTCTGTTGCTTCACTTTGACTATTTTTACTTTTTTTTGTACACTGGATTGTTCTAGCTTTTTATTATTTGGCATTTCTGTAAATTTATCTATTTGATTGTGTTCCTTCCTCCATTGACACATATCTTCTCGGGATAGTTCAAACATCACCCTGATCCATTCCCTTAATTCTTTGTTTTCTGTTCGTATTGGGTTTTCCGGTGGTCTTATTTCTCTTTTCCATTGTTCATAATCTTCCTGAGTATATTGTTCTGTCACCTGGGCGTATACTCCTGTTCTTTCGGTTTTCATTTGTTCTTCATTATCGTCCCATCTTTCCCAATCTTCTTCCGTCATTCTTTCCACCTTGTTCTCGTCTTTTTCGTTAGTCGTCCCAATAGTCTTTTCCTTATTACACCTGGCATCTAATTCACACAATTCATCATAAATCTCTCTCAATGTCATTTTGTCGTCCGGTGTTCCCAACGCATTCGCGCAACTCATTTGCGCTCTTTCGTGGTCATTGGTATTCTTTTCTATGTATCCCATCTCTTTGCTGAATTTCTTAAATAGTACTGTCGCCCATTCCGCGTAACTTAATCGTCTCTCTTGTCCTTGCATTTTCGTTTCCTTTTGTGTCATCTTTCTTTATTGCATTTCTAGTCTCCCACAGTTGCCTGCTCTGGTTAAGTAATGTTATTATAATTATAGTTACTTAACTTAAGCCCTACACTGGTTGAGCGGCAATTTGTAATAAGACGAGTACGTACGGTTCAAGTCCCCACTATTGAGTTCGTTAATTTGTAATGGGACGAGTACGAGCGTCTCGTTATTTTCACACAATGTAAGCCTATTCGTTGCTATGAACGGGTATGTTCCACTGTCTTTACTCTCTTAGGTCGTTTTAATTTATTTAATTATTTAAATATCTGAAATATTTGAAGTTGTGGGATCTGGTGATTTAATTAACTAATATTAACTTATCTCTCTCAAAAATATCAGTGTTAGTGTACTTGAAACTTATATAATTAATGTGTTATTCTGTAATTTCGTTCAACCCTATTATACCTTGAAGAGAATTATGTATAATTTTGTATTTTTACGCTCTCTCTTTGGTGTCGGAGAATTCCGCTATAAGCGCTGTAGTACCGGAGCAACGAAACTTCGAGGTTATTTCACTTTTTATGTTAACCAATTATTCTATACTTAGTCAGTTACTTTTTTATTCCCAACTCATTAAATCATACTCCAAATGACAAGATTTTGCAACTATGTAAAGGTTCTTTATTTGTTTACTTCTTTAACATTGAATAAGATATGTTCTAACTGACATACACTTGGGCTATAGATTGCGTGAATCGATTATTGATTAGTCCGATCCTTTATTTAGATTCAGTTATATAGTGTGTTTTAATTTGTAATTAACTTAATTCAGGGTGTGAAGGTTCTTGTAACTGTGGGGAAGATTAAAAATACATAGATAAGAATGCAAGACTTACAAATTTGAAGTGTTGTGTAGTTAATATGATTGATATAATAATAATTTACCAGACTAGAACGAAGCAAATCGTGTAGGCGGTTGATTGATAAATTTACTGTTCTGGACGATTATGCCGTACAATATTCTTTCTTCGGTTTAATAAAATGGAATTCTTGTCCTGTCCACCTCGTAAATACAGCTCTCTAGATTGATTTACAGCCCGATTGATGCTTCTTCTGCAATTCCTGGATCCAAATACGTTCTTCTCTCGGTTGAAGCAATTAGTGATGTTCCGTGTATTTGAAAGGTTATAAGTTCTAGTGTATTGTATATTATTAGTTGTGATACAGTTAACTCTTTCTATTTGGTTTAATATATCGTCAATTCCTTTCGGATATGGGACAATTCAAGTCCTTCCTTGTAGAACCCAGTTATTTATTTTCTATTGTGATTTCATACTATAGTCTTGTTTGGTTAAACTGTACTGGCAAGATTCAAGGATATTATCTTTAGTATTTTGAATATTATAACTGTGTCAAATATTTTAGAATATTCCGGTTAGATGATATATTTCTTAGATTTTTTATCTCATCACATTCAGATCATAAAAAGCAATAATTGAAAATCAACAACTTCTTCATTTCCTGTAGTCCATAGCAACACATGATTTTTCTTCCTTCCACATGTTTTGTATATAGTGTTTATTTCATATATTTTTTGTCTATTCCTTATCAATTTGCTATCATATCGGAATATAACTTTACCGATAGTTGGTTTATTATTTTCTACACATATTCTGCTGGTTTTTTGATATGAGCCTGTTTCTTGTATATTTACTACCTTTTCGATATTAAACGTTATCAATCGATATCATGGCATTACGGCATTATCATAATTTGTATAAATTGATATGGTTTATTATATATCATTACTAATTTAATGTTTTTTTCTAGCTCTTCAAACCGTATTCATTAATTATTATTAATTTATGTACCTAACCTTTATGTTATGAGTGGTTATATAGTGTTTTTGGCTGTTAGACCTATTATTGTAAACGGATCTACCTGTGTTTATAACTGGTAAACATCTATAGCCCTTTTACATAAATTCATACATATAATCAAATCTTAACTATTAACATTTACATAAACAATTATTTTTTCCATATCTAATGACAATTTTATCTTGAACTATGGATCACACATAAGAAAATTCAAATCTATTAACGCTAACTAGCTGCTTCACACTTCATTCTACAACAGTAATTGAATAATACATCTTGTTTCATTACCTTTCATTAACTCAACACATAATTGGTATTACATAACATAAACTTTATCATAACATTTGTTGTCACAAAATAATATCATTTAACTCAAAATCCTTACTTGCTATTGCTATAAAGTAAATTATTGTTTCATTTTTGTTTACTTTTCACTGAACATAGATCATTAACTTTTATCTAACTTACAGGTTTGTTTATTCTCGTTAATTCTACCTTGCATCCTTATTTATCTTTATCTATAATTATAAATGTAATTATTAGATTTTTGTTTTATCATGGGGTTAGATATTGACTTGTTTATTATTCTGTTAACCTAATTTTTATGTAACATGGATGCCAGCATTTCTGTTGCGTTACATATGCTCCCCCTCCTAAAAAAGTTTAGTTTACCTGAATGAAGTTTAGGTCAAATAAACTTGTCTTTTTCACATGCCTTTTCTTCATCTCAATATTAATGGTTGACGATGGGATTCTCAATGTAACTTCATTAGACTAGTATTAATAATTCTTTATTCAATAACATTTCATCATTTTAATTAACATTCTTGATCATTTTTAATTTCTGTAAACAGTATTTGTTGATAGTTGGCTACAATATTCAATGATACTTTAGGTTCACATCTCTTCTACTTATAATTACTGTAATCACTGTATTTCTCAATTATTCTTCTGTCATCTAATTTCTTTCTGTTTTCTTCGTCCTACTCTTTTGGAAACTGAGGTCATTCTTGCAACTATTCTAATATTCCTTAAATATTTAATTTCCCTAACAATCCCTAATATGTGCGTTGGTACAGTTCAGAGTGGCACTGTTTGGCTTCATACTCTGCTGCCCACACCACACCTTAATATAGTACTGCTGGAATTCATCTACAGTCAGCTATAAAATATAATAATCTCCTAATAATCTCTTTAATTACTTAATAATAAATATTTGGGAAAATTTTTTTTCCTTTGTTGCTTTTATATTTCTTCATTACTATCCTCCATACTTTGTGATTCCATTTTAGTTTCCTTAAACATTCTTTGATATTAAATCTGACAGTAATCATTTGTAATTTTTTTTGTTTTTCATTCTTGTTGTGATTATAATGCTAAGTATCTTCTTCATTTGTTTTTCTGATCTCAATATTTTCTAAATAGTTATTGTGTGATAATCATTATAACTGTGTTTCTGACTAAGTACAGTCCTTAGCTCAACTATTATTTTTCTTATAGTATTTCATTATTTTGGCTGTTTATTTTTCAATGAATTATGTTCATAAATACTCTTTCTTTCTTGTTTTCTTTAATATTACATTGGTTACATTCAATCGTTTACTGAAGTTGTTTCCTTCACTTGGCAATGTGGTATGTATTTTAGGTCATACGATTTTTCTCTTTCTTTATTTTGCATAGGTAGATTTGAGGTAAAAACTTTTATCTTGGGGTTTCATTATTCATTCTTCACACTATTTCTTTGTAGATGTTTAGTAATAATTCTAGCTTTCTTCTGTAATCTTGGGGTTTCATTATTCATTATTCACACTATTTCTTTGTAGATGTTTAGTAATAATTCTAGCTTTCTTCTGTAATCTTGGGGTTTTATGATTCATTATTCACACTATTTCTCTATAGACATGTAGCAATAATTCTGGTTTTCTTCTGTAATCTTGGGGTTTCATGATTCATTATTCACACTATTTCTTTATAGACATGTAGCAATAATTCTGGTTTCCTTCTGTAATCTTGGGGTTTCATGATTCATTATTCACACTATTTCTTTATAGACATGTAGCAATAATTCTGGTTTTCTTCTGTAATCTTGGGGTTTGTTATTAACTCTTCTTAATATCTTCTTCATAACTATATTTTAATTCAGACTTACTTCATTTTGAATGACATTTTTTTCTATTTATTTTATTGTTCAACAAATTCTCTTTTATTTACAAGTGTTTTTTCTTCAAAATCGATAATAAGTGGTTCTTATTGTATTTTAGAATTTATTGGTTGTATTCAAATTCAAATTCTTTTTAAATTCCAATTATTTTCTCTTCAAGACTTCCTTTAAATAAGTTGTTCTTATTGTATTTTAGAATTTATTCATTATATTTCTTTATTCTTTCCAATTGGTTGCCTGGTCAGTTTTCATCAAATCAGTCCCATTTTTCTGGTTGACTGCTTCTTTTCTAACCATGGTCCATTACTTCAACTGCACCCGTTGTCCGGATGACTGCAGTATTCATACCAATTTTTTCACTCTTTACATATCTCTTGTGCATGATACAAAGCCAGTACTGTAACTCGGCTGATGCAAAGTCTTCATTTAAGTCAGGGTATTCAGTTATATTTAGCTCCTTTTGAATTATCAGGTATCGTATCTCCTCTATTCTAGCATAATTACTTGTATACCCTATCTTTCCATTTCCTTGGATATCGGTACTATTTACCAAATGTTTTACGGGTATTTTCCGTATTAACGATATAATTGACTTGGTCAAATATTCTCTAATCGTTGATATTTTCAAATAATATTTAAATTTATTTAAGGTTTTGGTGATTGCTCTATGGTGGGTTATTTTGGTTATTTTCATAAAGTTTCTTCTATATTCCATACCTTTACATAACTCCCTTCGTTCATTAATTGGGATGTTAAACGCACTAATTAATCCACCTTTCCTCATCTCCATTTCTTCTTTGGTACTGACTATGTTCTTTCTGCATGTTTTTCTTATTTTCTGGTTATTCTCTTCCCTAGTTTGTATCTTCTCCTTGTCCTTTCTATTCTTATTTTCAGAGAGCACTGCATTTTGATCTTCTCTAATTTCGGTTTCCTTTCTACCTTCAGGAGTGGTTTCTAGTGTTTTATTTATATTCTTTACACACCTATCCATTGTTTCCGCTACCTTTTTGAAACCTTCATCCATGGTTTTCCTGAAACTCTTTAAGTTTTCCTCCTGTTTTTTAAATAGTTCCCCCTGTTTCCTAAATTGTTCCCTTAGGGTTTCCTTAATTTCCTCATTCCTTTGTCTATTGCTTTCCATTATAATCCTCAACAGCTCCCGCATACTCATGTCTTCCTTTTTGTTGGATTGATCTGGTATTTTCTTCTGTTGCTTCACTTTGACTATTTTTACTTTTTTTTGTACACTGGATTGTTCTAGCTTTTTATTATTTGGCATTTCTGTAAATTTATCTATTTGATTGTGTTCCTTCCTCCATTGACACATATCTTCTCGGGATAGTTCAAACATCACCCTGATCCATTCCCTTAATTCTTTGTTTTCTGTTCGTATTGGGTTTTCCGGTGGTCTTATTTCTCTTTTCCATTGTTCATAATCTTCCTGAGTATATTGTTCTGTCACCTGGGCGTATACTCCTGTTCTTTCGGTTTTCATTTGTTCTTCATTATCGTCCCATCTTTCCCAATCTTCTTCCGTCATTCTTTCCACCTTGTTCTCGTCTTTTTCGTTAGTCGTCCCAATAGTCTTTTCCTTATTACACCTGGCATCTAATTCACACAATTCATCATAAATCTCTCTCAATGTCATTTTGTCGTCTGGTGTTCCCAACGCATTCGCGCAACTCATTTGCGCTCTTTCGTGGTCATTGGTATTCTTTTCTATGTATCCCATCTCTTTGCTGAATTTCTTAAATAGTACTGTCGCCCATTCCGCGTAACTTAATCGTCTCTCTTGTCCTTGCATTTTCGTTTCCTTTTGTGTCATCTTTCTTTATTGCATTTCTAGTCTCCCACAGTTGCCTGCTCTGGTTAAGTAATGTTATTATAATTATAGTTACTTAACTTAAGCCCTACACTGGTTGAGCGGCAATTTGTAATAAGACGAGTACGTACGGTTCAAGTCCCCACTATTGAGTTCGTTAATTTGTAATGGGACGAGTACGAGCGTCTCGTTATTTTCACACAATGTAAGCCTATTCGTTGCTATGAACGGGTATGTTCCACTGTCTTTACTCTCTTAGGTCGTTTTAATTTATTTAATTATTTAAATATCTGAAATATTTGAAGTTGTGGGATCTGGTGATTTAATTAACTAATATTAACTTATCTCTCTCAAAAATATCAGTGTTAGTGTACTTGAAACTTATATAATTAATGTGTTATTCTGTAATTTCGTTCAACCCTATTATACCTTGAAGAGAATTATGTATAATTTTGTATTTTTACGCTCTCTCTTTGGTGTCGGAGAATTCCGCTATAAGCGCTGTAGTACCGGAGCAACGAAACTTCGAGGTTATTTCACTGTTTATGTTAACCAATTATTCTATACTTAGTCAGTTACTTTTTTATTCCCAACTCATTAAATCATACTCCAAATGACAAGATTTTGCAACTATGTAAAGGTTCTTTATTTGTTTACTTCTTTAACATTGAATAAGATATGTTCTAACTGACATACACTTGGGCTATAGATTGCGTGAATCGATTATTGATTAGTCCGATCCTTTATTTAGATTCAGTTATATAGTGTGTTTTAATTTGTAATTAACTTAATTCAGGGTGTGAAGGTTCTTGTAACTGTGGGGAAGATTAAAAATACATAGATAAGAATGCAAGACTTACAAATTTGAAGTGTTGTGTAGTTAATATGATTGATATAATAATAATTTACCAGACTAGAACGAAGCAAATCGTGTAGGCGGTTGATTGATAAATTTACTGTTCTGGACGATTATGCCGTACAATATTCTTTCTTCGGTTTAATAAAATGGAATTCTTGTCCTGTCCACCTCGGAAATACAGCTCTCTGGATTGATTTACAGCCCGATTGATGCTTCTTCTGCAATTCCTGGATCCAAATACGTTCTTCTCTCGGTTGAAGCAATTAGTGATGTTCCGTGTATTTGAAAGGTTATAAGTTCTAGTGTATTGTATATTATTAGTTGTGATACAGTTAACTCTTTCTATTTGGTTTAATATATCGTCAATTCCTTTCGGATATGGGACAATTCAAGTCCTTCCTTGTAGAACCCAGTTATTTATTTTCTATTGTGATTTCATACTATAGTCTTGTTTGGTTAAACTGTACTGGCAAGATTCAAGGATATTATCTTTAGTATTTTGAATATTATAACTGTGTCAAATATTTTAGAATATTCCGGTTAGATGATATATTTCTTAGATTTTTTATCTCATCACATTCAGATCATAAAAAGCAATAATTGAAAATCAACAACTTCTTCATTTCCTGTAGTCCATAGCAACACATGATTTTTCTTCCTTCCACATGTTTTGTATATAGTGTTTATTTCATATATTTTTTGTCTATTCCTTATCAATTTGCTATCATATCGGAATATAACTTTACCGATAGTTGGTTTATTATTTTCTACACATATTCTGCTGGTTTTTTGATATGAGCCTGTTTCTTTTATATTTACTACCTTTTCGATATTAAACGTTATCAATCGATATCATGGCATTACGGCATTATCATAATTTGTATAAATTGATATGGTTTATTATATATCATTACTAATTTAATGTTTTTTTCTAGCTCTTCAAACCGTATTCATTAATTATTATTAATTTATGTACCTAACCTTTATGTTATGAGTGGTTATATAGTGTTTTTGGCTGTTAGACCTATTATTGTAAACGGATCTACCTGTGTTTATAACTGGTAAACATCTATAGCCCTTTTACATAAATTCATACATATAATCAAATCTTAACTATTAACATTTACATAAACAATTATTTTTTCCATATCTAATGACAATTTTATCTTGAACTATGGATCACACATAAGAAAATTCAAATCTATTAACGCTAACTAGCTGCTTCACACTTCATTCTACAACAGTAATTGAATAATACATCTTGTTTCATTACCTTTCATTAACTCAACACATAATTGGTATTACATAACATAAACTTTATCATAACATTTGTTGTCACAAAATAATATCATTTAACTCAAAATCCTTACTTGCTATTGCTATAAAGTAAATTATTGTTTCATTTTTGTTTACTTTTCACTGAACATAGATCATTAACTTTTATCTAACTTACAGGTTTGTTTATTCTCGTTAATTCTACCTTGCATCCTTATTTATCTTTATCTATAATTATAAATGTAATTATTAGATTTTTGTTTTATCATGGGGTTAGATATTGACTTGTTTATTATTCTGTTAACCTAATTTTTATGTAACATGGATGCCAGCATTTCTGTTGCGTTACATATGCTCCCCCTCCTAAAAAAGTTTAGTTTACCTGAATGAAGTTTAGGTCAAATAAACTTGTCTTTTTCACATGCCTTTTCTTCATCTCAATATTAATGGTTGACGATGGGATTCTCAATGTAACTTCATTAGACTAGTATTAATAATTCTTTATTCAATAACATTTCATCATTTTAATTAACATTCTTGATCATTTTTAATTTCTGTAAACAGTATTTGTTGATAGTTGGCTACAATATTCAATGATACTTTAGGTTCACATCTCTTCTACTTATAATTACTGTAATCACTGTATTTCTCAATTATTCTTCTGTCATCTAATTTCTTTCTGTTTTCTTCGTCCTACTCTTTTGGAAACTGAGGTCATTCTTGCAACTATTCTAATATTCCTTAAATATTTAATTTCCCTAACAATCCCTAATATGTGCGTTGGTACAGTTCAGAGTGGCACTGTTTGGCTTCATACTCTGCTGCCCACACCACACCTTAATATAGTACTGCTGGAATTCATCTACAGTCAGCTATAAAATATAATAATCTCCTAATAATCTCTTTAATTACTTAATAATAAATATTTGGGAAAATTTTTTTTCCTTTGTTGCTTTTATATTTCTTCATTACTATCCTCCATACTTTGTGATTCCATTTTAGTTTCCTTAAACATTCTTTGATATTAAATCTGACAGTAATCATTTGTAATTTTTTTTGTTTTTCATTCTTGTTGTGATTATAATGCTAAGTATCTTCTTCATTTGTTTTTCTGATCTCAATATTTTCTAAATAGTTATTGTGTGATAATCATTATAACTGTGTTTCTGACTAAGTACAGTCCTTAGCTCAACTATTATTTTTCTTATAGTATTTCATTATTTTGGCTGTTTATTTTTCAATGAATTATGTTCATAAATACTCTTTCTTTCTTGTTTTCTTTAATATTACATTGGTTACATTCAATCGTTTACTGAAGTTGTTTCCTTCACTTGGCAATGTGGTATGTATTTTAGGTCATACGATTTTTCTCTTTCTTTATTTTGCATAGGTAGATTTGAGGTAAAAACTTTTATCTTGGGGTTTCATTATTCATTCTTCACACTATTTCTTTCTAGATGTTTAGTAATAATTCTAGCTTTCTTCTGTAATCTTGGGGTTTCATTATTCATTATTCACACTATTTCTTTGTAGATGTTTAGTAATAATTCTAGCTTTCTTCTGTAATCTTGGGGTTTTATGATTCATTATTCACACTATTTCTCTATAGACATGTAGCAATAATTCTGGTTTTCTTCTGTAATCTTGGGGTTTCATGATTCATTATTCACACTATTTCTTTATAGACATGTAGCAATAATTCTGGTTTCCTTCTGTAATCTTGGGGTTTCATGATTCATTATTCACACTATTTCTTTATAGACATGTAGCAATAATTCTGGTTTTCTTCTGTAATCTTGGGGTTTGTTATTAACTCTTCTTAATATCTTCTTCATAACTATATTTTAATTCAGACTTACTTCATTTTGAATGACATTTTTTTCTATTTATTTTATTGTTCAACAAATTCTCTTTTATTTACAAGTGTTTTTCTTCAAAATCGATAATAAGTGGTTCTTATTGTATTTTAGAATTTATTGGTTGTATTCAAATTCAAATTCTTTTTAAATTCCAATTATTTTCTCTTCAAGACTTCCTTTAAATAAGTTGTTCTTATTGTATTTTAGAATTTATTCATTATATTTCTTTATTCTTTCCAATTGGTTGCCTGGTCAGTTTTCATCAAATCAGTCCCATTTTTCTGGTTGACTGCTTCTTTTCTAACCATGGTCCATTACTTCAACTGCACCCGTTGTCCGGATGACTGCAGTATTCATACCAATTTTTTCACTCTTTACATATCTCTTGTGCATGATACAAAGCCAGTACTGTAACTCGGCTGATGCAAAGTCTTCATTTAAGTCAGGTTATTCAGTTATATTTAGCTCCTTTTGAATTATCAGGTATCGTATCTCCTCTATTCTAGCATAATTACTTGTATACCCTATCTTTCCATTTCCTTGGATATCGGTACTATTTACCAAATGTTTTACGGGTATTTTCCGTATTAACGATATAATTGACTTGGTCAAATATTCTCTAATCGTTGATATTTTCAAATAATATTTAAATTTATTTAAGGTTTTGGTGATTGCTCTATGGTGGGTTATTTTGGTTATTTTCATAAAGTTTCTTCTATATTCCATACCTTTACATAACTCCCTTCGTTCATTAATTGGGATGTTAAACGCACTAATTAATCCACCTTTCCTCATCTCCATTTCTTCTTTGGTACTGACTATGTTCTTTCTGCATGTTTTTCTTATTTTCTGGTTATTCTCTTCCCTAGTTTGTATCTTCTCCTTGTCCTTTCTATTCTTATTTTCAGAGAGCACTGCATTTTGATCTTCTCTAATTTCGGTTTCCTTTCTACCTTCAGGAGTGGTTTCTAGTGTTTTATTTATATTCTTTACACACCTATCCATTGTTTCCGCTACCTTTTTGAAACCTTCATCCATGGTTTTCCTGAAACTCTTTAAGTTTTCCTCCTGTTTTTTAAATAGTTCCCCCTGTTTCCTAAATTGTTCCCTTAGGGTTTCCTTAATTTCCTCATTCCTTTGTCTATTGCTTTCCATTATAATCCTCAACAGCTCCCGCATACTCATGTCTTCCTTTTTGTTGGATTGATCTGGTATTTTCTTCTGTTGCTTCACTTTGACTATTTTTACTTTTTTTTGTACACTGGATTGTTCTAGCTTTTTATTATTTGGCATTTCTGTAAATTTATCTATTTGATTGTGTTCCTTCCTCCATTGACACATATCTTCTCGGGATAGTTCAAACATCACCCTGATCCATTCCCTTAATTCTTTGTTTTCTGTTCGTATTGGGTTTTCCGGTGGTCTTATTTCTCTTTTCCATTGTTCATAATCTTCCTGAGTATATTGTTCTGTCACCTGGGCGTATACTCCTGTTCTTTCGGTTTTCATTTGTTCTTCATTATCGTCCCATCTTTCCCAATCTTCTTCCGTCATTCTTTCCACCTTGTTCTCGTCTTTTTCGTTAGTCGTCCCAATAGTCTTTTCCTTATTACACCTGGCATCTAATTCACACAATTCATCATAAATCTCTCTCAATGTCATTTTGTCGTCTGGTGTTCCCAACGCATTCGCGCAACTCATTTGCGCTCTTTCGTGGTCATTGGTATTCTTTTCTATGTATCCCATCTCTTTGCTGAATTTCTTAAATAGTACTGTCGCCCATTCCGCGTAACTTAATCGTCTCTCTTGTCCTTGCATTTTCGTTTCCTTTTGTGTCATCTTTCTTTATTGCATTTCTAGTCTCCCACAGTTGCCTGCTCTGGTTAAGTAATGTTATTATAATTATAGTTACTTAACTTAAGCCCTACACTGGTTGAGCGGCAATTTGTAATAAGACGAGTACGTACGGTTCAAGTCCCCACTATTGAGTTCGTTAATTTGTAATGGGACGAGTACGAGCGTCTCGTTATTTTCACACAATGTAAGCCTATTCGTTGCTATGAACGGGTATGTTCCACTGTCTTTACTCTCTTAGGTCGTTTTAATTTATTTAATTATTTAAATATCTGAAATATTTGAAGTTGTGGGATCTGGTGATTTAATTAACTAATATTAACTTATCTCTCTCAAAAATATCAGTGTTAGTGTACTTGAAACTTATATAATTAATGTGTTATTCTGTAATTTCGTTCAACCCTATTATACCTTGAAGAGAATTATGTATAATTTTGTATTTTTACGCTCTCTCTTTGGTGTCGGAGAATTCCGCTATAAGCGCTGTAGTACCGGAGCAACGAAACTTCGAGGTTATTTCACTGTTTATGTTAACCAATTATTCTATACTTAGTCAGTTACTTTTTTATTCCCAACTCATTAAATCATACTCCAAATGACAAGATTTTGCAACTATGTAAAGGTTCTTTATTTGTTTACTTCTTTAACATTGAATAAGATATGTTCTAACTGACATACACTTGGGCTATAGATTGCGTGAATCGATTATTGATTAGTCCGATCCTTTATTTAGATTCAGTTATATAGTGTGTTTTAATTTGTAATTAACTTAATTCAGGGTGTGAAGGTTCTTGTAACTGTGGGGAAGATTAAAAATACATAGATAAGAATGCAAGACTTACAAATTTGAAGTGTTGTGTAGTTAATATGATTGATATAATAATAATTTACCAGACTAGAACGAAGCAAATCGTGTAGGCGGTTGATTGATAAATTTACTGTTCTGGACGATTATGCCGTACAATATTCTTTCTTCGGTTTAATAAAATGGAATTCTTGTCCTGTCCACCTCGGAAATACAGCTCTCTAGATTGATTTACAGCCCGATTGATGCTTCTTCTGCAATTCCTGGATCCAAATACGTTCTTCTCTCGGTTGAAGCAATTAGTGATGTTCCGTGTATTTGAAAGGTTATAAGTTCTAGTGTATTGTATATTATTAGTTGTGATACAGTTAACTCTTTCTATTTGGTTTAATATATCGTCAATTCCTTTCGGATATGGGACAATTCAAGTCCTTCCTTGTAGAACCCAGTTATTTATTTTCTATTGTGATTTCATACTATAGTCTTGTTTGGTTAAACTGTACTGGCAAGATTCAAGGATATTATCTTTAGTATTTTGAATATTATAACTGTGTCAAATATTTTAGAATATTCCGGTTAGATGATATATTTCTTAGATTTTTTATCTCATCACATTCAGATCATAAAAAGCAATAATTGAAAATCAACAACTTCTTCATTTCCTGTAGTCCATAGCAACACATGATTTTTCTTCCTTCCACATGTTTTGTATATAGTGTTTATTTCATATATTTTTTGTCTATTCCTTATCAATTTGCTATCATATCGGAATATAACTTTACCGATAGTTGGTTTATTATTTTCTACACATATTCTGCTGGTTTTTTGATATGAGCCTGTTTCTTGTATATTTACTACCTTTTCGATATTAAACGTTATCAATCGATATCATGGCATTACGGCATTATCATAATTTGTATAAATTGATATGGTTTATTATATATCATTACTAATTTAATGTTTTTTTCTAGCTCTTCAAACCGTATTCATTAATTATTATTAATTTATGTACCTAACCTTTATGTTATGAGTGGTTATATAGTGTTTTTGTCTGTTAGACCTTTTATTGTAAACGGATCTACCTGTGTTTATAACTGGTAAACATCTATAGCCCTTTTACATAAATTCATACATATAATCAAATCTTAACTATTAACATTAGTAGTATAGGTATGTATGTGCTGGGACAAGGTCAATGACCCCGGAAGTAAACAAACATTACCTTGACCCCGGAAGTAAACAAAGATGACCTTGACCGAGACCTTGACCGCCCCGGAAGTAAACAAACATGACCTTGACCTAGAGCAAGGTCAAGGTCACGGTCAAGGTCAAGATCTCGGTCAAGGTGAACGCTGGTTATGACGTAAGCAATATGATTTCCAATGACGTGTTCAAGGGAATTACGTAATAACATGTGAACACATGCGGTTGACCTTTCGATTAAACCGCGCCCAAGAAAATTGCGCAATAACACGTGAATGTATATGGTCGATTAAACCACATCCAAGAAAATTGTGTAATAACACGTTTTCATCATGATAGAAAAGTTGACGTCCATATTTTGAAAAATAAAAATACGAATTAATCAGGATCGAACCTATGAAACTATACATCGAATTAAGAAACAACGATTTAATCTACACGGCTAATTCGTATTTTGAATATCTTACTAAATCATGTGAGGAAAAGAGAAAATTCTTTAGAAATGTACATATTTTTTTTCTTTATTTTTTCCAACATAAACATACAATTGTTATAATGTTTTTACATAATGTTGATAACTACATTTATTAACTTTCTGCGGATTATAAAGACCATTAGTAACATCATTTATACTATCAACTAGCTTAAATTGATTATGTTGTATGTTTAACATTACTTTGTACTCATTCACCTTTTCAGGTACAAATTTAAATATTTTACAATTACACATATTAAAATTTTTAAGCCCAATATTTTTAGTATCATAAATGTTATAAACTACATTCTTCCGCCGATTATATTTGTTTCGCGTGTTAAAAACTTGTTCCATCATTCACCAACGAATAATGACCGTAGGGTAGTGTATCTATTTTATTATCGCAAAGAATTCTTTTATTGTCTAAATTACTTAACGCCAATTTGTTGCACGTAATCGTTTCAACTAGATGTTTTTTCGATCGGAATAATTTCATCATTCTATAGCTATTAATTTTATTATTATCCTTATTTATAGTTACGGGTTTATTATTTGTAAAAACGGTTTTAGAATAGACGCACTCTTTAAAATCTTCAAAGCTTATATGTTTGCTAATAACATTTTTTTTAATTCCTTTTGCTCTTTTTTTAATTTTGTTATCCGCAGTTTTAAATGTATATAATTTAGAGCGTAAACCGATAAATTCTTTAATCGGTACACCCACACATTCATCTTTAAATTTACCAATAACTTTTTTATTTTCATCCGAATAGCACGGATGATTGGGCGAATAATCTGATGTATCAAAGTGTGTAAATAAATCTGAATCTAATATGTCTTTATAAAAATCTTCTGTACGAATTTCGTAAAAAAAGCTATCTGTATCTGTATATAAGAGCAAAAGCTTTTCACCATATTTTTTCTTCATTATATCGTAATGAAAATCATACATTAACGTTTTACTTATTTCTAATACGCTAAATCCGATGTATATTGGTTTATCTAAAAATAAACGTTTTTTATCCGATAATACCGCACATAACGATTTATTATAAATTATTCTGTCTTTAAATACCGGTTGTGTAATTAAATTTAATAATTTTTTCTCATCACTTACAAGTTTAAGGTCAATTCTTTTTCTCACGTTCTCCATACATTTACCGAACTCCGAGTTGTTTAATAATTTAAAAAAGTCTTTTTCAAAATCATTTTTAGCTTGTTTTCGTTTTTCTGTATTTAAGTCAATGTACGTTTTTAACCAAGGACCCTGCAAAAATTCTATAATACGATGAATTTTTATAACTTTTAAACCGTGTTTAACAGCTTGTTTTAAATTAATGTAATGACATACATATTTTTCTTTATTTTCTAATGTTGTTAACAATTTTTGTTGTTTTGTTCCTTTAACGCATTGATTAACTGGTAGAAACGGTAAATCGCTATGATGATCATGTAAGTGATGAGGATACTCAACGTCTACTTCTAAAATATAACCGACGGGAGAATCGTCTGCAATATCTAGTATATTTAAATTATCGTTAGGATCTTTCCAAGTAAAACCAGCATACGGCATACATTTACTCATTGCCCAACCGTACAGATTATTCGCGTCTAAATAAGTTAAAAATTTAATCGGGTTAGTTACATCAAATGTTTCTGGAATATATTTATTGTTAGCAACAGATTCTTTTTTTATGCAAACACTTATTCCCCCCCTCACCCCATTTTCAAAAAGTAAGTACATTTCATAATCGGTTAATAATTCCAGTTTAATTTTTGTATAACTTAACATTGCATCAAATGCAAAACCTGGTACTGTAAAGTAGTGTGCGCAGTCTAGTTTATAAGATTGCATACAAAGAGATCTAAAATTTTCAAAAATATCACACAATAATAAAACATCAATTTTTAAATAAAGATCGCTATACTCCCCAAGAGTTTGTATATTAAAATGATTCCAAACTTTACACGCGTGTTCATAATCATCATTTCCAATTTCCGAATCATTTAGTGAACTATAAAAACAATCTTTTGGAGGTAATCTACATTCTTCCAACTTTTTCCAGGAATTCGTATATTCGTAAGGATACACACCTTTCCTGGTAACTAGCGGCATACTGTCTACAGAAAAAAATTTTCCAGTATAAAAAAACTTATCCTTAGGTAGATTATTACTGAGCTCAGCTAACGAACAATTCATAAACCGATAAGTATCAATAAATCTAATATTTAAACCCGAATGTGTTTTCTTTGCAAAAGAAATATATTTTTCTCTTGTATTAGGAATTACATGAATATTTTTTACATCATAGCCCAATTGTCGCACTATAAAATGCGAATCATAATTAGAACTACCATGTATGAAAACTGGTACAAATTTCTGTTGTTCTCGTTTCAGGTTACACGTATTACATAATACCGCACGAAATCGACCGGTTAAATGACAATGATCGCGAACTTTGGGATATAATAACGTAAATTCCTTATTACACATTTCGCAATGTGTAGCCAATTTAAATTTTATTTTATCATCTCGATTCATATGTAAAGGTATATTTTTTTTAATAAGTAAACCGATTAAATTAATTTTTTCAACTAAATATGTCATAAAATTTTCCGCAGCATTTTTACCACGATATAAGTAAGGTTCTGAAGGTAATCGGTTTCTAATACTTTCAGAGATATTGCTATCTATAACAAAATATACGCAAAAACTCATCGGAATATGAAATTCGTTAACTGTAGTAAATTTGTTTTCGGGGTTGGGCAAACAAGTACTAACAGGTTTCAAAATACATTCGAAATCTGCATATACCACAATAGGAACCCTATATTGATAATGAAAATTTTTAAATTCTAATATGTTGTTGTCAGTAGTTGGTAATGCTATTTTTACGGGCGAATACTTTCCGCAATATCTACTATGAATTTTTAATTTTTTTGACTTTTTAGTAAAAAACGAAAAACAACGTTTACATATTTCAATTACTTCTGTATGTTTTGTTAACTGTGGTCTTATTAACTTGGAAAAATCCTTTATATAACAATAATGGTAATTAGCATTATTCAATTTATTTAATACTAGAAGGTCAAAATGATTATTTTTTTCTTCCCTACACACTTTAAGAGGAAAAATTGATTTTTTTTCATCGATAGAATAAATGTTTATTGACACATTATTATTTTTTTCAAAACGAGAAATTTGGTTTAAAGGTGTAGGAAAGTCTATATGTTTAAAATCAAATTTATTTTCTAAATTAAAATAACGAAAATTAACCCGTTCAATGTGAGGTCCAGTAACATAACGACATAAGATTGACCATTTAAAACAAAAAATATCATTATTTTTTGGATTTATTATACATTTTTTATTTTGTAAGAATTTTGGAAGTGGAATATATGAAGCACCTCTTAATGGTTTAAATCGATTTATTCTTAGTAAAATTCCGTCTATACAGTGAAGACTCCATCCGGAACCTTTCCCCATATATATGTTTTCATCGTGACAAATCTCTCTAATCGAATTATTTAATATCATATTTAAATTATCGTTTTCTAAAACTGGGATGTTTTTTGTTTTAAATGATCTGTCCTGTGTTTCATTTATGACAGGTTTTATGTATGTACATTCGACAACTATGTTGAATTTTATTGGACCAAACATTGAAATTATGTTACTTAAAATTGTAACTATATTTAATTTAATGTAATCTAATAACAAACAAATGTCCTTATAATTATTATTAGTGTTTTTATAAAAATATGTTTTTAAATTTCCTTTAAATGCATTCTCTATTTCTATGTAACTATTTGATTCAACAATTTGTTGTAATCTCGCCGTTTTTAATTTTAAATTTATTGATGATGATGATGATGATAATGATGATGCTGGAGATGATGGTGGTGTTGACCATGTTGTTGTTGACTCCAAATCTTGTACACGTGACGGTCCAGGTTGTGGCGAAGGTGTTGTTTCACGAGATGAAGCATGTTCTTCCTCAACAGTATTTCTGGCAAATTGTCTTTTTTTAAATGGCAGATTTTTGTCCATTGCAATCTATAAAAATATATTTAAACAAACGATATTCATATCGGTTCTATAATTATAAAAATTTATTATCCTTGTATAATTTTTATACTTACGTCAGTTACTTGTTCTTCTTGTGTAAAGTAAACTGTATTGTTGGCTCCTTATGTGTGTGGTTGTATTATCTATCTTTATATAGTCGCGTAAAAAGTAGAACAGCAGAGTGATCTAATCTTTATACTTTGAACTATTGTTGTGTAACACGCCCACCGTTTTTGCAATGCAAGATAATCTTTCTCGAGCGCGGTTTAATCGAAAGGTCAACCAGCTTTTCCTATAGTGAGAAACAGTATATATAAAGCGCCTTAGAATTGTATTGTACACGCTCAAACTGCTTCAATAAGAAGAATCAGCAAGTTGTTTCTGCATCGCTTTTTATACAGCAAACTCTATCAGGTAATTATTATTTTTTTGTATACTTTAAAACTTTATTTACAAATTAGTTATGTATCAAAAAACGATTATTTGTATGTTATAGAATCAATAATGGCCGCATCAATTCTTTATTTTAAAAAATTATCTAAAAACGCTTATCCACCTGAAAAGTTAACTAATCAGTCTGCGGGTTTTGATCTCCGTAGTGCGTATAATTATAAAATTAATGCTAACGGAAAAGAATTAGTAAAAACCGATTTAGCTGTTAAAATACCTGACGGTTGTTACGGGAGAATTGCACCACGTTCAGGATTTGCTCTTAAATATCACATCAACGTTGGAGCTGGTGTGGTAGATAGAGATTATAGAGGGAACGTAGGTGTGGTTATTTTTAACCATTCGTCAGCGTATTTTAACATAAATAAAGGTGATCGAATCGCGCAACTGATTTGTGAAAAGATTGAAGAACCGGAACTGAGAGAGGCATCAACTTTAGATAGTACTGAGAGAGGTGATAACGGTTTTGGTTCTACGGGTGGGATAAGCGGATTAAATGATAATGATGAAAATAAAGAATTATTGCTAGAAATCGATAAATTTTTAGCGGAAGGCTAATAAATTTTTTGTTTTTCTAGTAATGGACATCGCTGGACCATCTCACCACATCGAGGAATATGTTTCATTAGAAGACATCCTTAAGCTATTATATTTTTATGGACTTTCGTCTTTATGTTTATGGGAAGATGTGCTAAAGAAAATTAAAACTGATATTGTCAATTCAGATGATGTAGATGTTTTTAATTTATATAGTAGACTAATAGAAATAACAAAAAATATTAGAATCGCTTTAGAATTAAAACTAGTTCGCTCGCAAAAGGATTTATCACTACTAAATAATTATTTGTTTGATATTGATGAAGTATACGAATATTTAAATACAACAATTGTAAATTTTAAAGAAAAAATATATTAAAATCGACATTTATAATTATTAATTCTTTAATAAAAAATAATATGATGTGTGATAACGATAGCGAAAAGTTTACAATAGATATAGATAATGAAGAGGAGGATGAGGACGAATTTGATAAAGTTTTTACATCCGTAAAAACTAACGAAAATGATAAAAACAATCTCCGTTTTGAACAAACTGTAATGTTTCAAGCTGGGGGAACAAGGAAAACATTGACCACACCTGGTGAAAAAGGGGGGTATTTAATCAAAATTGAAATAATTGACACAAAAAATTTGGTAAACGTTGCTAAAAACGATAGATGGACTAAGGCCGCCTACAGGGCCACATTTTTAGTAGATTCTTCTAAAGACTTGAAATACGTTCAATTATATAAAATGATTTTAAATGTTGCGAAGAATTTGGCAAATATTAAAAATGTTAAAAAAACAAAATTTAAAAATTTTTAATGTTTTCCTTGTTTACTCGAATCTTGTATTTTTTTATTTAAAAATTGAGTGTATATTGTAAAACATTTATGTAATAAAAAAATTTAACACAATTTTTATCTCTAGTTTTAAAAACACAATCCCCAAACATGAAACCTATATATAATTACAGATATGGAACCGACTGAGGTTTTTATCAATTTCTTCATCTTGTTGATGGTGACGATACATACGTCTCAGTCGAGGATCCAAAGACCTGTAGCCGTCGTAAGACCGATGCGTCGGCGGTTACCATCACCACCACCAGTACGAAATGTACGACCACGAAGGGGACCGTCACCACCACCACCAGATGAAGAAACAATACAAATTATTGATGATGATGATGATGATGATGTTATAATAATAAACTATTTATAACATAATACAAATTTTTTATTATTTCACATAAAGTTTATACATATTTATTTATTTGTGCTACACAGTCCCAACATCTAAGTCTTTTAACTTTTTGGTGTTTATCACATTCACTATTCCAATAATACATCAACCAATCGCTTATATAACAAACATTATTTAAAGCACATTTATTTACATTATGTTTATAAGGACAGTTAACACTATACACATTCTGAAGTTTCAAAATATTTAAAGATGGACATCCTAAAGTTTCGATATCGATAATTCCAGCATACGAATTTAGTTGTGTTTCCAACAACAGCTTCTTTTCCGATCCTTTCACGTAGATACGTTTAATTTTGGATAATTTATCGAAAATCGTTTGTAGTTCAGAGTAGTCTTGAAGCCCGCAGTTCCAACTAAATCCGTGTAATCTCTCTTTAAGCCAGTTTGTATGTTTTTTCTTTTTATTTGATAAATGTTTATAATCGAATGGTGGTAAAAATAAATGATGTTCTCTAACGCCAACAAGCTTGGCGTTTTCTATTTTTTGCATACACAACTCTTTAATAATAAAGTTTTTTCCGTCATCTCGGAAACCTTGAAAATCGACAACGTATTCAACCATTCTTATTGAATGCAAAAGCGTGAATACTGTAAAAATATTCTTCATGCTTCATTATAAAACGATTAGATAAGCGATTTTCTTACGGAACCAGATAACGGTGTGTATTGTATAATTGTATCATAGATAATAAGACAGTAGATTGCAGTTTTTTCGGGTATATTTTGAGATGTTTCTATTTCAAGACGAACATCTATTGAACCCGTTTTTAATGATTCATTTTGCTTAGAACAATCGATAACAAACAGAGGCGTATGAGTTATAAAATTTTCACGATTCATCATTGGCGCGTCCTTACTACCATAGTAATATGAAGATTGAAATCGTCTGTAAAATTCGTGTAAAAGTAACAATTGACCATTCAGATTGTCGTATGGATAGTATTCTGAATTCAAATATAATTTAATATTACGTAGTGATACGGAATCAAAATTTGCCGAATTCTTGTGTATATTATTTTTCCTATCAGACTGAAAGCCAACAATAACGTAACGAGGTTTTTCTGCTTGTGATGACGTTTTGACAGTCCAAGTGTGCTGCTTCGCTTGTGGTGTAGACGGATATTCATAAAGCTCCCATTTCCTAAAGGGGATCAATATAGGTTCATCACGCTCTATTATTTTAAAAAAATCATATTTTTTTTCATCATTTACATACACATATGGCATTATCCATGATATCTGTTTTATTGTAAATTTACATCCAGTCACCGATTCTGGTAAAACAACAGCGTTACTATCGGTCGATGCTCTTATTAAAACTAGTTCTTGCTTTATATTTAGCAGAATACGTTTATAATCCTCAACGAATCCAAACAACATTTTTAATGGAATACAGAATAGGAGATCTTTTTCAGATGGCGATAGAGCCCCATATAAATTTTCATTCCAAGCAGCATTTTCTAAAGTATTAACTTCATAAGGTTTAATTGTTAATAGATTCTTCATCGTTGTCGTTATTCCAACATTTTTAATTCGATCAATTTCTGACCCACATATTTCATATCTAATTTCATCAAATAAAAATGCCACAGCGTTTGAAACTAATTTATACGTTTGATCAAATACACCTAAATTATTTGTGTATTCTAATAGTATATAGAGATAACTATCATGTGGAAACGTAAAAACATCTTGTTGATTGATTGGTATTCTAATTTCATCATTATTATTATACGTGCTTGAAGTATACGGATGATGGGTCTGATATTTTAATCTTACTATCGCATCATCTTCATATACGGGATTGTTTAATATATTTAAAATACTACTACTCATTTTTTCGAATATTCACTTATTACTGTTAACCCCAATAATTGTAAAAATTTCTTATTTTGAGGTGTTAATCGTTTAATATTTTTATCTCTACTGATCTTATTCAGATCGTTAACAACCGTTTTATCGGTGTTACCATAGCAAAAAATAAGCCTCATTTTTTTCTCAGGTGTAGACGTAACGTTATTATCTCGTCTCTAAAATTAATCGGTCTTCCTTGTTGATCTTCTAATCTTACTGTAATACGATGTATTCTCGATGTGTTTACTGGTAAATAAATTACATTTGTTGGTATTTCAACTATTTTAAATCCTGGTGGAACCGTAGGATAAAACTCGTGTATTATATGACCTTCAATACCGTTATTAAATGAATAACTAACAAGATTGCAAACTAATCGAACGGCCTCTACTCGAACAATACTTATTGGTAAGGTTGAGCTGTACCATTTATTAGGCTCAAGCACACATTCTTCAAAACCGAATATGGAGGCAAGAGAATTAGGCTTTTTAAAATCGATTAATACATTAGACAAAATTTCGCTTTTCAGCGTATTGTTATTCGCCTTTATCACCACCCGAACGTGTTCATAATTTTTAATTAAGTAATCATTAATATATGTTGCAATGTCTGATATTTCGTAAGAACCTGTAGGTAATTCAATTTTCTTATCGCCATCAAAATATAGTATATTATTTACACCTTCTTCCACGTTTGGTATTGAATTGTATGTCATGAAATCGATTAATCCAAGTTCCCATTTTTCGTTATTATTTAATTCAATTGGTGGAAAAATGTCACACTCCAATTCAGGTCCTTTGCCGCTTAAAGAAAACATTGTTCGCAAGAAATTGAAGACATAAGTGTCCACAATTAACTGAACCCAATTTTTGCTTTCGTGTATAATTATAACTAATTTCGATAGGATGTTCTATGGATGAAGAAAAATAGTTAATCAGCTCAATAGGCGGTTTTAAATTACCAAAGCTATCAAAATAATTAATTTTATTCTCATGTTTTACGTAACACACCCAATGCGTGCCTTGACCGTAAATACTGTCTAAATTAACAATACCAGCCTCATTTTTCCATATAGCACTGTTTAAAGGTAACGTATCACGCATAAACACACCTCTAAAATTTGGAATTTTTAATCGATTAATATATAACAATAACTCGCTCGTTGAAAGCGGGCGAATTGGGATATGTTTAATTATTTCCGCCGCCGCCGATTTGATTTTTTTTTTTTAACGCCTCCACCCGTTTTTTTATACGGTCGTAAGTATAATCCTTTACCTTTCAAACATTTCTTTTTTGAAACCTTCTTCTTCTTCTTTACACCCCCACCAAATTTGCTTTTCGCCTTCATAATATTAGTTACAGCCCACGCAGCGGCTTTCTCCGCGAGCGAAGCGTCTTCTGATTTAACACGTTCCCAAGCTCTTTCAGCTAAGTCTTTATCCGCTCTAGCACGGTTTGTAGAATCTGAATATTTAGAATAGGCGATATCGTGTTGTTTACACGCCGCGTCAAGCTTATTAATTCCAGGGTCTCCTCGTTGCAAGCGTTTAGCCAACTTCGTACCTGGTCCACAATATTGATAACCGGGTATATGAAGTTCAACTGGTAATAAGTCGATTGATTTGTTAATAACAGTACCAAGAATGTCGCCCACTAGCCCGCTCCCCTCTTTATCGTTCCGATACACGCGCATTTATGATTCTTCATACAAACTCTGTACCATATATATAATATAAAATTCGTGTCTACTTTTAATAGGTTTGTCTGTTGTAAGTTCTTTATATAATTTGTACAATATATTTAGCAATTTTTTATCATATTCGAGAAACTGATCATATACGTATTTTTTATTTACAACACCATAATCGCTTTCAGGCTCGCTAACATTAACAAGTTTAGCTTTTTTAAAATCCAGCTCACCATCACTATTAAAATCTACTCTTTTGTCTATGTATTCTTCAACCTCGTGTTTCAAAGTGTTCAAAGTATTGTCTAAAGTTTGTTTATTTATACCATCAGTTAAATCAACAGGTTCAGCCACATTAATTAATCTATTATTCTTAAAGTCGCAACACCCAGGTTGTACAAGCGAATTGGGTAATTTATTATCCACATAAAATTTATTTGCGGCGTCTTCTTGTTCTTTAGGATTTTGTAGTCGTTCGATAACGTGATTCTCAGCATCAAAAGAGTTTCTTTTTTTATTAAATATAATAGTATTGTTTCTTAAATATTCCACATTTACAACATCGAGTTTAGATATGGGTGAAGCAACATTTGTAACACGATTATTTTTAAACGAATAAACAGAACCATCTTTCACCTTAACCGGAATTCTATTAACTAAAGAAGTTTTCATCGTATTTTCACAATATATTTTATTCGCAGCATCAAAAGGTTCTTGCGGATCGGCTAAATTAGTAATTTTTTTCATTTTAACATCGAAATGATTACCAATATTTGATAAAGTAATCGAGTTTTGTTTCACATATTTAACGTTCACAGCTTCATTATCCGTTTTCGGGTCTCCAACATTGCATAGCCTTTTGTTATTTATGTTAAAATTTCCATCCTTTGTTAATTTAAACCCCTCACCCGGTGGACCGCGTTGAATTTTTGATCCTGTCACCAGTTCTCCACTATAGTGTCCGAATTTGTCAACGCTCATTTTGAAAATATGGCCTCAAACGATGCACCGTCTTCTTTTATTATCCCCGCCTCATGCAATTCTTCTATAATTGATAATATCTCATTGCTATGACCTGAATGACCAGCACTTTGAGAAGCGATTAACAATTGTAGCCGTTTACATAATTCGTTTATATCATCCCAATAGACATAATTAGGCTTGTTGTTATTTAATTTTAATAAACCTCGACCACGATTTTCCGGTTTAGATGTTGAAATAATCGGTTTAATTATATTTTTATATTTGTAACTAGCGCTGCTTTTTACTCTATTTGTCGTTAAATTTAAATATGCACCTGTTTTACTTATCATATGTGAATATGCGTTTAAGTCTTCTTCCGAATATAAATATGCGTCCGGGTGTTTTTTGAAAATAAGATCGTACAAACCAGGCGTACCTTTATATGTAAAACCGTTGATTATAATATCATCATTTTCTTCAATTTTCATAGGGTATTTACCCAACATTAAAGTAGTACCATTCGTAAAATACGGACCAAAAACGTGATCGATATCGTGATTATCATCATCAAAAAATTTACGCATATATTGTCTCGCTAGCAGTCCTTTAAACCATATATCAATATAATGATCAATCGATTTTCGTCCTTCTGGTGTTGATATCAATTCTTCTGCTGTAGGTAGCGTTTCATACGTTTTTTCTTCTTCGCGCGGTAACGGAAGCGGCGTATTTGGTGGTGCTGGGCGTTTATTCGATAATGTATTGTTTTCAGATTCATCTGAAAACCTTTTGTTTTTTAATCGCTCCTGAATATCGTCCATTTCAACATCCGCATCTCGTTCTTTCTCCTTACTTGGCGGTGTAACAGTGTTCTTTTCTTGTACTAACTTTTGTAATGGAGCGACAACGGGCCTTAACGATTTTTCTGCAAGTTCTTCTTCATCAATAATGTTTTGTGTTAAAGTCTGATGTTTCTTTCGAATATTCTTTCTTATCTTCCCAATCTCTTTAGCGAGCTTCTCACACTCATCTAGAGAACGTGACTTTCTCGGTGCCATGATGAAAAATAATTGAACGAACAATTACAAGTCGTTAATATAGATATCAAAATCAAAACGGTAACGCCCTCCACAGTTCATATTGCTTTCTTTATCTATTACAAGGAAACCCTTTTTCCGTCGTGTCCACGCTTTTGTACAAATATCTTTAAACACTTCAAACGTCATGTCTGTATTTACGTGATCACTATATATATGTTTTAAATTTAAATCGTCCTGTTTAAAAATAATTATTAAATTTGCATTATCGCGTATCAAATGTTTTGGTATTCGAACATAAGTTTGACATATATATATAACATTGTTTTTTTTATGTCTACACATTGTAAAATGGTTTCTAATGTTGTCCTGTTGCTCGCACGCTACATCGTCAAATATAATAACCGAATTTGATTTAGCATCGTCAGGATGAATCACTTGATCATTTTCAGAAAATTTATAATAATCTATTTCCGACATATCGGATAAAACCATATCTAAAAATTTATATTTTGTTTGATAGAGCGATTTTGAAAAAATATATACATTTTCAAAATATAACCCGTTAGGATCAAACAGCAGATTTAACATTAAATTTGTCTTCCTGTATCGCTGGGGCCTATGATAAGACATCTGACATTATTTGGTAATAAATCGCTATGAACTTTGTTCTCTTTTTCTATCGATTTACCAAAGTTGCGGATACGCAGTCTCTTTGTTTGTTGTACAAACTTCATTTTGATAATAACTAATACAGATTAAATAACACGATTTTTATCAATCCAGCTATTGCTAGATTTATCATATCCCAACCACTTAACAAATAATTTATTACCTCTACGCTTTAATATTTTTTCGATTAAAAATATATCTCCTAATTTTGTTTTACTAATTTCTTGTTCGTAAAACCCCCCATCTAATACGATTCCTTTATCATCTCTTAAAATATAAGTCCTGGGTGCTGTTGGTTTAATACTATCAACTGTAAATATTTCGTTTGTCCAATTTGGTAAATAACCCTTTGTAAATACTTTCTTATATTTACTAATTCTTACTCTATCACCAACTTTAAATTTTGGCGGTTTCTTATTAAGTAGTAATCGTTTTTTATTTATTTGTGATAGGACTAACTCTTCATTATGTAAGCCTACATCTATTGGTTTCATCTTAATAGTTCTGTGTACGCTATTATTATATTTATGTAATAAGTTGGGAAGAATTTCAATCCATGTATATTCCCCGCTAGAAGTAAACCACTTCCACATATAGTTTTTTAATGTGCGATTAAAACGTTCGATTATGGACGCTTTTTTATCAGAATAAGTAGAATAATGGTTTATATTATAATAACCAAGCAATCGTTGAACGTGTAAATTATAGAACTCTTTTCCGTGGTCGGTTTGTAAATGTTTCATTTTGTTCGCTCGTAAGATAGGTGAAAGAGCTTCCACAATATCGTTTGAAGATTTTGTTTTTAAAGGAATGGCGAACGCATATTTACTAAAACAGTTTATTATTGTTAATATATACTTATAACCTTTATTTAACTTTGAAAACGATATCATGTCTACGAGGTCGGCTTGGTACAAATCGTGAACGCCTTTCAACTCTACATTACGTGTTGGAAAATTCCGTCTGGCTTGTTTGTGTAGTTCATCGCTGATAATCTGTCTAACACTCATTATTATTCTAAATACAGTAACAAAGTGATTAAATAGGTTGAAAAATCAGTTAATAAACGCATACTATTTCTGTTATCACATTTTTTATTTACAATTGCACAGTTGCATATTTTATTTTACAATTGCGATTTATGTAATTTTACTAGTAAACAATCTGGTGATGCTTTTTGATGTTCAGTCCAAGGATCATCGGTCGCTTCCCATTCGTCAAGAACAACTTTACATTCTACACACATTGCTTCATCGCTATTTCCTGTATAAAAAAATCCCGCTAATAAAAGCTTATCGGCTGCTGGTAAACGTTTTGGCCAAGCACAGAATGTAGCTTCCATCATTTCCTCAGTTGCACTAACACACATCTTTGCATCTGAATAATCCGCAATACACTTTTTAGATTTTGCATAGTTTTCATATTTGTAAGGCAAATAACGAACTCTTTTACATTTCGGATGTGAAAGTTTATGTATAAATTGAATATGTGTGATAGTAAAATAATTTTTTGTTTTAAATCCACACTCGCTACAAACAATAATTCTTGAACCTGGTGTATGAATAAAACCCTCATTTTCAAAAAAATCTAACAAAAACTTTTCGCATATTGTCACCATCTTGAACCGATTATATCTTTTGTTTCTTCTTCACAGTCTATGTCTATTAGTATTTGGTAACGACATCTTTCTAATTTTTTCAACACATCCGTATATGAATAAGATACTGGAAAATGAATCTTAATTATACACTCTTTCCTTTCAAATTTGATAACATCCGCTTCAGAAAATTCGTTAATTATTAGATAACACACATCGTTAAAAGAATACTCTCCTAAACCTAAGTGATCTACAAAATAAACGCGCCAATTCAAAGCGTGCACGTTTTCCGTATCACTCTGCAAAGCCATACTGAATGTAACTTATAAAAAGGGGATATATATATATACCCCGACAGAAAGCATATGATGAAAATATATAAATAGGAGATTAAAAATAAATATTTAACAAAAATTTTAAAACTATAAATCTTTTATTAATTCTTTCATAAACGGTCTTATAGTTGAGTCTGGTCTGTTAGCTATAGATTTTAGTTTAGTGATTTCCCCAGGCGTCAGACGTTTTGGAGAAAAAAACCATTTATGTAGGAGACGCTCCTCCTCCTTCCGTTTTACGTTCTCATGATCCATTGAGGTGGGCTTTCGTTTTACGTTCTCTTGATCCAGCAAGCGTTAACGCCTCGGCGCGCTTTGTGTAAAATTAAATACAGTTTATATAGCAAGTGGAACACGTGCTGTTTTTTTGTAATGCAAGCAGGATGTAGTTAACCGACTTACGCAACACACATTCACTTTCTGGTTATTACACAATATCGAGGTCAACTAACCGCTTAGCGCGGTATAAATATTTTTTTAATTTTTCCTTTGTATTATTAACTTCTGTATCAAATCTTTTAATTTATATAATACGTCATCATTTACACATTCCAATCCAAACACTGAAAGATTATTTCTTTCCGTTTTTGATAGCTTGCCAGTAAATTCGTTAAACGCGAAAATCGTATTATTCTTAAAAAAATATATATTACCATCTATGAACCTAAATGACGAGTCGGTATTAGGAGGTATCCCTGGAAAACGTTGAGATATATATCCCCACGATCTAATTGTAAACGAACACTCATCAACCTCTCTAAAATAATTATCATTATGAAATATAAAAGTTTTACCTGTATAACTATTGAATACAGTATGCAATTTACTTGGCTGAATATTAAACACGGATGAAAGATATTTTGGGTAACCATGAATTAATTGAAGACTTACTAAGTCGAACATATAAATAAGCGAATCAACGAACATCACTATCTCACCAGACGGACGTTGATAGACGGCTAAAACTCTTGAAAAGTTTTTTGGTAAAAATGTTAACCAATCCGTTATAATAATCGGTTTAGAATATATCATATCATCGGTGTTTACTATCCATAACCATTTCTCGTATAATATATATAATCGTTTGTCTGCTATTAGAAACGTGTTAAGGTTTTTAAGACGACAAAGATCGATTTTACTATCAACAACAGAATAATTATCTTCTTCTTCAACTGGTGATCTAGGCGTTGTAGAAACTGGTACCATATTTTGTTGTGGTTTACCATACAAATTTTGAATAGCCAAAACATCATCATCGCTTAATTCAATTTCGCCATTATAATATGCAAACATAACAGAATCCGGCACATCGGAGTGTGATAACCCTATCGTGTGTCCGATTTCGTGAATTAAGGTTGAAAACAGATTTGTATAACCAGGAGACTGAATTTTGTCGCTAGAATATGACCATATCTCATCCTCGTCTACATGAATTTCCCGTCTTGAATTTGCATAATCCGGATAAAATGCGTGTGCTAGCGAGCCTGATTTCCCATCAAACTCTCTCGTACACTGTGTTAATTGTGTTTGCATCATATGTTTTAGACGTTTATTAGAAATTAAAATGTCAGTATTTGTTCTGTCATGTTTAAAACGTATACCAGATTTTTGTTCCCACACAGCAAAAGCTTTACTTGTTAATTCTAAAACCTCCTGATTAGCTAAATAATAATGCCATGTAACCAGTGGTTTATTCCATTTAAAAGCTGTTAAACGAAAATCGGATATATTATCTTCATTACCGCATCTGGGTTTTAGCATTAAATCTTGAGTTTCATTATTTAATTTTCCATCCGCAGGTAACTTGTAATATTCTTGAAAAATAAGTAACGCGTTGAAAATGTCCGTTTCGTTTAATAATTCTAAAGAAGTATTATCTTTCACTTGAAGATAACCATATTTATATAAATATGATTTTACTTGTTCCAACGTTGCGTTATCCGTTAAACAGACCGGTAAAATAAATACTAAAATTATAATAATTTTCATGTTCACACAACACAATCAACTGATGGTTAATCACTGCTGAAAAATAGTAATATTGGAAAACGGGGGCGCCATCTAGGAAAAACAAAAAATAAAAACTTTATAATCAATTTTTTATTTATACAGTATCCAGTTTTCAATATATGTATAAACATCTGAAAACGTTTTACCGCTTATATCTAAACACATAATATTACAAATTTCGGCAATAGATTTAAAATAATAATTTTGTAACAAAAAATATTCATCTGTTGCTAAATTAGTGTCAAAACCGTTTCTTTTTAATAATCGTTCCTTAACACTTTTAATATCTGAATCTATTAAAATCAACACATTAGACGATTTAAAATAATCTAACATCCACGAAGGTATAATTTCCTGTAACTCTGGAACACTTAATTTTTCGCCTTTTTTATTAACTATACCATACACAAACGGTGCTACGGGCGATCTGTCACAACACATTATTTTATAATTTTTTCCAATTTCACCATTTAAAAATAGTTGTGTCTGATACATAGAGTACCAACTAATCGTATTAAATTGTATTCCATCGGTGCGGGTATACAACTCTGGAAATTCGTTTCGCAACAGAGTCAAATCGGATGAGGATGTAAAACAAACGTTATTTTGATAAAGATTTGTCAACATGCTTGATTTGAAACATGCTGCTGTCCCATCTAAATAATATACAATTTTTCCAGACATAACTAATTTTTTAATGTGTCACTCCTTTTCTTTACTTCTTCACATTTCGGCGACCACTTCTCATGTTCATGGAACGGATCATCACCAACCTTCCAAAGACCTAATTCGAGCCCGCAGGAATAACAGCGTACTCTATCGTCCGGTCTACTATTACCGCAATCACAACAGTCGTAAGAAACTTGTGGATAATAATAAAACCCCGCAGCTGCTAAAGCTGTTGGAGAAATATATGATAGAGGCCAATTCCTAAATGATAACCTCCTCTCATATAACTCCGTATGTGATTTATCAGGAGCGGATACACAATCTGCAATGTCAAATTTCACTCTTTGGCGGGTAGACGTAGAATCGGCCATACTGTGCTCTTTAAATAGACCGTTCTCCTTATTATCACCTGTTGACCCCTTCTCTTCCTCCATTATACAATAAACCCAACTTTCCGCGTCGCGTTTTACTACAGAATGACAATCGTCACATATAAAAAAGTAATATATTAAAACACGTATTTTAAACGCTATCTGGAAACGATTACATGTAAACACGCGAACCCGAAACACGCATACGTCAACTTTTCTATCATGATGAAAACGCGTGTTATTACACAATTTTCTTGGGTGTGGTTTAATCGAAAGTTCAACCGCACGCGTTCACATGTTATTGCGTAATTTCCTTGAACAAGTCTTTGGAGATCATGTTGCTTACGTTATAACCAGCCTTGACCTTGGCCGTGACCTTGACCTTAGTCGCGACCTTGACATTGACCGTGACCTTGACCTTGCCATCAACCTTGACCTTGACCTTGCTCTAGGTCAAGGTCATCTTTGTTTACTTCCGGGGGCGGTCAAGGTCTCGGTCAAGGTCATTTTTGTTTACTTCCGGGGTCAAGGTCATCTTTGTTTACTTCCGGGGTCATTGACCTTGTCCCAGCACATACATACCTATACTACTAACATTTACATAAACAATTATTTTTTCCATATCTAATGACAATTTTATCTTGAACTATGGATCACACATAAGAAAATTCAAATCTATTAACGCTAACTAGCTGCTTCACACTTCATTCTACAACAGTAATTGAATAATACATCTTGTTTCATTACCTTTCATTAACTCAACACATAATTGGTATTACATAACATAAACTTTATCATAACATTTGTTGTCACAAAATAATATCATTTAACTCAAAATCCTTACTTGCTATTGCTATAAAGTAAATTATTGTTTCATTTTTGTTTACTTTTCACTGAACATAGATCATTAACTTTTATCTAACTTACAGGTTTGTTTATTCTCGTTAATTCTACCTTGCATCCTTATTTATCTTTATCTATAATTATAAATGTAATTATTAGATTTTTGTTTTATCATGGGGTTAGATATTGACTTGTTTATTATTCTGTTAACCTAATTTTTATGTAACATGGATGCCAGCATTTCTGTTGCGTTACATATGCTCCCCCTCCTAAAAAAGTTTAGTTTACCTGAATGAAGTTTAGGTCAAATAAACTTGTCTTTTTCACATGCCTTTTCTTCATCTCAATATTAATGGTTGACGATGGGATTCTCAATGTAACTTCATTAGACTAGTATTAATAATTCTTTATTCAATAACATTTCATCATTTTAATTAACATTCTTGATCATTTTTAATTTCTGTAAACAGTATTTGTTGATAGTTGGCTACAATATTCAATGATACTTTAGGTTCACATCTCTTCTACTTATAATTACTGTAATCACTGTATTTCTCAATTATTCTTCTGTCATCTAATTTCTTTCTGTTTTCTTCGTCCTACTCTTTTGGAAACTGAGGTCATTCTTGCAACTATTCTAATATTCCTTAAATATTTAATTTCCCTAACAATCCCTAATATGTGCGTTGGTACAGTTCAGAGTGGCACTGTTTGGCTTCATACTCTGCTGCCCACACCACACCTTAATATAGTACTGCTGGAATTCATCTACAGTCAGCTATAAAATATAATAATCTCCTAATAATCTCTTTAATTACTTAATAATAAATATTTGGGAAAATTTTTTTTCCTTTGTTGCTTTTATATTTCTTCATTACTATCCTCCATACTTTGTGATTCCATTTTAGTTTCCTTAAACATTCTTTGATATTAAATCTGACAGTAATCATTTGTAATTTTTTTTGTTTTTCATTCTTGTTGTGATTATAATGCTAAGTATCTTCTTCATTTGTTTTTCTGATCTCAATATTTTCTAAATAGTTATTGTGTGATAATCATTATAACTGTGTTTCTGACTAAGTACAGTCCTTAGCTCAACTATTATTTTTCTTATAGTATTTCATTATTTTGGCTGTTTATTTTTCAATGAATTATGTTCATAAATACTCTTTCTTTCTTGTTTTCTTTAATATTACATTGGTTACATTCAATCGTTTACTGAAGTTGTTTCCTTCACTTGGCAATGTGGTATGTATTTTAGGTCATACGATTTTTCTCTTTCTTTATTTTGCATAGGTAGATTTGAGGTAAAAACTTTTATCTTGGGGTTTCATTATTCATTCTTCACACTATTTCTTTCTAGATGTTTAGTAATAATTCTAGCTTTCTTCTGTAATCTTGGGGTTTCATTATTCATTATTCACACTATTTCTTTGTAGATGTTTAGTAATAATTCTAGCTTTCTTCTGTAATCTTGGGGTTTTATGATTCTTTATTCACACTAGTTCTCTATAGACATGTAGCAATAATTCTGGTTTTCTTCTGTAATCTTGGGGTTTCATGATTCATTATTCACACTATTTCTTTATAGACATGTAGCAATAATTCTGGTTTCCTTCTGTAATCTTGGGGTTTCATGATTCATTATTCACACTATTTCTTTATAGACATGTAGCAATAATTCTGGTTTTCTTCTGTAATCTTGGGGTTTGTTATTAACTCTTCTTAATATCTTCTTCATAACTATATTTTAATTCAGACTTACTTCATTTTGAATGACATTTTTTTCTATTTATTTTATTGTTCAACAAATTCTCTTTTATTTACAAGTGTTTTTTCTTCAAAATCGATAATAAGTGGTTCTTATTGTATTTTAGAATTTATTGGTTGTATTCAAATTCAAATTCTTTTTAAATTCCAATTATTTTCTCTTCAAGACTTCCTTTAAATAAGTTGTTCTTATTGTATTTTAGAATTTATTCATTATATTTCTTTATTCTTTCCAATTGGTTGCCTGGTCAGTTTTCATCAAATCAGTCCCATTTTTCTGGTTGACTGCTTCTTTTCTAACCATGGTCCATTACTTCAACTGCACCCGTTGTCCGGATGACTGCAGTATTCATACCAATTTTTTCACTCTTTACATATCTCTTGTGCATGATACAAAGCCAGTACTGTAACTCGGCTGATGCAAAGTCTTCATTTAAGTCAGGGTATTCAGTTATATTTAGCTCCTTTTGAATTATCAGGTATCGTATCTCCTCTATTCTAGCATAATTACTTGTATACCCTATCTTTCCATTTCCTTGGATATCGGTACTATTTACCAAATGTTTTACGGGTATTTTCCGTATTAACGATATAATTGACTTGGTCAAATATTCTCTAATCGTTGATATTTTCAAATAATATTTAAATTTATTTAAGGTTTTGGTGATTGCTCTATGGTGGGTTATTTTGCTTATTTTCATAAAGTTTCTTCTATATTCCATACCTTTACATAACTCCCTTCGTTCATTAATTGGGATGTTAAACGCACTAATTAATCCACCTTTCCTCATCTCCATTTCTTCTTTGGTACTGACTATGTTCTTTCTGCATGTTTTTCTTATTTTCTGGTTATTCTCTTCCCTAGTTTGTATCTTCTCCTTGTCCTTTCTATTCTTATTTTCAGAGAGCACTGCATTTTGATCTTCTCTAATTTCGGTTTCCTTTCTACCTTCAGGAGTGGTTTCTAGTGTTTTATTTATATTCTTTACACACCTATCCATTGTTTCCGCTACCTTTTTGAAACCTTCATCCATGGTTTTCCTGAAACTCTTTAAGTTTTCCTCCTGTTTTTTAAATAGTTCCCCCTGTTTCCTAAATTGTTCCCTTAGGGTTTCCTTAATTTCCTCATTCCTTTGTCTATTGCTTTCCATTATAATCCTCAACAGCTCCCGCATACTCATGTCTTCCTTTTTGTTGGATTGATCTGGTATTTTCTTCTGTTGCTTCACTTTGACTATTTTTACTTTTTTTTGTACACTGGATTGTTCTAGCTTTTTATTATTTGGCATTTCTGTAAATTTATCTATTTGATTGTGTTCCTTCCTCCATTGACACATATCTTCTCGGGATAGTTCAAACATCACCCTGATCCATTCCCTTAATTCTTTGTTTTCTGTTCGTATTGGGTTTTCCGGTGGTCTTATTTCTCTTTTCCATTGTTCATAATCTTCCTGAGTATATTGTTCTGTCACCTGGGCGTATACTCCTGTTCTTTCGGTTTTCATTTGTTCTTCATTATCGTCCCATCTTTCCCAATCTTCTTCCGTCATTCTTTCCACCTTGTTCTCGTCTTTTTCGTTAGTCGTCCCAATAGTCTTTTCCTTATTACACCTGGCATCTAATTCACACAATTCATCATAAATCTCTCTCAATGTCATTTTGTCGTCTGGTGTTCCCAACGCATTCGCGCAACTCATTTGCGCTCTTTCGTGGTCATTGGTATTCTTTTCTATGTATCCCATCTCTTTGCTGAATTTCTTAAATAGTACTGTCGCCCATTCCGCGTAACTTAATCGTCTCTCTTGTCCTTGCATTTTCGTTTCCTTTTGTGTCATCTTTCTTTATTGCATTTCTAGTCTCCCACAGTTGCCTGCTCTGGTTAAGTAATGTTATTATAATTATAGTTACTTAACTTAAGCCCTACACTGGTTGAGCGGCAATTTGTAATAAGACGAGTACGTACGGTTCAAGTCCCCACTATTGAGTTCGTTAATTTGTAATGGGACGAGTACGAGCGTCTCGTTATTTTCACACAATGTAAGCCTATTCGTTGCTATGAACGGGTATGTTCCACTGTCTTTACTCTCTTAGGTCGTTTTAATTTATTTAATTATTTAAATATCTGAAATATTTGAAGTTGTGGGATCTGGTGATTTAATTAACTAATATTAACTTATCTCTCTCAAAAATATCAGTGTTAGTGTACTTGAAACTTATATAATTAATGTGTTATTCTGTAATTTCGTTCAACCCTATTATACCTTGAAGAGAATTATGTATAATTTTGTATTTTTACGCTCTCTCTTTGGTGTCGGAGAATTCCGCTATAAGCGCTGTAGTACCGGAGCAACGAAACTTCGAGGTTATTTCACTGTTTATGTTAACCAATTATTCTATACTTAGTCAGTTACTTTTTTATTCCCAACTCATTAAATCATACTCCAAATGACAAGATTTTGCAACTATGTAAAGGTTCTTTATTTGTTTACTTCTTTAACATTGAATAAGATATGTTCTAACTGACATACACTTGGGCTATAGATTGCGTGAATCGATTATTGATTAGTCCGATCCTTTATTTAGATTCAGTTATATAGTGTGTTTTAATTTGTAATTAACTTAATTCAGGGTGTGAAGGTTCTTGTAACTGTGGGGAAGATTAAAAATACATAGATAAGAATGCAAGACTTACAAATTTGAAGTGTTGTGTAGTTAATATGATTGATATAATAATAATTTACCAGACTAGAACGAAGCAAATCGTGTAGGCGGTTGATTGATAAATTTACTGTTCTGGACGATTATGCCGTACAATATTCTTTCTTCGGTTTAATAAAATGGAATTCTTGTCCTGTCCACCTCGTAAATACAGCTCTCTAGATTGATTTACAGCCCGATTGATGCTTCTTCTGCAATTCCTGGATCCAAATACGTTCTTCTCTCGGTTGAAGCAATTAGTGATGTTCCGTGTATTTGAAAGGTTATAAGTTCTAGTGTATTGTATATTATTAGTTGTGATACAGTTAACTCTTTCTATTTGGTTTAATATATCGTCAATTCCTTTCGGATATGGGACAATTCAAGTCCTTCCTTGTAGAACCCAGTTATTTATTTTCTATTGTGATTTCATACTATAGTCTTGTTTGGTTAAACTGTACTGGCAAGATTCAAGGATATTATCTTTAGTATTTTGAATATTATAACTGTGTCAAATATTTTAGAATATTCCGGTTAGATGATATATTTCTTAGATTTTTTATCTCATCACATTCAGATCATAAAAAGCAATAATTGAAAATCAACAACTTCTTCATTTCCTGTAGTCCATAGCAACACATGATTTTTCTTCCTTCCACATGTTTTGTATATAGTGTTTATTTCATATATTTTTTGTCTATTCCTTATCAATTTGCTATCATATCGGAATATAACTTTACCGATAGTTGGTTTATTATTTTCTACACATATTCTGCTGGTTTTTTGATATGAGCCTGTTTCTTGTATATTTACTACCTTTTCGATATTAAACGTTATCAATCGATATCATGGCATTACGGCATTATCATAATTTGTATAAATTGATATGGTTTATTATATATCATTACTAATTTAATGTTTTTTTCTAGCTCTTCAAACCGTATTCATTAATTATTATTAATTTATGTACCTAACCTTTATGTTATGAGTGGTTATATAGTGTTTTTGGCTGTTAGACCTTTTATTGTAAACGGATCTACCTGTGTTTATAACTGGTAAACATCTATAGCCCTTTTACATAAATTCATACATATAATCAAATCTTAACTATTAACATTTACATAAACAATTATTTTTTCCATATCTAATGACAATTTTATCTTGAACTATGGATCACACATAAGAAAATTCAAATCTATTAACGCTAACTAGCTGCTTCACACTTCATTCTACAACAGTAATTGAATAATACATCTTGTTTCATTACCTTTCATTAACTCAACACATAATTGGTATTACATAACATAAACTTTATCATAACATTTGTTGTCACAAAATAATATCATTTAACTCAAAATCCTTACTTGCTATTGCTATAAAGTAAATTATTGTTTCATTTTTGTTTACTTTTCACTGAACATAGATCATTAACTTTTATCTAACTTACAGGTTTGTTTATTCTCGTTAATTCTACCTTGCATCCTTATTTATCTTTATCTATAATTATAAATGTAATTATTAGATTTTTGTTTTATCATGGGGTTAGATATTGACTTGTTTATTATTCTGTTAACCTAATTTTTATGTAACATGGATGCCAGCATTTCTGTTGCGTTACATATGCTCCCCCTCCTAAAAAAGTTTAGTTTACCTGAATGAAGTTTAGGTCAAATAAACTTGTCTTTTTCACATGCCTTTTCTTCATCTCAATATTAATGGTTGACGATGGGATTCTCAATGTAACTTCATTAGACTAGTATTAATAATTCTTTATTCAATAACATTTCATCATTTTAATTAACATTCTTGATCATTTTTAATTTCTGTAAACAGTATTTGTTGATAGTTGGCTACAATATTCAATGATACTTTAGGTTCACATCTCTTCTACTTATAATTACTGTAATCACTGTATTTCTCAATTATTCTTCTGTCATCTAATTTCTTTCTGTTTTCTTCGTCCTACTCTTTTGGAAACTGAGGTCATTCTTGCAACTATTCTAATATTCCTTAAATATTTAATTTCCCTAACAATCCCTAATATGTGCGTTGGTACAGTTCAGAGTGGCACTGTTTGGCTTCATACTCTGCTGCCCACACCACACCTTAATATAGTACTGCTGGAATTCATCTACAGTCAGCTATAAAATATAATAATCTCCTAATAATCTCTTTAATTACTTAATAATAAATATTTGGGAAAATTTTTTTTCCTTTGTTGCTTTTATATTTCTTCATTACTATCCTCCATACTTTGTGATTCCATTTTAGTTTCCTTAAACATTCTTTGATATTAAATCTGACAGTAATCATTTGTAATTTTTTGTGTTTTTCATTCTTGTTGTGATTATAATGCTAAGTATCTTCTTCATTTGTTTTTCTGATCTCAATATTTTCTAAATAGTTATTGTGTGATAATCATTATAACTGTGTTTCTGACTAAGTACAGTCCTTAGCTCAACTATTATTTTTCTTATAGTATTTCATTATTTTGGCTGTTTATTTTTCAATGAATTATGTTCATAAATACTCTTTCTTTCTTGTTTTCTTTAATATTACATTGGTTACATTCAATCATTTACTGAAGTTGTTTCCTTCACTTGGCAATGTGGTATGTATTTTAGGTCATACGATTTTTCTCTTTCTTTATTTTGCATAGGTAGATTTGAGGTAAAAACTTTTATCTTGGGGTTTCATTATTCATTCTTCACACTATTTCTTTCTAGATGTTTAGTAATAATTCTAGCTTTCTTCTGTAATCTTGGGGTTTCATTATTCATTATTCACACTATTTCTTTGTAGATGTTTAGTAATAATTCTAGCTTTCTTCTGTAATCTTGGGGTTTTATGATTCTTTATTCACACTATTTCTCTATAGACATGTAGCAATAATTCTGGTTTTCTTCTGTAATCTTGGGGTTTCATGATTCATTATTCACACTATTTCTTTATAGACATGTAGCAATAATTCTGGTTTTCTTCTGTAATCTTGGGGTTTCATGATTCATTATTCACACTATTTCTTTATAGAAATGTAGCAATAATTCTGGTTTTCTTCTGTAATCTTGGGGTTTGTTATTAACTCTTCTTAATATCTTCTTCATAACTATATTTTAATTCAGACTTACTTCATTTTGAATGACATTTTTTTCTATTTATTTTATTGTTCAACAAATTCTCTTTTATTTACAAGTGTTCTTTCTTCAAAATCGATAATAAGTGGTTCTTATTGTATTTTAGAATTTATTGGTTGTATTCAAATTCAAATTCTTTTTAAATTCCAATTATTTTCTCTTCAAGACTTCCTTTAAATAAGTTGTTCTTATTGTATTTTAGAATTTATTCATTATATTTCTTTATTCTTTCCAATTGGTTGCCTGGTCAGTTTTCATCAAATCAGTCCCATTTTTCTGGTTGACTGCTTCTTTTCTAACCATGGTCCATTACTTCAACTGCACCCGTTGTCCGGATGACTGCAGTATTCATACCAATTTTTTCACTTTTTACATATCTCTTGTGCATGATACAAAGCCAGTACTGTAACTCGGCTGATGCAAAGTCTTCATTTAAGTCAGGGTATTCAGTTATATTTAGCTCCTTTTGAATTATCAGGTATCGTATCTCCTCTATTCTAGCATAATTACTTGTATACCCTATCTTTCCATTTCCTTGGATATCGGTACTATTTACCAAATGTTTTACGGGTATTTTCCGTATTAACGATATAATTGACTTGGTCAAATATTCTCTAATCGTTGATATTTTCAAATAATATTTAAATTTATTTAAGGTTTTGGTGATTGCTCTATGGTGGGTTATTTTGGTTATTTTCATAAAGTTTCTTCTATATTCCATACCTTTACATAACTCCCTTCGTTCATTAATTGGGATGTTAAACGCACTAATTAATCCACCTTTCCTCATCTCCATTTCTTCTTTGGTACTGACTATGTTCTTTCTGCATGTTTTTCTTATTTTCTGGTTATTCTCTTCCCTAGTTTGTATCTTCTCCTTGTCCTTTCTATTCTTATTTTCAGAGAGCACTGCATTTTGATCTTCTCTAATTTCGGTTTCCTTTCTACCTTCAGGAGTGGTTTCTAGTGTTTTATTTATATTCTTTACACACCTATCCATTGTTTCCGCTACCTTTTTGAAACCTTCATCCATGGTTTTCCTGAAACTCTTTAAGTTTTCCTCCTGTTTTTTAAATAGTTCCCCCTGTTTCCTAAATTGTTCCCTTAGGGTTTCCTTAATTTCCTCATTCCTTTGTCTATTGCTTTCCATTATAATCCTCAACAGCTCCCGCATACTCATGTCTTCCTTTTTGTTGGATTGATCTGGTATTTTCTTCTGTTGCTTCACTTTGACTATTTTTACTTTTTTTTGTACACTGGATTGTTCTAGCTTTTTATTATTTGGCATTTCTGTAAATTTATCTATTTGATTGTGTTCCTTCCTCCATTGACACATATCTTCTCGGGATAGTTCAAACATCACCCTGATCCATTCCCTTAATTCTTTGTTTTCTGTTCGTATTGGGTTTTCCGGTGGTCTTATTTCTCTTTTCCATTGTTCATAATCTTCCTGAGTATATTGTTCTGTCACCTGGGCGTATACTCCTGTTCTTTCGGTTTTCATTTGTTCTTCATTATCGTCCCATCTTTCCCAATCTTCTTCCGTCATTCTTTCCACCTTGTTCTCGTCTTTTTCGTTAGTCGTCCCAATAGTCTTTTCCTTATTACACCTGGCATCTAATTCACACAATTCATCATAAATCTCTCTCAATGTCATTTTGTCGTCTGGTGTTCCCAACGCATTCGCGCAACTCATTTGCGCTCTTTCGTGGTCATTGGTATTCTTTTCTATGTATCCCATCTCTTTGCTGAATTTCTTAAATAGTACTGTCGCCCATTCCGCGTAACTTAATCGTCTCTCTTGTCCTTGCATTTTCGTTTCCTTTTGTGTCATCTTTCTTTATTGCATTTCTAGTCTCCCACAGTTGCCTGCTCTGGTTAAGTAATGTTATTATAATTATAGTTACTTAACTTAAGCCCTACACTGGTTGAGCGGCAATTTGTAATAAGACGAGTACGTACGGTTCAAGTCCCCACTATTGAGTTCGTTAATTTGTAATGGGACGAGTACGAGCGTCTCGTTATTTTCACACAATGTAAGCCTATTCGTTGCTATGAACGGGTATGTTCCACTGTCTTTACTCTCTTAGGTCGTTTTAATTTATTTAATTATTTAAATATCTGAAATATTTGAAGTTGTGGGATCTGGTGATTTAATTAACTAATATTAACTTATCTCTCTCAAAAATATCAGTGTTAGTGTACTTGAAACTTATATAATTAATGTGTTATTCTGTAATTTCGTTCAACCCTATTATACCTTGAAGAGAATTATGTATAATTTTGTATTTTTACGCTCTCTCTTTGGTGTCGGAGAATTCCGCTATAAGCGCTGTAGTACCGGAGCAACGAAACTTCGAGGTTATTTCACTGTTTATGTTAACCAATTATTCTATACTTAGTCAGTTACTTTTTTATTCCCAACTCATTAAATCATACTCCAAATGACAAGATTTTGCAACTATGTAAAGGTTCTTTATTTGTTTACTTCTTTAACATTGAATAAGATATGTTCTAACTGACATACACTTGGGCTATAGATTGCGTGAATCGATTATTGATTAGTCCGATCCTTTATTTAGATTCAGTTATATAGTGTGTTTTAATTTGTAATTAACTTAATTCAGGGTGTGAAGGTTCTTGTAACTGTGGGGAAGATTAAAAATACATAGATAAGAATGCAAGACTTACAAATTTGAAGTGTTGTGTAGTTAATATGATTGATATAATAATAATTTACCAGACTAGAACGAAGCAAATCGTGTAGGCGGTTGATTGATAAATTTACTGTTCTGGACGATTATGCCGTACAATATTCTTTCTTCGGTTTAATAAAATGGAATTCTTGTCCTGTCCACCTCGTAAATACAGCTCTCTAGATTGATTTACAGCCCGATTGATGCTTCTTCTGCAATTCCTGGATCCAAATACGTTCTTCTCTCGGTTGAAGCAATTAGTGATGTTCCGTGTATTTGAAAGGTTATAAGTTCTAGTGTATTGTATATTATTAGTTGTGATACAGTTAACTCTTTCTATTTGGTTTAATATATCGTCAATTCCTTTCGGATATGGGACAATTCAAGTCCTTCCTTGTAGAACCCAGTTATTTATTTTCTATTGTGATTTCATACTATAGTCTTGTTTGGTTAAACTGTACTGGCAAGATTCAAGGATATTATCTTTAGTATTTTGAATATTATAACTGTGTCAAATATTTTAGAATATTCCGGTTAGATGATATATTTCTTAGATTTTTTATCTCATCACATTCAGATCATAAAAAGCAATAATTGAAAATCAACAACTTCTTCATTTCCTGTAGTCCATAGCAACACATGATTTTTCTTCCTTCCACATGTTTTGTATATAGTGTTTATTTCATATATTTTTTGTCTATTCCTTATCAATTTGCTATCATATCGGAATATAACTTTACCGATAGTTGGTTTATTATTTTCTACACATATTCTGCTGGTTTTTTGATATGAGCCTGTTTCTTTTATATTTACTACCTTTTCGATATTAAACGTTATCAATCGATATCATGGCATTACGGCATTATCATAATTTGTATAAATTGATATGGTTTATTATATATCATTACTAATTTAATGTTTTTTTCTAGCTCTTCAAACCGTATTCATTAATTATTATTAATTTATGTACCTAACCTTTATGTTATGAGTGGTTATATAGTGTTTTTGGCTGTTAGACCTTTTATTGTAAACGGATCTACCTGTGTTTATAACTGGTAAACATCTATAGCCCTTTTACATAAATTCATACATATAATCAAATCTTAACTATTAACATTTACATAAACAATTGGTTTTTCCATATCTAATGACAATTTTATCTTGAACTATGGATCACACATAAGAAAATTCAAATCTATTAACGCTAACTAGCTGCTTCACACTTCATTCTACAACAGTAATTGAATAATACATCTTGTTTCATTACCTTTCATTAACTCAACACATAATTGGTATTACATAACATAAACTTTATCATAACATTTGTTGTCACAAAATAATATCATTTAACTCAAAATCCTTACTTGCTATTGCTATAAAGTAAATTATTGTTTCATTTTTGTTTACTTTTCACTGAACATAGATCATTAACTTTTATCTAACTTATTTAATTATTATTATTATATTATAATCGTTCTTTCAAATAATTCGTGTAAGTTGGTCTTACTAATTTTAGAATTTTGACATTTTATTCTTACAAAATTCGTTTTATTATAATCGTTCTCTTCCAATAAGTCCTTTCGGATATCTTTTAAATAATTGTTATATATTATAGTAAAATTTTTCTTTTCCTCACGCGATTTTATCTCTTGTCCATACCCAGCAGATTGGAGCAGTAAAGGGTTACATTTGTTTATTACTGCTTCCGTTCGTTTAAATGCTCCGTATCATTTCGGATTTGGCTGTTAGTGGCGTCAACCTGGAGTCCTGAAACTGCTTCGTTTGGTTCAGCACGATCATCTTGTTGGGCCTCCGTTACAGGCAGTCTTCTTTGGTTGTCCAGGCTTGAACTGCGTCTGGGTTCATATCCCCTGTAACCATTACCTCCCTGATTACCTTGAAATGTTTCATATTCGTAATATCGGCTCCTTCGTTGAGGCTGGTATCTCCGCTGTCCACTGCCTTCCTCTCTGATGTAATTTATATGGGGTCGATATGTTCTGTAATTATTATTATTACCTCCATTCGGGTAATTTCTATTATGGTTACCATAATAGATGTTATTAGGTGGGTTGGGGTTTCTCTGACCATTAGAAACATAATTACTGTTATTATAATAACCGTTGTTATTAGGCTGACGGTTATTATTATTGTTACTATTGTTACCCTCACTATTATTATTTCTGGGAACATTATTATTATTATTATTATTATTATTATTATTATTATTATTATTATTATTATTATTATATCTAGGAGCATTATTATTATTACTATGGTTGTTATTATATCCGGCATTATTCCGGTTTGCGGAGCTATAATTATTGTTGTTGTTGCCGTTCTGCCGATTATTATTATTCGTATTATTCGTGTTATTTCTTGGCTCAGGTCTTTCGTATCTCCTTTGACTTTGGCGGTAGTAGTTCTCGTGTTCATACATCTCTAAAAGTTCGGTCATTGCTTGTACAGTTTTTATTTGACTGTTTCTTCTAGCTCTAATAATGTCTTCCTCATAGTGGTAGGAGAGTTTGCTGACCAAGCATTCTTCCGGTATTCGGTGCTCTAAATGTTTGGCCACACACACCTTTCCCAAGAAATACGCTGTTAAAGTTTGGTTTCCATATGGGTTATACTTTCCGTGACAGATCCCGTCTCTGGCGATATTTTGTGTCGACTCAGACCAATATTTGGCCTTGAATAGCCTTTTGAATTGTGGGTAGTCTGTCACTTCATCCCTGATCGCCATCCACCAATTATCGGCTATCTCCTTGAAGGATTCGTCCAGTACTTCTTTATTCTCCCTCCAGCGGTTGCCTCTGTGTTTTGTGAAGTACCGGTACTCTTCGATTCTGGCCAGGAATTCCATAGGCTTATTTTTGTAAAACCTGAAGTTAATCCCTTCTCGATTTTCGTTATTCGGACAACTGGAAATGCTGGTTGGTCGACTATGGAAAAGATCTATGTCAGATTGATTTTGTCGCACCTGACTATTTATACTTGTCACAGCCGCTTCAATGCCATCGCATTTTTCAGTGAAATGGTCCTGCACTCTTTCCCATTCTTCACGTGTTTCCTTTATTTACTCTTCTAAATTCCTCTTATTCGTTTCTTCTATGGTTGTAACTTCAGTGTTTATTTCGGATTTGATATTCTGTACTTCTCTTTCGGTCTGACTCCATCTTTCGTCCGCCCTGGTAATCTTTTGTTCGATCACCGTTATTTCCTCTTCTACCTTCTTGCTGATTGTTTCATTGTTTTCAGCTATTTACTGGCTCAATTCTTCCTTTAATATTTCCGTCCTTCCATCTAATCGGTCCATATTCTCTTGGTTAGTCTCCCTTAATTCTTCTCTTAACTGTTGATTATTATTTTCCATTTTCTTACTGGTTTCTTCCATTCTCTGATTAGTCTCTTCCAGTTTCTGGCTTACCTGACTTAATTCCTCCTTCGACTGTTTATTGTCAGTCTTTATTTCCTCCATTTTCTCCTCTATTTTCTTAATATTTTCCTCTATTAATAATTTATTGTTATTTTTTATTTCATCCATCTTCTCCTCCATCTTCTTACTATTTTCTTCCGCCTTCTTACGATTTTCTTCCATTTTCTCCTCCATCTTCTTACTGTTCTCCCTTAACACTTCCTTCAATTGTTGGTTATCACTTTCCACCTTCTTACTATTTTCTCCAATTTTCTGGCCTAATTCTTCCTTCATTTCCTTACTGTTTTCTTCAATATTCTTATTGGTATCTCCAATTGTATTACCCAATTCTTCCTTCATTCCCTTACTGGTTTCGTCCGCCTTCTTACTGTTCTCTTCCATTATCTTACTCATTTGTTGGAACATTTCCATCATCTTATTCAATATTGTATCTTCTCCTGTGGTGAATTTCTCTAATTGTTTCTCCGTGAGTGCGGGCTTGTTCGGTTCTGCTGGAGATAACATCACCTCCACATCTTCCACGGGTGTCGCCTCCTTATCTTTCATATCAATTTCCTGTTCGGCCTCCACCGCCCTTTTCTTCAAAATAAAACGATAATATTACTTTATAGTGGAGAGAAATTTCACACACGAAGAGTTCATTGCTTTTACAATAACACAAAGGGTCAGCTGTTTCGGGGAGTCTTATTGTTTGCATAGGGTGGTTTAACAAAGTAGGGTGATTCAGACAATACTAAACACGATTATTTCCTGTTATGAACCGTCTGTTATGTCCGCGAGGGAGGGTTTGTATGGGATGCTCTACACATACAAAGGGGAGAGTTTACCTTTCTCGACACGTATTTAACATGAAACAGCCTGTCAATACCGACAGGTTTAAAATAGAAAATTTACCAGCCATGACTTGTTTATTACGGCAATGTCCCAATACTAAAATTATTATTTCTTAATTAAAACATTACTTATTTATTTGTTCACGATTTCAGAGTGAATAAATTTATATATTCTACAAGGTTACTGTTAATAAATTATCACAATGTACACAATTTTTTACACAAAAGAGTGGCACAATTTTATATGTGACACTCTGTTAAACAATTAACTTTTTTTTTCCAAGAAAGCAGAGTGGCGCAATTTTATAACGTCTCCCTTGTCAAGACATTACAAAAATCGGGAACCAGTTCAATTGTTACCTGTTAATTAAACTAGCTGCCGTTGTTAGTAAAATTTACTTACCAACAAATTATAACCAATTATATATCAGGAATTTGTCAAGGATTGCATAAATTTATTCACTCGCTGGGTGTTAGCAAAAACATCTCTTTATTGTCATATTTATATCTCATATTTTACTTTACTTTTAAAAGAAAGATTCTAATAAATTCTGCCTTTAATATTTTTTAAATTTTACTTCTTACTCTTTTTATCTCAAAACCATTCAGCTAGGTATTATTTCAAGTACCACGGATCCGGATCTCAACTTTGCAATACTTTAATTTATCACAACTTCAACCAAATTATTTGAAGAATAGTTTGGTGTAAATTTTTGAATTACTTTACCTCTAAACATCGTAATGTTATTACTATATCGTTACAGAGATTACAAATATTTATATGTTAATCTTTAGGTTATCAAAAGCTCTTTACAGTTCTTTTGTTACTTTTTGTTGAAACAAATTATCACAAATGTTATGATTTAATATCACCTGAACAGAACATGAGTTCGCTGTGGGGGTCCGTGATGGTCTTCTTCCGTCGTCTTCTTGGGTGTGATACAATGTTCCTCTTGATGCTCCATTTGGTTGATTGTTTCCGAAAGGGTGGTCTAGTTCATGACGATTGGATTATGGTACTAGAAGTTCATACGGTTGTTGTTGTAATTTTCTTCTTCTGGAGTCGGTTGTTCACATATTACATTTTAATAGTTCTTATTTTAGCAGCACTAAAATATGGTAAGGAACATATCTTACCACTTACTGTTTGTTAAGAGATGTGTCGGCTAAGTTCTTTTTTTTATATTACATATTACCCATATTTCTTCACGCACTACATTACTATTTTATATTATTATTTCCCAACGCTACATTGGGTTAAATTAAAATAACTACTAACGTGATTGTATAGTATTTGAGCGGTATACACCTACGTGTAACTTGACCACACATTTGCGACATCCTTACCTGTCGAAGTTTCTCCGGCGAATGGGGCATTGTTTAGCGGCGAGGAGTCTGTAAGCTGGCGCGGTTTTACGCGCTGAGAAAGTAGTTCGTTCCTTTAGTAGTATTAATTATTCATTAATTAACTATTAACATTTTATGCTACCTTTTGGTTATGAATTAGGAAATTTCCCTTTTTATTAGTACGTCTTTTATTTAATTAATGGAATTATTATTTTTCGCTTAATTATATCGTATTTTGCGTGTTCGTACTGGACAATTTGCACGTTGATACAGGAATCTAGATACAGATAAGGGGTGGATAATACTCTTACTTGTTATAAGAACAAAAATTTAATTTGTGCTATTTAAACAATTCTTTAAATTGTCACAGCATATTCATTTGATTTATTCAAAAATAGCAAATTGTCATGTTATTTAAATTGTTCAATGTGGGTTTCTTGTTATGTGAACCATTATATTCAATCCGAATATAATATACTCATGTTCGATATTTCGAATATCGAACCGGTCAATTATTAATTTTCCGAGGTTGGCACTATGGCTTTTGTAAAGTCGATTCATGCATCGGGCCTGAACCCTTTGTCATGCTTCAACCACTGTAGTGTACACATCCACGGGCCGAATTTTTGTCAGGTAGAATCCATCTCATGTAACCTATCCTTTATTCCAACCAGTCTTTTCTGCCTGGGTGTCAAGAACAACTATTCATGGATTTCGGTAAGTCAGGTTTTCCTAATTATTTGATTGCTAGCAATTCTGCATGTTGCACTGCTTAAAGAGCTCACCAAATGATAAAGTATACCGTAAGAATAAACTTCTTACCTTCAGATTGTCAATCTTTTAAAAATAATATCGCACATATTATACTACCAGAGGCTTATGAATTTTCTAGTTTTTCAATTTAATTGCTTGCCGTTTCGAATGAGAACACGTGCTTTGTAATTTTTCATGCTGATGCTGGTCGTGTTGGGTAAATGGGTTACAAGCCAGTTTTGGCTTTGCGATTTTTATTCTAATCACCAACGCGCCGTGCTGTTTCGTTTTTTGTACCTGCTCGTGGATTTTTGCATGCTGTTAGTTTCAAAATTATAACAATGTTCGTTATTTGCATGTTGTGGCACGGATACACGTTGGTACGATAGGCATGTGGACCATTATTTTGCGTCTAATGCTGTTGGTTGGTTATGTTGGGCAGTTTCGTCACGTGTGCGTGGGCCAGGTGAGCGAATATTGTGTCAAATTTTTGCACCTTGATTTTTTTGGTAATCGTTTGATTACTCGGTCAATTCATGAGAAGTTTGTACCCGTCCTGTTATGGTCTGCTTTACACGTGAAGTCGACGTGTTACGTGCTTGCGAATGTGTAAGGCGTGTGGGGGACGGTTGGTTTTTAGGTTACCCGGTTTGTTCGGTATAGCCTGCATTTATATTTAATTTTTTTTTAGAATTGACTATTACCTTTTTGGTGCGGTTTATATTTGGAATATGCACGATATCCTGTCCATACACGCCGCGTTGACCATGATAAAGTTTTGCATTTAATGTGTCTAAGTTATTGTGTTTGTATCGTTAACTGTGGAATTTTTGTATATTGTACCTTGTTGTGTATTAGTGTATTTTTGTGCATTTATTCTATTTGGTATTACACATGTTCTTTGTGTACAATTTTGTGTACCATTATTTTGCACCGTATGTGCTTTAATATTGTGCAACCTGTTGTTTTTCTTCGTGTTTTGCACTGTGCAAATTAATCTTTTGCATTTTTTGAGTATGTGATTTATTGTGTTTTGTACTATTTGCCTTTTGGTTTGTGTAAATTGTATTTTGCCTTGCACTAATTTACTTTTGTATCTACTATGTTCTGTATTGTTCATGAAAACTAGTTTATTTCAGAGGCCGATTTATCTAGATTACTCTTAGGCTAGGTCTGGGTCGTGACTATATTGTTTAATTTCTAATTCTCTCGTCCAGGGTGGTTGTCGGTTGCGTGAAATTCTTTAATCATAATGCCTGCTAAATTGTCGCTGGCAGTTTTGACCGGACCACTTCAATGGGAATACTTGCGTTGCAACACTTAATAAATAGGTTGGAAGGGTTGCCACAATTGAGAGTCGTGGATCAACATGAGCCGGTATCTTGGCCTCCACGTTGTCCGAAGAATATCAGGATCTTCTATGTAAGGTAGATCCTTACCTATCGGCAGAGTCATTGCCCCAGGGATTGGTCGAGGACCACATTTTTTCGGTGGTAGCGCAAATTAAAGATATTTATGTCCGGGGAAGCGTTTTATCGTAAAAACTAACTAAACCAGAGATACCGGTTGGTTCCGGTCAGTCTTCATCGGCAAGTGGCGGGCACTTAGGTGTTCTCGTTCATGAGTTGCCGAAGCTTTCTTTACCTTTTTTTGATGGCCAGTCCAAATGTTGGTCCGAGTTTTGGTCGAAGTTTACCACATTAGTGGACGAAAGTCCTGCCCTCACCCCAAAGCAGAAATTGTTACATTTATTGACTCATCTCAAGGGTGAGGCTTATGAGAAGGTTGCCGCGCTTCCCATAGTTGACGATAGTTATCAGCTTGCACTGTCAACTCTTAAAAGCCGTTATCACAACCCTCGTTGGGCCGCCCGGGCCCATTGTACCAATCTGCTTCAAATACCAGCCGCTTCTATGCGATCAGCTGCGTCCATTAGAAACTTGGTAGACAGCTTCAATGCTGACTTTTCAGCGTTGTCAGCTCTAAACATTGCTGATATATATATATATATTGTAGCGTGACAGATGTATGCATAATATTGAATGGCAATTGATCATTAGAATAATGAAGTTATAATATTTAAATTTGGAAGAAAGCATTAAGTTTAATATAAATAGATTAATTTCATAGCAACTGTGGAAATAAATCATTATTATAAAGAAAATACAAGTTCAAATAAAAGGAGTTACTAGTGATGAGTCATCCAAGACCAGTCTCATAACCAAAGGTTTTCAAGGTATAACCCAGGAAGGTAAAAAGTAAATAACCAAGCAGTACAGAATATGACCAAACCCACAACGAGGGAGAATAAATAGAATAGAAACCCTAAAATAAGCCAAGATCAACCAATACAGGTGGTGTATTTCTGAAATAAAGAAGAAGATGGAGAAGATCCCAAGAAACCTGATGGCATCAAGAAGAAGATGGAGAAGATACCAGTCCCAGAAGGCAGGAGAAAAGAAGACTGATGAAAGAAGAAGAAGGCAGCATCCTGAAGAAGATGTCATGCTCTTATAAAAGACACCCAAATCCCTATATCCCCAAAATAAATATCTAAAAACAAAAGTATAACGAAATAAAAACCACATGTATACAAATTTAAGAGAGAGAAGTGTATAAAGTAAAAGTTGCCTGTGAACTAAGATGAAACAATAATATAGTACCCATGGAACAAATCTCCATTGAAAAACGCTAACCAATTTATTATGTTAATAAGACTATACGACCATTTAGCATTAACATGATATATAAGTGCAAAGTGAACCAGTGATAGTTTTGGGTATTATAAAAAATGAACCTTGTGTTTCATTCTTGGCAATCACAGACATTGAATGCAATGAAATATGCATTTTTCAATGACTTGAAATGTGTACTGTGACAATATGTTGTTCATAAGACATGAATCTGTTTAAAATAACATTTTGTTTTATATGAAAAAAGAAAAACAGATTTCATAATACTTTTCGAACAATTAATACTATTTATTTATTAATGACAGGGTACAATTCCCCAAAGACAATGGGTAAAAGACGGTATAAAAACTGTAGAATCCTACTTATAATAATAGTTAGAAATAAGAATATAAATATAAGGTTTTTATGTATATAGTACAAGAATGTTTAAAATTGTTTTAGATATAAGGCCATTTGTTTGGGTCTGATACAACTAACATCAGAACTATAAAAATAGTTACTACTTGTAAATAGTCGAGAGTAATTTAGATGTTAGTTAGTAAAAAACCTTTTTTGTAAACCATATTTCCATGTTAGAAATAAGGATTTTGTTGTAAAATGTCTGACTTGAAGACAACCATTTATTTAAAAAAATATTCTTTATTTGTTTTAACTATTATTTGTATTGTAACCAATACTAATTGTTATTGTGTAATTTGAAAACATGTTTAATTTATAATACTATATGTAAAAGTCAGAGAGGGTATCACACATCATATATTGTTTGTAAAATATTTTGTAAGAAAAATTGTTAAAAAATCATAGGCCAAAAGAATGGAAACCAAACTTCATCAAAACAGAGAAATTAGTCATTTAAATGCGAATAAACAAAAGGGGTTTAGACAAAATAAACTTGAGATCATGCCATATAATTGCACATACCATTTAGAGAGCTTTTAATAAATATATTCAGAATTATAAATAAAAATGAAAATGACTAAACTCAGAAATTTGGACATGGGAGTCATATATTCCAGAATAATGTTTCAGAATACAACTAATTCAATTAATTACCAGAAAATAAGGGAATATGAACCTTTTAATACAATATAGGATTATTAATATTAAATATAACTGATAAAATGGCTGAATTTATATAATGACAGGAAGTAAATTTTGATGTTTTGACTTTTCAGAGTATACCAAACTGAAAGTAAAATTACTATTTTTTGGACAGAAAACACTATAAAACGGCATTATTTAATCTGAAAATAAGCTGAATGAACTGAAAGATTAATTTAAATAACATCTAGTGAATAAAATTGATAAATAACCCAAGTTTAGGTATTTATATAGTGAAATATTAAAGTGTGCACAGGATATGAAAATATATTTGAACAATGTTAAGAATAATATTATATTGGCTAAGAGTTTAATTGAAACTGGAGGAAACAGTTAGTTAATTATTGGTATTTGAACGGTTAACATGACATACGTTTGGTAACGTGCCTAACCTAACTTATAATAGTCATATAAAGCGAGTGTATAGTACGTTATTGTGAAATCGCGAGTGACTTGTAAAATACTTCTGGAACTCTCATATTATAACAGAAACAATCAAGAAACACTCCATAACACAGAACAATACATATCTACTCCGAAAAACACCACAAAACACTAGAAAACTGTATAATACATTAACCCAAATTAGTGACGGAATCGGGAAAAGTGTTTGAACTAATAATTACACGGATACACTAAATACAACTCAGAAACAGTACACCAGTCACTACACAACATTTAACAAGAGATTTGCAGACACAAGAACAGGAATACTGCCAGAAAATACATTATTTGGAACGCAGCAGGAACGAGCAACATTTTGATCAACTTGATGGCCGCCATTTTCTTTTGACGATCCCAGTGCCTTCTCCTAGTTCAGCCCAGCTGTTTGGTGAAAACAATTATTTTATTTTCAAATTATTATTCAATGTTTGTGTTTAGTAATAATTATTCATTTGATGTAACGTTATACTTTTAAATATTAGCCCGATTTCTCTGACTTTGATAATAATTGGCTGTTTAAAGAACCCTGTATAATTTTTATATAATATACTTTGTAACTTTTTCGATATCCTGAGAGTCGATAATAATCGATAAGAGTCAAATTGCTATTAATTAATAAAACATTAATATTCTTCAACACTAAATAGTTCTTCATTTCATAAATATTACTAGTTATCACTAATATAATTATAATTAATAATCTATCAGGACTGTACCACCTATAAGTGAAGATAACCTAAAAAATAAAAAGGTAAACAAGTATCGATTGGTTTGAAGACAGTCTTATGAGTGGTGATAGTTTATTTAAAATATACCAAAACTTTAATAAAAATTTTCAGAAGAGCATTACACTTTTTAAAACTTCACAGCCCTATATTAATTAATTGATCATAATTAATTAATTAATAAAATTAAATTTTTTTTTTAATTATTTTTTTTATAAACATAATTTTTTTTTTTTAATTTCCTTCAAAACAATAATTTTTGTTTTGAAACTTTCGGTGAAGCTGAACATATATATTTCTTCATCAACTTTACGCTACTCGACCGGTCTTGCTACCATTGGGACTCGACCAGCTGGGAAACTTAAGGAAGTGTTTCAGGCCAGTAAGACGTCGAGAGCCACACCAATTCAAACACACCAATTTAAGAACATACAGACTCATTTAATTAATATATATTACAAATTGGCGCACAACTTTAGGGGCTTTAATTAGCGATTGGAAGGCCAATACTTTCTGCCCAATCACTAGTTGGAGCTAGGCAACAGCTACAAAGCCAGAGAATTTCAAGGGAAAATGCAACGACGTTCAACATCTAAGAAACGGGCGGCGGAGGCCGAGAAAGAAATAGAAGTTGACATGGACAACAAGGAGGCGACACCAGTAGAGGTGGAAAGTTCATTGCCACCAGTGTTGTCCAAACAACCTGAACAACCAGGGGAACAGCCGGAGATGCCTACTCAGACAGGGGAAATCAATGTCCGGAAGGAACGGTTAGAACAACCAGGGGAACCCTCACTAACCGAGAACACTGCGACAACCGGAGATGTGATGTTCCAGGAAACATTGAGGAGAATGATGATGGAAATGAGTAAAGAAATAAATAAAAACATGGAATCACAACTGGAAGGAATGAACAAGAAAATGGAATCCACAAGTAAGGAATTGAAGGAAGACTTGAGTAAGGAAAGGAAAGAAGATAGCCAGTCTTTGAAAGAAGAAATCAAATCCAGCAAGGAAGAAACAAATAAGAAGTTAGAAGATTTGAAGGAAGACAACCAATCGTTCAAGGAAGAATTCAAGTCAACTAAAGAAGAATTGATTAATAAAATTGAGAACACCAATCAGAAAATCGATGAAACCAGGAAGAAGATAGAGAAGAACAACCGACAGTTGAAGGAAGAATTGAAGGAAGACAACAAGAAGTTGGAAGAGAAGATGGGGGAGAAGTTGGAAGAATTGAGAGAGGACAATCAAATTCTAAGAGAAGAGTTAAGGGAGGTAAATCAGGAGAATTTGGACAAACTGGACGAAAGGATGGAATTGTTGCGAGAAGAACTGAATAAAGAAATCACTGTTAACAAAAAAGCGATGAATAAGAAGATGGAAGAAGAAAATATAATGGTCAATCGACAGATTCGAGAGATTGATGGAAAGTGCAACCAGACCGAAAAGGAGGTGAATGAGTTTAAAGAAGTGGTGAACATCAAGTTCACAAATATTGAAGAACATAGTCGTAGGAAGGTAGAAGAACAGAGGAAGGAAAATCAAGAAGAATTCGGAAAAGTACGCAACCAGGTCACAGAACGATGTAATGATATACAAGAGACCATGGCCAGTATCACCGGTCAGGTGCGACAAAGCCGAGAGGAGATGGAAGCAATAAGGAACAGACCGACTCATTTCACTGGATTGCCCGTCAACGAAAGCCGAGAGTGGCTCAACTTCCGGCAATACAAACGCAAGCCGATGGAGTTCCTGGCAAGGGTAGAAGAATATTTGACCAAGCATAAAATTACTCAATGGAGCCAGAGCAGGGAGATATTCGACGAGTCTTTCCGAGACATAACAGATAATTGGTGGATGGCCAACCGGAGTGAAATTTCCGACTACCAACAGTTCCGGAAAATGTTTAAGACAAAATACTGGTCTGAGACCACCCAGAACTTGATCCGTGACAATATTTGTAATTGAAGATACAGGTCACAATTAGGTAGCAGGATGACGGCATATTTCTTGGGGAAGGTGTGTATGGCAAAACACCTCGAGCCAGCAATCCCAGAAGAATGTTTAGTAAATAAGATATCGTATCACTATGATGAGGACATTATCAGGGCCCGGAGAGGTAGCCAGATCAAGACGATCCAGGGAATGACCGAGTTATTGGAGGGATACGAGAACGAAGAGTATTATCGGCAGAGCAGAAAGAGAAATGAGAGACCAGAAGCAAGGGCGACTACCTACCCCAATAACGGCAATAACCATGCAAGTAACCGGAACCAGCCCAGTAATTACGACGGCCCTAACAACCAGCCGCGTAATAACCAGTTTAACGGTAATTTTAACGGCGTGAGGAATAACAACCCCTACCCAAATAATAGAAACAATTTTTATCAACAAAATCATAATGTCCCATACAGTCAGAGAAATCCATATCCCAATAATAATGTTGACAGACCTTACCCACCTAACCGAAATTACTATAATAATAATTTTAGTAATAACAATAATAGCAATAGTAATAACCGAGTGTCGCGCCCTAGGGTAAATTTTATAAGAGCAGAAGATCTCGGACCCAGGAGATATTATCAACCGAGGAGGAGCAGCTTCCACGGCGCCGACCGAAGATGGAGGAGTGCGGAACGAGACGGCCCAAGACACGAAGAGGGAAGACGAAGTACCAGCCTGGAAGATCTTGGCAGACAACCGAACAGGGCGTTAAACATCAACCAGGGTACAGAACGTCAGGAGACAAACCAGAGTTTCCCGAACGATGCCTCGGTCAATAATAACATAAACACTGACCAAAATACTTTAAACGAGAGGAGGCAGTAATCAACAACGATGACCCGTTACTGCTTATACTTCCTGGGTTAGAAAAGGATGATTTGCAACAAGCAAACAATAATAAGAATATCACTATCATAAGTAACCATTATCTGAAAGACATACGAACTGAACTTTTGGAAGAGAACGAGAAGAGTCTCAGCAACAGTAATAATGAGATAATTTATATAACAGCGGAGGTGGAAGGAGTTCCCGCTAAAATAATGATAGACACAGGAGCTAATATTTCAATAATAAACTCCAATGAGTTGGAGAGGATACAGAGTACATGTGGTAAAACTTTGCCAATGTTACCAGTCAACAACATTGTGTTGGTAGGTGCAACTGGCCGCCAGAACAAAACCATTAGGAAGCAAGTTTCCTTAAGTGTCGTTAGCCGTGATATAGCTTTAGACATGGAATTTTTAATCGCCACCGGATTACCATTTGACATCTTAGTCGGTTGCGATATTCTTCGTAGATATTCGGCAGTAATCGATCTTAATTTAAATAGAGTATCACTTTTCCCAGACGGAGTAACATGGACCGCAGATCTGGTAGGAAGCACAACTATACTTCCCAGCCCTATACATCAACAACTTCGTAAAATAAATGTTATTAGAAACAGCCCTCTTTCTAAACCCATAATATACAACCATGGTGGAGAGGATTTATGGTCAGTTAAGATCCAAGAAATACGGAATTTCCAGTGCGGAAGCGATAACAAGAAAATACCAACACATCTGGCTGATCGTCTAATCGCTATATATGAGAAATACAAGGCGGTGTTTTCTGATGAACCAGGGAAGGTGAAAAACTACCAGTGCCAACTTCGTTTTAAAGAAAACGTAGAGTTTAACCGGAGGTCATATCCAATAGCGCAGTCGCTCAAAGAAGCCGTGAGAACAGAGATAAACAAGATGATAGAAAACGACATAATTGAGATTAGTCAATCACCTTACACTAGTCCAATTATTGCTGTTCCGAAGAAAGACGGACAAGTCCGGCTCTGTTTAGATGCGCGTGAGTTGAACAAGACAATTGTGAATGACAGAACCTCTCCCGGTGAAATAGAAGAAATCTTAAAGCGTTTTCATGGTACTAGATTTATTAGCACCTGGGATACGGTCTGTGGTTATTGGCAGGTAGAGCTGCATCCACAAAGCCGCCAATACGTAGCGTTCATTTTCGAAGGGCGCAATTACCAGTTCAAGAGACTGCCCTTCGGACTTGTAAATTCTGTCGCCATATTTGTGGCATGCATGGACCAGATTCTTGGACAAGAAGCGCTCCAATTTACCACCGTCTATGTTGACGATTTACTAATTACATCCGGAACCTGGGAGGAGCACTGTTACAGAGTGGAATTTGTACTAAACAAACTAGCGCAGAACAACATAACACTGAAGTTGGAGAAATCCAAGTTCATAGCGCGCGAGGTACAATTCTTGGGTTTCAACCTAGACGACCGAGGTATTACCCCATCAGCAGAGAAAGTGGAGGCAATTCAGAGGTTCCCGCAACCAAGAAACAGGAAACAATTGCAATCTTTCCTCGGACTCTGTAACTATTACAGGAAGTTTCAGAGCCGATATTCCGAGTTGACCGCCAAGTTTCAACCACAGTTATCTGCAAAGAACAAATGGACTTGGTGTAAAGATCAAGATATTACTTTCCGTTTGATAAAAGAGAAGTTTCTGGAGAGTGTCATACTTCGTCACCCAGATTTTAAGAAACCGTTCTTTCTAAACTGTGACGCTAGCGACCTAAGCTTAGGAACGACATTATACCAGGAAGATGAGGAGGGACAACATCTGGTAATAAGCTTCGCTAGTCGCACACTGAACCAGTGCGAAAAGAACTACAGTGTGACAGAAAAGGAATTGTTGAGCGTGGTGTTCGCATGCAGCAAGTTCCGGACGTACATTCTCGGATATCAAGTCACGGTACGAACTGATCATAAATCCATCTCGTTCCTTCGTAGGTGCAAATTGAGTCACGGCCGATTGGCTAGGTGGGTACTCGCCCTACAAGAATATGACCTGAAATGAGAATACATTCCAGGAAAGAAGAACGTGGTAGCGGATGTGTTGTCACGTATAAATCTGGAAGATCAGACTTTCGAGGGAGAGAAGGAGAGCTTAGTAAAAATTTATAACATATTCACGACCAGAGCCGATTTACAAGCTTTGTTAATAAATATCCGAATCCATCAGCAGTCTGATCCTAAGCTGAAAAACATTGTGAATCGTTTGGAAGCCAATGATGAAACCATTTCTAAATATTACCACCTTAACAAGGGAATTTTATTCATAAAAACCGCCTTGGACGATGAGACATGGAAGGTGATAATCCCACACCAAATCGAAAAGGAGGTCATCATCGATTACCATGTCAGGTATGGTCACATGGGAGCGTTAAAAGTGATACAAGCTCTAGAGGAAAATTGTAAGATCAAGAATATCAACCGCAAGGTGAGAACATACATCAAGTCCTGTAAGATCTGCCAATGTGCAAAAGTAAACAATGAAAAGACAGAGGGTATCATGATACCGATAACTTCCAACGCAAAACTGGAAAAAGTGTTTTTGGATATCTGCGGGCCATTTCCCCGTACCGGTGGTCGGCACAGATATAAATACTTGGTAATCATAATGGATCACTACACCAAGTATATAAAGCTATATCCGGTTAATCGGGCAACAACAGCAAAGGTTTTGGCGGTGATTATTGATTTGTATATCCCAGAGATCGGTAGACCATCTTCTATTATTACCGACCATGGTACACAGTTTAAGGGGAGGAGATGGCGAGACACTTTATTAGCACTTGGGGTCAAAACGTATAAGACATCAGTCTACCACCCAAGTAGCAATCCGGCTGAGAGAGTACTAAGAGAAGTGGGTAGGATATTGCGCACGTACTGTCACAACCAACAGAAAAAGTGGCAAGAGTACCTAGCAGCGACAGAAACATTCCTAAATTACGCCCACCATCCAGCTATGGGAATTCCACCGTACTCAGCCATGTATGAGAAGCCGACTCCCCGAGACATTGAACAAATCATTGAATTTCCAACGAACAACAATAGGAAATTCAACCAGTTGAAGTTTTACAATAAGGTAGCAGAAGATCAGGAAAAACGGCAAGCCAAATACCAGAAGGCAATAGGGCGAATTGTAACATATAAAGAGGGTGAAAAAGTCCTCCTAAAAAATAGAGAGCTGCCTAGCACCTTAGAAGGCATAACCAAAAAAATTATTACTTTACACTGGCCCATATGTTGTGGTAAATGGTAAGCATAACAATACATATGAGTTGAAGGAAATCGTTTCAGGAAAAATCAAAGGAGTGTACAATCAAGCTTCTATGAAGAAATATTATGAAGAATGAGTTGTGAGTTTTAGAATTTAGAATTTTTATTTAAAAAAATTCTAAAATAATGTAAGTACATCTTACAACCTAATATTTTGAGAAGAACATTTTGGAGAATTATAAGAAGAAGGAATTTAGAATTTTTAATTGAAAAAATTCTAAAATATGTAAGAACAACTTACAACCTAATAATTTGAAGAAAAAACTTTATGGAAGAAAGAGAAAGAGAGAGAATTTTGTATTTATTAATTATAAAAATTTAAAATTGAGTAAGTACATCTTACTACAACCTAATAATTTTGGAACAAACTTTATGGAAGAAAGAAAAAGAAAGAATTTTGAATATAACTTATTCTAAAATATGTAAGTACATCTTACTACAACCTGATAATTTAGAACAAAACTTTATGAAAGAAAGAGAAAGAGAGAGAATTTTGAACTTAATTTTAAAAAATTTAAAATTAAGCAAGCACAGCTTACTACCACTGAATTATGAGAAAAACATTTTGGAAGAATTAAGAAGAAAGGAATTTTGAAGTTAATATACGAAAAATTTAAAAATGAAGTAAGACCAACTTACTATAACTAAGTTTGTGAGAAAACTTTATGGTAAATAATTAAGAAGAATTTGATTTTGTAAAAATACCAAAACATTCAGAAATAATAGTAAAATCACAGTACTATAAACAATTCTGAATGAAACAATTCTGGGAATAAATGAATTAAACAGAATTTGAATGTTGATAGAACGTCAGAACTTTGAAACAAGATAAGATCAACATATTACAAGGATTTATGAGAAATATTTTTCAATTAAATAAAAAGAATAGTTTGAATTTTACATTAAAACTAACCAAGTTCCAAAAAAAATTATGTGTAAATTATGATTGAATTGAGAAGAAAATAAAGTGATTAATTCAGAAAAGAGAATTAATTTTAATCCAGAATAAATGCTAGACATTCACAATAGCATTTGAAGGAGTAGAGAAGAATAACAAAAAAGAGTGTAATATGCAAGAGAAGAAAAAATTTGGAAGCAAAGAGACTAATTACCTATGAAACGATAATGAAAACAGTTAATTAAGAGCAAAGAAGAACAACTCATACCAAACATATGGAGAAGATGATTTTGAACCAATGATAATAATAAGACCTATATGAAATGCAAAGAGAAGAAATACCACATGAAATATAATAAATGAATTAATGCTAATGAATGCGAAGGCGGATTAATAACTTTCTAAGAGAAAGGAAAGAACCAAAATGTTTAAATAAAATGATCAATAACAACCTGTATATCTAATGTAAAGATACAATGTTAAAAAATTAAATATAATATATTAAGACCATTCAAATAATGAATACGAAAGACTATTTATAAAGACCATGCTAATACTATGAATAACCAGAAGAAAGTATAAAGAGAATTCAGATGAAGAAGAAAGAGAGTTACACTGTAAACAGTAACCAGAATTATTAAAAGAAAGGTTTTCAACCATAATTAAATTAAATATATCAGACAAGTTAAGAGTTTTGAAAAAATATATATGTAATGAGTATAATAATGATTATGAAGATTTATTAAGATAGAAAATGTGAGATAATCTGAGAGACTACGAAGTGGAGAATCCAAAGATATTTTTATTAGTCGAAAATGAGACTACTTTTTATTTATTTATTCGATGACTGACTGAAGATAATTCCAGCAGCATTATGTTTTTTTGAGCAGGGATGGATATGCCTCTGTACTCAATTTATAGAAGTGGTGTATGGCCAGCAGAGAAGTAGCGTACAGTGCCCCTCTGATCTGCCCCAGCCCACGTGATAGGGAATGTTAGGGAATTAATATCCCAAGGATGCAACACGAAGTTGATAAAAAAGAAAATGTATTGCATTGCAATTATAATATATCTCAGAAGACACTAACTATCCGAAAAGGATCAGTAGTAAAACAAGTAACCATATATATAAAATTAATTAAACTCTAATATATAAAAAAGTCGATATAAAAATGGAGAAGAAAATGAATTATAAGAAATGATGAAATTATCATAAGAAATTATTTCATCCATAAACATATCTGAAATAATTACTTCTGGAGGAGAGCAATCTGTAGCGTGACAGATGTATGCATAATATTGAATGGCAATTGATCATTAGAATAATGAAGTTATAATATTTAAATTTGGAAGAAAGCATTAAGTTTAATATAAATAGATTAATTTCATAGCAACTGTGGAAATAAATCATTATTATAAAGAAAATACAAGTTCAAATAAAAGGAGTTACTAGTGATGAGTCATCCAAGACCAGTCTCATAACCAAAGGTTTTCAAGGTATAACCCAGGAAGGTAAAAAGTAAATAACCAAGCAGTACAGAATATGACCAAACCCACAACGAGGGAGAATAAATAGAATAGAAACCCTAAAATAAGCCAAGATCAACCAATACAGGTGGTGTATTTCTGAAATAAAGAAGAAGATGGAGAAGATCCCAAGAAACCTGATGGCATCAAGAAGAAGATGGAGAAGATACCAGTCCCAGAAGGCAGGAGAAAAGAAGACTGATGAAAGAAGAAGAAGGCAGCATCCTGAAGAAGATGTCATGCTCTTATAAAAGACACCCAAATCCCTATATCCCCAAAATAAATATCTAAAAACAAAAGTATAACGAAATAAAAACCACATGTATACAAATTTAAGAGAGAGAAGTGTATAAAGTAAAAGTTGCCTGTGAACTAAGATGAAACAATAATATAGTACCCATGGAACAAATCTCCATTGAAAAACGCTAACCAATTTATTATGTTAATAAGACTATACGACCATTTAGCATTAACATGATATATAAGTGCAAAGTGAACCAGTGATAGTTTTGGGTATTATAAAAAATGAACCTTGTGTTTCATTCTTGGCAATCACAGACATTGAATGCAATGAAATATGCATTTTTCAATGACTTGAAATGTGTACTGTGACAATATGTTGTTCATAAGACATGAATCTGTTTAAAATAACATTTTGTTTTATATGAAAAAAGAAAAACAGATTTCATAATACTTTTCGAACAATTAATACTATTTATTTATTAATGACAGGGTACAATTCCCCAAAGACAATGGGTAAAAGACGGTATAAAAACTGTAGAATCCTACTTATAATAATAGTTAGAAATAAGAATATAAATATAAGGTTTTTATGTATATAGTACAAGAATGTTTAAAATTGTTTTAGATATAAGGCCATTTGTTTGGGTCTGATACAACTAACATCAGAACTATAAAAATAGTTACTACTTGTAAATAGTCGAGAGTAATTTAGATGTTAGTTAGTAAAAAACCTTTTTTGTAAACCATATTTCCATGTTAGAAATAAGGATTTTGTTGTAAAATGTCTGACTTGAAGACAACCATTTATTTAAAAAAATATTCTTTATTTGTTTTAACTATTATTTATATTGTAACCAATACTAATTGTTATTGTGTAATTTGAAAACATGTTTAATTTATAATACTATATGTAAAAGTCAGAGAGGGTATCACACATCATATATTGTTTGTAAAATATTTTGTAAGAAAAATTGTTAAAAAATCATAGGCCAAAAGAATGGAAACCAAACTTCATCAAAACAGAGAAATTAGTCATTTAAATGCGAATAAACAAAAGGGGTTTAGACAAAATAAACTTGAGATCATGCCATATAATTGCACATACCATTTAGAGAGCTTTTAATAAATATATTCAGAATTATAAATAAAAATGAAAATGACTAAACTCAGAAATTTGGACATGGGAGTCATATATTCCAGAATAATGTTTCAGAATACAACTAATTCAATTAATTACCAGAAAATAAGGGAATATGAACCTTTTAATACAATATAGGATTATTAATATTAAATATAACTGATAAAATGGCTGAATTTATATAATGACAGGAAGTAAATTTTGATGTTTTGACTTTTCAGAGTATACCAAACTGAAAGTAAAATTACTATTTTTTGGACAGAAAACACTATAAAACGGCATTATTTAATCTGAAAATAAGCTGAATGAACTGAAAGATTAATTTAAATAACATCTAGTGAATAAAATTGATAAATAACCCAAGTTTAGGTATTTATATAGTGAAATATTAAAGTGTGCACAGGATATGAAAATATATTTGAACAATGTTAAGAATAATATTATATTGGCTAAGAGTTTAATTGAAACTGGAGGAAACAGTTAGTTAATTATTGGTATTTGAACGGTTAACATGACATACGTTTGGTAACGTGCCTAACCTAACTTATAATAGTCATATAAAGCGAGTGTATAGTACGTTATTGTGAAATCGCGAGTGACTTGTAAAATACTTCTGGAACTCTCATATTATAACAGAAACAATCAAGAAACACTCCATAACACAGAACAATACATATCTACTCCGAAAAACACCACAAAACACTAGAAAACTGTATAATACATTAACCCAAATTAGTGACGGAATCGGGAAAAGTGTTTGAACTAATAATTACACGGATACACTAAATACAACTCAGAAACAGTACACCAGTCACTACACAACATTTAACAAGAGATTTGCAGACACAAGAACAGGAATACTGCCAGAAAATACATTATTTGGAACGCAGCAGGAACGAGCAACATTTTGATCAACTTGATGGCCGCCATTTTCTTTTGACGATCCCAGTGCCTTCTCCTAGTTCAGCCCAGCTGTTTGGTGAAAACAATTATTTTATTTTCAAATTATTATTCAATGTTTGTGTTTAGTAATAATTATTCATTTGATGTAACGTTATACTTTTAAATATTAGCCCGATTTCTCTGACTTTGATAATAATTGGCTGTTTAAAGAACCCTGTATAATTTTTATATAATATACTTTGTAACTTTTTCGATATCCTGAGAGTCGATAATAATCGATAAGAGTCAAATTGCTATTAATTAATAAAACATTAATATTCTTCAACACTAAATAGTTCTTCATTTCATAAATATTACTAGTTATCACTAATATAATTATAATTAATAATCTATCAGGACTGTACCACCTATAAGTGAAGATAACCTAAAAAATAAAAAGGTAAACAAGTATCGATTGGTTTGAAGACAGTCTTATGAGTGGTGATAGTTTATTTAAAATATACCAAAACTTTAATAAAAATTTTCAGAAGAGCATTACACTTTTTAAAACTTCACAGCCCTATATTAATTAATTGATCATAATTAATTAATTAATAAAATTAAATTTTTTTTTTAATTATTTTTTTTATAAACATAATTTTTTTTTTTTAATTTCCTTCAAAACAATAATTTTTGTTTTGAAACTTTCGGTGAAGCTGAACATATATATTTCTTCATCAACTTTACGCTACTCGACCGGTCTTGCTACCATTGGGACTCGACCAGCTGGGAAACTTAAGGAAGTGTTTCAGGCCAGCAAGACGTCGAGAGCCACACCAATTCAAACACACCAATTTAAGAACATACAGACTCATTTAATTAATATATATTACAATATATATATATCAAGCAATATATGCGTCTTTTGTATTGTCAAGGCTGGATTTATCATTACGTGAACGTTTTGAGGCATCTGTTACGGACAAAGAAAATCTCCCTTCTCTAAAAGAAATTATGACGTTTTTAACCGCCATGGCGGAACAAAAAGAACAGGCATCTTTGGAATCGGCTTTACCTGCTCTTCCTAGCACTAGCCACCAGAAAACTCAGAAGGTTTCCTTTTCTAAGGCTACTCCTCTTGCTGTGTCCACGTTATCTGCGGAGGTTACGCAACGGGATTCATCTAATTCACGTTGCCTTCATTGCGATTCCCGGACCCATGTGCTACTCAAGTGTCCGGCGTGACTGAGTAAGGACCCTAGGGCTCGATTTCAAAGTCTCTTGGCATGTGTAATACCAAATAGAATAAATGCACAAAAATACACTAATACACAACAAGGTACAATATACAAAAATTCCACAGTTAACGATACAAACACAATAACTTAGACACATTAAATGCAAAACTTTATCATGGTCAACGCGGCGTGTATGGACAGGATATCGTGCATATTCCAAATATAAACCGCACCAAAAAGGTAATAGTCAATTCTAAAAAAAAATTAAATATAAATGCAGGCTATACCGAACAAACCGGGTAACCTAAAAACCAACCGTCCCCCACACGCCTTACACATTCGCAAGCACGTAACACGTCGACTTCACGTGTAAAGCAGACCATAACAGGATGGGTACAAACTTCTCATGAATTGACCGAGTAATCAAACGATTACCAAAAAAATCAAGGTGCAAAAATTTGACACAATATTCGCTCACCTGGCCCACGCACACGCGACGAAACTGCCCAACATAACCAACCAACAGCATTAGACGCAAAATAATGGTCCACATGCCTATCGTACCAACGTGTATCCGTGCCACAACATGCAAATAACGAACATTGTTATAATTTTGAAACTAACAGCATGCAAAAATCCACGAGCAGGCACAAAAAACGAAACAGCACGGCGCGTTGGTGATTAGAATAAAAATCGCAAAGCCAAAACTGGCTTGTAACCCATTTACCCAACACGGCCAGCATCAGCATGAAAAATTACAAAGCACGTGTTCTCATTCGAAACGGCAAGCAATTAAATTGAAAAACTAGAAAATAATTCATAAGCCTCTGGTAGTATAATATGTGCGATATTATTTTTAAAAGATTGACAATCTGAAGGTAAGCAGTTTATTCTTACGGTATAATTTATAATCTGGTGATCTCTTTAAGCAGTGCAACATGCAGAATTGCTAGCAATCAAATAATTAGAAAAACCTGACTTACCGAAATCCATGAATAGTTGTTCTTGACACCCAGGCAGAAAAGACTGGTTGGAATAAAGGATAGGTTACATGAGATGGATTCTACCTGACAAAAATTCGGCCCGTGGATGTGTACACTACAGTGGTTGAAGCATGACAAAGGGTTCAGGCCCGATGCATGAATCGACTTTACAAAAGCCATAGTGCCAACCTCGGAAAATTAATAATTGACCGGTTCGATATTCGAAATATCGAACATGAGTATATTATATTCGGATTGAATATAATGGTTCACATAACAAGAAACCCACATTGAACAATTTAAATAACATGACAATTTGCTATTTTTGAATAAATCAAATGAATATGCTGTGACAATTTAAAGAATTGTTTAAATAGCACAAATTAAATTTTTGTTCTTATAACAAGTAAGAGTATTATCCACCCCTTATCTGTATCTAGATTCCTGTATCAACGTGCAAATTGTCCAGTACGAACACGCAAAATACGATATAATTAAGCGAAAAATAATAATTCCGTTAATTAAATAAAAGACGTACTAATAAAAAGGGAAATTTCCTAATTCATAACCAAAAGGTAGCATAAAATGTTAATAGTTAATTAATGAATAATTAATACTACTAAAGGAACGAACTACTTTCTCAGCGCGTAAAACCGCGCCAGCTTACAGACTCCTCGCCGCTAAACAATGCCCCATTCGCCGGAGAAACTTCGACAGGTAAGGATGTCGCAAATGTGTGGTCAAGTTACACGTAGGTGTATACCGCTCAAATACTATACAATCACGTTAGTAGTTATTTTAATTTAACCCAATGTAGCGTTGGGAAATAATAATATAAAATAGTAATGTAGTGCGTGAAGAAATATGGGTAATATGTAATATAAAAAAAAGAACTTAGCCGACACATCTCTTAACAAACAGTAAGTGGTAAGATATGTTCCTTACCATATTTTAGTGCTGCTAAAATAAGAACTATTAAAATGTAATATGTGAACAACCGACTCCAGAAGAAGAAAATTACAACAACAACCGTATGAACTTCTAGTACCATAATCCAATCGTCATGAACTAGACCACCCTTTCGGAAACAATCAACCAAATGGAGCATCAAGAGGAACATTGTATCACACCCAAGAAGACGACGGAAGAAGACCATCACGGACCCCCACAGCGAACTCATGTTCTGTTCAGGTGATATTAAATCATAACATTTGTGATAATTTGTTTCAACAAAAAGTAACAAAAGAACTGTAAAGAGCTTTTGATAACCTAAAGATTAACATATAAATATTTGTAATCTCTGTAACGATATAGTAATAACATTACGATGTTTAGAGGTAAAGTAATTCAAAAATTTACACCAAACTATTCTTCAAATAATTTGGTTGAAGTTGTGATAAATTAAAGTATTGCAAAGTTGAGACCCGGATCCGTGGTACTTGAAATAATACCTAGCTGAATGGTTTTGAGATAAAAAGAGTAAGAAGTAAAATTTAAAAAATATTAAAGGCAGAATTTATTAGAATCTTTCTTTTAAAAGTAAAGTAAAATATGAGATATAAATATGACAATAAAGAGATGTTTTTGCTAACACCCAGCGAGTGAATAAATTTATGCAATCCTTGACAAATTCCTGATATATAATTGGTTATAATTTGTTGGTAAGTAAAGTTCACTAACAACGGCAGCTAGTTTAATTAACAGGTAACAATTGAACTGGTTCCCGATTTTTGTAATGTCTTGACAAGGGAGACGTTATAATGCTTTTCTTGAAACAGTCGTACTAATTTCACAACCACTGCTCAATCCTCTGTACTCTTTACTTGTAAATTAAAACTTATAACGTTATTCACGCGCTTATCCACACTCAACCAACGACCAAAGCCTGCGACCCAGCCGGGGAACATCAAGGTAAATACTGCTGAAGAAGAGTATCACCTCCGAGACATGGGTAAGTGCGCGCATACGAGTAAGAGCGTATGTGTAAAAGTGTCACAAAATAACGTTGTAAAGTAATTGGCGCTCCAAAATCGTGGGGCTCGGCAAACATAAATAAATTTATGTATGTTAATTATTGTTGTGTCTTGGCCACGTTAGCATCGTTGTAACAAAATAACGTTGTATAGTAATTGTCGCTGCCAAGGTGGGGCCACGACATAAAGAAAATAAAGGTTAATTATCATTACAAGTAAATGGCGCCGTGGTAATAAATATAGTCTAATAAATAATTAGTAAAATATTGTAAGAAATAATTAATAGTCAATTTGTGTAATAAATAATATTACAAATTGTTATAATAAAGTACAGAGAAGAAAAAGAGTTGTGAAATTAATACCGATAAATACAATAAGTTAAATAAAGAAGTATAGAGTCACGGTTGACCAATAATAAAATTATAATTCATATAACGAATTAGTTAGGACACCGTAGGCTACATACTATAAAAATGGCGAAGCAACCGACAATGGACTTCGAAACAATGTTTAAACGACTTCAAGAAGAGTTGAAGACGAATAGTGAAAAATTAGAAAGTAAATTCGAGAGTAGTAGTGCAGAACTTAAAACGCAACTAGAAAGTAGCAATGAAAAATTAGAAAATAAATTAGGAAGATTAGAAGATAGTAATACGAGATTAGAAACTCAAATAGAAGATAGTCGTAATCGATTATAAATTACTATTGAAGAAGTGAAAACTCAATTAGAGAGTTGTGCCGAGTTTTGGAATACTCGGCCCTTTCCCAGTTAATGTGACTGTCATTGCGGGGGTTTGTGAATTAATTATTTGAGCGAAGTATAAGCCGTTATCTGCATGCTTTGTTGCCGATCCGCGCACTATCTGGCGGGAGTGATACGTAATATTTTTCTTGTGACTGCGGTGTTCAGTACTCACCAGGCAGCCGAACGCGACGCAGCAACCATTCTCTCTCTCCCGGCGCCCACCAGTTTGATTTTTTGTCAGCTAAAATCTATCATGACTAGATAATCGACTACGCGACTCTTCGGTAAGTCTGTTCAAGGTAACTTACTTATTATTTAATAAAAGAATTGTTATTTAGCTTAAATTAATGCCGATGCAATGCGATATATATACGAAAGTCACCACGTGGCAAGCGCGGGTTAAATTCTGTGTATGCATGTCTTGAAAGCTAACACTGGCTGAGTTAGAGTATTTATAAAGTAATTATGGCTGTGTATTTTTCCTAATTATATCATAATAATTTCATTATAATCAAAGGGGGGCGTAAGAGAATGTTTTATGAACTAAATGTAGAGGTATATGAAACTGTATATGTATTATGAACCTGTTTAAGTTTGCAACTCATCTCGATATTGTAATAAGGGTTTAGTTAGTTGACGAACTGTCTATAAATACTAGTCATTTAATTCTAAATTTTTTTACTAAAGGTAATTTCTGTGCTTCTTAAAATTTCAAAATTTTCTTTTAATCTGAGCATGTGGTAGTGTGTGATTTATGCTGGAGTCATGAATATTAGGGGGATCGTGAATTGGGTAACATTTGAGTAATTGTCAATATATATAATTGTCCAGGGTTCCCGACCTAAGACGATTCTCGATCCACTTCAGCGGGTGGCCGAACATCTGCCACCAATGGTATTACACGAGTGATTCTCCGTCTGTGCCGTCGGGAGGAAGAAATGGACAATACATCAGGTTTTGTGCCGGATTTTACCAGGTGACATTTAACCCATTTATCTATATTTTGGCCTCTACAATGTAGAACACCGTATTCTCTTCCTGGAACATCTCCAGTTAAAGTTGTTGGGACACAAGTCCAGCGAGACAATTAGTGCTTTTAAATTTTGTCAGTGTATTTTACTAAGGCTTATGCCCCCTGAGTAAGTGTGAGCCCGGACGGGGTCATGCGCTACCGAATTTTGCTGAGAAATTTTCTTTAAGGGTAAAAGTGTGTGTGACTTAAGTTTACTGATTTATAGGGGGTGAATTATGCTTACATTGATTAAGGGTATTCATAGCTATATGGGTTTCGTTTTTTTGTAGATTTAAAGCTTTGGGGAGGTGCTGTAACCTGTGGACGTCACCCGTAGGTGCCGTTAGTAACAGGTCTATAGCATGTTTTAGGTTGCTGGATCTGGTGGTGCGCATGGCCTCGCCTGTGGCCAAGCCAATACTGTAGGAACATCTCAAATGTGTTTTATTAAGGGCTGATGTTATAAAGTTTTTTTAAATTAAAATTGTCATTATATATATTTTATAAAAATTTATCTTAACTCAGTAATAATTCAATATAAGTGAAATTTCATTCAGTTCTTTTACTGCCATAGCCAGTGTAACACTAGTTCAGTTGTTAATATGAGCACACTATTGGTTCAATCATAAACCATATTATATATATTTTATAAAAATTATCTTAACTCAGTAATAATTCAATATAAGTGAAATTTCATTCAGTTCTTTTACTGCCATAGCCAGTGTACTACTAGTTCAGTTGTCAATATGAGCACACTATTGGTTCAATCATAAACCGTATTATATATATTTTATAAAAATTATCTTAACTCATTAATAATTCAACATGAGTAAAATTTCATTCAGTTCTTTTACTGCCAGAGCCAGTGTACTACTAGTGCAGTTGTTAATATGAGTACACTATTGATTCTTACTTCTAATCATAAATTCTGTTATACATTCGTACGGCCGTGCAGCCATGTTGACCTGGCCATGGCGCAGTCCTATCTGGGGGGGAACCTTTCTAAAATTTCGAATTCTTGTGATAATTTCATTGGTTGCAAGCAGTCATAACCGGACTGGTTAATGGATTGGTTTATGAAAGTTTTTTATGGAGGCTGGGCACTTTACCCTTTTACAGTAGTTTGGGATGGGGATCTAGGTCACTGATACTGAAGATGGTATTCTTTGGTGGCATGGTTAAATGTCTATGAGCTGCCTGCCAGGTGAACATGTGTGTAGTATATATATATGTGTGTATATCGATATGTGTGCGCTATGTGTATTTATGTAACTATTTATTTATGTGTATTTATGTATTTATATTGATCGATGTTATATATTATTTATATTTGGGGAGATACTATTATGCTGATGTTTTACATGCATTACATTTTGATGAGATGATACGTGCATATTTTCAGAGGAGTGTAATGACAGGGAGTGATACTTGCATGTTATTTGAAATAGTGAATAAAATTGTTATTGTTGCTAAACAACGAGTTTAATTGCAAGTCCCGTCATACCGGACCCAGCGCAGTTTTGGCTACCCTAGGCTCTGGCCTAGTTTTAAATAACTAGTGGCCCCTCTTTCAAAAAAAATAAAATAAAATAAAATTAAAAAAATAAATAAATAAAAAAAATAAAAAAAAGGTTTTTTTTATAAAGTCTGAAAGTTGAAAGAGGGGTTACAGAGTAATATAGATAGTAATAATACTAGGTTAGAAGAGAAAATAGAACTCGTCAGTAATACTTTAAAAACCGAGCTTACTGCACGCGTTGAAGCAGTCGAACAGCGAGTTCAACAATCACTTAATGAACAAGCTGTAAAGATCGACAGTAAATTTAAAGAACAGCGTGAATATACTACACGTGAAACAAAAGAACACATTCGACAACTGGCTAAACAGTGGAATGAGAAGTTTAAAATTACAAAGCAGGAGCAAGATCTCAGACACAAAGATGTAAATGAGCGCATCCTGGACAATACTAATAAAACAAAGGAACTCACTGTGATGACCGAAACTGTAGAAATAGCTGTGGAGGAGGTCACGAGGAAAACTACACACCACTCCATAGAAATTAATAACATGAAAGATGGACTACAAGAGAAAATAGAAAAACTACGAGAAGTCAAGAGACGACCCAGTGCTATGATGATGTGTGCTGCAAAGGTAGACGATCGAGAAAAGATCAGTTTCAAAGGTAATAAATGGGAGAACCCCATAGAATTTTTACATAAATGTGAACGAGAAATGGCAACAATAGGAAGCAACCTAAACGACCGAGACCGTATAGAATTTGTAAGTCGACATTTCCAGGAAACAGCATCAAAATGGTATACGATTGTTCGGGACCAAACAGAAACTTATGAACAGTTCAAGGCATCCTTCGAAAATCGATACTGGAATATACATACCCAGAGAGAGGTACGAGACCAGCTGGAGTATGGACGGTATTACGTCAACAGCAAACGTTCCATGGAAGACTACATAATACAACTCGTCGAACGGTGTAAGCATCTTAGACCGTTTCACGGAGCACGAATTAGTATTGAAATTAAGCTACCATTTTGACAGACACAATAGACTTGCTGTTTATACCCAAGGAGTTAAAACCATAGAGGAACTTCTTATTCTTGTAACACAGTCATCGCAGTTTGTTAATAAACAATACGAGAGAAGAGAGAACCAGCCGCAGCAGCAGCAGTACTCTACGCATAATCCAATACAACAAAAATCGACGCAGTTTGCGAAGAGAGAAGAGAATTGGCAAGAGTATAAACAACCCTTTGAAAAAGGTAATACAACTCCACATAAAGGAGCGTACTCGCATCCAGGTACGGGTAAAAAGCAATTAAAACCGTACAATGCGAATGTACAGAATATAAATGCAAATAATAATAATCATAATAATAATAAGAATAATTATGAAAATAAAAGTGTTCAACAGCTGACACGCCCGTCAAAATCCAAGGAGGAAGGGGGTGATCACACGACAAGGGAGAAGAACAATGAATGACGGCGAGGGAGACGGCGCCAGCCAGCTCAAACAAGTTTTAAAAGCAACACGTATTCCAACAAAATACCGGAACGAACAGGCTTGTTAAATGACCTGCACACACAGGAGCTGAGCGCCACCCTAGTTGATACAAACAATCCACAACAGGAAAGAATGTTGTCTCACGCCTATTGTTATACACAAGGGGGAACAATAAGCGGTATAAAAAAACGTAATGCGGTTAACATATCAAACAGATGATAGAGTTAAATATTTGCTAAATAATCTAGCAAGTGAACAAAATAAAGATCCGCAGATCAGTCACTTGAAGTTATCAACACTATCTAGTAGGTATACGATAAAAAATAGTATATTGTATAAACTCGTAAATTATGATTGGAATATAGTCCTATCACCAGAGATGTTAAAAACACTAAATATACCATGTCATCAAAGTTTAGCACATGCGTTCTGCTTTAAAATGTCATTTAGCTTTGAAGGAAGACTTCATTTTGAATAATATGTTTAGAAGAATTAAAGCAATCTTAAAAGGATGCTACGAATGTCAAACAGCACGACATCCAAATCTTCACACATATGTAGATATGCAAAATATAAAGACACAGGAAAAGGGAGAATTAGTAGCAGTAGACTTCCTGGGCCCATTTCCGAGAGCTATTCACGGGGGTACGAAGCACATACTGTTAACAAACTCCTTTTTTTAACCATAATAATAATGATTTGATTATGGTACTTACCATATAATTTACCACATCCGGTTTCAGCACGTGGAGCTGACGCTACTCTACTTTTTTTACTAAGGGTCCCAGGGTTCTTTATTAAGCGAGGAACAGAAACATTTTGGGGTTTATCGAAATAATAAGTCAACAGCGTGTACATACAACAAAACTTTAGTTTTAATATTTCTCAAGTATCATGATCAACGTTACAAAATACAAAATCAAAATGGAGTCTTATACCCCAACAAGATGGCGGCTTTGCAGTTCCGCTCCGCTAGTTATTAATTACATTTCATTATTTCTTTCTGGTATGTAATTAGACACAAGAACATTTAATATACTACAGTTGTGATTGAAATTATTTACTCAGTTTCATATTATATTTTAAACATAAACCAATGCCTCAGTTTGGTAAATGCCGGCATTCTCTCTCTCTCTCTCTCTCTCTCTCTCTCTCTCTCTCTCTCTCTCTCTCTCTCTCTCTCTCTCTCTCACGCTCTCTCACTGCATATCTTATCAACGGTACATTTTTATTTTATTTATTATAATTTTGAGCTCGATTTTATAAAAGAATATTATTGTAAATTTCGACTTTCCTGAATTAGTAGGAGTGTTTCAGCTCAGACGTTCTCCATGGCAGCCAGGTGGTCGGTGACTTAGGTGGTCGGTGTACTTTCCAGTTTTGTCTGTCCTCTGTGCACTGAATTTACATTATGCTGCTTATTGCCTTAGAAACACTGGCTACTTGTAATTTCATTTTATTTACTATTCAAAAACACTTTGGCTGGCAGAACTACGCCAGCTAAAATTTTAGCGTGTTAGCGCTTTGATTGTATGTTGCAATCAAATATATTGGAACTTACCGTCTGCGGCTTTTCAGAAACAGCGTCTTTATAAAATTAACATGTTTCGGGACCCTTGTCCCATCATCAGAATTTAAAAATAATTGTGTATCATTTAAATTTGATACACTAGTCAAACACTTAAAATATTAAAATCCAATATAAAAATGACTTAATATAACATGATAATATAATATTTACAGCGAGTGCGAAGGTTACCGATGTACATCGTATGAAAACCGACCGCGCACTAACTTACGTCTCGCTCCCACCACGACAATAGCGCAAGGCAGTGTTGTACAATACATTTGATTTGAAGACCAAATTATCATTTAAAACATGCGGCTTGGTATCAGTATTATTGTGTGCTTTATAAATTTCGTACTCTTCAAGAGCGTTCAAATATCGCCCTTTCTTACATATGTGAAGGGGTTTCAAATTAGTTTTAAAATTAGTGTACCTATGATTTTCGGAAATGAGGTGTTCTACAAATTTTGACTTGATATTGTCCAAACTGTGAAAATGTGTAGGCGGCCTATGTTCTATAAATCTTTTTAAAAAACCACGTCCTGTCTGGCCCACATAAAAGGCGTCGCAATCGTCACATATCAATTTGTAAACACCAGTTTTGTGTTCAAGGCTGGTGGTTCTGCGGACACGAAGATTATTCATAATACTATTAGTGGTCTTATAAGTGACCTTGATATTACTGGTTTTACCAAAAATTGACCCAAAGATCTGTGGCATAAGGTATGTGTACGGTGTTGCAATATATTTGCGTGTTGTATTTTCGCGTGTTTTTACGTCCGTTAATGTTGCTATGTCCCTTCTTATGTTTCCGAAGGATGTTGTTCACCATATTGACATCATAACCATTAGCGACAGCAATGTGTTTAATGGTGTCTAATTCCTCACGGTATTCTTTATCACCGAGGGGCAAAGATAAAAGTCTATAAATCATACTGTGGAAGGCAGCTAATTTTTGCGATAAAGGATGAAACGACTTAGCATGTATTACAATGTCAGTCGTTGTGGGTTTTCTATAGATGTCAAATTGCAAATTTTTATTATTATTGTCCTTAGCAACAGTTAAATCTAGGAAATTCAGTTTACCATTTTCTTCACTTTCAAGTGTGAACTGCATTTTGTTATTGATATTATTCAAATGATTATGTAAATTATTAATTTGTCTTTGTGTACCTTTGTATATTAAAAAGGTATCATCAACATACCTGCCGTAAAATATTATGTTACTCCTGTGTTTGTTATTAGTAAGAATGAATGAATTTTCGAAATTATTTAGGTATATATCTGCAAGAAGACCTGAAAGTGGAGAACCCATTTCTAACCCATTTTGTTGCCTGAAAAATTGATTATTGTGGGTAAAGTAATTTTGATCAAGAACTAACTCTAAAATGTGCATCAATTCATTTATATTATTAATATCCAATTTATTAGCATTAATAAGGTTAGTCCTAAGTATACGCAAGGTCTCCGCTATTGGTATATTCGTATACAAATCCACAATATCAAAGGAAATAAGTTTGTGGGTCGGTTCAACTATTAAATTTTTAAATTTATTCACAAAGTCAACGCTATTAATTAGACTATGATCATTAATTATTTGTATATTGTGTTTTATTATGGTGACTAATTTTTTAGCTGTTTTATACCCCGGAGCAGTGGTGAAATTTACTAATGGTCTCAAGGGTATAGCATCCTTGTGGAGTTTGGGTAATCCTGTTAAAACGGGTGCTTTTGAATTTATTGGTTTCAAAGATCTTCTTGTTTGTTCATCAAACAAATGGGTGCATCTGTTTATACATTGATTTAATTGTTTTACATAATTTTCTGTTGGGTCCGAATTTAGTAAATCAATGCTGTTGTTAATAATGAAATTTTGTATTTTATTGTTATAATCTTCACTGTCCATAATAACCACAGTATTGCCTTTGTCAGCTTTAGTGACAAGAGCTTTATTGTCAGATAATTTTTTTTTTAATCCTATTAAAATTTTCCGTTCTTTATTATAATTATTATTTGTTAAAGGAATAGAGGAATGAACATTATTATACCGATTTTTAATGATTTTATTGAATTTTTCGTTTATTAAGAAACGTGTCTGGTCTTGATCTTTCTGATCAACCATTGCCTTAACAACAGTCTCTGCATTGATAATTTCTGCAATAATTTGCTTGCGATCAAGATTCGATTTGTGTACAGGAAGATTATAATTCAAACCTTTATTCAATAAATCAGTTTCATCAGTATTTAAAACAAGGGACGTTAAATTCTGTAACCGCGTATGAAATTTGTGTTTACATTTGATATTGTTGGATGTCGGTAACTGATCATTCAACAACCTTTGTAGTTTATCTGATTGTTTTATACGCATTTGATAAATTGCGTATTCGCCTGACGTCATTGTTTATAAAATCCAGATAATGATTCAGTACGGCTGGATGCGTGTTATCTAATAATTGTAAATGTAACTTGTATAATGTATAATTTAAGTTTGATTTTTTAATGTATATGGATTTAATTTCTTCTTTAACTCTATAAATGTCTGCGTATTTTTTGGTTTTTGCTTCAGCAATAGATGAACCTTTAAGTCTTATAATAGCATAATTCGGTATAACCTTGTTCTCCAAACACGATTTGTTGAACTTAATGTGTAAAATAGTTTTGTGTAATTCGACTTTAATATTTTGAAATTTTCGTACTAAGTTTGCACGACTTGCAGTATTCATGTTTAAAAGGAATAAATCCCAAATGTTTAGTACCAAGCCACGTGTTGTTCAATCAAATATATTGGAACTTACCGTCTGCGGCTTTTCAGAAACAGCGTCTTTATAAAATTAACATGTTTCGGGACCCTTGTCCCATCATCAGAATTTAAAAATAATTGTGTATCATTTAAATTTGATACACTAGTCAAACACTTAAAATATTAAAATCCAATATAAAAATGACTTAATATAACATGATAATATAATATTTACAGCGAGTGCGAAGGTTACCGATGTACATCGTATGAAAACCGACCGCGCACTAACTTACGTCTCGCTCCCACCACGACAATAGCGCAAGGCAGTGTTGTACAATACATTTGATTTGAAGACCAATTTATCATTTAAAACATGCGGCTTGGTATCAGTATTATTGTGTGCTTTATAAATTGGTGAAAAACATCTGGTCAATATGGTGAACAACATCCTTCGGAAACATAAGAAGGGACATAGCAACATTAACGGACGTAAAACACGCGAAAATACAACACGCAAATATATTGCAACACCGTACACATACCTTATGCCACAGATCTTTGGGTCAATTTTTGGTAAAACCAGTAATATCAAGGTCACTTATAAGACCACTAATAGTATTATGAATAATCTTCGTGTCCGCAGAACCACCAGCCTTTAACACAAAACTAGTGTTTACAAATTGATATGTGACGATTGCGACGCCTTTTATGTGGGCCAGACAGGACGTGGTTTTTTAAAAAGATTTATAGAACATAGGCCGCCTACACATTTTCACAGTTTGGACAATATCAAGTCAAAATTTGTAGAACACCTCATTTCCGAAAATCATAGGTACACTAATTTTAAAACTAATTTGAAACCCCTTCACATATGTAAGAAAGGGCGATATTTGAACGCTCTTGAAGAGTACGAAATTTATAAAGCACACAATAATACTGATACCAAGCCGCATGTTTTAAATGATAAATTGGTCTTCAAATCAAATGTATTGTACAACACTGCCTTGCCCTATTGTCGTGGTGGGAGCGAGACGTAAGTTAGTGCGCGGTCGGTTTTCATACGATGTACATCGGTAACCTTCGCACTCGCTGTAAATATTATATTATCATGTTATATTAAGTCATTTTTATATTGGATTTTAATATTTTAAGTGTTTGACTAGTGTATCAAATTTAAATGATACACAATTATTTTTAAATTCTGATGATGGGACAAGGGTCCCGAAACATGTTAATTTTATAAAGACGCTGTTTCTGAAAAGCCGCAGACGGTAAGTTCCAATATATTTGATTGAACAACACGTGGCTTGGTACTAAACATTTGGGATTTATTCCTTTTAAACATGTATGTTGCAGACTGAGAGCGAACCACTAGTGCCGTTTTCGTATGTGGAAGGGTTATTTCGTCATCGTTCTATTGTTTAAAGAGGATGACGCCATTGTTCTGCGTCACAGTTGTTACGTTTTTACATGATTAATGACGTTTCAACATTGTTTTCAACTGGCTTTGTCCAAATATGTGTGTCGGACATCACGTACGCCATGACCTTGATGTCGAGTTGTACTGGCAAAACTGCGTCGTGTGTAATATATTGGAGAAAGTTAACCTAACCACTTTTAAATATATAGAAACACAAAAAAATTATTTCTCCTGTACCAATGAATCCTAAGACGAACTTTTGTACTGTCACAAAACCCCCTCAATGAGAGGTTTTATGTCGAAACATAAAAACTCTCATTGACTCATTCACACTTTCTAAAGGGATCAGCCCCAACGGCGCCACAACCCCTGTAGTGTTTACATTAAAAAGGAATACAATAACTTACCCTTAGTTCGATGATGATGACAGTACCTGCATGACCTTACTGGACTTCTCAGGTGAGATCCCAACACCGCAAGGCCATTTAGGCATTCAACGTTCCTGCTCTGACACGCAGGCCAGCTCAGGACAGCCGTCACAGCATCACCAAACGCTGAAACATTGAGTACCAAATTTAAAATAGTGGCCTTATATAATCCCATATCCATAACTGATATGTCTCCCCTTAGCTACATTGGTTTATGTTCAGAGGCATTGGTTTTCTTACCCCTAAGTTTTCAAATGACAAACAACAAGATTTAAGACAGAATGTCCTTCTCCTTTTACATTCCTACCTTTACCAAAACTGGACTCCAGTCAACACTACTTTACTTTTTCCACCACAAGAAAAATATATTCTTATACTAAGATCATAACACGTAAAACAGTTTCTTAAATTCTCAGAAGCAACAACAACTTATCTATCTCTATCATATAGAATTCAAAACACAACTTTATTATGGCAAACACCTTATATATTCAAATTTTATTGATCAGCTTTCTGATTTTAATACTTCTTTAAGCAGCATCATCATTATATTTTATTCAACACCATTATCGACATCACATGCTTAATACTTAATATTTGTTACCGTTGCTACCCCTGTAGCAACCTCCCAGCCACACACTCTATTACCATTTATGTTTCATCATTCAGTATTCCTTAAACCATTTAAATTCATCATTAAACTTCCCTTTGTACACATTAATTAAGTAATTAATCTTCCATTACTTAGTCAAAAATATTATAATTATTATTAAATCAATTTCACTATAAATCCCTATTACATACATGGTTTACATAAAATACATATAATACACAACATATTGTAATACAAAAATACATTTAACATTAACACACAAAAATATACAATCCAACTTATTATTCTTTATCATTGACCATTAATCAGTTCATAAAACAATCCCTTTTAAAACTACACTGTCCACATATATAAATGTTCATAACACAATAAAACAATTTATCCACCATCATCAAATAATAATCTTATCTTAGGTCTACATACATTGTTTATTATTGAATACCACATACTAGTACTATCAATATAATACGCATGTAATTTTTTATGTTTTTCCACAAAACTATCGTTATGAATAGGGTTACTCCATATCATTATATCATGTAACATGTCATCATAGGGTATGGTCCTGTCGCCCTTGGTATAATTTGTCATAATCAGGTAAGTTATATTCTCATCTTTAATAACATCATCTCCTACTTCTATATCAATGCAAGGTAAAATTTCAACATAATTGTACACCATCTCTACACCTAACCTTTAACCTTTTCACAAATTCTCTATAATTTCTATTTACTTTAAAAATCTTTATCTCTCTCTCTTTCTCTCATCCCAATACCTCTCTCTCTCAAAATATCTCTCACCATAACACCAAGTCACACTCTCTCTCTCAATATATGCAGGGGATACTAACTCATAATTACTGCACCACCTATCAGGTGCACAAAAAATCCAGGGACAACTATTTGCAGACCTTTTGTCTTCCAAATACACTAGTGAAGCCTTTCCTTCACCCCCAATTACAACATTACGGGAAAAATTTACTCCCTCCAACCCCTCTACCTGTAAATTCTCTCTATACTTTCTCTCTAATTCATCAACACTTCTTATCACTTCATTATCAAATTCTACTCCCATTATACTTTTATCACCACTCTCAATACTCAAACAATTATTTTCTAACACCATATTTCTACATCTATTATCACAATTCTCACCACTACTTACCTTATCGTCTTTATTTTCATGTTCGTTTAATTTATTGGTCTCTTTATTACCTGCTACCCCCATTTTGATCTCACAATTATCATTATAATTACTCAGTTTAACTTTATTAATAATGTCATCCATTCTGGCGATTTGTTTGTCAAACACCTGATCTATCGCTTCTAAGAGTTGCTCTTGCATACTTTCACAATGTATATTTATTTCATTAATTTGTTTATCAAAATTAAAATTTTGTTCTTTAATTTCGTTTTTTACCTCATCAAATTTTGCATTCTGTTTTTCATATTTATCATCTAGGTTGTCACATTTTTCATCTATTTTTAACAGTAATTGCATCATTTTCATTAGTTCACTATCTTCAGCCTTTTTAATTGTGACTGGTGTTGAGTGAACTCCTTCACTCATGGTCTGTGATTCAGTTACGCTTATCTGGCTTCCGTTTATACTGTCAGTGATGCTGACATTTTCGTAATTGTTTGCCATTCTGATAAAATTTTTGTCAAAATCTCTTTATTTTAAATTGTTGCTTTATACAGATCTATTTACTAACAACATAACCTCTTAATCATGTGTTATGTTCTATCTTACTTCGCCACCCAAGATGTTTCTGTTCTCTGGCTTATTTATATAATTAGGATTTTATATAAAGTACCTGTTCGGTTCGCCATTTGTTAACAAACTCCTTTTTTATATCAGTAATAATAATGATTTGATTATGGTACTTACCATATAATTTACCACATCCGGTTTCAGCACGTGGAGCTGACGCTACTCTACTTTTTTTACTAAGGGTCCCAGGGTTCTTTATTAAGCGAGGAACAGAAACATTTTGGGGTTTATCGAAATAATAAGTCAACAGCGTGTACATAGAACAAAACTTTAGTTTTAATATTTCTCAAGTATCATGATCAACGTTACAAAATACAAAATCAAAATGGAGTCTTATACCCCAACAAGATGGCGGCTTTGCAGTTCCGCTCCGCTAGTTATTAATTACATTTCATTATTTCTTTCTGGTATGTAATTAGACACAAGAACATTTAATATACTACAGTTGTGATTGAAATTATTTACTCAGTTTCATATTATATTTTAAACATAAACCAATGCCTCAGTTTGGTAAATGCCGGCATTCTCTCTCTCTCTCTCTCTCTCTCTCTCTCTCTCTCTCTCTCTCTCTCTCTCTCTCTCTCTCACGCTCTCTCACTGCATATCTTATCAACGGTACATTTTTATTTTATTTATTATAATTTTGAGCTCGATTTTATAAAAGAATATTATTGTAAATTTCGACTTTCCTGAATTAGTAGGAGTGTTTCAGCTCAGACGTTCTCCATGGCAGCCAGGTGGTCGGCGTACTTAGGTGGTCGGTGTACTTTCCAGTTTTGTCTGTCCTCTGTGCACTGAATTTACATTATGCTGCTTATTGCCTTAGAAACACTGGCTACTTGTAATTACATTTTATTTACTATTCAAAAACACTTTGGCTGGCAGAACTACGCCAGCTAAAATTTTAGCGTATGTATGTTGCAGACTGAGAGCGAACCACTAGTGCCGTTTTCGTATGTGGAAGGGTTATTTCGTCATCGTTCTATTGTTTAAAGAGGATGACGCCATTGTTCTGCGTCACAGTTGTTACGTTTTTACATGATTAATGACGTTTCAACATCGTTTTCAACTGGCTTTGTCCAAATATGTGTGTCGGACATCACGTACGCCATGACCTTGATGTCGAGTTGTACTGGCAAAACTGCGTCGTGTGTAATACATTGGAGAGAGTTAACCTAACCACTTTTAAATATATAGAAACACAAAAAAATTATTTCTCCTGTACCAATGAATCCTAAGACGGACTTTTGTACCGTCACAATACTTGTAAGTATAGATGTGTTCACCAAGGCAGTTCGACTCTACGCTATTCGAAGACCTACCACAAAAAGTGTACTGAATGTCATACTACGAAAATATGTACCGAAGTATGGTCAAATCAAAACGATATTGAGTGACCAAAGTAAACAATTTCAAAATAAAGCATGGACGGAAACGCTAACTCAGCACGGCATACAACCAGTGTTAACGTCAATACGACATCCACAAGGAAACCTTGCTGAAAGGGTAAATAAAGAGTTAGGAAAACATTTACGCATCTACTGTAATGAACAACATAATCGATGGCCAGAGTACTTATCATTTTTTGAACAAACTATAAATGCTACATACAGTGAAGCTACGGGATATACACCGGTGGAACTGGAAACGAATAAGAAACCCAATAGATTCTGGTCGAGAAACATTGACAAACCTCCAAACCAAAATCTGCAAATTCGATTAAGTCACAAGTACGACAATGCGAAGAAGGGGATGGAAAAACTTGGAGAAAAGAGGATCGAGAGGTTCAAAAGAACGCACAAACTCATCAAATTCCATGAAGGAGAGAGTGTGCTACGAAAAAGTAATCCAGTGGGAAAACGAATCAACAATACAGCAAAGAAACTATTCAGACTGTACGAGGGACCCTACTTATTACAAAGGAGGAAAGGACGACACACATTTATCGTCTACAATCCAACAAGAAACAAGATCATTGGAAAGTACCATGCATCAGCATTCCGTAAATTCTATGGATAAAGGAATTAATAAATAGGCAATTTATAAGTCCATGAAAGGGACGTAATCCACCCAGGGAAAATGAAAAATTTTCAGAACCCTTATAACCACTAATTGTGAGTTGTAAAAAATAATTTAAATAAAGAATTTCTGAGTAAGGAAATAAAATTTGAATAAAATTCAAATTTTATTTTACCCAGCAGGGGAATTTATGCAACGATACGTTTAGCATAAGTATATGTATCAACCCCTGACTGAGGTATGATAACGTGTTTTCGTATATAAGTATAAAATATGTAAGATGTACATAATAAAAATAATATAATGTACGTTATAGATAAGAAAGAATGTAATAAATATAAGCAATATTTAAATTTAAATAAATCAAATATTGTACGTAAGCATGCATATGGAAACACATGACTTTGTTGGTTTTTAAAAATGTAACGAAGGGGAGCTATTAACACGCTAAGACCGGCAGAGGTGACGTCAGAGCGGCCTGCCGCTGCTTGTGTATCAATCTGCGTGTGTGTGTATGTGTACATGTGTAAATAACAGACAGGTTCAATTATGCAAAAGAGGGTGGAAGATTTCACACAGTTTTTTAAGGATTGTACGTGAACCATAAGTCACACGAATCAGCGACATATGTGAATACATAGCTGACGCCTGGCGCTTCAATTTGCCGTTAAGTGGTCATTAATCGTGGGAACGGTTCAGACACCGTGTGAAATTTTGCCATAGCTGTCGTAATTTGCACAGGGTAACAACCAAAATTTGCAGAGACAAGGTTTAATATTATACCTAACCATTGGTGTAATAATATTTATAAGAAAGTGTACGCTTCATAAAAAGACGCGTAGGTGGAAAGTGATGAAGAAACCGACGCGCCGGCCAGTCCAAAGTTGTCAGAAATAGTTTCCAAGAGGAATTGCAACGGGCAGCAGTATAAAACCCCAGCGCGCGACACACTTTCAGAGCAGATCAAATTCATTTAGTAAGAGGAATCCACGCATCTCGACAATGTAAACTTTACAAAGTGTAGTAATGTTTTGAACAGTATTTAAATAAACTGAAGTGCGATGGAACCGGCATTACGTCGGTGCAGTTATTAAAGAGCGAGTGATTTAAATAAAAGACTGTATTAATGAAGCTAAAAGAGTCATAACTACGTAGAACTTCTAGACAGCAACGAGGGACAAGAAAGAAGAGGACGAGGAACTAGACATCTACGAGAGGACGCAGGAACAGCCTATGCAGCTACATCCAGCCGTTTATCATTAAGACTAGAGGTCCACGTCAGAACTCAGCATCCAGGAGACGGAGCGAGGAATTCAACGACGTAGAGACAAGAGGAGCTGATACCGAAGAGGATCAACGAACTCGAGAGTCTGGAGGACGGTAACAACAATTTAAATGGTGCAGGAAAAATGCAGGTGAACTCGAACATTTATTTAACATTATAAATGACCCTGAAGTCTATCAACAAAAGCTAGTTTCCATATCCAAGTTTACAGAATATTAATATATTTTTGTTACTTAAAGAATAAATAAATAATTGTTTAAATATATAAATGAGAATAGAGAATATCATATGAGTAATCTCATAATTGAATGGTCAAGAAAGAACCATAGTTTAATTATTAGTTATATATATTATTAGTTATTATTAGTTTAAGAACCATGTAATTAATTAAATGAGTAATTTTTTAAATATGAGATTTACGTAATGGTTAATTAATTGAGACAGTAAAAATAGAATCAATTAACGTAAAGAAGATTCTCTATTAATATTTTAATTAATATTTGAATTAATTAAAAGTTGCATTTACGTGGTATACATTGGAACCCACACTTGTAAAGACTAAATCAATATTTAAATGTTATACGTATGCATTATGTTTCCTATTATATTTATATGTGTTATATGTATATGTCTGTGTACTATTTCAAGTCATATATAATTTATGTGTGTGTATATATTATGTCTTAGAAGTATAAGAAATCAGAGTTACACATATTATGAGTATATTATATTCGGATTGAATATAATGGTTCATATAACAAGAAACCCACATTGAACAATTTAAATAACATGACAATTTGCTATTTTTGAATAAATCAAATGAATATACTTTTCTTGAAACAGTCGTACTAATTTCACAACCACTGCTCAATCCTCTGCACTCTTTATTTGTAAATTAAAACTTATAACGTTATTCACGCGCTTATCCACACACAACCAACGACCAAAGCCTGCGACCCAGCCGGGGAACATCAAGGTAAATACTGCTGAAGAAGAGTATCAGCTCCGAGACGTCGGTAAGTGCGCGCATACGAGTAAGAGCGTATGTGTAAAAGTAAGTGTCACAAAATAACGTTGTAATATATATATATTGTAATAAAACACGACTAGCTCGGGTTTATGTTATGCCCCACTGTTGTGAGCGCCAATTTGTAATAAAACAAATTTATTTCGGTTTTGTGATTTATTAATTGTTTAATAAAATTTTTATTATTTTTATCTGAATTTAATTATTTAATTACTTTATTTGTTTTTATTGTTTTATGATTAGTGTCCAATTAATAAAAATAATAATTAATAATTAGGTATGGTTTGGTGAAGAAATATTGGTTTCTCCGCGTTAAATAGATTGTCGTGGCCAAATCGATTGCATGCCGCGGTCAATTCAGTATCTTTATTTCTTCTTCTGCTCGTTCCTTTCCCTCAGAAGTTCTCGTTTATAAGTTGATAATTAATGTACTTTAAATTAGTTCTTAACTAATGAATAAAACGATATTTTAGAACAATAATTATATTTATTATGATCAAAGTAATTATTCGACTTGCGTCGACTAGTGCTCTAGGATTCGAGACTGGATCTCAGGTCGATTATTACATATTCCAAAATTATTCAAATTAAATTATTATCTAACATGGATTCTTTGAACTGTCGAAATAGTCAGGAAAGGCAAGTTAGAGAATTCAATACTTACAATTATAAAAACTTATTCATTAACAGATAATAATAATAAAATATAGTATATAGAAAAATTTAGATCCGAACCAGCTGACTGTTCTGACATCACTCCGTCCCCTCCAGTTTAGATTTCGTTCGACTCGAAATGACAAGATGGCTCCCTTCGTGAGTTGTTCTACGCTGAAAATCAGACTCCGAGATTTCCTTTAAATAAACGTAGCAGTTGATTAATTCCTCTTCTGTGATGCCGCTATTGGAATATCCACAAGTCGTAGTGTTTAGTTTTAGTCCTCCACTGGATTTCGTTCGGTAATAGGTGTATAGTGTCGAATGGTTCTTTCGAATCAGTTGCTTGTTGTATGAGGTTAAAAGTCTATGTATCATGTATCATATAGCTTTTAGAACCATGATACATAGACATAACAACATCCCCTTAGATAAAATAGACTACAAAGACGAACTAAACACTATAAAATATCTAGCAGAATCTAACGGTTATGACAGAACAATAGTCAGTAAACTCCTACACAAAACACAAAACAAACAACAGACAAAGACAGAAAACAACAAATTCATAACACTAACATACATCAACAAACAAACTGAAAAAATTGCCCACAAATTCAAAAAAGCAGGATACAGAATCGCTTACAAAACTACTAACAAAACAGAACACACACTATCAAAACGCATGCCCAAAGCACAAAACAAATTCGATCTACCTGGTGTATACAAGCTAAATTGCTCAAATTGCAATAAATTCTACATAGGCCAGACAGGACGTAGCTTCAAACAGAGATACATTGAACACACAAAAGCACTCCACACCACTACAGAATCTACCTTTGCAAACCACCTCATCGAAGCAAACCACACATATAAAAACATTGACAATAACATGAACATTCTACACGTACACACAAAAGGCCGAAAACTAGACACTCTAGAACAATTAGAAATATACAAACACACAAAAACAAATAAAAACGACATCCTAAACGAACAGACACAATTCAAATCGCACGCATTATTCGAACACATCTCACCACACACACACAGCTTCAATCTTTCGAATAACTATCCCGTCGCCAACAACAAAACGGACAACGCTACCTATGGCAGCCTCCGATGAAGCCTTCTAAAGGTGAAAGCCGGTTTAGGCTGTAAGGTAAAACTTTACGTTTTTACTTATAAAAAACTTAGTGTTCCGAGTCGTCAATACTATAGTGATATTTAGTTAAGTAACGGACACGTCATGGACAACGAAATCCAAGTATATTCTTTATTTCTTTATAATTCCATAATACCTCTTGGTTTGAGTTAGTTAAAATTTCAATTCATTTGGATTTTTAAATATACTCTGACACGTCCGTTCTGCTTGGCGTTTAACAATCAACTAACTATATTTGTTTCTTCATATAGAAAATTCTGTAAGATTTTGGTCTCATTTCTCATTGTTCATTATCAGCTGTTTTCCTAATTACCAATTCAATTTTATAGAAATAAATGACATTTTTTATATTTTACTGGCTATAAATTATTTGTTTAGTACTTTTATTAAATTCTAATTACATAACGATATTCCTGCTTTTATTTTATACAAGTTAATATTAAACTTGACCTATTTTGGTTTGAATTAAGCTCCCGAATTACATTCCTTGAAATTTACCTCTAGGCCTTATTATGATTCACATAATTACCCATTGAATGGTTTACAATATGTTTTATGTTACAATTTTCCTCAAATACGATTACTAATTAAATCATTGTAATTTGTTTTTTCTACCTGGCTATTATTCTAAACATTTAATAATTTATTTGTATATTACTAGTACTTGCTTTACTGATTAGGCATTATCTTGTACAATCACAATTTAAGTCAATTTTACACTCTGATTCTTTTAATCACTACTATAGGTTCTTGTTATAATTATGATAAAGTATTTGTATTCTGAATGGGATAATTTATATCAATCTGGTCTAGTTTCTATTAATTTATTTCCTCTGATTTGATTACAGGGTCAAAGTTGAATTTGGTTTGATTATCCTTTTTCAGTTTTCCTATCAATGTTATAATCAATTCACATTACTATTATTATCTTTTCTGATTCACTATTTATAGGTCGTTTGAATTAATATTTTGCCTTTCCTTCCTTAACAAAATTCTGACATCAGTTAACATTATTTAAATACAATAAACACTTATATTCTAACATCTAGTATCTACTACTATCAACATGGTCTGTATTGTATACACATATAATAATTAAACATAATAATTAGATAACTAAACAAATTAAGATCTTAGCCTAATCACAGTCTTTTGTTGTCCTTTTAAAACTGGTTTGGGGTGTTCCCCTCAATCACACACTATTTTATGTATACCTAACTTTACATTAGCTCTGATTATTTGGTATTGTATTCTCTTACTTTGTTATTTGTGTTTCTAAATTTGTATAACTACTATAGTTTAAGTTCTTTCCTTTATTGTGGTTTACTGAGATAGAGTGTTCTGTCTTTAAAGTAGGTTTTGGGTATCTTGAGATTTTTCATTTTAATTAATTTGTTCTTGGCTGTAACTCCTTACTATTCCGTACCTTACTGGGTATACTGATTATTTTACTGGGAATCATACTATTTGTTTTTTAACACATTTTGCTCTAAATTGAATGTATATAATTTCTTTGAATCGAGATTTTTCCTAGTTCTGTTAAGGCATTTTATTTATTTTTGTGATTACTGCTTTCTGTTACTTTTATTTAAGTTTATTTTACTTCTTCCAGATTGCTTCTTTCCTTCTTTTTCTATGTGATTTTAAATTGTAGAATAAGGCAAAATCTTAGTTGTGCTACAATATACGTAACATTTACGTACATATAGCTGTTCATAACATATAAAAATAAAAATAATAAACAACCATATAATCTTACTAGCTAAACAGACATGTTAAACAAGTTATTTAAATCCTTTTTATTTCAATGAGTCTGACTTTGACTCAAATTTTAAATAATAATAGCAACTCATTTACAAACAAAATAATATTAAAACTCAAGAATAAAATTAATTGTTGCTATAAACAAAAATAAAAATAATATAATATTTACTTCAAATCTATTATTTATTTCTACTGACACACCCCAAATTTTAACATACAACAAAATATTAGTATTTCTTTTCTAAATTTTCTTGTTAAATTAGATTCTTTTATTTAACTACTATTTAAATTTAAATCTATAATTCTTTACTGTTCATAGGTAAGTTCTTTTTGAGAGTTCTTTTCACAACAAAAATATAATTGTTTATTCATCACCTGCGTACATCTGCTGTTACCGTTGTGTGTGTGTGTGTGTGTGTGTGTGTGTGTGTGTGTGTGTGTGTGTGTGTGTGTGTGTGTGTGTGTGTGTGTGTGTGTGTGTGTGTGTGTGTGTGTGTCCTGAATCCTGAGAATTTGATGATGATGATGATGATTATGCTGATGCTGTGTTCTCTGTCTCTACGGGTTGTTGTTTGTGATGCTCCAGAGTTCCTCCATACATCTTGATGTGTGTGTGGTCCTGATCGGCAAACCGGCAGCGTGACGTTGTGTGAAGCTTTCTTGAGTCTGAGTGTGTAACTGCCCAAAATTGCTGGTGGTATTTATACTGGACGGCGATCTGACAGGTCCAGGATTGTTTTTGACCTGTTAGATATTGTCAGTTCGTGCAAAGCGTCCTTTTAATTACAAATCACTTTTCGGTTCATTTTCGCAATTTCGTACACATACTCATAGCATGAGCGATATCATTGTTTGCGTGATTTCTTCTGGTCATTCACATACACCACACTTATTAATTATTATTTAATTACACTAGTAATTAACATTAAATTAGTTAGCGTCTTTATTATTGCACATTTTTGCAATAATTTTATATCACCATACTCGTTAAAAATTCTTTAATGTAATGGTGTCTTTATAATTGGGGGTAAGTCTTTGTTCACAGGTTTAAAACGTATTAATTAGTTTATTTTAATCCGGTTAAAACCTGATTAATGACAAACCAACAATTCGTACGTGTCTCCCCTTCTCGTCGTACAATGCAGGTCGGAACTGGCATACACACACATACACACAAACACTGTATTTTAACACTACCAAAGCAGGTGTCACTTTCGACAGGCCACAGCCTGTACTCTCCCGCATAAAATTGTTTAAAACTGTTCGTCGTATTCTTTTTACACTAATTATTTACAAAACATACCGCCCTGGGCAAATATGCAAATATATGTATTGTTGCAATATATATATATATATATATATATATATATATATTACAACGATACATATACATAAATATACATTTGGGCATGTCAGGCCTCACGTTCAAGGGATACAAACTTATACAACGAATTTATATGTAAATTCGATATACAGTAATTCATGCAGGTTGTATAATTATACCAGGTGTATTTATAATAAGAGTATTTTTATTTATCAGTATTTAAAACTCATATTTATTATTTATTTATTATTATAAATATTCATAAACATCATTAGTAATTGTCGGTCACGATATTGCTCATTATTAAATGTTTATATCTTATGATATGCAACATTACACATATTTTAAAAAAATCTCTTATATCTAAACATGTTAATAATCTTATATCTAGACATGTTAAATAATTGGTTCATTAATTTATTATAAAATTGAAATATTTTTATATTGAAATAAATTGTCTTATCTCACATCTGACCTCTACTCGCTCAGTCTATACCAAGGTTTAAAATTCAATTTAAATTTATATTAATTGCTTGTAGACTGGCCTTGTTTTAATATTCAACTTTAAATTAATCTTTCTATACTTCAAATATCTACTCACTTTACTATCTATTTTGATAATAAACCCTACTCTCTTTACTTTAAATTCTCTTTCATTTATGAATGCTTTTATATCTATGCGATCGCTCATTCTTACGACTAAACATTTATTTACATTTTAACATATTATTACTAAGTATAAACTTTTCTTTGTTTTAATTTACTGTCTTTTGAAATCGTCTTTATGAGCTCTTTTTTTTATACAAATCATTTAAAATGCATTACGCATGTCACCTCGATTTCTGATGATCTTACGACTGTTGTCCGGGGTCCAGCGTTGTCCAGAGTTAGTTTTCCATTCCTCTTGTCCTGGCGTGGTCCTGGATACATTTATAGTCCAGCGTCGTTCTACGGCAGCATGTGTTCCTGGATACGTCTAGAGTCCAGCGTCGTTCTACGGCAGCATGTTCCTGGATACGTCTAGAGTCCAGCGTCGCTCTACAGCAGCTTTCCCGTATATACTCTTGGTAGACTTACTATTGCGGTATTTACTTTTTCCGTAATATTGTCGTGAATTTAACGAACGTTATTTCGTTTGTTACTGCGACTTGTAATAGAATAAAAATAAACTGTTTTGCCGACGGACAGCATGTCCGGCTGCAACTGTGTCTTGAAATGAAGAGAAGGGTTTTTGGTCGAACCCTTAATTTATACCCTCTCGAGATTCCGCGCCAGTCGGCTCCAAAATCGTCCTGTCGATACCTGCATATCGCGTGACAGCCACCACTCCTGAACCTTTTCATCTATTTGCAATTATTAGCAAATAGCAATGTTTTGCACGGAATCGAGATAGCACAAATCATAGCTAATTCGATTAAGCACTCACTATATTAATTTGAGCGTCTCAGGGTAATTTGCGTATTTTTTGGCACGTTTATTTTGCACTGTCTTCGTATAACGTGTTCTATTAACGTCATCTTTTCACTGGGGATAACTATAAATTAATTTAACACACACTTTGGTGCTTTTGGTTTGATCATACACTAATTAGTTTTCGCACAGTGAATTAAAATAATTATTTTATTAATTACTTGGGGCGGGTTGCTGAGATTCCTGTCTATGCCTGCATCACTAACACACACAAGATACAAGTGTAACACACACACAATTGAGCAGGTGTTCACTGCTTGTCGAAACAGGTTAATTCTCCCCTAATCTAACAATGAAATATTCTTGCAATCTCAGACCTGTCCATTTACCCGTAACTTATACAAATTATACAAAATTTATATTTATTTAAATTAATGCCTAATACAGCGTATGCCTGTATCGTTGCAATATATATATATATATTGCGACAGTACAAATAAGTAATGTACTGAGCATTGAGTATAAAAATTTAAATATACCTAATAAACTGTAAATAATTAATAATGTATTAGAAATAAGCATGTCAGGTATTGCAAGCTTGGCTCAGACAAAAATATGAACAGGTGTTTCGACCTGAATCGACGTGCACACACACACACAAATGTAACTGAAAGTGTGTACACCAGTATTTTGCTAGTGTGTGTGAACGCAGGTCTATGCAGGCGAGTTTACCACCCCAAGATGAATAATTGCACAATTACTGTTTTTCCGTAATTATTCATAAACTATAAATACGGAGTAAAATCCAAAAACACAATAAAATTAAATAAATACCGTGTACAAAAACCACGTGAAAAGGACACACCGTACGAGTGTAGTGGTAAAATAACTGTGTACAGAGCGAAAGGGTTAAGTTGCAATGTCCAAAAATACAATGAACATGTGTAGTGAAAATAGTTGTAAGATGAGTATAAGAGTATACTTACAGGACTCTGCAATTCGCAGAAATATAAGAAATAGCGAAATTGACAAGGAGTGGGGGACTGAACCAGAGACAATTTCAGACATGTCGATTTCGTACAACTGCAGGTGTTGACCAAGACGTGGGTATAAATAGGACACACACGCTACAGTTGTTCTCTTTTTCGATCACACACATTGCAGCGGGAGCTTCTGCCCGTCCGCACAAAATATTTAAATCTTTTGTAAATAGTTTCATCCTTCCAGTTACATACAGTTATGTAACTGGATTATAAAAACAAGCAATTTTTAATTAGTAACAAAATCCACATAAGAAAATCAACTGACGTCCGAAACAGCACGAGAAGAAGTTCCAGAGAGAGAGCTGACGACTTAGTTCCAGAGAGCGAGACGACGCTGGACAAGAGAGAGACGACGTTGGACAAGAGAGAGACGACGCTGGACTCTAGAGGAGACTGCGCTGGACAAGAGGAACAATACTGAAGTCTAGAGGCGACGACGCTGGACAAGAGGAACACTACTAAAGTCTAGAGGAGACGACGCTGGACAAGAGGAGCGACGCTGGACAAGAGGAGCGACGCTGGACAAGAGGAATCGATGCTGAGTTCGAGACGAGGACTATTACCGATGGATCCAATGATTGAGTATGATTGACGACAATAAGGTGATAAACAACTTATTTATCTCTTAATTGAACAATTAACTCAAAGACAATTAAAGACATTCTTCTTCTATTTAAAAGTAAGAGCCAATGTATTATGAATATAAAGAGTTAGAATCATAAATGTTATTGAAGTAAGATTAACGTAAATAAGAGCTCAACTTAATATTGAAATGAAAAGAATGCAAAGCGTTTAAATAGAAAGTAGCGTTTTATAAATCAGTACTGATAAAAGAAAGATAAATTCAGTAACTATTAATATTTTGAGTTTACAGTACAGTATCTAAAAAGATATTTAAACATTGATATTGCGAAGCACACTAATTGACTGAGTAGTCAGGAAATAATATTTTTCAATAAAATAATTAGTAGAATAGAATATTTAGTCAGTAAGGATGTATATAGAGTAAGCCTTACGGCATAATAACAAAGTAATAACGGATGTTTTAAGTCGAATCAAGTGCCATGCGCACAATTTTATTAGTACCAAATAAATTTGAAATACCGTTTCACGTTACATCGAGTTCTTATTACAGATACACCTGAGACCCAAATTAAATTGTAGTTATGTAAAGTACTATTGTTACATAAGTTGTCGCTTCCAATGTGAGGCATCACAAATTTAAATTATATTAAATTTACAAAGTTGTATTGTTGCATATTTGTCGCTCCAAGATTGTGGGGTTATTCAAATTAAATTACATGTAAATTTATACACATACAACATAAATTATACAACTTACGTACAGAGTTATATTGTTATATAATTTGTCGCCCTGGACGTGGGGCTCCACAAATTTAAATTATATAATAAATCTGTTGCATAAATTGGCGTCCAAGATCGTGGGGCTCCGCAAACACAAATAAATTTATATTTGCAGTTGTAGTGTTGCATAAAAATGTCGCCCTTGAGTGTGAGGCCCGACACGCCTACATTTATGTATATGTATCGTTGTATAAAATTGGCCCTGAACGTGGGGCCACCCAAATCAATTTATATTAAACATTTATGTATATGTATTGTTATATAAATTGGCTCCCTGCACGTGGGGCACGACATGCCTAAATTTATGTACAAAAATTTGTTACATAAATTGTAGCCCATGAACGTATGGCCCGATCCCCACCATTTAAATTTTATTTAATAATTTAACATTTAATAACATATAATATCTATTACTCTGGTTAATGTACTTTAACTGAGATTATTTTATTTTATTTTAATACTTGTTACTAGACATTTATTATTTGTTTGTGCCTTTTTCATCATTATTTGAGTTTATCCCTTCCCATTTTATTTCCTTTATTGGGTCAATCACTTGGGTTGGGTCATAGTCATTTGTCTCGTCATAGTCATTGTCTTTTCCTTAGTTTAATATAGTTAATTCATTATAGTTTTTTCTCTGGTATTGGGGCGGCTTTTTGTGTTGTAACAGTATTCATTGTCTGGTCAAATTTAATCGATATGCTAGGCCGCCGTATCTCATTAAAAGCATATGTAGGTTGTTCGCTGTTATTTACAGTGTTATCTTTCCACAGCTGACTTTTACGATTACTTATACCCATATGCCTGAGACCGTTATCCAGCTCGATCTGAGCCTTACATTTCGTTAGATCATCGATTCCCAGTACAATAATACACATGACTTTTATTATTATCACCGCCGGACTATTCACTTTCTGTTCATCGTATTTTAATTTAATATTTACTTGTTCCGTGGCTAGCGTTTTATTTTTATCCGCCGTCCGAATTTGTAATTTATTCATAGATATCACTGGAGTGTTCTTAACGTAATTATTATTTATTTGAATACCATTTTCATTATCAGCTGATATTTCTGGTTCTGTGTCAATTAAACTGTGTGCTTTAACATTCTTATTTATTTGAATACAATCTTCACTACCAGCGGATATTTCTGGTTCTGTGTCAATTAAACTGTGTGTTTTAACATTCTTTGTATGTGCATCGAGTGTATTACGTTCAACATTTTTTGCGTGATTCTTGTCACTTTCTAATACTGTGTCCCGCACATCACATGGATGGATACAACTAGTTTTGTAACAAGCATCCCCACATTCAACTACGTTATTACTACATTTAGTGCTATGATTTATAGTGATCTTACTGTCTTTATTCAAATCTGTACTAGTGCTATAATGGTGTTTATGGATTAGTGCTTTTGGTTCAGTCTCCACAATTTCTAGTACTGTAGGTGAGTACGTATTATTATTTTCTATTGGTTCTAATTTCGTTTTTTGTTGGTTAAGTAGCGGTGTATTATTTTGTATGTGACCTTGACAGCTTGTAACAGTATTCGGTTGTGCTGTATCAGGTTTATCTGATGGTGTATGCGTGTTGTCTGTGCATTGAATTTTTGCTACGGGCGTTACCTTCTTCCATTCTCTTTTATATCGCTCCAATTGCTCTGCTAACGATTCATTGATCTTGGTAAACTCTGTTTGTATCATAGTTTTAAGTTCATTATCACGTTTTCGATTTTCAGCTTCGCTTTTCTGCATTTCTATTTTAAATTCATCGTCATGTTTCTTATTTTCAGCATCACATTTTTGTAATTCCGCTTTAAGTTCACGCATTTCAGTTTTATTTTCAGCACCACGTTTTTGTAATTCCGCTTTAAATTCATCCTTGGATTTCGTTGTCCATGACGTGTCCGTTACTTAACTATCACTATTACTTTAACGACTCGGAACACTAGGTTTTTTATATGTAAAAGCAAAAGGTAAAAGTAAAAGGTAAAACTTTTTGCTTTTACTTATAAAAAACCTAGTGTTCCGAGTCGTTAAGTAATAGTGATATTTATTAAATTCATCATCACATTTCTTATTTTCTGCTTTATTTTCGGCATCGCGTTTTTTACTTTTGTCATCACGTTTTTTATTGTCGGCTTTCATTTCTTGTAATATAGGCCTACGCATCTCTTCAGCTAGTTCCACCATCTTTTTATTTTCTTTACTTATCAAATGGTTTAGTTCTTATTTAGTTTGTGTAAAAATAGTTATTTTTATTTAGCACTAGCAGTCCAAATAATTACTTAATCCTAATATTCACAGTCCTACACATATAAATTAACTAAATGATAAAATCGTCCTAACTACACACACATAAAATTAATTAAAATGTTCTGACTTGTCCTTAAATCTTTTACACATAAAATATATCGTTCCTATTCTAACGTATACTTTGCAATAATTGTACCTTTCACTAATTTACACTCAAATTGTTTATTTTAATTTATTGGGCTACAGTTCAATGCCTTAAAATTGCAACACTATTTTCTGGTTATATTTAATTTATTTAACTTGCACTTTTACTGCCCCATCGTTGCGAGTGCCATTCTCTGCAAGGTAACTGGTCCGAGCCCATACCAGACTTGCAGAAAAGAATGCACAATTAGTGAAAATTTAATACATTTATTGTTCTTTCTTGTACACTTAGTATTAAGATGTTCTTTAAACGTTTTATATACGATTAACTTGTTGTTGTTAAAATTTTTACTTGAAATGTCCTTTAACAAATGTTCTCTTGCTTTACACAGTTTTATGAATTTATTTAAATGTTCAAAAGTCTTCCTTTATTAAACAAAATTATTTAAAAATTAATGTTCTTTTACAATTTGATAATGAGTTAATTTTTGCTTCCCTGTTTTCTCTGTCCTTCCAGTCGACGATCTCGATCCGGCCTCCAGCGATCCGTCGTCTCGCTCCACGTTCCAGCAATCGCCTCCAGGTAGTGCCTTGCTCCAGGTCTCCGTATTCCAGCCGCTACGATGCCCAGGAACGGTAGTTGAATAGCTCACACTCCGTGATAGTTTCCTGCTGACAATCGCCGCTCACTCGACTCTACAGACCCAAGGACGTCTGGAATTAACGTTGTCTGGAATTGCTTCCCACTGCGACCACCTTCGCTGACAAACTTTTAGAGAGACTGCTTTCGGAGAGAGAGTTTCGAGAAGACTGCCTCCTCCTTTTATAATGCAGCTGAATGTAAAGCGCTGCGCTGCCGAGTGACGTCACCGCTGCTCTGCGCGTAGGCGTCGTTTCAATTACTTTAATGTAATTAGTAGCGGCCACGTGTTTCCAACTTCATCTTCTTGAATGTTCTAGAACACACCTTATAGCACATGAATGTATTTCCCTAACATTCTATTCGTTACTCACATTACACAACACTTCACTCATATGTAAAATTATATTTTCATGGTTCTACATTGTCTTATTTTCTAATTCTCTTCTATTAATTCTAATTAGTTTATTAACACTAATTATTTTCAAGCATTCATTTATTCATTGGGACACTTATAATAGCTGATATTCATTATGCTTTATATTCACCTATATTGAGACCATTTGCCACGTTGCAATATATATATTTGTCGATAAAATGAAAACTAAGAACTGCTATCAAAAATACAATAATTCAATCGTTTGAACACTGTAGTAAAACATGTTATGATGATGAAATGAAGAAACACTAATAATAGGTTGTTATGGTTTAAATGAGTGTTTTATTGCAAGTCTTGTCACTCTAGGCTCCAGCACATTTTCGCTCCATCTAGGCCAAGCGTCTAGTTTTAAATTTTAAGTAATGGCCGTAACCTTATAGGCCGTTACAGTACCTTCATTCAGACTTATCAGCTCAAACTAGTTCTTATGTTCCAAAAAATGTGACTAGGGGGACAAACTTTGCAGACACAGAAGACACCGTGAAACTGCTCTGTAAGATCCTTTTTTAGAATCAGTTTTATAACAACCCTATTGTTCACTTAAGGAATGCTTTCTGCACCCACATATGTTACTTTTAGTCACTAGATTTATTTATATGTTACTTATAATATTATATGTTATAGCATAGTTTATAAAAATTATCAAAAATAAATTAATTAATTAACTAACGACATCTAATATAATTAAAAATTTTATCTAAAAATTAGTGTTTCAAGGTCTAAAAAGTGTATTACATAGTATTAAATTTCATAATTTATTTAGTACAGTGTTCAAGCTAATTATCATAACTACTGTTAGTGAATTGTTAAAATCTTTTCAGTACTTGCATCATTTGTAAAATTAGTTATATTTTAACTTACAGACTTTGTACTGACCTCAACAAATTCTTTGATCCTATTCTGTCAGTGTATTTGTGTTGCATAACAGCCATTCTCACCTTCAATGCATTCACCTTTTCTATGGTAAATATGATAGGATATTCATGTTTTTGGAGTTTATGTAATTAAGCTTTTATTTCAAATGTGTAAACATTTATTTACTAATGCTGGTAAATTCAAGGTAATCTTACAAAAAATATGTATAATAATGACAACACACACACACATGCAGGCACATGTGTGTGTATGTGTGTGTGTGTGTGTGTGTGTGTGTGTGTTTGTTACATGAATAAAACATACTTTTTGAACTTATATACATTGTACTAATAGCCTATATAGGCTACATACATATGAATATGGGATGAGGATAAATAAATTAATATTCCTGAGACACATGTACAGAATGACTGTTCATTAAAAATTAATTAATTATTGAAAAATAATTGAAATTTAAAGTTTTTGATCCTGATTTACTTAGAAAATTACTCTGTTAATCAACATAAATTTAATTAAACATGTCTTTTGAGTGTTCGTTTACAATTATTAGTTTTTAAAAGTTATTTAAAGTTGGTAATATTGAATGGTAATATACAATTTGAACTTCCTTTGACTGTAGTTTAAAGAACAATGTCTGTGGTTGGAGTCCATTGATCTGATCATCTACAGTTGATTTCTGAGAGCCATAATACAAATTTTTTGGGTCTAACTCAATACAATACAATGGGTGTACTGAACGTCCACCAAATCAAGTATGCTTCAAGTGGCTTTTCAAACCTACACTGACAGTCTTTCACTTCCATGGGAAGCATTCGGTTTTAAACTTTGGTTGGACTAACACTTGTTTATAACACTAAACAATGAATGATTATCTTTCTAAGATCAGCAATGTTCAATGCAGTGAATTAGCAGACTTATGGCTGATTCCTCCAATATATATACGAGGTCTGACAATTAAGTTCGCATACCCATCCTAGAAAATATGCTATGTACCTTATTGCTGAATACCACTGTGGTCACCTTCAAAGTACTCTCCTTGGGAAGTTATACACCAATTCCAGTGCCTACTCCACCCTTCAAAGCAATTTTGGAACTCTTTTTCTGGAATGGACGTTGTATTAGCCTTAATGTCCTCAATGCCATCAAAACATCTTCCTTTCAAGACTTCATTATCACTTTGAGTACCGTGGCGTTTGTGCATTGACCATCCCCTATGACCAGCGGTTATTAAAAAAAAAAGCACTTTTGTATAAACACTCATAAATACTTAATACAATGTAATATTAAAAAAATAATTATACCACACTTTTTCCTACTTTCCTCTTATGAAAATACTTATAATATTTGTGTTATTGATTTTACTTCCAAGTTCCTTAAGGAAATGGAAGTATGGTGATGGCAAAAAAAATCGTGTTCGAGATTATTGCAGATTCTGATTGTACTACACTCAAAACGTGAAAAAAGTCATTTTTCGAATAGTGTCTGTCTGTCTATCTATAGATTTTTTTTCTATGGCAAACGATAACAGCCGCAAATTCAAACAGAATCAAATAATTTTTTGCATACAGTCCTGATTTGTAGAGTACTCAAGACCTATTGTTTTTGGTGAAGATCGGTTAAGGGAAAGGGGTAGTTTACCAGCAACGGTTTTTTATTAATGAAGAGTAATTTTTACTTCCATGTTCCTTCAGGAAATGGAAATATGGTGATGGCAAAAAAAATCGTGTTAGAGATTATTGCAGATTCTGATTGTACTACACTCAAACCATGAAAAAAAGTCGTTTTTCGAAAAGTGTCTGTGTGTCTGACTGTGTGTCTTGTGTCTGTACATTTTTTTCTATGGCAAACGATAACAGCCGCAAATTCAAACAGAATCAAATAATTTTTTGCATACAGCCCTGATTTTCAGAGTACTCACGACCCACTGTTTTTGGTAAAGATCGGTTGAGGGAAAGGGGTAGTTTACCAGCAACGGTTTTTTTTTAATCAAGGGTAATTGTTTTCTATGGCAAACGATAACAGCCGCAAATTCAAACAGAATCAACTACTCTTTTGAATACAGCCCTGAATTGTATAGTTCTCTAGACTGTTTTTGATGAATTGTTGTCTCACTGTTTTTGGTGAAGATCGGTTAAGGGAAAGGGGTAGTTTGCCAGCAACGTTTTATGTTTTAACAAGGGTATTTTATATGGCAAACGATAACAGCCGCAAATGAAAACAGAATCAAATGATTATTTGCATACAGCCCTAAATTGTAGAGTTCTCAAGACCTATTGATTTTGGTGAAGATCGGTTTAGGTAAAAGGGTAGTTTACCAGCTACGTTTTATGTTTTAAAAAGGTATTTCTTATGCAAACGATAAGAGTCGGAAATTGAAACACAATCAAATAACTTTTTGCATACAGCCCTGATTTGTAGAGTACTCAAGACCTATTGATTTTGGTGAAGATCGGTTAAGGGAAAGGGGTAGTTTACCAGCAACGGTTTTTTTTAAACAATAGTAATTTTTACTTCCATGTTTTTCTATGGCAAACGATACCAGCCGCAAATGTAAACAGAATCAAATAATGTTTTGCATACAGCCCTGAATTGTAGAGTGCTCAGAATCTATTGTTTTGGTGAAGATCGGTTAAGGGAAAGGGGTAGTTTACCTGCAACGTTTTATGTTTTAAAAGGGTATTTTCTATGGCAAACGATAAGAGCCGCAAATTCAAACAGAATCAAACAATTTTTTGCATACAGCCCTGATTTGTAGAGTACTCAAGATCTATTGTTTTTGGTGAAGATAGGTTAATGGAAAGGGGTAGTTTACTAGCAACGTTTTATGTTTTAAAAGGGTATTTTCTATGGCAAACGATAAGGGACGCAAATTCAAACAGAATCAAATAATTTTTTGCATACAGCCCTGAATTGTAGAGTACTCAAGACCTGTTGTTTTTGGTGAAGATCGGTTAAGGGAAAGGAGTAGTTTACCAGCAACGTTTTTTTATCAAGGGGGATATTTTTTCTATGGCAAACGATAACAGCCGCAAATTCAAACAGAATCAAATAATGTTTTGCATACAGCTCTGAATTGTAGAGGACTGAAGGTCTGCTGATTTTGGTGAAGATCGGTCTAGAGAAAGGGGTAGTTTACCGGCAACGTTTTATGTTTTAACAAGAGTAATTTTTTCTATGACGAACGATAACTGCCGTAAATTCAAAGAAAATCAAATTTTTTTTGCATACCTTCATAATTTGTAGTGAGATCAGGGCCTGTTGATTTTGGTGAAGATCGGTAAAGGGAAAAGGGTAGTTTACCGGAAACATGTTATGTTGTAACAAGAGAAATGTTTCCATGACGAACGATAACTGCCGCAAATTGAAACAGAATCAAATATTTTTTTGCATGCATCCCTGCATTGCAGAGGACTGAAGGTCTATTGATTTTTGTGAAGATCGGTTTAGAGAAACGGGTAGTTTACCTGCAACGTTTTATGTTTCAACAAGAGTAAAGTACTTAATTTTGATAAATAAATTATCTTAATAAGAAGCTCATAATAATCCACTGTAGAAACGTAGATGAAATATCTATAATGAAGAGGTTAGGTGAACGGGGTGGGGGTAATTTTCTATAAATGAAAATTATAGTTGAAGGGGGAGGGGAGAATTTTGTATGTGTACTACGTTATCGGCAACAAAGAAGTAGTTCTTTGTTAAAATTCCTTCCCTGGCTGTTTACCCATAGTCCAATGTTTTCTGCAAAACCAGACTTTTCGGCAGTGCCATCGACTTCCATCTCAGTGAAAATCGAGTGCGAAAACGTGGGGTGGTATACGTTAGTGACAACAGTACTGTGGTTTACGACTGAAGCAATAAGTAGAAAGAAGTAGTTTCTATGGAAATATTTCATTTCGAATATGGTTTTAAATATAAATCTTAGAACATGGAAGTCCTGTATGGTTCTCCATACCGATATTTTTCTATGGCAAACGATAACAGCCGCAAATTCAAACAGAATCAACTACTCTTTTGCATACAGCCCTGAATTATAGAGTTCTCAGGACCTATTGGTCTTGGTGAAGATCGGTTAAGGGAAAGGGGTAGTTTACCAGCAACACTTTATGTTTTGAAAGGGTATTTTTTATGGCAAAAGATCAGAGTCGCAAATTCAAACAAAATCAAATAGTTTTTTGCATACAGCCCTGGTTTGTAGAGTACTCAAGACCTACTGATTTTGGTGAAGATCAGTTAAGGGAAAGGGGTACCGGTAGTTTACCTGCACGGTTTTTTTCAAGGGTAATTTTTTTTTATGGCAAACGATAACAGCCGCAAATACAAACATAATCAACTACTCTTTTGCATACAGCCCTGCATTATAGAGTTCTCAAGACCTATTGGTTTTGGTGAAGATCGGTTGATGGAAAGGGGTAGTTTACCGGCAACATTTTTTATTTTTTCAACGGTATTTTTTATGGCAAACGATAAAAGCCGCAAATGTAAACAGAATCAAATAATGTTTTGCATACAACCCTGAATTGTAGAGTTCTCAGGACCTATTGTTTTTGGTGAAGATCGGTTAAGGGAAAGGGGTAGTTTACCAGCAACGTTTTATGTTTTAAAATGGTATTTTCTATGGCAAACGATAACAGCCGCAAATTCAAACATAATCAACTACTCATTTGCATACAGCCCTGAATTATAGAGTTCTCAAGACCTATTGGTTTTGGTGAAGATCGGTTAATGGAAAGGGGTAGTTTACCGGCAACGGTTTTTTTTAAACAACGGTAATTTTTTACTTCCATGTTTTTCTATGGCAAACGATACCTGCCGCAAATGTAAACAGAATCAAATAATGTTTTGCATACAGCCCTGAATTGTAGAGTGCTCAGAATCTATTGTTTTGGTGAAGATCGGTTAAGGGAAAGGGGTAGTTTACCTGCAACGTTTTATGTTTTAAAAGGGTATTTTCTATGGCAAACGATAAGAGCCGCAAATTCAAACAGAATCAAACAATTTTTTGCATACAGCCCTGATTTGTAGAGTACTCAAGATCTATTGTTTTTGGTGAAGATAGGTTAATGGAAAGGGGTAGTTTACTAGCAACGTTTTATGTTTTAAAAGGGTATTTTATATGGCAAACGATAAGGGACGCAAATTCAAACAGAATCAAATAATTTTTTGCATACAGCCCTGAATTGTAGAGTACTCAAGACCTATTGTTTTTGGTGAAGATCGGTTAAGGGAAAGGAGTAGTTTACCAGCAACGTTTTTTTATCAAGGGGGATATTTTTTTATGGCAAACGATAACAGCCGCAAATTCAAACAGAATCAAATAATGTTTTGCATACAGCTCTGAATTGTAGAGGACTGAAGGTCTGCTGATTTTGGTGAAGATCGGTCTAGAGAAAGGGGTAGTTTACCGGCAACGGTTTATGTTTTAACAAGAGTAATTTTTTCTCTGACGAACGATAACTGCCGTATATTCAAAGAAAATCAAATTTTTTTTGCATACCTTCATAATTTGTAGAGAGATCAGGGCCTGTTGATTTTGGTGAAGATCGGTAAAGGGAAAAGGGTAGTTTACCGGAAACATGTTATGTTGTAACAAGAGAAATGTTTCCATGACGAACGATAACTGCCGCAAATTGAAACAGAATCAAATATTTTTTTGCATGCATCCCTGCATTGCAGAGGACTGAAGGTCTATTGATTTTTGTGAAGATCGGTTTAGAGAAACGGGTAGTTTACCTGCAACGTTTTATGTTTCAACAAGAGTAAAGTACTTAATTTTGATAAATAAATTATCTTAATAAGAAGCTCATAATAATCCACTGTAGAAACGTAGATGAAATATCTATAATGAAGAGGTTAGGTGAACGGGGTGGGGGTAATTTTCTATAAATGAAAATTATAGTTGAAGGGGGAGGGGAGAATTTTGTATGTGTACTACGTTATCGGCAACAAAGAAGTAGTTCTTTGTTAAAATTCCTTCCCTGGCTGTTTACCCATAGTCCAATGTTTTCTGCAAAACCAGACTTTTCGGCAGTGCCATCGACTTCCATCTCAGTGAAAATCGAGTGCGAAAACGTGGGGTGGTATACGTTAGTGACAACAGTACTGTGGTTTACGACTGAAGCAATAAGTAGAAAGAAGTAGTTTCTATGGAAATATTTCATTTCGAATATGGTTTTAAATATAAATCTTAGAACATGGAAGTCCTGTATGGTTCTCCATACCGATATTTTTCTATGGCAAACGATAACAGCCGCAAATTCAAACAGAATCAACTACTCTTTTGCATACAGCCCTGAATTATAGAGTTCTCAGGACCTGTTGGTCTTGGTGAAGATCGGTTAAGGGAAAGGGGTAGTTTACCAGCAACACTTTATGTTTTGAAAGGGTATTTTTTATGGCAAAAGATCAGAGTCGCAAATTCAAACAAAATCAAATAGTTTTTTGCATACAGCCCTGGTTTGTAGAGTACTCAAGACCTATTGATTTTGGTGAAGATCAGTTAAGGGAAAGGGGTACCGGTAGTTTACCTGCACGGTTTTTTTCAAGGGTAATTTTTTTTATGGCAAACGATAACAGCCGCAAATACAAACATAATCAACTACTCTTTTGCATACAGCCCTGCATTATAGAGTTCTCAAGACCTATTGGTTTTGGTGAAGATCGGTTGATGGAAAGGGGTAGTTTACCGGCAACATTTTTTATTTTTTCAACGGTATTTTTTATGGCAAACGATAAAAGCCGCAAATGTAAACAGAATCAAATAATGTTTTGCATACAACCCTGAATTGTAGAGTTCTCAGGACCTATTGTTTTTGGTGAAGATCGGTTAAGGGAAAGGGGTAGTTTACCAGCAACGTTTTATGTTTTAAAATGGTATTTTCTATGGCAAACGATAACAGCCGCAAATTCAAACATAATCAACTACTCATTTGCATACAGCCCTGAATTATAGAGTTCTCAAGACCTATTGGTTTTGGTGAAGATCGGTTAATGGAAAGGGGTAGTTTACCGGCAACGGTTTTTTTTAAACAACGGTAATTTTTTACTTCCATGTTTTTCTATGGCAAACGATACCTGCCGCAAATGTAAACAGAATCAAATAATGTTTTGCATACAGCCCTGAATTGTAGAGTGCTCAGAATCTATTGTTTTGGTGAAGATCGGTTAAGGGAAAGGGGTAGTTTACCTGCAACGTTTTATGTTTTAAAAGGGTATTTTCTATGGCAAACGATAAGAGCCGCAAATTCAAACAGAATCAAACAATTTTTTGCATACAGCCCTGATTTGTAGAGTACTCAAGATCTATTGTTTTTGGTGAAGATAGGTTAATGGAAAGGGGTAGTTTACTAGCAACGTTTTATGTTTTAAAAGGGTATTTTATATGGCAAACGATAAGGGACGCAAATTCAAACAGAATCAAATAAATTTTTGCATACAGCCCTGAATTGTAGAGTACTCAAGACCTGTTGTTTTTGGTGAAGATCGGTTAAGGGAAAGGAGTAGTTTACCAGCAACGTTTTTTTATCAAGGGGGATATTTTTTCTATGGCAAACGATAACAGCCGCAAATTCAAACAGAATCAAATAATGTTTTGCATACAGCTCTGAATTGTAGAGGACTGAAGGTCTGCTGATTTTGGTGAAGATCGGTCTAGAGAAAGGGGTAGTTTACCGGCAACGTTTTATGTTTTAACAAGAGTAATTTTTTCTATGACGAACGATAACTGCCGTATATTCAAAGAAAATCAAATTTTTTTTGCATACCTTCATAATTTGTAGAGAGATCAGGGCCTGTTGATTTTGGTGAAGATCGGTAAAGGGAAAAGGGTAGTTTACCGGAAACATGTTATGTTGTAACAAGAGAAATGTTTCCATGACGAACGATAACTGCCGCAAATTGAAACAGAATCAAATATTTTTTTGCATGCATCCCTGCATTGCAGAGGACTGAAGGTCTATTGATTTTTGTGAAGATCGGTTTAGAGAAACGGGTAGTTTACCTGCAACGTTTTATGTTTCAACAAGAGTAAAGTACTTAATTTTGATAAATAAATTATCTTAATAAGAAGCTCATAATAATCCACTGTAGAAACGTAGATGAAATATCTATAATGAAGAGGTTAGGTGAACGGGGTGGGGGTAATTTTCTATAAATGAAAATTATAGTTGAAGGGGGAGGGGAGAATTTTGTATGTGTACTACGTTATCGGCAACAAAGAAGTAGTTCTTTGTTAAAATTCCTTCCCTGGCTGTTTACCCATAGTCCAATGTTTTCTGCAAAACCAGACTTTTCGGCAGTGCCATCGACTTCCATCTCAGTGAAAATCGAGTGCGAAAACGTGGGGTGGTATACGTTAGTGACAACAGTACTGTGGTTTACGACTGAAGCAATAAGTAGAAAGAAGTAGTTTCTATGGAAATATTTCATTTCGAATATGGTTTTAAATATAAATCTTAGAACATGGAAGTCCTGTATGGTTCTCCATACCGATATTTTTCTATGGCAAACGATAACAGCCGCAAATTCAAACAGAATCAACTACTCTTTTGCATACAGCCCTGAATTATAGAGTTCTCAGGACCTATTGGTCTTGGTGAAGATCGGTTAAGGGAAAGGGGTAGTTTACCAGCAACACTTTATGTTTTGAAAGGGTATTTTTTATGGCAAAAGATCAGAGTCGCAAATTCAAACAAAATCAAATAGTTTTTTGCATACAGCCCTGGTTTGTAGAGTACTCAAGACCTACTGATTTTGGTGAAGATCAGTTAAGGGAAAGGGGTACCGGTAGTTTACCTGCACGGTTTTTTTCAAGGGTAATTTTTTTTTATGGCAAACGATAACAGCCGCAAATACAAACATAATCAACTACTCTTTTGCATACAGCCCTGCATTATAGAGTTCTCAAGACCTATTGGTTTTGGTGAAGATCGGTTGATGGAAAGGGGTAGTTTACCGGCAACATTTTTTATTTTTTCAACGGTATTTTTTATGGCAAACGATAAAAGCCGCAAATGTAAACAGAATCAAATAATGTTTTGCATACAACCCTGAATTGTAGAGTTCTCAGGACCTATTGTTTTTGGTGAAGATCGGTTAAGGGAAAGGGGTAGTTTACCAGCAACGTTTTATGTTTTAAAATGGTATTTTCTATGGCAAACGATAACAGCCGCAAATTCAAACATAATCAACTACTCATTTGCATACAGCCCTGAATTATAGAGTTCTCAAGACCTATTGGTTTTGGTGAAGATCGGTTAATGGAAAGGGGTAGTTTACCGGCAACGGTTTTTTTTAAACAACGGTAATTTTTTACTTCCATGTTTTTCTATGGCAAACGATACCTGCCGCAAATGTAAACAGAATCAAATAATGTTTTGCATACAGCCCTGAATTGTAGAGTGCTCAGCATCTATTGTTTTGGTGAAGATCGGTTAAGGGAAAGGGGTAGTTTACCTGCAACGTTTTATGTTTTAAAAGGGTATTTTCTATGGCAAACGATAAGAGCCGCAAATTCAAACAGAATCAAACAATTTTTTGCATACAGCCCTGATTTGTAGAGTACTCAAGATCTATTGTTTTTGGTGAAGATAGGTTAATGGAAAGGGGTAGTTTACTAGCAACGTTTTATGTTTTAAAAGGGTATTTTCTATGGCAAACGATAAGGGACGCAAATTCAAACAGAATCAAATAATTTTTTGCATACAGCCCTGAATTGTAGAGTACTCAAGACCTGTTGTTTTTGGTGAAGATCGGTTAAGGGAAAGGAGTAGTTTACCAGCAACGTTTTTTTATCAAGGGGGATATTTTTTCTATGGCAAACGATAACAGCCGCAAATTCAAACAGAATCAAATAATGTTTTGCATACAGCTCTGAATTGTAGAGGACTGAAGGTCTGCTGATTTTGGTGAAGATCGGTCTAGAGAAAGGGGTAGTTTACCGGCAACGATTTATGTTTTAACAAGAGTAATTTTTTCTCTGACGAACGATAACTGCCGTATATTCAAAGAAAATCAAATTTTTTTTTGCATACCTTCATAATTTGTAGAGAGATCAGGGCCTGTTGATTTTGGTGAAGATCGGTAAAGGGAAAAGGGTAGTTTACCGGAAACATGTTATGTTGTAACAAGAGAAATGTTTCCATGACGAACGATAACTGCCGCAAATTGAAACAGAATCAAATATTTTTTTGCATGCATCCCTGCATTGCAGAGGACTGAAGGTCTATTGATTTTTGTGAAGATCGGTTTAGAGAAACGGGTAGTTTACCTGCAACGTTTTATGTTTCAACAAGAGTAAAGTACTTAATTTTGATAAATAAATTATCTTAATAAGAAGCTCATAATAATCCACTGTAGAAACGTAGATGAAATATCTATAATGAAGAGGTTAGGTGAACGGGGTGGGGGTAATTTTCTATAAATGAAAATTATAGTTGAAGGGGGAGGGGAGAATTTTGTATGTGTACTACGTTATCGGCAACAAAGAAGTAGTTCTTTGTTAAAATTCCTTCCCTGGCTGTTTACCCATAGTCCAATGTTTTCTGCAAAACCAGACTTTTCGGCAGTGCCATCGACTTCCATCTCAGTGAAAATCGAGTGCGAAAACGTGGGGTGGTATACGTTAGTGACAACAGTACTGTGGTTTACGACTGAAGCAATAAGTAGACAGAAGTAGTTTCTATGGAAATATTTCATTTCGAATATGGTTTTAAATATAAATCTTAGAACATGGAAGTCCTGTATGGTTCTCCATACCGATATTTTTCTATGGCAAACGATAACAGCCGCAAATTCAAACAGAATCAACTACTCTTTTGCATACAGCCCTGAATTATAGAGTTCTCAGGACCTGTTGGTCTTGGTGAAGATCGGTTAAGGGAAAGGGGTAGTTTACCAGCAACACTTTATGTTTTGAAAGGGTATTTTTTATGGCAAAAGATCAGAGTCGCAAATTCAAACAAAATCAAATAGTTTTTTGCATACAGCCCTGGTTTGTAGAGTACTCAAGACCTATTGATTTTGGTGAAGATCAGTTAAGGGAAAGGGGTACCGGTAGTTTACCTGCACGGTTTTTTCAAGGGTAATTTTTTTTTATGGCAAACGATAACAGCCGCAAATACAAACATAATCAACTACTCTTTTGCATACAGCCCTGCATTATAGAGTTCTCAAGACCTATTGGTTTTGGTGAAGATCGGTTGATGGAAAGGGGTAGTTTACCGGCAACATTTTTTATTTTTTCAACGGTATTTTTTATGGCAAACGATAAAAGCCGCAAATGTAAACAGAATCAAATAATGTTTTGCATACAACCCTGAATTGTAGAGTTCTCAGGACCTATTGTTTTTGGTGAAGATCGGTTAAGGGAAAGGGGTAGTTTACCAGCAACGTTTTATGTTTTAAAATGGTATTTTCTATGGCAAACGATAACAGCCGCAAATTCAAACATAATCAACTACTCATTTGCATACAGCCCTGAATTGTAGAGTTCTCAAGACCTATTGGTTTTGGTGAAGATCGGTTAATGGAAAGGGGTAGTTTACCGGCAACGGTTTTTTTTAAACAACGGTATTTTTTTACTTCCATGTTTTTCTATGGCAAACGATACCTGCCGCAAATGTAAACAGAATCAAATAATGTTTTGCATACAGCCCTGAATTGTAGAGTGCTCAGAATCTATTGTTTTGGTGAAGATCGGTTAAGGGAAAGGGGTAGTTTACCTGCAACGTTTTATGTTTTAAAAGGGTATTTTCTATGGCAAACGGTAAGAGCCGCAAATTCAAACAGAATCAAACAATTTTTTGCATACAGCCCTGATTTGTAGAGTACTCAAGATCTATTGTTTTTGGTGAAGATAGGTTAATGGAAAGGGGTAGTTTACTAGCAACGTTTTATGTTTTAAAAGGGTATTTTATATGGCAAACGATAAGGGACGCAAATTCAAACAGAATCAAATACATTTTTGCATACAGCCCTGAATTGTAGAGTACTCAAGACCTGTTGTTTTTGGTGAAGATCGGTTAAGGGAAAGGAGTAGTTTACCAGCAACGTTTTTTTATCAAGGGGGATATTTTTTCTATGGCAAACGATAACAGCCGCAAATTCAAACAGAATCAAATAATGTTTTGCATACAGCTCTGAATTGTAGAGGACTGAAGGTCTGCTGATTTTGGTGAAGATCGGTCTAGAGAAAGGGGTAGTTTACCGGCAACGTTTTATGTTTTAACAAGAGTAATTTTTTCTATGACGAACGATAACTGCCGTATATTCAAAGAAAATCAAATTTTTTTTGCATACCTTCATAATTTGTAGAGAGATCAGGGCCTGTTGATTTTGGTGAAGATCGGTAAAGGGAAAAGGGTAGTTTACCGGAAACATGTTATGTTGTAACAAGAGAAATGTTTCCATGACGAACGATAACTGCCGCAAATTGAAACAGAATCAAATATTTTTTTGCATGCATCCCTGCATTGCAGAGGACTGAAGGTCTATTGATTTTTGTGAAGATCGGTTTAGAGAAACGGGTAGTTTACCTGCAACGTTTTATGTTTCAACAAGAGTAAAGTACTTAATTTTGATAAATAAATTATCTTAATAAGAAGCTCATAATAATCCACTGTAGAAACGTAGATGAAATATCTATAATGAAGAGGTTAGGTGAACGGGGTGGGGGTAATTTTCTATAAATGAAAATTATAGTTGAAGGGGGAGGGGAGAATTTTGTATGTGTACTACGTTATCGGCAACAAAGAAGTAGTTCTTTGTTAAAATTCCTTCCCTGGCTGTTTACCCATAGTCCAATGTTTTCTGCAAAACTAGACTTTTCGGCAGTGCCATCGACTTCCATCTCAGTGAAAATCGAGTGCGAAAACGTGGGGTGGTATACGTTAGTGACAACAGTACTGTGGTTTACGACTGAAGCAATAAGTAGAAAGAAGTAGTTTCTATGGAAATATTTCATTTCGAATATGGTTTTAAATATAAATCTTAGAACATGGAAGTCCTGTATGGTTCTCCATACCGATATTTTTCTATGGCAAACGATAACAGCCGCAAATTCAAACAGAATCAACTACTCTTTTGCATACAGCCCTGAATTATAGAGTTCTCAGGACCTATTGGTCTTGGTGAAGATCGGTTAAGGGAAAGGGGTAGTTTACCAGCAACACTTTATGTTTTGAAAGGGTATTTTTTATGGCAAAAGATCAGAGTCGCAAATTCAAACAAAATCAAATAGTTTTTTGCATACAGCCCTGGTTTGTAGAGTACTCAAGACCTATTGATTTTGGTGAAGATCAGTTAAGGGAAAGGGGTACCGGTAGTTTACCTGCACGGTTTTTTTCAAGGGTAATTTTTTTTTATGGCAAACGATAACAGCCGCAAATACAAACATAATCAACTACTCTTTTGCATACAGCCCTGCATTATAGAGTTCTCAAGACCTATTGGTTTTGGTGAAGATCGGTTGATGGAAAGGGGTAGTTTACCGGCAACATTTTTTATTTTTTCAACGGTATTTTTTATGGCAAACGATAAAAGCCGCAAATGTAAACAGAATCAAATAATGTTTTGCATACAACCCTGAATTGTAGAGTTCTCAGGACCTATTGTTTTTGGTGAAGATCGGTTAAGGGAAAGGGGTAGTTTACCAGCAACGTTTTATGTTTTAAAATGGTATTTTCTATGGCAAACGATAACAGCCGCAAATTCAAACATAATCAACTACTCATTTGCATACAGCCCTGAATTATAGAGTTCACAAGACCTATTAATTTTGGTGAAGATCGGTTAATGGAAAGGGGTAGTTTACCGGCAACGGTTTTTTTTAAACAACGGTAATTTTTTGCTTCCATGTTTTTCTATGGCAAACGATACCTGCCGCAAATGTAAACAGAATCAAATAATGTTTTGCATACAGCCCTGAATTGTAGAGTGCTCAGAATCTATTGTTTTGGTGAAGATCGGTTAAGGGAAAGGGGTAGTTTACCTGCAACGTTTTATGTTTTAAAAGGGTATTTTCTATGGCAAACGATAAGAGCCGCAAATTCAAACAGAATCAAACAATTTTTTGCATACAGCCCTGATTTGTAGAGTACTCAAGATCTATTGTTTTTGGTGAAGATAGGTTAATGGAAAGGGGTAGTTTACTAGCAACGTTTTATGTTTTAAAAGGGTATTTTATATGGCAAACGATAAGGGACGCAAATTCAAACAGAATCAAATAATTTTTTGCATACAGCCCTGAATTGTAGAGTACTCAAGACCTATTGTTTTTGGTGAAGATCGGTTAAGGGAAAGGAGTAGTTTACCAGCAACGTTTTTTTATCAAGGGGGATATTTTTTCTATGGCAAACGATAACAGCCGCAAATTCAAACAGAATCAAATAATGTTTTGCATACAGCTCTGAATTGTAGAGGACTGAAGGTCTGCTGATTTTGGTGAAGATCGGTCTAGAGAAAGGGGTAGTTTACCGGCAACGTTTTATGTTTTAACAAGAGTAATTTTTTCTATGACGAACGATAACTGCCGTAAATTCAAAGAAAATCAAATTTTTTTTGCATACCTTCATAATTTGTAGAGAGATCAGGGCCTGTTGATTTTGGTGAAGATCGGTAAAGGGAAAAGGGTAGTTTACCGGAAACATGTTATGTTGTAACAAGAGAAATGTTTCCATGACGAACGATAACTGCCGCAAATTGAAACAGAATCAAATATTTTTTTGCATGCATCCCTGCATTGCAGAGGACTGAAGGTCTATTGATTTTTGTGAAGATCGGTTTAGAGAAACGGGTAGTTTACCTGCAACGTTTTATGTTTCAAACAAGAGTAAAGTACTTAATTTTGATAAATAAATTATCTTAATAAGAAGCTCATAATAATCCACTGTAGAAACGTAGATGAAATATCTATAATGAAGAGGTTAGGTGAACGGGGTGGGGGTAATTTTCTATAAATGAAAATTATAGTTGAAGGGGGAGGGGAGAATTTTGTATGTGTACTACGTTATCGGCAACAAAGAAGTAGTTCTTTGTTAAAATTCCTTCCCTGGCTGTTTACCCATAGTCCAATGTTTTCTGCAAAACTAGACTTTTCGGCAGTGCCATCGACTTCCATCTCAGTGAAAATCGAGTGCGAAAACGTGGGGTGGTATACGTTAGTGACAACAGTACTGTGGTTTACGACTGAAGCAATAAGTAGAAAGAAGTAGTTTCTATGGAAATATTTCATTTCGAATATGGTTTTAAATATAAATCTTAGAACATGGAAGTCCTGTATGGTTCTCCATACCGATATTTTTCTATGGCAAACGATAACAGCCGCAAATTCAAACAGAATCAACTACTCTTTTGCATACAGCCCTGAATTATAGAGTTCTCAGGACCTGTTGGTCTTGGTGAAGATCGGTTAAGGGAAAGGGGTAGTTTACCAGCAACACTTTATGTTTTGAAAGGGTATTTTTTATGGCAAAAGATCAGAGTCGCAAATTCAAACAAAATCAAATAGTTTTTTGCATACAGCCCTGGTTTGTAGAGTACTCAAGATCTATTGTTTTTGGTGAAGATAGGTTAATGGAAAGGGGTAGTTTACTAGCAACGTTTTATGTTTTAAAAGGGTATTTTATATGGCAAACGATAAGGGACGCAAATTCAAACAGAATCAAATAAATTTTTGCATACAGCCCTGAATTGTAGAGTACTCAAGACCTGTTGTTTTTGGTGAAGATCGGTTAAGGGAAAGGAGTAGTTTACCAGCAACGTTTTTTTATCAAGGGGGATATTTTTTCTATGGCAAACGATAACAGCCGCAAATTCAAACAGAATCAAATAATGTTTTGCATACAGCTCTGAATTGTAGAGGACTGAAGGTCTGCTGATTTTGGTGAAGATCGGTCTAGAGAAAGGGGTAGTTTACCGGCAACGTTTTATGTTTTAACAAGAGTAATTTTTTCTATGACGAACGATAACTGCCGTATATTCAAAGAAAATCAAATTTTTTTTGCATACCTTCATAATTTGTAGAGAGATCAGGGCCTGTTGATTTTGGTGAAGATCGGTAAAGGGAAAAGGGTAGTTTACCGGAAACATGTTATGTTGTAACAAGAGAAATGTTTCCATGACGAACGATAACTGCCGCAAATTGAAACAGAATCAAATATTTTTTTGCATGCATCCCTGCATTGCAGAGGACTGAAGGTCTATTGATTTTTGTGAAGATCGGTTTAGAGAAACGGGTAGTTTACCTGCAACGTTTTATGTTTCAACAAGAGTAAAGTACTTAATTTTGATAAATAAATTATCTTAATAAGAAGCTCATAATAATCCACTGTAGAAACGTAGATGAAATATCTATAATGAAGAGGTTAGGTGAACGGGGTGGGGGTAATTTTCTATAAATGAAAATTATAGTTGAAGGGGGAGGGGAGAATTTTGTATGTGTACTACGTTATCGGCAACAAAGAAGTAGTTCTTTGTTAAAATTCCTTCCCTGGCTGTTTACCCATAGTCCAATGTTTTCTGCAAAACTAGACTTTTCGGCAGTGCCATCGACTTCCATCTCAGTGAAAATCGAGTGCGAAAACGTGGGGTGGTATACGTTAGTGACAACAGTACTGTGGTTTACGACTGAAGCAATAAGTAGAAAGAAGTAGTTTCTATGGAAATATTTCATTTCGAATATGGTTTTAAATATAAATCTTAGAACATGGAAGTCCTGTATGGTTCTCCATACCGATATTTTTCTATGGCAAACGATAACAGCCGCAAATTCAAACAGAATCAACTACTCTTTTGCATACAGCCCTGAATTATAGAGTTCTCAGGACCTATTGGTCTTGGTGAAGATCGGTTAAGGGAAAGGGGTAGTTTACCAGCAACACTTTATGTTTTGAAAGGGTATTTTTTATGGCAAAAGATCAGAGTCGCAAATTCAAACAAAATCAAATAGTTTTTTGCATACAGCCCTGGTTTGTAGAGTACTCAAGACCTATTGATTTTGGTGAAGATCAGTTAAGGGAAAGGGGTACCGGTAGTTTACCTGCACGGTTTTTTTCAAGGGTAATTTTTTTTTATGGCAAACGATAACAGCCGCAAATACAAACATAATCAACTACTCTTTTGCATACAGCCCTGCATTATAGAGTTCTCAAGACCTATTGGTTTTGGTGAAGATCGGTTGATGGAAAGGGGTAGTTTACCGGCAACATTTTTTATTTTTTCAACGGTATTTTTTATGGCAAACGATAAAAGCCGCAAATGTAAACAGAATCAAATAATGTTTTGCATACAACCCTGAATTGTAGAGTTCTCAGGACCTATTGTTTTTGGTGAAGATCGGTTAAGGGAAAGGGGTAGTTTACCAGCAACGTTTTATGTTTTAAAATGGTATTTTCTATGGCAAACGATAACAGCCGCAAATTCAAACATAATCAACTACTCATTTGCATACAGCCCTGAATTGTAGAGTTCTCAAGACCTATTGGTTTTGGTGAAGATCGGTTAATGGAAAGGGGTAGTTTACCGGCAACGGTTTTTTTTAAACAACGGTATTTTTTTACTTCCATGTTTTTCTATGGCAAACGATACCTGCCGCAAATGTAAACAGAATCAAATAATGTTTTGCATACAGCCCTGAATTGTAGAGTGCTCAGAATCTATTGTTTTGGTGAAGATCGGTTAAGGGAAAGGGGTAGTTTACCTGCAACGTTTTATGTTTTAAAAGGGTATTTTCTATGGCAAACGGTAAGAGCCGCAAATTCAAACAGAATCAAACAATTTTTTGCATACAGCCCTGATTTGTAGAGTACTCAAGATCTATTGTTTTTGGTGAAGATAGGTTAATGGAAAGGGGTAGTTTACTAGCAACGTTTTATGTTTTAAAAGGGTATTTTATATGGCAAACGATAAGGGACGCAAATTCAAACAGAATCAAATAAATTTTTGCATACAGCCCTGAATTGTAGAGTACTCAAGACCTGTTGTTTTTGGTGAAGATCGGTTAAGGGAAAGGAGTAGTTTACCAGCAACGTTTTTTTATCAAGGGGGATATTTTTTCTATGGCAAACGATAACAGCCGCAAATTCAAACAGAATCAAATAATGTTTTGCATACAGCTCTGAATTGTAGAGGACTGAAGGTCTGCTGATTTTGGTGAAGATCGGTCTAGAGAAAGGGGTAGTTTACCGGCAACGTTTTATGTTTTAACAAGAGTAATTTTTTCTATGACGAACGATAACTGCCGTATATTCAAAGAAAATCAAATTTTTTTTGCATACCTTCATAATTTGTAGAGAGATCAGGGCCTGTTGATTTTGGTGAAGATCGGTAAAGGGAAAAGGGTAGTTTACCGGAAACATGTTATGTTGTAACAAGAGAAATGTTTCCATGACGAACGATAACTGCCGCAAATTGAAACAGAATCAAATATTTTTTTGCATGCATCCCTGCATTGCAGAGGACTGAAGGTCTATTGATTTTTGTGAAGATCGGTTTAGAGAAACGGGTAGTTTACCTGCAACGTTTTATGTTTCAACAAGAGTAAAGTACTTAATTTTGATAAATAAATTATCTTAATAAGAAGCTCATAATAATCCACTGTAGAAACGTAGATGAAATATCTATAATGAAGAGGTTAGGTGAACGGGGTGGGGGTAATTTTCTATAAATGAAAATTATAGTTGAAGGGGGAGGGGAGAATTTTGTATGTGTACTACGTTATCGGCAACAAAGAAGTAGTTCTTTGTTAAAATTCCTTCCCTGGCTGTTTACCCATAGTCCAATGTTTTCTGCAAAACTAGACTTTTCGGCAGTGCCATCGACTTCCATCTCAGTGAAAATCGAGTGCGAAAACGTGGGGTGGTATACGTTAGTGACAACAGTACTGTGGTTTACGACTGAAGCAATAAGTAGAAAGAAGTAGTTTCTATGGAAATATTTCATTTCGAATATGGTTTTAAATATAAATCTTAGAACATGGAAGTCCTGTATGGTTCTCCATACCGATATTTTTCTATGGCAAACGATAACAGCCGCAAATTCAAACAGAATCAACTACTCTTTTGCATACAGCCCTGAATTATAGAGTTCTCAGGACCTATTGGTCTTGGTGAAGATCGGTTAAGGGAAAGGGGTAGTTTACCAGCAACACTTTATGTTTTGAAAGGGTATTTTTTATGGCAAAAGATCAGAGTCGCAAATTCAAACAAAATCAAATAGTTTTTTGCATACAGCCCTGGTTTGTAGAGTACTCAAGACCTATTGATTTTGGTGAAGATCAGTTAAGGGAAAGGGGTACCGGTAGTTTACCTGCACGGTTTTTTTCAAGGGTAATTTTTTTTTATGGCAAACGATAACAGCCGCAAATACAAACATAATCAACTACTCTTTTGCATACAGCCCTGCATTATAGAGTTCTCAAGACCTATTGGTTTTGGTGAAGATCGGTTGATGGAAAGGGGTAGTTTACCGGCAACATTTTTTATTTTTTCAACGGTATTTTTTATGGCAAACGATAAAAGCCGCAAATGTAAACAGAATCAAATAATGTTTTGCATACAACCCTGAATTGTAGAGTTCTCAGGACCTATTGTTTTTGGTGAAGATCGGTTAAGGGAAAGGGGTAGTTTACCAGCAACGTTTTATGTTTTAAAATGGTATTTTCTATGGCAAACGATAACAGCCGCAAATTCAAACATAATCAACTACTCATTTGCATACAGCCCTGAATTATAGAGTTCACAAGACCTATTAATTTTGGTGAAGATCGGTTAATGGAAAGGGGTAGTTTACCGGCAACGGTTTTTTTTAAACAACGGTAATTTTTTGCTTCCATGTTTTTCTATGGCAAACGATACCTGCCGCAAATGTAAACAGAATCAAATAATGTTTTGCATACAGCCCTGAATTGTAGAGTGCTCAGAATCTATTGTTTTGGTGAAGATCGGTTAAGGGAAAGGGGTAGTTTACCTGCAACGTTTTATGTTTTAAAAGGGTATTTTCTATGGCAAACGATAAGAGCCGCAAATTCAAACAGAATCAAACAATTTTTTGCATACAGCCCTGATTTGTAGAGTACTCAAGATCTATTGTTTTTGGTGAAGATAGGTTAATGGAAAGGGGTAGTTTACTAGCAACGTTTTATGTTTTAAAAGGGTATTTTATATGGCAAACGATAAGGGACGCAAATTCAAACAGAATCAAATAATTTTTTGCATACAGCCCTGAATTGTAGAGTACTCAAGACCTATTGTTTTTGGTGAAGATCGGTTAAGGGAAAGGAGTAGTTTACCAGCAACGTTTTTTTATCAAGGGGGATATTTTTTCTATGGCAAACGATAACAGCCGCAAATTCAAACAGAATCAAATAATGTTTTGCATACAGCTCTGAATTGTAGAGGACTGAAGGTCTGCTGATTTTGGTGAAGATCGGTCTAGAGAAAGGGGTAGTTTACCGGCAACGTTTTATGTTTTAACAAGAGTAATTTTTTCTATGACGAACGATAACTGCCGTAAATTCAAAGAAAATCAAATTTTTTTTGCATACCTTCATAATTTGTAGAGAGATCAGGGCCTGTTGATTTTGGTGAAGATCGGTAAAGGGAAAAGGGTAGTTTACCGGAAACATGTTATGTTGTAACAAGAGAAATGTTTCCATGACGAACGATAACTGCCGCAAATTGAAACAGAATCAAATATTTTTTTGCATGCATCCCTGCATTGCAGAGGACTGAAGGTCTATTGATTTTTGTGAAGATCGGTTTAGAGAAACGGGTAGTTTACCTGCAACGTTTTATGTTTCAAACAAGAGTAAAGTACTTAATTTTGATAAATAAATTATCTTAATAAGAAGCTCATAATAATCCACTGTAGAAACGTAGATGAAATATCTATAATGAAGAGGTTAGGTGAACGGGGTGGGGGTAATTTTCTATAAATGAAAATTATAGTTGAAGGGGGAGGGGAGAATTTTGTATGTGTACTACGTTATCGGCAACAAAGAAGTAGTTCTTTGTTAAAATTCCTTCCCTGGCTGTTTACCCATAGTCCAATGTTTTCTGCAAAACCAGACTTTTCGGCAGTGCCATCGACTTCCATCTCAGTGAAAATCGAGTGCGAAAACGTGGGGTGGTATACGTTAGTGACAACAGTACTGTGGTTTACGACTGAAGCAATAAGTAGACAGAAGTAGTTTCTATGGAAATATTTCATTTCGAATATGGTTTTAAATATAAATCTTAGAACATGGAAGTCCTGTATGGTTCTCCATACCGATATTTTTCTATGGCAAACGATAACAGCCGCAAATTCAAACAGAATCAACTACTCTTTTGCATACAGCCCTGAATTATAGAGTTCTCAGGACCTGTTGGTCTTGGTGAAGATCGGTTAAGGGAAAGGGGTAGTTTACCAGCAACACTTTATGTTTTGAAAGGGTATTTTTTATGGCAAAAGATCAGAGTCGCAAATTCAAACAAAATCAAATAGTTTTTTGCATACAGCCCTGGTTTGTAGAGTACTCAAGATCTATTGTTTTTGGTGAAGATAGGTTAATGGAAAGGGGTAGTTTACTAGCAACGTTTTATGTTTTAAAAGGGTATTTTATATGGCAAACGATAAGGGACGCAAATTCAAACAGAATCAAATAAATTTTTGCATACAGCCCTGAATTGTAGAGTACTCAAGACCTGTCGTTTTTGGTGAAGATCGGTTAAGGGAAAGGAGTAGTTTACCAGCAACGTTTTTTTATCAAGGGGGATATTTTTTCTATGGCAAACGATAACAGCCGCAAATTCAAACAGAATCAAATAATGTTTTGCATACAGCTCTGAATTGTAGAGGACTGAAGGTCTGCTGATTTTGGTGAAGATCGGTCTAGAGAAAGGGGTAGTTTACCGGCAACGTTTTATGTTTTAACAAGAGTAATTTTTTCTATGACGAACGATAACTGCCGTATATTCAAAGAAAATCAAATTTTTTTTGCATACCTTCATAATTTGTAGAGAGATCAGGGCCTGTTGATTTTGGTGAAGATCGGTAAAGGGAAAAGGGTAGTTTACCGGAAACATGTTATGTTGTAACAAGAGAAATGTTTCCATGACGAACGATAACTGCCGCAAATTGAAACAGAATCAAATATTTTTTTGCATGCATCCCTGCATTGCAGAGGACTGAAGGTCTATTGATTTTTGTGAAGATCGGTTTAGAGAAACGGGTAGTTTACCTGCAACGTTTTATGTTTCAACAAGAGTAAAGTACTTAATTTTGATAAATAAATTATCTTAATAAGAAGCTCATAATAATCCACTGTAGAAACGTAGATGAAATATCTATAATGAAGAGGTTAGGTGAACGGGGTGGGGGTAATTTTCTATAAATGAAAATTATAGTTGAAGGGGGAGGGGAGAATTTTGTATGTGTACTACGTTATCGGCAACAAAGAAGTAGTTCTTTGTTAAAATTCCTTCCCTGGCTGTTTACCCATAGTCCAATGTTTTCTGCAAAACTAGACTTTTCGGCAGTGCCATCGACTTCCATCTCAGTGAAAATCGAGTGCGAAAACGTGGGGTGGTATACGTTAGTGACAACAGTACTGTGGTTTACGACTGAAGCAATAAGTAGAAAGAAGTAGTTTCTATGGAAATATTTCATTTCGAATATGGTTTTAAATATAAATCTTAGAACATGGAAGTCCTGTATGGTTCTCCATACCGATATTTTTCTATGGCAAACGATAACAGCCGCAAATTCAAACAGAATCAACTACTCTTTTGCATACAGCCCTGAATTATAGAGTTCTCAGGACCTATTGGTCTTGGTGAAGATCGGTTAAGGGAAAGGGGTAGTTTACCAGCAACACTTTATGTTTTGAAAGGGTATTTTTTATGGCAAAAGATCAGAGTCGCAAATTCAAACAAAATCAAATAGTTTTTTGCATACAGCCCTGGTTTGTAGAGTACTCAAGACCTATTGATTTTGGTGAAGATCAGTTAAGGGAAAGGGGTACCGGTAGTTTACCTGCACGGTTTTTTTCAAGGGTAATTTTTTTTTATGGCAAACGATAACAGCCGCAAATACAAACATAATCAACTACTCTTTTGCATACAGCCCTGCATTATAGAGTTCTCAAGACCTATTGGTTTTGGTGAAGATCGGTTGATGGAAAGGGGTAGTTTACCGGCAACATTTTTTATTTTTTCAACGGTATTTTTTATGGCAAACGATAAAAGCCGCAAATGTAAACAGAATCAAATAATGTTTTGCATACAACCCTGAATTGTAGAGTTCTCAGGACCTATTGTTTTTGGTGAAGATCGGTTAAGGGAAAGGGGTAGTTTACCAGCAACGTTTTATGTTTTAAAATGGTATTTTCTATGGCAAACGATAACAGCCGCAAATTCAAACATAATCAACTACTCATTTGCATACAGCCCTGAATTATAGAGTTCTCAAGACCTATTGGTTTTGGTGAAGATCGGTTAATGGAAAGGGGTAGTTTACCGGCAACGGTTTTTTTTAAACAACGGTAATTTTTTGCTTCCATGTTTTTCTATGGCAAACGATACCTGCCGCAAATGTAAACAGAATCAAATAATGTTTTGCATACAGCCCTGAATTGTAGAGTGCTCAGAATCTATTGTTTTGGTGAAGATCGGTTAAGGGAAAGGGGTAGTTTACCTGCAACGTTTTATGTTTTAAAAGGGTATTTTCTATGGCAAACGATAAGAGCCGCAAATTCAAACAGAATCAAACAATTTTTTGCATACAGCCCTGATTTGTAGAGTACTCAAGATCTATTGTTTTTGGTGAAGATAGGTTAATGGAAAGGGGTAGTTTACTAGCAACGTTTTATGTTTTAAAAGGGTATTTTATATGGCAAACGATAAGGGACGCAAATTCAAACAGAATCAAATAATTTTTTGCATACAGCCCTGAATTGTAGAGTACTCAAGACCTATTGTTTTTGGTGAAGATCGGTTAAGGGAAAGGAGTAGTTTACCAGCAACGTTTTTTTATCAAGGGGGATATTTTTTCTATGGCAAACGATAACAGCCGCAAATTCAAACAGAATCAAATAATGTTTTGCATACAGCTCTGAATTGTAGAGGACTGAAGGTCTGCTGATTTTGGTGAAGATCGGTCTAGAGAAAGGGGTAGTTTACCGGCAACGTTTTATGTTTTAACAAGAGTAATTTTTTCTATGACGAACGATAACTGCCGTAAATTCAAAGAAAATCAAATTTTTTTTGCATACCTTCATAATTTGTAGAGAGATCAGGGCCTGTTGATTTTGGTGAAGATCGGTAAAGGGAAAAGGGTAGTTTACCGGAAACATGTTATGTTGTAACAAGAGAAATGTTTCCATGACGAACGATAACTGCCGCAAATTGAAACAGAATCAAATATTTTTTTGCATGCATCCCTGCATTGCAGAGGACTGAAGGTCTATTGATTTTTGTGAAGATCGGTTTAGAGAAACGGGTAGTTTACCTGCAACGTTTTATGTTTCAACAAGAGTAAAGTACTTAATTTTGATAAATAAATTATCTTAATAAGAAGCTCATAATAATCCACTGTAGAAACGTAGATGAAATATCTATAATGAAGAGGTTAGGTGAACGGGGTGGGGGTAATTTTCTATAAATGAAAATTATAGTTGAAGGGGGAGGGGAGAATTTTGTATGTGTACTACGTTATCGGCAACAAAGAAGTAGTTCTTTGTTAAAATTCCTTCCCTGGCTGTTTACCCATAGTCCAATGTTTTCTGCAAAACCAGACTTTTCGGCAGTGCCATCGACTTCCATCTCAGTGAAAATCGAGTGCGAAAACGTGGGGTGGTATACGTTAGTGACAACAGTACTGTGGTTTACGACTGAAGCAATAAGTAGACAGAAGTAGTTTCTATGGAAATATTTCATTTCGAATATGGTTTTAAATATAAATCTTAGAACATGGAAGTCCTGTATGGTTCTCCATACCGATATTTTTCTATGGCAAACGATAACAGCCGCAAATTCAAACAGAACCAACTACTCTTTTGCATACAGCCCTGAATTATAGACTTCTCAGGACCTGTTGGTCTTGGTGAAGATCGGTTAAGGGAAAGGGGTAGTTTACCAGCAACACTTTATGTTTTGAAAGGGTATTTTTTATGGCAAAAGATCAGAGTCGCAAATTCAAACAAAATCAAATAGTTTTTTGCATACAGCCCTGGTTTGTAGAGTACTCAAGACCTATTGATTTTGGTGAAGATCAGTTAAGGGAAAGGGGTACCGGTAGTTTACCTGCACGGTTTTTTTCAAGGGTAATTTTTTTTTATGGCAAACGATAACAGCCGCAAATACAAACATAATCAACTACTCTTTTGCATACAGCCCTGCATTATAGAGTTCTCAAGACCTATTGGTTTTGGTGAAGATCGGTTGATGGAAAGGGGTAGTTTACCGGCAACATTTTTTATTTTTTCAACGGTATTTTATATGGCAAACGATAAAAGCCGCAAATGTAAACAGAATCAAATAATGTTTTGCATACAACCCTGAATTGTAGAGTTCTCAGGACCTATTGTTTTTGGTGAAGATCGGTTAAGGGAAAGGCGTAGTTTACGAGCAACGTTTTATGTTTTAAAATGGTATTTTCTATGGCAAACGATAACAGCCGCAAATTCAAACATAATCAACTACTCATTTGCATACAGCCCTGAATTATAGAGTTCTCAAGACCTATTGGTTTTGGTGAAGATCGGTTAATGGAAAGGGGTAGTTTACCGGCAACGGTTTTTTTTAAACAACGGTAATTTTTTACTTCCATGTTTTTCTATGGCAAACGATACCTGCCGCAAATGTAAACAGAATCAAATAATGTTTTGCATACAGCCCTGAATTGTAGAGTGCTCAGAATCTATTGTTTTGGTGAAGATCGGTTAAGGGGAAGGGGTAGTTTACCTGCAACGTTTTATGTTTTAAAAGGGTATTTTCTATGGCAAACGATAAGAGCCGCAAATTCAAACAGAATCAAACAATTTTTTGCATACAGCCCTGATTTGTAGAGTACTCAAGATCTATTGTTTTTGGTGAAGATAGGTTAATGGAAAGGGGTAGTTTACTAGCAACGTTTTATGTTTTAAAAGGGTATTTTATATGGCAAACGATAAGGGACGCAAATTCAAACAGAATCAAATAATTTTTTGCATACAGCCCTGAATTGTAGAGTACTCAAGACCTATTGTTTTTGGTGAAGATCGGTTAAGGGAAAGGAGTAGTTTACCAGCAACGTTTTTTTATCAAGGGGGATATTTTTTCTATGGCAAACGATAACAGCCGCAAATTCAAACAGAATCAAATAATGTTTTGCATACAGCTCTGAATTGTAGAGGACTGAAGGTCTGCTGATTTTGGTGAAGATCGGTCTAGAGAAAGGGGTAGTTTACCGGCAACGTTTTATGTTTTAACAAGAGTAATTTTTTCTATGACGAACGATAACTGCCGTATATTCAAAGAAAATCAAATTTTTTTTGCATACCTTCATAATTTGTAGAGAGATCAGGGCCTGTTGATTTTGGTGAAGATCGGTAAAGGGAAAAGGGTAGTTTACCGGAAACATGTTATGTTGTAACAAGAGAAATGTTTCCATGATGAACGATAACTGCCGCAAATTGAAACAGAATCAAATATTTTTTTGCATGCATCCCTGCATTGCAGAGGACTGAAGGTCTATTGATTTTTGTGAAGATCGGTTTAGAGGAACGGGTAGTTTACCTGCAACGTTTTATGTTTCAACAAGAGTAAAGTACTTAATTTTGATAAATAAATTATCTTAATAAGAAGCTCATAATAATCCACTGTAGAAACGTAGATGAAATATCTATAATGAAGAGGTTAGGTGAACGGGGTGGGGGTAATTTTCTATAAATGAAAATTATAGTTGAAGGGGGAGGGGAGAATTTTGTATGTGTACTACGTTATCGGCAACAAAGAAGTAGTTCTTTGTTAAAATTCCTTCCCTGGCTGTTTACCCATAGTCCAATGTTTTCTGCAAAACCAGACTTTTCGGCAGTGCCATCGACTTCCATCTCAGTGAAAATCGAGTGCGAAAACGTGGGGTGGTATACGTTAGTGACAACAGTACTGTGGTTTACGACTGAAGCAATAAGTAGAAAGAAGTAGTTTCTATGGAAATATTTCATTTCGAATATGGTTTTAAATATAAATCTTAGAACATGGAAGTCCTGTATGGTTCTCCATACCGATATTTTTCTATGGCAAACGATAACAGCCGCAAATTCAAACAGAATCAACTACTCTTTTGCATACAGCCCTGAATTATAGAGTTCTCAGGACCTATTGGTCTTGGTGAAGATCGGTTAAGGGAAAAGGGTAGTTTACCAGCAACACTTTATGTTTTGAAAGGGTATTTTTTATGGCAAAAGATCAGAGTCGCAAATTCAAACAAAATCAAATAGTTTTTTGCATACAGCCCTGGTTTGTAGAGTACTCAAGACCTATTGATTTTGGTGAAGATCAGTTAAGGGAAAGGGGTACCGGTAGTTTACCTGCACGGTTTTTTTCAAGGGTAATTTTTTTTTATGGCAAACGATAACAGCCGCAAATACAAACATAATCAACTACTCTTTTGCATACAGCCCTGCATTATAGAGTTCTCAAGACCTGTTGGTTTTGGTGAAGATCGGTTGATGGAAAGGGGTAGTTTACCGGCAACATTTTTTATTTTTTCAACGGTATTTTTTATGGCAAACGATAAAAGCCGCAAATGTAAACAGAATCAAATAATGTTTTGCATACAACCCTGAATTGTAGAGTTCTCAGGACCTATTGTTTTTGGTGAAGATCGGTTAAGGGAAAGGGGTAGTTTACCAGCAACGTTTTATGTTTTAAAATGGTATTTTCTATGGCAAACGATAACAGCCGCAAATTCAAACATAATCAACTACTCATTTGCATACAGCCCTGAATTATAGAGTTCTCAAGACCTATTGGTTTTGGTGAAGATCGGTTAATGGAAAGGGGTAGTTTACCGGCAACGGTTTTTTTTAAACAACGGTAATTTTTTACTTCCATGTTTTTCTATGGCAAACGATACCTGCCGCAAATGTAAACAGAATCAAATAATGTTTTGCATACAGCCCTGAATTGTAGAGTGCTCAGAATCTATTGTTTTGGTGAAGATCGGTTAAGGGAAAGGGGTAGTTTACCTGCAACGTTTTATGTTTTAAAAGGGTATTTTCTATGGCAAACGGTAAGAGCCGCAAATTCAAACAGAATCAAACAATTTTTTGCATACAGCCCTGATTTGTAGAGTACTCAAGATCTATTGTTTTTGGTGAAGATAGGTTAATGGAAAGGGGTAGTTTACTAGCAACGTTTTATGTTTTAAAAGGGTATTTTCTATGGCAAACGATAAGGGACGCAAATTCAAACAGAATCAAATAATTTTTTGCATACAGCCCTGAATTGTAGAGTACTCAAGACCTATTGTTTTTAGTGAAGATCGGTTAAGGGAAAGGAGTAGTTTACCAGCAACGTTTTTTTATCAAGGGGGATATTTTTTCTATGGCAAACGATAACAGCCGCAAATTCAAACAGAATCAAATAATGTTTTGCATACAGCTCTGAATTGTAGAGGACTGAAGGTCTGCTGATTTTGGTGAAGATCGGTCTAGAGAAAGGGGTAGTTTACCGGCAACGTTTTATGTTTTAACAAGAGTAATTTTTTCTATGACGAACGATAACTGCCGTCAATTCAAAGAAAATCAAATTTTTTTTGCATACCTTCATAATTTGTAGAGAGATCAGGGCCTGTTGATTTTGGTGAAGATCGGTAAAGGGAAAAGGGTAGTTTACCGGAAACATGTTATGTTGTAACAAGAGAAATGTTTCCATGACGAACGATAACTGCCGCAAATTGAAACAGAATCAAATATTTTTTTGCATGCATCCCTGCATTGCAGAGGACTGAAGGTCTATTGATTTTTGTGAAGATCGGTTTAGAGAAACGGGTAGTTTACCTGCAACGTTTTATGTTTCAACAAGAGTAAAGTACTTAATTTTGATAAATAAATTATCTTAATAAGAAGCTCATAATAATCCACTGTAGAAACGTAGATGAAATATATATAATGAAGAGGTTAGGTGAACGGGGTGGGGGTAATTTTCTATAAATGAAAATTATAGTTGAAGGGGGAGGGGAGAATTTTGTATGTGTACTACGTTATCGGCAACAAAGAAGTAGTTCTTTGTTAAAATTCCTTCCCTGGCTGTTTACCCATAGTCCAATGTTTTCTGCAAAACCAGACTTTTCGGCAGTGCCATCGACTTCCATCTCAGTGAAAATCGAGTGCGAAAACGTGGGGTGGTATACGTTAGTGACAACAGTACTGTGGTTTACGACTGAAGCAATAAGTAGAAAGAAGTAGTTTCTATGGAAATATTTCATTTCGAATATGGTTTTAAATATAAATCTTAGAACATGGAAGTCCTGTATGGTTCTCCATACCGATATTTTTCTATGGCAAACGATAACAGCCGCAAATTCAAACAGAATCAACTACTCTTTTGCATACAGCCCTGAATTATAGAGTTCTCAGGACCTATTGGTCTTGGTGAAGATCGGTTAAGGGAAAGGGGTAGTTTACCAGCAACACTTTATGTTTTGAAAGGGTATTTTTTATGGCAAAAGATCAGAGTCGCAAATTCAAACAAAATCAAATAGTTTTTTGCATACAGCCCTGGTTTGTAGAGTACTCAAGACCTATTGATTTTGGTGAAGATCAGTTAAGGGAAAGGGGTACCGGTAGTTTACCTGCACGGTTTTTTTCAAGGGTAATTTTTTTTTATGGCAAACGATAACAGCCGCAAATACAAACATAATCAACTACTCTTTTGCATACAGCCCTGCATTATAGAGTTCTCAAGACCTATTGGTTTTGGTGAAGATCGGTTGATGGAAAGGGGTAGTTTACCGGCAACATTTTTTATTTTTTCAACGGTATTTTTTATGGCAAACGATAAAAGCCGCAAATGTAAACAGAATCAAATAATGTTTTGCATACAACCCTGAATTGTAGAGTTCTCAGGACCTATTGTTTTTGGTGAAGATCGGTTAAGGGAAAGGGGTAGTTTACCAGCAACGTTTTACGTTTTAAAATGGTATTTTCTATGGCAAACGATAACAGCCGCAAATTCAAACATAATCAACTACTCATTTGCATACAGCCCTGAATTATAGAGTTCTCAAGACCTATTGGTTTTGGTGAAGATCGGTTAATGGAAAGGGGTAGTTTACCGGCAACGGTTTTTTTTAAACAACGGTAATTTTTTACTTCCATGTTTTTCTATGGCAAACGATACCTGCCGCAAATGTAAACAGAATCAAATAATGTTTTGCATACAGCCCTGAATTGTAGAGTGCTCAGAATCTATTGTTTTGGTGAAGATCGGTTAAGGGAAAGGGGTAGTTTACCTGCAACGTTTTATGTTTTAAAAGGGTATTTTCTATGGCAAACGATAAGAGCCGCAAATTCAAACAGAATTAAACAATTTTTTGCATACAGCCCTGATTTGTAGAGTACTCAAGATCTATTGTTTTTGGTGAAGATAGGTTAATGGAAAGGGGTAGTTTACTAGCAACGTTTTATGTTTTAAAAGGGTATTTTCTGTGGCAAACGATAAGAGTCGCAAATTCAAACAAAATCAAATACTTTTTTGCATACAGCTCTGATTTGTAGAGTACTCAAGATCTGTTGTTTTTGGTGAAGATCGGTTAACGGGAAGTGGTAGTTTACCCGCAACGTTTTTCTTATCAAGGGTAATTTTTTTCTATGGCAAATGTTAACAGCCGCAAATTCAAACAGAATCAACTAGTTTTCCATACCTTTTTTAATTATACCGAATTCAAGGTCTGTTGATTTTGTTGAAGATCGGTTAAGGGAAAGGGGTAGTTTACCTGCAACGTTTTATATTTCAACAAGGGTATATAGTATGGCAAACGATAAGAGCCGCAAATTCAAACAGAATCAAATAATTTTTTGCATACAGCCCTGAATTGTAGAGTACTCAAGACCTATTGTTTTTGGTGAAGATCGGTTAAGGGAAAGGAGTAGTTTACCAGCAACGTTTTTTTATCAAGGGGGATATTTTTTCTCTGGCAAACGATAACAGCCACAAATTCAAACAGAATCAAATAATGTTTTGCATACAGCTCTGAATTGTAGAGGACTGAAGGTCTGCTGATTTTGGTGAAGATCGGTCTAGAGAAAGGGGTAGTTTACCGGCAACGTTTTATGTTTTAACAAGAGTAATTTTTTCTATGACGAACGATAAATGCCGTAAATTCAAAGAAAATCAAATTTTTTTCATACCTTCATAATTTGTAGAGAGATCAGGGCCTGTTGATTTTGGTGAAGATCGGTAAAGGGAAAGGGGTAGTTTACCGGAAACATGTTATGTTGTAACAAGAGAAATGTTTCCATGACGGACGATAACTGCCGCAATTGAAACAGAATCAAATATTTTTTTGCATGCATCCCTGCATTGCAGAGGACTGAAGGTCTATTGATTTTTGTGAAGATCGGTTTAGAGAAACGGGTAGTTTACCTGCAACGTTTTATGTTTCAACAAGAGTAAAGTACTTAATTTTGAAAAAATAAATTATCTTAATAAGAAGCTCATAATAATCCACTGTAGAAACGTAGATGAAATATCTATAAATGAAGAGGTTAGGTGAACGGGGTGGGGGTAATTTTCTATAAATGAAAATTATAGTTGTAGGGGGAGGGAAGAATTTTGTATGTGTACTACGTTATCGGCAACAAAGAAGTAGTTCTTTGTTAAAATTCTTTCCTTGGCTGTTTACCCATAGTCCAATGTTTTCTGCAAAACCAGACTTTTCGGCAGTGCTATCGACTTCCATCTCAGTGAAAATCGAGTGCGAAAACGTGGGGTGGTATACGTTAGTGACCACAGTACTGTGGTTTAAGACTGAAGCAATAAGTAGAAAGAAGTAGTTTCTATGGAGATATTTCATTTCGAATATGGTTTTAAATATAAATCTTAGAACATGGAAGTCCTGTATGGTTCTCCATACCGATATTTTTCTATGGCAAACGATAACAGCCGCAAATTCAAACAGAATCAACTACTCTTTTGCATACAGCCCTGAATTATAGAGTTCTCAGGACCTATTGGTTTTGGTGAAGATCGGTTGATGGAAAGGGGTAGTTTACCGGCAACATTTTATATTTTAACAAGGGTATTTTCTATGGCAAACGATAAAAGCCGCAAATGTAAACAGAATCAAATAATGTTTTACATACAACCCTGAATTGTAGAGTTCTCAGGACCTATTGTTTTTGGTGAAGATCGGTTAAGGGAAAGGGGTAGTTTACCAGCAACGTTTTATGTTTTAAAATGGTATTTTCTATGGCAAACGATAAATTTTCTATGGCAAACGATAAGAGTCGCACATTCAAACAAAATCAAATAACTTTTTGCATACAGCTCTGATTTGTAGAGTACTCAAGATCTGTTGTTTTTGGTGAAGATCGGTTAACGGGAAGGGGTAGTTTACCGGCAATGTTTTTCTTATCAACGGTAATTTTTTTCTATGGCAAACGATAGCCGCAAATTCAAACAGAATCAAATAATTTTTTGCATACAGCATTGATTTGTCGAGTACACAAGATCTATTGTTTTTGGTGAAGATCTGTTAAGGGAAAGGGGTAGTTTACCGGCAACATTTGTTTTTATCAAGGGTAATTTTTTCCTATGGCAAACGATAACAGCCGCAAATTCAAACAGAATCAACTAGTCTTTTTCATATCTTTTTTAATTATACCGAACTCAAGGTGTGTTGATTTTGTTGAAGATCGGTTAAGGGAATGGGGGTAGTTTACCAGCAACCTTTTATTTTTTAACAAGGGTAATGTTTTCTATGATGAACGATAACTGCCGTAAATTCAAACAGAATCAAGTACTCTTTTGCATACCTTTTTGAGTTATATAGAACTCAAGGTCTGTTGATTTTGTTGAAGATCGGTTAAGGGAAAGGGGTAGTTTACCTGCAACATTTTATATTTTAACAAGGGTATTTATTATGGCAAACGATAAGAGCCGCAAATTCAAACAGAATCAAATAATTTTTTGCATACAGCCCTGAATTGTAGAGTACTCAATACCTATTGTATTTGGTGAAGATCGGTTAAGGGAAAGGGGTAGTTTACCAGCAACGTTTTTTTATCTCGGGTAAACCGCCCGTGATGAAAAGCACAGTAGTGTTTAGTGATTTGGAGTTGAGAAAAGACCGGTACAAGAATATCAGAATTCTAAGCAAAGATGAAATGAAAAGCAGTAAATTGTGCAGACTGTCAGTGTGTAACGGGGCAAAAAGGGGTAAATTATTTTTAATCATTTTAAACCAGTCTTGGTACGCATTGGGAATTGTGAACACGCAAATACGGTGAATTGACTGTAGCGGTGAAACTGTGAATGTAGCGGTGACTGTAGTTGTGAATGAGATTGAGAGAGAGCGTGAAGAGAAGTTAGGTGAGTATGGAGGGCAGAGGGCAAATTTTCCCTGTGGTATAAGTGGAGTAAAGACTCCACCTGTGTTTTATGAGGACGAAGGTTCCTCCAGAGGTTATATGGGAGACATGGTGACTCCAAATGGTCCTTTAAGTTTTTGTGGTGATGTACCTGGGAAAGCCAGGAAGTATTTTAGTGAGTTTGTGTTGCCCTTTGCATGGAATGAGATAGTTCAGGGGGGTTGTGAGAGGTATTGTAATGATAGAGAGAGAAAGAGAGAGATAGAGATTTTTGAGATTAATAGAGGTTATGAAATGTTAGTGCAGAGTTTAGATATTGAGAGAGGTGAGAAGATTGACTTACCTTGTGAAATAAAGATAGATGATTTTGATGATAAATACTTACCTTGTAAGGTTATGGATATAGTAGAAGAATATGATAACATAAATTACCTTATGTGGATCAAAAATACTGACGGAGACAGGACGAAAATTACCAAGGTAGACGAGTTCTATGAAATAATGGGAGACAAATATGTAGTTAATTACTGTGTTGATATAATTAACAAAAGTAGTCATTACAATAATAGTTATAATGTAATGTATGTCGATAAGAATGAGTTGTGTTATGAATACATCAGACTATTATATGATGATGGGGTTTAAATAAAAAATCAGTGAATGGACATTTTAATTATTTTAGTTTATGGTGATGACATGGCTAACTTATGAAATGAGGTGTGGTAAATAGAAAAATAATGACAAAAAATTGTAAATAAATTTATAGTGAAATTAATTGTGTTGGTGTTGTAAAAGGTATTTTATGTAAACAATGTGAGTATGTAGTAGGAACTGATTGTATAATAATAATCATAATAATATTTCGACAGACTAAATAAATAACGAGAGTTTGTAATAAATGAATTGTAATTGTTTTGGAGTAAAGTAATTAAAATAACTTGTGTTTTCAATAATTGATTGAATTAAATTATTTGAGATGAATTAATTGATTAATTTAAAATGTTGTATAAAGAGATTTTGATGATGAATTTAAATTATTTTTATGAAATCTGAACTTGATAATAAATAGTAAATGAAGAAATGTAAAATGTGTTTAGTCGTGGAGTCATATGATTGTTATGTTCCAGAAGATACATGGGGTTATGTACGCTGTATTAGTGGTAATGGATGTTTATAATTTTGTTTATTCAATTGAGTGATGTAATGTAAGTATGAAGTTTATAATGCAGTTTAAACAAAGTAAAATGTTCAAATGTTTGAATAATAAATTTTAAATGAGTTTTAAAGGTTCAAATTAAATGATGAAACTAATTTGAGGTAGTTAGGAGTTTTCTAATGTAATTTTCAATGGTTAACTTAATGTAAAATGTTGTAAAATGTTTGGGTGATAATAATTATTTCAATAAGGCATTTGAATCAGTCAAGGTATTTTAAATGGGTGTTAGAGAAAATGTGCTGTGCTTTTCATCACGGGCGGTTTACCCGAGATAAAAAAACGTTGCTGGTAAACTACCCCTTTCCCTTAACCGATCTTCACCAAATACAATAGGTATTGAGTACTCTACAATTCAGGGCTGTATGCAAAAAATTATTTGATTCTGTTTGAATTTGCGGCTCTTATCGTTTGCCATAATAAATACCCTTGTTAAAATATAAAATGTTGCAGGTAAACTACCCCTTTCCCTTAACCGATCTTCAACAAAATCAACAGACCTTGAGTTCTATATAACTCAAAAAGGTATGCAAAAGAGTACTTGATTCTGTTTGAATTTACGGCAGTTATCGTTCATCATAGAAAACATTACCCTTGTTAAAAAATAAAAGGTTGCTGGTAAACTACCCCATTCCCTTAACCGATCTTCAACAAAATCAACACACCTTGAGTTCGGTATAATTAAAAAAGATATGAAAAAGACTAGTTGATTCTGTTTGAATTTGCGGCTGTTATCGTTTGCCATAGGAAAAAATTACCCTTGATAAAAACAAATGTTGCCGGTAAACTACCCCTTTCCCTTAACAGATCTTCACCAAAAACAATAGATCTTGTGTACTCGACAAATCAATGCTGTATGCAAAAAATTATTTGATTCTGTTTGAATTTGCGGCTATCGTTTGCCATAGAAAAAAATTACCGTTGATAAGAAAAACATTGCCGGTAAACTACCCCTTCCCGTTAACCGATCTTCACCAAAAACAACAGATCTTGAGTACTCTACAAATCAGAGCTGTATGCAAAAAGTTATTTGATTTTGTTTGAATGTGCGACTCTTATCGTTTGCCATAGAAAATTTATCGTTTGCCATAGAAAATACCATTTTAAAACATAAAACGTTGCTGGTAAACTACCCCTTTCCCTTACATGATCTTCACCAAAAACAATAGGTCCTGAGAACTCTACAATTCAGGGTTGTATGTAAAACATTATTTGATTCTGTTTACATTTGCGGCTTTTATCGTTTGCCATAGAAAATACCCTTGTTAAAATATAAAATGTTGCCGGTAAACTACCCCTTTCCATCAACCGATCTTCACCAAAACCAATAGGTCCTGAGAACTCTATAATTCAGGGCTGTATGCAAAAGAGTAGTTGATTCTGTTTGAATTTGCGGCTGTTATCGTTTGCCATAGAAAAATATCGGTATGGAGAACCATACAGGACTTCCATGTTCTAAGATTTATATTTAAAACCATATTCGAAATGAAATATCTCCATAGAAACTACTTCTTTCTACTTATTGCTTCAGTCTTAAACCACAGTACTGTGGTCACTAACGTATACCACCCCACGTTTTCGCACTCGATTTTCACTGAGATGGAAGTCGATAGCACTGCCGAAAAGTCTGGTTTTGCAGAAAACATTGGACTATGGGTAAACAGCCAAGGAAAGAATTTTAACAAAGAACTACTTCTTTGTTGCCGATAACGTAGTACACATACAAAATTCTTCCCTCCCCCTACAACTATAATTTTCATTTATAGAAAATTACCCCCACCCCGTTCACCTAACCTCTTCATTTATAGATATTTCATCTACGTTTCTACAGTGGATTATTATGAGCTTCTTATTAAGATAATTTTTTTATCAAAATTAAGTACTTTACTCTTGTTGAAACATAAAACGTTGCAGGTAAACTACCCGTTTCTCTAAACCGATCTTCACAAAAATCAATAGACCTTCAGTCCTCTGCAATGCAGGGATGCATGCAAAAAAATATTTGATTCTGTTTCAATTTGCGGCAGTTATCGTCCGTCATGGAAACATTTCTCTTGTTACAACATAACATGTTTCCGGTAAACTACCCCTTTCCCTTTACCGATCTTCACCAAAATCAACAGGCCCTGATCTCTCTACAAATTATGAAGGTATGAAAAAAATTTGATTTTCTTTGAATTTACGGCAGTTATTGTTCGTCATAGAAAAAATTACTCTTGTTAAAACATAAAACGTTGCCGGTAAACTACCCCTTTCTCTAGACCGATCTTCACCAAAATCAGCAGACCTTCAGTCCTCTACAATTCAGAGCTGTATGCAAAACATTATTTGATTCTGTTTGAATTTGCGGCTGTTATCGTTTGCCAGAGAAAAAATATCCCCCTTGATAAAAAAACGTTGCTGGTAAACTACTCCTTTCCCTTAACCGATCTTCACCAAAAACAATAGGTCTTGAGTACTCTACAATTCAGGGCTGTATGCAAAAAATTATTTGATTCTGTTTGAATTTGCGGCTCTTATCGTTTGCCATACTAAATACCCTTGTTGAAATATAAAACGTTGCAGGTAAACTACCCCTTTCCCTTAACCGATCTTCAACAAAATCAACAGACCTTGAATTCGGTATAATTAAAAAAGGTATGGAAAACTAGTTGATTCTGTTTGAATTTGCGGCTGTTAACATTTGCCATAGAAAAAAATTACCCTTGATAAGAAAAACGTTGCCGGTAAACTACCACTTCCCGTTAACCGATCTTCACCAAAAACAACAGATCTTGAGTACTCTACAAATATTTTGCTTTGATCTTATTGTCGATGCGAAAATCAGTAGTTATATTGATGAGGTATTGTACGACAGCTGTGACGATTTAATTGAATATAGAATTTTAAATAAATAAAAAATTAATTTACTAGCAATTAAGTATTTTTAAATCGCACTATTAAACCTAAAGCCCCTGTCCTAACTCAGAATAAGTATGAGAGGTAAATGGACAATCTAACTAAAGCATTAATAAAATTCGAATTGTAAAAAGACTATTAATATCACAGTTAACCCTTTGCTAGTCATCATGCGGTGACCTGTTAATTCCGGACACAACGTGCATAGCGAGTCGTCTGTAACTTAGGAAGATATAAAAATCATAATCTTTGTAATTAGTAATTTGAAGGCACAAGAGTAGTTAAAATAATTCACTTAAATTATATATGTATAATTAATGTATTGTTTTTTTTTTTTTTGTAATAAGAATGTCAATTTAAATAAAAATAGGAACTATATTATCGCGGAGTACTTGCCCCTCTCCGTTGTAATGTGCCAGTCGAATCGAGTAGAGAGTCACAATGCTGCCGTCAGAGCGTATAGAACTACGAGCGAGAGCTCCACCAAAATGCACTGTTTAAATTTAATTTTAAATGTTAGCTACCACTGCTAAACGTGGCGAGCGAGTGTAATGTGTGAATTGTAGAAAGTTGTGTTAAAAAGAAAAATGTAATAAGTTAAAACAAAAAACTAACAAGTAGTAAGCAAGATGACGTCTCCCCTCAAGAGGTAAATTCAAGTACAACTTTACGCATGAAGATGTGACCTGCATAAACTTCACATGTGGACGTATACGAGGCATAAGACGCTGACGAGGACCTACGTGGATCTACACCAACTTTAACAAGAGAAACTTCAATCTCCGCAGTGAACTACCTATCTAGTACTTGCCGAAGACACGACTCAGATGACGACGCCGACTTCAAGAATTCCCAAGAGAGACACCCCAGGACGAGGTTACCACGACCTATTGTAAAGGTGACTCGATAGCTTGCCTATCGAGAGTTAATTATATTTGAGACATAACTTACAGAGAAAAGAGACTTTTCAAAGACTATAATTTTCTTTAAACTATAAATGAGACCACCTAAGAGTTTACTGTAATATTCAATATCATACGTTGTAACGCATTATATGTAAATGTAAATTATAATCACTTTAGTTAATAATACCATTCTTCAAATGGTAAAAGAAGTCTTGCAAGCATCTAGATGAACACAAAATACTCAGAAGTCTTTGCTATAGATATACTTAAAGAAAACTCGGATCCGAGGTAAAAAGTACATAATCAGTTTGATCCCTAGTTTTTCTGAAAACCATTTAAATATTTTAATCTAATTAATTATGTCATGGGATCTTTTCATATCAGTTGTTAATAAAGAGAAGTCATCTTATTACACATGAAAATGAGTGCATAAATCAGTGAAATACCTTCCCTTGTTTCCTAATAATTAGCTTAAGTAATTTGTTCAATTATTTTGAGTTTAATAACAGTTCGTTACAACGTAGGCAGCCCATGTAATTGGCAGGTGTCAATTAAGATGGGTTCCCTGGATTTGTAACGTGGTAAAAAACGTTACAAAATTGCGCCACTCTGCTGTTCTGCTGTTGTTTAATAATTATGTGTGTGAACAGAGTGTCACAAAATTGCGCCACTCTGCTTTACTCTGCTTTGCTGTGCTGTGCTTTGACGAGCGGTTACTAAAGAGGCATAAAAACCACTTTATACAAACGCCTATTCTGCCGGTAAGTCACACAATTATAAAATCAGCGACGGGTGAGTCACAGATAGTTGAAAAACAGGCACTTATAACAAAATACGTACAGGGAATGGAAATAGTGATCGCTGTACTTGTAGTTAGAAAACTCGGACATGATATTATTTTGGAAGTCGACAAGTTGAATACACTGCACGCTACAATTGAATTTCCGAACGAAACATTGCAAGGTAAAGTTGATAGTGGACTGCACATTATCAGACTGGGACGCTCGAAAGACAAGATAACGAATAGCTTGCTGACCCACAGAAGACAGATAACAGGCAGCGAGCAAAATAAAATACAGCGTATATTAGATAAATTCAAATCTATATTTCCAAGTAAACGTGTGCGTTTCAAAACTGAGAGAAATTTATACAAAAAACTCAAAAATAAATGTCAGGATATAGGGTGTAAGAATGTGTAGTTATTTAAAATATGTCAGTTCAGGTATAAATGTTGTATGTAGGGTAATTCTGTGAATGAGCGATAATCTAGTAAAGATAAGGAATGCAGTCTGTTGTACCTTGTGACCATGCGTAATTTGCTATCTGCTTGTCAAGAACATGTGTATTTGTTTTGGTTTAAAGGTTACCACGTGTCTTTGATTTGTTGTTTCTGTCAAGGTGACAGTTATGAAATGTTAGTATTGCTATGAGGATGTTTATTTGATTTTGTGTTTGAGGGTATTAGTATTATTATTATTAGGATTAGGAATTGTTTTGGTTATATCAAGGAAAAAAAAAAAAATTTTTTATTTTTTGTTAGTCAACTAAAAAAAAAATTTGTTATGCGGGAAGGGGTTAATCCTGCAATGAAACACAGGATCCTGATAAGCAGGGCAAGCTTGTATAATACACAGACTATGAACATTCATGTTTAAATTGGTAGTTTGTTAGATTTGGTTGTGATATCAGTTGTATTTTAGTAAGGATAAGGAGTTAAGTTTAGTAAAACTGTGTATTATTTATTTGTTGTTTATTCATGTACTATGTCTGTGGAAATGTGCGCGCGTGCGCGAGTGATAAACGTTTCCCCGGCTGTGCGTGAATAAATTATCGTTGTGTTATGACACTGAACTGAACATAGACTAATGTATTCGCTACAGTCCCTGTATATTTCTGGCTATTATTTGACACTCATATATGATCTTATTAAAGTATGCAGTTATGCATGAGATAAGGGTATTCGGTGATTACCAGCTATGCATGCTCTTACAAAGTTGATGCACTTTACGGCATGAAAAGTTGCATGTCATGTTGTATGTAACCATGTGACTTCCTTCCACCAATTAAATGCTGGAAGGCAGTCGAAAATTTTCTTAAGCCTGTTGTTACACAGGCAGTTCTTCTCAGCCAGCTATCGCGATCGGGTCGCGCAGTTCTTGTTCAAGATTTTCCGCTTGCAAGAATCTGTAAAGACTATTCGGCGGTAGTAACGCGTGTGAAGACTCAGAACTGTTTGTGTATTACATCTACACACAGTATTGTTATTAAAGCATTGCGTGCATAATTACGAGAGTTCTTCTCTGGCAGCTATCACGATCGGGACGTGCAATTCTTGTTCAAGATTTTTCCGCTTGCAAAAATTTGTAAAGACTATTCGGCGGTAGTAACGCGTGCGAAGACTCAGAACAGTTGAATATTACCTCTCTACACACGGCATTATTACTAAAGCATTACGTGTGTAATAAGTGAGCTTGAACTGTGTCACTGTGTGAGATTTTCTGCAGTGCCAGTAAAATTTAATAATTACGTAATAGTAAATTTTATCATCAAGAAGTTTCCGCGTTAGTGGAAGATTTCCGCATAGGGAGGTCTGCTGATCGCGGTAGACCCAGTGGTACGCGTGAACACTTGAAGAGTCCGGAGTGGTATAAGCTTAATATACCGTTGTTATATAAAACTCACTGTTACCTGAGATACTTGTAATTTATAAACTCTATATGAAATTTAACCAATAGTAAGATCCATAGAACCGTTGTGGTGTGCGAAGCGTCAGAGTCATCGTTGGAACTACAGGACACCAGCCCAGCTGAAAGCGTTTCCAGGGTGAACCGTCTGTCATCAATAAGCCACGCCGGACAACTCAACGACACAGCAAAGCCCCCCCCCTTTCTTTGCAGCAACATCGTCGTGGGAATCATCACATATGTAACGTATCACATCACGTGTATAAACAGTATTTAACACTTTAAAAGACTATATATCAAACACTACCATTATTATACTTATCAAATATACCATATAAACAATTACATATGTCTTGTGCAATAAATAATCTTAAACCCTCCAATATAGACTTTTGCTTTAAGATACACATACTACCATATCCTATGCGCCAATAGTTTAGTAATTTGTGTTGTCGCATAGTGATATTTGGCGCTTAGCAACGTAGGGCACGTAAAATAGCGGTAAATTTACGCTATTCTATATATGTCTAAGAGTATAAAATTTGTTGGTAACATCCGACGTATAATTATAATTAATGTAATATTTGTATGTGTATGGTTCATATGAAAATCTGAGGATATAATTTATCAATTGTGCATATTCTCTTGTGTGTCATATATGAACAATTTTATCAGTATATTGGAGGTAGATTATTAGTTGTTTTGTGTGTTAGATAAGGTTTATTTACATTTTGATATATTGAACTGCTTACTGTGTGCGTATAAACTGATTACACTACGTTAATAATCTTGTAGTAATAATAATTTTCTTAGCGTATAAATCAGTAAATTTAAATTTTATTAAATTTTTAAATTAAATTTTGATCACTATGGTGGAGTCAAAAGGGGTAGAGAATGCTTTAGCGGCCATATTAGCGAAGATGGAAACCATGTCCGAAGAACATAAAGCCAGTCAATCCGGTATACAGAAACTTTCAGAGAAAAGGAAAGCCGATGAAGAAGAGATGATAGCCATTAGGCAGAAAGTTTGGGAAGAAATGGACGCCGATAGAAAGGAGAGGATGGCGAAACTGCAGGAAATTTCAGCTGATACTGAAGTAGACTTAACTGTTGAGAATATTGTACATTGTGATAATTTTGAAGTACCAAGTGTTCTAGTGGAACATACTCTCAAAGAAAGTAATATGAAAGTTAACCAAGATGTTACATCTGAAGGATTAACGGAGAACAGCAGCGTAGTAGATGAAATTGAAAGTGATTATACTGAAACAACCCACTCAGGGCCTAGTAGTTCATCTCTCGGTAAAGTCAAGTATCTAGATTCTGCATCAAATGGTAGTGAAGATAACGAAAGTGATATTACGAGTAACAACACTATTAGTCCAGAATATACTTCAGGTAATTGCTGTGATGAGGTGATAGTTTATAATGTGACAGATATAGCATGCGAGAACCATGAACGAATGGTAGAATCTGAAGCTATTATGGATTCGGACAGTGTATGCATAACACATAAAAATCCCGAACCGGTAGTAGAGCCTGGAACTAGTATGGATACTAACGGTGCAGGTATTTATGACACATGTCGTAATGGTGAGGTACTAGATGAATCTAAATCAGATACTAAGGTAGTTACGAAGGACAGGGAGGTAAATGATACTGATGACAATAAGGTGGAGACAGTTATGGTAAATATTAAGGAACCACCGCGTAATCAGTTGCAAGTTCTACCACCACAAAATCAGACACAATCACAACAACATAAAAATACAACTCAGCAATTTAATACCAACTTATTAGCAACAGTTACTAAAAGTGATTCAGTTAAAAAGCAGTTCAATCGATCGAATGTGAGTAATGTTAGTTGTAAGAATAAAATTGTTGTGTCTGGCCTATATCCTGCAGAAATTAGGGATAGTTTAATGTGTAGTAATGATAATAGTAATGAATATGAGGAAAATATTAGTCTTGAAAATGACACCGACCTTATTGTCGATGCGAAAATCAGTAGTTATATTGATGAGGTATTGTACGACAGCTGTGACGATTTAATTGAATATAGAATTTTAAATAAATAAAAAATTAATTTACTAGCAATTAAGTATTTTTAAATCGCACTATTAAACCTAAAGCCCCTGTCCTAACTCAGAATAAGTGTGAGAGGTAAATGGAAAATCTAACTAAAGCATTAATAAAATTCGAATTGTAAAAAGACTATTAATATCACAGTTAACCCTTTGCTAGTCATCATGCGGTGACCTGTTAATTCCGGACACAACGTGCATAGCGAGTCGTCTGTAACTTTGGAAGATATAAAAATCATAATCTTTGTAATTAGTAATTTGAAGGCACAAGAGTAGTTAAAATAATTCACTTAAATTATATATGTATAATTAATGTATTGTTTTTTTTTGTAATAAGAATGTCAATTTAAATAAAAATAGGAACTATATTATCGCGGAGTACTTGCCCCTCTCCGTTGTAATGTGCCAGTCGAATCGAGTAGAGAGTCACAATGCTGCCGTCAGAGCGTATAGAACTACGAGCGAGAGCTCCACCAAAATGCACTGTTTAAATTTAATTTTAAATGTTAGCTACCACTGCTAAACGTGGCGAGCGAGTGTAATGTGTGAATTGTAGAAAGTTGTGTTAAAAAGAAAAATGTAATAAGTTAAAACAAAAAACTAACAAGTAGTAAGCAAGATGACGTCTCCCCTCAAGAGGTAAATTCAAGTACAACTTTACGCATGAAGATGTGACCTGCATAAACTTCACATGTGGACGTATATGAGGCATAAGACGCTGACGAGGACCTACGTTGATCTACACCAACTTTAACAAGAGAAACTTCAATCTCCGCAGTGAACTACCTATCTAGTACTTGCCGAAGACACGACTCAGATGACGACGCCGACTTCAAGAATTCCCAAGAGAGACACCCCAGGACGAGGTTACCACGACCTATTGTAAAGGTGACTCGATAGCTTGCCTATCGAGAGTTAATTATATTTAAGACATAACTTACAGAGAAAAGAGACTTTTCAAAGACTATAATTTTCTTTAAACTATAAATGAGACCACCTAAGAGTTTACTGTAATATTCAATATCATACGTTGTAACGCATTATATGTAAATGTAAATTATAATCACTTTAGTTAATAATACCATTCTTCAAATGGTAAAAGAAGTCTTGCAAGCATCTAGATGAACACAAAATACTCAGAAGTCTTTGCTATAGATATACTTAAAGAAAACTCGGATCCGAGGTAAAAAGTACATAATCAGTTTGATCCCTAGTTTTTCTGAAAACCATTTAAATATTTTAATCTAATTAATTATATCATGGGATCTTTTCATATCAGTTGTTAATAAAGAGAAGTCATCTTATTACACATGAAAATGAGTGCATAAATCAGTGAAATACCTTCCCTTGTTTCCTAATAATTAGCTTAAGTAATTTGTTCAATTATTTTGAGTTTAATAACAGTTCGTTACAACGTAGGCAGCCCATGTAATTGGCAGGTGTCAATTAAGATGGGTTCCCTGGATTTGTAACGTGGTAAAAAACGTTACAAAATTGCGCCACTCTGCTGTTCTGCTGTTGTTTAATAATTATGTGTGTGAACAGAGTGTCACAAAATTGCGCCACTCTGCTTTACTCTGCTTTGCTGTGCTGTGCTTTGACGAGCGGTTACTAAAGAGGCATAAAAACCACTTTATACAAACGCCTACTCTGCCGGTAAGTCACACAATTATAAAATCAGCGACGGGTGAGTCACAGATAGTTGAAAAACAGGCACTTATAACAAAATACGTACAGGGAATGGAAATAGTGATCGCTGTACTTGTAGTTAGAAAACTCGGACATGATATTATTTTGGAAGTCGACAAGTTGAATACACTGCACGCTACAATTGAATTTCCGAACGAAACATTGCAAGGTAAAGTTGATAGTGGACTGCACATTATCAGACTGGGACGCTCGAAAGACAAGATAACGAATAGCTTGCTGACCCACAGAAGACAGATAACAGGCAGCGAGCAAAATAAAATACAGCGTATATTAGATAAATTCAAATCTATATTTCCAAGTAAACGTGTGCGTTTCAAAACTGAGAGAAATTTATACAAAAAACTCAAAAATAAATGTCAGGATATAGGGTGTAAGAATGTGTAGTTATTTAAAATATGTCAGTTCAGGTATAAATGTTGTATGTAGGGTAATTCTGTGAATGAGCGATAATCTAGTAAAGATAAGGAATGCAGTCTGTTGTACCTTGTGACCATGCGTAATTTGCTATCTGCTTGTCAAGAACATGTGTATTTGTTTTGGTTTAAAGGTTACCACGTGTCTTTGATTTGTTGTTTCTGTCAAGGTGACAGTTATGAAATGTTAGTATTGCTATGAGGATGTTTATTTGATTTTGTGTTTGAGGGTATTAGTATTATTATTATTAGGATTAGGAATTGTTTTGGTTATATCAAGGAAAAAAAAAAAAATTTTTTATTTTTTGTTAGTCAACTAAAAAAAAAAAATTTTGTTATGCGGGAAGGGGTTAATCCTGCAATGAAACACAGGATCCTGATAAGCAGGGCAAGCTTGTATAATACACAGACTATGAACATTCATGTTTAAATTGGTAGTTTGTTAGATTTGGTTGTGATATCAGTTGTATTTTAGTAAGGATAAGGAGTTAAGTTTAGTAAAACTGTGTATTATTTATTTGTTGTTTATTCATGTACTATATCTGTGGAAATATGCGCGCGTGCGCGAGTGATAAACGTTTCCCCGGCTGTGCGTGAATAAATTATCGTTGTGTTATGACACTGAACTGAACATAGACTAATGTATTCGCTACAGTCCCTGTATATTTCTGGCTATTATTTGACACTCATATATGATCTTATTAAAGTATGCAGTTATGCATGAGATAAGGGTATTCGGTGATTACCAGCTATGCATGCTCTTACAAAGTTGATGCACTTTACGGCATGAAAAGTTGCATGTCATGTTGTATGTAACCATGTGACTTCCTTCCACCAATTAAATGCTGGAAGGCAGTCGAAAATTTTCTTAAGCCTGTTGTTACACAGGCAGTTCTTCTCAGCCAGCTATCGCGATCGGGTCGCGCAGTTCTTGTTCAAGATTTTCCGCTTGCAAGAATCTGTAAAGACTATTCGGCGGTAGTAACGCGTGTGAAGACTCAGAACTGTTTGTGTATTACATCTACACACAGTATTGTTATTAAAGCATTGCGTGCATAATTACGAGAGTTCTTCTCTGGCAGCTATCACGATCGGGACGTGCAATTCTTGTTCAAGATTTTTCCGCTTGCAAAAATTTGTAAAGACTATTCGGCGGTAGTAACGCGTGCGAAGACTCAGAACAGTTGAATATTACCTCTCTACACACGGCATTATTACTAAAGCATTACGTGTGTAATAAGTGAGCTTGAACTGTGTCACTGTGTGAGATTTTCTGCAGTGCCAGTAAAATTTAATAATTACGTAATAGTAAATTTTATCATCAAGAAGTTTCCGCGTTAGTGGAAGATTTCCGCATAGGGAGGTCTGCTGATCGCGGTAGACCCAGTGGTACGCGTGAACACTTGAAGAGTCCGGAGTGGTATAAGCTTAATATACCGTTGTTATATAAAACTCACCGTTACCTGAGATACTTGTAATTTATAAACTCTATATGAAATTTAACCAATAGTAAGATCCATAGAACCGTTGTGGTGTGCGAAGCGTCAGAGTCATCGTTGGAACTACAGGACACCAGCCCAGCTGAAAGCGTTTCCCGGGAGAACCGTCTGTCATCAATAAGCCACGCCGGACAACTCAACGACACAGCAAAGCCCCCCCCCCTTTCTTTGCAGCAACATCGTCGTGGGAATCATCACATATGTAACGTATCACATCACGTGTATAAACAGTAATTAACACTTTAAAAGACTATATATCAAACACTACCATTATTATACTTATCAAATATACCATATAAACAATTACATATGTCTTGTGCAATAAATAATCTTAAACCCTCCAATATAGACTTTTGCTTTAAGATACACATACTACCATATCCTATGCGCCAATAGTTTAGTAATTTGTGTTGTCGCAATATATATAACTAACATACAGTTAAAATGATTTACATTTTACACCATAACATAAAACACAAGATAATGATAAAAACCTGTATCAGATTATGATTATAGAACTGTACTTATGGAGTTATAATGCACTGGATGTTTATTTAAAAAATATGTTAAATAAAAATGAATTATTTTAAATCTAGTGATTAACTAATGTAAATTATGTGCAAGGGCAGGACCACAGGTACCAGGGTGGGCCCGGCCCCCAAATTGTTTCAGCCCATCCACTGGTCCCTCCCCCAGATTTGAGCAGCTATAGTATTGTTACGACATCACAGAACAATCTACGTGTTTGTCGAATGTGCCAGAAGAATCTCGATGTAACGCGTGTGGCGTACGTACTTGTTGGCGCATTTTTCGAGAGGTTTCTCGAAGGCGCCAGCCGCGTGGACTGTGTCAAGGCCGCACTTATTTACGTAGTTCACACGAGCGCTAAGACGCAATTAGGAACATTCTGGTCTGTGAGCGCTTGGCGGCAGCGGCCTTAAGTTTCAGTATTAGCCGCGATAAATTACAGAGCGGTTCGAGTTATTATCGGGCGAGATTACTGTGCGCGTTTAAGTGGTTATTATTTAAGTGTTATGTTTTATAATCGGACGGTATATTGTAATACCATTGTGTTTAATATTAGTGCCATTTTATTTGCGTGTGAACAATTTTTATTTGATTTGTTATAAGAGACTGTGTTGTTAATTATGAACTGTTTAACTGTAAAAATTAAAGCTGGTGATTACTGACTTAATTGGTGTCTTGTACTTATTTTGTTTCCACTGTACCTACGACGATGGAGTAGACCGTCGTAACAGTGGTGTCAGAACTGGGATAGAACGGTTAACAGTGGAAACAGTGAAAACTTGTACAAGACTGTGTAATTTCTAATTAATCCGTAAACATGGATGCCAGTCAGATGATGGAAACTTTCCAAACCCTGCTGCGGCAGACACAGGAAGAAGCAGAAAGACGACAAAAAGAAGAACGAAGACAAGAAAGAGAAGAAGCAGAAAAACGACAGGATGAGAAACGCAGACAGGAGGCAGAAGAGACAAAAGAATAACGCCGACAGGAAAGAGAAGAACGTAAGCTGGAAACAGAGGACATCAAAACATTAATACAGGAGCAGAAACAGACGAAAGAACATGTTACCGCAGAATTGGGTCTCCTACGAGGTGAGCTTAATAAACAAGTTACTAAAAAATCAGAGGTACAAGAATCAATGACATTAAAAATAGGTGAAGTAGAAAAATCTGTGTCGAGTGTTGAAGAATCGATGTCTAATAAAATAGCTGAAGTAGAAAAGTCAGTCACGAGTGTGGAAAAAGCTATGTCAACAAAAATAGAAGACTCGATTACAAATATAAAAGAGCAGATTAAAAATGAAGTCGAGCAGTGCCTGAAGTTGCAACCAAAACAACTTTGGGAACAAACTGTACCAATGATAAAAACAGAAAAAGACTTAGAAAATAAGTGACCAGAGAAAGTAACTTTACCTGCAGTAGGGACAGTTCATGTCAAAGCTCCAACCTTTGACGGAAGCAGTCACTGGGCAACGTACCTCCGCCAATTTGAAGCTGCTGCATGCGCAAATAATTGGACAGAGAAAGACAAGGCTGTTTCACTCGTTCTTGCATTGAAAGGACCTGCGGCAGAATTACTACAGAAAGTGCCACCTAACAGCCAGAACACCTATGCCGAGTTGATAAAAGCTCTGGAATTACGGTATGGTGATAAACATTTGCGAGGTGTGTACTGCACCCAGTTGAGAGCAAGGCGACAGCATTCCGGGGAGAGTCTTCAAGAGTTTGAAGCAAGTATCGACAGACTAATTAGACTGGCCTATCCTGAAGTGCCAGAAGATTTTCGAACGAGTTTTGCGATGCAGACATTTACTGCCGGTGTCCGAGACAACGAACTACAGCAAGTGGTACGAATGGCAAGACACTAGAACAGTGCGGACGCCCTAGTACATGCTTTGCAATTTGAGGCCGCCAAATCAGCGTCTGGTTGGACAACTCGTAAAGTGCGCGCTAAAAGATCGCGACGGCACAGACGATGAGGAAGAAGAACAAGGAACAGAGACTCGACGGTCGGCGCCACAGAATAAAATAAGAAAGGATGGAAGACCAAAGTGTTATAGATGTGGGACACCTGGACATCTACAACGAGATTGTCGGGTTAGAATTCAGCAGCAGGGAAACGAGCAATAGTCGGCACAACGGGGTGTGTGCTGGCTAACTGGAGGAACGAAGCCCCTAGACAATACGCAATTTCTACACTTCAGAAAAACATCGGGAGCTTGGTGGTTACTGGATTCGTTCAAGAAAGCCCAACCTCGATTACAGTTGACACATGTGCAACAGTTTCCATTGTGCGGCCCGACGTGGTGAAAGATTTTAAACAAATCTGGTGCTCTTGCAGCTTGCGAACAGCAACTGGACGGCCTGTAAAAGTGTTTGGAAAAGTGAAGATACACCTACGCCTCAGTTGACTTGAGTTTAATCATCAAGTACTGGTTGCAGACATTGTGGATGAAGCAATTCTTGGTGTGGACGTTATGAACTCATACGGATTTATAGTCGACTTCAAAAACAATGTCTTGAGAATCGGAGGCGAAGAGGTAATGCTATCAGCAATGACGACATCAGAAAAATCGATGGACGTCATAAACCAAGTGGCCGTAACTGTTCCGCCAAACTCCGAAAAGATCATCAAGGTTAGAACCGAGGTAGATACTAGGGCAACCAGTGCTCTATATTCGAACCCCAGGTAGTCAGCACACCGGGCATACTAATTGCCAGAAGTTAGTAAAACCTGACGAAACCGGAAATGTACCTATTAGAGTGGCGAATATTTTGTATCAAGCTATCACTTTACAAAGCAATACGTTCCTAGGCAAATTGACTCCTGTAACAACACTTCCGTCAAAAACAACATAGAACTGGTCAAGAAAACCGAACACATCCACATTCCACACAATTCAACATTAGCATCTTTTGACATAACCAATTTATACACCAACGTACCCATCAAAGACACCATACAAACACTTGAACATTTACTCAGACAAAACAACACCCCCGAAATACACATACATGAGATCATCGCACTCACCAAAATAATTACAGAACAATATTACTTCACATACAACAACAAGATATACACACAAACAGACGGACTCCCTATGGGCTCCCCCATATCAGGAATACTAGCTGAAATATTCATACACAACATGGAACAAAAACATATAATAAACAACAACAAATACACCAACAAAATCATTTATTGGCACAGGTATGTGGATGATATATTACTTTTATTTAATGGCAATACAAGACAGGTCGAAAATTTCCACAAATACATGAATACAATACACCACAAACTAAAATTTACACTGGAAATAGAACAAAACAATAGTATAAATTTTCTAGACCTAACAATTAACAAAACAAACAATACACACACATATAAAACATACAGGAAACCAACCACAACTGACATGGTCATACACAACACATCAAACCATCCAACGCAACACAAACGTGCGGCATTCAACCGTATGCTCCATAGACTAACTAAAATACCCTTAAGTAAACAAGATTATACTGATGAACTCAACACAATCAAATACATAGCAATAAAAAACGGTTACAACCCTAATTTAATAAACAAACTATACAGTCACATCATAAACAAAAACAACAAAACAAAAACTACCAACAACACACAACAAAATAAATACATCACACTCACATACCACAACTCCAACACACATAAAATAGCCAACACATTCAGGAAACACAAGTACAAAATAGCCTACAGAACAAACAATACCATCAAAAAACACATCAATGATACAAACACGGACATAGACAAATACAACAAAACAGGGGTATACAAATTAAACTGCAATGATTGTAATAGTTTCTATATAAGCCAGACGGGAAGATCTTTTTCTTCACGTTACTCTGAACACCTAAAAGCTCTATCCAGCAACAACATACATTCCGCGTTCGCCACACACTTGTATACAAGAAAACCACAGCTACACCAACATAGAAAATAATCTTGAGATACTACACTACTTGCCTAAAAGTCGGAAACTTAACACAGCAGAACAATATGAAATATACAAACACTACACAACACAACCAAACAACATACTTAATGACCAATTACACTTTAAATCACACGCACTCTTTGACACAATTATACATAAAACATACAATAATTCGGATTCCCGTGCCAATTCCCTTTCACCACCACCCCCCACCACTCAACCCACCAACAAAAAAACCGTTACAAGTTCCGGACATTCTGTATCACACCGCTGAAGAAGGCGCACATCACGCCGAAACGTGTACGGGAAAAAACAAAGTAAGTTCACAAGTTAAAGTTTAACAATTAATATTCTAAATACAACTATTATATTAACGACTCGGAACACAAAGTTTTTTATAAGTAAAAACATAAAGTTTTACCTTACAGCCTGAATCGGTTTTCACCTTTAAAAGGCTTCTTCAGAGGCTGCCGCTGGTGGTGTATATTTCCAATTGTATATTCCACAACTGACACACTAATACACAACTCCTCCAATCACCCAATGCAACACAAACTAGCTGCCTTCAGAACCATGATACATAGACTTAACAACATCCCCTTAGATGAAAAAGACTACAAAGACGAACTAAACACGATAAAATATCTAGCAAAATCTAACGGATATGACAGAACAATAGTCAGTAAACTCCTACACAAACACACAAAACAAACAACAGACAAAGACAGAAAACAACAAATTCATAACACTAACATACATCAACAAACTGAAAAAATAGCCCACAAATTCGAAAAAGCAGGATACAGAATCGCTTACAAAACTACTAACAAAACAGAACACACACTATCAAAACACACACACAAAGCACACAAAAAATTCGATCTACCCGGTGTTTACAAGCTAAATTGCTCAAATTGCAATAAATTCTACATAGGCCAGAAATAGTAGCTTCTACGTAGCTTCAAACAGAGATAGTAGTGAGTAGCTTTGAACAACCAAAGGCACTCCATTCCAATACAGAATCCACCTTTGCAAACCACCTCATTGAAGCAAACCACACATACAAAAACATGAACGTTCTTCACGTACACACAAAAGGCCGAAAACTAGACACTCTAGAACAATTGGAAATATACAAACACACGAAAACAAATAAAAACGACATCGTAAACGAACAGACACAATTCAAATCGCACGCATTATTCGAACATATCTCACCCTACACACACAGCATCGATCTTTCGAAATTCGATTCCGTCGTTCACAACAGGACGGACAGCGCTACCAGCGGCAGCCTCTGAAGAAGCCTTTTAAAGGTGAAAGCCGGTTCAGGCTGTAAGGTAAAACTTTATGTTTTTACTTATAAAAAACTTTGTGTTCCGAGTCGTTAATATAATAGTTGTATTTAGTTAAGTAACGGACACGTCATGGACAACGAAATCCAAGAAATTAATATTCATTAAGTGCTGTGAATGAAGAAGATGAACATTCAAAACAACGATCTCAAAATAGCTTCATATATTTTCATAATTTATATTGTTTTTTGGCACAATAATTTTTTTTTGCAAACTAACATTTTCCTGAAAACATCAAATAAAGCAAACTAGCTACACTAAATTTTTTTGTTTTTTTAGATATTTTATTTTTTGTTAACTAGTTTTCTAAAAAAAGTCTAAAAATCTTTATAATTAGCTGTACTTATGTAACCTTCGTCACTTTTTTTTTAATTAATAAAAAATTTGTGTAGCTATGAGTATATTTGTGTAACTCGTACAATAAAACTCCTGTTAAAATGCTGCTGCTTGTTAATGGTATCCTGTGTAATATGCATTTTTGTCTGTCGCTGTACATCTTATACACAGAATCTTTATAAAATATTCCGCTAGGCGTTCAAGTCCTACATAATACGCTTTTTCATTGGAATTTTCATTAATTCTTGAAACAAATAAGGAAATGTCGTGGGTAATGACCTACAATAGGTTTTTTAAGCTTATGCCAGGATGAATCATACATTTTGTAAAATGAAAGTCTTGTGGTGGAAAGTTAAGTGAGGAAAGTATAACAGTGTTTGTTGCTGCAAATTTTGATAGTTATGAAAAAAATGGTCCTGTAGGTATCAAACATGTTGTTACGACGGTACGGTCTACTCGATCGTCTTAGGTACAGTGGAAACAAAATAAGTACAAGACACCAATTAAGTCACTAATCACACCTTTAATTTTTACAGTTAAACAGTTTGTAATTAACAACACAGTGTCTACAAATCAAATGAAAATTGTTCACACGCAATAAAATGTCCACTAATATTAAAACTCAATTGTATTACAATTATACCCTCCGATTATAAAAAGCAACACTTCACTAATAACTACTTGAACGTACACTGTAATAACTCGAACCGCTCTGTAAATATATCGCAGCTGTACTGAAAACTAAGGCCGCTGCCTCCATGTATTTATAGTCCCGCTCACACACCAGAAGCTTCCAAACTGCATCTTATCTCTCGTGTGAACTACGTAATAAACTGCGGCCTTGACACAGTCTGAGCGCCCGAGCGAAGCACAGTCGAGACGATTCTCACAAAATGCGTCTACAAGCACGTACGCCACACACTTAAATTCTGGATCTCTCTGGAACGTTCGATAAACACGTAGATTGTTCTGTGACGCCGTAACACTGCTCCCTCCTTAAGCCTGTTCGTCCCGAACTGGCAAACCATCTCCGAAGTAATACTCGACCAGGCGATTTAGGTAGACGTCCTTGCGAAGGATAATTTTCTCGTTCTTCGAATTCAGTCTCGTGTGATCCGAACACCACATTCCCAGGAATGCGAGTCTTTCGCGCAACCACTAGTTTCGCTGGAATCACTCCCGTTGCGTCATGTACTGATGACCTAAATACCACTGGCTGATCCAAGTTTGTTTGGTTCTCGTCAACAACCTCTTGCGTAACCTCATCTTCAGCCACTTTGCCCTCAGGCGCTTCTATCAGCTCAGGAACAAGCAAGAGTTTTGTCTCGACACCCATAGTTGGCTTTCCAATCACTTCTTTTGTCGTTATACTTATTTGTACTTCCTCTGCTAGTTCTTCCTCCATTTCCGCTTGCAACAGGGAGGGTTCCCCTTGACCAGACTTGTTGACTTTTTCTTCGACTAATGCCACTTGCTTAATCGAATGGTTGGTAGACCCTGTCATTTTAGCCATGCAAAGCTTTATCTTCTCTTGGCCAACCTTCAGGGCATTCTCTCTTAAGTCCACAACGAATCCATAGGCATTCATAATGTCCGTGCCAAGAATCACTTCATCGACAATGTCTGCAACGAGCATTTGGTGGCTAAACTCGAGAAGACCCAGGCGTACACGTACGTCTACCTTTCCTAGCACCTTGACGGGGCTTCCAGTCACAGTCTGTACTGTACAAGAGCTACTTAGAGGCTGGCGGTTGCTGACTAAGTAAGGGCACACAATAGACACTGTTGCGCCCGTGTCAACTGTAAATGATGTTGGTTTACCTTCCGCAAACCCATCAACAATCAAGTTTCCATTGGTCTTATGTAGCGTGGGAACTGTGCGCTGTTCTGGGGCTTTACTTCTCCAATTGGTGCGATCACTCTCTTCTCTCGGTATCTTCTTCTCCCAACAGTCTACCTGTAGATGACCACGTTTTCCACAGTTGTAACATTTTGGTCTTCTGTCTTTATCAAATCGTTGAGACTCTCTTGAACTTTTGAATTGTTTGTTCGACAACATTGTTTTTCTGCACCCATCATAACGGCAATGTGATACAGGGATCTTCTGACTGCAATGTGATGGCACAAACCCATTAATGTAGCGGGACGCTGACTTGGCAGCTTCAAACTCTAGGGCGTGAACAAGGCCTTCTGAGCTATTTCGGTATCTTGCCATTCGTAACACTTGCTGAAGTTCACAATCTCCAATGTCATCAATAAATGTCTGCACCGCAAACCTTATTCGGAAGTCTTCTGGTGCTTCAGGATAGGCCAATCTAATCAATCTATCTATACTTGCTTCAAACTGTTAAAGACTCTCCCCGGAAAGTTGTCTTGTTCTCAACTGAGCATAGTACACCTCTCCCAAATGTTTATCACCGTAGCGTAATTCTAGAACTTTTATCAACTCGGCATAAATGTTTTGGCTGTCAGGTGGCACTTTCTGTAGTAATTCTGCCGCAGGTCCTTTTAATGCAAGAACAAGTGAGACTACCTTGTCTTTCTCTGTCCAATTATTTGCGCATGCAGCAGCATCTAATTGGCGGAGGTACATTGCCCAGTGACTGCTTTTGTCAAAGGTTGGAGCTTTGACATGAACTTGTTGTCCCTACTGCAAGCAAAGTGGCTTTCTCTATTAACTTATTTTCTGTGTCTTTTTCTGTCTTTATCACTGGTACAGTCTGTTCAGAAATTTGTTTTGGTTGAATCTTCATGCACTCTTTAACTTTACTTTTAATTTGTTCTCTTATGTTTTCCATTGAGTTTTCTACTGCAGATATTTTTGTTGACATAGCTTCTTCCACAGTCAAGACAGATTTTTCTACTTCAGATAATTTTGTAGACATCGATTCTTCAACAATCGAGACAGATTTTTCTACTTCAGCTATTTTTAATGTCACTGATTCTTGTACCTCCGATATTTTAGTAACTTGTTTATTAAGCTCACCTCGTAGGAGACCCAATTCTGCGGTACTATGTTCTTGCATCTGTTTCTGCTCCTGTATTAACTACTTGATGTCTTCTGTTTCACGTTTACGTTCCTCTGCTTCCTGCTTAAGTTGTTCCTCTGTTTCTTCCCTTCCTTGCCTTCGTTCTTCTTTTTATCTTTCTTCTGTTTCTAGCATTAGTGAATTCTAACGTTCCTCAGCCTCTTCTCTTTCCTGCCGGTGTTTTTCATCCTGTCGTTTTTCTGCTTCTTCCTGTGTCTGCCGCAGCAGTGTTTGTAAAGCTTCCATCATGTGACTGGAATCCACGTTTACCGATTAATTACGAATCACACTCGTCTTGTACAAAGTGTCCACTGTTAACCGTTTTATCCCAGTTCTGACACCACTGTTACGATGGTCTACTCGATCGTCGTAGGTACAGTGGAAACAAAATAAGTACAAGACACCAATTAAGTCACTAATCACACCTTTAATTTTTACAGTTAAACAGTTCATAATTAACAACACAGTGTCTACAAATCAAATGAAAATTGTTCACACACAATAAAATGCCTACTAATATTAAAACTCAATTGTATTACAATTATACCGTCCGATTATAAAATGCAACACTTCACTAATAACTACTTGAACGTACACAGTAATAACTCGAACCGTTCTGTAAATATATCGCAGCTGTACTGAAAACTAAGGCCGCTGCCTCCATGTATTTATAGTCCCGCTCACACACCAGAAGCTTCCAAACTGCATCTTATCTCTCGTGTGAACTACGTAATAAACTGCGGCCTTGACACAGTCTGAGCGCCTGAGCGAAGCACAGTCGAGACGATTCTCACAAAATGCGTCTACAAGCACGTACGCCACACACTTAAATTCTGGATCTCTCTGGAACGTTCGATAAACACGTAGATTGTTCTGTGACGCCGTAACACTGCTCCCTCCTTAAGCCTGTTCGTCCCGAACTGGCAAACCATCTCCGAAGTAATACTCGACCAGGCGATTTAGGTAGACGTCCTTGCGAAGGATAATTTTCTCGTTCTTCGAATTCAGTCTCGTGTGATCCGAACACCACATTCCCAGGAATGCGAGTCTTTCGCGCAACCACTAGTTTCGCTGGAATCACTCCCGTTGCGTCATGTACTGATGACCTAAATACCACTGGCTGATCCAAGTTTGTTTGGTTCTCGTCAACAACCTCTTGCGTAACCTCATCTTCAGCCACTTTGCCCTCAGGCGCTTCTATCAGCTCAGGAACAAGCAAGAGTTTTGTCTCGACACCCATAGTTGGCTTTCCAATCACTTCTTTTGTCGTTATACTTATTTGTACTTCCTCTGCTAGTTCTTCCTCCATTTCCGCTTGCAACAGGGAGGGTTCCCCTTGACCAGACTTGTTGACTTTTTCTTCGACTAATGCCACTTGCTTAATCGAATGGTTGGTAGACCCTGTCATTTTAGCCATGCAAAGCTTTATCTTCTCTTGGCCAACCTTCAGGGCATTCTCTCTTAAGTCCACAACGAATCCATAGGCATTCATAATGTCCGTGCCAAGAATCACTTCATCGACAATGTCTGCAACGAGCATTTGGTGGCTAAACTCGAGAAGACCCAGGCGTACACGTACGTCTACCTTTCCTAGCACCTTGACGGGGCTTCCAGTCACAGTCTGTACTGTACAAGAGCTACTTAGAGGCTGGCGGTTGCTGACTAAGTAAGGGCACACAATAGACACTGTTGCGCCCGTGTCAACTGTAAATGATGTTGGTTTACCTTCCGCAAACCCATCAACAATCAAGTTTCCATTGGTCTTATGTAGCGTGGGAACTGTGCGCTGTTCTGGGGCTTTACTTCTCCAATTGGTGCGATCACTCTCTTCTCTCGGTATCTTCTTCTCCCAACAGTCTACCTGTAGATGACCACGTTTTCCACAGTTGTAACATTTTGGTCTTCTGTCTTTATCAAATCGTTGAGACTCTCTTGAACTTTTGAATTGTTTGTTCGACAACATTGTTTTTCTGCACCCATCATAACGGCAATGTGATACAGGGATCTTCTGACTGCAATGTGATGGCACAAACCCATTAATGTAGCGGGACGCTGACTTGGCAGCTTCAAACTCTAGGGCGTGAACAAGGCCTTCTGAGCTATTTCGGTATCTTGCCATTCGTAACACTTGCTGAAGTTCACAATCTCCAATGTCATCAATAAATGTCTGCACCGCAAACCTTATTCGGAAGTCTTCTGGTGCTTCAGGATAGGCCAATCTAATCAATCTATCTATACTTGCTTCAAACTGTTAAAGACTCTCCCCGGAAAGTTGTCTTGTTCTCAACTGAGCATAGTACACCTCTCCCAAATGTTTATCACCGTAGCGTAATTCTAGAACTTTTATCAACTCGGCATAAATGTTTTGGCTGTCAGGTGGCACTTTCTGTAGTAATTCTGCCGCAGGTCCTTTTAATGCAAGAACAAGTGAGACTACCTTGTCTTTCTCTGTCCAATTATTTGCGCATGCAGCAGCATCTAATTGGCGGAGGTACATTGCCCAGTGACTGCTTTTGTCAAAGGTTGGAGCTTTGACATGAACTTGTTGTCCCTACTGCAAGCAAAGTGGCTTTCTCTATTAACTTATTTTCTGTGTCTTTTTCTGTCTTTATCACTGGTACAGTCTGTTCAGAAATTTGTTTTGGTTGAATCTTCATGCACTCTTTAACTTTACTTTTAATTTGTTCTCTTATGTTTTCCATTGAGTTTTCTACTGCAGATATTTTTGTTGACATAGCTTCTTCCACAGTCAAGACAGATTTTTCTACTTCAGATAATTTTGTAGACATCGATTCTTCAACAATCGAGACAGATTTTTCTACTTCAGCTATTTTTAATGTCACTGATTCTTGTACCTCCGATATTTTAGTAACTTGTTTATTAAGCTCACCTCGTAGGAGACCCAATTCTGCGGTACTATGTTCTTGCATCTGTTTCTGCTCCTGTATTAACTACTTGATGTCTTCTGTTTCACGTTTACGTTCCTCTGCTTCCTGCTTAAGTTGTTCCTCTGTTTCTTCCCTTCCTTGCCTTCGTTCTTCTTTTTATCTTTCTTCTGTTTCTAGCATTAGTGAATTCTAACGTTCCTCAGCCTCTTCTCTTTCCTGCCGGTGTTTTTCATCCTGTCGTTTTTCTGCTTCTTCCTGTGTCTGCCGCAGCAGTGTTTGTAAAGCTTCCATCATGTGACTGGAATCCACGTTTACCGATTAATTACGAATCACACTCGTCTTGTACAAAGTGTCCACTGTTAACCGTTTTATCCCAGTTCTGACACCACTGTTACGATGGTCTACTCGATCGTCGTAGGTACAGTGGAAACAAAATAAGTACAAGACACCAATTAAGTCACTAATCACACCTTTAATTTTTACAGTTAAACAGTTCATAATTAACAACACAGTGTCTACAAATCAAATGAAAATTGTTCACACACAATAAAATGCCTACTAATATTAAAACTCAATTGTATTACAATTATACCGTCCGATTATAAAATGCAACACTTCACTAATAACTACTTGAACGTACACAGTAATAACTCGAACCGTTCTGTAAATATATCGCAGCTGTACTGAAAACTAAGGCCGCTGCCTCCATGTATTTATAGTCCCGCTCACACACCAGAAGCTTCAAAACTGCATCTTATCTCTCGTGTGAACTACGTAATAAACTGCGGCCTTGACACAGTCTGAGCGCCTGAGCGAAGCACAGTCGAGACGATTCTCACAAAATGCGTCTACAAGCACGTACGCCACACACTTAAATTCTGGATCTCTCTGGAACGTTCGATAAACACGTAGATTGTTCTGTGACGCCGTAACACTGCTCCCTCCTTAAGCCTGTTCGTCCCGAACTGGCAAACCATCTCCGAAGTAATACTCGACCAGGCGATTTAGGTGGACGTCCTTGCGAAGGATAATTTTCTCGTTCTTCGAATTCAGTCTCGTGTGATCCGAACACCACATTCCCAGGAATGCGAGTCTTTCGCGCAACCACTAGTTTCGCTGGAATCACTCCCGTTGCGTCATGTACTGATGACCTAAATACCACTGGCTGATCCAAGTTTGTTTGGTTCTCGTCAACAACCTCTTGCGTAACCTCATCTTCAGCCACTTTGCCCTCAGGCGCTTCTATCAGCTCAGGAACAAGCAAGAGTTTTGTCTCGACACCCATAGTTGGCTTTCCAATCACTTCTTTTGTCGTTATACTTATTTGTACTTCCTCTGCTAGTTCTTCCTCCATTTCCGCTTGCAACAGGGAGGGTTCCCCTTGACCAGACTTGTTGACTTTTTCTTCGACTAATGCCACTTGCTTAATCGAATGGTTGGTAGACCCTGTCATTTTAGCCATGCAAAGCTTTATCTTCTCTTGGCCAACCTTCAGGACATTCTCTCTTAAGTCCACAACGAATCCATAGGCATTCATAATGTCCGTGCCAAGAATCACTTCATCGACAATGTCTGCAACGAGCATTTGGTGGCTAAACTCGAGAAGACCCAGGCGTACACGTACGTCTACCTTTCCTAGCACCTTGACGGGGCTTCCAGTCACAGTCTGTATTGTACAAGAGCTACTTAGAGGCTGGCGGTTGCTGACTAAGTAAGGGCACACAATAGACACTGTTGCGCCCGTGTCAACTGTAAATGATGTTGGTTTACCTTCCGCAAACCCATTAACAATCAAGTTTCCATTGGTCTTATGTAGCGTGGAAACTGTGTGCTGTTCTGGGGCTTTACTTCTCCAATTGGTGCGATCACTCTCTACTCTCGGTATCTTCTTCTCCCAACAGTCTACCTGTAGATGACCACGTTTTCCACAGTTGTAATATTTTGGTCTTCTGTCTTTATCAAATCGTTGAGACTCTCTTGAACTTTTGAATTGTTTGTTCGACAACATTGTTTTTCTGCACCCATCATAACGGCAATGTGATACAGGGATCTTCTGACTGCAATGTGATGGCACAAACCCATTAATGTAGCGGGACGCTGACTTGGCAGCTTCAAACTCTAGGGCGTGAACAAGACCTTCTGAGCTATTTTGGTGTCTTGCCATTCGTAACACTTGCTGAAGTTCACAATCTCCAATGCCATCAATAAATGTCTGCACCGCAAACCTTATTCGGAAGTATTCTGGTGCTTCCGGATAGGCCAATAGTAGGGGTGTTGTGAGAGTTCTAACGCGGGAGTGACGTCATCCCCCCCCGCCCATTTTGGCGGGAATTTTGAAAATGACGGTGGTGGGGTGGGGGTGTGTGTTGAATTCCGGTGTGGGTGTAAGGGTGGGAGTAATGGTGTGTTGGGGTTTGTCGTCGGCTGTGTGGTGGTGGTTGTTGTCGTCGTTGATTGGTCTACGGGCGGGGCGCCGCCGGGATGTTGATTGGTCGGCGTCCATGTTGGAAAATTGCGACGTTGTCGGTTTGTGCTGAAAATTGCGACTTTGTCGTGTTGTGCGGTGTGTGCTGGTTAATCGTCGGCACGGCGGCGGCGTCCATGTTGGAAAATCGTCGACTGCATGTGTTGAGATTTGTGTGTGCTGGTTAAGCGTCGTCATGGCCAGGGCTCGGCTTGGCCGCGGCTCGGCCGTAGATGGGTCGACGTGTCTCTGTTGCCAACTTAAGTGTCGGCCGCTTGTGTTTAGATTTGAGCGATGTTGTCGAGTACTGCGGTGTGTGCTGGTTAAGCGTCGGCATGGCTTGGCCTCGGCTTGGCCTCGGCTCAGCCATAGATTGGTCGGCGGCCATGTTGGAAAAGCGTCGACTGTGCATAGATCGGTCGACGTCGACCGTGCGTGTATAGGTTTGTAATGTCTTGTGTTGTTCATCACCGAAGCGCTGCGTTCGGTTAAGCGTCGGCCATGTTGCCGCATGTGTATAGGTTTGTAATGTCTTGTGTGTATTATTGAAAATCACTTCACTTGTAAAAATTGTGTAACACATATGATGCATGGAAAAGGATAGTTGAAAATAAACACTTAAGCAATGAAAAAAATGTACATGTATATTGTAAAAAATAAATAGAATAATATATATACAACAAAATATATACATTACACACACAAAAATTGAAACAAATATATATAATAATTAGGTACATATCAATTATAATATATACAAGAAATATATACAAATATAAATACAATATACAACAAATAAATACATTGCAAAAAAATGAAATAAATATATATACAATATTAAGATAAAGTAAAACATATATACAATAAAAATTGTTGTGCACAGCCATCTGTAACAGAAAAAATATAAACAATATTAGTGATATATGGTTAATACGAGTAGGTTGGATTACAATAACGTTTATGAGCACTGTAACATACCTCAAATATTCATACGCGCATAGAAAGTCCGCGTCGCCTTGCCGAATGCATATAGCCGACAATGCGGACATCTAGGCGGAGCTCCCTCCAACGCCACCGTCTGAAACCAGTTCAGGATGCATCGATAGTGATAGGCGTGTCCACACGCCAAACCGAGAAGCCTCTTCCCGTCGGTGTAATCATCCATACATATACTGCATGATGTATGGGGCACTATACCCTGGACAGGACAGAGTTCTCCTCGGTGCCAACACCACGTCGGTAAATTCCTGCGCATAAGGAGCCTCATCGTGGTTGGCTCACCGTGCATCCTGGGTTCGACGGTTTCCAGAATATCAAAGAAGACCGGTGCATCTTCTGGAGGGGGTCTTAAACGTGGATCTCTTTGTACCTGCAGCGGCAGAAGGTGCATCTGTTGAGGCTGTGGTTGAGGCTGAGGCTGCGGCTGAGGTTGCGGTTGTGGTTGCGGTTGCGGCTGAGGCTGCGGCTGAGGTTGCGGATGAGGCTGCGGCTGAGGTTGCGGTTGCGGCTGAGGTTGTGGTTGAGGTTGCGGACGCTGCGGCTGAGGCTGTGGTTGAGGCGGTGGTGGTGACTGCGGTGGTGTAAGTGGCAGCGGTGTTCTAGACTGTGCCGGTTGAGGCACCGACTGTGGCTGCGCCTGAATGTCACTGGGGACAAAAAAATAGACATAAAAATCATGTACAGTCGTGAAAAAAAATATGTTCGCATAAGAAGAAGACTTACATAGTTACATCGATAACCGGCAGCGATGCTGTCGATGACTCGTAATCTTCATCGCTATCATCGATGTCGTCTTCGCTATCATCGATGTAATCCATTGAATCATCGTTCAACACAACCGTTGAGATATCACTGTTACCGTCGCACTCCAATATATCTTCATTATTGCTGAAAAAAGTACAAATTTAATACCAGATGTAAACGCAATAGTAAAAGTGAATGTTAATGAAAACGAACGTACCGACTCGTGTCGGTTTGTGGAGATGGGGTCCGGGGCCGCAGAAGGTAGACCCCTCTCAGCACAGGATCTAGTCCGTCAGCATCGCTAAAAAGAAAAGAATAAATTGAACACCTGATGTAAACGTGATAGTACAAGAGATTGTTAATGAAAATGAACGTACCGACTCGTGCTGGGTTGTGGAGATCTGGGTGGACCTGCAGCAGCAGATGGTTCGTCAGCATCACTGAAAAAAAGTATAAATTGAAGACCGGAGGTAAACGCAATAGTACAAGAGATTGTTAATGAAAACGGACTTACCGACTCGAGCCGGGTTGAGAAGATGTGCTCCCCAGCTGTGCACGACGTAGCCGTTGCGAACTATAAAAAAAAATAGTAAGTCAGTCGAATGGAATATTCTGTTTGTACACATTAAATAAAGAAAAAATATTGTATTTACCGTCGTACTCGTTGCTCCTCCGGCAGTCGTTTCTTCACTTTGTTATTGTTGTTGTTCATTCTGTAAAACGTAATGAAAGTTATAAAATAATTAGGTAAAGAACATAATGAAGTGTGTGTGTGTGTGTGTGTGTGTGTGTGTGTGTGTGTGTGTGTGTGTGTGTGTGTGTGTGTGTGTGTGTGTGTGTGTGTGTGTGTGTGTGTGTGTGTGTGTGTGTGTGTGTGTGTGTGTGTGTGTGTGTGTGTGTAATGCTGAATATCAACGTAAGTACTTACATGCAAGATGTAAAACAAACTGAATCGAAAAAACAAAAGACATATACATGGATATTCTCGACGGGAGTCTGCTACAGACAGAGTCCACCCCACCCTCACACACGCTGCGAGGTCAGACAACTTCTTGTTTAAAATTAAACGCATATTCCCCCTCCCTCGCAAAGCTCTCGTCGATTACATCACCAAAGACTGGCGTCCTGTTTCACAAGGTTAAACAAATTTATGTACACATGAATAAGACCCCCCACCCTCACAACGTTCACACGGAACGATACCATATGGGGAGTCAGCATCTTGATGTAAGTGAATAAAAAAAATAATAACTGCACGTGTACATAGCGTGTGAATGTCTCAGCGGGAGTCGATTACATCCTGTATCACAAATTAACTGTTGCCGTCTAGTCGCCTATCCCCCTACCCGCTGATGCTTTATCGAATATAGTACTTTTTATACATGAAATACGAGTTTATTCTTACCGTTAGTTACTGGTCCGTGTATCCCTGTCTCTTCGCGTTAGGACCAGCAGCGTCGTCGGATAGCGTACGTTTACGCGTTCTGAAGTGTCCGTACGCGAGTGTAGTTTCACCGTCGTCCAGTACGTACCTCTTATCGTCATAAGGTGACAGGAAAAGTTTTGTTACACGTTGCGTGTACAGCTTATGACGATCGCTTCGTATACACTCGGCAGAGGTGAAAACCATACGACTGTCGAAAAGGTGGAGATCCTCTTTCAGATCCGCGCACACGTCGTCAGTCTGTATGCTGTAAAGCAAACTGTCCGTGTCAGTCATTAGTAATGTCAATCGTCGACCGTACTTGGGACAGCGTACCGATAATGAAAATCGTACATTATCAATTTACTGACATCGAGTACTGTAAAGCCGAGGTACACCGGACGGCAAAGGAATATCGTTCTGTTTCTTAAGGCCAGTCCGACCAAGTCATCGGTGTAGCGGATCATACGCTTTAGCCGTGGATTTGAAACCAGTTTCTGCAGCCGTCGTTCGTTAGAGACTAGCTGGAAGTCTATACGTTTCCTCACGTTCTCCAGCGATTTGCCATAGACGGCGTTGACCATCAGTTTGAAAAAATCCTTTTCAAAACTGTTAGTGGCTGCTGCTCTCTTTTGCGTGTTGAAATCGATAAACGGTTTCAACCACGCTCTCTGTTTAAAACTCAACACCCTATGGATCGCTTTCAATTCTAAACCAAGACTCAGATAAAACTTTAAATTTCGAAAATGGAGAACGTATTTTTGCTTGTCGTCCAAAGTTGTCAGCAACTTGGGAACAAACGACGAAGGCGTTTCCGATCCGCTATACCCTTTTGTATAGTGTAGTCGCGTGTGCAGTCGTCGAGAGTACGGTGGAAGTATGTCGGGATTGACGCAGGAACGGACGGGGGCCAGCGGATAATCGGAGTGAAGGTCATGAAGTTCAGATGGATAGTGTAGGTCGACCTCAAGTATGTAGCCCATGTCACTGTCATCACTCAGAGTACGTACGTCTAGTGAGTCGATCTCGTTACGATTGAGCCATCTAAAGTCGCCGTAAGGGAGCGGCTGTGACATGGCTGCACCGTAAATGTTGTTGCAGTCGGTGTACAACATGAAAGAGGTCGGCTTTGAAGCATCATACTGATCAGCGATTAGCGGGTTGTTGGCCTTGGCATAACGGTTGGGTACCATGCTAACGCCGCCGCGAACGGCTGATTCAATAAAAAAGACGCTGATCTATATCCGTCAACAGCTCCAGTCGCACTCCGGTCATCTTTAACATCGCGTGCCAAGCGACGCCAGGAAGCAAGTAAAGATGAGCCGGATCGATCTGATAGTACCGCATGGCCATCTCACGGAACGCCTCGAAGACGTCGGCCAGCAACAGTACGTCTGTTTTAAGATACAGATCGTGATAATCGCCCAGCGTATGGATTCCGAAACTCCGCCACACGTTCTGCGCGTGAGCGTAATCTTCGTCCGACACAGGCGATTCACTCAGCCTGTTGTTCTGGTCGCGTGCGGGCAGACGTGTTTCGTCGAACTTCTCGCTACTCGTCATGTAATCGTAAGGGTACACCCCCTTACGTAAGAGTAGGTCGAAGTGTTCTTCGAAACATTGCTTTGTTAAAGCGAAATCCGCACCGCTCGCGAGCAAGTTTCCAACAAGTGTGTCCAAGGACGTGTTCAAAAATTGCAACGTGTCTACGAAACGCATGGCACCCAACGTGACCAATATTCATCATTGTATTTACCCAACCCTTGTATCAAGTGATGTGCGTCGTAACCTCGTAAGTTATGGAAAAAGACGGGAATATGTTTGGCAGTCTTGCAGTTGAGGTTACATACGTTGTGAGCTGCGCCAAGGTATTGTCCATTCAGATGACAATGGTTGCGCATCTTGTCGTCATCGGTCAGTGGTTTTTCACAGAGATGGCATACGACAGCATTCGTGAAAGACAATACGTCACTATCACTCATAGTCATGGGGACATTGGTACGCATGATCGTGTATAGTTCATGCTCTTCAACGATTAGTCTATCGAGAAAGGTTTCTATCACGTTCTCACCGCGATAAACGACCTGATGTTTGAAAATGTTACGCTCGTGGTCGACTATAAGGTAGGAGAAACCTGAAGGAAAATGTAACGACTCCGTTGTGGTGGACGATGTATGCGGAGGAGCGTCGCAGCGATGACAAGGCACAATGAACGATTCAAAGTCTGCATACATAGCGAAAGGGACTTTTTGACAGTAAGTGTAATTTTTGAAGTACATAACCTTCTCCTTCTCTTTCGTTGGTAAACGAATTCTCTGTTCGCCGTACGGTGAACAATGGGGGACGTGTTCGGTAAGGAGTCGTTCTTCGCAGAACCTGTGCAGACAGTAATTACAATAGAAAGAACGGCCGTTGTGTTTGGTTAGTGAAGAGAATAAGCGACTTGTATTTTTTATTAAACAGTAATGTTTTCGATCGACAGTGGTAAGAAGTAATAGATTAACGTGATGTTGTCTGCCGTTGGAAGGTGTTATTCTTAACGGGTAAATTTCATTTTCTTCATAACCGAAAACATTTATAGAAACGTCAGTATTGTCTCGTTCAAACTTCACAATGTCGCATAGACGGGTGGGATAAGTTACACAAGAAGTGATGATACTGTGGAAATGTGATCTGTATTTGGATACACGCTCGCTGTCTCTGTGTTGTTGAAACAGTGCGGCCAACACCGACCATACGAAAGACATTTGATCGCCTGTATTGTTCACGTTGATGATGGATTTAGTACGAGACAATTCGGGGTGTACGGATGAAACTGGAGGCGGCCAGCAGTTGGTACCGTGAGAGAACGAGTTCTAAGGAGACGATGTAATCCAACGCCCAACCGCTACCCTCGCGGATGAATTTATAAATTGACTCGATGATTTTTTCGTACGAAGCTTCTAAACGATCGGGCAATACGTCTTGGTCACCGATCAGCGTCGTATGACATCGTCCGTGAAAATAGGCTTCAGTCGTCACTTCTTCGTCCTCGTCCGTGTCAGCGTTTACGACGTACTTGACAAATCTCGCTTTAACCGTTATATGCCACTTTATACTAAGCAAACGTCTCAGTTCGTTTAGAATGTCCGTACATAACGTATCGTGCATTTCATCAATAAAGGTTATGACATCGTTGACACATTCTTCGTCCTCAGTAATCGGTGGAATCGGTGGGTGGTGGTGGAATCGGTGTGTAAACGTACGAGACCAACGCGCCACGCAACGAATACTTACATTCAACAGAAAAAGACTGCATTTTTGGAACTATCACAACAACAACAACAACAACAACAAACGTGAAACTACAATTACTTGCACGCTTGAGCAACAATGGAAGACTGACGTGAATTTGGAAAATAATCAATGCTTTATATGCGCTATGCGAAAGTTAGCCTGCACTAGACTCGAGGTAACTACGAAATGAACGCCTGCAGCGATACCCTCTCCGCTTACACTACCGGCTACGCACGCAGCTATCCGCTCCCCTCCACTATGGTTTCCGTCGACAACGATTCTCCCCCTCCCACTACCGGATGCGCGCGCAGCTATCTCCGAGGAGGTGGAATGTATCGTAGCAAACAAGCATTCTTGCTTCAAATATGGACGTGTGCACATATTCTTTTGCACGCCGACTAAGCAGCTTTTACAACATCCGTCGTCGAGGTAATAATAAATTTTACGTTCGGAAATATCCGAATGCGAATGTGAAATTATTTGATCTGGCCAAAGCCGAGTTTATTTAAGAAGACGACGCTGATCTTGTGAGATGCTGAGTGTGCAAAGTACGAATTATGGATTGGACGGCGGGTGATGATCCCGTCCAAGTCCATAAGGCGTCAATGCCTACATGTGATTTCGTCCGCGAGCACTTGTAGAAGTCGACGCACGCAAAACCGACTCTTTTCAGAGCCGGCATAAACTCACATACATAGGCGTTTGGGTAGTAGTAGTACTATGTGTTAGTACTAGTACTAGTACTAGTACTAGTACTAGTACTAGTAGTACTATGTGTAGTACTACTACTACTAAATGAGTGTAATCAGTTCAAAGTCTGAGGGATGGTGCCCATGATAAAATAAAAACTAAAAAAAATTCCTCAAACATTATACATATACACTTTAAATATCGTATCATATCGAAAAGGTATCACTTGCATCACGGATCGATGACACGATGGACGTCTATCGATACGACGATGGGAAACATTTCGCGATAACAAAACCGTTACGAAGCGCGATACGGTCCAACTTATGTTCCGTGTATTTTGTGAAGAAAAAACCGATTTTGCGGCAACTACTGTACACGTTACAAGTTCGATGTTGACAGATATCACGGACGTTGTTGTCGTCACATTAAAAAAGTAGCGGTGATCTGCCACCGATCGTGCTGTTGATGATAGTATCCGATCGTATACACAACAAATCACGTTGGCTTAAATTTATCGAAGAGTGCGGAGGAAACAACGTACCGATACAACTCGTGGTTTACGAAAAGAATATGTTCAAGTGTACCGTACGTCACGGATGGAATTTTCTTTCACGTTTCCGTCCGATTCCCGAACTGTATCACGCCGTTCAACGCGTGCACGGCTTACACGATTCACACAGACAGATGAACTACGCGACGGTGTACACGGACATGCTTGCCTACGGAAGTTCGATACCACACGCTTCTTGTTGCATCGTCCTTACGGAGCGCACTATTCCGATACGTACACCGATTGTAATATACAGAAGCGCGGTGGCGATAGCGCCAAAGTGCACACTGGATCCCAGCTACAACGTAAGGTTTGACGTGCACTGTCCACCGTCCTCGTTACCAACACTAGCGAGAGGCAAACAGTTCACGTTGGTGAACAACAAGGCGCAGGGATTGTTTTCGGTACTCTTTCTGAAGGAGGCGTTGCCTACACTCCGCGAGAATTGCGAATACTTTCGTCTACGGTATTCGCACGAACAAGGGTACACGGTGAAAGACCGACGTTTGTACGAACAGTGGCAGCAGTGCACGGGCGCTATGGCGGACGAATTTTGGTTGTTGGACTCGTATCTGATACACCTGCACATGAAGTCGGGAAGTCAGCGTCTGATCGCTGAACTCAAAGCTAAACACATGTGCGAGCGCCTACCTGTGGACGATAACGTCATAGTCGTGGAAATGCACGAGTACCGCGACAACGTTATACGTAGCGTCATGTTCAAAGACATGAATTCTGTCAAGACCGTAAGAGCGTTGGACACGAAACAACACACGCTCATGAGATATTACAGCGGTATGAGCCTCGTGCGTAATGGGTGCATGAAAATCAGTTTAGCTCACATTTTAACGGACTTGCGCAATCGCAAGAAGACCGCGCTGTTCTTCCGTTCAGTCGAAATGATATAACTGGATGTGGAGCGATAACGTCGCGACAGTCTCGTGATGGAAGACGCACGTACCAGAACGAGAGTTACGTTCAGCACTGAGCCGACGGTTTACTACGTTCCAGCGTATTGTAAATCACGGTTCGCACGACGTGAGAATGAAACGGCAGGTGAAGAACATACAGCAGAGCGTTCGCAAGACTATCGCGACGGAGTTGCACAGACCGATAAGAAGGAATTTTCCGAGCCGTGCAGTCGAGTTTAAGGGACTTCACGACTTGTACCAAGCGGACCTGGTAGAGATGATACCGCACGCGAAGGTGAACAAGGGATTCAAGTACCTCATGACGATGATTAACGCGTTTAGCAAGTACGCGTACGCCGTTCCATTGAAAACGAAGACGGGTGTAGAGGTCGCACGAGCTCTGGAACCGATTCTGCGTGCTAATAAAATGAAATATCTCCAGACGAACAACAGGAAAGAGTATTACAACAACGCCGCACAAACGTTGCTGAGCAGATACGGTGTCGCACTCTATTCCACGTATAGTGAGAAAAAGGCGTCCATTGTGGAACGCTTCAACCGTACGTTGAAAACGCACATGTATCGTGCGTTCAGCGAACAAGGTCATTACCGTTGGTTGGATATGTTACCGGAACTGGTCAGGTCGTACAACGACAGTGTGCACAGAACGATCGGAATGAAACCGCGTCAGGTGAACGAATCCAACGAACGTACGGTGCTACAACGGATTCGTGTGAAAACAGCGAGGAGCATTGGCTATAAACGACCAAAGTTCAAAGTAGGCGATCGTGTGCGTATAAGCAAACACAAAATGACGTTCACCAAAGGATACACCCCCAATTGGACAAACGAGATATTCCTCGTTCACGCGGTACGTACCGGCAGCGTACCCGTCACTTATTCGCTAAAGGATCATACGGGAGAAGTGTTAAAAGGCGGTTTTTACGAACACGAAATCAGTAAATCGAACGTCGGTGACGTGTACTTGGTAGAAAAGATCGTGCAACGTAAAGGCGATCGCGTGAAAGTCAGGTGGTTAGGATTCGATGGTAAACACGATTCGTGGATACACAAGAAAAATTTGCTATAACAACGAATCGATTCGTGGAAATAGAATCAGTATGCGTTGGTGTTTTACGATGTCAACATGCGCGCAGTGTACAGTGTGAAAGACGTTGTGTTGCATCCCGGCTACTACGAGTACGTCGTGAACACGTCCGCTGACTACGTCGAACGCATGCGCAGGATCTTAACGGTACACGAGTATTGGCAGAGGGTTAGCAATCGTGTGTCGAGGTTCCGACTCAGCGAAATAGTACCTAGTGGCACTGAACTCGATCACTACAAAGAATGTGTTTGGTCGAATCCGAACTGTGAAACGGGTCCGGACACTTGCGTGTGCGGTTACATATCCGTCGATTGTACCAACATAGTGCGACTATTAAATAGACTGTTGACAGAACAACATGAAAATATTGAAACAAGCGCACAGACTAAAAATAAAGGACGTGGACTATTCGAAATTGTGTGGCGATGGTGGTGGCGGTGGTTGTGGCAGAAAAAATCGTAAACATGGACGTCTTCTGCCTGATACCATACGTTCGATCATCTGCGGACCTTCCGCATGCGGTAGAACTAATGTCATGTTCAATCTGTTGTTCGATGTGAAAACGGGTTGAGATTCGCGAACCTATACGTGTTTTCTAAATCATTGTTTCAACCAAAATATCGGATGCTGGAGACCCTGATGACACAACTTTCTGACGAAGGAATGGGTTATCACGCGTTCAACGATAACGACGAGGTACCACCTCCCGACGGGGTCGATCCCAATTCTATTATGGTGTTCGACGATGTGTCTTGCGAAAGGCAACACAACATAAGCAAGTATTTCGCTATGGGACGACACAGCGGTGTGGACGCGTTTTACTTGTGTCAGACGTACAGTCAAGTGCCGAAACAGTTGGTTCGCGATAACGCCAATCTAATAGTGTTTCTCAAACAGGACGATCTCAACTTGAAGCACGCGTACAACGATCACGTCAACACGGACATGAAATACGAGACGTTTAAGAACGTGTGCACTGAAGCGTGGAAAGATCGATACGGCTTTCTCGTCGTGGACAAGGATTCGTCTATCGACGGTGGCAGGTACAGAGCCGGTTTCGACCGTTTCATAGTCATCGATTAAAATTCCCGGACCGTTCGCAAGTAACAGCTGTTTACTGTGCGTAAATACACATGATCTGGTGTCAGCGACGTTAGTCGACGCACCGTCGTTTATCGAGATGGACGAAAAGAAGAAACGACTAGCCCGCGATATCGACACGATCAGCGATGACATACGGAAGAAATACCGTGCGTTAAAACATGGGATCCGTGAAGAGGAAGCAACGTTATCCATAAGTTACAAACCGATTCTGGAACCGTTACAAAGTATTTCGTAAGCGTTGGTTAAAAAAAAACGAAAAACAACAAATGAAAAGCCGACGAAAAAGATGAAACGTGAGGAGGAGGTGGATTCTAGTAGTAAGATCGACGTGGGAACACCGCTGCGGGCACCGCGTTTCCTGAAAACGTCTACGTTAGCCGAAACATCGGACGATGACGACGAGACCAATCCTAGTCTCAACATCGAAAAAATGTTAGCCACATCGCAAGGAAGGCGCGAAGCGCGTAGATATCTGCTGACCCAATACGACAGCGAATCGTTATCGAACAAGTACATGCGTATGATCGTATCTTCTGAACGTGATACTTACGGTGTAAGACACGCGAACGGAAAATGGATGATCGGTGATTCGCTGTTTGAAATCGAAACGGACGATACGATCCTCATCGACGGTAAAAGGTGATACAAAGGTACACCGGGTCTATACGAACTCGTATTCATGAAACACCCTAACGAAAAGGTTTACAACGATGCGGATCTAAAGGCGTACAAAGATATATTACGCACCACGAACGCGCACAAGCATTATTATTTAGCGAGCGCACAGGTGAACGCGAACAGAGGTATAAAGTATAAACGGGTAATATCACAACTGTTCCCGCAGAAACGTACGGGACACGGACATAATACCGACCGAACGTATATGGTGGCATCGAGAAAAAAAGACAAAATCGATTACGTGCATTGGGCCGATCCGAAAGAACTAGTGGACAGATTGCGACTGTTGATGGCGTCACAGCGCGCCGGAAACGGTGGGCACACGAACGAAATCGTTTCCATAGTAGAAGAACTACGTGAAGCCGACATCATCGTATAAATATGACCGCTATACGACAACATCCGTCAGTGTCGAGACACGATGTACAGCACGCTAATGTTTATTATTGCGCTCGTCATCGCTAACGCGAACGATGTAGATTTCGCTTTAGATTACTTGGTGCGATACGGATACGTGCCTGACGATAGTTTACGACTCACGGACAACACCACCATCGATGTGGACGCCTACCTTAGGACGTTTCAAGTGAATTATAATTTAACTGTAAATGGAGAATTGAACAACGAAACGATTAATCTGATGCGAGCGCGGAGATGCGGTAACGAAGATTTCGTGACGTACACCTTACGAACACCGTGGACCAAGAGACGACTGTCGTGGCGGTTCTTTCACGGTACTGCCAGCGCTATAGAAGCGTCACGACAAGCGTTCGCTGTATGGCGGAAACATTCGAATCTGGAATTCGACTATCGACCCAACGACATAAACGCTGACATGGTCATCGCTATGAAATATTTTAAACACAGGTGTCTGACCTCCAGGTGTACGATCTGCGGGTAAGATTTGGACGGACGAGGAGGTATACTCGCTCACGCTTACTACCCGCCCGGTTTACCGTATAACACTACCGAGATACACATGGACTACTACGAATCGTGGAATTATACGAACGCAACCGAAATACCGGACGATCAGACCAGTTTTCTTCAGGTGCTGACGCACGAAATCGGACACGCGTTAGGGCTGTCTCATTCCCGAGATAGATAGAGAGAGAGAGAGAGAGAGAGAGAGAGAGAGAGAGAGAGAGAGAGAGAGAGATCATGTACCCTTTCTACGTGCCGTGGTCGGACGGACCGTTCGACTTTAGAGACGACGATATAAGAGGTATTCAACGCTTGTACGGGAAGCCGCTGCCACCGCCAGCTACGACGACGACGACGACGACGTCGACAACGAACGACACCGTTCGCACGACGACGGATTTATGTCGACTAAAGAAAGTTAATCAATTTTTAATAATCAACAGACACATGTATATAGTGCACGATAACTTTTTGTGGACACTGGATCTCGAGTCGAAGCGTCCAAGTGGGAGTCCGCTTCTGTTGACGGATTGGTTGACGTTCTTACCGTCGACATTCGCCAACGTTTCGGCGATGTACCAGAGACCGCGCACCGAAGAAGTGGTGCTCTTCATAGATAAGTACGTATACATGTTCGATATACACAGTCTGCAGCCGGTGAACGGGTATCCGCGTCCGATCACGACGCTCGGCGTTCGCACGATGATGAAAATAAACGCGGCGATACACACCTACACGGGTCGAACCCTTCTGTTGTACAACGATATGTATTACGGTGAGATAGACGAGTGCACGTTCACGATCAAGAAACACGGATAAGTTAAAGATCGTTTTGTCGGCTTCCCAGAAGCCGTCGATAGCGCGTTCGGATACATTGGTGGAAAGATTTATTTCTTCAAAGACGGGCGCGTATACGTGTACGATGAATTTCTAAATACGATTGTAAAAGGAAAACATACCGATGGACTCTCCGTTGTCGGAATAAGATGCATAGACGGTACAATCGTATCAAAACTAATCGATTTATTACGCGAGTACATATAAATGCCGTGCACGGCGGACGACGTGCATCATTCACGAGATGAGCGTTGACAAGTTCGGCAGACACCAGAGCGCAGTCAGAGCGCAGTCTGCGGGAGGATATCGGTAATCGTGATGACCGAGGACGGGCACTTCGACGTAGCGGGGAAAAAATACACAACTTGGGCGAACTGCACGACGGTAACGATGCCGTTCCACTGCGCTTCATGCGCGAACACTGTCTGTTAGCCGATCCGCCGACGACACAAGGAATAGACGTGAAAGGTCGTAAGATCGTCAACGTCGCCGCTCCCGTCGATCTCGGGGACGCTGTCAACAAGCAGTACGTAGATTACTCGTGCTTGCCTTTCACACAGCTGGCACCGAACAAGAAGAACGGAGCCGTCGTCGACGCGAGGGACCACCGCATACAGTCTCTGAGGGAACCGATTCGTGCGAGAGACGCTGCGACTAAAGTATACGTGGACTCGAAGATCATACCGAAGGATACGAACTCTAACCTAATGGTTGGCAACGTGCGGATAACGCAGTTAGCGCCGCCCGTCAACAACAAGGACGCAGTGAACTTGGAATTTTTGAACCGACACACGATCACCGTGGTAAACGACACTTATTTCAACGCACAAGGAAAGACTATTCTGAACGTCGGTGACGGTGGCGCACGGCCCACGGACGCAATGAACGCGCGTCAATTGGAGGACACGAGGCGGTACGCGAAGTGCGAAATGTACAAACTCGCAAAAGTGTTCCAACGTCGTTGGGAGAAAGTGGTATCGTATATCTATAAATTGCATACGCACGCAGCGCGTACTTCACTCGGTGCCGAAGAGGCAGAGTTACTACTTACGAGCAAGGCGGAGACGAACGAGTTGATTAGTGATCTGGACAAATCCAAGGACGAGCACGATTGGAGATCCCTTTATCGTCAGCAGTCGAACCAGTAGACATGTATGAACTACGTAGTCGCGTTGATAAAAAAAGGGGGCGTCGTCTCATCGGAAAAATAGTTAAAAGCGAGGTACCATTCGTCGCGAAGTCAATACCTATGCTGATCAATCGAGCGGTGGACGTATTACCGGTGGAACTACATCTGCCCGGCTACAGGTTCTGCGGACCCGGAACGAAACTAGAGGAAAGATTGGCACGTGGTGATCGAGGAATCAACGAGTTGGACGAAGCCTGTCGCGAACACGATATCGCTTACAGCAAGTACAAGGACAACGAACGAAGACGTGTAGCGGATCGTGTGCTAGCCGGCAAGGCGTGGGAACGAGTGAAAGCTTTGAATTCAGGCATCCGCGAAAGAGCGTACGCGGCGGCCGTAGCGGCAGCGATGAAGGCGAAATCGGCGTTAGGCAGCGGGCTATGCTGCGGTGGTGGTGGTGTGCGTAAACGTCGACGTCGCACCAGACGACGCAAGTCGGTTCGACGCACGATAATCAGGAAGAGGAGGAGAACAACGGGGTCAGGACGACGACGAAGACGGACCGGTGGTAAAAAGGCTTCAGGACTCTACCTTCGTCCGTACCGAAAAAACTAATCAATATACCCGTGCGTCCGTTATCCGATCGAGATCTGTACGAGTACACGAAACGATTGCGTCTACCTTATTTCAGAGGCGTGTACATGCGCGACGCACTTCCTAGTACATCACCGTGGGAGAACGACAGCACGATCGTGAACCTGGACGACACTACCGGACCGGGCACGCACTGGGTATGCTACAAGAAGCGAGGCGACAGAGTCATGGACTTTGATGGATTCGGCAATCTGCGCCCTCCTGTCGAGCTAATACGGTACTTTGGATCGAACGTGACCGACGTTCGTTACAATTACACGCGGAAACAGCCGTCGGACACAGTCGTCTGCGGACATTTATGTTTGGAGTTTTTGACATCGAACGATCAGTAAACGACAAGATGTCTTCGCTTATGGTCACCGTCACGGGAACGGATTCGAGCGCACTGGTTTGTGACTTTTTCCGCCGCTTGAACTGACAGACGGTGAATGGTACGCCGGACTACTGGATTTTACCACGTACAACTCTATACCGAACGTGGAAAGCGGAAGAAACAACGTCTTTCCCGTACTAAAAGGACCACGTAAAACGTTAGAACTTGTCAAAATACCGACTGGTGTGTACGAAATCAGTGATATCGAAACGTACCTGAAGAAAATACTATTAGACCCGAAATTTGCTCTACGACCTAACAATAACACACTGAAATGCGAACTTTATTGTTCATACGAGATCGATTTCGGGAGTACGGAACACACAATCGGTACCATGTTGGGTTTTTCCAAGAAACGCAAGTTAGAAGCGTATATATTACACACGTCGGACGCGCCCGTAAACATTAACAAAGTGAACATTTTGGAGATAAGGTGTAACGCTGTACAAGGTTCGTACAAGGCGGGACGAAACGAGCATATACTGCACTCGTTCTATCCTACGGTCGAGCCAGGATTCAAGATAGTCGAAACGCCCAGAAACGTCATTTATTTTCCACTTAACGTACTACACTTGCGTAACGTTACAGTGTCCGTACACGATCAGGACGGTGATATCGTGAATTTCCAAGGCGAAGTCATCACCGCGCGTATACATCTGAAACGTGCGTAGTAATCATGGGATTTTATTTCACCGATACCCCGGTGATGAAGAGCGGCGGCGGCGGCGGCGGCTCGCACCACAAGATAAAAGAGGACGACACTTTCGGTAAAGGTATCAGTAGACGTTCGTCGTTGACACGGTTAACAGCAACTAACAGGCGCTACCTGATTTCACTAGAATTCCAAATCAAGAAAAAGAAGTAACATGGCGGACAGCGGCGTCGTCTTATCGGTCGAACGCCGACCATTTTTTTAAGACAACATTACACATTACGAATATCATCCGCACGCACCGTACGCGTCGGCGTCGCGATACGGAAATAACTATGAGATACGCATACCTATCCTGCAACAGGAAGTCTTCACTTTACCGATGGAAAGTTTCCTGTACGTTGAAGGCAAGTTGAACAAAATGACGGGCAGCACCGATACCGTGAACGTGAAAATGGTCAACAACGCGATCGCGTTTCTCTTCGAAGAAATCCGTTACGAACTGGCTGGCGTGGAAGTGGATCGTACCAAGAGCGTCGGCAACACGTCCACTATTAAAACCGTGCTATCTGCCGGCAAGCAGGACATTGTTTCGATGCAAAACGCCGGTTGGGTTGCTCCCGCAGCTAACGAGCTAACGCTGTCCGGTAAAAACGGTGAATTCAACTTTTGCATACCGTTGAGGATGCTGATGGGATTCGCCGAGGATTTCACGCACGTTATTTTAAACATGAAACAGGAACTGATACTGTTGCTAACTTCCACCGACGTTAACGCTCTGTTCTCGTCCACGGATGCGCCCGCTAAAGCTGATATAGAACTGACCAAAATCTCTTGGATGATTCCGTTCGTGTACGTGAACAACGAAGTGCGGATACGACTGTTGGAAATCATAGGCAAGGACCTACCGCTATTCTTACCGTTTCGTAGTTGGGATCTGCACGAGTACCCGGCTTTACCGACGACCGACAGACAGACTTGGACGGTGAAAACAACGACACAACTGGAGAAACCGCGGTACGTGATACTCACCTTCCAGACAGCCAGAAAGAACAATCTGAAGAAACACCCAGGCGAATTCGATCACTGCAAGGTGACCAACGCGAGACTCTTTCTGAACGACAAATACTACCCGTACGATAACCTGAACCTGGATATCGATAACGGACGTTACGCATTGCTGTACGACATGTATACATCAAAAATCGTACTACCATAGAAGTCAACCCAACTACTTCTAACACCGACCGAGTTCATAACGAAAGCACCGCTATTCGACTTCGATTGCAGCAGACAGGACGAGTCGCTCAAGTCTTCACCAGTCGACGTCAGATTGGAATTCGAGTCATCGGACAATTTACCCGCGCAGACTGCTTGATACTGCACGATTCGCTCAACGTGTACACTCCGTTATCCAACACGGTGCGCAGACACAATTAAACGATTACTGTATATTATTGTTTTTGCTGTAAATAGAATGTTGCTTATTGTTTTTTATGTAAATAGAATTTTGCTTTTTAGTATGTTATGTATGCATTGCATGTATGTAATTTTTTTTATTAAAAAAAAATGTAATCAATTTTCATGTATTTTATTTTCTTAATACCCTAAACCTTGGAGGGGGAAACGTCTTATTATTATCCCCTCCGTCCTATTCTTCACTCAGAGTTTCATCGACACGAGTCGCGAGAGGACGCGCAAGATGCTTTCAAACGATCGCGAGGATGACGATAACAATCCCAACAACAACCGCTATTTCAGACAGTGCGGTGAACCGACAACGTTGATCAAGTCCTTATCACTGGACGATAAAGAAGTGCAAGTCGCCTTAATTCAAAAAATCATATCCCCGTACCCGCGTTACAGAAGCTTTGAAACCCGTTTAAAGAGTTTTAAAGAATGGCCTATATCGTTGACGATAACACCTAAAGAAATAGCAGAAGCTGGTTTCTTTTACAGCGGATGCAACGATAGAGTGATTTGTTTTTGCTGTGGAGGCGGTTTAAACAAATGGGAACGTGGAGAAAATGCTTGGACAGAACACGCACGTCATTTCCCTGTGTGCTCTTACGTAATGTTAGCGAAAGATACAAAATTTATCATCAAGGCACTGGGCATCGTTACCGAACCGGTAGCAGCGGCAGCAGCGGCAGCAGAGAACGAACAACGCACCGACACGTTCAAAGAGAATATAAAAAAGGAAGAAGGGGGCTCGAATCGTGATACATTGTGCAATGTTTGTTACGCGCAAAATCTTGAAGTTGTACTTATTCCCTGTCGACATTTTGTCACATGCGTGAATTGCACCATCACCCTAAATACGTGTCCCTTATGTAGAACCGCAAACACCGCTTACATGAGAGCGTATATCTAGTTCGTTTTCACGCTTTAATTTCATCGCATAGTGACTACAGCGTTTGAAAATCTATGTTACTGCTGAGGCAGAAGTGTTTATACCCCCCTCCACCAATCTCGCATACCTCAGTGTTTGAACAGTACGCGTTGAGGACGGACGCATGGAGATGTTAACTCCGTACGAGTACAGGCGTTGCAGTGACTTAAAGCACGCAGTACTGTACCCTATAGAAATTTTTGTATACGACGTTTTGACACAGAAATTTGTTGCAGTGATACGTGACGAGCAGGTAAGGTACAAAGTAAACGTACCGAAAAAATTCTTTACGAACGTCTCACGACATACAACGTGTCTGTTCCGCAAGACGGACGGATCAGCAGCGTTCCTAGTGACACCGAACACGTTGTTTGTAACGAAAAAAGGATAAGCAACGACAAGCTAGCAGTCATACTTGACTTTCACTGTTTCATTAAGTTTCGTTAAGGAACTAGCCGTTATGGACGTCACCGCATTTGCCAGCAGGCATTGGATATTTGCACCTCCAGCGGACACGATCGTTTCGAATTACAAACACATGAGGACAAACCGATGGTTAACGGACTATTATCATGGTCTAGAGTGGACGGACGGGGACACATCGTACGACCATCTTGTGCCGATATTAGTAAAATATACGTTTCCTTTTAACTATGTTTTCGTAAAAGGATTGCAAAAAAAAAGATTTCTGGAGAAGCGTATCGTACATTACAATATTATAAATTTAGAAGATTTCGGTTGTCCCAAACTCGAACAATTACATTCAATACATGGAACAGCCTGTCTCACGCACCACTTATTTCCGGAAATATGCACAAATCATAGAGTACACGCTTTACGCGAGTGGGTTGTATCGGATTTTAGAATAATCAATATGTTTCTGGTAAATTACTAATTGGATACATTGTTGTTTAGCGTTTACGTAATAATATCGGCCGTCGCCTACCCCCTCCTCCCCCTCTGTGGAATTCGATTACATCACCCTGTCTAGACGTATAAAAAAACTAGTGCCACCGACATGTTCGAACACGCACGACTGGCGTCAATGTCATCATCCTGTCTAGACGCATAAAAAAAAATAATTAACGTCGTCGACTTGTTCCCGCACGCTCGAGTGGAGTCGATGACATCACCCTGTCTAGACGTATAAAAAAAATAACCAAGTTGGCTCCCCCACCAACCCGCTGAACATGGCGTGTGAAAGCAGCTGCATCCTGTTTCGCAGGGTTAATAATAACCGCAACGACTGGTTCCCCCTCCCCTGCGCTGACCGGTTTCCCTACTCAACAGTCTCCCTTCTTATACCGGTACGAACAAGCGTTATTAATTCAGACCTTGACAGACGTGCGAGCGGAACACAGGTTCTTCATTTGGAAAAAAATGACTTCATTCGTTGCTAAGTTCGCGGTCATCAGCGCTATTGAATATAAAAAAATTAAATATCTAGTAATGGGAGTAAAATACCCAATAGAAGAACTTCAAAACAGAAGGAAAATACGGGAATGCCGTATTGCCACTATCCAGGATTACAGGGAGAGTAGATTGAAATATCGCGTTTATCTGCCGAAAAGATACGCGGGCGTCTTCGATGACGACGAATTAAAAAATTTAACGCCATATTCACTACATCTCGTATACCGTGGAGAAAAAGACAGGGCTTACGTGATGGACATTTTAGACTAAGACCCAATGGACTGAACATTTATATTTGTATTTCATAATGTATTATTTACTGTTTAATATATAACGCTTAGACGTATTTCATATGTTTTAATTATAAGCAATTGTCATTACAATTCATTGTGTGTGTGTGTGTGTGTGTGTGCCATTTTAACTATACAAAATATAACGTGCTTACATACATTTCAACTGTTTTAAATTTGCACAATTGTCATTGTATGTGCGTTTACATATCATGTATTTCATTTGTTTTAAGTATACGCAATTGTGAGCGCGTTTACATATTGTATTTTAAATTGAAATATCGTTGCTAAGTTCGTGGCCATTAGCGCTATAGAATACAAAAAAATTATTACAGGTAATGGAAATAGAAAAAAAATAGAAAAAAATATACACTAGTAATGGAGGTAAAATATCCAATAGAAGGAAAATACGAGCAATGCTGTAATTGCCACTATCTAGGGACAATAGATTGAAATATCATGTTTATTAACAACTATATTTGTATTTCATAATGTATGTGTATGTGTATGTGTATGGATTATTTACCATGTAACGCTTAGGCGTATTTCATTTGTTTTAATTATAAGCAATCATCATTACAATTCATTGTGTGCGCTTGTGCGTGTGTATACATATTATGTATTTTAACTTGTAGCTTACATATATTTCAACTGTTTTAAATGTACACAATTGTCATTGTATGCGTGTACGTTTACATATGTACTTTAATTTGTAATTACATGCAATTGTATTTTAAATCATAATATAGTGTGCTTACATATATTTAATTTGTTTTAATTATACACAATTGTCATTGTGCATCTGTATAGATATTATGTATTTTAACTTGTAATATATTTTGCTTACATGTATTTTATTTGTTTCAATTAAATGTTATTGCTGTAACATTTCACTCTATTTAATTTCAAAAGTCCTTCGAACATTGACACTATTCTAAATAACAGTACAACTATTCACCAGTCAATGTACAAGCTAGAACGTCATGTGTTATTACAAACAATCAATTAATAAAAATTGCTTCACTTGTCTCATAATATACTACAGAAACTAAACAATAAATATTAAAACAAACTGCTAGAACGAGCGTTGTGCGCCGACCGTTCATGTGTTATTCAATTAAAGAAAAATTCAATTTTAATTTAAAATAATTACTTCATGATACTGTTACTAAAGATTTCAAAAGTCCTTCGAACATTGACACTATTCTAAATAACAGTACAACTATTCATCAGTCAATGTACAAGCTAGAAAGTCATGCGTTATTACATACAATCAATTAATAAAAAAATTGCTTCACTTGTCTCATAATATACTACAGAAAATAAACAATAAATATTAAAACAAACTGCTAGAACGAGCGTTGTGCGTCGACCGTTCATGTATTATTCAATTAAAGAAAAATTAAATATTAATTTAAAATAATTACTTCATGATACTAAATAATAATTTAAAAATAAACTGTTATAACGAGCGTTGTGTGTTATTCAATCAATTAAAACAATTGCTTGCTGATAATAGACTACAGAAAAATAATTTAAAACAAACTCACCCTTATGTGCTGGCAGATTCCTGCGATGTTTTGTACACTATAAAGAAAAATTTAATTTTAATTTAAAATAATTACTTCATGATACAGAAACTAAAGAATAATTTAAAAACAAACTATTAGAACGAGCGTTGCGTGTTATTCAATCAATTAAAAAAAAAATCAATTTTATTTAAAATAATTGCTTGCTGATAATAGACTACAGAAAAATAATTTAAAACAAACTCACCTCGTACGTGATCTTCTAATGATGTCCTGTCAGATTCCTAAGATGTTTTGTATTCTAACTGAGCAAATCGTGCGGCTTTTATACCGAAAAGCCCACACATGGATGCATGCGAAAGTGAAGGTATCAGGTAATCCACACCTGATGACAAAAAACAGCGAGACAAAGGCGACAAAGATGCAAAACAGCGAGACGAAGGCGACAAAGATGCTATAGTTAACCACGCCCGAAATCAAGGACGACCGCTGTCGAATATGAGCCAATGTTCCTTTCTACCACGCATAATGCGTGTTACACAATTTTTACAAGTGAAGTGGTTTTTCATGATGGACCAAAGCAGAAGACAATACTTTTTTTACTATGAGCGCCCCCCACAATAATATAAATGGTAATTATGTTTTCCATGCATAATGCGTGTTACACAATTTTACAAGTGAAGTGATTTTCATTTATACACGACGGATCAAATCAAAGAGAGTTTCATTTGTGAGATGCAGAATACACTACACTTTTTTTACTGCAACTACTCGTGAGATATTACATACCATCAGAATAATAAAAATGGTATTTATCTTACATGCATGATGTGCGTTAGATAATTTTTACAAGTGCAGTGGTTTTTCATGATGGACCAAAGCAAAAGACAATACTTTTTTTACTATGAGCGCCCCCACAAATTACATAACCAACACAATAATATAAATGGTAATTATGTTTTCCATACAGAATGCGTGTTACACAATTTTACAAGTGAAGTGATTTTCATTTATACACGACGGATCAAATCAAAGAGAGGTTCATTTGTGAGATGCAGAATACACTACACTTTTTTTACTACAGCTACTCGTGAGATAATACATACCATCAGAATAATAAAAAATGGTATTTATCTTACATGCATGATGTGCGTTAGACAATTTTTACAAGTACAGTGATTTTCACTTATGCAGTGCATACACGCGGGGGTGAGAATTTCTTACAACCGATGCAGGACGAGACTACACTTATTTCTATGTCCATGCGATAAAAAAAAAAAAAAAATACATATCAATCAGAATATGGTACTTCCTATCTTACGTGCATGATGTATGTATTTTTTTCATACATGGATGCGCGATATACAAATTTTACAAGTGAATTTGGTTTTCAATTATGCGTCGAGGGAAGATGGACGCAGCACACATATATATTTATTTTTCTAATCTCAAGGGAGATGAACGACACAGATTTTCAAAGTCGACGCTTTTCCAACAAGACCGAGCCGAGGTCAAGCCATGCCGACGCATAACCAGCACACACCGCAATACCCGACAACATCGCTCAAATCTAAACACATGCGGCCGACACTTAAGTTGGCAACAGACAAATGTCGACCAATCTACGGCCGAGCCGCCATGACGACGCTTAACCAGCACACACAAATCTCAACACATGCAGTCGACGATTTTCGAACATGGCCGCCACCGCCGTGCCGACGATTAACCAGCACACACCGCACAAACCGACAACGTCGCAATTTTCCAACATGGACGCCGAACAAACAACATCCCGGCGGCGCCCCGCCCCCTACACCAATCAACGACAACAACAACCACCACCACACAGCCGACGACAAACCACAACACACCATTACCCCCACCACTACCACCCACTACACCCACACCGGAAGTCAACACCCAATAACACCCCCACCACCACCATTTTCAAATTTCCCGCCAAAATGGGCGGGGCGGGCGGGGGGATGACGTCACTTTCGTGTTAGAACTCTCATACCACCCCTACTCTCGACACCCATAGTTGGCTTTCCAATCACTTCTTTTGTCGTTATACTTATTTGTACTTCCTCTGCTAGTTCTTCCTCCATTTCCGCTTGCAACAGGGAGGGTTACTCTTGACCAGACTTGACTTTTTCTTCGACTAATGCCACTTGCTTAATCGAATAGTTGGTAGACCCTGTCATTTTAGCCATGCAAAGCTTTATCTTCTCTTGGCCAACCTTCAGGACATTCTCTCTTAAGTCCACAACGAATCCATAGGCATTCATAATGTCCGTACCAAGAATCACTTCATCGACAACGTCTGCAACGAGCATTTGGTGGCTAAACTCGAGAAGACCCAGGCGTACACGTACGTCTACCTTTCCTAGCACCTTGACGGGGCTTCCAGTCACAGTCTGTATTGTACAAGAGCTACTTAGAGGCTGGCGGTTGCTGACTAAGTCAAGGCACACAATAGACACTGTTGCGCTCGTGTCAACTGTAAATGATGTTGGTTTACCTTCCGCAAACCCATTAACAATCAAGTTTCCTTTGGTCTTATGTAGCGTGGAAACTGTGTGCTGTTCTGGGGCTTTACTTCTCCAATTGGTGCGATCACTCTCTTCTCTCGGTATCTTCTTCTCCCAGCAGTTTACCTGTAGATGACCACGTTTTCCACAGTTGTAACATTTTGGTCTTCTGTCTTTATCAAATCGTTGAGACTCTCTTGAACTTTTGAATTGTTTGTTCGACAACATTGTTTTTCTGCACCCATCATAACGGCAATGTGATACAGGGATCTTCTAACTGCACTGTGATGGCACAAACCCATTAATGTAGCGGGACGCTGACTTGGCAGCTTCAAACTCTAGGGCGTGAACAAGACGTTCTGAGCTATTTCGGTGTCTTGCCATTCGTAACACTTGCTGAAGTTCACAATCTCCAATGCCACCAATAAATGTCTGCACCGCAAACCTTATTCGGAAGTCTTCTGGTGCTTCAGGATAGGCCAATCTAATCAATCTGTCGATACTTGCTTCAAACTCTTGAAGACTCTCCCCGGAACGTTGCCTTGTTCTCAACTGAGCATAGTACACCTCTCCCAAATGTTTATCACCGTAGCGTAATTCTAGAACTTTTATCAACTCGGCATAAATGTTTTGGCTGTCAGGTGGCACTTTCTGTAGTACTTCTGCCGCAGGTCCTTTTAATGCAAGAACAAGTGAGACTGCCTTGTCTTTCTCTGTCCAATTATTTGCGCATGCAGCAGCTTCTAATTGGCGGAGGTACATTGCCCAGTGACTGCTTCTGTCAAAGGTTGGAGCTTTGACATGAACTGTCTCTACTGCAAGCAAAGTGACTTTCTCTATTAACTTATTTTCTGCGTCTTTTTCTGTCTTTATCACTGGTACAGTCTGTTCAGAAATTTGTTTTGGTTGAATCTTCATGCACTGTTTAACTTCACTTTTAATTTGTTCTCTTATGTTTGCCATTGAGTTTTCTACTGCAGATATTTTTGTTGGCATAGCTTCTTCCACAGTCAAGACAGATTTTTCTACTTCAGATATTTTTGTAGACATCGATTCTTCAACACTCGAGACAGATTTTTCTACTTCAGCTATTTTTAATGTCACTGATTCTTGTACCTCCGATATTTTAGTAACTTGTTTATTAAGCTCACCTCGTAGGAAACCCAATTCTGCGGTACTATGTTCTTGCATCTGTTTCTGCTCCTGTATTAACTCCTTGATGTCTTCTGTTTCACGTTTACGTTCCTCTGCTTCCTGCTTAAGTTGTTCCTCTGTTTCTTCCCTTTCTTGCCTTCGTTCTTCTTTTATCTTTCTTCTGTTTCTAGCATTAGTGCTTACTGACGTTCCTCAGCCTCTTCTCTTTCCTGCCTGTGTTTTTCATCCTGTCGTTTTTCTGCTTCTTCCTGTGTCTGCCGCAGCAGTGTTTGTAAAGCTTCCATCATCTGACTGGAATCCACGTTTACCAATTAATTACGAATCACACTCGTCTTGTACAAAGTGTCCACTGTTAACCGTTTTATCCCAGTTCTGACACCACTGTTACGATGGTCTACTCGATCGTCGTAGGTACAGTGGAAACAAAATAAGTACAAGACACCAATTAAGTCACTAATCACACCTTTAATTTTTACAGTTAAACAGTTCATAATTAACAACACAGTGTCTACAACAAATCAAATGAAAATTGTTCACACACAATAAAATGTCCACTAATATTAAAACTCAATTGTATTACAATTATACCGTCCGATTATAAAATGCAACACTTCACTAATAACTACTTGAACGTACACAGTAATAACTCGAACCGCTCTGTAAGAGTAGCCTAGTTTCAAAGACGGCCAACTCCAATTTTTTCAAAATTGGGTTTATGATTGATTCTAATGTAGAATTGTACGAGATATCTGAATATGAAGTCAGTTTGTGACAAAAATGGCCAGAAATGTGTTAAAATTACATCTGAAAAATGAGCCTAGTTACATATACGGCCAACTCCTTAACAGCTTGGTTACAATATCGGCCAACTCCATTTAGAACCAATCAGAGCTTTAGATCCTGTCACGTGACAGCTGCAGGGCTGATGGGATTGTTATTATCGTCTGTTGTACACTGCGTTGTTTGGGTTATTTATGATAGATTGTGATATTTATTTTGTGAACTTTACTCTTGCGAGTGTGATTTTATTACACTTAATAAAGTAATCAAAAGGTTTGATTGTTATGGAGCAAAACGTGGAAGAAACTCCTCCAAGTAAAAGCAGGAAGAGAGTAGCAGATACGACAAAATGGAAGCGTGCAAAAGCAAAGGAAGTAAGGTTAGTTTTACTTTACGTTACATTTTTTACTACATTAGTTGAGATATTTTTGAGAAAATGTTTTTTTTTCACATAATGTTACATTTTAATGAACACTGTTAATGTCTTCAATAATCATGATGATTGTGTAGTGTTGTAATGCCAAGATCTAAATAATACCAGTAAAATTTCAATTACAAATAATGCAATATCAAACTGTAAAGAAGATAGTAAATGTTGTTTTGAGCAACTTTAGCACAATTACTATTTAATTTACCAATGTGTCAACAAAATACTGGTTTAGTGTGTTGTGTTTAGATGTGAATATTGGGTATTGCACTCACTTATGTTCTCATCATATTAATTACAGATTAATCAGTTAATTTAAAAAAGAAAAACTAATTTTTGTGTACTTTTGTCTGTTCCAGATATGGACCAAAAAGCATTTTTCCTACTTGTGGTCACAGAGGTAAACACAAAAACTGCAGTCTTTTGCGGATGGAGGACTTGAAGAGATTTCATGTAGTGTTTTATGCGGTCAGATCAAAAGTTGCTCAAGATATGTTTTTGTTAAAATATTGCTCTGCAGATGCTCCAGAGCAACATAGGCCAGAGAATAGACAAAGGAGTAAGAAAACCAGCATCTTTTCCCTGTTACTGGGCACTCATACATGCCCAGTGATAGTGTTTGGATTGATTGAAAGAGATGTACAAAAAATGGAAACTGTTATTCAGCTGGAGGAGTACCATCAGGTTTTCCAAAACCATGGTACCCTCAAAATTTTGGGAACTGACGGGACTAACTGTGATTGGAAAGCTGAAGCAAAGCAAAATGTCAAAAATCCGGCTGCACTTCACTTTCAAATTTCAAAAGTTCGAAAACTTGTTTTAACTAAAATGAAATGCTCTATATCTGCAAGTGGAGAAAACAACTATAACATGAATATAGCACAGTCTTTGTCAATAACAAAGAAAGGCAAAAAGCCTATGGATATTAATCCAACAGAGTTAGTTATAGGTGTCAAAGTGAAGCCCTCTAAAATAATTGACGTTGAAAAATTGCTTGTTAAGCATTATGGTGAAAACTGGAAGGAACTGCAAAAATTGCAATGGCTTAAGAAAATAATAGAAGAAAATTACACAAAACCTGAACTTCCTAAAGAAGCTTTTCATTGTGACTGTGAAAATACGCCTGCTGATGAATGCAATGATGTTATTGAGATTATTTTGCAAGATAATGACATCCAATACAGTTTTGTTTTGACATTTGTGTTCTTTCAGTATTGGTAATATTGCCGTTTAATTAAATTTGTTTCATTTTGAATAAAAGTATTATTGAATCTGTGTATTGTTTTTTGATAATAAATGACTTTTTGTTTTACTGTTATCAACAAACTTTTATTTTATACTCCTGATAACTAAATTACTGCAACAGTCACCAGTATCCTATCTTTGTTACAAAATCAGCCAACTCCCAATCTTGGTTACAAACATGGCCAACTCCATAATTCAGCTGCAAATTTCTGCTTATTTTCTAACTCAAAAAAGCAGATATTAGTGCTTTTTCAATTTTTAGACTACCATGAATCTACAGAAAAAAATTCAAGTTGTTAGTGTTAATAATTTTATAGAAACCAGTTTTTCTGCTCTCCTGTAAAATTTTGCTAAACGGAGATAGCCATCTTTGTAACCAGGCTACTCAAATATATCGCAGCTGTACTGAAAACTAAGGCCGCTGCCTCCATGTATTTATAGTCCCGCTCACACACCAGAAGCTTCCAAACTGCGTCTTATCTCTCGTGTGAACTACGTAATTAACTGCGGCCTTGACACAGTCTGAGCGCCTGAGCGAAGCCCGGCACAGTCGAGAAGATTCTCACAAAATGCGTCTACAAGCACGTACGCCACACGCTTACATTCTGGATCTCTCTGGAACGTTCGATAAACACGTAGATTGTTCTGTGATGCCGTAACAACATTGACACTATCGGCATCAATTACTTTCGTTTTTTTTTTTTTTTTTTTTTTTTTTTTTGCTTGATTTTAATGCTATACACTGTTAGCATCATTATTGACTATTTTTATGGAAGTTGTTAATAATAATAAATTCTTAACAGTATAATATTTATGTCTGTAAAACATTTCTCAATGTCTATATTGACATTTAACACTAGGTATTTCAGCTGCTCCAACTGGTGGCAGTGGGACAGAGGGTCGGCTCAGAAAATGTGGGGGGGAGACCTCTCAGTACCACCCATACTCTCTAGTCAAACCTCATAAATAGGCAAGAGAAAGTTGTGCAACGAATTTCATTAAAATATCATAACTCTGCTATTGCAACAAAGTTTAATAAACATTTCTGATAGTTTGGACTCAAGTTGGATAACATATTTTTATTATGTTTCAGTTTGTTAAATCAATAATTTCTTTTTATCTGGCGCTGATAGAACTACAGAAGAGACAACGCACCAAGAACAAATAGATATCTGCACCCAAATGGCCTACAGGTAACAGCTGATACAGAGATAGTTTTGAAATGTTTAATTTTAAGTTTACTGTACATTTAAGCTCAGTTGCACAAACATTTATATTCATGTATAAAGAAAGAGGAAATTAATCACTAAAAGCAAGGGTACCAACTTCAAAAAATGAATTTCTTTGCTGTAGATACACTATCAATAATAATTAAGTAGAACACAGTATGTTTTAAATACACCACAGTGCCAGCTGAATAATCATAAAAGTAAAATTTATTGTGTAACTCTGTGGATGCTCGATTTCATCACTGTTTTACTTGGCTGTCAAAACAAATAATAAATTGTAGTAACAAAATTGTGTTATCAGTTTTTTTATGTATATTAATTCACATTAGACTATGGCTTTTAGCAAATTATTATAATTACAGCTCAAAAATTGTATGTCTCCACTATTGCAGACACTTGGCATCAACAACTACTATATAGCCTACAGTTATTTTTTGGTGCCCATTTACATATTCTGAAACTGTTTTGATATTTAGCACCAAGCTTGGTTTATATTTATACACATACATATATTCTTTTATGTATCTTAACTTTTGAGCGACAATCAGTACTAATATTTTATTAAACATCAATATATACATACCCTGTAACGAATTAAAACTTATTAAACTTTCCCTACATACACCACAACTACTGCTTACCCTGAATCTGTTAAACTTACCTTTTATAAAACCCCCAGAAGATTCCAAACTCGTTCAAAGGTTGCCACGATGTCTTAAGGTGAACATCGAAACCATAATACACTTACCCTTAATCAATTTAAATCATTTACTTCCCTTAAATCAGAAAACTCACAGGTCCGTTTTTAGACGAATCTTTGATGCAGAACTCAGGTTATGGGTGTGGCGTAATAATTATTTTAACGCATTTTTCGGTTAAACAAATATTCTTTCATTTATTTATATTCAACATTAAATTCTTTCTCTTTAAAATAAAATCATACTACTCTTATACTTTAAATCGTTATATTTAAATTTTCTACCACAAACCAGTACTTCCGTAATATAGAAACACACACTCTTTACATCCCTTTAAATTTGAGCTCTTGTGTTATTGTTTGACATAAATTTTGGCCAAAATAAACTTGTTAACTTAGTTTTTCCTTGTACTTATCTGTACTAGGTCCCAGGTCTGGCGCACTATGTTGGGTACCACGTTTTTCACTACACTGTCCAGATTCACATATTAAAACTCTTAATATTGTTGTATAACGGTCTCCTAGTGCACTACACTGGCTTATCCTCTTTGGTAGGCCAGTTTTAATATTTTCAGCCTACTAAAAACACTCCTGAGGCTACAGTGAAATTTACGTCTTTTCTATCTGATGGGTTACTATTTCTATCTGAACTGTTCTGTACTATTTGAAGTGTGTTGCTGAACTGGGCGAGTGTCGCTCGCAGTTGTATACTATACTCAACTCCGGGTGTCGCCCAAGTGGTCACCAACTCGTTCTCTGATTGGTTGGAATATTCTGGAACATTACAACCTACCGGACAGCAGTCCGAATTGTCGCCACGAGGTAGTTTTTGCTTAAAACAAACACGTGCTTTTTTCATGACTCACCAATGCGTACCTTGTACGGCCTGACACCGCTACAGACTGTTACCAACAGTATTACATAGAATAGTTTACTACAAATTATTAAATCAGTTATTTTCTCTATGTTAGCAGTCTTCATAACAACTTCGTCGAATTTTGTTGCTTCTCTGCTATATACACTTTTCCCTCGAACGAGGCCTTTCGGTTTTGTAACCATTATCAAGTTCTTCTTACAACAACATTAAAATACCTACTTCCCTTATATATGTATATACCCTCCCACGCATCACCAGTTACATTCAACCAATAGGAGGCTGTACTTACCGCCTAGTCCTTGTTAGCCCCGCCCCTTACTCAGTCAACCTGACCTCGTCACATAGGCCTACATTATCCTCTAGAAATCTTCTACAGCTTTCTACCTTCTGAACCTATCCTGTAACCGTATTACACCTTTTACACACTACTCTTTCAAAATATAGTAAAATATATCCTCATTACTAAATTCAGTCTTTATGTTGTAACAAAATAAAATAATTTCGTTCACAAATTTTTAAATTTTGTGGTTTACCAAAAATAAAAAATTTTGGCAGTTTTGTTTTTTGAAAAATTTTGTTTAATTGGTTTTTGTTGTTTGTATTTAGTAAATTAATTTTCGTAATTGATTCGTGTAAAAATTTCACTCTTTTGTTTCTGTTTCTGTTAATTGTATCATTTTACGTTTTTATAATTAACTTCCGCGTTAATTGTATTATCTCCAGCACTAATCGATAAACGGTTCTTCTTCTTAATTGAGTATTCTCCTTCTTTTTTGGTAAAGGCCGCCTTTCGGATAGTCCGTGATCTCAATTTATCTTATTTTTAATTCTATTTATTAAATTTATAAATAAATAGAAACCAAATTGCAGAAATTTTAGATTTATTAACAATTGTATAATGTATCGAGTGTTAATCGATTATTCAACAGTAGTATTGACTCGTTCTCAGGGCTGTCGATTAATTTTTTACATCTGTATTTTCTATTAATTATTAGGTTCTTTGAACGGTTATTTTATATATAGTCAGAGAAGGATAAGGTCAGGAAAGTATAACACTTACATGTAAAAAGCTTAATAATTAAAAATTACAAGTTATTAGTTAATATATAATGTTTATTAAAGAAAAAATTAGAACCATTGAAGACTGAATGATTATGTTGGTAAAGCTCGCTTTGAATTGTGGGAGTCAAGATGGCTGCTCCCGGACTGCATATGTTAATCTGTAACCGACTCGACGAAATTTTCTTCCAATAAATGGTGCCTTTTCAGTGTTTCCTCGTCTCCGCAGTTGTGATCATTCCTTCTGGTGTTAGTAGAATGGTTCTGGTTCAGTGTTTTGTGATAAACTTCGATTAAATATGTGTGATAATGTTTCATTTACTTTGTTCAATAAGGTCGAAACTTGCACTTCTCGTCTCGTTATTAAGAATTATTTATTGTATAGTTTAATTTATTATTTCACTCATTTACTGTTCCGTATTACTTTAGTTTAATTGTGGTATTAAATGTTCTCACTGAGTTTAAGGTTTAAGTTCAAAATTTAGTAGTTTACGATTTTTCACTGCAGACTAGGCTTACAGACCGATCGCCATATTTGTCTGCTATATAGGTTAATATAAGCAAAAATCTCATTCAAGTGTGTTCGACAAGGTCCAATAATTAACTGTTCTCATTTCCTTCGTCTCCTGGAAACGTCTTAGCCAATTTAATATTAGCAATACATTGTTTTAAATCTGTTTGGCTTCCGCTACATGCAGAAAATTTACATTATATTACTGAATATATTTTTGCTATTATTTAATTTTGTAAAATACTAAATACATAATCTCTTTCTTTAGCTCATTCTGTTTGATTTGATACCAAATAAGATAGTTTTACAAAGTTTTTTATCTAAAATGCTATATTTCTTTCATTTTGAAAAAGTAGGCTTTAAAATTTACTTCCTGTCCTTCCCCAAATGTTTGCCATTTTATATGTTATATTTATGATTGTACTAAATCTCAGATTCACATAAAATGTTTATCTTCCCTTAATTTCTTGTAATTTTATTAATTGGTTATCCTTTTAAATATTATTCAATAATTTATGACTCCCCACTCTGAATTTTCAGTTATTACATTTGCATTTTTTCTTATAATTCTTCCTATCTTTTTACAATATCTTATTAAAGTATAATTTACATTATATTACTCTGTGACTGATTTACCTTACATAAATTTCATCAGTTTAACTAGTTTACTGTACTTGATTCTTCAATTAAAATGTAGTTTAGATTTACCATTTGGCCTAGATTTTATCTGGTTTTACATACAAAGTTTTTTAATAATATAGCTTGTTTATACCCTTTCTGACCTTCTATTCTAATACAATGTTAATTAACAATTCCTTATTTTACTACAAGAACATTTAGTATTGAATTCTAACTAATAATACATAACAATTATTTGACATGAAAAACATGGTATTTAAGCTCAGACATTCTAGTCTTGATTATTTCTAGTAACTCATAATAAACATTTTATAATAAAAGAATGGTATCCACACTCCGACATTGCATTCTTGATTAAAACTATTAAACATAATACACATTTTAGAATATTAGAACATTACTCTCTATTTCCTACATTTAGGTATAGAGTTCATTTATTTCAATAGGAACATAACACATCTGTTCCTTCATTTTTAAATCTTTCTTAACATGACTTGTGTGCAGTCTTATCTGTTTTTATTTTATTTTAGGGATGTATCCCTTGTCACTTTACTTATTAAATACCTGCTCTTTATTTATCTTACTCATTTCAGTGAATGTTATTAGATAAAGAGTAGCAATTTATTAGAAACATTAGTCTTTGCTTTTCATAATACTATTCTATCAAAGAGTATTCATGAAGTTAAATTAAAACTTTAAAGTTGTTTAAAGGTACATTTTTATTAAGTTTAAGCATTTAATGCACTTTCTTGAAGTTTATTTACTATAATATAATAACTTGCACTTGTCCCCTGTTAATTCTTGATACTATCACTAATCAGTTTTATAGTTTTATATTATCAAGAATTTTATTTATAGAGGACTGTCAAGATTTGCTTTTTATTCATTATACAATAACCTTCCTGGGTGCACTTTTACTTATAACTCTAAACACTTTTGTTTACATTTATTTTACATTAATTCTGTTTTTGGGTGTTATACTTTCATTTGTGACATTTAATTTCCTTTGGGGTTTTTGTTTTCTCCTTGCTGGGTTTCCTTTGAGTATTTGTTGTAGTCTTCTCCTCCTACTATTTTGTATCTTCAAACTCATTCCTGTTTATTAGGTATTTTGGTTTGTTCTGGGTATCTTCCTTATTCATTCTTTGTTTCTTCATTACCATATAGTTATTATGTACGTTGGTTTGTTCTGGATATCTTCCTTATTCATTCTTTGTTTCTTCATTACCATATAGTTATTATGTACGTTGGTTTGTTCTGGGTATCTTCCTTACTTACTCCTATCCTACCTGGGTATTTTCTTACTTTATTTTAGTTTTTTAATTTATTTTTCATTACACATATTTGTTGCATAGTTGTTTTTTCTGTATTTTTACTTCTTCAAGTTATGATTGTATTTTATGGTAATACTTATTTGTTTTCATTTGGATTTTACTTTGATAGTTATTTTAATTGATATTTATTTATAATCATATTTCATTCTTTATTAAGTGGATAATCTGTCATGCTACAGATTGCTCTCCTCCAGAAGTGATTAGTTCAGACCATACTTTGAGTTTGTCTGAAATAATTGCTTATGATACCCATTATAAATTATAATTCTTGACTTCCTTTCCATTTCTATCTTTGCTTCTTCATATTTGAGCTTACATATATTTTATTCTTAAATTGATTTTCCTTGACAGTAATAGTAATCTGAGGTTTATTATTATTTATTTTCATTTTTTTTTCTCTCTTAACTTGGTGTTTTATCCTTGGGATATTTATTCCCTAACATTCCCTAACACGTGAGCTGGGGCAGTTCAGAGAGGCACTTTTGGCTACATATACTCTGCTGGCCATACTACACTTCTCATTGAGATCAGAGGAAATTCATCTCTGCTCAAAACATAATAATACTGCTGGAATCATCTACAGACAGTCATTAATAAAAATTAGATACGAATAGTCTATTTTACGACTATTAAAAAATATCTTTGGATACCTCACTTCGTATTTGCTCAGATCTGTTAATATTTCTATCTCAGTTATTTTTCTTCTCAGTTAGTCTTCTGACTTGTTAGCTCTACTGATATCTTATTTCTCATTATGGTGGGAAGCTCTATTATTAATATAATAATCACTAGTTATTAAGTATAAAGTTTTTTGTGTGAATTCTCTATTATTCTTGTGTTGTTATCACCATCTGCTTCTGGTCATTGGTAGCATATTTGTTATTATATTTTTGTTTTTCTTAGTTCTTATGAATCGTTCCACTAGTTTCATGTTCTTCCAATTATTCTTCTAATTGTCTTTATTATAATTGACATTTATTTTATGTTCATAGTTATATTATTGATTTATTTATATATTTTTTTCTTTTTCAAAAAAAATTATTTCACTCTTGTTTTTTATCCAAATGAATTCTTTAATTATAATATTTATGTGGTCATGTTTCTCCTTGTATTGTGTAAAGGTTTTATTATTTTTATTCCAAAGCAAAATGTCAAAAATCCGGCTGCACTTCACTTTCAAATTTCAAAAGTTCGAAAACTTGTTTTAACTAAAATGAAATGCTCTATATCTGCAAGTGGAGAAAACAACTATAACATGAATATAGCACAGTCTTTGTCAATAACAAAGAAAGGCAAAAAGCCTATGGATATTAATCCAACAGAGTTAGTTATAGGTGTCAAAGTGAAGCCCTCTAAAATAATTGACGTTGAAAAATTGCTTGTTAAGCATTATGGTGAAAACTGGAAGGAACTGCAAAAATTGCAATGGCTTAAGAAAATAATAGAAGAAAATTACACAAAACCTGAACTTCCTAAAGAAGCTTTTCATTGTGACTGTGAAAATACGCCTGCTGATGAATGCAATGATGTTATTGAGATTATTTTGCAAGATAATGACATCCAATACAGTTTTGTTTTGACATTTGTGTTCTTTCAGTATTGGTAATATTGCCGTTTAATTAAATTTGTTTCATTTTGAATAAAAGTATTATTGAATCTGTGTATTGTTTTTTGATAATAAATGACTTTTTGTTTTACTGTTATCAACAAACTTTTATTTTATACTCCTGATAACTAAATTACTGCAACAGTCACCAGTATCCTATCTTTGTTACAAAATCAGCCAACTCCCAATCTTGGTTACAAACATGGCCAACTCCATAATTCAGCTGCAAATTTCTGCTTATTTTCTAACTCAAAAAAGCAGATATTAGTGCTTTTTCAATTTTTAGACTACCATGAATCTACAGAAAAAAATTCAAGTTGTTAGTGTTAATAATTTTATAGAAACCAGTTTTTCTGCTCTCCTGTAAAATTTTGCTAAACGGAGATAGCCATCTTTGTAACCAGGCTACTCAAATATATCGCAGCTGTACTGAAAACTAAGGCCGCTGCCTCCATGTATTTATAGTCCCGCTCACACACCAGAAGCTTCCAAACTGCGTCTTATCTCTCGTGTGAACTACGTAATTAACTGCGGCCTTGACACAGTCTGAGCGCCTGAGCGAAGCCCGGCACAGTCGAGAAGATTCTCACAAAATGCGTCTACAAGCACGTACGCCACACGCTTACATTCTGGATCTCTCTGGAACGTTCGATAAACACGTAGATTGTTCTGTGATGCCGTAACAACATTGACACTATCGGCATCAATTACTTTCGTTTTTTTTTTTTTTTTTTTTTTTTTTTTTGCTTGATTTTAATGCTATACACTGTTAGCATCATTATTGACTATTTTTATGGAAGTTGTTAATAATAATAAATTCTTAACAGTATAATATTTATGTCTGTAAAACATTTCTCAATGTCTATATTGACATTTAACACTAGGTATTTCAGCTGCTCCAACTGGTGGCAGTGGGACAGAGGGTCGGCTCAGAAAATGTGGGGGGGAGACCTCTCAGTACCACCCATACTCTCTAGTCAAACCTCATAAATAGGCAAGAGAAAGTTGTGCAACGAATTTCATTAAAATATCATAACTCTGCTATTGCAACAAAGTTTAATAAACATTTCTGATAGTTTGGACTCAAGTTGGATAACATATTTTTATTATGTTTCAGTTTGTTAAATCAATAATTTCTTTTTATCTGGCGCTGATAGAACTACAGAAGAGACAACGCACCAAGAACAAATAGATATCTGCACCCAAATGGCCTACAGGTAACAGCTGATACAGAGATAGTTTTGAAATGTTTAATTTTAAGTTTACTGTACATTTAAGCTCAGTTGCACAAACATTTATATTCATGTATAAAGAAAGAGGAAATTAATCACTAAAAGCAAGGGTACCAACTTCAAAAAATGAATTTCTTTGCTGTAGATACACTATCAATAATAATTAAGTAGAACACAGTATGTTTTAAATACACCACAGTGCCAGCTGAATAATCATAAAAGTAAAATTTATTGTGTAACTCTGTGGATGCTCGATTTCATCACTGTTTTACTTGGCTGTCAAAACAAATAATAAATTGTAGTAACAAAATTGTGTTATCAGTTTTTTTATGTATATTAATTCACATTAGACTATGGCTTTTAGCAAATTATTATAATTACAGCTCAAAAATTGTATGTCTCCACTATTGCAGACACTTGGCATCAACAACTACTATATAGCCTACAGTTATTTTTTGGTGCCCATTTACATATTCTGAAACTGTTTTGATATTTAGCACCAAGCTTGGTTTATATTTATACACATACATATATTCTTTTATGTATCTTAACTTTTGAGCGACAATCAGTACTAATATTTTATTAAACATCAATATATACATACCCTGTAACGAATTAAAACTTATTAAACTTTCCCTACATACACCACAACTACTGCTTACCCTGAATCTGTTAAACTTACCTTTTATAAAACCCCCAGAAGATTCCAAACTCGTTCAAAGGTTGCCACGATGTCTTAAGGTGAACATCGAAACCATAATACACTTACCCTTAATCAATTTAGATCATTTACTTCCCTTAAATCAGAAAACTCACAGGTCCGTCTTTAGACGAATCTTTGATGCAGAACTCAGGTTATGGGTGTGGCGTAATAATTATTTTAACGCATTTTTCGGTTAAACAAATATTCTTTCATTTATTTATATTCAACATTAAATTCTTTCTCTTTAAAATAAAATCATACTACTCTTATACTTTAAATCGTTATATTTAAATTTTCTACCACAAACCAGTACTTCCGTAATATAGAAACACACACTCTTTACATCCCTTTAAATTTGAGCTCTTGTGTTATTGTTTGACATAAATTTTGGCCAAAATAAACTTGTTAACTTAGTTTTTCCTTGTACTTATCTGTACTAGGTCCCAGGTCTGGCGCACTATGTTGGGTACCACGTTTTTCACTACACTGTCCAGATTCACATATTAAAACTCTTAATATTGTTGTATAACGGTCTCCTAGTGCACTACACTGGCTTATCCTCTTTGGTAGGCCAGTTTTAATATTTTCAGCCTACTAAAAACACTCCTGAGGCTACAGTGAAATTTATGTCTTTTCTATCTGATGGGTTACTATTTCTATCTGAACTGTTCTGTACTATTAGAAGTGTGTTGCTGAACTGGGCGAGTGTCGCTCGCAGTTGTATACTATACTCAACTCCGGGTGTCGCCCAAGTGGTCACCAACTCGTTCTCTGATTGGTTGGAATATTCTGGAACATTACAACCTACCGGACAGCAGTCCGAATTGTCGCCACGAGGTAGTTTTTGCTTAAAACAAACACGTGCTTTTTTCATGACTCACCAATGCGTACCTTGTACGGCCTGACACCGCTACAGACTGTTACCAACAGTATTACATAGAATAGTTTACTACAAATTATTAAATCAGTTATTTTCTCTATGTTAGCAGTCTTCATAACAACTTCGTCGAATTTTGTTGCTTCTCTGCTATATACACTTTTCCCTCGAACGAGGCCTTTCGGTTTTGTAACCATTATCAAGTTCTTCTTACAACAACATTAAAATACCTACTTCCCTTATATATGTACTAACCCTCCCACGCATCACCAGTTACATTCAACCAATAGGAGGCTGTACTTACCGCCTAGTCCTTGTTAGCCCCGCCCCTTACTCAGTCAACCTGACCTCGTCACATAGGCCTACATTATCCTCTAGAAATCTTCTACAGCTTTCTACCTTCTGAACCTATCCTGTAACCGTATTACACCTTTTACACACTACTCTTTCAAAATATAGTAAAATATATCCTCATTACTAAATTCAGTCTTTATGTTGTAACAAAATAAAATAATTTCGTTCACAAATTTTTAAATTTTGTGGTTTACCAAAAATAAAAAATTTTGGCAGTTTTGTTTTTTGAAAAATTTTGTTTAATTGGTTTTTGTTGTTTGTATTTAGTAAATTAATTTTCGTAATTGATTCGTGTAAAAATTTCACTCTTTTGTTTCTGTTTCTGTTAATTGTATCATTTTACGTTTTTATAATTAACTTCCGCGTTAATTGTATTATCTCCAGCACTAATCGATAAACGGTTCTTCTTCTTAATTGAGTATTCTCCTTCTTTTTTGGTAAAGGCCGCCTTTCGGATAGTCCGTGATCTCAATTTATCTTATTTTTAATTCTATTTATTAAATTTATAAATAAATAGAAACCAAATTGAAGAAATTTTAGATTTATTAACAATTGTATAATGTATCGAGTATTAATCGATTATTCAACAGTAGTATTGACTCGTTCTCAGGGCTGTCGATTAATTTTTTACATCTGTATTTTCTATTAATTATTAGGTTCTTTGAACGGTTATTTTATATATAGTCAGAGAAGGATAAGGTCAGGAAAGTATAACACTTACATGTAAAAAGCTTAATAATTAAAAATTACAAGTTATTAGTTAATATATAATGTTTATTAAAGAAAAAATTAGAACCATTGAAGACTGAATGATTATGTTGGTAAAGCTCGCTTTGAATTGTGGGAGTCAAGATGGCTGCTCCCGGACTGCATATGTTAATCTGTAACCGACTCGACGAAATTTTCTTCCAATAAATGGTGCCTTTTCAGTGTTTCCTCGTCTCCGCAGTTGTGATCATTCCTTCTGGTGTTAGTAGAATGGTTCTGGTTCAGTGTTTTGTGATTAACTTCGATTAAATATGTGTGATAATGTTTCATTTACTTTGTTCAATAAGGTCGAAACTTGCACTTCTCGTCTCGTTATTAAGAATTATTTATTGTATAGTTTAATTTATTATTTCACTCATTTACTGTTCCGTATTACTTTAGTTTAATTGTGGTATTAAATGTTCTCACTGAGTTTAAGGTTTAAGTTCAAAATTTAGTAGTTTACGATTTTTCACTGCAGACTAGGCTTACAGACCGATCGCCATATTTGTCTGCTATATAGGTTAATATAAGCAAAAATCTCATTCAAGTGTGTTCGACAAGGTCCAATAATTAACTGTTCTCATTTCCTTCGTCTCCTGGAAACGTCTTAGCCAATTTAATATTAGCAATACATTGTTTTAAATCTGTTTGGCTTCCGCTACATGCAGAAAATTTACATTATATTACTGAATATATTTTTGCTATTATTTAATTTTGTAAAATACTAAATACATAATCTCTTTCTTTAGTTCATTCTGTTTGATTTGATACCAAATGAGATAGTTTTACAAAGTTTTTTATCTAAAATGCTATATTTCTTTCATTTTGAAAAAGTAGGCTTTAAAATTTACTTCCTGTCCTTCCCCAAATGTTTGCCATTTTATATGTTATATTTATGATTGTACTAAATCTCAGATTCACATAAAATGTTTATCTTCCTTAATTTCTTGTAATTTTATTAATTGGTTATCCTTTTAAATATTATTCAATAATTTATGACTCCCCACTCTCAATTTTCAGTTATTACATTTGCATTTTTTCTCATAAATCTTCCTATCTTTTTACAATATCTTTTTAAAGTATAATTTACATTATATTACTCTGTGACTGATTTACCTTACATAAATTTCATCAGTTTAACTAGTTTACTGTACTTGATTCTTCAATTATAATGTAGTTTAGATTTACCATTTGGCCTAGATTTTATCTGATTTTACATACAAAGGTTTTTAATAATATAGCTTGTTTATACCCTTTCTGACCTTCTATTCTAATACAATGTTAATTAACAATTCCTTATTTTACTACAAGAACATTTAGTATTGAATTCTAACTAATAATACATAACAATTATTTGACATGAAAAACATGGTATTTAAGCTCAGACATTCTAGTCTTGATTATTTCTAGTAACTCATAATAAACATTTTATAATAAAAGAATGGTATCCACACTCCGACATTGCATTCTTGATTAAAACTATTAAACATAATACACATTTTAGAATATTAGAACATTACTCTCTATTTCCTACATTTAGGTATAGAGTTCATTTATTTCAATAGGAACATAACACATCTGTTCCTTCATTTTTAAATCTTTCTTATTTTATTTTAGGGATGTATCCCTTGTCACTTTACTTATTAAATACCTGCTCTTTATTTATCTTACTCATTTCAGTGAATGTTATTAGATAAAGAGTAGCAATTTATTAGAAACATTAGTCTTTGCTTTTCATAATACTATTCTATCAAAGAGTATTCATGAAGTTAAATTAAAACTTTAAAGTTGTTTAAAGGTACATTTTTATTAAGTTTAAGCATTTAATGCACTTTCTTGAAGTTTATTTACTATAATATAATAAATTGCACTTGTCCCCTGATAATTCTTGATACTATCACTAATCAGTTTTATAGTTTTATATTATCAAGAATTTTATTTATAGAGGACTGTTAAGATTTGTTTTTTATTCATTATACAATAACTTTCATTGGTGCACTTTTACTTATAACTCTAAACACTTTTGTTTACATTTATTTTACATTAATTCTGTTTTTGGATGTTATACTTTCATTTGTGACATTTAATTTCCTTTGGGGTTGTTGTTTTCTCCTTGCTGGGTTTCCTTTGAGTATTTGTTGTAGTCTTCTCCTCCTACTATTTTGTATCTTCAAACTCATTCCTGTTTATTAGGTATTTTGGTTTGTTCTGGGTATCTTCCTTACTTACTCCTATCCTACCTGGGTATTTTCTTACTTTATTTTAGTTTTTTAATTTATTTTTCATTACACATATTTGTTGCATAGTTGTTTTTTCTGTATTTTTACTTCTTCAAGTTATGATTGTATTTTATGGTAATACTTATTTGTTTTCATTTGGATTTTACTTTGATAGTTATTTTAATTGATATTTATTTATAATCATATTTCATTCTTTATTAAGTGGATAATCTGTCATGCTACAGATTGCTCTCCTCCAGAAGTGATTAGTTCAGACCATACTTTGAGTTTGTCTGAAATAATTGCTTATGATACCCATTATAAATTATAATTCTTGACTTCCTTTCCATTTCTATCTTTGCTTCTTCATATTTGAGCTTACATATATTTTATTCTTAAATTGATTTTCCTTGACAGTAATAGTAATCTGAGGTTTATTATTATTTATTTTCATTTTTTTTTCTCTCTTAACTTGGTGTTTTATCCTTGGGATATTTATTCCCTAACATTCCCTAACACGTGAGCTGGGGCAGTTCAGAGAGGCACTTTTGGCTACATATACTCTGCTGGCCATACTACACTTCTCATTGAGATCAGAGGAAATTCATCTCTGCTCAAAACAAAATAATACTGCTGGAATCATCTACAGACAGTCATTAATAAAAATTAGATACGAATAGTCTATTTTACGACTATTAAAAAATATCTTTGGATACCTCACTTCGTATTTGCTCAGATCTGTTAATATTTCTATCTCAGTTATTTTTCTTCTCAGTTAGTCTTCTGACTTGTTAGCTCTACTGATATCTTATTTCTCATTATGGTGGGAAGCTCTATTATTAATATAATAATCACTAGTTATTAAGTATAAAGTTTTTTGTGTGAATTCTCTATTATTCTTGTGTTGTTATCACCATCTGCTTCTGGTCATTGGTAGCATATTTGTTATTATATTTTTGTTTTTCTTAGTTCTTATGAATCGTTCCACTAGTTTCATGTTCTTCCAATTATTCTTCTAATTGTCTTTATTATAATTGACATTTATTTTATGTTCATAGTTATATTATTGATTTATTTATATATTTTTTTCTTTTTCAAAAAAAATTATTTCACTCTTGTTTTATATCCAAATGAATTCTTTAATTATAATATTTATGTGGTCATGTTTCTCCTTGTATTGTGTAAAGGTTTTATTATTTTTATTCCAAAGCAAAATGTCAAAAATCCGGCTGCACTTCACTTTCAAATTTCAAAAGTTCGAAAACTTGTTTTAACTAAAATGAAATGCTCTATATCTGCAAGTGGAGAAAACAACTATAACATGAATATAGCACAGTCTTTGTCAATAACAAAGAAAGGCAAAAAGCCTATGGATATTAATCCAACAGAGTTAGTTATAGGTGTCAAAGTGAAGCCCTCTAAAATAATTGACGTTGAAAAATTGCTTGTTAAGCATTATGGTGAAAACTGGAAGGAACTGCAAAAATTGCAATGGCTTAAGAAAATAATAGAAGAAAATTACACAAAACCTGAACTTCCTAAAGAAGCTTTTCATTGTGACTGTGAAAATACGCCTGCTGATGAATGCAATGATGTTATTGAGATTATTTTGCAAGATAATGACATCCAATACAGTTTTGTTTTGACATTTGTGTTCTTTCAGTATTGGTAATATTGCCGTTTAATTAAATTTGTTTCATTTTGAATAAAAGTATTATTGAATCTGTGTATTGTTTTTTGATAATAAATGACTTTTTGTTTTACTGTTATCAACAAACTTTTATTTTATACTCCTGATAACTAAATTACTGCAACAGTCACCAGTATCCTATCTTTGTTACAAAATCAGCCAACTCCCAATCTTGGTTACAAACATGGCCAACTCCATAATTCAGCTGCAAATTTCTGCTTATTTTCTAACTCAAAAAAGCAGATATTAGTGCTTTTTCAATTTTTAGACTACCATGAATCTACAGAAAAAAATTCAAGTTGTTAGTGTTAATAATTTTATAGAAACCAGTTTTTCTGCTCTCCTGTAAAATTTTGCTAAACGGAGATAGCCATCTTTGTAACCAGGCTACTCAAATATATCGCAGCTGTACTGAAAACTAAGGCCGCTGCCTCCATGTATTTATAGTCCCGCTCACACACCAGAAGCTTCCAAACTGCGTCTTATCTCTCGTGTGAACTACGTAATTAACTGCGGCCTTGACACAGTCTGAGCGCCTGAGCGAAGCCCGGCACAGTCGAGAAGATTCTCACAAAATGCGTCTACAAGCACGTACGCCACACGCTTACATTCTGGATCTCTCTGGAACGTTCGATAAACACGTAGATTGTTCTGTGATGCCGTAACAACATTGACACTATCGGCATCAATTACTTTCGTTTTTTTTTTTTTTTTTTTTTTTTTTTTGCTTGATTTTAATGCTATACACTGTTAGCATCATTATTGACTATTTTTATGGAAGTTGTTAATAATAATAAATTCTTAACAGTATAATATTTATGTCTGTAAAACATTTCTCAATGTCTATATTGACATTTAACACTAGGTATTTCAGCTGCTCCAACTGGTGGCAGTGGGACAGAGGGTCGGCTCAGAAAATGTGGGGGGGAGACCTCTCAGTACCACCCATACTCTCTAGTCAAACCTCATAAATAGGCAAGAGAAAGTTGTGCAACGAATTTCATTAAAATATCATAACTCTGCTATTGCAACAAAGTTTAATAAACATTTCTGATAGTTTGGACTCAAGTTGGATAACATATTTTTATTATGTTTCAGTTTGTTAAATCAATAATTTCTTTTTATCTGGCGCTGATAGAACTACAGAAGAGACAACGCACCAAGAACAAATAGATATCTGCACCCAAATGGCCTACAGGTAACAGCTGATACAGAGATAGTTTTGAAATGTTTAATTTTAAGTTTACTGTACATTTAAGCTCAGTTGCACAAACATTTATATTCATGTATAAAGAAAGAGGAAATTAATCACTAAAAGCAAGGGTACCAACTTCAAAAAATGAATTTCTTTGCTGTAGATACACTATCAATAATAATTAAGTAGAACACAGTATGTTTTAAATACACCACAGTGCCAGCTGAATAATCATAAAAGTAAAATTTATTGTGTAACTCTGTGGATGCTCGATTTCATCACTGTTTTACTTGGCTGTCAAAACAAATAATAAATTGTAGTAACAAAATTGTGTTATCAGTTTTTTTATGTATATTAATTCACATTAGACTATGGCTTTTAGCAAATTATTATAATTACAGCTCAAAAATTGTATGTCTCCACTATTGCAGACACTTGGCATCAACAACTACTATATAGCCTACAGTTATTTTTTGGTGCCCATTTACATATTCTGAAACTGTTTTGATATTTAGCACCAAGCTTGGTTTATATTTATACACATACATATATTCTTTTATGTATCTTAACTTTTGAGCGACAATCAGTACTAATATTTTATTAAACATCAATATATACATACCCTGTAACGAATTAAAACTTATTAAACTTTCCCTACATACACCACAACTACTGCTTACCCTGAATCTGTTAAACTTACCTTTTATAAAACCCCCAGAAGATTCCAAACTCGTTCAAAGGTTGCCACGATGTCTTAAGGTGAACATCGAAACCATAATACACTTACCCTTAATCAATTTAGATCATTTACTTCCCTTAAATCAGAAAACTCACAGGTCCGTTTTTAGACGAATCTTTGATGCAGAACTCAGGTTATGGGTGTGGCGTAATAATTATTTTAACGCATTTTTCGGTTAAACAAATATTCTTTCATTTATTTATATTCAACATTAAATTCTTTCTCTTTAAAATAAAATCATACTACTCTTATACTTTAAATCGTTATATTTAAATTTTCTACCACAAACCAGTACTTCCGTAATATAGAAACACACACTCTTTACATCCCTTTAAATTTGAGCTCTTGTGTTATTGTTTGACATAAATTTTGGCCAAAATAAACTTGTTAACTTAGTTTTTCCTTGTACTTATCTGTACTAGGTCCCAGGTCTGGCGCACTATGTTGGGTACCACGTTTTTCACTACACTGTCCAGATTCACATATTAAAACTCTTAATATTGTTGTATAACGGTCTCCTAGTGCACTACACTGGCTTATCCTCTTTGGTAGGCCAGTTTTAATATTTTCAGCCTACTAAAAACACTCCTGAGGCTACAGTGAAATTTACGTCTTTTCTATCTGATGGGTTACTATTTCTATCTGAACTGTTCTGTACTATTTGAAGTGTGTTGCTGAACTGGGCGAGTGTCGCTCGCAGTTGTATACTATACTCAACTCCGGGTGTCGCCCAAGTGGTCACCAACTCGTTCTCTGATTGGTTGGAATATTCTGGAACATTACAACCTACCGGACAGCAGTCCGAATTGTCGCCACGAGGTAGTTTTTGCTTAAAACAAACACGTGCTTTTTTCATGACTCACCAATGCGTACCTTGTACGGCCTGACACCGCTACAGACTGTTACCAACAGTATTACATAGAATAGTTTACTACAAATTATTAAATCAGTTATTTTCTCTATGTTAGCAGTCTTCATAACAACTTCGTCGAATTTTGTTGCTTCTCTGCTATATACACTTTTCCCTCGAACGAGGCCTTTCGGTTTTGTAACCATTATCAAGTTCTTCTTACAACAACATTAAAATACCTACTTCCCTTATATATGTACTAACCCTCCCACGCATCACCAGTTACATTCAACCAATAGGAGGCTGTACTTACCGCCTAGTCCTTGTTAGCCCCGCCCCTTACTCAGTCAACCTGACCTCGTCACATAGGCCTACATTATCCTCTAGAAATCTTCTACAGCTTTCTACCTTCTGAACCTATCCTGTAACCGTATTACACCTTTTACACACTACTCTTTCAAAATATAGTAAAATATATCCTCATTACTAAATTCAGTCTTTATGTTGTAACAAAATAAAATAATTTCGTTCACAAATTTTTAAATTTTGTGGTTTACCAAAAATAAAAAATTTTGGCAGTTTTGTTTTTTGAAAAATTTTGTTTAATTGGTTTTTGTTGTTTGTATTTAGTAAATTAATTTTCGTAATTGATTCGTGTAAAAATTTCACTCTTTTGTTTCTGTTTCTGTTAATTGTATCATTTTACGTTTTTATAATTAACTTCCGCGTTAATTGTATTATCTCCAGCACTAATCGATAAACGGTTCTTCTTCTTAATTGAGTATTCTCCTTCTTTTTTGGTAAAGGCCGCCTTTCGGATAGTCCGTGATCTCAATTTATCTTATTTTTAATTCTATTTATTAAATTTATAAATAAATAGAAACCAAATTGCAGAAATTTTAGATTTATTAACAATTGTATAATGTATCGAGTGTTAATCGATTATTCAACAGTAGTATTGACTCGTTCTCAGGGCTGTCGATTAATTTTTTACATCTGTATTTTCTATTAATTATTAGGTTCTTTGAACGGTTATTTTATATATAGTCAGAGAAGGATAAGGTCAGGAAAGTATAACACTTACATGTAAAAAGCTTAATAATTAAAAATTACAAGTTATTAGTTAATATATAATGTTTATTAAAGAAAAAATTAGAACCATTGAAGACTGAATGATTATGTTGGTAAAGCTCGCTTTGAATTGTGGGAGTCAAGATGGCTGCTCCCGGACTGCATATGTTAATCTGTAACCGACTCGACGAAATTTTCTTCCAATAAATGGTGCCTTTTCAGTGTTTCCTCGTCTCCGCAGTTGTGATCATTCCTTCTGGTGTTAGTAGAATGGTTCTGGTTCAGTGTTTTGTGATTAACTTCGATTAAATATGTGTGATAATGTTTCATTTACTTTGTTCAATAAGGTCGAAACTTGCACTTCTCGTCTCGTTATTAAGAATTATTTATTGTATAGTTTAATTTATTATTTCACTCATTTACTGTTCCGTATTACTTTAGTTTAATTGTGGTATTAAATGTTCTCACTGAGTTTAAGGTTTAAGTTCAAAATTTAGTAGTTTACGATTTTTCACTGCAGACTAGGCTTACAGACCGATAGCCATATTTGTCTGCTATATAGGTTAATATAAGCAAAAATCTCATTCAAGTGTGTTCGACAAGGTCCAATAATTAACTGTTCTCATTTCCTTCGTCTCCTGGAAACGTCTTAGCCAATTTAATATTAGCAATACATTGTTTTAAATCTGTTTGGCTTCCGCTACATGCAGAAAATTTACATTATATTACTGAATATATTTTTGCTATTATTTAATTTTGTAAAATACTAAATACATAATCTCTTTCTTTAGTTCATTCTGTTTGATTTGATACCAAATAAGATAGTTTTACAAAGTTTTTTATCTAAAATGCTATATTTCTTTCATTTTGAAAAAGTAGGCTTTAAAATTTACTTCCTGTCCTTCCCCAAATGTTTGCCATTTTATATGTTATATTTATGATTGTACTAAATCTCAGATTCACATAAAATGTTTATCTTCCCTTAATTTCTTGTAATTTTATTAATTGGTTATCCTTTTAAATATTATTCAATAATTTATGACTCCCCACTCTCAATTTTCAGTTATTACATTTGCATTTTTTCTCATAAATCTTCCTATCTTTTTACAATATCTTTTTAAAGTATAATTTACATTATATTACTCTGTGACTGATTTACCTTACATAAATTTCATCAGTTTAACTAGTTTACTGTACTTGATTCTTCAATTATAATGTAGTTTAGATTTACCATTTGGCCTAGATTTTATCTGATTTTACATACAAAGGTTTTTAATAATATAGCTTGTTTATACCCTTTCTGACCTTCTATTCTAATACAATGTTAATTAACAATTCCTTATTTTACTACAAGAACATTTAGTATTGAATTCTAACTAATAATACATAACAATTATTTGACATGAAAAACATGGTATTTAAGCTCAGACATTCTAGTCTTGATTATTTCTAGTAACTCATAATAAACATTTTATAATAAAAGAATGGTATCCACACTCCGACATTGCATTCTTGATTAAAACTATTAAACATAATAAACATTTTAGAATATTAGAACATTACTCTCTATTTCCTACATTTAGGTATAGAGTTCATTTATTTCAATAGGAACATAACACATCTGTTCCTTCATTTTTAAATCTTTCTTATTTTATTTTAGGGATGTATCCCTTGTCACTTTACTTATTAAATACCTGCTCTTTATTTATCTTACTCATTTCAGTGAATGTTATTAGATAAAGAGTAGCAATTTATTAGAAACATTAGTCTTTGCTTTTCATAATACTATTCTATCAAAGAGTATTCATGAAGTTAAATTAAAACTTTAAAGTTGTTTAAAGGTACATTTTTATTAAGTTTAAGCATTTAATGCACTTTCTTGAAGTTTATTTACTATAATATAATAAATTGCACTTGTCCCCTGATAATTCTTGATACTATCACTAATCAGTTTTATAGTTTTATATTATCAAGAATTTTATTTATAGAGGACTGTTAAGATTTGTTTTTTATTCATTATACAATAACTTTCATTGGTGCACTTTTACTTATAACTCTAAACACTTTTGTTTACATTTATTTTACATTAATTCTGTTTTTGGATGTTATACTTTCATTTGTGACATTTAATTTCCTTTGGGGTTGTTGTTTTCTCCTTGCTGGGTTTCCTTTGAGTATTTGTTGTAGTCTTCTCCTCCTACTATTTTGTATCTTCAAACTCATTCCTATTTATTAGGTATTTTGGTTTGTTCTGGGTATCTTCCTTATTCATTCTTTGTTTCTTCATTACCGTATAGTTATTACGTACGTTGGTTTGTTCTTGGTATCTTCCTTACTTACTCCTATCCTACCTGGGTATTTTCTTACTTTATTTTAGTTTTTTAATTTATTTTTCATTACACATATTTGTTGCATAGTTGTTTTTTCTGTATTTTTACTTCTTCAAGTTATGATTGTATTTTATGGTAATACTTATTTGTTTTCATTTGGATTTTACTTTGATAGTTATTTTAATTGATATTTATTTATGATCATATTTCATTCTTTATTAAGTGGATAATCTGTCATGCTACAGATTGCTCTCCTCCAGAAGTGATTAGATCAGACCATACTTTGAGTTTGTCTGAAATAATTGCTTATGATACTCATTATTAATTATAATTCTTGACTTCCTTTCCATTTCTATCTTTGCTTCTTCATATTTGAGCTTACATATATTTTATTCTTAAATTGATTTTCCTTGATAGTAATAGTCATCTGAGGTTTATTATTATTTATTTTCATTTTTTTCTTTCTTAACTTGGTGTTTTATCCTTGGGATATTTATTCCCTAACATTCCCTAACACGTGAGCTGGGTCAGTTCAGAGAGCCACTTGTGGCTACATATACTCTGCTGGCCATACTACACTTCTCATTGAGATCAGAGGAAATTCATCTCTGCTCAAAACATAATAATACTGCTGGAATCATCTACAGACAGTCATTAATAAAAATTAGATAAGAATAGTCTATTTTACGACTATTAAAAAATATCTTTGGATACCTCATTTCGTATTTGCTCAGATCTGTTAATATTTCTATCTGTTATTTTTCTTCTCAGTTAGTCTTCTGACTTGTTAGCTCTACTGATATCTTATTTCTCATTATGGTGGGAAGCTCTATTATTAATATAATTATCACTAGTTATTAAGTATAAAGTTTTTTGTGTGAATTCTCTATTATTTTTTGTTGTTATCACCATCTGCTTCTGGTCATTGGTAGCATATTTGTTATTATATTTTTGTTTTTCTTAGTTCTTATGAATCGTTCCACTAGTTTCATGTTCTTGCAATTATTCTTCTAATTGTCTTTATTATAATTGACATTTATTTTATGATCATAGTTATATTATTGATTTATTTATATTTTTTCTTTTTCAAAAAAAATTATTTCACTCTTGTTTTTTATCCAAATGAATTCTTTAATTATAATATTTATGTGGTCATGTATCTCCTTGTATTGTGTAAAGGTTTTATTATTTTTATTCCAACACAAGTTTAATCATTTTAATGGTATTAGTGGTTCTTACTTCCTTAAAAATTATTTCATAAATAGTTGGTGGTAAGTTGCTCTTACTATATATTATAATTTGTTTGTTTTATTTAACATCCAAATTCTTTTCTTTAATTCGATAATTATTTTCATAACCAATTGTTTGTAAGTTGATCTTACTATGCTTTTGAATTTTGGTGATTCTTATTTAAATTAAAAATTCTTTTTCTTGATTTCCATAAAGTTTCATAAATAATGGGTAGTAAGTTGTCCTTACTATGTTTTTGAATTTTGTGATTTTCAAAATTCAAAATTCTTTTCCTTTATTTTCAAAATTATTTCCATAAATTATATTCAGCAAGTTGTTCTTACTTTATTTTTGAATTTATTTTATTTAACTTCCAAATTCTTTTCTTTAATTCCATAATTATTTTCATAACCAATTGTTTGTAAGTTGATCTTACTATGCTTTTGAATTTTGGTGATTTTCAAAATTCTCTTCTTTATTTTCATCATTAGTTTCATAAATATTTCGTAGTAAGTTGTTCTTACTATGTTTTGAATTTTGGTGATTCTTATTTAAATTCAAAATTCTTTTTCTTGATTTCCATAAAGTTTCATAAATAATGGGTAGTAAGTTGTCCTAACTATGTTTTTGAATTTTGTGATTTTCTAAATTCAAAATTCTTTTCCTTTATTTTCAAAATTATTTCCATAAATTATTGTCAGTAAGTTGTTCTTACTTTATTTTTGAATTTATTTTATTTTATTTAAGTTCCAAATTCTTTTCTTTAATTCCATAATTAGTTCCATAAATATTTGGTCGTAAGGTGTTCTTACCATTCTTTTTGAATTTCATTGTTTAGACTATTGAGGCGAGTGTCGTCCTCCTCCAATAGTTCGTTTCTAATATTTTTTAAGTAGTTGCAACTAATGATTGTTATATTATTAGAGTTAGTTGCTCCTTGCAACTCTTGTTGATACCCAGGAGATAGGAGCAGTGAAGGGTCATGATAATTCATCACTGCCTCCTCCCGTTTAAATTCTCATTTTTGTTGTTATTAAGGTTAGGACCGACCGAGGCATCAGTCGGGAAACCTAGAGTGGGTTCCTGCCACTCCATGCGATGTTCAAATAGTTGTTCTCGGTTTGGGTTCCGTTCTGGATCATCTAGACTGGTACTTCGTCTAGGCGGATTGTACCTCGAACTATCGCGTTCTCTGCTTCTCCGCCGATCCTCATATTCGTGGAAACTGTTACGCCGCTGATGGATGTATCTTCGTTGGCTGTTTCCTTCGGCTCGTATGAAATTTACCCTGGGCCGGGAAAACCTGTTGTTATTATTGTTATTGTTTGGTGGGTAGCCCCTATTATTATTATAATACCGTTCGGTATTATTATGGTTTGGGTTTCTCTGACTATTAATATTTGGATTCGGGTAATAATTATTTCGATTACCTTGGTAACCGTTATTATTCCTATTTGTAATTTGGTTAATAGGACCGTTATTATTATTATTGTTGGTATTATTATAATTGGAATTGTATCGGTTCCCTTGGTATCCATTGCTGTTATGGTTATTACCGTTGTTCGGGTATGGATTATTTCTGATTTCCGGCCGATCATTCCTCCTTCTGCTTTGCCGATAGTACTCCTCATTCTCGTAGTTCTTCAACAGTTCAGTCATCGCCTGTATCGTTTTTTTTGGCTACCCCTCCTTGCTCTTATTACTTCTTCATCGTAATGGTACGATAGCTTGTTTACGAGGCATTCTTCTGGTATGGCCGGTTCCAAATGCTTCGCCAGACATACCTTTCCGAGGAAGTATGCGGTCATATTGTTACCCATTTGTGTTTTGTATCGGCCGTGACAGATGTTGTCCCGTATTAAGTTCTGGGTGGTCTCCGACCAGTACTTCGCCTTGAACAAGTTTTTGAATTGCTGGTAGTCATCGATCTCACTTCGATTCGCCATCCACCAATTGTCAGTCATTTCCCGGAATGATTCGTCCAACAGTTCCCGGTTATTAATCCATCTGTTGCCCCTATGTTTGGCGAAGTATTCCTCGATTCGGGCCAAGAAATCCATCGGCTTCCTTTTATATTGGCGGAAGTTCAGCCATTCCCGATTCTCGTTTATGGAGATATTCGTGAGGTTAGTTGGTCTGTTTCTAATTACCTCCATCTCTTCCTGGCTCTGCCGCACTTGACCGGTGATATTCGTCATCGCTACTTCCATTCCGTCGCACCTTTCCATAATTTGGTTACATACCTTCCCTAGTTCTTCCTGGCTTTCCCTTCTGTTTTCTTCCGCCTTCCTGCGACTGTGCTCTTCGATATTAGTGAATTTGGTGTTTACCTCTTCCTTTAATTCCTGTACTTCTCGCCCAGTCTGGCTACATGTTTCGTCAACTTCCATGATCTGTTGTTTTACTACCATGGTTTCCTCTTCTATTTTCTTGTTAGTGTACTCCTTATTATCGTTGAGTTCCTTGCTCATTTCTTCTCTTAATAACTCCATCCTTTCGTCTAACTTGTCCAAATTCTCCTGGTTAACCTCCCTTAATTCTTCTCTTAATAGTTGGTTATCCTCCTTCAATTCTTCCCACTTCTCCTCCATCTTCTCTTCCATCTTCTTATTGTTTTCATCTATTTTATTATTGGTCTTTTCGATTTGGTGACTTAATTCTCCTAATTCTTCCTTTGTGGATTGGTCGTTTTCATCCATCTTTTTACTCAATTCTTCCTTAACAGTTGGTTGTCACTCTCCATCTTCTTGCTGGTTTCCTCCATCTTCTGATTAGTTTCATCAATTTTCTGACTCAAGGATCAGTTGTCCTCCTTCAATTCTTCCTTTGTGGATTCTATGTTTTTATTTATTGTTTTGCTCTCCTCCCTCATTTCCATTATCATTCTCATTAGGGTTTCCTGGAACTTAACATCCCCAGTCGGCGCAGTGTTCTCGGCTTGTCCCTCCTGTTGTACGGGTTGATTCGGTTCCTCTTGTGACATTGGTTTGGTTGGTTCGGTCGGAGGTAGCATCATTTCCACGTCTTCCACTGGCGTTGCCTCCTTGTCCTCCATATTAATTTCCTTTTCGGCCTCCGCCGCCCTTTTCTTTGATGTCACTCGACGTTGCATTTTTCTTACTCCTTTAACCGGATACCCGCTGCCAAGCTTGAATTAGGAATTGGGCAAATTATAGTAGCCTATCAATCACTAATTGAAGCCCCTTAGTTGGACGCCAATTTTGTAACAAAATAAAATAATTTCGATTACAAAATTTAAATTTTGTGGTTTACCAAAAATAAAAAATTTTGGTGGTTTTGTTTTTTGAAAAATATTGTTTAATTGGTTTTTGTTGTTTGTATTTAGTAAATTAATTTTCGTAATTGATTCATGTAAAAATTTCACTCTTTTGTTTATGTTTCTGTCTCTGTTAATTGTATCACTTTACGTTTTTATAATTAACTTCCGCGTTAATTGAATTATCTCCAGCACAAATCGATAGACGGTTCTTCTTCTTAATTGAGTATTCTCCTTCTTTTTTGGTAAAGGCCGGCTTTCGGATAGTCCGTGATCTCAATTTATCTTATTTTTAATTCTATTTATTAAATTTATAAATAAATAGAAACCAAATTGAAGAAATTTTAGATTTATTAACAATTGTATAATGTATCGAGTGTTAATTGATTATTCAACAGTAGTATTGACTCGTTCTCAGGGCTGTCGATTAATTTTTTACATCTGTATTTTCTATTAATTATTAGGTTCTTTGAACGGTTATTTTATATATAGTCAGAGAAGGATAAGGTCAGGAAAGTATAACACTTACATGTAAAAAGCTTAATAATTAAAAATTACAAGTTATTAGTTAATATATAATGTTTATTAAAGAAAAAATTCGAACCATTGAAGACTGAATGATTATGTTGGTAAAGCTCGCTTTGAATTGTGGGAGTCAAGATGGCTGCTCCCGGACTGCATATGTTAATCTGTAACCGACTCGATGAAATTTTCTTCCAAAAAATGGTGCCTTTTCAATGTTTCCTCGTCTCCGCAGTTGTGATTATTCCTTCTGGTGTTAGTAGAATGGTTCTGGTTCAGTGTTTTGTGATTCACTTCGATTAAATATGTGTGATAATGTTTCATTTACTTTGTTCAATAAGGTCGAAACTTGCACTTCTCGTCTCGTTATTAAGAATTATTTATTGTATAGGATTAATTTATTATTTCACTCATTTACTGTTCCGTATTACTTTAGTTTAATTGTGGTATTAAATGTTCTCACTGAGTTTAAGGTTTAAGTTCAAAATTTAGAAATTTACGATTTTTCACTGCAGACTAGGCTTACAGACCGATCGCCATATTTGTCTGCTATATAGGTTAATATAAGCAAAAATCTCATTCAAGTGTGCTCGACAAGGTCCAATTATTAACTGTTCTCATTTCCTTTGTCTCCTGGAAACGTCTTAGCCAATTTAATATTAGCAATACATTGTTTTAAATCTGTTTGGCTTCCGCTACATGCAGAAAATTTACATTATATTACTGAATATATTTTTGCTATTATTTAATTTTGTAAAATACTAAATACATAATCTCTTTCTTTACCTCATTCTGTTTGATTTGATACCAAATAAGATAGTTTTACAAAGTTTTTTATCTAAAATGCTATATTTCTTTCATTTTGAAAAAGTAGGCTTTAAAATTTACTTCCTGTCCTTCCCCAAATGTTTGCCATTTTATATGTTATATTTATGATTGTACTAAATCTCAGATTCACATAAAATGTTTATCTTCCCTTAATTTCTTGTAATTTTATTAATTGGTTATCCTTTTAAATATTATTCAATAATTTATGACTCCCCACTCTGAATTTTCAGTTATTACATTTGCATTTTTTCTTATAATTCTTCCTATCTTTTTACAATATCTTTTTAAAGTATAATTTACATTATATTACTCTGTGACTGATTTACCTTACATAAATTTCATCAGTTTAACTAGTTTACTGTACTTGATTCTTCAATTAAAATGTAGTTTAGATTTACCATTTGGCCTAGATTTTATCTGGTTTTACATACAAAGTTTTTTAATAATATAGCTTGTTTATACCCTTTCTGACCTTCTATTCTAATACAATGTTAATTAACAATTCCTTATTTTACTACAAGAACATTTAGTATTGAATTCTAACTAATAATACATAACAATTATTTGACATGAAAAACATGGTATTTAAGCTCAGACATTCTAGTCTTGATTATTTCTAGTAACTCATAATAAACATTTTATAATAAAAGAATGGTATCCACACTCCGACATTGCATTCTTGATTAAAACTATTAAACATAATACACATTTTAGAATATTAGAACATTACTCTCTATTTCCTACATTTAGGTATAGAGTTCATTTATTTCAATAGGAACATAACACATCTGTTCCTTCATTTTTAAATCTTTCTTATTTTATTTTAGGGATGTATCCCTTGTCACTTTACTTATTAAATACCTGCTCTTTATTTATCTTACTCATTTCAGTGAATGTTATTAGATAAAGAGTAGCAATTTATTAGAAACATTAGTCTTTGCTTTTCATAATACTATTCTATCAAAGAGTATTCATGAAGTTAAATTAAAACTTTAAAGTTGTTTAAAGGTACATTTTTATTAAGTTTAAGCATTTAATGCACTTTCTTGAAGTTTATTTACTATAATATAATAACTTGCACTTGTCCCCTGTTAATTCTTGATACTATCACTAATCAGTTTTATATTATCAAGAATTTTATTTATAGAGGACTGTCAAGATTTGCTTTTTATTCATTATACAATAACCTTCCTGGGTGCACTTTTACTTATAACTCTAAACACTTTTGTTTACATTTATTTTACATTAATTCTGTTTTTGGGTGTTATACTTTCATTTGTGACATTTAATTTCCTTTGGGGTTTTTGTTTTCTCCTTGCTGGGTTTCCTTTGAGTATTTGTTGTAGTCTTCTCCTCCTACTATTTTGTATCTTCAAACTCATTCCTGTTTATTAGGTATTTTGGTTTGTTCTGGGTATCTTCCTTATTCATTCTTTGTTTCTTCATTACCATATAGTTATTATGTACGTTGGTTTGTTCTGGATATCTTCCTTATTCATTCTTTGTTTCTTCATTACCATATAGTTATTATGTACGTTGGTTTGTTCTGGGTATCTTCCTTACTTACTCCTATCCTACCTGGGTATTTTCTTACTTTATTTTAGTTTTTTAATTTATTTTTCATTACACATATTTGTTGCATAGTTGTTTTTTCTGTATTTTTACTTCTTCAAGTTATGATTGTATTTTATGGTAATACTTATTTGTTTTCATTTGGATTTTACTTTGATAGTTATTTTAATTGATATTTATTTATAATCATATTTCATTCTTTATTAAGTGGATAATCTGTCATGCTACAGATTGCTCTCCTCCAGAAGTGATTAGTTCAGACCATACTTTGAGTTTGTCTGAAATAATTGCTTATGATACCCATTATAAATTATAATTCTTGACTTCCTTTCCATTTCTATCTTTGCTTCTTCATATTTGAGCTTACATATATTTTATTCTTAAATTGATTTTCCTTGACAGTAATAGTAATCTGAGGTTTATTATTATTTATTTTCATTTTTTTTTCTCTCTTAACTTGGTGTTTTATCCTTGGGATATTTATTCCCTAACATTCCCTAACACGTGAGCTGGGGCAGTTCAGAGAGGCACTTGTGGCTACATATACTCTGCTGGCCATACTACACTTCTCATTGAGATCAGAGGAAATTCATCTCTGCTCAAAACATAATAATACTGCTGGAATCATCTACAGACAGTCATTAATAAAAATTAGATACGAATAGTCTATTTTACGACTATTAAAAAATATCTTTGGATACCTCACTTCGTATTTGCTCAGATCTGTTAATATTTCTATCTCAGTTATTTTTCTTCTCAGTTAGTCTTCTGACTTGTTAGCTCTACTGATATCTTATTTCTCATTATGGTGGGAAGCTCTATTATTAATATAATAATCACTAGTTATTAAGTATAAAGTTTTTTGTGTGAATTCTCTATTATTCTTGTGTTGTTATCACCATCTGCTTCTGGTCATTGGTAGCATATTTGTTATTATATTTTTGTTTTTCTTAGTTCTTATGAATCGTTCCACTAGTTTCATGTTCTTCCAATTATTCTTCTAATTGTCTTTATTATAATTGACATTTATTTTATGTTCATAGTTATATTATTGATTTATTTATATATTTTTTTTCTTTTTCAAAAAAAATTATTTCACTCTTGTTTTTTATCCAAATGAATTCTTTAATTATAATATTTATGTGGTCATGTTTCTCCTTGTATTGCGTAAAGGTTTTATTATTTTTATTCCAACACAAGTTTATTCATTTTAATGGTATTAGTGGTTCTTACTTCCTTTTCTTTCTATTCAAAATTATTTCATAAATAGTTTGTGGTAAGTTGCTCTTACTATATTTTATAATTTGTTTGTTTTATTTAACATCCAAATTCTTTTCTTTAATTCCATAATTATTTTCATAACCAATTGTTTGTTAGTTGATCTTACTATTATAACCTACTGAATTTGTGCTCTTGTTTACGTGTTGTTATGTCAGGTGTTACACTCCGTGCACTTTTATATACTTACTGATGACTGGTTCCTCTGCGACGATGTTGTCCTGCAAGCACAACTTAATCTACTATATGTATGTGGGCGCCACTTGGATATTTTGTTCCAAGAAATTATTATTATTATTGAAATTAAATTTTGATTTCTTAAATTAATTATATTAAAAAAATGTGAACAAGATAGTTTGAATTGAAAATAACGTATGTTTAATGAACTTTAAAAATCGTCTGAAGGACTAACACTCGAATTAACAAAATTGCAGAGTTACAAAAATATTATTCTTGACAAGTTTTTCAATTAAGTATCGGCTAATATTATATTTTCTTACTCAGTTGAATAGCATGAGTTTAGTGTATGAAAAATCTTTATACTCAGGACGTGACTCCTTTGAACTACCAAGACAAATCAATAGGATGCTTTACAAAAATTGTGTGATTTGAAGGTGTGTGACATGTGTAGTACAATTGTGTGACAATGGATACCAGGTAAAAATGATTTTAATTTTTGAACAACTCACGTTCCAGTGGGTAATTATTTCCTGAACTGGACACTTCTCTTGGGGACGTTTTCAATCTTGCCTCTTCGTGTATACGTTCCTCGTGCACTGGTAATTATTTATAAGTCAAATAACGGTTCTTAAAACTCCGCACGATTGAAATAAGTTTCGCACTGTATCTATGCTTTGAATTCTGGCGGTGGCGATCAGCTGTCTGCGTGGTTTCTCGATTCGGCCGTCACAGCGCTAGTTCCAGACTCAATGTAGAAAGGCTCGTGTCAGTAAATCGTTTTGGGAATGTTGTCAAAGTCAGTTTGTCTTTAGCAAATACCAGCAGAATTGATTCTCTCTATTAAAATTCGGTCCTTTTCAGGGCCGCTGATAGTCTGGCTGTGTGTGTTCTATTAAATATGGCATGTTGCTGCTCTATTCAACAACACGTTGGCGTATACTCCTTGTAGAGGTTAAGTCAGTATTGTGTCATGTACGGGAAAAACCTATCTGTGTTCTCATGTCGAATTCTCATTCTTCGATTTCGCCTCGGATGTGATGATCAGTTTCGTGGGTGATGTGTCTCTTCTGGATTCAAAGCATAAAGTGTTTTTTGGTTAAATTTCGTCTTCCTTATATACTCTGTAAGGCTCATTGTTTTAATTTTTTGACATGAACTTCCGGTGTATTTGTGTAAAAATTCCTTCTAGAACGTTCGAGAATAATCATTTGGAACATCATAGAACAAATTTGACTTCCATAGAAGCTTTAGAACAAAAACTTCTTATTCTTCACACTAAGGATATTACTAAAATTATTCTGGTATTTGTCAAACAATTTTACATAACTACTTACAATCTGCATGCCATTACTATTTTTGGATTCTCTTCTTTCAACTGAATATAATGATACTAATTACGATTGGGTTTGAACAAATTAAATCTAATAAAATAACATAAAATACAACTCTTACCTTGGAATGTTTTCACAAAATTCTAATTTTCTACTTACTAAAATGTTATGAAGTTGCTTGGTTCTTGCTATAACATTAATGCCTAACATAATTATCTTTTCATAACAAAATAAACAAATATTAACACATATAACATATAAATAAGTTCAGTTTTGTGTAGGCATTACATATGGCCTAGGTTTTTTGTCACTGGTTCTTTACAATAATTTGTCTTTTTCGGTATCATATATGGGATTTTTTGGGTATTCACTGAGAGTTTGTTATATTGTTTATCTTTGGTAATACCTGGTTTATCCTGATACTTTTTATTTTTACTGTAAGATTACTTAGCATCATATTGTTTTGCATAAATGAGTTGTTTTCTTGGTGTGACAAATTTCACTTCAAATTCTCTAAGAATTAAGCTTGTTTTCAACTGAGCAAGTATGTTTCTAATGTACATTATAGGATTGTACCTTTTTCCATTATTTTTTCTAATATTCTGCAATCATTCTGTCAAACATTACTATTTTTGTGATTGTTTTTTGGCCTCAGCCTGGTATGGTATAGGTAAATGGTTTCATAACATGACTGTTAAATTGTTTTTTAGGTGGTCATATATATAAGTATAGTTACATTATATTGTATTTCAACTTTAGAATACCATTTTGTTGCATTTTGACAACATTAAATTCATAAATATTACCATTTTATAGGTTCATCACATGTTTTCAGTTAACACTGTTTTTGACTATTTTAATTGATTTCTAATCAATTTACAGCTTTCTCTATTTAAGATAATTTGTTCGTCTCTGTCTAATTGACATTTACATATAGTTTTTATATTAATTCTATAATAATTAATTTTCACATAAGATCTGAGTGATTGGTCTCAAATCCAACACCTTAATATTTTTTGTCATAACATTTATATATTTTTTATTTTAACTTATATCCTTTTTAATAATGTATTCAAATCATTTAATACATTTATTTTATTTATATTACAAAGTATAATAATGGATCTTGTCCATTAATTCACAATAAATAGTTTTTTATACCCTATTCAGAGTTACATTTCTTAATATGTAATGGCCTCATTTTGGTCATTTCTGAGATTATCTGGTTCTCTTATAGTATATTATTAGTTTTACACTGTTCTTCACTTAAATAATATATATGGGGTTTGAGTCTTAGTCATAGTCTTTGTCGTTTTTTCATGTTGATGATATTAACTATCGGACAATATTACAAAATTTTTCGGATTACTTGGGTTCGATACTGTTCACCTCACTTTCCTCTTATGATAAATTACTATGCAAATAATTTCCTTCATGGAACATTCTGTGACGTTACATATGCCTCTCCGTTAAAATTGATAATTTGGGAAAAACATTTCTTTAGTTTTGATGAAATTATCATTTCTATATTAACCTTTTATTAGCTTCCTTATATTTCATTCTTTTATCTTATAATTAGATTCCTGTACTACTCCTTTAATATATTAATCCATCTCATTATCCATGTCTCAATCTTTACCATATCTCCTTTTCCTTTCCTTTACCTTGATGTTAATTATTTAATCTTTGATATAACTCCCTAACAATTCCCTAACTTTTATAGCGGGTTCGGAGTCAGAGGGGCCCCATTGGCAATCCTATCTCCGCCGTTCCTCAACTATAACCACTGAAATCAGAGGAAACACATCTCTGTCCAGAAAATATATAAGACGTACTTATAATTGCACTTTCGCAACAAATAATAATAATAAAAAAATATAATATTCAAAGATCATAGGCTCCTACACATAAATTCCCTTTCTTAATCTCTTCTGATTATTTCCCAATTATATTAATATATCGTTCTCCGCAGGTAAAATTATCTTTTAAAATCATTCAATTATAAATTCATCATTACCTCCTTATGTAACACACTGGTTCCCTTTTTCTTCCTTTTTTTTTCTTTCAATTATCATTTCCTTTTAGTATCAATTATATGACAGTATTTCTTCTCCTTAGTATTATCAATTGTTATTTGATTGTTCAATAATTTATTTAATTAATTGTCCTTTCCTTCTTTCCTTTTTCTCCTTTTCTAAGTACGGGTAAGTTGGTAAATATACGATGACTTGTATTTTTATTCATGGTACCTTCTCAACGATGCTTGATTATATGTACCCTTTACTTTGTTACTAACAGTGTCTGTTACCTCGTATGTATTGTTTTCTTTGTCTTTTGTAATTGTAAAGGGTCCTGTATATAAAAGTAACAATTTTTTCATTATGCCTTGTATAGTACTGGGCAATTCTCTATTTCGGACTAACACCTTTTCTCCTACCTTATACTTAATTGCCTTTGGTTGGGATTGAATATATTTCTTCCGTTGTTGTACCGTTTTTTCTAATACTCTGTTATAAAACTTGGTTCCTTCAAATTGGTATTCAGGTTCGCTGGGAAAACTAATAATCTCCATTATTTCCCATGGTGGGGGTCTTTCGAACATAACTGTGTACGGTGACTCCTCTATGGTATTATGATATGATAAATTGAGAAAATCCTCTGTTGACGCTAAGTATTCGTGCCATCTCTTCTGTTCATCATGGCAGTAGGTTCTCAACAACCGTCCTACTTCCCTCAACACTCTCTCGGCAGGGTTACTATTTGGGTGATACACGGATGTCTTATACGTCTTTGTCCCGTGTTCTAAAAGATTCTCTTTCCATAATTTTCCCTTAAACTGGGTACCGTGGTCTGTAATTATAGAATACGGTCTGCCTACCTCCATTATATACCGTTCTATTATGATTTCTATAATTTTCTTTGTCGTAGCCCTAGTTATCAGATAAAGCTTAGTATATTTGCTGAAATGGTCAAAGATAATTACGATGAATTTATACCTGTGTCTTCCACCGCTGTGTGGAAATGGTCCACAGATATCGAGAAATACCTTTTCTAATTTTTCGGTGGATGTTATGGGTATCATGACCCCTTCCTTTCTCTCGTTATTACATTTTACCTTCTGACAAATATCGCATGACTGTATCGCCTGTTGTACGTTTTTATTCATCCCTTTGATGTATACCTGTTCTTCCAACGCTTTCCTTACCTTGAGGGCACCCATGTGTCCGTATCTATCGTGATAATCAATGATTAGTGGCCTCTCTATCCCTGGTGGAATTACTAACTTCCAATTCTCTTGGTGTGGGGTATTCCTTATAAACAAAGTATCGTCGTGTATACAGTAATATTTATCTATAACCTCGTCGCCTTCCAGTACCCTTTTCCTAATATTTCCTAATTTTGGGTCAGCCTCTTGTTGTGCCTTCACAGCTTTTAAAATATTTTTTAAATCCTCCCTGCTTTTCATGATATGATATACCTTTGCTATTTGTTCCTTTTCGCCGTCAAATGTTTGGTTTTGTAAATTGATGTGGGATAGGACGTCGGCTGCTATGTTTTGCTTGCCTGGTATATATTCCCACGTGATATTATATTCCTGTAGGGCCAAAACCCATCTCGTCAGCCTTCCATGATTTAGCTTACAATGTTTTAAAAATGATATTGATTTGTGATCACTCCTAACCATGATGGGGTATCCTAATATATACGTTCGAAATTTACCGCATGCGAAAACTACACTCAATAACTCTTTTTCAGTGGTATTGTAGTTTCGTTCGCAACTGTTCAGCACGCGGCTGGCGAAGCTAATCACTAAATGGTTTCCATCCTGATCTTCTTGATATAAGGCTGCTAAACTTACATTACTGGCATCGCAATTTAGATAAAATGGCTTCGTAAAGTCGGGGTGATGTAACATAACTGCTTCTAAAAATTTCTCCTTTATGAGATTGAGCACTCCATCTTGCTCTGGTCCCCAAGTCCATTTGTCTTTAGCTGATAACTGCTTTTGAAACCTGGCAGTTAGTTCTGAATAATTGGACCGAAACTTCCTGTAATAGTTACAGATACCTAAAAATGATTGAAGCTGTTTCCTGTTTTTTGGGGTGGGGAACTTCTGTATTGCCTCTACTTTCTCTTTGGATGGAGTAATCCCTTGCTCAGTTAGATTAAAACCTAAAAATTTCACCTCGTTTGCAATAAATTGGGACTTGTCTAACTTGAGGGTAATATTATTCTCTGATAGCTTCTCTAACACCTGTTCAACCCTATTGCAATGGTCATCCCAATTCGCTGAAGTTACCAGTAAATCGTCGACGTATACTGTCATAAATTTCAGCACTTCCTGCCCCAATATCCTGTCCATTATCTTTACAAATACCGCCACTGAATTTATCAAACCAAAAGGTAATCGTTTAAACTGATAGTTTCTGCCTTCAAATATGAATGCCATATATTTCCTACTATCTGGGTGGAGTTCTACCTGCCAGTAGCCGCATACTGTATCCCATGAACTTATATACCTTGTCCCGTGAAACTTTTTTAGTATTTCTTCTATCTCCCCAGGGGATGTGCGGTCGTTAACAATTATCTTGTTAATCTCCCTAGCATCGAGACATATACGCACCTGTCCATTCTTTTTCGGCACAGCTATGATTGGGCTAGTATAGGGCGAATGACTATATTCAATTATGTCGTCTTCTATCATCCTGTTCATTCCTCCCTAACTTCGTTCTTTAGTGAGTAAGCAATCGGGTATGATTTTTTGTTAAATTCTACAGGGGTTTTAAATTTAATGGTGCTTTGATAATTTCTGACTTCGCCTGGAGCGTTTGAGAATATATGTCAATAATTATTATATACAGTGTAACCAGCCGTTTATGTGCTGTAATAAAAATTTAATAAAAGTTTAAAATGTTGTTAAACGTGTCAAAATGTATGCTCTCAGTCGTGTACGGGTAAACCGTATTCTGCTCTGCCGCATTCAAACGTAGCAAACGTTGCCGCCTCGCCACCTGATTGGCGTACAGCTCTCTGCAGTATTACCCAGCTTGCGTCTCGCTTTAACGCCTTCACTTCAATAATTACTAGTCGTAATTCTAAATTAACGGAATCAAACATACAGCATTGCAGATTGAGAACATTTATTAATCCTTTAGAATCTTTCACTTGGTTTATTATACATTAAAATTCGTTTTCGGCACCGGCTATTACAATTGCGTAGTTGGTACGCTCAGCTCAGTTGTATACAGTCATTAGTTACTCTAGTTTACAGTAAAAATTATCGTTTTTTCTCAGGGGTGTAAAGTCCTTTTGGCTACAGAAATATATGTTTACGGCTAACACACACAAAGTTATAATAATTCTTACATCTAATTACATAAATAAATCGATATCCCTTTACATTTGACTAAGTAATCACCAATGAAAATTTGTGAAGCAATTTATGGTTATGTTCATTTGCTAGAAGTTAGTTATTAGAAGATTCGTTAATTATTTATCATAATTTACTTTCTTAATAATCGTTAATTTGTTATAGTTAGACAGTGAATTTAAATCAGCATTTATTTTGACTCGGAATAGTGATCAGTGATTTTGAAATAGTTATATTTTAATTCAGACCAAAATTTGTGAATACGCTTTAAGGGATAATGTTTATACTCATCAGTTACTTGTTGCTGAAGATCCCGATGTCGTCTTCTTCGATAGATAACTCCTGGGCTGTCGTCTTCTTCTATGGATAATTCCTGTCGTCTATTTCCCTCGTCTCGGCTGGTTTTCTTTGCTACTTCAGGCCTCGTAATTCTTCAGTTGGTGTCATCTTCTTCTTTTAGGAGGTTCTACTGATCTTCATATAGTGTCTGTGTCGTCTTTCTTCGTTACGGCGTCGCTTCGTCTTCTTTGGATCACTACGGTTTGTTAAATTAATTTTTTATAAATAAAATTTACGTTCAGGATTCCCTGTACTGTTGTACTTGTCTTCTATTAGTTTTAAATAGGTTTGAAATTATTTGAAGAATAATAATTTAGTGTTAATACGAGAGCTACTCGGTCCACCCTCTGGCGTTGGTTAATAATGACTTACTGAAAATCTAATGGTTTTTTGGCGTTATTTTTCTTGTTGCTATGGTTACTTAAGAAATTATGCTAATTTTTCATTGGTTATTAACTCAGGTTATTGTTAAGATTTATCGTCTTTTTCGTCAATTTTTACAAAAATATCTTCAACTGAAGATTACTACTTTGTTCTAATATCTATGGTCATCACATTAGTACCATTCTTCCTAAATTTTTATGATGAACATTTTGATACCCCTCATGCCTACTTTTGGATAGTTAATTACATTTTTACTATTTTCCCAATTTTATATCTTACATATAATTTATTCAAAATTAGTTGTTAACCACATATTTTGGTACTATGAATACCCACTTACATGGTTTAATCATTTGGCACGTTCTGCCTTAACTTTGGATTATTATTTGTTCTTAAATTAATAAATTTATGTTCAACAGTTTGGCTTAGAGCCTAGATTCCATTCTACTACCATCTAACATTTCTTACTAACGTTTCTGGTAACTCTAATATAATTTACAAACAAAACAAACAATAAACATCAATATCCCTAACTCTAATTCTTACTATTAAACATTTCTTTTCAGGTTCTACCCTGAAATAACTTTTAATTGCTGTTATCTGCTTATCCTACAATTTACTCTATGCTATGATTTTCTAAACACAAATAAACTCCTTAATACTTACTTAAAGAAACTCTTATAATACTATTGACAAACTGTTCCTTGTATGCTATGTCCTATCTACTATTCCCTTCACTTTAACACAGTGTTAGTCCTTCTTAATTTGCTACACTCTGATACCTTAACTCTTACCTTAATATATAATCTTGATATCTTATTACCTAAATTAACAATATTACAATTAGTTCAATCTTACCTACTAGTGCACAGTTTATCACAAATTGTTTATCTGTTTAACATAGTTAGCTTACATAATATTTAGTTCTACACTCTCACTACACTTTTCTTTCATTAGAAAGTTTCTATAATTACTACCCTGCTCACTTTGTTTCATTATTTTATACCTATCACTTTCACTACTTATTTAGTTTTACACACACACTTTTGGGCTTATTCACTCTTATTCATGGTTGTCTGATTACTTTACATCACTGTGTGATTATGGTCATTTATAACTATTTACCTCCAAATCACACTGATCACTTTTGGTCATCATTCTAATATTGCTTTTGTTTTGGGCTCAAAGTATTGTTTATAGCCTTTGGCCATTACTACTACAATTAGTTTGGGGTATGGTTAGCTTCTAACCCCCCTACATTATATTATACTATTACATTCTTTAAATAATAAGATACATGTGATACTGTTACCCTTCATTAATCTTATTGTCCTAGCTACATCTCATATGCTACAGACATCAATTCATTACTAAATTTACAATATTCTGTTCACTTTTTTGGAATGACTTGATTATACTTAAACTTCTTCTTCACTGTCTCTTGGTTTTCTTTTGGTTCCTATCCAATCTATTGTGTCAAGTCTGTCGGGTTAATAGTCATTTGTCATTTATTGGGTTATTGGGTTATTGATCTTTAAGTTCATAAGTTTTTTGCCTTTTACTCTTATTTTCAGCTGTTTATTTTATAATTAAATACCATTGAATTCTTGCTACCTTATGTCATGTTACATAATGCATCGCCACCAAAATTGATTATTTCGAAACAAAGATTATTAGATTTTTTCTGAAATCATCAATATAGTTCATTTTATCAAGTTGTTATGATTCAGGAATTCCTCCATCGCTACTTCTTCTGTATTCATTCTTTATTAAGTCATGGTTCATAATATAATAATTGGTATTTTTTTTTTTCTTTATTATTCCCCTTTATGTTCTATTTCCCTAAAATTTTTTCTTCTCTCTCCTTCATATAAATTGGTAATAGTCAGAGGGCACGTGTGGCTCTATTACTCTGCTATCCATTTATACACATTTTGAGTTCAGAGGCCTTGCCTATCTGCTCAATAACATATGTTGGACGTATCTCAACATAAAATCATCACATAATAATATTCATAATAATTATAATAATAGTCGTTCATTTCCGACTCACATAATATTAATACAATAAAACACTTTTGGGACTAATTTTTCTTTCTTTCATACAACTCATGACCTTTCATTTCAATAACTTATCAGGATTCCTTTGTTTTAAGCTTGTGGCGATATTTAATAGGCATTTTGTATTGTTTTAAGAGCTTATTCTATATGGTAGTGATTCTATTTGTCATCACTCTAATGCTCATTGATATTTAATTAACATTGTAGCTGGTTTTGACTCATTTATATTTTTTCATTGATAACTCAGCTAATCTGCCAGTGTTATTTTTTATTTGATTGTTTTGGTTTCTTCTTTTGTGAAACATTAATTTCTATTTTTCCCCTTTTTGTGATGGGGTTTGATAATGATGTTATGTAGCGTCATCATTATTTGTGTAATATTTAATTATTTATTTATCCCCTTTTTGTGATGGGGTTTGTTAATGATGTTATGTAGCGTCATCATTATTTGTGTAATATTTAATTATTTTATATCTCAATTTTTATGATATTTCATTATACATTTTCAAAATTTGCATGTGTTTACACATTTTGTTTCACATTTGGTCGTAAGTTTAGCCTTACTTTGTTTTGAACTTAGCTTATCTTTCTTCTAAATTCCCTCTCATTTATAATAATAATGGTTCCAATCAAATACTTACTGTAAGTTGTGCTTACATTACTTTTGAATTTTGATAATAGTTACTCACAAAATTCTCTTTAATTTTCTGACACTGGTTCATAATACTTTTTTAAAGAAGACTGGTTATAAGTCCCTTTTATCTTTTTAGTTGTGATTTCACTTATGACATAGGTATTATTTTTATTATCTTTCATTATGAGGTAGGGTATTTATTTTGTTATATAATGGACCCTGTTATATACATTCATTTTTCTTATAAGTTAATCTTCTCATTTATTTACATTAATTGGTTTGCATGGTCAATTTACTCAAAATCAGTCCCCTTTCAGATAGTATTTTGACTTAGTTTTATCCGTTTCCGGTACTGGCCGCTGTGCGGGCTGTTCTGCCAATATGATTTTCCGGAGGATTCCGTAAGTTATAAGCAGTGTTAAATCTCTTTATGGGATCGTCACAGTACGGATCATATACATATGGTTCTATTTCATCTTCGTTCCGTCTGTTCCTTCCCTCAGCATTCCTGGAATTTGGATTAGGTTCATTGTTTCCATGATATCCCTCTTGGTCATCCCCGGCCTCGGCCAGGATGTGGTTTATTCGAACATACTGGACTCCCTGGTCATTGCTTGACTGATTTATTGCGGGCGCGTCTCCCCTTCGTTCCCTGCTTCTCCTATCTTCTTCCGGACTCCTGCTCCTTCTTCTGTAATCACGTCTTCTGTCGTTTCGGGCACTGACATAATTTACTTGTCGCCTGTGTGGTTGATTCTGTGTCGATGGGCTATTATTATGGTACTGGTTATTTGGTCTGTTGTACCCACCTCCATTTTGGTTGTTTCCCCGGTTGTAAGGATGGTTACCATTATTATTGTTATTGGGGTAATTCTGATTGTGGTTTCTTGGGTAATTATTGTTGCTGTTTTGATTATGGAACCCTCGATAATTATTGGGGTTAGATGGCGGATGGTTGGCCGGGATGTGGTTTCCCTGTGGTCCACTTGGCTGATTTCGGTTGTCATAATTTCTATAGTTTGGGGAATTCTTTTGTCTGTTCAAGACATAGTGTTTCTCCCGCTCGTACTCTCCCAATAATGCGGCCATCTCTTGTATAGTTTTAATGCGCCCACTTAAACGGCTTTTCGTGATCTCACCGTCATAATGATACGCCAATTGCGTCACTAAGCACTCTTCCGGGATGTTGGGTTCAAGGTTCCTTGCAATGCTCACCTTACCTAAAAAGTAAGCGGTTGGTGACTGTCCTAGGTAAGGGTCGAATCTGCCATTGCTTATATTGTTCCTCACCACGTGCTGAGTTGCCTCCGACCAGTATTTATCTTTGAATAACTTCTTGAATTCATTGAAATTATTTATGTCTGGTCTCACCGCCGTCCACCAATTATCATGGACTTCTTTAAACATGTCATCTATCATGCTTTTGATTATAGTCCACCTTGTCTCTCTGGTTCGGGCTAAGTTTTCCTCCACTCGTTCTATAAACTCAATCGGATTACGTTTATAGTTTTTGAAGTTTATGGTCTCCCTATTTTCACTGCATAACACATGTGAGGTCATGATTGGTCGATCCTTCAATGCGTTGATCTCCTCTTGTAGGTGTAGCTCTCTAGCCCTAAATTCAGCTATTTTTCCTTCTTGGGCGGTTGTGGTGTTCTTCACTTCGCTTACTGACGCGTCCAATCTGCTATAGTTCTCCTCTACTCTGGTTTGTATCTGTTCTAGTTTGTTGTTAGTTTCCTTTTGGAGTCCTTCAATCCTCCTCTTACCTTCGCCTTCAACTTCATTCACCTTGATTAAAACTTCTTCCCGGACTTGCATCACTACTTCGCTGGTTTTCTCTATCTTCTCTTCCGTTTCCATTACAGTTTGTTTCAGTTCTTCTCTGTACTCAGTCAACTGTTGTTGTAATGTATCTTGGTTATATTCAATTTTATCATTCAGCGTTTCAATGTCCTCTTTCATGAGTCTCAAGGTTTCACTGGTTTTCTCATTACTCTTCTCTATCTTTTCTCCTATCAGCTTATTCTCCTCTTTCATCTTCCGTTCTAAAGTTTTGATATTCCTCTTGTTACTCTCCTCATTCCTGTCGAATTTTTCGTTCAAGGACTCAAACTTCTTATTCAATTCCTCCTCCATCTTTTCATTATTTTTGTCCATTTTCTTGAAATTGTCATTTATTGACTCAAATTTCTTGTCTAGTTTTTCACTGTCTTCTCTTCTTTGTTCTCTAGTTTCTTCCTTCATCCTTTGAAACATTTCAGTGGTTCTGTTATTCCCCTCCATTATAATTCTCATCAGATCGTCTAAATTCGTTCCTCCCGCAGTTCTTGTTAGTTCTGTCGGAGTTAATATTTCCTCCCTTTGTGTGGGTTTATCTGTTTCCATGGGAGTTAGTAATTCCTCCACATCTTCCACTGATGTTATTTCCTTTTCTTCCATTCTGGCACCTTTCTCGATCTCCTTTTCTAATCTTCTTGCTTTCTCTTCCGCCTCCTTTTCGCGTAGCTTCGTCTGGAGTCTCGTCTCGTGTTCTGCCCGTTCCATTTCTATAGTCGCCGCTAGAATCTGTAAAGTTTAAAGGTACGTTTCCCTAACTTATTCTAGCCCCACGTTGGGCGCCACTTTGTAACCAGCCGTTTATGTGCTGTAATAAAAATTTAATAAAAGTTTAAAATGTTGTTAAACGTGTCAAAATGTATGCTCTCAGTCGTGTACGGGTAAACCGTATTCTGCTCTGCCGCATTCAAACGTAGCAAACGTTGCCGCCTCGCCACCTGATTGGCGTACAGCTCTCTGCAGTATTACCCAGCTTGCGTCTCGCTTTAACGCCTTCACTTCAATAATTACTAGTCGTAATTCTAAATTAACGGAATCAAACATACAGCATTGCAAATTGAGAACATTTATTAATCCTTTAGAATCTTTCACTTGGTTTATTATACATTAAAATTCGTTTTCGGCACCGGCTATTACAATTGCGTAGTTGGTACGCTCAGCTCAGTTGTATACAGTCATTAGTTACTCTAGTTTACAGTAAAAATTATCGTTTTTTCTCAGGGGTGTAAAGTCCTTTTGGCTACAGAAATATATGTTTACGGCTAACACACACAAAGTTATAATAATTCTTACATCTAATTACATAAATAAATCGATATCCCTTTACATTTGACTAAGTAATCACCAATGAAAATTTGTGAAGCAATTTATGGTTATGTTCATTTGCTAGAAGTTAGTTATTAGAAGATTCGTTAATTATTTATCATAATTTACTTTCTTAATAATCGTTAATTTGTTATAGTTAGACAGTGAATTTAAATCAGCATTTATTTTGACTCGGAATAGTGATCAGTGATTTTGAAATAGTTATATTTTAATTCAGACCAAAATTTGTGAATACGCTTTAAGGGATAATGTTTATACTCATCAGTTACTTGTTGCTGAAGATCCCGATGTCGTCTTCTTCGATAGATAACTCCTGGGCTGTCGTCTTCTTCTATGGATAATTCCTGTCGTCTATTTCCCTCGTCTCGGCTGGTTTTCTTTGCTACTTCAGGCCTCGTAATTCTTCAGTTGGTGTCATCTTCTTCTTTTAGGAGGTTCTACTGATCTTCATATAGTGTCCGTGTCGTCTTTCTTCGTTACGGCGTCGCTTCGTCTTCTTTGGATCACTACGGTTTGTTAAATTAATTTTTTATAAATAAAATTTACGTTCAGGATTCCCTGTACTGTTGTACTTGTCTTCTATTAGTTTTAAATAGGTTTGAAATTATTTGAAGAATAATAATTTAGTGTTAATACGAGAGCTACTCGGTCCACCCTCTGGCGTTGGTTAATAATGACTTACTGAAAATCTAACGGTTTTTTGGCGTTATTTTTCTTGTTGCTATGGTTACTTAAGAAATTATGCTAATTTTTCATTGGTTATTAACTCAGGTTATTGTTAAGATTTATCGTCTTTTTCGTCAATTTTTACAAAAATATCTTCAACTGAAGATTACTACTTTGTTCTAATATCTATGGTCATCACATTAGTACCATTCTTCCTAAATTTTTATGATGAACATTTTGATACCCCTCATGCCTACTTTTGGATAGTTAATTACATTTTTACTATTTTCCCAATTTTATATCTTACATATAATTTATTCAAAATTAGTTGTTAACCACATATTTTGGTACTATGAATACCCACTTACATGGTTTAATCATTTGGCACGTTCTGCCTTAACTTTGGATTATTATTTGTTCTTAAATTAATAAATTTATGTTCAACAGTTTGGCTTAGAGCCTAGATTCCATTCTACTACCATCTAACATTTCTTACTAACGTTTCTGGTAACTCTAATATAATTTACAAACAAAACAAACAATAAACATCAATATCCCTAACTCTAATTCTTACTATTAAACATTTCTTTTCAGGTTCTACCCTGAAATAACTTTTAATTGCTGTTATCTGCTTATCCTACAATTTACTCTATGCTATGATTTTCTAAACACAAATAAACTCCTTAATACTTACTTAAAGAAACTCTTATAATACTATTGACAAACTGTTCCTTGTATGCTATGTCCTATCTACTATTCCCTTCACTTTAACACAGTGTTAGTCCTTCTTAATTTGCTACACTCTGATACCTTAACTCTTACCTTAATATATAATCTTGATATCTTATTACCTAAATTAACAATATTACAATTAGTTCAATCTTACCTACTAGTGCACAGTTTATCACAAATTGTTTATCTGTTTAACATAGTTAGCTTACATAATATTTAGTTCTACACTCTCACTACACTTTTCTTTCATTAGAAAGTTTCTATAATTACTACCCTGCTCACTTTGTTTCATTATTTTATACCTATCACTTTCACTACTTATTTAGTTTTACACACACACTTTTGGGCTTATTCACTCTTATTCATGGTTGTCTGATTACTTTACATCACTGTGTGATTATGGTCATTTATAACTATTTACCTCCAAATCACACTGATCACTTTTGGTCATCATTCTAATATTGCTTTTGTTTTGGGCTCAAAGTATTGTTTATAGCCTTTGGCCATTACTACTACAATTAGTTTGGGGTATGGTTAGCTTCTAACCCCCCTACATTATATTATACTATTACATTCTTTAAATAATAAGATACATGTGATACTGTTACCCTTCATTAATCTTATTGTCCTAGCTACATCTCATATGCTACAGACATCAATTCATTACTAAATTTACAATATTCTGTTCACTTTTTTTGGAATGACTTGATTATACTTAAACTTCTTCTTCACTGTCTCTTGGTTTTCTTTTGGTTCCTATCCAATCTATTGTGTCAAGTCTGTCGGGTTAATAGTCATTTGTCATTTATTGGGTTATTGGGTTATTGATCTTTAAGTTCATAAGTTTTTTGCCTTTTACTCTTATTTTCAGCTGTTTATTTTATAATTAAATACCATTGAATTCTTGCTACCTTATGTCATGTTACAACAGTAATCAATCGTTCCGCCTGTGCTTCGATAATCTGACCCCTTGCTTTCGTCCTTTGGAATTCCCTTATTTCTTCCAATTTTTCTAACCATAATTCTGGGTTATCCTCCTGATATAAGGGCATGTTTAGTGGTCGATCGGCACAATAATAATGATTGACAATAGCTTGATAATGTTCGTTGCTTGTACTATTCTCTTGGGTATCAATTAGATTATTGGTCCAAATTCCCTCATTTGTCTTTAACGTTATTACCTTACTATCAAAATTTATTATCGCTTTATATGGCCTCAGTATATCACAGCCTATTAGGATATTCATGGGTAAATTATTCACTACTAATAGTCCTATTGGTAACGTTACACCATTACTGGTCATCTCTAATGACACCTGTTTCTTTATAGATTTATTCTGCCTTCCCGTCGCTCCGACTAGTATAATGTTATTTATAGGCAGAGTGGGTATGGGTAAATTACTGTTCTGTTTAATTCTCTCCAACTCCACACTGTCTATCAACGATATGTTTGATCCTGTATCAATTAGTAATGTTGCATCTATACCATTGATATCTGCCTTAATTTGTACTATACCATTATTCCATTATTCCCTTTATTATGATTTTCAACTATATTATCCCTCTCTTCTAACAATTCCTCCCTAATATCTCTGAGATAATTATTTGTTCTCAATGTCATTGTCCTGTCTATTTTTGTGTTCAAAACCCCATAATATTGGATCAGTGAAGGGCTGTCTTCCTTTTTCACTGCTGCGTCTAGTTTAAATGAGCACCTGTCTCATTTGCCCGGTCTCCCGGAACATTGGGTTGCTGGCTTGTTTGTGGTTCCTGTCTAACCTCGGGGTTACCACTAATAGGTCGGCTATTTGTTGTATTACTCTGGTTACCTTGCGCCTGCTGTGGGTAATACACGTAAGTCGGTAAATTGGGTTGGTATGGTCGTTGACTATTGGCCATCGTATAGTTTACCTGGGGTCTATACTCCTGATTCCTCCTATCACCTCCTCCTTGATTACCCCTGTTCCGATAATTATTTCCCTGACTATAATTATTCCCTCTATAATTATTGCCGCGATAACTATTTCCTTGATTATAATTCCTATTGTAATTATTTTTGGGGTAATTATTTCGGTTTGGTCCCGGATGGTTACGGTTATTTGGACCTTGATTATTATTATTTCGGCCATTTAGTGGGGTGCTATTGTTCTGGTTATTCGGGTTAAAATTATTATTACCATTTCCACTTCCATTCCGATTTGGTCCGTTGTTACTATTATAATAGTTTACCTTACGATTGGGGGGTTGGTAGTCTTGAAATTTTCCTGCAGACTCACAGTTTTCTAATAGTTTAGCTAGGTCAGTAATTTTACTAAGTTGCTGGTATAATTGGGCATCCTTAATACCGTAGCTATAATGTCCAGCTAACTGTCTCACCAAACATTCTTCCGGGATTGGCGGTATTAACTTTCGTGCCAAACATATCTTTCCCAGGAAATAAGATGTTGGGGATTGTCCCTTGGACGCGTCGTATTTCCCGTAAAAGATGTCCATTCTCACTTTGTTTTGCGCTGTTTCTGACCAATATTTTTCTTTGAATTGGCGTTTGAACTCGATTAAGTTTGTTATTTCGGGTCGTACCGCTATCCACCAATTATCCCTCGTATTTCGGAACGTTTCGTCTAACATTTCCGATATTCTATCCCATCTTGTTTCCCTATTCCTTTCAATGAACCCTTCCATCCTCTCTAAGAATTCCATAGGGTTCTGGCGATAGTTTTGGAAGTTAATTACCTCCCTGTTCTCGCTATGACACGTATGGGTATTCCATATCGGTGTGTCCCTCAGCGCTTCTAATCTCTCCTGCAGGTTTTTCTCCCTCTGATCTATTTCCTGTATATTGTTCCTATTGGTTTTTATTTGCTCGTCCAACCTGTTAGCTATGTCATACGTTCTTTGTATTCTCTCGCTAACGTTTTTTCGGACTTCTCCTACCTCCTGCATGATTTCGTCTTGGTTTTGCCTTACCTTATTATCGAGGGTTCTAAAATCTTGTTTCGTCTCCACGGTTCTTTCCTCTATGGTTTCAAAACGGGTATTATTTCCTTCCTGCAACCTTTCTAACTGTTTCTCCATTGTCTCGACCTTCCTGTCACTGTCGATTTTACTATCATCGATCTTCTTGTTTACTGTTTTGTAATTTGTGCTAATTTCCTTTTTCAGGGACTCTATATATTTTTTATTTTCCTCCTGAAATAGCTCCAACTTTTTTCCGTTATCATTGATCTTCTCGGTTATATACTCCCTTAAAGATTCTATTTTTTTGTCTAATTCCTCCCTATCTTCCTGTCTGTTTTTATTATTCTCCTCCTTATCTTCCTGTCTATCTTTTCTCAGGGATTCTATACTTCCTTTTATTTCTGCTTGTCTTCCTGTCTATTCTTATTATTATCCTCCTTCAGGGATTCTGTGTTTTTGTTCATTGTTTCTTCCATTCTTTGGAACATCACTATTATTACATTCATGTCGATGCTCCCTGTTATTTTTTCTGGTTCGGGTTTCTCTGTTTGGTCTCCCATTTGTATGGGTCCTTCTCCCGTTTGTTCCTCTAACTCATCTCCCGTTTGTATTGGTCTTTCAATTTCTAGTGTGGGCGGTTCTATTTCTATTTCCTCGACTTGAACTGCCTCTCCATCTTCCACACTTAATTCGGGTTCTACATTTTTCTTCACCTTCTTTCCTTTTGGTTGCGGCATCTTGATTTGTTGATAGTTGCCGGGCTTGTTCCTTTCCTTTCAAGCCTCACTAGTTGGGCCGCCAATTTATAACCTACTGAATTTGTGTTCTTGTTTCCGTGTTGTTATGTCGGGTGTTACACTCCGCGCACTTTTATATACTTACTGATGACTGGTTCCTCTGCGACGATGTTGTCCTGCAAGCACAACTTAATCTACTATATGTATGTGGGCGCCACTTGGATATTTTGTTCCAAGAAATTATTATTATTATTATTGAAATTAAATTTTGATTTCTTAAATTAATTATATTAAAAAAATGTGAACAAGATAGTTTGAATTGAAAATAACGTATGTTTAATGAACTTTAAAAATCGTCTGAAGGACTAACACTCGAATTAACAAAATTGCAGAGTTACAAAAATATTATTCTTGACAAGTTTTTCAATTAAGTATCGGCTAATATTATATTTTCCTACTCAGTTGAATAGCATGAGTTTAGTGTATGAAAAATCTTTATACTCAGGACGTGACTCCTTTGAACTACCAAGACAAATCAATAGGATGCTTTACAAAAATTGTGTGATTTGAAGGTGTGTGACATGTGTAGTACAATTGTGTGACAATGGACAGGGCCGGCGACAAGGGGGGACAGAGGGGGCAAATGCCCAGGGGCCCGGGCTCGCAGGGGGCCCGGGCCTAAAAAAATTTATTAAAAATAAAAATTTAAATGCCAACAAGAATACAAACTTTTGTTGTTTAAAAAGTGAAAAAACAAATCAAGGTACAGCGTGTGTCAGTGTGCAGTAGAGAAGTATGACGTTAGCGTTGTTGTTGTGGTCATCGAGGGTTGTTGCGCGGGTGATGGGGACGATAGAGCGAGAAGCGCTGTGACTCACCTCCCCTCCCTTTGCCATGAACATTCGCCACTCAGCGACAAGTTGTAACCTGAACGTCAAGAAATTCCATCCCCCGCCTAAAGTTCATTGTTTACTCGTTAGTAGACCGTAAATAATCGTTTACTCTACAGTCACAGTTACAGATTAACAGTAGCAAGCTACACATTCTAGTGTTGTGTCATTGGTGTTGTACACGTACATTACAGTATTGTATCAGTACTCAGAGATCATTTTCTCAATCTCAATGACGATGTTATTAAGTGTGCTTTGCTCAACATAACAAACAGGTAATTATTATGTCTTACTTAGCCTTCTATTACTATGTACATACTTTATAATACAGTATCAAACACTCGAAAAAAACCGGCCACGAGTAATCGGCGTAATAGATTTTTCATTCAATAGGCACTTTTATAAAAAATAAATAAATAAAACGTTCGAAACAATAAATTATGTTTCAGCACAATGGTATTCAAGTCGTAAGTCATCACTATACAATATTAAAGTGTTGTTTGTTAACAAACACAAAAGAAAAACTCATGTTTGCTTAACCGTCCCTGCGTCTGTAGAAAATGTCTTAGGCCTAATGTCGGAATTTTTCATGAACTTGCAGCGTTTTATTGTAAAATATGTAAACAATTTAAATAAAAGAAACTATATTGTTTTATATACTATTTTGTTCACAATATCATGGGCTACAATATTATGTATAAAACATTCAATTATCTTAAAAAAAAATGGCAAGGTTAGGGAAGGTTACGTTGTTGAGGGGGTAAAATGGAGGAGTCCCGCGGTGAATGTTTGTACATAATAAATATAATCCTATTCGCATAAAAACTAAGACCAGCCCTGATTGCACAACATATAATAAAAAAATCAACTCAAAAATTTTTTACTTTCAGCGCAAGATAATTAAAAATGGACGCATACAAGCACAAGTCAGGAGCTCAGAAACGCAAAGAAAGACAAAAGAAACTTGACGTTGGCAAAAAAGGATGTAGGACATTATTTGACGTTAGAATTAAAGTAGATGTTACTGGTGCTGACGACACGAATTCAGAAGAAATTTCTCCATGCTTTGATGAAACCCCTAACATTGAAGAAAGTAAAGAGTGTGAAAGATGTAATTTAAATGAACTAACAGTAGCAGAAGGTTCTACCCCAGAACCTGTCTCAAAAGAAGAACATTTTATAGAAGAACATGAAACTCCAACTCCAACTCGTACTATGGATACCGGGATCGGGACTATAATTACAAATTCAGACTTGGGACTTCTAAAAAACAAGGTGATAAACAGCAATATAATTGAGACTTTTGTGAAAATGGGCCCACCTGTCATGCCGCCAGACCTGCCAAATGATGGGAAAAGGGCATTTCCAAAAACAGTTCTTTTTTCAAAAAGACCGAACGGAGAGAGTGTTAGGAGAGATTGGCTTGTATGGAGTGATACTGCAGAGTCATTGTTTTGTTTTCCATGTAGGCTTTTTGATAGCGGTTGTGGGAGTGAGAAATCTGATTCAAACAAGTCTGTTTTATTGAGTAACGATGGATGGAAGAAAGAATACGGTTGGCGGAAGCTGTATGAGAAACTACCAACGCATGAAAGGAGCACCTCTCACAAGAATAGTTACATCCAATGGAGAGAGTTAGAAAGGCGGCTGAATGAAACTTCAGACATTCATTCGCAGCTTGATTCTGAATTGGCCTCAAGAACGAAATACTGGAAAGAAATATTTCAAAGATTGTTATCTGTAGTTATGTTTCTTGGAGAGCGAGGCTTAGCTTTCAGAGGAAACTCCGAAAGGATAGGTGATCCCAACAATGGCAACTTTTTGGGGCTGATAGAGTTGTTATCTGAATTTAACCCATTACTAAGAGAACATATCTCAAAAATAAAAAAGGCTCAAGAAGAGGGAAAACGGCTTCAAGCGCACTACTTGTCTAAAGATTCCCAAAATGAATCTATTCAAACTTGTGGTGCTAGAGTTCGGCAGAAGGTGCTAGAAGAGAGGAAAAAATCCAAATATTTTTCTATTATTGCTGACTCTACCCCAGATGTCTCCCACACAGAGCAAACAACATTGGTGTTAAGATACGTATTAGATTGCGAATCGGAACTTAAGGTTACTGAGCGGTTCTTAAGTTTTGTTGATTGCAACCAAAAAACAGGACAGGATGTTGCTAACTTGATTATGAGTGAACTTGAAAAGAACTCAATTCCTTTGAAGGATTGTAGGGGGCAAGGTTATGACAACAGTGCAAATATGGCCGGAGTTTATAACGGTGCTCAAGCCTTTATAAGTAAACATAACAATCTTGCCTTTTACTCTAATTGTGCTGCACACAGCCTGAACCTGTGTGGGGTTAATGCCGCAGAGTGCTGTGAAGAAGTGATAACATTTTTTGGGATGTTACAAAAAACATACAACTTTTTTTCCAGAAGCCCACAGAGATGGAAATACTTAGAAAAATGGATAGGATGCTCCCTGCATAACCTTTCTCAAACTAGATGGTCGGCCCGAGTAGATAGCGTTCGACCTTATGTCAAGCACTTGCCACTCATAATTCATGCCCTAAATGACTGTAAAGAGCTTAGTCTAACCGCAGAGCATAAAACAGAGTTATGAAGGAGCTAACAGAGCTAAAAGGAGTTATGAAGTACTTAAGATCCTTTGAATGTATTATCATGTCCACAATATGGCTAAAAGTGCTTGTCACTATTGATCACAAGAATAAAGTTTTACAAACCCGATCTGCAACTCTCGACATAGAGACGAAAAACATTGGTGATCTAATTGAGGAGCTGAAAGATCTCCGGAGTAAATGGTGCAATCTTTATGCTGAAGCAAAACTAGTGGCAGCGAACATGACAGAAAGTATAGCATGTGGAAAGGACTTCAAGGAGAAAAGACTTAAGAAAAGAAAAATCTTCCATGACGAGACCAGAGATTGTGAAACCTTATCAAGATGTGATGATCAAACGGGACTTAACGTAAAACATGAGGAGGAGAATTTCAGAATTAATGTTTTCTATAAACTTATTGACTCTATCATTGGGGGCCTTGCTCAAAGATTTCAATTTTCCAAAAAGGTTAGTGACCTTTCTCAATGTCTTTGGACATATCATGATGAAGATGAAAATGAAATTGAAAAGCAGTGTTTGACTTTGTGTCAAACGTACAAAGAAGACATAGACACTGACATTTTCAATGAAATCAAACACCTGAAGTCAATACATAAGACCAACTTAGGAGAAACGTCATTACAACCTTTACAACTTTTGAATGCACAAAGGAAGATAAAGTTGGACAGCTTGTTCCCAAATACATCTATAGCAATCAGATTGTTCTGCTGCATCCCTGTATCTGTAAGTCACGGTGAGAGAAGTTTCAGTGTAATGAAAAGAATAAAAAGTGTCAATCGATCAACGATGAACCAAGACAGGATGAACGATCTCAGCATCTTGGCGATGGAACCTGATTTGGCAAGGAGCTTGAAATATGATGATATTATTGATAACTTTGCAAGAAAGAGGGCTAGAAGAGTTGTATTTTCATAAAGTAAAAACAGAAAAAATACTTGGATTTCGTTGTCCATGACGTGTCCGTTACTTAACTAAATATCACTATAATATTGACGACTTGGAACACTAAGTTTTTTATAAGTAAAAACGTAAAGTTTTACCTTACAGCCTAAACCGGCTTTCACCTATAGAAGGCTTCATCAGAGGCTGTCGTTAGTAGCGCTGTTCGTCTTGTTGTTGGTGACGAGATAGTTTTTCGAAAGATCGAAGCTGTGTGTGTGTGGTGAGATGTGTTCGAATAATGCGTGCGATTTGAATTGTGTCCGTTCGTTTAGGATGTCGTTTTTATTTGTTTTTGTGTGTTTGTATATTTCTAATTGTTCTAGAGTGTCTAGTTTTCGGCCTTTTGTGTGTACGTGTAGTATGTTCATGTTATTGTCGATGTTTTTATATGTGTGGTTTGCGAAGGTAGATTCTGTAGTGGTGTGGAGTGCTTTTGTGTGTTCAATGTATCTCTGTTTGAAGCTACATCCTGTCTGGCCTATGTAGAATTTATTGCAATTTGAACAATTTAGCTTATATACACCGGGTAGATCGAATTTGTTTTGTGCTTTGGGCATGCGTTTTGATAGTGTGTGTTCTGTTTTGTTAGTAGTTTTGAAAGCGATTCTGTATCCTGCTTTTTTGAATTTGTGGGCGATTTTTTCTGTTTGTTTGTTGATGTATGTTAGTGTTATGAATTTGTTGTTTTCTGTCTTTGTCTGTTGTTTGTTTTGTGTTTTGTGTAGGAGTTTACTGACTATTGTTCTGTCATAACCGTTAGATTCTGCTAGATATTTTATCGTGTTTAGTTCGTCTTTGTAGTCTATTTCATCTAAGGGGATGTTGTTAAGTCTATGTATCATGGTTCTAAAAGCAACTAGTTTGTGTTGTATTGGGTGATTGGAGGTGTTGTGTATTAGTGTGTCAGTTGTAGTTGGTTTTCTGTATATACTGAATTTGTGCCTGTGTTCTAGTTTTGTGATGGAGAGGTCTAAGAAGTTTATGGTATTGTTGTGTTCGTATTCGGCAGTGAAGGTTATATTTTTATGTATTTTGTTTATGTGCGTTAGTAACTGTTCACATTGTCTTTTGTTTCCCCTGTATAGTATTAGAATGTCATCAACGTATCTGTGCCAATATAGTATTTTATGTGAGTGTCTGTCATTGTTTGTGAGTATTTTTGTTTTTTCTAAGTGTTGGAGGAAGACTTCTGCTAGAATGCTGGATATGGGGGAGCCCATGGGTAGGCCTTCGTTCTGTGTGTAGTATTTATTGTTATAAGTAAAGTAGTTTTGTTTTGTGATAATGTTCAGAGTTTCTGTTATTTCATTGATAAGTTCGTCTGGTGTGTTGTTCTGTTTGAGTTTGTTTTGTAGGATGGTGATTGTTTCAGAGATGGGGATGTTTGTGTACAGGTTTTTAATGTCAAAGGAGGCTAATGTGGTGTTATGGGGGATGTGTATGTCTTTTATTTTTGTTACTAGGTCAGTGTTGTTTTTTACTGCAATGTTGTTGTCTATTTGTGTGTGTTGTCTAATAATTTTGTCTAGATATTTTGCCAGTTTGTGTGCAGGGGCATTACGGTAGTTGATAATGGGGCGGATCGGAATGTCTTCTTTATGGATTTTGGGAAGCGCTTGGAGTGTAGGTGCTGATGGTCGGATTTGTTTCATGTAGGGCTTTTGTTTATGTGTCATAATGTGTTTGGCTTTGTTGACTATTTGTTTTATTGAGTTTTGGTATCTGTCGGTGGGGTCGTGTTTTAGTTCTGTGATGTTCTGTTCCATGAAGTTTTGTACTTTTTTGTGTAGGTTGTCTGTGGGGATAATTACAGTCGTGTTGCTTTTGTCAGCTTTTACAAATGTGATGTTGTGTTTGTGTGCCTTTTCCCTCAGTTTGATGGCTGTGTGTATTTCTGAGTTGTGGTTGTTGTTGCCTGGTGTCTTATGTACTCCTATTGTGTTGTTTATATTATGTCTTAATGTGTCTTGATGTTCTGGTGCTGTGTTTTGTATATTTGTTTCTGTGTCAATTATGAGCTTTGTCAGTGTTTGGTTGTTATGTTTGTAATGTATGTTATGTTTTAGGCCTTTATCAAGGAGTGTTTGTTCGTTTTTTGTGAGTGTGACGTTCGTGAGGTTTACTGTACGTGGGTAGAATTTGTGCGAGGTATGCTTTGAATTCTGGCGGTGGCGATCAGCTGTCTGCGTGGTTTCTCGATTCGGCCGTCACAGCGCTAGTTCCAGACTCAATGTAGAAAGGCTCTGTCAGTAAATCGTTTTGGGAATGTTGTCAAAGTCAGTTTGTCTTTAGCAAATACCAGCAGAATTGATTCTCTCTATTAAAATTCGGTCCTTTTCAGGGCCGCTGATATTCTGGCTGTGTGCGTTCTATTAAATATGGCGTGTTGCTGCTCTATTCAACAACACGTTGGCGTATACTCCTTGTAGAGGTTAAGTCAGTATTGTGTCATGTACGGGAAAAACCTATCTGTGTTCTCATGTCGAATTCTCGTTCTTCGATTTCGCCTCGGATGTGATGATCAGTTTCGTGGGTGATGTGTCTCTTCTGGATTCAAAGCATAAAGTGTTTTTTGGTCAAATTTCGTCTTCCTTATATACTCTGTAAGGCTCATTGTTTTAATTTTTTGACATGAACTTCCGGTGTATTTGTGTAAAAATTCCTTCTAGAACGTTCGAGAATAATCATTTGGAACATCATAGAACAAATTTGACTTCCGTAGAAGCTTTAGAACAAAAACTTCTTATTCTTCACACTAAGGATATTACTAAAATTATTCTGGTATTTGTCAAACAATTTTACATAACTACTTACAATCTGCATGCCATTACTATTTTTGGATTCTCTGCTTTCAACTGAATATAATGATACTAATTACGATTGGGTTTGAATAAATTAAATCTAATAAAATAACATAAAATACAACTCTTACCTTGGAATGTTTTCACAAAATTCTAATTTTCTACTTACTAAAATGTTATGAAGTTGCTTGGTTCTTGCTATAACATTAATGCCTAATATAATTATCTTTTCATAACAAAATAAACAAATATTAACACATATAACATATAAATAAGTTCAGTTTTGTGTAGGCATTACATATGGCCTAGGTTTTTTGTCACTGGTTCTTTACAATAATTTGTCTTTTTCAGTATCATATATGGGATTTTTTGGGTATTCACTGAGAGTTTGTTATATTGTTTATCTTTGGTAATACCTGGTTTATCCTGATACTTTTTATTTTTACTGTAAGATTACTTAGCATCATATTGTTTTGCATAAATGAGTTGTTTTCTTGGTGTGACAAATTTCACTTCAAATTCTCTAAGAATTAAGCTTGTTTTCAACTGAGCAAGTATGTTTCTAATGTACATTATAGGATTGTACCTTTTTCCATTATTTTTTCTAATATTCTGCAATCATTCTGTCAAACATGACTATTTTTGTGATTGTTTTTTGGCCTCAGCCTGGTATGGTATAGGTAAATGGTTTCATAACATGACTGTTAAATTGTTTTTTAGGTGGTCATATATATAAGTATAGTTACATTATATTGTATTTCAACTTTAGAATACCATTTTGTTGCATTTTGACAACATTAAATTCATAAATATTACCATTTTATAGGTTCATCACATGTTTTCAGTTAACACTGTTTTTGACTATTTTAATTGATTTCTAATCAATTTACAGCTTTCTCTATTTAAGATAATTTGTTCGTCTCTGTCTAATTGACATTTACATATAGTTTTTATATTAATTCTATAATAATTAATTTTCACATAAGATCTGAGTGATTGGTCTCAAATCCAACACCTTAATATTTTTTGTCATAACATTTATATATTTTTTATTTTAACTTATATCCTTTTTAATAATGTATTCAAATCATTTAATACATTTATTTTATTTATATTACAAAGTATAATAATGGATCTTGTCCATTAATTCACAATAAATAGTTTTTTATACCCTATTCAGAGTTACATTTCTTAATATGTAATGGCCTCATTTTGGTCATTTCTGAGATTATCTGGTTCTCTTATAGTATATTATTAGTTTTACACTGTTCTTCACTTAAATAATATATATGGGGTTTGAGTCTTAGTCATAGTCTTTGTCGTTTTTTCATGTTGATGATATTTGATGATATTAACTATCGGACAATATTACAAAATTTTTCGGATTACTTGGGTTCGATACTGTTCACCTCACTTTCCTCTTATGATAAATTACTATGCAAATAATTTCCTTCATGGAACGTTCTGTGACGTTACACTATGCTTTTGAATTTTGGTGACTCTTATTTAAATTCAAAATTCTTTTTCTTGATTTCCATAAAGTTTCATAAATAATGGGTAGTAAGTTGTCCTTACTATGTTTTTGAATTTTGTGATTTTCAAAATTCAAAATTCTTTTCCTTTATTTTCAAAATTATTTCCATAAATTATAGTCAGTAAGTTGTTCTTACTTTATTTTTGAATTTATTTTATTTAACTTCCAAATTCTTTTCTTTAATTCCATAATTATTTTTATAATCAATTGTTTGTAAGTTGATCTTACTATGCTTTTGAATTTTGGTGATTTTCAAAATTCAAAATTCTCTTCTTTATTTTCATCATTAGTTTCATAAATATTTCGTAGTAAGTTGTTCTTACTATGTTTTGAATTTTGGTGATTCTTATTTAAATTCAAAATTCTTTTTCTTGATTTCCATAAAGTTTCATAAATAATGGGTATTAAGTTGTACTTACTATGTTTTTGAATTTTGTGATTTTCTAAATTCAAAATTCTTTTCCTTTATTTTCAAAATTATTTCCATAAATTTTTGTCAGTAAGTTGTTCTTACTTTATTTTTGAATTTATTTTATTTTATTTAAGTTCCAAATTCTTTTCTTTAATTCCATAATTAGTTCCATAAATATTTGGTCGTAAGGTGTTCTTACCTTTCTTTTTGAATTTCATTGTTTAGACTATTGAGGCGAGTGTCGTCCTCCTCCAACAGTTCGTTTCTAATATTTTTTAAGTAGTTGCAACTAATGATTGTTATATTATTAGAGTTAGTTGCTCCTTGCAACTCTTGTTGATACCCAGGAGATAGGAGCAGTGAAGGGTCATGATAATTCATCACTGCCTCCTCCCGTTTAAATTCTCATTTTTGTTGTTATTAAGGTTAGGACCGACCGAGGCATCAGTCGGGAAACCTAGAGTGGGTTCCTGCCGCTCCATGCGATGTTCAAATAGTTGTTCTCGGTTTGGGTTCCGTTCTGGATCATCTAGACTGGTACTTCGTCTAGGCGGATTGTACCTCGAACTATCGCGTTCTCTGCTTCTCCGCCGATCCTCATATTCGTGGAAACTGTTACGCCGCTGATGGATGTATCTTCGTTGGCTGTTTCCTTCGGCTCGTATGAAATTTACCCTGGGCCGGGAAAACCTGTTGTTATTATTGTTATTGTTTGGTGGGTAACCCCTATTATTATTATAATACCGTTCGGTATTATTATGATTTGGGTTTCTCTGACTATTAATATTTGGATTCGGGTAATAATTATTTCGATTACCTTGGTAACCGTTATTATTCCTATTTGTAATTTGGTTAATAGGACCGTTATTATTATTATTGTTGGTATTATTATAATTGGAATTGTATCGGTTCCCTTGGTATCCATTGCTGTTATGGTTATTACTAGGGGGCAGATTTCTGTGACCTAAAAATGTAGGAAATATGCATGCATTTATGACCTAAAAACATTAAAACATGACCAATAAAATCCAAAATATGACTTTATTAATGACCCGTATGTGTTATATTTTTATTTTATTTATTAAATATAGAGTTAATCCTGTTAATTATTATTTTTATTTATCTACTTCAAATGAGTGTCTTTAAGATAGTCACACAATGCAGCATTCACGAACTCCTTTAACTGCATTCTGCAAAGCAGCACCAACCCTGTAAGGGAGAGAAAAGTAATTAAATAATTTTACTTACGCAAATCCCATTTAACACCCCTATTAAAAATATTCTTACCTGATCTCAGTCTTCATTATCAGCTGAATTGTTGCAGTTGATGACGACATGCATTTTCAGGTTGTGAAATGAAAATCCTCTCCTGTTGTCGCAGAGAATGGTCTTGTAGCGGGAGAAACTTCTCTCCACATCACACGAAGTAATGGGGGCGTACTTAAATAAACTTAGGTCAAAGGATGAAAATTCATTTTCGAAGTCTGAACCTGGTTCATTTCCGCACAAAATCTCACTTATGCCACACAGTTGCAAAAATCCAGGATTCTTCTCCAGTCCACTCACTAATTTTGCACAAACTTTGGCTGCCACGATTCCTTTTGCACATTTTAATTCTTGTTCTGTGTATTTTACAATATTCAGAGCATCACTTAGTTCAGAACCTGAAGCTTCTAGCTGGGTGATTTTGCTCGGTAAGAAACCGAAGTTGGATTTTAAGTAAGCTAGGTCAGTTTTTATAGTGGAACATGAAAACAAATCTTGCATTATTTTCACTGACGAAGAATCTGTAGGGTCCAAGGAGTTCATGACCTTCTCCAGGGTGTCATAATTGTTGTAGTAATATACCGCAGCTTCAATCCAGGTACCCAGCATGTTAGGACAGGCTGGGGAGGAAGGGGCAATGAAGGAGCTGCATCTTTAAATACCTGCAGGCGGAGTGGTGATTTCTTAAAGGCTTTCTTTCCATTTGATATTAATTTATCCACTTTTGGGTAGTTACTGCGAATTTCTTCGGCCACTCTATGTAAAGCATGCGCAAGGCATGTTACATGTATCATCTTCGGATATAATATCTTTAGTCCCTTGGCTGCTTTCATCATATAAGGAGCCACGTCAGTAATAAAGAGAAGAACATTCTCTCTTTTTACCCCATTTGGCCACAGTATATTCAAAGAATCGTCGAATAAGACAGCAATACTTGACTGATTTGTCCTCTCTAGCACTTCACATGCTAGGAGGAATATTTCTCCAGGTCTGTCTTCTTTCAGTGTTCCAACAATCACGTTTGCAACATACCTCCCATCAGCATCTGTTGTTTCATCAATTGAAACCCATATTTTACAGTCCCCCACGCTACATCTTATTTTATCCAACACCTCTTCGTAACACCCAGTCAGATAGTTCTTCCTCAGCGTTGATTCATTTGGAACCGGATGTTTCGTATATTTCTCCAGAAACTGTCTCAAGCTTTGATTGTTAAGCTTTTTCAATGGGATGTTGGATGAAATCATCGCCCTGCAGAGATCCTTCGTAAACTCTGAAGTGTTGGAAGATGAAGTGGAAGTACTAGCAGATTTTTCGAATAATAGAAGTTGTCTACTATCAACTGCTGACTGTCTTTGTAAGCAATTTTTATGTTTTGCCGTATTACAGTGTTGCTGCACAGTGAAACGTTTCTCAGTGGCGACTTTAACTTCACACAACTTACAAAATAAAATAGTGCCATCGGTACTAAATATTTTATCACCAAATTGTCGAATAAAACCGCGCACCTTTTCATTCACTGAACTCTTTATTCTAGGCATGATGGAAACAAACTGCGGACACACGGAATGAGTGAATGACCATTACAGGGGAAGGTGAAAGTTAAAAGCACATTACAAAATGTAAAAAAAACCCTCCCCCTCCCTTCACTTCTGCCCGCTGGCATTATCGCTCACGGAGGCAAACAATAGAGGCCTAACGGTACTTGAAATCCACATTCCAAAGAGATTTCACACCTTATTAACCATTTCTCGGAATATATAGGTATTTTAAGGACATTCTGAAAGATGTGTTTACTACTTTAACACACCACAATTTGTTACGGAACGAATAAATGCATTTTCATGTGAAAAATACAAGAAAATGCTATTATAATCCATTTTCACTGTAAATATGCTGTAAAACTTCATAAATGTCTAAATATGCATATGAAAAGTCAAAAAATATAACTTAAATATGCATTTTAGTGCTAAATATGCTAAAAAACTTAAAACTACCGAAATATGCAATTATATGCACAATAAAACACTATCAATCTTCATCAAAATACTTGGAATCAAGTTTAAGAGGGCGCCAAGGTTGGCCAGCCAGGCGCTCGCGGTAGAGTACGCTTTTAACATGGGATAACTGTTTAAATTTACGTTTTTAATATAAGAACGTCATAAATAAAATAAAACTTCACTAACATGTCACAGAACTAATTAACCTATTACTAATAAACCTAGGCCAATGTGATTTCCGCTAAAAAATAATTTTTTATAATTTAATTTAAAAAGTTAATTTCCCATAAGGAATATTTATTTTATACTGATTTTGCCTAAACGATTAAAATTTATCGTGACTGTCAATAACGTTGGAAGTTATACCATTTTAAAGTATATTTTGTGTAGAACGATTCTGTAGTGATATAATATGTAATTTTTTCTCAGTTCTTTATACAAACGGTTTTTCTACAAGTTTACATTTTATAATTCAGGGCCGCTGCTCGCTGCCGCACTGGAAGTTCGCCGGTTCGCCTACAGGTCGCATTAGTGCAGTGTCGGTAAAGTAGTACCACTCGCTATGGTAGTACAGTAATGACGCGTCATGTGGGAGTTTATAGAATTATTTATTAGTCGTACTTTTCATGGTAAGTTGGCTGGACGTAATTCTTTGTCACTGTGATTTTTTAACTATAACGCAAATACATGTGCCCATTGTTTTCGACGGTATTTCTTTGAATGTTGTGATTTATTTGTACAGTTTTTTTATATCGCTGCATGTGTATTGTTATTCATATTTTTTAATTTTGTTCAAAATATGGAGAAATCTCGCCTTGCACTTTCTGCATATCGGAAAAAAAGAAGACTAAACCCTGTGCTTGAACAATACAATGAAAAAAGAAGGTAAGCTGTAATTAATTTGGGTTAGACCTTCGATTTATGTATTACCACATGTGGTATCAGTTTGAAGATGATACTAAAAAAACAATTAGTCTTTATTATTATATTTTTTATTATATAGTGTAGCGGGTCAATTTTTGGGTGTTTTATTTTAATCGTTTGGGGCAATTATATAATTTTATTCAATTCATTTTCGGGCGGGTTTGGATAAAATATTGCAAAATAAATGTATTATTGTGCAACGTATTTGTCAGTATAACAGTCAGTGTAACAGAACAGTGAAACAAAGCAATAAGACGCAGGTTGTTGTTGAGTAATGCGGTGAGGAATTTGCATCTCCCAAAATTCGCAGAAATCTGTACTGGTGTGGCAGTGCACACACGTCACTACTCGCGCATGAGCGCATACCCAAGCGATGTTGAAAAAAACAAGATGGCTAGAGAGAATAATATTCATCGCCTTCTACAAAACTTTGCGGAAGCACTGTTGTAAGTCCCACCCACTTAAATGACGTCAGCCAATGCCTATAGAAGATCATATGCGACATTGACTCAAAAAAACAACATGCATAGCATGGGCCGAAGCTTCGGCGACGAAGCCCAAGGCTGTGATTTCCATCAAAAAGTATGAGATCACGTTAGCTACACCTGCGACGTTTTCCTGCCCAGTTAGTCGTTGATCGTGTAGGCCGACACAGCGCCGAGTGCGCTCTGCTAACTCTTATCAGTTTTTTTTTTTGAAGCAACAGTGAAATAACAGTAACAAATTAGGTGACTGCGGTCAATTAAAGGTGTAGAACATATTCAGATATTTTTCGGACACTAAAAACAAGAAATCTAAAAGAACAATGGGTGCGCGCGAAAACCACGTTGCCGGCGGGTTCATTATAACAAAAGTGTAAGGTCTGTGGGTTATTAAAATGGTCTGGGGTTTTTAAAATATTAAATTCTAGGTATGTGAGAGTGTGCGAAGTTGCAGGCTGGGCTCTGTCTATTTATATATTCGTATTAAATTGTGATCACTAAGGTAAGCTCTTAGAATAAGTAGTATGTAGCAGAGGCTAACCGAACAAAGAAAATTGTAACCTAATCTGTAAAACAATGAGCAAAAGTTTTTGAACAAAATTTAAATATGATTCTGATTAATTAAAAATCGTAAGTTCTCTTCAAAATGTGTCGAGTTAGTTATTTCGATAACCTTTAACACAGGTTTGCATCTGACGTACATGTGATCGAATTCTGGACCCGAATATAAGAAACGTTGCAGGTAGGTGGAAACTGTATTTTTGTATTTTATATATTTAAAATGTAAATGAAAGTAACATTTGCGCCCGATACAGGGAGGATAGAGTATAACATTGGCGCCCGTGACAGGAACGAATTTAATAAATTAATTAAATTCAACATCTACAAAGATGCAAACGTGTGTTGTTAGGTTAGCGGAATAAAATAAAAATGCGTCATTCGCACAAAATTGGCTATATAGTAGATTACATATTGATTATAGTATATATACGCACAAGTATTATAAAAAAGTAAGAATGGCAGATAACAATGAAGTCAGCTTATCTGACAGTCAGTTTAGTAGCGATTCAGGAGTTCAAACGAATGATAATGTAGAGAGTCAGTTGACCGAATCAAAAATAATGAAAGATGTCGAATATCAATCGACACCTATCCAAAATAAAAAAAATGACGATACATATGAAATGTTTAAAGCAATACAAACAATGATAGAAAACCAGAGTGTAAAGTTAGACGAACACAACAACGAGATGCAAGAGTTCAAAAGTAGTATAAATAAGAAATTAGATATACAGAATGAGAAATTTGACGAGTTAAAAAATCAGAATAATGAGTTAAAGAATGAGATTCAAGAACTAAATAAATGTTTAGAAAATACCCACGAGACAATAATGACCAGTCTAAAGAAATTAGAACAAAGTGTAGAGCGAATGGGAGTACATGTGATGAATGTAATACCAGATAAAGAGTTAACAAATAATAACAATGTTGAATATAATGAATGTAATATTGAGAATAATAATGTGTTTGAGAAAGTGGTATCAGAAAGTGATACGGTAAAAATAAATAAAGAGAGTACTAAGGAAAGTGTAGAATGTAGTGATTATGAAATGTTAATGTGTGTCAGTGAGTTAGAGAGAGAGAGAAAAAATAATGTTGTAGTAGAGTGGGGACAGAGGGGAAATTTTCCTTTTATTATTTATGATGATTTAATGTGGTCACAAGTGTTTTTGAAGGGCAAGAGTCCCGTATTAGTAGAAGATGGGAGTTGTTTATTTTATTTGTATGATGCTATACCCTCTGTGTGGAATGATTTTATAAGTATGAGATGGTGTTATGATAAGAGAGAGTTAAATAGAGAATTGTGTGATGAGAGAGAGTTAGAAGTATATAATTTAAAGAGAGATTATGGTGAGTTGAAAGAAATATTAGAAGAGTATTTAAATAAGAATGATTTGATTGATAATACAAAAGTAACTAACCCGATATTGGAAATATTTACTGACGGAGATTTAACAGAAATACTTAACGTAGACTTGGTGAATGATTATTATGGTATAACGGATAAATTGAAATTATTTGGTTATGACACACAAGACAACAATATGTATGTCAATATAATTGAACAGTGTTATACAAAACCAAGATTAATCTTTGACGATGGAGGGTAGACTGTAAAACAATAAAAGACAATTAAACATTATGTTTTATGGTTTTTTGACATGGCAGATTTGGACAGAAGTGTGGAAAAAATGGAATAATAATTAACAAGAGTTGTAAATAAAATATGTGTGTATTTATAATTTATAAAATAAAATATGTATAAATATTTATATGTGTGTATGTAAGATGATTGTTGTGATAATAATATTGAAATATTGAAATAAATAAACCAAATTAATTTTGAAAACAAGTAATCAGAGAATTATAATTGTTTGGATGGTAATGAATTCTATATTGTTAATAATTAATCTAATGAAAACAATTTGATATATTTTAAATATTTTAATTGATTATGTAAATGTGGTATAATTAATTTTTTTGTAAATTCAGTTTGTTTTACAAGATGGAAATTTGGTAATGAATGATAAATTATTTAATTTAAATTAATAAATTTTGTGAAATGTTTCCAGAGATGGTGGTGATTATGTTTTGTGGGCATATCGTGTTAAATGGAGTGTAAGTATGAAAATTTTATAATCATGTATAATAATAAAAAATGTTTACAGGTGTGATTGAGGTGTTAATGCAATAGTGAAATTTTAATGCAATCATGTGTTGAATAAATATGATAATTAAAAAAGTTTAATAATAAATAAAAAAATGATAAATAATTATTATCAATAATAAATTTTGAAAATTTCAAGAAAGTTAAACGGTAAAAGGTTATGAATGGGTTAAATGAGTGTTGATGCAAATATTATATGATAATGTATATACAAGTTTTAATTAGTTGTCAATTGTAATTAGTTATTATGTGGCTATTAAGGGGGTGGCCTGTGCTCTCACAAGTAGCGAAATGGGTTGGGGGTAGCAGTGAGTGTTACCTCCATCGGAGGCCAAAGTGGCGATAAATGTGCGGCACACCTTATCCGTGTAAATTAAAATTTTACACACAATATTAAATAACGTGTCGCACATAATAATATTGATGTGAAACAGGCAGTGAAATAAAAGTATAGATTTCCTCGACTTTTCGGGCGGTTACTGCCTTACCAGCACTAACCGTGGTTTTGGCTAGCGGCCAGCTATGGTCATACCAAGTCCCTTGACCATAGCTGACTTGAAATTGGTACAGATTTGAAATTCATTGGGGGGACAATTAGAGGAAATCTCCCGGAAACTATGGAACAGCGGCTGCCACTCTGTTCGAGTAGGAACAGCAGAGCCAGGTGGCAGATCCGTTTTAAGGGTGTATGATTATAGAACAAGAACATGTTGATGTTCACTAACTTTAAAACTTAACAGCGGAAGCAGAGACACGGAGAGGTAAAACCCTGCTCCAAAATATACAGTCTCTGTGGAAGCGAAAGGGCGAGACAGTCCTCCATAATTTGAAATAGAGTGTGTGGCTGGGAGGTGACGCAAAGGAGTCACGAATTTAAAGCTTATGACATAAAAGTTTTTGCTTATTCAAACAGGTAACTAGCTGCTTGGATATTTAAAAATAAGGTGTTCATGCTATAATTTTAAGTGTATTATTTTATTGTTGTCTATTAGATAAGCATTGATAAGAATATGTAACTTTATTATGTGTGTATTTTTTTTAAGCCAATAAGTAAATCGTCTGGCAGGCTAACATAAATAACCAGAATCAGAGAAATTGGAAACAGTGAGGTGAGAAGGGAGAATAAATAAAAATAAATATGTGTATTCCATGTAATTTGTTAAATTTTAAGATGTATTTTCATTGTGTTAGGAGGATCAGCTGATCAGCTATAACGTCACTGGTATATCGGTTTGTAAATGTTACAAGTAATTAATGTTTAATGTACTACAGATATTTTGAAGTAAAGATAAAGAGAATATGAGAAATAAAATAACAATAATTTATGCAAATTGATAAAAGATAATTGATGGGTGATAAATGTTTTATGGGACATGTAGACCTGTCCGAATTGAATTAAAAGTTGAATTTGAAATGATAGAGATGAATATGATGTAATGTTGTTTTTGAGTTAATGTAATATAACAGAGTTGGTGAAGTATTAATGTTGACACAGTGGTAATGGAGACTTTATGTAGATTTTGAGTGACATATTGTTGTTTTTATAGTTAATGAGGTTATTTTGTGTATTTGTAGTAATGTAATGAGATTGAGAATTTTGGGGATGGCAATTTTGTATTAGAGGGTAGTGTAATGTAGGAGTCCGCAACAAGGGTTGGGACGCGATAGGGATAGATTTTAGTGGAGGAGGGCCCGCCTTAGGTAAAATCCAGGGGCCAAATAAGGGAATTGAGTTTTTTGGGGGCGGGGAAACACGTATCCTATGTACAAAGGGTTAGAGAGTATGTTATAATGAGAGAAGGTGGCGTTTTGTGTTAAATGATAAGTTGGGGTTTGGAGTGTCCTGATTAGTAGAGATTTTGATAGAGATGGGTGTCATGATAATTGAAGTTGATGAAGATTAGAGTCAGAGAGTAGAGTTTATATATGCATACAGATCTAATACAGAAAAATGAGAATAAATGATTTACATCACCCACAGTAGATTAAAGTAAGTTTGTTGAAAAGAAAGAGAGATTCATGATAAAGAATATACAATTGTTTATTTTTTTTCAACCAGTGACAGAATTTTGATAGAATGTGAAAATAATGTAAAATTAAGAATTGTTTATTTTGAATAATTGAAATGCCAATTTGATTATTATTTATAATAATATTTTATTTGTTTTAAATATTTTGTGTTGTTATGTTTTGTATTTCAAGGTAGGGTATTACAGATGTTCAATATGTTTTCAGAACTTATATATAACATATGTAGGTCAAGGATCTTGGACTTGACCTAGTTACGATCAGCTGATGAGGTCATACACCTACTAAGCTTGTATAGTAGGAATCCAATTTTAATTTGTTTGTTTGATTAATTCAAACCAATATTTAAATAATTTTAAATATGAGGAAAACATTTAAATAAATTTAATAAATATTTAATGAATAAATTTTTTTTGAATTTTAAAATTTTTGAAAATTTTAATTTTTTTTGAGAAAAAAAAAACTTGATTTTTGCCTGCCAGCGAATGAATATTTTGGATAATGATTGTTTTATTATGTGTGCATTAACCATGTTTCTTTTATTGTATTGCATTGTATTGGTAGACTATAAGTGGTTCTCATGTTAGAGTAAGGATGTGTTTATATTAGTAGAAATGTCTAGGTTAAGTCATTTGAAACAAAAATTAGAAAAACCAGGAAGAGAATTTTTTGATAAAAGATTATTTTTTTTGAATTTTGAATTTTTTAAATTTATAATAAATTTTAAAAGAAAATTTTTATTTTTAATGTGTTAGGGTATCATGTAATGCGAGTGTGTGTGAGCCCAGTATCTGCTAAAGGCAGCCCAGCTTGCAAAAAGGGGAAACATATCGGCGGAGGAGCTGAAATAATTTTAGCCAGGGATTGAGGATTTTTGGGGGTAGCATGTTAGAAGGCGAGGCGCGCTGTGGTGCGAGTCTGATCGATTTCTCGGTGTTGGGATCTCTTACGGAGAAGTCCAGTGATCTCGTTCAGATGAGTCCATGGTCGCTGAGCCAGGGGGGTCGTGTACCCATGCAGACTAAGAACCAGGGGGTTGTTGGCACCAGTTCCTCTCCGGTCCTCTTCGGGGTGATCGATGAGATTTCTTCTGTCGTGCACAGCAGAATTCTCATCGAGGGGGTATTGTAGCGGGTCAATTTTTGGGTGTTTTATTTTAATCGTTTGGGGCAATTATATAATTTTATTCAGTTCATTTTCGGGCGGGTTTGGATAAAATATTGCAAAATAAATGTATTATTGTGCAACGTATTTGTCAGTATAACAGTCAGTGTAACAGAACAGTGAAACAAAGCAATAAGACGCAGGTTGTTGTTGAGTAATGCGGTGAGGAATTTGCATCTCCACAAAATTCGCAGAAATCTGTACTGGTGTGGCAGTGCACACACGTCACTACTCGCGCATGAGCGCATACCCAAGCGATGTTGAAAAAAACAAGATGGCTAGAGAGAATAATATTCATCGCCTTCTACAAAACTTTGCGGAAGCACTGTTGTAAGTCCCACCCACTTAAATGACGTCAGCCAATGCCTATAGAAGATCATATGCGACATTGACTCAAAAAAACAACATGCATAGCATGGGCCGAAGCTTCGGCGACGAAGCCCAAGGCTGTGATTTCCATCAAAAAGTATGAGATCACGTTAGCTACACCTGCGACGTTTTCCTGCCCAGTTAGTCGTTGATCGTGTAGGCCGACACAGCGCCGAGTGCGCTCTGCTAACTCTTATCAGTTTTTTTTTTTGAAGCAACAGTGAAATAACAGTAACAAATTAGGTGACTGCGGTCAATTAAAGGTGTAGAACATATTCAGATATTTTTCGGACACTAAAAACAAGAAATCTGAAAGAACAATGGGTGCGCGTGAAAACCACGTTGCCGGCGGGTTTCATTATAACAAAAGTGTAAGGTCTGTGGGTTATTAAAATGGTCTGGGGTTTTTAAAATATTAAATTCTAGGTATGTGAGAGTGTGCGAAGTTGCAGGCTGGGCTCTGTCTATTTATATATTCGTATTAAATTGTGATCACTAAGGTAAGCTCTTAGAATAAGTAGTATGTAGCAGAGGCTAACCGAACAAAGAAAATTGTAACCTAATCTGTAAAACAATGAGCAAAAGTTTTTGAACAAAATTTAAATATGATTCTGATTAATTAAAAATCGTAAGTTCTCTTCAAAATGTGTCGAGTTAGTTATTTCGATAACCTTTAACACAGGTTTGCATCTGACGTACATGTGATCGAATTCTGGACCCGAATATAAGAAACCTTGCAGGTAGGTGGAAACTGTATTTTTGTATTTTTGTATTTTATATATTTAAAATGTAAATGAAAGTAACATTTGCGCCCGATACAGGGAGGATAGACGATAACAATAGGAACATGAAGGCGGAAGCAGAGTTGAGGCAGCAGTAGGAGCCGGACGCAGGCCCAGCGGTTCCTCTGGGGCAACTACAAGAATTAGTGACTGGAACGACACAGCAACCTTCACGTGACCCACTGAAACTAACTGGAAGAAGAATTGTAAATATTGTGGATCTTTTCCAGCAAATAAAAGATTTAGACAAACATAGTCCAGTTGGTTGTACATTTTCAAATATGGAAGTAATATCCGAAACAAGACAAGGATTAAGAAGTGCTTTTGTTTTTCGGTGTGAAATGTGCCATTTGAAAACCACCGTTTGGTCTGAAACACCCCGTAATAACATAATGGATGTCAATACTGCCGGTGTTTGAGTTACATTTACGACAGGAGGTGGGCACGCTCAAATGGAGGAGTTCCTTGGTGTACTTGACATTCCTCCTATGGGCCAAGGAATATACAAGAAATATGAAGAAAAGGTATCAGAAGGATGGGCGGCGGCGGCAGTGGAGATGGAGGAAGCAGCAGCGGAGGAATCGCGGCTGGCGCGGGAGCATGGAGAGGTGGACAAGGACGGCGTTCCGCTCATCACGGTGGTTGCTGACGGTGCCTGGTGCAAGAGATCTTATCGCACCAACTACTCCTCTTTATCTGGCGTGGTAAGTGTAATCCATATTTTAAACTTTGATTTGGGGGGTAGTTATAGCCCAAAAACCCCCCAAAATTGACAAATAACCTACTTTTCTCACAAACTTACCATCGGATTTTACTGAAACTTAATCAAAACATAGATGAGACAAAGCTGAATAATATGCCGAAAACCGCATCTTTTTATCTTTATTAGTTTAGGAGTAGTAAGCTTTTATAGCCCAAAAACCATTTTGGGAGAGGGTAGAGGGGCCTTAGCCTAGCGGCATATACCACTATACGGTTTATAGAATACGAATAGTTGAGCATAACAGAGAGGGTAATGACCCTCAACCATTGATGTTTGGTGTGTTTTGAAGTGTGACATTCCTGTTGGAGAGAGTTGTGAACAAAGTGAAAGTGATGGGTGAAAGTGAAATCTCATGTAATGAAATTAGCCTCTTATTGTCAACTATTGTGTAATGATGGTTTAAATGAGAAGTAATTGTAAAAATGGAAAACTCGTGTAATGGGCCAGTTTTCTAAAATTATTTTGATAACAATGTGATACCAATCTTCGATTTCACTATAAAACGCTAGTTGCAAACTACATTTCTACAACTTTTTAATTGTAAATTTATATTCCCCTAGTCTAGAAACGCAAACCATCAATGATAACATTTAAATTGATGGAAATGTTAATTTTTAATTAGTCATAGGGGAAGCGAGACTATTCCGCAAGCGAAGTGAAGTAATGAACTCCCAGGCCAAAGACCGATATGAGGTTAGGCGCGCGATGTGCTATTGCTATGCTGTTGACTCTATCTCTTTTACTACTCTATGTCAAATGTTTGATAGAACTAATGTTTACAAATTGCTTGTTACAGAGCTTATGTTTACATGCTTGTTAATGTCATATGATCTCGTTGCCATCTTGATTACCCAAAAGGCCAATGCTAAAAATTTAATTTTTAAAATCCTTATTAGCGAAATTTCTTAGGAAAAATGAGCTATTCAGATGGCCCTTACGGTGAAACCCAGACTCGGGAGTGTGAAATATGCACCAACCCTGACCCCCCAGAACACGTTTTTAGCGTTCGTTCAAAATTTTATATATATTCCTTCAAATTTGGCAAAAACGTTACTTTTTTATAACACCTCATGAATGTGACTCAGGTTTTAAAATAACTTATTTCTAAGGTCCGACTTTTGCCACTTTTCGGCAAATGTTTTTAACTTTACTAAATAAATCCCTTTATTTTTTTAGTTACGTCTTTAAACTGCAATTTAGGTTTTTATAGATTTCTTACCGATTTTTCATTGTGTCATCGATAGCTGTCAAACGGTTGTTTGCAAGGAGTTTAAATTTAATATGCACATTTGTATTGTTAAAACAGAGGCTAAGTTCGTTATTCAGCCTCTCACGTGATTAAATAACCTGTCACATGATTGTACAATATAATGAATATAAGCAGCACATTATGAATTTGAATCATCTGTCATTAATGAATCGAATAAACAAAGTGAAAGTCATTATTGTATAACAAACTTACACACTTGCCTAAAATTACAGCAGAAACATGTAAAATATAGTGTTTTTAAACATACTAAACATCCACAGCAAAAATAAAACTTATGAAATGTGCAACATCGAAATTTCTATTTCATTATGAATACGGACATACAAAACACATACCGCCACTACCTTGGGGAACTCCCGATTTAATTTCATAGTCAACCGATGTTGCATTTTTGAATTTTACTTTATGTGAAAGGGAGAAAAAAAAATAAATAAAAAAATCTAAACTAAACTGAACTAAAAAAAGAAAAATGTATGGAATAAACCAAACAAATTAAAGTAAACCGGCCATGTCATATATAAAATTAAAGGTCTAAGTAAGCAGACCACAATGGTGAAACCAGTTTTCCAACGTAATGTTTGTAAGCTTAGAGTATAGGATTTTTAAATAAAGGTGATTTTCAATATTATATTTAGTCACTATATTTACAGGCAGCCATTGTTGGTTATCGGACGAGAAAAGTGCTGTTCATCGGCGTGAAAAACCAGTACTGTACAACCTGCGCTCGAGCCGAGACAAAGAGTGAGACGGCAAAAACACACACTTGCTACAAGAACTGGGGTATGAAACAGAGTTCAACTAGCATGGAAGCAGCAATTATCTGCGAAGGTTTCGAGAAAAGTGAGGACATGTATAAATTAAGGTATGCTAAGCTCATTGCCGATGGCGACAGTAGTGTATATAAAAAAATCCTTGAACGTCGGCCGTATAAGTATTTGACAGTTGAAAAGGTGGAGTGTAAAAACCATCTCCTACGGAACATGTGCACTCGCTTGAAAAATATTGCTGGTTCCAAAACCCAAAAGCCTTCAATAGTGTTAAGGAAAAAAATTGGGGACAATTTGTTTCGCTGCAGAATGGCAGTAACCAAAGCCACAGATCACAGAAAAGGAGAAGAAGGACCTACAAGCAAAAAGATAGAAAATCTTCGGCAAGATATCTTGAATATCCCTAGCCACGTGTTCGGTGAACACAAGAGTTGTGCAAAGCTGGGATACTTTTGCAAGCTCGACTCGTCATCTGCCCCAGCAGATTCTAACCTTGTACCCAACCTTGTGTCAGTCAGCCTATACCCCTTGATTATGGATGTGTTCCGTGACCTAAGTCGTCACAGCAGGAGCTTGCTTGCTGATGTGACAAGCAACTATGTCGAGCACTACAATTCCATAGTCGCCAAATTTATCGGCGGTAAGAGGATTAATTTTGCAACAAGTGGGTCGTACAAGGGTCGATGTTCTGCGGTTGTTGTTCATCACAACACCGGACTTGCGCACTACAAACTTCACAAGAACATGTACAATTCCAGCCCGGGAACATTTTCCAAGAGTACCGAAATAAAGAGAAAAAAAATCAGATAACTGCAGAAAAAGTCAAAGATGTCGTAGGTCTTTATTTATTAGAAACGGTACTGAAAAGCAGGACTACGGTCTAGCAGCTCAACGACCAGACATAGACGAGGACATGATGGTACAGCAATCCAATGAATTTTTGAATAGTCTTCATAAATCAGATGAGGAGTTTGATAGAATTGAGCGACAGACAGTACTGCAAAGGGACTGCAGTGAATAGCTGGAACTTCACCGAAACATCCTGACTGCATCAAACTTTGGGCGGGTCTGCAAGATGAGACCAACCACTGGCTGCGAGTCCCTTGTCAAGCAGATTCTCTACACTGCGTTCGATTGCGAGGCAATGGAGTATGGCCGGAACAACGAGGAGTTAGCTCGTGAAGACCTTGCTTCTAGGATTGGAGAAAAAATCATAAAATGTGGGATTTTTATTGATAGAAATAATCCTTTCTTAGGGGCAAGTCCTGACAGCCTTGTAAAGGATGATTCCATTGTAGAGATAAAATGTCCATCGTCAGCAAGGGAACTGTCTCCAGACGATGCAGTCAAGAAACGGAAGTGCACGTTCTGGACAGTTACCAATGAAGGAGAAATTGGGGATATCCAAACAAATCATAATTTCTATTACCAGGTACAGGGCCAGCTACAAGTCACTAAAAGAAAATACTGCATTTTTGCACTGTGGACTCCCAAGGGCCTCAAAACCACAACAATTGAACGGGATGAAGTCTTTTGGCGTGATCGAATGTTTCCTAAACTCAAAAGGTTTTACATGGACTGGCTCCTACCTGAAATAATTGACCCTCGGCACAACCGCTCCATGCCAATAAGAAATCCCCTTTACATACTAGAGGCCCAAAATACGTCCCGAGAGAAAAAAGCAAACTCTCAACAATAACTTTTAAAAATATATGACATCTGTACATAGCACATCCATAGTTTCCATTAGAACAATTTCTCCTTCAATTGTATTTATTTAGTTATACAAATTCTGTTCATTAAAAAATAATGCTTTTGTATGTGCGACTTTTTAGGTATTGTTTTATTGTTTGTTGATGTAATTGGTTTAATTTAAGTTGTGTATTGCTTTAATTTATATATTTTTATTATATATAGTGTTTATTATCTCTCTTACCATTTATGTATGTAGACTATAATTCGTATATTGTCAAAGGAAAATATATAATATAATATCTATTTCATGTGAATTTACAAAGTACGGAGTACACTTGTTTTACTTTTGCTAAATATATAAACACCATTTTTGTATTGTAATGTAACCTTTAATGGTTATTTACATTTGCTTTTTTTCGTTGAATATATAGTTACTCAAAACATGTTTAGCATCAATAATTGTGTAGAGTACCCCATTTCTACCAGATTGTCTTTGAATAGCATTTCCGCCATTCATGTATCTGTATCATCTATGAGTAATTTAATTGGACAGCATGACAGTTACTCTAAGAATAAATTAAAATCTAGGATTCTCCTTCCCCATTATGTATAAATTCCATCTACTATGTTCTATATTTGTAGAACATTTCCATGATCTAAAAAAAGTGATAGAAAATAAAGAATAGCATTTTTTTGTAAAAAACGGATCTGTTTATTTGTTTGTTCCCTACCCTAGTAGTGGCAGACCGCAACATTTGTTGCTGCGCCAGAAAACGCAAGTCAAGTGGCGAGTTGCAACATATGTTGCCGTTCCGACATGCCTCTTGGTTTTTGCAAAAAGCCTGTATTATATATTCTCTAAATGCATTGATATTTATACCATTGTAAAGAAAACATTCTGAGCTACCAACTTCATGTATAATACTTTATATTTAGCGGAAATTGTGAATTATATAAACAATACTATAAAAAGCGAGTAAATTCCGCTCCACTGAAATTATCGTCAAACATCCCGGTCGCTCCACGACTTTCACTTTCTAATGGTGTTTAATACATTTTTATAATATGGTATAAAAACTTATATTAACTATTTTACAATTGTTTATTAGACCCGTGAAAAATATTGTTGAATAACAATTTGTAATGAGAATAACGATATACGGTAATAACGCTATATATCTAGCACTGTGCAAGTATTTATACGAAAGTTACAGGTCTAATGTAAAGATAAGCTAATACGGTCCGTGGGTGCTAAACGACATAATACAGTCAGCACTCAGGAGGGCCATACGACGAAGTGCCGAGGTAAGTTCACGGCACTGCCACGCGAGTAAAGTTGGTTGAATTTGAATGGAGTGTTGTGCAAATAGCGGCAACACTGCACGTATCGCTGCTTGCCCTAGCAAAGTGACAACACCGCGCCGCTGACTTATGTGACTCATGAAAGTGGATAGAACGTTTGCATGTTGCCTAGCTGCAAGGGCAGGCGTCGCGATGGCCACCCCATAACTAAAATGCGATTCTCGGGCCAACCTTTGCGCCCTCTTAAATCAAGCTGAAACCTGAAATAATGTCAAGGAAAATAATATGACATATCATAGAAATCCGCCCCCTAGTTATTACCGTTGTTCGGGTATGGATTATTTCTGATTTCCGGCCGATCATTCCTCCTTCTGCTTTGCCGATAGTACTCCTCATTCTCGTAGTTCTCCAACAGTTCAGTCATCGCCTGTATCGTTTTTATTTGGCTACCCCTACTTGCTCTTATTACTTCTTCATCGTAATGGTACGATAGCTTGTTTACGAGGCATTCTTCTGGTATGGCCGGTTCCAAATGCTTCGCCAGACATACCTTTCCGAGGAAGTATGCGGTCATATTGTTACCCATTTGTGTTTTGTATTGGCCATGACAGATGTTGTCCCGTATTAAGTTCTGGGTGGTCTCCGACCAGTACTTTGCCTTGAACAAGTTTTTGAATTGCTGGTAGTCATCGATCTCACTTCGATTCGCCATCCACCAATTGTCAGTCATTTCCCGGAATGATTTGTCCAACAGTTCCCGGTTATTAATCCATCTGTTGCCCCTATGTTTGGCGAAGTATTCCTTGATTCGGGCCAAGAAATCCATCGGCTTCCTTTTATATTGGCGGAAGTTCAGCCATTCCCGATTCTCGTTTATGGAGATATTCATGAGGTTAGTTGGTCTGTTTCTAATTACCTCCATCTCTTCCTGGCTCTGCCGCACTTGACCGTTGATATTCGTCATCGCTACTTCCATTCCGTCGCACCTTTCCATAATTTGGTTACGTACCTTCCCTAGTTCTTCCTGGCTATCTCTTCTGTTTTCTTCTGCCTTCCTGCGACTGTGCTCTTCGATATTAGTGAATTTGGTGTTTACCTCTTCCTTGAATTCCTGTACTTCTCGCCCAGTCTGGCTACATTTTTCGTCAACTTCCATGATCTGTTGTTTTACTACCATGGTTTCCTCTTCTATTTTTTTGTTACTGTACTCCTTATTATCGTTGAGTTCCTTGCTCATTTCTTCTCTTAATAACTCCATCCTTTCGTCTAACTTGTCCAAATTCTCCTGGTTAACCTCCCTTAATTCTTCTCTTAATAGTTGGTTATCCTCCTTCAATTCTTCCCACTTCTCCTCCATCTTCTCTTCCATCTTCTTATTGTTTTCATCTATTTTCTTATTGGTCTTTTCGATTTGGTGACTTAATTCTCCTAATTCTTCCTTTGTGGATTGGTCGTTTTCATCCATCTTTTTACTCAATTCTTCCTTTAACAGTTGGTTGTCACTCTCCATCTTCTTGCTGGTTTCCTCCATCTTCTGATTAGTTTCATCAATTTTCTGACTCAAGGATCGGTTGTCCTCCTTCAATTCTTCCTTTGTGGATTCTATGTTTTTATTGATTGTTTTGCTCTCCTCCCTCATTTCCATTATCATTCTCATTAGGGTTTCCTGGAACTTAACATCCCCAGTCGGCGCAGTGTTCTCGGCTTGTCCCTCCTGTTATACGGGTTGATTCGGTTCCTCTTGTGACATTGGTTTGGTTGGTTCGGTCGGAGGTAGCATCATTTCCACATCTTCCACTGGCGTTGCCTCTTGTCCTCCATATTAATTTCCTTTTCGGCCTCCGCCGCCCTTTTCTTCGATGTCGCTCGACGTTGCATTTTTCTTACTCCTCTAACTGGATAACCGCTGCCAAGCTTGAATTAGGAATTGGGTAAATTATAGTAGCCTATCAATCACTAATTGAAGCCCCTTAGTTGGACACCAATTTTGTAACAAAATAAAATAATTTCGTTTACAAAATTTAAATTTTGTCGTTTACCAAAAATAAAAAATTTTGGTGGTTTTGTTTTTTGAAAAATATTGTTTAATTGGTTTTTGTTGTTTGTATTTAGTAAATTAATTTTTGTAATTGATTCGTGTAAAAATTTCACTCTTTTGTTTCTGTTTCTGTTAATTGTATCACTTTACGTTTTTATAATTAACTTCCGCGTTAATTGTATTATCTCCAGCACTAATCGATAGACGGTTCTTCTTCTTAATTGAGTATTCTCCTTCTTTTTTGGTAAAGGCCGCCTTTCGGATAGTCCGTGATCTCAATTTATCTTATTTTTAATTCTATTTATTAAATTTATAAATAAATAGAAACCAAATTGCAGAAATTTTAGATTTATTAACAATTGTATAATGTATCGAGTGTTAATCGATTATTCAACAGTAGTATTGACTCGTTCTCAGGGCTGTCGATTAATTTTTTACATCTGTATTTTCTATTAATTATTAGGTTTTTTGATCGGTTATTTTATATATAGTCAGAGAAGGGTAAGGTCAGGAAAGTATAACACTTACATGTAAAAAGCTTAATAATTAAAAATTACAAGTTATTAGTTAATATATAATGTTTATTAAAGAAAAAATTCGAACCATTGAAGACTGAATGATTATGTTGGTAAAGCTCGCTTTGAATTGTGGGAGTCAAGATGGCTGCTCCCGGACTGCATATGTTAATCTGTAGCCGACTCGACGAAATTTTCTTCCAATAAATGGTGCCTTTTCAATGTTTCCTCGTCTTCTGGTGTTAGTAGAATGGTTCTGGTTCAGTGTTTTGTGATTCACTTCAATTAAATATGTGTGATAATGTTTCATTTACTTTGTTCAATAAGGTCGAAACTTGCACTTCTCGTCTCGTTATTAAGAATTATTTATTGTATAGGTTTAATTTATTATTTCACTCATTTACTGTTCCGTATTACTTTAGTTTAATTGTGGTATTAAATGTTCTCACTGAGTTTAAGGTTTAAGTTCAAAATTTAGAAATTTACGATTTTTCACTGCAGACTAGGCTTACAGACCGATCGCCATATTTGTCTGCTATATAGGTTAATATAAGCAAAAATCTCATTCAAGTGTGCTCGACAAGGTCCAATTATTAACTGTTCTCATTTCCTTTGTCTCCTGGAAACGTCTTAGCCAATTTAATATTAGCAATACATTGTTTTAAATCTGTTTGGCTTCCGCTACATGCAGAAAATTTACATTATATTACTGAATATATTTTTGCTATTATTTAATTTTGTAAAATACTAAATACATAATCTCTTTCTTTACCTCATTCTGTTTGATTTGATACCAAATAAGATAGTTTTACAAAGTTTTTTATCTAAAATGCTATATTTCTTTCATTTTGAAAAAGTAGGCTTTAAAATTTACTTCCTGTCCTTCCCCAAATGTTTGCCATTTTATATGTTATATTTATGATTGTACTAAATCTCAGATTCACATAAAATGTTTATCTTCCCTTAATTTCTTGTAATTTTATTAATTGGTTATCCTTTTAAATATTATTCAATAATTTATGACTCCCCACTCTGAATTTTCAGTTATTACATTTGCATTTTTTCTTATAATTCTTCCTATCTTTTTACAATATCTTTTTAAAGTATAATTTACATTATATTACTCTGTGACTGATTTACCTTACATAAATTTCATCAGTTTAACTAGTTTACTGTACTTGATTCTTCAATTAAAATGTAGTTTAGATTTACCATTTGGCCTAGATTTTATCTGGTTTTACATACAAAGTTTTTTAATAATATAGCTTGTTTATACCCTTTCTGACCTTCTATTCTAATACAATGTTAATTAACAATTCCTTATTTTACTACAAGAACATTTAGTATTGAATTCTAACTAATAATACATAACAATTATTTGACATGAAAAACATGGTATTTAAGCTCAGACATTCTAGTCTTGATTATTTCTAGTAACTCATAATAAACATTTTATAATAAAAGAATGGTATCCACACTCCGACATTGCATTCTTGATTAAAACTATTAAACATAATACACATTTTAGAATATTAGAACATTACTCTCTATTTCCTACATTTAGGTATAGAGTTCATTTATTTCAATAGGAACATAACACATCTGTTCCTTCATTTTTAAATCTTTCTTATTTTATTTTAGGGATGTATCCCTTGTCACTTTACTTATTAAATACCTGCTCTTTATTTATCTTACTCATTTCAGTGAATGTTATTAGATAAAGAGTAGCAATTTATTAGAAACATTAGTCTTTGCTTTTCATAATACTATTCTATCAAAGAGTATTCATGAAGTTAAATTAAAACTTTAAAGTTGTTTAAAGGTACATTTTTATTAAGTTTAAGCATTTAATGCACTTTCTTGAAGTTTATTTACTATAATATAATAACTTGCACTTGTCCCCTGTTAATTCTTGATACTATCACTAATCAGTTTTATAGTTTTATATTATCAAGAATTTTATTTATAGAGGACTGTTAAGATTTGTTTTTTATTCATTATACAATAACTTTCATGGGTGCACTTTTACTTATAACTCTAAACACTTTTGTTTACATTTATTTTACATTAATTCTGTTTTTGGGTGTTATACTTTCATTTGTGACATTTAATTTCCTTTGGGGTTTTTGTTTTCTCCTTGCTGGGTTTCCTTTGAGTATTTGTTGTAGTCTTCTCCTCCTACTATTTTGTATCTTCAAACTCATTCCTGTTTATTAGGTATTTTGGTTTGTTCTGGGTATCTTCCTTATTCATTCTTTGTTTCTTCATTACCGTATAGTTATTATGTACGTTGGTTTGTTCTGGGTATCTTCCTTACTTACTCCTATCCTACCTGGGTATTTTCTTACTTTATTTTAGTTTTTTAATTTATTTTTCCTTACACATATTTGTTGCATAGTTGTTTTTTCTGTATTTTTACTTCTTCAAGTTATGATTGTATTTTATGGTAATACTTATTTGTTTTCATTTGGATTTTACTTTGATAGTTATTTTAATTGATATTTATTTATGATCATATTTCATTCTTTATTAAGTGGATAATCTGTCATGCTACAATGTTCATCACCGCATTACTATTCTTTTTCCTTACTTTTAATATTTCTAATTCTTCATACAATTTGGGTTTACTTATGTTATTCTCTAACCTTACTATTTCGACATTCTCTGTTGGGTCTAAAAACCTATGCCCTGTTTCATTAAAATGTCTCGCGTAGACCAAATTCGTAGTTCTGTCTCCTTCTCCTCTCGCATGCTCTCTCAATCCAATTTCGAACTTACGTCCTGTTTCACCCAGGTAAACCTTATCACACTGTTTACAGTTCAACTTATAAACACCGCATTTCTGTAATTCAGGTGTTATTTCAGTACTATTATTCTTTATATAATCAAAAACTGTCTTTGTCTTTTTTACCGCTACATCTATATTGTGTTTTTCAAAGCACTTGATTATGTTCCTCGTTTGAAATCCCAGATACGTTATTGATCCTATGTATCTCTTTTCTTTCTTCTCTTCTTGTCTACTATTTCCTTCTATTCTTTTTACAATTTTCTCTACTATCCCCGGTTTATAATTATTATTTTTCGCTATTTCTTCTACTCTTTTTAACTCTTCTTTTTTACATGAATCATCTTCTAAGTATTTTATTGCCCTATAACAAAACGAGTTTAGTGCAGCCATCTTGTGACTTACAGGATGGTATGATTCCTGAGGTATAATTAAGTCTGTATATGTTTCTTTTCTAAATACATCAAATTTAAAAATACCACACTCTATCTTTATATTTAGATCTAGGTAATTTATTTGTACTCCACCTATTTCCTCTTTGAACTTAATTTTATTTTCAATTAGAGTAATTTCATTCGTTAGTTCTGCGAATTCTTCATTTGTTCAATTATTAAAATATTTGTTCCCCCTGATTTGTCCGTCCCATCACAACCCATAGGCAACTGATACTTAATATTAGAAAACATCATCACTTTTATAATTTTAAAATTATCAAATTTTTTATTATTAAGAAGTAGTATTAATAATATGGGAGTTTCCTTGTCTAGTGTATCATTGAAATACTTGTTTTAACTACCAAAGGTTTCTTGGTAATCATTTAAAAGATTCAATGATAGTTGAAGCCAGTGGCGGCTCGTCCATAAGAGCACAAGAGCAGTGAACCCCCTATAAAAATAATTATACGATATAAATTATACATCTTTATTGACGCAGTACTAAAATGGCTTATCTTCAGTAAGTTTAAAAGAGCGGACAATGAAAAACAGCGTAGAGCGCGCCAAGTGAAGTTCAGTGTAATGACGCGCCAGTGGCTGGGAGCGGACTGAATGCGCCGCTCTCGATGCTGTACACACGGGATATACGACAGACAGGCGAGTCCATTTGCTCGCGGTAGGGTGGGAAACATGTTTACAAGCGGCTTAACGGAGATACCGATGAGCTGCCTCTGACACAGCTCAGCTCAGTAGTTCCACGGACTTGAGTCTGCAGACTGACAGCGTGAAGCCACTCGGGCAACTTCGGCAATCTTCGTTCTCATCTATGCCCGCCTATATTCTGTTGTCAGATGTGAGTTAGGTAAACGTTTGGTTAAAGTTTGTGTGTTTATTTAACACAATAATTTTATTAAGTTCACGGCTTCAAATACGTAAACTCAAGAGTAAATTTTGTGTGTATTCAAGTGTCTGTGTGTATTCGTGTAAAGTTTTATTCATGTATAACCTACCTATACATGTCCTGTAAGCATTTCGATGTTTCGCTTTTAAGTTTTGTCATTTTATTTTTAGTGTAACAGTTTTTTATTAGTTAGGCCTACACGTGCTGTAATCACTCGAAGATAAATAATAAACACAACTGAGAATAAATTCATATCATGTCATTTCTTACATTTAAAACCTTAATTGTATTTAGTTAAGTAACGGACACATCATGGACAACGAAATCCTAGAACTTAATTGTATATTTTGTTTCAGCTTTTATCACTCCAGAAACAAAAATAATTTATTAAATTGACTCCAGATAAATACGAAACCAACCTGCGAAGTTAGTGCACAGGTAAAAAGGAGTTTTACCACAACTGATTACAGCAATATAATGATATCAAAACCAACATTGTGACTACAAAAAACTGAACTTAAAACCGGCAAAACAGTATAAAATAAGTTTTCTTAATAAACGTATATTTCATATAGACCTACTAATGCGACGATGTAGTCAAAAGGTTCATATTTATCTGGGGATAAATTAACCAGCCAGTGAAATTGTGTTTGTTTCTGGAGGAAACAAAGGTTAAAACAAAAACTACAATTCAGGGTAATAAATGGAGTACAACGATATGGTTAAATTACTTCTATATTATGTTTTAATATTTAACTGTGACCACAATCAATATTGATATTCAATTCATCCGCTATGCACACAGGAAAACCCCGATTTGGATAAAAATACGTGGATTTCATTATACACGTAAGTGTGGAGTGTGAGTTGACGAGAGCGTAGACAATAGCGGGGGATGAACAGTAACGAAGTTGCCGTGGAACGGCTGTAGTTGACAGTGGATGCTCCTTACCTTGGCGCGCGCGCGTGTTACATTTGTGTTTTGCAGTTTCGATTATTTTTTAGTGATAAAGTTTTAGTTGAAATTACAGTTTATCTATTATAGTGTAGCTAGTGAACTGTTGTTTTTATTTACTGTACAATAATGGAAAGTACCTGTAAGTACTCAGTTAGTAATTTAAACGAAGTAGCGTTTGCCAGTTTACCCATAGAAGTTAAAATAGCAATAAAAGAGAGTGGTAGACCAACGCCCCAACTTAATATAAGTCAAACATCGACATCAAAATCTAGAACTTTTAAAAGAGAATTTAAAGAAGAGCTATACGAAAAAATTCCTTGGCTTTGTGGTTGTGAACAAACAAACAAAATATTTTGTTTCCCTTGTTTGTTATTTTCCCGTGAAAAGGGCGATCCTGCTTGGGTGAAAAACGGCGTTTGTGACTTAGCTCATTTGAATCAAAAAATTAAAAAACACGAAAGTTCTCATGGACACATAAGTGCTACATTGGATTTTAATTTGCTGGGAAAGGTTGACGTTCGTCAGCAGCTTGACAGTGCTTATCGACAAAATATTAAAAAGCACAATGAACAAGTGACTAAAAATAGGTATGTCCTTTCTAAGCTTATAGACTGTATTAAATTTTGCGGTGCATTTGAGTTGGCCCTTCGAGGTCATCGTGAGGATGATGATTCCTTAAATCCTGGCATATTTAAAGGGCTTGTAAACTTTTCTGCAGAACTTGACTCATCTTTGAAAGAACACTTGAGTACCGCTACTGTCTTTAAAGGTACCTCGAAAGAAATTCAAAATGAATTGTTAGATTGTATGCTTTTTCTATGTCAAGAAAACACAATAGAAGAAATAAAAACTGCACAGTATGTTTCTTTGATTGCGGACGAAACATCAGAAATCTCGTCTGTATTTCAGTTAGTTATAGTTTTCCGCTATGTTTTAGCTAATGGCCAACCAGTTGAAAGATTTTTGAAATTTGATAACCCTGAAGGGCACGACGCTGAATCTATAGCCAAGTGTATTTGTACCAGTTTAGATTATGTTGTGCAAAATCCAGAAAAACTCGTATCTCAAAGCTATGACGGTGCGAATGTAATGAGTGGGCACCATGCTGGCGTGCAGACCATAGCGCAACAAACCTATAAACATGCTTTTTTCGTTCACTGTTACGCTCATCAGTTGAACTTGATTGTAGCTCAAGCAACAAGCCAAAACCAAGATGTCAGTATTTTTTTTTCGGACTTAAGTGATATAACAAATTTTTTTTCGAATTCCCCTCAGAGAGTGGCTGTTTTGGACAAGATAGTTGGCAAACGAATACCTCGGGCGTCAGCTACAAGGTGGAATTTTAAGAGCAGAACTGTTAATACTGTTTTTGAGTACAGAGAGGAATTAATTGAATGTATGGAGGAAATCCAATCAACCTCTAAGCAACCAACCACCATAATTAAAGCTGGTGCTCTAGCTCGTCTCCTTAGAGATAATAAGTTTATATTTTGGCTTTCTATTTTTCACAGATTAATGCCACATGTGGATATTTTGTACAACCAATTACAGCTAACTTACACTGATGCTGTGAGAACTAAAGCCAATGTTGACCACTTCGTCAAAGCCACTGATAAGGAAAGAGCTAACATGGACAAAGTGACAGAGCTGGTTAATCAGTACCCAGAAAATGCACCTAAATGATCGACGCGTGAAGAAGATTTTTACTTAAGTAGAACAGTGGCTGCCAAGGAAACCTGTAACATTATTACAACGCAAATAAAAACAAGATTTTCATTCTCAACATCTTGCTCAGCTGTATCTCTTTTTGAATCACAAAAGTTTGAAGAGGTTGAACAGAAATTCCCCGAGAAATTGCTTGAAGATACAGTAAATGTGTATTCATTTCTTGAAAAAAAATCGCCTCAAGACAGAGCTTGAAATCATTTACAAAAGAACTGATTTCAGAAACATGCGTGGTGCTGTTAGTCTTTTACAGTTTTTTTTATTGAAAACAACTTATTGTCATCATTTTCTGAAAGTTATAAACTGTTATTAATTATTGCAACAATACCAATGACGACTGCTAAAGCTGAAAGGTGTTTTTCAACCCTAAAACGGATAAAGACATTTTTGAGGTCTACGATGTGTCAAGAGAGACTTACAGCTTTAGCCATGCTTGCAATCGAGAAGGAAATGATTTCTAACATCCATAATTTCAATGAAAGAGTTATTGATGTTTTTGTGTCAAGAAAAGATAGAAGGATGGACTTTGTTTACAAAAACTGTACTTAAAGAAAATATTTGTCTAAGCTACCATCCAAGTATATTTGTGTAAGTAAATACTAGACCTTACCATCATATGCAGCAGCTTTGATTATTTTCCTTTTTCTGTGTGTTTAATAATCTAATCTAATAATTGAGAGCATGAGGCCTTGTGACTATCTAAATATTTAACACTTAAAACAAGCTTTCTGTTTTGCGTTTATTTTACTACTTTAAAATTAAATGAAAATAATTGTTTTAGTAAAAAAGAACAATTAGCATATTATAACAAGTATGATCAATAAAGTAATCCTTTATTATTAAGTTGTGAAATAGTTAAAGTACAGTAATATCTATAATAACATTTCGTTTCAAAATTAATACATTACATCAAGGTATAGCAGCGCCTAAATTATATGAATATTGCAAGCAACACACAAGTGTTTGACACAGTGTATCTCAAAAACAGTGTACTGCAAATTATTAATTGTGAACCCCCTGTAGATGTACTCACGAGCCGCCACTGGTTGAAGCGTTGACTACCATGCTTAAACATCATGTTTATTTGAATAAATTCTTCATTGGTTCTTTTTGTTCAGTTAGATCATTACCTCTAATGTAGATGAGTTAGATCATTGCTTCTAATTCATAAACAGAGAAAACAGTATTTATTTTATAAGTAATTTATGTATGTTTACACTTGTCAGCTAATATGCGTTTTTGTTTGTTTTTACCAGGCTAACAGATTACTTCCATTTTATTGAAATCTTTATGGCATTTGTAATATGTTTTCAAAACATCAAGTCTTATATTTCTTCTTTCTATTTGAGACCTAATGACTATGTATTACTGAATAGTATGTCTAGTATTCAGCTAAAACATTTGACGCATATCCACAATAACGTTGTTGCCAGTTATACTACTATACAGTGATAATAAACTGAGTGTCAAAACCCAGACTTGCCTGTATAAAATCCAAATGGGTTTTAAAAAATTACCAATCAGTATTGAACTTCAAATTCCAATAATTGAAGTGTTGAATTGGAAATATGTTATTTAAGAGGCCATACAATGAAGCCAAACAGGGCTCAGTGATAATGTCAAATATGATCAGAGTGAAGTCACTGATATAGTCTTCCATTTGGTCTTTTGACACCAATACACTCGCCACATTAGTGATGCAATGTTTTAGTTGAAAAACCAGTTTAAATGCAATATTACTCTCTAATAGCCAATATATCCAGTAGTAAGTTTGTTATTAAGCTGATCAGTGACATATCCAAATATGTACTCAACTCTTGTAAAAATATGTATATAAGAATATCAGACAAAATGACTTCACTGATACTAACTTTTGCAATTCATTAGTATGTTTTGAAATGTAAAATACTTTGTTTAAATACTTACAAAAACTTTAAAATCTTTTTGATTTAAATATATACAGAAAGTTATAGTTGCAGCCTAATAACGAGTTTTAGTACACGTCCTTTATATAGTTTGACTGAAATTAATGACTTTTATTTAAAAAAATCAATAGTCTGGACTGAATCAGTCGTTAATTGATTTGGATAATGAATTATTTACTACATCTAGGTGAAGTTACCAATCATTTTGACAGTGCAACAGATAAACAGACAACATTACTGAATAGCTAAAATAAAATTTGATTTTTGAGAGCAAAGCAGATGCAATCGTAATTACTGACAGGATGGAAATGGAGACTTATTCTTCTCATACTTGGCTATCAAATATTACCTCTTACCCTTACAAGGGTAGTCCAAGAAGTTCTCAGTCTGACACACAGAGATAGTAACTTGAAATATCAAATGGCTATAATTTCATAAGTTCAATCTGTTAGATGTTGAAAACTACTGCATTTACAAGTTTGCTTGTTGTGCGCACATGCACATGCCCCCCTCCCCCCCACACAGTTTGTTCAACTATGATTACCAATATTACTTACACAACACAAATTTATATTTGAGAAGGAATTAACTACTTTTGTGATGATTTTGACACACAACTGTAAGAAACTTTGAAAACTAGAGTTTAAGTTCAACAATATGAATTTACAATACATGTTACTGGAATGAATACAGACCTTCATATGAACTCTATGCATCTGTATATTCACACAGTGCATTTGGTTGTTATGGAATATTTGTTTTATATTTACTTTGATTACCCCTAATCTTTTGAATAGTATGTGTTGTTCTGTTAAATCAATTTTATTTTTTAAATACTTAGCTTCGGAATCTACAGTTCTCTTAAGGCGCGTCCACACTATGCCAATTGACAAAACCGAAATCGATGTAGATGTGGCCGTTGGCATGTGCCAATTGGCAAATTCGTGCCAAGTGGTATGCCAACCTGAATTGCTCGAGTGTCGGTCTACTTCAAAGAAAGCCGATAAGAACAAAAGGTGGGGACATGCCGACTGGTCTCACGTGGCTTCAGTTGTGATTCAGACTGCCGATGAGCTACGTCGTTTATTTATTTACATTGTTTATTTTATTAAACATTTTTATTAAAAAGAAAATAAATTTCATTTTATCTATTTATTGATGGAGTGGACAAACGATAACATTATTAATTTGATTGATTTATACCGAGATCATCCAGTTTTGTGGGACTGTCGTTTGAAGGAATTTAAAGACAGGAATAAAAATATAGACGTGTTATTGGAAATCGTGGTTAGTATTGGAGTAGAAAAAGATGAAATTGAAAGAAAATCAAGAACTTCGTGTGCCATGTTTTGCGCAAATTAAAAACAAAAAGAGAAGGTACCAAGTCTGGTGCAGGAAGTGATGTTTACAAAAATAAATGGTTTTGCTTCGACAGTATGTTGTTTCTCAAAAATCGGAATCGACCAAGATGCATGACGGATACGCACACTCAGGTAAGATAAATTTTATTCGAATAATAATTATTTATTATTTTATTTATATTACAGTACATAATTATAGTATAATATAGATAATATATTATGATCTATTAAATTATTTGAATTTTATGAAGAATAAATGTAGATACAGACATGAATAAACATGTTTGAAATATTTTATTGATAATAATGGAAAATTGATTTCAAAATTATAGATCTACTAAATTATTCATCAATTATTATGAATAATAATTTATTATTATTATTATTATTATTATTATTACTGACAAGAATCAATGCAACATAAAAGTAAAGTTTTCTTATTTGTCATATTGAAAAGTACCATTCCATCTGGGGAAGCAAAAAACTCGGCGAATTCATTTCTAATTGCCTGTGAATCATTAGTACTTCTTCTTGAAGTTCTGGGAATGTTGACCAATGCTTGATTTGAAGGTGATTGTCTCTAATGTCCTGGGTTAAACTCACCCATAGTCAAGGAGTCAGAATCAAATGTTCCAGGGGGATAGTATATTGCTGTAGAGTTGCAATTTATCTAATCTAAGAAATTATTAGATAAAGTATTGCTAGAATTACTTTCTTAGCATGTTCTGGTTCTAACAACATAGGCCTCCGTAGTATGCGATACACAGATGATATTATACCGAATGTGTTCTCAGACACTCTAAGTGCTCTGCTTAAGCGATAATTAAAAAACCTTTGTTTTGAACCCTATAATTGTGCTCCAGGAAAGGGTTTCATAATGTTTTTTAAAAGTGGAAATGCATCGTCTGCGACAAAAACAAACGGTGTAGCAATGTTTCTGCCAGGAAGTGCACAAGGGGGAAGGAGATGCATTGTGTTATCCTGAAGGCATCTTTTGAATTTTGTTTCACTAAATACACCCCCGTCCGATATTCTGCCTTGGCAACCAATATTCGTATAAATGAAATTATAGTTCCCATCTACGACACAAAGAGAACGACACTAAACAAGTCCTTATAATTGAAATACTCTGGTCCTCTGTTAATTGGTGCTTGCAAAGTGATATTGGAAAATTCCATTTGTCATTGAACTCCTCTGCTACCGTTTTCCACTCTGATTCATTTTGTGGCATCTGAAACAAAAGAAGTAGGTACTTGTAGCAGGGCTGTAAAAATAGCACATTAAAACAGGAAATTTTCCTGTTTAAACAACTGGACTGTATTTAGCTATTTCGTGTGGACTCTCATTTTCAAAAATTCTACAAGTCACACCCCTTCTTCAACGAAAATGTGCTAATAACGACAATATTGCATTTTTTCTAGATTTACTTATCACCAGATTTCTTTCTATCTTTCTAGGACAAGAAGACGTCTGAGGATGTGGAGATCACTGAAGAAGAGACTCAGAATGTCAACCGGATAGAAGAGCCCAGTGAAAAAAAAACAGAAAGCAGTATTCAAGTCATCGAATGCACAACCACGCTCACAGAAAATTCGCCAGTCATTGGCCACAGCTCTTTGTATTATGAAAGATATTCAAGGACATAACGCATTGAAAGATCAATACACTGCTTTTGGAGAACAAGTAGGAATGCGAATAAGAGACCTTCCATCACCACATGCCCAAAAAATAGTAAAACATCTTATCAGCACTAATTTATCTGAGGCAAAGATGGGTAAATATGACAAATCGCAATTCATTCCCCCCACTTTATTCACAGCCTACTTACATTTTACCTCACTTTTCACAGCGACCATTCTCTTCCCCTACAGTACCTGAATCTATTCCTGGTTCCTCTCCACTTCCACAACACTCTTGGAATTCTGGTCGAATGCTGGCAAACTAGCAAACCCAACAGCCAGTGACAAGTCCCACCCACTCTTCTCAGGGGTGTACTGACAGTGATTCCATCGACAGTATTCTATCGACAGTGTGTAACGGTACGGAATTGTAAAGCCAAGGTAATATTTTAAAGACTATATTTCCCTATGTAGTCAGCATTCACCTTTTTAGAACCTCGAGTTAGTCAACCAAGTATGCAGTGTTTATTACAAAACAAAACGTCTATGTTTTGTCTCTGCACTCAAACAGTCCAGCCAGATGATGAAACAACATACATTTTTGCGTCAGCCGTGAATCAAGGAAGAAAATAATGTAACGTCATATTCCACCAGGCGGCAACATGTTGCTAAACGCTATGCCTGTGTTATAGCGCTCTTTTAAAAAGTACCTATTGGAGTGCAGACTGTTGATCACGTGACTAGACGAACATCCGTGTATCACCGCCTTAGCGCAGTAATAGTTCAGTTTCAATTGCAACTCACGGCCGAGCAGCCAGACAATCAGCATATAGTTACAAGTTAACAAAAAACGGTAGCCTCGGACGAGTTCTTGGTAGGCCGAAAAATTATAAAAGTAGGCCTACCAAGTATTATAAAATGTACAAACAGTATTAAATAATAAAGTGACGAGTAAATGACGTAAGGTAACAATAAACTGTGTTCGGAGTGGAGAGTGATTAGTGGAAACAGTTCCGGACAATATCGTGTACAACATTTGGATATTACGCAAATAGGTAACAAGTGTAAAGACAGTTTCATTTGGCCAAAACATTTTAATTCATAATGAGCTCGTTAAGTAAATAGGAAGTTATCAAAAATAAATGTAAACTGAGTGAGTGTGTGTGTGGGGGTTATAAAAAGTACTGGCTCACTTAGAAAGATTTAGTAGTAGTCTATACAAAATTATTGGAATAGAATTAGCAAAAAATTATAAATATAAAGAAAACATAATAATCAATGATAGAGTAAATGGTAAAAATTAAAAGGTTCATTCTTCTGTAAACATGTGTTAGTGTAGTTATTTCGCCGTGAACCATTTCCTATTCTATGCTGAAAACCTCGCCTAACGTTCTTTGGGATTTTTCTGATATATAAGGGTAGTTAGATAGCGGGATTTTTATAAGGGCAAGAGTGTAAGGGTTTCGATATTGAACCACAAAATATCGTGGCGAACTGAGTAATTTAATAAGGTAAGTTTTACAGGGGAATATGACGGTAAGTACAATTCTGGTAGCAGTGAGCAGTAAGTATTATTCTGAAATCTTCTGATGGTAATAAGATTAAATAAAAGGTAATAAAGTCAGTACCTTCACATTGGCGACTCGCTGCCAGGATGTTCGTATAAACATTATATGAACTAGACCTGTTTTGAGGCACAGAAAATAGGAATTGGTAATGGCGTATTTGTAAAAAATTATCGTACATAATTACGTTAAATTAGGTTATGTTTGGGTAGCATAATCGCTTGTGAAAATATTGTATTTACTTTTCCAGTTGGATAACGAGTTTATGGGTGGAATATTTGGATTGTGTATGTATAATTATTCTTGTTGTATATAAAGGGTATATTATAAATAATTTTGTTTAAACATGGCTGAGGTAAACGAAACCGCAGAAAAAGGGTGTTCAATGAATGATGTAATGAATCTTTTGAAAACAATATATGATAATATGAATAAGGGTTTTGATATGATGGATAAACATTTTGACGAGATGGACAAAAAGTGGGATAAATTATTGCGGAAACCAGAGTCGGATAAATTAAAAGAAAATAAAGAAAGTGACCTAAACCAGGTGAGTAGTTCTGATAGTGGAGGTAATAATGATGATACTTTTACAAACAAGGATGTTAATTTAAGTGCAGTGGAAATAAAAAACGAGGTATGTGAGGTCAATACAAATGATAATCCGAATGGGGTTAGTTTAAATATAAACAAGGAAGTAACAGTTAACAAGGTAAGTAATGACTGTAAAACAAGTGGGAATTATAGTGGAGGAGTAATTACGAATAGTAATGGTAATAGTTCAAATGCAAATCAGGTGATGAATTATAAGGTAAGTGGCAGTGTTAAAATAAGTAATGATGAAACATTATTGAATACAAATATTGGTGATATATTAAATAATAGTGGCGATAATGAGGATAGAATAAGAGTTGAGGTTGATCAAAGATTGCTAGTTAGTGTTAATGATTTAGAAAGAGAGCATAGAAATAGTTTAATTGTAGAGTGTGAACAGGGGGCAAAATTTTATGGGGTTAAATGTGAAACAAAGTTTTCACAAGTTGTTTATGGGGATAAGAGATCCTCACTGGGACATTTGGGTGACAATGGGTCGGCAAATAGTCAAAAAAGTTTTTTGTGTTTATCTGGTAGGGCCAGATGGTGTTTAATTAATTTAGTGGTGTTGCCCTCTGTGTGGAGTGAGAATATGAAATGGTGTGGTATTGTAAGTGATAATAAAGAGCGAGATAGAGTAATAGAGTTGTTCAGATTATGTAGACATTATGAAAGTTTAGTAGTGGGAATAAATATTGAAAGAAATTATTATATTAAAAATATTAGACACTTACCTTGTTTGTTAAACAATGATTATATTGATAATAATAATATAAACCTACCTGTAGAGAGGGTCAGCGTATTAGTAACAGCTGACACCTATAGCGATGAAAAATTAAATGATGTGATTGTGATAATAAATACTGACGGAGACTTGACAAAAAATATTAATGTAAACATGATTTATGATAAGGTAATAATGGGGGGTTACCCTAAAAATTATTATTATGGTACAATGGAACATATAAATTTTTATGGTCATTACACAAAAGATAGCCATATGTGTATACATGAAATTGAACAATGTTATGTGCAGAAAAGACTAATTTTTGATGATGGAGGTTGAATGTAAACTCAATGAATGGACATTTCAAATATTCTAGTTTATGGTAATGACCTGGCTGATTTGGGTAATGAAGTGTGGTAAATAACAGAATTCTGATGAAAAGTTGTAAATAAATGTGTTAATGTCAAAGGTACTGTGTCCATATTATCTTGTTGAAATGTATATTATAGCGTATATGTAAAACATGTTTGTAATAAGAAAGAAGTTTATAATAATATAATAATATTTGATTTTACTAAAATAATGGATAAGAGACAATAATGAATTTTATTTTGCATTTTGTGTGTAAATTAAAAGTGTTTTAAACAATGTAACTAAAACCAAATCGTTTTTAGTAGAAGTTATTAAAGTAATTTAAAAAGGTGAATTAAAATGAATTTTGATATGAATTGTAACAGATAGTAGTTGATAAATATGTTAACTAAAAGATTTATAGAAATTAAAAAATTGAAGGAAGTACACGTATTAGGGTGATGTAACTTTGAGTATTGAGACTGAGAGTGTTTACAAAGACAGTCTGGCAGACAACTGTTAAGGTAAACAGGTGTGTTGTATGTTTTGACTAATGTTTACAGCCAGATGTTGAAGTTGATAACTGTTTTATTCTGATGAATCCTTGCTATAAGCATTCTATTATGAAATAAAAAATATGTAAGATGTGTTGACATGGAGGCAGCTTTTTATGAATAATATAAGGAAATGACTTAATGTTTTGGTTGTAAGACAGTTAATATTTGTGTGACAGGACTTTGTTAAGGGAGAATCATTTGACAAAATGTAATTAATTCTGGAATTGTTAATTAAGTAAAATTAAATTAAATTGGAAATTAAATTAATTAAGAAGGTGAATTTTAATAATGAACTTAAATTCATTTTGATCTGATTTTTGATTGTAATTATAAACTAAATGATAATTGATGAAAACATAATGATTAAAATATTCATTTCAAATTGAAAACTGAAGGAAATGTGTGGGCTGAGATAGTGTTTGGAAAAAAGATGTGCATATAACTGTTCATGTAAACCTTTATCAATGTCAATCCATATTTTACACTTAACTGTAGATATCCCACCTCAGTGCGGCCATGACCTCACCGGATCATGACCGTGAAAGTAGTTAATTGTGACAAATCATAAATTTTACTTGATATAACCGGCTTGTGGTTTTTGTTTTGTTAACCCGGGGGTTTGTTAGACCTAGTAGGGGGGTTATTTTGGGGGGAATCTACCAAATTTTGGAACAGGTCTATTTTCACCCAGATAGAGGTGGTAGTCCATTAGAGGCGTATCATTCAATACCAGTAAGTTTTAAACTGAATTTTATTGTAACGCCGAAGCAAGGATGGGGTGGAATAAAAGAAAAAAATGTCCACCCCTTCCGCATCAGTCCTTGTGGAAGCAACTGGGTGCTACAGTCCAGGGGGGGTAATAGTGAGTTGGATTAGGGGGTGACCCAGTTACAGGTCACGAGGGAGATGTGATTATGGCTAGGTTCAGGTCTGCAAGGGCCAAGAAGCCTAGTGCTGAACACAGCAGATTGTAACGGGTATCAGGGGTTAAGGGACTATCAGGGGGGTAGTTTAAAAAAAAAAAAAAAAAAAAAAAGAAAAAAATTTCGGTTGGTATTTTGTATAATCAATGTTATGTTGGAGGAGTAATAATATTGTGAACATTATTCCATTTGTATGAAATTTATGTAAGTAGACAGTAAGTTTATATTATCAATTTTAGACCAAGCCAGTACTTTGCAAATAAATGAACCAGTACGGCTAAGAGGAAACCAATCAGTTGTGGGATATGGAGTAATGGAAGGCCGTCTGTTATTTTTTAATTAAATATTTCAGAGTCAGGCGATACTGTGGCGGGTATCTGTCCGAGCTTATGGTGTTGGGATCTCGTGCAGAGAAGTCCAGTAAGATCGGATGGGTGCTGTCACAGTCGCCAAACTAAGGGGGTAAGTACCCATGATTTTAGTAGAGAGTTCAGGGGGGTTGCGGCGCCATATCCTCACTGATCCTCTTAGGTTTTAGGCAATGAGAGTTTGTATGCTTCGGCATCCAATCTCTCATTCGGGGGGTATTGTAACGGTACGGAATTGTAAAGCCAAGGTAATATTTTAAAGATTATATTTCCCTATGTAGTCAGCGTTCACCTTTTTTGAACCTCAAGTTAGTCAACCAAGTATGCAGTGTTTATTACAAAACAAAACGTCTATGTTTTGTCTCCGCACTCAAACAGTCCAGCCAGATGATGAAACAACATACATTTTTGCGTCAGCCGTGAATCACGGAAGAAAATAATGTAACGTCATATTGCACCAGGCGGCAACATGTTGCTAAACGCTATGCCTGTGTTATAGCGCTCTTTTAAAAAGTACCAATTGGAGCGCAGACTGTTGATTACGTGACTAGACGAACATCCGTGTATCACCGCCTTAGCACAGTAATAGTTCAGTTTCAATTGCAACTCACGGCCGAGCGGCCAGACAATCAGCATACAGTTACAAGTTAACAAAAAACGGTAGCCTCGGACGAGTTCTTAGTAGGCAGAAAAATTATAAAAGTAGGCCTACCAAGTATTATAAAATGTACAAACAGTATTAAATAATAAAGTGACGAGTAAATGACGTAAGGTAACAATAAACTGTGTTCGGAGTGGAGAGTGATTAGTGGAAACAGTTCCGGACAATATCGTGTACAACATTTGGATATTACGCAAATAGGTAACAAGTGTAAAGACAGTTTCATTTGGCCAAAACATTTTAATTCATAATGAGCTCGTTAAGTAAATAGGAAGTTATCAAAAATAAATGTAAATTGAGAGAGTGTGTGTGTGGGGGTTATAAAAAGTACTGGCTCACTTAGAAAGATTTAGTAGTAGTCTATACAAAATTATTGGAATAGAATTAGCAAAAAATTATAAATATAAAGAAAAAAAAATAATCAATGATAGAGTAAATGGTAAAAATTAAAAGGTTCATTCTTCTATAAACATGTGTTAGTGTAGTTATTTCGCCGTGAACCATTTCCTATTCTGTGCTGAAAACCTCGCCTAACGTTCTTTGGGATTTTTCTGATATATAAGGGTAGTTAGATAGCGGGATTTTTATAAGGGCAAGAGTGTAAGGGTTTCGATACTGAACCACAAAATATCGTGGCGACCTGAGTAATTTAATAAGGTAAGTTTTACAGGGGAATATGACGGTAAGTACAATTCTGGCAGCAGTGAGCAGTAAGTATTATTCTGAAATCTTCTGATGGTAATAAGATTAAATAAAAGGTAACAAAGTCAGTACCTTCACATTGGCGACTCGCTGCCAGATGTTCGTATAAACATTATATGAACTAGACCTGTTTTGAGGCACAGAAAATAGGAATTGGTAACGGCGTATTTGTAAAAAATTATCATACATAATTACGTTAAATTAGGTTATGTTTGGGTAGCGTAATCGCTTGTGAAAATATTGTATTTACTTTTCCAGTTGGATAACGAGTTTATGGGTGGAATATTTGGATTGTGTATGTATAATTATTGTTGATGTATATAAAGGGTATATTATAAATAATTTTGTTTAAACATGTCTGAGGTAAATGAAACCGCAGAAAAAGGGTGTTCAACGAAAGATGTAATGAATCTTTTGAAAACAATATATGATAATATGAATAATGGTTTTGATATAATGGATAAACATTTTGACGAGATGGACAAAAAGTGGGATAAATTATTGCGGAAACCAGAGACGGATAAATTAAAAGAAAATAAAGAAAGTGACCTAAACCAGGTGAGTAGTTCTGATAGTGGAGGTAATAATGATGATACTTTTACAAACAAGGATGTTAATTTAAGTGCAGTGGAAATAAAAAACGAGGTATGTGAGGTCAATACAAATGATAATCCGAATGGGGTTAGTTTAAATATAAACAAGGAAGTAACAGTTAACAAGGTAAGTAATGACTGTAAAACAAGTGGGAATTATATTGGAGGAGTAATTACGAATAGTAATGGTAATAGTTCAAATGCAAATCAGGTGATGAATTATAAGGTAAGTGGCAGTGTTAAAATAAGTAATGATGAAACATTATTGAATACAAATATTGGTGATATATTAAATAATAGTGGTGATAATTGAGGATAGAATAAGAGTTGAGGTTGATCAAAGATTGCTAGTTAGTGTTAATGATTTAGAAAGAGAGCATAGAAATAGTTTAATTGTAGAGTGTGAACAGGGGGCAAAATTTTATGGGGTTAAATGTGAAACAGAGTGTTCACAAGTTGTTTATGGGGATAAGAGATCCTCACTGGGACATTTGGGTGACAATGGGTCGGCAAATAGTCAAATAAGTTTTTTGTGTTTATCTGGTAGGGCCAGATGGTGTTTAATTAATTTAGTGGTGTTGCCCTCTGTGTGGAGTGAGAATATGAAATGGTGTGGTATTGTAAGTGATAATAAAGAGCGAGATAGAGTAATAGAGTTGTTCAGATTAAGTAGAGATTATGACAGTTTAGTAGTGGGAATAAATATTGAAAGAAATTATTATATTAAAAATATTAGAGACTTACCTTGTTTGTTAAACAATTATTATATTGATAATAATAATATAAACCTACCTGTAGAGAGGGTCAGCGTATTAGTAACAGCTGACACCTATAGCGATGAAAAATTAAATGATGTGATTGTGATAATAAATACTGACGGAGACTTGACAAAAAATATTAATGTAAACATGATTTATGATAAGGTAATAATGGGGGGGTTACCCTAAAAATTATTATTATGGTACAATGGAACATATAAATTTTTATGGTCATTACACAAAAGATAGCCATATGTGTATACATGAAATTGAACAATGTTATGTGCAGAAAAGACTAATTTTTGATGATGGAGGTTGAATGTAAACTCAATGAATGGACATTTTAAATATTCTAGTTTATGGTAATCACCTGGCTGATTTGGGTAATGAAGTGTGGTAAATAACAGAATTCTGATGAAAAGTTGTAAATAAATGTGTTAATGTCAAAGGTACTGTGTCAATATTATCTTGTTGAAATGTATAGTATAGCGTATATGTAAAACATGTTTGTAATAAGAAAGAAGTTTATAATAATATTTGATTTTACTAAAATAATGGATAAGAGACAATAATGAATTTTATTTTGCATTGTGTGTGTAAATTAAAAGTGTTTTAAACAATGTAACTAAAACCAAATCATTTTTAGTAGAAGTTATTAAAGTAATTTAAAAAGGTGAATTAAAATGAATTTTGATATGAATTGTAACAGATAGTAGTTGATAAATATGTTAACTAAAAGATTTATAGAAATTAAAAAATTGAAGGAAGTACAGGTATTAGGGTGATGTAACTTTGAGTGTTGAGACTGAGAGTGTTTATAAAGACAGTCTGGCAGACAACTGTTAAGGTAAACAGGTGTGTTGTATGTTTTGACTAATGTTTACAGCCAGATGTTGAAGTTGATAACTGTTTTATTCTGATGAATCAGTGCTATAAGCATTCTATTATGAAATAAAAAATATGTAAGATGTGTTGACATGGAGGCAGCTTTTTATGAATAATATAAGGAAATGACTTAATGTTTTGGTTATAAGACAGTTAATATTTCTGTGACAGGACTTTGTTAAGGGAGAATCATTTGAAAAAATGTAATTAATTCTGGAATTGTTAATTAAGTAAAATTAAATTAAATTGGAAATTAAATTAATTAAGAAGGTGAATTTTAATAATGAACTTAAATTCATTTTGATCTGATTTTTGATTGTAATTATAAACTAAATGATAATTGATGAAAACGTAATGATTAAAATATTCATTTCAAATTGAAAACTGAAGGAAATGTGTGGGCTGAGATAGTGTTTGGAAAAAAGATGTGCATATAACTGTTCATGTAAACCTTTATCAATGTCAATCCATATTTTACATTTAACTGTAGATACCCCACCTAAGTGCGGCCATGATCTCACCGGATCATGACCGTGAAAGTAGTTAATTGTGACAAATCATAAATTTTACTTGATATAACCGGCTTGTGGTTAGTTTTGTTTTGTTAACCCGGGGGTTTGTTAGACTTAGTAGGGGGGTTATTTTTGGGGGAATCTACCAAATTTTGGAACAGGTCTATTTTCACCCAGATAGGGGTGGTAGTCCATTAGGGGCGTATCATTCAATACCAGTAAGTTTTAAACTGAATTTTATTGTAACGCCGAAGCAAGGATGAGGGTGGAATAAAAGAAAAAAATGTCCACCCCTTCCACATCAGTCCTTGTGGAAGCAACTGGGTACTACAGTCCAGGGGGGTAATAGTGAGTTGGATTAGGGGGTGACCCAGTTACAGGTCACGAGGGAGATGTGATTACGGCTAGGTTGAGGTCTGCAAGGGCCAAGAAGCCTAGTGCTGAACACAGCAGATTGTAACGGGTATCAGGGGTTAAGGGACTATCAGGGGGGTAGTTTAAAAAAAAAAAAAAAGAAAAAATTTCGGTTGGTATTTTGTATAATCAATGTTATGTTGGAGGAGTAATAATATTGTGAACATTATTCCATTTGTATGAAATTTATGTAAGTAGACAGTAAGTTTATATTATCAATTTTAGACCAAGCCAGTACTTTGCAAATAAAAGAACCAGTACTTTGAGAATGAACCAGTACGGCTAAGAGGAAACCAATCAGTTGTGGGATATGGAGTAATGGAAGGCCGTCTGTTAATTTTTTAATTAAATATTTAAGAGTCAGGCGATACTGTGGCGGGTATCTGTCCGAGCTTATGGTGTTGGGATCTCGTGCAGAGAAGTCCAGTAAGATCGGATGGGTGCTGTCACAGTCGCCAAACTAAGGGGGTAAGTACCCATGATTTTAGTAGAGAGTTCAGGGGGGTTGCGGCGCCATATCCTCACTGATCCTCTTAGGTTTTAGGCAATGAGAGTTTGTATGCTTCGGCATCCAATCTCTCATTCGGGGGGTATTGTAACGGTACGGAATTGTAAAGCCAAGGTAATATTTTAAAGATTATATTTCCCTATGTAGTCAGCGTTCACCTTTTTTGAACCTCGAGTTAGTCAACCAAGTATGAAGTGTTTATTACAAAACAAAACGTCTATGTTTTGTCTCCGCACTCAAACAGTCCAGCCAGATGATGAAACAACATACATTTTTGCGTCAGCCGTGAATCTAGGAAGAAAATAATGTAACGTCATATTCCACCAGGCGGCAACATGTTGCTAAACGCTATGCCTGTGTTATAGCGCTCTTTTAAAAAGTACCAATTGGAGCGAAGACTGTTGATCACGTGACTAGACGAACATCCGTGTATCACCGCCTTAGTGCAGTAATAGTTCAGTTTCAATTGCAACTCACGGCCGAGCGGCCAGACAATCAGCATACAGTTACAAGTTAACAAAAAACGGTAGCCTCGGACGAGTTCTTGGTAGGCAGAAAAATTATAAAAGTAGGCCTACCAAGTATTATAAAATGTACAAACAGTATTAAATAATAAAGTGACGAGTAAATGACTAAGGTAACAATAAACTGTGTTCGGAGTGGAGAGTGATTAGTGGAAACAGTTCCGGACAATATCGTGTACAACATTTGGATATTACGCAAATAGGTAACAAGTGTAAAGACAGTTTCATTTGGCCAAAACATTTTAATTCATAATGAGCTCGTTAAGTAAATAGGAAGTTATCAAAAATAAATGTAAATTGAGTGAGTGTGTGTGTGGGGGTTATAAAAAGTACTGGCTCACTTAGAAAGATTTAGTAGTAGTCTATACAAAATTATTGGAATAGAATTAGCAAAAAATTATAAATATAAAGAAAACATAATAATCAATGATAGAGTAAATGGTAAAAATTGAAAGGTTCATTCTTCTATAAACATGTGTTAGTGTAGTTATTTCGCCGTGAACCATTTCCTATTCTGTGCTGAAAACCTCGCCTAACGTTCTTTGGGATTTTTCTGATATATAAGGGTAGTTAGATAGCGGGAATTTAAAAAAGGGCAAGAGTATAAGGGTTCCGATATTGAACCACAAAATATCGTGGCGACCTGAGTAATTTAATAAGGTAAGTTTTACAGGGGAATATGACGGTAAGTACAATTCTGGCAGCAGTGAGCAGTAAGTATTATTCTGAAATCTTCTGATGGTAATAAGATTAAATAAAAGGTAAGAAAGTCAGTACCTTCACATTGGCGACTCGCTGCCAGGATGTTCATATAAACATTATATGAACTAGACCTGTTTTGATGCACAGAAAATACGAATTGGTAACGGTGTATTTGTAAAAAATTATCGTACATAATTACGTTAAATTAGGTTATGTTTGGGTAGCGTAATCACTTGTGAAAATATTGTATTTACTTTTCCAGTTGGATAACGAGTTTATGGGTGGAATATTTAGATTGTGTATGTATAATTATTGTTGTTGTATATAAAGGGTATATTATAAATAATTTTGTTTAAACATGGCTGAGGTAAACGAAACCGCAGAAAAAGGGTGTTCAACGAATGATGTAATGAATCTTTTGAAAACAATATATGATAATATGAATAAGGGTTTTGATATGATGGATAAACATTTTGACGAGATGGACAAAAAGTGGGATAAATTATTGCGGAAACCAGAGACGGATAAATTAAAAGAAAATAAAGAAAGTGACCTAAACCAGGTGAGTAGTTCTGATAGTGGAGGTAATAATGATGATACTTTTACAAACAAGGATGTTAATTTAAGTGCAGTGGAAATAAAAAACGAGGTATGTGAGGTCAATACAAATGATAATCCGAATGGGGTTAGTTTAAATATAAACAAGGAAGTAACAGTTAACAAGGTAAGTAATGACTGTAAAACAAGTGGGAATTATAGTGGAGGAGTAATTACGAATAGTAATGGTAATAGTTCAAATGCAAATCAGGTGATGAATTATAAGGTAAGTGGCAGTGTTAAAATAAGTAATGATGAAACATTATTGAATACAAATATTGGTGATATATTAAATAATAGTGGCGATAATGAGGATAGAATAAGAGTTGAGGTTGATCAAAGATTGCTAGTTAGTGTTAATGATTTAGAAAGAGAGCATAGAAATAGTTTAATTGTAGAGTGTGAACAGGGGGCAAAATTTTATGGGGTTAAATGTGAAACAGAGTGTTCACAAGTTGTTTATGGGGATAAGAGATCCTCACTGGGACATTTGGGTGACAATGGGTCGGCAAATAGTCAAAAAAGTTTTTTGTGTTTATCTGGTAGGGCCAGATGGTGTTTAATTAATTTAGTGGTGTTGCCCTCTGTGTGGAGTGAGAATATGAAATGGTGTGGTATTGTAAGTGATAATAAAGAGAGAGATAGAGTAATAGAGTTGTTCAGATTAAGTAGAGATTATGACAGTTTAGTAGTGGGAATAAATATTGAAAGAAATTATTATATTAAAAATATTAGAGACTTACCTTGTTTGTTAAACAATGATTATATTGATAATAATAATATAAACCTACCTGTAGAGAGGGTCAGCGTATTAGTAACAGCTGACACCTATAGCGATGAAAAATTAAATGATGTGATTGTGATAATAAATACTGACGGAGACTTGACAAAAAATATTAATGTAAACATGATTTATGATAAGGTAATAATGGGGGGGTTACCCTAAAAATTATTATTATGGTACAATGGAACATATAAATTTTTATGGTCATTACACAAAAGATAGCCATATGTGTATACATGAAATTGAACAATGTTATGTGCAGAAAAGACTAATTTTTGATGATGGAGGTTGAATGTAAACTCAATGAATGGACATTTTAAATATTCTAGTTTATGGTAATCACCTGGCTGATTTGGGTAATGAAGTGTGGTAAATAACAGAATTCTGATGAAAAGTTGTAAATAAATGTGTTAATGTCAAAGGTACTGTGTCAATATTATCTTGTTGAAATGTATAGTATAGCGTATATGTAAAACATGTTTGTAATAAGAAAGAAGTTTATAATAATATTTGATTTTACTAAAATAATGGATAAGAGACAATAATGAATTTTATTTTGCATTGTGTGTGTAAATTAAAAGTGTTTTAAACAATGTAACTAAAACCAAATCGTTTTTAGTAGAAGTTATTAAAGTAATTTAAAAAGGTGAATTAAAATGAATTTTGATATGAATTGTAACAGATAGTAGTTGATAAATATGTTAACTAAAAGATTTATAGAAATTAAAAAATTGAAGGAAGTACACGTATTAGGGTGATGTAACTTTGAGTATTGAGACTGAGAGTGTTTACAAAGACAGTCTGGCAGACAACTGTTAAGGTAAACAGGTGTGTTGTATGTTTTGACTAATGTTTACAGCCAGATGTTGAAGTTGATAACTGTTTTATTCTGATGAATCCTTGCTATAAGCATTCTATTATGAAATAAAAAATATGCAAGATGTGTTGGACATGGAGGCAGCTTTTTATGAATAATATAAGGAAATGACTTAATGTTTTGGTTGTAAGACAGTTAATATTTGTGTGACAGGGCTTAGTTAAGGGAGAATCATTTGAAAAAATATAATTAATTCTGGAATTGTTAATTAAGTAAAATTAAATTAAATTGGAAATTAAATTAATTAAGAAGGTGAATTTTAATAATGAACTTAAATTCATTTTGATCTGATTTTTTATTGTAATTATAAACTAAATGATAATTGATGAAAACATAATGATTAAAATGTTCATTTCAAATTGAAAACTGAAGGAAATGTGTGGGCTGAGATAGTGTTTGGAAAAAAGATGTGCATATAACTGTTCATGTAAACCTTTATCAATGTCAATCCATATTTTACATTTAACTGTAGATACCCCACCTAAGTGCGGCAATGATCTCACCGGATCATGACCGTGAAAGTAGTTAATTGTGACAAATCATAAATTTTACTTGATATAACCGGCTTGTGGTTTGTTTGGGTTTGTTTTGTTAACCCGGGGGTTTGTTAGACTTAGTAGGGGGGTTATTTTTGGGGGAATTTACCAAATTTTGGAACAGGTCTATTTTCACCCAGATAGGGGTGGTAGTCCATTAGGGGCGTATCATTCAATACCAGTAAGTTTTAAACTGAATTTTATTTTAACGCCGAAGCAAGGATGGGGGTGGAATAAAAGAAAAAAATGTCCACCCCTTCCGCATCAGTCCTTGTGGAAGCAACTGGGTGCTACAGTCCAGGGGGGGTAACAGTGAGTTGGATTAGGGGGTGACCCAGTTACAGGTCACGAGGGAGATGTGATTACGGCTAGGTTGAGGTCTGCAAGGGCCAAGAAGCCTAGTGCTGAACACAGCAGATTGTAACGGGTATCAGGGGTTAAGGGACTATCAGGGGGGTAGTTTAAAAAAAAAAAAAAGAAAAAATTTCGGTTGGTATTTTGTATAATCAATGTTACATTGGAGGAGTAATAATATTGTGAACATTATTCCATTTGTATGAAATTTATGTAAGTAGACAGTAAGTTTATATTATCAATTTTAGACCAAGCCAGTACTTTGCAAATAAAAGAACCAGTACTTTGAGAATGAACCAGTACGGCTAAGAGGAAACCAATCAGTTGTGGGATATGGAGTAATGGAAGGCCGTCTGTTAATTTTTTAATTAAATATTTCAGAGTCAGGCGATACTGTGGTGGGTATCTGTCTGACCTTATGGTGTTGGGATCTCGTGCAGAGAAGTCCAGTAAGATCGGATGGGTGCTGTCACAGTCGCCAAACTAAGGGGGTAAGTACCCATGATTTTAGTAGAGAGTTCAGGGGGGTTGCGGCGCCATATCCTCACTGATCCTCTTAGGTTTTAGGCAATGAGAGTTTGTATGCTTCGGCGTCCAATCTCTCATTCGGAGGGGGTATTGTAACGGTACGGAATTGTAAAGCCAAGGTAATATTTTAAAGATTATATTTCCCTATGTAGTCAGCATTCACCTTTTTTGAACCTCGAGTTAGTCAACCAAGTATGCATTGTTTATTACAAAACAAAATGTCTATGTTTTGTCTCCGCACTCAAACAGTCCAGCCAGATGATGAAACAACATACATTTTTGCATCAGCCGTGAATCACGGAAGAAAATAATGTAACGTCATATTGCACCAGGCGGCAACATGTTGCTAAACGCTATGCCTGTGTTATAGCGCTCTTTTAAAAAGTACCAATTGGAGCGCAGACTGTTGATCACGTGACTAGACGAACATCCGTGTATCACCGCCTTAGCGCAGTAATAGTTCAGTTTCAATTGCAACTCACGGCCGAGTGGCCAGACAATCAGCATACAGTTACAAGTTAACAAAAAACGGTAGCCTCGGACGAGTTCTTGGTAGGCCGAAAAATTATAAAAGTAGGCTTACCAAGTATTATAAAATGTACAAACAGTATTAAATAATAAAGTGACGAGTAAATGACTAAGGTAACAATAAACTGTGTTCGGAGTGGAGAGTGATTAGTGAAAACAGTTCCGGACAATATCGTGTACAACATTTGGATATTACGCAAATAGGTAACAAGTGTAAAGACAGTTTCATTTGGCCAAAACATTTTAATTCATAATGAGCTCGTTAAGTAAATAGAAAGTTATCAAAAATAAATGTAAATTGAGTGTGTGTGTGTGGGGGTTATAAAAAGTACTGGCTCACTTAGAAAGATTTAGTAGTAGTCTATACAAAATTATTGGAATAGAATTAGCAAAAAATTATAAATATAAAGAAAACACAATAATCAATGATAGAGTAAATGGTAAAAATTAAAAGGTTCACTCTTCTATAAACATGTGTTAGTGTAGTTATTTCGCCGTGAACCATTTCCTATTCTGTGCTGAAAACCTCGCCTAACGATCTTTGGGATTTTTCTGATATATAAGGGTAGTTAGATAGCGGGATTTTTATAAGGGCAAGAGTGTAAGGGTTTCGATATTGAACCACAAAATATCGTGGCGACCTGAGTAATTTAATAAGGTAAGTTTTACAGGGGAATATGATGGTAAGTACAATTCTGGCAGCAGTGAGCAGTAAGTATTATTCTAAAATCTTCTGATGGTAATAAGATTAAATAAAAGGTAACAAAGTCAGTACCTTCACATTGGCGACTCGCTGCCAGGATGTTCGTATAAACATTATATGAACTAGACCTGTTTTGAGGCACAGAAAATAGGAATTGGTAACGGCGTATTTGTAAAAACTTATCATACATAATTACGTTAAATTAGGTTATGTTTGGGTAGCGTAATCGCTTGTGAAAATATTGTATTTACTTTTCCAGTTGGATAACGAGTTTATGGGTGGAATATTTGGATTGTGTATGTATAATTATTGTTGTTGTATATAAAGGGTATATTAGAAATAATTTTGTTTAAACATGGCTGAGGTAAACGAAACCACAGAAAAAGGGTGTTCAACGAATGATGTAATGAATCTTTTGAAAACAATGTATGATAATATGAATAAGGGTTTTGATATGATGGATAAACATTTTGACGAGATGGACAAAAAGTGGGATAAATTACTGTGGAAACCAGAGACGTATAAATTAAAAGAAAATAAAGAAAGTGACCTAAACCAGGTGAGTAGTTCTGATAGTGGAGGTAATAATGATGATACTTTTACAAACAAGGATGTTAATTTAAGTGCAGTGGAAATAAAAAACGACGTATATGAGGTCAATACAAATGATAATCCGAATGGGGTTAGTTTAAATATAAACAAGGAAGTAACAGTTAACAAGGTAAGTAATGACTGTAAAACAAGTGGGAATTACAGTGGAGGAGTAATTACGAATAGTAATGGTAATAGTTCAAATGCAAATCAGGTGATGAATTATAAGGTAAGTGGCAGTGTTAAAATAAGTAATGATGAAACATTATTGAATAAAAATATTGGTGATATATTAAATAATAGTGGTGATAATGAGGATAGAATAAGAGTTGAGGTTGATCAAAGATTGCTAGTTAGTGTTAATGATTTAGAAAGAGAGCATAGAAATAGTTTAATTGTAGAGTGTGAACAGGGGGCAAAATTTTATGGGGTTAAATGTGAAACAGAGTTTTCACAAGTTGTTTATGGGGATAAGAGATCCTCACTGGGACATTTGGGTGACAATGGGTCGGCAAATAGTCAAAAATGTTTTTTGTGTTTATCTGGTAGGGCCAGATGGTGTTTAATTAATTTAGTGGTGTTGCCCTCTGTGTGGAGTGAGAATATGAAATGGTGTGGTATTGTAAGTGATAATAAAGAGCGAGATAGAGTAATAGAGTTGTTCAGATTAAGTAGAGATTATGAAAGTTTAGTAGTGGGAATAAATATTGAAAGAAATTATTATATTAAAAATATTAGAGACTTACCTTGTTTGTTAAACAATGATTATATTGATAATAATAATATAAACCTACCTGTATAGAGGGTCAGCGTATTAGTAACAGCTGACACCTATAGTGATGAAAAATTAAATGATGTGATTGTGATAATAAATACTGACGGAGACTTGACAAAAAATATTAATGTAAACATGATTTATGATAAGGTAATAATGGGGGGTTACCCTAAAAATTATTATTATGGTACAATGGAACATATAAATTTTTATGGTCATTACACAAAAGATAGCCATATGTGTATACATGAAATTGAACAATGTTATGTGCAGAAAAGACTAATTTTTGATGATGGAGGTTGAATGTAAACTCAATGAATGGACATTTTAAATATTCTAGTTTATGGTAATGACCTGGCTGATTTGGGTAATGAAGTGTGGTAAATAATAGAATTCTGATGAAAAGTTGTAAATAAATGTGTTAATGTCAAAGGTACTGTGTCAATATTATCTTGTTGAAATGTATAGTATAGCGTATATGTAAAACATGTTTGTAATAAGAAAGAAGTTTATAATAATATTTGATTTTACTAAAATAATGGATAAGAGACAATAATGAATTTTATTTTGCATTGTGTGTGTAAATTAAAAGTGTTTTAAACAATGTAACTAAAACCAAATCATTTTTAGTAGAAGTTATTAAAGTAATTTAAAAAGGTGAATTAAAATGAATTTTGATATGAATTGTAACAGATAGTAGTTGATATATATGTTAACTAAAAGATTTATAGACATTAAAAAATTGAAGGAAGTACAGGTATTAGGGTGATGTAACTTTGAGTGTTGAGACTGAGAGTGTTTATAAAGACAGTCTGGCAGATAACTGTTAAGGTAAACAGGTGTGTTGTATGTTTTGACTAATGTTTACAGCCAGATGTTGAAGTTGATAACTGTTTTATTCTGATGAATCAGTGCTATAAGCATTCTATTATGAAATAAAAAATATGTAAGATGTGTTGACATGGAGGCAGCTTTTTATGAATAATATAAGGAAATGACTTAATGTTTTGGTTGTAAGACAGTTAATATTTGTGTGACAGGACTTTGTTAAGGGAGAATCATTTGAAAAAATGTAATTAATTCTGGAATTGTTAATTAAGTAAAATTAAATTAAATTGGAAATTAAATTAATTAAGAAGGTGAATTTTAATAATGAACTTAAATTCATTTTGATCTGATTTTTGATTGTAATTATAAACTAAATGATAATTGATGAAAACGTAATGATTAAAATATTCATTTCAAATTGAAAACTGAAGGAAATGTGTGGGCTGAGATAGTGTTTGGAAAAAAGATGTGCATATAACTGTTCATGTAAACCTTTATCAATGTCAATCCATATTTTACATTTAACTGTAGATACCCCACCTAAGTGCGGCCATGACCTCACAGGATCACGACCATGAAAGTAGTTAATTGTGACAAATCATAAATTTTACTTGATATAACCGGCTTGTGGTTTTTTTGGGTTTGTTTTGTTAACCCGGGGGTTTGTTAGACTTAGTAGGGGGGTTATTTTTGGGGGAATCTACCAAATTTTGGAACAGGTCTATTTTCACCCAGATCGGGGTGGTAGTCCATTAGGGGCGTATCATTCACTACCAGTAAGTTTTAAACTGAATTTTATTGTAACGCCGAAGCAAGGATGGGGGTGGAATAAAAGAAAAAATGTCCACCCCTTCCGCATCAGTCCTTGTGGAAGCAACTGGGTGCTACAGTCCAGGGGGGGTAATAGTGAATTGGATTAGGGGGTGACCCAGTTACAGGTCACGAGGGAGATGTGATTACGGCTAGGTTGAGGTCTGCAAGGGCCAAGAAGCCTAGTGCTGAACACAGCAGATTGTAATGGGTATCAGGGGTTAAGGGACTATCAGGGGGGTAGTTTAAAAAAAAAAAAAAAGAAAAAAATTTCGGTTGGTATTTTGTATAATCAATGTTACGTTGGAGGAGTAATAATATTGTGAACATTATTCCATTTGTATGAAATTTATGTAAGTAGACAGTAAGTTTATATTATCAATTTTAGACCAAGCCAGTAGTTTGCAAATAAAAGAACCAGTACTTTGAGAATGAACCAGTACGGCTAAGAGGAAACCAATCAGTTGTGGTATACGGAGTGATGGAAGGCCGTCTGTTAATTTTTTAATTAAATATTTCAGAGTCAGGCGATACTGTGGCGGGTATCTGTCCGAGCTTATGGTGTTGGGATTTCGTGCAGAGAAGTCCAGTAAGATCGGATGGGTGCTGTCACAGTCGCCAAACTAAGGGGGTAAGTACCCATGATTTTAGTAGAGAGTTCAGGGGGGTTGCGGCGCCATATCCTCACTGATCCTCTTAGGTTTTAGGCAATGAGAGTTTGTATGCTTCGGCATCTAATCTCTCATTCGGGGGGTATTGTAACGGTACGGAATTGTAAAGCCAAGGTAATATTTTAAAGATTATATTTCCCTATGTAGTCAGCGGTCACCTTTTTTGAACCTCGAGTTAGTCAACCAAGTATGCAGTGTTTATTACAAAACAAAACGTCTATGTTTTGTCTCCGCACTCAAACAGTCCAGCCAGATGATGAAACAACATACATTTTTGCGTCAGCCGTGAATCACGGAAGAAAATAATGTAACGTCATATTGCACCAGGCGGCAACATGTTGCTAAACTCTATGCCTGTGTTATAGCGCTCTTTTAAAAATTACCAATTGGAGCGCAGACTGTTGATCACGTGACTAGACGAACATCCGTGTATCACCGCCTTAGCGCAGTAATAGTTCAGTTTCAATTGCAACTCACGGCCGAGCGGCCAGACAATCAGCATACAGTTACAAGTTAACAAAAAACGGTAGCCTCGGACGAGTTCTTGGTAGGCAGAAAAATTATAAAAGTAGGCCTACCAAGTATTATAAAATGTACAAACAGTATTAAATAATAAAGTGACGAGTAAATGACTAAGGTAACAATAAACTGTGTTCGGAGTGGAGAGTGATTAGTGGAAACAGTTCCGGACAATATCGTGTACAACATTTGGATATTACGCAAATATGTAACAAGTGTAAAGACAGTTTCATTTGGCCAAAACATTTTAATTCATAATGAGCTCGTTAAGTAAATAGGAAGTTATCAAAAATAAATGTAAATTGAGTGAGTGTGTGTGTGGGGGTTATAAAAAGTACTGGCTCACTTAGAAAGATTTAGTAGTAGTCTATACAAAATTATTGGAATAGAATTAGCAAAAAATTATAAATATAAAGAAAACATAATAATCAATGATAGAGTAAATGGTAAAAATTAAAAGGTTCATTCTTCTATAAACATGTGTTAGTGTAGTTATTTCGCCGTGAACCATTTCCTATTCTGTGCTGAAAACCTCGCCTAACGTTCTTTGGGATTTTTCTGATATATAAGGGTAGTTAGATAGCGGGATTTTTATAAGGGCATGAGTGTAAGGGTTTCGATATTGAACCATAAAATATTGTGGCGACTTGAGTAATTGAATAAGGTAAGTTTTACAGAGGAATATGACGGTAAGTACAATTCTGGCAGCAGTGAGCAGTAAGTATTATTCTGAAATCTTCTGATGGTAATAAGATTAAATAAAAAGGTAAAAGTCAGTTTCTTTACAAGTGATGGATTTATAGTTATTCAACTTTACAAAATTTCAATTTCCATTTTATATGAAGTATAAAAAGTCTTTAGCTCTATATATGTTTGTTTTTCATCACATTTGTGCAAGATATTACATGATAAATGTTTTCCTTTTTAATAGATACTTTTATTTATTCTTACCTTAATGTAACCTTGTAAAACGCTGACTATGGCATCACAAACATCCGGAATGATTTTTGAAATTATTTGCTTCAAAATCTTGAACATGTAGCTTAACGAATGGTAGGAATCTCCCGTCACTAGGAATCGCAAAGTAACTGCTAGATGTTCATCGGCAGAAATAGCTCTTCTGAATAACGTATCTTCCTTCTTAATTTTTGGTGCAATCAAATTCAGAAGAACTTCAAAATCACTACTTTTCATCCGAGAAAAGTTTTTGAAATCACATCCAGATCTGTACTCGAGATTCAATTCGTCCAATAGTAAATACTTCATTAATTCACTTGTTCCATATCGTGGTCAACTTTGAAGACTTGGACGTACCCAAAACCGTCGTCTGCGCCATTCGCGATGTTTTTCTTCACTGTCAACTATGATAAAAGGAGCAGAAGCGATTAGTATACCGGTGAACATTGTGCGACTAAATGCCAACACAGATGTGGACGTTTTTTATTTTCACTACAGCCACTTGGCTTTGCCGCTTTACGCTATGTTGGCATACAGCGGTTTAGTGTGGACGCGCCTTTATATACACCGTGTTTTACAGTATCAAATTTGGGAAGAAGGAATTAGACATTTAACCCTAAAATATAAAACAATTTCTACCAGAATACCACTGTGGGGAGGATGGGTGATTGGAGGTAGTGCATTTCAGGACTTACTGAAAGAAGACAACAAAAAATTAAGGACAAAGAGGAAGAACCCAACACTACAGGATCAGACTCTGGACCATCTCATAGAGAAGCCGTTAATGCCTTTGAAATTGCATTTAAATGGTTTTAAAGGTAAAAGGAATCTGCAGCATCCAATTGCTGCAGCTTACACAAATTCGCGATTTAGTGGCAACAGTATGTATGAGTTGTTTGCTCCAAGTGACAACTGAAATAATTTTTGTACATGTCAAAATGCATAATGATACATACAGATACTATTATAAAAACTTTTTTTAGTGCATCTATTTGTGATAAGCATGTTTTGTAAATAAATATACAAAATATTGTGCACTGTAGTTTCTTTCATTTCTTTGAGACTTCCTTTTCTTTGTTCTTTCTATATGTGGATTTCCTCTTATCCTGGCTACCTTGGGCACAAATGATTCAGATAAGGAGCTTCCAGTATATTCTTAATCAAAATATTGTTTTTTCTTCTGTGTGTTTTGGAAAACAAATATATCTAACAAGTGTCCTTGAGCTCCCTGATATTACTACGTAATTTCAATTATAAAAATAATAACAACACAAATAGTTTAAAACAATTATTTAGAAAGCTCTGAAATGAAATAACAGAATTCTGAACCACAATAACCACATTGGCTGACCTAAAGTGTCTAAATGATTGTTAAATAATGAAAAATAAGTTTTACAGAATTAATTATGGTTTTCAATGTTAGACTGGTTTTGGCATAATAATAATTTGGTAATAAATGAATGACCAGGTGAACAAAAATTTACACATAAATTATTTAATGAAAAACTATAATAGAAACTATGTATCACTGTAATTTATAACATAACACGAAAAATCTTAAAAATTAAGGCAATACAAAAATTTACTTATGTAGTAACTAATTAAATAATTTTATACACCTGGATAACAAGTTACATTTAAATCCATTATTTACAATAAAGTATTACATTATATTTATTTTGCCACACACAAATTGAGGTATTTACAGTTAAACACATTTAACTATACACAGAAAGTTAACACTACTGTGTCAATATATTATTATAATGATGAAATTATATATTATACAGAAACACGCACACACAATGATTTGCTCTTCTTTATACAAATACATCAAATACATGTTAAATGTATTTAAAAAAATGGAAACAATATTTAATACTGTTGTGTAATATAGAGTATAACAAATTACAAGTTCAGTGGAAGTGGACGTCATAAACAGACTACAGGAATCTGTAAATACGATTAGTTATTGGTTGAAGGATGAAAAATAAAACTTAAACACAGCAAAAATGCAATAATCATAAACAGATTAACTTCCTATATTCCCTTGATGAAAAGCTCCAAATTGAAGGAGCACGCCAAAAGAAACAAGAGTAACTCCAAAATTAATATTGCACTCATAGAAGTCTAAAACCTTTCCTCTCCTGCACAAACATCAATAATATATCTGGCCACATATTGCACCATATAATGTTAACAGCATACAATGATTCAAAACAAAGTACTGAAGGGTAAATTCAGCCTAACTGGTAAGTAAGAAAGAAACTCATCTTTGAGATTTGAAAATACAGAGAGAAAAAATACAGCAGAAATAAAGTATTTTCCGATCTGATGACGAGCTGTGAAGCTTGAAAGAGCTAATTTTTTTCTACAGTGGTGTGCAAACAGTGTTATTTCTGTTTGTGATTATATCAACTAATACAACTTTATTAATTAAATAAAGTATTCTGCACACAAAAGCATAAAGCAAGTTACATGACCATTCCAAAGTTGAAACTAGTCAATACTTAATGCAACAAAGATCAACATACAAGGCTTAGATTAAGAAAATTGCTAGATTTTATAGTGAGTAGCATAATTGATGTTTCTGCATACAAGAAAAAGTGCAACACAAGAGAACTAGAAGATGTAAAGCAACTTGGCAACATTTATTTAAACTTTCTGATAATTTAGGTTACAAAAATCTACTGGTTAGTTTTTAAGACTACTTGTAGCATAATTTTAAATAATAGGATAATAAAGATTAATCAAATTGTAAGTGATACTAAAGAGTGTTTGTAACCACAGCGATGAATACTGTAACCATGGATACCGATAATATACAAAAAGATTACTATTTCCATTCTTTAGGGTTCTCAGTTCTCACATGCCTATATAGAGGTCATGTAAAATGTCATGGAAAGTTCAAAAAAAGCTGTGAGTTCCAATGAACAAATGACAGTCTCAGTGATACTGTGTCAGCAAGCTTTCACATTCTGAATACAAACCTTGTGGCAAGCACCAATATTACATTTATTAGACACTCGATGTACACTTTACTTCATATTATGTACAAAGGAATTACATTAATTTGGAGTCATCAGTCACTAGACATGTCGTGTTAGTGGTGTTAAACTGATAATAAAGGTTACTGTTGACATCCCGTCATTGTTACTGATGTTGAAGACATGTTGAGTAATGATGAAGTGGTGGAGGGAATGAGAAAGTAGTATGAAAAAGTTAATATGAACCATTTAACTTTAGTCAACAAATTCACATTAGGGAATAGACACTGTCACTTGTCAACATGGGGGCTACAAGAAAATAGTTGTAACTATGTCTATGTAACTTATATTTGTAAAGAGAGCCTGTGGGAAAACCCCATATCAACTACAGATATTCACTAACTGGAAACAGGTAAAAAGCAAACAGGAATGTCTATATACGTATATAGATGTGTAAAACAAAATTAAATGGATCTTACACATTGAGTATATGAAGTATAGTGAATAATGTAAAACTGGTATGAACCAAAATTTGTTGGAACAGCAACACGGCTATAGAAATTGAGGCACTGCCAATAATGAAGATTTATATCAGCCTACAGTTGAATACAAATTCAAAAACAAGGTGACTTCAGATTTAGCTTTACTTTTTAGTGTTTAGGTTTTTAACTCAAATTCAACTTGAAAAATAAGCATCTTTTTGAAAAGACGAAAGCTTGGGTATTTATTAATTCATAATTTTATAAACTACTCAAATTACTTGACCGGTATTATAACCTACTCATTTACACTAAACCTACCGGTATTATACAGACAGCTTATATCATGACGTCTATTTAATTTATATCCATTGATGAGAATTATTTTTTTGGCAACTGAACCCAATGTGTATGACGCCACTATGAACACACACACACACACACACTTAGGAAGCTAAGTCATGGTGGTGTTGGCACATAGAAGAATGTGAGATTTCCAGTTTAAAAAAATTAATAATAATGATGATGCTGAATTGAAAACAGGTAAGGAATAATATTGTGAGGTTTAAAGCAAAATATTATGAATCAGAGAATGTTAGGTAACTGCTTAAAGGAGAATGAACAAGTATTCACAATGAAGAGTATGCAATGACTGATGATTTTGATTATGAAATGTGAACACAAAAATTCATAATGTTCAACATTTTCAGAATTCTCAATTTCTTCATGTTTCACATAATCCAATGTAACACTGTTACAAAGAAATTTGTTAAAAAAACTGTGGGTCAGAAGAATGTCCACAGTGTGTGTTAACCAATGTACATTAAAAAAGTGGTAAATACTGCACTGTCACTTCTTTTTTTTTGCAGTGGCAGTGCAAAAACTGGTCTCGTTTAGAACATTCTTGTAGCATTATTAAAATGAAGGATCAGAACTGTTTAGACACGATTCTGATTTGAGATATGGATTAAAGCACAAATATTGTATCAACTCATCAGTTTGGTAATGGTGCACACCATCCCCACAAATCAAAACAGTTTAAAAAAGCACCTGCCAGCAGAAAAGTAGGCCATTGTTTCCTGGGATGCTGATTAATTTTCTTAAATACAGAAAGACTGTTATGTTTGATTTATTTTTTAAAAGTTATAATGGGACGTTTGGTTTCACATGTTAGGAATAATTTTTTCTTAGTGAAGTGTGATGTTGGACCACATGGAACGTGATTATGTGATCTGACCACAGGAAAACAACCCTTACATAACATATATGTGCTTAAATCATAAACACACACTGATTAAGTGGCAATTTACATAAGTCAGACTCTAGAAGGTGGTAAATTTCCCATACTCAAAACTAGAAAAAATGCAATTACACTTAGTTGTTACAAGGGGCTAAGGCATGGGACATCAAAATTAGAAAAGTCAGTCACCATTCCAACTACACGCAGGTGTGATGTAGGCCTATACTCATGGAGTCTTATGGCCCTGGTCAACATGCAGTACAGAACAGAACAGTAACACTATAAACAAATGTCTAGCTGAGCAGTAACAGTGAAAAAACAACACAAAATACCTGGGGGCACTTAGGTAAGAACAGGAAGCGATTTCTATTATGGGAAATCCAAAGTTGTGAAAAATGGGCACAGTTACTGCATACTGGAATTAAATGTGGTTGGAGATCCTACGCTTTCCTACACTATACGTTTGGGGAGCTTTTGTGTTAGGTTTACAGGCCATCTTACATTATAATGTCTAAAAAAATTTAGATATGCAATTCAATACAAAAGATGTATATTTATTCCTATGGGATTGCACTTTTCCACAATAATCCACCTTGCACTACAATTCAAACTGATCTAATGGTAAAACAATTTTGCAGGAAAAAACTTCTGACTAACTGAGGCTTCATCCAACACCAAGTCAATACAGGCTGTTTTTCTATCATGGGTAAACACCCATGATTGTAAATGTTGGTGAAGTGAAGAATGGTGTTAGTGAACAGATTGCAGCAGGCGTTTTTGACAATGGTATAAGAAGGCTTGTGACATAATAACAAAACTTTGCAGAAGTTAATGGTAATGATGTGAAAAATAATTCAAGTAAGTAGATATATTTTGGCTTCATAAATCAATTATACTTTATAAGACTTCTTTTTAATTTCAAACAGACCACAATTAAAACACAACTTGTATAACTACTGACAACTCATGTGTTTTACTAGTTTCTAATAATGTATTAAACTTTTTTTGCAATAAGGTGTGTGTGTGTGTGTGTGTGTGTGTGTGTGTGTGTGTGTGTGTGTGTGTGTGTGTGTGTGTGTGTGTGTGTGTGTGTGTGTGTGTGTGTGTGTGTGTGTGTGTGTGTGTGTGTGTGTGTGTGTGTGTGTGTGTGTGTGTGTGTGTGTGTGTGTGTGTGTGTGTGTGTGTGTGTGTGTGTGTGTGTGTGTGTGTGTGTGTGTGTGTGTGTGTGTGTGTGTGTGTGTGTGTGTGTGTGTGTGTGTGTGTGCATATATCTAGATCTGACATATTTTTGTGTTGGTGTTTTCAAATACAGATCTACTCCTTCATGTCATTTCTCTAACAATGCTTTAATATCTTCTCCGATGTCTTCCTCAGAAGTGAGTCCCTGTGTTATGCTCCACCTATTTATATGCTTGTCATATTGTGTTTTTACGTACCTATTATCAAAACACAAAATGCTAAATAATAAAATGAAAGCTCGATAATGAATATTAACTTAAGTTAATAAAATTAAATTGCCCGGAACCAATTCAGAGGTTAGAACTGTCAGAATTTATGAAAATTTAGAAGAAGATACACCTCTGACTATCGAAGAAGTAATTAAAACTTTGAAAAATAATAACGCTAGTGGAGAAGACTGCATATCAGCTGAACTTTTTAAATGGTCTCTCTTAAAGATCAAAAATGATCTACAATTCATTTTTGAAGAAATTTGGAAAACAGAAAAAATCCCAGAAGAATGGAAGGTGGCCTTAATACATCCACTGCATAAGAAGGGTGATAAGCAAGAGGTTAATAACTACAGAGGAATATCTTTACTTCCAGTTGCATATAAAATATTTTCAAAGATTCTGTTGAAGAGAGTAGAAAAAACGTTGGATTGCCATTTGGGTGAATATCAGGGTGGCTTTGGGAAGGGCAGATCCTGTACAGAACAAATATTCACTCTGAAGTCAATAATCCGTCACAGGCTGCTGAATTCAAAGGAGACTGTAGTAACATTTGTTGATTTCAAAAAGGCCTTTGATTCTGTTGATAGAGAAACTATAGATAAAATAATCCAAGAATTTAGTATTAAATCTAAATTGGCAAATCTCATCCGTGAAACCCTTACAGACACAGTCTCAAAAATAAAATTCATGGGAGAAATATCTCAGCCATTCACAATAAATACAGGTTTAAGACAGGGTGATGGTTTATCCTCAATTCTTTTTAACTGTGTCCTGGAGAAAGTAGTGAGAACTTGGAATGAAAAATTAAAGGAATGCAAAATATCACCAATTATGTTGGGAAGAAGGAACAAACGTATTGAAATAAACTGTTTGGCATTCGCAGATGACTTTGCTATACTTTCTGAACATCTTACATCTGCAGTAACACAAGTTAATTTTTTAGAGGACATAGGCAGTAGAACAGGGTTATGAATTTCTGCAGAAAAAAACAAATTTCTCACATACATTAAAAACGCGCCAAAATTCCTGGTAACAGATATTGGTTGAATAGAAAGGGTTCGAAAATTTAAGTATCTAGGGGAGATAATTCATTTAACGTCACAAGAATGGCTTGGAAAAATCTGCTATAAAAGAAAGGATTCATAAGATAGAAAGGGCATATGGTATAACTAAAGATATTTACAATAAAAAGTGCATATCTAAAAATGCAAAAATAAGGCATTACAATACAGTAGTGAAGCCAGAATGCCTATATGCAAGTGAATGCTAGCATTGAATTATAATTTAGACAAACTAGAAATATTGGAAAGATGAATTATTAGGAAAATATTAGGCCCATGAAAAACTTCAGAAGGTTGGAAATTAAGAAGTAATGATGAAATATATCAAAGTATAGAAAATATAACAGAAACAATGAGAAAAAGAAGGCTATTATTTTTTGGACATTTACATAAAATGGACGACAATAGGTTGACACAGCAAATCTTCAGATATTGTAGGGGAAGAAGTCAACATCAAGTTGGATTAAAGAAGTCCAAAAGGATTTAGAAAAAATAATATACACGCAGAAGAAGCAATTGTCAGAGAAGTTTTTCAGGCAAAAGTGTTGAAAATGGAGGGAGTCCTGGGTAGGAGAGATATAAACGCAAGTTCAAAGTGGACTGAAGACAGGAAGAAGAGACACAGTGAGAAGATGAAAGAATATTGGAATAAAAGAAAAGACAAAGAATAAAGAAATGAAATTGGCATGTGGTCCTTAGATCGCCGATATGAAAAAAAAAGAAAAGAAAGCTGTTGCATCTGAAACCCCCCCCCCACACACACACACACAAGGTGTTCAAGGATGAGAGGACGCTATTTCAGGAGGCGATTCTGAAGCTAAAAATGTGAAAAGATGTCATAAAAACATGTGTCTCAGACTGCTTTGTTCTTGAGTTAAGCCCAGGTAATAAGTCTGTCCATATTGTTACAAAGTAAAATAAATATAATATGAAATAATGTAATATGGAAATTCCTGGAACACACACATGTAATATTTTATATACATGTATAATGAAGTGTTTTAGTACATGGAGTGTTTATTTTATTTTAGTTTTTTTTATGCGATATGGCATTGTGAAATATAGTTAGGAATTTTCCAGTGACCAGAAGGACATAGAGTTTTACCATGGACGGAAAATTTAAGAAATATAAATGGATGCAATATCTGTACTTTCTTTTTCTGAAGTAAGTAAGTGGTTTTGATATGATGTGGACCTATCAAAAGTATTGTATTAAGCTTTCTGAAAGATTTACAAGTACATGGTTACTCTGTAAAATCGCTAGTAAAATCAGTCTTGGATTTTCCCAATAAGAATACCATTTTGAAGTAGAGCAGCTCTGTTAAAGTTATAAAATCTTTATATTCTGCAGAACCACAGTATTTTATTATTTTAAAGTCCAGAATCAGATTATTAGTATGTCTACAGTATAATTGTTATATCTATAATAAGACTTCATCCCTCTGTGAATTAGTCTCTAATTATAAGCTTGAGTTTTCAGCAAGATATCCATACAAGGGCACCTCCAGTGACTCACTGTGCATCAGTTATACTAGACGAAGACAAAGAGGATCAGCAGGAACATGAGTATGGATCTATATGCCAGGATGTTAGAGTTCTCTATCACCTTCTAAAGGTGTTACATAAATGTTTGACAAAAGAAAGTAAAATGTTAAAGATATTTTTTACAAATATAAAACTTTCATAAAAACAAAATTTGTCTTAACTAGTATTACTAACCTATATACAAAGAAATATTATACTGTTTCAGTATGAAAATTATGTTAATTCCATTATACATATTAATGGAATTCCAATTACATATTAATTGCACTTTCTTATTTACTAGGAATGTTCAGAAAGTAAGGTTCTAAGCATTTTTTATTGGATTGACTTATAGAACCTTTGGACATACCTTAATTTATTTTTCAACAGTCATCTTGGACATCAATACAGTTGGCGATGCTGCAAAAGAGTTTCTTGATTCTGACTTCATAACATCATAGAACTCCCCCACCTAAACTCTGAGCTACGTTATCACCATGCCTTGCACTTTGACATTGTTAATGTCATTAAGTCTATCTAGCCAGATGGTCATTTGACTTCAGAAACAACTGGTCATTACTTGGCACATGATATGGATTGTCCAATGGATAAACGAAAACCAAATCTACCCTCTCAGAGGACTGGAATGACTTCTGCATGATGTGAGCCACGTGAGGATAGGCATTATTATACAACAAGCAAATTCCTTGCAGCAATATGCCTTGCGTTTGTTTTGTATTGCTCAATGCACTTTTCTCAGTATCTCAGAGTAAGCAGCAGCATTTATAGGTCAGTTGTGAGAAGTCAATGATACGTGGCCCCTTCCTCATTCAGATGATAAATTTTCCACATTGATGGTGACGTTTTTAATTTTATTACTGACAGTGAATTTGTGTGGCATCCACTGTATTGCTTATCGATTATTTCCAGATGGCTGGTGAGATACCCATGTTTCATCTACTGTCACAATACAGTCCAGATACAGTAAACCCTTGATTTAACGGACCTCGGTTTAACGGACTTCGGATTTAATGGACAGAATTTGACAGACATCACGACTCAAAAAAATAAACTGAAACATCAAAGCATGATAAACATGAAAGCCTACGCACTAAGATAAAGCATGATAATGTTTTTAGGCTTTTGAAATGTATAATGTGCATAAACTGCAGACTCTCCTGTTCTGGCAATATTGCTTGGCTATCGCAGCATTCTTTCGTTCCTTTTCTTCTTGTTTCTTGTTTTGAAACCTGCAGATTTTCTCATCTTCAATTGTGTTTGATGAGAATGGAACACTCATCAAGAATTCATTTAATTCTTCACGATCCCTGACTTTGCGTTGTCGTTGACGCAGGCGTCGCACATGTTCAGTGGAAGACATCACGACGACTAACACTGAACAATATACACTGATATGCATCTTATTTCACTGTGAAATATTCGTCCATCGGCTAATACAGCAAGCATTACAGTGGCACGTAATTTTTCATTTCCCGTAATCTTTACTGTTACAGATTTGGTTCCCTTTTGGTCCACCGTAAATATACGTAAATAAAAAATACGGGCATTTCATCGGCATTTCCCATGTGTTCAAGTGAATAATTATGCTTCTTGCGTAAATGAATGACAAACCGCTGATACTGTAGGAGTTTTTCTTCATAGTCACTCGGTAGTTTTAGCGTGAGTGATGTACGTCATTTATGCACATCCATTTCGCCACATCATTCGTCTTATACACCCGAAGCTGGCTTTGAAACCGGAGACTTTTAATTCTTCTGCGATTTCTAAAGCTTTTAATTTTAAAACATGTCTAGTGACAGGGAGCCCTTGCCTTCTTAAAAGCCGTACGTATTCACAGACGCTGGACTCTACTGCTACAAAATGCCCAACTTGAGGTCCCGCGAATGCTCGTCGCACAGTATTTGCATTTGAAAGTCGTTCCTTCTGTTTTCTCCATCGTTGAATACAGGATTCATCAATATCGAATTTCCTTGCGGCTTCGAGATTGCATGTTTTTCTACAGTTTGTATCACAATTAATTTATAATTCGCATCATACGAGTTATGTTTAATTTAATTTGACTGCGTGCCTTTAGTCTCCACAATATCACCCATACCGCAAACACACTACAAAAACGCCGAATGAAAACAAAGTACAGATAAGTGATGTTGTCACTGTTACAATAGAAAACCACACTGGCAGTTTACCCGTTATTTAAAAACATGTTACTCACACCCCCTATACTCATCCTTTGTCTTGCTGTCTACAGAAGGGTGCGAGCACGCGTGCGCACTTACACTTTATCTTCCTATTCTTTCTTCAGTTTGCTGTTAAAACATTCGGTTGTAGTCATAAATCATAACGCCAGAGTTAACTACAGCCAGGCAAACTGCTGTTGCTTAGGCAGTAAACAACTCATATATACCAAAAGCGTTCGTCCCGCCAGAAGTCAGGTATAACTTCGAATTTCGATAGCGCGCGAATGCAAGACGCAGGCCAAATTAGCAACCATGTTTTTACGAGAAAAAGTGCGGCTTGTATTCGGAACAATCAGGTATTTGCATGATATTAATAGTATTAAAATTTCAAGTGTTATAGGCCTATTTGACTTAAATATATCCTCAAAAAACAAAATTTGCGATTTAACGGACTTTCAATTTTACGGACACCCCTCAGCCCCAATCAGTCCGTTAAATCGAGGGTTTACTGTAGTTTTCACCTTGATTTTCATTATATGGGATAAATAACTGTGCTACAGCCACTTGATTTTTTTAGTGAATGTCATCATTTTGGGCACACGAATTGCATTTCCAATAGCTTAATCCAACAGTATAACAGTTTCATAAAAGTGGCTTGTGACACTTCTGAGCATTATTCCCAAAGTTCATTGGCTGTCAACCATTTATTAACACAAATGTTTTCTTCAGTTTTTTTTCCCAGCCATCAAAAATTAATTTCCCTCACATATGTACTAGCACTATATATTATATTCCCCATAAATTTCATATGTAACCAGGCCTTGCGTGAATTTAAGGTACATTGCAATACTCATACATACAATTGCAATTTTCTTAGAGAATGATAATTGGTTTGTTTATGAATTATAATATTTCACAGTTCTTTTTTTTGTGTTTTAATGCCTTCTGAACTCCCTCTGTATTCACAAATGGTCTCACTGCTTGTCATTTTCTCACTGTCTTCATTCATGTGATGTGTTTAAAAAGTTTAATTTAAAAACATTACTATAAATTATAGCTATGATTTAACAGAGCTTATAAACTACACTATTTTCAACAAATATATGTTACATACTGTGTGTGTGTGTGTGTGTGTGTGTGTGTGTGTGTGTGTGTGTGTGTGTGTGTGTGTGTGTGTGTGTGTGTGTGTGTGTGTGTGTGTGTGTGTGTGTGTGTGTGTGTGTGTGTGTGTGTGTGTGTGTGTGTGTGTGTGTGTGTGTGTGTGTGTGTGTGTGTGTGTGTGTGTGTGTGTGTGTGTGTGTGTGTGTGTGTGTGTGTGTGTGTGTGTGTGTGTGTGTGTGTGTTGGCATGCAATGCACAACTGTACAATAACAATGGCATGTTTACAAATAAATAATTAAAGCAATATAACCATATATAAATAATCACAGTTCAGCTGTTTTGACTTTTGACTTTCTCAAAACTTGGTACACTGAATGCTGCCACATGTTACTTCTTAGTGAAGAGAAAATCTGCTGTGAGAAACTATGTCTGTTTATGCTGATCTTGTCCACCTAAAACAAAATAATATAATAATTTACTTATTTAAGCATCCTGCAATAAATGTTTCTTAGCTTCAAAATTACAAAACAGTAATCAGCACTCTTGTCCAGTTAAACATCATGACCCATTAATATCTGTGTCAGCACTGTAATGGTAGAGTCGCAACTCACATTTTTAAAGGTGATATGTGACAAACCGCTTCACTGCCTCCTTTAAAACAACAACTGAAATACTAAAATATCAACACAAAGCCCTTACAGAAGTTTCCTAAGTCCAGGAATGTTTAAGCAAGCCCAATGAGCACGGGTTAGGCCAGGGTGAGGTGATATATAAAAACTTTGTAATAACTAATTCCAGACTCCTTAGGAATTTTGTATCAGTGTGGGCTCATGCTATGAAATTTTAATAGGAAAACTGAATATGCATCGTACCTCACCAAAATTTGTGCTACATTTGTTGTCCGATGATCAGAAAGAGAATTGCGTTAACATCAGACAGGAACTGCTTGACCATGCCAGTGCCGATGAAAACTTCATCAAAAACATTATAAAAGGGGACGAGACATGGGTGTATGGATACGATGTCGAAAGAAAGGCACAGTCTTCGCAGTGGTTGGGAAAAGGACCACATCGACCAAAAAAACCCGGATGAGCAAACACAAAGGTGAAGTTGGTGGTGGTTTTTGACTGGAAAAGGTTGGTTCATCATGAATTCATTCTACGTGGTCAGACAGTAAATAAGGAGTATATAGGAAAGTTTTAAAGCATTTGAGGGAAGCAGTACGCAAGAAGACGCCAGACCTGTAGAAAGAACAGTCTTGGTTGTTACAACATGATAACGCACCAGCTCACGCGTCACCCCTTGTTGTTGATTATATGGCAAACAATATGACTATTCTGCCCCAGCAGACTTTTTCTTGTTCCAAAAACTGAAGGCGACCTAGAAAAAAAGTCATTTTGAAACAATAGAGGAGATCAAGAAAAATATGGAAGAACAGCTGCATGCCATTCCAAAAAAAGCATTCCAGGAATTTAAAAAATGTTGGGAATGGTGCATTGCCAGCAGGGGGGAATACATTAAAGGGGATAAGCATGCATAAAGTTGTAAGTACATTAATAAAGCTTCTGATGCAAAAGTTCGGTCTTTTTTTGAACACACCTTGTATGTAACTTTTGTATGTATATAAAGAAATATTTTAAATTATTTTCATTTGCTCTTCATAACCCAACCAAAGACCGATTTCGAATGGCCCTATACAATTTCCAATTTAGTAGACTCTATAACGGGACATTTTGGCCTACCTGGGGTAATATAAAAAATCAGTGTATTTGGATACATATTTTGTGATGTAACGTAATTTTGGGGAGACATAAACGTGGACTCAGCATATGGTAAATTTTATTGGGAACAGTGATTGTAAAATATTATTCATGAATTATAACGACGTAGTTGGCAAACGGGCGAAATTGTGTCAAGGTCAGCTCCAGATGCTAATAGAACAGTTATTTTGAAAACAGTGACTAACCGATTATGTAACATCAGGTCGGACGATGTTGCATCAGTACTTACATAACGCTGGAATGCGGGAGTGGTAGACGACCTTCATGCTGGCGTAGAGATACAAGAAATTAGAACAATGGAAAATAGTAAAACCGCCGCGGCCTTTTCACAAAGTAGAAACGCGAGTGACACATACAAAGTTCCGGAACGTAAATTGCGGGCCCGCAAAACAGAAAAACATGTGAATAACAGATTTAAAATGTGATAAAAGTAAAATTCATACAGAAACAACGTAAATAACAGTTTTCGTTATACAAGAACAGTTTTCGGAGATCATCAGTTTAAAAATAACAAATGTGCGCGTAAAAATGTGACGTCTTCAAGACTCAATTGAACAGCTAAGTAACCAATAAATAAAATAAATTTTAACAAGGGCCAATCAAAATAAAAAATTAAATAACTTTTAAACAAAAAATGAGATCTCTAAGGGTATAAGAAACTCGTGTGTGTGTGTGTGTGTGTGTGTGTGTGTGTGTGTGTGTGTGTGTGTGTGTGTGTGTGTGTGTGTGTGTGTGTGTGTGTGTGTGTGTGTGTGTGTGTGTGTGTGTGTGTGTGTGTGTGTGTGTGTGTGTGTGTGTGTGTGTGTGTGTGTGTGTGTGTGTGTGTGTGTGTGTGTGTGTGTGTGTGTGTGTGTGTGTGTGTGTGTGTGTGTGTGTGCATGAGTGAAAGTATGTTGTCCTAAGAACGCTGGTTTGCGATAGTTAAGATTAGTTATGTGTCATTTCTTATTTTGAATTTATTTACCATTTTATCTTTTATTTATCGAGAGAATATCATGTAATCAATAAAAGATTAATATTAATCTCCCAACAAGTGAGGGAGTGGAAGTAATATTTGGTTTGTGTTTAAAAAATGAAAGAATAAGAAAGATAACAATAAAACTTAATTATGGGAAATAAGTAAAGCTTTCTTTATTTCAAACAGCCATAATTCTGTTCTCCTGTGTTCGCTGAAAAGAACCTGATTTTGGTAAGTACCTATGTTTTCTTTACAGTTGGCTAACTTTAAAGATGGTGTCTGGATACAGACGTTAACAAGTGTTTATATGTGCAATTAGATATTAAATAATTAAAGTAATAAATAAAACTTAACAATGGCGCCCGTAACTGAGGGACATTTTTATATAAAGAAATTTATATAAAAAATAGGCCTACTGGGAGAGCAGAATGGTCGTTTGAAATAAAAATAAATTTTTGGTATGTAGAAATAGACGTAGATGACGAGAGCGTCAGATAGGGTTATGTTACAGTGTTATTGAAGTAGATGTATAGTAAATAAGTCAGAATTACATAAATAAAAATGATGAATACTAATGAAAATATTAACAATGAAGTCAGCTTCACTGACAGCCAGACAGAAAGTCAAATAAATAGCGACTCAGGAATTCAAACAAATGAAAGTAATATTGACGAGTCTAAAATAAGGAATGGAATTGAAATTCATTCAACACCCATGTCAATGAATCAAAATAAAAAAGTTGACGATAGTAGTATGTTAAAAGATTTGTATAGTTTGATATGTAGTATGAAAGAAAGTTCAGAGAAACAACACAAGGAAGTAAATAACAAATCTGATATACAGAATAATAAATTTGATGAGTTGAAAAACCATATGAATGAAATTAATAAGCGGTTTGAAAATACTAAAGAAGAATTTCCTAGTAAATGTAACGATTTAAATACCAAATTAGATAATGCAGTGAAGAGTATAGACATTGAAATTAATGAAAGAGATGAAAATATCGGTATGGGGAACCATACATGACTTCCATATTCTAAGATTTAAATTTAAAATCATTTTCGAAATGAAATATTACCATAGAAACTACTTCTTTCTACTTACTGCTTCAGCCTTAACCACAGTACTGTGGTCACTAACATATACCACCTCACGTTATCGCACTCGATTTTCACTGATGATGGAAGTCGATGGCATTGCCGAAACATCTGGTTTTGTAGAAAACATTGGACTACGGCCAAATATCCCGGGAAGGAATTTTAACAAAAACTACTTCTTTGTTGCCGATAACGTTGTACACATATATATAAAAAATATGCATAAAATTAATGGCTTGTATAAGTTAATGATTGATCTCCATTAAGTAGTGCTCAAGTTTCCAAAGTTTTAATATTATGATGTCCGTAATTAAAACATCAGAGCAGGTTTAGTGTGAATGAGGGTACACCGTGGACTAAAATTTTCAACATTTCCTATTGAGCGTTGCTTAGAGTAAAGCTGCGAATCTACAGTGTATGTTTCACAGAACAAACACGCAAAAAAGAAGGAGCGCTCCGAAGTCACTCATGGACCCTCAGCATCTTGCAGAGGGTTCATTCCCTAAAGACGAAAAGTCTATCTATGAATCGTTCCTCTGTAAACACGTGCAGTTACACTGCCCAACGATCCACAGGAAGCAAATTGATGTCCATTTTTTCGGCTTGCATGCGTTATGTTGGTGTGGGTTTCGGCACTTTCCATTTAAAAAGCGTGCAAATATAAGAAAATAAACATGTGTGAGGCCAGAAATAACGCGAATTGTGTGTGTGTGTGTGTGTGTGTGTGTGTGTGTGTGTGTGTGCGTGCGTGCGTGCGTGCGTGCGTGCGTGTTCCCTGCCTTTTTATTGCTGTAGTCATAATAATAAAATGGAAACGTAAACATTACATAACTGAGATATGCTTACCTGCCACGAACGATATATTATTTTATACATGTACGAGGTGTGTTCAAAAAAAGACCGAACTATTTGTGTAGCACGTCAACTAGCGCATAGAGCGAGCTGCAGAATTAAGTGCTGCTAGCGACAGGTTTTGACGCCTGAATGCCGTTTTCTCTGTTCCGTCACGATCTTCAGTCTTCGAGCTACACGCGCTGTAGTGGGCACGGGCACACACCGTCCGGCGGATTTATAATGAAGTGAGAATGAAGATCTTAACACAACGTGTGTGTATAAAATTTTGCTGCTGACTTCGTAAAATCTTTACAGAGCTATTTCCATTGTCTTCCAAAGTTTTCATTACCATTTGCATTGGTACGCAGTTGTTGACCGATTTCAAAACGGGTCTCTTTCTGATCGTCGTCAACAAACACAGTAAGAATTTTTCAGTGATACGATACATTTAAATTTTTCTATCAAAATTTAATTTTACGATCTTAAATGGATTCTGTCAGAAAGTATCGGCATTTAAACGATGATTTACAATTACCACATCACGAGCTCTCTTGATCTTCGATATCGCTTTGATCTGCACCGACCATTATTTTTCCCTCTTTAAAAATTCTTAAACTAATCGTTCGCCTCACGCAGGCTTCCGCGTATGCTTAATTGAAAACCAGAATGTCTCTGAAAAGTTTTAACCTAGTTTTGCTGCAAAATTTCATACGCACACGTTGTTCTCGCGGTCTTTCTTAATCGCTTTGTCACTAATCCGCCGGCCAGTGTGTGCACGTCCTGTGTGATATACCTCAAAGGCTACTGCTAATAGCGGAACACAATAAGTGGTAGTTTGTTGTCAAAAACTATCGCTAGGTGCGCGCAAAGTCGCGGCGCGTCGTTTGTGTGGATTGATGTGTTACTCAAAAAGTTTGGTCTTTTTATGAACACACCTCGTATATTAACTCATACATAATTTACATTAAAATGAAAAAATTATAATTTTATTGCCTGGCAAAAAAATTATTTTATTTTTAACAATTACCATTGTTTGAAAAAGTTTAAATGCATTTTCAAGTACTTTACTGTTGTAAAAAACGTAAAAGGTTGCAGGTAAACTACCCCTTCCCCTTAACCGATCTTCACCAAAATCGAAAATCCTTGAGATCTCTACAATTCAGGGACGTATGCAAAAAATTATTTGATTCTGTTTGAATTTGCGGCTGTTATCGTTTGCCATAGAAAATACGCTTGATAAAAAAACGTTGCAGGTAAACTACCCCTTCCCCTTAACCGATCTTCACCAAAAACAATAGATCTTGAGTACTCTACAAATCAGGGCTGTATGCAAAAAAATATTTGATTCTGTTTGAATTTGCGGCTGTTATCGTTTGCCATAGAAAATACCCTTGTTAAAAAAACGTTGCAGGTAAACTACCCCTTTCCCTTAACCGATCTTCACCAAAAACGATAGGTCTTGAGAACTCTACAATTTAGGGTTGTTTGCAAATAATCTTTTGATTCTGTTTGAATTTGCGGCTGTTATCGTTTGCCATAGAAAATACCCTTGTTAAAACATAAAACGTTGCAGGTAAACTACCCCTTTCCCTTAACCGATCTTCACCAAAAACAATAGATCTTGAGAACTCTACAATTCAGGGCTGTATGCGAAACATTATTTGATTCAGTTTGAATTTGCGGCTGTAATCGTTTGCCAAAAAAAAAAATTCCCTTGATAAAAAAAAACCGTTGCAGGTAAACTACCCCTTTCCCTCAACCGATCTTCACCAAAACCAATAGGTCGTGAGTACTCTACAAATCAGAGCTGTACGCAAAAAATTATTTGATTCTGTTTGAATTTGCGGCTGTTATCGTTTACCATAGAAAAAAAATCTACACACAGACAGACACACAGACACACACACAGACACTTTTCGAAAAACGACTTTTTTCATGTTTTGAGTGTAGTACAATCAGAATCTGCAATAATCTCGAACACGATTTTTTTTGCCATCACCATACTTCCATTTCCTTAAGGAATATGGAAGTAAAAATTAACAAACAAATACATGAAATCACAGAAAATATTGAAAATAAAATCAGTAATGTAAATGAGCAGATGACAAACGAAATTAAAACTCAAATTAAAGAACAGTGTGTAGAGATAGAAAGTAAGTGTATTAATAAGATTGATGTTGACATAAAAAATAAAATAATAGAGATAGATGAATATTTTGATGATACCTTTATAAATGATAACTTACCTTATGATGTGATGAATGTCGTGGAAGAGTATGATGATAGAATATTAAACAAAAATACTGACGGTGACAAGACCAGAATTCCAAATGTAGACAGGTTGTATGAGATAGTAATAATGTGGGGTAAGCCTATAAAACATTGTTACTGGATAATGGAAACATTTGAGAACATAGATAGTTATAATAATAATAATAATAATAACAATAATAATAATAAATTGTATGTTGATAAAAATGATTTATGTTTTAAATATGTTAGATATTTACATGGTGATAAAGGGTAAATATAAATTCAATGAATGGACTTTTTAAATATATTAATTATGTTAACTTATGGTTCTGACCTTGCTTACTTAGAAAATGAAGTGTGGTAAACTGAACAATAATGATGAAGAATTGTAAATAAATTAATAGTGAAGTTTATTGTGTCCATGTTGTAAGATGTACTTAATGTAAACAATGTGTATGTAGTAGAAATTGTTTAATAATAATAATATTATTTTAGCAGACTAAATAAATAATAAGTTTGTAATAAAGGAAATGTAATTGGTTTGGAAGAAAGTAATTGAAATAATTTGTGTTTTTAATGATTGAATGAAATGATTTGAGATGAATTAATTGATTAATGATTGTTATACAACTAAATTTTGATAATGAATTTAAATTATTTTTATGAGAGTTGAACTTGATATGAAATAGTGAATAAATATAAAGTTGTAAAAGATAGAACTTGGGTGATAATGATAAATAAGGTATATGAGTTAGTCAAAGGTAATTTTAGTGGTGTTAGAGTGAATAATATTATTGTGAGTAAACGTAATGTAGAATTTGAGAGGTAATAGTGACACAGTAGGTATGGGGAAATATGTAGAGTAATGATTGATATTGTTACGACGGTCTACTCGATCGTCGTAGGTACAGTGGAAACAAAATAAGTACAAGACACCAATTAAGTCACTAATCACACCTTTAATTGTTATAGTAAAACAGTTCGTAATTAACAACACAGTGTCTACAACAAATCAAATGAAAATTGTTCATACGCAATAAAATGTCCACTAATATTAAAACTCAACTGTATTACAATTATACCGTCCGAATATAAAACGCAACACTTCACTACTAAGTACTTGAACGTACACCGTAATAACTCGAACCGCTCTGTAAATATATCGCACTGATACTCTCGAACCGCACAGTCAAAAATCTCGCATTGAACTGAAAAACTAAAGCTCGTAGCTCGTAGCTAATGAGGGGACGGGGCTCAAGGCCCCTGCATGGTAGCAGTGCCCGGAGTGACCCCTCCGATGACTGCAAGTAGGTCGGGCTCTCTCAAGGACTTTAGGTAAAACAAGGTCAAGTGGGTGGGATGGTGTGCTCCTTTTGCAGTTGGGTAGGGGAGAGGATCTCACAAGTGAGGTGCTCAGCCTAGCCAAAGTCTGGTAGAGTTTGGGCCCTGAAACCAGCGGTGACGCGTCCGAGTCACGAAAAACTAAAGCCGCTACCCGATGTATTTATAGTCATGCTCACACACCAGAAGCTTCCAAACTGCGTCTTATCTCTCGCAAACTACGTAATTGCTACGGCCTTGACACAGCCCGAGCGCCCGAGCGAATGCCGGCACAGTCGAGAAAATTCTCGCAAAATTCGTCTAGTAGCACGTACACCACACGCTTACGTCGAGTTCTTTCTGGCACATTCGATAAACGTGTAGATTGTTCTGTGCTGTCGTAGCACTGCCCCCTCCTTAAGCCTGTTCGTCCCGAACTGGCAAAGCGTCTCTAAATTTGTATTTAGCCAGGCGATCTAGGTGGACGACCTTGAACTTTCGCTGTCCTTCCTGTTGAATCCGATAAACAACATCATTAATTCTTTTTTTTACAGTGTAGGGTCCTTCCCAGTTAGACTGAAGCTTAGGTGAGCGACCATGACGGCGCTTTGGATTGAACAACCAGACCTGATCTCCTTCTTGGAAACCCACACTATTGCTGCGAATGTCATACCGAGTTTTCATTTTATCACTGGCAATCTTCAGCCATCCTCTTACCAAACGATTAATTTCTCGCAGTTGGTTTTCTAATTGCGAGGAATAGTTCTTTGGCTCTTGGGACTGAGTCTCAGGTGATCCAAACATCAAGTCCCCAGGAAGACGAATCTCCCGCCCAAACACCAATTTTGCTGGAGTCATGCCGGTTGTGTCATGTACTGATGACCTATACGCCATAAGGAATAGTGGTATACGTTGGTCCCAGTCTGTTTGGTTCTCGTCAACAACTTTCGAAAGATGCTGCTCAAGTGTCCTGTTGAATCTCTCAACCATCCCGTCCGACTGAGGATGCAGAGGCGTTGTCCTGGTCTTTCGAATTCCAAGTAGATGGCATAATTCTTTAAACACTCCTGATTCGAAATTTCTCCCTTGATCCGTATGGATTTCCATAGGGGCTCCATAACGGCAACAGAAGTTGTGAACTGACTGCTTTGCCACAGTGGTAACCTCCTGATTTGGAATTGCGTAGGCTTCCACCCACTTAGTAAAGTAGTCACCTACAACCATGATGTACCGGTTTCCATCGTCAGTAACTGGGAATGGTCCAGCAATGTCTATGGCAATTCTCTCGAAAGGTTGTCCAACGTTATACTGTCTCATTTTTCCCCTGCTTCTGGTTTGTGGGCCCTTGCTTGCAGCACATATTTCACACGTCCGAACCCATTCCTCTACGTCATGGCGAAGATGAAGCCAATAGAATCGCTTCCGTATTTTGTCAAGGGTTTTGTTAACGCCAAGATGGCCTCCAGATGTTCCATCATGCATCTCCTTCAAAACAGACTGCACTTTACTTCGGGGAACTATCAACTGCATGACCACGTCTCGTCCATCTGCACTTTCCCAAGCCCTTTTCAGCAATCCGTTTTCTAAGGTGAGAGATTCCCATTGTGCCCAGTAGCCCTTCAGCACTTCGGAACCATGGCAGATATCTTGCCAATCCGGGCGGTGACCTTCCTCTTTTGCTGTCAAGATCGGTCCAATGTCTTCATCAGTCATCTGTTCTTGTCGACACTCTTGTGTTGTCCAGCCATCAGCCAGGAAATCTACAGTGATGGCTTGAACATGTTCGCTTGAGTTTTGTTCTTCCTTTCTGTGGCAATGTCGGCAGTCTTCCGGGCACGGTCTTCGTGATAAGCCATCTGCATTACCGTGCAGGCGCCCCCGCCGATGTTGTACCTTGAAGTTGTACTCTTGCAGACGTTCGAGCCACCTTGCCAACTGTCCTTCCGGATTTTTAAATCTCAAGAGCCATGCAAGTGCAGCATGGTCGGTACGTAGTGAAAACTCTCTCCCATAGAGGTATTTATGGAAGTGCTCCAAAGCTCTGACAATTGCCAACAACTCTCTTCTTGTAACACAATAATTTCTCTCTGGTTTAGAAAGCGTCTTGCTGTAATACGCTATTACTCGTTCTTCACCGTTCTGCACTTGAGACAAAACTGCTCCTAGACCAGTATTGCTTGCGTCTGTGTCTACGATGTACTTCCCTTCGGAAGCTGGAAAAGCGAGAATTGGCTGCGAACATAATGCAATCTTCAACGTTCTAAATGCTTGTTCACACTCTCTCGACCATTGGAAGTTTCGTTTATTTTCCGTTAGCTCATGTAGTGGTTTAGCAATAGTAGCGAAGCCTTTCACAAAACGTCGGTAATATGAGCATAACCCCAGGAAACTCCGAACTTCGTGTTTATTCTTCGGAACTGGCCAGTCTCTTACGGTGTCTACTTTATTAGGATCCATGCTAACGCCCGCTGCCGAAACCAGATGGCCCAAATACTGTACTTCCTTCTGGAATAGAGAACACTTCTTCGGGCTCAGCTTCAGTTGTGCACCGTGAATTCTAGTTAGAACTTCCTTAAGGTTTCCCAAATGATCTTCGAAAGTCTTCCCGATCACTATGACATCGTCTAAGTAAACAAGGCAAGTTTTCCACGTCAGGCCTCGGAGTATCAGGTCCATCAATCTCTCAAATGTTGCCGGTGCATTACAGAGTCCAAATGGCATGACGTTAAATTGGAATAAGCCACTTGGGGTCGAGAAAGCGGTATTTTCCTTGTCTTCTTGATGAAGACCCACTTGCCAATATCCACTCTTCAGGTCCAATGTGGAAAACCACTGTGCTCCGGACAATGTGTGGAGTGTATCGTCAACGCGAGGTAATGGATAGCAGTCTTTCTTTGTAACGTCATTTAACCTCCGGTAGTCTACGCAGAAACGCAATCCACCATCCTTCTTCGCTACCAGCACTACAGGGGAAGACCAAGCACTTGACGAAGGTTCAATTACTCCCTCTGTCAACATGTCCTGTACTAACCGAGACATCTCCTCTTGTTTAGATAATGGAGGCCTTCAAGGAGGTTGGCGTATCGGTGTTGTGTCCCCGGTATTGATGCAATGTTGCACAAGAGAGGTTCTTCCCAGTGACTGTCCCCGAACTGCAAAACAATCTTTGAATTCGTGTAAAAACTGTCCGAGTTCTTTTACCTCACCACTTGAGAGGTCGTTAGAAGATCTGTTCAATAATTCTTGCAGTTCCTCTGGTAATTTAGAAGTATCCGAAGAACTGGGTCTTCGTTGCGTTATTCCGGCTACCCAGGCCACAGGAGTCAATTTGCCTAGGAGCGTATTGCTTTGTAAAGTGATAGCTTGATCCAAAATATTCGCCACTCTAATAGGTACATTTCCGGTTTCGTCAGGTTTTACTAAACTTCTGGCAATTAGTATGCCCGGTGTGCTGACTACCTGGGGTTCGAATATAGAGCACTGATTGCCCCTAGTATCTACCGCAGTTCTAACCATGATGATCTTTTCGGAGTTTGGCAGAACAGTTACGGCCACTTGGTTTATGACGTTCATCGATTTTTCTGCTGTCGTCATTGTTGATAGCATTACCTCTTCGCCTCCGATTCTCAAGACATTGTTTTTGAAGTCGACTATAAATCCGTATGCGTTCATAACGTCCACACCAAGAATTGCTTCATCCACAATGTCTGCAACAAGTACTTGATGATTAAACTCAAGTCGACCGAGGCGTAGGTGTATCTCCACTTTTCCATACACTTTTACAGGCTGTCCAGTAGCTGTTCGCAAGCTGCAAGAGCACCAGATTGGCTTGAGATCTTTCACCATGTCGGGGCGCACAATAGAAACTGTTGCGCCTGTGTCAACTGTAATCGAGGTTGGCCTTTCTTGAACAAATCCGGTAACTACCAAGCTCCCGCTGTTTTTCTGAAGTGTAGAAATTGCGTATTGTCTAGGGGCTTCATTCCTCCAGTTAGTCAGCACACTAACTGTCGTTTCCCTGCTGCTGAATTCTAACCCGACAATCTCGTTGTAGATGTCCAGGTGTCCCACATCTATAACACTTTGGTCTTCCATCCTTTCTTATTTTATTCTGTGGCGCCGACCGTCGAGTCTCTGTTCCCTGTTCTTCTTCCTCATCGTCTGTGCCGTCGCGATCTTTTAGCGCGCGCACTTTATGACTTGTCCAACCAGACGCTGATTTGGCGGCCTCAAATTGCAAAGCATGTACCAGGGCGTCCGCACTGTTCTGGTGTCTTGCCATTCGTAACACTTGCTATAGTTCGTTATCTCGGACACCGGCAGTAAATGTCTCCATCGCAAAACGCGTTCGGAAATCTTCTGGCGCTTCAGGATAGGCCAGTCTAATTAGTCTGTCGATACTTGCTTCAAACTCTTGAAGACTCTCCCCGGAATGCTGTCGCCTTGCTCTCAACTGGGTGCAGTACACATCTCACAAATGTTTATCACCATACCGTAATTCAAGAGCTTTTATCAACTCGGCATAGGTGTTCTGGCTGTCAGGTGGCACTTTCTGTAGTAGTTCTGCCGCGGGTCCTTTTAATGCAAGAACAAGTGAAACAGCCTTGTCTTTTTCTGTCCAATTATTTGCGCATGCAGCAGCTTCAAATTGGCGGAGGTACGTTGCCCAGTGAGTGCTTCCGTCAAAGGTTGGAGCTTTGACATGAACTGTCCCTACTGCAGGCAAAGTGACTTTCTCTGTTAACTTATTTTCTGTGTATTTTTCTGTCTTGATCACTGGTACAGTGTGTTCAGAAATTTGTTTTGGTTGAATCTTCATGCACTGTTCGACTTCACTTTTAATTTGTTCTTTTATGTTTGCCACTGAGTTTTCTACTGCAGATATTTTATTTGACACAGATTCTTCTATAACAGATATTTTTGTAGACATCGATTCTTCAACAATCAAGACAGATTTTTCTACTTCAGCTATTTTTAATGTCATTGATTCTTGTACCTCCGATATTTTAGTAACTTGTTTATTAAGCTCACCTCGTAGGAGACCCAATTCTGCTGTACTGTGTTCTTGAATCTGTTTCTGCTCCTGTATTAATGCTTTGATATCTTCCGTTTCCTGTCGTCGCCGTTCCTCTGTCTCTTCTCTTTCCTGTCTTCGTTCTTCTTTTTGTCGTCTTTCTGCTTCTTCCGCCTCCTGTCTGCGTTCCTCTTTTTGTCTTCTTTCTGCTTCTCCCTGTGTCTGCCGCAGCAGTGTTTGTAAAGCTTCCATCATCTGACTGGGATCCATGTTTACTGATTAATTACGAATCACACTCGTCTTGTACAAAGCGTCCACTGTTTCCACTGTTAACCGTTCTATCCCACTTCTGACACCACTGTTACGACGGTCTACTCGATCGTCGTAGGTACAGTGGAAACAAAATAAGTACAAGACACCAATTAAGTCACTAATCACACCTTTAATTGTTATAGTAAAACAGTTCGTAATTAACAACACAGTGTCTACAACAAATCAAATGAAAATTGTTCATACGCAATAAAATGTCCACTAATATTAAAACTCAACTGTATTACAATTATACCGTCCGAATATAAAACGCAACACTTCACTACTAAGTACTTGAACGTACACCGTAATAACTCGAACCGCTCTGTAAATATATCGCACTGATACTCTCGAACCGCACAGTCAAAAATCTCGCATTGAACTGAAAAACTAAAGCCGCTACCCGATGTATTTATAGTCACGCTCACACACCAGAAGCTTCCAAACTGCGTCTTATCTCTCGCGAACTACGTAATTGCTACGGCCTTGACACAGTCCGAGCGCCCGAGCGAAGGCCGGCACAGTCGAGAAAATTCTCGCAAAATGCGTCTAGTAGCACGTACACCACACGCTTACGTCGAGTTCTTTCTGGCACATTCGATAAATGCGTAGATTGTTCTGTGCTGTCGTAGCAATATATTGAGGTAATAAAGAAATGGAGATATTTTGTAGATGAAAATGATGTAATGGGAGAGTAATTAGTTGATGGGTAATTTTGTAAGGGGATGGTGTGATAAGGAGTCCTCAACGAAAAGCGTTGTGGCGGGAGGTGAACCGTTATGCGCCGGAAAGGGTTACCTAGGGAGAGTCCGGGAACCAAATGAGGGAATGAGCATTGGGAGGGAACACACATCCTGAGTACAAAGGGGTAGAGAGTATTTTGTTATAGGGGTAGAATGATGCGAAATGAGTTAGAGTAGTAAGTTAGAGGTAGAGAATGGTTGGTAGATGTTTTGATAGATGGGTGTCATACTAGGTAAAGAATTTGTAAGTGAGCGTTAGAGTCATAAAAGGGGTAAGATTATGGGTAAATGCCAAGTTGATAAAGTGAACTTTTGTATGAATAACTGAGAATCACCCAAATTAATAAATGAATAATAAATGAAAAGAAAAAAAATGTATTTTTTGGAAAAGTTAAGGGATAAATAATTGATGATTAATTAATAAAAGTTCAATTCAGATTAAAATGTAATTTTTATAATTTTATATGCAAATTTAAAGATGTAAAGTGTGTAATTTTGGTCAAGTAAAAAGGTGAATTGTTTATTTTTAATGTAATAACAACAATGTTTATTATGATGTAGAATATGTAGTTGATTTTATGATGTACTTAGATGATTTTGTGTTAATTTTAAATGAATTTAAAAGTTTTAAAATATTAATCCTAGGAGGAAAGGTATTTGTAATATGGTAATGGGAAATGTTTATTTAAATTCTGATAGAATCAGAGGAATGTATTTTGAATTTTGGGATAAAAGTTAAAAAGAGTAAGTAGACAGAATGAGATTATAGAATTTAAAAAAAAATGTATCATGTTAGGTCATGTATTCATATATATGTTAGAGGTTAAGAGAAAAAACCAGTGCTTCTTAATGCAAACCAGCACAGCTAAGGGGAAGCAGATCAGTTAGAGATATAGTATTGTATAAGGCCACTAGTTGATATTTTGATTTGTTGTTTCAGGGTCTGGTGATGCTGTGGCGGCAGTCCTGAGCTGGCCAGCGTGTCAGAGCAGGAGCGTTAAGTACCTGGCTGACTTTATGGTGTTGGGATCTCGAGAGAGAAGTCCAGTAAGGTCATTCAGGTGTGGTCACAGTCACTGGACCAAGGGTGAGTTAATTATATTTTTTGTTTGTAAACCGTAAAGGGGGTTGTGGCAACATATCCTGGCTGATCCCTTTAGCAAGTATGAGTGTGTCAATGAGAGTTTTTATGCTTCGGCATAAAACCTCTCATTGAGGGGGTATTGTAACGGTACATTTTGGCCTACCTGGTGTAATATAACAAATCAGTGTATTTGGTACATATTTTGTGATGTAACGTAATTTTGGGGAGACATAAACGTAGATTCAGCATATGGTAATTTTATTGGGAACAGTGATTGTAAAATATTATTCATGAATTATAACGACGTAGTTGGCAAATGGGCGAAATTGTGTCAAGGTCAGCTCCAGATGCTAATAGAACAGTTATTTTGAGAACAGTGACTAACCGATTATGTAACAACAGGTCGGACGATGTTGCGTCAGTACTTACATAACGCTGGAATGCGGGAGTGGTAGACAAACTTCATGCTGGCGTAGAGATACAAGAAATTAGAACAATGGAAAATAGTAAAACCGCCGCGGCCTTTTCACAAAGTAGTGCCGTTCGTCTCATGCCAGTCTGAAGTAAGCACTCGCGCGAGTGACACATACAAAGTTCCGGAACGTAAATTGCGGGCCCGCAAAACAGAAAAACATGTGAATAACAGATTTAATATGTGATAAAAGTTAAATTCATACAGAAACAACGTAAATAACAGTTTTCGTTATACAAGAACAGTTTTCGGAGATCATCAGTTTAAAAATAACAAATGTGCGCGTAAAAATGTGACGTCTTCAAGACTCAATTGAACAGCTAAGTAACCAATAAATAAAATAAATTTTAACAAGGGCCAATCAAAATAAAAAATTAAATAACTTTTAAACAAAAAATGAGATCTCTAAGGGTATAAGAAACTGTGTGTGTGTGTGTGTGTGCGTGCGTGAGTGAAAGTATGTTGTCCTAAGAACGCTGGTTTGCGATAGTTAAGATTAGTTATGTGTCATTTCTTATTTTGAATTTATTTACCATTTTATCTTTTATTTATCGAGAGAATATCATGTAATCAATATATAGATTAATATTAATCTCCCAACAAGTGAGGGAGTGGAAGTAATATTTGGTTTGTGTTTAAAAAATGAAAGAATAAGAAAGATAACAATAAAACTTAATTATGGGAAATAAGTAAAGCTTTCTTTATTTCAAACAGCCATAATTCAGTTCTCCTGTGTTCGCTGAAAAGAACCCGATTTTGGTAAGTACGTATGTTTTCTTTTACAGTTGGCTAACTTTAAAGATGGCGTCTGGATACAGATGTTAACAAGTGTTTATATGTGCAATTAGATATTAAATAATTAAAGTAATAAATAAAACTTAACAACTCCTGTGTTATTTACATATTTATTTATAGCGTATGATATTCTCTTTCAATTACATATTTTTCATGACAGAACATGGTTTTTCCTTTAAGGCTCTTGAAAAATGTAAAAATTATGCTTCCCTGTATTTCCTTTCGTATGCATACGCTTCAGTACTACATCATATTAAAATGCTAACCAGTTTCACCAAGGAATTGCCTATGTTACTATAAGCTGAAGAAATAAATAAAGTCAAAGTATTTTTTATAGTAAATAACTTGCTAAGAGAATTAGCCAGTTGTATGTTGTTTTTGTCCTTTGCCATCAACATGAAAATATACTAGCACATATACGAGGGGGACCCAAAAGTAACGAGAATTTTTCTCTGGCAGTTGGTAGAACGCTAGTTCCGACTTCTCCCGCTAGGTGCCTTCACTAGACACCATTTTGTATCAGTTGCCCTAGCGGCATTGTTGTGGAAACATTAGCGCGGTCAGTGTGACTATTTTTTGTAAGCGCTGTTTCACGTTTTCAGCTATTTTTAAATGGCAGACATTAAATACCAACGTGCTAACATCAGGTTCTGTTTCCTGTTAGGGAAATCAGCAGCAGAAACTGTCGCAATGCTTCGGACGGCTTATGGGGAGGAAGCTTTGAGCCAGGCAAGGATTTACAAGTGGTTTTCTCGATTTAAAAGTGGTTAAATGTCAATTGAAGACGAACCACGACCGGGACGTCCCTCGACTTCCAAAACGGACGAAAACATTGAAAAAATCCATGTTGCGATCATGTTTGATCGTCGTAGAACAATCGATGAATTGGAGGAAATTACTGGAATATCCTGGAGTTCATGCCAACGAATTTTGACTGAAGATCTGAAGATGAAACGTGTTGCAGCAAAATTCGTTCCGCGTGTGCTTTCTTGTCGGTTCAAAATCCTATTAATTTAAAAATCGCCGAAAACGTGAAACAGCACTTACAAAAAATAGTCACACTGACCGCGCTAATGTTTCCACAACAATGCCGCTAGGGTAACTGATACAAAATGGTGTCTAGTGAAGGCACCTAGCGGGAGAAGTCAGAACTAGCGTTCTACCAACTGCCAGAGAAAAATTCTCGTTACTTTTGGGTCCCCCTACATACACCGTACATAACATGATCATGCTACTTAGTCTTTAATTTCACTATATTATTCTTCAATTATCTAATCACACAATATCCAAAACATATGTCAAGGAGTGTTTATTTATGTTTCGCTTATTAATGTGTACATAAGGGAAAATATTCAGACCCCTCCTTTTATGGAGATTCCTTTGTCTACCTTCTTTGTCACCTTCATAGTAAACAGGAATTTGTGAAATGTTAATATTAAGCATACCCCAAAATGTTTGCACAATTAATACTGACTCTATGTTAGAACATGAGTTACTTGTCTCCGGGCTATTAGGTTGTGGTCCACTCCTGCTGCTACAAATAGACGTTTCGGCCTCTCCTCTGGAGACTGTCTGTCTTCAGTGTAATAACGATCGAGTAACTGACGTGGTCTTCACCAGTTAACCACAGTTGATGCCGGCTGTGAAAGCCTTATGTATAGATTAATACTGACTCCCTCAAATAAGTCTGATTATATCTCTACATAATATACTTATGATTATTATTATTTTAACAGAAAATAAACAGCAGTCAACATATCTCAATTACTTACTCTACCTATCTCAATTCCTATGGTATCTGTGCGCTCTATAGGATATGGACAAACCACGAGTTGCAGTATTTACTTCCTCAAGAAAACTTTGTGAGTTGTGTATTGTTGTACCACCCAAAACGATATGCATACCGCCTGTTGTAGTACTCCTGTTCAACTGATGTACTGCCAGTGATTCTTCGTATGTCACTCCACCAATCACAAACACAATCACATCCTGCACTCTAAAACAATAAAGATGTTTGTTATAAAATTTGTTAGAATTTGTCTATGCCATAAAGAAGGAAAACAATGTACAGGACTTGTACTGTACAAAAATTTGAATTAACACCACCATATACGTATATATATTAATACCTTTTCAATGCACTCAACTATGTTACTTAATGAACTTAAATTCAACACCTTCAACCTTACATTCAGTACAACAGGGCTGCAATCAAGAAGCTGTCTGTCAGCTGCCTGGGCAGCTGTAACTAAACACTTACTTTAAATTTTGGAATATTTTCAGTTAGCAAACATTTGTCCATTTATGTTTAACACTTCCCGGTGTGAGGGTATAGTTACCTGTATAATCCTTCCAGTCTGGCCGATTTTGCCAACTTTCCTGGCTCTGTATTTCTTAACACTTTTTATGTGTATTACATATTAAATAAATAGTCAAACATTACTTTATTAAAATATCACATTAATACATACACAAAGTTACAAATAAAATAATACTATTTTTTCAAAATGTCAATTTTTTATAAAATAAAAGAATGCCCAGGTTCTAGAGGTAATTGGCAACTCTGTGGTACATTTGGAAACGTTCTGTCATACATAAAGGTTTTACGTTAATACTTCGCCTCCTTTAATTAGAAAAACAACAATGAAAACACGCTAACAATGAATGCACAATGAAAGAGAAATTGAATCAGCTGTTTAAGAGTCAATTATGTTTACGAAATTTGAAACCAGAGATATCGATATGAAAGCATTCTGTGACATCTGAACCCGATACGTATCTGTAATGCAATAAATAGCAAGGCAAGTGAATACACAGTCCGAGCTGTGCTCGGGTTCTGTCTGCTAGACAAAAGCACACTGCCCAACATATACTCAGGCTTAGACTGGAAAGTGTTAAAAGCATTCTGTGTAACAACTGTTATGCAATATTTACACAGAATCTAAATATCAACAGACACACAATTCTCTACTAATGAATTTTAAACAGAATACAAGGTATAATTTAAAGTAAAATCACTATGAAACTTATAACAGGGTATGTATTATGGCAATTTAAAAATGTGTATGCTTTTGTGGACAGCACCTCTAGTCTCCTCTTTCAAATATACTCTACATCACACAATCAAATACCTTTTCAAGATCTATAAGTGCTTAGTGATCTTCTCATGAATCAAGATCAGAAGAGGCTCATATTTTCCTAATACGACTAATATTATCTAAAAGAGTGTAGTGTTTCACTTTTCTCTTTTACTTTATTTTTATACTGATATCCTTTTGACCAGTTGGGTATAATTTCTTATAATCTGACATTATCTTGATTCAAAACATCTTGGTAAATATTATGTATGTTTAAAGATGATGCCATTTATAATTCAAGATGAGGCAGATAAACTACTCACTTTACACGAACTCAGTTTATCAGTTAAATGTAATATAAGTGTTAATGAATAAAATGTAGATTATGACCCAATACCATGAATTGGTGCAAAATTATGAATCACGGTAAAACAGTACAGCATTATCTGTTAGTCATTTTACTTGACATTGATAGAGGCTGCTTCTGGCTGTACAGAGATGTTGACAGATAAAAATGACTCAATTTCAGATGATAGGGGAGACTGTCATCAGAGTACTAAAGTATAACGTTAGAAGAAACAAATCAAATACTACAAGGTCACAGACAAACTAGTTTTGCTACATGGATGTGAGAACTGGCACTGACCGGAAAGAAAGAAAAACTGAAATTTTAAATGACAATATTATGAATAGCAAAAGGATCTTCCAGGTAGCACAAGTTGTGGAACGTAACTGGAAATCAATAGCATTGTGGACGACATGAAGGACTATTGGCAAAACAGGAAGCACGCACGGGAAGAATGCTGATGATATATTCCACTGAGAAACAGGTTTGTGAAAAAAGAAGTGTCAAAAGACCTAAGAACAGATGGGAAGATAGTCTTTGAAGTCGGAACAGTGAACGTAAACCCTGGAAGTACAGAAGAAGATGTACGTTTTCTGATTTTTCAACATGTTTCCTTGACTCATACTTCTCAACAATGGATAAAAACTATCAGCAAATATTGTTTCTGAAACTGACTAAAAAATAGGGTCCAGATTAACTCTTTCAGCACATTTCATTTAGCTTGTACAGGAAAACAATTGTTATGGATGATAAGTGTTACCAGTTAAATAAGCATGCAAGTAGTTTTACCTAATTAGAACATTTACATAGTTTTGTGTACAGCTGTAAACTGCACAATGTCACTTGTATCAAACTCAGTTTTGAAAAAAAATCTCATACAAGTTAACATGTAGAATATTGTTACAACACAAATAAGCCACCCCAGTACCACAGGGATAAAAAAGATAATATTAAAAATAAAAATACTTCATATCAAATAAAATGATTAATTTAAATAAAATATAAAAACTATGACATGACAAACGACGACATTACCCAACCCAAGTGATTGACCAAACAAACAGGAAGTAACAAAGAAGGGAAGAAAACCAAAACCAAAGAAGAATAAAGACAATTGAAGGAAGTGAACGAATTCCTACAACTAAATAAAATCAAACCAGACGAGAAGGGGAGAACCAAATTAAAATGAAGCCAATTGAAAATGAAGAAGAAGGAGAAGAAGCAGAAGAATGAAGAGGAAACAAAGTGAAACCAAGAAATAAGAAACACCACATATAAAAGGGAGAAATGGTACACTCAAATATAAAATATTGTAAATAAAACCAATAATTATCCAATAATGGAAATAAATATTATTGTAAATGAAATAATTTATATACCTGTTTTAAACCAAAACAGTAAAGTAATCTAGTAAAGAAAAAGTACACTAACCCAAAAATTAGAGTTAGATATAGTAAAATCTATAGAAAAATATCATTAATACTGTGTATAATTTGTAATGAAAGAAATAGTGAGAAAGTGACAAAGAGAAATAATTATAGGGATTACCCACTAAAAAACACGTAATGTAAACAGTTAAAAAGTGCAATAGTGAATGTGTAAATACCCCAAAATAGTGAGTGTATCAGTGATAAACACCAACTAATTAAAGGTGAAAGTGATAAGTGAAAAAATATATTGTAAATGATAAAAAGGTAGTAATAGATAAGAAAACACTTAGTAAATCATTGATGAACCAATAAATGATTTAAGAGTGAACTTATAACAAATTTATATAGTTAAGGGTAATTAGAAATAGTATTTAAAGTAGAGATAGATAAAGGATATGATGTTATTCAGGGGAGAAAGCCCATGTAAGATGAACAGTTTGTGTTAACATGGAATGGAGAAGGGAATTAGTAAAGAATTAAGAAATTAAATATATAATTAATAAACACCCTATGTTATAAGGGAAAATAAATTAAATAAGTTTGAAGGAAGTGATGATGTTTCTCACTGAAAATAATAGTTAAAGAATGAAATGTATGTTAAACCTACAGTAACTAATAACTTGTAAAGAATTGTTCATGTTAATCTTAGGGATAGGATATGGCTGAAGGAAGCTTGCAGTCCATAGGCCTAATTGTTATATTTTAGGTATTAAGATATAGAAAATAATATTGACACATAATCAGAACACAAACAAATTCAAGACACAACAACCACTAAACAAATCAATTGTAACAACAGGATAAAACGCTTTGTAATAAAATGAAATATAATTAGAATATAATAAGTAAAAATAATCAATGGCTACTTAGGCCTAGGAAATGCCTAACTGTCAAAACCAATAATAACAAATTGTATAAAATCCACCAGGAAATTAACAAATCTAAGGCAAGTAACTAGCCAAAAATTATAAATAAATCATTTTAAAAGAAAAATGTTACAATAAGAGTTTAAATTAAAAGAAATATGTAATTATCAGATGTCAGCATAATTAGACAAAAGTTAATATCTAATAGAACATGACCTTATGAGGTATTGTTTTAATCTTTGAAAGGAAATAAATACGATAGTGATAATATTTAATACCCAGAAAGGAAGACAGAAGAATAAAATCAATCAGAAAATATATAATAAATTTGAATAAAAATTTCAAATATGATAACAATGCTTTTAATCTAGGCCTTAACCAATCAAAGGGTTTCAGTTATCATAGAAACGGGCCGTTGGTTACTAATTTTCCGTTAAATTTACTTACTTGGAAAAATGACACTTGGGTAGTAAAAGTTTAAAAAACATTCAAAAGTCGACAACCTGAACCAGTGAGAAGGAGATGAAGAGGTTCAACGATTAACTGATGTCCAGGAACTAAATAACCAAAAATTAAATAGCAGAAATTCCCAAGACAATTTAGAAAAGGATGCCAGCAGCCTAAGTCACTCCAAAGTTGATGAATTTTCCATGACCCAAGAACCACGATCTATCACAACCTTCTAACCTGATAAGTATCATTTAAATACCCTAATCCCAGGAGTAAAAGCACTTTATATATTTCTCACATCAATACAAAACTCTCACTATAAAGTAAAAATTAATTTTCTTTCAAGGATTGAATAATATAAACTTATGTAACAAAATTGTTAACTAAAAAATAACCTCGCACTAATCTGCGAAATTTGTAACAACTATTACTACACTGCCGAACAATTTGTAACCACACTTTATACTATTTAAGTACGGATAAGGTACGGTAGTGTACTTTTTTAATGTAACTATATTTTATGTTTTCTTTATAATCTCAATAACTCCAGAGTTTTGACGAGCTGACAATTCATTTATAAACAGCAGCCAAAGATGGCGTCAGAATAACTCGTTTCAAAATTAATTTCGTCAGCCTTGAGATTTGCGTTTCATGTTTTATGCCGGAGCAATTTTATTGAAAAATAACTTATAATATTATTGTCACATTGATTAATGATCAAACCATAATTAAAGATACAGTACAGAGTGTTACCATTGTTTTATTTCATAGGAAGTTGTATAATATATGTGTGTGTTAGCGATTTCACTGAGCAGACAATTAGCGCTCTTTTCATATGGGCAATACAGTAAGCTGTACAGAGGCGGGAATCATTCGAACGCTCCAGCCGTCATCGCTGATAACACCTATCTAACTTATTAATTCACAAATTTAATTGTTTTCATTAAACAATTTGGCGCCTCCCGGGATTCATAACCCCTATGAAATTACAGGTAGGTTGTACTGATAATTGTGACAACGCTACGGACTTCGGTAGCAACAACCGTTAATGTAACGACCGGTGTGAGACGAACACACCACACTAACACTTTCTACACATAAAAAACAGGTGTACACATTTTACAGATACGCACCAGACTACACGTTCGTTACAATATGGTTTGAATACACAATACAAGAAAAGAAAAACTTAACGTTTCAGGACTTGAGCTCCAAATTTATTTTTTATAGCTTGTTCTACTCCTCTTTATTTGTTCCATTTTAAGATAATTCAGAATAGTACAGAGGGCTGAATATAAACCATTACTTTGAGCCTACTCAATAAAACAGTATTGGTGTTTATACTCATTAGATGCTATGGACTCAAGTTTGTTTCAATCAGCTGAACTGGTCAAGTTAGCAGAATGGCAAATAATTTGGCACCTGAACTGTTTTGCAATTATTGTCTTAGCAGACGATCTTCTCTGTTCTTCTTAAATAACTGAATATATACAGTCATTAACACATCATAAAATTTGTTATTTGTTACTTTACTTAAGAAGACTTATATTTTACACAGTAAATATTTATGTCCCAGTATGCATGAATGCATATACACAAATATGTTGCACTGAACATTTTAATGAAGTATTTGCAACTACTTCATTAGTGTATGTTTGTTAGTGTTACTTTCCCAGAATCAGTAAATTATATGCCTGTGCAATTTGTATTTTGTAGCAATTTTACGAAACCGATAACTTAACAGTTTATGTATTTAAATATTAAAAATTTTAGCCATGCACACACAAAATAGTCTATTAATGACTAATATTTACATTTATTGACTACACGTAAATAATAAATTCAATTGTTTAATATTAAACTTATACCTCCGTGGTCCTTGAGTTGTTCCTAGGAATGGATATACAGTCTCTCTTAATTTTCCTTTGATTAAATCCTCTAATGTCTCTTTAAGCAATGGAACATGTTGAGTATAAATATTTTCAACCCCTTTTAAATCCTAAAATTAAATAAATTAAAGTTGTATTTAAAATCGCCATTCCCACCACGTACGTCTTTCAAAAAAAGTTGCAAGTAATAGTAATGTCATACAAATGTTGTGTTAGTTAGAGCACAAAGACACAATTCATATAAAAAAAAGAAAGAAAGAAATCTGGAGATGCCAGAACAGTAATGCTGCCCTATCTTTAAAGTGAGGGAAAATGTTAGAATAACATGATCTGTTCCTTTGTTACCACTTCTTGTTCTACACTTACATAACGGAATCTCATTTCATCCAAAATAAAGTTACAGAAATGAAGTACCAGTTACAGAAATGAAGTACCTACAAATTTTCAAAAATAGCAATCTTAACATTTTGGCTACTTGTCCATTAACTAAACCATCTAAAGACTCTAGAATTACACACAGCAATAACCAATGTAATCTATAACCTAAAAAAAGATGCTCTGAACAAAAATTAAATTATTATCTTAATTTAAAACCATTTTTTTTTTTTAGAAATTTACTTAAATTCTGCAGATTGTTTTTGGGACTGGTTGTATCCTCTTCATCAGTGTTTTATGTGTGTGAATTAGTATTTTGTTTTTGTTCAGGAATGCATTTATTGGTTTTATGATTTTTGTGTATGTAATAAGGTTTCTAAGATGTCTATTTTTTTCATGTTTTCCTCCTGATTTTGAGTTAACATCATTGAATAGCAAAACTAAAAAAAAGGTAATCTTAAAAAGCTTTTACATATACAAGAATCATAAAGCCAATAGATTAATCCTGGGAGCCCTTAGCCTATCTCCAGCTAAAACCATACTGTGTGGTGACGTGCCACATCCTACAGGATATGACCCTGTTGGTGCAGAACAGTATGGATCTAGAATGGAAGGTCAATAAATATTCCTTGTGGAGGGCATCAGTAATATTTGTAAATGAATTACTACGGTATTAACAGTACCTTACAAAATAGTAAAGGGGTAGACAACATTGGTAGCTTTATATAGCCTGGAGGATGGTCGTGAAGAAGACTCAACAATTTTAGGATAACCAACACGTTCTTTGCCCATAAAAAGATATATAGATATACTTGGTGCACTAGAGGATATCAGCCAATAATTGATTACATTTTAATAAACGAAAAACAGTGAAACTTAGTAGACGATACAAGGGGTTTTAGAGGATGTGACATTGAGTCTGACCATTTTCTTCTTGTATAGAAGATAAGTATGCATGGTAGGTCGAGAAAGGTGTGACCCATACAGCACCAGTGCCCCTAACAAACTTTTAAAGTGCATCTACTCCAAGTTGATAGTACATGTCATCTGTTCCAGACTTGGCTGGATCAGATTGCACAACAAACACCAATAAGTAGTAACATAAACCAAGAGTGGTGTACAATCAGAACTAAAATATCTCACAACATTTTAGAAGTACTGGGAATTAGAAGTTAAAGATATGGAAACCAAGGCCTACATATATTGGACGATGATATTACCCAAATAATGGATGCTAAGAAACAGGCACATTTGAAACACCTTCTATAAACACTGATCAGACAAGGTCTGAATATATGTTCCGCTGTGGCATTGCTGGAAGAGAAGGACATTGAAAAGAAATAGTTAGGACAAATATGTAAGTGATATAGAGCACAATGTGCAGAGTAGACAGGACAAGGCTTACAAAATATTATGGCATTTAAATCAGACACACAGAGATAACCTAAGATCAACAATACCACAGAGAAGGAATGCCTTCAATATTATGAGCAGCTGTGGATCCAGGAGTAACTTGAGGAAACAAAAATTGCAGACATCAATGAATGTATGAATCCAATAGCAATGAATGAATTCTTAGCTGCTCTACAATGTTGTAAAAATAGAAAATTGCTGGGCACTGATGGGTTGAATTTTGAGCTTATAAAATATGTGCCAGCCTCGCTGGATGATCATTTATTGAATTTGATTAATATGTGCTGGACCACTGGTCATATTTCCGAAGATTGTGCAATGGCCAAGGTAGTCCCCATATTCAGAAAAGGAGATCTTAATGACTCCGATAACTATAGAGGGGTTAGCATGCTTAACACATGCAACAAATTGAATGCATCTATTCTTACAAGACAACTGAACTCAATAACGGAGACTATTCTCTCAGAGTCCCAGCATGGTTTCAGGAAGAGCAGATCATGTTTAGATTGTATCTTCACAATAGACCACGTCACTGGAAAGCATAGAGAATATCAGATGCCTAAATATAGCTTTCAGTGATTTTGAAAAGGCATTTGATAGAATGAATAGGGGTGCAGGCTGTGGGAAATAGTGGCAAGGAAAGGAATCCTGCAATACCTTCTGACAAAGGTGCCCATTGTCATTTTCTCTTTTTAATTTATATACAGATGACGTCATACACAATTGGCAGATGAATCTTACAGAACATTTTATGATTGGTAACTCTGCAGCTGACACATTGTTCCAGGCTATCCTGTCTAACTCGGAAATCAGTTTGTGATTGGCTGTACATTCATTGAGTTGATTCAGTTAGGATTCTGGGTTACAGGTCTCCACACTGAAAACCAGGGCAATGGCTTTTCATGGAGCTAATCCCATACGAGTGAAAATTGTTTTAGATGGTACTGTTCTGGAGTAGGTCAGTAGTTTTGTGTATCTGGGCTGTAATGTGTCTTACATTACAAACAATGACGTGGTGAAGAAACTACACAAGTTCAACCAAATGTGTGAGACCATCTGGAGAACTTTAATATCAATAAGGAAAGAGACACACCTGAAGTTCTATGAGGTGATGGCTCTCCCCACACTTCTCTATGGGTCTGAGAATTGGACTTTAACGAAGTCCCAGGCCAGATGTATTCAAGTGGCTGAAACGATATTTCTCAGGCATGATACACTCCTCAAGATCACAAAAGAAATGTTTAAGTATGGCAGGAGACGAATATTATGAGTATACTTGATAGAATTGCCCAATATTGGCTAAATGGTTGGAACATCTTAATCAAACGGATGACTGCCAATCCCCAAACAACTATGGAATTACAAATCGAAAGGACAAAGAGGTGTGGGGCGTCCAGTGGGTATCTGGAATTTGGCGCTGGGGGAGGGAATTTAAGAAAATACATAATTGAATTTAAAAAAATTGTATGCTAGGTAGTAACATACTTTATGAATTACATTTTGTAATACTATACTGTAAAAGTTGCTACTTACTTTACCTACATATAAACAATTTACTAAAAAAATAGTATTAATGCAGTTTTAATTTACAAATCATATTTAAAAGGAATAAATCCCAAATGTTTAGTACCAAGCCACGTGTTGTTCAATCAAATATATTGGAACTTACCGTCTGCGGCTTTCCAGAATCTGGATCTGGAAAGCTGCAGACGGTAAGTTCCAATATATTTGATTTACAAATCATAAATGAAGAATTTAAAGTAACAAAGGGTGGGCTTTGGGTCACTTTTTAACACAATTAATTTTTCCTAAATGCTTACTGACAACTAAGCAATGCTGACTGAAATTACATTCTATGACATACTTAAAAGATACAACATAAAAAAATGCTTTCATGAAAAAGAAAAGGAAAAATGAACAGTTTAAACCAAAAAGTGAGGTCTCTTACACAGTATAGTAGGAGTCCAATGTAGTTCTCTACAAGGGTGGGCCTTGGGTCACCATGCCTTACTCTGAGTTCTGCGTTTAATTCTGTTTGTGTGTTCAGCAAATAATACCTTACTGTGTAGCTAATAATGCCGGTTTAAGTTATAATATTGCTAAACACACTTTGGGTAATAGTTAAGCAACAATAAAATGAAATTTTAAAAAATACAAATATTTTATTATGCAAATAAAAACCTCATGGATTAGACAAAATTCATTAACTGAGAAACAGTTGTTCAATAATACAAGGAAACTTCAATCTTACTCTTAATGAATCAGCTAAGCAGGTAAGTTTGTACAGTTCTTAAAAAAATATAGCTCATCCCAAAATTTTCAATAATATTGGTGGTTTAGTTTATAGACAAGTAACAAATTTTGTCTGAGTAACTTCTGATTGAAACAAATCATGTAATGTAATGTTTGTTAGTGACACCAAGTTAGGGACTTCTGTTGAAGCAATTATGTACAAGAAAATATCTGACTGCTAGTAAAATCTTTAAGTTCAACTATGTTTTGTATTGGCAAACCAAGGTAATGACGCAATGACTGGCTACAAATTTTCATATTTTGACTCACGATTTCACTGATTGATACTGACGATCAGTGTTTTTGATACACTGATTGTATTTCAAGGAAAAAGAAAATTTGGACTCAACTGAAAAAACAGTTCATGTATTTCTCTAGATTAATTTCCTTCATACTGCACTCTTATTAATTATTGTAATTTTTAAAAAATGAGAAAATTCGAAATTTCTATTAATAACACAAATTACAGTAACAATGAAAATGTATAATACATCACAAAGCAAAATTAAAATCAAGTTGTACATAAGAATAACATTTTGAGCACTGTTTACATTTCAATTGTTTCTTATAATAACGTGTGTGATTTTTTAATAGGAAACATCAGAGCTATTAATTAAATGTTCTTGATGCTTTGCTTTCATGTGCAACTTCTAAAAATTATTATTGTTTGTAGTTCTTGTTTCAATTATAGTATGTTCAATACACAAAATTAACATTCCACTTTATTACTGAGTAACATTTATTTGTTTTTTATCCTAATGTTGTCTTAGACTTGAAAACATTCAGATTGATACAAAAACAGAGCACATGGAATGAACAAAGTACAATAATATGCATGTACGTAGATTTAAATATTTGATTTAGCACATCTGCCAGCTAAACTGAACATGAACATTACAAAATCACTTAAAACTTTTTTTAAATAATTACAAAACATGTTACTCATAATACTGTTATGTTATGACAGTCTCATGGGTCGTCCTGTTGTGTAATGGGAACTGAACAACTGACACCAAATGAAGTCGCTAATTACATATTTAACAGCAGTTAAAATAAACAAATATAGTCATATACAATTATTCAAGCTAAAGAATTGTCAATAAATGTCACCTTATTAACAGTGTCATACTAAGTAATATACAATAATCACTAAACTGCAATAAGAATCACTCCAAAATTAGTTCTAATATTGCACGTACCTAACTGAACTTGCTCGGCCACCAAATGCTTATTTATACCCTCTTGAGGTTCAAGAAAATCTGTCACTTTCCAGACGACATAAAAAATAATAGTGTAGTTACAGGTGCTCTGGAAATCACTAGAAACTATGTCAATACCTGACCTTTTGTATACATCCCGCAAACCGAATCATGTCATTGGTGTAGAGAGCATTACTTCTTCTTTCATGATCCCCAGGACTTTGTTTTTGAAGTAGACTACCATTTATAAAATCCACACCAGATATTGCTTCATCCACAACGCCTGCAACAAGTGTCTGGTGATCAAATTCAAGTTGATCTAGGTGTAGGTATATCTACCTTCACTTTCCCAAACAGTTTTACAGGGCTTTCAATAGCTGTTTGCAAGTTGCAAGAGCACCAAACTGGCTTGAAATTTGTTACCAGATAAGGGCGCACAATGGAAACTGTGGCACCCACTGTAATTAAGGTCAGCCTTTTGTGAATGAATCCGTTAACTACAAAGTTCCTGCTTTTTTTCTGAAATGTAGAAACTGAATATTGTCTAGGGGCTTCAGTCAGCACAGGCTCATTGTACTGACTACTCACTTCCTTGCTGTTTGCTTAAATTAACTATGGACCAACACTCTCTATGTAGATGATCAGGTTTCCTATATTTATAACACTTCAGTCTTCCAGCTCTTCTTCCCTTGTACAGTGGAGACAATTGTTGGATCTCTGTTACCTATTTCTCCTCTTCATCGTTTGAGTCATGATATTTTAATGTGCACACTTTATGATTTACCCAACCAGATGCTGATGCCTTGTCATTCATAATACTTGCTATCTCTGACATCAATAAATAACTGCATTGGAAACAACGTTCAAAAATCCTGTGATGCTTCAGGATAGGCCAGTCTAATTGGTCTGTTGATACTTGCTTCAATCTCTTGAAAAGCCTCTCTGTAATATTGTTGTCTTGGTCTGAATTGAGCACAGTATCATCTCACAACTGTTTATCGCCATACCATAAATCTAGTGAATCTAGTGCTTTTATCAATTTGGTATAGGTATTCTGGCTATCAGGTGGTACTTTCTGTAACAGCTCTGCAGCAGTTCCTTTGAAAGTGAGAATGAGTGAAATTACTTTCTTTCTCTGTCCAATGTTTTGTGTATACAGTGGCCTCAAATAGGTGAAGATATGTCACCCAGTGAGTACTTCCATCAAATATTGGAGCTTTGATGTGAACTGGTCCAACTACAGGCAAAGTTACTTCCTCTGTTCCCTTATTTTCTGTCTTTACCATTGGTACTATCTGTTCAACAATTTGTTTGAAACCCATGGCTGTATTTTTATTAACTGCTCATCTTCATTCTTAATTTTTAATCTCTTATGTTTTTAACTGAGTCTTCTACTGCAGACATTTTTTGACATTCTTTGTTCTACATTTGAGACAGATTTTTCTACTGTAGACAATCTTACCTCTTGCCCATTCACATCACCATGCAATTCACTCATATCACCCAGTAGGATACCTAATTCTGTAATAGTACGTTATTGCAATGTTTTCACTCATATCAGTACTTTTATGTCTCCATTTCATGCTTCTGTTTCTGTCTTGTCATTCCTCTTAGTCGAGTAATACTGATTTTTGGTGTTCTTGCATTTCCAGCAGGAGTGTTTTCTGTTGCTCTTTCTCTTTCTCAACATGCTTTTCAACTTCTCCTGCTTCCCGTCAGCATTTCTCATCTTGTCGTTTTTCTGCTTCCTGTTGATGTCATTACTTCATCTGTAGTAGCAGTGCTTGAAAAGTTTCAATATACTCAATCAATATATAATTTCACTGATATATTTTTCAATCAATTACCATGCATGCTACTCTTCTACGAAGTGCCCTCCGTTTCCACTGTTAAAGGTCCTATACCTAATTTTGACACCAATGTTACAACAGTCTCACGTATCGCACAGTACGGATAATATGTTGTACGGTGGAAACAGAATAACTGACACCACATGAAGTCGCTAATTACAACTTTAAAAATAAACAAAGACAGTCATATACAATTATTTAAGCTACAAACTGTCCAATACATGTTCAATGTAACAAACAATAAATGTCACCTTGTTAACAGTGTTGCACTAAGTAATACATAATAATCACTAAATCGCAAGTCACAATAACAATCACTACAGAACTCATTCTAATTTCGCAGGTCCAACAATGAACTTGGCCTGCCACTAAATACTTATATCCCTTGGAGGTTCAAGAAAAATCAGTCACTTTCTGGATGATGCATCAAGAAAAATTGTGTAGTTATAGCCGCTCTAGCACTCGCTAGTAGCTATATCAATGCCTGACCTTGTACACTTCCTGAAGACCGAATGCCACCATGTCACATGGGTTGTCTATCTCGCCAGGCATATGACTGCCACTCACATTATAAGTGCAAAGCGTCTCGTAGCCAAACATGTTCTCTTTATCCTCAGAGAAGTAACAATTAAGGGGTCAGTTTATAATGTAACATATCCCCTTCTATAAATTATTAACAACAGTCAACTCCCGTTACAACCGGTAGATTAAAAACCTTTTGACATACTTTTCTATCACCTATTTTATCTTACACTGTAGTCATACTTGAAATGCAATTTTGAAAAAGAACAATAGAACACATTTTAGTGCCTGTAGTATAAGTAGAAATGGATGCAAAAGTAAATACAATTTCAATCCAAATATAGTTGAAACAGATTGTGTTTTGCTTTTTTTCTTAAGTTAGGGAGAGCTCCTGAAAATGTGAAGGATTTTAATTTAAAATGTACATGTGTGTGTGCTTGAATAAGTCACCATTCTCATTCCGTTAAATTGTAACAGTTCATTACAATATTATATTAGGCTAACAGCAATCCAGAAATTCAACAAAACACGATTTTATACTATTATCAGTTAACATGTTTTAGACCAGGCCCAGTGACAGGATTCTCGGGCCCCTGGGCAACTGAGGGGTCCGGGCCCCTAAATCCCGGTACACCCCACCCACCCCCTCACTTAATTTAGACCAGAACTGCGAACTTGCAGGTTATTTTATAACCAAGACTTACCTGATTATCAGCTTTTTCTGCAGAAGAAATGTGCACTGTCATGCATCATCTTTTGATGTACTATAAATTGTACTTATAAATTTTTTATGTTAAATAAACACATGTCAGTGGAAAGGGATGAGGAAACATTTTCGAAATAAAAACTTTTTGACGGTTTAACACATTTTACAGTTTTATTATACAGTAATCAAAACTAGGACTTACTTGAACTTGAACATTTTATAAAAAGTCATAATAAAACGTACTTTTTCTGTTTTTACTTTATGAAAATACAACTCTTCTAGCCCTCTTTCTTGCAAAGTCATCAATAATATCATCATATTTCAAGCTCCTTGCCAATCAGGTTCCATCGACAAGATGCTGAGATCATTCATCCTGTCTTGGTTCATTGTTGATCGATTGACACTTTTTATTCTTTTCATTACACTGAAACTTCTCTCACCGTGACTTACAGATACAGGGATGCAGCAGAACAATCTGATTGCTATAGATGTATTTGGGAACAAGCTGTCCAACTTTATCTTCCTTAGTGCGTTCAAAAGTTGTAAAGGTTGTAATACGTTTCTCCTAAGTTAGTCTTATGTATTGACTTCAGGTGTTTGATTTCATTGAAAATGTCAGTGTATATGTCTTCTTTGTACGTTTGACACAAAGTCAAACACTGCTTTTCAATTTCATTTTCATCTTCATCATGATATGTCCAAAGACATTGAAAAAGGTCACTAACCTTTTTGGAAAATTGAAATCTTTGAGTAAGGCCCCCAATGATAGAATCAATAAGTTTATAGAAAACATTAATTCTGAAATTCTCCTCCTCATGTTTTACGTTAAGTCCCGTTTGATCATCACATCTTGATGAGGTTTCACAATCTCTGGTCTCGTCATGGAAGATTTTTCTTTTCTTAAGTCTTTTCTCCTGGAAGTCCTTTTCACATTCTATACTTTCTGTCATGTTCGCTGCCACTAGTTTTGCTTCAGCATAAAGATTACACCATTTACTCCGGAGATCTTTCAGCTCCTCAATTAGATCACCAATGTTTTTCGTCTCTATATCGAGAGTCAACAACAACGCTAACGTCATACTTCTCTACTGCACACTGACACATGCTCTACCTTGATTTGTTTTTTCACTTTTTAAACAACAAAAGTTTGTATTCTTGTTGGCATTTAAATTTATTTAAACTTAAAATTTTTATTTTTAATTAATTTTTTTGGGCCCGGGCCCCTGGGCATTTGCCCCCTCTGTCCCCCTTGTCGCCGGCCCTGCTTTAGACTATACTTTATTCTCATTTAATGCTCATATTATTTAGAATCACAGTGTGAACTTACGTTTATTTTGATTTATAGATACGATATATTATAGATCACACTTATGGTTATGAGTACCAAAACTAGGACGCCGTCTTGTTACATATGACATGGGCCAGGATTTCGTTACGCGAAGTTATTAGGAAACGGAAATTGCTTGAAATAACAAAACAGCTGTTCTAATTGTTACCAATGAAATACCCCTTTTTATTCTTTACTTTGTTACATACCAGTTTTTCAAAACCAACTTTAACCCTTCCAAAAACATAATGTGTAATAATAAATTTGATTAAGTTTAATGATTATACAATAATAATATATATTTATATAGTGGTGCTCAACCCAGCACTTAGGAATTACTACACACACACACAACCACTCGCTCTTCCATACTCATGGTACAAACTTTTATGAATTGTGGAGCTCCTTTTAAATATATTGAAATTTTAAATAATTTTGTAAATAATTGATTTCTACAATAAAATTTTATATTGGGATTTAATGTGTACAAGGAACGCTCTCACCCATTTCGTGTCGGCCTCCTCGCACTGCTAGCATCGTCCTGACATCGGCACAATCGGTTTAATTTTACGGCGCTTGATGGGGCACCTTCGTGTCAACCTACGTAACCCACCGTCGTGGGACCGATTCTAAACGTCGATCTTTTTACGGACGATTCATCGGCCGAGGACGCCTACACAAAGCCGAACTGTAACTTTCCTTAGTACATTTTGTATATAGATATTATACTGTTTATTAACCACCTACAGTGGTCTAAAAAGTTAAAATTCACCCGTAAGTGAATGGGTTGCCGGCCGGCGTTGATCAGAGCTGCAGATGAAATGACGACAATTCCTTGTTGGATTTTGCGGAAGTGGGGTGTACTGATGTCACAATCCCATTGTTTAACTTGTTGACATCGCCGTTTTGTCGTTGTCAACACATTCTCAGCCTCTGACGTAATTAAGGTTTGGCTTGCTTATCGCAATAACTGCACACTGTTTTTGTGATGTTACACAGTTTTTTGCTATGAATTGTTTCAAAACCTGACAAATATCGTCATACACTACACTCACTGTATATTCGTATCGGGTATTTAAGGTTGGGTTTAGTATGACAAAAATAGAAAAATACAATAGTTATGTTCTAGTTACCATATTTAAAGTAATTCCAAAAATGTACCATGATTGTACCATCACAAAACCCCCTCAATGAAAGATGGTGTGACGAAGCACACAAACTTTCATTGACCCTTTCATATTTCCTAAAGGGATCAGCTAGGACAAGTCGCCACAACCCCCTTACAAATTTATATAAAAAATAACAACAACTCACCCTTGGTCTGGTGATGATGACCGTACCTACATGACCTTACTGGACTTCTCCTACAAGATCCCAACACCATAAGGCCACTTAGGCTCTTAACGCCCCTGCTCTGACGCGTTGGCCAGCTCAGGACCGCTGTCACACCACCAAACACTGAAACAATATATAATAAATATTAAAATAGTGGCTTAATAAATCACTCCATCCTCAACTGATCTGGTTCCCCTTAGCTAAGTGCTGGTTTGTGCCAATAAGCACTGGGTTGGCTTAATATATTTATAAAATTATAATCCTCAAGAATTAAAAAGAATATCTCTTTTTCATATTACAAACCCTGAATTGCAAAATGGTTTCGATTCCTATCGATAATATTTATCTTCATTCTTTTACAATTACTAGAATTGTAACATAAGCACATTAATATAATATAGTTACCAAAATTGAATAAAATATAATTGAAAATATAATAGGAAAATTACACATTATAATCTCCCAAATTTGGAGAAAAACAAATTAAGAAAATCAATAAATCGATATATTTATTTATTTATAACTCTTAGTAAATGATAAAAATAAAATATTATTATTATTCTTATTATTAACAGGTAATTATCTAGCGCTGTTAATAATATTTATCCCCTATTCTCCTCCACACACACTATTGCCCCCCCTGAACTGTTACGTTCAGTCGCCTCCACAAGGACTGAGGCAGAAGGAGTGAGCACTTTTTTCTTTTCTCTCTCTCCCATCCTTGCTTTAGCATTACAAAATCTTCAAGGTAAATACCCTTACTATTACATTTATAATGCACCCCTAAGGTCTACCACCCCAACCGAGGTGAAGTAGCCTATTCAAAAAGAATAATAGATTCCCCTAAACCTCCCAATAAATTTCTAAATTTCAACCAATTTTGTGGGCAACCAACCATGGTCAGGGTTACAATTTCTGTCCACAGCTGGTTGTCGTCCAGATCCACGATTAGTGTTGGTAAGACAGTAATCGCCCGAAACATGGGGAATCGAAAATATGTGTGACACATTGTGTCTTATGTAGTCCCAATCGGGGACTACCCTACAATTAACAAGTTATACATAAATCCATTATAAGACTATTATTAAATAAACATGATAATGTTCAAAATAAAGTCTCAAAAATTCACCATAGTAGCACTATGTCCTTTTAACCTCTTAAGGTTATTACTTTACAAAAAATCAAAATTGAAATATCATTTAAAAATGTTAATTCTTTCTTTAGTTACATTAATAAATTTGTAGACACTTTCCAAGTCCAAAACATCACTTTTCTAACACTCCAGGAAAACAATGGTCTTCTGATATGCTTAGTTACATAAAAAATATAACTCCTTAATGAGTTAACCTCTTAAGTTACACAATTTTCAATTTCTATTCTATGATTTTTTAGAATAAAACAAAATTCATGGAATCAATGCCAAAATAGTTATTTTTTTTTTTTTTCCACGAATTAGGGGTCCCCCTCCCCGTTCAATAATAAGATTAAATTTTCAAATTTCTACCAATTTTGTGTGGAGGAAGACCATCGTTGCTTTCACTTCCTTACGTCCATTCCGCCAACCATGGTCCGCCTCCAGAGTTCCAAAATCCACGATCAGAGGTGGTGAGTCTGTGATCGCCCGAAAATGGGGGAGAGTCCCTTCTGTAAACCAATAGCTAAGTTAATACTCATACACTCAAAATATAAAAACATCAATATAAAAATAACTACGACGACCAGTACAATTTTAAATTTGTAGCATTGTGTGTTCCTACTATCTCTCCAGTTATGTTGTTCTGTAATACATAAGAATTTTGCATCTTAACTTCTATGACCTCATATGGCCCTTCATATAAGAGAAAGAATTTCTTAATTTCTTTGTCTTGTGCCCTCGATAAGTCATGTCTTTTAACTAATACCATTTGTCCTACATTATACTTAATCCACTTACCTCTTGCGTCGTGTCTACGTTTTCTCTGTTCACCCTTACTAATTAAGTTTTCATTCGCCAACCGGATTTTAATGTTTATATCAGTCGTTCTACCTTCAGGTGGATAGTCGAATAATTTTTCCAAGATTCTTGGGGGGCGTGTTCCCCTTACTAGTTCATGAGGTGTATAGCCAGTAGACTCGTGGGTGGTACTGTTCAGCCAAGTTTCCACCTTTCGTACATACAACGGCCACTCGCTGTGTTTAGCGTGACAATAGGCTCTGAAGATCCTGCCTATTTCTCTCATTACACGCTCAGCCTGGTTGGACTGGGGATGATACACAGCCATATGTTTCGTGAGGATGCCTTCCCATCCTAAGGTCTGACGCCATCTTCCGCTGATGAACTGCGGCCCATGGTCTGATAAAATTACTTTTGGCTTACCCACGTTAATCATATAGTCTTTAGTTACTTTTTCACTCAATACCTTACTGGTAGCTCTTTTTACGCTATACAATTTTACATATTTTGAGAAAGTATCAAGCAATACAAATATATAAACTACTCCGCCTCTACCCTTCGGCAATGGTCCAAACAAATCGACAGCAACTAAATCAAAAGGTCGTTCTACCTTAATATAATTTAACTCACCTTCTACTCTGTAGTTAACCACCTTCGACTTTTGACACAAGTCACAACTCCTCAGCAACTGTCTCACTCGCCTCTCCATATTTCTGAAAATACATGACTCTTTTAAAACATTGACACACTTTTTAGCCCCAAAATGACCATATCGTATATGACAATCCCAAATAATTTTCTCTTCCAACACTGCTGGTATCACTAATTTCCAGTCACGCTCACCCCCTACTACCTTCTTAAACAATAACCCTTTGTAAATTTTAAAATATTGATTATACTCAGACTCATCTAACTCCGTCTCTAAACTGTGTATTATTTTTCCAGACTTACCATCTGCTCTCTGCATGGTGTTAATATCCTTCAGCTCCTCTCCAAAGATTCTGTCTTCTCTGCTAATCTGAAAAATTTCAATTTCTTTTAAGTCCCTACCTGTTTTGTTATTTTCACAATCTACTCTGGATAGAGTGTCGGGTACCTTATTTTCTGTTCCTTTAATGTACTCCCACTCGAAGTTGTACTCCTGGAAAACAAGTACCCACCTGGTTAATCGACTATGAGCAAGTTTACAAGTGTTGAGGAATGACAAAGCTTTATGATCAGTTCTAATGATCGTTTTGTTTCCTAAAATGTACGTTCGGAATTTACCAACTGCAAACACAATACTGAGCAATTCCTTCTCTGTGGTAGTGTAATTCTTTTCAGCTGGCAGTAGAGATCGACTAGCGAACGCAATTGTCTTATGTTCCTTCTCCTCATCCTCCTGATACAGCTCTGCTCCTACAGCGACATTGCTGGCGTCCGTCTGTAAATAAAACATCTTATCAAAATCCGGGTGGTTCATCATAATCATGTCACTAAATTTGCGTTTTATTTCTTCAAAGGCTCCACGCTCCACTTCTCCCCACTTCCATTGTCGGTTCTTCTGTAATACCGCACTTAACTTTGCGGTTAGGTAGGCGTAGTTCCTTTGAAATTTCCTATAAAAGTTGCACAGCCCAAGAAAACTCTGAAGTTGTTTGATGTTTCGCGGTTCAGGGAAACGCATAATAGATTCAACCTTGTCCGGGTTTGCGGAAATTCCTTCCGATGTAATAATGAATCCTAAAAAATTAATCTTCGTTTGTAAGAATTTGGACTTATCCCAATTTACGGTTAATCCTCCCGCTTCTAATTTTCCTAAAACATATTTTAAATGTTCTAAATGATCTTCAAATGTACGTGAAGCTATTAAAATGTCGTCCACATAAACTGTGAGAAAATCTAAATCTTTTGGTCTCAAAATTCTATCCAAACATTTAATGAAACTAGCTATGCTGGTATTTAGCCCAAATGGTAGTCGCTTAAACTGATAATTTTTTCCATTAAACAAAAATGCTGTATATTGCCTACTTACCTCTGCTAATGGTACCTGCCAATATCCAGCAGTCAGATCTAAAGATGTCATAAACCGTACGCCACTAAACTTTTGAAAGATCTCATTTATAGATTCTGGTGATTCTCGGTCTGGTATAATAATTTGGTTAATTTTCCTTGCGTCTAGACACAATCTTACTCCTCCTTCCTTCTTAATTACCACCACTAACGGATTTGAGTAGTGAGACACTGACCTCTCGATGATCCCATTATCTAACATTTTATCCAACTCCTCTTGCACCGCTCGTCTTTTAGAGTAAGGCACTGGATAGCTCCGCTGCATGAATGGTGTGTGTTCCTTTATCTGTAACATACATTCATAATTTTTTGCCCTTCCTGGAATATCGGCAAACACTCCCTTAAACTGCTCTATTACCTGCCATAACGCTATACGTTGGCCACTCCTTATCACCTCACCCCCACTACAGAATTCATCCGCCCTTATCTCCCATACTTCATTATTAATATTACTCATTTCATTATCAACATCTTCTAAATACTCACCCTCTATACAAAAATTTATTTTAGTATCTAAGTTATTCTCAACTACTTGTTTCTGTAACATTTTCACACCAGTTGTTCTGACTTTATTTATCACATTTTCAAAATTAATTTTCACAGACCGATCACCCCCATCTAACTCCAACACTTTTTCTTTAAAATTTATTACAGCTTTATTTCTTTGTAAAAAATCATTTCCCAAAATGATGTCTAAACTTAACCCCTTGACTACCAGAAATGTATTATCAAAATTCATATCTCCAATTGAGAAACTTAAATGTATCTGTTTTGTCACCCTTTTACTACGTACCCCCGTAACTCCTATTACTGTAACCCCTGCTACGGGTAAAACGGGAATATCCTTATTAAATTCTTTCAATTCACTTAAAATGTTCTCGGCTATTACTGAAATTTCACTCCCTGTATCAACAAGTGTTTTAAAGTTTCTATTCTCTATTGTTACCTGTATTTCCGTGAGTCCAGCTCTCACCTCCAATGTCGTGTTACACTCCTCCTCCAATAAATCGGCAACGATATCTGCTTTTATAACGTTGGATTGTAGGTTCTCGATGGGTCGGACCTCATGAGTTTCCCTGAACAGTGGTCGGGTCCTATTTACCACTGTTGACTTCAGTTTTCCGGCTGTGTCCTACTATGACTCGTCGATGGTACAGGGTGTCCTCGGGTTGGTCCCTGATGGTGATACGGTGCTCCTCTGTTACTAGGGGCTCCTCTGTTCGCAGGTACGAATTGCTTTGTTTGGTTACTCCTTGGCGCTTTGCAGAAATAACAATGCTGCATATGAGCACGATTTTCCTTCCTGAAACTAGAACAACTCCAACCGCCTGGTTGCTGTAAATCATTTCGAAAATTATACTTATTTCCAGTATTATTATGATAAGGCCTTGGCCGATTAAACTCATTGTTATTATTGTTACGGTCAGATATATTTGGTTGCATGGGGCGTCTACCCATTTCACGATCATTTATACTTTGTAGTATATCTAATACCCTTTCCAGTTCATCAAGATTTTCTATTTCTTTAGTCATCAGAGTGACTTGCACTTCTCTAGGTAAGTGCTTACTAACATACCTAACAAATGACTTAAAAGGTATGGGTGGCTCTAAATATTTGGCTTCGTTGTATAATTTTGTTACATAAATAGTAATGTTATTATTACTAACGTTACGTCCCATGAAATTACCCGTTCCCATAATACGGCTTCTTAAAGTCTCCTGCTCCTCTTCTGTCCAATATTTACCCTTAAAAGCTTTCTCAAAAGTATTATAACAATCCCATTCTAACCTATGAGCTTCAGCCCATATGACTGAGTTACCCTTGAAACATTTAATGATCTTATTCAATTTCACTTCCCAGCTACTACTACTAAAATAATTATAATCTCTAGTTTGATTTAGAAAACGCATGGGATGTATTACTCTGTTTTCATGGCTAAAATTCTCTAGTTCTATTTCATTATAGAAATCTCTAGTTATGACTACCCTATCATTTATGCTTGAAATATTTTTATTTATTTCTCCCCGTAATTCGTTTTTTACACTGGTCAAATTATTTGCAATCATATCATATTTATCATGCACATCCAAACTATTTTGTACAGTTAAGTCATCAATTTCTTTAATCTTACTTTGTAACAAATTAAATCTACTCTTGGTACTTTTCTCATGTTCAGTTATGGTACTATCTATAGTTTCTAAATTCTTGGTGATATCTATCACATTTATTTCCATGTTTTCTAAATGATTTTGCAAAACATTGGTTTTCACCGCTACTTGTTTGCTTACTTCAATATTGGTTTTAACTTCTAATTGACTTTCTACAAAATTTAAACATTTCTGTTGTATTTCTGTACTTGTTGACTCTAATTTACTTTTAATCGTGTTATTTACTGTGTCATAAACTAGATCGATTTTAGTGTCTAAATCATTAATGGTACTACTGAACTTATCATCAACAATTGCTAGTGTAGTTTTCTGTATGTTATCACAACGTGTTTCTACTGTGTCAATTCGCTCTTCTAAGTGAAAGTTTTGACCTTTTATTTCATCTAATTTTTTATCAAAATTGTCAAATTTGTTTAATAAAATTTTCATCATTTCCGCAGTACCATCGGGTTTGTTATCTACCATAGTGGAAATGGATGTGTCAGCTTTAGTTATCTCTGCAGACACAGGCATATTTGCCTCGTCAGTCTGACTAATTGGGTTTAAGTGAACCTCCATTTCACTAGTTAAATGTATCTCAGAAGTACTGGTTTCTATTTCAATATTGTCACTTGTACTCATGTTGGCAATTTTGCAATACCTGCATGCATACAATTGTATAACCTAATTGTGGGGTTATGTTTACGAATTATAAAATTTTGTGTCCGTTACCTCAAGCAATTCGTTCCGTTCTTTCTAGGCGTACATTAGGTAATAATATGTTTAAATAATACCACCTAATTTCCCTGTTCGCCGGCGACACCTGTGAACTTACGTTTATTTTGATTTATAGATACGATATATTATAGATCACACTTATGGTTATGAGTACCAAAACTAGGACGCCGTCTTGTTACATATGACATGGGCCAGGATTTCGTTACGCGAAGTTATTAGGAAACGGAAATTGCTTGAAATAACAAAACAGCTGTTCTAATTGTTACCAATGAAATACCCCTTTTTATTCTTTACTTTGTTACATACCAGTTTTTCAAAACCAACTTTAACCCTTCCAAAAACATAATGTGTAATAATAAATTTGATTAAGTTTAATGATTATACAATAATAATATATATTTATATAGTGGTGCTCAACCCAGCACTTAGGAATTACTACACACACACACAACCACTCGCTCTTCCATACTCATGGTACAAACTTTTATGAATTGTGGAGCTCCTTTTAAATATATTGAAATTTTAAATAATTTTGTAAATAATTGATTTCTACAATAAAATTTTATATTGGGATTTAATGTGTACAAGGAACGCTCTCACCCATTTCGTGTCGGCCTCCTCGCACTGCTAGCATCGTCCTGACATCGGCACAATCGGTTTAATTTTACGGCGCTTGATGGGGCACCTTCGTGTCAACCTACGTAACCCACCGTCGTGGGACCGATTCTAAACGTCGATCTTTTTACGGACGATTCATCGGCCGAGGACGCCTACACAAAGCCGAACTGTAACTTTCCTTAGTACATTTTGTATATAGATATTATACTGTTTATTACCTACAGTGGTCTAAAAAGTTAAAATTCACCCGTAAGTGAATGGGTTGCCGGCCGGCGTTGATCAGAGCTGCAGATGAAATGACGACAATTCCTTGTTGGATTTTGCGGAAGTGGGGTGTACTGACGTCACAATCCCATTGTTTAACTTGTTGACATCGCCGTTTTGTCGTTGTCAACACATTCTCAGCCTCTGACGTAATTAAGGTTTGGCTTGCTTATCGCAATAACTGCACACTGTTTTTGTGATGTTACACAGTTTTTTGCTATGAATTGTTTCAAAACCTGACAAATATCGTCATACACTACACTCACTGTATATTCGTATCGGGTGTTTAAGGTTGGGTTTAGTATGACAAAAATAGAAAAATACAATAGTTATGTTCTAGTTACCATATTTAAAGTAATTCCAAAAATGTACCATGATTGTACCATCACAACAGCATTGTAAAAATACTTCCTTTTTAAATTTAAATACATACAACTGTGACAAAACTCTGTATACCCTTCATAATAAAACACAGTTGAGATAGTTAAGCTATTAGCCACATAATAAATACAAAAATCACACAAATATCATAGCTCAAATCATCAATAAGGTAGCCAATCTTTACATAAAAAATTGCAAGTCCTTATAAGGTTTTCTTTTTCCTTCAAAACTTCTACTTCCATTTTTCCTCTTGCGAACTTGCTGAGGACCATTCCTTTTCAGCATCCAGCAATAGTTTGCTATCACGCTGATGTTCCACATTACTTGATATCGCCTTTCAATTTCCTTAATATCCAGGGGAAACCTTTAACCCTGCTCCTTAGTGACTGCATGAAGATTTTAGGGAAACAAGTCAAGATGTGAATGTAGGAAATGGACTTTTAGGCTCATTTTACATCCCAAGGTGTTCAACGTTTCCAACACATATTCTACAATATGTTTGTAGCCTGCGTTCTTTTTGTTTCCCAGAAAGCTGGTTACTACACGTTTAGAAGCTGTCCAGGCTTGTATTTAATTTTCTCCATTTTCACCTCAAAACTTTCATCCTTCAACTTTGCTTCAGATAAACCATGGACTGGTTGCAAAGGTATTTAAAACTTTCTTCTTCTTCTGGTCATGCTTTAACAAATTGTTTCATCAGGCCTAACTTTATACAAAGTGGTAGGAGTAAAAGCTTTCCTGGATCAACCAAAGTTCCCTCTCAATAACATTGTCCTAAGGCTTTCACGGCCGGTGTCAGTTGTGTAAATAAAGTTATCCGGGCTGTTTGGCCGTGGTCTATGGTTTATTGCCAAACCAAACGTTTCAACAGCTCCATTGGCTGCCATTATCAGTGGAATTTAAAAGAAATCCAAGGCCTCCTGAACTGGTCACGTCAGGCCCACAGTACTGTGGTAAAGGCTGAAGGTGTCCCACGATGCTACCTGTACTTATAAATTCAACAAGTCCCACGTACAGGTAAAAATGACACCATCAGACAATCAGAACAGTGCACAGGTACAGACTGCACCATGAGCCAATCACAATAAAGATGGTCTATGATTGGCTCGCACCACGCTATGCCATTAGGTACTCAAACATTGTTTCCCCGGAGTACTGTGGTGAAGGCTAATGATTTGTCGCGATGCTACCTGTGCTAATTGTTTACTAATTGCAACCCCCGCACAGGTAAAAACTGCATCATCGGCCAATCAGAAAAAAGAAGGTGTGTGAGAGGCTCGCAACGTGCTTTGCCATAAAATGAGACGCTTTCACCCCGCCGATTCATAGCGATCGCAGCATGCTTCTGAATCAAGACGGACTGCATGTGAAGACGAGGGAAATATGCACTCACCACCGACAAGAACTTCGCCTCATCGAAGAGGATCCGATGGTCGGCATTGGCGAGTGCATGCTTAGCTACGGCAGACTTCTCCAGCTGTCCCAATCTCCAGTACCCCGTCGCATTATGGGGTGACAGATCGCGTTGGTAGGCTGCTCAGTCAGCATGGCATGAGGCAAATATTCAAGCCGACAAGAAAGATCTACCAGTTCTTGAGGCCAGTGAAGGACGTCCGAGACCCGCTGTCGTCGTGTGGAGTGTATAGAGTTCCCTGCTCGTGTGGCCAGGTGTACATTGGAACCATAAAGCACAGCGTCCGCACACGCGTGGGTGAACATAGCCGTTACTGTAGATCTATTAAATCTACATACTTTTGATTAAATTTTAGATGGAATAAAAGATAAAATAAATAAAACTGCTACAGATGGCTCGCAGTTTATAAGTCCAGCTGAAAGACTTTCAACAACATTAAGGTAAGAAAATTATAATTCTGTACATGCAAGTAATACAAAAATTTATTTATATTTAGTTTTGTCCAATTTTATTCAACTACAAATCAGAGATAATATAAAAAAGGCAACTAAAATATGAGTTATTTATTTAAACATACTGGTCAAGTGTAGAAAGATATTCAAAACGACAGTGTTCATTATACAAATTTTCAGTGTTTTCTGTTGCCAATGGGTGATCTGTAGATTGAAAATGTTTATCACAACTATCCAACGATCCAAAAGGTGTTAGTATTACTGCTGCTGTAGGTGTTCGCAGAGAGGTTGAAGCTGGAGAAAATACATATTGTGCTGCATTTTCTTCACCTTTAATCTGCATCAAAATTTTCGTTGTTACCATTCGAAATTTTAAATTATTCATTTTGGACATGCTTTTTAAATGTGGGAGAAAGCTAATAAGGAAATTATAATCGGAATCGATTTTTAAGTCATTGTCTGCTTTCAAAAGTTTTAATTTTTCTTTTTCCAATTGCAAAAAGGCATCATCTAGTGCATTAAATTTTCTTTTTTCAGCCTTTTTAAAAAAAAGAAAATGAAAAATGTTTGGCTGCTGTACTAATATTTCTGTTATTTGTATTTTTGTCTTCATTCACTGTACTGTTTCCACTGTTTGTCAAATGTGTATTTGTTGAAGATTCTTCATTTGACCCAAAAGTATTTCCTACGTGATTTTCACTTTCTGTGACAGGGTCAGTTACAGTATCAGAAATATAACCTTCCAAGGTTGCTGGTAAAAATACATCTCGGAGGAAATCCATGGTTTCAAAAAATGCCCCCTTAGTACTTTTAATTGCCTCACTCCCACTTTCTGTTTGTTTTTTTCATTTTGTTTAAGTCTACTCGATAATCATCTCTCAAATTGTTCCAACTCTTTTTAACCGCCTCTCCTGAAATTCAAAAACATAATGTTTTGTGACGTTCAGTAGTACATTACATTTATAAAACGCTTTTATGAAATATTAAATTGTGTCTATTAATGGTGTTACAGAACTAATAAGATCATCTGTTTATTTATTTAATTTTTGTTAATACAATGAAACTTCTTAAAGCGATCACTCCTTAGGGTGAGGCTACATGGTACAATGTACAATGTATGATATATAAGGGATGGAGGAGTGAAGGTACCTGACAAAGGGGAACAGACTGGAAAACCCTAGGTAAACAGTTAGGTGGACAAAGGTATTCTCTTATAATTTGATAATAAACAAAGTACAGTTACTTGATTTTTAAATAATTGAGAGTATTCATAGTTCAACACTTTTGTGTCTAACAATAAATGGCCATCCAAATGTGTAATGAATTCACCGTGCACTGGATAAATTATACATATTACTGTAACGGGACAGAATTGAGGGGCTATAATAAAAAGTTTTCCAGTTTTGGTTTAACCAGAGTGTAATAATGGGACACCGACTATAGCTCCGTGTGAGGTACAAAATGGTACAGGAATGTATGTTATCAGAAAGGGTGCGCACTCCCGCGTGCGAGCACACGGTTCGGCCAACATTCACACAAAAATGTCACGTCTCAAAAATTCCTTTGCACCCGTACTATATGACGTAGACTCCTCGAGAGGTGATCGTCCAATGAAAACGCAAGTTGCCACAGGCAGTAGGACTTTGGCCATCTTGGAAACGTCGAAGTCGGCGTCAGTCGGCAGCCAAACTTAGGAACCGCACAGAGGCGTTGGTGCGTGTTCCGCCCAAATTACAGTAAAAATGTAGACCGACCAACAGAAAAGTGTAAACAAAATAACCGGTTCAGTGTAACAAGGCTCGCGAGCCGAAATACAACAAAATTATTAAAGATGTGTTTAAACCAGGTGATACAGTAGTGAAACGACAGTGAGATCGCAAACAACCACCAGTAATCAAAATTTTAATCAGTGCAAACGTTTTCAGACTACAACCATTGACTAAAAAGAAAAATATAATCAGTGCAAAAGTGGGTCTGCAGGGACGCCGACAGAGAAGTAACAGTAAAATATAAACTAACAAAATATGACCATTTGACTTTCTAATAAGAGCGCTAAATTAAAGGGGTTAAAAGAAGTGAGTGAAATGCTGGGTTGCCTTTAATTAATTAATTTAATAAATAATTTAATTTAATTTAATTATAAGAAGTAAGAGATATAATTTTGTTCTTTTGGTCAGATGGGGTCGTTACCTCAGTATTTAATTTTGTTTAATTGAAATGTTAGCGAATAGAGAAGGAGAAGGCATGTTTTTAATTGATTCATAAAAAGAGAATAATAAATGAACTAAGAGGGGACATGAATTTTAGATTCAATGTTCAAAATAATAAGTTCGCTGAACAAAAAAGCGAAATTAAAGAAATTAACAGTAATTTCAATACCAAATTTGATGAAGTGAAAGACGAAATTAAACAACAAAATTTTCAATTTAATAAACAAATGAATGAAATTCAGACACGTTATGAAAATATTCAAGAACAGATCATAGAATCAGTTAATGAGAAATTTGATACACAAATAAACAATTTAGACGACAAAATCAGTAAAGTAAATGAAACAATAATTGAGACAGTTCAAAATCAAATGATAATGCAAAGCAAAGAAATAGAGAGTAAATGTTTAGATGCAGTAGATAAGCAAATAGAGATTAAAACAAAATTTGAAATTAACAAGCAGATAGACATTAAAACAGATATTTTACAAAATCAGTTAGAGAAATATGAGTTTGATGTAACAAATATAACAAAGAATATCGAAACAATCGATAAAGCCATTTCAGAAAACGAAATTAATACTAACCATAAAATAAGTATCATACAAAATAAAATTAGAGAAATAGATGATTTAAATATGCAAACTAATAATGATATATATGATAAATGTACTTCAATTGAAAATAATTTAAGATGTGTGAAAGATGAATTAAGGGGGGAGATGGATAAAAAACTGACCGGGCTAACCGAAAGAGTAATAATCACCCGCGATTTACACAATGAGATCGAATTAGAGACATTTAATTACGAGAACAGGGCGATACACCCGATGAGATTTATTAACCAAACCAGAGAATATCACCGCTTTAGCAATAGTAGTTGGGAAGTACAGTTAATGAAAATAGTTAAATGTTTTAAGGGTAGTTCCATTATATGGGCGGAAACACACCATGTAGAATGGGGTTGTCACGAGGAATTTGAGAAGGCATTTAAGGGGAAATATTGGGCGGAAGACGACCAAGAGATTCTACGGAGCCGCATAATGGGAACGGGTAATTTTATAGGACAACAAAACAATAATATCACAATCTATGTCACTAAATTATACAATGAGGCCAAGTATTTAGAGCCACCTATACCTTTTAAATCTTTTGTAAGACACGTAAGCAAACATTTGCCGCGGGAAGTTCAGATAACTTTAATGACCAAGGAAATCAATTATATGAATGAGTTGGAGAGAAATTTAGATGTGTTGCAAAGTATTCGAGACAGAGAAGTGGGTAGGCAACCCCAACAACAGAATAATAATAATAATAATAATTATGAATATAGTAACCATAGAAGTAATCATAACGGGCATGGAAATACACATGTAAATAATTTCAATAACTCAGGGGATTGGAGATATTCCAGGTGTAGATGTGAAATTATGCCAGCCGGCAGAAATGTTTCAAATGCAGCCAGGCGAGAGACGATCAAAGAAGGAGAGAAGGACCAACACAGCGCGTCCAGCAGCAGAGAGGGATGCCAAACACCAGAGGAACAGCCGGTAATAACCATGGACCACCAAGGGGTCACCAGGGACCACCACCAGCAATAATAGGAACCAAACGGAAAACTAGAGAAGACAGTGGTAGCACGGACCAGACCACTGTCCAGGGAAGCGAATGAGGTCCAACCAAAGGAGGATTTCCAAAGTAACGTACTTAAAACGGACATCGTGACAGATTTATTGGAGGAGGAGAACCAGACCACAATCGAGATGAGAACGGGATTAACCAAAGTACAGGTAACCATAGCAGGTAAGAGCTACAGAACACTTATAGATACAGGGAGTGAGATTTCGGTAATTGCTGAGAACATTTTGGGAGAATTAAGGGAGACTAATAAAGATATTCCGATTTTACCAGTAGCAGGGGTTACTGTAGTGGGAGTTACAGGAGTACGTAGTAAGAGAGTAACCAAACAAATACATTTAAGTTTCCTGATAAAGAATACAGAGTTTGAAAACACATTTTTAGTGGTAAAAGGGAAGTCTAGATATAATATTAGGTAATGATTTTCTACAGAGAAACAAAGCTGTCATAAATTTTAAAGAGAAAGTAGTAGAGTTAGAGGGGGGTGATCGGTCTATAAGGGTTAATTTTGAACAGGTGTTAGATAAGGTTAGAGTAACGGGAGTAAAAATATTACAAAAATGGGTAGGCGAGAATGACACAGAAGCTAGAGTAAATTCATGTAGAGAGGGAGAGTATATTGAGAGTTTTGAAAGAGAAATAGGGGATATTAGTGAAGAAGTGTGGGAGATAAGGGCGGATGAATTTTGTAGTGGGGGTGAGGTGGTAAGGAGTGATCAACGTGCGTCGTTGTGGCAGGTGATTGAGCAGTTTAGAGGAGTGTTTGCCGATATTCCGGGAAGGGCAAAGGGTTATGAATGTGTATTGCAGGTACGGGAACACACACCTTTCATGCAGCGAAGTTATCCAGTGCCTTATTCCAAAAGACGAGCGGTGCAAGAGGAGTTAGACAGAATGATGGAGGGAGGCATAATAGAACGGTCAGTGTCACATTACTCAAATCCATTAGTAGTTGTCATAAAGAAGGATGGTAGGGTTAGGTTATGTTTAGATGCGAGGAGGATCAACCAGATAATAATACCAGACCGTGAATCACCAGAATCTATAAATGAGATATTTCAGAAGTTTAGTGGGGTGCGATACATGACGTCGCTCGATTTAACAGCAGGGTATTGGCAGGTACCATTGGCAGAAGTAAGTAGAAAATATACAGCGTTCTTGTTTAACGGTAAGAATTATCAGTTTACACGCTTACTATTTGGGTTGAATACTAGTGTAGCTAGCTTTATCAAATGTTTAGACCAGATTCTAAAACCAAAAGACTTAGACTTTTTAACAGTGTATGTGGATGATATTTTAATTGCGTCTAGAACCTTTCAGGAACACTTAGAGCATTTGGAATATGTTTTAGCTAAATTAGAAGAAGGAGGACTCACCATAAATTGGGAGAAATCAAAATTTCTACAAACGAAAATCAATTTTTTGGGATTTATTATTACACCAGAGGGACTCTCCGCAAATCCAGATAAGGTTGACTCCATTATGCGCTTCCCTGAGCCGAAGAATATCAAACAACTACAGAGCTTTCTAGGACTGTGTAATTTCTATCGTAAGTTCCAGAAGAATTATGCGCACACAACAGCTAAATTAAGTGCAGTACTCCAGAAGAATAAGCAATGGAGATGGGGAGAAGTGGAACGTGAAGCTTTCAATGAAATTAAGAGGAAATTTAGCCACATGATAATGATGGATCACCCTGTTTTTAATAAAACATTTTATTTGCAGACGGACGTGAGCAACGTAGCATTAGGGGTGGAGCTCTACCAGGAAGACTGCAAGAAGGAACATCTGACGATCGCCTTCGCCAGTAGGTCGTTGCTGTCTGCTGAAAAAAATTAGACAACCACTGAAAAAGAACTGTTAAGCATTGTGTTCACCATGGGGAAGTTCAGGACATACATCCTGGGAAACAAAACGGTAATCAGAACAGACCACAAGGTGTTATCATTCTTGAACACGTGTAAGCTCGCTCACAGCCATCTAACCGGGTGGGTACTTGTTTTACAGAAATACAATTTTGCATGGGAGTACATCAAGGGAACAGATAATAAAAATACCTGACACTCTTTCCAGGGTAGACTTGTTAAATAATAAAACTGGTAGAGATTTGAAAGAGATTCAGATTTTTCAGATTAGCCGGGAGGATAGAATTTTTGGGGAAGAGCTAAAAGACATTAGAACCATGCAAAGAGTAGATGGTAAGTCAGGTAAGGTCATAGAAAGTTTAGAAACTGAATTAACTGGGTCAGTGTATAATCAACATTTTCAAATTTATAAGGGGTTGTTATTTAAGAAAGAAGAAGGGGGTGAGCGTGACTTGAGGTTAGTTGTGCCAGATGGGTTAGCAGATAAGATCATTTGGGATTGTCATTTGAGATATGGTCATTTTGGGGCGAAAAAGTGTGTTAATGTTTTGAAAGAGTCTTGCGTTTTTAAGAATATGGAAAGGCAGGTTAGAACGTTGTTAAGGGGTTGTGATTTGTGTCAGAAATCGAAGGTAGTGAACTATAGGGTTGAAGGGGAGATGGATTTTATAAAAGTAGAAAGGCCATTTGATTTAGTTGCAGTAGATTTGTATGGACCATTGCTGAAGGGTAGAGGCAGAGTTATGTATATTTTTGTAATGTTAGACACTTTTTCTAAGTATGTGAAATTATATAGTGTGAAGAGAGCTACCAGTCATGTGCTGAGTGAGAAGGTGACAAAGGACTATATGATAAATGTGGGGAAGCCAAAGATAATTTTATCAGACCACGGGCCACAGTTCATCAGTGGAAGATGGCGCCAGACCCTTGGATGGGAAGGAATCATCCCGAAGCACACGGCAGTCTACCATCCTCAGTCCAACCAGGCGGAGCATGTCATGAGAGAGATAGGCAGGATTTTTAGAGCCTATTGTCACGAAAAACACAGCGAGTGGCCATTATATATAAAAAGGGTAGAAAATTGGCTGAACAGTACCACCCACAAGTCCACAGGATATACACCTCACGAATTAATTAATGGAACACGCCCCCCTAGGATTTTAGAACAGTTATTTGACTACCCACCTGAGAGCGAGAAAACGGATGTGAGTATTAAAATCAGGTTGGCAAATGAAAATTTATTAAGCAAGGGTGAACGACGAAAACGTAGACACGATGCAAAAGGTAAGTGGATGAAGTATGAAATAGGACAGTTGGTATTGGTGAGGAGACACAACTTGTCGAGTGCTCAGGACAAGGAGATAAAGAAGTTTTTCTTACTCTATGAAGGACCTTATGAGGTAATAGAAGTTAAGATGAAGAATTCATATGTATTACAGAACAGGGAGACAAGGGAGATAGTAGGGACACACAATGATACAAATTTGAAGTTGTATTGGTCACCGTTAAGAGTTTTATGTTTGTTTTATATTAATGTATGTATGGAATTTAATTTGATGTTATATGTTTCCAGAAGGGACTCTCCCCCATTTTCGGGCGATCACAGACTCACCACCTCTGATCGTGGATTTTGGCAATCTGGAGGCGGACCATGGTTGGCGGTAGCCTCAGTAACAGGGTGAAAGCAACGATGGTCTTACTCCACAAAAAGGTGTTAGTAGAAATTCTCTGCTTACAAGAATGGGGAGGGGGACCCCTAGTTTCGTGGAAAGGTAAGGTAGAAGCATATACCTAAAAAAAAAAAAAAAAAAAAGGAGAGAGATAGAGCGGTGGTAGTATTTTTCCACGAACTACAATAGTTTTTGTTTTATAATTGTGAGATACAATGACCCAAAATTTGTAACTTAAATAATTAACTTTTCAAGGAGTTGTTTTCCTTCAGAAAACAGAAATGTAATTTATGTAATTTAGAAATGTAAGATGATCCAGTGTTGTACTTATTATCTGGTAGTGAGAAGGTATTATTTAAAAGTGAAAGCTGGAACTTGCAAAAAATGTCTATATTAAAATTTTATTATGTGAAATTCATAAAAAATCAACCGTTTCTTAGGGGAAATTTAAAAAATTTTTGAAAAATTGTATTAAAGTGACAACCTTCAGTGGTTGTAAATTGAAGAAGAACATAGTGAAACTATGGTGATGCCTTAAGACTGCTTAATGGACAGTGAGAATTAAATGATAATGTATGTAAATTAAATGATAGTATAACCACACATATAAAGGTTTGCCATCTGTGAATTGCAGTAGCAGTGTTAGTGTAAACCTTGTATGTCTTTTAGTAGTTTCCCCTACCTTTCGGGCGGTCACGGCTTCACCGAACCCTCACTGTGGATTTATAATGTAAATATATTCTAAACTGGTGAACTTAGAAATTAACCGGGGGGTAAACTCAGGGGAATCTACATCACTATGGAACAGCGGCTATCATCGAAGGTGGTGATAGTGCCGTCTTAAGGGTGTGTGAATCATTATAGTAGGATTACTGGTGTCCTCGGACATCAGTAATTCCGAATTTTTATATAACGCTAAAGCAAGAATGGGGTAGGCAGCGTCTACACCCTAATTACAATGCAGTTCTTGTGGAGGAAAATGGGCGCTACAGTCCACCATCAATAAACAATAGAGCGTGTGGAAAAGGAGCTGGCCGTTACAAGCCAGGGGCATAAACAATAGAGTGTTTATGCAACCAGGTAAATGCCTTACACGGTTTACCCGTGAGCCTATTTACCTAATTGTAACTGGGTTATAGGGGGGGCTATTAGATATTGATGGAAAAGGAGGTTACTAAACTGTTAGTAATGAGTTATTGAATATTAGATTGCATTATGTCAATGATGTAGAATATGTAGTTGCATTTATAATGTACTTAAATGATTTTGTGTTGATTTGAGATGTTTTGGTGGAAATGGTTAACAAAGTTGAGAAAGATATAAGTAAATAAGTTGCTATTGTGTAGTTAATTTAAATGTGTTTAAGAGAATTTAAATAATGAATTTAAATATTTTAGATGTAATTTGGGTGGTGAGAGATATTTGTAATGATGTAATGGGAAATGTTTATTTAAATTCTGATGGGAATCAGGGCAATGATTTGAATTTGGAAGAAAAGTTAACAAGAGAGAGTATACAGAATGATGTTAAGGAAGTTTACAAATGTATCATGTTATTTTAAGTGTTCATATATACATGTGTGTTAAGAGTTAAGAAAACCAGTGCTTCTTAACGCAAACCAGCGCACAGCTAAGGGGAAACAGATCAGTTAGGGATATGGTATTGTACAAGGCCACTAGTTGATATTTTTGATTTGATGTTTCAGAGTCTAGTGATGCTGTGGCGGTGGTCCTGAGCTGGCCAGCGCATCAGAGCAGGAGCGTCAAGTGCCTGACTGGCCTTGCGGTGTTGGGATCTTGAGAGAGAATTCCAGTAAGGTCATTCAGGTGCAGTCACAATCACTGGACCAAGGGGTAAGTTACCGATATGCTTTTTAAATAAACGATACAGGGGGCTGTGGCGACATATCCTGACTGATCCCTTTAGGAAGTATGAATGTCAATGAGAGTTTTTATGCTTCGGCATAAAACCTCTCATTAAGGGGGTATTGTAACGGGACATTTAGGCCTACCTGGGGTAATATAAAAAATATTGTGTTTTAAATGAAAAACTAATGTTTTATGATGTAATGCTAATTCCGGGGAAACATAAAAAGTAATATAAATAATAATTTTGGGGAAAAGCAAACAAACTTTATTTCATAAATTATACAACGCAACAAGTATTGAGCGAAATTGTGCCAAGGTCAGCTCCAGTGACAAGCAGAACAGCTATTTTTAGATGAGTGACAAACATATTATGTAACCTAAAGGATCGTACGATATTACGTCAGTTCATACGTCACGCTGGTATGTGGGTGTGTTCAGCTCAACCTCACATACTGGCGGAGGAATACAAACTAGAACAATAAGATTTGGTCATGTAACCACGACCACTTCAGAAAATAGTCCAGTTCACCTCGCCCCACAGTTAAACTTCGCTCCTTGTGCCGGCCGGCTGCAAACAAAAAGTTCTAGAACGTAAATCGCGGGAGCTCGCACTAAAATGTGAATACCGCACGTGTAAAACATTTTAAACTTTCCCCCCAGTTAAAATGTAACATTTTAAAGAAATAAGTAGTTTCATTTTATTAATATAAAACGAAGTGACAGTGAAAAAGGTGAAAAGGGAAACGTGCGTAGTGAACAAGAATATGGGTGGAGCCTGGACTGTTTCGGACTAAAATGACAAGATAAGTAACACAGGATGTATAAACCAGAAAAATTTCAAAAAGGGTTAAACAAAATTAAGAAAATAATGTATTCCAATTAAATTTTGAGATCTCAAAAAGGTATAAATGTGTGTGTGACTGAAGCGCTGGTTTGTTGCAAGTATAAAGTTAACTTGTAATGAATATCTTGTTTTGTTTTTTGGGGAAGGAAGTAAACTTATAAATAGATACATATATAAGAAAATAAAGGTTGAATTGTTTCCAGTTAATTATTAATATGTAAAAGGGGGAGAAAAATCTTTTGTGATGGGAGGTAAATGGTTTTAAAAAATTTTTACATTTTAAGAAAGTAATTAATAAAACATAATTCATGGGAAACAAGTAAAGTTTTCTTTATTTCGAATAACCATAATCTGTTCTCCTGTTCGCCAAAAAGAACATGGCCCTGGTAAGTACATATTTTTCTCTTGTAGTTGGTAACACAAGATGGCGCCCGAAAAATCAGAATGAAAACAATGAATAAAAGTGAAACTGATTAAAGTCTCATATTCTATAAAAGTGACGTTAATAAATTAAAGTACACTCATGTTCCAGCAGGTGTTCAGCCGAACGTTAACTGTTTCTCTCTGTTCTTTTACACCACAGATTCTAATTTACATTCTGTATTGTTAGTTTTTTAACTGATTTGAATTTTCACACTTTAATTACATTTTTTTATCACTTGTTAATACTTTTGCTGGCAATTGCTGGCCAGCGAGGTAAGTTGCGTGCAGTTAGCACGGTAGGTGTTTTGCGACTGAGGGCGACAGTATGGTGTATAATACCCAAGTGGAAGGGATAATTCGTCATCGAATCTATTGTTTTCTGGCGATGACGGCATTGTTATGCTGTACAGTTATTACGTTTTCATACTTTTGATGGCGTTTTTAGGAGTGTCCTGCCGTTGCTGGGTCCGCATTGCTGTCGATCGGCACGTAAGCCATTTGACCTTGGCGTCAACTCGTTCTGGCAAACTGCGTTGTATTATATATTGGAAAATTTTAACCTCCTGTCTTTTAATACATTTGATTTACAATAAAATTATTGGTTATGTACCCCAAGCTGATGCTCATTATAGATTTTTAAGTACTGAAGTCGCTGCTTATGGCAGGTAAAGTGATGGAGGTATTCTTGCTTCTTCAGATTTGTATGATTGATTAGAAAATAATTCGTACATGTCAGAAGCAGCCTTTTTAACTGGTAAAAATGTTTTGGTAACTTTTGATATGCTAGATGTAGCATACCCTCTCAAAAAATATTTACTAAAACCATATCGAGATAATAACGAAGAAGAAAAACTATTCAATGATATTTATAGACAAATGAGAAAAGTAGTTGAATGTCCTTTTGGTACGGTGGCAGCAAAATGGCGTGTATTGCATAAACCGCTAGAAACAAATGTCAGAACTACAAATCTCATTGTAAAAAGTATTTGTTTGCTGCACAAGATAATAATTGACAGAGAACGTGTCGATAAGTGGTGCTGTTGCAAGTTGAACAAGAACTAACTTCAAAAAACAGTGCCTTTAAAAACAGAATAACTTCAAACAGATCAACATTTGCAGCAACTAATGTCAAAAATATATTCAACAAAAGTTATTTTGTATCAAGACAAAAGTAAGAAGTTTTAATTATAAAACACACTGACTTATAATCGCGCATGCTGGAACTGTCACAAATGTATTGAAACTTATTGTATGCTGAAATAAAAATATGTTAGAGCATCGCTATTCGAACCATTCATGACAAGAACTTATTCGGATAATAACAGAACTTCAATAAAAAGATGGGATGTTTATGGAGAAGAACATTCCTGTATTTTGAAATAAGGCAATGCTTCTTAACTCACTGTGTTAAGAACATAACGAAAATATTGGTAAGGAGAACCATACATGACTTCCATGTTCTAAAATTTGTATTTAAAATCATTTTTGAAATGAAATATTTCCATAGAAACTACTTCTTTCTACTTCTTGCTCAGCCTTAACCACAGTACTGTGGTCACTAATGTGTACCACCTCACGTTAGCGCACTTGATTTTCACTGATGATGGCAGACGATACGACTGCAGAAACGTCTGGTTTTGTAGAAAACATTGGACCACGGCAAAACAACCCGGAAAGGAATTTTAACAACAAATACTTCTTTGAATCAAATAATTTTTTGCAAACATTCCTGAATTGTAGAGGACTCAAGGCCTATTGATTTTGGTGAAGATCGGTTAAGGGGAAGGGGTAGTTTACCTGGAACGTTTTATGTTTTAACAAGAGTAAAGTACTTGAAAATTCATTTAAACTTTTTTTAAACAATGGTAATTGTTAAAAATAAAATCATTTTGTTGGCAGGCAATAAAATTATAATTTTTTCATTTTAATTTAAATCGTGTATGAATGAAAATATATCATTTCTTAATGAAGAAATTTTTTGTTAGTGGTTGAAATCACAATCAGAATGATCACTGTTGCACACCACTATATAAAAATTATCCCGATTAGCGCTTTCAAGCTTCACAGCCCATCGTCAGATCGGAATAGCTTATTTCTGGCAGGCAAGCATATCTCAATTATGTAATGTTTACGCTTCCAAAGCTTTATTATTGTGATTACCGCAATAAAAAGGCAGGCAGGACACACACACACACTCACACACAATTTACGTTGTTTCTGCCTCACTCATGTTTATTTTCTTACGTTTGCACGCTTTTTAAATGGAAAGTGCCGAAACACACACCAACACAACGTGTGCAAGCCAAAAAGGTGTCCAGCGTGGACAGCGATTTGCTTCCAGTGGATCGCTGGCCAGTGTAACTGCACGTGTTTACAGAGGAATTTTCGTCTTTACGGAATAAACCCTCTGCAAGATGCTCAGGGTCCATGAGAGACTTCGGAGTGCTCCTTTTTTTCCGCGTGCTTGTTCTGTGAAACGTACACTGTAGATTCATAGCTTCACTCTGTGCAACGCTCCATAACGAATGTTGAAAATTTTTGTCCACGGTGTACCCTCATTCACACTAAATCCTGCTCTGATGTTTTGATTACGGACATCATAATATTAAAACTTTGAAAACTTGAGCGCTACTTAATGGAGATCAAACACTAACTTTTACAAGCCATTAATTTTATGCATATTTTGAAGAAATAAAGGTTTTAATAAATTAATACAATCTGTGTACTTATTTCTATTGTGATATAAGAATTACAAACTAATATGTGCTCATTTGTGTATATATGAAAAATATATAAATATTTTTTATGAAAAATATTTATATATATTTTTCTCCTTTGGAAAATTGTTTGCCCCTCCTGGAAAATATTTTGACCTCCCTGATGGCTAGTTATTTACTAGCCTGTGTGGAATATAGCGTTATGACATGAATCAGAATGGTAGGTGTTAAACAGAAGACACAAACGTATTAAGGAAGAAATGTTTTGTTGAGAAATTTATAATTATACGGGTGAACAGAAATCAGGAAATCAGAAGACGAATGGAAAAAAAGAAAGACTTGATTTTAAAAAAGAAAAATGACTAGTATAGTATTGACAGGAAAGACTTTGATAACACTATAAGCATCATTCACCCTTGGCCGATAACTTGCAATGAAAATCCAATTTCATTACAGGAATCAGATCGCAGCTCCCTTTGGCCAGCACTTCATTCAACCTACAAACATTTTATCCAAAAGTTCAGTCCTTCCTCATGAAGGTTGAGGATAGTCTCACCCACCTAACATGGGGGTACCATTTTAGCTGATATGTCATTTCTTCAGAACGTCCCACGCGGAGAGATTCAACAGGAATCTCAGATCCGCGCTTATTGCCTATCATGCTGAACAGCAAAATTGTTGGGACCAGAATTTGAAGTGGTTACAATTAGCATTCAATACGGCCTTACATGATAGCCATACGGCTGTTCCATTCGAAGTGATGTTTGGTTTCTCGCCTACGCTTCCCTTGGCTAACTTATGGAACATAGAAGATCTTCTGCCAAGTAATCCGGACATTAAGACGGCAGATAGGTGGAAAGAGGCCCGGAAGAATTTGCTCCATGCACACGAGCGCGTCCGTAGACGATATAATCAGGGGCGTATTCTGAATCCCTTTAAGGTAGGGGATTTAGTCTACTGCCAGAGTCACCCGATCAGCTCAGCAGCAGATAAGAGAGCCGCCAAACTGTGTTACCGCTGGTCGGGGCCATACCGTATTCTGGGGTTCACGTCGCCTGTGATGGCTAGGTTGGGCGAACCGGGAAGTAATTCTAAAGAGATAGTCACTCACATTTCGAAGTTAAAGCCCTGTCAAAAGGGGTGGACGGGCTGATAGAACAGGGGGGAATTAGTGGGTCTCCATTTAGGTAGGGATGGATGTTATTCGGGGAGGTGTGTGCAATTAAATTTGCACACTGATACTCTCGTGTCGCACATACTAATGATGAGTGTAACAGGCACTGAAAGGAAGTTAGATTTCCCTGACTTTTCGGGCGATTACTGCCTTACCAGCACTAATCGTGGATTTGGCTAGCGGCCAGCTATGGTCATACCAAGTCCCTTGACCATAGCTGACTTGAAATTGGTATATAGTGTAGCGTGACAGATAATCCACACAAATACATTACTCAATGATCATTAATAAAGCTCTAATATATGGAATATCCAGATGAGAATTAATTAAAATCCACTATTTAATAATATATTCACAAGAAAGGTTGAATAAAGAAAATTTCTGCAAATAATATAATATAATACAAATTTAAAAACCCAGAAGACTAAAAATGATAATAACAAAATTACCCAGGTAAGATAGAAGCAGGCAATTAATATACCCCGTCAAAGAAACCAGACTAGAAGAAACAAAGGCATACACGGCGAAAAACTACAGAAGAAGGAAGAATAACCCAAAACAAAAACTACCGAAGAAAGAAGAAAGAAGACTAAGTAAAACTACTGCTACTGAAGAAAGAAGAAAGAAGAATAATTAAAACTCAAGAAGAAAGAAGAAAGAAGAAGAACCAAACTCAAAGAAGAAAGAAGAACTAATTAAAACTACTGAAGAAAGAAGAAAGAAGAATAATTAAAATCAAAGAAGAAAGAAGACTAATTAAAACTAATACTACGGAAGACAGAAGAAAGAAGAAGGAAGAATAACCCAAAACTACCACTACTGAAGAAAGAAGAAAGAAGACTAATTAAAACTACTATTACTGAAGAAAGAAGAATAACCAAAACTACTGAAGAAAGAAGACTAATTAATACTACTACTACAGAAGACTGAAGAAAGAAGAACAATCAAAGCTACTGAAGAAAGAAGAAAGAAGAATAATTAAAACTAAAGAAGAAAGAAGACTAATTAAAACTACTACTACTGAAGAGAGAAGAAAGAAGAATAATTAAAATCAAGGAAGAAAGAAGACTAATTAAAACTAAAGAAGAAAGAAGACTAACTAAATCTACTGAAGAAAGAAGAAGGAAGACTAATTAAAACTATTACTACAGAAGAAAGAAGAAAGCAGACTAATTAAAACTACTACTACTGAAGAAAGAAGAAGGAAGACTAATTAAAACTACTACAGAAGAAAGAAGAAAGAAGAACAACCAAATCTACTACTACTGAACAATGAAGAAAGAAGAACAATCAAAGCTACTGAAGAAAGAAGAAAGAAGAATAATTAAAACTAGAGAAGAAAGAAGAAAAACCAATCTACTATTACGGAAGAAGGAAGAAAGAAGAACAACCAAAACTACTATTTCAGAAGAAAGAAGAAAGAAGAAAAATTAAAACTAAAGAAGAACCAAAATTACTGAAGAAAGAAGAATAATCAAAACTAATACTATTGAAGAAAGAAGAACAACCAAACTACTATTTCAGAAGAAGGAAGAAAGAAGAATAATTAAAACCAAATCTACGGAAGAAAGAAGAAAGAAGTATAATAAAACTAAAGAAGAAAAAAGAAGGAAGTGAGACGACCCATATAAAACAAAAACCCCATAGGGAAAGAACCCCAAAAACCCCAAAACCAATAAATGCCCAAAAAAGAAAGTATAACACATTAAAAAACCATATCACTGTAAAACTGACAAAAAACTAAAAGTGTTAGCAGTAGTAAATATTAGTGCATTCAAAAAGGTATTGTGTAATGTGTATGAACAAATCTTCACAGTTCCCCCATGGTTGAATATTTCATATTAAAAACTAGAAAAAGACTAGTAAATATAGTAATAATTCACCATGGAAAAGTGTAAGTGATCAAATTATAACTAATAAACTTTAAGAAAGGTGCATGAGTAGCAGTACAAAGTAACAAACTTTAAGTTTTGTGAACGGTGTCTACTTTGATAATGAAGTAGTAATTTTACTAATAAAAAGCTACTAAAACTGTATGAACATTCCATAGAATGGAATATAACTTAGATAGCCAGGGTTATACTTTAAGAGGGGGCATAAATCTTATAAAATGGGGAATTACAGAACTAACTGTTTATGATGAAGTTGTAGAAGGTATTAACAATTATATATGGATCCAAATGTTGGGTTCCCATTAAATATAGCATTTAGATAAGTAAGGGTTAGTCATAAGAAATATTAGTATTATAATTGTTATTTTATTGTTCATGTTAATTTAGGAATACATTATCTAAAATTAGATATCATTCCAATGTTGTAGAAATACTTTTTATTATGTTATTAGGTGATATACCAAAACAATGTTATTAAGAACACCAGTTTTATATATCTGGGTGTTATATTTTAATTGTATAATCTATAATTACTGTTATGCCAGATCAGAGAACTAATTTTTAATCAAATATATCAGAGTCAGAAGTCAGAGAAGGAAATAAAATAATTACATTAGTAAAACATTCTGCAAATAGCCACAATTCAAATCTAGGCAATATAATAAAGTTAAAATGCAGAATAATTAATAAACCTAATCTTATAAACCAGTCAAACTGACAATATTTAGGCAAGATACACCCAACATATTAAATACTATGTAAATAAGGCTTTCTAAAGATATGGTCATTCTATGAGTAAAATTATTTATTTGTATAATGAAATACCATTTGAAACTGAAATAGATTCACTAACATTATCATAAGGGGAGTCATATACAACTGAATTGTATGAAAAAACCATCATTAATATACTAAATTGCCATAAAATAAGTGAGAATTGACAATTATAACAATTTCAGATTTTATAGAATAATAATTATATTAGGTAAAATGGCTATTATTTACTTAGAAGACAGGAACTATAAATTTAGGCCGACCTTCCCAAAAAATATAAGAAATATGATTTTCTGATAAAACTTTGTAATACTAACTTAATTACTATCAAAATAAGTAGAATAGAATAGTGAAAACGAATATGTATTTTATATTTCAAACAGTTAACTAATAACGAATTTATTTTATGAACATAATGTACATTTTTAAAGTGTATCGGAAGTTATGGCAATTTTAAACAATGTCTGAGATATATTATATAGGCTAAGATTTTCATGAGATGAAGGAAATACAGACAGTTCATTATTATACATTGAAGAGAGCACTTGACGTGAATATTTGATAAAACCAACCTTAATGGCGGTTACGTATAACAAGAGTTCGGAATCAGTTTTGTGTAAAAATTAAATTTTTAACTATTCTAATCATTGTGAAGTGGTGAAGTTGCCCTACGAACTACATAACACCAATAAACAGAACCACATATAACTATTTAAATGAAATAACACTGGAATCACACCAAATACCAAGTGAATATTCGAGGTTAAACGGACACACATAAACACCAATTGATATACTTAATTAACAACATCTTACTCCAGTGACATTAAACTATACCCCAGAAGATAATATACGATTGCGAAGAAGATTTAACCGCAGAAGGGACATATTTATTCCACAAATACTTTGTCAGTGTTAGAAGGCGAACTCCGCGCATGCGTCAGACGGCCATTTTTGATCTGATCTCATCATCTCAACCAGACGACTGTTTGCTGAACTGTGGTGAATAAAAATTATATATAAACTTTTATTATTAATAAATACCATTATATTGTTTAATTTTAATACATTTTTAGAATTGTAAGTGTTATACTTTCTGACCCTGACCTTCTCTGGCTTTTTATATAATTAACCGTTCAAAGAACCTACTATTTTTATAATACCAATGTAAAATTAATATATCGACCGGCCCTGAGCGAGTCGATACGGCATTGTAACATCAATATTTTTATCAACCAAAATTTATTATTCTGTTTAATAAACGATTGTTATCTAGTAATTTGAAGTTCATTCCTTTTATAAAAGGACATAATAGTTAATTCTTCAAGAAAACTGAATAACCTTTAAAGGCGGTATATGCGAACTACAACCTTTCAAGAGTAAGAAGAAGAGAGCCGTTTGCGCCTAATTTGAAGTTAACTGGATTGTCTTTTTAACAGATTTACAAAAGGGAAGATTATTACTAGAATACACACTATACCATCATACTTATAATTACAATCAACAACCTCAATTTATTTCTAAATTTGAAGAATATAAACACATTGAAAACATTTTTCCAGAATTTATTTTTATTATAAATATAAATTTTAAATTTATATCACATTTTAAATTGCTGCAACAGCAACCGACACCTAGAATATTTGATAACCACATAATCCAGGAACATTACCAAATCGACGTTTCCCAGAGTGGAACGTCACTACTACACATACGCACCATAAAAATTATTCTGGGTAATACTATACCAGAACACCATTACAATTACGATTATAGTATGGTTGTATTACCAAAGCGAAGATCAACAGTGAGAGCTTAGAAGACAAGAAGATATTAGCTACGTACTACACACATTCTTACATTGAAACTCACGGTATTTATTACAAATTCAGCTAGCACAACCAGTGGGACTTACAGGAGAGCACAATTCTCATACATCGATATTTATTTTATTATCCGCACCACTCACAGATTTATTACAATAGTAGAAATTAAATGGGGGGTGAAATTTAGGGGAAATCCAGGCACTATGGAACAGCGGCTACCACTCTGTTCGCGGAGGAACAGCAAGGCCAGGTGGTAGACCCGTTTAAGGGCGTTTAATTATAGACACGAATATGTTGATATTCAGGTTTTAAAATGTAACAGCCGAAGCAAAGACACGGAGAGGTCAAACTACTCCAAAATATACCGTCTTTGCAGAAGCGAAAGGACGATACAGTCCTCCATAATTTGCAATAGAGTGTGTGGATGGGAGGTGGCTCAGAGGAGTCACGAATTTAAATTTTACAACATAACAAAATTTGCTAATTCAAATTTGATCCAATAAAAAATGCTTGTGCCCTGTTTAAGTAATTAGATGCTCATACATGCAATATAAGGTGTTCATGCTATAATTTTAAATGTATTATTTTATTATCGTAGGTTAGACATAAGCATTGATAACAATATGTGTCTTCATTATGTGTGTATATTTGCAACCAAGTAAATAATTAAACCGTCTGGCAGGCGGTTAACACAAAGTATCAGAATCAGAGAGAGGGGAAACAAGGAGGTGAGAAGTAAGAATAAATAAATATATACGTATATTTCATGTAATTTGTTCAATTTTGAGATGTTTTCATTGTGTTAGTAAGATCAGCTGATCAGCAATAACATGTCACTGGTAAAATGGTTTATAAATGTTCCAAGTAATTAATGTTCAATGTAATGTCTTAATGTATTACAGATGTTTTAAAGTAATGATAAAAATAATTTGATAAAGTGAGAAGTAAAGTAATAATTTGTGAAAGCTAATAAGAGATAGTTTTTGGGGTGATGAATATTTTATGGGACATATAGATCTGTCCAAATTGAAGTCAAAGTTAAAGAAATAGTAGAGATGAAGATAATGTAATGTTGTTTTGAAGTAATGTATATTATAGAGTTTTAAGAAGTATTGATGTCGACACAGTAGTAATGGAGAATCTATGTAGAGTTTTGAGTGATATATTGTTGTTTATAATTAATGATGTTATTTTGTTGTAGTTGTAGTAAGGTAATGAGATTGAGATTTTTTGGGGATGGCAATTTTGTAGTAGGGGGTAGTGTAATGTGGGAGTCTGCAACATAATGATAAGTTGGGACGGGATGGGATCGATTTTAGTGGGACGGGGCCGCCTTAGGTAGAATCCAGGGGCCAGATAAGGGAAATGAGTTTTTTGGGGGGGGAAACACGTATCCTATGTACAAAGGGTTAGAGAGTATTTTTTTTATATATATCGAGAGAAGGTGGCGAATTGAGTTTAATGATAAGTTGGGGTTAGAGAGTGTTTTGGATAGAGATGGGTGTCATGGTAGTTGAAGTTGTTAGTAGTAGAGTCAGGGGAGAAAGATTATATATGTATACAGAGCAAGTAGTAAATTAAATGAGATAAAGATTTAAATCACCCACAGTAATGGAGAATCAGATTGTCAAGCAAAGAAAGAGATTTATAATAAAGATATAAAAGTTTTTATTTTGAAACCAGTGACAAAACTTTGATAGAATTTGATAATGTAAAGATATAAGGTGTTTATTTTGAATAATTTAAATGTCAATTTGCTTATTATTTATAATAATGTTTTGTTATTTTAAATGTTTTATTTTATTATATTTTATGTTTCAAGTTAGAATGTTACAAATGTTTAATGTGTTCACAGATAGAACTTATACATAACACATGTGGGTCAAGGTTGTGGACTTGACCTAGTTTTGATCAGCTGACAGTGAGGTCACACAGACTAAGCTCGTTTAGTATGGGAGTTGATTCAATTTTTGTTTTTGATCCATTTAAACAAATTTTAAACAATGTTTATATGTAAAGGAAACATTGTAATAAATTTAAATTTTTCTTTGAATTTTAAAATTTTTTGAAAAAAAAAATCTTGATTTTTCGCCTGCCAGCTAATGAATATTTTAAGTATTGATTATTTTATTATTTGTGTGCTAACCATGTTTATTTTATTGATTTATTGTATTGACTTGTGTTGTTAGACTCTAAGTATTCACATGTTAGGTTAAGGATGCTCTTAATTAGAAGAAATGTTTACATTAACTCATTTTAAATAAAACAGAAAATAAGGAAGAGAATATTTTAAAATTTATAAAAAATTTATGAATCGATTTTACCCGAAAACAACCAATGGGTTGCCAGTTAAATAACTTTTGGAAAATTTTTCAATTTTATGATATGTGATGTCAATATGTAATGTGAGTGTGCGTGAGCCCAGTATCTGCTAAAGGCAGCCCAGCTTGCATAAAAGGGGAAACATATCGGTGGAGGATCTGGCATAATCTGAGCCAGGGATTGAGGATTTTTGGGGGTAGCATGTTAGGCGGCGAGGTGTGCTGTGGTACTTGTCTGTTCGATTTTTTGGTGTTGGGATCTCTTACGGAGAAGTCCAGTGATCTCGTTCAGATGCGTCCGTAGCCGCCAAGCCAGGGAGGTCGTGTACCCAGGAGGAGTAAGAACAAGAGGGGGTTGTTGGCACCAGTTCCTCACTGGTCCTCTTTGGGGTTTTATCAATGAGATTTCTTCTGTCTTGGACAGAAGAATTCTCATTGAGGGGGTATTGTAATGTGTCTAAATTGGGTAATTTCATTTATTTCATTTTTTGCGGGATTTTATAAAAAATTATTGTGAAAGTTTTATTTTACGACAAACGTCCATTCCATTATAACAGACCACGTGGCAAGAAACAGTGTTGAAACAAAGGCAAGGTGCAATTTCTATTGTGTAACTCGGCAAGGAATTCGTACCCCCCTCGAATTCTCAGAAATGTGCGTGAGTGTGACGATGCACGCACTTAACATCTCAAGCATGTGCGCTGTAGTGACGCCGAGAAACTCAGACGGCGCTGTAAAAAATGGTGCTGGAATGAACAATTTGTAACACCAACCAGCCAACGACAGGAAATGTAGTTAAGCCCCGCCTACTGCTAGTGACATCAGTCTAGCAGCGACAAATATCGTCTACCCATTTGGCTGATATAACTACTATGTTTCATGCATAGAGTGAATAAACCACAGCAATTCAGCTTGAACGGCGACGAAAATCTGTTGGCAGTGAATACAAAGTTCCTCCCACTCAGCCAAGGACGCTTCCCAGTTACTCTATACGTGTCGGCCGGCACGGAGCCAAGTCGCCTCTCTACAAATTTTTTTTTAATTTTTCCAGTAATAAAGTGATAGAACCACAAAGATCTGTCTGACCATGGTTAGGTGAAAGTGCGGAACATATCCAGAGACTTTTTTCGGACACTAAAAGAAGTATGACCGAACAATGAGTGTGCGCGAAGACCGCGTGGCCGGCGTGGGGGGAATTTTATTATTATAAAAAATGTTAAGGGTAAAATAAATTTTGTGTGTGTTTGTGTGCGTGCAAAATTGCAGGCTGGGCAGTCTTTATGTGTGTGTGTGTGAGTAAGAAAACATAAGGTAAGCATTAGTATAAGTCAGATTAAGAACGCTGACTATGTAACCAAGCAATAGGTTCTCACAAAATTATTTCAGATGCGGTAAAGTGTATAAAGAAATTTTAAATGATTCAAAATTAAAGTAAAAGGTAATTCTCTTCATAAAAATGTGTTGTGTAAATTATTCACGCAACCTTAAAAATTACGCTTGTATCCCAACGTACGTATGAGAGCACATCTGGACCCAAGAGAGCACACCTGGACGGTAAGTGGAAGTTTTTTTTATTTTTGCTATTTGTATGGTATTTTAAATAATGGTAGTAAATTCGTAGCTTAACAAAGTTGGGCATGTCTCGGGAGGTCAGTACTCAGGGAGCTCCCGTACCTTCTTTCGTCTTTTCTTCTCTGTCTTTTCTTGCCGTAGGCTGGCCCTGATCAGGTCAGCCTGCGGTGGCAACACACTTACATGTTACATGTCTTCTTCTGCTCTTTCGTTTTCCTTCTGAGCCTCTGTTCTCCTGAGAGCCATGACTGGTGGGAACACCGATAGCAACGCGAGTTTCGTGGACTATAAGGGAGGTACACTGCAGGGTACCACTGAGTTCTAGTTGGCACCCATGTTGCCCTTTTGGAGTGGGGGTGTGCCGAGTTTTGGAAAAACTCGGCTATTTTCTTGTTAACGATGTGACGGGCATTGCTGTACATGTTAATTAATTAGCTTAACGATGCCTGCTCCGTTATCAATAAGCTTGCTATGCCGATCCGCGCGCCCTCTGTGGGGAGCGCTACGTAACGTTTTTTCGGTGGTTGCACTGGGCAGTTCTCGTCAAGCAGCCGGCCTCAACAGTTCTTCCATTCTCCCGGCGGCTTTCAGTTGGATTTTGTATTTTAATATCTACTATGCTTAGATAATCACTCTGTGACTCTCCGGTAAGTGTGTTTAAGGTACTTTACTTATTATTTAATAAAAAGAATTGTAATTTAACTTAAATCAACGCAGATGCAAGGCGATATATATACGTGGAATCGCCACGTGGCAAGCGCGGATTAAATTCTGATTATTCATGTCATGAACCTTAAAACTGGCTGAGATAAAGTATTTACAAAGTATTTATAAAGTATTTATGTCTGTATATTTTTTCTAATTAGGTCAAGAGGGGCGTAAGAAAATGTATTTTGTGATTTTGTTGAAACAACGTGCTTTCTGTACCTGTTTAAGTTTGCAACTCATCTCGAAATTGTAATAAGGGATTATTAAGTTGACGAACAGTCTATGAATAGCTAGTTATTTCATTCTAAATTCTGTACTGAGGGTAATTTCAATGCATTCTTAAAATTTTAATATTTTCTTTTAAAACTGAGCATGTTGTGGTGTGTGAGTTATGCTGGAGTCAAAGGAGTATAGTGAATTACTGAACAGTTGAGTAATTACCCATATATATAATTGTGCAGGGTTCCTGATTTAAGTCGATCTCCTGATTCGCTCCAGCTGGTGGCCGATCATCCGCCACCCATGACATTAAACTAGTGACTTTCCGTGTTAGCCGCTGCCGGGAGAACGAGATGAACTACACGCTGCAATTACCTCAGGTTTTGTGACGGACTATAACCAGGTGACATTTAGGCCTTTAATAAATATTTTTGGCCGCTACAATGTACAGCATATGATACTATTCCTGGAACAGCTCCAGTTAAAGTTTGTTGGTGCACAAGTCCAGCGGGACAGTTAGTGCTTATAAATTTTGTCAGTTTTATTTTACAAACGCTTACACCCCGCAGAGTAAGTGTAAACCCAGACGGGGTCATGCGTCACCGAATTTTGCGGCTAAATTTTCTCTTATTGCAAAAGTATGCGTAACGTAATGTTACTGAGTTGTAGGGCTGTTAATTATGCTTGTATGGGTGCCAGGGTACTTGATTGGGCATTTTCTTGATGGTATTCATAGATCTATATGGGTTTTGTTTTTTTAAGATTATTTAAAGGATTGGGGGGGGTGTCTTGACCTGTCATCATCACCTGTCAGTGCGGTCATCCACAGGTTTCTGACTTGTTAAATTTTGTTACATCTGGTTCGGAGCATGGCCTTGCCTGAGGTCAACCCAATTCTGTATGAACACCTCACATGTGTTTTATTAGGGTTTTATGTTATAAAATTGTTTAATTAAAATTGTTATTAGACATTTTACAAAATTTATGTTAACCTTTTAATAATTCAGTAATAAGTAAACTTTCATCATTTTCTTTACTGCCATAGCCAGTGTATTAATTGTTGAGTTGTTAATATGAGCACACTATTGGTTATTACTTTTCAATTATAAATTTATTATATATTTTTTATAAAATTTATGTTAACCGTGTAATAATTCAGTAATAAGTAAATTTTCATCATTTTCTTTTACTGCCATAGTCAGTGTATTAATTGTTGAGTTGTTAATATGAGCACACTATTGGTGTTTACTTTTCAATTATAAATTTTATTATACATTTTATAAGACCGTGCAGTCATGTTGACCTTGGGATGGCACATTACTATTTGGGGGAACATTCCTAAAATTTGTATACTTGTAATAATTTCATTTGTCGTAACCCTGTCATAATCTGACGTGTTAATGGATTTTTTTTTAAATGAAAAGTTTTTAAAGCAGGCTGGGCACTTGATCCGTTTACAATAGTTTGGGATGGGGGTCTTGGTCACGGATACTGGGGTTTATATTCTCCTGAGGTATTGTGAAATATATATATATATATATATATATATATAGGCTGCCTGCCAGGTGAACATGTGTGTGTGGTGTATGTATATGTATATATGTGTGCTATGTGTATTCATGTAACTATATTGATTGAGGTTGTATTTATGTGTATTTATGAGAAATTATTATGATGATGTTTACAGATATTATAATTATATGATGTTATATGTGTATATTTTCAGAATGTTGTAATGCCAGGGAGGGGAGTAGAAGTTGTAATGAAATTTATCTAATTCTATGAAAGTTATATTGAATACTTAGAGTTATAATTATAAAGTTACTTGAAATGGCTAATATAAATTGTTATTGTTGTTTAACATCGAGTTTAATTGCAAGTCCCATCCCACTGGACCCAGCGCATTTTTGGCTTCTCTAGGCCCTCGGCCTAGTTTTAAATAACTAGTGACCCCTCTTTCAAAAAAAAAAAAAAAAAATTGTTTGTTTTTATAAAGCATAAAACTAGAAAGAGGGGTTACAAATGGTAGCAGAGCGTGGTTCATTCTAGGGTCTAACCCTTGGGTCCTTGGGGGTGACGGGGCTTGCAAACTCGGAAATAGTTTGAAAAAATTCAAAACTTTGAAAATGAACAGAGGTAGATGCAATGGCAGGTTGCCATTGGTGTATATGCAATGGTGTATATGTATTGTCAATGTATAATTGATATTTGATTTGGGATTGTAAACCTGATGCTGCCATGTGGCATGCGTTTTAGTGTTGGGGTCTTTGTTGTTGTTGAGTTTGGACCCTACCGGAGATCACGGGGGGATTGCCGGGGGAATGGGCTGTCTTATAAAGAGTTATGAAATAATAGCGCGTGAGGTTTGCTGGATGCGGTATGGCCCGACCAGAAGTCGGTACCGTCATTGACCAGATTTAGTCGCTGAAGTTATAATAAATGTTTTTGTTGAAATGTTACATGTTGTCATAGTTGTTCGGTGGTGTGGATTGTTGGTCTATGTTGGTGTTTGATGTGTTTCTCTTCTTGAGAGTGGTGGCTGACGGAGAGGTGGTTCTGGAGTGGATCAGGTTTTCGCAGCGCTAGGGAACCCGGAGGTCGCTCAAAGGAAGGATAGTACTTGAGTTTTTCTGTTTTTGTGACTATGTTTTTGTACGTCATGTTTGTGTTAGGTGTTTAGTGGGGATTTGTTTTATTATTGTTTGTTCTGAATTGTGCAATTCTGGTGGCGGTATGCTACCAGAAATTGCCCCACCCCATTTCAGGGGTTCTCCAGTAACTTTCGGTGTTGGATGGAGTAGATGAGGATAGGTTGTTGGTCTTCTTGGACCTGGTCCTGCAGTTGGCAGATTTCCCGGGTGTGTCCGATGAGGAGGTCTTGTCCCTTATATACCCGTATTGCCTGGCTATATACTAGTTCATTGGCATGGCTGGTCACCAGCACTCTGCGTCGGGGCTGCAGTATCGACACTTTCCATGCGGAGGTGTTGGATTTGTTCGTACCCCGTCGACGTGACCAGTTGAAGTTTAAGTTATTCTATCGTCTACAGGCCAACGGAGAGGCACTGGGGGACTTCATGCACGATGTAAGGAAAGCTGCCCGTATATTAAGACTGGGGTTGCCCGAGACGGAAGTCATACAGGTAATACGAGAAGGTCTGAATCCCCAAGAGAGATCCCGGCTGGTTTTTGCAGAGCCTCCACGTTCTTTTGCGGACCTGGACCGGTGGTGTGTGCATGCCAGGACTGTCCAGGCGAATGACGAGTCCCGGGGAAGAGCTGCTACAGATGTCCAATACTCCAGTGGTTCATTAGGAAGAGCTAAAGAAGACAAACATGGCGGTTGGAGGAGACCACAAGAGACTGTCAGAAAAACTGAATATTCCGGAAGTAATGGAGGCTGCAAGGGGGTGGCAAGAGAGAGGACGGTAACAACAGCTACAGCACAGAAAACAAAGAAGTATGAAATTAACAGGGGAAGAAGAAGTTATATTAGTAAACAAACATCGGCGAGTAGGGAGCCTGTAGCAAGTTATTCCTATTTGGAGAGTAAGGAAACTTTAAAGGTTCCAGAGGAATTACCAGTGCCTAAAAGAGTAGTGGAGGAAGAAGGTGAAGAGAAAGAAGAAAAGCGGAATAACTTCTGTGGATTAATACAAGACGACAAGAAAACGTCTGTTGATACTGAGTTACAGGACTCGAAGAGGACGTCATCGTTGAATCCAGATGCCGCAGAATTTGTTCCGGTATCTCCATGTCGGTTCGTGATGGATCCAGATCCGGTAATATCGTCATCGCCTACGCAGGGATATGAGAAGTCACTTGATGGTGTAGCTTTACCATCGTCAGTAGAAATTAATTTAGTCATTGCACATGAACCTGGACAGCTGGATTCCAGGGTGGAAAATGTTGAGGACGTTGTAGTTGCTGAGAGTGGTGAAGGAGAGGAATCGAAGGAAGAGGCAGAAGAGCGGTCTGCAGATGCTGCACAGGAAAGTATAGTTGTAGGTGTTAGGGAGACTGAAGAGTCTGAGTTTTCGGATGGACACAGGGATGTCCAGGCTGCAAGTGTTTCTGAGGTTGCGGGTGGACAAGGGGATGTCCATGCTGCAAGTGTGGTAGAAGTAGATGAGGTAGAAGTTGAGGAGGAATTTGGCGGCAGCGTCGTGGAGTGTGTGAGTGAGAATGGTGTAGTGTGTGAAGATGTGTAGACGCCTTCCGTAAGTAGTGTTGAGGATTCCGAGGACTGGAAAGAAGTTTCATGCGGACCAGGTGAGCAACTAGAGGATGAAGATGTGCAGTGTTCGGATGGTGGTAGTGGATGTGATGGCGATGATGTTGATGATGAATGTGTTGAGGAAAATGAGATGGGAGAGAAGGTTAGTGAAGAAGTTGGTGAACGAGCTGGTGACGAGGGCAATGAAGAAATCGGTGAGGAGCTGGGCGAAGATGCTGTTGAAGATGGATCAGACGAGCAACTGGAAGATGATGAGGAGGTGCGGTGTCATGAGGTTGATTTGGATTATGGGGATGAAAAAGGGGAAATTGCGGAAGAGGAAGAAAAGGAAGAATTGGAAGAAAGAGAAGCAGGGAAGGCAGAAGCAGAGGAGTTAGATGATGAGGATAATCCAAATCGGGGTGAAAGTAGTGAGGTAAGTTGCCTTGATTCTGATTCAGAGGAAACAGGTCAGTACAGCTCAACACGAGATAATCTCTCAGAGAGTGGTGTACGAAAGGAACGAGTCACTAAAGTCCGTCACAGAAAGGTGAGAAGAAGCAGTTAACGGGTAGCGGGTAGATGTTCTCCACAGTCCCAGTGGTGTTCGTCTACTTCAGGGTTGCGCCCCTGCCCACGCGAGCCTTGGTTTTCTGCAGTCATTCTCCTTTTCGGAGGGAACCATGTCTTTACCCTTAGTCCTCGCTCTTGCCCTTCAAGGATCCTTGCCCCATTTCATCTTCCCGATTTTCCTACCCCTCCCGAAACAAAAACAAAAAAAAAAATCGATGAGTTAGAGATTTTAGAGATTTGCTGAAGGTGCACTTAGATTGTGGTCCTCGAGATTGTCAGTTTCCCCTGTTTTGAAAGTTCTGATGGAAAGTGATAGTGTGCTGTTGCTGTTTCGTTGTTTATAGTGGTTGAATTTGTTTATTGATCGTTGTGGGATCCGAGCCATGCCGCATTCCCAGTTGTATTCCATGGGGTTTTGTTGAGTGAGAGTAGGGTTGGATGTTCGCGTGCCCTTGATGCGGTCCTCTCTGTCTGGCTAGGCGGGGCCGTCCGCCCTAGTGTAGGGATGTGGGCCAGCCATATGGCAAGGATGGAGATGCCTTGTTGGTGCTTATGGCTGGTCAGTCCAAGAAGTGGACGAGAGGTAGTACGGTCACTCACATACCAAGGTGGGTGATACCTTGTTGGGTCTTCGGACGGGTATGTGAGTGGGACCGCAAGAAGTAGGCGTTGGTCACCGAGTGGGTGACGTGTTGGGGCGGTCCCGTGGGGTTGGCTTGGTGGAGGGGGTCGCATGGGGATGGCTGCAGTGTTCTGAGCCTCTGTTCTCCTGAGAGCCATGACTGGTGGGAACACCGATAGCAACGCGAGTTTCGTGGACTATAAGGGAGGTACACTGCAGGGTACCACTCAGTTCTAGTTGGCACCCATGTTGCCCTTTTGGAGTGGGGGTGTGCCGAGTTTTGGAAAAACTCGGCTATTTTCTTGTTAACGATGTGACGGGCATTGCTGTACATGTTAATTAATTAGCTTAACGATGCCTGCTCCGTTATCAATAAGCTTGCTATGCCGATCCGCGCGCCCTCTGTGGGGAGCGCTACGTAACGTTTTTTCGGTGGTTGCACTGGGCAGTTCTCGTCAAGCAGCCACCCTCAACAGATCTTCCATTCTCCCGGCGGCTTTCAGTTGGATTTTGTATTTTAATATCTACTATGCTTAGATAATCACTCTGTGACTCTCCGGTAAGTGTGTTTAAGGTACTTTACTTATTATTTAATAAAAAGAATTGTAATTTAACTTAAATCAACGCCAATGCAAGGCGATATATATACGTGGAATCGCCACGTGGCAAGTGCGGATTAAATTCTGATTATTCATGTCATGAACCTTAAAACTGGCTGAGATAAAGTATTTACAAAGTATTTATAAAGTATTTATGTCTGTATATTTTTTCTAATTAGGTCAAGAGGGGCGTAAGAAAATGTATTTTGTAATTTTGTTGAAACAACGTGCTTTCTGTACCTGTTTAAGTTTGCAACTCATCTCGAAATTGTAATAAGGGATTATTAAGTTGACGAACAGTCTATGAATAGCTAGTTATTTCATTCTAAATTCTGTACTGAGGGTAATTTCAATGCATTCTTAAATTTTCAATATTTTCTTTTAAAACTGAGCACGTTGTGGTGTGTGAGTTATGCTGGAGTCAAAGGAGTATAGTGAATTACTGAACAGTTGAGTAATTACCCATATATATAATTGTGCAGGGTTCCTGATTTAAGTCGATCTCCTGATTCGCTCCAGCTGGTGGCCGATCATCCGCCACCCATGACATTAAACTAGTGACTTTCCGTGTTAGCCGCCGCCGGGAGAACGAGATGAACTACACGCTGCAATTACCTCAGGTTTTGTGACGGACTATAACCAGGTGACATTTAGGCCTTTAATAAATATTTTTGGCCGCTACAATGTACAGCATATGATACTATTCCTGGAACAGCTCCAGTTAAAGTTTGTTGGTGCACAAGTCCAGCGGGACAGTTAGTGCTTATAAATTTTGTCAGTTTTATTTTACAAACGCTTACACCCCGCAGAGTAAGTGTAAACCCAGACGGGGTCATGCGTCACCGAATTTTGCGGCTAAATTTTCTCTTATTGCAAAAGTATGCGTAACGTAATGTTACTGATTTGTAGGGCTGTTAATTATGCTTGTATGGGTGCCAGGGTACTTGATTGGGCATTTTCTTGATGGTATTCATAGATCTATATGGGTTTTGTTTTTTTAAGATTATTTAAAGGATTGGGGGGGTGTCTTGACCTGTCATCATCACCTGTCAGTGCGGTCATCCACAGGTTTCTGACTTGTTAAATTTTGTTACATCTGGTTCGGAGCATGGCCTTGCCTGAGGTCAACCCAATTCTGTATGAACACCTCACATGTGTTTTATTAGGGTTTTATGTTATAAAATTGTTTAATTAAAATTGTTATTAGACATTTTACAAAATTTATGTTAGCCTTTTAATAATTCAGTAATAAGTAAATTTTCATCATTTTCTTTACTGCCATAGCCAGTGTATTAATTGTTGAGTTGTTAATATGAGCAGACTATTGGTTATTACTTTTCAATTATAAATTTATTATATATTTTTTATAAAATTTATGTTAACCATGTAATAATTCAGTAATAAGTAAATTTTCATCATTTTCTTTTACTGCCATAGTCAGTGTATTAATTGTTGAGTTGTTAATATGAGCACACTATTGGTGTTTACTTTTCAATTATAAATTTTATTATACATTTTATAAGACCGTGCAGTCATGTTGACCTTGCGATGGCACATTACTATTTGGGGGAACATTCCTAAAATTTGTATACTTGTAATAATTTCATTTGTCGTAACCCTGTCATAATCTGACGTGTTAATGGATTTTTTTTTAAATGAAAAGTTTTTAAAGCAGGCTGGGCACTTGATCCGTTTACAATAGTTTGGGATAGGGGTCTTGGTCACGGATACTGGGGTTTATATTCTCCTGAGGTATGGTGAAATATATATATATATATATATATATATAGGCTGCCTGCCAGGTTAACATGTGTGTGTGGTGTATGTATATGTATATATGTGTGCTATGTGTATTCATGTAACTATATTGATTGAGGTTGTATTTATGTGTATTTATGAGAAATTATTATGATGATGTTTACAGATATTATAATTATATGATGTTATATGTGTATATTTTCAGAATGTTGTAATGCCAGGGAGGGGAGTAGAAGTTGTAATGAAATTTTTCTAATTCTATGAAAGTTATATTGAATAGTTAGAGTTATAATTATAAAGTTACTTGAAATGGCTAATATAAATTGTTATTGTTGTTTAACATCGAGTTTAATTGCAAGTCCCATCCCACTGGACCCAGCGCATTTTTGGCTTCTCTAGGCCCTCGGCCTAGTTTTAAATAACTAGTGACCCCTCTTTCAAAAAAAAAATTGTTTGTTTTTATAAAGCATAAAACTAGAAAGAGGGGTTACAAATGGTAGCAGAGCGTGGTTCATTCTAGGGTCTAACCTTGGGTCCTTGGGGGTGACGGGGCTTGCAAACTCGGAAATAGTTTGAAAAAATTCAAAACTTTGAAAATGAACAGAGGTAGATGCAATGGCAGGTTGCCATTGGTGTATATGCAATGGTGTATATGTATTGTCAATGTATAATTGATATTTGATTTGGGATTGTAAACCTGATGCTGCCACGTGGCATGCGTTTTAGTGTTGGGGTCTTTGTTGTTGTTGAGATTGGACCCTACCGGAGATCACGGGGGGATTGCCGGGGGAATGGGCTGTCTTATAAAGAGTTATGAAATAATAGCGCGTGAGGTTTGCTGGATGCGGTATGGCCCGACCAGAAGTCGTGTAGCGGGTCAATTTTTGGGTGTTTTTATTTTACCGTTTGGGGCATTATTATATATTTTTATTTATTTCGTTTTTGGGCGGACTGGTATAATAAATTTGTAAAAACTGTAAATGTATTATTGTGCAACGTTATTTTCCAAGCAACAGCACGATGTTGAGAAACAGCGTTTGGAACAAAGGCGATGCGCAATTTCAGTGGTGTAACACGGCAAAGGAATTTACCACCTTAAAAATTCTAAGAACTCTGTAAATGTGTGTCAACGCTCAAGCGCAACTACACCCGCACGCGCTCAAAGGACGCTCTAACAAAAAACTCAAGATGGCCAGAGCGTAAAAAATATTCGTCGTCTTCTCTAAAACCTCACGGAAGTCGCATTAAACTCCGCCTACTGTTGGTGACATCATCAGAGCCAAGTCCAATATCGGCCTCTGGACATACACACATACCGGCTTTAATCCATATATAAAGTGGTTACTTCCCAACAAATGGGGCAGGAGCGACGAAAACATCATGGCAGTAGAGAACCAGTTTCCCTCCAGGAACAGGTACATGTACCTGTTATGTACACCGTGACGGAAGAGTCGACTTTAAGTAGAGACGCCATACAGTTAACAGGACGCCAACACCGCTACAGACAATTACAGTTTCGTTTAGGGCCCGGTTGGTCGAGTTGCGTAAATGTAATTAATCCAGTAGGACCGACCGGGACCCGAGGAATTAACGGAAATAACTAGTTTCCAATAAGTGAAGTGGAGTGAATAAACGGGCAACTAACCGGGTTAACGAAGGACACGTGTCTGGCCAGAATCGCGACCGCAAGTTCGTAGAAACACAAGTGAATTTATAAAAGAAAAATAAAAGTTTTTTTTTTATTGTTTTAAATAAGAATGAGTGAGAGAGAGGAAGAAAAGCAGACTGGGCAGTCTATCTAGTAGTAAGTAATAATAACTAAGTTACACAAGTTTATAATTACATTCTAATCAGACAAAACATAGGGAAAAAAGGTACTAAAGTTTTCAAGCAATATACTAAAAATTTAACTGTACAAATGTTTATTAAATAATCGCTCATTGAAAATAAGGATTACTTCCGATAAAATGTGTTAGACTAAGTTATTTCGTCATTACCACTGTCTTATTCCTGTGTTGAAAAAATTCGTCTAGACGTTCCGGAATCTTCTGAATTATTAATTGGGTGGGTCAGATTGCTAAATTGTCCGTTTTATTAAGGTGGAGTGTAAAGGTTTTCGATATTTTATCCTATATACAAAATAATCGTGGCGACCTTGGTCTTCTGGTAAAATTTCAATAACAGGTAAGTGTTGTAATTGCGTGCAGGTAAGTCCTGGTAGTGATTTTATTTATTTTATATATTTCGGCCCCTTTTTTATTGTTACAGTCGGTACCGTCATTGACCAGATTTATTCGCTGAAGTTATAATAAATGTTTTTGTTGAAATGTTACATGTTGTCATAGTTGTTCGGTGGTGTGGATTGTTGGTCTATGTTGGTGTTTGATGTGTTTCTCCTCTTGAGAGTGGTGGCTGACGGAGAGGTGGTTCTGGAGTGGATCAGGTTTTCGCAGCGCTAGGGAACCCGGAGGTCGCTCAAAGGAAGGATAGTACTTGAGTTTTTCTGTTTTTGTGACTATGTTTTTGTAGGTCATGTTTGTGTTAGGTGTTTAGTGGGGATTTGTTTTATTATTGTTTGTTCTGAATTGTGCAATTCTGGTGGCGGTATGCTACCAGAAATTGCCCCACCCCATTTCAGGGGTTCTCCAGTAACTTTCGGTGTTGGATGGAGTAGATGAGGATAGGTTGTTGGTCTTCTTGGACCTGGTCCTGCAGTTGGCAGATTTCCCGGGTGTGTCCGATGAGGAGGTCTTGTCCCTTATATACCCGTATTGCCTGGCTATATACTAGTTCATTGGCATGGCTGGTCACCAGCACTCTGCGTCGGGGCTGCAGTATCGACACTTTCCATGCGGAGGTGTTGGACTTCTTCGTACCCCGTCGACGTGACCAGTTGAAGTTTAAGTTATTCTATCGTCTACAGGCCAACGGAGAGGCACTGGGGGACTTCATGCACGATGTAAGGAAAGCTGCCCGTATATTAAGACTGGGGTTGCCCGAGACGGAAGTCATACAGGTAATACGAGAAGGTCTGAATCCCCAAGAGAGATCCCGGCTGGTTTTTGCAGAGCCTCCACGTTCTTTTGCGGACCTGGACCGGTGGTGTGTGCATGCCAGGACTGTCCAGGCGAATGACGAGTCCCGGGGAAGAGCTGCTACAGATGTCCAATACTCCAGTGGTTCATTAGGAAGAGCTAAAGAAGACAAACATGGCGGTTGGAGGAGACCACAAGAGACTGTCAGAAAAACTGAATATTCCGGAAGTAATGGAGGCTACAAGGGGGTGGCAAGAGAGAGGACGGTAACAACAGCTACAGCACAGAAAACAAAGAAGTATGAAATTAACAGGGGAAGAAGAAGTTATATTAGTAAGCAAACATCGGCGAGTAGGGAGCCTGTAGCAAGTTATTCCTATTTGGAGAGTAAGGAAACTTTAAAGGTTCCAGAGGAATTACCAGTGCCTAAAAGAGTAGTGGAGGAAGAAGGTGAAGAGAAAGAAGAAAAGCGGAATAACTTCTGTGGATTAATACAAGACGACAAGAAAACGTCTGTTGATACTGAGTTACAGGACTCGAAGAGGACGTCATCGTTGAGTCCAGATGCCGCAGAATTTGTTCCGGTATCTCCATGTCGGTTCGTGACGGATCCAGATCCGGTAATATCGTCATCGCCTACGCAGGGATATGAGAAGTCACTTGATGGTGTAGCTTTACCATCGTCAGTAGAAATTAATTTAGTCATTGCACATGAACCTGGACAGCTGGATTCCAGGGTGGAAAATGTTGAGGACGTTGTAGTTGCTGAGAGTGGTGAAGGAGAGGAATCGAAGGAAGAGGCAGAAGAGCGGTCTGCAGATGCTGCACAGGAAAGTATAGTTGTAGGTGTTAGGGAGACTGAAGAGTCTGAGTTTTCGGATGGACACAGGGATGTCCAGGCTGCAAGTGTTTCTGAGGTTGCGGGTGGACAAGGGGATGTCCATGCTGCAAGTGTGGTAGAAGTAGATGAGGTAGAAGTTGAGGAGGAATTTGGCGGCAGCGTCGTGGAGTGTGTGAGTGAGAATGGTGTAGTGTGTGAAGATGTGCAGACGCCTTCCGTAAGTAGTGTTGAGGATTCCGAGGAATGGAAAGAAGTTTCATGCGGACATTAAACTAGTGACTTTCCGTGTTAGCCGCTGCCGGGAGAACGAGATGAACTACACGCTGCAATTACCTCAGGTTTTGTGACGGACTATAACCAGGTGACATTTAGGCCTTTAATAAATATTTTTGGCCGCTACAATGTACAGCATATGATACTATTCCTGGAACAGCTCCAGTTAAAGTTTGTTGGTGCACAAGTCCAGCGGGACAGTTAGTGCTTATAAATTTTGTCAGTTTTATTTTACAAACGCTTACACCCCGCAGAGTAAGTGTAAACCCAGACGGGGTCATGCGTCACCGAATTTTGCGGCTAAATTTTCTCTTATTGCAAAAGTATGCGTAACGTAATGTTACTGAGTTGTAGGGCTGTTAATTATGCTTGTATGGGTGCCAGGGTACTTGATTGGGCATTTTCTTGATGGTATTCATAGATCTATATGGGTTTTGTTTTTTTAAGATTATTTAAAGGATTGGGGGGGGTGTCTTGACCTGTCATCATCACCTGTCAGTGCGGTCATCCACAGGTTTCTGACTTGTTAAATTTTGTTACATCTGGTTCGGAGCATGGCCTTGCCTGAGGTCAACCCAATTCTGTATGAACACCTCACATGTGTTTTATTAGGGTTTTATGTTATAAAATTGTTTAATTAAAATTGTTATTAGACATTTTACAAAATTTATGTTAGCCTTTTAATAATTCAGTAATAAGTAAATTTTCATCATTTTCTTTACTGCCATAGCCAGTGTATTAATTGTTGAGTTGTTAATATGAGCACACTATTGGTTATTACTTTTCAATTATAAATTTATTATATATTTTTTATAAAATTTATGTTAACCGTGTAATAATTCAGTAATAAGTAAATTTTCATCATTTTCTTTTACTGCCATAGTCAGTGTATTAATTGTTGAGTTGTTAATATGAGCACACTATTGGTGTTTACTTTTCAATTATAAATTTTATTATACATTTTATAAGACCGTGCAGTCATGTTGACCTTGGGATGGCACATTACTATTTGGGGGAACATTCCTAAAATTTGTATACTTGTAATAATTTCATTTGTCGTAACCCTGTCATAATCTGACGTGTTAATGGATTTTTTTTTAAATGAAAAGTTTTTAAAGCAGGCTGGGCACTTGATCCGTTTACAATAGTTTGGGATGGGGGTCTTGGTCACGGATACTGGGGTTTATATTCTCCTGAGGTATTGTGAAATATATATATATATATATATATATAGGCTGCCTGCCAGGTGAACATGTGTGTGTGGTGTATGTATATGTATATATGTGTGCTATGTGTATTCATGTAACTATATTGATTGAGGTTGTATTTATGTGTATTTATGAGAAATTATTATGATGATGTTTACAGATATTATAATTATATGATGTTATATGTGTATATTTTCAGAATGTTGTAATGCCAGGGAGGGGAGTAGAAGTTGTAATGAAATTTTTCTAATTCTATGAAAGTTATATTGAATACTTAGAGTTATTATTATAAAGTTACTTGAAATGGCTAATATAAATTGTTATTGTTGTTTAACATCGAGTTTAATTGCAAGTCCCATCCCACTGGACCCAGCGCATTTTTGGCTTCTCTAGGCCCTCGGCCTAGTTTTAAATAACTAGTGACCCCTCTTTCAAAAAAAAAAAAAAATTGTTTGTTTTTATAAAGCATAAAACTAGAAAGAGGGGTTACAAATGGTAGCAGAGTGTGGTTCATTCTAGGGTCTAACCCTTGGGTCCTTGGGGGTGACGGGGCTTGCAAACTCGGAAATAGTTTGAAAAAATTCAAAACTTTGAAAATGAACAGAGGTAGATGCAATGGCAGGTTGCCATTGGTGTATATGCAATGGTGTATATGTATTGTCAATGTATAATTGATATTTGATTTGTGATTGTAAACCTGATGCTGCCACGTGGCATGCGTTTTAGTGTTGGGGTCTTTGTTGTTGTTGAGATTGGACCCTACTGGAGATCACGGGGGGATTGCCGGGGGAATGGGCTGTCTTATAAAGAGTTATGAAATAATAGTGCGTGAGGTTAGCTGGATGCGGTATGGCCCGACCGGAAGTCGGTACCGTCATTGACCAGATTTAGTCGCTGAAGTTATAATAAATGTTTTTGTTGAAATGTTACATGTTGTCGTAGTTGTTCGGTGGTGTGGATTGTTGGTCTATGTTGGTGTTTGATGTGTTTCTCCTCTTGAGAGTGGTGGCTGACGGAGAGTTGGTTCTGGAGTGGATCAGGTTTTCGCAGCGCTAGGGAACCCGGAGGTCGCTCAAAGGAAGGATAGTACTTGAGTTTTTCTGTTTTTGTGACTATGTTTTTGTAGGTCATGTTTGTGTTAGGTGTTTAGTGGGGATTTGTTTTATTATTGTTTGTTCTGAATTGTGCAATTCTGGTGGCGGTATGCTACCAGAAATTGCCCCACCCCATTTCAGGGGTTCTCCAGAAACTTTCGGTGTTGGATGGAGTAGATGAGGATAGGTTGTTGGTCTTCTTGGACCTGGTCCTGCAGTTGGCAGATTTCCCGGGTGTGTCCGATGAGGAGGTCTTGTCCCTTATATACCCGTATTGCCTGGCTATATACTAGTTCATTGGCATGGCTGGTCACCAGCACTCTGCGTCGGGGCTGCAGTATCGACACTTTCCATGCGGAGGTGTTGGACTTCTTCGTACACCGTCGACGTGACCAGTTGAAGTTTAAGTTATTCTATCGTCTACAGGCCAACGGAGAGGCACTGGGGGACTTCATGCACGATGTAAGGAAAGCTGCCCGTATATTAAGACTGGGGTTGCCCAAGACGGAAGTCATACAGGTAATACGAGAAGGTCTGAATCCCCAAGAGAGATCCCGGCTGGTTTTTGCAGAGCCTCCACGTTCTTTTGCGGACCTGGACCGGTGGTGTGTGCATGCCAGGACTGTCCAGGCGAATGACGAGTCCCGGGGAAGAGCTGCTACAGATGTCCAATACTCCAGTGGTTCATTAGGAAGAGCTAAAGAAGACAAACATGGCGGTTGGAGGAGACCACAAGAGACTGTCAGAAAAACTGAATATTCCGGAAGTAATGGAGGCTACAAGGGGGTGGCAAGAGAGAGGATGGTAACAACAGCTACAGCACAGAAAACAAAGAAGTATGAAATTAACAGGGGAAGAAGAAGTTATATTAGTAAACAAACATCGGCGAGTAGGGAGCCTGTAGCAAGTTATTCCTATTTGGAGAGTAAGGAAACTTTAAAGGTTCCAGAGGAATTACCAGTGCCTAAAAGAGTAGTGGAGGAAGAAGGTGAAGAGAAAGAAGAAAAGCGGAATAACTTCTGTGGATTAATACAAGACGACAAGAAAACGTCTGTTGATACTGAGTTACAGGACTCGAAGAGGACGTCATCGTTGAATCCAGATGCCGCAGAATTTGTTCCGGTATCTCCATGTCGGTTCGTGACGGATCCAGATCCGGTAATATCATCATCGCCTACGCAGGGATATGAGAAGTCACTTGATGGTGTAGCTTTACCATCGTCAGTAGAAATTAATTTAGTCATTGCACATGAACCTGGACAGCTGGATTCCAGGGTGGAAAATGTTGAGGACGTTGTAGTTGCTGAGAGTGGTGAAGGAGAGGAATCGAAGGAAGAGGCAGAAGAGCGGTCTGCAGATGCTGCACAGGAAAGTATAGTTGTAGGTGTTAGGGAGACTGAAGAGTCTGAGTTTTCGGATGGACACAGGGATGTCCAGGCTGCAAGTGTTTCTGAGGTTGCGGGTGGACAAGGGGATGTCCATGCTGCAAGTGTGGTAGAAGTAGATGAGGTAGAAGTTGAGGAGGAATTTGGCGGCAGCGTCGTGGAGTGTGTGAGTGAGAATGGTGTAGTGTGTGAAGATGTGCAGACGCCTTCCGTAAGTAGTGTTGAGGATTCCGAGGAATGGAAAGAAGTTTCATGCGGACCAGGTGAGCAACTAGAGGATGAAGATGTGCAGTGTTCAGATGGTGGTAGTGGATGTGATGGCGATGATGTTGATGATGAATGTGTTGAGGAAAATGAGATGGGAGAGAAGGTTAGTGAAGAAGTTGGTGAACGAGCTGGTGACGAGGGCAATGAAGAAATCGGTGAGGAGCTGGGCGAAGATGCTGTTGAAGATGGATCAGACGAGCAACTGGAAGATGATGAGGAGGTGCGGTGTCATGAGGTTGATTTGGATTATGGGGATGAAAAAGGGGAAATTGCGGAAGAGGAAGAAAAGGAAGAATTGGAAGAAAGAGAAGCAGGGAAGGCAGAAGCAGAGGAGTTAGATGATGAGGATAATCCAAATCGGGGTGAAAGTAGTGAGGTAAGTTGCCTTGATTCTGATTCAGAGGAAACAGGTCAGTACAGCTCAATACGAGATAATCTCTCAGAGAGTGGTGTACGAAAGGAACGAGTTACTAAAGTCCGTCACAGAAAGGTGAGAAGAAGCGGTTAACGGGTAGCGGGTAGATGTTCCCCACAGTCCCAGTGGTGTTCGTCTACTTCAGGGTTGCGCCCCTGCCCACGCGAGCCTTGGTTTTCTCCAGTCATTCTCCTTTTCGGAGGGAACCATGTCCTTACCCTTAGTCCTCGCTCTTGCCCTTCAAGGATCCTTGCCCCATTTCATCTTCCCAATTTTCCTACCCCTCCCGAAACAAAACAAAAAAATCGATGAGTTAGAGATTTTAGAGATTTGCTGAAGGTGCACTTAGATTGTGGTCCTCGAGATTGTCAGTTTCCCCTGTTTTGAAAGTTCTGATGGAGAGTGATAGTGTACTGTTGCTGTTTCGTTGTTTATAGTGGTTGAATTTGTTTATTGATCGTTGTGGGATCCGAGCCATGCCGCATTCCCAGTTGTATTCCATGGGGTTTTGTTGAGTGAGAGTAGGGTTGGATGTTCGTGTGCCCTTGATGCGGTCCTCTCTGTCTGGCTAGGCGGGGCCGTCCGCCCTAGTGTAGGGATGTGGGCCAGCCATATGGCAAGGATGGAGATGCCTTGTTGGTGCTTATGGCTGGTCAGTCCAAGAGGTGGACGAGAGGTAGTACGGTCACTCACATACCAAGGTGGGTGATACCTTGTTGGGTCTTCGGACGGGTATGTGAGTGGGACCGCAAGAAGTAGGCGTTGGTCACCGAGTGGGTGACGTGTTGGGGCGGTCCCGTGGGGTTGGCTTGGTGGAGGGGGTCGCATGGGGATGGCCGCAGTGTTCTGAGCCTCTGTTCTCCTGAGAGCCATGACTGGTGGGAACACCGATAGCAACGCGAGTTTCGTGGACTATAAGGGAGGTACACTGCAGGGTACCACTGAGTTCTAGTTGGCACCCATGTTGCCCTTTTGGAGTGGGGGTGTGCCGAGTTTTGGAAAAACTCGGCTATTTTCTTGTTAACGATGTGACGGGCATTGCTGTACATGTTAATTAATTAGCTTAACGATGCCTGCTCCGTTATCAATAAGCTTGCTATGCCGATCCGCGCGCCCTCTGTGGGGAGCGCTACGTAACGTTTTTTCGGTGGTTGCACTGGGCAGTTCTCGTCAAGCAGCCGGCCTCAACAGATCTTCCATTCTCCCGGCGGCTTTCAGTTGGATTTTGTATTTTAATATCTACTATGCTTAGATAATCACTCTGTGACTCTCCGGTAAGTGTGTTTAAGGTACTTTACTTATTATTTAATAAAAAGAATTGTAATTTAACGTAAATCAATGCCGATGCAAGGCGATATATATACGTGGAATCGCCACGTGGCAAGCGCGGATAAAATTCTGATTATTCATGTCATGAACCTTAAAACTGGCTGAGATAAAGTATTTACAAAGTATTTATGTCTGTATATTTTTTCTAATTAGGTCAAGAGGGGCGTAAGAAAATGTATTTTGTAATTTTGATGAAACAACGTGCTTTCTGTACCTGTTTAAGTTTGCAACTCATCTCGAAATTGTAATAAGGGATTATTAAGTTGACGAACAGTCTATGAATAGCTAGTTATTTCATTCTAAATTCTGTACTGAGGGTAATTTCAATGCATTCTTAAATTTTCAATATTTTCTTTTAAAACTGAGCATGTTGTGGTGTGCGAGTTATGCTGGAGTCAAAGGGGTATAGTGAATTACTGAACAGTTGAGTAATTACCCATATATATAATTGTGCAGGGTTCCTGATTTAAGTCAATCTCCTGATTCGCTCCAGCTGGTGGCCGATCATCCGCCACCCATGACATTAAACTAGTGACTTTCCGTGTTAGCCGCCGCCGGGAGAACGAGATGAACTACACGCTGCAATTACCTCAGGTTTTGTGACGGACTATAACCAGGTGACATTTAAGCCTTTAATAAATATTTTTGGCCGCTACAATGTACAGCATGTGATACTATTCCTGGAACAGCTCCAGTTAAAGTTTGTTGGTGCACAAGTCCAGCGGGACAGTTAGTGCTTATAAATTTTGTCAGTTTTATTTTACAAACGCTTACGCCCCGCAGAGTAAGTGTAAACCCAGACGGGGTCATGCGTCAACGAATTTTGCGGCTAAATTTTCTCTTATTGCAAAAGTATGCATAACGTAATGTTACTGATTTGTAGGGCTGTTAATTATGCTTGTATGGGTGCCGGGGTACTTGATAGGGCATTTTCTTGATGGTATTCATAGATCTATATGGGTTTTGTTTTTTTAAGATTATTTAAAGGATTGGGGGGGGTCTTGACCTGTCATCATCACCTGTCAGTGCGGTCATCCACAGGTTTCTGACTTGTTAAATTTTGTTACATCTGGTTCGGAGCATGGCCTTGCCTGAGGTCAACCCAATTCTGTATGAACACCTCACATGTGTTTTATTAGGGTTTTATGTTATAAAATTTTTTAATTAAAATTGTTATTAGACATTTTACAAAATTTATGTTAGCCTTTTAATAATTCAGTAATAAGTAAATTTTCATCATTTTCTTTACTGTCATAGCCAGTGTATTAATTGGTGAGTTGTTAATATGAGCACACTATTGGTTCTTACTTTTCAATTATAAATTTATTATATATATTTTATAAAATTTATGTTAGCCTTTTAATAATTCAGGAATAAGTAAATTTTCATCATTTTCTTTTACTGCCATAGCCAGCGTATTAATTGTTGAGTTGTTAATATGAGCACACTATTGGTTCTTACTTTTCAATTATAAATTTTATTATACATTTTATAAGACCGTGCAGTCATGTTGACCTTGCGATGGCACATTACTATTTGGGGGAACATTCCTAAAATTTGTATACTTGTAATAATTTCATTTGTCGTAACCCTGTCATAATCTGATGTGTTAATGGATTTTTTCTTAAATGAAAAGTTTTTAAAGCAGGCTGGGCACTTGATCCGTTTACAGTAGTTTGGGATGGGGGTCTTGGTCACGGATACTGGGGTTTATATTCTCCTGAGGTATGGTGAAATATATATATATATATATATATATATATATATATATAGGCTGCCTGCCAGGTGAACATGTGTGTGTGGTGTATGTATATGTATATATGTGTGCTATGTGTATTCATGTAACTATATTGATTGAGGTTGTATTTATGTGTATTTATGAGAAATTATTATGATGATGTTTACAGATATTATAATTATATGATGTTATATGTGTATATTTTCAGAATGTTGTAATGCCAGGGAGGGGAGTACAAGTTGTAATGAAATTTTTCTAATTCTACGAAAGTTATATTTAATACTTAGAGTTATAATTATAAAGTTACTTGAAATGGCTAATAAAAATTGTTATTGTTGTTTAACATCGAGTTTAATTGCAAGTCCCGTCCCACTGGACCCAGCGCATTTTTGGCTTCTCTAGGCCCTCGGCCTAGTTTTAAATAACTGGTGACCCCTCTTTCAAAAAAAAATTGTTTGTTTTTATAAAGCATAAAACTAGAAAGAGGGGTTACAAGCATCCACTTACTTCATTAATATTTAAATGATTTTAAATACAAATTTTTGGACATGGAAGTCATATATGGTTCTCCATACCGATTTTTAATTTTATTTTTGCTATAGAATTTTGGTTAGAAGACTAATTTGATTTAAGGAATGTTTGGATTATCGATGCTCTACAGTTAATAAGAGTAGGCCTACTGGTGTACTTACTATCACTATCCAACATTTCAGCAACTTCGTCCCACAGTTTTTTCACTATTCCTGTTTTACCATACTCTTTACACACTATGTCCCACAAACTGTTTCCTTTTAAACACTTAATTTATTAAAATTTTGTTATACATTGGTACTGGTATGAGATTTTTAGACACAACAGAAGCAACTGTCCTCCTCTATACGCGCAGAAGAAATATGAACTGCTTCATTCCACACGCCACACGTTGGTACACATGCACGAGAAAAAGTATGATTCAAAACCAACTTCATTACCACTCATGAATTTAAAAATCCTCTTGTACACACTAACATGCCTCCCTCGCCTACTCGCTTCATTCTTAACTGCAGCCTAAGAGTAATACTTTGAGACTTCTTTTCAATGAACCAATAAAAAGTCTACAATCGTCAGCTTTGAATTAGATGTTGAAACTTATCATGAGTCCTGGGCACACCTTTGCAGAAACCAAATTCACCCTCTTCAGAAAAAAAAAATGGAACTAATTCTGAGGCAAATATTTTAAATTTAGATTTGTACTCCCATGCCAAGTATTCATATATACCAAATAACAATTTAATATTTATAAACATATGTACAATGTTTATATAAATAGTTATAGTTTACTTTATAATTTATCAAATATGTCAAAATTAGATATATTACTTGTGAGAAAACTGAAGATCGTATAATGTTTTCCTTATTTTCCCAGTAATCAGCACCCAAAACACTATAACAATTGCCCTATCGCTCATCTCATTACATTTAAGACAATTTTCCCATCATAGACCTGTGAATTATCAGTGTAGTTTCTCACAAACTTTCAAAAGGACACACACACACACACACACACACGTACGTACTCAATGTATCTCTAAAAATGACAGATTTTCACTGTTCTGTTATGATTCTGGTTCAACTTATTTTAGTACACCATGAAAATAAGTACTGTATTTTGTTATATTCTCGTGTTAAGCAATCATGTTCCTAGAGCTCCTTTTTATCAATACTTTCTTCCAGAGGTTATCCACTTTTATAATCCAATTATTCGATTTATGTGAAAGACAAAAATGCATACCTTAAACAGTCTTTTAGTGATCTTCACTACCGTTTCCTGGGATACAATGTTATCTGCAGCCATGTCCTGTGAGCTTCCGTACTCCAGAATATTATATACCATCTGCACAAACAACACACAAATTACACATTACTCACGGAATTACACAGCATTACATTTCCTTAGTAATAGTGTGTTTGTGTAACGTGTTTGTTTCACCTTAGTCTTGTCTTCTGACACACGACGTCTTCTGAGTGCCTCCACCAAACCAGTTATATCGTTGTTGGAATGTTTCTTGTACCGCAGTCCATATAGCATTACAAGACGACAAGCTTCTTCATCACGCACCTTACTGTTACCTATTAAAGATCTTATTCTCTGCAGACAAAAAGAAAAAAGTATTATGTTTACTTCACACACACACACACACACACACGCACGCATGCACGCACGCTTAATATTAAGACTATATCTTTCATTGGAAATTATATTGTATTTCAGTTGTTTATGACTTTATTATCATCATCCTTACTACAAACATTCTTGTACAAAAGTTTTATTTATTTATTAAATAATGAAAATACTAGACTGCAAGAATAATGTCTTTTTGTTAACACACTTAACAACGCATGAAAAAATAAATTAATTAATATAGAGTCACTGTTATTAGAACATATTCATTTCAGTTTAAAAACATGCATTTAAATTATACAAAAAAGAATTTTGTGGGTCATACTATACATCAATGAACACATAATGATGGATCTGAATTTAAGCCACAGACTGGAATCTAATTTTAGGGGGAACCGAGGTTGGCTAATACTTTAACACTTTGACGCCGGGCCCTTAACATGGTGGTCCTTTGGCCATGCCGGGCCATTTTTGCATATACAGTAGGACCTCTGTATATCGAACTTCTTTATATCGAAAATCTCCATTTATCGAATTTTTTTTAAGTCCCGTGAAATTTCAATATAAAATAATTTCCATATATCGAAAAAAATTTCTATATATCGAACTTTGTAACTTCAGAAATGAGGGGAAAATTATCTGTGATTCCACACTGACTAAAAATGAAACCTGTTAGACCGGTCTGGATTAGTCAGTTGATCACGTGACACTGTGCGTGTTCCTCACTCCCTCAATCTACAACAATCGTTCCCGCGCATTACAGTATCTCATCATTCGGTAGTACTGTATGTTATTAAGGAGTAAGGTTAACTCAGTTTCAGTCAGTCTTTATTTTTATTTTGAGTTTATTTTTTATTTTTTCTTGAGTTCACGAGAACGTAAATGCTGTAATGTCAAAAAGAAAATCTTTGAGTGTTGCAGAAAAGGTGGCATTATTAAAAGATGTGGATAGTGGAATGCGAAAAAAAGACGTTGTGATAAAGTTTTTGATTCCGCCGAGTACAGTGTCAACCATAATAAAGAATCGAGAATCTGTTTTAAAAACTCATGAAAATGTAGGAACAGATAGAAAACGGTCTAAAACGTGCAAATATGATGACATGGACAACGCAGTTCTTGAGATAAAATGGTGTGAGATAAAAACATGCCTGTCTCAGGACCGCATATAAAGGAAAAGGCGGTAGAGTATGCTAAAGTGTTGGGGCACGAAGAGTTTCAAGCAAGTTCTGGATGGTTGGACAAATTTAAGAAACGTCACAGCATTAAAGAAAAAGTTATTTCGGGAGAAAGTGGAAGTGTATCTGAAGCAGACTGTAACCAGTGGAAAACTACAACATTAAGGTTAATTTTAGAAAAGTATGAACCAGATAATGTTTTTAACATGGATGAAACCAGACTTTTTTTCAGATGTTTACCAAATAAGACTTTAATCTTTAAAGACGATAAATGCTTCGGAGGTAAACATAGTAAAGAACAAATAACTGTTGTCGTGTGTGCCAATATGTCCGGAAAAGAAAAAAATAAACTGTTGGTGATCGGAAAAAGCAAGCAACCAAGATGTTTTAAAGGAGTGAAGTCTTTAGAAACCGACTACGAATACAATAAAAAGTCATGGATGACGAGTGAGATTTTTGAGAAATGGATAGTAAACTTTGACAAAAAACTGATAAGACAAAAAAGAAAAGTGGTTCTTTTTGTTGACAATTGTCCGGCACACCCTCCTTTTGTGGCAAAAAAGTTAACAAACTTGAAGCTGGTTTTTTTCCCTCCAAACACCACATCTAAACTACAACCATGGACCAGGGAGTAATAAAAAATCTCAAAATGCTTTACCGAAAACAGATCCTCAAGAGGCTCATTTTTGCATTGGAAAACAACAAACCTATTGATGATGCGATTAATCTCAGACTGTGTATATCAGAGGTAGCAAAGGTGTGGCAAAATTATGTAGCAGAATCAACAATACAAAATTGTTTTATAAAAGCTGGCTTCTCTCAAAATACTGTTGTGGAAGAAGTTACTGCACTGCCACAACTTGAGGATTGTTGGAACCAGTTACAGTCAACTGGCGCAATAGATCAAGACATATCACTCGATGAATTTTTAAGCGTCGACGAAGACGTTATTGTTGCAGAATATCCAACGGACGATAACATTTTAAGTTCATTAAAAGATACTGAAGATTTAGGTGAAGACATTGAGGCAGAAGAAATTGACGTTCCTAAACCTTCTAAGAAAGAAATGATGGCAGCATTTGAAACAATCCGTCGAGGTCTTCAATCGGAAGAATATGTAAAAGAATATGTGCCTGATGATATTTTCCAGTCGCTCAACAAATGTGAACACTTTTATGAGGAATCTGCATCAAATTTGGTTCAGAAAGACATTCGAAATTATTTTACGACCAATTAATAAAATACAGTATTACTCATTTAACACGTAAGTTCCTACTTTTTTAAGTACAAACAATTTTTTAAAGTAAATAAATAAATACTGTACACTAAATACTTTTTATTAAATAAATACAGTAATTTTTATTAAATAAATGCTTATGGTTTTCATTTATTTATTTCCAAAATGTCGTTTTAATAGTATGGAGGCCTATACACGATTTTTTTAACAAATTCCAGTGCTTTTCCTAACCTACGAATAATAATAATAAGAAACAGGTTTCTGTATATCGAAATTTCTATATATCGAATTTTTTCTTAGGAACCATCAAATTCGATATACGGAGGTCCTACTGTATTTAAAATGCTGTAGCTTCTAAACTATATGGCAGAAATATGCTACCTATGTTTTTATAAAGATCTAAGTGTTTTCTTTAAAATGGTGTGTATACCATATGTCATCGTGTTGGTTATTTCACATGAAATTTCTTTTCAAAAAAGTTATGTTTTTGGAAGAAGAAAAAATTGGCCAAAACACTTGGTGTTACTAGAAACTTGCAATTTTATTTTTATTTGTTAGAAATGGATTAAACAATACATTACATAATGTTTATAACATATATTGGTTTATAAAGGTGTACTTTTGTAATTTTTTTACAAGAACCGCTTGTCCGACATTTTGACACGCAAGTGGTGTTTAGCCAACTAACGTAACAGTTCGTTGCGCGCTGTTTCATGTCAACTGTACCTATGAAAGTGAACGCATATGCGATCTAGCGGATCATTTGGGTACTACAAAGCCTGACATCATTTCAAAACAGCGCCAAAGACGTCTTTATGCATACGGAATCATGCAAAAACACACTGAAACTTCAGGACATCAATTGACGTCCGTCGGCATTCTCGGAAGTTTTCAAAGGACGTCAATTGACGTCCATCGGCGTCAAGGTGTTAGTAATTATCATTTCAAGTTTGAACCAATGAATTTTCACTGATAGTTAAAAAAAACAGATCTTGTTATTAAAAACATAGATTAACAAAATATAATCCACCACACCATACCTGTAGCTGTTGCGAATGCTGGTTCTGACACGCAAGTTCTTGTTCCATTTCAGATACTTCCAACAAGTTACGTTTACCAACTAATGAAGATAACTCACTGATAACAGCCACATGTTTTGCTACGGTTCCGGACATTTTCTACAATGAAATACACCTAGTAAGATCTCTGAGCTGCATAACTCGCTAATTACTTTGAATTGAATATATTTATTACTCGATAAAATCAAATTAATAAATTTTATTTTTTTAAACTGTATGTATTTTTTAGTGTTGGCTGACAAACACCATGAAGAGGTAACCATACATCATTACCATGGGTAACAGAATTTTTGCTGTGCCTTACAAAGGTAAAAGAAAAATTACAGAAACCCAAACCACTCTACTGTTTTATTTAGTAAAACAGCAATTGTACAGTACACAATTATTACTACAATTGATGTCTGAGGCTTTCATGGCCAGCGTCAACGTTAGAATTTTGGCTTTCCGAGCTGTAAGGCTGTGGTCTTATGTATATTATGTAAGGCCATGGTCTTATGTATATTATGTAAGGCCGTGGTCTATAGTATGGTTACTGACTGCGATAACTTGGTCAGTGTTACAGCCTTTGGTCACAACTTCATACACTGAAGATGGTTGTCAAAGGTACGGCCGAAACGTTTGCAGCCAACAACTTTAGACCATGGCTTTACAGCCTGGCAAGCCAAAATTCTAATCACTATTACATGTTTTACTATCATGAATACAATAAATACTTAAAAATCCCTAACGCTCCTTTTTTTACTTAAACGTATAACAATAATGCCTAAATGGAAAAATAATTTAGTCCCAGCTTTTTAAGTTTATGTAAGTTTCCATAAATATGTATAAGCCTATATGACACACGTTTCACAATTACACTTAACTGATAATAATAAGTAAAGATTTTTTGAAAACGTAGCTTACAAACTTTTTAAAAACAGTCAAAATTTGCAAAGGGTGTTCACATAGGGTACAGTTGGGTGAATACGGTCACTTAAGTCAGGGGCGGCTTTGTAACTACGCACGTGCCTGGGGGCAGCACCTATTGGGAGGTGGCAAGAAAAAAAGTACAATAGAACTTGGCTAATTCGAACGTGCATAATTCGAATTCGTGGATAATTCGAACTTTTACCGTGGTCCCTTGAATATCCTATGTAAAACCGTACGAAAACATCGTCTGTAATTCGAACTTACTTTGGTTAATTTGAAATAAAAATTTTTTGCTCAAACTACAAAAAATCACCTGCAATATGGGCTAGACCACGTAACAATAGAGACACGACTGGAAACAGACAAGCAGGCATCGCCCTTTGTGAACAGACGCTTGTCCTTTGTGTCAAATTCGTGGAATTGGCGCCAGTATCTCGCGATGACACGTGACTGGCTCGTGTAACGGTACCATTCGCCATTTTCCCTTGTTCCACGCCTCATCAGTCAGCCACTCTCACTGTTGCTTTCAGTTCAGTCTGCCTGCATTCGTGGAAGGGTTAAGTCTTTTTGAGTTTCTAGTGTGCGAGCTGTGTCCTGTAGTGAGAGACCGTTCCTTTCTTTATACAGACTGGTGTGATTTAGTGGATTATTGTGCAGTTTTATTGTGTTGTGTGTTCATCATGGCTCTTTCAAAACCAACACGGACCCAATACAAATCATTGACATTTGCCGAAAAAGTTGCCGTTATTCGGGAAGTGGAAAAGGAAATCTGAAATTGCTAAGGAATTCAGGATACCACCAAATACACTGTCAACGTATCTAAAAAATAAAGAGATTTTGAATAGTGTGTGTAAAGCCAGCGACAAAGATAGGAAAAGAGCGCGAGGACCAGAAAATCCTGACGTGGATGAATGTGTAGTGAAGTGGTTTAAGCAAGCAAGGGACAAAAAAATTCCAGTCAGTGGGCCCCTCGTCAGAGCCAAAGCTGATGAATTCGCATCTAGCTTAGGGAAAAAAGATTTTAAGGCCAGCACTGGTTGGCTCGATGGTTTTAAAGAAAGGAATGGCATGTCTTTCAAAACTGTTTGTGGGGCAAGTGGATCTGTTGACGTTGAAGCTGCAAATTCATGGAAAGACGATTTGTTGCAAATGATTTCTGATAGAGACGCTAAAAACATTTTTAACGTAGATGAGACGGGCTCATTCTTCAAATGCACCCCCGACAAAACACTTGCTTTTAAAGGAGAAAGTTGTAGTGGCGGCAAACACAGCAAGGAGTGCATAACACTTTTAGTCGGAGCAAACATGGATGGCTCGGAAAAACTGCCTTTGCTAATGATACGGAAGTCAGCCAACCCACATTGTTTCAAAAATATAAAAACAAAACCAGTTGAATATGAATCAAACAATAAAGCTTGGATGACAGGTGAAATTTTCGAAAGATGGCTTTTGAAAATCAACAGGAAATTTCGGAATCAAAACAGAAGAATCGTCTTGTTTATTGAGAACTGTACAGCGCACAACACTATTCCTGTGATGAAAAATGTAAAGGTTGTGTTTTTCCCCCCAAACATGACTTCAGTAGTTCAACCTATGGCCCAAGGTGTAATAAAAAAGTTTAAGCATTTTTACAGACGGCTTGTGGTCCAAAACATTCTGTCAGTGCTTATTTAGATGAGCACGAAAATACTATCAAGATTAACATCCTTCAAGCTGCCCGCATGTGCAACAGTGCTTGGGACCAAGTTACGCAAAAAACAATTGCTAATTGCTTTCGTAAAGGTGGTTTCTGCCACATTGAAGGTGAAGAGGAGAATAAAGGTGCTAGAGAAGTCGTACCCACTGTGGATAACTGGGAAGATGTTGGACATGACGCAGGCATTCGTTACGAAGAGTTTGTAAACATGGATGAAGACTTGGTGGTGGTGCGGAGATCGTGGCTGATGTTATGAACAAAAGAAATGATGGTGCATCTTCAGATGAAGAAGGGGACCAGCTAGAACTTCCAGAGATACCGATTCCAACGGCTTCACAGGCATCAAATTACATTCAAGACTTGAGACGGTTTGTTGAAGGACAGCAGAACGTAAGTGACGCTATTTTCCAAGCATTTAATAAACTTGAAGAGTTTACTACAACTCAGTGTATTAACTGCAAAATGCAATCAAAAGTTTCTAGCTTTTTTAAAAAACTGTAAATGCTATATTTTGTACTGAAACGTGTTTATACGTTTGTAATACATATGTGTAAGGAAATTGTTTAATAAAATAACATATTGCTTTACTGAATTTTGGTTTTTGATTTGATTTTTCTACCCTTATTAAAACTTTCCTAATTCGAATTTTTGGATAATTCGAATTTTTTACTGGTCCCTTCAGCTTCGAATTAGCCAAGTTCTACTGTATTTTAACAAAATTAAAAAAAAATAGTTCACACGACAGAAATTGTTTATGGTACTAAAGTAAAGGCTTTATGATTTAATATACTGTGGGACATATTAACTATGGTACATATTTAATTGTTGCGATTTCAGGTCAGTTAGATAAAGTTATTGCCTGTTCATAGCAAGCACGAATAATTCGTGTGCGAGGACGGACCTGTGTGACTGATAACAAGTCTATACAGGCACAGTTGTATCTTGGCTTGCTATCTTACAAAGCTTATTTTAATTTAGTGTCAGTACAACTGTGTCGGTGACTTAAAATTTCCTTGTTTTCAAGATATCAACCTTATTACAGTTTTTGTGTTGTGAATAGGTATTTAAAGTGCAAAGTGTTATAATTCTTCAATGTACAGTGAGTTATTTTTTTATAATTGCTGACTCCGAATCTTTCTCGTAAATCTGGGGTCTTTTCTGTTATATAACCTTACTATATGCACGATTCTTCCTACGATTCTTATTACTTTTTCAGTAGTGTGGGATACTAGAAAATTATTCTGCTGATAGATCATTTTCTGCTTTGAAGAGAATAAAATCATATCTTTGCTCTACTATGAAAGAAGAAAAGTTGAGTTCTCTCTTACTTCTTCACATTGAGGCTGATATTTTAAATGGAGAGGGATTTGAATACAACAACCTTATTGATGAATTTATCATGAAGAAATCAAGGCATAAAGGCTTGTGAACCAAACCTTTTCTTAAGATGAACTTTCACTGTGATAATGACAATAAGATATTATATAATAATCCATAAATAACAATGTATTTTTTAAATAAATTATTTGTTTTCTTTTCATAAATAAATGCCTAATGTTCAATATATTATTTGTTTTTATTATTAATTTCTATAACAGATTATTAACTATGCCATTCGGATCCGGCGTTAAACTGTAGGTCCCATATACCTGTGAGAGTCTCAGTACCACATGCACCACGGGTATATGCAGGGAGGGTACAAACCAGTCGAAGACTGAAGGACTACGTAACAGATTATTGTTACTTTCAATTTTTTTATATTAAAAATAAATAGATTCATAAGTTCAGTAAGAGCCAGTGACATTCCAAGGAACAAGAATATTAAGCTGCTATCGTTCTTGTCTAAAACAGATGAACTATCTCTAAAGAAATTTGGGGGAGGCATATAAATTGTCCCTAGTAGCGGCATATTTCAAAAGACAGCCCTGACTAAAGTGGAATGTGAGAATTATAAGAAATTCAATATGAAAATTGTAAACTAATGTAAGCAATGTATTTTTCTACTTATTTATCAAATACCATGTAAGTAGTTTTTCTACTGAATGATTCTAAACAAATTTAATGGTGTTCTGCTAAATGACTACAATGACCCAATTCATCCACAATGTCCAGGTGAGTAGGTTTAGGAAATTGGTTGAAAAGGGTCCACATTTTGGTACTATTTAAAATAGAAATATAAAGTTTCTTATAACATACAACATATGCATGTAATAAAACAAAATTTAATAAAATTAGTTAAAATAATAATTAATTGTCTAAAGAAAATAATTTGTACTTAGACAGCTAACAACTTTTATTTTATGTCACAATATGTTCAGAATGTTACACTAAAAAAATTAGTCTTATTAACTTAACAAATTATAATATGAAAGTTATGTACAAAGAAACAATTTCTAACAACAGCAAAAGAATTAATGCACACATGCGAAAGAATTAACATCCACTTGCATTTTCCACAAACGAGAAACTTTCTTCCTTTCTGCACTATTTGGCATGATCCTAATTTGCACGAACTGCATTATTACCCTTGCTACGAAAAATATTACCAGGTTTGTTGATAAGACTCATCAACTTTATAAATATTGTCTGGTTTGTCAATTAAACCAAGTTCTCTTAGCTGTACCCAGTTCTAAACTACTGTAATAATCTGTAACTTCTTTACTCAATTGTTCACATCTTCCTGGGAATTATCTCTAACTAACGTGCCTGAAAAGACTGCAAAAAGTCTTTTCCAGCTATTTTTGTGTTTTTATTAAACCTGTCTGGTATTTTACTGTTCTCTGTGAATTCAAAAGCCTTCCATTGTACCTCCATCCACTTTAAACCAAATCTGGATTTTGCTAATTTAATTATTACTTGTGTAAATTCTTCCTCTTGTTCCATTTAAAATGTGGTCTGAACCCCTCACTTTTGTTTACATATTTTATTTCACTCCTGTTGAAACATATCTGAAAATGTGAAATTGGAATGCCATGCGTTACAGTTGCTAATCGCTTACTGATTGCATTATTACTACCACATACAACTTAATTGCCTTCTCCATGTCAACTTCATTCCAGTTTTGAATCGTTTGCCATTTATACTTTCCGATATAAAACATTTAACAAGGGAAAATTGTTATTTGTCTTATTTTTGATAATATTCAGCTGACCCGATTCACCTGGAAATCTATGACTCTATCCTGACTTTACAAGGACTTTATTATTGTCATGTTGGCAGCACTGACATGAATGCAGGAATTTAATAATGTACATTATGTTAACGCTGAAGTGTACGGATTATACAGAATATATAACACACTTGTAGCAATAGGGCAATAGGTTGTTAACTATGTTCAACTTTAAACCTAAACATTTAATATATTAGATGTGTGCCGGGGTTTGAATTTTCCCGGCGTGATTTGAACGTTCAGTGACGCCAACGCGCGTAGCAGCTGTGTGCCACAGCTAACTCGATTATTAAGATATGATTGCCAAGACTGGCAACACAATCTAGCAGGCCTGGTCAATCGTATCAGCTGTTCGTTGTACGGTTAGTGAACAGCTTACCAAAGGTTTTGATCGGCAAATTAAAACAAGTTGATTTTATGTAGCATAGTGGGACCGAAGAATTCAGGCATCACTCTCATTTCTTCGCCAACCTTCCAATAGAGTGTTCGATGGTCTGACGGCCCAGGGTTAAGTACATCGTAGATCTTTCAATATGACTTCGTAAGCCAGTAAAGCGTTTTCAGGGTCCCCGAACCAGCCGGGAGAAAGGGAAAGCAGAGATAGTGACATCAACACCGGTCATTATCCACAGAGCAGTGCACCAGGATGCTCCCCGAAGCCGTCAGGCCCAGAAATACTTCTGCTACAGAACACCGAAGGACATCTGCCCAGAATGAGACTCTGGAAATTCACCACACTCTATGGATCATCTACAGCACTCATGGCACACTGGTCAACATGGTACCATTTGAGTTCGTCAACAAAAGTACAGGTGGGAGCATACTAATTATTAAACTTCAGTCAACAACAACTCAATAGACTGGCCCCTGGTATTCAGGTTAAATATCTTGTTAATGCTCTTAAAGAAAATGGTACAAGAACTCCACCTGTTTCAAATAAAATTGTAACTAAATATTTTGTGATAACTTAAATTGATGTTCTTAAAGAAAATGATACTAGAATGCAACTGTTTAAAAGACGGTAACTAAATATTTTGTGATAACTTAAATTGATGTTCTTAAAGAAAATGGCACTAACAAAAAATTGTTACTGGTTACAAGAGTGTTGATTGCAAATCCTGTCACTCTGGGTTCCAGCACACTTTCCTCTAGGCCAAATAGTTTAGTTATTAAATTTTGACCTGAAGGTGGCAGGATTTGCAATGAGATTTAAGAGTTTAACATATTGTCTGGGTCTGAAAGGAAGGTTGAGTAGTTATATATTTAAGATTTATGAAATGAAATGAGTTGAAATGTATTTTTTTTATTAGTGTTGGTGATCATTAATTGTTTGATAAATCCATAAGATGTGTGATATTTTATTGAAAGATGTGTTATTACCATTATTATTGTTAGTGCAGATTATGTCCTTAAATGTTATAATTGCTTCATTATTTTAAATGTTATTGTACAGTAGAGCGGTAATTTTTACTTTATAGGTTGGCTAATCTGCGCTTTAATTTTTACTGTAATCTGATCATTCATGTCGGTGCTCCGCACAGTTTGTCACAGACGCTAGTAAGCGGCGGTCGGCTCGCGCCCACAGTCTCACTGTCACATTTTCTTCTTGTCGCGACAATCAATGTAGGCCTTAGGCCAACACTTCACTTATGGCCCATTAGGCCCGTTCATTAACTTAATTTAAAGTTGATACGAATTGTATCCACAATATGCTTATTAGCCAATCTATCACTCAAAATGGTACCTAACAATTTCTAATGTAATTGTGAACATTAAATAAATGAATTAATTACAGTCCACTCGCTTCATCATTTCTGCATCCTGGCGAATCAACTTAAAGTATAGAACACTTCACACTTAACATTCTTCTACAAACATTTTCCGGTCCACGCGGACCGGACAAATAACATTTTTTGGTCGCTCCAGACCTGAATTTCCAGATGTATTATTCACAATCATTATTTTTCTGCCCCTATTTCTGGCCATCACGGGCGAATCAGCATATCCGCTGATACGACCGTGGCGTGATTCGATCAGTATTTCGCTCGTCACCTTTGAGACTCCTGACAACATCATCGCAAGAGCCTGCTAGCTTCAGTACGTCAAACAAGGCTGTCATCTCTCCGAGCTGTGTTTGCCATCTTCTCCACGGCGTCGACGCTTCAGGACATCGCCTACAAGGTATCACCTCAATAACATCATATCAAGGTGCGTACAATTGCTGAAGAAGGCCTCAAAGTGTTAGTCAGAAAGAGAGGCGGCTTAAAGTCCGCAATAGTGCGCATACAATCAGCTGTCAGTAACTTTGATACAAATTCCAATACAAAACACTTTTTAACAGTAAGACTTGAAAGTTTGAAAAGCTTGGCATCGAAGTACGACGAGGTACAGTCTGAAATCGAACTTATTTGTAAAGACATAAACGCTGCTCAAGAAGACCGAGTTGAGGTCGAAGAAATGCTATATTCGACGGAAGCAAATATTTTGCAATTGATTGATACATTTAATGTTCAGACTGTACCTTCCGTATTATCGACCCACATGCAATTAAAACCAATAAGTTTGCCCTGCTTCACAGGCAATATCTTGGAATGGCAGCATTTTCATTCAATTTTTACGGACTTGGTGCATACAAGATCCAATCTAACGCCAGTGCAGAAATTACATTATTTACATTCTTCTTTAAAAAATGAACCGTTAGACTTAATCAAATCACTACCTATTTGTAAGGAAAATTACTCAATAGCGTTGAGTTTGCTGTCCGCAAGGTATGACAACAAGTTCATACTAGCAAAATACTATGTTCAAAATTTACTTCAAGTCAAGTCGATAATTAAAGACTCTGTCCAAAGTTTGGCAGAATTCACAAACATGATAACGTCTTCCGTTAATTCACTGGCGGCAATGCAACTGTCAGTGAATTCATTTGAATTTATTACTATACAATTATTATCAACTAAACTCGACCCTACTACTTTTAAAATATGGAAGGAGTCTATATTTTTAAACGCACGTAGACAGCTGTTGGAAAATACACTGCCTATCGATGCCGGACAGCAACTCAACAAGCCGAGTTTAAGACTCAACAATAAATCTGATAAATATAAATCAAGAAACGCTGCTGGCAGTACTATATTTAAGAGTTATCACTCAGCGTCAAGCAATTGTTCATGTTTGTGTTGTAAGTCTAATCATCTGCTTTACATATGTGATAAATTTCGTGCATTAAGCACCGCTGAGCGGGGACAATTTGTATCAAATCACAAATGTTGTACCAATTATCTTAGATCAGATCATTTTGTATCCAATTGTAAGAACAAGCAGGTATGTAAGATCTGTTCAAAACGACACCACACATTGTTGCACACGAACAATGTGCCAAACTCAATTTCTGCCAGTAGTAGTACCTATTGCTCACTTAAATTACAATCCACGAACAATGTTCTTTTATCAACAGCAACTGTATTTGTCATTGACCAGGCTGGCAACAGACAAAGGGCAAGAGTTCTTTTAGACGCCGGTTCACAAATAAATTTTTGCACCAAATCATTTGCAAGGAAATTACGGCTTAATTTGACTAAATCCAACATACCAATTACGGGTATAAATAATACTGCGTGTTATGCCACTAATCTCGCGTCTATATGCATTATTTCTCGTTATCAGAGATTTAGCTTCGAGGCAAAATGTGCTATCTTATCTGCATTAACCCACAATGTGCCGGCACAATCGTTTGACATAAATCAATTCAACATTCCGGACAACATTTTTCTGGCTGACCCAAATTTCAATATATCATCCGAAATCGACATACTCTTAGGGGCGCAATTTTACCTGGATTTAATTTTAGCCAACAAATACGTTCGCGGCCCTCATTTTCCCATCATTCAGGAAACAAAGCTAGGCTACATTTTGGCTGGCAATCTGCCCAAACACTGCCGCTACAAGGGTCCTGCTGTTTCGTTCCTAGCTAGGAACGACAGTCAAATTTTGCAGTCTCTCGAAAAATTTTGGGAAGCAGAAACTATCCCTGACAACACACCTGATAACGAGCCAGCTTGTGAGGAACATTTCATGCGTTCTACTCATCGCAACCATGAGGGTAGGTTCGTGGTTTCACTGCCATTTAGGTCCGATCATCTCCAGTTGGGGGAATCTTACACCAATGCAGAAGCAAGATTTTTGAATTTAGAGCGTCGATTCAGGCGTGATGCTAAGCTCGCGTGCGATTACGCAGACTTTATTAATGAATATAAGGATCTTGGCCACATGACGCTTATCGATAATTGCGCTATCAATACAGGAGTGTCAAATACTTACTATCTGCCTCACCATGCCGTATTTAAACAGTCTAGCTTGACCACAAAACTGCGCGTCGTTTTTGATGGTTCGTCCAAAACTACCAATGACATATTGTTGGTAGGCCCGAATGTTCAACAAGACCTTTTTTCTATTCTTTTACGTTTCCGCATGCATAAATATGTTCTCATCGCCGACATCGAGAAGATGTATCGACAAATTCGCGTAGCTGAAAAGGATTGTCACTATCAACGTATTCTGTGGCGTGACTCTCCTCTCGAACAATTTAAACACTTTGCATTGCGAACGGTAACCTATGGCACGGCTAGTGCTTCGTTTTTGGCCACTCGCTGTCTTATTCAAATTGGTAGGGACCATCAAGCTTCCTTTCTTGATGCGGCGTTAGGTATAACGAATGATTTCTATGTCGACGATCTGCTTACCGGTGCTGACACCATCTCTGATCTGACCAAGTTGAAATCTGATTTAGGTGCGTTATTGAGTCAATACGGTCTCACGTTGCATAAATAGGCATCTAATGAACCCAGAGTGGTCGCAAGTCATGACAATTTATCACTCCTCTTAAACAAACAGGACAATGTACATACCCTGGGCATTCTCTGGAATAACACTGCCAATTCATTTCTGTTTGACATTAAATCATTCCCCGTTGAATCAAGCATCTCCAAGAGGAGAATTCTTTCGATTATTGCAGGCATATACGATCCTCTTGGACCGATCGGTCCCGTTGTTTTCTTGTACAAACAGTTTATGCAGCAACTCTGGCTTTGCAAGCTTGTTTGGGATGAACCGATCTCCGGCCAATCACGTTTGGATTGGCATTCATTGTGCGACAAATTGTGTTCCCACGTTCTATTCGTTGTGTTTGAGGCAAGTACAGTTGAATTACATGGTTTTTCGGATGCCTCTGAAAAGGGGTTTGGGTGCTGTATTTATATCAGAGTCATTTATCAAGATTCATCGGCCTCTTGTCATCTCCTGTGTTCTAAATCTCGCGTGGCTCCCTTACGACAGGTGTCATTACCTCGCATTGAACTCTGCGCTTGCTTGTTGTTATCGCGACTCGTATATAAGGTCGTTCCTGCGCTTTATTCGTTTATTAATAGTGTTCATTTATATTCTGACTCTATGGTGTCTCTTTACTGGATTCATGCCCAGTCCACGAGGTGGAAAACCTACGTTGCTAATCGTGTTGCTGAAATTCAGCATCTTACGCAAGCCTATACTTGGCATCATATCAATTCTAGACACAACCCTGCTGATATTATCTCTAGGGGGTATCTCCCTGACGTTTTGTGCGATTGTTCGCTTTGGTGGCACGGTCCCACTTGTTTGTCTCAATCTTCAGAGTCCAATCCTTTTCCACCCTTTTTACCTTCTAATCCGTCGTCTTCTGAAGTCACTGCGGAAGAGAAACAAACCCATAATCTTTCTCTAATGTCTACCCTGGCTATCGACCTTTCTAAGGACTTTTCTTCGTTGCATCGTCTGACGCGCGTATACGCTTACTGTTTTCGGTTCATCAAAAATATTAGACTCTCCAGTGCTGACAAATTTACGGGCGATCTTACCCCTGTCGAAATTCATCATGCTCTTAATTTCTTCATAAAACAATCCCAGTCGATCCACTTCGCAGCCGAAATTAATTGTCTTCGTAATGGGTCTTCTGTCTCTATTAGGAGTAAGTTGGCTTCTCTCGACCCGTTTCTTGATGATTCCGGAGTGATATGCATAGGCGGGCGATTACAGCAATCGCAATTACCTTACGACACTAAACATCCTATTGTCTTACATCCTTCGGCTCATATTACTCGCCTCATCATTGAACGCGAACACATTCGTCTACTTCACGCTGGTGCTCAACTCGTGCATCACTCACTTCGTCAACGTTGGTGGATTGTTAATGCCAGGTTAGTCATTCGCTCCATCATTCGTAAATGTGTCAAGTGTCTCAGGTTTAGTGCCAAACAGCAGGTTCAGAGGCTTGGTATTTTACCATCTCCTAGAGTCACTCCATCACGGCCGTTTCTATTCTGCGCGGTTGATTATGGTGGTCCCTTCATGATTCGTCATGGCGGGCAGAAATCCAGAACTCTCTCTAAGGCATACGTGTCTTTGTTCATTTGCTTAGCAACCAGGGCCATTCACGTGGAATTGGTTTCCGACCATACAGCCAGTGCGTTTATAGCTGCCTTACGTCGTTTTATGTCCCGCAGGGGCATACCCAGTCAGTTATACTCTGATAATGGCACAAACTTTAGGAAGGCCCGCAATATTTTACAAGATCTCTACAACATTTGGCATAATAAGGATGCCATCTCATCACTCAAATCATTCACGTCCTCTTAGGGTATCTTATGGTCATTTATTCCGCCCTCGTCACCTCATTTTGGTGGCCTTTGGGAGAGCGGCATAAAGAGTTTGAAGTTTCATCTGCGCCGCGTGGTAGGCAAGTCTATACTCACCTTCGAGGAGTTTACGAGTTTTGTCTCAGATAGAGGCATGTCTAAACTCTCAACCTTTATTTGCCATCTCTTCGGATGTAAATGATCCGGTGCCACTTACACCTGGCCATTTTTTGATTTGCGCACCATTAACGGCGATACTGGACCCAGACTTATCTCATATTCCTGTCTCTCGTCTTGGGCGTTGGCAACTTCTTCAGAAGTTTGTCCAAGTCATTTGGAAGGCGTGGTCTCGCGACTTTTTACACCAGTTACAACAGCGTCACAAATGGAAATTCGCTAAGGATAATGTTTCCATTGGGGACCTAGTTTTACTTATTGAGGATAACCTACCTCCATTAGCCTGGAAATTTGGTGTAATTACCGCCACATTTCCCGGCCCAGATAACTTAATTCGAGTCGTAGAGATTCGCACACCTACTGGTGTTTTGCGGAGACCAGTACATAAGTTATGTCTGTTGCCAGCGCGGGACGAGATTTGACACAAGATTATTATGATCATTTAGCACAATGCTATTTTCCTCAGCCATTGGCTTATTAATTTATTATGACCATTTGGTCAACTTAATTGTGATGTATTATCACAACATTTTCATAACAATTTGCGCCATTGCGTGTTTCTATACTCATCATAGTTTTATGGTGGTATATTGCTATTTTGTATTTATATGTTAATGTTTTGTGTGGCATACTATTGTGACAGTACAGAAATACCTATTACCATAATAATGAGATTAGGGAATCTTTTATTGTATTTTTATTCTGATCATGAATGTTAACCAGGGCTAGGTTAGTTTTGCCCAAGTCCCAATAAATACGCAGATTCAACAAGAGGGGAGCCAAGTCAAGGTCACTGTTGTATGAGCAGAGTTTAACATGTATAATGGCGGCATAAGTGAAAACGAACTAACAATACGAACTTTCATTGGTCCACAAAGCCATATCGTCATAAATAAACAATGACGGTATGCAATCAATTACGTATTAACCAGGGCGGTGGCTATAAAACAATAGACAATGACGTCAGATGCACGACCACTTACATAACAATTGCGTCTAACTAGCCCCCAGTCTTCAAAAGCAATTCAGAGAGCACACACACTCAAACAGTGTAGTGGGCAGTTTTGCCAGAAAAAATGTAAATTTGTTCACAAATGTAATCATAACAGTAAAGTAAAGTCAGTGGACCACAATGTAGAGAAAAAAGTAAATTCAGTGCACTTAAATAAAACAGTAAAAGTTCGGCCGAACACCTGCCAGCCAACATGGGAGTCTGCCGAGGATAGTCAACGCCGCTTCATTTCAGGAAAGCCCTTTAAACTTCTTTTCTAAATTTAAAAACAGAAAAATGAGCTCTAATCAGAATAAATAATAAATGTGTTCAATATTATAGTATGATTGGTTTGAGTGAGAGAGTGAAAGTGAGCGTGGGCCAACCTTAAATAAACTATATCTGAGGCGCTGGTTTGTGGTAAATTGTAGAGTAACTAATCATGTCAAAGAAATAAATAACACTTTTGAAAGTTAACTGCAGTACAGAAGTTGAAAAAAGAATTATTTTAAAGAAAACAAGAGTATATGCATATAGAATTAAAAGCATGGTGAAAGGCGGAAATAATGTAGCCGCCATTTTGGAATTTAATAGTCGTTGATGACCCCCATTGTTTATAGCCTATAGATACTGATATAAATAAAATTAATCTGTTTGCCACATGTTATTTGGATGTTATTTCGAAACCCTTACTGCCTCTGACTTTTCACTTAACGCAACCTTGGACCCGAAAAGCCTAATGCATGTAAACAAACTGAACACATGTTTCCACCGGATGTGTGGTGTGCATTTATTTAAGTACGATAAAATTTATCAAAATATATTATCAAATATTATTAAAAAGGTATGTAGCTTCACACTATGTCCTACACATTTACATTTTGATGTATTGGGTATGTGTCATGTTTTCGGTGGTATTGTTTTATAAAAATTTGTTACATAATATTCGCATGTTTTGTAGTTATGCAACCATACATGCATTTCTTGCACAGTTGTTAATATGTGTGATTTATTGTTCTATGAATGTCTTTTTCAATTGTTCAACTCATGTATTACATTTGTAATCACAGTGTCATATTTGTTACTTATGCCATTGCGCTTATTTATATTTGTAATTAACTAATTGGTGTTTATTATATTTATTATATAACTTGTATCTATGTAAAACAAATTGTTCTTTGCGTCTACTGTATGTAACCATGCCACGCCTAGATTTATTTTATATTGTATTGTTATATTGTATTTGTATTTTGTGATTATGCATTGCACAATTATTATTTCTGCTTAAATTATGACATACATGTCATCACATATGTGCTTGCAATCAGTCAGCTATCTATAGCTTGTTCTCACACAACAACATATTGTAAGTTCCTGAAACTTCAGGTATAGCATGACACGTTCAATATATGACGACATGCTAGATTTACGTTTAAACATGTATAATTTGTGACAATTTTGTTCATGTAAGCAATACTCTGTAAAGGTCTACTGGCCTCAACTATTTCACGGTAACCATCTATGACTTGCATAGGGTTACAATTTATCGGGCCATCATGTGATGAGCTTCCGATCATACATTATTAGACATTGTCAAATTAGGTATTTTTCATGTTTCATAACGTTCAATATTGTACACATACAACATACGTCGGCAATACATTGCCAACACTACATTTTATTCATGCATGAAATTAGTTTGCTCGCCAACCTTGGCCCACCAAACGCTTATCTTTAAAGCTTATCTTTATTCATGCTTATCGCTAAACCATTAACGTACAGCTGTTATCTAATATTACAACTCAAGGTTCAATGCAGACTTGAGATTAACTTTCATTATTAAGAACACTGTATGTTATATACTAAGTTACCAAAATGTATAATAATTTACTAAAATGTAGTAAAAAATCTACTGATTTTTGACGGGCAGCTTATGTACAGTAGCGCGGTAATTTTTACTTTATAGGTTGGCTAATCTGCGCTTTAATTTTTACTGTATCTGATCATTCATGTCGGTGCTCCGCACAGTTTGTCACAGACGCTAGTAAGCGGCGGTTGGCTCGCGCCCGCAGCCTCACTGTCACATTTTCTTCTTGTCGCGACAATCAATGTAGGCCTTAGGCCAACACTTCACTTATGGCCCATTAGGCCTATTCATTAACTTAATTTAAATTTGATACGAATTGTATCCACAATATGCTTATTAGCCAATCTATCACTCAAAATGGTACCTAACAATTTCTAATGTAATTGTGAACATTAAATAAATGAATTAATTACAGTCCACTCGCTTCATCATTTCTGCATCCTGGCGAATCAACTTAAAGTATAGAACACTTCACACTTAACATTCTTCTACAAACATTTTCTGGTCCACGCGGACCGGACAAATAACAGTTATTATTATTAAATTGTAAACTTATATAATGAGGTAACTTATATAATTCTGTCAGGTCACACACATTTATATGTTGTATGTCATGTATATATATTCAAGTTTGCTTATGGGGGATGTTGAGTCTAGTTCCCAGTTTGGCCTTAATTTACGGTGTATGAATTAAACCGGGTACTTTCTATTTAAGGTTTTATGTATGTTTTGTGCTAGTTCTGAAAAATGTTCTGCATGCACCTGGTTTTGTCAGACCTTGTCGGAGTTGGTCATACCTGTCCGACCCTGTTACGTATTGATCTAAATTGTTGAAGGCTATATGGTCTAATCATACCTCAGGTCTGAAGTGATTGTCCTAATGGGTTTTATTTAAATTATTGATTTACTGGGCTGCGCAATTGGAGTTAGACTGATTAAGATATGTTGATTTCTTTTTTGGAGAATGCGGTTATGGTCGGACCATGCACCCTTGTTGTTGACATATTGAGTTTTGGATTTCGAATTTTGCTTGGGTATTTTTAAAATTCTCTAGAATGATAATTGCTTGGTTAATATTTTAATGGATTGTACTTATTTATTGGGTGCTGTGTAATAGTATTTATTCTAGTGTTATTGTTGTTGTGTGTTTGGTGAATTCGGGGGCTGGGTCTGCCTTTCGTCTTCATCCCTTTCTCTTGCTTCGCTAAGGGACCCTGAAAGCCACTTGCATGAAGTCAAGTTCTTCCTCTTCTCTGTAGTGATCTCTTGTGAATTGTTAATATGTGCTATTTGATTGTGTAGTTCTGGCGGGGGCTTGTTACCAGAAACTGCCCAACCCCCTTACCGGCATCCAGATGGACAAGATGAGGGCAAATTATTGCTTTTACTTGGGACTGTCTTACAGTTATCAGACTTCCCTGGGGTGCTTGATGAGGCCCTCTTTGCACTCATATATCCGTATTGCCGGGGTCCAATGGCTGAGTGGGTCACACATGGCATGCAATGTGGCGGCAATTTAGACTCATTCCATGGAGAGGTGTTGAACTCTTTTATACCCGGCCAGCTACGAGATCAATTATGCCTGAAACTGTTCTATCGGGTACAGGCCAATGATGAAAGGTTGGTCGATTTTGTTTGTAGTATCAGAGATTTGGCCCGGATTCTGAAATTGGGATTGTCTGAGCTAGAATAGTTCAAGTGATTTTGGAGGGCATGATGCCCCAAGAAAGGTCGCGCTTGGTTTTCGCAGAGTGTCCGCGTTGTTTCACTGACCTGGACCGATTGTGTGTAATGTCCAGTGCCATCCAAGCAAATGATGAATCAAGAGGTCCCATGGTTGCGCATGACCCCAATTATCAGACTGGTGAACGACGCACCGTTCTATCACAGGACAGTCCTGGGGTTCCGAGAGTTGATCCCCCAACCCCGCTGGCGTGAGGGGTCGTAATCCCCTTAAGGTGATTTGTTTTTAAGTGTAATAGGCCGGGGCACATTAGACGATTTTGTTCCAGGGTCAGGCCAAGTCCAACGTCCTCTCCCAAGGCGTCAAAGTCAAATTCAAAGAAACGGGGCAACAAGGGGAAGATAAGTCGGAGGTTGTCTTCTCCTCCCTGTCGCGGGTCTTCACAAGTACGTGCCTCCAGGCAGGCTTTAGGTTCAACCTCTTCTGGCAGCAAGGTCCTCCAAACCATCGGTAACGCCACTTCTGTATGCCCCTTCCTGATGTTGGAGTTGAAAAGGAGTCAACTCAGAGCTTTAGTTGACTCCGGATCAGCACGGTCCATCATTTCGTCTAGAGTGTGCGAGGACCTTAACAACAACGGTTTACTTAAAGGGTCGGAAGAGTCTTCAATAGTGTGCTGGATGGCATCCTGGGAAATTCTGCCCATCTCCAGGGTAGTTTCCTTCAAGTTCAAGATCGAGGGATTTTCTTGGGTGTGGAGCTTTTTGGTTTCTCCGGCTCTGGGAGTTGATTGTATTATTGGTGCAGACTTCATCTTTAATAGTGGTCTCATCCTTGACATCCAAGAGCACCAATGTTATTTTAAATTTAATCAGGGAGTGGTGATTCCTTTCCTTGGATATCAGGGAACTAAGGAGGATATCCAAGAGATAGAGTGCCCTGACACATCTAGAGACCATCTCAATCCGTCCCAGCAGTCCGCCTTACATCAGTTGTGTGAGCAGTTCCCTTCTGTATTGACTCCTACCCTTACACATCTCTTGGAGTATAAAATCCGCCTCATGGACTCCAAAGTGGCACGCTCCCACCCTTACAAGCTTGCCCCTCTGAAAATGACCATTCTGAGAGAAGGTTCAAGAGTTGTGACAGTACAAACAGGGGCATAATTATTTCATATTGTGTAATAATTAGATCTGGGTAAAACTAAATAACATATGACTTTAGCAATTGGAAGTCACATGAATCAGCCAGGGTGATGAAGTCATTGACGTCACAGGATGAATAAACGTAACCATATATAGATATGAATTTTAGCGAGCCGATTGACGTCAGAAAAATATCACAAGATGAACACGTGTTTTTAATACGGAAACGAAATACTAGCTTCGATGACGGTCTAGAACATTTCGATATGACGTTGACAGCAAACAGGGGGTACCACGTGACCAGCCTTTATAGAGTACGAACAGCAGTCGCCATCTTGTTGTTCGATCAACATCTCCGAGACATACGGGTGTTTGACCCAAGTCCACGGACAAGGTCGGTTTAGGCCAACAAACAGGAAAAAATGTATTTAAAACCGGCATAAGTGAACCACTACAAGTATAAAAGCAAGTATCAAAATTAATCTTCCTGTTCGATCAAAATCTTCAACCCGTACGGGTGTGTTAACAAGTCCGCAGACAAAATCAAGTTGATTTAGGCCTTAACCTAGTGAAAATGAATATAAAACAGTGCGAAATAAGTTCTTCAAGGATCAAAAGTAACCGTCAAAATTAACTAACAGTTAACAGTTTAGTGAAAGTGGAAATAAAAAATGAACTACAAGATCAATGACGCCATGTGGAGAATAATTCCTTCAGATAAGTAAACTTGAATTAAATCGACCAGACAGCAATCAACAAAAACATATACCCAGTATTACACAATAAATTCAGAATGCAATGAGAGCTCGAAACTAAGGGGGGCTTTAAGAGAGTGAGTGAGAGTGTGAAAGAAGTACTGGTTTGCTTTGATAGATGTAAGTAACGTAATTTTGTCTAATTAATGATCATGGATTTTCCATGTTGGATGATTTAATAATCACCTTATATATCGGGATAAAGCCCGTTGGAATTACAAAGAAAAAAACAAAATAAAAGGTCATTTCTATTTCACAATGACCACGTGTTTAGTGTAAATTATTACGCTGTAACCTTAATCTATTTCCATTGTCAAATTCTCGCCTAACGAGCTTAGAATCTTCTGAGACCAGTGAAAAAGTGATAAAATAGTCGAGCGTTTTATCAAGGGGCAGAGTGTCATGGTTTACATATTAACCAAAAAATATGTTGGCGATCCTGAAAGTGCTATTGAAGTAAGGTAGGTGCGAGAATACACCGAGAAGGTAGGTAAGATTTTGGGCGGGTATATTTAAAATTCCTTTACAGAGTTATTAGACCAAGGGGTAATTGAACCTTCTAATTCCAGCTATGCTAGTCCAGCATTCCTTGTACCCAAGCCTGGAGGTAAGCACCGGATGGTTGTCGACTATCGGAAATTAAATGCAAATATCGAAGTTGATTCTGTCCCTCTCCCAGATCTGCACTTGTTGTTCGATAGGTATAGTAAAACGGGGTATTTCACCTTCATTGACCTCAACACTGCATATCACCAGATTCCACTTGTTAAAGAAAGTAGGCCCTATACGGCGTTTTGTGTTCAATGGAATCTGTATCAGTACACACGAGTTCCCATGGGCTTGGCCGTGGGGGGCGCAAACCCTCACTCGCCTGCTTGACACCGTTTTCCATGATGTCAAGTTCAGTTTTGTATTTAATTATCTAGACGATTTGCTTGTGTACAGTGAGAACTTTGAGGAGCATATGGGTCATCTTCATGAGGTGATGTGCAGGTTGAGGAGTGCCGAACTTACTGTCAACCCTGAAAAGATAAAGTTTGCCCAAACGCAAATTTCTTTTCTGGGGCACCTTATTTCACATAAGGGTGTCACTGTGGACCCAGAGAGAATACAGGGCATCCGGGATTTTCCCCCACCTAAGGATGCCAAAGGCATCGCCAAATTTGTGGGCATGGTGAATTTTTATCGACGTTTCATCCCGAATGCTGCAGAAATCGCTGCCCCACTTAATGAATTACGTAAAAAAGGGGCTAAATTCGAATGGGGAGAAAAGCAACAGAAGGCCTTTGAGGCGCTTAAGGAGGCCATCATGTCTCCGCCGGTATTACGGATGCCTGATGTTTCTAAGCAGTTTGTCCTGAAGACGGACGCTACTTCGGTTGCGCTCGGGGTTGTTCTTTCCCAGGTTGTTGATGGTGCTAGGCAGCCAGTGGCTTTTATATCTCGGACCTTGACCCAACAAGAAAAGAAGTCATCTGTCTACGATCTAGAGTATTTGGCAGTGGTATACGCTCTAGATAAGTTCAGGCGTTTCTTGGAACATGCTGAGTTCCTACTTGAGACCGATAATCAGACCCTCTCTTGACTTCTTGCTCATCCCTGATAACTGGGTAAAACTGGAGGACAGGTAGTGAAAATTTCATCCTTTAAGTTCAAGGTGCAACACATTAGGGGAACTCAGAATGTGGTTGCTGACGCTTTGTCCTGCATGTTTTCCTTACCAAGTGAAGTTCAATCTGAGCAACCCTGTGCCTTACTGTTAGACTTCTCGCTAGCCCTTTACTGATGTATTACCCCATCAGTTGGATGATGAAGAGTTGGGTCCCATCATCAATAAGTTAAAAGAGGGTAACATCCAGGCTCCTGATTTCTTGTCCAAGGGCGTCCTATGTTGTAAGGAAAGAAAAGGACGAGTCCCTAAAATAGTGCTGCCTAGCAAGTTAGTGCCCATGATCTTCAGTTATTATCATAATTCCCCAGAAGGTGGACATAAGGGAATTTCAAAGACCATTTCCAGTATCAGGAAGCATTTTATCTGGAAGGGCATGGATAGGGATATTGCTGCTAGAGTTAAGGCACGTCATCTTTGTGGGTTAAGCAAGCCTGCCCAAAACACTAAGTTAGGTTTCTTGTCATTGGACGTGGCGAGCAGACCAATAGAGAAGTTATTCATCGACTATGTGGGACATCTCCCATGTAGCAAGTCAGGTAATTCCTTCCTGCTTGTTTGTATGGATGCTTTCTCTAAGTTTGTCTGGCTATTGCCCTTACGGCAGGCAAACGCTTGGTTAACCATTCTAGCACTCCAGACCAATATCTTTCAGCATTTCGGACTTCCGGCCATCATTGTCTCTGACAATGGTCCACAATTCATTTCTGGTGAATTCCGGCGAATGTGCTTCGCAAACGGTATCCAACATGTAACCACTTCCCCTTACTACCCGTCAGCCGTCCCACGCAGAAAGATTCAACAGGAATCTTAGGTCTGCTCTGACTGCTTCCCACACAGAGCAACAGAATTGTTGGGACCAGAATCTTAAGTGGTTACAGTTAGCCTTCCATACGGCCCTCTACGAGAGTCATAAGGCCATTCCCTTTGAGGTCATGTTTGGATTCTCGCCCACACTTCCATTGACCAACTTGTGGAAAATTGAAGATCTTCTGCCTAATACTCCCGACATTAGGACAGCAGACAGGTGGGAAGAGGCCCGGAAGAATCTGCTTCGTCCGCACGAGCATGTCCGTTTCATTACAATCAGGGGTGAACTCCTAATCCCTTTAACGTTGGGGATTTAGTCTATTGCCAGAGCCACCCAATCAGCTCAGCCATGGACAAAAGAACCCCCAAGTTCTGTTATCGTTGGTCCGGTCCATACCGCATTCTGAGGTTTGTGTCACCAGTGACGGTGAGTTTGGGAGATCCCCACAGTCATATAGAGAAGCTGACCACTCACATACCCAAGTTGAAGTTTTACCATGTGGCATAAGTAGGTGAGTGGTGGTAGAAAGGTTGTCCTTGTTAAAGTATTAATTTGGCTCTTGGGTTCTCAGTTTGTGAGGCCTTAGGAGGTCAGAGCTCTAGTGCGCACGATTTCTGTCTTCTCTTTGTGCTGGCCCTGGCCAGGTCAGCATACAGTTCCCACACAATTATGCACATACACACCCAGGTACATATGCAACCACAAAGTTTCATTTCCTCTTTCTTCTTGTCTCGTTTTCTTCTGAGTCTCTGTCTTCCAGAGAGTTGTCTATTTTCCTGAGACTCCCAAAGCAGCCAAGAGGACTGTGATTGTCATGGTGAAGTAGCCAGGAGGATGTGGATTGATTTGTTATTTTGGAGGGGCAACCAGGTTGCCCTTTTGGGGTGGGGGTGTGCCGGGGTTTGAATTTTCCCGGCGTGATTTGAACGTTCAGTGATGCCAATGCACGTAGCAGCTGTGTGCCACAGCTAACTCGATTATTAAGATGTGATTGCAAAGACTGGCAACACAATCTAGCAGGCCTGGTCAATCGTATCAGCTGTTCGTTGTACAGTTAGTGAACAGCTTACCAAAGGTTATGATCGGCAAATCGAAACAAGTCGATTTTATGTAGCATAGTGAGACCGAAGAAATCAGGCATCACTCTCCTTTCTTCTCCAACCTTCCAATATAGTGTTCGATGGTCTGACGGCCCAGGGTTAAGCACGTCACAGATCTTTCAATATGACTTCATAAGCCAGTAAAGCGTTTTCAGGGTCCCCGAACCAGCCGGGAGAAAGGGAAAGCAGAGATAGTGACATCAACACTGGTCATTATCTGCAGATCAATGCACCAGAATGCTCCCCGAAGCCGTCAGGCCCAGAAATACTCCTGCTACAGAACACTGAAGGACATCTGCCCAGAATGAGACTCTGGAAATTCACTACACTCTAAGGATCATCTACAGCACTCATGGCACACTGGTCAACATGGTAGAATTTGAGTTCGTCAACAAAAGTACAGGTGGGAGCGTACTAATTATTAAACTTCAGTCAACAACAACTCAATAGACTGGCCCCTGGTATTCAGGTTAAATATCTTGTTAATGCTCTTAAAGAAAATGGTACAAGAACTCCAGCTGTTTCAAATAAAATTGTAACTAAATATTTTGTGATAACTTAAATTGATGTTCTTAAAGAAAATGGCACTAATAAAAAATTGTTACTGGTTACAAGAGTGTTGATTGCAAATCCTGTCACTCTGGGCTCCAGCACACTTTCGCTTCCTCTAGGCCAGGTAGTCTAGTTGTTAAATTTTGCATAATGGCCTAAATGGCCATTACAGATGTCATAAAAAATGAGGCATGATTTTATAACATTCAATTATCTAAGAAGATATGATCACAAGAAAAATCACATCAGTGTGAACCCAGGGTAACTTGACAACCACATTTTACTGTACACTCACAGTAATGTTCATTCTGACGTTTCTTGTGACAGTACAAAAAAATTTTAGTGAAGTAACCCTATTCAACTGCTGACCTCATTCATCTGACTTTACCTTATTAATTTTGTTAAATTATTAATTGTCAAAAATAACACCTCACATTTTTGCCCTCTGCGGCTTAGTTTTCTAATGAATTGATCTCAACAAACAAGGCTCTGTGGGGTAAAGGTATGAACACATGCCAAGTTTCATGAAAATCACTTGATGCATTAAAATGCTCAGAGTTATCATGAGACAACTCTGAACAGACAGAAAAACAAATGCCAAATGGTCGAGTTAAAACTGATAACTCATATTGCTTGTTCAACAAATAGTTACACTGAATATTATATTCTTTGTTCTTTATATGGCATTTACTTCACACTCAGAAAAATCCAGTAGATTTACTCAAACCTTCTCAGTAAACAAAAACGTTATAAAAAATACATTATTAGAAATTATATATTATTGCTATTTTTGTTTAGGATATATTATCAGGTTATATTATCCAGCATTTTAAGCATTATGCTTAAGGCACAATGTAACTTATTAATTGGTTATTTTTCTTTAATTTTCTAAACATGTTAGTCCATAGTACTAACATGTTAATTTACTAAACATTTAGTAGTGGTGTGGTGAGCAGAATGTAGTATGCAGTGTTCAAATTGTGTATAGAAATGTATATTACATGAGTGGCTGGAGTTACTGTAGGATCCACTTGAGACTAACACACAATGCTCGATATCGAGCTCACTATAAACTGAGAAAAGAAAAGCAATTTAAAACTTGAAAATACATATCAAAAATTCAGGAGTATATGTCTTAAATGACACACTGGTAATGTAGAAATACAAATCAAAAGGTAGCCTTATTTCAAAATTAAATTCATGTATTTAGTTTGTTTTGCTTTCACTGTTTAAACACTACCAGTAAAACTCACATTACTTCTCATCCTTCAACATGCCCATACAAGAAAAGACTACCTGCTTTTTCAACAACAAAGAAAATACTGCATACAAAAATAAAAATATTCCAACAAGGCCTTAAAGAAGAGATATTAAAATCAAAAATAAAAGACAATATTATTTATTTAAACATAAAATTAAATGCATATGCCTTGAAACGCGTTACATAAATTCAAATTGAGAAGTCACACGGCGGACTGAATATAAGGTAATATTTTACTATAATTGTAAAGTGACTTGGATACCAACACGAACAAAAATAAATGTTAAAATAAAATTAATGATTCATTAATGCCCGAAAGATTGATTGAAATTTTAGAAAATAATTTGTCAGGTTTTCCATTACATCTTTTGATAAAGAGCTGAACAATACATCAATGAGTACATTTGCAAATGAAGGAATTCGCTCTAACATTAAATTTTTACTTTCCAAAAGCTTATAACTTTTTAAAGAAGCGACCTTTGTTTGCCAAATCCATCAACTCTAAGGAAATAAATTACGAATTTTAACTGTTCCCCAGATTTTTTGGGAGAAGTTTTTCCTTATTTGAAAAATAATGTACGCAACCAAAACCATTTGCAGCATGAAAACCTTACTTTTTATGCAATGAACATTAGAAGCCAGTTAATAATATGACCCTAAAAAGGGTAAGATTTATGCTATAGAATGAAAGTAGGGGACCAACAGAAATTAGCAACTGTATTCCTAGTATTTCAAACTGTTTCTTTAAAAAATCAGTTTCAAATGTGCAATAAGTTATTTATTGACAAACTCATTAAGCTCTAATGTATGTATCAGTTAATTAAAATGTCAATTATAAAGTTAGAAAAAATTATTGTTAACATACATAACATTTGATGGCACTTCCACCAAGTTTACGCTGCTCCCCATTTCTCCAAGATTTTTTCTGAGTTATAAGCACGTAGGTTATGTCGCCCGGCATATTCCAATTGCCACGTGCATACTGTTTCTTTATAATTCAACATTAGTTCAGTACATTGCTAATAGACGGCATTTGTATATCCAAACTGCTAATTTCCACAGCTTCACGTGTCAGTGTTTGCGAGGGCTCCTTGTTGAACTACGTGTTTGGTATAGTGTTGACTTGTGCAGTGTTGTAATTTTTACAGTACGATGTTTTTGTAATTTTACATTACAAAATGAGTAATAACTTTTTTACTGCAGTACGTGAATAGTGTGAATCATTGCAGTACTTGAATAATGACTCTGGATCTGTATTGGATGATATAGAAAACAAAGACATTTTGACCTGACATACAGGTAAGCCTAACACTAATTCTGTCATCAGCTCTTATTATGACTGCTTCAATAATAAACACCAGACTGATAGGTTTTTGGTGGACATTTTCTGGAAATAAAAAAATGAGTTTGGCCTTAGAAAAACCATGTGCGCGCGCACACGCACACACACACACGCACACACACAAAACTATATATTTACTTTTTCAATTTATAATGACTCCCTTATTGCAGATGAGATCCCAGAAGGAGATGAAGACTAATATGAAAATTGAAACAACTACAAGGTGGTGTGAAGAATGCAAAATTGGACTGTGTCTTCCGGAGTGTTTTACTGTTTATCATACAACAGCAAACTACAAAACATAAACTGTGTGTGAATACTGTGATGGCACGGAGGCAAACGTCTGCTCTCCGGTACCAGCGTCACGAGCACTTGGCAGCACGTGACACCTGGCGAGCACACAGCGAGCCAATCAGGGATCAGCAGCCAAGACGTGACACCTGACATGCTCAGAGCGAGTCAATCAGCGATCCCGGTCAGGGTATAAAAAGAGCGCCGGTAGAAATTTTTGGCACAATGATGTTATCAGACGAGGGTTGCAGGTTCCTTCTGTGGATGAGTTTGTGCGATCTCTTGCGCTCAAACTCTTCACTTGTGCCTCTACCTCTTATTATCCTCACCTCCGCCGCCTCAGTGCAGACGACGGCCCACCTCCTCGAAAACTTTAGACGCCCTCGAGCTCTGCTCGACGACCCCCCATAGACATACCACAAAACATCTGCCCCTCACCCCCGCCCTTGCAGCGCTTGACTCTCAACTCTTCACCTTCCTAATCATGTAAGTCTCACTCCTTCTCCTCTCCACCAAACAAGTGAAACGGCCTCTCGTCAAAATCCTTCCTCTCAAGTTATAATTAAAAAAAAAAAAATCTTTCCAGCCATTGCGAATCGCTCTGCGGTTTTGCGATACATTACCAGCTTCCATCCCTCCTAGAAGAAGGGCTCTATCCTTATTCTAGCGCAAGGCTACCAAGTATTTACGCATCAGGCAGTCGTCAGGTTCACCCAGACACTGCAACCACTGAGGCATGTCCAGCAGCTGCCCTACAATTGGATTGGATTGGATTTTTGTCACACTCCATGGCTACGCCATCGGACGCACTTCATCTCCTCTCCTCTCTCAGATGACATTGACGCGGAGCCAGCTGGAAGGAACAGCCAAAGAGTAGAACGGATGTTCTTTGCATTCTTCGCACTCCTGTACCGCGCCAGCGATGGACGTCGCTGGGCCGCCAGCAGACTCGACGCAACCGATGGCGAAAGAAGAGAACTGCAGTACGCCACGAACAGCGGGCACAGCCGCCGAACATCTCAGTGCGGCTCTGGCAGAACAAACACCACAGTGTTTTCGCCACCCGACCCTTTTTAGGGTCACCAAAAGAACGAAGAGATGTACGATTGGCGCCATTTGTCATGCGACAAGCCTTTTGTCCGGTGACAGTACTTAAAAAAAAAAATTTCAAATCGTAATTTAAAATTTCAGTTTTCTCATATTCATTTCTTATGTTAAAACTTTTTTGGGAATGTATAGACGGCACAATTGTAACTACGTTTACTGTATTTTATCATCTGTCTCTACAAATATGTTTAGTATATCAATTTAAGGGAGAAAGTGTATAGTATTTTGTACAGTAATCATTTATTTCCTCTATATATTAAGTGTTCCACAGCAACAACTGAAAACATGAAAAAATTGTATGACTACAGGGAAAAAAGGTAACACCTGCCTCATGACCTCAATGTGCTAAAGTTAATTAAAACAGTCACAACACAAACAGTTATAAACATTTGATACTTTCATGAAAACATCTCTAACAGCACTGTCTTACCGCACACAATACACAACCAGTCACAGAAAACTCAACTTGTTGTAGAAGCTCAGTTTGATCTTATGTAAGGTCGCTTGTTGCATTTTAATGTTGATGAGAAAATTCTAGATGATTCCATATTAATTATTATTAATATTAATTACATAAAAATTAGAATGAATGAACATGCAAAAGGAGAAGGGGTTAGAGTAACGAACTCACTATATGCAAGACATTTCAATGAATCAGGCCATAAATTCATAAATCCAAATGAAAATATGGAAATAATCAAAATAGAAAACAATCTGCAAAAAAGAAAATTAATAGAAGAACTAGAAATACTTAAAGTTAAAAAAGAAGATAAAAATAAATTAATGAATATAAAAGTGGATTTTACAAATGAAGAAATATTTTATTATATATTAAACAATAAACAAAAATAAATTAAAATAATAAGAATCACACACTAAAAATGACGAAATGTAAAAAAAAAAAAAAAAAAAAAAAAATTGTAAGTCAAGAATGAAGAAATTAACGGGAGATTCTTAAAACAATTTGACGGACGTTAGAAAAATGCCTAACGGAAAAATGTAGACAAAGTTCCCGTGAAGAGCGGTAGCAGCTAGAACCAATAGGAGGGGCGATGACATAAGGGGAGGGGCCTAAAGTATAAAAGCCTACAACGTACAGTTGATAGACGTTGTTTAAGACCTGAAGATGTCAGTGATGACGAAAAGCTCAGTCGAACAATAAAAATTATAGCAGTTAGCAAATTCATAAAAGAAATAGATTCCATATTAGTTGGGCAATGCCTCAGAATGAGCAATTTCTGCTAGACTTTACTAGCCAGTAGTACAATACTCACTGTAATACCTTGATGACTATACAAATACATGACAAGCTTCATACGAGGAACACATTACTTATAGTCCACTGGCATAACAATATCATTACATGTTATAAAATTAAACTGTTTGAACCAATATTATAACAAAATACTATCACTTTTATAATTTCTAGCCTGAATCTATAAACAGTAAACATATATTTCTAAAGATTTTTTACCTTGAACTGTGGATATGCTTCAACAAACACTTTCATATCTGCTATGCTTTCTACTTTCTGATGACTTTTGGCTTTCGCCTGGAATTCGTCCATCAATTCTTTCACTGTCTGTCCAATCTCTCCATAATTCAAATATAAATTCTACACAAAGTAATATGAATATAAATTATTTGTACATGTGTGTATAATAATTGTGTCTGTCAACACACACACACACTCAATTTTTCTATACAAAATACAAACAGATCTTACCATTTGGTTTTGTGTAGTATGCATATAGTTTTTTACAATACTCTAAAAACATAACAAAACAAATGTAATACATACTTGTCACAAATTTCACAAATACGATTACAGTTGTTTGCACCTGTATATCATGCATTGTTTTTATCGTATATCAAACAATTAGATATTTAAATTATTTTTATTAACTTTTGTCAAAATAACAAATATTTTTATTAATATTTTTGTCAACAATTTAGTATAATACATATTTATCTTGTCAATGGAGAAAATGAAACTTGAAGGTAATAAAACTAGCTGTAAATAAAATCTTATATTTGCGTAAAATAGTAACAACCAACTGAGATATACAACACCAGAAACTATCAACCAAATATGAGTGGGGTAACTATGGTACCTTACTTGGGTACATGACCAATATTATGAAAAGTAGCACACAGCTTGTGTATTTTAAAGGGCAGTTTTTATCAATGAGTGCTTCCTATGAATTGTGGATCAGACACATAAACAATGAAGGATGATATAAACACAGTAGCCACACAAAGAACCATGGGAAGGACAATGACAGGGATAACATGGTAAAACTGGAAAACAATTAAATTAAGCTGAACAGATGATAATTCAAACTGAATTCTGAAAATAAAATAGCACTAGCAAGGATAATTGGCTTGGGAAAACTGAAGTTGTCTGATTACAAGCTGTGTTATTTAATGAGACCACAACAAAACAATGTCTTTTCAAGATAAAGGGATGATCTACTACTTTCAACTCGACAAAATTGTTCAGAAATAACTGGAGAACAACTGGGAAGGAATTCAATTAGCAGAAATGTGGCAATGATTATGAAAATGATTTATCGCATAGATTTTGCTTGCAACATCTAAAAATAATTTTACATTCTAAAGATTTGATTATATATTCTCTTAACAGTTTTGTGTTGTGTGCACAATTACTCGTATATAACAAATGAACAGACACAAGGCCATTTTAATTATACTACAGGTTACAATGTTGAGTCTTCTTATTGCACTAGGGATGGAGAAGTTTTGTGTTCAGTATATATTAAAAACAAAAACTCATTAATTAAGACACATAAAATAATTTATCTAAGAAACCTTTTTTTGTGTTTTTTTTATAACCTTCATATTGCATTATAAGATTATAAAATTGAGTAGTTTCCTTCTGGAATGGCTTTACAAACTGGATTATGAAGGCAAACTGTTAGGTTTATTTGTTTGTTGTAAACTAGAGAACTTTATATAATTTACCTTATAATTTCCGTCAAGTGACGTCTAGCGTAATTTGTGCTGGGTTACGCGTTTCAGGCCATATGACCCATCTTCAGACCTTCACTCCAAAGGAGCTCGTTATATAATAAAATCCATATTAAACAAACACATAATAAACAAATACATAAAATACAATGAATGAACATATTATAAGCGTACTATTAACCGACACGGTGCACCGCGTGTAGCATGTCAAGACTGTGTCGATGGGCACTGTTATCTAGTATTATCTTTAAGCGATCGCAGTGCAGTATCATACAGTGGGTTGGACCTGAAGTTAAGTTTATCATTGAGTATGTCGTCACATATATCGGGGTTATTATGACCTCTATATATCTCGAATTCTTCAAGTGCATCCATGTAATGACCCTTACTGCAATAATGTAGAGGTATAAGGTTAGCATTGAAATTGGTATATGAATGATTGCTTGAAATTAGATGCCGTGTAAAATTAGATTTAATATTATCTAGGGAAAAATCACCCCTGTTAAAGTGGCTGTGTGGTGTGTGTTCACGGAATCGTTTGATAAAAGGTCTACCCATTTGGCCGATATAAAAACGGTCACAATCGTCGCATATAAGCTTATAAACACCGGTTTTGGATTCAATGTTGGTCTGAACGACTGGACGAACTAAGTTCCGTAGACGGTTATTTGTTTTAAAGGTAACGGTATAACCTAATTTATTTAAGGTGGATGTTAGGATCTTAGGCATCAACTCGGTGTATGTTGTTGAGATGAATTTGTTATTAGGTGTATTATCTTGTGTCTGTCTGGAACGACGGGCTTTGTGTTTTTTAAGGATGTTGTCAATCATTTGGCACTCATAGCCGTTGGCTATAGCTATGTGTTTAATTATGTTGAGTTCACACTCGAAATCATCATTATTTCGAGTGTGAACGAGTGTCATCGTTCCAGACAGACACAAGATAATACACCTAATAACAAATTCATCTCAACAACATACACCGAGTTGATGCCTAAGATCCTAACATCCACCTTAAGTAAATTAGGTTATACCGTTACCTTTAAAACAAATAACCGTCTACGGAACTTAGTTCGTCCAGTCGTTCAGACCAACATTGAATCCAAAACCGGTGTTTATACGCTTATATGCGACGATTGTGACCATTTTTATATCGGCCAAATGGGTAGACCTTTTATCAAACGATTCCGTGAACACACACCACACAGCCACTTTAACAGGGGTGATTTTTCCCTAGATAATATTAAATCTAATTTTACACGGCATCTAATTTCAAGCAATAATTCATATACCAATTTCAACGCTAACCTTATACCTCTACATTATTGTAGTAAGGGCCGTTACATGGATGCACTCGAAGAATTCGAGATATATAGAGGCCATAATAACGCCGATATATGTGACGACATACTCAATGATAAACTTAACTTCAGGTCCAACCCACTGTATGATACCACGCTGCAATCGCTTAAAGATAATACTAGATAACAGTGCCCATCGACACAGTCTTGACATGCTACACGCGGTGCACCGTGTCGGTTAATAGTATGCTTATAATATGTTCATTCATTGTATTTTATGTATTTGTTTATTATGTGTTTGTTTTAATATGGATTTTATTATATAAAGTCTGAAGATGGGTCATATGGCCTGAAACGCGTAACCCAGCACAAATTACGCTAAACGTCACTTGACGGAAATTATAAGGTAAATTATATAATTATCATACAGTGACTTGGACCGCATTAATTATGTTTAAATAGAGAACTTTGCTGATAAAATCTTTGATACAAGCAGCTGAACAAAGTGAAATGCTGTATCTTTGCAAATGGTGTTAAAAGTTATAGACAAATACGTCTAGGACGCACAATGTTATATACATAGTTTGAAATGTAATTTATGTTTGTGCAGTAATAAGAAAGTGTATAATGTTTCTGTGAACACTATAGCCCAATCAGTGTAATCAAAATTCCGCAATTCCGGTAGTCTCAAATTTTTTTTTTTCTGTATTTATAGATCATTGCAACCCTCATTTACGGAATTACAACAGTTTTCTTGGTTCTATGAATTATATCCAGTTCAGTTTTACATCCAGTCACTTATATTTAGTTCTGTGCTACGCAAGACAACAAAACATGTACACTATACACATAATGCAATGCAACACAGTATACAATTTTAGTTGAAATTTATAGTTGATGATTTACTATTTTACAATTATAGTTGATGTTGTTATGTTTTATTATATTTATAAATTTATTAATTGACTTTTGTTTACAACTCTACACTTTTACTCTGGTAGCCGCCATTTTGTCTGCTACCAACTCAAATCTTTTTACTTACCTTATCCAGGGTTTCGAATTAGACGTGTTGAAAACAATATGGTGGCTTGAAATAACTAATAATTCACATTTAAATATTCAAATCAATCTTACTTTATTAAATTCTAAAATACAATTAAATTTATCTTTTTCGGTCAAAATGAACAAAACTTTATACATTCCTTCCAACCCCATCATTACATACAAAATTTTCCTTCTCTCTCTCTTACATTTTAATTTCAGTAGCATTCAAAAATAAATATTAGTTTCAAAATAAAATAACTAGCTACAAACTTAATTTTATATACGGAAACCAGCGCTTGAATTCACACACACACACACACACACACACACACACACACATGTACACCCCATGACTTTAGGAGATCTCCATTTTTATTAAAATAGTAAAATTGGAATTTTATGAGCCCTAGTTGCAAAATTTTGGTTTTTTATTCTTGTAGGTTACTTAGCTGAATCGTGGTATTTCCATAGTCCAGCCTCCTCGCGTATTTGCCTTCATTTCACCCAATTCTATTACTGATAATTTGTTTTTACATATCGCCGAAACTGTCACTTCATGATCATTAACACTATAAATTTGAATAAATCACATTTTATACTTACGATTGTTGGGCGCGCCCGTAATTTTGTTCACTGATTCTTTGCACTAATTTACGGTACATTGTTATGTATGGGTGAGACGAAAACTACGCACAGCCGGCGGACTGCTTGCATCTGTATTTATTGGATGTTCTTAGCTGACTGCCTTTGTGTTCTCTGCGCACACAGCGCTGAGGAATGCATTTGAACGTGACCAAACGCCTGAGAACGTTGGTCGCCAGTGCGCGCACTTGTGGGCGAATACGCTCCCTTGCTGACAATCTTACATTCCTGTAACGAGCCGTACCAGTCTCAATGCTATACTCCATTCACCATATGTTCTTTGTTGAAATAAAATTGAACAGATTTAATTTAGAAAATCCCATAGGATTGTACTGTTACAATACCCCCTCAATGAGAGGTTTTATGCCGAAGTGTAAAAACTCTCATTGACACACTCATACTTCCTAAAGGGATCAGTTGGGATATGTCGCCACAACCCCCTTTTCCGTTTATATAAAAAGAATATTTAACTTACCCCTTGGTCCAGTGATCGTGACAGCACCTGCATGACCTTACTGGACTTCTCTTTCGAGATCCCAACACCGCAAGGCCAGTCAGGCACTTGAAACTCCTGCTCTGACGCGCTGGCCAGCTCAGGACCGCCGCCACAGCATCACCAGACACTAAAACATCAAATCAAAATATCAAATAGTGGTCTTGTATAATACCATATCCCTAACTGATCTGTCTCCCCTTAGCTGTGCGCTGGTTTGCGTTAAGAAGCACTGTTTTTTCTTAACTCTTGACACACATGTATATATATATTTAACATATATGAAACATTCACATTTTTATTATCAACATTCTGTATGCCCCTCTCTTGTTAACTCTTCTTCCAAATTCAAGATATTTCCCTGATTCCAATCAGAATTTAAACAACTATCTCCCATTACATCATTACAAATATCTCTCATCGCCCAAATTACATCTAAAAATATTTAAATTCATTATTAAAATTCTCTTAAACACATTATCAAAAATTAATCAAATACAATTCATCTATATCTCCCTTCTTCTACAATTCTTAACCACTTTCCCTTTTGTATCTAAAACAATTCAAAATCATTTAACATTTTATAAAATATTATTATTAACAGAAATTCTATTTATCTGGCGCTGTTAATAATAATCATCACCTTTTCTCCTCCACACACACTATTGCCCCCCTGGACTGTTGCGTCCAGTTGCCTCCACAAGGACTGAGGTGGAAGGAGTGAGCACTTTTTTCTTTTCTCTTACTCCCATCCTTGCTTCCGCGTTACAAGAAACTTCAGGGTAAGTACCCCTACTCATTATCTTAACATATGCCCCTAAGGTCTACCACCCCTATTTGGGTGAAAATAGCCTGTGTTCAAAATAATCTTAGATTCCCTTATTAAACCCCATTAAATTTCTATGTTGAACCAATTTAAAAGGCAACCAACTATGGTCAGTTTTACAGTAATGCTGCCCACAGCTGATTGTCATCCAAAACCACGGTCTGGGCTGGTAAGGCCGCGACCGCCCGAAAGTGGGGAATCTATTAAAAAAAAAAAACATACAATTCATGTTTAAGATTCCTACACACTAACATAATAATATACCATAACAAACACTCATAATTAACATTGCGATTATCACATTAATATAAACAATTCACATTTAATTTTGATCAAAATGTACACACCTTACAGCTTTATTTTATCTTTAAATTCTATCAACTCTTTCACTTGTTTCATTTATTATTACATTTCAACTATGATTTTCTATTTAACATTTTCATCATTAATTGGTTTGGGTGATTCTCCGTTATTCACAATGATTTGATAGAATGGGCATTTATATATATAACCTTACTCACCTTCTTCCTTCTAACAACCACTAACAGATTTACATAGGGTGACACCAATCTCTCAATAATAACCCCCTTAAACACTAATTCCGCTTAAATCACTTTCCTCTTATAATAAAATATCTGATACCCTCTTTGTAACTAGGATGTGTGTTCCCTAACCGGCAATTCCATTCATATCCTTTTGCCCTTCCCATAATCTCGGCAAACACTCTTCGACCCTTCACAATTACCTCCCCAACGACGCACGATGATCACTCCCTACACCGGACCCTCACTACAAACTATCACCATCTACTATTTACTCACCATTTACATTACTCTCACCTTTTCTACATACATGCACTCCCATACTGTGTCACTACTACTACCCTGTTTCTGTATTACTTTTACTCCCAAAATTCTTATTTTCTCTAACACCCATTAAAGTTAACTTTGACTGACTTAAATGCCTTATTGAAATAATCATCACTCAAAATCTATCTCTTACCACATTTTACATTAATTACTACCTCAAATTAATTTCATCATTTCATTTAAAACCTTTCAAACACATTTAAAATTTATTATTCAAACACTAAACATTTTACTTTATTTAAATTGCATTCTAAAATTCATACTTACATTACCTCACTCAACTAAATAAATACATGATTCCTGTCATAGACACAAAATTATAAACATTCATTACAACAAATATACACAACTAAACACATTTTACATTTGTTCATTTACTATTTATTATCAAGTTCAAATCTCATAAAAATAATTTAGATTCATTATCAAAATTTATTTCTACCACATTTAAATCAATTAATTCGTCTACAATTTATTTTAATTCAATCAGTTATTTAAACACAACATTACTTTAATTACCTTCTTCCAAAACAATTACAATTCATTTATTACCCACTCATTATTTATTTAGTATGATAAATATATTATTATTATTAAATCAATTTCTACTACATACACACATTGTTTACCTAAAACACATTTTACAACACAAACACAATTAATTTCACTATAAATTTATTCACAATTTCTTGTCATTATTTTTTTAACTCGTTTACCACACCTCATTTCATAATCTAGCCAGGTCATTACATGAACTAAAATAATAAAATGTTCATTCACTGTTTCTAAACCCCATCATCATATAATAGTCTGATCTTATGACTACACGATTCATTTACAATCAAATACATATTGCTATTATAATTATAATAGTCATCATTATTACTTTGTTCCATTGTATCAATACTATTGATAATACAAATATTATTGCATACTATCAATTCGAAATTCCTGTCGACATCGTGTATGGTAATTTCTCCTTTAGCATTTTCTGTTGCAGTAAGGTAAGTTATCTTATCATCAACTACTGCTACTATATCAGTTTCAATACAAGGTAAGTACTCACTATAATTATCAACTCTCTCTCTATTCACTCTCTCTCTTAATTCTGTATAACTCCTCCCAACTTCAAACAACTCTATCTTCCTATCACCATACCTCTCTCTCTCAAAATATCCCCCATCATAACCCCAAGTCACACTCTCTCTCTCTCTCAATATATGCAGGGGGCACTAAATCATAAAAACACCTCCTGGTCCTTCCAGGAACACCACCAAAATTCAAAGGACAATTATTTGTAGATCTTTCATCTACCAAATATACTCGTGAAGACCCTTATTCACCCCCAACAACACCACAGGAAATATTTACCCCCTGCAACCCTCTATCTCTATACTCTCTCTACACTATCTCTCTGACTCATCAACACACATTAACATTCCATTTTTACATTCTACCTCCTCTAAAATTTCGTCACCACTATTTTTAATTACATCATCGTAATTCTCACCCCTACTTACCTCATTGTACGTTATCTGCTTGTCTTTATTTTCGTTTAATTTATCGGTTTCTCCACTATTCTCTACCCCCATTTTAATCTCATAATTATCATCTACTTTATTCATTTTGTTATCTAAACCGTTTATTTGTGTATGAAACTTCTCACTGACTACTTCTATTATTTGTTCCTTCATATTACCACAACGTTCATGAATTTCATTCATTTGTTTATTAAAATTAAAATTTTGCTGTTTTATCTCCACTCTCATCAACTTTATCTCATTATTTTGCATCTCAAATTTATCATTCATTTTAGTATCCCTAATGTCAAAACGACTGTTTACTTCATCAAACTTATTATTCTGAACATCAAATTAATATTCATGTCCCCTCTTAGTTCACTAAAATTGCTACACATCATATTGTACAACCGTGTTAACATCTCATCGGTTTTGTTTTCAGACCGAGTTGAGATGGGTGTTACTTGAATTGTATTTAATTCAACAGATTCAGTGGCACTAGATTCGCCGATTTGACTAACTGGGGTTGAATGAACGCCCGTCTCACTCGTAAATGTTTCGTCAAAATTACTTTCACTTGTTTGAATTCCTGAGTCGCTATTTATTTGGCTTTCAGTTTGACTATCAGTGAAGCTGACGTCCTTGTTACTATTTTCATTCGTATTCATTTTTATACTATTTAAGTTTTTTACTTATTTATAATACATCTATTCAATAACCTTATAACATAACCATATCTGACACTCTCGTCATCTAAATTTATTCCTACGTACATACCCATTTATTTATCCCAAACAACCATATCGTTCCTTAAACAGGTCCACATTTGCATAATGTTATTTATGCAAATGGTCCAGCTGCTTCGGGCGCCATTTGTTATGTTTTATTATATTTATAAATTTATTAATTGACTTTTGTTTACAACTCTACACTTTTACTCTGGTAGCCGCCATTTTGTCTGCTACCAACTCAAATCTTTTTACTTACCTTATCCAGGGTTTCGAATTAGACGTGTTGAAAACAATATGGTTGCTTGAAATAACTAATAATACACATTTAAATATTCAAATCAATCTTACTTTATTAAATTCTAAAATACAATTAAATTTATCTTTTTCGGTCAAAATGAACAAAACTTTATACATTCCTTCCAACCCCATCATTACATACAAAATTTTCCTTCTCTCTCTTACATTTTAATTTCAGTAATATTCAAAAAAAATATTAGTTTCAAAATAAAATAACTAGCTACAAACTTAATTTTATATACGGAAACCAGTGCTTGCATTCACACACACACACACACACACACACACACACACACACACACACACCATGACTTTAGGAGATCTCCATTTTTATTAAAATAGTAAAATTGGAATTTTATGAGCCCTAGTTGCAAAATTTTGATTTTTTATTCTTGTAGGTTACTTAGCTGTGTAACAGTACATAATGACCCAATACCATAATTATGGGATTTAAGGGTAATTTTTCAATGTTTTATTGTTTAATCATTAGAATACAGAATGGTTAGGTCCATTGTCCCAATATACGGAAGCACAAAGCAGATTCAGCAAGAGTATCATGCCAAGGTCACCGTTGGATGTGCGGGAGCCGGTAAAAGCCATGGCGGTGTTTGTGACGAATGACTTAAAATATACATTGTGATTGACAATAACGCTGTTCCGTCATAACCAAAAACAATGACGCACTGAATACAACGCATGCGACTAGGCGTTGTCCTGTATGACAAAGCTTAATGACGTCAAACACACTAACACATGCATAAATTTGCATATTCATCGGTCTCAGTTCAGCACAGTACACCAAAGAGGCCACAGCGATGTATCGCTGTTGGCATTAGTATTCATACAAAAGTTGTAAAAAGCCTAGTCAAAATTCATAAAATGTGATTACAAAGTCAGAGAACACTTAAATAACAGTATATAGTAAAAACATTAAATGTAGAGTCAGTGCAGACGATTTAAAAGCCAGAATGATGAGGCGAACACCGGCCATACTCCTGGGGAACATCTGATACCAGCGAGGGAGCGACGCTACACCGTTCTCAGAGAAGTCACAATATCTTTTTTATTGTCGTATTAATGAGCTCATTAAATAAATCCCAAAATTGTATAAAATGTAATTGTAACAGAGAGTGTGAATGAGTGTGCGATTGAACTAAGGCGTGGCCATGCTTCTATACATAGAGGGCATTGGTTTGTGGATTATATAATACTATGACTGCAGTTAGAAAACAAAAAGAGAATACATATCTAAAACTGATGACGAGATTTACAATTCATATACTTAGTCAAAATAATTGAATAAGTTTGGAAGAAATATAGCCACCATTTTGTTTTTTAGTAATAACACTTGACGCCATTTTGGGGCACCTTTTAATGTATGTTATGTTGTTCATGAAATTAAAACTAGTAATCATATTCCATCAAGAAACAGTGTTATCATTGTGTCACCTTTTCTGTGTATTAAAATCTCGCTGTAACGAAACCCTGGACCCCTTAGGTAAAAAGTGTTGCAAAAGGAAAAGCACAAGCTATCAAATAACAAAAAACGGTAAGTACACATATGTACCATATTTTGATAGTGATTATACATATATAACTGCAAACAAATTTTATGTATTTATAAGTAAATTGACAAATGGCGCCCTTACTGTGGACATTATATAAAATTATTTTATATAAAACAGGCCAGATTTGAAAACAGAGAAGGTGATACAAGGCAGAACATAACCTAGTACACAAGAGGTTATGTTGACAAAATAAAGTAACTAGTAATTGCATAGCTAAGTACAGATAAAAACTAAACAGTCATTTAAATAATTAAGTTAACAATGGCAGAAAATGATAATAGTCTAGAAATGGACAATACAGACATGGAATCCATTTTATTTGAAAAACACGTTAGCTCGACACCTAGAGTAGCTGAAAATAAAATCTCGTTAGAAGATTTATTCACGTTAATCAGTGACAAATTCGAACAACAGGATGTTAAATTTAGTACATTTAATGTAAAATTAGATAGTTTTGAGAATGATCTAAAGAAGCAAAGTACCTTAAAAAACGTAAAATTAGATCAAGTAGAGGAGAAATTAGACAAGAGAATTAATGAGATACAGTTAGAAAATAAGAGTAGAGAAATAGACAGATTAGATAAAAACAAAGACAAGGTAAGTGGGGTAGAAAATTATGATAATATAAATAAAAGTATGATGTTAGAGAATGATTGCGTAAACAGGAGTAGTGATAATGAAATTTTATGGGGAATAGAATATAATAATGATGGAATGTTAGTGTGTTTTGAAGGGTTGAAGAGAGTGTGTAGAGAGAGAATAATTGTAAAAGAATTGCAGGGGTTAGATTTTTCCCTTAATGGTGTATTTGGGGGTGATATACATGTTTTTAGGAAGGACAAGAGTGCCTTCGATGTAGTAGGTTTTGGAGACAAAAGGTCTGCAAATAGTTGTCCCTGAATTTTTTGTGCACATGATAGGTGGTGCGAGAATAAAGTTGTAGTGCCCTATGCAAATGTAGAGAGAGAGAATGTAGCTTGGTGTGATAGAGAGAGATGTTTTAAAAGTAAGAGGTATGGTGAGAGAAAAAGAGAAGTAGAGTTATATAGAGTAAATAGAGATTATGAAGAGTTGATAGAAAGGTTAGGTGGAGATAGAAGTGATAAATATAATAAAAACTTACCTTGTATTGAAACTGAAGTAGTAGGAGAGAATGAGAATAATGACTTTGTAAAATACATGATTATGACTGATTTTACTGAAGGTGACAGAAACATACCCGATCAGGAGTTATATGAATTTGTGGAAACAGATAAAAATTTGAATAGTTGGTGCATGTATAAGGATGTTAGTATAAAATATCTAATATTAAACCATGTATATAGTTTTAAGGTTCGATTGTTATTTGACGATGGAGGGTAGACCTTTTATTGTGTTTATGAACATTTAATTATGTGAACAGTGTTTTTTAAGATGGACTGTTTATGACTGATTATGGTAATGTGGATTGTATATTTTTTGTATATTAATGTCAGTGTATTTGTGTATTTTTGCTGTTGTGTATTTTATGTATTTTTTATGTAAACATGTATTGTAGAATTTTAAATAACTGAAGAATGATTTTAAATGATATTATGAGATTTAGATTCTAATGGTTAGTAAATGATTATATGTTTGGATGTTGAGAGGTATTGTTGTTAAAAGGTAAGTGATGAATTTTCTAGTGGTATATTAAGGTGAAATGTTGTAAAAGAGTTTGGGTAATAGTGATAAATAAGGGCATTGGAGTTAGTTAAATAGAGTTATTGGGAGTTAGTGAAAATAAATGTTGAGATATTGATAATATATAAAGAGGTGTTAGATATTTTAGGGACACAGTGGTTAGTGATTATATGTAAAGTTGAGTAATGTGAATGGTAATTATATTTGTTGTTGATGGTGATATTTTGTAATAAGGGTATTGGTGTAGGGAGTCTGCAACGAAAGGTGTTGAGACAGGAAAGGACCGTTGTGTGCCGGAAAGGGTTATCTGAAAGGGTCAGGAACCAATAAGGGAATGAGCATAGGTAGGGAACACACATACTAGTACAAAAAATGAGCGGTGCCAGAGGTTTTAAATGGGATTTGTGAAGGGGGTTATTATAGAGATATTGGTGTCATGATATATTAATGGTTAGAAGCGGTTAGTAGTTAAAAAGGGGTAGTAAGGTTAGACTGACAATGCCAAAATAAGATATAGAGAATAGCGAATAATAGAGAGTCACCCAAACTAGTAAGGATAAAAAGGTTAGAAAAGGAAAATTCATGGTAGGAGGATAATGTAACAGAAAGGTAAGGATAAATTTGAAATTGTTGTATAGAATCTAATGAATGTTAAATAATTAAAAGTTAATAGAGAATTGTTGATAGTAATGTCTTATAAAGTTTAATGCAAGTCATGTAAATGTAAATTGTTTAATGTAATGTAAATGTAACAATGTTAATATGTAATGTACAATGTTTTATTATGTTTTTATTAGGTTGGTGGGTACAATAGTGTGTGTGGTTAGGAGGTCATTACAGGGGTAATGACGATAACAAATGTTAAAGAATAGTAGCTTTTAAAAAGTTGAAAGTCGGAAGGTACAATTGAAGTTGAGCAAAAAAAAAAAAAAATATATAGCATGATACCTGTTGCAATAGATAGCTGATTATAAGTTGAATAATACCATTTGAGCAATAAACGTGTCTGCCATAATAGTTGTAGGTTGAGTTTGATAGAAATAAGTAGGTGAAGGTATGTTGGGGAATATTAAAGAATTGTTCATGTATGGTGTTATTTGTAGTTATATATATAGTTTGTTTTCTTACAAGGAAGAAATTGAGTTTGGTGGTGGTAAAAGAATATACATTTTAAAGTCTTGTTGTTGTTATGTTAAACTTTTTAAATTAGAACAAACCAATGCGTCTAAAGGGGAACATATCAGTTGTAGATATGGAAGTGTACTAGACCACTATTTTAAATTTTGTATGCAATGTTTCAGAGTTTTGTGGTGTTGTGACCGCGGTCCTGGGCTGGCTGGAGCGTCAGAACAGGAGCGTAGAGTGCCTCATGGCCTTATGGTGTAGGGATCTCTCAGGAGAAGTCCAGTAAGGTCAGAGGGTGCGACCAACATCATTGGACCAAGGGTAAGTGATGATAAATTTTTTTATAGTAACATTACAGGGGGTTGTGGTTGTAACGGGCCTATTTCGGGGTAATAAGGAAATTTGTATTTTTTTTTCATAAGTAAATAACATTTTTCGAATATTAGGGACAAACATATAAACGAGAGGTAAATTTAGTGGTTGTGATGAAAGCAACGGTGGCAGCACTGCATGTAAATTTCTCAAGCGAGAACAACAACCGACGGAACTGTGTCAAGGTCAGACAATGGCATATAAAACCAGTCAACAAGTTATGTAACCACATCAGACCATCTGACGTCAGTATATACGTCAGCGCCTGACATAACAAGGAATGTGGGTGGAGTGTGCCACTAGCTTTGTCGCACTCACAGCAAATATAGAACAGTCGGAAAACAACATCTGAACACATCGGACACAAACAACTGTGCGTTCGCCGGTTCGTCGGTTTTAGGCGAAGTTTTGTGTGTTCGCCGGCTGTGCGTAATTTTCGGCCCGCATACAACAAAAATGTGATTTTAATTCAAATTAATAATTAACAGTCATGAAGTGACAGTTTCGAGTTATCTGACGAGAATTCCGACAAAAGTACGAAATGTGCGGAGTGATGAATGAAAGAAAAAAACGTACGGAGGCCGGACTGATCTTTAGGGACGCAAACGTACGGAGGCCGGACTGATCTTTAGGGACGCAATTGCAGATAAGAGAATAAATTATATCATATTCAATTATATTCATACCTTATAAAAAGAGAATAAAAGAAGAATTTTTAAAAAACAAAGAATTACAACCATTCAAAATTAGAAAATATGAGCTCTTAAAATCTGGGGGTAGTATGTGAGTGAGTGTGGGGGTTTTTGTTTAATTATATATATATAATGAAGTGCTGGTTTCCGTTGCAAAACTAATCCTAGGTGTATAAAAATTATTTCTATTTAATATCTTGATTCTTTTTTATACTAAAGTCTTTTATATTAAAGGTTTATACTACATTTCAATTTTATTTTCATGTGAGTTTTTAGAATGAGAATTGAGAATATCTAATTGTTAATAAACTTTAAATCATGGGAAACCATATAAAGTTTTCTTTATTTTGAACAACCAATTCTGATCTCCTGTTCGCCGAAAAGAACCCCACCTCTTAGGTACAAATTTTGTGTTTGTTTGCTTGTAAATCATAAAACAAGATGGCGCCCGATAATTATACAATGTATGTTCGCAAATTAGTTAGTTTTATGTGATACAAAAAGAAGTAGCTTCACATTTGGCTTCCGAACGTAGGGACCATTTATATAAATATAGGCCACGTGGAGAACAGAATGGTTGTTTGAGGTAACCAAAAAATGTGTAAAGATAAGTAGTAAGGTTATGTCATGTTTTTGTAGTATGGGTGAGTAGAATAATTTTTTTTATAATAAGCATGTGTTACAGATAATAATATTTTATAAAGAAATATATCTAAAAGATTTTAAAAAATGGCAGATAATAATGATACTATGTTAGCAAGATTGTATGATATGATGTACAATAGTTTAGAAAAACAAGACAGCATGTATAACGCTTTAGAAAAACAAGACAGTAATTTTAGAGAATTGAATGACAAATTTGATAGACAAAGTAGGGATATTAACGAGTTAAAAAATGAGAGTCAAGAATTAAATAAATGCTTAGAAAATACTAATGAAACAATAAGAACCAGCTTGAATAAGTTAGAACAGAGTGTTGAGAAGTTAGGTGACAATGTTATAAGTATGACAAATATTAAAAATGACGAAATAATGGAAGATGTAGTATTAAATAGTGAAGATGATGATATTAATTACAATTCTGAGAGTATAGTGGGGGTAAAGAATAATGGAGAGACAAATGATGAGAATATAATCAAAAATAGTACTGATGAATGTGTAGAGTGTGATTATGAGATGTTGAGGTGTATTGATGAAGTAGAGAGAGAGTGGAAAAATAATATAGTAGTTGAATGTGGGCAGAGGGTAAATTTTCCCATTAATTTTTCTGAACCAGAGTGTTCACAAATGTTGTTGTTTTTGAAGGGCAAGAGACCCATATTAGTAGATGAAGTGAAGTGTATATTGATGTTGTATAATGTTGTACCCTCTGTCTGTAATAATTATGAGAGTGTGATGTGGTGTTATGAAGAGAGAGAGTTGTGCATTGAGAGAGAGATAGAATTATATAAGTTAAAAAGAAATTATGATGAATTGAGAAAAAGATTACCTGTTGAAAGAGAGATAGAGAATTATTTTGGTAATATTTTTATAAATAATAATGACTTATCTGACGTGATAGTAGAGGAATATAAAAATGGGAAAACAACTTACCTGACATTGACCAATAATACTAATGGAGACTGGACAATAATACCTGATGTTGACAAGGTGTATGAAATATTAATAGGGAATAACCCTATAAATTATAATGGTATGATGAATGGAATAAAGTTAGTGGATTATTATAATAATAATAAATTGTATGTTGATAACAATGATGCGTGTTACAAATATATTAGATATTTATACGATGATGGAGGCTGAACTAATAAAATCAGTGAATGAACATTGTTAAATATTGTAAATTTTGGTAACGACCTTGCAGATTTGGACATATGAAGTGAGAAACAATTGAACAGTTATGGACGAATACTTTGTAAATACTGTAGTGAATTCAATTGTGTGTATGAAATGTTAGGTAAATAATGTGTATATGTAGTAGTAAATGTTGTGATAATAATAGTAATATTATTAATATGTTGCAGTCTGAATAAATAATAAAATTTATTTTGAAGACAATAATTAATGACTTGTAAATTTTGGTAATAATTGAAATATGTTGTGTTTTAATACTAAATTGAAGTAAATAATTTGAGATGTTTAAATATTGTGATTGAAGGTTATATGTTTGAATTTTAAAATGAATTTAAATTGTTTGACGAGATTTTAATTTAATAACACTTAATGAATAAATAAATGTTAAATGGTTTAGTTTGTGGAATAGCATAATGGTTAAAAATATAGATTAATAATAAATTTGAAAATTTTGAAAATCTAATTGCAGCACAGGATAAATAATGAAATGATGATATATAAAAAAGTTAATGAAAGATTTCAATTAATAATGTTTATAAGTTTTTATATGAATTATTTAAAGGAGAATTGTTTGTTTAATGTATGCTAATAATCAAGGTTAATGTCTATTTGTGTGTTATGTTATGTAATGTATTATACAAGACGTATGTGTGTGTCTGGCAGGGAGGTTATCCAAGGGGATAACGTATTAGAAATTTGCTATTTTTTAATAATGATAACATGCTACTAAATAATTTTGTTCTGATTTGAAAAAATAGATGCACTACATATTTTCTATATTGTGTTTATTATGTCTTATTGTGTTAATTTCATGTAGTATGTTAGGAATAAGGATTATAAAATATAATAATATGTTTTCAATGTGTTTATGGATTTTAAAATAAAATGAAATAAAGTTGTGATAGTTTAAAATTTTCAATGGGTTGTAAAAGATAGAAGTTGGGTGATGAATATTTGTGGGACATATAGATCTGTCCAAATTGAAGTCAAAGTTAAAGAAATAGTAGAGATGAAAATAATGTAATGTTGTTTTGAGTTAATGTATGTTATAGAATTTTGAGAAGTATTGATGGAGACACAGTAGTAATGGAGAATTTATGTAGAGTTTTGATTGATATATTGTTGTTTATAATTGATGTTGCTTGTTATTTTGTTGTAGTTGTAGTGAGGTAATGAGATTGAGATTTTGGGGATGGCAATTTGTAGTAGGGGGTAGTGTAATGTGGGAGTCCGCAACATAATGATGAGTTGGGACGGGAATTGGTATAGATTTAGTGGGAAGGGGTTGCCTTAGGTAGAATCCAGGAACCAGAGAACGGGATTGAGTTCTTTGGGGGGGGGGAACACTTATCCTATGTACAAAGGGTTAGAGAGTATTTTTTTTATATAAGAGTAGAAGGTGGCGAATTGAGTTAAAGTAGTAAGTAGTTAGAGGTAGAGAAGGGTTAGTAGATTTTTTGATAGAGGGGTGTCATACTAGTTTAAGATTTTGTAAGGGAGCGTTAGAGTAATAAAAGGGGTAAGATTATGAGTAAATACCAAGTTGATAAAGTGAATTATAATGAATAACGTAGAATCACCCAAATTAATGAAAGGGAATAATAAATGAAATGATGTGTAAAACGAAGATTGAAAAAAAAAAAAAATTTTTTTTGAGAAACGAATTAATAAAAGTTAAATTGAGATTAAAAGGTAAATTTTATGATTTTATATGCAAACTTAATGATGTAAAGTGTGTAAATTTTAAATACAAGTTGTTTATTTTAAGATAATGATAACACTGTGAATTATTAATGTACTATGTTTCCTTATGTTATGATTAAGTTGTTAGGTATTCTGATATGTTAGGAGTAAGTAAAAAACAAAACCAGTGCTTCTTAGCGCAAACCAGCACCGCTAGGGGGAAACAGATCAGTTGGGGATATGGTGTTGTATAAGGCCACTATTTGATATTTTGATTTGTTGTTTCAGTGTTTGGTGATGCTGTGGCGGGGGACCTGAGCTGGCCAGCGCGTCAGAGCAGGGGCGTTAAGTATCTGTCTGACTCTACGGTGTTGGGATCTCGAGAGAGAAGTCCAGTATTGTCATTCAGATGCGGTCACAGTCACCGGACCAAGGGTGAGTTGATTATATGTTTTTTTGTAAACCGTAAAGGGGGTTGTGGCGACATATCCTGGCTGATCCCTTTAGCAAGTATGAATGTGTCATGAGATTTTTTATGCTTCGGCATAAAATATCTCATTGAGGGGGTATTGTAACGGGCCTATTTCGGGGTAATAAGGAAATTTGTATTTTTTTTTTATAAGTAAATAACATTTTTCGAATATTAGGGACAAACATATAAACGAGAGGTAAATTTAGTGGTTGCGACGAAAGCAACGGTGGCAGAACTGCATGTAAATTTCTCAAGCGAGAACAACAACCGACGGAACTGTGTCAAGGTCAGACAATGACATACAAAACCAGTCAACAAGTTATGTAACCACATCAGACCATCTGACATCAGTATATACGTCAGCGCCTGACATAACAAGGAATGTGGGTGGAGTGTGCCACTAGCTTTGTCGCACTCACAGCAAATATAGAACAGTCGGAAAACAACATCTGAACACATCGGACGCAAACAACTGTGCGTTCGCCGGTTCGCCGGTTTTAGGCGAAGTTTTGTGTGTTCGCCGGCTGTGCGTAATTTTCGGCCCGCATACAACAAAAATGTGACTTTAATTCAAATTAATAATTAACAGTCATGAAGTGACAGTTTCGAGTTATCTGGCGAGAATTCCGACAAAAGTACGAAATGTGCGGAGTGATGAATGAAAGAAAAAAACGTACGGAGGCCGGATTGATCTTTAGGGACGCAATTGCAGATAAGAGAATAAATTATATCATATTCAATTATATTCATACCTTATAAAAAGAGAATAAAAGAAGAATTTTTAAAAAACAAAGAATTACAACCATTCAAAATTAGAAAATATGAGCTCTTAAAATCTGGGGGTAGTATGTGAGTGAGTGTGGGGGTTTTTGTTTAATTATATATATATAATGAAGTGCTGGTTTCCGTTGCAAAACTAATCCTAGGTGTATAAAAATTATTTCTATTTAATATCTTGATTCTTTTTTATACTAAAGTCTTTTATATTAAAGGTTTATACTACATTTCAATTTTATTTTCATGTGAGTTTTTAGAATGAGAATTAAGAATATCTAATTGTTAATAAACTTTAAATCATGGGAAACCATATAAAGTTTTCTTTATTTTGAACAACCAATTCTGATCTCCTGTTCGCCGAAAAGAACCCCACCTCCTAGGTACAAATTTTGTGTTTATTTGCTTGTAAATCACAAAACAAGATGGCGCCCGATAATTATACAATGTATGTTCGCAAATTAGTTAGTTTTATACGATACAAAAAGAAGTAGCTTCACATGGTGACATATCTAGACTGATCCTTTTAGGAAAGTGTGAATGAGTCAATGACAGTTTTTGTGTCTCGACACAAAATCTTTCATTGAGGGGGTTTGTAACAGTACATAATGACCCAATACCATAATTATGGGATTTAAGGGTAATTTTTCAATGTTTTATTGTTTAATCATTAGAATACAGAATGGTTAGGTCCACTGTCCCAATATACGGAAGCACAAAGCAGATTCAGCAAGAGTATCATGCCAAGGTCACCATTGGACGTGCGGGAGCCGGTAAAAGCCATGGCGGTGTTTGTGACGAATGACTTAAAATATACATTGTGATTGGACAATAACGCTGTTCCGTCATAACCAAAAACAATGACGCACTGAATACAACGCATGCGACTAGGCGTTGTCCTGTATGACAAAGCTTAATGACATCAAACACACTAACACATGCATAAATTTGCATATTCATCGGTCTCAGTTCAGCACAGTACACCAAAGAGGCCACAGCGATGTATCGCTGTTGGCATTAGTATTCATACAAAAGTTGTAAAAAGCCTAGTCAAAATTCATAAAATGTGATTACAAAGTCAGAGAACACTTAAATAACAGTATATAGTAAAAACATTAAATGTAGAGTCAGTGCAGATGATTTAAAAGCCAGAATGATGAGGCGAACACCAGCCATACTCCTGGGGAACATCTGATACCAGCGAGGGAGCGACGCTACACCGTTCTCAGAGAAGTCACAATATCTTTTTTATTATCGTATTAATGAGCTCATTAAATAAATCCCAAAATTGTATAAAATATAATTGTAACAGAGAGTGTGAATGAGTGTGCGATTGAACTAAGGCGTGGCCATGCTTCTATACATAGAGGGCATTGGTTTGTGGATTATATAATACTATGACTACAGTTAGAAAACAAAAAGAGAATACATATCTAAAACTGATGACGAGATTTACAATTCATATACTTAGTCAAAATAATTGAATAAGTTTGGAAGAAATATAGCCACCATTTTGTTTTTTAGTAATAACACTTGACGCCATTTTGGGGCACCTTTTAATGTATGTTATGTTGTTCATGAAATTAAAACTAGTAATCATATTCCATCAAGAAACAGTGTTATCATTGTGTCACCTTTTCTGTGTATTAAAATCTCGCTGTAACGAAACCCTGGACCCCTTAGGTAAAAAGTGTTGCAAAAGGAAAAGCACGTGCTATCAAATAACAAAAAACGGTAAGTACACATATGTACCACATTTTGATAGTGATTATACATATATAATTGCAAACAAATTTTATGTATTTATAAGTAAATTGACAAATGGCGCCCTTACTGTGGACATTATATAAAATTATTTTCTATAAAACAGGCCAGATTTGAAAACACAGAAGGTGATACAAGGCAGAACATAACCTAGTACACAAGAGGTTATGTTGACAAAATAAAGTAACTAGTAATTGCATAGCTAAGTACAGATAAAAACTAAACAGTCATTTAAATAATTAAGTTAACAATGGCAGAAAATGATAATAGTCTAGAAATGGACAATACAGACACGGAATCCATTTTATTAGAAAAACACGTTAGCTCGACACCTAGAGTAGCTGAAAATAAAATCTCGTTAGAAGATTTATTCACGTTAATCAGTGACAAATTCGAACAACAGGATGTTAAATTTAGTACATTTAATGTAAAATTAGATAGTTTTGAGAATGAGCTAAAGAAGCAAAGTACCTTAAAAAACGTAAAATTAGATCAAGTAGAGGAGAAATTAGACAAGAGAATTAATGAGATACAGTTAGAAAATAAGAGTAGAGAAATAGACAGATTAGATAAAAACAAAGACAAGGTAAGTGGGGTAGAAAATTATGATAATATAAATAAAAGTATGATGTTAGAGAATGATTGCGTAAACAGGAGTAGTGATAATGAAATTTTATGGGGAATAGAATATAATAATGATGGAATGATAGTGTGTTTTGAAGGGTTGAAGAGAGTGTGTAGAGACAGAATAATTGTAAAAGAATTGCAGGGGTTAGATTTTTCCCTTAATGGTGTATTTGGGGGTGATATACATGTTTTTAGGAAGGACAAGAGTGCCTTCGATGTAGTAGGTTTTGGAGACAAAAGGTCTGCAAATAGTTGTCCCTGAATTTTTTGTGCACATGATAGGTGGTGCGAGAATAAAGTTGTAGTGCCCTATGCAAATGTAGAGAGAGAGAATGTAGCTTGGTGTGATAGAGAGAGATGTTTTAAAAGTAAGAGGTATGGTGAGAGAAAAAGAGAAGTAGAGTTATATATAGTAAATAGAGATTATGAAGAGTTGATAGAAAGGTTAGGTGGAGATAGAAGTGATAAATATAATAAAAACTTACCTTGTATTGAAACTGAAGTAGTAGGAGAGAATGAGAATAATGACTTTGTAAAATACATGATTATGACTGATTTTACTGAAGGTGACAGAAACATACCCGATCAGGAGTTATATGAATTTGTGGAAACAGATAAAAATTTGAATAGTTGGTGCATGTATAAGGATGTTAGTATAAAATATCTAATATTAAACCATGTATATAGTTTTAAGGTTCGATTGTTATTTGACGATGGAGGGTAGACCTTTTATTGTGTTTATGAACATTTAATTATGTGAACAGTGTTTTTTAAGATGGACTGTTTATGACTGATTATGGTAATGTGGATTGTATATTTTTTGTATATTAATGTCAGTGTATTTGTGTATTTTTGCTGTTGTGTATTTTATGTATTTTTTATGTAAACATGTATTGTAGAATTTTAAATAACTGAAGAATGATTTTAAATGATATTACGAGATTTAGATTCTAATGGTTAGTAAATGATTATATATTTGGATGTTGAGAGGTATTGTTGTTAAAAGGTAAGTGATGAATTTTCTAGTGGTATATTAAGGTGAAATGTTGTAAAAGAGTTTGGGTAATAGTGATAAATAAGGGCATTGGAGTTAGTTAAATAGAGTTATTGGGAGTTAGTGAAAATAAATGTTGAGATATTGATAATATATAAAGAGGTGTTAGATATTTTAGGGACACAGTGGTTAGTGATTATATGTAAAGTTGAGTAATGTGAATGGTAATTATATTTGTTGTTGATGGTGATATTTTGTAATAAGGGTATTGGTGTAGGGAGTCTGCAACGAAAGGTGTTGAGACAGGAAAGGACCGTTGTGTGCCGGAAAGGGTTATCTGAAAGGGTCAGGAACCAATAAGGGAATGAGCATAGGTAGGGAACACACATACTAGTACAAAAAATGAGCGGTGCCAGAGGTTTTAAATGGGATTTGTGAAGGGGGTTATTATAGAGATATTGGTGTCATGATATATTAATGGTTAGAAGCGGTTAGTAGTTAAAAAGGGGTAGTAAGGTTAGACTGACAATGCCAAAATAAGATATAGAGAATAGCGAATAATAGAGAGTCACCCAAACTAGTAAGGATAAAAAGGTTAGAAAAGGAAAATTCATGGTAGGAGGATAATGTAACAGAAAGGTAAGGATAAATTTGAAATTGTTGTATAGAATCTAATGAATGTTAAATAATTAAAAGTTAATAGAGAATTGTTGATAGTAATGTCTTATAAAGTTTAATGCAAGTCATGTAAATGTAAATTGTTTAATGTAATGTAAATGTAACAATGTTAATATGTAATGTACAATGTTTTATTATGTTTTTATTAGGTTGGTGGGTACAATAGTGTGTGTGGTTAGGTCATTACAGGGGTAATGACGATAACAAATGTTAAAGAATAGTAGCTTTTAAAAAGTTGAAAGTCGGAAGGTACAATTGAAGTTGAGCAATAAAAAATATATATATAGCATGATACCTGTTGCAATAGATAGCTGATTATAAGTTGAATAATAACATTTGAGCAATAAACGTGTCTGCCATAATAGTTGTAGGTTGAGTTTGATAGAAATAAGTAGGTGAAGGTATGTTGGGGAATATTAAAGAATTGTTCATGTATGGTGTTATTTGTAGTTATATATATAGTTTGTTTTCTTACAAGGAAGAAATTGAGTTTGGTGGTGGTAAAAGAATATACATTTTAAAGTCTTGTTGTTGTTATGTTAAACTTTTTAAATTAGAACAAACCAATGCGTCTAAAGGGGAACATATCAGTTGTAGATATGGAAGTGTACTAGACCACTATTTTAAATTTTGTATGCAATGTTTCAGAGTTTTGTGGTGTTGTGACTGCAGTCCTGGGCTGGCTGGAGCGTCAGAACAGGAGCGTAGAGTGCCTCATGGCCTTATGGTGTAGGGATCTCTCAGGAGAAGTCCAGTAAGGTCAGAGGGTGCGACCAACATCATTGGACCAAGGGTAAGTGATGATAAATTTTTTTATAGTAACATTACAGGGGGTTGTGGTGACATATCTAGACTGATCCTTTTAGGAAAGTGTGAATGAGTCAATGAAAGTTTTTGTGTCTCGACACAAAATCTTTCATTGAGGGGGTTTGTAACAGTACATAATGACCCAAAACCATAATTATGGGATTTAAGGGTAATTTTTCAATGTTTTATTGTTTAATCATTAGAATACAGAATGGTTAGGTCCATTGTCCCAATATACGGAAGCACAAAGCAGATTCAGCAAGAGTATCATGCCAAGGTCACCGTTGGACGTGCAGGAGCTGGTAAAAGCCATGGCGGTGTTTGTGACGAATGACTTAAAATATACATTGTGATTGGACAATAACGCTGTTCCGTCATAACCAAAAACAATGACGCACTGAATACAACGCATGCGACTAGGAGTTGTCCTGTATGACAAAGCTTAATGACGTCAAACACACTAACACATGCATAAATTTGCATATTCATTGGTCTCAGTTCAGCACAGTACACCAAAGAGGCCACAGCGATGTATCGCTGTTGGCATTAGTATTCATACAAAAGTTGTAAAAAGCCAAGTCAAAATTCATAAAATGTGATTACAAAGTCAGAGAACACTTAAATAACAGTATATAGTAAAAACATTAAATGTAGAGTCAGTGCAGACGATTTAAAAGCCAGAATGCTGAGGCGAACACCGGCCATACTCCTGGGGAACATCTGATACCAGCGAGGGAGCGACGCTACACCGTTCTCAGAGAAGTCACAATATCTTTTTGATTATCTTATTAATGAGCTCATTAAATAAATCACAAAATTGTATAAAATATAATTGTAACAGAGAGTGTGAATGAGTGTGCGATTGAACTAAGGCGTGGCCATGCTTCTATACATAGAGGGCATTGGTTTGTGGATTATATAATACTATGACTACAGTTAGAAAACAAAAAGAGAATACATATCTAAAACTGATGACGAGATTTACAATTCATATACTTAGTCAAAATAATTGAATAAGTTTGGAAGAAATATAGCCACCATTTTGTTTTTTAGTAATAACACTTGACGCCATTTTGGGGCACCTTTTAATGTATGTTATGTTGTTCATGAAATTAAAACTAGTAATCATATTCCATCAAGAAACAGTGTTATCATTGTGTCACCTTTTCTGTGTATTAAAATCTCGCTGTAACGAAACCCTGGACCCCTTAGGTAAAAAGTGTTGCAAAAGGAAAAGCACGTGCTATCAAATAACAAAAAACGGTAAGTACACATATGTACCACATTTTGATAGTGCTTATACATATATAATTGCAAACAAATTTTATGTATTTATAAGTAAATTGACAAATGGCGCCCTTACTGTGGACATTATATAAAATTATTTTATATAAAACAGGCCAGATTGTAACGGTACATTTTGGCCTACCTGAGGTAATATAAAGAAATTTGTAATTTAAATAAAGCAAATAACATTTTTTACTATGATTGGGACAAAACGTAAACAAAAGGTATATTTATTGTTAGCAACAGTGGTAGCACTGCTTGTGACATTATGTATGTGAATTTCTATAACGCAAAAAGCAACAAGCTGAAACTGTGCCAAGGTCAACCAATGACATACAAAAACAGTGTAAACAAGTTATGTAACGGCATCGGATGATCTTACGTCAGAGACGATCCTCGCTGTGGAATGCAGTTATGAAACAAAAACAGTATGCTGGCGTAGTAATACGAATCTCTGAACAATAAGAATTGGTCATATAACCACGGCGACAACACAAAATAGTGCCGTTTGTTTCGTCCCAGTATAAAATTACACCGTGAGCCGGCCGGTCACGTATAAAACGATGGAAAACAATTACGGGCGCCCGTACGTAACAATTTGTTTCAAAATGTGAATTTAAATCAAAAGTAAACAGTTTTAATAAAGTTACAGTTCCGGAGAACGAATAAAATAAGGAAAATGTGCGGAATAGAAACGAAATGCGTGGTAGAGACGGACTCGTCAAGATCTTAAATTTGGCAGATAAGTAACCAACAAGGGTTAAATCTAAAAGCTTTAAAAGAAATTTTTGAGAATGTTTACCAAAGAACTGGCAGCCTAAAATAAACTTAAACTAATGAACTAAATAAACAGGGGAGGGGTGTAGGAATGTAGAGAGAGAGAGAGAGAGAGAGAGAGAGAGAGAGAGAGAGAGCGAATATAAAAATTTAAAAAGAAGTGCTGGTTTGTGTATAAAAGAAAGAAATATAATTAATAGATAAGACCAAATCAATAATGAAAAAGATAAGGAAATTAATTTTAATGGCATTCATTTCATGAGTTTATAGCTAAATTTGCAATAGTATGTAAGTGCAGGAAAAGAAGTTTTATTTTTTTGTTATGTACCTTATAGAGTAAATAAACCTTTTGTTCATTGCCAATGTGAATTAAATGAATTACTGCAAATAAACCATTCTGCTCCTGTGTTCGCCGAAAAGGACCCGAAAAATGGTAAATATATATAGTTTATTTCTTGTAGTTGGCAATACAAGATGGCGCCCGAAGAAAAGTTAGACAGTAAAGAATGAATAAAATTAAAATCAATTATATTTCATTAATATCAATAAAAATAATAGTACAATTGGCTTGTGAACAGGGACATTTATATAAATAAATTTTATATAAATACGGCCTACTGGGAGAGCAGAGTGGTTGTTTGAAATAAGAAATAAAATTTTTTTTCGTGTACGTAAAACAGACGTAGGTGACGAGTGTCACATAAGGTTATGTTACAGTGTCACTGAAGTAGATGTACATAGCCAGAATTACATAAATAACAATGATGAGTACTAATGATGAGGTTAATAATGAAGTCAGCTTACTGACAGTAATCTAGAAAATCAGTTGACGGAATCGAGAATAATGGAAAGCGTTGAAAATCAGTCAACGCCAACCCAAAATAAAAAAAACTGATAATAATGATATGATGAAAATGATCCAATTTCTTTGTACCAGTTTCAATAAATTTGATGTAAAGTTAGATGAACAAAAGATAGTTTTTACAGTAAATTAGATGGACAAAATATTAAATTCGATGAGTTAAAAAACCAAATTAACGAAATTAATGAGCATTTAAACCAAACTAATGACATAATAGAAGATAACTTTAACAGATTAGAACAGAGTGTTGAGAAGTTAGGTGACAATGTTATAAGTATGACAAATATTAAAAATGACGAAATAGTGGAAGATGTAGTGTTAAATAGTGAAGATAATGATATTAATTACAATTCTGAGAGTATAGTGGGGGTAAAGAATAATGAAGAAACCTATAATGAAGTTTTAGAATGTAATAATGGAATGTGAATGTGTGTTTATGAGTCAGAGAGAAAGTGGAAAGAGAGAGTAGATGAGTATGTGGGGCCGAGGGTAAATTTTCCCCTTATTTATGATGAACCAAGGTGTTCAAAAATGTTATTGTTGAAGGGCAAGAGTCCCTTGTTAATGAAAGATTTAAGTTGTTTCCCCTTTTTGTATGACTTAGTACCCTCTGCATGGAGTGAGAGAGAAAATGTGATATGGTGGTATGATGAGAGAGATTTAGAGAGAGAGTTGTGTATTGAGAGAGAGATAGAATTATATAAGTTAAAAAGAAATTATGATGAGTTGAGAGAAAGATTAGAAGGGGTGAAGATAAACCATATAAAATACTTACCTGTTGAAAGAGAGATAGAGAATTATTTTGATGATATCTTTATAAACGATAATGACTTACCTGATGTAATAGTAGAGAAATATAAAAATGATAAAATAGCTTACCTGATGTTGACCAATAATACTGATGGAGACTGGACAAAAATAACTTATGTTGACAAGGTTTATGAAACATTAATAGGGAATAACCCTATAAATTATAATGGCATAATGAATGAAATAAAGTTAATGGATTATTATAATAACAATAATAATAACAAATTGTATGTGGATAACAATGATGCATGTTATAAATATATTCGATATATATATGATGATGGAGGTTGAAATAAAAAATCAGTGAATGGACAATTTAAATATTGTAATTTATGGTAATGACCTTGCAGACTTGGACAATGAAGTGTGAAAAAATGAAACAGTTAAAGACAAAAGTTTGTAAATATATTTGTAGTGAATTCAATTGTGTGTATTGTAAAATGTTAGGTAAACAATGTGTATATGTAGTAGAAAATGTTGTGATAATAATAATAATATTATTAATAGTTTGCAGTCTAAATAAATAATAAAAATAATCATGAAGACAATAATTGATGATTTGTAAATTTTGATAATAATTGAAATATGTTGTGTTTTAATTATCAATTGAAGTAAATAATTTGAGATATTTAAATATTGTGATTGAAGGTTATATGTTTGAATTTTATAATGAATTTAAATTATTTGATGAGATTTTAATTTAATAACAATTAATAAATAAATAAATGTCAAATTGTTTAGTTTGTGAAATAACATAATTGTTAAAAGAAATAGGTTAATAATAAATTTGAAAATCTAATTGCAGCAAAGGATAAATAATGAAACGATGATATATAAAAGAGTTAATGAAAATTTTCAAACAAGAATGTTTATAAGTTTTTATATAAATTACTTAAAAGAGAATTGTTTGTTTAATGTAACAATGCTAATAATCAAGGTTAATATCTATTTGTTTATTGTGTTATGTAATGTATTATACAAGATGTGTGGGTAATTTTGGGGGGTAGCATGGTGTCTATAGAAGTGATTATAATAATGGAATGTAGAGACAGCAATTGTAGATATGGTTTAGTTTAGCTATTAAGTTGCTGTTGCTGGGGTGGCATGTGCCCCAGTAGATAGCGGAAAGTGTTGGGGGTAGCAGAGAGTGTTACCTCCATCAGAGGCCAACATGGCGAAAATGCACGGCACACCTTTTGTACAATTTTAAATTGTAACTTGATAAATTGCCGTGCCGTGCAAAATAATGATGATGAATACATGCCTGAAGGAATAGATGATTTCCCCGACTTTTCGGGCGATTACTGCCTTACCAGCACTAATCGTGGTTTTGGCTAGCGGTCAGCTATGGCCATATCAAGTCCCTTGACCATAGCTGGCTTGAAATTGGTCTATAATAGAAATTAAATGGGGGGTGACACTAGGGGAAATCCCGGAACTATGGAACAGCGGCTGCCACTCTGTTCGAGGAGGAACAGCAAAGCCAGGTGGTAGACCCGCATTAAGGGCGCATAACTATAGAACAAAGATATGTTGATATCTAAACCTTTCACATGTAACGCAGAAGCAAGGACAAGGAGTTGTCAAATTCCTCCAAAACTTCAGTCCTTGTGGACGCAACTGGACGCCACAGTCCAGGGGGGGTCATAGTGTGTGTGGCAGGGAGGTTACCCAGGGGGATAACGAATAAAAAAAAAATTTGTTGTATTTTAATAATGATGACTCGCTACTAAATAATTTTGTTTTGATTTGAAAAATAGATGCTCTACATACTTCCTATATTGTGTTTATTATGTCTTATTGTGTTAATTGCATGTAGTATGTTAGGAATAAGGATTATAAAATATAATAATATGTTTTCAATGTGTTTATAGATTTTAAATAAGAATGAAATAAATTTGTGATAGGTGAAATTTTTAATGGGTTGCAAAAGATAGAAGTTGGGTGATAGTAATTGTTTGAGTAAAACGTTTGAGTCAGTCCAAGTTGAAAATATTGGGGTATTAAAGAGAATAAGAGACGAAATACAAGTAATGTAGAATTTGAGTATAAGTGGAGACACAGTGGTAATGGAGAATAGGTGTGGAGTTTTGATTGATATATTGATGTTTATAAATGATGATGTTATTTTGTTGTAGTTGAAGTGGGGTAATAAGATTGAGATTTTGGGGATGGCAATTTTGTAGTAGGGGGTAGTGTAATGTGGGAGTCCGCAACATAATGATAAGTTGGGACGGGATGGGATCGATTTTAGTGGGACGGGGCCGCCTTAGGTAGAATCCAGGGGCCAGATAAGGGAAATGAGTTTTGGGGGGGAAACACGTATCCTATGTACAAAGGGTTAGAGAGTATTTTTTTTTATATATTGAGAGAAGGTGGTGAATTGAGTTAAAGTAGTAAGTAGTTAGAGGTAGAGAAGGGTTAGTAGATTTTTTGGTAGAGAGGGGTGTCATACTAGTTAAAGATTTTGTAAGGGAGCGTTAGAGTCATAAAAGGGGTAAGATTATGGGTAAATGCCAAGTTGATAAAGTGAATTATAATGAATAACTGAGAATCACCCAAGTTAATGAAATGGAATAATAAATGAAATGATGTGGAAAACGAAGATTGAAAAAAAAAAAAAAAAAATTTGGAAAGAGAACATTAATAAAAGTCAATTGAGATTAAAAGGTAATTTTATGATTTTATATGCAAATTTAATGATGTAAAGTGTGTAACCTTTTAAATACAAATTGTTTATTTTAAGATAATAATAACAATGTGAATTATGAATGTACTATGTTTTCTTATGTTATATTGTGTTTGTTAGTGTAAGAGAATTTTATGAATTTAAATATTTTAATGCAAATTGGGGATGACAGAGATGTATAATATGGTAATGGGAAATGATTATTTATATTCTGATGGGAATCAGGGCAATAATTTTGAATTTTGGGATAAAAGTTAACAAGAGAAAGTAGATAGAATGAGATTATGGAATTTTAAATGGGTATCATGTTGTTGTTAGGTATTCTGATATACGTTAGAAGTAAGTAAAAAACAAAACCAGTGCTTCTTAGCGCAAACCAGCATCGCTAGGGGGAAACAGATCAGTTGGGGATATGGTGTTATATAAGGCCACTAGTTGATATTTGATTTGTTGTTTCAGTGTTTGGTGATGCTGTGGCGGCGGACCTGAGCTGGCCAGCGCGTCAGAGCAGGGGCGTTAAGTATCTGTCTGACTCTATGGTGTTGGGATCTCGAGAGAGAAGTCCAGTATTGTCATTCAGGTGCGGTCACAGTCACCGGACCAAGGGTGAGTTAATTATATATTTTTTTTTGTAAACCATACAGGGGGTTGTGGCGACATATCCTGGCTGATCCCTTTAGCAAGTATGAATATGTCAATGAGAGTTTTTATGCTTCGGCATAAAATCTCTCCTTGAGGGGGTATTGTAATGGTACATTTTGGCCTACCTGAGATAATATAAAGAAATTTGTAATTTAAATAAAGCAAATAACATTTTTTACTATGATTGGGACAAAACGTAAACAAAAGGTATATTTATTGTTAGCGACAGTGGTAGCACTGCTTGTGACATTATGTATGTGAATTTCTATAACGCAAAAAGCAACAAGCTGAAACTGTGCCAAGGTCAACCAATGACATACAAAAACAGTGTAAACAAGTTATGTAACGGCATCGGATGATCTTACGTCAGAGACGATCCTCGCTGTGGAATGCAGTTATGAAACAAAAACAGTATGCTGGCGTAGTAATACGAATCTCTGAACAATAAGAATTGGTCATATAACCATGGCAACAACACAAAATAGTGCCGTTTGTTTCGTCCCAGTATAAAATTACACCGTGAGCCGGCCGGTCACGTATAAAACGATGGAAAACAATTACGGGCGCCCGTACGTAACAATTTGTTTCAAAATGTGAATTTAAATCAAAAGTAAACAGTTTTAATAAAGTTACAGTTCCGGAGAACGAATAAAATAAGGAAAATGTGCGGAATAGAAACGAAATGCGTGGTAGAGACGGACTCGTCAAGATCTTAAATTTGGCAGATAAGTAACCAACAAGGGTTAAATCTAAAAGCTTTAAAAGAAATTTTTGAGAATGTTTACCAAAGAACTGGCAGCCTAAAATAAACTTAAACTAATGAACTAAATAAACAGGGGAGGGGTGTAGGAATGTAGAGAGAGAGAGAGAGAGAGAGAGAATATAAAAATTTAAAAAGAAGTGCTGGTTTGTGTATAAAAGAAAGAAATATAATTAATAGATAAGACCAAATCAATAATGAAAAAGATATAAGGAAATTAATTTTAATGGCATTCATTTCATGAGTTTATAGCTAAATTTGCAATAGTATGTAAGTGCAGGAAAAGAAGTTTTATTTTTTTGTTATGTACCTTATAGAGTAAATAAACCTTTTGTTCATTGCCAATGTGAATTAAATGAATTATTGCAAATAAACCATTCTGCTCCTGTGTTCGCCGAAAAGGACCCGAAAAATGGTAAATATATATAGTTTATTTCTTGTAGTTGGCAATACAAGATGGCGCCCGAAGAAAAGTTAGACAGTAAAGAATGAATAAAATTAAAATCAATTATATTTCATTAATATCAATAAAAATAATAGTACAAGATTTGAAAACAGAGAAGGTGATACAAGGCAGAACATAACCTAGTACACAAGAGGTTATGTTGACAAAATAAAGTAACTAGTAATTGCATAGCTAAGTACAGATAAAAACTAAACAGTCATTTAAATAATTAAGTTAACAATGGCAGAAAATGATAATAGTCTAGAAATGGACAATACAGACACGGAATCCATTTTATTAGAAAAACACGTTAGCTCGACACCTAGAGTAGCTGAAAATAAAATCTCGTTAGAAGATTTATTCACGTTAATCAGTGACAAATTCGAACAACAGGATGTTAAATTTAGTACATTTAATGTAAAATTAGATAGTTTTGAGAATGAGCTAAAGAAGCAAAGTACCTTAAAAAACGTAAAATTAGATCAAGTAGAGGAGAAATTAGACAAGAGAATTAATGAGATACAGTTAGAAAATAAGAGTAGAGAAATAGACAGATTAGATAAAAACAAAGACAAGGTAAGTGGGGTAGAAAATTATGATAATATAAATAAAAGTATGATGTTAGAGAATGATTGCGTAAACAGGAGTAGTGATAATGAAATTTTATGGGGAATAGAATATAATAATGATGGAATGATAGTGTGTTTTGAAGGGTTGAAGAGAGTGTGTAGAGACAGAATAATTGTAAAAGAATTGCAGGGGTTAGATTTTTCCCTTAATGGTGTATTTGGGGGTGATATACATGTTTTTAAGAAGGACAAGAGTGCCTTCGATGTAGGTTTTGGAGACAAAAGGTCTGCAAATAGTTGTCCCTGGATTTTTTGTGCACCTGATAGGTGGTGCGAGAATAAAGTTGTAGTGCCCTATGCAAATGTAGAGAGAGAGAATGTAGCTTGGTGTGATAGAGAGAGATCTTTTAAAAGTAAGAGGTATGGTGAGAGAAAAAGAGAAGTAGAGTTATATATAGTAAATAGAGATTATGAAGAGTTGATAGAAAGGTTAGGTGGAGATAGAAGTGATAAATATAATAAAAACTTACCTTGTATTGAAACTGAAGTAGTAGGAGAGAATGAGAATAATGACTTTGTAAAATACATGATTGTGACTGATTTTACTGAAGGTGACAGAAACATACCCGATCAGGAGTTATACGAATTTGTGGAAACGGATAAAAATTTGAATAGTTGGTGCATGTATAAGGATGTTAGTATAAAATATCTAATATTAAACCATGTATATAGTTTTAAGGTTCGATTGTTATTTGACGATGGAGGGTAGACCTTTTATTGTGTTTATGAACATTTAATTATGTGAACAGTGTTTTTTAAGATGGACTGTTTATGACTGATTATGGTAAATGATTTAATGATTATGTGGATTGTATATTTTTTGTATATTAATGTCAGTGTATTTGTGTATTTTTGCTGTTGTGTATTTTATGTATTTTTTATGTAAACATGTATTGTAGAATTTTAAATAACTGAAGAATGATTTTAAATGATATTATGAGATTTAGATTGTAATGGTTAGTAAATGATTATATATTTGGATGTTGAGAGGTATTGTTGTTAAAAGGTAAGTGATGAATTTTCTAGTGGTATATTAAGGTGAAATGTTGTAAAAGAGTTTGGGTAATAGTGATAAATAAGGGCATTGGAGTTAGTTAAATAGAGTTATTGGGAGTTAGTGAAAATAAATGTTGAGATATTGATAATATATAAAGAGGTGTTAGATATTTTAGGGACACAGTGGTTAGTGATTATATGTAAAGTTGAGTAATGTGAATGGTAATTATATTTGTTGTTGATGGTGATATTTTGTAATAAGGGTATTGGTGTAGGGAGTCTGCAACGAAAGGTGTTGAGACAGGAAAGGACCGTTGTGTGCCGGAAAGGGTTATCTGAAAGGGTCAGGAACCAATAAGGGAATGAGCATAGGTAGGGAACACACATACTAGTACAAAAAATGAGCGGTGCCAGAGGTTTTAAATGGGATTTGTGAAGGGGGTTATTATAGAGATATTGGTGTCATGATATATTAATGGTTAGAAGCGGTTAGTAGTTAAAAAGGGGTAGTAATGTTAGATTGACAATGCCAAAATAAGATACAGAGAATAGCGAATAATAGAGAGTCACCCAAACTAGTAAGGATAAAAAGGTTAGAAAAGGAAAATTCATGGTAGGAGGATAATGTAACAGAAAGGTAAGGATAAATTTGAAATTGTTGTATAGAATCTAATGAATATTAAATAATTAAAAGTTAATAGAGAATTGTTGATAGTAATGTCTTATAAAGTTTAATGCAAGTCATGTAAATGTAAATTGTTTAATGTAATGTAAATGTAACAATGTTAATATGTAATGTACAATGTTTTATTATGTTTTTATTAGGTTGGTGGGTACAATAGTGTGTGTGGTAATGACGATAACAAATGTTAAAGAATAGTAGCTTTTAAAAAGTTGAAAGTCGGAAGGTACAATTGAAGTTGAGCAAAAAAATATATAGCATGATACCTGTTGCAATAGATAGCTGATTATAAGTTGAGTCATAACATTTGAGCAATAAACGTGTCTGCCATAATAGTTGTAGGTTGAGTTTGATAGAAATAAGTAGGTGAAGGTATGTTGGGGAATATTAAAGAATTGTTCATGTATGGTGTTATTTGTAGTTATATATATAGTTTGTTTTCTTACAAGGAAGAAATTGAGTTTGGTGGTGGTAAAAGAATATACATTTTAAAGTCTTGTTGTTGTTATGTTAAACTTTTTAAATTAGAACAAACCAATGCCCCAAACACAAACCAATGCGTCTAAAGGGGAACATATCAGTTGTAGATATGGAAGTGTACTAGACCACTATTTTAAATTTTGTATGCAATGTTTCAGAGTTTTGTGGTGTTGTGACCGCGGTCCTGGGCTGGCTGGAGCGTCAGAACAGGAGCGTAGAGTGCCTCATGGCCTTATGGTGTAGGGATCTCTCAGGAGAAGTCCAGTAAGGTCAGAGGGTGCGACCAACATCATTGGACCAAGGGTAAGTGATGATAAATTTTTTTATAGTAACATTACAGGGGGTTGTGGTGACATATCTAGACTGATCCTTTTAGGAAAGTGTGAATGAGTCAATGAAAGTTTTTGTGTCTCGACACAAAATCTTTCATTGAGGGGGTTTGTAACAGTACATAATGACCCAATACCATAATTATGGGATTTAAGGGTAATTTTTCAATGTTTTATTGTTTAATCATTAGAATACAGAATGGTTAGGTCCATTGTCCCAATATATGGAAGCACAAAGCAGATTCAGCAAGAGTATCATGCCAAGGTCACCATTGGACGTGCGGGAGCCGGTAAAAGCCATGGCGGTGTTTGTGACGAATGACTTAAAATATACATTGTGATTGGACAATAACGCTGTTCCGTCATAACCAAAAACAATGACGCACTGAATACAACGCATGCGACTAGGCGTTGTCCTGTATGACAAAGCTTAATGACGTCAAACACACTAACACATGCATAAATTTGCATATTCATCGGTCTCAGTTCAGCACAGTACACCAAAGAGGCCACAGCGATGTATCGCTGTTGGCATTAGTATTCATACAAAAGTTGTAAAAACCCAGTCAAAATTCATAAAATGTGATTACAAAGTCAGAGAACACTTAAATAACAGTATATAGTAAAAACATTAAATGTAGAGTCAGTGCAGACGATTTAAAAGCCAGAATGATGAGGCGAACACCGGCCATACTCCTGGGGAACATCTGATACCAGCGAGGGAGCGACGCTACACCGTTCTCAGAGAAGTCACAATATCTTTTTTATTATCGTATTAATGAGCTCATTAAATAAATCCCAAAATTGTATAAAATGTAACTGTAACAGAGAGTGTGAATGAGTGTGCGATTGAACTAAGGCGTGGCCATGCTTCTATACATAGAGGGCATTGGTTTGTGGATTATATAATACTATGACTGCAGTTAGAAAACAAAAAGAGAATACATATCTAAAACTGATGACGAGATTTACAATTCATATACTTAGTCAAAATAATTTAATAAGTTTGGAAGAAATATAGCCACCATTTTGTTTTTTAGTAATAACACTTGACGCCATTTTGGGGCACCTTTTAATGTATGTTATGTTGTTCATGAAATTAAAACTAGTAATCATATTCCATCAAGAAACAGTGTTATCATTGTGTCACCTTTTCTGTGTATTAAAATCTCACTGTAACGAAACCCTGGACCCCTTAGGTAAAAAGTGTTGCAAAAGGAAAAGCACGTGCTATCAAATAACAAAAAACGGTAAGTACACATATGTACCATATTTTGATAGTGATTACACATATATAATTGCAAACAAATTTTATGTATTTATAAGTAAATTGACAGCTGAATCGTGGTATTTCCATAGTCCAGCCTCCTCGCGTATTTGCCTTCATTTCACACAATTCTATTACTGATAATTTGTTTTTACATATCGCCGAAACTGTCACTTCATGATCGTTAACACTATAAATTTGAATAAATCACATTTTATACTTTCGATTGTTGGGCACGCCCGTAATTTTGTTCACTGATTCTTTGCACTAATTTACAGTACACTGTTATGTAAGGGTGAGACAAAAACTACGCACAGCCGGCGGACGCGCGGACTGCTTGCGTCTGTATTTATTGGATGTTCTTAGCCGACTGCCTTTGTGTTCTCCGTGCACACAGCGCTGAGGAATGCATTTGAACGTGACCAAATGCCTGAGAACGTTGGCCGACAGTGCGCGCACTTGTGGGCGAATACACTCCCTTGCTGACAATCTTACATTCCTGTAACGAGCTGTACCAGTCTCAATGCTACACTCCATTCACCATATGTTCTTTGTTGAAATAAAATTGAACAGATGTAATTTATAAAATCCCATAGGATTGTACCATTACAATGTAGTTACAATTTTAGTTCACAACAGAGTACATTATAGATTATAACTATGACGAGAGGCTTCCATGTTTATTTGATGTGCATTGTATGTGTTATGTTAATTTAATTTAAGACAATTCAAAGTTAAGGACTGACATGTTTCCCAGTTACTGTAAAAATTCACTTATATGAATGAAATGGTCAAACATTTATTTATTTGTATTACCAGTATTTTAAAGTATCTGCAAATAAATAAATAAATTTGGATAAGTGTATTCACGTGACACAATGTTGCTAAGTTTTTTTTACTATTAAATATGATTCAATAATTTGTTGAACACTAACACAAATCAACTTTTATGATAATAGTTGGCATGTCACAATGTGTAGAATATTTACTGTTTCAGATATAGATAATTCAAAATTCTTACATCAGCATAGAACTCATCATGTTCAGCAGACAGTACAACTTCTTTCAGCTCTTTAGAAATGCCTGGAATGTGGCTGAGATTGACTCTGTTGTTTGTAATTGTAAGCAGTTCATGGACCATGGCTTGATATGTCCACTACAACATAATGGAATTAAACCAAATTACTCTGTCTGTAAAAGAAACAACAGAAACCTCAAAATACAAAACATAGCAGTGTCACGATACCTGACTTAACAAAGGTGTAATAGGATCATCTCTTCGATCCAATATAAGAAGCAGAGGCGGTGGATCAGGGTGACGGAATTCAAACAGCTTGTCCTCTTTTGAAAGTACTTCCTGTAAACAACTGAAAATTTAGTTCTTTGCTCACTGTCTACTAATACATTTTAAAATACTACAACTTCTACATTTCATATATTACTTACCCTGCTAACCGTTAACTAACAGAATTTCAATTAACGAAGTTGTGTTAATGGTTATAATCACAAACAGAATTAACACTGTTGCACACACTATAGAAAAATTATTCCGATTAGCGCTTTCAAGCTTCATAGCTCATCATCAGATTCCCGATCTCGCAACTGTGTAAATTCTGTTCGTTAACTAACAGTTAACAACATTAAACAACTGAAATTAGAAAACCTACACGTTGGAATACTTACAAGTTTAAGCTTCACCTAGAATATTTACGTTTTGAGAAATTACAAAATATTTATTTTTATTTTATCTGTGCCTTACATTCACAGTTTGCAATTTTCTAAATATACAGTGCAATGGCATAAGTAAATTACTGGAGAACAAGTGATATTGGAATTTTATTTCTATGAATTGTTTGAAGACAAAAATTCATTCAGAAATTGATACAGTACACAGTACTGACACAGTACATGTATTATTTATTATTACTAATGTTACTATATTTATTTATACACTTAAATGTTTATGTATTTAAATAAATTTATTTACTCCAAATTGTGAAATTTCTTAAATTTACTGTTTTGTAAAATCTGAATGTGATGATAGATTATAACATAAAATTGCATGTCAAATATTTACCAACATTTATGCACATTTTATGCCACAATGTTTAAATTGCTTATGATCTGAGATTATCATCCAGTAGTTAAAATTTTACCTAACCTGTATGATAACTTTAATTTGATGCACAATTTTGTGGATCTCATTGTATTATCTTATTGTACTATCATTTCGTGGGGTTACTACAAAAAGTTGGTAACTAACAAAATGACCTTTTGGAGTACACAACATTTGAATTTTTTTCAAACTGTTTGGCATTCATCAGGGAAATGTACAAACATGATGTGTAATGCAGTTTTTATTTCATTCATTACTGCAATGACAGATAATCATGATTAATAAAAGAAATATTCTTGATATTTATTTATTTTCATTTTTACTTCCATATTCCTTAAGGAAATGGAAGTATGGTGATGGCAAAAAAAATCGTGTTCGAGATTATTGCAGATTCTGATTGTACTACACTCAAAAACATGAAAAAAAGTCGTTTTCCGAAAAGTGTCTGTGTGTGTGTGTGTCTGTCTGTCTGTCTGTGTGTCTATCTGTGTGTAGATTTTTTTCTATGGCAAACGATAACTGCCGCAAATTAAAACAGAATCAAATAATTTCTTGCATACAGCCCTGATTTGTAGAGTACTCACGACCTATTGTTTTTGGTGAAGATCGGTTGAGGGAAAGGGGTAGTTTACCTGCAATGGTTTTTTTTATCAAGGGAATTTTTTCTTTTTTGGCAAACGATAACAGCCGCAAATTCAAACAGAATTAAATAATGTTTCGTATACAGCCCTGAATTGTAGAGTTCTCAAGACCTATTGTTTTTGGTGAAGATCGGTTAAGGGAAAGGGGTAGTTACCTGTAACGTTTTATGTTTTAACAAGGGTATTTCCTATGGCAAACGATAACAGCCACAAATTCAAACAGAATCAAAAGATTATTTGCATACAGCCCTAAATTGTAGAGTTCTCAAGACCTATTGTTTTTGGTGAAGATCGGTTAAGGGAAAGGGGTAGTTTACCTGCAACGTTTTTTTAACAAGGGTATTTTCTATGGCAAATGATAACAGCCGCAAATTCAAACAGAATCAAATAATTTTTTGCATACAGCCCTGATTTGTAGAGTACTCAAGACCTATTGTTTTTGGTGAAGATCGGTTAAGGGGAAGGGGTAGTTTACCTGCAACGTTTTTTTATCAAGCGTATTTTCTATGGCAAACGAGATAACAGCCGCAAATTCAAACAGAATCAAATATTTTTTGCATACTTCCCTGAATTGTAGAGGTCTCAAGGACTTTCGATTTTGGTGAAGATCGGTTAAGGGGAAGGGGTAGTTTACCTGCAACCTTTTATGTTTTAACAACAGTAAAGTACTTGAAAATTCATTTAAACTTTTTGAAACAATGGTAATTGTTAAAAATAAAATAATTTTGTTGCCAGGCAATAAAATTATAATTTTTTCATTTTAATGTAAATTATGTATGAGTTAATATCTTTATATATATAATTCTTCTGTACGTGTGTTGTAACTATAAATAAACGGCTCGTGCGTACCTATGTATGAAATGTTTACACTTGTTTATTATGTGTATAAGTGTAAATGTGGTGTGTTCGCCTCACACCGGTCGTTACAATGATAGTAGTCACTACTGAAGTCTGTAGCGTGGTCCAATTTACCAGTACAACCTACCTGTTAATTCATAGGGGTTGCGATTCCCGGGTGGCGCCAAATTGTTTATATTAAAACAATTGAAATTGTTAAATTACAAGTTGATAAGTGTTATTAGCATTGACAGCTGGAGCGTTCAAATGGTTCCCGCCGCTGTACAGGTTGCCGTATTGTCCACTTGTGACGAGCGCTAGTTGGTTACTGAATAAAAACTGCTAACACACATATATTCTACAACGTCCTATGAAATAAAACGATGGTAATACTCTGTACTGTAATTTTAATACAAATTCAGTCATTAATTAATATGACAAAAGGATTATAAATGGTTTAATAACAAATTGCTCCGGCTTAGAACATGAGACGCCAATATTTCAAGGTTGGCGAAATCGGTTTTAAAACAAATTATCTCGATGCCGTGATGGCTTCTGTTTACATACAATATATTAATCTGTTCAAAATCTGGGGTCCTTTGGATTATAAAATAAGATATAAAAGTTGGTTACATTAAAAAAGTACACTACCATACCTTATACATACTTAAAGAATATACAGTGTTTTTACAAATTGTTCGGTAGTGTCGTATTTTATGTTACAAAGTTCGCACACTAATGCGAGGTTATATTTTAATTAACAAAATGTTTTTACGTAAGTTGATTATGCATTAAACCTTTGAAAGAAAATTAAATTTGTTTAATAGTGAGAAATTTTGATTGTTTGAGAAATATTTAAAGTAATTTGGTTTCTGGGAGAAAGGAATTTATTGGATACTTATCAGTTCAGACAGTGTTGATATGTTGTCATCTGGGATAGTGGAAATTCTGCAATTTTGGGCTGGTTTTAGGCTTCGGGCATCTTCTTCTATCTTGTCTTGGGATTTCTGCTAATTAATTTATTGTTATTTGGTTCCAGGACATCGTTTAATCTTGGTAGTTCTGCATCTATTCATCTTTGGTTTTGGTTGCCATCTTCCGAACGTCTTTTTAACTATTTAATGGAAAATTTCAGTCATCACAATTTTGCGTGCCGCTTACCCACGCGTCATTTCTTCAAGTCTAATAAATTTAACGGAAAATTAGTATTCAACGGCCCGTTACTATGGTAACAGTAATCCTTTGATTGGTTAAGACCTCTTTCAAAAGCATTGTTAAGAGATTTGAATGTTTATTCAAATTTATTATGTATTTTCTTAATGATTTTATTCCTCTATCTTCCTTTTGGGGTAATAAATAATATCACTATTATTTTTCTTTCCTTTCAAAGTTTAAAATGATACCTCATAAGGTCATATTCTATTATACATTAACTTTAGTCTAAATATTTGACATTTGATAAATTACATATCTCTCTTAAATTAAACTTTTATAATAACATTTCTCTTTTAAAATGATTTACATATAATTACTGGCCATTTACTGGTCTTAGATTAATAAAGTTCCTTGTGAATTTGTTACAATTGACATTTGTGTGTGTCTGACAGTTAGACGTTTTCATAGCCAAAAGTAGACATGATGGTATTTTGTTTATTTCTTTTAAATTACATTTTAATTCAGCCTGATGGGCTTCACTTTGTTATCATGTTTGTTTGTGTTGTGTGTTGATTCTGTTTGTGTTTTATTTACTATTCAATACAGTTTTCATTATACATATTTTAAAATATAACAATTAGGCTTATGGACTGCAAGTTCCTTTCAGCCATATCCTCTTCATAACATTGAAACAAACAATTCTTTATAAGTTATTAGTTACTGTTGGTTTTAACATTAATTTCATTCTTTTGCTACTACTTTGAGTGATAAACATCATCACTTCTTGCAAACTTATTAAAGTTATTTCCCCTTTTAACATGGGGTGTTTTATTCATTGTATACTTATTTTTAAAACAAAACCTTATTTCAATATTACTATCTTCCTCCATTCCATGTTAATACAAACTTTTTTTATCTGGGCTTTCTCCCTGAATAATATCACATGTTTTACTTATCTTTATTTGAAATATTATTTTTAATTATTCTTAATTACATGAATGTTCACAAGATCACTCAAATCATTGACTGTTTATCAATGCTTTATAAAGTGTTTTCTTATTTATTATTACATCTTTATTACTTAAAATATCTATTTCCACGTATCACCTTCACCTTTAATTAACAGAGGTTTATCACTGATACACACTCACTATTTTTAGGGTATTTACACTCTCACTATTGCACTTTATTTTGGTTCACTGTTTGTATTAAGTGTTACTTAGTGGGTAATCCCTATACTTATTTCTCCTATTATTTCTCACTATTTCTTTACAACATAATTCTTATTATTAATGACATTTGGTTATTTACCTTTCATTAAATCTAACCTTAATAATTGTGTTAGTGTACTTTTCTACACTACGTTACTTTATAATTGTCTTTTGTTTTAAAATAGGTATATAAGTTATTTCAATTACAACAATACTATTTGTTTCATTAGTGGATAATTATTTGGGGTTTATTTACAGTATTCTATCTTTGAGTCTACCATTTCTCCCCTTTATATGTGGTGTTAGTTTCTCCTTGGGTTCAACCTGTCTCCTCTTCATTCTTCCTCTTCTTCTTCTTCTTCTTCTTCTTCTTCTTCTTCTTCTTCAACTTCAATTGTCTTCATCTTGGTTCGGTACTCCTCTTCTCATCTGGTTTAATTTCTATATAGTTGTAGGAATTTGTTCACTTCCTTTGATTCTTCTTTAGTTCTGGTTTCTTATCTTCTTTTGTTAGTTCCTAATTGTTTGGTCAATCACCTTTTGTCTCTGTGTATGTTTCGTGGTTCCCTTCTTTGTGTTTCTGTTGTTGGGTCAATCACTTGGGTTGGGTAATATCGTCGTTCGTCGTGTCATAATATTTATATTTTATTCATTTTTAAACATTTTATTTTATATGAAGTATTTTTACATTTAGAATTATCTTTTTTATCCCTGGTACTGGGGTGGCTTATTTGTGTTTTAACATAATGCCTCTCCTCTAAAATTGATCATTTTGATAAAACACTAGCATAGTTTTTTATGAAATTATCAGTTATAGATAATCTTTTTCCTTTTCTTTCTTGTTTGTTTCTCCATTCTTCATATCTCTTCTTACTTAATTCATTCCATTTTATTTGGATCTGTTTTTATTTATTTCCATTGGTGCATTTTCCCTTATACACAATTTTTCCCTAACTTTTATAGTAGCTGGTTTCTCCCATTACTACTCATTTTTCTGAGACCAGAGGCACTTCATCTCTGCTCAGTTTATTTGGATTGCTGGACTTTTCAACAGTCAATCTTAAATACCTTTTTTGTCAATTTGTGACTTAAATCAATAATAATAATAATAATATACTTTGGGATTGTCCACCTTGTGGTTTGTTTTTAGATCACTTTGGCCTTTTACTCATTCTTCCTTCCGCTATACCTTAGCTATACACTATCATCTACTCATACACTTGATTGTTTTTATATTTATTCATATGTTAATTTCATCATATCTAACTTTTCATTATTTTGTCTTCAATTCTCGTTGTGATCATTTTAATTATCTTAGACATTTTTATTCTTTTCTTGGTTATTTAGCAAGATTCTGCTTTAGCCATTCTGTATATTTGTTTTATACATAATTTCTTTCTCTTCCTTGTACCAGTTCAGATTTTTTTTTTTTCTTAGAATACATTTGATTCATTATAATTTCAGGTATTTATCACAGTAATTTGAGCTTGATTTTATTTTTGTTTATTTTATTCTGTATTAAATATCATTTTTGATAATTCTTTGTAAGCTAATTCTCTTACTTTAAAGGAATGTTTGTAGCGTATTCCTTTTTAGTTATTTTTTGTTTAATTATAATCGTAAGTTTGTGATTCTTACATTTATATTATATAGGAATGTGTGTAACTTATTCCTCATTATCTCACTTTTTTATTTCATACTTCATATATCAATCTTTTATTAGACTGTGAGTTGATTTAAATTGAAAGGAATTTGTGTAACTGATGGACATCAATTTGCTTCCTGTGGATTGCTGGGCAGTGTAACTGCACGTGTTTACAGAGGAACGATTCATAGACAGACTTTTCGTCTTTAGGGAATGAACCCTCTGCAAGATGCTGAGGGTCCATGAGTGACTTCGGAGCGCTCCTTCTTTTTCGCGTGTTTGTTCTGTGAAACATACACTGTAGATTCGCAGCTTTACTCTAAGCAATGCTCAATAGAAAATGTTGAAAATTTTTGTCCACAGTGTACCCTCATTCACACTAAACCTGCTCTGATGTTTTAATTACGGACATCATAATATTAAAACTTTGGAAACTTGAGCACTACTTAATGGAGATCAATCATTAACTTATACAAGCCATTAATTTTATGCATATATTTTATATATATATATGTGTACAACGTTATCGGCAACAAAGAAGTAGTTTTTGTTAAAATTCCTTCCCGGGATATTTGGCCATAGTCCAATGTTTTCTACAAAACCAGACGTTTCGGCAATGCCATCGACTTCCATCATCAGTGAAAATCGAGTGCGATAACGTGAGGTGGTATACGTTAGTGACCACAGTACTGTGGTTAAGGCTGAAGCAGTAAGTAGAAAGAAGTAGTTTCTATGGTAATATTTCATTTCGAAAATGATTTTAAATATAAATCTTAGAATATGGAAGTCATGTATGGTTCTCCATACCGATATTTTAAAATTATATTTGGTACTTACAAAGTTTTTTCAAACAGTAAATTTTGGCTGAAGACTCTGAACACAGCATAAGATGTTACTTAGGGAGAATAAAATCTACATTAACGCTGACAAAAAAAATAACTCTTTACAAATCAAGAGAGCTGTTTTATTATATTTTTTTTTTCAGTCTGACAGTATGACAACTTTCATTTAACATAAAAAGTAACCAAAGAACGAAATTTAAAATTGCAACACTCTTACTTTATTTTAAATGCAGAATTAATATCTATTTTAAAACATGAAATAAGAGTAATAACCCTTACTAATAACAATATTTTTACAATAATAAAATAATTTTAAAATGTTAGGCTACAAAGTAACTAACATCTTTACAATTAAAAAATTGTAAAAGTTAAATAATGCAATTTGAAACAGTCATTTTGACAACATTAGCAGAATAGTAAATTTTGTCAATAATCATGATACATTTTAAAAATACAATCAAAACAATGGTTCTAAAACCAAGTACAAAAAATAAAAAATTAAATATATTTGAGAAAAGTTAATACCACTACCACTTCGTCTACCTTAATCACTCAATATAGTGGTTTCTATTTTGGCTGCTGCAACAGTCATAATAAAGAGTTAGGCTATATGTTTTATTTGTTCTGGCAGCTGAATTATCCAATTAAGACAAACAATTCCAATTTAAATTCTACCGCATTTTCCATTTACTTCTGACCACACAAAACAGAACCACTGTTTGGGTTTTTTAATTCATAAATCCAAAGATTATACACACTGATTTTGCAGAGGTAATACAGTTGAGACGTTTAAGTGCTCGGTATCTGTAAGCGAACATTGGTGACAGAAATTCATCATCTGTATTACATCGCTTTGTTAATATTCTTTTCCTCATTTGCCTTTGTATATTGCCTCAAAGTGTATATTACAAGTGCTCTCAAACAGTCTGGAAAGTACTTTTGTGCTATTGAATGGATGGCCTTGACACATGTGAGGCACTCTGGGCTAGTCACGAAGTGTGTAGAACAACAGTCTCACTTTTTTGAGAGCATTTCATATTGTCGTAACAACATTTTGTACTGCTGTAAATTGTTACAGTACATAAACCTTGGTAAACTAAAATAAATTGTAAAATTTGTAAAAAGGTTAGGTTACAGAAAATCAAAAGGGCATTCATGATTAAACTTCAATTGGAATTATATTAGTTTAGCTTGGCATTAGTTTTGCCATCAGCCACTACATTAGTAGTGTTTTGTTTTTACAAGATAGTGGCTCTGCCTAGCAAGATTCTGAGAAATATAGCTATACTGAACCAAACCAATTAGGTGTTCATAGTTTATGCTCATAATAAATTGTTATAGTAACTTAAAATTTAATTGTACTGTTTGTCTGTAAATTTTGTTTATTATATGTGCTACATGCCCTGAGGTTGAGAACCTATATCTTTATGCTTTAAAAACTTATTTTAATTTTTAATTGAGTATTTTGTTTGAATAAAAACAGTGGCAATAGCAGAACACACGCACACACACACACACACACACACACACACACACACACACACACACACACAATTTAAACGTACAAATGCTACATAATTACCCTGACTTTTTCAGCTAGCCGCTTTGCCATATCTGATGTCTGTTGGTAGCGTATAAATGGATTTTTCTTAAGTGACAAAAGAACAGCTGTAATACCCTGAACACTTCTCGTCAGGTGTGTAGGATTCCAAGTCAATCCTGACAAGGTAACAAAGGATAACAGTTTGTACTATGAATTTAAAGCAACCAATTACAATAAATAAAAATAATTCAATAACATTATAAAATCTTCAAGAAATATCAGTAAATTTAACAAAACCCATAATACATATCTGTATCATGTATCTGTATCTTACATATCTGTATGCTATGTCTGATGTACACATGGTTGTACATCTGTACAAATTCATACCAATATTTTAATGGTCCTTGATCCAGTATACTCACAAATTACCTTCAAAATTGGAAATTACTTTCAATATAATGGAGACACTACACACCCTCTTGCAAGTCTGACTCTCTCTGGCACGTAACTATCTCAGTACTGAATCGCAATTTAACAAAATTTTGTACAATTCATACTGAAATATATCCAACATAATTATTTACTGCAGCAATATATCACAAAACATGTAAATACTTGTGTTTTTCAAAGTTTGTTGGCAATATCTTAATGAATAGCCAATTGCTCTTAATAACAGAGAACAGTGTCTATCAACTACACGCCACAAATTCAAAAAAATCTTTAAATCAGTTATTTTTTTCAAAAGTTACATTAGATCTGTCTTACACTCTTTAGTAGAAATCACTCAAATTAATAGTGGTTACGCTTATGTACAAGCATTACTTAATCAAAAGAACTTATACCAACTAGTGTAAACACCCAAGGTCGCCACCCACACTTAATAGATGGCACGTGTAGGAGCAGTATCATATTCCCCACAGACAATGGAGATGCTAATAAACTACTTACCAGAAGACAGGCAGATCCAAGAGCACAGGGTAGGTCAGGGTCGGTTGACAAAAACACTTAAAACTACCATCATTGCTTTTGTATTATTAATTACAACATACACAGCACATTACTATCCTGCACAATATGGTTTTACATTTAAAAGTACTGCTTCCAAAGATTAACAAATTCTACCCACTCTCGCTAACCTCCAATAGCAAATGAATCTACAAATTTTCTGTTCTATGTTTCAAATCCATCAAATACAAAACTCTTTGAACCACAACAATTACTAAATCAAAACAGTTACAAAATTTATTTTGCTATAGTGTAACTATAATTTAATATTCAAAAAATTAATTATTTACTATTTATTTTCACATAATCACTTGTTAGCGTCTATTTCGTTCAGACGCCATCTTTAAGGTTTGCCAACTATATATAAAAAAATTTGTTACTTACCAGGGTTCTTTTCGGCGAACAGGAGAACAGATTATGGTTATTTCAATAAAATAGATTAAATACTTGTATACCTCTCATGATCTCGTTTATTATGCATACGCTCCAACTCATTTTTTATTACAAAACAAAGTCATTACTACAAGTCATTCGACTCCCATTTTCTACACAAAAATTTATCTCTTTTTTTTATTCTGATATAATTGGTTAGATATACCATAACAATATTTATAATGCCTGATTTTTAACATTAGAGTAAAATATAGATACTGAAAAAAACATAAAATCTATTTCCTAGAACACAAACCAGCGCTTCTAGAAACAAAAAACATTCATCCCCTTTCATACCCCTTGCCCTTGAGATCTCATTTTTACTGATTTAGAGCATTTTAGTAATTTTTAATATTTGATTTCAAATATATGGTAGTGCTCCGCAGATTACTTAGCTGTTCGAAAAGTTGATCTGGAATCGTCCTTTATTGCCATCTTGCACCTTTCGTTTTGCACGGTTCTTATTGCCGAACAGTTACTACATTTTTTGTCACAACACAGTCTATTTATATTGTTTGTATGGAAATAATTTTGATTTTTAAATCACATTTTTGAACGCGGGCACGACGAAAACTACGCCCGGCCGGCGGACGCGCAGACTGCTTTCGTCTGTATTTATTGGATGTTCATAGCCGACTACCTTGTTCTCCAAGCGTTTAACAAACTGCTGGCATTGACACACCTACATTCCAGTGTGACATATTGGACTGACGTAACATCGTATGATTCTGAGTCACATAACTTGCATGTCCTGTGGCTAAAAATAACTGTTCTGCTTACGTCTGTAGCTGACCTTGACACAAATCCACTCAATGCCGGTTGCGTCGTTATAAAACTTTACAATTATGATTTGTACTTTGTAATTATAAATCAAGTTTATATTTATTTCCCCCATAATTATTATTCATCTTTTTATGTTTCCCAAAATTACCCCAGGTAGGCCTAAATGTCCCGTTACAATAGCATTGTGTTTTCTTCTTATTTTTTTTATAATATTAAAGTATCATATATTGTATACACAGCTCATTTTGGGCCAAAAGTCCTCAGAGCAGTTACCAACACTTTATGGGCATAACTCTTTGTCCTCTATGCATAAATTCTCTCACTCATATGTCAATACGTGTTTAAATGATTTCACGGACTTAATTTCACTTTGCTAAGCAGGAACATCCAAGCTTTCTCACGCCATGACCAAGAAGAAGAGAAAAAAGAAACCAGCCACATTACCACCTGGCATGATCCTTTACGAGACATTATTCCGATACCATACTTGTTCTTGTTGACTTCACTAAAGGCTTTGTTCCAATTATTATCTTGAAACAGCACCATTTTCACAATTTTCGGCCCCCAACTGCTCACAATATTGTTTTGTTCGTACGATAAATAGCGAACTACTTCTTTCGCAGAAGCACTGTTGTGACTACGTGAGTCAATGTTGGCATCAATCGCCACACTGCTTTATCCTCAATTTCATTTTAAATTATCAATATAACTATTGCGCATCTCAGTAAATTTATTGCCACCTTTTTATACCATTTATTAATATTTTTTTAACTCATTTATTATTTTCTTCCTTTCATACACATACACGGTCACACCCTGGCACCTATGCATTCATAATGTATTTTGTTGCCTTTTATTTGGTGCGGGTTTCAAATTTACTGTGCCCAAGGGTCATGTACCGCTACACTAGCGAAAGTACAATTTAAAAAATATTCAATGGACTGTTCAAAAGTATATGAACAAAGTTTCAGTTATCAGTTTATCAACTACATGACCACCTGCCAACCCCCACACACACACATGCACACATACACATGCACGCACGCACACGCACGCACACGCACGCACACACACACACACACACACACACACACACACACACACACATCTTTTCTCTTTCTTCATTCGGAATGCCAATTATTTTGCATTTTAAAAATTACATATTACAATCCCTGTTATCTCACACATTTTTAATGCTATCATTATGCAAACAGCACAAGCTGATAACTAATACAAAGAGGGTGGCAACAGTAATGAATTCATGAATGCCCATTAGCACCAACAGGTTCACTGGTAAGGTGATAATTTGTATGTGCTAAAAATATTTAAAATATTTATGGGCTTATAAAATAAAAATCAGGAAAAATGCTAAAAACTTGAAAATATGAGCTAAACTCTTTAAGCAGAATTAGGATAAAGGCTGGTAATTTAAACTGTTGTTATTCTTACCTTTACATCTCAGTGTTACACTGACAATATAAAAACTAGACAGTTGCCCTGGCAAGCACATGTTGAAAAGGCGAGCAATGAAGGAACAATTATCAAAACAGATCCTGCTCTATCTAGGGGAACGAAATGAAGATCTGGGAGAAGTTGGAGGGAATTACACACAGAAATTGAAGAAAGATTAGAAGAAAATCTGTGACTGGGTAATAATAGCTGAAGACTATGAAGTGAAATTTCCCAGGTTCTCTGAAATGACCCAACAAGTTTCCTACTAAGCCAGATAACACTTTCAACAGATGGACACAATTAAATACACAGTTTAACACGTGCAAAATACAAGTTGCTGAATAGATAAATACAAACTGGAAGAGCTAATGGCTAGATTGCGAATGACTGCTACATGAGGAATAATGACTATTTAATCTGTGACACTCAGCAATAAGAAGAATGGGCATTGTCTGTAGCCTTCAGTCACATGGATAATTTACAACCAATGTTTTCAGAAGAGTCAATCAGAATAGAGAGTTGGACAGTCCAAAGTATATAACTTTTATACATTTACATAAAAATATATATTTACTTGCAAGTATAAGCAAAAATATGTAGAACTATAACAACAAAACTTGTTATTTGTCAAAATTTTATGTTTTTCAGTTTATATTTTTAAATCTAAACAAATTCACAAAATATACAATTTTATGTGGTAATACTCAGACTTTTGTATGCAACATTTAAATAAAAATCCTAACCCTGGTAATGAATAACTTTATCGCTGTATGTTACCTTCTGCACAAGCAGCAATATTCAGAGAGAACAGGTGAGGACTGACAGCAAGGTAATCTCCATAGAACTCCTGTACTTCTCTGACAACTTCCATTTCATCACACTCAGCTAGTGTTTTTATATCAGCCTTTGATATAATGTTGCTAAAATCTGTATAACAACCAAACAAATGTGATTACAAGAGCTGGTATGAGTGTGCTACTTGTGGAGCATTTTCTCTATATTTTGAATGTGTCTGTGTTTAGCGAGGTCTATGATAATTTTACCATTATCTTTTTCATATTCATTAGTGAAGGTGATGAGTAATGTGCATTCATACGTGTAAAGACTGTACACAAGGACAATATCACTAATATTTCTGTGTCAACATATTATTTTCTATGAATGTCTGTCATATGTTTGTCTGTGACAGACTATGAAGAAACCTGTAAATAAGCATAAGACACATGTGAAATTCAATTAACACTTTATCCACAATATAGTGTTTTAAAATCAAAATCCTGGCTTTACATGGTAACTGATACAACAACATGTCATGAACAACAATCAATAATAATATCTTGGCAGAACAAAAAAATATTTTTTTTTGGGTCTTTTCAAGAAAGTGTCTACAAATAACTCTCGCAGCGTTCCCTAGCCCGCCAAGTCCCCCCACCAACATTCCCACCAGTCCCTACTCCTACAAAAGCGGTGTGACAAGAATACAAAGAACATTCAATAACAACGAATGTCATTACGAAAAATGATAAAAGCAGCGACATGTAGTTAGCACTGATAAAGAGCTTTTTGTTTCCTTTAGTTGAGTGTGGGAATTTAACGGACTCATATTTATGTGAATTTATGTGGAGGAAGCGTAATCAAAATGAAGATTTATTTGAGATGTTAATAGACATTACAGACTTTTGGCCACCCATCAATTAAATTATTGTATGTATGTATGTATGTGATGTAAATAAATCAGTGTAAATAAAATTATGTAATGTAAACAGAATAATATAAATAATGTAATGTAATGTAATGTAAATAAAATAAAAAATATTCCCTTCTAATTAAAATTTTCAAAAATAATAAAAATAGAACTTGGAAAAAAAATAAAAATTAGAAAAAATAAAATTACAAATAAAAAATTGAAACAAAACAAAAGAATTGAAAGCGCTTGTGCGCCGCACAAGGCGCCGATGCTTGCGTGTGGGTGCATGCGTGTGTCATCAAATGTATGTGTTGTAACTCTACGAACTAGTCCCTGTTCTTTCGGGAGCAAAATGTAACTCTACGTTTATTGTTGACAATAAATATACGATAAACGTATAGACACTGTTTTCAAAAGTCGAGCGCCATCTTGATTACATATGTGTTAATAACTTTGTCATTTTACTTACCATTGCTAGTCACTATAGGGCAGGAATTCGTTACGCGAACTTTTGAGTAGCAGAAATTATTTGAAATAATAAGACCAATGATATACCCTGTTTATTTTTATAGACTTACATCTTACATAATGCTGCATTCAGCGAACTTTTTAAACCCTCCAAAATCATGAAGCATGTAACATAAAATGTGTAATTATGTAATATTAGATAATAAGTTAATAAATATAGATATACATATCTCTCGCACAACCCAACACTTATATTTATAAGACACTCTCCCTCTCACTCTCTCTCTCTCACTCTGGTACAAATTGTATTTTATTGAGCTCATTTTTACTAAAGTATTGAAATATAAATTGGTCATGAATTTACTGAATTGAATGTGGAACGTTCTCACCAAATTGGCCGATTTAAAGCAGTACGAGTTTAAAAATAAATATTAAAGTTTATAAACCTGTTTATATGACTGAAACTCTACTTGCTTTTTAAATCAAAATATTCAAATTTGTCCCACTTACCTTCATCGCGAATAAACCAGGGTGTCGTCTGATGTACTTAGGCAGAGAAAAACAACAGGTAATGCAATGACACACACGTATTTTACAAATATAAATAAAATGGTATTTTATTTATATAGCATGACAATTTTTCTGTTTACCTTCCGGTTTAAATTTACTAAAACACGCCTTATGGCTGAATTGTGAAACTACGTCAAATTATGATTTCTACTGTAGTTATGCGTTTTCTACAAATAACCCGCCGAACAATATTTGATTCACCTGGCCATGCTATCAAGATTTATTTATTACTGATATATATATACTTATGACTAACTTATTTTCTACTCAAAGAACGACCCAGTATATGCTCACTCTCTCCCTCTCATACTGTAAAATTCCCCATAATTTAGATTTAGCGCTTTTAAATTGATTTTAATTGGTTAATAGATGTTTAAATGGTTACTTTCCTGAACTTAGATCCATAACGACCACGTGGTGAATTTAGTTCATTCTTGTTTTCCTTGTTGTCTGAATAGGGTTCACTTTTTTTTGTCCGAAAAGTTTCTGCTGTTAATTTAGATATTCACCAATCACATTTTGCACTGCTTTTCTGTTTCTGCACTCACATTTCCATAATTAAAATTTTGCTTTAACACGTGGTACTGTTGTACAGCCGGCCGGCTATCGGTGTTGAAGGTGACAATGTAGTTTTTCTAAGCGTCTATATAAACCACGCCATTGGTTGGTAGAAATCACGTGACGCTTTAATGAGTCGTCACGTGATATCACTTGTGGAGCGAGTATATGTAGTTTCGTTCTGTCTTTGGACTCGCTAAAAAGTTTTATTTTTCCACCAACGGAAAATACACGCATGTGCGCATAGGCTGACATTCCAACACTGTTATCTTTGTGCGCCAGGTACGACCCGGTACAGGATTGTATACAGGGTGTCCAAACCAACATGTCTGAGTTACCGTAAAGGGTGTCCAAACCGATCCGTCCCCAATAATTGATAACTTGAAAATAAAAAAATATACTGTTCAAAATAGCCCCATTACAATACCCCCCCAATGAGAAATCTTCTGTCAAAACAGAAGAAATCTCATTGCTAAAACCCCTAAGAGGACCGGTGAGGAACTGGTGCCAACAACCCCCTTTTGTTCTTACACTTCATGGGTAAACGACCCCCCTGGCTCGGAGACTATGGTCGCATCTGAACGAGATCACTGGACTTCTCTGTAAGAGATCCCAACACCGAAAAATCGAACAGACACGCACCACAGCGCACCTTACCTTCTATCATGCTACCCCAAAAATCCTCAATCCCTGGCTTATATCATGCCAGATCCTCAACCGATATGTTCCCACTTATCATGCACACTGGGTCGCCTTCAGCAATACTGGGCTCATACATATACTTGTTAATCTCTTTTTTAAATTCAAAAATATTTATTGCTAAATCAAACTCATTTATTCTAAAATTTGATTATACCTACATACTACACCACACAATTCTATAAAAAACACTAGTACTACACCTAAACAATAATACAATCAGAAGTCAAAAACATCAATTAGATGGCAGGCACAAAATCAAGATTTTTTTTTTAATTTAAAGTTTCAAAAAAAAATTTTTAATTCAAAAAAATTTAAATTTCTTAAAATATTTTCTTTCCATATTGAAGTTAGTTACAGTTTGTTTAAATTGATCAAAAAACAAAAGTTGAATTAACTTCCATACTAAACATGCCTAGTATATGACCTCGCTATCAGCTGATCAAAACTAGGTCAAGTCCAGAACCTTGACCTACCTACGTTATGTACAAGTTCTATCTGAAAATACATTTAACATCTGTAACATTCTAACTTGAAACACAAAACATAATAAAATACAATATTTATAATTAACAAAATATTATTATAAATAACACTCAAATTGATATTCAAATTATTCAAATAAACACTTTCTAGCTTTACATTATTTTCAAACACTATCAAAATTGTCACTGGTTACAATTAAAAAACTTCTTTATATTTGTATTCTAAATCTCTTTCTTTATTTAACAATCTCACTTTCCCTTACTTTGGGTGATCTAATTATTTATTTTAGCTTGATATGCCACTTGGCAGGTATATGTATATAATCTTTCTCCCTCTCTCTCTAATACCACTAACAATTTTAGCTTGGACTGATTCAAACGTTTTACTCAAACAATTACTATCACTCAATTTCTATCTTTTACAACTCATTGAACACTTTTAATTATCTCAAATTTATTTCATTATTCATTGAAATTCTTTAAACACATTGAAAACTTATTTTATAAAATATTATCCTATTTTGTAATCCTTATTCCTAACATACTACCTGCAATTAACACAATAATACATAATAAACACAATATATGAAGTATCTAGTGCCTCTATTTTGCAAATCAAAACAAAATTATGTAGTTATCTCAGTAGCGAATCATCATTATTAAAACACAACAAATTCCTAATTCGTTACCCCCCTGGGTAACCTCCCTGCCACACACACTATGACCCCCCCTAGACTGTGGCGTCTAGTTGTGTCCACAAGGACTGAAATTTTGGAGGAATTTTGACATCTCCGTGTCCTTGCTTCTGCGTTACATTTTAATAAAACTAGATATCCTAATATCTAAACGTTCATATTACACGCCCCTAATGCGGGTCTACCACCTGGCTATGCTGTCCCCACGCAGACAGAGTGGCAGCCGCTGTTCCATAATTTGGTGATTCCCCTAAATTACCCCCTGTCAATTTCAAAATTCACCTTGACAACGATAACAGCTATGGCCAGTTAAGGCAGAACGTGACGCAATGAGCCCCAACCATAGCTGTTAAAGCTAAACCAATTCCACGGTCAGGGTTCGGTGAGGCCGTGACCGCCCGAAAAGTTGGGGAATCACAAGTAAAATATATTTTATAAAATTAGAATTAACAATTTATATTATATGACATTTCTCGTCTTGGTGGTGTTTTAACACCATACATTTCTTTCTGAACTTCCCTACCTTGACCTTCATTAACATAAAATAATAAGTACAACAAAATATTTACTTGGTCACTTAAATTAATCTATTTACACTTAACGATGTTGTTATTACATGAAAATAAACAATCCACTTTTCAGATTTACCAAAATTACTGTAGCGGGGCATTTTGGGCCTACCTGAGGCAATATAACAAAATTTGTATTTTTTTTTTTATGATAATAAATAACATTTGTGATGATAGGGAAAAACTTAGGTAAATTTGCTGTTTGGAGCGATCGCGACGGTGGCTGCACAGGTTGAGACGTTAAATGCAGAATTATTTAATAATATTTTATAAACCAGAGAACAGATTCAATAACCGACTAACTGTGCCAAAGTCAGTTCAAGGACACAACAAATTTGTCAACAAATTATATAACGGACGATCAGGCGATGTGTTGCGTCAGCGCATTACATAACGAGGTGTGTCACCAGTTTCGTCAGACACTCAGCAAACGAAAGTAGTCTGCTGGCGGAGTGATATAAACTTTAAAAAACAATAAGAGTTGATCATCCTACAACAGCCGCTTCACAAATTAGCGCCTGTAGCTCTGCCCCAGTCTCATCTCATCACTCGCGCGAGTGACATGTAAAAGTTTCGAAACGTAAGTGCGGGCCCGCAGACAAAATATAAATGTGACGAAAAAATGTCAAAAAATAACTAGCAGTTTTTCTCTTCAGTACAACAGTTTTATCTTTTTCCGGAAATAATTATTTTTTAAAAAACTGAACAATGTGTAAACGTGTGACGCCACCAACACGACAGAACAGCTAAGTAGCCATGCATCATAGCCATATTTTTTTTAAAAATTTGAACAAAGTTTTCGTTTTTTCAAAATTAAGTAATGGGGGAAAATAAATTTTAATCAAATATAAAAATGAGAGATCTCTAAAGTAACTTGGTGTGTGTGTTGTGTGTGTACGTGAGAATGTATTTAAATTAAGAAGGCTGGTTTGCGTTTTTTAAAAATGATTTATACTTAATATCTTAATAGGTTAATTGTGTTAATTAACTATGTTTCAAATTTACTTTCATGTGAGCTTTGTTAGAATGAGAATTGTGTAACAGATGAAGGAGATAAAGAGGTAGTTTATTTGCGACCTTTTAAAGTTAAATGTTAATAAATCTAAATGTTTGAATATTTAATTGTCAATAAATTTTAAGTCAGGGTAAACCAAATAAAGTTCTTTATTTTGAACAACCATTCTGATTTCCTGTTCGCCGAAAAGAACCCAAACATGGTAAGTACGTATATTTTTTTTCTTTACAGTTGGCAGTAAAGATGGCGCCCGACAATAAACATTGAATACAGTATACAGTTCAATTATATTTATTTAATATCAATTTGTTTAAAACTGTACAATTGGCTTCTGGAACAGGGACAATTTTATATAAATACATTCATATAAAATACGGCCTACTTGGGAGAACAGAATGGTTGTTGAGGTAAAAATAAAATTTTTATGCATACGTAAAATAGACGTAAAAGGTTATGTTTTGTAATATGGGTGAGTAAAATATTTTTGTTAGTAAGTATGTGTTACCTATGATAATATTTTATAAAGAAATTTATATCTAAAAGATTTTACAAAAAAATGGCAGACAATCATGAAACTGTCAGCGTCACTGACAGTGTAGATGAAAGCCAGATAAGCGTAACTGAATCACAAATCATGAATGAAGGTGTTCACTCAACACCAGTCACAAGTAAAAAGGCTGAAGATAATGATATGATCAAGATGATGAAATTGCTTTTTAATGAACAGAAAAACGAGATAAATGAGAAATTCGATGTTCAAAAGAATAGTTTTGGCAGTCAATTCGATGAATTAAAAAACCAAATTAACGAAATAAAAAGTGATTCTGACGTTAAATTTAATATACAGAATGAGAAGTTCGATGTTCAAAAGAATAGTTTTAACAGTAAATTCGATGAATTAACAAACCAAATTAAAGAAATGAATAAATGTTTTAAAAATAATAATGAAGCAATAGTAAATAGTCTGAATAAATTAGAACAGAGTGTTGAGAAGTTAGGCGACAATGTTATAAGTATGACAGATAGTAAAAATGATGAAATAGTAGAAAATGTAGTATTAAATAGTGAAGACGATGATGTGGATTACAATTCTAAGAGTACAGTGGGGGTAAAGAATAATGTAGAAACAAATAATGAGAATATAATCAAAAATAATACTGACGAAGTTCTAGAATGTGATTATGAGATGTTGAGATGTATTGATGAAGTAGAAAGAGAGTGGAAGAATAATGTTATAGTTGAATGGGGGCAGAGGGTAAATTTTCCCATTAATTTTTCCGAACCAGAGTGTTCACAAATGTTGTTTTTTATGAAGGGCGAGAGACCCATAGTAGTAGATGAAGTAAAGAGTATATTGATGTTGTATAATGTTGTACCCTCTGTCTGTAATAATTATGAGAGTGTGATGTGGTGTTGTGAAGAGAGAGATTTGTGTATGGAGAGAGAGATAGAATTATATGAGTTAAAAAGAAATTATGATGAATTGAGAGAAAGAGTGGTAGGGGTGAAGATGCCCCATATAAGGTACTTACCTGTTGGAAGAGAGAGAGAGAATTATTTTGAGAATATTTTTATAAATGATAATGACTTACCTGACGTGATAGTTGAGGAATATAAAAATGATAAAACAAATTACCTGACGTTGAATAATACTGATGTAGACTGGACAATCATAACTTATGGTGACAAGATTTATAATGGTATGATGGATAGAGTAAAGTCAATGGGTTATTATGATAGTAATAATTATAACAACTGGTATGTGGATAAAAATGATGTATGTTACAAATATATCAGATATTTATATGACGATGGAGGTTGAACTCAAAAAATTAGTGAATAGACATTGTTAGATATTGTAATTTTGGTAATGACCTTGCAGATTTGGACATATGAAGTGTGAAACGATTGAACAGTTATTGACGTATACTTTGTAAATATAATGTAGGGAATTCATGTGTGTGTATTATGAAAGGTTAGAAAAATAATGTGTATATGTATTAGAAAATGTTGTGTTAATAATAATAATATTATGAATATTTTGCATTCTAATTAAATAATAAAATAATTATGAAGACAATAATTAATGATTTGTAGAATTTTGATAATAATTGAAATACGCTATTTTAATAGTCAATTAAATATTTACTTTTAATAGTCAATTGAAGTAAATAATTTGAGATGTTTAGATATTGTGATTGAATGTTATGTGTTTGAATTTTATAATGAATTTGAATTGTTTGATGAGATTCTAATTTAATAATAATTAATAAGTAAATAAATGTTAAATGGTTTATTTTGTGGAATAACATAATGGTTAAAAATATATGTTAATAATAAATTTATAAATTTTGAAAATCTGATTGCAACACAGGATAAATAAATAATGATGATAAATAAAAAATAAGTTAATGAAAAAATTTTCAAATAATAATGTTTATAAGTTTTTATATAAATTATTTAAAAGAGAATTGTTTGTTTAATGTATGCTAATAATCAAAGTTAATGTCTATTTGTTTATTATGTTATGTAATGTATTATACAAGATGTGGGGATAATTTTGGGGGGTAGTTTGGTGCTCAATGAAGTGATAGAACAGTGGAGTGTGGAACTGCAATGGTAGAAAGTTTAGTTTCAATTTTAATTAATTAGTTAGTAAGTTGCTGTTGCTGGGGTGGCATGTGCCCCAGTAGATAGCGGAAAGTGTTGGGGGTAACCGAGAGTGTTACCTCCATCGGAGGCCAACATGGCGAAAATGCACGGCACACTCTTTTGTATAATTTTATATTGTACTTTGATAAATTGCCGTGTCGTGCATACTAATGATGATGTGTACATGCCTGAAGGAAGAGATGATTTCCCCGACTTTTCGGGCGATTACTGCCTTACCAGCACTAATCGTGGTTTTGGCTAGCGGTTAGCTATGGTCATACCAAGTCCCTTGACCATAGCTGGCTTGAAATTGGCCTATATTAGAAATTAATGGGGGGTGAAACTAGGGGGAATCCCGGAACTATGGAACAGCGGCTGCCACTCTGTTCGAGGAGGAACAGCAGAGCCAGGTGGTAGACCCGTATTAGGGGCGCATAATTATAGACAAAGATATGTTGATATCTATACCTTTTCAAATGTAACGCAGAAGCAAGGACACGGAGATGTAACATTCCTCCCAAACTTCAGTCCTTGTGGACGCAACTGGACGCCACAGTCCAGGGGGGGTCATAGTGTGTGTGGCTGGGAGGTTATCCAGGGGATAACGTATTAGAAATTTGCTATATTTTAATTAATAATGATTTGCTACTCAATAATTTTATTTCGATTTGAAAAAATAGATGCACTAAATACTTCCTATATTGTGTTTATTATGTCTTATTATGTTGATTGCATTTAGTATGTTAGTAATAAGGATTATGAAATATAATAATATGTTTTCAATGTGTTTATAGATTTTAAATAAAAAATTAAATAAATTCATGATAGTTAAAATTTTCAATGGGTTGCAAAAGATAGAAATGGGTGATAGTAATTGTTTGAATAAAATGTTTGAATCAGTCCAAGTTGAATTTTGTGGGACGTACAGATCTGTCCAAATTGAAGCCAAAGTTAAAGAAATAGTAGAGATGAAGTAATGTAATGTTGTTTTGAGTTAATGTAATGTTATAGAATTTTGAGAAGTATAAGTGAAGACACAGTAGAATTGGAGAATTTATGTAGAATATTGAGTGATATATTGTTGTTTATTTTGATGTTATTTTGTTGTAGTTGTAGTAAGGTAATGAGATTGAGATTTTGGGGATGGCAATTTTGTAGTAGGGGGTAGTGTAGTGTGGGAGTCCGCAACATAAGGGTTGGGACGGGATTTGGTATAGTTTTAGTGGGAAGGGGTTGCCTTAGGTAGAATCCAGGAACCAGAGAACGGGAATTGAGCTTTTTGGGGGGGGGAAACACTTATCCTATGTACAAAGGGTTAGAGAGTATTTTTTTTTATATATAGAGAGAAGGTGGCGAATTGAGTTAAAGTAGTAAGTAGTTGGAGGTAGAGAAGGGTTAGTAGATTTTTTGGTAGTGGGGTGTCATACTAGTTAGAGATTTTGTAAGGGAGCGTTAGAGTAATAAAAGGGGTAAGATTATGAGTAAATGCCAAGTTGATAAAGTGAATTATAATGAATAACGTAGAATCACCCAAATTAATGAAAGGGAATAATAAATAAAATGATGGGTAAAAAAAAAAAAAAAAAAAAAAAAAAAAAAAATTGAGAAACGAATAAATAAAAGTTAAATTGAGAATAAAAGGTAATTTTCTGATTTTTTATGCAAACTTAATGATGTAAAATGTGTAAATTTTAAATACAAGATGTTTATAACAATGTGAATTATTAATGTACTATGTTTTCTTATGTTAGGTTAAGTTGTTAGGTATTTTGATATGTTAGAAATAAGTAGGTAAAAACAAAACCAGTGCTTCTTAGCGCAAACCAGCACCGCTAGGGGGAAACAGATCAGTTGGGGATATGGTGTTGTATAAGGCCACTATTTGATATTTTGATTTGTTGTTTCAGTGTTGGGTGATGCTATGGCGGCGGACCTGAGCTGGCCTGCGCGTCAGAGCAGGGGCGCTGAGTATCTGTCTGACTCTACGGTGTTGGGATCTTGAGAGAGAAGTCCAGTATTGTCATGCAGATGCGGTCACAGTCACCGGACCAAGGGTGAGTTGATTATATTTTTTTTTGTAAACCATACAGGGGGTTGTGGTGACATATCCTGGCTGATCCCTTTAGCAAGTATGAATGTGTCAATGAGATTTTTTATGCTTCGGCATAAAATATCTCATTGAGGGGGTATTGTAGCGGGGCATTTTGGGCCTACCTGAGGCAATATAACAAAATTTGTATTTTTTTTTTTTATGATAATAAATAACATTTGTGATGATAGGGAAAAACTTAGGTAAATTTGCTGTTTGGAGCGATCGCGACGGTGGCTGCACTGCTTGAGACGTTAAATGCAGAATTATTTAATAATATTTTATAAACCAGAGAACAGATTCAATAACCGACTAACTGTGCCAAAGTCAGTTCAAGGACACAACAAATTTGTCAACAAATTATATAACGGACGATCAGGCGATGTGTTGCGTCAGCGCATTACATAACGAGGTGTGTCACCAGTTTCGTCAGACACTCAGCAAACGAAAGTAGTCTGCTGGCGGAGTGATATAAACTTTAAAAAACAATAAGTGTTGATCATCCTACAACAGCCGCTTCACAAATTAGCGCCTGTAGCTCTGCCCCAGTCTCATCTCATCACTCGCGCGAGTGACATGTAAAAGTTTCAAAACGTAAGTGCGGGCCCGCAGACAAAATATAAATGTGACGAAAAAATGTCAAAAAATAACTAGCAGTTTTTCTCTTCAGTACAACAGTTTTATCTTTTTCCGGAAATAATTATTTTTTAAAAAACTGAACAATGTGTAAAAGTGTGACGCCACCAACACGACAGAACAGCTAAGTAGCCATGCATCATAGCCATATTTTTTTTTTAAATTTGAACAAAGTTTTCGTTTTTTTTCAAAATTAAGTAATGGGGGAAAATAAATTTTAATCAAATATAAAAATGAGAGATCTCTAAAGTAACTTGGTGTGTGTGTTGCGTGTGTACGTGAGAATGTATTTAAATTAAGAAGGCTGGTTTGCGTTTTTTAAAAATGATTTATACTTAATATCTTAATAGGTTAATTGTGTTAATTAACTATGTTTCAAATTTTACTTTCATGTGAGCTTTGTTAGAATGAGAATTGTGTAACAGATGAAGGAGAAAAAGAGGTAGTTTGTTTGCGATCTTTTAAAGTTAAATGTTAATAAATCTAAATGTTTGAATATTTAATTGTCAATCAATTTTAAGTCAGGGTAAACCAAATAAAGTTCTTTATTTTGAACAACCATTCTGATTTCCTGTTCGCCGAAAAGAACCCAAACATGGTAAGTACGTATATTTTTTTCTTTACAGTTGGCAGTAAAGATGGCGCCCGACAATAAACATTGAATACAGTATACAGTTCAATTATATTTATTTAATATCAATTTGTTTAAAACTGTACATTACCTGACTTACACTTTTAATTTCATTTTCAAATTCTATTTACTCGTGACCTTATTACATTTTATTACTGCATAATAGATTTTATTACATAAAAGTAAATTTTGTTTGAACACACTGCCTCACTAAAATTATTTATTATAATAATAAAATATAACAATGTCTGTTTATGTATGAAAACTTTAATATTTACAAATATATCTATCATCACTCAGCTAGATAATACTTTTTTAATTGGGTCACATTATAAGTTCCTTTTATTTCTCGAGTTTGCAAATCTACTAAAACATAAGCATTCTCCATTTTCACTTGGCTAACCTCATATGGACCGTCATACAATAGGAAGAATTTTTTAATTTCTTTGTCCAACGCTGATGATTGATCGTGATTTTTTATTAATACTAGTTGTCCTACCTCGTATTGTATGGGTGTTAAATTCCGATCATGTCTTCGTTTCCGCTGTTCGGCCTTACTCAGCAGGCGCTCCCTAGCGATTACCAATTTCCTATCATGTGGTATTTCCGTCCGGGTTGGAAATTTTACTAGCTCTTCTAATATGCGTGACGGCCTTCTCTGAAACATTAACTCACATGGGCTGTAACTAGTGGATTCATGTAAACTATTGTTAATATATCCCTCTATCTTGCACACAAAGGTAGCCCACAAAGAATGTTTTTTATGGCAAAAGGTCCTAAACATCCTCCCTAATTCCCGCATAACACGTTCACTTGGATTTGACTGTGGATAATACACTGATGTATGTTTAATTAAAATATTTTCCCAACCTAAAGTTTCCCGCCAGGTGTTACTGGTGAACTGCGACCCATGATCTGATAATACTATTTTCGGCTTACCTACTTCGATAAGGTATTCATTCACTATTTTCCTAGCCAATACTGATGAGGTTGCCTTTTTAATCGGGTACAATTTTACAAATTTGGTAAAAACATCTAATACAACAAATAAATAATTTACCCCTCCTCGACCTTTGGGTAAGGGGCCATATAAATCAACGGCAACTAATGCTAAAGGACTGTCTGGCATTACATGTTGCATTAAACCCTCCTGTTTACGATTGTTTACTTTAGCTTTCTGACAAATTTCACATGTTTGTAATATTTTACGCACCGTTCTTTCCATATTATTAAATTTACATGACTCCTTTAATATATCACTACATTTCTTGGGGCCTATATGACCATACCTTAGATGGCAATCTCTCACTACTTCAGGTATTATGACTTTAGGGATACACACCTTCCAATCGTCTCCCTGTTCATTTGCCCGATGAAATAAGTGTTTATTAAACAAACTAAAACGTTTCTCCCACTTATGAGGTACGTTGGGTATTTGACTCAAAGCTAAATATTATTTTATTTAGTTCGGTGTCTCTCTCTTGTTCTGCTGCTAAGTTACTTATTAATTTTTTCATATCTACTTCCCCCACTTCTTTACTACAAATATTTTATATGTATTTCCTATGTCTACTTCGGTATTATTATCAAAATCTGTTCTGGATAAGACATCAGCTACTATATTTTCTTTACCCTTACAATACTCAATTGTTAAGTCATATTCTTGTAATATTAGCATCCACCGCACTAACCTACCATGTGTTAATTTACAGTTTTTTAAAAACGTTAAAGCTTGATGGTCGGATCTTATGATTACCTTATTTCCTAATAAGTACGTTCTGAATTTTCTACAGGCGAAAACTATTGATAACGCCTCCTTCTCTGTCGTAGTATAGTTCTTTTCACTAGTTAATAGAGATCTACTTGCAAAAGCTACTACTCTGTGGTTACCACTCCCATCTAACTGAAACAACTCTACTCCCAATGCAATGTCTGACGCGTCTGTGTGTATATAAAATGGCTCTGAAAAATTAGGATGAGCTAATATTACTGTGTTTAAAAATTTATTTTTTATCAGCTCGAATATATTTTGCTCTTTTAAATTCCACTGCCATCGATTGTCTTTGTTTAATAAATGTCCCAATTGTACTGTTAAATATGAATATTTGTCTACAAATTGCGTATAATAATTGCACAAGCCTAAGAAATTTTGCAACTGTTTAACATTTTTTGGTATTGGAAAATTTTGTATTATTTCTACTTTTTTAGGGTCTGTACTGATACCCCTTGCTGAAATTATATGTCCTAAAAAATTAACTTGTTCTTTCAAAAATTCTGACTTCTTAAATTTAACTGTTATGCCATATTCATGCAGTCTACTTAATACCCTATCTAACCTTTCACAGTGTGTATCAATGTCTGGTGACGTAATTACTATATCGTCTACATAAACGGTTGTGAATTCTAAAATCTCTCTCCCTAGCACATAATCCAGGCATTTGATAAAAATTGAAACACTTAAGTTGAGTCCAAAACGTAGTCTTCGAAATTGGTAATTCCTACCGTTGTATAGAAATGCCACATACTGTCGAGACTCCTCTTCCAGCTCTATCTGCCAGTAACCTGCAGTCAAGTCTAAAGTGGTGATGTATTTGGTCCCACTAAAACGTTGCAGAATTTCGCTTACTGATTCCGGTGATTCTCTGTCTGGAACAATTATTCTGTTTACTTGTCTAGCGTCTAAACATAATCTTACCGATAAATCTTTCTTTGTCACCACTACTAAAGGATTGGAATATGGTGAGGTAGATTTCTCTATTATACCTTCCCTCAACATTTTATTTATTTCCTCCTGTACTAAACCCCTCTTGGAGTATGGTACCGGATAGGTCTTAGGTGCAAAGGGTGTTTTCTCTTTAACGACTAATTTACCCTTAAAATTCTTTACTAAACCGGGTTCATCTGAAAAAAACGATTTATTTTTGTTTATTATTAGTACTATTTTTTCTCTGTCTTGGTAGCTAAATTCCCCATCTTGATATAAGATTTTATTCATTTTCTCCTCCCAATTATTTTCATTTTCAAACAACTCATTACTACTTACTCTCAAGTTACAATAATTTATCATTAAGGGCCTACACTCGTTTATATCATTGTCAGAAATTAACATTCCCTTACTAATTATTCTTAAAGCTTTCATTCCTACAACTTTCTTTTGTATGAATGGTATTTCAATTATATTATTATTATTATTTAATTTCATAGTCTGTGTGTAATAGTTTAACTCTACTTTGAAATTATTCAAAAAATCATTACCTATTATAGCTCCCATATTTAGTCCTGGAATAACTAAGAAAGGTACATTTATTGTGTTCTCATTTACTTTTAATTGTAGCATTATTTGTTTAGTTACCTTTTTACTGCGAACATCCGTTACTCCTATAACACTAATTCCCAGTACTGGTAATTGTGGAATTGTTTCTGTAGTCTGATTTTTTATTTTTTCAAACATTCTATCGTCTATAGCAGTCAGTTCACTCCCTGAATCTACTAGAAAAATATATTTAGAATTAAACACTTCGGCTTCAAATTCTGCCATCCCGAAAGCATTATTACTCTCGCCCGCTTCTTCGTCAGATAAATCATTATGTATATTAGTAATTAGTGACCCTATTGTTAGGTGATTACTAGACGGCTGGGGGCTTTCTTTTTCAACCGCCCTGATTTGTTTAACGGCATTGGAGGTGGTGGTTCACTGTAAACCCCCCTACTGTTTTGGTTATGAGCTGGTGCTTCCACGCCCCGAGTTTCATTTGGGTTACTAACATATCCCCCTCTTCCTCTATGATTAAAATTTCCTGACACTCCCCGATTACTGGTAAAACCTCTCCCTCTATGATTCCCTCTAAATTGATCGCAACCCCTAGTATAATTCTCCAGTCTCCCTTGGGCACTACTCCTCGGACCCTGACACCGGTAACATTGATTCCGCGACCCATTATAATTACTAGCTCCACAACTAGGGTTTGGACACAACCATGCCCCCTCCCCTGATCTACTCACATTACTAATAAAATGATCTGGTTGTCTTATTTCTGTATTTATTTGATTCGATTCATTAATTCTAAACTGGTATTTATTATCTTCTTCCTCTTTCATACTCTGGTATGCTTCTAGTATTTTTTCTAATTCTGCAATATTAGCAAAATCTCGGGTTCTGATTGTGGACCGTATGTCCTTAGGTAAATGTTTACTAATGTATCTTATAAAAGATGAAAGAGGCATTGGTGGTTCTAAATATTTAAACTGACTATATAGTCTCGTCACATACGACGTAATACTCATGTGCTTAATATTAAAATTGCCCCACCCCATTATGGTACTGCGTAACCCCTCTTGTTTCTCTTCTGACCAGTACTTATTTCTAAATGCTTGCTCAAACTCATTAAAATCTACCCAGTTATCGTTATGAGCATCCGCCCATATTTTAGCATCCCCTTTAAAGTACTTTAAAATTCTTACTAATTTAATCTCCCAACTTTCTTGGTTATATTTATTAAAACTTTTTATAGAGTTCAAAATCTGTATGGGGTTCACCCCCCTACTTTCATTACTAAAATAGCTTAACTCTACTTCCATGTTCACTCTCTCACTCACACTAGTAAATTTTTGGTTAATTGCTACACTTAAATCTTCTCTGACTTTAGTTATTTCTTTTTCGTGTTCTGTGTGTTTACTTTTCAAACTAGTTACATCAGTTTTAATTACATCAATCTGCTCAAAGTTACTTCTGAATTCATCATTTATATTTTCTTGTATTTCACTTGCTCATTTGATTTGTTCACACTCATTAATTATACATTGAACATTACTGTCAATTTTGTCATTTTGCTTCTTAATTTTATCATTAAATTTACTTGTTAATGTGTCAAATTTTTTATTTGTCTCTAACATTTTCTCTTTTTGCTTTTCGTTAATCATTTTTATTTCGTTTTTCATTTCTGTTTGCATCTTATTTATATCACTAGTCAGCTCATCTTTCACTCCAACAATAGCCTCATTCATACTTTCCAAACGGCTGTTCATATTTATTTCACTCGCTCTCAATTCGCTCCTCACGCTCATGAATTCGTTATTTAAATCAGCAAGTTTAATATTTACAGCATTTATTTCTGATTTGATTTCAAATTTAAATTCGTTCAAATTCGTGTTTTGTTGATCAAATTTCTCATTTTGTTGATCAAATTTATTACTCATCACTTCCATAAATAATGCTAATTGACTAAGTACGTCTACATTGTCGATTCTGCTACTCTTAGCATCTACCGTCTCATTCGTTAATTCGTCTGTTGTATTGTCTACACTCTCGTTAATATTTGTCGATATTAAATCGTCTTGCGTAACATTTAAAATTGACCCCTCCACAATATCTTCACATAAATTTACACTCTCGCTTTTCTCTGCCATTTCTATCAGGTTGTAAATTAATTTATTTTTATATTAAATTAAAAATTAATTTACAATGTCCCTGTTCGGGCGCCAACTAAAGTAGTACGAGTTTAAAAATAAATATTAAAGTTTATAAACCTGTTTATATGACTGAAACTCTACTTGCTTTTTAAATCAAAATATTCAAATTTGTCCCACTTACCTTCATCACGAATAAACCAGGGTGTCGTCTGATGTACTTAGGCAGAGAAAAACAACAGGTAATGCAATGACACACACGTATTTTACAAATATAAATAAAATGGTATTTTATTTATATAGCATGACAATTTTTCTGTTTACCTTCCGGTTTAAATTTACTAAAACACACCTTATGGCTGAATTGTGAAACTACGTCAAATTACGATTTCTACTGTAGTTATGCTTTTTCTACAAATAACCCTCCGAACAATATTTGATTCACCTAGCCATGCTATCAAGATTTATTTATTACTGAATATATATATACTTACGACTAACTTATTTTCTACTCAAAGAACGACCCAGTATATGCTCACTCTCTCCCTCTCATACTGTAAAATTCCCCATAATTTAGATTTAGCGCTTTTAAATTGATTTTAATTGGTTAATAGATATTTAAATGGTTACTTTCCTGAACTTAGATCCATAACGACCACGTGGTGAATTTAGTTCATTGTTGTTTTCCTTGTTGTCTGAATAGGGTTCACTTTTTTTGTCCGAAAAGTTTCTGCTGTTAATTTAGATATTCACCAATCACATTTTGCACTGCTTTTCTGTTTCTGCACTCACATTTCCATAATTAAAATTTTGCTTTAACACGTGGTACTGTTGTACAGCCAGCCGGCTATCGGTGTTGAAGGCGACAACGTAGTTTTTCTAAGCATCTATATAAACCACGCCTTCTTCATCCATGGCAACTATGTTCGTGATTGGTTGGTAGAAATCACGTGATGCTTTAATGAGTCGTCACGTGATATCACTTGTGGAGCGAGTATATATAGTTTCGTTCTGTCTTTGGACTCGCTAAAAAGTTTTATTTTTCCACCAACGGAAAATACACGCATGTGCGCATAGGCTGACATTCCAACACTGTTATCTTTGTGCGCCAGGTACGACCCGGTACAGGATTGTATACAGGGTGTCCAAACCAACATGTCTGAGTTACCGTAAAGGGTGTCCAAGCCGATCCGTCCCCAATAATTGATAACTTGAAAATAAAAAATATATTGTTCAAAATAGCCCCATTACAGATTTCATCTGCGGTTTCCGTGCGATAAAACTACGCACACCGCGAGTTTATCGACTTCGTTCCCGGTCACATCTTGGAGTACTATTACACCTAACCGAATAGTAAGGTGTCACTATTGTTAAGTACTTTGGTAATTAACCACTTTTAGTGGTGTAAAAGTTGAAATTCACACTTCGTGAACGGATTGCCGGCCGGCTGCGATCACGTTTCCTGATGAAATGACCCAGATCCTTTGTCACATATTTCTTAGGTGGGGTGAAACTACGTCATCAAGCTATTGTCCGTTTGTTTACAGTTTCAACAACACATTCCTCGTCGCTGGCGTCATCAAGGATTGGCACTTTATCTCAATAAACGACATACGGTTTTTTGCTGGTTTTCATGTTTTTTGCTATGAAATAGTCAGAATCCTGGCAAATATTTATATAGTTCACTCACTGTAGATTTACAGAGATTATTAACGGGTTATTTAATTTTGACCAAATCGTTACAAAATAAATGAATACAATACTTATGGTCTTTCATACCATGTTTATGTTAATTAAAAATTGTACCATAATTGTACCATTACAAAACCCCCTCAATGAAAGATTTTGTGCCGAAGCATAAAAACTTTCATTGACCCTTTCATTCTTCCTAAAGGGATCAGCCAGGATATGTCGCCACAACACCCTTACAATTTATATAAAAGAAAACAATAACTCACCCGTGGTCTGATGATGATGACAGTACCTACATGACCTTACTGGACTTCTCCTTTGAGATCCCAACACCATAAGGCCACTTAGGCGCGTAACGCCCCTGCTCTGACGCGCTGGCCAGCTCAGGACCGCTGTCATATCACCGAACACTGAAACAATAAATGAAAAATCAAAATAGTGGCTTGGTAAATCACTCTATCCTTAACTGATATGGTTCCCCTTAGCTAGGTGCTGGTTTGTGCTAATAAGCACTGGGTTTGCTTGAAATACTACTAAAATATAATTACAAAAAATGAAACTCACAAGAATTATATAGAACTTCCTTTCTCATTATGGACTACCCTGAATTATTAAATTGTTTCGATTCCCATCGATAATATTTAACTCTTTCTATTTTATAATTATTATAATTATAAAAGAAACACATATTGAAATAAAAATTGATTATAACTGAAAGTATGGAAATTCCCATATGAATCTCCCAAATATTCTAACATGTAGAAAAACAAACTGTAGACAAAATAATTAATAAATTATTATTATTAACAGGTAATAATTGGTGCTGTTAACAATATTTACCCCTCTTTCTCCTCCACACACACTATTTCCATAAATCATGTTACAATTTCATTACATAATACATGATAATACATTGATACATTAATACACATGATCATTATATTAATACATTTAATACATTTTAAATTCATATTTAATCTTGATTAAGATTTGCATATTCTATCGATTTAAATTTGCATTTAAATTATTTAAGTTACAATTTCAATTAATTAATTAATTAGACATCAATTATTATAATATTATTATTTCACATTTATTATTAATATTCATATTATTATTATTACTTCATTATTCATTTCTTATTACTTTTCTACTCTGAATTTTCTACCTACCTAACTACCTAACCTTTCACATTCTAATCATTGTTTAGTCTGGGTGACTCCTATATTCACTATACTTTTATTTATTATAATCTTACTCACCTTTCTTCTGACTAACAACCAAATTTACCTATCATGACACCAATATCTCAATTATAAACACCTTTACTAATTTCATTTAAATCCTATGGCACCGCCCGTCTTTGTACAGAGATGGGTGTTCACTAACTGGCTATATACATTCATAATATTTTGCCCTTCCAAAAAATTCGGCAAACACTCCCTTAAACTACGCTAATACCTGCCACAACGCTATACGTTGACTACTCCTTATCACCTCACCCCCACTACAAAATATCATCAACAACAAATATATGTTGTTTACTCACCAATTTCTTTACTCACCTCTACAAATAATCACTAACCACTGTGTCCCTAAAATATCTAATACTTTCTTTGTATTATTTACTTTAAAATTCTTAACTATCTAACTCCCACTTACTTCAATTTCAATTAAATAACTCACATGCTTCTACCTATACCCAGGCTCTATCCCTGTTTAAACATTCTACCTTACTGTAATCATTGACCATTGCCTTATAATATTCATCTCTCACCTACTCATAACAGTACATCTCACTTTTCAAATATATGTATTTTCACTTAATCATTTATTATTATTCATTAGGAATTACCTTCATTACAAATTAATTAATAATTTACTTCATTAGAACTTTCTATTACAATTAATAATTTACTTCTGTTACAAATTAGTACAACTTTCTTTTGTACTATTTTAATTCAGTAATTGACCTTTAAATATTATTCAATAGTTTAAACTTTGTTTAAACTTGTTTAATTAAACAAAACATGTTAATTATTAAAATACATAATAACTGGTGTACACAAAATATACCTGTAATACATAATACACTTCAAAATACACAAATATACTGATATTAATACATATAAATCAATGAAAATTATATAATCCAAACACATTATTTTGTCATTAATCAAACTCAGTCCATAGCAGTCCAATTCAATACCACTTTTCACATATATTAAATGTTCATTTCACAATACAACAGTCTATCCTCCATCGTTGAATAACAGCCTAATCTTACGTCTATTTATCTTATATTTTAATGAAAATATTTTATGATTAGAAACATTATATTCATATTCATATATCAAACAATTATCAAACAAATATATCAAATCACGATCGAGTAGGGTTCTGTCTATCTCAGTAATATCATAGGTTATAATCTGGTTATTCATCTTGTAATTATCATCATAGTTTTCTACCACAGGTAAGTACTTGATACCATTATTATCATTATTTATTGTTATTTCAATTTCACTGTTACTATAAGGTAAGTATTCATTATTTTCATCCACTGTACCTATGCCTAACCTTTCTACCAATTCTCTGTACTTTCTATTAACTTTAAAAAATTTTATTACTTTCTTTTTCTCACAATATCTCTCTATACTTTCTCTCTTAATACATTTCTCACCATAACAATAAGTTACACTCTCTCTCTCCAAATATGCAGGGGTCCCTAACTTAAAATTATGAGGTACACAAAAACACCAAGAAACTTTATTTGTAGACCTATCGTCTCCCAAATATAAATTGAAGGAACTCTTGTCCTTGTAAAAAATACGTGAAGACTTTTCTTCACCCCCTAACGCAACATCAAAAGAAAATTCTACCCCCTGCACCCCTTGTACAAAAATACTTTCTCCAAACTCTCTTTCTGACTCAATACACTCAAACACTTCATTATCACTCATAATACTTTCATTATCATTTTCTAATATTATATTCTTACTACCTGTAATATTCTTACTATCTGTAAATTCATTATTCACATTATCATTGTTGTTTACTTTATTAGTCAGTACTTCATTTTTCGTACTATTTTCACTACTATTCGCCTTCTGTTTTTCTAGTTGCATTAAATTCTCGTCTAATTTTTTAATTACCTTGTCACACTGCTTAATGAGATTATAGTTACCGTTTATAATTTCATTCTTTAATTCATTGAGCTTGATATCAAAACTATCAAATTTGTCATCCAACTTTGTAAATTTCTCATCAAATTTATTTAATAACAGCTGCATCAAAGCAGCTGTACCATCTGGTTTAATTTCATCAGTATTCATTTTGCTTATTTATAATACAGACATGCACCCAATCTTATAACATAACCTCGTAAAATTGGGTTATGTTTACGTATTAAAATTTTGGCGTTTATTACCTCAAATAATTTTTACCGCTTTCTTTGTAGGCGTACTCCACATAAAATTAGATTATATATGGAGTCCCTGTTCCAGAAGCCAAATGTAACTCTACGAACTAGTCCCTGTTCTTTCGGGAGCAAAATGTAACTCTACGTTTATTGTTGACAATAAATATACGATATACGATAAACGTATAGACACTGTTTTCAAAAGTCGGGCGCCATCTTGATTACATATGTGTTAATAACTTTGTCATTTTACTTACCATTGCTAGTCACTATAGGGCAGGAATTCGTTACGCGAACTTTTGAGTAGCGGAAATTATTTGTAATAATAAGACCAATGATATACCTTGTTTATTTTTATAGACTTACATCTTACATAATGCTGCATTCAGCGAACTTTTTAAACCCTCCAAAATCATGAAACATGTAATATAAAATGTGTAATTATGTAATATTAGATAATAAGTTAATAAATATAGATATACATATCTCTCGCACAACCCAACACTTATATATTATAAGACACTCTCCCTCTCACTCTCTCTCTCTCACTCTCTCTCTCACTCTGGTACAAATTGTATTTTATTGAGCACATTTTTACTAAAGTATTGAAATATAAATTGGTCATGAATTTACTGAATTGAATGTGGAACATTCTCACCAAATTGGCCGATTTCATCTGCGGTTTCCGTGCGATAAAACTACGCACACCGCGAGTTTATCGATTTCGTTCCCGGTCACATCTTGGAGTACTATTACACCTTACCGAATAGTAAGGTGCCACTATTGTTAAGTACTTTGGTAATTAACCACTTTTAGTGGTGTAAAAGTTGAAATTCACACTTCGTGAACGGATTGCTGGCCGGCTGCGATCATGTTTCCTGATGAAATGACCCAGATCCTTTGTCACATATTTCTTAGTTGGTGTGAAACTACGTCATCAAGCTATTGTCCATTTGTTTACAGTTTCAACAACACATTCCTCGTCGCTGGTGTCATCAAGGATTGGCACTTTATCTCAATAAACGACATACGGTTTTTGCTGGTTTTCATGTTTTTTGCTATGAAATAGTCAGAATCCTGGCAAATATTTATATAGTTCACTCACTGTAGATTTACAAAGATTATTAACGGGTTATTTAATTTTGACCAAATCGTTACAAAATAAATGAATACAATACTTATGGTCTTTCATACCATGTTTATGTTAATTAAAAATTGTACCATAATTGTACCATTACAGTGTGTAGTGGTGTGCCAATCACTCCTCCTTCACACCGCTACTGGCGGGAACGTTGGTGGGGGAGCTTGGTGGGTTCATGAACACTGTGAGAGTTGTTTGTAGACACTTTCTTGAAAAGACCCCTTTTTTTATAGTATTCCTATTGAACTAAAGATGTTAATTATGAAATGTGAAAAATCAGCTTATACTATATTAGTTCTAAACTAAGACCAATTTAGGCCAAATTAGAAATCAGAATACACAGTGCTACTAAAACATTTGAAGGAGTTTATAATATTTAAATGCCATTTGAAAATTATGAGTTATAGTAATTTACTTTGCCCATTACTGTGACTAGTTAAAGACTCTTTTTCAGTCTGTTCACTTGATTCCTTTGTCTATCAAATTCTAATTAGTTTTATTTATTTAGTGTGTACTATACAAATCAATCTAATTTTGGCAACAATTTTAAAAATTGTTAAAAACAACAAAATATTTTATTAGCCATTTTGTATGAAAATGTTTCAGTTAGTTCCCTGAATGTTATAATAATTTTTATTATCATTAGTAGATTATAAATAAATGTTGTTACTGTTTTCATTTAACCCATTTTTCTGCTATAAGCATGTACGTAAAGATATGATGGGGAAAATATGTGATGTATAATGTACCTTAAAAAAACTACATTTTCTTTCAGCTGTTTATTTGGGACTTTGCTGGTTAAGCAAATGGTTTTTATCGCTGTGCCAATTTTAATACCTGACAAAAAAAAATAAAAAGCTTAACTGCTTATTTTACTACATTTACTAGAAAATAAGATCACATACTTTGCTACTTTTGCTCTAAAATTTTATAGGGTCAAGCGAGGCCTCAGAACTGAATACAGTAAGAAACCAATAAGCAATAAATAAAAAGTAACAAATCCACAAACAAACAAAAAACAAATACTGCAACATTGTAGTTTCTTATCGTCTCTGAAAAGGTGTAAGTATTGTGTGTTCACCTCACACGTGTGGTCGTTACTTTATTTTCACACTGACAATGTCCGTAGCGATCTTTCGAATTACCAGTGCACATGAGTGGAAACCTTACCTGTTCTACAGTATGTGTTCATAAATCCCGGATGGCGCCAAATTGTTTAACTAAAAACAATTTTTAAAAAAATAGGACGATTGAGCGTTCTTAGCTAGGACGGTATGTTGAATTCAAATTTACTCCCGCCAAATGTGCGAATTTCTTAATCTAGCTGTTAGTTCGCCGAGTTTCCGAAGTGAGCGCTTACCCTTCACCTTTGCTGTTCGCTAAAATACACAAATAATATAATGTACTTTCCTATGGAATAAAGAACAGTGGTTACAACTCTGTACTAGTTTATTAAATTTTGATTAGTATTTATTCAGTACTAGCACTACTACCCATCGCGGCTTCGCCCGCAAAAAGAGTACAGACTGATTAAATAACAACTTCCTCATCAATGCCATACATTATTTGTAGTTTAATACAATAAATTTATGTGATTACATTGCTATCTCTCTGACATAGTTTGATCTGGCTGTTATTATTATTTTATACATATAACCCTGGATTCCTTTGAACATAAATAAAAATAACATAGAAATTACAATTATATTGCCTTTGTGGCCTAAACAAAACAAAATTACTACAACTTATCATTAATATTATAGTTTTATATAACATATTGTGAATTGTATTTGTTTCACAAATTTGTGAAATGCAATGTTTTTTAACTTTTTCACATAACATACTATGTTCCACTTTGTACACTGCACTTTTATAATTACACTTAGTATTGTTTTCTATGGTTACAGTGTTTTTAGAGTACAAAGGTTCTCATAGTTTGATACATAATCCCAATATAACATAATTTTTGATAACATAATTATAAAAAATCATTCAGTTTTCATGAAAATTATAAACATTAATGTATCTCTCGGTGTACTCGTATACTCTCTGTGTATATTAGCTATAGCTGTTGCCCGCGACTTCGTCCGCGTCGAAGAATATTTTTGTCTAAAGTACCTATGTCCTTCCGCGTATTTCAAGAAACTTAAAAAGTAAGTTAGAAGATTTTCAGTTCCTTAATTCTACTGCTATGATTTTCAGTTGCTATCTTTCCAAGACCTCTCTGTAAACAACATTCCTGGTTTTCCTTTCTGGCTGGAGGATGACCAAGCTATCAGATGAACTGACTCTCGAGCACGCCACGTACAACTGGCCATGGTAGAAACAGTCACTCCTGAGATCCACACCAGCCACTTTTAAACTCTGTCCCTGCGCCTTATTAATCGTCATAGCATAACAAACTTTAACCGGGAATTGCAGACGTTTAAACTCAAAATGGTAATCCGATGGGATCATTGGAATTCGGGGGATGAAGACAGTTTCTCCCTGACTGACGCCTGTGAAAATCTGGGCTTCAATCACGTGCTTGTACAGATTTTTTACCTGAAGCCTAGTGCCGTTACAGAGTTTGGGTGGATTTAGATTGCGCAAAAGCATGAGTGAGGCACCAACCTTAAGGTAGACTACATGTGGTGGGATTCCTTGTGGATCGAGTGTGTGCAAAAACTCTACAGGATAATGGACCGCATCTTGTACCTCCACTACCAAGTCAATAGATTCATACTTCATGAGTTCATTAGGTAGCTTCTCTAGTAGAAGATTATTGATAGAATTGGCTGAATCGTTGGTTGGAGTAAGAATAGCCCTTTCCTTGAGCCATGATATACAATCTGCACCACTCTGTTGAATATTACTTCCCTAGATCTTGTCAGTCAGGCTTATTAAATCTCTTACAATGGAGCAAAGATTATTCGGAATATTTATTTTTCCATCCTCCTCTTCTAAAATCCTTCCATCCCCAATATCAAGTAATAATTTAGAAAACTCCTCTGCTCTCAAATCATATTGAAGGTGGACACGCATGTTAACTCTTAAGGACAGTATTTTGACATTAGGCCATAAAGTGGATGACTTTAGACAGGCCTTAAGTTCATCCACACGTGTCCCTCGTGGAACAACAGGTAATGTTTGTCTGAAGTCACCAGCCAAAAGCACTGTAACTCCACCCATAAGGCTTTTGCGGTCTCTAATATCCTGGAGTGTTCTGTTCAGAGTCTCAACGCCTCTTTTATGAGCCATAGTGCACTCATCCCACACTATTAATTTAGCTTCACGAAGCACCTGTGCCATATCACTCTGCTTAGAAATATTACAAAGTGCACACTCAAAATGATTCAGGTTAAGGGGTAACTTGAATGAAGAGTGAGCAGTCTTTCCTCCTTCAATCAAGGTAGCTGCAATACCTGATGAAACAACTGCAACTGCGATATTCCTTTTGCGCCTAACTGTGGCGAGCAACAGATTTATCAAGAACGTTTTCCCAGTGCTGCCAAGAGCGTCCAGAAAGAACAATTTCCCAGAATCACAATTAATACTGTGAACGATTTCGTCATAGGCATCTTTTTGTTCTTGATTTAATTTTGGAACATTTACAGCCACTGTTTCAGTCAACCGAACACAATCATAGGACAGTTCGTTCAGGTATTGATGGTTGCTGATAACTTCTTGCTGTCGTGATGGTGTTGGAAGACCGAACTCTTTGAGTGTTTTACCCGACATGGATATGACAGTATCCTCAAGAAGCTTAAGGCATTGGTTGTAAACAATGTCCTGGCCTAATTGGACGTCTCCGCGCTCTCTTTCTATTTGCCTTCTAACATCTTCCGCAAGACTGTCTCGGTATTTCTCCCACAATTTTAGGGGGTCTGCCACTTGGCAGAATACTAACATTATGGCAAATAGCTCATGAATTTTATTAGAAGAGTCAGAGATAGAAGCTTCTTCAAGAGTACGGTCCCAATGGGCATCATCCTCCGGCAAGCCAAGTGCTCTACACGCCGCTTGAAATGTTGGCTGAACTACCCCTGCGATAGTTTTTAATGCAGTAAATGATACAGGACCGCGGATCTCATGTAAGAGGAGACGTAAATAGTAGCACTCAGCATTGCCAGGATGGACAGTGTATACTCTACCCAACACCTGATCTTTTTTTACCCCTGGATAGCCTGTCACAGATTTACCTTGCATCCTCCTGCAGAATTGATTGCTTTTCCATACATAGTAGGACGGAACTTCGCAATATAAAAGGGTCCTTGCGAAGGCATCAACTTTACACAGGTCAAAAAATCCCAAAAGTGTCGTTTTTGGAGGATTATTTATCGTGTCAATGACATTGTCCTCCATAAAATAAACTCTTTACGGATGCGCCAGACTCAGCAGAGGATGCGCCAGACTGCCTCAGAGCTGCTGATGTATCGTCCTGTTTCGTACCTTGTCACCTCGTCCAGATCTTCAACGATGAACGCTGCTTGATCAGACCCTTTATTCACATACTTGCAGATATATTTGATTGATTTGACAGAGTTGCAATATTCAACATTTATGTGGGCTGAGAATGTGCGAGACAGGACGGGGTTGTACGGAACTACCCAGCGATTGTCAAGAATAACCTCATTGATTTTTACTGTAAATCCGCCGTCTGCCGGCGACCGTCTGCGATACTTAGGATAGCCATTCTCTCCTGTCTGAGTCTCTTTTAAGAATGGCCGTGGGTAATTCTTTGTACAGGCGCCATCCACCATGCATGGTGAGTTCCTGTCAAGCGGTCCACATGGTCCGTGAATCATATTTGTCTTGACAATCTCATGGAGGGCTGGATCTAGGTTGGGATCAGGTACTTCAGCTTTGATAATTTTATCTATGGACTCTGGCCTTATCTTCTCCTCCAACCACAGAAGGATATGAACGTGAGGGAGCCCACGCTTCTGCCACTCCACGGAGTACATGTGACACCTGGTAGGGCCAAAGATGTAACCTTTAGTGACAAGTTTCATCATATGCTTCACTTTTATGTTGAAAACCCTCGCTACTATGTCATGTCTATCGTGAGATTTTTGGCCTTGTGTCAATATCTCTGTGATTTCCGGCCATTTTGGATTGCAAGTGAACGTAATAAACAGATCCGGTCATCCAAAATGGCGCACATACGTCATCGCGTCTTGAGTTCGCTCATGCATGTATCGGGGTCCTCCAGTGAAAGTGGACGGCAGCACAACCATCTTGCCTATTTCTGATAACTGGCCGTCCTTTCTACTCATGGCATCCTTCAGGTGGACATAATTCTCACTTCTCAGCTTTTTCTGGTTGTTACATATCCAATTGAGTCTCTCAGTTTCAATTTTCGCATACATATCAACCAGAAATTGGTTGAGAAGGTTGCGAAACAGCAGTAGGTTGCATTGTTCACCATCACGCTCCATTATCCTGTAGCTGTAAAAGTCAGTAGCAGACACAGTTTTCTTGAGAGGAGCCTTTGTCTTTGGGTCACGCTGTGGTATGTCTATAGAATAGCCATCTTCTCCACGACAGAACATCAAAGGGTATTGAAGAGCATCATAGGCACGGTGCGTCTCACTGATTCATATCAATCTATTGTCTCTGCTATGGAGAACGATATCTCTTTTATCAAAATCCTGGCCGACAATGAGAATTGCCACTTCTCTAGTTGTTGGAACATTGAAACGACCATGGTGTTCTCCAGAAGGCTTCATATTTGCTTTAATAACTACCTGAAACTCCTTCTGGTCCTTGGGAACAGAATCAACAGCAGCCTTAAAATCCAAAATATACTTGTTGTGTTCATGAAGTAATTTCTGCAGCTGGCTAACCAATCCTGGCTTGACGCCAGGGTATATTCCACAACGGATATCCCTCTCTTTGTCATCATCACCAACAAAGTATATTTGGAGAAATGAAGGCTGTTGCTCAGGCTCAGCCATAAGACTCCTTATCCTGTGATAGACCTGGCCCTGTACTTTAAAAGTTGGCATAAAGTTTCCTTCTTTTACCTCTTTGGCTCCAAAAGACGTCATTTGGAAGCATCTGTTGTACTTCCGGGTAGCAGGAAGAAAGTGCTCAGTCATTGCATGCTGGTGATTGAGGAGACTGTGTAAGGGTTCAGGATAGGGCTCAAGGAGAGGAAGCTGGACCTTACCATTATTGCAACACAAACCAGGAGTCTCATCCTTCCACTTCAGTGCACGGCACCAGTTACATGGTGACCGAACTCCAAGCTCAACGAACTTCTCCGTGGAATAATCTATTTCCGGTTCATATTGAAATCCGGACAAACGTTTATCCCAGGTCAATAATCTATTATGTGCTCTCTTTTCATTATATTTTGCAGAAGCTACTGCATTGATATGGGGGTTATTAGATGCATATTTTTTAACAGCCTCCCTATGAACTGTTGGATGACTTTTATTGTATTTTTTTACGGCCTCTCTATTAACTGTTGGATGACTTTCATTGTATTTTTTACGGCCTCCCTATGAACTGTTGGATGACTTTCATTGTATTTTTTTACAGCCTCCCAGTTAACTGTCGGGTGACTATCAGTATATTTTTTGACTGCCTCCCTATGGCATATTTGGTAGCAGCCTGTTATTTGGTTCCCTTACTTGTTTTTTCCTGATTGCATTTGCCTTTTTCTGCGTTTTTTTCCTCTTTTCCCTTTGACTGATGCTACAGTCGAAGCAACAGATTCGTCTGAACTTGGACTGGAGAGGTCAATGTAAGGAGAGGATTGGGACTGGGAAACAGTGCAAGACAAATTCAGTTGACATTCCGCTGGGTTATTGGTATTCGGGGATTCGGACAAATTCAGTTGACATTCCGCTGGGTTATTGGTATTCGGGGATTCTAAGTTAACTGTATTATGTGTTGATTCGGCGAAGGGAATTAAAACATCAAAATGCTCTTCATTGAAATCTCCAGTGAACCAAATTCTTTTGACTCCCTGTAATGCCTCCCCAAAAATAGCAAGAATAGAGCCACCTTGAAACACCTGAAACTCATAAGGAAATATTTCTCCAGCAGCCTTGAGCTCGCAAGTAGTCCCATATGTGTACGGCCTAGACATTTCGGCGAGGTACAGACGTTTGGTACCATAAGCAGCTCCAGACCGCTGGTGAGTAAAGCATTTGAACCTTTGCCAGTTATTGGACACGTTATTCACTATTTCTGCACGAATTTGAGCGGCCCTTGAAACGTCGCCGTGCACCAGATAGGACAGGGAGGAGAAGAGACACGCGCCGTCCCCACTTATCTTTACTATTCGGTAAGGAATCTGTAATCCGTTGCTTATTATAAACTCAATTTCCTCGTCCATTTTCTACTTTCAAAATAGAACGTTTATTTAGCTAATAGGTATCAAAATTCGTAGCTGCTTACTTAGGTACTTAACTAAAAAAGCGAGAGCGCACAAACCGGTCAGACCGACTGACTTAGTGTAGCGTAGGTAATTATGTTATTTTATTATATTTAACATAATAATGTTAAATTATTATTATGTTATTATTATTATTATTGTTACGTTAATGTTATTTTATTATATTTAGCATATTGGTCTGTATCAAACTTTACATAAATTATGTTAAAATTTGTATAATCTGTAATATTCAGTTGATTTTTTGACCGCTAGAGCGCAGACTACGTTTCTTCACTGACAAAAAAACAAACACTATTTACTTGGTATGGCTATAATGTTATTAACCATGTATTATTAACCAAAATAATGAATTTACAGAGATGGTGCTGTTTCTAGTGTTTTAGATTTGTAGTTGAGGTGTAATTTAGTTAACTTGTAAACAGAAACGATCTCACCAAAAGGTTTTCAATGATGACGTCTGGATTGAGCTGATATTAGCAGAATTTATTGTTTGTTCATCGATTTTCTGGTGTGGATCAGTTTATTCCAATGGACATCTCGGATGTAGTGTCTAGTGCTGACTTGTTTTCTTAATTTAGAAGTGGTTAATTCCGAATATTCTTTGAAATTTATTTAACTTTTATAGGATATTACACTTTTTCATCTCACATTGAATTGCATTTAACAATTAATATTTCTTGTTAGTCAGTTACTCCTAGTAACCAATACATGTTTATACTTTTTTATTAGGTAACCTAGATACCTTTTTGTAAATAGGCTAATAATTATTGTTATTATTTTGTTTCTTCTTTTAGAAAAATAATTCTTTACAAATTTTGGTTTTAGTTAAATTTCATTTATATACGATTTTTCTTTTTGTCTTTACTTAAACTTGTCTACTGACTTTTTCGAATTTAATTTCTTGTATTTTAGTTTATTTATGATTTAACTTTTAGTGAATGTATCACTACTCTGCCCTACTTTTACTTGCTATCTATCTAGCAAAATACCCGTGCTTCGCTACGGAGTTTCACGTTGTACGTAATTGTACAATTATTGCTCGCTTAATAGTATAGGATTAGATAGATTGTACAAATTCTCAACTCTTAGTTTGTTTATTTACATTCGTAGCAACAGCTATTTTATTATTTATTTCAAGAAAATCGTTAAAGTCGTTTCCGAGAAAAAAAAGGACATACATTTATTAATTAATTGAACTTCGAAATTTTCTCGACTATAATAACCTGCAAACAACGAAGTTTTTTTCAATTTAAAACAATGATTAAAAACTCAGGACTAAATGTATTCGGGGTTTCCAGTAAACTGAGATGTCAACCACTTACAGTGGATAAATTTCAGTATTTGGTTTTTTGCCCCTTAGGAGTGAAAGTTTGTAAAACCGTTTCTTAGTGAGCACCTAAGACCTATGATGAAGCTACGTTCAAAGTTTCATTGATATCCATTCAGTGGTTTCAGAGGTATCGTTCCCGGGAAGGCCCGTCGGACAACTCCCGTGCTATTTCCTACGTGGGAGACTTCCACTGATGCTATGGTAACCAGAATCTATTCTATTGGGTTGCCATAGTAACCAGATCTAATAGTTTTTTAAGACCCAAAGGACCCCCCAGAGGATCGTATCGAAAAAAACACCTGTCCTATGTTGGTTCTCCCGTTGCGTAAAATATTTGTGCCAAGGTTGGTTGAAATCGGTCCAGTTATTTAGGAGGAGATGAGGAAGACCCCAAAGGACCCCCAAAGGACCCCATCGAAGAAAACACCTAACCTATGTTGGTTCTCCCATTGCGTAAAATATTTGTGCCAAGGTTGGTTGAAATCGGTCCAGTGATTTAGGAGGAGATGTAGAAGACCCCAAAGGACCCCATCGAAAAAAGCACCTCTCCTATGTTGGTTCTCCCGTCACATAAAATATTTGTGCCAAGTTTGGTTGAAATCGGTCCAGTGGTTTAGGAGGAGATGTGGAACATACATACATAGATACATACATACAATGGGGGGGGGTTTGCCCCTTAGGAGTGAAAGTTTTTAAAACTGTTTCTTAGTGAGCACCTAAGACCTATGATGAAGCTATGTTCAAAGTTTCATTGATATCCATTCAGTAGTTTTTGCTCTACGTTGATTCTGTCAGTCAGTCGGGCAAACTTCCCCCCCTTTTTCCCCCTTTAAAGGTCGAATTTCCAAAAATCCCTTCTTAGCAGATACCTACATCACATAAGGAACCTACATGCCAAATTTCAAGTTTCTAGGTGTTATAGTTTCGGAGATTTCGTGATGAATCAGTGAGTCAGTCAGTCAGTCAGTGGTATTTCTCTTTTATATATATACTAGCAAAATACCCGTGCTTCGCTACGGAGTTTCACGTTGTACGTAATTGTACAATTATTGCTCGCTTAATAGTATAGGATTAGATAGATTGTACAAATTCTCAACTCTTAGTTTGTTTATTTACATTCATAGCAACAGCTATTTATTATTTATTTCGAGAAAATCGTTAGAGCTGTTTCCGAGAAAAAAAGGACATACATTTATTAATTAATTGAACTTCGAAATTTTCTCGACTATAAGAACCTGCAAACAACGAAGTTTTTTTCAATTTAAAACAATGATTAAAAACTCAGGACTAAATGTATTCGGGGTTTCCAGTAAACTGAGTTGTCAGTCATTTCATTTACAAAGTATGCAATTCCCGCGATAAATTTCAGTATTTGGTTTCTTGCCCCTTAGGAGTGAAAGTTTTTAAAACCGTTCCTTAGTGAGCACCTAAGACCTATGATGAAGCTATGTTAAAAGTTTCAATGATATCCATTCAGTGGTTTCAGAGATATCGTGATCAGTGAGTCAGTCAGTGGTATCTGGGTTATATAGATATCTATATCTAGCCGATTTACCCAGCGTTGCTCGGGTTCATAATTTATTCATAGGCTCATAGGCACCTATTCTTGTTCTAACGTTATATTACTTGTATATTGTATAATCTTCCTTATACTGTTACGTTCGCATTCTCACTGGAGGAATACTCTGTAGCGCACCTGTTTAAGAACATGTCATAAACTGTATTCTTATATCTGGAGAAGAATTCTGTTGTTCGTGATGCTCCTGCTCGATTTCTAACCCTGGGAGAGGGCGAACAGCTAAATTAGTTTTCAATAAAATGTCTACAGTACTTGCACGCGCTGCGTATTTAACTGTCGTTTTATAATTCATTGTGTTAATGTTGAAATAAGGCATTTGTTAAATTAGTGTCTCCTAAACTTATTCTAACAATACAATACCTCTATAGATTTCAGCTTATCAATTTTTAAATTCAAACTGAAGCAAGTGCATTTATATTGTCTGAGCTCTATGGTCTGAATACATTCGCTATCAAAACTTTGTTTTTTGTACTCGCTTATAACTTACTTCGATCTTAACTATTAAACACTTTACACACTTTTTAACACTTTTAAATTCAAACTGAAACAACTCTGAATTCACACACTATTAAGACGTTTCTTAAGATGCATACACCACCTTTGATATCATAACCTATATCTTTATTTATAAGAACCGTGGACTCTGGCCCCGCCGTCTTTCGCGGGATCCGACCTAAGACTCCCCGGGTTCCGTGGATGAACTCCGGGGAAGGCCCGTCGGACGACTCCCGCGCTATTTCCTACGCGGGAGACTTCCACCGATGCTATGGTAACAAGAATCTATTCTATTGGGTTGCCATAGTAACCAGATCTAATAGTTGTTTAAGACCCAAAGGACCCCCCAGAGGATCGTATCGAGAAAAAACACCTGTCCTATGTTGGTTCTCCCGTTGCGTAAAATATTTGTGCCAAGTTTGGTTGAAATCGGTCCACTAGTTTAGGAGAAGATGTGGAAGACCCCAAAGGACCCCCCAAAGGATCGTATCAAAAAAACACTTGTCCTATGTTGGTTCTCCCGTTGCGTAAAATATTTGTGCCAAGTTTGGTTGAAACAGGTCCAGTGGTTTAGGAGGAGATGTGGAAGACCCCAAAGGACCCCCCGAAGGATCGTATCGAAAAAACACCTATCTTATGTTGGTTCTTCCGTTGCGTAAAATATTTGTGCCAAGTTTGGTTGAAGTCGGTCCAGTGGTTTAGGAGGAGATGTGGAAGACCCCAAAGAACCCCCAAAGGACCCCATCAAAGAAAACACATATCCTATGTTGATTTTCCCGCTGCGTAAAATATTTGTCCCAAGTTTGGTTGAAATCGGTCCAGTGGTTTAGGAGGAGATGTGAAAAACCCCAAAGAACCCCCCAAAGGACCCCATCGAAAAAAAACACCTATCCTATGTTGGTTCTCCTGTCGCGTAAAATATTTGTGCCAAGTTTGGCTGAAATCGGTCCAGTGGTTTAGGAGGAGATATGGAACATACATACATAGATACAATGGGGGGGGGGTTTGCCCCTTAGGAGTGAAAGCTTTTAAAACCGTTTCTTAGTGAGCACCTAAGACCTATGATGAAGCTATGTTCAAAGTTTCATTGATATCCATTCAGTAGTTTTGCTCTACGTTGATTCTATGTCAGTCAGTCAGGCAAACTTTCCCCCCCTTTTTCCCCCTTTAAAGGTCGAATTTCCAAAAATCCCTTCTTAGCGGATACCTACATCACATAAGGAACCTACATGCCAAATTTCAAGTTTCTAGGTGTTATAGTTTTGGAGATTTCGTGATGAGTCAGTGAGTGAGTCAGTGGTATTTCTCTTTTATATATATAGATAGATTATACAAAATTATATTTTGTTATTCAACAAATTTGCACCGGCAATTATTATAAGACAAAAATCTCAAGGTTCGGCAAAGTGACTCTGAACAAATTATTCAGTCAGACATGGCAACTGCAACAGTTTGTTTACTATTAATTTCGTTCAGATTCTGGATTCTTGTGATTACGAAAAAAAATATCAATTTGATTACAATAAAGTACACTACCTTACATTAATTGTACTTATATTATATAATCTGTAATTATAATTTGTTCCTGAAATGTTATAAAGTGTTTCCAAAGTTCGTAATTTTTATACAGGTTATTTTTCTTAATTAACATAAGTTTAGTGTTTTATTTTTTATTAATCTTTGAAAGAAATAATATCATCAGTTTATAGTGAGAGTTCAAAGTGTTATCGGAAAAAATTAAAGAGAATTTATTTCATAAATTCGGGTAACTCAGCAATACTTATGAAATCAGCCGACTTGAGGTGTAAAGCCATTCAATTGATATGGGTTGTTGTCTTCGATAGTCAACAATCTTCAATCATCTTGGGATTTAAGTATGCCTGGCTTCTTTTTCGTATTAGTTGGTTTAAATTTATTAATTTAGAAATTATTAAGCAGGTATCAGGCATCAGTTGAATGTCCTCATCTTCTTACTTCTTCATTTTTTCAAATTTGGATTACTTTTAAACATTTTATATTAAAATTTTGGTCATTCATGGCTTGGTGTCTATTCCTGTTGAGTGTCAATAATGGAATAATAGTTTCTAACGGAAAATTCATAAATAACGTTCAGTTGTCATGGTAACTGATTGACTCTGATTGGCTGAACTTGACTTAAGCCCATTGTTATCATATTTGAATTTTTATTCAAACTGACTGTATATCTTCTGATTGCTATTATTCTTCTGTCTTCTTATTTATGTATGAGATATTATCACAACTGTTCGTATTTTCTTTCAAAGATCATTTTGATATCCCATAAAGCTGGGTTTGCTTATGTATTATTGTTTGAACAATTATGCTGATATTATCTAATTACATTTCTTTCTAATTTTATGTCATTAATTTAACATTTTGTTAACTACCCTCTAACTTCCTTTTTATATACATAAACTATGGTACTTATATATGTATAATGTCGGTCAAAACATGGTACACATGTGTACTTACCGGGATCCTTGCCGGTGAACATGTGCTTCTTCGTTTAAACACTTTTTTACCTAAGGGGTGCCAGGATTCGTAACAGCGAGATTTGTTTAAACAGAAAAAGTGACACAATGAAAACACAAACTCTTTAGCTACTGTAACTACTCGTTTTAATTTTCCACATAATAAAATATACAGTCGTAAAACATACATAAAGGCCTAACCCAAAATGGCTGCCAGTATTAACTCAAAACAAAATGGCGGCTATCTTTCTTCATTGTTTTCTTTTATTAATTTAATTAAATCAGTACTGAGAAGCCTCATCATTAAAATTAGTTAGATTCCTTTTTATTTTATACTGCAGTTAAAGTATCGTATCAACACAAACCAATGCCCTATACGTATATAGGCATGGCCACGCCCTAGTGCAATCACACGCTCACTCACACGTTACTGTAATTACATTTTATACAATTTATTATTTCATTTATTGAGCTCATGAATAAATATAAAGAGAGATAAATTGTGACTTCTCTGTGGTAAGCGGATCGTCGCTCCCTCGCTGGCCTCAGATGTATCCCAGGAGTATGATCGGTGTTGAATTCATTACAAGTTAGATTTTTCTGCACTGACTCTACATTAAAGGTGTTATATTATGTACTTTGGTTTACTGTTCTCTACTACATGTTTGATATCACATTTTACAAGATTCTAATAGTTTTTCACAACTTTTGATGAAAATTATTACCACCAGCGATACATCGCTGTGGCCTCTCTAGTGGACGGTGATGAACTGAGACCGATTAATGTACAATTTTATGCTTGTGTGCGTGACTTTGACGTCATTAAGCTCTGTTCTGCAGAACAACGCCCTAGTCGTACGCATTGTTTTCAGTGCGTCATTGTTTTTTCTATGACGGAATAACTTTATTGTCCAATCACAATGTATATGTAACAGACTTCCTCACCATCTCCGCCATGGCTGTTTCCGACTCCCGCACGTTCCAACGGTGACCTTGGTATAATACACTGCCTGATTCTGCTTGGTTCTCTCTTTATATTGGGACAATGGACCTAACCACTCTGTATGTTCATAGTTACACAATAAAACATTGAAAATCACCCTTATAACCCATAATTATGGAATGGGGTCAAAATGTACTGTTACAAACCCCCTCAAGGAAAATTTCTGTGTCGGAACACAAAAAATTTCCTTGACTCATTCACACTTTCCTAAAAGGATCAGTCTAGATATGTCACCACAACCCCCTGTATTGTTATTATATAAAAATTTTATCATCACTTACCCTTGGTCCTATGATGCTGGTCGCACCCTCTGACCTTACTGGACTTCTCCGGAGAGATCCCTACACCATAAGGCCATGAGGCACTCTACACTCCTGTTCTGACGCTCCAGCCAGCCCAGGACTGCGGTCACAACACCACAAAACTCTGAAACATTGCATACAAAAATTAAAATAGTGGTCCAGTACACTTCCATATCTATAACTGATATGTTCCCTTTTAGATACATTGGTTTGTGTTCGGGCATTGGTTTGTTTTTGTTTTTTTTTTTTTTTTCAAAAGTTTCACTTATCCACAACAAGACTTAAAATACATCGATTTTTACCACCACCAAATTCAACTGCTTCCTTGTAAGAAAATAAACAACATATATATGTAACTACATATAACACAATATATCAACAATTCTTTAGTATACCCCAAAATACCTTCACCTACTTATTTCTATAAATTCAACTTACAACTATCATGGCAGACACCTTTACTTTAAACTTTGTTGCTCAACTTATAATCATTTATCTATTTTTGTAAATGGCAGCTTACTAGACTATTTCATTTAACTTCATTTTTAACTTTAAACTTCCAACTTCAGAATATACTATATCTTAACACTGGTTACCGTCATTACCCCTGTAGTGACCTCCTAACCACACACTCTATTGCCCTCAACATAATAAAACATCATAAAACATTACATTACATATTAACATTGTTACATTTACCTTACATTAAACAGTTTACATGACTTGTACCAAACTTTATCACATTACTACTTCAATTAACTTTTAATTATTTGACACTTGTTTATATTCTATACAACAATTTCAAATTTGTCCTTACCTTTCTGTTACAATTACCTTCCTTTGTTACCTCACCTTCCTACCATGAATTCTCCTTTTCTAACCCCTCTATCCTTACTCGTTTGGGTGACTCTCTACTATTCATTTTTCTCTAGCTTATTTTGGCATTGTCAATCTAACCTTACTACCCCCTTTTCTCTACTAACAACCGCTTCTAACCATTTACATATAATATGACACCAATATCTCTATAATAAACCCCCTTCACAAATCCCATTTAAAACCTCTGGCACCGCACCTTTTTTGTACTAGTATGTGTGTATTCCCTCTAACCAACTCATTCCCTTATCGGTTTCTGACCCTTTCAGATAACCCTTTCCGGCACACAACGATCCCTCCTGTCTCAACATCTCTCGTTGGACTCCTACACCAATACCCTTATTACAAAATATCACCAACAACAACAAATATAATTACCACGCACATCACTCAACTCTACATATAATTACTAACCACTGTGTCCCTAAAATATCTAACACCTCTTTATATTTTATCAGCATCTCCACACTTTATTTTTCCTAACTCCCAATAACTCTATCTAACTAACTCCCATGCCTCTATTTTATCCTTACTACCCAAACTCTTTTACAACATTTCAACTTAATACACCATTAGAAATTCATCACTTATCTGCTAACAACACCTTTCATATCCAAATACATAATCATCTACTAACCATTAGAATCTGAATTCTCATAATATCCTTTAAAATCATTATTAACTTCCTCCAATTATTTAAAATCGTACAATACATGTTTACATAAAAATTACATAAAATACACAACAGTAAAAATACACAAATACATAGACATCAATACACAAAATATACAATTCACATAATCATTAAATCATTCACCATAATCAGTCCTAGTCAGTCCATTTTTAAAAACACTGTCCACACAATTAAATGTTCATAACACAATAAACAATTACCCCATATCGTCGAACAATAGTCTTATCTTATATCTATATACATTGCTTATTATTGAATCTCTTATATTAACATCATAAATGCATATACCATTCAAATTTTCATTATTTTCCACAAACTCATTTAATCTGTCATGATTGGTCATTGTCCTGTCACCTCCAGTATAATTCGTCACAATCAGATAAGTTACTAAGTCATTATTTTCATTATCATCTCCTACGACTACTATATCAGCTTCCTTACAAGGTAGGTACTTATTATTTTTATTATATATCATCTCTACACCTAACCCTTTCCTAAACTCTTCATAATTTTTCTTTACTTTATATATCTCAATTTCTCTCTTTCTCTCTCTCTCAAAACATTTCTCACCATCATACCAAGCTACACACTCTTTCTCCATATATGCAGGGGACTCTACTGCTTTATCACTGCACCACCTGTGAAGTGCACAAAAAAAACCAGGGACCACTTTATTTGTAGACCTTTTGTCTTCCAAATACGCATTGAAGGCACTCTCGTCCTTCCTAAACACACGTGAAGTCTTTACTTCACCCCCTACTACAACATTAAGGGACAATTTTACCCCCTGCAACCCCTTTATCTGTAAATTCTCTCTATACTTTCTCTCTAACTCATCAACACTTTTTATCACTTCATTATCAAATTCTACTCCCATTATACTTTTATCACCACTCTCAATACTCACACAATTATTTTCTAACACCATATTTGTAATTCTATTATAATTCTCACCACTACTTACCTTGTCTTTATTTCTATCTGATTTGTCTACCTTGTCAATGTTACAATTTTGTTTCTGTATTTCGTTTTTAAATTTTTCTAATCTCTCTTCTAATTGGTTCAATTTTACATCTTGCACATTATTTTGTTTTTTCAATTCATTTTCGAGGCTATAAAACTTCTCGTCAATCTCTTTTAACACACTATTTTGTGTTTTAATCAATGCGAACAGGTCTTCTAATGATATTTTATTTTCGACTGCCTTAGGCGTCGAATTCGCGCTTATTCTGTCTAATAAAACAGACTCTGTGTGTGTGTCGTTTACACCTAACATACTATTATTGTGTTCTGCCATAATTTAGCTGTTTCTATTACTCTCTGTATTTTTATTATATAATTATTGGTTGTTTTGTTTCGTCAACATAACCTTTTGTGTTTTTTGGTTATGTTCTGTTTTGCACCACCTTCTCTGTTTTCAAATCTGGCTGTTTATATAAATTAATATTTATATCGTCCTCAGTAAGGGCGCCATCTGTTAACTACCCTCTAACTTCCTTTTTATATACATAAACTATGGTACTTATATATGTATAATGTCGGTCAAAACATGGTACACATGTGTACTTACCGGGATCCTTGCCGGTGAACATGTGCTTCTTCGTTTAAACACTTTTTTACCTAAGGGGTGCCAGGATTCGTAACAGCGAGATTTGTTTAAACAGAAAAAGTGACACAATGAAAACACAAACTCTTTAGCTACTGTAACTACTCGTTTTAATTTTCCACATAATAAAATATACAGTCGTAAAACATACATAAAGGCCTAACCCAAAATGGCTGCCAGTATTAACTCAAAACAAAATGGCGGCTATCTTTCTTCATTGTTTTCTTTTATTAATTTAATTAAATCAGTACTGAGAAGCCTCATCATTAAAATTAGTTAGATTCCTTTTTATTTTATACTGCAGTTAAAGTATCGTATCAACACAAACCAATGCCCTATACGTATATAGGCATGGCCACGCCCTAGTGCAATCACACGCTCACTCACACGTTACTGTAATTACATTTTATACAATTTATTATTTCATTTATTGAGCTCATGAATAAATATAAAGAGAGATAAATTGTGACTTCTCTGTGGTAAGCGGATCGTCGCTCCCTCGCTGGCCTCAGATGTATCCCAGGAGTATGATCGGTGTTGAATTCATTACAAGTTAGATTTTTCTGCACTGACTCTACATTAAAGGTGTTATATTATGTACTTTGGTTTACTGTTCTCTACTACATGTTTGATATCACATTTTACAAGATTCTAATAGTTTTTCACAACTTTTGATGAAAATTATTACCACCAGCGATACATCGCTGTGGCCTCTCTAGTGGACGGTGATGAACTGAGACCGATTAATGTACAATTTTATGCTTGTGTGCGTGACTTTGACGTCATTAAGCTCTGTTCTGCAGAACAACGCCCTAGTCATACGCATTGTTTTCAGTGCGTCATTGTTTTTTCTATGACGGAATAACTTTATTGTCCAATCACAATGTATATGTAACAGACTTCCTCACCATCTCCGCCATGGCTGTTTCCGACTCCCGCACGTTCCAACGGTGACCTTGGTATGATACACTGCCTGATTCTGCTTGGTTCTCTCTTTATATTGGGACAATGGACCTAACCACTCTGTATGTTCATAGTTACACAATAAAACATTGAAAATCACCCTTATAACCCATAATTATGGAATGGGGTCAAAATGTACTGTTACAATTTTATCTTTTAATATGATTCATTGATTATCCTTGACTAGTTACTTGCCTTGGATTTGCTAATATTCTTGTTAATTTTTTACAATTTGTAGTTATTGGTTTTATACTGTTAGGCATTTCATAGACCTAGTTAGTAATTAGCTATCTTTTCTTAATTTATACAAATTACATATTAATTTACACTTATACATGTATTGTTTTGGTATTACAAATGATTTGTTTACTTGTTGAATTGTTTGGGTTTGTTTTATAATAACTGTATGTTTTTATTAGTTTCCATATTATGGTTTGTCTATTATTTTCTAACTGCCCTTCCAGTACCATTAGATTTATATTAATTTACCTTTTTTCTTATTTATGTTGCCATTGTTTATTATTTGTCTATTATTTATTATTCTCTATCAAATATAACATAACATTTAGGCTTATGGTCTGTATAACTCCTTCAGCCATATTCCTATTCATAGATTTAATCAAACCATTCTTTAACATTCATTATGCTACTCTTGTTTACAATTTGTTTTATTCTTACTTATTTTTTGGTGATAAACATCATCACACTCTCTAACTTTACTTAACTAACTATCCTTTAGAACATAGGATGTTTATTGATTTTGGCTTTCCTATGCTTTACTATATTTTTTCTTCTTGGATTTCGTTGCCCATGACGTGTCCGTTACTTAACTAAATATCACTATAATATTGACGACTCGGAACACTAAGTTTTTTATAAGTAAAAACGTAAAGTTTTACCTTACAGCCTAAACCGGCTTTCACCTATAGAAGGCTTCATCAGAGGCTGTCGTTAGTAGCGCTGCTCGTCTTGTTGTTGGCGACGAGATAGTGTTTCGAAAGATTGAAGCTGTGTGTGTGTGGTGAGATGTGTTCGAATAATGCGTGCGATTTGAATTGTGTCTGTTCGTTTAGGATGTCGTTTTTATTTGTTTTTGTGTGTTTGTATATTTCTAATACAAACACACAAAAACAAATAAAAACGACATCCTAAACGAACAGACACAATTCAAATCGCACGCATTATTCGGACACATCTCAAAACACACACAAAAAGCTTCAATCTTTCGAAACACTATCTCGTCGCCAACAACAAGACGAGCAGCGCTACTAACGACAGCCTCTGATGAAGCCTTCTATAGGTGAAAGCCGGTTTAGGCTGTAAGGTAAAACTTTACGTTTTTACTTATAAAAAACTTAGTGTTCCGAGTCGTCAATATTATAGTGATATTTATATTTTTTCTTATATAAACTTTACTCTTTATCCATGGTAACACTAATTTTTGACTTTCCATGGGATTCCTTCCCTGAATACTATGGTATCCCTCATCTACAATTAATCTTAATACTATCAATAACAAAATTCTTATTTAACAATACTGTTCACCAATAAACCTTTAGTGTTCATCACTGATTATTAGGTGTTTATACCTATTAATAGGGTTTTTCGTGTGGCGCTGCTACGCTGTCGGCGCGGGTTCAATTCCCGCCGGGGGCCATCTGATTTAGATACGACCGTTCCCCCTCGCAAGGCAATGGCAAACCAGTGAGAGGTATCCTGCTTAGTATAAACCTTCCCCAACTTTGCCGTTCGGATCCGGCGTTAAACTGTAGGTCCCATATACCTGTGAGAGACTCAGTACCACACGCACCACGGGTATATGCGGGGAGGGTACAAACCAGTCGTAAGGCTGAAGGACTACGACGACGAATAGGGTTTTTATTTATTTTGGGGTTTACATTGTCACTTTGCACTTCTTATATTTTATTTAAGTGTTATTAGTGGGTATTCCCTAACATTACATTCTCTTTGTCACTTACTTATGTTCATTATCCTTCTATCTCTCTATCTCTCACTTTACAAAGGTTAGTTATACTGTTAAGGGGAGATTTGGGGGTCAAAAAATTGATTTTTTTTTTATTACTCAAAAATATTCTCTGTTTCTTCCTGATTAAGAATATATATACATTTATATACCAAAAATACCACTAAATGGTTCAAAACAATTATAAAAGCTATGTATGTCATAGTAATGAAGTAACAATAGCTTTGAAGCGAACAGAGCTGAAGCGGCGTTTTCATATAGTAACTTGGATTTATAAACTTGTGTTCTTGTAGTTCACAATATTAGTTGTTGAGTTGGTAGCCCTGTTTACTACAGATACGGATAGTCATCTAACATTGAATTTTGTTTGTAAACATTATTATTGTGAAGTTTGTGAAGTGAGGTTATAAACATTACAAAGTGAGTTTTGTGCTGTGTGTGAGTTTAGCTTTTAGTAAGATGCCTAGAATAAATAAATTTAATAGATCACATAAATTCTATGGAAATAGATTTACATCTGGAAACAGTAGGCCTAACCTCCAAGCAATGAATAGCAGTCATATTCTTCATGTAAACAATACAACTAGGCCTAGGCCTAATCCAGTTGAAAATGCCTCTAATCCTAGCCAAAGTACAAGTAAGTCTGTACCAAAGCAAGTATCATCTAGTACTAAAAAGTTGTCACAATCTAAGCTGCCTTATGATTTTTCATTTGACAACAATGACATAAATATTATTGCCAACTTGCAGCTAATGAGCAAATTAGTAAAATCCTTTACAAAATGTCGATTTTGTGACAATGTAGATTGTGTTTCCTTGGTGATAGACAATAATTACAGAAATGGTCTTGCCCACAGATTAATTATTCAATGTAATAAATGTAACAATTCAAAATCTGACTTGACATCTAATAATATAAGGAGCCTTTCAGAAGTAAATACCAGATTCCTATATGCGCTTTGATCTATTGGTTGTGGTATATCTGCTGGCAAGATGTTTACAGCTATTATGAATCTTTCCCTCCTAACACTAAAGTCAAAACCTACACTGCAAGAATATTACAAGGAACAAGAGAAGTAAGTGAGGCATCAATGCGTAATGCAGCTGCAGAAGCTGTGGAAGTAAATGAGGGACAAGATGAAATCGCAGCAGCTTTTGATGGGACATGGCAAAAGCGAGGCCACACATCTTTGAATGGTGTTGTCACTGTTACATCCTTTGACACGGGTAAGGTCATTGACTTTGAATGTTTATCAAAGTTTTGTGTAGCATGTGTAAATAAAAAGAATGTTTCAAATCTTGAACAGATGAGGCTCCACAAACTCAAGTGTAGTGCTAATTACACTGGTTCGAGCGGTGGAATGGAGGTAGTAGGGGCTAAACGCATTTGTTCTCGTTCAGTGGATAAATTAGGAGTCAAATATACAAAGTACCTGGGTGATGGGGATTCAAAAGGGTTTGAAGCTGTTTTAGAGGACAAACCTTATGGTGAAGATGTTGTCATAGAAAAGTTAGAATGTGTCGGACACGTGCAAAAGAGACTTGGAACCCGTCTTCGAAAACTCAAGACTACTATGAAAAACCAGAAACTAAGTGATGGCAAGGGATTAGGAGGTAAAGGTAGATTGACTGATGATAAAATTGACACACTTCAACAATACTATGGCAAAGCTATAAGAAAAAACCTTGAAGACACAAACCAAATGAAAAGAGCTATTTGGGCTACATTTTTTCACACCCTATCAACTGACGAAAACCCGAACCATGCCCTATGCCCTAAAGGAGTTAGTTCCTGGTGTGGATACAACAAAGCACAGGAGTTAAACACAATTTACTCACACAAAAACTATCTACCTGAGGCCATAATGAAAACTATAAAACCTATTTACAGAGATTTGACAAAACCGGAACTATTGAAGCGTTGCCTCCATGGGAAAACCCAAAACCCTAATGAAAGCTTTAATAGCTGCATATGGCAGAGGATAAAGAAAACAGGATTTGTGGGGCTACAGACACTTAGGCTTGGAGTTCAGGATGCTCTCATAACATTTAATGAAGGTGCAATTGCCAAAGCAAATGTTTTAGACAGACTTGGCATCAAGCCCGGGAGGTACACCTTAGAAACATTAAAAATTATTGACCGTGACAGGAGACTGAAGGCTGACAAAGAGGCTGAAGAGGGCAACAAGAAGCAGAGAATAAGGAGAAGGCTGTTGAAGAGAAAAATGGAAGATCCAGACAATCAAGACTATTGCCCAGGAGGATTTTGATGTTAAACAGGTTAGTTTCCTTTGCACTGCGTTTTCCGAAAAACATGATTTTCTACATTTAGGTACCATTATCTTCAAAACTAATTAAGTTACACACTTGAAATTTTTTGTGTACTTTAAGAGCACTTATATCTACAAATTCCACTAATAATATATTAAGATTAGCTTATGATTTACCTAAAAAAAAATAACTCGTATATATAAATTAACAAAAAATGACCATTAATTTTTATTTGTCTACAAAAATAAGAAAAATTAATTTTATTACAATATTGTTAGTGTATTGAATACCTAATGGCTGTAGGAGGACTGTGTAAAAATTTCAAGAAGATTGGTTTAGTAGTTTTTGAGAAACATGTTCTTAACCAAACTTAAAAACTCCATTTAAATAACATTGAACGCTCAAATTGGCACTCTCCCCTTAACAAGTTCATGTCATTATAGAGTCCTTTATTACATTTAAACTCTATTTCTTTGGTTAGTGTACTTTGTTTGCCTTTACTTTATTGGATTTTATCAATTATCACTTACAACTATCATTTACGTTGATTATTTAGTCGATACTAATAACTATCTTTTATATTTGTTATTTATTGGTTTCTTTTTCATTATTATATTTAAGTGTAACATTTCTCCTTTTTCTGTTCTATATTATTTGTCTTTTCATTTCTTCTCATTTTATTTCATTTATTTTGTTTTTCCCCTTCTAATTTGGTTTCATTTTATTTGGTCAATCACTTTCTCATTTGGTTTCATTTTATTTGGTCAATCACTTTCTCATTTGGTTTCATTTTATTTGGTCAATCACTTGGGTTGGGTCATGTAGTCGTTTGTCGCGTCATCGTCATTTTATTTTCTTTAGTTTAAACATTTTATATAGTTGATTCATCGTTTTTTCCCTGGTATTGGGGTGGCTTATTTATGTTGTAACAATATCTACAAATAAAAAATAACAATGTTGCTGACAACTTATTCTTGAATGAATGCGGCTTCATTTAGTTGGCTGACAGGTTCATCAATCTGCTGCTCGATACAATTTAATATCTAGGAACTTATTCTCAAATCATTTACAAAATTAGCAAGTTTGCATTTAATTTTTGGTTAAGAGGGCCTAATGGAGCCACCTGTTTGTCCTACTTAAACCTAATTAAGAAACAGAACTACATACATAATACATAATGCATAACAAACTACACTTATTTCTTGTACATGTACTTACAAATGTAGTAGACACCATATTTTGGGTTGCGCAGTTCTTTGGATAGTAATGCTACATTTTCTTTTGTTGGCCTGAGAAATGCAATGCACTTGAGGTGTTTCATTGGTTCTATATTTCCTGCTGTTTCTATACGCTCAAACAAGTACACTTCTTCCTGTAAGATCTCAGACTGACTGTATACCATGCTGACAATACTCGTCTATAACATCAAACATGTAATAAGTACAAAAACCATTCACTCTATACATTAAAAAGTCTATAGATCTATGTTATAAAGTTAGGTTTGGTTAGGTTATAATGTTGAGTTAGGTAAACACTTGTAGAACATGATGAAGGAACACTGCTATTGAATAAGGAAATGCTAATTATTAACATATTAATTCTGCACCCTGTCCACACACAAATCCCAAAGCCATACATCATACAAGCATCCAAGTAGCCAATCATGAATTTCTAATGTATTAAAATGACGCTATATTTTTAGGTTTAATGCATTTTGTATTTTTGCTGATTTGTACTTCAACACAAACATATGCTGATTATAAAAGGAGCTTCAACTTTGTAGATTCTACAATATTACTTCAACTTTTCGCTTTTCGCAAAGAGGTTTTATTATCCAAGCATATGTTCTCGAGTTTTTGAAGACCCGCCTTAAAAAAAAAAAAAACTATTTAAAAAACCTTGTTGTCAATGTGTTTTTATTTATTCACAAGTTAGTAGACTAATTTCCAACTGTTTCACCTGTCCTCACATCTCGTCTAAGTATGGTGGTTACATGCATTTGTAAATCTAACCATAAAACGCTACGTAAAATAGAAAACAAAAACATCAAAATTATACTTTACATAAGCACCATAACCTCAAATTTACCGTTTGTTTATCCATTAACAATACTTTCATTCCCGGCCCACTTTCTTCTGTCATTTTTGAGACATACAGTTTAACAGCTTGTACAACATTCATTTTGAAAATAGTTACTTATTTTTTACGTAGTAAGTTTTTTGGCATAAACAATTATTACAATAAACAATTACCACTCTCTTCTGCTGATTACCAGCATCACCATCACCACGGCCTCTTACAATTTGCGTAGTTGCGACATTGAACGCCACTTAAAATAATATGTTCATAAAGTTTATAAAGAAGTGTAAAATTTGCATTGTCAAGATAATATAATGGATCACTTAATTCGATAAGTAAAATCTAGGCAGTCGTGTATCTGAAGTTACTGGAAAGTAGATTATGCTTTTAACTGAAGTTTTACAAAGGAGAAATGTAATCAACCAAATGAGCATGCACATATATATAACAGATCTAAGACTCTTCTAGTAAGACATGGTTACCACAGGTCAGAGTTCACAACCCTAGGGAAATTTCCCTAGATTTAGGGAATTCTCAAAATTACTAGGGAAACAGAGAAATCATCCAAAAATCTAGGGGAAAATTTTGTTTGAATCCCACTGATTATAAAAACTTTTTCCTATGTGTAGTCAACATTCCTTGGCCCGGACGGAGTCATGAATTCCGCCCTCCATCGCCTTCCGGAGCGAGGAACCCAGTTCCTCACTGACCTGTTCAATTCATGCCTCAGACTGGCCTATTTTCCGGTGAAATGGAAAACGGCTACCGTCATTGTGATACCTAAGCCGGGAAAGAATTCTTCTCGCGTGGAAAACCTCAGGCCCATCAGCCTCTTGTCCGCGACGTCCAAGGTTTTTAAGCGTCTGATCCAGCGTAGGATCCGCGACCATCTAGAAAGACTAGACGTGCTGATCCCCGAACAGTTCGGCTTTCGTGAGCTGCACTCCTCGACTCATCAGCTGATGAGACTCGTGGAATGCATTACCGAGGCTGGCAGCCAGGGCAAACAGACGACTGCGATCTTCCTAGACGTAGAGAAAGCCTTTGACCGCGTGTGGCACGAGGGTGTCCTGTACAAACTCACGGAAGTCCTTCTCCCAGACTGCTACGTTCACTTGATCGGCAGCTTTCTGCGAGACCGTAGCTTCCGAGTGAGAGTAGACCACGCTCTCTCTTCGGAGAGGCGTATTACCGCAGGCGTCCCTCAGGGAAGTGTCCTTGGGCCTCTCCTGTTCTCGTTGTTTGTCAACGACACGCCCCGAGTTCCTGGAGTGAAATTGTCGCTGTTCGCGGACGACACTGCGGCTTTTGCCTCAGAGCCGAACGCGAGTTATGCGGCAGTTAAGCTCCAGCGCCAACTCGACGCGTATGTCGGGTGGACCGATGACTGGAGAGTTGCCGTTAACGCTTCCAAGAGCGCCGCGGTAATATTCTCGCGAAAACGTAAGCGGCCTCGGCCGCTTAAAGTAGGCCCCGTCGAGGTGCCCTGGACCAATAGCGTCAAGTATCTCGGGCTCCACGTGGATTCCCGACTCACCTGGCGAACCCATACAAACTACATCAGACAACGCGCTTCGGCGCAACTCAGTAGACTCTGGCCCGTGCTTTCTAATCCGGCAATGACCCCCCGGCTAGGTAAGCTCATAGTCAACACGTACATGTTGCCCGTGATTACCTACGCATGTCCTGTTTGGGGATACCTGGCTCGTGGTCATAGAACAACGCTCCAGCGCGTACTCCACCGGGGACTGAAGTTCGCGTGCAAAGTCCCCCGGAGGTACTCTTCTCGTCTTTTGAGGAGAGGACTCGGTGTCCGCTCTCTTGATAACACCGTGAGACGCCTGGCGCGTAGATTCTATGTTCGTTCCGACAGAGTGACCCACAATTCCCTCATTGCCGGACTTGGTAAATACACCCCGCGACCAGGCGAGTCCTGGAAGCGACCTCGTTTGCTAGTCCCGGTGGTATAATCCACCAATCGCAGGTCGCTTCAGACCCCTCCATAATTAGGTAAAAACATATATAAAGAACTCAAATCGACCCAGTGGCAGGAGTCCTTTCTGAGACTCGGGACACTGCTCTACTCGCGACCCGCGCTTCGCGCGGGCCGCGCAACCCCCAGTTGTGTAGTCAACATTCCTATGCTATGTGAACGTAGCAGGTAGCAGTATTTCATAGTCATTAAGTCGACGGTACTTTTGAAACTTTCACAATTAACACTGTACGGTCCTGTACCTGTCACAAACAATGTATTTCAGGCCAATAACGGTTATGGTAACCCATAACTAGAGCTCTATAGGAATAGGTATTCGCACCCGCCATCTTTGCTCCGAGACTTTTAAGTGTAATGTGGCGGGAGCAATGTAAGCACGCTGTGCGTTGCATTATTTAATGTAAATTATGTATGTAAATATTAATATTTTTACATATCAGGGTTATAACCTTAGTGTACTAATTTGATTTATGTATTACACACGAATATGTATAATAATCATATCATCTTGTCAGTGAAAACAAGGTTATAAATACTGGTGTTAGAGATATTATTGTTATGTAATATGTTTTGCAGATTGTTGTACTACATCTCATAATCATAATGACTGGTTGTTGTGCTGTAAATTGCACTAAGTTTAGAACATTCAAATTTCCGGCAGACCCTATTCGATGTGCAATATGGATTCAAAATATGAAACGAGACAAATTTATACTAAGCAAGGAGCATTCCATTACCTCACGCATTGTCTGTGTGAGGTAAATTTAACGGTTGTTCCTTAAAAGTTTGTGAATGTTAATCATAACGACTAAAAATGTAATACACCTTTGTACTTTTAGGTTAAATTTGAAAGTTCACAGTTTGAACAGGCACGAGTAGATGATTGGAAAAAACTGAAGCCTAATGCCATACCGACTTTGTTTGATGTACCAAATCCACCTCCTAGGATCGGCCCAGTTCCACGCAGATCACTGTACAAGGTGGTTTATTTTTTTAATCCATTAATTATAAATATAATGTTATAACTAAAGTCCGGATTCACGTGCAATTGCATCTTTTTTTTTGCTAGTTCGTAAACGGCCAGTGAAAAGTTACTTATCCGAATCGGGACGTGTAGGTCATTGTAACATACATTTTATTTTGCACAAAATTGCACGTTTTGGGGGTTACTGCATAAAATTGCACATTCTGTAGTTTTAATGCACAAAATTGCACATTTACCTGTTTTTCGAAAATCAGCTGCGCGATAGCCAAGCGTGAAACATACACGCAGATCGTAAACAAAGTCGAGAACAAAATCAGCGCGAAGAAATTCTAGTCCAGTAAGCTCAGCTTTTGACGTAACAAAATTTTGACTGTCGATGGAATTTCACGAAATTTGATATGTATGTTCTTTATGCACTCTAGAACAAAGTTAAACTGTACGCTTTTTATTTGGGGGTGAGAACCACCCCTTTTTCAAGGGTGATTGATAAAAAAAAATTAACCCCAGGATCCAATAGAGAATCAAATTCTAAGCAAAAAAGTCAGTACGCAACTGTTTTGAAAAATGCGTTGTTTTCGAGTTATTCCAAATCAACATTTTCGATTTTTACCCCCAAAAAACAGGATTTTAGCGTAATTTTTAGCGAATAACTAAAAAACGTTTGAGTTTATAGTAAAAATGAATAGGACCAAAATTATTCTATACGAAATAACAAACAAAATGCGTTTTGACCGGGTTTTAATCCACGAGTTGTTTTCAAGATATGGCCGTGAGAAGTTGTAACTTGCAAATTTTTTGCCTGTACTAACAAAGTTTAACCCTTCCTACTAACCGAGAAAAATACTTTTGACTATAAAATGTCTAGTGCAATGAAAAATACATTATTGTTAATTTTAATAAAATGTTAAGCTAAACTTTTTATTATTAATTTTAACTAAATGTTAAGCAAAAAACCTGAATATAAACTTAATAGTAAGTAAGTTAAAAATGTAAATTCGTGTTTATTAAAAATAGTTTTAGTAACTTTATTTAGACTTTTGGACAAACGAAGTTTAGTAAACATTAATTCAACAACCATCTATTATAAACAGGAATAAAAGTAAAATCTGAGAATATATACCTAACAAAGTGGTAAGTGGTAACGATTGGTATTTGTTGTTTTTTAGACAAAATTATTCTCCTCTTACTATGGTCTGAATCAGTAAGTTTTAAGATGAAAATATTTCCATATTTTTAAGGACGTGAGACATAATTTCACACTTTGAAATTATATTTTTGGCACGAAAAACTATAATAGTTTATGTAATATCGAAAACAAACTTATACTGCGTCCCATGTATACACAAGCGGCACCATAATATTATGTCAGTCTCGGAACAAAGATGGCGAGTGCGAATACTCCCTTTTATAGATCCTTACCATAACGGTATGGGTGTGAAAGCCAACAAGTGAGGTAGGTAAAAGCGCTGCCACAACACAATGCTTTTTTTCTAAGGTTTCCAAGGACTACAGTAATAAACCTAATCCCCTTTTCTGCGTGTCGGCAAGCCACATGCTCAAAGCAGTGGCCCATACACGCACAAACACAATGGCATATGGCAGTAGAACTTTTACCTATACCCTAATTAACGAAAGAAAGTGACTGGCGGAGCGGCCGCGCGGCGACCAAGTTTGTAGTAAGAACATTCCACTTCATAACCTCGTTGAAACGTAAAATACAGGGCTAGAAATGTCTAATGAACTGTATTTTAATCATGAATTAAAGACGATTTTAACAAACTTTTCTAATTTTTAAAATCTTTTTTCAATTAATTTACATTGAGAGTTAAATAAAAAAATACACGAATTTGAATTAAAACTTTAGGGTTTATCGTTTTTATTACGTAAGAACTCAGAGGTTAAGCATCGGAAAAACATTTCTTGTAGACAAATGGTAGTCCACCTTCTTTAGTACAATATATCAAAAATTGAGATTAATTGATGTCTTTAATTGATGATTAAAATACAGTTCAATAGACATTTCTAGCCCTGTATTTTACGTTTCCACGAGGTTATTAAGTGGAATGTTTTTACTACAAATTCGGTCGCGGCGCGGCCGTTCCGCCAGTCACTTTCTTTCGTTAATCAGGGTATACAACGAGTTAGTAATATTAGGAACACATTGTCTGGAGACCTGCAGATGAAGCAAATTGTGTAGCATTAGGCTTAATCGCATTCTCTAGGAATTGTGCTCTGTTCGAGATACCGTATAGAATCCGTGTTCTCTTTAAGTAGTGTGATCTGTAGCGTGTTTGTCTAAATTAGTCTTTTAACAATGGGAAATAGTGATAATTGTAAACCATCTTCATCTGTCTCTATTCCAAAATACAAAAAGTGAGTGCTGGTACATATAAACAAAAGTATACAAGTGCATGGGCGAGGGAATCTTCATTCAGTGGGTGGTTGAGTGCTAATGAAAAGGGTGCTTATTTCTATTTTTGTAAAGCATGTAATGTACATGGTGCGGCAGGAAAATCGGAAATTCTTAAACATTCGAAGTCGCAGAAACATTTGTCAGCCGTGGCGCATCCAGTTCGGGCCCAGAGAACACTGTTAGATATGGGTAAGGTAAGTAGTAACAATACGGTTGAAGAAAAGTTAAAGAGGCTGAAATTAAAATGGCAGCTTTTGTTGTAGAACACAATCTACCCTTTACAGTCTCAGACCATTTGTCGCAACTTATCAAGTCGGTTTGTAGCGATTCAGAAATTGCGAAGCGTATTTCCTGCTCAAAGACTAAATGTAAAGCCATTGTTAAAAATGTCATTGGTGCTGAAACTAAGGACCAATTAATTAATGAACTGAAATATAACATTTTAGTTTGTCTTTGTTGTGTGATGAAAGTACAGACAGGAATTGTGAGAAGCACTTATCTTTAGTTGTTAGGTATGTTGGTGTTAATTTTGTCGTGGAAGATCACTTCCTTGCGTTAATACCAGTCGAAAATGCTACTGCTGAATCACTGTATGGGCTGACTACCGAATTCTTTGCAGAAAATGACATTCCGTTCAAAGAAAGATTAATAGGATTGGCAGCTGATGGAGCAAACACAATGATGGGTGGTAATAATTCTGTTGCTACTCGTTTTATGAATGACATTCCAAGTCTTTTTGTACTAAAATCTGTGTGCCATTCTTTTCATCTCTGTGCATCTTACGCTTGCTCAAAACTTCCTCGCTTTGTTGAGGATCTTGCCCGAGATGTCTTCAATTATTTTCATAGTAGTCCTAAAAGATTAGGAAAATTCAATGAATTCCAGAAATTCCTCAATCTGAAACCCCATAAACTTCTGCACCCCAGTCAAACTAGATGGTTGTCTTTGCTAACAATGGTATCCAGACTCCTCGAACAACTTCCTGCTTCAATCTTGTTTTTCACAAGCGCTGTCTTGGAAGACAAGCTTTTAGCAGCTGAACGTATACTAGTGAAACTGAGAGACCCTCTAACAAGATTGTATCTAGAATTCCTAGAATTTGTTTTACCAGTATTTGTAGACCTAAATCGCGAAATGCAATCTGAAGGAATAAAAATTCACTTGCTCTACGACAGAATTTCTGCATTGTACAAACACGTTTTACAGTGCTACATCAAACAAGACTATCTGCAGCATACTCCCATTTCACAAGTCTAGTATAGGGATCCTAAAAACTTTCTTCCCCTAGACAAAATATACCTAGGTGGAAAGGTAATTGCTTCCATGTTGTCACCCAACCTTGAACTCGACGGGACACAAAAGAATGATTTCAAACTCAGGTGCCAAGATTTCTACATAGAAGCAGCTCATCAAATATTCAAACGATTCCCTCTGCATAAAAATGAAAATTTAAAGGCTCTGTCATTTCTCAATCCTACCAATGTTATTAAAAAAGATATTGCCAGCATTGTCCCACTTGCTGTGACTTTCCCCAACTTAATCAATCATAACGACATGACGTGTCTTGATAGAGAATGGAGACACCTGCAAGCTATGGACATTGAAAAGTACGCAGATGTAACCAACATTCTGGATTTCTGAAGAAACATTAGTTTTTTAAAGAAAGGAGACAATTCACCCATGTTCCCCACCCTAACTACCTTTGTAAAGAAACTGTTGTGCTTACCTCATTCAAGTGCAGCTGTGGAGCGCATATTTTCGTGTATTAATTTGATAAAAACAAAGCAAAGGAATCGTCTTAATGTCTCCACTTTGGCTGGTTTGCTTTATGCAAAGAAAAAAATTAACGGAAGTTCTTGCTTTACCATTCCTATTGAGGAAAGTGTGCTACGGAAGTTCAACCAGGACATGTATGACTTCAAATCACAGGCAAGAGCTGACAGTGATTCAGACTAACTTTGATGTAAAGTGTATATAGATTCTTGGATTTCGTTGTCCATGACGTGTCCGTTACTTAACTAAATATCACTATTACTTTAACGACTCGGAACACTAGGTTTTTTTATAAGTAAAAGCAAAAAGGTTTTACCTTACAGCCTTAACAGGAGATATAATAAGCCTTTTAAAGGAGAAAACCGGTTAAGGCTGTAAGGTAAAACATTTTCCTTTTACTTATAAAAAACCTAGTGTTCCGAGTCGTTAAAGTAATAGTGATATTTAGTGTATATAGAATCTGTGTAGTGTACATAATAAATTGAAAGTTTTTTAAAGTACAGTGTATAGGACTAAATCGATATGAAATTTGTGTATATAAAATTTTAATTTGGACAACCGTGTAATGAAAGAAAATTTTACTGATGAAGATCTGATACGCTTGGGGTAAGTAATTTTAATTATTTTTTACTCTTTTATTATACTGAGTTTAATATCATTTTTCAGTGTTATCTCGTACAAACAGTTTTTGAAGAGCTACTTAGTACTACTAAAATCTGTATACACGTATTTATCAATTTTCTGTGGCGTTCTGAAGATGTCACGTGCAGAACGGAACTTGCCATGTCCATATCGTATCCCATCATAGTATGTTTATGATCTTTTATTGTCATTCGATTTGACTAAACTGATGGAGAGGAAAGAATGTACAACGTGTGCCTAGCGCCTGTCTCCCACTCGTAACCAATGTGCTAACCACTCTTTGTTAACAAAACGTATTCGGACACTTGAATTCTATGGAATAGCCTTGTATATTTGTCTTTCAAAGCAGTTTCACTTTATTCCTTGGAATATGTTTTCACTGCTGTTGTGACAAACCTTCCCTCTATGTTGGGACACTCATGGGTAGCAACACTGAAGCTTCATGGAAGGAAATACTAGAGGCAGTAATCGTCTTAAGAGACACGGATAGGAGCAACACTGAATGATTCTATTATCTCACAAGTTTAGTGCTAATTTTATAGTTGTCTTGATTATTCATCTCTTCTTTCACAGCACTAACACTTAACTAAAAATGAACTTTTTCATGTGAAAACTTACTAATTTTATTGGACGCGTTTCGGCTTAGTATCCGCCTTCTTCAGCTTTGGTAACAGACTGCCAGCATTTTGTAACTGTTGTGTGGAAGGTGAAGTGGGGGTGGTGTGTGGTGGAAGGGGATTGGCGCCAATCCCCTTCCACCACACACCACCGCCACTTCACCTTCCACACAACCGTTAGGCCGTTACAAAATGCTGGCAGTCTGTTACCAAAGCTGAAGAAGGCGGATACTAAGCCGAAACGCGTCCAATAAAATTAGTAAGTTTTCACATGAAAAAGTTCATTTTTAGTTAAGTGCTAATTTTATGTTTGTAGTGAGTGAATTTTCTTTTTACTAAATATCACTATAATATTGACGATTCGGAACACTAAGTTTTTTATAAGTAAAAACGTAAAGTTTTACCTTACAGCCTAAACCGGCTTTCACCTATAGAAGGCTTCATCAGAGGCTGTCGTTAGTAGCGCTGCTCGTCTTGTTGTTGGCGACGAGATAGTGTTTCGAAAGATTGAAGCTTTTTGTGTGTGTTTTGAGATGTGTTCGAATAATGCGTGCGATTTGAATTGTGTCTGTTCGTTTAGGATGTCGTTTTTATTTGTTTTTGTGTGTTTGTATATTTCTAATTGTTCTAGAGTGTCTAGTTTTCGGCCTTTTGTGTGTACGTGTAGTATGTTCATGTTATTGTCGATGTTTTTATATGTGTGGTTTGCTTCAATGAGGTGGTTTGCGAAGGTAGATTCTGTAGTGGTGTGGAGTGCTTTTGTGTGTTCAATGTATCTCTGTTTGAAGCTACGTCCTGTCTGGCCTATGTAGAATTTACTGCAATTTGAACAATTTAGTTTATATACACCGGGTAGATCGAATTTGTTTTGTGCTTTGGGCATGCGTTTTGATAGTGTGTGTTCTGTTTTGTTAGTAGTTTTGTAAGCGATTCTGTATCCTGCTTTTTTGAATTTGTGGGCAATTTTTTCTGTTTGTTTGTTGATGTATGTTAGTGTTATGAATTTGTTGTTTTCTGTCTTTGTCTGTTGTTTGTTTTGTGTTTTGTGTAGGAGTTTACTGACTATTGTTCTGTCATAACCGTTAGATTCTGCTAGATATTTTATCGTGTTTAGTTCGTCTTTGTAGTCTATTTCATCTAAGGGGATGTTGTTAAGTCTATGTATCATGGTTCTAAAAGCAGCTAGTTTGTGTTGTATTGGGTGATTGGAGGTGTTGTGTATTAGTGTGTCAGTTGTAGTTGGTTTTCTGTATATACTGAATTTGTGCCTGTGTTCTAGTTTTGTGATGGAGAGGTCTAAGAAGTTTATGGTATTGTTGTGTTCGTATTCGGCAGTGAAGGTTATGTTTTTATGTATTTTGTTTATGTGCGTTAGTAACTGTTCACATTGTCTTTTGTTTCCCCTGTATAGTATTAGAATGTCATCAACGTATCTGTGCCAATATAGTATTTTATGTGAGTGTCTGTCATTGTTTGTGAGTATTTTTGTTTTTTCTAAGTGTTGGAGGAAGACTTCTGCTAGAATGCTGGATATGGGGGAGCCCATGGGTAGGCCATCGTTCTGTGTGTAGTATTTATTGTTATAAGTAAAGTAGTTTTGTTTTGTGATAATGTTCAGAGTTTCTGTTATTTCATTGATAAGTTCGTCTGGTGTGTTGTTCTGTTTGAGTTTGTTTTGTAGGATGGTGATTGTTTCAGAGACGGGGATGTTTGTGTACAGGTTTTTAATGTCAAAGGAGGCTAATGTGGCGTTATGGGGGATGTGTATGTCTTTTATTTTTGTTACTAGGTCAGTGTTGTTTTTTACTGCAATGTTGTTGTCTATTTGTGTGTGTTGTCTAATAATTTTGTCTAGATATTTTGCCAGTTTGTGTGCAGGGGCATTACGGTAGTTGATAATGGGGCGGATCGGAATGTCTTCTTTATGGATTTTGGGAAGCGCTTGGAGTGTAGGTGCTGATGGTCGGATTTGTTTCATGTAGGGCTTTTGTTTATGTGTCATAATGTGTTTGGCTTTGTTGACTATTTGTTTTACTGAGTTTTGGTATCTGTCGGTGGGGTCGTGTTTTAGTTCTGTGATGTTGTTCTGTTCTATGAAGTCTTGTACTTTTTTGTGTAGGTTGTCTGTGGGGATAATTACAGTCGTGTTGCCTTTGTCAGCTTTTACAAATGTGATGTTGTGTTTGTGTGCCTTTTCCCTCAGTTTGATGGCTGTGTGTATTTCTGAGTTGTGGTTGTTGTTGTCTGGTGTCTTATGTACTCCTATTGTGTTGTTTATATTATGTCTTAATGTGTCTTGATGTTCTGGTGCTGTGTTTTGTATATTTGTTTCTGTGTCAATTATGAGCTTTGTTAGTGTTTGGTTGTTATGTTTGTAATGTATGTTATGTTTTAGGCCTTTATCAAGGAGTGTTTGTTCGTTTTTTGTGAGTGTGACGTTTACTGTACGTGGGTAGAATTTGTGCGAGGGAATTATATCTGTTTTGATTGGTGTCAGGTTTTTTATTTTTCTGTCGTGTTTTGTCTGTATGTTATGTATTTGTTTTTTTGTCCATTCATTTGTGTGATGTATTAGTTCAGTCATGTAATTGTGTCCGTATGTGTTGGCGATATGTAGGTGTAGTGTTAATGCTTTGCGATTAAGGGCGTCTTTTTTCTTATATAGTTGTTTAATTGATTCTTTTATGTATGTTCTTTGTGCGATGTTTTGTGTTATTCGGGCGGCCTGGTTGTTATGTTTAATTTTGATTTGGGCATATTTAGGTGTTAGTGAATTGTTTATGCATGTTTTGTTGAAATTTATGTGAGCCACAATCTTTCTAACCTTCAAAGTTGTGAACTTGTACGCTTGGACGTTGGCTCGTCTTGCTGAGTTAAATTCTTGGATTTCGTTGTCCATGACGTGTCCGTTACTTAACTAAATATCACTATAATATTGACGACTCGGAACACTAAGTTTTTTATAAGTAGTTGCTTTTAGAACCATGATACATAGACTTAACAACATCCTCTTAGATGAAATAGACTACAAAGACGAACTAAACACGATAAAATATCTAGCAGAATCTAACGGTTATGACAGAACAATAGTCAGTAAACTCCTACACAAAACACAAAACAAACAACAGACAAAGACAGAAAACAACAAATTCATAACACTAACATACATCAACAAACAAACAGAAAAAATTGCCCACAAATTCAAAAAAGCAGGATACAGAATCGCTTACAAAACTACTAACAAAACAGAACACACACTATCAAAACGCATGCCCAAAGCACAAAACAAATTCGATCTACCCGCTGTATATAAACTAAATTGTTCAAATTGCAGTAAATTCTACATAGGCCAGACAGGACGTAGCTTCAAACAGAGATACATTGAACACACAAAAGCACTCCACACCACTACAGAATCTACCTTCGCAAACCACCTCATTGAAGCAAACCACACATATAAAAACATCGACAATAACATGAACATACTACACGTACACACAAAAGGCCGAAAACTAGACACTCTAGAACAATTAGAAATATACAAACACACAAAAACAAATAAAAACGACATCCTAAACGAACAGACACAATTCAAATCGCACGCATTATTCGGACACATCTCAAAACACACACAAAAAGCTTCAATCTTTCGAAACACTATCTCGTCGCCAACAACAAGACGAGCAGCGCTACTAACGACAGCCTCTGATGAAGCCTTCTATAGGTGAAAGCCGGTTTAGGCTGTAAGGTAAAACTTTACGTTTTTACTTATAAAAAACTTAGTGTTCCGAGTCGTCAATATTATAGTGATATTTAGTTAAGTAACGGACACGTCATGGACAACGAAATCCAAGAATTTCTTTTTACGTTTATTAGTTTTATTCTTTTTTAGTTTTTTATTTTGCATCAATGTCTATTATGTACCCTTATAACGTGTTGTCCACAGAAAGTTTCTTATAAACATTTTTTAATTGACAATGATAATGCCTAGGGAAATCTAGGGAATTTTTCGTTTGAAATCTAGGGAAAACGCCAGCGCCAGGTTGTCACCACTGCCACAGGTTTCGTCCATTTTGTTGTTGACAAACAAAAGTAAGGACCGCTTCTGAAAAAAATGACCAATTTATTAGTTTCTTTATAAATTTTTTAAATAATTTTGTGTTGCTTTTTTACTTAGTAAAGAAAAATGTTTATTTACCTCAGCAAAAAGGTTTGTTTAAAGAATTTTTGTTACTTTCTCACAAACTTCGCCTAACCAAATCTATTTAAAATGTTAATGCTTTGTGCACAACTTTCACAAAATTTATGATAGCACTCACATTTCACGTTTTAAGTTAGAACTAATAAGGAGCTTTAATGTAACACTTATAAAACTTTGCGATTACATTATTGGTGGCCTATGTTGTCACTATATAATGGAGCACTGCATTAAAATATATTTTTGTTTTATCATATTTACAGTTTAAATGAATAGGAAATAGCATTAAACAGAACAGTATGTAGTTGAGTTTTAAATGTTATCTCTGGTTACATGTAAATAACAAGTTGAATGTCAGTTAAAGTGTTAACTAAATTTAGTTGGGCTGGAAACATGTCATACTCTTGTGTAATTCAAGTTTTGTCGTTCATATATTTCATGTATACTTCCCGCCCTTAAGGTCACCATACGTTCTTTAATCCTTTACATGCCCTTATTTGTAACCATAAAATTTCTACTTCTGTAGGCTATATAGTATTTTACTGTGCATTACTTCATGCGTACATGTATTTCTTGAGCACGTTGATTTGTAGACTAATTTGACAGAGAAAACAGAATTGATGTGATAAGTGTAAAAAATGTTTTCACCAATCTAAAAGCATAGCAGACAATTTAGAATGTTTATACATTTTTCCTGTTACTGCACATACTGAAAATGTATGTGTATTATCACAAATCTAAAGCCAGTGGACAAAGGGCATGAACAATTTCTGTATTCTGTTAAAGCAATTTGTACTGCAGAAGAAATATGAAATATTTTAAGCGTATATTTTTTAATAATTTTATATTATTAATAGTGAACTGATATGCCTTTAATATTAAGTAAATAATTGTTATCACAGCAAGGCACAAATAATTCTGTATATACAAGGGGTGTTTAATAAGTCCGTGCAAAAATAAAAATTTGGGTTTTGGGTTAAACATATAGTCCATGGTTTTGGGTTGGTATTGATGTATTGAAGTTTTATCAAATGTTATGAAATGGTGCAAAAATTCTTCTCGATTACATTGAAACAGCTCCAAACCATGCTTAGAAATGTTTATTCGTTCACGCTTTTGATTGATTGTAAGCAAACGCAGCAGCCATCTTGCGGACAGTTTTTGTATGTGTAACTGTTTGTGTAAAATATAATTCACCCATTAATTTTAGATGCCTATTGTCTTAGAAATTTCATGCACTTTGAATCTTCTGTCCTTCATAACCATATCATGGATTTTTCAATATTTTCTGCAGTTGTAACCTTAACAGGCCATTGAGACTGTTCAGGATCATTTGTGCCCATGTGACCACTACAAAAATAACCAAACGCTTTGTAAACTGTTCTAGTCGATGGAGCTGACTAACTATAATATTTATCCAGCTTGGATTTAGTTTAATATGCAGTTTTGCCTTTCAAAAAATAATGTTTCATTACCACACGAAATTCTCTTTCATCCATTTTTTTGCAAATCACAATACTTGATAAATTCAAACGATTGGCAACAATAGAATTATGAATGTACGTGACTGAAACATGGTGTATGCTCCTAGCGGAGATACGCGAAACTGAAAGTTATGTTATTTATGTACTACAAGCAGCATCTCTTGACTTTGCACGGACTTACCAACACCTCTCATACTTAATATTTCCAAACTGATTAACTTGTGCTCTTAACAGAGTTGGCAAAGACAAGCGTCCTTCTTTTTTAGGCCACATGTAGCTTGTTTGAAACAGTGAATTCTAGTAAATAATGAAACCAAAGAACAGTATTAACTATACTATTGTGCTGGCATGATGTAATTTTGTAGGAGTCACATTGTGATTTAAGTAACACATTGATTCCATGTGTTGTTACAAACAACATGCCATTTCAGTTGACTTTTAATTTACGGTATTCGTATCAAGTCTATTTTCATTTTATATACAACTATTCCATTTTGGTTGTAATTGTTAAATGAAATAAATATTATCACAATAAATGATGTTCTTGCTGCGCTAGGTATTCAAATATGAATTTAAAAAATCACTGGTTAGTAATGCTAGACAGTGATGGATGGCAATTTATATCCGTTTTTATGATTAATTCAGATATATACAGTTATGAATACCGGATTCAATTATATTGTGTCATATGCTACCATGGTGTAGTGCCCAGTGTTCAGCATGTTGCATACTGCAATGTAGGATATAGACCCTGCTTGAAGTAAAGGAAATATCACAAATTATATTATGCTCTCTAGTATTAATATATATTAAACATGGGCAATTCTGAATAAAGAAGTCCATATCTTAAATATTTTATTTTTTTTTTTATGTTCAAAGGAACTAGATCAGAAAGAAAAGATACTGATAAACCTAAAATTTTTTTAATATTTATTTTTAAGGAACCTATAGACATTATTCTGACATGGAACCCAAATATTTCAGATTAAAATTAAAACAAAAAATTACCCGATCGCCTGAACTAGCTTTTGTTCATTGCAAACGTCATCAGAAGCTGCCGCTAACAGCGCTGTCCATTCTGTTTTTAGAGTCGATACAGTTGTTTGAAAGATCATTGTTGTGTAGTGTGTTCAAATAGTATGTGTGATTTAAATTGTGTCTGTTCATTTAGGATGTTGTTTCCATGCATTTTTGAGTGTTTGCTTATTTCCAGTTGTTTGAATGTGTTTAGATTTCACTCTTTCATGTGTATGTGTAGTATTTTCATGTTGTTATTGATGTTTGTGCATGTGTGATCTGCATCATTGAGTTGGTATGCAAAGGTAGATTTGGTAGTGGAGTGTAATGCTTTTATGTGCTCATTGTATCTTTGAAGTTGCGTCTTGTCTGCCCTGTGTAGAATTTATTACATTTTGAGCAGTTTAGTTTGTAAATGCCAGGTTAATCAAATTTGTTTAGCTGTTTGTGTGTTTATTTTATAATAGTGTGTGTTCTGTTTTGATTGTGGTTCTGTATGCAGTGCTGTACCTTGCTTTTTTAAATTTGTTGATTAGTTTTTCACTGTGGTTATTGGTATATGTGAGTGTTATGAATTTGTTGTTTTTTGTCTTTGTACGTTCTTTATTTTTAGCTGAAGCCAACATATATAATAGAACATTAATTAACTAACTCCTACACAAAAGCCAAAACAAAATCATATTGAAAACTCCACCACTGAATCCACCTTTGTAAACGATCTCATCGAAGCAGACCACACATGAACAAACTTGAACAAAAACATGAAAATACTACACGCACACACAAAAGGCTGGAAACACTCGAACAACTGAAAACACACAAACGCATGGAAACATCATCCTAAATGAATAGACAATTTAAATCATACATATTGTTGGAAAACATTACACAACATTCATACAAAACAATGATCTTTCAAATGATGGGGCAATCTCCAAAACCAGAACAGAAGCTCTCAATTACCAAAAGGTAGCTCAGGCAATAAGGTAAAACATTTTTAACAATTTTCATCTAAAATACTTGTGTTATGTGTTGGTATAGTGTTTATAAGTTCTTAGTGATACTCAGATACGTCATGGACTCATCCAAGAATTCAATATAGCAAAAAAAGTATCATCCAGATCTATAGGAGCATGATATTCATAGTTAGAAAATCATAACTCTGAATAAAACATACCTAAAAAAATCACTGTACCAAAGTACGCACAAATCAAAATTATACACAACAATCATGCTGCAAAAATAACATAAAACATCATACAAAGAATCCATAAAATTGGTATTTATAAGAAAAAAGATGCTCTTCACCAGGAAGCACTCAAGTGACACCTACAGGTTGCCAACACATTTGGGTACATTTTATGACCGAATTAATACACCACACAAATGAATGAAAAACATACATTTGAGACATGACAGAAAAATACCAACCAACACAGAAATAATTACCTCACACAAATTTTACCCACGCATAGTTAATTTTACAAGTGTTACAATCACAAAAATTGACAAAACTCCAATAAGGGTCTGAAACATAACCTACAGTACAAGCAAGCAACAAAATGCTAACAGAACTCATAGATGACACTGAAACAAATATATATAGAGAGCAGCATCTGAACATCAAGGCGCATCAAGACATTGTATTAAGGACATGTAGGATACCAAATAGCAAAATCTACACCTCTGAAATACATACAGCCATCAGAAGACAAGAGAAAAAGCACTACAAACACGACTTCACCTTTGTAAAAGCAGATAAAGGCAACACTACAGTAATAATTTCTAATTACATTCTACACAGCAAAGTACTGTGCTTCATGATGCAAAACGTTACTGAACTAAAACGTGACTCCAGAAAAGTACCAAAACACACTAAAACAACTTGTCAACAAAGTCAAACACATAATAAAAGATAAACAAAAACCCTACCTGAAACAAGTCAGACCATCAGCCCCTAGTCTTCAGCCACTTCCCAAAATCTATAAAGATGATATACCAATCTGTCCCATAATCAATTACTGGAATGACCCACCACACAAACTTGCAAAATACTTACATAAAATCATTAGACAGCACACACCTAGACAACAACATTACAATAAAATACTACACTGACCTCTTAACAAAAATAAAAGACATCCATAATGCCACACTTGCCTTTTGTGACATAAAAAACCTATACACAAAGATTCATGTCTCTGAAACAATCACTATCCTACATGAGATGCTTAAACAGAACAACAGGCAGATGAACCACAATCACAGGAATAACCAAGACTGTCAACATATAACAAAACAGAATTACTTCATGTTTAACAAAACGTATACACAAATGACGGACTCCCTATGGGTTCGCCCATATCTAGCATACTAGCTGAAATCGTTCTACAACACTTAGAAAAAACAAGAATCCTTACAAAATTGACAGACATTTATATAAAATATTATATAGGCATAGGTATGCTGATGATGTCATAATATTATACAAAGGAAACACAAGACAATATGAACATCTAACAGTTCACATCAACAACTTCCACAAAAAACATAACCTCAATATGAAAGCAGCAATAGCATAAAATTCCTAGACCTTAACATTAAAAAAGTGGAACATATACACAAATTCACTGTACAGAAAACCCACTATAACTGACACACTGATACATAACACTTCCAGTCAACCTATAAAACACACACTATTAGCTTGCAGGTCCATGATACACAGATAAAACAGCATTCCACTAGAACAGAATGACTATTAGGATGAATTAAATACAATTAAATATTTGCAACAGAACAACAATTAACTAAACCCTAAGCAAAACCAAAAACTGGCTGTATAAAGGACAAGGATGAAAACAATAAATTCGTAACACGTATTTCAATAATCACACAAAAGAATAGCCCACAAATTTAATAAAGCGAGGTATAGAATAGTATACAAAAAAACAAAACAGAACATACATAAACAGTTAAATAAATTTAATTTACCAGGCATTTACAAACTAAACTGCTCAGAATGTAGCAAATTCTACACAGGCCAGACAGTATGTAGCTTTGGACACATCTTGGACAACAAAATACAAAAATTTGTTTCAGATCTTTAACTGCTAGTTACTTATATTCATATATGTTTTGCTTTCTACGTAATCACCGCCACTGACCAAGCCTTCTGCCTCAATCTCTTCTTTCACCTCACCTTTGACGTAGAACTTTTTTCTTACCATATATATCCTCAATTGAAGAAACAAGTACAGAATCACTGGGTGTGAGGTCCTTGCTGTGTAGCACATGTTCCTATTTCTAACCACTGAGTAGCACAAAGCTAATCCATGCAGTATAGAACCAAAATTGTCATGGAGCTGCCTGTCTTGATGTTACATATCAATATTTCTCGCCTTTTGTTGTGAATATCCCACCAAACATGTCTGAATGTTTAACATCGCTCATTGACAGTAATTATTTTACCTTGAGACATTAAGTCAACCAAGGAGTTCCAAAAAACTGAACATACAATTTTGTTGTTGAAATTAATGCTTTAAATTTTTTGATTTGGGGGAATCTGTGTGGGACTATCACATTGATTACTGCTGTGATTGAAAATTATAGTAATAGTCGTAGTAGAGTTAAGGAATTTTGGAATTTTACTCCTTCCTCTGTATAGTGAGTTTGAAATATAATCACAGAGCCTTTTTTTTAAGCCATCCCCAGATATCCAAGGCAGCTTTACAGAAGATATTGGCTCTGTGTCTTATTGTCTTACTTTTTAACACTAAGGCCAGATTCTAGATCATATTTTTTATAAATAAGTATGCTACATCTTCATTAATTTGAAAATATAATTAAAAATTTTTTTAAACATGAATTATGAAATATCCCAGTGGCATTGGTGAAATATTTATTTCTCACACACACACACTGACACACACACACACACACACACACACACACACACACACACACACACACACACGCACACGCACAATTTCTCATGCTGCATTAATCACATTCTGCTACTGTACCCACTCCCTCCACAAGCTTCTTTGTACTGAACTAGGAGAACATTTCTGCAGTAACATTTACCAGATAGTCTAAGCGGTTAACCTTGAATTTCCATTTCTTGAATTGTTGCATCCCATAAATATCACTTTTGTCATTAAGCAACATAGGTTGTTTTAATTAGTAGTTATAATTAAGTTCATATACAGTTTACAATTTTGTTTGTAAATATAATAATAATAATTATTATTATAAACTGTTTTAAAAATAGGGAAATAGCTCAGAAACTGTTTTCTGAACAGATCAGAATTGGTACTGCACCAACATCAAAATTGTATATCATATATAAAATATTAATAACCGTCATCTCCAAAAAATATTGTTATTCTGGATTTAATTTTAAAAAATAAATAAAATAATAAACAAACGCTTAAACTCAGTTTTCTTAATTTCAGTGCTCTCTTGATTACCATGTGTTCAAACACAATACAGATGGACTTGATGTATAGTAATTGTCTATTATGGTATTGTATGGGGCGTATGGTCTGTTGGGGCCAAAGGTGTGGGTGTTTAAATCGAGATGTGGTTGCATAGAATACCCTGGACAGATGTGCAAACCAATGAGATAATCTTAATAGGGCAAACACAGCTTGAGAGATATCAAAAACTGTTGAATGTCAGAAACTAGAATATCTTGGGCATATACTGAGAGGAATAGGATGGAAACAAGCTTCAAGGTTAACAAACATCCTCAACTGGACCAGAATTCACAGTGCTGAACAAATGTTTAGAATAGCTGAAAAAAAAGGTCAACTTGCCATTGTAATTGCCAGCATCAAAGGGAACTTGACGAGAAGAAGGAGATAAAATAATTAATATATAAATGATTATATGATTATATACATATTCTTGATATATTAATGCAATTCTTGTACATATTAATATTGGATATGTTAATACAATATTAACGAACATCGTGATATAGAAATGTAAAAAGTAATAAACTAACAATAATAATAATAATACCATATGAGATAAACTGCAGTAAAGTTAATGAACATATTTATATAGTATTTTCATAAATTAATTTGAACAACAGGTTGTCTAATATGTCTTGAACGCTGGAGCTCAGTATTCTGCTTAGCCAGTGAGTTAAATTTTGATTCCACATTCTCTTTCGTTAATGTAACACAATTTCACTGAGTATTCCTTTCTGGAGAATCTACTGTAAGTCCGGATGCTAATTGATTCAACTGAGAAAAGCCACTGAAACTAAAGGAAAATAGTGATTTCAAAGATTGGTCATTACAACTTGCAGATATAGATTCTTCATCAGTAGGCCTGCTTGAAGTAATCTGTCATGGAGAATATACGGGACTTCTTGAGCTGTTGTCAGTTGGAAATTCCAGGTTACAGGACTCTTTTATCAAGTTCAACAAGGTAATGCAATCTTCAGTTTTAAAACACCTCTTTCGAGCAAAAAAACTGAGGGTGTGTATCTCTCATCATCTCTCTTGGATTATTTTTCCCATGTTTAATAACATGACCCATTTTGGCTATTAAACTCTGTTATTATTTAAAGCTTGTGGATGTAGTAGATCAAAATTAGTGTGAATGCTGTATCCCTTGAATTTCCCTGCAGGAGTCTTCCCATAAGCCAAACAGAGTTACACAAAATTTAAACAAAATTGAATTCAGTTTGTGATTGAGTAGATTATTACATCATCTGAAGTTTCTGCTGTAGATGAAGCATTTGAATATGGTGTTCTGCTTGCCCATTATTAGCTGGATGGTCATAAAAATTGCTAAATCTCTCAGTGTAGATGCCACATATGATTCATAACAATTCCTACAAATTGATGACGAATTATTGATATTGGCTCTATAAAATCTACCAAAAGGGTTTGAGAACTTTTTGATCCCCCCAAAAATAGTGGTCATGATGTTCTGTGCTAATTGGGCTTGTTTGAATTGTTTTGTCTTTTGTGAACTTGAATGACATCATTACATAGATTCTCATAGGCCATTTTTTGTACCTAGTGTTTCCACATCTTCCTAGACCTCAAGAATTGGCTTAAATTTCAACAGTTTGCAAGTGTGGATGAAATCCCAGGTAGCAGGTTTTTATACACATGATATAATAAATATGTTCACATAAATACTGAAATGAATGGAACCACCTAGAACAGCCGAGAGTGTCCTCCACTCGTCCCCCCCCTCTAGTAGTACAGGTGTTACCCCAGTCAAGGCCATGCAAGTATGCTCCAGATTCTTCAAGTGCACATTTTAAATACATATTAGCGTCAGTAATTAAGTAAGGATGGAAAGATTCTAGAACATGTACACTACATATATAAGGGACAGTGGCTGGGTTTGTGAATCAGTGGACAGTGAGCGATTTGCTTAGCGTGGATTGAGTGTTTGTCAAAGTATTGTGTGAAGTGTTATTGTGTTATTATTAGTTGGAACATTATTATTGCATGTGCCAAATCTATCTGGAATTATTGCATGATTATAATCTTGTTGAATGACTAGTTGACTACAAATTATTAATTTGTGATAATTAAAGCTGGTAATTAGTGATTTCATTGGTGTCTGTATTTTGTTTTCCACTGTACCATATGACGATCAGTGAGACCGTTGTAACTATATTTAGGAAACAGTTATGAATATGTAGGAAAGTAAAGTAGGTAATAACAAGATTTGTGGCATTATTTCAAAATTTCTCTTATGATTTTAATAGCCAACTACCCCTTATTTAGACCTTTATTTTTCTTGTAAAAGGAGTTTCTAAGAATACTAAAAAAATAGCCATACCATAAATACTATAACAGTTATATTCAGAATATATCTAATAGTTAAATCAGTAAATAAATTCAGAAATACAATTGGACATAACATAAATTTGTTCTAATTGAAAAGTAAACAAAGTGTTATTATTGCCATATAGGCTATATAGAATGGGAGGTACACAAGGCAGGGTACTCTTACATAATACTAAGTCATGTGATGTAAATTACAAAGAAGATAAGATACAACATTAACAATAGAGGGTATAATGCTCAGAACTAATTTGTGATGATTATTTTTGTCATTAACCACTATGTCAGTGATGCTGCTTATGATAGGTTTGTTAGGAATTTTGGTGGTATTAATTGAACTGTTACTTTTGCTTTTGACTCATCTGTTACTTTAGAAACAACTATACTGTATCCGAGGTTGCAAAACATTTTTATTTAACCTATTGTAAACTTAGGCAGGGTTTCCCAACCACAGTGTTGCAACAGATCGTGATTAGCAAGAAAGTAAGTGTTATACATTGAAATTGATATAACCAACTTGGATAAGATAAATGACAACTGAAAGTACAATAAAAAAAAAGGCAATAGAAAGTTGATAATTAAGGAAGCTTAAGCAACACAACTGGCAAACATACATATCCAGTACTCAACTGGACCTATGTAGGAAACATAAAAAATAAACTGAACAAACATTAAAAGGATTAATTTAACTACACAGTCCACTATCCAAATAAAAATGTACTCTGTTTTACAGAACTGTGAAAGAGCATCCAATATCCAAGCAGACTGCAGTGACCATGAATGTTTCCAGTAGAGGTGGGCTGATATACCTATAATAGGTATTTTTAAATGATTATTTTTGTGGAACGGATATATCAGTGACTGAAAAGTAGAAATACCTGTTCCAATTTAACAACAACTGAAAAGTCAAAATACCTGTTCCAATTACTCGTGGTTCGAGTCACGGGACCGCCCTATGCAAATAACGAATAAACGAGTAAAAAGTTAGTTATATTGGTGCTGAATACTTGATTCTGCGCATGTGCTGATTGCCATACAAGTACGAAACGAAGCAAAACAGTGAGGTTCAGAATATCTCTATGCCAAAGAGACAGAGCTGTTTTTAACAAATGAAAAAATTCATACTGATGTTACATTTATTCTCATGTGTTATGCTGATATATAATACACATTATAATAACAAATTATTATACTAGTCACCAACTTGCTAAATTCTGAAAAAGTGAATTATATTGTGTTGCCTACAGAGTGGCTGATAGGCCATATAGTACTTTTTGTTACTGTGATTTCGGAGATGATTTCAACTTCACTGCACAACTCACGTAAATTTTTTTGATATTATTTGTTATGCTATTACGTGCACTCTAAATTTCATTACCTGAGTTTTGCAACTGATTTGTCTAACCAAAATGGAATCAATAATTTAATATTAAATCTGTCAGTTTGTTTACTCCTAGTGAAAACTTAAATTAGTATTCCCAAAGGGAGATAGGCCTATAAATTCTCTTGTTTCTTATTTTCTTTTAAACAGTAACAGCTTAATAAAGGCACAGTGTAAAGTAACACTGTTAACACTTTTAGTTTCAATACAACTATTACATTAACGACTCGGAACACAAAGTTTTTTATGAGTAAAAACAAAGTTTTACCTTACAACCTGAACCGGTTTTCACTTTTACAACCTTTCAGGTTGTAAGGTAAAACTTTATGTTTTTACTCATAACAAACTTTATGTTCCGAGTCGTTAATGTAACAGTTGTATTTAGTTAAGTAACGGACACGTCATGGACAACGAAATCCAAGAATTTTAGTTTCAATTTATTGTACATGTTATTTTTTTTTTGGACAGTTTTGTTTGTACCTGTTATTTTCAAATACTAGTTTAGCACACCTCTAATTCCCAGTAACTGCCAGCGGCAGAGTACTCTTATTATTATAATGCATTGGTAAAGGGGCCAACTAATATGACAATTTGTTAGGTGATAGAGCAGAGCCAAAAATTTAAGTTAATGAAAAGGCCACAGTTTTATGCAAAGCCAAATATTGCTGAGCAGTAATAAAGAAAATGATGGAACTGAAGACTGAATTTTTAGACTGAGGTTTCTACATTCAGTGCGCTGGAACTACATGTCTATTCATAACATTTCAGAATTTATTAAAGCTTTTTATTTTTTCTGGTATTTGTTTTTTTAAGTGTGTGCTTTAAATATAAAGAAAATGGTATTCTAGCCTAATATCAAGTATTTGTTAAGTTCTTTTTCATATTTATTCTTGAAGTAGTAATTTTTGATATTTCAAAGATCCAGATAAATCAACTGAATTGAATTTTTACATCAGTTAACAGACTGGCTGGATCAACATACCAGTTAGTTTGAATTATCAATTTTCAGTATTTATGTAGAGTCTACCGGCAGAAGTAAGGTCGGAGATTTAGTCAGAAGTATCTCAGGAAACTGTTCAAGTTGTTAATCATTAGCTAAAATTTGTAATAAATACTGTATAATCTTTTTTTCTTTATTGCTATAAGCTATATTGTTTTCTCCTTTTTCATTTCATGTATATATTTTTTAATTGATGTGGACAATGAAAATAAGAATTTTAAGTGATGTTATTTAATAACATTCCGTAGATTCTGTAATAATAATCTGCTATTTAATATATTGATATTTTATAGTATTATTGAATACATGTTAAAAGTTAGCTGAATTAGAGAATATCTTGTTATTAAAAGCAGGCACAATAACTCCCACTAATACCATTCCTGTTCCAACTAAATTCTTACTTTAATAAAATATCAAGATATTAATTATGTAATGGGGCAATTGAAGGGGAATAGCTATTTGTCAATTTAATTTTGAAGGGTCTATTTTTTTATTTAATTTAATAATTATTTGGCACCCTTTATGGTCACTAAAACCTTATTTGTGTAACCCCCTGTAGTCAACTTCGTACCAAGCGGTGGTAGGTACAAGAAAGATAAAGACATTGGAATGCGGGAGTGTGCGCGCTCGTGCGCCGCTGTTTATAATCTCGGCACCAAAGTCGCTAACGGAAATGAACTAAACGGAGCTAATTAACCTGCCACGTGAGTGAATCAACGAATCAGAGCGCAAGCTGGCGGATGTGACGTTACCGACGCTTAGCGTAGCGTCACCCAGTTGACTAACCATTCAGGCCACGTGCGGTCATAAAAATCATTGCTCGAGCGAATTAGGGTCGGCTGACCAACCAAATGTGTATCAGAGATATGTAAAGCAGTGTAAAAGTTTAAATTAATATGAAACACAGTGAAAACAAGTGAAATTTTATCAAAAGTAAACCAACAACTTTTTGGACATAGTGTGAGAGAACATTGCATGACGTGCCACGTGGTCGGCATAGACGACGCTGCAGAATGTAACCATATTCCATCAAACCTATTCTTATTTTACATAAATGGGGTAATCAGAATGAGTGAGAGAGTGAGCAAGCTGGGTTACTTTATAATTTAAGCATTATAAGTAATTCACCATGTGGTTTTTATTTCATGTGCCTGTATAATTATAACAGATCAATAATAGTATTTTTTGAAAAGGGAGAATAACAAGTAATTAAATTAGAGGAGAATATTAAACAGAATGTGAAATAAATTTGAGTTAGTTCACAAGAAATGAGAGTCGAGTACGTTACTGATATAACCCTAAGTCATGTTTGTAATTCACAGTTCGTGTGACGTAACCCTGGGCTAAATTAAGGTAAGTTGGAGATATGTATATTAATTTATAAATATGTTAAAGCAGGACATTACAATTGGCGCCTTGAACAGAGACTGTTTATAATTTAATGAAGAAATTTGTGTTAGTGGTTGAAATCACAATCAGAATGATCAATATTGCACACCACTATATAAAAATTATTCCGATTAGCGCTTTCAAGCTTCACAGCTCTGATCTGAGCTACCTAGCTTTCAAGCTTTCAAGCTACCTATTCCTGATCTGATGATGAGCTGTGAAGCTTGAAAGCGCTAATCGGAATAATTTTTATATAGTGGTGTGCAATATTGATCATTCTGATTGTTATTTATAATTTATAAATCACACCTACAGGTGAATATGAGCATGATTTGGAGGTTGGGTGGTATACGTACTAATTACGTATAAAAGATAATAAGTTAGAATTAAAAGATACTTATGTTATACTATACGAATAATACTGTGTATATTTAAGATTGAATTTTATATAGAGGAAAATATAATAAGTAATATAAAAAATGGATACTAATAAAAAAATAATGAAGACGTCAGCTTAACTGACATTGAAACAGAGAGCTCAGTAAATGTTGATGTAAACGATTCAGGAATGGAGACAACTCCAAGCCTGATAGACAAATCTGTAATAATGAGTGAAGCAAAAGCAGAATCTACTCCTGTAATAAATAAAGCAAAAGAATTGTCACTGGACGATATATACAATTTCATGAGAACAATGTCAAATAACTTGAGTAGTAATATCAATGTAAAATTTGATGTGCAAAATAGTAATTTTAATGCTAAATTCGATGAACAGAAAAGCGAAATCAATGAAATAAAAAACAATTTCAGTGTTAAACTTGATGAAGTGAACATTAAAATGAATGATAAACTAAATGAACAGAATGATAAAATTAAAAATAATTTTACTGAAAAATTGAATGAAATCAGAGATGAAATTAAACAACAGAATTTTAATTTTAGTAAGCAAGTAGATGAAATTAATACGTTTTGATAATATGAAAGATGAGATAATAGAATCAATAGATCATGTGTTTACTAAACAAATAAACCGAATAGGTGACATAATTAATAACTGTAGAAAGAATAAAGTAGACGAAAATTACGAGATTAAAATGGGGGTAGAGACTAGTGAAAAGTTCGATAAATTCGATGAAAATAAAGACGATCAAATGACATAATGAGGTAAGTAGGAGTGAGATTACGATGATATAATTAAACATGTGGTGTTAGAGAGTAAGGTTGTGAGCATAGCAAGTGTTAATGAAAGTGAGAGAGAGTGTGATGAAAGGTTAGGTGGGCAAAGGGCAAGTTTTCCCCAAGTATATGGTGAAACATAGGTTTCACAAGTGTTGTACGAGGACAGAGTTTCCTCCAGTGGTTATGTGGGATACATGGTGTCTCCAAAGGGTCCTTCAAGTTTTTGTAGTGATGTATCTGGTAAAGCCAGGAAGTATTTGAGTGATTTTATGTTGCCCTTTGCATGGAATGAGATAGTTCAGGGGGTTGTGAGAGGTTTTGTGATGAGAGAGAGAGAAAGAGAGAGAGAGAGAGAGAGATTTTTGAGATTAATAGATGTTATGAAATGTTAGTGCAGAGTTTAGATATTGAGAGAGGAGAGAAAATTGACCTACCTTGTGAAATAGAGATGGATGATTATTTTGATGATACGGTTGTAAATGATAGACTCTTACCTGATGTTGCAATGGATGTAGTGGAGGAATATGATGATAAAATAACTTACCCTAGGTTAACCAAAAATACTGATGGAGACTGGACTAAAATTACCAATGTAGATGGTCTTTATGAATTAATGGGAGACAAATATGCGGTTAATTACTATGTAATATAATTAACGAAAGGAGTCATTACAATAATAATTATAATGTAATGTATGTCGATAAGAATGATTTATGTTATAAATACATCAGGTCAATATATGATGATGGGGGTTAAATACAAAATAAGTGAATGGACATTTTAAATATTTTAGTTTATGGTAATGACCTGGCTAGATTATGAAATGAGGTGTGGTAAACAGAAAAACTAATGACAAGAGATTGTAAATAAATTTATAGTGAAATTAATTGTGTCTATGTTGTAAAGTGTGCTTTATGTAAACAATGTGTATGTAGTAGAAATTGGTTTAATAATAATAATAATAATAATATTTTGGCAGACTAATAAATAATGGGAATAATTATGAAGGTGATAATAAATGAATTGTAACTCTCAATCAATGAATTGTAATTGTTTTGGAAGAAGGTAATTAAAGTAATGATGTGTTTAAATAACTGAGTGAATTAAAATAAATTGTAGATAAATTAATTGATTAAATTGATTGAAATAAATTTTGATAATGAATTTAAATGATTTTATATGATTGGAATTTGATAATAAACAGTAAATGAAGAAATGTAAAATGTGTTTATAGTTGTGGAATCATATTATTGTTATAATGTTTCAGAAGGTACATATGATTGTACATGATCTGGTGGTGATAAATGTTTATAATTTTGTGTCAATAACAGGAATCATGTGTTTGAGTGATGTAATGTAAGTATGAATTTTATAATACAAGTAAATAAAGTAAAATGTTTACATGTGTTTAAGAGGTTTTAAATTAAATGATGAAATTAATTTGAGATAGTTATGAATTTTCAATGGGTAATAAAAGTTAGAATTTGGGTGATAAATATTTAAATAAGGCATTTGAATTAGTCAGAGTTAATTTCAAATGGGTGTTAAACAGAATAAGAGTCTTGGGAATAAAAGTAAGATAGAAACCGAGTATTAGTAGGGACACAGTAGCGATAGTGAGTATATGTAGAGTAATGAGAGTGATGTAATTGGAGAGTAATTAGATGATGGAAGAATTTTGTAAAGGGGGTGGTGTGATGAGGAGTCCTCAACGAAAAGCGTTGTGGCGGGAGGTGAACCGTATGTGCATTGGCGGGGTTACCTGGGGGGTACCAGGAACCAATAAGGGAATGAGCATAGAGAGGGAACACACATCCTAAGTACAAAGAGGGTATAGGGTATTTTGTTATAAGGGTAGAATGATTCAAGGTGAGCTAGAGTAGTAAGTTAGTGGAGATAAATATGTTGAGGGATTGGTGTCATCCTATGTAGATCTGTTAGTGATTGTTAGAGGGAGGTAAAGGGAGGTAAGATTGTATTTTAATGCCTTTTAAATGAATTAGATTATTGTGAATAATTGGGAATGACTGATGATCACCCAATCCAATTAATGATGAAAGTGTTAAATAGTAAATCTGAGTTAAAAGGTAATAATAAATGAAACAAATGAAGAATTTAATAGAATTTGAAAATAAAATTAAAACTGTAAGGTGTGTAATTTCGGATCAAACTTAAATGTGAATTGTTTATTTTAAGGTAATAACAACAATGTTAATTATGAGTGTACTATGCTATATTATGTTGTACTGTGTTAGGGTGTAAGAATTATAACCGTGTGTCAGGTATTTTACATTGTATAATTTTGTGTAGTGTATCTAGGGTAAGGTCATTCACCTGACCCAGAGAGATCAGCTGATGACTGATGTCAGACATGTAGTAGATGCCTTATAATTGATTGGCAGATTTTTTTTATCAAACTGAGTAAATGATTGAATGTGAAATTTTGTTAACAAAATAATTCTTTTTGGGAATCGATTTTTTGGAAAAAAAATTTTTTTTTTGGTTTTGTTGAAGTACAGATTGTGTTTTGATGTTCAGGATATATTATTGATTAGGTGTATTGTTAATGTATTAACTGATTTATATTATTCATATTATATGTGTTTATTATGTTGTAAACAAATGTAATGATAAGGGCATTTATGATTTAATAAGGTGTTCAGTTTATTTATTTTTTATGATTGCTAGCAGGTAGTTAAGAAGAGTTGTAAATTTATTTAAAGGATTTTGAAATTTTAAGAGTAAATGAAAGGAGATAATCAAATGAATGGGAATATGAAATTTTGATATTGAACTTAGATTCATTTCTCTAGGTGAACAAAAGTTAAATGATTTAAATTTGGTTAATTTGAATTATTTTTGATTTGAAACAGTAACGTCTAGCCAAGTAAATTGAGAAACGAAATTGAAAATAAAATAGAAAATATTTTTGGAATTTGATGTCAATAAGTAGAATGTAAATGTGTGTTTAATGTAATAATGAGTATGTGTATGCACCCAGTATTTGCTAAAAGCAACCCAGTATGCATGTAAGGGGGAACATATCGGTTGAGGATCTGGTATGGTATAAGGCCAGTTTCCAATTTTTTGGTGAAATGTTAAAAGGTTAGGGGTACTATGGTGAGTACCTGTCCGAGTTTATGGTGTTGGGATCTCGCACAGGGAAGTCCAGTAATCTCGTTTCAGATGCAGCCATAGTCGCCGAGCTAGGGGGGTAGTTTACCCATGACGTGTTAAGAAAGTAAAGGGGGGTTATTGGCGCCATATCTTAGGGTTAGCGATGAGAGTTTTTCTGTTTTGGCAGAAAACCTCTCATTAGGGGGGGTATTGTAACGGGGCAATTGAAGGGGAATAGCTATTTGTCAATTTAATTTTGAAGGGTCTATTTTTTTATTTAATTTAATAATTATTTGGGCACCCTTTATGGTCACTAAAACCTGATTTGTGTAACCCCCTGTAGTCAACTTCGTACCAAGCGGTGGTAGGTACAAGAAAGATAAAGACATTGGAATGAGGGGGTGTGCGCGCTCGTGCGCCGCTGTTTATAATCTCGGCACCAAAGTCGCTAACGGAAATGAACAAAACGGAGCTAATTAACCTGCCACGTGAGTGAATCAACGAATCAGAGCGCAAGCTGGCGGATGTGACATTACCGACGCTTAGCGTAGCGTCACCCAGTCGACTAACCATTCAGGCCACGCGCAGTCATAAAAATCTTTGCTCAAGCGAATTAGGGTCGGCCGACCAACCAAATGTGTATCAGAGATATGTAAAGCAGTGTAAAAGTTTAAATTAATATGAAACACAGTGAAAACAAGTGAAATTTTATCAAAAGTAAACCAACAACTTTTTGGACATAGTGTGAGAGAACATTGCATGACGCGCCACGTGGTCGGCATAGACGACGCTGCAGAATGTAACCATATTCCATCAAACCTATTCTTATTTTACATAAATGGGGTAATCAGAATGAGTGAGAGAGTGAGCAAGCTGGGTTGCTTTATAATTTAAGTATTAGATTGTTAGCATTATAAGTAATTCACCATGTGGTTTTTATTTCATGTGCCTGTATAATTATAACAGATCAATAATAGTATTTTTTGAAAAGGGAGAATAACAAGTAATTAAATTAGAGGAGAATATTAAACAGAATGTGAAATAAATTTGAGTTAGTTCACAAGAAATGAGAGTCGAGTACGTTACTGATATAACCCTAAGTCATGTTTGTAATTCACAGTTCGTGTGACATAACCCTGGGCTAAATTAAGGTAAGTTGGAGATATGTATATTAATTTATAAATATGTTAAAGCAGGACATTACAATTAGTGATAAAATAATTTTTTATAGTACTTAGTTTTTGATTTCACAATTCAGTTTTCTTTCAGATACATGTGTTTTTAATAAAAGTTTAAAGGTTAAAGTTTTTGTAGCACCTGAAAATGGTCCACATGATTAGATACATATTATAGAGATAAAACGTTTTGTTATTGGTACATTTGACATGTGTTCATATAAAATGGTATTGAATGAACTTACTTTTAACATTTATAATTTCTTAAACAAGGGAATAGAGGGGTAAGAATGATAATAAGAATGGTACGAAGGAAGAGAGAGGGAGAGATATAGAGAAATGAGAATATTAGGAGGACTTGCATAGTGGACAACATGTAAGACTGGATAGGGTATGAAGAAGAAGGGTAGAGTAGAACCAACATTTCAACAAAATGGCTAAAGATAGAATAATAACAATATGCTGCAATAATATGTAAATGGGAAAGAGGATGTCTGAGTAACCCAGGAAAACAAATAGCGTCATGCACTGGTAAATGGAACTGGCTCTTAGTATAAATTTGAAGGAAGAGGGAGAGAGGTGAAGTCTCTGACCCAGAAAAGATGAAGTTCGGATTTTATGAAGTTCAGGTTGTGAAGAACAAAATTGTTAATATTGTTACGACGGTCTACTCGATCGTCGTAGGTACAGTGGAAACAAAATAATTACAAGACACCAGTTAAGCCAGTAATCACACCTTTAATTGTTATAATAAAACAGTTCGTAATTAACAACACAGTGTCTACAACAAATCAAATGAAATTGTTCATACGCAATATAATGTCCACTAATATTAAAACACAACTGTATTACAATTATACCGTCCGAATATAAAACGCAACACTTCACTAATAACTACTTGAACGTACACCGTAATAACTCGAACCGCTCTGTAAATATCGCACTAATACTCTCGAACCGCACAGTCAAAAATCTCGCATTGAACTGAAAACTAAGGCCGCGACGCGATGTATTTATAGTTATGTTCACACACCAGAAGCTTCCAAACTGCGTCTTATCTCTCGCGAACTACGTAATTGGTACGGCCTTGACACAGTCTGAGCGCCCGAGCAAAGCCTGGCTCAGTCGAGAAAATTCTCGCAAAATGCGTTTAGTAGCACGTACACCACACGCTTACATCGAGATCTTTCTGGCGCATTCGATAAACGCGTAGATTGTTCTGTGCTGTCGTAGCACTGCCCCCTCCTTAAGCCTGTTCGTCCCGAACTGGCAAAGCGTCTCTAAATTTGTATTTAGCCAGACGATCTAGGTGGACGACCTTGAACTTTCGCTGTCCTTCCTGTTGAATCTGATAAACAACATCGTTAATCCTTTTTTTTATAGTGTAGGGTCCTTCCCAGTTAGACTGAAGCTTAGGAGAGCGACCACGACGGCGCTTTGGATTGAACAACCAGACCTGATCTCCTTCTTGGAAACCCACACTATTGCTGCGAATGTCATACCGAGTTTTCATTTTATCACTGGCAATCTTGAGCCGTCCTCTTACCAAGCGATTCATTTCTCGCAGTTGGTTTTCTAATTGCGAGGAATAGTTCTTTGGCTCTTGGGACTGAGTTTCAGGTGATCCAAACATCAAGTCCCCAGGAAGACGAATCTCCCGCCCAAACACCAATTTTGCTGGAGTCATGCCGGTTGTGTCATGTACTGATGATCTATACGCCATAAGGAATAGTGGTATACGTTGATCCCAGTCTGTTTGGTTCTCGTCAACAACTTTCGAAAGATGCTGCTCAAGTGTCCTGTCGAATCTCTCAACCATCCTGTCCGACTGAGGATGCAGAGGCGTTGTCCTGGTCTTTCGAATTCCGAGTAGACGGCATAATTCTTTAAACACTCCTGATTCGAAATTTCTCCCTTGATCCGTATGGATTTCCATAGGGGCTCCATAACGGCAACAGAAGTTGTGAACTAACTGCTTTGCCACATTGGTAACCTCCTGATTTGGAATTGCGTAGGCTTCCACCCACTTAGTAAAGTAGTCACCTACAACCATGATGTACCGGTTTCCATCGTCAGTAACTGGGAATGGTCCAGCAATGTCTATGGCAATTCTCTCGAAAGGTTGTCCAACGTTATACTGTCTCATTTTTCCCCTGCTTCTGGTTTGTGGGCCCTTGCTTGCAGCACATATTTCACACGTCCGAACCCATTCCTCTACGTCGTGGCGAAGATGAAGCCAATAGAATCGCTTCCGTATTTTGTCAAGGGTTTTGTTAACGCCAAGATGGCCTCCAGATGTTCCATCATGCATCTCCTTCAAAACAGACTGCACTTTACTTCGGGGAACTATCAACTGCATGACCACGTCTCGTCCATCTGCACTTTCCCAAGCCCTTTTCAGCAATCCGTTTTCTAAGGTGAGAGATTCCCATTGTGCCCAGTAGCCCTTCAGCACTTCGGAACCATGGCAGATATCTTGCCAATCCGGGCGGCGACCTTCCTCTTTTGCTGTCAAGATCGGTCCAATGTCTTCATCAGTCATCTGTTCTTGTCGACAGTCTTGTGTTGTCCAGCCATCAGCCAGGAAATCTACAGTGATGGCTTGGACATGTTCGCTTGAGTTTTGTTCTTCCTTTCTGTGGCAATGTCGGCAGTCTTCCGGGCATGGTCTTCATGATAAGCCATCTGCATTACCGTGCAGGCACCCCCGCCGATGTTGTACCTTGAAGTTGTACTCTTGCAGACGTTCGAGCCACCTTGCCAACTGTCCTTCCGGATTTTTAAATCTCAAGAGCCATGCAAGTGCAGCATGGTCGGTACGTAGTGAAAACTCTCTCCCATAGAGGTATTTATGGAAGTGCTCCAAAGCTCTGACAATTGCCAACAACTCTCTTCTTGTAACACAATAATTTCTCTCTGGTTTAGAAAGCGTCTTGCTGTAATACGCTATTACTCGTTCTTCACCGTTCTGCACTTGAGACAAAACTGCTCCTAGACCAGTATTGCTTGCGTCTGTGTCTATGATGTACTTCCCTTCGGAAGCTGGAAAAGCGAGAATTGGCTGCGAACATAATGCAATCTTCAACGTTCTAAATGCTTGTTCACACTCTCTCGCCCATTGGAAGTTTCGTTTATTTTCCGTTAGCTCATGTAGTGGTTTAGCAATAGTAGCGAAGCCTTTCACAAAACGTCGGTAATATGAGCATAACCCCAGGAAACTCCAAACTTCGTGTTTATTCTTCGGAACTGGCCAGTCTCTTACGGTGTCTACTTTATTAGGATCCATGCTAACGCCCGCTGCCGAAACCAGATGGCCCAAATACTGTACTTCCTTCTGGAATAGAGAACACTTCTTCGGGCTCAGCTTCAGTTGTGCACCGTGAATTCTAGTTAGAACTTCCTTAAGGTTTTCCAAATGATCTTCGAAAGTCTTTCCGATCACTATGACATCGTCTAAGTAAACAAGGCAAGTTTTCCACGTCAGGCCTCGGAGTATCAGGTCCATCAATCTCTCAAATGTTGCCGGTGCATTACAGAGTCCAAATGGCATGACGTTAAATTGGAATAAGCCACTTGGGGTCGAGAAAGCGGTCTTTTCCTTGTCTTCTTGATGAAGACCCACTTGCCAATATCCACTCTTCAGGTCCAATGTGGAAAACCACTGTGCTCCGGACAACGTGTCGAGTGTATCGTCAACGCGAGGTAATGGATAGCAGTCTTTCTTTGTAACGTCATTTAACCTCCGGTAGTCTACGCAGAAACGCAATCCACCATCCTTCTTCGCTACCAGCACTACAGGGGAAGACCAAGCACTTGACGAAGGTTCAATTACTCCCTCTGTCAACATGTCCTGTACTAACCGAGACATCTCCTCTTGTTTAGATAATGGAGGCCTACGAGGTTGGCGTATCGGTGTTGTGTCCCGGGTGTTGATGCGATGTTGCACAAGAGAGGTTCTTCACAGTGACTGTCCCCGAACCGCAAAACAATTTTTGAATTCGTGTAAAAACTGCCCGAGTTCTTTTACCTCACCACTTGAGAGGTCGTTAGAAGATCTGTTCAATAATTCTTGCAGTTCCTCTGGTAATATAGAAGTATCCGAAGAACTGGGTCTTCGTTGCGTTATTCCGGCTACCCAGGCAACAGGAGTCAATTTGCCTAGGAGCGTATTGCTTTGTAAAGTGATAGCTTGATCCAAAATATTCGCTACTCTAATAGGTACATTTCCGGTTTCGTCAGGTTTTACTAAACTTCTGGCAATTAGTATGCCCGGTGTGCTGACTACCTGGGGTTCGAATATAGAGCACTGATTGCCCCTAGTATCTACCGCAGTTCTAACCATGATGATCTTTTCGGAGTTTGGCGGAACAGTTACGGCCACTTGGTTTATGACGTCCATCGATTTTTCTGCTGTCGTCATTGTCGATAGCATTACCTCTTCGCCTCCTATTCTCAAGACATTGTTTTTGAAGTCGACTATAAATCCGTATGCGTTCATAACGTCCACACCAAGAATTGCTTCATCCACAATGTCTGCAACAAGTACTTGATGATTAAACTGAAGTCGACCGAGGCGTAGGTGTATCTCCACTTTTCCATACACTTTTACAGGCCGTCCAGTAGCTGTTCGCAAGCTGCAAGAGCACCAGATTGGTTTGAGATCTTTCACCACGTCGGGGCGCACAATAGAAACTGTTGCGCCTGTGTCAACTGTAATCGAGGTTGGCCTTTCTTGAACAAATCCGGTAACTACCAAGCTCCCGGTGTTTTTCTGAAGTGTAGAAATTGCGTATTGTCTAGGGGCTTCGTTCCTCCAGTTAGTCAGCACACGCCCCGTTGTACCGACTACTGCTCGTTTCCCTGCTGCTGAATTCTAACCCGACAATCTCGTTGTAGATGTCCAGGTTTCCCACATCGATAACACTTCGGTCTTCCATCCTTTCTTATTTTATTCTGTGGCGCCGACCGTCGAGTCTCTGTTCCTTGTTCTTCTTCCTCATCGTCTGTGCCGTCTTGATCTTTTAGCTCGCGCACTTTATGACTTGTCCACCAGACGCTGATTTGGCGGCCTCAAATTGCAAAGCATGTACCAGGGCGTCCGCACTGTTCTGGTGTCTTGCCATTCGTAACACTTGCTGTAGTTCGTTATCTCGGACACCGGCAGTAAATGTCTGCATCGCAAAACGCGTTCGAAAATCTTCTGGTGCTTCAGGATAGGCCAGTCTAATTAGTCTGTCGATACTTGCTTCAAACTCTTGAAGACTTTCCCCGGAATGCTGTCGCCTTGCTCTCAACTGGGTGCAGTACACATCTCGCAAATGTTTATCACCATACCGTAATTCTAGAGCTTTTATCAACTCGGCATAGATGTTCTGGCTGTCAGGTGGCACTTTCTGTAGTAATTCTGCCGCGGGTCCTTTTAATGCAAGAACAAGTGAAACAGCCTTGTCTTTTTCTGTCCAATTATTTGCGCATGCAGCAGCTTCAAATTGGCGGAGGTACGTTGCCCAGTGAGTGCTTCCGTCAAAGGTTGGAGCTTTGACATGAACCGTCCCTACTGCAGGCAAGGTGACTTTCTCTGTTAACTTATTTTCTGTGTATTTTTCTGTCTTTATCACTGGTACAGTCTGTTCAGAAATTTGTTTTGGTTGAATCTTCATGCACTGTTCGACTTCACTTTTAATTTGTTCTCTTATGATTGCCATTGAGTTTTCTACTGCAGATATTTTATTTGAAACAGATTCTTCTATAACAGATATTTTTGTAGACATCGATTCTTCAACAGTCAAGACAGATTTTTCTACTTCAGCTATTTTTAATGTAATTGATTCTTGTACCTCCGATATTTTAGTAACTTGTTTATTAAGCTCACCTCGTAGGATACCCAATTCTGCGGTACTGTGTTCTTGCAACTGTTTCTGCATAACTTCAAAGAGAGCTTCCGTTTTATCTGCTTCTTGCTTACGTTTTTCATCCTGTCTTTCTTCTGTTTCTAGCATTAGTGCTTTCTGACGTTCCTCAGCTTCTTCTCTTTCTTGTCTTCGTTCTTCTTTTTGTCGTCTTTCTGCTTCTTCCGCCTCCTGTCTGCGTCTTTCCTCTGCTTCCAGCAGGAGGGTTTTCTGTCTCTCTTCCGCTTTCTCTGAATCCTGTCGTCGTCGTTCTTCTGTCTGCAACAACAGAGCCTGGAAATTTTCCATCATCTGACTGGCATCCATTGTTTTCGATTAATTATGAATTACACTCGTCTTGTACAAAGTATCCACTGTTTCCACTGTTAACCGTTCTATCCCACTTCTGACACCACTGTTACGACGGTCTACTCGATCGTCGTAGGTACAGTGGAAACAAAATAATTACAAGACACCAGTTAAGCCACTAATCACACCTTTAATTGTTATAATAAAACAGTTCGTAATTAACAACACAGTGTCTACAACAAATCAAATGAAATTGATCATACGCAATATAATGTCCACTAATATTAAAACACAACTGTATTACAATTATACCGTCCGAATATAAAACGCAACACTTCACTAATAACTACTTGAACGTACACCGTAATAACTCGAACCGCTCTATAAATATCGCACTAATACTCTCGAACCGCACAGTCAAAAATCTCGCATTGAACTGAAAACTAAGGCCGCGACGCGATGTATTTATAGTTATGTTCACACACCAGAAGCTTCCAAACTGCGTCTTATCTCTCGCGAACTACGTAATTGGTACGGCCTTGACACAGTCCGAGCGCCCGAGCAAAGCCTGGCTCAGTCGAGAAAATTCTCGCAAAATGCGTTTAGCAGCACATACACCACACGCTTACATCGAGATCTTTCTGGCGCATTCGATAAACGCGTAGATTGTTCTGTGCTGTCGTAGCAATATATAGGCAGTTTTTGCTTTGAGTTGTTTAGCATTTCTGTCTGGCATCTCTTAATATAGATTTCCAATGTAAGGCCACTTGTAAAAACATTTATTTTAAGAATAGATACTATAATCCATTTACAATGCATACATAATTTTTATAACATATGTTGTGTATATGTCTAGATTGCTATACCAAACAATACTAAAATAAACTGCCTAGCTTGGAATAAGGAACAAGGGTGGATTGGAGTTGGTGGTGATGATGGATTATTGAAAGTTCTGAAACTTGAATCAGGTAACTTATACAGAACTTTCTTTCAGTAATATAAGATTAAAAAAAAAAATGGAGTGTGCTGTTAATTTTATACTGTTAATGAAATATATTCTATTATCTGACTATTATCATATTCATCATGACCCCAGTCCTAACACATGGTAGTGTGCCGTAACTATGGGATTTCGTTACGGGAACTTACTAATATGGATACTCGCGATGCTATCTAGTAGCGATGCGACGCGACTTTAGTTTCACTGCTCCGCTGTGAGGGGCCGTTGCTGGTTGTTGGCTTATACACTTGTCGTGCTCTCTCTCGCGTCAGCCTTCATCCTGGCGAGACGTTTTCTTGTCGGGCTTCTGGAAAAAGTTTTAATTGTTTTCTTTAATACCGGGCGTATGATTTTTATTATGGCTGGCTGAGTACCAAAGTGTGCCCAGGGGTGTCTGCGGCCCGTTCTACCGTGACCCGAGTGTCAGACCAAGATGAAATGTAAGAAGATCAAGGAACTTATACGGGGCTAATGTGCTAATGCCAATCTCGACAAGTATGTCTGGAGAACAATGTTTCTCGTGTGCTGTGTAAGTGAATTTTTGCAAAAAGAAAATTATTAACTTATTCCTATGTGTGCATTTGGCACTACTTGATTCTCTCGTCAAGTGAGGTCCTGGCTAGTTATCTTAACACAACAAAAAAAAAACTTTTGCTTTAATTCTTGATGTTTTTTTACTTTACTTAATATCTGGAATACCCAGGTTATTTTAATGATTGCAAATTTATTTCTGAACTCAAGTTTTTCTTTTAAAATTCTGTTGAACTGGACTGGCATCTGATATTTCATTTAATTGTGAGGACAGCTTCTTATGCTGTTAGTTAGTAAGTGATAGTAATACCTTATATGCAAAGCTTTAAAAAAAAAAAAAAAAAAAACTTTAAAATACGAAATGTGTTAAGATACTACTGGTGAATTGGTATCTATTTAAACTTTGCTGGAAGGCACTTCCCGGCTTACTAGAGTGAAGCATGCCTAGTTCCTTTATTTTCTCTGAGAAGGTCTCTCAGGATTTATTAGTGTTATCCATGTAACTGTCTTGTGTGAAAATTGTGAAGTGCATGTAAGTTAAAAGAAAATTATGAAGTCGTATTATTGAGTGCAACTCCTTGTCAGGACAGGTTGTGAACTGTCCATCACATTGGTTCAAACTATGTTCTATCCCTACACGTTTTGGGATTTAGAATTTATTTTAATTCTCTGTGAATTTCAAATCAATGTTAAAATTTTTTTTGTATATATATTGCAACGTATTTATTTTGTTAAATTTAATTTGTACTTTAATTTGTATAGCCCCATGTTCTTTGGGAGCCAAATATGCAACAATACATATACATAAATACATATACATATACACAAATTTAGCGTGACCGGTCTCACGTTCAAGATTGACAAATTATGTAACAATATAACATTTAAATTGGGTTTCAGGTGTATCTGCAATAAGAACTTTATGTAACTTGTAACAGTATTTCAAATTTATTTGATATTATTAAAAATTGTGCACATGGCACTGACTTTGATTTAAAACATTCGTTATTAATTGTTATTATGCCGTAAGGCTTATGCTATATACATCCTTCTTGACTAAATATTCTATTCTACTAATTATTGTATTAAAGAAAAATCTCATTTTCAGACTACTCAGTCAATTAATGTTTTTCAAAATATCAATATTTAAATCTCTTTTTATATATTGTAATGTACTCAAAATATTAATACTTATTGAATTTATCTTTTGTTTCTCAGTACTGTTTTCTCAAATACTAATTGTTTTCATTTAAATGCTTTGTATTCATTTTATTTCATATTAATTTGAGCTCTCGTTACGTTAATCGTATTTCTAAAACATCTATGATTTTAATTCTACTTTACAAGAAACATTGGCTCTTACTTTTAATAAAATAGAAATGTCTTTAATTGTCTTTGAGTTCATTGTATGATTAAGATATAAATAAGTTGTTTATCACCTTATTGTCGTCAATCATACTCGATCATTTTGATCCATCTGTAGTCGTCCTCGTCTCGCACTCCAGCATCGGCTGTCTCGCTTCTCCTCTTGTCCAGCATCGGCTGTCTCTCTTCACCTCTTGTCCAGCGTCGAATCTCTCTCTGGAACTCTCCTCTTGTCCAGCGTCGTATCTCTCTCTGGAGCTCTCCTCTTGTCCAGCGTTGTATCACTCTCTTGTCTCGCACTCCAGCGTCATATCACTCTCTGGAACTCTCCTCGTGCTGTTTCTGACGTCAATGGATCTTCTTATGTAAGTCTTCTTATGTACTGCTGTTATTATTTAAAAATGATTGTCTTTACAACTTAGTTACATAGTTGTATGTAACTAGAAAATTTAAACTATTTACAAAAAAAATAAATACGCCGTGCGGACGGGCATAAGCTCCCGCTGCACCGTGGATGATTTAAGAAAGAGAACCACTGTAGCTTGCGTGTCCTATTTATACCCATGTCTTGGTCGACACCTGCAGTGGTACGAAATCGACATGTCAGAAACTGTCTCTGGATTCAGTTCCCCCACTCTTTGTCAAATTCGCTATTTCTTATATTTCTGCGAATTGCAGAGTCCTGTAAGTATACTCTTATACTTATCTTATAACTATTTTTACAACACATGTTCACTGTAATTTTGGACATTGCAACTTAACCCTTTCGATTTGTACACAGTTATTTCACTATTACACTCGTACGGTGTGGCACTTTCGCGTGGTTTTCGTACACAGCATTTAGTAAATTTTATTACATTTTATTGTGGTTTTGGATTTTAATTCTTAATTATAGTTTATGAATAATTACGGAAAAACAGTAATTGTGCAATTATTCATCTTGGGGTGGTAAACTCGCCTGCATAGACCTGCGTTCACACACACTAGTAAAATACTGGTGTACATACTTTCAGTTACATTTGTGTGTGTGTGCACGTCGATTCAGGTCGAAACACCTGTTCATATTTTTGTCTGAGCCAAGCTTGCAATCCCTGACATGCTTATTTCTAATATATTATTAATTATTTACAGTTTATTAGGTAAATTTAAATTTTTATATTCAATGCTCAGTACATCACTTATTTGTACTGTCGCAATATATATATATATATATATATTCATAAATCTAATGGAACTTAATAATGTTGGCTCAGTTTAAAACATGTTGAATGACTATATTAATTAATTGTTGAGTGATGAGTATATATAAATAGTGTTATGGATCTAGTCATTCGTATACACATATGTGTATGTATAAAACATTTTACATTTTGAGAGACCTGGTTATTTGATATTTTTTTAATAGTGGTGTACATTGTGAGATCAGAAAACCATTGAGCTATACAAGTTTAGTAAAAAATTGAGCACACACATTGTGAATTTCATACTAAAGAACATAATTACCAAATTATATTTAACATTATACCTTTACTAATTATATGGTTATCATTCTTAGTTTTTACATTGTACCTGAAAAAAAAAGAATGCTCGTACCATGTTAACCCAATGTTATTATCACTATTGTGCACACATATTGTAAATTTCATACTAAAGAACATAAATAGCAAATTATGTTTAGTGTTATGTTTTTACTAATTATATTGTTGTTGTTCTTAGTTTTTTGATTGAGATTTCAGATGGTGCATGTTGTTTGAGTAAATTAATTAAAATAGTACAACCAGTGGTGTCCTGTAATAAAAAAAAAAAAAAACTTATTGTTATTAGATGTATTAAATTTTGAAAACCTCTGGATTTATTTTTTTTTATTTATTAATGTTAATAATAATTTATTGCCAAAATATCGAAATTATATTTTTTGTAAAGGTTTTAAAATTTACCGTCGAGGTTTTGTTGCATGTTCATTGTTATTTTAAATAAAATACTTCTATATTCTGGCTACTATGAAGTACACGCATTGCACATAAAATTGTAAGGTTTAAGAAAAAAAAAAAAATTTAGAGAACCAATAAATTTGTTGTTTGTTGAGTTTGGAAATTGAGGTCACCTCATTAGTCCAATTGCCTAATGGTTTCCCAGGAGACGAGGCCTTACTTCCACTAGGAGGCCCCCTCCTGGTTTTGAACAAGTGAGCCGGTCATCCAGGTAAGCTGTAGAATTTAGTTACACATTTTAAGAAAGTTAAAATTGTAAAAATTGTTAAAATTGGAAAGTTAAAATTGTGTTGTGATGTCATTGATGAGCGGCTCACAAATGGTAGCAGAGCATGGTTGGAAGTAGGCCTGGCCACCTCTGAACCAAAAATTGGAAATTGATGCGGTAGCCACAATACGTTAATTGGACATGCACTGTCAGTTTTGTGGTGTGTTCTCATATCTCAATGAATGTAATGAGCTTAGGAAGGGTTGATTCTGATATTTTTACTGTAATTATGTGTTCACCATTGTTGTAAAAATTTGGTCTTTGGGAGCGGTTGCCGGGCCGGGGCACCTGGGGGTGAGCACAGGTTAGTGATTCCGGATTGTATCTTTGGGGTGTTCGCCGTTAAGTGTCTATTTGTTTGCTTGTGTTCGTGTTCTTGTCATTGTCTTTGTTTGTCTTACAGCATATGGTCTTGGTCTTGGTTGTTGGTCCGGTGTCGGGTCGGGAACCCTGGGGTGCATTGATTGTTATCGCTTGGTTGTATTAAAGTCTTTGTATTGTGAAACGATGTCAGAGGCGGGGCAGAGTAGTGGTCGGCGTGAGGGTCGCGGTCTGGTGCCCGAGTATTTTAATAAAGATGAGCTCCAGTTTGAGATACGCTTGCAGGGTGGGGTTCCCCAGAGGGATGTAGCGTCCTGAGGAGACAACTGCGGGAGCTGCTGGTGCGGGATGTCCCCCTCCAGAGAGTCGAGATTGAGGATCTGGGGGAGGAGTTAGCCTTGTGTTCGGACAAGTGGACGGAGTTCTCCACCCTGATGGAGGACTCTGAATATATAGGGAGTTCCACCCGAGTTTGGCAGCGGGTGACCCAAAGAATGCACCACTTGTCCGCTCGTCTCCGTAATTTGTTTTTGCAGGACGATCTGGAGGAGGATGTTAGGCGGGCTGCGACGGCCCTGCAGTCAAAAATTTGCCTACCTGGGGAGGCTCCAGAGAGTCCTAGTAAACCGAAAGAGATGCTCACGCGCCAGACCGTGGCCACTGAGCGGGTGGATCTCCTGGGGGAAGCATGTAGTGCTCTGGTCGAGGAACGTCCTCTTATTTCGTTGGGCAGTCGTCCCCAGGGATTTCAGGGTGATCAGGTGGAAGTCCCTCGTGGGTTTGGTACCACCCTTGCCAGCGTCAAATATGAGTCATTGCCGAACCCCATCTATGACCTCCTCCGTCGGCTTCCCATGGTCGGCGGTCTGGATCTAGACCAGCTGGTAAAATTTTTTGAAGGGATGTTCGGCATTTATGACTTCCCTGGGGTGACTGGTGCCTCGCTTTTAAATATGATCTACCCTTATTGTCGGACACCTCTACTGGATCATGTGGTCTGGCATCTCGGCGCGGGCGGAGATCTGATTTTGATGCTTTCCACAGGGATGTTCTGGAGCTGTTTATGCCCGGGAGGCTGCGTGACCGGATGCGGCAAAGATTATTTTATAGAGTTCAGGGGCACGGGGAAAAGTTAAACGGGTTCATAAATTCAATCAAAAGTGCTGCCCGTGTGCTGCATGTGGACGTGTCGGAGGCTGAGTTGGTGCGTGTCATTTTGGAGGGCCTCAATCCTCAGGAGAGGTCAAGGTTGGTGTTCCTGGAGAGACCGCGAAGCTTCGTGGATCTCAGCAGAGCTTGTGTCTTCGCCCGCACCATCCAGATGAATGATGAGACTCGCTCCGGCACTCCCGAATCCCCTGTCCCCTGTTCCACATCTGGTCAACAGCGGCCACCTACCCGGGAGCAACGAGGCAACAACTCTGAAAGGAAAAACTATAGTTGTTATACTTGTGGTAAGATGGGGCACTTGGCCCGGAACTGCCATTTCAAATGGTCAGAGGCCCCGTGTGAGAACCGCCCTTCAAAAAACGGCCCGCGTGGGGGGGGATTGAGGGGACGCCGGTCCCTCCCCACGTGTGGTAGTGTTAGCGCATCTCATGTTCCGTTATGTGTGGTTGAAACTGGGCACCCATCCGGGGAGCCCTATCCTAAGCCAATTCGTTCTGGTCTCTCCGTGTGTCCCTATCTCGAGTTGGAGGTTGGAAAGGGCCGTATTAAGGCCTTGGTGGACTCGGGATTGGCGTGGTGTTTAATCTCCTCCCGGGTTTACCAGCAGTTGGTTAGGGAGTCTCTAATTAAGGCGAGTGCACTTTCGTCAGTGGTGTGTTGGACGGCCTCGAGGGAGGTTTTGCTGACCTCAAAATTGGTGGCCTTCAAAATCAAAATAAATTATTTTCGTGGGTGTGGGAGTTTCTTGCCACTCCGAATCTGAGCGTCGATTGTATTTTGGGTGCGGACTTCATCTGAAAAGTGGTCTGGTTCTCGATATCCAGGGGCACGTTTGTTTCTTCAAGTTTAACCGTGCCGTGCGCATTCCCTTTTTTGGATATCGGGATGAGTCGGGGGAGGGACTTGAAGAACTTCAACCCCCGGCGGCTATTAATAATTTAAGCCAGTCCCAACAGACCACTTTCTGTCAATTGTGTGAGGAGTTCCCCGAGGTGCTGACGGCCGATCTCGGCCTCACACATAATCTGGAGTATCGTATCCGCCTTTGTGACTCCTCGGTTGTCCGTTCGCACCCTTATAAATTCGCCCCTCCCAAAATGACCATTTTGCGTGAGAAGGTTCAAGAATTGTTAGACCAGGGTGTCATTGAACCTTCCACGTCGGCCTATGCCAGTCCAGCATTCTTGGTGCCTAAACCGGGAGGGAAGCATCGGCTGGTTCTTGATTATCGTAAATTAAATCAAAGTATAGAGGTTGAGTCGGTGCCCCTCCCGGACCTGCATTCGGCCTTTGACTGGTTTTCGCAGGCCAGCTATTTCACTATTTTTGACCTTAATTCTGCCTACCACCAGATTCCCTTACACAAGGATTCTCGGCCGTACACGGCCTTTTGCATACCGTGGAACCTGTACCAATATAAGAGAGTCCCCATGGGACTGGCTGTTGGTGCTCAGACGTTAACACGTCTACTAGACACGGTGTTCCACGATGTTAAATTTCAGTACGTGTTTAATTATCTTGATGATCTTCTTATTTACAGTACTACCTTAGAGGAACACATGGATCATCTCCGAGAGATGTTGTGTCGCCTGAGGCGTGCGGGGCTCACGGTAAACCCCGACAAGGTGAAATTTGCCCAGGAGGAAATTTCTTTCCTTGGTCACCTTGTGTCTCATAAAGGGGTCACGGTAGACCCAGAGAGGACTCAGGCAATTCGGGATTTTCCTCCTCCTCGGGACGCTAAAGGGGTGGCCCGCTTTGTAGGGATGGTTAATTTTTATTGGCGGTTCATCCCAGGGCCGCCGAGATTGTTGCTCCCCTAAATTCCTTAAGAAAAAAGGGTGCCAAATTTGTGTGGGGCGACGAGCAGCAGTGAGCCTTTGAGACCCTGAAGGAGTCCATTCTGTCACCGCCCGTGCTTCGGATGCCTGACTTCACGAAGCCCTTTATTTTGCAGTCGGACGCCAGCTCTGTGGCGATCGGCGCCGTGCTCTCGCAGGAGGTGGACGGTGCTCGGCAGCCAGTTGCCTTTGTATCTAGGACCCTCACCGACACTGAAAAAAAATCCTCTGTGTATGAGTTGGAGTGTTTGGCTGTAGTCTTCGCCCTGGACAAATTTAGGAGGTATTTGGAACATGCTGAGTTCCTTTTAGAGACCGACAACCAGGCTCTCTCTTGGCTTCTGGCGCACCCCCGTCAACTGGGTAAACTTGGCCGCTGGGTGGTCAAGATTTCATCTTTTAAGTTCAGGGCACAGCATATACGGGGGACCCAAAATGTTGTTGCCGATGCTTTGTCACGTATGTACCATCTACCCAGTGAGGAGCCAATAGATGAACCCTGCGCCTTACTCTTGGAGTTTCCCCTCGCCTTTACTGATGTTATCCCTCATCAGCTTGATGATGAGACGTTGGGTCCGATCATCGAAAAAATTAAATGAGGCGAGATGAAGGCTCCTTATCATCTGTCCAAGGGCGTCCTCTGCTGCAAGGAACGTAGAGGACGGGTTCCTAAGATAGTGCTGCCGAGCAAGCTTGTACCCATGGTCTTCCAGTATTATCACGATTCCCCGGTAGGAGGCCATTTGGGTGTTTCTAAGACCATCGCCGCGATTCGAAAGAACTTCATCTGGAAAGGCATGGACCGGGACATCGCCACCCGGGTGAAGTGCTGTCATCTCTGTAGTCTGAGCAAGCCTGCTCAGAACACCAAGTTGGGGTTGCTGTCTTCTGAGGTGGCTGGCAGACCTATGGAGAAGGTTTTCATCGACTACGTGGGTCCTTTCCCACGTAGCAAGGCTGGGAATTCGTTCCTCCTTGTTTGTGTGGACGCCTTCTCTAAGTATGTCTGGCTACTTCCCTTGCGTCAGGCAAGTGCTGCTACTACCATCATAGCCCTTCAGACCAGCATCTTTCAGCATTTCGGGCTTCCCTCCATCATTGTCTCAGACAATGGCCCCCAATTCATCTCGAGGCAGTTCCGAAACATGTGTTTCAGGCATGGCATTCGACATGTAACCACTTCCCCTTATTACCCGCAACCTTCCCATGCTGAGCGATTCAATCGGAATCTTAGATCCGCTCTCATCGCTTACCACACGGAACAGCAGAACACGTGGGACCAGAATCTTCAGTGGTTACAAATGGCTTTTAACTCCTCTCTTCATGAAAGTCATAGAGCCGTGCCTTTTGAGGTCATGTTTGGTTTCTCCCCTGCTCATCCCCTTAGCAATTTGTGGAGATTGGAGGATCTTCTCCCGGATTTGCCGAACAGGTGGAAAGAGGTGAGGAGAGCTCTGCTCCGATCGCATGAGCGCGTGCGGCGTCGTTATAACGCGGGGAGAGTCCCCAACCCTTTCAAGGTGGGCCAGTTGGTATATTGTAGGAGCCACCCGCTCAGCTCTAGGGTGGAAGGTCGCGCCGCCAAGCTTTGTTATCGATGGTTGGGACCTTTCCGTATTTCCGAGTTTGTCTCTCCGGTTACTGCCAGCCTGGTGGGTCTAGAGGACGGTATGCAGGTGAGAGTGGCCCATGTGTCGCATTTGAAGGCGTGTGCTCAAGTGGAGGTTCATTGAGTGAAGGATATAGATTTTTTTTCACCCCAGTTAGGATTAATTAGGGTCCTTGGGTTTGGTTTCGGGGGGATTCTCTGGAGGATTTGGGTTTTAATGTTTTACTTTTTAGAGTTTTAACTGTTTTTAAGGGGGTTAAATGGGGTTTTAGTGTTTTATCGGAATTTTAGCTCCTCTCCTTTCCTTTCCTCTTTCTATCTCTTTAGGTCGCGACCGCTCACCCTCCCGGTATCTTCCACACTTACACACACCCAGCTACACGCACACACCTTGTCCTTCTTTCCGGTGTCCTTTCGTTTTCAACTTCCGCCTGATTTTACCTTTTAATCTGTTTTAGTTAGTCCCCAGCATTCCTACAGTTGTGGCCGACCCAGTGTTGTCCAACCCGTTAGACTCCTTTTGTTGTGGGGGTGTGCCGTAACTATGGAATTTCGTTACGGCAACTTACTAATATGGATACTCCCGACGCTATCTAGTAGCGATGCGACGCGACTTGAGTTTCACTGCTCCGCTGTGAGGGGCCGTTGCTGGTTGTTGGCTTATACACGTGTCGTGCTCTCTCTTGCATCAGCCTTCATCCTGGCGAGACGTTTTCTTGTCGGGCTTCTGGAAAAAGTTTTAATTGTTTTCTTTAATACCGGGCGTATGATTTTTATTATGGCTGGCTGAGTACCAAAGTGTGCCCAGGGGTGTCTGCGGCCCGTTCTACCGTGACCCGAGTGTCAGACCAAGATGAAATGTAAGAAGATCAAGGAACTTATACGGGGCTAATGTGCTAATGCCAATCTCGACAGGTATGTCTGGAGAACAATGTTTCTCGTGTGCTGTGTAAGTGAATTTTTGCAAAAAGAAAATTATTAACTTATTCCTATGTGTGCATTTGGCACTACTTGATTCTCTCGTCAAGTGAGGTCCTGGCTAGTTATCTTAACACAACAACAAAAAAACTTTTGCTTTAATTCTTGATTTTTTTTTACTTTACTTAATATCTGGAATACCCAGGTTATTTTAATGATTGCAAATTTATTTCTGAACTCAAGTTTTTCTTTTAAAATTCTGTTGAACTGGACTGGCATCTGATATTTCATTTAATTGTGAGGACAGCTTCTTATGCTGTTAGTTAGTAAGTGATAGTAATACCTTATATGCAAAGCTTTAAAAAAAAAAAAAAAAAAAAAAAAACTTTAAAATACGAAATGTGTTAAGATACTACTGGTGAATTGGTATCTATTTAAACTTTGCTGGAAGGCACTTCCCGGCTTACTAGAGTGAAGCATGCCTAGTTCCTTTATTTTCTCTGAGAAGGTCTCTCAGGATTTATTAGTGTTATCCATGTAACTGTCTTGTGTGAAAATTGTGAAGTGCATGTAAGTTAAAAGAAAATTATGAAGTCGTATTATTGAGTGCAACTCCTTGTCAGGACAGGTTGTGAACTGTCCATCACATTGGTTCAAACTATGTTATATCCCTACACGTTTTGGGATTTAGAATTTATTTTAATTCTCTGTGAATTTCAAATCAATGTTAAAATTTTTGTGTATATATATATTCACAAATCTAATTGAACTTAATAATGTTGGCTCAGTTTAAAACATGTTGAATGACTATATTAATTAATTATTGAGTGATGAGTATATATAAATAGTGTTATGGATCTAGTCATTCATATACACATATGTGTACGTATAAAACATTTTACATTTTGAGAGACCTGGTTATTTGATATTTTTTTAATAATGGTGTACACTATGAGATCAGAAAACCATTGAGCTATACAAGTTTAGTAAAAAATTGATATATATATATATTCACACACATTGTGAATTTCATACTAAAGAACATAATTACCAAATTATATTTAACATTAAATCTTTACTAATTATATGGTTATCATTCTTAGTTTTTACATTGTACCTGAAAAAAAAAGAATGCTCGTACCATGTTAACCCAATGTTATTATCACTATTGTGCACACATATTGTAAATTTCATACTAAAGAACATAAATAGCAAATTATGTTTAGTGTTATGTTTTTACTAATTATATTGTTGTTGTTCTTAGTTTTTTGATTGAGATTTCAGATGGTACATGTTGTTTGTGTAAATTAATTAAAATAGTACAACCAGAGGTGTCCTGTAAAAAAAAAAAAAAAAAAAAAAAAAAACTTATTGTTATTAGATGTATTAAATTTTGAAAACCTCTGGATTTATTTATTTTTTTATTTATTAATGTTAATAATAATTTATTGCCAAAATATTGAAATTATATTTTTTGTAAAGGTTTTAAAATTTACCGTCGAGGTTTTGTTGCATGTTCATTGTTATTTTAAATAAAATACTTCTATATTCTGGCTACTATGAAGTACACGCATTGCACATAAAATTGTAAGGTTTAAGAAAAAAAAAAAAAATTTAGAGAACCAATAAATTTGTTGTTTGTTGAGTTTGGAAATTGAGGTCACCTCATTAGTCCAATTGCCTAATGGTTTCCCAGGAGACGAGGCCTTACTTCCACTAGGAGGCCCCCTCCTGGTTTTGAACAAGTGAGCCGGTCATCCAGGTAAGCTGTAGAATTTAGTTACACATTTTAAGAAAGTTAAAATTGTAAAAATTGTTAAAATTGGAAAGTTAAAATTGTGTTGTGATGTCACTGATGAGCGGCTCAGTAGATAAGTGAGTTTCAACTTTCTGTGTATGAGGTGTGTTCAGAAAGTATCAGACCTTTGCTCAGGAAAAGTACATTTATTTATCTGCAGGTTTTAAACATTTATCCTCTTCAAAGTACTCCTCTTTAGATTGCACACAATTCTTCCAGCAGTCCTGCCACTTTTGAAAACATGTCTGGAAGTCATCTTTTGGTATGGAATACAGCTGTCTTATCGTGTTTTGTATGTCGCCTTCTCTTGACTCAAATCGGGTCCCCTTCAGCGACATTTTCAACTTAGGAAATAACCAAAGATCACAGGGAGCCTTGTCAGGAGAGTAGGGAAGCTTGGCTCAGTTTTTACACAGACCAACATGTCCTGCGAAACTTCTAAACGGAGTACCTTCTACTCCATTGTTAACAGCTTTGGCACAAATTTTGCAGACACTCTTCGCATAGCCAGATTTTTGGTCAAAATAGAATGTACTGAACCAATGCTTATTCCCACCTCTGCTGCAATTGCTCGGACGGCAATTCGACGATCCTCCATGACCAAAGTTTGCACTTGGTGAATGATTTCATTACGGCTTATTGAGGGCCTGCCAGAATGCGGTTCACTGTTCACTGATGTGCAACCATACCACTCCTTAATATGTGTGTGACACTCATAGCATCGTCCCCAAAACACTATTGAATTTTTCAAATAGTATCCGCTTGGGTATCACCAAGTCGTTGGCAAAATTTAATGCAGTACCACTGCTCAAGTTTTTCTGTCACTTTACAATAAATGAAATCCGACGGGCACTCGATACACGTACTTACTGACATGCAAGCAGACAGCGACTGATTCGTTGTAGTGGGATGGCGGCAGTCAGCGCTTGCGAGCTAGGGTTCACAGCATGCTTGTACTCAAGATCAATGCCCCTGCTTCATTTGATCACGCATGAAAAAAAAGGTCCGATTCTTTTTGAACACACCTCATATGTGTAAATTTGTTTAATTGTTTTTACATCTATATATATAAAAGAGAAATACCACTGACTCACTGACTGATTCATCACGAAATCTCCGAAACTATAACACCTAGAAACTTGAAATTTGGCATGTAGGTTCCTTATGTGATGTAGGTATCCGCTAAGAAGGGATTTTTGGAAATTCGACCTTTAAAGGGGGAAAAAGGAGGGGAAAGTTTGCGTGACTGACTGACATAGAATCAACGTAGAGCAAAACTACTGAATGGATATCAATGAAACTTTGAACATAGCTTCATCATAGGTCTTAGGTGGTCACTAAGAAACGGTTTTAAAAACTTTCACTCCTAAGGGGCAAACCCCCCCCCCCATTGTATCTATGTATGTATGTTCCACATCTCCTCCTAACCCACTGGACCGATTTCAACCAAACTTGGCACAAATTTTACGCGACGGGAGAACCAACATAGGATAGGTGTTTTTTTCGATGGGGTCTTTTGGGGGGTTCTTTGGGGTTTTTCACATCTCCTAAACCACTGGACCGATTTCAACCAAACTTGGGACAAATATTTTACGCAGCGGGAGAATCAACATAGGATATGTGTTTTCTTTGATAGGGTCCTTTGGGGGTTCTTTGGGGTCTTCCACATCTCCTCCTAAACCACTGGACCGATTTCAACCAAACTTGGCACAAATATTTTACGCAACGGGAGAACCAACATAGGATAGGTGTTTTCTTCGATGGGGTCCTTTGGGGTCTTCCACATCTCCTCCTAAACCACTGGACCGATTTCAACCAAACTTGGCACAAATATTTTACGCAACGGTAGAACCAACATAGGACAAGTGTTTTTTCGATACGATCCTCTGGGGGTTCTTTGGGTCTTAAAAAACTATTAGATCTGGTTACTATGGCAACCCAATAGAATAGATTCTGGTTACCATAGCATCGGTGGAAGTCTCCTGCATAGGAAATAGCGCGGGAGTCGTCCGACGAGCCTTCACCGGAACGATACCTCTGAAACCTTCTGGTTTCACGATATCTCTGAAACCACTGAATGGATATCAATGAAACTTTGAACATAGCTTCATCATAGGTCTTAGGTGCTCACTAAGAAACGGTTTTACAAACTTTCACTCCTAAGGGGCAAAAAACCAAATACTGAAATTTATCCACTGTAAGTGGTTGTCATCTCAGTTTACGGGAAACCCCGAATACATTTAGTGCTGAGGTTTTAATCATTGTTTTAAATTGAAAAAAACTTCGTTGTTTGCAGGTTCTTATAGTCGAGAAAATTTTGAAGTTCAATTAATTAATAAATGTATATCCTTTTTTTCTCGGAAACGGCTCTAACGAAAGCCGTTATGTATGTTAGAAGGCAAATAGAAAGAGAGCGCGGAGACGTCCAATTAGTCCAGGACATTGTTTACAACCAATGCCTTAAGCTTCTTGAGGATACTGTCATATCTATGTCGGGTAAAACACTCAAAGAGTTCGGTCTTCCAACACCATCACGACAGCAAGAAGTTATCAGCAACCATCAATACCTGAACGAACTGTCCTATGATTGTGTTCGGTTGACTGAAACAGTGGCTGTAAATGTTCCAAAATTAAATCAAGAACAAAAAGATGCCTATGACGAAATCGTTCACAGTATTAATTGTGATTCTGGGAAATTGTTCTTTCTGGACGCTCCTGGCGGCACTGGGAAAACGTTCTTGATAAATCTGTTGCTCGCCACAGTTAGGCGCAAAAGGAATATCGCAGTTGCAGTTGTTTCATCAGGTATTGCAGCTACCTTGATTGAAGGAGGAAAGACTGCTCACTCTGCATTCAAGTTACCCCTTAACCTGAATCATTTTGAGTCTGCACTTTGTAATATTTCTAAGCAGAGTGATATGGCACAGGTGCTTCGTGAAGCTAAATTAATAGTGTGGGATGAGTGCACTATGGCTCATAAAAGAGGCGTTGAGGCTCTGAACAGAACACTCCAGGATATTAGAGACCGCAAAAGCCTTATGGGTGGAGTTACAGTGCTTTTGGCTGGTGACTTAAGACAAACATTACCCGTTGTTCCACGAGGGACACGTGCGGATGAACTTAAGGCCTGTCTAAAGTCATCCACTTTATGGCCTAATGTCAAAATACTGTCCTTAAGAGTTAACATGCGTGTCCACCTTCAACATGATTTGAGAGCAGAGGAGTTTTCTAAATTATTACTTGATATTGGGGATGGAAGGATTTTAGAAGAGGAGGATGGAAAAATAAATATTCCGAATAATCTTTGCTCCGTTGTAAGAGATTTAACAAGCCTGACTGACAAGTTCTGTGGAAGTAATATTCAACAGAATGGTGCAGATTGTATATCATGGCTCAAGGAAAGGGCTATTCTTACTCCAACCAACGATTCAGCCAATTCTATCAATAATCTTCTACTAGAGAAGCTACCTAATGAACTCATGAAGTATGAATCTATTGACTCGGTAGTGGAGGTACAAGATGCGGTCCATTATCCTGTAGAGTTTTTGCATAAACTCGATCCACCAGGAATCCCACCACACGTCCTCTACCTTAAGGTTGGTGCTCCAATCATGCTTTTGCGCAATCTAAATCCACCCAAACTCTGTAACGGCACTAGGCTTCAGGTAAAAAATCTGTACAAGCACGTTATTGTAGCCCAGATTTTCACAGGCGTCAGTCAGGGAGAAACTGTCTTCATCCCCCGAATTCCAATGATCCCATCGGATTACCATTTTGAGTTTAAACGTCTGCAATTCCCGGTTAAAGTTTGTCACGCTATGACGATTAATAAGGCGCAGGGACAGAGTTTAAAAGTGGCTGGTGTGGATCTCAGGAGTGACTGTTTCTCCCATGGCCAGTTGTACATGGCGTGCTCGAGAGTCAGTTCATCTGATAGCTTGGTCATCCTCCAGCCAGAAAGGAAAACCAGGAATGTTGTTTACAGAGAGGTCTTGGAAAGATAGCAACTGAAAATCATAGCAGTAGAATTAAGGAACTGAAAATCTTCTAACTTACTTTTTAAGTTTCTTGAAATACGCGGAAGGACATAGGTACTTTAGACAAAAATATTCTTCGACGCGGACGAAGTCACGGGCAACAGATATAGCTAATATACACAGAGAGTATACGAGTACACCGAGAGATACATTAATGTTTATAATTTTCATGAAAACTGAATAATTTTTTATAATTATGTTATCAAAAATTATGTTATATTGGGATTATGTATCAAACTATTAGAACCTTTGTACTCTAAAAACACTGTAACCATAGAAAACAATACTAAGTGTAATTATAAAAGTGCAGTGTACAAAGTGGAACATAGTATGTTATGTGAAAGAGATAAAAAACATTGCATTTCACAAATTTGTGAAACAAATACAATTCGCAATAAGTTATATAAACTATAATATTAATGATAAGTTGTAGTAATTTTGTTTTGTTTAGGCCACAAAGGCAATATAATTGTAATTTCTATGTTATTTTTATTTATGTTCAAAGGAATCCAGGGTTATATGTATAAAATAATAATAACAGCCAGATCAAACTATGTCAGAGAGATAGCAAGTAATCACATAAATTTATTGTATTAAACTACAAATAATGTATGGCATTGATGAGGAAGTTGTTATTTAATCAGTCTGTACTCTTTTTTCGGGCGAAGCCGCGACGTGTAGTAGTGCTAGTAACTGTATAATGTATAATTTTTTCTTTAGTATTTTGGTAATTAAAAATCTATTAAGAAAAATGAAGAGTTTCTCAATGCCAGTTGCTCAGATGGAGCGAGTTAGACACCACAGCCTTGATACAGATTACTTTAGTGTCATAATCAGCTCATTATTATAGGCAAACGAACTTCTGTAGCAAACGTGCTCATTATTATAGGCAAACGAACTTCTGTAGCAAACGTTCGTGAAACAAAATATTAAAAAACCACACATACTACCATTTTTAAGTCATAAGAATTTTCTCTTTGAATCAGAGCATATTTTAACATGTTAACTGGGCGACATAAATGTCGCCCAGTGATGGGCTGAGGCGCCGGGCGGGCCAGGGCGCCGGCAGCGGCAGTAGCCTACTGCACCGAAAAAGGGTGCTCATCGTTGCAATTTACGGTTCTTGTTCAGGTTATTTTACTCCAACCAGGGTTGGGTGAACAGGGTGCCACGGCTAGTAGTCTATGACTGTTAGCAGCTAGAGACACCTAGTAGTACGAAGTTACTGTCGTTGGTTGGATGAGTTTAAGAACCCTCGCATAGTTGAATTTGCTATTAAAAGAAAACACTTATTGTGCAAAGTTCACCTTATGGCTCTTATAGGATTAATAATTGTTCAGTTGCATTGATTTGGTAAAAAAGTAATATATTAATATTAATAATAGGAAATAATAATGTAATATTTTATTTAATAAAATTGAATGAAACTTTTTGTTGGGCTTCCATTATATATATATTTTTTATTACATATGTATATTTTAAAGAATGAGTGCAATAATATATACTAATAAAATTATTAATTTCAAAGTTATTAGTATATATTATTGCACTTATTCTTTAACATATACGTATATAATAAAAAAAAAAAATATAATGGAAGCCCAACAAAAAGTTTTATTCAATTTTATTAAATAAAATATTACATTATTATTTCCTATTATTAATATCAATATATTACTTTTTTACCAAATCGATGCAACTGAACAATTATTAATCCTATATACGAGTCATAACTTTGCACAATAACAGTGTTTTCTTTTAAAAGCAAATTCAACTATGCAAGCGTTCTTAAACGCATCCAACCAATGCAGTAACTTCGTACTACTAGGTGTCTCTAGCTGCTAACAGTCATAGACTACTAGCCGTGGCAGGAGTTCAATAGTGGGGGTACCAAATTACGTCTAAAATACTTTGCTGTGAGGTCTATATATATAATTGGCATAACTTGACTTCGAAATTTGTAAAATAATATTTGAGGGATAATTTTGGTCAATATTTTTAATATAACATTAGTTTGGACATTTTCAAGTCCCCAAACAATAGACTCGTCCGTATCAGTTCGTCCCCGCCTCCCTCCACCACCGCCATCCACCAGGCATCAGTCACCGCGGACTGCGCTGTCAAGTGTCACGTATAATTTATGTAAATTAAATTGTTAGTGCGTTTTGGTGCTTAAGCCTTTCGTCCGGTTGTACGAGTGTAATGTGTTTTGTGTATAGTGCATAAACTTTACTAATACGATATGTCCGAGAAAAAGAAACCTTCGGGTTCGTTTTATAGAAAAAGAAGAGCCGAGGCTCTTAAGGAGAAAGAAAAACAAGCTAAATTAATGAAAAGGTTTGTTACACTACAATCTATTTCTCCCTCGTCATCACAACCTCAGGTAAACTGCAGTGATCAGCCAACAGAAACAGAAGCTGCCAAATTTGATACTTGTGTGGTAAGTTGTTTTATTTTTCAATTAGATTAAGTATTAACTCTTTTGGGTCATTATAATTACTATTCCAATTCTCCTGTTGACGTTTTTCTAGCTTCATCAAGTCCTTAAATAGAAATCAGTTCTTTTTAGTAGACGTAATAATTTGGTGAAAAAAATCACCGCAGCTAACACGGAGAAAAATAATCCTGTGCCCTCTACTAAACTGAGTCGAGTCGAGTGATATCGTTGAGTCCCCTGCACTCGAGAGTTGAGTTCTCACAACTCGGTTTCTTTCCAGTTACGTCACGTTGTGTAAACTCGGAAAGTCTACACTCAGAGAAATTTTGAAATGCATTACCTCGATGTTTTAGATAAAATTTACCTGTACGATTCCACAGAGTTAAAGATTTACTAATTTGGAATAACAATAAGCCTAAATTAGAGTTGCGGCAGTTCGCTTTGTTATGGAGTTGCGTTGACTCGAGTTTAGGAGTGTAGCACCTCTAAAACTCGAGTCCCCCGACCTCAATTGTTTTGAAAGCGGGCATCTCTAAATTCGAGGAACGGATATTCGAAAAATAGAGGACGACAAAAACACACGATTTCAATATTAATAATTATTATAAAAAATACAGGCTACTCGAAAATATGTCTTATTACATTATGTAATGTAATTAATTAACTAAACAAACTATTTAATTTTTTATAATACTGAAACATAAAAAAAAATTCATTTGTAACTTATTGTTTAACATAAATATGTTATTTTTATTTGTCCAAATGTCGAGCTTAAAACTGCTTAAAAAATATAGTTTTTAATTATTTATTGTTGCAAATAATTGTTTTTTAATGTAAATAATTAAAACATATACAAAATTTCACCCAAATCTAATGAAATTTACTCAAGTTATTGTGTCCCATAGAAATAAATTTTTTTAAAAATTTTGGTTTTAATTATTAAAAAATTATAAAATTTTTAAATTATTTACACGTTTACAAGTATACACAAATTTTTTTTTACAGGGCATATTTTTTTTTCGTTTTACTAATTGTATTTTGGGCTTTGCAGGCTAAAAGTTCTGGCATGAAAGTATCAAAAACAATCATAGATTTCTTCTATTTTGGGTCCAACAAACGCCAGCATGAAGACCAGGATCTAGCTCAAAGTGAAACACATCAAACTGAAAATACACAGGAAAATGTAACAGCTACCAGACCAACATTATCCTCTCATTCCTCTAGAGAATGTAATAATTTATCCAAAACTTTTCCCGCTCACGATTCTGCCTTAGAGTCTAAAGACGCTACTGGTGAATGGTATAAGGGGACAAAATTAGGGTCATCCTGGATACTTAATACTTACCCATGCCTTGAAAAAGTAAAACTGGGAAAACGGAGTGGGATGAAATGTACAACCTGCTTTAACCAAATACAAGAAGCAAACAAATTTTCAAAGAATGGTAGTGTTCCAATAGCTGACGGAGTTCGAATGGACGGACACAGGGAACTTGAAGGATAGTCGATCATTTACATTCAGAATCTCATATTGCGGCAGAACAATTGGAACAAATGCAGCAGAGATGGATGTTACAGTCTGAAAAGCACCCGTGGGTAAAAAGTTTAAAATCTCAAAATGCAGAAAAAATTAAAATATTGATTGAGATGGCTGTCGATGTGTAACCCTCATAATAGTCGACAGTGTGTTAGTGTGTAATAAGGGATAGTCGTCAGCTAACCCTTAGTGCCAATTCTTGGCCGTCAAGATCTCTAGCAAAAATGCACACTGACATTCAGATAGCGTCTTATAAAGACAGTGGACTGGATGCACAGTTTGTTGAATCCTTCCCCTGAACTTCTGCAGTATAGAAATCCTGTAATCTACAGGGAAATGCTTGACGTTGTCAGTAGTTTGACGATGGAAAAAGTCATAAAAGAGCTAGAAAAAGCTGACTGTTTCACAATTCAGATAGATGGATCATGTAACAAATATGGTGTTGATAATAAGTTTGTAACCGCCCGATTTATTTCTGAAGACAAAGAGATGAGGTCAATATTTCTAGGTGAGAGTAACTCCGTCAAACGAGGAGCAGAAGGCCTTCTTGATGCTGTTAAAATTTTGTTTGAAGATCTGGAAATTGAGAGTTTGGCAAAAGAAAAACTAACGAGCTTGACAACGGATGGCGAAAATGCTAACACAGGTAAGAACAGTGGTCTGTGGGTCAGAATGAAGAACTGTCTGGAAAGAAATATTTTATGCATCTGGTGCATTGCCCACAGATCTGACCTTGTACTTTCCAATCTTGAGTTAAGTATAATGGAAGTTAAACACTGGAAAGCGAACTTGAAGGCCATGGCTACATTTTACAGAGGGTCATCTGTAAGATTCAATGAACTTGAACAAATAGCCAAAGCTGGGAATCTTAAGGTTTACAAATTCCCAGCTTACTTCGAAGTTAGATTCGTAGAACATCTAATTAATTTAACAAAAGCAGTGTGAAATAATCTTCTGTGTATAGAAAAGCACTGGAAGTCAATAGTTGATAACCCTGATTCATCAAAAGTCGAAAAAGCCACTGCAAGAGGATTTATGTGACTGTGGCAAAAAGAGGGTGACCAGCAACTCTTAACAAGCCTCATGCTCGATATCTTGAGGCAAATTGAAAGGCTACAGAAAGAGAGTCAACGATCAATGGTAACTCTGCCTGATATTGAAACCACAAAAGAAATTATTGTCACTTCACTCTCGCTGATGGAAAGTCAGCCTTATCCGGGAGGATATGAAGAACAACTGTTGGAAAAGAATGCAGTCAAAAACAGAAATGATGATAAACCTGATGTAGAGTTTTGCAAGAGAAGAGCAGTTAACTCCTTAGTATCCACATCCATGAGAAGTTGTTGGTCTGCAGTGAGGAAGGAAATAGTTCTCAGCTGTAAGGAGTTCCTCACTGTCAGACTTGCTGACGACCAGCATAACATCCTGAACACAATGAACAAGTTTCTCAGTGCAAGAACTGCACCAGTTATGATCAACGCAGTACGAAGTGAAGTCAAAGACATGTTTGGTGATGATGCCGTTTCGCCGTTTACTGACGATGTAATCTGCTTATTCTGCAGTGAAAAATTACCTGGACCCCTGGAAATGGATGATGCGTCAGCCAAATTGTACCATTACTTCAAAGTGTCTAAGACCCACTCAGTGTTTTCCAAGCTGGTCCAGACATATATTTGCGTGACGCCTCACAGTGCAGGACCAGAACGGGCAGTGTCTGTTCACACAACACTCAAGACTAACAAACAGTCCTCATATTGCAGAAAAGCTCTCAACTCTAGAATGTATATAGCTCTCAATGGTGTAGGGACTGCGCTGTTCGACCCAAGACCAGCAGTAGCAAAATTTTTAGAGGTCAAAGAAAGAAGAAGGAAACTTCCAGATGAAGAAATTTATCAAAACCAGAAATTTACAAAAACGTTTTTTCAAAAGACTAACGTATAAGGGTATAGTCTAACAATATTGTTCTGACCTCAGATGTTTTTTTTTTAATAGCCTTTAGCCTTTATGATGTAGTTACAGCAACATTAACCATTTACGATTAAATTACTAATTTCATTTCACAAATAAACACTTAATTAACATTATTTGGTGAAATATTGGTATACCTTTAATAAAGGATGTCATATATTTAGGCTTACTTGAACATTACTTAATTTGTTTAATCTGTCAATTAGTACTGTTATATTGTATATTACAAGAAATTATTTTGCATTGCATTTATTCAATGAAATATTATTTAAGAGAAATTTACCTCTGACACTAATTAATAAAGCAGCCATACTTACTTTCAAATTTAGTTTTATTTCTTACCTATAAATTACTACTTTTAGTATTGTTTATTTTTCTTGTTATGTCGTAGTACAATACTACAACTGTACAAATGTATTGGTGACTGGTGAGGCATTTACCCTAAAGCGATGAACACTTTGGGAGAGGGGGGGCGCTAAGCGGCCGTAGAAGGGGCGCCGGAGTATAGTGTCGCCCAGTGAAAATTCCTTAAAATATGCTCTGCTTTGAATGTATACATGTAATATGTATTACATGTAACTTACCATTCCGGTATAGTGGTGAACAATAAAGAAACAAAAAGATGTAGCCCTACAGCTCTGCATGTTTTTGTACCAGAGCTGTAGGTTGATCATTTTATAATAGTAGTTATGGGGGTCAACATTCTCCCAGTTACCTAATGGGTCTCAACTAACTTCTGTAATAGCTGTAGACATAAAAATTGTTTTTAATAATTTTTTTAATGCTTTAATTTATTAACTTTTCATCTTACAATATGCATTAAACACACGCACGTACACACACACACACTACTTACACATTTGAAGAAGATTCGCATGAAAATGTATTTGTGCTAACTAGGCTCTTGTGCAGTTTCATATATCAACAACAATAACAGATTTCATCTACTTCTGCTCTAATTAATTAAAATAGTAATATGTATTTAAATTGAAAAAAGTAATAATTGAAATTGCTTGTGGAAAAAGCTTAACTCTTTTTTGTTAGTAGTAAATAATTAACACCTTACACTTATTAACATTAGTAATAAAAGCAATTAATGTAATTATTTATATGTACAGGTAAAGACAATAAAGTGAAGGGACTTGCAGCTCCAGCAAATTTGTCTATGAACCAAACTCTGGAGGGCCACAGCGGTAAGATACAGGTCATCACTTGGAATGAGCACCATCAGAAGTTGACAACCAGTGATCAGAATGGCTTGATCATTGTGTGGATGCTATACAAGGTATAATGTAGTTACTGAATAAAGAAATGAGTGCATTTCTTTCCTTTCACTTTACCTCTCTTGTTCATGTTTTCAGTTTCTTACCTTTGTTACATACAATAAAAATAGTTTATGGAAACTTGAAGATATTGATGTCTTCATGATACTAGTACTGAATGTTGTTGAAATATGAATAAACTTCTTGCAGTAAAGTTTGCACTTTAGAATTGGTCAGTTATTATGTAAGCATAAATGTGTGGGAAGCAAAGGTTCAATGAATATTTTATTGTACAAGTAGCTACTTATTGTGGATAAATAAGTAAAAATTTGTGCTGCACGCACGCATGTGCGCGCTTGCATGCACACATGTATAAATGAGTATGTGCACAGACATACTTAATAAAACTGTATCAAACAAGTGATTTTAAGTCTGTATCTACTTCCCTTACGATATATTTTACTAATTTTCTGGCATTGTAGCCTTTAAGATTCATTATTATTAATTTGTTTTAAATAATTAATATTAATTTATAACATGAAATACTTAAAACATTTTTGACAGAAGCAAAACGTCATTAAGTTAGTGTATTGCTGTTCAGTCCTATATTTCTGTTGTTATATTAACAGTTCAGTAAATGAAACATGTAAATACAGATTAATGACATATTGATAGCACCATATTGAAAAACTTATTATTGTCAAATTGTTATGGTTAGGGCTCATGGTATGAAGAAATGATAAATAACAGGAATAAATCTGTCGTGAAGGGGATGGCCTGGAATTCAGATGGTCAGAAAATCTGCATTGTATATGAGGATGGTACGTTACATCTTAATGATATAATGGTGTTAGTAGTAGACGTTGTTGTAATAATAGTAGCAACAGCAGCGGCAGCTGTAGCAGTAGCAGTAGCAGTGGTAGTAGTAGTAGTAGTAGTAGTAGTAGTAGTAGTAGTGGTGGTGGTGGTGGTGGTGGTGGTGGTTCTAGTAGTAGTAGTAGTAGTAGTAGTAGCAGTAGCAGTAGTAGTAGTAGTAGTAGTAGTAGTAGTAGTAGTAGTAGTAGTAGTAGTAGTAGTAGTAGTGCAAAATGTAAATAGTTTAAATTGTAAGGCCAAGCAGGTATTTAAGTAGCTGTTTCTATATTTTATAGGCGCTGTAATAGTTGGATCTGTGGACGGTAACCGTATTTGGGGCAAGGAACTAAAAAGCACAATTTTGACAGGAGTGCAGTGGTCACCTGATGGAAAACTTCTTATATTCAGTTTACGCAGTGGTGAAGTTCATGCATACGACAACCAAGGAAATTTCATTGTATGTTATTACTCTATCACTTTGCACATGAGCACGTGAGTGAGAGTGTACAAGCATTTATGTTATCCAGTATTGTTGTGGAAATACTTTAATCTGTGATACGATTGTTAGGCCAGATATTAGCTTCATCCTTAGTCTCAAGTAGTACTACAGAAAATCCTACTCCAAAAAAGTTTTGATAGCATAAAAATAGTTACTTACCCTACATTGTAATTTCCACCATTGCCTTTCAGGTGCCTTGGGCTTTTGTATAATTATTCCATTTATTTTCATACCAAATTGAAGTACCCATCAAAATCTGTTTGCAGTTCAATGAATGCTGCCAACCAACCAGAAAAGGTATAAATGTGCATTGTCAAGGTATAGTAAAATTGAAAGTTAAGGGCATATATGCAGAAACCAGTTTCCACTTTAAAATTCTAATTGGTGGGAGGGGAGAATGAAGAATCAGCTGTCATGCATGTGTCATCAATGACAAATGAAGGTGTTGCCAACATGTGCGTTGCATTTTAGTTTCGTTGTTACTTTCAAGTGCTAGTGTTATTCATGTTTTGATTTTTCTATTATTGTTTTTATTTATTATTAATAGATAAAAATAATATCTATTAATAATTCCTCGGGACGTCAGAGGAAGCGCTGGAGTGACCAGCTCTAATCTTTCTATTTGATACAGGAACAAACCATTCTTGGTTTAATCCTTGAAGATGATGATGATGATGAAGATTTGTTATAAATTATACCATTATTTTAGAGTAATTAATTTTGATTGTCATTTAATTTACTTATACCGTGTCTTTAATTCTATCATTATGTATAATCGTAATTGTTACATTATCATCTGTTAACACGTGTTTTGTTGTTAAAATGTATACTTCTCTTGGGTAAGAGTTTGAAGGGTGAAGACAGAGATGTGTTTATAAAACATTCTGATATTGTTTTGTGTCAGAAGCAAATTCAGGCACATGTATTATGTTACATTTACTGATATATTTATCACTTGCTTGTACATAAATGTTAACAAATATTTATTTTATATTTATTTTGTTTAAATGTAATGTTTACAATTAAATAATAGGCTACATAATATTATTTTTAGAGATCTTCTTGTTTCAGAGGGAATTGTTGTTGTCGTATGACACCACACTCGCATATCTTTCTATTTAATCATATTCCTTTAATTACTATTTTAATTTTAATAATACTTCAGATTGTTTATTTCGTCCAAAATAATAATCATATCATTTGTTCAGCTAACTGTACATGTAGAGAGAGAGAGAGAGAGAGAGAGAGAGAGAGAGAGAGAGAGAGAGAGAGAGAGAGAGAGAGAGAGAGAGAGAGAGAGAGAATTTTGAAACAGAAAGGGGGAGCGATTTTAGAGAAAACTCTCAACAATACATGAGTTTTGTTTACTATTAGACGTCTTACTTGTAGGTTGGCTGCACTGAGCCTCCTACAGGCTCACATTTCATAGCCACTCCCTCCACACCAGCATTCCCCACTGTGCGTACCCACCTTGCATATACTGATCCCTTAGGATTTTAATTTTACTATACAACCCTTATTCGTATTTATCACGTATGAGGCTGTATGTATTGTAATTTATTACCTTTTATCGTTTAATTAATTATTGTTAAAAATGTATTTTCGTATGTACTAATAAATAACCTCAGGCGCCATAGTGTACAAAATACCACTACATACATTTACGTTTAGGGCCAGGATTCGTGCAACACGAACCAGTTTTGTGAAATAAATTACCTGAAATAAAACATACACCAAATAACATATTTAATGACTTTTATTAGTGTTAAACTGGTATTTTACTACATAGTGAAAAATAAATAAGACCCACACATTGCGTCATGGGCGTTTCAAAAATCAAATTACCCTCCAAAATACTAATATGTGATAGAAAATGTGTTGTATTAGATAATTATGATATATATATGATAAATATAGTTATACATCTTTAGATATTGTTTCGCACAACCCAGCACTTAGTAATTACTCATGCACACGCAATCTCTCTCTCTCTCTCTCTCTCTCTCTCTCTCTCTCTCTCTCATGGTACAATTTGTTATGTTATGAGCTCATTTGTTTTTTAAAAGTGACATTTTGAATAATTGAATTTATATGTTACGTGGTAATTTTAATGGAATTTGATGTGAAAATAAAATAATCTGGTGTGTGATGGAACGTTCTCACCAAAGTCGTGTAGGCCTCCTCGCACTTCTAGAATCGCCCAGACTAGCACAATCGGTAAAGTTTTACTGTGATTTATGGCGCACCGTCGTGTCGACCTACGTAACACCCCGGACCGATTCTATATGCCGATCTACATGGGACGATCCATCGGCCGATGACGCCTACACGAAGCCGAACTTTTAACGTTCCTTATCACATGTTTTAGATATTTATACTGTTTATTAACCACTTACAGTGGTTTAAATATTAAAATTCACGTATGAGTGAACGGGTGGCCGGCCGGCTCTGCTCACTGTTGCAGATGAAATGACGAAGAGTCTTTGTTATAGGTTGCAGAGGTGGGGTGAACCTACGTCACACGTTCTTTGTTAAGCTGTTGACAGCATCGTGCTGTTGGTGTAAACACATTCTCAGCCGCTGACGTAATTAAGGATCGGCACTCTTATCGCAACAAATTACATACTGTTTTTCTGATGTTTCACAGTTTTTTGCTATGAATCGGTCCAAATCCTGGCAAATATTATTATACACTCCTCTCACTATATATTCATACTGGTTATTTAATGTTGGTTTGATTATGACCAAACTAAGAAAATACGATAGTTATGGTTTTATTTACCATATTTAAGGTAATTATAAAACGTACCATGATTGTACCATTACAAAACCCCCTCAATGAAAGATTGTGTGTTGAAGCACAAAAACTTTCATTGACCCTTTCATACTTCCTAAAGGGATCAGCCAGGATAAGTCGCCACAACCCCCTTACAATTTTACATAAAAGAAAATAACAACTCACCCTTGGTCTGATGATGATGACCGTACCTACATGACCTTACTGGACTTCTCCTTCGAGATCCCAACACCATAAGGCCACTTAGGCTCTTAACGTCCCTGCTCTGACGCGTTGGCCAGCTCAGGACCGCTGTCATATCACCAAACACTGAAACAATAAATGAAAAATCTCAAAATAGTGACTTGGTAAATTACTCTATCCTCAACTGATCTGGTTCCCCTTAGCTAGGTGCTGGTTTGTTCTAATAAGCACTGGGTTGGCTTAATAAAGTTATAAAAGTTATACTACTAAAAATAATTCTCAAGAATTAGAAAGAATTTCCCTTCTTCATATTGACAAATCCTGCATTAATGAATGGTTTCGATTACTATCGATAATATTTATCTCATTCTCTGTTATAATTACTGTAATTATAACATAAACACATTGATATTATAACGTAAAATTATAGATACAGATGTTTGTGATGTAATTATGTAGTATCTACTTTCCTTGGGGTCTTATTATGTCAAGTCCACTGTTGGGTTTGTCGATCTATAATGTAAAATTATAGATACAAGATATGATGATAGTAGGTTATGATGGTGTATTCGATATATCTTGGTGTGTTCGTGTGGGTGTAGACACGCACTGGTATCTACGATAATGTTGTTTATTAAAAGATGTAATCGTAATTATTAAGGTTATTGGTGTTATTGTATTTTTTTTTTCTGGGTGCGTAATAATAGTCCACTTCTTTTATTTGACAATGGTTCGCGCACTCTGTTGTATACCTCCCTCACTTACCACATGTGAACACTTCAATCCTGTTCTGTGACGTTTTTTCTGAAATACATGCACTTCAAATACAATTAAATATTCAGATGGAATATTTAATACATTATCACACATAAAAATACATAAAGTAATATCTAATTAAAATTCTGAATTATGTTAGATCTCTTCAAATTCTTCCGCCACCTGTGTCAGAACTGATTAAAAAATAAAATGAACTTATTTTTAATAGAAATGATACTCCTTTCACTGGTAATAAAAGTGGAGGTTTATTAACAATTTAATAAATAATATACTCTTTGACAATTAATAAGCAAAAATTAACAACCTTTCAATTACTGATTACAATTAATAAATTCAAATAAGACTCTGTCCATTTCTCAAGGCTGGTAGACCTGTTATTGGTACAATAATTTAACTTCAATAGGTTATGTTATTTTGTTCAGTGAATTACCATATTTCGTAAGGTTCTTTTAGGTAACATGATACCAGGCACAAGATGTAATACAAATAACGATATAAAATTAACAATAATGAATAATAAGCGAACAAATATAAAAAATCAAAAATTGGTACCATATGTCTGGTATTTATGAAACTATTGTACGCGGGCATGCGCACGCATCTCTAATACTAGTTTGCAATTATCAAGCTGTATGACTTGTACAGTATTTAAAAATGTATTACTTTCGTTTAATAATTCGTTTAAAAAAAATCATCTATTCACAAGAGAAAAATTTCTCAAAAAACTCTTTGTTAGTAGTTCTATCTGATTTGGATGTTACTTGAGAACAGATCGGTAATATTGAAATTATCAAGTTACCGTAACGATTCTGAGGTTAGTTATAACCAGTGTTGTTACAATGGATGAGTATTCCTTAACAGTTATTATTTCTTAAACTATACATATAAACATATCATTCGTAATACTTTAATGTACGATTATCAGAATTACATTTATTTATACTGTATGAAAATTAATAAAGTATATTTCAAAACATCGAAAAAATCAAGAAAAATAGGTTTAGTCAAATGAGTGACTAAATATTCGTGTATTCATTAATAATTATTTCAAACATGATATTTTAAATTATTACAAATAATTAAAATATTTTTATAATATTTTAATAATTATGAATTAAATCTTTCTTTAATTCTGATAATTTAATTATTGTTTTCGATACTCTGCATTATCTGACTTGCGTAGTATCGAAAGTTAGTAATTTACGAAATTATTATTTTTTATTCAGTATCGTTTAAATAAAATTGTACTCCCTGTTTCTTATTTATCACATCACTCGCAAGTATGGTCGACATTATACACTGACCTTACTTGTTTAATTAAATAACTTCGCACTTTTCACTCGTATATTGTAACATCACAAGATGTCACCTAACCTAAGTGTATGTTATTAGATTTTATAAAAACAGAACAACCATGTAAATAGGTATATAATAGTAGAAATAACCAAGAAAGAAGAAACCAAGAAAGAAGAAACCAAGAAAGAAGAAACCAAGAAAGAAGAATGAAGCAGAAGTGCCACATGAAACAGTAACCCAAGGGCTGTTTGACATTACAACTAGACTGAGACTATAACGAACTAATGGACAGAATAAATTTACATTCAGCTGTCAATTCAGTAAATAGTTGATGTAAACCGAATGTCATTTGTAAACAAAAAAATGAACTAATGAGCAGTTAAATACTGTGAAAGCAGAATCAGCATTTTGCTGATAATAGATGTGACAATGACCCGTAGATTATGAATGCCAAAACCAATGTTAACAATGGCTACATAGTGAGAACTAAGATGTATTTCAGCATCAAATAGATTTGTTGGAAAAGAGAACTATTTATAAAAGAGAATCTTATACAAATATGATGTCTCCACAATTTACCGAATTGAGAACCAATAGGCATTATTAAGGCCAAATTTCAATGTAGGCGATATGCCTTAGCAAGCTTAGACCAAACAGTAGTCAGTAAAATGGCTATCGAGGATTATCACAAGTGTAAACTAAAATGCACAGAACTATGGTTATGCCTTGACATAACAAAAAATGTTATTAAAACAATAGGTTTAATCATAATTTTAATTGTTAAATAGTAGCTTAAAACAAATTAGCTTGAAACGAAATGTCATAGTCAGTAGGATCATTTATTACAATGTATAGAGTTAAGGTGTACAAGTAATGTTCAGCAAAAAACATCAGTACAGCATTAATGGTGTTAGCGCATAAACATTTGATTAATAAAATGTTATGTGAATACAAGCAAGGTTAACCAAAAGTGTAAAATCGGCGACTCATAAAGAGCAGACGACAGTAAGAATAATGTACCCGAACGTTGGTTTTATAACAATGTCGGTCAAAGTGAAAGTAATTCGAGAACGAGTGATATCAAATTAAAGGAAAAAGAACAATCTTTAATTTGATAGTAATATTAACCCAATCGCAACTGTATTTAGTGCGGGAGAGATGTTAGCATCATTCTAAAAATGTACATCGGGAAACTGTTTATAAATAATAACAAGAACGACAACTAGTTACCACCACGACATTTGACGGTTAGAAAAAGCCGTTATCAACTGTCAGAAAGTGACACGTCACACCGACACACCTACCAAAGCCAATCAGAAAATTAGTTAGTAATCAACATTTTTACCTAGAGCCGATCAAAGAGAGGGGTATATAAAGACAAACCAGCGAATTTTGAGACAGACTTTTACTAACTAGCATGCAGCACAGACGTGTGCCCGTCATCTCCACGTTTTTTAATAACACTTAGCGTCAGTTACATAGCACATTGGAACCAATAGTTCAACAACAAGAAACGATTACTTCGAGTTCATCCACAACCAACAACAGTGATTAAGTGCAGTTTCATTTTAATTTTGTGCGGGAATAACGAACAGAAAATAATTTATTGTTATTATTCACGATCCATTTTAATCAGAAGAGGATCGCATTATTCTGTTCTTGTGCGAATTTAGTGCCGAAACCAAGTAATCATTATAATCCGATTACTTAAGTGATTAATAAGTTTTAATTAAATAATTAAAACTCAGAAGGTAAAAGTGCAATCATTATTAATCTTGATCTGAGTGCCATAACCTGTACTTATTGCAACAATAACCTGTACTGACGCAAAACACAAAAACATTATTTAAGATTACACCACGTCTCGATTTATTATACAAATTTGTTATTAGTAATTAAGCTATATGTTAGTTGTAAGGGTTCTCACTTAATAGATATTGTCACTAAAAAAGCAAGCGTTGATGAAACGCGCGATCTTTCAACAGATCGTTTTTTTTTTTTTAATTACTTTGCAAAAGTAACCTAAAACTTTGTTGATCAATTGTATATCAAAAGGATTATTGGATATTGTGTAGGCATAATTGTTTTCTTTTGTGTCTCAAAGAATTCACAACTGAGATAATCATAATTTTAATATTAAAAAATAAATAGTATCTGGACTTAACCAGATTTATAATTCATGTTCTGAGCAAGCCGTATAAGGCATATAATGACTGACTTTTAATTGTACAACTTTGTACTACTGAGATTATAATAACTTTCATATTAAAAATAAATAGTATCTGGACTTAACCAGATTTATAATTCATGTTCTGAGCAAGCCGTATAAGGCCTATAATAACTGACTTTTAATTGTACAACTTTGTATGTTTACATTATGTTTATTTTTTTGAATTCACTATAAGGGTGTAAATAAACCCATTATTAACAGCATCACCTGATTTTGATTTATTTCTATAGGATAATTGAATATTTTCTTTTAATAAGCTTCAACAACCTTCTGTTGTGTTTAACGTATTGGAATAGCATTGCCAAAAGGTGGTACTCAACTATTTTAAATTTTCTAATCATCCAGTAATATTGTGCGTGGGTTTTACACGGGATTTTCCCTAAATAAATCCGTGTGGCGCCCACTAATTAATAAACAAGGTAACATAACCTTGCAACCAAAGGGAGTTGGTGATTGTAAGCTGAGTTGACAGTTTAGTGAACTTCTAGTAAACACAATCAGGTACGTAAAAGCATATGTTTGTTTATGATATTGTCCAGACTTTACGAGACGTGACATACTCAGACTACCAGTTTCAACCAGACGAGAACTATTATCAAGCAACCAACTGCTATACTTCATGTTTTAACTTAAGTTAATCTAGCATTTAAGTATAATCAACTTCACTATTTTATTTATTTAATACAAGGGAATTTTTTAAAAAAACAAGTATAATTAAGCCATTGTAAACACTGTGAGTAACTTTGAATGTTTTATTTTGAATTACTTTACTACATTAGTCACCTTCAATTAGAAACAACCATTCTCAACATTGAGTTACTTCAAAAGAACACTACACACATAGTTAACCTTTGTTTTAACGAGACTTTTAATATTTTGACCACGAATTTAATAAGTTTAAACAACAACAACACTTTTATTTTATTTCAAGTTACTTGTAACCACACACGTTTTCATGTTATTACAAATAGGTTAGACCAACCGTGTGACATCTAAACGGAATTTAAACATTATTTTAATATAATTTCTGTAAACGAATAAACATAATCAGTTTAAACACAACCCCTAATAATCGTTTTCTTATAAATTGACGCATACAACGCGGGGCATTAACTTTAACAACAAACCATGTAAAACCCCGAATAGCGCGTTTTCTTATAAATTGGCGCACCAACTAGTGTGGCTTAAAAAATATTAAATAAATATATTTTTTATATTTTATATTAGCCCGGTAGACACGAAAAATTAACATGCCGCACACCCACCAATACGATACAAGATATAAGGACAGTAGGGTAGGAGAGATGCAACGGGATGTAGATACAGACGAAGAGCAACCCACAGACGAGATGGGAGTTATTACAATCAATAATATCGAAACTAGTGCCGACGAAATACCTCATGTAGAACCAGAGATGGAAATAATAGTCAGCGACCAACCGAACAAAACAACAGAAGGGACGAGGATGGAGAGTATGATGATGAGAATGATGGAACAGATGACGAAAAATAATGACTCGATGAATAAAAATATGGAAACATTGAAAGAAGATGGTAGGAAATCCCAGGAAGAGAACCAAAGAAATATTGAGTTACTGAAAGAAGATGGTAGGAAATCCCGGGAAGAGAACCAAAGAAATATTGAGTTACTGAAAGAAGATGGTAGGAAATCCCGGGAAGAGAACCAAAGAAATATTGAGCTATTGAATAGAAATATAGAGTCGATAAGGGAGGACCATCGGGACTTAAATAGAAATCTGGAATCGCTTAGTAAAAATGTGGAATCGCTGAAGGAGGACCTAAATAAAAGGATAGACGATACTCATAAGTCTATGGACGCGCTGAACGGTAAAATCGACGATAACAGCCAGGCCATTAGAGAAGAATTGAACACTACCTTGATCGAAATTAGCAGGAGGATGGAAGAAGGCAATGATAAAATAAACACAAGAATAGACGTGGAGATTGCCGTTGTGAGGGAGGAAATCGTCGAAGTAAATAAAAGGTGTGAACAACACGACCAGGACTTGCAGCGAACCAGAAAAGAGGTCGACGGGAGACTCAATACCATGGAGGAGGTGACCGAAGCAAGGATAGAGTCTTTAAAAAGGACAAATCAAGATGAAATTAAACGAGTAAGGTTGGACGTAGGTGAGCGCTGCGAAGAAGTAAGTACCTCTGTAGATGCAGTGAGGAATTTAACCGTCGCAAATCGAGAGAGGATTGAAGAACTTAGACAGCAGGAAATAGTACAAATGCGGGAGGAGATTGAGATTATCCGCAACCGTCCGATACCAGGTCAGTACTTACTACCGAATGATAACCGCGACGCTATCAATTTTAGAAATTATCGACGTAACCCCATCGAATTTTTAGCGCGTGTGGAAGAACACTTGGCGCGGATTAGAGAAACTAGGTGGAATAACATAAAAAGTTTGATCGACGAATACTTTAAAGAAATCTACGACAATTGGTGGACCGCAACGCGCCACGAGGTTCATAGTTACGATGAATTCAAAACTCAATTCCGCGCAAAATATTGGTCCGAGGCGACGCAAAACATCGTACGAGACCATATATGTCATGGAAGATACGATGCGAACCGAGGAGGGACCATGACGTCATACTTCTTAGGTCAAGTATGTCTCACAAGAAACCTAGAAACAAAGATACCGGAGGAATGTCTTGTCACAAAATTGTCTTATCACTTTGAAGAGGGTGTTGCAAAAGCACGTCAGTGGGGACAGATTAAGACAATAGCAGCTATGTCAGCGCTGCTCGAAGATCAGGAGCACGAGGGATATTACCGTAGGAGTCGTCGACGAAATGACCAGTTTAATACCACAGGCGGCAATACGAACAATAATAATAATAACTACCCTCGAAATTCTCGAAATAATTTTAATAATAATGGTCAGACAAACCAAAATTATAATAACGCTAATAACAATAACAATAATAATAGGCCAAATAACCCGAATAACAATAATAATAACAATAACCGGCGACCCAATTTTAATAACAACACTAATCGACCACCAAACCAAGGCGGGAATAACCAACCGTCGCAATATCGACGAGCAAATTATGTACAAGCTAATTACGACTCCGATAGAAGGCGACGATACCAACGGAGAGACAGCTACAGTGGAGACAGAGTAAGCATGAGAGGGGGACGATGGAGGAGTAGTAGCATTGAGGGTGACGACCGCAATAGCGACTACCGACCGCATGTACATTTTGTTCCAGACCAGGAACCCGTCCAGCAAGGAGGACGTACCATGATGGATGATGGGGGTAGTAGGAATGATCAAGACCGACGCAACGAGGAGAATACAAGCTCTTTAAACTCCTCGCGGCAGTGAAAAATTATGGTAACATAAGCCCTTCGCTGAACCACTCTATTGGGTTTGATTACGGCAACAATACGAATAAAATCACTATCTTATTTAACCATTACTTAAAAAATATACGACAGGAATTGCTAGAGGAAGTTGTAACCGATCACCAGCAACACACCCACGATATAGTATACGTGACGGCCACCATTAACAAAGTAGCTGTCATGTTAATGGTCGACACCGGGGCCAACGTTTCCCTAATGGATAGCACCGAGCTCAATCGTATTCAGGAGGAGAGCAGAGTCAGCATACCGACGTTACCTGTTACGAATATCATCCTGATAGGGGCTACGGGACGACAAAATAAATCAGTAAAAAAACAAGTTAGGTTGGAAGTAACCAGCCAAGGTGTAACCATTCCAATGATTTTTCTAGTAGCAACAGGTCTACCATTCCGTAGCTTGATCGGCTGCGACCTTCTACGTAAACACTCCGCCATAATCGATTTAAGTTCAGATAAATTAACTCTGAAAACGACTGACGCGGATTGGATTGCAGACGTTGTAGGAAACCGAGAAGTTCCCCATGAAAGAACGATATTCCATATACAGCGAACGACCAACCCTAGAAACCAAGTATTTAGGCACGAGCGGGAGTACAGTGATAATAACGATGATCTATGGGCAGAAAAAATCAGAGAAATAAGACAATTCCAATCGACTGATAGAAATAAATCACCAAGTTCAGGCCAACTAAATAAATTAATAACAATATATAATAAATATAGACACGTATTCTCAGACCTACCAGGAAAGGTTAAAAATTATCAATGTGTATTGCATTTTAAGGAACCAGTAAATTTTAATCGCAAATCTTACCCCATTGCGTATTCCCTTAAGGAGGCTGTTCGGTCCGAAATCAATCAGTTAATAGAGGATGACATAATAGAACCCAGTCAGTCCCCTTATACCAGCCCTATAGTGGCTATTAAGAAAAAGAACGGTAAGGTAAGACTTTGTTTAGACGCACGAGAAATAAACAAACACCTAGTCAATAACCGAACATCTCCAGGCGAAATTGAAGAAATTCTAAAGAAGTTCCATGGTGTACAATACATAAGCTCATGGGATACGGTCTGCGGGTACTGGCAGGTCGAGCTGCATCCCAACAGTCGAAAATATGTTGCTTTTATATTTGAGGGACGCAACTATCATTTTAAGAGGTTGCCGTTCGGGCTAATAAATTCAGTAGCCATTTTTATACAATGTATGGATCAGGTGTTAGGACAGGAAGCACTGAAATTCACGACCGTCTATGTGGACGACCTGCTCATAACGTCCACCAATTGGGAAGAACATTGTCAGAGAGTAGAACACGTCTTGAACAAACTATCAGATAATCATATTACTCTAAAATTGGAGAAATCCCAACTTATTGCAAGAGAAGTACAGTTTTTAGGTTTTCAGCTCACCGAATTAGGGATAACTCCTTCGACAGAAAAAATCGAAGCTATTCAAAAGTTCCCCACCCCCAAGAACAAAAAACAATTACAATCTTTTTTAGGATTGTGCAATTACTATCGAAAATTTCAAAGTAATTATTCGGAACTAACTACCAAATTGTCTCCGCAATTGTCCTCGAAGGATAGATGGACATGGGGTCCAGCACAGGAAGGTATATTTCAAAGGATCAAAACGAAATTTCTAGAGACAGTAATCTTGCACCATCCAGATTTTGATAAACCTTTTTATTTGAATTGTGATGCCAGTGACATCAGTTTAGGCTCCACATTATACCAAGAAGACGACGAAGGAAACCACCTGGTAATAAGCTTTGCAAGCCGTACCTTAAACAAATGTGAAAGAAACTACAATGTCACTGAAAAAGAACTCCTGAGTGTAGTATTCGCATGTAATAAATTCCGCACATACATATTAGGATACTCGGTTACTGTTAGAACGGATCACAAGTCCATATCCTTTTTGAAGAGCTGCAAATTAAGTCATGGACGGTTAGCAAGGTGGACTTTGGTCCTACAAGAATATAACATTAATTGGGAATATGTCCCCGGCAGAAAGAATATAGCCGCCGACGTACTATCACGGGTAAACCTTACAAATCAGACTTATGAAGGCGAAAAGGAGACACTAGCTAAAGTGTATAGCATATTAAAAAGCCGGACAGAATTGGAAGGCATTATCAAAGAAATAAAGTCACATCAACGACAAGACGGTAAACTGGCACAAATATTCCAGAGGTTGGATGATAAGGATGTAAAAATAACTCCGTATTACTGTGTAATTGATAATATACTATTCATTAAAACTAAGTATCACGATCACGGTTGGAAATTATGTGTACCTAAAACCTTAGAGAAAGAAATAATCATAGATTACCATATCCGCTATGGGCACATGGGTGCTGTCAAGGTAATCAAGGCGTTAGAAGAACATATGTATATAAAAGATATGAATAGAAGAGTGAGGCAGTGCATCAGAACCTGTCAAGTTTGTCAGATGGTAAAATGCACGAATGAAAGGAAGGAGGGACAGATGATACCCATAACATCTTCGGGGAAACTAGAAAAAGTTTTTGTAGACATCTGCGGCCCATTTCCTAGGAGCGGAGGTCGCCACCAGTACAAGTACTTATTGATTATCTTAGACCATTACACTAAGTATATAAAACTATACCCTATGAATCGAGCAACTACCCAAAAGATACTCAACTTAATAATACATAATTATTTACCCGAGGTAGGTTGTCCGAAAACCCTGATCACCGACCACGGTACACAATTTAAAGGACGGAGGTGGAAGGACACACTGTTGGAATGTGGAATAAAAACATACAAAACTGCAGTGTACCATCCCAGTAGTAACCCTTCGGAAAGAGTATTAAGGGAAGTGGGACGAATACTTAGAACTTATTGTGCAACTCAACAAAGACAGTGGAGTGAGTATGTCTCAGCTGCAGAGGATTTTATCAATCTAGCATATCACCAAACAATTGATACAACCCCATACAATGCCATGTTTGAAAAGCCTCCACCCAGAGAGATCAGTGACCTTATTAAATTCCCACCAAGTCCCGAATATCAATTTGATAAAGTCCAATACCATAATAAAATCATAGAAAAGTTAGAACAACGTAGGAGAAAGTATAAACGGCAAGCACCAGCCCGAATAATCAAATACAAAGTAGGAGAACAAGTACTGTTAAGAAATAGAGAACTGCCCAGCACAATGGAGGGCATAACAAAGAAATTATTGTTGTTATATGTAGGTCCCTATGTGATTACCAAGGACAATGAAAACAATACCTATGAACTCACTGACACAGTAAATAAAAAAGTTAGAGGGACATACAATCAAACATCGTTAAAAAAGTATTATAGTTAAAGGAAATTAAGGAGGATAAGTGGTTACAAAATACCGAATGTTCCAAAGATGTAATACTAAAAAAAAACTGCTATGAGAAAGGACACCTGTATAACGTAGTCATCCCCAATTATAGACCCAATAGAGTGGAAGAGCACAAATAACCCCATGAATATCGACGAGTAAGAAATGATTAATATTAAGGAGGGATAATATGTAATAGTAAGCAACATTCCTCACCCAAACGTTTATGGTATAGAAGATAAAATATATATATTTAAAAACCACTACTATAAACAAACTCATTTATTGTTAAACTACAAAAGGTTGAAGGTAACTAATTAACTATAACTAGTCAATTTGCCTTATCAAGTTACAAAAGTGTGTAGATTTAAGATGTAAGCCAAACCATTTGTTACTGGTGAAAATTTACCAGATCTATCACACCAGGGGATAGAAAATTATATAAGGTCAATCAAATGATTTAATAAGAAAATACAACTACTGTACTATACCTAGAGAAAAAGTATGTATCCTGATGGATATTCTATGTAACTTAATGTTTATAAAATTATTAGTGTATACCTCTCATAAAACTCAAATGTTAAATTAAATCGTCCAGAATAAAGGTTCACCCAACTAACCTTTGAAGGAGTAGAGAGGCAGTATAACAAAGTGTGTAAAATAAAAGAAGGACATTATTATGGAATGTAAGGAAAGAAAAAAATAATATTTGTGAAACAAACCATGTAAACCCCAAGAAGGTCTATGAAATTAGATATTAGTATGTTAATATATTGTCAAATGAAATTGTAATTACAGCATAGTATATAGTATATAAAATCATCCAGAATAAGTGAAAACCACCATCACTTGAAGGAGTAGAGAAGAAAAATAACAAAGAGTGTTAATTGTAAAGATAACTATTGTTATAATGGAATGAAAGGAAAGAAAAATGTTTGTCAATTATCAAATACTATACATCACCAGAATATGTCAGAGAACATAAAAAAAAAAAAAAAATAAAAAAAAATAAAATAAAAAAACCATTTAGTATACAAACCATGTAAGCCCTGATAATTCAGGATGAATATAACTCGTTAAGAAAGATTTAATGAACTATGGTGAAAACAGAAATATATTGTAGACTCTAGATAGAACAGACCAAATGCATAAGTACTGTAAGCATCAAAACAAGAGTATAATCTTAAGAATAGTTAAATGAACCAAAACAAATTGTTAACTAGTACATAAGTAACTAAATAGCTGATAAAAGCATAGCTAAAAAACATCAAGTCTAAAAGAAGTAACTACCTGTAAGAAAGAAAGTATGTTAGCAAGTATAAAGATGGAAATGTGATCTAAATGAAAACCTCTGATACCTTGAATATTATAGTGAATATATTATATTATTGAATATGAATGATATGTGATATTTTTTTGAGTTGTGATAGTGCAACTATTGCCAGGTGCAATGTTTATTTTTTACTCAGACAGAGAAGAGTAATGCCTCTGAATCTGAGAATGTGTAGTGAGGAACGGCAGAGGATGTTAGCCATAGCAAGCCACCCTGATTCCGAAACCTCTACAATAGTTAGGGAATTATATTGTTTTATTGTATCAAGGAATATTATGAAAGAATCTGTGAGGTATGAATTACAATAACCATTAAGATAATCACGAATGCAAAGATATGTGATGAGAAAGTAGAATGTGAATAAGACAGGGAATAGTTAACTTGAGAAACAAGATCAATTATAGTTAAATGACTTAGAGAGTACGCAGCTTGAAAATACTAGTAAATTAAGAATTGTACCATTGGATAAAAAGCCAACCTAGAGTAATACACCAATAATATGTTTAAAAAAAAAAAAAAAAAAAAAAAAATCAGAGTACAAGAGAAAAATTTTTTTATTAAAGTATACTAAGAAACTGACATGAATTGATAATTTTACAAAAAATAAATTTTTTCAAATGATCAATTTTAAAGAGGGTGTATATGTAACATCACAAGATGTCACCTAACCTAAGTGTATGTTATTAGATTTTATAAAAACAGAACAACCATGTAAATAGGTATATAATAGTAGAAATAACCAAGAAAGAAGAAACCAAGAAAGAAGAATGAAGCAGAAGTGCCACATGAAACAGTAACCCAAGGGCTGTTTGACACTACAACTAGACTGAGACTAAAACGAACTAATGGACAGAATAAATTTACATTCAGCTGTCAATTCAGTAAATAGTTGATGTAAACCGAATGTCATTTGTAAACAAAAAAATGAACTAATGAGCAGTTAAATACTGTGAAAGCAGAATCAGCATTTTGCTGATAACAGATGTGACAATGACCCGTAGATTATGAATGCCAAAACCAATGTTAACAATGGCTACATAGTGAGAACTAAGATGTATTTCAGCATCAAATAGATTTGTTGGAAAAGAGAACTATTTATAAAAGAGAATCTTATACAAATAAGATGTCTCCACAATTTACCGAATTGAGAACCAATAGGCATTATTAAGGCCAAATTTCAATGTAGGCGATATGCCTTAGCAAGCTTAGACCAAACAGTAGTCAGTAAAATGGCTATCGAGGATTATCACAAGTGTAAACTAAAATGCACAGAACTATGGTTATGCCTTGACATAACAAAAAATGTTATTAAAACAATAGGTTTAATCATAATTTTAATTGTTAAATAGTAGCTTAAAACAAATTAGCGTGAAACGAAATGTCATAGTCAGTAGGATCATTTATTACAATGTATAGAGTTAAGGTGTACAAGTAATGTTCAGCAAAAAACGTCAGTACAGCATTAATGGTGTTAGCGCATAAACATTTGATTAATAAAATGTTATGTGAATACAAGCAAGGTTAACCAAAAGTGTAAAATCGGCGACTCATAAAGAGCAGACGACAGTAAGAATAATGTACCCGAACGTTGGTTTTATAACAATGTCGGTCAAAGTGAAAGTAATTCGAGAACGAGTGATATCAAATTAAAGGAAAAAGAACAATCTTTAATTTGATAGTAATATTAACCCAATCGCAACTGTATTTAGTGCGGGAGAGATGTTAGCATCATTCTAAAAATGTACATCGGGAAACTGTTTATAAATAATAACAAGAACGACAACTAGTTACCACCACGACATTTGACGGTTAGAAAAAGCCGTTATCAACTGTCAGAAAGTGACACGTCACACCGACACACCTACCAAAGCCAATCAGAAAATTAGTTAGTAATCAACATTTTTACCTAGAGCCGATCAAAGAGAGGGGTATATAAAGACAAACCAGCGAATTTTGAGACAGACTTTTACTAACTAGCATGCAGCACAGACGTGTGCCCGTCATCTCCACGTTTTTTAATAACACTTAGCGTCAGTTACATAGCACATTGGAACCAATAGTTCAACAACAAGAAACGATTACTTCGAGTTCATCCACAACCAACAACAGTGATTAAGTGCAGTTTCATTTTAATTTTGTGCGGGAATAACGAACAGAAAATAATTTATTGTTATTATTCACGATCCATTTTAATCAGAAGAGGATCGCATTATTCTGTTCTTGTGCGAATTTAGTGCCGAAACCAAGTAATCATTATAATCCGATTACTTAAGTGATTAATAAGTTTTAATTAAATAATTAAAACTCAGAAGGTAAAAGTGCAATCATTATTAATCTTGATCTGAGTGCCATAACCTGTACTTATTGCAACAATAACCTGTACTGACGCAAAACACAAAAACATTATTTAAGATTACACCACGTCTCGATTTATTATACAAATTTGTTATTAGTAATTAAGCTATATGTTAGTTGTAAGGGTTCTCACTTAATAGATATTGTCACTAAAAAAGCAAGCGTTGATGAAACGCGCGATCTTTCAACAGATCGTTTTTTTTTTTTTTAATTACTTTGCAAAAGTAACCTAAAACTTTGTTGATCAATTGTATATCAAAAGGATTATTGGATATTGTGTAGGCATAATTGTTTTCTTTCGTGTCTCAAAGAATTCACAACTGAGATAATCATAATTTTAATATTAAAAAATAAATAGTATCTGGACTTAACCAGATTTATAATTCATGTTCTGACCAAGCCGTATAAGGCATATAATGACTGACTTTTAATTGTACAACTTTGTACTACTGAGATTATAATAACTTTCATATTAAAAATAAATAGTATCTGGACTTAACCAGATTTATAATTCATGTTCTGAGCAAGCCGTATAAGGCCTATAATAACTGACTTTTAATTGTACAACTTTGTATGTTTACATTATGTTTATTTTTTTGAATTCACTATAAGGGTGTAAATAAACCCATTATTAACAGCATCACCTGATTTTGATTTATTTCTATAGGATAATTGAATATTTTCTTTTAATAAGCTTCAACAACCTTCTGTTGTGTTTAACGTATTGGAATAGCATTGCCAAAAGGTGGTACTCAACTATTTTAAATTTTCTAATCATCCAGTAATATTGTGCGTGGGTTTTACACGGGATTTTCCCTAAATAAATCCGTGTGGCGCCCACTAATTAATAAACAAGGTAACATAACCTTGCAACCAAAGGGAGTTGGTGATTGTAAGCTGAGTTGACAGTTTAGTGAACTTCTAGTAAACACAATCAGGTACGTAAAAGCATATGTTTGTTTATGATATTGTCCAGACTTTACGAGACGTGACATACTCAGACTACCAGTTTCAACCAGACGAGAACTATTATCAAGCAACCAACTGCTATACTTCATGTTTTAACTTAAGTTAATCTAGCATTTAAGTATAATCAACTTCACTATTTTATTTATTTAATACAAGGGAATTTTTTAAAAAAACAAGTATAATTAAGCCATTGTAAACACTGTGAGTAACTTTGAATGTTTTATTTTGAATTACTTTACTACATTAGTCACCTTCAATTAGAAACAACCATTCTCAACATTGAGTTACTTCAAAAGAACACTACACACATAGTTAACCTTTGTTTTAACGAGACTTTTAATATTTTGACCACGAATTTAATAAGTTTAAACAACAACAACACTTTTATTTTATTTCAAGTTACTTGTAACCACACACGTTTTCATGTTATTACAAATAGGTTAGACCAACCGTGTGACATCTAAACGGAATTTAAACATTATTTTAATATAATTTCTGTAAACGAATAAACATAATCAGTTTAAACACAACCCCTAATAATCGTTTTCTTATAAATTGACGCATACAACGCGGGGCATTAACTTTAACAACAAACCATGTAAAACCCCGAATAGCGCGTTTTCTTATAATATATATTGGTGTAGTGTTAAAGGTTATGTTATTTTAGTTACTTAATAAATATGTCGCGCACAAAATTAAAATATAAACTCCTTCATGTTCGCCGAGTTGCGTGACCTCTCCGTTGAAAAGCTAGACGTGAACTGTAATGTTTCCTGAAAGCGTCTCTCGGTTGTCTGCCGAAAGTCATTCATTCTATTGGCTGGGAACGTTGTACTCTCTGACCCAAACGCCTTTGTTTTATTAAAATATTTAATTTTTTGACAAAATCGAGTTTGGTGTGGAGGCTTTTTGACGTCAGCACTAGTACAAAAACTTAACTGAAAAGTTTAAAATTACTATAACTTTCTTAATTTACGTCCTATCGTTAAATGGTTGATGCCAGTGAATTCAGGACATTTTGCTTGTTAATTTAAGTCCAAAAATGCTTATTTTCCCTTCATCACTGCTATCACAATAACGATTTTATTTATTATTTCTGGTGTATCTTATTTTTATAAGTCCGTTACACCAGATTTTACTTAATTATAATAAAACACTTCTTATCTAAACACTTTGAGTCTATATCTCAATCGGTTTGATATACAATTTGGGAATAATTGTTCCCTACACAAATCTCGTTATGGCGTCACTAAGCGTCCATGTTAGTTTTTCCATAAATATGCTTAGAACTAATTTTTCTTATTTAAAATGATAATATTACAATCTAATAATACTAGTAAAGTTTATCCACACAATTTTACACTATAATATTTATATATGACTGTGGTTAATTTAATATTTACATAGTTTCAGTCCTCTCCTGTCTCTCTTATACAATTTTTTCACCTTACTTTTGGTCTCTTCTATATAAATCATATCATTTAATGATTGTAATTAGTGTACACATATAGTACCTAATTTATTATATACAATGGTTATCCTTTAATTAGTTCAGAACCCTTCAATTTTTCAGTAATGGCTCTGTTTATGTTGTGTCACCTCATAGTAGTCATTTAGTTTTTGTTAATACAATAATTAAATTGTTATTGTTCTACTTGGTTTGGATTTCCAAAGTAGCATTAGATATTATTCTAACTTTTGATAATGTTTTCATTTACTTTTACACAAGTTTATATGTTATATTTTTCATAAATAATTTGTTTGTCATTGTTTGTTTACATTTGGTTTTCTTCATAATAGTCATTTGGTTTTTAATTGTTTGTATATAACATGACTGTTTTTATGGTCATTATCTGTTCTCAAAGTAGCATTGGGATTTCCTCTTACTGCTGGTAACAATTGTAACAATCTGTGTTCAATATTTGATACAGTATTTTTCTTAACTAATTAGCTATACAATGGTTCAGCTTACTTCTGGTCATATGTACATAGTTAGTTAGTTTACAATAATTTAGTTATAATATTGTTCTTATTATGTTCAGAATCTGTTCTCAATGTATTATCAGATATTTATCTCACTACTGGTAATACTCTTATAGACATTGATATTGGTTTTGATACTGTACTTTGCCTAACTAAATTGGTATATTTTTTTCATCTCTGCTATTCTCTGTGCCATTATATCTGACTTGTTCTATTTGCATTGTTTAGCATTATAATACATTGTCTCTTAATATTTATTATTACTATTTATAATAAATTCTCGTTTGATAACATAGTTGATGATCATATACTTATACTAATATATATTATTTTCTGTTGTAATAGGTGTCTTCCCTGTGGGGTTATGTAACAAAATACCATCTGTTGTAGTGCAGTATTTTTCTACTACTAAACTGACTTCACTACGGTATCTTAATATAATACCTTAACTATTTTGTTACACATGTTTATACAATTCCTTCTTAAACACTAACACAAATCTTTTTTGTATTATTTACAATATTTTCTTGTCAATGGTGGAACTTAATTCCTGTCATTGTTTGATACATAACAAATGTCTTTTATTTGTTGTCAGTTCTCTATGAACAATAACATTGATGCTGTTTGGAAGCTCTTGAATAATCGTGAGTTATTCCAAAGACGCTAATGAGGAAGGCTGGATTGTTTGTTAGAAAGAAGTGGACTGTATTAAAGATGTTGAACATTCGTTTATTGAAAAAATCTGATTGTTAATTACGATCGGCACGTGCGGATGCATTTGAGGCAATAACGCCCGAAATTAATTTTGAATGAAATCGTGGTCCATTGTAGATGGACGCAGGTAGTTGAATGAAATGAAATATTATAAATGCATGCTAAAAAATAGCCAGAAGCCGCGGCTGTAAGAGAAGTGTTTTACGAGAGTTGCGCTCGGAGTTGCGTTATAAACTGAACTAAACTTGCTTGCAGCCGGCGGTGATTGCCAGCTGCGGAGTTTGATAAACGCGTGACGTCATCCGTGCGTGCCGTGTAACGGTAGCAGACCGCTTACAGCTGATAAACCAGTACAAAGTTTAAACATACTGCCCGCCAAAATCGGGCCGATTTTGTACATTAAAGGTTAAATTAAATAATATAATAATTAGACTTACATGTAATAAGCGATACAATAATTGGCGCACTGGCCAGAGAGCAATGACGTAATAAACATAATATGAATTCAATTAACAATCACCAGGCATACAATAAATTGACCCTTACGCCAATAGCAAGGGCTTACTGACGTTAAAATTACTCAAAACACAATAGTAATACAATACGCACAATAATACAATAATTAAGTGGATATTGATCTTTCCCAAATAATACCCCTTGATATTTGCCAAGCATTACAATAACAAGTGATAACACCATAAAAAATACAATAATTTCCCCATGATATTGACATAACAACCCCAATGAATTTCATAATGTTTAACCCTTAGAAAATACAATACATATATAGAATAATTGACACTATAAATGACACTTGTGGTTCTCAGAATTTGAATCACACAAACATATTGACAATACACAACATCCATAATGATTGATAGTACATATGAAACACAGTCACTATTGCTGCAATAGCTAGCGGCACATAAACAATATTACAATGCTTATGATACAATTGACTTGTATGCTCGCCCCGGGGAATGTCCCGGGCGTGGTTCATGTAATGTGACACGCACACACACTCACACACACACACACACACACACACACACACCTCGTATGGCACACATACGATTAGTTTGTAGCCACCGGAAGGGGGCATAATTTGTGGATGGGTCGGCGTAAGATACCTAGCGCGGTGCGAACTTCTGCGACGCGTACTAAGGAATCTTGACCCGGAAAAACATTGGTAATTACCCCACGCTTCCATTCTAGAGGGGGGGAATTGTCATCCAAAATGAGGACAAGTTGTCCGACGTTCAAATTCTTTAATGGGGTGCGCCATTTATTGCGCTGCTGCAACTGGTGCAGATAATCCCTAGACCACCGTTTCCAGATGGTCTGCGTAAATTTTTGGAGCAGAAGCCATCTGCCCAAATGAGTATTATTGCCTTGTGTATAATCGGGTTCCGGAAGTGCCGTCAGTGGAGCACCGACCAAAAAATGAGCAGGTGTTAAGGGTTCAGGGTCTCTAGCATCGTCGGACACCGCGCATAACGGGCGTGAATTAAGGCAAGCCTCAATTTGAGAAAGAAGAGTAGAATATTCCTCAAAATTCAAGATCGTACCGCCAATTACGCGACGTAAATGGAATTTAACACTCCTTACACCACTTTCCCACAGACCACCGAAATGAGGGGCTGAAGGGGGGATAAAGGACCATTTGATGCCGTGGAGACCGTAAAACTCCAGAGAAGATTGCTCAACTTCCTTGGAGGTTAAAAATTTGTACCAATCATGCAACATGTGGTTGGCACGACGAAAATTCGTGCCATTATCCGAAAATATTTGCGCGGGAATACCTCTGCGCGATATGAACCTTTTTAAAGCCGCTATAAAGGCGTTGGAAGTGAGATCCGACACCAATTCTAAATGGATGGCCCTAGTACACATGCATATAAATAGAGCGATATATGCCTTGGTCGTGGACTTAGAGCGCTGCCCGCCATGGCGCAAAAGCACAGGACCGGCGTAATCCACGGCCGACTGTGAGAATGGCCTTGACGGCGTGACCCTAGAAGAGGGTAATTGACCGAGTAATTGATTCGCGCCTTTAGCCCGGAAACGAAAACAAGTGACACTTATGTATCACTGAGCGGATATAGGACTTATCGTGTATGATCCAATACTTACGCCTAAGCGAAGCTTGAGTTGATTGCACTCCAGCGTGGAACAAACGGATGTGTTCGTATTCAATTATTAATCTCGTGAGATGAGAGTGCGGGTGCAAAATTATTTGGTGTTTAGTCTCGTAGCTAAGTGGGGAGAATTGCAAGCGTCCACCCACTCTTAAAATGCCTGATTTATCCAGGAATGGGTTGAGAGCAAGAATTTTACTACTGCGTGGAAGGCACCGGTGTGCCTCAAGTTCCCTAACCTCCACGTCGAAATGCAACTTCTGTGATTGCCGGACAAAAATCAAGAGCGTGTCAGACAATTCTTGAGCCGACAAAAAGGACGTGTCTCTATCAACCACCGCGAGCCTAGAATTGCGAAAAAATCGACGGCAATATGCGAAGACGCGAATAAGCCTCGTAAGAGATGAATAATTTTCAATGTAACTATGTGTTGAGGACGCGACAATTAGTGAGGTTTGAGCCTGCTTGCGACGTTCCTCTTCAATGTCGGGAAAAGTACAGGGAGTATTAATGTCGAACGCGCTGACCGGCCATGAGGCCGAATCACGAGCCAACCAGGAGGGACCATGCCACCATTGAGTATGACAGTGCAAACTACGAGGGAGGCAACCGCGCGATAAAACGTCGGCAGGGTTGTCATTTGATACTACATGACGCCAAATTCCCCTGCTGCTAACAAGACGCTGTATTTCCGCGACACGGTTGGCCACAAATACCTTCCAGCGGGAAGATTGCTGATGTATCCAGTACAACGCTATCATCGAATCCGAATAAAGATATAGTCCGTCAAAATTGTAATCGACAGCATTTAAAACCTTGGAGGTTAATTGAGCCAACAATAAACAAGCACAAAGTTCAAGTCTAGGAAGCGTTATCTGTTTCAGCGGAGCGACCCTAGATTTAGCACACAACAAGTTTGATGATATGGTGCCGTTCGAATAGACCGCCCACACGTAAATGCAACACGCGTAACCTTTAGCCGAAGCGTCGGCGAATCCGTGCAGCTGCAATGAACTAACTGGGTAACTGTTCGAACTCTTAACCGACCTCGTAATCTCAAAATGAGTGTCGGAGACTAATTGAGCGTATAATTCCAACCATTGATTGGCTAATGATCCAGACAAGGGTTCGTCCCAATCAGTGCATGCCAACCACAACTGCTGCACGAAATGCTTGCAGCAAAATGTGATGGGAGCGATTAAACCTAGTGGATCATAGATCCCGGCGATGATTGACAACACGCTTCTCTTGTTGAAAACGGTTAAATTGTCATCACCCCTAACGGTGTATAAAAAGTTATCCCCCTCAACATTCCATTGTATTCCCAAGGTACGCACGTTTTGACCCTTGCTGAAGTCACGGGTTACTTGGGCGCGAAGAGTCATAATCTTATGGTGGTTAGAGAACCATTTCTGTAACGAAAAACCATACCTCCTCAACAACTTCTCGATCTCGCATTTCATTTCAGCTAAGCCGTTCGGATCATCCGAACCCGTTATGAGATCGTCTACGTAAAAGTCATTTGCTATGGCCTTAGCAGCTGTAGGGTAGTCGATTTATTTTCATATGCTATTTGAGCCAGACAACGCGTAGCAAGGAAGGAGGCACTAGCAGTGCCATATGTAACCGTCCTTAACGCGTAATGTCGCAATTCCTTATGCAGTGCATCACGCCAAACAATGCGTTGCAAGTTTGAATCCTTAGGATTAACAATGATCTGGCGATACATCTTTTCAATGTCCGCAATAAGTACGTATCGGTGGGTGCGGAACCGAACCATTATCGAAAACAGATCCTGCTGGATCGTAGGACCGACCATTAAAGTATCGTTAAGGGACAAATTATTGGTGGTTTTAGCGGATGCGTCAAATACCACGCGCAATTTAGTGGTTAAGCTAGAGTCTTTGAAGACTGCGTGATGGGGCAGATAAAAGATCTCTGACCTGTCAAGCGACAGATCGTATTCATTAAGCGGCGACATGTGGCCAAGTCTTAAGTAGTCACTCATGAACTCACTATAATCCTTATAAAGGGTAGGGTTCTGCTTGAATTTGAATTCTAACGATTGGAATCTGCGTATGGCTCCGCGGAGAGAATCTCCCAAATAAGATTTATCAGATCTGCGGGGCAGGGCTACCACGAATCTCCCGTCGCGATTGCGGCTAGTGTTTTCCACGAAATGCCTTTCACACGGCGAGTCCTCAGATCGGGCTTCGCGACTAGAGATCTCCTCCAACTTCCAAAATTCCTTTAGTTGCGAGGAAACCTGATTATCATCCCTACAGACCATAAAGGAAGAAACCGTTTTGGTCATATCGACGTTGAATGGTAAGTCACCGGCCAAAATAAATCCTAACTTGGTTTCCTGAATTGTAGGAAAGTGTGGTCCGCGCGTATATTTCATAGGTTCAATTAATTGGAGAAAATATTGAGCGCCGATTAATATATAGACTTGCGACGAGCAATGTAGGTGTGGATCCGCCAAGAATATGCGCTTGGGTAAATTTAAAGAGGCAAGATTGAACGACTCCGCCGGTAAATTATTAGTTATACTGGGTAATACGGCACAATGTACGTTTAACGTGAAGGGTTTATAGCGCGAATGTAGCCTTACATTAGTACTGAAGTCAGCCTGGGAAAGCGAGTTGTTTATACCCGTGATGGGCAGTTGCGATTTAACCAATTGGAGGTCCATCCTGCGGGCGAAATCTATTGTGCAAAAGTTCGCTTGAGAACCGGAATCCAGTAATATCCTAACGGGAAATTTTTTGCCGACTTTATTGTATGTCATACAGACGGCGGTAGATAACAATACCGATTTATTGGTCTGTGATTTCAGTGAACACTGGTTGTTAACAGAAGTTACGTCCCTGTTGGGGACATGAATCGTTGTGTGGTGACGCCTAGAACATTTTTTACATGAGAATTTTGAGGGACATTTTGAACCCTCGTGTCCCGAACGGAGGCAGTTTAAGCAAAGTTTGTTTTTTATTAACGCGTTTTTTCTATCAGGGATAGACAGCGATGTAAATTGTGGGCAATCGCTAAGTCTATGTCCACCGTTACACAGCCTGCATAAATTGTTTCTAATATGTGAGTGGAATGCGCCCTTTGGAGTGCTTATCTGTTTAACTGCCTTGCGATAAGGAGACTTATCGCTTTTGTTCAACCTGCTCGTTGGGCTAGTCGCGTTATCGAGATTTTGCAATAATTTCCTACGTGAATTTAGAAAATTTATAAAATTATTAAAATCAGCGAATTTATGCTCCGATAAACTCTCTTTCCACAAACGTAAAGTGTAATTGTCAAGTTTTTTGGCTAAATAATTTACGACAATAATTTCAAACGTGTTGACTGGCAGTTTGAGATTATTTAAAGCGTTTATATTTTCAGAGATTTGATCAATAAATTGCGATATGCTAACTTGGGATTCCTGCTGAACTAATGGTACGTCTAGGACATTCCACACGTGGTGAGCGGAAACAATCAGCTTACTATCATATCTATTCCTCAACAGATCGATAGCCACCGCGTAATTCTCATGTGTTATGGGCAACGATTTTATTACGTTAAGCGCCTCGCCATGTAATGACGAGTGCAAATAATGAAGTTTCTGTATATCTGTCAGATCTGCTCTGACATTGTAACTTTTATATTTTTCGGTAAAATTATTTTTCAAATTAATTTAACAACTTCCACTTACCTTACGACTTGGATCTGGCCGGATCTCGTAGTGGAGGTAAACCCATTTCGTTCGACGAACTATGACAGCACATAAAACGAACTAAGGTTTTGAAAGAATTTTAACTCGCAATTTTGTGGAAGAGAAATTAGATTTTTCTTTAATTAGTCTGAATTATTGACATTACAAATCTTCGTGCGACATGTTACGCAATTATTATACCTTACTGACTATAGCTTACCTTGTAATGGACAATTTTACAACTGCATAATTATACACACATAAACAAAAAACACAGCCCAGCTTTGCCACACTCACATTCGTACGACATTAAAAACCCCTTAACATTTTTTAGATGAAGCCCACCCCAGCTCTCACGTAAACCGTTGCCACGCGGTTCATACCCGCACTCATAATTTTAAGAGTAAATTGATTGTTATCTTTCCGAAAAAATACTGGTTTCACTACTTCAAGTTGGATTAAGCACGGTCACATATACATTTGCGGTAATTACCACTTTTTCTCCTGATAAATTGAAACTTTGTTGGCGAGCCTACGTGAGACCAGCCTGGCGCCGAGACTGTTACTTGTAGACTAGCTTGGAACTGGTAATGTAGCAGTTACATCTTCCTTTCTCTGGTGGGAATTGTTGTTCACTGCCACCCGGCTTTCGTCGCTCATTGCTCATTTGCTGAGAGATAACCACTTTATGTGTGGCATAAAGCTGGTATGTGCGTGTGACCCGAGGCCGATATTGGACTTGGCTCCGCTGACGTCATTGGAAAAGCCGGATTTAGCCATGACTTCCTGCCGCTCAAAAAAGCACATTGCGGAATTTTGCTCGTCCTGGGACATCCTGTTTTGGTGGCTGGATGCGTCATTCGGATTTGTGGTGATACAGTTGCGTCTGTGTGCTGTTACATAAGTACAGATTTCTGAGAATTTTGAAGGGGGTAAATGCTTCGCTTGCCGGCTTACACAATAACACCTGCGTATCGCTTTTGTCTCACTGTTTCTCAACATCGTGCTGTTGCATGGAAAATAACGTGGCAATGCGTTCTGTTATAATACGATTTCACCATCTTTTATAATACTTCCCCAAAAAATGAAATAAATAAAATATATAAAAGCCCCATACGGTTAAAATAAAAAGTACCCAAAAATGACCCGCTACAACATGAATTAGTTCCATAAAAATATGGTAATAATGTTGCCATTCCACAATACTACCCTCAAACCGTGGTAATTTTATTGGTTCCAATTGAATGGGGGGTGTTTTAGGCTGTTTACCTTCAGCATTAATTACTGGTTTTTGGTTCATATGCTCAGCTTGCTCTAGCAGGTGTTGCAATTTACATTCTATAGTACAGAGATCGTCCTCCGTTTGCACTCTATCACTCGTTAACGCAACGTCTGCTTCCTCAGCCTCGATTTGTGACTGAATCTCGTCATATTTGGTGGATAATTCCATCAAATGACGCAGTTTTATTTTTAGCGCATGAGGATCGCTGTTTAACAAATCGAAGTTATCCGCGAAGGTATTTACTCGGGATATTGAGGCCTTAATTGTGCCTCGTTTTTTTATTAGAGCCCTTACATCGGCCATTATTACAGTTTAAGATAAAAAGGGAAAGATATTTAGAAATCAATTGAGCATAGAGCATGTGAACCACAAACTTAATTTTGAATGAGTTTAAATACATTTTGGTAGCTAGCGATCGTTGTTTTGAACATAAACTTACTCTCTCTAACTAATCAAACTTGTTGGCAGTTACATTATTGAAATTATGAATCTAAATGGTTACAAAGTATATCTTTATCTTTAAAGTTCTGACTGATAATGAGCTGCCAACCATTTATTAATTTGTATTGTGTAATGAGGTATTTGTTTATATAAATGTGTCAAAAATACCCACTGAGTGAAATATTATTAAAAATCAAATATAAGTAAAGTTTATAGTCATGTGGCCGTCGATCCATTCGTGATGAAGCTGGCTTCGATCCCGTTTGGAGCTGCTACACCTCCTGTCTCTGCCGGTCAGCCGATGCCTCATGTTGTACCTTCCATCAATTAAAGCTGTGGAATATCGAAAATGTTGTCCTGTTTCGTCCCGTCGTCTCTAGTCTACTGCTTGGCTGAATCTTGTCGAGATGACTGCGACGTGATTCACAATAATGGTGTCGCTCAGGACGAAAATGATGCCCGTAGGGCGTGATTAACTTCAGATTGGTTTTTCCAGAAATGATGTGTATAAATAAATGCTGTCGCTTGTGTACTCAGATATGAGAAATCTGTGCCGTGGGGACCAAAAATGATGCGGTTTTTTGGGCCCGAAAATGTGAAATCCTGCCTGGTTGGACCAAAAATGATGTCGTTTTTGGCCTGAAAATATGAAATCCGGTCCGGTGGGACCAAAAATGATGCGTTTTTGGGCCCGAAAATATGAAATCCTGCCCGGATGGACCAAAAATGATGCGGTTTGGAAGCTCTTGAATAATCGTGAGTTATTCCAAAGACGCTAATGAGGAAGGCTGGATTGTTTGTTAGAAAGAAGTGGACTGTATTAAAGATGTTGAACATTCGTTTATTGAAAAAATCTGATTGTTAATTACGATCGGCACGTGCGGATGCATTTGAGGCAATAACACCCGAAATTAATTTTGAATGAAATCGTGGTCCATTGTAGATGGACGCAGGTAGTTGAATGAAATGAAATATTATAAATGCATCCTAAAAAATAGCCAGAAGCCACGGCTGTAAGAGAAGTGTTTTACGAGAGTTGCGCTCGGAGTCGCGTTATAAACTGAACTAAACTTGCTTGCAGCCGGCGGTGATTGCCAGCTGCGGAGTTTGATAAACGCGTGACGTCATCCGTGCGTGCCGTGTAACGGTAGCAGACCGCTTACAGCTGATAAACCAGTACAAAGTTTAAACAAACATAATTGTTCTATTTTGTTCTATTCTGGTGGTCTTATGATTATGTGTATTGATCACAACTTTATTAAATCAGTCACACTCATTGTCTGTGTTTATTTGACTATTTTAATTTTTGTTGTTTCATCATGAAATTAACATATTTTTCACACTGTAAACTTCATCACTGTAATTGTTTGTGTGGTTTATTCAGTTGAAATCAGTTAATTATTCACAGGTTTCACATTTGTATTAAGTACACACTGTAATTGTTTGTGGTTCCTTAAATGTTTCACACTGGTTTTCTTTTCACATTTATAATCATCATTTCTTTTGTCACTTACATTGTTTTTAGTACATGTGGTTTATGTTGAGTCCTTATATCTTCTGTCCATCTTCTTTCTTCTTCTTGGTGCTCTTCCTGGTCCTTCTTCTTTCTTCTTTTTCTTATATTTTCAATGTAGTTGCTATTTTTTATTTATCTCCATTGTTGTTGGAGCTTGTTGATCCTTGTTTCGTTGATTCCCCTCACTGTTGGATCCTATTGGGTCTAGTTACTGATATTTTGTTTTGGCTCGTGGCATTTTCTTTCTTCATTTTGTATTTAATGTTGATATATTCGTATTCTCTTCTTTATCGTTGGATTTTTTATTAATATATATTTGTAGATACACACTTATATACACTTAGGTTTATTTATCTAGATATACTTCCATGTTTTTCTCTTAATTGACGTCACATTAGTTTATATTATGTAACTACCATATTTGGTACTGTTACATATGCCTTCCTATAAGAATTGATTAATTCTGAATTATTATAATATATTTTTCATTGAAGAATTTATCAATTGTTGTACATTCCATGTTGATTTACATGTTTTTTCCATATATCCCTTCACTTTCTTCTATTTGAATCGTATTTATATCTTCTCTATGTAATCATCTCCCTTGTTTATTTAGTTCCCTAATTCCCTAACATAAGTTTAGCTGGGGCAGTTTAGAGCGGCTCACTTTGGCTATTCAACTCTACTGGCCATACTAACTTCAATAAATATGGAGGCAAATCATCTCCTTCAATAATAATAAATGATTGCTGGCATTACTCTTCAGTCAATTCATCTCAAATCATCAAAAATAATAATAGTGGTCGTTCTTCCGACAAATAATAAATATCCTTGGGATTAATTCACGCATCTGCGGTTTATACATTGTTATTCTCTCTTTTCTTGATTCAACTTAACTATATTCTTCACATATTATAGGGATAGTTTGTTTTACACTTCCTCATTGGTATACTCTCATGATTATCTTCGTTAGTATATTATTTTTCATTCTTCATTATCATTGATTAATCTCTTCATTTTGTCGTCACTTTGAATGTCGTCTCGTCATATTCTTCATCTCAGGTTTCATTCTTCTAGATATAATTCATAAGTACATTTGTTTTTCTTCTTCATGGTTTTTATTTGGTATTTATATTCCATGTGGTATTGGCTTTTTCTCTAGTAACATACACTAGAAACAATGTGGTTGTGTGTGGTGGTTTGTCTACATTAATACATTACTTTGGTTTCATTTTTTCCAACTTCTCATTTGTTCCTTCTTTCTTTCTTTATTAGTACGGGTGAGATGTTCTTTATTACTTGTTGACTTGGCTCTTGGAATTAACATGTATCATACATATATGCCGTGGATGTAGGGTGTCGATCTCGTATATTTTTTTTATTCTAGTACGGGTGAGATGTTCTTTTTACTGGTTGACGTGGCTCTTGGAATTAATTTGTGCCTTGGTTGTTGTGTGTCAGCCTCGTATATTCTTTTTATTTTTCTATAGTATGGGTGAGATGTTCTTTATTACTTGTTGACGTGGCTCTTGGAAATTTATTTGTGCCATAGTTGTTGTGTGTCGGCCTCGTATAATCTTTTCTTTTTCTATAGTACCTTATTATTAACAAATACAATGTTCTGAATCCTTTACATTAATTCTCTTGAAGTATGCTTTCTCACATTATAAAATTACAATATATTCAATGTTCAATACATAATTATACAGTTGCTTCTCATTTAATATACACACATAATAATTTTCATAATAATAACACATCCTTTCTTTTCTTTAGTCAACATCTATTTTTTTTTTTATAATCATATTTTCATTTTTCACTCTTAAATAACAATAATTTTCATAGCCACATTTCATTTTTCGTCTTGATATAGTCAATAGTCATATTCATATTTATACCTTCATTTTTCATAACAAATATTATCATCCTTTACATTATCAATTATAAAATAATCCTTATCGCTATCTTTTCACTTTTTGGTCCCATAATTTAATTTTCAATATATTTTTTCATTGAGGTTTGATTATAGGTACCTTTTATCTTCTTTGTAATAGGGTTCTGCAATTCATATGTGTTGTTTAGATTGTTTTTAGTCACAGTATATGGTCCGGTATATAGCAGTAGCAGCTTCTTTGCAATGCCCTCAATAGTACTTGGGAGCTCTCGATTTTTGATAAGCACTTGGTCTCCCACTTCATATTTGATAATTTTGGGTTGCAACTTTTTGTACTTGAGCCTCAATTTATTCGCTCTTTCAACTGCATTATTATAGAATCGAGTTCTGTTAAATTTTACTTCGGCACTGATTGGAAAATTAATTATCTCTGTGATCTCCCGGGGTGGTCTTTTCTCGTACATAGCCCTGTATGGTGTTTCGTCAGTCGATTGATGGTAGGCTAGATTTAGGAAGTCTTCAGCCGGGGATAAATACTCCTCCCACTTCCTCTGCTGGCTGTGACAGTAGGTTCTTAAAATCCTTCCTACTTCTCTCAACACTCTCTCAGCAGGGTTGCTGTTGGGGTGATACACCGATGTCTTGTATGTTTTTATTCCCAGATGGATCAGTGTTTCCCGCCATTTTCGTCCTCGGAATTGCGTTCCGTGGTCTGTAATTATCATCGATGGTTTACCCACTTCGGGTATATACTTATTTATGACTATCTCTAGTATTTTACTTGTTGTCGCTCGATTGAGTGGGTACAGCTTAGTATATTTGGTGTAGTGATCAAATATTATGATGATATACTTATACTGGTGTCTCCCACCACTCCGTGGAAATGGTCCACAAATGTCCAAGAACATTTTTTCTAGTCTTGCTGTTGATGTAATCGGTATCATAACTCCTTCTCACTTCTCATTGCTGCATTTTGCCAGTTGACAAATATTACAACTCTGGACATATTTTCTGACTTTTCTACTCATGTCCTTGAAATGCACATGCTCCTGCAAAGCCTTTATGACCTTCACTGCTCCCATATGACCATAACGTACGTGGTAGTCGATGGTCAATTCTTTTTCTAGGGCTTTGGGGATAACTACCTTCCATCTCTCATCACCTTTATTGTGTTTGGTGAATAACAACTGATTATGAGTACAGTAATAATGGTTTATGTTTGCATCATTGTTTGTTAGTTTTTGGATAATTAATGATATTTTGGGATCTTGTTGTTGATGATTGATTATGTCAGATAATATATTAGTGAGTTCGGATTTACTCTTCAGTAGGTGGTATACTCTCGCAATGGTTTCCCTCTCTCCTTCAAATGTTTGGGTGTTAATGTTTATCCGGGACAACACGTCTGCAGCGGTGTTGCTTTTTCCGGGTATGTACTCCCATTGTATGTTGTATTCCTGAAGTGTAAGAGTCCATCTTGTCAGTCTTCCGTGTTTTAACTTGCAGTTTTTTAGAAATGAAATGGATTTGTGATCTGTCCTCACTGTTACTGTATATCCTAAAATAAATGTCCTAAATTTTTCGCATGCAAACACTATACTCAATAATTCTTTTTCTGTTGTATGGTAGTTACGTTCGCACTTGTTTAACGTACGGCTTGCGAAACTGATCACTTGATGATGCCCTTCTTGGTCTTCTTGATAGAGTACAGAACCAAGGCTTAGGTCGCTAGCATCACAATTCATGAAAAACTGTTTATTAAAATTGGGGTGATGCAGCATAACGGTTTCCAGAAACTTTATTTTAATTAATTCAAATGTAGAATCTTGCTCTGCTCCCCATTTCCATTTTTCTTTCGATGATAGCTGTGTTGAGAATCGAGCTGTCAATTCAGAATAATTATTTTGAAATTTCCGATAATAATTTCAGATTCCGAGGAACGATTGCAGTTGTTTTTTGTTCTTCGGGACGGGGAAACGCTGAATTGCTTCCATTTTCTCCTGGGATGGTGTAATTCCGTATTCAGACAAGTTAAACCCCAAGAATTGCACTTCCTTTGCAATTAGTTGAGATTTATCTAATTTTAATGTAATGTGGTTGTCTTCCAATTTTTTCAGTATTTGTGCCACCCGGTCACAGTGCTCCTCCCAATTGTTAGAGGCTATTAAGAGGTCGTCGACATAAACTGTCGTGAACTGTAGTGTGTTGTGACCCAGTATCTCGTCCATGCATTTGACGAATATTGCTACTGAGTTCACTAAACCGAATGGTAATCTCTTAAAATGGTAATTTCGGCCTTCAAAGATAAAAGCAGTGTACTTTCTACTGTTCGGATGCAGCTCAACCTGCCAATATCCGCATACCGTATCCCATATACTGTAAAATTTTGTACCATAAAATTTCTTTAGTATTTCATCGATTTCTCCAGGCGATGTCCTGTCATTAATTATGGTTTTGTTAAGTTCACGAGCATCTAAACAAATTCGTACTGCACCATTCTTTTTTGGTACAGCGACAATAGGGTTGGTGTATGGTGAATTGCTTACTTCTATTATGTCATTCTCTATTAAACGCTGAATTTCCTCTCTTACAGCTTCTTTTAGTGAAAAGGCGATAGGATAGGATTTCCGCTTGAACTCTGTTTGGTCTTTGAATTTCAATTCACATTGGAAATTTTTTATTTTCCCAGGTGTATCAGAAAATACGTGGCGATATTGGTAGTATATTTCTATTAGTTGTTCCCGTTGTTCCCAGGTTAATTCTTGGCTATTCTGGCTGGTTTTAAATTCTCGGATGCCATTAATTTTCTCCAACCATAAAGCTTCCTCTGGACTGTTGTGTAGTCCCTGATTGATGGCGCCTTCTTGGTGTTCACGGCCTTCCCTGATGTAGTATATTACATGTTCTGAGGGTGCCTTCCTGTATTCTGTCAAATTGGCGGTCCACTCTATTTCTTCTGTTTTCATCATCACCGTATTTGTATCCATATTGATGATTGCAGTGTATTTTCTTAATATATCACAACCAATGAGTAGAGTGAACGGTAGCCCACTGGCTACTAGGAATACCATCTGTATTGTCTTCCCATTGCTTGATACATCTAATTGTACTTGCTGTCGGATAGTCTTATTCTGACGTCCGGTAGCACCGATGAGAATTATGTTGCTAATTGGCAATGTGGGTATGGTAGCTTTATTCTCCGATTGGATTCTGTCCAGTTCCATCTTGTCGATTAATGATACGTTTGCACCGGTATCTATCATTGCTGTGGCATCGGTGTTGTTTACTTTCACGGATATATACGCAATTTCACTGTTGCTGGTGTCGCCGATAACGCTTTCCTTTTCTTCCATCAAATCTTTTCTTATATTTTTTAGGTAGTTGTTGTTATATATTTTGCGCTGATTCGCAGATTTTGCCAAAACATCAGACCCAATAGTCCGGTTCAGTGAGGGTGATCTTGGGTTTTTCACTGCCGGTTGGTGTTTAAATTCAGGTCACCGTTTTCGCGTCTGTCTTGAGACGTTGAAGCTACGGGCTCCTGATTTCCAGGTCCATGTCCGTTATGGTATACCTCTGTAGTTTGTGTGGTTGTTCTAGGACTTCCACTGCTGTCACTTCCATTTGATCGATAGCCGGACTATCTTTCATCTCTGTCACTATTATTGGAATGATTGTGCAGGTGTGGGAAACTCCTCCTTCCTTGATAATAAGTTCTACGGTTTCCACCTCGGCTGGCATGGGTATAGTGGACCCTGCGAAAATGACTGTTATTATGATGACCATTATCTTGTCTTGGTTGGTGATTAGGAGACTGGTTTTGATACGGCCTGTAGTAGTTATTACCTCTTTGGTAATGCGTATCTCTCTGGTAACCACCAGGACGATGGTTATTATAGTTCCCTCTATTTATGTTATTGCCACCTCCGTCTTGGCGTGGTGTTGGTTGATTTTGGAATCTCGGTGGGTTATTAAAATTCCTTCCTGGGTTATTACCATTATTATGAATGGTGGGATTATTGTTTCCAGGCCCTCCTCGATCGTATGTTTGGCTTGGTACTTGTCGATTCCGTTGATAGTATCGTTCCCTTTTGTGGCTTTCGAGTAGGTCGCACATTCCTTGAATTGTTTTTATCTGCGCATTTAATCTTCCCTGTGAGATACCCTGATTAAAATGGTAAGCCAACTTTGTAACCAGGCATTCTTCTGGGATTGCCGGTTCCAGATTCCTTGCCAGGCAAATCTTTCCTAAAAAGTAGGTGGTCATGGATTGCCTTCCATTCACGTCGAACCTTCCGTTGGTAATGTCGTCCCTTATGATGTTCTGTGTGGCTTCCGACCAATACTTTTGCTTGAATGCTGTCTTGAAAGTGTCATAATTACCCACTTCGTGACGGGTTGCTGTCCACCAGTTGTCAAACGTGTTTTTAAACGATTCATCTAACATACCTTTAATGACAGACCATCTGCTCTCACGGTTCCTTTGTATTATTTCTTCCATTCTCTCTAGGAATTCTAAGGGATTCTTTGAATAGGTCCGGAAGTCAATCTGGTCTCTTCCTTCTAAGTGATTCAAACCGGATAGGAAATTTGGTATTGTTTGTAGACGATGCATTTCGTCTCGGAGGCCGTCCAATTCTCTCCGTTGACGTTCTCTGGATTGTGTCTTGTCATCGTGTATTTGCTGCTTGATTGCGTCTACCTTTCCAGAAACTTCTTCACATTTTTCTTTTAATGTTGACTGCGCTGCCTTCATCTTTGTTTGCTCTTGTGCTATTACATCTAGTTGGGTATCGTGGGTTTTCTTCACATCATTAATACGTTGGTTGAGGTCCCTTTCCGTCTGTATTAGTTTTAGGTTGGTACTTTCTCCTTTCCGCACTTCAGACATCTCGACATTAATTTCCGTCGTTAATATGGCCATTTGTTTCTCGATTTCCTCGACACTTTCTCCCAATCTTCTCTTAACCATTTCTACTGTATTTTTAGCGGTCTCTTCCATCTTGTTATTGTTGACACTTATCTGTTGCCATATATTTTCATGATCAGCTTGTATAGTCTCAACATCTCGATTAAGTTTAGCGTTGATCCCATCAATTTTCTGGTTAGTTTGATCAATCTTCTCTCCCAACTCTGCCGATAAATCTTCTTTCATTATGGCCATTTTCTTCTCCAACAATTCTTCGGTTTTCCGTTGTCCATCTTCCATCCTTCTATTCGTCTCGTTTATTTGGTTATTAAATTCTTCTTTTAACAACTCCATATGTTTCTGGTTCTCCCTCTGGCTTTCTTCTATTTTTTGGTTTGTGGATCGGCTGGCTTCTTCTATTTTATGGTTTAAGTCTGCCTTGGTGGAGCTTAGCGATTCCTCCATCCTCTTCTGGCCTTCTTCCATTGATGCTCTCATACTCCTTAACATTTCGACAATGTATCTGTCTTCTGGTTGTACCGGTCTCTCGGGTTGGTTTGTTTCTGGCAAGATTTCTTGAACCATCACTTCCGGTTCCTCCATAGGCTGCTGAACCCCCTCCGCTGGTTCAATTAGTTTTTCCTTTGTTTCCAGTAACACTTCTTCTACATCTTCCGTCGACATGGCCTCTTTTTCTTCTCTTCTGGTCTCCTTCTCCACTTCGGCTGCCCTCTTCCTCGATGTTGATCTCGATTTTGATCTTGATTTTAATCTGCTGGTGTACATCTTGCTGTACTGGTAATGTACCTGCTGTCTTTTCACGAATTGGGGTGGTTGGGTCACTAGTTATGGTGTAATTTCCCTTAAATCGTGCTCAGACGTTAGGCGCCAATCTATAACGTAAAATTATAGATACAGATGTTTGTGATGTAATTATGTAGTATCTACTTTCTTTGGGGTCTTATTATGTCAAGTCCACTGTTGGGTTTGTCGATCTATAATGTAAAATTATAGATACAAGATATGATGATAGTAGGTTATGATGGTGTATTCGATATATCTTGGTGTGTTCGTGTGGGTGTAGACACGCACTGGTATCTACGATAATGTTGTTTATTAAAAGATGTAATCGTAATTATTAAGGTTATTGGTGTTATTGTATTGTTTTTTTTTCTGGGTGCGTAATAATAGTCCACTTCTTTTATTTGACAATGGTTCGCGCACTCTGTTGTATACCTCCCTCACTTACCACATGTGAACACTTCAATCCTGTTCTGTGACGTTTTTTCTGAAATACATGCACTTCAAATACAATTAAATATTCAGATGGAATATTTAATACATTATCACACATAAAAATACATAAAGTAATATCTAATTAAAATTCTGAATTATGTTAGATCTCTTCAAATTCTTCCGCCACCTGTGTCAGAACTGATTAAAAAATAAAATGAACTTATTTTTAATAGAAATGATACTCCTTTCACTGGTAATAAAAGTGGAGGTTTATTAACAATTTAATAAATAATATACTCTTTGACAATTAATAAGCAAAAATTAACAACCTTTCAATTACTGATTACAATTAATAAATTCAAATAAGACTCTGTCCATTTCTCAAGGCTGGTAGACCTGTTATTGGTACAATAATTTAACTTCAATAGGTTATGTTATTTTGTTCAGTGAATTACCATATTTCGTAAGGTTCTTTTAGGTAACATGATGCCAGGCACAAGATGTAATACAAATAACGATATAAAATTAACAATAATGAATAATAAGCGAACAAATATAAAAAATAAAAAATTGGTACCATATGTCTGGTATTTATGAAACTATCGTACGCGGGCATGCGCACGCATCTCTAATACTAGTTTGCAATTATCAAGCTGTATGACTTGTACAGTATTTAAAAATGTATTACTTTCGTTTAATAATTCGTTTAAAAAAAATCATCTATTCACAAGAGAAAAATTTCTCAAAAAACTCTTGTTAGTAGTTCTATCTGATTTGGATGTTACTTGAGAACAGATCGGTAATATTGAAATTATCAAGTTACCGTAACGATTCTGAGGTTAGTTATAACCAGTGTTGTTACAATGGATGAGTATTCCTTAACAGTTATTATTTCTTAAACTATACATATAAACATATCATTCGTAATACTTTAATGTACGATTATCAGAATTACATTTATTTATACTGTATGAAAATTAATAAAGTATATTTCAAAACATCGAAAAAATCAAGAAAAATAGGTTTAGTCAAATGAGTGACTAAATATTCGTGTATTCATTAATAATTATTTCAAACATGATATTTTAAATTATTACAAATAATTAAAATATTTTTATAATATTTTAATAATTATGAATTAAATCTTTCTTTAATTCTGATAATTTAATTATTGTTTTCGATACTCTGCATTATCTGACTTGCGTAGTATCGAAAGTTAGTAATTTACGAAATTATTATTTTTTATTCAGTATCGTTTAAATAAAATTGTACTCCCTGTTTCTTATTTATCACATCACTCGCAAGTATGGTCGACATTATACACTGACCTTACTTGTTTAATTAAATAACTTCGCACTTTTCACTCGTATATATATTGGTGTAGTGTTAAAGGTTATGTTATTTTAGTTACTTAATAAATATGTCGCGCACAAAATTAAAATATAAACTCCTTCATGTTCGCCGAGTTGCGTGACCTCTCCGTTGAAAAGCTAGACGTGAACTGTAATGTTTCCTGAAAGCGTCGCTTGTAATATTCAATAACTTAAAGTCACTGTGAGGGCGGCAATTGTAATATTCAAACTAATATTTATAGTCACTGTTCTGGGCGCAAATTGTAATATTCAAAACTTACTACTTATATTATTACATATATCTAACAAGATATGTATGACAAATACCATAATTTGGTATTACTGGTACTTACCAAACTCATTATTCGCCGTGTTCATTTTCTGCTTTTATAAACTGTTTTATACCTAAGGGTTTCCAGGGTTTCGGATACAGGAAGATTTCGAAACACAGTTGACGACACAATTGATAACACCATATTCTGGAGGTTAACCATCAATTTTAATTTTACTCTACGTTCGTACATACAGAACCATGTGTTCACAATAATGACGTCAGGTGACCTGACTCAAACAAAATGGCGGTTGCCTTTTTATATCTCTTGGTATTCTTTTAATTTCTTTATTTGTTGGATTAATATCAATTTAACATTACTGCTGCAGCTTCAAAATTATGAATTAATAGATTTTTAAATTTATTACACAAACCAATGCCCTCGGCATATGTTTTTTTTATGGCCATGCATTCACTCTCTCATTTGCACACTCAATTTTAGACCCGTACATTCTTTAATTAACAATTTGATATTAATGAGCTCATGATATAGAAAATAATAAAAGGAACTTCTCTGGTTAATCGGTGCTGATGTCCATCCGTTGATTGTGCTTGCTGCCCATGGTGATGGCCGGTGTTCGCCTTTTTTAGTCTGCCGTTCAATTTGGTTGATGTTCACACTGAATTTACATATTCTGTATTTTATATTATCAAGTTATATGAGCCTTCTTGCTCCACTATTGCGGCCAACATTTTGCCGATTATATTTAAACTATTGTAAAATTTTGTGCTCACAACGATACATCGCTGTGGCTGCTATGAAGAATGGCGTTGAAATGAGAACGAGGCAAATGTAAAATTGCGCTTGTGTGTGTGTAGTTCTTACGTCATCCAGCTTTGTTTTGCTGGACAACGCCGGGTTACACACATTGTACTCAGTGCGTCATTGTTCTTAGCGATGACGGAGCTGTGCTATAGCCCAATCATAATTCACATTGTTGTACTTCGTCATAAACACTGCCATGGTATATTTTGATGTTTTCACGTCCACCGGAGACCTTGGTGTTTTACTCTGGCCGAATTTGCGTGGTTCCTTTTTCCAGAGGGACAATGTACCTAACCATTCTGCATGTTTAATAATTACCTAATACAAACATTGAAAATCCTAATACATTTTAGGTTAGTTGTCTCCAAGTCGCTTATATTAATATAATAGATATTTACCATATATCCGTCGTGCGACTTCGTTTTTCTCGTCTTATTTTGACGCGTTTCGGCAACGAATTGCCATCTTCAGAATCTTAATCACTCATATGAGATCGTTAAAAAATTTAAAAACACTAAAATCATTACGGTAAAAGTGCACTTTTACGATATTGGAAACTCACAGACGCGAACATGAAAGTTTATGTTTCTCGCGTGGACTATATCGATCGACTGCTTTCGCGTGGACAATATCGATCAACTGATTCACTGTTTATATAGCCACTGATAAACCTGTTTTGCTTATTATAGCCCATATGTACTGTGACATTTCATTTACTGGCGCCCGTGTGCAAGTATTGCCGTGTCGTACAACATGTTATGTGAAAATGTAAGTTTATCATTCAAGACATAATCACTGTTGATTTTGACGGCTTTATATATTTCGTATTCCTCAAGCGCGTCCATGTATTTTCCTTTCCTGCAGCAATGCAAAGGCTGGAAATTTGTCTCAAAATCACTGTAGTTATGATTACATAGTATCAGGTGCCTGGCAAAATTAGATGTTGTTTTATGTAATTCCCTTCTGGGAAGATGTTCGTTATATCTTTCTTCAAATGGTCTGCCTGTTTGGCCTATGTAGAACATGTCGCATGAGCTGCAATTCATCTTGTATACACCGGTTCTTTTTCTTTCTGGTATACTGTTTTTTCGGCTAAGAAGTCTCTGAATGTTGTTATTTTCGTACAAATAACAACATTCAGAGACTTCTTAGCCGAAAAAACAGTATACCAGAAAGAAAAAGAACCGGTGTATACAAGATGAATTGCAGCTCATGCGACATGTTCTACATAGGCCAAACAGGCAGACCATTTGAAGAAAGATATAACGAACATCTTCCCAGAAGGGAATTACATAAAACAACATCTAATTTTGCCAGGCACCTGATACTATGTAATCATAACTACAGTGATTTTGAGACAAATTTCCAGCCTTTGCATTGCTGCAGGAAAGGAAAATACATGGACGCGCTTGAGGAATACGAAATATATAAAGCCGTCAAAATCAACAGTGATTATGTCTTGAATGATAAACTTACATTTTCACATAACATGTTGTACGACACGGCAATACTTGCACACGGGCGCCAGTAAATGAAATGTCACAGTACATATGGGCTATAATAAGCAAAACAGGTTTATCAGTGGCTATATAAACAGTGAATCAGTTGATCGATATTGTCCACGCGAAAGCAGTCGATCGATATAGTCCACGCGAGAAACATAAACTTTCATGTTCGCGTCTGTGAGTTTCCAATATCGTAAAAGTGCACTTTTACCGTAATGATTTTAGTGTTTTTAAATTTTTTAACGATCTCATATGAGTGATTAAGATTCTGAAGATGGCAATTCGTTGCCGAAACGCGTCAAAATAAGACGAGAAAAACGAAGTCGCACGACGGATATATGGTAAATATCTATTATTGAAAATCCCCTTAATTCCCATAATTCTGGTACTGGGCCATTCTGTACTGTTACACTCTTGGTTGTCTGCCGAAAGTCATTCATTCTATTGGCTGGAAACGTTGTACTCTCTGACCCAAACGCCTTTGTTTTATTAAAATATTTAATTTTTTGACAAAATCGAGTTTGGTGTGGAGGCTTTTTGACGTCAGCACTAGTACAAAAACTTAACTGAAAAGTTTAAAATTACTATAACTTTCTTAATTTATGTCCTATCGTTAAATGGTTGATGCCAGTGAATTCAGGACATTTTGCTTGTTAATTTAAGTCCAAAAATGCTTATTTTCCCTTCATCACTGCTATCACAATAACGATTTTATTTATTATTTCTGGTGTATCTTATTTTTATAAGTCCGTTACACCAGATTTTACTTAATTATAATAAAACACTTCTTATCTAAACACTTTGAGTCTATATCTCAATCGGTTTGATATACAATTTGGGAATAATTGTGTGAAATTACTTATTTATCACCATTCTGATTAACTTATAAAAACTATACCATAATAAAAAAAACTTACACTTACCGTTTGCGAGTTCTTGGGTCCAGGGTCTCATACGTACTTTGGGATACAAGCGCAATTTTCAAGGTTACGTGAATGATTTACACAATACATTTTGGAAGAGAAATTAATTTTGTTTAATAATCAAATAGTGCGATTTTATAATTTTGTTTTCCAAATAAATTGTCTTACATGTTTTTAAAGGTTGGGTAACTCTTGTTTATACATCTTATTTAATACCCTTACATAATATTACTTACGTCTAAGAAGATAGCCCAGCTGCTCACACACTCTCACATTCTTAAAAACAACCCCCGTTACCCTAATTGATTAATATAATGCATTATATAAAATCCCCGCCTGCAACGCGTTCACCGTGACCTCGTGGCCGCCCCGTGTTAAGTTTGTAATCGTCCCGAAAAATAAACAAAAAAAATAACAAATATGGATGTTGTTGTTCGGTAGTTATTCCCGCATCACTGCCACTGTTTTAAAAAGATTGATTCACTTTTACTGCCACATTTTTTTAAATTTTGAGAAGAGCTAACCCCTTCGAGATGCACCGGCCGGTACTCCTTGGGACGAACTGCTGCATGTGCTTGGTTGAACTGGCGGAAGCGGCAATTCAATGCCACCGGGTTTTAGTCGCCGTATACAGTTGACTTGCTGCGGCATATCCAGTTTATGCATAGATTATAGCTGGTATATGTGTGTGTCCAGAGGCCGATATTGGACTTGGTTCCGCTGATGTCACCAACAGTAGGCGGAGTTAATGCGACTTCCGTGAGGTCTTATAGAAGACGACGAATATTTTTTTTACGCTCTGGCCATCTTGAGTTTTTGTTAGAGCGTCCTTTGAGCGCATGCAGGTGTAGTTGCGCTTGAGCGTTGACACACATGTACAAAGTTCTTAGAATTTTTAAGGTGGTAAATTCCTTTGCCGCGTTGCACCACTGAAATTGCGCAGCGCCTTGTTTCCAACTGTTTCTCAACTCTGGTTTATTATACGGACAAATACGTTGCACAATAATCCATTTCTTTTGCAATATTTTATCCAAACCCGCCCGAAAATGAAATGAATAAAAATGTAATTATCCCATACTGTTGAAAATAAAAACACCCAAAATTTGACCCGCTACAATACCCCCTCGATGAGAATTCTGCTGTTCATAACAGAAGAAATCTCATCGATAACCCTGAAGAGGAACGGTGAGGAACTGGTGCCAACAACCCCCTGGTTCTTAATCTCATGGGTACACGACCCCCCTGGCTCAGCGACCATGGACTCATCTGAACGAGATCACTGGACTTCTCCGTTAGAGATCCCAACACCGAGAAATCGAACAGATTCGCACCACAGCGCGCCTCACCTTCTAACATGCTACCCCCAAAAATCCTCAATCCCTGGCTAAAATTATCCCAGCTCCTCCGCCGATATGGATCCCCTTTTTGCAAGCTGGGCTGCCTTCAGCAGATACTGGGCTCACACACACTCACGTTACATGATACCGTAACACATTAAAAATAAAAATTTTCTTTTAAAATTTATTATAAATTTAAAAAATTTAAAATTCAAAAAAAAATAATCTTTTATCAAAAAATTCTCTTCCCCTTTTTTCAAAATTTTTGTTTCACATGACAACCTAGACATTTCTACTAATCTAAACACATTTCCTTACTCTAACAGGAGAATCACTTATAGTCTACCAATACAATGCAATACAATAAAATAAACATGGTTAATACACACATAATAAAAAAAATCATTATCTAAAATATTCACTCGCTGGCAGGCGAAAAATCAAGTTTTTTTTTTTTTTTTTTTTTTTTCAAAAAAAATTTAAAATTTTCAAAATTTTAAAATTTCAAAAAAAATTATTCATTAAATATTTATTAAATTTATTTATTCAATAACATTTATTAAAATTATTCAAATATTGGTTTGAATTAATCAAACAAACAAATTAAAATTGGATTCCTACTATGCAAGCTTAGTAGGTGTATGACCTCATCAGCTGATCGGAAGTAGGTCAAGTCCAAAACCCCTTGACCTACATATGTTATGTATGATTTCTATCTGAAATACATTTGACATCTGTAAAATCCTATCTTGAAATACAAAACGTAATAACACAAAATATTTAAAATAAACAAAATATTAATATAATAATCAAGTTGACATTTAAATTATTTAGAATAAACAATTCTTGACTTTACATTATTTTCAAATTTTATCAAAATTCTGTCACTGGCAAAAAAAATTAAACAATTGTATATTCTTTATCATGAATCTCTCTTTCTTTTCAACAAACTTACTTTAATCTACTGTGGGTGATGTAAATCATTTATTCTCATTGACTGTCTACATATATAATCTTTACTCTCCCTATGGCTCTAATATTAATCAACTTCAATTATCATGACACCCATCTCTATCAAAATATCTACTAATCAGGACACTTCAAACCCCAACTTATCATTTAACACAATTCGCCACTTTCTCTACATATAAAATACTCTCTAACCCTTTGTACATAGGATACGTGTTTCCCCTACCCAAAAAACTCAATTCCCTTATTTGGCCCCTGGTCTTTACCTAAGGCGGCCCCTTCCCCACTAAAATCTATTCCTATCCCGTCCCAACCCTTGTTGCGGACTCCCCAAATACACTACCCCCTAATACAAAATTGCCATCCCCAAAATTCTCAATCTCATTACATTACTACAAATACACAAAATAACCTCATTAACTATAAACATAAATATATATCATTCAGAACTCTACATAAATTCTCCATTACCCCTGTGTCAATATTAATACTTCACCAACTCTGTTACATCTCATCAACTCAAAAACAACATTGCAGCATAATCATCTCCATCATTTCACATTCAGCTTTGAATTCAATTTGGACAGGTCTACATGTCCCATAAAACATTTATCACCCATGAATTATCTTTTATTAATTTGCATAAATTATTGTTATTTTATTTCTCATATTCTTTTTATTTTTACTTCAAAATATCTGTAGTACACTAAACATTAATTACTTGTAACATTTACAAACCAATATACCAGTGACGTTATTGCTGATCAGCTGATATCCTAACATGATAAAAACACATCTCAAAATTGAACAAATTACATGGAATATACATATTTATTTTTATTTATTCTCCCTTCTCACCTCATTGTTTCCCATTTCTCTGATTCTGATGCTTATGTTAACCTGCCAGACGATTTACTTATTGGCTTAAACACATACACACATAATAAAATTACATATTCTTATCTAATAGACAACAATAAAATAATACACTTAAAATTATAGCATGAACACCTTATTTTTAAATATCTAAGCAGCTAGTTACCTGAACAGAGCACAAGCAGTTTTATTTGAATTAAACTTTGAATAGGCAAAAACTTTTATGTCATAAAATTTTAAATTCGTGACTCCTTTGCGTCACCTCCCAGCCACACACACTATTTCAGATTATGGAGGACTGTCTCGCCCTTTCGCTTCCACAGAGACGGTATATTTTGGAGTAGGTTTTACCTCTCCGTGTCTCTGCTTCCGCTGTTAAGTGTTAAAGTTAGTGAACATCATCATGTTCTTGTTATAAAATCATACACCCTTAAAACGGATCTGCCACCTGTCTTGCTGTTCCTCCTCGAACAGAGTGGCAGCCGCTGTTCCCTAGTTCCGGAGATTTCCTCTAATGTCCCCCCATTGAATTTCAAACTTATACCAATTTCAAGTCAGCTATGGTCAAGGGACTTGATATGACCATAGCTGGCCGCTAGCCAAAACCACGGTTAGTGCTGGTAAGACAGTAACCGCCCGAAAAGTCGAGGAAATCTAACTTTTATTTCACTGCCTGTTCCACATCAATACCATTATGTGCGACACGTTATTTAATATTGTGTGTAAAATTTTTTATCTACACGGATAAGGTGTGCCGCACATTTATCGCCAGTTTGGCCTCCGATGGAGGTAACACTCACTGCTACCCCCAACCCATTTCGCTACTTGTGAGAGCACAGGCCACCCCCACAATAGCCACTTAATAACTAACTAATTACTTAATACATGAAATTAATCATTCTACAAATGTAGTCCAACACTCCATTGTTATTATCACTTCATCGAGTACCAAACTACCCCCCAAAGTCATCCCCACTTCTTGTATTGACAACAAGTTTTTATTTTGTTACACATCGTCTCAAAACGTTCCCATACTCACTGATACTAAAACTCGACAATTATATTCGGTCACTTAATTCTAAAATTTATTTACATTTTAAATTTATAACTTATAATTTATAGCTAAGTGGTCAGTATCCCCGCCTGAAACGGGGGTTTTGCCGAGATGGAGTAGGGGATGGACAGACACCATACGTGAATTCACGTTCCCCTAATCTACCATTAAATCACATTACCTTGCTTTTTTTTTTTTTTTTTTTTTTTTTTTGTTTTGAGCTACCTTAATTACAATTTATACAAATCTACTCTCCCTCTCATTCATCCAGGCCTGCTGTCTGTCCGCCCCCAAACCCATCTCCACAAAATCCATTTTTCTTAATATACTGGAACTTCTATCATTTGCTAAATTTTTATTTTGCAAATGACAGTGGTGAAATAATACTTGAAACATTGCCTCATTTTTTTTTTTTTTTTTTTTTTTCATATTCTCCCTTAGGCAATGTTGGTACGTGGTGTTGTGCTTATTTATGCATCTTGAGTGTATAAAATTTATCTCCACATACCTTAGGGGTCCCCCTCCCCGTTCAATAATGTAGTTAAATTTCTAATTGATACCAATTTTGTGAAGTCGGACCATCGTTGTTTTCACTGCCCGAAGGAAGATCCTGCCAACCATGGCCCGCCTCCGATTTCCGAATTCCACGGCCAGGACTGGTAAGATCGTGGCCGCCCGAAAATGGGGGAGGATCCCTTCTGCAAACATACAATAATGTTTGAAAAACTTATTTATAAACATAACAATTAAAGTGACCTATATAACTTTAAATTCGTCGCATTTTGAGTACCTACTATTTCCTGTGTCGCTGGGTTCCTCAGCACATACGCATTCTGCATTTTTATTTCAACAATTTCATAAGGTCCTTCATATAACAAGAAAAACTTCTTTATTTCCCTATCTTGAGCACTGGACAAATCATGTCTTTTTACTAACACTAACTGACCTACCTCATATTTGGTCCATTTACCCTTAGCATCATGTTTCTGTTTTCGTCGCTCTCCTCTAGTAAGTAAATTCTCGTTCGCCAATCTAATTTTCATGTTTCTGTCCAACATTTGACCTTCAGGTGGGTATGTGAAAAGTTGTTCTAATATCCTGGGCGGCCTTGTTCCCCTGATCAACTCATGCGGCGTAAACCCCGTGGACTCATGGGTGGTACAATTCAGCCACTCCTCTACTTTTTTCACGTAGGATGGCCACTCTGTGTGTTTGGCGTGACAGTACGCCCGGAATATCCTGCCAATCTCTCTCATCACCCGTTCTGCTTGATTCGACTGAGGATGGTACACTGCCGTATGCTTGGGTATGATGCCTTCCCATCCAAGCGTCTGCCGCCACTTGCCGCTTATAAACTGTGGACCATGATCAGATAATATAATTTTCGGCTTTCCCACATTAAGCATATAATCCTTGACTATCTTCTCGCTAAGTACTTTACTCGTCGCTCTCTTAATGCTATATAACTTTACAAGTTTTGAAAAAGTGTCTAAAACTACAAATACATATAACACACCCCCTCTACCTCTGGGTAATGGTCCATATAAATCAACCGCAACTAGATCGAAAGGTTTATCTACTTTTATGTAATTCATCTCTCCTTCCACTCTATAATTCACTACTTTTGATTTTTGACATAAATCACACACTCTCAACACTTTTCTCACTCTCCTCTCCATATTCTTAAATATACATGACTCTTTCAAAACATTTGCACACTTTCTCGCACCAAAATGACCGTACCTTATATGACAATCCCAAACAATTTTATCTATTAACCCATCAGGTATAATTAACCTCCAATCACGCTCCCCACCATCTACTTTTTTAAACAAAATATCTTGATATATTTGAAATCGCTCATTATATTCAGATCCCTCTACATCTGTTTCTAAACTAACAATTATTTTACCCAGTTTGCTATCAGATCTTTGCAAGTTTTTAATGTCACTTAATTCCTTACCAAAAATTCTATCCTCCCTGGTTAGTCTAAAAATTTCTATTTCTTTAAGGTCCCTACCAGTTTTATTGTCTATAACATCTATTCTAGAAAGTGTATCTGGTACCTTATTATCTGACCCCTTTATGTACTCCCATGAAAAGTTATATTCCTGTAAGGCTAATACCCACCTGGTTAGTCGGCTGTGTGTTAGCTTACATGAATTCAGAAATGATAGTGCCTTGTGGTCCGTCCGGATGATTGTGGTATTCCCTAGGATGTACGTGCGGAATTTACCCACGGCGAACACAATACTTAGTAGTTCCTTCTCAGTTGTCGTGTAATTCTTTTCCGCCAATAACAGCGATCTACTGGCGAAGGCGATCGTTAGGTGTTCCTTGTCGCAGCTCTCCTGGTATAACTCGGCACCTAGCGCTACATTGCTGGCGTCGGTCTGTAAATAAAAAGTCTTATTAAAATCGGGATGATTCATCATGATCATGTGACTGAACTTCCTCTTAATTTCATTAAAAGCATTCCGCTCCGTATCGCCCCATCTCCACTGTTTATTCTTCTGCAGTACAGCACTCAGTTTGGATGTTGTGTGTGCGTGGTTCTCCTGAAATTTCCTGTAAAAATTGCATAGGCCTAAAAAACTCTGTAGTTGCTTAATGTTTTTAGGTTCAGGGAATCGCATTATGGCTTCGACTTTGTCGGGGTTGGCTAATATCCCCTCCTGTGTAATAATAAATCCTAAAAAGTGTATTTCTGTCTGCAGAAACTTAGACTTGTCCCAATTTACTGTTAAACCCCCTCTTTGTAACTTATCTAATACATATTCTATGTGTTCTAAATGTTCAGTGAACGTTCTAGAGGCTATCAAGATATCATCGACATATACAGTTAAAAAATCTAAATCCTTAGGTTGTAATATATTATCTAAACATTTGATAAAACTGGCAACACTGGTGTTTAATCCAAAAGGTAAGCGTTTAAACTGGTAATTCTTACCGTTAAACAGAAAAGCTGTGTATTTCCTGCTCTCTGTTGCTAATGGCACCTGCCAGTATCCCGTGGTCAGGTCTAAAGACGTCATGTATTTGACCCCGCTAAACTTTTGTAAAATCTCATTTATGGGTTCTGGAGATTCCCTGTCAGGTATAATAATTTGATTAATTTTCCTAGCATCTAAACATAACCTTACCTTGCCATCCTTCTTTATCACTACCACCAAAGGGTTTGAATAGGGTGATACTGAGCGTTCAATTATGCCTCCTTGCATCATACGGTCTAATTCCTCCTGTACAGCCCTCCTCTTCGAAAACGGCACTGGGTAGCTTCTCTGCATGTATGGTGCGTGGTCCCGAACTTTCAGCTCGCAGATGTAGTCCTTCGCTTTCCCTGGTGATTCATCAAACACCTCTCTGTACTGCTCGACAACTGCCCACAACTCCTGTTGTTGAGTATTTCCTACAACTGTATTTTCATTGAAAAATTTATCGGCTCTATTTGCCCACACACTCTCATTACGCTCATGCATCTCTCCCTCCTCATTTTCTAGACCATCACTCTCTAGACATATATTTATTTTAGTTTCTATCTCTCGATCACTTATCTGCTTATGTAACATTTTTATTCCCGTGACTTTAGCTTCATTTACTACTTTCTTAAACTCTATTCTGACTGGTTTATTCCCCTTCTCAAATTTTACTATTTGTTTATTGAAATCTATTACTGCTCCGTTTCTCTCCAAAAAATCATTTCCCAATATTACATCTAAACTCAACCCTTTAACTACTAGGAACGTGTTTTCAAATTCAACTTCATTTATTAAAATATTTAATTGTACTTGTCTGGTTATTCTTTTACTTCTCACCCCAGTTACCCCCACTACTGTAACCCCTGCAACTGGTAATGACGGTATATTCTTGTTTAACTCTTTTAATTCACCCATGACATTTTCAGAAATTACTGATATCTCACTACCGGTATCAATTAAAGTTTTATAATTCTTACCTTCGATGTTAATCGTCACCTCAGTTAATCCTGCTCTGCGTTCCATCACCTTGTTCTCCTCTTCTTCTAACAGTTCCTTCACCATGTCCATCTTGATAACGTTATTATGGTATCTGTTGATTATTTGGACCCTCCTGTTTTCCATAGACAATGGTTCGGCCCGCTTCTCCATTGTCCTCCCTAGTTTTCCGTGGAGGGACCCGCCACAGCTGGATGACTTCCCCCTCTCCCTCTGTTATATTGTCCTCCTCCTCTCGGCGCTCCTCTGTGAGATTCTCCTCCTCTCGACTGTTGATTGGGTGGTGGGTTTGCTCGCTCGTTCCCGGCGCACTCCCTGTTTCGATGACATCTGAAACAATTTGTTCTATTAGCATAATTGTCGGTTTCACATGTTCTACACCTCCAACTCTCGCCCCTATTATCGAAACTTCCTCCCCGCGCTCCTCTATGAAAATTCTGTGTACCCCTGTTATGATGGAAATTATTATTATTATTATGGTGTGGTACTACTGGTGTGGCTGAACGTCGCCCTATGTCGCGTTCCCCTATATTCTGTAATACATCTAACATGTTTTCTAACTCGCTTATATTTGTAATCTCTCTAGTCATTAACGTAATTTGCACTTCTCTGGGCAGGTGTTTGCTAATATGTCTTACAAATGATCGGAAAGGCAACGGCGGTTCTAGATATTTAGCTTTGTTGTATATGGTCATCACATATATGGTTAGGTGGTTATTCATCCTACCAAAATTCCCGTTACCCATTATTTTACTTCTTAATATTTCTTGGTCTTCTTCTGACCAATATTTGTTTCGAAAACCTATCTCTAAATCCTCAAAACTATCCCACTCGGTATGGTGTACTTCCGATCATATCTCGGCACTACCTTTAAAACATTTGATAATCTTCAGCAACTTAACCTCCCAGCTACTACTATTAAACCGATTAAACTCCCTAACCCTATTTAAAAATTGCATTGGGTGTACTCTACGATTGTCACAATTGAAAGTTTCTAATTCTATTTCATTATTTGTATCTCGTGTCATAAATATGCGCTCAGTAACATTGTTTACATTTTGATTTTTCACTAAGCTTAATTCATCTCTCATACTACTAATATTTTGTTCAAGAGAATATAATTTTTTGTCATTACTATATTCAGACTGTACATTATTTTTTGATATTACATCGATAGATTCATTTACTGCTTGTATTTCTGTCTTATAATTACTTTCAATTTCATTTATTTTAGATTCTATCTTACTTTGGTGTTCATCAAAGTTCTGACTAAATTTTTCAACTGTCATTACTACACTACTCAACTTACAATCAGTTTCAATATTACATTTAATAATTTTAGATTCTATGTCAGTGTTATGCTCATTCATTGTATTTATTAGTATTTCATTGTTTTCATTTATCTGCTTCTCAACTCTATCTATCTGACTGTCTATTTCATTAAATTTAACATCTACCTTTTGCATTGAATCATCTAACTTGGTCTCTACTTGGTTGACTCTATTGGTAAATTCTACTTTGGTATTTTCACAATGTTTGTTAATTTCTTGTATCTCATGTTTCAGCTCATTAATCTCCCTACTTTGTCTATCTAATTTTATGTCATTACTGTCAAAACGACTATCAAATTTATCTAATTTTATGTCATTATTGTCAAAGCGACTATCAAATTTATTATTCATTTTTTCTAATAAATTAAGTACAATACTCATTGGATCATCATCCACCTTATTGTATTTTGTTGAGGTCGGGGTTACTTGAATCCCTGAATCCTCTGTATTATCTTTTTCATTTGTGTTATGCACATTCATGTTTTTATCGTCTTGACCTACATTCGGTGTTGAATGTATTTCAGGACTACTCATCACAGCTGATTCGTCAACTTCAGCTGTTTCACTTATCACAGTCGAGTCGGACAAATCGACTCCGTACTCTGCTGTATTTTCCATTATTGTATTTTTTAAATATGTAATTTATTTCTTATCTGTCTGAACAAATATTTTTTACTTATTTTACGTAACTTTACGTCTTTCACTTAACCTCTCAATTGCGCTTGTATCTTAATCGTAGGTATGGTTTTTACATCAAATTTTAACTTATAAAAACTGTCCCTTTCGGCTGCGTCAACTGTGAAATTACTTATTTATCACCATTCTGATTAACTTATAAAAACTATACCATAATAAAAAAAACTTACACTTACCGTTTGCGAGTTCTTGGGTCCAGGGTCTCATACGTACTTTGGGATACAAGCGCAATTTTCAAGGTTACGTGAATGATTTACACAATACATTTTGGAAGAGAAATTAATTTTGTTTAATAATCAAATAGTGCGATTTTATAATTTTGTTTTCCAAATAAATTGTCTTACATGTTTTTAAAGGTTGGGTAACTCTTGTTTATACATCTTATTTAATAGCCTTACATAATATTACTTACGTCTAAGAAGATAGCCCAGCTGCTCACACACTCTCACATTCTTAAAAACAACCCCCGTTACCCTAATTGATTAATATAATGCATTATATAAAATCCCCGCCTGCAACGCGTTCACCGTGACCTCGTGGCCGCCCCGTGTTAAGTTTGTAATCGTCCCGAAAAATAAACAAAAAAAATAACAAATATGGATGTTGTTGTTCGGTAGTTATTCCCGCATCACTGCCACTGTTTTAAAAAGATTGATTCACTTTTACTGCCACATTTTTTTAAATTTTGAGAAGAGCTAACCCCTTCGAGATGCACCGGCCGGTACTCCTTGGGACGAACTGCTGCATGTGCTTGGTTGAACTGGCGGAAGCGGCAATTCAATGCCACCGGGTTTTAGTCGCCGTATACAGTTGACTTGCTGCGGCATATCCAGTTTATGCATAGATTATAGCTGGTATATGTGTGTGTCCAGAGGCCGATATTGGACTTGGTTCCGCTGATGTCACCAACAGTAGGCGGAGTTAATGCGACTTCCGTGAGGTCTTATAGAAGACGACGAATATTTTTTTTACGCTCTGGCCATCTTGAGTTTTTGTTAGAGCGTCCTTTGAGCGCATGCAGGTGTAGTTGCGCTTGAGCGTTGACACACATGTACAAAGTTCTTAGAATTTTTAAGGTGGTAAATTCCTTTGCCACGTTGCACCACTGAAATTGCGCAGCGCCTTGTTTCCAACTGTTTCTCAACTCTGGTTTATTATACGGACAAATACGTTGCACAATAATCCATTTCTTTTGCAATATTTTATCCAAACCTGCCTGAAAATGAAATGAATAAAAATGTAATTATCCCATACTGTTGAAAATAAAAACACCCAAAATTTGACCCGCTACAATTGTTCCCTACACAAATCTCGTTATGGCGTCACTAAGCGTCCATGTTAGTTTTTCCATAAATATGCTTAGAACTAATTTTTCTTATTTAAAATGATAATATTACAATCTAATAATACTAGTAAAGTTTATCCACACAATTTTACACTATAATATTTATATATGACTGTGGTTAATTTAATATTTACATAGTTTCAGTCCTCTCCTGTCTCTCTTATACAATTTTTTCACCTTACTTTTGGTCTCTTCTATATAAATCATATCATTTAATGATTGTAATTAGTGTACACATATAGTACCTAATTTATTATATACAATGGTTATCCTTTAATTAGTTCAGAACCCTTCAATTTTTCAGTAATGGCTCTGTTTATGTTGTGTCACCTCATAGTAGTCATTTAGTTTTTGTTAATACAATAATTAAATTGTTATTGTTCTACTTGGTTTGGATTTCCAAAGTAGCATTAGATATTATTCTAACTTTTGATAATGTTTTCATTTACTTTTACACAAGTTTATATGTTATATTTTTCATAAATAATTTGTTTGTCATTGTTTGTTTACATTTGGTTTTCTTCATAATAGTCATTTGGTTTTTAATTGTTTGTATATAACATGACTGTTTTTATGGTCATTATCTGTTCTCAAAGTAGCATTGGGATTTCCTCTTACTACTGGTAACAACTGTAACAATCTGTGTTCAATATTTGATACAGTATTTTTCTTAACTAATTAGCTATACAATGGTTCAGCTTACTTCTGGTCATATGTACATAGTTAGTTAGTTTACAATAATTTAGTTATAATATTGTTCTTATTATGTTCAGAATCTGTTCTCAATGTATTATCAGATATTTATCTCACTACTGGTAATACTCTTATAGACATTGATATTGGTTTTGATACTGTACTTTGCCTAACTAAATTGGTATACTTTTTTCATCTCTGCTATTCTCTGTGCCATTATGTCTGACTTGTTCTATTTGCATTGTTTAGCATTATAATACATTGTCTCTTAATATTTATTATTACTATTTATAATAAATTCTCGTTTGATAACATAGTTGATGATCATATACTTATACTAATATATATTATTTTCTGTTGTAATAGGTGTCTTCCCTGTGGGGTTATGTAACAAAATACCATCTGTTGTAGTGCAGTATTTTTCTACTACTAAACTGACTTCACTACGGTATCTTAATATAATACCTTAACTATTTTGTTACACATGTTTATACAATTCCTTCTTAAACACTAACACAAATCTTTTTTGTATTATTTACAATATTTTTCTTGTCAATGGTGGAACTTAATTCCTGTCATTGTTTGATACATAACAAATGTCTTTTATTTGTTGTCAGTTCTCTATGAACAATAACATAATTGTTCTATTTTGTTCTATTCTGGTGGTCTTATGATTATGTGTATTGATCACAACTTTATTAAATCAGTCACACTCATTGTCTGTGTTTATTTGACTATTTTAATTTTTGTTGTTTCATCATGAAATTAACATATTTTTTCACACTGTAAACTTCATCACTGTAATTGTTTGTGTGGTTTATTCAGTTGAAATCAGTTAATTATTCACAGGTTTCACATTTGTATTAAGTACACACTGTAATTGTTTGTGGTTCCTTAAATGTTTCACACTGGTTTTCTTTTCACATTTATAATCATCATTTCTTTTGTCACTTACATTGTTTTTAGTACATGTGGTTTATGTTGAGTCCTTATATCTTCTGTCCATCTTCTTTCTTCTTCTTGGTGCTCTTCCTGGTCCTTCTTCTTTCTTCTTTTTCTTATATTTTCAATGTAGTTGCTATTTTTTATTTATCTCCATTGTTGTTGGAGCTTGTTGATCCTTGTTTCGTTGATTCCCCTCACTGTTGGATCCTATTGGGTCTAGTTACTGATATTTTGTTTTGGCTCGTGGCATTTTCTTTCTTCATTTTGTATTTAATGTTGATATATTCGTATTCTCTTCTTTATCGTTGGATTTTTTATTAATATATATTTGTAGATACACACTTATATACACTTAGGTTTATTTATTTATCTAGATATACTTCCATGTTTTTCTCTTAATTGACGTCACATTAGTTTATATTATGTAACTACCATATTTGGTACTGTTACAATATAAAAAGAATTAAACTCCATTTGAAAATATGAAAATCACACTATATATCTCCCAAACCTGGAGAAAAACAAATTAAATTGATATAAAAGAATTAATAAATCTGTATATTTATTTATTTATAAATCTTATTGAATGGTTCAAATAAAAAAACATTATTATTATTATTATTATTATTATTATTATTACTATTAACAGGTAATAATCTGGTATTAACAGCGCCATTTCTATTTATCCCTTTTACACATTATTTCCATATTATAAAAGCATGTTAAAAACTTTATAACATAAATACATAATACATTTTACATAATAATACATTGATAATTAACACTGATACATTTAATACATTGAAATAATTTATTCATTGATTAAGATTTGCACTATAAGATATGCAATAACATTTGCATAATTTATTTGAAGTTGCATTTAAGTTAAAATTTGACAATTGCAGTTAATTCATTAATTAGACATAAATTATTATTTATTATAATTATAATTATAAAATTCATTTTTAAATTTATTATTACATTCTTAAAATATTATTATTTCATTACCTTTCTATTCTGAACTTTCCTACCTACCTAACTACCTAACCTTTCACCTTCTAATCACTGTTTAGTCTGGGTAACTCCTATATTCACTATACTCATTATATTTTTACTCACCTTCTTCTAACTGACCACCAAATTTACCTATCATGACACCAATATCTCAATTATAAACACCATTACTAATTTCATTTAAATCCTATGGCACCGCTCGTCTTTGCAATGAGTTGGGTGTTCCCTAACTGGCTATATACATTCATAACTTTTTTGCCCTTCCAAATATTCGGCAAACACTCCCTTAAACTACGCTAATACCTGCCACAACACTATTGGTTGGCTACTCTTTATCACCTCACCCCCACTACAGAATTCATCAATAACAAATATATGTTTATACCTTTACTTAAACACCTTTACAAATAATCACTAACTACTGTGTCCCTAAACATCTAATAATTCTCTTTGTATTATTTTCTTTAAAATTCTTAACTATCTAACTCCATTGTCATTAATTAAATAACTCACCTGCATTTATCTATACCCAAGCTCTATTCCTGTTTACACATTCTAAGACATTGTAATAATTGTCTTATAAAATACATCTCTCACCTACTCATAACAGTACATTCACTTTTCAAATATATATATTCTTATTTAAATATTATTATTATTCGTTAGTAATTACCTTCCTTACAATTAAATAATGATTGAACTTCATTAAAAACTTTCTATGACAATTAATAATTTATAAAGTTACAAAGTTAGTACAACTTTCTTTTGTACCACAATTTAATAAAGAATGATTACTCTTTAATGGTTATTCAATTGTAAAAAAAATATTATTATTAAACATGTTATTAAAATACATAATAATACATACTGGTGTACCTGTAATACATAATACACATCAAAAATACATTGATAGATAAATACATATAAAACAATGAAAAATATATACTCCAACTCATTATTTCGTTATTTTCCAAACTCAGTTCATAGCAGTCCAATTCAATATCACTTTACACATATATGTTTAATGTTCATTTCACAATACAACAGTCTATCCACCATCGTTGAACAACAAACGAATCTTAAGTCTGTTTAATTTATTACTTAATAAATAAATTTTATTATTAGTAACATTATATTCATGTTCATTTCTAAATATGTTATCAAACAAATAATTCAAGTCACGATCGAGTAGGGTTCCGTTTATCTCAGTATCATATGTCATTAATTTGTTATTTATTCTATAATTATCTTCATAATTATCCACCACAGGTAAGTACTTAATACCTTTATTCTCATTTATTGTTATCTCAAATTCATTGTTATTATAAGGTACGTATTCCTTATTTTCTTCCACCTTATCTAACCCTAACCTTTCTAACAATTGTCTGTATTTTCTATTTACTTTAAAAAATTGTATTATTCTCTTACTCTCACAATATCTCTCTATACTTTCTTTATTAATACATTTCTCTCCATAACACCAAATTACACTTTCTCTCTCCAAATATGCAGGGGTCCCTATCATAAAATTGTTGCACCATTTATTAGGTACACAAAAATACAAAGAAACTTTATTTGTAGACCTTTCGTCTCCCAAATATAAATTGAAGGAATTCTTATCCTTATAAAAATTATATAAAGACTTGTCTTCACCCCCTAATACAACATCAAAAGAAAATTCTACCCCCTGCACTCCTTGTACAAAAATACTTTCTCCAAACTTTCTTTCTGACTTAATAAATTCAAACATTTCATTTTCACTCATAATACTTTCATTACAATTTCTAACACCACATTATTACTACTTGTAATATTCTTACTATCTGTACATTCATTATTTGAGTTATCATTTTTAAATTCGTTATTATTCAGTACTGCATTTTGCTGGATACTACTATTTACTTTCTGGCTTCCTAATAGACTTAAACTCTTGTCTAGTTTTGTTATTACTTTGTCACATTTTTTAATCAGTTTATCGTGACCTAATTTTATTTCATTTTTGAGTTCTTTGAATTGCTTATCAAATTTGTCATTCAAATTTGTGAATTTAATATGAGAATCGTTTTTCTGCTCATCTAGTTTTTTGTCTAATTTTAATAGTAATTGCATCATTGCACTAGTTTCATCCTTATTACTATCTGACATAGCTGATATGGATGTATCGGTTTTCGTTGTCTCTACAGATACAGGCGTATTTGCCTCGTCAGTCTGACTAGCTTGATTTGGTTGTACATCCATCTCGCCAGTCAAATTTACATCAGTTGTACTGATTTCTATTGTAATATTATCCTGATTACTCATATTGTATTATTTTGATTTACTAAAACAGATTTATTTATAACCTCAAATTTTAACCTTACCTTGCGCACTCTTTGCGTACTATAACGCTTATTACTTCAGGTAACTATTTCACATACCAGTAGGTGTACTCTACATAAAATTTTATTTTATGTCGAGTCCATGTTCGGCACGCGCCAATTGTAATTTTTTACCTTTTATCGTTTAATTAATTATTGTTAAAAATGTATTTTCGTATGTACTAATAAATAACCTCGGGCGCCATAGTGTACAAAATACCACTACATACATTTACGTTTAGGGCCAGGATTCATGCAACACGAACCAGTTTTGTGAAATAAATTACCTGAAATAAAACATACACCAAATAACATATTTAATGACTTTTATTAGTGTTAAACTGGTATTTTACTACATAGTGAAAAATAAATAAGACCCACACATTGCGCCATGGGCGTTTCAAAAATCAAATTACCCTCCAAAATACTAATATGTGATAGAAAATGTGTTGTATTAGATAATTATGATATATATATGATAAATATAGTTATACATCTTTAGATATTGTTTCGCACAACCCAGCACTTAGTAATTACTCACGCACACGCAATCTCTCTCTCTCTCTCTCTCTCTCTCTCTCTCATGGTACAATTTGTTATGTTATGAGCTCATTTGTTTTTTAAAAGTGACATTTTGAATAATTGAATTTATATGTTACGTGGTCATTTTAATGGAATTTGATGTGAAAATAAAATAATCTGGTGTGTGATGGAACGTTCTCACCAAAGTCGTGTAGGCCTCCTCGCACTTCTAGAATCGTCCAGACTAGCACAATCGGTAAAGTTTTACTGCGATTTATGGTGCACCGTCGTGTCGACCTACGTAACACCCCAGACCGATTCTATACGCCGATCTACATGGGACGATCCATCGGCCGATGACGCCTACACGAAGCCGAACTTTTAACGTTCCTTATCACATGTTTTAGATATTTATACTGTTTATTAACCACTTACAGTGGTTTAAATATTAAAATTCACGTATGAGTGAACGGGTGGCCGGCCGGCTCTGCTCACTGTTGCAGATGAAATGACGAAGAGTCTTTGTTATAGGTTGCAGAGGTGGGGTGAACCTACGTCACACATTCTTTGTTAAGCTGTTGACAGCATCGTGCTGTTGGTGTAATCACATTCTCAGCCGCTGACGTAATTAAGGATCGGCACTCTTATCGCAACAAATTACATACTGTTTTTGTGATGTTTCACAGTTTTTTGCTATGAATCGGTCCAAATCCTGGCAAATATTATTATACACTCCTCTCACTATATATTCATACTGGTTATTTAAGGTTGGTTTGATTATGACCAAACTAAGAAAATACAATAGTTATGGTTTTATTTACCATATTTAAGGTAATTATAAAACGTACCATGATTGTACCATTACAGTATCTCACATAATTCCTAGGCCATATCAGAACATCATAGTAAAAATAGTAGTAACTATAACATTGTCATAATACATAATTTCTTGAATATAAAAAAAAAGTTGAGAATTGATTTTATACTGTGAACAAGAAATTTGGTTGTGGTAAGGGTGCATATTTATGTTTGTTATTTATTGGATTGTTTCTGAATCATAACTGAATTCCAATTTTACATGCTTTATTACCTGTTACAACCTTAGATAGGAATTTAGGGTCATCTGCAAATTTTGATGAAAACTTTGTACAGAATTAATATATGGTCTCATTACTTGTGACCTTTCATATAGTTACCATTGTTTTTAATAAGGGAAGTCTCTGGATGATACTTTGTACTTTACTACTGTTTAGTCAATCAGACCTAGTAAAACTCTTCATTGATCTGAAATAGGCTATGTCATGGAAGGTTAAATGTTGAAACACTGGAACAAGCTCCTATGTGAGGCCAACTAGTACCATCTCTTAATTTATGTATTTCAGTTATCAAATTGCATCATTTTTAATTACCAGTTAACAGCAGTTTTATAATTATTTTTTAAATTAAAATTAAATTATTATTTGTAAATTAAAATTTTATTATGAAAAATACTGTTATATTATTTCATAAATGTAGTAATTAACTCATTCATATGATACGAATTCAATAATTCAAACAAAATTAATTCATTAGGCCTAATTATAATAATTCACTGATTTCTTTAACTTAAACATATAGTACTAACTGCGTACAGACCTATAGTTTAGGTTTAGCTACAAATATTCATGATTTTAGAAATACTATGAAATTGAATCAACATCTAACATATTCACTTTAGCCATTTTATTACACAATGCTTATAGACCGAACAAAATTCATCTTTTACTTTTTAGATGATGAAAACTAACAATGCACTACTGTCAGACAATAATAACAATAAAAGAAAAATCAATGTTGCACTCTTATTATATGTATTATGTATTCTCTTAAAAAAAAGTTAATTACTTGGATACAGAAATGACATTCAGAATATTTTAGAACACCATTTAATTATAAGAGTTGGTCAATAATTTTTATTACTGTCAACAAAAATTGAAAAAATGGTAAGAATAATATATATACCTTACACACAAGTTCATAAAATCTATGGATTTGTAATTTCTTTTATAACCAGGAACACAACATTTAAGTGGCATTATCACTCACAAATCTACACTAAATAAATTATGCATCATTTATTATTTATGTCGACTAAAATTCTGCTATAAATTAATTTTGAAAGGTTACTGTAAGTTAAAAATTCTAAGCACGTATCCTAGTTAAGCTTTATAAACATCTGCACATTTTAGTTTAGGTTATGTTTCAATAAGTACGTGGGTTGACCAACACGTGATAGAATAAACTTACACACACATACACACACACACACTGTAGTGTTATAAACTATAACATTAAACAGCACTACTGCACTACAACAATTGTCGCTAACAGCAAACTGTAACAAGACCTTTATAAATTCTACTAGAATGTTAACTGCTCACATGATACAGATCACACTCCACTCAGCTGCCACTTCGGCCTCAAATACAAATGTTGTCACATTTCTATCTTCTGGCCAGACACTATGGATGGCCGTGGTTGTGTCAATCTTATGTCTTTATGTCTTATGGTTTATGTCTTCATGATCCAAGGTTTATTAGAAACCTTGTATCTAAGGAATACAGTTTTCTTTTACATTTATTGTGCATTTTTTAAAATTAAATCTGCATTATTGCATTATATTATGACCAAATATACAAGATATCTGTTTTAGATGAAACTGCATATTCATTGTTTACCTAGTCTGCAGATGGCAATGGTACAGATTGTTGGACTGGACTGGTATGATGGCCGTAATGGTTACATTGAAGAAGATTGTCCTTGTCTCGCTGTCTGCTACCAGACAGGACACATTCAGATAATGAGAAGTGAAAATGATGACAGTAAGTATACTGTAATGGAGATGACATAACTCATCTCTCCTGCTTGTCTGTATAACTCAAAAAAGCTTAAAAGAGCGTCTGTAATCTTAAAAGGAGTGAAATACATCATGGTGATGAAACATGTGTCAGTAATGCATCAAGTGCTGTTACAAAATATTTAATAAGTATCATGTAGCTTAAAGATCTTTTATCAGAACCTAAGAAGAATTAACTTAGAGCCATAATTTACACTCTAAGATTAGTCATTCAGAAATTTGCAGCATATATCTAAGAACTAGTGCATGTAATTATCTATTTAATTACCAATACAAATACATAAAATTATTTATCTTCCACTTACCTTGAAAATCGTTTTTTAGTCCAGAGTTACGTCATACGAACTTCTAGGATACAAGCATGATTCAAGGTTGTGTGAATGATTCAAGCATGATTCAATAAAATTTGATGAACTCAAAACTGAAATTAATAAAGTACAAATCAATTGTGAGAGTAACTGTAACAAATTGAAATATGAATTAAATGAAACGTTGAGTCACTCATTAGATAGTATGAATAATAAAATTGACAAAATAGCGAGTAAGGTGGGGGAAAAATTTGATAAACAAAGACAAAAGGTAATTGAAAATTTTGAGGATAGTTATAATGATATGGGTAGAAAAGTAGTAGTAGAGAGTAAGATAACAAGTGATAACAATAGTGTTGAAAATAATGAGAATAATTGTAATGTATTTGAAGAATTAGTATCGGAGGTCGATACGATGAAAATAAGTAATGAAAATACTGATGAATGTGTAGAATGTGATTATGAGATGTTAATGTGTGTTAATGAGTTAGAACGAGAGTGGAAAAATAGTATAATAGCTGAATGTGTAGGGCAGAGGGTAAATTTTCCCATTAATTTTTCTGAACCAGAGGGTTCACCAATGTTGTTTTTGAAGGGCAAGAGACCCGTATTAGTAGATGAATTGAAGTGTATATTGATGTTGTATAATGTTGTACCCTCTGTCTGTAATAATTGTGAGAGTGCGATGTGGTGTTATGAAGAGAGAGAGTTGTGTATTGAGAGAGAGATAGAATTATATAAGTTAAAAAGAAATTATGATGAATTGAAAAAAAGATTAGAAGGGGTGAAGATGAACCATATAAAATACTTACCTGTCGAAAGAGAGATAGAGAATTATTTTGATAATATTTTTATAAACGATAATGACTTACCTGACGTAATAGTAGAGGAATATAAAAATGATAAAACAACTTACCTGACGTTGACCAATAATACTGATGGAGACTGGACAATAATAACTTATGTTGACAAGATTTATGAAATATTAATAGGGAATAACCCTATAAATTATAATGGCATCATGAATGAAATAGAGTTAATGAATTATTATAATAATAATAATAACAAATTGTGTGTGGATAACAATGATGCATGTTACAAATATATTAGACATCTATATGACGATGGAGGTTGAAATAAAAATCAGTGAATGGACAATTTAAATATTGTAATTTATGGTAATGACCTTGCAGATTTGGACATATGAAGTGTGAAACAATTGAACAGTTATTGACAACTAATTTGTAAATAATGTAGTAAATTCAATTGTGGGTATTATGAAATGTTAGGTAAATAATGTGTATATGTGGTAGAAAATGTTGTGATAATAATAATAATATTATTAATATTTTGCAGTCTAAATAAATAATAAAATAATTATGAAGACAATAATTGAGGATTTGTAAATTTGGATTATAATTGAAATATGTTGTGTTTTAATAATCAATTGAAGTAAATAATTTGAGATGTTTAAATATTGTGATTGAATGTTATATGTTTAAAATTTTATAATGAATTTAAATTATTTGATGAGATTTTAATTTAATAACAATTACTGAATAAATAAATGTTAAATGGTTTAGTTTGTGGAATGACATAATTGTTAAAATAAATAGATTAATAATAGATTTGAAAATTTTGAGTAATCTAATTCCAGACAAGGATAAATAAAGAGTTAATAAAAATTTTCAAATTAGAATGTTTAGAAGTTTTTATATAAATTATTTAAAAGAGAATTGTTTGTTTAATGTATGCTAATAATCAAGGTTAATGTCTATTTGTTTATTATGTTATGTAATGTATTATACAAGATGTGGGGATAATTTTGGGGGGGGTAGATTGGTGCTCAATGAAGTGATAGAACAGTGGAGTGTGGAACTGCAACGGTAGAAAGTTTAGTTATCATTCTAATTAATTAGTTATTAAGTTGCTGTTGCTGGGGTGGCATGTGCCCCAGTAGATAGCGGAAAGTGTTGGGGGTAACAGAGAGTGTTACCTCCATCGGAGGCCAACATGGCGACAATGCACGGCACACCCTTTTGTACAATTTTATATTGTAACTTGATAAATTGCCGTGCCGTGCAAATTAATGATGATGAATACATGCCTGAAGGAAGAGATGATTTCCCCGACTTTTCGGGCGATTACTGCCTTACCAGCACTAATCGTGGTTTTGGCTAGCGGTCAGCTATGGCCATATCAAGTCCCTTGACCATAGCTGGCTTGAAATTGGTTTATATTAGAAATTAATGGGGGGTTGACACTAGGGGAAATCCCGGCACTATGGAACAGCGGCTGCCACTCTGTTCGCGGAGGAACAGCAAAGCCAGGTGGTAGACCCGCATTAAGGGCGCATAACTATAGAACAAAGATATGTTGATATCTGAATCTTTTAAAATGTAACACAGAAGCAAGGACACGGAGATGTCAAATTCCTCCAAAACCTCAGTCCTTGTGGACGCAACTGGACGCCACAGTCCAGGGGGGGTCATAGTGTGTGTGGCAGGGAGGTTATCCTGGGGGGGTAACGAATTAGAAATTTGTTGTATTTTAATAATGATGACTCGCTACTAAATAATTTTGTTTTGATTTGAAAAATAGATGCACTACATACTTCCTATATTGTGTTTATTATGTCTTATTGTGTTAATTGCATGTAATATGTTAGGAATAAGGATTATAAAATATAATAATATGTTTTCAATGTGTTTATAGATTTTAAAATAAAATGAAATAAAGTTGTGATAGTTAAAATTTTCAATGGGTTGCAAAAGATAGAAGTTGGGTGATAGTAATTGTTTGAGTAAAACGTTTGAGTCAGTCCAAGTTGAAAATATTAGGGTATTAAAGAGAATAAGAGACGAAATACAAGTAATGTAGAATTTGAGTATAAGTGGAGACACAGTAGATATGGAGAATATAGGTAGAGTTTTGATTGATATATTGATGTTTATAAACTAATGGTGTTATTTTGTTGCAGTTGTAGTAAGGTAATGAGATTGAGATTTTGGGAATGGCAATTTTGTAGTAGGGGGTAGTGTAATGTGGGAGTCCGCAACATAATGATAAGTTGGGACGGGATTGGGATCGATTTAGTGGAGACGGGGTTGCCTTAGGTAGAATCCAGGAACCAGATAAGGGAAATGAGCTTTTTTGGGGGGGGGGAAACACGTATCCTATGTACAAAGGATTAGAGAGTATTTTTTTTTTTTATATATAGAGAGAATGTGGCGAATTGAGTTAAAGTAGTAAGTAGTTAGAGGTAGAGAAGGGTTAGTAGATTTTGATAGAGAGAGGTGTCATACTAGTTAAAGATTTTGTAAGGGAGCGTTAGAGTCATAAAAGGGGTAAGATTATGGGTAAATGCCAAGTTGATAAAGTGAATTATGATGAATAACTGAGAATCACCCAAATGAATGAAATGGAATAATAATTGCAATGTTATGAAAAAAAATATATATATATATAATAATTTTTTTGGAAAGAGAATTAATAAAAGTCGATTGAGATTAAAAGGTAATTTTATGATTTTGTATGCAAATTTAATGATGTAAAGTGTGTAAATTTTTAAGATAAAATTGATAATAATAACAAAGTGAATTATGAATGTACTATGTTTTCTTATGTTATGTTATGTTGTTAGGTATTCTGATATATGTTAGAAATAAGTAAAAAACAAAACCAGTGCTTCTTAGCGCAAACCAGCACCGCTAGGGGGAAACAGATCAGTTGGGGATATGATGTTGTATAAGGCCATTAGTTGATATTTGATTTGTTGTTTCAGTGTTTGGTGATGCTGTGGTGGCGGACCTGAGCTGGCCAGCGCGTCAGAGCAGGGGCGTTAAGTATCTGTCTGACTCTATGGTGTTGGGATCTCGAGAGAGAAGTCCAGTATTGTCATTCAGGTGCGGTCACAGTCACCGGACCAAGGGTGAGTTGATTATATTTTTTGTAAACCATACAGGGGGTTGTGGCGACATATCCTGGCTGATCCCTTTAGCAAGTATGAATGTGTCAATGAGATTTTTTATGCTTCGGCATAAAATATCTCATTGAGGGGGTATTGTAACGGGACATTTTGGGCCTATTTGGGGTAAGAAAGAAGTTTATATTTTTTTTAATAAAACAAATAACATTTTTTTTACTATGATAGGGACAAACGTAAACAAAGGTAAATTCAGTGGTAGCGACGGTAGCGACAGTGGCAGCACTGCTGGTGACAAAATTATTGAAGCGAGTTAAACAACCGACGAAACTGTGCCAAGGTCAGACAATGACACACAAAACTATAAACAAGTTATGTAATTGAGCATCAGGCGATGTTACGTCAGAGCCTAGCCTAACGGTGGAATGCAGTTGGCGTAGTAATACAAACTTAAAAACAATAAGAATTGGTCATGCAACCACAGCGACTTTATAAAATAGTGCCGTTGGCCTAGTCCCAGTCTAACTTCACCACTCGCGAGTGGCATACGTAAAAAGTTCTGGAACGTAAATTGCGGGCCCGCAGTACAGAAAAATGTGGTATAAAATCGAAATTTATGTGTAAATAATGTAAATGAACAGTTTTCTTGATACAATGACAGTTTTGGAGATGTAAAACAAATTATTCATTAACGTAAAATGTGTGTGTGGAGAAATGCGACGTCGTCTGGACTCAAACGACTTGCTAAGTTAGCTTGTAGCTAAGTAGTCTACAAGAATGAAAACAAAATTTTCAATTATGATTTAAATATTCAAAATTGTAATATTCACATTTAAAGATTTTCACGATTAATAGAGCGCTCTTAGAATCCTGGGGTAGACATGTATGTGTGTGTGAGTGAAAGCGCTGGTTTCCGTTGTGTTAGTTAAGTTAAGCATTAAGCGAATTATTTTGTATTTATATTTCCTGTTTTATTTTGACTATTGCTGAACAAATTATATTCAACTTAATAATGATCCATTTTATATATATTTTACTTGAATTACTATGGGACAAAATGTAAAAGAGGGAGAACAGAATAATTTGTTTGATAAAATTGAAATACCAATAAATTTTAAATCATGGGAAACAAAATAAAGTTTTCTTTATTTTGAACAACCATTCTGATATCCTGTTCGCCGAAAAGAACCCGAGAAAAAATGGTAAGTACAAATTTTTTTTGGTTCTGTTTCTTGTAATTAATAAATACAAGATGGCGCCCGAAGAAACTCTAGACAGTAAACAGTGAACAGTAACCTTAAAATCAGTTCAATTAAAATATCAATAAAATGATATAGTACAACCAATAACTAAGCTAAAACTTTCTACAATACATCATTTCATTATCTCTCACTCACTACAATTATATTCCTCAAAATTCCATATTTATTATTAACATTTATTTTACGTCACCTTTCAGTTATTATTAATTTTTAATGAGTTTCTATTTAGTACAATCATTTCAAATTATTTTATCATTATTGAATCAAAATCTTTTCACACCTGTAAATATTTTATTCTCTCTAACTTGTATTATAAAATTTATACTTACAGTACATTATTCACCTATTGACATAAACACAAAATATACACACCATACACACCAATATCTCCACGTAACCTCTGAAACATTTAACAACAGTGTTATTTCATACAAAACAATTTAACATTTATCTATTTATTACTATCAAATTTACATCTCCTAAAATAGTTTACACTTATTAGAAAAAATTCAATTATATAGCATTTTAAATCAATCAAAAATATTTAAACATTTCTAATTATTTTAATTAAATTAATTATTGAAAACACAACATTTTAATTACTTTCACCAATTCTAATAATTACAATTCATTTGTTATCCTCTTCCAAATTATTTTGTTATTTATTTAAGATTGCAAAATGTTATTATTATTACCACAACAATTTCTACTACATACACATTGTTTACCTAACATTTTACAATACACACCATTAAATTCACTAAACATTTATTTACAATTCTTCACCATTAATTATTCAGTTATATCACATTTCATTGTCCAAGTCTGCCAGGTCAGAACCATAAAACAAAATATTTAAAATTGTCCATTTATGAATTTATGTTCAGCCTCCATCGTCAAAAATTAGTCTTGGTTTCAAATAACAGTTTTCAATTTTATTTACATACATATGGCTATCCTGTGTGTAATAACCATAAAATTTTAGTTTATTCATTTTACCATAATAATCATATACCAAGTCAAAATTATTTATTTCTGTCCAGTCTCCATTAGTAATTATATTCATTATAAAGTCAGTTATTTTCTCATTCATTACAACATAAGGTAAACTATTATGATTTAAACAGGTATCATCTAACATTTCTTTCAACTCATTATAATTTCTCTTTAATTTATATAATTCTATCTCTTTATCAACACACAATTCTCTATCTAAATCTCTCTCATCATAACACCATCTCTCACTTTCAACACCATTCCACACAGAGGGTACAAACTTATACAAAAAAGGGAAACAACTCAAATCTTCCAATAACACAGGACTCTTGCCCTTCAACAACACTTGTGAACACCCTGGTTCATCATAAATATGGGGAAAATTCACCCTCTGCCCTACATACTCATCTACTCTCTCTCTCCATTCTTTCTCTAATTCATCAACACTAATTATCACTCCGTTGCAACCCATCATTCTCTCACTCTCGCTTACTATCTCATTATCTATTTTCAACGTATCACTCTCTGATACCACATTCTTAATTACATTATCATTCTCAATATTATTTTTATCATTTTCGACATCATCATTATCATTTGTTGACTTATTCTCTAGTACCACATTTTTATACATATCATTATAATTTTCATTTGTTTTACTTTTGTCTGTATTCATCACATCCACTCCCATTCTCTCAATACTCTGTTCTAATTTATTCAAACTATTTTTAAACATTTCATGGGTATCTTCACAACGTCTACTAATCTCTTTAATATCATTTTTTAATTCATCATTCTGTTTTTTCAATTCATTAAATTTATTATTGAAATTATTATTCTGTACTTCTGCATTATTCTGTATTTCATTCAATTTTATATCGTTATTGTCAAAACGACTATTTATACCATTAAAATTACTGTTCATTTTCTCTAATTGATTGAGTATAATACTCATCATATCATTACTACTTTCTTTCTTAACTAAGGTCGGCGTCGACTGACTCGTCACACCTTCCATTATTCTCGATTCGTTCAACTGACTTTCTAGATTACTGTCATTTGTTTGAACTCCCGAGTCACTACTTGTCTGAATTTCTATTTGACTGTCAGAGAAGCTGACTTCATTATTAATACTCTCATTATTATCCATTATTTATTATTTTATAAGACTCGTTACTTTACTCAAATTGATTTAATTCCTCATCACAATTTCAGTCTTACATATACAATGCGTACCTTATGTATTTTTTTTTTCTCCACTCCCAAATCACGCTTGCATCTGTTCGTAGGTATGGAATTTTAATTTTAATTAATCAAATTCGTCCCTGTCATAGCGCCAATTGTAATTATCTATTTAATTACCAATACAAATACATAAAATTATTTATCTTTCACTTACCTTGAAAATCGTTTTTTAGTCCAGAGTTACGTCATACGAACTTCTAGGACACAAGCATGATTCAAGGTTGTGTGAATGACTTATGCAACTCGCTTTTTTATGAAGAGAAATTAATTAAATTTTATTTTTCATTTAAAATGTTCTATATCAAATTATTCGTTATTCATTTCTGTAGGTCTAAAAACAATCTAGTACTTTTAGTCAACTTTTAAATGGAATACAACTTCCTTGAAATAATTGAAACATTATACTGTACCATTGAACTTATTTACTACATCTTACCTTATTGTATACATCAGACAGCCCAGTCTGCTCTCACACACACACACACACACACACACACACACACACACACACACACACACACACACACACACACACACATTCAATTTTATAATACCTTTATTTTAAAACCCCATTTAGATTAAACTGGATATATATCGTGACTCCGGCCGGCCACGTGGAGTCATCCCGACTTCGCGTTGAATCGCACACAATTTTCTTTCTGTTATTTATGAAAACGATTTATTAGTTCATTTTTCGTGACCCTGTTCTCACTATGGGATGTTGCCGAACTTTCACTCACTGTTATTTGGTGTTAAAAATTAATTTTTAAGAGCCCGGGTTGCCGGGCAACCTGCGCAGGTTTGAAATCGGCGATGAACTGGGAAGAAGTTCCCTACTCCTTGATATATTTTTTGAAGAGGACGGAAAGCAATGCCTTCTATTTGGTAGTCATAGCGGTGACACATTCAACACATGGTTTTTTCTTGTTGTAGGCGTGGATGATATTTGGCGGGCACTGGCCGACGTCACTAAAGTAGGCTGGACTTAGCTTACATCCGCCAGCTAGGTTCATGTGTAAAACAAAATTCATCGCCAAGCCATCTTGAGCGTCTTTTAGTCAGCGTGGGTGTGCGCACATGCTGGTGTAGTGCGTTTGGGCGTTGATGCCACACAGCCGCAAAGTTCTAAGAAGTGTGCTACAGTTGACAACACGACATTCCTTTGTAATTGTTTCACCACAGTTCCTTTGTTAGAAACTACGCTTTATATTCAACCGGGGGCTGGTCACACATATGGCAATCAATTGTGAAATTTTACAAAATAAAGCCCCATTTTCAATAAAAATAAAAACCCCTCAAAATCACCCCGTTACATGCAATATGTAAATTTGCTTAGTGATATTAATATTAGTACTAAGTGACTGCAAGTGATGAAAGTTAGTTATAGAAACTAAGATATAATTGCAGAGTTTGTGAACAGGCAGTGCTAATATCATGTATTCTCAAAGAAAGTATGCAGATGATATTGTGCCAATTCTTTTCATAATATCATTAATACAGACTTTTTCATTTCCTTCATGTGACAAAGAAGTAGGGATTTGTGTTGCATTTTGTCATATGTGACATGTGTTAATTAATCACTTACATAAATATAAATATATAATTTAATTCCACCTACCTGCAAAAATTCTACCTGGGTCCAAGCTCCGGTCACACGAATGTAAGATGCAAACATGGTTTACGGGTTTTGTAATAATGTACTCTGTAACAGTACAGACTGACCCAGTACCAGAATTATGGGAATTATGGGTATTTTCATTGTTTTATTATGTATTTTTTAAACATACAGAATGGTTAGGTACATTGTCCCTCTGGAAAACGGAACAACGTAAATTCGGCCAGAGTAAAACACCAAGGTCTCCGGTGGACGTGAAAACAGCAAAATCTACCATGGCGGTGTTTATGACGAAGTACCACAATATGCATTATGATTGGGCTATAACACTAGTCCGTCATCGCTAAGAACAATGACGCACTGAGTACAATGTGTGCAACGAGGCGTTGTCCAGCAAGACAAAGCGGGATGACGTAAGAACTACACACACACAAGCAAGAAATTACACTTGCCTCGCTCTCATTTCAACACCATTCTTCAGAGGAGCCACAGCGATGTATCGTTGTGTGTATAACTTTTTAACAATACTTTAATTCAACTAACAAAAATGTTACCAACAGTAGTGGAGCAATAAAGGCTCATCTTGTTTACAGTATAAATATATAAAAAATGTAAATTCAGTGCACACATCCATCTAATTAAACTCAGCGGAATTAAAGGCGAACACCGACCATCACCATGGGAGTCTCACACCAACAACGGATGGACACCACCACCTAACAAGCAGAGAAGTTCCTTTTGTCATTTTATAGTTAATGAGCTCATTAATATCAAATCGATAATAAAAAAGAATGTACGGGTCTGAAGTTGAATGTGTGAGAATGAATGCGTGAATGTATGGCCATAACACATAAACCGAAGGCATTGGTTTGTGCAGTAACTAATTAACTATTAATAAATGATTTAAAGCTGCAGCTATAAAGTGTACATTGATATTAATTCAACAGATAAAGAAATAGAGAGAATCAAAAGAGATAGGAAAGTTAGCCACCATTTTGTTTTGTGTCATATCATATGACGTCACTATTTTGACCGCATGGTTGTATGTGTACTACCTTAGATTGAATTAAATTTGATGGTTAATTTCAAGAATATCTGGTTATCATTTGTGTCGTCAACTGTGTTTCAAAATCTTCCTGTACCCGAACCCTGGTACCCCTTAGGTAGAAAACAAGTTATAAAGGAAGAAAACGAGCCCGGCAAATAATGAAATTGGTGAGTATCATTAATACCGAATTATGGTATTTGTTATCTATACCTTACTAAATATATGTGCTAATATTATTGATAAGAGTGAGTGTATTCACAATTGCCGCCCTCACAGTGATTATAAGTTTGTTTATTCACAATTGTCGCCCTCACTGGGACTTGATAAATTATTATTATGGGTAAGATAACCTTATTTATGTATTTAAAGTTTATTGACAAAGGTAGTATTGTTAAAAACAAATATAAATACATTTATATTGTAATATTATTATTGTATATAAGTTTGTTTATTCACAAATGGTCGCCCTCACAGTGGACTTTGTATAAAATTAATTTATATAAAACAGATAGATGGAGAAATACAGAAGACGATATATAATGAATGAGAGGTTATGTTGTTAGAGGTAAATAGTTAAATACGAGTTGAGTATATTGCGTAGTCAAATACAAATAGAGATAAATAACCATTTAAATACTAAAATACAAAATGGCAGAAAATAACAATAGCATAGAAATAGAAAATTCAGAGACAGAATCTATTTTACGGGAAAGACACATTAGCTCAACACCTAAAGTAGCCGAAAATAAAATATCATTAGAAGACCTGTTCGCATTGATTAAAACACAAAATAGTGTGTTAAAAGAGATTGACGAGAAGTTTGATAGCCTCGAAAATGAATTGAAAAAACAAAATAATGTACGAGACGTAAAATTGAACCAATTAGACGAGAAACTAAAAAAAGTTGAAAACGAAATACAGAGACAAAATTGTAGTATTGACAAAGTAGACAACTTAGAGATAGACAAAAACAAGGTAAGTAGTGGTGATCATTACGATAATAGAAGTAAAAATATAGTGTTAGAAAATAATTGTGTGAGTATTGAGAGTGGTGATAAAAGTATAATGGGAGTAGAATTTGATAATGAAGTGATAAAAAGTGTTGATGAATTAGAGAGAAAGTATAGAGAGAATTTATAGATAAAGGGGTTGCAGGGGGTAAGATTTTCCCTTAATGTTGTAGTAGGGGGTGAAGTAAAGACTTCACGTGTGTTTAGGAAGGACGAGAGTGCCTTCAATGCGTATTTGGAAGACAAAAGGTCTACAAATAAAGTGGTCCCTGGTTTTTTTGGTGCACTTCACAGGTGGTGCAGTGATAAAGCAGTAGAGTCCCCTGCATATATGGAGAGAGAGTGTGTAGCTTGGTATGATGGTGAGAAAGGTTTTGAGAGAGAGAGAAAGAGAGAAATTGAGATATATAAAGTAAAGAAAAATTATGAAGAGTTTATGAAAAGGTTAGGTATAGAGATGATATATAATAAAAATATGAAATACTTACCTTGTAAGGAAGTTGATATAGTAGTAGGAGATGATAATGAAAATAATGACTTAGTAACTTATCTGATTGTGACGAATTATACTGGAGGTGACAGGACAATGACCAATCATGACAGATTAAATGAGTTTGTGGAAAATAATGAAAATTTGAATGGTATATGCATTTATGATGTTAATATAAGAGATTCAATAATAAGCAATGTATATAGATATAAGATAAGACTATTGTTCGACGAAATGGGGTAATTGTTTATTGTGTTATGAACATTTAATTGTGTGGACAGTGTTTTTTAAAAATGGACTGATTCGGACTGATTATGGCAAATGATTTAGTGATTATGTGAATTGTATATTTTTGTGTATTGATGTCTATGTATTTGTGTATTTTTACTGTTGTGTACTTTATGTATTTTTTTTATGTAAGCATGTATTGTACGATTTTAAATAATTGGAGGAAGTTAATAATGATTTTAAAGGATATTATGAGAATTCAGATTCTAATGGTTAGTAGATGATTATGTATTTGGATATGAAAGGTGTTGTTAGCAGATAAGTGATGAATTTTGTAATAGTATATTAAGTTGAAATGTTATAAAGAGTTTGGGGATAGTGATAAATAAGGGCATGGGAGTTAGTTAGATAGAGTTATTGGGAGTTAGGGAAAATAAAGTGTTGAGATGTTGATAGTATATAAAGAGGTGTTAGATATTTTAGGGACACAGTAGTTAGTAATTATAGGTAGAGTTGAGTGATGTGAGTGGTAATTATATTTGTTGTTGATGGTGATATTTTGTAATAAGGGTATTGGTGTAGGAGTCCAACGAGAGATGTTGAGACAGGAAGGGATCGTTGTGTGCCGGAAAGGGTTATCTGAAAGGGTCAGAAACCGATAAGGGAATGAGTTGGTTAGAGGGAATACACACATACTAGTACAAAAAATGCGCGGTGCCAGAGGTTTTAAATGGGATTTGTGAAAGGGGGTTATTATGGAGATATTGGTGTCAAAATATATTAATGGTTAGAAGCGGTTGTTAGTAGAGAAAAGGGGGTAGTAAGGTTAGATTGACAATGCCAAAATAAGCTAGAGAAAATGAATAATAGAGAGTCACCCAAACGAGTAAGGATAAAAGGATTAGAAAAGGAAAATTCATGATAGGAAGGTAATTGTAACAGAAAGGTAAGGATAAATTTGAAATTGTTGTATAGAATCTAATGAAGGTCAAATAATTAAAAGTTAATAGAGAATTGTTGAAGTAGTAATGTGATAAAGTTTGGTACAAATCATGTAAATTTAAATTGTTTAATGTAAGGTAAATGTAACAATGTTAATATGTAATGTACAATGTTGTATGATGTTTTATTATGTTGGGGGGCAATAGAGTGTGTGGCTAGGAGGTCGTTACAGGGGTAATGACGATAATAAGTGTTAAGAGATAGTATATTTTAAAGTTGAAAATATAAAGTTAAAAAATGAAGTTAAATAAAATATTCTAGTAAGCTGCCATTTACAAAATAGATAAATGATTATAAGTTGAGCAACAAAGTTTAAAGGAAAAGTGTCTGCCATGATAGTTGTAAGTTGAATTTATAGAAATAATTAGGTGAAGGTATTTTGGGGTATAATAAAGAATGATTGATATATTGTGTTATATGTAGTTGCCTATATATGTTGTTTATTTTCTTACAAGGAAGTAGTTGAATTTGGTGGTGGTAAGAAATCAATGTATTTTAAGTCTTGTTGTGGTTAAGTGACACTTTTGAATTAAAAAACAAACCAATGCCCAAACACAAACCAATGCGTCTAAAAGGGAACATATCAGTTATAGATATGTAAGTGTACTATACCACTATTTTGAAATTTTGTATTGGATGTTTCAGAGTTTTGTGGTGTTGTGACCGCAGTCCTGGGCTGGCTGGAGCGTCAGAACAGGAGTGTATAGTGCCTCCTGGCCTTATGGTGTAGGGATCTCTCAGGAGAAGTCCAGTAAGGTCAGAGGGTGCGACCAGCATCATAGGACCAAGGGTAAGTGATGATACAATTTTTTTGTGTAACGTTACAGGGGGTTGTGGTGACGTATCTAGACTGATCCTTTTAGGAGAGTGTGAATGAATCAAGGAAATTTTTTTATGTTTCGACACAAAAAATTTTCCTTGAGGGGGTTTGTAACAGTACAGACTGACCCAGTACCAGAATTATGGGAATTATGGGTATTTTCATTGTTTTATTATGTATTTTTTAAACATACAGAATGGTTAGGTACATTGTCCCTCTGGAAAACGGAACAACGTAAATTCGGCCAGAGTAAAACACCAAGGTCTCCGGTGGACGTGAAAACAGCAAAATCTACCATGGCGGTGTTTATGACGAAGTACCACAATATGCATTATGATTGGGCTATAACACTAGTCCGTCATCGCTAAGAACAATGACGCACTGAGTACAATGTGTGCAACGAGGCGTTGTCCAGCAAGACAAAGCGGGATGACGTAAGAACTACACACACACAAGCAAGAAATTACACTTGCCTCGCTCTCATTTCAACGCCATTCTTCAGAGGAGCCACAGCGATGTATCGTTGTGTGTATAACTTTTTAACAATACTTTAATTCAACTAACAAAAATGTTACCAACAGTAGTGGAGCAATAAAGGCTCATCTTGTTTACAGTATAAATATATAAAAAATGTAAATTCAGTGCACACATCCATCTAATTAAACTCAGCGGAATTAAAGGCGAACACCGACCATCACCATGGGAGTCTCACACCAACAACGGATGGACACCACCACCTAACAAGCAGAGAAGTTCCTTTTGTCATTTTATAGTTAATGAGCTCATTAATATCAAATCGATAATAAAAAAGAATGTACGGGTCTGAAGTTGAATGTGTGAGAATGAATGCGTGAATGTATGGCCATAACACATAAACCGAAGGCATTGGTTTGTGCAGTAACTAATTAACTATTAATAAATGATTTAAAGCTGCAGCTATAAAGTGTACATTGATATTAATTCAACAGATAAAGAAATAGAGAGAATCAAAAGAGATAGGAAAGTTAGCCACCATTTTGTTTTGTGTCATATCATATGACGTCACTATTTTGACCGCATGGTTGTATGTGTACTACCTTAGATTGAATTAAATTTGATGGTTAATTTCAAGAATATCTGGTTATCATTTGTGTCGTCAACTGTGTTTCAAAATCTTCCTGTACCCGAACCCTGGTACCCCTTAGGTAGAAAACAAGTTATAAAGGAAGAAAACGAGCCCGGCAAATAATGAAATTGGTGAGTATCATTAATACCGAATTATGGTATTTGTTATCTATACCTTACTAAATATATGTGCTAATATTATTGATAAGAGTGAGTGTATTCACAATTGCCGCCCTCACAGTGATTATAAGTTTGTTTATTCACAACTCTACTCATTATTTGAAGAGAATTAATATTTTTAATAAGCAATTATTTCAAGGTTGTACTATTAGTTCTCCAATAAAAATTTATCAATTAAATTAAAATTTTCATACCTTTTGGTAACACATCTTATATGGTCATATCTAAATTCTACTACTTACAACTATGAAGACTGCCCAGTCTGCTCTCTCTCTCTCTCTCACATTCATATTAATTTAAAAAACCTTTTAATTATTATAACCCCATATCTTTATTTTATACAAACACTACTACTTAATTGTTCACGATCGAGACTCCGGCCGAACACGTGGTTCTTATCTCACCGATAAATTAACTTGTCGCTGACAACTGCACTTCACACGCTATAAATTGTTAATCCCATTATTTCCTAGGGTCCCGGTCGGTATTAAAACGATATTATATTTAATTATTCACATTTTATGAAGTTCGGCCGACCGGGCCCACACAACTCTATCTGTGTCTGTAAGCGAACTGGGAAGAGCGGCTATATGTTCACGGCCAACTGGATTACGTCTTTTTTAGGTGGAAGACAAAGCCTTCTGTTTCATCGCCACAGCTATGTCCTATTTAACCCATGCAGTTGATTGTGTGTGGGTCGCAGAAGATATTTGTTCAGCACTGGTTGACGTCACGAAAAGGGTTGGACTTAGGACTCACATCCGTCAACTTGGTACATGTGCTTGGAAATTTTGTCTCTTAGCCATTTTGCGTTTCACAAAACTGGCGTCGGTCCGCGCACCTGCTTGTCGGGTGCGATTTGGCGTACTGCCACACACTCGCAAAGTTCTTAGAAATGACGCTTAGTACATTCCTGCATACAGATTGCACAACAGCGAAGGCGTATCGTTCCTTTGTTAGAACACTGTTATTACAATACAACACGTGTTCTGGTCACAGTTGGAAATTATGTCCATGAATATTTTTTATAAATCCCCAAAAATTTAATAAAATGAAATCCCCTGTATTTATCATGTTACAAAATCTGGTTCTCATTACAGCCAAGTATAAATATTCTTGTGAAAGTGTGAAGTCTCTTTCATTAAATGTGTTATTTTAAGGCAAGTTTATCTTTTTGTGCCTCTTCATTGGTGACTTTTTAAATCATAGAATAAGCTGAAAAGACTACAGAATCTCCAAAGCTTCAAGTGTGTGTGTGTGTGTGTGTGTGTGTGTGTGTATTGTAACCACTCATAAGGGGTCGTCTGTCTTATTTAAGCCCCGCGATGGAAGCCAATCTGTAACCACTCGTTGTCGTCGTATCTGTAAAATGTGTACACCTGTTTTTTATGTGTAGAAAGTGTGGGTGTGGTGTGTTCGTCTCACACCTGTAGTTACATTAATGTTTGTCGCTACCGAAATCCGTAGCGTGATCACAATTATCAGTACAACCTACCTGTAATTTCATAGGGGTTGCGAGTCCCGGGTGGCGCCAAATTGTTTATTTTAAAACAATTAATTTTGATAATTAATAAGTTAGATTGGTGTTATCAGCGTTGACAGCTGGAGCGTTCAAATGGTTACCGCCTCTGTATAGCTTACTGTATTGCCCACTTGGCAAGAGCGCTAGTTGTCTGCTCAGTGAAATTGCTAACACACACATATATTATACATCTACCTATGAAATAAAACAATGGTAATACTCTGTACTGTAATTTTAATTGTGATTTGGTCATTAATCAATGTGACAAAATTATTCTATATTAGTTTTCAATAAAACTGCTCCGGCTTAAAAAACATGAAACATAAATCTCTGGGCTGACGAAATTGATTTTGAAATGAGTTATACTGATGCCGACATGGCGTCTGATTGTACACTATGTATTAACTCTCTCAAAATTTGGAGTTTTTTGGTATATAAAGAAAACATAAAAGATGGTTACATTAAAAAAGTACACTACCGTACCTTATCCGTACTTATATGGTATAAAGTGTGTTTACAAATTGTTCGGCAGTGTAGTAATAGTTGTTACAAATTTTGCACATTAAGGCGAGGTTATTTCTAAGTTAACAATTGTTTTACGTAAGTTTATTATTATTCAATCCTTGAAAGAAAATCAATTTTACTTAATAGTGAGAATTTTTTGATTGATGTGAGAAATATTTAAAGTGCTTTTATTCTGGGGATTATTGTATTTAATTGATACTTATCAGTTCAGAAGGTTACGATGTGTCGTCATTCTGGGGTAATGGAAATTCATCAATTTTGGGGTGACTTAGGCTGCTGGCATCTTCTTCTAAATTGTCTTGGGAATTTCTGCTATTTAATTTTGTTTATTTGGTTCCTGGACATCTGTTAATATTTGAAGCTCTTTATCTCCTCTTCACTGGATCATACTGTTGACTTCTAAATGTTTTTCGAACTTTTTAAATTAAAATTTCGGTCATCTCAATCTTGCGTACCTCTTACTTAAGCGTCATTTTTCCAAGTAAGTCAATTTAACGGAAAATTAGTAACCAACGGCCCGTTTCTATGGTAACAGAAACCTTTTGATTGGTTAAGGCCGAGATTAAAAGCATTATTATATTTGAAATTTTTATTCAAATTTATTATATATTTTCTGATTGATTTTATGCTTCTGTCTTCCCTTCTGGGTAATAAATATTATCACTATTGTGTTTATTTCCTTTCAAAGATTAAAACAACACCTCATAAGGTCATGTTCTATTATATATTAACTTTTGTCTAATTATGTTGACATTTGATAATTACATATTTCTTTTAATTTAATCTCTTATAGTAATATTTTTCTTTTAAAATGGTTTATACATAATTACTGGCTAGTTACTTGCCTTAGATTTGTAAATTTCCTTGTTAATTTGTTATAATTTGTGTTTGTGTGTTTCTGACAGTTAGGCATGTTCATAGGCCTAAGTAGCCATTATGGTATTTTACTTATTTCATTTAAATTACATTTCATTTCAGCCTGATTGGCTTTATTTTGCTATTATAATTGGTTGTGTTGTGTTTTGAGTCTGTTTGTGTTCTGATTACATGTCAAGATTATTTTCTATATCTTAATATTTAAAACATAACAATTAGGCCTATGGACTGAAAGCTTCCTTCAGCCATATCCTATTCATAAAATTAAAATGAACAATTCTTTTCAAGTTATTAGTTACTGTTGGTTTAAAATTCATTTCATCCTTTTTCTATTATTTTGAGTGAGAAATATCATCACTTCCTTCCAACTTATTAAACTTATTTTCCCTTCAAACATAGGGAGTTTTTTAATTATATACTTAAATTCTTAATTCATTACTACTTCTTTTCTCCATTCCATGTTAACACAAACTGTTTTTACATGGGCTTTCTCCCTAAATAACATTATATCCTTTCCTTATCTCTACTTTAAATACTATTTCTAATTATCCTTAACTATATAATTTTCTACAAGCTCACTCTTAAATCATTTATTGGTTCATCAATGACTTACTAAGTGTTTTCTTATTTATTACTACCTTTTTATTATTTATAATATCTTTTTCCACTTATCACTTTCACCTTTAATTAATTGGTGTTTATCACTGATACTCTCACTATTTGGGGGTATTTACACATTCACTATGCACTTTTTCACTGTTTATATGAAGTGTTTTTAAGTGGGTAATCCTATAATTATTTCTCTTTCTCACCTTCTCACTTTCTCACTATTTCTTTCATTATAAATTATACATAGTATTAATGATATTTTGCTACATATTTCACTATCTCTAACTAATATTTGGGTTAGTGTACTTTTCTTTACTAGGTTACTTTTCACTGTTTTTGTTTAAAACAGGTATATAAATTATCTCATTTACAATAATATTTATTTCCATTAGTGGATAACTATTGAGGTTTATTTACAATATTCTATTTTTGAGCGTACCATTTCTCCCTTTTATATGTGGTGTTTCTTATTTCTTGGTTTCACTTCGTTTCCTCTTCCTTCTTCTTCTTCTTCTTCTTCTTCTTCTTCTTCTTCTTCTTCTTCTTCTTCTTCTTCTTCTTCTTCTTCTTCTTCTTCTTCTTCTTCTTCTTCTTCTTCTTCTTCTCCTTCATCTTCTTCATTTTCAATTGTCTTCATTTTAATTCGGTTCTCCCCTTCTCGTCTGGTTTAATTTTATTTAGTTATAGGAATTCGTTCACTTCCTTTAATTGTCTTTATTCTTCTTTGGTTCTGGTTGCTTCCCTTCTTTTGTTAGTTCCTGTTTGTCTGGTCAATCACTTTTTCCTTGTTTATTTTTCATGGTTCCCTTCTTCTTTTGTTTCCTGTTGGTGGGTCAATCACTTGGGTTGGGTAATGTCGTCGTTTGTCGTGTCATAGTTTTTATATTTTATTTATATTTTATCATTTTGTTTAAAATGAAGTACATTTACATTAATAATTATCTTTTTTATCCCTGGTACTGGGGTGGCTTATTTGTGTTGTAACAGTATGCGCGTGCGCATAATATCAAACATTACCAGCTGTCAGCATTTATCAATTTGTTTCTACAAACATCACAGTTGATTGCTATAAAAAATGCTGAAACTCACACTGATTGCTTCGTATCTTGATTGAAAGTACATTAGATAACAAAAAAACAATGAGAGGTATCGTCCTGAAAATAAAGTCTAACAGTATATTAAAGGAACACTATTATGTATACATTAATTTTATTACATTTGTATATTTCCTTGAATCTTAACATATTTGTCAAGGTAGTCACTACCTTCACCATTATGAAGAAATTTTTTGAAGTATAAAGCAAGCTTTTTTATCCATTGTCTACCATTATTCAACCATCCTGTTATCCTCACTGTTACTCACAAAGCATTGCGAAGTCAGGAAATTTTACATTTTAAAAAGTGGGCTGTTGGAAATTTCCATTTGAATATTTCAAGTTTTCATGAGTTATATCATTGTGTGTGTGTGTGTGTGTGTGTGTGTGTGTGTGTGACCACATACCATGAAACTGGATGACACTAGAAGACAAAGGCTGCAAAGTTATTTTGTATCACACTTTTCAGTTTCATTATCTTTGACCATACATGATAGCAAATGTATTTGATGTGTGTTCCCCGCAAGAATTTTACAGGCAAGACACCTTTAAACCCCCCACAAAAAAAAGTCGTAAGCATTTTCCTTGAATACACTTATTTTTTCCATTTCCTATCTAAATATTATTTCCACATAGCAATGGATTTAAGGATTCATATTCTTCAGTACAATACTGGTTTAAAAAATTCCTCGCAGATGCTGTAGCTGTTAGCACAGATTGTGTGGTATTGAAGCTTTCCCATTATCATTCCACAAAAAAACAGTTCATGAAATCTGTGGATAATTGTTACAATAATTGTTACACAGTTATCTTTTATTGCAAAAAATATAGTGTCTTCAAACATTTTGTTTACACAGTGCATTCAGTTCCTCATTAAGAGTTGAGGATTGGGTGTTACAGTCTCCATGAAGAATACTTATGTGGCTATTATTCTTGCCCTACAGTCTATTACAGTCTCCATGCCCTATTTCTACATTTTGTTGTAATTTTTCACATTTTCACTCTACACCGTAGCAATTTTTCTGATAAATTACTCTTGCACCTATTTTTGTGCATACAGAGAAACCTTTCATGTAACCAATCTCACTAGTGGTAGGAGCTGAGATTCCTTATTTCATTAATTGTACCATCACTATGTATTCTTATGACAGTGATACAGGTCGTCGTATAGTACAGTGGAAACAAAATACAGACACCAATGAAATCACTAATTACCAGCTTTAATTAATCTCAAATAACAATTTGTAATCAACAAGGTACTCTTATTCAAGTTAAATTTGTCCACACACAGTAATAATGTCAAGTAATAGAGTTCTGCATTAATTATAACATCAATTATCACTTTACAGAACCACTCGATCCGTGTTGAATAAATCACCACTTATAACTAACTTCTAAGCGGCAGCTGTTTCTTATTTATCGCATGCAGATGTTCCAGAATAACGTCCCATAATTTACATCATTGACAAGCAATCAAAAAGTCTGGAGAGTATTTGAGTACAGGCTTGACTGAGAAGCTGTATCTGCTTGAGTAGCCAAGAAATGTGTGGAATGACACTCTCGACTGTTTGAGAGTGTTCTGTCATAACACTGCCCCCTCCGTAAACCTGTTCATCCCGAACTGGCAAACCATCTCTGAAGTAATACTTGGCCAGACGATCTAGGTGGACGACCTTGAATTTCTGCTATCCTTCTTATTGCATCCGATGAACAACATCGTTGATTCTCTTATTCACAGTGTAAGGTCCTTCAATAGACAACAACATCCTTCGATACATAGATACTGCTCAAGTGTCCTGTTGAACCTCTTGACCATTACGACGGATTGAGGATGGAGAGGCGTTGTCCTGGTCTTTCGAATTCCAAGTAGATTGAAAACACTCCTGACTAGAAATTCCTCAGTTGATCCGTATGGATTTGTATAGGGACTCCATAAAGGCAACAGAAGTTGTGAATTAACGCCTTTGCCACAGTGGTAACCTCCTAATTTGGAATTGCGTAGGGTTCCACCCACTTAGTAAAATAGTCACCTATAACCATGATGTACCAGTTTCCATCATCAGTAACTGGGAATGGTCCAGCAGTACCTATGGCAATTCTCTCGAAAGGCAGTCCAACATTATACTGTATCATTTTCCCCCTGCTTCTGGTTTGTGCGCCCTTGCTTGCAGCACATATTTCACATATCCAACACCATTCCTCTATGTCATGGCAAAGATGAAGCCAATAGAATCGCTTCTGTATTTTGTCAAGGGTTTTGTTAACACCAAGATGACCTCCAGACATTCCATCATGCATCTCCTTCAAAACAGATTGCTCTTTACTTCAAGGAACTATCAGCTGCATGACCATGTCTCATCCATCTGCATTTTCCCAAGACCTTTTCAGCAAACCGTTCTCCAAGGTAGGAGATTCCCATTGTGCCCAGTAGCCCTTCAGCACTTCCGAACTATGGCAGATATCTTGCCAATCTGGGTGGCGACCTTCCTCTTTTGCTGTCAAGATCAGTTCAACGTCTTCATCAGTCATCTGTTCTTGTCGAAAATATTATGTCGTCCAGCTGTTTGCCAGGAAATCTACAGTGTTGGCTTGAACATGTTCACGCGTTCAGTTCTTCCTTTCTGTGGCAGTGTTGGCAGTCTTCCGGGCATGGTCTACGAAATAAGCCATCAGCATTACCATGCAGGTACCCCTGCCTGTGTTGTACCTAGAAGTTGTATTCTTGCAGATGTTCGAGCCACCATGCCAACTACCTTTCTGGATTTTTAAATCTCAAGACCCATGCAAGCGCGGCATGGTTGATGCATAGTGAAAAATCTATCTCTCCCATAGAGGTACTTAAGGAAGTGCTCCAAAGCTTGGACGATAGCCAACAACTCTCCTTGTAACACAGTAATTTCTGATTTAGAAAGCCTCTTGCTGTAATATGCTACTAGTCATTCTTCACCATTTTGCACTTGAGACAAAACTGCTCGTAGACCAGAACTGCTTCCATCTGTGTGTATGATGTACTTCCCTTTGGATGCTGGGAAAGCAAGAATTGGCTGCGAACATAAGGCAGTTTCCAAAGTCCTGAATGCTTGATCACACTCTCTCAACCACTGGACATTTCGTTTATTTTCTATTAGCTCATGTAGTGGTTTATCAGTCGTAGCAAACCCTTTTACAAAACGTCTGTAATATAAGCATAACCCCAGCAAACTCCGAACTTCATGTTTACTCTTCGGAACTGGCCAGTCTCTTATGGTGTCTACTTTATTGGGATCCATACTAACACTTGCTGCCGATACCAGATGGCCCAGAAACTGTACTGCCTTCGAGAATAGAGAACACTTCTTCGGGCTCAGCTTCAGTTTGGCACCTTGAATTCTAGGTAGAACCTCCTTAAGTTTTTCCAAATGATCTTTGAAAGTATTTCCAATGACTATGACATTGTCTAAATAAACAAGGCAAGTTTTCCACGTCAGGCCTCGGAGGACTAGATTCATCAATCTTTCAAATGTTGCTGGTGCATTACAGAGTCCAAATGGCATTTGGAATAGGAGTCAAGAAGCTGTCTTTTTTCCTTGCCTTCTTGATAAAGACCCACTTACCAATATCAACCCTGTAAGCCCAATGTGGAAAACCACTGAGCTCCAGACAACATTGTAACGGGGCAAAATTTGTATAACCGTCCTTTGTAGTAACTTTCAATAATTTTCAATGTTGTAATGATTTATAATAATTTATAATAAAAGATCATAGAAGCGTGTCTGGTTAGAACGGAGGGGCACATGGTGATAATTTCAATCCGTAACTGGTGAATCACAGAAAAAGCACGTGGCTTACGACACAATAGTCAATGGCTGTAGGTGACTAACAAACCGTAGGTGAATCATACGGTACAACACGATGTGGAACAAGTCGATTACCATATAAAGCGAGGATTGCGGTTAATTTGGTTCACATCACCAGGTGAATCATATGAACCCAGCCAGTCATCAGGGCGGGACGCAAGTAGTTGGCTAAAAACAGTTTTTCAAAGGTGCAAAAAACACGGAATGAGCGTCCCCAAGCGTTAAGATCGCCCAGTCTGCGACTCACCATCAGATCGTACGAACGTTATAACAGTGGCCTCGGGCAGTTACGGTAGGTCGAAGCGATTACAGTAGACTAGGCCTACCGAACCTTATTAAACAGTGGGTAAAAAGAGTAAAATGAAGAAAGAGACGGAGACAAAAAACGAATACGTTAATTTGTACAGTTAGAACGGTTCTTTGTGATGTGGCGAATGTGAAAGTGAACTATGAGTGATAGGGTAACAACTGGACCACGTGACAGCTAAGTAACAAATATATAAAAGTGACTCCTTAACAATCTGATATCAGTAAAAAGCTATGTAAATTTAGATAACACGAATGAGGGTAATTAGAGATAGATAGATATATATATATATATATATATATATATAGAGAGAGAGAGAGAGAGAGAGAGAGAGAGAGAGAGAGAGAGAGAGAGAGAGAGAGAGAGAGAGAGAGAGGTACTGGTTTGCAGACTAATTTTTTTATATTATATGTTGTTTATCTCATAAGTATGGTTCTAATAGTATTCACAACAATAAGAAGAAATTAAGATTATGTTTAATATAATAAAAATGATTCGCTCATGAAACCTTGGGTATAGAATTTTTGTGTTTTATAACTTTTTGTAGTGTCATATAAAAAGAAAAAAGAAAGAAATTAATAGTTTCTTGGTTAAAATAAAACAAGATTGTGTCATCATAATAATGTGTTAGACTAATTATTACGCCGGTACCTTAACCTATATTCTGTACCAAGAACTCGTCTAAACGACCCTGGAGATTTTTGTATAAGGGAATTAAATTATTTAATAAATTATTTCTTTTGGGGAGAGTGTAATTGGTTTCTGCATTTGAACCACAAGATACAGTGGTGGCCCTGGCTTTTTGGTGTTGGAAATTTTCTTTTAAGGTAAGTCGATAATAAGATCACAGTAAATGGGGTAAGAAGTAAGTATATTTTTATTTATTTGTAAGTTACAACATGTCGAGTGTATCGTCAACGCAGGGTAGTGGATAGCAATCTTTCTTTGTCACATCGTTCAACCTCGGGTAGTCTACGCACAAATCCATCATCCTTCTTTGCTACCAGCACTACCAGAGAAGACCAAACATTTGACGTAGGGTCGATTATTCCTTCTGTCAACATGCCCTGTACTAACTGAGACATTTCCTCTTGCTTAGCTAATGAAGGTCTTCGAGGAGGTTGGCATATTGGTGCTGTATGCCCGGTATTGATGCAATGTTGTACAAGAGAGATTCTTCCCAATGACTGGCCCCAAACTACAAAAGAATCTTTAAATTCGTATAAAAACTGTATGAGTTCTTTTACCTCACCACTTGAGAGATATTTAGAAGGTCTTTTCAACAGAAGTTGCTTTGGTAATTTGGAAGGGTCCGAAGCACTGGATCTTTGTTGCGTCATTCCGGCTACCCAGGCCACAGGAAACATTTTATGTACATGCGTATTGCTTTATAATGTGATAGATTGATCCAATATATTCACCACTCTAATAGGTAAATTTCTGATTTCGTCATGTCTTACTAAACTTCTGTCAATTTGTATGCCCAGTGTGCTGACTACTTGGGTTCGAATATAAAGCACTGGTTGCCCCTAGTTCTCAGTTCCTCACCATGATCATGTTTTTGGAGTTTGGTGGAACAGTTACAGCTACTTGATTTATCATGTCCATCAATTTTTCTGTAGTATTTGTTATGGAGAACATTACCTCTTCTTTTCCAATTCTCAAGACATTGTTTTTGAAACCATAAAACCATATGCATTCATAATTTCCACCCCAAGAATTGCTTCATCTACAATGTCTGCAACAAGTACTTGGTGATCAAACTCAAGTCGACAGAGGTGTATGTATATATCAACTTTTCAAAACACTTTTACAGGCCTTCCAGTAGCTGTTCTCAAGCTGCACAAGCACCAGATTTGCTCGAGATTTTTCACCACACCAGGTCGAACAATGTAGACTGTTTTGCCTGTGTCAACTGTAATCGAGGTTGGCCTTTCTCGAATGAATCTGGTCTCAAACTGCACAACCACCAGATTTGCTCGAGATTTTTCACCACACCAGGTCGAACAATGTAGACTGTTTTGCCTGTGTCAACTGTAATCGAGGTTGGCCTTTCTCGAATGAATCCAGTAACTACCAAGCTCCCGCTATTTTTCTCAAGTGTAGAAATTGCATGTTGTCTAGGGCTCTGTTCCTCCAGTTAGCACACGCCCTGTTGTACCAACTACTGCTCGTTTCTCTGCTACTGAACACTAATCTGACAGTCTTATTGTAGATGTTCCCACATCTAAAAGAGTTTGGTCTTCCATCCTTTCTTACTTTATTCTTTGGCGCTGATCGTTGGGTCTCTATTCTTGTTCTTACCCTTTACCGTCTGTACCATCGCACTTTACCATCTTTTAGTGTGTATTTTATGGCAGCCTCAAACTCTAAAGCATGTACCAGGGCGTCTGTATGAGTGCTTCCATCAGATGTTGGGGCCTTAACATGAACTGCCCCAACTGCGAGCAAAGTGAGGGTTTTTTTTCCATTGATACAGTCTGTTCAGAAATTTGTTATAAAAAATTCTTGGTTGTATTTTCATTAACTGCTGAAGTTCATTTTTAATTTCCTCTTTTATGTTTATAATTGAGTCTTCTACTGCAGATATTTTTGTTGACATTGTTTGTTTTATTGTTTTATTTCAGTACCAGGTTTTTCTACTGTAGGCAATCTTACCACATGGCCATTCAGATCACTGCATAATTCACCCATGTCACCGTGTAGGAAACTCAACTCTATGGTAGCATGTTCTTGCAACTGACTTTGCATAGCTTCAGAAAGATCTTCCGTTTTATCTGCTTCCTGTTTACGTTCTTCTTTTTGTCATCCTTCAGATTCCAAACCTAGCGGTTTCTGTTTTTCATCTGTTTCTAACATTAGTACGTTCTGTCTCTACTCTTTCCTGCCTGCGTTTCTCATCCTGTTGTTTTCTGCTTCTTCTGCCTCTTGTTGTCATTCTGCTTTTTGTTCTTCCTGTGTTTGCCATTGGAGTGCTTGGAAAGCTTCCATCACCTAACTGCTATGTATGTTTACGGATTAATTACAGTGTACACTATTCTTCTACAAAGTGTCCTCTGTTTCCTGGTGGAAACAAAGGACACAGGAAAGGTTCTGTCGCACTTATGACCCACTGTTACGACAGTGTCTCAGATTGTCGTAACAGTGGAAACAAAATATAGACACCAATGAAATCACTAATTACCGGCTTTAATTAATCACAAATAACAGTTTGTAATCAACAAGGTACTCTCGTACAATAATTCAAGTTAAATTTGTCCACACGTAATAATAATGTCAAGTAATAGAGTTCCGCACTAATTATAATAGAGTAATCACTTTACACAACCACGTGATCCGCACTGAATAAATCGCCAATTATAACTGACTTCTCAGCAGCAGCTGTCACTTATTTTTAGCATGCAGATGTTCCAGAATAATGTTCCATAATATGGGTCGTTGACAAGAACTCAAAAAGTCTAGAGGGTACTTTAGTGCGGTCTTGACTGAGAAACTGCACCTGCTTGAGTAGCCAAGAAATGTGTAGAACGACACTCTCAACTGAGAGGGTTCTGTCATAACAATGTAAAACAACAATCACACACTGGTGCTTGGTAGACTCCCAATAATCCACAGTAATATACTACTGCATTGAGATGAAAGACAATTATGTGACACTTAAAATGCAGCATTATTTGAGGCTGTTCCAGATAGGCACTTGGTCGGTGCAGTGTGTCTAGGTTGTGCACTGGCCTAGCTTCTATCAAATTCCAGAGTACTTACACAACTCTTCTCAACTCGGCCAGAAAGTGGCAGATTACTCTGGAGCCTCTGTGGGGTATATGTAAGGATCAGGGGCCGGCTTAGCAGATAAGTTATATCTGTTGATATTTCAAGTGCAGTTTGAACTGGTTGTTGCAGTGATTATTTGGTTATTTAGTATTGTAATGCGGTGACATTTATTGTTGTGTTGGACAAATTTAACTTTATTATTATGTAAGAGTGCCTTTGCTGATTTATAACTGTTGTTTGTGTCTAATTAAAGTTTGTAATTAGTGACTTAATAGGTGTCAGTTATTCTATTTTCAGTCTACAACATGATGATCTGTGTGACCACCATAAAATACTTAGGCAAAACACGTATGCAAAACTTAAATGTAATACAGATCTTACTTTTCAACCATACTGTTGTATGGTACCTGATTGTAATAACAAGATAACAAGTAATTATAAGAAGATTATAATAACTGCATCCTTGGTGCAGTTAGAGTTGAGAATAATATTCCCAATTTGGTTTTTGATATCTCTTAACTTCTTATTTAATAGAGAGGCATACTATTCAACCAAAATTTAATATTTAGTAATTTTTATAATTTATAAAGAAGCAGTCGATTTTTTATACGTTAAAACATTATTTTTTATTTATCTGAATGACTATATAACTAATAGACCATTACAAGCATTGGTTTCTTACGAACAAAAATCAGATGTGCATTACTGATTCCAAATCTGTTTTTTATCTTGTGTTGTCATAGATTTCCCACATAAACTGTCAACAACACAAGCAATCATTGTGATTGATAGGTTGTTTTGATATGTTGACATCTGTTATATGGTTTTCCATATTTATAGCTACCTTTTCCTATTCACATGGATGTTCTTACCAACTTACCAAAGTATTAAGTACCAACTTAAAAAATCGGTATGGAGAACCATACATGACTTACATATTCTAAGATTTATATTTAAAATCATTTTTGAAATGAAATATTACCATAGAAACTACTTCTTTCTACTTACTGCTTCAGCCTTAACCACAGTACTGTGGTCACTAATGTATACCACCTCACGTTATTGCACTCGATTTTCACTGATGATGGAAGTCGATGTCATTGCCGAAACGTCTGGTTTTGTAGAAAACATTGGACTACGGCCAAATATCCCGGGAAGGAATTTTAACAAAAACTACTTCTTTGTTGCCGATAACGTTGTACACATATATATAAAATATATGCATAAAATTAATGGCTTGTATAAGTTAATGATTGATCTCCATTAAGTAGTGCTCAAGTTTCCAAAGTTTTAATATCATGATGTCCGTAATTAAAACATCAGAGCAGGTTTAGTGTGAATGAGGGTACACTGTGGACAAAAATTTTCAACATTTCCTATTGAGCGTTGCTTAGAGTAAAGCTGCGAATCTACAGTGTATGTTTCACAGAACAAACACGCGAAAAAGAAGGAGCGCTCCGAAGTCACTCATGGACCCTCAGCATCTTGCAGAGGGTTCATTCCCTAAAGACGAAAAGTCTGTCTATGAATCGTTCCTCTGTAAACACGTGCAGTTACATTGCCCAGCGATCCACAGGAAGCAAATTGATATCCATTTTTTTGGCTTGCACGCGTTATGTTGGTGTGGGTTTCGGCACTTTCCATTTAAAAAGCGTGCAAATGTAAGAAAATAAACATGAGTGAGGCCAGAAATAACGTGAATTGTGTGTGTCTTACCTGCCTTTTTATTGCTGTAGGCATAATAATAAAATGGAAACGTAAACATTACATAACTGAGATATGCTTACCTGCCACGAACGATATATTATTTTATACATGGAGGAGTTCAGTGACATACACACGTACAAAAGAATTATATATATAAAGATATTAACTCATACATAATTTACATTAAAATGAAAAAATTATAATTTTATTGCCTGGCAACAAAATTATTTTATTTTTAACAATTACCATTGTTTGAAAAAGTTTAAATGAATTTTCAAGTACTTTACTGTTGTTAAAACGTAAAAGGTTGCAGGTAAACTACCCCTTCCCCTTAACCGATCTTCACCAAAAACAATAGGTATTGAGTACTCTACAAATCAGGGCTGTATGCAAAACATTATTTGATTCTGTTTGAATTTGCGGCTGTTATCGTTTGCCATAGAAAATACCCTTGTTAAAAAAACGTTGCTGGTAAACTACCCCTTTCCCTTAACCGATCTTCACCAAAAACAATAGGTCTTGAGAACTCTACAATTTAGGGCTGTATGCAAATAATCTTTTGATTCTGTTTGAATTTGCGGCTGTTATCGTTTGCCATAGGAAATACCCTTGTTAAAACATAAAACATTACAGGTAAACTACCCCTTTCCCTTAACCGATCTTCACCAAAAACAATAGGTCTTGAGAACTCTACAATTAAAGGCTGTATGCGAAACATTATTTGATTCTGTTTGAATTTGCGGCTGTTATCGTTTGACAAAAAAAAAAAATTTCCCTTGATAAAAAAAACCGTTGCAGGTAAACTACCCCTTTCCCTCAACCGATCTTCACCAAAAACAATAGGTCATGAGTACTCTACAAATCAGGGCTGTATGCAAAAAATTATTTGATTCTGTTTGAATTTGCGGCAGTTATCGTTTGCCATAGAAAAAAAATCTACACACAGACACACACATAGACACACAGACAGACACATACACAGACACTTTTCGGAAAACGACTTTTTTTCATGTTATGAGTGTAGTACAATCAGAATCTGCAATAATCTCGAACACGATTTTTTTTGCCATCACCATACTTCCATTTCCTTAAGGAATATGGAAGTATAACAGCCATACTTAAAAACTGTTTTATCTGTAGACAATAATTGTTTTTTATATTTAAAAAAAGGACATAAACAAAATTTACACCATGCAACTAATGTTCGTGATGACTGATGTTGAAATAACTGAAACTGTACTGTAGTGAATGAAGTTCACTTGTGAACTTGAAGCTCTAAACTTAGCTTTTGAGTTTCATCTGAAGTTTTGTGTAAAATTCTGTTGGCCAGTGATTGCAGAACTGTGGTGTAGGGTTGTAATGCCTTATAAGATAGTTGTTTGGTTTTGGTCTAGCATTGTGGTGTGGCTTTCAGAATCTGGTAGTATTATGTCAACATTTCTTCTAATACAGCATGTCATGTTTATTACAGTGCCAGTTCTCCTAGACACAGGTGTGACCACGGTGTGTTGTTGTTGGAACCATAATGGCAGTATATTGGCTCTCACTGGTTCAATGCTGTTACCTGGAGAAAGTAAATATTGTAATGTCATACAGTTCTTCACACCATTTGGGGAGGTAAGTTTTATTTCCTTTATGTTTTCAGTAATTTAAAAAATTAATATATTACTGATGTTAAATGTGACTATATTTAAAACACTAAGAATTAAAAACGCTCACAAGAATGAAATACGAGGTGTGGCTAGAAATAACCGGATTGGTGTTTTAAAACTTTTTATTTATCATCTTTTACAATTTTGATTTTATCACCTTCAATGTACTCCCCTTTTTGATCTCTACACCATTCCATACGAATTTTCCACTGTTCAAAGCAGTGCTTCAGGTCTTCTTCTGAAAGCTCTTTCATGACCTCCGCCGCCTTTGCTTTTACTGCATCTACAGTTTCAAATCTGGTTCCTTTTAGAGCTGACTTGACTTTAGGAAATAAAAAGAAGTCACACGGGGCGAGATCAGGTGAATAGGGTGGGTGTTCCAAGACAGTGATTCCATGCTTGGCCAAAAACATCTTGACAGACACTGTGTTATGGGCCGGGGCATTGTCCTGGTGAAGAAGCCATGTCTGGTTTTTCCACATATCAGGTCGTTTTTTCCGTACGCGCTCACGTAGAGTAGTCAGGACACTTATGTAGTATTGTTGGTTGACTGTCTAACCTTCGGGTACCCAATCAACATGCACAATCCCTCTGATGTTGAAAAAAACAATCATCATTGTTTTAAATTTCGATTTGCTCATCCGTGCTTTCTTGTTTCGAGGTGAGTTGGGACTCTTCCAATGCATCGATTGGCGCTTAGTTTCTGGATCGTATGTAAAAAACCATGATTCATCACAGGTTATTACTCTTTTTAAAAAGTTAGAGTCCACTTCAAAGTTTTGAAGGATGTCAGAACAAATGACTTTTCGAGCGTCCTGTTCAAGAGTGAGGTTTTTTGGCACCAACTTTGAACACACTTTGTTCATATTAATACTTTTATATAAAATCTGTCGAACACTTTCTTTATCGATTCCAGTAAACTCAGAAACTGCTCTGATAGTCAAGCGACGATTTTCTCGAATAATTTTACCACCTTTTTCGATGTTAGCATCTGTTTTCGATGAACATGGTCTGCCAGGACGCGGGTCGTCATTAATCTCTTCTCTACCCTCTTCAAACCTTTTAAACCACTCGAAAACTTGTGTACACGACAAACACTCATCACAGTACACTTGTTGCAACATTAAATAAGTTTCCGTTGCGGATTTCCCAAGTTTGAAAAGGAATTTCACATTAACACGCTGCTCCTTGTGAACACTTAGCATTTTTCGGCAAAGCGTAACTGCACTGACCACTTCTAATGAAGGCTACGGCCGAACTAAGCGCGATGCACTGCATTGAAACTCGAGTAGATGGTGGAGGAGGTAACATGTGACACTGCCACGCAACATTCATCTGTGATGCTGTCATCGGACAAAAGGCTTGCCGCATGACAAATGGCGCCAATCGTACACTCTAGTTATTTTGGTGGCCCTAAAAAGGACCGAGTGGCGAGAACGGTGATGTTGGTAGTGCCGCGCTGAGATGTTTGGCGGCTGCGCCTGCTGTTCGTGGCATACTGCAGTCCTCCTCTTCTTTTGGCATCGGGTGTAGAGTCGGCTGCCGGCCCAGCGAAATCCATCACTGGCGCAGAATTGGAGGGCGAAGACGCAAGAACGCCGGTTCTATTTTTCGGCCGTTCCTTCCGGCTGACTCTGCGCCAATGTCGTCCGAGAGAGGAGAGTAGATGAAGTGCGTCCGATGGCGTGGCGATGAAGTGCGCGCAAAATTTTCCGCCGGCCCGGCTTTTATGCACTAACCGGGATCGCTGGTTGGCTCGCTATGTCCACCGCTGGTACCGGAGAGCAGATGTTCGCATACCGGTGCCGTCACAATTGTACCGCTGCCGTGCACTTCATCGCCACGCCATCGGACGCACTTCATCTCCTTTCCTCTCTCGGACGACATCGGCGCGGAGTCAGCCGGAAGGAACGGCCGAAGAATAGAACCGGCGTTCTTACATCTTCGCCCTCCAGTTCTGCGCCAGTGATGGATTTCGCTGGGCCGGCAGCCGACTCTACAACCGGTGCCGAAAGAAGAGGAGGACTGCAGTACGCCACGAACAGCGGGCACAGCCGCCGAACATCTCAGCGCGGCACTACCAACATCACCGTTCTCGCCACTCGGTCCTTTTTAAGGCCACCAAAATAACTAGAGTGTACGATTGGCGCCATTTGTCATGTGGCAAGCCTTTTGTCTGGTGACAAGTGGCGCCCAACGTGGGGCAGCGATCATCTTGCGGATGCAAGATCCAGCCATGCCAGCGAGCTACCAGCTGGCACACCAATCAACATGGCGCCCAACAGACACCTCTACAACATCCGGAGAAGAGCAGTAGGCTGGCTACCGGAGAGCATTCAAGACCCGGTGGAGTTGTGATGGCAGCGGTATGCGAACATCTGCTCTCCGGTACCAGCGGTGGACACAGCGAGTCAATCCAGCATTAGCAGCTGCCGAGACGTGACCAACTGCGTGTTCAGAGCTAACAAATCAGCGATCCCGGTTAGTTAATAAAACCCGGGCCGGCAGAAAATTTTGCGCACTCTTTATCGCCACGCCAACGGACGCACTTCACCTCCTCTCCTCTCTCGGACGACATTGGCGCGGAGTCAGCCGGAAGGAACGGCCGAAGAATAGAACCGGCGTTCTTGCGTCTTCGCCCTCCAGTTCCGCGCCAGGGATGGATTTCGTTGGGCTGGCAGCCGACTCAACAACCGGTGCCGAAAGAAGAGGAGGACTGCAGTACGCCATGAACAGCGGGCGCAGCCGCCGAACATCTCAGCGCGGCACGACCAACTTCAGCTTTCTTGCCACCAGGTCCTTTTTAGGGCCACCAAAAACACTAGAGTGTACGATTGGCGCCATTTGTCATGCGGCAAGCCTTTTGTCCGGTGACAATGCGCTTGCCGTTCCGCTGTAAAAAAAAAATAGTCCGTTTTTTTTCTAGCCACACCTCGTATCCACTAGACCCAATCACAATGTAGGAACCCCTTTACTACCAACGAACAGTAATACCAATCAAAGCAAAATGCTTCACCAAACAATGAATAAACATGGCTGACAATTAGCATATAGCAAATGATGAAAATTTAGTAAGAAAATGCATCGTCATAGTAATTTAAAAAATTTTTTACATCAGTTATTCTGGAAATCACATTTTTTGTTATAAATGGTTCATTGTCATTAAAAAATTGAATTTTATAACAATCATCACAAATATAAAATTTGATTTACCCTGACTTTTCTCTTTGTGAAAGGTGTAAGAACATCAAAAATTCTAAACTACTGTTACACAAATGCAAGTGTTATACTAATTTAAAAATACTTTTTGATACTACCTTTTTGCACAGTAAGAGAAGAAAAATCACTTTTTAAAATTTCGTTTGTGGTGTTAGGTATTTCAAGTATGTTATTTGTGAAAATTATGATTGTTAGTGCCTTTATTATTCATTTCATTTAATGTACTCATTTTTCACTTTTATTAATAATTTTCTCTGTTATTACTGAAGATACCTTTAAAAGGAGACAAAACCCGTTCCAGTCTGTATATATTTTAGATAAACGTTAATGAAGTAAAGACGTTTAGAGTACTAAAATTAAAGAATGTTTTAGTGGATCGTTAGTGAGGATCGGTCAATCATACAAATTTTAGCTATTTTGTGTCGACGTTTCGACAATATTTATTGTAATCTTCAGCACCTGTGTATGAAATACAATAGAAATATCAAACATAACGAAACAATTAAATATTTTGGTGAACGTGTTGGTGTATGTGAGTGTGTGCGTGCATATGTATGTATCATTTTATATGTGAAGACTTATGATAGTTTGTTTATATCTTCAAATTATCGTTAAGAAAACGAGCAAATTATAGTATGAGAGAACTTAATTTATACCGTACTACAATTTAAATTACTAAATTTAATGATATTTTAATTAATTAAACAAACAGTAATCAACAATTGGATATTAGAGTGGTACATAAACTGTTTATACCTACAGCTGTTAACATATAGCAAAGTAATATATTACCTATAACTAAAACAGATTAGGGGTTGTTCACTACGTAATTATTAAAAATTAATTATATAATTATTATTGTTTGTTAACACCAATAGGGAGTGAAACATGGTAAAAAATAACTTTTAATAATTACATAGTGAACAACCCCTAATCTGTTTTAGTTATAGGTAATATATTACTTTGCTATATGTTGACTGCTGTAGGTATAAACAGTTTATGTACCACTCTAATATCCAATTGTTGATTACTGTTTGTTTAATTAATTAAAATATCATTACATTTAGTAATTTAAATTGTAATACGGTATAAATTAAGTTCTCTAATACTATAATTTGCTCGTTTTCTTAAAGATAATTTGAAGATATAAACAAACTATCATAAGTCTTCACATATAAAATGATACATACATACGCACGCACACACTCACATAACACCAACACGTTCACCCAAATATTTAATTGTTTCGTTATGTTTGATATTTCTATTGTATTTCATACACAGGTGCTGAAGATGACAATAAATATTGTCGAAACGTCGACGCAAAATAGCTAAAATTTGTATTATTGACCGATCCTCACTAACCATCCACTAAAACATTCATTGATTGACGGCCACTAAAAATTTAAGGATTTAACTAAAATTAAAATTTGAATTTTAGAAGCAAAGAAATATGTTTGTAATAAATTTATCCCACAAAGTAACTTGGTACTTGGTTATTGGTTACAAACTAACAAACTAAATTTTTATACTTGTGATAGGCTAAGAGAATTAACAACTTTTATTAACACTTGTATGACAACTGTGTTACAAAAGTCTAATTCATTGGAACTAGAATTTTTTTTAAACATACTGAAATTGCTGATATAATTGACAGAACGCTCAACTGGCTGCCACTGCCACATGTTTCTGTATACATGCAAGGTCATGTAGCTGAAATATGGCAAGACAACTTTCCACATCAAGAAAATTGTAACTTACTCCACATTGATAGAGTAGTGATATCTAGAACCTTCCATATGCCATTTGATTTATCTGGGCCTCTCCAAAATGTGAAGTAGTTGAGAGTTTTCCATAAACAGTTCTGGACAGCTACAGAACATTCAATCTATAGTGACTAGGCACTTATAGTACAAGTGTTGTGTATGCCACATATGGCATCCATATTGCCATATTCTGTGGCACTGAGAAAGTGCCATCATAAACAGACCTATAATAAACTGCTGTTACTGAAACTCATACTTTAAAACACACTTTTACTTCACAGGAATTATTGAACATGATGTCTTAAAATTCCCAAGATAATTTTAAAACTTTGTAATTTCTTAATTTTTAAACATCCCATAAAATGGTGTTCTTTGTTTAGATAAATTATAACTGTAGTATTAATATAATAATAATAATATCATCATCATCCTCATCATCGTAAATTATTAATTTATTATTATTATTATTATTATTACTAATGTTATTGTTGTTATTGCTATTATTGCAGCATTTACGGACATTAAAAATCCCTGGCAAAGAAGTTTCTAGCTGTGTATGGGAAGGAAGTTCATTGCGTGTAGCTTTAGCAGTGGATTCATTTATCTATTTTGCCAACATACGTCCAAGTTATAAGTGGTGTTATTTTTCCAATACAGTTGTATATGCATACAACAGAAGTGATAGATCGGGTACACAAGTCACCTTTTGGGACACAAATAACAATGAGGTATGCTATTTTTTTAAACTGTGTGTGTGTGTGTGTGTGTGTGTGTGTGTGTGTGTGTGTGTGTGTGTGTGTGTGTGTGTGTGTGTGTGTGTGTGTGTGTGTGTGTGTGTGTGTGTGTGTAAACCTTAGCATGTTTAACATCTTTGAGAGAGTTCTTGCACTAGAATGACAAGTTGTACCAGTAAGAGATATATCATACCATACAACGATTATGAAAAAGTAAAGGTTTGTGGGTTTGTTTGTTTCATTATTTGGGCTAACCTCAGAAATTACTCATCCAATTAAAATATTCTTTCACTATAGTATTCCTCAAAGTCTGAGGATGACTTTTGAAATAAATTTGAACCTATAACTTTAAAATTTTCAAGAACAAATCCTTAAAATGGTCCCATGTCATGAAATTTCTTTATTAATTTGCAAGTAGTTAAATTTTCAGCACATGACAAACTTATGTTCTATAAGATATGGTGTCATGAGTGAAATTTAGAAAAACTTCCAAATTTTACTATGGTTTTTGTTTCAATAAAATTACCTTTTTCATTTTCAAGATATTGGTGGTTTTGTAAAAAAAAATTTAAGATGTTTCCAGCAGTTCTGTTTTTTTTCTGTTATTTACTGCATGGCTTTGTGTACACAACACACAACACTCGCCCTCCGAACTACCATCACTCTTTCCCTTTCACTCAAACACATGCTTTATCTCTCTCTTTCTTTGTCAACATTGGCCTAGGATATCCTCAATCATGTGAGTTCAAATGCTTATGTGTACAGTAAAACCTGACCTAACGGCCACCTTTATTCAGAGATCACCTGTATGAGCAGCCTCTTTTCTGAGGAAGAGATTCTATTTTCTATAATATCAATGTAAATTTCCCCTGCATTAAACGGTCACCTCCTCCTCTGTCAGCGGTCAGCCCGTAATGGGTTTGTTCACTTGCTTAAACAGTCACAAATTAGATGTTCAGTTGTCTTGAATACAATACAGCAGACAAAATAGTTCGATAATACAGATTTCTAAGAATATTCAAGTAGTGTTTACACCTGACCAATTGAAACAACCTAGCAATACGTAGCTGCGTACCTTTAAATTTACACAATATCATTTTTCGACAAGACTCTGTTGAAGTTTCCTTAACTTTGAAAAAGTAGTATAATATACCCTATCAGTAATATGCGAACGTTCCGAGCTATTAACATGGTTATAACGTGGAACTGATATAAACGATCTGTGTGTGCTTAACAAGTGTCCTCGTAATTTGTAGTGTAATTTGACATACATCCATACATCCTCGGTGCTACAGCCCAGTCCGGGCCCTGGCCTCCAAAAGAAATCTTCCCCACTGGTCTCTACTCCCGGCGAATGTCCACCAGTTTGCTGCACCCAGCCTCACTGCCTCCTTACCAACCTGGTCCAGCCATCTTGTACGCAGTCTTCCTTTCCTTCTCCTTCCCATCGGCAAATAATTCATAACTCTTTTTGGATTCTATCCTCCGCCATTCTCTGCACATGACCAGCCCAACGTAATCTGTTAATTTGTATGAGTTGCACGATCGGAAGATCTTTAAACCTTTCGTACAACTCTCGATTATGCAGTCGCCTCCAAATGTCGTTTTCCTTCACAGGGCCATAGATTCTCCTCAGTACCCTCCTCTCAAAAACGGATAGTTTCTGCTTATCTAGTTTTTTTAGCACCCAGCATTCCGAGCCATACATCAGGACTGGTCTGATCAAGGTCTTGTATAGGGTGGCTTTTGTATCTCAGCATACGGTAATTTGACAGTGTATCAAAAATGTGTAACAAAGGAAGCAAAGTGTTATTTTGAAAAAGGATAAGGGTATTTCAGCAATGAAATTTTCCGCAATTTTTAAATGCGAAAGAATACAGATAACCAAATAATAAAAAATAAAGACACACTTTAGTAAGAATGGAAATCCAATATGAAACAGGGAATAAAATAAACTGTGAATCAAAATGTGAACAAGTAAATAAAATTCTGTGCAAATTGTTAAAATGGCTCGTGCAAAAAAAACTCCCACTTAGTGGAAGTACATTTTTTGGGAGAAGGGACTTGAAACTACTACTGAAATTAAAGTCAAAAATTTTGTTGAACAAGTAATGAGTGGCTGGAATGTTTTAGAATGAGGTACAAAACACTGTCGTTCAAAACCATTTGGATGAAGATGTGGCTGTCCCTGCAATGAAGTCAATGACTGGAAAGACATACAGGTTATCAAGTAGTCTAGCAGAATGCGAATTAAGTGACATTTACATAGTTGATGAGACTGAATTATATTTTAAGGTGTATCAAAAAGATCATGAACACTACAAAATGAAGTGTGTAAAACTAGAAAAATGGTTAAAGAAAGGCTAACGATTATGTTATGTTGTAGTCCTGCTGCCAAAAAAGAGCAACCGACAGATTAAAACTGAGGAGGTAATCATTCAAGAATTTGGAAGCAACATTACTGGTGTAACGTCACAAAACGTTCCATAATATTAACAACACCAGAAATAAATATAAATATAAGTAAATAAATATAAGTAAGAACCAAGTATGAGTAACAAGGAAGAATGTAATAATTAAAATTATAAACCATTAAAGAATGAAAGGAAAAAGACCGTCATGTGAACAGTGGTAAATCCACTATCTGCATAATATGACACTACAACATAAACAGACAATTTGACAGAGACGAATTGACAAGACAAGTTTCCCAAATAGACTGTTACGAGAGCTTAGTAAAACCTTGAATAAACGAAGTCAAATAAAATAGATAAGATAAAAGATGACAAGAATGATATTTGTAACATGTATTATTATTAGAAACAGCACATTAGCTGAATAATGTCAAAGTAATGATTTGAAGGACAAATATAATAAGAAAGATATTATGGTTAATCATGAACTATGAAAGATAATAAGAGAACCAATTGTATAAGTTATAATAATGAAATGAGCTAAAGGTAACAATCAATGTAACCACGAAATGTATCTAGGTAAAGTTATAAGAAGATAAAATATGTAAAGAGAAGTGCTATTAGTCAAGGAACAAAACCTTGTAATGAAATAATAACAAACCAATAATGACACACATAAATCATGAAAGTCAGAATCATGTAGAGACCCTACAAAACATAGGGAGATATAATAATATTAATAACAATCAAGGTGTAAATCACCACTCTATGAGTAATAGTATAAGTATAAGAAATAAGAAAAAATGTTGAAATAAGAATAGTGAAGTAAGGAAGTTTATGATCAATAATCAACAAATGTATACTAATAATTAATATTGTTCAGGTGGATACAGCATTTATAAATAATAATATGTTCATTTCAATCAAATAATTTTGTTCAGAATAGAAATTAAGGATAGTTAAATAAATAATAAGAAAAAGTTAAAAGTCGGATCTGCAACGTTTAGCAGACGACGCCTGTAAACAATGCATTATTTAGATTAGGCTATTATTAAAATAGAAATTGTTAATGAAAACTATAACTAAACTGGCATCAAGTCATGTCAAAATAAAGAGAAAGAAACAAGCTATACAATGCTAATAGTAGAACCTAATTTGTACTTAAAATAACTGAGATATAAATGTTAGCATCATAAATATTGTGAATTTTGAATAAATACAAGAAATAATGTCAACAACGACACTGATGCTTCCAGTACAATTATGTAATGGCTATAAATAGAATTACATCATCATGACATCATTTTCAACCAATCAGGAACTACCTTAGAAAGCAGTTAACACAGCCTAGCGGCGATCTAAGAAAAGTATATATACAAACGCACGTGTAAACAAAACACATTTTGTCGATTTCCACTCAACCAGCAACTACGAATCCAGACCAAAATTATCAAAATTTTATAAATAACAAAAGGAAGAAGTTTAAATATAGTAAAGTGCATCGAAACCAGTAGTGATATCTTTACTAGAAGTGCGATTTAAAAGAACGAGGTTAGGTGCAATACCTAACCAAGTAAATTGTTATTCGAGAAGAAAATATAATCGTTCATACGTGTAAACAGTGCAGTGAAATCACGATCAGTGTACCAGATTGTGAAGTGTGTTAATAAATAATCCATGAGATCATAATTCAGGGAGTACTGTGCCATATATTTACATTTTTTATGAATAAGTTGTTAGCAGAATAACACATAATACACTTGTATACTAATGCAAAAAACAATGTTAAATTACACCTTTATGTATATTAATCATACAATTATTAGTACTGAATGTATGATAATTAATATTTGTGTAATTTGAATAATAAATCTCATCACCGGAATAAAACGTGTTTTGCTCATTTACATGCATTAGGCTTTGGGTCCAGAATTGCGTTAAGCAGACAGCGGCAGAAGTCGTTGGGTATAGAAATAACGTGACACATTAAATAACGATAACGAATTTTGGTTTTATTTTCAGTAAATCCTGGGTAAATTGATATAAGCATAACAATGGTTCATGATTCAAAATTCCAAAATGGCGGCTAGACTATTCCGCCCTTGACTTTACTCAAGGTTAATTGTGTACATTTTATGATGCTATATAACTGACTTCTTTTATGTATGTAATTCTCATCATTGAACAGAATTATAGTTTTGATTTCTTTAATACTTTACTCTTAATACTGACTAAACATGATCACAAACCAACGACTCATTTTAATATTGGGTTGATCAACACCGGTTACACTCTCGCTTGCACTCTCTCCCTCTCTCACCTGAATTTAGACAAATTTTATAGAAATTGAGCTCATCTTTTTCTACTTTTTGAAATTTAGTAATGCAATGCAGGGCTTTCCTGAATAGATGTGGCGTAGTTCCTTCCTTAGCGGCTCCATGCGGTGGGCAGGTGTTTGTCCAGTTTGCTGTTGTCCATTTTCACTGACTCTACTTTGAATACATTTTTATAAAGTTCACTGATGTTAGATAACTGTTAGTGTTTACTGTGATATTATGTAGAACATTTTAGCAATAAAATGTTACATTTTGCTGGCAGAAAACTGCCCACTACTGTTAGAGCGTGTATGCTCCCTGATTTTCATTTGACGACTGAGAGCGGGTTAGACGTAATTGTTATGTAAGTGGTCGTGCATCTGACGTCATTGTCTATTGTTCTCTAACCACTGTTTTGGTTAATACGTAATGGTTTTATATCGTCATTGTGTTTTTGATGACGATTTGTTACAATGGACCAATCGAAAGTCAGTATTGTCAGTTTTTAGCGCCTAACACTGCCATTTTCGTCATTTCAATTTGCTCGTACGCCGCTGACCTTGGATCGGCTCTCCACCGGTGAATTCACATATGTTGTGGGACTTGGGTCAAAACTAACCTTGTCTGATTTAACTTGATGATTACAATAAAATTTACAATAAAATATATCCCTACATACCATTATTCTGGTACGGTTAATTCTGTACCGTTACAAAACCCCCTCAATGAAAGGTTTGGTGTCGAGACACAAAAACTTTCATTGACTCATTCATACTTTTCTAAAAGGATCAGTTCAGATATGTGCCACAACCCCCTGTAGTGTTAATAAAAGAAAATCTCAATCACTTACCCTTGGTTCCATAGTGTCGATCGTACCCGTCTGACCTTACTGGACTTCTCCTGAGAGATCCCTACACCATAAGGCCATGAGGCACTGCACGCTCCTGTTCTGACGCTCCGGCCAGCTCAGGACCGTGGTCACAACACCATAAAAACTCTGAAACATTCAATACAAAATTTTAAAATAGTGGTCTCATTCATTTACATATCCGCAACTGATATGTTTCCTCTTAGATGCATTGGTTTGTGATTTGAGGCGTTGGTTTCATTTATTTATAAAGTACCAAACAACACAACAAAATATAACAAGATTTAGGATAGATAAGCCTTCTACTTGACAACACTCCTACACATTCGTATCAATTGCTTTGACTCCCGTCAATACTAAATTGCCTCTTTTCCTCATAAAATTGTACTCTTATACTAAACACAACATAAAAAATTTTTTATTCTCCAACAACAACTACTATTTTTATTCATTTATTTCAATTACTCTCAGTATATTTCTCTAGCATGGCAGCATTTTTAACTATCTAAATTTCTTTACTCATTTCTTTACTTCAATCTTACTCCCTTTTAACAGAATCATTTTTTCCCAGAGACTTGTTACTCTAACACAAATTTAATATTATCATGGTCACTACCCTTACAGTAGTCTCCTAGCCACACACTATCATCAACATAATAAAACATGGTACATCATAAGCATTAAACACTAACATTGAACAATTCACATTACTTAATTCATATTTACATAACTTGTAGCAGAACTTTAATAAGACATTATCACTATTTTCAACTTTCTATTCACTTTTATTATTTAACACTTATTTATATCAGATTCTATACAAACAAAAATTTCAAATTTATCATCAATCCCTCAGTTACATTACCTTTCTACCATGAATTTTCCTTTCTAACCTTTTTATCCTTACTAGTTTGGGTGACTCTCTGTTATTCATTATTTTCTCTGTCTTATTTTGGCATCTGTCAACCTAACCTTCCTCACCTCCTTTTTTACACTAACCGCTTCTAACCATTAATGTATTTTGACACCAATATCTCTATAATAACCCCCTTTCACAAATTCCATTTAAAACCTCTGGCACCGCTCATTTTTATACTAGTATGTGTGTATTCCCTCTAACCAACTCATTCCCTTATCGGTTCCTGACCCTTTCAGATAACCCTTTCCGGCACACAACGGTCCACTCCCGTCTCAACATCTCTCGTTGGACTCCTACACCAATACCCTTATTACAAAATATCACCAACAACAACAAATATAATTACCATCCACATTACTCAACTCTACATATAATCACTAACCACTGTGTCCCTAAAATATCTAACACCTCTTTATATATTATCAACATCTCAACACTTTATTTTCCCTAACTCCCATTAACTCTATTTACCTAACTCCAATGCCCTTATTTATCACTATTCCCAAACTCTTTTACAACATTTCAACTTAATACACCATTAGAAAATTCATCACTTACCTACTAACAACAATACCTCTCAATATCGAAATATATAGTCATTTGCTAACCATTAGACTCTGAATCTCATAATATCATTTCAAATCATTATTAAACTTCCTTCAATTATTTAAAATTCTACAATACATGTTTACATAAAAAAAATACACAAAATACACAACAGCAAAATTACACAAATACATTGACATTAATATACACAAAAATATACAATTCACATAATCATTAAATCATTTACCATAAATCAATCATAATCAGTCCATTTTTAGAAACACTGGCCACACAATTAAATGTTCATAACACAATAAACAATTAACCCATATCGTCAAACAATAGTCTTATCTTGGGTCTGTACAATTTACTTTTTATTAAATACATTATATTACCATCATGAATATAACACTTATTTAAATTTTTATATTCTACAAAACTATCATAATTAATAGGGTTATTACCTATCAATTCATCATACAACCTGTCACGATTGGTTATTGTCCTGTCACCTCCAGTATAATTAGTCACCACTAGGTACGTTATAAAGTCATTATTTCCATTATCATCTCCTACGACTGCTATATCAGCTTCATTACAAGGTAAGTATTTCATATAGTTTGCTTTCTTCCATCCTAATCTCTCTATCAACTCTTTATAACCTCTATCTAACTTAAATACTTGCATCTCACCATCTACACACAACTCTTTCTCTAAATATCTCTCACTCCATTCAGAGGGTACTGCTACATTAAAACCTCTCCTGATTTCTACAGGAACAATACAACAATTCAAAAAACAATTATCGGTAGACCATTTATCTATCCAATACACTCGTGAAGCCTTTTCTTCACCCCCGACTACAACATTACGGGAAAATTTTACCCCCTGCAACCCCTTTATCTGTAACTTTTCTCTATACTTTCTCTCTAATTCATCAACACTTTTTATCACTTCATTATCAAATTCTACTCCCATTATACTTTTATCACCACTCTCAATACTCACACCATTATTTTCTAATACCATATTTTTAATTCTATTATCACAATTCTCACCACTACTTACCTTGTCTTTATTTTCATTCAATTTATTTGATTCTCTACTCTTATTTTCTAACTGTATTTTGTCTAACTTTGTACCTATTTCATTTAATCTTTTGTCCAAATTACAACTCTGTTTTTTAATTTCTTTTTTGATATCACTCAATTGTATATCAAATTGGTTTAATTTTTCGTTAAAAGTATCAAATTTGATGCTCTGCTCATTGAAAAGCAGTTTCATCATTCTTATTGTGTCATTTTCCTCAACTCTTTTTGTTGGGGCTGGTGTTGAACAAATACTATCACCCATCATTTCTGATTCTGTTCTACTCGTCTCATTACTGTTTGCCATTTCTTTTCTTTTTTATTATTAATATATTAACAATAATAAATTTATTTTAGTTGTGTTGTACTCTATTTGTACCATGCATAACCTATACGGGTAATCTCTATATATTTTTTTTTTCGTATATTTCCCTACCCGTCTAACCTCTGCTTGTCTGCTTATTTATATATTTTTACTTATATATAAAGTCCAGGTTCGGGCTGCCATCTGTTAAATTACATCTTTATGTATATTAATCATACAATTATTAGTACTGAATGTATGATAATTAATATTTGTGTAATTTGAATAATAAATCTCATCACCGGAATAAAACGTGTTTTGCTCATTTACATGCATTAGGCTTTGGGTCCAGAATTGCGTTAAGCAGACAGCGGCAGAAGTCGTTGGGTATAGAAATAACGTGACACATTAAATAACGATAACGAATTTTGGTTTTATTTTCAGTAAATCCTGGGTAAATTGATATAAGCATAACAATGGTTCATGATTCAAAATTCCAAAATGGCGGCTAGACTATTCCGCCCTTGACTTTACTCAAGGTTAATTGTGTACATTTTATGATGCTATATAACTGACTTCTTTTATGTATGTAATTCTCATCATTGAACAGAATTATAGTTTTGATTTCTTTAATACTTTACTCTTAATACTGACTAAACATGATCACAAACCAACGACTCATTTTAATATTGGGTTGATCAACACCGGTTACACTCTCGCTTGCACTCTCTCCCTCTCTCACCTGAATTTAGACAAATTTTATAGAAATTGAGCTCATCTTTTTCTACTTTTTGAAATTTAGTAATGCAATGCAGGGCTTTCCTGAATAGATGTGGCGTAGTTCCTTCCTTAGCGGCTCCATGCGGTGGGCAGGTGTTTGTCCAGTTTGCTGTTGTCCATTTTCACTGACTCTACTTTGAATACATTTTTATAAAGTTCACTGATGCTAGATAACTGTTAGTGTTTACTGTGATATTATGTAGAACATTTTAGCAATAAAATGTTACATTTTGCTGGCAGAAAACTGCCCACTACTGTTAGAGCGTGTATGCTCCCTGATTTTCATTTGACGACTGAGAGCGGGTTAGACGTAATTGTTATGTAAGTGGTCGTGCATCTGACGTCATTGTCTATTGTTCTCTAACCACTGTTTTGGTTAATACGTAATGGTTTTATATCGTCATTGTGTTTTTGATGACGATTTGTTACAATGGACCAATCGAAAGTCAGTATTGTCAGTTTTTAGCGCCTAACACTGCCATTTTCGTCGTTTCAATTTGCTCGTACGCCGCTGACCTTGGATCGGCTCTCCACCGGTGAATTCACATATGTTGTGGGACTTGGGTCAAAACTAACCTTGTCTGATTTAACTTGATGATTACAATAAAATTTACAATAAAATATATCCCTACATACCATTATTCTGGTACGGTTAATTCTGTACTGTTACAACAATAATATCATAAATACTAAGCACTGTTTTTATTTTATTTAGAGGAATTACAATATTCCGAACATAAGAATTCATGTATTAGCATTACCGTAACTAACCTCAAATTTGTCAAAGTTAAACGAACTTTTTGTCAACTGATTTCAATGATTAAAGGTGTCTAACCTATTAATTTAAATTCTTGTAATAGCATTGTATCGCAAGGCATTGGCGTTTTATCCTGTAACTTAAAAGAAGTCACCCTTGAGGTATCAAATATTTGTAAACAAACAATCGATTATTGTTAGAGTTGTCATTGCAAACCAACTGAGTTAAAAAAGTTGAAAGCCGGATGATTTGTAATCCGTTAGCAGTATTAATTTGAATGTATTTATTTGAAACAAGTAAATAGTGAGCAATAAACAAAGGAATTGTGAACTAACAAACATTGTCAGTAATTATTTAAACAAGTGATTAATTTTTTTTTAACAATTAATGAGTTGCGGATTCAAAGTAAGCAACCAGTTAAGTTGGCTACTATTCAGACAAGTGAACCGCCAACAGTTAGAATCAAATAAATAGATAAGAAGGAAATTAATTCCTGATATTATTTTAATCACACAATCAACAAATAATTTAAATTCAGTCAAAATTAATTATTCTATTATTCAAATAAATTATTTTTATGGAATACTAACCAGAAATTCCATAATGGCGCCCAGGTAAAATTCAAATGTGCTCACTTAAACACAAACAGTGCAGTCATACTGTTTTATGAAAACTTAACAGTTTACAAACAAACTGAGACCAACTGAACTTCTAGTACGACACTAAAGGTATGTGAAGGTTTGAATTATTTAAATAACATTGTCAAAACTTCACATTAACATAAACAGACGATATAATTCAACAGAAGTGCGAACGAACTTCAAGAGGTCTCCAAAGCTGTTTACATTCAACTAACAGGGATTACAACAATTTAATTACTCAAGTATAAATAACAATTATTTAAACCGAACCAATTAAATAATTAATTATTAATTAAAAAATTATTTAACGAAACAGTGTTGGATTAAATTCAGAGTCAAGCAACGTGTGACGAGTAAATTTAAAAAAAAGAGATACGTAAAAGTTTAGTATATTATACTGGGCATTATTTGGTATTCTAACAAAAAAGTGTAGGTGGCCGCATTTTATGAAGACCCAAGGGTGCCCGCCGTACTATGGTATCATGTTCCCCCTCCCAGTGTCATCATTCTTATGCATGCCTGCTGATTTTTCAGTTGTGATTCAACTTTCAATGCATACAGTGGTGTTAGCAATATTTCTAATTTTCTTAATTACTAATTTCCCTAAACATCAATTTTCATTGCTAGTGGTACCACAGAATTCATTTTCATGTTACTATTTTTGACTTGATAAAATCTGCCCAACAATTATTAACTTCTGCATATTCCATAATATTTCTTTTCTCTGTACAGTTTTAAGAATCAATTTTGTCTTTTAAGATTTATTCGTTCATTGGATTATTCATTTCACATTTATTAACTGGTAAATTTTAAATAGTTAATAGTTGTTTAATCTTTATAGTAGTAGTACAGATAGCATAAATAATACAAAATGTCTGAAAGAAAAATCACAGCTGATCCCAATTGTAAACATTTATGTAGACTCAATGAAACAGAACAGGCACAAGAAAATAGGTTCTCTCAAAATAGATTAGTGTGTACTTCTCAACAAACTGTGAAAGATTCTGGTAAGAGAGAAATATGTCTACATCAGTCAGATGCTAATTTGTAAAAACAAAGTCATGAGTTGAGCATCGAACAATTGCAACATCTTACTGCTCAGGTGATTCGCATTCAAGAAAATTGACATCACGAGTCCATTGTGTAAGAGCATGTCTTAATGCGCAGGTGATTCATGCTCAAGAAAATAGGAATTGGGAGTTGAATCTTGAAAGGTTGCGGCAACTTGTTACCAAAACATTTGCACTTCTGAGATTTGACACAGAGAATCCAGCGTAGAATGTCATGAGTGTCATGAATGAACAGCGTGAACATTCTGCTAACATGAACTCACAGTAATTTATGCAATTCAAGATCCGCTTTCTCATATGATCAGAACACTGACTATGCTAAACGTCCAGATATACAGATAGGTAAAATGGACTAAATCTGTGCTAACTGCCATACAAAGAAATGGATTGAAGAACCAAATGGCCTTTGTTGTGCCAGTGGCTAACAGGTAATGCTTCCGGACATTTCAGAACCACCTCAACTAATTAAAGACCTTCTATTAGAGATACACGCACTATCAAATAACTTTTTAAATAACATTAGACAATACAACATAACATTGTTTGGTACTAATGAAGTCTGCAAGGTTAACTTCATGCCCACTTTAAAGATCCAAGGAATGGTATACCCATTCTGTGGGGAACCACACTGGCTAACTAACCGGAGAAGAACATCTAAAAAACACTTCCGTAGAAAGATCCAATGCAAGTGAAACGCCTTGGTAGTCATGCAGATAAAAAGTCACACATAGGTCTTGATTTGAGAGGCCTTACACTATGCCAATGCCCTTCAAAGATAAGGTCCAGCATAATCCAGCCACACGTTGCCACATGGAAACTACGAGTTACAACAGGAGGTAAATCCCCCATCAAAGGACATGTGGAATGAGGCTTGATCCTAAAACTTACAGTACAGCGTTTCAGACAACTCCTGATGGCCTGACAAGCAGACAAGATCAAATAAGTATTCAACAATTGACTCCGAGTCAGCAATGGACCAGCATGTCCTAGCCAAACATGAGTATGCCTGATCAGGAGCACAACAAACTGATGTTCTGTAGGCAGTAAGATAGGACACCACACAGGCACATCATGATTAGTTCAACCACAACATCTTATCAACCCAAACTCATCCACAAAAGGTGCCAGCCACTGGATTCCCAAGCGAGTAGCATGACCAACCACAATATCCTGGAGTTCTGCCAAAAAACAGCAAGCCTGAATATACCAGCATATATATTTATTGGCCAACTGCCTCAGGCAGAGTGGTGACAATGCAAGGACCGAATGCAATGTGAGCCATTTCAAAACTAACCTAAAGTCTCCCAGCAAAGATGTGGCCAAGACTGGTCTTCAGTAAGAAATGGAGGACCAGATAGCCATAAATTGTGATCAATGAGAGATTAAGCCAAAAGACAATGTGAACCACAGGCTCTAGGATTTAAATAAAAGGGAATATGTTGCCTATCCACCTTTATTTTTGAAAACCACATGGTAAGAAATGAAACACTTTGGAAACTTGGGTTAGTAATAGGCACCTTGTGTCCCTGGGCAATATAATCGTTCATGAATTTATCATACAACTCTTTAAACTTAGGGGCCCAGGCAAATCTCTGCTCCAAATTCAGGAGATGGGATAGAGAACTATTGTATGAGTCCTCGAGAGCCACTGAAGGATTGGGATAGATAACAATATATGGCCTGAATATAATCGTGAGGTTGTTTGTTCATAGAAATCCTCAACCATAACCTCATCTGGATGTGTTGTGAAGCTGGAAGAGCCAGGGTTTCTTCGGCCTCTCAGAAGCTTTTGCACAATGCTGATGGGTCATCATCTTGTGGAGAAGTCAATAATGCTGTCAATGTCACACAAGTAGCACTGGAACCTGTTGGTCCGCTGCATGGAGCTGATAGATGCAAACTGCATCAGGAGTTGTTTGAGTCAAAAAGGACGGTCTCAAGACAACGAGCAACAGAGGGAGGTGGGAGCAGAGCCAATAATAACAAAACCAAATTTGAACCAGGGTAGTTCAGCCAAACAGACTGCGGTGCAAGACAGATGAGGAAATGCCAGCTCAGAAGCAGACTGAGAAGGAAGAAGACTCAAAGCAAGACACTGCCTGTGCAAATAGATGTCAGTCAAATGAGTTAAAGCAGCAGAGACATCAGACTCTTCCAGACCTTAAAGCAGATTCTCTGCATTGAAGTATGGTTCCAATGATCCCTTAGCAGACTGATACAAAGTCTGCAGTTCTTTGGATAAGAACTTCGCCTCTTCCACCACAGCTGGCGAAATACCCTTTTAAAGATTCCAGGCACAGAACCAGGGACTGGAGAGAAATAGCCCCTAATAACAACAATCTCTGAAATGCAGTAGTGGACAACCTTGCAGTCATTGTACTCACCTCCGAAAAGCAGGACGAAAAAAAAACTGCAACAGTGGCTGAGGGGAAAGCTTGAGAAAATCCACAAGGGAAAAATGTTTAGTTATACAATATAATTATAATGTAAGTTAAACAATATACAATCCAACAAATACCTCTTACAATTATGCAAAAGGCAATCCTGCAAAAATTACACAATACAAAATTCAATTACAATATAAATCCTAATATATAAGCAAATAGCAAATACCAAATACAAAATTCAAAATGGAATATAATATTACAAAATATAATCTAAATACAAAGGGTAATATAACGCAAAAAAAATAATAATATAAGCTAAAATAGCAAAATCAGTAACGAATTTGCTGCTAGTAAATGGCAAAATTTAAATTACTATATAGTAGTAAGTAGCACACAAACATCAAAAGACAAAAAACCCCAAGTAAGCACAAATTTGCAAATAGCAAATCAATATTCTAATTACAATATATAATATATTATAGAGCGTCACACATAAGTCATAAGGACAAAAAATCCCAAATAAGGACAAATTTGCAAATAGCAAATCCATATTCAGAGTACAAAATATAATCTAAATACAAAGTATAGTAACATCTAAAAAATACAAATATTAATAACTCAGCCAAATTTCAAAATTTCATAGAGGAATATTTTGGCACAAAGTACAAACTTATTAAAGTCAGAACTTTGCATAACCCTAAACCTAACCTGTGAAAATGACAAATAAGAAAAAATGCAATACACCACGTAATGGATGTTAATTTATATAAATTAACATTTGGTATGTACTAATGTATCAAAAATTGTGATAACTTGCCATTTAACAATGGGTTAACACCATGTAAAACAAGTCAGAAATGGTAATCTGCATGAATACACTCTGCAAAAAACTTGTACAGTAATCCCTTAACATTCGCGAGGGTTACGTTCACGGAAACCTCCGCGAATGTCAAAATCACGAATGTTGAGACTATCTTCCTGTGTATAAAAGGGGGTTAGGTTCTGTAAAATTTTAATTGAAACGAAAAAAATATGTACGTACTATGTTTATTAAGCAGTAATATTAACATACATAGATATTGATTATACTGTACTTTATACATATTGAAAGTTAAGTTTATTTGCTAGTTGATGGTTGAAAATATTTTGTGATCTGTGATTGTTTGACAGAACAATTATACATTTCAGTGTAAGGAAGGGTCGCTGCCTCGATTTCTCTTTTAAATTTAAGGCTTCTCACCAGTGAAGGGTCGTTTTCTATGGCTTTCTCAACAAGCTGTTGTTGGAGCTTTAAAATTTCTCCAATAACTTTTGAAGAAAATATTTTACCTGCAATAAAAAATGTTAAGTTGTAGAAAACTTAAAACAATTAGAAAACCTTTACAGAAAAAAAAAGAAAAACTTTTACCTTCAGTTTCCGGATTCTCGGTCTCGTCTTCAGTGTCGTTGTCGGTCTCTTCAATGATCTCTATTAGTTCTTCTTCAGTAAGACCATTCTCTTGAGATTTTATTAATTCTTCAACATCATCTCGCGTCATATCGTCGAAACCATCACCTCCGACCTGATGAGCCAGTTCCACAATCTCTTCAACTTGTTTGGAAATTAAAGGCATCTGGTTTTCCTTTTGTACCACTTGAGGCCAAAGATTTCGCCAACAAGCATTAATTGAACTTTCTTTCAATTCCATCAATGATGCATCGATTTCGGCAATACAGTTTGCTATGTTGAATGTTTTCCAACTATATGTTACTGTAGCTTCTGAATTTTCTTCGATGGAGTTCAAAATTCGTTTTAAACATCTTCTTGTGTAGTAGGCTTTGAATGTAGCTATGATTCCTTGATCTAGCGGTTGGATTAGAGACGTCGTATTCGGGGATAGAAAAACCACTTCAACATTGGGATGGGCCTCTTTTAAACTAGATGGATGACAAGATGCATTATCAACTATGAAGAGAACTTTGAAGCCAAGGTTTTTATATGAGAGGTATTTTTCCACCTCATGAATGAAGCAGTCATTAAACCATTCCAGAAACAATGCACTAGTTACCCATGCTTTCTTATTTGATTTCCAGGCAACTCGTTTTTATTTTTGTCTTTGAGAGGACGAGGATTTTGCGATCTATAAATCAGCATCGGCTTTACCTTAAAATCGCCTGATGCATTGGCACATAACAGAAGAGAAACTCGGTCTTTTGCGGCCTTGAAACCTGGAGCTGAACATTCTGTTTTGGACAGAAAAGTTCTACTCGGCATTTTCTTCCAGAACAACCCTGTCTCGTCAGCGTTGAACACTTGTTCTGGATGATATCCTCCAGTTTCAATAATTTTAGCAAGTTCTTCCGGAAATTTTTTAGCACTTACATGATCTGCAGAAGTCGGCTATGCCTATGTTTGAAATTGTCAAACCAACCTTTACTCGCCTGGAAGTTAAACGATGATTCAGAAGGATCCAGGTTGATAAGGTCATATATTTTTTTAGCTTTGGCCCATATCAAAGCTGAACTTAGCGGAAGTTTCTTCTGGTTCATATCTTCTATCCAGACACTTAACGCTTTTTCAGTTTCTTCCAAACACTTGTTTCGCACTTGAGATACGGTTTTTGCACTGATTGGAGCACTTGCTGCAACACTGTCTCTTATAGCCTTTTCATTTTTTTTAATAGATGTAACAGTAGACTCGTTAATATCAAAAAAGTGACCTACAGCAGATGCATTTTCTCCTGCTCGTAACCTATCTAATATTTTAATTTTTTCGGAAAGGTGCAAAACCTTTTTCACTCTTTTGACTGGAGGCGGCATCACGAACCTTTTGTCACTCACGCTTACTAACCACTGAGAGAAATGTAAACAGAGGGGTACATAAACCGTAGCCTAGTCTATTTTCTCAGAATTGTTTACACAATATGTGCGGCACGGAGTCAGCCGGAATTCTCAGAATCGGCTACACAAAGAAAGTCTACTCATACCCCTTAAACAATTTTATTTACGTATTTTGCTGGTGGTCTTAATGTTTTTTGTAAGCTTGATTAGTACAGTATTATAATATTCTAACGAAAAAAAAAATCAATTTAATACAATTTTTTTTTTTAATCCGCGAATAACCAAGTTGCGTATACGCAAATGTTAAATTTGTTTCTCATTAGTAGGTTCGCGAATAGTTAAGTTTCACGAATGTTAAATCCGCGAATGTTAAGGGATTACTGTATTGCAAAAATTACAATACAGGTTTTGAAATGTCACAAGCATGAAAAAACTTTGTATTACCCTGCAAAAAGAAAACAGAAATGCATGTGAACAAATTTTTAAACCACCAGGATTTGTCATATGCATTCACAAAATATTATCATAACGTAATGTGTAATGGGGCAAAAAGGAGGGTTTGATTTTATTTAAATTTATTCAGATTTTATTTTCCATCAGCGGGGCTAGTCCAATGTAAAATATGGCTATTCAAACAAAGAACAGTAGAGTGAGGTGTTATGCAATACTGCGTAGTTAAATTCGATGTTTCGTCATGTACAAATACGCGCAACACCATCATGCGCGCAGAGGCGATGCTTACAGACCCAGCCTCGCCACGAAAAAATGGCAAGGCAGAATAATTATTTCAGCAACGTGCTTTTGAGACGGCGGATGTTACTGAGAGACTCCACCTACCACAGCCTCTATATCATCGTTGTTTGACATCGTCAACACCTGGGCACATTGGAAATCCACGTTACCTGTGCCACTACAAAAAATTTTTTGTCACATGAAGGCTGTGGTTTCCGGCTGCCTCACAGAGTGGTAGCGGGAAGCTGTGTGCATATTAGCAACCCCAGTCTTATTACACCTGCAAGACCGCGCGGTCATCTCAATCGTTATTCGAGTAATTTAGGGTCGGCCGACCAACCCCAGTATACATCAGAAATGTGTATAACAGTGTAAAGAAGAAAACTACCATGATATGGAACAGTGAGCACAAAGAAAGTTTATCAAAAGTGAAACAATGATATTTCCGACATCAAATAAAGAACGCCGTAAGACACGCCGCACGGTCGGGAGAAATTACGCAGCACAAGTAACCGTATTCCACTAAAATTATTATTCTTTTACATAAAATGGGGTTTTTTAAATAGAATGAGTGAGAGTGTGTAGCAAGCTGGGATGTCTTTCTTATAAATTAGTTAATTAAGTTTATTATTTAGTCACGTAGTACGAAATTAACAATAAAAATATTTGTTGTGTTATCATAGCTTACATATTTTGGCGATTTCTGAAGTACATTAATGGAACAAACAATAATATTTTAAATGAATAACAAATCAATTAAAGTTGAGAGCAAAGCAAAGTAAATGTTGAAGTCAAAATAAACAGATCTGATTAATGTAGTAGAACAGAGTATTTATTGTGTAACAAACCCAGTAACCTCTCTTACAGACTGTGAGTTCGTGTAAAAGGATCCTGGACCCCCGAACAGGTAAGAGTGATGAGTTAAAGTATAAAGAATATAGATGTCTTGTAGTAATGGTGTACTTAAACTGAAAGTTAGATGGCGCCCGAAAATACGTAATTAAATAATAATAAATATTAATTAGAATGAATCATCTCAATGATGCCCAAGAACAGGGACTTGGTTTAAATATTGTAATAATAATAAATCTGCAATAATTCGTAAAAGTTCAATGGCCCTGTAACAGGGACAGTCTATATAAATCATATTTCGTATAGGCTATGCCTACTCACAGGTGTAAGAGACGCTAGTGGGAGTTACATATGAACTAAAATTAAGTACAGGAAATATTTATAGAATAATATTAAAACAGGAGTATGTTGTAATATGATTGATAAGTGTAAGACTAAATTTTTGTAAGATTAAATCTCATAAAGAATATAAATAATGGCTACTAACGAGAGTGAAATTGAAATGAGTGAATCAGCTGTTATGAGCAGCCTTGAAGCCTATTCGACTCCAAATGTGGGTCAAGATAAAATAATTGAATTAAATATAACAGATCAAACAAATGTGACAGAGGATTCAGGGGTTTAATTAACCCCAACTCAACAAAATACAATAAAGTTGATAATGATATGATGAGTATTATACTGAATCAATTTAGTGAATTAAATAATCGTAATGATAAACAATTTAATGAATTGAAAGAACACAATAAAGAAGTCTAAAATGACTTCGATGAATTAAATAATTGTTTTGATAGTAATGATAAACAATTTAATGAATTAAATACCAGAGTCAGTGGTGTAAAAAGTGAGATCGTAAACGAAATAAATGAACGGTTCATGACATTTAAGGAACAAGTCGTAGAGTCAGGAGAGGAACAGATTAAAAGTAAGGTAAATGAGATAGTTAATACCACGGTAAGTAACAGTGGTAGTAATATGACGAAAATTAGTGAAAAAATAATTAATGACAAGGTGAGTAATAACGATAATTATAATAATGAGTTAACAAGTGATAAAAATGAGGTAATTAAAAACGTGGTGTTAGAGAGTAAGGTTGTGAGCATAGCAAGTGTTAATGAAAGTGAGAGAGAATGTGATGAAAGGTTAGGTGGGCAAAGGGTAAATTTTCCCTGTAGTATAAGTGGAGTAAAGACTCCACATGTGTTTTATGAGGACAAAGGTTCCTCCAGAGGTTATGTGGGAGACATGGTGTCTCCAAAGGGTCCCTTAAGTTGTTGTAGTGATGTATCTGTATCTGGTAAAGCCAGGAAGTATTTTAACGATTTTATGTTGCCCTTTGTATGGAATGAGTTGGTTCAGGGGGGTAGTGACAGGTGTTATGATGATAAGAGATGTTTTGAGAGAGAGTTGTGTGCAGATAGGGAGATAGAATTATTTCAGTTAAAGAGAAATTATGAAGAGTTGATAAAGAGGTTAGAAGTGGAGAAGATAAACAATATGAAATACTTACCTTGCAAAATAGAAATTGATGATTATTTTTATGATACTGTTGTAGACGATAAACGCTTATCTGATGATGTAATTGATATAGTGGAGAAGTATAATGATAAAATAACTTACCTTATGTTAACCAAAAATACTGATGGAGACTGGACTAAAATTACCAATGTAGACAGGTTTTATGAATTAATGGTAGACAAAAATGTAGTTAATTATTGTGTTAATGTAATTAACGAAAGTAATCATTACAATAATAATAATAGTGTAACAAGTGTGAGTAAGGACGGTAATTATTATATAAAAGTAAGACTACTATACGATGATGGAGGTTAATTAAAAAATCAGTGAATGGACATTTTAAATATTTTAGTTTATGGTAATGACCTGGCTAGATTATGAAATGAGGTGTGGTAAACAAGAAAAATAATGACGAAGAATTTGTAAATAAATTTATAGTGAAATTAATTGTGTTTGTGTTGTAAAATGTATTTGATGTAAACAATGTGTGTATGTAGTAGAAATTGATCTTAATAATAATAATATTTTGGCAGACTAAATAAATAACAGGAATAAGTATGAAGGGAATAAATAAATTGTAATTGTTTTGGAGTTATGTCATTCAAAATGTTGTGTTTTCAAGAATTGATTGAATTAAATAATTTGAGATGTTTAAATATTTTTGATTGATTTAAAATGTTATATAAAGAGATTTTGTTGATGAATTTAAATTATTTTATGAGATTTAAACTTGATAATAAATAGTCAATGAATAAATGTAAAATGTATTTAGTTGTGGAATCATATGGTTGTTAAAATGTTTCAGAAGATACATGGAGTTATGTACATGCTTTGGTGGTAACAAATGTTTATATTTTGTGTCTATGATAGTATATGAGTGATGTACTGTAAGTATGAAGTTTATAATACAATTTAAATAAGATAAAATGTTTTAATGTTTAAAAGTTAAAAATGTAGATGAGTCTAAGAGATGTTAAACATGAAAATTTAATTAATAATATATCCAAACATATAAGAATTTACCCTCTGTGAAGTGTAGTAGCAGTATAAGTGTGAACCTTATATGTCTTTTGGTAGTTTCCCCAATTTTCGGGCGGTCATGGCTTCACCGAACCCTGACCGTGGATTTATAATGTACGTATATTCTAAATTGCTAAACATAGAAATTGACCGGGGGGTAACTCAGGGGAAACTACATAACTATGGAACAGCGGCTATCATCGAAGGTGGTGATAGTGCCGTAATAAGGGTGTGTGAACCATTATAGTAGGATTACTGGTGTCCTCTGACATCAGTAATGCCGAATTTTATATAACGCTGAACCAAGAATGGTATAGGCAGCGTCTATACCATATACATGTAAACTTCAGTTCTTGGGGATGCAAATGGGCGCCACAGTCCAACACCAGGAAACAATAGTGTGTGTGGAAAAGGAGCTGGCCGTTACAAGCCAGGGGCACAGATAACGCATCTGTGCATAAGGCAAACGCTCGATCCGGTTTATCCGGCGGGTGGTTACCTAATTGTAACTGGGTATAAGGGGGGAATTTAAAAAAATTATGTAGTAGGAGGGTAACTGAAAAAATCAGTGAGAGGGTGACGACATCTGTAAACAGAGGGCGATTAATTTCACTTCCTCTATAGAGAGAGTTGGTGGTTGACGACCCAGTTCCTGTTCAGTAACAGTTGCTATAACTATGACTCGATGATTAGTGATGTATTTCCCTTATGAGAGCAAACGATTTTAAGTGCTAGGTTTAATGGTAAGGATTCTAAGTCCACCAAAATATTTTATAATGACTGTATAATTTTGTATATTTGTGTTAATTGTATGCAGTATGTTAGGGGTAAGGATTATAAACATGTGTACTATGTATAGTTTTTGAAATGTATCTAGAGAAAGGTCATTCACATGACAGTGAGACATCAGCTGACTGCTGGGGTTATATATGCAGTATGCCCTTTATAATTGATGTGCAGCTTTTTTTTAGCGATATAATTGAATGTGTGAATAATAAATTTTCAATGTGTTTAAGAGGGTTTGAATTAAATAATGAAATTGATTTGAGATAGTTTTGAATTTTCAATGGTTAATGTAATGTAAAATGTGGTAAAGGTTAAAATTTGGGTGATTATTATTTCAGTAGGACATTTAAGTCAGTCCAAGGTAACGTTAAAGGGGTGTTAAACCAGAATAAGATTTTGTGAATAAAAGTAAGATAGAAAACTGAGTATTAATAGTGACACAGTGGCGATAGTGGGTATATGTAGAATATGGAGAGGGATGTAATGAGAGAGTAATTAGATGATGGGGAAATTTTGTAAAAGGGGTTGGTGTGATAAGGAGTCCTCAACGAAAAGCGTTGTGGCGGGAGGTGAATAGTTTTAAATGGGGTTTGGCGGGGTTACCTAGGGGGAGTCCAGGAACCAATAAGGGAAGGAGTATGGGAAGGGAACACACGTCCTAAGTACAAAGAGGGTAGAGAGTACTTTGTTATAAGGGTAGAATGATGTGAATGGAGTTGGAGAATTAGTGGAGATAGATATTTTGAGGGAGTGGTGTCATACTATAGAAATCTGTTAGTAAGTGTTAGAGTCAGAAGGGGGTTGAGGTTGTATTTAATCACCCATTTATAAGTTGAATTATTATGAATAACTAAGAGTCACCCAAAATAATTGATAATGAAAGTGTTAAAGAGAAAATCATAGTTAAAATCTATATATATAAAAGAGAAATACCACTGACTCACTCACTGACTCATCACGAAATCTCCGACACTATAACACCTAGAAACTTGAAATTTGGCATGTAGGTTCCTTATGTGATGTAGGTATCCGCTAAGAAGGGATTTTTGGAAATTCGACCTTTAAAGGGGGAAAAAGGGGGGGAAGTTTGCCTGACTAACTGACATAGAATCAACGTAGAGCAAAAACTACTGAATGTCAATGAAACTTTGAACATAGCTTCATCATAGGTCTTAGGTGCTCACTAAGAAACGGTTTTAAAAACTTTCACTCCTAAGGGGCAACCCCCCCCTATTGTATGTATGTATCTATGTATGTATGTTTCACATCTCCTCCTAAACCACTGGACCGATTTCAACCAAACTTGGCACAAATATTTTACGCGACGGGAGAACCAACATAGGATAGGTGTTTTTTTCGATGGGGTCCTTTGGGGGGTTCCTCGGGGTCTTTCACATCTCCTCCTAAACCACTGGACCGATTTCAACCAAACTTGGCACAAATATTTTACGCGATGGGAGAACCAACATAGGTGAGGTGCTTTTTTCGATGGGGTCCTTTGGGGGGGTTCTTTGGGGTCTTCCACATCTCCTCCTAAACCACTGGACCGATTTCAACCAAACTTGGCACAAATATTTTACGCAACGGGAGAACCAATATAGGATAGGTGTTTTTTTCGAATGGGGTCCTTTGGGGGGTTCTTTGGGGTCTTCCACATCTCCTCCTAAAAAACTGGACCGATTTCAACCAAACTTGGCACAAATATTTTACGCAACGGGAGAACCAACATAGGATAGGTGTTTTCTTCGATGGGGTCCTTTGGGGTCTTCCACATCTCCTCCTAAACCACTGGACAGATTTCAACCAAACGTGGCACAAATATTTTACTCAACGGGAGAACCAACATAGGGTAGGTGTTTTTTTGATACGATCCTCCGGGGGGTCCTTTGGGGTCTTCCACATCTCCTCCTAAACCACTGGACCGATTTCAACCAAACTTGGCACAAATATTTTACGCAACGGGAGAACCAACATAGGACAAGTGTTTTTTCGATACGATCCTTTGGGGGGTCTTTTGGGTCTTAAAAACTATTAGATCTGGTTACTATGGCAACCCAATAGAATAGATTCTGGTTACCATAGCATCGGTGGAAGTCTCCCGTGTAGGAAATAGCGCAGGAGTCGTCCGACGGGCCTTCCCCGGAGTTCATCCACGGAACCCAGGGAGTCTTAGGTCGGATCCCGCGAAAGACGGCGGGGCCAGAGTCCACGGTTCTTATAAATAAAGATATAGGTTATGATATCAAAGGTGGTGTATGCATTAAAGAAACTTCTTAATAGTGTGTGAATTCAGAGTTGTTTCAATTTGAATTTAAAAGTGGATAAGTTAAGATCGAAGTAAGTTATAAGCGAGTATAAGAAACAAAGTTTTGATAGCAAATGTATTCAGATCATAGTGTTCAGACAATATTAATGCACTTGCTTCAGTTTGAATTTAAAAATTGATAAGCTGAAATCTATAGAGGTATTGTATTGTTAGAATAAGTTTAGGAGACACTAATTTAACAAATGCCTTATTTCAACATTAACACAATGAATTATAAAAGACAGTAAATACGCAGCGCGTGCAAGTACTGTAGACATTTTATTGAAAACTAATTTAGCTGTTCGCCCTCTCCCAGAGTTAGAAATCGAGCAGGAGCATCACGCGCAACAGAATTCTTCTCCAGATATAAGAATATAGTTTATGACATGTTCTTAAACAGGTGCGCTACAGAGTATTCCTCCAGTGAGAATGCGAACGTAACAATATAAGGAAGATTATACAATATACAAGTAATATAACGTTAGAAGAAGAATAGGTGCCTATGAGCCTATGAATAAATTATGAACCCGAGCAACGCTGGGTAAATCGGCTAGATATAGATATCTATATAAGCCAAATACCACTGACTGACTCACTGATCACGATATCTCTGAAACCACTGAATGGATATCAATGAAACTTTGAACGTAGCTTCATCATAGGTCTTAGGTGCTCACTAAGAAACGGTTTTAAAAACTTTCACTCCTAAGGGGCAAAAAACCAAATAATGAAATTTATCGCAGGAATTGCATACTTTGTAAATGAAGTGGTTGACATCTCAGTTTATTGGAAACCCCGAATACATTTAGTTCTGAGTTTTTAATCATTGTTTTAAATTGAAAACCTTCGTTGTTTGCAGGTTCTTATAGTCGAGAAAATTTCGAAGTTCAATTAATTAATTAATGTATGTCCTTTTTTTTCTCAGAAACGGCTCTAACGATTTTCTCGAAATAAATAATAAATAGCTGTTGCTATGAATGTAAATAAACAAACTAAGAGTTGAGAATTTGTACAATCTATCTAATCCTATACTATTAAGCGAGCAATAATTGTACAATTACGTACAACGTGAAACTCCATAGCAAAGCACGGGTATTTTGCTAGTGTAATAATAAATGAAACTAGTGAAAAATTTAATAGAATTTGAAAATAAAATAAAGCTATAAGGTGTGTAAATTTTGATCAAAAGTAAATGTAAATTGTTTATTTCAAAGTAATAACAACAATGTTAATGATAAGTATGCTATGTTTTATTATGTCATACTATGTCTGAATGTAAAAAATTATAAACATGTGATGTATTTTACCTTGCATAGTTTTTGAGAAGTATCTAGGGCAAGGTCATTCACTTGACCCAGAGAGATCAGCTGATGACTGATGTTTGATATATAGTGTGTTTTGTACAGTTGATTCGTAGATTTTATTTGTGTATTCATACGAAAATGATTAAAGAATAAATTTTGTTGGGTAAATGATTCTTTTTGAGAATCAAAATTTTATGGCAAAAAAAAAAATTAATTTTTCATTGTGCCTGCCGTATAGATGGTGTTTTGATGTTCTGAATATTTTGTGGATTGTATGTATTGTTAATGTGTTAACTGATTTATGTTATTCATATTATATGTGTTATAAACAAATATTAGGATAAGTGAATTTATGATTTAATAAGATGTTCAGTTTATTTGTTTTTATGATTGTTAGTAGTTAGTGAAGAAGAATGGTAGATTCATGTAAAAGATTTTGGGGTTTTGATGAAATTAATGGTAATATAATATTTTGATATTGGAATTAGATTAATTCCTTGGAGTTAACAGAATTTAAATGAATTAAGTGGATTTGCTTAATTTATTTGAGTTGAAACTGTGACGTCTAAACGATGAAATATTAAGAGAAGTAATTGAAGTTCAAGTATGACATATTTTATAAATTTTAAATCAACAAAGTAGTATATGAATATTAAATGCAGCAATAATGAGTATGTGTACGCACCCAGTACTTGCTAAAGGCAACCCAGTATGCATGTAAGGGGGAACATATCGGTTGAGGATCTGGTATGGTATAAGGCCAGTGTTTTGATTTTTGGGCGGAATGATGGAAGGTTAGGTGTACTGTGGTGAGTATCTGTCCGATTTTATGGTGTTGGGATCTCGAACAGAGAAGTCCAGTAATCTCGTTCAGGTGCAGCCATAGTCGCCGAGCTAGGGGGGTAGTTTACCGATAATGTGTTTAGAAATTAACGGGGGGTTGTTGGGACCATATTCTCACTGATCCTCTTAGGGGTAGCAATGAGAGTTCTTCTGTTGTGACAGAAGACCTCTCATTGGGGGGGGGGTCTTGTAATGGGGCAAAAAGGAGGGTTTGATTTTATTTAAATTTATTCAGATTTTATTTTCCATCAGCGGGGCTAGATGGAGCCTCCAGGTGGTCTAGTGGCTAACGCGGGCGATTGATGCGCTCGTGGTCCCGGGTTCAATTCCCGGCGGAGGTTCCGTACGGCGTGCACTCAGCGTCGTGAGGCAAACTGAGTAGGCGCTGAGATAACAGCGCCGCCTCCTGGCTGTGAATACCGCAATTAGCGGCTGGTGGCGCGTAGTACTAGCCATACACCGTCACACTAACACAAAAGCCGCGCGGTACGCCTTGGTCCTTAACGGACTGTTGAGCGGAGGTTTATTTATTTATTTTATTATCAGCGGGGCTAGTCCAAGGTAAAATATGGCTATTCAAACAAAGAACAGTAGAGTGAACTTTTGAGTGAGGTGTTATGCAATACTGCGTAGTTAAATTCGATGTTTCGTCATGTACAAATACGTGCAACACCATCATGCGCGCAGAGGCGACACTTACAGACCCAGCCTCGCCACGAAAAAATGGCAAAGCAGAATAATTATTTCAGCAACGTGCTTTTGAGACGGCGGATGTTACTGAGAGACTCCACCTACCACAGCCTCTATATCGTCGTTGTTTGACATCGTCAACACCTGGGCACATTGGAAATTCACGTTACCTGTGCCACTACAAAAAATTTTTTGTCACATGAAGGCTGTGGTTTCCGGCTGCCTCACAGAGTGGTAGCGGGAAGCTGTGTGCATATTAGCAACCCCAGTCTTATTATACCTGCAAGACCATGCGGTCATCTCAATCGTTATTTGAGTAATTTAGGGTCGGCTGACGAACCCCAGTATACATCAGAAATGTGTATAACAGTGTAAAGAAGAAAACTACCATGATATGGAACAGTGAGCACAAAGAAAGTTTATCAAAAGTGAAACAATGATATTTCCGACATCAAATAAAGAACACCGTAAGACACACCGCACGGTCGGGAGAAATTACGCAGCACAAGTAACCGTATTCCACTAAAATTATTATTCTTTTACATAAAATGGGTTTTTTTTAAATAGAATGAGTGAGAGTGTGTAGCAAGCTGGGATGTCTCTTTATAAATTAGTTAATTAAGTTTATTATTTAGTCACGTAGTACGAAATTAACAATAAAAATATTTGTTGTGTAATCATAGCTTACATATTTTGGCGATTTCTGAAGTACATTAATGGAACAAACAATAATATTTTAAATGAATAACAAATCAATTAAAGTTGAGAGCAAAGCAAAGTAAATGTTGAAGTCAAAATAAACAGATCTGATTAATGTAGTAGAACAGAGTATTTATTGAGTAACGAACCCAGTAACCTCTCTTACAGACTGTGAGTTCGTGTAAAAGGATCCTGGACCCCCGAACAGGTAAGAGTGATGAGTTAAAGTATAAAGAATATAGATGTCTTGTAGTAATGGTGTACTTAAACTGAAAGTTAGATGGCACCCGAAAATACGTAATTAAATAATAATAAATATTAATTAGAATGAATCATCTCAATGACGCCCAAGAACAGGGACTTGATTTAAATATTGTAATAATAATAAATCTGCAATAATTTGTAAAAGTTCAAATGTTACAATTCAAATTATACAGCATATGGCAATCTCAGTCTCAGACCAAACACCTAAACACATCACTTAAAGAACATACAAACTCTTTCTGAGAAAAAAAAAAGGTAAAGGCAAAAAATTGTAATTAAGCTTGAGTTAGTGAAATCATGATCTTGCGTGAATTATATGTAACCTATAATAAAGAAAATTATGTCTATCCTCTGGTAGAAACTATGTGTAGTTTTTTGGTCATGTAAAAATTACAAGAACCTCGTGTAATGAAAACCTCATGTATGGTTTAATAATTCACACCTCTGGCAAGACTCGAGGAAGTAGTCAGCTGCTAAAAAAAGAATATTCATATTATAAATTCAGTGCTTATGTTATCTTAAATTCCCCACATTTCAACAGAATATAAAAGGAGGGAGCAGGACCTTGTAGGAATAATGGATAGTAGGAATCATAGGGTTTACCTGCATTGATGAAAAGGTACAGTCTAGTGATGGTCCGGGGATAAATGTGAAAACCTGATTTCTTAGATGAACGTTATAACGGCCAAGTGCGAGTTAGTTCCAGCCACCTGCTGCCTGTTCGGTGTCTGAGTCTATACTAATTAAACTTGCATGCACACTGGGAACATGCACAGAGCATGTTGCAAAGGCAGTCACTGGGGCGCACTAGTTAATCTACATGTATTTCGGTGCACTAGTAAATATTTCTTTAAAGCACATATAATACTTAGTGTGCTAAAATATTGAACATTTAGTTTAACTTGCCATATAAAATTGTAAACATTGTCATCATTAGCCAATATACATTTTATTACATGTGTTTTTATCTTCTGATGCCAAAACTTAGTTACTGTTATTACGACGATAGCTTCTTCTGCTGACAATGTCATCTTGTACACATTTTTTTCTCCCCATATTCTCTGTAGTCTCCATTTCCTTTTTCCCTAGAAGAAGCCATTGTATTAGCAGTTCAACATTTTCTCATCCCCAGTTTGATGCATGGGGATACATCCCCATATAAGAGTAGTTGATACACATATTTTGCTAATCATATTTTGTGTTATCTGTTTTCACAGAATGATTGCTTCTATTTTCTGCCCATTAACAGCATTCAGTCCCCATACTGTGACACCAGAAGTAGGTTTTTTTGCTATTTCCTTACAAATAATGATCTTCCTGTTCTGTGCTCTTCTCTTATCTCCTCTTTACTGTCACACCCTCTCATATTGCATTATTGATTTACAGTGATGCAGGTACCATCTGTATAAAACTTATAGTTAGATACTGTGATGGCAGTGAGGCAAACATCTGCTCCCCGGTACCAGCCGAGAGGTTGCCGCGAATACCTGGGTGTGTGTGACACCTGACAAATACACGCCCCATTCTGTACCTTGTGAACACGAATTACCTGCCTGTCTTGCCTGGTGTCACATTGTCTTTGTTCTCTGACGTTGCTATGTATCACTGCAGCTCAGTTGTCCCCACATTTTGCAAGCACTGTTGGACCAGCTTCCGGACTGGCTACGGAAATGGCGGGTGACGATCAATATAGAGAAATCTGAAGCGATCTGTTTCACCCGCAAGTACGTCTCCCGATGGTAGTCCCTCTCCCCAGAAGGGAGACCTATCGCCTACAAAGAGTCGGTGAAGTATTTAAGTGTTAGGCTCGACTGGCGCCTTTGGTTCATTGGCCATGTGACCTATACCCTCGCCAAGGCTCGCGGCGTCTGAGACAAACTTTACCCATTTCTCTCGTGCCGTAGCCCCCTGGCGCTGTGCACGAAAGTCACCATCTATCTTTTGTTCCTTAGTTATGTATTGACCTATGCGGCATCTGCTTGGTGGTCACTTATATCCGCCACCAACAGGCGTAGACTGGAAAGTTTCCAATCCAGAACCCTCTGTTCCTTGTTGGGATCTCCTTGGTTTGTATTTGAGCAGGTCTTCGAGGTCCTACTCTTTCTGCCTTTGTCTGGTTGTTAGCTGCAACTCTCTTTGCTGCAGCTGCGACCTCTATCTTCCCTTACCTACGGACCATCAGCGCCACACAACCGCCTCCCCCTGTCCAGGTCAAATGCCCTCGGGTGATTCTTGATGACCCGCCATAAACATAAAATAAAATAAATTTTAACATCTGACCCTGCCCTAGAGTTTACCAGCTAAGCTGTCCTTCCTCCCATCCTTATACACTGACTGCTCTGTTTGTTGCTGCTACGTGCTATCACTGGCATGGAGGCTCTCTGCCTTGCGGATTGTGACCAACACCTCATGGCATCTCACACTGGACTGGGGATGGGTGACATCTGTCACCTGGATCCATTCAAGCGGCAGTGCCCAACAATCAGATAATTAAAAATAAAGAAAGAAATCTTCCTCCCCTGCCTTCTCAGTTAACTGGTTGATGGTTGTCCTTTCCAGTTTTAGGTACCTGTTTACTGAACCAGCACTGCGTGTATCAACAGGCAGCCATTGAGCTCGACCCAGATGCTGCACTCATGCATCGGGTGCAAAGATGCCCCGCTATCACAATGCTACATGCTACATACTTCTTTGGCGCACTCCATCGTAGTACGTTACACCTGACGAGTTCGCCGTAAGCCAATCAGGGATCAGCAGCACTATGATAGGCTTATGGCACACAACCTGTCAGGGCATAAAAAGAGCGCCGCTAGAATTTTTTGGCGCACTCCATCACCACTGCATCGGCGCACTTCATCACCACTCCTCTATCGGATGACATTAAAGCCAGTTAGAAGGAACAGGAAGAAGATAAGAACAGACGTTCTTCCCACTCTTTGCCCTGTGGGGAACCAGCGATGGGCATCGACTGGATGGCTACAAACCGAAGCCGAAAGAAGAGGACTGCAATACGCCATGAACAGTGGGCGCAGCTGCTGAACATCTCAGTGCAGCTCGGGTGAAACATACATCACAGCGTTTTCGTCACACGGCCCTCCTAAGGGTCACCAAAAAATGAAGAGTTATACAATTGGCGCCATTTGTCCTGTACAATACTTACATACTTCACAAATAAATGTTTATCAATATTCATATGTCTGATTCACTATCCCAATATCTGTTTTTAAAATGTAAATATCTCTTGTATCTGTGAGTACAAATAATTCAAAGACGTTCCATGAAGTACACATGACCTTAAGAAAATTTTAAAGTCTGTTCTCCATATTGTTCAGTTTCATGAAGTTTTGTTTCTCAGTAACAGTGAGATACTGAAGCTGATATGGCATCTGTTACAGTGCTATACTAAGAATGTCAAAGGACTACTGGGTGTAGCAGCATGTAAAGACCACTGCATCCTGGCTGTGAGATCTGATGACACAACTGGCCAGTATGGTCTTATCTTGTGCAATGCAATTGCAACACCAGTGGATTGTGAGTATGACAGATTGCATTTCCACCTCATGTTTTCTAGCCTCTTAAGAGAGGGAGACAGGGGGAAGGAGGGGAGAGAGAGAGAGAGAGAGAGACAGACAGACAGACAGACAGACAGACAATGACAGACAATGACTGAGTATTTGTGAGGAATATTTATGTAGTATGTAATTCTTCTTTTTCTTCATCTTCCAAAGTGCTATCTCCACGGTTTGCATCCACTCACTTCTTCCTGCCAGATACATTCAGTTCCTGATTTCTATCCTTCCCAAAGTCACTTACCTTCTAGCAGCCATTGCCTTTGTGATTTTTCACTCATTTCACTCCTCCCACTTTACCATTCTCCTGAGTTGCCTATCATGACCGATTCTCTTCACAACCCTAACCAACCAGTCCTTCTAAACTTAATAAATAATACTGTTATGATAATCTCACTGTTTGTTAATAAATAATACTGTTATGATAGTCTCACTGTTTGTCATATAGTACAGGGGAAACAAATACAGACACCAATTAAGTCACTAGTCACCAGTTTTAGTTAATCACAAATAACAATTTGTAATCAACAAATTATTCAATAAGATTATACTCATACAATAATTCAAGTTAAATTTGTCCACATGCAATACTAATGTCAAATAATAGAGTTCCACACTAATTATAACACAATAACACTTCGCCACAATACTTCAACTACTACTAGATCCACACTAAGGGAAATTGTTCAACGAACTGAACTGACAAAGCCAGCCTCTGTCCCATGTAGACGTAATGCACATGTTCTGGAAAGAACTTTCCATCCTTATGCGGTGTGCCAGCTAATGGGTATTTCAAGTGTTCTCCAGAGTACTCTGGAACGTACTTTAGTGCAGCCTTGACTGAGGCTACACCTGTTCGACGAGTGGAGGATGCTCTCGGCTGTTCGATAGGGTTCTCATTAACTATATTTTTCCTTCTTCAAGCATAGCGCTATCTTATATTCATTATTTATATATACTATATAATGTTGTTACGTTACAAATAAATTAATAAACTTTCAAATACCCAAAATACCACCTACCTTTGATATTCCTTCTCTTACCTTTATCCAGAAACCCCCAACATCCGTTAAGCGAGGATTTAAATGACGCAAACAGATTGAGGTAAAGTTTTAATAAATTAACTACACGTGGTTATTGTGAAATCGACATTAGTTTTTATTTTCACTTTCGTTTACTTTTTTATGAATGCAAACATATTACCCTCTTTATATGGGTAATGAACAAGTCCTTACTGGACATACATAATTGGTTATAGTAAAAAATAATAAAAACTTACCTGCTATTAGACTCGCCAGTACCTATTCTCTCTCTCTCTCTCTCTCTCTCTCTCTCTCTCTCTCTCTCTCTCTCTCTCTCTCTCTCTCTCTCTCTCTCTCTCTCTCTCTCTCTCACATACATTTTCCCCACCAATTCTAGATTTGAGATCTCATTTCTTAAATACAAAAGATTTAGAAAAGGATGATTGCATCAGAAGGCTGATCGATCTGTTTCTGTACTTTACCGCTGTCTTTGTTATTCTATGTGGCAGTCATTCCTCAGACGCACTTTCCTTTTGCACTAGTTAAAACAGTCCGAACTGTTTTTCAATGTTGAATTTATTTGTCATTCACTGTCGACACTTGTTGATATTGAAATTTACTTTATTTGAATCACATTTGTACTGTTTAAAGTTAAAATTTATTCGTCCGCGGACTTAACTTGTACAGAGACCCGGCCGGGATCAGATTTCAGTTGAAACAGAAGGAGCTGGTACAGAGAGCGGCCAATATAAAACCTGGTCACGTGGTATTCCCCTCTCTGCAGAATGTTCCCCGCTGGCGAAATTATACGTCTCAACGGCACCAAGACCACATTCCGATATCACAAAGTGAGGGATCGTTCCGTGACGTTCTAGTGATGTATTTGTTACGTCCTTTGATAACTAAGATTTTGTGCCTGTATATGGCCATGGCGAGTGCTGTTTCTGTCGATTCATCGATTGGTATGGCTAAAAATAGCTGTTGACTCAGCCACACGTGCTGCACGCTCCTACGCCGCAAGTTAAATTTGATTCGCTTTTACATAACTTGTGTTATTGTCCAATATTGTACAATGATTAAAAGTGGTTTTACCCCATTCTGTACTGTTACAATGTATATTTTAATAACTAATTAGATCAGGCATATTCTCTGTTTTTTTGTAAATTACTGTTTCACTAATTTAAGTATAATCAACCATTGTAATGTTATAAAATATTATATCAATCTTCTTTTGAGAAAAAGAATAATTACTATATTGGCCTGAATATAAATGATGCTTTTTCTTTAAAACAAGCTTCCAAAAAGTGTAACATATTTTATGATTCGCCAGCTGCACAGGCTTGCCACATGTGTAGTGTGAATCAACAGGTGTGTTATATTGAGTACAAGGTCAAGACATGGCTACAGGGAACACGACACTTTGTCATATTCTGTAACATATTCTCTGCAAAATATTATGCTGACTCTCCCTTAACCACAGCAGGGGAGTTGAACAAATTCGTTTTACCGAATATGTTCTTCGGTTTCTACAAGACATTAGACATCTCCCCGCTCTGTCAACCGGGGAGTTTGATGAATCCGTTTGGACAGATTCATTCAAAGATTTCCCGCATGACTTGAAACAATTTTCCCACTCCCCTTTTAGGAGAAATGGAGATGATTTCTGGATTTCCATTTGGCTGAATTCAGGTGGAGATTTTCTGTCTGACTGCGTGACAGCCTTGTGTCTGACTGTGACACCTGGCTTTGTATATTTGTTTAAATAATCAGCTACTGATCGCCGTACAAATGTGAGACCAGTACCATTGTCTTAGATTTGACACTTGTAATGAGCCAAAAAAGGGGACATTAATTTCTTTCAAATTAGAAAAATGAATATTCAGAATAAAAACAATTCAAGTGTGGAAATAAAGTTCAGCGGTGGCGACGGTGAGTCATTGTTATTTCAGTACATTTCAGCAGTGACGCGACTTGGTGTCATTGTGAGGGGAACCAATCAAGGGACGTATTCACTAATATAACCATATACGGACAACAATACGTCATAAACAATTCATTTTTTGTCACTATACGATGACGTGAACGATAGAAAAACAAGGAAGCTTAAAAAATTTACAACTTAGTCGAAAATGGCAGAGAAAAATACAAATACAAATTTAGATGAGAATGCAGATGTGGGATCCGTGTTAGATGCTACACAAGATGATGTAATAACAACAAATGAAAATATCAATGAGAGTGTAGGCGAAATAGCAACAAATGTAATTGAAATGGTAGAAGCTGAGAGTAGTAAAAGTAATAATGTAGATATACTTAGTCAATTAGCATTGATTATGGAAGTGATGAATAATAAATTTGACCAACAAAGTAAGAATAATGATCATTTGAACACAAGTTTGAATGAATTTAAAACTGAAATCAAGTCAGAGATAAATGCAAGTAGCGTAGAGTTAAAGTCAGATATAAATGCAAGTAGCGTAGAGCTGAAAACCGAAATAAAAGCAGAGATAAATGAAATAAATAATAGATTTAACAAACAAGACGAGAAATTAAGAGACATAAATAACGAATTTGCGAATATAAGAAGCGAAATAAAAATGAGTGATTTAAGTATGAACAACCAATTTGAAAGTATAAATGAGAGTTTTAATGGAGCGTGTGAGAAGTTCGTTGAAATAAATAATAAACTAGAGAAACAGAGTGAGATTATTGCTGGAATGAAAGGTGAAATGACTATAAATATAAATAAAATACAAGACGAAGTAAACGAAAGTAGAAAGAGAAAGGAGGGGGTAGAAAATGGTACAGATAATAAGGTAAGTGGTTGTAATGGTATCAAAAATAATGATGATAATATGATGACGAATAATAATGAAGAAATAATTAACGAAGTAAGTGATAGTTATAAAAATGAGTTAACAAGTAGTAGTGGTAAGATAGTTGAAAACGATCCATTTAAGGGTGATACAGTGAAAATTAATAGTGACGATGAGAATATAGAGATAGTAAGAGAGAGTGAGAGAATAATGAGAGTGGGGGGTAGTAAGAGAGTAGAAATAAGTGTTAGTGAGTTAGAGAGAGAATATGAAGAGAATTATTTTGTGGATATGGGGCAGAGGGTAAATTTTCCCCAGGTTTATAGTGAACCTAGAGGTTTACAAATGTTTTTGAAGGGCGAGAGTCCCTTATTGGAAAACGATGCGTTTTCAAATTGTTCCCTGAGTTTTTGTGGTGTTCCTGGAAAAGCCATGAGGTATTTTTATGTAGTAGTACCCTCTGCATGGAATGATAGAGAAAAAGTGAAATGGTGTGATGATGAGAGGTATTTTGAGAGAGAGTTGTATTTAGAGAGAGAGAGGAAGATAGAGTTGTTTAAGGTTAGTAGAAGTTATAAAGAATTAAGAGAGAGAGTAAAGAGTAAGAGAGTTGATGATTATATTGAATTCTTACCTGGCGATGTAGTTAGCGCAGCAAGAGGTGATAACAATGTTAATGACTTACCCGTATATAAGATGGGATTACTCATCTTAGATGAGATAAACCTCTAAAGTCACTGTTCTGGGCGGCAATTGTAATATAAAACTCTCCTCTTACCTACTCTTTAATAATATTATTACATATATCTAACAAGATATGTATGACAAATACCATAATTTGGTATTTCTGGGTACTTACCAAATTCATTATTCGCCGGGCTTATTTTCTTCTTTTATAAACTGTTTTATACCTAAGGGGTTCCAAGGTTCGGGTACAGGAAGATTTCGAAACACAGTTGACGACACAATTGATAACAAAATATTCTGGAGGTTAACCATCAATTTTAATTCACTCTAAGTTAATACATACATAACCATGTGTTCACAATAATGACGTCATGTGATCTGACCCAAAACAAAATGGCGGTTACTTTCTATATCTCTTGGTATTCTTTTGATTTCTTTATTTACTGGATTGATATCAATTTAACGTTACTGCTGCAGCTTCAACATTATTAATTAATAGTTAATGATTTCTTACACAAACCAATACCCTCGGCATATGTGTTTATGGCCATACATTCACTCTCTCATTCGCACATTCAATTTTAGACCCGTACATTCTTTTGATTAACAATTTGATATTAATGAGCTCATGAGATATAAAATAATAAAAGGAACTTCTCTGATTAGTCGGTGTTGATGTCCATCCGTTGGTTGTGGGTGCTGCCCATGGTGATGGCCGGTGTTCGCCTTTTAGTCTGCCGTTCAATTAGATTGATGTTTACACTGAATTTACATATTTTGTATCTTTATATTATCAAGTTATATGAGCCTTTCTTGCTCCACTACTGTGGCTAACATTTTGCCAATTATATTTAAACTATTGTGAAATTTTATGCACACAACGATACATCGCTGTGGCTGCTATGAAGAATGGCGTTGAAATGAGATCGAGGCAAATGTAAAATTGCACTTGTGTGTGTAGTTCTTACATCATCCAGCTTTGTCTTGCTGGACAACACCTCGTTGCACACATTGTACTCAGTGCGTCATTGTTCTTAGCGATGACGGAGCTGTGCTATAGCCCAATCATAATTCATATTGTAGTACTTCGTCATAAACACCGCCATAGCCTTTGTTGAATTCAGCACATTCATCGGCGACCTTGGTGTCTTCCGCTGGCTGAAATTGCGTTGTTCCTTTTTTCCAGAGGGACAATGGACCTAACCATTCTGTATGTTTTAATAATTACATAATACAAAACATTGCAAATCACCCTTAATTCCCATAATTCTGGTACTGGGTCATTATGTACTATTACACTATACTAAAGAAATGATACAAGATTTAATCATAACAGATGATACTAAGGGAGAATTGACCGTACCGAATGTCGACAGGAATTTTGAATTAATAGTATGCAATAATGTTTTTGAATACTATATTGATACGAGGGATAAAGTAAATGATGATGGTTGTTATAATCTAAATAACAAAAATGTATTCAATAAAAATGAATTGTGTAGAGGTAAGAAAAGATTATTATTCGATAATGGTGGTTAAACAATTAGTATTTATGAACATTTAATTATGTGAGTAGGGGGTTCTGAAATGGACTGTATTATGAAATGATTTGTGGTAAATGATAACAGATAATAATGTGGATTGTATATACTTTTGTGTTGATGTTAAATGTAATGATGTAGCAAGGTGAAGTATACTCAACTTTGTGAATTTTGTTAAAGTAATGTAATGTGTTTGATAAAATAATTGAATTAATTTGAAAGGAGATAATAAATGAAATATTGTATAAGATGAATGTTGATAACAAGTTAAAAATTTTGCAGAATTTAATGGTATAGTAAATGATAAATAATTGATGGTTGATTAGTAAAAAGTTCAATTGAAATTAAAGTGTAATGTTTATAATTTTATATGCAAACTTAAAGGTGAATTGTTTATTTTGATGTAATAATCGCAATGTTAATTATGAGTGTATTATGTAAGTGTAGGGACCTTAAACATGAATTATATGGTAAATGCGATTCCCCAAGTTCGGGCGGTCACGGTTTCACTGGACCCTGACCGTGCATTTGGCTTAATATTCTAAATTGTGAAACTATTCAAAACAATTGAATTTAATTAAATTAATAATATAATCGAGTCCCTGTATTCCGGCGTCATTGAAACAATTCAATTTTTATCAAATTATAATATCTTACCTTCGGGTTTCACTCCAGGGTTCTACAGACGAAACCAGTTGCAGAAGGATTACTTGGTTTTGATTGCGAAATAATTACGCTAACACAGTCTTTTGATTGTAACACATTATTTCTCTTTTATTGAGCAAAACTTCTTCAATTTACTTGGTGAACTACTGACATAACATTTTATTATATTTTTACCTACTCTACTTCTTCTTGCTGTTACAAACTTGACTCTTATATTACCAAACAAAAATCATATGGTTTCATTTTAATCGCTTATTCTCTAATAATAATTATCACACGGAAACATACATAAAAAACTTTCCTTAACTACTTCTTACTTTCTTAATTAATTCTACTTAACGAACCAGTATTCTTTTTGTATTTTTTCCCCTCCCTTTTTTTTTTTATAAAAACCCTTTTTCCTTAGAGATCTCTTATTAATTAATTTTGTTTAATCATTTATCTAGGATGAATTATACTTCAAAAAATTTTAAATGATTTTATAGTGGAAAGTCAGTCGATACTTAACGAGTGATGATCTCCGCTGTGTTGCACCATTACTGTTAATTCGCTCTTTTTGGTTGACACACCGTAAATTTGTTTTCACTGTTTAACTGTGATACTGTTATTGAATGGTTCGGATCGTATAATTCACTGTCATTTTAACTCACTTTACAATATAATTTTTTCGTCGGCCAACGTAACTTTTGCTCGAGCAGTACATGGGTTTTTTCGTGAGTTGACCGCCACATGGTTCACGCACTTTTAATAGTTATTGTACTGGATAGGCCGGCGATATTTTCGGCCTATCTTACACGTCCGAGGCCACCGTTTAACTTGTAAAACTGTTCTCTGCTACTATCTGATGCAAACTGGGGTGACAATGTGTTTTACTGTGATTCACAAAGAGACTGAGCTGGCAAGCTGTTGCATAATACGTCTGGCTGTGCAGACTCCAGACATCAACAGTCTGCAATAACATTGTATGTGTGGCTGGTTACAATGGGGTACCCCTTAGGTAAATCCTGACTACTTTGGGATTACAATTGATTTAAATTATTATTTTTAACACACAATTCTGTACCGTTACAATACTCCCCCCCAATAAGAGGTTTTATGCCGAAGCATAAAAACTCTCATTGCCTAAAACCTAAGAGGATCAGTGAAGATATGGTGCCGCAACCCCCCGTAGTTCTTACTAAGATCCTGGGTACTTACCCCCTAGTCCGGTGGCTGTGGCTGCACCCATCCGACCTTACTGGACTTCTCTGCTCGAGATCCCAACACCATAAAATCCGATAGGCACCCACCACAGTATCACCTGACTCTGAAACATTCAATTAAAATGTAAACAAATAGCCTTCCATTTCTCCATATCCTACACTGATTCGTTTCCTCTTAGCCGTACTGGTTCATTATTGGCAAAGTACTGGTTCGATTTTTTACAAACTAATGCATATGTCTTACTAATAGCAATATAACCTTACTGTCTACTTACATTGAATACATAAATTGTTAATTTTTGTTTTCTAACAAAACATGTTTCCCCGCCAAAAGTACAAGTGGATTAAATAAAATACAAATGAATCATAATAACATTACTATAGAGATTATTTATACCTGTTTACATCAACAGTTGTATACAAGACTTGTTTTATAAACACTGACTCAGCCTCAACATTCCTGATTACATCACCACTAACACTTCCTTCAGTTTTCAATTTAAATGAATATTTTAATCATTGCGTTTTCATCAATTATTATTTATTTTACAATTACAGTCAAGATTCGGATCCAAATAAATTTAAACGCGTCACTAAAATTCATATTCTTAAGTTAATCCAAAACCAACTCAAATTTAATTTAATTGCCTCACTTGTTCAAAACAATAATTTTCACTTTAAATAAATATTGTAATCAGTTACCATTAATTTTACAATTCCCATCACAGTATATTTAAATTCATTAAATTGGTTTCATTTCAACTCAAATCAAAACAATTTAACTTTAATTACATTATTTAAAACACTCGATTTAAATACACAATTCAAAATAAATTTTTGATTACAAAATACAAAATTCGAAAATAATTACCTGCTGTTAATTATTTATTAAAATAAAATGTTATTATTCTTATTATTATACCATTCATCCTTACTACAAACATGTTTTACATAAGCTATAGTCTACATTCCAACAATATAACCTGGACACAATACATTTAACACCAACACATTTATTTACAAATTTTCATCATATCATTTCATTGTTTACCACACTTCATTACATAAATCAGTCAAGTAATTACCATTGACTCAAATAATTAAATATTCATTCACGATTTATCTAGCCCCCATCATCGAAAATTAATCAGATGCCCACACAACACCTTTCGTTTTTATTTATATACACTGGACAGTAATGTGGTAATTTTCGCATTCATAGGTTGGCTAATCTGTACTTTCTGAAATTGCGCTTATCATGTTTATACAATGACACAGTTCTCCGAGTTTCGGCTGGCGGCAGACGTCATTACGTTTGCTGCCTGTTCTGTCTTTTCACTTTTCTTGTTCGCGACAATTATTTAGGCCTTAGGCCTCAACATTTTTTCGATGTAGTCTGAGTGTCGCACATTTGCGCCTCATCTACCATGTAGCTGTCTTAACGACTCGGTTCATTCAAAATTAAAATCTCTTCAGACTTAGCCAATCGCAACACTATGATTTAAGTGTACAACAAAAACTTAATAAATGTATTAAATACAGTCCACTATCGTCATTAATCTGCATCCTGGCAATAGCACCACAAGCATCATTCTTCCTAACAGAACATTTTTTGGTACACACATGCCGACATTAACATTTTTTGGTCGCTCCGTGCCTGGATTCGTCATTCACCTTTTGCAACTTATTATAGCGGTTTTCATCATTTTCTGCCCCAATTTCTGGCCATCACAGGCGATTCAGCATATTCGCTGATCCGACCGTGTTGGGACTTAGTCAGCATTTCTTTCGTCGCCATTGAGCCTCGTGACAACATCACTGCAAGACCATCCATGTGCTAGCGTCTACACTCCAGTTTAAGCAGTCATCTCTCCGGTCCGTGTGTTTGTCATATTCTCTACGGCCTCGACGCTCCAGGACATCGCATACCAGGTACCACATCATTAACATCATTAACAGGTGCGTACAATGGCTGAAGAAGGCCTCAAAGTGTTGGTCAGAAAGAGAGGCGGCTTAAAGTCTGCCATAGTGCGAATTAATTCGGCTACAATTAACTTTGATAAAAACACTAATACAAAACATTTTTTAACGGTTAGACTCGAAAGTCTAAAAAGTTTGGCAACAAAATACGATGAGGTACAGTCCGAAATTGAACTCATTTCTAAAGACATAAACGCTGCTCAAGAAGACCGAATTGAGGTTGAAGAGCTGTTATATTCAACAGAAGCCAATATCTTGCAATTGATAGAAACATTCAACGTTCAGACTGTATCTCCCGTATTAACAAGCAATATGCAATTAAAACCGATAAGTTTGCCCTGCTTCACAGGCAATATCTTAGAATGGCAGCACTTCTATTCAATATTTCTGGACTTGGTGCACGCCAGATCTGATTTAACGTCAGTGCAGAAATTACATTATTTGTATTCGTCTCTGAAAAATGAGCCGCTAGATTTAATTAAGGCATTACCTATTTGTAACGAAAACTATTCGATAGCGTTGAGTTTGCTGTCCGCTAGATATGACAACAGATTCATACTAGCTAAGTATTATATTCAAAATTTGCTTGAAGTAAAGTCAACAATTAAGGACTCTGTCCAAAGTTTGGCAGAATTCATAAATACAATAACGTCTTCCGTTAATTCACTGGCAGCCATGCAACTGTCAGTGGACTCATTCGAGCTTATCACTGTACAATTATTGTCAGCAAAACTGGACCATACCACGTTTAAATTATGGAAGGAGTCTATAGACCCCGATAATCTTCCTAACTTTCAAAGCTTCACTCAGTTTTTAAACCCACGTAGACAGTTGCTAGAAAATACACTGCCTATCGATGCCGGACAGCAGCTCAACAAGCTAACTTTAAGATTCAATAATAAATCTGACAAACATAAATCACGAAACTCTGCTGGCAGCACTGCATTTAAAAGTTATCACTCAGCTTCAAATAATTATTTATGCCCATGCTGCAAATCTAGTCATCCAATTTACATGTGTGACAAATTTCATGCATTAAGCACATCAGAACGAGGGCAATTTATATTAAATCATAAACGCTGTACCAATTGTTTAAGACCAGATCATTTTTCATCTAATTGTAAGATCAAACAATCATGTAAGATCTGTTCAAAATGACACCATACATTGCTGCACATAAATAATGTGTCAAAACCAGTTTCTGCCAGCAGCAGCAACTATTGCTCACTTAAATTACAGTCTACAATGTTCTCTTATCAACAGCAATTGTGTTTGTCATCGACCGGGCTGGCAACAGACAACTCGCAAGAGTTCTATTGGATGCGGGGTCACAAGTAAATTTTTGTACGGAATCATTTGCTAAGAAATTACGGCTTTACTTCACTAAATCTAACATACCGATTACAGGTATAAATAATGCCGCATGTTGTGCCACTAATTTGGCGTCTATACGCATTATTTCACGCTATCAAAGATTTAGTTTCCAAGCAACATGCGCGGTCTTACCTGCATTAACCCATAAACTGCCAGCACAATCTTTCGACATAAATCAGTTTAACGTCCCAGATAACGTTTTCCTCGCCGATCCACATTTCAACATATGAGCTGATATCAACATACTTTTAGGAGCGCAATCTTACTTAGATTTAATTTTAGCTAACAAATATGTACGCGGTTCTCATTTCCCTATTATACAAGAAACAAAGTTAGGCTACATTCTAGCAGGCAATCTGCCCAAACACTGTGTAATTTATGGCTTTTTATCGTTTACTTTGTTGTCATTAAAATTGTATTTTTGTATGTACTAGTAAATATCACTTTTAACCTCGGGCGCCATGTTGTACAAAATAACATTACATAAATTTACGTTTCGGGCCAGAGTTCGTGCAACACGAACTAGTTTTGTGAAATAGATTACCTGAAATAAAACATACACAAAATACCATATATAAATTACTTTTATTAGTATTGAACTTGTATTTTAATACATATTGAAAAACGATTAGACCCACATATTACGCCATGGGCGTTTTAAAAATAAATTTACCCTCCAAAATCATAACATGTCATATAAAATGTTTTATTATGTAATATTAGATAATTATATAAATATAGATATACATATCTTTATATATTGTTGCGCACAACCCAGCATTTATATTAATCATTCTCCCTCTCACTCTCTCTCTCTCACTCTGGTACAATTCTTTATTTAATTTTATTGAGCTCATATTTGCTTTAGAATTGGTCATTTAACGTTAATTGAATTTTGATTTTGCATTAATACGAATGTTTGGAACGTTCTCACCCAATATCGTAGCTGTTGCTTTACGAACTTCGCGTGCCGCGAGTTCATCGATTTTTTACCGGTCACATTTCTGAAGTTCGAGATTCACTGTAGTTTAAATAGTTGTTTAACCACTTCTAGTGGTTTAAAAGTTAAAATTCACTTATTAGTGAACGAGTTGCCGGCCGGCTGCGATCACTGTTGCTGATGAAATGACACCGAGTCTTTGTTACATATTTCCGAGGTGGGGTGAATCTACATCACAAGCCTTTTGTTAAGCTGTTGACAGCATCATGTTGTTGACAAAAACAAATTCCTGGCCACTCACGTCATTAAGGATCGTCACTTTTATCGCAACAAATGACATACTGTTTTTGTGAGGCTTCACGGTTTTTTGCTATGAATCGGTCCAAATCCTGGCAAATATTATACAGTCCACTCACGATATATTCATACAGGTTATTTAATGTTTGTTTAATTATGACCAAACTAAGGAATACAATATTTATGGTTTTTATACCATATTTAGGGTAATTACAAATTGTACCATAATTGTACTATTACAAAACCCCCTCAATGAAAGATTGTGTGTCGAAGCACAAAAACTTTCATTGACCCTTTCATACATCCTAAAGGGATCAGCCAGGATAAGTCGCCACAACCCCCTTACAATTTTATATAAAAGAAAATTATAACTCACCCTCGGTCTGATGATGATGACAGTACCTACATGACCTTACTGGACTTCTCCTTCGAGATCACAACACCATAAGGCCACTTAGGCTCTTAACGCCCCTGCTCTGACGCGCTGGCCAGCTCAGGACCGCTGTCCTATCACCAAACACTGAAACAATAAATGATAAATATTAAAGTAGTGGCTTGGTAAATTACTCTACCCTTAACTGATCTGGTTCCCCTTAGCTAGGTGCTGGTTTGTGCTAATAAGCACTGGGTTTGCTTGATATAGTAATAATACTAAGATATAGTTATAAAAATTATCCTACTAAAACGTAACTCCCAAGAATTATAAAGAATTTCCTTTCGCAATATGGACAACCCTGAATTTATAAATTGTTTCGATTTCTATCGATAATATTTATCTCTTTCCATTTTATAATTATTGTAATTATAAAATAAACACATTGATATAAAAAGAATTAAAATCTAATTGAAAATATGAAAATTCCACTATAAATCTCCCAAACATGGAGAAAAACAAATTATCTTGATATAAAAGAATTAATAAATCTGTATGGTATTATTTATTTATAAATCTTATTGAATGGTTAAATTAAAATTATTCTTATTCTTATTATTATTATTATTATTATTAACAGGTAATAATCTGGCATTAACAGCACCAATTATTTTTATCCCTTCATACACATTATTTCCATATTATAAAAGCATGTTAAAAATTTTATAACATAAATACATAATACATTTAATACATTGAAATAATTTATTCATTTTTAATCTTGATTAAGATTTACACTATAAGATATGCACTAACATTTGCATAATTTATTTGAAGTTGCATTTAAAAATTTTAATTACATTTCAATTAAACATCAATCATTATAATGTTATTATTTCACATTTATTATTAAGATTCATATTATTATTATTATTACTTCATTATTCATAATTCATTACCTCTCTATTCTGAACTTCCTACCTACCTAACTACCTAACCTTTCACATTCTAATCATTTTTTCGTCTGGGTGACTCCTATATTCACTATGCCTTTTATTATAATCTTACTCACCTTCTTCTAACTAACCACCAAATTTACCTATCAATTACACCAATATTTCAATTATAAACACCATTACTAATTTCATTTAAATCCTATGGCACCGCTCGTCTTTGCAATGGGTTGGGTGTTCCCTAACTGGCTATATTCATTCATATTATTTTGCCCTTCCAAAAAATTCAGCAAACACTCCCTTAAAATTATGCTATTACCTGCCACAACACTATTGGTTGGCTACTCCTTATCACCTCACCCCCACTACAGAATATCATTAATAACAAATATATGTTTATACCTTTACTTTATTCACCTCCTCTACAAATAATCCCTAACTACTGTGTCCCTAAATATCTAATAATTCTCTTTGTATTATTTACTTCAAAATTCTTAACTATCTAACTCCATTTTCATTAATTAAATAACTCACCTGCATTTTATCTATACCCAGGTTCTATCCCTGTTTAAACATTCTACCTTGCTGTAATCATTGACAATTGTCTTATAAAATTCATCTCTCACCTACTCATAATAGTACATCTCACTTTTCAAATATATATATATTCTTATTTAAATATTATTATTATTCATAAGGAATTACCTTCAATGTGTAATAATTAATAATTTACTTCATGGAAACTTTTATGACAATTAATACCTTACTTCTGTGATAAAGTACAACTTTCTTTTGTACCATAATTTTTTAGTCATAAAGAATGATTACTCTTTAATGGTTATTCAATTATTTAAAAAATATTATTATTAAACATGTTAATTATTAAAATACATCATAACTAGGGTACACAAAATATACCTGTAATACAACAATAATACATACATAAATACATTGATATAAAACACATTTAATACAATGAAAAATATACACTCCAACTCATTATTTTATTATTTATCAAACTCAGTCCATAGCAGTCCAATTCAATACCACTTTACACATATATTTAATGTTCATTACACAATTGAAACAGTCTATCCACCATCGTTGAACAACATTCTTATCTTAGTTCTATTTAATTTATTATTTAATGAATAAATTTTATTAATAGTAACATTATATTCATGTTCATTTATACAAATGTTATCAAACAAATATTTCAAGTCACGATCAAGTAGGGTTCCGTTTATCTCAGTCATATCATATGTCATTAATTGGTTATTTATTTTATAATTATCCTCATAATTTTCTACCACAGGTAAGTACTTAATACCCTTATTCTCATTTATCGTTATTTCAACTTCATTGTTATTATAAGGTAAGTATTCATTATTTTCATCCACCTTGTCTAACCCTAACCTTCCTATCAATTGTCTGTAATTTCTATCTACTTTAAAAAATTTTAGTACTTTCTTTTTCTCACAATATCTCTCTATACTTTCTTTCCTAACACCTTTCTCTCTATAACACCAAATTACACTTTCTCTCTCCAAATATGCAGGGGTCCCTAACATAAAATTGTTGCACCACTTATTAGGTACACAAAAATACAAAGAAACTTTATTTGTAGACCTTTCGTCTCCCAAATATAAATTGAAGGAACTCCTATCCTTATAAAAAATACGTGAAGATTTTTCTTCACCCCCTAACACAACATCAAAAGAAAATTCTACCCCCTGCACTCCTTGTACAAAAATACTTTCTCCCAACTCTCTTTCTGACTCAATACACTCAAACACTTCATTTTCACTCATAATACTTTCATTATCATTTTCTAACACCACATTCTTACTACTTGTAATATTCTTACTATCAGTAAATTCATTATTTGAGTTATCATTTTTAATTACGTTGTTATTCAGTACTTCGTTTTTCTGGGTTTCTAATAGATTTAAACTCTCGTCTAGTTTTGTGATTACCTTGTCTACCTGCTTAATAAGATTATCATGACCTAATTTTATTTCATTTTTAAGTTCATTGAACTTGATATCAAAACTATCGAATTTTTCAAAATAAAATTTGTTTAATAAAAGCTGCATCATTGCAGCAGTACTGTCTGACTTACTTTCTGACATTGTTGAAATGGATGTAGAGACCTTCTCTGCTTCTACACATACAACAGATACAGGTGTATCTGCTTCGTCACTCTGACTAATTGGAGTTGGTTGAACATCCATTTCACTAGTTAAATTTACCTCAGCGGTACTGGTTTCTATTGCAATATTATCCTTATTACTCATATTGTATTATTTTATGTTACTAAAACAGATTTATTTATAACCTAAAATTTTAACCTTACCTTGCGCACGCTTTGCGTACTATAACGCTATTATCTCAGGTAATTATTTCACATACCGGTAGGTGTACTCTACATAAAATTATATTTTATGTCGAGTCCATGTTCGGCACGCGCCAATTGTAATTTATGGCTTTTTATCGTTTAATTCGTTGTCATTAAAATTGTATTTTTGTATGTACTAGTAAATATCACTTTTAACCTCGGGCGCCATGTTGTACAAAATAACATTACATAAATTTACGTTTCGCACCAGAAACTAGTTTTGTGAAATAGATTACCTGAAATAAAACATACACAAAATACCATATATAAATTACTTTTATTAGTATTGAACTTGTATTTTAATACATATTGAAAAACGATTAGACCCACATATTACGCCATAGGCGTTTTAAAAATAAATTTACCCTCCAAAATCATAACATGTCATATAAAATGTTTTATTATGTAATATTAGATAATTATGTAAATATAGATATACATATCTTTATATATTGTTGCGCACAACCCAGCATTTATATTAATCATTCTCCCTCTCACTCTCTCTCTCTCAATCTGGTACAATTCTTTATTTTATTTTTATTGAGCTCATATTTGCTTTAGAATTGGTCATTTAATGTTAATTGAATTTTGATTTTGCATTAATACGAATGTTTGGAACGTTCTCACCCAATATCGTAGCTGTTGCTTTACGAACTTCGCGTGCCGCGAGTTCATCGATTTTTTACCGGTCACATTTCTGAAGTTCGAGATTCACTGTAGTTTAAATAGTTGTTTAACCACTTCTAGTGGTTTAAAAGTTAAAATTCACTTATTAGTGAACGAGTTGCCGGCCGGCTGTGATCACTGTTGCTGATGAAATGACACCGAGTCTTTGTTACATATTTCCGAGGTGGGGTGAATCTACGTCACAAGCCTTTTGTTAAGCTGTTGACAGCATCATGTTGTTGACAGAAACAAATTCCTGGCCACTCACGTCATTAAGGATCGTCACTTTTATCGCAACAAATGACATACTGTTTTTGTGAGGCTTCACGGTTTTTTGCTATGAATCGGTCCAAATCCTGGCAAATATTATACAGTCCACTCACGATATATTCATACAGGTTATTTAATGTTTGTTTAATTATGACCAAACTAAGGAATACAATATTTATGGTTTTTATACCATATTTAGGGTAATTACAAATTGTACCATAATTGTACCATTACAACTGCCGTTATAAGGGTTCTGCTGTTTCGTTCCTGGCTAGGAACAACGACAGTCAAATTCTGGCGTCTCTTGAGAAATTTTGGGAGACCGAAACTATCCCTGATAATGCACTCATTAGTAACGATACAGCTTGTGAGGAGCATTTTGTTAAGTCTACTCATCGCAATGAGGAGGGTAGGTTCGTTGTTTCGCTACCATTTAAGTCTGACAATCCCCAGTTGGGTGAGTCCTATGCTAGCGCTGAAGCGAGATTCTTGAGTTTAAAACGCCGGTTCATGCGTGATTCTAAGCTTGCGCGCGAATACGCAAACTTTATTCAGGAGTATAAGGATCTTGGCCACATGACGCTTGTCGACGATTGCTCTATCAATTCCGGGGTTTCAAATGCCTACTATCTGCCTCACCATGCCGTCTTTAAACATTCTAGTTCTACGACAAAACTTCACGTCGTTTTTGACGGCTCGTCCAAAACTACCAATGGCCTTTCTCTCAATGATGTTTTGTTGGTAGGCCCAAACGTCCAACAAGACCTTTTTTCTATTTTTTTGCGATTTCGTATGCACAACTATGTTCTCATCGCCGACATCGAGAAGATGTATCGACAAACTCTGGTATCTGATAAGGATTGTCATTATCAACGTATTCTGTGGCGTAACTCTCCACTCGAACAGTTTAAACATTTTGTATTGCGAACTGTAACATACGGTACTGCTAGTGCTTCGTTTTTGGCTACTCGCTGTCTTAATCAGATTGGTAAGGATCATGAAGCTTCTTTTCCTGACGCTGCGTCAGCTATAATTAATGATTTCTATGTCGATGATTTGTTAACCGGTGCAGACACCATTTCTGATCTGACCAAGTTGAAATCTGACTTAGGTACGTTGTTGAGTCAATACGGCCTCACTCTGCATAAATGGGCATAAAATGAACCCAATGTGGTCGCAGATCATGATAATTTATCACTCCCTTTAAACAAACAAGGTAATGTGCGTACCTTGGGCATTCTCTGGAATAACACTACAGATTCATTTTTGTTTGACATCAAATCATTCCCAGTTGAATCAAGCATCTCTAAGAGGAAAATCCTATCGATTATCGCAGGTATATACAACCCACTCGGACTCGTCAGTCCCATTGTTTTCCTGTACAAACAGTTTATGCAGTAACTCTGGCTGTGCAATCTTGGTTGGGATGAGCTAATCTCCGGGTAATTACACTTGCATTGGCATTCATTATGCAATAAAATTATGTCTGATCGGTAAAATTATCGTCCCACGTTCTATTCGCTGCAAGTCTAAAGCAAAGATAGTTGAATTACATGGGTTTTCGGATGCTTCTGAAAGGGGATATGGGTGTTGTGTTTACATTAGAGTCATTTATCAAGATTCATCGGCCTCTTGTCACCTTCTGTGTTCTAAATCTCGCGTGGCCCCCCTACGACAGGTGTCATTACCTCGCATTGAACTCTGCGCTTGCTTGTTGTTATCGCGACTCTTATTCAAGGTCGCCCCTGCTCTTCATTCCTTTATCAATAGTGTTCACCTGTATTCTGACTCCATGGTGTCCCTTTACTGGATTCATGCCCAGTCTTCTAGGTGGAAGACCTACGTCGCTAATCATGTTGCTGAGATTCAGCGTCTCACTGAAACCTACACATGGCATCATATCAATTCGCAACATAATCCTGCTGACATTATTTCTAGGGGATGTCACCCTGACGTTTTGCGTGATTGTTCGCTTTGGTGGCATGGTCCCACTTGTTTGTCTCAATCTTCCGAGTCCAATCCTTTTCCACCCTTTTTACCTTCTAATCTGTCGTCTCCTGAATTCACTGCGGAGGAGAAACAAACCCCCAAACTTTCTCTAATGTCTACCCTAGCTATTGATCTTTCAAAGGACTTTTCTTCGTTGCACCGTCTGACACGCGTATACGCTTACTGCTTTCGATTCATCAAAAATATTAGACTCTCCAGGGCTGAGAAAATTTCGGGTGCTCTTACCCCCGTTGAAATTCATTCCACTCTTAATTTTTTCTATCAGGAGCAAGTTGTCTTCTCTGGACCTGTTTCTTGATGAGTCTGGCGTAATACACGTCGGCGGACGCTTACAGCAGTCGCAGCTACCTTATGACAATAAGCATCCTATTGTCTTGCATCCATCGGCTCATATCACTCGCCTTATTATTGAACACGAACACATTCGTCTACTCCACGCTGGTGCTCAACTCGTGCATCACTCACTTCGTCAACGGTGGTGGATCATTAACGCCAAGATAGTCATTCGCTCCATCATTCGTAGATGCATCAAGTGTCTCAGGTTTAGTGCCAAACATCAGGTTCAGAGGCTTGGTATTTTGCCATCTCCTAGAGTCACTCCTTCACGGCCGTTTCTATTCTGCGCAGTTGATTATGGTGGTCCCTTCATGATTCGTCATGGCGGGCAGAAATCTAGGACTCTGTCAAAATCGTACATGTCTTTGTTCATCTGCTTAGCAACAAGGGCCATTCATTTGGAATTGGTTTCCGACCTTACGGCCAACGCGTTTATAGCTGCCTTACGTCGTTTCATGGCCCGTAGGGGCATACCCAGCCAGTTATATTCTGATAATGGCACGAACTTTAGGAAGGCCCGCAATGTTTTGCATGACCTTTACAATCTTTGGCATAATAAGGATGCCACCTTATCAATCCAATCCTTTACAACCTCTCATGGTATTACATGGTCATTTATTCCGTCCTCATCACCTCATTTTGGTGGTCTTTGGGAGAGCGGTATAAAGAGTTTAAAGTATCATTTGCGCCGCGTGGTAGGCAAGTCTATACTCACCTTCGAGGAGTTTACGACGGTTTTGTCTCAGATAGAGGCATGTCTAAACTCACGTCCATTATTTGCCATTTCATCGGATGTAAATGATCCGGTGCCACTTACACCTGGCCATTTTTTGATTTGCGCACCATTAACGGCGATACCTGATCCTGACTTATCTCACGTTCCCATCTCTCGTCTTGGACGTTGGCAACTTCTCCAGAAGTTTGTCCAAGTCATTTGGAAAGCTTGGTCTCGCGACTACTTACATCAATTACAACAACGTCACAAATGGAAATTCGCCAAGGACAACGTTTCCATTGGTGACCTGGTTTTACTGATTGAGGATAACTTACCTCCATTAGCGTGGAAATTTGGTGTAATTACCGCCACATTTCCCGGCCCAGACAACTTAATTAGAGTAGTTGACGTTCGCACGCCTACTGGCACCTATCGCAGACCAATTAATAAATTATGTTTGGTCCCTACAAGGGACGAACAGTAAAAAAAAAGAGTTTATTTTCCTTTGTATATACTTGTCAAACACACATAAATCAGATGTTCTAAGAAGATTTTGTTAGTTATAAGCACCTTTGTTTTTAGCATAAGCTTTTATTTGTATATTTTTGATTCAGAAACTGTTTGTTTTACTCAAGCAAGTGTCAGTTTATTTAATATGCAAAGCTTTAATTATTTTTTGTATTTTCGTGTATGCAACATTTGATTTATGCCTCATGTCCTTCGCTTACTATTGTTTTTATGTAAAAATTTTGTTATAATATTCGCATGGTCTGCAGCTATACAAACCATGTATGCATTTTCTTGCACATTTGTCAATATGTGTGATATTTTGTTACTCTATGAATTTATTTCTCGCAATTGTTCAACACATGTATTACATTTTGTATAACCACATTTGTTGTACTTGTCACTTATCCTATTGTGCCTTGTATTCATGTATTTGTAATTATCTAAACCGATTTCTATTGTTGTTATTATGTATAACTTGTATCTATGTAAGACACATTGGTTTATCCGCATCTACTGTCTATAACCATACGCCACGCCTATATTTTTATATTGTATTTTGTATTTGTATTTTGTGATCACATATTGCACAATTATTATTCATGCTTTAATTATGACATACATGTCATTACACTTTGTGCTTGCAATCATTCAACTATGTATAGCTTGTTTTCACATAACAATTTATTGTAGATTCCTGAAACTTCAGGTATAACATGTATCGTGCAAACTATAAAGTGTCATGCTAAATTTATGTCTTTACATGTATAATTTTAATAATTTTGTTTGTTCATTGCATTCAACACTATTGTATACGTCAACTGGCCTTAACTGGTTCAAGCTAACCATTATGACTTGCATAAATGTTACAATTTATCGGGCCCATCATGTGTGATTAGTCAACGATTATTCATCATTAAACATTGTCAAACTATGTATTTTTTCATGTCTTATATTGTTTAATATTGTATACATACATTATATATTGGCAATACATTGCTAATTTTTGCATTTATACTCATGTATAAGTCAGGTTGCAAGCCGACCTTGGCCTGCTCCACTCTTATCGTCACTCAAGCTTATCTCTAAACAGTTAATGTCATAACTGTTATCTAACATTTCAACCTCAAGGTTCAATGCAATTTATTGAGATTGACTTCTATTATCAAGAACACTGTTTTCCTACAATAAGTTATTAAAATGTATTAAAAAATCTTTTGATTTTTTGCGGGCAGTTATGGACAGTAATGTGGTAATTTTCGGATTCATAGGTTGGCTAATCTGTACTTTCTGAAATTGCGCTTATCATGTTTATACAACGACAGTTCTCCGAGTTTCGGCTGGCGGCAGACGTCATTACGTTTGCTGCCTGTTCTGTCTTTTCACTTTTCTTGTTCGCGACAATTATTTAGGCCTTAGGCCTAAACATTTTTTCGATGTAGTCTGAGTGTCGCACATTTGCGCCTCATCTACCATGTAGCTGTCTTAACGACTCGGTTCATTCAAAATTAAAATCTCTTCAGACTTAGCCAATCTCAACACTATGATTGAAGTGTACAACAAAAACTTAATAAATGTATTAAATACAGTCCACTATCGTCATTATTCTGCATCCTGGCAATAGCACCACAAGCATCATTCTTCCTAACAGAACATTTTTTGGTACACACGTGCCGACATTAACATTTTTTGGTCCTTTGACCAAACATTCTTTGGTTGTTGTTAACATCTGGCTATCCTTTGTGTTGTAACCATAAAAATTTATTTTTTCCATTATACCCTCATAATAATGCTCAGGGTTACCCCCCATTATTATTTTATCATAAGTCATGTCTACATCGTTATTTTTTTGTTAATTCTCTGTTTGTATCATTGGTCACAATTGAATCATTTATTTTTTCATCACTATAATTGTCAGCTGTTACTAATACGCTAACCCTCACTACAGGGAAGTGTTCATTATCAGTATTGATCTCAATGTAATCATCTTTCGCTACTACACGAGTACTATAAGGTAAGTCTATATTATTTATCATAATTCTCTTAATATTCACCCTCTCTATCAACTCTCCATAACCTCTATTTAGCTTAAACCACTCTAACTCTCTCTCATAATCACTTTCATCACTACACCATTTCATTTTGTCTCTGTCATTCCATACAAAGGGTACTACTACATAAAAACACTTCCTGGCCCTACCAGGAACACCATAAAAACTCAGGGAACCACTTGAAAACACATCGTTTTCCACTAAGGGACTCTTGCCCTTCAAAAACATTTGTAAACCTCTGAGTTCACAATAAACCTTGGGAAAATTTACCCTCTGCAACCCCTCTACCTGTACATTCTCCTTCCATTCTTTCTCTAATTCATCAACGCTAACTACTACTGTGTTGCTAACTTCAAATAACTTTCTACTTTCATTGTTACTATTACTATTACTCAGTATATTACCATTATTTTTATTCAATAATATTTCATCATTACTGATTTTAACATCACCACTTACCTTATAATTCATCACCTGATTTGCATTTAAAGTATTGTAATGGGACAAATCCGAAGGGTATAGAAATTTTTATTTTTTATTTAATAATTATTTGAAGCCAGTCTATTTGGGCACCCTGTATGCTCATCAAAATCTGAGTTGTGTAACCCCTGTATTCACATTGTGCCAGGCGGAGGCTAGTACAGAAACGATAACATTGGAATGCGGCTGTAAGTTTGCGCTCGTGGGCCGCGGCAATAATCTCGACACCAAATTCATAGACGGAAATGGACAACACGTGGCTCATTAAACCGACCACGTGTGTGCATCAGCCAATCGGAGAGCGGGCGGACAGAAGTGAACTTTACCGACGCTTAGAGTAGTGTCAGTCAGTCGACGACAACTATAGGCCACGCGTGATCCTTTTAATTTTCTGCTCGAGCATTTTTAAGGTCGGATGACCGATCCAGTATATCAAAAGTATGTAAAACAGTGTGGAACTTCAATTCAAACATAGAATCCAGTAATACGAGTGAAAATTTTGTAAGAGTGAACGAACAAACTTTAAGACTGTAAAGGGAAAGGACGAGCCACGTGGTCGACAGGGACGCCGCTACAACATGTAACAGTATCAAACCCAAATTATTTATTTTAAAAAGGGGCCTAAAGTAAATCAAGAGGGGGTTTTGTATGAATGAGTGGATGAGCAAACTGGGTCGTCTTAAATAGAGATAAAATAGTCTAAGTTCTTTTGTTAGTCGATAGATGTTTTGCGTTAAAGAGAGGTAATACACCAAATTAGTATTTGTATTTTTTTTTTAATGATTTACGTAAAAATGTTAGAAGAAAGAATAGTGTAGAAATGTAGCATTTGTCCAGCAAACAAAAATGTAGACTGCTTAGTTGGAGTAATCAATATAGTTTTCACAGAATGTTTTAAAGTACAACATTAAGCAAAGAGTTTGATGAACTGCTAAAAGTTATAAACAGAGAAGAAAGTAATTTTACAATATGAATTTTAATAAAATGAATCAGTAGCGTAACCATGTGTTAAGTTAATTATTACGCCACATTAACATCACCTATCCCGTATAGAAAATTTCCCCTAACGAACCTGGCAAATAAGTAACAGTGTTTCAAGGTTTCGATATTAAACCACAAAATATCGTGGCGACCTATAAATAATTTGGAATCTTCTGTGTTGGACAAGTCAGGGTGGCGTGCAAGTATAATGGGTAAGTGAAGGTATTGTGTGAGGTAAGTGGAAGAAACGTGGTGAAAATTGGTTAGTAAAAAGAATAGAACGTAAGAAATGGTGATCCCTGCCAGTATAACTCAAATGAATTAATTCATATGGGTTTAGGCCTGATTTGAAGTACGAAATAGGTGGTGATAGTAGGCGGGTTTTGTAATAGAAAAATTTTAAAATTACGAGATGTGTGAGTAGAGGTTAAGACGCAAAATACTGTTAAAGAGTTAAGTTATGAGTTTCTGTTTAGATAATAACTAAGTTATATAATAACTAATAACTAAGTTATATATAATAAAGAATAATTAAATTTATAAAAAATGGAAAATACAGAGAACGAAGTCAGTTTGTCTGACTCAACTGTTATAAGTGAATCAGAAATTCAGTCAGAAACTCATATAGTGAATCAAGAAAGCTGGACAGAATCAGCTGTTATGGACGAGGCGAGAGTTCATTCAACTCCCGTCTCGGCTAGAGAAAGTAATAAAACTGAGGATTGGTTGCGTGAGATATGGGGAGTGTGTGTGTAGAGAGGTTAGATGGGCAAAGGGCAGATTTTTCCCAAGTTTATGGTGAAACAAAGGTTTCACAGGTGTTTTATGAGGACAGAGTTTCCTCCGGTGGTGGTGTGGAAGACGAGGTGTCTTCGAATGATCCCTTTATTTTTTGTGATGGTCTTGGAAGTGCCAAGACGTATAGTAAGTTTGTTGTGCCCTTTGCATGGAATGAGATGATTCAGGGGGGCTGTGACAGGTGTTATGATGGTGAGAGATATTCAGAGAGAGAGTTGTGTGTAGATAGGGAGATAGAATTATATCAGTTAAAGAGAAATTATAAGAAGTTGAAAGAGAGGTTAGAATTGAAGGAAATAGATGACACAAAATACTTACCTTGTGAAATAAAGATTGATGATACTGTTGTAGATCAAACATTCCAAAGAATGTGTAGATGATAGACACTTACCTTATGATGTGATGAGTGTAGTGGAGGAATATGATGACAAAATAACTTACTTTATGTTGAACAAAAATACTGATGGAGACAGATCTAAAATCACCAATGTAGACAGGTTTTATGAATTAATGGTAGACAAAAATGTAGTTAATTATTGTGTTAATGTAATTAACGAAAGTAATCTTTACAATAACAATAATAATGTAACGAGTGTGAGTAAGGACGATAATTATTATATAAAAGTAAGATTATTATATGATGACGGCGGTTAAATCAAAAATCAGAGAATGAACATTTTAAATATTTTAGTTTATGGTTATGACCTGGCTAGATTATGCAATGAGGTGTGGTAAACAGAAAAGTAATGATATAAATTTGTAAATAAAGTTTAGTGAAATTAATTATGTTTGTGTTGTAAAATGTATGGTATGTAAACTATCTGTGTAGGTAGTAGAAAGTGTTTTAATAATAATATTTTGGCAGACTAAATAAATAATGAGAATAATTATGAAGATAATAAATGAAGTGTAATTGTTTTGGAGTAAAACAATTAAAATATGTTGTGTTTTCAATATTTGATGGAATTAAAATAATTGGAGGTGTTTAAATATTTTTGATTGATTTAAAATGTTAAATAAAGAGATGTTGATGATGAAATTAAATGATTTTAGGAGATTGGAATTTGATAATAAATAAATAAATGTGAAATGTATTTAGTTTGTGGAATAACATGGTTGCTATAATGTTTCAGAAGATACATGGAGTTATGTACATTATTTGGTGTTTACATTTTTGTGTCTATGACAGTGTATGAGTGATGTAATGTAAGTATGGATTTTACAATGCAATTTATATAAAGTAAAGCAAAATGTTTAATGTTTAAATGTAAAGTATATGTGAATCTTAGAGATGTTGAATAAATGTAAAAAATCAATTAATAAAATAACCAAACATATAAGAGTTGAAAATCCGTGAATTGTAGTAACGGTGTCAGTGTGAGCCTTATATGTCTTTTGGTAGTTTCCCCACATTTCAGCAGTCACGGCTTCACCAAACCCTGACCGTGGATTTATGTAAGTAGATTCTAAATTGGTGAACATAGAAATTGACAGGGGGGTAACACAGGGGAAACTACATAACAATGGAACAGCGGCTATTGTCGAAGGTGGCGATAGTGCCGTTTTAAGGGTGTGTGAATCATTTTAGTAGTATTACTGGTGTCCTCGGACATCAGTAATGCCGAATTTTATATAACGCTGAACCAAGAACGGTATAGGCTGTGAAGCTACTTACCTTTTTGTATCACATAAAAGTCACTAACAAACATTGTATATTTCTCGGGCGCCATCTTACCAACTGTAAGAAAATAATTTATGAGGGTTCTTTTTAGGCGAACAGGAGATCAGATGGTTGTTTAATCAAACAAAGAAACTTTATACGTTTACCAGGAATAGAGTTTTATTGACATTTTTTACTATAATTTTATTATTAACAAACTACCTCCTGCCATCCTCTCTCTACTGGAAATTCACATTTACAAAAGTTATTAATTATATAATCATTCTGCTACAATGAGAATGAAAACATGGTATACAAATTCCAAATAAATTTTAAGAAATTAAGTATGAATTAAATTAAAATACAAACAACGCAAACCAGCCTTCTTTGTCTACCCGCTTACTCACGCCCACACACACACAATGATTTTATGATTTGAGAGCTCTCGTGTTACATGTTATTAAAATTTATTTCCACATTACTTAATTAATTTTAAAAGAAAACCTTTGTTGAAATTTTAATATGAATGCATGGCTACTTAGCTGTTCCGTAAGTTGGTGGCGTCACACTTTTCCGCACATTGTCCGTTTTAATGATTAATTGCCGAAAACTGTTTTTATAATGAAGAAATAAAACTGTTAATTACTTTTGTATTTTTCTAGACTTTACTTCACATTTTTTTATATGTTAATCACATTTTTGGTCTGTTGCGGGCCCGCACTTACGTTTCGAAACTTTTATACAGACCACTCGCGAGTGGTGATGAGATGTTACTCGGAAGAAATACAGGCGCTACTTTGTGAAGCGGCTGTTGTTCGTTCAATTCTGATTGGTTTACATTTTGTATTCGTGCGCCAGTGGACTGTTTTTGGCTTGTTGACAGAACTGGTGACACACATCGTTATATAATTTGCTGACGCAACACATCGCCTGATGTCTGGTTGTGTAACGTGTTTACTGTTACATAACGTGTTTACGTTTTTCGTGTTCGTCATTGTCCTTGAACTGAGTTTGGTACAGTTGCCGGTTATTATATGAATATTGTCTAATAACTTGGTTTCCAACGCCTCAAGCAGTGTTGCCGTTGTTGGGATCGCTCCAAAATAACAAATTTACCCAAATCTATAATTTCTGTCCCTATCACTCGACAAGGGATAATATTATTATTATTTATTTATAAAAAAAAAATACCAATTATGTTATTTACTATCAATAAAATATAAACTTTTTTACATTGTCTCAGGTATGCCCAAAAATGCCCCGCTACAATACCCCCTCAATGAGATATTTTATGCCGAAGCATAAAAAATCTCATTGACACGTTCATACTTGCTAGAGGGATCAGCCAGGATATGTCGCCACAACCCCCTGTATGGTTTACACAAAAGAATAATCAACTCACCCTTGGTCTGGTGACTGTGACCGCATCTGTATGACAATACTGGACTTCTCTCTCGAGATCCCAACACCGTAGAGTCAGACAGATACTCCACGCCCCTGCTCTGACGCGCAGGCCAGCTCAGGTCCGCCGCCACAGCATCACCAAACACTGAAACAACAAATCAAAATATTACATAGTGGCCTTATACAACACCATATCCCCAACTGATCTGTTCCCCCCTAGCGGTGCTGGTTTGCGCTAAGAAGCACTGGTTTTGTTTTTCCTCACTTATTACTAACATGTATATATCAGAATACCTAACATAACTTAACATAAGAAAACACAGTACATTAATAATTCATTTTAAAATAAACAACTTACAATTAAAATGTTACACACTTTACATCATTAAATTAGCATATAAAATCAAAAAATTACTTTTAAACTTGATTTACTCTTATTAATTCGTTTCTCAAAATTACAAAAATTATTTTTTTTTTTTTTTTTTAATTTATTTATTTATTTATTTATTTTTTTTTTTCAATTATGGCCATCATTATTCCATTTCATTACTATGGGTGATTCTACGTTATTCATTATAATTTACTTTATCCACTTGGCATTTACTCATAATCTTACCCCTTTTATTACTCTAATGCTCCCTTACAAAATCTTTAACTAGTATGACACCCCTCTATCAAAATTTTACTAACCCTTCTCTACCTCTAACTACTTACTACTTTAACTCCAATTCACTACCTTCTACTCTTATATATAAAAAAAAAATACTCTCTAACCCTTTGTACATAGGATACGTGTTTCCCCCCCCCAAAAGCTCAATACCCGTTCTCTGGCCCCTGGATTTTTACCTAAGGCGGCCCCTTCCCACTAAAACTATACCAAATCCCGTCCCAACCCTTATGTTGCGGACTCCCACATTACACTACCACTACTACAAAATTGCCATCCCCAAAAAATCTCAATCTCATAACCTCACTACAATTACAACAAATTAACATCAACAAATAAACAATATATCGCTCCAAACTCTACATAAAATCTCCATTTCTACTGTGTCTCCACTTATTTCTCAAAATTCTATAACATACATTAACTCAAAACAACATTGCCTTATTTTCATTTCCACTATTACTTTAACTTTTACTTCGATTTGGACAAATCTATGTCCCACAAAATTCAACTTGAACTGATTCAAACATTTTATTCAAACAATTACTATCACCCACTTCTATCTTTTACAACCCATTGAAAATTTTACCTATCACAACTATTTTTCATTTTATTTTTAAATCTATAAACACATTGAAAACATATTATTATATTTTATAATACTTATTCCTAACATACTAATGCAGTCAACACAATAAGACATAATAACACAATATAAGAAGTATTTAGTGCATCTATTTTTTAAATTCAAACAAAATTATTGAGTAGCAAATCATCATTATTAATTAAAATATATCAAATTTTTAATACGTTATCCCCTTGGATAACCTCCCAGCCACACACACTATTTCAGATTATGGAAGACTGTGGCGCCTTTTCGCTTCCACAGAGACTGTATATTTTGGAGCAGGGTTTTACCTCTCCGTGTCTCTGCTTCCGCTGTTAAGTTTAAAATTGTTGAACATCAACATGTTCTCGTTAATAATTATACACCCTTAAACGGATCTACCACCTGGCTCTGCTGTTCCTTCTCGAACAGAGTGGCAGCCGCTGTTCCATAGTTTGGTGATTCCCCTTTTATTACCCCCCATCAATTTCAAAATGCACCTTTACAACGATAACAGCTATGGCCAGTTATGGTCAGCGCGTAATCGTAATGTGCCCCAACCATAGCTGTTAAAGCTAAACCAATTCCACGGTCAGGGTTCGGTGAGGCCGTGACCGCCCGAAAAGTTGGGGAATCACAAGTAAAATTAAATTTACGAATTTATATTTAAATGACAATATTAATGTAGATGGGGTTTTAACCCACTTTATATGGAAGCTTAACCATTATTAACATAAAATATTAAATACAAAATCTACAACCTTCCCCCATAGCAGTTCCACACTACACTATTTTAAAACATCACATAACACAATACACAAATAGCAATAAACCTGGATTATTAGCATACATCAAACACACAATTCTCTTTTAACTAATTTATATAAAAATTTATAAACATTATTATTTAAAATGTTTCATTAACTCTTTTTATTTATCATCATTATTGACTTATCCTGTGTTGCAATCAGATTTTCAAAAATTCTAAATTTATTATTAACACATATTTTTAATCATTATGTTCCACAAAATTCCACCAAATAAACCATTTAACATTTATTTATTTATTCATGATTATTAAATTAAAATCTCATCACACAATTTAAATTCCTTATAAAATTCAAACACATAACATTCAATCACAATATCTAAACATCTCAAATTATTTAATTCAATTGATTACTAAAATTGAATATTCATTTGATTATTAAAATAACATATCTCAATTATTATCAACATTCTACAAATCATTAACTATTGTCTTCATAATTATTTTATTATTTAACTAGAATGCAAAATATTAATAATATTATTATTATTAACACAACATTTTCTAAAACATATACACATTACTTTTCTAACATTTCACAATACACACAAATGAATTCAATATTATTTACAAAATATACGTCAAAACTGTTCAAGTGTATCTCACTTCAGATGTCCAAATCAGCAAGGTCATTACCAAAATTTACAATATTTAAAAACGTCCCAACACTGATCTTTTAGCTCATCCTCCATCGTCATATATATATCTAGTGTATTTGTAACACTCATCATTTTTATCAACATACAAATTATGATAATCATTACTATCATAATAATCTATCAACTCTATTTCATCCATTGTACCACTATAAATCTTGTCACCATAGGTTAGGATTGTCCCGTCTATATCAGGGTTATTTGTTAATGTCAGGTAAATTTTCTCATCTTTGTATTCCTCAACTACTACGTCAGGTAAGTCATTATAGTCAGGTAAGATATTATCAAAATTATTTTCTGTCGCTCTTTCAACAGGTACGTATTTCACATGATTCATCATCACCCCTTTTATTAATTTTCTCAATTCATCATACTTTCTTTCTAACTTATATATTTCTATTTCATTCTCAACATATAACTCTCTTTCTTCATAGCACCACATCACACTCTCACAATTATTATGGACAGAGGGTACAACATTATACAACATTAATTCATTTAACAATAAGGGTCTCTTGCCCTGAAAAAACAACATTAAATCATCATCATCATTATAAACAATAAGGGGAAAATTTGCCCTCTGTCCCCATTCAATTACTACATTATTCTTCCACTCTCTTTCTATTTCATAAACACTCATTAACATTTCATTATCGCATTCTAAAACTTCATCAGCACTATTTGTTATTATATTTTCATCATTTACTTCTGCATTAATCTTCACCCCCACTATACTCTCAAAATTGTCTACTATTTCGTCATTTTTACATTTTGTCTTACTTAAAACATTGTTACCTAATTTCTCGAACTTCTGTTCTAACTTATTTAAACTGTTTCTTATTATTTCGTTAGTGCTTTCTAAATGTTTATTCATTTCTTGTATTTCATGTTTCAACTCTTTATTCTGATTTTTTAATAACTCTTGCATATCGTTTTTCTGTTCATTAAAAAGTAATTTCATCATCTTGATCATATCATTTTCTTGTATCTCAGCCATTTTAAAAGATTTTATTATAATACTCTTTATACTATTTAATAATTATCATACATACCAATTATTATGTATATTACCTCATAATACTCCTTATATAATTTGACAAATAATTCACTACATACATAACCCTATCAAAACATAACCCCATACTTGCGTCTAATTTACGTATGAAAAAAAATTTTATTTTACCTTAAACAACCATTCTGCTTTCCCAGTGGGCCTATATTTATATAATATTATTATATAAATCGTCCCTACGTTCGGAAGCCAAATGTGAAGCTACTTACCTTTTTGTATCACATAAAAGTCACTAACAAACATTGTATATTTCTCGGGCGCCATCTTACCAACTGTAAGAAAATAATTTATGAGGGTTCTTTTTAGGCGAACAGGAGATCAGATGGTTGTTTAATCAAACAAAGAAACTTTATACGTTTACCAGGAATAGAGTTTTATTGACATTTTTTACTATAATTTTATTATTAACAAACTACCTCCTGCCATCCTCTCTCTACTGGAAATTCACATTTACAAAAGTTATTAATTATATAATCATTCTGCTACAATGAGAATGAAAACATGGTATACAAATTCCAAATAAATTTTAAGAAATTAAGTATGAATTAAATTAAAATACAAACAACGCAAACCAGCCTTCTTTGTCTACCCGCTTACTCACGCCCACACACACACAATGATTTTATGATTTGAGAGCTCTCGTGTTACATGTTATTAAAATTTATTTCCACATTACTTAATTAATTTTAAAAGAAAACCTTTGTTGAAATTTTAATATGAATGCATGGCTACTTAGCTGTTCCGTAAGTTGGTGGCGTCACACTTTTCCGCACATTGTCCGTTTTAATGATTAATTGCCGAAAACTGTTTTTATAATGAAGAAATAAAACTGTTAATTACTTTTGTATTTTTCTAGACTTTACTTCACATTTTTTTATATGTTAATCACATTTTTGGTCTGTTGCGGGCCCGCACTTACGTTTCGAAACTTTTATACAGACCACTCGCGAGTGGTGATGAGATGTTACTCGGAAGAAATACAGGCGCTACTTTGTGAAGCGGCTGTTGTTCGTTCAATTCTGATTGGTTTACATTTTGTATTCGTGCGCCAGTGGACTGTTTTTGGCTTGTTGACAGAACTGGTGACACACATCGTTATATAATTTGCTGACGCAACACATCGCCTGATGTCTGGTTGTGTAACGTGTTTACTGTTACATAACGTGTTTACGTTTTTCGTGTTCGTCATTGTCCTTGAACTGAGTTTGGTACAGTTGCCGGTTATTATATGAATATTGTCTAATAACTTGGTTTCCAACGCCTCAAGCAGTGTTGCCGTTGTTGGGATCGCTCCAAAATAACAAATTTACCCAAATCTATAATTTCTGTCCCTATCACTCGACAAGGGATAATATTATTATTATTTATTTATAAAAAAAAAAATACCAATTATGTTATTTACTATCAATAAAATATAAACTTTTTTACATTGTCTCAGGTATGCCCAAAAATGCCCCGCTACAAGGCAGCGTCTATACCTTATATATGTAAACTTCAGTTCTTGGGGACGCAAATGGACGCCACAGTCCAACACCAGGAAACAATAGTGTGTGTGGTTAAGGAGCTGGCCGTTACAAGCCAGGGACACAGATGATTTTATGATGATAACTGTATAATTTTGTGTATTCGTGTTAATTGTATGCAGTATGTTAGGTGTAAGGAGTATAAACATGTGTACTTTGTATAATTCATGAAATGTAACTAGAGAAAGGTCATTCACATGACAGTGAGACATCAGCTGACTGCGGGGGTTATATATGTGGTATGTCACTTATAAGTGATTTGCAGATTTTTGTTAATGTCATTAAATGTTTGAATATAATATTTTCAATGTGCTTAAAAGTTTTCAATGTGGTTAAAGGATTTTAATTTAAATGATGAAAGCAATTTGATGTAGTTATGAAGTTTCAATGGGTTGTAGAAGATAGAATTTGGGCGATAGTAATTGTTTAAGTAGGGCATGTGAGTCAATCAAAGGTAGTTTCAAATGGGTGTTAGCGAGAATAAGATTCTTGGGAATAAAAGTGAGATAGAAATTGAGTATTAGTAGGGACACAGTAGCAATGGGGAATATATGTAGAGTAATGAGAGTGGTATATTTAGGTAATAAACAGATGGTGGAATTTTGTAAGGTGGGTGGTGTGATAAGGAGTCCTCAACGATAGGCGTTGTGGCGGGTAGTAGAGGGGTTAGTAGAGTGCTTGCCGATATTTGGTGGAGAGGCAAACGGTTATAAATGGAATTGCTGAGGGAGGGAACACACATCCTAAGTACAAAGAGGGTAGAGAGTATTTTGTTATAAGGGTAGAATGAGTAAATGGCAGTTAGAGTAGTAAGTTAGTGGAGATAAATGTTTTGAGAGATGGGTGTCATACTAGATAAAATCTGTTAGTGATTGTTAGAGTCAGAAGTGGGGTAAGATTATATATAAATGCCAAGTTAGTAAATCAAATTATTATGAATAATTGAGAATCACCCAAACCAATAAAGAATGAAAATGTTAAATACAAAATCGTAATTAAAGGATAATAATAATGGAAACAGGTGAAGAGTTTAAGAGAATTTGAAAATAAAATTAAGGCTGTAAAATGTGTAATTTTGGTCAATTTAAATGTGAATTTTATTGTTTATTGTAAGGTAATGTTAACCATGTTATTTTTGAATGTTCTATGTTTATTATGTTGTATTATGTTTGAAGATAAAAATTACAAACATGTTCCATGTATTTCATGGTCCAGCTTTGTATGGTATATGTAGGGTAAGGTCATTCACTTGACCCAGAGAGATCAGCTGATGACTGATGTTAGAGCCCGGACAGGTTTTTAGTAATTGATTCATAAAATTTTGTTACTTAATTGAATCAAATAATGTTATTTTTTTTTGATATTGATAAAAGAAATATTTTGGGGATTAAAATTTTTTTTGAAAAAAAAAAAATTTAAATTTTCTCTTTTTTGGTATGAAAGAACGTTATTGTAAATTATAATGTTCCTTATAAGTAGGGAAGGGGGTAGCTGATTTCGGATATGTATTTCATGTTCTCTTTTATACTTAAGTGCATTTATTTTGAATTCTGAATTAATAGTAGAATTAAGTTGTGTATTTTTATGTGGTTATTAGGATTGTTAGTAAATAAATGAGAAGAGTTATGAATCCAATTAAAGGATTTAAAATTTTTGAAAGTAAATGTAATGAAAGGAACAGATTAATAGATCTTTGATAATAAACCTAGCTAAATTCCTCTAGGCAAACAAAAATTTAAATGATTTCAATTTGATTTGTTTAGTTTATTTTGGATTTGAACTTGATTGGATTTAAGTAAATTGAGAGGAGAAATGAAATGTGAAAGATACCTTTTATGAATTTTAAATAAGGAATTTGTTTTTAATACAATAATGAGTATGTGTACTGTAACTTAATCGTTGTGTCGTCCGTCTTTACTTAAGCCCCGCGATGGATTCGTCAATCTGTAATAAAACGGTTATACGGTGTGTTTACTCTAGTTTAATTAACGGGTGTACGTGTTCAAGTCCCACTATTGAATGTCACTCTGTTCAGTAATTATGTTACTGTTTAAAAATGTTTAATGGGGTCTCTTGTATGCAGTAATTATTTTTATAATTGATAAAGTATAATTTATTTGTAGTGATATGGTTTATTATGAATAAAATATTAACTTGTTGATCCACTGATGAATGTAACGGTTGCGTCGAACTTGAAGGCGAAATCCTCTTCTATATTAAGTGTCGTCTGTGTATGTGTAAGTCAAGTGTTGTCTGAACAAAATATATTAATATAATTAACACTTCACGTACCTGGTTGACGTACTTGAGGTTCAGACGTTCACCGCTACTGAATAAACTGTCAAGTCCACTTTTTTACCAGTATATTTTTTATAAACAAGGTTTTACAACACCTTGAATGCTATGTGGGCGCCATATGGGTTTTCTTAAAGACATGTCCCATAAAAAACAAACTTCTAATTCTATAATTGTGTGTATTGACTTTTCACTGTTTCTATTTTTTAAATGTTAATTGAATTGAAAATAATTTAAATAGTGTACTTAAAAATTTATGTTTTGATGTACCTCAGTGTCTGCAATACTGAGGGTTGATTACCTATTTTAAAATAATTAAAACAAAAGTTAATGCTGTATAATATTATTGGTTTATTGTAACCTTTAGAATTGCTTTGAAAAATACATTTAACAATAATATAATTCGGATCACAAGTTATCCGTTTACTGACTGGTCTAGCTCAGTTTAAGCACAATAAAAAACTCTTATTTTTACTAACAAAATATTTATCTTAATGGACTAAGTACCTCAAGGGTAAGTTCTTTAAAATACAGAATAGAACGATATTAATTTCCTTTAAAAAATACTACTATGATGTAGTAATTCATTTTTAGCCTCTTTAATAACTTTCAATTAAATAATTGATTAACGAGAATTTCGTTTGCTTATATTCTAATTGATATTAGTTATAAAAAATTCTAATACATATATTCTTACGTTGGGATTTATTAATCCCTCTAAATAAATTAATACAGTGTTCTCTACGAATAGTTTGATTGTTTTTGCGTCAGTACAAGTATGTTAATTCCTACAATCAATGTATGGTATATAAACAATAAATTTGGTCACCGTACTACCTTTTTTTTAATCGTATTGATTAAAAATGAACACTTTAACGATCGGATTATATTGATCGCTAATACACTTCACTTTAATCGCACTTGGAAACGAGAAATAACCTTCTTCTTACTGACAATAGGTTATAGCCTTTACAGGTTATGTTGACTTTACTCGTTCCGATTACAGGCACTGTTTATATAAACTCACAATTAACTTTCGATGCACTCAGAGACGATGATTCGCCTTTCCAATGGTTAATTTGACAAAATTCAAGGTATTTACTACTATTGTACTGTTGTTGATTATTAAAATATGGAACAATGCAGAGACGCAACTGGTTAGCTTGTGGATAATGATGCGAATGCGAATTTCTTAGCGTCCTTTTGATTATATACCCCTCTCTCAATCGCCGCTAGGAGTAATTTTTGCTAAGTAAACTCGTTTGTGATTGGTACAAAATTATGTCATGGTGACGTAACGTTTTTAATAAACACTACCGACGTGTATTTTGTACTCAACTACCGTTGTTGTTAGTATTCACTTGCACTTTCTTAAATCTTGTTAAAAAATGATGCTAACACTAATTATTAAACTATCACAATTCCATTCTTTAAGCTATTATCATCAAATTAAAGCTTAGTTTCTGATTTTATTTTGATGTGGCTTGAGGCCGGTTTGAACCTAGTTTTCATTGACAATACATAGAAATATCGTCCTGAAACATAGTTTCTTAGTGTCGTCTGGTAATAATGCAAATTGCGACTATTTTCCTTACTTTGATATTTGATTATTTACATCTGTTTTCTCTTTTGAACGTTATTAAATGAATAAAAGTACATACATTATTAAAACTGAGTGCTGCCTACAGCTGAACAATATTAAATCTTAGTATAATTATGTCAATACATTATTCTGAAAATTCCTTATTCTCTAATTACATTTTTACATGGCCTACTCATTTTTAAGGCATATAATATTAATTAAGTTGTGGTATTTCACACCTTATTCGTTATATTTATTATTCTGTAAGTTTATATTAATTAGGGGTCTTGTTTCCCTATTATTTCACTGACATAGACTCGTTCATACAGGGTCTGGATATAGCTTTAGTACAAGGTTTATTCCCTGCTTATTATTATCTCTACTTACATTTCATTTATTTAGGAAGTGGCTTATTTACACATAAGGTCTCCATTTATAATTACCCTTAATCTATACTGGTACATCTTTGTTGGTAATTCTATTTTTTATAGCTTTGTGGCTACAGCTAGCATAGTATATAGTCTTTGTTATTTCTGTATCATTGTTCTATTTCTTTCAGCCAATATGCTGTTATTTGTTATTATCTTGTTAAAGTCATTGGTTATTTTGTTTATATTATATGACTCTACACATCAATGTCTTGAACTGGCTCACTTGACAGCTTATTTGTGAACTTTGCTTGTCCATTAGTCATAGTCTGTCATTGTACTTAAGTTGTAGTGTCATGCAGTGTATTCATCACTGCTTCTTGGGATCCCTCCTCTTCTTTCTTCTTTGCTGGTCCCTTCTCTTCTTTGTTACATTCATTATAATTAATCATTTTACAACTCTAGTGTCATATCTCACCCTTCTGGTGTGCATTATGGTTATGGAACATTTGGTGATGTTATAGTACGCACCCAGTACTTGCTAAAGGCAACCCAGTATGCATGTAAGGGGGAACATATCGGTTGAGGATCTGGTATGGTATAAGGCCAGGGTTTTGATTTTGGGGTGGAATGTTAGAAGGTTAGGTGTACTATGGTGAGTATCTGTCCGATTTTATGGTGTTGGGATCTCGTACAGAGAACTCCAGTAATCTCGTTCAGGTGCAGCCATGGTAGCCGAGCTAGGGGGGTAGTTTACCCATGATGTGTTTAGAAGTAAACGGGGGGTTGTTGGCGCCATATCCTCACCGATCCTCTTAGAGGTTTAGCAATGAGAGTTCTTCTGTTTCGGCAGAAGACCTCTCATTGGGGGGGGGGGGTCTTGTAATGGGACAAATCCGAAGTGTATAGAAATTTTAATTTTTTATTTAATAATTATTTGAGGCCAGTCTATTTGGGCACCCTGTATGGTCATCAAAATCTGAGTTGTGTAACCCCTGTATTCACATCATGCCAGGCGGAGGCTAGTACAGAAATGATAACATTGGAATGCGGCTGTAAGTTTGTGCTCGTGGGCCGCGGCAATAATCTCGACACCAAATTCATAGACGGAAATGGACAACACATGGCTCATTAAACCGACCACGTGTGTGCATCAGCCAATCGGAGAGCGGGCGGACGGAAGTGAACTTTACCAACGCTTAGAGTAGCGTCAGTCAGTCGACGACAACTATAGGCCACACGTGGTCCTTTTAATTTTCTGCTCGAGCATTTTTAAGGTCGGCCGACTGATCCAGTATATCAAAAGTATATAAAACAGCGTGGAACTTCAATTCAAACATAGAATCCAGTAATACGAGTGAAAATTTTGTAAGAGTGAACGAACAAACTTTAAGACTGTAAAGGGAAAGGACATTATAGGACGTGCCACGTGGTCGACAGGGACGCCGCTACAACATGTAACAGTATCAAACCCAAATTATTTATTTTAAAAAGGGGCCTAAAGTAAATCAAGAGGGGGTTTTGTATGAATGAGTGGATGAGCAAACTGGGTCGTCTTAAATAGAGATAAAATAGTCTAAGTTCTTTTGTTAGTCGATAGATGTTTTGCGTTAAAGAGAGGTAATACACCAAATTAGTATTTGTATTTTTTTTTAATGATTTACGTAAAAATGTTAGAAGAAAGAATAGTGTAGAAATGTAGCATTTGTCCAGCAAACAAAAATGTAGACTGCTTAGTTGGAGTAATCAATATAGTTTTCACAGAATGTTTTAAAGTACAACATTAAGCAAAGAGTTTGATGAACTGCTAAAAGTTATAAACAGAGAAGAAAGTAATTTTACAATATGAATTTTAATAAAATGAATCAGTAGCATAACCATGTGTTAAGTTAATTATTACGCCACATTAACATCACCTATCCTGTATAGAAAATTTCGCCTAACGAACCTGGCAAATAAGTAACAGTGTTTCAAGGTTTCGATATTAAACCACAAAATATCGTGGCGACCTATAAATAATTTGGAATCTTCTGTGTTGGACAAGTCAGGGTGGCGTGCAAGTATAATGGGTAAGTGAAGGTATTGTGTGAGGTAAGTAGAAGAAATGTGGTGAAAATTGGTAAGTAAAAAGAATAGAACGTAACAGTATTAGCTTCCTGATTATCACTTGTATTAACATCACCTACATTGTCGTTTTTTATTTCATCACACCGTTTAATTACTTCATCAAATTTAGCATCATTTGTGTCAAAACGTTTATTTAATTCACTGAATTTAATCTCGTTGGTGTCAAAACGTTTGTTTATGTCGCTACTTATTTCATTGCATTTAGTCTCAAATTTTTCATCACTATTGTCTAAACAATTATTTAAAGCATCCAATTTCTTTTTTTGTTCATTTAACTTGGTATCATTCATGTCAAAACGACTATTTATGGCGTTAAAATTTACCTCTAACATTGCTTGTAATCTTTCAAACATTTTATAACTATCATCTTTTTTAGCCTGAACCGGCGTCGATTGACTCGCAACATCATTCAGCATTACTGACTCAGTTAAGCTTATCTCGTTTACTACCGTTTCGGTTATTATCATATTTGCTTGACTATATGTACTAGTATTAGTTAAGTCCATTTTGTTGACTTTGTTGCTCTTATTTTCCATTTTGTATCTTATTGTGTACATATACAATTTATGCTTCCTAACCTACACAACCGCTCTCAACCCCAAATACTCGTTTCTGCAACTAGAATTAGGTCTGGTTTGTGTAATAAAAAATTACACTCACCGTCCCTATTCGGGCACCATTGAAACTATTCAAAACAATTGAATTTAATTTAATTAATAATATAATCGAATCCTTGTATTCGGGCGTCATTGAAACAATTCAATTTTTATCAAATTATAATATCTTACCTTCGGGTTTCACTCCAGGGTTCTACAGACGAAACCAGTTGCAGAAGGATTACTTGGTTTTGATTGTGAAATAATTACGCTAACACAGTCTTTTGATTCTAACACATTATTTCTCTTTTATTGAGCAAAACTTCTTCAATTTACTTGGTGAACTACTGACATAACATTTTATTGTATTTTTACCTACTCTACTTCTTCTTGCTGTTACAAACTTGACTCTTATATTACCAAACAAAAATCATATGGTTTCATGTTAATCGCTTATTCTCTAATAATAATTATCACACGGAAACAAGTATACATAAAAAACTTTCCTTAACTACTTCTTACTTTCTTAATTAATTCTACTTAACGTATCAGTACTCTTTTATATTTTTTCCCCTCCCTTTTTTTTTATAAAAACCCCTTTTCCTTAGAGATCTCTTATTAATTAATTTTGTTTAACCATTATCTAGGATGAATTATACTTCAAAATATTTTAAATGATTTTATAGTGGAAAGTCAGTCGATACTTAACGAGTGATGATCTCCACTGTGTTGCACCATTACTGTGAATTCTCTCTTTTTGGTTGACACACCGTAAATTTGTTTTCACTGTTTATCTGTGATACTGTTATTGAATGGTTCGGATCGTATACTTCACTGTCATTTTAACTCACTTTACAATATAATTTTTTCGTCGGCCGATGTAACTTTTGCTCGAGCACTACATGGGTTTTTTCGTGAGTTGACCGCTACATGGTTCACGCACTTTTAATAGTTATTGTACTGGATAGGCCGGCGATATTTTCGGTGCCAAGGGCACCGTTTAACTTGTAAAACTGTTCTCTGCTACTGTCTGATGCAAACTGGGGTGACAATGTGTTTTACTGTGATTCACAAAGAGACTGAGCTGGCAAGCTGTTGCGTAATACGTCTGGCTGGGCAGACTCCAGACATCAACAGTCTGCAATAACATTGTATGTGTGGCTGGTTACAATGGGGTACCCCTTAGGTGAATACTGACTACTTTGGGATTACAATTGATTTAAATTATTATTTTTAACACACAATTCTGTACCGTTACAATTGGTGAACTTAGAAATACAACTGGGGGTAAGATCAGGGAAATCTAAGATAATATAACTTTGGAACATGGCTATATACCTATGTATGGGTGATAGACCGATTAAGGGAGTGTGAATATTAACTTAGTAGGATTACTGGTATCCGGGATATCAGTAATGCCAAATTTTGTATAACGCCAAAGCAAGGATGGGGGAGAAAGAAAAGAAAAAAGTGTTCACCCCTTCTGCTTCAGTCCTTGTGGAGGCAACTGGGTGCTACAGTCCAGGGGGGGGGGTAATAGTGTGTGTGGAAGGAGGAATTTAAAATGAATTATGTGATGATGGAGAAGGTGGTTACTAAGTTGTTAGTAACGAGTTATTAAATATTAAAATGAGTTACATCAATAATGTAGAGTGTGTAATTGATTTTCTTATGTAAATGAATGATTTTGTATTGATGAGGATTATTTTATTTTGATGTATTAAGGAGTATAATGATAATCAAGGATGCTTAACAGTTAAGTAAATAATTTGTTCTGATGTAGTTGATTTAATGTTTTACTCTATATAAGGAAATTATTATAAATAAATCACCTTATATCCGTCGTGTGACTTCGTTACATCGATTAAAATGACGCGTTTCGGAACATCTGCTCCATCATCAGATTAAATCGCTCTATTGAGGTCGTTCATGTTGAACATGCATTTTAAATTGGAGGCTAGTCAAGCAAGCGTGGTATATAAGTATCAAAACGTTAAAATCCAGTTACTAAAAACTAACTTGCACATTAAATTTAATAACATCTGTTTAAAAAATCATTTAATGATGGAGCAGATGTTCCGAAACGCGTCATTTTAATCGACGTAACGAAGTCACACGACGGATATAAGGTGATTTATTTATAATAATTTACTGTTCATACGTGACTTGGATACCAAGAACTAACATGCATTCTATATAAGAAGTTTATTAATTTTGAAATGTGAGTTATATAATGGAAGGTATTTGTATGTTGTAATGGGAAATGTTTATTTAAATTCTGATGGGAATCAGGGCAGTGATTTTGAATTCCGGGATAAGAGTTAACGAGAGAAGGGTATACAGAATGTTGGTATGAAAATTTTAAAAATGTATCATGTTATGTTAAGTAGTCATTCATGTAAAAAAAAAAAAAACCCAGTACTTCTTAATGCAAACCAGCACAGCTAAGGGGGACCAGATTGTTATTGATATGTTATTATACAAGGCCACGATTTGATATTTTGATTTGATGTTTCAGTGTCTGGTGATGCTGTGCGGGCGGTCCTGTGCTGGCCTGGGCGTCAGAACAGGGGCGTCAAGTGCCTGTCTGGCCTTGCAGTGTTGGGATCTCGAGAGAGAAGTCCAGTAAGGTCATTCGGGTGCGGTCACAGTCACTGGACCAGGGGTAAGTTAACTACGATTTTGAATAAAATGTAAAGGGGGTTGTGGCGACATATCCATGCTGATCCCTTTAGGAAGTATGAGAGTGTCAATGAGAGTTTTTAAGCTTCGGCATAAAACCTCTCATTGAGGGGGTATTGTAATGAGTCAAAAAAGGGGACATTAATTTCTTTCAAATTAGGAAAGTGAATATTCAGAATAAAATCAATTCCAGTGTGGAAATAAAGTTCAGCGGTGGCGACGGTGAGTCATTGTTATTTCAGTAGATTTCAGCAGTGACGCGACATGGTGTCATTGTGAGGGGAACCAATCAAGGGACGTATTCACTAATATAACCATATACGTACAGCAATACGTCATAAACAATTAATTTTTCATCACTATACGATCATGTGAACGATAGAAAAACAAGGAAGCTGCGTCATTGAGGCCGTGACATTATTCCGAAAACCGTAAGCAACGACGAAAATCTAGGGGACAGCGCAGGGCGTAAATGACAAAAAGTGAGACGCCGCGTTTCCGGCAGCTTCCCAGTCCGATAGATACAGTACAAGACGCCAGATGTGTTAATGAGGTCTGGCTGCTATTTTCCAAAATTTCACAGTAAAAACAGTATAAAAATGTCACAGTAGCAGCAATTATTTAACAAAGTGCAGTGTCAGTGAGTGCAACCTGATGGACCACGTGAAAAAGTGATCGCAGTACTGAAATCTTCGGAAAACCAGGTACCTGGTGACGGGCGTCATCACAGAAATCATTTTGGCCTTTTGCATTTATTTATTATTTTTATTACAATATGAGATGTAAAAGTATGAAAGTGTGTGTGATTGTGTGAGTGAAGAATATATACTTAAGAAGTGCTGGTTTTGCGAAATATATAACGTAATTAAACTGATGATTCAGTACAGTCTATTTTTGATGTAATAATTACTTGTAACTTGTTTTGCACCTCAGGGCAGAATAGATGTTTTCATGTCATTTCATGTTTTTAGAAAAATAAAATAATGTCATAATTTACTTGATAAATACGCATTTTGTTAATTGTATTTGCCTGTTGTTCTCTGCCAAGTACACTAAACGACATCCTTGGTTAACCTTTAACAAGTCAATTATAATACAATTTTAATTACTGAAACACTTCAGTTGATGTCCAAACAGGAACGAATTTATTATTTAAACACCCAACACTTCACACTCCCCTACAATCTCCAACCAGCAAAATGCGCGATAACTGATTCTCTGGAAGTTAAAGACACACGGCTCCCTAATAAATCAGCTATTGATCGCCATACGAATGCAATAGTGAAACCGCTGACTTAGTTTTTAAGCCCCCTATAACCTCCAGTATGGCATCAAGTGTTACTGTCGTCAAGAAGAATGCAAAATCGGTTATAGTTAGATCTACAGGAAATGAAAAATCACACATTACTGTGATACTAGGAGTAACTGCCGATGGTAAAAGACTTCCACCATATGTTATTTTGAAGAGAAAAATACTTCCAAAGAAACAGTTGCCATCTGGGATTATTTTTAGAGCATAGGGAAAGTGGTAGATGGCTCTAAAATGGAAGAATTTATGGCAAAATGTCGTACAGTTGTTTTACTAGGGCACAGAGCCATGTACATTCTTGATGCTTTTCATGGTCACACAACTGAGAAAATAAAGAAGCTGGTTGCAGAAATGAACACTGATTTTGTTATAATCCCTGGGGGAATGACTTCTCAGCTTCACGTCCTAGATGTGGTTGCTAATAAACCATTTAAGGATCACTTATGGAAGAAGTACAGTGACTGCCAATGGAAACCATGTATTGAGTGTGGCAGGCAAGTTGAAGAAACCAAGCATACAGCTACTGGCCCACTGGATAATCATCCTGGGGGAAAATTAAAAGTGAATCCATTGTAAAGGGGTTTAAAAGTGTAGTGTTTCTAATAACAGGGATGGGAGCGAGGATGACATTTTGTGGACAGACTCCAGTTATGAATCAGATTCCAGCAGCAGTACTGGAGGTGAACTTTGAGAAGAAGAAAATGAGGATGATGAGTGGGACTAAAAATAATATGGCACTTTGTTATCTTTCTCATAGAACTCCTAAAACAATTCAGGGGAAAAACACCTTCAGAAATCTAAGGTCATCTTATATGTGAGACTGTCTTATATTCGGACTATACAGTACTTTGTATAAATGGTCAGAGCAACTACTTTGCCATGCTTTCCATATTTCTTCTTTTATATTATTCATAACACATATTAAATTAACTCAAATTAAATTAAACAGATTTTAATAGTACTATAACTCTGCTAGTACACATTATTGCATTCAAATTAACGGTACACTACTCTGATGCATAGCAAATATACTGTACTAGTGCAATTTGTGTCATATGTACAAAATTCTTGACATATGGTTTGGGTCATGTTTTACTTCTGTACATTTATGTGTTGAAGTGTATAGAGGGTGGCAAATTTCCTTTAAGTATACTATGTCACCCAATTATTTCTTTCGTGCAAATAGTACTTTTTGGAAATTTCTCGTGTTTTACTGTTGTGTTAATGTACAGAGTTCAGTGCCATGTATGTATTATGAAACGTACTTTTTGTTGCCAACAATAAGTCCATTACATTATTTTCTCCATAACTTTCCATGATTCATGTTACTCAAATATTTCTGTGCATCATTATTAGTAGTTAAAACTCCACGTGAGTTCAACTGAGTGAACAGTGACCAAGGTTATAGTAGAAAAAATATCTTGTAATACAAGTTTTATAGTTTACTGTGGAGCACACCAATTAATAAGTAATATTATTAAAGAAGTGAATCCTGAAGTAAACAAAAATTCTTTCAATTTCCTTTAAAATAGGCAACAAAATGAGTTGCATATTGCTGTGACATAACAGAAAATTTTAGTTTCAAAACTTCAGAAAGATTGCTGGAAACCGACAGCCAGTGAGCACAACATAATGTTTTCAAATAGGCTAGTGTAGGGCCTATATTTTTCTCTAAAAACACAGTACTTGTCATGCATGTTTTCGTAACTTAGAGACACATGATCCACACTCATAATTATGTAATTTTCTAATGATCATTGTGTAAGCTGTAGTAAATTTCATGTAATAATAATAATAATTTGAAATATTATTTTAATTGCAGCCAAGTATATGGACATGGAACCACTGTTTGTTGCTATAAACTCCACTCATGTGTTTGCTGCGTCCAGAGATAATTTCTTGTTGTGGCATTATATAACCCCTAAAACTCATTCAACACTAGGATTAGCAGGTATTGTTTATTTTCAGGCATCTGTGTGTTATCAAACAGTTAATGTGTGTGTGTGTGTGTGTGTGTGTGTGTGTGTGTGTGTGTGTGTGTGTGTATGTGTGTGTGTGTGTGTGTGTGTGTGTGTGTGTGTGTGTGTGTGTGTGTGTGATTATCCAAAAAAACTTATTCTTCCCGCGTATTTATCAATCCATTCCCTATTGTTTGAGTTTTTCCTTTCATTTGCTTTTTGTTGGTGAATAGGCAATAAAGTGGTAAAAGGAGACATGACATTTTCAGTTCAAGATTCTTATTTTTAGGCGTATTTTGTATTTAAAATTTTGTTTAGCAAGTTTAATGTCAATTTTTTGTAATTGTATCAAATTAAGTTTTTTAGTACAAGTATTTGTTTTTTGTATTAATAATTTGATAATCAAGAAAATCAATTTTTAGGAGTTCGCCATCGTAAAGAAAGGTTCTATCACATTGATGACACACCATCAGGAGTAGCAGAAGTCATCCAAGATTTGGATAAGAATTTCCAGGTCAGTTGTTTTTGTTTACAAATTCCTATATTAAAACAGCTTTATTATGCTTTGTAATACTCGTAAAGCAATGAATTAAAAAAGAAAAGAAGCATGTGTTCCTCTGTAATCCAAGAATGCATATTCCCCATATTCAAATTTTCAGTAAGACTTATATGACATTATAAATTTAATTAAATAAAACTATGCAAACATAAAATTTCATTAAATTAAAAAAATTAAGTAAGTCCTTTGAAAAATGAATTTGACTTATTTATAAGCTCAGAGGTATTCATACGAGAATATTATATAAACTCTCATGTAATGTCATTTATTATAAAATTTGTAAAAACCTGTGTCTTGACTACAGGGATAGAAAGTGATATTTGAATTCTGTAGACATCAGAGTATGAAAGGAGTGACACAGGGTCTTCCTTGATGTTTGTATCAGTTGTAGGTTATGGCTTTCATACAGCCTTTCTCTAGAGGATGGGGCAGGCCCTTGTCACTATACTGTTACGAGAAGCCTACCGAACAACCCAGAACATTCTCCACTCCCCGTCCAGTGTGGCAGCTGTTGATTCTACGTGATTCTAGTGAGTTCCAAGGACACTTGAGATACGCATTAAGCCGCCGGCATTCAGTTATAAGGAGGGAAAGCTGTACTGTACCTCAGCGCGGCATATATAAAGCCATAGCAGTCGGGTTGTCAGTTCAGTTATGTGAGTGATTTTCGCTAGTGCAGATTGAGTGTTGTTGAAGTGAAGTAGCATTGTGTTAATAATTGTGTGAAACTCTATTAATAGACATTGTTATTGTGTGTGGACAAATTTACCGGAAATATTGTACGAGTTAATTATAAACTGTTTAATTGTGATAATTAAAGCTGGTGAATAGTGATTTAATTGGTGTCTTGTATTTTGTTTTCCACTCTACCATACAACGACCAAGTAGACCATCGTAACAGTGGTGTCAGAAATAGGATAGAAAGGTTAACAGTGGAAACAGAGGACACTTAGTAGAAGAGTGGTGTTAGTGGTAGTTGATAAAAATAAAATGGACACCAGTCAGATGATAGAAGCATTCCAAGTAATGTTACGGCAAACACAGGAACAACAAAAAGAAGAATTTAGTTGTCAAGCAGACGACATTAAGGCGTTCGTACAAGATGATATCACTGCAAAATTCGTCCTGTTATGAGGTGAGCTGAACAAACAAGTTGACAGAATATCTGAAATAGAAAAATCTGTGTCAACTATGAAAACAAGTATGTCAAGTTTAGAATATTCAAAATATCAGAGAAATCAAAGAACGCTATTGACTGAAGTAGGACCAGTTTTTGCAAAGGCCCCATCGTTTAATGGAAGCACTCACTGGGGAACTTATCATTGCCAATTTGAAGCTTGCGCTCGCTTAAATAACTGGACAGAAGAAGAGAAAGGCCTTTCACTCATTCTTGCGTTAAAAGGACCTGCCACAGAGCTAGTGCACAAAGTCCCATCTGACAGCCAGAACACATATGGCGAATTAACAAAAGCTCTGGAATTACAGTACAGTGACCAGCATTTGTCCGAAGTGTACTGTGTTCAGCTTAAAGCGAGGCGACAGAGTTCAGGGGAGAGCCTTCAAAAATTTGAAGCAAATGTCGACCAACTGACGAGATTGGCTTATCCCGAAGAATTGGAGGACTTCCAAATGTGGATTGCTCACATTGTGTTTATTGACGGTATCAGAGATAGTGAATTACAACAAGTGTTAAGAATGGCACGGCATCAGAATAGGTCGGAAGCTCTTGTTCATGGCTCTCTGTTTTGAAGCTGCCAAATTGGCGACCTACATTAACCAAAGTGTGTCATCACGTTGCAGTCAAATGGATCCAGTATCACAGTATCGTCATAACGACGGAATAAAGAGACAATTCAAGAACAACAGTTTAAGAAGTCAGTAGCACCACAATGATCTTTCGAACAAAAGGATAAAGACAAAAGACCTAAGAGTTATAACTGTGGAAAAGTGGCCATCTACAAGCAGATTGTTGGTAGACAGAAAATCGGAGAGAAGAGCGTGAATGCACGAATTGGAGATGTAAAGATACGGAACTGCACACAGTCTCCACGCTCCATAAAACCACGGGTAACCTGATTGTCAAAGGATTCATTAAAGACAAACCTGCAGCATTTACAGTTGACACGGGCGCCACAGTGTCCATCATGCGCCCTGACTTAGTCAGCAACCGCCAGCCTCAATTTAGCTCATGTACAATACAGACTGTGACTGGAAGCCTCGTCAAAGTATTAGGTCAAGTAGACGTAGGTGTACGCCTGGGCCTCCTCGAGTTTAGCCACCAAATGCTCGGTGCAGACAATGTCGATGAAGTGATTCTTGTCACGGACATTATGAATGCCTACGGATTCATTGTGGACTTAAGAGAGAACATCCTGAAGGTTGGGCAGGACAAGATAAGCTTTGCATGGCTAAAATGTCAGGGTCTGCCAACATTCAATCAAGAAAGTGGCATTGGCTGAAGAAGAAGTCAACAGGTCTGGTCAACAGGAACCTTTCCTATTCCAGGTAGAAATGGAGGAAGAACTAGCAGGGGAAATACAAAACCGGAAAAGAGTGACTGAAAGTCAACTATGGGTGTCAAGGAAAACCCCTTGTTTGTTCGTGAGTTAATAGAAGCGCCCGAGGGAAAAGTTGCTGAAGATAAAGTTATGCAAGTGGTTGTTGATGAGAACCAAACAGACTTGGATCAGTTAGTGGTGTTTAGGTCATCAGTACATCACGCAGCGGGAGTGATTCCAGCAAAACTAGCAGTTGAGCGGAAGACTCCCATTGCTGGGAACTTGGCATTCAGATCACACGAGACTGAATTCAAAGAACCGGAGAATTATCTTTCGCAAGGTCGTCCACCTAGATCGCCTGGCCAAGTATTACTTTAGAGACGGTTTGCCAGTTCGGGACGAACAGGCTTAAGGAGGGGGCAGTGTTACGAGAAGCCTACCGAACAACCCAGAACATTCTTAACTCCCCCCTGTCCAGTATGGCAGCTTTTGCGTCATTCAACTACGTGATTCTAGTGAGTTCCAAGAACACTTGAGATACGCATAAAGCCCCCAGTGTTCAGTTAAGGAGGGAAAGTGTACTGTACCTCAGTGCGGCATATATGAAGCCATAGCAGCCGGGTTGTCAGTTCAGTTATGTGATCGTTTTTCGCTAGTGCGGATTGAGTGTTGTCGAAGTGAAGTAGTATTGTGTTAATAATTGTATGAAACTCTATTAATAGACATTGTTATTGCATGTGGACAAATCTGGAAATATTGTACGAGTTAATTATAAACTGTTTAATTGTGATAATTAAAGGTGGTGAATAGTGATTTAATTGGTGTCTTGTATTTTGTTTTCCACTGCACCATACGACGACCAAGTAGACCGTCGTAACAACACTGTACTATTCAACATTATATACTGTAACTATACGTTTATTGCTGATAATAAACATATGATACACGATAAACCATATAGACACATTTTTCAAAAGTCGGGCGCCATCTTGATATAAGAATACATATATGTTAATAACCTTGTAATTTTACTTACCATTGTTAGTCACTATAGGGCAGGAATTCGTTACGCGAACTTTTGAGTAGCGGAAATTATTTGAAATAACAAAAATACCAGGTTAAAATTGTTACCAATGATATACCCTGTTTATTTTGCTAGAATTACATCTTACATAATACTGCATTCAGCGAACATTAAACCCTCCAAAATCATGAAATATGTAATATCAAAATAATGAATCAAAATAATCAAAACTTGGAATAACATCAAAATATGTAATTATGGAATATTATATCATAGATTATTAAACATAGAACGCACAACCCAGTACTTAGAAATTATACAACACTCTCTCTCCCCCCCCCTCTCTCTCCTCTCTCTCTCTCTCTCTCTTCATCTCTTCTCTCTCTCTCTCTCTCTCTCTCTCTCCTCTCTCTCTCTCTGTCCTCTCTCTCTCTCTCTCTCTCTGTCTCTCTCTCTCTCTCTCTCTCTCTCTCTCACGCTCTGGTACAATTTCTTATTTTCTTTTCTGAGCTCATTTTTAAAATTTTAACATTGAGTGAATTGAGTTGAATTGAATTCATTTTAACAGTGATTGAATTTTTAGTTGGTCATTATGTTGAAATTATGTTTTACTTGAAACTTAAAAAAAAATATGATGTTGGAACGTTCTCACCCGATATTTTGGATAGGCCCTCACCGCACTACTAGGGTTGTCCGGTCGTGCAATCTGTGCCTTCTTTACTCCGTGTTAATGGCCCACACCGTCGTGTATGCCCACGAAAACGCTTTGGGCAGATCCTACACGCACAACCCTTTTTCGGACGATCAACGGCCGATGACACCTGTCCAAGTACGTTATCCGCCCCAACATTTCCGATATTTTATTCAGTTAATTAACCACTTTTAGTGGTGTAAAAATTAAAATTCACACTCCGTGAACTGTTTTGCCGCCGGCTGCGCTTACGCTTTCTGATGAAATGACCAAGAGTCTTTGTTTCACATTTCGTAGGTGGGGCGAAACTACATCATCAAGTTATTGTTCGTCTGTTTACAGCTTCAACAACACATTCTTCATCGCTGGCGTCATCAGGGATAGGCACCTTATCTCAGTATGCGACATACGGTTTTTTGCTGTGTTTCATGTTTTTGCTATGAAACAGTTAGAATCCTGACAATTCACTTTTGCGTTCACAAAATATTTATATAGTTCACTCACTGTAGCTTTACAGGGATTATTAAAGGTTTAATTTATTATGACCAAATTGTTAAAAAAATGAAGGAATACAATACTTATGGTTTTTCATACCATGTTTTTGTTAATTTAAGAATGTACCATAATTGTACCATCACAAAACCCCCTCAATGAAAGATTTTGTGCCGAAGCATAAAAACTTTCATTGACCCATTCATACTTCCTAAAGGGATCAGCCAGGATAGGTCGCCACAACCCCCTTACAATTTATATAAAAGAAAACATTAACTCACCCGTGGTCTGATGATGATGACAGTACCTGCATGACCTTACTGGACTTCTCCTTCGAGATCCCAACACCATAAGGCCACTTAGGCGCGTAACGCCCCTGCTCTGACGCGCTGGCCAGCTCAGGACCGCTGTCATAACATCATCAAACACTGAAACAATAAATGAAAAATATCAAAATAGTGGCTTGGGATATTACTCTATCCTTAACTGATCTGGTTCCCCTTAGCTAGGTGCTGGTTTGTGCTAATAAGCACTGGGTTTGCTTGTATTACTAGAAATATAATTACAAAAAATGTAATCTACAAGAATTATATAGAATTGCCATTCTCATTATGGACTACACTGGATTATAAAATCGTTTCGATTCCCATCGATAATAATTAATTCTTTCTGTTTTATAATTATTATAATTATAAAAGAAACACATATTGATATAAAAAAGAATTTAATTTAATTATAAAAGAAAACATGGAAATCCCCATATAAATCTCCCAAATATTCAAACATGGAGAAAAACAAACTATAGACAAAAAAATAATTAATAAATCTTATTGAATTGTTAAATTAAAATTATTATTATTATTATTACTATTATTATTAACAGGTGATAATTGGCGCTGTTAATAATATTTACCCCTCTTTCTCCTCCACACACACTATTTCCCCCCCTGAACTGTTGCGTTCAGTTGCCTCCACAAGGACTGAGGCAGAAGGAGTGAGCACTTTTTTCTTTTCTCTCTCTCCCATCCTTACTTCAGCTTTATAAAACCTTCAGAGTATGTACCCCTACTGTTACTCTTATAATATGCCCCTAAGGTCTACCACCCCAACCGAGGTGAAGTAGCCTATGCTAACAAAGAATCTTAGATTCCCCTAAACCTCCCAATAAATTTCAAAATTTTAACCAATTTTATAGGCAACCAACCATGGTCAGGGTTACAATTGCTGGCCACAGCTGGTTGTCGTCCAGATCCACGATTAGTGTTGGTAAGACAGTAATCGCCCGAAATATGGGGAATCGCAATTATGTGACACATAGTGTCTTATGTAGTCCTAATTGGGACTACCCTATAACTAACAGGTTATACATAAATCCATTATAAGACTACCACATATTACATAATGATAATGTTCATAAAGCAGTCTCAATATATCACCATAGTAGCACTATGTCCTTTTAACCCCGTAAGGTTATTACTTCAATATAAAATTTAAACATGAAAAATCAAAATTTAAATATCATTTAAAAAATGTTATTTCTTTCTTTAGTTACATTAATAAATTTGTAGACACTTTCCAAGTCCAAACTTTCACTTTTCTAACACTAAGACCTTCTCACTATAGGATAACAATGGATCATCTTATATACCTAAGTTATACATAAAAAATAGAACTCATTAATGAGTTAAAATATTAAGTCACAAAAACTCCAAATTCTATTCTACAATTTCTAGAATAAAACAAAATTCGTGGGATAAATGCCAAACTTTTTTTTTTTTTTTTTTATATATCCCAAGAATTAGGGGTCCCCCTCCCCGTTCAACAATAAGATTAAATTTCTACTTGCAACCAATTTTGTGTGGAGTAAGACCATCATTGCTTTCACTTCCATATGTCAGTTCCGCCAACCATGGTCCGCCTCCAGAATTCCAAAATCCACAATCAGAGGTGGTGAGTCTGTGATCGCCCGAAAATGGGGGAGAGTCCCTTCTGAAAACAATAAAACTAAATTAATACTCATACACTCGCTAAATAAATACAATATTTATAAGAGATACCTAAGATGACCAGTACAACTTTAAATTTGTAGCATTGTGTGTTCCTACTATCTCTCCAGTTACGTTGTTCTGTAACACATAAGAATTTTGCATCTTAATCTCTATTACTTCATACGGTCCTTCATATAAGAGAAAGAACTTCTTGATTTGTTTGTCTTGCGCACTCGATAAGTCATGCCTTTTTACTAATACCATTTGTCCTATATTATACTTAACCCACTTACCTCTTGCGTCGTGTCTACGTTTTCTTTGTTCACCCTTGCTGATTAAGTTTTCATTCGCCAACTGGATTTTAATGTTTATATCAGTTGTCCTGCTCTCAGGTGGATAGTCGAATAATTGTTCCAAAATTCTTGGGGGGCGTGTTCCTCTTACCAACTCATGGGGTGTATAGCCGGTGGACTCGTGGGTGGTACTGTTTAGCCAAGTTTCTACCTTTCTTACATACAATGGCCATTCGCTGTGTTTAGCGTGACAATAGGCTCTGAAGATCCTGCCTATTTCTCTCATTACACGCTCAGCCTGGTTGGACTGGGGATGATACACAGCCGTATGCTTCGTGAGGATGCCTTCCCATCCTAAGGTCTGGCGCCATCTTCCACTGATGAACTGCTGCCCATGGTCTGATAAAATTACTTTTGGCTTACCCACGTTAATCATATAGTCTTTCGTCACCTTTTCGCTCAATACCTTACTGGTAGCTCTTTTCACGCTATAAAATTTTACATATTTTGAGAAAGTGTCTAGCAAAACAAATATATAAACTACTCCGCCTCTACCCTTCGGCAATGGTCCAAACAAGTCCACAGCAACTAAATCAAAAGGTCTTTCTACCTTAATATAATTTAACTCACCTTCTTCACTGTAGTTAACCACCTTCGACTTTTGACACAAGTCACAACTCCTCAGCAGCTGTCTCACTCGCCTCTCCATATTCCTGAAAATACATGATTCTTTTAAAACATTCACACACTTTTTAGCCCCAAAATGACCATAACTTATATGACAATCCCAAATAATCTTCTCTTCCAACACTGCTGGCACCACTAATCTCCAGTCACGCTCACCCCCTACTACCTTCTTAAACAATAACCCTTTGTAGATTTTAAAATATGGATTGTACTCAGATTCATCCAACTCCGTCTCTAAACTGTGTATTATTTTTCCAGACTTACCATCTGCTCTCTGCATGGTTTTGATATCCTTCAGCTCCTCTCCAAAGATTCTGTCTTCTCTGCAAATCTGAAAAATTTCAATTTCTTTTAAATCCCTACCTGTTTTATTATTTTCGCAATCTACTCTGGAAAGAGTGTCGGGTACCTTATTTTCGGTTCCTTTAATATACTCCCACTCGAAGTTGTACTCCTGCAAAACAAGTACCCACCTGGTTAATCGACTGTGAGCAAGTTTACAAGTGTTGAGGAATGACAAAGCTATATGATCGGTTCGAATGATCGTTTTGTTGCCTAAGATGTAAGTCCTGAACTTGCTGACTGCGAACACAATACTAAGCAATTCTTTCTCCGTGGTTGTGTAATTCTTCTCGGCGGGCAACAATGATCGGCTTGCGAACGCAATGGTCCGATGTTCCCTCTCCTCATCCTCCTGATATAGCTCCGCTCCTACAGCTACATTGCTGGCGTCCGTCTGTAAATAAAACATTTTATCAAAATCCGGGTGGTTCATCATAATCATATTACTAAATTTTCGTTTTATTTCTTCAAAGGCTCCACGCTCCACGTCTCCCCACTTTCATTGTCTGTTCTTCTGCAATACCGCACTTAACCTTGCGGTTATGTGTGCGTAGTTCCTTTGAAATTTCCTATAAAAGTTGCACAGTCCAAGAAAACTCTGAAGTTGTTTGATGTTTCGTGGTTCAGGGAAGCGCATAATAGATTCGACCTTGTCCGGGTTTGCGGAAATTCCTTCCGATGTAATAATGAATCCTAGAAAATTGATCTTCGTTTGTAAAAATTTGGACTTGTCCCAATTTACGGTTAAGCCTCCCGCTTCTAATTTTCCTAACACATACTTTAAATGTTCTAAATGGTCTTCAAATGTACGTGACGCTATTAAAATGTCGTCCACATATACGGTGAGAAAATCTAAATCTTTTGGTCTCAAAATTCTATCCAAACATTTAATCAAACTAGCTACGCTGGTATTTAGCCCAAATGGTAGTAGCTTGAATTGATAATTTTTTCCATTAAACAAAACTGCTGTGTATGGCCTACTTACCTCTGCTAATGGCACTTGCCAATATCCGGCAGTCAGATCCAATGATGTCATGAACCTCACTCCACTAAACTTTTGAAAGATTTCGTTAATGGATTCCGGTGATTCTCGGTCTGGTATAATAATTTGGTTAATCTTCCTTGCGTCTAAACACAATCTTACTCCTCCCTCCTTCTTAATTACCACCACTAATGGATTTGAGTGGTGAGATACTGACCTCTCGATGATCCCATTTTCCATCATCTTATCCAACTCCTCTTGCACCGCTTGTCTTTTAGAGTAAGGCACTGGATAGCTCCGCTGCATGAATGGTGTGTGTTCCTTAATCTGTAACATACATTCATAATTTTTTGCCCTTCCTGGAATATCGGCAAACACTCTCTTAAACTGCTCTATTACCTGCCCTAACGCTATACGTTGGCCACTCCTTATCACCTCACCCCCACTACAGAATTCATCCGCCCTTATCTCCCATACTTCATTATTAATATTGCTCATTTCATTATCAACATCTTCGATATACTCACCCTCTCTACAAAAATTTATTTTAGTATCTAAGTTATTCTCAACTACTCGTTTCTGTAACAATTTCACACCAGGTGTTCTAATTTTATTTATCACATTTTCAAAATTAATCTTAACAGACCGATCACCCCATCTAACTCCAACACCTTCTCTTTAAAATTTATTACAGCTTTATTTCTTTGTAAAAAATCATTTCCCAAAATGATGTCTAAACTTAACCCCTTGACTACCAGAAATGTATTATCAAAATTCATATCTCCAATTGAGAAACTTAAATGTATCTGTTTTGTCACCCTTTTACTACGTACCCCCGTGACTCCTATTACTGTAACCCCTGCTATGGGCAAAGTTGGAATATCCTTTTTAAATTCTTTCAATTCACTTAAAATGTTCTCGGCTATTACGGAAATTTCACTTCCTGTATCAACAAGTGTTTTAAATTTTCTATTTTCTATTGTTACCTGGATTTCCGTGAGTCCAGCTCTCACCTCCAATGTCGTGTTGCTCTCCTCCTCCAATAAGTCAGCAATGATATCTGTTGTTATGACATTCGATTGTACGTCCTCTATTGGTCGGACCTCATGTGCTTCCCTGAACAGTGGTCGGGTCCTATTTACCACTGTCGACTTTAGTTTTCCGGCTGTGGCCTGTTGTTACTTGTGGAGGGTACCGGGTGTCCCCTTGTTGGTCCCTGATGGTGATATGGTGATCCTCTGGTACTAGGTGCTCCTCTGTTCGTAGGTACGAATTGCTTTGTTTGGTTATTCCTTGGTTCATTTCTTGGCGTTTTGCATTGGTAACAGTGCTGCATATTGGCACGATGTCCCTTCCTGCAACTAGAACAACTCCAATCGCCTGGTTGCTGTAAATCATTGCAAAAATTAAATTTATTACCATTATTATTGTAATAAGGCCTTGGCCGAGTAAACTCAATGTTATGATTAGGCATATTTGTCTGAATGGGTCGTCTACCCATTTCGCGGTCATTGATGCTTTGTAGTATATCTAATACTTTTTCAAGCTCATCGAGATTTTCTATTTCTTTGGTCATTAGAGTAACCTGCACTTCTCTTGGTAAGTGCTTACTCACGTATCTAACAAATGACTTAAATGGTATGGGCGGCTCTAAATATTTTGCCTCATTGTACAATTTGGTTACATATATTGTAATGTTATTGTTACTAAGGTTACGTCCCATGAAATTACCCGCTCCCATAATGCGGCTTCTTAAAGTCTCCTGCTCTTCTTCAGTCCAATATTTACCCTGGAATGCTTTCTCAAAAGTATTATAGCAATCCCATTCTAACCTATGAGCCTCAGCCCATATGACTGAATTGCCCTTAAAACATTTAACTATTTTATTTAATTTCACTTCCCAACTACTACTGCTAAAATAATTGTAATCCCGTGTTTGATTTAGAAAACGCATGGGATGTATTACCCTGTTTTCATGACTAAAATTCTCTAGTTCTATTTCATTATAGAAATCCCTAGTTACTATTACCCTATCATTAATGCTTGAAATATTTTTCTTAATTTCTCCCCATAACTCATTTTTTACACTGGTTAGACTATTAGCAATTATATCATATTTATCATGCACATCCATATTATTTTGTATAGTTAAATCATCAATTTCTTTAATCTTACTTTGTAACAAACTGAATCTACTCTTGGTATTTCTTTCATGTTCTGATATGGTATTATCTATGGTTCGATATTCTTTGTAATATCTATTACATTTAATTCAATTTTCTCTAAATGATTCTGCAAAACATTAGTTTTCAATTCTACTTGGTTACTCACTTCAACATTGGTTTTAACTTCTATCTGACTTTCTACCAAAGTTAAACATTTCTGTTGTATTTCTGTATTTTGTGACTCTAACTGACTTTTAACTGTGTTATTAACTGTGTCATAAATTAGATCAATTTTAGTATCTAAATTACTTATTTTACTACTGAATTTATCATTAACAATTTCTAATGTGGTTTTCTGGATGTTATCACAACGTGTTTCTACTGTGTTAATTCTCTCCTCTAAGTGAAAATTTTGACCTTTAATTTCATTCTTTAATTCATTGAACTTGATATCAAAACTATCAAATTTGTCATTCAATTTTGTAAATTTAATATTAGAATCGCTTTTTTGCTCATCTAATTTGTCATTTAGATTAGTGAATTTTTCATCAAATTTTACACTCTGTTCATCAAATTTATTTAATAACAGCTGCATCAAAGCAGCGGTATTATCTGATTTACTTTCTGACATAGTTGAAATGAATGTTGAAGGAACTGTGTTTAACTCAGTGACTCTGGTTTCACTGATCTGACTAATTGGGGTAATTCAACGTCCATCTCACTCGTAACTGTTTCGTCAGTTACGCTGACTTTTGCATTATTATCTTCATCAGTATTCATTTTGCTTATTTATAATACAGGCATGCATACAATCTTATAACTTAACCTCGTAAACTTAGGTTATGTTTACGTATTACAATTTTGGCGTTTATTACCTCAAATAACTTTTCCGCTCTCTTTGTAGGCGTACTCACATAAAATTTTATATCAGGTCCCTGTTATTATGGGCGACATCTGTAACTATACGTTTATTGCTGATAATAAACATATGATACACGATAAATGATATAGACACTGTTTTCAAAAGTCGGGCGCCATCTTGATATAAGAATACATATATGTTAATAACCTTGTAATTTTACTTACCATTGTTAGTCACTATAGGGCAGGAATTCGTTACGCGAACTTTTGAGTAGCGGAAATTATTTGAAATAACAAAAATACCAGGTTAAAATTGTTACCAATGATATACCCTGTTTATTTTGCTAGAATTATATCTTACATAATACTGCATTCAGCGAACTTTAAACCCTCCAAAATCATGAAATATGTAATATCAAAATATAGAATCAAAATAATCAAAACTTGGAATAACATCAAAATATGTAATTATGGAATATTATATCATAGATTATTAAACATAGAACGCACAACCCAGCACTTAGAAATTATACAACACTCTCTCCCTCTCTCTCTCTCTCTCTCTCACGCTCTGGTACAATTTCTTATTTTCTTTACTGAGCTCATTTTTAAAATTTTAACATTGAGTGAATTGAGTTGAATTGAATTCATTTTAACAGTGATTGAATTTTTAGTTGGTCATTATGTTGAAATTATGTTTTACTTGAAACTTAAAAGAAATATGATGTTGGAACGTTCTCACCCGATATTTTGGATAGGCCTCACCCCACTACTAGGGTCGTCCGGTCGTGCAATCTGTGCCTTCTTTACTCCGTGTTAATGGCCCACACCGTCGTGTATGCCCACAAAAACGCTTTGGGCAGATCCTACACGCACAACCCTTTTTCGGACGATCCAACGGCCGATGACACCTGTCCAATTACGTTATCGCCCCAACATTTCCGATATTTTATTCAGTTAATTAACCACTTTTAGTGGTGTAAAAATTAAAATTCACACTCCGTGAACAGTTTTGCCAGCCGGCTGCGCTCACGCTTTCTGATGAAATGACCAAGAGTCTTTGTTTCACATTTCGTAGGTGGGGCGAAACTACGTCATCAAGTTATTGTTTGTCTGCTTACAGCTTCAACAACACATTCTTCATCGCTGGCGTCATCAGGGATAGGCACCTTATCTCAGTATGCGACATACGGTTTTTTGCTGTGTTTCATGTTTTTGGTTATGAAACAGTTAGAATCCTGACAATTCACTTTTGCGTTCACAAAATATTTATATAGTTCACTCACTGTAGCTTTACAGGGATTATTAAAGGTTTAATTTATTATGACCAAATTGTTAAAAAAATGAAGGAATACAATACTTATGGTTTTTTATACCATGTTTTTGTTAATTTAAGAATGTACCATAATTGTACCATCACAAAACCCCCTCAATGAAAGATTTTGTGCCGAAGCATAAAAACTTTCATTGACCCATTCATACTTCCCAAAGGGATCAGCCAGGATAGGTCGCCACAACCCCCTTACAATTTATATAAAAGAAAACAATAACTCACCCGTGGTCTGATGATGATGACAGTACCTGCATGACCTTACTGGACTTCTCCTTCGAGATCCCAACACCATAAGGCCACTTAGGCACGTAACGCCCCTGCTCTGACGCGCTAGCCAGCTCAGGACCGCTGTCATAACATCACCAAACTCTGAAACAATAAATGAAAAATATCAAAATAGTGGCTTGGGATATTACTCTATCCTTAACTGATCTGGTTCCCCTTAGCTAGGTGCTGGTTTGTGCTAATAAGCACTGGGTTTGCTTGTATTACTAGAAATATAATTACAAAAAATGTAATCTACAAGAATTATATGGAATTGCCATTCTCATTATGGACTACACTGGATTATAAAATCGTTTCGATTCCCATCGATAATAATTAATTCTTTCTGTTTTATAATTATTATAATTATAAAAGAAACACATATTGATATAAAAAAGAATTTAATTTAATTATAAAAGAAAACATGGAAATCACCATATAAATCTCCCAAATATTCAAACATGGAGAAAAACAAACTATAGACAAAAAAATAATTAATAAATCTTATTGAATTGTTAAATTAAAATTTTTATTATTATTATTATTATTACTATTATTATTAACAGGTAATAATTGGCGCTGTTAATAATATTTACCCCTCTTTCTCCTCCACACACACTATTTCCCCCCCTGAACTGTTGCGTTCAGTTGCCTCCACAAGGACTGAGGCAGAAGGAGTGAGCATTTTTTTTTCTGTCTCTCCCATCCTTACTTCAGCTTTATAAAACCTTCAGAGTATGTACCCCTACTGTTACTCTTATAATATGCCCCTAAGGTCTACCACCCCAACCGAGGTGAAGTAGCCTATGCTAACAAAGAATCTTAGATTCCCCTAAACCTCCCAATAAATTTCAAAATTTTAACCAATTTTATAGGCAACCAACCATGGTCAGGGTTACAATTGCTGGCCACAGCTGGTTGTCGTCCAGATCCACGATTAGTGTTGGTAAGACAGTAATCGCCCGAAATATGGGGAATCGCAATTATGTGACACATTGTGTCTTATGTAGTCCTAATTGGGACTACCCTATAACTAACAGGTTATACATAAATCCATTATAAGACTACCACATATTACATAATGATAATGTTCTTAAAGCAGTCTCAATATATCACCATAGTAGCACTATGTCCTTTTAACCCCGTAAGGTTATTACTTCAATATAAAATTTAAACATGAAAAATCAAAATTTAAATATCATTTAAAAAATGATATTTCTTTCTTTAGTTACATTAATAAATTTGTAGACACTTTCCAAGTCCAAACTTTCACTTTTCTAACACTAAGACCTTCTCACTATAGGATAACAATGGATCATCTTATATACCTAAGTTATACATAAAAAATAGAACTCATTAATGAGTTAAAATATTAAGTCACAAAAATTCCAAATTCTATTCTACAATTTCTAGAATAAAACAAAATTCGTGGGATAAATGCCAAACTTTTTTTTTTTTATATATCCCAAGAATTAGGGGTCCCCCTCCCCGTTCAACAATAAGATTAAATTTCTACTTGCAACCAATTTTGTGTGGAGTAAGACCATCATTGCTTTCACTTCCATATGTCAGTTCCGCCAACCATGGTCCGCCTCCAGAATTCCAAAATCCACGATCAGAGGTGGTGAGTCTGTGATCGCCCGAAAATGGGGGAGAGTCCCTTCTGAAAACAATAAAATTAAATTAATACTCATACACTCGCTAAATAAATACAATATTTATAAGAGATACCTAAGATGACCAGTACAACTTTAAATTTGTAGCATTGTGTGTTCCTACTATCTCTCCAGTTACGTTGTTCTGTAACACATAAGAATTTTGCATCTTAATCTCTATTACTTCATACGGTCCTTCATATAAGAGAAAGAACTTCTTGATTTGTTTGTCTTGCGCACTCGATAAGTCATGCCTTTTTACTAATACCATTTGTCCTATATTATACTTAACCCACTTACCTCTTGCGTCGTGTCTACGTTTTCTTTGTTCACCCTTGCTGATTAAGGTTTCATTCGCCAACCGGATTTTAATGTTTATATCAGTTGTCCTGCTCTCAGGTGGATAGTCGAATAATTGTTCCAAAATTCTTGGGGGGCGTGTTCCTCTTACCAACTCATGGGGTGTATAGCCGGTGGACTCGTGGGTGGTACTGTTTAGCCAAGTTTCTACCTTTCTTACATACAATGGCCATTCGCTGTGTTTAGCGTGACAATAGGCTCTGAAGATCCTGCCTATTTCTCTCATTACACGCTCAGCCTGGTTGGACTGGGGATGATACACAGCCGTATGCTTCGTGAGGATGCCTTCCCATCCTAAGGTCTGGCGCCATCTTCCACTGATGAACTGCTGCCCATGGTCTGATAAAATTACTTTTGGCTTACCCACGTTAATCATATAGTCTTTCGTCACCTTTTCGCTCAATACCTTACTGGTAGCTCTTTTCACGCTATACAATTTTACATATTTTGAGAAAGTGTCTAGCAAAACAAATATATAAACTACTCCGCCTCTACCCTTCGGCAATGGTCCAAACAAGTCCACAGCAACTAAATCAAAAGGTCTTTCTACCTTAATATAATTTAACTCACCTTCTACTCTGTAGTTAACCACCTTCGACTTTTGACACAAGTCACAACTCCTCAGCAGCTGTCTCACTCGCCTCTCCATATTCCTGAAAATACATGATTCTTTTAAAACATTCACACACTTTTTAGCCCCAAAATGACCATATCTTATATGACAATCCAAAATAATCTTCTCTTCCAACACTGCTGGCACCACTAATCTCCAGTCACGCTCACCCCCTACTACCTTCTTAAACAATAACCCTTTGTAGATTTTAAAATATGGATTGTACTCAGATTCATCCAACTCCGTCTCTAAACTGTGTATTATTTTTCCAGACTTACCATCTGCTCTCTGCTTGGTTTTGATATCTTTCAGCTCCTCTCCAAAGATTCTGTCTTCTCTGCAAATCTGAAAAATTTCAATTTCTTTTAAATCCCTACCTGTTTTATTATTTTCGCAATCTACTCTGGAAAGAGTGTCGGGTACCTTATTTTCGGTTCCTTTAATATACTCCCACTCGAAGTTGTACTCCTGCAAAACAAGTACCCACCTGGTTAATCGACTGTGAGCAAGTTTACAAGTGTTGAGGAATGACAAAGCTATATGATCGGTTCAAATGATCGTTTTGTTGCCTAAGATGTAAGTCCTGAACTTGCTGACTGCGAACACAATACTAAGCAATTCTTTCTCCGTGGTTGTGTAATTCTTCTCGGCGGGCAATAATGATCGGCTTGCGAACGCAATGGTCCGATGTTCCCTCTCCTCATCCTCCTGATATAGCTCCGCTCCTACAGCTACATTGCTGGCGTCCGTCTGTAAATAAAACATTTTATCAAAATCCGGGTGGTTCATCATAATCATATTACTAAATTTTCGTTTTATTTCTTCAAAGGCTCCACGCTCCACGTCTCCCCACTTCCATTGTCTGTTCTTCTGCAATACCGCACTTAACCTTGCGGTTATGTGTGCGTAGTTCCTTTGAAATTTCCTATAAAAGTTGCACAGTCCAAGAAAACTCTGAAGTTGTTTGATGTTTCGTGGTTCAGGGAAGCGCATAATAGATTCGACCTTGTCCGGGTTTGCGGAAATTCCTTCCGATGTAATAATGAATCCTAGAAAATTGATCTTCGTTTGTAAAAATTTGGACTTGTCCCAATTTACGGTTAAGCCTCCCGCTTCTAATTTTCCTAACACATACTTTAAATGTTCTAAATGGTCTTCAAATGTACGTGACGCTATTAAAATGTCGTCCACATATACGGTGAGAAAATCTAAATCTTTTGGTCTCAAAATTCTATTGTTAAGCTACGAATTAACCACCATAATTTAAATAACATAGAAAACAATACAATTAAAAAAAACTTACACTTACCGTTCTTGTGTGTTCTTGGGTCCAGGGTCTCATACGTACTTTGGGATACAAGCGTAAGTTTCAAGGTGGCGTGAATAACTTATACAATGCATCTTGGAAGAGAAATTATTTTTTTGTTTATTAATCAAAAGTGTTGAATTTATAAGTTTTCTCCAAAATAGATTTTTTTTACATGTTTCAAAGGTTGTGCAACTCTTACATCTTAGTTCCTATATTTACTTCCTATTACTTACATACTTTAAGATAGCCCAGCCTGCGCACTCTCTACTCACATTCTTAAAACCCCTTTTCAATATAAAAACGCCCCATTTTATATAAAATTAATGACATAATGCTTTCAGTGTGAAACGTTACGTGTGTGGCGTCCTCTTCTCCGACCACGTGGTGCGTCTTCCAAAGTCTTTCATTATCCGGATGTTCACCAGGTTTATAATATTTAATCACGTTCAATATTCATTCTTCGTCACTAGAGGCACTGTTATACATGTTTTTGTAGAATCACATAGGTATTTTGTCGGCCGACTTAAGAAAAAATATGAAGATTTGCCCGGGCACAAAACTGATAGCTGCCACGCGTGGCTTGGGTTGCTAGTCGACTGGGAAGAAAATTATCAATCTGCCTCCCTCCAAACACTCGGACAGAGCGGAAGTTTCACTGCCTCATGATCGGATCTTCCATCACTGTTCATTCAACACACGTGTTTTTTGTATGGTAACCGTGGATGATCTTTGTTAAGCACTGGTTGACGTCACCAAAGAGGCCGGACTTAAACTTTATTTCCTGCCGTTCGGCCAAGGAGACGGTGAATAAATTTGTTCTCCAGACATCTTGGTTTTCTGATGGCGGCGTCATTCCGAGCGCGGACTTGTACTGCTCGTGGGTGCGTGGTCACACTTATGCAAAGTTCTGAGAAATTTTAGGTTGGGGCAAATTCCTTGCCGAGTTACACAACAGCAACTGCGTCTTACTGCTTTGTTCTCAACACTGTTCTACTTGCCACGTGGTCTGTCATAATGGAATTAATGTTCGTTGTAAAATAAAACTTTCACAATAATTTTTTATAAAACCCCAAAAATGAAATAAATAAAATACAAATGCCCCATACCCGAAATAAATGAAATTACCCAATTTAGACACGTTACAATACCCCCTCAATGAGAATTCTGCTGTCCAAAACAGAAGAAATCTCATTGATAAAACCCCTAAGAGGACCGGTGAGGAACTGGTGCCAACAACCCCCTTTTGTTCTTACTCTTCATGGGTACACGACCCCCCTGGCTTGGCGACTATGGACCCATCTGAACGAGATCACTGGACTTCTCCGTAAGAGATCCCAACACCGAAAAATCGAACAGACAAGTACCACGGCTGTTTTTTAAATTTTTAACTTATTTTTAAGACTGTCTTCTATTTTATATTTGACAGCTAGAATTTGTACTTCTTGGTTATTAGACGTATGACGCTCTTCCATCATCGGAGGGTATCGGCTTAACGTGTCAGCTGTTTTATTCTCGCTTGCCTTACAGTACTTAATTGTGAAATCATACTCCTGGATGGCCATGATCCAACGGGATATGCGAGCGTTAGCCAACTTGCAGCGCAGCATGAACGATAAGGCCTGGTTGTCCGAAAGGATTTCGAAATGTTGCCCAACCAGGTAATAACGAAATTTGCTGATGCAGTATACAATAGCCAATATTTCTTTCTCCGATGTGAAATAGTTGCGTTCGGCCCCTTTTAGTGACCTACTGCTGTGAGCAATTACTTTGTGCTCACCCTTCTCATTCCGTTGGTAGAGTACACCCCCGATGGCATAATCTGAAGCATCACAATTCAAGACATACGTGCCCTCTTTCTCAGGATGGAACACGTGAAGGTTTCTGCTGTACAAATTTTTAGTCGCGTCGGATGCATGCTGATGACGCTCCTCCCATCTCCATTTAGTACCCTTACGTAGCAGTTCCAATAACGGCTCAATTGTTCCAGAATATTCTGGAGTAAAACATCGGAAGTAACCAGTCAATCCGAGGAACGTCTGATATCCTTAGGTTTTGTGGGGTTTGGGAACTCCATGTCTGCATGTATTTTTTCCGGATCCGTTGTTATACCCTCCGCTGAAATTATATGTCCTAAAAACTTAATTTGCGATTTTCCAAACTCGCACTTTTCAAGATTGAGGGTCAGGTTAGCGTCTTGCAATTTCCGAAATACAATCTTGAGATGTTCGAGATGTTCCTCAAAAGATTTTGATATAATCAAAATATCATCAACAAATATGCTGACAAAATCTTCCACCTCGGGCCCCAAAGCTAATACCAAACACCTGACCATGGCCGCTAAACTTGTAACTAATCCAAAGGGAACTACAGTACTTTGAACTGGTAGCATTTATTGCGATATAGAAATGCTGTGTACGTTCTTGATTCTTCAGCAAGGGGGATCTGCCAGAATCCACTTTTAAGATCGAGGCGAGACATGTATTTAACCCCTTGGCATTTAATGAATAGGTTCTCCGCATTCGGAGCACAGTCGAAGCATTTTTTTGTAATGGAGTTAAGATTTCTCATGTCGAGACATAATCTAATGTCGTTATTTTTTTTTTTAACAACCACCATAGGGTTAAGAAAATTGCTATCAGTGCGTTCTATCACGCCATTCTCAAGCATATTCTTAACTTCCGCATCAACCTGTTGTTGATAGTGTAAGGGGATGGGGTAAGTCTTCCGCACAAATTTATTCTCATCAATGACTTGAATGTTGTGCTCATATACGTTTGTTGTGGTAGGTTTATTTGAAAACACCGATCCGAATTTATCAAGCACACGTTGCAATTTATCTTGCTCGCTGCTCGTTATTTGCCTACTGTGTGTCCGCAGGTTATGTGTTATCTTATCAGCTAGTTGAACAGCTGGGCGGGCTAATGTAGTCGGTTCACATACAGACCCCGTCTTACCCCTCCTGCGTCCTAATCTGATATCGTGTCTACTATTATTAACCGTACATTTCAATATTTTGTTAGGGAAATCAATGGTCGCGTGCAGTTTATTTAATGCATCCACTCCCAAAATAATATCATACGCAAGTTTCTTAATAATAAGTACCGTGATTTCTATTTCCATTCCCTGAATGGATATTGTTATAAGTGCTTGACGGTCAACCATCTGTGACTCACCCGTCGCTGATTTTATGATTTTGTGATTTATTGGCAGAATCGGGATTTTTTTTTAAGTGTTTCTTGTGCCTCTCTAGGAACCGCTCATCCATTAACGAGATCTCTGCGCCGCTGTCGAACAAAACCTCACCGACACACCCGTTAATTTTCGCATTGACAATGAGGTCAGTGTCATTTTCAATACTAATAATCTTCTCACCTTCATTATTATTATTATTGCAAATTAAACTATCTCTAATTTCTGCAGGATATAGGCCAGACACCACAAATTTATTCTTATAACTAACATTTTTCACACTTGATTGATTGAACTGCTTTTTACTGTTACAACGGGTTTTTGACATTTCATTCATACCTTTATGTGTATTAGTTACTTTGTTGCACGGACTCACGCCGTGCAGCCTTACACGTTTTTTGACTGCTCTACATCTGAATCATCTTCCGCCACTACTGCTACTTTATTGGTATTAAATTTCTGATTGGTATTTCTATTTGGTATTTTATGTTGTTGTTGTTGTGGTGACTGTGTTTGCTTTGTTTGGGGTTGATATTGAAAATTTTTATGCGGTGTTTCATTATTGTTACCACCGTATTCGGGTTGTCAGTACCTTCCCATTTTGTAAGCAATATGAGTAGCTCTTCCAAAGACTTAACCCCTTGCGTAAGGACGGCCACCTGTATGCTACGTCCAAAATGGTGTGCAAGTTTATTTACTATGTCCGGTTCAGTTAAGTTAGGCTCTAGATACTTAGCTCTTGATATCAACTGAATCACATATGATTCTTTAGAACCTTTGGTACTGGAATATTTTCCAAACTCCAGCTGCACACGGATCTTCCTCTGGATCTCCTCATTCCAGTATCTAGCCCTGAAATCTCTTACCAGGTCTTCATACGTGTTGATCTTATCCTGGACAACAGCGAACCACTCCTCCGCAGTACCCTTAAGTCGCCGCACTATGAAATTAATTTTATCAGCCTCACTTAAATTGTCACCAATCGCCTCCAGATCCCGCTGGCAAACCTCAATGAAATTCATGGGGTTTTCATTCTCACGTCCAAAGAACTTTAGCTGCGAATTGACATAATACAAGGTCTACAATTTAGCGGTGACGAGGTATTTTGCAGCCGTGACACTTGATGTTGCAGCTCTTGGATACGCAGGTCTTGCTTAGCCACTAATTCATTCACAGTGGATGTGTGTTGTACTACTTTCTCTTCACTTCCAGAGAGTTTCGCTTCACATTCACTAACACGTGAATTATTAGCTTCCAAACTCGCCTCTATATTAGCTTTCATAGCCTCCACTGTTTCGCTAATTCGCTTTTCCGCCGCATCTAACATTTGTTTACTTCGTTTAGATTGTTCCTGCACGGCCGCGTATAATTTTTTGTTCTCGTCATGGAGCGATTTGTTTTGTTTCTCGGCTTCTACTTTACTGGCTTTATTTTCGTCTGAAATTTGCTGTATACCGGCTTTACTGGCTTTAATTTCTTCGGACATGGTTTCCATCTTCGCTAACATGGCCGCTAAAGCATTCTCTATCCCTTTTGACTCCACCATAGTGACCAAAATTCAATTTAAAATTTAATAAATTTAAACTTTCTGATTTATACGCTAAGAAAATTATTATTACTACAAGATTATTAACGTAGTGTAACCAGTTTATACGCACATAGAAAGCAGTTCAAAATATCAAAATGTAAATAAACCTTATCTAACACACACAACTAATAATCTACCTCCAATATACTGCTAAAATTTGTTCATATATGACACACAAGAGAATATGCACAATTGATAAATTATATCCTCCGATTTTCATATGAACCATACACATACAAATATTACATTAATTATAATTATACGTCGGATGTTACCAACAAATTTTATACTCTTACACAAATATATAATAGCGTAAAATTACCGCTATTTAACGTGCCCTACGTTGCTAAGCGCCAAATATCACTATGCGACAACACAAATTACTAAACTATTGGCGCATACGATACGGTAGTATGTGTATCTTAAATTAAAAGTCTATATTGGAGGGTTTAAGATTATTTATTGCACAAGACATATGTAATTGTTTATATGGTATATTTGATAAGTACAATAATGGTAGTGTTTGATATAGAGTCTTTTAAAATGTTAAATACTGTTCATACACATGATGTGATATGTTACATAAGTGAAGATTCCCACGATGATGTTGCTGAAGAGAAGGGAGGGGCTTTGCTGCGTTGTTGGGTCGTCAGGCGTGGCTTATAGATGATAGACGGTTCACCCTGAAACGCTTTCTGGTGTCCTGTAACAGCTGGGCTGGTATCCTGTAATTCCCACGATGACTGATGCTTCGCACACCACAACGGTTCTACGGATCTTATTATTCGTTTAATTAATATAGAGTTTATAACTAACAAGTATCTCAGGTAACAGTGAGTTTTATATAACAACGGTACATTGAACTTATACCACTCCGGACTCTTCAGGTGTTCACGCGAATCACAGGGTCTACCGCGATCAGCAGACCACCCTATGCGGAAATCTTCCACTAACGCGGAAACTTCTTGATGATACAACTTACTATTACGTAATTATTAAATTTTACAGACACTGCAGAAAATCTCACACAGTGATACAGTTCACACTCACTTATTACACACGTAATGCTTTAGTAATAATGCCGTGTGTAAGGAGGTAATATTCAACTGTTCTGAGTCTTCACCCGTGTTACTATCACCGAATAGTCTTTAGAGATTCTTGCAAGCGACAGAATCTTGAACAAGAACTGCGTGACCCGATCGTGATAGATGGTAGAGAAGAACTCTCATAATTATGCACACAATGCTGTAATAATAACACTGTGTGTAGTTGTAAAACACGAATAACTCTGAGTCTTCACACGCGTTGCTATCGTCGAATAGTCTTTACAAATTCTTGCAAGCGGCAGAATCTTGAACTAGAATTGTACGTCCCGATTGCGATAGCTGGCTGAGAAGAACTGCCTGTGTAACAACAGGCTTAAGAAAATTTCCTACTACCTTACAGCGTTTTATTGGTGGAAGGAAGTCACATGGTTACATAGACCATGACATGCAACTTTTCATGCTGTAAAGTGCATTTACTTTGTAAGAGCATGGATAGCGGTAATCAGAATACCCTTATCTCATGCATACTGCATACTTTAATAAGATCATAAATGAATGTCAATTAATAGCTAGAAATGTACAGGGATTGTAGGGAATACATTTGTTTATGTTCAGTTCAGTGTCATAACACAATGATAATTTATTCACGCACTGCCAGGGAAACGTTTACCATTCGCGGACGCGTGTACATTCCCACAAACACAGTACATGAATAAACAATAAATAAATAATACACAGTTTTACTAAACTGAAATCCTTATCCTTACTAAAATACAACTGATATCATAACCAAATCTAACAACCTACCAATTTAAACATGAATGTGCATAGTCTGTGTATTATATGAGGTTGCCTCGCTTATCAGGATCCTGTGATTCATTGCAGGATTAACCTCTTCCCGCAAAAAAAAAATAAAATTCTTTTTTTTTTTTTTGATATACCAAAACAATTTCCTAATCCTGAAACAATAATACTAATACCCTCAAACCAAAAATCAAATAAACATCCTCATAGCAATACTAACATTTCATAACTGTCAACTTGACACCTTAAAACCAAAACAAATACACATGTTCTTGACAAGCAGATAACAAAATTACGCAGGGTCACAAAGTACAACAGACTGCATTCCTTATCTTAACTAGATTATCGCTCGTTCACAGAGTCATCTTACATATAACATTTAAACCTGAACTGACATATTTAAATAGCTACACATTCTTACACCCTATATCCTGACATTTATTTATGGTGATCTATGGATCCTTTGTATAATATTTTCTTAACGAGGAAGCATGGAATTTACCAATCGCACGGTTGGTATTTGGGTTGGTTAATATAAATGTATTTTTTCCAACCTGCTCTGATAGGGTATAAGGACCATTATAAAGCCTAAAAAACTTCGCGGCTGTGTTGTCCTCCCTTCTACCAACATTCAATGCTCGTAAAAGCACTCTCTCTCCAGTCTTGAACCTCACCAGCTTATGTTCAGCATTAAATTTTTCCGTGCGCTCGTCTGCGCACTTTTTAATGCGTCTTCTCGCCTCGAGTTCTTTATTTTGACCGGTATTGGCATATTCTGCGTCGCTATCCTTTCAATGTGCTTTTCCCAGACCCGGCCTGGCATTTCTCCGGTTTGGAGTTCATTTGGGGTATATCCAGTAGTTGAATTATAATTCCCATTTATGGCTGATTCAAAAAATTCCAGGAATTCCGGCCATTTACTCTGGTTAGTATTACAGTATGTCCGGAATAATCGTCCCAACTCCTTATTGACGCGTTCGGCCAAGTTACCTTGCGGTCTCCGGATCGCCGTCAGGACAGTCTGAACACCGTGTTTCTCGAGCTCGGAGTGCCACTTGGTGTTCGTAAATTGCTTACCCTGATCTGATAGTATCTTCCTTATGGGACCATTTTTCGGCATGTATCTATTTAGTATAATGTTTACGACCGCCGATGTTGTTGGTCTACCAATAGCGTACAGGCTAACATGTTTGGTAAAAGCATCCGTAACAACCACAAGGTTCTTCATTCCCCGCGCCGCCCGCGGAAGTGGACCTAAAAAGTCAATGCAGACAAGGTCATTTTTATTTCGTGCAACAATGTTACCCATTTCTACCTGGGTATGTTGGTTTGGATACTTCGCTGTTTGGCAGACGTGGCATGTGCGGAGTATGGCCTTTATCTTCCTGGTCATATTTAGCCACACAAAATCCTCCCGCATTGCCAGGTAACATTTATAAGGTCCCGCATGAGCCAGGCTCTCATGACACATCCAGGTGAGGTCTTCCACCATCGCGTCAGGCACCATGATCTTCCATCCACCATTGACAATTTTATACAATACATTTTTATATATTCTGTACCTGGGGTTTTCTTGGATCCGGATCGCGTCACTGATCTGGTTCAATTTGGTGTCCCGTTGCTGTTCCATACCTATATTTTTTAACTTATTTTTAAGACTGTCTTCTATTTTATATTTGACAGCTAGAATTTGTACTTCTTGGTTATTAGACGTATGACGCTCTTCCATCATCGGAGGGTATCGGCTTAACGTGTCAGCTGTTTTATTCTCGCTTGCCTTACAGTACTTAATTGTGAAGTCATACTCCTGGATGGCCATGATCCAACGGGATATGCGAGCGTTAGCCAACTTGCAGCGCAGCATGAACAATAAGGCCTGGTTGTCCGAAAGGATTTCGAAATGTTGCCCAACCAGGTAATAACGAAATTTGCTGATGCAGTATACAATAGTCAATATTTCTTTCTCCGATGTGAAATAGTTGCGTTCGGCTCCTTTTAGTGACCTACTGCTGTGAGCAATTACTTTGTGCTCACCCTTCTCATTCCGTTGGTAGAGTACACCCCCGATGGCATAATCTGAAGCATCGCAATTCAAGACATACGTGCCCTCTTTCTCAGGATGGAACACGTGAAGGTTTCTGCTGTACAAATTTTTAGTCGCGTCGGATGCATGCTGATGACTCTCCTCCCATCTCCATTTAGTACCCTTACGTAGCAGTTCCAATAACGGCTCAATTGTTCCAGAATATTCTGGAGTAAAACATCGGAAGTAACCAGTCAATCCGAGGAACGTCTGATATCCCTAGGTTTTGTGGGGTTTGGGAACTCCATGACTGCATGTATTTTTTCCGGATCCGTTGTTATACCCTCCGCTGAAATTATATGTCCTAAAAACTTAATTTGCGATTTTCCAAACTCACACTTTTCAAGGTTGAGGGTCAGGTTAGCGTCTTGCAATTTCCGAAATACAATCTTGAGATGTTCGAGATGTTCCTCAAAAGATTTTGATATAATCAAAATATCATCAACAAATATGCTGACAAAATCTTCCACCTCGGGCCCCAAAGCTAATACCAAACACCTGACCATGGCCGCTAAACTTGTAACTAATCCAAAGGGAACTACAGTACTTTGAACTGGTAGCATTTATTGCGATATAGAAATGCTGTGTACTTTCTTGATTCTTCAGCAAGGGGGATCTGCCAGAATCCACTTTTAAGATCGAGGCGAGACATGTATTTAACCCCTTGGCATTTAATGAATAGGTTCTCCGCATTCGGAGCACAGTCGAAGCATTTTTTTGTAATGGAGTTAAGATTTCTCATGTCGAGACATAATCTAATGTCGTTATTTTTTTTTTTAACAACCACCATAGGGTTAAGAAAATTGCTATCAGTGCGTTCTATCACGCCATTCTCAAGCATATTCTTAACTTCCGCATCAACCTGTTGTTGATAGTGTAAGGGGATGGGGTAAGTCTTCCGCACAAATTTATTCTCATCAATGACTTGAATGTTGTGCTCATATACGTTTGTTGTGGTAGGTTTATTTGAAAACACCGATCCGAATTTATCAAGCACACGTTGCAATTTATCTTGCTCCCTGCTCGTTATTTGCCTACTGTGTGTCCGGAGGTTATGTGTTATCTTATCAGCTAGTTGAACAGCTGGGCGGGCTAATGTAGTCGGTTCACATACAGACCCCGTCTTACCCCTCCTGCGTCCTAATCTGATATCGTGTCTACTATTATTAACCGTACATTTCAATATTTTGTTAGGGAAATCAATGGTCGCGTGCAGTTTATTTAATGCATCCACTCCCAAAATAATATCATACACAAGTTTCTTAATAATAAGTACCGTGATTTCTATTTCCATTCCCTGAATGGATATTGTTATAAGTGCTTGACGGTCAACCATCTGTGACTCACCCATCGCTGATTTTATGATTTTGTGATTTACTGGCAGAATCGGGATTTTTTTAAAGTGTTTCTTGTGCCTCTCTAGGAACCGCTCATCCATTAACGCGATCTCTGCGCCGCTGTCGAACAAAACCTCACCGACACACCCGTTAATTTTCGCATTGACAATGAGGTCAGTGTCATTTTCAATACTAATAATCTTCTCACCTTCATTATTATTATTATTGCAAATTAAACTATCTCTAATTTCTGCAGGATATAGGCCAGACACCACAAATTTATTCTTATAACTAACATTTTTCACACTTGATTGATTGAACTGCTTTTTACTGTTACAACGGTTTTTTGACATTTCATTCATACCTTTATGTGTATTAGTTACTTTGTTGCACGGACTCACGCCGTGCAGCCTTACACGTTTTTTGACTGCTCTACATCTGAATCATCTTCCGCCACTACTGCTACTTTATTAGTATTAAATTTCTGATTGGTATTTCTATTTGGTATTTTATGTTGTTGTTGTTGTGGTGACTGTGTTTGCTTTGTTTGGGGTTGATATTGAAAATTTTTACGCGGTGTTTCATTATTGTTACCACCGTTATTCGGGTTGTCAATACCTTCCCATTTTGTAAGCAATATGAGTAGCTCTTCCAAAGACTTAACCCCTTGCGTAAGGACGGCCACCTGTATGCTACGTCCAAAATGGTGTGCAAGTTTATTTACTATGTCCGGTTCAGTTAAGTTAGGCTCTAGATACTTAGCTCTTGATATCAACTGAATCACATATGATTCTTTAGAACCTTTGGTACTGGAATATTTTCCAAACTCCAGCTGCACACGGATCTTCCTCTGGATCTCCTCATTCCAGTATCTAGTCCTGAAATGTCTTACCAGGTCTTCATACGTGTTGATCTTATCCTGGACAAAAGCGAACCACTCCGCCGCAGTACCCTTAAGTCGCCGCACTATGAAATTAATTTTATTAGCCTCACTTAAATTGTCACCAATCGCCTCCAGATCCCGCTGGCAAACCTTAATGAAATTCATGGGGTTTTCATTCTCACGTCCAAAGAACTTTAGCTGCGAATTGACATCATACAAGGTCTAATAGACATACGTGGTACAATTTAGCAGTGACGAGGTATTTTGCAGCCGTGACACTTGATGTTGCAGCTCTTGGATACGCAGGTCTTGCTTAGCCACTAATTCATTCACAGTGGATGTGTGTTGTACTACTTTCTCTTCACTTCCAGAGAGTTTCGCTTCACATTCACTAACACGTGAATTATTAGCTTCCAAACTCGCCTCTATATTAGCTTTCATAGCCTCCACTGTTTCGCTAATTCGCTTTTCCGCCGCATCTAACATTTGTTTACTTCGTTTAGATTGTTCCTGCACGGCCGCGTATAATTTTTTGTTCTCGTCATGGAGCGATTTGTTTTGTTTCTCGGCTTCTACTTTACTGGCTTTATTTTCGTCTGAAATTTGCTGTATACCGGCTTTACTGGCTTTAATTTCTTCGGACATGGTTTCCATCTTCGCTAACATGGCCGCTAAAGCATTCTCTATCCCTTTTGACTCCACCATAGTGACCAAAATTCAATTTAAAATTTAATAAATTTAAACTTACTGATTTATACGTTAAGAAAATTATTATTACTACAAGATTATTAACGTAGTGTAACCAGTTTATACGCACATAGAAAGCAGTTCAAAATATCAAAATGTAAATAAACCTTATCTAACACACACAACTAATAATCTACCTCCAATATACTGCTAAAATTTGTTCATATATGACACACAAGAGAATATGCACAATTGATAAATTATATCCTCCGATTTTCATATGAACCATACACATACAAATATTACATTAATTATAATTATACGTCGGATGTTACCAACAAATTTTATACTCTTACACAAATATATAATAGCATAAAATTACCGCTATTTAACGTGCCCTACGTTGCTAAGCGCCAAATATCACTATGCGACAACACCAATTACTAAACTATTGGCGCATACGATATGGTAGTATGTGTATCTTAAATTAAAAGTCTATATTGGAGGGTTTAAGATTATTTATTGCACAAGACATATGTAATTGTTTATATGGTATATTTGATAAGTACAATAATGGTAGTGTTTGATATAGAGTCTTTTAAAATGTTAAATACTGTTCATACACATGATGTGATATGTTACATAAGTGAAGATTCCCACGATGATGTTGCTGAAGAGAAGGGAGGGGCTTTGCTGCGTTGTTGGGTCGTCAGGCGTGGCTTATAGATGATAGACGGTTCACCCTGAAACGCTTTCTGGTGTCCTGTAACAGCTGGGCTGGTGTCCTGTAATTCCCACGATGACTCTGATGCCTAGCACACCACAACGGTTCTACGGATCTTATTATTCGTTTAATTAATATAGAGTTTATAACTAACAAGTATCTCAGGTAACAGTGAGTTTTATATAACAACGGTACATTGAACTTATACCACTCCGGACTCTTCAGGTGTTCACGCGAATCACAGGGTCTACCGCGATCAGCAGACCACCCTATGCGGAAATCTTCCACTAACGCGGAAACTTCTTGATGATACAACTTACTATTACGTAATTATTAAATTTTACAGACACTGCAGAAAATCTCACACAGTGATACAGTTCACACTCACTTATTACACACGTAATGCTTTAGTAATAATGCCGTGTGTAAGGAGGTAATATTCAACTGTTCTGAGTCTTCACCCGTGTTACTATCACCGAATAGTCTTTAGAGATTCTTGCAAGCGACAGAATCTTGAACAAGAACTGCGTGACCCGATCGCGATAGATGGTAGAGAAGAACTCTCATACTTATGCACACAATGCTGTAATAATAACACTGTGTGTAGTTGTAAAACACGAATAACTCTGAGTGTTCACACCCGTTGCTATCGTCGAATAGTCTTTACAAATTCTTGCAAGCGGCAGAATCTTGAACAAGAATTGTACGTCCCGATCGCGATAGCTTGCTGAGAAGAACTGCCTGTGTAACAACAGGCTTAAGAAAATTTCCTACTACCTTACAGCGTTTTATTGGTGGAAGGAAGTCACATGGTTACATAGACCATGACATGCAACTTTTCATGCTGTAAAGTGCATTTACTTTGTAAGAGCATGCATAGCGGTAATCAGAATACTCTTATCTCATGCATACTGCATACTTTAATAAGATCATAAATGAATGTCAATTAATAGCTAGAAATGTACAGGGATTGTAGGGAATACATTTGTTTATGTTCAGTTCAGTGTCATAACACAATGATAATTTATTCACGCACAGCCAGGGAAACGTTTACCACTCGCGGACGCGCGCACATTCCCACAAACACAGTACATGAATAAACAATAAATAAATAATACACAGTTTTACTAAACTTAAATCCTTATCCTTACTAAAATACAACTGATATCATAACCAAATCTAACAACCTACCAATTTAAACATGAATGTGCATAGTCTGTGTATTATATGAGGTTGCCCCGCTTATCAGGATCCTGTGATTCATTGCAGGATTAACCTCTTCCCGCAAAAAAAAAATAAAATTCTTTTTTTTTTTGATATACCAAAACAATTTCCTAATCCTGAAACAATAATACTAATACCCTCAAACCAAAAATCAAATAAACATCCTCATAGCAATACTAACATTTCATAACTGTCAACTTGACACCTTAAAACCAAAACAAATACACATGTTCTTGACAAGCAGATAACAAAATTACGCAGGGTCACAAAGTACAACAGACTGCATTCCTTATCTTTACAAGAGTATCGCTCGTTCACAGAGTCATCTTACATATAACATTTAAACCTGAACTGACATATTTAAATAGCTACACATTCTTACACCCTATATCCTGACATTTATTTATGGTGATCTATGGATCCTTTGTATAATATTTTCTTAACAAGGAAGCATGGAATTTACCAATCGCACGGTTGGTATTTGGGTTGGTTAATATAAATGTATTTTTTCCAACCTGCTCCGATAGGGTATAAGGACCATTATAAAGCCTAAAAAACTTTGCGGCTGTGTTGTCCTCCCTTCTACCAACATTCAATGCTCGTAAAAACACTCTCTCTCCAGTCTTGAACCTCACCAGCTTATGTTCAGCATTAAATTTTTCCGTGCGCTCGTCTGCGCACTTTTTAATGCGTCTTCTCGCCTCGAGTTCTTTATTTTGACCGGTATTGGCATATTCTGCGTCGCTATCCTTTCAATGTGCTTTTCCCAGACCCGGCCTGGCATTTCTCCGGTTTGGAGTTCATTTGGGGTATATCCAGTAGTTGAATTATAATTCCCATTTATGGCTGATTCAAAAAATTCCAGGAATTCCGGCCATTTACTCTGGTTAGTATTACAGTATGTCCGGAATAATCGTCCCAACTCCTTATTGACGCGTTCGGCCAAGTTACCTTGCGGTCTCCGGATCGCCGTCAGGACAGTCTGAACACCGTGTTTCTCGAGCTCGGAGTGCCACTTGGTGTTCGTAAATTGCTTACCCTGATCTGATAGTATCTTCCTTATGGGACCATTTTTCGGCATGTATCTATTTAGTATAATGTTTACGACCGCCGATGTTGTTGGTCTACCAATAGCGTACAGGCTAACATGTTTGGTAAAAGCATCCGTAACAACCACAAGGTTCTTCATTCCCCGCGCCGCCCGCGGAAGTGGACCTAAAAAATCAATGCAGACAAGGTCATTTTTATTTCGTGCAACAATGTTACCCATTTCAACCTGGGTATGTTGGTTTGGATACTTCGCTGTTTGGCAGACGTGGCATGTGCGGAGTATGGCCTTTATCTTCCTGGTAATATTTAGCCACACAAAATCCTCCCGCATTGCCAGGTAACATTTATAAGGCCCCGCATGAGCCAGGCTCTCATGACACATCCAGGTGAGGTCTTCCACCATCGCGTCAGGCACCATGATCTTCCATCCACCATTGACAATTTTATACAATACATTTTTATATATTCTGTACCTGGGGTTTTCTTGGATCCGGATCGCGTCACTGATCTGGTTCAATTTGGTGTCCCGTTGCTGTTCCATACCTATATTTTTTAACTTATTTTTAAGACTGTCTTCTATTTTATATTTGAGAGCTAGAATTTGTACTTCTTGGTTATTAGACGTATGACGCTCTTCCATCATCGGAGGGTATCGGCTTAACGTGTCAGCTGTTTTATTCTCGCTTGCCTTACAGCACTTAATTGTGAAGTCATACTCCTGGATGGCCATGATCCAACGGGATATGCGAGCGTTAGCCAACTTGCAGCGCAGCATGAACAATAAGGCCTGGTTGTCCGAAAGGATTTCGAAATGTTGCCCAACCAGGTAATAACGAAATTTGCTGATGCAGTATACAATAGCCAATATTTCTTTCTCCGATGTGAAATAGTTGCGTTCGGCCCCTTTTAGTGACCTACTGCTGTGAGCAATTACTTTGTGCTCACCCTTCTCATTCCGTTGGTAGAGTACACCCCCGATGGCATAATCTGAAGCATCGTAATTCAAGACATACGTGCCCTCTGTCTCAGGATGGAACACGTGAAGGTTTCTGCTGTACAAATTTTTAGTCGCGTCGGATGCATGCTGATGACGTTCCTCCCATCTCCATTTAGTACCCTTACGTAGCAGTTCCAATAACGGCTCAATTGTTCCAGAATATTCTGGAGTAAAACATCGGAAGTAACCAGTCAATCCGAGGAACGTCTGATATCCCTAGGTTTTGTGGGGTTTGGGAACTCCATGACTGCATGTATTTTCTCCGGATCCGTTGTTATACCCTCCGCTGAAATTATATGTCCTAAAAACTTAATTTGTGATTTTCCAAACTCGCACTTTTCAAGATTGAGGGTCAGGTTAGCGTCTTGCAATTTCCGAAATACAATCTTGAGATGTTCGAGATGTTCCTCAAAAGATTTTGATATAATCAAAATATCATCAACAAATATGCTGACAAAATCTTCCACCTCGGCCCCAAAGCTAATACCAAACACCTGACCATGGCCGCTAAACTTGTAACTAATCCAAAGGGAACTACAGTACTTTGAACTGGTAGCATTTATTGCGATATAGAAATGCTGTGTACTTTCTTGATTCTTCAGCAAGGGGGATCTGCCAGAATCCACTTTTAAGATCGAGGCGAGACATGTATTTAACCCCTTGGCATTTAATGAATAGGTTCTCCGCATTCGGAGCACAGTCGAAGCATTTTTACTTCCATATTCCTTAAGGAATGGAAGTATGGTGATGGCAAAAAAAATCGTGTTCGAGATTATTGCAGATTCTGATTCTACTACACTCAAAACATGAAAAAAAGTCGTTTTCCGAAAAGTGTCTGTGTGTGTGTCTGTCTGTGTGTCTGTCTGTCTGTCTGTGTGTCTGTCTGTAGATTTTTTTTCTATGGCAAACGATAACTGCCGCAAATTCAAACAGAATCAAATAATTTTTTGCATACAGCCCTGATTTGTAGAGTACTCACGACCTATTGTTTTTGGTGAAGATCGGTTGAGGGAAAGGGGTAGTTTACCTGCAACGGTTTTTTTTTATCAAGGGAAATTTTTTTTTTTTGCAAACGATAACAGCCGAAAATTCAAACAGAATCAAATAATGTTTCGCATACAGCCCTGAATTGTAGACTTCTCAAGACCTATTGTTTTTGGTGAAGATCGGTTAATGGAAAGGGGTAGTTTACCTGTAACGTTGTTTTAACAAGGGTATTTCCTATGGCAAACGATAACAGCCGCAAATTCAAACAGAATCAAATAATGTTTTGCATACAGCCCTGATTTGTAGAGTACTCAAGACCTTATGTTTTTGGTGAAGATCGGTTGAGGGGAAGGGGTAGTTTACCTGCAATGTTTTTTATCAAGCGTATTTTCTATGGCAAACGATAACAGCTGCAAATTCAAACAGAATCAAATAATTTTTTGCATATGTCAGTGAATTGTAGAGTACTCAAGGCCTTTAGATTTTGGTGAAGATCGGTTAAGGGGAAGGGGTAGTTTACCTGCAACCTTTTACGTTTTAACAAGAGTAAAGTACTTGAAAAATTATTTAAACTTTTTGAAACAATGGTAATTGTTGAAAATAAAATAATTTTGTTGCCAGGTAACAAAAATAAAGTCATTTTGATTATAAAATATAAATATTTACAACAAGAAAAGAATTTTCAGTTTTGAAAATTTAAATATATTTTTATAAAACAATGGGTTCTTCATTGAGGTGGGGACCATGTCACTCACTCCATCTCGAGCCTCTCCCATTTTGCAGAAAAAGAGGACCCTGTCAAGGCTGATACTTTGACGACAGTGACAGAGCTTTCCACCAAATTCAGCAGAGTGACAGGTAGGCCCAACTCTGATTGGCTCCTCAGATTTCCCCAGCGTTAGTAGGTTCTATGAAAATATTTTATTTCAAAAATGATTTTAAATATAAATCTTAGATATGTTTTATAAATCTCATGTTTTATGTTTTAACATGGGTAATTTTTTATATGACGAACCATAACTGCAGTAAATTCAAACAGAATCAAATAATTTTTTACATATGTGCCTGAGCTATAGAGAACTCAATGTCTGTTGATTTTGGTGAAGATCGGTTACGGGGAAAGGGCAGTTTACCTGAAACATTTTTTGTTGTAACATGAGTAAAGTACTTAATTTTGATAAAGTATCCTGATAAGATCTTAATAATCCACTGTAGAAACGTAGATGAAATATCTATAAATGAAGAGGCTAGTTGAACGGGCTGGGGGTAATTTTCTATAAATCAAAATTATAGTTGAAGGGGGAGGGGATAATTTTTTTTTATATGTGTACTACGTTATTGGCAACAAAGAAGTATTTTTTTGTTAAAATTCCTTCCCTGGCTGTTTGGCTGAAAATGATTTTAAATATAAATCTTAGAATATGGAAGTCATGTATGGTTCTCCATACCGATATTTTTGTAATGGAGTTAAGATTTCTCATGTCGAGACATAATCTTATAACACCAAATCAGAAATTTTGAAAATTTCTTATTTTGAGTAGAGATGTATCTTTACGCGCCGTAACAGGGAATTGTTGTGTGAAACGCAGAGGTGACTGACAGGCAATAAAATCATATATCAGCCCCAACACGCTCACGGCAAATAGGCTGAGTTCATCGCTCTCCATACTAAGAAACGTTAAACTTTGACAACTACCTCAAATCCGTAGAAAAAAGGGCACAAAAGTAAACGAACTCATTTGAAGGAGCAGCTGTAGGTATTAACAATAGACCAGAATACGTATACACGCCAGCTGCATATAGCGAAACAAAAAAAAGGTATATGTTATTGAAAGACTCAAACGGTCAGCGACGGGACTTCGACCTTACTGAGAAGAGAGAAAGCTCGGAGTAATGTCCGAACACAAGCAGAAGTGTTGAAAGGAAGTTTGGTAAGGCCTGTAAGTAACAATAGTTGATGCCATTAGAACAACCAAATACACGAAAACAATACTTGACGAGAAAGTTAAGGGTTGTTTTGTTTACTGCAAAAAAGTGACAGGCAAGAATTATTGCTACAGTATCTAGCAGCGACAACGACCTCAGTGTAGTGACCTAGGGAAGGAATCTGGTGGGAATCCAAAGGCCTATCAGAGAAGTTCTTTCGGAAAAATAGGTGGTCTCTAAATCTGAAGAGTCGTAAAGTAGAACCAATTAGAAAACAGCGTAAGAAAAATCAGAAGTAAGTGGGAGAAATAAGGAATTCGATATAGGAACGCGAGAAAGGCGCGCTCGGGGAGTTTAACTAAAAATTTTGACGGAAACGGGAGTGTAAGTCCGCGACCGAGATTCCCATAGTTATTGGACTTAGAGAAATTCGGTACGATGGTTAGAAAAGTAAGCTCGTACTAGAACAGATTTCGGTAAAGAGAAAAACTGTAATTTTACTAGTGACGTACAAGTGAATTAATACAACATAAATGATAATCAAAAAACGCTGTAATTTAGTTGTGCAAATACGCAACAATAACTTTATCATTGAGTAACATTACGAAACGAGCTAAACCCGTAACAACAGTAATTCAAACCATAACGCAGTTAATAAATAATAATTAATAATGGCTGTAGAAGCGAATAACTATAATAACAATTAACGCGAACTAATTTGAGAGAGTGAAGTTTGGTGTTGTGCAGTGTCTTGTGACTCAAAGGAGACCACGTTACAATCTGCTAATCCAGAGGGAAATATCGCAGTTACGCCAGACGATCAACATGCAACCACACAATATGAACCGCTACCAGATTCGGATACATACCACAAGTAAAATTTTCATGCTATAATTAGTATTAGGTCCACTGCCTGTTCACTTAAAGAACTCATAAGATTTAATTAAAGGATTAAGATAAAATTTTATTTAGAACAAAATTAAATCATATTAGGAAATTATGGAAATTAAGTTCATCTATAAGCACCGATTTTAAATGAATCCAGATCAATAATTAACAATGTCGTAATATATAATAATTTAAGAAAATTATTATTAAAAGTTTTGTCTTTGAATAAGAATTACAATATTTAAATTATTAGAGCTATGAATATGAGTAATGAAATAAGATTTATGAAAATGAATATGTTTATATTTTGATTAGAATTTATATAGTTCATATGTAAATGATAAAGTATGATAATCAATCATAGCTAATTGTAATAAATCGAAGAACAATTTATAAGAAAATTTGAGCATTTATTTATATTTTACCCTGAGATAAAGAGCATATAAAATTGTGTTATAAATTGGCTCCCACACGCGGGACATTAAAAAGATAACAGTAGAAAATCAATTTTAATTATTAAATTGGCGCTCCGGAACTAAGGGGCATACTATTTTATTATTAAATTGGCGCCGCACCGCACGGCTTAATTAAAGAAATTAGGCTAGGGCAGTGACAGACAGTGGTTAGAGATAGACTAAGTTAAATAAGTAAATGTTAGTACTGTAGAATAAGAACGTTATTATTGTTAGTTGTCGATAAGTATCTGAATGATAACCCGACGAAAGGCAAAAATGGCGACAGGGGAAAAAATTTCCGAGGTAGTCGAAATTAACAATCAGATGGGGATGGAGCAATCTGAGGACAGAAATGTGGTGAATGAAGAGAGCTCTGCAACGAGTGAAGAGAATGGCGCCCGGGGACCGCAGTCACAGTCGCAGTCATCTGAAGCAAATTTTCAAATGTTAATGGCATTGATGAAACAACAATTTGAAGAATCGAAAAAACAATATGAAGAATCGAAAATGCAACATGAAGAGACACTAAGACAGATAGAAGAAACAAGAAAACACATAGACGAAAGGATTGAAGAAACGAAAAAACAGAATGAAGAAATAGGTAAACAACTCGTCGAGAAATTAGACAAAGAAATAGAGTTAATGAGAAGAGATGTACGAGGACAAATCCACCAGGTGGGTACTGATTTACAAAAACAATCAGAAAAAATGGAAGAAAACAAATTAGATGGAAATACTATGGATCAAATTGACACCGAGTAATCAATCTTTAACAACTAAAGCATTGTCTGAACATCATATCTCAAGATCAAAAGAAGGATCTACAATTATTAATGGTAGATATGAAGGTGATAAAGACACTTGTACTGTGTTTGTTGGCAACTTACCAAACACAATTACAAAAAAGAAAATTATCAAATATTTCAGAAAGTTTGGTACGATTGTAAATACGAGATTGCGATATGCTGCGGTATCTGATCCACGATTTCCCAAAAGACGTACTGTCATTAAGAAAGAGTTTCATAAAGACAGAACAAATATCCATGCATATGTACGTTTTACTGATGAAAATAGTGCATATCGTGCTTTGGAAGCAAATGGTAATGTGTATGAGGGTTACCACCTGAGAATTGAGTTAGCTAACACGGAAGCTGAAGAAAAGCAGAGAATTAAAAAGAACAAATTGAATACTACAGTTAATATTACCAGTAATGATAGAAAAATTAGAAGTAGGACTGGGGAGGTGCGTAAAAATTTTGGAACCAAACCTGAGAGTAAGAAGATGAAAAACGGTTCTGATGATTATCAAAGGCGAACTGCATTAGCACGTAAGAAGAAAAGGATGAAATTTGCTGGACCATTCAAGAATATTGTGAAGATTGGTACGAGGACGAAAGGAAGATTTCAAGCAATGAAGATGAGATTTCCTAGAAGTCTTGAAAATAAAACCTTATTATGTGAGTACGCGGACAGGAAAACGAAAATAATTAAAACGCCACAAGCTGTCAAAAAACGTATTTGTAAGAGGGTTGAAAAGAAAAAACCACAAAAAAAACTCAGCGCGTACATAAATAATGGTAATATGACCGGGGAAGGTTGTCAAAAAGGATGGGACGATCCACTTTCAACACACCGTCATAAAAGAGAGAGAGAGAGAGAGAGAGGTCATAAATTCTTTAGGAGTCAACGGCCGACTGCAGGGTAAGTGTTACTAATTACCAACAAAATTTGTTGTAACGGCACTGACTTAAAATGTACAACTATGTCTCCACCAAATAGAAAATTAAAAGCAATTAAATGTAACGGATTAAAGAAAACAATCTTCAGAATGTCCGAAAACTTAATAATTAAGTTAAATAATATTGGGTGAAATACCTTAGGTAAAATTGGTTGTGTAAGAATACATTAACCGAAGAAGATAAATAGATATGAAGATAATAAGAATAAAATAAAGTAAATGGTAAATGAAAACCAATGCCAGTAAAATGAAACGGCATAGAGAAGAATGTAAAGGAAGGAAAAGAAAACCGAGTCCTGACGTTTACTATCCTGATATGATCGCGAAAAAGGTATCATTCAGATTCTTAGTTGACACCAGTGAAAAGTTATGAATTATAAAGCAATTGTAAGACGCAATAGAGTATTAAATAAATTGTAATAATTTTAACATTAATTAAACTAAAATGATAATTGTATAATTGTATAAACGATGAAGTAAAATACTAACAAGTGTAGTAGTACTTTTAATCTTCATGATAACGAAATGTGAACTGAAAATGTTAGCGATAATTATGTTAACATAAGTACATAGACAATATATATATATATATATATATATATATATAGATATGTTAAACGAATGCCAGTGTAAGGACAATTAATATGGTTAGAATAAGATTGTTTAATATATGTGTTTAATATAACAATTGAATGAGAACAATCAATAAAATTAGAATAGCAAGATGTAATTGGTGAATTAGTAACAATTTTGATAGTAATTAGTATTTTATAAATACTGTAAGGTAATATAGAGTAAATTAATGTGAATATAATAATGAATAGTTAAATTAAAGGTTAACATAATGATTAACATGTGTTAAAATTGTACAATGAAAATAGAGAATTCTAAAAATTATTTTACAGAAATATAAAATTTATTGATATGATAAATGATGCTAGCATTGAATAAAACTTGCTAAAATAATTTTGTAAATATTATAGGTCCTGTAAGGGAGATGTAAGGAGTTGTTTTAAATTGATGCAGAATGACGAGTTTAAATTTAATATCTAAAGATTAGTTTGTAAGTATAATTATATGTTAAGTAAGGGTTGTAAGAAAAGAAAGTTAAAAGATATATGTAACGGATTCATTTAAAAACGGAAAGCGAAAGTGTTTTGGAATAGGGTCCTGGGGTACTGTTTACATTACATAATAAACAGCCCGCAGTGGGTCACTACAGGTAGCAAATCCATTACACTACGTCCAACGGATGATGAGCCAATACTAGGAATATAAAATGTATGCATTTCGTCATGTTAAACCTCGATGACAAGGCGCAGAAATTTGAATCTCTTTTAGATGTATGAAATCCATCCAAAGCGACAAATTTCGGGGACGATATAACACCAAATCAGAAATTTTGAAAATTTCTTATTTTGAGTAGAGATGTATCTTTACGCGCCGTAACAGGGAATTGTTGTGTGAAACGCAGAGGTGACTGACAGGCAATAAAATCATATATCAGCCCCAACACGCTCACGGCAAATAGGCTGAGTTCATCGCTCTCCATACTAAGAAACGTTAAACTTTGACAACTACCTCAAATCCGTAGAAAAAAGGGCACAAAAGTAAACGAACTCATTTGAAGGAGCAGCTGTAGGTATTAACAATAGACCAGAATACGTATACACGCCAGCTGCATATAGCGAAACAAAAAAAAGGTATATGTTATTGAAAGACTCAAACGGTCAGCGACGGGACTTCGACCTTACTGAGAAGAGAGAAAGCTCGGAGTAATGTCCGAACACAAGCAGAAGTGTTGAAAGGAAGTTTGGTAAGGCCTGTAAGTAACAATAGTTGATGCCATTAGAACAACCAAATACACGAAAACAATACTTGACGAGAAAGTTAAGGGTTGTTTTGTTTACTGCAAAAAAGTGACAGGCAAGAATTATTGCTACAGTATCTAGCAGCGACAACGACCTCAGTGTAGTGACCTAGGGAAGGAATCTGGTGGGAATCCAAAGGCCTATCAGAGAAGTTCTTTCGGAAAAATAGGTGGTCTCTAAATCTGAAGAGTCGTAAAGTAGAACCAATTAGAAAACAGCGTAAGAAAAATCAGAAGTAAGTGGGAGAAATAAGGAATTCGATATAGGAACGCGAGAAAGGCGCGCTCGGGGAGTTTAACTAAAAATTTTGACGGAAACGGGAGTGTAAGTCCGCGACCGAGATTCCCATAGTTATTGGACTTAGAGAAATTCGGTACGATGGTTAGAAAAGTAAGCTCGTACTAGAACAGATTTCGGTAAAGAGAAAAACTGTAATTTTACTAGTGACGTACAAGTGAATTAATACAACATAAATGATAATCAAAAAACGCTGTAATTTAGTTGTGCAAATACGCAACAATAACTTTATCATTGAGTAACATTACGAAACGAGCTAAACCCGTAACAACAGTAATTCAAACCATAACGCAGTTAATAAATAATAATTAATAATGGCTGTAGAAGCGAATAACTATAATAACAATTAACGCGAACTAATTTGAGAGAGTGAAGTTTGGTGTTGTGCAGTGTCTTGTGACTCAAAGGAGACCACGTTACAATCTGCTAATCCAGAGGGAAATATCGCAGTTACGCCAGACGATCAACATGCAACCACACAATATGAACCGCTACCAGATTCGGATACATACCACAAGTAAAATTTTCATGCTATAATTAGTATTAGGTCCACTGCCTGTTCACTTAAAGAACTCATAAGATTTAATTAAAGGATTAAGATAAAATTTTATTTAGAACAAAATTAAATCATATTAGGAAATTATGGAAATTAAGTTCATCTATAAGCACCGATTTTAAATGAATCCAGATCAATAATTAACAATGTCGTAATATATAATAATTTAAGAAAATTATTATTAAAAGTTTTGTCTTTGAATAAGAATTACAATATTTAAATTATTAGAGCTATGAATATGAGTAATGAAATAAGATTTATGAAAATGAATATGTTTATATTTTGATTAGAATTTATATAGTTCATATGTAAATGATAAAGTATGATAATCAATCATAGCTAATTGTAATAAATCGAAGAACAATTTATAAGAAAATTTGAGCATTTATTTATATTTTACCCTGAGATAAAGAGCATATAAAATTGTGTTATAAATTGGCTCCCACACGCGGGACATTAAAAAGATAACAGTAGAAAATCAATTTTAATTATTAAATTGGCGCTCCGGAACTAAGGGGCATACTATTTTGTTATAATCTAATGTCGTTATTTTTTTTTTTAACAACCACCATAGGGTTAAGAAAATTGCTATCAGTGCGTTCTATCACGCCATTCTCAAGCATATTCTTAACTTCCGCATCAACCTGTTGTTGATAGTGTAAGGGGATGGGGTAAGTCTTCCGCACAAATTTATTCTCATCAATGACTTGAATGTTGTGCTCATATACGTTTGTTGTGGTAGGTTTATTTGAAAACACCGATCCGAATTTATCAAGCACACGTTGCAATTTATCTTGCTCGCTGCTTGTTATTTGCCTACTGTGTGTCCGCAGGTTATGTGTTATCTTATCAGCTAGTTGAACAGCTGGGCGGGCTAATGTAGTCGGTTCACATACAGACCCCGTCTTACCCCTCCTGCGTCCTAATCTGATATCGTGTCTACTATTATTAACCGTACATTTCAATATTTTGTTAGGGAAATCAATGGTCGCGTGCAGTTTATTTAATGCATCCACTCCCAAAATAATATCATACACAAGTTTCTTAATAATAAGTACCGTGATTTCTATTTCCATTCCCTGAATGGATATTGTTATAAGTGCTTGACGGTCAACCATCTGTGACTCACCCGTCGCTGATTTTAGGATTTTGTGATTTACTGGCAGAATCGGGATTTTTTTAAAGTGTTTCTTGTGCCTCTCTAGGAACCGCTCATCCATTAACGCGATCTCTGCGCCGCTGTCGAACAAAACCTCACCGACACACCCGTTAATTTTCGCATTGACAATGAGGTCAGTGTCATTTTCAATACTAATAATCTTCTCACCTTCATTATTATTATTATTGCAAATTAAACTATCTCTAATTTCTGCAGGATATAGGCCAGACACCACAAATTTATTCTTATAACTAACATTTTTCACACTTGATTGATTGAACTGCTTTTTACTGTTACAACGGTTTTTTGACATTTCATTCATACCTTTATGTGTATTAGTTACTTTGTTGCACGGACTCACGCCGTGCAGCCTTACACGTTTTTTGACTGCTCTACAGCTGAATCATCTTCCGCCACTACTGCTACTTTATTGGTATTAAATTTCTGATTGGTATTTCTATTTGGTATTTTATGTTGTTGTTGTTGTGGTGACTGTGTTTGCTTTGTTTGGGGTTGATATTGAAAATTTTTACGCGGTGTTTCATTATTGTTACCACCGTTATTCGGGTTGTCAATACCTTCCCATTTTGTAAGCAATATGAGTAGCTCTTCCAAAGACTTAACCCCTTGCGTAAGGACGGCCACCTGTATGCTACGTCCAAAATGGTGTGCAAGTTTATTTACTATGTCCGGTTCAGTTAAGTTAGGCTCTAGATACTTAGCTCTTGATATCAACTGAATCACATATGATTCTTTAGAACCTTTGGTACTGGAATATTTTCCAAACTCCAGCTGCACACGGATCTTCCTCTGGATCTCCTCATTCCAGTATCTAGTCCTGAAATGTCTTACCAGGTCTTCATACGTGTTGATCTTATCCTGGACAAAAGCGAACCACTCCGCCGCAGTACCCTTAAGTCGCCGCACTATGAAATTAATTTTATCAGCCTCACTTAAATTGTCACCAATCGCCTCCAGATCCCGCTGGCAAACCTTAATGAAATCCATGGGGTTTTCATTCTCACGTCCAAAGAACTTTAGCTGCGAATTGACATCATACAAGGTCTTATAGACATACGTGGTACAATTTAGCAGTGACGAGGTATTTTGCAGCCGTGACACTTGATGTTGCAGCTCTTGGATACGCAGGTCTTGCTTAGCCACTAATTCATTCACAGTGGATGTGTGTTGTACTACTTTCTCTTCACTTCCAGAGAGTTTCGCTTCACATTCACTAACACGTGAATTATTAGCTTCCAAACTCGCCTCTATATTAGCTTTCATAGCCTCCACTGTTTCGCTAATTCGCTTTTCCGCCGCATCTAACATTTGTTTACTTCGTTTAGATTGTTCCTGCACGGCCGCGTATAATTTTTTGTTCTCATCATGGAGCGATTTGTTTTGTTTCTCGGCTTCTACTTCACTGGCTTTATTTTCGTCTGAAATTTGCTGTATACCGGCTTTACTGGCTTTAATTTCTTCGGACATGGTTTCCATCTTCGCTAACATGGCCGCTAAAGCATTCTCTATCCCTTTTGACTCCATCATAGTGACCAAAATTCAATTTAAAATTTAATAAATTTAAACTTACTGATTTATACGCTAAGAAAATTATTATTACTACAAGATTATTAACGTAGTGTAACCAGTTTATACGCACATAGAAAGAAGTTCAAAATATCAAAATGTAAATAAACCTTATCTAACACACACAACTAATAATCTACCTCCAATATACTGCTAAAATTTGTTCATATATGACACACAAGAGAATATGCACAATTGATAAATTATATCCTCTGATTTTCATATGAACCATACACATACAAATATTACATTAATTATAATTATACGTCGGATGTTACCAACAAATTTTATACTCTTACACAAATATATAATAGCGTAAAATTACCGCTATTTAACGTGCCCTACGTTGCTAAGCGCCAAATATCACTATGCGACAACACAAATTACTAAACTATTGGCGCATACGATATGGTAGTATGTGTATCTTAAATTAGAAGTCTATATTGGAGGGTTTAAGATTATTTATTGCACAAGACATATGTAATTGTTTATATGGTATATTTGATAAGTACAATAATGGTAGTGTTTGATATAGAGTCTTTTAAAATGTTAAATACTGTTCATACACATGATGTGATATGTTACATAAGTGAAAATTCCCACGATGATGTTGCTGAAGAGAAGGGAGGGGCTTTGCTGCGTTGTTGGGTCGTCAGGCGTGGCTTATAGATGATAGACGGTTCACCCTGAAACGCTTTCTGGTGTCCTGTAACAGCTGGGCTGGTGTCCTGTAATTCCCACGATGACTCTGACGCTTCGCACACCACAACGGTTCTACGGATCTTATTATTCGTTTAATTAATATAGAGTTTATAACTAACAAGTATCTCAGGTAACAGTGAGTTTTATACAACAACGGTACATTGAACTTATACCACTCCGGACTCTTCAGGTGTTCACGCGAATCACAGGGTCTACCGCGATCAGCAGACCACCCTATGCGGAAATCTTCCACTAACGCGGAAACTTCTTGATGATACAACTTACTATTACGTAATTATTAAATTTTACTGACACTGCAGAAAATCTCACACAGTGATACAGTTCACACTCACTTATTACACACGTAATGCTTTAGTAATAATGCCGTGTGTAAGGAGGTAATATTCAACTGTTCTGAGTCTTCACCCGTGTTACTATCACCGAATAGTCTTTAGACATTCTTGCAAGCGACAGAATCTTGAACAAGAACTGCGTGACCCGATCGTGATAGATGGTAGAGAAGAACTCTCATAATTATGCACACAATGCTGTAATAATAACACTGTGTGTAGTTGTAAAACACGAATAACTCTGAGTCTTCACACCCGTTGCTATCGTCGAATAGTCTTTACAAATTCTTGCAAGCGGCAGAATCTTGAACAAGAATTGTACGTCCCGATCGCGATAGCTGGCTGAGAAGAACTGCCTGTGTAACAACAGGCTTAAGAAAATTTCCTACTACCTTACAGCGTTTTATTGGTGGAAGGAAGTCACATGGTTACATAGACCATGACATGCAACTTTTCATGCTGTAAAGTGCATTTACTTTGTAAGAGCATGCATAGCGGTAATCAGAATACCCTTATCTCATGCATACTGCATACTTTAATAAGATCATAAATGAATGTCAATTAATAGCTAGAAATGTACAGGGATTGTAGGGAATACATTTGTTTATGTTCAGTTCAGTGTCGTAACACAATGATAATTTATTCACGCACTGCCAGGGAAACGTTTACCATTCGCGGACGCGCGTACATTCCCACAAACACAGTACATGAATAAACAATAAATAAATAATACACAGTTTTACTAAACTGAAATCCTTATCCTTACTAAAATACAACTGATATCATAACCAAATCTAACAACCTACCAATTTAAACATGAATGTGCATAGTCTGTGTATTATATGAGGTTGCCTCGCTTATCAGGATCCTGTGATTCATTGCAGGATTAACCTCTTCCCGCAAAAAAAAAAATAAAATTCTTTTTTTTTTTTTTGATATACCAAAACAATTTCCTAATCCTGAAACAATAATACTAATACCCTCAAACCAAAAATCAAATAAACATCCTCATAGCAATACTAACATTTCATAACTGTCAACTTGACACCTTAAAACCAAAACAAATACACATGTTCTTGACAAGCAGATAACAAAATTACGCAGGGTCACAAAGTACAACAGACTGCATTCCTTATCTTAACTAGATTATCGCTCGTTCACAGAGTCATCTTACATATAACATTTAAACCTGAACTGACATATTTAAATAGCTACACATTCTTACACCCTATATCCTGACATTTATTTATGGTGATCTATGGATCCTTTGTATAATATTTTCTTAACGAGGAAGCATGGAATTTACCAATCGCACGGTTGGTATTTGGGTTGGTTAATATAAATGTATTTTTTCCAACCTGCTCCGATAGGGTATAAGGACCATTATAAAGCCTAAAAAACTTCGCGGCTGTGTTGTCCTCCCTTCTACCAACATTCAATGCTCGTAAAAACACTCTCTCTCCAGTCTTGAACCTCACCAGCTTATGTTCAGCATTAAATTTTTCCGTGCGCTCCTCTGCGCACTTTTTAATGCATCTTCTCGCCTCGAGTTTCTTTATTTCGACCGGTATTGGCATATTCTGCGTCGCTATCCTTTCAATGTGCTTTTCCCAGACCCGGCCTGGCATTTCTCCGGTTTGGAGTTCATTTGGGGTATATCCAGTAGTTGAATTATAATTCCCATTTATGGCTGATTCAAAAAATTCCAGGAATTCCGGCCATTTGCTCTGGTTAGTATTACAGTATGTCCGGAATAATCGTCCCAACTCCTTATTGACGCGTTCGGCCAAGTTACCTTGCGGTCTCCGGATCGCCGTCAGGACAGTCTGAACACCGTGTTTCTCGAGCTCGGAGTGCCACTTGGTGTTCGTAAATTGCTTACCCTGATCTGATAGTATCTTCCTTATGGGACCATTTTTCGGCATGTATCTATTTAGTATAATGTTTACGACCGCCGATGTTGTTGGTCTACCAATAGCGTACAGGCTAACATGTTTGGTAAAAGCATCCATAACAACCACAAGGTTCTTCATTCCCCGCGCCGCCCGCGGAAGTGGACCTAAAAAGTCAATGCAGACAAGATCATTTTTATTTCGTGCAACAATGTTACCCATTTCTACCTGGGTATGTTGGTTTGGATACTTCGCTGTTTGGCAGACGTGGCATGTGCGGAGTATGGCCTTTATCTTCCTGGTCATATTTAGCCACACAAAATCCTCCCGCATTGCCAGGTAACATTTATAAGGCCCCGCATGAGCCAGGCTCTCATGACACATCCAGGTGAGGTCTTCCACCATCGCGTCAGGCACCATGATCTTCCATCCACCATTGACAATTTTATACAATACATTTTTATATATTCTGTACTTGGGGTTTTCTTGGATCCGGATCGCGTCACTGATCTGGTTCAATTTGGTGTCCCGTTGCTGTTCCATACCTATATTTTTTAACTTATTTTTAAGACTGTCTTCTATTTTATATTTGACAGCTAGAATTTGTACTTCTTGGTTATTAGACGTATGACGCTCTTCCATCATCGGAGGGTATCGGCTTAACGTGTCAGCTGTTTTATTCTCGCTTGCCTTACAGTACTTAATTGTGAAGTCATAGTCCTGGATGGCCATGATCCAACGGGATATGCGAGCGTTAGCCAACTTGCAGCGCAGCATGAACGATAAGGCCTGGTTGTCCGAAAGGATTTTGAAATGTTGCCCAACCAGGTAATAACGAAATTTGCTGATGCAGTATACAATAGCCAATATTTCTTTCTCCGATGTGAAATAGTTGCGTTCGGCCCCTTTTAGTGACCTACTGCTGTGAGCAATTACTTTGTGCTCACCCTTCTCATTCCGTTGGTAGAGTACACCCCCGATGGCATAATCTGAAGCATCGTAATTCAAGACATACGTGCCCTCTTTCTCAGGATGGAACACGTGAAGTTTTCTGCTGTACAAATTTTTAGTCGCGTCGGATGCATGCTGATGACTCTCCTCCCATCTCCATTTAGTACCCTTACGTAGCAGTTCCAATAACGGCTCAATTGTTCCAGAATATTCTGGAGTAAAACATCGGAAGTAACCAGTCAATCCGAGGAACGTCTGATATCCCTAGGTTTTGTGGGGTTTGGGAACTCCATGACTGCATGTATTTTTTCCGGATCCGTTGTTATACCCTCCGCTGAAATTATATGTCCTAAAAACTTAATTTGCGATTTTCCAAACTCGCACTTTTCAAGATTGAGGGTCAGGTTAGCGTCTTGCAATTTCCGAAATACAATCTTGAGATGTTCGAGATGTTCCTCAAAAGATTTTGATATAATCAAAATATCATCAACAAATATGCTGACAAAATCTTCCACCTCGGGCCCCAAAGCTAATACCAAACACCTGACCATGGCCGCTAAACTTGTAACTAATCCAAAGGGAACTACAGTACTTTGAACTGGTAGCATTTATTGCGATATAGAAATGCTGTGTACGTTCTTGATTCTTCAGCAAGGGGGATCTGCCAGAATCCACTTTTAAGATCGAGGCGAGACATGTATTTAACCCCTTGGCATTTAATGAATAGGTTCTCCGCATTCGGAGCACAGTCGAAGCATTTTTTTGTAATGGAGTTAAGATTTCTCATGTCGAGACATAATCTAATGTCGTTATTTTTTTTTTTAACAACCACCATAGGGTTAAGAAAATTGCTATCAGTGCGTTCTATCACGCCATTCTCAAGCATATTCTTAACTTCCGCATCAACCTGTTGTTGATAGTGTAAGGGGATGGGGTAAGTCTTCCGCACAAATTTATTCTCATCAATGACTTGAATGTTGTGCTCATATACGTTTGTTGTGGTAGGTTTATTTGAAAACACCGATCCGAATTTATCAAGCACACGTTGCAATTTATCTTGCTCGCTGCTCGTTATTTGCCTACTGTGTGTCCGCAGGTTATGTGTTATCTTATCAGCTAGTTGAACAGCTGGGCGGGCTAATGTAGTCGGTTCACATACAGACCCCGTCTTACCCCTCCTGCGTCCTAATCTGATATCGTGTCTACTATTATTAACCGTACATTTCAATATTTTGTTAGGGAAATCAATGGTCGCGTGCAGTTTATTTAATGCATCCACTCCCAAAATAATATCATACGCAAGTTTCTTAATAATAAGTACCGTGATTTCTATTTCCATTCCCTGAATGGATATTGTTATAAGTGCTTGACGGTCAACCATCTGTGACTCACCCGTCGCTGATTTTATGATTTTGTGATTTATTGGCAGAATCGGGATTTTTTTTTAAGTGTTTCTTGTGCCTCTCTAGGAACCGCTCATCCATTAACGAGATCTCTGCGCCGCTGTCGAACAAAACCTCACCGACACACCCGTTAATTTTCGCATTGACAATGAGGTCAGTGTCATTTTCAATACTAATAATCTTCTCACCTTCATTATTATTATTATTGCAAATTAAACTATCTCTAATTTCTGCAGGATATAGGCCAGACACCACAAATTTATTCTTATAACTAACATTTTTTACACTTGATTGATTGAACTGCTTTTTACTGTTACAACGGGTTTTTGACATTTCATTCATACCTTTATGTGTATTAGTTACTTTGTTGCACGGATTCACGCCGTGCAGCCTTACACGTTTTTTGACTGCTCTACATCTGAATCATCTTCCGCCACTACTGCTACTTTATTGGTATTAAATTTCTGATTGGTATTTCTATTTGGTATTTTATGTTGTTGTTGTTGTGGTGACTGTGTTTGCTTTGTTTGGGGTTGATATTGAAAATTTTTACGCGGTGTTTCATTATTGTTACCACCGTTATTCGGGTTGTCAATACCTTCCCATTTTGTAAGCAATATGAGTAGCTCTTCCAAAGACTTAACCCCTTGCGTAAGGACGGCCACCTGTATGCTACGTCCAAAATGGTGTGCAAGTTTATTTACTATGTCCGGTTCAGTTAAGTTAGGCTCTAGATACTTAGCTCTTGATATCAACTGAATCACATATGATTCTTTAGAACCTTTGGTACTGGAATATTTTCCAAACTCCAGCTGCACACGGATCTTCCTCTGGATCTCCTCATTCCAGTATCTAGCCCTGAAATGTCTTACCAGGTCTTCATACGTGTTGATCTTATCCTGGACAAAAGCGAACCACTCCGCCGCAGTACCCTTAAGTCGCCGCACTATGAAATTAATTTTATCAGCCTCACTTAAATTGTCACCAATCGCCTCCAGATCCCGCTGGCAAACCTTAATGAAATTCATGGGGTTTTCATTCTCACGTCCAAAGAACTTTAGCTGCGAATTGACATCATACAAGGTCTTATAGACATACGTGGTACAATTTAGCGGTGACGAGGTATTTTGCAGCCGTGACACTTGATGTTGCAGCTCTTGGATACGCAGGTCTTGCTTAGCCACTAATTCATTCACAGTGGATGTGTGTTGTACTACTTTCTCTTCACTTCCAGAGAGTTTCGCTTCATATTCACTAACACGTGAATTATTAGCTTCCAAACTCGCCTCTATATTAGCTTTCATAGCCTCCACTGTTTCGCTAATTCGCTTTTCCGCCGCATCTAACATTTGTTTACTTCGTTTAGATTGTTCCTGCACGGCCGCGTATAATTTTTTGTTCTCGTCATGGAGCGATTTGTTTTGTTTCTCGGCTTCTACTTTACTGGCTTTATTTGCGTCTGAAATTTGCTGTATACCGGCTTTACTGGCTTTAATTTCTTCGGACATGGTTTCCATCTTCGCTAACATGGCCGCTAAAGCATTCTCTATCCCTTTTGACTCCACCATAGTGACCAAAATTCAATTTAAAATTTAATAAATTTAAACTTACTGATTTATACGCTAAGAAAATTATTATTACTACAAGATTATTAACGTAGTGTAACCAGTTTATACGCACATAGAAAGCAGTTCAAAATATCAAAATGTAAATAAACCTTATCTAACACACACAACTAATAATCTACCTCCAATATACTGCTAAAATTTGTTCATATATGACACACAAGAGAATATGCACAATTGATAAATTATATCCTCAGATTTTCATATGAACCATACACATACAAATATTACATTAATTATAATTATACGTCGGATGTTACCAACAAATTTTATACTCTTACACAAATATATAATAGCGTAAAATTACCGCTATTTAACGTGCCCTACGTTGCTAAGCGCCAAATATCACTATGCGACAACACAAATTACTAAACTATTGGCGCATACGATATGGTAGTATGTGTATCTTAAATTAAAAGTCTATATTGGAGGGTTTAAGATTACTTATTGCACAAGACATATGTAATTGTTTATATGGTATATTTGATAAGTACAATAATGGTAGTGTTTGATATAGAGTCTTTTAAAATGTTAAATACTGTTCATACACATGATGTGATATGTTACATAAGTGAAGATTCCCACGATGATGTTGCTGAAGAGAAGGGAGGGGCTTTGCTGCGTTGTTGGGTCGTCAGGCGTGGCTTATAGATGATAGACGGTTCACCCTGAAACGCTTTCTGGTGTCGTGTAACAGCTGGGCTGGTGTCCTGTAATTCCCACGATGACTCTGACGCTTCGCACACCACAACGGTTCTACGGATCTTATTATTCGTTTAATTAATATAGAGTTTATAACTAACAAGTATCTCAGGTAACAGTGAGTTTTATATAACAACGGTATATGGAACTTATACCACTCCGGACTCTTCAGGTGTTCACGCGAATCACAGGGTCTACCGCGATCAGCAGACCACCCTATGCGGAAATCTTCCACTAACGTGGAAACTTCTTGATGATACAACTTACTATTACATAATTATTAAATTTTACAGACACTGCAGAAAATCTCACACAGTGATGCAGTGCACACTCACTTATTACACACTTAATGCTTTAGTAATAATGCCGTGTGTAAGGAGGTAATATTCAACTGTTCTGAGTCTTCACCCACGTTACTATCGCCGAATAGTCTTTAGAGATTCTTGCAAGCGACAGAATCTTGAACAAGAACTGCGCGACCCGATCGTGATAGATGGTAGAGAAGAACTCTCGTAATTATGCACACAATGCTGTAATAATAACACTGTGTGTAGTTGTAAAACATGAATAACTCTGAGTCTTCACACGCGTTACTATCGTCGAATAGTCTTTACAAATTCTTGCAAGCGGCAGAATCTTGAACAAGAATTGTACGTCCCGATCGCGATAGCTGGCTGAGAAAAACTGCCTGTGTAACAACAGGCTTAAGAAAATTTCCTACTACCTTACAGCGATTTATTGGTGGAAGGAAGTCACATGGTTACATAGACCATGACATGCAACTTTTCATGCTGTAAAGTGCATTTACTTTGTAAGAGCATGCATAGCGGTAATCAGAATACCCTTATCTCATGCATACTGCATACTTTAATAAGATCATAAATGAATGTCAATTAATAGCTAGAAATGTACAGGGATTGTAGGGAATACATTTGTTTATGTTCAGTTCAGTGTCATAACACAATGATAATTTATTCACGCACTGCCAGGGAAACGTTTACCATTCGCGGACGCGCGTACATTCCCACAAACACAGTACATGAATAAACAATAAATAAATAATACACAGTTTTACTAAACTGAAATACTTATCCTTACTAAAATACAACTGATATCATAACCAAATCTAACAACCTACCAATTTAAACATGAATGTGCATAGTCTGTGTATTATATGAGGTTGCCTCGCTTATCAGGATCCTGTGATTCATTGCAGGATTAACCTCTTCCCGCAAAAAAAAAAAAATAAAATTATTTTTTTTTTTTTTGATATACCAAAACAATTTCCTAATCCTGAAACAATAATACTAATACCCTCAAACCAAAAATCAAATAAACATCCTCATAGCAATACTAACATTTCATAACTGTCAACTTGACACCTTAAAACCAAAACAAATACACATGTTCTTGACAAGCAGATAACAAAATTACGCAGGGTCACAAAGTACAACAGACTGCATTCCTTATCTTAACTAGATTATCGCTCGTTCACAGAGTCATCTTACATATAACATTTAAACCTGAACTGACATATTTAAATAGCTACACATTCTTACACCCTATATCCTGACATTTATTTATGGTGATCTATGGATCCTTTGTATAATATTTTCTTAACGAGGAAGCATGGAATTTACCAATCGCACGGTTGGTATTTGGGTTGGTTAATATAAATGTATTTTTTCCAACCTGCTCCGATAGGGTATAAGGACCATTATAAAGCCTAAAAAACTTCGCGGCTGTGTTGTCCTCCCTTCTACCAACATTCAATGCTCGTAAAAACACTCTCTCTCCAGTCTTGAACCTCACCAGCTTATGTTCAGCATTAAATTTTTCCGTGCGCTCCTCTGCGCACTTTTTAATGCATCTTCTCGCCTCGAGTTTCTTTATTTCGACCGGTATTGGCATATTCTGCGTCGCTATCCTTTCAATGTGCTTTTCCCAGACCCGGCCTGGCATTTCTCCGGTTTGGAGTTCATTTGGGGTATATCCAGTAGTTGAATTATAATTCCCATTTATGGCTGATTCAAAAAATTCCAGGAATTCCGGCCATTTGCTCTGGTTAGTATTACAGTATGTCCGGAATAATCGTCCCAACTCCTTATTGACGCGTTCGGCCAAGTTCCCTTGCGGTCTCCGGATCGCCGTCAGGACAGTCTGAACACCGTGTTTCTCGAGCTCGGAGTGCCACTTGGTGTTCGTAAATTGCTTACCCTGATCTGATAGTATCTTCCTTATGGGACCATTTTTCGGCATGTATCTATTTAGTATAATGTTTACGACCGCCGATGTTGTTGGTCTACCAATAGCGTACAGGCTAACATGTTTGGTAAAAGCATCCATAACAACCACAAGGTTCTTCATTCCCCGCGCCGCCCGCGGAAGTGGACCTAAAAAGTCAATGCAGACAAGATCATTTTTATTTCGTGCAACAATGTTACCCATTTCTACCTGGGTATGTTGGTTTGGATACTTCGCTGTTTGGCAGACGTGGCATGTGCGGAGTATGGCCTTTATCTTCCTGGTCATATTTAGCCACACAAAATCCTCCCGCATTGCCAGGTAACATTTATAAGGCCCCGCATGAGCCAGGCTCTCATGACACATCCAGGTGAGGTCTTCCACCATCGCGTCAGGCACCATGATCTTCCATCCACCATTGACAATTTTATACAATACATTTTTATATATTCTGTACTTGGGGTTTTCTTGGATCCGGATCGCGTCACTGATCTGGTTCAATTTGGTGTCCCGTTGCTGTTCCATACCTATATTTTTTAACTTATTTTTAAGACTGTCTTCTATTTTATATTTGACAGCTAGAATTTGTACTTCTTGGTTATTAGACGTATGACGCTCTTCCATCATCGGAGGGTATCGGCTTAACGTGTCAGCTGTTTTATTCTCGCTTGCCTTACAGTACTTAATTGTGAAGTCATAGTCCTGGATGGCTATGATCCAACGGGATATGCGAGCGTTAGCCAACTTGCAGCGCAGCATGAACGATAAGGCCTGGTTGTCCGAAAGGATTTTGAAATGTTGCCCAACCAGGTAATAACGAAATTTGCTGATGCAGTATACAATAGCCAATATTTCTTTCTCCGATGTGAAATAGTTGCGTTCGGCCCCTTTTAGTGACCTACTGCTGTGAGCAATTACTTTGTGCTCACCCTTCTCATTCCGTTGGTAGAGTACACCCCCGATGGCATAATCTGAAGCATCGTAATTCAAGACATACGTGCCCTCTTTCTCAGGATGGAACACGTGAAGTTTTCTGCTGTACAAATTTTTAGTCGCGTCGGATGCATGCTGATGACTCTCCTCCCATCTCCATTTAGTACCCTTACGTAGCAGTTCCAATAACGGCTCAATTGTTCCAGAATATTCTGGAGTAAAACATCGGAAGTAACCAGTCAATCCGAGGAACGTCTGATATCCCTAGGTTTTGTGGGGTTTGGGAACTCCATGACTGCATGTATTTTTTCCGGATCCGTTGTTATACCCTCCGCTGAAATTATATGTCCTAAAAACTTAATTTGCGATTTTCCAAACTCGCACTTTTCAAGATTGAGGGTCAGGTTAGCGTCTTGCAATTTCCGAAATACAATCTTGAGATGTTCGAGATGTTCCTCAAAAGATTTTGATATAATCAAAATATCATCAACAAATATGCTGACAAAATCTTCCACCTCGGGCCCCAAAGCTAATACCAAACACCTGACCATGGCCGCTAAACTTGTAACTAATCCAAAGGGAACTACAGTACTTTGAACTGGTAGCATTTATTGCGATATAGAAATGCTGTGTACGTTCTTGATTCTTCAGCAAGGGGGATCTGCCAGAATCCACTTTTAAGATCGAGGCGAGACATGTATTTAACCCCTTGGCATTTAATGAATAGGTTCTCCGCATTCGGAGCACAGTCGAAGCATTTTTTTGTAATGGAGTTAAGATTTCTCATGTCGAGACATAATCTAATGTCGTTATTTTTTTTTTTAACAACCACCATAGGGTTAAGAAAATTGCTATCAGTGCGTTCTATCACGCCATTCTCAAGCATATTCTTAACTTCCGCATCAACCTGTTGTTGATAGTGTAAGGGGATGGGGTAAGTCTTCCGCACAAATTTATTCTCATCAATGACTTGAATGTTGTGCTCATATACGTTTGTTGTGGTAGGTTTATTTGAAAACACCGATCCGAATTTATCAAGCACACGTTGCAATTTATCTTGCTCGCTGCTCGTTATTTGCCTACTGTGTGTCCGCAGGTTATGTGTTATCTTATCAGCTAGTTGAACAGCTGGGCGGGCTAATGTAGTCGGTTCACATACAGACCCCGTCTTACCCCTCCTGCGTCCTAATCTGATATCGTGTCTACTATTATTAACCGTACATTTCAATATTTTGTTAGGGAAATCAATGGTCGCATGCAGTTTATTTAATGCATCCACTCCCAAAATAATATCATACGCAAGTTTCTTAATAATAAGTACCGTGATTTCTATTTCCATTCCCTGAATGGATATTGTTATAAGTGCTTGACGGTCAACCATCTGTGACTCACCCGTCGCTGATTTTATGATTTTGTGATTTATTGGCAGAATCGGGATTTTTTTTTAAGTGTTTCTTGTGCCTCTCTAGGAACCGCTCATCCATTAACGAGATCTCTGCGCCGCTGTCGAACAAAACCTCACCGACACACCCGTTAATTTTCGCATTGACAATGAGGTCAGTGTCATTTTCAATACTAATAATCTTCTCACCTTCATTATTATTATTATTATTGCAAATTAAACTATCTCTAATTTCTGCAGGATATAGGCCAGACACCACAAATTTATTCTTATAACTAACATTTTTTACACTTGATTGATTGAACTGCTTTTTACTGTTACAACGGGTTTTTGACATTTCATTCATACCTTTATGTGTATTAGTTACTTTGTTGCACGGATTCACGCCGTGCAGCCTTACACGTTTTTTGACTGCTCTACATCTGAATCATCTTCCGCCACTACTGCTACTTTATTGGTATTAAATTTCTGATTGGTATTTCTATTTGGTATTTTATGTTGTTGTTGTTGTGGTGACTGTGTTTGCTTTGTTTGGGGTTGATATTGAAAATTTTTACGCGGTGTTTCATTATTGTTACCACCGTTATTCGGGTTGTCAATACCTTCCCATTTTGTAAGCAATATGAGTAGCTCTTCCAAAGACTTAACCCCTTGCGTAAGGACGGCCACCTGTATGCTACGTCCAAAATGGTGTGCAAGTTTATTTACTATGTCCGGTTCAGTTAAGTTAGGCTCTAGATACTTAGCTCTTGATATCAACTGAATCACATATGATTCTTTAGAACCTTTGGTACTGGAATATTTTCCAAACTCCAGCTGCACACGGATCTTCCTCTGGATCTCCTCATTCCAGTATCTAGCCCTGAAATGTCTTACCAGGTCTTCATACGTGTTGATCTTATCCTGGACAAAAGCGAACCACTCCGCCGCAGTACCCTTAAGTCGCCGCACTATGAAATTAATTTTATCAGCCTCACTTAAATTGTCACCAATCGCCTCCAGATCCCGCTGGCAAACCTTAATGAAATTCATGGGGTTTTCATTCTCACGTCCAAAGAACTTTAGCTGCGAATTGACATCATACAAGGTCTTATAGACATACGTGGTACAATTTAGCGGTGACGAGGTATTTTGCAGCCGTGACACTTGATGTTGCAGCTCTTGGATACGCAGGTCTTGCTTAGCCACTAATTCATTCACAGTGGATGTGTGTTGTACTACTTTCTCTTCACTTCCAGAGAGTTTCGCTTCATATTCACTAACACGTGAATTATTAGCTTCCAAACTCGCCTCTATATTAGCTTTCATAGCCTCCACTGTTTCGCTAATTCGCTTTTCCGCCGCATCTAACATTTGTTTACTTCGTTTAGATTGTTCCTGCACGGCCGCGTATAATTTTTTGTTCTCGTCATGGAGCGATTTGTTTTGTTTCTCGGCTTCTACTTTACTGGCTTTATTTGCGTCTGAAATTTGCTGTATACCGGCTTTACTGGCTTTAATTTCTTCGGACATGGTTTCCATCTTCGCTAACATGGCCGCTAAAGCATTCTCTATCCCTTTTGACTCCACCATAGTGACCAAAATTCAATTTAAAATTTAATAAATTTAAACTTACTGATTTATACGCTAAGAAAATTATTATTACTACAAGATTATTAACGTAGTGTAACCAGTTTATACGCACATAGAAAGCAGTTCAAAATATCAAAATGTAAATAAACCTTATCTAACACACACAACTAATAATCTACCTCCAATATACTGCTAAAATTTGTTCATATATGACACACAAGAGAATATGCACAATTGATAAATTATATCCTCAGATTTTCATATGAACCATACACATACAAATATTACATTAATTATAATTATACGTCGGATGTTACCAACAAATTTTATACTCTTACACAAATATATAATAGCGTAAAATTACCGCTATTTAACGTGCCCTACGTTGCTAAGCGCCAAATATCACTATGCGACAACACAAATTACTAAACTATTGGCGCATACGATATGGTAGTATGTGTATCTTAAATTAAAAGTCTATATTGGAGGGTTTAAGATTACTTATTGCACAAGACATATGTAATTGTTTATATGGTATATTTGATAAGTACAATAATGGTAGTGTTTGATATAGAGTCTTTTAAAATGTTAAATACTGTTCATACACATGATGTGATATGTTACATAAGTGAAGATTCCCACGATGATGTTGCTGAAGAGAAGGGAGGGGCTTTGCTGCGTTGTTGGGTCGTCAGGCGTGGCTTATAGATGATAGACGGTTCACCCTGAAACGCTTTCTGGTGTCGTGTAACAGCTGGGCTGGTGTCCTGTAATTCCCACGATGACTCTGACGCTTCGCACACCACAACGGTTCTACGGATCTTATTATTCGTTTAATTAATATAGAGTTTATAACTAACAAGTATCTCAGGTAACAGTGAGTTTTATATAACAACGGTATATGGAACTTATACCACTCCGGACTCTTCAGGTGTTCACGCGAATCACAGGGTCTACCGCGATCAGCAGACCACCCTATGCGGAAATCTTCCACTAACGTGGAAACTTCTTGATGATACAACTTACTATTACATAATTATTAAATTTTACAGACACTGCAGAAAATCTCACACAGTGATGCAGTGCACACTCACTTATTACACACGTAATGCTTTAGTAATAATGCCGTGTGTAAGGAGGTAATATTCAACTGTTCTGAGTCTTCACCCACGTTACTATCGCCGAATAGTCTTTAGAGATTCTTGCAAGCGACAGAATCTTGAACAAGAACTGCGCGACCCGATCGTGATAGATGGTAGAGAAGAACTCTCGTAATTATGCACACAATGCTGTAATAATAACACTGTGTGTAGTTGTAAAACATGAATAACTCTGAGTCTTCACACGCGTTACTATCGTCGAATAGTCTTTACAAATTCTTGCAAGCGGCAGAATCTTGAACAAGAATTGTACGTCCCGATCGCGATAGCTGGCTGAGAAAAACTGCCTGTGTAACAACAGGCTTAAGAAAATTTCCTACTACCTTACAGCGATTTATTGGTGGAAGGAAGTCACATGGTTACATAGACCATGACATGCAACTTTTCATGCTGTAAAGTGCATTTACTTTGTAAGAGCATGCATAGCGGTAATCAGAATACCCTTATCTCATGCATACTGCATACTTTAATAAGATCATAAATGAATGTCAATTAATAGCTAGAAATGTACAGGGATTGTAGGGAATACATTTGTTTATGTTCAGTTCAGTGTCATAACACAATGATAATTTATTCACGCACTGCCAGGGAAACGTTTACCATTCGCGGACGCGCGTACATTCCCACAAACACAGTACATGAATAAACAATAAATAAATAATACACAGTTTTACTAAACTGAAATACTTATCCTTACTAAAATACAACTGATATCATAACCAAATCTAACAACCTACCAATTTAAACATGAATGTGCATAGTCTGTGTATTATATGAGGTTGCCTCGCTTATCAGGATCCTGTGATTCATTGCAGGATTAACCTCTTCCCGCAAAAAAAAAAAAATAAAATTCTTTTTTTTTTTTTGATATACCAAAACAATTTCCTAATCCTGAAACAATAATACTAATACCCTCAAACCAAAAATCAAATAAACATCCTCATAGCAATACTAACATTTCATAACTGTCAACTTGACACCTTAAAACCAAAACAAATACACATGTTCTTGACAAGCAGATAACAAAATTACGCAGGGTCACAAAGTACAACAGACTGCATTCCTTATCTTAACTAGATTATCGCTCGTTCACAGAGTCATCTTACATATAACATTTAAACCTGAACTGACATATTTAAATAGCTACACATTCTTACACCCTATATCCTGACATTTATTTATGGTGATCTATGGATCCTTTGTATAATATTTTCTTAACGAGGAAGCATGGAATTTACCAATCGCACGGTTGGTATTTGGGTTGGTTAATATAAATGTATTTTTTCCAACCTGCTCCGATAGGGTATAAGGACCATTATAAAGCCTAAAAAACTTCGCGGCTGTGTTGTCCTCCCTTCTACCAACATTCAATGCTCGTAAAAACACTCTCTCTCCAGTCTTGAACCTCACCAGCTTATGTTCAGCATTAAATTTTTCCGTGCGCTCCTCTGCGCACTTTTTAATGCATCTTCTCGCCTCGAGTTTCTTTATTTCGACCGGTATTGGCATATTCTGCGTCGCTATCCTTTCAATGTGCTTTTCCCAGACCCGGCCTGGCATTTCTCCGGTTTGGAGTTCATTTGGGGTATATCCAGTAGTTGAATTATAATTCCCATTTATGGCTGATTCAAAAAATTCCAGGAATTCCGGCCATTTGCTCTGGTTAGTATTACAGTATGTCCGGAATAATCGTCCCAACTCCTTATTGACGCGTTCGGCCAAGTTACCTTGCGGTCTCCGGATCGCCGTCAGGACAGTCTGAACACCGTGTTTCTCGAGCTCGGAGTGCCACTTGGTGTTCGTAAATTGCTTACCCTGATCTGATAGTATCTTCCTTATGGGACCATTTTTCGGCATGTATCTATTTAGTATAATGTTTACGACCGCCGATGTTGTTGGTCTACCAATAGCGTACAGGCTAACATGTTTGGTAAAAGCATCCGTAACAACCACAAGGTTCTTCATTCCCCGCGCCGCCCGCGGAAGTGGACCTAAAAAGTCAATGCAGACAAGGTCATTTTTATTTCGTGCAACAATGTTACCCATTTCTACCTGGGTATGTTGGTTTGGATACTTCGCTGTTTTTTTTCAGACGTGGCATGTGCGGAGTATGGCCTTTATCTTCCTGGTAATATTTAGCCACACAAAATCCTCCCGCATTGCCAGGTAACATTTATAAGGCCCCGCATGAGCCAGGCTCTCATGACACATCCAGGTGAGGTCTTCCACCATCGCGTCAGGCACCATGATCTTCCATCCACCATTGACAATTTTATACAATACATTTTTATATATTCTGTACCTGGGGTTTTCTTGGATCCGGATCGCGTCACTGATCTGGTTCAATTTGGTGTCCCGTTGCTGTTCCATACCTATATTTTTTAACTTATTTTTAAGACTGTCTTCTATTTTATATTTGAGAGCTAGAATTTGTACTTCTTGGTTATTAGACGTATGACGCTCTTCCATCATCGGAGGGTATCGGCTTAACGTGTCAGCTGTTTTATTCTCGCTTGCCTTACAGTACTTAATTGTGAAGTCATACTCCTGGATGGCCATGATCCAACGGGATATGCGAGCGTTAGCCAACTTGCAGCGCAGCATGAACAATAAGGCCTGGTTGTCCGAAAGGATTTCGAAATGTTGCCCAACCAGGTAATAACGAAATTTGCTGATGCAGTATACAATAGCCAATATTTCTTTCTCCGATGTGAAATAGTTGCGTTCGGCCCCTTTTAGTGACCTACTGCTGTGAGCAATTACTTTGTGCTCACCCTTCTCATTCCGTTGGTAGAGTACACCCCCGATGGCATAATCTGAAGCATCGTAATTCAAGACATACGTGCCCTCTGTCTCAGGATGGAACACGTGAAGGTTTCTGCTGTACAAATTTTTAGTCGCGTCGGATGCATGCTGATGACGTTCCTCCCATCTCCATTTAGTACCCTTACGTAGCAGTTCCAATAACGGCTCAATTGTTCCAGAATATTCTGGAGTAAAACATCGGAAGTAACCAGTCAATCCGAGGAACGTCTGATATCCCTAGGTTTTGTGGGGTTTGGGAACTCCATGACTGCATGTATTTTCTCCGGATCCGTTGTTATACCCTCCGCTGAAATTATATGTCCTAAAAACTTAATTTGTGATTTTCCAAACTCGCACTTTTCAAGGTTGAGGGTCAGGTTAGCGTCTTGCAATTTCCGAAATACAATCTTGAGATGTTCGAGATGTTCCTCAAAAGATTTTGATATAATCAAAATATCATCAACAAATATGCTGACAAAATCTTCCACCTCGGGCCCCAAAGCTAATACCAAACACCTGACCATGGCCGCTAAACTTGTAACTAATCCAAAGGGAACTACAGTACTTTGAACTGGTAGCATTTATTGCGATATAGAAATGCTGTGTACTTTCTTGATTCTTCAGCAAGGGGGATCTGCCAGAATCCACTTTTAAGATCGAGGCGAGACATGTATTTAACCCCTTGGCATTTAATGAATAGGTTCTCCGCATTCGGAGCACAGTCGAAGCATTTTTACTTCCATATTCCTTAAGGAATGGAAGTATGGTGATGGCAAAAAAAATCGTGTTCGAGATTATTGCAGATTCTGATTCTACTACACTCAAAACATGAAAAAAAGTCGTTTTCCGAAAAGTGTCTGTGTGTGTGTCTGTCTGTGTGTCTGTCTGTCTGTCTGTGTGTCTGTCTGTAGATTTTTTTTCTATGGCAAACGATAACTGCCGCAAATTCAAACAGAATCAAATAATTTTTTGCATACAGCCCTGATTTGTAGAGTACTCACGACCTATTGTTTTTGGTGAAGATCGGTTGAGGGAAAGGGGTAGTTTACCTGCAACGGTTTTTTTTTATCAAGGGAAATTTTTTTGGCAAACGATAACAGCCGAAAATTAAAACAGAATCAAATAATGTTTCGCATACAGCCCTGAATTGTAGAGTTCTCAAGACCTATTGTTTTTGGTGAAGATCGGTTGAGGGAAAGGGGTAGTTTACCTGCAACGGTTTTTTTTTATCAAGGGAAATTTATTTTTTTGGCAAACGATAACAGCCGATAATTCAAACAGAATCAAATAATGTTTCGCATACAGCCCTGAATTGTAGACTTCTCAAGACCTATTGTTTTTGGTGAAGATCGGTTAATGGAAAGGGGTAGTTTACCTGTAACGTTGTTTTAACAAGGGTATTTCCTATGGCAAACGATAACAGCCGCAAATTCAAACAGAATCAAATAATGTTTTGCATACAGCCCTGATTTGTAGAGTACTCAAGACCTTATGTTTTTGGTGAAGATCGGTCGAGGGGAAGGGGTAGTTTACCTGCAATGTTTTTTATCAAGCGTATTTTCTATGGCAAACGATAACAGCCGCAAATTCAAACAGAATCAAATAATTTTTTGCATACGTCAGTGAATTGTAGAGTACTCAAGGCCTTTAGATTTTGGTGAAGATCGGTTAAGGGGAAGGGGTAGTTTACCTGCAACCTTTTACGTTTTAACAAGAGTAAAGTACTTGAAAAATTATTTAAACTTTTTGAAACAATGGTAATTGTTGAAAATAAAATAATTTTGTTGCCAGGTAACAAAAATAAAGTCATTTTGATTATAAAATATAAATATTTACAACAAGAAAAGAATTTTCAGTTTTGAAAATTTAAATATATTTTTATAAAACAATGGGTTCTTCATTGAGGTGGGGACCATGTCACTCACTCCATCTCGAGCCTCTCCCATTTTGCAGAAAAAGAGGACCCTGTCAAGGCTGATACTTTGACGACAGTGACAGGGCTTTCCACCAAATTCAGCAGAGTGACAGGTAGGCCCAACTCTGATTGGCTCCTCAGATTTCCCCAGCGTTAGTAGGTTCTATGAAAATATTTTATTTCAAAAATGATTTTAAATATAAATCTTAGATATGTTTTATAAATCTCATGTTTTATGTTTTAACATGGGTAATTTTTTATATGACGAACCATAACTGCAGTAAATTCAAACAGAATCAAATAATTTTTTACATATGTGCCTGAGCTATAGAGAACTCAATGTCTGTTGATTTTGGTGAAGATCGGTTACGGGGAAAGGGCAGTTTACCTGAAACATTTTTTGTTGTAACATGAGTAAAGTACTTAATTTTGATAAAGTATCCTGATAAGATCTTAATAATCCACTGTAGAAACGTAGATGAAATATCTATAAATGAAGAGGCTAGTTGAACGGGCTGGGGGTAATTTTCTATAAATCAAAATTATAGTTGAAGGGGGAGGGGATAATTTTTTTTTTTATATGTGTACTACGTTATTGGCAACAAAGAAGTATTTTTTTGTTAAAATTCCTTCCCTGGCTGTTTGGCTGAAAATGATTTTAAATATAAATCTTAGAATATGGAAGTCATGTATGGTTCTCCATACCGATATTTTTGTAATGGAGTTAAGATTTCTCATGTCGAGACATAATCTTATAACACCAAATCAGAAATTTTGAAAATTTCTTATTTTGAGTAGAGATGTATCTTTACGCGCCGTAACAGGGAATTGTTGTGTGAAACGCAGAGGTGACTGACAGGCAATAAAATCATATATCAGCCCCAACACGCTCACGGCAAATAGGCTGAGTTCATCGCTCTCCATACTAAGAAACGTTAAACTTTGACAACTACCTCAAATCCGTAGAAAAAAGGGCACAAAAGTAAACGAACTCATTTGAAGGAGCAGCTGTAGGTATTAACAATAGACCAGAATACGTATACACGCCAGCTGCATATAGCGAAACAAAAAAAAGGTATATGTTATTGAAAGACTCAAACGGTCAGCGACGGGACTTCGACCTTACTGAGAAGAGAGAAAGCTCGGAGTAATGTCCGAACACAAGCAGAAGTGTTGAAAGGAAGTTTGGTAAGGCCTGTAAGTAACAATAGTTGATGCCATTAGAACAACCAAATACACGAAAACAATACTTGACGAGAAAGTTAAGGGTTGTTTTGTTTACTCCAAAAAAGTGACAGGCAAGAATTATTGCTACAGTATCTAGCAGCGACAACGACCTCAGTGTAGTGACCTAGGGAAGGAATCTGGTGGGAATCCAAAGGCCTATCAGAGAAGTTCTTTCGGAAAAATAGGTGGTCTCTAAATCTGAAGAGTCGTAAAGTAGAACCAATTAGAAAACAGCGTAAGAAAAATCAGAAGTAAGTGGGAGAAATAAGGAATTCGATATAGGAACGCGAGAAAGGCGCGCTCGGGGAGTTTAACTAAAAATTTTGACGGAAACGGGAGTGTAAGTCCGCGACCGAGATTCCCATAGTTATTGGACTTAGAGAAATTCGGTACGATGGTTAGAAAAGTAAGCTCGTACTAGAACAGATTTCGGTAAAGAGAAAAACTGTAATTTTACTAGTGACGTACAAGTGAATTAATACAACATAAATGATAATCAAAAAACGCTGTAATTTAGTTGTGCAAATACGCAACAATAACTTTATCATCGAGTAACATTACGAAACGAGCTAAACCCGTAACAACAGTAATTCAAACCATAACGCAGTTAATAAATAATAATTAATAATGGCTGTAGAAGCGAATAACTATAATAACAATTAACGCGAACTAATTTGAGAGAGTGAAGTTTGGTGTTGTGCAGTGTCTTGTGACTCAAAGGAGACCACGTTACAATCTGCTAATCCAGAGGGAAATATCGCAGTTACGCCAGACGATCAACATGCAACCACACAATATGAACCGCTACCAGATTCGGATACATACCACAAGTAAAATTTTCATGCTATAATTAGTATTAGGTCCACTGTCTGTTCACTTAAAGAACTCATAAGATTTAATTAAAGGATTAAGATAAAATTTTATTTAGAACAAAATTAAATCATATTAGGAAATTATGGAAATTAAGTTCATCTATAAGCACCGATTTTAAATGAATCCAGATCAATAATTAACAATGTCGTAATATATAATAATTTAAGAAAATTATTATTAAAAGTTTTGTCTTTGAATAAGAATTACAATATTTAAATTATTAGAGCTATGAATATGAGTAATGAAATAAGATTTATGAAAATGAATATGTTTATATTTTGATTAGAATTTATATAGTTCATATGTAAATGATAAAGTATGATAATCAATCATAGCTAATTGTAATAAATCGAAGAACAATTTATAAGAAAATTTGAGCATTTATTTATATTTTACCCTGAGATAAAGAGCATATAAAATTATGTTATAAATTGGCTCCCACACGCGGGACATTAAAAAGATAACAGTAGAAAATCAATTTTAATTATTAAATTGGCGCTCCGGAACTAAGGGGCATACTATTTTATTATTAAATTGGCGCCGCACCGCACGGCTTAATTAAAGAAATTAGGCTAGGGCAGTGACAGACAGTGGTTAGAGATAGACTAAGTTAAATAAGTAAATGTTAGTACTGTAGAATAAGAACGTTATTATTGTTAGTTGTCGATAAGTATCTGAATGATAACCCGACGAAAGGCAAAAATGGCGACAGGGGAAAAAATTTCCGAGGTAGTCGAAATTAACAATCAGATGGGGATGGAGCAATCTGAGGACAGAAATGTGGTGAATGAAGAGAGCTCTGCAACGAGTGAAGAGAATGGCGCCCGGGGACCGCAGTCACAGTCGCAGTCATCTGAAGCAAATTTTCAAATGTTAATGGCATTGATGAAACAACAATTTGAAGAATCGAAAAAACAATATGAAGAATCGAAAATGCAACATGAAGAGACACTAAGACAGATAGAAGAAACAAGAAAACACATAGACGAAAGGATTGAAGAAACGAAAAAACAGAATGAAGAAATAGGTAAACAACTCGTCGAGAAATTAGACAAAGAAATAGAGTTAATGAGAAGAGGTGTACGAGGACAAATCCACCAGGTGGGTACTGATTTACAAAAACAATCAGAAAAAATGGAAGAAAACAAATTAGATGGAAATACTATGGATCAAATTGACACCGAGTATCAATCTTTAACAACTAAAGCATTGTCTGAACATCATATCTCAAGATCAAAAGAAAGATCTACAATTATTAATGGTAGATATGAAGGTGATAAAGACACTTGTACTGTGTTTGTTGGCAACTTACCAAACACAATTACAAAAAAGAAAATTATCAAATATTTCAGAAAGTTTGGTACGATTGTAAATACGAGATTGCGATATGCTGCGGTATCTGATCCACGATTTCCCAAAAGACGTACTGTCATTAAGAAAGAGTTTCATAAAGACAGAACAAATATCCATGCATATGTACGTTTTACTGATGAAAATAGTACATATCGTGCTTTGGAAGCAAATGGTAATGTGTATGAGGGTTACCACCTGAGAATTGAGTTAGCTAACACGGAAGCTGAAGAAAAGCAGAGAATTAAAAAGAACAAATTGAATACTACAGTTAATATTACCAGTAATGATAGAAAAATTAGAAGTAGGACTGGGGAGGTGCGTAAAAATTTTGGAACCAAACCTGAGAGTAAGAAGATGAAAAACGGTTCTGATGATTATCAAAGGCGAACTGCATTAGCACGTAAGAAGAAAAGGATGAAATTTGCTGGACCATTCAAGAATATTGTGAAGATTGGTACGAGGACGAAAGGAAGATTTCAAGCAATGAAGATGAGATTTCCTAGAAGTCTTGAAAATAAAACCTTATTATGTGAGTACGCGGACACGAAAACGAAAATAATTAAAACGCCACAAGCTGTCAAAAAACGTATTTGTAAGAGGGTTGAAAAGAAAAAACCACAAAAAAAACTCAGCGCGTACATAAATAATGGTAATATGACCGGGGAAGGTTGTCAAAAAGGATGGGACGATCCACTTTCAACACACCGTCATAAAAGAGAGAGAGAGAGAGAGAGGTCATAAATTCTTTAGGAGTCAACGGCCGACTGCAGGGTAAGTGTTACTAATTACCAACAAAATTTGTTGTAACGGCACTGACTTAAAATGTACAACTATGTCTCCACCAAATAGAAAATTAAAAGCAATTAAATGTAACGGATTAAAGAAAACAATCTTCAGAATGTCCGAAAACTTAATAATTAAGTTAAATAATATTGGGTGAAATACCTTAGGTAAAATTGGTTGTGTAAGAATACATTAACCGAAGAAGATAAATAGATATGAATATAATAAGAATAAAATAAAGTAAATGGTAAATGAAAACCAATGCCAGTAAAATGAAACGGCATAGAGAAGAATGTAAAGGAAGGAAAAGAAAACCGAGTCCTGACGTTTACTATCCTGATATGATCGCGAAAAAGGTATCATTCAGATTCTTAGTTGACACCAGTGAAAAGTTATGAATTATAAAGCAATTGTAAGACGCAATAGAGTATTAAATAAATTGTAATAATTTTAACATTAATTAAACTAAAATGATAATTGTATAATTGTATAAACGATGAAGTAAAATACTAACAAGTGTAGTAGTATTTTTAATCTTCATGATAACGAAATGTGAACTGAAAATGTTAGCGATAATTATGTTAACATAAGTACATAGACAATATATATATATATATATATATATATATATATATATAGATATGTTAAACGAATGCCAGTGTAAGGACAATTAATATGGTTAGAATAAGATTGTTTAATATATGTGTTTAATATAACAATTGAATGACAACAATCAATAAAATTAGAATAGCAAGATGTAATTGGTGAATTAGTAACAATTTTGATAGTAATTAGTATTTTATAAATACTGTAAGGTAATATAGAGTAAATTAATGTGAATATAATAATGAATAGTTAAATTAAAGGTTAACATAATGATTAACATGTGTTAAAATTGTACAATGAAAATAGAGAATTCTAAAAATTATTTTACAGAAATATAAAATTTATTGATATGATAAATGATGCTAGCATTGAATAAAACTTGCTAAAATAATTTTGTAAATATTATAGGTCCTGTAAGGGAGATGTAAGGAGTTGTTTTAAATTGATGCAGAATGACGAGTTTAAATTTAATATCTAAAGATTAGTTTGTAAGTATAATTATATGTTAAGTAAGGGTTGTAAGAAAAGAAAGTTAAAAGATATATGTAACGGATTCATTTAAAAACGGAAAGCGAAAGTGTTTTGGAATAGGGTCCTGGGGTACTGTTTACATTACATAATAAACAGCCCGCAGTGGGTCACTACAGGTAGCAAATCCATTACACTACGTCCAACGGATGATGAGCCAATACTAGGAATATAAAATGTATGCATTTCGTCATGTTAAACCTCGATGACAAGGCGCAGAAATTTGAATCTCTTTTAGATGTATGAAATCCATCCAAAGCGACAAATTTCGGGGACGATATAACACCAAATCAGAAATTTTGAAAATTTCTTATTTTGAGTAGAGATGTATCTTTACGCGCCGTAACAGGGAATTGTTGTGTGAAACGCAGAGGTGACTGACAGGCAATAAAATCATATATCAGCCCCAACACGCTCACGGCAAATAGGCTGAGTTCATCGCTCTCCATACTAAGAAACGTTAAACTTTGACAACTACCTCAAATCCGTAGAAAAAAGGGCACAAAAGTAAACGAACTCATTTGAAGGAGCAGCTGTAGGTATTAACAATAGACCAGAATACGTATACACGCCAGCTGCATATAGCGAAACAAAAAAAAGGTATATGTTATTGAAAGACTCAAACGGTCAGCGACGGGACTTCGACCTTACTGAGAAGAGAGAAAGCTCGGAGTAATGTCCGAACACAAGCAGAAGTGTTGAAAGGAAGTTTGGTAAGGCCTGTAAGTAACAATAGTTGATGCCATTAGAACAACCAAATACACGAAAACAATACTTGACGAGAAAGTTAAGGGTTGTTTTGTTTACTCCAAAAAAGTGACAGGCAAGAATTATTGCTACAGTATCTAGCAGCGACAACGACCTCAGTGTAGTGACCTAGGGAAGGAATCTGGTGGGAATCCAAAGGCCTATCAGAGAAGTTCTTTCGGAAAAATAGGTGGTCTCTAAATCTGAAGAGTCGTAAAGTAGAACCAATTAGAAAACAGCGTAAGAAAAATCAGAAGTAAGTGGGAGAAATAAGGAATTCGATATAGGAACGCGAGAAAGGCGCGCTCGGGGAGTTTAACTAAAAATTTTGACGGAAACGGGAGTGTAAGTCCGCGACCGAGATTCCCATAGTTATTGGACTTAGAGAAATTCGGTACGATGGTTAGAAAAGTAAGCTCGTACTAGAACAGATTTCGGTAAAGAGAAAAACTGTAATTTTACTAGTGACGTACAAGTGAATTAATACAACATAAATGATAATCAAAAAACGCTGTAATTTAGTTGTGCAAATACGCAACAATAACTTTATCATCGAGTAACATTACGAAACGAGCTAAACCCGTAACAACAGTAATTCAAACCATAACGCAGTTAATAAATAATAATTAATAATGGCTGTAGAAGCGAATAACTATAATAACAATTAACGCGAACTAATTTGAGAGAGTGAAGTTTGGTGTTGTGCAGTGTCTTGTGACTCAAAGGAGACCACGTTACAATCTGCTAATCCAGAGGGAAATATCGCAGTTACGCCAGACGATCAAAATGCAACCACACAATATGAACCGCTACCAGATTCGGATACATACCACAAGTAAAATTTTCATGCTATAATTAGTATTAGGTCCACTGCCTGTTCACTTAAAGAACTCATAAGATTTAATTAAAGGATTAAGATAAAATTTTATTTAGAACAAAATTAAATCATATTAGGAAATTATGGAAATTAAGTTCATCTATAAGCACCGATTTTAAATGAATCCAGATCAATAATTAACAATGTCGTAATATATAATAATTTAAGAAAATTATTATTAAAAGTTTTGTCTTTGAATAAGAATTACAATATTTAAATTATTAGAGCTATGAATATGAGTAATGAAATAAGATTTATGAAAATGAATATGTTTATATTTTGATTAGAATTTATATAGTTCATATGTAAATGATAAAGTATGATAATCAATCATAGCTAATTGTAATAAATCGAAGAACAATTTATAAGAAAATTTGAGCATTTATTTATATTTTACCCTGAGATAAAGAGCATATAAAATTGTGTTATAAATTGGCTCCCACACGCGGGACATTAAAAAGATAACAGTAGAAAATCAATTTTAATTATTAAATTGGCGCTCCGGAACTAAGGGGCATACTATTTTGTTATAATCTAATGTCGTTATTTTTTTTTTTAACAACCACCATAGGGTTAAGAAAATTGCTATCAGTGCGTTCTATCACGCCATTCTCAAGCATATTCTTAACTTCCGCATCAACCTGTTGTTGATAGTGTAAGGGGATGGGGTAAGTCTTCCGCACAAATTTATTCTCATCAATGACTTGAATGTTGTGCTCATATACGTTTGTTGTGGTAGGTTTATTTGAAAACACCGATCCGAATTTATCAAGCACACGTTGCAATTTATCTTGCTCGCTGCTTGTTATTTGCCTACTGTGTGTCCGCAGGTTATGTGTTATCTTATCAGCTAGTTGAACAGCTGGGCGGGCTAATGTAGTCGGTTCACATACAGACCCCGTCTTACCCCTCATGCGTCCTAATCTGATATCGTGTCTACTATTATTAACCGTACATTTCAATATTTTGTTAGGGAAATCAATGGTCGCGTGCAGTTTATTTAATGCATCCACTCCCAAAATAATATCATACACAAGTTTCTTAATAATAAGTACCGTGATTTCTATTTCCATTCCCTGAATGGATATTGTTATAAGTGCTTGACGGTCAACCATCTGTGACTCACCCGTCGCTGATTTTAGGATTTTGTGATTTACTGGCAGAATCGGGATTTTTTTAAAGTGTTTCTTGTGCCTCTCTAGGAACCGCTCATCCATTAACGCGATCTCTGCGCCGCTGTCGAACAAAACCTCACCGACACACCCGTTAATTTTCGCATTGACAATGAGGTCAGTGTCATTTTCAATACTAATAATCTTCTCACCTTCATTATTATTATTATTGCAAATTAAACTATCTCTAATTTCTGCAGGATATAGGCCAGACACCACAAATTTATTCTTATAACTAACATTTTTCACACTTGATTGATTGAACTGCTTTTTACTGTTACAACGGTTTTTTGACATTTCATTCATACCTTTATGTGTATTAGTTACTTTGTTGCACGGACTCACGCCGTGCAGCCTTACACGTTTTTTGACTGCTCTACAGCTGAATCATCTTCCGCCACTACTGCTACTTTATTGGTATTAAATTTCTGATTGGTATTTCTATTTGGTATTTTATATTGTTGTTGTTGTGGTGACTGTGTTTGCTTTGTTTGGGGTTGATATTGAAAATTTTTACGCGGTGTTTCATTATTGTTACCACCGTTATTCGGGTTGTCAATACCTTCCCATTTTGTAAGCAATATGAGTAGCTCTTCCAAAGACTTAACCCCTTGCGTAAGGACGGCCACCTGTATGCTACGTCCAAAATGGTGTGCAAGTTTATTTACTATGTCCGGTTCAGTTAAGTTAGGCTCTAGATACTTAGCTCTTGATATCAACTGAATCACATATGATTCTTTAGAACCTTTGGTACTGGAATATTTTCCAAACTCCAGCTGCACACGGATCTTCCTCTGGATCTCCTCATTCCAGTATCTAGTCCTGAAATGTCTTACCAGGTCTTCATACGTGTTGATCTTATCCTGGACAAAAGCGAACCACTCCGCCGCAGTACCCTTAAGTCGCCGCACTATGAAATTAATTTTATCAGCCTCACTTAAATTGTCACCAATCGCCTCCAGATCCCGCTGGCAAACCTTAATGAAATTCATGGGGTTTTCATTCTCTCGTCCAAAGAACTTTAGCTGCGAATTGACATCATACAAGGTCTTATAGACATACGTGGTACAATTTAGCAGTGACGAGGTATTTTGCAGCCGTGACACTTGATGTTGCAGCTCTTGGATACGCAGGTCTTGCTTAGCCACTAATTCATTCACAGTGGATGTGTGTTGTACTACTTTCTCTTCACTTCCAGAGAGTTTCGCTTCACATTCACTAACACGTGAATTATTAGCTTCCAAACTCGCCTCTATATTAGCTTTCATAGCCTCCACTGTTTCGCTAATTCACTTTTCCGCCGCATCTAACATTTGTTTACTTCGTTTAGATTGTTCCTGCACGGCCGCGTATAATTTTTTGTTCTCATCATGGAGCGATTTGTTTTGTTTCTCGGCTTCTACTTTACTGGCTTTATTTTCGTCTGAAATGTTGCTGAAGAGAAGGGAGGGGCTTTGCTGCGTTGTTGGGTCGTCAGGCGTGGCTTATAGATGATAGACGGTTCACCCTGAAACGCTTTCTGGTGTCCTGTAACAGCTGGGCTGGTGTCCTGTAATTCCCACGATGACTCTGACGCTTCGCACACCACAACGGTTCTACGGATCTTATTATTCGTTTAATTAATATAGAGTTTATAACTAACAAGTATCTCAGGTAACAGTGAGTTTTATATAACAACGGTATATGGAACTTATACCACTCCGGACTCTTCAGGTGTTCACGCGAATCACAGGGTCTACCGCGATCAGCAGACCACCCTATGCGGAAATCTTCCACTAACGCGGAAACTTCTTGATGATACAACTTACTATTACGTAATTATTAAATTTTACTGACACTGCAGAAAATCTCACACAGTGATACAGTTCACACTCACTTATTACACACGTAATGCTTTAGTAATAATGCCGTGTGTAAGGAGGTAATATTCAACTGTTCTGAGTCTTCACCCGTGTTACTATCACCGAATAGTCTTTAGACATTCTTGCAAGCGACAGAATCTTGAACAAGAACTGCGTGACCCGATCGTGATAGATGGTAGAGAAGAACTCTCATAATTATGCACACAATGCTGTAATAATAACACTGTGTGTAGTTGTAAAACACGAATAACTCTGAGTCTTCACACCCGTTGCTATCGTCGAATAGTCTTTACAAATTCTTGCAAGCGGCAGAATCTTGAACAAGAATTGTACGTCCCGATCGCGATAGCTGGCTGAGAAGAACTGCCTGTGTAACAACAGGCTTAAGAAAATTTCCTACTACCTTACAGCGTTTTATTGGTGGAAGGAAGTCACATGGTTACATAGACCATGACATGCAACTTTTCATGCTGTAAAGTGCATTTACTTTGTAAGAGCATGCATAGCGGTAATCAGAATACCCTTATCTCATGCATACTGCATACTTTAATAAGATCATAAATGAATGTCAATTAATAGCTAGAAATGTACAGGGATTGTAGGGAATACATTTGTTTATGTTCAGTTCAGTGTCGTAACACAATGATAATTTATTCACGCACTGCCAGGGAAACGTTTACCATTCGCGGACGCGCGTACATTCCCACAAACACAGAACATGAATAAACAATAAATAAATAATACACAGTTTTACTAAACTGAAATCCTTATCCTTACTAAAATACAACTGATATCATAACCAAATCTAACAACCTACCAATTTAAACATGAATGTGCATAGTCTGTGTATTATATGAGGTTGCCTCGCTTATCAGGATCCTGTGATTCATTGCAGGATTAACCTCTTCCCGCAAAAAAAAAAATAAAATTATTTTTTTTTTTTTTGATATACCAAAACAATTTCCTAATCCTGAAACAATAATACTAATACCCTCAAACCAAAAATCAAATAAACATCCTCATAGCAATACTAACATTTCATAACTGTCAACTTGACACCTTAAAACCAAAACAAATACACATGTTCTTGACAAGCAGATAACAAAATTACGCAGGGTCACAAAGTACAACAGACTGCATTCCTTATCTTAACTAGATTATCGCTCGTTCACAGAGTCATCTTACATATAACATTTAAACCTGAACTGACATATTTAAATAGCTACACATTCTTACACCCTATATCCTGACATTTATTTATGGTGATCTATGGATCCTTTGTATAATATTTTCTTAACGAGGAAGCATGGAATTTACCAATCGCACGGTTGGTATTTGGGTTGGTTAATATAAATGTATTTTTTCCAACCTGCTCCGATAGGGTATAAGGACCATTATAAAGCCTAAAAAACTTCGCGGCTGTGTTGTCCTCCCTTCTACCAACATTCAATGCTCGTAAAAACACTCTCTCTCCAGTCTTGAACCTCACCAGCTTATGTTCAGCATTAAATTTTTCCGTGCGCTCCTCTGCGCACTTTTTAATGCATCTTCTCGCCTCGAGTTTCTTTATTTCGACCGGTATTGGCATATTCTGCGTCGCTATCCTTTCAATGTGCTTTTCCCAGACCCGGCCTGGCATTTCTCCGGTTTGGAGTTCATTTGGGGTATATCCAGTAGTTGAATTATAATTCCCATTTATGGCTGATTCAAAAAATTCCAGGAATTCCGGCCATTTGCTCTGGTTAGTATTACAGTATGTCCGGAATAATCGTCCCAACTCCTTATTGACGCGTTCGGCCAAGTTACCTTGCGGTCTCCGGATCGCCGTCAGGACAGTCTGAACACCGTGTTTCTCGAGCTCGGAGTGCCACTTGGTGTTCGTAAATTGCTTACCCTGATCTGATAGTATCTTCCTTATGGGACCATTTTTCGGCATGTATCTATTTAGTATAATGTTTACGACCGCCGATGTTGTTGGTCTACCAATAGCGTACAGGCTAACATGTTTGGTAAAAGCATCCATAACAACCACAAGGTTCTTCATTCCCCGCGCCGCCCGCGGAAGTGGACCTAAAAAGTCAATGCAGACAAGATCATTTTTATTTCGTGCAACAATGTTACCCATTTCTACCTGGGTATGTTGGTTTGGATACTTCGCTGTTTGGCAGACGTGGCATGTGCGGAGTATGGCCTTTATCTTCCTGGTCATATTTAGCCACACAAAATCCTCCCGCATTGCCAGGTAACATTTATAAGGCCCCGCATGAGCCAGGCTCTCATGACACATCCAGGTGAGGTCTTCCACCATCGCGTCAGGCACCATGATCTTCCATCCACCATTGACAATTTTATACAATACATTTTTATATATTCTGTACTTGGGGTTTTCTTGGATCCGGATCGCGTCACTGATCTGGTTCAATTTGGTGTCCCGTTGCTGTTCCATACCTATATTTTTTAACTTATTTTTAAGACTGTCTTCTATTTTATATTTGACAGCTAGAATTTGTACTTCTTGGTTATTAGACGTATGACGCTCTTCCATCATCGGAGGGTATCGGCTTAACGTGTCAGCTGTTTTATTCTCGCTTGCCTTACAGTACTTAATTGTGAAGTCATAGTCCTGGATGGCCATGATCCAACGGGATATGCGAGCGTTAGCCAACTTGCAGCGCAGCATGAACGATAAGGCCTGGTTGTCCGAAAGGATTTTGAAATGTTGCCCAACCAGGTAATAACGAAATTTGCTGATGCAGTATACAATAGCCAATATTTCTTTCTCCGATGTGAAATAGTTGCGTTCGGCCCCTTTTAGTGACCTACTGCTGTGAGCAATTACTTTGTGCTCACCCTTCTCATTCCGTTGGTAGAGTACACCCCCGATGGCATAATCTGAAGCATCGTAATTCAAGACATACGTGCCCTCTTTCTCAGGATGGAACACGTGAAGTTTTCTGCTGTACAAATTTTTAGTCGCGTCGGATGCATGCTGATGACTCTCCTCCCATCTCCATTTAGTACCCTTACGTAGCAGTTCCAATAACGGCTCAATTGTTCCAGAATATTCTGGAGTAAAACATCGGAAGTAACCAGTCAATCCGAGGAACGTCTGATATCCCTAGGTTTTGTGGGGTTTGGGAACTCCATGACTGCATGTATTTTTTCCGGATCCGTTGTTATACCCTCCGCTGAAATTATATGTCCTAAAAACTTAATTTGCGATTTTCCAAACTCGCACTTTTCAAGATTGAGGGTCAGGTTAGCGTCTTGCAATTTCCGAAATACAATCTTGAGATGTTCGAGATGTTCCTCAAAAGATTTTGATATAATCAAAATATCATCAACAAATATGCTGACAAAATCTTCCACCTCGGGCCCCAAAGCTAATACCAAACACCTGACCATGGCCGCTAAACTTGTAACTAATCCAAAGGGAACTACAGTACTTTGAACTGGTAGCATTTATTGCGATATAGAAATGCTGTGTACGTTCTTGATTCTTCAGCAAGGGGGATCTGCCAGAATCCACTTTTAAGATCGAGGCGAGACATGTATTTAACCCCTTGGCATTTAATGAATAGGTTCTCCGCATTCGGAGCACAGTCGAAGCATTTTTTTGTAATGGAGTTAAGATTTCTCATGTCGAGACATAATCTAATGTCGTTATTTTTTTTTTTAACAACCACCATAGGGTTAAGAAAATTGCTATCAGTGCGTTCTATCACGCCATTCTCAAGCATATTCTTAACTTCCGCATCAACCTGTTGTTGATAGTGTAAGGGGATGGGGTAAGTCTTCCGCACAAATTTATTCTCATCAATGACTTGAATGTTGTGCTCATATACGTTTGTTGTGGTAGGTTTATTTGAAAACACCGATCCGAATTTATCAAGCACACGTTGCAATTTATCTTGCTCGCTGCTCGTTATTTGCCTACTGTGTGTCCGCAGGTTATGTGTTATCTTATCAGCTAGTTGAACAGCTGGGCGGGCTAATGTAGTCGGTTCACATACAGACCCCGTCTTACCCCTCCTGCGTCCTAATCTGATATCGTGTCTACTATTATTAACCGTACATTTCAATATTTTGTTAGGGAAATCAATGGTCGCGTGCAGTTTATTTAATGCATCCACTCCCAAAATAATATCATACGCAAGTTTCTTAATAATAAGTACCGTGATTTCTATTTCCATTCCCTGAATGGATATTGTTATAAGTGCTTGACGGTCAACCATCTGTGACTCACCCGTCGCTGATTTTATGATTTTGTGATTTATTGGCAGAATCGGGATTTTTTTTTAAGTGTTTCTTGTGCCTCTCTAGGAACCGCTCATCCATTAACGAGATCTCTGCGCCGCTGTCGAACAAAACCTCACCGACACACCCGTTAATTTTCGCATTGACAATGAGGTCAGTGTCATTTTCAATACTAATAATCTTCTCACCTTCATTATTATTATTATTGCAAATTAAACTATCTCTAATTTCTGCAGGATATAGGCCAGACACCACAAATTTATTCTTATAACTAACATTTTTTACACTTGATTGATTGAACTGCTTTTTACTGTTACAACGGGTTTTTGACATTTCATTCATACCTTTATGTGTATTAGTTACTTTGTTGCACGGATTCACGCCGTGCAGCCTTACACGTTTTTTGACTGCTCTACATCTGAATCATCTTCCGCCACTACTGCTACTTTATTGGTATTAAATTTCTGATTGGTATTTCTATTTGGTATTTTATGTTGTTGTTGTTGTGGTGACTGTGTTTGCTTTGTTTGGGGTTGATATTGAAAATTTTTACGCGGTGTTTCATTATTGTTACCACCGTTATTCGGGTTGTCAATACCTTCCCATTTTGTAAGCAATATGAGTAGCTCTTCCAAAGACTTAACCCCTTGCGTAAGGACGGCCACCTGTATGCTACGTCCAAAATGGTGTGCAAGTTTATTTACTATGTCCGGTTCAGTTAAGTTAGGCTCTAGATACTTAGCTCTTGATATCAACTGAATCACATATGATTCTTTAGAACCTTTGGTACTGGAATATTTTCCAAACTCCAGCTGCACACGGATCTTCCTCTGGATCTCCTCATTCCAGTATCTAGCCCTGAAATGTCTTACCAGGTCTTCATACGTGTTGATCTTATCCTGGACAAAAGCGAACCACTCCGCCGCAGTACCCTTAAGTCGCCGCACTATGAAATTAATTTTATCAGCCTCACTTAAATTGTCACCAATCGCCTCCAGATCCCGCTGGCAAACCTTAATGAAATTCATGGGGTTTTCATTCTCACGTCCAAAGAACTTTAGCTGCGAATTGACATCATACAAGGTCTTATAGACATACGTGGTACAATTTAGCGGTGACGAGGTATTTTGCAGCCGTGACACTTGATGTTGCAGCTCTTGGATACGCAGGTCTTGCTTAGCCACTAATTCATTCACAGTGGTTGTGTGTTGTACTACTTTCTCTTCACTTCCAGAGAGTTTCGCTTCATATTCACTAACACGTGAATTATTAGCTTCCAAACTCGCCTCTATATTAGCTTTCATAGCCTCCACTGTTTCGCTAATTCGCTTTTCCGCCGCATCTAACATTTGTTTACTTCGTTTAGATTGTTCCTGCACGGCCGCGTATAATTTTTTGTTCTCGTCATGGAGCGATTTGTTTTGTTTCTCGGCTTCTACTTTACTGGCTTTATTTGCGTCTGAAATTTGCTGTATACCGGCTTTACTGGCTTTAATTTCTTCGGACATGGTTTCCATCTTCGCTAACATGGCCGCTAAAGCATTCTCTATCCCTTTTGACTCCACCATAGCGACCAAAATTCAATTTAAAATTTAATAAATTTAAACTTACTGATTTATACGCTAAGAAAATTATTATTACTACAAGATTATTAACGTAGTGTAACCAGTTTATACGCACATAGAAAGCAGTTCAAAATATCAAAATGTAAATAAACCTTATCTAACACACACAACTAATAATCTACCTCCAATATACTGCTAAAATTTGTTCATATATGACACACAAGAGAATATGCACAATTGATAAATTATATCCTCAGATTTTCATATGAACCATACACATACAAATATTACATTAATTATAATTATACGTCGGATGTTACCAACAAATTTTATACTCTTACACAAATATATAATAGCGTAAAATTACCGCTATTTAACGTGCCCTACGTTGCTAAGCGCCAAATATCACTATGCGACAACACAAATTACTAAACTATTGGCGCATACGATATGGTAGTATGTGTATCTTAAATTAAAAGTCTATATTGGAGGGTTTAAGATTACTTATTGCACAAGACATATGTAATTGTTTATATGGTATATTTGATAAGTACAATAATGGTAGTGTTTGATATAGAGTCTTTTAAAATGTTAAATACTGTTCATACACATGATGTGATATGTTACATAAGTGAAGATTCCCACGATGATGTTGCTGAAGAGAAGGGAGGGGCTTTGCTGCGTTGTTGGGTCGTCAGGCGTGGCTTATAGATGATAGACGGTTCACCCTGAAACGCTTTCTGGTGTCCTGTAACAGCTGGGCTGGTGTCCTGTAATTCCCACGATGACTCTGACGCTTCGCACACCACAACGGTTCTACGGATCTTATTATTCGTTTAATTAATATAGAGTTTATAACTAACAAGTATCTCAGGTAACAGTGAGTTTTATATAACAACGGTACATTGAACTTATACCACTCCGGACTCTTCAGGTGTTCACGCGAATCACAGGGTCTACCGCGATCAGCAGACCACCCTATGCGGAAATCTTCCACTAACGCGGAAACTTCTTGATGATACAACTTACTATTACGTAATTATTAAATTTTACTGACACTGCAGAAAATCTCACACAGTGATACAGTTCACACTCACTTATTACACACGTAATGCTTTAGTAATAATGCCGTGTGTAAGGAGGTAATATTCAACTGTTCTGAGTCTTCACCCGTGTTACTATCACCGAATAGTCTTTAGACATTCTTGCAAGCGACAGAATCTTGAACAAGAACTGCGTGACCCGATCGTGATAGATGGTAGAGAAGAACTCTCATAATTATGCACACAATGCTGTAATAATAACACTGTGTGTAGTTGTAAAACACGAATAACTCTGAGTCTTCACACCCGTTGCTATCGTCGAATAGTCTTTACAAATTCTTGCAAGCGGCAGAATCTTGAACAAGAATTGTACGTCCCGATCGCGATAGCTGGCTGAGAAGAACTGCCTGTGTAACAACAGGCTTAAGAAAATTTCCTACTACCTTACAGCGTTTTATTGGTGGAAGGAAGTCACATGGTTACATAGACCATGACATGCAACTTTTCATGCTGTAAAGTGCATTTACTTTGTAAGAGCATGCATAGCGGTAATCAGAATACCCTTATCTCATGCATACTGCATACTTTAATAAGATCATAAATGAATGTCAATTAATAGCTAGAAATGTACAGGGATTGTAGGGAATACATTTGTTTATGTTCAGTTCAGTGTCGTAACACAATGATAATTTATTCACGCACTGCCAGGGAAACGTTTACCATTCGCGGACGCGCGTACATTCCCACAAACACAGTACATGAATAAACAATAAATAAATAATACACAGTTTTACTAAACTGAAATCCTTATCCTTACTAAAATACAACTGATATCATAACCAAATCTAACAACCTACCAATTTAAACATGAATGTGCATAGTCTGTGTATTATATGAGGTTGCCTCGCTTATCAGGATCCTGTGATTCATTGCAGGATTAACCTCTTCCCGCAAAAAAAAAATAAAATTCTTTTTTTTTTTTGATATACCAAAACAATTTCCTAATCCTGAAACAATAATACTAATACCCTCAAACCAAAAATCAAATAAACATCCTCATAGCAATACTAACATTTCATAACTGTCAACTTGACACCTTAAAACCAAAACAAATACACATGTTCTTGACAAGCAGATAACAAAATTACGCAGGGTCACAAAGTACAACAGACTGCATTCCTTATCTTAACTAGATTATCGCTCGTTCACAGAGTCATCTTACATATAACATTTAAACCTGAACTGACATATTTAAATAGCTACACATTCTTACACCCTATATCCTGACATTTATTTATGGTGATCTATGGATCCTTTGTATAATATTTTCTTAACGAGGAAGCATGGAATTTACCAATCGCACGGTTGGTATTTGGGTTGGTTAATATAAATGTATTTTTTCCAACCTGCTCCGATAGGGTATAAGGACCATTATAAAGCCTAAAAAACTTCGCGGCTGTGTTGTCCTCCCTTCTACCAACATTCAATGCTCGTAAAAACACTCTCTCTCCAGTCTTGAACCTCACCAGCTTATGTTCAGCATTAAATTTTTCCGTGCGCTCCTCTGCGCACTTTTTAATGCATCTTCTCGCCTCGAGTTTCTTTATTTCGACCGGTATTGGCATATTCTGCGTCGCTATCCTTTCAATGTGCTTTTCCCAGACCCGGCCTGGCATTTCTCCGGTTTGGAGTTCATTTGGGGTATATCCAGTAGTTGAATTATAATTCCCATTTATGGCTGATTCAAAAAATTCCAGGAATTCCGGCCATTTGCTCTGGTTAGTATTACAGTATGTCCGGAATAATCGTCCCAACTCCTTATTGACGCGTTCGGCCAAGTTACCTTGCGGTCTCCGGATCGCCGTCAGGACAGTCTGAACACCGTGTTTCTCGAGCTCGGAGTGCCACTTGGTGTTCGTAAATTGCTTACCCTGATCTGATAGTATCTTCCTTATGGGACCATTTTTCGGCATGTATCTATTTAGTATAATGTTTACGACCGCCGATGTTGTTGGTCTACCAATAGCGTACAGGCTAACATGTTTGGTAAAAGCATCCATAACAACCACAAGGTTCTTCATTCCCCGCGCCGCCCGCGGAAGTGGACCTAAAAAGTCAATGCAGACAAGGTCATTTTTATTTCGTGCAACAATGTTACCCATTTCTACCTGGGTATGTTGGTTTGGATACTTCGCTGTTTGGCAGACGTGGCATGTGCGGAGTATGGCCTTTATCTTCCTGGTCATATTTAGCCACACAAAATCCTCCCGCATTGCCAGGTAACATTTATAAGGCCCCGCATGAGCCAGGCTCTCATGACACATCCAGGTGAGGTCTTCCACCATCGCGTCAGGCACCATGATCTTCCATCCACCATTGACAATTTTATACAATACATTTTTATATATTCTGTACTTGGGGTTTTCTTGGATCCGGATCGCGTCACTGATCTGGTTCAATTTGGTGTCCCGTTGCTGTTCCATACCTATATTTTTTAACTTATTTTTAAGACTGTCTTCTATTTTATATTTGACAGCTAGAATTTGTACTTCTTGGTTATTAGACGTATGACGCTCTTCCATCATCGGAGGGTATCGGCTTAACGTGTCAGCTGTTTTATTCTCGCTTGCCTTACAGTACTTAATTGTGAAGTCATAGTCCTGGATGGCCATGATCCAACGGGATATGCGAGCGTTAGCCAACTTGCAGCGCAGCATGAACGATAAGGCCTGGTTGTCCGAAAGGATTTTGAAATGTTGCCCAACCAGGTAATAACGAAATTTGCTGATGCAGTATACAATAGCCAATATTTCTTTCTCCGATGTGAAATAGTTGCGTTCGGCCCCTTTTAGTGACCTACTGCTGTGAGCAATTACTTTGTGCTCACCCTTCTCATTCCGTTGGTAGAGTACACCCCCGATGGCATAATCTGAAGCATCGTAATTCAAGACATACGTGCCCTCTTTCTCAGGATGGAACACGTGAAGTTTTCTGCTGTACAAATTTTTAGTCGCGTCGGATGCATGCTGATGACTCTCCTCCCATCTCCATTTAGTACCCTTACGTAGCAGTTCCAATAACGGCTCAATTGTTCCAGAATATTCTGGAGTAAAACATCGGAAGTAACCAGTCAATCCGAGGAACGTCTGATATCCCTAGGTTTTGTGGGGTTTGGGAACTCCATGACTGCATGTATTTTTTCCGGATCCGTTGTTATACCCTCCGCTGAAATTATATGTCCTAAAAACTTAATTTGCGATTTTCCAAACTCGCACTTTTCAAGATTGAGGGTCAGGTTAGCGTCTTGCAATTTCCGAAATACAATCTTGAGATGTTCGAGATGTTCCTCAAAAGATTTTGATATAATCAAAATATCATCAACAAATATGCTGACAAAATCTTCCACCTCGGGCCCCAAAGCTAATACCAAACACCTGACCATGGCCGCTAAACTTGTAACTAATCCAAAGGGAACTACAGTACTTTGAACTGGTAGCATTTATTGCGATATAGAAATGCTGTGTACGTTCTTGATTCTTCAGCAAGGGGGATCTGCCAGAATCCACTTTTAAGATCGAGGCGAGACATGTATTTAACCCCTTGGCATTTAATGAATAGGTTCTCCGCATTCGGAGCACAGTCGAAGCATTTTTTTGTAATGGAGTTAAGATTTCTCATGTCGAGACATAATCTAATGTCGTTATTTTTTTTTTTAACAACCACCATAGGGTTAAGAAAATTGCTATCAGTGCGTTCTATCACGCCATTCTCAAGCATATTCTTAACTTCCGCATCAACCTGTTGTTGATAGTGTAAGGGGATGGGGTAAGTCTTCCGCACAAATTTATTCTCATCAATGACTTGAATGTTGTGCTCATATACGTTTGTTGTGGTAGGTTTATTTGAAAACACCGATCCGAATTTATCAAGCACACGTTGCAATTTATCTTGCTCGCTGCTCGTTATTTGCCTACTGTGTGTCCGCAGGTTATGTGTTATCTTATCAGCTAGTTGAACAGCTGGGCGGGCTAATGTAGTCGGTTCACATACAGACCCCGTCTTACCCCTCCTGCGTCCTAATCTGATATCGTGTCTACTATTATTAACCGTACATTTCAATATTTTGTTAGGGAAATCAATGGTCGCGTGCAGTTTATTTAATGCATCCACTCCCAAAATAATATCATACGCAAGTTTCTTAATAATAAGTACCGTGATTTCTATTTCCATTCCCTGAATGGATATTGTTATAAGTGCTTGACGGTCAACCATCTGTGACTCACCCGTCGCTGATTTTATGATTTTGTGATTTATTGGCAGAATCGGGATTTTTTTTTAAGTGTTTCTTGTGCCTCTCTAGGAACCGCTCATCCATTAACGAGATCTCTGCGCCGCTGTCGAACAAAACCTCACCGACACACCCGTTAATTTTCGCATTGACAATGAGGTCAGTGTCATTTTCAATACTAATAATCTTCTCACCTTCATTATTATTATTATTGCAAATTAAACTATCTCTAATTTCTGCAGGATATAGGCCAGACACCACAAATTTATTCTTATAACTAACATTTTTTACACTTGATTGATTGAACTGCTTCTTACTGTTACAACGGGTTTTTGACATTTCATTCATACCTTTATGTGTATTAGTTACTTTGTTGCACGGATTCACGCCGTGCAGCCTTACACGTTTTTTGACTGCTCTACATCTGAATCATCTTCCGCCACTACTGCTACTTTATTGGTATTAAATTTCTGATTGGTATTTCTATTTGGTATTTTATGTTGTTGTTGTTGTGGTGACTGTGTTTGCTTTGTTTGGGGTTGATATTGAAAATTTTTACGCGGTGTTTCATTATTGTTACCACCGTTATTCGGGTTGTCAATACCTTCCCATTTTGTAAGCAATATGAGTAGCTCTTCCAAAGACTTAACCCCTTGCGTAAGGACGGCCACCTGTATGCTACGTCCAAAATGGTGTGCAAGTTTATTTACTATGTCCGGTTCAGTTAAGTTAGGCTCTAGATACTTAGCTCTTGATATCAACTGAATCACATATGATTCTTTAGAACCTTTGGTACTGGAATATTTTCCAAACTCCAGCTGCACACGGATCTTCCTCTGGATCTCCTCATTCCAGTATCTAGCCCTGAAATGTCTTACCAGGTCTTCATACGTGTTGATCTTATCCTGGACAAAAGCGAACCACTCCGCCGCAGTACCCTTAAGTCGCCGCACTATGAAATTAATTTTATCAGCCTCACTTAAATTGTCACCAATCGCCTCCAGATCCCGCTGGCAAACCTTAATGAAATTCATGGGGTTTTCATTCTCACGTCCAAAGAACTTTAGCTGCGAATTGACATCATACAAGGTCTTATAGACATACGTGGTACAATTTAGCGGTGACGAGGTATTTTGCAGCCGTGACACTTGATGTTGCAGCTCTTGGATACGCAGGTCTTGCTTAGCCACTAATTCATTCACAGTGGATGTGTGTTGTACTACTTTCTCTTCACTTCCAGAGAGTTTCGCTTCATATTCACTAACACGTGAATTATTAGCTTCCAAACTCGCCTCTATATTAGCTTTCATAGCCTCCACTGTTTCGCTAATTCGCTTTTCCGCCGCATCTAACATTTGTTTACTTCGTTTAGATTGTTCCTGCACGGCCGCGTATAATTTTTTGTTCTCGTCATGGAGCGATTTGTTTTGTTTCTCGGCTTCTACTTTACTGGCTTTATTTGCGTCTGAAATTTGCTGTATACCGGCTTTACTGGCTTTAATTTCTTCGGACATGGTTTCCATCTTCGCTAACATGGCCGCTAAAGCATTCTCTATCCCTTTTGACTCCACCATAGTGACCAAAATTCAATTTAAAATTTAATAAATTTAAACTTACTGATTTATACGCTAAGAAAATTATTATTACTACAAGATTATTAACGTAGTGTAACCAGTTTATACGCACATAGAAAGCAGTTCAAAATATCAAAATGTAAATAAACCTTATCTAACACACACAACTAATAATCTACCTCCAATATACTGCTAAAATTTGTTCATATATGACACACAAGAGAATATGCACAATTGATAAATTATATCCTCAGATTTTCATATGAACCATACACATACAAATATTACATTAATTATAATTATACGTCGGATGTTACCAACAAATTTTATACTCTTACACAAATATATAATAGCGTAAAATTACCGCTATTTAACGTGCCCTACGTTGCTAAGCGCCAAATATCACTATGCGACAACACAAATTACTAAACTATTGGCGCATACGATATGGTAGTATGTGTATCTTAAATTAAAAGTCTATATTGGAGGGTTTAAGATTACTTATTGCACAAGACATATGTAATTGTTTATATGGTATATTTGATAAGTACAATAATGGTAGTGTTTGATATAGAGTCTTTTAAAATGTTAAATACTGTTCATACACATGATGTGATATGTTACATAAGTGAAGATTCCCACGATGATGTTGCTGAAGAGAAGGGAGGGGCTTTGCTGCGTTGTTGGGTCGTCAGGCGTGGCTTATAGATGATAGACGGTTCACCCTGAAACGCTTTCTGGTGTCCTGTAACAGCTGGGCTGGTGTCCTGTAATTCCCACGATGACTCTGACGCTTCGCACACCACAACGGTTCTACGGATCTTATTATTCGTTTAATTAATATAGAGTTTATAACTAACGAGTATCTCAGGTAACAGTGAGTTTTATATAACAACGGTACATTGAACTTATACCACTCCGGACTCTTCAGGTGTTCACGCGAATCACAGGGTCTACCGCGATCAGCAGACCACCCTATGCGGAAATCTTCCACTAACGCGGAAACTTCTTGATGATACAACTTACTATTACGTAATTATTAAATTTTACTGACACTGCAGAAAATCTCACACAGTGATACAGTTCACACTCACTTATTACACACGTAATGCTTTAGTAATAATGCCGTGTGTAAGGAGGTAATATTCAACTGTTCTGAGTCTTCACCCGTGTTACTATCACCGAATAGTCTTTAGACATTCTTGCAAGCGACAGAATCTTGAACAAGAACTGCGTGACCCGATCGTGATAGATGGTAGAGAAGAACTCTCATAATTATGCACACAATGCTGTAATAATAACACTGTGTGTAGTTGTAAAACACGAATAACTCTGAGTCTTCACACCCGTTGCTATCGTCGAATAGTCTTTACAAATTCTTGCAAGCGGCAGAATCTTGAACAAGAATTGTACGTCCCGATCGCGATAGCTGGCTGAGAAGAACTGCCTGTGTAACAACAGGCTTAAGAAAATTTCCTACTACCTTACAGCGTTTTATTGGTGGAAGGAAGTCACATGGTTACATAGACCATGACATGCAACTTTTCATGCTGTAAAGTGCATTTACTTTGTAAGAGCATGCATAGCGGTAATCAGAATACCCTTATCTCATGCATACTGCATACTTTAATAAGATCATAAATGAATGTCAATTAATAGCTAGAAATGTACAGGGATTGTAGGGAATACATTTGTTTATGTTCAGTTCAGTGTCGTAACACAATGATAATTTATTCACGCACTGCCAGGGAAACGTTTACCATTCGCGGACGCGCGTACATTCCCACAAACACAGTACATGAATAAACAATAAATAAATAATACACAGTTTTACTAAACTGAAATCCTTATCCTTACTAAAATACAACTGATATCATAACCAAATCTAACAACCTACCAATTTAAACATGAATGTGCATAGTCTGTGTATTATATGAGGTTGCCTCGCTTATCAGGATCCTGTGATTCATTGCAGGATTAACCTCTTCCCGCAAAAAAAAAAATAAAATTCTTTTTTTTTTTTTTGATATACCAAAACAATTTCCTAATCCTGAAACAATAATACTAATACCCTCAAACCAAAAATCAAATAAACATCCTCATAGCAATACTAACATTTCATAACTGTCAACTTGACACCTTAAAACCAAAACAAATACACATGTTCTTGACAAGCAGATAACAAAATTACGCAGGGTCACAAAGTACAACAGACTGCATTCCTTATCTTAACTAGATTATCGCTCGTTCACAGAGTCATCTTACATATAACATTTAAACCTGAACTGACATATTTAAATAGCTACACATTCTTACACCCTATATCCTGACATTTATTTATGGTGATCTATGGATCCTTTGTATAATATTTTCTTAACGAGGAAGCATGGAATTTACCAATCGCACGGTTGGTATTTGGGTTGGTTAATATAAATGTATTTTTTCCAACCTGCTCCGATAGGGTATAAGGACCATTATAAAGCCTAAAAAACTTCGCGGCTGTGTTGTCCTCCCTTCTACCAACATTCAATGCTCGTAAAAACACTCTCTCTCCAGTCTTGAACCTCACCAGCTTATGTTCAGCATTAAATTTTTCCGTGCGCTCCTCTGCGCACTTTTTAATGCATCTTCTCGCCTCGAGTTTCTTTATTTCGACCGGTATTGGCATATTCTGCGTCGCTATCCTTTCAATGTGCTTTTCCCAGACCCGGCCTGGCATTTCTCCGGTTTGGAGTTCATTTGGGGTATATCCAGTAGTTGAATTATAATTCCCATTTATGGCTGATTCAAAAAATTCCAGGAATTCCGGCCATTTGCTCTGGTTAGTATTACAGTATGTCCGGAATAATCGTCCCAACTCCTTATTGACGCGTTCGGCCAAGTTACCTTGCGGTCTCCGGATCGCCGTCAGGACAGTCTGAACACCGTGTTTCTCGAGCTCGGAGTGCCACTTGGTGTTCGTAAATTGCTTACCCTGATCTGATAGTATCTTCCTTATGGGACCATTTTTCGGCATGTATCTATTTAGTATAATGTTTACGACCGCCGATGTTGTTGGTCTACCAATAGCGTACAGGCTAACATGTTTGGTAAAAGCATCCATAACAACCACAAGGTTCTTCATTCCCCGCGCCGCCCGCGGAAGTGGACCTAAAAAGTCAATGCAGACAAGGTCATTTTTATTTCGTGCAACAATGTTACCCATTTCTACCTGGGTATGTTGGTTTGGATACTTCGCTGTTTGGCAGACGTGGCATGTGCGGAGTATGGCCTTTATCTTCCTGGTCATATTTAGCCACACAAAATCCTCTCGCATTGCCAGGTAACATTTATAAGGCCCCGCATGAGCCAGGCTCTCATGACACATCCAGGTGAGGTCTTCCACCATCGCGTCAGGCACCATGATCTTCCATCCACCATTGACAATTTTATACAATACATTTTTATATATTCTGTACTTGGGGTTTTCTTGGATCCGGATCGCGTCACTGATCTGGTTCAATTTGGTGTCCCGTTGCTGTTCCATACCTATATTTTTTAACTTATTTTTAAGACTGTCTTCTATTTTATATTTGACAGCTAGAATTTGTACTTCTTGGTTATTAGACGTATGACGCTCTTCCATCATCGGAGGGTATCGGCTTAACGTGTCAGCTGTTTTATTCTCGCTTGCCTTACAGTACTTAATTGTGAAGTCATAGTCCTGGATGGCCATGATCCAACGGGATATGTGAGCGTTAGCCAACTTGCAGCGCAGCATGAACGATAAGGCCTGGTTGTCCGAAAGGATTTTGAAATGTTGCCCAACCAGGTAATAACGAAATTTGCTGATGCAGTATACAATAGCCAATATTTCTTTCTCCGATGTGAAATAGTTGCGTTCGGCCCCTTTTAGTGACCTACTGCTGTGAGCAATTACTTTGTGCTCACCCTTCTCATTCCGTTGGTAGAGTACACCCCCGATGGCATAATCTGAAGCATCGTAATTCAAGACATACGTGCCCTCTTTCTCAGGATGGAACACGTGAAGTTTTCTGCTGTACAAATTTTTAGTCGCGTCGGATGCATGCTGATGACTCTCCTCCCATCTCCATTTAGTACCCTTACGTAGCAGTTCCAATAACGGCTCAATTGTTCCAGAATATTCTGGAGTAAAACATCGGAAGTAACCAGTCAATCCGAGGAACGTCTGATATCCCTAGGTTTTGTGGGGTTTGGGAACTCCATGACTGCATGTATTTTTTCCGGATCCGTTGTTATACCCTCCGCTGAAATTATATGTCCTAAAAACTTAATTTGCGATTTTCCAAACTCGCACTTTTCAAGATTGAGGGTCAGGTTAGCGTCTTGCAATTTCCGAAATACAATCTTGAGATGTTCGAGATGTTCCTCAAAAGATTTTGATATAATCAAAATATCATCAACAAATATGCTGACAAAATCTTCCACCTCGGGCCCCAAAGCTAATACCAAACACCTGACCATGGCCGCTAAACTTGTAACTAATCCAAAGGGAACTACAGTACTTTGAACTGGTAGCATTTATTGCGATATAGAAATGCTGTGTACGTTCTTGATTCTTCAGCAAGGGGGATCTGCCAGAATCCACTTTTAAGATCGAGGCGAGACATGTATTTAACCCCTTGGCATTTAATGAATAGGTTCTCCGCATTCGGAGCACAGTCGAAGCATTTTTTTGTAATGGAGTTAAGATTTCTCATGTCGAGACATAATCTAATGTCGTTATTTTTTTTTTTAACAACCACCATAGGGTTAAGAAAATTGCTATCAGTGCGTTCTATCACGCCATTCTCAAGCATATTCTTAACTTCCGCATCAACCTGTTGTTGATAGTGTAAGGGGATGGGGTAAGTCTTCCGCACAAATTTATTCTCATCAATGACTTGAATGTTGTGCTCATATACGTTTGTTGTGGTAGGTTTATTTGAAAACACCGATCCGAATTTATCAAGCACACGTTGCAATTTATCTTGCTCGCTGCTCGTTATTTGCCTACTGTGTGTCCGCAGGTTATGTGTTATCTTATCAGCTAGTTGAACAGCTGGGCGGGCTAATGTAGTCGGTTCACATACAGACCCCGTCTTACCCCTCCTGCGTCCTAATCTGATATCGTGTCTACTATTATTAACCGTACATTTCAATATTTTGTTAGGGAAATCAATGGTCGCGTGCAGTTTATTTAATGCATCCACTCCCAAAATAATATCATACGCAAGTTTCTTAATAATAAGTACCGTGATTTCTATTTCCATTCCCTGAATGGATATTGTTATAAGTGCTTGACGGTCAACCATCTGTGACTCACCCGTCGCTGATTTTATGATTTTGTGATTTATTGGCAGAATCGGGATTTTTTTTTAAGTGTTTCTTGTGCCTCTCTAGGAACCGCTCATCCATTAACGAGATCTCTGCGCCGCTGTCGAACAAAACCTCACCGACACACCCGTTAATTTTCGCATTGACAATGAGGTCAGTGTCATTTTCAATACTAATAATCTTCTCACCTTCATTATTATTATTATTGCAAATTAAACTATCTCTAATTTCTGCAGGATATAGGCCAGACACCACAAATTTATTCTTATAACTAACATTTTTTACACTTGATTGATTGAACTGCTTTTTACTGTTACAACGGGTTTTTGACATTTCATTCATACCTTTATGTGTATTAGTTACTTTGTTGCACGGATTCACGCCGTGCAGCCTTACACGTTTTTTGACTGCTCTACATCTGAATCATCTTCCGCCACTACTGCTACTTTATTGGTATTAAATTTCTGATTGGTATTTCTATTTGGTATTTTATGTTGTTGTTGTTGTGGTGACTGTGTTTGCTTTGTTTGGGGTTGATATTGAAAATTTTTACGCGGTGTTTCATTATTGTTACCACCGTTATTCGGGTTGTCAATACCTTCCCATTTTGTAAGCAATATGAGTAGCTCTTCCAAAGACTTAACCCCTTGCGTAAGGACGGCCACCTGTATGCTACGTCCAAAATGGTGTGCAAGTTTATTTACTATGTCCGGTTCAGTTAAGTTAGGCTCTAGATACTTAGCTCTTGATATCAACTGAATCACATATGATTCTTTAGAACCTTTGGTACTGGAATATTTTCCAAACTCCAGCTGCACACGGATCTTCCTCTGGATCTCCTCATTCCAGTATCTAGCCCTGAAATGTCTTACCAGGTCTTCATACGTGTTGATCTTATCCTGGACAAAAGCGAACCACTCCGCCGCAGTACCCTTAAGTCGCCGCACTATGAAATTAATTTTATCAGCCTCACTTAAATTGTCACCAATCGCCTCCAGATCCCGCTGGCAAACCTTAATGAAATTCATGGGGTTTTCATTCTCACGTCCAAAGAACTTTAGCTGCGAATTGACATCATACAAGGTCTTATAGACATACGTGGTACAATTTAGCGGTGACGAGGTATTTTGCAGCCGTGACACTTGATGTTGCAGCTCTTGGATACGCAGGTCTTGCTTAGCCACTAATTCATTCACAGTGGATGTGTGTTGTACTACTTTCTCTTCACTTCCAGAGAGTTTCGCTTCATATTCACTAACACGTGAATTATTAGCTTCCAAACTCGCCTCTATATTAGCTTTCATAGCCTCCACTGTTTCGCTAATTCGCTTTTCCGCCGCATCTAACATTTGTTTACTTCGTTTAGATTGTTCCTGCACGGCCGCGTATAATTTTTTGTTCTCGTCATGGAGCGATTTGTTTTGTTTCTCGGCTTCTACTTTACTGGCTTTATTTGCGTCTGAAATTTGCTGTATACCGGCTTTACTGGCTTTAATTTCTTCGGACATGGTTTCCATCTTCGCTAACATGGCCGCTAAAGCATTCTCTATCCCTTTTGACTCCACCATAGTGACCAAAATTCAATTTAAAATTTAATAAATTTAAACTTACTGATTTATACGCTAAGAAAATTATTATTACTACAAGATTATTAACGTAGTGTAACCAGTTTATACGCACATAGAAAGCAGTTCAAAATATCAAAATGTAAATAAACCTTATCTAACACACACAACTAATAATCTACCTCCAATATACTGCTAAAATTTGTTCATATATGACACACAAGAGAATATGCACAATTGATAAATTATATCCTCAGATTTTCATATGAACCATACACATACAAATATTACATTAATTATAATTATACGTCGGATGTTACCAACAAATTTTATACTCTTACACAAATATATAATAGCGTAAAATTACCGCTATTTAACGTGCCCTACGTTGCTAAGCGCCAAATATCACTATGCGACAACACAAATTACTAAACTATTGGCGCATACGATATGGTAGTATGTGTATCTTAAATTAAAAGTCTATATTGGAGGGTTTAAGATTACTTATTGCACAAGACATATGTAATTGTTTATATGGTATATTTGATAAGTACAATAATGGTAGTGTTTGATATAGAGTCTTTTAAAATGTTAAATACTGTTCATACACATGATGTGATATGTTACATAAGTGAAGATTCCCACGATGATGTTGCTGAAGAGAAGGGAGGGGCTTTGCTGCGTTGTTGGGTCGTCAGGCGTGGCTTATAGATGATAGACGGTTCACCCTGAAACGCTTTCTGGTGTCCTGTAACAGCTGGGCTGGTGTCCTGTAATTCCCACGATGACTCTGACGCTTCGCACACCACAACGGTTCTACGGATCTTATTATTCGTTTAATTAATATAGAGTTTATAACTAACAAGTATCTCAGGGAACAGTGAGTTTTATATAACAACGGTATATGGAACTTATACCACTCCGGACTCTTCAGGTGTTCACGCGAATCACAGGGTCTACCGCGATCAGCAGACCACCCTATGCGGAAATCTTCCACTAACGTGGAAACTTCTTGATGATACAACTTACTATTACATAATTATTAAATTTTACAGACACTGCAGAAAATCTCACACAGTGATGCAGTGCACACTCACTTATTACACACGTAATGCTTTAGTAATAATGCCGTGTGTAAGGAGGTAATATTCAACTGTTCTGAGTCTTCACCCACGTTACTATCGCCGAATAGTCTTTAGAGATTCTTGCAAGCGACAGAATCTTGAACAAGAACTGCGCGACCCGATCGTGATAGATGGTAGAGAAGAACTCTCGTAATTATGCACACAATGCTGTAATAATAACACTGTGTGTAGTTGTAAAACATGAATAACTCTGAGTCTTCACACGCGTTACTATCGTCGAATAGTCTTTACAAATTCTTGCAAGCGGCAGAATCTTGAACAAGAATTGTACGTCCCGATCGCGATAGCTGGCTGAGAAAAACTGCCTGTGTGACAACAGGCTTAAGAAAATTTCCTACTACCTTACAGCGATTTATTGGTGGAAGGAAGTCACATGGTTACATAGACCATGACATGCAACTTTTCATGCTGTAAAGTGCATTTACTTTGTAAGAGCATGCATAGCGGTAATCAGAATACCCTTATCTCATGCATACTGCATACTTTAATAAGATCATAAATGAATGTCAATTAATAGCTAGAAATGTACAGGGATTGTAGGGAATACATTTGTTTATGTTCAGTTCAGTGTCATAACACAATGATAATTTATTCACGCACTGCCAGGGAAACGTTTACCATTCGCGGACGCGCGTACATTCCCACAAACACAGTACATGAATAAACAATAAATAAATAATACACAGTTTTACTAAACTGAAATCCTTATCCTTACTAAAATACAACTGATATCATAACCAAATCTAACAACCTACCAATTTAAACATGAATGTGCATAGTCTGTGTATTATATGAGGTTGCCTCGCTTATCAGGATCCTGTGATTCATTGCAGGATTAACCTCTTCCCGCAAAAAAAAAAAAATAAAATTCTTTTTTTTTTTTTGATATACCAAAACAATTTCCTAATCCTGAAACAATAATACTAATACCCTCAAACCAAAAATCAAATAAACATCCTCATAGCAATACTAACATTTCATAACTGTCAACTTGACACCTTAAAACCAAAACAAATACACATGTTCTTGACAAGCAGATAACAAAATTACGCAGGGTCACAAAGTACAACAGACTGCATTCCTTATCTTAACTAGATTATCGCTCGTTCACAGAGTCATCTTACATATAACATTTAAACCTGAACTGACATATTTAAATAGCTACACATTCTTACACCCTATATCCTGACATTTATTTATGGTGATCTATGGATCCTTTGTATAATATTTTCTTAACGAGGAAGCATGGAATTTACCAATCGCACGGTTGGTATTTGGGTTGGTTAATATAAATGTATTTTTTCCAACCTGCTCCGATAGGGTATAAGGACCATTATAAAGCCTAAAAAACTTCGCGGCTGTGTTGTCCTCCCTTCTACCAACATTCAATGCTCGTAAAAACACTCTCTCTCCAGTCTTGAACCTCACCAGCTTATGTTCAGCATTAAATTTTTCCGTGCGCTCCTCTGCGCACTTTTTAATGCATCTTCTCGCCTCGAGTTTCTTTATTTCGACCGGTATTGGCATATTCTGCGTCGCTATCCTTTCAATGTGCTTTTCCCAGACCCGGCCTGGCATTTCTCCGGTTTGGAGTTCATTTGGGGTATATCCAGTAGTTGAATTATAATTCCCATTTATGGCTGATTCAAAAAATTCCAGGAATTCCGGCCATTTGCTCTGGTTAGTATTACAGTATGTCCGGAATAATCGTCCCAACTCCTTATTGACGCGTTCGGCCAAGTTACCTTGCGGTCTCCGGATCGCCGTCAGGACAGTCTGAACACCGTGTTTCTCGAGCTCGGAGTGCCACTTGGTGTTCGTAAATTGCTTACCCTGATCTGATAGTATCTTCCTTATGGGACCATTTTTCGGCATGTATCTATTTAGTATAATGTTTACGACCGCCGATGTTGTTGGTCTACCAATAGCGTACAGGCTAACATGTTTGGTAAAAGCATCCATAACAACCACAAGGTTCTTCATTCCCCGCGCCGCCCGCGGAAGTGGACCTAAAAAGTCAATGCAGACAAGGTCATTTTTATTTCGTGCAACAATGTTACCCATTTCTACCTGGGTATGTTGGTTTGGATACTTCGCTGATTGGCAGACGTGGCATGTGCGGAGTATGGCCTTTATCTTCCTGGTCATATTTAGCCACACAAAATCCTCCCGCATTGCCAGGTAACATTTATAAGGCCCCGCATGAGCCAGGCTCTCATGACACATCCAGGTGAGGTCTTCCACCATCGCGTCAGGCACCATGATCTTCCATCCACCATTGACAATTTTATACAATACATTTTTATATATTCTGTACTTGGGGTTTTCTTGGATCCGGATCGCGTCACTGATCTGGTTCAATTTGGTGTCCCGTTGCTGTTCCATACCTATATTTTTTAACTTATTTTTAAGACTGTCTTCTATTTTATATTTGACAGCTAGAATTTGTACTTCTTGGTTATTAGACGTATGACGCTCTTCCATCATCGGAGGGTATCGGCTTAACGTGTCAGCTGTTTTATTCTCGCTTGCCTTACAGTACTTAATTGTGAAGTCATAGTCCTGGATGGCCATGATCCAACGGGATATGCGAGCGTTAGCCAACTTGCAGCGCAGCATGAACGATAAGGCCTGGTTGTCCGAAAGGATTTTGAAATGTTGCCCAACCAGGTAATAACGAAATTTGCTGATGCAGTATACAATAGCCAATATTTCTTTCTCCGATGTGAAATAGTTGCGTTCGGCCCCTTTTAGTGACCTACTGCTGTGAGCAATTACTTTGTGCTCACCCTTCTCATTCCGTTGGTAGAGTACACCCCCGATGGCATAATCTGAAGCATCGTAATTCAAGACATACGTGCCCTCTTTCTCAGGATGGAACACGTGAAGTTTTCTGCTGTACAAATTTTTAGTCGCGTCGGATGCATGCTGATGACTCTCCTCCCATCTCCATTTAGTACCCTTACGTAGCAGTTCCAATAACGGCTCAATTGTTCCAGAATATTCTGGAGTAAAACATCGGAAGTAACCAGTCAATCCGAGGAACGTCTGATATCCCTAGGTTTTGTGGGGTTTGGGAACTCCATGACTGCATGTATTTTTTCCGGATCCGTTGTTATACCCTCCGCTGAAATTATATGTCCTAAAAACTTAATTTGCGATTTTCCAAACTCGCACTTTTCAAGATTGAGGGTCAGGTTAGCGTCTTGCAATTTCCGAAATACAATCTTGAGATGTTCGAGATGTTCCTCAAAAGATTTTGATATAATCAAAATATCATCAACAAATATGCTGACAAAATCTTCCACCTCGGGCCCCAAAGCTAATACCAAACACCTGACCATGGCCGCTAAACTTGTAACTAATCCAAAGGGAACTACAGTACTTTGAACTGGTAGCATTTATTGCGATATAGAAATGCTGTGTACGTTCTTGATTCTTCAGCAAGGGGGATCTGCCAGAATCCACTTTTAAGATCGAGGCGAGACATGTATTTAACCCCTTGGCATTTAATGAATAGGTTCTCCGCATTCGGAGCACAGTCGAAGCATTTTTTTGTAATGGAGTTAAGATTTCTCATGTCGAGACATAATCTAATGTCGTTATTTTTTTTTTTAACAACCACCATAGGGTTAAGAAAATTGCTATCAGTGCGTTCTATCACGCCATTCTCAAGCATATTCTTAACTTCCGCATCAACCTGTTGTTGATAGTGTAAGGGGATGGGGTAAGTCTTCCGCACAAATTTATTCTCATCAATGACTTGAATGTTGTGCTCATATACGTTTGTTGTGGTAGGTTTATTTGAAAACACCGATCCGAATTTATCAAGCACACGTTGCAATTTATCTTGCTCGCTGCTCGTTATTTGCCTACTGTGTGTCCGCAGGTTATGTGTTATCTTATCAGCTAGTTGAACAGCTGGGCGGGCTAATGTAGTCGGTTCACATACAGACCCCGTCTTACCCCTCCTGCGTCCTAATCTGATATCGTGTCTACTATTATTAACCGTACATTTCAATATTTTGTTAGGGAAATCAATGGTCGCGTGCAGTTTATTTAATGCATCCACTCCCAAAATAATATCATACGCAAGTTTCTTAATAATAAGTACCGTGATTTCTATTTCCATTCCCTGAATGGATATTGTTATAAGTGCTTGACGGTCAACCATCTGTGACTCACCCGTCGCTGATTTTATGATTTTGTGATTTATTGGCAGAATCGGGATTTTTTTTTAAGTGTTTCTTGTGCCTCTCTAGGAACCGCTCATCCATTAACGAGATCTCTGCGCCGCTGTCGAACAAAACCTCACCGACACACCCGTTAATTTTCGCATTGACAATGAGGTCAGTGTCATTTTCAATACTAATAATCTTCTCACCTTCATTATTATTATTATTGCAAATTAAACTATCTCTAATTTCTGCAGGATATAGGCCAGACACCACAAATTTATTCTTATAACTAACATTTTTTACACTTGATTGATTGAACTGCTTTTTACTGTTACAACGGGTTTTTGACATTTCATTCATACCTTTATGTGTATTAGTTACTTTGTTGCACGGATTCACGCCGTGCAGCCTTACACGTTTTTTGACTGCTCTACATCTGAATCATCTTCCGCCACTACTGCTACTTTATTGGTATTAAATTTCTGATTGGTATTTCTATTTGGTATTTTATGTTGTTGTTGTTGTGGTGACTGTGTTTGCTTTGTTTGGGGTTGATATTGAAAATTTTTACGCGGTGTTTCATTATTGTTACCACCGTTATTCGGGTTGTCAATACCTTCCCATTTTGTAAGCAATATGAGTAGCTCTTCCAAAGACTTAACCCCTTGCGTAAGGACGGCCACCTGTATGCTACGTCCAAAATGGTGTGCAAGTTTATTTACTATGTCCGGTTCAGTTAAGTTAGGCTCTAGATACTTAGCTCTTGATATCAACTGAATCACATATGATTCTTTAGAACCTTTGGTACTGGAATATTTTCCAAACTCCTGCTGCACACGGATCTTCCTCTGGATCTCCTCATTCCAGTATCTAGCCCTGAAATGTCTTACCAGGTCTTCATACGTGTTGATCTTATCCTGGACAAAAGCGAACCACTCCGCCGCAGTACCCTTAAGTCGCCGCACTATGAAATTAATTTTATCAGCCTCACTTAAATTGTCACCAATCGCCTCCAGATCCCGCTGGCAAACCTTAATGAAATTCATGGGGTTTTCATTCTCACGTCCAAAGAACTTTAGCTGCGAATTGACATCATACAAGGTCTTATAGACATACGTGGTACAATTTAGCGGTGACGAGGTATTTTGCAGCCGTGACACTTGATGTTGCAGCTCTTGGATACGCAGGTCTTGCTTAGCCACTAATTCATTCACAGTGGATGTGTGTTGTACTACTTTCTCTTCACTTCCAGAGAGTTTCGCTTCATATTCACTAACACGTGAATTATTAGCTTCCAAACTCACCTCTATATTAGCTTTCATAGCCTCCACTGTTTCGCTAATTCGCTTTTCCGCCGCATCTAACATTTGTTTACTTCGTTTAGATTGTTCCTGCACGGCCGCGTATAATTTTTTGTTCTCGTCATGGAGCGATTTGTTTTGTTTCTCGGCTTCTACTTTACTGGCTTTATTTGCGCCTGAAATTTGCTGTATACCGGCTTTACTGGCTTTAATTTCTTCGGACATGGTTTCCATCTTCGCTAACATGGCCGCTAAAGCATTCTCTATCCCTTTTGACTCCACCATAGTGACCAAAATTCAATTTAAAATTTAATAAATTTAAACTTACTGATTTATACGCTAAGAAAATTATTATTACTACAAGATTATTAACGTAGTGTAACCAGTTTATACGCACATAGAAAGCAGTTCAAAATATCAAAATGTAAATAAACCTTATCTAACACACACAACTAATAATCTACCTCCAATATACTGCTAAAATTTGTTCATATATGACACACAAGAGAATATGCACAATTGATAAATTATATCCTCAGATTTTCATATGAACCATACACATACAAATATTACATTAATTATAATTATACGTCGGATGTTACCAACAAATTTTATACTCTTACACAAATATATAATAGCGTAAAATTACCGCTATTTAACGTGCCCTACGTTGCTAAGCGCCAAATATCACTATGCGACAACACAAATTACTAAACTATTGGCGCATACGATATGGTAGTATGTGTATCTTAAATTAAAAGTCTATATTGGAGGGTTTAAGATTACTTATTGCACAAGACATATGTAATTGTTTATATGGTATATTTGATAAGTACAATAATGGTAGTGTTTGATATAGAGTCTTTTAAAATGTTAAATACTGTTCATACACATGATGTGATATGTTACATAAGTGAAGATTCCCACGATGATGTTGCTGAAGAGAAGGGAGGGGCTTTGCTGCGTTGTTGGGTCGTCAGGCGTGGCTTATAGATGATAGACGGTTCACCCTGAAACGCTTTCTGGTGTCCTGTAACAGCTGGGCTGGTGTCCTGTAATTCCCACGATGACTCTGACGCTTCGCACACCACAACGGTTCTACGGATCTTATTATTCGTTTAATTAATATAGAGTTTATAACTAACAAGTATCTCAGGTAACAGTGAGTTTTATATAACAACGGTATATGGAACTTATACCACTCCGGACTCTTCAGGTGTTCACGCGAATCACAGGGTCTACCGCGATCAGCAGACCACCCTATGCGGAAATCTTCCACTAACGTGGAAACTTCTTGATGATACAACTTACTATTACATAATTATTAAATTTTACAGACACTGCAGAAAATCTCACACAGTGATGCAGTGCACACTCACTTATTACACACGTAATGCTTTAGTAATAATGCCGTGTGTAAGGAGGTAATATTCAACTGTTCTGAGTCTTCACCCACGTTACTATCGCCGAATAGTCTTTAGAGATTCTTGCAAGCGACAGAATCTTGAACAAGAACTGCGCGACCCGATCGTGATAGATGGTAGAGAAGAACTCTCGTAATTATGCACACAATGCTGTAATAATAACACTGTGTGTAGTTGTAAAACATGAATAACTCTGAGTCTTCACACGCGTTATTATCGTCGAATAGTCTTTACAAATTCTTGCAAGCGGCAGAATCTTGAACAAGAATTGTACGTCCCGATCGCGATAGCTGGCTGAGAAAAACTGCCTGTGTAACAACAGGCTTAAGAAAATTTCCTACTACCTTACAGCGTTTTATTGGTGGAAGGAAGTCACATGGTTACATAGACCATGACATGCAACTTTTCATGCTGTAAAGTGCATTTACTTTGTAAGAGCATGCATAGCGGTAATCAGAATACCCTTATCTCATGCATACTGCATACTTTAATAAGATCATAAATGAATGTCAATTAATAGCCAGAATTATACAGGGATTGTAGCGAATACATTTGTTTATGTTCAGTTCAGTGTCATAACACAACGATAATTTATTCACGCACAGCCAGGGAAACGTTTACCACTCGCGCACGCGCGCACATTCCCACAAACACAGTACATGAATAAACAATAAATAAATAATACACAGTTTTACTAAACTTAAATCCTTATCCTTACTAAAATACAACTGATATCATAACCAAATCTAACAACCTACCAATTTAAACATGAATGTGCATAGTCTGTGTATTATATGAGGTTGCCCCGCTTATCAGGATCCTGTGATTCATTGCAGGATTAACCCCTTCCCGCAAAAAAAAAAAAAATTTTTTTTTTTAGTTGACTAACAAAAAAAAAATTCTTTTTTTTTTTCTTGATATATCAAAACAATTTCCTAATCCTGAAACAATAATACTAATACCCTCAAACCAAAAATCAAATAAACATCCTCTTAGCAATACTAACATTTCATAACTGTCAACTTGACAGAAGCAACAAACCAAAGACACGTGGTAACCTTAAAACCAAAACAAATACACATGTTCTTGACAAGCAGATAACAAAATTACGCAGGGTCACAAAGTACAACAGACTGCATTCCTTATCTTAACTAGATTATCGCTCGTTCACAGAGTCATCTTACATATAACATTTAAACCTGAACTGACATATTTAAATAGCTACACATTCTTACACCCTATATCCTGACATTTATTTATGGTGATCTATGGATCCTTTGTATAATATTTTCTTAATGAGGAAGCATGGAATTTACCAATCGCACGGTTGGTATTTGGGTTGGTTAATATAAATGTATTTTTTCCAACCTGCTCCGATAGGGTATAAGGACCATTATAAAGCCTAAAAAACTTCGCGGCTGTGTTGTCCTCCCTTCTACCAACATTCAATGCTCGTAAAAGCACTCTCTCTCCAGTCTTGAACCTCACCAGCTTATGTTCAGCATTAAATTTTTCCGTGCGCTCCTCTGCGCAATTTTTAATGCGTCTTCTCGCCTCAAGTTTCTTTATTTCGACCGGTATTGGCATATTCTGCATCGCTATCCTTTCAATGTGCTTTTCCCAGACCCGGCCTGGCATTTCTCCGGTTTGGAGTTCATTTGGGGTATATCCAGTAGTTGAATTATAATTCCCATTTATGGCTGATTCAAAAAATTCCAGGAATTCCGGCCATTTGCTCTGGTTAGTATTACAGTATGTCCGGAATAATCGTCCCAACTCCTTATTGACGCGTTCGGCCAAGTTACCTTGCGGTCTCCGGATCGCCGTCAGGACAGTCTGAACACCGTGTTTCTCGAGCTCGGAGTGCCACTTGGTGTTCGTAAATTGCTTACCCTGATCTGATAGTATCTTCCTTATGGGACCATTTTTCGGCATGTATCTATTTAGTATAATGTTTACGACCGCCGATGTTGTTGGTCTACCAATAGCGTACAGGCTAACATGTTTGGTAAAAGCATCCATAACAACCACAAGGTTCTTCATTCCCCGCGCCGCCCGCGGAAGTGGACCTAAAAAGTCAATGCAGACAAGGTCATTTTTATTTCGTGCAACAATGTTACCCATTTCTACCTGGGTATGTTGGTTTGGATACTTCGCTGATTGGCAGACGTGGCATGTGCGGAGTATGGCCTTTATCTTCCTGGTCATATTTAGCCACACAAAATCCTCCCGCATTGCCAGGTAACATTTATAAGGCCCCGCATGAGCCAGGCTCTCATGACACATCCAGGTGAGGTCTTCCACCATCGCGTCAGGCACCATGATCTTCCATCCACCATTGACAATTTTATACAATACATTTTTATATATTCTGTACTTGGGGTTTTCTTGGATCCGGATCGCGTCACTGATCTGGTTCAATTTGGTGTCCCGTTGCTGTTCCATACCTATATTTTTTAACTTATTTTTAAGACTGTCTTCTATTTTATATTTGACAGCTAGAATTTGTACTTCTTGGTTATTAGACGTATGACGCTCTTCCATCATCGGAGGGTATCGGCTTAACGTGTCAGCTGTTTTATTCTCGCTTGCCTTACAGTACTTAATTGTGAAGTCATAGTCCTGGATGGCCATGATCCAACGGGATATGCGAGCGTTAGCCAACTTGCAGCGCAGCATGAACGATAAGGCCTGGTTGTCCGAAAGGATTTTGAAATGTTGCCCAACCAGGTAATAACGAAATTTGCTGATGCAGTATACAATAGCCAATATTTCTTTCTCCGATGTGAAATAGTTGCGTTCGGCCCCTTTTAGTGACCTACTGCTGTGAGCAATTACTTTGTGCTCACCCTTCTCATTCCGTTGGTAGAGTACACCCCCGATGGCATAATCTGAAGCATCGTAATTCAAGACATACGTGCCCTCTTTCTCAGGATGGAACACGTGAAGTTTTCTGCTGTACAAATTTTTAGTCGCGTCGGATGCATGCTGATGACTCTCCTCCCATCTCCATTTAGTACCCTTACGTAGCAGTTCCAATAACGGCTCAATTGTTCCAGAATATTCTGGAGTAAAACATCGGAAGTAACCAGTCAATCCGAGGAACGTCTGATATCCCTAGGTTTTGTGGGGTTTGGGAACTCCATGACTGCATGTATTTTTTCCGGATCCGTTGTTATACCCTCCGCTGAAATTATATGTCCTAAAAACTTAATTTGCGATTTTCCAAACTCGCACTTTTCAAGATTGAGGGTCAGGTTAGCGTCTTGCAATTTCCGAAATACAATCTTGAGATGTTCGAGATGTTCCTCAAAAGATTTTGATATAATCAAAATATCATCAACAAATATGCTGACAAAATCTTCCACCTCGGGCCCCAAAGCTAATACCAAACACCTGACCATGGCCGCTAAACTTGTAACTAATCCAAAGGGAACTACAGTACTTTGAACTGGTAGCATTTATTGCGATATAGAAATGCTGTGTACGTTCTTGATTCTTCAGCAAGGGGGATCTGCCAGAATCCACTTTTAAGATCGAGGCGAGACATGTATTTAACCCCTTGGCATTTAATGAATAGGTTCTCCGCATTCGGAGCACAGTCGAAGCATTTTTTTGTAATGGAGTTAAGATTTCTCATGTCGAGACATAATCTAATGTCGTTATTTTTTTTTTTAACAACCACCATAGGGTTAAGAAAATTGCTATCAGTGCGTTCTATCACGCCATTCTCAAGCATATTCTTAACTTCCGCATCAACCTGTTGTTGATAGTGTAAGGGGATGGGGTAAGTCTTCCGCACAAATTTATTCTCATCAATGACTTGAATGTTGTGCTCATATACGTTTGTTGTGGTAGGTTTATTTGAAAACACCGATCCGAATTTATCAAGCACACGTTGCAATTTATCTTGCTCGCTGCTCGTTATTTGCCTACTGTGTGTCCGCAGGTTATGTGTTATCTTATCAGCTAGTTGAACAGCTGGGCGGGCTAATGTAGTCGGTTCACATACAGACCCCGTCTTACCCCTCCTGCGTCCTAATCTGATATCGTGTCTACTATTATTAACCGTACATTTCAATATTTTGTTAGGGAAATCAATGGTCGCGTGCAGTTTATTTAATGCATCCACTCCCAAAATAATATCATACGCAAGTTTCTTAATAATAAGTACCGTGATTTCTATTTCCATTCCCTGAATGGATATTGTTATAAGTGCTTGACGGTCAACCATCTGTGACTCACCCGTCGCTGATTTTATGATTTTGTGATTTATTGGCAGAATCGGGATTTTTTTTTAAGTGTTTCTTGTGCCTCTCTAGGAACCGCTCATCCATTAACGAGATCTCTGCGCCGCTGTCGAACAAAACCTCACCGACACACCCGTTAATTTTCGCATTGACAATGAGGTCAGTGTCATTTTCAATACTAATAATCTTCTCACCTTCATTATTATTATTATTGCAAATTAAACTATCTCTAATTTCTGCAGGATATAGGCCAGACACCACAAATTTATTCTTATAACTAACATTTTTTACACTTGATTGATTGAACTGCTTTTTACTGTTACAACGGGTTTTTGACATTTCATTCATACCTTTATGTGTATTAGTTACTTTGTTGCACGGATTCACGCCGTGCAGCCTTACACGTTTTTTGACTGCTCTACATCTGAATCATCTTCCGCCACTACTGCTACTTTATTGGTATTAAATTTCTGATTGGTATTTCTATTTGGTATTTTATGTTGTTGTTGTTGTGGTGACTGTGTTTGCTTTGTTTGGGGTTGATATTGAAAATTTTTACGCGGTGTTTCATTATTGTTACCACCGTTATTCGGGTTGTCAATACCTTCCCATTTTGTAAGCAATATGAGTAGCTCTTCCAAAGACTTAACCCCTTGCGTAAGGACGGCCACCTGTATGCTACGTCCAAAATGGTGTGCAAGTTTATTTACTATGTCCGGTTCAGTTAAGTTAGGCTCTAGATACTTAGCTCTTGATATCAACTGAATCACATATGATTCTTTAGAACCTTTGGTACTGGAATATTTTCCAAACTCCTGCTGCACACGGATCTTCCTCTGGATCTCCTCATTCCAGTATCTAGCCCTGAAATGTCTTACCAGGTCTTCATACGTGTTGATCTTATCCTGGACAAAAGCGAACCACTCCGCCGCAGTACCCTTAAGTCGCCGCACTATGAAATTAATTTTATCAGCCTCACTTAAATTGTCACCAATCGCCTCCAGATCCCGCTGGCAAACCTTAATGAAATTCATGGGGTTTTCATTCTCACGTCCAAAGAACTTTAGCTGCGAATTGACATCATACAAGGTCTTATAGACATACGTGGTACAATTTAGCGGTGACGAGGTATTTTGCAGCCGTGACACTTGATGTTGCAGCTCTTGGATACGCAGGTCTTGCTTAGCCACTAATTCATTCACAGTGGATGTGTGTTGTACTACTTTCTCTTCACTTCCAGAGAGTTTCGCTTCATATTCACTAACACGTGAATTATTAGCTTCCAAACTCACCTCTATATTAGCTTTCATAGCCTCCACTGTTTCGCTAATTCGCTTTTCCGCCGCATCTAACATTTGTTTACTTCGTTTAGATTGTTCCTGCACGGCCGCGTATAATTTTTTGTTCTCGTCATGGAGCGATTTGTTTTGTTTCTCGGCTTCTACTTTACTGGCTTTATTTGCGTCTGAAATTTGCTGTATACCGGCTTTACTGGCTTTAATTTCTTCGGACATGGTTTCCATCTTCGCTAACATGGCCGCTAAAGCATTCTCTATCCCTTTTGACTCCACCATAGCGACCAAAATTCAATTTAAAATTTAATAAATTTAAACTTACTGATTTATACGCTAAGAAAATTATTATTACTACAAGATTATTAACGTAGTGTAACCAGTTTATACGCACATAGAAAGCAGTTCAAAATATCAAAATGTAAATAAACCTTATCTAACACACACAACTAATAATCTACCTCCAATATACTGCTAAAATTTGTTCATATATGACACACAAGAGAATATGCACAATTGATAAATTATATCCTCAGATTTTCATATGAACCATACACATACAAATATTACATTAATTATAATTATACGTCGGATGTTACCAACAAATTTTATACTCTTACACAAATATATAATAGCGTAAAATTACCGCTATTTAACGTGCCCTACGTTGCTAAGCGCCAAATATCACTATGCGACAACACAAATTACTAAACTATTGGCGCATACGATATGGTAGTATGTGTATCTTAAATTAAAAGTCTATATTGGAGGGTTTAAGATTACTTATTGCACAAGACATATGTAATTGTTTATATGGTATATTTGATAAGTACAATAATGGTAGTGTTTGATATAGAGTCTTTTAAAATGTTAAATACTGTTCATACACATGATGTGATATGTTACATAAGTGAAGATTCCCACGATGATGTTGCTGAAGAGAAGGGAGGGGCTTTGCTGCGTTGTTGGGTCGTCAGGCGTGGCTTATAGATGATAGACGGTTCACCCTGAAACGCTTTCTGGTGTCCTGTAACAGCTGGGCTGGTGTCCTGTAATTCCCACGATGACTCTGACGCTTCGCACACCACAACGGTTCTACGGATCTTATTATTCGTTTAATTAATATAGAGTTTATAACTAACAAGTATCTCAGGTAACAGTGAGTTTTATATAACAACGGTATATGGAACTTATACCACTCCGGACTCTTCAGGTGTTCACGCGAATCACAGGGTCTACCGCGATCAGCAGACCACCCTATGCGGAAATCTTCCACTAACGTGGAAACTTCTTGATGATACAACTTACTATTACATAATTATTAAATTTTACAGACACTGCAGAAAATCTCACACAGTGATGCAGTGCACACTCACTTATTACACACGTAATGCTTTAGTAATAATGCCGTGTGTAAGGAGGTAATATTCAACTGTTCTGAGTCTTCACCCACGTTACTATCGCCGAATAGTCTTTAGAGATTCTTGCAAGCGACAGAATCTTGAACAAGAACTGCGCGACCCGATCGTGATAGATGGTAGAGAAGAACTCTCGTAATTATGCACACAATGCTGTAATAATAACACTGTGTGTAGTTGTAAAACATGAATAACTCTGAGTCTTCACACGCGTTATTATCGTCGAATAGTCTTTACAAATTCTTGCAAGCGGCAGAATCTTGAACAAGAATTGTACGTCCCGATCGCGATAGCTGGCTGAGAAAAACTGCCTGTGTAACAACAGGCTTAAGAAAATTTCCTACTACCTTACAGCGTTTTATTGGTGGAAGGAAGTCACATGGTTACATAGACCATGACATGCAACTTTTCATGCTGTAAAGTGCATTTACTTTGTAAGAGCATGCATAGCGGTAATCAGAATACCCTTATCTCATGCATACTGCATACTTTAATAAGATCATAAATGAATGTCAATTAATAGCCAGAATTATACAGGGATTGTAGCGAATACATTTGTTTATGTTCAGTTCAGTGTCATAACACAACGATAATTTATTCACGCACAGCCAGGGAAACGTTTACCACTCGCGCACGCGCGCACATTCCCACAAACACAGTACATGAATAAACAATAAATAAATAATACACAGTTTTACTAAACTTAAATCCTTATCCTTACTAAAATACAACTGATATCATAACCAAATCTAACAACCTACCAATTTAAACATGAATGTGCATAGTCTGTGTATTATATGAGGTTGCCCCGCTTATCAGGATCCTGTGATTCATTGCAGGATTAACCCCTTCCCGCAAAAAAAAAAAAAATTTTTTTTTTTAGTTGACTAACAAAAAAAAAATTCTTTTTTTTTTCTTGATATATCAAAACAATTTCCTAATCCTGAAACAATAATACTAATACCCTCAAACCAAAAATCAAATAAACATCCTCTTAGCAATACTAACATTTCATAACTGTCAACTTGACAGAAGCAACAAACCAAAGACACGTGGTAACCTTAAAACCAAAACAAATACACATGTTCTTGACAAGCAGATAACAAAATTACGCAGGGTCACAAAGTACAACAGACTGCATTCCTTATCTTAACTAGATTATCGCTCGTTCACAGAGTCATCTTACATATAACATTTAAACCTGAACTGACATATTTAAATAGCTACACATTCTTACACCCTATATCCTGACATTTATTTATGGTGATCTATGGATCCTTTGTATAATATTTTCTTAATGAGGAAGCATGGAATTTACCAATCGCACGGTTGGTATTTGGGTTGGTTAATATAAATGTATTTTTTCCAACCTGCTCCGATAGGGTATAAGGACCATTATAAAGCCTAAAAAACTTCGCGGCTGTGTTGTCCTCCCTTCTACCAACATTCAATGCTCGTAAAAGCACTCTCTCTCCAGTCTTGAACCTCACCAGCTTATGTTCAGCATTAAATTTTTCCGTGCGCTCCTCTGCGCAATTTTTAATGCGTCTTCTCGCCTCAAGTTTCTTTATTTCGACCGGTATTGGCATATTCTGCATCGCTATCCTTTCAATGTGCTTTTCCCAGACCCGGCCTGGCATTTCTCCGGTTTGGAGTTCATTTGGGGTATATCCAGTAGTTGAATTATAATTCCCATTTATGGCTGATTCAAAAAATTCCAGGAATTCCGGCCATTTACTCTGGTTAGTATTACAGTATGTCCGGAATAATCGTCCCAACTCCTTATTGACGCGTTCGGCCAAGTTACCTTGCGGTCTCCGGATCGCCGTCAGGACAGTCTGAACACCGTGTTTCTCGAGCTCGGAGTACCACTTGGTGTTCGTAAATTGCTTACCCTGATCTGATAGTATCTTCCTTATGGGACCATTTTTCGGCATGTATCTATTTAGTATAATGTTTACGACCGCCGATGTTGTTGGTCTACCAGTAGCGTACAGGCTAACATGTTTGGTAAAAGCATCCGTAACAACCACAAGGTTCTTCATTCCCCGCGCCGCCCGCGGAAGTGGACCTAAAAAGTCAATGCAGACAAGGTCATTTTTATTTCGTGCAACAATGTTACCCATTTCTACCTGGGTATGTTGGTTTGGATACTTCGCTGTTTGGCAGACGTGGCATGTGCGGAGTATGGCCTTTATCTTCCTGGTCATATTTAGCCACACAAAATCCTCCCGCATTGCCAGGTAACATTTATAAGGCTCCGCATGAGCCAGGCTCTCATGACACATCCAGGTGAGGTCTTCCACCATCGCGTCAGGCACCATGATCTTCCATCCACCATTGACAATTTTATACAATACATTTTTATATATTCTGTACCTGGGGTTTTCTTGGATCCGGATCGCGTCACTGATCTGGTTCAATTTGGTGTCCCGTTGCTGTTCCATACCTATATTTTTTAACTTATTTTTAAGACTGTCTTCTATTTTATATTTGACAGCTAGAATTTGTCCTTCTTGGTTATTAGACGTATGACGCTCTTCCATCATCGGAGGGTATCGGCTTAACGTGTCAGCTGTTTTATTCTCGCTTGCCTTACAGTACTTAATTGTGAAGTCATACTCCTGGATGGCCATGATCCAACGGGATATGCGAGCGTTAGCCAACTTGCAGCGCAGCATGAACGATAAGGCCTGGTTGTCCGAAAGGATTTTGAAATGTTGCCCAACCAGGTAATAACGAAATTTGCTGATGCAGTATACAATAGCCAATATTTCTTTCTCCGATGTGAAATAGTTGCGTTCGGCCCCTTTTAGTGACCTACTGCTGTGAGCAATTACTTTGTGCTCACCCTTCTCATTCCGTTGGTAGAGTACACCCCCGATGGCATAATCTGAAGCATCGCAATTCAAGACATACGTGCCCTCTTTCTCAGGATGGAACACGTGAAGGTTTCTGCTGTACAAATTTTTAGTCGCGTCGGATGCATGCTGATGACGCTCCTCCCATCTCCATTTAGTACCCTTAAGTAGCAGTTCCAATAACGGCTCAATTGTTCCAGAATATTCTGGGGTAAAACATCGGAAGTAACCAGTCAATCCGAGGAACGTCTGATATCCCTAGGTTTTGTGGGGTTTGGGAACTCCATGACTGCATGTATTTTTTCCGGATCCGTTGTTATACCCTCCGCTGAAATTATATGTCCTAAAAACTTAATTTGTGATTTTCCAAACTCACACTTTTCAAGGTTGAGGGTCAGGTTAGCGTCTTGCAATTTCCGAAATACAATCTTGAGATGTTCGAGATGTTCCTCAAAAGATTTTGATATAATCAAAATATCATCAACAAATATGCTGACAAAATCTTCCACCTCGGGCCCCAAAGCTAATACCAAACACCTGACCATGGCCGCTAAACTTGTAACTAATCCAAAGGGAACTACAGTACTTTGGACTGGTAGCATTTATTGCGATATAGAAATGCTGTGTACTTTCTTGATTCTTCAGCAAGGGGGATCTGCCAGAATCCACTTTTAAGATCAAGGCGAGACATGTATTTAACCCCTTGGCATTTAATGAATAGGTTCTCCGCATTCGGAGCACAGTCGAAGCATTTTGTTGTAATGGAGTTAAGATTTCTCATGTCGAGACATAATCTAATGTCGTTATTTTTTTTTTTAACAACCACCATAGTGTTAAGAAAATTGCTATCAGTGCGTTCTATCACGCCATTCTCAAGCATATTCTTAACTTCCGCATCAACCTGTTGTTGATAGTGTAAGGGGATGGGGTACGTCTTCCGCACAAATTTATTCTCATCAATGACTTGAATATTGTGCTCATATACGTTTGTTGTGGTAGGTTTATTTGAAAACACTGATCCGAATTTATCAAGCACACGTTGCAATTTATCTTGCTCGCTGCTTTTTTTTTTGCCTACTCTGTGTCAGCAGGTTATGTGTTATCTTATCAGCTAGTTGAACAGCTGGGCGGGCTAATGTAGTCGGTTCACATACAGACCCCGTCTTACCCCTCCTGCGTCCTAATCTGATATCGTGTCTACTATTATTAACCGCACATTTCAATATTTTGTTAGGGAAATCAATGGTCGCGTGCAGTTTATTTAATGCATCCACTCCCAAAATAATATCATACACAAGTTTCTTAATAATAAGTACCGTGATTTCTATTTCCATTCCCTGAATGGATATTGTTATAAGTGCTTGACGGTCAACCATCTGTGACTCACCCGTCACTAATTTTATGATTTTGTGATTTACTGGCAGAATCGGGATTTTTTTAAAGTGTTTCTTGTGCCTCTCTAGGAACCGCTCATCCATTAACGAGATCTCTGCGCCGCTGTCGAACAAAACCTCACCGACACACCCGTTAATTTTCGCATTGACAATGAGGTCAGTGTCATTTTCAATACTAATAATCTTCTCACCTTCATTATTATTATTATTGCAAATTAAACTATCTCTAATTTCTGCAGGATATAGGCCAGACACCACAAATTTATTCTTATAACTAACATTTTTCACACTTGATTGATTGAACTGCTTTTTACTGTTACAACGGGTTTTTGACATTTCATTCATACCTTTATGTGTATTAGTTACTTTGTTGCACGGACTCACGCCGTGCAGCCTTACACGTTTTTTGACTGCTCCACATCTGAATCTTCTTCCGCCACTACTGCTACTTTATTGGTATTAAATTTCTGATTGGTATTTCTATTTGGTATTTTATGTTGTTGTTGTTGTTGTGGTGACTGTGTTTGCTTTGTTTGGGGTTGATATTGAAAATTTTTACGCGGTGTTTCATTATTGTTACCACCGTTATTCTGGTTTGTCAATACCTTCCCATTTTGTAAGCAATATGAGTAGCTCTTCCAAAGACTTAACCCCTTGCGTAAGGACAGCCACCTGTATGCCACGTCCAAAATGGTGTGCAAGTTTATTTACTATGTCCGGTTCAGTTAAGTTAGGCTCTAGATACTTAGCTCTTGATATCAACTGAATCACATATGATTCTTTAGAACCTTTGGTACTGGAATATTTTCCAAACTCCAGCTGCACACGGATCTTCCTCTGGATCTCCTCATTCCAGTATCTAGCCCTGAAATGTCTTACCAGGTCTTCATACGTGTTGATCTTATCCTGGACAAAAGCGAACCACTCCGCCGCAGTACCCTTAAGTCGCCGCACTATGAAATTAATTTTATCAGCCTCACTTAAATTGTCACCAATCGCCTCCAGATCCCGCTGGCAAACCTTAATGAAATTCATGGGGTTTTCATTCTCACGTCCAAAGAACTTTAGCTGCGAATTGACGTCATCCAAGGTCTTATAGACATACGTGGTACAATTTAGCGGTGACGAGGTATTTTGCAGCCGTGACACTTGATGTTGCAGCTCTTGGATACGCAGGTCTTGCTCAGCCACTAATTCATTCACAGTGGATGTGTGTTGTACTACTTTCTCTTCAATTCCAGAGAGTTCCGCTTCACATTCACTAACACGTGAATTATTAGCATCCAAACTCGCCTCTATATTAGCTTTCATAGCCTCCACTGTTTCGCTAATTCGCTTTTCCGCCGCATCTAACATTTGTTTACTTCGTTTAGATTGTTCCTGCACGGCAGCGTATAATTTTTTGTTCTCGTCATGGAGCGATTTGTTTTGTTTCTCGGCTTCTACTTTACTGGCTTTATTTTCGTCTGAAATTTGCTGTATACCGGCTTTACTGGCTTTAATTTCTTCGGACATGGTTTCCATCTTCGCTAACATGGCCGCTAAAGCATTCTCTATCCCTTTTGACTCCACCATAGTGACCAAAATTCAATTTAAAATTTAATAAATTTAAACTTACTGATTTATACGCTAAGAAAATTATTATTACTACAAGATTATTAACGTAGTGTAACCAGTTTATACGCACATAGAAAGCAGTTCAAAATATCAAAATGTAAATAAACCTTATCTAACACACACAACTAATAATCTACCTCCAATATACTGCTAAAATTTGTTCATATATGACACACAAGAGAATATGCACAATTGATAAATTATATCCTCAGATTTTCATATGAACCATACACATACAAATATTACATTAATTATAATTATACGTCGGATGTTACCAACAAATTTTATACTCTTACACAAATATATAATAGCGTAAAATTACCGCTATTTAACGTGCCCTACATTGCTAAGCGCCAAATATCACTATGCGACAACACAAATTACTAAACTATTGGCGCATACGATATGGTAGTATGTGTATCTTAAATTAAAAGTCTATATTGGAGGGTTTAAGATTATTTATTACACAAGACATATGTAATTGTTTATATGGTATATTTGATAAGTACAATAATGGTAGTGTTTGATATAGAGTCTTTTAAAATGTTAAATACTGTTCATACACATGATGTGATATGTTACATAAGTGAAGATTCCCACGATGATGTTGCTGAAGAGAAGGGAGGGGCTTTGCTGCGTTGTTGGGTCGTCAGGCGTGGCTTATAGATGATAGACAGTTCACCCTGAAACGCTTTCTGGTGTCCTGTAATTCCCACGATGACTCCGACGCTTCGCACACCACAACGGTTCTACAGATCTTATTATTCGTTTAATTAATATAGAGTTTATAACTAACAAGTATCTCAGGTAACAGTGAGTTTTATATAACAACGGTACATTGAACTTATACCACTCCGGACTCTTCAGGTGTTCATGCGAATCACAGGGTCTACCGCGATCAGCAGACCACCCTATGCGGAAATCTTCCACTAACGCGGAAACTTCTTGATGATACAACTTACTATTACGTAATTATTAAATTTTACAGACACTGCAGAAAATCTCACACAGTGATACAGTTCACACTCACTTATTACACACGTAATGCTTTAGTAATAATGCCGTGTGTAAGGAGGTAATATTCAACTGTTCTGAGTCTTCACCCGCGTTACTATCGCCGAATAGTCTTTAGAGATTCTTCCAAGCGACAGAATCTTGAACAAGAACTGCGCAACCCGATCGTGATAGATGGTAGAGAAGAACTCTCGTAATTATGCACACAATGCTGTAATAATAACACTGTGTGTAGTTGTAAAACACGAATACCTCTGAGTCTTCACATGCGTTACTATCGTCGAATAGTCTTTACAAATTCTTGCAAGCAGGAGAATCTTGAACAAGAATTGTACGTCCCGATCGCGATAGCTGGCTGAGAAGAACTGCCTGTGTAACAACAGGCTTAAGAAAATTTCCTACTACCTTACAGCGTTTTATTGGTGGAAGGAAGTCACATGGTTACATAGACCATGACATGCAACTTTTCATGCTGTAAAGTGCATTTACTTTGTAAGAGCATGCATAGCGGTAATCAGAATACCCTTATCTCATGCATACTGCATACTTTAATAAGATCATAAATGAATGTCAATTAATAGCCAGAAATATACAGGGATTGTAGTGAATACATTTGTTTATGTTCAGTTCAGTGTAATAACACAATGATAATTTATTCACGCACAGCCAGGGAAACGTTTACCACTTGCGCACTCGCACACATTCCCACAAACACAGTATATGAATAAACAATAAATAAATAATACACAGTTTTACTAAACTTAAATCCTTATCCTTACTAAAATACAACTGATATCATAACCAAATCTAACAACCTACCAATTTAAACATGAATGTGCATAGTCTGTGTATTATATGAGCTTGCCCCGCTTATCAGGATCCTGTGATTCATTGCAATATATATATATTGTGACATAACGAAAATATGGTCCCCTACGTTACATAAATAAGTTTATAAGTGTTAAAATAAAAATAAAAAAATAATAATTACCCATACTAGTAAAAGGTCAGAAACCCAACCCATTATTGAATAAATGAATTATCCCCAAAAAGAATACAAGGTAGAAAGAAAAAATTAATAAGGTTAATAAATACAAACTTCAAAGTTCAGTGAAAGGTGTAAACGATAGACATTGACAAATAATGTAAAAACTAACTTAGACTGTTTTATAATAATTGATGATTTAAATGAGAGGAGAATGAGTAATTATTACATGATTTATTTCATAAAAATGTACCTGTTATTACTTTGTATCATGTTGTATTATTATCATGATAGTTATGTTATTTTTTGTGTGTAGTAAGTGGAGTAATTCTTTTAATAGAATACCAATTAACTAATTATTATGTGTTATGAATATATCATTATCGAGCTGTTGTTAAACTTATTAATTAATTACCAATTAATTTCATTTTATGTGTTATCAATATATCATTATAGAGCTGTTGTTAAACTTTATATATTTAAATGTTTGTATACATGTAATTAGTTAGTAGGCTGATTATAATTGTAAACTTGGCCAGAAAGGCTATAATTGTTAACGAGATACAAAAGGGTTTAGTGTAATCATATCATAAACAAATGAAGGATTCTATAATAATGCAGGTAGTAACAAATTAAAATCAGAAGTAGATAGAAATGTAATGATAGGCCTAAAAACCAGTAAAATTGTATAGTAAGTCAGGTCAGAAAGGTTAGGTAAAGAAATTTGTAAAAAATACTAAATAGAATCTAATGAGTTAGGAGAAGTAAATAATAATTGCTAATAACAGATAAATAAATTCAATTTAAATAAATTCTCAAAATGCAATAGTGCAATGATACCAATAGGTAATGTTTTGTAACAGAAAAATAATACTTGTTAAAGTAAGTAGATTGAGAGGAAACGACTGCAAAATATATAAAATTTAGTAACAAACAACATGTAAAAATATAATAGGATATAATGTAAATTTAGTAAAGGATTATTTTGATGAGTGTAAGAACATTGTATGATAATGGTTATAGCATAATATATAATATCCAATAAGAAGAGACAGGATGGTTGTCAAGGACGACGAGAGATATAAAATTTGTTGATTCGATTATTGAATAATTATCCATGAACGAAGACAGTTTAGTTTGGATGCACTCAGAAAAGATTTGATTAAATTAAATTAAAATAATACAATTGGGAAACAAATTAAGTAATAAATCACCATAGTATGGCTCATTTACATTCAACCGTCTTATATAACCGAACAATCATAAACCAGTACATGAAAATTGACGAAAAATCTACAGGAAGAACTCTAATAGTAAAACTCAATATAATGAGCAAATATTAACTTAATTAATCAAACAAAGCAGAGAAATAACTACCTGAATAGAGTTATATAATCCAATAATATAAAGAACGAAAATAAAACACACAATTATACTTGAACATCAGTTTCCACAATTCAATAGAAAAAGCATAATTGGACACGAAATACGTTGAAACACGTAACCACAAAACTCGGACATTGGTGAACAAAAGGAGCGGCATTTCTGCATCATCCCAGGACCAAGAATTCAACTTTTATTTTGAACTTGTAGTGAAGACTGGTGAGGATTAATTCATCTGTATTCCATTACTGACCAAACACTTCTACGAGGTTAGCTGTCCACGGCCTTACCAAGCAACGATGTCCAGCGGATGGTAAAAATACACTTATTTTAAATAATAGTTAATAAGAATTTAATACTGTATTGTAATACCTTGTAATCCTATTTATGCATTTTCTGACCTTACCAATAGTTGAAAGAACCTTCACTCCCTGTGTTTAAAGAAATACAAATCATAACTAAAATAATATATAACCCTGAATCCGATCGATAATCGATTACTTCTAATACTATAGACTTTTGTATCTCCGTAAAGAAAAAACTTTGTTGGCAAGAAATATTAAAACCATAATAAAGAATCCTTTCAGAATTTAACGATATCTTCTCATTTATATAATATTTAGTGTAGTGTGAACAAGTTATAAAATAAGTAGAGAGTGTAGCGTAGGAATTATTGTACGCGGTAACTAACCTATAATTTTCAGCTGTCTGTGAATCACAGCGCTACTCACGGACTACTGTTGTATTAAAGAGAATGAGAAACCGATAAGAATTCCTTCTCTTCTCTTCAAACGCGGGCTAGGCTTGAACGAGAAAATTAGAATTACACACTCAATACATAAATTTAATCACAACAACACAAATATATTAATTAGAGAGGATCAGTAGTTGTTATAAATTGACTCACAACAGTGGGGCTTAATTAGGAAAGCTCATCTAAGAGCATAATAAGAGTAACACACATACACATAAGAATAGACGTAGCAAACGGTACGTTATAATATATATAAGCCAAATACCACTCACCGATTAGTACACTCACTCATCACGAAATCTCCATAACTATAAAGCCTACAAACTTGAAATTCGGCATGTATATTCCTCTTGGCTTATAGGTGCTCGCTAAGAAAGGGTTTTGAAAACTTTAACGCCTAACCACAAAAAAAATGCTAAAAACCGTGACACCGATAATGCAGCTTTTTTTCAACTGTACGCTTCCTGGAAGTCTAATGTTTATTTTTTTTCCTTTCCTTTAGGCTTTTGGGGAGTTACTAAAACAGTATTTTTTTGATCTAACCTATAACCACAAGAAGGCGCGAAAATAATCTCGAAACAGTTCATCCTGTTCCTCTATTCGTTGCTATGTAGCGTTGAGGGTTTATTTTGAGTTCTAAGTTTGGCACATATATTCCAAACAGGGTACGGAGACACTGTTTGGCCAGTTGCATACGAAAAACATTCAAGCAAACAAAATAAATCCTGTTTTGATTGTACTACGAATGGTTCAATGCTGGTGAAACACAGCACCTATATGTAGGCCTATCTAATGTTATGTATGGTATTATGTTATCTTACATTTGTGAAATGACCTAAATAAGGAGGAAAATATTTTTATACAGTCCATTATAAAATAATAATTTTTTATGCACCAGATGCCTAATATAAATACTGTGTAGAATACAGTACAAAATTGCTTATTTGTGATTTATATTTTACAGTTTCAATTCTATTATAGCTACACTAGAATTTAAGTCTGTACTGTATTTAAATAGCAGTATAATTTGTTTCTTCTCGCACATGGTAGCTAAAACAATATTTATAGAGTATGAATAAACCTTTTCTTTACAAGTGTTTATAAATTTTTCCCCTCTATCATAGCAACAATTTTGGAGTAAAATTTTTCTAAAAGTGATGTTTAGATTATCTGATATTTTGGATTTTCAGGGTTCGGATTACGGGGGTTGCACTGTTCCAACTATTTTAAAACATTTTTTGATACACTTATGTAGTACTATGGGTTTCTGATAAGTCCGTGCAAAGTCAGGAGATGGTGCTCGGAGTATATAAATGACGTCATTTTTAGTTTCCCGCATCTCCGCTAGGAGCCTACACCACGTTTCAGTAACATGCGTCCATAATTCTATTGTTGCCAATCATTTGAATTGATGAAGTATTATGATTTGCTAAAATGGATGAAAGAGAATTTTATGTGGTGATGAAACATTACTTTTTGAAAGGCAAAACCGCACAGGAAACTAAATCCGGAAAAAACTTGATAAATATTATGGTGAGTCAGCTCTATCAAATAGAACAGTTTACAAATGGTTTGGTTATTTGTGTAGTGGTCACATGAGCACAAACGACGCTGAACGTTGAGGACGGCCTGTTGAGGTTACAACTGGAGAAAATGTAGAAAAAATCGATGATATGCTGATGGAGGACAGACAATTGAAAGTGCGTGAAATTGCTAAGACAATAGGCATTATTTTGAATGTTCATCACTACTTTTTTCACAGCACTTAATAATTATTATTTAAAGGTACTTTCACTCGTGAAACTTACTTGTTGATATTCCCTAAAACGCCAGTTCGGAGTTGTATTCTCCTTCTTCAGTGAGGTTTGAATGCGGAATGCGTCAAGTAGTCGGTAATTTGTAATGGTTTTTTTAGGTGACTGGTTGTGTGTGGGGGTGTGGAGATGGAAGGGGGTTGGCACGGGATTCTGAATTATATGCGTTGTGTATTATTGTGTCGAATAGTGTGTTGGATTTAAATTGTAAATGTTCATTGAGTATGTTGTTTGGTTGTGTTTGTATATTTTGTATTGTTCTGCGGTGTGGAGTTTGCGATTTTTGGGTAGATTGTGTAAAATTTCAAGATTGTTTTTTATATTGGTGTAACTGTGGTTTTCTGTCTGGATGTGTGTGGCAAATGTGGATTGTATGTTGTTATTGGATAATGCTTTTGTATGTTCAGAAAATCTGGAGGAAAAAGATCTTCCTGTCTGGCCTATATAGAATTTATTGCAATCGTTACAGTGTAATTTATATATGACTGTTTTGTTGTATATGTCTATGTCTTTGTTTGTCCCGTTAATGTGTGGTATCGTTGGTTCTGTATGTTATTTTGTAATTGTGTTTTCTGAATGTGTTGGCAATTCTGTGTGTGTTAAGTTGTAGTATGTGAGTGTGATGTATTTGTTTTGTTGTGTGTTGTTTGTATTTTTTGTTGTTTTTGTATAGGATTTGTCTATGTAATTTGTTTATTAACTCAGGGTTGTACCCGTTTTTTAGTGCTATGTATTTTATTGTGTTAAGTTCTTCATTATAGTCTTGTTTATTTAGCGGTATTTTTGTGAGCCTTTGTATCATATGGTTGAAGGCTGCATGTTTATGTTGTGTTGGATGGTTTGATGTGTTGTGTATGACCATGTCAGTTGTGGTTGTTTTTCTGTAGATTTTATGTGTGTGCGTATTGTTTGTTTTATGATTGTTAAGTCTAGAAAGTTTATACTGTTGTTTTTTTCTATTTCTATGGTGAATTTGAGTTTTGGGTGTATCGTGTTTATGTATTTGTGGAAATTTTCTACTTGTCTTGTATTGCCATTGTATAATAATAATATGTCGTCTACGTATCTGTGCCAATATATAATTTTGTTGGTATATTTATTGTTATGTGTTATATGTTCTTGTTCTATGTGGTGTATGAATATTTCAGCTAGTATACCCGATATGGGGGAGCCCATGGGTAGTCCGTCTGTTTGTGTGTATATCTTGTTATTGTACGTGAAGTAATTTTGTTCTGTGATTATTTTAGTGAGTGTGATGTTTTCTTGTATGTGTGTTTCAGGTGTGTTGTTTTGTCTAAGTAATTGTTCAAGTGTTTGTGTGGGTGTCTTTGACGGGTACATTGGTGTATAAATTCATTATGTCAAATGATGCTAATGTTGAGTTGTGTGGTATATGGATATGTTCTAATTTTTTGACAAGTTCTATGTTGTTTTTAACAGAAGTGTTGTTGCTTAGGTTTATATGTTTTCTGATTAGTTTATCTAGGTGTTTGGCGATTTTGTGGGATGGTGCTTATGTATTATTTATCAAAGGTCTAATGGGTATATTGGGTTTGTGTATGTTCGGTAATGCGTTTAGTTTTGGGGGGTTTGGTTTAATTTGTTTTAGGTATTTTATGTTTTCTTTTTGTATTATCTTCCTGTCTGGCCTATATAGAATGTATTGCAATCATTACAGTTAAATTTATATATGTCTGTTTTGTTGTATGTGTCTATGTCTTTGTTTGTGCCGACTACTTGACGCATTCCGCATTCAAACCTCACTGATGAAGAAGAATACATCTCCGAAATGGCATTTGAGGGAATATCAACAAGTAAGTTTCACAAGTGAAAGTACCTTTAAATAATAATTATTAAGTGCTGTGAAAAAAGTAGTGATGAACATTCAAAATAATATTAACACTGCAAACAGAGTGTACATCATCCACGGATACAGGAATGTCAAGGAAAAGGTAATGAAAACCTCCCTAACAATAGCATTCGACAAATCATGCCAAAAACTGAACATAATACCACCACAAGCAAAATTACAATAAAACAAACCACACAAGCATCATTTATCACTAAACAAAGAGCCGAAAACATATACTTACATAACATAATAAACGATTTATACCATAAAAAAGACACACTCAACAAGGAAGCCTATAATTTACACGTAAAACTAACATGAATGTTACACCACATTGAACTCAAAAACATAATACAACACACACAAAACAATATTGACAAACTCAAAATGAGAATAAAAGGTAGACATAACAAAAAGTTAACAAACATTATAACACGCAAGATAGAAACAATCCCCACGCCGACACACAAATTCCACACACGCACGGTAAACACAACAGACATCAGATTCAATGACGACGAAATAACTTTATTAAACAAAGGACTCAAACATAATTTAAAACACAATAAACCCAACAACAACAGTAAACATATAATTGATGTAATCATAGACACGGAAACAGCCGTACAAAACACACACAACAATGACCAAGAACCCATACGCCATGACATAAAACGAAGATTAAAACACTTACTAAAACAACAACCAAAAGAACATAATAACAAAAATAAAATGCTAAAATAAAAATATACAACAAAAACTAAATGAACATAACCTAACGATATTAAAAGCTGACAAAGGTAACATAACAGTCATAATGAACAAACAAGAAATAAACAATAAAACAGAGAAACTATTCTCCAAAAACAATATAACACAAATAACCAAAGATCCCACAATAAAATACCAAAAACAAATTCATAAATAATGCAAAATACATAATACAAAAAGAAAACATAAAATACCTAAAACAAATTAAACCAAACTCCCCAAAACTAAACGCATTACCGAAAATACACAAACCCAATATACCCATTAGACCTTTGATAAATAATACATAAGCACCATCCCACATAATCGCCAAACACCTAGATAAACTAATCAGAAAACGTATAAACCTAACCAACAACACTTCTGTTAAAAACAACATAGAACCTGTCAAAAAATTAGAACATATCCATATACCACACAACTCAACATTAGCATCATTTGACATAACGAATTTATACACCAATGTACCCGTCAAAGACACCATACAAACACTTGTAAATTTATTACTCAGACAAAATAACACACCTGAAACACACATACAAGAAATCATCACACTCACTAAAATAATCACAGAACAAAATTACTTCACGTACAATAACAAGGTATACACACAAACAGACGGACTACCCATGGGCTCCCCCATATCGGGTATACTAGCTGAAATATTCATACACCACATAGAACAAGAACATATAACACATAACAACAAATATACCAACAAAATTATATATTGGCACAGATACGTAGACGACATATTATTATTATACAATAGCAATACAAGACAAGTAGAAAATTTCCACAAATACATAAACACGATACACCCAAAACTCAAATTCACCATAGAAACAGAAAAAAACAACAGTATAAACTTTCTAGACTTAACAATCATAAAACAAACAATACGTACACACATAAAATCTACAGAAAAACAACCACAACTGACATGGTCATACACAACACATCAAACCATCCAACACAACATAAACATGCAGCCTTCAACCATATGATACAAAGACTCACAAAAATACCGCTAAATAAACAAGACTATAATGAAGAACTTAACACAATAAAATAGATAGCACTAAAAAACGGGTACAACCCTGAGTTTATAAACAAATTACATAGACAAATCCTATACAAAAACAACAAAAAATACAAACAACACACAACAAAACAAATACATCACACTCACATACTACAACTTAACACACACAGAATTGCCAACACATTCAGAAAACACAATTACAAAATAACATACAGAACCAACAATACCACACATTAACGGGACAAACAAAGACATAGACATATACAACAAAACAGTCGTATATAAATTACACTGTAACGATTGCAATAAATTCTATACAGGCCAGACAGGAAGATCTTTTTGCTCCAGATTTTCTGAACATACAAAAGCTTTATCCAATAACAACATACAATCCACATTTGCCACACACATCCAGACAGAAAACCACAGTTACACCAATGTAAAAAACAATCTTGAAATTTTACACTACATACCCAAAAATCGCAAACTCCACACCGCAGAACAATACGAAACATACAAACACAACAAAACACAACCAAACAACATACTCAATGAACATTTACAATTTAAATCTAACACACTATTCGACACAATAATACACAACGCATATAATTCAGAATCCCGTGCCAACCCCCTTCCATCTCCACACCTCCACACACAACCAGTCACCTAAAAAAACCGTTACAAATTACCGACTACTTGACGCATTCCGCATTCAAACCTTACTGAAGAAGGAGAATAAAACTCCGAAACGGTGTTTGAGGGAATGTCAACAAGTAAGTTTCACGAGTGAAAGTACCTTTAAACAGTAGGCATCTCAAATGAATGGGTGCATCATATTTTACACAAACATTTACATATACAAAAACTGTCTGCAAGATGGATGCCGCGTTTGCTTACGGATCAATAGCGTGAACAAATAAACATTTCTAAACATGATTTGGAGCTGTTTCAACTCAATCCAAAAGAAGTTTTGCAGCGCTTCATAACAGTTGATGAAACTTGGATACATCACTACCAACCTGAAACCAAGGAACAGTCAAAACAGTGGGTTGCAGTAGGAGAACAATTCCAAAAAAAAGCAAAAACTCTTCCATCAGCAGGTAAGGTGATGGCCACTGTCTTTTGGGATGCTTGAGGCATAATCTTAATTGACTTTCTGGGGACGGGTAAAACGATAACTGGGAAATATCATGCATCTTTGCTGGATCGTCTAAACGAGGAAATAAAGAAAAATTGACCACATTTGATGAAAAAAAGATTCTTTTTCACCAAGAAAATGCACCAGCTCATTCTTCTGCGATTGTGACAGCAAAATAGCAAAATTGTTTGAATTACGCTATGAAATTCTTATGCACCCCCCCCTACTACCAGACTTAGCACCTTCGGAGTATTATCTGTTTAAAATTTGAAGAAGTGGCTTGCTGGAAAGAGGTTTACACGAAATGATGAAGTTAGTTAGTACCAAAACATCTGCGTATTTGGAAGACTTCGATAAATCATACTATAAGGACGGGATCGAAATGCTTGAGCATCGTTGGACTAAGTGCGTAGTGTTGAATGTAGATTATGTTGAGAAATAAAAAATATTTTTCCCGAAAAAATGTGTCTTTATTTTGCACGAACTTATCAAACACCCCTCATATGTTTTAAAAATATATTTTTTGTAATAAAATAAAAACAAGTTTCATTATAATGGTAAGACTTTGAAAATAAATGTAAGTACAGTGGAGTCGCGATTAACCTAGGTAATGTGGACCGAGACCTCCTCGGATAATCAAAAACTCAGAAAAAACGGAAGGTTCAAAGAAAAATTTGCATTAGTATAAGCTCTTTTCTGCTATTGCACCTATTTGCTGTAATACACGTAATTGCTTCATATTGTAAGTGACACTTAGCTGCTACTTTGCAACAAAAACTTGTATAATTGGAAAAAATGAAAAATAAGAAACTGAGCTGATAGTATGACTCATGTAATCCTTTATTAATTACACTAAGCGGCAAAAACAGTAACAGTACAGCTCTCATCACATTAATATCTTAAACAATTAAAACTCATAATTTCTTAAAAAAGTCTTTAACAATTTTTAGCTTGATAGTGCTGCCTCTCTTCTTTGCCGCCATATTGCGCAAATGCCGCAGAACCAGAATGTCAGCTGGTGACGTGTCTTCTTGTTGCTCGGCGTACAACAAAGCCCTCTCAATTGCATTTAAGCCGTCAGCGTGGCTTATCTTATTGTCCACAGTAGGAGTGTCATCTTCTTCATCATTGCTGTTTTTATTTTGAGTAATCAAATTTACAATGGCCTCTTCGGATAGTTCACATTGTTCATCGTCATTCACCCAGTTCTTCGTCTTGATTCGCCACTACCTCAGTAACTGGTAACTGATTTAAAAGTTTCACTTGTTCTATATCATCTTCATTCTCTTCATCGTCGTTTGTGTTATCACTTTTTGGCGAAATGTTTTTCCAGCTTTTCAGGACAGTAGATTCTTTCACATCGTCCCATGATTCTGCCAGCCAATAAATCATATCTCTTAGGTTAATTTGTTTCAGACTTTCAACAACTTTTTTGCCGTCTTCTAAATCATCAAGCAAATGATTCAGTAGTCTCTTTCGATAGTTTCTTTTTCAAGTTTTCCAAAACCCCTTGATCTAGGGGCTGAATAAGGGACGTTACATTGGGAGGTAAAAAGAGGGCCCAGATGTCATCACCACTGACCAATTCACACTCGTCGGGATGAGTGGGAGCATTGTCCAAAATTAAGAGTGCCTTATGGGCAGATTATTTTCATCACAAATTCTGTTTACACGAACTGTTCATGAAACCATGACTTGAAAATTGAGGAATCCATCCATGTGCTGTTTTGGTTAGTGTATGTGAGATAATAGTTTAAAAAGATGGAAAGTAAGACGGCTTTCTTACATGATAATTTAATAGCCTCTGGTGAGCTCGAAAGCAGCAGCATGCAGAATTGCTAATCAGACATAAATAATATAAAAAAATGACTTACCGTATCTCACGACGGGGTTGATCCTGACACTCAAGGCAGGATAGACTGGTTGGGAAAAGGATGGGTGAAATACATGGATTTCTACCTGCCGAGGAGGGCCCGACTCGTGGACGTTGACACTGAGATGGCTGGCGTACGACAGAAGCTAAAAGTTCACGTGCATGTATGAGCTCTACAAAAGCCATAGTGCCAACCTCGGAAAATGAAAAGAATGACCGGTTCGATCCAAAATATCGAACACCGGCCCCCGTTGACCGCAATGGGTCAACCACCAACTACACCAAAAGACATGGCCAAAAATGCAGTACAAAAATTTGGCTTTTGGTGAACAGGAACATTCTCTGAAAATTACCCTCCAACCTAGGAGGGGGTCACACGCAAACACAAGAAAACACAAACATACAGAAAACATGCAAAACATGCAATGAATCAGAAAACCATGCCGAATAACTCCGCCGCGGGCGCATCGACCAGGTGAGCAATCCGAAAGGTTCGGGTAGAGCAGACAAAACCCAATAACATACAATAAACAATGGCCCAGCCAAACACAATGTAAAACTCAGCAAATCAACTTAGTTAGTTCCCTAGTTTTTACATTTTTTTTCCTTTTTATTTATTTATTTTTTTTTTGTTCCCTTTATTCCCCCCCTTTTTTCCCTTTTTTTTTTTTTACTTATTTTTGTTGTTGTTGATTTGTTAAGCATCCATAACTCCCAATGAACTGGCACAACGCCATGCCAGAAACATTCCACAATGTAAAATTCACTGCGGACAACAGCTGGAAGGAATCACCTGGGAAATCCCAGCAAAGTGTCCAGTAAGTCCACAACAATCATTGAAATTAATTCTGCTCACCCGAAAAAACAAGATAAACCCAATCAAGAAGATATGGGCAACCGGTATAATTTAATAGCCGGTCGTTCAAAAGAACCTGTGGAGGTTTTAACTGAAGCGCGACGAACAACCCCGTCGCTCCCCGGAAACACAGCTGAAACTCGGCCAAGAGGCCACATCAGGGGGGGAGAATTCTGTTCCTCCATAACCACCAGGTCCCCCAACCATTAAATTTCTTGACTTAGACGACCACTTCGATCGGGCATGAAGTGCCGTCAAGTATTCCAAACGCCACCTTTTCCAAAAGGCTTGGAGCAAAGCGGCAATTTGTTTGTAATGACGGATGGTCCCTTCATTTAATGAGACTTCAGCTTCCGGGGGCGCGGTAATGGGGCGGCCAACCAAAAAATGACCAGGCGTTAGAGCCTGGTAATCACTAGGATCTGAGGATAGGGCAGTCAAAGGACGGGAATTTAAGATTCCCTCAATGCGAATGCATAACGACGAAAATTCTGCTGTGGTCAGCGACCTGGTCCCAATCATACGTTTCATGTGAAACTTGGCCGACTGGACAGCCCGTTCCCACAAGCCACCCTGATGAGGGGCAGACGGAGGGATAAATTGAAATTCAATGTTATTGTCAACAGCAAAAGCTGTTATCTGAACTGAGTTATCTGAACTGACTGGTCAGGATTGGAAAGAACATTTTTGAGCTCCCGTTTCAGTTCGGAGCGCGACCCCACAAAATTCCTACCACAATCCGAATACAGTGTTTTCGGAGCCCCACGGCGACTAACAAACCGCCGCAACACATCAATAAACTGGGGCGTTGAAAGATCCATAGCCACTTCAAAGTGAACTGCTTTAGTGGCTAAGCACATGAAAATGCAGAGATACGCTTTGACTATAGGTGCCTTCCGAACAGCGTAGGCCCGTACCAAAAAGGGGCCAGCATAATCCATGCCGGAAGAATAAAATGGAGGTGCCGGATTAACCCTAGGAACTGGCAGATCCCCCATTAACGGGTTGGTGGGGCGAGGACGCGCCCTGAAACAAGGAAGACATTTCCAAATTATAGTTCTTATTGCCTGACGTGCGGACAAAATCCAATAATTTTGGGCAAGCTGAAATTGAACTTGCAAGGGCCCAGCATGACCTAACCACACATGAGTGTGATGAATTAGCAACCCTACTAGGTGGTGATGTTTGGGCAGTAAAATCGGAAAATGATTTCTAGTAACCGCAGAGTTGGTCAAGCGACCGCGTACTCGAATGAGGCCAAAATCATCTATAAACGGGACCAGGCGCTGAATGCGGACCGGGAGCCGCTTACCTAAATGAAGAGCCGCGAGCTCCTGTCCAAACACGCTGCGCTGAATGTAGCGTAAAATATACTTAACAGCCAACTTCTTCCAATCCATGGCTGTGGAAGCTTCAATCCGCGAAGGCATAGCCCACCTTAAGATGACTGAGGTAACCCCCACCACTAAGGGCCACGAGGACAAGTGCTCAAACAATTCCAGCCGGGGCTCCTGAGTGAGAAACGAAGAGACCTTGGTCTCCAAGGCAACATCTTGCACGTCGTGATTCGTGCGATAATTAATAGGGGGCCAGCGCAGAGCATCAAGCTTTAACCAATCTGGCCCTGACCACCACAATGTCGACGACCGGAGGCTGGAGAGTGACGTGCCTCTAGAAGCTAAATCAGCGGGGTTAGAAACACCATGAACATGACGCCAAGATTTAGTATCGGTCCACTCGGTAATGGCAGCCACCCGATTAGTACTAAATGTCTTCAATTTAAAAGTAGGCATATTCAGCCAATCCAAGACAATCGTCGAGTCCGTCCATAAGAAAACTTGACTCAATTGAATACATGATGAGAATAAACCAACATAATGACGAACAAGTTTGGCTAAAAGATAAGCTCCCAACAACTCCAAACGTGGGATTGATAAAGTTTTGAGAGGTGCTTCTTTAGTTTTAGACGACACCAACGAAACCACCGGAGGACCAGAGTCAGTATAAATGGACAGATAGAGGACGGCCGCGTAACCCAACTGGGAAGCATCACAGAAACCATGCAATATTACCCTTTCAATATGCCCACCTTTAGGGAAGAATGGCCGGGAAATAGTAATTACCGGAAGATGATTCAAAGAGGACAGGAATTGACTCCAATAATTGTTTAAGTCATCACTTAGAGGAGCATCCCAGTCCAAGCCCTCAGCCCAGAGTTTTTGGAAAAAAGCCTTGGCCCTGAAAATCACTGGCGAAAGCCAACCACATGGGTCAAATAATTGTGCCATCTGAGATAACACGACACGTTTGGTAAATTGAACCTGAGCATTGCTGCAACAGGCCAAAGGAGGAAAGGAGAAGCAATCGGTAAAATGGTCCCAACTTAAACCCAGAATATCCTTATCCCTAGCAATGACGGAATCACTTGGAGCGGCTGATTCAGGTAGGCAGTCGGGTTGATTAGTGCACCATTTTTTCAAATTGAACCCTCCTGAAGACAACAACAGAATTAATTCCCGTTGTAGTTTGCAAAGCTCTGATTTTGAATCAGCGCCAGCAGCAATATCATCCACAAAAATATTACGGCTAAGTACCGCCGCTCCCGCAGGAAAATTAACTGCCTCATCCTGAGCCAGCCGCTGCAAGGTTCGCAACGCCTGGAAAGGGGCGCAAGCCAGCCCGTAAGTAACGGTACGCAAAGCGAAAACCCTTAGTGGGGCGGTAACCTCCTCACGCCATAAAATGCACAGGTACGCCGAGTCATCAGGATGCATAGCAATTTGGCGGTACATCTGTTCGATGTCGCACGTAAAAACATGGCTAAACCGCCGAAACAAAGTCAAAACGTCGGACAGTAAGGTCTGCAACTTAGGGCCGACACATAACACATCATTTAAGGAAATCCCAGAGGACGTCTTCATACTGGCGTCAAACACCACCCTTATTTTTGAAGTATCACCTCTAACTTTAAAGATACCATGATGAGGGATGAAATATTTTGGAAAATTGGGGTCAGACACCAATGACATATGCCCCTGAGCGACATAATCCATTATAAATTGTACATACTGGCTCTTAAACTGACTGTTCGCCGCAAATTTCCTTTCTAACGCAAAAAACCGAGACATGGCTCCCTTAAGGGAATTTCCCAAAATGTGAGAAGAGTTTTTGAAGAACGGCAAGCACACCTGGTAACGACCCGATGGCAACCGACTTGTTGACTCCATGTAAAACCTTTCAGCAAAGTGATCCTCTTCAGATAATTGGTGGGGTACAGCTGGAGGCTCTTCGACCTCCCAAAAACGATGAACTTGCTCAATTAGGTTGGTTCTCTCCGTAGATAACGTTGTGACGGAAGGATAGAAGTGGTGGAACTGACAGTGAAGCTGATGTGCAGATACCAGATCCAAAGGAAGGCCAGTGAGACTGCTAGCACAAGTCAATGCACAATTAAGTGCAATTGGGGCTCTACCCATAATCACAAACCCAAAACATATCCTAACTGCAACAGGCAAACCTGCACCCAAAGGAATAGTCTCTCCCATAAGAATAGCCGCTACAATATCGGCTCCAAACAACGCATCAATTGGGGCTGCTACATCGAAGGTAGGGTCAGCTAACAAAAGGTCTTTTGTAGCCTGCTTAACTTCAGGCAACACCTGGAACCTAGGTGAGTCCGACGAGATCTTAGAAAGAATTATAAAGGCATGGTTAGATGCCACAACCTCGCGTTTTAAAGTTTCCAAGGACAGATGGCACACCTTTTTTGCTTTGGTGGCAATATCACCTACCCCATTGACACTTACCGAAGCGTCAAAACTAGCACATTTTAAGCGAGATGCACATGCTTAAGTGATGAAAGAAGCATGGGACGCGCTATCCAGGATGGCCCTAACTACAATATAACCACCATGCGGAGACGACAAGACTGCTAGACAGGTGGCTAACAGAACCCCTGCAGGATGGGGCAGAGACACGGTCAGAGTAGTGCTAGACAGATCAACAAGCGATGAATCCGCTGCCTTAAGTTCAGCTGTGCAGAAATCTGTGAACGAGACGGAGACGGACGGGCACTTTTGAAATGAAGTAAAGTGTGGTGGTACTTAGAGCCACATGTTTTGCACCTATTTTTACACCAGCCCGAATGTTTATGTTGGAGGCACGAAAGACAACATTTTTTATTTTTAAGACTCTGAAATTGAGCCCTAGGGTCCTTACTCAGCCACGCCGGACACTTGAGAAGCAAATGGGTCCGGGAATCGCAATGAAGGCAACGTGAACCAGATGCATCCCGTTGCGTAACCTCCGCAGATAACGTAGACACAGCAAGAGGAGTAGCCTTAGAAAAAGAAACCTTCTGGGTTTTCTGGTGGCTAGTGCTGGGAAGAGCAGGTAAAGCCGATTCCAACGATGCCTGTTCTTTCTGTTCCGCCATAGCGGTTAAAAATGTCATAATTTCTGTTAGGGCAGGGAGATTCTCTTTGTCCGTAACAGACGCCTCAAAGCGTTCACGCAATGATAGATCCAGCCTAGACAATACAAAAGACGCATATATCGCTTGATATATATCAGCAATGTTTAGAGCTGACACGCTGAAAAGTTAGCATTGAAGCTGTCCACCAACTTTCTAATAGACGCAGCTGATCGCATAGAAGCGGCTGGTAACTGAAGCAGATTGGTACAATAAACCCGAGCGGCCAAACGAGGATTGTGATAACGACTTTTAAGAGTTGACAGTGCAGGTGAATAACTATCATCAACTATGGGAAGCGCGGCAACCTTCTCATACGCCTCACCCTTAAGATGAGTCAGTAAATATAACAATTTTTGCTTTGGAGTGAGGGCAGGACTTTCGTCCACCAATGTGGTGAACTTTGACCAAAACTCGGACCAACATTTGGCCTGGCCATCAAAACAAGGTAACGAAAGCTTCGGCAACTCATGAACAAGCACACCTGGGTGCCCGCCACTTGCCGATGAAAATCGACCGGAACCAACCGGTATCTCTGGTTTTGTTAGTTTGGACGCTAAAATGCTACCCCGGACATAAATATCCTTAATTTGAGCTACCACCGCAAAAATGTGGTCCTCGTCCAATCCCTGGGGCAATGACTCGGCCGATAGGTAAGGATCGACCTTACCTAGAAGGTCCTGATATTCTTCGGACAACCTGGAGGCCAAAATACCGGCTTCATGTTGATCCATGGCTCTCAATTGCGGCAACCCTTCCAACTTATTTATCAAATGCTGCAACGCAAGTATTCCCACCGAAGTGGTCCGATCAAAAGCTGCCAACGACAATTTAGCAGGCATATTGAATTAAAAAATATCGCGCAACCGACAACCACCCTTAATAAGAGAATTAGAAACTGAACAATAATCACGCACCGACTTAGCCTAACAGTGCTCGAGATAACTAGGCGTCTCACACAACTACTTTGCATAAACAATACCGAGCAAGATAAATACAAAAGTAAATTAGTGCACGGCAAAATACAACTTACACAATCCAACAGGCAAATAATGCCAAACACAATAAATTAAACACGCAACAAATTGATTTACACAGCGCAAAAGCACGACAACAAAAAACACAAGTTACACAAGATTACAGCACATACTGTGCAAAATAATGGTACACAAAAGTGCACCCAAAAACAAACATGTATAATACCAAATAGAATAAATACACACAAAACACAGCAAAGTACAATGTACAACAATTCACCAGTTACCGAACCAAACCCAAATAACTGGGACACCTTAAATGCCAAAATTGATGGTCAACGCGTCATGTATGGACAGGATATCGCATATGCAAAATATAAATCGCACCTAAATGTAATAGTCATGCCAAAAAATTAAATTAAATACAAAGGCAGGCTAATCCGAAATCCGGATAACCTAAAACCGTTCCCTTTACGCCTGACAGTCACAAACACGTAGCGCACAATTTCACGTGGGACGCAAACCGTAACAGGACAGAAACAAACTTCAACAGACTTGACCCAGTAATTAAACGACTACCCCAAAAAACAAGGTGCAAAATTTTGACACAAAATCTGCCCACCTGGCGATGCACACACGACGACACTGCTGACCACAAGCTACAGCCATAAACGCAAACTCGTAGTTCACATGCCTACGTATTATACCAACGTGCTTATGTGCGATAGCATGCAAATGACAAACATTCATGAAATTTAAAAAGTTAACCACATGCAAAACACCCACGAGCAGGCACAAAAAACGAAACGGCACGGCACGTTGGTAATTAAAAATAAAAATCACGCAGCCAAAACTGACTTACAACCCAATTAATGGAACTCAACCCACCAGCAGCATCATGCACAAAATTACGAAGCACGTGCTCCCAGTCGTGACGGCAAAATATTTAATTGAAAAGCTAGCAACCTCATGAGTCCTCTGGTAGTAAATAGATGTGAGATAATAGTTTAAAAAGATGGAAAGTAAGACGGCTTTCTTACATGATAATTTAATAGCCTCTGGTGAGCTCGAAAGCAGCAGCATGCAGAATTGCTAATCAGACATAAATAATATAAAAAGATGACTTACCGTATCTCTCGACGGGGTTGATCCTGACACTCATAGACTGGTTGGGAAAAGGATGGGTGAAATACACGGATTTCTACCTGCCGAGGAGAGCCCGACTCGTGGACGTTGACACTGAGATGGCTGGCGTACGACAGAAGCTAAAAGTTCACGTGCATGTATGAGCTCTACAAAAGCCATAGTGCCAACCTCGGAAAATGAAAAGAATGACCGGTTCGATCCAAAATATCGAACAGTGTACTTAACAGGAAGATTGTCAACATTCACATTTTGGAATGCTCTTGGTTTTTTTGATTTGCCTATTAGCAAGAGTTTCAGCTTGTGGTCACCAGATTTATTTGCACATGCCAAAACTGTCACTCTTTCTTTGCTTCATTTGTAGACAGGAGCTGACTGTTCTTGCTGCGCTGCAAGAGTCTTGGTGGGCAACATTTTAAAATTCAAGCCCGTTTCATCACAGTTATAAATTTGCTGTGGACCAAGATGGTTTTTTTTAATGATGTTGTCTACAACAAAGGAATCTACTGCACCACCGTCAGCTGACAATATTTCACCTGTAATATTTAACTGCCTCACGCCATACCACTTTTTCCATCGATCAAGCCAACCGATGCTTGCTGTAAATTCCTCTTCTCCATCTTTGAAGCGACTGAAGAATTGGAATGCTTTGGATTGTAACATCGGACCAGACAAGGGACTTCCATTCTCTCTCATCTGTTGAAACCACAAAAACAACGCCTTCGATGTCTGTTCATATTCACTATTTTTCATTGTTTTTCTCTTCTTTGAGACAGTTTTTATTTCTTTGTTCCCAGTCATTTGTGCACGTTGAGACACCCACTCTTCAATTTTCACCCTTTTTATTCTCCAGTCTCTGACAGTCACTTCACCAACCCAAAATCACTTCCCACTTTTTTAATGGTTTCACCACGATCTAATCGTTCGATAGCATTGAGCTTATCTTGTAGTGATAAAACCACACGTTTTCTTTTTTCGCTCATTGCCAAACAAAACTTTAAAACCAAATCACGAGAAACCTTAATACAAAGCACAGCTACTCACTAATACTTCACAGTAGATTATACAGTATTTTAACAGCGCGACAATTGACAGCAAACTAACTCAGGTCAGGGACCTTGAGCAGGGGAAGATAGGAAGTGTGAGTCATGCAGTCAAGGTCGGCGTGTACAGTTTGGTGTCAATTAAAATGTCGTGTAGCGTCTGGTGCCAATGTAAGAACGACAGTTACAATAATAGAGATTTCATTAATTCTTGGTTTAGGCTCAGATAACACGGAAGCTCGGTTAATCGCGACTCCACTGTAGTAAATAATAAACAGTGGTAACTATTATTAACATAAATAGTCCAGCAATGAAAACATTATTGTTCAGTGCCACTTGATAATTTTTTGTTTGTTTTTTGTTTCAGCCAAACGTTAACTTACAGGTGAGTTATTTCTCTGGTAGTTTGATTTTATTTTTAAAATATTCTTTGTTGTTACAAGATGATATTGTCAACTTACCAAGTCTGTGTTTCTGTGAATGAAGTATATTATCCAAATAACACTATAGTATTGACGACTCGGAACACTAAGTTTTTTATAAGTAAAAACGTAAAGTTTTACCTTACAGCCTAAACCGGCTTTCACCTTTAGAATTCTTCATCAGAGGCTGCCATAGGTAGCGCTGTCCGTCTTGTTGTTGGCGACGGGATAGTTTTTCGAAAGATCGAAGCTGTGTGTGTATGGTGAGATGTTGAGATGTGTTCGAATAATTAAGTAACGGACACGTCATGGACAACGAAATCCAAGAATATATTATCCAGTTTATATGTGTTTTTACTCCTCAGAAATTTTTAGTAATTAAATTGAAAATACAACAAAAAATTAAATTACAAATTGCTGCATTTAATTAAATTCTACAAAAATATAGGCTGTGTTGTAACAGTGATGTGGTATATTTGACCTCAATTTACCAAACAAATTCTTCACCACCCAGTTTTATTCATTTGAAACACATTTTTATGAAACTTTAAATTATGTGAAAAATTGGTAATAAAATTTTAATTACGTTTTCTTAACTTTTCTTTTTTTTTTGTTACTGATAGTCTGTGATGGTGTAGGCTGAGGATAATGATCTGATCTGTCACTACCTATGCACCTTATAGTACAGTCACTGAAGGAAAATAATTCAAATTAAGAGGCTTCTATGAGATTTTTTGCATAAGGCTAGGCTAGATAAAAGGGTGAGAAACAATTTAAAAAAAAGTTTACAAAAATTCAGTCACGGGTTTTCAAAAAAAGGGAGGGGGAAGGTACAAATAATGCATTTTTTGCGATTATCTTAAAAAAAAACAAATTTACGAAAAAAATACAAATTACAAAAATTAAAGAGCTATTTAATTTTATTATAGTCTCTACAAAAAGCTATTTATCATTGTTTTTGTCAGGCCAATACTTTGTGAGAAAAATGGAATTGAAATATTAGAAAAAAATTGATTGTCGGAGTCCGCCCCGATGAGCGGGAAGGCTAATTTTTTCTGACATTGCAACATACAAATTTTAATAAAATCCGTTATAATAGTCGTAGAGACAAAAATCAAAAATGCATTTTAAAGCTAAATGTTTGCACTTTTACATAAAATGAAAATAAAATAATTAGATTATTAATAAATACGTACTTAAAATAAAGTAATAACTTTATTGTTTTTTATTTTTTTCAACTAATGCATAAACATATTAACAATTTATTACAAATGTATTTACATTAAAAAAAACTTCACAATATGAACTTTACATATTGAAAAAAAATGTAAAATTTAGTATTGATTTATTGGCATAAAATGAGTGAGTTTTAAAATTTATCATTTTTTTGAGTTCGCAAGTATACATCATTTTCTTAACTTAAAATTTCTACAGAAATTTTTAAAATAAATATTTTTTAACAAAATTATGAACACGTATTGGTCAAAGTGTCTTCTATAAGACTGCGGTGTAAAGAATTGTTAAAATTTAGTTAAATTTAAATAAATGTAACTTTTATTAATAAATGTAGAAATATGTCCATTGCGCGTATTAATATTAATAGTTAAAAACTAAAAAAAAGATATTAATATGTAACTATTGTACATAAAATTACAATACTTGAGGTTTCTCTTCTACATAGTGAGAATTTATAGTTGTCTTGATTATTCATCTCTTCTTTCACAGCACTCCTTAGTTAAGTGAGAATTTATATCCGTGCATGGGCATAAAAAGAACAGAACCTGAAAGTTGAACAATTTTAGGGAGAGCGCGGACAGCTGGTACATGCGCCATACAGATATTGAATTAACGCAGGTCGATATTGCATGTTCCGTGAGTTCGATACTATTTTTTATATTGTATTTTGCTGGAAGTTCAATTTTGTTTTAAGATTTGTGATAGTAATTTTGATATTTTAACATGATAATTGGACAGTAATGTGGTAATTTCATATTCAAAGGTTGGCTAATCTGTACGCTCTGCCTCACGCTTATCGCGAATGGGCTAAAACACAGTGCAACGTACGTCGGCGAGCAGCGGACGTAATCGCGTTTGCTGCCTCGTTCTGTCATTTTTTCATTTTTCTTGTCGTCGAGACAATTTATGTAGGCCTTAGGCCCTACAACATTTTCATGTAGTTTGAGTGCCGTGTACTCGCGCCTCAATTTACTATGTAACATTTTTTAACCGACGTGGTTTTTTCAAAGTTCAAATGCTTATCAGACTTAGCCAATCTTACAATTCAAATTAAATTGTAACGAAACATTAATAAATGTATTAAAATACAGTCCACGCTCATCATTATTTTCTGCATCCTGGCAAATACATTTAAAACATTAACTTCCTAACATTTTTTTGGTCCTCCGGGCCGGATTCATCATTTTACTTTCTTTCAACTTGTGCCAGAGCGGCTTTCATCATTTTTTCCACCTCAATTTCTGGCCATCACGGGCGATTCAGCATGTTCGCTGATCTGACCGTGTCGGGAGTTATTCAGCATTTCTTTCGTCGCCATTGAGCCTCGTGTCAACACCACTACAAGACCATCCATGTGTTAACGTCTACACACCAGATTGAGCAGTCATCTGTCCAGTCCGTGCGTATCTGCCATCTATTCCACGGCCTCGACGTTCCAGGACATCTCACACAAGGTACGACGTCAATGACATCACTAACAGGTGCGTAGAATGGCAGAAGAAGGCCTCAAAGTGTTGGTTAGAAAGAGAGGCAGCTTAAAGTCTGCCATAGTGCGAATCAATTCTGCTATAATTAATTTTGATAAAAACAGTAACACTAAACATTTTTTAACTGTTAGATTGGAAAGTCTAAAGAGTTAAGCAACAAAATATGATGAGGTACAGTCTGAAATTGAATTAATTTCTAAGGACATAAACGCTGCTCAAGAAGACAGAATTGAGGTTGAAGAACTTTTATATTCAACCGAAGCTAACATCTTGCAATTAATAGAAACTTTCAACGTTCAGACTGGATCTCAAGTATTAACTAGCAATGTGCAATTACAACCTATAAGTTTGCCCTGCTTCACAGGCAACATTTTAGAATGGCAGCACTTTTATTCAATATTTCTGGACTTGGTACATGCCAGATCTGATCTAACTTCAGTGCAAAAACTACATTATTTGTATTCATCTCTCAAAAATGAGCCATTAGATCTAATTAAGGCCTTACCTATTTGTAATGAGAGCTATTCAATAGCGTTGAGTTTGCTGTCCGCTAGATATGATAACAAATTCATATTAGCGAAATATTATATTCAAAATTTGCTAGAAGTAAAGTCTACAATCAAAGACTCTGTACAGAGCTTAGCAGAATTTATAAATACAATAACGTCTTCAGTCAATTCGCTGGCAGCTATGCAATTGTCAGTGGATTCATTTGAACTCATTACTGTACAACTATTGTCAGCAAAACTTGACCATTCCACGTTTAAATTATGGAAGGAGTCTATAGATCCCGTTAATCTTCCTAACTTTCAGAGCTTTACACAGTTTTTAAACGCACGTAGACAATTATTAGAAAATACATTACCGATAGATGCTGGACAGCAGCTTAACAAGCCGACTTTAAGGTTTAATAATAATATATAATTAGTAAAATAGTTTACCTTTTTCTTGTCCATCTGGTGGCCTTTTCTCTATATTTAATTCAACGCGTTTCAGGACATATGCCCCATCATCAGGATATCCCTGTTGAAGTTCGTCGATCGTTAAAATATTAAAAACACTGTATATACAATTCTACACATAACAATAAATATAATATAAACATAAAAACACATAAAATACCCAGATTTGAGACACACGCGATATCGGTGGTGCGCACCACGACATGCTATAGTCGACTGCAGTGTTCATGTTGTTATATGTCGTGCACTATGGACCTTGTTCTGTATTCTTATCGCTGTGTCGTATAATAGATTGGACTGGAAATTCAGCTGATCGTTAAGGATAACTTCTTCTGTTTTTTTATTTTTGTAAGCCTTATATATTTCGTATTCTTCGATAGCATTCATATAATTTCCTTTTCTGCATATATGGAGGGGTTGGAAGTTCGTTGTGAAATCAGTATAACTATGGTTGTTGTCCATCAGATGGCGCGCGTAATTTGACACAGTTTTACTAAATTCTTTTTTCGGTAAATGTTCTCTGAATCGTTTTTTTTAAAAGGTCTACCAGTTTGGCCAATGTAAAAGCTGTCACAGTCATTGCATATTATCTTATAAACGCCCGTCCTGTCTTCAATTGATTTTGAATGTTTAGGTAAGAGTATCTTATTAATGTTATTATTAGTTCGGTAAGCCATTTTCATATTTATCCCACTGAATACTGTGTTTAAAATTTTGGGTAGGGTGTTACCATATTCTGATGCTATATACCTAATTTTATTTCTATTATTTTCTTGTAATTCTATGTTGTTTTTCTTTTTTCTGTGTTTCTTGACTAAATTATCCACGATTGATCTTTTATAACCATTGGCCTTAGCTATGTATTTGATCGTGTTCAGTTCTTCGTGAAAATCTCTGTCTTCTAATGGTATGGAAAGTAACCTATGTATTAAACTATGATAAGCTGCCATTTTCTGAGAAAAGGGATGATGTGATTCAGCATTTATCGTGAGATCCGTGGTTGTCGGTTTTCGGTATATTTGATATTGGAAATTTTCATCTAGTCTTGTAATTGTCAGGTCGAGGAAGTTAAGTTTATTATTTATCTCTGTCTCAAGTGTGAACTGTATGTTTTTATTGACACTATTCATGTATAATTTCATATTTTCTATTTGTCGTATTGTGCCATTAAAAATTATAAACGTATCATCAACATAACGTGTATATGATATTATTTTCTTGGAAAATTTATTTACGTTATTGAGCAAATATGTATTCTCATAGTGGTTTAAGTATATGTCAGCCAATAAACCAGATAAAGGTGACCCCATGGCTAGGCCCTTTTTTTGGATGTAATAATTATTATTAAATGTAAAATAATTTTGGTCAGGTACAACTTCCAGTAAATTAACTAAATCATTGATTTCTTCAGAATTACATATTTTGGCGTTAATAAGATTTTCTTTAAGGACAGTGAGAGTTTCTTGAACAGGGACATTCGTATACAAGTCAACAATATCAAAAGATGCTATTTTATAATTAGGTCGTAATTTAATGCTTTTCAATTTGTTAACAAGGTCAATGTTATTTCTTATACTATGGTTATTACTTATCTTTATACTGTTTTTTATTTTCACTGCAAGTTTTTTGCTGACATTGTAGCTCGGTGCAGTTGTGAAATTTATCAATGGCCTAATCGGTATATTGGTCTTATGGATTTTTGGTAGGCCAACAAATTGTGGTGCTTCTGCGTTAATGGGTTTTAGTGTACGGCGTGTGGCGTTATCAAACAGCCGTGTACATAGGTTAATTTTATTATTCAAAACTTTGACAAACTCTGCAGTTGGGTCCGTTTTTATCATTACAATATTATTATTTGATATGAACTCATTAACCTTTGAAGTGTATTCGTCTCTGTCTATTACGACTACGGTGTTCCCCTTATCAGCCTTTGTAATCAGTGCATTGTTATCTATCAATTTAGTTTTTATATGTTTCAAGGTTTTATTTTCTTTCAAGTATCTTTGATTAACTTTACAGCGCTTTTCATTATTTGTTATAGTTTTTAGGCATTTATTCAAGCTATTATTAATTACGGCACGGGTTTCATTTTGTAAAGTCTGGTTTGGTATTGTTTTTACGGCGGCCTCTGCACTAATAATTTCTCGAATCATGTGGTCTTTACCGATATAAGGAATATTATAATTTAGCCCCTTGTTAAGAATATCTCTTTCATCAGATGTAAATTTTATACTCGTCAAATTTGAGACACGCGTGTAGAACTTGTGTTTACATTCGAAGTCCTCCTCTCTTATCTGCTTATGTTTAAGAGCTTGAAGTTTAATCTTTTGTTTTTGGTAAACCCGTTGCAGTACATCGTGAACGTATTTGTTGATAACCTGGATTGTGTTATCTAGTGGGGCCACATGAATGCTATCAAGTAGTTTTAAATGAGTCATATATAAATCTCTGTTTAATTTTGCTTTCTTTTTATACAAATATTTAAGTTCCTCTCTCATCCACATTGTTTCAGCATGTCTTTTGATTTTCATTGCAGTCTCTGATTTTCTGTTTATTTTGATGAAGGCATATCTAGGTATTATATTATTTGTAATACACTCTTGATTGAACTTTATGTGTAAACTTGTTTTAAGTAGTTTTATTTTAATATTTTGAAATTTAAATACCGCATGTGCTTGACAAGCTTCTAGTTTTAGATCCATGTTTTTCGGTATCCAAGCCACTTATAGTATATAATTAGTAAAATAGTTTACCTTTTTCTTGTCCGTCTGGTGGCCTTTTCTCTATATTTAATTCAACGCGTTTAAGGACATATGCCCCATCATCAGGATATCCCTTGTTGAAGTTCGTCGATCGTTAAATTATTTTAATAATAAGTCTGAAAAACATAAATTACGAAACTCTGCTGGCAGCACTGCATTTAAGAGTTATCATTCAACTTCAAATAATTATTTATGCCCATGCTGCAAGGCCAGTCACCCAATTTATATGTGTGACAAATTTCGTGACTTAAGCATATCAGAACGAGGGCAATTTATATTAAAGCGTAAATGCTGTACTAATTGTTTAAGACCAGATCATTTTTCACCTAATTGTAAGGTCAAACAATCATGTAAGATCTGTTCAAAATGACACCATACATTGCTCCACATAAATAATGTGTCAAAACAAGGTTCTGCCAGCAGCAGCAATTATTGTTCATTTAAGCTCCAGTCAGCAAACAATGTTCTTTTGTCGACAGCAGTCGTGTTCGTCCTCGACCGGGCTGGTAACAGACAGCTTGCAAGAATTTTATTAGATGCCGGGTCACAAGTGAACTTTTGTACTGAATCATTTGCTAAAAAATTGCAACTTAACTTGTCTGAATCTAATATACCGATTACAGGTATTAATAATGCGACATGTTGTGCCACTAATTTGGCATCTATTCGTATTATTTCTCGCTATCAAAGGTTCAGCTTTGACGCTACATGTGCAGTCTTATCTGCATTGACTCATAAACTGCCAGCACAATCTTTCGACATAAATCATTTTAATATCCCAGATAACGTTTTCCTCGCTGACCCACATTTCAACGTATCAGCTGACATAGATATACTTTTAGGAGCGCAATTTTATTTAGCGTCTCTTGAGAAATTTTGGGAGACCGAAACCATCCTTGACAATGCACCCATTAGTAACGATTCAGCTTGTGAGGAACATTTTGTTAAGTCCACTCATCGCAATGATGAGGGTAGGTTCGTTGTCTCATTACCATTCGAGTCTGACAATCCCCAATTGGGTGAGTCCTATGCTACCGCTGAAGCGAGATTTTTAAGTTTAGAACACCGGTTCAAGCGTGATTCTGAGCTTGCGCGTGAATACGCAAACTTTATTCAAGAATATAGGGATCTTGGCCACATGGCGCTTGTCTATGATTGTTCTGTTAATTCCAGGGTTTCAAATACCTACTATTTGCCTCACCATGCCGTTTTTAAACATTCTAGTTCCACGACAAAACTTCGTGTCGTTTTTGATGGCTCGGCCAAAACTACCAATGGTCTTTCTCTCAATGATATTTTGTTGGTAGGCCCAAATTTCCAACAAGATCTTTTTTCTATTCTCTTGCGATTTCGCATACACAACTATGTTCTGATCGCCGACATCGAGAAGATGTATCAACAAATTCTAGTGTCTGATAAGGATTGTCATTATCAACGTATTCTGTGGCATAATTCTCCCCTTGAACAGTTTAAACATTTTGTACTGCGAACTGTAATATACGGTACTGCTAGTGCCCCTCGTTTTTGGCCACTCGTTGCCTTATTCAGATTGGCAAGGATCACGAAGTTTCTTTTCCTGACGCTGCTTCAGCTATAATCAATGATTTCTATGTCGATGATTTGTTAACTGGTGCAGACACCATTTCTAATCTGACCAAGTTGAAATCTGACTTGGGTACGTTGTTGAGTCAATATGGCCTTACTCTACATAAATGGGCATCAAATGAACCAAATGTGGTCACAGATCATAATAATTTATCACTCCCATTAAACAAACAAGGCAATGTGCGTACGGGTGGCATTCTTTGGAACAACTCTACAGATTCATTTTTGTTTGACATCAAGTCATTTCCAGTTGAGTCAAGCATCTCTAAGAGGAAAATCCTGTCGATTATCGCGGGTATCTACGACCCACTCGGACTCGTTGGTCCAATTGTTTTTCTTTATAAACAGTTTATGCAGCAACTGTGGCTGTGCAATCTTGGTTGGGATGAGCCAATTTCTGAGCAATTGTATTTGTATTGGCGTTCATTATGCGATAAGTTATATCTAATTGGTAAAATTATTGTCCCACGCTCTATTCACAGCAAGTCCAAGGCAAAGATAGTTGAATTACATGGGTTTGCGGATGCTTCTGAAAAGGGCTATGGTGTTTACGTTAGAGTCATTTATCAAGATTCATCAGCCTCCTGTCACCTTTTGTGTTCTAAATCTCGCGTGGCTCCACTACGACAGGTGTCATTACCCCGCATTGAACTCTGTGCTTGCTTGTTGTTATCGCGACCTTTATTCAAAGTCACCTCTGCTCTTCATTCCTTTATCAATAGCGTTCACCTGTACTCTGACTCCATGGTATCCTTTTACTGGATTCATGCCCAGTCTTCTAGGTGGAAGACCTACATCGCTAATCGTGTTGCCGAGATTCAGCGTCTCACTGAAACCTACACATGGCATCATATCAATTCGCAACATAATCCTGCTGACATTATTTCTAGGGGATGTCACCCTGACGTTTTGCGTGATTGTTCGCTTTGGTGGCATCGTCCCGCTTGTCTGTCGCATTCTTCTGAGCCCAATCTTTTTTCACCTTTCTTACCTTCTAATCTGTCATCTCCTGAATGCTCTGCGGAGGAGAAACAAACCCCCAAACTCTCTCTAATTTCTACCCTACCTATTGATCTTTCAAAGGACTTTTCTTCATTGACCGTCTGACTCGCGTATACGCTTATTGCTTTTGATTCATCAAAAATACTAGACCCTCTAGGGCTGAGAAAATCTCGGGTGTTCTTACCCCCGCCAAAATTCATTCTACTCAAAATTTCTTCATAAAGCAATCCCAGTCCATCCACTTCGCTGCTGAGCTTAATTGCCTTCGTAATGGGTCTTCTGTCTCTATTAGGAGTAAGTTGTCTTCTCTGGACCCGTTTCTTGATAAGTTTGGCGTCTAACGTGTCGGCGGACGCTTACAGCAGTCGCAACTACCCTATGACAATAAGCATCCTATTGTCTTGCATCCATCAGCTCACATCACTCGCCTTATAATCGAGTGCGAGCATATTCGTCTACTCCACGCTGGTGCTCAACTTGTCCATCATTCACTTCGTCAATGTTGGTGGATCATTAACGCCAAGATAGTCATTCGTTCCATCATTCATAGATGCGTCAAGTGTCTCAGATTTAACACCAAACATCAGGTTCAAAGGCTTGGTATTTTGCCATCTCCTAGGGTTACTCCTTCGCGGCCGTTTCTATTCTGCGCAGTTGATTATGGTGGTCCCTTCATGATTTGTCATAGCGGGCAGAGATCTAGGACTCTGTCAAAATCCTACGTGTCTTTGTTCATTTGCTTAACCACCAGGGCCATTCATTTGGAATTGGTTTCCGACCTTACGGCCAACGTGTTTATAGCTGCCTTACGTCGCTTCATGGCCTGTAGGGGCATACCCAGCCAGTTATATTCTGATAATGGCACGAACTTTAGGAAGGCCCGCAACGTTTTGCATGACCTTTACAATCTTTGGCATAATAAGGATGCCACCTCATCAATCCAATACTTTACGACCTCTCATGGTATTAGGTGGTCATTTATTCCGCCCTCGTCACCTCATTTAGGTGGTCTTTGGGAGAGCGGTATAAAGAGTTTAAAGTATCATTTGCGCCGCGTGGTCGGCAAGTCCATACTCACTTTTGAGGAGTTTACGACGGTTTTGTCACAGGTAGAGGCCTGTCTAAACTCACGTCCATTATTTGCCGTTTCATCGGATGTAAACGATCCAGTGCACTTACCCCTGGCCTTTTTTTAATTTGCGCACCATTAACGGCAATACCCGATCCTGACTTATCTCATGTTCCCATCTCTCGTCTTGGACGTTGGCAACTTCTCCAGAAGTTTGTCCAAGTCATTTGGAAATCTTGGTCTCGCGACTACTTACACCAACTGCAACAACGTCACAAATGGAAATTTGCAAAGGAAAACGTTTCCATTGGTGACCTGGTTTTGCTGATCGAGGATAACTTGCCTCCATTAGCATGGAAATTTGGGGTAATTACCGCCACATTTCCAGGCCCAGACAACTTAATTAGAGTAGTTGACCTTCATACGCCTACTGGCACCTATCGCAGACCAATTCATAAGTTATGTTTGGTGCCAGCGAGGGACGAACAGTAAAAAAGAGTTTATTTTCCTTTTAAAATTAAATGTATGTACTTGTCAAACATGTGTTAAATCAAATGTTCTAAGAAGATTTTGTTAGTTATAAGCACCTTTATTTTTAGCATAAGCTTTAATTTGTTTATTTTCAATTCAGACTGTTTGTTTTACTTAAGCAAGTGTCAATTTATTTAATATGCAAAGCTTCAATTATTTTTTTTATTTTCGTGTATACAACATTTGATTTATGCGTCATGACTTTGCTTGGTATTTGTTCTTATGTCGTAATTTTGTTATATAATATTCACATGGTTTGCAGCTATACAAACCATGTATGCATCTTTCTTGCACATTTTTTGTTAATATGTGTGCCATCTTATTACTCTATGAATTTATGTATTACTAGCAATTGTTCAACACATGCATTACATTTTGTATAACACATTTGCTGTACTTGTCACTTATGCTATTGTGCCTTGTATTCATGTATTTGTAATTATCCAAACCGATTTCTATTGTATTTTATTATGTATAACTTTGTATCTATGTAAAACACATTATTTTACCCGCATCTACTGTCTATAATCATGCGCCACGCACATATTTTTATATTTTGTATTTGTATTTTGCGATCACGTATTGCACAATTATTATTCATGTTTTCAATTATGACATACATGTCATTACACTTATGTACTTGCAGTCATTCAACAATGTATAATCTGTTTTCACATGTCAATTTATTGTGCATTCCTGCAACTGTCAGGTATAGCATGCACCATTTAATTATTATATTACAGCGTTATGCTAAATCTATGTTTTTACATGTATAATTTTGTAATAATTTTTGTCTATTCATTTTACACTCAATACTATTATGTATAAGTCAACTGGCCTTGACTGGTTTAAGCTGTCCATCATGACTGGCATAAAATATTTGCAATTTGTATCGGGCCCATCATGTGATGAGTCACCGATTATTCATCATCAAACATTGTCAAACTATGTATTATTCATGTTTTATATTGTCTTATATTGTATACATACAATATATATTAGCAATACATTGCTAATTCTTGCATTTATACTCATGTATAAATCAGTTTGTAAGCCAACTGTGGCCTGCTCAACTGTTATCATCATTATTCAGGTTTTATCTCTGAACAGTTTAATGTTATAACTGTTATCTAACATTTCAATCTCAATGTTTAATACAATTTATTGAGGTTGATATCTATTATTAAGAACACACATTGTGTTTTCGTATAATAAATTATTAAAATGTATTAAAAAATCTTTTGATTTTTTGCGGGCAGCTATGGACAGTAATGTGGTAATTTCATATTCAAAGGTTGGCTAATCTGTACGCTCTGCCTCACGCTTATCGCGAACGGGCTAAAACACAGTGCAACGTACATTGGCGAGCAGCGGACGTAATCACGTTTGCTGCCTCGTTCTGTCATTTTTTCATTTTTCTTGTCGTCGAGACAATTTATGTAGGCCTTAGGCCCTACAACATTTTCATGTAGGTTTGAGTGCCGCGTACTCGTGCCTCAATTTACTATGTAACATTTTTTAACCGACGTGGTTTTTTCAAAGTTCAAATGCTTATCAGACTTAGCCAATCTTACAATTCAAATTAAATTGTAACGAAACATTAATAAATGTATTAAAATACAGTCCACGCTCATAATTATTTTCTGCATCCTGGCAAATACATTTAAAACATTAACCTCCTAACAATAATGTTTTTAGGCTGGGGGTCATTCCACAAAAATCGTCATCGAAAAATGTGACGCTATTACACTTTCAATTCCCCACAGTCTAGAAATTTGATATGTAAACGCAACAAGACAGAAATAATCGGAGCTGACATTGAGTTTAGCAAACGTTTTAGTGAGAATAAATTTGGTTTTACATGCTCTGTTTGTAATCGTCTGTGGTTTGGAAATGATTTACATAATCCACCAAACGTAATCCACATTATACGGTTTCAAAAGCCTAAAAAATATTATCATGCTTCGATGTTTCGGTTTCGTCGAAATTCTTTGAATGCTTGTGATCTAACTTTTATTGATAATTAAACTAAATTGATTTTAAATTTTTATTCACTGTTTACTTTTACTTTCTAATTCTTTCGGGCGCCATCTTGCATTTGCACCAACTGCAAGAAACAAAAATATGTACTTACCAGAGTCGGGTTCTTTTTGGCGAACTCAGGAGATCAGATTATGGTTGTTCAAAATAAAGAAAACCTTATTTTGTTTCCCACGAATTGAGTTTTATTGATATTTTGGCTATAAGTTTTCATTATTAACAAACGATCTCCTGCCCTCCTTTATCTACTATAAATTCACATTTACGAAAGTTATTGATTATATAATCATTCTGCTACAATGAGAATTAAAACATGGTATATAAATTCCAAATAAAACTTCAAGAAATTAAATATGAACTAAATTAAAATACAAACACAAACCAGCCTTCTTTGTCTACATACTTCCACATGCACACACACACAGTTAACACATGCCCTTAGAGATCTCAATTTTTGTTTAAAAATTTATTTTGTTGTCATTTTTTATTAGCCCTTGTTAAAATTCATTTTATTTGTTTGTTACTTAGCTGTTCATTTTTTGTCCAGAAGACGTCGCCTTGCTCTACACGCACACACTTTTATTGTGATAAAATGTGAAACATTTTATTTTAATTCAAAATTCGTTTTACATCTCCAAAACTGTTATTATCAGGAAAACTGTTCATTTACGTATAAAATTCGATTTTACATCACATTTTGTTATACTGCGGGCTTCACTTTTATGTGCGGGCGCGACGAAAATTACGCCCAGTCGGCAGACGCGCTGATTACTTGCGTCCGTAGTTGTTAGTTGTTCATGGCCGACTGACTAGACGAATGGCACTATTTTGTGTAGTTGCCGCGGCTGTTTTACTAATTTCCATTGTCTTCATTTCTCGTATTCCTGCGCCAGTATATAAGGTTTGGTCTGGCACACCCGCATTCCAAGGCTGGGATTGTCTCTGATGTAAGATCGTCTGATGTTGTTATATAATCTGTTACACAACTTGTAAGTCGCTGGAGCTGACCTTGACACATTTTCGCTTGTTTGTCTTCTACATCGTTATAATTTATGAATAATATTTACAATCACTCCTGCCAATTTTGCTACCAATAAAATTTACCTTTCTTCTCAATTTATGTTTATATCTCTGGAAATTATTATTACATTATAAAACTGCTATTTATTTTTATTAAAATACAATGCTTTCTTATATTACCCCAGGTAGGCCAAAACGTCCCGTTACAATACCCCCTCAATGAGAGGTTTTATGCCGAAGCATAAAAACTCTCATTAACACACTCATACTTGCTAAAGGGATCAGCCAGGATATGTCGCCACAACCCCCTTTACGGTTTACAAACAAAAAATATAATTAACTCACCCTTGGTCCAGTGACTGCGACCACACCTGAATGACCTTACTGGACTTCTCTCTCGAGATCCCAACACCATAAAGTCAGCCAGGTACTTAACGCCCCTGCTCTGATGCGCTGGCCAGCTCAGGATCGCCGCCACAGCATCACCAAACACTGAAACAACAAATCAAAATATCAACTAGTTGCCTTGTACAATACTATATCCCTAACTGATCTGTTTCCCCTTAGCGGTGCTGGTTTGCGTTAAGAAGCACTGGTTTTTCCTCTTAACCTCTAACATATATATGAATACCTAACATAACATGATACCTATTTTAAAATTCCATAATCTCATTCTGTCTACTTTCTCTTGTTAACTTTTATCCCAAAATTCAAAACTATTGCCCTGATTCCCATCAGAATTTAAATAAACATTTCCCATTACCATATTACATCACAAAATCAACTACATATTCTACATCACAATAAACATTGTTGTTATTACATTAAAAATAAACAATTCACCTTTTTACTTGACCAAAATTACACACTTTACATCTTTAAATTTGCATATAAAATTATAAAAATTACATTTTAATCTCAATTGAACTTTTATTAATTAATCATCAATTATTTATCCCTTAACCTTTCCAAAAAAAAATAATTTTTTTTTTTAATTCCATTTATTATTATTACCTTTCAATTCTGATTTTCTATTATTTATTTTCATCATTTCTTAATCTGGGTGATTCTCAGTTATTTACTTGCCATTTACCTATAATCTTACCCCTTTTATGACTCTAACGCTCACTTACAAATTCTTTATATAGTATGACACCCATCTAACAAAACATCTACCAACCCTTCTCTACTTCTAACTTACTATTCTAACTCATTTCGAATCATTATACCCTTATAACAAAATACTCTCTACCCCTTTGTACTCAGGATGTGTGTTCCCTTCCCAATGCTCATTCCCTTATCTGGTTCCCGAACCCTCCCTAGGTAACCCTTTCCGGCGCATAACGGTTCACCTCCCGCCACAATGCTTTTCGTTGAAGACTCCTTATCACACCACCCCCCTTACAAAATTCCAGTATCAACTAATTACTCTCCCAATACATCATTTTCATTTACAAAATATCTCCATTTATTTATTACCTCAATATATCAATCATTACTCTACATATTTTCCCCATAGCTACTGTGTCACTATCAATACTCAAATTCTACATTATTTGTATTTCACCTCTTATTATCTCTAACACCCATCTATACTCAACTTGGACTGACTCAAATGTCTTACTTGAACAATCATCCTTACCCAAATTCTATCTTTTACAACTTCACATTTATTCACTATTTATTATCAAGTTTAACTCTCATAAAATCATTAAAATTCATTATCAGAATTTAGTTGTATAACAATCATTAATCAATTAATTCATCTCAAATCATTTCATTCAATCAATTCTTGAAAACACAAGTTATTTTAAATACTTTCTTCCAAAATAATTACAAATTCATTATTTATTTAGTCTGCTACAATAAAATTATTATTATTAAACAATTTCTAATACATACACATTGTTTACATAAAACACCTGTTACAATACAAACACAGTTAATTTCACTAAAATTTATTTACAATCTTTTGTCATTATTTTTCTGTTTGCCACACTTCATGTCATAATCTGGCCAGGTCATTACCATAAATTAAAATATTTAAAAATGTCCATTCACTCATTTTAATTTCAACCTCCATCATCATATAAATATCTAATATATTTATAACATAAATCATTGTTATGCACATACAAATTATTATTATTATTATAGCCATTATCAACATCATCTATTAATTCATATAACCTGTCTACATTTGTGATCTCAGATCCGTCTCCATCAGTATTTTTATTCAACATAAAGTCAGTTATTTTATCATCATCATCAAAATAATTATTCATCTCTATTTTACAAGGTAAGTATTTTATATCATCTATTTCCTTCAATTCTAACCTCTCTTTCAACTCTTTATAATTTCTCTTTAATTGATATAATTCTATCTCCGTATCTACACACAACTCTCTATCTAAATATCTCTCATCATAACACCATATCACACTTTCTCTACCATCCCACACAGAGGGCACTAACTCATAAAAATTCGGGGAACAACTCAAAGACCTCATGTCTTCCAATAATAAGGGACTCTTGCCCTTCAACAACAACATTTGTAAACACCTTGGTTCACAATAAACCTGCGGAAAATTTACTCTCTGCCACCCTTCTACCTCTATACTATCTTTCCACTTTCTCTCTGATTCATAAACACACATTAACATTCCATTATTACATTCTAAAACTTCATCAGTACTCTCAATATTTACCCCATTATTCTTTAACATCATATTTTCACTTATATTGTGGAACCAGACGCTGTTCCACGCTGTTACAAATAATTATTTCTTCGTATTGTACAAAGAAAAAAAAAATTTTATTTAAAAATAAAAAAAATTTTGTTAAAAAAAAATTGTATGTTTGTTTATGTCTAATAATTTGTAAATAATCCTTGTTTTGTTGTTTCGTGAAAATTATCACGAAAGGTGAGTTGATTTGGCTAATATCTGTACTTCTGGTTGACTTGAAATGAATCTGGAGTTAATCAGATTGTCTTCTTACAATAATCGATTTGCGATTTTCAGCTCTGCTCCAGTATATCACTTTCCGTTAATTTTTGTCGTCTCCCAGTAAGTCCTTTAATTAACTAAAACTCTTATTCTAATATGTGAAATAATTTTGAATACTGATATTTGAATGAATTTAATTTATTGATAATATTGATAAAAGATCGATTTAAAATCGATATTGAGCAAATGTTCGACTCTTTCACAGGGCTTGGTCGATATTACAATTACAGGTTATTTTTATATAAATATCAGAAAGGTTCTTGTAATGATTATAATTATATAGTCAGAGAAGGGTAAGCCTAGAAAGTATAACATGTACAAAAATATGTCTTAAGAAGTAATAAATGACAATTTGTTAATAATATATAAAGTTTATAATACACAATTTATACTCATTGGTTACTGGACGAATTCGTTTCTGGCGGATACTTTGCATCATGGGAAGTTCAAAATGGCGGCACGTCTCGTTGTAGCATATTACTGTGAACTGATGGTTGGAAATTGTGATAATAAAATTACCTTCACAACTGTTTATTGGTCTCCGTAATAGTGTATGTAGTCTATTGTGTTGTTCTGGTATCCTGGATAAGTGTTCAGTGTTCACTGGTGTTAATTGTCTTATGTTAGATGTGTTCAATGTTTTCTGGTTATGGCCAAGAATCGAGAAGTTGTTACGATGTGAATTATTAATGTTAGGTTGTTTGACTGGTTTAATTCACTTGTATTGTGTTGCGTATCGTTTGTTTTCACTGTTGTGGTAGTGTATTTCACTGATTTTAAGTTAAAAATTGTCAATTTAGGTAACTCTCGTTTTCACTGATTTTCGACTTTGTACGCCATTACAATTCGTTATACCGTTTTTTAACGCGATCGAGCATCAACCGTTCACGTTGAATGTTAATTAAGAACTGTTTTACTTCCTTCGTCTTAGGAAATATCTTGCCAAGTTAATATGAAAAAGTATTGTTTAAATAATTTTCACTTCCTATTTATGTGAATATAATATACATTATAATAGAATATTTTTAGTTTATTGATTGCTTTCATGAACTATTAACGACATAATTGGTTTATTTACCTCATTCTGTTTAATTGGATATGTCATAGTCCATATTTGTATAGATTTTTGTTAAAATTGCCATATTTCTGTCTTTTTGGAAATCTAGGCCCAAAATCCGGTTTCCTGTTCTTGTACACAATTACTGCCATTTTAGGTGTTATTTATATAATTATAATAAATTTCAGATGGTCACAAATCTTTTCCTTTCCTTAATTCCTTATAAATTTAACATTTGAACTGTCTTTTAGTGATAAATCATGAATTTACTATTCCTCCTTTAAAATATTTAGTTATTACCTTTCGAAAATTTTTAATAATTTAAGACATCTTTCTATATTACTCTTTTAAAGTCTAGGATCATTTATAGTAGTTGGTTATTGATCCAGCTTACATAAATCTTATTAGTTTACATGGTTCATTGGTTAATTAACTAGTTTATATTAATTTTTTGGGAATTCATTATTTGGCCTAGAAGTTAGTATTTTACATATATGGTTTTTTCAAATAAAGTTATTTTTGCACCTCCTCTGACTTTTAAAGTTAACATCACATTAAATAAAATTGCTTACATAACTATTGATACCTGTAGCATAATTCATGCTACTAATACAAAAAATAATATTTAATATTAACTAGCAGTCTTCAAAGTTAGACATGTTTGTTGGAACTATTTTTAACATACATTTTAAACATTTTATAAACTGATGCAGCATCCATACATAAACATTTTAATCTGTATGCATACTGTTATGTAACTAAAACATCTTACTCTAAATATTAATCTTATTCTATTAGAACTCTTTAAAAAGTGGAGTTCCTAGGCTCTAAACATAATTAGCCATTTCACATTTATTAGTTTTTATCAAACTTAAGTAAATCACAGTCTTTTCTGTTTATATCACAGTCTATCCCCAAATTAATCCACAGTTACTGTATTTATTCCCCCACATACTTTCTTTATTATTGGCATTACTATGAATGTTTTGAGATAAAAAAGTGACCTCTTTTATGAAACATTAGAAATATTTTTCATTTCAATATTTCATCACTTGTTAATTATAAAATATAAAAGTTATTTAATAGCACCTTGTGTAAGTAATAGTTACACATTAACTTGAAGTTTATTATATTTAAAACCACTTCCACTGGTACACATTCACTGTTGGTTCTGACTTATATTTGAGTTTTATTATATTCTCAGACCAAACCTTTAGTCATAATGGACTGTGAAGATTTGTTTATTTTCCTATATAATAACTTTAGTTGGTGCACTTCTTATCACACTATTAAATACTTTTGTCTATAATTAAGTTACAATTTTATGAGGTTTTGGGGTGTTATACATTCTTTGGTAGTATTAATATTTGGTTTGGGGTTCATTATCGTTAATAACAGGTTTATTAATAGGTGTTTATTGTGGTTCTTTCATCCTATATCTTCTTTTCTTCTCTTCTTGTGTTTACCAAGGTACTTAGTTTTATTTTGTCCGTTGGTTGGTTCGGGGTATCTTCTTTATTATCTGCTTCTAAACTTCCTCTTCTTTCTTGGATGCGGGGTATTTTCTTTATCACCTGCTCCTAAACTTCCTCTTCTTTCTTGGGTTCGGGGTATCTTCTTTATCACCTGCTCCTAAATTTAGTCTTCTTTCTTGGGTTTGGAGTATCTTCTTTATTACATGCTCCTAATCTCCTTGGTAATCTCCTGATTTTTTATATGAGTTTCTTTTAATTTATTTTCTTGAGTTTTAAAGTTGCATTTTTATTATGTAATTACTTTTTTTTTCTTTTATAGTGGTGTTTTTCTTTGATGTTTAATTCATTTTCATTTGAAGTTCTTTGAGTTATATGTAATTTAATTGTTTTTATGATCTTAATGGAATTAATTTTTAGTGGATTATCTGTCATGCTACAGATTGCCCTCCTCCAGAAGTGATTTTTTCAGACTATATTTGGTTTGTCTGAAATAATTGCTTATGATAATTATTATAGTTTTATAATATTCTTGCCTTCCTTCCATTTCTAAACTTTTCTTATATATATTTGAGCTTACATCTTTCTCATTCTTACTTGATCTTCCTTGATAGTAATAGTCATCTGAGTTTCATATTTATTATTTTATTTTCATTTTTCTTCTTAGTATTTTATCCTTGGGTTATTTATTCCCTATCATTCCCTAACACGTGAGCTGGTGCAGTTCAGAGAGGCACTGTACGCTACTTCCTCTGCTGTCCAATACTTCACTTCTATTTGAGTACAGAGGCAAATCGTCTCTGCTCAAAAAACATATTAATACTGCTGGACTTATCTACAGACAGTGTAATAAAATAATATACTCTCAGATGATGAATGGTGTTTAATAATAATTGGTGTGGCTCTCGAAGTCTTTCTGGTCTGAAACACTTCCTTAAGTTTCCCAGTTGACCGAGTTCCAGATGTAGCAAAACCTGTCAAATAATGTTAAACTGTGGAAGATATTTATGTGTAGTATCACCAAATGTTTTAGAAAAAAATATGTTGCTTGTTGAAGAAATAAAAAAAAATTGTGGTTAAAAAAAAATTTTATAATTTAAAAAAAATTTCTTTTTCTCAGTTAATCAATTAAAATCAATTAATAATGGTGTTTTGTGAAGTTTTAAAATGTGTATCACTTCCCTGTGAAATGTTATTGATGTTCTTGTATTTCCCAAATAAACTACAACCACTCATAAGATTGTCTCCAGGACAATCGATATTTGTTTACTTTTCCGTTTTGGAGGTTATCTTCCTTTGTATGTGGTAAAATTCTGGTAGTTTGCTACTAAGATTATATTAATTATAATTGATTATATTAATGAAAGAAAGAACTAATTTGAAGTGAAAAGTATAAAGGTTTTATTAAACAATTGAAAATTAGACTCTTTTCGACTATAAAAATCGACTCTCAGGGTATCGAAACAGTTACAAGGTTTGATATATATATATAAAATTCAATAAAGGTTCTTTGAACAGCTAATTATGATCAAAGTCAGAGAAATCGGGCCAATATTTAAAAAGTATAACGTTACAACAAGTTAATTACTAATACTAGATACATACATGAATAATAATTTGAAATAAAATAATTTGTTGTCACCAACACAGCTGACGGGAACAAGAAGGCATTTTTAACGACGAATGCAAATGGCTGCTGTCAAGTCGGTCAAATTGTCCTTCGTATCTGCGATGTTCCAAATAAGATATTTTCTGGTAGTATTTACGTCCTGGGGTCTGCAAATCTTCTTCCTGATGTTGTGTAGTGTCTTGAGTGAAGTTTCCGGGTTGTATTTTGTATATCTGTGTATGTATAAGTTTGTTCACTTTTTATGATTCAGGCACTAATGTATGGTTATGTTGTATACTGTTTTCTTGTGTTTAATATTGTTATTCGGTGTAATTATGTGCTGTACTGTGTTATTTAGTCTATATCAATTGTATCTGTCACTATGTTGACGTTCCAAAATTGTTTTATTCGCCACTCGCGATTTTACAAAAAAACGTATCGTTCACTTACTCGCCATTACCGTTTTTAGTTAGGTTAGCTCGGTTATAATCCGCTCGTCAAGTTCACCGTACAATTACCAATAATCAACTATCTTATTTCCTCCAGTTTCGACTAAACTCTTAGCCAATATAATATTATTCTTAACATTGTTCAAATATAATTTTGCATCCTGTGCATATTTCAAAGTACACTATATAACTGCCTAAACTTTGGTTATTTATCAATTTTATTTGCTAGATGTAATTTAAATTAATCCTTCAGTTCATTCGGCGTATTTTAAGATTGAATAATGCCGTTTTATAATGTTTTCTGTCCAAAATTAGTAATTTTACTTTCATTTTGTATTTAGTGAAAAATTAAAAATTAACTTCCTGTCATTATGCAAATTCAGCCATTTTTCAGTTATATTTTATTATTAATAATTTCATATTGTATTAAAAGGTTTATATTCCCTTATTTTCTTGTAATTAACTGAATTGGTTAAATTCTAAAATATTATTTTGTAATATATGACTCCCCTGTCCAAATTTCTGAGTTTTGTCATTTTCATTTTTATTTATAATTCTGAATATAATTTTATAAAATCTTTCTAAGTGGTATGTGTAATTATATGGCTTCATCTCAGGTTTATTTTATCTAAATCCCTTTTGTTTAATTGCATTTAAATGAGTAATTTCTCTGTTTTGATGAAGTTTGGTTTTCATTCTTTGGCCTAGATTTTTCAACAATTTTTCCTTACAAAATATTTTTACAAACAATAAATGATGTGTGATACCCTCTCTGACTTTTAAATATGGTATTATAAACTAAACATTTTTTCAAATAACACAACAATAATTAGTATTGGTTACAATACAATGAACAGTTAAACAAATAAGGAATATTTTCAAATAAATGGTTGTCTTCAACATTCAGACATTTTTTTACAATCAAATACTTATTTCTAACATTGAAATATGGTTCACAAAAAAGGTTTTTTACCAACTAACATCTTAATTACTTATTACTATTAACACCAGTAATAAATATATTTACAGGTATGATGTTAGTTGTTGAAAATTTAAATAAATGTCTTTATATCTAATACATTTTAAAAATCCTTATCCTATATTTACAAAAACCTTATATCTATATTCTTATTTGCTAACTACTATACTAAGTTGGATTATACAGTTTTTACACTGTCTTTTAAATATTGTATTTGGGGAATGGTACCCTGTCATAGTATAATTAAATCTGTTTTTTCTCATTATATAACACAAAATGTCACTTTAAACAGATTTTATATCTTGTTATTATTCAAAGTAACATATTCACATAGTACACATTTTAAGTCACTGAAAGTTGCATATTTCATTGTATTCAATGTTTGTGATTGCCAAGAATTAAACACAAGGTTTATTTTCTATAATACCCAAAACTAGCACTGGTTCACTTTACACTTTTATTTCGTTATTTCTACATGGTTGTGTAGTCTTATTAACATAATAAATTGGTTAGTGTTTTACAATGGAGATTTGTTCCTTGGGTACTATATTATTGTTTCATCTTGGTTCACTGGCAACTCTTACTTTACACACTTTCTCTCTTAATTTTATGTACATGTTGTTACCGTCCATTACTATTTCGTTATACTTTTATTGGTATTTTACTATTTATTTTGGGATATGGGGATTTGGGTGTCTTTTATAAGAGCATAACATCTTCCTCAGGATGCTGCCTTCTTCTTCTTTCTTCTGTCTTCTTGGAATGGTATCTTCTCCATCTTCTTCTTGATGCCATCGGGTTTCTTAGGATTTCTTCATCTTCTTCGTAATTTTAGAAATACATCACCTGTATTGGTTGATCTTGGCTTATTCAGGGTTTCTTTTCCATTTATATTTCCTCGTTGTGGGTTTGGTCATATTCTGTGTTGCTTTGTTATTTACTTCTTACCTTCCTGGGTTATAATTTAAAAACCTTGGGTTATTAGACTGGTTTTGGATGACTCATCACTAGTAACTCATTTTATTTGAACTTGTATTTTTTAAATAATAATGATTGCTTTCCACAGTTGCTATGAATTAATTTTTTATATTAAACTTAATGCTTTCTTCCAGATTTAAATGTTATAATTTTATTATTCTAATGATCAAATGCCATTCATGATTATGCCTTTATCTGTCACGTTACAACAGTTATTAAAAAAATTATTTCAGAATAGTACACTTTTGTTACTATTTAAAAAATATCTTTGGATACTTCACTTTTTATATTGCTCAGAGATTTTAATATTCCTATCTCAGTTATTCTCCTGACTTGTTAACTTGATGGTTATATCAATTGGTATTATGGTGGGAAGCTCTTTTATTAATATAATTATCAATGTTAATTATCATATAAAGTTTTTGTTATTAGTTCTTTATTCTTCTCTGGTTTTTTGTTACAATCTGCTTTTATTTATGGTAGCATATATTTCTGATATATTTGTTTTTTCTCAGTTTTTATTTGTTCCACTTGTTCCATGTTTTAGAACTTTCTTATAATTGTTTTTATTATATTTGACACTTAATTCATGATCATTTCATTATTGATTTATTTAATTACATTTATAACTTTGACTCTTTTCTCAAATTACTTCTCTCTGGTTTTTTATTCAAATGAATGTCTTAATTAATTTTTTGAATGAGGTCATTGTTTCTCTTTATACCACTTCAAAGTGTTATTATTTTTATTTCCACACAAGTTTATTCAGTTAATCGTATCACTGGTTTTTATTTCTTTTTATACAATTTCATAGAAGGTTTTTACAATTTATCTGGTTGAAATTGACATTCCTATCTTTTAGAATTGACTGGTTTAATTCTAAATTCTTTTTGTTTTCTCGAGGTTTTTCTTAAAATAATTGTAGTAAGGTGGTCTTACTAGGTTTTTGAATTTTGATGATTTTTAACAAAATTCTTTTCTTTTTATATTTCCAAAATGTTTCTTTCACAAATAATCTTGTAGTAAGATATACTTACTTTTTTATTATTATTCAAAATTCCTTCTTTTTATTATTTTCAAAATGTTTCTTTCAAGATTGTTGTAGTAAGTTGTTCTTACTTTGTTTTTGAATTTCGTGATTTAATTAATTCAAAATTCTTTTATATTATATTTCCAAATGGTTTTTTCATAATAATCTTGTAGTAAGATGTTCTTACTTTGTTTTTGAATTTTTATGGTTTAATTCAAAAATTCTTTCTTTTTTATTCTAAATAGTTTTCATAATAATCTGTAGTAAGATGTACTTACTTTGTTTTTGAATTTTTATGTTTATTCAAAATTCTTTCTTTTTATTATTTCCTCTAAATGGTTTTTTCATAAATAATCTTGTAGTAAGATGTACTTACTTTGTTTTTGAATTTTTATGTTTTTTTCTAAATTCAACATTCTATCTTTTTCCATAAAGCGTTTTCTTAATAAATGGTAGTAAAGTGTACTTACTATATTTTTGAATTTATTGGGTTTTTATATTCAAAATTCATTCTTTTTTATATTTCCAAATGGTTTCTCTTCAAAATTGTGTGTAGTAAGATGTGCTTACTTATTTTCTGAATTTTTATGATTTATTCTAAATTCAAAATTCTTTCTTTTTATATTTCCAAAATGTTTCTTTCAAGATAGTTGTAGTAAGTTGTTCTTACTTTTATTTTTGAATTTTTATGATAAATTCAAAATTCTTCTTCTTCTTAATTCCTCTTAATAATAGTTTTCATAATAATGGTTAGTAAGGTGTTCTTACTATATTTTAGAATTTTTATGGTTATTCAAAATTCTTTCTTTTTATATTTCCAAATGGTTTCTTCATAAATTATCTTGTAGTAAGGTGTACTTACTTTGTTTTTGAATTTTTATGTTTATTCAAAATTCCTTTTATATCACTCTTCATGATACTTCTTCATGGATGCCTGGTTATATACACCCTTGATTTTACCAGAACCCATCTCCTTGATCTCATATGTGTTATTGTTTTTATCTTTGGAGACTATATAGGGTCCAGTATATAATAGTAATAATTTCTTAGTTATCCCTTCCAGTGAACTTGGTAATTCCCTATTTTTTAATAAAACTTTTTCACCAATGGTATAGGTAATTATTTTACCCATACCTTTTTGATATTTATTACGCCGTTTCTCCTGGTCTTTGGCCACCTTGTTATAAAACTTTATTCGGTCAAAAGTATAGTTATTTTGAAACACTATTAATTAGTGCAGATATGTTAAACTCTTACCTTAGGGTTCTATTCCAGAGTCGTACAGACGAACACAGCTGCAGAAAGGATTATTTGAAGGTTATCAGTACACATATAAATACACAATTTGTTTTAAAACCAATCGCTTCTAGTTTATTAACCACATTAATTACTTCGTTTTACTTGGACATCAATTAAAAACTGGTATATTATTTTATATTATCAGTAAGTGTTATTAACGAATAACATGAAATCAAACAAATTTACAAATGGAATCTTTTTTACTTCTAACCTATTACAAATTGTTTATATTTGAAATGAACCAGTACATATTTATCTCTTTTCCCCTTGCTATTTTCTTTTAACAAAATCCCTTTCCTTAGAGCTCTCAATTATTTAGATTTTCATGTTTATCAACTATCATCATTTGTTTTAAATTGATTTGCATATATATATGTAAAGTTGTTAGTTACCCGTCCACCGTGTGTGTCCATATGGTTTGTTGCACGGTCTCGTTTTAACCGCTTTTGTTTTTCGGGCGCACTCCCGCAATTATTAATTAGTTTACAGTATTTACTTAGATTTTCACTGTTTTAATTCAATGTTCCCACATGTGGTAAAATAAAGTCGGCCGATGTAACTTTGTTCGAACACTTGATGTTTTTGTAGGCTGGCCGCGCGCGCTACACTGTTTATACACTTTTTATTACCTGTTTTAATACTTTAATAGATAGGCCAATTGTAATAGTTTCGGCCTAGCTTACACCCGAGGCCACCGTTTAACTTTTTTTCTGCTCTGTATGCTGCTGCTGGCTGTCTGTTGTTACTCCTGTGGTGACAAACTGCATACTGTAATTCACAAAGCCTGCTGCTGGAGCAGTTACGCAATACGTCTAGTCTGGTTGTCTAGACATCATTGTTTATGCTAACATTGTGTTGTACTGAGGCACCTCACAGGTGAAAGTTAACAATTGAAAATTAAAACTGAATTGATATGAAATAAAATTAAAACTGGGGTAGCACACAATTCTGTACCATTACAATACCCCCCAATAAGAGATTGGATGCCGAAGCATACAAACTCTTATTGCATAAAACCTAAGAGGATCAGTGAGGATATGGCGCCACAACCCCCCTGAACTCTTTATTAAAATCATGGGTACTTACCCCCCTAGTCTGGTGGCTGCGGCAGCACCCATCCGATCTTACTGGACTTCTCTGTTCGAGATCCCAACACCATAAGCTCGGACAGATACCCGCCACAGTATCGCCTGACTCTGAAACATTCAATTAAAAAAATCAATAGACGGCCTTCCATCACTCCATATCCCACAACTGATTTGTTTCCCCTTAGCCGTACTGGTTCATTGACAAAATACTGGTTGATTTTTTTTAAGTGTAAAATATAATGTGCATTTGACTACCTAGTGATATGACTTCTAATTCGTCCAGCAGTTATCTAGATGAATTAAAATTTAACTATCAGGCTCACCGGCTCATCTTCAACAAGTTACATGGTTCAACAATATAGCTTTACCCTAGAAAATACAGTGTTAACAAAACAATATAAGTTTACAGTAGTACATATGCGCGCCAGATAAATTAAATAATGTTCCCAGTACAATATTGCCCAGCCAAAATAACATTAATTATACAGAATTGCATTAACTCACAGTAATTATAACTAAAATACAAGTTATGTCCTTAACTACTATATTTATATAGAATTTTTTTTTTTACTACCCCCCTAATAGTCCCTTAACCCTTGATACCCGTTACATTTTACTGTGTTCTGCACTAGGCTTCTTGGCCCTACAGACCTCATCCTAGCCGTAAACCACATCTACCTCGTGACCTGTAACTGGGTCACCCCCCATCCACACTCACTATTTCCCCCCTGGACTGTAGCGCCCAGTTGCTTCCACAAGGACTGATGCGGAAGGGGTGGACATTTTTTTCTTTTATTCCACCCCATCCTTGCTTCAGCGTTACAATAAAATTCAGTGTTGCACTTACTAATAATGAATGATACGCCCCTAATGGACTACCACCCCTATCTGGGTGAAAATAGCCCTGTTTCAAAATTTGGTAGATTCCCCTAAAAATAACCCCCCCCCTATTAATTCTAACAAACCACCGGGTTAACAAAACAAAACAAACCACAAGCCGGTTATATCAGGTAAAATTTATGATTTGTCACAATTAACTACTTTCACGGTCATGATCCGGTGAGGTCATGGCCGCACTTAGGTGGGGAATCTACAATTAAACATAAAACATAAGTTGACATTTATAAAAGTTTACATGAGTAGTTATGTGCACATCTAATTTCCAAACACTATCTCAACCTGAACATTTCCTTCAGTTTTTAATTTAAATAAATATTTTAATCATTATTTTTTCATCAATTAGCATTTAATTTATAATTACAGTTTCAATTTGAATCAAAATAAAGTTAAACACATTACTAACATTCACATTATTAAGTTACTCCAGGGACAACTCCAATTTAATTTAGTTTCTTCATCTATCCAAAACAATTTCAATTACTTTAATTACATTTTACAAGAGGACCAGACAAGAAAATATTACCTACATTCCATCACATCTGGTGTTTCTTTTATTTCATAATGGGATTTTACTACTGGCAATGATTCAGCAGAATACAACATTTTTGTTATTGTCAACTCAGCGTGACTGTAGACATTAGTCACAACAGACATCACACCTGTTACATAAACAGTTGTATGCCAGACTTGTTTTTATAAACACTCTCAGTCTCAATACTAAAAATTACATCACCCCTAATACCTGTACTTCTAATTTCTATAAATCTTTTAGTTAACATTTTTATCAATTACTGTTTATTATGATTTATATCAAATATAATTTTAATTCATTTGAGCATGTTAGTAAAATTCACATTTTTAAATTAACTTCATTTCAACTTCAATCAGAACAGTTTGACTTTGATTACAATATTCAACACAATTCAAAATTAAATTCATTATCATTACCTCTTATTAACTATTATTGTTAATTGGCAAAATAAAGTATTATTATTATTATTATTGTAACATACTATAAACATTGTTACATAAACTATGATCTACATTTAGACAATATGGCCTTGACACAATACATTTGGCATTAACACATTTATTTACAAATTTTTGTCATAATTTTCTTGTGTACCACACTTAAATACCTAAAGCAGCCAGGTCATTACCATAAACTAGAATATTTAAAACTGTCCATTCATTGCGTTTAGATTCAACCTCCATCATCAAAAATTAGTCTTTTCTGCACGTAACATTTTTCAATTTTATTGATACGCAACATATGGCTATCTTGTGTGTCATGCCCATAAAAATTTATATGTTCCATTGTACCAAAATAATAATACATGGGTTACCACTCATTGTTACTGCATTATAAATCAAATTTACATTATTGTTTTTTGTCAAGCCGCCACCAGTATTTGTTATTACAATCACATCCTTTAATTTTTCATCGCTATAGGTGTCAGCTGTTACTAATACGCTGACCCTCACTACGGGTAAACGTATATTATTGTCATCAATATAATTATTGTTTATCAAACAAGGTAAGTTTTTAACTCTACCAGCTCTCTCACTATTTAAACTCTGTATTAACTTTTCATAATCTCTATTCACCTTATATATTTCTACCACACTTTCTCTTTCTCTCATAATCACTTTCATCACAATACTTCTCACAACATTTCACATTATATCTCTCACTCCATGCAGAGGGTACCACTTTGTTACTACAACATCTGGCTTTACCAGATACACAAAAAATCAAGGGACAATTATTTGTAGACCACACGTCTCCCAAATACACTTGTGAAGCATTTTCTTCACCCACAACCACACCAAAGGAAAATTTTACCCTCTGTACACTCTCTTCATACTCTCTCTCTAACTGATTAACATTTTCAACATCATTACCATTTTCAACATCGTTATTATCACTTGTTAACACATCATTATCATCGGTATTACTCACCTTATTATTAATTTCTTCACTATCTGTTATCATATTACCACTGTTACTTGCAAAACTTTTTAAATTATCATTTACTGTACTTACATGTTCAAGAATAATATTACATCGCTCATCTATGTCATTTATACGTTTCTCGATATTACAGCTGCTGGGGCAGTTACGCAATACGTCTAGTCTGGTTGTCTAGACATCATTGTTTATGCTAACATTGTGTTGTACTGAGGCACCTCACAGGTGAAAGTTAACAATTGAAAATTAAACCTGAATTGATATGAAATAAAATTAAAACTGGGGTAGCACACAATTCTGTACCGTTACAATTTTCCCTTGGAAATTCCAATATTTCTTCGATCTCCCTTGGGGGTTGTCTTTCGTACATGGTGGAGTATGGGGTAATTCCTATGGCTGGGTGGTATGCCAGGTTGAGGAATTCTTCTGTGGCCTCTAGATATTCTTGCCACCTCCTCTGTTGATTGTGGCAATAAGTTCATAATATTCGCCCACCTCTCGTAATACTCTCTCTGCCGGATTACTGCTCGGGTGGTATACCGAGGTTTTATAAGTACAGACACCCATAGACAGTAGGGTATCCCGCCATTTTTTCCCCTTGAATTGGGTTCCATGGTCGGTGATGATCGAAACTGGTTTTCCGATGTTTGGGAAGTATTGGTTGGTTAATATGTCGAGAATTTTATTTGTAGTCGCCCGATTTGCTAGGTATAGCTTGATGAACTTCGTGAAATGGTCCATCACGATGACTAGATACTTGTATCTGTGATGACCCCCACTGCGGGGAAATGGCCCGCAGATGTCCAAAAATACTTTTTCCAACTTCGCCTGAGATGTTATTGGAATCATTTGCCCTTCCTTTTTCTCGTTATTCGATTTAACGAATTGGCAAATGCGGCAACTCTTTATATATTTCTGGACCTTCTGGTTAATATCCTTAAGGTGGCAGCTCTCTTCCAGGGCTTTTATCACCTTTAAGGCACCCATATGCCCGTATCGAACATGATAGTTATTTACTATCTCCGTTTCGATATGGGTTGGAATGATAACCTTCCATTTCTCCTTCCTCAAAGATGGTTGTATGAACAGTACATTGTTATGAATTTTATAATATCGGGCGATAGTCTCGTCCCCTGCTTCCAATCTTGTCTTAATGGATTGTAATTTCGGGTCTGCTTGTTGGTGGGTGCTCAGGTTTTCCAATAATGATTCTAGATCGGCTCTGGTACTAAGAATGTGGTATATTTTGAGTACACTTTCGTTCTCCCCCTCGAATGTTTGCTTATTAATGTCGATTCGTGACAACACGTCCGCAACGACATTCTTCTTTCCGGGAATGTACTCCCACTTAAGATTATACTCTTGTAGTACCAGTATCCACTGGGTCAACCTTCCGTGACTGAGTTTGCATCTCCTTAAGAACGATATGGACTTATGGTCTGTCCGGATGGTAACGGGGTAACCAAGGATGTAGGTGTGGAATTTGCCGCACGCGAACACTACACTTAACAACTCTTTTTCAGTGACGTGGTAGTTCTTTTCGCACAGGTTCAACGCTCTACTGGCAAAGCAAATCACGAGATGTTCGCCCTCCTCATCCTCTTGATACAGTGTTGTGCCGAGGCTAATGTCACTGTCATCGCAATTCAGGAAGAACGGTTTGCTGAAATCCGGATGGCGAAGTATTATTGGTTCAAGGAACTTTTCTTTAATCATCGTTAAGGTCTCATTCTGTTCTATACCCTATATCCATTTATTCTTGGATGACAGTTGCGGCTGAAATCTGGCGGTCAATTCAGAATACTTTTCCTGGAACTTGCAATAGTAATTACAGAGTCCCAGGAATGACTGTAATTGCCTTCGATTCTTTGGCGTTGGAAATTTCTGAATCGCTTCTACTTTTTCAGCTGACAGTGAGATTCCCTGGTCGTTCAATATAAACCCCAAGAATTGAATTTCCTTGGCTATGAAATGAGATTTTTCTAGCTTTAGCGTGATGTTATTCGCAGCTAATTTCCTGAGCACATGTTCCACACGGTAGCAGTGTTCCTCCCAAGTTTCTGAGGACACTAGCAAATCATCTACGTACACGGTGGTGAACTGTAGTGCTTCCTGGCCCAGTATCTGGTCCATGCAGTGTACAAAGACTGCGACCGAATTCACTAGTCCGAAGGGCAATCTCTTAAACTGGTAGTTCCGCCCTTCGAATATGAAGGCCAGATACTGGCGACTCTGTGGATGCAATTCCACTTGCCAGTAGCCGCACACCGTGTCCCAGGTACTAAAGTACTTGGTACCGTGGAACCGTTTTAATATCTCTTCAATCTCACCGGGCGAAGTCCTGTCATTAATAATCATTTTACTAATTTCCCGCGCATCTAGGCATAAACGGACTTGTCCGTTTTTCTTAGGAATAGCCACAATAGGACTTGTGTATGGGGATTGGCTACTCTCTATAATGTCACGGTTAATCATCTTAGTTATTTCAGCTCTTACTGCATCCTTTCGTGATTGCGCGATGGGGTATGACTTCCGGTTAAAGTCCACTGTGTCTCGGAATTGTAGAGTACACTGGAAGTTTTTTACTTTACCGGGCTCGTCAGAAAATACTGATTTATATTGTTCGTAAATATTTATTAATTTGTTTGCTTGGTGTTTTTGCAACCTTTCCCCTGTTATACCGCTCCGGAAATCCCTGATTTCCTGGATCTTTTGGGACCATAAGTCCTTATTAGCGTTATCGTCCATCATTCGTTCAATCATAGGAGTTTGATTTATATAATTGATTTTACGAATCTGTTGGTGGATATTGTTGGGAATTACTTGGTCGCTACCGTCCAAGTTTGTCCGTTTGTAAACAGTGACAATTTCTCTGTTCGTAAATCAATTATAGCGGAGTTCCGCCTGAGCACATCGCACCCTACCAATATGTTAAATGGCAGCCCGCTCGCCACTAAGAATTCCATTTCGATAGCTATACCGCAGCTCATCACATTGGCGGAGACTTGCCTTCGTATTGTCTTATTTTGGCGGCCGGTTGCACCTAACAAAATAATATTATTTAATGGCAATGTCGGTAATGTTCGTCCGCATTCTCTTTGTATTCTCTCCAACTCAGTAGTACTAATTATGGATACGTTGGAAACAGTATCGATCATTAAATTGGCGGGGTTTCCTTCTACCTCCGCATTTATATATATTATTTCGTGATTTATTTTATTGGTGGGACTAGTATTGTCCTCCTCCAATAATTCTTGTCAGAGGTTCTTTAGGTAATTACAACCGATTATAGTGATACGATTATTTTCAGTTGCATTTGGTAACTCATTTCTATACCCAGGATTTAGGAGCAGCAACGGGTTTCGGTGATTTATTACTGCCTCCTCCCGTTTAAATGCTCGACATCATTGTGATTATGTGTCGCACTGGTTGATGCCTCATTTGGGAGACCTTGAGTGGGTCCCTGCCGCTCTGTTCGATGATCTAGCGGTTGCTCGCTGTTTGTCCGCCGTTCTGTGTTATCTAGGCTGGTACTCCGTCTAGCAGGATTGTACCGTGGTTGGTCACGTTCTCGGCTCCTCTGCCTATCTTCATATTCGTGATAGCTGTTGCGTCTCTGGTGGTAGTACCTACGTTGGCGACCGTCTTCCGCTCGTATGAAATTCACTCTCGGCCGAGAAAATCTATTATTACTAATGTGACTATTCTGTGGATTGCCACGGTTATTATTATAATAATGATCGTTATTATAATTGGGGCTTCTCTGACTATTAGGGTTTGGGTAGTATGGGTTTCGGTTACCCTGATAACCATTATTTGGTCGATTATTATCATTCGGATTATTTTGAACCCGGTTATTATTATTATTATTGTTGTTATTGTTGTTGGTCTGTGGATAGGCTCGGTTTCCTTGGTATCCAGTGTTGTTGTTGTTTGTACTGTTGTTGGTATTTGGATAAGTTCTAGGTTCTGGCCGATCATTCCTTCTCCGGCTTTGTCGGTAGTACTCCTCATTTTCATAGTTCTCGAGGAGTTCTGTTATGGCCTGTACGGTTTTAATTTGGCTGCCTCTCCTCGCTCGAATCACCTCCTCATCATAGTGATACGACAGCTTGTTGATGAGGCATTCTTCAGGTATGGCTGGTTCCAAATGTTTGGCCATGCATACTTTGCCGAGGAAGTACGCCATCATTGAGCTACCCACTTGTGGTTTATAATGGCCGTGACAGATGTTGTCACGGATTAAATTTTGGGTAGTCTCAGACCAATATTTCGCCTTGAAGAGGCTTTTAAACTGCTGGTAATTCTCTATGTCACTGCGGTTGGCCATCCACCAATGATCGCTCATTTCTCGGAAGGATTCATCTAATAATTCTCGGTTATTGACCCATCTGTTGCCCCTATGTTTGTCCATGTATTCCTCAATTCGGGCCAAGAACTCCATGGGCTTTCGTTTATATTGTCGGAAGTTCAACCATTCTCTATGCTCGTTCGTGGGGAAATTAGTGAAGCTAGTCGGCCGGTTCCGGATTACCTCCATCTCTTCCTGGCTCTGCCGCACTTGTCCGGTGATATTTGTCATTACTGCTTCCATCCCGTCGCACCTTTCTGTGACTTGGGTTCGCACCTTACTTATTTCCTCCTGTGTTTCTTTTTGGTTTTCTTCCCATTTAGTTTTCTGGTGTACTTTGACCTGGGTAATTTCCGTATTTATTACCTCCCTAACTTCCTGTACTTCACACTCAGTTTGACGACATCTTTCGTCCACTTCCCTGATGTGTTGGTTTACTATTATCACCTCTTGTTCCAATTTTTTATTAATCGATTTCTTAGTGTCGTTTATTTTTATATTCAACTCTTCTTTCGCCAACTCTATTCTCTCGTCTACCTTATTCATGTTCTCCTGGTTGACTTCCCTTAATTCTTTTCTAAGTAGTTGGTTATCCTCTCTCAATTCTTCCAACCTCGCCCCCATCTTTTCTTCCATTTTCTTGTTATTTTCCCTTAAATCTTCCTTCAATTGTTGGTTGTCACTTTCCATCTTCTTACGGTTTTCTTCAATTCTCTTGTTAGTATTTTCTGTTTGGTCAATCAACTCTTCCTTAGTTGATTTGAATTCTTCTTTCAAAGACTGGTTGTCCTCCTTCAGATCTTCCATCTTCTTATTCAAAGATTGGTTGTCCCTTTTCCTTTCCTTGTTGTTTTCCTCCATCTTCTCTTCCAAATTCTTACTGGTTTCCTCCATCTTCTCTTCCATCTTCTTACTATTTTCTTCCATCTTCTCTTCCATCTTCCTTAATCCTTCCTTTGTGGATTCTATGTTCTTATTTATTTCGCTTAAATCTTCCTTCAAGGACTGTTTGTCTTCCTTCCTTTCCTTACTATTTTCTTCTTTTGTAGAGTCCATTTTCTTATTTAACTGTAGGAACATTTCCATTATCTTATCCATTTTGCTATCTTCTATTGTTTTGGATTTCTCCTTCTCCCTCTCTGGGACACTGACGTCCCCTGTCTGCGTTGGTACTTCGGGTTGTTCCTCTGGTGGTGCTGGTTGTTTATGTTCCACCGGGGTTACCAATACTTCTATATCTTCTATGGGTGTTGCCTCCTTGTCCCCCATATCGACTTCTTTTTCGGCCTCTGCCACCCTTTTCTTCGAAGTCGCTCGTCGTTGCATTTTGTCTCCTTCTCGACGGTATAATCGCTGCCAAGCTTAATTAATTAAGCCCCACGTTGGGCGCCAATTTGTAACCAGACACTGTTCCACGCTGTTACAAATAATTATTTCTTCGTATTGTACAAAGAAAAAGAAATTTTATTTAAAAATAAAAAAAATTTTGTTCAAAAAAAAATTTTATGTTTGTTTGTTTATGTCTAATAATTTGTAAATAATCCTTGTTTTGTTGTTTCGTGAAAATTATCATGAAAGGTGAGTTGATTTGGCTAATATCTGTACTTCTGGTTGACTTGAAATGAATCTGGAGTTAATCAGATTGTCTTCTTACAATAATCGATTTGCGATTTTCAGCTCTGCTCCAGTATATCATTTTCCGTTAATTTTTGTCATCTCCCAGTAAGTCCTTTAATTAACTAAAACTCTTATTCTAATATGTGAAATAATTTTGAATACTGACATTTAAATGAATTTAATTTATTGATAATATTTATAAAAGATCGATTTAAAATCGATATTGAGCAAATGTTCGACTCTTTCACAGGGCTTGGTCGATATTACAATTACAGGTTATTTTTATATAAATATCAGAAAGGTTCTTGTAACGATTATAATTATATAGTCAGAGAAGGGTAAGCCTAGAAAGTATAACATGTACAAAAATATGTCTTAAGCAGTAATAAATGACAATTTGTTAATAATATATAAAGTTTATAATACACAATTTATACTCATTGGTTACTGGATGAATTCGTTGTTGGCGGATACTTTGCATCATGGGAAGTTCAAAATGGCGGCACATCTCGTTGTAGCATATTACTGTGAGCTGATGGTTGGAAATTCTGATAATAAAATTACCTTCACAACTGTTTTATTGGTCTCCACAATAGTGTATATTGTCTATTGTGTTGTTCTGGTATCCTGGATAAGTGTTCAGTGTTCACTGGTGTTAATTGTCTTATGTTAGATTTGTTCAATGTTTTCTGGTTATGGCCAAGAATCGAGAAGTTGTTACGATGTGAATTATTAATGTTAGGTTGTTGGACTGATTTAATTCACTTGTATTGTGTTGCGTATCGTTTGTTTTCACTGTTGTGGTAGTGTATTTCACTGATTTTAAGTTAAAAATTGTCAATTTAGGTAACTCTCGTTTTCACTGATTTTCGACTTTGTACGCCATTACAATTCGTTATACCGTTTTTTAACGCGATCGAGCATCAACCGTTCATGTTGAATGTTAATTAAGAACTGTTTTACTTCCTTCATCTTAGGAAATATCTTGCCAAGTTAATATGAAAAAGTATTGTTTAAATAATTTTCATTTCCTATTTATGTGAATATAATATACATTATAATAGAATATTTTTAGTTTATTGATTGCTTTCATGAACTATTAACGACATAATTGGTTTATTTACCTCATTCTGTTTAATTGGATATGTCATAGTCCATATTTGTATAGATTTTTGTTAAAATTGCCATATTTCTGTCTTTTTGGAAATCTAGGCCCAAAATCCGGTTTCCTGTTCTTGTACACAATTACTGCCATTTTAGGTGTTATTTATATAATTATAATAAATTTCAGATGGTCACAAATCTTTTCCTTTCCTTAATTCCTTATAAATTTAACATTTGAACTGTCTTTTAGTGATAAATCATGAATTTACTAATTCTCCTTTAAAATATTTAGTTATTACCTTTCGAAAATTTTTAATAATTCAAGACATCTTCCTATATTACTCTTTTAAACTCATTTATAGTAGTTGGTTATTGATCCACCTTATATAAATCTTATTAGTTTACATGGTTCATTGGTTAATTAACTAGTTTATATTAATTTTTTTGGGAATTCATTATTTGGCCTAGAAGTTAGTATTTTACATATATGGTTTTTTCAGATAAAGTTATTTTTGCACCTCCTCTGACTTTTTAAAGTTAACATCACATTAAATAAAATTGCTTACATAACTATTGATACCTGTAGCATAATTCATGCTACTAATACAAAAAATAATATTTAATATTAACTAGCAGTCTTCAAAGTTAGACATGTTTGTTGGAACTATTTTTAACATGCATTTTAAACATTTTATAAACTGATGCAGCATCCATACATAAACATTTTAATCTGTATGCATACTGTTATGTAACTAAAACATCTTACTCTAAATATTAATCTTATTCTATTAGAACTCTTTAAAAAGTGGAGTTCCTAGGCTCTAAACATAATTAGCCATTTCACATTTATTAGTTTTTATCAAACTTAAGTAAATCACAGTCTTTTCTGTTTATATCACAGTCTATCCCCAAATTAATCCACAGTTACTGTATTTATTCCCCCACATACTTTCTTTATTATTGGCATTACTATGAATGTTTTGAGATATAAAAGTGACCTCTTTTATGAAACATTAGAAATATTTTTCATTTCAATATTTCATCACTTGTTAATTATAAAATATAAAAGTTATTTAATAGCACCTTGTGTAAGTAATAGTTACACATTAACTTGAAGTTTATTATATTTAAAACCACTTCCACTGGTACACATTCACTGTTGGTTCTGACTTATATTTGAGTTTTATTATATTCTCAGACCAAACCTTTAGTCATAATGGACTGTGAAGATTTGTTTATTTTCCTATATAATAACTTTAGTTGGTGCACTTCTTATCACACCATTAAATACTTTTGTCTATAATTAAGTTACAATTTTATGAGGTTTTGGTGTGTTATACTTTCTTTGGTAGTATTAATATTTGGTTTGGGGTTCATTATCGTTAATAATAGGTTTATTAATAGGTATTTATTGTGGTTCTTTCATCCTATATCTTCTTTTCTTCTCTTCTTGTGTTTACCAAGGTACTTAGTTTTATTTTGTCCGTTGGTTGGTTCGGGGTATCTTCTTTATTATCTGCTTCTAAACTTCCTCTTCTTTCTTGGACGCGGGGTATCTTCTTTATCACCTGCTCCTAAACTTCCTCTTCTTTCTTGGGTTCGGGGTATCTTCTTTATCACCTGCTCCTAAATTTACTCTTCTTTCTTGGGTTTGGAGTATCTTCTTTATTACATGCTCCTAATCTCCTGGGTAATCTCCTGATTTTTTTTATATGAGTTTCTTTTAATTTATTTTCTTGAGTTTTAATGTTGCATTTTTATTATGTAATTACTTTTTTTTTCTTTTATAGTGGTGTTTTTCTTTGAAGTTTAATTCATTTTCATTTGAAGTTCTTTGAGTTATATGTAATTTAATTGTTTTTATGATCTTAATGGAATTAATTTTTAGTGGATTATCTGTCATGCTACAATTGTCATAATTCTCACTCCCACTTACCTCAGAATTGTAATTAACATCATTATCATCACTATTCAATACTTTACTATCTAACACTACCTCTTCCACTATTTTGTCACTATTATTTATTAATTCATTATTAGAATTATCATCATTACTCACCTTGTTAATTATTCCTTCACGAATTTTTGTCATATTACTACCACCACAAACACTTACCTGTTTTGATTCAGCTTCTGTACTCTCCTTTAATTGACATCTATCTTTTCTCCACTCCTCATTTTGTTTTTTCATATCATTGATCATTTGTTCTTGCGACTTTAGTATCTCCTTGCACATCTTAATCATCGTCTTTATCATATGCGTCTTATTAGATTCACTCAAATCATCGTTACTTACCTCATTATCTGCCGCCTGATCGACTTTATTTTCTTGAAATTGGTCTGTCCCTCTACCATTTCCTACCACCACTATTACACTTTCATCCCTATCATTAGGCCTATTCACTGTCTTATTCTCTACTCCTGTCATTTCAACTATCTTACCTTTATCCTCACTATGTTTTTTAATTTCCGCGAATATTACCTCTTATTGTTCTTCCATCTGTGTTAAATTGTCATTCAAATTACCCCACTCCTCGTCCGTCATTTCATCTACCATCCCTCTGAATTCACGTTCCCATATATCCCACTCGAAACCAATATCCTTATCTTGTACTTCACCCATGTTCAAAATTATTTATATAATACCTTTTTTATTCTACTTAAATACTACCATCTTATCCACTACAAAACATCAACATCAATATTTTACATTTATCAAAACAAAACCCATATCTACGTCTATTTTACGTACACAAATTTATTTATTTCAAACAACCATATTGTTCTCCAAGTAAGCCTACATTTATATAAGAATATTTATATAAATGGTCCCTGTTCGGGCGCCAATTGTGATCTAACTTTTATTGATAATTAAACTTAATTGATTTTAAATTTTTATTCACTGTTTACTTTTACTTTCTAATTCTTTCGGGCGCCATATTGCATTTGCACCAACTGCAAGAAACAAAAATATGTACTTACCAGAGTCGGGTTCTTTTCGGCGACCTCAGGAGATCAGATTATGGTTGTTCAAAATAAAGAAAACCTTCTTTTGTTTCCCACGAATTGAGTTTTATTGATATTTTGGCTATAAGTTTTCATTATTAACAAACGATCTCCTGCCCTCCTTTATCTACTATAAATTCACATTTACGAAAGTTATTGATTATATAATCATTCTGCTACAATGAGAATTAAAACATGGTATATAAATTCCAAATAAAACTTCAAGAAATTAAATATGAACTAAATTAAAATACAAACACAAACCAGCCTTCTTTGTCTACATACTTTCTCACGCACGCACACGCGCGCGCGCACACACACACACACACACACACACACACACACACACACACACACACACACACACACACACACACACACACACACACACACACACACACAGTTAACACATGCCCTTAGAGATCTCAATTTTTTTTTAAAAATTTATTTTGTTGTCATTTTTTATTAGCCCTTGTTAAAATTCATTTTATTTATTTGTTACTTAGCTGTTCATTTTTTGTCCAGAAGACGTCGCCTTGCTCTACACGCACACACTTTTATTGTGATAAAATGTGAAACATTTTATTTTAATTCAAAATTCATTTTACATCTCCGAAACTGTTAATATCAGGAAAACTGTTCATTTACGTATAAAATTCGATTTTACATCACATTTTGTTATACTGCGGGCTTCACTTTTATGTGCGGGCGCGACGAAAATTACGCCCAGTCGGCAGACGCGCTGATTACTTGCGTCCGTAGTTGTTAGTTGTTCATGGCCGACTGACTAGATGAACGGCACTATTTTGTGTAGTTGCCGCGGCTGTTTTACTAATTTCCATTGTCTTCATTTCTCGTATTCCTGCGCCAGTATAAGGTTTGGTCTGGCGCACCCGCATTCCAAGGCTGGGATTGTCTCTGACGTAAGATCGTCTGATGTTGTTATATAATCTGTTACGCAACTTGTAAGTCACTGGAACTGACCTTGACACATTTTTGCTTGTTTGTCTTCTATGTCGTTATAATTTATGAATAATATTTACAATCACTCCTGCCAATTTCGCTACCAATAAAATTTACCTTTCTTCTCAATTTATGTTTATATCTCCGGAAATTATTATTACATTATAAAACTATTTATTTTTATTAAAATACAATGATTTCTTATATTACCCCAGGTAGGCCAAAATGTCCCGTTACATGCTTAGGTGATAAATAGAGAGAGAGAGAGAGAGAGTGAGAGAGAGAGAAGAGAGAGAGAGAGAGAGAGAGAGAGAGAGAGAGAGAGAGAGAGAGAGAGAGAGAGAGAGAGAGAGAGAGAGAGAGAGAGTTTTTATAATTTATTGCGGTTCTAGCGTTTATTAAAGGTCTGATAGGTTTATTGATTTTGTGTAATTTTATTAAAGAATTTAATTTTGGTGCACAAATTTTTCAAATATTGTGTATGATAAGGGAGAAATAGAAATAGAAGACTGACTTCTGAATCTTTTCAAGAAATTGGAGATGAAATCAATTTTTAAATATATTTATCGTTATAAAAATAATTGTTATAATTAAATTTTATAAATAAATAATCAATGTACTAAAAAGTTAATTTCCACCTTGATAATTGTGAAAAATTCCGAAAAATTGAAGAAAAAACGATATTTTAATAATTTTGTAAATCATAATAAGTTATAAGTAAATAATTTATAATTTGTATAAATAAGAAATGTGTTTTAAAAGTTATTTCATTGTCAAAATCTTCAATGATTGGAAGAAAAACTATTTTTGAATATATTTATAAAGTACATTTTTATTATAATGCGTAATCAATAAGTAAAAATTATACATAATAATATATACATAAATGAATAATAATCAGTTTTTAAACTTATATTCCTGAAAAAATTGCATGTCTATTAAATAAACATGTTTTTTATGTGAAAATCCACCTTGTGAAAAATTTGGCTAACTTTGAATTAATTTTTCTACTAAAAGTATCGCCCTGACAAAAAAAATGTTAATAACCTTTTTTATGCAGAATTTCATGCTCTTTCTTTTTGGTATTTTGTATTTTTCTCATAAATTTAATATTTGTTAAGATAATCACGAAAAATGAATTTTATATACCTTCCCCCTCCCTTTTTTCGAAAACCCGCGACTGAAGTTTTGTAAACCTTTTTTTTTAAATTCTTTCTTACCTTTTTATCTAGCACTATGCAAAAAATCTTGTAGAAGCCACTTAATTTGCAATTTCTATTTTTTTCGGCTTCAGTGACTACTGTTAAGTGAATAATAAAGTAGACAAAATTTTATTTGTAGAGTTTGTATCCAGAATTAAATAAAATTCTGTATTTCATTAAATAAGTTAAATAAAAAATGGTAGAACAGAAAACATTTGTGTTTTATTAGGATATTTATATTCCACATGGAAACAATATACACAACTCTGTGTGTGTGTGTGTGTGTGTGTATGTGTATGTTTGCGTATGCGTGCATGCGTGTGGGTAAAACTGTAAAACTATGGTTGGTGAATTGTCACACTTTACCTGAAGGAGGATAACACCCGTACTAAGCAGACGAAATAAGATGATAATACAGTAATAATAATAATCATGTGATGATAATATTCAGCTACTAAGATATATTATAGAATTTGATTTGTGTCATATAGCAAAAACCTGTTTTTGTTTATAGTAAATGTGAAGAATTTTAAATTAATTTTTTGTTAACCTATTGCTTACAGATTTATTTATAATAAAGCTTGTTATTTATGATAAGATCATCTCCTTCACTATTTTAATGCTGTTTTATTCAAAAGTTTGCTATTGTTTCACTATCTATAAAGGTCTCCCCTAGTGTTTCAAAATTTGGAAGTCCAAACAGTCGTGTATGTTCTCCTCAAACTCTTAAAGGGATCCCCTAGATTTATGTCACATCAATTTCAAGTGTCTGTAGCACATAACATGCATATGTTGGCTCCCATTCTGAAGAATTATTTATTAATTCGCCATGTATGTTCTGGCTCTGCAGCAGGTTGTTTAAAAGGTGAAGTGAATAGAAGATTCCCTGTTCTGTGGATTGAGTTGTCCATGTAGTAGCAGCTTGAAATTATCAAAAAGAAATTTTTCAATGAATGCTTTCATTGGGATCTTGTTGTGTGATGGCGTGACTATAGAAAGTAAACATGCAACGGATATCCGGCTACTATCCGGTATCCGGCCTATCTGGCCATTTTTTTAGTATCCGGTATCCGGCCGAATACTGACTACTATCCGGCCGGATACCGGATACCTAATTATGCAACAAAAAAATGCGTTTCAATCACAAATGTATTTATTTTAAAAAGAATGCGTTACAAATTTGATACTTAGTGGCTACATTTGAATGGTTACAAAGTCTATTAGTGGCAAATTATGATGTATAAAAACAAGTTTTTCAGCATTTGCTGGTAGTAAACGATTGCGCTTTTCTTCGTAGACAAGACCTGCTTCGGAAAATAGCCTCTCACTGTATATGCTGCTACAAGGAGACGAAAGATAAATCTTAACAAATTTTGTTAGGATTGGATACTGTTTTGCGTTTGCTGACCACCACTTGTAAGGGTCTGCCTTCCGATCTAGGCGAACAGTTTTTAAATAATTATCTAGCTCATTTGCAATAGCACTTTTCTCCGTACCCTCAGTTTGCATGTTGTCTGTAGCGACTTCCTCAAAGCAGTTCCAGAAAGTGTCGTGTATTTCAATGGTTATATCATTATCATTTGTATTTCTTTTCTTAGTAGGTGGAGAAGAGTCATCATCACTAGGTTCATCACAACCACAACTCATTTTCAGAGCTTGTAATAGAATTTTTTGTTTCGCTCTTTCGGTTTGAACTATTCCCAGGAAACTAGTTTTGAACCTCGGGTCAAGAAAAGTTGCAACAAAGTATTTGTCATTCTCTTCAAAGTCAAAGCGCTTTTCTAGTTCAGCTTTTAGTGAAGATCTCATGCTCAATAAGTTAGGTGTTCTAACCGCAATCTTCCTTTCCCAGGTATTTCGTCAATGTGACAACATGTGGTATCACTTCAGAGATGCAGGAAAGATCAGAGCTGGTTATTTTAGTTATCTCTTCGAACGGTTTGAGGAGTTTGATGCATTGCTCCATTAGTTCCCACTGAGATGGTGTCAAATTGTTCAAGGAATCGTGATCTGTTGTGTACAAGGACACAGCTCGTTTCTGTTCTAGTAATCACTCCATCAAATAATAAGTAGAATTCCAGCGTGTGCTGACATCTTGTACTAGTTGGTGAGCTGGCAAATTAGGTTCTTGACAAATGGCTTTAAGCTTTTGTTGTGCGACACCAGAGTGATTAAAATGGGTGACAATCCGTCTCGCAGCAGCTACCGTCTCCAGTACCTCCGATTGGGATTTCAGCGATTCATTGATAGCTCGTTGTAGGGAATGGATAAAACACTTCGCCGAATCATATTCTGTGACTCGTATGACTTTTATCATATTGGCTCCACTGTCATGGACAAGCAAATGAATCTTGCTTTGAGGAATGTCCCATCTTTCTGCAATGACATTGAGCTCTTTTCCAATATTTTCGCCAGTATGTGAGCCAGAAAACGGCTTCATTGCCAAAACACCATGCTCAAGAATAAACTCTGGAGACAACCAATGGGCAGTGAAACTCAAGAAACTCGTATTATTGTGTAGACATGTCCACACATCAGATGTCACAGATATTGCTGTAGCTTGTGAAATATTAGCTTCAATTTTTGCATGAATTCTGTCATATATATCAGGAATAATTTTTTCGGTTATATAGGTGCGACTAGGCATTTTGTACTGTGGCACTGCCTTTTCCATAAGCCTTGCGAAGCCAACTTGTTCAACAATTGAAAACGGTTCATTGTCTATTGCAATCATTTCACCGATCAAATAATGATATTTTTTTGATTTAGGATCATTTACATCCCACAATAGTTTCCTTTCAGTTGTTTCTTTTAGAGTTAACTGTTTTTGTTTTTGCGATGGACCTGATACAATATCGGAATTGACAGACGCACTTGTTGTGAGAGTAACAACATTTTTACTTCCACTTGTTGAGAGAGCTGCAGTTAAAGTAGCGTACTGCTCAGCATGTTTGTTTTTAAGATGGTTTTTCATAGCAGTTGTACCTGCAACACGAATTGATCCGATCAATCTTCAACTCTTTTAGTAAAGTAAGAAATCTTTTTGGTATTTGTTTGATATCTCCGAACTACGCTTTTTACATAAATTACTGTTTATAACGTTGGAGATACACATGTGGTACATAGTGAAAGTGAAAAACCCTTGCGGAAAACACTGGGTTATAATTTATTTCGATTTTAAAAGTAGCTTGTTTTATCCGCTATTGACGTACACATACGGGCCATATTGAAAGTGTACAGGAGCTTCTGCTACGTGACGTCACGGTTATAACTCCCACTCATTTCTCAAACACTTTCTTGACATTTGTAGATTTGTAACCATGTTTGAAATGCTGTTATATATATTATATAATATATAATATACCGTGAGTCACGTAGCAGAAGCTCCTGTACACTTTCAATATGGCCCGTATGTGTACATCAATAGCGGATAAAACAAGCTAATTTTAAAATCGAAATAAATTATAACCCAGTGTTTTCCGCAAGGGTTTTTCACTTTCACTATGTACCACATGTGTATCTCCAACGTTCTGAACAGTGTGATGGTACAATTCTGGTGCAATATTAAATTAATAAAAACATGGTACAAAAGGCCATAATTATTGTATTAATTTATTTTTAACAATTTGGTAATAATTATTTAAATATTCCATAATCCCTGTAAAGTTTTGGTGAGTGGACTATATAACTATTTTATAAAACGCAAATGTGAATTGACAGGATTCTGACTGTTTTCATTGCAAAACGACAAACAACAGCAAAAAACGTATGTCACAAACAGCGATAACGTGACGAGCCCTGATGATGTCAGTGGTAAGTAATGCATATTTCCGTAAACAACTCAAGGCTTGGCTATATGAACAAAAGCCTGATGACGTCGCTTTTACCCCACCTACGCAATGTGAAACAAAGACTGTGTGTCATTTCATCCGGAAGCGTGAACGCAGCCGGCCGGCAAAAAGGTTCACCAAGTGTAAATTTTAACTTTTACACCACCAAAAGTGGATTAAAACAGTGTTGTGGTAAATCTAATCCTTCAAGATGTGACCGGTAGCGAAATCGGTGAACTCGCGGTGTGCGATGTTTTACCGGACAAACAGCCGCAGCTAAGTAGCTGTCAAATTTGGTGAGAACGTTCCAACATTCATTCAGTAAATCAATATCATTCAATATTATAATGACCAATAAAGATTTTATTTAAAATTCAAATGAGCTCAATAAAATAAATAAATTGTACCAGAGCGTGAGAGAGAGAGAGTGAGAGAGAGAGAGAGTGACTTAAATCATGCTGGGTTGTGCGAACTATATATATGTTTAATGTTTAATAATCACATATCAAATGTTTCATTGTTTACTATGTAGGGTTTAATGTTTGCTAGACGCCCCATGGCGTAATATGTACGTAGAGTCTTTTGGAAAATAAATTTGGTAATATCATTTGGTAAAAATTTTAACAAGGTATTATTATTTTACATAACAATTTCCGCTACTCAAGAGTTCGCTTAAACGAATTCCTGCCCTATAGTGACTTTTAAAGGTAAGTAAAATTACAAGTCATTTACGTCTATATTTACTTTCTTGCAAACAAGATGGCGCCCGACCTTTAAAATTAAATTAAATTAAAGCAAAGACGTTATATCGTATATTTTATTTTATAACAACAGTAATTTATGCAAAAACCATAGTTCGGAGATATCAAACATTTACCATATTTTTAATAAGGAAGGTGTTTTCTTAAACTATTTACGTGAATTCTTAAACTATTTACGTAGAAGTATTGTTTAATTTTTAAAAGAATTAAATTGTGACACACAAGCCTACATTTTCAAATCAATATTAAAACCTAAACTAAATCTAAAAAGCAGCCAAAGGTTAGTAAAGGTATGGTAACATCTACTTTTTAAAAAAAGGCCTATTACATTAACCTGAGGGAAAATATTTTTTTATGAAAACACTAAAAGTAAGACATAAAACCTAACACAAGTAAATACATTTTATAACTTGTCTTTTATAACTAGCCTGGGAGCTTCTAACAAGTCACAATCATACTGTCTGTAGTTACGAGGTTTCATGTTGTAGTTACGAGGTTAAAAACTGATTGTTCTTTCCTTCTAAACGTAAGGTAATTAGAAACAAAACAAAACAATACACACAAAACCACAATACACAGTCAATTCTCTCGTGTTTGTTGCACAGTTCTATGTAAAAATATCTTGATCTAACACAAATAGAAGCAAATAAAAGCAAAATTAATTAGAAGTTGCACAAGACCATTCAAAAAGTGGACAAAAAAGTGAGCTATGGAAGAAACATATTTTAGCGGGAGATTGGTAAACTATGTCCAGCTGTTTGTCGTATCTTTGGCTAGCTGACATATAGTGCTATCTACCGGGCAACTCAGTAAACATTCACTATGTTAGGTTATTAGCATTTTACTGAATTTTTTTACAAACCTGCTTTCTTTCCTCCTCCACTGTGCGAGATCTTATTGTTACACAACAAACACACAGCCAACTTGTTATCATCATTAAAAATGTCAAAATATTCCCACATTGGCGATCTTTTCTTCACTAATGCCATCTTCAAAGGTTGGAGAATAATGAATAAAAAAAATATATCTATAGCTAACGAAATCACAATGCGGGATCAGTTAAATGTAAACAATGTGTGTCGTGACACTGTCAACTAACAAATGAACCAAGTACTCCCGCTCCGTCGCTCCTGCACGCACCACGGTAAGACAGGTTGTGACTGCACATGCGCAAGGTCCGTAGACGCACAGATCTTTCGCCAGATATACGGCGGCCAGATATTCTGTGCTCCGGCCTAGAGCATTGCCGGGTATCCTGTATCCGGTATCCGGCCAAATCATTATTCGTTTCATCTCTAAGAAACTATTGTTTTCCTTGCGTTATTATTGTCTGAATATGTTTACATTTTACAACTGGTTTCGGCACTTGCAATATTTTGTTTGATGTACATGTCTTTACCGTGTGTTATCTTATAACCCTTCAACTTCAGTTAGACTGTTTAAAAAAAATTTGCATTCAGTTCTTTCATTATTGATTCTTTTCTTCAGTTTACTCCTTTCACTTGATGTTCTCATTAATACTACTTTTTTATATCACATATTTCTACCACTTGGTTGTTCAGTCCACCATATAGTAAACATCAATTTTGTGTTGTTGATTTTCAGTCTTCCGTAGCTGACTCCTGTTCTTTTACTTTATATCCTTATTGGTACTGGTCTCTATGTCACATGTTTTTACTACTTGATTGTTTAACTCACAATCTATTAAATTCAGCTTTTCAGTGATATTATCATGCTAACCGAATAAACAAAATAAAACAATGTCACTATTAACAAGCATGTTTGTAAATTGTGTAACTAATGATTCATCAGATTAGTTGAGCATAAACAACTGTAAATAGAACAGTACATTCTAGAACACAGTGAAGTAAACAATGTTGAATAGGTATAGAAAATGCTCTGTACTTTCTTGACTATACAGACAGTTCATTACCTTGTTCGTTATATTGTTTAACTTGTCAATGGCATTTATTTATAAAATGAACAATTAGGACAGCTCAGTCAGTTAAATGTATGCAAAATGTTATTATAAGTGACAAAATATGTTTATTTGATAATATTATAGTCTAGTAAACTTATTGATGTAGTAGCTGTTATTATTTTAAGTGAACGGTACTTAATAAATGTCTATATATATATTGTTACAACACAAATAAGCCACCCCAGTACCAGGGATAAAAAAGATAATATTGAATATAAATATACTTCATGTTAAATAAAATGATTAAATATAAATAAAATATAAAGACAGTGACACGACAAACGACGACATTACCCAACCCAAGTGATTGACCAAACCAACAGGAAACCAACAAAGAAGGGAAAAAACCAAAACCAAAGAAGGATAAAGACAATTGAAGGAAGTGAGCGAATTCCTACAGCTAAATAAAATCAAACCAGACGAGAAGGGGAGAACCGAATTAAAATGAAGCCAATCGAAAATGAAGAAGAAGGAGAAGAAGCAGAAAAATGAAGAGGAAACGAAGTGAAACCAAGAGATAAGAAACACCACATATAAAAGGGAGAAATGGTACACTCAAATATAAAATATTGTGAATAAAACCAATAATTATCCAATACTGGAAATAAATATTATTGTAAATGAAATAATTCATATAACTGTTTTAACCCAAAACAGTAAAATAATATTATAAAAAGAAAAAGTACACTAACCCAAAAATTAGAGTTAGATATAGCAAAATCTATAGAAAAATATCATTAATACTGTGTATAATTTGTAATGAAAGAAATAGTGAGAAAGTGAGAAAGTGACAAAGAGAAATAATTATAGGGATTACCCACTAAAAAACACTTAATGTAAACAGTTAAAAAGTGCAATAGTGAAGGTGTAAATACCCTAAAATAGTGAGTGTATCAGTGATAAACACCAATTAATTAAAGGTGAAAGTGATAAGTGAAAAAAGATATTGTAAGTGATAAAAAGATAGTAATAGATAAGAAAACACTTAGTAAATCAATGATGAACCAATAAATGATTTAAGAGTAAGCTTATAAAAAAATTATATAGTTAAGGGCAATTAGAAATAGTATTTAAAGTAGAGATAGATGAAGGATATGATGTTATTCAGGGAGAAAGCCCATGTAAGATGAACAATTTGTGTTAACATGGAATGGAGAAAGGGATTAGTAAAGAATTAAGAAATTAAGAATATAATTAATAAACACCCTATGTTATAAGGGAAAATAAATTAACTAAATTTGAAGGAAGTGATGATATTTCTCACTCAAAATAATAGTAAAAGAATGAAATGTATGTTAAACCAACAGTAACTAATAACTTGTAAAGAATTGTTCATGTTAATTTTATGGATAGGATATGGCTGAAGGAAGCTTACAGTCCATAGGCCTAATTGTTATATTTTAAGTATTAAGATATAGAAAATAATCTTGACATGTAATCAGAACACAAACAAATTCAAGACACAACAACCACTAAACAAATCAATTGTAACAACAGGATAAAACGCTTTGTAATAAAATGAAATATAATTAGAATATAATAAGTAAAAATAATCAATGGCTACTTAGGCCTAGGAAATGCCTAACTGTCAAAACCAATAATAACAAATTGTATAAAATCCACCAGGAAATTAACAAATCTAAGGCAAGTAACTCGCCAAAAATTATATATAAATCATTTTAAAAGAAAAATGTTACAATAAGAGTTTAAATTAAAAGAAATATGTAATTATCAAATGTCAGCATAATTAGACAAAAATTAATATCTAATAGAACATGGCCTTATGAGGTATTGTTTTAATCTTTGAAAGGAAATAAATACAATAGTGATAATATTTAATACCCAGAAGAGAAGACAGAAGAATAAAATCAGTCAGAAAATATATAATAAATTTGAATGAAAATTTCAAATATGATAACAATGATTTTAATCTAGGCCTTAACCAATCAAAGGGTTTCAGTTACCATAGAAACAGGCCGTTGGTTACTAATTTTCTGTTAAATTTACTTACTTGAAAAAATGACGCTTGGGTAGTAGGTATGCAAGATATTGTATGACCGAAATTTTACTTTAAAAAGTTTAAAAAACATTCAAAAGTCAACAACATGAACCAGTGAGAAGGAGATGAAGAGGTTCAACGAATAACTGATGTCCAGGAACTAAATAAACGAAAATTAATAGCAGAAATTCCCAAGACAATTTAGAAGAAGAGGCCAGCAGCCTAAGTCACTCCAAATTTGATGAAATTTCCATTACCAAAGAAAACGATCTATCACAACCTTCTGAACTGATAAGTATCATTTAAATACCCTAATCCCAGGAGTAAAGCACTTTATATATTTCTCACATCAATACAAAACTCTCACTATAAAGTAAAAATAATTTTCTTTCAAGGATTGAATAATATAAACTTACGTAGCAAAATTGTTAACTATAAAATAACCTCGCACTAATTTGCGAAATTTGTAAAACTATTACTACACTGCCGAACAATTTGTAACCACACTTTATACTAATTAAGTACGGATAAGGTACGGTAGTGTACTTTTTTAATGTAACCATATTTTATGTTTTCTTTATAATCTCAAGAACTCCAGATTTTGGGCGAGCTGACAATTCATGTATAAACAGTAGCCAAAATGGCGTCAGGATAACTTGTTTCAAAATTAATTTCGTCAACCTTGAGATTTGTGTTTCATGTTTTATGCCGGAGCAATTTTATTGAAAACTAACTTATCATATTATTGTCACATTGATTAATGACCAAACCATAATTAAAGATACAGTACAGAATGTTACCATTGTTTTATTTCATAGGAAGTTGTATAATATATGTGTGTGTTAGCGATTTCACTGAGCAGACAACTAGCGCTCTTGCCATATGTGCAATACAGTAAGCTGTACAGAGGTGGGAACCATTCGAATGCTCCAGCCGTCACCGCTGAAAACACCAATCTAACTTATTAATTCACAAATTTAATTGTTTTCATTAAACGATTTGGCGCCACCCGGGATTCACAACCCCTATGAAATTACAGGTAGGTTGTACTGATAATTGTGACAATGCTACGGACTTCGGTAGCAACAACCATTAATGTAACGACAGGTGTGAGACGAACACACCACACTAATACTTAATACACTTAAAAACCAGGTGTACACATTTTACAGATAAGCCAAGAGCGAATAGTTACTATATATATATATATATAAACACTTTCACTGTGAACTTACTTTTAGGTTTTGATTTCCCAGATGTTTCGACGTAGTGTTGGAGACTAACACTACGTTTTGACGTATTTATATATATATAAATATTAATAAGTGAATGAAGAGGATGTACCAACAAGATAATTAATACATGTCTATATATATGTAGGAGAATTGTTATATATATATATATATATATATATATATATATATATATATAAACACTTTCACTGTGAACTTACTTTTAGGTTTTGATTTCCCAGATGTTTCGACGTAGTGTTGGAGACTAACACTACGTTTCGACGTATTTATATATATATATAAATATTAATAAGTGAATGAAGAGGATGTACCAACAAGATAATTAATACATGTCTATATATATGTAGGAGAATTGTTGTCTGGTAAATGTGATTTCTCATAAATTTTAAATACAGTATATAGTTGTGACTAAGGACGAATGCAGATATCCAGGAAATCTATGAAGAACCAGATATCACCACTGACGTAAAGAAAAGTAGAATCCGGTGGGCAGGGCATGTCCAGAGAATGTCAGAGACATCCATATGAAAGAACATTTGTATGGGGATGATCTTGAGGATGACCTGCACAGCCTCTGTGTAAGAGGATGGAGACGAAGAGCAAATGATCGAGAAGATTGGAGGCGGATTGTTCAGGAGGCCAAGGCTCTCCAAGAGCTTTAGTGCTAATTGAAAGAGAGAAAAAAAATAGTTGTGACTGATTGAGTTATGTTGTCTTTAATCAATTATACTATTGATGGCAGTTAATATAATGACTGGTTGAAAGGGAATATCTTAAAAGATGGGAATCAGAGAATGTTCATATATTAAAAAGTTTACTGTGAATTCACTAGTAATAGTGATTTGCGAAAATGGGTGCCAGTCAGATATCTATGCTAACAAACTTTGCAAGCTATGATACAAATTTAGAAGAAGAAACAGAGTAGCCTCAGAAAGAGGAAAACGAGACAAAAATGAAGAAGTAGAGAAATGGAATGGAGAGAATGCCGACATGAAACAGGTACCACTTGACAGCCAAACAACTCGTATGGCAAATTAATGGACTAACATGTGGAGACAAGTATCTGTGTGACATGTACCATGTATGTTTAAAAGTGAGGTGACAGCTTCAGAAGAAGAATATTTGAGAGTTTGAAGTAAGCATTGATTAGACAAGCATGTCCTGAAGTGCCAGAGGATTTGCAGTCTACATAATTTTATGTGCTGTGTGGAATTTTGAGATTCACCAAGCCTTAAGAATGACAATTTACAAGAGTAGTGAAGGGTCTTTTATTCACGTGCTCCATTTCAAAACTGCCAAGTTGGCATCTATACATATCAACAGTCAGTCATCCTGATTGAACGAATAGACTACTAACAAGTTGTCTTTGCAACAGGAATAATGATATATAAAAAACTTTCACAAATGAACTTACTTTTGTTCTCACTTTCACAAACGTTTCAAGGTGTTGTGCCTCTTCCTCAGTGTGAGTAAATACTGAATGTCATTGTTGCAGAATAACGATTATGGACTATAGGTGTGTGTGGTGGGAATTGATGATGGGAGGGAATTGGCACTGAGGTTCAAATTTTGTGTTTGGATCAATGTATCAAATAGTGTATGTGATCTGTAATGTACTTGTTCATTTAATATGTTGTTTGGTTGTAATGTGTGATATCTGTATATTTCAAATTGTTCAGCTGTGTTTAATTTTCTACTTTTTGATAAGTAGTGTAATATTTCCATGTTGTGTTCTATGTTTGTGTAACTATGGTTTTCATTTTGTAAATTTGTGGCAAATGTGGAATGTATGTAATTTGTGGTGAGGGCTTTTATATGTTCTGAAAATCTGGAATAAAAAGATCTTCCTGTCTGGCCGATGTAGAATTGGTTACAATCATTACAATTTAATTTATAAACTCCTGTTTTACTGTATGTGTCTGTGTCTTTGTTAATATTTATATGTTTCTTAATGGTGTTGTTGGTTCTGTAGGCTATTTTATAATTGTGTTTTCTAAATGTGTTAGCAATTTTGTGTGTATTGGAGTTGTAGTATGTAAGTGTTATGTACTTACTGGGTTATGTGTTGTTGGTCTGATGTGTTTTATTTTTATTTTTTGTATTTAGGATGCGTTTGTGTATTTTATTTACCAAATCGGGGTTGTATCCATTTTTAACTGCTATATATTTGATTGTGTTAAGTTCTTCTTGGTAATCATGTGTGTTTAGGGGTATTGAAGTGAGTCTATGGAGCATGTAGTTGAATGCTGCATGTTTGTGTTGAGTTGGGTGGTTGGATGAGTTATGTATGACCATGTCTGATGTGGTGGGTTTCCTGTATATTTTGTATGTGTGTGTGTTGTTTGTTTTGGTGATTGTGATGTCTAAGAAGTTTAAACTATTATTTAGTTCTGTTTCAAGTGTGAATTTTAATTTATGGTGTATAGTGTTAATATATTTGTGGAAATTTTTTATTTGTCTTTTGTTGCCGTTGTATAGGAGTATAATGTCATCAACATACCTGTGCCAATATATTATTTTATCAGTATATTTGTTATTGTGTAATATGTGTTCTTGTTCTATGGTGTGTACAAATATTTCGGCTAGTATACCTGATATAGGTGAGCCCATGGGTAGTCCATCTGTTTGTGTGTAAAACATGTTATTGTGTGTGAAATAATTTATAAAATTTTATATTTTAAAAATAACATGTTTTACACACAAACAGATGGACTACCCATGGGCTCACCTATATCAGGTATACTAGCCGAAATATTTGTACACACCATAGAACAAGAACACATATTACACAATAACAAATATACTGATAAAATAATATATTGGCACAGGTATGTTGATGATATTATACTCCTATACAACGGCAACAAAAGACAAATAAAAAATTTCCACAAATATATTAACACTATACACCATAAATTAAAATTCACACTTGAAATAGAACTAAATAATAGTTTAAACTTCTTAGACCTCACAATCACCAAAACAAACAACACACACACATACAAAATATACAGGAAACCCACCACATCAGACATGGTCATACATAACTCATCCAACCACCCAACTCAACACAAACATGTAGCATTCAACTACATGCTCCATAGACTCACTTCAATACCCCTAAACACACATGATTACCAAGAAGAACTTAACACAATCAAATATATAGCAGTTAAAAATGGATACAACCCCGATTTGGTAAATAAAATACACAAACGCATCCTAAACACAAAAAATAAAAATAAAACCCATCAGACCAACAACACATAACCCAGTAAGTACATAACACTTACATACTACAACTCCAATACACACAAAATTGCTAACACATTTAGAAAACACAATTATAAAATAGCCTACAGAACCAACAACACCATTAAGAAACATATAAATATTAACAAAGACACAGACACATACAGTAAAACAGGAGTTTATAAATTAAATTGTAATGATTGTAACCAATTCTACATCGGCCAGACAGGAAGATCTTTTTATTCCAGATTTTCAGAACATATAAAAGCCCTCACCACAAATTACATACATTCCACATTTGCCACAAATTTACAAAATGAAAACCATAGTTACACAAACATAGAACACAACATGGAAATATTACACTACTTATCAAAAAGTAGAAAATTAAACACAGCTGAACAATTTGAAATATACAGATATCACACATTACAACCAAACAACATATTAAATGAACAAGTACATTACAGATCACATACACTATTTGATACATTGATCCAAACACAAAATTTGAACCTCAGCGCCAATTCCCTCCCATCATCAATTCCCACCACACACACCTATAGTCCATAATCGTTATTCTGCAACAATGACATTCAGTATTTACTCACACTGAGGAAGAGGCACAACACCTTGAAACGTTTGTGAAAGTGAGAACAAAAGTAAGTTCATTTGTGAAAGTTTTTTTATATATAATAATATTAGTAAAAGTGAACAAAGAGGATGAATCAACTAGATATTTAGGAATAATGATGTTAGTGGCATTAGCTTTCAGTTATAGAAAAGCAAACGAAAAGGTCTAACAGGTCTGATTCACAAGGTATTGGAGCTGAATTGGCAAGGTGTACTGTAATTAAGGTGATGAGTTTGGTAATGATTGGGAATATTTTCTGGAACTAGAAAAAGAAATTTACAAAACTAAAGTATTCTATCTGGAGTTGGCAGTTTGGAATAAACAGTCTTAAGAAGGGGTTGTAACTCTACATTACTTTTTAATATATAAAACCATTCACTTACCAGATTCTTTTCAACTTACCTTAGCCCAGACCAGAAGATTCCAAAATTACTTATTCCAGGTCGCCACCAACATTTTTAAAAGGACAAATGTGGAAACCCTTTTTCATACTCCACCACTGAATTCAATAACTAACCAGGTCCGTTTTAGGTGAGATTTTCCATACAGGACAGGTTATGTTAAACTGGCATAATAATTTACTTAACACATGTTTATGATAAGTTAAATATTCTTTTATTTTACTTAAAAATTATTTCCTTTCGGTTTCTCTAACTTTTATAACATTCTTTTACTTTATACCTCCAAAAATTATAAAACATGAAATTACATTTACAACTAATATATATATATATTTTTATCAAGGGAAACCAGTACTTATTCACTCTCTCTCTCTCTCTCTCTCTCTCTCTCTCTCTCTCTCTCTCTCTCTCTCTCTCTCTCTCTCTCTCTCTCTCTCTCTCTCTCTCTCTCTCTCTCTCTCTCTCTCATTCTCTTTTGACCCCTCTTTATATTTGAGCTCTCATTTTAATTAATTTATATAATACTTTAATTATTGAACCATAATAATTATTAAATTATCAATTATTAAATATAATAATTTAATAATTTTGCTTTAGAAACAGGCAATTTGATTTTAATTGAAAGTCAGTCGGTACTTAACAGTTGTGGCTATCCACGATGTTACACCATTACTTGTAAGTCATCCTTTTTCCGTAGATCACTCGAAAATATGTTTCGAACTGTTAATTTGTTATACTACTGCTGATTATTCATGATTAGAGGCTGCACTGTTGTTTTAAACTCAAAATCACACTAACATTTTTGTCGGCCGACTTTAATTTACCCGGGTACTTTTTACATGACCGCGCGGTCTGGATGCTTATCGTCGACTGCCAGCCAAGATGGCTTGGTGACACTCTCCCTTAATTCGCCTCGTGGTCACAAACAGGATGTCTTTGCACAACTCGCTTTCTGATTGGCTGGACTGTTCCCGAATATTACAACGTACCGGAAAGCAGCCCGCCTGGTCGCCTTGTGGTGATTTCTGCGTCGCACAAATATGATGTTTTTGACGACTCGCATTCCTTTGTCCACCCGTACCTGCCACTGACTGTTACGGACTACGCCATAGGATGTTCAATAAGAAAATTTTGTACATGTTGATTAAAAAATTATTACATATTTTGCCCCGTTACAATACCCCCCCAGTGTGAGGTTTTATGCTGAAGCATAGAAACTCTTATTGCCTAATCCTAAGAGGACCAGTTCGGATATGGCGCCCATGACCCCCCTTACTTCCATATTCAATTCATGGGTTACTCACGCCCCTAGTCCGGTGGCTGTGGCCGCACCTGCATGACTTTATTGGACTTTGCTGTAGAATCCCAAGACCATAAAGCCAGACAGGCACTAGACACCCCTGCTCTGACACACTGGCCAGCACAGGGTCGCCACCACAGTACCACCAGACACTGTAACATTCAATCAAAACAGCAATAAATGGCCTTTCACAATTCCACATCTTTAACTGATTTGGTTTCCTCTTAATCGTACTGGTTTGCCTTCTTTAAAGTACTGGTTTTCTATCTTAACTTCTAAATACATAAATACATTGTTTAATATATCCTTAACACTACATGGTACATTTTATTCCCAACCTCAAACCTGAATATACTCTTGACAGTTATAGTTCAACAAAAAAATAATTCAACAATTCAATTATGAGTTCAATTGAACACCAATTTCGTCTTACATTTCCTTTTGAAAATTTTATTTCATATCTCAATTTACCATTACTAATACAGATTACTACTGTTATCTTTATACAATACATAACATGATTAATAAAAAATACAAAGTTATTCAACACAACAGATACCTAGATAATCAGAGCAATTTACTCCCATACCTCATTATTATCAGTACCATAACGATAATCATCATCTTACTCCTCTTACTTCATCTTAAAATTCCTCCCTCTACATCTTTTTTTTTATCCCCCCCTGTTTATCCCTTAACCCCTGATACCCTGCGTTAAAAAAGGGTCAGTGACCTCAAGGACAAGCCTAATATATAGTATGACCCAAACTCGCATAAAATGAAGTTTCTCCCTCGCAGCATGTAGCATGTAACGTTGCCACTGGCCATCCATTTCTCTGTGTCCCTCCATGGGTGGACTGTCTTGCCCAGTGCGTCCACAAGAACTTGATGATCGGCTAGGGTGTAAACATTATTTACCCTGTCCTTGCTTCGGCTTCACATTAAATTCGGCATTACTGGTATACATGATATCAGTAATCCTACTAAAATAATTATTTATAAGCCCTTAAGACGGTCTACCACCCCATTCAGTGGATAGCCGCTGTTCCATATTTTATGGTAGATTCCCCTTGTCTACACTCCAGTTAAATTCTAAGATACACCAATTTAGAAAATAACAAACTGTGGTCAGAGTACAATAAGTCTGCCCATAGCTGGTTACTGAATAAGCCAAATCCACGGTCAGGTTTCGGTGAAGCCGTGACCGCCCGAAAATGGGGAATCGCATTTATCATATGCAATGTGTTATCTAACAATCTTCGGTTTCTTTCATTGCCTTTTCTTCACTATGCCTTTACCAATCATTACAAATAGCGGGTACAACTTAATAATTTAGTTAATTCACGAAGACTTTACTATATTTAAAAATTACACAAGATACTTGTCTGTTACTTTTCATTTATTCACAATTATTACTTCAAAATATGTATTGATTTATACATACACTAGCAAAATACCCGTGCTTCGCTACGGAGTTTCACGTTGTACGTAATTGTACAATTATTGCTCGCTTAATAGTATAGGATTAGATAGATTGTACAAATTCTCAACTCTTAGTTTGTCTATTTACATTCATAGCAACAGCTATTTATTATTTATTTCGAGAAAATCGTTAGAGCCGTTTCCGAGAAAAAAAAGGACATACATTTATTAATTAATTGAACTTCGAAATTTTCTCGACTATAAGAACCTGCAAACAACGAAGTTTTTTCAATTTAAAACAATGATTAAAAACTCAGGACTAAATGTATTCGGGGTTTCCAGTAAACTGAGATGTCAACCACTTCATTTACCAAGTATGCAATTCCCGCTATAAATTTCAGTATTTGGTTTTTTGCCCCTTAGGAGTGAAAGTTTTTAAAACCGTTTCTTAGTGAACACCTAAGACCTATGATGAACCTATGTGCAAAGTTTCATTGATATCCATCCAGTGGTTTCAGAGATATCGTGATCAGTGAGTCAGTCAGTGGTATTTGGCTTATATAGATATCTATATCTAGCTGATTTACCCAGCGTTGCTCGGGTTCATAATTTATTCATAGGCTCATAGGCACCTATTCTTGTTCTAACGTTATATTACTTGTATACTGTATAATCTTCCTTATATTGTTACGTTTGCATTCTCACTGGAGGAATACTCTGTAGCGCACCTGTTTACTGTTTAAGTACATGTCATAAACTGTATTCTTATATCTGGAGAAGAATTCTGTTGCGCGTGATGCTCCTGCTCGATTTCTAACTCTGGGAGAGGGCGAACAGCTAAATTAGTTTTCAATAAAATGTCTACAGTACTTGCACGCGCTGCATATTTAACTGTCTTTTATAATTCATTGTGTTAATGTTGAAATAAGGCATTTGTTAAATTAGTGTCTCCTAAACTTATTCTAACAATACAATACCTCTATAGATTTCAGCTTATCAATTTTTAAATTCAAACTGAAGCAAGTGCATTTATATTGTCTGAACACGATGATCTGAATACATTCGCTATCAAAACTTTGTTTTTTGTACTCGCTTATAACTTACTTCGATCTTAACTTATACACTTTTAAATTCAAACTGAAACAACTCTGAATTCACACACTATTAAGAAGTTTCTTAAGATGCATACACCACCTTTGATATCATAACCTATATCTTTATTTATAAGAACCGTGGACTCTGGCCCCACTGTCTTTCGCGGGTTCCGTGGATGAACTCCGGGGAAGGCCTGTCGGACGACTCCCGCGCTATTTCCTATGCGGGAGACTTCCACCGATGCTATGGTAACAAGAATCTATTCTATTGGGTTGCCATAGTAACCAGATCTAATAGTTGTTTAAGACCCAAGGGACCCCCCAGAGGATCGTATCGAAAAAACACCTCTCCTATGTTGGTTCGCCCGTTGCGTAATATATTTGTGCCAAGTTTGGTTGAAATCGGTCCAGTGGTTTAGGAGGAGACATGGAAGACCCCAAAGAAGCACCCAAAGGACCCCATCGAAGAAAAGACATCTCCTATGTTGGTTCTCCCGCTGCGTAAGATATTTGTGCCAAGTTTTGTTGAAATCTGTCCAGTGGTTTAGGAGGAGATGTGGAAGACCCCAAAGGACCCCCGAAGGATTGTATCGAAAAAACACCTATCTTATGTTGGTTCTCCCGTTGCATAAAATATTTGTGCCAAGTTTGGTTGAAGTCGGTCCAGTGGTTTAGGAGGAGATGTGGAAGACCCCAAAGGACCCCATCTAAGAAAACACATATCCTATGTTGGTTCTCCCACTGCGTAAAATATTTGTGCCAAGTTTGGTTGAAATCGGTCCAGTGGTTTAGGAGGAGACGTGGAAGACCCCAAAGAACCCCCCAAAGGACCCCATCGAAAAAAACACCTCTCCTATGTTGGTTCCCCCGTCGCGTAAAATATTTGTGCCAAGTTTGGTTGAAATCGGTCCAGTGGTTTAGGAGGAGATGTGGAACATACATACATAGATACATACATAGAATGGGGGGGGTTGCCCCTTAGGAGTGAAAGTTTTTAAAACCGTTTCTTAGTGAGCACCTAAGACCTATGGTGAAGCTATGTTCAATGTTTCATTGATATCCATTCAGTAGTTTTTGCTCTACGTTGATTCTATGTCAGTCAGTCAGGCAAACTTCCCCCCTTTTTCCCCCTTTAAAGGTCGAATTTCCAAAAATCCCTTCTTAGCGGATACCTACATCACATAAGGAACCTACATGCCAAATTTCAAGTTTCTAGGTGTTATAGTTTTGGAGATTTCGTGATGAATCAGTCAGTGAGTCAGTGGTATTTCTCTTTTATTTATACATACATTTATATATATACTATTAAATTTTCTAAAGCATGCACCTACACCATGGCTTAACTTTAATTAAATTTGCCAGTTACCAAAACGGTGGCGATACAAATTAATTGCATAATCGGGGGATCGCCATGGAGTGTACAGGTGCCTTTAAAAAAAATAAAATCCGGGATACGTTTGCATGTAAATAAAATCTCTGTTTTAAATAAATTCTCTCTAAATAATCACAGCCCTAGCTACAGAAAAAATTTTGACTTAAAATAATACTGTTTCACAAAATAAAAATAGTTTATGTTTATCTTGAGCAGTGCACAACACAATACACCTATGACACTGAAGTCTACTCAAGATTAATAGGGGTCTCCCTCCCTGTTCTTCAAAATCAATAATTTCTACTTACACCAATTTTGTAGAGGAAGACCATCGTTGTCTCACCCCATGTCTGAGGTTTGCTCCAACCATGGTCCGCCCCTAAAAAACCAAAATCCACGATCAGGGCTGGTGAGGCTGCGACCGCCCGAATATGGGGGAGAGTCCCTTCTGAAAACATTTAATATACAAATACATTTGTTATACATTTATTCTTATTTAGACCAATAAATTTTTAAATTTGTTGCATTGTGCGTACCGACTATTTCCCTTGTTACCTGATTTTGTAACACGTATGCATTGTCCATCTTAATCTCTATTATTTCATACGGACCCTCATACAATAAAAAGAATTTTTTAATTTCTTTATCTTGAGCATTTGATAAACCATGCCTTCTTACCAATACTAGTTGACCTATTTCATACTTGGTACATTTACCTTTTGAGTCATGTCTCAGTTTCCTTCTTTCACCCTTCGTCAGTAAACTCTCATTAGCTAGCCTAAGTTTTATGTCCATACCTCTGTTATCACTCTCAGGTGGATAATCAAACAGCTGTTCTAAAATTCTTGGTGGGCGTGTCCCCTTTGCTAGCTCATATGGTGTGAACCCGGTTGACTCATGGGTCATACAGTTTAACCATTCTTCAATTTTATTCACATACATAGGCCACTCACTGTGCTTGGCATGGCAATATGCCCTAAAAATCCTACGTATCTTCTGCATTACCTGTTCGGCCTGATTTGACTGGGGATGGTACACCGCTATATGTTTAGGTATAATTCCTTCCCAACCTAGAGTTTGCCACCATTTCCCACTAATAAACTGGGGCCCATGATCTGAAAGTATTACCTTGGGTTTACCTATTTTGGTCATATAGTCCCTCATTATCTTCCCACTCAAAACTTTACTCGTCGCTCTCTTCACGCTATACAGTTTTACAAGTTTAGTAAAAGTATCTAGTACACAAAGACATACATTACTCCCCCTCTACCCGTGGGTAATGGACCGCACAAATCAACCACAACTAAATCAAAAGGTCGTTCTACTTTAATAAATTTTAATTCTCCCTCCAGTCGATAATTAACTACTTTGGATTTCTGGCACAAATAACAACCCCGTAGTAATATTCTAACTCGCCATGTGATGGTACAATTCTGGTGCAATATTGAATTAATAAAAACATGGTATAAAAGACCATAATTATTGTATTCATTCATTTTTAACAATTTGGTAATAATTATTTAAATATTTCATAATCCCTGTGAAGCTGTGGTGAGTGGACTATATAAATATTTTGTAAACGCAAAAGTGAATTGACAGGATTCTAACTGTTTTCATTGCAAAAACAAGAAACACAGCAAAAAACGTATGTCGCATACCGAGATAAGGCGACGAGCCCTGATGACATCAGCGGTGAGAAATGTATATTTCTGTAAACAACTCGAGGCTTGGCTCGATGAACAATAGCTTGATGACGCCGTTTTCGCCCCACCTACGAAATGTGAAACAAAGAATCTGGGTCATTTTCTTCTAGAGCGTGAATGCAGCCGGCAAACAGTTCACCGAGTGTGAATTTTAACTTTTACACCACTAAGAGTGGTTAATTAACTATATAAAATCTCGGAAATGTTGGGGCGATAAAGAACTTGAACAGGTGTCATCGGCCGTTGGATCGTCCATCAACATTGTGCGTGTAGGATCTGCCCAAAGTGTTTTCGTGGGCAGACACGACGGTGTGGGCCATAAACACGATGTAAAGTAGGAACAGATTGCACGATCGGACGACCCTAGTAGTGCGGTGAGACCTGTACAAAATTGGGTGAGAACGTTCCATCATTTTTTTATTTTTTCACGTAAAACAACATCATTCAACAAAATGACCAACTCAAAATTCACTCGATGTTAAAATGAAATCAAATCTTATTTAAAATTTTAAAATGAGCTCAATAAAATAAAGAAATTGTACCAGAGCATGAGAGAGAGAGAGAGTGAGAGAGAGAGAGTGCCTTAAATTTTCTAAGTGCTGGGTTGTGCGAGGTATATATCTATTTGGTTAATATTTCATAATTACATATCCAATGTTTCATGTTTACTCATAGATATTTTGGAGGGTTTAATGTTCGCTAAACGTACCATTGTGTAAGGTGTACTTACAGTAAAATAAATTGGGTATATCATTGGTAACAATTTTAAACAGGTATTTTTATTATTTCACATAACAATTTCCGCTAATCAAGAGTTCGCTTAACGAATTCCTGCCCTATAGTGACTTTGAAAGGTAAGTAAAATTACAAAGTTATTTACGTATATATTTATACTTATATCAAGATGGCGCCCGACCTTTGAAATCATTGCTTATATCGTATATTGTATATCGTATGTTTTATTATCAGCAATAAACATATAGTTACAAATGGCACCCGAACAGGGACTATTATATTATAGTTACAAATGGCTCCAGTAATAACAGGGACCTGACATAAAATTTTGTGTGAGTAAGCCTACAAAGAGAGAGGAAAAGTTATCTGAGGTAATAAACGCCAATTTTGAATACGTAAACATAACCCAAATTTTACGAGGTTAGGTTATAAGATTGTATGCATGCGTGTATTATAAAACAGCAAACATGAATACTAATGACAATATTACATTAGACATCAGTAAAACTGATGTAGATATGAATGTTCAATTAACCCAAATTAGTCAAATTGACGAACCTGATGCGCTTGTGTCTGTTGTATCTGTAGAGACAGATAAAGTCGCTACATCCATTTCAACTAGTTCAGAAAGTTAACCAGATGGTACGGCTGCTTTGATGCAGTTAATATTACATAAATTTGATGAACAGAGTGTAAAATTCGATGAATTAAAAAACGAAATTAAAATTCGTAATGATAATCTTAATAAGCAGTGTGATAAAGTGATTAAAAAATTGGATGAGAGTTTAATTCAAATAGAAAACCAGAAGGTGAATAGTAGTGAAAATAGTGCAAAAAACGAAGTACTGACTAATAACGTAAATAACAGTGATAACTGGAATAGTGAGTTTACAGGTAGTAAGAATATGATATTAGAAAATGATAATGAAAGTATTATGAGTGAAAATGAGGTGTTTGAGTGTATTGAGTCAGAGAGAGAGAGTTTGGAGAAAGTATTTTTGTTAAAGGGGTGCAGGGGTTAGAATTTTCTTTTGATGTTGTGTTAGGGGGTGAAGAAAAGTCTTCACGTATTTTTAAGGACAAGAGTTCCTTAAATTTATATTTGGGAGACGAAAGGTCTACAAATAAAGTTTCTTGGTGTTTTTGTGTACCTCATAAGTGGTACAGTAATTTTGAGTTAGGGACCCCTGCATATTTGGAGAGAGAGAGTGTAACTTGGTGTTATGGTGAGAAATATATTAAGAGAGAAAGTGTAGAGAAGTATTGTGAGAGATATGGTGAGAGAAAGAAAGTAATAGAAATTTTTAAAGTGAATAGAAAGTACAGAGAATTGGTAGAAAAGTTAGGGGTAGATACGGTGGATGAAAATAATGAATACTTACCTTGTAGTAACATTAAAATTGAAATAATAATCGGTGATGATAATAATGGTATCAAGTACTTACCTGTGGTAGAAAATTATGATGATAATTACAAGATGAATAACAAGATTATAACATATGATCTTACTGATGTAGACAGAACCATACTCGATCGTGACTCGATATATGATTTTGAAATTATGAATAAATATGAAATAGTTGATAATTATTATGAATATAATGTTTCTAATAATAAAATTTATTCATTAAAAAATAAGATAAATAGACCTAAAATTAGAATGTTATTCAACGATGGAGGATAGACTGTTTTAATTGTGTAATGAACATTTAATATATGTGAAAAGTGGTATTGAATTGGACTGCATATGGACTGATTTTGATTAATGACAAAATAATGAGTTGGAGTGTATATTTTTCATTGTTTTATATGTATTTATGTCAATGTATTTATGGGTTTTGACAATTTTTGTGTATTACAGGTAATTTTTATATATTTGTGTACACCATGTATGTTTTAATAATTGTGTTAATAATTAACAATTAACATGTTTTGTTTAACAAGTTTAAATAATTGAATAATAATTAAAGAGTAATTATTCTTTATTACTGAATTAAAATGGTACAAAAGAAGTAGTACTAACAGAAGTTGTAAATTATTAATCGTAATAGAAAGTTTCTAATGAAGTTATATTATTACTTAATATGTAATGAAGGTAATTCCTAATGAATAATTAAATAAATGATTAAGTAAGAATATATATTTGAATTTTGAGAGGTATTGTTATGAGTAGGTGAGAGATGAATTTTATAAGACAAGTGTCAATGATTACAGTAAGGTAGAATGTTTAAACAGGAATAGAGCCTGGGCATAAATAAGGGCAGGTGAGTTTAATTAAAGTAAGTGGAGTTAGATAGTTAAGAATTTTTAAAGAAAATAATACCTAGGGAGTATTAGATATTTAGGGACAGTAGTTAGTGATTATTTGTAGAGGTGTCAAGTCAAGGTTAAACATATATTTGTTGCTGATGATATTTTGTAGTGGGGGTGAGGTGATAAGGAGTAGCCAACGTATAGCATTGTGGCAGGTATTAGCGTAGTTTTAGGGAGTGTTTGCCGAATTTTTTGGAAGGGCAAAATATTATGAATGTATATATCCAGGTAGGGAACACCCATCTCTATACAAAGACGCGCGGTGCTATAGGATTTATCGTCGGAATGAAATTAGTAAAGGTGATTATAATTGAGAGATATTGGTGTCATGAAAGGTAAATTTGGTTGTTAGTTAGAAGAAAGGTGAGCAAGATTATATAATAAGTAAAAGCATAGTGAGTACAGGAGTCACCCAGACTAAACAATGATTAGAAGGTGAAAGGTTAGGTAGTTAGGTAGGTAGAAAGTAGAGAGGTAATAAGAAATGAATAATGAAATAATAATAATGTAGTATGAATATTAATAATAATTTTAAATAAATGTTATAATTATGATAAATAATTGGTGTCTAATTAATTAATTAATTGAAATTGTAACTTAAATGCTTTAAATGCAACCTTAAATAGATAGAATGTGTAAATTCTAATAAAGATTAAATATGAATTAACCATTTCAATGTATTACTGTATTAATATAATGATAAGGTGTATTATTATGTATCATGTATTATGTATTTATGTTATGAAATTTTAACATGTATAGGAAATAGTGTGTGTGGAGGAGAAAGAGGGGTAAATATTGTTAACAGCGCCAATTATTACCTGTTAATAATAATAATAATAATTTTAATAATAATTTTAATTTCAATAAGATTTTATTAATTATTTTTTTTCTATAATTTGTTTTTCTCCATGTTTGAGTAATATTGGGAATTTATATGGGGATTTCCATGTTTTCATTTATAATTAAATTAAATTCTTTTTTATATCAATATTTGTTTCTTTTATAATTGCAGTAATTATGAAACAGAAAGAGTTAATTATTATCGATGGGAATCGAAACAATATTTACAATTCAGGGTAGTCCATAAAGAGAATGGCAATTCTATGTAATTCTTGTATGTTACATTTTTTATATTATATTTCTAGTAGTTCAAGCAAACCCAGTGCTTATTAACACAAACCAGCACATAGCTAAGGGGAACCAGATCAGTTAAGGATAGAGTGATATACCAAGCCACTATTTTGATATATTAATTTATTGTTTCAGTGTTTGGTGATGTTATGACGGCGGTCCTGAGCTGGCCAGCGCGTCAGAGCAGGGGCGTTACGCGCCTAAGTGGCCTTATGGTGTTGGGATCTCCAAGGAGAAGTCCAGTAAGGTCATGCAGGTACTGTCATCGTCATCAGACCATGGGTGAGTTGTTAATCTCTTTTAATATAAATTGTAAGGGGGTTGTGGCAGCATATCCTGGCTGATCCCTTTAGGAAGTATGAATGGGTCAATGAAAGTTTTTATGCTTCGGCACAAAATCTTTCATTGAGGGGGTTTTGTGATGGTACAATTCTGGTGCAATATTGAATTAATAAAAACATGGTCTAAAAGACCATAATTATTGTATTCATTCATTTTTAACAATTTGGTAATAATTATTTAAATATTTCATAATCCCTGTGAAGCTGTGGTGAGTGGACTATATAAATATTTTGTAAACGCAAAAGTGAATTGACAGGATTCTAACTGTTTTCATTGCAAAAACAAGAAACACAGCAAAAAACGTATGTCGCATACCGAGATAAGGCGACGAGCCCTGATGACATCAGCGGTGAGAAATGTATATTTCTGTAAACAACTCGAGGCTTGGCTCGATGAACAATAGCTTGATGACGTCGTTTTCGCCCCACCTACGAAATGTGAAACAAAGAATCTGGGTCATTTTCTTCTAGAGCGTGAACGCAGCTGGCAAACAGTTCACCGAGCGTGAATTTTAACTTTTACACCACTAAAAGTGGTTAATTAACTATATAAAATCTCGGAAATGTTGGGGCGATAAAGAACTTGAACAGGTGTCATCGGCCGTTGGATCTTCCATCAACGTTGTGCGTGTAGGATCTGCCCAAAGTGTTTTCGTGGGCAGACATGATGGTGTGGGCCATAAACACTTCTATAGCACCACTTATTACACTGTTTTTTCACTACTAAAGTGTTTATTGTTTAGTGTAAAGATTATACAAATGTTTTATAGTACAGTATGATACTCAAAGGTTATTCATTTCTGACTTGGGAAATGGGATACCTACTGACTTTTATTATTAGTTTTTAAAAATAATAATAATAATAGGTATTTCTTTATATTTTTTATTAAAGAATATCGTACCTTTAGTTTACTCAGTATTAGGCACTGATTATGTAATGTTACATAAAGCTCCCCCACTAGAACATGTTTATTTTTTATTTCAGCACTAAAAATTAACTGTTTTTTATTCATAATCCTTCACCTTCTTTTATTCTTCTTCATAATACAATTTTATCTCTGTCTGGTTATATACTGTTGTAAAATCTAAAACTTCTTTACCAAGAATTTGGTCCATACATTGTATAAACACGGCCACAGAATTTACCAAGCCAAAAGGTAAGCGTTTGAAATGATAATTTCGTCCTTCAAATATAAAAGCGACATATTGTCTACTGTTAGGGTGCAATTCTATCTGCCAATAGCCGCAAACGGCGTCCCAAGTGTTACGTTTTATTACTTTTCCCCCATCATTCTTTTACTTACCTTGTACGATCTTTTTACGCACTCACCCTGACTTACCAAAAACAGAAGATTCCAAAATACTTATAGGTCACCACCAATATTTTTAAACAAAAGGACAAATATGGAAACCTTAATACATTTTCCCCTTATTTACTTTTAATTACTTACCAGGTTCGATTAGGCGAGATTTTCCATAAATGACAGGTTAGTTTAAACGGGCGTAATAACTACTCTCTACGCATGGTTATCATTATCCAAACTCTAAATTTATTTTAACACATTAAAATAAATGTCCTTAGTTATCAACGTTGTGATGCAAAATTATACTACGAAAATTCTTTGAATTCCAATCATTGAAGTTAAAGCATCAAATGAAATTTACTAGTCACAAAATTACTATACATAAATCATTAAACCAAAACCATTACAAGACATATCAGTACTTTGATCATTCGCGCTCTCTCTCTCTCTCTCTCTCTCTCTCTCTCTCTCTCTCTCTCTCTCTCTCTCTCTCTCTCTCTATCTCTATCTCTAATTATCCCCCTTCTTTTTCTTTTGAGATCTCATTTTAACTGGACATTTTTATAAAAAAAAATAGAAATTGATATAAAATTTTATTTTGTTTTGGCCATTTAATTATGTTCTTTCGCTTTTACTTAACTGCACATGGTCTGATTCGTAGCACTGCCTGTTGAGACGCTTTTTTAATAATACCACTAAGTTAATCTTGTTAAAACTGTTATATTATCACCACTGTCACTAAATGCTTGTTTTAGCCTGTTTTTTATTTTTTCGTACTGCTTCATTCTTCTTACAACACTTTACTGGATAGGCCGAGTATAGCATTTTCGGCCTATCGCAAACGCCCGAGGCTACAGTTGAATTATGTCTACCCAGTATAAAGGTAGGCTGCCGACGACTACTATCTAACTCTGCTGTTAGTCAACAACTAACGTTAGGTGGTGCCCAGCAGCGCGCGCCAAAGTATGTGTTTTTGATTTCGCCGTCTCTGATTTGCCGGTATGTCCAAGCGGTCAGCCCGGGAATTCTGGTATTCTTTACTGCCTGTTGTAACGGACGTTTTCAATAATTCACGGCTGCATGAGTTGCCAGCAGTTGCATAATAGGTCTAGACTAGTTGACTCAAAGCAAAACACAGACGTTGTGTTTTGCAATAATGTTGCATGTATAGTTGATTAAGACGGGGTACCCCAAAGGTGAACATTGACTGCTTTGAATTCAGCCTGATTTAAATTATTATTTCTTAGCACACAATTCTGTACCGTTACACAAGTACTCATGTACTTACATCCACAAAATTTCTTCATTATCTCATCAGTCTCACCTGGAGATGTGCGGTCATTAATGAGCATCTTATTTAACTCTTGAGCGTCAAGGCATAATCTAACTAGACCATCTTTCTTTGGTATAGCTACCAGTGGACTCGTGTATGGGGCGTTGCTTCTTTCAATTATGTCTTCCATGACCATTCTTTGAATTTCTTTTCGTGCTGCTTCCTTTAAAGCTTGAGCGATAGTATAAGACCTTTTATTAAAATATACATTGTCTTTAAACTTTACTCACACAGGACGTTTTTTGCTTTTCCTGGCGATTCCGAAAATACCGTACAATATCTAGTATAGATTTCTATAAGTTGATGTTTCTCTTCTACACTTATTATTTCCTGGGCCTGCCTACCTTGAAACTCCATTATTTTCTATCTTCCTCTGCCACATCTCTGACTCCGTTACTTTATTATTCTTACCTATGGTTAACCTATTATTTTCCCTAACATAATATGAGTTCAGACACTGAGGGGCACTTTGGCAACCAATTATCTCAGCCGATAACTCACCTTCTTCTGTACTCAGTGTAACCTTACCACTGGCCAGATCTATAATTGCAGTGTGTCGCCGTAGCATATAACACCCTATTAATATTCTAAAAGGTAACCCTTTGGCTACTAAAAATTCCATAGGTATTCCTATTCCACTGTTGGTAACATTCAGAGATACTTGTTTTCTAATTGTCTTATTTTGTTTCCTAGTGGCGCCAATAATTATCTTGTTGTTAATTGGTAATGTAGGTATTCTTTCGGTGGTTAACTCTGCAATTCTGTCAAGCTCTAATTGGTCAATAATTGAAACATTTGCTCCCGTGTCAATCATAGCTTCTGCTAATATTCCATTTAATTTTACTTGTACATATGCTATATCATTATTTAATGGTGCCTCTTCAATTGCTCTTTCTTCAAGTAATTCTGCCTGTAAATTTTTTAGATAATTGCTTCTGATAATTGTAATTGGTTCCTTTAATTGGTTTTGAGGACCTTGGTAAATTCTGTGCCGGTGGTCTCTAGCAATGACGGGCTGTCACTTCTTCTCACTGCTGGTACCCGTTTCCCCGACTTCCATCATTAGTATGGGATTGTTCAACATTCTCCCTGGGTTGATGTTCAGGTGAATGCCTTCTCTCTTCCTCACTGTTTCTGGATCTTTGATGTTCTTCGCTTCTACTTCTTTGCGGAACTTCCTCTCTTTGGTATGAATTGCTATTGTAGCTTCTATTATTGAAATTTCGCTGTCTTCCTCGGTATCGACTATTATTATAATTATTGTTATAATTATGATTAGCCCTACATAATGTACTCTTTGTTGAGTGTCTCTTGGTTGTTCATTCCTACGATCATCTGTATTTTCTGATCTCCATCTACTTCTTCTGTAATAAGATTCTTGCTCATAATTCACTAATAGAGCTTCCATACCTCCGATAGTTTTAACTTGTCCACTCAATCAAGCACTGATAATCTTCTCATCAAAATGATAAGCTATTTTGGTTACCAGACACTTCTCTGGAATCTTTGGGTCTAAAACTTTGCCACACATACTTTTCCTAAAAAGTATGCCGTAGGTGTCTGTCCTTTAACGCTGTCGTACCTCCCATGACAGATATCGTCCCGAATAATATTTTGTACGCATTCAGACCAATATTTCAGTTTGAATAACTGTTTAAATTTATCATAATTATACACTTCATTCCTAATGACTGTCCACCAGTTGTCTGTAATGTTTTTGAAACATTCATCTAAGATGCCCTTGATCATATTCCACCTGGTTTCTTACGATCGGTTCAGTATTTCTTCTACTCTTTCTAAAAATTCTAGAGGGTTTCTTCTGTAGTCCTGAAAGTTCACACTTTCTCTACTATTTTGTATGGTATGTTGAGCGTTAAATGTTGGTATAACACTCATTCTATCAATCTCCCCTTGTTTGTTTATTTGGAGATGTTGTAAATTTTCTATTTTCTCCCCCTGATTATTTACTTGTTCTATGTTGTCATTAAATTTGGTTATTTTACCGGCTATGTCGCTCTTCATACTGTCTAATTGATCTTTATTTTTCTGTTGTGTGGCCGTTATTCGGACTTGATTACTATGTTCACCTCGAACCATCCTGGCATCTATTTCCGTTCTGAATTGTCCGATGGTTTCTTCGGTTTTATCTAGTCTCTGCTTGGTCTCTGTTATTTGCTTTTCTGTTTCCTCCTTATATCCATCTACTCTTTGGCTAAGTGTGTTACTGACCATTTCAATCTTCTCATGAATTTGCTTTAATTTTTCATTATTTTCTTCAAATTTTTTATTCATATCTTCTCTTTGTCCGTTAATAGTTTCTCTCAATTCGTGGTTTTGGTCATTCATGGTTTGTCTTATTTCTCCATGAATGGTTTCAATTGTTTCGTTTATTTGCTTTACTAAACTTTCCCTCAAGGTTTCGTTTTGTTTCCTGGAGTTTTCCTCCATCTTGTCAAATTTTTCGCTCAAAGTTTCATTTTGTTTCCTTGAGTTTACCTTATTTTCCTCATTTATTTTCCTTAGATTTTCGTTATTTTTCTCATTTGTTTGTTTATTGCTTTCTTTAATGCTATCAATTTTCTTCATCATTTGCCTCATCATTTCGTGCCAATTTGATTCTCCTCTGGCTTCCGCTTTGTCGCCCACCTGTTGCTCCTTTTCCGTGTCTATGACTACTTCGGTTTCTTCTTTATTACCTGTCTGTTGTTCCATTTCACTGTCCGTGACTACTTCTATTTCTTGTTCCTGTCCACCTTCTTCCTTCTCCGTGTCTTCTGTCCTCTTCTTTGGCCTGCCTCTGGTATGCATTTCTTAGCTTCTTACAGTTGCCGACAAAAATTAGGTTTTTCGTTATATTAAGTACTTGCGTAAAAAATTCTTTCCTAATTTGAGCCCTCTAAGTTGAGCACCATTTGTAATGTACCGCGAGCTTTCTACGTGTGTTACTCGATGTGTTACGTCTATTTGATACTCTGACTGTGTTATTTTCTTTATTGTGTAAATCTTTCATTAAAATAAACCACGGGATCCTTTGCCGTTTTTTATCTCCTTGCAGGTATTACAGTTCAGTTGATAGGGAGAGAGAGAGAGAGAGAGAGAGAGAGAGAGAGAGAGAGAGAGAGAGAGAGAGAGAGAGAGAGAGAGAGAGAGAGTTCCTCTCTTGGTGTAATGTTTTATCGTTTTATTTAAACACGCTTTGCATCATCTGTTTTCAATGTGATAACCAGTGACAGGTTATGTTGGCCATTGTACTTCATATGCTATGATGACTGCGCTAACTTTCGCACTCTTCGCTGCTATTCACCAGTTTCCTGTAACAAATCTGCTATCTACAAAGAATAATACAAAGTCAATTCCCTAAAAGAAAGGTATTTATTGATTGATATTGCTTTATTTTCTGAAAACTATTAAATCCAGTTCATCGATTTTCAGATCTACTATTATCGAAATTACAACAGTTTTTGATATAAGTTTTTCTATAACACAACAGATATATTCAATTATAGTTGTTAGTAAAATTAATAAATTATTTATCTCAGGTTATTTGGTGATTCTTTGAGCTGTAAGAAAGTCAGAAATGCTTAGATAAGAGTATCATACTTTACAATAAATAATATTTTTATTCTTAAAGTCTGAGTCAATAATTTCGTTTTTTAGACGCCAGAGCGCAGACTACTCGGATTCATACCGATTGCAAAAAAGAAATATGGCTGCTGTGAAGTTCTAATGAGACCACGTTTTTATTGTTTTGGATTAAATAAATAAAGTTTAAAATGTTCACACTAAGTTTTCTTATAAATTGAATTATGTTGTACTGGTTTCTAGTGTTCGTTACTATTTGATGTGTAGTTTTTTAGTTTATTAAGGTAGGCGTTCTCACCAATTGTGATGGTACAATCATGGTACATTTCATAATTACCTAAAATATGGTAAAGAGATCATAAATATTGTATTTTCCTATTTTTTGACATACCCAACCCAATCTCAAACACCCGATATCGAATTTACAGTGAGTGGACTATATTACAGTATTTGCCAGGATTTGAACTAATTCATGACAAAAAAACGGTGTCACATCACAAAAACAGTGTGCAGTTATTGAGATAAGCAGAGCCAAGCCTTCGTTACGTCAGAGGCGGAGAATGTGTTGACAGCAACCAAACTGCGATGTCAACACGTTAGACAAAGGAATGTGACGTCAATACGCCCCACTTCCGCAGATTTCAACCAGAAATTGCCGTCATTTCATCTGCAGCTCTGATTTGAGCCGGCCGGCCGCCCATTCACTTACGAGTGAATTTTAACTTTTTAGACCACTGTAGGTGGTTAATAAACAGTATAATATCTACTATCAAAATGTATTAAGGAAAGTAATAGTTCGGTTTGGTGTAGGCGTCCTCGACCGATTAAATCGTTCGTAAACAAGATCGACGTATAGAATCGGTCCCACGACGGTGGGTTACGTGGGTTGACATAAAGTCCCGTCAAGCGCAGTAAAATAAACCAATTGTGCCGATATTACGAACGAGACTGGCAGTGCGAGGAAGCCAACACGGAAATTGGTGAGAGCGTTCCTTATATATTTTGAATCCTTTATTTCCCAATATATGTTATTGTAGAAATCAATCATTTAACAAATTATTCAAAATTTCAATCTAAATTTAAGGAGCTCCAAAATTTAAATAAATTGTACCATGATAATGAAAGGGTGAGTGGGTTGTGTGCGTGCGTAATTATTCTAAGTGCTGGGTTGAGCACCACTATATAAATATAAATATATACATGTTATTATTGTATAATCATTTAATCACATAATCATTAAACTTAATCAAAGTTATTATTACACATTATGTTTTTGGAAGGGTTACAGTTGGTTTTAAAAAATGTTATGTAACAAAGTAAAGAATAAAAAGGGGTATTTCATTGGTAACAATTAGAACAGCTGTTTTGTTATTTCAAGCAATTTCCGTTTCCTATGACTTCGCGTAACGAACTTTTGGCCCATGACTTAGGTAGTAAAAGATGGCGTCTTAGTTTTTGTATACATAACCACATTTGTGAGATATAATATATCGTATCTATAAAATCAAAATAAACGTAAGTGTACAGGTGTCGCCTATACGAACAGGGACCTTATGTAATATTATGTATGTATATTATTACATGGGATACGCCTAGAAAGAACACGGGAAAAAATTGCTTGAGGTAACAGACAAAATTTTATAACTAGTAAACATAACCCCACAATTAGGTAATACAATTGTATGCATGCGTGCATTACACAATTGCCAAAATGAGTACTAATGACAATATTACGTTAGAAATAGGTACAACTAATGTAAATTTGACTGGCGAGATGGATGTACAAACACCTCAAACTAGTCAGATTGACGAGGTGCATACGCCTGTATCTGTAGAAATAACGAAAGTCAATACATCCATTTCAACTAATTTAGACAGTAAATCAGATGAAAGTAATGCAATGATACAATTGTTATTAAAACTAGATAAAAAACTAGACGAACAGAAAAGCGATACGGATATTAAATTCACACATTTGAATGACAAATTCGATAATTTTGATATTAAATTCAGAGAGTTAAAAGGTCACAATTTTCACTTAGAAGAACGAATTAATATAGTAGAAACACGTTGTGATAACATTCAGAAAAAGACACTAGCCATTGTTGATGACAAGTTCAATAGTACCATTAGTGATTTAGACACTAAAATTGATCTAGTACAAGACACAGTAAATAACACGATTAAAAGTAAATTACAGTCAACAAGTACAGAAATACAACAGAAATGTTTACATTTTGTAGAAAGTCAAGTAGAAGTTAAAACCAATGTGTTGCAAAATCATTTAGAAAACATTGAAATAAACGTGATAGATATAACTAAAAATTTATAAGCTATAGATAGTACTATGACTGAACATGAGAAAAATACCAAGAGTAGATTTAATTTGTTACAAAGTAAGATTAAAGAAATCGATGACTTAACTGTACAAAATAGTATGGATGTGCATGATAAATATGATATGATTGCAAATAATTTGACCAGTGTAAAAAACGAATTACGGGGAGAAATAAATAAAAATGTTTCAAGCATAACTGATAGAGTAGTAGTAACTAGAGATTTCTATAATGAAATAGAACTAGAGAATTTTAGCCATGAAAACAGAGTAATACATCCCATGCGATTCCTTAATCAGACTAGGGATTATAATCATTTTAGTAGTAGTAGCTGGGAAGTGAAATTAAATAAAATTATTAAATGTTTCAAGGGTAACTCAGTCATATGGGCTGAAGCTCATAGGTTAGAATGGGATTGTTATAATACTTTTGAGAAAGCTTTTAAGGGTAAATATTGGACAGAAGAAGAGCAGGAGACTTTAAGAAGCCGTATTATGGGAACGGGTAATTTCATGGGACGTAACGTTAGTAATAATAACATTACTATTTATGTAACAAGATTGTACAACGAAGCTAAATATTTAGAGCCTCCAATACCATTTAAGTCATTTGTTAGGTATGTTAGTAAGCACTTACCTAGAGAAGTGCAAGTCACTTTGATGACTAAAGAGATAGAAAATCTTGATGAACTGGAAAGGGTATTAGATATACTACAAAGTATAAATGATCGTGAAATGGGTAGACGCCCTATACAACCAAATATGTATAACCATAACAATAATAACAATGAGTTTAATCGACCAAGGCCTTATTTTAATCATACTGGCAATAAATATAATGTTAGAAATGATTTACAGACACCAGGCGGTTGGAGTTGTTCTAGTTGCAGGAGGGAGAATCGGGGTCACATGCAGCATTGTTATTTCTGTAAAGCACCAAGAAATAACCAAGTAAAGCAATTCATACCTGCGAACAGAGGAGCCCCGAGTAACAGAGGAGCACCGTACCACCATCAGGGACCAACACGCGGACACCCTGTGCCATCAACAAGTCATAATAGGACACAGCCGGAAAACTGAAGTCAACAGTGGTAAGTAGGACCCGACCACTGTTCAGGGAAACTCATGAGGTCCGACCCATCGAGAACTTAAAATCCAACGTTATAAAAGCAGACATCGTTGCAGATTTATTGGAGGAGGAGTGTAACACGACATTGGAGGTGAGAGCTGGACTCACGGAAATACAGGTAACAATAGATAATAGAAACTTTAAAACACTTGTCGATACAGGGAGCGAAATTTCAGTAATAGCCGAGAACATTTTAAGTGAATTGAAAGAATTGAATAAGAATATTCCAGTTTTACCCGTAGCAGGGGTTACAGTAATAGGAGTCACGGGGGTACGTAGTAAAAGGGTGACAAAACAGATACATTTAAGTTTCTCAATTGGAGATATGAATTTTGATAATACATTTTTGGTAGTCAAGGGGTTAAGTTTGGATATCATTTTGGGAAATGATTTTTTACAAAGAAATAAAGCTGTAATAAATTTTAAAGAAAAAATTTTGGAGTTAGATGGGGGTGAGCGGTCTGTGAAGATTAATTTTGAAAAAGTGATAAATAAAGTTAGAACCACTGGTGTGAAATTGTTACAGAAACAAGTAGTTGAGAATCACTTAGATACTAAAGTAAATTTTTGTATAGAGGGTGAGTATTTAGAAGATGTTGATAATGAAATGAGTAATATTAATAATGAAGTATGGGAGATAAGGGCGGATGAATTCTGTAGTGGGGGTGAGGTGATAAGGAGTGGCCAACATAGAGCGTTATGGCAGGTAATAGAGCAGTTTAAGGGAGTGTTTGCCGATATTCCAGGAAGGGCAAAAAATTATGAATGTATGTTACAGATAAAGGAACACACACCATTCATGCAGCGGAGCTATCCAGTGCCTTACTCTAAAAGACGAGCGGTGCAAGAAGAGTTGGACAAGATGTTAGATAATGGTATCATAGAGAGGTCAGTGTCTCACTACTCAAATCCGTTAGTGGTGGTAATCAAGAAGGAAGGAGGAGTAAGATTATGCCTAGACGCAAGGAAAATTAACCAAATTATTATACCAGACCGAGAATCACCAGAATCTATAAATGAGATCTTTCAAAAGTTTAGTGGCGTAAGATTTATGACGTCCTTAGATCTGACTGCTGGATATTGGCAGGTACCTTTAGCAGAGGTAAGTAGGCAATACACAGCATTTTTGTTTAACGGAAAAAATTATCAGTTTAAGCGACTACCATTTGGGCTAAATACCAGCGTAGCTAGTTTCATTAAATGTTTGGATAGAATTTTGAGACCAAAAGATTTAGATTTTCTCACAGTTTATGTAGATGATATTTTAATAGCTTCACGTACATTTGAAGACCATTTAGAACATTTAAAATATGTTTTAGGAAAATTAGAAGCGGGAGGATTAACCGTAAATTTTGATAAGTCCAAATTTCTACAAACGAAGATTAATTTTTTAGGATTCATTATTACATCGGAAGGAATTTCCGCAAACCCGGACAAGGTCGAATCTATTATGCGTTTCCCTGAACCGCGAAACATCAAACAACTTCAGAGTTTTCTTGGGCTGTGCAACTTTTATAGGAAATTTCAGTGGAACTACGCCTACCTAACCGCTAAGTTAAGTGCGGTATTACAGAAAAACCGACAATGGAAATGGGGAGAAGTGGAGCGTGGAGCCTTTGAAGAAATAAAACGCAGATTTAGTGACATGATTATGATGAACCATCCGGATTTTGATAAGATGTTTTATTTACAGACGGACGCCAGCAATGTCGCTGTGGGAGCAGAGCTGTATCAGGAAGATGAGGAGAAGGAACATAAGACAATTGCATTCGCTAGTCGATCCTTACTGCCAGCTGAAAAGAATTATACGACCACCGAGAAGGAATTACTCAGTATTGTGTTTGCAGTTGGTAAATTTCGAACGTACATCTTAGGAAACAAAACGATCATTAGAACTGATCATAAAGCATTGTCATTCCTCAACACTTGTAAACTTGCTCATAGTCGATTAACCAGGTGGGTACTTGTTTTACAGGAGTACAACTTCGAGTGGGAGTACATTAAAGGAACAGAAAATAAGGTACCCGACACTCTATCCAGAGTAGATTGTGAAAATAACAAAACAGGTAGGGACTTAAAAGAAATTGAAATTTTTCAGATTAGTAGAGAAGACAGAATCTTTGGAGAGGAGCTGAAGGATATTAACACCATGCAGAGAGCAGATGGTAAGTCTGGAAAAATAATACACAGTTTAGAGACGGAGTTGGATGATTCTGAGTACAATCAATATTTTAAAATCTACAAAGGGTTATTGTTTAAGAAGGTAGTAGGGGGTGAGTGTGACTGGAAATTAGTGATACCAGCAGTGTTGGAAGAGAAAATGATTTGGGATTGTCATATACGATATGGTCATTTTGGGGCTAAAAAGTGTGTAAATGTTTTAAAAGAATCATGTATTTTCAGAAATATGGAGAGGCGAGTGAGGCAGTTGCTGAGGAGTTGTGATTTGTGTCAAAAGTCGAAGGTGGTTAACTACAGAGTAGAAGGTGAGTTAAATTATATTAAGGTAGATCGACCTTTTGATTTAGTTGCTGTGGATTTGTTTGGACCATTGCCGAAGGGTAGAGGCGGAGTAGTTTATATATTTGTATTGCTTGACACTTTCTCAAAATATGTAAAATTGTATAGCGTAAAAAGAGCTACCAGTAAGGTATTGAGTGAAAAAATAACCAAAGACTATATGATTAACGTGGGTAAGCCAAAAGTGATTTTATCAGACCATGGGCCGCAGTTCATCAGCGGGAGATGGCGTCAAACCTTAGGATGGGAAGGCATCCTCACGAAGCATACGGCTGTGTATCATCCCCAGTCCAACCAGGCTGAGCGTGTAATGAGAGAAATAGGCAGGATCTTCAGAGCCTATTGTCACGCTAAACACAGCGAGTGGCCATTGTACGTACGAAAGGTGGAAACTTGGCTGAACAGTACCACCCACGAGTCCACTGGCTATACACCTTATGAATTAGTTAGGGGAACACGCCCCCCAAGAATCTTAGAACAATTATTCGACTATCCACCTGAAGGTAGAACAACTGATATAAACATTAAAATCCGGTTGGCGAATGAACACTTAATTAGTAAGGGTGAACAGAGAAAACGTAGACACGACGCAAGAGGTAAGTGGATTAAGTATAATGTAGGACAAATGGTATTAGTTAAAAGACATGACTTATCGAGTGCACAAGACAAAGAAATTAAGAAATTCTTTCTCTTATACGAAGGGCCATATGAGGTCATAGAAGTTAAGATGCAAAATTCTTATGTATTACAGAACAACGTAACTGGAGAGATAGTAGGAACACACAATGCTACAAATTTAAAGTTGTACTGGTCGACTTAGTTATTTTATATTGATGTTTTATATTTTGAGTGTATGAGTATTAACTTAGCTGTTGGTTTACAGAAGGGACTCTCCCCCATTTTCGGGCGATCACAGACTCACCACCTCTGATCGTGGATTTTGGAGTTTGGGAGGTGGACCATGGTTGGCGGAACTGACGTAAGGAAGTGAAAGCAACGATGGTCTTCCTCCACACAAAATTGGTAGAAATTTGAAAATTTAATCTTATTATTGAACGGGGAGGGGGACCCCTAATTCTTGGGATATAAAAAAAAAAAAAAAAAAAAAAAAATCTATATTTTGGCATTGATCCTTTGAATCTTGTTTTATTCTAAAATTTTATAGAATAGAAAAGTTGAAATTTGTGTAACTTGAGAGGTTAACTCATTAAGGAGTTGTATATTTTTTTTATGTAACTAAGTATATCAGAAGATCCATTGTTTTCCTGGAGTGTTAGAAAAGTGATGTTTTGGACTTGGAAAGTGTCTACAAATTTATTAATGTAACTAATGAAAAAATTAACATTTTTTTTAAATGATATTTCAATTTTGATATATCTTAATTATTTATTAAGATATGATTAAATATGATTGAGTATTTAAAATGTATTAACTGTATTATTAATATATCAGTGTTAATTATTAATGTATTATGTATTTATTTGAAAACTTTTTAACATGATTTTATAATATGTGTAGGAAGAGAAAAAATTTTAAATGGCGCTGTTAATAATATTTATCAGCCAGATGATTAACTGTTAATAATAATAATAATAATAATACTAATAATCATAATAAAAGTTTATTTTAAAAGTTATAAGTAAATAAATCGATTCATTAAATTTCTTGATTTGTTTTTCTCCAAGTTTGGGAGATAGATAATTATATTTTATATTATATATATTTTATATTTTCAAATATATTTTATTCAATTTTTTATAATTTTGTGCTTATGTTACAATTATAGTAATTATAGAACGAAGATAATTATTATCGATAGGAATCGAAACTATTATTCAAGCTAGGGTTTGTAATATGCAGGCAAGGTATTCTTTTTAATCCTTGAGATTTATTATTTTTATAATTTTTATACTTTCTAATTTTATTTAATATAATTTATAATTTTATAAATAGTAAGCCAACCCAGTGCTTATTGGCACAAACCAGCACTTAGCTAAGGGGAACCAGATCAGTTGAGGATGGAGTGATTCAATAAGCCACTATATTAATATTTTTTATAAATTGTTTCAGTGTTTGGGGTGTGACAGCGGTCCTGAGCTGGCCAACGCGTCAGAGCAGGGGCGTTAAGAGCCTAAGTGGCCTTATGGTGTTGGGATCTCGCAGGAGAAGTCCAGTAAGGTCATGAAGGTACAGTCATTATCACCAGACCAAGGGTGAGTTATTGTTATTTTTTATATAAAATTGTAAGGGGGTTATGGCGACTTGTCCTGACTGATCCCTTTAGGAAGTATGAAAGGGTCAATGAAAGTTTGTGTGCTTCGTCACACCATCTTTCATTGAGGGGGTTTTGTGATGGTACAATCATGGTACATTTCATAATTACCTAAAATATGGTAAAGAGATCATAAATATTGTATTTTCCTATTTTTTGACATACCCAACCCAATCTCAAACACCCGATATCGAATTTACAGTGAGTGGACTATATTACAGTATTTGCCAGGATTTGAACTAATTCATGACAAAAAAACGGTGTCACATCACAAAAACAGTGTGCAGTTATTGAGATAAGCAGAGCCAAGCCTTCGTTACGTCAGAGGCGGAGAATGTGTTGACAGCAACCAAACTGCGATGTCAACACGTTAGACAAAGGAATGTGACGTCAATACGCCCCACTTCCGCAGATTTCAACCAGAAATTGCCGTCATTTCATCTGCAGCTCTGATTTGAGCCGGCCGGCCGCCCATTCTCTTACGAGTGAATTTTAACTTTTTAGACCACTGTAGGTGGTTAATAAACAGTATAATATCTACTATCAAAATGTATTAAGGAAAGTAATAGTTCGGTTTGGTGTAGGCGTCCTCGACCGATTAAATCGTTCGTAAACAAGATCGACGTATAGAATCGGTCCCACGACGGTGGGTTACGTGGGTTGACATAAAGTCCCGTCAAGCGCAGTAAAATAAACCAATTGTGCCGATATTACGAACGAGACTGGCAGTGCGAGGAAGCCAACACGGAAATTGGTGAGAGCGTTCCTTATATATTTTGAATCCTTTATTTCCCAATATATGTTATTGTAGAAATCAATCATTTAACAAATTATTCAAAATTTCAATCTAAATTTAAGGAGCTCCAAAATTTAAATAAATTGTACCATGATAATGAAAGGGTGAGTGGGTTGTGTGCGTGCGTAATTATTCTAAGTGCTGGGTTGAGCACCACTATATAAATATAAATATATACATGTTATTATTGTATAATCATTTAATCACATAATCATTAAACTTAATCAAAGTTATTATTACACATTATGTTTTTGGAAGGGTTACAGTTGGTTTTAAAAAATGTTATGTAACAAAGTAAAGAATAAAAAGGGGTATTTCATTGGTAACAATTAGAACAGCTGTTTTGTTATTTCAAGCAATTTCCGTTTCCTATGACTTCGCGTAACGAACTTTTGGCCCATGACTTAGGTAGTAAAAGATGGCGTCTTAGTTTTTGTATACATAACCACATTTGTGAGATATAATATATCGTATCTATAAAATCAAAATAAACGTAAGTGTACACAATGTATTGACTGTTTCAATTTGTTCAAGCGATCTTGTGGTCAGACAAATTTTTAATGTTCTTAGATATTCCCGCATCAATTAGTATGTTTCAATGGAAGTCGCAGACGTTGTTTCTTATGCTGAATCGTTTCGTCAATTTTGAATAGTGGATGGTTCAAACTGTAGTTAATATATTTGAAAATTGCTTGACATTATTTCTGTCATCTACCCTCTTGAAATAAAATTTAACAATTCTCCTATCTTGTTAACGCTGTTACCGATAGTAACCAAGAAATTGATGAGTTTTTATTGGCTAACCTAGGTACAATTTTAGTAAATAGGCTAGTATTAAGATATTATTAGTTCTTCCATTTTTTAGGAAAAATACTCCTTTATAAATGTTAACTCTAATTAAATTTAATTTACATAATGTTTTTCTTCATATTATAACATAAACTTAGATACTTGTATGTTATAATTTAGTGGTTATAATCTATAGTTTTTACTTCCATATTCCTTAAGGAATGGAAGTATGGTGATGGCAAAAAAAATCGTGTTCGAGATTATTGCAGATTCTGATTCTACTACACTCAAAACATGAAAAAATATCGGTATGGAGAACCATACATGACTTCCATATTCTAAGATTTATATTTAAAATCATTTTCAGCCAAACAGCCAGGCTGTGTCTTACCTGCCTTTTTATTGCTGTATTAAATGAAAAATATTATATTACATTAAAATGAAAAAATTATAATTTTATTGCCTGGCAACAAAATTATTTTATTTTTAACAATTACCATTGTTTCAAAAAGTTTAAATAAATTTTCAAGTACTTTACTCTTGTTAAAACGTAAAAGGTTGCAGGTAAACTACCCCTTCCCCTTAACCGATCTTCACCAAAAACAATAGGTCTTGAGTACTCTACAAATCAGGACTGTATGCAAAACATTATTTGATTATGTTTGAATTTGCGGCTGTTATCGTTTGCCATAGAAAATACGCTTGATAAAAAAACGTTGCAGGTAAACTACCCCTTTCCCTCAACCGATCTTCACCAAAAACAATAGATCTTGAGAAATCTACAATTCAGGGCTGTATGCGAAACATTATTTGATTCTGTTTGAATTTGCGGCTGTTATCGTTTGCCAAAAAAAAAAAAAATTTCCCTTGATAAAAAAAACCGTTGCAGGTAAACTACCCCTTCCCCTCAACCGATCTTCACCAAAAACAATAGGTCGCGAGTACTCTACAAATCAGGGCTGTATGCAAAAAATTATTTGATTCTGTTTGAATTTGCGGCAGTTGTCGTTTGCCATAGAAAATACGCATGATAAAAAACGTTGCTGGTAAACTACCCCTTCCCCTCAACCGATCTTCACCAAAAACAATAGGTCTTGAGTACTCTACAAATCAGGGCTGTATGCAGAAAATTATTTGATTCTGTTTGAATTTGCGGCTGTTATCGTTTGCCATAGAAAATACCCTTGTTAAAAAAACGTTGTAGGTAAACTACCCCTTTCCCTTAACCGATCTTCACCAAAAACAAAAGGTATTGAGAACTCTACAATTTAGGGCTGTATGCAAATAATCTTTTCATTCTGTTTGAATTTGCGGCTGTTATCGTTTGCCATAGGAAATACCCTTGTTAAAACATAAAACGTTACAGGTAAACTACCCCTTTCCCTTAACCGATCTTCACCAAAAACAATAGGTCTTGAGAACTCTACAATGCAGGGCTGTATGCGAAACATTATTTGATTCTGTTTGAATTTGCGGCTGTTATCGTTTGCCAAACAAACAAAATTTCCCTTGCTAAAAAAAAACCGTTGCAGGTAAACTACCCCTTTCCCTCAACCGATCTTCACCAAAAACAATAGGTCGCGAGAACTCTGCAAAACCGGGCTGTATGCAAAAAATTATTTGATTCTGTTTGAATTTGCGGCAGTTATCGTTTGCCATAGAAAAAAAATCTACAGACAGACAGACAGACAGACAGACACACAGACAGACAGATAGACACACAGACACTTTTCGGAAAACGACTTTTTTTCATGTTTTGAGTGTAGTAGAATCAGAATCTGCAATAATCTCGAACACGATTTTTTTTGCCATCACCATACTTCCATTCCTTAAGGAATATGGAAGTAAAAGTCGTTTTCCGAAAAGTGTCTGTGTGTCTGTCTGTCTGTAGATTTTTTTTCTATGGCAAACGATAACTGCCGCAAATTCAAACAGAATCAAATAATTTTTTGCATGCAGCCCTGATTTGCAGACTACTCGCGACCTATTGTTTTTGGTGAAGATCGGTTGAGGGAAAGGGGTAGTTTACCTGCAACGGTTTTTTTTTAGCAAGGGTAATTTTGTTTGTTTGGCAAATGATAACAGCCGCAAATTCAAACAGAATCAAATAATGTTTCGCATACAGCCCTGAATTGTAGAGGTCTCAAGATCTGTTGATTTTGGTGAAGGTCGGTTAAGGGAAAGGGGTAGTTTACCTGTAACGTTTTATGTTTTAACAAGGGTATTTCCTATGGCAAACGATAACAGCCGCAAATTCAAACAGAATCAAAAGATTATTTGCATACAGCCCTAAATTGTAGAGTTCTCAAGACCTTTTGTTTTTGGTGAAGATCGGTTAAGGGAAAGGGGTAGTTTACCTACAAGGTTTTTTTAACAAGGGTATTTTCTATGGCACACGATAACAGCCGCAAATTCAAACAGAATCAAATAATTTTCTGCATACAGCCCTGATTTGTAGAGTACTCAAGACCTATTGTTTTTGGTGTAGATCGGTTGAGGGGAAGGGGTAGTTTACCTGCAACATTTTTTATCAAGCGTATTTTCTATGGCAAACGATAACTGCCCCAAATTCAAACAGAATCAAATAATTTCTTGCATGCAGCCCTGATTTGCAGAGTACTCGCGACCTATTGTTTTCGGTGAAGATCGGTTGAGGGAAAGGGGTAGTTTACCTGCAACGGTTTTTTTTTAGCAAGGGTAATTTTGTTTGGCAAATGATAACAGCCGCAAATTCAAACAGAATCAAATAATGTTTCGCATACAGCCCTGAATTGTAGAGTTCTCAAGATCTGTTGATTTTGGTGAAGGTCGGTTAAGGGAAAGGGGTAGTTTACCAGTAACGTTTTATGTTTTAACAAGGGTATTTCCTATGGCAAACGATAACAGCCGCAAATTCAAACAGAATCAAAAGATTATTTGCATACAGCCCTAAATTGTAGAGTTCTCAAGACCTATTGTTTTTGGTGAAGTTCGGTTGAGGGAAAGGGGTAGTTTACCTGCAACGTTTTTTTAACAAGGGTATTTTCTATGGCAAACGATAACAGCCGCAAATTCAAACAGAATCAAATTATGTTTTGCATACAGCCCTGATTTGTAGAGTACTCAAGACCTATTGTTTTTGGTGAAGATCGGTTAAGGGGAAGGGGTAGTTTACCTGCAACGTTTTATTATCAAGCGTATTTTCTATGGCAAACGATAACAGCCGCAAATTCAAACAGAATCAAATAATTTTTTGCATACTTCCCTGAATTGTAGAGGCCTCAATGACTTTCGATTTTGGTGAAGATCGGTTAAGGGGAAGGGGTAGTTTACCTGCAACGTTTTTACTTCCATATTCCTTAAGGAATGGAAGTATGGTGATGGCAAAAAAAATCGTGTTCGAGATTATTGCAGATTCTGATTCTACTACACTCAAAACATGAAAAAAAGTCGTTTTCCGAAAAGTGTCTGTGTGTCTGTCTGTGTGTCTGTCTGTCTGTAGATTTTTTTTCTATGGCAAACGATAACTGCCGCAAATTCAAACAGAATCAAATAATTTTTTGCATGCAGCCCTGATTTGCAGAGTACTCGCGACCTATTGTTTTTGGTGAAGATCGGTTGAGGGAAAGGGGTAGTTTACCTGCAACGGTTTTTTTTTAGCAAGGGTAATTTTGTTTGTTTGGCAAATGATAACAGCCGCAAATTCAAACAGAATCAAATAATGTTTCGCATACAGCCCTGAATTGTAGAGGTCTCTAGATCTGTTGATTTTGGTGAAGGTCGGTTAAGGGAAAGGGGTAGTTTACCTGTAACGTTTTATGTTTTAACAAGGGTATTTCCTATGGCAAACGATAACAGCCGCAAATTCAAACAGAATCAAAAGATTATTTGCATACAGCCCTAAATTGTAGAGTTCTCAAGACCTATTGTTTTTGGTGAAGTTCGGTTGAGGGAAAGGGGTAGTTTACCTGCAACGTTTTTTTAACAAGGGTATTTTCTATGGCAAACGATAACAGCCGCAAATTCAAACAGAATCAAATAATGTTTTGCATACAGTCCTGATTTGTAGAGTACTCAAGACCTATTGTTTTTGGTGAAGATCGGTTAAGGGGAAGGGGTAGTTTACCTGCAACGTTTTTTTATCAAGCGTATTTTCTATGGCAAACGATAACAGCCGCAAATTCAAACAGAATCAAATAATTTTTTGCATACTTCCCTGAATTGTAGAGGTCTCAATGACTTTCGATTTTGGTGAAGATCGGTTAAGGGGAAGGGGTAGTTTACCTGCAACGTTTTTTACTTCCATATTCCTTAAGGAATGGAAGTATGGTGATGGCAAAAAAAATCGTGTTCGAGATTATTGCAGATTCTGATTGTACTACACTCAAAACATGAAAAAAAGTCGTTTTCCGAAAAGTGTCTGTGTGTGTGTGTGTGTCTGTCTGTGTGTCTGTCTGTAGATTTTTTTTCTATGGCAAACGATAACTGCCGCAAATTCAAACAGAATCAAATAATTTTTTGCATACAGCCCTGATCTATAGAGGACTCGCGACCTATTGTTTTTGGTGAAGTTCGGTTGAGGGAAAGGGGTAGTTTACCTGCAACGTTTTTTTAACAAGGGTATTTTCTATGGCAAACGATAACAGCCGCAAATTCAAACAGAATCAAATTATGTTTTGCATACAGCCCTGATTTGTAGAGTACTCAAGACCTATTGTTTTTGGTGAAGATCGGTTAAGGGGAAGGGGTAGTTTACCTGCAACGTTTTTTTATCAAGCGTATTTTCTATGGCAAACGATAACAGCCGCAAATTCAAACAGAATCAAATAATTTTTTGCATACTTCCCTGAATTGTAGAGGCCTCAATGACTTTCGATTTTGGTGAAGATCGGTTAAGGGGAAGGGGTAGTTTACCTGCAACGTTTTTTACTTCCATATTCCTTAAGGAATGGAAGTATGGTGATGGCAAAAAAAATCGTGTTCGAGATTATTGCAGATTCTGATTGTACTACACTCAAAACATGAAAAAAAGTCGTTTTCCGAAAAGTGTCTGTGTGTGTGTCTGTCTGTCTGTCTGTCTTGTGTCTGTCTGTGTGTCTGTCTGTAGATTTTTTTTCTATGGCAAACGATAACTGCCGCAAATTCAAACAGAATCAAATAATTTTTTGCATACAGCCCTGATCTATAGAGGACTCGCGACCTATTGTTTTTGGTGAAGATCGGTTGAGGGAAAGGGGTAGTTTACCTGCAACGGTTTTTTTTTTATCTAGGGAAATGTTTTTTTTTTGGCAAACGATAACAGCCGCAAATTCAAGCAGAATCAAATAATGTTTCGCATACAGCCCTGAATTGTAGAGTTCTCAAGACCTGTTGTTTTTGGTGAAGATCGGTTAAGGGAAAGGGGTAGTTTACCTGTAACGTTTTATGTTTTAACAAGGGTATTTCCTATGGCAAACGATAACAGCCGCAAATTCAAACAGTATCAAAAGATTATTTGCATACAGCCCTAAATTGTAGAGTTCTCAAGACCTGTTGTTTTTGGTGAAGATCGGTTAAGGGAAAGGGGTAGTGTACCTACAAGGTTTTTTTAACAAGGGTATTTTCTATGGCACACGATAACAGCCGCAAATTCAAACAGAATCAAATAATTTTCTGCATACAGCCCTGATTTGTAGAGTACTCAAGACCTATTGTTTTTGGTGTAGATCGGTTGAGGGGAAGGGGTAGTTTACCTGCAACATTTTTTATCAAGCGTATTTTCTATGGCAAACGATAACTGCCGCAAATTCAAACAGAATCAAATAATTTCTTGCATGCAGCTCTGATTTGCAGAGTACTCGCGACCTATTGTTTTTGGTGAAGATCGGTTGAGGGAAAGGGGTAGTTTACCTGCAACGGTTTTTTTTTAGCAAGGGTAATTTTGTTTGTTTGGCAAACGATAACAGCCGCAAATTCAAACAGAATCAAATAATGTTTCGCATACAGCCCTGAATTGTAGACTTCTCAAGATCTGTTGATTTTGGTGATGATCGGTTAAGGGAAAGGGGTAGTTTACCTGTAACGTTTTATGTTTTAACAAGGGTATTTCCTATGGCAAACGATAACAGCCGCAAATTCAAACAGAATCAAAAGATTATTTGCATACAGCCCTAAATTGTAGAGTTCTCAAGACCTATTGTTTTTGGTGAAGTTCGGTTGAGGGAAAGGGGTAGTTTACCTGCAACGTTTTTTTAACAAGGGTATTTTCTATTGCAAACGATAACAGCCGCAAATTCAAACAGAATCAAATAATGTTTTGCATACAGCCCTGATTTGTAGAGTACTCAAGACCTATTGTTCTTGGTGAAGATCGGTTAAGGGGAAGGGGTAGTTTACCTGCAACGTTTTTTTATCAAGCGTATTTTCTATGGCAAACGATAACAGCCGCAAATTCAAACAGAATCAAATAATTTTTTGCATACTTCCCTGAATTGTAGAGGCCTCAATGACTTTCGATTTTGGTGAAGATCGGTTAAGGGGAAGGGGTAGTTTACCTGCAACGTTTTTACTTCCATATTCCTTAAGGAATGGAAGTATGGTGATGGCAAAAAAAATCGTGTTCGAGATTATTGCAGATTCTGATTCTACTACACTCAAAACATGAAAAAAAGTCGTTTTCCAAAAAGTGTCTGTGTGTCTGTCTGTCTGTCTGTCTGTCTGTCTGTGTGTCTGTCTGTCTGTAGATTTTTTTTCTATGGCAAACGATAACTGCCGCAAATTCAAACAGAATCAAATAATTTTTTGCATGCAGCTCTGATTTGCAGAGTACTCGCGACCTATTGTTTTTGGTGAAGATCGGTTGAGGGAAAGGGGTAGTTTACCTGCAACGGTTTTTTTTTAGCAAGGGTAATTTTGTTTGTTTGGCAAATGATAACAGCCGCAAATTCAAACAGAATCAAATAATGTTTCGCATACAGCCCTGAATTGTAGAGGTCTCAAGATCTGTTGATTTTGGTGAAGGTCGGTTAAGGGAAAGGGGTAGTTTACCTGTAACGTTTTATGTTTTAACAAGGGTATTTCCTATGGCAAACGATAACAGCCGCAAATTCAAACAGAATCAAAAGATTATTTGCATACAGCCCTAAATTGTATAGTTCTCAAGACCTATTGTTTTTGGTGAAGTTCGGTTGAGGGAAAGGGGTAGTTTACCTGCAACGTTTTTTTAACAAGGGTATTTTCTATGGCAAACGATAACAGCCGCAAATTCAAACAGAATCAAATAATGTTTTGCATACAGTCCTGATTTGTAGATTACTCAAGACCTATTGTTTTTGGTGAAGATCGGTTAAGGGGAAGGGGTAGTTTACCTGCAACGTTTTTTTATCAAGCGTATTTTCTATGGCAAACGATAACAGCCGCAAATTCAAACAGAATCAAATAATTTTTTGCATACTTCCCTGAATTGTAGAGGTCTCAATGACTTTCGATTTTGGTGAAGATCGGTTAAGGGGAAGGGGTAGTTTACCTGCAACGTTTTTTACTTCCATATTCCTTAAGGAATGGAAGTATGGTGATGGCAAAAAAAATCGTGTTCGAGATTATTGCAGATTCTGATTGTACTACACTCAAAACATGAAAAAAAGTCGTTTTCCGAAAAGTGTCTGTGTGTGTGTGTGTGTCTGTCTGTGTGTCTGTCTGTAGATTTTTTTTCTATGGCAAACGATAACTGCCGCAAATTCAAACAGAATCAAATAATTTTTTGCATACAGCCCTGATCTATAGAGGACTCGCGACCTATTGTTTTTGGTGAAGATCGGTTGACGGAAAGGGGTAGTTTACCTGCAACGGTTTTTTTTTATCAAGGGAAATTTTTACTTCCATATTCCTTAAGGAATGGAAGTATGGTGATGGCAAAAAAAATCGTGTTCGAGATTATTGCAGATTCTGATTCTACTACACTCAAAACATGAAAAAAAGTCGTTTTCCGAAAAGTGTCTGTGTGTCTGTCTGTCTGTCTATCTGTCTGTGTGTCTGTCTGTCTGTCTGTAGATTTTTTTTCTATGGCAAACGATAACTGCCGCAAATTCAAACAGAATGAAAAGATTATTTGCATACAGCCCTAAATTGTAGAGTTCTCAAGACCTTTTGTTTTTGGTGAAGATCGGTTAAGGGAAAGGGGTAGTTTACCTACAACGTTTTTTTAACAAGGGTATTTTCTATGGCAAACGATAACAGCCGCAAATTCAAACAGAATCAAATAATTTTCTGCATACAGCGCTGATTTGTAGAGTACTCAAGACCTATTGTTTTTGGTGAAGATCGGTTGAGGGGAAGGGGTAGTTTACCAGCAACGTTTTTTATCATGCGTATTTTCTATGGCAAACGACAACTGCCGCAAATTCAAACAGAATCAAATAATTTTTTGCATACAGCCCAGATTTGTAGAGTACTCGCGACCTATTGTTTTTGGTGAAGATCGGTTGAGGGGAAGGGGTAGTTTACCTGCAACGGTTTTTTTTTATCAAGGGAATTTTTTTTTTTTTGGCAAACGATAACAGCCGCAAATTCAAACAGAATCAAATAATGTTTCGCATACAGCCCTGAATTGTAGATTTCTCAAGACCTATTGTTTTTGGTGAAGATCGGTTGAGGGAAAGGGGTAGTTTACCTGCAACGTTTTTTTAACAAGGGTATTTTCTATGGCAAACGATAACAGCCGCAAATTCAAACAGAATCAAATAATGTTTTGCATACAGCCCTGATTTGTAGAGTACTCAAGACCTATTGTTTTTGGTGAATATCGGTTAAGGGGAAGGGGTAGTTTACCTGCAACGTTTTTTTATCAAGCGTATTTTTTATGGCAAACGATAACAGCCGCAAATTCAAACAGAATCAAATAATTTTTTTCATACGTCCCTGAATTGTAGAGGTCTCAATGACTTTCGATTTTGGTGAGATCGGTTAAGGGGAAGGGGTAGTTTACCTGCAACCTTTACGTTTTAACAAGAGTAAAGTACTTGAAAATTTATTTAAACTTTTTGAAACAATGGTAATTGTTAAAAATAAAATAATTTTGTTGCCAGACAATAAAATTATAATTTTTCATTTTAATGTAATATAATATTTTTCATTTAATACAGCAATAAAAAAGCAGGTAAGACACAGCCTGGCTGTTTGGCTGAAAATGATTTTAAATATAAATCTTAGAATATGGAAGTCATGTATGGTTCTCCATACCGATATTTTTTTTTTGGCAAACGATAACAGCCGCAAATTCAAACAGAATCAAATAATATTTCGCATACAGCCCTGAATTGTAGAGTTCTCAAGACCTATTGTTTTTGGTGAAGATCGGTTAAGGGAAAGGGGTAGTTTACCTGTAACGTTTTATGTTTAACAAGGGTATTTCCTATGGCAAACGATAACAGCCGCAAATTCAAACAGAATCAAAAGATTATTTGCATACAGCCCTAAATTGTAGAGTTCTCAAGACCTTTTGTTTTTGGTGAAGATCGGTTAAGGGAAAGGGGTAGTTTACCTACAAGGTTTTTTTAACAAGGGTATTTTCTATGGCACACGATAACAGCCGCAAATTCAAACAGAATCAAATAATTTTCTGCATACAGCCCTGATTTGTAGAGTACTCAAGACCTATTGTTTTTGGTGTAGATCGGTTGAGGGGAAGGGGTAGTTTACCTGCAACATTTTTTATCAAGCGTATTTTCTATGGCAAACGATAACTGCCGCAAATTCAAACAGAATCAAATAATTTCTTGCATGCAGCCCTGATTTGCAGAGTACTCGCGACCTATTGTTTTTGGTGAAGATCGGTTGAGGGAAAGGGGTAGTTTACCTGCAACGGTTTTTTTTTAGCAAGGGTAATTTTGTTTGGCAAATGATAACAGCCGCAAATTCAAACAGAATCAAATAATGTTTCGCATACAGCCCTGAATTGTAGAGTTCTCTAGATCTGTTGATTTTGGTGAAGGTCGGTTAAGGGAAAGGGGTAGTTTACCAGTAACGTTTTATGTTTTAACAAGGGTATTTCCTATGGCAAACGATAACAGCCGTAAATTCAAACAGAATCAAAAGATTATTTGCATACAGCCCTAAATTGTAGAGTTCTCAAGACCTATTGTTTTTGGTGAAGTTCGGTTGAGGGAAAGGGGTAGTTTACCTGCAACGTTTTTTTAACAAGGGTATTTTCTATGGCAAACGATAACAGCCGCAAATTCAAACAGAATCAAATTATGTTTTGCATACAGCCCTGATTTGTAGAGTACTCAAGACCTATTGTTTTTGGTGAAGATCGGTTAAGGGGAAGGGGTAGTTTACCTGCAACGTTTTTTTATCAAGCGTATTTTCTATGGCAAACGATAACAGCCGCAAATTCAAACAGAATCAAATAATTTTTTGCATACTTCCCTGAATTGTAGAGGCCTCAATGACTTTCGATTTTGGTGAAGATCGGTTAAGGGGAAGGGGTAGTTTACCTGCAACGTTTTTTACTTCCATATTCCTTAAGGAATGGAAGTATGGTGATGGCAAAAAAAATCGTGTTCGAGATTATTGCAGATTCTGATTGTACTACACTCAAAACATGAAAAAAAGTCGTTTTCCGAAAAGTGTCTGTCTGTGTGTCTGTCTGTGTGTCTGTCTGTAGATTTTTTTTCTATGGCAAACGATAACTGCCGCAAATTCAAACAGAATCAAATAATTTTTTGCATACAGCCCTGATCTATAGAGGACTCGCCACCTATTGTTTTTGGTGAAGATCGGTTGAGGGAAAGGGGTAGTTTACCTGCAACGGTTTTTTTTTTATCTAGGGAAATGTTTTTTTTTTGGCAAACGATAACAGCCGCAAATTCAAGCAGAATCAAATAATGTTTCGCATACAGCCCTGAATTGTAGAGTTCTCAAGACCTGTTGTTTTTGGTGAAGATCGGTTAAGGTAAAGGGGTAGTTTACCTGTAACGTTTTATGTTTTAACAAGGGTATTTCCTATGGCAAACGATAACAGCCGCAAATTCAAACAGTATCAAAAGATTATTTGCATACAGCCCTAAATTGTAGAGTTCTCAAGACCTGTTGTTTTTGGTGAAGATCGGTTAAGGGAAAGGGGTAGTTTACCTACAAGGTTTTTTTAACAAGGGTATTTTCTATGGCACACGATAACAGCCGCAAATTCAAACAGAATCAAATAATTTTCTGCATACAGCCCTGATTTGTAGAGTACTCAAGACCTATTTTTTTTGGTGTAGATCGGTTGAGGGGAAGGGGTAGTTTACCTGCAACATTTTTTATCAAGCGTATTTTCTATGGCAAACGATAACTGCCGCAAATTCAAACAGAATCAAATAATTTCTTGCATGCAGCCCTGATTTGCAGAGTACTCGCGACCTATTGTTTTTGGTGAAGATCGGTTGAGGGAAAGGGGTAGTTTACCTGCAACGGTTTTTTTTTAGCAAGGGTAATTTTGTTTGTTTGGCAAACGATAACAGCCGCAAATTCAAACAGAATCAAATAATGTTTCGCATACAGCCCTGAATTGTAGAGTTCTCAAGATCTGTTGATTTTGGTGATGATCGGTTAAGGGAAAGGGGTAGTTTACCTGTAACGTTTTATGTTTTAACAAGGGTATTTCCTATGGCAAACGATAACAGCCGCAAATTCAAACAGAATCAAAAGATTATTTGCATACAGCCCTAAATTGTAGAGTTCTCAAGACCTATTGTTTTTGGTGAAGTTCGGTTGAGGGAAAGGGGTAGTTTACCTGCAACGTTTTTTTAACAAGGGTATTTTCTATGGCAAACGATAACAGCCGCAAATTCAAACAGAATCAAATAATGTTTTGCATACAGCCCTGATTTGTAGAGTACTCAAGACGTATTGTTCTTGGTGAAGATCGGTTAAGGGGAAGGGGTAGTTTACCTGCAACGTTTTTTTAGCAAGCGTATTTTCTATGGCAAACGATAACAGCCGCAAATTCAAACAGAATCAAATAATTGTTTGCATACTTCCCTGAATTGTAGAGGTCTCAATGTCTTTCGATTTTGGTGAAGATCGGTTAAGGGGAAGGGGTAGTTTACCTGCAACGTTTTTTTATCAAGCGTATTTTCTATGGCAAACGATAACAGCCGCAAATTCAAACAGAATCAAATAATTTTTTGCATACTTCCCTGAATTGTAGAGGTCTCAAAGACTTTCGATTTTGGTGAAGATCGGTTAAGGGGAAGGGGTAGTTTACCTGCATCCTTTTACGTTTTAACAAGAGTAAAGTACTTGAAAATTTATTTAAACTTTTTGAAACAATGGTAATTGTTAAAAATAAAATAATTTTGTTGCCAAGCAATAAAATTATAATTTTTTCATTTTAATGTAATATAATATTTTTCATTTAATACAGCAATAAAATTGCAGGTAAAACACAGCCTGGCTGTTTGGCTGAAAATGATTTTAAATATAAATCTTAGAATATGGAAGTCATGTATGGTTCTCCATACCGATATTTTATTAACAAGATTCTGGTTTTTAGGCACTATTTTCCCTCAACATTATTTTCTCATACCCATTACATAAACTTATTTAATATACCTTTCAGTCTTTACTTGAAAGTGTTTTTTATTACATTTAGTTTTCTTTTATATTTTCAGTTTATTATTAGTTTTTAATTAGTTTATTTCTGACTTTATTTCTGTAAATGTATTACTGCTCTAGGCCCTATTTTATCTTCCACTATCTCTTTATAATTTAGTCTAATTAGCAGTGATTAATTTCTTACCTATCCCTGGATCCTTCAAACAATAAACATAATAACTTACTACTAAACTTATTGTTTATTACAATAGTTCTGCATCTTTATCACAACTTGTGATTGATGTCTTTTTAATATTACATATCATACTATGTTGCACTTTGTGTACACTGCACTTCTATAGCACCACTTATTACACTGTTTTTTCACTACTAAAGTGTTTATTGTTTAGTGTAAAGATTATACAAATGTTTTATAGTACAGTATGATACTCAAAGGTCATTCATTTCTGACTTGGGGAATGGGATACCTACTGACTTTTATTATTAGTTTTTAAAAATAATAATAATAATAGGTATTTCTTTATATTTTAATTTACTCAGTATTAGGCACTGATTATGTAATGTTACATAAAGCTCCCCCACTAGAACAGGTTTATTTTTTATTTCAGCATTAAAATTTAACTGTTTTTTATTCATAATCCTTCACCTTCTTTTATTCTTCTTCATAATACAATTTTATCTATGTCTGGTTATATACTGTTGTAAAATCTAAAACTTCTTTACCAAGAATTTGGTCCATACATTGTATAAACACGGCCACAGAATTTACCAAGCCAAAAGGTAAGCGTTTGAAATGATAATTTCGTCCTTCAAATATAAAAGCGACATATTGTCTACTGTTAGGGTGCAATTCTATCTGCCAATAGCCGCAAACGGCGTCCCAAGTGTTACGTTTTATTACTTTTCCCCCATCATTCTTTTACTTACCTTGTACGATCTTTTTACGCACTCACTCTGACTTACCAAAACCAGAATATTCCAAAATACTTATAGGTCACCACCAATATTTTTAAACAAAAGGACAAATATGGAAACCTTAATACATTTTCCCCTTATTTACTTTTAATTACTTACCAGGTTCGATTAGGCGAGATTTTCTATAAATGACAGGTTAGTTTAAACGGGCGTAATAACTACTCTCTACGCATGGTTATCATCATCCAAACTCTAAATTTATTTTAACACATTAAAATAAATGTCCTTAGTTATCAACGTTGTGATACAAAATTATACTACGAAAATTCTTTGAATTCCAATCATTGAGTTAAAGCATCAAATGAAATTTACTAGTCACAAAATTACTATACATAAATCATTAAACCAAAACCATTACAAGACATATCAGTACTTTGATCATTCGCGCTCTCTCTCTCTCTCTCTCTCTCTCTCTCTCTCTCTCTCTCTCTCTCTCTCTCTCTCTCTCTCTCTCTCTCTCTCTCTCTCTCTCTCTCTCTCTCTCTCTCTCTCTTTATCTCTAATTATCCCCCTTCTTTTTCTTTTGAGATCTCATTTTAACTGGACATTTTTATAAAAAAAAATAGAAATTGATATAAAATTTTATTTTGTTTTGGCCATTTAATTATGTTCTTTCGCTTTTACTTAACTGCACATGGTCTGATTCGTAGCACTGCCTGTTGAGACGCTTTTTTAATAATACCACTAAGTTAATCTTGTTAAAACTGTTATATTATCACCACTGTCACAAAAATGCTTGTTTTAGCCTGTTTTTTATTTTTTCGTACTGCTTCATTCTTCTTACAACACTTTACTGGATAGGCCGAGTATAGCATTTTCGGCCTATCGCAAACGCCCGAGGCTACAGTTGAATTACGTCTACCCAGTATAAAGGTAGGCTGCCGACGACTACTATCTAACTCTGCTGTTAGTCAACAACTAACGTTAGGTGGTGCCCAGCAGCGCGCGCCAAAGTATGTGTTTTTGATTTCGCCGTCTCTGATTTGCCGGTATGTCCAAGCGGTCAGCCCGGGAATTCTGGTATTCTTTACTGCCTATTGTAACGGACGTTTTCAGTAATTCACTGCTGCATGAGTTGCCAGCAGTTGCATAATAGGTCTAGACTAGTTGACTCAAAGCAAAACACAGACGTTGTGTTTTGCAATAATGTTGCATGTATAGTTGATTAAGACGGGGTACCCCAAAGGTGAACATTGACTGCTTTGAATTCAGCCTGATTTAAATTATTATTTCTTAGCACACAATTCTGTACCGTTACACAAGTACTCATGTACTTACATCCACAAAATTTCTTCATTATCTCATCAGTCTCACCTGGAGATGTGCGGTCATTAATGAGCATCTTATTTAACTCTTGAGCGTCAAGGCATAATCTAACTAGACCATCTTTCTTTGGTATAGCTACCAGTGGACTCGTGTATGGGGCGTTGCTTCTTTCAATTATGTCTTCCATGACCATTCTTTGAATTTCTTTTCGTGCTGCTTCCTTTAAAGCTTGAGCGATAGTATAAGACCTTTTATTAAAATATACATTGTCTGTAAACTTTACTCACACAGGACGTTTTTTGCTTTTCCTGGCGAATCCGAAAATACCGTACAATATCTATTATAGATTTCTATAAGTTGATGTTTCTCTTCTACACTTATTATTTCCTGGGCCTGCCTACCTTGAAACTCCATTATTTTCTATCATCCTCTGCCACATCTCTAACTCCGTTACTTTATTATTCTTACCTGTGGTTAACCTATTATTTTCCCTAACATAATATGAGTTCAGACACTGAGGGGCACTTTGGCAACCAATTATCTCAGCCGATAACTCACCTTCTTCTGTACTCAGTGTAACCTTACCACTGGCCAGATCTATAATTGCAGTGTGTCGCCGTAGCATATAACACCCTATTAATATTCTAAAAGGTAACCCTTTGGCTACTAAAAATTCCATAGGTATTCCTATTCCACTGTTGGTAACATTCAGAGATACTTGTTTTCTAATTGTCTTATTTTGTTTCCTAGTGGCGCCAATAATTATCTTGTTGTTAATTGGTAATGTAGGTATTCTTTCGGTGGTTAACTCTGCAATTCTGTCAAGCTCTAATTGGTCAATAATTGAAACATTTGCTCCCGTGTCAATCATAGCTTCTGCTAATATTCCATTTAATTTTACTTGTACATATACTATATCATTATTTAATGGTGCCTCTTCAATTGCTCTTTCTTCAAGTAATTCCGCCTGTAAATTTTTTAGATAATTGCTTCTGATAATTGTAATTGGTTCCTTTAATTGGTTTTGAGGACCTTGGTAAATTCTGTGCCGGTGGTCTCTAGCAATGACGGGCTGTCACTTCTTCTCACTGCTGGTACCCGTTTCCCCGACTTCCATCATTAGTATGGGATTGTTCAACATTCTCCCTGGGTTGATGTTCAGGTGAATGCCTTCTCTCTTCCTCACTGTTTCTGGATCTTTGATGTTCTTCGCTTCTACTTCTTTGCGGAACTTCCTCTCTTTGGTATGAATTGCTATTGTAGCTTCTATTATTGAAATTTCGCTGTCTTCCTCGGTATCGACTATTATTATAATTATTGTTATAATTATGATTAGCCCTACATAATGTACTCTTTGTTGAGTGTCTCTTGGTTGTTCATTCCTACGATCATCTGTATTTTCTGATCTCCATCTACTTCTTCTGTAATAAGATTCTTGCTCATAATTCACTAATAGAGCTTCCATACCTCCGATAGTTTTAATTTGTCCACTCAATCAAGCACTGATAATCTTCTCATCAAAATGATAAGCTATTTTGGTTACCAGACACTTCTCTGGAATCTTTGGGTCTAAAACTTTGCCACACATACTTTTCCTAAAAAGTATGCCGTAGGTGTCTGTCCTTTAACGCTGTCGTACCTCCCATGACAGATATCGTCCCGAATAATATTTTGTATGCATTCAGACCAATATTTCAGTTTGAATAACTGTTTAAATTTATCATAATTATACACTCCATTCCTAATGACTGTCCACCAGTTGTCTGTAATGTTTTTGAAACATTCATCTAAGATGCCCTTGATCATATTCCACCTGGTTTCTTACGATCGGTTCAGTATTTCTTCTACTCTTTGTAATGTATAATTACAAGTATAGATTATTATTATAGGATGTAGTTATGTATGTAGTTTATTATTATAAATTCTTAGTGGATCTTCACTCACTTCTGCCACACTGTTGGGCTCGCCAACTTGTTAAAGAACAAGTTATTATGGTGTATTCGATATATTTTGGTGTGTTCGTGTGAGTGTAGACACGCACCGGTATCTACGATAATGTTGTTTATTAAAAGATGTAATTGTAATTATTAAGGTTATTAGAGTTATTGTATTGTTTTTTTAATGGGTGCGTATTAATAGTCCACTTCTTTTATTTTAAAATGGTTCGCGCACTCTGTTGTATACTTCCCTCACTTACCACACGTGAATACTTCAGTCCTGTTCTGTGACGTTTCTTCTGAAATACATGCACTTTATATTCAAGTAAATATTCAGATCGAATATTTAATATAGTATTACACACAAAATAAATAAAGTAATATCTAATTATTATTCTGAATTATTGTTAGATCTTTTTAAACTCTTCCGCCACCTGTGGTAGAACTGATTAAAAAAAAAAAAATGAACTTATTTTTAATAGAAATGATACTCCTTTCACTGGTAATAAAAGTGGAGGTTTATTAACAATTTGATAAATCATAAACTCTTTGACAATTAATAATCAAAAACTAACAACCTTTCAATTACTGATTACAATTAAAAATTCAAATAAGACTCTGTCCAATTCTCAAGGCTGGTAGACCTGTTATTGGTACAATAATTTAACTTCAATAGGTTATGTTATTTTGTTTCAGTGAATTACCATATTTCGTAAGGTTCTTTTAGGTAACATGATACCAGGCACAAGATGTAATATAATTAACGATATAAAATTAACAATAATTAATAATAAGCGAAGAAATATAAAAAATCAAAAATTGATACCATATGTCTGATATTTATGGTACTATCGTACGCGGGAATGCGCACGCATCTTATAATACTAGTTTACAATTATCAAGCTGTATGACTTGTACAGTAGTTAAAAATGTATTACTTTCTTTTAATAATTCGTTTTAAAAATTATCGATTCACAAGAGAAAAATTTATCAAAAAAAAACTCTTGTTAGTAGTTCTATCTGATTTGGATGTTACTTGAGAACAGATCGGTAATATTGAAATTGTCAAGTTACCGTGACGATTCAGAGGTTAGTTATAACCGGTGTTGTTACAATGGATAAGTATTTCTTAACAGTTATTATTTCTTAATCTATACATATAAACATATCATTCGTAATACTTTGATATACTATTATCAGAATTACATTTATTTATACTGTATGAAAGTTAATAAAGTATATTTCAAAACATCGAAAAAATTCAAGAAAAATAAGTTTAGTCAAATGAGTGACTAAATATTCTTGTATTCAGTAATAATTATTTCAAACATGATATTTTAAATTATTATAAATAATTAAAATATTTTTATAATATTTTAATAATTATGGATTAAATTTTTCTTTAACTCTGATAATTTAATCATTGTTTTCAATACTCCGCCTTATTTGACTTGCGTAGTATCAAAAGTTAGTTATTTACGAAATTATTATTTTTGTTCAGTATTATTTAAATAAAATTGTACTCCCTGTTTCTTATTTATCACATCACTCGCAAGTATGGTCGACATTATACACTGACCGTACTTGTTTAATTAAATAACTCCGCACTTTTCACTCGTATATATTGGTGTAGTGTTAAAGGTTATGTATGCTGGTCACTTAATGCATATGTCGCGCACAAAATTCAAAATATAAACTTCTTCATGTCTGTCGAGTTGCGTGACCTGTCCGTCGAAAAGCTAGATGTGAACTGTAATGTTCTCTCCAAGCGTCTCCTGTGAGTCTGTCGAAAGTCATTCATTCTATTGGTTGGAAGCGCTATACTCTCTGACCCAAAAGCCTTTGTTTTATTAAAATATTTAATTTTTTGACAAAATCGAGTTTGGTGTTGAGGCTTTTTGACGTCAGCACTGGTACAAAAACTTAACTGAAAAGTTTAAAATTACTATAACTTTCTTAATTTACGTCCTATCGTTAAATGGTTGATGTCAGTGAATTGCGGACATTATGCTTGTTAATTTAAGTCCAAGAATGCTTTTTTTCCGTTAATCACTACTATCACAATAACGATTTTATTTATTATTTCTGGTGTATCTTATTTTTATAAGTCTGTTACACCAGATTTTACTTAATTATAATAAAACACTTCTTAAATAAACACTTTGAGTCTATATCTCAATTGGTTTGATTTACAATTTGGGAATAATTGTTCCCTACACAAATCTCGTTATGGCGTCATTAAGCGTCCATGTTTGTTTTTCCATAAATATGCTTAGAACTAATTTTCCTTAATTAAAACAGTAATATTACAATCTAATAATACGAGTAAAGTTTATTTACACAATTTTACACTATAATATTTATATATGACTGTGGTTAATTTAATATTTACATAGTTTCAGTCCTCTTCTATCTCTCTTATACTATTTTTCACCTTATTTTTGGTTTTCTCTATATAAATCATATCATGTAATGATTGTAATTAGTGTATACACATAGTACCTAATTTATTATATACAATGGTTATCTTTTAATTAGTTCAGAACCCTTCAATTTTTCAGTAATGGCTCTGTTTATGTTGTGTCATATCATAGTAGTCATTTATTTTTTGTTAATACAATAACTAAATTGTTATTGTTCTACTTGGTTTGGATTTCCAAAGTAGCATTAGATATTATTCTAACTTTTAATAATGTTTTCATTTACTTTTTACACAAGTTTATATGTTATATTTTTCATAAATAACTTGCTTGTCATTGTTTGTTTACATTTGGTTTTCTTCATAATAGTCATTTGGTTTTTAATTGTTTGTATATAACATGACTGTTTTTATGGTCATAATCTGTTCTCAAAGTAGCATTGGGATTTCCTCTTACTACTGGTAACAATTGTAACAATCTGTGTTCAATATTTGATACAGTATTTTTCTTAACTAATTAGCTATACATTGGTTCAGCTTACTTCTGGTCATATGTACATAGTTAGTTAGTTTACAATAATTTAGTTACAATATTGTTCTTATTATGTTCAGAATCTGTTCTCAATGTATTATCAGATATTTATCTCACTACTGGTAATACTCTTATATACATTGGTATTGGTTTTGATACTGTATTTTGCCTAACTAAATTGGCATGCTCTTCTCATCTCTGCTATTCTCTGTGCCATTATGTTTGACTTGTTCTATTTGCATTGTTTTGCAATATATTACATTGTCTCTTAGGATTTATTATTTATATATAACAAATTCTTGTTTGATATCATAGTTGATGATCATTTATTTATACTAATATGTATGATTTTCTGTTGTAATAGGTATCTTCCCTGTGGGGTTATGTAACAAAATACCATCTGTTTTAGTGCAGTGTTTTTCTACTACTAAACTGACTTCACTACGGTATCTTAATATAATACTTTAATTATCTTGTTACACATGTTTATACAACTCCTTCTTAAACACTAACACAAATCTTTTTGTATTATTTACAATATTTTTCTGGTCAATGGTGGAACTTAATTCCTGTCCTTGTTTGATACATAACAAATGTTTTTTATTTGTTGTCAGTTCTCTATGAACAATAACATAATTGTTCTATTTTGTTCTATTCTGGTGGTCTTATGATTATGTGTATTGATCACAACTTTATTAAATTAGTCACACTCATTGTCTGTGTTTATTTGACTATTTTAATTCTTGCTGTTTCATCATGAAATTAACATATTTTCTCACACTGTAAACTTCATCACTGTAATTGTTTGTGTGGTTTATTCAGTTGAAATTAGTTAATTATTCACAGGTTTCACATTTGTATTAAGTACACACTGTAATTGTTTGTGGTTCCTTAAATGTTTCACACTGGTTTTCTTTTCACAATTATAATCATCATTTCTTTTGTCACTTATATTGTCTTTAGTACATGTGGTTTATGTTGAGTCCTTATATCTTCTCTCCATCTTCTTTCTTCTTCTTTGTGCCCTTCCTGGTCCTTCTTCTTTCTTCTTCTTCAAATATTTTCATTGTAGTTGCTATTTTTATTCATCTCCTTTGCTGTTGGAGCTTGTTGGTCCTTAATTCGTTTGTTCCCCTCACTGTTGGATCCTATTGGGTCTGGTTACTGATATTTTGTTTTGGCTCGTGGCATTTTCTTTCTTCATTTTGTATTTAATGTTGCTATGTTAATATTATCTTCTTCATCGTTGGATTTTTTATTAATATATTTGTAGATACACACTTTTATACACTTAGGTTTATTTATCTAGACATACTTCCATGTTTTTCTTATACTTGACGTTACATTAGTTTATATTATGTAACTACCATTTTTGGTACTGTTACATATGCCTTCCTATAAGAATTTATTAATTCTGAATTATTATACTATATCTTTCATTGAAGAATTTATCAATTGTTGTACATTCCATGTTGATTTACATGTTTTTTCCATATATCCCTTCACTTTCTTCTATTTGAATTGTATTTATATCTTCTCTATGTAATCATCTCCCTTGTTTATTTAGTTCCCTAATTCCCTAACATAAGTTTTTCTGGGGCAGTTTAGAGCGGCTCACTTTGGCTATTCAACTCTACTGGCCATACTAACTTCAATAAATATGGAGGCAAATCATCTCCTTCAATAATAATAAATGATTGCTGGCATTACTCTTCAGTCAATTCATCTCAAATCATCAAAAATAATAATAGTGGTCGTTCTTCCGACAAATAATAAATATCCTTGGGATTAATTCACGCATCTGCGGTTTATACATTGTTATAGGGATAGTTTGTTTTACACTTCCTCACTGGTATACTCTCATGATTATCTTCGTTAGTATATTATTTTTTCATTCTTCATTATCATTGATTAATCTCTTCATTTTGTTGTCACTTTGAATGTCGTCTCGTCATATTCTTCATCTCAGGTTTCACTCTTCTAGATATAATTCATAAGTACATTTGTTTTTCTTCTTCTTCATGGGTTTTATTTGGTATTCATATTCCATGTGGTATTGTCTTTTTCTCTAGTAACATACACTAGAAACAATGTGGTTGTGTGTGGTGGTTTGTCTACATTAATACATTTCTTTGGTTTCATTTTTCCAACTTCTCATTTGCTCCTTCTTCCTTTTTTCATAGTACGGGTGATTTGTTCTTATTACTTGTTGACTAGGCTCTTGGAAATTTATTTGTGCCTTGGATCTTATTTGTCTGTCTCGTAAATTCATTTTTATTCTAGTACGGGTAAGATGTTCATGTTACTTGTTGACGTGGCTCTTGGAAATTTATTTGCCAAGGATGTAATGCGTCGGTCTCGTATATTTATTTTTATTATAGTACGTTATTATTCACAAATACAATGTTCTGAATCCTTTACATTAATTCTCTTGGAGCATGTTTTCTCACATTATAAAATTACAATATATTCAATGTTCAATATATAATTATACAGTTATTTCTCATTTAATATACACACATAATAATTTTCATAACAATAACACATCCTTTTTTCTTTAGTCAACATCTATTTTTATAATCATATTTTCATTTTTCACTTTTAAATAACAATAATCTTCATAGCCACATTTCATTTTTCATCTTGATATAGTCAACAGTTATATTCATAATTATACCTTCATTTTTTTTTTTTAACAAATATTTTCATCCTTCACATAAATTCAATAATAAAATGATCCTTATCGCTATCTTTTCACTCTTGGTCCCATATTTTAATTGTCAATATATTTTTTCATTGAAGTTTGATTATAGGTACCCTTTATCTTTTTTGTAATAGGGTTCTGCAATTCATATGTGTTGTTTAGATTGTTTTTAGTCACAGTATATGGTCCGGTATATAGCAGTAGCAGCTTCCTTGCAATGCCCTCAATAGTACTTAGGAGTTCTCGATTTTTGATAAGCACTTGGTCTCCCACTTCATATCTGATAATTTTGGGTTGCAACTTTTTGTACTTGAGCCTCAATTTATTAGCTCTTTCAACTGCATTATTATAGAATCTAGTTCTGTTAAATTTGATCTCGGCACTGATTGGAAAATTAATGATCTCTGTGATCTCCCGGGGTGGTCTTTTCTCGTACATAGCCATGTATGGTGTTTCGTCAGTCGATTGATGGTAGGCTAGATTTAGGAAGTCTTCAGCCGGGGATAAATACTCCTCCCACTTCCTCTGCTGGCTGTGACAGTAGGTTCTTAAAATCCTTCCTACTTCTCTCAACACTCTCTCAGCAGGGTTGCTGTTGGGGTGATACACCGATGTCTTGTATGTTTTTATTCCCAGATGGATCAGTGTTTCCCGCCACTTTCGTCCTCGGAATTGCGTTCCGTGGTCTGTAATTATCATCGATGGTTTACCCACTTCGGGTATATACTTATTTGTGACTATCTCTAGTATTTTACTTGTCGTCGCTCGATTGAGTGGGTACAGCTTAGTATATTTGGTGTAGTGATCAAATATTATAATGATATACTTATATTGGTGTCTCCCACCGCTCCGTGGAAATGGTCCACAAATGTCCAAGAAAATTTTTTCTAGTCTTGCTGTTGATGTAATTGGTATCATAACTCCTTCTCGCTTCTCATTGCTGCATTTTGCCAGTTGACAAATATTACAACTCTGGACATATTTTCTGACTTTTCTGCTCATGTCCTTGAAATGCACATGCTCCTGCAAAGCCTTTATGACCTTCACTGCGCCCATATGACCATAGCGTATGTGGTAGTCGATGGTCAATTCTTTTTCTAGGGCTTTTGGGATAACTACCTTCCATCTCTCATCACCTTTACTGTGTTTGGTGAATAACAACTGATTATGCGTACAGTAGTAATGGTTTATGTTTGCATCATTGTTGGCTAGTTTTTGGATAATCAATGATATTTTGGGATCTTGTTGTTGATGATTGATTATATCAGATAATATTTTAGTGAGTTCGGATTTACTCTTCAGTAGGTGGTATACTCTCGCAATGGTTTCCCTCTCTCCTTCAAATGTTTGGGCGTTAATGTTTATCCGGGACAACACGTCTGCAGCTGTGTTGCTTTTCCGGGTATGTACTCCCACTGTATGTTGTATTCTTGAAGTGTAAGAGTCCATCTCGTCAGTCTGCCGTGTTTTAATTTGCAGTTTTTAAGAAATGAAATGGATTTGTGATCTGTCCTCACTGTTACTGTATATCCTAAAATAAAAGTCCTAAATTTTTCGCATGCAAACACTATACTCAATAATTCTTTTTCTGTTGTATGGTAGTTACATTCGCATTTGTTTAAAGTACGGCTTGCGAAACTGATCACTTGATGATGCCCGTCTTGGTCTTCTTGATAGAGTACAGAACCAAGGCTTTGGTCGCTAGCGTCACAGTTCATGAAAAACTGTTTATCGAAATTAGGGTGATGCAGCATAACAGTTTCCAGAAACTTTACTTTAATTAATTCAAATGTAGAATCTTGCTCTGCTTCCCACTTCCATTTTTCCTTCGATGATAGCTGTGCTGAAAATCGAGCTGTCAGTTCAGAATAATTATTTTGAAATTTCCGATAATAATTGCAGATTCCGAGGAACGATTGCAGTTGCTTTTTGTTCTTCGGGACGGGGAAACGCTGAATTGCCTCCATTTTCTCCTGGGATGGTGTAATTCCGTATTCTGACAAGTTAAACCCCAAGAATTGCACTTCCTTTGCAATTAATTGTGATTTATCTAACTTTAATGTAATGTGGTTGTCTTCCAATTTTTGCAATACTTGTGCCACCCGGTCACAGTGCTCCTCCCAATTGTTAGAGGCTATCAAGAGGTCGTCGACATAAACTGTCGTAAACTGTAGTGTGTTGTGGCCCAGTATCTCGTCCATGCATTTGACGAATATTGCTACTGAGTTCACTAAACCGAATGGTAATCTCTTAAAATGGTAATTTCGGCCTTCAAAGATAAAAGCAGTGTACTTTCTACTGTTCGGATGCAGCTCGACCTGCCAATATCCGCATACCGTATCCCATATACTGTAAAATTTTGTACCATAAAATTTCTTTAGTATTTCATCGATTTCTCCAGGCGATGTCCTGTCATTAATTATGGTTTTGTTGAGTTCACGAGCATCTAAACAAATTCTTACTGCACCATTCTTCTTTGGTACAGCGACAATAGGGTTGGTGTATGGTGAATTGCTTACTTCTATTATATCATTCCCTATTAAACGCTGAATTTCCTCTCTTACAGCTTCTTTTAGTGAAAAGGCGATAGGGTAAGATTTCCGCTTGAACTCTGTCTGGTCTTTGAATTTCAATTCACATTGGAAATTCTTTATTTTCCCAGGCGTATCAGAAAATACATGGCGATATTGGTAGTATATACCTATTAGTTGTTCCCGTTGTTCCCAAGTCAACTCTTGGCTATTCTGGCTGGTTTTAAATTCTCGGATGCCATCAATTTTCTCCAACCATAAAGCTTCCTCTGGACTGTTGTGTCGTCCCTGGTTGATGTCGCCTTCTTGGTGTTCACGGCCTTCCCTGATGTAGTATATTTCATGTTCCGAGGGTGCCTTCGTGTATTCTGTTAGATTGGCGGTCCACTCAATTTCTTCTGTCTTCATCATCACCGTATTTGTATCCATATTAATTATTGCTGTGTATTTTCTTAATATATCACAACCAATGAGTAGAGTGAACGGTAGCCCACTGGCTACTAGGAATACCATCTGTATTGTCTTCCCATTGCTTGATACATCTAATTGCACCTGTTGTCGGATAGTCTTATTCTGACGTCCGGTGGCTCCGATGAGAATTATGTTGCTAATTGGCAATGTTGGTATGGTAGCTTTATTCTCTGATTGGATTCTGTCCAATTCCATCTTGTCGATTAATGATACGTTTGCACCGGTATCTATCATTGCTGTGGCATCGGTGTTGTTGACTTTCACTGATATATACGCAATTTCACTGTTGCTTGTGTCGCCGATAGCATTTTCTTTTTCTTCCATCAAATCTTTTCTTATATTTTTTAGGTAGTTGTTGTTGTATATTTTGCGATGATTCGAAGATTTTGCCAAAACATCAGACCCAATAGTCCGGTTCAGTGAGGGTGATCTTGGGTTTTTCACTGCCGGTTGGTGTTTAAATTCAGGTCACCGTTTTCGCGTCTGTCTTGAGACGTTGAAGCTACGGGCTCCTGATTTCCAGATCCATGTCCGTTATGGTATACTTCTGTAGTTTGCGTGGCTGTTCTATGACCTCCACTGCTGTCACTTCCATTTGATCGATAGCCGGACTCTCTTTCATCTCTGTCACTATTACTGGAATGATTGTGCTGGTGTGGGAAACTCCTCCGTCCTTGATAATAGTTTCTACGGTTCCCACCTCGGCTGGCATGGGTATAGTGTACCCTGCGAAAATGACTGTTATTCTGATGACCATTACCTTGTCGTGGTTGGTGATTAGGAGATTGGTTTTGATACGGTCTGTAGTAGTTATTACCTCTTTGGTAATGCGTATCTCTCTGATATCCACCTGGACGATGGTTATTATAGTTCCCTCTATTTATGTTATTGCCACCTCCGTCTTGGCGTGGTGTTGGTTGATTTTGGAATCTTGGTGGGTTATTAAAATTCCTTCCTGGGCTATTACCGTTATTGTGAATGGTGGGGTTATTGTTCCCAGGCCCTCCTCGATCGTATGTTTGGATCGGTACTTGTCGATTCCGTTGATAGTATCTTTCTCTTTCGTGGCTTTCGAGTAGGTCGCACATTCCTTGAATTGTTTTTATCTGCGCATTTAATCTTCCCTGTGAGATACCCTGATTAAAATGGTAAGCCAATTTTGTAACCAGGCATTCTTCTGGGATTGCTGGTTCCAGATTCCTTGCCAGGCAAATCTTTCCTAAGAAGTAGGTGGTCATTGATTGTCTTCCATTTACATCGAACCTTCCGTTGGTAATGTCGTCCCTTATGATGTTTTATGTGGCTTCCGACCAATATTTTTGTTTGAATGCCGTCTTGAAAGTGTCATAACTACCCACTTCGTGACGGGTTGCTGTCCACCAGTTGTCAAACGTGTTTTTAAATGATTCATCCAGCATACCTCTAATGATAGACCATCTGCTCTCACGGTTTCTTTGTATTATTTCTTCCATCCTCTCTAGGAATTCTAAGGGATTCTTAGAATAGGTCCGGTAGTCAATCTGGTCCCTTCCTTCTAAGTGACTCAAACCAGATAGGAAATTTGGTATTGTTTGCAGACGATGCATTTCGTCTCGGAGGTCGTCCAATTCTCTCCGTTGACGTTCTGTTAGTTGTGTTTTGTCATCATGCACTTGCTGCTTGATCGCGTCTACCTTTCCAGAAACTTCTTCGCACTTTTCTTTTAACGTTGACTGCGCTGCCTTCATCTTTGTTTGCTCTTGTGCTATTACACCTAGTTGGGTATCGTGGGTTTTCTTCACATCACTAATACGTTGGTTGAGGTCCATTTCCGTCTGTACTAGTTTTAGGTTGGTACTTTCTCCTTCTTTCCGCACTTCAGACATCTCGACATTAATTTCCGTTGTTAATATGGCCATTTGTTTTTCGATTTCCTCGACACTTTCTCCCAATCTTCTCTCAACCATTTCCACCGTATCCTTAGCGGTCTCCTCCATTTTGTCATTGTTGATACTTATCCGTTGCCATATACTTTCGTGATCAGCTTGTATGGTCTCAACATCTCGATTAAGTTTAGCGTTGATTCCATCACTTCTGGTTAGTCTGATCAATCTTCACTCCCAACTCTGCCGATAAATCTTCTTTCATGATGGCCATTTTCTTGTCCAACAATTCTTCGGTTTTCCTTTGACCATCTTCCATCCTTCTATTCGTCTCATTTATCTGGTTATTAAATTCTTCTTTTAACAACTCCATATGTTTCTGGTTCTCCCTCTGGCTTTCTTCTATTTTTTGGTTTTTGGATCGGCTGGCCTCTTCTATTTTACTGTTTACGTCCGCCTTCAAATTTTGACTGTCCTCCTTAGTGGCTCGGCTGGCTTCTTCTATCTTCTTGATCAGTTCTTCCCTTGTGGACTGGTTCTCCTCCTTGGTGGATTTCAGGCCTTCCTTTAGTGACCGATTATCTTCTTTCAATGACCAATTGTCTTCTTTCAGCGACTCCTGACCTTCCTTTAGTGACTCCATAATTTTTCTCATCCACTCTTGAAATGCTGGTTCTCCTAGTGACGTTGTTTTTTCAGGCTGTCTTGGTTCTGGTGGAGCTTCTTGAATCATCACTTCCGGTTCCTCCATAGGCTGCTGAACCCCCTCCGCTGGTTCAATTGGTTTGTCCTTTGTTTCCAGTAACACTTCTTCTACATCTTCCATCGACATGGCCTCCTTTTCTTCTCTTCTGGTCTCCTTCTCCACTTCGGTTGCCCTCTTCCTCGACGTTGATCTTGATTTTGATCTCGATTTTAATCTGTCGGTGTACATCTTGGTATACTGGTAATGTACCTGCTGTCTTTTCACGAATTGGGGTGATTGGGTTACTAGTTATGGTGTAATTTCCCTTAAATCGTGCTCAGACGTTGGGCGCCAACTTGTAATGTATAATTACAAGTATAGATTATTATTATAGGATGTAGTTATGTATGTAGTTTATTATTATAAATTCTTAGTGGATCTTCACTCACTTCTGCCACACTGTTGGGCTCGCCAACTTGTTAAAGAACAAGTTATTATGGTGTATTCGATATATTTTGGTGTGTTCGTGTGAGTGTAGACACGCACCGGTATCTACGATAATGTTGTTTATTAAAAGATGTAATTGTAATTATTAAGGTTATTAGAGTTATTGTATTGTTTTTTTAATGGGTGCGTAATAATAGTCCACTTCTTTTATTTTAAAATGGTTCGCGCACTCTGTTGTATACTTCCCTCACTTACCACACGTGAATACTTCAGTCCTGTTCTGTGACGTTTCTTCTGAAATACATGCACTTTATATTCAAGTAAATATTCAGATCGAATATTTAATATAGTATCACACACAAAATAAATAAAGTAATATCTAATTATTATTCTGAATTATTGTTAGATCTTTTTAAACTCTTCCGCCACCTGTGGTAGAACTGATTAAAAAAAATAAATGAACTTATTTTTAATAGAAATGATACTCCTTTCACTGGTAATAAAAGTGGAGGTTTATTAACAATTTGATAAATCATAAACTCTTTGACAATTAATAATCAAAAACTAACAACCTTTCAATTACTGATTACAATTAAAAATTCAAATAAGACTCTGTCCAATTCTCAAGGCTGGTAGACCTGTTATTGGTACAATAATTTAACTTCAATAGGTTATGTTATTTTGTTTCAGTGAATTACCATATTTCGTAAGGTTCTTTTAGGTAACATGATACCAGGCACAAGATGTAATATAATTAACGATATAAAATTAACAATAATTAATAATAAGCGAAGAAATATAAAAAATCAAAAATTGATACCATATGTCTGATATTTATGGTACTATCGTACGCGGGAATGCGCACGCATCTTATAATACTAGTTTACAATTATCAAGCTGTATGACTTGTACAGTAGTTAAAAATGTATTACTTTCTTTTAATAATTCGTTTTAAAAATTATCTATTCACAAGAGAAAAATTTATCAAAAAAAAACTCTTGTTAGTAGTTCTATCTGATTTGGATGTTACTTGAGAACAGATCGGTAATATTGAAATTGTCAAGTTACCGTGACGATTCAGAGGTTAGTTATAACCGGTGTTGTTACAATGGATAAGTATTTCTTAACAGTTATTATTTCTTAATCTATACATATAAACATATCATTCGTAATACTTTGATATACTATTATCAGAATTACATTTATTTATACTGTATGAAAGTTAATAAAGTATATTTCAAAACATCGAAAAAATTCAAGAAAAATAAGTTTAGTCAAATGAGTGACTAAATATTCTTGTATTCAGTAATAATTATTTCAAACATGATATTTTAAATTATTATAAATAATTAAAATATTTTTATAATATTTTAATAATTATGGATTAAATTTTTCTTTAACTCTGATAATTTAATCATTGTTTTCAATACTCCGCCTTATGTGACTTGCGTAGTATCAAAAGTTAGTTATTAACGAAATTATTATTTTTGTTCAGTATTATTTAAATAAAATTGTACTCCCTGTTTCTTATTTATCACATCACTCGCAAGTATGGTCGACATTATACACTGACCGTACTTGTTTAATTAAATAACTCCGCACTTTTCACTCGTATATATTGGTGTAGTGTTAAAGGTTATGTATGCTGGTCACTTAATGCATATGTCGCGCACAAAATTCAAAATATAAACTTCTTCATGTCTGTCGAGTTGCGTGACCTGTCCGTCGAAAAGCTAGATGTGAACTGTAATGTTCTCTCCAAGCGTCTCCTGTGAGTCTGTCGAAAGTCATTCATTCTATTGGTTGGAAGCGCTATACTCTCTGACCCAAAAGCCTTTGTTTTATTAAAATATTTAATTTTTTGACAAAATCGAGTTTGGTGTTGAGGCTTTTTGACGTCAGCACTGGTACAAAAACTTAACTGAAAAGTTTAAAATTACTATAACTTTCTTAATTTACGTCCTATCGTTAAATGGTTGATGTCAGTGAATTGCGGACATTCTGCTTGTTAATTTAAGTCCAAGAATGCTTTTTTTCCGTTCATCACTACTATCACAATAACGATTTTATATATTATTTCTGGTGTATCTTATTTTTATAAGTCTGTTACACCAGATTTTACTTAATTATAATAAAACACTTCTTAAATAAACACTTTGAGTCTATATCTCAATTGGTTTGATTTACAATTTGGGAATAATTGTTCCCTACACAAATCTCGTTATGGAGTCATTAAGCGTCCATGTTTGTTTTTCCATAAATATGCTTAGAACTAATTTTCCTTAATTAAAACAGTAATATTACAATCTAATAATACGAGTAACGTTTATTTACACAATTTTACACTATAATATTTATATATGACTGTGGTTAATTTAATATTTACATAGTTTCAGTCCTCTTCTATCTCTCTTATACTATTTTTCACCTTATTTTTGGTTTTCTCTATATAAATCATATCATGTAATGATTGTAATTAGTGTATACACATAGTACCTAATTTATTATATACAATGGTTATCTTTTAATTAGTTCAGAACCCTTCAATTTTTCAGTAATGGCTCTGTTTATGTTGTGTCATATCATAGTAGTCATTTATTTTTTGTTAATACAATAACTAAATTGTTATTATTCTACTTGGTTTGGATTTCCAAAGTAGCATTAGATATTATTCTAACTTTTAATAATGTTTTCATTTACTTTTTACACAAGTTTATATGTTATATTTTTCATAAATAACTTGCTTGTCATTGTTTGTTTACATTTGGTTTTCTTCATAATAGTCATTTGGTTTTTAATTGTTTGTATATAACATGACTGTTTTTATGGTCATAATCTGTTCTCAAAGTAGCATTGGGATTTCCTCTTACTACTGGTAACAATTGTAACAATCTGTGTTCAATATTTGATACAGTATTTTTCTTAACTAATTAGCTATACAATGGTTCAGCTTACTTCTGGTCATATGTACATAGTTAGTTAGTTTACAATAATTTAGTTACAATATTGTTCTTATTATGTTCAGAATCTGTTCTCAATGTATTATCAGATATTTATCTCACTACTGGTAATACTCTTATATACATTGGTATTGGTTTTGATACTGTATTTTGCCTAACTAAATTGGCATGCTCTTCTCATCTCTGCTATTCTCTGTGCCATTATGTTTGACTTGTTTTGCAATATATTACATTGTCTCTTAGGATTTATTATTTATATATAACAAATTCTTGTTTGATATCATAGTTGATGATCATTTATTTATACTAATATGTATGATTTTCTGTTGTAATAGGTATCTTCCCTGTGGGGTTATGTAACAAAATACCATCTGTTTTAGTGCAGTGTTTTTCTACTACTAAACTGACTTCACTACGGTATCTTAATATAATACTTTAATTATCTTGTTACACATGTTTATACAACTCCTTCTTAAACACTAACACAAATCTTTTTGTATTATTTACAATATTTTTCTGTCAGAATGATCACAGTTAGAATGATCACAGTTGCACACCACTATATAAAAATTATATAAAAATATTTTTCTGGTCAATGGTGGAACTTAATTCCTGTCCTTGTTTGATACATAACAAATGTTTTTTATTTGTTGTCAGTTCTCTATGAACAATAACATAATTGTTCTATTTTGTTCTATTCTGGTGGTCTTATGATTATGTGTATTGATCACAACTTTATTAAATTAGTCACACTCATTGTCTGTGTTTATTTGACTATTTTAATTCTTGCTGTTTCATCATGAAATTAACATATTTTCTCACACTGTAAACTTCATCACTGTAATTGTTTGTGTGGTTTATTCAGTTGAAATTAGTTAATTATTCACAGGTTTCACATTTGTATTAAGTACACACTGTAATTGTTTGTGGTTCCTTAAATGTTTCACACTGGTTTTCTTTTCACATTTATAATCATCATTTCTTTTGTCACTTATATTGTCTTTAGTACATGTGGTTTATGTTGAGTCCTTATATCTTCTCTCCATCTTCTTTCTTCTTCTTGGTGCTCTTCCTGGTCCTTCTTCTTTCTTCTTCTTCAAATATTTTCATTGTAGTTGCTATTTTTATTCATCTCCTTTGCTGTTGGAGCTTGTTGGTCCTTAATTCGTTTGTTCCCCTCCCTATTGGATCCTATTGGGTCTGGTTACTGATATTTTGTTTTGGCTCGTGGCATTTTCTTTCTTCATTTTGTATTTAATGTTGCTATGTTAATATTATCTTCTTCATCGTTGGATTTTTTATTAATATATTTGTAGATACACACTTTTATACACTTAGGTTTATTTATCTAGACATACTTCCATGTTTTTCTTATACTTGACGTTACATTAGTTTATATTATGTAACTACCATTTTTGGTACTGTTACATCTTTCTAAAAATTCTAGAGGGTTTCTTCTGTAGTCCTGAAAGTTCACACTTTCTCTACTATTTTGTATGGTATGTTGAGCGTTAAATGTTGGTCTAACACTCATTCTATCAATCTCCCCTTGTATGTTTATTTGGAGATGTTGTAAATTTTCTATTTTCTCCCCCTGATTATTTACTTGTTCTATGTTGTCATTAAATTTGGTTATTTTACCGGCTATGTCGCTCTTCATACTGTTTAATTGATGTTTATTTTTCTGTTGTGTGGCCGTTATTCGGACTTGATTACTATGATCACCTCGAACCATCCTGGCATCTATTTCCATTCTGAATTGTCCGATGGTTTCTTCGGTTTTATCTAGTCTCTGCTTGGTCTCTGTTATTTGCTTTTCTGTTTCCTCCTTATATCCATCTACTCTTTGGCTAAGTGTGTTACTGACCATTTCAATCTTCTCATGAATTTGCTTTAATTTTTCATTATTTTCTTCAAATTTTTTATTCATATCTTCTCTTTGTCCGTTAATAGTTTCTCTCAATTCGTGGTTTTGGTCATTCATGGTTTATCTTATTTCTCCATGAATGGTTTCAATTGTTTCGTTTATTTGCTTTACTAAACTTTCCCTCAAGGTTTTCTTTTGTTTCCTGGAGTTTTCCTCCATCTTGTCAAATTTTTCGCTCAAAGTTTCATTTTGTTTCCTTGAGTTTACCTTATTTTCCTCATTTATTTTCCTTAGATTTTCGTTATTTTTCTCATTTGTTTGTTTATTGCTTTCTTTAGTGCTATCAATTTTCTCCATCATTAGCCTCATCATTTCTTGCCAATTTGGTTCTCCTCTGGCTTCCGGTTTGTTGCCCGCCTGTTGCTCCTTTTCCGTGTCTATGACTACTTCGGTTTCTTCTTTATCGCCTGTCTGTTGTTCCATTTCACTGTCCGTGACTACTTCTATTTCTTGTTCCTGTCCACCTTCTTCCTTCTCCGTGTCTTCTGTCCTCTTCTTTGGCCTGCCTCTGGTATGAATTTCTTAGCTTCTTACAGTTGCCGACAAAAATTAGGTTTTTCGTCATATTAAGTACTTGCGTAAAAAATTCTTTCCTAATTTAAGCCCTCTAAGTTGAGCACCATTTGTAATGTACCGCGAGCTTTCTACGTGTGTTACTCGATGTGTTACGTCTATTTGATACGCTGACTGTGTTATTTTGCTTATTGTGTAAATCTTTCATTAAAATAAACCAAGGGATCCTTTGCCGTTTTTTATCTCCTTGCAGGTATTACAGTTCAGTTGATAGGGAGAGAGAGAGCGAGAGAGAGAGAGAGAGAGAGAGAGAGAGAGAGAGAGAGAGAGAGAGAGAGAGAGAGAGAGAGAGTTCCTCTCTTGGTGTACTGTTTTATTGTTTTATTTAAACGCACTTTGCATCAGCTGTTTTCAATGTGATAACCAGTGACAGGTTATGTTGGCCATTGTACTTCATATGCTATGATGACTGCGCTAACTTTCGCACTCTTCGCTGCTATTCACCAGTTTCCTGTAACAAATCTGCTATCTACAAAGAATAATACAAAGTCAGTTCCCTAAAAGAAAGGTATTTATTGATTGATATTGCTTTATTTTCTGAAAACTATTAAATCCAGTTCATCGATTTTCAGATCTACTATTATCGAAATTACAACAGTTTTTGATATAAGTTTTTCTATAACACAACAGATATATTCAATTATAGTTGTTAGTAAAATTAATAAATTATTTATCTCAGGGTTATTTGGTGATTCTTTGAGCTGTAAGAAAGTCAGAAATGCTTAGATAAGAGTATCATACTTTACAATAAATAATATTTTTATTCTTAAAGTCTGAGTCAATAATTTCGTTTTTTAGACGCCAGAGCGCAGACTACTCGGATTCATACCGATTGCAAAAAAGAAATATGGCTGCTGTGAAGTTCTAATGAGACCACGTTTTTATTGTTTTGGATTAAATAAATAAAGTTTAAAATGTTCACACTAAGTTTTCTTATAAATTGAATTATGTTGTGCTGGTTTCTAGTGTTCGTTACTATTTGATGTGTTGTTTTTTAGTTTATTAAGGTAGGCGTTCTCACCAATGTATTGACTGTTTCAATTTGTTCAAGCGATCTTGTGGTCAGACAAATTTTTAATGTTCTTAGATATTCCTGCATCAATTATACACTGTCCAGGCAGTGAAGGCGGCTAGAGGATTAGGAGACCCTCACTCACACACACACACTGACAGGCCGCCTAACAATAGACAGGGACAGGCTTTTGACCTGCGCTGCTGTCTTTTTAGTTACAGTCCACTAGAATAAATTAATTTTATTGTCGTATTTAAACTTTTAATTTTGATTGTTCCATTGAATTCAGACTGTAATTTCATTTAAAATAAGTCCAAACACGAAGTTTTTATGGCGATATTCAAATGTTTTACATTTATTTGTTTATTTTGAACTATTGTTATTGTTAAACTTTAGAACACCATCTAAGCGACTATTATTAAAAATGATGATTATTAAAAACTAAGTTACTGATCATCTTATTTATTTTTCAACTATTTTTCTGTGACACTCCCTTTAATATGAAATATTTTTACAAATTGATTTTTGATTTTCGAACTTGACCTCGAAATTACGAGAATCTTAAAATCTCGCCTTGGCCATTTTATTTATTTATTTTTTTTTTTTTTAACTTCCGATTCACCGATTGTGATACTCGATAAAGAGCAGATTGACGACCCACCTCTTTATTGTTATAATACTGAAAAAGTTAATCAACATATGTAACAGATTTTAATATATAGATATAAAGATTATTTTCAAACCTCATATTTTTATTTCAAATAAACAATATATGAAATAATAGTTGTTATACGTAATCGAAATAATTGTTTGTCTTTTTACTAGCACGAACTTTTAAAAATGTTATTTACTATAAAAATATTATATATTATTGTTTTACAGACACAAAATGAAATGTGATATGTATCTATGTAAATATATTAAAAAATTACTGTCCATGTTATTAAACTTTAACTATAACTTGAGAGGACAAGGTAGCGCGTCAGAAATTAAATGTGTATTATTGTATCCCGTAATTTGGAAAATAATTACCGGTATTACAGATTTCAGTAACATGCAAGAGAGACGTCCCTTCCTTACTTGGTTTACACTTGGTCGCTATAGTCATTTTTCCAGATAGAGAGGGTGATTCACCCTCAAACCAACAAACAGTAGAGGTCATTGCTTGTGTACCGGTTACCCCGAGTGAGTCACTGATTACCCGCTGATTAGTCGTTAAATAGCTTGCACGGGGTAGTGAGACCAGCAAGTCTTGTCAGAGAGCAGATCTGTCGCGTATATTGTGAGTGAATCAGTTCATTTGTGGTTAGTGTATAGTTGATTTGTGATTATGAGTCCTTGTAAAAAACGCCAAGTTTTACATACTCAATGCAGAACAATGATTGCTTCTGTTCTGTTCTATTTTGAGAAAGAGAAGAATAACGGAGGTCCTTTACTTAATACTAAGAAAGTAATGCAGAGAACAGCAGATACTTGTGGCATTTCGTTGAGATCAATACAACGTATCAACACAGAGATTAAAAAAAGTTTGGAAAATCAAGAAGATCCCTGTGTAATTGAAGTTATTGATTTATTCACAGCTGAGGACGATCAACAAGATAACACCTTAAACAGCACCAAGAGGGAAAATATTATTATTCATACTCCTCGGAAGAAAAGTTTGAAGAGAAAGCGGCCAGTAACAGACATGGATGACTTCGACAAAGGAGCTATTCGACGTCACATATTGAGCTACTATGCTCGAAAAGAAGCGCCTACCTTCAGACAACTTTGTGTGTCACTTCAAGAAGCTGGACTGTATATGGGAGGAAAATTTTCACTGAACTCACTATTATCAGACATGGGATTTCAGTACAAGAAATTTAGCAGCAGAAAAATCCTCATGGAAAAGCCGTCAGTGGCCCTGTTAAGGTGTCATTTCTTAAGAAAGATGCGTGAAGTAAATATTAAAAACACTATATTTTTGGACGAGACCTGGATCAATGAAAACACGAGAAAGGACACTGGTTGGACTGATGGCACTATCCAAGGAACTCTCGGCGGCCCTCTGGGTAAAGGCAAACGATTGATCATCTGTCATGCTGGTCGCTACGATGAATATACAAAAAGCCAGCGAGATCGGCCGCTGGCAGTTCTCAGTGTCATTTGACGGGCCGATTTAATCGGCCGCTAGCAGTTCCAACAATGAACCATAGGGCCATTTAACCGGCTTCTGGCATCCAAAGGGAGTGTCTCAGAAAAATAGTTGAAAAGTAAATTAAATGATCAGAATCTTAGTTTTTAATAATAACATTTCTTTAATAACAGTCGCGTAAATAATTCTCAGACGTTTAGCAATTACAATATTTCAAAATAAACAAGTAAGAGTAAAACATTTGAAAATCGTCGTATAAACTTCGTGTTTGGACTTATTTTAAATGAAATCACAGTCTGAATTAAATGGAACGACCAAAACTATAAGATTAAGCAGAATAACAAAATTTAATTTCTTATAGTAAACTGTATTTAAAAAGACAGCAGCGTAGGTCAAGTGCCGGCCCCTGTCTATTGTTAGGCGGCCTGCCAGTGTGCGTGCGTGAGCCAAGGGTCTCCTAATCCTCTAGCCGCCTTCACTGCCTGGACAGCGTATAGTATGTTTCAATGGAAGTCGCAGACGTAGTTTCTTATGCTGAATCGTTTCGTCAATTTTGAATAGTGGATGGTTCAAACTGTAGTTAATATATTTGAAAATTGCTTGACATTATTTCTGTCATCTACCCTCTTGAAATAAAATTTAACAATTCTCCTATCTTGTTAACGCTGTTACCGATAGTAACCAAGAAATTGATGAGTTTTTATTGGCTAACCTAGGTACAATTTTAGTAAATAGGCTAGTATTAAGATATTATTAGTTCTTCCATTTTTTAGGAAAAATACTCCTTTATAAATGTTAACTCTAATTAAATTTAATTTACATAATGTTTTTCTTCATATTATAACATAAACTTAGATACTTGTATGTTATAATTTAGTGGTTATAATCTATAGTTTTTTTATTAACAAGATTCTGGTTTTTAGGCACTATTTTCCCTCAACATTATTTTCTCATACCCATTACATAAACTTATTTAATATACCTTTCAGTCATTACTTGAAAGTGTTTTTTATTACATTTAGTTTTCTTTTATATTTTCAGTTTATTATTAGTTTATTTCTGACTTTATTTCTGTAAATGTATTACTGCTCTAGGCCCTATTTTATCTTCCACTATCTCTTTATAATTTAGTCTAATTAGCAGTGATTAATTTCTTACCTAACCCTGGATCCTTCAAACAATAAACATAATAACTTACTACTAAACTTATTGTTTATTACAATAGTTCTGCATCTTTATCACAACTTGTGATTGATGTCTTTTTAATATTACATATCATACTATGTTGCACTTTGTGTACACTGCACTTCTATAGCACCACTTATTACAATGTTTTTTCACTACTAAAGTGTTTATTGTTTAGTGTAAAGATTATACAAATGTTTTATAGTACAGTATGATACTCAAAGGTCATTCATTTCTGACTTGGGGAATGGGATACCTACTGACTTTTATTATTAGTTTTTAAAAATAATAAAAATAATAGGTATTTCTTTATATTTTTTATTAAAGAATATCGTACCTTTAATTTACTCAGTATTAGGCACTGATTATGTAATGTTACATAAAGCTCCCCCACTAGAACATGTTTATTTTTTATTTCAGCATTAAAAATTAACTGTTTTTTATTCATAATCCTTCACCTTCTTTTATTCTTCTTCATAATACAATTTTATCTCTGTCTGGTTATATACTGTTGTAAAATCTAAAACTTCTTTACCAAGAATTTGGTCCATACATTGTATAAACACGGCCACAGAATTTACCAAGCCAAAAGGTAAGCGTTTGAAATGATAATTTCGTCCTTCAAATATAAAAGCGACATATTGTCTACTGTTAGGGTGCAATTCTATCTGCCAATAGCCGCAAACGGCGTCCCAAGTGTTACGTTTTATTACTTTTCCCCCATCATTCTTTTACTTACCTTGTAAGATCTTTTTACGCACTCACCCTGACTTACCAAAAACAGAAGATTCCAAAATACTTATAGGTCACCACCAATATTTTTAAACAAAAGGACAAATATGGAAACCTAATACATTTTCCCCTTATTTACTTTTTAATTACTTACCAGGTTCGATTAGGCGAGATTTTCTATAAATGACAGGTTAGTTTAAACGGGCGTAATAACTACTCTCTACGCATGGTTATCATCATCCAAACTCTAAATTTATTTTAACACATTAAAATAAATGTCCTTAGTTATCAACGTTGTGATACAAAATTATACTACGTAAATTCTTTGAATTCCAATCATTGAGGTAAACCATCACATGAAATTTACTAGTCACAAAATTACTATACATAAATCATTAAACCAAAACCATTACAAGACATATCAGTACTTTGATCATTCGCGCTCTCTCTCTCTCTCTCTCTAATTATCCCCCTTCTTTTTCTTTTGAGATCTCATTTTAACTGGACATTTTTATAAAAAAAAAAATAGAAATTGATATAAAATTTTATTTTGTTTTGGCCATTTAATTATGTTCTTTCGCTTTTACTTAACTGCACATGGTCCGATTCGTAGCACTGCATGTTGAGATGCTTTTTTAATAATACCACTAAGTTAATCTTGTTAAAACTGTTATATTATCACCACTGTCACTAAATGCTTGTTTTAGCCTGTTTTTTATTTTTTCGTACTGCTTCATTCTTCTTACAACACTTTACTGGATAGGGCGATTATAGCATTTTCAGCCTATCGCAAACGCCCGAGGCTACGGTTGAATTACGTCTACCCAGTATAAAGTTAGGCTGCCGACGACTACTATCTAACTCTGCTGTTAGTCAACAACTAACGTTAGATGGTGGCCAAGCAGCGCGCTCCAAAGTATGTATTTTTGATTTCGCCGTCTCTGATTGGCCAGTATGTCCAAGTGGTCAGCCCGGGAATTCTGTTATTCTTTACTGCCTGTTGTAACGGACATTTTCAGTAATTCACGGCCGCATGAGTTGCCAGCGGTTGCGCGTAATAGGTCTAGACTAGTTGACTCAAAACAAAACACAGACGTGGTGTTTTGCAATAATGTTGCATGTATAGTTGATTAAGACGGGGTACCCCAAAGGTGAACATTGACTGCTTTGAATTCAGCCTGATTTAAATTATTATTTCTTAGCACACAATTCTGTACTGTTACACAAGTACTCATGTACTTACATCCACAAAATTTCTCCATTATCTCATCAATCTCACCTGGAGATGTGCGGTCATTAATGAGCATCTTATTTAACTCTTGAGCGTCGAGGCATAATCTAACTTGACCATCTTTCTTTGGTATAGCTACCAGTGGACTCGTGTATGGGGAGTTGCTTCTTTCAATTATGTCTTCCATGACCATTCTTTGAATTTCTTTTCGTGCTGCTTCCTTTAAAGCTTGAGCGATAGGATAAGACCTTTTATTAAAATATACATTGTCTTTAAACTTTACTCACACAGGACGTTTTTTTGCTTTTCCTGGTGATTCCGAAAATACCGTACAATATCTATTATAGATTTCTATAAGTTGATGTTTCTCTTCTACACTTATTATTTCCTGGGCCTGCCTACCTTGAAACTCCATTATTTTCTATCTTCCTCTGCCACATCTCTGACTCCGTTACTTTATTATTCTTACCTATGGTTAACCTATTATTTTCCCTAACATAATATGAGTTCAGACACTGAGGGGCACTTTGGCAACCAATTATCTCAGCCGATAACTCACCTTCTTCTGTACTCAGTGTAACCTTACCACTGGCCAGATCTATAATTGCAGTGTGTTGCCATAGCATATAACACCCTATTAATATTCTAAAAGGTAACCCTTTGGCTACTAAAAATTCCATAGGTATTCCTATTCCACTGTTGGTAACATTCAGAGATACTTGTTTTCTAATTGTCTTATTTTGTTTCCTGGTGGCGCCAATAATTATCTTGTTGTTAATTGGTAATGTAGGTATTCTTTCGGTGGTTAACTCTGCAATTCTGTCAAGCTCTAATTGGTAAATAATTGAAACATTTGCTCCCGTGTCAATCATAGCTTCTGCTAATATTCCATTTAATTTTACTTGTACATATACTATATCATTATTTAATGGTGCCTCTTCAATTGCTCTTTCTTCAAGTAATTCCGCCTGTAAATTTTTTAGATAATTGCTTCTGATAATTGTAATTGGTTCCTTTAATTGGTTTTGAGGACCTTGGTAAATTCTGTGCCCGGTGGTCTCTAGCAATGACGGGCTGTCACTTCTTCTCACTGCTGGTACCCGTTTCCACGACTTCCATCATTATTATGGGATTGTTCAACATTCTCCCTGGGTTGATGCTCAGGTGAATGCCTTCTCTTGTTATATTATTTTATTACTGACCAATAAATCTTACTGTGGAATATCAATAATTTTATTCAACTTTTGATCTCGGGCGCCATCTTGTTATAATACAAGCAATGAAATTTTACTTACCTTAAGGACAGAATTCGGTTAAGCGAAACTCGAAGTAACGGAATGTGTAATTTGAAATAATAAATCTTGCTTGAAATGTTTACTAAATGACATTACCTTTTAATTACATATTACTACAAAACATGTGACTCTATCGTGCGAAATACACACGCTTCTATACACCCAATAGGTGTTACGTCATGAGACGCAGTTACATTGATTAAGTCAAAAAATTTCCCTTATGCATTTCATAAGCCCTCCAAAATAACATATTCAATTATATTTTTTATGAAATAATTATAAATAATTTCACAACCCAGCACTTGTTAATTATACATTCTCTCATTCGCTCACGCTCGCATTCTTAGTACAAAGTTTTAATTTTTATTTCCAAATTGAGCTCATTTTATTTGAATTTACATAAAATATTAAAAATTTTGGCTTTATAAGTTTGCTACTTAGCTGCAAATCTGTCCCGAAGACGTCGCACCGTTACACGCGCACTAAGAGATGTTAAAACTTTAACAAAAACTTTTGTTAAAGTTACGTTACACTGTTACTGCATCTTATTTAATTACTGCACTTTTATATTATATGACAAAACTTGGTTGTGTAAGAATTTAGCTGTAAATAGCTTTTAGCGAATTTGCCGGCCGGCACACTTCACTGATGAAACAAGAGTGAGGTGTCTTTGTTCGTTACGCAGCAATTCAGAGGTGGGGGACAAACTACGTCGTCATTCCTTTGTATAGAGCCCAACTCCAGTTGTAATACGCAACGTATGTAATACGCATTGCATAGTTTTTTGGCTGACGTAATCATGTGCGCAGCTTGCGACACATTTGTATGACGACTGTTTTGCTGTTCTGGACGTATACGCTCGACCTTGACACACATCTTGTTCACTCAATATTGCGCAGTTGCAAACTCTCAATACAACTTTACCAATTTTTTTATATGGGACTTTAAAATAAAATACACTTTATATCGATTATTCCCCAAAATATAATAGGGCCAGAATTGTACTGTTACACTCTCTTCCTCACTGTTTCTGGATCTTTGATGTTCTTCGCTTCTACTTCTTTGCGGAACTTCCTCTCTTTGGTATTAATTGCTATTGTAGCTTCTGTTATTGAAATTTCGCTGTCTTCCTCGGTATCGACTATTATTATAATTATGATTAGCCCTTACATAATGTACTCTTTGTTGAGTGTCTCTCGGTTGTTCATTCCTACGATCATCTGTATTTTCTGATCTCCATCTACTTCTTCTGTAATAAGATTGTTGCTCATAATTCACTAATAGAGCTTCCATACCTCCGATAGTTTTAATTTGTCCACTCAATCAAGCACTGATAATCTTCTCATCAAAATGATAAGCTATTTTGGTTACCAGACACTCCTCTGGAATCTTTGGGTCTAAAACTTTGCCACACATACTTTTCCTAAAAAGTATGCCGTAGGTGTCTGTCCTTTAACGCTGTCATACCTCCCATGACAGATATCGTCCCGAATAATATTTTGTACACATTCTGCCCAATACTTCAGTTTGAATAACTGTTTAAATTTATCATAATTACACACTTCATTCCTAATGACTGTCCACCAGTTGTCTGTAATGTTTTTGAAACATTCATCTAAGATGCCCTTGATCATATTCCACCTGGTTTCTTATGATCGGTTCAGTATTTCTTCTACTCTTTCTAAAAATTCTAGAGGGTTTCTTCTGTAGTCCTGAAAGTTCACATTTTCTCTACTATCTTGTATGGTATGTTGAGCGTTAAATGTTGGTCTAACACCCATTCTATCAATCTCCCCTTGTATATTTATTTGGAGATGTTGTAAATTTTCTATTTTCTCCCCCTGATTATTTACCTATTCTATGTTGTCATTAAATTTGGTTATTTTACCAGCTATGTCACTCTTCATACTGTCTAATTGATCTTTATTTTTCTGTTGTGTGGCCATTATTCGGACTTGATTACTATGTTCACCTCGATCCATCCTGGCATCTATTTCCGTTCTGAATTGTCCGATGGTTTCTTCGATTTTATCTAGTCTTTGCTTGGTCTCTGTTATTTGCTTTTATGTTTCCTCCTTATATCCATCTACTCTTTGGCTAAGTGTGTTACTGACCATTTCAATCTTCTCATGAATTTGCTTTAATTTTTCATTATTTTCTTCAAATTTTTTATTCATATCTTCTCTTTGTCCTTTAATAGTTTCTCTCAATTCGTGGTTTTGGTCATTCATGGTTTGTCTTATTTCTCCATGAATGGCTTCAATTGTTTCGTTTATTTGCTTTACTAAACTTTCCCTCAAGGTTTCGTTTTGTTTCCTGGAGTTTTCCTCCATCTTGTCAAATTTTTCGCTCAAAGTTTCATTTTGTTTCCTTGAGTTTACCTTATTTTCCTCATTTATTTTCCTTAGATTTTCGTTATTTTTCTCATTTGTTTGTTTATTGCTTTCTTTAGTGCTATCAATTTTCTCCATCATTAGCCTCATCATTTCTTGCCAATTTGGTTCTCTGGCTTCCGGTTTGTCGCCCGCCTGTTGCTCCTTTTCCGTGTCTGTGACTACTTCGGTTTCTTCTTTATCGCCTGTCTGTTGTTCCATTTCACTGTCCGTGACTACTTCTATTTCTTGTTCCTGTCCACCTTCTTCCTTCTCCGTGTCTTCTGTCCTCTTCTTTGGCCTGCCTCTGGTATGCATTTCTTAGCTTCTTACAGTTGCCGACAAAAATTAGGTTTTTCGTTATATTAAGTACTTGCATAAAAAATTCTTTCCTAATTTAAGCCCTCTAAGTTGAGCACCATTTGTAATGTACCGCGAGCTTTCTACGTGTGTTACTCGATGTGTTACATCTATTTGATACTCTGACTGTGTTATTTTGTTTATTGTGTAAATCTTTCATTAAAATAAACCACGGGATCCTTTGCCGTTTTTTATCTCCTTGCAGGTATTACAGTTCAGTTGATAGGGAGAGAGAGAGAGAGAGAGAGAGAGAGAGAGAGAGAGAGAGAGAGAGAGAGAGAGAGAGAGAGAGAGAGAGACAGACAGACAGAGTGAGAGAGTTCCTCTCTTGGTGTACTGTTTTATCGTTTTATTTAAACGCGCTTTGCATCAGCTGTTTTCAATGTGATAACCAGTGACAGGTTATGTTGGCCATTGTACTTCATATGCTATGATGACTGCGCTAACTTTCACACTCTTCTCTGCTATTCACCGGTTTCCTGTAACAAATCTGCTATCTACAAAGAATAATACAAAGTCAATTCCCTAAAAGAAATGTATTTATTGATTGAAATTGGTTTATTGATTGAAGCCAAAAGGTAAGCATTTGAAATGATAACTTCGTCCTTCAAATGTAAAAGCGACATATTGTCTACTGTTAGGGTGCAAGTCTATCTGCCAATAGCCGCAAACGGCGTCCCAAGTGTTATGTTTTATTACTTTTCCCCCTCATACTTTTACTTACCTTGTACGATCTTTTTACACACTCGCCCTAACTTACCAAAAACAGAAGATTCCAAAATACTTATAGGTCACCATCAATATTTTTAAACAAAAGGACAAATATGGAAACCTTAAGACATTTTCCCCTTATTTATTTTTAATTACTTACCAGGTTCGATTAGGCGAGATTTTCCATACAGGACAGGTTATGTTAAACGGGCGTAATAACTACTCTCTACGCATGGTTATCATCATACAAACTATAAATTTATTTTAACACCTTAAAATAAATGTCCTTAGTTATCAACATTGTGATACAAAATTATACTACGAAAATTCTTTGAATTCCAATCATTGAAGTTAAACCCTCAAATGAAATTTGCTAGTCACAAAATTACTATACATAAATCATTAAACCAAAACCATTACAAGACATATCAGTACTTTGATCATTCGCGCGCTCTCTCTCTCTCTCTGTCTAATTATCCCCCTTCTTTTTCTTTTGAGATCTCATTTTAACTGGACATTTTTATATAAAAAAAAAAATAGAAATTGATATAAAATTTTATTTTGTTTTGGCCATTTAATTATGTTCTTTCGCTTTTACTTAACTGCACATGATCCGATTCGTAGCACTGCCTGTTGAGACGCTTTTTTAATAATACCACTAAGTTAATCTTGTTAAAACTGTTATATTATCATCACTGTCACTAAATGCTTGTTTTAGCCTGTTTTTTATTTTTTCGTACTGCTTCATTCTTCTTACAACACTTTACTGGATAGGCCGATTATAGCATTTTCGGCCTATCGCAAATGCCCGAGGCTACGGTTGAATTACGTCTACCCAGTATAAAGGTAGGCTGCCGACGACTACTATCTAACTCTGCTGTTAGTCAACAACTAACGTTAGGTGGTGGCCAAGCAGCGCGCGCCAAAGTATGTATTTTTGATTTTGCCGTCTCTGATTAGCCGGTATGTCCAAGCGGTCAGCCCAGGAATTCTGGTATTCTTTACTGTCTGTTGTAATGGACGTTTTCAGTCATTCACGGCCGCATGAGTTGCCAGCGGTTGCGCGTAATAGGTCTAGACTAGTTGACTCAAAGCAAAACACAGACGTGGTGTTTTGCAATAATGTTGCATGTATAGTTGATTAAGACGGGGTACCCCAAAGGTGAACATTGACTGCTTTGAATTCAGCCTGATTTAAATTATTATTTCTTAGCACACAATTCTGTACTGTTACACAAGTACTCATGTACTTACATCCACAAAATTTCTCCATTATCTCATCAATCTCACCTGGAGATGTGCGGTCATTAATGAGCATCTTATTTAACTCTTGAGCGTCGAGGCATAATCTAACTTGACCATCTTTCTTTGGTATAGCTACCAGTGGACTCGTGTATGGGGAGTTGCTTCTTTCAATTATGTCTTCCATGACCATTCTTTGAATTTCTTTTCGTGCTGCTTCCTTTAAAGCTTGAGCGATGGTATAAGACCTTTTATTAAAATATACATTGTCTTTAAACTTTACTCACACAGGACGTTTTTTGCTTTTCCTGGTGATTCCGAAAATACCATACAATATCTATTATAGATTTCTATAAGTTGATGTTTCTCTTCTACACTTATTATTTCCTGGGCCTGCCTACCTTGAAACTCCATTATTTTCTATCTTCCTCTGCCACATCTCTGACTCCGTTACTTTATTATTCTTACCTATGGTTAACCTATTATTCTCCCTAACATAATATGAGTTCAGACACTGAGGGGCACTTTGGCAACCAATTATCTCAGCCGATAACTCACCTTCTTCTGTACTCAGTGTAACCTTACCACTGGCCAGATCTATAATTGCAGTGTGTTGCCGTAGCATATAACACCCTATTAATATTCTAAAAGGTAACACTTTGGCTACTAAAAATTCCATAGGTATTCCTATTCCACTGTTGGTAACATTCAGAGATACTTGTTTTCTAATTGTCTTATTTTGTTTCCTGGTGGCGCCAATAATTATCTTGTTGTTAATTGGTAATGTAGGTATTCTTTCAGTGGTTAACTCTGCAATTCTGTCAAGCTCTAATTGGTAAATAATTGAAACATTTGCTCCCGTGTCAATCATAGCTTCTGCTAATATTCCATTTAATTTTACTTGTACATATACTATATCATTATTTAATGGTGCCTCTTCAATTGCTCTTTCTTCAAGTAATTCCGCCTGTAAATTTTTTAGATAATTGCTTCTGATAATTGTAATTGGTTCCTTTAATTGGTTTTGAGGACCTTGGTAAATTCTGTGCCCGGTGGTCTCTAGCAATGACGGGCTGTCACTTCTTCTCACTGCTGGTACCCGTTTCCACGACTTCCATCATTATTATGGGATTGTTCAACATTCTCCCTGGGTTGATGCTCAGGTGAATGCCTTCTCTTGTTATATTATTTTATTACTGACCAATAAATCTTACTGTGGAATATCAATAATTTTATTCAACTTTTGATCTCGGGCGCCATCTTGTTATAATACAAGCAATGAAATTTTACTTACCTTAAGGACAGAATTCGGTTAAGCGAAACTCGAAGTAACGGAATGTGTAATTTGAAATAATAAATCTTGCTTGAAATGTTTACTAAATGACATTACCTTTTAATTACATATTACTACAAAACATGTGACTCTATCGTGCGAAATACACACGCTTCTATACACCCAATAGGTGTTACGTCATGAGACGCAGTTACATTGATTAAGTCAAAAAATTTCCCTTATGCATTTCATAAGCCCTCCAAAATAACATATTCAATTATATTTTTTATGATATAATTATAAATAATTTCACAACCCAGCACTTGTTAATTATACATTCTCTCATTCGCTCACGCTCGCATTCTTAGTACAAAGTTTTAATTTTTATTTCCAAATTGAGCTCATTTTATTTGAATTTACATAAAATATTAAAAATTTTGGCTTTATAAGTTTGCTACTTAGCTGCAAATCTGTCCCGAAGACGTCGCACCGTTACACGCGCACTAAGAGATGTTAAAACTTTAACAAAAACTTTTGTTAAAGTTACGTTACACTGTTACTGCATCTTATTTAATTACTGCACTTTTATATTATATGACAAAACTTGGTTGTGTAAGAATTTAGCTGTAAATAGCTTTTAGCGAATTTGCCGGCCGGCACACTTCACTGATGAAACAAGAGTGAGGTGTCTTTGTTCGTTACGCAGCAATTCAGAGGTGGGGGACAAACTACGTCGTCATTCCTTTGTATAGAGCCCAACTCCAGTTGTAATACGCAACGTATGTAATACGCATTGCATAGTTTTTTGGCTGACGTAATCATGTGCGCAGCTTGCGACACATTTGTATGACGACTGTTTTGCTGTTCTGGACGTATACGCTCGACCTTGACACACATCTTGTTCACTCAATATTGCGCAGTTGCAAACTCTCAATACAACTTTACCAATTTTTTTATATGGGACTTTAAAATAAAATACACTTTATATCGATTATTCCCCAAAATATAATAGGGCCAGAATTGTACTGTTACACTCTCTTCCTCACTGTTTCTGGATCTTTGATGTTCTTCGCTTCTACTTCTTTGCGGAACTTCCTCTCTTTGGTATTAATTGCTATTGTAGCTTCTGTTATTGAAATTTCGCTGTCTTCCTCGGTATCGACTATTATTATAATTATGATTAGCCCTTACATAATGTACTCTTTGTTGAGTGTCTCTCGGTTGTTCATTCCTACGATCATCTGTATTTTCTGATCTCCATCTACTTCTTCTGTAATAAGATTCTTGCTCATAATTCACTAATAGAGCTTCCATACCTCCGATAGTTTTAATTTGTCCACTCAATCAAGCACTGATAATCTTCTCATCAAAATGATAAGCTATTTTGGTTACCAGACACTCCTCTGGAATCTTTGGGTCTAAAACTTTGCCACACATACTTTTCCTAAAAAGTATGCCGTAGGTGTCTGTCCTTTAACGCTGTCATACCTCCCATGACAGATATCGTCCCGAATAATATTTTGTACACATTCTGCCCAATACTTCAGTTTGAATAACTGTTTAAATTTATCATAATTACACACTTCATTCCTAATGACTGTCCACCAGTTGTCTGTAATGTTTTTGAAACATTCATCTAAGATGCCCTTGATCATATTCCACCTGGTTTCTTATGATCGGTTCAGTATTTCTTCTACTCTTTCTAAAAATTCTAGAGGGTTTCTTCTGTAGTCCTGAAAGTTCACACTTTCTCTACTATCTTGTATGGTATGTTGAGCGTTAAATGTTGGTCTAACACCCATTCTATCAATCTCCCCTTGTATATTTATTTGGAGATGTTGTAAATTTTCTATTTTCTCCCCCTGATTATTTACCTATTCTATGTTGTCATTAAATTTGGTTATTTTACCAGCTATGTCACTCTTCATACTGTCTAATTGATCTTTATTTTTCTGTTGTGTGGCCATTATTCGGACTTGATTACTATGTTCACCTCGATCCATCCTGGCATCTATTTCCGTTCTGAATTGTCCGATGGTTTCTTCGATTTTATCTAGTCTTTGCTTGGTCTCTGTTATTTGCTTTTATGTTTCCTCCTTATATCCATCTACTCTTTGGCTAAGTGTGTTACTGACCATTTCAATCTTCTCATGAATTTGCTTTAATTTTTCATTATTTTCTTCAAATTTTTTATTCATATCTTCTCTTTGTCCGTTAATAGTTTCTCTCAATTCGTGGTTTTGGTCATTCATGGTTTGTCTTATTTCTCCATGAATGGTTTCAATTGTTTCGTTTATTTGCTTTACTAAACTTTCCCTCAAGGTTTAGTTTTGTTTCCTGGAGTTTTCCTCCATCTTGTCAAATTTTTCGCTCAAAGTTTCATTTTGTTTCCTTGAGTTTACCTTATTTTCCTCATTTATTTTCCTTAGATTTTCGTTATTTTTCTCATTTGTTTGTTTATTGCTTTCTTTAGTGCTATCAATTTTCTCCATCATTAGCCTCATCATTTCTTGCCAATTTGGTTCTCTGGCTTCCGGTTTGTCGCCCGCCTGTTGCTCCTTTACCGTGTCTGTGACTACTTCGGTTTCTTCTTTATCGCCTGTCTGTTGTTCCATTTCACTGTCCGTGACTACTTCTATTTCTTGTTCCTGTCCACCTTCTTCCTTCTCCGTGTCTTCTGTCCTCTTCTTTGGCCTGCCTCTGGTATGCATTTCTTAGCTACTTACAGTTGCCGACAAAAATTAGGTTTTTCGTTATATTAAGTACTTGCGTAAAAAATTCTTTCCTAATTTAAGCCCTCTAAGTTGAGCACCATTTGTAATGTACCGCGAGCTTTCTACGTGTGTTACTCGATGTGTTACATCTATTTGATACTCTGACTGTGTTATTTTGTTTATTGTGTAAATCTTTCATTAAAATAAACCACGGGATCCTTTGCCGTTTTTTATCTCCTTGCAGGTATTACAGTTCAGTTGATAGGGAGAGAGAGAGCGAGAGAGAGAGAGAGAGAGAGAGAGAGAGAGAGAGAGAGAGAGAGAGTTCCTCTCTTGGTGTACTGTTTTATCGTTTTATTTAAACGCACTTTGCATCAGCTGTTTTCAATGTGATAACCAGTGACAGGTTATGTTGGCCATTGTACTTCATATGCTATGATGACTGCGCTAACTTTCACACTCCTCTCTGCTATTCACCGGTTTCCTGTAACAAATCTGCTATCTACAAAGAATAATACAAAGTCAATTCCCTAAAAGAAATGTATTTATTGATTGAAATTGGTTTATTGATTGAAGCCAAAAGGTAAGCATTTGAAATGATAACTTCGTCCTTCAAATGTAAAAGCGACATATTGTCTACTGTTAGGGTGCAAGTCTATCTGCCAATAGCCGCAAACGGCGTCCCAAGTGTTATGTTTTATTACTTTTCCCCCTCATACTTTTACTTACCTTGTACGATCTTTTTACACACTCGCCCTAACTTACCAAAAACAGAAGATTCCAAAATACTTATAGGTCACCATCAATATTTTTAAACAAAAGGACAAATATGGAAACCTTAAGACATTTTCCCCTTATTACTTCCATATTCCTTAAGGAATGGAAGTATGGTGATGGCAAAAAAAATCGTGTTCGAGATTATTGCAGATTCTGATTCTACTACACTCAAAACATGAAAAAAAGTCGTTTTCCGAAAAGTGTCTGTGTGTCTGTCTGTCTGTCTGTGTGTCTGTGTGTCTGTCTGTCTGTCTGTAGATTTTTTTTCTATGGCAAACGATAACTGCCGCAAATTCAAACAGAATCAAATAATTTTTTGCATACAGCCCGGTTTTGCAGAGTTCTCGCGACCTATTGTTTTTGGTGAAGATCGGTTGAGGGAAAGGGGTAGTTTACCTGCAACGGTTTTTTTTTAGCAAGGGTAATTTTGTTTGTTTGGCAAACGATAACAGCCGCAAATTCAAACAGAATCAAATAATGTTTCGCATACAGCCCTGAATTGTAGAGTTCTCAAGACCTATTGTTTTTGGTGAAGATCGGTTAAGGGAAAGGGGTAGTTTACCTGTAACGTTTTATGTTTTAACAAGGGTATTTCCTATGGCAAACGATAACAGCCGCAAATTCAAACAGAATGAAAAGATTATTTGCATACAGCCCTAAATTGTAGAGTTCTCAAGACCTTTTGTTTTTGGTGAAGATCGGTTAAGGGAAAGGGGTAGTTTACCTACAACGTTTTTTTAACAAGGGTATTTTCTATGGCAAACGATAACAGCCGCAAATTCAAACAGAATCAAATAATTTTCTGCATACAGCCCTGATTTGTAGAGTACTCAAGACCTATTGTTTTTGGTGAAGATCGGTTGAGGGGAAGGGGTAGTTTACCAGCAACGTTTTTTATCATGCGTATTTTCTATGGCAAACGACAACTGCCGCAAATTCAAACAGAATCAAATAATTTTTTGCATACAGCCCTGATTTGTAGAGTACTCGCGACCTATTGTTTTTGGTGAAGATCGGTTGAGGGGAAGGGGTAGTTTACCTGCAACGGTTTTTTTTATCAAGGGAAATTTTTTTTTTTTGGCAAACGATAACAGCCGCAAATTCAAACAGAATCAAATAATGTTTCGCATACAGCCCTGAATTGTAGATTTCACAAGACCTATTGTTTTTGGTGAAGATCGGTTGAGGGAAAGGGGTAGTTTACCTGCAACGTTTTTTTAACAAGGGTATTTTCTATGGCAAACGATAACAGCCGCAATTTCTAACAGAATCAAATAATGTTTTGCATACAGCCCTGATTTGTAGAGTACTCAAGACCTATTGTTTTTGGTGAAGATCGGTTAAGGGGAAGGGGTAGTTTACCAGCAACGTTTGTTTATCAAGCGTATTTTCTATGGCAAACGATAACAGCCGCAAATTCAAACAGAATCAAATAATTTTTAGCATACGTCCCTGAATTGTACAGGTCTCAATGCCTTTCGATTTTGGTGAAGATCGGTTAAGGGGAAGGGGTAGTTTACCTGCAACCTTTTACGTTTTAACAAGAGTAAAGTACTTGAAAATTTATTTAAACTTTTTGAAACAATGGTAATTGTTAAAAATAAAATAATAATGTTGCCAGGCAATAAAATTATAATTTTTTCATTTTAATGTAATATAATATTTTTCATTTAATACAGCAATAAAAAGGCAGGTAAGACACAGCCTGGCTGTTTGGCTGAAAATGATTTTAAATATAAATCTTAGAATATGGAAGTCATGTATGGTTCTCCATACCGATATTTTATTTTTAATTACTTACCAGGTTCGATTAGGCGAGATTTTCCATACAGGACAGGTTATGTTAAACGGGCGTAATAACTACTCTCTACGCATGGTTATCATCATACAAACTCTAAATTTATTTTAACACATTAAAATAAATGTCCTTAGTTATCAACATTGTGATACAAAATTATACTACGAAAATTCTTTGAATTCCAATCATTGAAGTTAAACCCTCAAATGAAATTTGCTAGTCACAAAATTACTATACATAAATCATTAAACCAAAACCATTACAAGACATATCAGTACTTTGATCATTCGCGCGCGCTCTCTCTCTCTCTCTGTCTAATTATCCCCCTTCTTTTTCTTTTGAGATCTCATTTTAACTGGACATTTTTATATAAAAAAAAAAATAGAAATTGATATAAAATTTTATTTTGTTTTGGCCATTTAATTATGTTCTTTCGCTTTTACTTAACTGCACATGATCCGATTCGTAGCACTGCCTGTTGAGACGCTTTTTTAATAATACCACTAAGTTAATCTTGTTAAAACTGTTATATTATCATCACTGTCACTAAATGCTTGTTTTAGCCTGTTTTTTATTTTTTCGTACTGCTTCATTCTTCTTACAACACTTTACTGGATAGGCCGATTATAGCATTTTCGGCCTATCGCAAATGCCCGAGGCTACGGTTGAATTACGTCTACCCAGTATAAAGGTAGGCTGCCGACGACTACTATCTAACTCTGCTGTTAGTCAACAACTAACGTTAGGTGGTGGCCAAGCAGCGCGCGCCAAAGTATGTATTTTTGATTTTGCCGTCTCTGATTAGCCGGTATGTCCAAGCGGTCAGCCCAGGAATTCTGGTATTCTTTACTGTCTGTTGTAATGGACGTTTTCAGTAATTCACGGCCGCATGAGTTGCCAGCGGTTGCGCGTAATAGGTCTAGACTAGTTGACTCAAAGCAAAACACAGACGTGGTGTTTTGCAATAATGTTGCATGTATAGTTGATTAAGACGGGGTACCCCAAAGGTGAACATTGACTGCTTTGAATTCAGCCTGATTTAAATTATTATTTCTTAGCACACAATTCTGTACTGTTACACAAGTACTCATGTACTTACATCCACAAAATTTCTCCATTATCTCATCAATCTCACCTGGAGATGTGCGGTCATTAATGAGCATCTTATTTAACTCTTGAGCGTCGAGGCATAATCTAACTTGACCATCTTTCTTTGGTATAGCTACCAGTGGACTCGTGTATGGGGAGTTGCTTCTTTCAATTATGTCTTCCATGACCATTCTTTGAATTTCTTTTCGTGCTGCTTCCTTTAAAGCTTGAGCGATAGTATAAGACCTTTTATTAAAATATACATTGTCTTTAAACTTTACTCACACAGGACGTTTTTTGCTTTTCCTGGTGATTCCGAAAATACCATACAATATCTATTATAGATTTCTATAAGTTGATGTTTCTCTTCTACACTTATTATTTCCTGGGCCTGCCTACCTTGAAACTCCATTATTTTCTATCTTCCTCTGCCACATCTCTGACTCCGTTACTTTATTATTCTTACCTATGGTTAACCTATTATTCTCCCTAACATAATATGAGTTCAGACACTGAGGGGCACTTTGGCAACCAATTATCTCAGCCGATAACTCACCTTCTTCTGTACTCAGTGTAACCTTACCACTGGCCAGATCTATAATTGCAGTGTGTTGCCGTAGCATATAACACCCTATTAATATTCTAAAAGGTAACCCTTTGGCTACTAAAAATTCCATAGGTATTCCTATTCCACTGTTGGTAACATTCAGAGATACTTGTTTTCTAATTGTCTTATTTTGTTTCCTGGTGGCGCCAATAATTATCTTGTTGTTAATTGGTAATGTAGGTATTCTTTCGGTGGTTAACTCTGCAATTCTGTCAAGCTCTAATTGGTAAATAATTGAAACATTTGCTCCCGTGTCAATCATAGCTTCTGCTAATATTCCATTTAATTTTACTTGTACATATACTATATCATTATTTAATGGTGCCTCTTCAATTGCTCTTTCTTCAAGTAATTCCGCCTGTAAATTTTTTAGATAATTGCTTCTGATAATTGTAATTGGTTCCTTTAATTGGTTTTGAGGACCTTGGTAAATTCTGTGCCCGGTGGTCTCTAGCAATGACGGGCTGTCACTTCTTCTCACTGCTGGTACCCGTTTCCACGACTTCCATCATTATTATGGGATTGTTCAACATTCTCCCTGGGTTGATGCTCAGGTGAATGCCTTCTCTTGTTATATTATTTTATTACTGACCAATAAATCTTACTGTGGAATATCAATAATTTTATTCAACTTTTGATCTCGGGCGCCATCTTGTTATAATACAAGCAATGAAATTTTACTTACCTTAAGGACAGAATTCGGTTAAGCGAAACTCGAAGTAACGGAATGTGTAATTTGAAATAATAAATCTTGCTTGAAATGTTTACTAAATGACATTACCTTTTAATTACATATTACTACAAAACATGTGACTCTATCGTGCGAAATACACACGCTTCTATACACCCAATAGGTGTTACGTCATGAGACGCAGTTACATTGATTAAGTCAAAAAATTTCCCTTATGCATTTCATAAGCCCTCCAAAATAACATATTCAATTATATTTTTTATGATATAATTATAAATAATTTCACAACCCAGCACTTGTTAATTATACATTCTCTCATTCGCTCACGCTCGCATTCTTAGTACAAAGTTTTAATTTTTATTTCCAAATTGAGCTCATTTTATTTGAATTTACATAAAATATTAAAAATTTTGGCTTTATAAGTTTGCTACTTAGCTGCAAATCTGTCCCGAAGACGTCGCACCGTTACACGCGCACTAAGAGATGTTAAAACTTTAACAAAAACTTTTGTTAAAGTTACGTTACACTGTTACTGCATCTTATTTAATTACTGCACTTTTATATTATATGACAAAACTTGGTTGTGTAAGAATTTAGCTGTAAATAGCTTTTAGCGAATTTGCCGGCCGGCACACTTCACTGATGAAACAAGAGTGAGGTGTCTTTGTTCGTTACGCAGCAATTCAGAGGTGGGGGACAAACTACGTCGTCATTCCTTTGTATAGAGCCCAACTCCAGTTGTAATACGCAACGTATGTAATACGCATTGCATAGTTTTTTGGCTGACGTAATCATGTGCGCAGCTTGCGACACATTTGTATGACGACTGTTTTGCTGTTCTGGACGTATACGCTCGACCTTGACACACATCTTGTTCACTCAATATTGCGCAGTTGCAAACTCTCAATACAACTTTACCAATTTTTTTATATGGGACTTTAAAATAAAATACACTTTATATCGATTATTCCCCAAAATATAATAGGGCCAGAATTGTACTGTTACACTCTCTTCCTCACTGTTTCTGGATCTTTGATGTTCTTCGCTTCTACTTCTTTGCGGAACTTCCTCTCTTTGGTATTAATTGCTATTGTAGCTTCTGTTATTGAAATTTCGCTGTCTTCCTCGGTATCGACTATTATTATAATTATGATTAGCCCTTACATAATGTACTCTTTGTTGAGTGTCTCTCGGTTGTTCATTCCTACGATCATCTGTATTTTCTGATCTCCATCTACTTCTTCTGTAATAAGATTCTTGCTCATAATTCACTAATAGAGCTTCCATACCTCCGATAGTTTTAATTTGTCCACTCAATCAAGCACTGATAATCTTCTCATCAAAATGATAAGCTATTTTGGTTACCAGACACTCCTCTGGAATCTTTGGGTCTAAAACTTTGCCACACATACTTTTCCTAAAAAGTATGCCGTAGGTGTCTGTCCTTTAACGCTGTCATACCTCCCATGACAGATATCGTCCCGAATAATATTTTGTACACATTCTGCCCAATACTTCAGTTTGAATAACTGTTTAAATTTATCATAATTACACACTTCATTCCTAATGACTGTCCACCAGTTGTCTGTAATGTTTTTGAAACATTCATCTAAGATGCCCTTGATCATATTCCACCTGGTTTCTTATGATCGGTTCAGTATTTCTTCTACTCTTTCTAAAAATTCTAGAGGGTTTCTTCTGTAGTCCTGAAAGTTCACACTTTCTCTACTATCTTGTATGGTATGTTGAGCGTTAAATGTTGGTCTAACACCCATTCTATCAATCTCCCCTTGTATATTTATTTGGAGATGTTGTAAATTTTCTATTTTCTCCCCCTGATTATTTACCTATTCTATGTTGTCATTAAATTTGGTTATTTTACCAGCTATGTCACTCTTCATACTGTCTAATTGATCTTTATTTTTCTGTTGTGTGGCCATTATTCGGACTTGATTACTATGTTCACCTCGATCCATCCTGGCATCTATTTCCGTTCTGAATTGTCCGATGGTTTCTTCGATTTTATCTAGTCTTTGCTTGGTCTCTGTTATTTGCTTTTATGTTTCCTCCTTATATCCATCTACTCTTTGGCTAAGTGTGTTACTGACCATTTCAATCTTCTCATGAATTTGCTTTAATTTTTCATTATTTTCTTCAAATTTTTTATTCATATCTTCTCTTTGTCCGTTAATAGTTTCTCTCAATTCGTGGTTTTGGTCATTCATGGTTTGTCTTATTTCTCCATGAATGGTTTCAATTGTTTCGTTTATTTGCTTTACTAAACTTTCCCTCAAGGTTTAGTTTTGTTTCCTGGAGTTTTCCTCCATCTTGTCAAATTTTTCGCTCAAAGTTTCATTTTGTTTCCTTGAGTTTACCTTATTTTCCTCATTTATTTTCCTTAGATTTTCGTTATTTTTCTCATTTGTTTGTTTATTGCTTTCTTTAGTGCTATCAATTTTCTCCATCATTAGCCTCATCATTTCTTGCCAATTTGGTTCTCTGGCTTCCGGTTTGTCGCCCGCCTGTTGCTCCTTTACCGTGTCTGTGACTACTTCGGTTTCTTCTTTATCGCCTGTCTGTTGTTCCATTTCACTGTCCGTGACTACTTCTATTTCTTGTTCCTGTCCACCTTCTTCCTTCTCCGTGTCTTCTGTCCTCTTCTTTGGCCTGCCTCTGGTATGCATTTCTTAGCTTCTTACAGTTGCCGACAAAAATTAGGTTTTTCGTTATATTAAGTACTTGCGTAAAAAATTCTTTCCTAATTTAAGCCCTCTAAGTTGAGCACCATTTGTAATGTACCGCGAGCTTTCTACGTGTGTTACTCGATGTGTTACATCTATTTGATACTCTGACTGTGTTATTTTGTTTATTGTGTAAATCTTTCATTAAAATAAACCACGGGATCCTTTGCCGTTTTTTATCTCCTTGCAGGTATTACAGTTCAGTTGATAGGGAGAGAGAGAGCGAGAGAGAGAGAGAGAGAGAGAGAGAGAGAGAGAGAGAGAGAGAGAGAGAGAGAGAGAGAGAGTTCCTCTCTTGGTGTACTGTTTTATCGTTTTATTTAAACGCACTTTGCATCAGCTGTTTTCAATGTGATAACCAGTGACAGGTTATGTTGGCCATTGTACTTCATATGCTATGATGACTGCGCTAACTTTCACACTCCTCTCTGCTATTCACCGGTTTCCTGTAACAAATCTGCTATCTACAAAGAATAATACAAAGTCAATTCCCTAAAAGAAATGTATTTATTGATTGAAATTGGTTTATTGATTGAAGCCAAAAGGTAAGCATTTGAAATGATAACTTCGTCCTTCAAATGTAAAAGCGACATATTGTCTACTGTTAGGGTGCAAGTCTATCTGCCAATAGCCGCAAACGGCGTCCCAAGTGTTATGTTTTATTACTTTTCCCCCTCATACTTTTACTTACCTTGTACGATCTTTTTACACACTCGCCCTAACTTACCAAAAACAGAAGATTCCAAAATACTTATAGGTCACCATCAATATTTTTAAACAAAAGGACAAATATGGAAACCTTAAGACATTTTCCCCTTATTACTTCCATATTCCTTAAGGAATGGAAGTATGGTGATGGCAAAAAAAATCGTGTTCGAGATTATTGCAGATTCTGATTCTACTACACTCAAAACATGAAAAAAAGTCGTTTTCCGAAAAGTGTCTGTGTGTCTGTCTGTCTGTCTGTGTGTCTGTGTGTCTGTCTGTCTGTCTGTAGATTTTTTTTCTATGGCAAACGATAACTGCCGCAAATTCAAACAGAATCAAATAATTTTTTGCATACAGCCCGGTTTTGCAGAGTTCTCGCGACCTATTGTTTTTGGTGAAGATCGGTTGAGGGAAAGGGGTAGTTTACCTGCAACGGTTTTTTTTTAGCAAGGGTAATTTTGTTTGTTTGGCAAACGATAACAGCCGCAAATTCAAACAGAATCAAATAATGTTTCGCATACAGCCCTGAATTGTAGAGTTCTCAAGACCTATTGTTTTTGGTGAAGATCGGTTAAGGGAAAGGGGTAGTTTACCTGTAACGTTTTATGTTTTAACAAGGGTATTTCCTATGGCAAACGATAACAGCCGCAAATTCAAACAGAATGAAAAGATTATTTGCATACAGCCCTAAATTGTAGAGTTCTCAAGACCTTTTGTTTTTGGTGAAGATCGGTTAAGGGAAAGGGGTAGTTTACCTACAACGTTTTTTTAACAAGGGTATTTTCTATGGCAAACGATAACAGCCGCAAATTCAAACAGAATCAAATAATTTTCTGCATACAGCCCTGATTTGTAGAGTACTCAAGACCTATTGTTTTTGGTGAAGATCGGTTGAGGGGAAGGGGTAGTTTACCAGCAACGTTTTTTATCATGCGTATTTTCTATGGCAAACGACAACTGCCGCAAATTCAAACAGAATCAAATAATTTTTTGCATACAGCCCTGATTTGTAGAGTACTCGCGACCTATTGTTTTTGGTGAAGATCGGTTGAGGGGAAGGGGTAGTTTACCTGCAACGGTTTTTTTTATCAAGGGAAATTTTTTTTTTTTGGCAAACGATAACAGCCGCAAATTCAAACAGAATCAAATAATGTTTCGCATACAGCCCTGAATTGTAGATTTCTCAAGACCTATTGTTTTTGGTGAAGATCGGTTGAGGGAAAGGGGTAGTTTACCTGCAACGTTTTTTTAACAAGGGTATTTTCTATGGCAAACGATAACAGCCGCAATTTCTAACAGAATCAAATAATGTTTTGCATACAGCCCTGATTTGTAGAGTACTCAAGACCTATTGTTTTTGGTGAAGATCGGTTAAGGGGAAGGGGTAGTTTACCAGCAACGTTTGTTTATCAAGCGTATTTTCTATGGCAAACGATAACAGCCGCAAATTCAAACAGAATCAAATAATTTTTAGCATACGTCCCTGAATTGTACAGGTCTCAATGCCTTTCGATTTTGGTGAAGATCGGTTAAGGGGAAGGGGTAGTTTACCTGCAACCTTTTACGTTTTAACAAGAGTAAAGTACTTGAAAATTTATTTAAACTTTTTGAAACAATGGTAATTGTTAAAAATAAAATAATAATGTTGCCAGGCAATAAAATTATAATTTTTTCATTTTAATGTAATATAATATTTTTCATTTAATACAGCAATAAAAAGGCAGGTAAGACACAGCCTGGCTGTTTGGCTGAAAATGATTTTAAATATAAATCTTAGAATATGGAAGTCATGTATGGTTCTCCATACCGATATTTTATTTTTAATTACTTACCAGGTTCGATTAGGCGAGATTTTCCATACAGGACAGGTTATGTTAAACGGGCGTAATAACTACTCTCTACGCATGGTTATCATCATACAAACTCTAAATTTATTTTAACACATTAAAATAAATGTCCTTAGTTATCAACATTGTGATACAAAATTATACTACGAAAATTCTTTGAATTCCAATCATTGAAGTTAAACCCTCAAATGAAATTTGCTAGTCACAAAATTACTATACATAAATCATTAAACCAAAACCATTACAAGACATATCAGTACTTTGATCATTCGCGCGCTCTCTCTCTCTCTCTCTCTGTCTAATTATCCCCCTTCTTTTTCTTTTGAGATCTCATTTTAACTGGACATTTTTATATAAAAAAAAAAATAGAAATTGATATAAAATTTTATTTTGTTTTGGCCATTTAATTATGTTCTTTCGCTTTTACTTAACTGCACATGATCCGATTCGTAGCACTGCCTGTTGAGACGCTTTTTTAATAATACCACTAAGTTAATCTTGTTAAAACTGTTATATTATCATCACTGTCACTAAATGCTTGTTTTAGCCTGTTTTTTATTTTTTCGTACTGCTTCATTCTTCTTACAACACTTTACTGGATAGGCCGATTATAGCATTTTCAGCCTATCGCAAATGCCCGAGGCTACGGTTGAATTACGTCTACCCAGTATAAAGGTAGGCTGCCGACGACTACTATCTAACTCTGCTGTTAGTCAACAACTAACGTTAGGTGGTGGCCAAGCAGCGCGCGCCAAAGTATGTATTTTTGATTTTGCCGTCTCTGATTAGCCGGTATGTCCAAGCGGTCAGCCCAGGAATTCTGGTATTCTTTACTGTCTGTTGTAATGGACGTTTTCAGTAATTCACGGCCGCATGAGTTGCCAGCGGTTGCGCGTAATAGGTCTAGACTAGTTGACTCAAAGCAAAACACAGACGTGGTGTTTTGCAATAATGTTGCATGTATAGTTGATTAAGACGGGGTACCCCAAAGGTGAACATTGACTGCTTTGAATTCAGCCTGATTTAAATTATTATTTCTTAGCACACAATTCTGTACTGTTACACAAGTACTCATGTACTTACATCCACAAAATTTCTCCATTATCTCATCAATCTCACCTGGAGATGTGCGGTCATTAATGAGCATCTTATTTAACTCTTGAGCGTCGAGGCATAATCTAACTTGACCATCTTTCTTTGGTATAGCTACCAGTGGACTCGTGTATGGGGAGTTGCTTCTTTCAATTATGTCTTCCATGACCATTCTTTGAATTTCTTTTCGTGCTGCTTCCTTTAAAGCTTGAGCGATAGTATAAGACCTTTTATTAAAATATACATTGTCTTTAAACTTTACTCACACAGGACGTTTTTTGCTTTTCCTGGTGATTCCGAAAATACCATACAATATCTATTATAGATTTCTATAAGTTGATGTTTCTCTTCTACACTTATTATTTCCTGGGCCTGCCTACCTTGAAACTCCATTATTTTCTATCTTCCTCTGCCACATCTCTGACTCCGTTACTTTATTATTCTTACCTATGGTTAACCTATTATTCTCCCTAACATAATATGAGTTCAGACACTGAGGGGCACTTTGGCAACCAATTATCTCAGCCGATAACTCACCTTCTTCTGTACTCAGTGTAACCTTACCACTGGCCAGATCTATAATTGCAGTGTGTTGCCGTAGCATATAACACCCTATTAATATTCTAAAAGGTAACCCTTTGGCTACTAAAAATTCCATAGGTATTCCTATTCCACTGTTGGTAACATTCAGAGATACTTGTTTTCTAATTGTCTTATTTTGTTTCCTGGTGGCGCCAATAATTATCTTGTTGTTAATTGGTAATGTAGGTATTCTTTCGGTGGTTAACTCTGCAATTCTGTCAAGCTCTAATTGGTAAATAATTGAAACATTTGCTCCCGTGTCAATCATAGCTTCTGCTAATATTCCATTTAATTTTACTTGTACATATACTATATCATTATTTAATGGTGCCTCTTCAATTGCTCTTTCTTCAAGTAATTCCGCCTGTAAATTTTTTAGATAATTGCTTCTGATAATTGTAATTGGTTCCTTTAATTGGTTTTGAGGACCTTGGTAAATTCTGTGCCCGGTGGTCTCTAGCAATGACGGGCTGTCACTTCTTCTCACTGCTGGTACCCGTTTCCACGACTTCCATCATTATTATGGGATTGTTCAACATTCTCCCTGGGTTGATGCTCAGGTGAATGCCTTCTCTTGTTATATTATTTTATTACTGACCAATAAATCTTACTGTGGAATATCAATAATTTTATTCAACTTTTGATCTCGGGCGCCATCTTGTTATAATACAAGCAATGAAATTTTACTTACCTTAAGGACAGAATTCGGTTAAGCGAAACTCGAAGTAACGGAATGTGTAATTTGAAATAATAAATCTTGCTTGAAATGTTTACTAAATGACATTACCTTTTAATTACATATTACTACAAAACATGTGACTCTATCGTGCGAAATACACACGCTTCTATACACCCAATAGGTGTTACGTCATGAGACGCAGTTACATTGATTAAGTCAAAAAATTTCCCTTATGCATTTCATAAGCCCTCCAAAATAACATATTCAATTATATTTTTTATGATATAATTATAAATAATTTCACAACCCAGCACTTGTTAATTATACATTCTCTCATTCGCTCACGCTCGCATTCTTAGTACAAAGTTTTAATTTTTATTTCCAAATTGAGCTCATTTTATTTGAATTTACATAAAATATTAAAAATTTTGGCTTTATAAGTTTGCTACTTAGCTGCAAATCTGTCCCGAAGACGTCGCACCGTTACACGCGCACTAAGAGATGTTAAAACTTTAACAAAAACTTTTGTTAAAGTTACGTTACACTGTTACTGCATCTTATTTAATTACTGCACTTTTATATTATATGACAAAACTTGGTTGTGTAAGAATTTAGCTGTAAATAGCTTTTAGCGAATTTGCCGGCCGGCACACTTCACTGATGAAACAAGAGTGAGGTGTCTTTGTTCGTTACGCAGCAATTCAGAGGTGGGGGACAAACTACGTCGTCATTCCTTTGTATAGAGCCCAACTCCAGTTGTAATACGCAACGTATGTAATACGCATTGCATAGTTTTTTGGCTGACGTAATCATGTGCGCAGCTTGCGACACATTTGTATGACGACTGTTTTGCTGTTCTGGACGTATACGCTCGACCTTGACACACATCTTGTTCACTCAATATTGCGCAGTTGCAAACTCTCAATACAACTTTACCAATTTTTTTATATGGGACTTTAAAATAAAATACACTTTATATCGATTATTCCCCAAAATATAATAGGGCCAGAATTGTACTGTTACACTCTCTTCCTCACTGTTTCTGGATCTTTGATGTTCTTCGCTTCTACTTCTTTGCGGAACTTCCTCTCTTTGGTATTAATTGCTATTGTAGCTTCTGTTATTGAAATTTCGCTGTCTTCCTCGGTATCGACTATTATTATAATTATGATTAGCCCTTACATAATGTACTCTTTGTTGAGTGTCTCTCGGTTGTTCATTCCTACGATCATCTGTATTTTCTGATCTCCATCTACTTCTTCTGTAATAAGATTCTTGCTCATAATTCACTAATAGAGCTTCCATACCTCCGATAGTTTTAATTTGTCCACTCAATCAAGCACTGATAATCTTCTCATCAAAATGATAAGCTATTTTGGTTACCAGACACTCCTCTGGAATCTTTGGGTCTAAAACTTTGCCACACATACTTTTCCTAAAAAGTATGCCGTAGGTGTCTGTCCTTTAACGCTGTCATACCTCCCATGACAGATATCGTCCCGAATAATATTTTGTACACATTCTGCCCAATACTTCAGTTTGAATAACTGTTTAAATTTATCATAATTACACACTTCATTCCTAATGACTGTCCACCAGTTGTCTGTAATGTTTTTGAAACATTCATCTAAGATGCCCTTGATCATATTCCACCTGGTTTCTTATGATCGGTTCAGTATTTCTTCTACTCTTTCTAAAAATTCTAGAGGGTTTCTTCTGTAGTCCTGAAAGTTCACACTTTCTCTACTATCTTGTATGGTATGTTGAGCGTTAAATGTTGGTCTAACACCCATTCTATCAATCTCCCCTTGTATATTTATTTGGAGATGTTGTAAATTTTCTATTTTCTCCCCCTGATTATTTACCTATTCTATGTTGTCATTAAATTTGGTTATTTTACCAGCTATGTCACTCTTCATACTGTCTAATTGATCTTTATTTTTCTGTTGTGTGGCCATTATTCGGACTTGATTACTATGTTCACCTCGATCCATCCTGGCATCTATTTCCGTTCTGAATTGTCCGATGGTTTCTTCGATTTTATCTAGTCTTTGCTTGGTCTCTGTTATTTGCTTTTATGTTTCCTCCTTATATCCATCTACTCTTTGGCTAAGTGTGTTACTGACCATTTCAATCTTCTCATGAATTTGCTTTAATTTTTCATTATTTTCTTCAAATTTTTTATTCATATCTTCTCTTTGTCCGTTAATAGTTTCTCTCAATTCGTGGTTTTGGTCATTCATGGTTTGTCTTATTTCTCCATGAATGGTTTCAATTGTTTCGTTTATTTGCTTTACTAAACTTTCCCTCAAGGTTTAGTTTTGTTTCCTGGAGTTTTCCTCCATCTTGTCAAATTTTTCGCTCAAAGTTTCATTTTGTTTCCTTGAGTTTACCTTATTTTCCTCATTTATTTTCCTTAGATTTTCGTTATTTTTCTCATTTGTTTGTTTATTGCTTTCTTTAGTGCTATCAATTTTCTCCATCATTAGCCTCATCATTTCTTGCCAATTTGGTTCTCTGGCTTCCGGTTTGTCGCCCGCCTGTTGCTCCTTTACCGTGTCTGTGACTACTTCGGTTTCTTCTTTATCGCCTGTCTGTTGTTCCATTTCACTGTCCGTGACTACTTCTATTTCTTGTTCCTGTCCACCTTCTTCCTTCTCCGTGTCTTCTGTCCTCTTCTTTGGCCTGCCTCTGGTATGCATTTCTTAGCTTCTTACAGTTGCCGACAAAAATTAGGTTTTTCGTTATATTAAGTACTTGCGTAAAAAATTCTTTCCTAATTTAAGCCCTCTAAGTTGAGCACCATTTGTAATGTACCGCGAGCTTTCTACGTGTGTTACTCGATGTGTTACATCTATTTGATACTCTGACTGTGTTATTTTGTTTATTGTGTAAATCTTTCATTAAAATAAACCACGGGATCCTTTGCCGTTTTTTATCTCCTTGCAGGTATTACAGTTCAGTTGATAGGGAGAGAGAGAGCGAGAGAGAGAGAGAGAGAGAGAGAGAGAAAGAGAGAGAGAGAGAGAGAGAGAGAGAGAGAGAGAGAGAGAGAGAGAGAGAGAGAGAGAGAGAGAGAGAGAGAGAGAGAGTTCCTCTCTTGGTGTACTGTTTTATCGTTTTATTTAAACGCACTTTGCATCAGCTGTTTTCAATGTGATAACCAGTGACAGGTTATGTTGGCCATTGTACTTCATATGCTATGATGACTGCGCTAACTTTCACACTCCTCTCTGCTATTCACCGGTTTCCTGTAACAAATCTGCTATCTACAAAGAATAATACAAAGTCAATTCCCTAAAAGAAATGTATTTATTGATTGAAATTGGTTTATTGATTGAAGCCAAAAGGTAAGCATTTGAAATGATAACTTCGTCCTTCAAATGTAAAAGCGACATATTGTCTACTGTTAGGGTGCAAGTCTATCTGCCAATAGCCGCAAACGGCGTCCCAAGTGTTATGTTTTATTACTTTTCCCCCTCATACTTTTACTTACCTTGTACGATCTTTTTACACACTCGCCCTAACTTACCAAAAACAGAAGATTCCAAAATACTTATAGGTCACCATCAATATTTTTAAACAAAAGGACAAATATGGAAACCTTAAGACATTTTCCCCTTATTACTTCCATATTCCTTAAGGAATGGAAGTATGGTGATGGCAAAAAAAATCGTGTTCGAGATTATTGCAGATTCTGATTCTACTACACTCAAAACATGAAAAAAAGTCGTTTTCCGAAAAGTGTCTGTGTGTCTGTCTGTCTGTCTGTGTGTCTGTGTGTCTGTCTGTCTGTCTGTAGATTTTTTTTCTATGGCAAACGATAACTGCCGCAAATTCAAACAGAATCAAATAATTTTTTGCATACAGCCCGGTTTTGCAGAGTTCTCGCGACCTATTGTTTTTGGTGAAGATCGGTTGAGGGAAAGGGGTAGTTTACCTGCAACGGTTTTTTTTTAGCAAGGGTAATTTTGTTTGTTTGGCAAACGATAACAGCCGCAAATTCAAACAGAATCAAATAATGTTTCGCATACAGCCCTGAATTGTAGAGTTCTCAAGACCTATTGTTTTTGGTGAAGATCGGTTAAGGGAAAGGGGTAGTTTACCTGTAACGTTTTATGTTTTAACAAGGGTATTTCCTATGGCAAACGATAACAGCCGCAAATTCAAACAGAATGAAAAGATTATTTGCATACAGCCCTAAATTGTAGAGTTCTCAAGACCTTTTGTTTTTGGTGAAGATCGGTTAAGGGAAAGGGGTAGTTTACCTACAACGTTTTTTTAACAAGGGTATTTTCTATGGCAAACGATAACAGCCGCAAATTCAAACAGAATCAAATAATTTTCTGCATACAGCCCTGATTTGTAGAGTACTCAAGACCTATTGTTTTTGGTGAAGATCGGTTGAGGGGAAGGGGTAGTTTACCAGCAACGTTTTTTATCATGCGTATTTTCTATGGCAAACGACAACTGCCGCAAATTCAAACAGAATCAAATAATTTTTTGCATACAGCCCTGATTTGTAGAGTACTCGCGACCTATTGTTTTTGGTGAAGATCGGTTGAGGAGAAGGGGTAGTTTACCTGCAACGGTTTTTTTTATCAAGGGAAATTTTTTTTTTTTGGCAAACGATAACAGCCGCAAATTCAAACAGAATCAAATAATGTTTCGCATACAGCCCTGAATTGTAGATTTCTCAAGACCTATTGTTTTTGGTGAAGATCGGTTGAGGGAAAGGGGTAGTTTACCTGCAACGTTTTTTTAACAAGGGTATTTTCTATGGCAAACGATAACAGCCGCAATTTCTAACAGAATCAAATAATGTTTTGCATACAGCCCTGATTTGTAGAGTACTCAAGACCTATTGTTTTTGGTGAAGATCGGTTAAGGGGAAGGGGTAGTTTACCAGCAACGTTTGTTTATCAAGCGTATTTTCTATGGCAAACGATAACAGCCGCAAATTCAAACAGAATCAAATAATTTTTAGCATACGTCCCTGAATTGTACAGGTCTCAATGCCTTTCGATTTTGGTGAAGATCGGTTAAGGGGAAGGGGTAGTTTACCTGCAACCTTTTACGTTTTAACAAGAGTAAAGTACTTGAAAATTTATTTAAACTTTTTGAAACAATGGTAATTGTTAAAAATAAAATAATAATGTTGCCAGGCAATAAAATTATAATTTTTTCATTTTAATGTAATATAATATTTTTCATTTAATACAGCAATAAAAAGGCAGGTAAGACACAGCCTGGCTGTTTGGCTGAAAATGATTTTAAATATAAATCTTAGAATATGGAAGTCATGTATGGTTCTCCATACCGATATTTTATTTTTAATTACTTACCAGGTTCGATTAGGCGAGATTTTCCATACAGGACAGGTTATGTTAAACGGGCGTAATAACTACTCTCTACGCATGGTTATCATCATACAAACTCTAAATTTATTTTAACACATTAAAATAAATGTCCTTAGTTATCAACATTGTGATACAAAATTATACTACGAAAATTCTTTGAATTCCAATCATTGAAGTTAAACCCTCAAATGAAATTTGCTAGTCACAAAATTACTATACATAAATCATTAAACCAAAACCATTACAAGACATATCAGTACTTTGATCATTCGCGCGCTCTCTCTCTCTCTGTCTAATTATCCCCCTTCTTTTTCTTTTGAGATCTCATTTTAACTGGACATTTTTATATAAAAAAAAAATAGAAATTGATATAAAATTTTATTTTGTTTTGGCCATTTAATTATGTTCTTTCGCTTTTACTTAACTGCACATGATCCGATTCGTAGCACTGCCTGTTGAGACGCTTTTTTAATAATACCACTAAGTTAATCTTGTTAAAACTGTTATATTATCATCACTGTCACTAAATGCTTGTTTTAGCCTGTTTTTTATTTTTTCGTACTGCTTCATTCTTCTTACAACACTTTACTGGATAGGCCGATTATAGCATTTTCGGCCTATCGCAAATGCCCGAGGCTACGGTTGAATTACGTCTACCCAGTATAAAGGTATGCTGCCGACGACTACTATCTAACTCTGCTGTTAGTCAACAACTAACGTTAGGTGGTGGCCAAGCAGCGCGCGCCAAAGTATGTATTTTTGATTTTGCCGTCTCTGATTAGCCGGTATGTCCAAGCGGTCAGCCCAGGAATTCTGGTATTCTTTACTGTCTGTTGTAATGGACGTTTTCAGTCATTCACGGCCGCATAAGTTGTCAGCGGTTGCGCGTAATAGGTCTAGACTAGTTGACTCAAAGCAAAACACAGACGTGGTGTTTTGCAATAATGTTGCATGTATAGTTGATTAAGACGGGGTACCCCAAAGGTGAACATTGACTGCTTTGAATTCAGCCTGATTTAAATTATTATTTCTTAGCACACAATTCTGTACTGTTACACAAGTACTCATGTACTTACATCCACAAAATTCCTCCATTATCTCATCAATCTCACCTGGAGATGTGCGGTCATTAATGAGCATCTTATTTAACTCTTGAGCGTCGAGGCATAATCTAACTTGACCATCTTTCTTTGGTATAGCTACCAGTGGACTCGTGTATGGGGAGTTGCTTCTTTCAATTATGTCTTCCATGACCATTCTTTGAATTTCTTTTCGTGCTGCTTCCTTTAAAGCTTGAGCGATAGTATAAGACCTTTTATTAAAATATACATTGTCTTTAAACTTTACTCACACAGGAAGTTTTTTGCTTTTCCTGGTGATTCCGAAAATACCATACAATATCTATTATAGATTTCTATAAGTTGATGTTTCTCTTCTACACTTATTATTTCCTGGGCCTGCCTACCTTGAAACTCCATTATTTTCTATCTTCCTCTGCCACATCTCTGACTCCGTTACTTTATTATTCTTACCTATGGTTAACCTATTATTCTCCCTAACATAATATGAGTTCAGACACTGAGGGGCACTTTGGCAACCAATTATCTCAGCCGATAACTCACCTTCTTCTGTACTCAGTGTAACCTTACCACTGGCCAGATCTATAATTGCAGTGTGTCGCCATAGCATATAACACCCTATTAATATTCTAAAAGGTAACACTTTGGCTACTAAAAATTCCATAGGTATTCCTATTCCACTGTTGGTAACATTCAGAGATACTTGTTTTCTAATTGTCTTATTTTGTTTCCTGGTGGCGCCAATAATTATCTTGTTGTTAATTGGTAATGTAGGTATTCTTTCGGTGGTTAACTCTGCAATTCTGTCAAGCTCTAATTGGTAAATAATTGAAACATTTGCTCCCATGTCAATCATAGCTTCTGCTAATATTCCATTTAATTTTACTTGTACATATACTATATCATTATTTAATGGTGCCTCTTAAATTGCTCTTTCTTCAAGTAATTCCGCCTGTAAATTTTTTAGATAATTGCTTCTGATAATTGTAATTGGTTCCTTTAATTGGCTTTGAGGACGTTGGTAATTCTGTGCCCGGTGGTCTCTAACAATGACGGGCTGTCACTTCTTCTCACTGCTGGTACCCGTTTCCCCGACTTCCATCATAATTATGGGATTGTTCAACATTCTCCCTGGGTTGATGCTCAGGTGAATGCCTTCTCTCTTCCTCACTGTTTCTGGATCTTTGATGTTCTTCGCTTCTACTTCTTTGCGGAACTTCCTCTCTTTGGTATGAATTGCTATTGTAGCTTCTGTTATTGAAATTTCGCTGTCTTCCTCGGTATCGACTATTATTATAATTATTGTTATAATTATGATTCGCCCTTACATAATGTACTCTTTGTTGAGTGTCTCTCGGTTGTTCATTCCTACGATCATCTGTATTTTCTGATCTTCATCTACTTCTTCTGTAATAAGATTCTTGCTCATAATTCACTAATAGAGCTTCCATACCTCCGATGGTTTTAATTTGGCCACTCAATCAAGCACTGATAATCTTCTCATCAAAATGATAAGCTATTTTGGTTACCAGACACTCCTCTGGAATCTTTGGGTCTAAAACTTTGCCACACATACTTTTCCTAAAAAGTATGCCGTAGGTGTCTGTCCTTTAACGCTGTCATACCTCCCATGACAGATATCGTCCCGAATAATATTTTCTACGCATTCAGACCAATACTTCAGTTTGAATAACTGTTTAAATTTATCATAATTACACACTTCATTCCTAATGACTGTCCACCAGTTGTCTGTAATGTTTTTGAAACATTCATCTAAGATGCCCTTGATCATATTCCACCTGGTTTCTTACGATCAGTTCAGTATTTCTTCTACTCTTTCTAAAAATTCTAGAGGGTTTCTTCTGTAGTCCTGAAAGTTCACACTTTCTCTACTATCTTGTATGGTATGTTGAGCGTTAAATGTTGGTCTAACACTCATTCTATCAATCTCCCCTTGTATGTTTATTTGGAGATGTTGTAAATTTTCTATTTTCTCCCCCTGATTATTTACCTGTTCTATGTTGTCATTAAATTTGGTTATTTTACCGGCTATGTCGCTCTTCATACTGTCTAATTGATCTTTATTTTTCTGTTGTGTGGCCATTATTCGGACTTGATTACTATGTTCACCTCGATCCATCCTGGTATAACATCTTAACTTGTGTTATAACATAAGGAACCCGCATTAATTGGTTATGCCAATTATACAGGCTGCCTTCGTTGTGATGAGCTGAAAATTAATCACAACCCCAAAACAAATAATATAAAAGGAAACTGGGAAGGGGAGACTGTTGATTTATGCACTCAGTTTAGTCTGTACTAATGATGACATCTCTTTATTACATAATGAGATTAATTGCTCTACTTAAAGTTCTCAACATATATGGTTCAACAGCTTACAGTTTACAAGATGATTATATATTTTATTCTTTCACAAGGGCCCTCAAAATAATGATGTACATCAATTTAACTTGTTCCACGGATCCGGGATTGAATATAGTATGTTAATAATGGTCACCTCCCCATATACAATCTTGAAAATTGTGCCATTTGAAGAATGGACTTTATTAACCTTTTTAAAACTAAATGCTTTCAGTTTAAACTTTTACTCTTTTACTACAAACAGTTTTATTAGATTACAGACTACATCTTACATATAATGTCTGTTTTTAAAAGTCTTAAAGTGTTAGTTAAATTGTCTTTTGTTGGTTATAATTTTAGTATCTCATAACCATGGAAGACAAGCCTCCATGTGGTTTCCTGTAGTTGATGCAGATTTGGCTCTTCGGTCCTCGGTGTGTTTCCTGAAGGTCTGTCGTTACCTTAGTATCCGGTGACGGTGAAGTTCCTGACGTATGTTAAATCATTCTGGGTGTGGTACTCTCTTCTTAGATGACTGTAGTAATTCTTGTTGTTAGAATAAATAAAGCAAAAGTTTGTTTCACTGGTATTCACTTCACATGATTATTTATTAGTTGAATTTCACCTCATGGTTCTAGTACTGTATTAATTACATAATTTCTTATTTAAGATTTGATAGAGATGTCATCGGCACACAATTTAGTTATTTAGATATTCTTTAGCGAACTTTCACATATTTATCTATGCGTCACGAACCAACGCTGTGCGCAGCTTACGGCGTGAGCGCTCCATTGCAAGTGGGTTAATAGTTAAGGGGTGAGAGTAGTAATCTCGCGTCATTTACTATTTAGCATAAAAGTAGTTCCATGTTCCTTCTTTATTTAAAGGATTAAAGTTTGACTATTTAATTAAGCAGAAATATTCTTAATTACAGATGTTATTAAAGTACATTACAGTGGCCTTGTTTAATAATTTAAATAATGTCAAATTTACAAGTATTATTAATTTGTTTAGGGGTCGCAATTCAAGTTAATTCCGGTTAGCGCATGTCTATGCAGGATTAATTAACAAGGTTTACCCTATCTGTACACTCGTATTCCTTTTTATTTTATTATTACAACTCTTTATTAAATATTATTATTATTTAATCATAGAAATAAGATGTAGTTTAAATGTGCAATTTTATTAAAAATTTAAAATTTCTCAGCCTTCACATTACCTATTTATTAATTATCATATTTTTATTAATGAAATCGTCACATACTCCGCCGCTTAAGAACAGACTCCGCCTTATTTGGTCAGCAATGTACCGGGAGTATGTTTGGGGATTTCCGTGTGAAATTTCTCTCACCCGTTTTTCTCTGTATGTAATTACGAGCTGCATAAGTCACTCTCGACTTGCTTATTCTTACTATCCATATATATATATATATATATATATATATATATATATATATATATACACATAATACTTTACAAACTAATTCTAATACTACATAAAATTCACACATTATAAAACATATTGTAAACATTCTAAATTTTTCTTAACTCTACTACTTATGACTACTACCGGATTTTTCTTTAGTTGTGAGTTATTCTTGTTATAGAATTACTCCTTAAGTAATTTTTTTTTTTTACTTAATTATTACTCATATTTTATGTCAGCTGACTTCTCACTTTGCTCTACTTTCGATGAATAGGATTCAAGGTTGATCAGGCCTCATACCTATTTATACGATTAGGTAGCCAAATGTTACTCAAGTACTCTTTAGCAGTTGAGTACAAAACATACACTTTTTTTTTTTACATTTATTTAGCTTGCACTCTACCATTTCCTTCTTTGTGATAACGTTTTATCTGCGAAATATGTGTTCTTCGTACATATTTTTGAGTAGAGGGTTCGTACAGGGCTACAGTTACTGGAGTTAAGTATTTGTGAATTTGATAAGGACCGCACCATCGGTATGATAGCTTGGAAGTTGTCTTATCGATTGCACTACTCATAGGGTGTGTTTTATACATTACTAAGTCACCGATTTGGTACTTTACTTCATTATTATTATTATTTCGCTCGTGATATTTCCTTGATTTTGCTAAGTTAGCTCGTAAATTAGCGCGTGCTTCATTCCAGATTTTCTTTATATTTTTATCCCTAATTTCAAGGGGTAACAACTCATGTATTTTCCACTTAGTGGATAATGGGTGGTTCGGTTTATATTTGAACAATAATTCGAATGGGGTAGACTTATGTCCTTCATGATATGCTGAATTAAAGGCGAATTGTATCCAGGATAGGTTCTGGTCCCAAGACGTATGATCGTTTGCATGGTAGGCTATTAAAGCAGATTTTAGGTTTCGCAAATACCTTTCAGCTATATTTCCTTGCGGACGATACTCTGTAGTGGTAATGTGGTCTATTCCTAGTTTGAAACACATGTTTCTGAATTCCTTTGACTTAAACTGTGGTCCGTTATCCGACACTAGATGGACTGGGCTACCGAATTCTTTAAATAATCTATGCTGTAAAATACTTACGGTGGTTGAAGCTAATGCTCGCCGCATGGGGTACATCCAGACAAATTTGCTGAAAGAATCTACGCAAATTAGTAACATTGTATTTCCTGATTTAGAACGCGGGTAGGGTCCTGAAAAGTCTAAATAAATTTTGGAGAACGGGGTAGCAGGAATTTCTGAGATTAATTGACTTATTTGACTGTTTCTCGCTGGTTTGCTGAGTGCACACAACTTACACCTTTTCATGAAACTAGCGATCTCACTGTTCATATTTTCCCAGTGATATTCTTTACGAATTCGATGTATGGTTTTATTTATTCCCATATGTGTTCCAATGGTTGAAGAGTGATAGTATTCCATCAGCATAGGTTTAATAATATCAGGGGCGATTATTCGTAAATATTTTCCGTTCGCTATTCTACAACATAACACTCTCTTACTTAATATGTATTTCTCTGACTTATTTCCTTTATCGAGTTGTTCAATAATTGGTCTCAAACGTGGGTCTTGTTGTTGATACTGGGCTAAGTCCGTAAATGCAAGAGGAAATTCGGTAATTAAAATATTGATAATCGGCGTTTCTCTACTCTCCTTGTTTTCGTATGTTTTACTACTCGGCTGGAACATACGTGACAGTGTATCGGCAACTACGTTTTGGGTGCCTCTAATATGTTGTACTTTGAATTTAAAACAATTTAATCTTAATACCCATCTTCCAATACGACCTAACTGTTTTGGGTGATTTAGTAGCCAAGATAATGCTTGATTATCTGTTTCTAACAAAAACTCTTTATGTTCTAAAAAGGGTTTGAACTTCTCAAAAGCGAAAACGATAGCTAAACATTCTAATTCGTATGCGGAGTATTTCTTTTCTTGGTCTGTCAGGGTGCGTGAAGCGTAACTAATAGGTAATCTAGAGTTATCTACTTCCTGATATATTACTGCACCTAGGGCTACACTTGAACTGTCTGTCTGCACTACAAACGGTTTTGTAAAATCGGTTAATTGTAGTACGGGGGGTGATATGATGCTTTCTTTTAATTTCTCATATGCGGTTTGGTGTTGCTCATTCCACTCAAATTTAACTCCCTTCTTTCTTAAGGTATTTAGCGGTGCTGCAATTTCGGCTAGATGTGGGATATACTTGTGGAAATAATTTATCATTCCTAAAAATTGGGCTATTCCTTTCGCATCCCGCGGTGGTAAAAATTCTCTGATAGCACGGGTTCGCTCGGGGTCTATGCTTACCTTTCCGTTGGCTTTTACGATGTGACCTAAAAATGAAAATTGTGTGACAGCAAAATTTACTTTACTGGGGTTTACGGTTAATCCAGCTTTCTCCAATCGTGATAGTACTTCACGTAGATGTTTAAGATGTTGCTCAATTGACTCGCTGTAGATAACGATGTCATCTAAGTAGTGATACACATATTTAAATTTTATATCATGAAATAATTTTTCTAATAATCTGCTACATACAGAACTACCTTGGGATATACCAAAGGGTACCCTCGTAAATTGGTACAGGTTGAAAGGGACGGCAAATGCGGTTAGACGTTTTGATTCTTCCGAAAGGGGTATTTGATGAAATGCCTGATTTAAATCCATAATGGTAAAAATTTTTTGCTTTCGTAAAATAATGAAAAGCACTGTGGATGTCGGGAAGCGGTATAGATTCAAATTCTATCCGTTTATTTAGTTGTCTGTAGTCCACAACTAATCTATGTTTGTCGTTACTTTTGGGTACTAAAAACGCGGGTGATGAATAAGATGAAGTAGAGGGTTCGATGACTCCTTGTTCTAACAATTTGTTAATTTGGTTCGTCATTACTTCCATTTTTGGAGGTGATAACTTGTATGGGGCTAAACGTATTATTTTATTGTCGCTCAAATTTATTTTGTACTCTATCAGGTCCGTCAGTCCTAACTTTGGGGTGAGGACATTGGAGAATTGTTTTATTAATGTCTGTATGTTCCGTCTATCTTTACTTTCCAGATGACCTAATTCAGATTCGTGATGTTTTAGATGTGTAGAGGGAGTGCTAGTACTCTCTCTGTTATTTGCATTATCATCCAAGTTATATTTTCGTGAATGATCGAATCCAAAATAAAATTTCTTATCGTGAATATCTAGAATTATTCCTGTTTTACTGATAAAATCAGCTCCCAATATTAACTCGGGTCCTAACTCGTCGCATACCAACATTGGAAAATACCACGTTAGATTCTTAATTTTTACTTTAAACGTGATGATAAGTTTTATCATTAAGTTTTGTTTATTAGCTGTAGCGCATCTAATATTTACTGATTGACGGCGTTTAACTAAATTGTGTTTAAATAATTTATTGGCTAGCTCTTGACTAATTAAACTTCGCGTTGATCCGGAATCAATCAATCCGAGGGTGGATGTAGCTCCAAGGTCAACTTGTATATACGGTAATTGACACTTACTGAAATCACATTTATTAATAGCGTTACATTTATCGATAAATTTTCTAACATAGGGGTCTAATTTTCTTTTGTTATTATTATTTTGTTTTAATTTGTTGTCTCTCAGGGGTTTACCTGTTTTCACGATGCTGCAGAAGACACAGGGTTTCGGATCTCCCCGCCTTACATGTTTTTTTGGATAAAGAGTTTTCTGATTGTACTGTTTCCGTTTACAGTTTCTACTGAGGTGTCCAGGTTTCCCGCAGTTATAGCATACATATTCTTTACGTGGGGTCTCACTGGTTTCCTGTCGAGGTTGAGGCTCCTTGGACTTACCATGGCCATGAAAATAGGTTGTTCGCCGAAATGGTCGTCTTTCTCGTAGAGTTCTTGCATCTGAGACTAGGGCTTGCGTTTCCTTTCTCTGTGGTGTTGTGGATACCGATGCATGTCTGTGCTGATCTGCGTACCATACATTTGAAGAGTGAATATTACATTGTTCAAGGTCAGCGAAAGTGTGGGGTCTACTTATTAGTGCTAAACGGGAGCGTTCTTCAGGAGATAAGCCTACTAGAATAGTATCGACCAATTGTTTCTCACTCCAGTCGACTTGCAGTAGTCGTGAAGATTCTCTGATGTCTGCAATATAGTGGGCCAGTCTTTCATGGGCGCCTTGTACTTGAATTACGGTATTTCTTTTAATCTCCTCGTAAATTCCCGTGGGGATAAAATATTTGATTATTGTAGTATGAAGTTCTTCTACTGGAAGAGTCGAGTTTAATGATTCCAGTACACGATCTCGTAATGGTGGTTTACATTTGGGTAGGATTACTTGCAGTATTTGCCAATGGTTCAATTGTTGTAGATCTTTTATTTGCAGTAGGTATCTGATAAAATTCAACAGTTTCGTTATACTTAAGCCATCGGTGTAAGGAATTTCATTAATTATTTTCTCTACTGGGTGGGTAATCTTTCCGTAGAGGTCTACATTAAAATTTACATTTGGTATACATTTCGAAGGATTTGTGGCTGCATTAGGAGTTGTAATCGCATATCGACTAGTGCGAGTATGGTGACCATTAGGCTGTAGGGGTTCTGATATCGTTAGGGTATTTAATTCTCTACTAGGTAACTGTTCATGAGTCGGTTGTATCTTCGATACGGTGGGTGATTGGTTCGAGGTGGAGGGAGGGTGTTCTAAAGTAGGGGATTGAACCGGGGAAATATATAATTTTTGTAAGTAGTGCTCAATTTCCTCCATTCTAGATGAGTCTGACTTTCGTCGTAAGTCGTTTATAATTATGGGTAATTGGCGTAATGCCTCATCCGCAAATTTCTGCACATCGGCAGGGATAACGGTGACGTCGGGCCAGCTTAATAAATTGTTCAACCGGCGGGTTAAATGTTCTATTCGTTGCGTGACGCGCAATATTACAGTTGGTGATTTTTCGTCTTGAAGGTTTTGAGATAATAACGTCAGTTCCCTATACTTCACATAACAGGTTTCTCGTTCGCTGTCATAATCGAGTTCACGCAATCTATCTAACTGCGAGGGTATATCTGATCTGGTTTCGCGTAATGATTTTTGCAATTCAGACACTGTTACATTCACGTGTTTTAAACCGCGTAAAATACCTTCATAGCACAGCTCATCTTTTAATAATAGATCAGGGTTAAATACAGCCATTTTTGAAATGTGAGTGGCTATAAATAATTATTCTACTATTTGCATTAAATTCTATACAACGCTTTCTTTTTTTTTTTACACAGGAAAAATAAAAATATAAATCAATTGTATTCTTACTCGTTTTTTTTACAAATAAACAATTAAAATGTGAACTTTAATCATTCTACATTGGTAGAGAGAGAGAAATCTCACACAGGCTTCAATATACGTTCAACAAAGGGGGAATCCTCGGTTACTAAGCACAGGAAAATACACGCTTCTTATAACAATAGAACTATCAAAGAGGGTGGCGTATTGTCTAACTCAACTTACGGGAGGGTAACTATGACAGTTTTACACAGGCGGCAACAGGATATTTACCTGTCCGAGTTTGTCGTCAAATTGACACGTTGATGAATGAAACTTTTGGACAGGTACGTACATGGTTTTGTTTACGTGGGTCAATATGTTAATATAAGTTTACACATATTAAATTTACAATTAAAATTACCTATACTATATTACTATAATAATAATTATGATTTTTATTTTATTTAAAATTTTGACACATATTAAAGTACATGAGTGAATAGATCAACAGCTTGTGTGTGTAATATTGGGACACAATTACTTCTTAAACAACACAAGACACAATTATTATTATTTTTTTTTTTTTAAGGGAGCAGCAAATTTAAATTTAACAAAGCAGAGCAGAGTTGCGCAATTTATAACATCTTAACTTGTGTTATAACATAGGGAACCCGCATTAATTGGTTATGCCAATTATATAGGCTGCCTTCGTTGTGACGAGCTGAAAATTAATCACAACACCAAAACAAATAATATAAAAGGAAACTGGGAAGGGGAGACCATTGATTTATGCACTCAGTTTAGTCTGTACTAACGATGACATCTCTTTATTACATAATGAGATTAATTGCTCTACTTAAAGTTCTCAACATATATGGTTCAACAGCTTACAGTTTACAAGATGATTATATATTTTATTCTTTCACAAGGGCCCTCAAAATAAAGATGTACATCAATTTTACTTGTTCCATGGATCCGGGATTGAATATAGTATGTTAATAATGGTCACCTCCCCATATACAATCTTGAAAATTGTGCCATTTGAAGAATGGACTTTATTAACCTTTTTAAAACTAAATGCTTTCAGTTTAAACTTTTACTCTTTTACTACAAACAGTTTTATTAGATTACAGACTACATCTTACATATAATGTCTGTTTTTAAAAGTCTTAAAGTGTTAGTTAAATTGTCTTTTGTTGGTTATAATTTTAGTATCTCATAACCATGGAAGACAAGCCTCCATGTCACCTGTGGTTTCCTGTAGTTGATGCAGATTTGGCTCTTCGGTCCTCGGTGTGTTTCCTGAAGGTCTGTCGTTACCTTAGTATCCGGTGACGGTGAAGTTCCTGACGTATGTTAAATCATTCTGGGTGTGGTACTCTCTTCTTAGATGACTGTAGTAATTCTTGTTGTTAGAATAAATAAAGCAAAAGTTTGTTTCACTGGTATTCACTTCACATGATTATTTATTAGTTGAATTTCACCTCATGGTTCTAGTACTGTATTAATTACATAATTTCTTATTTAAGATTTGATAGAGATGTCATCGGCGCACAATTTAGTTATTTAGATATTCTTTAGCGAACTTTCACATATTTATCTATGCGTCACGAACCAACGCTGTGCGCAGCTTACGGCGTGAGCGCTCCATTGCAAGTGGGTTAATAGTTAAGGGGTGAGAGTAGTAATCATCTACTCGCGCCGTACTATTTCGCGTCATTTACTATTTAGCATAAAAGTAGTTCCATGTTCCTTCTTTATTTAAAGGATTAAAGTTTGACTATTTAATTAAGCAGAAATATTCTTAATTACAGACGTTATTAAAGTACATTACAGTGGTCTTGTTTAATAATTTAAATAATGTCAAATTTACAAGTATTATTAATTTGTTTAGGGGTCGGAATTCAAGTTAATTCCGGTTAGCGCATGTCTATGCAGGATTAATTAACAAGGTTTACCCTATCTGTACACTCGTATTCCTTTTTATTTTATTATTACAACTCTTTATTAAATATTATTATTATTTAATGATAGCAATAAGTTGTAGTTTAAATGTGCGATTTTATTAAAAATTTAAATTTTCTCAGCCTTCACATTACCTATTTATTAATTACCATATTTTTATTAATGAAATCGTCACACTGGCATCTATTTCCGTTCTGAATTGTCCGATGGTTTCTTCGGTTTTATCTAGTCTTTGCTTGGTCTCTGTTATTTGCTTTTCTGTTTCCTCCTTATATCCATCTACTCTTTGGCTAAGTGTGTTACTGACCATTTCAATCTTCTCATGAATTTGCTTTAATTTTTCATTATTTTCTTCAAATTTTTATTCATATCTTCTCTTTGTCCGTTAATAGTTTCTCTCAATTCATGGTTTTGGTCATTCATGGTTTGTCTTATGTCTCCATGAATGGTTTCAATTGTTTCGTTTATTTGCTTTACTAAACTTTCCCTCAAGGTTTCGTTTTGTTTCCTGGAGTTTTCCTCCATCTTGTCAAATTTTTCGCTCAAAGTTTCATTTTGTTTCCTTGAGTTTACCTTATTTTCCTCATTTATTTTCCTTAGATTTTCGTTATTTTTCTCATTTGTTTGTTTATTGCTTTCTTTAATGCTATCAATTTTCTCCATCATTAGCCTCATCATTTCTTGCCAATTTGGTTCTCCTCTGGCTTCCGCTTTGTCGCCCGCCTGTTGCTCCTTTTCCGTGTCTATGACTACTTCAGTTTCTTCTTTATCGCCTGTCTGTTGTTCCATTTCACTGTCCGTGACTACTTCTATTTCTTGTTCCTGTCCACCTTCTTCCTTCTCTGTGTCTTCTGTCCTCTTCTTTGGCCTGCCTCTGGTATGCATTTCTTAGCTTCTTATAGTTGCCGACAAAAATTAGGTTTTTCGTTATATTAAGTACTTGCATATATTTTGAAATTCTTTCCTAATTTAAGCCCTCATTTAATCTTTCCTCTGTAAATCTTTCATTAAAATAAACCACGGGATTCTTTGCCGTTTTTTATCTCCTTTCAGATATTACAGTTCAGTTGATTGGGAGAGAGAGAGAGAGAGAGAGAGAGAGAGAGAGTTCCTCTCTTGGTGTACTGTTTTATCGTTTTATTTAAACGCGCTTTGCATCAGCTGTTTTCAATGTGATAACCAGTGACAGGTTATGTTGGCCATTGTACTTCATATGCTATGATGACTGCGCTAACTTTCGCACTCTTCTCTGCTATTCACCGGTTTCCTGTAACAAATCTACTATCTACAAAGAATAATACAAAGTCAATTCCCTAAAAGAAAGGTATTTATTGATTGAAATTGGTTTATTTTCTGGAAACTATTAAATCCAGTTCATCGATTTTCAGATCTACTATTATCGAAATTACAACAGTTTTTGATATAAGTTTTTCTAGAACATAACAAATATATTCAATTATAGTTATTATTAAAATTAATAAATTATTTATCTCAGGGTTATTTGGTGATTCTTTGAGCTGTAAGAAAGTCAGAAATGCTTAGATAAGATTATCATACTTTACAATAAATAATATTTTTATTCTTAAAGTCTGAGTCAATAATTTCGTTTTTTAGACGCCAGAGCGCAGACTACTCGGATTCATACCGATTGCAAAAAAGAAATATGGCTGCTGTGAAGTTCTAATGAGACCACGTTTTTATTGTTTTGGATTAAATAAATAAAGTTTAAAATGTTCACACTAAGTTTTCTTATAAATTGAATTATGTTGTACTGGTTTCTAGTGTTCGTTACTATTTGATGTGTAGTTTTTTAGTTTATTAAGGTAGGCGTTCTCACCAATGTATTGACTGTTTCAATTTGTTCAAGCGATCTTATGGTCAGACAAATTTTTAATGTTCTTAGATATTCCCGCATCAATTAGTATGTTTCAATTCAAGTCCCAAACGTAGTTTCTTATGCTGAATCGTTTCGTCAATTTTGAATAGTGGATGGTTCAAACTGTAGTTAATATTTTTGAAAATTGCTGGACATTATTTCTGTCATCTACCCTCTTGAAATCAAATTTAACAATTCTCCTATCTTGTTAACGCTGTTACCGTTAGTAACCAAGAAATTGATGAGTTTTTATTGGCTAACCTAGGTAGAATTTTAGGAAATAGGCTAGTATTAAGATATTATTAGTTCTTCAATTTTTTAGGAAAAATACTCCATTATAAATGTTAACTCTAATTAAATTTAATTTACATAATGTTTTTCTTCATATTATAACATAAACTTAGATACTTGTATGTTATAATTTAGTGGTTATAATCTATAGTTTTTTTATTAACAAGATTCTGGTTTTTAGGCACTATTTTCCCTCAACATTATTTTCTCATACCCATTACATAAACTTATTTAATATACCTTTCAGTCATTACTTGAAAGTGTTTTTTATTACATTTAGTTTTCTTTTATATTTTCAGTTTATTATTTGTTTTTAATTAGTTTATTTCTGACTTTTATTTCTGTAAATGTATTACTGCTCTAGGCCCTATTTTATCTTCCACTATCTCTTTATAATTTAGTCTAATTAGCAGTGATTAATTTCTTACCTAACCCTGGATCCTTCAAACAATAAACATAATAACATTTTACTTACATTGATATTGCCTTTGTGGCCTAACAAAATAAAACAATAATAACTTAGTACTAAACTTATTGTTTATTACAATAGTTCTGCATCTTTATCACAACTTGTGATTGATATCTTTTTAATTCTTGGATTTTTTTGTCCATGACGTGTCCGTTACTTAACTAAATATCACTATAATATTGACGACTCGGAACACTAAGTTTTTTATAAGTAAAAACGTAAAGTTTTACCTTATAGCCTAAACCGGCTTTCACCTATAGAAGGCTTCATCAGAGGCTGTCGTTAGTAGCGCTGTTCGTCTTGTTGTTGGTGACGTACAGTCTTTCTAACCTTCAAAGTTGTGAACTTGTACGCTTGGACGTTGGCTCGTCTTGCTGAGTTAAATTCTTGGATTTCGTTGTCCATGACGTGTCCGTTATTTAACTAAATATCACTATAATATTGATGACTCGGAACACTAAGTTTTTTATAAGTAAAAACGTCAAGTTTTACCTTACAGCCTAAACCGGCTTTCACCTATAGAAGGCTTCATCAGAGGCTGTCATTAGTAGCGCTGTTCGTCTTGTTGTTGGTGACGAAAATCTGATTTGGGGAACACACAGCTTCGATCTTTCGAAAAACTATCTCGTCACCAACAACAAGACGAACAGCGCTACTAACGACAGCCTCTGATGAAGCCTTCTATAGGTGAAAGCCGGTTTAGGCTGTAAGGTAAAACTTTACGTTTTTACTTATAAAAAACTTAGTGTTCCGAGTCGTCAATATTATAGTGATATTTAGTCTTTTTAATATTACATATCATACTATGTTGCACTTTGTGTACACTGCACTTCTATAGCACCACTTATTACACTGTTTTTTCACTACTAAAGTGTTTATTGTTTAGTGTAAAGATTATACAAATGTTTTATAGTACAGTATGATACTCAAAGGTCATTCATTTCTGATTTGGGGAATGGGATACCTACTGACTTTTATTATTAGTTTTTAAAAATAATAATAATAATAGGTATTTCTTTATATTTTTTATTAAAGAATATCGTACCTTTAGTTTACTCAGTATTAGGCACTGATTATGTAATGTTACATAAAGCTCCCCCACTAGAACATGTTTATTTTTTATTTCAGCATTAAAAATTAACTGTTTTTTATTCATAATCCTTCACCTTCTTTTATTCTTCTTCATAATAAAATTTTATCTCTGTCTGGTTATATACTGTTGTAAAATCTAAAACTTCTTTACCAAGAATTTGGTCCATACATCGTATGAACACGGCCACAGAATTTACCAAGCCAAAAGGTAAGCGTTTGAAATGATAATTTCGTCCTTCAAATATAAAAGCGACATATTGTCTACTGTTAGGGTGCAATTCTATCTGCCAATAGCCGCAAACGGCGCCCCAAGTGTTACGTTTTATTACTTTTCCCCCCTCATACTTTTACTTACCTTGTACGATCTTTTTATGCACTCGCCCTGACTTACCAAAAACAGAAGAGTCCAAAATAGTTATAGGTTGCCACCAATATTTTTAAACAAAAGGACAAATATAGAAACCTTAATACATTTTCCCCTTATTTACTTTTAATTACTTACCAGGTTCGATTAGGCGAGATTTTCCATACAGGACAGGTTATGTTAAACGGGCGTAATAACTACTATCTACGCATGGTTATCATCATACAAACTCTAAATTTATTTTAACACATTAGAATAAATGTCCTTAGTTATCAACGTTGTGATACAAAATTATACTACGAAAATTCTTTGAATTCCAATCATTGAAGTTAAACCATCAAATGAAATTTACTAGTCACAAAATTACTATACATAAATCATTAAACCAAAACCATTACAAGACATATCAGTACTTTGATCATTTGCACGCTCTCTCTCTAATTATCCCCCTTCTTTTTCTTTTGAGATCTCATTTTAACTGGACATTTTTATAAAAAAAATAGAAATTGATATAAAATTTTATTTTGTTTTGGCCATTTAATTATGTTCTTTCGCTTTTACTTAACTGCACATCGTTCGATTCGTAGCACTGCCGGTTGAGACGCTTTTTTAATAATACCACTAAGTTAATCTTGTTAAAACTGTTATATTATCACCACTGTCACTAAATGCTTGTTTTAGCCTGTTTTTTATTTTTTCGTACTGCTTCATTCTTCTTACAATACTTTACTCGATAGGCCGATTATAGCATTTTTGTCCTATCGCAAACGCCCGAGGCTACGGTTGAATTACGTCTACCCAGTATAAAGGTAGGCTGCCGATGACTACTATCTAACTCTGCTGTTAGTCAACAACTAACGTTAGGTGGTGGCCAAGCAGCGCGCGCCAAAGTATGTATTTTTGATTTCGCCGTCTCTGATTGGCTGGTATTTCCAAGCGGTCAGCCCGGGAATTCTGGTATTCTTTACTGCCTGTTGTAACGGACGTTTTCAGTAATTCACAGCCGCATGAGTTGCCAGCAGTTGCGTAATAGGTCTAGACTAGTTGACTCAAAGCAAAACACAGACGTGGTGTTTTGCAATAATGTTGCATGTATAGTTGATTAAGACGGGGTACCCCAAATGTGAACATTGACTGCTTTGAATTCAGCCTGATTTAAATTATTATTTCTTAGCACACAATTCTGTACCGTTACACAAGTACTCATGTACTTACATCCACAAAATTTCTTCATTATATCATCAATCTCAGCTGGAGATGTGCGGTCATTAATGAGCATCTTATTTAACTCTTGAGTGTCGAGGCATAATCTAACTTGACCATCTTTCTTTGGTATAGCTACCAGTGGACTCGTGTATGGGGAGTTGCTTCTTTCAATTATGTCTTCCATGACCATTCTTTGAATTTCTTTTCATGCTGCTTCCTTTAAAGCTTGAGCGATAGGATAAGACCTTTTATTAAAATATACATTGTCTTTAAACTTTACTCACACAGGACGTTTTTTGGTTTTCCTGGTGATTCCGAAAATACCGTACGATATCTATTATAGATTTCTATAAGTTGATGTTTCTCTTCTACACTTATTATTTCCTGGGCCTGCCTACCTTGAAACTCCATTATTTTCTATCTTCCTCTGCCACATCTCTGACTCCGTTACTTTATTATTCTTACCTATGGTTAACCTATTATTCTCCCTAACATAATATGAGTTCAGACACTGAGGGGCACTTTGGCAACCAGTTATCTCAGCCGATAACTCACCTTCTTCTGTACTCAGTGTAACCTTACCACTGGCCAGATCTATAATTGCAGTGTGTGCCGTAGCAATATAACACCCTATTACTATTCTAAAAGGTAACCCTTTGGCTACTAAAAATTCCATAGGTATTCCTATTCCACTTGTAACGTGTCCAAAATTGGGATGTTTTATTTATTACAGTAGGGGGCATTTGCATTTTATTTATTTCATTTTGTGTGGGATTTTATAAATTTATTGTGAAAGTTTTATTATACGGCCAACGTTATTTCCATTACCATAGAACACATGGCAAGTGGAACATTGTTGAAACAAAGCAGAGACGCAGTTAGTGTTGAGTAACTCTGTAAGGAATTCGCACCTCCCCTAATTTTCGGAGAAATGTGCATATGTGTGACCATGCCCGCACGTAACAATCAGGACGGGGCGCTGTTAGTGATGCCGTGAAAAATCCGACTAAGCTGTAAAACATGGCGCTGGAACGAACAGTTTGTAGCAGCAACCAGCCAGCTACAGGAAATGTCGTTAAGCCACGCCCGCTGCTAGTGACATCAGTAAAACATAGGAAAATATCGTCCTCGGTCACCACACATATAATGACTATGTTGCATGCATAAAAGGAATACGCCACAACAAATTAAGCATGAACGGCGACTAAAAACAGGTGGCAGTGAACCGCCGCTTCCTCCCGCTCAACGAAGCACACTTCCCAGTCCTGCTCTGTCCGTGTCGGCCGATACCAGAGCCAAGTATGCTCTAGTAAATTTCATCAGTTTTTTTTTTATATAAACGTGAAGTAATTTCTTTAAACAAGTGACAGTGATGGAGGAAGAGTTGCAGAACATTCACATCTAAATTTGCTGATACAGTTTTTGTTTTTTCGGGACGTTTACGACTTACCGCGGTGTGGCCACGAGGTCACTGAAGAACGCGTTGCCGGCGGGGACTTTATATAATGTATTAATCCGAGTAATCAGGGTAATGGGGTTTTATAATAGAATGTGAGTAGTGAGTGAAAGGCAGGCTGGGCTATCTTGAGTAAGTAATTAGTATTAGTTATATATGTAAAAGTAAAATGTAGGAAACAAAATTGCACAACATTTGACGACACGTAAATGTATTTGGTAAACAATAATTTCAATAGTTGATCATTAAAACTAATTATTTCTCTTCTTAACTATGTGTAGAGTTAGTTATTTCGATAACCCATGAAACACATGTTTGTATCTAGCGTTCGCACGAAAGAATCCTGGCCCCAGAGAAACGAAACTTTGAAGGTAGGTGGGAGTTGTATTTATGTATTTTATGTATTTTAAAGTGTATTTGAGCGTCACAGGTGGCGCCCGAACAGGGACAGTTTTTATTAATTAAAAAACTACATTAGTAAAAACCGTACCTACAGAAAAGATACAAACATGTTTTTGGGGTTAGCGGAATAAAACAAAAGTGCGTTATTAACGAAAAATTGGTTATATAATACATTATATTGATGATATTATAGTTACACAAGTATCAAGTATAAAATAAGAAATGGCAGATAACAATGAAGTCAGCTTATCTGACAGTCAGACCGAGAGTCAAGTAAATGCTGACTCCGGTATTCAAACAGAATTAACGTCAATAAATGAGTATAACGTAGAGACATCTGTACTTAGCACACCGGGAGCGATATCAACTCCCGTAACAAGTAAAGCGAAAGAGTTGTCATTGGACGATCTATTTAATTTCATGAGAACCATGTCTAGTGATATTAACGTAAAATTTGACGTGCAAAACAGTAATTTTAATAAAAAACTTGATATACAGAATGATAAGTTTGATGCAATTGACAAAAAATTTGACGTTCAGAATAGCAATCTTAATATAAAATTCGAACAACAGAATATTCAGTTGCAGCAGAATATTAATGTACAATTTGATAATTTGAGTCGTGTACTAGATAAACATATTGATGAACATTGTGAAAGTATAAAATCACAATTGTCTGAGTCCATAAATGAGCAATTAGAGTGCCGTGTTTCTGATATAACCAATGATATAACTAATAAAGTAGAGAAACAGATCACTGAACAATGTAGTGTAATAAACACAATTGTTGAAAAACAAATAAGTGAATGCAACACCAATACTGAATGTAAGGTTAGTTATGCCATGAATCAGATTGAAAATAATAACCTTAAAATAAGTGAAATAGAAAACAATTGTAAGATCGAATTTAAGACAATACACAATACAATAAGTGACCTTGAATCTGATAGTAACCTTAAATTAATGAACGTTGAGCAAAATATCATGAATGTAAAAAATGAATTGAGCATGGCCATCAGCCAAGAAGTTAACACTGTTACCGAGCGAGTAATTATGACTCGTGACGTAAGCAGTGAAGTAGAGTTAGAGACATTCAGTTGTGACAACAAAAGAGTACATCCTATGCAGTTCATAAGTAGAGTGAGAGAGTTCAATAAGTTCAGTACTAATAACTGGGAAGTCCAATTATTAAAAATTTTAAAATGCTTCAAGGGTAGTTCGGAGATATGGGCCGAGGTACACAAAACGGAATGGGGGTGTTTTGAAAGTTTTGAGTCCGCATTCAGAAATAAATACTGGTCCGAAGAAGATCAAGAAGTGTTACGCAGTAGAATTATGGGAACCGGGAATTTTGGGGGGCCCAATAATAATATAACAGGGTATGTGATGAGAATATTTAATGAGGCGAAATACTTAGAACCGCCATTGCCATTTAGATCCTTCGTGAGGCATATAAGCAAGCATTTGCCGAGGGAAGTACAAATAACACTCATGACGCGGGAGGTAGCTAATATTAGCGAACTAGAAAATATTTTAGATGTGTTTCAGAACATCCGGGACCAAGAATTGAGTCACCGTCAGAACCAGCAGAATATGCATAATGGAGGTAACCAGGGACCGCCGAGGGGGCCTACAAATGGACCGGCATACCCCAGACGAGAACAAAATAATCGAGGCCCAAAATGGAATTGTCCAGCATGTTCACAGGAGAATTATGCTTCACAGAATTTTTGTTTTAGATGCAGGAGAGAGAGACCGGGCCAGCGACAGGGACTACAACCTGCACAGAACCAGCATGCATACCAACGAAGGGGAGAGGGCCAAGGAGGAGCGCCGAGAGGCCACGCTCACGAACAGCGAGGAAACCAGCACGAACGAGGATACAACCCTGCAGTGGCGAGCACATCTGCGGGAAACTAAAAGGGACAATGGAACACCGGACCTGACCGTTGTCGCCGGAAGATTCTGGGGTCCAAACGAACGACATGTACCAAAATAACATTGTTATTACAGATTTATCTGAGGAATTATTGGAGGAGGAAGATTTCGAAGCAGGGAGACGGGAGAATGGACTGACTGAGGTGAAAATCAACATAGAAGGTAAGGAGATTAAAACTTTAATCGATACAGGTAGCGAAATCTCTGTTATTTCTGAACATGTACTAGATGAATTAAGAGAAATAAATAATAATATTCCATCTTTGCCAGTAGCGGGGGTGACGATTGTAGGTATTACGGGAGTTAGAAGCAAAAGAGTCACGAAACAAGTACAATTAAACATGATAATTAACGGGGTAGGGTACGATAATACATTTCTGGTCGTACGGGGATTAAATCTTGAGGTTATATTGGGAAATGATTTTCTGATTAAACATAAGGCGGTGATTGATTTTCATAACCGGGTGTTAGTATTGCACAATGAGGCAGAACCAGTCCGTATTAAATTTGAGAGGGTGTTAGATGCAGTAAGAATTTCGGGAGTAAGGGTGATACATAATCGGGTTAATAAACAAGAAATAGAAGTTAGTATGAATGTTTGTAGTGAGAGTAACACAGAATGTGAGGGGAATGTAGATCACTTATGGAATGAGAGAGCACTTAAATTTTGTAGTGAGGGTGGCGTAATAGGGAGTTCTCAACGTGCATCGTTGTGGCGGGTAGTAGGAAATTTTAGAGAAGTGTTTGCCGATATACCGGGGAGGGCAAGAAACTATGAATGCGAGTTAAGGGTAAGGGAACACGCGCCCTATGTGCAAAGAAGTTATCCGGTACCATATGCGAAGAGAAGAGCGGTTCAGATTGAGTTAGAGAAAATGTTAGAGGGAGATATAATTGAGCGATCCGTATCACCATATTCTAACCCTTTAGTAGTAGTGATTAAAAAAGATGGTAGAGTTAGGTTATGTTTAGATGCCCGCAAAATCAATCAAATAATCATCCCAGACAGGGAGTCACCTGAAGCAATAGAAGAAATTTTTCAGAAGTTCAGCGGCGTAAAATATATGACCTCTTTAGACCTAACCGCCGGGTATTGGCAAGTTCCGTTGGCAGCGAATAGCAGAAAATATACAGCCTTCTTATTCAATGGAAAAAATTATCAATTCAAAAGACTACCGTTTGGATTGAACACCAGTGTAGCTAGCTTTATTAAGTGTCTTGATGAGATTTTGCAACCCCATAACTTAGATTTTTTAACCATATACGTTGATGATATTCTGATAGCTTCGAGAACATTTGAAGAGCATGTAGAACACTTAGAATATGTATTGGAGAAGTTATACCAGGGAGGTTTGACGGTGAATTGGGACAAATCAAAATTTTTGCAAACTGAGATACATTTTTTGGGTTTCATCATAACACCTACAGGGATACGTGCCAATCCGGATAAAGTAGAATCCATCCTGACGTTCCCGGAGCCTAAAAATATAAAGCAATTGCAAAGTTTTCTTGGTCTCTGTAATTTTTACAGGAAGTTCCAGCGGAACTACGCCCAGACGACGGCCCGACTCAGCGCAGTGCTGCAAAACAATAAACAATGGAGGTGGGGAGATAACGAAAGAGCAGCGTTCAACGAAATCAAAAATAAGTTCACTGATATGATATTGATGAACCATCCGAATTTTAATGATAAATTTTACTTACAGACAGATGCCAGCAATATAGCACTTGGAGCGGAACTATACCAAGAGGACGAGGCGAAAGAACACAAAACCATTGCCTTCGCCAGCCGGACGTTGCTAGCCGCAGAGCGCAACTATACTACCACCGAGAAGGAGCTCCTCAGTATAGTGTTCGCCGTGAAGAAGTTCCGTACGTATCTGCTGGGTAACAAAACCATCATCAGGACGGACCATAAAGCGCTGTCGTTCCTGAATACTTGTAAACTCACACACAGCCGGATAACCAGGTGGGTGTTAGCTCTTCAAGAGTATAATTTTTCTTGGGAATACATTAAGGGTGTGGAGAACAGGGTGCCAGACACACTATCACGAGTAGACACAGACAGAAATAGAACGGGTAGAGATATTAAAGAAATAAAGATTTACAGACTATCCCGGGAAGATAAACTTTTTGGGGAAGAATTAAAGGATATCAATGTAATGCAAAGAGCTGATAGTAAATTAAATATAATAATTACTAGTGTAGAATCAGATGTAGATGAGTTTGGTTATAAACAATATTTTCAAGTGTTTAAAGGGAGTTTGTTTAAAAAAGTAGAGGGGAGAGAGAGGGATTGGAGGTTAGTTATACCTGAGGGGTTGATAGAGAAAATAGTGTGGGACTGTCACCTTAGATACGGGCATTTCGGGGCATGGAAGTGTGTGAATGTGTTGAAGGAATCTTGTCTATTTAAAAATATGGAGAAACGCGTCCGAAAAATACTTAGAGTTTGAGAGATATGTCAGAAATCTAAAGTTGTGAATTATAGGTTAGAAGGAGAACTAAATTACATTAAAGTAGGAAAACCATTTGATTTAGTAGCTGTAGATTTGTACGGCCCACTGCCAAAGGGTAGGTAGGGGCGGAGTGATGCATATTTTTGTTGTACTTGACACATTTTCCAAATATGTAAGGTTATATAGCGTGAAGCAAGCCACAAGTAAGGTGCTGAGTGAGAAGATCACACGCGACTACATGATCAACGTGGGAAAGCCGAAGGTGATATTATCTGACCACGGACCGCAGTTCATCAGCGGGAGATGGCGCCAGACTCTCGGATGGGAAGGTATCATCCCAAAGCACACCGCAGTATATCACCCGCAGTCCAATCAGGCGGAGCGCGTCATGAGGGAGTTGGGCAGAATTTTTCGAACATACTGCCACGCCAAACACAGCGAGTGGCCACTCTATGTGCAGAAGATTGAAAATTGGCTTAATTGCGCCACCCACGAGTCGACAGGGTTCACGCCTTATGAGTTAGTAAGAGGGAAGCATCCACAGAGGATTTTGGAACAATTAATTGAATATCCACTGGAAACCAACACTATTGGTCACGATGTTAAACTTAGAGTAGCGAATGAAAGTTTGTTGACGAAGGGGGAGAGGAGAAAACAGAGACATGATATGAAAGGTAAGTGGACGCAGTACGAGGTTGGACAGCTGGTATTGGTGCGACGCCACGATTTGTCGAGTGCCCAAGATAAGGAGATCAAGAAATTTTTCTTGCTCTGTGAGGGGCCGTACGAGATAATAGAGGTAAAAATGAAGAATTCATACGTGTTACAGAATAGAGAAACGAGGGAGATAGTTGGAACGCACAACGCTACAAATTTGAAATTATTTTGGTCATCATAAGGATTTGTATCAATGATTAAATGTATGAATGTAATTTAATTGTTTTTTCTATATGTTTCTAGAAGGGATCCTCCCCCATTTTCGGGCGGTCACGATCTTACCAGTCCTGGCCGTGGAATTCGGAACTCCGAGGCGGGCCATGGTTGGCAGATCTTCCTTCGGGCGGTGAAAGCAACGATGGTCCGGCTCCACCAAAATTGGTACAAAGTAGAAATTTAACTACACATTTGAACGGGGAGGGGGACCCCAACAGGTACGTGATACGAATGAAATTTTTTTAATACACTCCAGGTGCAGCGGTCTCGGTGTACCTGTCACGTGCCTGCACTGCCTTAGAGTGTTGTACATAATGGAGGCTGCACCTAAATACAGGGCAGTGCATACAAACTTAAATATTTTAGTGTCAATGGCAAAATTCAAGTTGAGCCATTGACAATAGTTTTGCTTACACCGAAATGAAGAGTTTTGCGGAGAAAGATCGGGAATTTCGGCTCAGACGACGGGTTAGTAGAGATGAGAAGATTTGGTAGTACAGTTTGCATAGAAGGGGAAGTAACTGCACAAAGTAGATCTGAGTTGAAAGTTCTGTATCTTTCATCGCAAAACACCCCCATTTCAGGCGACTGCGACCTTCCTAGACGTAATGAAAATTAAGGATAGATAGAGTCAGCCTCCAATGTAAATAGAATTTTTTTTTGAAAAAAAAAAAAAAAATACCAAAGTAATTTTGGATGTGCATAATTTTAAATTTAAATAAAGTTTAGAATTAAGTGACCAAAAATAATTGTCAGGTTTTAGTATCAGTGAGTATGGGAACGTTTTAAATGATGTGTAATAAAATAAAAACTTGTTGTCAATACAAGAAGTGGGGATGATTTTGGGGGGTAGATTGGTGCTCAATGAAGTGATAGAACAGTGGAGTGTGGAACTGCAAAGGTTGAAAGTTTTAGTTTATCAATGTTAATTAATTAGCTATTAAGTTGCTATTGCGGGGGTGGCCTGTGCTCCCGTGGATAGCGAAATGGGTTGGGGGTAGCAGGGAGTGTTACCTCCATCGGAGGCGAAAATGTGCGATACACCTTTTTCGTGTAAATTAAAATTTATACACTGATAGACGACCGTATCGCACATAATAAGACGATGTATAACAGGCAGTGAAATGAAGTTAGATTTCCCCGACTTTTCGGGCGATTACTGCCTTACCAGCACTAATCGTGGATTTGGCTAGCGGCCAGCTATGGTCATATCAAGTCCCTTGACCATAGCTGACTTGAAATTGGTATATAGTAGAAATTGAATGGGGGGCGAATTTTAGGGGAAATCCAAGCACTATGGAACAGCGGCTACCACTCTGCCCGCTTGGGGGCAGCAAAGCCAGGTGGTAGATCCGCATTAAGGGCGTTTAACTATATAACAAAGGTATGTTGATACCTGAACCTTTTAAAATGTAATAGCCGAAGCAAAGACACGGAGAGGTCAAACTACTCCAAAATATGCCGCCTTTGCCGAAGCGAAAGGACGATATAGTCCTACATAACTTGAAATAGTGTGTGTGGCTGGGAGGTGACTCAAATGAGCCATGAATTTAAATTTTACGACATAAAAAATTTTTGCTAATTCAAATTTTGATCCTATAAAAATGCTTGTGCTCTATTTAATAACTAGCTGCTCAGACACTCAATATAAGGTGTTCATGCTGTAATTTTAAATGTATTATTTTATGGTTGTACGTTAGATATAGGTATTGATAGAAATATGTGTTTTCATTATGTGTGTATTTTTTCAACGAAGCAGATAATTAAACTGACTGGCAGGCAGTTAACGTAATAGAAGTGAGTATTGATAAATATATATATTTCATGTAATTTGTTCAATTTTGAGATGTGTTTTCATTGTGTTAGTAAGGAGATCAGCTGATCAGCAATAACAGGTCACTGGTATATTGGTTATAAATGTTCCAAGTAATTAAGGTTCAATGTAATGTTTTAATGTATTACAGATGTTTTAAAGTAATGATAAAAATAATTTGATAAAGTGAGAAGTAAAGTAATAATTTATGCAAGTTAACAAGAGATAATTTTTGGGTGATAAATATTTTGTGGGACATATAGATCTGTCCAAGTCAAAGTTAAAGTTGAAATAGTAGAGATGAAGATAATGTAATGTTGTTTTGAGTTAATATATGTTATAGAGTTTTAAGAGGTATTGATGTTGACACAGTAGTTGTGGAGAATTTATGTAGATTTTTGAGTGATATATTGATGTTTATAATTAATGATGTTATTTTGTTGTAGTTGTAGTGAGGTAATGAGATTGAGATTTTGGGGAGGGCAATTTTGTAGTAGGGGGTAGTGTATTGTGGGAGTCCGCAACATAATGATAAGTTGGGACGGGATTAGGATCGATTTTAGCGAAAAGGGGCCGCCTTAGGTAGAATCCAGGGGCCAAATAAGGGAAATTGAGTTTTTGGGGGGGGAAACACGTATCCTATGTACAAAGGGTTAGAGAGTATTTCTTATATATATAGAGAGAAGGTGGCGATTGGAGTTTAATGATAAGTTGGGGTTAGAGTGTTTTGGGATAGATGTTTTGATAGAGATGGGTGTCATGGTAGTTGAAGTTGTTAGTTGTTAGAGTCAGAGTGAGAAAGATTATATATGTAGACAGATCAAGTAGTAAATTAAATGAGAATAGATAATTTAAATCACCCACAGTAATAGGGAATGAGATTGTAAAATGAAGAAAGTTGTAGTTGAATATATAAAATTTTTATTTTGAAACCAGTGACGAAACTTTGAGAGAATTGGATAATGTAAAGATATAAGGTGTTTATTGTTTTGTGTTTCAAGTTAGCTTATTACAGATGTTGAATGTATTTTCAGAAAGTATACATAACATATGTAGGTCAAGGGTCTTGGACTTGACCTCGTTTTGATAAACGACAGTGAGGTCATATAATTTCATATGGAAGTCAATTCAATTTGTTTATTTGATCAATTCAAACAAATTTAAACAAATTATATATGTAAAAGAAACCTTTTAATGAACTTAAATTTTTTTTGAATTTTAAAATTTTTTGGAAAATATTTTTTTTGGAAATTTTAATTTTTGAAAAAAAAAATCTTGATTTTTCGCCTGCCAGCGAATGAATATTTTAAGTATTGATTATTTTATTATTTGTGTGTTAACCATGTTTATTTTATTGATTTATTTTGTATTGCATTGTATTGTTAGACTCTAAGTGATTACATGTTAGGTTAAGGATATGTTCAATTAGAAGAAATGGTTAACTTAAGTCATTTTAAAGAAAACAGAAAATAATGAAGAGAATATTTTAGACTTTATTCAAAATTTATGAATTAATTTTATCTGAAAACAACGTGTTGTAATTTAAAGAATTTTTAAAATTTTTGCAATTTTATAATCTACAATGTCAGTGTGTAATGTGAGAGTGTGTGAGCCCAGTATCTGCTAAAGGCAGCCCAGCTTGCATAAAAGGGGAAAGTAATTCTGTGCCCGGTGGTCTCTAGCAATGACGGGCTGTCACTTCTTCTTACTGCTGGTACCCGTTTCCCCGACTTCCATCATTATTATGGGATTGTTCAACATTCTCCCTGGGTTGATGCTCAGGTGAATGCCTTCTCTCTTCCTCACTGTTTCTGGATCTTTGATGTTCTTCGCTTCTACTTCTTTGCGGAACTTCCTCTCTTTGGTATGAATTGCTATTGTAGCTTCTGTTATTGAAATTTCGCTGTCTTCCTCGGTATCGACTATTATTATAATTATTGTTATAATTATGATTCGCCCTTACATAATGTACTCTTTGTTGAGTGTCTCTCGGTTGTTCATTCCTACGATCATCTGTATTTTCTGATCTTCATCTACTTCTTCTGTAATAAGATTCTTGCTCATAATTCACTAATAGAGCTTCCATACCTCCGATAGTTTTAATTTGTCCACTCAATCAAGCACTGATAATCTTCTCATCAAAATGATAAGCTATTTTGGTTGCCAGACACTCCTCTGGAATCTTTGGGTCTAAAACTTTGCCACACACACTTTTCCTAAAAAGTATGCCGTAGGTGTCTGTCCTTTAACGCTGTCATACCTCCCATGACAGATATCGTCCCGAATAATATTTTGTACGCATTCAGACCAATACTTCAGTTTGATAACTGTTTAAATTTATCATAATTACACACTTCATTCCTAATGACTGTCCACCAGTTGTCTGTAATGATTTTGAAACATTCATCTAAGATGCCCTTGATCATATTCCACCTGGTTTCTTACGATCGGTTCAGTATTTCTTCTACTCTTTTTAAAAATTCTAGAGGGTTTCTTCTGTAGTCCTGAAAGTTCACACTTTCTCTACTATCTTGTATGGTATGTTGAGCGTTAAATGTTGGTCTAACACTCATTCTATCAATCTCCCCTTGTATGTTTATTTGGAGATGTTGTAAATTTTCTATTTTCTCCCCCTGATTATTTACCTGTTCTATGTTGTCATTAAATTTGGTTATTTTACCGGCTATGTCGCTCTTCATACTGTCTAATTGATCTTTATTTTTCTGTTGTGTGGCCATTATTCGGACTTGATTACTATGTTCACCTCGATCCATCCTGGCATCTATTTCCGTTCTGAATTGTCCGATGGTTTCTTCGGTTTTATCTAGTCTTTGCTTGGTCTCTGTTATTTGCTTTTCTGTTTCCTCCTTATATCCATCTACTCTTTGGTTAAGTGTGTTACTGACCATTTCAATCTTCTCATGAATTTGCTTTAATTTTTCATTATTTTCTTCAAATTTTTTATTCATATCTTCTCTTTGTCCGTTAATAGTTTCTCTCAATTCGTGGTTTTGGTCATTCATGGTTTGTCTTATTTCTTCATGAATGGTTTCAATTGTTTCATTTATTTGCTTTACTAAACTTTCCCTCAAGGTTTCGTTTTGGTTCCTGGAGTTTTCCTCCATCTTGTCAAATTTTTCGCTCAAAGTTTCATTTTGTTTCCTTGAGTTTACCTTATTTTCCTCATTTAGTTTCCTTAGATTTTCATTATTTTTCTCATTTGTTTGTTTATTGCTTACTTTAATGCTATCAATTTTCTCCATCATTAGCCTCATCATTTCTTGCCAATTTGGTTCTCCTCTGGTTTCCGCTTTGTCGCCCGCCTGTTGTTCCATTTTACTGTCCGTGACTACTTCTATTTCTTGTTCCTGTCCACCTTCTTCCTTCTCCGTGTCTTCTGTCCTCTTCTTTGGCCTGCCCCTGGTATGCATTTCTTAGCTTCTTACAGTTGCCGACAAAAATTAGGTTTTTCGTTATATTAAGTACTTGCATATATTTCGAAATTCTTTCCTAATTTAAGCCCTCTAAGTTGACCACCTTTTGTAATGTACCGCGAGCTTTCTACGTATGTTACTCGATGTGTTACGTCTATTTGATACTCTGACTGTGTTATTTTGTTTATTGTGTAAATCTTTCATTAAAATAAACCACTGGATCCTTTGCCGTTTTTTATCTCCTTGCAGGTATTACAGTTCAGTTGATTGGGAGAGAGAGAGAAAGAGAGAGAGAGAGACAGACAGACAGAGTGAGAGAGTTCCTCTCTTGGTGTACTGTTTTATCATTTTATTTAAACGCGCTTTGCATCAGCTGTTTTCAATGTGATAACCAGTGACAGGTTATGTTGGCCATTGTCCTTCATATGCTATGATGACTTCGCTAACTTTCGCACTCTTCTCTGCTATTCACCGGTTTCCTGTAACAAATCTGCTATCTACAAAGAATAATACAAAGTCAATTCCCTAAAAGAAAGGTATTTATTGGTTGAAATTGGTTTATTTTCTGGAAAGTATTAAATCCAGTTCATCGATTTTCAGATTTACTATTATCGAAATTATAACAGTTTTTGATATAAGTTTTTCTAGAACACAACAGATATATTCAATTATAGTTATTAGTAAAATTAATCAATTATTTATCTCAGGGTTATTTGTTGATTCTTTGAGCTGTAAGAAAGTCAGAAATGCTTAGATAAGATTATCATACTTTACAATAAATAATATTTTTATTCTTAAAGTCTGAGTCAATAATTTCGTTTTTTAGACGCCAGAGCGCAGACTACTCGGATTCATACCGATTGCAAAAAAGAAATATGGCTGCTGTGAAGTTCTAATGAGACCACGTTTTTATTGTTTTTGATTAAATAAATAAAGTTTAAAATGTTCACACTAAGTTTTCTTATAAATTGAATTATGTTGTACTGGTTTCTAGTGTTCGTTACTTTTTGGTGATGTGTAGTTTTTTAGTTTATTAAGGTAGGCGTTCTCACCAACGTATTGACTGTTTTAATTTGTTCAAGCGATCTTATGGTCAGACAAATTTTTAATGTTCTTAGATATTCCCGCATCAATTAGTATGTTTCAATGGAAGTCCCAGACGTAGTTTCTTATGCTGAATCGTTTCGTCAATTTTGAATAGTGGATGGTTCAAACTGTAGTTAATATTTTTGAAAATTGCTGGACATTATTTCTGTCATCTACCCTCTTGAAATCAAATTTAACAATTCTCCTATCTTGTTAATGCTGTTACCATTAGTAACCAAGAAATTGATGAGTTTTTATTGGCTAACATAGGTACAATTTTAGTAAATAGGCTAGTATTAAGATATTATTAGTTCTTCCAATTTTTAAGAAAAATACTCCATTATAAATGTTAACTCTAATTAAATTTAATTTACATAATGTTTTTCTTCATATTATAACATAAACTTAGATACGTGTATGTTATAATATAGTGGTTATAATCTATAGTTTTTTTATTAACAAGATTCTGGTTTTTAGGCACTATTTTCCCTCAACATTATTTTCTCATACCCATTACATAAACTTATTTAATATACCTTTCAGTCATTACTTGAAAGTGTTTTTTATTACATTTAGTTTTCTTTTATATTTTCAGTTTATTATTTGTTTGAATTAGTTTAATTCTGACTTTTATTTCTGTAAATGTATTACTGCTCTAGGCCCTATTTTATCTTCCATTATCTCTTTATAATTTAGTCTAATTAGCAGTGATTAATTTCTTACCTAACCCTGGATCCTTCAAACAATAAATAAACATAATAACATTTTACTTACATTGATATTGCCTTTGTGGCCTAACAAAATAAAACGATAATAACTTACTACTAAACTTATTGTTTATTACAATAGTTCTGCATCTTTATCACAACTTGTGATTGATGTCTTTTTAATTCTTGGATTTCGTTGTCCATGACGTGTCCGTTACTTAACTAAATATCACTATAATATTGACGACTCTGAACACAAAGTTTTTTATAAGTAAAAACGTAAAGTTTTACCTTACAGCCTAAACCGGCTTTCACATATAGAAGGCTTCATCAGAGGCTGTCATTAGTAGTGCTGCTCGTCTTGTTGTTGGCGACGAGAAAGTGTTTCGAAAGATTGAAGCTGTGTGTGTGTGGTGAGATGTGTTCGAATAATGCGTGCGATTTGAATTGTGTCTGTTCGTTTAGGATGTCGTTTTTATTTGTTTTTGTGTGTTTGTATATTTCTAATTGTTCTAGAGTGTCTAGTTTTCGGCCTTTTGTGTGTACGTGTAGTATGTTCATGTTATTGTAGATGTTTTTATATGTGTGGTTTGCTTCAATGAGGTGGTTTGCGAAGGTAGATTCTGTAGTGGTGTGGAGTGCTTTTGTGTGTTCAATGTATCTCTGTTTGAAGCTACGTCCTGTCTGGCCTATGTAGAATTTACTGCAATTTGAACAATTTAGTTTATATACACCGGGTAGATCGAATTTGTTTTGTGCTTTGGGCATGCATTTTGATAGTGTGTGTTCTGTTTTGTTAGTAGTTTTGTAAGCGATTCTGTATCCTGCTTTTTTGAATTTGTGGGCAATTTTTTCTGTTTGTTTGTTGATGTATGTTAGTGTTATGAATTTGTTGTTTTCTGTCTTTGTCTGTTGTTTGTTTTGTGTTTTGTGTAGGAGTTTACTGACTATTGTTCTGTCATAACCGTTAGATTCTGCTAGATATTTTATCATGTTTAGTTCGTCTTTGTAGTCTATTTCATCTAAGGGGATGTTGTTAAGTCTATGTATCATGGTTCTAAAAGCAGCTAGTTTGTGTTGTATTGGGTGATTGGAGGTGTTGTGTATTAGTGTGTCAGTTGTAGTTGGTTTTCTGTATATACTGAATTTGTGCCTGTGTTCTAGTTTTGTGATGGAGAGGTCTAAGAAGTTTATGGTATTGTTGTGTTCGTATTCGGCAGTGAAGGTTATGTTTTTATGTATTTTGTTTATGTGCGTTAGTAACTGTTCACATTGTCTTTTGTTTCCCCTGTATAGTATTAGAATGTCATCAATACTATTATATTGGCACAGATACGTTGATGACATTCTAATACTATACAGGGGAAACAAAAGACAATGTGAACAGTTACTAACGCACATAAACAAAATACATAAAAACATAACCTTCACTGCCGAATACGAACACAACAATACCATAAACTTCTTAGACCTCTCCATCACAAAACTAGAACACAGGCACAAATTTAGTATATACAGAAAACCAACTACAACTGACACACTAATACACAACACCTCCAATCACCCAATACAACACAAACTAGCTGCTTTTAGAACCATGATACATAGACTTAACAACATCCCCTTAGATGAAATAGACTACAAAGACGAACTAAACACGATAAAATATCTAGCAGAATCTAACGGTTATGACAGAACAATAGTCAGTAAACTCCTACACAAAACACAAAACAAACAACAGACAAAGACAGAAAACAACAAATTCATAACACTAACATACATCAACAAACAAACAGAAAAAATTGCCCACAAATTCAAAAAAGCAGGATACAGAATCGCTTACAAAACTACTAACAAAACAGAACACACACTATCAAAACGCATGCCCAAAGCACAAAACAAATTCGATCTACCCGGTGTATATAAACTAAATTGTTCAAATTGCAGTAAATTCTACATAGGCCAGACAGGACGTAGCTTCAAACAGAGATACATTGAACACACAAAAGCACTCCACACCACTACAGAATCTACCTTCGCAAACCACCTCATTGAAGCAAACCACACATATAAAAACATCGACAATAACATGAACATACTACACGTACACACAAAAGGCCGAAAACTAGACACTCTAGAACAATTAGAAATATACAAACACACAAAAACAAATAAAAACGACATCCTAAACGAACAGACACAATTCAAATCGCACGCATTATTCGAACACATCTCACCACACACACACAGCTTCAATCTTTCGAAACACTTTCTCGTCGCCAACAACAAGACGAGCAGCGCTACTAACGACAGCCTCTGATGAAGCCTTCTATAGGTGAAAGCCGGTTTAGGCTGTAAGGTAAAACTTTACGTTTTTACTTATAAAAAACTTTGTGTTCCGAGTCGTCAATATTATAGTGATATTTAGTAAAGTTTTACCTTACAGCCTAAACCGGCTTTCACCTATAGAAGGCTTCATCAGAGGCTGTCGTTAGTAGCGCTGCTCGTCTTGTTGTTGGCGACGAGAAAGTGTTTCGAAAGATTGAAGCTGTGTGTGTGTGGTGAGATGTGTTCGAATAATGCGTGCGATTTGAATTGTGTCTGTTCGTCTAGAACAATTAGAAATATACAAACACACAAAAACAAATAAAAACGACATCCTAAGCCTCTGATGAAGCCTTCTATAGGTGAAAGCCGGTTTAGGCTGTAAGGTAAAACTTTACGTTTTTACTTATAAAAAACTTTGTGTTCCGAGTCGTCAATATTATAGTGATATTTAGTCTTTTTAATATTACATATCATACTATGTTGCACTTTGTGTACACTGCACTTCTGTAGCACCACTTATTACACTGTTTTTCACTACTAAAGTGTTTATTGTTTAGTGTAAAGATTATACAAATGTTTTATAGTACAGTATGATACTCAAAGGTCATTCATTTCTGATTTGGGGAATGGGATACCTACTGACTTTTATTATTAGTTTTTAAAAATAATAATAATATAGGTATTTCTTTATATTTTTTATTAAAGAATATCGTACCTTTAGTTTACTCAGTATTAGGCACTGATTATGTAATGTTACATAAAGCTCCCCCACTAGAACATGTTTATTTTTTATTTCAGCATTAAAAATTAACTGTTTTTTATTCATAATCCTTCACCTTCTTTTATTCTTCTTCATAATACAATTTTATCTCTGTCTGGTTATATACTGTTGTAAAAAATAAACTTCTTTACCAAGAATTTGGTCCATACATCGTATGAACACGGCCACAGAATTTACCAAGCCAAAAGGTAAGCGTTTGAAATGATAATTTCGTCCTTCAAATATAAAAGCGACATATTGTCTACTGTTAGGGTGCAATTCTATCTGCCAGTAGCCGCAAACGGCGTCCCAAGTGTTACGTTTTATTACTTTTCCCCCCTCATACTTTTACTTACCTTGTACGATCTTTTTACGCACTCGCCCTGACTTACCAAAAACAGAAGATTCCAAAATACTTATAGGTTGCCACCAATATTTTTAAACAAAAGGACAAATATAGAAACCTTAATACATTTTCCCCTTATTTACTTTTAATTACTTACCAGGTTCGATTAGGCGAGATTTTCTATACAGGACAGGTTATGTTAAACGGGCGTAATAACTACTCTCTACGCATGGTTATCATCATACAAACTCTAAATTTATTTTAACACATTAAAATAAATGTCCTTAGTTTATCAACATTGTGATATAAAATTATACTACGAAAATTCTTTGAATTCCAATCATTGAAGTTAAACCATCAAATGAAATTTACTAGTTACAAAATTACTATACATAAATCATTAAACCAAAACCATTACAAGACATATCAGTACTTTGATCATTTGCGCGCTCTCTCTCTAATTATCCCCCTTCTTTTTCTTTTGAGATCTCATTTTAACTGGACATTTTTATAAAAAAAATAGAAATTGATATAAAATTTTATTTTGTTTTGGCCATTTAATTATGTTCTTTCGCTTTTACTTAACTGCACATCGTTCGATTCGTAGCACTGCCTGTTGAGACGCTTTTTTAATAATACCACTAAGTTAATCTTGTTAAAACTGTTATATTATCACCACTGTCACTAAATGCTTGTTTTAGCCTGTTTTTTATTTTTTCGTACTGCTTCATTCTTCTTACAACACTTTACTCGATAGGCCGATTATAGCATTTTTGTCCTATCGCAAACGCCCGAGGCTACGGTTGAATTACGTCTACCCAGTATAAAGGTAGGCTGCCGATGACTACTATCTAACTCTGCTGTTAGTCAACAACTAACGTTAGGTGGTGGCCAAGCAGCGCGCGCCAAAGTATGTATTTTTGATTTCGCCGTCTCTGATTGGCTGGTATTTCCAAGCGGTCAGCCCGGGAATTCTGGTATTCTTTACTGCCTGTTGTAACGGACGTTTTCAGTAATTCACGGCCGCATGAGTTGCCAGCAGTTGCGTAATAGGTCTAGACTAGTTGACTCAAAGCAAAACACAGACGTGGTGTTTTGCAATAATGTTGCATGTATAGTTGATTAAGACGGGGTACGCCAAATGTGAACATTGACTGCTTTGAATTCAGCCTGATTTAAATTATTATTTCTTAGCACACAATTCTGTACCATTACACAAGTACTCATGTATTTACATCCACAAAATTTCTTCATTATCTCATCAATCTCACCTGGAGATGTGCGGTCATTAAAGAGCATCTTATTTAACTCTTGAGCGTCGAGGCATAATCTAACTTGACCATTTTTCTTTGGTATAGCTACCAGTGGACTCGTGTATGGGGAGTTGCTTCTTTCAATTACGTCTTCCATGACCATTCTTTGAATTTCTTTTCGTGCTGCTTCCTTTAAAGCTTGAGCGATAGGATAAGACCTTTTATTAAAATATACATTGTCTTTAAACTTTACTCACACAGGACGTTTTTTGCTTTTCCTGGTGATTCCAAAAATACCGTACAATATCTATTATATATTTCTATAAGTTGATGTTTCTCTTCTACACTTATTATTTCCTGGGCCTGCCTACCTTGAAACTCCATTATTTTCTATCTTCCTCTGCCACATCTCTGACTCCGTTACTTTATTATTCTTACCTATGGTTAACCTATTATTTTCCCTAACATAATATGAGTTCAGACACTGAGGGGCACTTTGGCAACCAGTTATCTCAGCCGATAACTCACCTTCTTCTGTACTCAGTGTAACCTTACCACTGGCCAGATCTATAATTGCTGTGTGTCGCCGTAGCAATATAACACCCTATTAATATTCTAAAAGGTAACCCTTTGGCTACTAAAAATTCCATAGGTATTCCTATTCCACTGTTGGTAACATTCAGAGATACTTGTTTTCTAATCTTATTTTGTTTCCTGGTGGCGCCAATAATTATCTTGTTGTTAATTGGTAATGTAGGTATTCTTTCGGTGGTTAACTCTGCAATTCTGTCAAGCTCTAATTGGTAAATAATTGAAACATTTGCTCCCGTGTCCATCATAGCTTCTGCTAATATTCCATTTAATTTTACTTGTACATATACTATATCATTATTTAATGGTGCCTCTTAAATTGCTCTTTCTTCAAGTAATTCCGCCTGTAGATTTTTTAGATAATTGCTTCTGATAATTGTAATTGGTTCCTTTAATTGGTTTTGAGGACCTTGGTAATTCTGTGCCCGGTGGTCTCTAGCAATGACGGGCTGTCACTTCTTCTTACTGCTGGTACCCGTTTCCCCGACTTCCATCATTATTATGGGATTGTTCAACATTCTCCCTGGGTTGATGCTCAGGTGAATGCCTTCTCTCTTCCTCACTGTTTCTGGATCTTTGATGTTCTTCGCTTCTACTTCTTTGCGGAACTTCCTCTCTTTGGTATGAATTGCTATTGTAGCTTCTGTTATTGAAATTTCGCTGTCTTCCTCGGTATCGACTATTATTATAATTATTGTTATAATTACGATTCGCCCTTACATAATGTACTCTTTGTTGAGTGTCTCTCGGTTGTTCATTCCTACGATCATCTGTATTTTCTGATCTTCATCTACTTCTTCTGTAATAAGATTCTTGTTCATAATTCACTAATAGAGCTTCCATACCTCCGATAGTTTTAATTTGTCCACTCAATCAAGCACTGATAATCTTCTCATCAAAATGATAAGCTATTTTGGTTGCCAGACACTCCTCTGGAATCTTTGGGTCTAAAACTTTGCCACACACACTTTTCCTAAAAAGTATGCCGTAGGTGTCTGTCCTTTAACGCTGTCATACCTCCCATGACAGATATCGTCCCGAATAATATTTTGTACGCATTCAGACCAATACTTCAGTTTGATAACTGTTTAAATTTATCATAATTACACACTTCATTCCTAATGACTGTCCACCAGTTGTCTGTAATGATTTTGAAACATTCATCTAAGATGCCCTTGATCATATTCCACCTGGTTTCTTACGATCGGTTCAGTATTTCTTCTACTCTTTTTAAAAATTCTAGAGGGTTTCTTCTGTAGTCCTGAAAGTTCACACTTTCTCTACTATCTTGTATGGTATGTTGAGCGTTAAATGTTGGTCTAACACTCATTCTATCAATCTCCCCTTGTATGTTTATTTGGAGATGTTGTAAATTTTCTATTTTCTCCCCCTGATTATTTACCTGTTCTATGTTGTCATTAAATTTGGTTATTTTACCGGCTATGTCACTCTTCATACTGTCTAATTGATCTTTATTTTTCTGTTGTGTGGCCATTATTCGGACTTGATTACTATGTTCACCTCGATCCATCCTGGCATCTATTTCCGTTCTGAATTGTCCGATGGTTTCTTCGGTTTTATCTAGTCTTTGCTTGGTCTCTGTTATTTGCTTTCCTGTTTCCTCCTTATATCCATCTACTCTTTGGCTAAGTGTGTTACTGACCATTTCAATCTTCTCATGAATTTGCTTTAATTTTTCATTATTTTCTTCAAATTTTTTATTCATATCTTCTCTTTGTCCGTTAATAGTTTCTCTCAATTCGTGGTTTTGGTCATTCATGGTTTGTCTTATTTCTCCATGAATGGTTTCAATTGTTTCGTTTATTTGCTTTACTAAACTTTCCCTCAAGGTTTCGTTTTGTTTCCTGGAGTTTTCCTCCATCTTGTCAAATTTTTCGCTCAAAGTTTCATTTTGTTTCCTTGAGTTTACCTTATTTTCCTCATTTAGTTTCCTTAGATTTTCATTATTTTTCTCATTTGTTTGTTTATTGCTTACTTTAATGCTATCAATTTTCTCCGTCATTAGCCTCATCATTTCTTGCCAATTTGGTTCTCCTCTGGTTTCCGCTTTGTCGCCCGCCTGTTGTTCCATTTTACTGTCCGTGACTACTTCTATTTCTTGTTCCTGTCCACCTTCTTCCTTCTCCGTGTCTTCTGTCCTCTTCTTTGGCCTGCCTCTGGTATGCATTTCTTAGCTTCTTACAGTTGCCGACAAAAATTAGGTTTTTCGTTATATTAAGTACTTGCATATATTTCGAAATTCTTTCCTAATTTAAGCCCTCTAAGTTGACCACCTTTTGTAATGTACCGCGAGCTTTCTACGTATGTTACTCGATGTGTTACGTCTATTTGATACTCTGACTGTGTTATTTTGTTTATTGTGTAAATCTTTCATTAAAATAAACCACTGGATCCTTTGCCGTTTTTTATCTCCTTGCAGGTATTACAGTTCAGTTGATTGGGAGAGAGAGAGAAAGAGAGAGAGAGAGACAGACAGACAGAGTGAGAGAGTTCCTCTCTTGGTGTACTGTTTTATCATTTTATTTAAACGCGCTTTGCATCAGCTGTTTTCAATGTGATAACCAGTGACAGGTTATGTTGGCCATTGTCCTTCATATGCTATGATGACTGCGCTAACTTTCGCACTCTTCTCTGCTATTCACCGGTTTCCTGTAACAAATCTGCTATCTACAAAGAATAATACAAAGTCAATTCCCTAAAAGAAAGGTATTTATTGGTTGAAATTGGTTTATTTTCTGGAAAGTATTAAATCCAGTTCATCGATTTTCAGATTTACTATTATCGAAATTATAACAGTTTTTGATATAAGTTTCTCTAGAACACAACAGATATATTCAATTATAGTTATTAGTAAAATTAATCAATTATTTATCTCAGGGTTATTTGTTGATTCTTTGAGCTGTAAGAAAGTCAGAAATGCTTAGATAAGATTATCATACTTTACAATAAATAATATTTTTATTCTTAAGTCTGAGTCAATAATTTCGTTTTTTAGACGCCAGAGCGCAGACTACTCGGATTCATACCGATTGCAAAAAAGAAATATGGCTGCTGTGAAGTTCTAATGAGACCACGTTTTTATTGTTTTTGATTAAATAAATAAAGTTTAAAATGTTCACACTAAGTTTTCTTATAAATTGAATTATGTTGTACTGGTTTCTAGTGTTCGTTACTTTTTGGTGATGTGTAGTTTTTTAGTTTATTAAGGTAGGCGTTCTCACCAACGTATTGACTGTTTTAATTTGTTCAAGCGATCTTATGGTCAGACAAATTTTTAATGTTCTTAGATATTCCCGCATCAATTAGTATGTTTCAATGGAAGTCCCAGACGTAGTTTCTTATGCTGAATCGTTTCGTCAATTTTGAATAGTGGATGGTTCAAACTGTAGTTAATATTTTTGAAAATTGCTGGACATTATTTCTGTCATCTACCCTCTTGAAATCAAATTTAACAATTCTGCTATCTTGTTAACGCTGTTACCGATAGTAACCAAGAAATTGATGAGTTTTTATTGGCTAACCTAGGTACAATTTTAGTAAATAGGCTAGTATTAAGATATTATTAGTTCTTCCAATTTTTAAGAAAAATACTCCATTATAAATGTTAACTCTAATTAAATTTAATTTACATAATGTTTTTCTTCATATTATAACGTAAACTTAGATACTTGTATGTTATAATTTAGTGGTTATAATCTATAGTTTTTTTATTAACAAGATTCTGGTTTTTAGGCACTATTTTCCCTCAACATTATTTTCTCATACCCATTACATAAACTTATTTAATATACCTTTCAGTCATTACTTGAAAGTGTTTTTTATTACATTTAGTTTTCTTTTATATTTTCAGTTTATTATTTGTTTGAATTAGTTTATTTCTGACTTTTATTTCTGTAAATGTATTACTGCTCTAGGCCCTATTTTATCTTCCACTATCTCTTTATAATTTAGTCTAATTAGCAGTGATTAATTTCTTACCTAACCCTGGATCCTTCAAACAATAAACATAATAACATTTTACTTACATTGATATTGCCTTTGTGGCCAAACAAAATAAAACAATAATAACTTACTACTAAACTTATTGTTTATTACAATAGTTCTGCATCTTTATCACAACTTGTGATTGATGTCTTTTTAATATTACATATCATACTATGTTGCACTTTGTGTACACTGCACTTCTGTAGCACCACTTATTACACTGTTTTTCACTACTAAAGTGTTTATTGTTTAGTGTAAAGATTATACAAATGTTTTATAGTACAGTATGATACTCAAAGGTCATTCATTTCTGATTTGGGGAATGGGATACCTACTGACTTTTATTATTAGTTTTTAAAAATAATAATAATATAGGTATTTCTTTATATTTTTTATTAAAGAATATCGTACCTTTAGTTTACTCAGTATTAGGCACTGATTATGTAATGTTACATAAAGCTCCCCCACTAGAACATGTTTATTTTTTATTTCAGCATTAAAAATTAACTGTTTTTTATTCATAATCCTTCACCTTCTTTTATTCTTCTTCATAATACAATTTTATCTCTGTCTGGTTATATACTGTTGTAAAATCTAAAACTTCTTTACCAAGAATTTGGTCCATACATCGTATGAACACGGCCACAGAATTTACCAAGCCAAAAGGTAAGCGTTTGAAATGATAATTTCGTCCTTCAAATATAAAAGCGATATATTGTCTACTGTTAGGGTACAATTCTATCTGCCAGTAGCCGCAAACGGCGTCCCAATTGTTACGTTTTATTACTTTTCCCCCCTCATACTTTTACTTACCTTGTACGATCTTTTTACGCACTCGCCCTGACTTACCAAAAACAGAAGATTCCAAAATACTTATAGGTTGCCACCAATATTTTTAAACAAAAGGACAAATATAGAAACCGTAATACATTTTCCCCTTATTTACTTTTAATTACTTACCAGGTTCGATTAGGCGAGATTTTCTATACAGGACAGGTTATGTTAAACGGGCGTAATAACTACTCTCTACGCATGGTTATCGTCATACAAACTCTAAATTTATTTTAACATATTAAAATAAATGTCCTTAGTTTATCAACGTTGTGGTACAAAATTATACTACGAAAATTCTTTGAATTCTAATCATTGAAGTTAAACCATCAAATGAAATTTACTAGTCACAAAATTACTATACATAAATCATTAAACCAAAACCATTACAAGACATATCAGTACTTTTATCATTTGCGCGCTCTCTCTCTAATTATCCCCCTTCTTTTTCTTTTGAGATCTCATTTTAACTGGACATTTTTATAAAAAAAATAGAAATTGATATAAAATTTTATTTTGTTTTGGCCATTTAATTATGTTGTTTCACTTTTACTTAACTGCACATCGTTCGATTCGTAGCACTGCCTGTTGAGACGCTTTTTTAATAATACCACTAAGTTAATCTTGTTAAAACTGTTATATTATCACCACTGTCACTAAATGCTTGTTTTAGCCTGTTTTTTATTTTTTCGTACTGCTTCATTCTTCTTACAACACTTTACTCGATAGGCCGATTATAGCATTTTTGTCCTATCGCAAACGCCCGAGGCTACGGTTGAATTACGTCTACCCAGTATAAAGGTAGGCTGCCGATGACTACTATCTAACTCTGCTGTTAGTCAACAACTAACGTTAGGTGGTGGCCAAGCAGCGCGCGCCAAAGTATGTATTTTTGATTTCGCCGTCTCTGATTGGCTGGTATTTCCAAGCGGTCAGCCCGGGAATTCTGGTATTCTTTACTGCCTGTTGTAACGGACGTTTTCAGTAATTCACGGCCGCATGAGTTGCCAGCAGTTGCGTAATAGGTCTAGACTAGTTGACTCAAAGCAAAACACAGACGTGGTGTTTTGCAATAATGTTGCATGTATAGTTGATTAAGACGGGGTACGCCAAATGTGAACATTGACTGCTTTGAATTCAGCCTGATTTAAATTATTATTTCTTAGCACACAATTCTGTACCATTACACAAGTACTCATGTACTTACATCCACAAAATTTCTTCATTATCTCATCAATCTCACCTGTAGATGTGCAGTCATTAAAGAGCATCTTATTTAACTATTGAGCGTCGAGGCATAATCTAACTTGACCATTTTTCTTTGGTATAGCTACCAGTGGACTCGTGTATGGGGAGTTGCTTCTTTCAATTATGTCTTCCATGACCATTCTTTGAATTTCTTTTCGTGCTGCTTCCTTTAAAGCTTGAGCGATAGGATAAGACCTTTTATTAAAATATACATTGTCTTTAAACTTTACTCACACAGGACGTTTTTTGCTTTTCCTGGTGATTCCGAAAATACCGTACAATATCTATTATAGATTTCTATAAGTTGATGTTTCTCTTCTACACTTATTATTTCCTGGGCCTACCTACCTTGAAACTCCATTATTTTCTATCTTCCTCTGTCACATCTCTGACTCCGTTACTTTATTATTCTTACCTATGGTTAACCTATTATTTTCCCTAACATAATATGAGTTCAGACACTGAGGGGCACTTTGGCAACCAGTTATCTCAGCCGATAACTCACCTTCTTCTGTACTCAGTGTAACCTTACCACTGGCCAGATCTATAATTGCTGTGTGTCGCCGTAGCAATATAACACCCTATTAATATTCTAAAAGGTAACCCTTTGGCTACTAAAAATTCCATAGGTATTCCTATTCCACTGTTGGTAACATTCAGAGATACTTGTTTTCTAATTGTCTTATTTTGTTTCCTGGTGGCGCCAATAATTATCTTGTTGTTAATTGGTAATGTAGGTATTCTTTCGGTGGTTAACTCTGCAATTCTGTCAAGCTCTAATTGGTAAATAATTGAAACATTTGCTCCCGTGTCCATCATAGCTTCTGCTAATATTCCATTTAATTTTACTTGTACATATACTATATCATTATTTAATGGTGCCTCTTAAATTGCTCTTTCTTCAAGTAATTCCGCCTGTAGATTTTTTAGATAATTGCTTCTGATAATTGTAATCGGTTCCTTTAATTGGTTTTGAGGACCTTGGTAATTCTGTGCCCGGTGGTCTCTAGCAATGACGGGCTGTCACTTCTTCTTACTGCTGGTACCCGTTTCCCCGACTTCCATCATTATTATGGGATTGTTCAACATTCTCCCTGGGTTGATGCTCCGGTGAATGCCTTCTCTCTTCCTCACTGTTTCTGGATCTTTGATGTTCTTCGCTTCTACTTCTTTGTGGAACTTCCTCTCTTTGGTATGAATTGCTATTGTAGCTTCTGTTATTGAAATTTCGCTGTCTTCCTCGGTATCGACTATTATTATAATTATTGTTATAATTATGATTCGCCCTTACATAATGTACTCTTTGTTGAGTGTCTCTCGGTTGTTAATTCCTACGATCATCTGTATTTTCTGATCTCCATCTACTTCTTCTGTAATAAGATTCTTGTTCATAATTCACTAATAGAGCTTCCATACCTCCGATAGTTTTAATTTGTCCACTCAATCAAGCACTGATAATCTTCTCATCAAAATGATAAGCTATTTTGGTTGCCAGACACTCCTCTGGAATCTTTGGGTCTAAAACTTTGCCACACACACTTTTCCTAAAAAGTATGCCGTAGGTGTCTGTCCTTTAACGCTGTCATACCTCCCATGACAGATATCGTCCCGAATAATATTTTGTACGCATTCAGACCAATACTTCAGTTTGATAACTGTTTAAATTTATCATAATTACACACTTCATTCCTAATGACTGTCCACCAGTTGTCTGTAATGATTTTGAAACATTCATCTAAGATGCCCTTGATCATATTCCAACATTCTCAGCCGATAACTCACCTTCTTCTGTACTCAGTGTAACCTTACCACTGTGTTAAACTACGATTGTCCCTGTTCTTTAGGACGCAAAATGTTAAGCTACGAATCACTAACATATTTTAAATAACATAGAAAACAATAAATAATAAGAACAAAAAACTTACACTTACCGTTCTTGTGTTCTTGGGTCCAGGGTCTCATACATACTTTGGGATACAAGCGTAATTTTCAAGGTGGCGTGAATAACTTATACAATGCATCTTGGAAGAGAAATTATTTTTTTTGTTTATTAATCAAAAGTGTTGAATTTATAAGTTTTCTCCAAAATAGGTTTTTACATGTTTCAAAGGTTATGCAACTCTTACATCTTAATTCCTATACTTACTTCCTATTACTTACATACTTTAAGATAGCCCAGCCTGCGCACTCACTACTCACATTCTTAAAACCCCTTACTGATATCAAAACACCCCATTTTATGTAAAATTAATGAACATAATGCTTTCGGGGTGGAACGTTACATGTGTGGCGTCCTCTTTCCCGACCACGTGGAGCGTCTTCCAAAGTCTTTCATTCTCTGGATGTTCACACGGTTTATAATAATTAACAACGTTCAATATTCACTCTTTTTCACTGGAGGCACTGTTATACATGTTTTTGTAATATCACATAGGTATTTTGTCGGCCGACTTAAGAAAATATATGAAAATTTGCCCGGGCACAAAACTGATAGCTGCCACGCGTGGCTTGGGTTGCTAGTCGACTGGGAAGAAAATTATCAATCTGCCTCCCTCCAAACACTCGTACAGAGCGGAAGTTTCACTGCCTCATGATCGGATCTTCCATCACTGTTCATTCAACACATGTGTTTCTTGTGTGGTAACCGTGGACGATGTTTGTTAAGCACTGGTTGACGTCACAAAAGAGGCTGGACTTAGACTCTATTTCCTGCCGTTCGTCCAAGGAGACGGTGAATAAATTTGTTCTCTAGACATCTTGGTTTTCGGCTGACGGCGTCCCCCGAGCGCGGACTTGTACTGCTCGTGGGTGCGTGGTCACACTTATGCAAAGTTCTGAGAAATTTTAGGGTGGTGCAAATTCCTTGCCTGGTTACTCAACAGAAACTGCGTCTTGCTGCTTTGTTCTCCACGCTGTACTACTTGCCACGTGGTCTGTTATAATGGAAATAGCGTTGTCGGAAAATAAAACTTTCACAATAATTTTATGAAATCCCGCAAAATGAAATTAATAAAATACCCCATATCCCATAACCGCAATAAATGAAATTACCCAATTTAGACACGTTACAATACCCCCTCAATGAGATTTCTGCTGTCCAGAACAGAAGAAATCTCATTGATAAATCCCGAAGAGGACCGGTGAGGAACTGGTGCCAACAACCCCCTCTTGTTCTTACTCCTCATGGGTACACGACCCCCCTGGCTCGGCAACTATGGACGCATCTGAACGAGATCACTGGACTTCTCCGTAAGAGATCCCAACTCCGAAAAATCGAACAGACAAGTACCACAGCACACCTCACCTTCTAACATGCTACCCCCAAAAAATCCTCAATCCCTGGCTCAGATTATGCCAGATCCTCCACCGATATGTTTCCCCTTGTATGCAAGCTGGGCTGCCTTTAGCAGATACTGGGCTCACACACACTCACATTACATATTGACATCACATATCATAAAATTGAAAATTTTCAAAAGTTATTCAACTGGCAACCCATTGGTTGTTTGCAGGTAAAATTGATTCATAAAATTTTTATAAATTCTAAATTATTCTCTTCCTTGTTTTCTGTTTTTATTTAAAATAAGTGAATTTAAACACATAATTAAGCACATCCTTAACCTAACATGTAATCACTTAGAATCTGACAATACAAGTCCATACAATAAATCAATAAAATAAACATGGTTAATATACAAACAATCAAATAATCAAAGTTGCAAAATATTCATTACCTGGCAGGCGCAAAATCAAGAAATTTTTTTTTTTTTTTTTTTTAATTATTTTCCAAAAATTTTAAAATTCAAAGAAAAAATTTTAATTTATTAAAAGGTTTCATTTACATACAGCAATTATTTGAAATTTTCTTAAATTGATCAAAAACCAAAAGTTGAATTGGCTTCCTTACTATTAACTTCTATGACCTCACTCTCAGCTGATCCAAACTAGGTCAAGTCCAAAACCTTGACCCACATATGTTATGTACAAGTTCTACCTGAAAATACATCTAACATCTGTAATAATCTAACTTGAAACACAAAACATAATAAAATAAAACATTTAAAATAACAAAATATTATTATAAATAATAAGCAAATTGACATTTAAATTATTCAAAATAAACAATTTTTAATTTTACATTATTTCCAAATTCTATCAAATTTTGTCACTGGTTGTAAATTAAAAACTTTTATATCTTTATTATAAATCTCTCTCTTTGCTTAACAATCTGATTCTACCTTACTGTGGGTGATTGAATTACTCATCTCCATTTAATTTACTACTTGCTCTGTATACATATATAATCTTTCTCCCTTTGACTCTAACCTCTAACAACTTCAACTCCCATGACACCCATCTCTATCAAAATCTCTATCACACACTCTCTAACCCCAACCTATCATTAAACTCCATTCGCCACCTTCTCACAATATAAAAAAAAATACTCTCTAACCCTTTGTACATAGGATACGTGTTTCCCCCCCCCAAAACTCATTTCCCTTATCTGGCCCCTGGATTCTACCTAAGGTGGCCCCGTCCCCACTAAATCGATCCCATCCCGTCCCAACTTATCATTATGTTGCGGACTCCCACATTACACTACCCCCTACTACAAAATTGCCATCCCCAAAATCTCAATCTCATTACCTCACTTCAAATACAACAAAAATAACAACATCAATTATAAACAACAATATATCACTCAAAACTCTACATATATTTTCCACAACTACTGTGTCAACATCAATACTTCTCAAAATTCTATAACATTACATTACCTCAAAACAACATTACATTACTTCAAAACAATATTTCGATCTTTACTACTTCAACTCTAACTTCAACTTGGACAGGTCTATATGTCCCATAAAATACTCATCACCTAAAAAACTATCTTTTATTCACTTGTATAAATTATTACTTTACTTCTCACTTTATTAAATTATTTTTATCATTACTTTAAAACATCTGTAATACATTAAAACAGTACATTGAACATTAATTACTTGAAACATTTATAACCAATATACCAGTGACATTTTATTGCTGATCAGCTGATATTCCTAACACAATGAAAACGCATCTCAAAATTGAACAAATTACATGAAATATATATATATTTATTTATCATTACTTACTTCTCACCTCATGGTTTCCCCTTTTTTCTGATTCTGATCATTTATGTTGCCCGCCTGCCAGACGGCCTAACCATTTACTTAGGTTCAAAATACACACATACTGAAAACACATGTTTTCATCAATACCTACATCTACCGTACAACAATAAAATAATACATTTACAATTATGGAATGAACACCTTATAGTGAATGTATGAGCATCCAGTTATTCAAACAGAACACAAGCACCTTTATTGAATCAAATTTGAATTAGCAAACTTTTTATGTTGTAAAATTTAAATTCGTGACTCATCTGAGCCACCTCCCATTCACACACTCTATTGCAAGTTATGGAGGACTGTATCGCCCTTTCGCTTTCACAAAGACGGCATATTTTGGAGTAGTTTGACCTCTCCGTGTCTTTGCTTCGGCTGTTACATTTAACGTCTGAATATCAACATATTCTTGTCTATAATTTAAACGCCCTTAAACGGGTCTACCACCTGGCTTTGCTGTTCTTCCGCGAACAGAGTGGTAGCCGCTGTTCCATAGTGCCTGGATTTCCCCCTAAAGTTTCACCCCCCATTTAATTTCTACTATATACCAATTTCAAGTCAGCTATGGTCAAGTGACTTGATATGACCATAGCTGGCCGCTAGCCATATCCATGACCAGTGCTGGTAAGGCAGTAATCGCCCGAAAAGTCGGGGAAATCTAACTTCATTTCATTGCCTGCTCTACTTCATCATTAGTATGTGCGACACGAACGTCTATCAGTGTGTAAATTGAGTTTACACGAAAAGGGTGTGTCGCACATTTTCGCCATTTTGGCCTCCGATGGAGGTAACACTCTCTGTTACCCCCAACCCATTTCACTATCTACGAGAGCACAGGCCACCCCCGCAATAGCAACTTAATAACTAACTCATTAAAAAATTTTATATACATTATAATATAATATTTTCATCAATAATCATTTAACTCATTCATAACTTTCTACCATTGGACTTTCTTAAAATTTTCAAAATTTATTATTAATAATTAGTATATATCATTGTTCAGTTATTATTAAATTTTTTAATTATCGTTTTTATTGAACACAATTATTTCAAATAATCTCACTATTGAATTAAAATCTTAGTTACACCTGTAAACATTTTTATTATACATGATTCATACTGTAAAAGTTCTATACTTACAGTCCATTTAACATGATATACACAAAACATATTCACCATACCACATTACTCTCACCTCACCTCTGAAACATTTAACACAATCATTAATTTAAATCAAACAATTGATCATTTAATTACCAATTTCATCTCGTAAAATAATTTAAATTTCTCAGAAAATTTAATTATATAACATTTAAATAATCAATCAAAATATTTAAATCCTATCAAATTGTTTTAATTAATTTAATTATTAACAACACAAATTTCATTACCATCATAACAACTATTATTAGTCAATTACTGTTTTCACAATTAATTCGGTTATTTGTTTAAATTACACATGTTATTATTATTATTGCAACAATTACACACACTTGTTTACTTAACATTCTACAATGCACACAAATAAATTTACTACATTTTATTTACAAACTTTAGTTATTAACTGTTCAGTTTTTCCGCACTTCATTGTCCAAATCTGCCATGTCAAATCCATAAAACATAATGTTTATCACTGTCTTTTATTGTTTTATAGTTTAGCCTCCATCGTCATAGATAAGTCTTGGTTTTATACCACACTGTTCATTTTTATTGACAAACAAATGGTTACTTTGTGTGTCATAACTAGAACAACCAAATTCACTCATTTTACCAAAATGCTCATTAAACCAGTCAACGTTAGGTATTTTTGTTAAGTCTCCATCAGCAGATTCATTCATTATCGGGTTAATTACTTTTGTCAAATCATTTTAGTCATTATTATTCAAATATACTTCTAAACTTTCTTTCCATTCATCATACTCTCTATTCAATGCATACAATTCTGTTACTTTCTCCACATACAATTCTCTACTTAAATCTCTCTCATTATAACACCAAATCACACTCTCAAAATTATTACAGACAGAAGGTACAAAATTACACAACAAAAATGAATACTTCAATTCATCTACCAACACGGGACTCTTGCCCTTCCTAAACAACACTTGTGAACACATTAAATCATCATAAACATCATAAATAATAAGGGGAAAATTTACCCTCTGTCCCCACTCTACCACTGTACTATCTTTTCTCTCTCTCTCTAACTCATACACACACATTAACATTTCATTATCACTACATTCCACCAACTCATCAGTACTTTCATTATTTATTTTCACCGTCTCTATCTCCAATACTAATTCTTCAAATACATTACTATACTCAATATTATTATTCTCATTATTTTCAACATCATCACTATCATTTGTTAACTCTTTCTCTGATATCATATTTTTACACTTGTCATTACAATTTTCATTTGTTTTATTTTTCTCTGTACTCATCCCATGTACTCCCATCCGCTCAACACTCTGTTCTAATTTATTCAAACTAGATCTTATTATTTCGTTATTATTTTCAAAACATTTATTGATCTCACTAATATGGTTTTTTAACTCACTGAAATTGCTTTCACACTTTATTTTCTGTTCATGTATCTCGCTTTTCAACTCATGGAATTTAACATTCTGTTCATCGAACTTAGCACACAACATTGCATTCATGCCACACAAATATCTCATTACATCGCTATTATCAGATTGATTATTTTTGTTAGTCGATATTGGGGTTGTTTGACTCCCCGAATCATCTGTACTACCTACTTCATTCATTTTACAATTTTCACTATTACTTTCACTTATTTAGCAAAATAAAAACATGTTACTTATTAAAACAATACATACTACTTGTGTCCCGAGTTTTGTCGTCTTGACCTACATTCGGCGTTGAATGTACTTCAAGACTATTCATAACAGCTGATTCATCAAATTCAGCTGTTTCGCTTATCACAGTCGAGTCGGACAAATCGACTCCGTTCTCTGTATTTTCCATTATTGTATTTTTAAATATGTAATTTATTTATTCTCTAAACAAATATTTTTTACTTATTTTATGTAACTTTACGTATTTTCACTTAACCTCTCAATTGCGCTTGTATCTTATTTGTAGGTATGGAATTTCATTTTATTAAATTCGTGCCTGTTCCGCGGCACCAATGTTAAACTACGATTGTCCCTGTTCTTTAGGGCGCAAAATGTTAAGCTACGAATTACTAACATATTTTAAATAACATAGAAAACAATAAATAATAAGAACAAAAAACTTACACTTACCGTTCTTGTGTGTTCTTGGGTCCAGGGTCTCATACGTACTTTGGGATACAAGCGTAATTTTCAAGGTGGCGTGAATAACTTATACAATGCATCTTGGAAGAGAAATTATTTTTTTTGTTTATTAATCAAAAGTGTTGAATTTATAAGTTTTCTCCAAAATAGGTTTTTACATGTTTCAAAGGTTATGCAACTCTTACATCTTAATTCCTATACTTACTTCCTATTACTTACATACTTTAAGATAGCCCAGCCTGCGCACTCACTACTCACATTCTTAAAACCCCTTACTGATATCAAAACACCCCATTTTATGTAAAATTAATGAACATAATGCTTTCGGGGTGGAACGTTACATGTGTGGCGTCCTCTTTCCCGACCACGTGGTGCGTCTTCCAAAGTCTTTCATTCTCTGGATGTTCGCACGGTTTATAATAATTAACAACGTTCAATATTCACTCTTCGTCACTGGAGGCACTGTTATACATGTTTTTGTAATATCACATAGGTATTTTGTCGGCCGACTTAAGAAAAAATATGAAAATTTGCCCGGGCACAAAACTGATAGCTGCCACGCGTGGCTTGGGTTGCTAGTCGACTGGGAAGAAAATTATCAATCTGCCTCCCTCCAAACACTCGTACAGAGCGGAAGTTTCACTGCCTCATGATCGGATCTTCCGTCACTGTTCATTCAACACATGTGTTTCTTGTGTGGTAACCATGGACGATGTTTGTTAAGCACTGGTTGACGTCACAAAAGAGGCTGGACTTAGACTCTATTTCCTGCCGTTCGTCCAAGGAGACGGTGAATAAATTTGTTCTCTAGACATCTTGGTTTTCGGCTGACGGCGTCCCCCGAGCGCAGACTTGTACTGCTCGTGGGCGCGTGGTCACACTTATGCAAAGTTCTGAGAAATTTTAGGGTGGTGCAAATTCCTTGCCTGGTTACTCAACAGAAACTGCGTCTTGCTGCTTTGTTCTCCATGCTGTACTACTTGCCACGTGGTCTGTTATAATGGAAATAGCGTTGTCGGAAAATAAAACTTTCACAATAATTTTATGAAAACCCGCAAAATGAAATAAATAAAATACCCCATATCCCATAACCGCAATAAATGAAATTACCCAATTTAGACACGTTACAACTGGCCAGATCTATAATTGCAGTGTGTCGCCGTAGCAATATAACACCCTATTAATATTCTAAAAGGTAAACCTTTGGCTACTAAAAATTCCATAGGTATTCCTATTCCACTGTTGGTAACATTCAGAGATACTTGTTTTCTAATTGTCTTATTTTGTTTCCTGGTGGCGCCAATAATTATCTTGTTGTTAATTGGTAATGTAGGTATTCTTTCGGTGGTTAACTCTGCAATTCTGTCAAGCTCTAATTGGTAAATAATTGAAACATTTGCTCCCGTGTCAATCATAGCTTCTGCTAATATTCCATTTAATTTTACTTGTACATATACTATATCATTATTTAATGGTGCCTCTTCAATTGCTCTTTCTTCAAGTAATTCCGCCTGTAGATTTTTTAGATAATTGCTTCTGATAATTGTAATTGGTTCCTTTAATTGGTTTTGAGGACCTTGGTAATTCTGTGGCCGGTGGTCTCTAGCAATGACGGGCTGTCACTTCTTCTCACTGCTGGTACCCGTTTCCCCGACTTCCATCATTATTATGGGATTGTTCAACATTCTCCCTGGGTTGATGCTCAGGTGAATGCCTTCTCTCTTCCTCACTGTTTCTGGATCTTTGATGTTCTTCGCTTCTACTTCTTTGCGGAACTTCCTCTTTTTGGTATGAATTGCTATTGTAGCTTCTGTTATTGAAGTTTTGCTGTCTTCCTTGGCATCGACTATTATTATAATTATTGTTATAATTATGATTCGCCCTTACATAATGTACTCTTTGTTGAGTGTCTCTCAGTTGTTCATTCCTACGATCATCTGTATTTTCTAATCTTCATCTACTTCTTCTGTAATAAGATTCTTGCTCATAATTCACTAATAGAGCTTCCATACCGATAGTTTTAATTTGTCCACTCAATCAAGCACTGATAATCTTCTCATCAAAATGATAAGCTATTTTGGTTGCCAGACACTCCTCTGGAATCTTTGGGTCTAAAACTTTGCCACACACACTTTTCCTAAAAAGTATGCCGTAGGTGTCTGTCCTTTAACGCTGTTATACCTCCCATGACAGATATCGTCCCGAATAATATTTTGTATGCATTCAGACAATACTTCAGTTTGATAGCTGTTTAAATTTATCATAATTACACACTTCATTCCTAATGACTGTCCACCAGTTGTCTGTAATGTTTTTGAAAAATTCATCTAACATGCCCTTGATCATATTCCACCTGGTTTCTTACGATCGGTTCAGTATTTCTTCTACTCTTTTTAAAAATTCTAGAGGGTTTCTTCTGTAGTCCTGAAAGTTTACACTTTCTCTACTATCTTGTATGGTATGTTGAGCGTTAAATGTTAGTCTAACACTCATTCTATCAATCTCCCCTTGTATGTTTATTTGGAGATGTTGTAAATTTTCTATTTTCTCCCCCTGATTATTTACCTGTTCTATGTTGTCATTAAATTTGGTTATTTTATCGGCTATGTCGCTCTTCATACTGTCTAATTGATCTTTATTTTTCTGTTGTGTGGCCATTATTCGGACTTGATTACTATGTTCACCTCGATCCATCCTGGCATCTGTTTCCGTTCTGAATTGTCCGATGGTTTCTTCGGTTTTATCTAGTCTTTGCTTGGTCTCTGTTATTTGCTTTTCTGTTTCCTCTTTATATCCATCTACTCTTTGGCTAAGTGTGTTACTGACCATTTCAATCTTCTCATGAATTTGCATTAATTTTTTATTATTTTCTTCAAATTTTTTATTCATATCTTCTCTTTGTCCGTTAATAGTTTCTCTCAATTCGTGGTTTTGGTCATTCATGGTTTGTCTTATTTCTCCATGAATGGTTTCAATTGTTTCGTTTATTTGCTTTACTAAACTTTCCCTCAAGGTTTCGTTTTGTTTCCTGGAGTTTTCCTCCATCTTGTCAAATTTTTCGCTCAAAGTTTCATTTTGTTTCCTTGAGTTTACCTTATTTTCCTCATTTACTTTCCTTAGATTTTCATTACTTTTCTCATTTGTTTGTTTATTGCTTACTTTAATGCTATCAATTTTCTCCATCATTAGCCTCATCATTTCTTGCCAATTTGGTTCTCCTCTGGTTTCCGCTTTGTCGCCCGCCTGTTGCTCCTTTTCTGTGTCTATGACTACTTCGGTTTCTTCTTTATCGCCTGTCTGTTGTTCCATTTTACTGTCCGTGACTACTTCTAGTTCTTGTTCCTGTCCACCTTCTTCCTTCTCCGTGTCTTCTGTCCTCTTCTTTGGCCTGCCTCTGGTATGCATTTCTTAGCTTCTTACAGTTGCCGACAAAAATTAGGTTTTTCGTTATATTAAGTACTTGCGTATATTTCAAAATTCTTTCCTAATTTAAGCCCTCTAAGTTGAGCACCATTTGTAATGTACCGCGAGCTTTCTACGTGTGTTACTCGATGTGTTACGTCTATTTGATACTCTGACTGTGTTATTTTGTTTATTGTGTAAATCTTTCATTAAAATAAACCACTGGATCCTTTGCCGTTTTTTATCTCCTTGCAGGTATTACAGTTCAGTTGATTGGGGGAGAGAGAGAGAGAGAGAGAGAGAGAGAGAGAGAGAGAGAGAGAGAGAGAGAGAGAGAGAGAGAGAGAGAGAGAGAGAGAGAGAGAGAGAGAGAGAGAGAGAGAGAGTTCCTCTCTTGGTGTACTGTTTTATCATTTTATTTAAATGCGCTTTGCATCAGCTGTTTTCAATGTGATAACCAGTGACAGGTTATGTTGGCCATTGTACTTCATATGCTATGATGACTGCGCTAACTTTCGCACTCTTCTCTGCTATTCACCGGTTTCCTGTAACAAATCTGCTATCTACAAAGAATAATACAAAGTCAATTCCCTAAAAGAAAGGTATTTATTGATTGAAATTGGTTTATTTTCTGGAAACTATTAAATCCAGTTCATCGATTTTCAGATTTACTATTATCGAAATTACAACATTTTTTGATATAAGTTTTCTAGAACACAACAGATATATTCAATTATAGTTATTAGTAAAATTAATCAATTATTTATCTCAGGGTTATTTGGTGATTCTTTGAGCTGTAAGAAAGTCAGAAATGCTTAGATAAGATTATCATACTTTACAATAAATAATATTTTTATTCTTAAAGTCTGAGTCAATAATTTCGTTTTTTAGACGCCAGAGCGCAGACTACTCGGATTCATACCGATTGCAAAAAAGAAATATGGCTGCTGTGAAGTTCTAATGAGACCACGTTTTTATTGTTTTGGATTAAATAAATAAAGTTTAAAATGTCCACACTAAGTTTTCTTATAAATTGAATTATGTTGTACTGGTTTCTAGTGTTCGTTACTTTTTGGTGATGTGTAGTTTTTTAGTTTATTAAGGTAGGCGTTCTCACCAACGTATTGACTGTTTCAATTTGTTCAAGCGATCTTATGGTCAGACAAATTTTTAATGTTCTTAGATATTCCCGCATCAATTAGTATGTTTCAATGGAAGTCCCAGACGTAGTTTCTTATGCTGAATCGTTTCGTCAATTTTGAATAGTGGATGGTTCAAACTGTAGTTAATATTTTTGAAAATTGCTGGACATTATTTCTGTCATCTACCCTCTTGAAATCAAATTTAACAATTCTGCTATCTTGTTAATGCTCTTACCATTAGTAACCAAGAAATTGATGAGTTTTTATTGGCTAACCTAGGTACAATTTTAGGAAATAGGCTAGTATTAAGATATTATTAGTTCTTCCAATTTTTAAGAAAAATACTCCATTATAAATGTTAACTCTAATTAAATTTAATTTACATAATGTTTTTCTTCATATTATAACATAAACTTAGATACTTGTATGTTATAATTTAGTGGTTATAATCTATAGTTTTTTTATTAACAAGATTCTGGTTTTTAGGCACTATTTTCCCTCAACATTATTTTCTCATACCCATTACATAAACTTATTTAATATACCTTTCAGTCATTACTTGAAAGTGTTTTTTATTACATTTAGTTTTCTTTTATATTTTCAGTTTATTATTTGTTTTTAATTAGTTTATTTCTGACTTTTATTTCTGTAAATGTATTACTGCTCTAGGCCCTATTTTATCTTCCACTATCTCTTTATAATTTAGTCTAATTAGCAGTGATTAATTTCTTACCTAACCCTGGATCCTTCAAACAATAAACATAATAACATTTTACTTACATTGATATTGCCTTTGTGGCCTAACAAAATAAAACGATAATAACTTACTACTAAACTTATTGTTTATTACAATAGTTCTGCATCTTTATCACAACTTGTGATTGATGTCTTTTTAATATTACATATCATACTATGTTGCACTTTGTGTACACTGCACTTCTATAGCACCACTTGTTACACTGTTTTTTCACTACTGAAATGTTTATTGTTTAGTGTAAAGATTATACAAATGTTTTATAGTACAGTATGATACTCAAAGGTCATTCATTCCTGATTTGGGGAATGGGATACCTACTGACTTTTATTATTAGTTTTTAAAAATAATAATAATAATAGGTATTTCTTTATATTTTTTATTAAAGAATATCGTACCTTTAGTTTACTCAGTATTAGGCACTGATTATGTAATGTTACATAAAGCTCCCCCACTAGAACATGTTTATTTTTTATTTCAGCATTAAAAATTAACTGTTTTTTATTCATAATCCTTCACCTTCTTTTATTCTTCTTCATAATACAATTTTATCTCTGTCTGGTTATGTACTGTTGTAAAATCTAAAACTTCTTTACCAAGAATTTGGTCCATACATTGTATGAACACGGCCACAGAATTTACCAAGCCAAAAGGTAAGCGTTTGAAATGATAATTTCGTCCTTCAAATATAAAAGCGACATATTGTCTACTGTTAGGGTGCAATTCTATCTGCCAATAGCCGCAAACGGCGTCCCAAGTGTTACGTTTTATTACTTTTCCCCCCTCATACTTTTACTTACCTTGTACGATCTTTTTATGCACTCGCCCTGACTTACCAAAAACAGAAGATTCCAAAATAGTTATAGGTTGCCACCAATATTTTTAAACAAAAGGACAAATATAGAAACCTTAATACATTTTCCCCTTATTTACTTTTAATTACTTACCAGGTTCGATTAGGCGAGATTTTCCATACAGGACAGCGGGCGTAATAACTACTCTCTACGCTTGGTTATCATCATACAAACTCTAAATTTATTTTAACACATTAGAATAAATGTCCTTAGTTATCAACGTTGTGATACAAAATTATACTACGAAAATTCTTTGAATTCCAATCATTGAAGTTAAACCATCAAATGAAATTTACTAGTCACAAAATTACTATACATAAATCATTAAACCAAAACCATTACAAGACATATCAGTACTTTGATCATTTGCACGCTCTCTCTCTAATTATCCCCTTCTTTTTCTTTTGAGATCTCATTTTAACTGGACATTTTTATAAAAAAAATAGAAATTGATATAAAATTTTGTTTTGTTTTGGCCATTTAATTATGTTCTTTCGCTTTTACTTAACTGCACATCGTTCGATTCGTAGCACTGCCTGTTGAGACGCTTTTTTAATAATACCACTAAGTTAATCTTGTTAAAACTGTTATATTATCACCACTGTCACTAAATGCTTGTTTTAGCCTGTTTTTTATTTTTTCGTACTGCTTCATTCTTCTTTCAACACTTTACTCGATAGGCCGATTATAGCATTTTTGTCCTATCGCAAACGCCCGAGGCTACGGTTGAATTACGTCTACCCAGTATAAAGGTAGGCTGCCGATGACTACTATCTAACTCTGCTGTTAGTCAACAACTAACGTTAGGTGGTGGCCAAGCAGCGCGCGCCAAAGTATGTATTTTTGATTTCGCCGTCTCTGATTGGCGGGTATTTCCAAGCGGTCAGCCCGGGAATTCTGGTATTCTTTACTGCCTGTTGTAACGGACGTTTTCAGTAATTCACGGCCGCATGAGTTGCCAGCAGTTGCGTAATAGGTCTAGACTAGTTGACTCAAAGCAAAACACAGACGTGGTGTTTTGCAATAATGTTGCATGTATAGTTGATAAGACGGGGTACCCCAAATGTGAACATTGACTGCTTTGAATTCAGCCTGATTTAAATTATTATTTCTTAGCACACAATTCTGTACCGTTACACAAGTACTCATGTACTTACATCCACAAAATTTCTTCATTATCTCATCAATCTCACCTGGAGATGTGCGGTCATTAATGAGCATCTTATTTAACTCTTGAGCGTCGAGGCATAATCTAACTTGACCATCTTTCTTTGGTATAGCTACCAGTGGACTCGTGTATGGGAGTTGCTTCTTTCAATTATGTCTTCCATGACCATTCATGAGTTCAGACACTGAGGGGCACTTTGGCAACCAATTATCTCAGCCGATAACTCACCTTCTTCTGTACTCAGTGTAACCTTACCACTGGCCAGATCTATAATTGCAGTGTGTCACCGTAGCAGTATAACACCCTATTAATATTCTAAAAGGTAACCCTTTGGCTACTAAAAATTCCATAGGTATTCCTATTCCACTGTTGGTAACATTCAGAGATACTTGTTTTCTAATTGTCTTATTTTGTTTCCTGGTGGCGCCAATAATTATCTTGTTGTTAATTGGTAATGTAGGTATTCTTTCGGTGGTTAACTCTGCAATTCTGTCAAGCTCTAATTGGTAAATAATTGAAACATTTGCTCCCGTGTCAATCATAGCTTCTGCTAATATTCCATTTAATTTTACTTGTACATATACTATATCATTATTTAATGGTGCCTCTTCAATTGCTCTTTCTTCAAGTAATTCCGCCTGTAGATTTTTTAGATAATTGCTTCTGATAATTGTAATTGGTTCCTTTAATTGGTTTTGAGGACCTTGGTAATTCTGTGCCCGGTGGTCTCTAGCAATGACGGGCTGTCACTTCTTCTCACTGCTGGTACCCGTTTCCCCGACTTCCATCATTATTATGGGATTGTTCAACATTCTCCCTGGGTTGATGCTTAGGTGAATGCCTTCTCTCTTCCTCACTGTTTCTGGATCTTTGATGTTCTTCGCTTCTACTTCTTTGCGGAACTTCCTCTTTTTGGTATGAATTGCTATTGTAGCTTCTGTTATTGAAGTTTTGCTGTCTTCCTCGGCATCGACTATTATTATAATTATTGTTATAATTATGATTCGTCCTGTTAACTACCAGATAATTACGTCCCAGTGAGGGCGGCATCTGTTAACTACCCTCTAACTTTCTTTTTATATACATAAACTATGGTACTTATATATGTATAATGTCGGTCAAAACATGGTATACATGTGTACTTACCGGGATCCTTGCCGGTGAACATGTGCTTCTTCGTTTAAACACTTTTTTACCTAAGGGGTGCCAGGATTCGTAACAGCGAGATTTGTTTAAACAGAAAAAGTGACACAATGAAAACACAAACTCTTTAGCTACTGTAACTACTCGTTTTAATTTTCCACGTAATAAAATATACAGTCGTAAAACATACATAAAGGCCTAACCCAAAATGGCTGCCAGTATTAACTCAAAACAAAATGGCGGCTATCTTTCTTCATTGTTTTCCTTTATTAATTTAATTAAATCAGTACTGAGAAGCCTCATCATTAAAATTAGTTAGATTCCTTTTTATTTTATACTGCAGTTAAAGTATCGTATCAACACAAACCAATGCCCTATACGTATATAGGCATGGCCACGCCCTAGTGCAATCACACACTCACTCACACGTTACTGTAATTACATTTTATACAATTTATTATTTCATTTATTGAGCTCATGAATAAATATAAAGAGAGATAAATTGTGACTTCTCTGTGGTAAGCGGATCGTCGCTCCCTCGCTGGCCTCAGATGTATCCCAGGAGTATGATCGGTGTTGAATTCATTACAAGTTAGATTTTTCTGCACTGACTCTACATTAAAGGTGTTATATTATGTACTTTGGTTTACTGTTCTCTACTACATGTTTGATATCACATTTTACAAGATTCTAATAGTTTTTCACAACTTTTGATGAAAATTATTACCACCAGCGATACATCGCTGTGGCCTCTCTAGTGGACGGTGATGAACTGAGACCGATTAATGTACAATTTTATGCTTGTGTGCGTGACTTTGACGTCATTAAGCTCTGTTCTGCAGAACAACGCCCTAGTCGTACGCATTGCTTTCAGTGCGTCATTGTTTTTTCTATGATGGAATAACTTTATTGTCCAATCACAATGTATATGTAACAGACTTCCTCACCATCTCCGCCATGGCTGTTTCCGACTCCCGCACGTTCCAACGGTGACCTTGGTATGATACACTGCCTGATTCTGCTTGGTTCTCTCTTTATATTGGGACAATGGACCTAACCACTCTGTATGTTCATAGTTACACAATAAAACATTGAAAATCACCCTTATAACCCATAATTATGGAATGGGGTCAAAATGTACTGTTACAAACCCCCTCAAGGAAAATTTCTGTGTCGGAACACAAAAAATTTCCTTGACTCATTCACACTTTCCTAAAAGGATCAGTCTAGATATGTCACCACAACCCCCTGTATTGTTATTATATAAAAATTTTATCATCACTTACCCTTGGTCCTATGATGCTGGTCGCACCCTCTGACCTTACTGGACTTCTCCGGAGAGATCCCTACACCATAAGGCCATGAGGCACTCTACACTCCTGTTCTGACGCTCCAGCCAGCCCAGGACTGCGGTCACAACACCACAAAACTCTGAAACATTGCATACAAAAATTAAAATAGTGGTCCAGTACACTTCCATATCTATAACTGATATGTTCCCTTTTAGATACATTGGTTTGTGTTCGGGCATTGGTTTGTTTTTGTTTTTTTTTCAAAAGTTTCACTTATCCACAACAAGACTTAAAATACATCGATTTTTACCACCACCAAATTCAACTGCTTCCTTGTAAGAAAATAAACAACATATATATGTAACTACATATAACACAATATATCAACAATTCTTTAGTATACCCCAAAATACCTTCACCTACTTATTTCTATAAATTCAACTTACAACTATCATGGCAGACACCTTTACTTTAAACTTTGTTGCTCAACTTATAATCATTTATCTATTTTTGTAAATGGCAGCGTACTAGACTATTTCATTTAACTTCATTTTTAACTTTAAACTTCCAACTTCAGAATATACTATATCTTAACACTGGTTACCGTCATTACCCCTGTAGTGACCTCATAACCACACTCTATTGCCCTCAACATAATAAAACATCATAAAACATTACATTACATATTAACATTGTTACATTTACCTTACATTAAACAGTTTACATGACTTGTACCAAACTTTATCACATTACTACTTCAATTAACTTTTAATTATTTGACACTTGTTTATATTCTATACAACAATTTCAAATTTGTCCTTACCTTTCTGTTACAATTACCTTCCTTTGTTACCTCACCTTCCTACCATGAATTCTCCTTTTCTAACCCCTCTATCCTTACTCGTTTGGGTGACTCTCTATTACTCATTTTTCTCTGTCTTATTTTGGCATCTGTCAACCTAACCTTACTACCCCTTTTTTCTACACTAGCCGCTTCTAACCATTAATATATTTTGACACCAATATCTCTATAATAAACCCCTTCATAAATCCCATTTAAAACCTCTGGCACCGCACCTTTTTTGTACTAGTATGTGTGTATTCCCTCTAACCAACTCATTCCCTTATCGGTTTCTGACCCTTTCAGATAACCCTTTCCGGCACACAACGATCCCTCCTGTCTCAACATCTCTCGTTGGACTCCTACACCAATACCCTTATTACAAAATATCACCATCAACAACTATAAAATTACCATGCACATCACTCAACTCTACATATAATTACTAACCACTGTGTCCCTAAAATATCTAACACCTCTTTATATTTTATCAGCATCTCCACACTTTATTTTTCCTAACTCCCAATAACTCTATCTAACTAACTCCCATGCCTCTATTTTATCCTTACTACCCAAACTCTTTTACAACATTTCAACTTAATACACCATTAGAAATTCATCACTTATCTGCTAACAACACCTTTCCTATCCAAATACATAATCATCTACTAACCATTAGAATCTGAATTCTCATAATATCCTTTAAAATCATTATTAACTTCCTCCAATTATTTAAAATCGTACAATACATGTTTACATAAAAATTACATAAAATACACAACAGTAAAAATACACAAATACATAGACATCAATACACAAAAATATACAATTCACATAATCACTAAATCATTTGCCATAATCAGTCCTAATCAGTCCATTTTTAAAAACACTGTCCACACAATTAAATGTTCATAACACAATAAACAATTACCCCATATCGTCGAACAATAGTCTTATCTTATATCTATATACATTGCTTATTATTGAATCTCTTATATTAACATCATAAATGCATATACCATTCAAATTTTCATTATTTTCCACAAACTCATCTAATCTGTCATGATTGGTCATTGTCCTGTCACCTCCAGTATAATTCGTCACAATCAGATAAGTTACTAAGTCATTATTTTCATTATCATCTCCTACGACTACTATATCAGCTTCCTTACAAGGTAGGTACTTATTATTTTTATTATATATCATCTCTACACCTAACCTTTTCATAAACTCTTCATAATTTTTCTTTACTTTATATATCTCAATTTCTCTCTTTCTCTCTCTCTCAAAACATTTCCCACCATCATACCAAGCTACACACTCTCTCTCCATATATGCAGGGGACTCTACTACTTTATCACTGCACCACCTGTGAAGTGCACAAAAAAAACCAGGGACCACTTTATTTGTAGACCTTTTGTCTTCCAAATACGCATTGAAGGCACTCTCGTCCTTCCTAAACACACGTGAAGTCTTTACTTCACCCCCTACTACAACATTAAGGGACCATTTTACCCCCTGCAACCCCTTTATCTGTAAATTCTCTCTATACTTTCTCTCTAATTCATCAACACTTTTTATCACTTCATTATCAAATTCTACTCCCCTTATACTTTTATCACCACTCTCAATACTCACACAATTATTTTCTAACACCATATTTGTAATTCTATTATAATTCTCACCACTACTTACCTTGTCTTTATTTCTATCTGATTTGTCTACCTTGTCCATGTTACAATTTTGTTTCTGTATTTCGTTTTTAAATTTTTCTAATCTCTCTTCTAATTGGTTCAATTTTACATCTTGCACATTATTTTGTTTTTTCAATTCATTTTCGAGGCTATCAAACTTCTCGTCAATCTCTTTTAACACACTATTTTGTGTTTTAATCAATGCGAACAGGTCTTCTAATGATATTTTATTTTCGACTGCCTTAGGCGTCGAATTCGCGCTTATTCTGTCTAATAAAACAGACTCTGTGTGTGTGTCGTTTACACCTAACATACCATTATTGTGTTCTGCCATAATTTAGCTGTTTCTATTACTCTCTGTATTTTTATTATATAATTATTGGTTGTTTTGTTTCGTCAACATAACCTTTTGTGTTTTTTGGTTATGTTCTGTTTTGCACCACCTTCTCTGTTTTCAAATCTGGCTGTTTATATAAATTAATATTTATATCGTCCTCAGTAAGGGCGCCATCTTTTAACTACCAGATAATTACGTCCCAGTGAGGGCGGCATCTGTTAACTACCCTCTAACTTTCTTTTTATATACATAAACTATGGTACTTATATATGTATAATGTCGGTCAAAACATGGTACACATGTGTATTTACCGGGATCCTTGCCGGTGAACATGTGCTTCTTCGTTTAAACACTTTTTTACCTAAGGGGTGCCAGGATTCGTAACAGCGAGATTTGTTTAAACAGAAAAAGTGACACAATGAAAACACAAACTCTTTAGCTACTGTAACTACTCGTTTTAATTTTCCACGTAATAAAATATACAGTCGTAAAACATACATAAAGGCCTAACCCAAAATGGCTGCCAGTATTAACTCAAAACAAAATGGCGGCTATCTTTCTTCATTGTTTTCCTTTATTAATTTAATTAAATCAGTACTGAGAAGCCTCATCATTAAAATTAGTTAGATTCCTTTTTATTTTATACTGCAGTTAAAGTATCGTATCAACACAAACCAATGCCCTATACGTATATAGGCATGGCCACGCCCTAGTGCAATCACACGCTCACTCACACGTTACTGTAATTACATTTTATACAATTTATTATTTCATTTATTGAGCTCATGAATAAATATAAAGAGAGATAAATTGTGACTTCTCTGTGGTAAGCGGATCGTCGCTCCCTCGCTGGCCTCAGATGTATCCCAGGAGTATGATCGGTGTTGAATTCATTACAAGTTAGATTTTTCTGCACTGACTCTACATTAAAGGTGTTATATTATGTACTTTGGTTTACTGTTCTCTACTACATGTTTGATATCACATTTTACAAGATTCTAATAGTTTTTCACAACTTTTGATGAAAATTATTACCACCAGCGATACATCGCTGTGGCCTCTCTAGTGGACGGTGATGAACTGAGACCGATTAATGTACAATTTTATGCTTGTGTGCGTGACTTTGACGTCATTAAGCTCTGTTCTGCAGAACAACGCCCTAGTCGTACGCATTGCTTTCAGTGCGTCATTGTTTTTTCTATGATGGAATAACTTTATTGTCCAATCACAATGTATATGTAACAGACTTCCTCACCATCTCCGCCATGGCTGTTTCCGACTCCCGCACGTTCCAACGGTGACCTTGGTATGATACACTGCCTGATTCTGCTTGGTTCTCTCTTTATATTGGGACAATGGACCTAACCACTCTGTATGTTCATAGTTACACAATAAAACATTGAAAATCACCCTTATAACCCATAATTATGGAATGGGGTCAAAATGTACTGTTACAGCCCTTACATAATGTACTCTTTGTTGAGTGTCTCTCGGTTGTTCATTCCTACGATCATCTGTATTTTCTGATCTTCATCTACTTCTTCTGTAATAAGATTCTTGCTCATAATTCACTAATAGAGCTTCCATACCGATAGTTTTAATTTGTCCACTCAATCAAGCACTGATAATCTTCTCATAAAAATGATAAGCTATTTTGGTTGCCAGACACTCCTCTGGAATCTTTGGGTCTAAAACTTTGCCACACACACTTTTCCTAAAAAGTATGCCATAGGTGTCTGTCCTTTAACGCTGTTATACCTCCCATGACAGATATCGTCCCGAATAATATTTTGTACGCATTCAGACCAATACTTCAGTTTGATAACTGTTTAAATTTATCATAATTACACACTTCATTCCTAATGACTGTCCACCAGTTGTCTGTAATGTTTTTGAAACATTCATCTAAGATGCCCTTGATCATATTCCACCTGGTTTCTTACGATCGGTTCAGTATTTCTTCTACTCTTTTTAAAAATTCTAGAGGTTTTCTTCTGTAGTCCTGAAAGTTCACACTTTCTCTACTATCTTGGTATGTTGAGCGTTAAATGTTGGTCTAACACTCATTCTATCAATCTCCCCTTGTATGTTTATTTGGAGATGTTGTAAATTTTCTATTTTCTCCCCCTGATTATTTACCTGTTCTATGTTGTCATTAAATTTGGTTATTTTATCGGCTATGTCGCTCTTCATACTGTCTAATTGATATTTATTTTTTGTTGTGTGGCCATTATTCGGACTTGATTACTATGTTCACCTCGATCCATCCTGGCATCTATTTCCGTTCTGAATTGTCCGATGGTTTCTTCGGTTTTATCTAGTCTTTGCTTGGTCTCTGTTATTTTCTTTTCTGTTTCCTCCTTATATCCATCTACTCTTTGGCTAAGTGTGTTACTGACCATTTCAATCTTCTCATGAATTTGCATTAATTTTTTATTATTTTCTTCAAATTTTTTATTCATATCTTCTCTTTGTCCGTTAATAGTTTCTCTCAATTCGTGGTTTTGGTCATTCATGGTTTGTCTTATTTCTCCATGAATGGTTTCAATTGTTTCGTTTATTTGCTTTACTAAACTTTCCCTCAAGGTTTCGTTTTGTTTCCTGGAGTTTTCCTCCATCTTGTCAAATTTTTCGCTCAAATTTTCATTTTGTTTCCTTGAGTTTACCTTATTTTCCTCATTTAGTTTCCTTAGATTTTCATTATTTTTCTCATTTGTTTGTTTATTGCTTACTTTAATGCTATCAATTTTCTCCATCATTAGCCTCATCATTTCTTGCCAATTTGGTTCTCCTCTGGTTTCCGCTTTGTCGCCCGCCTGTTGCTCCTTTTCTGTGTCTATGACTACTTCGGTTTCTTCTTTATCGCCTGTCTGTTATTACAAAATGTTTATGTGGGGTGTGGCCGCTATCGTTTAAGCCCCGCGATGGAAGCCACTTTGTAAGAAGACTGTTTATGGGGTGTTGTTAAAATTTAATAAAAGTTTAAAATGTTGTTAAACGTGTCAAAATGTATGCTCTCAGTCGTGTACGGGTAAACCGTATTCTGCTCTGCCGCATTCAAACGTAGCAAACGTTGCCGCCTCGCCACCTGATTGGCGTACAGCTCTCTGCAGTAGCCCAGCTTGCGTCTCGCTTTAACGCCTTCACTTCAATAATTACTAGTCGTAATTCTAAATTAACGGAATCAAACATACAGCATTGCAGATTGAGAACATTTATTAATCCTTTAGAATATTTCACTTGGTTTATTATACATTAAAATTCGTTTTCGGCACCGGCTATTATAATTGTGTAGTTGGTACTTGCTCAGCTCTGTTGTTTACAATCAGTCAATTACGCTAGTTTACAGTAAAAATTATCGTTTTTTCTCAGGGGTGTAAAGTCCTTTTGGCTACAGAAATATATGTTTACGGCTAACACACACAAAGTTATAATAATTCTTACATCTAATTACATAAATAAATCGATATCTCATTACATTTGACTAAGTAATCACCAATGAAAATTTGTGAAGCAATTTTTGGTTATGTTCATTTGCTAGAAGTTCGTTATTAGAAGATTCGTTAATTATTTATCATAATTTACTTTCTTAATAATCGTTAATTTGTTATAGTTAAATAGTGAATTTAAATCAGCATTTATTTTGACTCGGAATAGTGATCAGTGATTTTGAAATAGTTATAATTAATTCAGACCAAAATTTGTGAATACGCTTTAAGGGATAATGTTTATACTCATCAGTTACTTGTTGCTGAAGATCCTGGTGTCGTCTTCTTCGATAGATAACTCCTGGGCTGTCGTCTTCTTCTATAGATAACTCCTGGGCTGTCGTCTTCTTCTATGGATAATTCCTGTCGTCTATTTCCCTCGTCTCGGCACTTTTCTTTGCTACTTCAGGCCTCGTAATTCTTCAGTTGGTGTCATCTTCTTCTTTTAGGAGGTTCTACTGATCTTCATATAGTGTCCGTGTCGTCTTTCTTCGTCGCGGCGTCGCTTCGTCTTCTTTGGATCACTACGGTTTGTTAAATTAATTTTTATAAATAAAATTTACGTTTCAGGATTCCCTGTACTGTTGTACTTGTCTTCTATTAGTTTTAAATAGTTTTGAAATTGTTTGAAGAATAATAATTTAATGTTAATACGAGAGCTACTCGGTCCACCCTCTGGCGTTGGTTAATAATGACTTACTGAAAATCTAACGGTTTTTTGGCGTTATTTTTCTTGTTGCTATGGTTACTTAAGAAATTATGCTAATTTTTCATTGGTTATTAACTCAGGTTATTGTTAAGATTTATCGTCTTTTTTCGTCTATTTTTACCAAAATATCTTCAACTGAAGATTACTACTTTGTTCTAATATCTATGGTCATCACATTAGTACCATTCTTCCTAAATTTTTATGATGAACATTTTGATACCCCTCATGCCTATTTTTGGATAGCTAATTACATTTTTACTATTTTCCCAATTTTATATCTTACATATAATTTATTCAAAATTAGTTGTTAACCACATATTTTGGTACTATGAATACCCCCTTACATGGTTTAATCATTTGGCACGTTCTGCCTTACCTTTGGATTATTATTTGTTCTTAAATTAATAAATTTAAGTTCAACAGTTTGGCTTAGAGCCTAGATTCCATTCTACTTCCATCTAACATTTCTTACTAACATTCCTGGTCACTCTAATATAATTTACAAACAAAACAAACAATAAACATCAGTATCCCTAACTCTAATTCTTACTATTAAACATTTCTTTTCAGGTTCTACCCTGAAATATCTTTTAATTGCTGTTATCTGCTTATCCTACAATTTACTCTATGCTATGATTTTCTGAACACAAATAAAATCCTTAATACTTACTTAAAGAAACTCTTATAATACTATTGGCAAACTGTTCCTTGTATGCTATGTCCTATCTACTATTCCCTTCACTTTAACACAGTGTTAGTCCTTCTTAATTTGCTACACTCTGATACCTTAACTCTTATCTTAATATATAATCTTGATATCTTATTACCTAAATTAACAATATTACAATTAGTTCAATCTTACCTACTAGTGCACAGTTTATCACAAATTGTTTATCTGTTTAACATAGTTAGCTTACATAATATTTAGTTCTACACTCTCACTACACTTTTCTTTCATTGGAAAGTTTCTATCATTACTACCCTGCTCACTTTGTTTCATTCTTTTATACCTATCACTTTCACTACTTATTTAGTTTTACACACACACTTTTGGGCTTATTCACGCTTATTCATGGTTGTCTGATTACTTTACATCACTGTGTGATTATGGCCATTTATAACTATTTACCTCCAAATCACACTGATCACTTTTGGTCATCATTCTAATATTGCTTTTGTTTTGGGCTCAAAGTATTGTTTATAGCCTTTGGCCATTACTACTACAATTAGTTTGGGGTATGGTTAGCTTCTAACCCCCCTACATTATATTATACTATTACATTCTTTAAATAATAAGATACATGTGATACTATTACCCTTCATTAATCTTATTGTCCTAGCTACATCTCATATGCTACAGACATCAATTCATTACTAAATTTACAATATTCTGTTCACTTTTTTGGAATGACTTGATTATACTTAAACTTCTTCTTCACTGTCTCTTGGTTTTCTTTTGGTTCCTATCCGATCTATTGTGTCAAGTCTGTCGGGTTAATAGTCATTTGTCATTTATTGGGTTATTGGGTTATTGATCTTTAAGTTCATAAGTTTTTTGCCTTTTACTCTTATTTTCAGCTGTTTATTTCATAATTAAATACCATTGAATTCTTGCTACCTTATGTCATGTTACATAATGCATCGCCACCAAAATTGATTATTTCGAAACAAAGATTATTAGATTTTTTCTGAAATCATCAATATAGTTCATTTTATCAAGTCGTTATGTTTCAGGAATTCCTCCATTGCTACTTCTTCTGTATTCATTCTTTATTAAGTCATGGTTCATAATATAATAATTGGTATTATTTTTTTTTTTCTTTATTATTCCCCTTTATGTTCTATTTCCCTAAAATTTTTCTTCTCTCTCCTTCATATAAATTGGTAATAGTCAGAGGGCACGTGTGGCTCTATTACTCTGCTATCCATTTATACACATTTTGAGTTCAGAGGCCTTGCCTATCTGCTCAATAACATATGTTGGACGTATCTCAACATAAAATCATCACATAATAATATTCATAATAATTATAATAACAGTCGTTCATTTCCGACTCACATAATATTAATACAATAAAACACTTTTGGGATTAATTATTCTTTCTTTCATACAACTCATGACCTTTCATTTTAATAACTTATTAGGATTCCTTTGTTTTAAGCTTGTGGCGATATTTAATAGGCATTTTGTATTGTTTTAAGAGCTTATTCTATATGGTAGTGATTCTATTTGTCATCACTCTAATGCTCATTGATTTTTAATTAACATTGTAGCTGGTTTTGACTCATTTATATTTTTTCATTGATAACTCAGCTAATCTGCCAGTGTTATTTTTTATTTGATTGTTTTGGTTTCTTCTTTTGTTAAACATTAATTTCTATTTATCCCCTTTTTGTGATGGGTTTGTTAATGATGTTATGTAGCTTCATCATTATTTGTGTAATATTTAATTATTTTATATCTCAATTTTTATGATATCTCATTATACATTTTCAAAATTTGCATGTGTTTACACATTTTGTTTCACACTTGGTCGTAAGTTTAGCCTTACTTTGTTTTGAACTTAGCTTATCTTTCTTCTAAATTCCCTCTCATTTATAATAATAATGGTTCCAATCAAATACTTACTGTAAGTTGTGCTTACATTACTTTTGAATTTTGATAATAGTTACTTACAAAATTCTCTTTAATTTTCAGACACTGGTTCATAATACTTTTTTAAAGAAGACTGGTTATAAGTCCCTTTTATCTTTTTAGTTGTGATTTCACTTACGACATAGGTATTATTTTTATTATCTTTCATTATGAGGTAGGGTATTTATTTTGTTATATAATGGACCCTGTTATATACACTCTTTTTTCTTCTAAGTTAATCTTCTCACTTCTATACATTAATTAGTTTGCATGGTCAAATTACTCAAAATCAGTCCCATTTTCTCAGTGTTCCTCCACACTTGGTTTAACCATTGTCCATGATTATATGAGCTGCTTCCGTTCGGATTACTGTTGTTTTCATAATGACTGCTGTTCGTGTCCACTTTCTTGCTATTATTCTGTATCTAAATGGTTCTGTTATAGAATTCTCATTGGTTTCCATTGCTATCGCAATCATTTCATTGTTTTGTTTATACAACGAATAGGTCAATGCTATTTCCATTGTAGATGCTATCATTGAGATTGGATTATGCATGTCTATTAATTGTCTTCTCCTTCTTATTCTGTTACGCACTGTTTTGTAGTGGTTCCTTCCTAAAGGTTCTAGTAAGTTCCTTCTGTTATTTTTAAAATTCATTATTTCATTCTGGTCGTTAATTAGTACATTAAACATCTCAAATAGTCCATTCTTCATCATCTCCAACTCTTCTCTGGTATTTATTATTTTCTTTCTATATATTTTTCTTATTTCCTTGGTCTTCATTTCCAAGTATTCATTCTTCTCAGTCGTCACCTCCATGATTTGGATATTCTCCTTGTGGCTGTTATCTTTATTTGTAGATAACAGAATGCTTTTGTCTTCTTTTAATTCTGTTTCCTTCTTACTATCTTCTGTTTTCGTAATTACCGGTTCCTCAACACTTTTGGAATCCCTGTCTAGTTGTTCACTCCATTTCTTGAGACTCCTCTCCATTGTTTCATTTATCCTTTTAAAATGGTTATCAAATAACTCCAAGGTTTTTTGTACCTCTTCTTGTGTGAGCATCATTATTTTCTTCTGTTGTGTGGGTTCTGGCATTTTCTTCGGTTGTTTCGCTTCCATGTCCTTGACTATTTCTTTTTCTAATTGAACATTGGGTTGTTCCTGATTCTTACTATTTGGTGGTTGTTTGAACTTTTTTATTTGATTATGTTCCTTCCTCCAATTACACATATCTTCTCTGGATAGCTCGAACATAACCCTTATCCATTCTCTCAGCTCTGTGTTTTCTGTTTGTATTTGTTGTTCCTGTTGTCTTATAGATTGTCTCCATTGGTCATATTCCTCCTGTGTATACTCCTCCGTCACTTGTGCGTATACTCCCGTTCGTTCTTTTTTCATTTGGTCTTCATTACTGTACCAATTCTCCCAATCATCCTCAGTCATTTTCTCCACCTTCTTATCGCTTTCTCCGTGGGCTGTCCCGATAGTTTCTTCTTTATTGCATTTGGTGTCCAGCTTCCACACTTCATCATAAATCTCTTCCAATGACATTTTGTCGTTTGGCGTTCCCTTTGCATTTGCGCGACTCATTTGTGCTCGTTCATGGTCAGTGGTGTTCCTTTCGATGTACTCCATCTCTCTGCTAAATTTTTTAAATAGTGCTGTCATCCATTCTGCATAGCTGACTCGTTTTTCTTCTATCTCCTCTTCCGATCTCTTTGTCTCCTTTTCCGCCTCCTTCTCGTGTTTTGCCGATTTCATTTCCATAGTCGCCGCTAAAATCTGTATAGTTTAAAGATATGTTTCCTTAACTATTCTAGCCCTACTAGTTGGCGCGCCACTTTATTACAAAATGTTTATGTGGGGTGTGGCCGCTATCGTTTAAGCCCCGCGATGGAAGCCACTTTGTAAGAAGACTGTTTATGGGGTGTTGTTAAAATTTAATAAAAGTTTAAAATGTTGTTAAACGTGTCAAAATGTATGCTCTCAGTCGTGTACGGGTAAACCGTATTCTGCTCTGCCGCATTCAAACGTAGCAAACGTTGCCGCCTCGCCACCTGATTGGCGTACAGCTCTCTGCAGTATTACCCAGCTTGCGTCTCACTTTAACGCCTTCACTTCAATAATTACTAGTCGTAATTCTAAATTAACGGAATCAAACATACAGCATTGCAGATTGAGAACATTTATTAATCCTTTAGAATATTTCACTTGGTTTATTATACATTAAAATTCGTTTTCGGCACCGGCTATTATAATTGTGTAGTTGGTACTTGCTCAGCTCTGTTGTTTACAATCAGTCAATTACGCTAGTTTACAGTAAAAATTATCGTTTTTTCTCAGGGGTGTAAAGTCCTTTTGGCTACAGAAATATATGTTTACGGCTAACACACACAAAGTTATAATAATTCTTACATCTAATTACATAAATAAATCGATATCTCATTACATTTGACTAAGTAATCACCAATGAAAATTTGTGAAGCAATTTTTGGTTATGTTCATTTGCTAGAAGTTCGTTATTAGAAGATTCGTTAATTATTTATCATAATTTACTTTCTTAATAATCGTTAATTTGTTATAGTTAAATAGTGAATTTAAATCAGCATTTATTTTGACTCGGAATAGTGATCAGTGATTTTGAAATAGTTATAATTAATTCAGACCAAAATTTGTGAATACGCTTTAAGGGATAATGTTTATACTCATCAGTTACTTGTTGCTGAAGATCCTGGTGTCGTCTTCTTCGATAGATAACTCCTGGGCTGTCGTCTTCTTCTATAGATAACTCCTGGGCTGTCGTCTTCTTCTATGGATAATTCCTGTCGTCTATTTCCCTCGTCTCGGCACTTTTCTTTGCTACTTCAGGCCTCGTAATTCTTCAGTTGGTGTCATCTTCTTCTTTTAGGAGGTTCTACTGATCTTCATATAGTGTCCGTGTCGTCTTTCTTCGTCGCGGCGTCGCTTCGTCTTCTTTGGATCACTACGGTTTGTTAAATTAATTTTTATAAATAAAATTTACGTTTCAGGATTCCCTGTACTGTTGTACTTGTCTTCTATTAGTTTTAAATAGTTTTGAAATTGTTTGAAGAATAATAATTTAATGTTAATACGAGAGCTACTCGGTCCACCCTCTGGCGTTGGTTAATAATGACTTACTGAAAATCTAACGGTTTTTTGGCGTTATTTTTCTTGTTGCTATGGTTACTTAAGAAATTATGCTAATTTTTCATTGGTTATTAACTCAGGTTATTGTTAAGATTTATCGTCTTTTTTCGTCTATTTTTACCAAAATATCTTCAACTGAAGATTACTACTTTGTTCTAATATCTATGGTCATCACATTAGTACCATTCTTCCTAAATTTTTATGATGAACATTTTGATACCCCTCATGCCTATTTTTGGATAGCTAATTACATTTTTACTATTTTCCCAATTTTATATCTTACATATAATTTATTCAAAATTAGTTGTTAACCACATATTTTGGTACTATGAATACCCCCTTACATGGTTTAATCATTTGGCACGTTCTGCCTTACCTTTGGATTATTATTTGTTCTTAAATTAATAAATTTATGTTCAACAGTTTGGCTTAGAGCCTAGATTCCATTCTACTTCCATCTAACATTTCTTACTAACATTCCTGGTCACTCTAATATAATTTACAAACAAAACAAACAATAAACATCAGTATCCCTAACTCTAATTCTTACTATTAAACATTTCTTTTCAGGTTCTACCCTGAAATATCTTTTAATTGCTGTTATCTGCTTATCCTACAATTTACTCTATGCTATGATTTTCTGAACACAAATAAAATCCTTAATACTTACTTAAAGAAACTCTTATAATACTATTGGCAAACTGTTCCTTGTATGCTATGTCCTATCTACTATTCCCTTCACTTTAACACAGTGTTAGTCCTTCTTAATTTGCTACACTCTGATACCTTAACTCTTATCTTAATATATAATCTTGATATCTTATTACCTAAATTAACAATATTACAATTAGTTCAATCTTACCTACTAGTGCACAGTTTATCACAAATTGTTTATCTGTTTAACATAGTTAGCTTACATAATATTTAGTTCTACACTCTCACTACACTTTTCTTTCATTAGAAAGTTTCTATCATTACTACCCTGCTCACTTTGTTTCATTCTTTTATACCTATCACTTTCACTACTTATTTAGTTTTACACACACACTTTTGGGCTTATTCACGCTTATTCATGGTTGTCTGATTACTTTACATCACTGTGTGATTATGGTCATTTATAACTATTTACCTCCAAATCACACTGATCACTTTTGGTCATCATTCTAATATTGCTTTTGTTTTGGGCTCAAAGTATTGTTTATAGCCTTTGGCCATTACTACTACAATTAGTTTGGGGTATGGTTAGCTTCTAACCCCCCTACATTATATTATACTATTACATTCTTTAAATAATAAGATACATGTGATACTATTACCCTTCATTAATCTTATTGTCCTAGCTACATCTCATATGCTACAGACATCAATTCATTACTAAATTTACAATATTCTGTTCACTTTTTTGGAATGACTTGATTATACTTAAACTTCTTCTTCACTGTCTCTTGGTTTTCTTTTGGTTCCTATCCGATCTATTGTGTCAAGTCTGTCGGGTTAATAGTCATTTGTCATTTATTGGGTTATTGGGTTATTGATCTTTAAGTTCATAAGTTTTTTGCCTTTTACTCTTATTTTCAGCTGTTTATTTTATAATTAAATACCATTGAATTCTTGCTACCTTATGTCATGTTACACTGTTGTTCCATTTTACTGTCCGTGACTACTTCTAGTTCTTGTTCCTGTCCACCTTCTTCCTTCTCCGTGTCTTCTGTCCTCTTCTTTTTTCTGCCTCTGGTATGCATTTCTTAGTTTCTTACAGTTGCCGACAAAAATTAGGTTTTTCGTTATATTAAGTACTTGCGTATATTTCAAAATTCTTTCCTAATTTAAGCCCTCTAAGTTGAGCACCATTTGTAATGTACCGCGAGCTTTCTACGTGTGTTACTCGATGTGTTACGTCTATTTGATACTCTGACTGTGTTATTTTGTTTATTGTGTAAATCTTTCATTAAAATAAACCACTGGATCCTTTGCCGTTTTTTATCTCCTTGCAGGTATTACAGTTCAGTTGATTGGGAGAGAGAGAGAGAGAGAGAGAGAGAGAGAGAGTGAGTGAGAGAGAGAGAGAGAGAGAGAGAGAGAGAGAGTGAGAGAGAGAGTTCCTCTCTTCTTGGTGTACTGTTTTATCATTTTATTTAAATGCGCTTTGCATCAGCTGTTTTCAATGTGATAACCAGTGACAGGTTATGTTGGCCATTGTACTTCATATGCTATGATGACTGCGCTAACTTTCGCACTCTTCTCTGCTATTCACCGGTTTCCTGTAACAAATCTGCTATCTACAAAGAATAATACAAAGTCAATTCCCTAAAAGAAAGGTATTTATTGATTGAAATTGGTTTATTTTCTGGAAACTATTAAATCCAGTTCATCGATTTTCAGATTTACTATTATCGAAATTACAACATTTTTTGATATAAGTTTTTCTAGAACACAACAGATATATTCAATTATAGTTATTAGTAAAATTAATCAATTATTTATCTCAGGGTTATTTGGTGATTCTTTGAGCTGTAAGAAAGTCAGAAATGCTTAGATAAGATTATCATACTTTACAATAAATAATATTTTTATTCTTAAAGTCTGAGTCAATAATTTCGTTTTTTAGACGCCAGAGCGCAGACTACTCGGATTCATACCGATTGCAAAAAAGAAATATGGCTGCTGTGAAATTCTAATGAGACCACGTTTTTATTGTTTTTGATTAAATAAATAAAGATTAAAATGTTCACACTAAGTTTTCTTATAAATTGAATTATGTTGTACTGGTTTCTAGTGTTCGTTACTTTTTGGTGATGTGTAGTTTTTTAGTTTATTAAGGTAGGCGTTCTCACCAACGTATTGACTGTTTCAATTTGTTCAAGCGATCTTATGGTCAGACAAATTTTTAATGTTCTTAGATATTCCCGCATCAATTCGTATGTGTCAATGGAAGTCCCAGACGTAGTTTCTTATGCTGAATCGTTTCGTAAATTTTGAATAGTGGATGGTTCAAACTGTAGTTAATATTTTTGAAAATTGCTGGACATTATTTCTGTCATCTACCCTCTTGAAATCAAATTTAACAATTCTCCTATCTTGTTAACGCTGTTACCATTAGTAACCAAGAAATTGATGAGTTTTTATTGGCTAACCTAGGTACAATTTTAGTAAATAGGCTAGTATTAAGATATTATTAGTTCTTCCAATTTTTAAGAAAAATACTCCATTATAAATGTTAACTCTAATTAAATTTAATTTACATAATGTTTTTCTTCATATTATAACATAAACTTAGATACTTGTATGTTATAATTTAGTGGTTATAATCTATAGTTTTTTTATTAACAAGATTCTTGTTTTTAGGCACTATTTTCCCTCAACATTATTTTCTCATACCCATTACATAAACTTATTTAATATACCTTTCAGTCATTACTTGAAAGTGTTTTTTATTACATTTAGTTTTCTTTTATATTTTCAGTTTATTATTTGTTTTTAATTAGTTTATTTCTGACTTTTATTTCTGTAAATGTATTACTGCTCTAGGCCCTATTTTATCTTCCACTATCTCTTTATAATTTAGTCTAATTAGCAGTGATTAATTTCTTACCTAACCCTGGATCCTTCAAACAATAAACATAATAACATTTTACTTACATTGATATTGCCTTTGTGGCCTAACAAAATAAAACGATAATAACTTACTACTAAACTTATTGTTTATTACAATAGTTCTGCATCTTTATCACAACTTGTGATTGATGTCTTTTTAATATTACATATCATACTATGTTGCACTTTGTGTACACTGCACTTCTATAGCACCACTTATTACACTGTTTTTTCACTACTAAAGTGTTTATTGTTTAGTGTAAAGATTATACAAATGTTTTATAGTACAGTATGATACTCAAAGGTCATTCATTTCTGATTTGGGGAATGGGATACCTACTGACTTTTATTATTAGTTTTTAAAAATAATAATAATAATAGGTATTTCTTTATATTTTTTATTAAAGAATATCGTACCTTTAGTTTACTCAGTATTAGGCACTGATTATGTAATGTTACATAAAGCTCCCCCACTAGAACATGTTTATTTTTTATTTCAGCATTAAAAATTAACTGTTTTTTATTCATAATCCTTCACCTTCTTTTATTCTTCTTCATAATACAATTTTATCTCTGTCTGGTTATATACTGTTGTAAAATCTAAAACTTCTTTACCAAGAATTTGGTCCATACATTGTATGAACACGGCCACAGAATTTACCAAGCCAAAAGGTAAGCGTTTGAAATGATAATTTCGTCCTTCAAATATAAAAGCGACATATTGTCTACTGTTAGGGTGCAATTCTATCTGCCAATAGCCGCAAACGGCGTCCCAAGTGTTACGTTTTATTACTTTTCCCCCCTCATACTTTTACTTACCTTGTACGATCTTTTTACGCACTCGCCCTGACTTACCAAAAACGGAAGATTCCAAAATAGTTATAGGTTGCCACCAATATTTTTAAACAAAAGGACAAATATAGAAACCTTAATACATTTTCCCCTTATTTACTTTTAATTACTTACCAGGTTCGATTAGGCGAGATTTTCCATACAGGACAGGTTATGTTAAACGGGCGTAACAACTACTCTCTACGCTTGGTTATCATCATACAAACTCTAAATTTATTTTAACACATTAGAATAAATGTCCTTAGTTATCAACGTTGTGATACAAAATTATACTACGAAAATTCTTTGAATTCCAATGATTGAAGTTAAACCATCAAATGAAATTTACTAGTCACAAAATTACTATACATAAATCATTAAACCAAAACCATTACAAGACATATCAGTACTTTGATCATTTGCACGCTCTCTCTCTAATTATCCCCTTCTTTTTCTTTTGAGATCTCATTTTAACTGGACATTTTTATAAAAAAAATAGAAATTGATATAAAATTTTATTTTGTTTTGGCCATTTAATTATGTTCTTTCGCTTTTACTTAACTGCACATCGTTCGATTCGTAGCACTGCCTGTTGAGACGCTTTTTTAATAATACCACTAAGTTAATCTTGTTAAAACTGTTATATTATCACCACTGTCACTAAATGCTTGTTTTAGCCTGTTTTTTATTTTTTCGTACTGCTTCATTCTTCTTACAACACTTTACTCGATAGGCCGATTATAGCATTTTTGTCCTATCGCAAACGCCCAAGGCTACGGTTGAATTACGTCTACCCAGTATAAAGGTAGGCTGCCGATGACTACTATCTAACTCTGCTGTTCGTTAACAACTAACGTTAGGTGGTGGCCAAGCAGCGCGCGCCAAAGTATGTATTTTTGATTTCGCCGTCTCTGATTGGCTGGTATTTCCAAGCGGTCAGCCCGGGAATTCTGGTATTCTTTACTGCCTGTTGTAACGGACGTTTTCAGTAATTCACGGCCGCATGAGTTGCCAGCAGTTGCGTAATAGGTCTAGACTAGTTGACTCAAAGCAAAACACAGACGTGGTGTTTTGCAATAATGTTGCATGTATAGTTGATAAGACGGGGTACCCCAAATGTGAACATTGACTGCTTTGAATTCAGCCTGATTTAAATTATTATTTCTTAGCACACAATTCTGTACCGTTACACAAGTACTCATGTACTTACATCCACAAAATTTCTTCATTATCTCATCAATCTAACTTGGAGATGTGCGGTCATTAATGAGCATCTTATTTAACTCTTGAGCGTCGAGGCATAATCTAACTTGACCATCTTTCTTTGGTATAGCTACCAGTGGACTCGTGTATGGGGAGTTGCTTCTTTCAATTATGTCTTCCATGACCATTCTTTGAATTTCTTTTCGTGCTGCTTCCTTTAAAGCTTGAGCGATATTATAAGACCTTTTATTAAAATATACATTGTCTTTAAACTTTACTCACACAGGACGTTTTTTGCTTTTCCTGGTGATTCCGAAAATACCGTACAATATCTATTATAGATTTCTATAAGTTGATGTTTCTCTTCTACACTTATTATTTCCTGGGCCTGCCTACCTTGAAACTCCATTATTTTCTATCTTCCTCTGCCACATCTCTGACTCCGTTACTTTATTATTCTTACCTATGGTTAACCTATTATTTTCCCTAACATAATATGAGTTCAGACACTGAGGGGCACTTTGGCAACCAATTATCTCAGCCGATAACTCACCTTCTTCTGTACTCAGTGTAACCTTACCACTGGCCAGATCTATAATTGCAGTGTGTCACCGTAGCAATATAACACCCTATTAATATTCTAAAAGGTAACCCTTTGGCTACTAAAAATTCCATAGGTATTCCTATTCCACTGTTGGTAACATTCAGAGATACTTGTTTTCTAATTGTCTTATTTTGTTTCCTGGTGGCGCCAATAATTATCTTGTTGTTAATTGGTAATGTAGGTATTCTTTCGGTGGTTAACTCTGCAATTCTGTCAAGCTCTAATTAGTAAATAATTGAAACATTTGCTCCCGTGTCAATCATAGCTTCTGCTAAAATTCCATTTAATTTTACTTGTACATATACTATATCATTATTTAATGGTGCCTCTTCAATTGCTCTTTCTTCAAGTAATTCCGCCTGTAGATTTTTTAGATAATTGCTTCTGATAATTGTAATTGGTTCCTTTAATTGGTTTTGAGGACCTTGGTAATTCTGTGCCCGGTGGTCTCTAGCAATGACAGGCTGTCACTTCTTCTCACTGCTGGTACCCGTTTCCCCGACTTCCATCATTATTATGAGATTGTTCAACATTCTCCCTGGGTTGATGCTCAGGTGAATGCCTTCTCTCTTCCTCACTGTTTCTGGATCTTTGATGTTCTTCGCTTCTACTTCTTTGCGGAACTTCCTCTCTTTGGTATGAATTGCTATTGTAGCTTCTGTTATTGAAATTTCGCTGTCTTCCTCGGTATCGACTATTATTATAATTATTGTTATAATTATGGTTCGCCCTTACATAATGTACTCTTTGTTGAGTGTCTCTCAGTTGTTCATTCCTACGATCATCTGTATTTTCTGATCTTCATCATCTTCTTCTGTAATAAGATTCTTGCTCATAATTCACTAATAGAGCTTCCATACCTCCGATAGTTTTAATTTGTCCACTCAATCAAGCACTGATAATCTTCTCATCAAAATGATAAGCTATTTTGGTTGCCAGACACTCCTCTGGAATCTTTGGGTCTAAAACTTTACCACACATACTTTTCCTAAAAAGTATGCCGTAGGTGTCTGTCCTTTAACGCTGTCATGCCTCCCATGACAGGTATCGTCCCGAATAATATTTTGTATGCATTCAGGCCAATACTTCAGTTTGATAACTGTTTAAATTTATCATAATTACACACTTCATTCCTAATGACTGTCCACCAGTTGTCTGTAATGTTTTGAAACATTCATCTAAGATGCCCTTGATCATATTCCACCTGGTTTCTTACGATCGGTTCAGTATTTCTTCTACTCTTTTTAAAAATTCTAGAGGGTTTCTTCTGTAGTCCTGAAAGTTCACGCTTTCTCTACTATCTTGTATGGTATGTTGAGCGTTAAATGTTGGTCTAACACTCATTCTATCAATCTCCCCTTGTATGTTTATTTGGAGATGTTGTAAATTTTCTATTTTCTCCCCCTGATTATTTACCTGTTCTATGTTGTCATTAAATTTGGTTATTTTACCGGCTATGTCGCTCTTCATACTGTCTAATTGATCTTAATTTTTCTGTTGTGTGGCCATTATTCGGACTTGTTTACTATGTTCACCTCGATCCATCCTGGCATCTATTTCCGTTCTGAATTGTCCGATGGTTTCTTCGGTTTTATCTAGTCTTTGCTTGGTCTCTGTTATTTGCTTTTCTGTTTCCTCCTTATATCCATCTACTCTTTGGCTAAGTGTGTTACTGACCATTTCAATCTTCTGATGAATTTGCTTTAATTTTTCATTATTTTCTTCAAATTTTTTATTCATATCTTCTCTTTGTCCGTTAATAGTTTCTCTCAATTCGTGGTTTTGGTCATTCATGGTTTGTCTTATTTCTCCATGAATGGTTTCAATTGTTTCGTTTATTTGCTTTACTAAACTTTCCCTCAAGGTTTCGTTTTGTTTCCTGGAGTTTTCCTCCATCTTGTCAAATTTTTCGCTCAAAGTTTCATTTTGTTTCCTTGAGTTTACCTTATTTTCCTCATTTATTTTCCTTAGATTTTCATTATTTTTCTCATTTGTTTGTTTATTGCTTACTTTAATGCTATCAATTTTCTCCATCATTAGCCTCATCATTTCTTGCCAATTTGGTTCTCCTCTGGCTTCCGCTTTGTCGCCCGCCTGTTGCTCCTTTTCCGTGTCTATGACTACTTCGGTTTCTTCTTTATCGCCTGTCTGTTGTTCCATTTTACTGTCCGTGACTACTTCTATTTCTTGTTCCTGTCCACCTTCTTCCTTCTCCGTGTCTTCTGTCCTCTTCTTTGGCCTGCCTCTGGTATGCATTTCTTAGCTTCTTACAGTTGCCGACAAAAATTAGGTTTTTCGTTATATTAAGTACTTACGTATATTTCGAAATTCTTTCTTAATTTAAGCCCTCTAAGTTGAGCACCATTTGTAATGTACCGCGAGCTTTCTACGTGTGTTACTCGATGTGTTACGTCTATTTGATACTCTGACTGTGTTATTTTGTTTATTGTGTAAATCTTTCATTAAAATAAACCACTGGATCCTTTGCCGTTTTTTATCTCCTTGCAGGTATTACAGTTCAGTTGATTGGGAGAGAGAGAGAGAGAGAGAGAGAGTGAGAGAGTTCCTCTCTTGGTGTACTGTTTTATCATTTTATTAAAACGATCTTTGCATCAGCTGTTTTCAATGTGATAACCAGTGACAGGTTATGTTGGCCATTGTACTTCATATGCTATGATGACTGCGCTAACTTTCGCACTCTTCTCTGCTATTCACCGGTTTCCTGTAACAAATCTGCTATCTACAAAGAATAATACAAAGTCAATTCCCTAAAAGAAATGTATTTATTGATTGAAATTGGTTTATTTTCTGGAAACTATTAAATCCAGTTCATCGATTTTCAGATCTACTATTATCAAAATTACAACAGTTTTTGATATAAGTTTTTCTAGAACACAACAGATATATATTCAATTATAGTTATTAGTAAAATTAATAAATTATTTATCTCAGGGTTATTTGGTGATTCTTTGAACTGTAAGAAAGTCAGAAATGCTTAGATAAGATTATCATACCTTACAATAAATAATATTTTTATTCTTAAAGTCTGATTCAATAATTTCGTTTTTTAGACGCCAGAGCGCAGACTACTCGGATTCATACCGATTGAAAAAAAGAAATATGGCTGCTGTGAAGTTCTAATGAGACCACGTTTTTATTGTTTTGGATTAAATAAATAAAGTTTAAAATGTTCACACAAAGTTTTCTTATAAATTGAATTAAGTTGTACTGGTTTCTAGTGTTCGTTACTTTTTGGTGATGTGTAGTTTTTTAGTTTATTAAGTAGGCGTTCTCACCAACGTATTGACTGTTTCAATTTGTTCAAGCGATCTTATGGTCAGACAAATTTTTAATGTTCTTAGATATTCCCGCATCAATTAGTATGTTTCAATGGAAGTCCCAGACGTAGTTTCTTATGCTGAATCGTTTCGTCAATTTTGAATAGTGGATGGTTCAAACTGTAGTCAATATTTTTGAAAATTGCTGGACATTATTTCTGTCATCTACCCTCTTGAAATCAAATTTAACAATTCTCCTATCTTGTTAACGCTGTTACCGTTAGTAACCAAGAAATTGATGAGTTTTTATTGGCTAACCTAGGTACAATTTTAGTAAATAGGCTAGTATTAAGATATTATTAGTTCTTCCATTTTTTAGGAAAAATACTCCATTATAAATGTTAACTCTAATTAAATTTAATTTACATAATGTTTTTCTTCATATTATAACGTAAACTTAGATACTTGTATGTTATAATTTAGTGGTTATAATCTATAGTTTTTTTATTAACAAAATTCTGGTTTTTAGGCACTATTTTCCCTCAACATTATTTTCTCATACCCATTACATAAACTTATTTAATATACCTTTCAGTCATTACTTGAAAGTGTTTTTTATTACATTTAGTTTTCTTTTATATTTTCAGTTTATTATTTGTTTTTAATTAGTTTATTTCTGACTTTTATTTCTGTAAATGTATTACTGCTCTAGGCCCTATTTTATCTTCCACTATCTCTTTATAATTTAGTCTAATTAGCAGTGATTAATTTCTTACCAACCCTGGATCCTTCAAACAATAAACATAATAACATTTTACTTACATTGATATTGCCTTTGTGGCCTAACAAAATAAAACTACAGTATAATAACTTACTACTAAACTTATTGTTTATTACAATAGTTCTGCATCTTTATCACAACTTGTGATTGATGTCTTTTTAATATTACATATCATACTATGTTGCACTTTGTGTACACTGCACTTCTATAGCACCACTTATTACACTGTTTTTTCATTACTAAAGTGTTTATTGTTTAGCGTAAAGATTATACAAATGTTTTATAGTACAGTATGATACTCAAAGGTCATTCATTTCTGACTTGTGGAATGGGATACCTACTGACTTTTATTATTAGTTTTTAAAAATAATAATAATAATAGGTATTTCTTTATATTTTTTATTAAAGAATATCGTACCTTTAGTTTACTCAGTATTAGGCACTGATTATGTAATGTTACATAAAGCTCCCCCACTAGAACATGTTTATTTTTTATTTCAGCATTAAAAATTAACTGTTTTTTATTCATAATCCTTCACCTTCTTTTATTCTTCTTCATAATACAATTTTATCTCTGTCTGGTTATATACTGTTGTAAAATCTAAAACTTCTTTACCAAGAATTTGGTCCATACAATCTATGAACACGGCCACAGAATTTACCAAGCCAAAAGGTAAGCGTTTGAAATGATAATTTCGTCCTTCAAATATAAAAGCGACATATTGTCTACTGTTAGGGTGCAATTCTATCTGCCAATAGCCGCAAACGGCATCCCAAGTGTTACTTTTTATTACTTTTCCCCCCTCATACTTATACTTACCTTGTACGATCTTTTTACGCACTCGCCCTGACTTACCAAAAACAGAAGATTCCAAAATACTTATAGGTCGCCACCAATATTTTTAAACAAAAGGACAAATATGGAAACCTTAATACATTTTCCCCATATTTACTTTTAATTACTTACCAGGTTCGAATAGGCGAGATTTTCCATACAGGACAGGTTATGTTAAACAGGCGTAATAACTACTCTCTACACATGGTTATCATCATACAAACTCTAAATTTATTTTATCACATTAAAATAAATGTCCTTAGTTATCAACGTTGTGATACAAAATTATACTACGAAAATTCTTTGAATTCCAATGATTGAAGTTAAACCATCAAATGAAATTTACTAGTCACAAAATTACTATACATGAATCATTAAACCAAAACCATTACAAGACATATCAGTACTTTGATCATTCACGCTCTCTCTCTCTCTCTCTCTCTCTCTCTCTCTCTTTCTCTCTCCCTAATTATCCCCCTTCTTTTTCTTTTGAGATCTCATTTTAACTGGACATTTTTAAATAAAAAAATAGAAATTGAATATAAAATTTTATTTTGTTTTGGCCATTTAATTATGTTCTTTCGCTTTTACTTAACTGCACATGGTCCGATTCGTAGCACTGCCTGTTGAGACGCTTTTTTAATAATACCACTAAGTTAATCTTGTTAAAACTGTTATATTATCACCACTGTCACTAAATGCTTGTTTTAGCCTGTTTTTTATTTTTTCGTACTGCTTCATTCTTCTTACAACACTTTACTGGATAGGACGATTGTAGCATTTTCGGCCTATCGCAAACGCCCAAGGCTACGGTTGAATTACGTCTACCCAGTATAAAGGTTGGCTGCCGATGACTACTATCTAACTCTGCTGTTAGTCAACAACTAACGTTAGGTGGTGGCCAAGCAGCGCGCGCCAAAGTATGTATTTTTGATTTCGCTGTCTCTGATTGGCCGGTATGTCCAAGCGGTCAGCCTGGGAATTCTGGTATTCTTTACTGCCTGTTGTAACGGACGTTTTCAGTAATTCCCGGCCGCATGAGTTGCCAGCGGTTGCGTAATACATCTAGACTAGTTGACTCAAAGGAAAACACAGACGTGGTGTTTTGCAATAATGTTGCATGTATAGTTGATTAAGACGGGGTACCCGAAAGGTGAACATTGACTGCTTTGAATTCAGCCTGATTTAAATTATTATTTCTTAGCACACAATTCAGTACCATTACAAAACCCCCCCAATGAGAGGTTTTATGCCGAAGCATAAAAACTCTCATTGTTAAAACCTAAAAGGATCAATGAGGATATGGCGCCACCACCCCCCTTAAGTCCTTACTAAAGTCATGGGTACTCCCCCCCCCATAGTCCAGTGGCTGTTGCTGCACCCATCCAACCTTACTGGACTTCTCTGCTCGAGATCCCAACACTATAAAATCAGATAGGCACCTGCCACAGTATCACCTGGCTCTGGAACATTCAAGCAAAATATCAATAAATGGCTTTCCATTATTCCATATCCTCAACTGATTCATTTCCTCTTAGTCATACCGGTTCATTATTGTCAAAGTACTTGTTCCTTTTCTACAAAATACAATATACATATGTCTAGATAGCAATATAAACTTACTGTCTACTTACATTTATTTACATTGAATACATAAAAATCCCCTATAAATTGTATACTGTTCACAAAACACTATTACCCACCAAAATTACAAATTTATTACATAACAGTCTTACTGTAAAATACATGTTACAGGTCACCAACATTCCTCCTTCAGATTTAAATAAAAGTTATAAACATTACAATATTAATCTCAAATTTCCAATTAAATAAAAACTTTAATCATTAATCAATTCACATTTATTTCACCATTCCAATCAAAATTCAACTCAAAATTAAGTTAAATTTTTTATTAAAATTCACCTTTTCAATTAATTTAATTCCTACTCAAATTTAATTTTATTTAATTACCTCATTTGTTCAAAACAAGTTCATTTATTTTGAGTACATTTTTCAAAATGATTCTCCATTAACAAAATCCTCTCACATAAATTTTGAACTATATTACAATCAAAACACTAAGTTATTTCCTTATGTTATTCATGAAAAGTTACATTCATTTCATCACAGCTTGTATTTCTTTTGTTTCATAATAGAATTTACTCATAGCAATGATTCATCAAAATAAAACATTCTTGTTATTGTCAACTCCAGCATGACTGTAAACATTAGTCACACAAAATACAATGTCCTTGTCAACAGCATTACTATCAGCTGCTGCACTACTAGAATATTAACATCACTTTTAATTTTTACTTTAAATAAATACTGTAATCAGTTACCATTGATGTTACAATTCCAATCACAGTATATTTATATTCCTTACTAAAATTCACAATTTTAAATTAATTTCATTTCAACTCAAATAAAAACAATTTAACTTTAGTTACATTATTTAAAACACTTTTGATTCAAATACACAATTCAAAATAAAATTCATTAGTACCTCCTGTTAATTATTTAATAAAATATTATTATTATTATAACATATTACAAACATTTGTTACATATACATTCTCCCAACATACCCTAACACAATACATTTAACACCAACACATTTATTTACAAATTTTTGGCATATCCAATTATCATTTACCACACTTCATTACCTAAATAAGCCAAGTAATTACCCTTAACTCAAATAAATGTTCATTCATTAATTATCTAACCCCCGTCATCTTAAATTAGTCTTAATTTCACGTAACATTTTTCATTTTTATTTACATATCTCACATGGCTATTATTTGTGTAATAACCCTTTAAATCTTTGTAATTCATTTTGCCATAAAAATAATCCCTAGGGTTACCCTCCATTATTATTTTATCATAGTCCAAGTCTACATTATTATTTTTAGTCCAGTCTCCGTTAGTATTTATTGTTACACCGAGGTGTGTTACATCATTATCAGAATTATCAGCTACTACAAGGACACTAATTCTCCCAACAGGTACATATTTATCATCAATATAATCATTGTCATTGTTTACTAGTGTACAAGGTAAGTCTACATTGCTAATAATATAATAATTTCTCTCAATATTTATTCCCCCTACTAAACCTTCATAATCTCTGCTTAATCTGAACAACTCTATCACTCTATCTCGCTCTTCATAATCACTCTCCCAGCCCAATTTCACATTCTCACTCCACACATAGGGCAAAACCACTTCATTATTTAAACACCATCTGGCCGTACCAGATATACACGAAAACCTATTTTGACCATTTGCCGACCCATAGTAGCCCAAATGTCCTAGTGAGGATCTCTTATTCCCATAAACAACTTGTGAAATCTCTGCTTCACATTTAACCCCAGAAAAATTTTCCCCATGTTCACCCTCTACCATTAAACTATCTCTATACTCCCTTTCTAAGTCATAAACACTAACTAGCAATCCCTGATTAACCTCAACTAATTTTGCACTCTCAGTATCACCACCACTATTACTCAGTATATCACCATTATTTTTATTCAATAATATTTCATAATTACTTATTTTAACACTACCACTTACCTTATAATTCATCACCTGTTTTGCATTTGAACTATTACCATTACAATTCGTAATTATTTCCCCATTAGAATCCTCACTTATTTTAACCACATTATTACTCACATTGTAGTCTATCACTTGCTTATTCGTAATTATTCCCTCATTATAATTATAGTTGTCACTATTATTACCACTTACCTTATCAACTCTAGCCTTATTTGTACTTAAACTAACCTCTTTCTGATTATCACTTGTTTTAACCTCACCTACCTCATTTTTTATCTTCATCGCACTTAAACTAACACTGTTGTTTGTAAAAGTATCGTCATTATTACCTCCACTATCAGAACCACTTACCTGGTTTGGTTCGCTTTCTTTATTCTCCTTTAATTTATCTGTCTCTAATTTCCCATTTTCATTTTGTTCTTTCATATCACTATTTAATCCCTTAATATGATTTCTTAGTTCGGCAAATCTAGTATTCATATCATCAAACGTTGTTTTCAGAAGATGGTACACATCAGCTATTGAACACCCTTTTCCTTCGGTTTCTTTTACCTCAGCCATTTTAACCTAATTTTTTATTATAATACCCTTTATATAATACAATAATTATTCACATTAACTACAAATACCCACTACATAAAATCGTTAGTATTACGTGGAAATAAACCCAACATTTGTGCTACCAAAACATAACCTAAATTACACAATGTAATTATATACGATAATTATTCACACATACGCCATTACCACAACCTGTCTTGTACTTCCAATCAGGCCTAACCCCATATCAGAAGATTCCATATGAGTCATCTTGGCAGGGTCGTCATTGTTACATTTTATTACTTTTCCCCCCTCATCAACTTTTATTTACCTTTTACAATCTTTTTACGCACTCGCCCTGACTTACCAAAAACAGAAGATTCCAAAATACTTATAGGTCGCCACCAATATTTTTAAACAAAAGGACAAATATGAAAACCTTAATACATTTTCCCCTTATTTACTTTTAATTACTTACCAGGTTCGATTAGGCGAGATTTTCCATACAGGACAGGTTATAATCACAATGATCACAGTTGCACACCACTATATAAAAATTATCCCAATTAGCGCTTTCAAGCTTCACAGCCCATCGTCAGATTGGAATAGACAGGAAATTCGTAAAAACAACCTCTTCACCCCTCTCCCCCACCCTGCTCACACACAACAAGCTATAATATAAATGACCCTTCCCCACCCCCTAAACCCTGTCCCACCATCTGTAGAGTTACATATTTTTTCTAGCAAATTCCTTGTGTTTCAGTGTTGTGTGTGTGTGTGTGTGTGTGTATGTATGTGTGTGTGTGTGTGTGTGTGTGTGTGTGTGTCCATCCTTTTAAACTACCCTCTTCCTCTCCACACACGTGGGTCAGTAATACACCCTTATTTTAAACATCCAATTAGTACTATGCAAACTAATTCTTAATCTTATCTATCTGTACTCTATCATTTACTTCTTAATCATGTTATAAAATATTTCTTCATTATCAAATTTAATTTTAATATTAATTAAATTGTCTAACCCTTTTTCTCTTTCTTTCAATATTTCTAACTCCTCTCTAAGCTTCCTTTCAACTGTGTTATTCACTACTTTTACAATTTCGTATTCTTCCAAAGGATTAACAAACTTATGGTTGTCTTCTATGAAATGTCTTGCATATAACGAATTGGTTGTTCTATTACCTTCTCCACGTTTGTGGTCAGACAACCTGCATACGAATTTTCGTCCTGTCTCTCCTAGGTACACCTTGTTGCAGTCTTTACATTTTAATTTATAAATTCCGCTTTTCTGTAATACTCAAAGCAAAACACAGACGTGGTGTTTTGCAATAATGTTGCATGTATAGTTGATAAGACGGGGTACCCCAAATGTGAACATTGACTGCTTTGAATTCAGCCTGATTTAAATTATTATTTCTTAGCACACAATTCTGTACCGTTACACAAGTACTCATGTACTTACACCCACAAAATTTCTTCATTATCTAATCAGTCTCACCTGGAGATGTGCGGTCATTAATGAGCATCTTATTTAACTCTTGAGCGTCGAGGCATAATCTAACTTGACCATCTTTCTTTGGTATAGCTACCAGTGGACTCGTGTATGGGGAGTTGCTTCTTTCAATTATGTCTTCCATGACCATTCTTTGAATTTCTTTTCGTGCTGCTTCCTTTAAAGCTTGAGCGATAGGATAAGACCTTTTATTAAAATATACATTGTCTTTAAACTTTACTCACACAGGACGTTTTTTGCTTTTCCTGGTGATTCCGAAAGTACCGTACAATATCTATTATAGATTTCTATAAGTTGATGTTTCTCTTCTACACTTATTATTTCCTGGGCCTGCCTACCTTGAAACTCCATTATTTTCTATCTTCCTCTGCCACATCTCTGACTCCGTTACTTTATTATTCTTACCTATGGTTAACCTATTATTTTCCCTAACATAATATGAGTTCAGACACTGAGGGGCACTTTGGCAACCAATTATCTCAGCCGATAACTCACCTTCTTCTGTACTCAGTGTAACCTTACCACTGGCCAGATCTATAATTGCAGTGTGTTGCCGTAGCATATAACACCCTATTAATATTCTAAAAGGTAACCCTTTGGCTACTAAAAATTCCATAGGTATTCCTATTCCACTGTTGGTAACATTCAGAGATACTCGTTTTCTAATTGTCTTATTTTGTTTCCTGGTGGCGCCAATAATTAGCTTGTTGTTAATTGGTAATGTAGGTATTCTTTCGGTGGTTAACTCTGCAATTCTGTCAAGCTCTAATTGGTAAATAATTGAAACATTTGCTCCCGTGTCAATCATAGCTTCGGCTTATATTCCATTTAATTTTACTTGTACTATACTATATCATTATTTAATGGTGCCTCTTCAATTGCTCTTTCTTCAAGTAATTCCGCCTATAAATTTTTTAGATAATTGCTTCTGATAATTGTAATTGGTTCCTTTAATTGGTTTTGAGGACCTTGGTAATTCTGTGCCCGGTGGTCTCTAGCAATGACGGGCTGTCACTTCTTCTCACTGCTGGTACCCGTTTCCCCGACTTCCATCATTATTATCGGATTGTTCAACATTCTCCCTGGGTTGATGCTCAGGTGAATGCCTTCTCTCTTCCTCACTGTTTCTGGATCTTTGATGTTCTTCGCTTCTACTTCTTTGCGGAACTTCCTCTTTTTGGTATGAATTGCTATTATAGCTTCTGTTATTGAAATTTCGCTGTCTTCCTCGGTATCGACTATTATTATAATTATTGTTATAATTATTGTTATAATTATGATTCGCCCTTACATAATGTACTCTTTGTTGAGTGTCTCTCGGTTGTTCATTCCTACGATCATCTGTATTTTCTAATCTTCATCTACTTCTTCTGTAATAAGATTCTTGCTCATAATTCACTAATAGAGCTTCCATACCGATAGTTTTAATTTGTCCACTCAATCGAGCACTGATAATCTTCTCATCAAAATGATAAGCTATTTTGGTTACCAGACACTCCTCTGGAATCTTCGGGTCTAAATACTTTGCCACACATACTTTTCCTAAAAAGTATGCTGTACGTGTCTGTCCTTTAACGCTGTCATACCTGCATGACAGATATCGTCCCGAATAATATTTTGTATGCATTCAGACCAATACTTCAGTTTGAATAACTGTTTAAATTTATCATAATTACACACTTCATTCCTAATGACTGTCCACCAGTTGTCTGTAATGTTTTTGAAACATTCATCTAAGATGCCCTTGATCATATTCCACCTGGTTTCTTTCGATCGGTTCAGTATTTCTTCTACTCTTTCTAAAAATTCTAGAGGGTTTCTTCTGTAGTCCCGAAAGTTCACACTTTCTCTACTATCTTGTATGGTATGTTGAGCGTTAAATGTTGCTCTAACACTCATTCTATCTATCTCCCCTTGTATGTTTATTTGGAGATGTAAATTTTCTATTTTCTCCCCCTGATTTTTTACCTGTTCTATGTTGTCATTAAATTTGGTTATTTTACCGGCTATGTCGCTCTTCATACTGTCTAATAGATCTTTATTATTTCTTAGCACACAATTCTGTACCGTTACAATACCCTTCCCAATGAGAGGTTTTATGCCGAAGCATAAAAACTCTCATTGCTAAAACCTAAAAGGATCAATGAGGATATGGCGCCACCACCCCCCCTTAAGTCCTTACTAAAATCATGGGTACTGCCCCCCCTAGTCCAGTGGCTGTGGCTGCACTCATCTGACCTTAGTGGACTTCTCTGCTCAAGATCCCAACACCATAAAATGAGATAGGCACCTGCCACAGTATCACCTGGCTCTGGAACATTCAAGCAAAATATCAATAAATGGCCTTCCATTATTCCATATCCTCAACTGATTCGTTTCCTCTTAGTCATACCGGTTCATTATTGTCAAAGTACTTGTTCCTTTTCTACAAAATACAATATACATATGTCTACATAGCAATATAATCTTACTGTCTACTTACATTTATTTACATTGAATACATAATAATCCCCTATAAATTGTATACTGTTCACAAAACACTATTACCCACCAAAATTACAAATTTATTACATAACAGTCTTACTGTAAAATACATGTTACAGGTCACCAACATTCCTCCTTCAGATTTAAATAAAAGTTATAAACATTACAATATTAATCTCAAATTTCCAATTAAATAAAAACTTTAATCATTAATCAATTCGCATTTATTTCACCATTCCAAGCAAAATTCAACTCAAAATTAAGTTAAATTCATTATTAAAATTCACCTTTTCAATTAATTTAATTCCTACTCAAATTGAATTTTATTTAATTACCTCATTTGTTCAAAACAATTTCATTTACTTTGAGTACATTTTTCAAAATGATTCTCCATTAACAAAATCCTTTTACATAAATTTTGAACTATATTACAATCAAAACACTAAGTTATTTCCTTATGTTATTCATAAAAAGTTACCTTCATTTCATCACATCTTGTATTTCTTTTGTTTCATAATAGAATTTACTCATAGGAATAATTCATCAAAATAAAAAATTCTTGTTATTGTCAACTCCAGCATGACTGTAAACATTAGTCACACAAAATACAATGTCCATGTCAACAGCATTACTATCAGCTGCTGCACTACTAGAATATTAACATCACCTTTAATTTTTACTTTAAATAAATACTGTAATCAGTTACCATTGATGTTGCAATTCCAATCACAGTATATTTATATTCCTTACTAAAATTCACAATTTTAAATTAATTTCATTTCAACTCAAATCAAAACAATTTAACTTTAGTTACATTATTTAAAACACTTTTGATTCAAATACACAATTCAAAATAAAATTCATTAGTACTTCCTGTTAATTATTTAATAAAATGTCATTATTATTATAACATATTACAAACATTTGTTACATATACATTCTCCCAACATACCCTAACACAATACATTTAACACCAACACATTTATTTACAAATTTTTGTCATATCCAATTATCATTTACCCCACTTTGTTACCTAAATAAGCCAAGTAATTACCCTTAACTCAAATAAATGTTCATTCATTAATTATCTAACCCCTGTCATCGAAAGTTAGTCTTAATTTCACGTAACATTTTTCATTTTTATTTACATATCTCACATGGCTATTATTTGTGAAATAACCCTTTAAATCTTTGTTATTCATTTTCCAATAATAATAATCCCTAGGGTTACCCTCCATTATTATTTTATCTAAGTCCAAGTCTACATTATTATTTTTAGTCCAGTCTCCGTTAGTATTTATTGTTACACCGAGGTGAGTTACATCATTATCACAATTATCAGCTACTACAAGGACACAAATTCTGCCAACAGGTACATATTTATCTTCAATATAATCATTATCATTGTTTACTACTGCACAAGATAAGTCTACGTTGCTAATAATATAATAATTTCTCTCAATATTTATTCCCCCTACTAAACCTTCATAATCTCTGCTTAATCTGAACAACTCTATCACTCTATCTCGCTCTTCATAATCACTCTCCCAGCCCAATTTCACATTCTCACTCCACACAGAGGGCAAAACCACTTTATTATTTAAACACCATCTGGCCGTACCAGATATACACGAAAACCTATTTTGACCATTTGCCGACCCATAGTCCAAATGTCCTAGTGAGGATCTCTTATTCCCATAAACAACTTGTGAAATCTCTGCTTCACATTTAACCCCAGAAAAATTTTCCCCCTTTTCACCCTCTACCATTAAACTATCTCTATACTCCCTTTCTAAGTCATAAACACTAACTAGCAATCCCTGATTAACCTCAACTAATTTTGCACTCTCAGTATCACCACTACTATTACTCAGTATATCACCATTATTTTTATTCAATAATATTTCATAATTACTTATTTTAACACTACCACTTACCTTATAATACATCACCTGTTTTGCATTTGAACTATTACCATTACGAGTCGTAATTATTTCCCCATTAGAATCCTCACTTATTTTAACCACATTATTACTCAAATTGTAGTCTATCACTTGCTTAATTCGTAATTATTCCCTCATTATAATTATAGTTGTCACTATTATTTCCACTTACCTTTTCAACTCTAGCCTTATTTGTACTTAAACTAACCTCTTTCTGATTATCACTTGTTTTAACCTCACCTACCTCATTTTTTATCTTCACCGCACTTAAACTAACACTGTTGTTTGTAAAAGTATCGTCATTATTACCTCCACTATCAGAACCACTTACCTGGTTTGGTTCGCTTTCTTTATTCTCCTTTAATTTATCTGTCTCTAATTTCCCATTTTCATTTCGTTCTTTCATATCACTATTTAATCCCTTAATATCATTTCTTAGTTCAGCATATCTAGTATTCATATCATCAAACATTTTTTTCAGAAGATGGTACACATCAGCTATTGAACGCCCTTTTCCTTCGGTTTCTTTTACCTTAGCCATTTTAACCTAATTTTTTATTATAATACCCTTTATATAATACAATAATTATTCACATTAACTACAAATACCCACTACATAAAATCGTTAGTATTACGTGGAAATAAACCCAACATTTGTGCTACCAAAACATAACCTAATTTACACAATGTAATTATATACGATAATTATTCACACATACGCCATTACCACAACCTGTCTTGTACTTCCAATCAGGCCTAACCCCATATCAGAAGATTCCATATGAGTCATCTTGGCAGGGTCGTCATTGTTACATTTTATTACTTTTCCCCCCTCATCAACTTTTATTTACCTTTTACAATCTTTTTACGCACTCGCCCTGACTTACCAAAAACAGAAGATTCCAAAATACTTATAGGTCGCCACCAATATTTTTAAACAAAAGGACAAATATGAAAACCTTAATACATTTTCCCCTTATTTACTTTTAATTACTTACCAGGTTCGATTAGGCGAGATTTTCCATACAGGACAGGTTATGTTAAACGGGCGTAATAACTACTCTCTACGCTATGGTTATCATCATACAAACTCTAAATTTATTTTAACACATTAAAATAAATGTCCTTAGTTATCAACGTTGTGATACAAAATTATACTACGAAAATTCTTTGAATTCCAATCATTGAAGTTAAACCATCAATTGAAATGTACTAGTCACAAAATTACTATACATAAATCATTAAACCAAAACCATTACAAGACATATCAGTACTTTGATCATTCGCGCGCTCTCTATCTAATTATCCCCCTTCTTTTTCCTTTGAGATCTCATTTTAACTGGACATTTTTATAAAAAAAAATAGAAATTGATATAAAATTTTATTTTGTTTTGGCCATTTAATTATGTTCTTTCCTTTTACTTAACTGCACATGGTCTGATTTGTAGCATTGCCTGTTGAGACGCTTTTTTAATAATACCACTAAGTTAATCTTGTTAAAACTGTTATATTATCACCACTGTCACTAAATGCTTGTTTTAGCCTGTTTTTTATTTTTTCGTACTGCTTCATTCTTCTTACAACACTTTACTGGATAGGCCGATTATAGCATTTTCGGCCTATCGCAAACGCCCAAGGCTACGGTTGAATTACGTCTACCCAGTATAAAGGTAGGCTGCCGACGACTACTATCTAACTCTGCTGTTAGTCAACAACTAACGTTAGGTGGTGGCCAAGCAGCGCGCGCCAAAGTATGTATTTTTGATTTCGCCGTCTCTCATTGGCCGGTATGTCCAAGCGGTCAGCCCGGGAATTCTGGTATTCTTTACTGCCTGTTGTAACGGACGTTTTCAGTAATTCACGGCCGCATGAGTTGCCAGCGGTTGTGTAATACGTCTACACTAGTTGACTCAAAGCAAAACACAGACGTGGTGTTTTGCAATAATGTTGCATGTATAGCTGACTAAGATGGAGTACCACAAAGGTGAACATTGACTGCTTTGAATTCAGCCTGATTTAAAATATTATTTCTCAGCACACAATTCTGTACCGTTACAATACCCTCCCCAATGAGAGGTTTATGCCGAAGCATAAAAACTCATTGCTAAAACCTAAAAGGATCAATGAGGATATGGCACCACCACCCCCCTTAAGTCCTTACTAAAATCATGGGTACTGCCCCCCCTAGTCCAGTGGCTGTGGCTGCACTCATCCGACCTTACTAGACTTCTCTGCTCGAGATCCCAACACCATAAAATGAGATAGGCACCTGCCACAGTATCACCTGGCTCTGGAACATTCAAGCAAAATATCAATAAATGGCCTTCCATTATTCCATATCCTCAACTGATTTGTTTCCTCTTAGTCATACCCAGGGCCGGAACTAGGGGGGCAGACGGGGCATGTGCCCCGGGCGCCGGCTTGGAGGGGGTGCCGAAGGCGCTAGCCCAGACACGGGGCACCGAAAAAGCGAAGAAATAATAAAATTTTTTTCTATATCGTCTATATGTTACAATTTTTCAAATAATAAAGCATTATTTGTGCGATTTAGTTTTTAACGTCTTCAATTTTATTTTTATTTAATTTGATGTAATTTAAAAAGCAGTAATCATATCACATAGATGTTAAGAATGCATTATTAATTGAGAATTATCCCCGCCCGTTTCAATCGGCCATATACAAGTTACAACCGATCTTCGTAATTGCTCGAGCGTGTTCGGCTACTTCCGGCTCGTTGCGGTTTAATGCAGATAAATTTTTGGAGGGAAGAGAAAAGATTGTGCCAAAGTTGCCAAGGAAACCACTGTTCAGTAGTTCAGTTTATCATTTACGTGCAAGGTGCAAGTAGTGAAATCGTTCCATTGCTGATATTTTTGTAATAAATACGAATAATTAGATTAATTTTCTTTATATTTCTCGGTACCATTAGCCGAATTAGTCACTCAATACAACAAAAATGTCAAGGAAACCTTCTGGAGCACAATACAGGAAAAAAGCCAAGGAGCGGCATCACAATGAAAACAGATTATCATCATTTATGTCGTCGTGGTTGACAGAAAAAAGGTAAGCCCAGTATTTTTTGAATTTTTAAAAATTAGTTTAATTTATAACATTAATTGTTGATGCTAGGCTTTGAAATGTTAAAAATGTTTGCCTTTTATCATGACAAAATTGTTTACGGGAAAATTAACAGACAACTCCAATTCCTTATTGTTCATATATCGCTCCACCCAGGGGCGTATCAACTAATTTTGAGATAGTTTACTGGCCGGGGGGGGGGGGATAGGAAAAGTTTCGAAAATTGGATGGAAATTGGAAGTTTTCGAGGTTTTCTGCAGCGAAATTCAGCTCGTAATTTAACTCATTCTTAGAAAAGATTTAAAAATCGTAAACAGTTGGGGAGTTTAGGGGATCTTTAAAAAAGAATTCAGCTCGTTATATAATTTTGTTTTCCCAGGGTATTTTTTGGGCTTTCTGGATCAACCGCGCAGCCAGGAATTTCTCCTGGGGGGGGGATTTGAGATTCTCTTTGTGGAAACACTGAAACTCACCCTATCCCTCAAACCCCACCACTATTGTGCGCCTCACGGCCGAAGTCAGCCGATCGCTTACAAACATTCCCAATAATTTGCGTGTTTTCCTACATTCTACACATAGCGGCGGCAAACACTCATCGAGTGAACTTGCAAAGTCGCAGTTTACGGTCATGGAATTGACATTAATACTCCTTAGTCCACTGTCAGCATATTTTGATATGAGAACTTCGTAAACTTTTTTAAATTCTTTAAAAATTAAAGATTAGAATTTAACTTATTCTAATTTAGCCCAACCAAGAAAATTAGACGCACATTGGGGAGCATTAAAGCTTTCTGGAGCACTTCTTGTAATTTAGCCTTTTACTAGAATAATTTTGAAAATTGTACGCAAATTGGGCATTTTTGGGGCTTTCTAGAGCGGAATTCAACTAGTTCCAATTTATCCCTCCCCCAGAAAACTAGACGCGAATCGGAGGATTTAAGGCTTTTTAGAGCACTCCTGATTTATTCCTTTTCTAAGGTATTTCAACTCGATCTAACTTGGCCTCTTTACCGAAATTATTTTTATACTCTTAGAGGAGAAGGAGGTGGGGCTCGAGCACCCAAACCTCCCCCTTGGGTGCGCCCATGGCTCCAATATTTAGTTATGCTTAGCTTCTCTTCTTTCTCCCACCTTACAACCCATAGAGACCTTGCCAAGATTTGTCCTCTTCGTAAATCTAGATTCATAGTTAAGTTGATGATAGTTATAACGGTACAACCCATGGGCGAAGTTGTGAGATGTTTTCAATAAAAACAAGAAGATTTTTTCTCACAGTTTTTATTTTTATTTTCGTATCTTTTGGATCCAATAAAACTGATTAAAAAAAAAATTTTTGTCTAAGTTTGAAGATGAGGAAACATTGAGGATGTATCTATTATGAATTCAAAAGCTACCTCCGTTAAAAAAATGTTCTTGCTTTTATTTTCTAATAGTAACCTATTACCTAATAGTGACCAATAAACGGTTCTAACTTTTAGGTGAGGTAAGCTGCCAACAACGAGACGAAGAAGGTTCACAAGGAGAAGAACATCCAGTTGAGGCCGACCAGTCTAACTATGTACATATGGAAGCCACGAACACTGACACTGTAAGTACTGCTAAAGATATAGAAATCGCTGAACAGCTAGCTCTCAGTAAAACGGACGATTCTGCAGTTTCGAGCATGATAGATAATAGCTCAAAAATTTATAGAAACAAAGAGCTTCAGGAGTCACAGTTAGATTTTGATATTAACGACCCAGGGTCATGGCCAAATACAATATCTGATCCTCAGAAATGTTACATAACGAAAATGAGGTTAGATAAAGATAATGAACAAGAGCTAGATCTAAGTAAAAGTATGAGGGAGGGCCGTAGCCTCACAAAGGACTGGTTTTTCAAACTGTTGCCTAATGGAGAGCAAGTAAAAAGATCCTGGCTAGGTTATAGCAAGATTAAAAATGCACTATTTTGCATCCCATGTAGGCTATTTTCACAAACTTTTAAAGAATCTACAACTAGCTTGTCATTTTTAGCTAAAGAAGAGGGTTTCACCCAATTGAAAAAGGTGAGTGAAAGAATTCCAGATCATGAAAATTCGCAAAATCACAAGCGTTGTTTTTGTTCTTGGAAATCACTTGAAACGTCAATGAAAAAGGGAGGAATAGATAAAGAACTACAGGAACATATAGCAAGAGAAGAAACTCACTGGCGACAAGTGCTTCGCTGTATCATTGACGCAATAGTTTTTTCAGCAAAACAAGGAGGGCCATTAAGAAGATCATCTGAGCTAGATAATTTTGGTGATCCAAGAAGTGGGAGGTTTTTAAACACAATCGATTTGATTTCCCATTACAATGCTGATTTACGTGTTCATATCAATCGCCATAGAAAAGGTCAGATTGGGTATTTTTCCCACATGATTCAAAATGAATTTCTCACATTAATTAGCAGCAAAGTAAGAGAAGATATTCTCAAAGATGTGAAAGATGCCAAATATTTTTCAATTATATTTGATGCTACTCCCGATATAAGCCACAAAGAACAGATGACCCAAATTGATCGGTATGTGAAAATGACTGAAACTGGGCCTGAAATAACAGAGAGTTTTATAGATTTTTTCATTATCCGTGACAAAACGGGGTTAGGAATATCGGAAGAAATTTTAAAAAAATTAGAAAATGACGGATTGGACATCAAAAATTGCAGAGGCCAGTCTTACGACAATGGAACTAACATGGCCGGCATCTATAAGGGAGTTCAAACTAGAATTCTAACAGAAAATAAGCTGGCATGTTTTGTACCATGCTCAGCTCATTCATTAAATTTAGTTGGTGTGCATGCTGCTGAGCTCTCTCCACAAGCCCAATCTTTTTTTGGCATAGTAAATCGTCTGTTTGTTTTTTTCTCATCTTCTACTTCAAGATGGGAAATTTTACAGAAGCATGTGCCGATTTCCTTAAAATCCCTGAGTAAGACCAGATGGTCAGCAAGGAAGGAGTCGGTGGATGTTTTTCATAAGCATTTAAACGATTTGAATTATGCTTTAGAGGAATTGGTCGAAAGTTTGCTCTGTAACGCTGAAACAAAAGCGGAAGCTAGATGTTTGGCACAAAACATTTGCAAATTTGAATTTATTGTCCTAACCTGCTTCTGGAGCAAAATGCTGCAAAAAATTGATCGCATAAATAAATACCTACAAAGGGATGATGTCACCGTAGACACAGCTGTGAGACACATCAAGGGCTTAATAACAGATTTAGAATCAATAAGGAGCAATGCACCAGAAGATGCTATTTCGGAAGTCAGAAGAATAGATGAAATCCTTGATGTCCCTCAAGAATTTGAGGAAAAACGGAAAAGGAAAAAAAAGAAAATGTTTGACGAGAGGTGTGAAGATGAGATCAGTGGATTATGGCAAGAAGACTTTTTTAAAGTGGGATTGAGGGGAATATTTGACAGCATTTTAAACGACATGAATGTCCGATTTAAAGCTCTGGAAGAAGTAAACTTTAAATTTAGTTTCCTGAATGGAAAAATAATGAATAAAATGAGTGTTGCAGAGCTAAGGTTAGAAGCTGAAAAAGTCGCGGATTCCTACAAAACGGATTTGAACAAAGAAGAACTTTTTCAAGAAGTAGAAAGCTTCTCAAGCACCATGCGATGGAAATTGACGACGGATTAAAAACGGCATATGCAAAGGCAATGCTCCAGATTATTTATAAACATGGGCTTCAAGATGCTTATCCAAACTTGACTACGGCATTGAAGATTTTTCTAACTTTACCAGTTACAGTTGCTTCAGCCGAAAGAAGCTTCAGTAAATTGAAAATAGTCAAAAACTACTTGAGGAGCACAATGGAACAAGACAGACTCTCTAACTTGAGCATCATTTCTATCGAGCACCAGAGAACATCATCTATTTCTTTTGATGACATTATTAACACCTTTGCTGCCAAAAAAGCTCGAAAAGTGACAATTTGATTTATTTAGATTCAAGAATGAATAAGGACTGTTAGTAAATTTAGTACCCAAAACTCATGTAAAAATCTAATTTGTTTTCAATGTGTTCCAAATTGAAATAGTAAAGTACTACATGAATACTGTACCAATTTATAACCAAAATACCAAATAAACTTAAGAATGATTTGAAGTTTAACTGAATGTCTCATTTCTTAATGTGTTACCCACTTCTGTAATTTCAGATTAACAAATGAAGAAAAAACCTTTTACTTTTTAGATTCCGTTAAAAATTATTACACAAAACACAATAGAGGAGTGCTGTAATTTCACAACTGAATTTCACTTGATCTGTTTGCACTATAGTGTAGTGTGTTGATGAGTAAAGCTACGAAGCTGTAATTAATAGAATTGACTTAAGTACAGGAAAGTATATGCTTTTGTTTTTTGTAAAATAGTTTTAAATGGAGTGAGTATGGCGTGGAGGGGGAGGAGGGGGCGCCGAAATATACCCTTGCCCCGGGTGAAAGGAGGGCTAGTTCCGGCCCTGGTCATACCGGTTCATTATTGTCAAAGTACTGGTTCCTTTTCTACAAAATATAATATACATATGTCTACATAGCAATATAAACTTACTGTCTACTTACATTTATTTACATTGAATACATAATAATCCCCTATAAATTGTATACTGTTCACAAAACACTATTACCCACCAAAATTACAAATTTATTACATAACAGTCTTACTGTAAAATACATGTTACAGGTCACCAACATTCCTCCTTCAGATTTAAACAAAAGTTATAAACATTACAATATTAATCTCAAATTTCCAATTAAATAAAAACTTTAATCATTAATCAATTCGCATTTATTTCACCATTCCAAGCAAAATTCAACTCAAAATTAAGTTAAATTCATTATTAAAATTGACCTTTTCAATTAATTTAATTCCTACTCAAATTGAATTTTATTTAATTACCTCATTTGTTCAAAACAATTTCATTTACTTTGAGTACATTTTTCAAAATTATTCTCCATTAACAAAATCCTCTCACATAAATTTTGAACTATATTACAATCAAAACACTAAGTTATTTCCTTATGTTATTCATGAAAATTTACCTTCATTTCATCACATCTTGTATTTCTTTTGTTTCATAATAGAATTTACTCATAGCAATAATTCATCAAAATAAAACATTCTTGTTATTGTCAACTCCAGCATGACTGTAAACATTAGTCACACAAAATACAATGTCCATGTCAACAGCATTACTATCAGCTGCTGCACTACTAGAATATTAACATCACATTTAATTTTTACTTTAAATAAATACTGTAATCAGTTACCATTGATGTTACAATTCCAATCACAGTATATTTATATTCCTTACTAAAATTCACAGTTTTAAATTAATTTCATTTCAACTCAAATCAAAACAATTTAACGGTAGTTACATTATTTAAAACACTTTTGATTCAAATACACAATTCAAAATAAAATTCATTAGTACCTCCTGTTAATTATTTAATAAAATATTATTATTATTATAACATATTACAAACATTTGTTACATATACATTCTCCCAACATACCCTGACACAATACATTTAACACCAACACATTTATTTACAAATTTTCGTCATATCCAATTATCATTTACCACACTTCATTACCTAAATAAGCCAAGTAATTACCCTTTACTCAAATAAATGTTCATTCATTAATTATCTAACCCCCGTCATCGAAAATTAGTCTTAATTTCACGTAACATTTTTCATTTTTATTTACATATCTCACATGGCTATTATTTGTGTAATAACCCTTTAAATCTTTGTTATTCACTTTGCCATAATAATAATAATCCCTAGGGTTACCCTCCATTATTATTTTATCATAGTCCAAGTCTACATTATTATTTTTAGTCCAGTCTCCATTAGTATTTATTGTTACACCGAGGTGAGTTACATCATTATCACAATTATCAGCTACTACAAGGACACAAATTCTCCCAACAGGTACATATTTATCATCACTATAATCATTGTCATTGTTTACTACTGTATAAGGTAAGTCTACATTGCTAATAATATAATAATTTCTCTCAATATTTATTCCCCCTACTAAACCTTCATAATCTCTGCTTAATCTGAACAACTCTATCACTCTATCTCGCTCTTCATAATCACTCTCCCAGCCCAATTTCACATTCTCACTCCACACAGAGGGCAAAACCACTTTATTATTTAAACACCATCTGGCCGTACCAGATATACACGAAAAACTATTTTGATCATTTGCCGACCCATAGTCGCCCAAATGTCCTAGTGAGGATCTCTTATCCCCATACACAACTTGTGAAATCTCTGCTTCACATTTAACCCTAGAAAAATTTGCCCCCTGTTCACCCTCTACCATTAAACTATCTCTATACTCAGTGGCGTAGCTAGGGGGGGGCGGCTGCCCCGGGCGGCACGAGAAGGGGCGGCAAACTGGAAAAACTTAAACTGTACATTAAGGTGGTTCTTGGGAGTTTTCATTTCATCTAAATTTGTCTGAAACTTTGCAGTCAACTAAACAAAGCTATTTCACATGTACTGTTAAAATTTCGGTGCGATTGGCCGTTCGAAAGTTGTTGAACAGTCATAGATGTGAGCGTGGCGCTGTCTGAAGCATAGAGGGGGCAAAGTATAGGCGCTCGTGTAAGTAGAAATGTCCACGCAGAAACATTCACAGAGTTCATTTCTATCCTTGTCTACTGACGCATGCGCGAGAATGGAACTCGCGCGGATCAGATGATTCAGCGTCAGTTCAGAAATGACCCCTACGTGATTCAATCTCTCTTTTCCAGCCGGACGGTTTCTCAGCCAGTTCACCACCTCTATCTATATACCTCTATGGTCTGAAGTCAACTCAGTCTGGTACAGACGTGTATAGTAAGTAATAACCTCAATTCAATTCGCACTTATACTTATTTTTTGCATAAGCCGTAATTGAACGCATTTAAGTATAATTTACTTTTCGTTGTCAAAGTAACTTAAAAACTAATGCGATTTTCATAATATTGAGTTTAATATCTTAAAACCTTTTGTTTGGTAAGTTGTGCCTAAATATATATATAATAATTAGTTGAGGCACTGAACTTTATTCAAACTCAAATTCAGTTTCGAATTCAATAAAAAATAATTATAAAGAGTATTCATGGATAAGATAGGTAAAATGCTCTTAATTTTTGATTTTAAAATACACCTGATAAGATTTTTGTTTGATCTTAAAAAGTGATGTACCCATGATCCATACCTCAAAATTTCCCCTCCCTCACCCCGTCTTTGAGTCAAATCACCTCAATTCTGGGCGCTGCGCATGCTCGTGAAGATGGCATTTATGCCCAAGAGGCATAAAAACGTATTTAATTTATTCTATATAAAGAACACCAAATATTTTAAATAAAAAGTATATTTTTGATTAGATTCGCCTTAGTATATGATATACTAATAACGTAGGACAGAAGATTAAAATTGTAGTAATTTTCTTACGGAATGATCAGTTTATCTGAAATTAAGATATGTATTACGTTATACTGTGGCCGTTGCTGGTGTAAATCGCAAAAAATTAGAAAAAATGCAAAAAACCAAAACTACTCGTGAACAACCCTACATTCATTTTTTTTTTTATAGAGCGTGAACATATTTTATTATAAAAAGAAAAAAAAGAATTGGGAAAAGCACCATTTAGCCCATGGAATGGGGGGAGGGGTAATTTTCAGGTATTTTGTTTATCACACGTCAACGTTTCAACTGTATTCGCCCGTTAACGAAACCAGTTAACGAATTAACTATAGTTGCAGTGTTCGCAGGTCATTGTCTAATTTTTTACGGGTTTCCAGGTACTAAAACACCTACAGAATGAAATGAATCAAGCCAAGTGGTGCTCAATTTCGAAAGACAAAGACTAAAAAAATTCAGTCTGCTGAGAGTTCAAAAAATTTAATGAAAGCTTTTATTGAGAGAAGCTCGAGTTTGAAAAATCAAGGAAGTCATGAAGTCGACCCACCAAATCGTGGGTCAAACTCTTCGGCTGACGAATGACACAGCAAATACGATAATAGTGGAGAAAACAACGAGGGGGGAAAAGTCAGCGACTCCAATAAGGTAAATAACTTAATTGAAACTTCTGCTATTATGTCTGAATTAAACATCATTCCAGAAACATTACTTGAACTTCAAAACAATTCTGAAGAAGAAAATCCATTACGAGCCAACGAACATGACGATAAAAGACTACCAATAACACAGAGTGACAACTTTAGTATGGATGTTCTGCAAGATATTGGACGGTGGCCTGAAAACATTGCAAAACAGTTTCAAGACCTAGTCGTAAGTCAAGGCACCAGCCAGCTGCAAAACAAAGACAGTGTTTTTCCTTCCGATACTACTGGAAGATCCATGAATAAGTGTTGGTTTGAGAAACTCCTTAAAAATGGAAGGAAGATTAATCGGTCATGGTTATGCTATTCTCCATATAAAAACGCACTGTTTTGTGTTTGCTGCACATTATTTAAACAAAAGAACTACCAGAGCCAGAGCAGTTTTAGTAGTGTCAGTGGTTTTTCGACTTGGCGTAAGCTGAATCCTCGCATCCAGGATCATGAGACTAGTGCTGCACATCGCTCAGCATTTATGGAATGGAAAGAATTAGAGCGTTCACTGTATAAAGGAGCAGCTATTGATAGCCATCTTCAGCGACAAGTTTGTGAAGCTGCTAAGATTTGGAAAGAAATCTTGGAAAGAGTAATCGCTACAGCGCAAACATTAGCTCAGCAGAACCTAGCTCTAAGAGGACACAGAGAATCAATTACTGATAGTGCCAATCCTGGGAATTTTCTCGCACTTATCAAGTATCTTGCTAAATTCGATCCTGTAATGAGGACTCACCTGAATTCAGTTTCAGGAAATCCAGGAAAATTATCTTACCTCTCCCCGGGTATACAAAATGAAATTATTTCCATCTTGGGTGAACAAGTGCGGAAAACCATAATTGCCGCATGTAAAAAGGCCAAGTATTACAGTATAATGTTTGACACAACGCCAGACCAATCACATGAAGAGCAAATGTCTCAGATAATTAGATTTGTTGACATTGATGAACAGTCAGTTGAGGTAAGGGAATCATTTATAGATTTTATACCCGTACATGATAAGACTGCTGCTGGTATAACGGAAGTAATAACATCCAAACTAGAGGAAGATGGCTTAGGCCTGAAAAACTGTAGAGGCCAGTCATTTGACAACCAGGCAACGATGGCTGGAATTCATACAGGGGTTCAAAAAAGGATCTTACAACTAAATCCATTAGCAATATTTGTTCCCTGCGACAACCACAGCCTTAATTTGGTAGGAGTGCACGCTGCCCACGTCAACCCTCGAGCAATCACATTTTTTGGGATCTTGGAGAAACTTTTTACATTCTTCTCTTGTTCTACACACAGGTGGAGTGTTTTAAAACAACATGTAAATATTACAATAAAAAGACATGCAGAAACTAGATGGAGTTCAAAAGCAGATGCTGTTAAAGCAGTATCTTCTCAGCTAAACGAAATTATTGCTTGTCTCGAAAAACTCAGACACACCCCTTCAGAAACAGTTGAAACACGGGAAGATGCCGCAATACTCATCAATGGATTGGAGACATTTGACTTCATATGTTTGCTGTATTTTGGGGCAGAAATTCTCCCTGCAATAAACCACTCTCAGAAAGTATTGCAGATTGAAGGAGTAAGCTTTCACAGTGCACTGTTACTGCTACAAACTCTTGAAGATCAGTTAGGAGATTGGAGAACGAATCTTTGTGACATAGTCATTGAGAAATCTGTGAAGAAATGTGAGGAATGTGGCGTGGAAACAGATAAGAGGCCACGGAAAAAACGTAAAATGCCTGGAGAGCATGCTGATGATGTATTAAACAGCCGACAAGAGATAAAACGTCTAATTGAAATTATAGATAAATTGTCAGCAGAGACGAGAGACAGATTCACACATCTTTCGGAGTTAGAAAAACGATTTGGTTATCTTTGCGAGATTGAAAATCACCTCAAGAAGGGAATCAGTGAAGAAAAATTATCTGAACACTGTAACATACTTGCAGAAAATTATCCACATGACATTGATTTTGAAGAGCTACTAAGAGACACTAAAAATGTTTTACTGTTGTTGAAAAGAGCAACCAATAATGGCGAAAAACTAAACTTGAAACCAAAAGGTCTATTGACTTATATTAATTCGATGGGTGCAGAATCATACAAGTCCCTAGCGACTGCCCTTCAAATACTTCTTACAATTCCAGTGTCAGTAGCCTCGTGTGAGCACTCATTTAGCAAGCTTAAGTTAATAAAAAATTACTTAAGGTCTACAATGACGGAGAATAGACTTACCAATTTAGCAGTTCTATCAATAGAACACGAAAATGCATCGTCACTTGACTACAGCAAAGTTATTTCCGATTTTGCAGTAGCAAAAGCAAGAAAAGTCAAGTTTTAAATTGTTTTCATCTGTAAATAATGCTATGTACTTTCAACTTTTAAGACTACGATTGGAGTATTTTTAAAAAGTAACATGTAAATAAAAATGCTCAGTTAAACACAATTCTTTTCTTTTCTGTTATCCTTCATGTGTAACATCGTTCATGTTAATGTTGATGTCATCCTTCATGTTAAAAAAGTTTAACCTCCAAACGGGTAGAAAGGCAACCTAGCTAAATTCTAACTTCCGAACTGACAAAAAGGTGACCTAGCAAAAGTTTAACTTCCAAACGAGGAAGAAGGCAACCTAGCGAAAGTCTAACCTCCAAACGGGCAGAAAGGCGGGCTAGGAACAGCGCTAACTCCTTTCTGCCCGCTCAAAGGTAGAAATTTCGTTGGCTTATCTTTGTGTCTGTTTGGAGTTCGGAGGTTAGACTCTCACTAGGTTGCCTTTCTGTCCGTTTGGAGGTTAGACTTTCGCTAGGTCGCCTTTCTACCCGTTGAAATACATATTATTCTTTATTTACTGTTTAAATAAAGTACAGTGATAAGTCAAAAAATAGACCGCCAATTACTTTTTTTTTTTGCTTGTCGGCGAGTGGCAACTGAAATGTGTAGGGGGCGGCAAACTGACAGGCCGCCCCGGGCGGCGAAAGTACTAGCTACGCCACTGTCTATACTCCCTTTCTAAGTCATAAACACTAACTAGCAATCCCTGATTAACCTCAACTAATTTTACACTCTCAGTATCACCACCACTATTACTCAGTATATCACCATTATTTTTATTCAATAATATTTCATCATTACTTATTTTAACACTACCACTTACCTTATAATTCATCACCTGTTTTGCACTTGAACTATTACCATTACGATTCGTAATTATTTCCCCATTAGAATCCTCACTTATTTTAATCAAATTATTACTCACATTGTAGTCTATCACTTGCTTATTCGTAATTATTCCCTCATTATAATTATAGTTGTCACTATTATTTCCACTTACCTTATCAACTCTAGCCTTGTTTGTACTTAAACTAACCTCTTTCTGATTATCACTTGTTTTAACCTCACCTACCTCATTTTTTATCTTCACCGCACTTAAACTAACACTGTTGTTTGTAAAAGTATCATCATTATTACCTCCACTATCAGAACCACTTACCTGGTTTGGTTCGCTTTCTTTATTCTCCTTTAATTTATCTGTCTCTAATTTCCCATTTTCATTTTGTTCTTTCATATCACTATTTAATCCCTTAATATGATTTCTTAGTTCGGCAAATCTAGTATTCATATCATCAAACATTGTTTTCAGAAGATGGCATACATCAGCTATTGAACGCCCTTTTCCTTCGGTTTCTTTTACCTCAGCCATTTTAACGTAATTTTTTATTATAATACCCTTTATATAATACAATAATTATTCACATTAACTACAAATAACCACTACATAAAATAGTTAGTATTACGTGGAAATAAACCCAACATTTGCGATACCAAAACATAACCTAATATACACAACGTAATTATATACGATAATTATTCACACATACGCCATTACCACAACCTGTCTCGTACTTCCAATCAGGCCTAAACCCATATCAGAAGATTCCATATGAGTCATCCTGGCAGTGTCGTCATTGTTACGTTTTATTACTTTTCCCCCTCATACTTTTACTTACCTTTTACGATCTTTTTACGCACTCGCCCTGACTTACCAAAAACAGAAGATTCCAAAATACTTATAGGTCGCCACCAATATTTTTAAACAAAAGGGCAAATATGGAAACCTTAATACATTTTCCCCTTATTTACTTTTAATTACTTACCAGGTTCGATTAGGCGAGATTTTCCATACAGGACAGGTTATGTTAAACGGGCGTAATAACTACTCTCTACGCATGGTTATCATCATACAAACTCTGAATTTATTTTAACACATTCTTCCTTAGTTATCAACGTTGTGATACAAAATTATACTACGAAAATTCTTTGAACTCCAATCATTGAAGTTAAACCATCAAATGAAATTTACTAGTCACAAAATTACTATACATAAATCATTAAACCAAAACCATTACAAGACATATCAGTACTTTGATCATTCGCTCTCTCTCTCTCTCTCTCTCCCTAATTATCCCCCTTCTTTTTCTTTTGAGATGTCATTTTAACTGGACATTTTTATAAAAAAAATAGAAATTGATATAAAATTTTATTTTGTTTTGCCATTTAATTATGTTCTTTCGCTTTTACTTAACTGCACATGGTCCGATTCGTAGCATTGCCGGTTGAGACGCTTTTTTAATAATACCACTAAGTTAATCTCGTTAAAACTGTTATATTATCACCACTGTCACTAAATGCTTGTTTTAGACTGTTTTTTATTTTTTAGTACTGCTTCATTCTTCTTACAACACTTTACTGGATAGGCCGATTATAGCATTTTCGGCCTATCGTAAACGCCCAAGGCTACGGTTGAATTACGTCTACCCAGTATAGAGAAAGGCTGCCGACGACTACTATCTAACTCTGCTGTTAGTCAACAACTAACGTTAGGTGGTGGCCAAGCAGCGCGCGCCAAAGTATGTATTTTTGATTTCGCCGTCTCTGATTGGCTGGTATTTCCAAGCGGTCAGCCCGGGAATTCTGGTATTCTTTACTGCCTGTTGTAACGGACGTTTTCAGTAATTCACGGCCACATGAGTTGCCAGCGGTTGCATAATACGTCTAGACTAGTTGACTCAAAGCAAAACACAGACGTGGTGTTTTGCAATAATGTTGCATGTATAGTTGATTAAGACGGGGTACCCCAAAGGTGAACATTGACTGCTTTGAATTCAGCCTGATTTAAATTATTATTTCTTAGCACACAATTCTGTACCGTTACACAAGTACTCATGTACTTACAATTATACAAATTCTTCATTATCTCATCAATCTCACCTGGAGTAGTGCGGTCATGAATGAGCATCTTATTTAACTCTTGAGCGTCAAGGCATAATCTAACTTGACCATCTTTCTTTGGTATAGCTACCAGTGGACTCGTGTATGGGGAGTTGCTTCTTTCAATTATGTCTTCCATGAAATTCTTTGAATTTCTTTTCATGCTGCTTCCTTTAAAGCTTGAGCGATAGGATAAGACCTTTTATTAAAATATATATTGTCTTTAAACTTTACTCACACAGGACTTTTTTGCTTTTCCTGGTGATTCCGAAAATACCGTACAATATCTATTATAGATTTCTATAAGTTGATGTTTCTCTTATACACTTATTATTTCCTGGGCCTGCCTACCTTGAAACTCCATTATTTTCTATCTTCCTCTGCCACATCTCTCACTCCGTTACTATTAACCTATTATTCTTACCTATGGTTAACCTATAATTTTCCTAATATAATATGAGTTCAGACACTGAGGGGCACTTTGGCAACCAATTATCTCAGCCGATAACTCACCTTCTTCTGTACTCAGTGTAACCTTACCACTGGCCAGATCTATAATTGCAGTGTGTCGCCGTAGCATATAACACCCTATTAATATTCTAAAAGGTAACCCTTTGGCTACTAAAAATTCTATAGGTATTCCTATTCCACTGTTGGTAACATTCAGAGATACTTGTTTTCTAATTGTCTTATTTTGTTTCCTGGTGGCGCCAATAATTATCTTGTTGTTAATTGGTAATGTAGGTATTCTTTCGGTGGTTAACTCTGCAATTCTGTCAAGCTCTAATTGGTCAATAATTGAAACATTTGCTCCCATGTCAATCATAGCTTCGGCTTATATTCCATTTAATTTTACTTGTACATATACTATATCATTATTTAATGGTGCCTCTTCAGTTGCTCTTTCTTCAAGTAATTCCGCCTATAAATTTTTTAGATAATTGCTTCTGATAATTGTAATTGGTTCCTTTAATTGGTTTTGAGGACCTTGGTAAATTCTGTGCACGGTGGTCTCTAGCAATGATGGGCTGTCACTTCTTGTCACTGCTTGTACCCGTTTCCCCGACTTCCATCATTATTATGGTATTGTTCAACATTCTCCCTTGGTTGATGCTCAGGTGAATGCCTTCTCTCTTCCTCTCTGTTTCTGGATCTTTGATGTTCTTCGCTTCTACTTCTTTGCGGAACTTCCTCTCTTTGGTATGAATTGCTATTATAGCTTCTGTTATTGAAATTTCGCTGTCTTCCTCGGTATCGACTATTATTATAATTATTGTTATAATTATGATTAGCCCTTACATAATGTACTCTTTGTCGAGTGTCTCTCGGTTGTTCATTCCTACGATCATCTGTATTTTCTGATCTCCATCTACTTCTTCTGTAATAAGATTCTTGCTCATAATTCTCTAATAGAGCTTCCATACCTCCGATAGTTTTAATTTGTCCACTCAATCGAGCACTGATAATTTTCTCATCAAAATGATAAGCTATTTTGGTTACCAGACACTCCTCTGGAATCTTCGGGTCTAAATACTTTGCCACACATACTTTTCCTAAAAAGTATGCTGTACGTGTCTGTCCTTTAACGCTGTCATACCTCCATGACAGATATCGTCCCGAATAATATTTTGTACGCATTCAGACCAATACTTCAGTTTGAATAACTGTTTAAATTTATCATAATTACACACTTCATTCCTAATGACTGTCCACCAGTTGTCTGTAATGTTTTTGAAACATTCATCTAAGATGCCCTTGATCATATTCCACCTGGTTTCTTTCGATCGGTTCAGTATTTCTTCTACTCTTTATAAAAATTCTAGAGGGTTTCTTCTGTAGTCCCGAAAGTTCACGCTTTCTCTACTATCTTATATGGTATGTTGAGCGTTAAATGTTGGTCTAACACTCATTCTATCTATCTCCCCTTGTATGTTTATTTGGAGATGTAAATTTTCTATTTTCTCCCCCTGATTATTTACCTGTTCTATGTTGTCATTAAATTTGGTTATTTTACCGGCTATGTCGCTCTTCATACTGTCTTATTGATCTTTATTTTTCTGTTGTGCGGCCATTATTTGGACTTGATTACCATGTTCACCTCGATCCATCCTGGCATCTATTTCCGTTCTGAATTGTCCGATGGTTTCTTCGGTTTTATCTAGTCTTTGCTTGGTCTCTGTTATTTGCTTTTCTGTTTCCTCCTTATATCCATCTACTCTTTGGCTAAGTGTGTTACTGACCATTTCAATCTTCTCATGAATTTGCTTTAATTTTTCATTATTGTCTTCAAATTTTTTATTCATATCTTCTCTTTGTCCGTTAATAGTTTCTCTCAATTCGTGGTTTTGGTCATTCATGGTTTGTCTTATTTCTCCATGAATGGTTTCAATTGTTTCGTTTATTTGCTTTACTAAACTTTCCCTCAAGGTTTCGTTTTGTTTCCTGGAGTTTTCCTCCATCTTGTCAAATTTTTTGCTCAAAGTTTCATTTTGTTTCCTTGAGTTTACCTTATTTTCCTCATTTATTTTCCTTAGATTTTCGTTATTTTCTCATTTGTTTGTTTATTGCTTTCTTTAATGCTATCAATTTTCTCCATCATTAGCCTCATCATTTCTTGCCAATTTGGTTCTCCTCTGGCTTCCGCTTTGTCGCCCGCCTGCTGCTCCTTTTCCATGTCTATGACTACTTCGGTTTCTTTTTTATCGCCTGTCTGTTGTTCCATTTCACTGTCCGTGACTACTTCTATTTCTTGTTCCTGTCCACCTTCTTCCTTCTCCATGTCTTCTGTCCTCTTCTTTGGCCTGCCTCTGGTATGCATTACTTAGCTTCTTACAGTTGGCGACAAAAATTAGGTTTTTCGTTATATTAAGTACTTACGTATATTTCGAAATTCTTTCCTAATTTAAGCCCTCTAAGTTGAGCGCCATTTGAAATGTACCGCGAGCTTTCTATGTGTGTTACTCGATGTGTTACGTCTATTTGGTACTCTGATTGTGTTATTTTGTTTATTGTGTAAATCTTTCTTTAAAATAAACCACAGGATCCTTTGCCGTTTTTTATCTCCTTGCAGGTATTACAGTTCAGTTGATTGGGAGAGAGAGAGAGAGAGAGAGAGAGAGAGAGAGATAGAGAGAGAGAGAGAGAGTGAGAGAGAGAGAGAGAGAGAGAGAGAGAGAGAGAGAGAGAGAGAGAGAGAGAGAGAGAGTTCCTCTCTTGGTGTACTGTTTTATCGTTTTATTTAAATCCGCTTTGCATCAGCTGTTTTCAATGTGATAACCAGTGACAGGTTATGTTGTCCGTTGTACTTCATATGCTATGATGACTGCGCTAACTTTCGCACTCTTCTCTGCTATTCACCGGTTTCCTGTAACAAATCAGTTGTCTACAAAGAATAATACAAAGTCAATTCCCTAAAGAAATGTATTTATTGATTGAAATTTGTTTATTTTCTGGAAACTATAAAATCCAGTTCATCGATTTTCAGATCTACTATTATCGAAATTACAACAGTTTTTGATATAAGTTTTTCTAGAACATAACAAATATATTCAATTATAGTTATTATTAAAATTAATAAATTATTTATCTCAGGGTTATTTGGTGATTCTTTGAGCTGTAAGAAAGTCAGAAATGCTTAGATAAGATTATCATACTTTACAATAAATAATATTTTTATTCTTAAAGTCTGAGTCAATAATTTCGTTTTTTAGACGCCAGAGCGCAGACTACTCGGATTCATACCGATTGCAAAAAAGAAATATGGCTGCTGTGAAGTTCTAATGAGACCACGTTTTTATTGTTTTGGATTAAATAAATAAAGTTTAAAATGTTCACACTAAGTTTTCTTATAAATTGTATTATGTTGCACTGGTTTCTAGTGTTCGTTACTTTTTGGTGATGTGTAGTTTTTTAGTTTATTAAGGTAGGCGTTCGCACCAACGTATTGACTGTTTCAATTTGTTCAAGCGATCTTATGGTGAGACAAATTTTCAATGTTCTTAGATATTCCCGCATCAATTAGTATGTTTCAATGGAAGTCCCAGACGTAGTTTCTTATGCTGAATTGTTTCGTCAGTTTTGAATAGTGGATGGTTCAAACTGTAGTTAATATTTTTGAAAATTGCTGGACATTATTTCTGTCATCTACCCTCTTGAAATCAAATTTAACAATTCTCCTATCTTGTTAACGCTGTTACCGTTAGTAACCAAGAAATTGATGAGTTTTTATTGGCTAACCTAGGTACAATTTTAGTAAATAGGCTAGTATTAAGATATTATTAGTTCTTCCATTTTTTAGGAAAAATACTCCTTTATAAATGTTAACTGTAATTAAATTTAATTTACATAATGTTTTTCTTCATATTATAACATAAACTTTGATACTTGTATGTTATAATTTAGTGGTTATAATCTATAGGTTTTTTATTAACAAGATTCTGGTTTTTAGGCACTATTTTCCCTCAACATTATTTTCTCATACCCATTACATAAACTTATTTAATATACCTTTCAGTCATTACTTGAAAGTGTTTTTTATTACATTTAGTTTTCTTTTATATTTTCAGTTTATTATTTGTTTTTAATTAGTTTATTTCTGACTTTTATTTCTGTAAATGTATTACTGCTCTAGGCCCTATTTTATCTTCCACTATCTCTTTATAATTTAGTCTAATTAGCAGTGATTAATTTCTTATCTAACCCTGGATCCTTCAAACAATAAACATAATAACATTTTACTTACATTGATATTGCCTTTGTGGCCTAACAAAATAAAACTATAATAACTTACTACTAAACTTATTGTTTATTACAATAGTTCTGCATCTTTATCACAACTTGTGATTGATGTCTTTTTACTTCCATGTTCCTTAAGGAAATGGAAGTATGGTGATGGCAAAAAAAATAGTGTTCGAGATTATTGCAGATTCTGATTGTACTACACTCAAAACATGAAAAAAAGTCGTTTTTCGAAAAGTGTCTGTGTGTCTGTCTTTCTGTCTGTCTGTCTGTAGATTTTTTTCTATGGCAAACGATAACAGCCGTAAATTCAAACAGAATCAAATAATTTTTTGCATACAGGGCTGAATTGTAGAGTACTCGAGACCTATTGTTTTTGGTGAAGATCGGTTAAGGGAAATGGTAGTTTACCAGCAACGGTTTTTTATCAAGGGTAATTTTTACTTCCATGTTCCTTAAGGAAATGGAAGTATGGTGATGGCAAAAAAAAAACGTGTTCGAGATTGTTGCAGATTCTGATTGTACTACACTCAAAACATGAAAAAAAGTCGTTTTTTGAAAAGTGTCTGTGTGTCTGTCTGTAGATTTTTTTTCTATGGGAAACGATAACAGCCGCAAATTGTGTACCCTCATACACACTAAACCTGCTCTGATGTTTTAATTACGGACATCATAATCTTAAAACTTTGGAAACTTGAGCACTACTTAATGGAGATCAAACATTACCTTATACAAGCCATTAATTTTATGCAATTTTTTATATATATTGTACAACATTATCGGCAACAAAGAAGTAGTTTTTGTTAAAATTCCTTCCCGGGATGTTTGACCGTAGTCCAATGTTTTCTACAAAACCAGACGTTTCGGCAATGACATCGACTTCCATCATCAGTGAAAATCGAGTGCGATAACGTGAGGTGGTATATGTTAGTGACCATAGTACTGTGGTTAAGGCTGAAGCAGTAAGTAGAAAGAAGTAGTTTCTATAGTAATATTTCATTTCGAAAATATTAAAAATGTAAATGTAGAAATATAAAAATAACAAAGAAAATATAATAAATAATCCTTGGATTTCGTTGTCCATGACATTGTCCGTTAGTTAACTAAATATAATTAAATCACTACCCACTTTGTGCCGTGCTTACACGGCGCTTCGTAAAAGACCCAAAGGTCTTTTATTTCTCTATAAAGGTTTTTTATATAGACCTAAAGGTCGTATATTTCTATAAGGGATGAGCGAATTGATGCGTTACGGTAATTCAGTGCCCGCACTGTGGGCCATACGTCATTTCGGCACCGTCACGCACTCTGTGGTCAGAGTGGTGATTTGCGTTTTAAACGGCCGTTGTGAGTTAGTTGGTTTCTGGCAGCGGCTGCGAGCAGCAACAGCGACTTCCTGGCGAGCAAGTGTCTTTTTTTGTTATAAATTACTATCTGCCATGCATACGTAGGCTCTAAGTGATCTCCCGGGTTCCTGACCTAATTGGAAGCTTGATTCGCTCCATTCGGGGGCTGTACATCTGCCACCATGCCGTAAAGAAAAATAAGACTGAGCTCTCGTGATTCTGGCCGCCAGGGAGAAACTGCCGTTCAGCATGTTGTGACGTACTGATCGATCACATTTATTATTATCAATAAATTTCAAATTAGTTGTTACTTACCGTTACGATAGCTCTTACAGGGTCACAGGATTCGATCACATGTACCTAGATACAAACATGGTCTATGGGTTATGCAAAGCACTGACACAACTCATTTTGGAAGAGAATTTAACTTTTAATTTCATTTTTTAAATCATTCAAATTTCAACAAATTTTCACCATGTTTTTGTATATAAAATAGCTTCATAATTTTTCTTTGTCTGGTGATTCGTTACATATACTATCTTATTCTACTAGCTTACCTTATATTCATATACACATACAGACAGAGCCCAGCCTGCATATTTAAACACCCACTCAAACACACACACACAATTTATTTCCCCTTAAACATTTTATAATAAAATTCTCAGCCCTTAACTTGAAACCCCGGCCACGTGCTCGCGCGCGCACTCATCGTTTTTAGTAAATGTTATACTTCTTAATGTCCGAAAAAATACTTTACATATTACTTCATCCTGGATTGATGTCGGTCACCAACTTTTTCTACTGTTATTACACTCTTTACGGGGAAAACTGAAAAAAACTTTGAAGAGAGCTTACTCAGCTCCCTGCCTGCCGGCCATTATAGTGGAACTGCCAATGTGCTTGATTGAGCTGGCGGAAGCGTTGATTCAATGCCACCAAGTTTTAGTCGACGTATACTGTTGATTTGCTGAGGCATATTCAGTTTATGCATGGATTATAGCTGGTATATGTGTGGTACCAGAGGACAATATTGGACTGGGCTCTGATGATGTCACCAACAGTAGGAGGAGTTTAATGCGACTTCCGGTATTGAGTTGATGGCTGCAACAAACGTTTTTCTACATCGACATGTTTGCCTCCACTTTGGTGTTTCTCACGGCGTCATTCCCGAGCCCCGCCCGGCTGAGTTGCATACGGGCGTCGAAACACATGTACAGAGTTCTGCGAATTTTAGGGTGGCGCGAATTCTCTGCCACATTCCTCAACAACGACCTGCGTCTCGCTTTGTTTCCAACTGTTCTGTTATACTGACAAATACGTTGCACAATAATACAGTTATTTCGCAATATTTTATAAGGCTCCCAACCGAAAACGAAATGAATAAAAATATATAAATGCCCCAAACGGTTAAAATAAAAACACCCAAAAATTGACCCGCTACAATACCCCCTCGATGAGAATTCTGCTGTTCATGACAGAAGAAATCTCATCGATAACCCCGAAGAGGACCGGTGAGGAACTGGGGCCAACAACCCCCTGGTTCTTAATCTCATGGGTACACGACCCCCCTGGCTCAGCGACTATGGACTCATCTGAACGAGATCACTGGACTTCTCCGTAAGAGATCCCAACACCGAGAAATCGAACAGATTCGTACCACAGCGCGCCTCGCCTTCCAACATGCTACCCCCAAAAATCCTCAATCCCTGGCTAAATTATCCCAGCTCCTCCGCCGATATGGATCCCCTTTTATGCAAGCTGGACTTTGTTTAGCAGATACTGGGCTCACACACACTCACGTTACAGGTTACCATAACACATAAAAATAAAACTTTCTTTTAAAATTTATCAAAATTTAAAAAAAATTCCAAAGTCAAAAAAATAATCTTTTATCAAAAAATTCTCTTCCTCTTTTTTCTTTTTTTCTTTAACATGACTTAACCTAGACATTTCTACTAATATAAACACATCCTTACTCTAACATGAGAACCACTTATAGTCTACCAATACAATGCAATACAATAAAATAAACATGGTTAATGCACACATAATAAAATAATCATTACCTAAAATAGTCATTCGCTGGCAGGCGAAAAGTCAAGTTTTTTTTTTTTTTTTTCAAAAGAATTAAACTTAAAATTTTCAAAATTTTAAAATTCAAAAAAATTTAAATTTATTCATTAAAAATTTTATTAAATTTATTTATTAAATAACATTTATTAAAATTATTCAAATATTGGTTTGAATTAATCAAACAAACAAATTAAAATTGGCTTCCTACTATACAAGCTTAGTAGGTGTATGACCTCATCAGCTGATCGTAACTAGGTCAAGTTCCAGACCCTTGACCTACATATGTTATGTACAATTTCTATCTGAAAATACATTTGACATCTGTAATATCCTAACTTGAAACTCAACACATAATAAAATAAAATATTTAAAATAAACAAAATATTAATATAAATAATAAGCAAATTGACATTTTAATTATTCAAAATAAACAATTCTTAATTTTACATTATTTTCAAATTCTACCCAAATTCTGTCACTGGTTGAAAAAAATAAACAATTGTATATTCTTTATCACGAATCTCTCTTTTTGCTTAACAATCTTACTCTTCATTTAACAATCTCGCTATACTTTACTGTGGGTGATATAAATTATTTATTCTTGTTTTTCTGTATTAGATCTGTATACATATAGAAACTTTCTCCCTCTGACTCTAATATTAATCAACTTCAATTATCATGACACCCATCTCTACCAAAATATCTATCCCAATACTCTCTAAGCCACAACTTACCATTTAACACAATTCGCCGCCTTCTCTACATATAAAAAAAAATACTCTCTAACCCTTTGTATATAGGATACGTGTTTTCCCTACCCAAAACTCAATTCCCTTATTTGGCGGCCCGGATTCTACCTAAGGCGGCCCCTTCCCCACTAAAATCTATCCCTATCCTGTCCCAACCCTTGTTGCGGACTCCTACATTACACTACCCTCTAATACAAAATTGCCATCCCCAAAAATCTCAATCTCATTACATTACTACAAATACACAAAATAACCTCATTAATTATAAACATAAATATATCATTCAAAATCTACATAAAATCTCCATTACCACTGTGTCAACATTAATACTTCACCAGATTCTGTTACATCACATTACCTCAAAAACAACATTACCTCATATTCATCTCTATCATTTCACATCAACTTTTAATTCAATTTGGACCGGTCTACGTGTCCCATAAAACATTTATCACCCATGAATTATCTTTTATTAATTTGCATAAATTATTGTTATTTTATTTCTCATATTCTTTTTATCTTTACTTCAAAATATCTGTAATACGTTAAACATTAATTACTTGTAACATTTACAAACCAATATACCAGTAACGTTATTGCTGATCAGCTGATCCTCCTAACACAATGAAAATACATCTTAAAATTGAACAAATTACATGGAATATACATATGTATTTTTATTTATTCTCCCTTCTCACCTCATTGTTTCCCATTTCTCTGATTCTGGTTATTTATGTTAGCCTGCCAGACGATTTACTTATTGGCTTAAAAAAAATACACACATAATAAAATGACATATTCTTATCAATGCTTATCTAACAGACAACAATAAAATAATACACTTAAAATTATAGCATGAACACCTTATTTTTTAAATATCTAAGCAGCTAGTTACCTGAACAGAGCACAAGCAGTTTTATTTGATCAAACTTTGAAAAAAAAACTTTTATGTCATAAAATTTTAAATTCGTGACTCCTTTGCGTCACCTCCCAGCCACACACACTATTTCAGATTATGATGGACTGTGGCGCCCATTCGCTTCCACAGAGACGGTATATTTTGGAGCAGGGTTTACCTCTCCGTGTCTCTGCTTCCGCTGTTAAGTTTTAAAGTAGTGAACATCATCATGTTCTTGTTCTATAATCATGCACCCTTAAAACGGATCTGCCACCGGTCTTGCTACCCCCAAGCGGGCAGAGTGGCAGCCGCTGTTCCATAATACCGGAGATTTCCTCTAATGTCCCCCCATTGAATTTCAAATACATACCAATTTCAAGTCAGCTATGGTCAAGGGACTTGATATGACCATAGCTTGCCGCTAGCCAAAACCACGGTTAGTGCTGGTAACACAGTAACCGCCCGAAAAGTCGAGGAAATCTAACTTTAATTTAATTGCCTGTTCCACATCAATCTCATTATGTGCGACACGTTATTTAGTATTGTGTGTAAAATTTTTTATTTACACGGATAAGGTGTGCCGCACATTTATCGCCAGTTTGGCCTCCGATGGAGGTAACACTCACTGCTACCCCCAACCCATTTCGCTATCTGCGAGAGCACAGGCAACCCCCTCAATAGCCACTTAATAGCTAATTAATAGAATTTTTATATACAACATTCTAATGCGACATCTTCATCCATTATCAATCATTAATCATCCTTCATAACTTTCTACAATTAGATGACTTAAAATTTTTCAAATTCATTATTAATATTTATTTTTCATCATATCTCAGTTATTATTACCCTTTAAATCATTATCTCAAGTTATTTTCATTATTGAAGTTAAAATTTGTTCCATTAAGTTAAACATTTGCGTACATTTTATTATATTTGATTTGTATCATAAAAATTTTATACTTACAGTCCATAATTCATATACTGACATACACAACTATATACACCATACTCCACTACTCCAAGTAACCTCTGAAACATTTAACAAAAAGTTATTTCCAATCAACAACTTATCATTTAATTACCAACTTCACTTCTCGTTAAACCATTTAAATTCATCAGAAAATTCAATTATATTATCTTTGAATTAATCAAAACATTTAAAACATTTCAAATTATTTTAATTAAATTAATTAAACGTTTACAATTAGCCAATTACTGTTTTCAAAATTAATTCGGTTATTTGTTTAAATTGCAAATATTAATATTAGTATTACAACAATCATCTACACACACATTGTTTACTTAACATTCTACAATACACACAGATAAACTTATTAAACATTTATTTACAAATCTGCATCCTTATTTATTTAGTCATATCACACTTCAATGTTCAAAGGTAGCGAGGTCACAAAACCATAAAACAATATATATAAAATTGTCCATTGATTGTTTATAGTTTAGCCTCCATCGTCAAAGATTAATCTTGGTTTTGTATAGCACTGTTCAATTATATTGACATACATATTGTTGTCTTGTGTGTCATAACCAAACAATTTCAATTTATCCGTTATACCATAATAATCATTCACCAAGTCTACGTTAAGTATTTCTGTTAAATCTCCGTCAGTAAATATTTCCAATATCGGGTTAGTTACTTTTGTATTAAAAATCAAATCATTCTTATTTAAATACTCTTCTAATACTTCTTCCAACTCACCATAATCTCTCTTTAAATTATATACTTCTAATTCTCTCTCATCATAACACCATCTCATACTTATAAAATCATTCCACACAGAGGGTATAATATCATACAAATAAAATAAACAACTCCAATCTTCTACTAGTACGGGACCCTTGCCCTTCAAAAACTCTTGTGACCACATTAAATCATCATCATAAATAATAAAGGGAAAATTTGCCCTCTGTCCCCACTCTACTACAACATTATTTTTCCTCTCTCTCTCTAACTCATACACACACATTAACATTTCATAATCACTACATTCTGCAATTTCATCAGTACTCTCATTATTTATTTTTACCGTATCAGTCTCTGATACTAACTCTTCAAACACATTAATATTCTCGGTATTACGTACATTATTTTCGCCATTATTGTCATTATTTGTTAACTCTTTATCTGGTATTACATTTTTGTATTTGTCATTACAATTTTCATTGGTTTTATTTTTCTCTGGATTCATCACAACTACTTCCATTCTCTCCACACTCTGTTCTAATTTATTTAAACTATTCTTTATTGTTTCGTTATTATTTTCAAAACATTTATTGATCTCCCTAATATGGTTCTTTAACTCACTGAAATTGCTTTCGCATTTTATTTTCTGTTCGTGTATTTCGCTTTTCAACTCATGGAATTTAACATTCTGCTCATCGAATTTAACACATAACATTGCATTCATGCCACACAAATATCTCATTACATCACTATTTTCAGATTGATTATTTCTATTAGTCGAGATTGGGGTTATTTGAATCCCCGAATCTTCATTTATTTTACTTTGATTTGTTATACTCATTCCTGCTTCATTCTGACTCACACTTGGAGTCGAGTGTGTTTCATAGTTACTAACGTTTGAGTCGTCGAAATTTTCGACACTATTTTCATTTATTTTATTCTCGTTATCTGACATTTTGTATTGTTGATGTAAATTAAATTACCTAAATTGCTTAAATAGAATAACTTAATTAAATAAAATACTGTAATTACTTAAATTTTGTAATATACTGTTACGTTGCTAAGCTAACCCAGAACATGTTTGTATCCATGTCGATGCGGAATTCAATTAATTAATTATAATTAATTCAATTCGTGCCTGTTCCGTGGCGCCAATTGTGACGTACTGATCGATCACATTTATTATTATCAATAAATTTCAAATTAGTTGTTACTTACCGTTACGATAGCTCTTACAGGGTCACAGGATTCGATCACATGTACCTAGATACAAACATGGTCTATGGGTTATGCAAAGCACTGACACAACTCATTTTGGAAGAGAATTTAACTTTTAATTTCATTTTTTAAATCATTCAAATTTCAACAAATTTTCACCATGTTTTTGTATATAAAATAGCTTCATAATTTTTCTTTGTCTGGTGATTCGTTACATATACTATCTTATTCTACTAGCTTACCTTATATTCATATACACATACAGACAGAGCCCAGCCTGCATATTTAAACACCCACTCAAACACACACACACAATTTATTTCCCCTTAAACATTTTATAATAAAATTCTCAGCCCTTAACTTGAAACCCCGGCCACGTGCTCGCGCGCGCACTCATCGTTTTTAGTAAATGTTATACTTCTTAATGTCCGAAAAAATACTTTACATATTACTTCATCCTGGATTGATGTCGGTCACCAACTTTTTCTACTGTTATTACACTCTTTACGGGGAAAACTGAAAAAAACTTTGAAGAGAGCTTACTCAGCTCCCTGCCTGCCGGCCATTATAGTGGAACTGCCAATGTGCTTGATTGAGCTGGCGGAAGCGTTGATTCAATGCCACCAAGTTTTAGTCGACGTATACTGTTGATTTGCTGAGGCATATTCAGTTTATGCATGGATTATAGCTGGTATATGTGTGGTACCAGAGGACAATATTGGACTGGGCTCTGATGATGTCACCAACAGTAGGAGGAGTTTAATGCGACTTCCGGTATTGAGTTGATGGCTGCAACAAACGTTTTTCTACATCGACATGTTTGCCTCCACTTTGGTGTTTCTCACGGCGTCATTCCCGAGCCCCGCCCGGCTGAGTTGCATACGGGCGTCGAAACACATGTACAGAGTTCTGCGAATTTTAGGGTGGCACGAATTCTCTGCCACATTCCTCAACAACGACCTGCGTCTCGCTTTGTTTCCAACTGTTCTGTTATACTGACAAATACGTTGCACAATAATACAGTTATTTCGCAATATTTTATAAGGCTCCCAACCGAAAACGAAATGAATAAAAATATATAAATGCCCCAAACGGTTAAAATAAAAACACCCAAAAATTGACCCGCTACAATGTCACAGTAGCCCCGAGACATCTGCTGGACGAAAGCAGGTGAATTTATGCCTTTAAAACACACTAGGCCGTTGAAGTAGACTCCATGTGCTGTGCCATTCACCAGTAAAAAACAAATTCACTCAAATTCAGGTAACAATTGTGCTCACGTCCGTCGGTACATAAGTTGGTTATGAAATTTATCTGTTTAACTCATTATGTAATTACGTCTCAAAAGAATTGTGAACCCAGGGGCAGGCGATGTGTCTGGTCATCATTAATTTTATTCTTTTACGGTATAGGTTGCAGTGGTGATACTGGGGGGGGGGGGGAATCAGAATTTTAGTAGATTCATGTGGGTATTTTTTGAGATATATATATATATATAATTTGTGATCTTTTCAATTTGTTTCTTCTGCAAGTAGATAAATTGTATATTCTTTTTTTTTTTTAAAGAATATACAATTTATCTACTTGCAGAAGAAACAAATTGAAAAGATCACAAATTATACAATTACTGCAAGAAACATCGAGTTACTTATATAGAAAATGATATATATATATATATATATTATAATATAAAAAGGGGTTGGGTTTTTTAAGGGGTTTTAAGGGTTCCGTTGTTCTTTAACTTGAGGCCGTCACCTGTTGATGCAGTTGCCTGCATGCACTGGACATGTTGCTATGTGTTGGATCTGGTGCGGGCACATGTCTGCGCCCGGGGAGATTCAGCCCTCTGTGAATTCTTTTATATTTTGTTATAAAGCTTAAATCATAGATTATACAATTTTATAAAATTATTCTGGCTCTTTAATAATTAATAAATTCATGATTGTCTTTTTTAATGCCATAGTCAGTTCAGGATCTCTTAAGTTTTTAATATAAAATTATTATTCTAGTTTCTCACTATTCCATTTCATAATTGTAACATTATAATATCCGCCTCAGTTTGTAGTTTATTTACTGGTGATTATGTTTCACTTGAATTTTCTTGAAAATTCTGTATTCTCATAGAAGCATAAAGGAAAGTGAAAGTCTACTATTTTTTAGACCATACGGACACGTTAATCTTGTCAGGGTAGTTACTATCAGGGGACAAGCCCAAAATTTTTAATTATAAATTTGTAACTGGAGAGAGTGTACAGGCTGCTGTGCCAGTTGAGATTGCCAAATTCTAGTCCTTATAATTAGTCCAGTTTTTGTATTCGATTATGCTCTTGTGGGTTAATGGGTTGTTTTTTTTATGAGAATTCATATAAGGCTGTCTGCCGGGTTAAACCTGTTATCTTTGATTTGTAAGGTATATGTATTTGTGTATCTATGTCTGATTATGTGTTGCATGTCAAGGGTTTTAAAAGAGTATTATATTATTTATATGTCATGTTTATACAATTCCTATGATGATTGATGTTATGTGCCTTTCTTAAATTATATGTATATATATATTGCGACAGTACAAATAAGTGATGTACTGAGCATGGAATATAAAAATTTAAATTTACTTAATAAACTGTAAATAATTAATAATATACGAGGGCTATCCAGAAAGTAACAGACGTTTTGAAATAAAATATTTACAAAATGAAAAAACAAAATTTTATTATATACATTTGAAAGGTACACTCTTAAGCTATTTTTCTACATAATCGCCATTCAAATTAAGGCACTTATCATACCGTGGCACAAGTTTTTCAATACCGTCTCTGTAGAAATCTGCCGCCTGCGATTTCAACCACTGGTTTACACCGGCATGCAGTTCGGCGTCAGTATCAAAGCATTGTGTAGCGAGCCATGTCTTCATCACTGGGAAGAGGTGATAGTCGCTCGGCGCCAAATCCGGGCTGTATGGTGGATGATCGAACACCTCCCATCCAAAACTATCGAAGAGCTCTCAGGTACGATTGGCCGTGTGTGGACGTGCATTGTCATGAAAAAACAAAACCTTCGCACTAAGTTTTCCCCGACGCTTGTTTTGTATCGCGCGCCTTAACTTTCTCAGTGTTTCACAATACCTCTCTGAGTTAATTGTTGTGCCACGTTCAAGAAAATCAACGAGAATCACTCCTTCAGAGTCCCAAAACACAGTAGCCATGATCTTTCTTGCTGACAGCGTTTGCAAATACTTCCTTGGTTTCTTGGGAGAATTTGTGTGTCCCCATTCCATCGACTGCCTTTTTGTTTCACTATTGACATGCTTCACCCAAGTCTCGTCCCCAGTTACGATACGATCGATAACTTTGTTACCATTTTTGTCGTAATCTTCGAGGAAAGTTAGTGCTGCAGCCAGTCTCTGTTTTTTGTGGTCTTCCGTTAGGATTTTCGGAATCCACCTAGCACAAAATTTGTGGTAACCAAGCTTTTCCGCCACAATTTCATGCACCAAACTCCGTGAAATTTGGGGAAATTGTTTCGAAAGTTCCGTAATCGTGAAATGACAATCTTCACGAATTTTGTCGTTGATTTTCATCACCAGTTCATCAGTCACATGGCTAGGTCTACCACTGCGGTCCTCATCGTGAACATTGGCACGGCCATTTTTAAAATCAATGCACCATTGCCTCACTCGGCTTTCACTCATTATTCCTTTTCCGTACACATCACAACGTTGGCGATAAATTTCAATTGGTTTGTGATTTTTTGCCAACAAAAACCTAATCACAGAACGCACCTCACAAGTGGCGGGATTTTCTATTGCAGCGCACATTTTAACACGTCACAGAGAGCAAAGTAAGAGGGGCACAGACCGCACGCTACCACAGCTGGTTGCGTACTGAGTGTAGGAACGTTCCGACACCAAGATGGCGGCTCTATCCCCGCCCACCGCCGCGGTCGGTCAAAACGTCTGTTACTTTCTGGATAGCCCTCGTATTAGAAATAAGCATGTTAGGGATTGCAAGCTTGGCTCAGACAAAAATATGAACAGGTGTTTCGACCTGAATCAACGTGCACACACACACAAATGTAACTGAAAGTGTGTACACCAGTATTTTGCTAGTGTGTGTGAACGCAGGTCTCTGCAGGCGAGTTTGCCACCCCAAGATGAATAATTGCACAATTACTGTTTTTCCGTAATTATTCATAAATTAGAATTAAGAATTAAAATCCAAAAGCACCATAAAATGTAAATAAATTTACTAAATACTGTGTACGAAAACCACGCGAAAGTGACACACCGTACAAGTGTAATAGTGAAATAACTGTGTACAAATCGAAAGGGTTAAGTTGCAATGTCCAAAATTACAGTGAACATGTGTTGTAAAATTAGTTATAAGATAAGTATAAGAGTATACTTACAGGACTCTGCAATTGGCAGAAATATAAAAAATAGCGAATTTGACAAAGAGTGGGGGAACTGAAGCCAAAGACAGTTTCTAACATGTCGATTTCGGATCACTGCAGGGTGTCGACCAAGACATGGGTATAAATAGGACACGCAAGCTACAGTGGTTCTCTTTTTTGAATCATCCACGGTGCAGCGAGAGCTTATGCCCGTCAGCACGGCGTATTTATTTTTTTTTCCGTAAACAGTTTAAATTTGCCAGTTACGTACAAATACGTAACTAAGCTGTAAAGACAATCATTTTAATTAATAACAGCACTACTTAAGAAGATCCATTAATGATTCGACGCTGGACAAGAGAAGAGTTCCAGAGAGAGATACGACGCTGGACAAGAGAAGAGTTCCAGATAGAGATACGACGCTGGACAAGAGAAGAGTTCCAGAGAGAGATACGACGCTGGACAAGAGGAGAGTTCCAGAGGGAAAGAGACAGCCGACGCTGGAGGTGAGACGAGGACGAACACCGATGGAACAAAAAATGATCGAGTATGATTGACGACAATAAGGTGATAGACAACTTATTCATATCTTAATCATACAAAGAATTCAAAGACAGTTAAAGACATTAATATTTTATTTAAAAATAAGAGCAATGTTTCTTGTATAGTAGAGTTAAAATCATAGATGTTTTAGAATTACGATTAACGTAACAAGAGCTCAAATTAATATGATATAAAATGATTACAAAGCATTTAAATAAAAACAATTAGTATTTGAGAAAACAGTACTGAGAAACAATAACTATTAATATTTTGAGTACGTTACAATACAGAAAAAAAGATTTAAAAATTGATTTTGAAACATATTAATAGACTGAGTAGTCTGAAAATGAGATTTTTCTTTTTTATATAATAATTAGTAGCATAGAATATTTAGTCAGTAAGGATGTATATATCTTAAGCCTTACGGCATAATAACAAATAATAACTAATGTTTTAAAATCGAAGCCAGTGCCATGAGCACATATTTTTTTATAGTATCAAATAAATTTTAATTACCGTTTCAAGTTACATAGAGTTCTTATTGCAGATACACCTGACCCCCAAATTAAATGTTATATTGTTTAAAGAATTTGTCAATCTTGAACGTGAGATTGTTCAGGCCTATTTATGTATATGTAACGTTGCATAAATTTGGTGCTCCAAGATCGTGGGGCTCCACAAATTTAAATTATAATAAATTTGCAAATTGTCACGTTGCAATATATATATATATATATATATATATATATATATAATACACTGTTAAAAGGATTTTAAGAAACGTTGACAGAAGGTAATTAACCTATTTTATAGTCTTAATTGTTTCTGGAGGCAAGAAAAATGTTTAAATTGAATGCCAGTCAGGTAAAAATTGCCTTTCAATATATGAATTTAAGGTTAAAACTACTAAAAACGGCACTAAATATTAGATATAACAAAACATGTTTAAGTTTGCAAATCGTGCCGAGTTATGTCCAGATAAAAATAACATCTAATTCTTATAGCGCTAAAAAAACTAAAGAAATGGCCACTAAATTATGGATCAAAAACGAAATAAAACAATTACATAGTAAAAAGAACTTACTCAATACGATGCTCATGAAAAAACATCTCGAACTTTTACAAAACTTACATGCCTCACAAGTCCACAATGTAACATATTTGATTGAAAGACAAATAAATAATACCATTATAAAGAAAAAGAAGACACAAAATAAAAAAATTCATAACTTATTGAAAAAACAGAACGACACGCAAGAGAACAATATAATAAATCACCAGTTTTACCCTCGTATTGTTAATCTTACTGGCATACAGTTCAACAACGAAGAAACCAACTTATTGAATAAAGGCTTAAAATACAATCTTAAAAACAATAGTTCCAAACAATCACTCTGTAATGAAATATTGAACGCTGAAACCGCAATAAATTCCATATCCGATGAAGAAACGAAAACAGTAATAAGACATGCAATTGATAATAAAATAAAAAAAGTTATGAAGGCCGAAAACATAAAGAATACAAAAACTATTTACCATAGCGAAACAAGGGTGTTTAATGGGATAAAGACGAAATTAATAGACCATAACGCAATCGTCACCAAAGCGGACAAAGGTCAAACTCTCGTAATTTTAGCTTATGATGATTATAAAAACAAGATACTGGACTTCATTAAAAACAATAACATTATTGAGATTCATAGCGATCCAACTCTTACATTTAACAATAAAGTGAAATCAATATTGAATAAATCAAAATACGTCATAACGAACGATGAGAAAAAATACCTAAAAATGATAGATCCCAAGGCCCCTAGACTTAAGGGCCTTCCTAAAATACATAAAAATAATATGCCTGTCCGTCCTTTAGTTAATTTTATGTCTGCACCTTCATATAAAATTGCCAAAAAACTCGAAAAAATTTTTAGACAACACATAACGTTCAATAAAAATTATAGCTTGAAAAACAGTTTAGAACTGGTCGAACTTACAAAAACTATTACAATCGAGCCGAGACACACTCTCGCCTCATTCGACATAGTAAATCTATACACGAACATACCTATTACCGAAACGTTAGAAATAGCTAAAAATTTATTACTATCTAAATCCACATTAAATCATGAAACAGTTGATGAGTTAATCAATTTGACAAAAGTAATATTAGAACAAAATTATTTTACTTTCGACAACAAATATTATTTACAACGGGATGGTTTAGCTATGGGATCCCCATTGTCAGGTATCCTGGCTGAAATTTACCTAAATCATATTGAAACAAACGAAATTTTATCGACTAAAAACAAACATTATACAAAAATTTTATTTTACCGACGATATGTGGATGACACAATAATGATTTACAATGGCAATTGCAGACAATTAGAAATGCTTAAAAAACATATGAATACTATTACAAATAATTTACAATTCACATTAGAGACTGAAATGAATAATAAAATTAATTTTTTAGATTTAACTTTAACTAAAATAAATAATAAAATTAACTATAATATTTACAGAAAACCAACAATCACAGATCATGCTATTCACGCCTCATCGTATCACCCTATTTCACAAAAAATGGCTTTTTTCAACTGTATGATTCATAGATTGCTGGCATTGCCCTTATCTACGGATGATTATAACAATGAACTAAACATTATCAAACACATAGCATTAGCCAATGGATACAAAAGTCATATAGTAGATAGAATAATTAATAAAAAACAAAATAAACCAATAAATATTGATGTATCCAAAGAAAAAGTAAACAAATACATTGCTATAGAATATGGTGAAAATCTATACCATATTTTAAAAAAACCAATTAAAAAAGCATAATATTACTTTGGCCTCAAAGGCAAGTAATAAACTTGAGAAAAAACTTACATTTACTAACAAAAATATACCCTCCGATATATTTGATGGTACTGGTGTATATAGACTTAATTGTTCTGATTGCACACAGTTCTATATAGAACAAACAGGTCGTTCTTTCAAATTACGCTATAAAGAACATATCCCAAGCTCCAAGTCAAATGTAATAAGATCTACATTTGCAGAACATTTGAGCTCATACAACCATAATATAAAGAGTATTAATGATAATCTAGATATCCTACACAAATGTAAAAAGTCACTAAAGCTGGACACCCTTGAAAGGTTCGAGATATATAAAGCCATAAAGAAGGATCACAGTCGTGTCCTAAATGAAAAAGCAATACATACCAATAATGTTTTATTTAATAGAATCGATCTTATAGAACGAGAAATTGGCTATATCAGATCGATAAAATTGAACCAAGGTCAAACCGGCATTGATTAGTCTTACCGTGGGGGCGTTCCTGTACAGGTTCGTTTGCGGCCGCGTTGTTTTTATATTTTATTGTTGTAATGTTATTTTGTTGTGATATAGTTTATTTATTATTTATGTAATGTTATGTGTTGTTTTTAATTTTTTAATATCTGACGAGATGTATATGCATCAAAATGTTTTGACCTAATTCATATCCGATCTGATGATGACACCAAATGGTGTCGAAACTCGAGTTATCCTAAAAGGATTTTAAGAAACGTTGACAGAAGGTAATTAACCTATTTTATAGTCAACAGGATACACTCCGATGGAATTAGAAGAAGATAAGAAGCCAACCAGATTTTGGACTAAATATATAAACAAACCTAATAACCAAAATGTACCTGTACCAATAAGTGTGAAAATTGGATACGCAAGGCAACGGATAACAGAAAGGGGTAACAAAAGAGTAGAGACATTTAATCTAACTCACAAGCTACAACAATTCAACGTGGGAAAAAGTATACTACTCAAAGCAAATCCAGTGGGAAAACGGAGTGATAATACGGCGAAGAAATTCTTCAGACTTTATAATGGACCGTATACATTAAGACAGCAAGTAGGACAGAACACTTTCATCGCATATGATGAGATACAGAAGAAAGAAATTGGTAAATTCCACGCAACGTCATTTAGGAAGTTCTACACATGAAAACAGAGGTCAATGAAACCAGTTAAATCAGCTGTTTGTAAAGCCACCCTACTACAAGGTCGCGAGCAGTGAGCGTACGAAGAGGGGAGGTAAGACATTTGTATACACTCCAATTAAGGGTGAAATGACAAATATTATTCTTTATTATTTGTTACATTTTTTTTGCAAATAATAATAATAAATAAATAAATAAAAAATTATAATAAATAAATTTATTAAATTTTTTTTTTGTTACCAAGCAGAGGAATAATGCGACAGTACAAATAAGTGATGTACTGAGCATGGAATATAAAAATTTAAATTTACTTAATAAACTGTAAATAATTAATAATATATTAGAAATAAGCATGTTAGGGATTGCAAGCTTGGCTCAGACAAAAATATGAACAGGTGTTTCGACCTGAATCAATGTACACACACACACAAATGTAACTGAAAGTGTGTACACCAGTATTTTGCTAGTGTGTGTGAACGCAGGTCTCTGCAGGCGAGTTTGCCACCCCAAGATGAATAATTGCACAATTACTGTTTTTCCGTAATTATTCATAAATTAGAATTAAGAATTAAAATCCAAAAGCACCATAAAATGTAAATAAATTTACTAAATACTGTGTACGAAAACCACGCGAAAGTGACACACCGTACAAGTGTAATAGTGAAATAACTGTGTACAAATCGAAAGGGTTAAGTTGCAATGTCCAAAATTACAGTGAACATGTGTTGTAAAATTAGTTATAAGATAAGTATAAGAGTATACTTACAGGACTCTGCAATTGGCAGAAATATAAAAAATAGCGAATTTGACAAAGAGTGGGGGAACTGAAGCCAAAGACAGTTTCTAACATGTCGATTTCGGATCACTGCAGGGTGTCGACCAAGACATGGGTATAAATAGGACACGCAAGCTACAGTGGTTCTCTTTTTTGAATCATCCACGGTGCAGCGAGAGCTTATGCCCGTCAGCACGGCGTATTTATTTTTTTTTCCGTAAACAGTTTAAATTTGCCAGTTACGTACAAATACGTAACTAAGCTGTAAAGACAATCATTTTAATTAATAACAGCACTACTTAAGAAGATCCATTAATGATTCGACGCTGGACAAGAGAAGAGTTCCAGAGAGAGATACGACGCTGGACAAGAGAAGAGTTCCAGATAGAGATACGACGCTGGACAAGAGAAGAGTTCCAGAGAGAGATACGACGCTGGACAAGAGGAGAGTTCCAGAGGGAAAGAGACAGCCGACGCTGGAGGTGAGACGAGGACGAACACCGATGGAACAAAAAATGATCGAGTATGATTGACGACAATAAGGTGATAGACAACTTATTCATATCTTAATCATACAAAGAATTCAAAGACAGTTAAAGACATTAATATTTTATTTAAAAATAAGAGCAATGTTTCTTGTATAGTAGAGTTAAAATCATAGATGTTTTAGAATTACGATTAACGTAACAAGAGCTCAAATTAATATGATATAAAATGATTACAAAGCATTTAAATAAAAACAATTAGTATTTGAGAAAACAGTACTGAGAAACAATAACTATTAATATTTTGAGTACGTTACAATACAGAAAAAAAGATTTAAAAATTGATTTTGAAACATATTAATAGACTGAGTAGTCTGAAAATGAGATTTTTCTTTTTTATATAATAATTAGTAGCATAGAATATTTAGTCAGTAAGGATGTATATATCTTAAGCCTTACGGCATAATAACAAATAATAACTAATGTTTTAAAATCGAAGCCAGTGCCATGAGCACATATTTTTTTATAGTATCAAATAAATTTTAATTACCGTTTCAAGTTACATAGAGTTCTTATTGCAGATACACCTGACCCCCAAATTAAATGTTATATTGTTTAAAGAATTTGTCAATCTTGAACGTGAGATTGTTCAGGCCTATTTATGTATATGTAACGTTGCATAAATTTGGTGCTCCAAGATCGTGGGGCTCCACAAATTTAAATTATAATAAATTTGCAAATTGTCACGTTGCAATATATATATATATATATATATATATATATATAATACACTGTTAAAAGGATTTTAAGAAACGTTGACAGAAGGTAATTAACCTATTTTATAGTCTTAATTGTTTCTGGAGGCAAGAAAAATGTTTAAATTGAATGCCAGTCAGGTAAAAATTGCCTTTCAATATATGAATTTAAGGTTAAAACTACTAAAAACGGCACTAAATATTAGATATAACAAAACATGTTTAAGTTTGCAAATCGTGCCGAGTTATGTCCAGATAAAAATAACATCTAATTCTTATAGCGCTAAAAAAACTAAAGAAATGGCCACTAAATTATGGATCAAAAACGAAATAAAACAATTACATAGTAAAAAGAACTTACTCAATACGATGCTCATGAAAAAACATCTCGAACTTTTACAAAACTTACATGCCTCACAAGTCCACAATGTAACATATTTGATTGAAAGACAAATAAATAATACCATTATAAAGAAAAAGAAGACACAAAATAAAAAAATTCATAACTTATTGAAAAAACAGAACGACACGCAAGAGAACAATATAATAAATCACCAGTTTTACCCTCGTATTGTTAATCTTACTGGCATACAGTTCAACAACGAAGAAACCAACTTATTGAATAAAGGCTTAAAATACAATCTTAAAAACAATAGTTCCAAACAATCACTCTGTAATGAAATATTGAACGCTGAAACCGCAATAAATTCCATATCCGATGAAGAAACGAAAACAGTAATAAGACATGCAATTGATAATAAAATAAAAAAAGTTATGAAGGCCGAAAACATAAAGAATACAAAAACTATTTACCATAGCGAAACAAGGGTGTTTAATGGGATAAAGACGAAATTAATAGACCATAACGCAATCGTCACCAAAGCGGACAAAGGTCAAACTCTCGTAATTTTAGCTTATGATGATTATAAAAACAAGATACTGGACTTCATTAAAAACAATAACATTATTGAGATTCATAGCGATCCAACTCTTACATTTAACAATAAAGTGAAATCAATATTGAATAAATCAAAATACGTCATAACGAACGATGAGAAAAAATACCTAAAAATGATAGATCCCAAGGCCCCTAGACTTAAGGGCCTTCCTAAAATACATAAAAATAATATGCCTGTCCGTCCTTTAGTTAATTTTATGTCTGCACCTTCATATAAAATTGCCAAAAAACTCGAAAAAATTTTTAGACAACACATAACGTTCAATAAAAATTATAGCTTGAAAAACAGTTTAGAACTGGTCGAACTTACAAAAACTATTACAATCGAGCCGAGACACACTCTCGCCTCATTCGACATAGTAAATCTATACACGAACATACCTATTACCGAAACGTTAGAAATAGCTAAAAATTTATTACTATCTAAATCCACATTAAATCATGAAACAGTTGATGAGTTAATCAATTTGACAAAAGTAATATTAGAACAAAATTATTTTACTTTCGACAACAAATATTATTTACAACGGGATGGTTTAGCTATGGGATCCCCATTGTCAGGTATCCTGGCTGAAATTTACCTAAATCATATTGAAACAAACGAAATTTTATCGACTAAAAACAAACATTATACAAAAATTTTATTTTACCGACGATATGTGGATGACACAATAATGATTTACAATGGCAATTGCAGACAATTAGAAATGCTTAAAAAACATATGAATACTATTACAAATAATTTACAATTCACATTAGAGACTGAAATGAATAATAAAATTAATTTTTTAGATTTAACTTTAACTAAAATAAATAATAAAATTAACTATAATATTTACAGAAAACCAACAATCACAGATCATGCTATTCACGCCTCATCGTATCACCCTATTTCACAAAAAATGGCTTTTTTCAACTGTATGATTCATAGATTGCTGGCATTGCCCTTATCTACGGATGATTATAACAATGAACTAAACATTATCAAACACATAGCATTAGCCAATGGATACAAAAGTCATATAGTAGATAGAATAATTAATAAAAAACAAAATAAACCAATAAATATTGATGTATCCAAAGAAAAAGTAAACAAATACATTGCTATAGAATATGGTGAAAATCTATACCATATTTTAAAAAAACCAATTAAAAAAGCATAATATTACTTTGGCCTCAAAGGCAAGTAATAAACTTGAGAAAAAACTTACATTTACTAACAAAAATATACCCTCCGATATATTTGATGGTACTGGTGTATATAGACTTAATTGTTCTGATTGCACACAGTTCTATATAGAACAAACAGGTCGTTCTTTCAAATTACGCTATAAAGAACATATCCCAAGCTCCAAGTCAAATGTAATAAGATCTACATTTGCAGAACATTTGAGCTCATACAACCATAATATAAAGAGTATTAATGATAATCTAGATATCCTACACAAATGTAAAAAGTCACTAAAGCTGGACACCCTTGAAAGGTTCGAGATATATAAAGCCATAAAGAAGGATCACAGTCGTGTCCTAAATGAAAAAGCAATACATACCAATAATGTTTTATTTAATAGAATCGATCTTATAGAACGAGAAATTGGCTATATCAGATCGATAAAATTGAACCAAGGTCAAACCGGCATTGATTAGTCTTACCGTGGGGGCGTTCCTGTACAGGTTCGTTTGCGGCCGCGTTGTTTTTATATTTTATTGTTGTAATGTTATTTTGTTGTGATATAGTTTATTTATTATTTATGTAATGTTATGTGTTGTTTTTAATTTTTTAATATCTGACGAGATGTATATGCATCAAAATGTTTTGACCTAATTCATATCCGATCTGATGATGACACCAAATGGTGTCGAAACTCGAGTTATCCTAAAAGGATTTTAAGAAACGTTGACAGAAGGTAATTAACCTATTTTATAGTCAACAGGATACACTCCGATGGAATTAGAAGAAGATAAGAAGCCAACCAGATTTTGGACTAAATATATAAACAAACCTAATAACCAAAATGTACCTGTACCAATAAGTGTGAAAATTGGATACGCAAGGCAACGGATAACAGAAAGGGGTAACAAAAGAGTAGAGACATTTAATCTAACTCACAAGCTACAACAATTCAACGTGGGAAAAAGTATACTACTCAAAGCAAATCCAGTGGGAAAACGGAGTGATAATACGGCGAAGAAATTCTTCAGACTTTATAATGGACCGTATACATTAAGACAGCAAGTAGGACAGAACACTTTCATCGCATATGATGAGATACAGAAGAAAGAAATTGGTAAATTCCACGCAACGTCATTTAGGAAGTTCTACACATGAAAACAGAGGTCAATGAAACCAGTTAAATCAGCTGTTTGTAAAGCCACCCTACTACAAGGTCGCGAGCAGTGAGCGTACGAAGAGGGGAGGTAAGACATTTGTATACACTCCAATTAAGGGTGAAATGACAAATATTATTCTTTATTATTTGTTACATTTTTTTTGCAAATAATAATAATAAATAAATAAATAAAAAATTATAATAAATAAATTTATTAAATTTTTTTTTTGTTACCAAGCAGAGGAATAATGCGACAGTACAAATAAGTGATGTACTGAGCATGGAATATAAAAATTTAAATTTACTTAATAAACTGTAAATAATTAATAATATATTAGAAATAAGCATGTTAGGGATTGCAAGCTTGGCTCAGACAAAAATATGAACAGGTGTTTCGACCTGAATCAATGTACACACACACACAAATGTAACTGAAAGTGTGTACACCAGTATTTTGCTAGTGTGTGTGAACGCAGGTCTCTGCAGGCGAGTTTGCCACCCCAAGATGAATAATTGCACAATTACTGTTTTTCCGTAATTATTCATAAATTAGAATTAAGAATTAAAATCCAAAAGCACCATAAAATGTAAATAAATTTACTAAATACTGTGTACGAAAACCACGCGAAAGTGACACACCGTACAAGTGTAATAGTGAAATAACTGTGTACAAATCGAAAGGGTTAAGTTGCAATGTCCAAAATTACAGTGAACATGTGTTGTAAAATTAGTTATAAGATAAGTATAAGAGTATACTTACAGGACTCTGCAATTGGCAGAAATATAAAAAATAGCGAATTTGACAAAGAGTGGGGGAACTGAAGCCAAAGACAGTTTCTAACATGTCGATTTCGGATCACTGCAGGGTGTCGACCAAGACATGGGTATAAATAGGACACGCAAGCTACAGTGGTTCTCTTTTTTGAATCATCCACGGTGCAGCGGGAGCTTATGCCCGTCAGCACGGCGTATTTATTTTTTTTCCGTAAACAGTTTAAATTTGCCAGTTACGTACAAATACGTAACTAAGCTGTAAAGACAATCATTTTAATTAATAACAGCACTACTTAAGAAGATCCATTAATGATTCGACGCTGGACAAGAGAAGAGTTCCAGAGAGAGATACGACGCTGGACAAGAGAAGAGTTCCAGAGAGAGATACGACGCTGGACAAGAGGAGAGTTCCAGAGGGAAAGAGACAGCCGACGCTGGAGGCGAGACGAGGATGAACACCGATGGAACAAAAAATGATCGAGTATGATTGACGACAATAAGGTGATAGACAACTTATTCATATCTTAATCATACAAAGAATTCAAAGACAGTTAAAGACATTAATATTTTATTTAAAAATAAGAGCAATGTTTCTTGATAGTAGAGTTAAAATCATAGATGTTTTAGAATTACGATTAACGTAACAAGAGCTCAAATTAATATGATATAAAATGATTACAAAGCATTTAAATAAAAACAATTAGTATTTGAGAAAACAGTACTGAGAAACAATAACTATTAATATTTTGAGTACGTTACAATACAGAAAAAAAGATTTAAAAATTGATTTTGAAACATATTAATAGACTGAGTAGTCTGAAAATGAGATTTTTCTTTTTTATATAATAATTAGTAGCATAGAATATTTAGTCAGTAAGGATGTATATATCTTAAGCCTTATGGCATAATAACAAATAATAACTAATGTTTTAAAATCGAAGCCAGTGCCATGAGCACATATTTTTTTATAGTATCAAATAAATTTTAATTACCGTTTCAAGTTACATAGAGTTCTTATTGCAGATACACCTGACCCCCAAATTAAATGTTATATTGTTTAAAGAATTTGTCAATCTTGAACGTGAGATTGTTCACGCCTATTTATGTATATGTAACGTTGCATAAATTTGGTGCTCCAAGATCGTGGGGCTCCACAAATTTAAATTATAATAAATTTGCAAATTGTCACGTTGCAATATATATATATATATACACTGTTAAATTATGTTAGTAAATTTTGAATTATTATGAATATGAAAATACTTGGAAAATTAACTTTAATTATATGAAGATATATACCAATGTTGAATTATATTAATAATTTTGAACTACTATGAATATGAAAATACTTGGGAAAGGGATTATAATTATATGAAGAAATATTAGAGGTTGAATTGTATTAATAAACTTTAAATTGATATTCATATGCACATGTATAGAATATGAAGTAAAGTATGACTATAATAAAAATTGTTATTGTTGTTCAACAGCAGAGTTTAGTTGCAAGTCCCATCTCACTGGACCCAGCGCATTTTTGCTTCTCTAGGCCTTCTGCCTAGTTTTAAATATCTAGTAAAAAAAAAAAAAAAAAAAAAAAAAAAAAATTTAAAGAGGTGTACAACTTGTGTTCCTAGTCAGTAGTGATTTAACTATATTTAATAAATAATCAATTAAGAAATAAGAATTTCTTAGGATATTGGATAAAAACCAACTTTGACAAGAGTCCAACTCATCCAACATTATTAACTGGTATGTGTGCTGAGATTTTTAGAAGAACATAATATGAGGACATTTTTAACCATGCCGTTGTTAATAGGGATATCGTGTGTGGGGACAAAAGGGGTCTTTTTTTATGGCAACACTTAAGTAGTGGAACCTACTTCCCATTCACAAGTCACTTATCTGGATCACAGAAGAAGGTGGTCCATTTGTTTCCCAAGTTATTCTGATTACACTCTATTATCTTCTTTTTCTTTCTGTGTTTCCAATGACTGGGGCTTGTATTTATGTGACCTAAAAAATCTAAAAATGTACATATACATTTATTCCATAAAAACTACCAAAATATGGTTGTTATACATGAAACTTGGGCTTTTAGGCCATGGTCATTTAGGCTACACCCATAGTGGCAATCTTCAATGGAGTGGAACAAGGTGGTACAGGCCACTACAGAATAAAATAAAACCAGAACCAAACTTCTATAAATAACTTCTGTTGATGCTATTGTTTTAGTGTGCTTCTGGTTTTATTTTAATCTTATTTTATTCTTTAGCAGGTTGTACTATATTGTTCCGGCCTACAATGAAGATGGTCACCAAGGGTGCATCTGAAACATATGGCATTTCAGAAAATGCTTATATTGGAGTGCAGTTGATAGCCTTCTTAACATCTCTAACAACTGTGGCAACTTCGGCCATGAGAATTTGTGTTCACTTATCTATTAAATATCATCATAATATGATTTAGTACTAGTGAAATATTCCATTTAAAAATAAAGCATATAAGGTAAAACTGGATAACCAGCATTATAAATATTTTCATCTTAAATGATTGTATGCATTACAATAGTCATATGTATTTTCATATTCTCAAGTTTGAAGGATTTCTGATTGCCTGCCAGTTCGTATTTTGAGAAACTCCTTTCCACATTGTGTGACATTATAGAAGCATACTTGAAAAATGTTAAATAATGGGGATAGTTCTGGATAACTTCCATATAGTTAAGTTTTTCCATTAGTAATGACAGCAAGTTTACATATTACTGAAAGTGAATGTATTTGGTTTAATTGAAATATAATTTGTACTTTCACTATTAACTTCTATCTAAATTCACTCTTTGCTTGAGAAAACTCAAATTCAGAATTTTTAATGCTTTACATGTCATAGAAATGACTAACTGGAACATCAAGTTTCTTCAGTCTATGTCATGCTGTCATGCTTGTAAGCCTTAAAATGTACTGTACCATTCAGTATTCTTCTTATCTTAGACTTCAAGAAATTATTATTATTAATTTTTATTATTACTATTAAGGAAAGAAGATTAAAGGATGTAACTAATATCAGCACAATATTATGTTTTATAGTATAAATAATAAATATAGCAATATGATTCATTGCTTTTATACATGTTTTGGCAGAAATATGGTTGAAATGCAAAAAAAAAAAAATCATTGAAATGTGAATTTATTTGACTTTATTAACATGTCACATAAATCTGAGCCCTAACCATGACTGTACTTATGTAACAAAATTTAAATCCATAAGTTGTTATTGATGTTTAAAAAGTGAATGTAATTGTGTTTGTTTGTGATTGCCAAGGCAACATCAGATCCTATCTGCTGCTTGGCAGTTACTGAAAAGATACTTCTGATTGGTAGAGAATCTGGAACAGTACAACGTTATTCCTTACCACAGGTGGCCCTTGTGCACAGATATCCGCTGTCATGCCGTCCAAACAGCATAGCCATCAATGCTGATTCAACGTAAGTGCTTTCACATACTTTGCATATATATGATGATTAAACAGAAGTGTTTATTTTACTTAATACATAATAACAGGTTTTTATTCTTTGGATAATAAGTTGGTTTGCAATTTGTATGGCAGCCACCCATAAAGCCATCATTAGAGGAGAAAATTAATGTCAAGATGATGATAGACCTGCTATGATTAGAAGTTGTGAGACTTGTGGAAGTTAAAAATGGCTAACTCTTAAAAGAAAAAAGGTAAACAAATAAACAAGTAAATTGGTGAGGATTATTTTTATTTATGTTAAAGAATCAAATACTTAAAATCTGTTTTGACTTTTACTACAGTTGAACCAGTAAGAAATTGTAATAAAAGAAAAACAGACTAGAATTCACAGTGTGAACAATAAAGTTTTGGGAACTGTGAACATTGGCATAATATTTTATAACTCTTTGTAAGAATAATGAGTTAGGTCTTCCATCTCTCTCAAAAATTTGGTTAATTTCAGCATTTATTTCAGTTTCCTCAAGCTCAAACACTTGTTAGCAAATTGTTGCTAGACAGCATTAACAGCTGTTGTCAATGACAAAGCAAAGCATTAGCCTTTAATGTGAAGTTTTATTGATTCTTTACTGAAATATAAAAATCAATTTATTTATAGTGTTTTTGAAATAGATAAAAAAACATGTATGTGTAAAAACTGGCATTAATTTTATCTTAAATTAAACTAAGGTGTAGTAGTAATATAAGTAAAAAGCAAAATAATAATAAAAGAATATTTAAATAGCGTAAACACCCGGTCGTGGCCTTTTCAAAAATAATTCCCAAGCTTGTCAGTATACGACAAACTCGTTCGTGCAGGAATTAATCGTGTTTAGTATTGTGGTAAGCCACCCCTATTGTTATGAACTGCTGCCTAGGAAAACAATAGTAAACCACCCCTTGTGTAATACAATGCACCTTGTGTAAAGTGTTTGACCCCTCTTGCATTGTAACAGCTGATTGTTTAAAATAAAATAAAGGTTCCTCTTCGTGAAATTCCGCTTGTCTCAGTAGCGTAAGATATTAGAATTAGAAAGAATCTAAGGTTGAGTATGGGATCAACTTTAGATTATATTAAGTATAATTAAGAGATATAGATATAAGCACATAATAAAGTCACAATGGTGCTGCACTGGAAAAGGGTAATGAAAGAGCAGAAAACTAACTACTTGAGTTAGAGTATGCTAATGAAATCAGTCGGGCCACGATATTGTGAAGTTATGAAAATTAGGAGTAATAAATAAGATTAAGTTAGCAGTTAAGAAACGAGAGAAAGGGAACTTCATGAAAGAAAGAAAACGAGTACTAAGAAAATTTCACACAGTAATGCCATGCATACTCCCAGTACTTTACTGACCTAATAACCCATCGAAAACATATCTGTTTCCCCACCCGGTGTCTTATTTAAGCGGAGGAGTATGTGACGATTTTAAAATAGGAAATGTAAAAGGAGAGAAATTGAAATTTTTAATCGCACATTTAAACTAATTTTAAATCCCTTAATTAACTTAAAAATAATGTTTAATAAAGAGATTATATAGACAAAAGGAATGCGAGTGTAAAGTAAAGAAACCCTTTAATAATTTACCATGCATCGACATGCGAATACCGGAATCAACTTGCATACCGGCCCATAAACTAAACTAAAAATTTTCGTAAATTTGAAATTAAATAAATAATAAAACAACAACATAGTAGTATACTATAATTATTTCTGAAGTAAAGCGTAGCTTTGTATAATTATACTGTCAAACCTTAATCCCGTAAATATCAAATAAATGTGGAACTACTTTTATGATGAAGAGTAAACTATGCGAGGTTACAATTCTGCCCCTAAACGCTGCCCACTTGAAATGGAGCGGTCAACCCATAAGCTGCGCACAGCAGTAATGTGTAACGTTAAAAATAGTTTATTTCTTAAAGTGATTAATCCGTCAGTTAAGACATAGAGGCATTCTTTATACTATTAAACAATGTGTTGCGTTAATATAGTTGAACCGCGATTCATATAAATATGTAGTAAACGAGTAAGAAAGAATAATGAAAATTGAGCGCCTATGACATCTCTACAAAAATCTTAAAATATAAAACTTATGTAATTAAAACTGTGGTAAGACCATAAAGTGAAGTGCAACAAATAAACAATCATGTGAAGTGGATACAGGTGAATAAAACTTTTGTGTTAATCATTCAAATCAACGAGTTATTACTACCAGTTAGCCAAGAGCAGAGAACCAGGACCCACAATGATCTAAAAGACTTCAGGACTACACCATTCCCGGATATGAAGATAACGAGAGATACCTGACCTACATCAAACATGCTGCAACCGAGGACCGAGGACTGGAATAACGAGGAGCTGGAGGATATCACAGGTGACACGGAGCCATGCTTTCCGTGGTTATGAAATACTAAATATTATATCCAACAAAAGACTATTAAATTAACAACATTAAGACATTTTAATTACTGACAGTAATTGTATTCTTATTCCTAGTAAAAGAGTTATAGCTCTAAACTGTAAAGCCTTATTGTTTAAAAAGGGAACTAAGTCCATTCTTCTAATGGCACCACTTCATGATAATATATGATATGTGACCATTATTAATATACCTTTTCAAGTCCCGGATCCGTGGAAAAGTTAAACAGATGTACATCTATATTTTGAGGGCCCTTGTAATTGAACAAAACATAAAATCATTTTGTAAACTATTGAAACACAAATGTTGATAACCATAAGTAAAGATGCTAATATCAGTAAATAATAAAGAGATGTCATGGTCAAACAAAGATGAGTGAATAAGTCTACAAACCCCTGCCAATTTTCCTTAATTCTCGAAATCCTATATAATATTTGTTTATTTTCAGTTATTGTTGATTTTGTTAAGAATATGGCAGCCTGTTTAATTGACCTGAGCCAATTAACCAGGTTCCTGATGTTATAACAAAGAGACGTTATACTTTCTCCCTCCCTTACACCTATTATGATTTAAACAATAAAACAAGGCATTGATTTTGTTATTATATTGGTTGTACACAACTTTAAAATTAGAAAAGGAAAAATCTATAAAAATTATAAAAAGTAATTTAAATCTCTATTAAATCTCTATTACACAAACCAGTGCTTCATATTTTGTAATTTTTTATTCACACTCTCACACACTCACATATCTGTACATCCCCATTTCAATTGATAGAGCTCTGTCAGTATAACAAAATTTAGTAGGCAGCTGTTAAATTGTTTAAAAGGTACTCATCCTCGTAGAAGTCAATCCTTTCGTCACCGCTACAAATTTCTTACTCTTACTAAACACTCCGGTACTGTTTTAAACGGTTAACGTTGATATTATTGAAAGGCCATTTTTCACACACCGTTACTGTCTAAATCATTTTAAAATATTTTTGAGTAGTCGGTCGGCTTACATTGTTAACGTACACATTTTTTGGCGAACTGCGCGTTAACACAACTGCGCGGTTCTGAATTTGGATGCCAACTGCCGGCTTCCCAAAATGGCGAGAATACTCTCGGTGAACTTTCCGTGGCCACCAACTTGCTCCCTCATTGGCCAGTGCATCTCGCGCCTTTCTCATCATCTTATATAAGGCGGTAAGGAGAACATGTGCGTGACTTTTACGTCGCAAAGGGCAGCACACACGCGCTCGACACATTCCACAGTTATAATTGTTTTTGTACCTTGCACTGCTTGGGACAGGAATGACCACCGGGTGTTCCCAAAAGTCAAGCTTTTGTGATCTAAAATTGCTGCCTAGCCTGGTTGGCCACAAATCGTTACAATTATTATATATTAAAACCTTCTACATTATTTGTCCCATTACAATAATAACATAAAACACATACAAAAAACAATTATAAAATTATTTAAATTGCTTGGGTGTTTGACAAGAGTATCAACTTTAAATCATCAAAATTTTAAATCATAGCAAACCATTTATGAAAGTAGTATTATAATTATTAAATATGTCTGAAAATTTAGTATTAATATTTTAATAAGGCAATATTTACTTTAGGTAAAAATAATTATTATATTCAACAGAGTGCCCATTTTTAATTAACTAGAAAATGTATTTTTAATAAAACTTAAATTCCGTATTACTTATTTTACTTATACTATTTAAACTAATTACATGGTTTTACTTTGTTAACTCATACTTCAGTTCCTTATGAGTTCTTCCGTTGCTTCCTTTGTTCATTTATAACCTGTGTATTTTGTTGAGTTACCATTATGAACTTGTTAACTCACGCACGCATGGCTTATGGATGTTTACAACGATGGTGATGATGATGTACTGATTTCCCTGTAGATTGTTAGCTGTCAGTGTCCTATTGCATGATAATGATGATGATGATGATGGTCCTTCATTGATCATGGCATGTTCTGTGTACTGTTTGACAATGATGATGATGATGATACTGATTCTCTGCCCCTAATCAAACTTACATAGTGTCCATGTGAGTAAGTTATTAGCATCTGTCCCTCGTTCAAAGGAGGTATTTATAGTGTGCAGTAATTCTGACATGTCAGGTTATGGTATTTTAACATGTTCAATTTGGTCTGTACCTGCGTAGCATCATCTTTTTAACACATCACTTTTTGTATGATTTGCAATAACCAGCGGAGGCATTAAATGTGTAATTTTCCACGGATTATTTGCAAATTACTCAGTTGTTTAATATTTGTTAATTACAGTCGTAATTATCTTCAGTTTATATAACTCCGTTATTTTTGAAATAATTTTCACATCAACACACGTGTTTATGTGCAGTTCTTCTGTATTTTGTAAAATGAAAATTTTATTAAATACCCATGTTTAATTATTGTCATTAATTCATGTCTTAAACCAGAGTTCACTAACACAAGCAAAATACATGCATATGCAGAGGTCTTCCCTATTTGTAGCACAATACCTGATTCTGTTGGCACACACACACACACACACACACACACACACACACAGCTTAAAATCGACAGGCTTTGACAGGCTATAACTGGTAATATGCCTGTTCACCAGTAAATATTATTCACATTACAATAGGTTTTAAAATTGCTTTTCATAAAAGAAGATGTAATCGATACATAATAAAGATTCCCATGGTGGGCTTACAAAGTCTGCACCCTATTCTGACATAGAAGTGTTGACCATATCCTGTGTCAATTATTATCTGTTACATTTACTTCCTTTGTAGGGTTGAGGCTACATTACACTGATTTCTATACCTTTCTTTTATTGGTACTATTTCTACCTGTTTCTGTAGCATGCTGTTTATTCTTAGATGCATATTGTATTCCCCCTTGGTCTCTCTCTCACTCTCTCTCTCTCTCTCTCTCTCTCTCTCTCTCTCTCTCTCTCTCTCTCTCTCTCACCTGGTAGGAATTTCTTTTTATTTTTCTTCTCTCACTCCATTGTTCATATTGGTTTCACTGCTCTCCACCCTTGCATGCATTTTCTCTTCATAGCAATTCTCTCTTAATGAAATTTGCTCTTCTCTCACCTGGTAGGAATTTATTTTCTTTTTCTTCTCTCACTTCATTGTTCATATTGGTTTCACTGCTCTCCACCCTTGCGTGCATTTTCTCTTCATAGCAATTCTCTCTTAATGAAGTTTGCTCTTCTCTCTCTCAGCTCTTATTGGTTACATCATTGTAGATTATGTGCTCTGATTGTGTGAGTAAAATTATCAACACTTCAATGTTTTTAATACCTTGTGTGTAGACGGCTAATCTTATATTTCGGTTGAAGTGATATGCTAATTTTAACACTAATTTGTGTTGTGTGAATTTTGGATGTGTTTACTCCTTTCAACCAGCTAAATGACATACTCTCAAGGGTAAGTTTTCTATCTGTTTTATAATTGCCATATTCCAATTGGTCTCTTATCTGTCTTTGTGTATGGATATTCTATAGCAACTTTTAAATGAGTCTTTAAATTGTTTGTTACTAATTAAATTATCTAGAACAATGATGTGCCATCTCGCAGCAGAATCTTGGAAATGTTTACTAACAAAGTCAATCATCTCTTTGTCAATTATATTACATAACGCTACCAAAGAAGAAGAGCCCCCCAAAACAACCCCAAAAACATACAGAACCCCAGGTCACCACCACATTTTGACAGGTGGTATGTGGAAACTACAACTCTGCTCCCCAAAATAAAACAACAACAAAAACACTAGAATATTCACTCAAGCCCTTACAGAAGAATACAAAATATGTTTAGATCTGTAAGCACAGGTTAGGTTGGGATGAGGTGACAAATAAAAACACTTAAAGCTGTAACGGTACGTTATGTAACGAATTCTATTTTTAGACAGTGATTCACACAAAAAGCATTTTTTTGACAAAGATGAAGTAAGTCATAGTTTGGGAGCGATCGACGGCCAGGCGCCGTTATGGTCAAGTGGAAAACAAATGACGTCAATCCAAAGGAGGGATGGGTGGAGTGTGACTGGAATAAACTGGTTTCAAATGCGTTTTTGAACTGAATTGTGGTGCAGAAGCGAAAGCGAAGCTCAGTCTCCAGCCACCCGCTGAACAGTACAGATGTAGTTTACAGTGTTTAGTAGGCCTACCGAGTTTTTTGTATTAAAGTGTTGAAAATGGTAATAAACATGTAAATTAAATCGAAACACAAACATGTAAACATAAATTTGGACTTTTAGAACATTTTTTTTGTGATTTTTCGTCGGGAAAGCGAATTATGACTGGTGATGCAACAAGCAGGAGTTGGAAGTTGGAAGAGATAAGTAAAAAATAAGGACGTAACCAATTTCGCACAATTGTACCAAAATAATTTGTTTAAAGTAAATTTACCTTGTTAGATGTAGTGTTTAGCTAATTTTCAGTTGTAATTAATTTTCATTGTGTAAGTATCCTGTGTTTGTCTTTCCTCGTAACTTTAATTTCACGTACGATTTGGTAAGTTCAAATAGTGCGCGAGTGCGTGTCGTTTTATGCAAGACCAACCACAAATCGATCTCTCGCGCGTGCGCTGAACTCTGTTCTGTTGTTCGCTCCATAGTATCACGTGTGTTCGCGTCGCCTTCGCAGGCCTGCCTCTTTTTCGTATGTAACGTTTTCCGCAAATACGGTAAACGGTATAAAACTCACGCAAAAGTTCGAAAAATCGTGTATGTGCGAACTGTTCATAAACACCGCAGTTTCCACTACATCAACTACCACAACAAGCAGCTTCCGCTACATGCGGTCTTATAACCTACATGAGTGCTTCCCATCAAATCACAGGTACTGTAAGTAATTTGTATTTCATCAGTGTAAATGGCAATTGCTGGGAGGGAATTTACAACTCCCACAACAATTCCAGCAATCGACCAAGTTCAGTTGGGGTTAACAACCAATTCTAGCTTTCTAAAGAACCAGTGTTTATCAGAGCCTATAATTAATCCCTACAAATGGTCCTCCGGGCCGGATTCTTCAAATAGTGGATGGTTCAAATTCGCAGTGTCGTTTTTGTGAAATCATAAAAACTTGTGATACGTGGTCGGGCGAAGTGTTACTACCGCTCATTTCGTCGGTTACCAGTAACGGTGGTAATGTTGTGCAACTACTCTCGTATGTCTCCATGTAAACGGTGTACGGTAATTGTTATTAGTGTCAAGTAACTGTTATTTCATAAGGTACATTTCATAACTGTTTTTTTCCTTGTTTTGTTGGCTAAAAACTATTGCGACATTCCCAGTACGTCACCTATGACTCCGAACCCCCCCCTGTGTTTACGCATAACTCACGTATCCATCGTTGTGTTTACGCATAACTCACGTATCCGGCAGCCAGTCCACACGCAAAAATACATTCAGCCGTCTGTGCTACTGTACACGCACATTATACATCGCATACTTCAAATGCATCGTGCACATTATACTGAAAAAAGTCATCTCGTCTAGTCTTCTCCGCAATAAATTGTTCAACAATCATTCAACATGACCGGTAAAAAGGACGCATTACTACGCGCAAATGCAGTTTATTTTGCCAAATGCAAACGTACCCTAAATACGCTACAGACCTTTGCAACTTCAAAGGGGCATAATTTAGATGGGAAAACGTACGAAATCGCACTTAAATTATACAACGACTTTTCAGATGCAATCGAAAAAATTGAAATAAATAATATTTCCTTACAAGAAAAGGATTCAACTGATGTACTTGACATTTCAAAAGAATGTGATGAACTGTTCAGTCTCCTCACACTGGACAATTCGACTGAACAAAAGCCTGTCATACAGGCACATGCTTCCTTTAAGGTGCCCAAAATTTCACTGCCTGTTTTCTCTGGTGAACCTAATCAATGGATTAATTTTAAAAATTTGTTTGATTCATCTGTTCACAATTCATCTGTCTTCACACCATGTCAAAAACTTCAATGTTTGCGTACGCACTTGTCAGGTCATGCATTGTCCTTAGTTGAAACATTACCAATTCCTGATGTAAATTACCAAACAGCGTATGACATTTTATGTAATAGATACAGTAATAAGAGGTCTGCTGCAAATCATTATTATGCTTTGGTGAAAAATTATCAAATAAAAGAAAATAGCCGTGACAACTTAAAACATTACCTGTCAACCTTTCAGTCATCCGTCAATGCCTTGCTCAGCCTTGACATAAACATGCAAGATTTTCTCCTGTTGCAGCTTGCTTTACACAAATTGCCTTCTGACGTCCGTATGCTGTACGAACAAAAACAAACGGAGGATGATAATAAAATTCCTACCTTTCAGGATTTGATAAAATTTATCACCAACTTAGAAAGGTCATACGAAATCATTCAGGCTGAATCGCCTCCTAGTTCGCCTCCCAGTACACCACCTGTCAATAGGCGATCGTTTCCCGGCACAAGTGGTTTCAAAGGCACACCTAACCAGGCAAAATTTGTAAATAAATCTGCAAAGACTCTGTTAGTTCAAACCTCTCAGGAAGCTCGACCCAACACTACCTGTTTTCATTGCAATGGCAATCACAAAAGAAAGTGGACGTCAAACAACCCAGCACTGATAGCCCAATTTCCTCCAGAACACCTGGAAAATCCTTTCATTTTTTCTGATGAAAACCAAACAGTAAAAATTCTTGGTATTCGTTGGTGTCCATCTTCTGATACCTTTTCGTATAACTATATTCCGTTCAAAGGGAAAATCACCAAACGCAGTATCTTGTCCTACATCTCCCAATTTTTCGATCCTCTTGGTTGGCTTTCGCCTGTCGTTTTTTGGGCCAAATGTTTCATGCAACGTCTTTGGACTGCTTCATTGGATTGGGATGACCCGTTATGCTCTGAATCCGAAGAGGATTGGAAAAAATTCGTTGTTGGATTATCAGCTGTAAGTGAAATATCATTTCCACGTCGCGCCACTATTGACAACGCTCATTATCGTCTCATCGGTTTTTGTGATGCGTCACAGCATGGCTTTGCCGCCGCCGTTTATCTGCATTCAGAAAGTAATGACAACCGAGTCAACATGCAACTGCTTGTAGCCAAAAGTCGTGTCGCCCCGCTAAAAACTGTCTCCATCCCTCGACTAGAGCTCAATGCCGCAGTGCTATTGTCACGATTGATAGCATCAACTCAACAGGTCCTATCCACTCTTCCTATACAGGAAATTCGACTGTACACTGATGCTAGTACTGTATTGGATTGGCTTAATACGCCATCTTACAAACTCAAAGCACTTGACACATTTACGCAGCCGAGCTCTCAAGGTGGAACGAAGGCAAGGAATCCAAAAGGTTTGGTTGATCAATCCTTGAGTAGTACGTGGTCCAGAATGCAAACCTAAAGTATGAAAGTGATCAATGGCGAGATCAGTTAGATGTGATTTCTTTGGCAGAAGCATAGGAAACTTGGATCTGTCCGGCAACACGGAGTGACATAGTCTACCACCAGCACGAAGGATACCACCGTTGGAGATAAACGGAGACAGCGAACGTAACGAGTCAGGAATCTTTCCCTTCTTCATACAGGCAATCTCTTGATCAAAGTAGTCTTGTTGCGTTAGACGTACTACGGTGAGTTCAGCAACTTTGAGTTCTTTGACAGACAAAACAGTAGATTTTGACGCTATATGCTTACGAGAGTGATTTACGAACCGATGAATGTAAGCAAATACACGTATGAGTTTTTGAAAACTCGACATTCTTTGGTAGAAGTCAGTGAATCTTTCTGGAGAGGTGACCACAAGAGTTGTGGCCGGAACAGGTTTCAATTCAGGAATCTCCAAGTGGACCTTTCTACTGTAGACAAGCAGAGGCCAAGACTTAGATGACACGTGAAATTGCGGTGGTCCCTTCCACCACAGTCCTGAGTTTTGAAGCGTGGCAGCAGTGCATCCACGGGAACCCACATCAGCTGGATTACTGTGCGTAGGAATGTGAGCCCAACATTTAAGTGCGGTGAGTTCCAGGATGGTCACCACTCGATGTGAAAAGTTTCAACAACTGCCTGTTGACTCTCGTTACGATGTACTTCGTCAGCACAAACGATGCTTTGCTTGTTTTTCCACTCATCCTCGTGCAAATTGTACTTCAAACAAAAGTTGTCGAACATGTAACAGCAAAAGCCACAACACTATGCTTTGTCAGACAAATGTTCAAAGCTCGTCTGTCAATTCAACGCCGAGTAGTGTGCAAACGGGCGCACTCGGACCTGTTTTATCACCATCAAGCTGTGCAAACAGTCAGAATGCAACTTTCTCTTGTCACGCCTCAACCGTCGATACTGTTTCGAAGATTGTGTTACTCGGCACAGCAAAAGTATTAGTAAAGGATGCATATGGTCAGTGCCAGGAAATTCGAGCTGTTCTCGATTCTGGCAGTCAACGCAGTATAATCACCGCAGACTGCGCTGCACGTCTTGCTCTTAAACAATGCCCTGTTGACTTCACACTCACTGGTATAAATTCTCAAGTAAACAAGGCTACTTTCAGCGTAGATCTCAGTCTTCGGTCTCGAGACGCTCGTCAACGTCCAATTCATGTACAGTCTGTAGTCATGGATCGCATCACTAGTGAATTGCCTTCCATTAATCTCCACAAGGATGTAGCTGCCCAATTCTCAGGCCTGCAACTTGCTGACCCTGATTTTTATCGCCCTGCCAAGGTCGACCTACTCATTGGAAGCGACGTGTATCCATATTGCCTGTCAGACGGCCCACGCTCCGTAATCAAAGGCAATCCTTCTGCTATATCTACCATGTTCGGATATGTCCTAGTCGGCACTGTAGTCAATCGCCAATCATTCTCATCACGTCAAGTGACGTCCACCACCTTGTTCTCAACTCTGAACGATAGGGTTGATCTCCAACTTAAACGGTTTTGGGAAATAGAGGAAGTCGAAACACCCAAATCTATATCTCCTCAAGACCAATATTGTGAAGACTTGTTTGTTCAAACCACGACGAGAGTACAGGGCGGGCGGTACATGGTTTCACTGCCAGTTGCTCCTGAAGCTACTGAAATTGGATCGAATCGTCCAGCCGCTGTTGGTTCCTTTCTTAACTTGGAACATCGCCTTTCAAAAAACCCCGAAGTGCAGGACAAGTATAACAATTTCATGCAGGAATACTTGGACCTTAGCCACATGTCTGTTGCGCACACTCCGTCTTCGTATATAATTCCAAACCATTGTATATTCAAAAGGCACGATCCCCACGCAAAAATCCGGGTCGTGTTTAATGCCAGTTCTCCAGATCACACTGGTGTGTCACTCAACGAACGTCTTCTTGCAGGTCCCAAGCTTCAAAGTGACCTTCAACACATATTGATATCATTCAGTACTCACAAATTTGTCATCACCGCAGACTGTCGTCAGATGTATCGTCAAATTATACTTCGTCCGGAAGATCGACATCTCCAAGTGACGACTCAACTTCAACGCTCCAAGTGGAACAAGAACTCGGCGTCACTCCATGAAGGGCAACTTGTACTCTTACAAGACGGAGAGTCAGCACCACTGCACTGGCCTGTCGGACGAATCCTCTCCCTTCATCCCGCTCCTGATTCCGTTACCCGAGTTTTGACCATACGTACCGCAAATGGTACCGTAGTGCGACCCGTCAATAAGGTTGCACCCTTTCCAGTTTTGTAAATGCACGTCGTCACCCCCGTCACTATTTGAAAAACCATAGGTTTTTGGCGGGCGGTGTGTTAGATGTAGTGTTTAGCTAATTTTCAGTTGTAATTAATTTTCATTGTGTAAGTATCCTGTGTTTGTCTTTCCTCGTAACTTTAATTTCACGTACGATTTGGTAAGTTCAAATAGTGCGCGAGTGCGTGTCGTTTTATGCAAGACCAACCACAAATCGATCTCTCGCGCGTGCGCTGAACTCTGTTCTGTTGTTCGCTCCATAGTATCACGTGTGTTCGCGTCGCCTTCGCAGGCCTGCCTCTTTTTCGTATGTAACGTTTTCCGCAAATACGGTAAACGGTATAAAACTCACGCAAAAGTTCGAAAAATCGTGTATGTGCGAACTGTTCATCAACACCGCAGTTTTCACTACATCAACTACCACAACAAGCAGCTTCCGCTACATGCGGTCTTATAACCTACATGAGTGCTTCCCATCAAATCACAGGTACTGTAAGTAATTTGTATTTCATCAGTGTAAATGGCAATTGCTGGGAGGGAATTTACAACTCCCACAACAATTCCAGCAATCGACCAAGTTCAGTTGGGGTTAACAACCAATTCTAGCTTTCTAAAGAACCAGTGTTTATCAGAGCCTATAATTAATCCCGACATACCTTTTAAACAATATGAAATAAAAATGATGAGATCTCAATAGGGTGTGTGAGCGTGAGTGAAAGAAAAAAGGGAGGTGGAAATTTCACAAACCACAAAGTACTGATTTGCAATTCAAGACTTTCTTTTGTCTTATCTTTTTTTTGGAATTATTTGTTTAACATTACAAAGAAAATACTAATGTTTTTTTATTAAAATAAAATCAGATTTCTTATTATAATGTGTTAGCTTAGTTAATTACGCACTATACCCTTAACCTATTCTCTGTGTCAATAAGTTCGCCTAGACGGCCCTGGAGTTTTTTCTGTGAGGGAGTTTTCGTTTATTTATCAAAATTTTCTTCGGGAAAGTGAAATGGTTTCCACATTTCCTCCAAAAAATGTGGTGGGGACTTTGGGACTCTTCTGGCTGTTTGAAGGTAAGTCGAGAAAAGAGTAATAGTCGGGATAGATTTTCTTCTTTTTATTTTTTTCGAACAGTTACAAAGCATAGTCATATTACCAGAAAATTTTATTGTGTAGCTATTTAATTAACATTGTTTTTCATTCATTTATGAATTTGAAGTAATTTGTCAATCAATTTGACTCTGGCGTTTCCAATTTAACAAACCAAAGAATACAAAAGTTTATTCAGAATGCCTTTTGAATCATCAATAAAATGATTTATACTCATATTTTTATGTAACAGTTTGAGCCAAATTGAATGTACCATACATTAAGACGATGAAACAGCATCCGTGATGTCTGACTTCCGAGTAACCAGCACTTCACTATTGACCTAGTGTATTAGTTGCTAAATTAATGTATGGCTTCTTCTGCATCCACCAAGTTTTTGTAACACTGCATTTCTTCCATTGCCTTGGCTATTATACCTTTCATCACCTCTTAATTTATATTTCACTTTATAAAAATATAATATTTGATGAACTACTTTTATGATATGATGAAATCACTCTCCCTGGAATACATGGTACCAACCCACCTACTTACAATATTACACTGTCTATATTCCCTTCATTGATACTCTCATCATGAATGTCATTCTGTTTATACATCATACAAAATATAATCTATATATCTATATATATAAAAGAGAAATACCACTGACTCACTCACTGATTCATCACGAAATCTCCGAAACTATAACACCTAGAAACTTGAAATTTGGCATGTAGGTTCGTTATGTAATGTAGGTATCCGCTAAGAAGGGATTTTTGGGAATTCGACCTTTAAAGGGGTAAAAAGGGGGGAAAGTTTGCCTGACTGACTGACATAGAATCAACGTAGAGCAAAAACTACTGAATGGATATCAATGAAACTTTGAACATAGCTTCATCATAGGTCTTAGGTGCTCACTAAGAAACGGTTTTAAAAACTTTCACTCCTAAGGGGCAACCCCCCCCCCATTGTACGTATGTATGTTCCACATCTCCTCCTAAACCACTGGACCGATTTCAACCAAACTTGGCACAAATATTTTACGCGACGGGAGAACCAACATAGAATAGGTGCTTTTTTCGATGGGGTCCTTGGGGGGTTCTTTGGGGTCTTCTACGTCTCCTCCTAAATCACTGGACCGATTTCAACCAACCTTGGCACAAATATTTTACGCAACGGGAGAACCAACATAGGATAGGTGTTTTCTTCGATGGGGTCCTTTGGGGTCTTCCACATCTCCTCCTAAACCACTGGACCGATTTCAACCAAACTTGGCACAAATATTTTACGCAATGGGAGAACCAACATAGGACAGGTGTTTTTTTCGATACGATCCTCTGGGGGGTCCTTTGGGTCTTAAAAAACTATTAGATCTGGTTACTATGGCAACCCAATAGAATAGATTCTGGTTACCATAGCATCGGTGGAAGTCTCCCGCGTAGGAAATAGCGCGGGAGTCGTCCGACGGGCCTTTCCCTGAACGATACCTCTGAAACCTTCTGGTTTCACGATATCTCTGAAACCACTGAATGGATATCAATGAAACTTTGAACATAGCTTCATCATAGGTCTTAGGTGCTCACTAAGAAACGGTTTTACAAACTTTCACTCCTAAGGGGCAAAAAACCAAATACTGAAATTTATCCACTGTAAGTGGTTGACATCTCAGTTTACTGGAAACCCTGAATACATTTAGTCCTGAGTTTTTAATCATTGTTTTAAATTGAAAAAAAACTTCATTGTTTGCAGGTTCTTATAGTCGAGAAAATTTCGAAGTTCAATTAATTAATAAATGTATGTCCTTTTTTTCTCGGAAACGGCTCTAACGATTTTCTCGAAATAAATAAAAACAGCTGTTGCTATGAATGTAAATAAACAAACTAAGAGTTGAGAATTTGTACAATCTATCTAATCCTATACTATTAAGCGAGCAATAATTGTACAATTATGTACAACGTGAAACTCCGTAGCGAAGCACGGGTATTTTGCTAATATATATATAAAAGAGAAATACCACTGACTCACTGACTGATTCATCACGAAATCTCCGAAACTATAACACCTAGAAAATTGAAATTTGGCATGTAGGTTCCTTATGTGATGTAGGTATCCGCTAAGAAGGGATTTTTGGAAATTCGACCTTTAAAGGGGGAAAAAGGGGGGAAGTTTGCCTGACTGACTGACATAGAATCAACGTAGAGCAAAAACTACTGAATGGATATCAATGAAACTTTTAACATAGCTTCATCATAGATCTTAGGTGCTCACTAAGAAACGGTTTAAAAACTTTCACTCCTAAGGGGCAACCCCCCCCCCATTGTATGTATGTTCCACATCTCCTCCTAAACCACTGGACCGATTTCAACCAAACTTGGCACAAATATTTTACGCGACGGGAGAACCAACATAGAATAGGTGTTTTTTTCTATGGGGTCCTTTGGGGGGATCTTTTGGGGTCTTCCACATCTCCTAAACCACTGGACCAATTTCAACCAAACTTGCCACAAATATTTTACGCAACGGGAGAACCAACATAGGATAGGTGTTTTTTCGATGGGGTCCTTTGGGGGTTCTTTGGGGTCTTCCACATCTCCTCCTAAACCACTGGACCGATTTCAACCAAACTTGGCACAAATATTTTACGCGACGGGAGAACCAACATAGGGTAGGTGTTTTTTCGATGGGGTCCTTTGGGGGGTTCTTTGGGGTCTCCACATCTCCTCCTAAACCACTGGACCGATTTCAACCAAACTTGGCACAAATATTTTATGCAACGGGAGAACCAACATAGGATAGGTGTTTTCTTCGATGGGGTCCTTTGGGGTCTTCCACATCTCCTCCTATACCACTGGACCGATTTCAACCAAACTTGGCACAAATATTTTACTCAACGGGAGAACCAATCTTAGGGTAGGTTTTTTTTTCGATACGATCCTTCGGGGGTCCTTTGTGGGGTCTTCCACATCTCCTCCTAAACCACTGGACCGATTTCAACCAAACTTGGCATAAATATTTTATGCAACGGGAGAACCAACATAGGACAAGTGTTTTTTCGATACGATCCTTTGGGGGGTCCTTTGGGTCTTAAAAACTATTAGATCTGGTTACTATGGCAACCCAATAGAATAGATTCTGGTTACCATAGCATCGGTGGAATTCTCCCGCGTTGGAAATAGCGCGGGAGTCGTCCGACGGGCCTTCCCCGGAGTTCATCCATGGAACCTGGGGAGTCTTAGGTCGGATCCCACGAAAGACGGCGGGGCCATAGTCCACGGTTCTTATAAATAAAGATATAGGTTATAATATCAAAGGTGGTGTATGCATCTTAAGAAACTTCTTAATAGTGTGTGAATTCAGAGTTGTTTCAGTTTGAATTTAAAAGTGGATAAGTTAAGATCAAAGTAAGTTATAAGCGAGTATAAAAAACAAAGTTTTGATACCAAATGTATTCAGATCATAGTGTTCAGACAATATAAATGCACTTGCTTCAGTTTGAATTTAAAAATTGATAAGCTGAAATCTATAGAGATATTGTATTGTTAGAATAAGTTTAGGAGCCACTAATTTAACAAATGTCTTATTTCAACATTAACACAATGAATTATAAAAGACAGTAAATACGCAGCGCGTGCAAGTACTGTAGACATTTTATTGAAAACTAATTTAGCTGTTCGCCCTCTCCCAGAGTTAGAAATCGAGCAGGAGCATCACACGCAACAGAATTCTTCTCCAGATATAAGAATACAGTTTATGACATGTTCTTAAACAGGTGCGCTACAGAGTATTACTCCAGTGAGAATGCGAATGTAACAATATAAGGAAGATTATACAATATACAAGTAATATAACGTTAGAACAAGAATAGGTGCCTATGAGCCTATGAATAAATTATGAACCCGAGCAACGCTGGGTAAATCGGCTAGATATAGATATCTATATAAGCCAAATACCACTGACTGACTCACTGATCACGATATCTCTGAAACCACTGAATGGATATCAATGAAACTTTGAACGTAGCTTCATCATAGGTCTTAGGTGCTCACTAAGAAACGGTTTTAAAAACTTTCACTCCTAAGGGGCAAAAAACCAAATAATGAAATTTATCGCAGGAATTGCATACTTTGTAAATGAAGTGGTTGACATCTCAGTTTATTGGAAACCCCGAATACATTTAGTTCTGAGTTTTTAATCATTGTTTTAAATTGAAAAACTTCGTTGTTTGCAGGTTCTTACAGTCGAGAAAATTTCGAAGTTCAATTAATTAATAAATGTATGTCCTTTTTTTTCTCGGAAATGGCTCTAACGATTTTCTCGAAATAAATAATAAATAGCTGTTGCTATGAATGTAAATAAACAAACTAAGAGTTGAGAATTTGTACAATCTATCTAATCCTATACTATTAAGCGAGCAATAATTGTACAATTACGTACAACGTGAAACTCCGTAGCGAAGCACAGGTATTTTGCTAGTATACAATAAAAAACGTTTTTTACCACTTTTGCCACTTATACATATATTTTCAACCAAGTACTACTCACCGATCAACCCACCAATCGCACTGTCGACTTTTTAACTGGCACATTTTTTTCAAATATATGTCTTCACATGGATTGTACCATGATAAGACCCCCAATGAGTTTGTATACCTTCAGACATGAAAACTCTCATTGTCCTAAAAAACCTAGGTGGGTTAGTGAGCATATGGCACCACAACCATGCTTTACTCTATCTTTACCTATGGGTACTTAGCCTGTTGATTTGGCAACTTCCTTCTCAGGATCCCAACACAGTAAAGGTGAGGTACAATTCTGTCCTGAACCAGTCAGTACAGGCTCACCTCCACAGCTTTCCAGATCCTATAGCAACAATAATAAAAAATTTCAACACGTGGCCTTTCATCTTTCCATATCCTTACACTGGCTTGTTTCTCCTAGAAGTGCTGCATTTGACTTGAATAAATTGCTGGTTTGTATAACAAATTACAGATTACAACCTCATAAGCGAAATTACAATCTTAGAGTAACATTAACACAATAGTTAATACAAATAAATTGGGACCACATGATTAGAACAATACACTATTGTAAAGACATATTTACAATTTAATATATTTGTTTTTATTAACCCAAACTCATTGTCTAAATAGTCCAAGTATATCCAACACATATTCAGATGTCCAGGATTTCATTACACACTTACCCCTAGTATCATAGATCAGTCTTACATTGTATTTATACAACTCAGTATTATCTATTCCCCAAACTGTACTTTTAATACAAGACCCATTAAACCTTACAGCACTACAATTTAACAACATATTACAATAATAATATTCAATATTATTCAATTGAAATCCATAAAAACTATAGACCTTGTCGACATCATGAACAGTCAAGTCACATTTAGGATTATTTCTCAATATCAGGTAAGTTACAAAATTGTAATCATCATCATCACTTACATCAATTAAATCAGCTTTATCATCATAGGGTAAGTAATTATTTTTTACACTACTCTTTCTCTCTCTCTACACCTATAATATACACTAACGCTCCATAGCTTCTATTAACATAGCTCAAATATTTTTATCTTTATATTTCTCCACTTCATATCATATGACCTATTCCACTCCTCCTAAACTATGTCACTCCATGCAGAGGGCACAAAAAACTCTGTGAAGTTATTTATTAACCCACATTTAAATAATTAAATAATCTCCCACTTACCGTAATTTAGCCAAGGTCCGCTACACGAACTGTGAAATGCAAGTATGGTTTAAGGCTATTTCAGTAACATACGCAATTCATTTGTATCACACAATTCAAACTATTTCATTTTTTTTACTTCAAATTATTTAAATTTTTTTTATCTCTTCGCTCAAAATAAAATATCTCAAATATACATAAAACAAAACATTTCTCTAAATAGGATATACTTAGTCTAATTATATTTCTAAATAAGGCGAACCCAGCTTGCTCATTCACTCATCCATTCGTATTTAAATTGACCAAAATTTATTTTTGAGCGCTCTTTTAATGTAGATTAATCAAATTGGGAAATGGTTGTCTTCTACTTCTTAACCTTCGGCGTCCCACTCATCACCACGTGCTGCGTTCGTTTGTAGGTGCAAAAAGTTTAATTTATCACATTTTTTGATTCCGATTTAAATACTGCACTCACTGTTCATTTTAAGACACCATTTCACCACTTCTATTCTTTTCTATTAATACTTAAAAAATTTACTTATGAGCCACGTGTTGTGGTTCGCCTGGCCAGGCGGAGTGTCGATGGGTGACTCCTGAGAGCGTTAACAAAATGCCCCACTCCAAAAGTTGGACAAAACGGAAATTACAATGCCTGCTGGTGACAAAATGTTCGTCAATTTTCACACAGTATGGGCTGTCCAGGTGTGTTAGATGTTGACGAAATTGCACTGGCATTCGTCACGTGACTCTGGTAGGCGTGGTTTTTGTCAGATTTCCGCCAGCAATCGAGCACATGGTGATACAATTTTACATTTTGGCCGTGTGGGCTAGCGTCCTTTCAGACCAAGGTGCGTCCTATCTGCGCGCGTGCTCAAATTGCGCGTTTGAGTGCGTCACACAACACTTGATTTCCTGGAATGAAATTGCATTCTACGGTCACACTTTGCAAAACTATGTTACTGCGTTCTTTGTCTGACTGAAACCGTTTTGTGTAGGGGACTTGCTACCGTATTTATACATGGAAGTTACAATTGAAAATTATGTAAATTTAATAAAATAAAATACCCCATTCTGCCCCATTACAAGACCCCCCCCCCCCCAATGAGAGGTCTTTTGTCGAGACAGAAGAACTCTCATTGCTAAACCCCTAAGAGGATCGGAGAGGATATGGTGCCAACAACCCTCCATGAATTCTTAACGCATCATGGGTAAACTACCCCCCTAGTTCGGCGACCCTGGCTGCACCTGAACGAAATTACTGGACTTCTCTACTCGAGATCCCAACACCATAAAATCGAACAGATACGCACCATAATGCACCTCACCTTCTAACATTCCACCCCCAAAATCAAAACCCTGGCCTTATACCATGCCAGATCCTCAACCGATATGTTCCCCCTTACATGCATACTGGGTTGCCTTTAGCAAATACTGGGTGCATACACATACTCATTATTTCTGCATATAACCTTTCTACACTACTTTGTTGCTTTAAAATTCATAAAAACATGTCATACTTGAACTCTAATTTTCTCTTAGTATTTCTTCGATTAGACATTACAATTTCAACTCAAAATAATTAAGCAAACCCCCTTAAATCATTTAAATTCTGTTAATTCAAAGAAATCAATCTAATTCCACTATCAAAATGTTATATTACCATTAATTCCATCAAAATACCAAAAATCTTTTATATGAATCTACCATTCTCCTTCACTAACTACTCACAATCATAAAAAACAAATAAACTGAACATCTTATTAAAACATAAATTCACTTATCTTAATATTTGTTTATAACACAGAATATGAATAATATAAACCAGTTAACACATTAGCATACAGTCAACAATATACCCTAAACATCAAAACACCATCTATAAGGCAGGCATAATACAAATCAAAAAAAATTTTTTTTTTTTTCAAAAAAATTTTAATTTCTCAAAATATTTCTTTTCTTGATATTCAGAAAAAAAACAAAAATATTTAATTCAATCAAGAAACAAAATGGCATCAATCAATTACTAGAAACGGGTCTTGTCTCTAACATCAACCATCAGCTGATCTCTCTGGGTCAAGTCAACAACCTTGACATATATACACTACACAAAGCTACCCTGTAAAATACATGACACAGGTTTGTAAATTTTACCTTCACACATAATACAACATAATAAACATAGAACATTCAAAAATAACATGGTTATCATTACTTCACAATAAACAATAAAATTCATATTTAAATTGGCCCAAAATTTACACATTTTACAGTTTCAATTTGACTTTCAAGTTTTACTCAATTTTTTACTGCTTTCATTTATTATTTCATTTTAACTCTGATTTTCTCTAGCATTTCCATTCTCAATTAGTTTGGGTGACTCTTAGTTATTCATAACGTTTCGATTTACAACTTGGGTGTTTAAATAGAACCTCACACCCCTTCTGACTCTAACACTCACTAACGGATTTTACCTAGTATGACACCCATCTCTCAAAACACTTATCTCCACTAACTTACTACTCTAGCTCCCACTTACTCATTCTACCCTTATAACAAACTATTACAAAATACCCTCTACCTTCTTTGTACTTAGGATGTGTGTTCCCTTCCCAATGCTCATTCCCTCATTTGGTTCCTGGACCCTCCCTAGGTAACCCTTTCCGGCGCATATTGGTTCACCACCCGCCACAACGCTTTTCGTTGAGGACTCCTTATCACACCACCCCCCTTACAAAATTCCCCATCAACTAATTATTCTTCCATTACATCACTTTCATCTGCAAAATATCCCCATTTCTTTACTACCTAAATATCACTCTCATTACTCTACATATATTCCCCTTAGCTACTGTGTCACTATCAGTACTCAAATTCTACCTTACGTTTATTCACAATAATATTGTTCTCTCTAACACCCCTTCAAAATTGATTTGATTGGCTTAAATGCCCTACTTAAAACATTATTATCACCCAAGTTCTCTCTTTCATCACCCATTGAAAATTCATAACTATCTCAAATACATCTCATCTGTACAGAATCCGGTCCGCGTGGACCAAAAAATGTTTAGTAAAAGGCTGTAGCTTGTGTAAGTTCGTTCATAGATGAATCACCAGGAAGCAGAAATGATGAAGAGTGTGGACTGTATTTAATTCATTTATTTGAAGTTCAACATTACATTAAATATGTAGTTAGTAGTTGTTTTTGAATAACAGGTTGGCTAATGAGCATGTCGTATATAGAAAGTATCAAAAAATTTTTAAGTTACATTAATAACGGGCCTAATTGGCCATAAGTGAAATGTGTTGGCCTAAGGCCTACATTAAATGTCGCGACAAGAAAATATGACAGTGAGGCAGCGGGCGTGCCGGCCGCCGCAAGCTAGCATTTGAGACGAACTGTACAGAGTTTCGACATGAGTAATCAGATTAGAACAAAAAGTAAGAAGCAGATTAGCCAACCTATAAAGTAAAATTATCGCGCTACTGCACATCATCATTCAAATTAAAATCTTTTAACCACATTGAAAATCTATTAGTCAAACATTAATTATATTCAAACATTTAATTACATTGAAAAATCTGCAAATCAGTGAAGTATTACATATATCACACCAGTAATCAGCTGATGTTATTTCGCCGTGAACCATTTCCTATTCTGTGCTGAAAACCTCGCCTAACGTTCTTTGGGATTTTTCTGATATATAAGGGTGGTTATATAGCAGGATTTTTATAAGGGCAAGAGTGTAAGGGTTTCGATATATAACCATAAAAAATATCGTGGCGACCTGAGTAATTTAATTAGGTAAGTTTTACAGGGGAATATGACGGTAAGTACAATTCTGGCAGCAGTGAGCAGTATTATTCTGAAATCTTCTGATGGTAATAAGATTAAATAAAAAGGTAAAAGTCAGTACCTTCACATACTAATAACAATACATCTCAATATCCAAATATATTACATGCTTCATTTATTATCCATTAGAATCTAAATCTCATAATTATTTAAAATCATTATCAAACTTTCTTCAATTATTTAAAATTCTACAGTACATGGTTTACTTAAAAAATACATAAAATACATTGACATCAACACACAAAAATATACAATCCAAATTATCATTTAATCATTTACCATAACTCAGTTCATAAACAGTCCATTTCAAAAACACTGTCCACATAATTAAATGTTCATTAACACAATAAAATATCTATCCTCCTGTAACGGTATGGAATTGTAGGGCCAAGGTAATATCTTAAAAAATTTGTATTCCCTATGTAGTCAACGTTCACCTTTTGGGAACCTCGAGTTAGTCAACCAGTATGCAGTTTGTCACCAGAGTAATCATATCAGACAGTAGTAGGAAGCAGCATAGTTCGTTAATCAAAAACAGTGGCCTCAGACGCGCAAGATAGGGCGTAAAATAAAAACGGCCTATCCAATAAAACAGTAAGAAGATTATAAATTATACAATACATTACAATAAAATTATAAACAGTGTACAATATAGCGCAGTCAATTAACTATATAGTGTTCGAGCAAATTTAAAGCCGGCTATATAAAAAAACATACAGTATACATCTTCCAGTGCATAAAGTATTTAACAGCAACCAAACTCGATGTTAATAGTGCCAGAGTGCGTAAAAACGAGTAAAACGGTTATCATGAGACGGCGTAGCAAACCAGAAGAAAACGTAATGGATGGGTAACTAAAATCACAGCATATTAACATTTAAACCACTGTTAAGTAAATGATGATTATTCATCATAAAACTAAAACTTAAAACGAAAAAACAAATAGAGATCTCTAAGAGAAAAGTTTTTTTTATTAAATATAAGAGCAAGGGGAAAAGAGGAAAAAACGTACTGGTTTATTCAAAAATATATAATTTGTTATAGGTTAAGAAAGATTTCATTTAGTAATCTGTTTGAATTCAATGTGTTACTAATATAAAGTAATAGATGAGTGTTTAATTGATGAAGTAATTAATTTGGCTAATAAACTAGAAGCGATTTGTTTGAAAACAAACTGTGTATTTATATGTGTACTGATAACCTTCAAATAATTCTTTCTGCAGCTGTGTTCGTCTGCAGAACCTTGGAGATATCCATAAGGTAAGAGTTTAACATATCTGCACTAATTAATAGAGTCTCAGTGGCACCCGATCAATTGGACGATCTGTGTGATTTATAAATCACACAGATCAGGCCTAATTAAGCTGCAGAACGGGTTATTTGAGAGGGAGGACGTTTTGGTAAATTATATAAACATAGTGAAATAGTAAAAGGGTTAAGTTAATATTGGATAAGATTAAAATTTCTATGTAACGTTCCATAAATAAGATAAAAATGGCAGGTAATAATAATGAAAGTACTGTAATTGATTTTAACAAATCAGATATTAGTAATAGCCTTGAAACACATTCAACTCCGAATGTAGATCAAGATGAAAAAGATAGATAGACAAATATTAAAGATGAAACAACGGTCACAGAGGACTCTGGAGTCCAGTTGACTCCAACCTCAACAAAATGTAGTAACAAGTTAGACAATGATATGATGAGTGTTATATTAAGCCAATTCGATAAAATGAATTGTAAATTTGATAAATTGAGTAGTGACGTTAGCGAAGTCGAGAGTAGTTTCGAAGAACAGAATAATAAATTTGACACCAAATTTGACGAGCTTAAAATGGACATTAATGAAGTAAAAATTAAGTGTGAGAGTAATTTCAATGAATTGAAATACGAATTAAGCAAAATAAATGAAATATGTAGTGAAACAAAAAGAAAAACAGATGAGTTAGGAGAGAGTGTGTGTGTGGTAGACGGTAAAACAATTACAGTAAATGACAAATTAGAAAGCTTGGCAAGTAAAGAGAGTAATGATGTTGAAAATGTGGTATCAGATAGTGAGGATACAGAAATAGTCAGTGAGATAGTGAGTGAGAATGAGAGAGTAATGGGTTGTAGATGGGGAGAAACAAATGTTAATCAGTTAGAGAGAGAGTATGAAGAGTGTACAGAGGGTAAAATTTTCCCGTGGTGTGGTTGTGGGTGAAGAAAATGCTTCACGAGTGTATTTGGGAGACGTATGGTCTACAAATAATTGTCCCTTGATTTTTTGTGCATCTGGTAAGGCCAGGATGTGTTGTAACAATGTTGTGTTGCCCTCTGTGTGGAATGAGAATGTGAAATGTTGCAAGGAATGTTGTGATGAGAGAGAGAAAGAGTTAGAGTGGTTCAAGCTAAATAGAGGTTATGGAGAGTTGATAGAGAAGATGAATATTAAGAGATTTATGATAAATAATGTAGACATATCTTGTGCAGTAGTAGACAGTGGTTATATTGATGATGAATATGTACCTGTAGGAAGAATTAGTGTACTTGTAGTGGATGAATATGATGAGACAATAACGTACCTGGGTGTAACAACAAATACTGATGGAGACGACAAAAAATATTAATGTAAACATGGTGTATGATAAGGTAATTATGGGGGGTTACCCTAAAAATTATTATGATGGTATATTGAAAAAAAAACAAAATTTTATGGTTACAACACAAAAAATAGCCATATGATGAATGCAAATAGAATTGAAAAATGCTATGTGAAAACAAGACTAATTTTTGACGATGGAGGTTGAATATGAACTCAGAATGGACATTTTAAGTACTTGAGTATATGGTTCTGACTTTGTTGATTTAGGTAATGAAGTGTGGCAAATAATGGAATTCTGACGAAAAGTTGTAAATAAATTTATTGGTGTTAAATGTATTGTGTCCAGATTATATTGTGGTAATCTAGATTATAGTTTATGTAACAACGTTTATAGTATGATATAATAATATTTTATGTTGTTAATTAACAATAACGATTAACAAAAGGTATTCAGTAAATTTATTTTGAATTCTGTTTGTATTAAAAGTGTTTTAAATAATGTAATTAAAGTTAAACTGTTCTGGTTGGAGTTAAAATGAAGTTAATTTAAAAATGTGAATTTTGATGAAGTCAAATTAATTTTGATTTAAATTTTGGTATGAATTGGTACAAAAATAGTAGTTGATAAATATGTTAACTAAAAAATTTATAGAAATTGAAAGTTGAAGTAAGTATATGTGTCAGTATGTGTTGTAAGCAGAATGTTTAGGCTGAGTGAGTGTTTATGACAGTGTTTATACCACCAGTCTGGCAGACAACTGTTAATGTAAACAGGTGTGTTGTATGTTTTGACTAATGTTTACAGCCAGGTGTTGAAGTTGATAACTGTTGTATTCTGCTGAATCATCGCCAGCAGTGAAACCCTATTATGAAACAAAAGAATTGTAAGATGTGTTGAAATGGAGGTAGCTTTTTATTGTAGTGCAATTAATATTTTTGCTTTGAACAAATAAGATTGAAATAATGAGGTAATTACTGTAACTTAGAGTTTGAGAAGTTAAATTAAATTAATTTGGTAATTAAATTAATTAAAAAGATGAATTTTAATAATGAATCTATTTCGATTCAAATTTCAAAGGTAACTGTAGATTAAATAATAATTGATGAAAAAATATAATGATTACAATATTCATTCAAAACTGAAAACTGAAGGAAATGTTTGGGCTAAGATAGTGTTTGGAAAATAAGATGTGCATATGATTGTTCATGTAAACTTTTATCAATGTCAATCCATATTTTACGTTTAACTGTAGATTCCCCACCTAAGTGCGGCCATGACCTCACCGGATCATGACTGTGAAAGTAGTTAATTGTGACAAATCATAAATTTTACTTGATATAACCGGCTTGTGGTTTGTTTTGTTTTGTTAACCCGGTGGTTTGTTAGACTTAGTAGGGGGGTTATTTTTTTGGGGAATCTTCCAAATTTTGGAACAGGGCTATTTTCACCCAGATAGGGGCGGTAGTCCATTAGGGGCGTATTACTCAATACCAGTAAGTAGTATACTGAATTTTTATTGTAACGCCGAAGCAAGGATGGGGTGGAATAAAAGAAAAAATGTCCACCCCTTCCGCATCAGTCCTTGTGGAATCAGCTGGGCGCTACAGTCCAGGGGGGGTAATAGTGAGTGTGGATAAGGGGGTGACCCAGTTACAGGTCATGAGGGAGATGTGATTACGGCTAGGTTGAGGTCTGCAAGGGCCAAGAAGCCTAGTGCTGAACGCAGTAGATTGTAACGAGTATCAGGGGTTAAGGGACTATTAGGGGGGTAGAAAAAAAAAATTTTGGTTGGTATTTTGTATAATCAATGTTACGTTGGAGGAGTAATAATATTGTGAACATTATTCCATTTGTATGAAATTTATATGATTAAACTGTAAGTAGATAGTAAGTTTATATATCAATTTTAGACCAAGCCAGTACTTTGCAAATAAAAGAACCAGTACTTTGAGAATGAACCAGTATTACTAAGAGGATACAAATCAGTTGTGGATATGGAGTGATGAAAGGCCGTTTGTTAATTTTTTAATTAAATGTTACAGAGCCAGGTGATACTGTGGCGGGCATCTGTCCGAGCTTATGGTGTTGGGATCTCGAGTAGAGAAGTCCAGTAAGGTCGGAGGGGTGCTGCCACAGTCACCAGACTAGGGGGGTAAGTACCCATGATTTTAGTAAAGAGTTCAGGGGGGTTGTGGTGCCATATCCTCACTGATCCTTTTAGGTTTTAGGCAACGAGAGTTTGAATGCTTCAACCTTCAACCTCTCATTGGGGGGGGGGGTATTGTAACGGTACGGAATTGTAGGGCCAAGGTAATATCTTAAAAAATTTGTATTCCCTATGTAGTCAACGTTCACCTTTTGGGAACCTCGAGTTAGTCAACCAGTATGCAGTTTGTCACCAGAGTAATCATATCAGACAGTAGTAGGAAGCAGCATAGTTCGTTAATCAAAAACAGTGGCCTCGGACGCGCAAGATAGGGCGTAAACTAAAAACGGCCTATCTAATAAAACAGTAAGAAGATTATAAATTATACAATACATTACAATAAAATTATAAACAGTGTACAATATAGCGCAGTCAATTAACTATATAGTGTTCGAGCAAATTTAAAGCCGGCTATATAAAAAAACATATACAGTATACATCTTCCAGTGCATAAAGTATTTAACAACAACCAAACTCGATGTTAATAGTGCCAGAGTGCGTAAAAACGAGTAAAACGGTTATCATGAGACGGCGTAGCAAACCAGAAGAAAACGTAATGGATGGGTAACTAAAATCACAGCATATTAACATTTAAACCACTGTTAAGTAAATGATGATTATTCATCATAAAATTAAAACTTAAAACGAAAAAACAAATAGAGATCTCTAAGAGAAAAGTTTTTTTTTATTAAATATAAGAGCAAGGGGAAAAGAGGGAAAAAACGTACTGGTTTATTCAAATATATATAGTTTGCTATAGGTTAAGAAAGATTTCATTTAGTAATCTGTTTGAATTTAATGTGTTACTAATATAAAGTAATAGATGAGTGTTTAATTGATGAAGTAATTAATTTGGCTAATAAACTAGAAGCGATTTGTTTGAAAACAAACTGTATTTATATGTGTACTGATAACCTTCAAATAATCCTTTCTGCAGCTGTGTTCGTCTGTAGAACCTTGGAGATATCCATAAGGTAAGAGTTTAACATATCTGCACTAATTAATAGAGTCTCACTCCATCATCAAACAATAGTCTTATCTTCGGTCTGTACAATTTATTTTTTATTAAATACATTATATTACCATCATTAATATAATACACATTTAAATTCTTATATTTTATAAAACCATCATAATTAATAGAGTTATTACCTATCAATTCATCATACAACCTGTCACGATTGGTTATTGTTCTGTCACCTCCAGTATAATTAGTCACCACTAGGTACGTTATAAAGTCATTATCATCTTCTCCTACTGCTATATCAGCTTCATTACAAGGTAAATTCTTATTTTTATTATACATCATCTCTACTCCTAACCTTTCCATAAATTCTTCATACTTTCTACTTATCTTAAAAATCTCTATTTCTCTCTTTCTCTCACAATATTTCTCACAACAACACCACGCTATACTCTCTCTCTTAATATATCTCTCTCTACCACACCAAGCTACATTCTCTCTTTCTATATTTGCATAGGGCACTACTACTTCATAAAACCACCCCCTGGCTTCACCAGATACAAATAAGGGATCATTTGGAGACCACATGTCTCCCACATAAATTCTAGAGGAACCTTCTTCCTCAAACAATAATTTTGGAGTCTTTACTCCACTCCTACCACTGGGAAAATTTGCCCTCTGCCCACCATATTCACTTAAACTCTCCTTACCTCCTATTTCAATCTCATCAATAACTATCTCCTCACCATTAACCTCTACTCTAATTAAAATCTCATTATCACTACCAACATCCACACTATTATCTCCTATTACCATATTTTTATTCATTTTATCATAATTTTCACTACTACTTACCTTGTCTTTATTTATGTTCAAATTGTCTATTACTTTACTCTTAGAATTGTCATCTGCTTTATTCATTTTCATGTTTGACTCCTTAAAATATTTATCAAAATTATCGTTTCGTTCTTTGATTTCGTTTTTCATCTCATCTAATTTTACATCGAACTTAATACTCTGTTCATCAAATTTAATACTCTGTTCTCTTAATTCATTATTTTGTAATTTCATTAATTGAAAAAGGTCCTCTAATGACACTTTATTATTTATAATGGGTGTTGAGTTTGCTTCGGGTTCACTCAACATAGATTCTGTTATACTTGTTTCGTTATTGTTTGCCATTTTGATCGTAATAATAATAATTTTTTAACAATAAACTACCATTTATTTTCAGTTGTTGTTTTGTATTTTACTCAAACAATAACATAACCTACACTGGTAACCTATGTTGCTTCTGTGTTACGTATATTTCGCTACCCGTCTGCTTAAGTACTCTGGTTCATTTATATAAAATAATTTATTATATAAAGTCCCTGTTGCGGGCTGCCATTGTTACTATCTATCCATCTTTGATAAATACAATTATCAATACATACAATAAAATTATATTTTATTTGCATACCTCGTGTTTGATGCACCATACTTCCGGTAGCCACGTGCTCAGATCGTCAACATTGGATATTTTATTTACACCTAAGGGCTCCAGGGCATCGTTAAACGAGAGACGGAAGCAGTCTGGGTTATTGAAATAACGATTCATATACATTGGTTTATGATAACACACTGGTTTAATATTCTCTATAGTTGCTCAGTTACATTACAAATGGTTAAATTAAATTGGAGTAATATTACACAAAATGGCGGCTATGCAGTTCCGCTATTCCTCATCAATTATCATTATTGTTTTCTATATTGTGTACTTGAACATAATAGTACAAAAGAAACATTTTATATTGCAATTGCGATCTTATTTATTCATTTAGTTTGTATAACCCCTTTTATACCACATAAACCAATGTCTAGTCTAATGGTAGCCGGCATTCTCTTTCACTCTCTCCTTCTCATACTATTGTTACAGATATTATTTGGGTGCATTAAAATTTTTGTTTGTTTGTATTTAGAGCTCTAATTTTGATAAAATAATAATAATAAGAATTAGGACTTTCCTGATGGTTGTTGTTCTGCAGTTCAGACGTTCTCCATGATCTGGCCGTTGGTTGGCGTACTTAGTTGTTGGTCATACTGTCTGTTTTTTCGTCTGTTCTTTAACTGAATTTACATAATGATCACTGTTAATTGCTCACTATTGATTTTTTAATACATTTTGATTTAAATGAACACTTTAACTGGCTATTTTTGGGCCAGAGAAAATTTTACGTGTTGTCGCCATGACAAAGTTCTACAGACTGGGCCGACATCTTTGTCGTATTGTCGACAGGTGGAGGGGATCAATTGTGTTCAACTCTTTGTCTGCAGCAGCTGACGGCATTGTTTATCGTCATCGCTGTGACGTGTGTCATAATTTGTCATACCAATTTGCTTTTGTCGACCAGGACAGCCATTGAATACATTTCATTTTGCACGTACGCTCTCGGCCTTGAGATGACTTGTATCGATGAAACTGCGTCGTTTATGTAGACATAGGGAAAGTTGACCTAACCATGTGTTATAAGCTTGAATACAATAAAAAAAATACAATGCAAAATCCTTGAACACCATAATTATGAAAACAGGCCTTTTTGTCCTGTTACAATATTATATTAATACATCTGCTTCCTACTCATATGTGCAAACAATGTTTTTAATGTATGGTCCTAAAATCTTTATCAATACTTTATATCTTTAAAATTTAGACCAAGACTAATGAGCAATTTGGCCTAATCTGAATTTACATGACCTGGCTCAGATCAACTTTATTTTGGCAAATACAAAGATGAAGACTGGTTGCAATTTCTTCAGGGCTCACACCTGCTCCCAGGCTTAGTTCTATAACATGTTAAGGAAGAAAGAAATCAGCCTGAACCTGCAACCACTGTGGGAAGGCTTTTACACCATTACCAAAAAGATTAATGATGTCATCTAAAAATAACTCATTAGGCTATTTAGCTTTATTTATACATTTAATGCATCTTAATTAGTACACTAACAGCACTGCTCTGTCTTACAGTAACACAACACGTTACACTAACTCAAAAGAATTTCTTGTTTTCAGTTTAAGAAAGTTGAAATTGTGTATTTCATTTCTTTTACACTCACTTTTTGTGAAATATGCTTAACATTAATATGTGTACGCTTACTATATTGAAATCCAATGTTCACTATCCAATAAATACAAATTTTTGTGGAATTGTGAAATTAGTAACACTATGTACTAATGTGTGTTATCAATCTATATTATCAGTTGAATTTCTGAATTCCTGTGATTCATTAATAAATTTTACTAATTTGTTTCTTTATGTCTGTTGAATGATTTCTTATTAGTTTTTAATCTTTGTGTTTTCATTATTCATTTGTAAATTCTTGGATTTTATTGTCCATTACTAATTATCATTAAAACATGCACACACACAATTCCTTTTTTCTTTATTAAATTTGAATTCAGTATTAGAACAAAATGTTTTCAGAGTTTATAGATTTTATACAGGTACTAGTTTTTTTTTAATTTTATGCAATATGGTGTAGCATGACAGATATTCCACCAATAATTAATTCATTTAAGATCATAAAAAATAATTAAATTACATACACTCGAAAAATATCGAATGAAATTCAATTACTTCAAAGGAAAAAACCACAATAAAAGAAAAACAATAATTAAATTATACAAATTTACAACCATAAAAGTCAAAGAAAGAATTAATGAAAACTCATATTAAGAAATCAGGAGATGACCCAGGAGTTTAGGAGTAGGAGATAAACTAAATACCCCAAAATCAAGAAAAAAGGATAAGATTAGGAGTGGAGATAAATAAAATACCCCAAACACAAGAAGAAAGAAGAGTAAGGTTTAATATCAGGAAATAAACAAAATACCCTGAAACCAAGAAAGAAGAGTAAAGTCAGTATCCAAAAAATAAAGAAGATACTCTGAACCAAATATCAGACAAGATAACACTGAGTACCTTGGTTTACCCAAGATTGAAAACAAGAAGGAAGACGAGAAGAAAGGAAGAAATAGTATGGAAGAAACACCATAAAAAAACCTATTATTAACTACCATTTACCCCAAACCAATAGATACAATTAAAGAAAGTATAACATACCGAAACCCTATAAAATTGTAATTATTAATAAACAAAAGTGTTGTATAGTATGATAAGAGGTGCACCAACTAAAGTTATTATGTGATAAAAAATAAACATATCTTCACAGTCCATGATGACTAAAGGTCTGGTCTGAGATAATAAGACTCAATATAAGTCAGAACCACCAGTGAAAGTGTACTAGTGTAAGTGTTTTGCAATATAATAAACTTGAAGTTGTAGTGTTACTATAACTTAAACTATATGCTATAAAACAACTTTTATATTTGATAATTAACAAATCATGAAAAAATAAAATGGAAGGTATTTCCAATATTTTATTATTTTAGGTCACTTTGTTATCTCAAGACATTTGTAGGAATGACAATAACTAAAGTATGGGTGGAAATGTTTACTATATAAGGGGATGATAAATAATAATAGTAAAAACAGAAAGGACTGGTAATAGTTTAAGTGTTAATAGAATTAAAACGTTTAAATGGCTAATATTGTTCAAAGCCATGAACTCCATATTTTTGAAAGGGTTCTTATACAATAAGATTTATATGTTTAGAATAAGTTATATTAGTTAAATAACAGCATACATACCAATTAAAATGTTTCAGTATGTATGCTGTATTAATTAACAAAATGAGTTAAATGTATGTTAAATACAATTTCAGCAAACATGTCCAACTTTACAGAATGCTGAGTGATGTTAATTATTATTTTTATAACAGTAGCATGAATTAGATGCTACACATCTCAATAAGTTTGTAAACAATTTTATTTTATGTCATGTTAACTATTAAGAGTCAGAGGAGGAGTAGAAGTAAATTTATTTGAAAAAACCATACATGTAAAATACTAAACTCTAGGCCAAATAATGAATTCACAGAAATTAATATAAACCAGTTAATTCACCTATGAATCATGTAAACTGACAAGATTTAGGTAAGGTAGGTCAATTAACAGCTACTGTAAATGAACCTATGATTTAAAAGGGTAATATAGAAAAATACCTTAAATTATTGAAAATTTTTGAAATGTATAAATTAACTATTTTTAAAGAGGAATGTTAAATTCAGAAATTATCACTAAAAAACAGTTCAAATGTTAAGTGTATATGCAATTAAGGAAAAGAAAGGATTTATGACCATTTGAAATTTATTATAATTATATTAATAACACTTAAAATGGCAGTAAAAGTATAGGAAGGCGGAAACAAAGTTTTGGGCCTAGATTTCCAAACAGACAGAAATTTGGTAATTTTAACAAAAATCTCAACAAATATGGACTATGACCTATCAAATTAAACAGAATGAGATAAATAAACCAATTATATGGTTAATAGTTCATGAAAGCGAATAATAAACTAAAATTGTTAAGTTACCCCTCTTTTAAGTCATAACTATTAATAATAAATGTATGATATTCAAATTTTATGTAATTTGCATAATAAATCTCACATCCGGAATAACACGTGTTCAGCTCATTTACATGCATTAGGCTTTTGGTCCAGAGTTGCGTTAAGCAGAAAGAGGCAGAGGTTGTCGGGTATTGAAATGATAAGTTACACAACATTAGGTTAATGAATTCGATTTTATTCAATTAATTGTGATATACGTTGTTACACTAATAGCCAACAATACTGGTTATAAATTCAAAATGGCGGCGACATCATTTCCGCACTTGACCTCTGTTCAAGGTTACATGCATGTAATTTTTTTATTTGATTTAAATTAATTCTTTTTCCTTGTTATTGAAATCATTTTAAATTCTGTTTATCTTTATATTTTTAATAATAATTCTTATGATCGTTCACAAACCAACGCCTCAGGATGTATTTAAGTTGGCCAACGTAAACGTTCACACTCTCACTTTCTCTCTCTCTCATACCGCAATTTCATACATGTTTTAATTTTCTTGAATTGAGCTCATTTTAAGTTTTAGAATTTAGAAAACAATTTGTAAGGGCTTTCCTGAATAATGGTGTGGCGTAGACTCCTCAGCAACTTTCCATGGCGGTCGGCAGGTGTACGGCCGAACTTTTGTTGTTTAGTCCACTGAATCTATCTGAATCTCATTTTTGTTTACTCACTGACTCTATATAGTGTTACTGTTAAATCTTTACCATAATTATTTCATTTTTACTAGGTAATTATTACATTTTGGCAAGAATTTGCCCACTGCACTATGGCGAGCGTATGTGCTCGGTTAACTGCTTATGATGAACTGGGGGGAAGCAGACACAATTATTATGCAAAGTGGTTGTGTCTGACGTCATTATGTATTGTTCTTTTAGCCAACGCCCGGTTTAACACGTAACTGTCTCATGCCGTCATTGTTTGTTTGTGACGATCTGTTTCAGTTGACCAAATGAAACTTCGTATTATCAATTTGTTGCGCCTAAACCGCCATTACATGTGTTTAATTCCACTCGTACTCCGATGACCTTGGCTTGTCTTCCCTCTGGTGAATCTGCGTATTTACTGGGACTTGTGCAAAACTAACCTTGCCCTGGTTAACTTTTATAATCATAATAAAATTTACAATAAAAAATATTCCAAAATACCATAATCATGGCAGCAGGTAATTCTGTACTGTCACAAAACCCCCTCAGTGAAAGGTTTGGTGTCGAGACACAAAAACTTTCATTGACTCATTCATACGTTTCTAAAAGGATCAGTTCAGATATGTTGCCACAACCCCCTGTAGTGTTAATATACAAAATTTCAATCACTTACCCTTGGTCCTATAGTGTCGATCGTACCTGTCTGACCTTACTGGACTTCTCCGGAGAGATCCCTACACCATAAGGCCATGAGGCTCTGAACGCTCCTGTTCTGACGCTCCGGTCAGCGCAGGACCGCGGTCACAACACCACAAAACTCTGAAACATTCAATACAAAATTTTAAAATAGTGGCCTTATTTATCTACATATCCGCAACTGATATGTCTCCCCTTAGATGCATTGGTTTGTGATTTGAGCGTTGGTTTCTTTACTCATAAAATTCCAAATAACACAAAAATTATACCAAGATTTAGACAGATAATCCCTCTAATTTTCAACACTCCTATATGTTTTTATCAATTTCTCTGACTCCAGTCAATATCAATTTACTTCTCTCATCATAAGAAATTATACTCTTCTACTAAACATAGAACAAATTTCACTCTCAACAACAACTACTATCTCTACGCATTTACTTCAAATAACATCAGCATATATAACTATTATGGCAAACTCTTCAAAACTATTTAATTTCTTTACTCAACTTTCTTTACATTAATTTTCTTTTTATAACAGAATCATTTCCAGAGATTTGTTAACCAACATAAATTTTAACATTATTACCGTCACTACCTCTGTAGTAACCTCCTGACCTATTGTATCATCAACATAATAAAAACATAATAAAACATTGTACATCATAAAACATTAAACACTAACATTGAACAATTCACATTAAACAATTTACATTTACACAACTTGTACCAAAATTTTAATAAGACATTATGGGTTCAACTTTCTATTAACTATGATTATTTAACATTCAATAGATTCTATACAAAAAAAATTTTCAAATTTATCATCAATCCCTCTGTTACATTACCTTTCTACTTTGAATTTTCCCTTTTCTAACCTTTTTATCCTTATTAGTTTGGGTGATTCTCTATTATTCACTATTTTCTCTATCTTATTTTGGCATTTGTCAACCTAACCTTACTCACCTCTTTTTTACTACTAACAACCGCTTCTAACCATTAACATAATATGACACTAATATCTCTATAATAACCCCCTTCACTAATCCCATTTAAAACCTCTGGCACTGCTCATTTTTGTACAAGGATGTATGTTCCCTACCTATGCTCATTCCCTTATGTTGGTTCCTGGATTCTACCTAAGGCAACCCTTTCCGGCACACAACGGTCCCTTCCTGTCCCAACACCTTTCGTTGCGGACTCCCTACACCGGATCCTTATTACAAAATATCATCATCAACAACAAATATAATTACCATTCACATTACTCACCTCTACATATAATCACTAACTACTGTGTCCCTAAAATATCTAACACCTCTTTATATATTATTAGCATCTCAACATTCTATTTATCTAACTCCCATTAACTTTATTTAACTAACTCCAATGGCCTTATTTATCACTATCCCCAAACTCTTTTACAACATTCACCTTAATATACTACTAGAAAATTCATCACTTACCTACTAACAACAATACATCTCCAGATCCAAATATATTATATGCGTAATCATTTACCAACCCTTTAGAATCTAAATTCCATAATATCATTTCAAAATCATTATTAAACTTCCTTCAATTATTTAAACTTCCACAGTACATAGTTTACACAAAATACATAAAATACACAACAGCAAAACTACACAAATACATTGACATTAATATATACAAAAATATACAATCCACCTAATCATTAAATCATTTACCAAAATCAGTCACAAACAGTCCATCCTGAAAAACACTGTCCACATAATTAAATGTTTATAAACACAATAAAATGTTTACCCTCCATCGTCAAATAATAATGGAACCTTAAAACTATATACATTGTTTAATATTAGATATTTCATCTTATTATTATACATATATATACCATTCGAATTTTTATCATTATTCTCAAACTCATTTAACATGTCATGATTGGTCATTGTCCTGTTACCTCCTGTATAATCAGTCATAATTCGGTATTTTATATTATCATTGTTCTCCACATCATCTCCTACTACTTCAGTCTCAATACAAGGTAAGTTTTTATTATATTCACTTCTCTCTCCACCTAACCTTTCTATAAACTCTTCATAATTTCTACATATCGTAAAAATTTCTACTTCTCTGTTTCTCTCAATATATCTCTCACTATCATACCCTCTCTCTCTCTTAAAACATCTCTCTCTTTCCACATTTGCATCGGGCACTACTACTCCATAAAACCACCCCCTGGCCTCACCAGGTACACTAACACAAAAAACTAAGGGATCATTTGGAGACCACACGTCTCCCACATAAACTCTAGAGGAACCTTCCTCCTCAAATAACAATTTCGGAGTCTTTACTCCAATATACCGCTGGGAAAATTTGCCCTCTGCTCACTATACTCACTTAAACTCTCCTTACCCCCACTTTCACTCTCATCTACAACTGTCACCTCACCATTAACCTCTATTCTCATTAAAATCTCACTATTACTACTAACATCCACACTATTATCTCCTATTACTATATTTTCATCTATTTTATCGTCATTTCCACTACTACTTACCTTGTCCTCTTTGTTCAATTCAAATTTGTTTATTACTTTCTCATTTTCTAATTCTATTTTGTCTAACTTTGTACCTATTTCACTTAATCTTTTGTCCAAATTACAACCTTGTTTCTTAATTTCTTTTTTAATATCGCTAAATTGTACATCAAACTGATTTAGTTTCTCATCAAATTGATTTAATTTATTATTCAATTGACTATTTTGTATTTTCATTAACTGAAAAAGATCTTCCAACGAAACTTTATTTATAATAGGCGTTGAGTTCGCCTGTGGTTCGTTCAACACCAATGATTCTGTAGCTGTATTTTCTACATTAATGCTTTTGTTATTATCTGCCATTTTGTTTTACTGATGGTACTAAACTTTGCCTTAATTGCTATACACGTCTCTTTATACTATACATAACCTCCATAGATAACCTCTATTGTTATGTTTATTTCTCTACCCATCTACCTCCGCTTTTCTGCTTATTTATATAATTTCGATTTTATATAAAGTCACCGTTCGGGAGCCATCTGTTAAGTTTCACCTTATTTGACATAAATAATTACTAATAATAAATGTATGATATTCAAATTTTATGTAATTTGCATAATAAATCTCACATCCGGAATAACATGCGTTCAGCTCATTTACATGCATTAGGCTTTTGGTCCAGAGTTGCGTTAAGCAGAAAGAGGCAGAGGTTGTCGGGTATTGAAATGATAAGTTACACAACATTAGGTTAATGAATTCGATTTTATTCAATTAATTGTGATATACGTTGTTACACTAATAGCCAACAATACTGGTTATAAATTCAAAATGGCGGTGACATCATTTCCGCACTTGACCTCTGTTCAAGGTTACATGCATGTAATTTTTTTATTTGATTTAAATTAATTCTTTTTCCTTGTTATTGCAATCATTTTAAATTCTGTTTATCTTTATATTTTTAATAATAATTCTTACGATCGTTCACAAACCAACGCCTCAGGATGTATTTAAGTTGGCCAACGTAAACGTTCACACTCTCACTTTCTCTCTCTCTCATACCGCAATTTCATACATGTTTTAATTTTCTTGAATTGAGCTCATTTTAAGTTTTAGAATTTAGAAAACAATTTGTAAGGGCTTTCCTGAATAATGGTGTGGCGTAGACTCCTCAGCAACTTTCCATGGCGGTCGGCAGGTGTACGGCCGAACTTTTGTTGTTTAGTCCACTGAATCTATCTGAATCTCATTTTTGTTTACTCACTGACTCTATATAGTGTTACTGTTAAATCTTTACCATAATTATTTCATTTTTACTAGGTAATTATTACATTTTGGCAAGAATTTGCCCACTGCACTATGGCGAGCGTATGTGCTCGGTTAACTGCTTATGATGAACTGGGGGGAAGCAGACACAATTATTATGCAAAGTGGTTGTGTCTGACGTCATTATGTATTGTTCTTTTAGCCAACGCCCGGTTTAACACGTAACTGTCTCATGCCGTCATTGTTTGTTTGTGACGATCTGTTTCAGTTGACCAAATGAAACTTCGTATTATCAATTTGTTGCGCCTAAACCGCCATTACATGTGTTTAATTCCACTCGTACTCCGATGACCTTGGCTTGTCTCCCCTCTGGTGAATCTGCGTATTTACTGGGACTTGTGCAAAACTAACCTTGCCCTGGTTAACTTTTATAATCATAATAAAATTTACAATAAAAAATATTCCAAAATACCATAATCATGGCAGCAGGTAATTCTGTACTGTCACAAAATTATTCCATATATAATGTATTTTTGAATCATGTACATGGGAAGTAAGAATTATTTTAACAATACTTTTCCAATATTAACTTGGCAAGATTTTTACTAAAGTGGAGGAAGTTAGTTAGTTCTTTGTTAACGTTCAACCTGAACAGTCTATGCGGAATTGCGTTCTTTAAAAACCATATAATGAAGTGCTAAGGTTAAAGTAAAAATTCTGTGAGAAACGAGAGTTACTTAAATAAACACTTTTCCAGGCAAAACATATAGAAACTACAATGACAATAGTGAAAACGAACACCACACTACATAATACCAGTGAATTAAAACAGTAAAACTACATATTAGTAATAATTCAAGATACCACAGAATAACCATTTTTGCGTAACGATCAGATATAAGTGAACACCTCTAATATCAAACAATTAACACCAGTGGACACTGAACACTCATCCAGACTACCCCAAACAACATACTAGACAGTTTACACAAGTTCGGGGATCTTTAAAACAATTATAAAGTTGATTTTATTGTAAGATTTTCTCGCGACGAATATTGCGAATAACCTCTTCATTTTTAGTGAGCGGCCATGATGGAAAAAAGATGCACGGCCACCACCTTCGACTGACGTCGTAGTCTACGATTGGTTTGCAACTCAACTATATTAAACATTTTCTATATATTATTAAAAATTGTTAGATACTAATTATTTAACATTATTTATTGTAGATGTTATACTTTCTCGTCCTACCCTTCTCTGACTATTATTAAATAATCGCTCCAAGAACCTCTTTATAATAATTATACGAATTTTTAACCTGTATTAACAAATCGATTTATCCCTGAGACGGAGTCGACCATTGCTCGAAATCGATTTAATATCGATTATTATTTATAAATGTTAATAAATCAATTCATTTCAATTGTATGGATTAGTAAATTATTTCACATTGTAATTTACGGTTTTTAATTAAGCACGAGACTTCCTGAAAGAAGAAAATATTAACGAAAGGTGAGATACTGGAGCAACACGGAAAGTCGTTAATCGATTGCTGACAGGAGTTAATCTGTTTAACTCCGGATTTTGTTAATATCTTCCAGAAGTGCGAATTAAACAAAATTACCTTTCAAAATTTTAGAAATTTGTTTAAACAATAAAACAGAAATAATTACAAATTATATACACCATAAACAAACATACATTTTTTTTTTCAGAAAAATTTTTTTTTTAAATAAAATTTTTTCTTTCTTTCTCTTTATTTGTAACTACAGCTTACAGGTCTTGTTCCAATGGACACTAGAGGAGTGTCAGTATTTTTATATATATCAATAAAATATCAGTATGGAGAACCATACATGACTTCCGTGTTCTAAGATTTATATTTAAAATCATTTTCGAAATGAAATATTACTATAGATACTACTTCTTTCTACTTACTGCTTCAGCCTTAACCACAGTACTATGGTCACTAACGTATTTCAAACATTACTACAGCTTCTTATAAAGTTTCCTAATTAGATTAGACAATATATTAACAATACAGTGATTAGACGATAAATATATAACAGTAAAGTGTTTTTCGTTTTTCCTATATACTAATTAAAGATAAACTGGATGATAAGTGTTATGGGAGAGGGGGCCTTACCCGGGCCTCCAGTGGCCTAGGTACGCCACTGCTTGACTCTTTTGTGATAATGCGTTTCTGTCAGCTGACGAACGGGACCGTAATTGTTCTGTCCAGTGGCATAGGCTACGTAGTCTGCAGCCTAGGGCCCGCACCACAAAAAAAAAAAAAAAAAAAAAAAAAAAAAAAAAAAAAAAAAAAAAAAAAAAAAAGTTAACTTACATAAAAATTATTTAGTTCGTGTTTTAGAGAACAGTAGAAGTTATTAAGGAAAAGGTGGTATTATGAGCCATGCATAGAGAAGAGTGGGGCAAGAGTGCGCACTTAAACTTATTTCAAACTTCACTCATTGCACTGAGGCTCATCATATTTTGACAGAAATATCACGAATCCCTTAAGGCTCGATCTCAAGACCCCCTTTTTATAATTTTAATTACTGCACACATGTAAATGAATATATTTCCATAACGTTTCAAATGCGATCTTTTGCCCCCATAGACGAGGCAAAAGTTTGTAATTAAATTAATTTGAATACATTAACTTTATTTAACTTTAAACAACTTTATTAACTTTTTTTATTGGCCATTCGAGGACCACATGCCAATTTCAATTCTTTGTTCCTTGTTCTTTTCTTTTTCTCCAATATTCTTTCATCTTTTCACGATGTCTCTTCTTCCTGTCTTCAGTCCACTTTGAACCTGCGTTTTTCTCTCTCCCACACTGGACTCCTTCCATTTTTAACACTTTTTCGTGAAAAACGTCTCTTTCAATTGCTTCTTCTGCGTTTATATTATTTTTTTATAAATCATTTTGGACTTCTTTAAGCCAATTTGATGTTGACTTCTTTCCCCACAGATATTTGAAGACCTGTTTTGTTAACCTATTGTTGTCCATTCTGCATAAATGTCCAAAAAATAATAGTCTTCTTTTTCTCATTGTTTCTGTTATATTTTCTATACTTTGATATATTTCATCATTACTTCTTAATTTCCAACTTTCTGAAGTTTTTCGTGGGCCTCATATTTTTCTAACAATTCGTCTTTCCAATTTATTAACTTTATTAATAATTTTTTTTACTTTTATTAACATATTTGACCCATTTTTCAAATTCATTAACTGTATTAACTTTATCACTGTACCTACGTCTGCGTACCCGTTAATTAGTATCAGCAAGGGCAATAGGTCCACTATAGTTTGTCCATCTTTAGCCCTGTTGGAGTCGTTTGGCTTCTTCCTGTTGCTCGTTGATACTTGCACGGATCGTATGTATGTCGACTATGAGCAATGTCAATTAAACTGTCCGTTTCTGCGTTAAACATTTACTTGGATTAAACTGATTAATAAATCTTGTGATTGTTTTACTATCTCAGGTTTGGATTTCATTTGACCCGAAAGTCGTCTTCCACGTAACAATATCATACACATAAAACGTCAAATGTTGACGTAATCACGATTTGATAATCATTAATTTTCCTACAAAAACTTTAATCGCACAAATCGGCTCGATTTTTCAATAAAACTGAACAAATAAATCTGTTTTATGACGACGAGGAACAGAGTTTAAAAATCTGGTCGTGTGAGCAGTAAAATTTGTTAAAATATAAGATTGAATTTGTGATACAGTTTCATTTTGTGTAGCGCGTAAAGTTCATAGAGGGATTTGAAATCACTGTACATCAATTATTGTTGTCCACTGTATTGATTAGCAAATGACATTATAATTCCGCTGGCCTGTCATCGCGATTGTCGTTTGTCAGCAATTATTATGAAGATTAGTATATTTTAATACCGATACTAAATATATAACCAGCATTTGATGTGTTTTAAAGTAAAGTCACAGTTCTGTTGAAACAATATTAATTAATTGAAATACTATAATCTTACTCTTACCTTCGAATTTCGGGTCCAGAGTCGTTCAGACGAAAACAGCTGCAGAAAAGGTTACTTGGGTTGACGTTTCAAAATAATTTTTCTAACACCAAATTTTGTATTCTAAACAACTAACTTTCTTTAATTTACTATTTGCTTCCACTCTATTTTTACATTACATTTTTTTTTTTTTAAAATAAGGCATGAATACTTGAACAATTGGTTTTAACGCATATGAAAATGACTTAGCAATAGTACAATTTACAAATAACTTGACCAGCACTTTGCAACGCTCTCTCATTCATACTTTTTTATTTTCTTCTCTCTTAAAACCCCATAATTAAAATTCGGTATTTATATTTAATGTCTGTATTTAGGGAATAGTTCTGATAATATTATGTAGAATACTTAACAACCCACGGCGTTAATCAGTTCCATCACCACCTTGTGTTGTTGGCTGTTTCTAGTCACTAAGGTTATTTCCACAGTTCATAATCTTCCGCACTACCGCTACACACTCCGTCTTATTTAACTCACTTTAGTTTGCAATTGCGAATTTTACTTTTACAGATTTGTTTGTCGGCCGACTTTTATTGCTTGAGCTCTTATGTTTTTAACTATGCGACCGCGCTGCCTTATAAAGTGCAGCAAAATAATATTATGTTTTACTAGATAGGCCCATTTACTCTAGGCCTATCTTGCACTCCCGAGGCCACTATTTTTTAATGCACGAACTTTTCACTGCTCTGACTGATGTTCATTCAGTGGTGACAATCTGCAAACTGTGATTCACAAAAAGCCTGCTGCTGGGGTGGTTACGCAATACGTCTGGGCAATTGTTTAGGCTAACAATGTGAATTGCTGGTTACTGGGGCTCCTCACAGGTGAAAGTTAACAATTTATTAATTACTGAATTACTAAATTAAATACTGATTAAAACTGGATCACACACTTCTGTACCGTTACAATACCCCCCCAATAAGAGGTTGAAGGCCGAAGCGTTCAAACTCTTATTGCCTAAACCCTAAGAGGATCAGTGAGGATATGGCGCCACAACCCCCCTGAGCACTCTACTAAAATCATGGGTTCTTACCCCCCTAGTCTGGCGACTGTGGCAGCACCCATCCGATCTTACGGGACTTCTCTACTCGAGATCCCACCACCATAAGCTCAGACCGATACCCGCCACAGTATCGCCTGACTTTGAAACATTCAATGAAAATTTAATAAACGGCCTTCCATCACTCCATATCCCACAACTGATTTGTTTCCTCTTAGGCATACCGGCTTATTCTTTACAAAGTACTGGTTCTTTTGTTTACAAAGTACTGGCTTTAGTTTAAAACAATAATATAAACTTACAGTCTACTAAATATTTTAATCATTATGTTTTTTTATCAATTAGTATTTAATTTATAATTCCAGTATGAATTCGAATGAAAATAAAGTTTAAGTTCATTATTACAAGTTCATTATTAAAATCATCTTTTCAATTAATTTAATTACCAATTTCATTTAATTTAATTCATATTGTTTTAATTAACAATTTCAAAATTAATTACATTTTTCAAAATGATCCGGCATAAAATATTACCTACATTATTCAAAAAATTTATATTCCTTAGTTCATTATCCTTTTGTACTTGATTGGTTTGTCTTATTAATTTATCGTCAATTGTCTTGTTTGTTCTCCTTAAAAATGTTATTTTTTCTTTATTCCCTTCACAATTGGGTTATCTAATTATGTTGTGTAATCTGTCATCATTTCCGTTAAATCTTTAGTATTTTATCTCAGTTTTTTATTATTCTTCATTATATTTCTCTTCAAAATTAAATTGTTTCAAATATTTTGTGTAAGTTGTTCTTACTTTCGTTTTGAATTTAGGTATTTTCTTCTTTTCAAAATTAAATTGTTTTAAATATTTTGTTGTAAGTTGTTCTTACATTATTTTGGAATTTAGGTATTTTTCCTGGTCTTATACCGCCTCATAATACTTCTTCAAAGAAGACTGGTTGTAGGTCCCCTTAATTCTTTTTGTAGCTACCTCACTGATTACATAGGTGTTATTATGGTTGTTCTTGACAATTATATACGGGCCATTATAAAGCAATAACAGCTTTTTTGTGATACCTTCTCTGGAACTGGGTAATTCTCGATTCCGTATCAGTACTTTTTCTCCCTCTTGGTATTGGATTATTTTCGGTTGAGCCTTCCGATATTTGTCTTTTCTTTTCTCCACGTGTTCCGCTACTTTGCTATAAAATCTTGTGTTATCAAATTTATATTCAGGGTTGATGGGGAAATTAATCAGTTCTTCAATTGCTCGAGGTGGTGGCCTTCCGTACATTATGGTGTAAGAGGTATCTCTGATAGATTCATGGTATGCGAGGTTAATAAAATTTTCAGTTGTATTTATATAGTCATTCCATTTACGTTGTTGATCGTGGCAGTAAGTTCGAAGGATTCTTCTGACTTCATGAAGTACTCTTTCTGCTGGATTGCTATTCGGATGGTAAACTGAAGTTTTATAAGTCAGGACGCCCAGGTCCATTAGGGTCTCCTTCCACTTTCTTCCTCGGAATTGGGTACCGTGGTCGGTGATAATTGATTTTGGAACTCCTAACTCTGGTATGTATGACTGTGTAACAATATTTAATAGTTTATTTCGGTAATACTTTTAGGTCGGTTAATAGGATATAGTTTCACAAATTTCGTATAATGATCCATAATTATTACAATAAACTTATATTGTCTCCTCCTTCATATTGTAGGGGTCCACATATGTCCAAAAAAGACTGTTTCCAATTTACTGGTTGAAGTTATGGGCTGCATTATTCCTTCCTTCTTATCATTATTACATTTAACCAACTGACATATGTGACAGTGTTTAATATAATTCCTTACTCTTCGATTGTTGTCCATCACATAAGTATGTTCTTCTAGCGCCTTTATTACCTTTAATGCTCCCATATGACCGTATCTGAGGTGATGGTCCATAATGATCTCCTTTTCAAACCCTCGGGGTATTACTAATTTCCATGAGTTCTGGTTATGACTGGTTTGGATGAATAAGGTATCCTCATGCATGCAATAATATGGAGTGATTCTCTCATCTTGCTGACTTAATCTTTCACGGATCTGGTTTAATTTAGTGTCATTCTTTTGGTGTTGCTTTACTTCCTTTATTATTATTTCTAAATCCGACTTGCTTTTCATGATGTTAAATACCTTCACTATAGTCTCTATTTCTCCATCAAACGTTTGCTGTTCTAAATTGATGCGGGATAACACATCAGCTGCAATATTTTTACTTCCTGGGATATATTCCCAACTGATGTGGTATTTTTGGAGAGCAAGTATCCATCTGGTCAACCTCCCATGACTGAGTTTATGATTTTTCAAAAAGATATTGATTTATGGTCGGTTCTTACTGTTATTGGATAACTAAGGATGTATGTTCTGAATTTCCCACAAGAAAACACTACACTCAATGACTCCTTCTCAGTCACATGATAATTGCGTTCGCAATGGTTTAAGATTCTACTTGCGAAACTCACTACCTGGTGGTTTCCGTCATCATCTTCTTGGTACAACACAGACCCCAAGCTGATATCGCTTGCATCACAATTCATGAAAAATGGTCGGTTGAAGTTTGGGTGTTGTAACATAATGGTTTTTAGGAAGTTGTCCTTAATTGAGTTAAAAATTGTTTCCTGTTCCGGACCCCACATCCACTTGGTTTTGGACGATAATTGTGGTGATAACTTGGCTGTTAATTTGGAATAGTTCTTCTGGAATTTTCTATAATAATTACAGATGCCCAGGAACGACTGTAACTGTTTTTTATTCTTTGAGGTTGGGAAACGTTGAATAGAATCTATTTTGTCATTTGATGGTGTTATGCCTTGTCTAGATAGATTGAAGCCAAGGAATTGGACTTCGTCAGCTATTAGTTTAGATTTTTCCAATTTTAATGTCACGTTGTTATTAGATAATTTCTCTAGTACTCGTTCTACTCTGACACAATGCTCTTCCCAGCTGGATGAAGTGACTAACAAATCGTCAACATAAACGGTGGTATAATGCATGGTTTCTGGACCCAATATTTGGTCCATACATCGGATGAATATCGCCACGGAATTTACCAGCCCAAATGGTAGTCGCTTGAACCGGTAGTTCCGACCTTCGAATATAAAGGCGACATTTTCGACTGGCTGGGTGCGACTCTACTTGCCAGTACCCACAAACTGTATCCCAGGTACTGATAAACTGGGTACCATGAAACTTTTTGAGTATCTCCTCAATTTTCCCAGAAGATGTCTTATCGTTTATCAAGATCTTATTTATCTCCCTTGCGTCGAGACACAGCCGTACCTTTCCGTACTTTTTTGTAATGGCTACGATGGGACTGGTGTACTGTGAACAACTGTATTCGATGATATCTTCTTCTAGCATCCTGTTGATTTCAATCCTTACTGCTTCCTTCGCTGCGTATGCTATTGGATATGACTTTTTGTTAAAATCTGCAACTTCCTTGAATCTCAATTCGCACTGATAACCCCTTACTTTTCCTGGTCGGTCAGAGAATACATGCCGATATTTATTATATATGGATATTAATTTGTCCACCTCTTGAGTGGTTAAACGATTTCCGTTTTGAGCACCCCGAAATTGTCTGATCTCTTCTAATTTTTGGTGCGATAAACAGTCATTACGGCTTTGGTCTTCAGTTCCTTCTTCTAATATATTGTCTTGGGAATAATTAACTGTTTGAATGTTATAAACGTTATTAACTGGAACTACTCCCTTGCTATCCATTCTTTGTTTGCTGACTTCATTGATACTCTTAATCGTCTCATGTCAATGATAGCAGAATACTTCCTTAAAATGTCACAACCAATTAATATCTCAAAAGGCAAACTGTGTGCAATTAAAAAGATCATGGAAAGGGTTTCATTGTTACTCGTTACCTCCAATGACACTCGTCTCTTTATAGTTTTGTTTTGCCTTCCAGTGGCTCCAATTAAAATAATATTACTAACAGGTAATGTTGGTAAGCTGGTCTTACTCTCTTTTTGAATTTTGTTGTATACTATGCTGTCAATTAAAGACACATTCGCGCCTGTATCTATCATAAATTTGTTAGGTATTCCATTTATGTTGGCTATTATATAGGCAATTTCATTATCGGCATGGCCAATTTTATTTTATTTTTCTTCAAGTAGCTCTTCTCGAATATTCTTTAAGTAGTGGTTTTGTATTATAGTTATTGTCTGGTCATTCGTCTGGTCTGTTAGTTTAGTCAAGTACCCAATAGATCGGTTCAGTGATGGGTCCAGGTGGATTCTCACTGCCGCTGTTCGTTTAAATGCTGGCTGGTTCCTTCTGCACGGTCATCTGGTCTTTTAGATTGGTTACCGTCCGTTGCTTCCAATATTTCGACCGGGTCGTTATTGAAAGTTACTCGATCCCTGCTTCTTCTATCTTCCTCGACGCTCCTACTCCTTGGTCCTCGATAATACCGCCTTCCATCATTTCTGTTCTCTGTACTTAGATAATTTACTCGTCGCCTGTATGTTTGATTTTGGCCATTATTATTATTATTATTATATTGGTTGTTGGGTCTATAGTAATTACCACTGTTATTATTATTTCCTCTGTTATTATTGTTATTATTATTACTATTGTAATTATTGGAATTTTGATTATTAGGACGTTGGTAGTAGTTGTTGTTGTCGGCTTTAAATTGCGATAATTATTATGATTGTTCTAATTGTTATTTACCGGTGGATTATTTCCATTGGGCCCATTTTGGTGGTTTCGAAAATCATTATTTCAATTATTTGGGTTATTCCTCTGTTGATTCTGCAGGTAATGCCTTTCTCGCTCTTGTTCTCCCAATAAAGCTGCCATATCCTGGATGGTCTTAATTCGTCCGCTCAACCTACTCTTGGAAATTTCCCCATCATAATGGTAGGCCAGCTGCGTTACCAGGCATTCTTCCGGGATGTTGGGCTCCAAGTTCCTAGCTATGCTGACTTTGCCCAAAAAATACGCTGTAGGAGACTGTCCTAAATACGGATCGAATCGGCCGTTGCTGATGTTATTCCTTACTACATGTTGTGTAGCCTCGGACCAGTACTTATTCTTGAATTGGTCTTTGAATTCGATGAAGTTTTGAATGTCTGGCCATACTGCCATCCACCAATTGTCATGGACCTCCTTGAACATTTCATCTAGCATGCCCTTAATTACTGTCCACCGTGTCTCCCGGGTTCTGGATAGGGTTTCTTCAACTCGCTCTAAGAATTCTATGGGGTTGCATTCGTAGTTTCTAAAATTGACTATTTCCGTGTTTTCGCTGCATGGGATATGGGAACTGATAAATGGTCTATCCTTCAATGCGTTGATTTCTTCCTGGAGACGCAACTCCTGTACTCGGAATTCTTCTAGCTTCTCTTCATGGGCAGTTGTTGTACCTTTGACTTTGTTTACAGACGCATCTAACTGGTTGCGTCTCTCCTCAACTCTTGTTTGTACCTGCCCTATCTCCTCCTTGGTCTCCTTCTGTATTGACTCCATCCTGGTGAAATCATCTCCCATTTTGTTGACTTGTATTTGGACATCCTCCTTAACTTGTTGTATTACTTGGTTTGTCTCCTCGCATTTCTTATTTACATCCATAATCTGTTGTTTAATGTCCATTGTCTTTTCCTCCATTTGACCCTTAATTTCTCTGCGGAATCCCGTCATTTGTTCCTCTATTTTCTTACCCATCTGAGTATTGTTCTCTTCCAACTGTAGTTGCAAGGTTTCATGGTTATTTTCAATTTTATTATTCAGCGTTTCAATATCTTCTTTCACTTGCTACAAGGTTTTGTTGGTTTTCTCATTACTTTTATCTATTTTTTCACTTATCAGTTTATTCTCCTCCTTCATTTCCTGTTTCAATGTTTCAATATTCTTTTCATTGCTTTTATCTATTTTTCCAATATCCTCCCTCATTTGTTTCTTTAACTCCTCATTATTTCATTTTAATTCCTGTTTTAATGTTTCTCTTCCTTCCTGCTTGTCCTCCTTTCTTCGTTCTTCCATTTGTTGAAACATTTCCATTAACCTATCCAATTTTGTTTCTTCTGTAGTCCTATTTGGTTCGGCCGGGGTTATTATTTCTTCCACATCTTCAACCGATGTTACTTCCTTTTCTTCCATTCTGACTTCTTTCTCAGCCTCCTTCTCTAACATCTCAACTTCCTTTTCGGCCTCCGCTGTGCGTAGCTTAGACTTGCCTCTTGTGTGCATTTTCTGTTTCGCTTTTCTGTAGTCGCCACTAGAATCTGTTGAATTTAATTATAGGAATTATTAATTAATTCTAGCCCTACTAGTTGGTGCGCCAATTTGTAATAAGCCGATTATTATGTTTATTAAATATTTACTTACGATGCCGAACGTCTACTCACCAGTTCGGCTGTTCAATTCGAATTTACTGCCTCGCCGTCTGGTTGACCAACACTGCTTAGTAAATCGACTTCGTCAATTTATTATTCGATATTTTATTTGCTTTATCTAATTTTATCTTGTGTTGTATAAAATCAAACATACAGTTTAACGTGTGCACAAAGTTTTATTAACAATTCTGGATATGGTTGATAAATACAATTTCTTCAAAATATAATCCCTAATCTTGCACCGGCATGTTTACTTTTTCGCGGTTGGCTGTACTGTTCGCTTACGGTGATAGTGGAGATCACAGAGTACGAATATATAGAGAGGGGAAAGCCAATGTTAAAATTTTGACTGAAGTTTCTAGCTCTCGTGGTGACTGTGCTGTCAACTAAGTGGAGCTAAGTGATAATGCAGTACCGTCACGTGACTCCAGTATACTGTATTATCTCTGCTGCATAGGCGGGAAATCTAAAAAAGGAAATGCTGCTAGGCTTTCTTTGAAATTACTCTTAAATGTTTACAGTTTCATCAGACATATTTTCATGTCATTGTAATTACAGAAAAATGTTAAAAAAAATAATTACAATGTTTCAAGGTAGACATGTAAAATGTCTAAAAACTGAAAACATTGTAATCAAAATTTAGTAAGCAAATGCATAAAAGTTAATTAAAACATAAGAAAACTTACATTTATAAACCATTAATTGTAAACAACAAAGTAATTAGGTTTTTACAATGTTTAAATACATGTGGCATCACAAAACATTCTGTGTATAAAACGTTCATAAAAATTTATCTTTTAATAAACACTTGTTTACAAATAATTGAAAATGTCTACTTTGCTTTAATGAAAATACACTTTAATTGCCTTTGGTTTCAAGGATATTAATCATTTGTTTTTGAAAACGACTGTGCATGTTATTGACATAAGGTCACAAATAGTTGATAAACACTTAGGTAAAAATCAAGAAAAAACAAATTTATGTATTTTTTTAATTTTTACTCAAAAACATTTTAAATTACAAAAATACATACAGTGAGTAGAATTAACTAAGCAGATTTATAAAATATTACATAACACATAATAATTCAAATTCCAGTTCTACTAGTTACATAAAAAAGTCAAACAAATCTACAAACATTTCACATTATGTACAAGACCTAACAGCTAATCACTACAGAACAATCTGAAATAATACAAATATATAAACGCAAACATTATTTTTAAATATTATGTAAATGAACAGACTTGAAGTTTATTATAAAAAACTTTCTCAATAAAAATTCACATAACATGACTAACACGTAATACATTCAAATTTCAGTTCTCACACTTATATGCAAAACTCAACACTAATCTACAAACACTTCACATTATGTACAAGACCTAACAGCTAATCACTACAGAACAATTTGAAATAATACAAATATATAAACCCAAACATTATTTTGAAATATTATACAAATGAACAGACTTGAAGTTTATTATAAACAACTTACTCAATAAAAATTCACACAACGTGACATAACACAACACATAATACATTCAAATTCCAGTTCTACTAGTTACATACAAAAGTCAAACAAATCTACAAACACTTCGCATTATGTACAAGACCTAACAGCTAATCACTACAGAACAGTTTGAAATAATACAAATATATAAACCCAAACATTATTTTGAAATATTATACAAATGAACAGACTTGAAGTTTATTATCAAAAAACTTAATCAATAAAAATTCACAAAACATCACATAACACATAATACATTCAAATTTTAGTTCTACCACTTATATGCAAAACTCAACACAAATCTATAAACACTACACATTATGTACAAGACTTAACAGGTTAACACTACATACAATTTGAAATTATACACATATATAAACATAAACATTATTTTGAAATACAGAAATCAACAGACTAAGAAGTTTATTGGCAAAAGACCCAGAAAACCTTTAGATTAATGAACTGCATAGAAGCCCAATATGAATTTAAAACCTAAATTGATCCTGAATAGTACATTTGTCAATTCTGCCAATCAATTAAATTGATATACTGACATAAAGTACTTCATTCACAAGATTAACACACTGAACAACACTGATCCTTACAGAGCAGAGATTTCCTTACGCCAAAGCAATACATTGTCATAATAAATGATTGGCCAATTATTGAGTGATTTTTAACATACGGTACCTTTTTGTTTCAGCTAAACAACTGTTTTTATGTCTGCACCATGAGACTATACATATTTTATAGGAGTCTACAAATGTTTTTACATGTCTGATAATGAACTACACACAGCCCAAATCAATTAAAATCTAGCTTATTTAATAGTACATACAACTTCTGCCGATCAAATTTGATAACTTTTACTATCAAGTATTTTATCCACAAACCTGAATACTGACCAACACACATGACTAAATTTTTTGATGGATACGTTAGACTCTGTACTCTCAGAATTTAATACCCATATTAAAAAGTACAGCATATCATTTGGTGCAGATACCATCTTTCCATTAATGAATATATTACGTTAATTAAATTTCATATAAAATTAATATAAATATTTAAAACATGTACAAATTTATTTGTTATTCAGTTCATTGTTTCCTCTCGTAACCCACCACCTAACACATGTTTTAAATATAATTTTTAAAAAATTTTGTAAGTTTGTTTCATAATGGACTTCACAGCAGTTCATTAGCCGTGTGAAACTAACTTTTTGTATAATTGCACACATGACGACTTCTGTCAACTTGTCCAAATAGCATTTCTCATCCAGTATTTCATCCACAATGTTAGCACGTTGAGAAACACAGGTAACCAAATTTTCTGATGACTATGTAAGCCGTGTTTCTGCCCTCAGTGTACTCTCTGAATAGAATACCCAGATGAGAAAGTTTATTTGTGTCATTGGAGCAGAGACCTGCTCTGCAGTCGTCACATGTACTATTGCCTAAAAGTTTTCTGGCAGTAAATCCACTTACATACGCTGTGGACAACCGATTCACATTAAATGAGACGTCAGGCTGTTTGTCACAAGTAACAGAATTGGTGTCAGCAGTGTATGGAGTAAATGCACTGCGTTTATCAGTCAGAATGTCAGTTTGAAGATTACTTAAAAGATCTGCATCATCATCCAGGCAGTTAGCATTTTTAAGATTCTGAAATGCAAGCCCATTGATGATGCAGGTCTTAAGAGCATCAACAAACTGTGGCACAGTAGGATTATTATTGGCTCCACAGTTCGCTCGAACAGAACCAAAAACATTCTCCAGTGGATCTTGATTCAGACATCTGACTGATAAAATCGAATTTCTTCACATTCTTCCCTGACTGACTTCCATAATTGCATTACTGCAGTTATGGTTGTCAGCCAGCCTTCCTGTGATGGTGGCCTAAATGTCCGCCGATCTGGCCTCTGGAATTGCCACGAGTTAACAAAGTGTACAGCCTGCTGCCAAAATGCCATGTGTTTGCTGTCATCACTAAGTGGAGACCAAAGAGGTTTTCCTGACTTGCTTTTGATGCATTTGATGCAGCCATTGAAAGAGTCGAACAGGTTGTCACACTCTTTGACAAATGCTGCAGTTGTCATTGCAGAAGGTTCTACAATTCCTAAAAAATAATAAATATTAAAAATAGATAAGATAAAATCAAATAGAATAAATCAAATTATGTCAATACCTATACAGAAATAATTAATTTTGTATCACATTAATTATATATATTGTAAGGAACTAAGGTCCAGTACCATATTTTTATAAACTCTTTTATGATCAGTACTAATACACCACACATGCAAAATATTAGGCAGTTTATGCCCTTTAATATTTCATATAAAAGTTCCTGCTTCCATGTACATTACAAAGTTGACGTGAATGGTGTATTTGGTAAAAACAAGTTATTTGTTCTAAAATTATTTTTGTTAGATATAAAAACTTCTTCAACTTTCTATAAATTACATTATTAATTAAATAAAACTTTTCAAAAAGACTATATTATACTGTAATAGTTTTACATTTCATAAGTGTTAATAGTTGTAACTGGTGGAATAAATGCTGTTAAAATAATATCAAATTTCTATTTAAAATGTATGCTTGTTGAAAACCGTTATTTTTATGGGAAAATGGAATTTTGCTTAATATTCTACAGTTATAGTTTTCACTGATACTAATTCAGTTACTGTCTCATGAGCTTTACAAGTCAACAAAAGTAAATATTAATAAAATATGTGTATAGAAAAAAATATAAGTATATATTGTTATAAAAGATATATAAACATTCTGAAAACATACAGCGGAATGTGATTAGTGTGAACCGTGTCAATCCAAATGAACATTAAGTAAAGTATACTACATTTACAAAGTTACAAATAAAATTGTCACAGTAAATAAAAGTTTAATGTAACTTAAATAAGTTAATCAGTAAAATGTAAATTTATAAAATCAATATACAAATAAATAAAAATAATCTACTTTCCTTAATCAACAGCATACAGAGAATAATATATACTTTAATAAGAACAAAGTACAAGTACTTTAATATATATTTTCCTTTATTCAGCTGTGAGATGCTCACGTTTGATATGAACTGCTCTTGGTTCTAACTCTGATAATAATGATTATACTGTGATAAATATTAAAATTATGTAACAGTTTTATACTCTGAGCTTTACAAAGAAATAGGCTCATCAAAATCTAGCCTACTGTTAATTTACAACTGACCAGAAAATAAGTTCTTATATGCTGTAGGGTTTATTGTTGTCATACAATAATATTCTGTCTTAAATCGTCTTACTTGTTTTGTTTAAGGTACAATAAATCTATACACCAAAAATCTCTTAATCTCCTTTCAAAATAATTTAGTACAACTATACTACAAAAAATCTATACACATTTTATATAGATTAAATTTCCTTTCCAAATTTCTGTAAACACATCAGTAACATTAAATGGTAGCTACTATTAGTACTTAGTCATACTGGCACTAATTTAATATAGTAAAGCCTGTTGAAATGTCTAGTTCAATGCAGAAAGTGAATACCTGGTCTTTCAATTTTAAGGCTTCATTACAGATATAACTGAAGGTATCAACAACAGGTAAACAATATATACTCTTCAATTTCGTTTATATGTACTCTTGGTATCAACAAAATTATATTCAACATATACTGTGATCCGAAAATATTCACAACCTATCTAATTACGGAAACTAACTAATTATGACTCACACTTCATTAACCTATCATTATGTATAGTAATTATCAAAGCTACTTAAAAATAAAGTTTCTTATAAGGTACTTACCGTGCTTCTTGTTTCCGCTGTGGAAAATAAAAAAATCTTCTCCCATCATTAATATTGTAGCAGCCTCTCACTGTACAATTCCCTCATTTTTTATTATTCACAAAAAGCCCTGTGAATATAAAGTAACTATACTTTATATTATACTGCTACAACGCAAAGAACAGTCCGGAATGACCAAAATGGCGTCTTCCACGTGCAAAGCCCAAGATGAAGCGCCAACCATTTGCTAACTCACGAATTTCTCGTTTCAGCGCTGCCAGCTGCCGCACTAGCGCTCATTGTGACTTTGCTGTGAATTTTTAGCAGATGACAAAACTTATGACCAAAACTCCTATTTAACTGTCCTACCCCTGGGTAGGACCACAGAGTACGAATATATAGAGAGGGGAAAGCCAATGTTAAAATTTTGACTGAAGTTTCTAGCGCTCGTGGTGACTGTGCTGTCAACTAAGTGGAGCTAAATGATAATGGAGTACAGTCACGTGACTCCAGTATACTGTATTATCTCTGCTGCATAGGCGGGAAATGTAAAAAAGGAAATGCTGCTAGGCTTTATTTGAAATTACTCTTAAACGTTTACAGTTTTATCAGACATATTTTCATGTCATTGTAATTACAGAAAAATGTTAAAAAAAATAATTACAATGTTTCAAGGTAGACATGTAAAATGTCTAAAAACTGAAAACATTGTAATCAAAATTTAGTAAGCAAATGCATAAAAGTTAATTAAAAAATTAGAAAACTTACATTTACAAACCATTAATTGTAAACAACAAAGTAATTAGGTTTTTACAATGTTTAAGTACATGTGGCATCACAAAACATTCTGTGTATAAAACGTTCATAAAAATTTATCTTTTAATAAACACTTGTTTACAAATAATTGAAAATGTCTACTTTGCTTTAATGAAAATACACTTTAATTGCCTTTGGTTTCAAGGATATTAATCATTTGTTTTTGAAAACGACTGTGCATGTTATTGACATAAGGTCACAAATAGTTGATAAACACTTAGGTAAAAATCAAGAAAAAACAAATTTATGTATTTTTTTTAATTTTTACTCAAAAACATTTTAAATTACAAAAATATATACAGTGAGTAGAATTAACAAAGCAAATTTATAAAATATTACATAACACATAATAATTCAAATTCCAGTTCTACTAGTTACATAAAAAAGTCAAACAAATCTACAAACATTTCAAATTATGTACAAGACCTAACAGCTAATCACTACAGAACAATCTGAAATAATACAAATATATAAACGCAAACATTATTTTTAAATATTATACAAATGAACAGACTTGAAGTTTATTATAAAAAACTTTCTCAATAAAAATTCACAAAACATGACTAACACATAATACATTCAAATTTCAGTTATACCACTTATATGCAAAACTCAACACTAATCTACAAACACTTCACATTATGTACAAGACCTAACAGCTAATCACTACAGAACAATTTGAAATAATACAAATATATAAACCCAAACATTATTTTGAAATATTATACAAATGAACAGACTTGAAGTTTATTATAAACAACTTACTCAATAAAAATTCACAAAACATGACATAACACAACACATAATACATTCAAATTCCAGTTCTACTAGTTACATACAAAAGTCAAACAAATCTACAAACACTTCGCATTATGTACAAGACCTAACAGCTAATCACTACAGAACAATTTGAAATAATACAAATATATAAACCCAAACATTATTTTGAAATATTATACAAATGAACAGACTTGAAGTTTATTATCAAAAAACTTAATCAATAAAAATTCACAAAACATCACATAACACATAATACATTCAAATTTTAGTTCTACCACTTATATGCAAAACTCAACGCAAATCTATAAACACTACACATTATGTACAAGACTTAACAGGTAAACACTACAGACAATTTGAAATTATACACATATATAAACATAAATATTATTTTGAAATACAGAAATCATCAGACGAAGAAGTTTATTGGCAAAAGACCCAGAAACCCTTTAGATTAATGAACTGCATAGAAGCCCAATATGAATTTAAAACCTAAATTGATCCTGAATAGTACATTTGTCAATTCTGCCAATCAATTAAATTGATATAATGACATAAAGTACTTCATTCACAAGATTAACACACTGAATAACACTGATCCTTACAGAGCAGAGACCTTCCTTACGCCAAAGCAATACATTGTCATAATAAATGATTGGCCAATTATTGAGTGATTTTTAACATACGGTACCTTTTTGTTTCAGCTAAACAACTGTTTTTATGTCTGCACCATGAGACTATACATATTTTATAGGAGTCTACAAATGTTTTTACATGTCTGATAATGAACTACACAACAGCCCAAATCAATTAAAATCTAGCTCATTTAATAGTACATACAACTTCTGCCGATCAGATTTGATGATTTTTACTATCAAGTATTTTATCCACAAACCTGAATACTGACCAACACACATGACTAAATTTTTTGATGGATACGTTAGACTCTGTACTCTCAGAATTTAATACCCATATTAAAAAGTACAGCATATCATTTGGTGCAGATACCATCTTTCCATTAATGAATATATTACGTTAATTAAATTTCATATAAAATTAATATAAATATTTAAAACATGTACAAATTTATTTGTTATTCAGTTCATTGTTTCCTCTCGTAACCCACCACCTAACACATGTTTTAAATATAATTTTTAAAAAATTTTGTAAGTTTGTTTCATAATGGACTTCACAGCAGTTCATTAGCCGTGTGAAACTAACTTTTTGTATAATTGCACACATGACGACTTCTGTCAACTTGTCCAAATAGCATTTCTCATCCAGTATTTCATCCACAATGTTAGCACGTTGAGAAACACAGGTAACCAAATTTTCTGATGAATATGTAAGCCGTGTTTCTGTGCCCTCAGTGTACTCTCTGAATAGAATACCCAGATGAGAAAGTTTATTTGTGTCATTGGAGCAGAGACCTGCTCTGCAGTCGTCACATGTACTATTGCCTAAAAGTTTTCTGGCAGTAAATCCACTTACATACGCTGTGGACAACCGATTCACATTAAATGAGACGTCAGGCTGTTTGTCACAAGTAACAGAATTGGTGTCAGCAGTGTATGGAGTAAATGCACTGCGTTTATCAGTCAGAATGTCAGTTTGAAGATTACTTAAAAGATCTGCATCATCATCCAGGCAGTTAGCATTTTTAAGATTCTGAAATGCAAGCCCATTGATGATGCAGGTCTTAAGAGCATCAACAAACTGTGGCACAGTAGGATTATTATTGGCTCCACAGTTCGCTCGAACAGAACCAAAAACATTCTCCAGTGGATCTTGATTCAGACATCTGACTGATAAAATCGAATTTCTTCACATTCTTCCCTGACTGACTTCCATAATTGCATTACTGCATTTATGGTTGTCAGCCAGCCTTCCTGTGATGGTGGCCTAAATGTCCGCCGATCTGGCCTCTGGAATTGCCACGAGTTAACAAAGTGTACAGCCTGCTGCCAAAATGCCATGTGTTTGCTCTCATCACTAAGTGGAGACCGAAGAGGTTTTCCTGACTTGTTTTTGATGCATTTGATGCAGCCATTGAAAGAGTCGAACAGGTTGTCACACTCTTTGACAAATGCTGCAGTTGTCATTGCAGAAGGTTCTACAATTCCTAACTTTTATGCATTTGCTTACTAAATTTTGATTACAATGTTTTAAGTTTTTAGACATTTTACATGTCTACCTTGAAACATTGTAATTATTTTTTTAAACATTTTTCTGTAATTACAATGACATGAAACTATGTCTGATGAAACTGTAAACATTTAAGAGTAATATCAAATAAAGCCTAGCAGCATTTCCTTTTTTAGATTTCCCGCCTATGCAGCAGAGATAATACAGTATACTGGAGTCACGTGACGGTACTGCATTATCACTTAGCTCCACTTAGTTGACAGCACAGTCACCACGAGAGCTAGAAACTTCAGTCAAAATTTTAACATTGGTTTTTCCCTCTCTATATATTCGTACTCTGTGGTCCTACCCCTGTAGTGGAGATACAGTTGACAATTTCGTTTAATTTAAATCTCAGGGGAAAGTTCTTTTGACTACAGAAAATGTTGTTTTACAGACTAATAAAAGTACAAAATCTTACAATATACCTTATAAATATTATTGAACAGGTGATATACTTAAATAATAATAGTAAATTACCGATGTAGGAATTAGTACTTTAGAGGTTATTGATGCTTAGCAAACCTTCCGTTTTTTAAAACAGATTCATGAAAAATCCAAATTGGAGTGATATATTTATTCTATTTGAGGTGTATGTGAAATAAAATTAAGTTTCAAAAGTTTATTAAAGTGATTAGTGAAGTGAAAAGTTTAGTTCAATTATTTTGGTTGTGTTTTTTCGGTGAAGTGGTAATTAAAATGTACTTAACGCTTCTTCATCGCTGCTTATTATGGGTAACAATTCTCTGGAATACTGCTGCTTGTCCCTTCTTGTGTAGTTCGGTGAATTCCAGGTTCAATTTTCATTAATGGTCCAGTTACGGTGTTTAAATTCCCTCAGTCCTACTGGCGGATGTTGGTTTCAGCGTTTGGTTAGGTGTTCATCTATATTCTTCCTTCTGTTGGTTGTTAATTCTTCACTGGGGCTTCTTCATCAATTTCTCCAGATTATTTTTTATTTCTTGGGTTGAATTGATTTAATTCTCACTATTAGTTTAATTATTGTTATTTATTGTATCTTCTTAATCAGTGTTTTAGATAAAATAGGCTGATTTACTTCTTTTTATATCTTTGTGGTTTTCATACATCCACTCTACTCAAACTTCAATAATGGAATGAATTTATTAACGGTTTTCAATGTAACAAGGTTTTGTTGTCATGGCAACTCTCTGTAAAAAACTAATTCCCATTGGCTGATAATTTATAACATTGTTATACAAACTAACGTTTTTCTATTCAAAATTATTAATATCTTTTAAAGTATTATAACTTCCTTATACTACTTGTAATATTAAATACAATAACACCATTATTTTGCTTTTTGTTTACAAATTATTTTGATACCACTCAAAGTTACCTTTGGTCAATTTATAACATTTTACTAATTTTTCAGTTTGGTATTTCTTTAGTTAATTACCCTTAAACTAATTATTCTCTGTCCAGTTTTGTACCCTACACTTTTACTTTGAGACCTAAACAAATTATACACTTTATTTTATTATTGGCTATTGTTTTATCTTAAAATTCACAAAATTCTGTTCCTTAGTGCTAAGCCTAATGCCTAGATTTCATAATTCCTCTACCCTATACTCTTAACAATTGTTTATAGTTATTTATGTTAATTTATTAGGTTACTAAACATTATTAATGAAACAAACTAACTTAACTCATAACATTTGATTGTTTTTAATCATCACATAACATTATATAATTATTTAATACCTCCTTATAGGTCCATGCCTGTACGGTATCTGAAATTTTTACATGTTTTAATGGTTTTGTTTTAACATAATTTGCCATCTAACAATACTTTGGTTATTTACCATCAAAAAACTCTATAACAAACTTGAACATTAACTATGCACTATTATTCCCTTATAAACTCATTTAAGAGAATATAGTGTCTAACTCCCCTCTGTTTTCAATCTAACATATTACTTTTTTATATTTATTTTCTATGTGTTTTTTATATATAACTTTATAACATTCCTTAACCATAACACAATATATCTTTTATCCTACTTATACTATACTAACAAATTATTATAACTGGGTTACTATATCACTTATAGTTTGTTATTATCAGTTTATTATTTTTTTGTTAATTACACTGCACTTTCTTTAACTAGTGTTTATGTAGTTTATTTTACTCTCACTGGGTCCTATACTGGTTTTTTATTGATTATCACTTTTTATTCACTTATCACCTCTTTACTAATAACTACCGGTACTGTTAATCAGGTTCATTTTATTTTAGTGGTTTTTGATAGCTTATTATTTAACGTTGTATATTTTATTCATATCTTTGATTTTACATTTCCCTTTCTTTTATCTTTTCTATAGATTACATTTTGTTTATTGCCTTTTATTTTCCTTCAGTTTTCAGCCTTTCTTCCATTAATTATACTAGTAAGTTTTGTGCGATATTATGTCACGTTACAATATTTACATATATCTGTACTTCCATAGGTTATAATAATATATTGTTACAACATTCTAACTGATTGTCGTATGGTACAGTGGAAAACAAAATACAAGACACCAATTAAGTTACTAATCACGAGTTTTAGTTATCACAATTAAACAGTTTGCAATCAACAAGATAGTCTCTTACAACAAGCAAAATAAACATTTTTTACACGCAATAAAAATGTCAACTAACAGAGTTCAGTACAATTATAAAACAAACAACACTTTGCCACAATACTTCGAACCTCACTGGAATAAATCGCCACTCAAACTGACTTGACCGTCGCTGAATGACTATATTTATACCCCGCTGATATTCCAGAATAATCTGTCATTGGATGACTTGTTAAACAAACAGGCGCTCTCGAGAATCCACTAGAAACAGTGTCCTTGATCAGAATATGGCCTTATCCTTTTAATTACTAAAATGCACATAGGACGCATTGATCAGTCGTGTGTCCTTGATCAGAATAGTATACATATTATTTTATGAGTAAGTCCATGTACTGGATTGGTTTCTATTTGCAGTAATCAATACATAGAGTTTGTATAGGTCCTGTACTGTGTTCATTGTATAACCGGTAGTAGCATAAGTTGTTTGATCACATCAATTACGTGATATTAGTCAAACATATCCACCTGTATTACTTCCTTGTGTACTTTCAGGGTGGCAGCACAGTAACATTCAACGTATGCTAAACGTGAATAGTGTGTACGATTACACAAGCTGCAAACTTGAAAATTGTATACGACTTGTGTAAAAAGTACATTATGTCGTACTAATTTATTCCTCGCAATGAATTTCAAACTTATTTACACTAAATGTACAATTAATGTATAATTTTAAAAACTTTTCCAATTTTTATTTAAGTCCTACAAAGCCTAACTTGTCTAAACGTTTAAGAGATATTACTTTGTATCGGCTAGATCCTACTATCTCTTCATACTTAAGTGATATTTTCCTAAATTTTACACTGCCTAAGAAACAACACATTTTCTTTGCTAACTACTTGACACATTCCGTATTCAAACCTCACTGAAGAAGGAGAATACAACTCCGAAACGGCGTTTGAGGGAATATCAACAAGTAAGTTTCACAAGTGAAAGTAACAATAAATAATAATTACAAAATGAATGTATGGCTTATTTGCGTCCACTCATGGACCATCTGTCCCTCATTCAAAATTGCCAGAAGTATTTATAGTCTGCAGTAATTCTGACATGTCAGGTATCAAAATCTGCCATTTTTAACATATTCAATTTGGTCTGTGGCTGCATAGCATCACGGCTTTTAAACACATCATGTTTTGCCATAATGGTAGAATTGATGTTTAAACATCTGGTGGCATTAAATTACACAATTTTCTATACTTTATTTGCATATACCTCACTTATTTATTAATTAGGGTCATAATTAAGTTTATATATGTAACAACATTATTTAGTATATCTATTATAAATCTCAATTATTTTTTTTTTTTAATTTTGCAGGAGAGCATCAATTATAGATGCAACCGGTGTGCTAACACTCTTGGACCTAGAACCAGCTTCACGAGAAGAAATTGGAGGACTGGAAAGAAAGGATGTGTGGGCAATGGTTTGGGCATCAGATAATCCACAGTTGCTTGCTATCATGGAGAAAACAAGGATGTATGTTTTAAGGGGCATTGATCCAGAAGAGCCTATTCTTAGTGCTGGATACATATGCAGCTTTCAGGTCTGTAATGATATTTTTGAGTACATACAATTGATACAAATGTTAATACATGATAATTGTGACAAAGTGGTATACATAAAACAGAACATCAGTCATTTATAACAATTCTGAATGTGGAATTCCCTTCATATTGCAGGAAAATTGTTTTATTTTATTTTGGAGATGAACTTAAAACCATCTTTGTTCATGGAAGTGACATTCAAACCCACAGATATAACCTCTAAGCTCTAAGAAGTCTCATTTCAAACTTTGACACTTAAAGCTCATTTTGTTAGGAAGCTGTATGTTACCATATAATTTAATTAGAAACTAATTAGTACCTGATGAAATTCATTTTCACTGTGGGAGATTATGTATTTTACAAACATCTAATGTAATCTGAATTTTTATATTTTTATGTTAAAATTTTATAATTGTTTCTGGGTATTTGTGATAAATCAGACAACAAAATGTAAATACAGTATTAATATTGTTATGACATCACAGAACAATCTACGTGTTTATCGAATGTTCCAGAGGGATCCGGAATGTAATGCGTGTGGCGTACGTGATTCTCAATGCATTAGCTAGACTGTGCAGACTGTGTCAAGGCCGCAATTAATTACATCGTAGGTAGAGATAACGCGTAGTTTGGAATGTTCTGGTCTGTGAGCAGGCGTATAAATACAAGGCAGCAGCGGCCTTAGTTTCAGTTATAGTTGCGATATATTACATGCGGTTCGAGTTATTTGTCTGGCGAGTACAAGTGATTGCTGTGTACGTTCAAGTGGTTATTAGTGAAGTGTTGTGTTTTATAATCGCGCGGTATAATTGTAATACAATTGTGTTTTATAGTAGTTGACATTTTATTGTGTGTGAACAATTTTTATTTGATTTGTTGTAAGAGACAGTGTTGTTAATTACGTACTGTTTAACTGTGAAAATTAAAGCTGGTGATAATTGACTTAATTGGTGTCTTGTATTTTGTTTTCCACTGTACCTACAATGATCAAGTAGACCGTCGTAACAGTGGTGTCAGAAGTGTTATAGAACCGTTAACAGTGGAAACATGTACAAGACTGTGTAACATATAATTTATCGGTAAACAATGGATACCAATCAGATGATGGAAAATTAACAGGTGCTGCTGTTAGACGGAGAAACGATAGGATGAGAAATGAGGACAGGAGGCGGAAGAAGCAGAAAGACGACAAAAAGAAGAACGAAGACAAGAAAGAGAAGAGGCAGAAAAACGACAAGACGAGAAAGCGGAAGCGAGACAGAAAACCCTCCTACTAGAGACAGAGGAACGACGATGACAGGAGGCAGAGGAATGGAAGCGTGAAACAGAAGACATCAAAGCATTAATACAGGAGCAGAAACAGATGCAAGAACATAGTACCGCAGAATTGGATCTCCTCGTGGTGAGCTTAATAAGCAAGTTACTAAAATATCTGAAGACTAAATTGGGAATCACAAGAATCAATGACATTAAAAATAGCTGAAGTAGAAAAATCTGTTTCATTTGTTCAAGAATCGATGTCTACAAAAATATCTGTCATAGAAGATCCGTGTCAAATAAAATATCTGCAGTAGAAAACTCAATGGCAAACATAAGAGAACAAATTAAAAGTGAAGTTGTGCAGTGCCTGAAGATACAACCAAAACAACTTTGTGGAAAAAAAAAACTCCACTCAACAGTCCGTTAAGGACCAAGGCGTACCGCGCGGCTTTTTGTGTTAGTGTGACGGTGTATGGCTAGTACTACGCGCCACCAGCCGCTAGTTGCGGTATTCACAGCCAGGAGGCAGTGCCTACTCAGTTTGCCTCACGATGCTGAGTGCACGCCGTACGGAACCTCCACCGGGAATTGAACCCGGGACCATGAGCGCATCAATCGCCCACTTTAGCCATTAGACCACCTGGAGGCTCAAAGACAGAAAAAGACGCAGAAAATAAGTTAATAGAGAAAGTCTCTTTGTCTGGAGTAGGGACAGTTCATGTCAAAGCTCCAACCTTTGACGGAAGCAGTCGCTGGGCAATGTACCTCCGCCAATTTGAAGCTGCTGCATGTGCAAATAATAATTGGATGGAGAAAGACAAGGCAATTTCACTCGTTCTCACATTAACAGTACACGCACCAGAACTACTACAGAAAGTGCCACGTGACAGCCAAAACACCTATGCCAAATTGATAAAAGCTCTGGAATTACGGTATGGTGATAAACATTTGTGAGATGTGTACTGCACTCAGTTGAGAGCAAGGCAACAGCATTCTGGGGAGATTCTTCAAGATTTTGAAGCAAGTATAGACAGACTAATTATACTGGCCTACCCTGAAGCGCCAGAAGATTTTTGAATGAGGTTTGTGATGCAAACATTTACTGCTGGTGTCCGAGATAATGAACTACAGCAAGTGTTACGAATGGCAAGACACCCTACAGTGCAGATGCCCTGGTACATGCATTGCAATTTGAGGCCGCAAAGTCAGCGTCTGGTTGGGCAAGTCATAAAGTGCATGCACTAAATGATCGCGACGGCACTGACAATGAAGAAGAAAACCAAGGAACAGAGACCCATCGCGTGGCGCAACAAAGTAAAGTAAGAAAGGATGGAAGACCGAAGTGTTATCGATGTGGGAAACCTGACATCTATAACGGGATTGTTGGGTTAGAGTTCAGCAGCAGGGAAACGAGCAGTAGTCGGTGCAAGTAGTCGGTGTGCTGATTAACTGGAGGAACGAAGCCCCTATACAATACATAATTTCTACACTTCAGAAAAACAGCGGGAGCTTGGAGGTTACCGGATTTGTTCAAGAAAGGCCAACCTCGATTACAGTTGACACAGGCGCAACAGTTTCTATTGTGCACCCTGACGTGGTGAAAGATCTCAAGCCAATCTGGTGCTCTTGCAGCTTGCAAACAGCTACTGGACGGCCTGTAAAAGTGTATGGAAAAGGGGAGATACACCTACGCCTTGGTCGACTTGAGTTTGATCATCAAGTACTTGTTGCAGACATTGTGGATGAAGCAATTCTTGGTGTGGACGTTATGAACGCATATGGATTTATAATCGACTTCAAAAACAATGTCTTGAGAATCGGAGAAGAAGAGGCAATGCTCTCCACTGAAATGTTATACATGAATTAGTAATTAAAATATTGAAATTCGTCCCTGTTCCGGGCGTCATTTGAAGTAGTACAAGTGAATTAAATGTTTAAATATTGAAATTTGTATTACCTACCTTTATTGGTAATTGACCAAGGTGTCGTCTGGTGTACTTAGCAGAGAAAACAGGTAAATGCAATTAACAATTACGTATTTATAAGTTCAAATAAAATATGTAATTTAACTTTTATTATCAAAATGATCAATATTGCACACCACTATATAAAAATTATTCCAATTAGCGCTTTCAAGCTTCACAGCTCATCGTCAGATCAGGAATAGGCAGAAAATATGTAATACCCAACCCTTCACCCCTCTCCCCCACCCTGCTCACCCACAACAAACTAAAAATTAATGACCCTTCCCCACCCCCTAAACTCTGTCTCACCATCTGTAAGTTACATATTTTTCTAGTAAATTCCTTGTATTTCAGTGTGTGTGTGTGTGTGTGTGTGTGTGTGTGTGTGTGTGTGTGTGTGTGTGCGCGCGTGTGTGCATCCCTTTAAAGTACCCTCTTCCTCTCCACACACGTGGGTCAGTCACACACCCTTATTTTAAAACAACCAATTAGTACTATGAAATATAATTCTTAATCTTATCTATCTGCCCTCTCTCATTTACTTCTTAATCATGTTATAAAATATTTCTTCATTATCAAATTTAATTTTAATATTAATTAAATTGTCTAACCCTTTTTCTCTTTCTTTCAATATTTCTAACTCCTCTCTAAGCTTCCTTTCAACTGTGTTATTTACTACTTTTACAATTTCGTATTCTTCCAAAGGATTAACAAACTTGTGGTTGTCTTCTATGAAATGTCTTGCATATAACGAATTGGTTGTTCTATTACCTTCTCCACGTTTGTGGTCAGACAACCTGCATGCGAATTTTCGTCCTGTCTCCCCTAGGTACACTTTGTTGCAGTCTTTACATTTTAATGTATAAATTCCGCTTTTCTGTAATACTGGAATTTTTTCTATATTCTTATTCCTTATCTTATCAAATACCGTTTCACATTTTTTAATAGCTATATCTAGAAAAATATGTAACTTACAGATGGTGAGACAGAGTTTAGGGGGTGGGGAAGAGTCATTAATTTTTAGTTTGTTGTGGGTGAGCAGGGTGGGGGAGAGGGGTGAAGGGTTGGGTATTACATATTTTCTGCCTATTCCTGATCTGACGATGAGCTGTGAAGCTTGAAAGCGCTAATCGGAATAATTTTTATATAGTGGTGTGCAATATTGATCATTTTGATTGTGATTTCAACCACTAACACAAATTTCTTCATTAACTTTTATTGCTGTTTTATTTATCGGTTACATTTAATTTGAGGTGTATATTAAGATATCAGGCGCCATGTTGCAAATTGAAATGCAACAAATATGTATACTTACCTCAGGTCAGAATTTGTGTTATACGAACCAGAGTCGAGGAATATATTACCTGAAATAATTCACTCGTGTTTCTGTTTGTTACCATTGACATTACCTTTATATTTATATAAAAGGAAAAACTACGTACATATTGAAAAGACTATAGGTTACGCCATGTGGCGTTTATCAAATATTACACCCTTAAAATACTTTGTCCCTCCAAAAACAGACATGTATTATAATATTAAGAAACATGTTAAACATATATATAGTGGCACAACCTAGCACTTATTAATAGTGAATATTATCCACTCTCTCGCTCTCTCCCTCTCATACTCTAGTACTATTTATTTATTATGAGCTCATTGTGATAAAGATTTTATATTTGATTACTTTTGATCATATTAATAAAGATTTTAAGTATCCTTTTGAATACAAAGATTTTATATAATTAGGCTGCAGCCAATTGTACTTAGCTGTACTATTGAAAACGTCCCATCGCAGATCACACCCTCTCGAATCTGAAATGTCTCATCTTAGACCACACGCTCCCGAATCTGTAGCGTCCCATCTAGATCACACTTTTATCAAATCTGTAGCGTCCCATCGTAGATCACACGTTTTCAAATGTATCACCGCACAATTGGTATCAGCCCTGTTTATATACTGTTACATATTTAAACTTTTGGTGGTGTAAAATTTAGATATACACACTCGGTGAATTTGCCGGCCATGTGTATTGGCCTGCCGGCCCACTTCACGGTCTGGACGAAAATGACAACGTTTCACCACTAAGCATTGCAGAGGTGGGGCAAAACTACGTCACTGGTTCTTTGTTCGAACAGCCAAGCCTCTGGCTTACAATTGTATGTATGTATGTGCATCGCATTCTTTCGTCTGACGTAATCATGGGCTAGGCTTGTTTACCCGTTATTATGACAAACAGTTTTTTGCTACTTTTGTCATTTTCCACTGAATTCGACACAAATCCTGTTAACTCAATATTGCGTTATTGAAAATTCTCACCAAAACTTTACCAATCTCTTATAGGGGATATAAAATAAAATACAATAATTATGTTTTGGAACAATAGTTTCCCAAAATTATTAGGGTACCAGAATTGTACCGTTACAAAACCCCCTCAATGAAAGATTTTATGCCGAAGCATAAAGACTTTCATTGACACATTCGTACTTCCTAAAGGGATCAGCCAGGATATGTCGCCACAACCCCCTTACTATTTATGTGAAAAGAAATACAATGACTCACCCGTGGTCCGATGATGATGACAGTACCTGCATGACCTTACTGGACTTGTCCTTTGAGATCCCAACACCATAAGGCCAATCAGGTGCGTAACGCTCCTGCTCTGACGCGCTGGCCAGCTCAGGACCGCCGTCACAACATCACCAAACACTGAAACAATAAATCACAAATATCAAAATAGTGGCTTGGTATAATACTATATCTCTAACTGATCTATTTCCCCTTAGCTATGTGCTGGTTTGTGTTAAGAAGCACTGGGTTTGCTTCAACTCAACAAGAATTATATAGAAGTGCCATTCTTTGTTCAAATTCCTATGCTAATACATAATACATATTATATAATACATAATAATACACTCATCATTAATACAGTAAGACGGTTAATACATTAAAATAACCAATTCACATTTAACTTGATTAAAATTTACACACCCTACATCTTTAAATTTACATATAAAATTATAAACATTACTTTTTAATTTCAATTACTTAATTAATAATTCTAATTATTAAACTTTTATTAATTAGCCATCAATTATTGATCATTTACTACCATTTACTTCTTCTCAATTTCAAATTTATTATTAATATTCATATTACATTATTATTATTTCATTTCTAATTACCTTTCTATGAATTTTCTGCTTAAGCACTCACATTTTTATCCTTGATTAGTCTGGGTGACTCCTGTATTTACTATGATTTGACTTATTATATAGGCACTGACATTTATAATCTTACTCACCTTTCTTCCTACTAACCGCTACTAACAACCAGATTTACATATTATGACACCAATTTCACAATTATTATAAACACCTTCACTAATTCCATTTTAAATCCTATGGCACCGCTCGTCTTTGTATTCGGATGGGTGTTCCCTACTTGGCCATATACATTCATAATTTTTTGCCCTTCCAAAATATCGTCAAACACTCCCTTAAACTACACTATTACCTGCCACAACGCTATACGTTGGTCACTCCTTATCACCTCACCCCCACTACAAAATATCATCAACAAATATATGTTTACCCTTTACTTTACTCACCTCTACAAATAATCACTACTACTGTGTCCCTAAAATATCTAATACTCTCTTTGTATACTATTTTCTTCAAAATTTTTATCTATCCAACTCCCATTTACTTTAATTGACTAACTCACATGCCTTTATCTACACCCAGGTGCTACCCTTTTTAAACTTTGCATTACTATAATCATTGACAATTGCATTAGAAAATTTATCTCTCACCTACTCATAACAATACATCTCAATATTCAAATATATATGCTTTATCATTTATTATTCATTAGAAATTTTCTTCATTACAATTTAATAATTTAACTTCATTACACAAACTTTCTTTTACACCCCATTAATTGAGTAATTGATCTTCAATTATTTTATTTTATTAATTAAACTTTCACTATTACTTTCACTTGTTTAGTCAAAACAAAAACATGTTAATTGTTAATTATTAAAACAATTTACTGTTACATACATGGTGTACATAAAATTTACCTGTAATACACAACATCAAAATACACAAATACATTGACATTAATACACACAAAAAATATACAATCCAAACTCATTATTTTATCGTTGATCAAAATCAGTTCATATGCAGTCCATTTCAAAACCACTGTTCACATATATTAAATGTTCATTACACAATAAAACAATCTATCCTCCATCATTGAATAACAGTCGAATCTTAGGTCTATACAACTTATTTTTTAGTAAATAAATGATATTTATATTTGTATCAATATAATATTTATCTCCAATTTTATATTTTTCCACTATCTTGTTCGTATTAATAGGTTGTATTCCATATTAATTTATCATATACCGTGTCACGATCGGGTATGGTTCTGTCTACCTCAGTATTATCTGTCATAATCATGTAAGTCATATAGTCATTATAATTATCTACTACGACACCCTTTACTTCCCAAGGTAAGTAATTATTATCATTATTCTCATCATCTACTATTATTGCTATTTCACTTTCACTACAAGGTAAGTATTTACTATAGTTATCCACCATCTCTACTCCTAACTTTTCTACAAATTCTCTATACTCTCTATTTGTCTTAAAATCTCTATTACTCTCTTTCTCTCTCTCTCAATATATTTCTCACCATAACACCAAGCTATACTCTCTCTCTCCAAATATGCAGGGGTCACTAACTCATAATTACTGCACCACTTATGAGGTACACAAGAACACCAAGGAACTCCATTTGTAGACCTATCGTCTCCCAAATATAAATCTAAGGAACTCACGTCCTTGCTAAAAATACGTGAAGACTTGACTTCACCCCCTACTACAACATCAAAGGAAAATTCTACCCCGTGCATCCCTTTTACAAATATACTTTCTCTACACTTTCTCTCTAACTCAACACACACAAACATCTCATTATCACTCCCAATATTCTCATCATCTTTTTCTAATACCATATTCTTAATTATATCATTGTTACTACCTGTAAACTCATTATTCAAATTATCATTGTTACTCACCTTATTAATTAGCACTTTGTTTTTCGTCGTATTTTCACTGCTACTTACCTTCTTATTCTTTATTTGAATTAACCTCTCATCTAACATTTAAGTCACTTTGTCACATTGTTTATCAAAATTATCGTTACGTTTTTTAATTTCATTTTTTAATTCATCAAATTTGTCATTCAAGTTATTATATTTAACATTAGAATCACTTTTTTGCTCATCTAACTTTATATTAAAATTATCAAATTTTGTTAATAATAACTGCATCAAAGCAGCTGTCTCATCTGTTTTATTTTCGTCTTTGGTTGAGATGGGTGTTAATGGAACTGGATTTAATTCAGTGACTCTGGTTTCACTGATCTGACTAATTGGGGTTAATTTAACGTCCATCTCACTCGTAACTGTTTCTTCTACTTTATCATCTTCACCAGTATTCATTTTGCTTATTATATATCTAACACATATAGGTCTATAACCTCGTAACTTAACCCTACCTTTCGCACGTGTTTACGTACTTTCCCAATTATCTCAGGTAAATATTCCGTTTCTCCTGTAGGTATACTCCACATAAAATTAAGTCCTATGTAGAGTCCCTGTTCGCAAAAGCCATTTGTAATTTAACTTTTATTGCTGTTTTATTTTTCGGTTACATTTAATTTGAGGTGTATATTAAGATATCGGGCGCCATGTTGCAAATTGAAATACAACAAATATGTATACTTACCTAAGGTCAGAATTCGTGTTGTACAAACCAGAGTCGAGGAACATATTACCTGAAATAATTCACTCGTGTTTCTGTTTGTTACCATTGACATTACCTTTTTATTTCTATAAAAGGAAAAACTACGTACATATTGAAAAGACTACAGGTTACGCCATGTGGCGTTTATCAAATATTGCACCCTTACAATACTTTGTCCCTCCAAAAACAGACATGTATTATAATATTAAGAAACATGTTAAACATATATATAGTGGCACAACCTAGCACTTATTAATAGTGAATATTATCCACTCTCTCGCTCTCTCCCTCTCATACTCTAGTACTATTTATTTATTATGAGCTCATTGTGATAAAGATTTTATATTTGATTACTTTTGATCATATTAATAAAGATTTTAAGTATCCTTTTGAATACAAAGATTTTATATAATTAGGCTGCAGCCAATTGTACTTAGCTGTACTATTGAAAACGTCCCATCGCAGATCACACCCTCTCGAATCTGAAATGTCTCATCTTAGACCACACGCTCCCGAATCTGTAGCGTCCCATCTAGATCACACTTTTATCAAATCTGTAGCGTCCCATCGTAGATCACACGTTTTCAAATGTATCACCGCACAATTGGTATCAGCCCTGTTTATATACTGTTACATATTTAAACTTTTGGTGGTGTAAAATTTAGATATACACACTCGGTGAATTTGCCGGCCGTGTGTATTGGCCTGCCGGCCCACTTCACGGTCTGGACGAAAATGACAACGTTTCACCACTAAGCATTGCAGAGGTGGGGCAAAACTACGTCACTGGTTCTTTGTTCGAACAGCCAAGCCTCTGGCTTACACTTGTATGTATGTATGCGCATCGCATTCTTTCGTCTGACGTAATCATGGGCTAGGCTTGTTTACCCGTTATTATGACAAACAGTTTTTTGCTACTTTTGTCATTTTCCACTGAATTCGACACAAATCCTGTTAACTCAATATTGCGTTATTGAAAATTCTCACCAAAACTTTACCAATCTCTTATAGGGGATATAAAATAAAATACAATAATTATGTTTTGGAACAATAGTTTCCCAAAATTATTAGGGTACCAGAATTGTACCGTTACAAAACCCCTCAATGAAAGATTTTATGCCGAAGCATAAAGACTTTCATTGACACATTCGTACTTCCTAAAGGGATCAGCCAGGATATGTCGCCACAACCCCCTTACTATTTATGTGAAAAGAAATACAATGACTCACCCGTGGTCCGATGATGATGACAGTACCTGCATGACCTTACTGGACTTGTCCTTTGAGATCCCAACACCATAAGGCCAATCAGGTGCGTAACGCTCCTGCTCTGACGCGCTGGCCAGCTCAGGACCGCCGTCACAACATCACCAAACACTGAAACAATAAATCACAAATATCAAAATAGTGGCTTGGTATAATACTATATCCCTAACTGATCTGTTTCCCCTTAGCTATGTGCTGGTTTGTGTTAAGAAGCACTGGGTTTGCTTCAACTCAACAAGAATTATATAGAAGTGCCATTCTTTGTTCAAATTCCTATGCTAATACATAACACATATTATATAATACATAATAATACACTCATCATTAATATAGTAAGACGGTTAATACATTAAAATAACCAATTCACATTTAACTTGATTAAAATTTACACACCCTACATCTTTAAATTTACATATAAAATTATAAACATTACTTTTTAATTTCAATTACTTAATTAATAATTCTAATTATTAAACTTTTATTAATTAGCCATCAATTATTGATCATTTACTACCATTTACTTCTTCACAATTTCAAATTTATTATTAATATTCATATTACATTATTATTATTTAATTTCTTATTACCTTTCTATGAATTTTCTGCTTAAGCACTCACATTTTTATCCTTGATTAGTCTGGGTGACTCCTGTATTTACTATGATTTGACTTATTATATAGGCACTGACATTTATAATCTTACTCACCTTTCTTCCTACTAACCGCTACTAACAACCAGATTTACATATTATGACACCAATTTCTCAATTATAAACACCTTCACTAATTCCATTTTAAATCCTATGGCACCGCTCGTCTTTGTATTCGGATGGGTGTTCCCTACTTGGCCATATACATTCATAATTTTTTGCCCTTCCAAAATATCGTCAAACACTCCCTTAAACTACACTATTACCTGCCACAACGCTATACGTTGGCCACTCCTTATCACCTCACCCCCACTACAAAATATCATCATCAACAAAGATATGTTTACCCTTTACTTTACTCACCTCTACAAATAATCACTACTACTGTGTCCCTAAAATATCTAATACTCTCTTTGTATACTATTTTCTTCAAAATTTTTATCTATCCAACTCCCATTTACTTTAATTGACTAACTCACATGCCTTTATCTACACCCAGGTGCTACCCTTTTTAAACTTTGCATTACTATAATCATTGACAATTGCATTAGAAAATTTATCTCTCACCTACTCATAACAATACATCTCAATATTCAAATATATATTGTAACGATACGATTCGTGAGAGTGGTCGCTATTGTTCAAGCCTCATGTTGTGTGCGTCAATTTGTAACGTATATTAATATAATAGAAGACGCCCTCTTCTTGGTTCAAGCCTCATGTTGGAGTCGTCAATTTGTAACGCATTAATAATAATAGCGGTCGTCCCTGCTACCTTCTATCCTCACCTGTGGTTCGTCAATTCTGTAACGAATTATATAAGACGTACCTGCAAAATGTGTACATAAAAAATAATGTGTTTGGATGATTAGTGCGTTCGCCTCGCACCGGGTCGTTACAGTAATTTTGTGGCTAGCGATGTTCGTAGCGTAGTTCTGATCACCTGTATATTACGGCAGTAACCTTACCTGTTATTCTTAGGGGGTGTAATAATCCCGGGTGGCGCCAAGTCGTTTTACAAAACAACTAAAAACTGTGTTTGAACAAGTTATCAGCGTAGCGGGTTGGTGTATTCGAATCGTTCCCGCTCGCACAGCCGTCTCAATCGTCGCTTCTGACGAATAACTGGCCACTAGCTTACTGCTACAATTTATTCTTCAATACAAGTAATTATTATATAGCACTCCCTATGAAATGATAACGCTGGTTACTCCCTGTAATGAATATTTTTTAATGGTGATAACTGGAAACATTTACAATTACAACAAAATAATTATCGATTGATTACATGAGATCTTGTTTACAGGGCGGCGAATTGATTTAGAAACCATTTAACCTGGCTTCGCTGTTTACGTTGACCGTATTACAATGTTTTGGTTTCAAAAATCCGTGGATTCTTTTGGCTATGAATTAAAGAACTACAATGGTTACAATAAAAAATACAAATTACCTTAATCTAAGTGTACATGAAAGATAAAGTGTGCTGTTACAATCTGTGGTGTTGTGTTGTAAAAGTGTTCTGTAAGTTCGTGTTCAATTCTTAGGTTATTTTATGTTAACAAAGTTTCATTATGTTTTAATTTGCTTAAATACTCTATGAAAGAGAAATACTATCTTTATAGTGTGGTAATTTTACCTTTCAAAATTATTTAAAGTGATTAGGGTTGGTGGAAATTAAATAATTGGATTGTACTTAACAACTCGACGTATCTAGGCCTTTGTAGTTGGTTCGAGATAGGAGTTGTCTGCATAAAATCAGTTCTCTCAGATTTTGGGCTTCACTAAATGTGGCGTCTTTTTCGTCTTGTGTTTGGACGTTCTATTTATGGATAATTTCCGTTTATTCAGGTCTTGGGTGTTGTAATATTGGTTGCAGTGGTCATCTGCTTCTTTGATGATTGGTTTTCAGCAACTTTATACTATTATTTTCATGATTTTCACTGAAAAAACGCTCTTCCGAACTTTTGCATCTGTATGGCTTGGTGACGCTTCGCTTCTTTCTATTCTACTCCTTTCTAACGGTATTTTCTGTCAACAACCGCTGTTTCCATAGTAACGGTATTTTCCGAATAGGCTTATTTTGAGTTGATGTATTGTTATCAAAAATTCGAATTCTTCGTATATCTTCTGATTACTGTCATTCCTCCATCTTCCTTCCTGGTTATTAAATATTGTCACTATAGTATTTATTCTCGTTCATAGATTATTTTGATACCCCACAAGCTTGGGTATTTTCAGATTTTAAGTTTTTACAATTATGTTAATGCTTGTTAATTACATTTCTTTTTATATAATAATGCCTGTTACAATATTTTGTGTTATAAATGATCTACAATTTATTCTTGGTGATTCCTTCACCTCAGATTTTCTAAATTCTGATTCAATTTGTTATAATTTTTGTTTGTTTGGTTCTGACAGTTATGTTTTTTTTCTAGGCCTAAGTAGCCATTATAATAATTTACTTATTTCGTTCAAATCACATTTTGGTTCAGCCTATTTGGCCTTACTTTGTTATTTTTATTAGTTGTGTTGTGTTTTGAGTCTGTAGGTGTGTTGTTTATTATTCAACATTGCTTTCCCTATTTCAATCTTAAAAATATAACATTAGGCTTATGGACTGCACATTGCATTCAGCCATATCCTCTTATAACAATAACATGAACACAATTTTTTTTATAAGTTATTAGAGTTATTGTTTTGATTAAAGAACATTATTACTCACTCCTAACTTATCCTTATTTGCTAATTTTTCAGTTTATAACACATATTATTTGTGTTGTGATAAACAACATCACTTGTTATTAAATTAATAATAGTCCCTTATAAATTAGGTATCTTTGTTAGTTTTTTGACTTCTCAATCTCTAAACAATTTTTATATTCCCTCCATGGTAACACCTTCAATTTTTCTATTCTGGAATCCTCCCTTTTTACTTACTACTAGCTACAGTTAAACTTAGCTCTATTGAACATCTCTTTTAAATAAAAAGTCATTATCACTTCTAGTGTTTTGTATCCCTCATACTATAATTCACTCTTAATACTACTTATTCATCAGCTATTTATGTACTGTTTATTTCCAACTTTTACCTTACCTTCACTTGTAAATCACTTATTGTTAATTACAATTTCACTAGTGTCACACTTCACTTTGGGGTTCTTACACCTACACTATTGCACTGTATCACTGTTTATATCATTTGTTTGATAGTGGGTGACCCCTATACTTATTTCTCTTTCATGACTTAATCCTAATGACAATTAATACTTACTAACTAATACTTACTAACTAATACTTACTAACTAATAACAATTTCTAATTTGTGGTTTCTGGTTGCCTTTTTAATGGGTAGTAACCGTTATCTCTCCTTCCTCCTGATAACCCTTGTTTTGGTTTCAATGTTTTTGTTGAGTGCTATTTTACTTATTTTGGTGAACCATTCTTGGTTTTCACTTTTGCTTGTCTCCCTCCTTCTTCATTTTCCTTGTTCGTTTAATATATTTGGTCCTTTCATCCGTTTCTTTGGACATTTTGGGGTCATTTAAACCCATAAACTTGTTTCCTTGTGGTTTAGGTTTATTATTTCCTTATCCTCGTTGTTTATTTGTGGTTCCCTTCTTTATGCTTAGGTTGTTGGCTCAATCACTTTAAAATATTTACATTTTAATAAGTATGTTCCGTGGTTCCCTTCTTTATGTTTGGGTTGTTGGCTCAATCACTTTAAAATATTTACATTTTAATAAGTATGTTCCGTGGTTCCCTTCTTTATGTTTGGGTTGTTGGCTCAATCACTTGGGTTGGGTTAAAGTCGTTGTATTGTCGTGTTATATTCCTTATACTTTTATTTAAAATCAATCAGTTCATTTGATAAGAAGTATTTTTTACAATTATAAATATATTTTTTATCTCTGGTACGGGGTTGGCTATTTGTGTCGTGACATAATGCCTCTCCTTTAAAATTGATCATTTTGATAAAACACTAGTATAGTTTTTTATGAAATTATCAGTTATACATAATCTTTTTCCTTTTCTTTCTTGGTCGTTTCTCCATTCTTTATTTCTCTTCTTACTGAATTCATTCCATTTTATGTGGATCTGTTTTTTACTTTATTTCCATTGGTGTGTTCTCCCTTATTTCCCTAACTTTAGTAGCTGGTTTCTCCCATTACTACTCATTTTTCTGAGACCAGAGGCACGTCATCTCTGCTCAGTTTATTTGATTGCTGGACTTTTCAACAGTCAATCATAAATACCTTTTTTGTCAACTCGTGACTTAATAATAATAATATATTTTGGGATTGTCCACCTTGTGGTTTGTTTTTAGATCACTTTGGCCTTTTACTCATTCTTCCTTCCGCTGTACCTTAACTATATACTATCATTTGCTCATACATTGATTGTTTTTTATTTATTTATATGTTAATCTCATCATTAACTTTTCATTATTCGGTTTTCGATTCTCATTGTGATCATTTTAATTATCTTAGACACTGGTATACTTTTCTCAGTTATCTAGCAACATTTTGCTTTAGCCATAGCTTGTATACTTGATTCATACATAATCTCCCTCTTTCTTTGTACCAGTTTCGATTTTTTTATTTTATATTTTTGAATACCCTTGATTCATTATACTTTCATGTACTTATCTTATCAGGTTTGGTCTGATTTTATTTTTGTATATTTCAGCTTGTAAGTTAATTTTCTTACACCATAGGAATTTGTGTAGCGTATTCCTATTTTGGTACATTTTGTTTAATTATTTCATATACTTCACACATCAACTTTTTAATATATTGTAAGCTGATTTCACTTAGTAGGAATTTATGTAACTCATTCCTTTGTTTTGATATTTTTTTTTATTTTATTTTAGGCCTCATAAGTCATCGAAATGTTGTTGCAAGTTGTGCTCACATAATTTTTGAATTTTGGTATCTGTATTTTATTTACAGTTACTTGTCCTTCGTGATGACATATGGCCGTACATTTTATTATATATAATTTTATTTTGGTATCAATTCAATTCTCACGGTTGTGGATTTATTATATTATCATTTCCATTCCATATTATAACCTTCTCCTTTTTGTTCGACACTTCGTTATTATGCACCTCTTCTCCTTCAAGTGTATGATAGTCACACTTATTCTGGATGACCGTATTCCAGTTATTTAGTTTTCTTCATAGAACTTCTTTATGGAAGCTTGGTTGTACACTCCTTTTACTTTTTTGGTGGTTATATTACTTATCTCGTAAGTGTTGTTTCCATTGTCCTTGGTGATGACATATGGTTCATTTATTACTATATGTTGGACCTTGTTATTATATTTTTGTAAGTCGACTTCTCCTTTTCTTTCCTTCATTATTGCCTTCTCTTCTCTGTTACACTTTTTGTTGTCTTTCTCCTCTACTCCTTCAAATGTCTGATGGGTGACATTTATTCTGGATAAACGTATTCCAGTTATTTAGTTTTCTTCATAGAACTTCTTTATGGAAGCTTGGTTGTACACTCCTTTTACTTTTTTGGTGGTTATATTACTTATCTCGTAAGTGTTGTTTCCATTGTCCTTTGTGATGACATATGGACCATTTGTTACTATATGTGGGACCATGTTAATTATATTTTTGTAAGTCGACTTCTCCTTTTCTTTCCTTCATTATTGCCTTCTCTTTCTTATTACGCTCTTTGTTGTCTTGCTCCTCTTCTCCTTCAAATGTCTGATGGATGACATTTATTCTGGATAATTCCATGGCATTATTATGTGTTCCATCGATCAGCCGTTTCTTCTTCTTCTTCATCTTCTATGGTGATTGATGGTTGATATGTCTGGCAATAATAGCTCTTTAACCCCTTATGATGATTTAGGGTTGGTTGTGTTGGGTTACTGTTGATTATATTGGCTGTCCACACTCCCTTCTCAGAAGTAAGCGCTACTATTCCCTTCTGCATGTCAATAATTGCTGAGTGTTGTCTCAGTGCGTCGCATCCAATTAACATGTTAAATGGTAATCCATTTGCGACAAGAAAAATAATGGGTATGATTGTGTTTTGACTGTTCAGCTCTAAAGAGACCTGTTTTCTGATGGTCTTATTTTGTTTGCCTGTGGCACCAATTAAGACGATATTATTTATAGGTAAAGTCAGGATAGGTATATTGGAGTTGGCCTGGATCCGCTCCAAGTCAGGTTGGTTTATGAGAGATACATTTGACCCAGTATCGATCATTATGACAGTGTTGATTCCATTAATAATGGCTTTTATATGCACTATTTCACTATTTGTTGTTGACAAGGGGTTATTCTCCTCCTCCAGAAGTTCTTCCCTGATGTCCTTTAAATAATTGTTTGATATTATGGTTATCTTCTTTGTTTCACTTTCCGTCGTGGTTTGTTGATTTAACCCAAGTGATTGGTCATGTGAAGGGTCCTGGTGGTTTCTCACTGACCTTTTTAGTTTACCTGCGCTGTCCGGTGTCCTTCGTCATTACTTGCCATATCACGCAATATTGAAAAACCCGGATTCTCATGGACTGTCACCCAATTCTCGCTATTATTTTGGTTGGTGTTGGGTTCCTGTCGGCGGTTATTTTCATTTCGAGGTGGTTCTATTGTTCTTGTTCCTGTAGCTTGCTGGTCGTCATTTTGGGAATCGTTGTACACTGTGCTGGTTCTAATGGGACAATATCGTCGATGGTTGTTTTGTCTCCTCCCGCTGATAAAATTGACTTGACGCCTCATGTCACCCCTATTTTGGTTACTCCCGTTTCCTCTGTTATATGGGTAATTCGGGTCGTACCGGTTGCCATAGTAATTGTGATTATTTGGGTGGCCATTTGTATTCCTACCTTGTTCTATCCCCCTGTTGTGATTATTCGGTGCACTAGGGTTTTGTGCATTTCTGTTATTTGGTTGGTTCCCCTGGTTGTAACTCGGATGATCTCTGTTGGTTGGTTGGTTACCTTGATTGTAGTTGGGTTGATTCCGATGGAATGGTTGGTCCCCTGGGTAATTATTTGGGTTACGATTCATTATGTTCCGGTAGTTGTTCTGGGTATTACTATAGGGTAAGTTGTGGCTTGGCACGTTGTAACTTTCATTCCCCCGGTTGTACCTTTGGTTAATCACACGATTCTTCTTGTACTGGCTATCGTTTTCATGGTCTTCCAGCAAGTTGGCCATTCCCTGTATGGTCTTTATTTGTCCCTGTCTCCTGGCCCTCTGTATGGCGTCTTCGTAGTGATATCCCAGTTGGATGACTAGGGATTCTTCGGGTATCCTTGGTTTGAGATTTCGGGCTAGGCAGACCTTGCCCAAGAAGTAAGACGTTAATGTATGCCCAGCCTGTGGCTCATATCTTCCGTTGCTTATATCGTTCCTTACCACATTTTGGGTCGATTCCGACCAGTACTTTTCACGAAACAACGTTTTAAATTCTTGCGTACTGCTGATTTCTGGTCGTGTGGCTGTCCACCAATTGTCATTTGTGTCTCGAAACATCTTGTCGATGAGACTTCTCACCGTTGTCCATCTGGTATCTCTGTTCCTCTCGATGAGTTCCTCCACCCTTTTTAGAAATTCTATGGGGTTTCTTCGGTAACTCTTGAAGTTGATCACTTCCCTATTTTCATTCGTAAATATATGAGTGCTACTGCAAAGCTTCTCCCTCAAAGCGTCCAGTTCCTCTTGCATCTGCTTCTCTTTCTGACTGACTTCTCTAATTTTTTCTTTATTTTCTTGCGTTTTCTCGTCAATCTTGTTGATGGTGGTGTATACCCTTTCAACGCGTTCGCTGACATCAGTCTGGATTTCCTTGTGCCTCTCCTTCAGCTCTTGAAGCACCTCCTGTTTATTTTTGTTACACTCATCGGTGGTGGTCTTCTGTATTTCTTGGATCCTGAGAGTTCCTTCCTCTTGGACGTGATTTATTTTTTCTGTCAACTCTTCCTGGACGTGTATTATTGTTTCGTTCGTCTCAGTGATAGTCTGTTTGATTTCATTTTTGCACTCCGCCAACTGTTGCCTCCATTCATCTTTTGATTTCTCACCTTCTTCCTTCAATTGTTTTTGGAGTGTTTCCCAGTTGTTTTCAATCTTGTCATTTAACACTCCAAGATCCTTTGTTATTTGTCTCTTCAACTCCTCACTCTTCTCTTCTAACGCCTCTCGGTTGTTTTCCATTTTGTTATTCAGGATCTCTAAGTCCTCCTTGAATTGCTTCTTCAATTCTTCCTTATTTTGGTCCAGTTTGTTATTCAATTCTTCCTTGTTTGACTCTAATCTTTTATTCAATTCTTCATTGTTTTGGTCCAGTTTTTCGTTCAGGAATTCCCTGTCTTCCCTTCTCAATGACTCTAATTTTTTATTCAATTCTTCTTTGTCTTGTCTTCTCTCTTCCTTGTCTTCTCTCCTTCCTGCTTGCAATGACTCTAATTTTTTATTCAATTCTTCCTTCAATCCTTCCTTGTCTTCTCTCCTTCCTGCTTGCAATGACTCTAATTTTTTATTCAATTCTTCCTTGTCTTGGTACATTTGTTCCATCATCCTCCTGAGCATTTCCTGCGTGCTCAGGTCTTCTTTCTGAGTGGGTTTGCTAGGTTGGTCCCCTACCATTACTTCCACTTCCGGTTCTGGTTGAACTGGATTTTCAGGTTGGTTTTCCTGAACGTCCTCTTCGACTAACTCCCCGATTATTTCTTCCATCTCTTCTGGCTGGCCTTCACCTTCAATTTCTTTCTGTTTGTCCGTCCTAGTAAACATTGAGTGTCTCTTCATAGCCGCCGTTGACCTTCTTTTACGGCCTCACTGGTTGGTCGCCAATTTGTAACGATACGATTCGTGAGAGTGGTCGCTATTGTTCAAGCCTCACGTTGTGTGCGTCAATTTGTAACGTATATTAATATAATAGAAGACGCCCTCTTCTTGGTTCAAGCCTCACGTTGGAGTCATCAATTTGTAACGCATTAATAATAATAGCGGTCGTCCCTGCTACCTTCTATCCTCACCTGTGGTTCGTCAATTCTGTAACGAATTATATAAGACTTACCTGCAAAATGTGTACATAAAAAATAATGTGTTTGGATGATTAGTGCGTTCGCCTCGCACCGGGTCGTTACAGTAATTTTGTGGCTAGCGATGTTCGTAGCGTAGTTCTGATCACCTGTATATTACGGCAGTAACCTTACCTGTTATTCTTAGGGGGTGTAATAATCCCGGGTGGCGCCAAGTCGTTTTACAAAACAACTAAAAACTGTGTTTGAACAAGTTATCAGCGTAGCGGGTTGGTGTATTCGAATCGTTCCCGCTCGCACAGCCGCCTCAATCGTCGCTTCTGACGAATAACTGGCCACTAGCTTACTGCTACAATTTATTCTTCAATACAAGTAATTATTATATAGCACTCCCTATGAAATGATAACGCTGGTTACTCCCTGTAATGAATATTTTTTAATGGTGATAACTGGAAACATTTACAATTACAACAAAATAATTATCGATTGATTACATGAGATCTTGTTTACAGGGCGGCGAATTGATTTAGAAACCATTTAACCTGGCTTCGCTGTTTACGTTGACCGTATTACAATGTTTTGGTTTCAAAATCCGTGGATTCTTTTGGCTATGAATTAAAGAACTACAATGGTTACAATAAAAAATACAAATTACCTTAATCTAAGTGTACATGAAAGATAAAGTGTGCTGTTACAATCTGTGGTGTTGTGTTGTAAAAGTGTTCTGTAAGTTTGTGTTCAATTCTTAGGTTATTTTATGTTAACAAAGTTTCATTATGTTTTAATTTGCTTAAATACTCTATGAAAGAGAAATACTATCTTTATAGTGTGGTAATTTTACCTTTCAAAATTATTTAAAGTGATTAGGGTTGGTGGAAATTAAATAATTGGATTGTACTTAACAACTCGACGTATCTAGGCCTTTGTAGTTGGTTCGAGATAGGAGTTGTCTGCATAAAATCAGTTTTCTCGGATTTTGGGCTTCATTAATGTGGCGTCTTTTTCGTCTTGTGTTTGGACGTTCTATTTATGGATAATTTCCGTTTATTCAGGTCTTGGGTCTTGTAATATTGGTTGTAGTGGTCATCTGCTTCTTTGATGATTGGTTTTCAGCAACTTTATACTATTATTTTCATGATTTTCACTGAAAAAACGCTCTTCCGAACTTTTGCATCTGTATGGCTTGGTGACGCTTCGCTTCTTTCTATTCTACTCCTTTCTAACGGTATTTTCTGTCAACAACCGCTGTTTCCATAGTAACGGTATTTTCCGAATAGGCTTATTTTGAGTTGATGTATTGTTATCAAAAATTCGAATTCTTTGTATATCTTCTGATTACTGTCATTCCTCCATCTTCCTTCCTGGTTATTAAATATTGTCACTATAGTATTTATTCTCGTTCATAGATTATTTTGATACCCCACAAGCTTGGGTATTTTCAGATTTTAAGTTTTTACAATTATGTTAATGCTTGTTAATTACATTTCTTTTTATATAATAATGCCTATTACAATATTTTGTGTTATAAATGATCTACAATTTATTCCTGGTGATTCCTTCACCTCAGATTTTCTAAATTCTGATTCAATTTGTTATAATTTTTGTTTGTTTGGTTCTGACAGTTATGTTTTTTTTCTAGGCCTAAGTAGCCATTATAATAATTTACTTATTTCGTTCAAATCACATTTTGGTTCAGCCTATTTGGCCTTACTTTGTTATTTTTATTAGTTGTGTTGTGTTTTGAGTCTGTAGGTGTGTTGTTTATTATTCAACATTGCTTTCCCTATTTCAATCTTAAAAATATAACATTAGGCTTATGGACTGCACATTGCATTCAGCCATATCCTCTTATAACAATAACATGAACACAATTTTTTTTATAAGTTATTAGAGTTATTGTTTTGATTAAAGAACATTATTACTCACTCCTAACTTATCCTTATTTGCTAATTTTTTAGTTTATAACACATATTATTTGTGTTGTGATAAACAACATCACTTGTTATTAAATTAATAATAGTCCCTTATAAATTAGGTATCTTTGTTAGTTTTTTGACTTCTCAATCTCTAAACAATTTTTATATTCCCTCCATGGTAACACCTTCAATTTTTCTATTCTGGAATCCTCCCTTTTTACTTACTACTAGCTACAGTTAAACTTAGCTCTATTGAACATCTCTTTTAAATAAAAAGTCATTATCACTTCTAGTGTTTTGTATCCCTCATACTATAATTCACTCTTAATACTACTTATTCATCAGCTATTTATGTACTGTTTATTTCCAACTTTTAACTTACCTTCACTTGTAAATCACTTATTGTTAATTACAATTTCACTAGTGTCACACTTCACTTTGGGGTTCTTACACCTACACTATTGCACTGTATCACTGTTTATATCATTTGTTTGATAGTGGGTGACCCCTATACTTATTTCTCTTTCATGACTTAATCCTAATGACAATTAATACTTACTAACTAATACTTACTAACTAATAACAATTTCTAATTTGTGGTTTCTGGTTGCCTTTTTAATGGGTAGTAACCGTTATCTCTCCTTCCTCCTGATAACCCTTGTTTTGGTTTCAATGTTTTTGTTGAGTGCTATTTTACTTATTTTGGTGAACCATTCTTGGTTTTCACTTTTGCTTGTCTCCCTCCTTCTTCATTTTCCTTGTTCGTTTAATATATTTGGTCCTTTCATCCGTTTCTTTGGACATTTTGGGGTCATTTAAACCCATAAACTTGTTTCCTTGTGGTTTAGGTTTATTATTTCCTTATCCTCGTTGTTTATTTGTGGTTCCCTTCTTTATGCTTAGGTTGTTGGGTCAATCACTTTAAAATATTTACATTTTAATAAGTATGTTCCGTGGTTCCCTTCTTTATGTTTGGGTTGTTGGCTCAATCACTTGGGTTGGGTTAAAGTCGTCGTATTGTCGTGTTATATTCCTTATACTTTTATTTAAAATCAATCAGTTCATTTGATAAGAAGTATTTTTTACAATTATAAATATATTTTTTATCTCTGGTACGGGGTTGGCTATTTGTGTCGTGACAATATGCTTTATCATTTATTATTCATTAGAAATTTTCTTCATTACAATTTAATAATTTAACTTCATTACACAAACTTTCTTTTATACCACATTAATTGAGTAATTGATCTTCAATTATTTTATTTTATTAATTAAACTTTCACTATTACTTTCACTTGTTTAGTCAAAACAAAAACATGTTAATTGTTAATTATTAAAACAATTTACTGTTACATACATTTTGTACATAAAATTTACCTGTAATACACAACATCAAAATACACAAATACATTGACATTAATACACACAAAAAATATACAATCCAAACTCATTATTTTATCGTTGATCAAAATCAGTTCATATGCAGTCCATTTCAAAACCACTGTTCACATATATTAAATGTATAAAATAGGTTATTTACCTTCTGTCGACGTTTCTTAAAATCCTTTTAGGATTACTCGAGTTTCGACACCATTTGGTGTCATCATCAGATCAGAATATGAATTAAGTTAAAACATTTCGATGTATATGCATCTCGTCAGATATTTAAAGATTAAAACAACACATAAAATTATATATAACAATAAATTTTATATATGTAACGATTTATAGTCTTAATCGTTTCTGGAGGCAAGAAAAATGTTTAAATTGAATGCCAGTCAGGTAAAAATTGCCTTTCAATATATGAATTTAAGGTTAAAACTACTAAAAACGGCACTGAATATTAAGTATAACAAAACATGTTTAAGTTTGCAAATCGTGCCGAGTTATGTCCAAATAAAAATAAAATCTAGTTCTTATAGCGCTAAAAAAACTAAAGAAATGGCCACTAAATTATGGATAAAGAACGAAATAAAACATTTGCATAGCAAAAAGAACTTACTCAATACGATGCTCTTGAAAAAACATCTCGAACTTTTACAAAACCTACACGCCTCACAAGTCCACGATGTAACATATTTGATTGAAAGACAAATAAATAGTACCATTATAAAGAAAAAGAAGACACAAAATAAAAAAATTCGTAACTTATTGAAAAAACAGAACGACACGCAAGAGAACAATGTAATAAATCACCAGTTTTACCCACGTATTGTTAATCTTACTGGAATACAGTTCAACAACGAAGAAACCAAATTAATGAATAAAGGCTTAAAATACAATCTTAAAAACAATAGTTCCAAACAATCACTCTGTAACGAAATATTGAACGCTGAAACCGCAATAAACTCCATACCCGATGAAGAAACGAAAACAGTAATAAGACATGCAATTGACAATAAAATAAAAAACGTTTTAAAAGCCGAAAACATAAAGAATACAAAAACTATTTACCATAGCGAAACAAGGGTGTTTAACGAGATAAAGACGAAATTAATAGACCATAACGCAATCGTCACCAAAGCGGACAAAGGTCAAACTCTAGTAATTTTAACTTATGATGATTATAAAAATAAGATACTGGATTTCATTAAAAACAATAACATTATTGAAATTCATAGCGATCCCACTCTTACATTTAACAATAAAGTGAAATCAATATTGAATAAATCAAAATATGTCATTACGCATGATGAGAAAAAACACCTAAAAATGATAGACCCCAAGGCCCCTAAACTTAAGGGCCTTCCAAAAATACATAAAAATAATATGCCTATCCGTCCTTTAGTTAATTTTATGTCTGCACCTTCATATAAAATTGCCAAAAAACTTGAAAAAATTTTTAGACAACACATAACGTTTAACAAAAATTATAGTTTAAAAAACAGCTTAGAATTGGTCGAACTTACAAAAACTATTACAATCGAACCGAGACACACTCTCGCCTCATTCGACATAGTAAATCTATACACGAACATACCTATTACCGAAACGTTAGAAATAGCTAAAAATTTATTACTATCTAAATCCACATTAAATTATGAAGCAGTTGATGAGTTAATCAATTTGACAAAAGTAATATTAGAACAAAATTACTTTACTTTCGAAAACAAATATTATTTACAACGGGATGGTTTAGCTATGGGATCCCCATTGTCAGGCATCCTAGCTGAAATTTACCTAAATCATATTGAAACAAACGAAATCTTATCGACTAAAAACAAACATTATACAAAAATCTTATTTTATCGACGATATGTGGATGACACAATAATGATTTACAATGGCAATTGCAGACAATTAGAAATGCTTAAAAAATATATGAATACCATTACAAATAATTTACAATTCACATTAGAAACTGAAATGAATAATAAAATTAATTTTTTAGATTTAGCTTTAACTAAAATAAATAATAAAATTAGCTTTAATATTTACAGAAAACCAACAACCACAGATCATGCTATTCATGCCTCATCGTATCACCCTATGTCACATAAAGTGGCTTTTTTTAACTGCATGATTCATAGATTGCTGGCATTGCCCTTATCTACAGATGATTATAACAGTGAACTAAACACTATCAAGCACATAGCATTGGCCAATGGATACAAAAGTCATATAGTAGATAGATTAATTAATAAAAAACAAAACAAACCAATAAATATTGATGTATCCAAAGAAAACAAATACATTGCTATAGAATATGGCGAAAATCTATACCATACTTTAAAAAACCTATTAAAAAAGCATAATATTACATTGGCCTCAAAGGCAAGTAATAAACTTGAGAAAAAACTCACTTTTACTAACAAAAATATACCCTCCGATATATTTGATGGTACTGGTGTATATAGACTTAATTGTTCTGATTGCACACAGTTCTATATAGGACAAACAGGTCGTTCTTTCAAATTACGCTATAAAGAACATATCCCAAGCTCCAAATCAAATATAACAAGATCTACATTTGCAGAACATTTGAGCTCATATAACCATAATATAAAAAGTATCAATGATAATTTAGATATCCTACATAAATGTAAAAAGTCACTAAAGCTGGACACCCTTGAAAGATTCGAGATATACAAAGCCATAAAGAAGGATCACAATCGTGTCCTTAATGAAAAAGCAATATATAACAATAATGTTTTATTTAATAGAATCGATCTTATGGAACGAGAGATTGGCGATATCAGATCGAAAAATTGAACCGAGGTCAAACCGGCATTGATTAATTTTACCGTGGAGTGCGTTCCTGTGCAGGTTCGTTGCGGCCGCGTTGTTTTTTATATTCTTTTATTAATGTTATTTTATTGTGATATAGTTTATTTATTGTTATATATAATTTTATGTGTTGTTTTAATCTTTAAATATCTGACGAGATGCATATACATCGAAATGTTTTAACTTAATTCATATTCTGATCTGATGATGACACCAAATGGTGTCGAAACTCGAGTAATCCTAAAAGGATTTTAAGAAACGTCGACAGAAGGTAAATAACCTATTTTATAGTCTTAATCGTTTCTAGAGGCAAGAAAAATGTTTAAATATTAAATGTTCATTACACAATAAAACAATCTATCCTCCATCATTGAATAACAGTCGAATCTTAGGTCTATACAACTTATTTTTTAGTAAATAAATGATATTTATATTTGTATCAATATAATATTTATCTCCAATTTTATATTTTTCCACTATCTTGTTCGTATTAATAGGTTGTATTCCATATTAATTTATCATATACCGTGTCACGATCGGGTATGGTTCTGTCTACCTCAGTATTATCTGTCATAATCATGTAAGTCATATAGTCATTATAATTATCTACTACGACACCCTTTACTTCCCAAGGTAAGTAATTATTATCATTATTCTCATCATCTACTATTATTGCTATTTCACTTTCACTACAAGGTAAGTATTTACTACAGTTATCCACCATCTCTACTCCTAACTTTTCTACAAATTCTCTATACTTTCTATTTATCTTAAAATCTCTATTACTCTCTTTCTCTCTCTCTCAATATATTTCTCACCATAACACCAAGCTATACTCTCCCTCTCCAAATATGCAGGGGTCACTAACTCATAATTACTGCACCACCTATGAGGTACACAAGAACACCAAGGAACTCTATTTGTAGACCTATCGTCTCCCAAATATAAATCTAAGGAACTCACATCCTTGCTAAAAATACGTGAAGACTTGACTTCACCCCCTACTACAACATCAAAGGAAAATTCTACCCCCTGCATCCCTTTTACAAATATACTTTCTCTACACTTTCTCTCTAACTCAACACACACAAACATCTCATTATTACTCCCAATATTCTCATCATCTTTTTCTAATACCATATTCTTAATTATATCATTGTTACTACCTGTAAACTCATTATTCAAATTATCATTGTTACTCACCTTATTAATTAGCACTTTGTTTTTCGTCGTATTTTCACTGCTACTTACCTTCTTATTCTTTATTTGAATTAACCTCTCATCTAACATTTTAGTCACTTTGTCACATTGTTTATCAAAATTATCGTTCCGTTTTTAATTTCATTTTTTAATTCATCAAATTTGTCATTCAAGTTATTATATTTACTTACTTCTTACTTACTTCTTACTTCTTCCTACAGGCGTCCAGCTTCAACTGTAGCCGATAGCCCGATGTCCATGGTAGATCATAGAAGCGATAGCCCAGTACTTCTTATTGGTCATGATTTCTTGCCATCCCGACACTTGCATCCTTAAGATATCCTATCCTTAAGTTATTATATTTAACATTAGAATCACTTTTTTGCTCATCTAACTTTATATTAAAATTATCAAATTTTGTTAATAATAACTGCATCAAAGCAGCTGTCGCATCTGTTTTATTTTCGTCTTTGGTTGAGATGGGTGTTAATGGAACTGGATTTAATTCAGTGACTCTGGTTTCACTGATCTGACTAATTGGGGTTAATTTAACGTCCATCTCACTCGTAACTGTTTCTTCTACTTTATCATCTTCACCAGTATTCATTTTGCTTATTATATATCTAACACATATAGGTCTACAACCTCGTAACTTAACCCTACCTTTCGCACGTGTTTACGTACTTTCCCAATTATCTCAGGTAAATATTCCGTTTCTCCTGTAGTTATACTCCACATAAAATTAAGTCCTATGTAGAGTCCCTGTTCGCAAAAGCCATTTGTAATTTAACTTTTATTGCTGTTTTATTTATCGGTTACATTTAATTTGAGGTGTATATTAAGATATCTGGTGCCATGTTGCAAATTGAAACACAACAAATATGTATACTTACCTAAGGTCAGAATTCGTGTTGTACAAACCGGAGTCGAGGAACATATTACCTGAAATAATTCACTCGTGTTTCTGTTTGTTACCATTGACATTACCTTTTTATTTATATAAAAGGAAAAACTACGTACATATTGAAAAGACTACAGGTTACGCCATGTGGCGTTTATCAAATATTACACCCTTACAATACTTTGTCCCTCCAAAAACAGACATGTATTATAATATTAAGAAACATGTTAAACATATATATAGTGGCACAACCTAGCACTTATTAATAGTGAATATTATCCACTCTCTCGCTCTCTCCCTCTCATACTGTAGTACTATTTATTTATTATGAGCTCATTGTGATAAAGATTTTATATTTGATTACTTTTGATCATATTAATAAAGATTTTAAGTATCCTTTTGAATACAAAGATTTTATATAATTAGGCTGCAGCCAATTGTACTTAGCTGTAGTATTGAAAACGTCCCATCGCAGATCACACCCTCTCGAATCTGAAAGTCTCATCTTAGACCACACGCTCCCGAATCTGTAGCGTCCCATCTAGATCACACTTTTATCAAATCTGTAGCATCCCATCGTAGATCACACGTTTTCAAATGTATCACCGCACAATTGGTATCAGCCCTGTTTATATACTGTTACATATTTAAACTTTTGGTGGTGTAAAATTTAGATATACACACTCGGTGAATTTGCCGGCCGTGTGTATTGGCCTGCCGGCCCACTTCACGGTCTGGACGAAAATGACAACGTTTCACCACTAAGCATTGCAGAGGTGGGGCAAAACTACGTCACTGGTTCTTTGTTCGAACAGCCAAGCCTCTGGCTTACACTTGTATGTATGTATGCGCATCGCATTCTTTCGTCTGACATAATCATGGGCTAGGCTTGTTTACCCGTTATTATGACAAACAGTTTTTTGCTACTTTTGTCATTTTCCACTGAATTCGACACAAATCCTGTTAACTCAATATTGCGTTATTGAAAATTCTCACCAAAACTTTACCAATCTCTTATAGGGGATATAAAATAAAATACAATAATTATGTTTTGGAACAATAGTTTCCCAAAATTATTAGGGTACCAGAATTGTACCGTTACAAAACCCCTCAATGAAAGATTTTATGCCGAAGCATAAAGACTTTCATTGACAAATTCGTACTTCCTAAAGGGATCAGCCAGGATATGTCGCCACAACCCCCTTACTATTTATGTGAAAAGAAGTACAATGACTCACCCGTGGTCCGATGATGATGACAGTACCTGCATGACCTTACTGGACTTGTCCTTCGAGATCCCAACACCATAAGGCCAATCAGGTGCGTAACGCTCCTGCTCTGACGCGCTGGCCAGCTCAGGACCGCCGTCACAACATCACCAAACACTGAAACAATAAATCACAAATATCAAAATAGTGGCTTGGTATAATACTATATCCCTAACTGATCTGTTTCCCCTTAGCTATGTGCTGGTTTGTGTTAAGAAGCACTGGGTTTGCTTCAACTCAACAAGAATTATATAGAAGTGCCATTCTTTGTTCAAATTCCTATGCTAATACATAATACATATTATATAATACATAATAATACACTCATCATTAATACAGTAAGACGGTTAATACATTAAAATAATCAATTCACATTTAACTTGATTAAAATTTACACACCCTACATCTTTAAATTTACATATAAAATTATAAACATTACTTTTAATTTCAATTACTTAATTAATAATTCTAATTATTAAACTTTTATTAATTAGCCATCAATTATTGATCATTTACTACCATTTACTTCTTCACAATTTCAAATTTATTATTAATATTCATATTACATTATTATTATTTCATTTCTTATTACCTTTCTATGAATTTTCTGCTTAACCACTCACATTTTTATCCTTGATTAGTCTGGGTGACTCCTGTATTCACTATGATTTGACTTATTATATAGGCACTGACATTTATAATCTTACTCACCTTTCTTCCTACTAACCGCTACTAACAACCAGATTTACATATTATGACACCAATTTCACAATTATTATAAACACCTTCACTAATTCCATTTTAAATCCTATGGCACCGCTCGTCTTTGTATTCGGATGGGTGTTCCCTACTTGGCCATATACATTCATAATTTTTTGCCCTTCCAAAATATCGTCAAACACTCCCTTAAACTACACTATTACCTGCCACAACGCTATACGTTGGTCACTCCTTATCACCTCACCCCCACTACAAAATATCATCATCAACAAATATATGTTTACCCTTTACTTTACTCACCTCTACAAATAATCACTACTACTGTGTCCCTAAAATATCTAATACTCTCTTTGTATACTATTTTCTTCAAAATTTTTATCTATCCAACTCCCATTTACTTTAATTGACTAACTCACATGCCTTTATCTACACCCAGGTGCTACCCTTTTTAAACTTTGCATTACTATAATCATTGACAATTGCATTAGAAAATTTATCTCTCACCTACTCATAACAATACATCTCAATATTCAAATATATATGCTTTATCATTTATTATTCATTAGAAATTTTCTTCATTACAATTTAATAATTTAACTTCATTACACAAACTTTCTTTTATACCACATTAATTGAGTAATTGATCTTCAATTATTTTATTTTATTAATTAAACTTTCACTATTACTTTCACTTGTTTAGTCAAAACAAAAACATGTTAATTGTTAATTATTAAAACAATTTACTGTTACATACATGGTGTACATAAAATTTACCTGTAATACACAACATCAAAATACACAAATACATTGACATTAATACACAAAAAAAAATATACAATCCAAACTCATTATTTTATCGTTGATCAAAATCAGTTCATATGCAGTCCATTTCAAAACCACTGTTCACATATATTAAATGTTCATTACACAATAAAACAATCTATCCTCCATCATTGAATAACAGTCGAATCTTAGGTCTATACAACTTATTTTTTAGTAAATAAATGATATTTATATTTGTATCAATATAATATTTATCTCCAATTTTATATTTTTCCACTATCTTGTTCGTATTAATAGGTTGTATTCCATATTAATTTATCATATACCGTGTCACGATCGGGTATGGTTCTGTCTACCTCAGTATTATCTGTCATAATCATGTAAGTCATATAGTCATTATAATTATCTACTACGACACCCTTTACTTCCCAAGGTAAGTAATTATTATCATTATTCTCATCATCTACTATTATTGCTATTTCACTTTCACTACAAGGTAAGTATTTACTATAGTTATCCACCATCTCTACTCCTAACTTTTCTACAAATTCTCTATACTTTCTATTTATCTTAAAATCTCTATTACTCTCTTTCTCTCTCTCTCAATATATTTCTCACCATAACACCAAGCTATACTATCTCTCTCCAAATATGCAGGGGTCACTAACTCATAATTACTGCACCACCTATGAGGTACACAAGAACACCAAGGAACTCTATTTGTAGACCTATCGTCTCCCAAATATAAATCTAAGGAACTCACGTCCTTGCTAAAAATACGTGAAGACTTGACTTCACCCCCTACTACAACATCAAAGGAAAATTCTACCCCCTGCATCCCTTTTACAAATATACTTTCTCTACACTTTCTCTCTAACTCAACACACACAAACATCTCATTATTACTCCCAATATTCTCATCATCTTTTTCTAATACCATATTCTTAATTATATCATTGTTACTACCTGTAAACTCAATATTCAAATTATCATTGTTACTCACCTTATTAATTAGCACTTTGTTTTTCATCGTATTTTCACTGCTACTTACCTTCTTATTCTTTATTTGAATTAACCTCTCATCTAACATTTAAGTCACTTTGTCACATTGTTTATCAAAATTATCGTTACGTTTTTTAATTTCATTTTTTAATTCATCAAATTTGTCATTCAAGTTATTATATTTAACATTAGAATCACTTTTTTGCTCATCTAACTTTATATTAAAATTATCAAATTTTGTTAATAATAACTGCATCAAAGCAGCTGTCTCATCTGTTTTATTTTCGTCTTTGGTTGAGATGGGTGTTAATGGAACTGGATTTAATTCAGTGACTCTGGTTTTACTGATCTGACTAATTGGGGTTAATTTAATGTCCATCTCACTCGTAACTGTTTCTTCTACTTTATCATCTTCACCAGTATTCATTTTGCTTATTATATATCTAACACATATAGGTCTATAACCTCGTAACTTAACCCTACCTTTCGCACGTGTTTACGTACTTTCCCAATTATCTCAGGTAAATATTCCGTTTCTCCTGTAGGTATACTCCACATAAAATTAAGTCCTATGTAGAGTCCCTGTTCGCAAAAGCCATTTGTAATTTAACTTTTATTGCTGTTTTATTTATCGGTTACATTTAATTTGAGGTGTATATTAAGATATCGGGCGCCATGTTGCAAATTGAAATACAACAAATATGTATACTTACCTAAGGTCAGAATTCGTGTTGTACAAACCAGAGTCGAGGAACATATTACCTGAAATAATTCACTCGTGTTTCTGTTTGTTACCATTGACATTACCTTTTTATTTATATAAAAGGAAAAACTACGTACATATTGAAAAGACTACAGGTTACGCCATGTGGCGTTTATCAAATATTACACCCTTACAATACTTTGTCCCTCCAAAAACAGACATGTATTATAATATTAAGAAACATGTTAAACATATATATAGTGGACAACCTAGCACTTATTAATAGTGAATATTATCCACTCTCGCTCTCTCCCTCTCATACTCTAGTACTATTTATTTATTATGAGCTCATTGTGATAAAGATTTTATATTTGATTACTTTTGATCATATTAATAAAGATTTTAAGTATCCTTTTGAATACAAAGATTTTATATAATTAGGCTGCAGCCAATTGTACTTAGCTGTACTATTGAAAACGTCCCATCGCAGATCACACCCTCTCGAATCTGAAATGTCTCATCTTAGACCACACGCTCCCGAATCTGTAGCGTCCCATCTAGATCACACTTTTATCAAATCTGTAGCATCCCATCGTAGATCACACGTTTTCAAATGTATCACCGCACAATTGGTATCAGCCCTGTTTATATACTGTTACATATTTAAACTTTTGGTGGTGTAAAATTTAGATATACACACTCGGTGAATTTGCCGGCCATGTGTATTGGCCTGCCGGCCCACTTCACGGTCTGGACGAAAATGACAACGTTTCACCACTAAGCATTGCAGAGGTGGGGCAAAACTACGTCACTGGTTCTTTGTTCGAACAGCCAAGCCTCTGGCTTACAATTGTATGTATGTATGCGCATCGCATTCTTTCGTCTGACGTAATCATGGGCTAGGCTTGTTTACCTGTTATTATGACAAACAGTTTTTTGCTACTTTTGTCATTTTCCACTGAATTCGACACAAATCCTGTTAACTCAATATTGCGTTATTGAAAATTCTCACCAAAACTTTACCAATCTCTTATAGGGGATATAAAATAAAATACAATAATTATGTTTTGGAACAATAGTTTCCCAAAATTATTAGGGTACCAGAATTGTACCGTTACAAAACCCCCTCAATGAAAGATTTTATGCCGAAGCATAAAGACTTTCATTGACACATTCGTACTTCCTAAAGGGATCAGCCAGGATATGTCGCCAAACCCCCTTACTATTTATGTGAAAAGAAATACAATGACTCACCCATGGTCCGATGATGATGACAGTACCTGCATGACCTTACTGGACTTCTCCTTCGAGATCCCAACACCATAAGGCCAATCAGGTGCGTAACGCTCCTGCTCTGACGCGCTGGCCAGCTCAGGACCGCCGTCACAACATCACCAAACACTGAAACAATAAATCACAAATATCAAAATAGTGGCTTGGTATAATACTATATCCCTAACTGATCTGTTTCCCCTTAGCTATGTGCTGGTTTGTGTTAAGAAGCACTGGGTTTGCTTCAACTCAACAAGAATTATATAGAAGTGCCATTCTTTGTTCAAATTCCTATGCTAATACATAATACATATTACATAATACATAATAATACACTCATCATTAATACAGTAAGACGGTTAATACATTAAAATAACCAATTCACATTTATTGGTTAATAAATGTTCACAATTTATTTAATTTAGTTAACCCTAAATTATTCACAATTAGGGTGTTCCCTACTTGGCCATATACATTCATAATTTTTTGCCCTTCCAAAATATCGGCAAACACTCCCTTAAACTACGCTATTACCTGCCACAACGCTATACGTTGGTCACTCCTTATCACCTCACCCCCGCTACAAAATATCATCATCAACAAATATATGTTTACCCTTTACTTTACTCACCTCTACAAATAATCACTACTACTGTGTCCCTAAAATATCTAATACTCTCTTTGTATACTATTTTATTCAAAATTCTTATCTATCTAACTCCCATTTACTTTAATTGACTAACTCACTTTTTTGCTATTTTTGTCATTTTCCACTGAATTCGACACAAATCCTGTTAACTCAATATTGCGTTATTGAAAATTCTCACCAAAACTTTACCAATCTCTTATAGGGGATATAAAATAAAATACATTAATTATGTTTTGGAACAATAGTTTCCCAAAATTATTAGGGTACCAGAATTGTACCATTACAAATATTACTTTATTCTCTTTAGCATGACATTTTCTTTTTTTTCTGTGAATCTACTATTATAACCCCATTCTTGTTATCGTACTACATTATACATAGTGACGACCTCTGCGCCACGCAACTACTACTAATACAAACAATATATATTTTACTTCTTATAAAATCTTAATTATTAAATTATGTATTCTATAATTTAGGACGAACCAATTCTTTGTTATCGCACACACCCACACATTCCAATTACCCCATTTTTTAGATTTTGTTAAACAATGAATTTAGTTTGGAAAGTTATTTCCTTTAGTGATTATATTATAGTAGGTAGTAATACAGTGTACTCATCCTGGCCAGGATTCCACGTTGTTATGCAACATCTCACGCGGTGTTCCACTGTAGTTTGTTCATTTTAAACTTCCGCCACCCATTACGATTAATTCTTGATCACACCGAATGACACCTTTAGTTTTTTGTTTAGTTTCCACACACTTTAGTTATGATTTGATTTGAATGACTTCAGTGATTTACGCACACCCGACCGGCCGGCCTTATTACTTGGTGTGTAGTGCCGCTCGCTACAAAAGCTGGCGAGCATTTCCGTTTTTACCGCCTACATGATGTTGGCGGAAATACAATGACGTTCAGACAGTTCATTGGTTCTTTTCGATCGTCGACGCTGTTCTGTGGTGATACCACAGCTGTGGCTCACCATTTCCTTCGTCTCCATAGCACATGGCAAGAAATCTTTCGGCTTAGCCATTTTTTGTTACGGCGTCCTTTTCGCTTGTGCGACGCAGGTGAGGCGCTCGTGCGGGTGGACTCACATTCCACACGTGACAATTCTCAGATTTTTTTGTACGGCGCACACCATTCCAGACTAACGTATGATTAAAAAGCTCTGCTGTAGTTCTTTGTGCAAGTCGGCATGGGAATTTGCGATGTCACTTTTGAATATAGAAATTAATAAAAGGAACCCCCCCTTTCTGTCCTATTACACCACAATGACTACATCAGAAACATCGATGGACATGATGAACCAAGTGGCCGTAACTGTTCCGCCAAACTCCGAAAACATCATCATGGTTAGAACCGAGGTAGACACTAGACAACCAGTGCTCTATATTCGAATCCCAGGTAGTCAGCACACCGGGCATACTAATTGCCAGAAGTTTAGTAAAACCAGACGAAACCGGAAATGTACCTATTAGAGTGGTGAATATTTTGGATCAATCTGTCACTTTACAAAACAATACGCTCCTAGGCAAATTGACTCCTTTGGCCTTGGTAGCCGGAATGACACAACAAAGATCCAGTTCTTCGGATACTTCCGAGTTAGCAGAGGAACTGCAGGAATTATTGAACGGATCTTCTAATGGCCTCTAAAGTGGTGAAGTAATAGAACTCAGACAGTTTTTACATGAACGTGCAGATTTTTTTAGATTCTTTTGCAGATCGCGGACAGTCATTGGGAAGAACATCTCTTGTACAACATCGCATCAATATCGGGGACACAACACCGATACGCCAACCTCCTCTAAGGCCTCCATTACCTAAGCAAGAGGAAATGTCTTGGTACAGGAAATGGTGACAGAGGGAGTACTCGAGCCTTGTCAAATGCTTGGTCTTCTCCGGTAGCGCTGGTAGCAAAGAAGGTTGGTGGATTGCGTTTCTGCATAGACTACTGGAGGTTGAATGATATCACAAAGAAAGACTGCTATCCATTAACTCGTGTTGTGATCTTATAAACTATCTACCACATTTAAATTGTATTAATAAAATAAACTTACCTTGTACAGGCCAGAGTTCTTCACACGAACCTGTGAATTATAAGCGTGACTTAGGGTTATGTATAGTAATAACTATGCTCATTTTCTATGTTAATAAGCTCTGTTTATTAATCGATTTCAACATCTGTATTAATTCTCCTTTAAATTTATTTGATATTCATTTTCTTCTCAAAACTACTACTGTTTATCTCAATTACCTTTTCTTCAACAATTACAAAACATTTAGACCTTACAAAACATTTACAAACCTTTACATGGTAAATATCTAGTTCAAACCTTAACGTAACAATTAATTAAATTATATAAAAGACAACCCAGTACCTGCTCACTCATTCATACTTGCCCCCTATTATATTTTCATCTTCCCACTCCCATTTTAATTGACTAATTTTTTCCAATTTAAAAAAATTGTTTCGAGTTGCTGGCCAAATATTAAACTTAGTTACTCTTACTGCACGTGCTCACTGGTTCCGCCGCATGTCGTCCGCCACAGTTTTATGTAAATGTTCCGAAAGCCATTATTAAATTTTTTATCACTGAAGATTCACTGTTATTACACCATTTACATCACTTTCTTATAAATTTAAAACATATTTTGAAGTTTACTGAATTTTAGGCTCGCGAGCCTTTACTATTCAACCAGCCACAGCCGCTGCTATGTAACAACAGACGCTGACACCAGTGTCCAGAAGAAATGGCCACCGCCTTCTTGATACTGACCAGCTTGTTCTCTCATTGGCTGAAATGAATCATGTGACACAGTAATTGGTTAGAATCGTCTTCCTTCCGTTATCAACTTCGGGTTGGAGATTACATACCTCCCCATGACCTTTTGTGTCCTCTGAGCACACGTTGCAAAAGGCGGCACACACGCGCGCTCTTACACATTCCTCGACGCTTAATTGTTCTCGTACCTGACTCTACCTCGTACGGTTTCAACCATAGGGTGTTTCAAAAAGTTACATACAAATAGAAAAAATTAAAATTATAAAATTAAAAACCCTCTTGCTTTGTGCCGAAGCAGAAAAACTCTCATTGCTAACCCTAAGAGGATCAGTGAGGATATGGTGCCAACAACCCCCCTTTAATTCTTAACACATCATGGGTAAACTACCCCCCAGCTCGGTGACTATGGCTGCATCTGAACGACATTACTGGACTTCTCTGGACAAGATCCCAACACCTTAAAGTCGGACAAGTACTCACCTTAGTACCACCTAACCTTGTAACATTCTAAATAAAATCAACAACTAGCCTTATACCATACCAGATCCTCAACCGATATATCTCCCCTTACATACATACTGGGTTGCCTTTAGCAAGTACTGGGTGCGTACACATACTCATTATTACATTAAACACAACACCTCCACCTTAATTCTTAATCTAAAATTCACAGAAATATTTTATATTTTAAATTCAATTCCATTTCTCAACTTGTGATATTATAATTAAATACAAGTAAATAAATGAAATTTATTATCTTCCACTTACCTTAAAAAACCTTTTCTCAGCCCAGAGTTACGTCACACGAACGTCTAGATGCAAGAGTGATTCAAGGTTATTTCAATAACTGACGCAACTCGCATTTTGTGAAGAGATTAAAAAAATTTTAATATATAATTATTTCATTTTTTGTATTGTTCTCTCTAATCATGACATATTCTTTTCCAAAATCAAGACAAATTAAAAGTTCTTTAAATATTAGTGAAACATCTTATATTAACACATTTAAATATTCATCTTATACTTACATAAAACAGCCCAGTCTGCCCGCACTCACATTCATACTAATTTTAATTCCCCTTTTATTTATATATATATATATATATATATATATATACACACCCCATTTTATTAAAATTTATTATCTACCCCTGCCGGCAATCTGGCGTCTCCCCGTCTCGTGTTACCTCATTTACAAAGTTCGTCGATGTCCCAAAAACAATTTATGGTGTCATCCTTTTGACGAAAACGAGCAGCACTGTCACATTTTTTGATAACTGAAACACACTTTTACTTGATATTCATAAATTTTTTATGACCCCCGGGAGGCGGTTACCTGGCCAGGTAAGCTTCGGTGAGAGACTGGGACGAGCGTTCACCAAGACTCTTACACTTTTAATTATTCGACAAGGCGGAAAACAATGCCTTCTATTTGGTAGTCGTAGGTGCTGTTCAGCCAACATAGGTGTTTTTCGTGTTTTAGACGTTGACGATATTCAGTGTTCACTGGACGACGTCACAAATGTGGGACGGACTAAGTTTCATTTCCGTCAACTTGGACCACGTGGCGAAAAAAATATTGTCTCCAAGCCATGTTGCTTTACTAACTTGGCGTCGGTCTGCGCTCCTGCTGGAGTTAGCGTGTTTGTGCGTGTGTATCACACAGCCGCAAAGTTCCAGGAATCGTCGACTCGCACATTCCTTTGCATTGTTTCATCACCGTTTCTTTGTTCGCCCAAAGCTTTTATATAACACGTGGCTGTCCACACAGATGAAGTGAATTGTGAAATTTAATAAAATGAAACCCAAAATTAATAAAATAAAAAGCCCCCCTTTTTCGCCCCGTTACAATACCCCCCCCCCCAATGAGAGGTCTTCTGTCAAAACAGAAGAAATCTCATTGTTAAACCCCTAAGAGGACCGGTGAGGATATGGTGCCAACAACACCCCCCATTTGTTCTTATACCTCATGGGTACACAACCCCCCTGGCTCGGCGACTATGGCCGCATCTGAACGAGATCACTGGACTTCTCTATATGAGATCCCAACACCATAAAATCAAACAGACACGCACCACAGCGCACGTCACCTTCTATCATGCCACCCCAAAATCTAAATCACTGGTCTTATATCATGCCAGATCCTCAACCGATATGTTCCCCCTTATCATGCACACTGGGCTGCCTTTAGCAGTTACTGGGCTTGTACACACACTTATTACTACATCCTAGTAAAATTTATTCTTATATTCAAAAAATTTATTTAAATTGAAATCAAATTTCTCTATCTACATTACTTTCTTCAAAATCAAAAAATAAAATTCTTTTATCTGAATTGATTAATTCTTTTCGTTACTATTAATAATTAAAAAAACAAATAAATTGAACATTTAATTAAAACATGAACTTACTTAGCCTAACATTTGATTATACATATATCCTAAACAATATAATTCAATAAACAACAATAGTAATACACCTTAACAATAATACACTTAAAAATTAAAACCTCAATTAGATGGCAGGCACAAAAAAATCAATTTTTTTTTTCAAAAAAAAATTTTAAAATTATTAAAATATACTTTTCTCAATGTTAGGAAAATTTAAAATTATTTAAACAGCAAAATTGGCATTACTTCATTGCCAAAACGGGTCTAGTATATAGCATCGCCCATCAGCTGATCAAACTGGGTTAAGTCCCCAACCTTGACCTACATAGGTTATACATAGACTACATCATAAAATACATTAAACATCTTTTAAAAATTCTATCTTCAAACACAACAACATAATAAAATGTGATCTTTAAAATTAACATAGTATTATTATAATTAACAATAAAATTGACATTTAAATTACTCAAAATTACACATTTTACCACTTTACTTTATTCTCAACTTCTATTAAAATTGTCACTTGTTTCCATTAATTTTATATCTTTTACTATGACTCTCTTTCTTTAACATTCTCAATAAATTTGGGTGACTTAATTATTCACAATAACTTGGTTTGCCCCTTGGCATGTATACATAATCTTTACCCCTCTGACTCTAATATCACTAACAGCTTTAACTAACATGACACCCATCTCTATCAAAACATCTATCAAACATTCTCTAGACCCAACTTACTACTCAACACAATTCGCATCATTCTACTCTTATATAAAAAATACTCTCTATCCCTTTGTAATCAGGATGTGTGTCCCCCCCCCAAAGCTCATTTTCTTATTTGGTCCCTGGATTCTACCTAAGGCAACCCTTTCCGGCGCTAAACGGTCCCTTCCCATCCCAACCCTTTTGTTGCGACTCCTACCACCCCATCCCCTCTTACAAAATTCCCATCAACTAATGACCATTCTCATTACATCACTTCAACTACAACAAAATATCTCCATTTACTTATTACATCAATATTTCAATCAATACTCTACATATTTTACCCATAACTACTGTGTCACCATCAATACTTTGCAAACTCTACATTACATTTATTCATAACAATATTTATTCATCTCTATTACCACTTTAAACTCAACATGGACTGATCTAATTGTCCCAACAAAATATTAATCACCCAGAATTTACCTTCTATTATCTTTCACAAATCATTTAAAATTCTCAACTATATCAAATTATTTTCATCATTTAAAATAAACTCTTTAACACATTGAAATCACTATTCAACCATTAATTACCTTGGAAATTTACAAACAATGTATAAGTGACATTCTACAGCGGATCAGCTGATTTTCTTAGCAAGGTGAATGACCTTACTACAGACACATTTCAAAATTATACAAATCCCACATTTCATCAATCCTTACCTCTAATGCAACAAATTACTACATTTATAAGACATAATAAACACAGTATAGTAAACATACGAACACCTATTCATCAAATCATAATACAATTATTTAATTAGTGCAAGAGTGAGTTATCATTTTTACGTTATGAAATTTTAATTCGTTGCTCCCCGAGCAACCACCCAGCCACACACACTATTGTTTTTTCTGTTGGACTGTGGCGCCCATGTGCTTCCACAAGGATGGCATAGGTGGAGGAATTTGTCATCTCCGTGTCCTTGCTTCAGCATTACATTTGAAAGATTTAGACATGAACATATCTTTTGTTACATAATTACACAACCTTAATGTGGGTCTACCACCTGTCCTTGCTGTTCCTACTCGAACAGAGTGGCAGCCGCTGTTCCATAGTTTCCGGGATTTCCTCTAATTTCACCCCCCCATCAATTTCTAATATAAACCAATTTCAACCCAGCTATGGTCAAGGTTCTTAATTTATGGCCATAGCTGACCGCTAGCCAAAACCACGATTAGTGCTGGTAAGGCAGTAATCGCCCGAAAAGTTGGGGAAATCAACTCTACTTTCAGGCATGGTACAATCGTCACTAATATGCACGGCACGGCAATCTATCAGGGTACAATATAAAATTGTACAAAAGGGTGTGCCGTGCATGTTACGCCATTTTGGCCTCCGATGGAGGTAACACTCTTTGTTACCCCCAACACTTTCCGCTATCCACTGTGGCACATGCCACCACAGCGATAGCACACTAATAACTAACTAAATCTTTCTACAATAGCAGTCTCTGCACTCCATAAGTATAGCACATCTATTAGCACCACTCAACCCCCCCCCAAAATTTACCCACATATCTTGTATGACAACAAGTTCTAATTTATACACACTTCAACACGTTCCAACTCTCACTGATACTATGAACTTTACAATTATTTGGTCACTTATTTACTAAAATTGATATAAATTTAAAATTATAAACATTCCAAATTATTTTAATATCTATTTACACTGGAGGCTGTCTAATATTACTATGATAAGTGGTAGTAAGACAGTAATCGCCCTGAAAAGTCGGGGTCCTGCTGCAAGGGAAAATTGGGGACAGAATAGATCCACTACGTGAATTCACGTCCTCCTCCTACTCCAAACCCCTTCCCTTCACTCTACCATTTATTCAAACCCGCCGTCTAATCCCTCCCCAACCCCCTTGCTACAAAATTCGTCTTTTCAGACCACACTGAAACTGTTGTCAATGGCTACATTTAGTTTCGCCATTGACACTAAAATTTTAATTTGTATGCACTGCCTTTATTATATGTGCAGCCTCCATTATTTACAGACACTCTAAAGCAGTGCAGGTACGTGACAGGTACACCTGACCGCTGCACCATGAGTGTATAAAAAAAAATCATTTATGTCACGTACCTTTAGGGGTCCCCCTCCCCGTTCAAATGTGGTGTAAATTTCAAATTTTGACCAATTTTGGTGGAGCCGGCGCATCGTTGTTTCACCACCCGAAGGGAGCTCGGCCAACCATGGCCCGCCTCCAATTGCCGAAAACCACGCCCAGGACTGGTAAGGTCGTGACCGCCCGAAAATGGGGGAGAGTCCCTTCTGAAAACATAAAACAACATTTTAATACTATCTATAGAATTCAAACATTTAATGTGACCTATATAACTTCAAGTTCGTCGCATTTTGTGTACCCACTATTTCCTGCGTTGCTGGATTCCGTAACACATACGCATTTTGCATCTTTATTTCCACAATTTCATATGGCCCTTCATATAACAGGAAAAACTTCTTTATTTCTTTATCTTGTGCACTTGACAAATCATGCCTCTTTACTAACACTAATTGACCTACCTCATATTTGGTCCATTTCCCCTTCGCATCGTGTCTCTGCTTCCTCTGTTCTCCTTTTGTAAGTAAATTTTCATTTGCTAATCTGATCTTCATATTTACGTCTGTAATTTGATTTTCTGGTGGGTATTCAAAAAGTTGTTCCAATATTCTGGGTGGCCTTGTTCCTCTGATCAATTCATGCGGCGTAAATCCGGTGGATTCATGGGTGGTACAATTCAGCCACTCCTCTACTCTCTTCACGTAGGATGGCCATTCTGTGTGCTTGGCGTGATAATACGCCCGAAATATCTTACCGATCTCTCTCATCACCCGTTCTGCCTGGTTGGACTGTGGATGGTAAACTGCCGTATGCTTGGGTATGATGCCTTCCCATCCAAGCGTCTGTCGCCACTTGCCGCTTATAAACTGTGGTCCATGGTCAGATAAAATTATTTTTGGTTTTCCTACATTAATCATGTAATCTCTTACTATTTTTTCGCCGAGGAATTTGCTCGTAGCTCTCTTAATACTATACAATTTAACAAATTTCGAAAAAGTGTCTAAAACTACAAATACATACAATACACCACCTCTACCTCTGGGTAATGGCCCATATAAAATCAACTGCAACTAAATCAAATGGTCTTTCAACTTTTATATAATTCATCTCCCCTTCTACTCTATAATTCACTACTTTTGATTTTTGACACAAATCACAAACTCTTAACACTCTTCTAACTCTCCTCTCCATATTTTTAAATATACATGATTCCTTTAAGACATTAGCACACTTTCTTGCCCCAAAATTCCCATACCTTATATGGCAATCCCAAATAATTTTATCTACCAACCCTTCTGGTATAACTAGCCTCCAATCACGCTCCCCCCTTCTACTTTTTTAAACAGAATCCCTTGATATACTTGAAAATGTGTACTATATTCAGACCCATCTACCTCCGCTTCTAAACTAATAATTATTTTACCCAATTTACTTTCAGATCTTTGCATATTCTTAATGTCCCTTAACTCCTCACCAAAAATTCTATCTTCTCTAGTTAATCTAAAAATGTCTATCTCTTTAAGGTCCCTACCTGTTTTATTTTCTATAATATCTACCCTGGAAAGTGTGTCTGGTACTTTATTATCTGACCCCTTTATGTACTCCCAGGAAAAGTTGTATTCTTGTAAAGCTAATACCCACCTGGTTAGATGACTGTGCGTTAATTTGCAAGAATTCAGAAATGACAGTGCCTTGTGGTCCGTTCTGATTACCGTTTCGTTTCCCAGGATGTATGTCCTGAACTTCCCCACGGCGAACACAATGCTCAAAAGTTCTTTCTTGGTGGTTGTATAGTTTTTTTCCGCAGACAGAAGCGACCTACTGGCGAAGGCGATGGTAAGATGTCCCTTATCGCAGTCCTCCTGGTAGAGCTCCGCCCCTAAAGGTACGTTGCTTGCATCTGTCTGTAAGTAAAAAGTTGTATTAAAATCAGGATGATTCATCATAATCATATGGCTAAATTTTCTCTTTATTTCGTTAAATGCTTCGCGTTCCGTTTCTCCCCATTTCCACTGCTTGTTCTTCTGGAGTACTGCACTTAGTTTCGATGTTGTGTGTGCGTAATTTTCTTGGAACTTTCTGTAGAAATTGCATAAACCTAAAAAACTTTGCAATTGTTTAATGTTTTTTGGTTCTGGGAAGCGCATAATGGCTTCTACCTTGTCCGGGTTAGCTAATATTCCCTCTTGTGTAATAAATAAATCCTAAGAAATGTATTTCTGTTTGTAAGAACTTAGATTTATCCCAATTAACTGTCAGACCCCCCTTCTGTAACTTGTCTAACACATATTCTATATGCTCTAAATGTTCAGTGAATGTTCTGGATGCTATCAATATGTCCTCTACATATACTGTTGAAAAATCTAAATCTTTAGGTTGTAATATCCTATCCAAACATTTAATAAAACTAGCAACACTGGTGTTTAACCCAAAAGGTAGACGTTTGAACTGATAATTCTTACCATTGAAAAGAAAAGCAGTATGTCTCCGACTCTCTGCCGCTAACGGCACCTGCCAATATCCTGCTGTTAAGTCTAATGACGTCATGTACTTAACGCCGCTAAATTTCTGTAAAATTTCATTAATTGGTTCTGGTGACTCCCGGTCAGGTATTATAATTTGATTTATTTTTCTAGCGTCTAGGCATAGTCTTACCTTTCCATCCTTCTTAATCACAATGACTAGCGGGTTTGAGTATGGCGATATCGATCTTTCAATTATGTCTCCCTTCATCATTCGGTCTAATTCCTCCTGCACAGCTCTTCTCTTTGAAAATGGTACTGGATAACTCCTCTGCATGTAGGGTGAGTGTTCCCGAACCTTCAGCTCGCATATATAGTCTTTCGCTCTCCCTGGCGATTCATCAAACACATCTCTGAAACGCTCCACAACTGTCCACAACGCCTCTCACTGAGTGCTTCCTACAACTACACCTTCATTAAAAAATTTGTTGGCTCTATTTGCCCACACACTCTCGTCACTCCCATGCATCTCTCCCTCCTCATTTTCTACACTCTCACTCTCTCGACACATATTTATTCTAGTTTCTATCTCCCCATCGCCCACCTGCTTTTGTATCATTTTTATTCCCGTAACTTTAGCTTCATCTACTACTTTCTTAAACTTTACCCTGACTGGTTTACTCCCATTTTCAAATCTTACTATTTCTTTATTGAATTCTATTATTGCCCCATTTCTCTCCAAAAAATCATTTCCTAATATTACATCTAAACTCAACCCTTTAACCACTAGGAATGTGTTTTCAAATTCAATTTCGTTTATCAAGATATTTAATTGTACTTGTCTAGTTATTCTTTTACTTCTTACCCCAGTTACCCCCACTACTGTGACTCCCGCAACTGGTAACGATGGTATATTTTTATTTATTTCTTTTAATTCTCTCATTACATTCTCAGAAATTACAGAGATCTCACTATCTGTATCAATCAATGTTTTATAACTCTTACCTTCTATGGTGACTATCACCTCCGTCAGTCCGGTTTTGTGCTCCATCACTTTGGTGTCCTCTTCTTCCAATAACTCCTTCGCCATGTCCACTTTGATTATATTACTCTGGTATTCGTCTGTCACTTGGACCCGGTTCTCCGTTGACAATGGTTGGGCCCGATTCTCCATTGTCCTCCCTAGTTTACCGTGGAGGGACCTGCTACAGCTTGGTTGTTTCCTCCTCTTCCTCAGTTGTAATTTCCACCTCCTCTCGGCGCTCCTCTACCGTACTCGGCTCCTCTCTGCTGCTGATTTGGCTGGTGATGCATTCTCTCACTACGTGTACACTCCCTGTTCTTATGACATCTAAAACAAGTTGTTCTATTTGAATAGTTATCTACATTACAGTCTATACATCGCCAACTCTCACCCCTATTATCAAAATTTCCCCCCACGCGCTCCTCTATGAAAGTTTGGTGTTCCCCTATACTGAATGGTAATTATTATTGTTTAGTACCACTGGTGGATTTGGACGCCTCCCTACTTCATGTTCCCCGATATTCTGTAACACATCTAACATACTCTCTAGTTCATTTATATTTCCGATTTCTCTCGTCATTAATGTAATCTGCACCTCTCTGGGCAGGTGTTTGCTAATATGTCTCACAAATGACCGGAACGGCAACGGCGGTTCTAGGTACTTGGCCTCATTATATATTGTCATTACGTACATGGTTAAATGGTTCTTTATTCTCCCAAAATTCCCCTTCCCATTATTTTGCTACGTAAAACTTCTTGCTCCTCTTCTGACCAATACTTGTTTCGGAATGCTAACTCAAATTTCTCATAACTACTCCACTCTGTATTATGTACTTCCGCCCATATTTCGGCATTACCCTTAAAACACTTCAAAATTTTTAATAATTTAATCTCCCAACTACTGCTATTAAATCGGTTGAATTCCCTCACCCTATTCAAAAATTGCATCGGGTGTACTCTACGGTTGTCACAATTAAATTGTTCTAGTTCTATGTCATCTTTTGCTTCGCGAGTATACACTACTCGCTCCGCAACATTATTTAAATTTTGGCTTACGGCCACATGTAATTCATCTTTGATTTCTATGATATTCTGCTCCATCATGCTAAATTTGTTGTCATATTTATTTGCATATTGAAGGTTATGTTTATTAATAACCCCCACACTCTCTTGTATTGATTGTTTACATACATTTTCTACTTCCATTATTTTAATTTCTACATCATTATTATTTTCATTAATTTTAGTTACACATTTATTTTCTATTTCTATACACTGCTCTTCAACTTGAGTTTTAATTTGGTCTGCCATCTGCTCATTTACGTTACTGATTTTACTTTCAATATTTGCTGTGATTTCACAAATTTTGGTATTTAACTTATTATCTACTGATTCTAATATCTGCTCTTTAATATTAGTACAACGGGCATCAATTTCCTGAATGTGTTTATTAAGATCAAAACTCTGTTGTTTAATTTCATCTCTAATTTCGTCAAATTTACTATTTTGTATGTCAAATTTAATATTCTGTTCATTGCAATTGTTCTTGACTTCGCTAACATCACTGCTCAATTTATCAAATTTAGTATCTAAATTGCTATTTATATTTTCAGACATTGTTTTTATTAGGTTAAACATATCGTCCATTGACAACTCGTTGACTCGTGTTGTTGCTGGAGTAGACTGTGCCGCTACATTGTCAGTCAACATTGACTCTGTAAGAGTGCTTTCTAAACTTAATTCTTGATTCTCCATTTTGTAATGGTGAACTTATTACTTTTAAGTCAAAATACTAACATATATAACATCTACTTTTCACACAACACTGTATTTTGCTTACATACCACTTTGCGTTACTTCTCGTATTTTTTTTGTGTATTCCTAACTCAACCTCAAATCACGCTTGCATCCATTGTAGGTGTGGAATTTTAATTATTTAATTAATCAAATTCGTCCCTGTCGTAGCGCCAATTGTGATATTATAATTAAATACAAATAAATAAATGAAATTTATTATCTTCCACTTACCTTAAAAAACCTTTTCTCAGCCCAGAGTTACGTCACACGAACGTCTAGATGCAGGAGTGATTCAAGGTTATTTCAATAACTGACGCAACTCGCATTTTGTGAAGAGATTAAAAAAATTTTAATATATAATTATTTCATTTTTTGTATTGTTCTCTCTAATCATGACATATTCTTTTCCAAAATCAAGACAAATTAAAATTTCTTTAAATATTAGTGAAACATCTTATATTAACACATTTAAATATTCATCTTATACTTACATAAAACAGCCCAGTCTGCCCGCACTTACATTCATACTAATTTTAATTCCCCTTTTATTTATATATATATATATACCCCATTTTATTAAAATTTATTATCTACCCCTGCCGGCAATCTGGCGTCTCCCCGTCTCGTGTTACCTCATTTACAAAGTTCGTCGATGTCCAAAAACAATTTATGGTGTCATCCTTTTGACTAAAACGAGCAGCACTGTTACATTTTTTGATAACTGAAACACACTTTTACTTGATATTCATAAATTTTTTATGACCCCCGGGAGGCGGTTACCTGGCCAGGTAAGCTTCGGTGAGAGACTGGGACGAATGTTCACTAAGACTCTTACACTTTTAATTATTCGACAAGGCGGAAAACAATGCCTTCTATTTGGTAGTCATAGTTGCTGTTCAGCCAACATAGGTGTTTTTCGTGTTTTAGACGTTGATGATATTCAGTGTTCACTGGACGACGTCACAAATGTGGGACGGACTAAGGTTCATTTCCGTCAACTCGGACCACGTGGCGAAAAAAATATTGTCTCCAAGCCATGTTGCTTTACTAACTTGGCGTCGGTCTGCGCTCCTGCTGGAGTTAGCGCGTTTGTGCGTGTGTATCACACAGCCGCAAAGTTCCAGGAATCGTCGACTCGCACATTCCTTTGCATTGTTTCATCACCGTTTCTTTGTTCGCCCAAAGCTTTTATATAACACGTGGCTGTCCACACAGATGAAGTGAATTGTGAAATTTAATAAAATGAAACCCAAAATTAATAAAATAAAAAGCCCCCCTTTTTCGCCCCGTTACAAACTTTTAATCGTTTGCCCTACTGTATTATTTCAAATCAAATTAAAGTATTTAAATTTTGTTCAAAGAATACAATAAATCCGAGTCCTTTATCAAAGATTCCTATTCAAGATAATTTACATCATCTCTTTCCATTAATTAATTTAATCATAATTCTCAACATTCCAAAATCCTTTAAATGAATTTACTTTATTACTTCTCTTGACTAGATGCTAATAACCATAATAAACAACACAAAATAAACAACTTATTTCTCTCATAAATTCCCTTATCACTACCTTTGTTTACAAAACATATAATATGAACAATATAAATCAGTTAATACATTATCAATACACATAATCACCAATATATCCTGAACATAAAAACACAACAAACTGTACCTCAAAACAAATTAAATTTTTTCAATGAATTTAAATTCCCGAACCATATATTCTGATAATTACCAAAAACAAATTATTAAATTAAATCAATTATTAAAGGGACATATGAATTGATTACTTTGAACATTATACAGTTCACACCAGTCATCAGCTGATGTCTTACTAATAGGTGAATGACCTTTCTATAGGCACACTGCATACAACTAACACAAATTCACAAAATTATATAATTACAATCATAAATGTTCTTGTGGATTAAAATCCTAACAATTGAGCCTAGCACTTAAAATCGTTTGTTCTCATAAGTGAAATACATCACTAATCATTGAATCATAGTTATAGTAACCATTACTAAACAGGAACTGGGTAAGCAACCACCAACTCTCTCTTTAGAGTAAGTGAAATTGAATGTCCCTCTGTTTACAGAGGTCGTTACTTTCTCACTGATTGCTCAGCTACTACTCCCACTTCATCATTTTCTTAATTCCCCCCATTATACCCAGTTACAATTAGGTAACCATCCGCCGGATAAACCGGATCGAGCATTTGCCTTATGCACAGATGCGTTATCTGTGCCCCTGGCTTGTAACGGCCAGCTCCTTTTCCACACACACTATTGTTTCCTGATGGTGGACTGTAGTGTCCATTTGCATCCCCAAGAACTGAAGTTTATATCTAGGGTATAGACGCTGCCTATACCGTTCTTGGTTCAGCGTTATGAAAAATTCGGCATTACTGATGTCCGAGTACACCAGTAATCCTACTAAACATTATTTACACACCCTTACCACGGCACTATCACCCCCTACGATGATAGCCGCTGTTCCATAGTTTGGTGATTCCCCTGAAATGACCCCCTGGTTAATTTCTAAATTCACCAGTTTTGAAAATAATAACAAGTATGGCTAGGATACAATCTGCCCAACCACACTTGCTACCAATAATCCAAATCCACGGTCAGGGTTCGGTGACTCCGTGACCGCCTGAAAGTTGGGGAATCACAAGTAAAATATATATGTTTGTGATTTCGTTACATTTAAAATTTACAATTTTCATTACATGAAGTTCCTAGTCTTGGTTGTGTGTTCTAACACCATACATTTTCTTTCTTAACTTTCCTACTTGTGACCTTCATTAACATAAAATAGTGAGTACAACAATATATTTACTTGTTCACCTAAAATAATGTATTTCTACTTACACAGTCTATCACCAACTAACGATTGAGTCTTTAATTATGATTTAATTTACAACTTAATAAAAGAATTTACTCTCTCTCCTTCCATTAAAATAAACATTTAATTTGCATCTGAATAAAATTACAAACATTTCAAATTTAGGTTTAGTTTCAAATTCTATTAACTCTTTATCTTGTTACATTTTATTATTACCTATCAATTATGAATTTCTATTAATCATTTTCGTCATCAATTGGTTTGGGTGATTCTCAGTTATTCACAATGATTTGTTTTACTGAAAGGGCATTAAAATATAACCTTACCCCCTTCTTCCCTCTAACAACCACTAACAGATTTACATAGGGTGACACCAATATCTCAAAAATATTTCCCTCCATTAACTTACTACTCTAACTCACCTTAAATCATTCTCCTCTTACTACAAAATACCTGATACCCCATTTGTACCTAGGATGTGTGTTCCCTCCCTTATACTCATTACCTTATTAGTTCCTGACCTCTCCCAGGTAACTCCGCCAACGCTCATTTACGCTTCACCTCCCGCCACAACGCCTTTCGTTGAGGACTCCTTACCACACCACCCTCTTTACAAAATTTCACCATCATCTATTTTTTCCCCAATTACATCACTCTCACTACTCTACATACATGCACTATCGCTACTGTGTCCCTACTATTACCCCTTTTCTGTATTACTTGCATTCCAAAATTCTTATTTTGTCTAACACCCATTTAAAATTAACTTTGACTGACTCAAATGTCGTATTGAAATAATTATCACCCAAACTCTATCTTTTACAACATTTCACATTAAGTTAACCATTGAAAATTACACTAGAAAATTCATATCTACCTCAAATTAATTTCATTACCTTATTTAAAACCTTTTAAACTCATTTAAAATTTATTATTCAAACATTAAACATTTTACTTTATTTAAATTGCATTATAAACTTCATACTTACATTACATCACTCAATTGAATAAACACATGATGCCTGTCATTAATTCCAAATATAAACATTCATTACAACAAATATATCATACATAACTCCATGTATCTTCTAAAACATTATATAACAACCATATGACTCCACAACTACACACATTTTACATTTATTCATTTACTATTTATTATCAAGTTTAAATCATATAAAATCATTAAAATTCATTATCAAAATTTATCTCCACCACCATAATTAATTAATTAATCTCAAATTATTTAATTCAACCAATTATTTTAACTACCTTACTCCAAAACAATTACAATTCATTTATTACAAACTATTTATTTATTTAGTCTGATAAAATATTGTTATCATTATTAAATCAATTTCTAGTACATACACAATGTTTACATAAAATACATTTTACAACACAAACATAATTAATTTCATTCTAAATTTATTTACAATTTTTTGTCATATCATTATTGTTTACCACACCTCATTTCATAAGTCAGCTAAGTCATTACCATGAACTAAAATATTAAAATGTCCATTCACTGATTTTTTATTTAACCCCCATCATCGTATATTAGTCTTACTTTTACATAACAACTATCATCTTTAATTACACTCCTTACGTTATAATTATTTATATAATAACACTTGCATATTAATTTATCCCCTCTATCACAAGAATAATGCACCAGATTATTCTCCCCTATTAACTCATAAAACTCGTTTACTTTGGTATCTTTGGTCCTGTCTCCATCAGTATTTTTGGTAATCGTAAGGTAAGTTATTTTATCATATTCTTCTACTATATCCATCACATCATAAGGTAAGTGTCTATCATCTACAACGGTATCATCAAAATAATTATCAATGTCTATTTCACAAGGTAAGTATTTCATATTGTATATTTTCTTCAACTCTAACCTCTCTATCAACTTGTTATAACTTCTACTTGACGCGAATATCTCTATCATTCGCTCTCTCTCATAATCACTTTCATCATCATAACACCTGTCACAACCCCCCCCCCGAACTACTTCACTATATGCAAAGGGCACCACAAAATCCTTATTACACCTCCTGGCTTTACCAGGTAAACCACAAAAAACTAGGGGACCATTTTGAGACACCATGTCTCCCACACAACCTCTGGAGGAAACGCTGTCCTCATAAAACACTTGTGAAACCTCTGTTTCACCATATACTTGGGGAAAATCTGCCCCTTGCCCACCTAACCTTTCATCACACTCTCTCACAACTTCATCAGCACTCGCTAACAACTCTACCTCACCACAAACTTCATTATCACTCTCAATATTAAACACCTTACTCTCTAGTACCACATTTTTAATTATATCATTATTATTCTCACTTTTTACCTCAATATTAAACTCACTACCGTAATTACCACTTACCTTGTTAATTATTTCTTCACTATTTGTTGTCATATTACCACTGTCACTTACCTTCTTATTCATTATCTGATTTAATTTGCTGTCTAACCTTATATTCATCTCGTTAATCTTCTCTTTGCAATTATTACTTATTGATTCTAATATCTGTTCTGTCATACTATTACAACGTGTATCAATTTCATTCACTTGCTTACTAAAATTAATATTTTGTTGTTTTATTTCATCTCTGATCTCATTCAGCTTTTCACTAAAATTATTTTTAATCTTATCATTCTGTTCATCAAATCTATTATTTATTTTCTCAAATTTATTATTTTGTTCATCAAATCTAGCGTCAAATGTATTATTTTGTTCATTTAATTTGGCATTAAAATTACTATTTTGAACGTCGAATTTTACGTTAATATTACTACTCAGGTTATCGGACATTGTTCTCATGAAATTATATATATCGTCCAGTGACAACTCTTTTACTTTACTTATTACAGGAGTAGATTCTGCTTTTGCTTCACTCATTATTACTGATTGCGTCAAATTATTTTCGTCTATCAGGCTTGGAGTTGTCTCCATTCCTGAATCATTTATATCATCTGATTCGTTTACAATACTTTCTTTTACTGTATTAGGGTCTAAATTCATTTCTACCTCCCCCGTGACAGTTACATCAATCATACTGACTTTATTTTCATTATTATCCATTTTTATCTTATTTATGAGATTTTCCTCTACACAAAAAAATCAATCATAAATGTATTCAGTATTATTCGATATAGTCTAATATAAGTATCACTTAACTATACCTTAACATCATTTATATGTAATTAGTACGCATTACCACTCAACCTCCAAATCACGCTTATACCCACTCGTAGGTGTGGTTTATATAAATTATTTTATAAACAGCCCCTGTGTGACGATTTCATTAATAATAAAAATATAATTTTTAAGTATATCATTATTAGACGGTAACCAAGTCACAGATTTAATTATAAATTTACCTTATTTCCGTCTTGTGACTTATTTTTCTTGTTGTTTGTTACTGACGCGTTTCGGAGCTCTTCAATGCTCCATCCTCAGAAAATCCGTTGCTATACTTCGTCACAAAATTATTTTGCTTTCAACGGAAATTTCTTCATCCAAAAAGACGGGCTAGCAATGGGGTCACTGTTATCCGCTATTTTATCCGAAATCTACCTTAACAACTATGAAAACACATACCTATTATCAACAAATAATAAGTTTCACAAACACATAAAACTATATAAAACATATGTTGATGACACTATAGTAATATTTAATGGCACAGAAAGACAACTACACCAATTACTCACGTATATGAACAGTATTAATCACAACATAAAATTTACTGTTGAAGTTGAGTACAACAATGAATTAAATTTTCTGGATCTTATGTGAATAAACAAACTTATAATCACTGTGAGGGCGGCAATTGTGAATACACTCACTCTTATCAATAATATTAGCACATATATTTAGTAAGGTATAGATAACAAATACCATAATTCGGTATTAATGATACTCACCAATTTCATTATTTGCCGGGCTCGTTTTCTTCCTTTATAACTTGTTTTCTACCTAAGGGGTACCAGGGTTCGGGTACAGGAAGATTTTGAAACACAGTTGACGACACAAATGATAACCAGATATTCTTGAAATTAACCATCAAATTTAATTCAATCTAAGGTAGTACACATACAACCATGCGGTCAAAATAGTGACGTCATATGATATGACACAAAACAAAATGGTGGCTAACTTTCCTATCTCTTTTGATTCTCTCTATTTCTTTATCTGTTGAATTAATATCAATGTACACTTTATAGCTGCAGCTTTAAATCATTTATTAATAGTTAATTAGTTACTGCACAAACCAATGCCTTCGGCTTATGTGTTATGGCCATACATTCTCGCATTCATTCTCACACATTCAACTTCAGACCCGTACATTCTTTTTTATTATCGATTTGATATTAATGAGCTCATTAACTATAAAAATGACAAAAGGAACTTCTCTGCTTGTTAGGTGGTGGTGTCCATCCGTTGTTGGTGTGAGACTCCCATGGTGATGGTCGGTGTTCGCCTTTAATTCCGCTGAGTTTAATTAGATGGATGTGTGCACTGAATTTACATTTTTTATATATTTATACTGTAAACAAGATGAGCCTTTATTGCTCCACTACTGTTGGTAACATTTTTGTTAGTTGAATTAAAGTATTGTTAAAAAGTTATACACACAACGATACATCGCTGTGGCTCCTCTGAAGAATGGCGTTGAAATGAGAGCGAGGCAAGTGTAATTTCTTGCGTGTGTGTGTGTAGTTCTTACGTCATCCCGCTTTGTCTTGCTGGACAACGCCTCGTTGCACATATTGTACTCAGTGCGTCATTGTTCTTAGCGATGACGGACTAGTGTTATAGCCCAATCATAATGCATATTGTGGTACTTCGTCATAAACACCGCCATGGTAGATTTTGCTGTTTTCACGTCCACCGGAGACCTTGGTGTTTTACTCTGGCCGAATTTACGTTGTTCCGTTTTCCAGAGGGACAATGTACCTAACCATTCTGTATGTTTAAAAAATACATAATAAAACAATGAAAATACCCATAATTCCCATAATTCTGGTACTGGGTCAGTCTGTACTGTTACAAACCCCCTCAAGGAAAATTTTTTGTGTCGAAACATAAAAAAATTTCCTTGACTCATTCACACTCTCCTAAAAGGATCAGTCTAGATACGTCACCACAACCCCCTGTAACGTTACACAAAAAAATTTTATCATCACTTACCCTTGGTCCTATGATGCTGGTCGCACCCTCTGACCTTACTGGACTTCTCCTGAGAGATCCCTACACCATAAGGCCATGAGGCACTATACACTCCTGTTCTGACGCTCCAGCCAGCCCAGGACTGCGGTCACAACACCACAAAACTCTGAAACATCCAATACAAAATTTCAAAATAGTGGTATAGTACACTTACATATCTACAACTGATATGTCCCCTTTTAGACGCATTGGTTTGTGTTCGGGCATTGGTTTGTTTTTTTAATTCAAAAGTGTCACTTAACCACAACAAGACTTAAAATACATTGATTTCTTACCACCACCAAATTCAACTACTTCCTTGTAAGAAAATAAACAACATATATAGGCAACTACATATAACACAATATATCAATCATTCTTTATTATACCCCAAAATACCTTCACCTAATTATTTCTATAAATTCAACTTACAACTATCATGGCAGACACTTTTCCTTTAAACTTTGTTGCTCAACTTATAATCATTTATCTATTTTGTAAATGGCAGCTTACTAGAATATTTTATTTAACTTTATTTTTAACTTTAAATTTTCAACTTTATAATATACTATCTCTTAACACTTGTTATCGTCATTACCCCTGTAACGACCTCCTAGCCACACACTCTATTGCCCCCCAACATAATAAAACATCATAAAACATTGTACATTACATATTAACATTGTTACATTTACCTTACATTAAACAATTTAAAGTTACATGACTTGTACCAAACTTTATAACATAAATTCTCGATTAACTTTAATTATTTAACATTCATTAGATTCTATACAACAATTTCAAATTTATCCTTACCTTTCTGCTACAATTACCTTCCTTTGTTACCTCACCTTCCTACCATGAATTCTCCTTTTCTAACCCTTCTATCCTCACTCGTTTGGGTGACTCTCTTATTCATTATTTTCTCTGTCTTATTTTGGCATCTGTCAACCTAACCTTACTACCATTTTTTTTTTTTTTTTTTCTACACTAGCCGCTTCTAACCATTAATATATTTTGACACCAATATCTCTTAATAACCCCCTTCACAAATCCCATTTAAAACCTCTGGCACCGCGCCTTTTTGTACTAGTATGTGTGTATTCCCTCTAACCAACTCATTCCCTTATCGGTTTCTGACCCTTTCAGATAACCCTTTCCGGCACACAACGATCCCTTCCTGTCTCAACATCTCTCGTTGGACTCCTACACCAATACCCTTATTACAAAATATCACCATCAACAACTATAAAATTACCATGCACATTACTCAACTCTACATATAATTACTAACCACTGTGTCCCTAAAATATCTAACACCTCTTTATATTTTATCAGCATCTCAACACTTTATTTTTCCTAACTCCCAATAACTCTATTTAACTAACTCCAATGCCCTTATTTATCCTTACTACCCAAACTCTTTTACAACATTTCAACTTAATACACCATTAGAAAATTCATCACTTATCTGCTAACAACACCTTTCATATCCAAATACATTACCTGCTTATCATTTACTAACCCTTTAAAATCTAAATTCCATAATATCATTTAAAATCATTATTAACTTCCTCCAATTATTTAAAATCGTACAATACATGTTTACATAAAAAAAATACATAAAATACACAACAGTAAAAATACACAAATACATAGACATCAATACACAAAATATACAATTCACATAATCATGAAATCGTTTACCATAATCAGTCCTAATCAGTCCATTTTTAAAAACACTGTCCACACAATTAAATGTTCATAACACAATAAACAATACACAACTACCCCATATCGTCGAACAATAGTCTTATCTTATATCTATATACATTGCTTATTATTGAATCTCTTATATTAACATCATAAATGCATATACCATTCAAATTTTCATTATTTTCCACAAACTCATTTAATCTGTCATGATTGGTCATTGTCCTGTCACCTCCAGTATAATTCGTCACCACTAGGTATGTTATAAAGTCATTATTTCCATTATCATCTTCTCCTACTGCTATATCAGCTTGCTTACAAGGTAAGTATTTCATATTTTTATTATATATCATCTCTATACCTAACTTTTTCATAAACTCTTCATAATTTTTCTTTACTTTATATATCTCAATTTCTCTCTTTCTCTCTCTCTCAAAACCTTTCTCACCATCATACCAAGCTACACACTCTCTCTCCATATATGCAGGGGACTCTACTGCTTTATCACTGCACCACCTGTGAAGTGCACCAAAAAAACCAGGGACCACTTTATTTGTAGACCTTTTGTCTTCCAAATACGCATTGAAGGCACTCTCGTCCTTCCTAAACACACGTGAAGTCTTTACTTCACCCCTACTACAACATTATGGGAAAAATTTATCCCCTGCAACCCCTTTATCTGTAAATTCTCTCTATACTTTCTCTCTAATTCATCAACACTTTTTATCACTTCATTATCAAATTCTACTCCCATTATACTTTTATCACTACTCTCAATACTCACACAATTATTTTCTAACACCATATTTGTAATTCTATCATAATTCTCACCACTACTTACCTTGTTTTTGTCTATCTCTAACTTGTCTACTTTGTCAATACTACAATTTTGTCTCTGTATTTCGTTTTCAACTTTTTTTAGTTTCTCGTCTAATTGGTTCAATTTTACGTCTCGTACATTATTTTGTTTTTTCAATTCATTTTCGAGGCTATCAAACTTCTCGTCAATCTCCTTTAACACACTATTTTGTGTTTTAATCAATGCGAACAGGTCTTCTAATGATATTTTATTTTCGGCTACTTTAAGTGTTGAGCTAATGTGTCTTTCCAGTAAAATAGATTCTGTCTCTGAATTTTCTATTTCTATGCTATTGTTATTTTCTGCCATTTTGTATTTTAGTATTTAAATGGTTATTTATCTCTATTTGTATTTGACTACGCAATATACTCAACTCGTATTTAACTATTTACCTCTAACAACATAACCTCTCATTCATTATATATCGTCTTCTGTGTTTCTCCATCTATCTGTTTTATATAAATTAATTTTATACAAAGTCCACTGTGAGGGCGACCAATTGTGAATAAACAAACTTATAATAAGTCACTAATAATATTACAATATAAATGTATTTATATTTGTTTTTAACAATACTACCTTTGTCAATAAACTTTAAATACATAAATAAGGTTATCTTACCCATAATAATAATTTATCAAGTCCCAGTGAGGGCGACAATTGTGCATACACAAACTTATAATCACTATGAGGGTGGCAATTGTGAATACACTCACTCTTATCAATAATATTAGCACATATATTTAGTAAGGTATAGATAACAAATACCATAATTCGGTATTAATGATACTCACCAATTTCATTATTTGCCGGGCTCGTTTTCTTCCTTTATAACTTGTTTTCTACCTAAGGGGTACCAGGGTTCGGGTACAGGAAGATTTTGAAACACAGTTGACGACACAAATGATAACCAGATATTCTTGAAATTAACCATCAAATTTAATTCAATCTAAGGTAGTACACATACAACCATGCGGTCAAAATAGTGACGTCATATGATATGACACAAAACAAAATGGTGGCTAACTTTCCTATCTCTTTTGATTCTCTCTATTTCTTTATCTGTTGAATTAATATCAATGTACACTTTATAGCTGCAGCTTTAAATCATTTATTAATAGTTAATTAGTTACTGCACAAACCAATGCCTTCGGCTTATGTGTTATGGCCATACATTCACGCATTCATTCTCACACATTCAACTTCAGACCCGTACATTCTTTTTTATTATCGATTTGATATTAATGAGCTCATTAACTATAAAAATGACAAAAGGAACTTCTCTGCTTGTTAGGTGGTGGTGTCCATCCGTTGTTGGTGTGAGACTCCCATGGTGATGGTCGGTGTTCGCCTTTAATTCCGCTGAGTTTAATTAGATGGATGTGTGCACTGAATTTACATTTTTTATATATTTATACTGTAAACAAGATGAGCCTTTATTGCTCCACTACTGTTGGTAACATTTTTGTTAGTTGAATTAAAGTATTGTTAAAAAGTTATACACACAACGATACATCGCTGTGGCTCCTCTGAAGAATGGCGTTGAAATGAGAGCGAGGCAAGTGTAATTTCTTGCGTGTGTGTGTGTAGTTCTTACGTCATCCCGCTTTGTCTTGCTGGACAACGCCTCGTTGCACACATTGTACTCAGTGCATCATTGTTCTTAGCAATGACGGACTAGTGTTATAGCCCAATCATAATGCATATTGTGGTACTTCGTCATAAACACCGCCATGGTAGATTTTGCTGTTTTCACGTCCACTGGAGACCTTGGTGTTTTACTCTGGCCGAATTTACGTTGTTCCGTTTTCCAGAGGGACAATGTACCTAACCATTCTGTATGTTTAAAAAATACATAATAAAACAATGAAAATACCCATAATTCCCATAATTCTGGTACTGGGTCAGTCTGTACTGTTACACTTACTCTAATGAGGCGCATTAACAAACTCAGTTACAAGATATATAGAAAACCAACTTCCACTGATATGGTTATACACGCCAGCTCCTATCACCCATATATACAAAAAATAGCGGCATTTAATAGGCTTACACACAGACTGGCAACAATACCGATGGAACGAAACGATTATATAGAAGAACTTAACAACATTAAGCATATTGCCATTGCCAATGGATACCAACCAACTTTAATAGATAAATTGTTACACAAACATGCAACCAACCATAAAAAAAGCGGAGATACAAAAATGAAATACATATCAACATTTTATTCAAGAAGAACTGCCTTAGCTCTTGTAAACGAGTTCAAAAAACGAAATATCATAATATCATTCCGTACAAACAATAACTTAGGGAACTTACTAAGAACTAAATCACGTCAACCTACTGCTGAAAAAACCGGAATATATAAAATAAATTGTAGCGATTGCGATAAATTCTATATTGGTCAGACAGGTCGGGGTTTTTTACAGAGATTTAAAGAACATCTACCCAAAAATAATATTTACACGAACCGCTCTCAATTCGCAAAGCATCTAATATCTGAAGGCCATAATTACAATAGTTTTGAATCGAACTTTAAAGCCATACATATATGTGATAAAGGACTATTCATGAATGCTGTTGAGGAGTTTGAGATTTATCATGCATTCAAGTTTGAATCAGACAATGTTTTGAACGAGCAACTGGACTTTAGATCGCACTATCTATATGATACAATCTTGAATAAAACTAAGAGACACAGTATAATTGATACCGGACAGTCTGGCATGTGACAGTGTTGGGTGCACCTGAACTATGTAGTTTTATATATGTGACCATCGTATAAATGTATACGTGTTTTAATATTATACATATGTTTTCAATGCAAAAAAATTTTAATATTAACGTGACGAAGTATAGCAACGGATTTTCTGAGGATGGAGCATTGAAGAGCTCCGAAACGCGTCAGTAACAAACAACAAGAAAAATAAGTCACAAGACGGAAATAAGGTAAATTTATAAAAATATAATAAATTAAAAAATAAGAAGAGGAGAAAATTTAGATTTAAATAAAATCGCACATTTAAAACAACTTTAAATCCCTAAAATAATGCAGAAATAAGATTTAATAAAGAGATTTAAAAAACTGAAAGGAATGCGAGTATAAAAGTAAGGAAACACCCTAAATAATTAACCATGCATTGACAGGCGGTAACCGGCATCAACACGCATATTAACCCATAAACAAAACTAATAATATGAGTAAAGTGCAACTCAATAAAAATAAAGAAGGAAAAAACAGTTGTATACAATAATCATTTCTGAAGTAAAGGATATCTTTGGATAATAAATGTGTCAAAGATTAAAACGGTAAATATCGATTAAAAGGCGGAACTATTTTTCTGGTAAAGCGTAAACTCCGCGAAGTTACTTTACCTTTCCCAATAAACGTACAGTACTAGTGATGGCGCGCTCACTCAGTAAACTGGTCGCATCCGAACGATGCCACAAAGCAAAACAGTATTTTGTTTCCTTTAAGTTCAACTAAGAACAGTGTGCAACGTAATGTAGCGGTAAATAGTGAGTCCTATATAAACATGTAATATAAAAGAAAAAAGAATGAATAAGTGTGCGCAATGACATCTCTACATACTAATTTGTAAGAGAACAATGTATTTAAAATAAATAGGTACTAGGTATCTAAGGTGAAAACCCCTTATCAATAATTATGTCAAGTGCATATCTGTGGAACAAACATTAACATGAGTTATACTACTAACGAGGTTTTCTACCAGACATCAGAGAAGAGAGTACCAGCCTCAGAATCACCGAACTCACTTCAGGGACTTCAACGTCAACGGAAACTACAATAAGGACAGACCATCAGTAGACACCCCAAGGACCGAGGAGCCTAATCTGATTCAACATCAGGATACCATAAGGTGACGTGGAAGCCAGTCTTCCGTGATTAAGTAATATTCAAATAAAAATGTACCAAAGACAATTTAAATAACACTTCAAGACTTTTAAGAGTTGTCACTAATTGTAACCAGTAGTATGTAATATGATTAAAAATATGTGTAGTAGAAAGTAACGCTTAAATTATAGAGCGTCTCTGTTTCTAAAGTTTGCATAAAGTCCATTCTTCAAATGGCAAAAGCTAAATAAAGTCCATTCTTCAAATGGCTTAAGTTGAAAGATAGTATAGGAGTAAATGAGCTTTATTAGCAAACAAGTTTTAAATCCCGGATCCGTGGAGAATTCAAACACATAAACTTCCTTATTTAAAGGGCCCTTCTGAAATATATGTTGTAAACTGTACTCTGTAAATTAAGAATCAGCTATGTTGAAAACCTTATGTAGAGATTTTAAGGTTATAGAATAATAAAGAGATGTCATTATATAACACAGAAAACTGATTGAATACATCAACAGGAACCCATGTCCATTTTCCTTCAATTATAGAGATATCTCAAAATTATATGTGTTTAATTAGAAGTTGGTTAAGTCTATGGCAGCCTGTGTAATTGACCAGAGCCAATGAAGCACAGGTTCCCGGTATTATAATGTAGGTACGTTATACCTGTTCGGGCGCCATTTGTGATCTTATAAACTATCTACCACATTTAAATTGTATTAATAAAATAAACTTACCTTGTACAGGCCAGAGTTCTTCACACGAACCTGTGAATTATAAGCGTGACTTAGGGTTATGTATAGTAATAACTATGCTCATTTTCTATGTTAATAAGCTCTGTTTATTAATCGGTTTCAACATCTGTATTAATTCTCCTTTAAATTTATTTGATATTCATTTTCTTCTCAAAACTACTACTGTTTATCTCAATTACCTTTTCTTCAACAATTACAAAACATTTAGGCTACCTTTACATGGTAAATATCTAGTTCAAACCTTTTAACGTAACATTTAATTAAATTATATAAAAGACAACCCAGTACCCACTCACTAATTCATACTTGCCCCCTATTATACTTTCATCTTCCCACTCCCATTTTAATTGACTAATTTTTTCCAATTTAAAAAAATTGTTTCTAGTTGCTGGCCAAATATTAAACTTAGTTACTCTTACTGCACGTGCTCACTGGTTCCGCCGCATGTCGTCCGCCACAGTTTTATGTAAAGGTTCCGAAAGCCGTTATTAAATTTTTTATCACTGAAGATTCACTGTTATTACACCATTTATATCACTTTCTTATAAATTTAAAACATATTTTGAAGTTTACTGAATTTTAGGCTCGCGAGCCTTTACTATTCAACCAGCCGCAGCCGCTGCTATGTAATAACAGACGCTGACACCAGTGTCCAGAAGAAATGGCCACTGCCTTCTTGATACTGACCAGCTTGTTCTCTCATTGGCTGAAATGAATCACGTGACACAGTAATTGGTTAGAATCGTCTTCCTTCCGTTATCAACTTCGGGTTGGAGATTACATACCTCCCCATGACCTTTTGTGTCCTCTGAGCACACGTCGCAAAAGGCGGCACACACGCGCGCTCTTACACATTCCTCGACGCTTAATTGTTCTCGTACCTGACTCTACCTCTTACGGTTTCAACCACAGGGTGTTTCAAAAAGTTACGTACAAATAGAAAAAATTAAAATTATAAAATTAAAAACCCTCTTGCTTTGTTCCGTTACAGCGTTGACGATACACTCGACACGCTGTCTGGAGCACAGTGGTTTTCCACATTGGACCTGAAGAGTGGATATTGGCAAGTGGGTCTTCATCAAGAAGATAAGGAAAAGACTGCTTTCTCAACCCCAAGTGGCTTATTCCAATTTAACGCCATTTGGACTCTGTAATGCTCCGGCAAGATTTGAAAGATTGATGGACCTGGTACTCCAAGGCCTGACATGGAAAACTTGCCTTGTTTATTTAGACGATATGATAGTAATCGGGAAGACTATCAAAGACCATTTGGAAAACCTTAAGGAGGTTCTAACTAGAATTCACGGTGCCCAACTGAAGCTGAGCCCGAAGAAGTGTTCTCTATTCCAGAAGGAAGTACAGTATCTGGGCCATCTGGTTTCGGCAGCGGGTGTTAGCATGAATCCTGATAAAGTAAACACCGTAAGAGACTGGCCAGTCCTGAAGAGTAAACACGAAGTTAGGAGTTTCCATGGGTTCTGCTCATATTACAGACGTTTTGTGAAAGGCTTCGCTACTATTGCTAAACCACTACATGAGCTAATGGAAAATAAATGAAACTTCCAGTGGTTGAGAGAGTGTGACCAAGCATTTAGGACTTTGGAGATTGCATTATGTTCGCAGCCAATTCTCGCTTTTCCAGCTTCTGAAGGGAAGTACATCATAGACACAGACGCAAGCAATACTGGTCTAGGAGCAGTTTTGTCTCAAGTGCAGAACAGTGAAGAACGAGTAATAGGGTACTACAGCAAGACGCTTTCTAAACCAGAGAGAAATTATTGCGTTACAAGGAGAGAGTTACTGTTTCACTACATACCAACCATGCCGCGCTTGCATGGCTCTAGAGATTTAAAAATCCGGAAGGACAGTTGGCAAGGTGGCTTGAATGTCTGCAAGAGTACAACTTCAAGGTACAACATCGGTAGGGGCGCCTGCATGGTAATGGAGATGGCTTATCATGAAGATAAGTTCTTTTTAGTAAATATCACTATAATATTGACGAATCGGAACACTAAGTTTTTTATAAGTAAAAACGTAAAGTTTTACCTTACAGCCTAAACCGGCTTTCACCTATAGAAGGCTTCATCAGAGGCTGTCGTAAGTAGCGCTGTTCGTCTTGTTGTTGGAGACGAGATAGTTTTTCGAAAGATCGAATCTGTGTGTGTGTGTGGTGAGATGTGTTCGAATTCGAAATGGACACACACACTGATTCGATCTTTCGAAAAACTATCTCGTCTCCAACAACAAGACGAACAGCGCTACTTACGACAGCCTCTGATGAAGCCTTCTATAGGTGAAAGCCGGTTTAGGCTGTAAGGTAAAACTTTACGTTTTTACTTATAAAAAACTTAGTGTTCCGAGTCGTCAATATTATAGTGATATTTAGTTAAGTAACGGACACGTCATGGACAACGAAATCCAAGAATTTAACTCTTTTTAGTGTTTATAGTTTCTCTGGTGTGGTTAATTCAGTGCGGGCATTTGTTTAGTGTTTAGGTTTTGAGTTTGCGTGTTTTTTTTAAGAGCTTCACGAATAATGTTCTGTTTTCCATGCATTTTATTGTCTCCCAGAGACAATAGTTATCGCTTTTGGACTCTAAAAGAGGTTAATGATATAAAACATCTTACAGAAAAATTAAGAAGGATGAAATATCCGTCCATCACATGAATAGTGTTGTTGATTTTTCTTTGTTAGGCAAAGTAAACATACTGTCTAGTCTGGACTCGCACTTTAGACAAAACATTGAGAAGCACAATGTTCAAGTCAGCAAAAGCAAACATATTTAAGCAGCTGATTTCGTGTGTCAAATTTTATAGTGTTTTACAATTAATTGTCTGTAATAGTTCATGACGAATCAGCATCATCTACAAATCTGGGGTATACAAAGGCTTAATTAATTTTACTGCGGAGCTGGATTCTGCAGTGAAAGACCATTTAGAATCGGCCACTGTAGTCAAAGGTAGGCCTACATAGAAAATAATACAGAATGATATATTGGACCGTATGCTTATTGTCTGGAGGGAAGAAATATAAAAGAAGATACAAGGTTCTGAGTTTGTGACAATCGAATGTGAGGAGACAACTGATGTGACAAACTACTGTCAAATGGTATTAGTTGTGAAGTTACACCCAAATTATAAATAAATAAATAAAATAAAAACTCTGCCAGAACCTTACCTTGCGATCTTTTTCTCGCTACTTACCTTTTAAACAAACGCCAACAGAAGTTCAGAGTCGCCACCAATATCTTTGTAGGACAGATATGGAAACCTTTATACTCTACCTTAATTTAAAACTGGACAATTTTGCCATCTGACCACCCCAATTCAGAAGATTCCCAGAAACATTAGACGAATTTTTCAGCACAGAACACTAGGAAATGGTAACGACGAAATAACTACGCTAACACATATTTATATCCCTAAACAAACTTGATTTTATTTTATTAAATACAACTAAAAAACATGAATTTGTTTAAACACAAGTTTTGTCAACTAATTATTTTCTAGTAACCAGTACTTTTATTAATGATTTCTCCCCTTAAATATATACCTTTTACCCCCTTTGTATCGAGCTCTTTTATTACCGTTATTTCCTTTTGATTCGAATTGATTGCTTTTACGGTTTACCTGCACGTGCATTCCTTTGTCCACTATCACTTGTATTTCCCGTTCACTTCCATTGTCACTGACACTGTTTACTTTGTTTAATTTTAAAACTTCGTTTAACGTTTAAAAGACATTAAATTTACCAGTTTCAGTAGACCTCGGCTACTCAATTCACTTTGGTCTACCGAAATTTCCGAGGCCACTGTATTTTCGACTGTACTGTGGGATGAGTTGTAGAGAACTACACTGCTCTGCGATGACTGACTGTGTGTGCGCTTGGTTGCCTACCCACCAGGCGTAAGGCGTCACCGTCACTCGTTCCGTGATTGGTTTAATGGCGGTTAGCGGGAATAATTCGTCTTCCTTCCGTTATGCATTTTGGGTTGGAGAATACATATTTTCTCATGCCCTTTTGTCCTCTGAGCACATGTCGTCAAAAAAGCAGCACACACGCGCGCTCTTACACATTCCCAGACGCTTAATTGTTCTCGTACCTCGCTCGGCCTGACACCGAGCTAACCACAGGGTGTTAAACAAATCAAGCTTTTGTGATAAAAAATGTTGCCCAGCCGAGTTGGCCCCAGATTATTACAATTATTATGAAAAATAGAAAAATAAACCATCAGCTTTATTTGCCCCGTTACAATACCCCCCCCCAATGAGAGGTTTTCTGTCGAAACAGAAAAACTCTCATTGCCTAAAAGAATACCTAAGAGGACCAGCAAGGATATGGTGCAAACAACCCCCCTTAAATCCTTACTAAAATCATGGGTAACTTACCCCCCTAGTCTGGTGACTGCGGCTGCACCTGCATGACTCTACTGGACTTCTCTGTTCAAGATCCCACCACAGTATCACTAAACTCTGTAACATTCAATAAAAAATATTAAATTACTGGCTTTTCAACATACCACATCCTTAACTGACTTGTTTCCCCTTCGTACTGGTTTGCCTTTTAGCAAAGTACTGGTTGTATATCTCAATGAACTACTTAAAGAAACAATATTTTTTAACACATGTATCCTTAACTTAAACATATTACATTTTCCTGTATTATATATTCTAGATTATTTTTACTTCTGTAACCTATACACTTTAGGTTAGACACAACAAACAAAAAAAATAAAAAATTCAGACTCCAAAACAATTCAACTTCATTTACCAATTCCAATTAAAATTCCATTTTAGTTACCAAGGTAGATTACTATTACCATCTATACCCAATACATGTTTACAATTCCTACACTCTTAACATGCTACAACATAATAAACATTAACCTTGAACATTTACATTGCTACATTAAACTAAACAATTCACCTTTAAATAATTTGTATAGAAAATTATAAACATTACAACTTCAACCTTCTATTAACTCTTTTTATATCAACCTTTAATTATTTATCATTTATTGTACCATAAAATTCTCCAAAAATTCAAATTTATTATTAACATTCATTATATATAACATTTCAAATTCAGATTTTATCAAAAAATTTCCACAACTTACAGCTTATTTTAGCGTTAAATTCTATTAACTCTTTAACTTGTTACATTTATTATTACGTTTCAATTATGAATTTCCATTAAATATTTTCATCATCAATTGGTTTTGGTGATTCTCCGTCATTCATAATGATCTGATTTATTGAATGGGCATTTAAATATATATAACCTTACTCACCTTCTTCCTTCTAACAACCACTAACAGATTTACATAGGGTGACACCGATCTCTCAATAATATTTACTTCCATTAAATTCTCTAAATCAGCTTAAATAATTCTCCTCTTAGAACCAAATACCTGCTACCCTCTTTGTACCTAGGATGTGTGTTCCCTTCCCGTATACTCATTCCCTTATTAGTTCCTGGCCCTTTCCAGGTAACTCTGCCAAACCCCATTTAAAACTATTCACCTCCCGCCACAACGCCTGACGTTGAGGACTCCTTACCACACCACCCTCTTTACAAAATTTCATCACCACGTGTTTACTCTCCAATTACATTACTCTCACTTTCTCTACATACATTGTACAAAATGCACTATCGCTACTGTGTCCCTACTACTGACCTGTTTCTGTATTATTTTTATTCCAGAAATTCTTATTTTGTCTAACACCCATTTAAAGTTAATTCTGACTCCATGCCTTATTGAAATAATCATCACCCAAACTACATCTTTTACCACATTCTACATTAAGTTAATCATTAAAAATTACACTAGAAAATTCATAATTACCTCACATTAATTTAATCACCTAATTTAAAACCTTTTAAATTCATTTAAAATTTATTATTCAAACATTTTACTCTACTTCAATTGTGTTATAAAATTCCTACCTACATATGGTCAATCATTCAACTAAATAAAAATATGAATACTGTCATAGACTCAAAATTATCATTACAACAAATATATTGTACATATCCCTATGTAATTTCTGATACATCATAACCACCATATGCCTCCACAACTAAACACCTTCTACATTTACTATTTATTATCAAAGTTCATTTCTAAAAAAAAAAAATCACTTAAATTCATTTCTACAACATTAATTAATCAATTAATTCATCTACAATTTATTTTAATTCAATCAGTTATTTAAACACAACATTACTTTAATTACCTTATTCCAAAATAATTACAATTCATTTGCATTATAAACTTCACAATTATTTGTTCAGTTTGATAAAATATTATTATTATTGTCATTATTAAAATCAATTCCTACTACATACACACATTGTTTGCCTTACCTACAAAATGCAACATAACATATTACATAAACACAATTAACCTCACTATAAATTAATTTACAATTTTTTCGTCATATTATTTTATTGTTTACCACACCTCATTTCATAAGTTAGCCAGGTCATTACCATAAACTAAAATAATTAAATGTTCATTCATTGTTTGTTTAACCACCATCATCGTAAATCCATCTTATTTTCACATAATAATTCTCATCTTTACTTACTCTTATTTCATTATTATTATTTACATAATAACCCTTTACTTTTGATTCCTCCCTTCTATCGCAAGAATAATACACCAAATTACTCCTCATTATTAATTAATAAAACCCGTCTACATTGGTAATTTTGGTCCAGTCTCGCTTAGTATTTTTATCTGTCTCAATGAAGCATTTTATTATCTCCTTACTACCCAAATCAGCTGCTATTAATATCCCCATCCTACGTACAGGTAAGTATTCAATATAATTATCACCGTTTTCATCATCTATTGCTGCACTATTCTCACAACAAGGTAAGCCTACAATGTTACTAACTCTCTCAATATTCATCCTCTCTATCAATTCTCCATAACCTCTATTTAGCTTAAACATTGTAACGAAATATTAAATAATTCGTTTACAAAATAAAAATTTTTTGTTACCAAAAAATAAAAATTTTGGTGTTTTTGCAATTTTTTGAAAATATTGTTTTTGTTCTTGTTGTTATTATTATTTAATAATTAATTTTCGTGATGTATTGGTGTAAAAATTTTAACTCTGTTATTACTGTTTTGTCACATATCACCTTTTAGTAACTAGAATTAAGTTCCGTGTTAACAGGATTGTCTACGGCACTGATCGATTAGCGGTTCTTCTTCTTCTGATAGGATTCTGGTTTCTCCTTGGTATCTGCCGCTTTTCATGTAGTCCGTTGGTAAAATATTCTATTATGTTACGCTAATAATAATTTTTGAAATAAATATAAGTCAAAATTATGAAATTCCAGTATTTATTTAACAATTTTTAAATAGATCGATATTTCAACAGTTGGTATTGACTCTTATCTCAGGGCATCGATTAAATTTTACATCTGTTTATTTTATAATAATTATTCGGTTCTTTGAACGGTTATTTTATATAGTCAGAGAAGGGTAAGGTCAAGAAAGTATAACACTTACAAATAAAAAGCTTAATATTTAAAATTGACAAAGTTATTAATTATTATATAATGTTTATTAAAGAAAAAATTGCGAACCATCGAAGTCTTGACAATTATGTTGGTAATTGCTCGCGTTGAATGCTGGGAGTCAAAGATGGCGGCTCATGGACTGCATGTGTTAAACGTATTCAGCTCAACGAAAAATTCTTCTAATAAATGATGCCTTTTCAGTGTTTCCTCGTCTCCGCAATAGTGATTATCCCTTCTGGGGTTGATAGAGTGGTTCTGGTTCAGTGTTTTGTGATTCACTTCAATTAATTGTGTGTGATTATGTTTAATTTATGTTGTTCTATAAGGTCGAATCTTGCACTTCACTTCTCGTTATTAAGAATTATTTAGTTAATCGGTTTAATTTATTATATCACTCAATTACGGTTCCTTATTACTTGATTTGAATCGTGGTGTTAATAGTTCTCACTGATTTTACCTTTTAAGTTCAAAATGCCGTACTTTACTATTTTTTCTGTAGGCTAGGCTTACATACCAATCGCCATATTAGTTTGCTATATAGGATGATATTAGCACAAATCGCGTTCAAGTGTACTCGACAAGGTCCAGTAATTAACTAACTCATTTCCTTCATCTCCTGACAAAGTCTTAGCCAATTTAATATTTGCAATACATTGTTTTAAATTCTTTGGGCTTCCGCTGCATTCGGAAATCTTACATTATACTACTGAATATATTTTTGTTATTATTTAATTTTATGAAATATTACATACATAATCTTTTTCTTTAGTTCATTCTGTTTGATTTGATACCAAATAAGATAGTTTTACAAAGTTTTTGATCAAAAATGCTATATTTCTTTCATTTTGAAAAAGTAGGCTTAATTTTCACTTCCTGTTCTTCCCCAAAATATTGCCATTTTATATGTTATATTTATGATTGTACTCAATCTAAGATTGACATAATATGTATATCTTCCCTTAATTTCTCTTAATTTTGTTAATTGGTTATTCTTTTAAATATTATCCCATAATTTATGACTCCGTACCTTGAAATCTCAGTTATTACATTTGCATTTTTTCTCCTAATTCTTCCTATCTTTTTACAATATTCTTTTAAAGTATAATTTACACTATATTATTCTGTTACTGATTTACTTTACATAAATTTCCTCAGTTTAATTAGTTTACTGGACTTGATTTATCAATTATAAAGTAGTTTAGATTTACCATTTGGCCTAGATTTTAACAGGTTTTACATTCAAAGTTTTTTATTAATATAGCTTGTTTATACCCTTTCTGCCCTTCTATTCTAACACAATGTTAATTAACAATTCCTTACTTTAATACAAGAACATTTAGTATTGAATTCTAACTAATAATACATAATAATTATTTGACATCAAAAACATGGTAATTAATCTCAGACATTCTAGTCTTGATTATTTCTAGTAACTCAATATAAACATTTTATAATCAAAGAATGGTATCCACCCTCAGACATTGCATCCTTGATTGAAATTATTAAACAAAATAAACATTTTAAAATTATAGAACATGACTTTCTACTTTCAACATTGATGTATAGAGTTCATTGGTTTAACTAGAAGCATCACATTTGTTTCTTCATCTTTACACCTTTCTTACAATTACTGGGGTACAGTTCTTTCTGTTTTTTATTTTATTTCAGGGATGTATCCCTTGTCACTTTACTTACTAACTCCCTACTCTCTATTTATCTTACTCATTTCAATGAGTTCTTACATAAAGAGTGGCACTTTATTAGAAACATTAGTTTTTGCCTTTCATCATACTGTTTTATTAAATAGTATTCCTGAAGTTAAATTGAAACTTTAAAGTTGTTTAAAGGGTACACCTTTATTAAGTTTAAGCATTCAATGCACCTTCTTGAAGTTTATTTACTATAATATAATAACTTACACTTGTCCCCTGTTAATTCTTGATATTATCACTAATCAGTTTTATAGTTTTATATTATCAAGATATTATTTATGAAGGACTGTTAAGATTTGTTTTTTATTCATTATAAAATAACTTTTATGGGTGCACTTCCACTTATAACTCTAAACACTTTTGTCTACATTTAATTTACATTATTTCTGTTTTTGGGTGTTATACTTTCATATATGACATTTAAATTTCATTTGGGGTTTTGGTTTTCTCCTTAATGGGTCTCTCTTGAGTATTTATTGTCTTCTTCTCGTCCTATTATTTTGTATCTTCCACCTCATTCCCTTTTTATTATGTACGTTGGTTTGTTCTGGGTATCTTCCTTCTTCATTCTTCGTTTCTTCCTTTTCACATAGTTATTATGTACGTGGGTTTGTTTTGGGTATCTTCCTTCTTCATTCTTCGTTTCTTCCTTTTCACCTAGTTATTATGTACGGGGGTTTGTTCTGGGTATCTTCCTTACTTACTCCTATCCTACCTGGGTATTTCCTTATTTTATTTTAGGTTTTAATTTAGTTTTCATTACACATTTTTGTTGGATAGTTGATTTTTCTGTATTTTTACTTCTTCAGGTTATAAGGGTATTTTAATTTTGATACTTATTGGTTTTCATTTGGATTTTTCTTTGATAGTTAATTTACTTGATTTTTATTTATGATCACATTGCATTCTTTATTGAGTGGATAATCTGTCATGCTACAGATTGCTCTCCTCCAGAAGTGATTAGTTCAGATCATACTTGGTTTTTCTGAAATAATTGCTTATGATACTTATTATAAATTACATTTCTTGACTTCTTTTCCATTTCTATCCTTGCTTCTTCATATTTGAGCTTACATATATTTTATTCTTAACTTGATTTTCCTTGATAGTAATAGTCATCTGAGGTTCATTATTAATTATTTTTCATTTTTTCTTAACTTGGTTTATTTTTATCCTTGGGATATTTATTCCCTAACATTCCCTAACACGTGAGCTGGGGCAGTTCAGAGGGGCACTGTAGGCTACATACTCTGCTGGCCATGCTACACTTCTCATTGAGATCAGAGGCAAATCATCTCTGCTCAAAAACATAATAATACTGCTGGACTTATCTACAGACAGTTATTAATAACAATTATATAAGAATAGTCTATTTTACGACTATTAAAAAATATCTTTGGATACCTCACTTCGTATTTGCTCAGATTTGTTAATATTTCTATCTTATTTTTCTGACTTGTTAGCTCTACTGATACCTTAATTCTTATCATGGTTGGAAGCTCTTTTATTAATATAATTATCACTAGTTATCAAGTATAAAGTTTTTTGTGTGAATTCTCTATTATTCTTTTGTTGTTATCACAATCTGCTTCTGGTCCTTGGTAGCATATATTTTATTGTTTTGGTTTTTTCTTAGTTTTCATGAATTATTCCACTAGTTTCATGTTCTTGCAATTATTCTTCTAATTGTCTTTATTATAATTGACATTTATTTTATGATCACAGTTATATTATTGATTTATTTATATATCTATATTTTTTGTTTCTTTTGCAAACATTATTTCGCTCTCGTTTTTTATCCAAATGAATTCTTTAATTATAATATTTATGTGGTCATGGTTCTCCTTGTATTGCGTAAAGGTTTCATTAATTTTATTTCAACAAGTTTATTCATTTTAATTGTATCAGTGGTTCTTACTTCCTTTTCTTTCTCTTCACAATGTTTTCATAGATAGTTTGTTGTAAGTTGCTCTTACTATATTTTTAAATTTTGGTAATTTATTTGTTTTCATAATTCACAATTCTCTTTCTTTTATTTTCAAAATTGTTTTCATACATAATTGGTACTAAGTTGTTCTTACTATATTTTTGAATTTTGTGAGTTTTTTAAATTCACAATTCTCTTCAAAATAGTTTTCATAAATAATTGTTTGTAAGTTGTACTTACTTCATTTTTAGAATTTAGTGGTTTGTTTAACTTCCAAATTCTTTTCTTTAATTCCAGAATGTTTTCATAAATAATTGGTTGTAAGATGATCTTACTATATATTTTAGAATTTATTTGATTTTTACAATTCAAACTTTTTTCTTTTTATTTTCATAATTATATCCATCAATAGTTGGTCATAAGTTGTTCTTACTATGTTTTTAAATTTTGCGATATTTCACAATACTTTTCTTAATTCACAATACTTTTCTTTATTTCTAAATTTATCTTCATAAATAATTGGTTGTAAGATGTACTTACGATGTTTTTAAATTTATTTGTTTTCACAATTCAAACTTCTTTTCTTTTATTTCCATAATAGTTTCATAAATAATGTTTGTAAGGTGATCTTACGATATTTTAGAATTTTTTGTTTTTTTTTTTAATTCAAAATTCCCTTTCTTTGATTTCCTTTTCTTTTATTTTCTAAAATTATTTCCATAAATCATTGTCAGTAAGTTGATCTTACTATATGTTTTAGAATTTATTTGTTTTCACAATTCAAACTTCTTTTCTTTCATTTCCATAATAGTTTCATAAATAATGTTTGTAAGGTGATCTTATGATATTTTAGAATTTTTTTTGGTTGTTTAAATTCCAAAATTCTTTTTCTTTATTTCCAACATTATATTCATAACTAATTGGTTGTAAGATGTGCTTACTATGTTTTTAGAATTTAGTGGTTTTTTTTTTAACTTCCAAATTCTTTTCTTTAATTCCAGAATGTTTTCATAAATAATTGGTTGTAAGATGATCTTACTATATATTTTTAAATTTATTTGTTTTCATAAATTCAAAATTCTTTTCCTTTTATTTTCATAATTCGTTTCATAAATAATGTTTGTAAGGTGATCTTACGATATTTTAGAATTTTTTTGTTTTCTAAATTCACAATTCTTTTCTTTTATTTCCATAATTATATCCATCAATAGTTGGTAGTAAGTTGTTCTTACTATGTTTTTAAATTTTGCGATTTTGTTTAATTTCCAAATTCTTTTCATTAATTCCAGAATGTTTTCATAAATAATTGGTTGTAAGATGATCTTACTATATATTTTAGAATTTATTTGATTTCATAGATCACAAGTCTACTCCTCATAATATTTTTTTACGGAAGCCTGGTTATATACGCCTTTGATTCTATCTGAACCCATCTCCTTTAATTCATACGTACTATTGTTCTTTATTTTGGAGACTATATATGGTCCTGTATATAGTAGCAATAACTTCTTCATTATACCTTCCAGCGTGCTGGGTAGTTCACGATTTTTCAATAATATTTTCTCTCCAATTTTGTAAGTTATTATTTTACCACTAGCCTTTTGATACTTGTTTTGCCGTTTCTCCTGGTCTTCGGCCACTTTGTTGTAGAATTTTACTTTGTCGAATGTATATATATTATTTCTAGGGAACTCTAGGATTTCTTCGATCTCTCGGGGGGGGGTCTCGGGGGGGGGTTCTCGTACATGCCGGAGTATGGGGTAACTCCTATGGCTGGGTGGTATGCCAAGTTGAGGAATTCCTCCATGGCTTCTAGATAGTCTTGCCACCTTCTCTGTTGATGGTGACAATAAGTTCTTAATATCCTCCCCACTTCTCGTAACACCCTCTCCACCGGATTACTGATCGGGTGGTAGACCGAGGTTTTGTACGTTCGAACACCCATTGATAATAGGATATCCCGCCATTTTCTCCCTTTAAACTGGGTTCCATGATCCGTGATGATCGAAGCTGGTTTCCCTATGTTTGGGATATATTGTTCTGTTAATATCCCCAGAATTTTCTTAGTAGTTGCTCGATTAGCAGGGTATATCTTAACAAACTTAGTGAAATGGTCCATTACGATTATCAGGTATTTGTATCGGTGTCGACCGCCACTACGGGGAAATGGTCCGCAGATGTCTAGGAATACTTTCTCCAATTTCACCTGGGATGTTATAGGAATCATAATGCCTTCCTTCTTCTCGTTATTTGATTTTACTAGTTGCCAGATACGGCAACATTTGATATCCATCCGGACCTTCTGGTTTACGTTTTTTATGTGGAAGCTCTCCTCCAGAGCCTTAATCACCTTTGAGGCGCCCATATGCCCATATCGTATATGATAATTTATGATTATTTCTTTTTCAATATGGGTTGGAATAATCACCTTCCAGGTATCCAGCTTTAACGAGGTTTTAATGAACAAGATTTCTTTATTCATTTGATAATATTGAGCGACGGTTTCGTCCCCTTCTTCCAATCGAGTTTTTATATTTCTTAATTTCGGGTCTGCTTGTTGGTGGGTGCTAAGGTTTGTTAATAATGTGGCTAGATCGTCTCTGGTGCTAATAATGTGATAGATTTTGAGTACGCTTTCTTTCTCTCCCTCGAATGTTTGCTCTTCCACATTAACACGTGATAACACATCGGCTACGACATTCTTTTTTCCTGGGATGTATTCCCATTTTAGATTGTACTCTTGAAGGGCAAGTATCCACCTTGTCAGTCTGCCGTGATTCAATTTGCAGCTTTTTAGGAACGATATTGATTTATGGTCTGTTCGGATGGTAACTGGGTAACCCAAGATGTAGGTGCGGAATTTACCACAAGCGAATACTACACTCAGCAATTCCTTTTCAGTTACAGTGTAGTTCTTTTCGCACTGTTTTAAAGATCTACTCGCAAAGCTAATCACGTGATGTTGACCCTTCACATCTTCTTGATATAGCGTCGTTCCTAGGCTGATGTTACTGGCATCGCAGTTCAAGTAAAAAGGTAGTTTAAAATTTGGGTGGGGAAGTATTATTGTTTCCAGAAATTTATCCTTGATCAGTTGGAAAATTACATCCTGCTCTTGACCCCAGATCCATTTGTTTTTTGAGGATAACTGTGGTTGAAACCTTGCGGTTAATTCCGAGTATTGTTCCTGGAACTTGCGGTAATAATTACAGAGTCCCTGGAATGACTGTAATTGCTTTCTATTTTTGGGTGCAGGGAATTTCTGGATCGCTTCCACCTTTTCGGCTGACGGTGAGATTCCTCGGTCATCCAAGTTAAAACCCAAGAACTGAACTTCTCTTGCAATGAACTTGGATTTTTCTAATTTAAGCGTGATGCTATTTGCAGATAACTTCTTAAGTACGTGTTCCACGCGGTAGCAGTGTTCCTCCCAAGTTTCTGAGGTAAGTAGTAGATCATCTACATACACGGTGGTAAACTGAAGTGCTTCCTGTTCAAGTATCTGGTCCATGCAGGTCACAAAGATGGCAACTGAATTCACTAGTCCGAAGGGCAATCTCTTGAATTGGTAGTTGCACCCTTCGAATATGAATGCCACATACTGACGACTCTGTGGGTGTAACTCCACCTGCCAGTAACCGCACACCATGTCCCAGGTACTAAAGTACTTGGTACCGTGGAATCGTTTTAAGATTTCTTCTATCTCACCGGGCGATGTTCTGTCATTGATTACCATCTTGTTTATTTCCTGTGCATCCAAGCAAAGCCGGCCTTGACTGTTTTTCTTAGGAATAGCCACTATTCTAGGGCTGGTGAATGGTGATTGGCTACTCTCTATGATGTCACTGTTAATCATCCGGTTTATTTCTGCTCTTACAGCCTCTTTTCGTGAATTGGGTATGATTTTCTGTTGAACTCCACTGTCTCTCTAAATTGAAGGGTACATTGGTAATTTTTTACCTTACCGGGTTCGTCTGAGAATATTGAGCGGTACTTTTCATATATTCTGATTAACTGATTCGCTTGGTGTATTGGCAATTTCTCCCTTGTGATTCCGCCCCGGAAATCCCTGATTTCCTGTATCTTTTGAGACCATAAATCTTCGTCCATGTTATCGTATACTATGGGGTTAATGATGGAGTTATTTTCGATATAGTTGATGTTTCGAATTTGTTGGTGGATACTGCTGGGAAGTACTGTCTCGCTACCTACTAAATCAGCCGTCCAGGTCAGCCCTTCTGCAAACAGCGATACCTTTTCTGTGTGTAAATCGATAATAGCAGAATTCCTTCTTAGCACATCGCACCCCATCAATATATTAAAGGGCAATCCTGTCGCAATTAAGAATACCATGTTTATCGCTATACCCTTGCTAACCACGTTTACTGATACTTGCCTTCTGATCGTTTTGTTTTGGCGACCAGTGGCACCGATTAATACAATGTTATTTATTGGTAAAGTTGGCAATATTTGACCACATTCCTTTTGGATTCTCTCCAATTCAGTTGTGTTAATTATAGACACATTAGCACCTGTATCGATCATTAATTGGGCGAAGACTCCTTCCACCTTCGCGTTTATATAGATTATGTCATTGTTTATACTATTGAGGCGAGTGTTGTCCTCCTCCAATAGTTCGTTTCTAATATTTTTTAAATAGTTGCAACTAATGATTATAATATTATTAGAGTTAGTTGGTCTTTGCAACTCTTGTTGATACCCAGGAGATAGGAGCAGTGAAGGGTCATGATAATTCATCACTGCCTCCTCCCGTTTAAATTCTCATTTTCGTTGGTAGTAAGGTTAGGACCGACCGAGGCATCAGTCGGGAAACCTTGAGTGGGTTCCTGTCGCTCCGTGCGATGTTCAAATGGTTGATCTCGGTTCGGGTTCCGTTCTGGGTCATCTAGACTGGTACTTCGTCTAGGCGGATTGTACCTTGAATTATCACGTTCTCTGCTTCTCCGCCGATCCTCATATTCGTGGAAACTATTACACCACTGGTGGGTGTATCTTCGTTGGCTGTTTCCTTCGGCTAGTATGAAATGTACCCTGGGCCGGGAAAACCTGTTGTTATTAAAGTTATTGTTTGGCGGGTAACCCCTATTATTATTATAATACCGTTCGGTATTATTATTGTTTGGGTTTCTCTGACTATTAATATTGGGATTCGGGTAATAATTGATTCGATTACCTGGGTAACCGTTATTATTCCTATTGGCGATCTGGTTAATAGGACCGTTATTATTATTATTATTGTTGGAGTTATTATAATTGGGATTGTACCGGTTCCCTTGGTACCCATTGCTGTTCTGGTTATTACCGTTGTTCGGGTATGGATTATTTCTGATTTCCGGCCGATCATTTCTCCTTCTACTTTGCCGGTAATACTCCTCATTTCATAGTTCTCCAACAGTTCAGTCATCGCCTGTATTGTTTTTATTTGGCTACCCCTCCTTGCTCTTATTACTTCCTCATCGTAATGATACTAATGATACGATAGTTTATTCACAAGGCATTCTTCTGGTATGGCTGGTTCCAAGTGCTTCGCCAGACATACCTTTCCGAGGAAGTATGCGGTCATACTGTTACCCATTTGTGGTTTGTATCGGCCATGACAGATGTTGTCCCGTATTAAGTTCTGGGTGGTCTCCGACCAGTACTCGCCTTGAATAAGTTTTTAAATTGCTGGTAGTCATTGATCTCGCTTCGGTTTGCCATCCACCAATTGTCAGTCATTTCACGGAATGATTCATCCAACAGCTATCGGTTATTAATCCATCTGTTGCCCCTATGTTTGGCAATGTATTCCTCGATTCGGGCCAAGAACTCCATCGGCTTCCTTTTATATTGGCGGAAGTTCAGCCATTCTCGATTCTCGTTTATGGGGATATTCGTGAAGTTAGTTGGCCTGTTTCTTATAGTTTCCACCTCTTCCTGGCTCTGCCGTACTTGACCGGTGATATTCGTCATCGCTACTTCCATTCCGTCGCACCTTTCCGTAACTTGGTTCCGTACCTTCCCTAATTCTTCCTGAATTTCCTTCCGGTGTTCTTCCGCCTTCCTTCGACTGTGTTCGTCGATATTAATGAATTTGGTATTTACTTCTTCCTTTAAATCCTGTACTTCTTTCTCGGTCTGGTTACATTTTCCGTCAGCCTCCATGATCTGTTGTTTTATTACCATGGTTTCTTCTTCTATTTTCTTGTTTGCGTATTCCTTATTGTCGTGGAGTTCCTTGCTCATTTCTTCTCTTAATAACTCCATCCTTTCGTCTAACTTGTCCAGATTCTCCTGGTTGACCTCCCTTAATTCTTCTCTTAGTAGTTGGTTATCCTCCTTTAATTCTTCCAACTTCTCCTCCATTTTCTCTTCCATTTTCTTATTATTTTCCTCCATTTTTTCCATCTTCTTGCTGGTTTCCTCCATCTTCTGATTAGTTTCATAAATTTTCTGACTCAAGGATCGGTTGTCCTCTTTCAGTTCCTTGTTGGTTTCCTCTATCTTCTTATTTGTATTTTCAATTTTATTACCCAATTCTTCTTTTAAAGACTGGTTGTCCTCCTTCAAATCTTCCAACTTCTTACTGTTTTCCTCCATCTTGGATTCTATGTTCTTATTTATTCCTTCCATCCTTTTACTTAAGGATTGGTTATCTTCCTTATTCTCGTCCATTTTCTCCATCATTATCCTGAGCATCTCTTGTGTGTTCCCATTCTCCGTTCATGATGGTTTCTCGGGTTGTTCTAACCGTTCCTCCCAGACATCGATTTCCCCCTGTTTGTGTGGGCATTTCCGGTTGTTCCTTTGGGTGTGCGGGTTGTTTTAGTTCCATTGGGGGTAATAACATTTCCATGTCTTCCACCGGTGTTGCCTCCTTGTCCTCCATATTAATTTCCTTTTCGGCCTCTGCCACCCTTTTCTTTGAAGTTGCTCGTCGTTGCATTTTCCTTATTTCTCTGGCTGGATAACCGTTGCCAAGCTTGAATTAGGAATTGGGCAAGTTATAATAGCCTTTCAATCACTAATTGAAGCCCCTTAGTTGGACGCCAATTTTGTAACGAATTAATAAATAATTCGGTTACAAAATAATATTTTTTGTTCGGTACCAAAAATAAAAAATTTGGTGGGTTTGAAATTTTTTGAAAATATTGTTTTTGTTCTTGTTGGTATTATTATTTAATAATTCATTTTCGTGATGTATTGGTGTAAAAATTTTAACTCTGTTATTACTGTTTTGTCACTTATATCACCTTTTAGTAACTAGAATTAAGTTCCGCGTTAACAGGATTGTCTACGGCACTGATCGATTAGTGGTTCTTCTTCTTCTGATAGGATTCTCCTTTCTCCTTGGTATCTGCCGCTTTTCGTGTAGTCCGTTGGTAAAATATTCTATTATGTTACACTAATAATAATTTTTGAAATAAATATAAGTCAAAATTATGAAATTCCAGTATTTATTTAACAATTTTTAAATAGATCGATATTAAATCGATATTTCAACAGTTGGTATTGACTCTTATCTCAGGGTATCGATTAAATTTTACATCTGTTTATTTTATAATAATTATTTGGTTCTTTGAACGGTTATTTTATATAGTCAGAGAAGGGTAAGGTCAAGAAAGTATAACACTTACAAATAAAAAGCTTAATATTTAAAATTGACAAAGTTATTAATTATTATATAATGTTTATTAAAGAAAAAATTGCAAACCATCGAAGTCTTGACAATTATGTTGGTAATTGCTCGCGTTGAATGCTGGGAGTCAAAGATGGCGGCTCATGGACTGCATGTGTTAAACGTATTCAGCTCAACGAAAAATTCTTCTAATAAATGATGCCTTTTCAGTGTTTCCTCGTCTCCGCAATAGTGATTATCCCTTCTGTGGTTGATAGAGTGGTTCTGGTTCAGTGTCTTGTGATTCACTTCGATTAATTGTGTGTGATTATGTTTAATTTATGTTGTTCTATAAGGTCGAATCTTGCACTTCACTTCTCGTTATTAAGAATTGTTTAGTTAATCGGTTTAATTTATTATATCACTCAATTACGGTTCCTTATTACTTGATTTGAATCGTGGTGTTAATAGTTCTCACTGATTTTACCTTTTAAGTTCAAAATGCCGTACTTTACTATTTTTTCTGTAGGCTAGGCTTACATACCAATCGCCATATTAGTTTGCTATATAGGATGATATTAGCACAAATCGCGTTCAAGTGTACTCGACAAGGTCCAATAATTAACTAACTCATTTCCTTCGTCTCCTGACAAAGTCTTAGCCAATTTAATATTTGCAATACATTGTTTTAAATTCTTTGGGCTTCCGCTACATTCGGAAATCTTACATTATACTACTGAATATATTTTTGTTATTATTTAATTTTATTAAATATTACATACATAATCTTTTTCTTTAGTTCATTCTGTTTGATTTGATACCAAATAAGATAGTTTTACAAAGTTTTTGATCAAAAATGCTATATTTCTTTCATTTTGAAAAATAGGCTTAATTTTCACTTCCTGTTCTTCCCCAAAATGTTGCCATTTTATATGTTATATTTATGATTGTACTGAATCTAAGATTGACATAATATGTTTATCTTCCATTAATTACCTTAATTTTGTTAATTGGTTATTCTTTTAAATATTATCCAATAATTTATGACTCCCTACCTTGAAATCTCAGTTTTTACATTTGCATTTTTTCTCCTAATTCTTCCTATCTTTTTACAATATTCTTTTAAAGTATAATTTACACTATATTATTCTGTTACTGATTTACCTTATATAAATTTCCTCATTTTAATTAGTTTAGTGGACTTGATTTATCAATTACAAAGTACGATATTAATTGATGACTCGTTGGGCACTTGGTGAAACATATTAATACAAAGGTTTTGTAAAAAAAAAAAAAAAAAAAAACTTGGTAAGTTTCACAAATGTAAACTTACCAAGTGTTTTTTTATATATTTTACAAAACCTTTGAATTATAAAGTAGTTTAGATTTACCATTTGGCCTAGATTTTAACTGGTTTTACATTCAAAGTTTTTTATTAATATAGCTTGTTTATACCCTTTCTGACCTTCTATTCTAACACATTGTTAATTAACAATTCCTTACTTTACTACAAGAACATTTAGTATTGAATTCTAACTAATAATACATAATAATTATTTGACATCAAAAACATGGTAATTAATCTCAGACATTCTAGTCTTGATTATTTCTAGTAACTCAATATAAACATTTTATAATCAAAGAATAGTATCCACCCTCAGACATTGCATCCTTGATTAAATTTATTAAACAAAATAAACATTTTAAAATTATAGAACATGACTCTCTACTTTCAACATTGATGTATATAGTTCATTGGTTTAACTAGAAGCATCATATTTGTTTCTTCATCTTTACACCTTTCTTACAATTACTGGGGTACAGTTCTTTCTGTTTTTTATTTTACTTCAGGGATGTATCCCTTGTCACTTTACTTACTAACTCCCTACTCTCTATTTATCTTACTCATTTCAATGAATGTTCTTACATAAAGAGTGGCACTTTATTAGAAACATTAGTTTTTGCCTTTCATCATACTGTTTTATTAAATAGTATTCCTGAAGTTAAATTGAAACTTTAAAGTTGTTTAAAGGGTACACCTTTATTAAGTTTCAGCATTCAGTGCACCTTCTTGAAGTTTATTTACTATAATATAATAACTTACATTTGTCCCCTGTTAATTCTTGATATTATCACTAATCAGTTTTATAGTTTTATATTATCAAGATATTATTTATGAAGGACTGTTAAGATTTGTTTTTTATTCATTATAAAATAACTTTTATGGGTGCACTTCCACTTATAACTCTAAACACTTTTGTCTACATTTAATTTACATTATTTCTGTTTTTGGGTGTTATACTTTCATATGTGACATTTAAATTTCATTTGGGGTTTTGGTTTTCTCCTTAATGGGTCTCTCTTGAGTATTTATTGTCTTCTTCTCGTCCTATTATTTTGTATCTTCCACCTCATTCCCTTTTTATTATGTACGTTGGTTTGTTCTGGGTATCTTCCTTCTTCATTCTTCGTTTCTTCCTTTTCACATAGTTATTATGTACGTGGGTTTGTTTTGGGTATCTTCCTTCTTCATTCTTCGTTTCTTCCTTTTCACCTAGTTATTATGTACGGGGGTTTGTTCTGGGTATCTTCCTTACTTACTCCTATCCTACCTGGGTATTTCCTTATTTTATTTTAGGTTTTAATTTAGTTTTCATTACACATTTTTGTTGCATAGTTGCTTTTTCTGTATTTTTACTTCTTCAGGTTATAAGGGTATTTTAATTTTGATACTTATTGGTTTTCATTTGGATTTTTCTTTGATAGTTAATTTACTTGATTTTTATTTATGATCACATTGCATTCTTTATTGAGTGGATAATCTGTCATGCTACAACGTCTATCATTCTCTTGCTCTCAAAATACTTCTCATAACACCATTTCATTTTGTCTCTCTCTCACTCCATGCAAAGGGTACTACTACGTAAAAACACTTCCTGGCTCTACCAGGTTTATCACAAAAATTTAAGGGACCATTATTCGTAGAACATCCATCTACCAAATACACTCGTGAAGACCTCTCTTCACCCCCAACAACACCACGGGAAAAATTTACCCTCTGCAACCCTTCTACCGGTAACTTCTCTTTCCACTCTTTCTCTAATTCATCAACACTAATTACTACTCTGTCAATCACTTCTAATAAATTTACTCTCTCATCATCATCGCTATTACCCACCGTATCACCTTTAAATACCCCATTTTCAACCATCTTATCACTATTACTTATTAATTCCTCTTTATAACTATCACTTACCTTGTTAATTATTTCTTCCCTATTTTTGTTCTTGTTACATTCACCTGTAATTGTACCATTTTCTACCACCACCACACTCTCTTCTGTATTGACGCCATTGTCGTCTGTTATTTTGTTATCTCCATTGGCACTTAACTTGTCATCGATTATTTTATCTGTACTTAAACTAATAGCACTATTATTATTTTCACTGTCAAACTTGCTTACCTGGTTTAGTTCACTTTCTTTATCCTCCTTTAATTTATTTGTTTCTACTTTCCACGTATCGTCTCGTCCATTCCTCTTTGTGTTTAACTAATCAAAATGTTTATTCATCATATCAAAACCCTTATTCATCAGTTCCTTATATTCCTCCAAACCTTTCTTAATCATTTGCAACAAATTCATCCTCTGCATCTCATCAGATTCACTCACATCATCGTTACTTACCTCATTATTTGCCACCTGATCGACTTTATTCTTGTTAACTTGGTCTGTCTCTCGACCTTTCTCTACCACCACTACACTATCATCATTACCATTATTCACTGTCTTATTCTCTACCACTATCACTTCAACTATTTTACCTTTATTATTTAATCATCTCACTACCAACAATAGTATCATCACTATGCTTTTTAATTTCGGCAAATATTCCCTCTTCTTGTTCTTCCATCCGTCTCAAATTATCATCCAAATTACCCTACTCATCGTCTGTCATTCTATCCACAATCCCTCTGAATTCGCCTTCCCATTCATCCCACAAGAAATCTATATCATTTACTTGTGCCTTAGCCATTTTCAAAATTATTTATATAATACCCCTTTATTTTACTCAATAATTATACATACCCAATCAAAATACTCCACACACAAACTCGTTATCCCAATGTAAAAGTAACTACAATAATTTCATGAGCACATTACGCTACCACAACATAACCTCGTTTACATGTACGTAAATCTATACAATACTTCCACAAATACGCCGTTACCAAAATCCTATTTTCTGTGCCTCAAAACAGGCCTACCTCGTATAAAGTTATACTCGGATCCTGGCAGGGTCGGCAATTGTGAAGTTACACCCAAATTATAAATAAATAAATAAATAAAATAAAAACTCTGCCAGAACCTTACCTTGCGATCTTTTTCTCGCTACTTACCTTTTAAACAAACGCCAACAGAAGTTCAGAGTCGCCACCAATATCTTTGTAGGACAGATATGGAAACCTTTATACTCCTTAATTAAAACTGGACAATTTTGCCATCTGACCACCCCAATTCAGAAGATTCCCGGAAACGTTGGACGAATTTTTCAGCACAGAACACTAGGAAATGGTAACGACGAAATAACTACGCTAACACATATTTATATCCCTAAACAAACTTGATTTTATTTTATTAAATACAACTAAAAAACATGAATTTGTTTAAACACAAGTTTTATCAACTAATTATTTTCTAGTAACCAGTACTTTTATTAATGATTTCTCCCCTTAAATATATACCTTTTACCCCCTTTGTATCGAGCTCTTTTATTACCGTTAATTCCTTTTGATTCGAATTGATTGCTTTTACGTTTTACCTGCACGTGCATTCCTTTGTCCACTATCACTTGTATTTCCCGTTCACTTCCGTTGTCACTGACACTGTTTACTTCGTTTAACTTTAAAACTTCGTTTAACGTTTAAAAGACATTAAATTTACCAGTTTCGGTAGACCTCGGCTACTCAATTCACTTTGGTCTACCGAAATTTCCGAGGCCACTGTATTTTCGACTGTACCGTGGGATGAATTGTAGAGAACTGCACTGCTCTGCGACGACTGATTGTGTGTGCGCTTGGTTGCCTACCCACCAGGCGTAAGGCGTCACCGTCACTCGTTCCGTGATTGGTTTAATGGCGGTTAGCGGGAATAATTCATCTTCCTTCCGTTATGCATTTTGGGTTGGAGAATACATATTTTCTCATGCCCTTTTGTCCTCTGAGCACATGTCGTCAAAAAAGCAGCACATACGCGCGCTCTTACACATTCCCAGACGCTTAATTGTTCTCGTACCTCGCTCGGCCTGACACCGAGCTAACCACAGGGTGTTAAACAAATCAAGCTTTTGTGATAAAAAATGTTGCCCAGCCGAGTTGGCCCCAGATTATTACAATTATTATGAAAAATAGAAAAATAAACCCTCAGCTTTATTTGCCCCATTACATAGTTTTTAACTACGTGTTTAAGGGGTCGGTGTAGGAAAGGTTTTGGGGATTTCTCCGTCCTGAAGGTAGATGTGCAGAAACATTAGCAAAGTGCATAATGAACAATATCTATCCTCTTCTGCACACATCAAAGGAAATGTTAATAGCTCAGACTTTTGTTGGCGCTAATGTTATGTGTGGTTCTATTGGAGTTGTAAAGGCAAAAATTAGAGAAGTGTATCCGTTCACATATTTTGTACACTGTTACGCTCATGAACGTAATTTGCTATTAGATAAAGCAACAAGTGTAAACAACAAAGTTAAGAGTTTTTTTATCAAATCTGTCTGCCTTCCAGCATTTTTTTCACACTCATCTCTATGAACGGACGTTTTGGAGGAAGTAGTACAAGCCAGGTTACCCAGAGTTTCTATAACAAGATGGAATTACAACATTCGTACAGTCAACGTTGTGTACGGTACCCGATATGTCGGAGGAATGTTTCGAAGTTCTTGAATAAAAGTGTACAAACAGACTCACAGTTAATGAGGCAAGTGGTCACAGAAGAGCTCTTCAGGACCAAAATTTCATGTTCTGGCTAACTTTTTTCTATAGAATTCTGTCCCATGTGGACATACTGTACCAACAACTACAAGTAGGAACAAAGACAGTGTAATATGACAAAGTGACATCGGAATTTTTGAAAATGAGATGCAGAGAGGAAGAAAATAAATGAAATAGAAACACAAATAAATGAGGAGTTCCCTGAGGAACCAAGAAAAAGGAACAATAACGTTGGATGCAGCACTAGAATAGGGGATGCAAAAGAAGTAAGTGACATCATTATAACTCATGTAAAGATAGGTTTACTTACACGGAACACCTAGAAGCAGCTTCATTGATGAACACTGACTTATTTCTACTTTTTTCTACAAACTTTCCGGAAGAAACATTCATGCGAGTGATTCAACATTACCCTTTCTTACAAGAAAACAAATTTCGGAGTGAATTGGAACTATTATACAGACGGCATGATTTTAATATTAAAGTTGCAATAAAACTTCTTAACTTTGTAGAAGAAAACTATCTTACATCAGTTTTCAAAGAAGTGTCGAAACTTCTGAAAATTATCATAACTATCCCAATGACAACCGCCGAACCTGACCGCTGCTTTTCTACTCTGAAAAGACTTAAGACTTTCTTAAGAAATACAATGAAAAACGATAGACTGAATGCCCTTGCGATGTTATCTATTAACAAGGAACTTGTTAAAGAAATGAAGGACTTTGATGCTAGAAAATTCGTTAATTTAAAGGAAAGGCGAATGGACTTTGTATGTAAATAAAGGGTCTGTTTAAAGTCTAGGTATCATAGAAATAATATAGTGTGAACATAGTGTATTACTTTTTTGTGGAAACAGTATAGACATTTTTGTGGACACTTTAGACAGTTTGTGGTTATGTTTATTAATAAAACTGCTGACTTTCTACAACAGCTCACAATATTTAAGGTGCGATCAAATTTTTAAATAATCGTTGCATGCTGCACTTATTACTATTATTTTATTAACGCATTGTGTGATCAAATATTGGCAACATTTCTATTGTGCATTAAATTCAATATTGATAAATAATTAAGGAGCATAAAGGCCGCGCCCTCCAGCCTCTTAAGTCACGAGCCGCCACTGAGTGACATAAAAGTGAGGTTTGGAGAATTTGTTATAATGACTTGTGTTTTTTAATGCTTAGTGTGAAACTGTAATAAGGTGATATTTATTGTTGTGAGTTAGACATAGTTTAACTTGTAAAATTGTATAAGAATATCTCTGCTAATTTCTAACTGTTGTTTAATTCTAATCAAAGTTGTAATTAGAGACTTTAACTGGTGTCAATTATTCTGTTTGCACTGTACAACATTACGAACTGGAAACCGTTATGACATTCCGAGTACGCATGCTCTACATTGTGTATACAATATGATTAAAATTTTTGAAACATGATTTCTTGGGTTTGGGATATTTTTAAAATATCTTTTGTAAAAAATGTTTTTGCAGTATAATATTTTAGAATTAATTTTTGGAAATGAAGTTTTTTGGGCACTTTTTCATTTATTAGTTATAACAGAATGTCCAAGACTTTATGACTGGAAAAGTGTTCTCCAAGTTTGTCGGTTACCGGTACTTAAAGTAGTACCACTATACTACTGCTGTGTGAATGCGTATATGAACCACATGTAATTATTCTTTACTTTCTTTACTTTTTACTTACCATTTTTATCACCAAACTGCTATTTACTGGAGGCCATTTTACCAACATGACTTCCATACCACCAAGGTCAAACCAGAGTTTCGTGTAAGCGTGTTATTGGAGAACAGAAATTAGGTTATTTAAAATAAATGACTTGAGTCTACTTGTTTTTCAAATGCATTTAGTTTTATTTATTAAATAATTACTTTAACTCTGCATATTCAAAAACATTAAATTGATTTACTTTCCATCATAAACAAAATATTCTCTTCTCTCTTCTACACGTGTTACAATTTAGACAATAAACGACACATTGGTTAATTAGAAATTTACCCTTCTTTCCTATGAAGTTATATAAATTCAAACTAGTGACAAGAAAAACAAATATTGAAAAACACAAGTTAAATTTACTTAACTAAATTTTTCTTACCTTCTACTAAACAAACCCGTACTTTTACTTTTGCTTATATTTTCCCTTATTCCCTCACACACACACACACACACACACACACACACACACACACACACACACACTAGTTACATATTTTCTTCTACCCCCCCCGTTTATTTAATGAGCTCTTTAAATCTTTATTTCTTCGGTGTTGAAATGTTTGATTGAGATGTTTATGAAAATTAGTTGATTAGTTATTGGTACTTAGCCATTTCAAAGACGTTCCAAATGGTTTCACCACCGCCAAGTGTTATTCGCTATTTCACTGGTAACTCCGAACTTTTATGTTTAAACGTTTATAAGTTTATCACTGTAGTTGTACAATCACTATTCAGTAGTTCACTACTATTTTAGATTACATTTTATAACATTTTGTCGGCCGACGTTTTTATGCTCGAGCCCTATTTACACAACCGCACGTTAACACACCCGCACGGTTGCGAGATCTTTTGTCGACTGACGAACGTCCAAAATGGCCATCGTACTCTTCGCGGCCACCAACTTGCTACCGGATTGGCTGATGAGCGTCCCGCGCTTTTCTCGTCATCTCGTGAAAGGTGGTAATGAAATCCTGTGCGTGACTTTTACGTCGCTATGGGTGTCACACGCGCGCTCTTTCACTTTCCAATGTTCCAATTTACTTTGTACCTTGCCCGGCCTGGTACGGAAATGACTACCGGGTGTTCCCAAAAGTCAAGCTCTTGGTGATCTAAAATGTTGCCTAGCCTAGTTGGCCACAGATTGTTACAATTATTATGAATTAAAACCCTCTGTTTTATTTGCCCCGTTACACACACATATTCGCACATGCATGCCATATGAAAGAATTTTAAAACACAATTTGTGAGACACCAAGATATTTTATTTTTGCCTCAGGATCTTGAGATACGAGCAGTTCTTCTGGATGAGATCATTCAGACTAATGACAAACCAAGCAAGGAACAACATATATTGGATATGGAAGTGAAATCTTTGCGTGACACTCGGCAGCTCTTAGAGAAAGTTGGCATCAATGAAGCAACTGCATTCATAGAAGAGAATCCTCATCCCAGACTTTGGTAAGACATATTAATTGGTTTTGTGTGTGTGTGTGTGTGTGTTCACTTTCATACCTGAAACAGACCAAATTTATATTATGTCTGAAATATAATTTCAGGTTAAAATACACAAGATAGTCATAATAATATTAAATGAAAAGAACTTGTATCTCACTAAAAAATAATTTAAGCGTGGTAAATTAAAAAATCATTTTAAATAGAAAGATTTGTGTTATTTATTAAAACTTTCAACTCATTAGCCATGGTTGATTATTACAAAACATTACAGCCTAATGTTTCAATGGCTCAATCGTCAGAGTAGGGACAGATAGAATTATGGTAAGGACGTCCCAAAAATGCTTAACAAAGATAGTTAAAATTCAAGGATAAACTTCCCTGTGTAACTTTTGAAAATGGATTTACATCTCATTCAAGTAGAAAACAAGTGCAGTACGGCAAGACATGATTGGTCTGCTTCAAGTAGTATATAAAAGGTCAGTGGACTTGTACAGGAGAGCAGCACTAGCCACTTAAACATTTTCTATATAGTATTTAAAGCAGGCCAATTAGATCTCATCATGCTTGGCTTTTTGTTGCTTGGAACGATCCAATTAGATATGAATCAGCTTTCACAAAAATTATATAGCGAAGTTTGTCATAAGTTTTGTGTTTCACAGAAACATAGAAATGTAAACAGAAATTAGTATATAATAGTGGCAGGGGATTTCAATGTATGGTTGGAATTTCCTCTGTATGACCTGAAATGGGAAGTCACAGTGAAAGAAAGAAAATGGCAATGGGTGATGGCTCATTGATTTTGCCGCATTCAACCAATACGGCAAAGATAACCAATACGTTTTTTCCACATAAAGAGATACACAAATATACTTGGTGTGCTAGAGGATCTCAGTCAATAACGGGTTATGTTTTAGTGAACGAAAAACTGTGGAATTTAGTAGAGGATACAAGGGTTTTTAGACAATGTGATGTTGAGTGTGACCGTTTCTCCTCATACCAAAGATTAGTACTCCTGGTAGGTGGAGGAAGGTGCGACCCATAGAGCACGAGTGCCCCAAACAAATTTTTAAAGTACATCTACTTGTAATTATTCAAATAATAAGATGAAGAGAAGACGGCGCCGATACTACCTTACCTGCAATATACCCCCAAATATACTTACCTTACTTACCAGAAGATTCCCATAAGCCCTCAAGTCGCCACCAACATTTTTATAGATGGAATGTGGAAACCATATCAACTTTCCCCATGAAAACAATTTAAAACAAAAACTTCCCTCACAGAAGATTCTAGACCCGTTAGACGAACCATTTGAGTACAGAGTATAGGTTATAGTGAGGTAATGTAAAATTAACTTAACGCAGATTATTATCCCACGGATACCACCCCTTCAAGCCTCTCCTTGGAGTGTCACTCTTTTACGAACAATAACGCCAATCTAGTATGGTTTACCAGCCACACTAGGGTTTATTCTTTGTTCCCGCTATCTTACCTGCTGTCAATCTTTATTAATTTCTCGGTTTAAGGCGCCAAATTGTTTTTCATTTTAAAACAATTAAAAAGATTTAAGTGAGCAAATTATTCGGCGTAATTCAACAGTTAATTTTACTGTCGCCTTCTGTTCAAATTCGAATTTCGGTCCGAAGCGTCAGGGTCACCAACTTCGGTTTTTTCAGCAGCGGATCTTCACCTATGCTATATTAAACATATTACACATCAACAATTATGTACGGAATAATGAACAATTATAAATTCTGATTGCAGGTTTATTTAATAGCATTTGTGCCCTTTTTTAGATCGTTTAATACAAATTGTCACATACATATAGTAATAATTTCCGGGTCTTGATTTTTTTACAAACTCAGCGGTTGGCGCTATGGGGACGTTTATCTAACAACAGACTCGCTATGCGAAAGTGTAATCTCATCAAACTGTTGTTTAGTCAGGATTCTTTTGATTACCAGAAAAGTTAACAAAATGATACAGTAATTGAATGTACAAACCTTTACAAAATAATTGCTATTATATACTATATTTTTCTTTACAAATTTAGTGCTTAATATCTAAAGTAAGTCAAATTCACTATGTGAATCTTGGTTATGTTTTTTCGTTAATAATTAGTTATTTTCTTTCAACAAAAGTGCTGTTGTTCTGATTTAACAATTTATCGGAAATATTTAATTAGTTATTAATGTCATTCATTGATACTGTGTTTGAACCAAGTGAAAAGTTGGTGTATTTGTGTCACAATGTTCAACCGTTCTTCTGAGGTGTTGGAATTTATTTGAAGTTATACTTTACGCTATTCCCAAATCATCTGATCTTCCGTCCATACGGGATTATTATCGTAGCTATCTTCCTTTGGTTTTTCTTCCTTTTGGGTAGTTACTTCATCTTTTTTATAATTTTGCTGGTAATTTTTACGTTTTAATTTTGTTTAATTTGTATTCATGGTTTGTTATTAGTGATACTAGTTCAATTTGATAATTTAGGCAATATATTCTGTCATTATTTTTGTTTTTTCTAATAGTTTTAAATCATGGAGTAAATATTTTCTCATCTACCTTCGACTGAAGCCAATAATTAACTCTTAAATGTTTTTAACCGTTTTTTCGTTACTAGCAGGGGGGCCCGAATGGGTTGCGCAGTACACGTTCTGAATCCACGCTACTGCGCATGACGTCACCATCGAGGCGGGATTCCGCGCCTTACTGCTTGCTTAGTATTGTTACGTTGTTATATAGGTGTTATCCGGGTGTTATAAATTGTGAAGTTAATCACTGTTAATTTATGCGTTTGTTCGTAGGAATAGCAATACAGATTTAGAACAAGTATGTGTAGTATTTTGCAAAAAAAAAAAACGTGGTACAGAACTGTTTAAATTCTGTGGTAAACACTTCAGTTATTGTTGGTGTATTTCTGTGAGCAGAGTGTTTGTTTTATCTCGTGGCGTTTCACAAGAACGTTTCGACAGTAACAGTGTTAGGTTACCAATACGTTTGTATCGGTGTTTACGAAAATTTAATTATTTTCAATTACCTTTCTTAATTTTCTATTTATTCTTTTGTGTGTTGACATAGTTTTGGTTTTTTTAATACGTGTATGTTTTTTGTTGTGACAGCGAGGTAAACGTTGTTTTATCATTTGTTTTTTTTGCCGTTGTTTTGTTGTTTGTTGAACATAGCTATTACTTTAGTTGTACTTTTATTCTTGTACAGTTACTTTCTCTTAATTTTCTGTTTATTAGTAGATTTCTTGTTGCTTGTTGCGATAGTTTTTAGTTTTCAAGGCGTATTCGTTTTTTGTTGCGACACCAAGGTAAACTTTGTTGTTTCGTCTCATTTTGATTTTTCGTTATTGAACATAGCTATTATTTCTGTTGTTTGAACTTACTCTTGTCCTTATTTTACTGCCAATATGCCTTCGTGTGCTGTAGCCGGTTGTAATTCACACAACAAAATAACGAAGGGGACAGATATTAAATATCATTCATTTCCAAAAGACCCCAAAGTACAAAAAATATGGATTTTGAAGTGCTACAGAAAAGATAATATTAATATTTCAAATGCTACGGTTTGCTCAAAACACTTTTCTACAACAGATTATGTTCGTGACTTACGTGCTGAGTTAGTGAATATACCATCAAGAAGAGTTCTCAGAGAAGATGCTGTTCCCCATATGAATCTTCCCGTCGTCATCACTGCTTGTAATGACGGTATGCCTTGCCGCAGTGATGATAATACAGGGGTATCAGGCATTCTTGAAAGTAATAAAGTCAGTGGCAGAAGAGAGAGATGTCATGCGAGAGAGGTCAGGAAAAGAGCCTTAAAAACCCTATCAGCTTTGTCACCCAAAAAAATTAAAATGGACCAAAGCACTATTACAAACTGCGAGATTGAGCTCGAGGATGTACAATCACTTAAGAAGCATGTAAAAAAGTTGAAAAGTGAAAACCGTTTTTTGAAATCTATGTGCGGGACTTTCAAGCTGAGAAATACACTTCTGAAGGAACAGAGAAAGGTTGCTCTTGAAAATTTAAAACGTCAAGACGAGAATCTGAAAAAACTTGTTGAAGATAAGACAAAAAAAATTTTAGGACAAATTTTTACTGAAACACAAATTAACTGCTTACTGTCAAATAAAAACCGTGCAAAATGGAACTCTGAAGACATCGCAAAGGCAGTTACACTACGCACTGTATCAAGAAAATGTTACTTGTTCTTGAGAAATAAATGTGGTTTTCCCTTACCAGGACTATCGACTTTGAAGAGATGGACATCTGCTTCATTTTGCTGTCAGCCGGGCGTACTCCATGATGTTCTGTGTTTCATGAAAGCCCAGGTGAACACACTGACCACTGCTGAAAGAATGTGTGTTATTTCTTTTGATGAAATGAATGTAGATAGTAGCGTCAGTTACGATCAGAAGGAAGATCGTGTTGTAGGGTCTCACAGCAATTGTCAGATTGCCATGCTTCGTGGCCTCGTAGCTGGTTGGAAGCAGCCAATATATTATGATTTTGATGTCCAAATGTCGGCTGCATTGTTAAAAAACATTATTTGTTGCGTGGAAGACGTAGGGTACAATGTTGTTGCCACTGCAGCAGATCTAGGGACAAAAAATCGACGAGTGTGGAATGAACTAAATGTAACGTATACAAATTCGTGGTTCCCAAACCCACACAACGTAGAAAAAGTCATATGGGTTTTCACAGATGTTCCCCACCTTTACAAGCTTTTACGAAACCATTTTCTAGATGACGGTCTGACACTCTTCAACAACAAACACATCACAAAGACGACCGTTGAAAAATTGTTGGCATTGGATAATGGTGAATTCAAATTGTGCCCTAAGCTCTTACATGTCCATCTCACCGTCAAAGGTAGGGAACGTCAGCGCGTGTTTTTGGCGACGCAGTTATTCTCAAACACAACGGCTGAAGCAATTCGATATTTATTTCCTGAAGAAGAACATGTGGCTAAATTTTTTAAACTGATTAACGATTCTTTCGATATTTTAAATTCAAGAAGATGTGTAGATAATAAACCTTTGGCTACCGGGTATGGCACTCACCACGAAGTACAAGAAGGCGTGCTTAAAAAACTGTATACTTGTTGTGAAACAATGCGCGTAGGAAAATCTCGGAATTTGTTGCCATTTCAAAAAGGTTTCATGATGACCATCAACTCGTTATTTGGCCTTTTTAGTCATATACGAAAAAACAATCTTAAATATATTTTAACTGCAAGACTAAATCAAGACTGCCTGGAAAATCTTTTCTCCCAAATACGAGGCATTGGGCAGTTTTTTATTAACCCACCACCGACAGAAGTTAAACATTGACTTCGTTTGCTTTTGGTGGGTCAAAATACAAATAAAATACCTTTTTCGAAGGAAGCACCTGTTGTCCAAGATGATGATCAGGAAATTATGACTTCTCATCTCTTGCAAGGTATCTTACCTGACATGACCGAGCAGCTATCTATGATTGAAGGGTCAATACAAATGCAAGATTTCTCCTTGTCATTTAATGCAGACGTTGACGTTCCTGCGATCAGTGATGGAGCAGACTGCTCTACTGAGGGGTTCCGCTACCTAGCTGGCTACATTGCCTATCGTGGGAGAAAGCATGATCCTACAATGGGAACACCTTCAGAAAATGTATATCCCCCTCCCGTTGGTACTTCTGCTGGAGGCTGGATAGAGTTTTTATCTCGAGGAGGTCTTCTTGTTCCTTCAGAAGACTGGGTGCACAAGATTTCACAGTGTGAAATAATTTTTAGGGACATCAATGGGCCGGATAGTTTGTATAAAAGTAAAAATATTATAAAAAATATGACTACAAGAATTTTAAGTAAATTTCCTGAGATGCCAACAGAAGTTGTAAAAATATACGCCAGGACGAGAATGTTCATTCGCCTTCTTTTCATGAATGGCCGCATGAAAGCAGCAGAAGCACAGAAGAGAAAATCACGCCAGTGGCACGCATCGTCCATAGTTAAACCCACACATTAATTAATATATTTCTACTTTTGTATTAATTAGGATGGTATTATAGGCATCATTGTTCTTTGCAGGAAGGCGGAACTTAGACAGCCGCTGTCTGGTTTGGACTTTGAACTGAGTAGAGGTCTGATAAGTAACTGGTCAGTGGACTCTGGGTTCTGCCTATAAACAAACGGGTTCAATGTATAATTAGCCCACAATTTTTAAACCGCCTATATTCTGTAAAATTAAAATTTTAAATTAATTTTGCACAGAATATAGCTAGAGTCCCAAGCCTAGATAAAGCATGAGGGGAAGTTGTGGTTGAAAAAAATACATGTGTGTGCGCGCAAACACATGAGCGCTACCAAATAATGATATATTTTCATCAAATTATACGGAATACTATGATGAAAAAAGAGAAGTTATAAAGCCTATTGTACTGCAATTTTATTTCTAAAGTCTAACACGGGCTTTAAAAAATTATAAAAAAAGGGTGTAGAAAATAGGAACTAAAAATAGTACAAAGAGCATTTAATTGTCATTACTTTCAATTTTTTCAAACCGTGTCTATTGTATGCAGGCGAACGGAAACGTTCTAACAAATAAGTGTATAGTTTGATAAAACGAGTCACTTCTGTAATTAGTCTACTAAAATTTGCTTCATTAGTATTCAGGCTTTGTTTATATCGGTCTAGACTGATCTAATTACTAAATTTAATTTTTAGCAAGGTGTTTCGGTATTATTTTTCCGACTATCAATCGGTTTATTAACAATTATGTATAGGAAATCCGTACTGTTTCTTCAGTTGCTATACGCAGACCCCGGGCTTTAAATGGGCTGACTAGGCAAATGCCCAGGGCGCTGGTCCAAGGGGGCGCCAAGGAACGAAATACAATACGCGTTAAGACTATAAGACAGTAGACAGTTGAGTGTTATTGTTAAAATTCTAGGAATGAAGGAAACTACGTTCGAATGCACGCCGGCACGCGCCAAGGAATATGTAATGAATAATATTATCTTACGCGTAGTTTCCTCTGTGCGTGTGTGTGTGTGATTTTTGCCTTATAGCCTTTTGCTTATATGTTTGACGTATTGCCTTTTGATAAACGACAGCGGCGGATGTCGCCTGATATCGTTACTCAGTATCAGTAACTTGCAACTCTTACTGACAACAAACTTGTTTACACTGTGGTAAAAAAAAAAAAATTAATACAGTCATTTCCTCTTTCATGTTTGATGTTTCCTTTCACTATACGCTTTCAATGTTATCGCGTTCACTTCGTTGTGCAAAAAAATGTGTTCTCTTAGTAGTGAAATATGTATAATTATATATAATTTCAGTTATTTCATCACAGATAAAAACTGTCAAATGTTTATCTTCATTATAGTTTGTTGTTTCCCTAGTGAAAGGTGGTGGGGGTGGGGGAGAAAAGTAAAAAAATGAAAGGGGCCTATAAGAATGCTTTGCCCAGGGCGCAAGGCACCTGAAATCAGGGCCTGGCTATACGGTTAATATTAAAAGCGTACACATTTAAATTACGCAAACATTCGCTTCATATAACATTATTACGTACTTCATTCAATAAAATAAATTTGTAAATAAAAATATAAATAACAAACAAACTGTAGTTAATAAAAAAATAACATATTTGTATTGAGAGGTATTTACCACGCAGCTCGTTCCTCGATGGTGACGTCATTTCAACAGCCAATAGCAATTCGTTTCGGTTCGGGCCCAACCTTATTATAGAGTAACCTTGGTTACTAGGCTACTAGCCTACCGATTTCATTGGTTGGAAATTTTGTCCCATTGTTATATTTTGCTTATAATTTTTTACTGAAAATGATCAAATCTTTCTAATTCGGATAATTTATTTATAGTATATCTAATATACTGGTCATTAGCATATTTGAATGGCTTTTCGGTTGTAGATTATTTTGAAACCAAACAAGACTAACTTTCATTCAGTATTTACTGATTTAGTATGTTACCGTTTTGGCTCTTTCTACCTTTTTATATTTATTTATTTTATAGTTGTGTTTTTTGAGTAATATTTGTTTCCTTTATAATTCCCTATTGAAATATATTATGGGTATTTACCTATTTTTCCCTTTACTTAAAGTTATTTTCTTATTACAATTTACAGTTAATCTATCTGCTATCTAGGCCTACATATGGTTACAGTGGTTGATAATGTACATAATTTAGTTACATCCTCTTTCCTATATTCTTTATAAATTTGCTTAGTTATTGCATAATTAGGTTGAATTAGTACATATTGTTTTAGGCCTATTGTTAATTTTGAACAAATTCTTACTTCTTAAGCCTAGGTTTGCTACATTTACTTTTAACATTTTTAGACTCCTGCCATCCCTTTAAAACACACTACTGTTTTCTTAATTATCCATCATTAAAATTCTAACATAACATAACTTATAATCAACATTCTGATAACATGTATAACATTTAGTGTTTTTGTTACCCTACTATTATTCTCTCAATAACATAAATTAAACCGTTTATTATATATCCATTTAGGATTAAGAATTGGCTTATTAACTATCTTTATAATTCATATGGTTTTAGTATAACACATTTAGATTTAGTGTCAACACACTCCCTGTCTCCTACTATCTACTTATAACATGATTTAATCAATTATTTTTAACATAAAAAAACATAATGCATCCTTTGCATTTGGATATTATGATCTAATTCATAACACTGAGTGGTAGGTATTAACACTTATAAAGTTCAATGTCAACACACTCTCTCTGCCTCCTACTATTTTCTTATAACATAGTTTACTAATTCATCGTTAACAAAAGAGAGAACATCATTGATCCTTTATACTCAGATATAATGTTTATTTCATTACACCTATTGGTGTTTTATACACTTTGTTTATTCCATGCATTTGAGTTGACTCCCAATTTTTTGGTGTTCATCACTTTATTGTCTTTTTAGTGTACAGTTTTGCTTGAAGTTCCTCAAAATGCACTGGTTATTGCTCACTATTTTGTCCACTATTTCCGTGTTTCTTTTCACTAACTGTGTACCTACCTAATACAATTGGCTCTAATCTGGGTTTATTTAAGTGAATATTTTTTATCAATAATATTGTCATTTTAAAACTACTTATTTTTCTAAAGTGTTGTCACACATTAATATTCTGTTATAATATATTATTTGTTATTCGAGGTTTTGTACTTTCAAGGCTCATCATTCATTTCACTTATTACAAAATGAATATTTTTATATTTAGTTATTATAGTTTTTTATTGTTCATGTCAAGTTTGGTCGCTATGCCAATCGCTTGGGTAGGGTTATTGTCTTTGTCACATCTAAGTCAATTGTCATCACTATGCTTATTTGTTAAAATGGTTATATACATCACTTTATTCTTCTTTAGTAGTTCTATAAGTTATTTCTTCTTTTATTAGGATTGCTATTTTGTATCGTTACATAATGCCCCTCCATCAAAATTGATCATTTCAGAAAACACTTCTTCTAGTTTTTATGAAATTATCAGTTGTATTAAATTCTATCTTCTTTCCTTCTTAAATTCCATTATCTTCCAAGTTTATTTTTTACTTCTTAATCATTCTTGTTACACTTTTTATTAATTGGTGATCGTGGATCTGGTTTTATTTACTTATTTACCTTCATTTGTGAGTTCTCCCTGTAATATTCAAATTTACCTAAACCTCCCTAACATAGTAATTGGAATCGAATCCGTTGGGCTCTATCGGCTACCAAAATACCTTCGTCCATTACTATACTTTCTGAGATCAGAGGAACATTATCTCTGCCCAGTTAAATGATTGCTGAAATTATTCTACAGTCAATCTTCATTAATAAACCTTATCAGGTAGTCATCTTGTGACTTTCAATAATAACAAATAATAATACTCTAGGGACTATTCACTTTATTTTAACTCAGATCAAATTACCTGTTCTTATTAATTCTTCCTTCTACTATTCACTTACTATCTCCAATACTTGGCTATTTTATTGAATTTTATTAATTGGTTTTCTTACTGATAATTCTTAAAGAGTTGTCTTCTTATTCTTGTGATACCTTTGATGGTTCTATTTTGAGTTCTTCCATTTATTCTTCTATGTTTGTTGGAATTTTGTCAATTTCTGTTTTAATCATTTGTTGTTTTTCTTCTTATTCTAAATTATATTTCTCATAATTATGTTAAATAAGATGTCCATATTTTATTTGGAATTTTGTGGGTTTTTTCTCTTTCTTTTCCATTGGTTTCGGTAATCAGAAGATCAGTCCCATTTCTCGGCGTTCATTTGCACTTAGTTTACCCATGGTCCATGATTTCATCTGCACTTGTCGTTCGGATCATTCTGGTGTGCAGAACTATTTCCGTCCTTGTGATATAGGTCTCTACTACCTTGTACAGCAATTCTTCTAATACTATATGTTCATTAGTATCCATTCCTACATCAATCATTTTAGCATCTAATTTACTAAATGCATACTTTAATGGCACATTCATTATTGATGATCTCATTGACTTTTTATTATACCTTTCTATTTTTTGTATATTCCATTTAAGTATAGATTTGCTTAAGTTTTTTCTCACTGGTTTGTGGTGAGTCCCTTCTGTAATTTCTTTTAAAGTTCTCCTACAATCTTTATAATTCAGTATTTCACTATGTTCGGTTATTGGTAAATTAAACACATTAATTAGTCCATTCTTCATCATCTCCAATTCTTCTCTTGTATTTATTAGTTCTTTTTTATGTACTTTTACTATTTTCTTCGTCTTCTTAATTATTTGGTTCTTTACATTCTTGGTGTTGAATGTTATATGCTTAATACTTTCTTTGTTTCCATTATGTTTATTTTCAGATAACATTACACCTTGGTATTCTTTAATTTCTATTTCCTGCCTACTATCTTTTATTTTCTGATTTATCGGTTCCCTGTTCTTATTCAATGTTTCTTTAATACCTTCAGAAGTGTTGTCTAGTGTTTCATTCAATTTCTCGAAACCACTATCTAATGTTTCATTAAGTTGATCTGCTTGGTAATTCGTGTCTTCCCATTTCTTATTCCTCTCCGTTTTTGTCTGTTTGATTTCTTCACGATACCCTATTAATAGTTGTTTTAATTCTTCTTTATTTTTCTGGTGAGCTTCCTTCAATTGCTGTTGTAATGTTTCATGGTTTTCCTCCATTTTCTTATCTATCTGCTGCTTTAGTGCCTCATTATTGCTTTCAATTCTTTTGTCTATTTTTTCGACCTCTTATTTCATTTGTCTCATCAATTCCTCATTATTTTGTTTTAATGTCACATTATTTTTCTCCATTTTCTTATCTAATTTTTCGATATCCTCCTTTGTAGATGTATTGGTATCATCTATTTTCTGGCTTATTTCCTCCTTTGTAGATGTATTAGTTTCATCTATTTCTGACTTATTTCCTCCTTTGTAGATGTATTAGTTTCATCTATTTTCTGACTTATTTCCTCCATTGATTGTTTCAATTGTTCGCCCATACTCTTATTTAAAGTTTCCTGGTCTTCTTTTCTACCCCTTTCGGTTTCCTCCAGTTTCTTGTTAAGCGTTTCTGTGCTCCCCATTTGCTCTTTCATCTCCATTATTATCCTCATCATTTCTTGCATGGTCACATTCTCCATCTGCGCAGGTTTCTCCGGTTGTTTCTCCTGCTGTGTGGGTTTGTTGGGTTCTGCGGGGGGTAGTATCATCTCTTTGTCTTCTACCGGCGTCGCCTCTTTGTTTTCCATATCCATCTCTTTTTCATCCTCCACTGCTCATTTACGTGAACGCTCTCTCTGTTTCATCTCGTTCGTCTTTTCTGTAACTGCCGCTAGAATGCTGTCCTTCCTCTATTTCTAGCCACACTAGTTGGTGTGCCAATCTACTATTCCATGGATACCACCCCTTCAAGCCTCTCCTTGGAGTGCCACTCTTTTACGAACAATAATGCCAATCTAGTATGGTTTACCAGCCACACTAGGGTTTATTCTCTGTTCCCGCCATCTTACCTGCTGTCAATCTTTATTAATTTCCCAGTTTAAGGCGCCAAATTATTCATGAAGCAGTGTCGCTGGCTGTGTCTCAGTGCTGTACTTGTACAGTGCTTTACCTATCCAGCGCATTTGTTTTGTTCATTGTTCGTGGTGTGTGAAGTTTTTACAGAATGTTTCCTTCATATGATCCAGTATGTGTTTTATTAGAAACATCATTTTCAAGATGGAATAATGATGATAAGAAAAACTTTTTAAGCTGTGAAAAACCTATGCCTATATTGAAAGTAAATAAAGTGCAAAAATAAAGGACAAGGTGTACAATCGCAACTTTAAACAAAATTGGTATTCAACATTCGAGTGGTTGTGTGGCAGTTATTATTTAAACTAGTGGTCGCCCAGTGGTCGAAATTCGACCGTAATTCATTAAATTTTTAAGTTTGAACATTATTGAGGTTCTTTTGTCAAAGAGTATACCTCTATAATCATTGCATATAATTTTTTTGAATTTTGTTCTATTACGTCAGCTGCGAGCGTGTACAAATACGTCATTAGCGTGTGTTGTTTGCCTTAATTCCCTGCAATACCTATGAAATTTAAAATTTAATGTTAGTAACAGTTGAAAGAAAAACACAATTACAGCTTGTATTCGTATTTATTTTTTGATATAATTCATTGTCAGTTTTAATTTTTTCATGTTATTATTGAATCAAATAAACGCTAATAAAAATGAGACTTGACATTCATAGAAGTATAAGATACATTGTTTTCAATTCCAGTGGATTACATTTCATTTTTGGTAAGGTACAAAATTCGAAAATAGTTTGAAGATTATGTGCTACAAAGCTTATATAATTTTTTAATTTTTTTTCCTATGCATTAATTTTCGAGTTATTTGAAAAATATGAAAGATAGGAAAAATGAGGGTTTAGCTTGGCTAAGCCATATTTAAAAAGCAATAACGCGTTTTTTGACATTTCCTTGGGTTTTTTTTATTGCCATACTGACCAGGTTTTGCCAAGGCTACACAGTTATTTTGCCTATCTTTTTCGAATTATATAAAATTTAAATAAAAAATTAATACAAAATAAAAAATGAAATAAAAAATACGTGCCTCGTATTTTTTCATATATTTTTCATTAAATAAAAAAAACCGGGCGGTTAAAAAAATAAATTCTTCGTATTATTTGAATTAGCAGCCATCTTTACTATTTCTTTTATGAAGTTGTTAAACAAAAATTGTAGCAGTTTAGCAACTTCATCAAAGAAATAGTAAAAAAATAAATGTAAACGATGTTTTTTGTAAAAACTCTTTCATCATTTGCTAAATGCCCTTGGCCATCATATTCGGAAATATAAAATCTCAAACCATCGAATGATCGAACTCTACTTGCTGCGACGTACAATTGACCATGTGTAAAAACTGGCTGCCTCAATAAAATTCCAATTTTTTCGAATGTTTGTCCTTGAGACTTATTTATTGTCATCGCAAATGCAGGTATAATTGGAAATTGAGTTCTTTGAAAGTTAAATGGTAAAACAGTACCGGAATATGTTAAATTTATACATGGAATCAAAATTCTCTTATTGCGTGCGGTTCCAGTTAAAACTTCGCAATCAATAGCATTACGATGCATACACTTGATGCGCATTCTTGTTCCATTGACTAATGCTTCCTTTGTATTTAAGTTTCTGATCAGTAAAACGATGCAATTAACTTTCAATACTAACTTATGTGGTGGCAAACCACTAATAGTCAAAGAATTCAAAAACTCTACTGGATAGTTATTGATTTTATTGTCATCATCACAAATTATTTTATCGTAGCTATGATATGTTTTCTGTTCACCTGGTATTCGATTAAGTATATCAGTATTAATAAAAGTACAATCATCATTTTTAGGTGCTAAAATAACTGACTTCAATATGTTATCTGAGAGTATGTTTTCGGAAATATTTCCATACACCTCATTAATAATATTATTTTCATCTCCTATTAATTGCTGAGGTATTTCAATAATATTTTCACCAAACTGAGGGAATTGTGGGGCTTCATCATTACCAATTTTTTTCAAGAATTCGACAAATTCTATTTCACTTGGTAAGGCTCTCATATTTTGAGTAAACGTTACTTTATGAAAATAAACAACTTTATGCCAACTCGTGACACAATTTTCAATTAAAGTTGCACTTGATCCATGTGGGACAACTGGTAAGATTTGCTGAAAATCACCGCACAGAAGTATCTTTTTCGCTCCAAATGGTTTATGTTTATCATTTTCATCGCATAGATCCTGCAATAATCTACCTATGATTTTCAACACTTGCAGTGGGCACACAGAAATTTCATCAATAATTATCAATGATGATGAATTTATGTAACGTCCATAGCTACTATTTGCGGTAATATTCGCTACAGAATTTCCCAAAATGGGTATAGGCAATTTAAACATATTGTGTAAAGTTCTACCTCCAAGTAATAGAGTTGAAGCTATGCCACTGAACGCTGTTGCAACGCAACTAAGATTAAGCGAATTTAATTTGTGAATGATTGCTGTTTGTGTGAATGTTTTTCCACAACCTGCATGAGCGGTTAAACAAAAAACATTAGATCCAGTATCATGGTGCAAAACTTCACGAATCACACGGTCAATTAGATTATGCTGTTCAATATTTGCAGTTTCATAATGCTCACAAAACAGATACTCTTGTTCTATTGGATCAATAGCATTTGCTTCGTCTGTTCTCTGCGAATATTTGGGAACTGGTAAACCAAGTTCTTGACATGACAAATTATGAACATTCAAAATATCTTCAATTTCTAATAGAGCTGTGTTAAAGGATACTTCGTTGTAATCTCTCAAAAAATCTTCACTAAGATATACTTTAAATTCATTCCATAACGCCAGTGCATTGGCTGGCACATTTAGTGCACAAATGTAACCAAATAAATTTCGCATTTGTTTTGGTGAATGTAATTCTTTTGCTTCATTTAAACATTCGCGCCATTCATTATCATTTGAAGCAATGCCGCAAGCATGGGACGCTTCAACAAAAGAAGTGTGTATAATTCCATTGTATGTTCTAACATCCTCAGATGATTTTGGACCACAGACATGTAATAAAAGCAATCATAAATGGAAAAGTTCGATGTCGTTTGGTGATACTACATATATGCGTGTAATGTTTTTATCACCTCCACGCCTTCTCTTCTTCCATTTTTTTGGGAATCTTCCCACACATAATGCAAAGGAATTTCAATATACTTATATTCATGCGCTGATGGATCTGATCGATTCAATTCAAAAAATGCTAATAATTTTGTTTGTCTTACATTTTCAATTGCTTGACGTTCTTGCCCTTCTCGAAAGTAAACATTCTGTCTACGCGGTAAATGAATGTCAAGTCTAATGATGACATGTGATTGAAAATGCATTGGTAATTCATAGATGAGCCATACAGCTTCAGTTGATCCGACATAACGGCCATTTAAAAAATTTTTAACTTCATCAATTTGTATTTCTTGACCTGGTTCATTTCTCTCTGAACCTAATTCAACAGATGCACTGTCATAGCCTTTATACACGTATTTATAAATGTATTTAACACTTTTAACTCTAGTGCATACTTAAACATTTATATGGTAATTAAATTTGGCAAGTAAATACGGATTGTATGGTACAACATAACGATTGTCGAGGCAACTACCGCGAACTTCAGCATTAATACCATTATCACGCCTTCTGTATAATGGATATCCATTTAATGATTCACATGTAAATTCATTAAATCGTTTTGGATAATCTTTTGTGCATTTTCCATCTCTCACACATACAGAATTTGGATTAAGTACACCGCATGGACCATGCATCATGTGTTTTACAACATATTCATGTAATGTAGGATGTGTTTGAATGTTAGGAATCTCCGCAGATACAACTTTATCAATATCGTGTCATCTTTCACTCTCTTTAATATGTATATAAATGTATTTGTCATAGGAACTATCTAATAACTTATCTTTGAGTTTGTTTACATTAATCGAATAAAGCATGTGTGTCACATTTACCATAATTATGGTATCTACCATAACTATTGCATCTGTTTATTTCAGTCTCGTTATGTTGTTTGTTATTACCTAAGGATCCAGGATTCTGCTCAGCGAGAATGCTGGCAGAGACAGGCATTGAAATGAGAATACGTTCGGTATAAACATTAATCATTAATATTGGTTTATTCCATAAATGCTATAAGCGTGTACACCGGACAAAATCAACATGGCGGCCATTAAAGTTGGCTCGTCTTCATCATAAACTTCTTTATATTTTATTAATCGTTAATTCAACAGATATCATATTTTAATTTAGCAGCTGCTTTGCTATTAAATGATTTTAATTATCTTGGCTGAACGCAAACGCAAACCAACACCCCGTTCGGATGTCGACATTAGAAAAACACGCCCGCTTTCTCTCACTCATTCATACTTATAAATTCAAATTACTTTTGTGTACACATATCTAATCATAGGGTTAACGAGCTCTTTAGTAAAAATTTTGTTTTGCACTTCCCTGGATCTGTAGACTAGAAGTTCTAGAAGAGGTTTCACATGTTGAGGCCTTAAGTTGGTTTGGTTACGTTTTTTTTTTGATATTATCACTGACTCTACTGCATAATTTTGAAAACAATTACTGCTCACTGTTTAGCTCACTTCTAATTATCACATAATGATATTTTGGCTACATTTTGTACTGTTTAAAACACTATGCCGGTATAAATTGCCGGCGGCCTGTAACAAGTTGTTACTGCTGCTGCTGTTGTTTGTCGACTGGGCCGAAAATTATGCAAATTTTACGTATGTGTGTGTGAGTATACGTCATCGTTCTTTTGTCTCTGGTTATATAATAGCCTTGTTTGTTACGTATTTTTATAACGTCATAGTGGTTTTAATGACGTTTTGAGCTGTTGGCCAATGAAACATAAATATGAAGCGCCGTTATTAGCGGCTGTAACCATTATAAGTCTTTTTAGCTGCACGTACACTGCTGTCCTTGAAATTATTTTGTTGTCTCGGAACTGCGTCGTTGTCGGCAACACCAAGGGAAATTATGTAACCCACAGAAATGACTTTAAAACATCGGAATACAATAGTTTGTTACCTCGCATACCATATTTTTATATCAGGCTTTTTTGTACTGTCACAAAACCCCCTCAATGAAAGGTTTTGTGTCGAGACACAAAAACTTTCATTGACTCATTCACACCTCTCTAAAAGGATCAGCTCAGATATGGAGCCACAACCCCCTGTAGTGTTACAAAAAATATAAATTCAATCACTTACCCTTGGTCCAATGATGAGGTTCGCACCTCCTGACCTTACTGGACTTCTCCAGAGAGATCCCTACACCATAAGGCCATGAGGCACTTTACGCTCCTGTTCTGACGCACCGGCCAGCTCAGGACCGCGGTCACCACACCATAAAACTCTGAAACATTCGATACAAAATTTTAAAATAATGGCCTTCTCTATATCCATATCCACAACTGATATGTTTCCTCTTAGCACGTTGGTTTGCGTTCTGGGGCATTGGTTTGCCTAATTCTACAAACTTCAAACAATGTATATCAAGAATTAAGATAGTAAATTACTTCTCCTTTTAACACTCCGGTATCTGGTACACCCTTCTGACTCCTGTCAATTATATTCACACTCTTTATCACATGAAACAGTTGCTCTTAACCTATAGAAACAATTCATTTAACTGCTTTAGCAACAACCATTAACCCTAATAATTTACTTCATATAATCTTACAATATCTATATCATGGCAGACAACTTAAAAGTTTTATGATTTCTTTACGACTTTTTCTTACATTTAACCTTCTTTATAATAGAATCATCTCTAGAGAATGGACAAACTTTACAAAATTTTAATCTTATAATCGTTACTATCTTGGTAGTAACCTCCTATCCACACACACTATTGTTGTCAACATAATAAAACACAATAAAACATTGTACATCATAAGCATTCAACACTAACATTGAACAATTCACATTACTTAATTCATATTTACATAACTTGTAGCAGAACTTTATAACATTTTTCCCTATCAACAATTCTCTATTCACTTTTACCAGTTAACATTCATTTAGATTCTATACAAAATTTCACATTTATCATTTACCTTTCCAGTTACCTCCCCTTTCTACTATGAATTTTCCCTTTCTAATCCTTTTATCCTTACTAGTTTGGGTGACTCTCTATTATTCATTATTTTTCTATGTCTTATTTTGGCATCTGTCAACCTAACCTTACTACCCCTTTTTTACACTAACCGCTTCTAACCATTAATATATTTTGACACCAATATCTCTATAACAACCCCCTTCACAAATCCCATTTAAAACCTCTGGCACCGCTCATTTTGTCTTTTATATAAGGATGTATGTTACTTAACTGGCCATATCCATTCATAACCATTTGCCCTCCACCAAATATCGGCAAACACTCTAACCCAAAATTGCTCCGCCTGCCACAACGCTGCACGCTGGTCCCATTGCCACGTCGCTCTTTGATCACTCCTTAACACCGGATCCTTACTACAAAATATCACCAACAACAACTATAAAATTACCATCCACATTACTCACCTCTACATATAATCGCTAACCACTGTGTCCCTAAAATATCTAACACCTCTTTATATTTTATCAGCACTTTATTTTCCCTAACTCCCACTGACTTTATTCAACTAACTCCAATGCCCTGATTTATCCTTATTCCCAAACTCTTTACAACATTTCAACTTAATATATCATTACAAAATTTATCACTTATCTGCTAACAACACCTTTCATATCCAAATACATTACCTGCTTAATCATTTACTAACCCTTATAATCTGAATCTCATAATATCATTTAAACTTCCTTTAGTTATTTAAAATTCTACAATACATGTTTACATAAAAAATACACAAAATACACAACAGCAAAATTACACAAATACATAGACATCAACACACAAAAATATACAATTCACATAATCATGAAATCATTTACCATAATCAGTCCTCATCAGTCCATTTTTTAAAAAACACTGTCCACACAATTAAATGTTCATAACACAATAGAAGGTCTACCCTCCATCGTTAAACAATAGTCTTATCTTCGGTCTGTACAACTATTTTTTATTAAATACATTATATGAATATCATTAATATAATACACATTTAAATTCTTATATTTAATAAAACCATCGTAATTAATAGGGTTATTCCCTATCAATTTATCATACAACCTGTCACGATCGGTTATGGTCCTGTCACCTTCAGTATTATCTGTCACAACCAGGTAAGTTACTAAATCATTATTTTCATTATCATCTCCTACGACTGCTATATCCGCTTCATTACAAGGTAAGTACTTATTATTTTTATTATATATCATCTCTACTCCTAACCTTCCCATAAACTCTTCATAATCTCTGCTTATCTTAAAAATTTCTACCTCCCTCTTTCTCTCACAATATCTCTCACTATCATACCATCTCTCTCTCTTAAAACATCTCTCATAATAACTCTCCCAACAACATTTCTCTCTCTCAATATATTTCTCTTTATCATACCATCTCTTTCTCTTTAACCCTTCAACACACACTATCATTCCATTATCATTATATTCAATTCCCCATAAAATTTCATTTATACTACCAACCTCCACACTATTATCACCTATTACTATATCTTTATTTATTTTATCGTAATTTTCTACCCCACTTACCTTGTCGTCTTTGTTCAAATTGTCCACTTTGTCAATACTACCATTTTGTCTTTGTATTTCATTTTTTAATACTGCTCTGTCTACTATTTCAAAATGTTTGGTTATGTCTATTACATTGAGTTCACATTTCTCTATTTTATTCTGCAAAATATTATTTTTTATTTCAGTTTGTCTACTTGTTTCACAATTGGTTCTACTTTCTATTTGCTCACTAATTGTGGTTAAACATTTGTTTTCTAATTGTTCATATTGAGTTTCTATTTGGTCTCGTACTTTACTAATTACTGTTTCGTTATTTGTACTGATTCTATGATTTAAACTATTTATTTGATCATCATATTTCTCGCTAATTATTTCTACCACTTGTTCTGGCATATTTGTGCAACGTACATCTATTTCAGTTATTCGACTATCAAAATGAATATTTTGTTTTTTTATTTTGTTCTTTATTTCATCAAATTTTATATTAAAATTATTCTGAATTCCTCTAATTTCGCTTTTTTGTTCACTAAATTTCTCATCAAGTTTACTGAATTTCTGATTGAAAAGCATTTGCATTGTTTTTATAATTTCGCTGTTTTCAGCCCTGTTATTTTGGATTGGTGTTGAGTGAACAACTCCTTCACTCATGACTACTGATTCTGTCATGCTTATTTGGCTATTATTTGTACTATCAATTGTGTTCAATAAAGAATTATTTTCTTTATTTTCTGCCATTATGACATTTGTTAATGGTTTGTCGCTTTATCTTATCGTTATCATCTACTTTACAACCGTATTCTCACTTTCAATGTCCACCCCGCCACCATTTAGGCTTATTATATAAAATCTATTAATGTATTTTATATAGTCACCAGTTCGGGCCCATTTGTCATCTTTCACTCTCTTTCATATGTATATAATTGTATTTGTCATAGGAACTATCTAATAACTTATCTTTGAGTTTGTTTACATTAATCGAATAAAGCACGTGTGTCACATTTACCATAATTATGGTATCTACCATAACTATTGCATCTGTTTATTTCAGTCTCGTTATGTTGTTTGTTATTACCTAAGGATCCAGGATTCTGCTCAGCGAGAATGCTGGCAGAGACAGGCATTGAAATGAGAATACGTTCGGTATAAACATTAATCATTAATATTGGTTTATTCCATAAATGCTATAAGCATGTACACCGGACAAAATCAACATGGCGGCCATTAAAGTTGGCTCGTCTTCATCATAAACTTCTTTATATTTTATTAATCGTTAATTCAACAGATATCATATTTTAATTTAGCAGCTGCTTTGCTATTAAATGATTTTAATTATCTTGGCTGAACGCAAACGCAAACCAACACCCCGTTCGGATGTCGACATTAGAAAAACACGCCCGCTTTCTCTCACTCATTCATACTTATAAATTCAAATTACTTTTGTGTACACATATCTAATCATAGGGTTAACGAGCTCTTTAGTAAAAATTTTGTTTTGCACTTCCCTGGATCTGTAGACTAGAAGTTCTAGAAGAGGTTTCACATGTTGAGGCCTTAAGTTGGTTTGGTTACGTTTTTTTTTTTGATATTATCACTGACTCTACTGCATAATTTTGAAAACAATTACTGCTCACTGTTTAGCTCACTTCTAATTATCACATAATGATATTTTGGCTACATTTTGTACTGTTTAAAACACTATGCCGGTATAAATTGCCGGTGGCCTGTAACAAGTTGTTACTGCTGCTGCTGTTGTTTGTCGACTGGGCCGAAAATTATGCAAATTTTACATATGTGTGTGTGAGTATACGTCATCGTTCTTTTGTCTCTGGTTATATAATAGCCTTGTTTGTTACGTATTTTTATAACGTCATAGTGGTTTTAATGACGTTTTGAGCTGTTGGCCAATGAAACATAAATATGAAGCGCCGTTATTAGCGGCTGTAACCATTATAAGTCTTTTTAGCTGCACGTACACTGCTGTCCTTGAAATTATTTTGTTGTCTCGGAACTGCGTCGTTGTCGGCAAAACCAAGGGAAATTATGTAACCCACAGAAATGACTTTAAAACATCGGAATACAATAGTTTGTTACCTCGCATACCATATTTTTATATCAGGCTTTTTTGTACTGTCACAATCGGTAGCGTTAAAAATTTTATCTTGCTCATTTAAAGAGAGTAAAATGTTAGCATGAGGCAATCCTCTCTTTTGAAACTCAATTGTATAAATGAGTGCTTCAACTTTACTGAAGTTTTTTTTAGTGTAAGGCCCTCAATTAATGCTTTCAGTTTGGACTTGAATACACGCACAACAATATCAGGTCGAAAATTAGCTGACTCACCTACACCAATATTGCTAACTATTTCAGGCCAACTTGGATTGCAAGTCATTGTAATAAACAAAGAAGGCTTTCCGAAATGTTGTACAATTGACATTGGATCTAAATAATTCTGATACATATTTCTTGGAGATCCATTGAATGAAGATGGTAAAATTACTCTGCGGCCAACATTATTGGCATTCGGGTTCAATTCTAAATAATTGTTAAATTGTTGTAAACTTCAGACCTAAGACTTGTTTGATTTTGTCGAATGAAATGTAACCTTGTGCCCTCTATTCTCACATACATATCAACTATCCACTGCAGAAATAATTTTTGTGAATGGTGCAACATGCTAAAATCTTTTCTAATTGCAAGTCGATAAGCTGCATACTGAAGCATGGTTAATTTATTTCTGGGCGCTCTTGAATTAGATGTAGTTTGTACATTATGAGAAATACTGATATGCCACCCAGTATCACCATTTGGAAAAAGTAATGGATACGCTAAAGGGTCCAATGATGAATCCAAAACAGAGATATTTTTAATGGTACCATTAACTTTTGAAAACGAAACCATATTTCGTTCAAAGGGTGGCTCACCATCAACTGTACTAAATATTACTGCTACATCAGTTTGAACTGCATCATTATAACGGTGTAGATCTAAATCACGATTTACTTTAATGAGCATACAAATTTCTTTATTTTGATTTTCAACTCTCTGACAATGATCTTTCATTGCAATGAATGACCGAACGAAAGGATTAATGCGTTCCAATTCAAGAGAGATTTTGCGCATTATATTGTTATTGCATGTTTGATTATAGCGTTCACGTAATCTATAATTGACAGCAGTGTCAACATCATAAAAGTATAATTGCGTATAACATGGTGAGTGACCATATCCAGCAGTCATTGGACCTGATCTGTGATAAAAAACATGTATTTTAAAATGATACACTCCACGCGTAACTGTATCCGAAATTTTAGCTTCTGAGCTAACCATAGCAAATGATGAATTGTATTTACGAAGGTTTTCAAAATATTTTTTTGACTTTCTTTTTATTGAAGGTTCATTTGAAGTAAGTCCATCATACAATGATTTAAAGTATTCATTTTAACTTAAGGCCGGTAATATTGCTTTACCCTTATGACAACATGAAGTGAATGCAGTCCTTTCACCTAAAGTGACCTCAGATTCGAAATGTTTTGCATTGCAAAACCTGCATTGTAAATGCGTTAATCCACAATCAAAAGTATTAAAATTTCTTGGAATGACATTCAGTGCACATTTAAATGTATCCCTCAAAATAATTTCATCATTTTGTATACTATTTACACTATTTAAATTTGCATTTGGTCTATTATCATTTTGACTTTCATGCGAATATATATTCCTTCTTCTTTGTCTCTCACTCCGACCCGTCAATGTTATACTATTTACACTATTTAAATTTGCATTTGGTCTATTATCATTTTGACTTTCACGCGAATATATATTCCTTCTTCTTTGTCTTTCACTCCGACCCGTCAATGTTCTATGTCGAGGCATAATGGAAGTAGGTGCGAATATCTGAATATAAAAAAAAACATGTAATGAAGTTACTGAAACTAAGATTAGACAGGGTTTAATTTAAAAATAATAAAATGTACTCACTTTTCTGAAACCACCAATAATAATTAGGCGAGAGTAAGTCAATTCAAATTGCTGCTACAAAATTTTCCTTTTGCAACAGGTGTATATTAAGCAATCTGTATTTCACTTTCAACTGCACATTAATATAAAACACAGATATCTAATATACAAAATATAAAATAAACGCTTTTTTGCCTTGACATACACTCCACAGACTATTGAAAAAGGAACATTTGAAATCACACAAAATTTACAGCTCATTCAGTCAATCTGTCAGTAATTATTTGTTGGCAACATTTTAAAATTCTTTGGCGACAATCTCTACTCTGTGCGACTGTTTGACCACAGACTATTATGTGTTTGACATTGGCAGTATGAACATACACTAAAATGAAAAAATTATAATTTTATTGCCTGGCAACAAAATTATTTTATTTTTAACAATTACAATTGTTTGAAAAAGTTTAAATGAATTTTCAAGTGCAAATGAATGTTTTATTTTATTTTAATTAAATGTATTTGTAACACATATTATATATAAATTTTAGCTTCTGCACTCCTTCTCCATACTACTACTACTCTCCAGCACTACAGCCCATGGTGAGCCTTGGCTTCCGCTGCGACCCGTCTCCACTCATCTCTGTCCACTGCCTTCAGTCTCCAGTTCCTAATGCCCATCTTTCTTAGATCTTCTTCCACATCCTGCTGCCATCTTCTTCGAGGCCTTCCTCTTCTTCTTTTGCCCAGTATCGTTCCACTTAATATAGTTTTGGGCATCCTCGTAACATTCATACGGGATACGTGTCCCAGCCATCTAATTCTAGCTGATTTTATGTGTCTCACCAGGTCTTGTCCACCAATCAACTCATTTATTTCACCGTTATTTTGGATCCTACTCCTTCTCCATATAAACTTTAACTATGCCAAATCTCACACTCCTCTGTGCGCGCAATATGCTTAAAAAGGGGTACAAAGTTTTCTCTTCATGTATTAATAGATAAACTTTTTTGTATGCCCTGCTTAATTATTAGTGTTAAATCAAGTGCGTGGAATAAGAACAGCTTTGATGATTTTGGTACTCGTACTCTTTCCAAACATGAAGGTTATTCTGAGCACATGCGTTGTGCATTGAGTTTTTCAAAATTAAAGAAAACTTTACGTACTATCGAGGATGCTTTGAAGGAAAATTCTAGGTTGTATATTAAACACTTCAATGACAACGTTCGGTTTAACAGACGTTTCATGCATCTTCCTATTCCTGCAGTTTTTTACTTGGGTAAACAAGAATTAGCATTTCATGGTCACCACGAAGAGTTATCATCTATTAATCATGGAATTTTAAAGAACTGCTAGAAACCTTTGTTTTGATAAGCCCTGTAGATATTCAAGAACGCTATAAAAAAATCTCACCCGTCTTTGCCGGCAATTCTAAGACTATTCAGAATTAAATAATTGACTGCATTTCACAATATATTGATGAGTACGTTGCAAAGGAATTAGAAGATAGCACATTTTTTTCAATTCAAGTGGATGATTCCACAGACATTGTCCACAAATCTCAATGTAGCATCATAATTAGATATGTTATTCCCGGAGGAAAGCTGGTGGAAAGATTTTTGGGATTTTATTATGTTAATTCCAGTCGGACTGCCGACACACTGTTTCACGTTGTGTCAAGGTCCCTTGAAAAATTTGACTATAAGTCAAAACTTATTGCACAGTGTTTTGATGGTGCAAGCGTTATGTCAGGAGAATTAAATGGACTTTAGGCAAAAATCAAAGAAGTAGTCCCACAAGCATTTTTTGTTCACTGCACGTTGAATTTAGTGCTACAACAAAGCTAAAACAGCATTTTGAAATGTCGGATATTTTTTTGACTGTTAACGGTTTACCCTCTTTTTTCCACAGTTCTGCTAAGCAAACTTACGTAGTAGACACAGTCGTTGGAAAACGAATCTCTACTTCCGTTATTACGCGATGGAAGTCTAATTCCAAAATTGTGAATACTATATACAACAAATGGGATTCATTAAAAGAAGTATTCACTACAGTTGTGAACGATTCAAATTATGATCAAACATCAATTAGGCAGAGTGATGGCTTCTTAAATAAATTTAATGATTTTGAATTTACGCTTTTGGTTGTCGTTTTTAACGATATTTAGAGCCACAGATATTCTCTTCGATGTGCTACAAAAGAAGTCATTTGACATCTCGCAAGTTAAAAATACTCTGACACTCATAAATAGCAAAAGAACTGATAATGCATTTATGAAAATTTTCGATTTAGCTGCTTCAAAAACAACAATTCCAACTGAATACCATGAGTTGCAGAAAAGAATTACACTCACACGTGATCAACTTTTTGAAAAATACAAAATTCTATATTATGAAATTTTAGATAACCTTTCAGTACAAATCGCCACACGTTTTAATGATATGGAAAACTGATACATTAATGGATACTTCAAAGTTCGTAACATATTCTGAAAACTTTCCCATAGATGCATTAAGTAACTTAAAGGTGTGCTACCCTAATCTGTTTACCGATTTCCAAAGACTGAAAAACGAATTACAGCTTATTTATGAGGAAAGCAATACAGACAAATGGAACCACTAAATTTTATGGAACTTTTAGCTGACAACAGGAACATCTTTAAAGAAGCTTACAAACTGTTTTGTTTAATAGTAACTATTCCATCCACTAGCATTTCCGTAGAATAAAGTTTTTCTTGTTTAAAAAGAATAAAATCATACCTGCGCAATACAATGACAGAGGACAGACTTATAGCTTATCAAAAATTTCCATAGAAAAGGAACTGTTAAACAAATTAATTAATGTATGACCATTTTATGACGACATTATCGACAAGTTTGCATATTTGAAAGAGAGGAGAATTGACCTTGTGTTCAAGAAATAAAATGCAAGCCTGTAAGTACTTACTATTTTTAACTACTTTATTTGTAAATTTTATTAACATACTTTTCTTTTGTCACCATATGTTATTCATGATTCCAAAACAGGAAGAAACATATTCACATAATTGAGGGGGGGGCCTGCCACCGATTCTGTTTCACCAATCCTCGAAGCCACGAGCCGCCACTGGTTCATCACTTTATTGTCTTTTTTAGTGTACACTTTTGCTTGAAGTTCCTCAAAATGCACTGGTTATTGCTCACTATTTTGTCCACTATTTCCGTGTTTCTTTTCACTAACTGTGTCCAAATCTAATACACTTGGCTCTAATCTGGGTTTATTTAAGTGAATATTTTTTATCAATAATATTGTCATTTTAAAACTACTTATTTTCCTAAAGTGTTGTCACACGTTAATATTCTATTATAATATATTAATTGTTATTCGAGGTTTTGTACTTTCAAGGCTCATCGTTCCTTTCACTTATTACAAAATGAATATTTATTACATAATTATATTTAGTTATTATTATAGTTTTTTTATTGTTAATATCAAGTTTGGTCGCTATGCCAATCGCTTGGGTAGGGTTATTGTCTTTTTTTTTTTATTTAAACATTTTTCTTGCCTCCAGAAACGATTAAGACTATAAAATAGGTTATTTACCTTCTCTCGACGTTTCTTAAAATCCTTTTAGGATGACTCGAGTTTCAACACCATTTGGTGTCATCATCAGATCGGTGAATTAGGTTAAAACATTTCGATGCATATGCATCTCGTTAGATATTTAAAAGATTAAAAACAACACATAACATTATATAAAACAATAAATAAACTATATCACAATAAAATAACATTAATAAAAGAATATGAAAAAAAAATATATAAAAACAACGCGGCCGCAAACGAACCTGTACAGGAACGCACCCCACGGTAAGATTAATCAATGCCGGTTTGACCTCGGTTCAATTTCATCGATCTGATATAGCCAATCTCTCGTTCCATAAGATCGATTCTATTAAATGAAACATTATTGTTATGTATTGCTTTTTCATTTAGGACACGATTGTGATCCTTCTTTATGGCTTTGTATATCTCGAATCTTTCAAGAGGTCCAGCTTTAGTGACTTTTTACATTTATGTAGGATATCTAAATTATCGTTGATACTTTTTATATTATGGTTATATGAGCTCAAATGTTCTGCAAATGTAGATCTTGTTACATTTGACTTGGAGCTTGGGATATGTTCTTTATAGCGTAATTTGAAAGAACGACCTGTTTGTCCTATATAGAACTGTGTGCAATCAGAACAATTAAGTCTATATACACCAGTACCATCAAATATATCGGAGGGTGTATTTTTGTTGGTAAAAGTGAGTTTTTTCTCAAGTTTATTACTTGCCTTTGAGGCCAATGTAATATTATGCTTTTTTAATAGGTTTTTTAAAGTATGGTATAGATTTTCACCATATTCTATAGCAATGTATTTGTTTTCTTTGGATACATCAATATTTATTGGTTTGTTTTGTTTTTTATTAATTAATCTATCTACTATATGACTTTTGTATCCATTGGCCAATGCTATGTGCTTGATAACAGTGAACTAAACATTATGACTCAATATGATTTACATGAGCATGTTAATCTGACATTTCAAAGGGCGATTTGGGTGTGTCCACTGATAATTAGCATAACTCTTGAGACTCTTTGTAAGTAACAAGATAAAATCACTTGGTACATGACAAATTAATTGTTAAGGTTAATTGCAATAATGAACGCAAGATATATGTACAGTATATATGTAATAATTACTTATTTATTATATCATTGATTAAGTAAATTACTGAACCACAAATGAAATTATGTCCTGTAAATCCATAATAAAACACATAATAACATAAATCACAATAATATTCGTTCGTTGTTTCCTGAAAACCAGACATACAATACTATCAAATACAACACGATAATACCGGGTGGCCCATAAGTCAGTTGGCACTAGCAGTATGTAGACGCTCGATTGACTAGCATAGTAGTTACTTGACTTGACTAGAGCAGTAGTTCCCATAATTCAGTTGAGATTTGAGGTTACGAGGTTAGGTTGATGTTGATGAGTATGCTGTTGTTAGCACTTGTTTGTTGTTCGTGTTGTTTGCGAGACAATGAATAGAAAACTATCTACAGAGCAGCGTGTTTTTGTACTGCAGATGTGGTGGAAACAGGACCATAATTACAGTGATGTTGTCGAGTTATTTGCGGAATGTTTTCCAAACATCGCACCTCCATCTAGAGAAGGTACTCATAAACTGAATAAGAGGTTTGAACAGACTGGAATGGTAGCGGAACTTCTTCGATCAGGCAGGCCAAAAACAGTTACAACAGAAGAGAATTTAAATATCGTTGTGCAATGTTTTGTGCAGTCACCAAAGAATTCAACACGAAAAGCGCCCAATGAATATGGAATACCTCGAACAAGCCTGCAAAGGATGCAAAAAACGTTGAAGTTGAGACCATATAAGCCCACTTTACTCCAAGGCCTAAATGAAGATGATCCTGATAGGCGTACAGAATTCTGCAAATGGTACGCAATACGACAAGAAGCCGATCCACAATTTTACAAAACCATTCTTTGGAGTGACGAGGCTACTTTTAAGCTGAATGGTACAGCGAATAGGCACAACTGTGTTTACTGGGATACTGCGAATCCACATGTGGTGATAGAGACAGAGTTAAACACTCCGGGGGTTACTGTTTGGGCAGGGATCTTTGCCGGTGGGATCATAGGACCCTACTTTTTTAATGATACAGTGAATGCTGAAAGTTACCTACAAATGCTTCACAAAGTGTTGATGGAACTAGAAAACAGTCCACTTTTTGAACACCTGCAGCCAATTCGAGAAAAGTTAATATGGCAACAAGATGGGGCACCCCCTCACTATGGACTGATTGTGAGACTTTTTGAATGCAACGTTCGATGAATGGATTGGCAGACGGGGTCATGTTGAATGGCCTCCACGTTCTCCTGATCTTACCCCGATGGACTTCTCGGTCTGGGGTATACTAAAAAATGCAGTGTACTCCGTGAAGATTCGTGATGTGGAACAATATTGAAGGAAGGCATTCAATCTGAATTTGAACACCTACAGTCCCTGAATATTTTGGACATAACTTGTGCTTCGAAGATTTCAAATTTGCATAGAAAAGGATGGAGGCCACTTTGAGCATTTCTTGTAGGTCATGAGAACTATGCTATTAACTATCCGTATGTGTTATCTGTATCTGTATCCCTGCTGCACTACAATAAAAGTGCTATTTGCAATTTTGCCAACTGACTTATGGGCCACCCTGTATATATATACAACAATAAGCAATCAAATATATTTTATTCCTAGCTAAATGCGTTCATTAATGCCCCAGATGAATGACTTTAATATTAACATTATTAAATTTATGATTTATATAGATCTCTTGGGAGTAGCTCTTTGAAAAGAAGAGACAGTGCAGTAGTATGTATCAACTAGCATTTAAGAAACATAAGGACTTAACTTGCAAAAGGCTTATCCACAAATTCCATTGGTGTAAGATTACTTCCGTTGGTGGGTTCCTTGTACATGGTAATCACTATTGATCGAAGAACACTTCACTTTCACTCAATGAATTTCCCACTCGCGTTATGTATAGTGCGGTGTTGGACTTTCCCCACTGGCGTTAAGTGTTTTACGGCTTCATGTGTTAAGATGCAATCATCGACATTGACGTGGTTTGCTTTAGAGTTTGCTGTGTGCGTGTTCATGTAGTTAACTATTTTGTCTACCTTGGATGTAATGTATGCACTGTGCGTATTAGTGTTCGTGTTAATTCACTTAATTCATATGCCCAAAATTGAGAATCATTATGGTTGAATAGTGTCTGAAATCGTCACCCACTGTTTTACTATCGGATTGTTACTCACTCGTATTGCATTATGTTGCGTGTCGGTCGTAGTCTAGAGTCACGTATATACTGGTATTTAACGATAGTTATGTCTATTCGCACTGTTGATCACTACGGTAAGTTCGGTAACTCATATAAACTATCGAACATACGTTTTGTAGAATTGTGATTGAGTTGAATGTCTAAGTTCGATTAAGACTGAGACTTGGTTACAATTTCACTGATTGATTAACCGAATTGAAAGTTGAGTAAGTCAAGTAAACTATTGGTAAATTACTGGGTCGACTATTACCGTTTCTGTTATTACCGCCGGCACTACTACTACTCGGCTTCTTACTACTATTCTTACTACCTGCTCCGCGTCCTCGCAAACAGTTTTTATCAATCATTCTCTACCAGAATGCAATTTCCTCATCTCTACGCCTACGGCCGTTGTTGATAGGTTCATAATTTCCTACCACCTTGTAGATTTTTGTCATCGGTTTCCTGATTCGTCGTTCAAGTCGTCACTACTCTCTCCATTAGTTCCTTTGGAAGATGCCAAACTCTGGTTGGTCGTCGGGCATCCCCGGAATATCCCAGCGACGAACGTTGTGCTGATTCTCAGAAACTAGAGCAATTGCCCGCCTGTCTATCAACCTTTTGTTTCCACGTTGTCAAGGCACTCTGATATAGCTTTTGTTAAGAGTCTGCAGTGTCTTGGTCGATTGTTCATTTACCCTTCGCTCGTTCCGCCAATTATCAACTCTTCGTTGGGCGTCATCCCTGGACGGGTCCCACGTTTTCTAGTTGTAAATCTGACTTGACGTCAGGGCGTGCTTTCCTGCTGGGCTGTGTATATCTCTAGTATTCATTGAATATCCGTCCTATTGTCTACATATTTGTCAAGATTTCTCTGCACCCTTTGTTACTGGGTGTAGCGTTCATACATGTGCTCGTTACAACTTCACCCCACAGCATGTGTTCCATCTCACTTCTGCGTAACCAGGCTACTGGACTATGCCTTTTTTGTTTGGTTTGTTTGGTGTTGTAAATCGTAGCTAACTTCGTGCTGTCAACGACGTTCCCTGTTTTCTATTGTTGCGTGTACTCAGACGTTTCTTCATTGTTTTCCCACTGGCGTCGGGTCTGACGTGTCTCTAATCGTTCTTATTTACGACTCAGGCCTGGGTTTGTCAACTCGAGTGTGCGAGCGTGTCTCTTGATCATGAAATTATAAATTTTTTAAAATTTTGATCACTATTGTCCCCAAATTGGATTGAATGTTGGATTAACAGGAGACATCTGATCCAATTTCTGCGCTCTGTCCCAGTCGTGGACGTCTGCCTTGGAATGGTCATGGTTGGATGACCTATATCTCTCATATGGTGCAATTAATAGTTATTCCCTATCTTGGGGTCTTACATGATTATATGAATTTATTGCCGCCCATCTGAGTGAAATGAACGCATTTTTTACATTCTATCCGTCTATATGCGGATTATACAATATTATTTCATGTTAATAATTGAAATAAAATATTTACATCTACTCATAGACAGTTTGTTTTGTTTTTAAGCTATATTCTTTCATTATACATATTGCAACGAATCACAGGATCATGATAGGCGGGGCAAGTCATATATTACACAGACAATGGACATTCATATTATATTGGTAGATGGTTAAGTTTGGTTGTTATCAATTGTATTTAGTAAGGTTAAGGGTTTAGTTTAAAGAAGACTGTGCATTATTATTTATGGTGATCCATGTACTGTGTTAGTGGAAATGTGCGCGTGTGGTAAACGTTTCCCGGGTGGCGCGTGAAGTATTATCGTTGGTTGGCCATTAACTGAACTTAGACGTGTGTATCGCTACAATCCCTATACCTGTCGGACTATTGTTTACGTTCATGTATATTATTAATATGTAGGCAGCATGCATGAGATACGAGTAGTCTGATTACCGCTATGCATGCTGTTACAAGGTAAATGCACTCTGATGCATGAAAAGTGCATTGTCACTTTTACTAACCATGTGACTTCCATCCACCAATAGAATGCTGACTGGTGGTTGGAAATTTTCTTATGCCTGTCGTTACACAGGCAGTTCTTCTACGCCATCTACCGCGAACGGGTCGTGCACTCCTTGTACAAGAATTCTACCGCTTGCAAGGTGTTGTAAAGACTATTCGTCGATAGTGAAACGAGAAGGCTCAGAACTGTGTATGTAGTACATCTGCACACAGGTGTGTTTAAACGCATTACGCGTATAATTACGTAGTTCTTCTACGCCATCTACCGCGAACGGAACGTGCACTCCTTGTACAAGAATTCTACCGCTTGCAAGGTGTTGTAAAAACTATTCGTCGTTAGTGACACGGGAAGACTCAGAACTGTGTGTGTGGTACATTTGCACACACCAGTGTTTTAACGCATTGTGCGAAAATTTACAAGCAGTTCTTCACTGCTGCTACCGTGAACGGTACATACAATTCCTTGTACAAGATTATACCGCTTGCAAGGATCTGTTAAGACCTTTCGGGGATAGTAACGCGTGTGACGCATCACAATTGATTTTATATCTTTACGCACGATATTAATATTGTAATATTACGTGTGTAAGAAGTGAGTGTAACTGTTTCACTGTGCGAGATTTTCCGCAGTGACAGTAGTATAAATTGTTACGCAATAGTTCCATCAAGACGTTTCCGTGCTAGTGCAAGATTTCCTCATAGGGTGGTCTGCTGATCGCGGTAGACCTTGATATTCGCGAGAACGCTTGAAGAAGCCGGAGAGGTATAAGCTCAATATACCGTTATTGATTAAACTCACTGTCACCTGAGATATTACTTGGTCTTAAACTCTATATAAGTTTTGCGAGTGATAAAATCCGTAGTACCGTTGTGTGTGCGAAGTGTCGGATTCCTCGTGGGAATTGCAGAACATCAGCCCAGCTGTTACAGGACATCAGCCCAGCTGTTACAGGACATCAGCCCAGCTGTTATAGGACATCAGCCCAGCTGTTACAGGACATCAGCCCAGCTGTTACAGGACCAGCCCAGCTGTTACAGGACATCAGCCCAGCTGTTACAGGACATCAGCCCAGCTGTTATAGGACCAGCCCAGCTATTACAGGACATCAGCCAAGCTGTTACAGGACGCCAGCCCAGCTGTAAACGTTTCTGGTGAAACGTCTGTCATTTGTAAGCCACACCTGACGATCCATCTATACCGCAAAGACCGGCCCTTCTCTTCAACAACATCATCGTGGGAGTCTTCTTATGTAACGTATCACGTCTTGCGTATGAACATTATTTAACACTTTAAAAGAAAGACTCTATATCAAACATTACATTCTGTACATTTCAAATATACCATATAAACTATAACTTGTGTTTGTACAATAAATAATCTTAAACCCTCCAATATAGACTTGTAATTTGAATTACACATACTATCATATCCTATGCGCCAATAGTTTAGTAATTTGTGTTGTCGCAATATATAACATGATAAATTAGCTGAAGATTAGCTGGCAATTAAATCAATCGATCGTACATCGATGAATCACATAACAACAAAATACTTTTGATTCACTACTAGTGTCTCATAACTATAGTCGCTAAACAAACGAATACATACATAAGATTAACTCGTGACACATATTATAAATGATTACATTAATAAATGAAATATGCATAATTAATAAACAATTAAGGATTCATCCTACCTCATGATGTATACCTAGACGCTTATTCCTAAAGTTACAAAACGATTGTCTCATATTTAAATTATTAATTGTATAAGCAAATTACTCGATTCACTACATCTTTATCAATTTATTATTTCACAATTATTTAATGCCCTGTATCATTGTATCATAAATGTCCCTTTGATACATGGTACACGTTATCAAATTACTCTATACACATTGATGCTTAGATACCTAATTAACATTGTAAATAAAGAATACATCGTGATCACAAACACAATTGACATTGAAGTTTGAATTAAACACAGTATAGTAAACCTACATCATCATTGGTCTCGCGGGACAAGTTACCTGATATATGTATTCCGCTTTGTAGTCATCTAGCAGCCGGAGTCATTATTACTTTCTTGTATAATCCGTACCTCTTTCGCCGGCTCATAATATGCCTTAATTTGTCGCACATTGAACCTTCCTCGTACTTTACCGCTGTCGCATTCCACGAGCTCGTACGTAGCCTCGTTTTAATTTCATACATTAATCTTCATTCATTAATATTCATATCTATTTATTTTCTTTGGTTTATGTATTCTCACATAACCAATCATATTTAATGTATTTTACTCAATATTATCTAACTTAATTATTAAATTTTCAGACGTTCTTAAAATCGCCTTCTTAACACATTTCATTTATTCATTCTTAAATTCTTATTTGTGGAGACATAGTTGTATGTCCTGTTAAACTAGTGCCGTTACCTCGCACGCATTTTGTTTGTAAACAGTAAGCTCATTGACCTTGTTGGCTTCGTCACACACGTACCCCACAGTTGGTCGCTTGTCTCGGCAACGCTGGTACAAAGCGTCCTACACTTCACACTTCCAAGATTTATGACCTTTCTCTGTCTCTTTCTATGAGAATGAGTGAAAAATGTGTCACACCGTCCCTTCTGACAACCTTCCTCAGGCATATACGCGTTAAACTGCTTATGCCTCCTCTTCCAAATTCTCCTACCACTATGCCCGTCGACTTTCACTTTTCTATCCGTGTGTCCACGTAATAATATTTTGTTTTCTAGATTCTTAAGAAATCTTACCTCGAGCACTTGAACTTTTCTTTCAGTACTGGTACTACCTTTTACAATATTTTTAAGTCGTCCAGTAAATTTCATTCTTCTCCTCTTTCTCATAACATTCCTTGTCCAGGACGAATATGCATACGGATCTGGTAAGTCCTTCCGCTTCACATCATCCATGGCTTGCTTAAATTTGCATTCAGCTTTATAACATGCGGTGTTCGTTTCAATATTGAACTTTCTTTTCATGCTTTTTATTGATGCAGCTCGACTACTTAGTCGATGTATGCCTGTTCCACAAGCTGGATACTTCATCGTTGGTTCCATTGATGTAGCATCTATCCTCGTGTTGTTTAATTTGTGCTTTTTACGCACTCTACTTGATGGTAGTAAACTTTTATTATCTCTATCCATGCCTGGATAATCATCTTCCGACATCGTCAGATACAAAGAAACAAAGTCATTTCTCTTATTAATCCACCTGTTTCTCGGATTGCTACTGACACTTACATTAGATCCCACAGTTGCTAATTTCTTAGTAGCTGACACGTCTGTGAAATCAACAGCGTTATCAGTATCTTGTACTTTCTGTTCATCTTCGTAATTTTTATTCACATCTTCTTCCTGTTTCTTCAGGACTTCGCTTCCGCCCTTGTTCCAGGTACTCCTATATTCACATATTTCTGTGCGTAACAGCGTGAACTGCTCGGCCATCTGTCGCTTGACCTCTTCTTTATGACTATCTAGTTTTTCTTCTAGTTTGTCAAACTTTTCATTCTGTTTGTCAAACTTCTCATTTTGTTCCCTTTTGACTTCTTCTAAATTTTCACTAATTACTTTAAAACTTTTATTGGTTTCTTCCTTCTGCTTCTCGAATTTCTCGTTCTGTTCTCTTCTGACTTCTTCTAGATTGTCATTAATTACTTCAAATTTCTTGCTCATGAAGTCCATCAACGACTGTAATGTGACTTCTCCTTGTTGTTGTGACCCCGGTCCCCGTGCTCTGACCTCTGATGTCTCCTCAGTCATGTTCGGTTCGACCGTAGAGTGTTCTCCATTATCGGGTACACCTAACTGGTTGTTGATGTCGAAGTTCATGCTGTCTGAACTACTGCTGGCCATTTTAGCTTTAATCCTTTTTAACATCCAGTCACCAGTCAAGCTAACCTTACACTATGAATATCTTATTGTATTATATTATTTTACTTAATCTAACTACAACTACTGCCTGCTCTCTTTTGCCATGCGATGGGCGCCATTTAAGTTTAGTGCAATTATGCTAATTATTATGAATTATTAAATTATCCAATTATAAATTAATAAATTGGGGTCTAATTAAATTTGTATGCCATTTATGTTTAACTGAATGGGGTTTTTATTAACATTTGTAGAGCCCAACTTTCCTTGGGTATCAATTATATTTAATATTCATATGGAAAAGTAAATTGTGTTTAAATATCACTATAATATTGACGACTCGGAACACAAAGTTTTTTATAAGTAAAAACGTAAAGTTTTACCTTACAGCCTAAACCGGCTTTCACCTATAGAAGGCTTCATCAGAGGCTGTCGTTAGTAGCGCTGCTCGTCTTGTTGTTGGCGACGAGAAAGTGTTTCGAAAGATTGAAGCTGTGTGTGTGTGGTGAGATGTGTTCGAATAATGCGTGCGATTTGAATTGTGTCTGTTCGTTTAGGATGTCGTTTTTATTTGTTTTTGTGTGTTTGTATATTTCTAATTGTTCTAGAGTGTCTAGTTTTCGGCCTTTTGTGTGTACGTGTAGTATGTTCATGTTATTGTCGATGTTTTTATATGTGTGGTTTGCTTCAATGAGGTGGTTTGCGAAGGTAGATTCTGTAGTGGTGTGGAGTGCTTTAGTGTGTTCAATGTATCTCTGTTTGAAGCTACGTCCTGTCTGGCCTATGTAGAATTTACTGCAATTTGAACAATTTAGTTTATATACACCGGGTAGATCGAATTTGTTTTGTGCTTTGGGCATGCGTTTTGATAGTGTGTGTTCTGTTTTGTTAGTAGTTTTGTAAGCGATTCTGTATCCTGCTTTTTTGAATTTGTGGGCAATTTTTTCTGTTTGTTTGTTGATGTATGTTAGTGTTATGAATTTGTTGTTTTCTGTCTTTGTCTGTTGTTTGTTTTGTGTTTTGTGTAGGAGTTTACTGACTATTGTTCTGTCATAACCGTTAGATTCTGCTAGATATTTTATCGTGTTTAGTTCGTCTTTGTAGTCTATTTCATCTAAGGGGATGTTGTTAAGTCTATGTATCATGGTTCTAAAAGCAGCTAGTTTGTGTTGTATTGGGTGATTGGAGGTGTTGTGTATTAGTGTGTCAGTTGTAGTTGGTTTTCTGTATATACTGAATTTGTGCCTGTGTTCTAGTTTTGTGATGGAGAGGTCTAAGAAGTTTATGGTATTGTTGTGTTCGTATTCGGCAGTGAAGGTTATGTTTTTATGTATTTTGTTTATGTGCGTTAGTAACTGTTCACATTGTCTTTTGTTTCCCCTGTATAGTATTAGAATGTCATCAACGTATCTATGCCAATATAGTATTTTATGTGAGTGTCTGTCATTGTTTGTGAGTATTTTTGTTTTTTCTAAGTATTGGAGGAAGACTTCTGCTAGAATGCTGGATATGGGGGAGCCCATGGGTAGGCCGTCGTTCTGTGTGTAGTATTTATTGTTATAAGTAAAGTAGTTTTGTTTTGTGATAATGTTCAGAGTTTCTGTTATTTCATTGATAAGTTCGTCTGGTGTGTTGTTCTGTTTGAGTTTGTTTTGTAGGATGGTGATTGTTTCAGAGATGGGGATGTTTGTGTACAGGTTTTTAATGTCAAAGGAGGCTAATGTGGCGTTATGGGGGATGTGTATGTCTTTTATTTTTTTTACTAGGTCAGTGTTGTTTTTTACTGCAATGTTGTTGTCTATTTGTGTGTGTTGTCTAATAATTTTGTCTAGATATTTTGCCAGTTTGTGTGCAGGGGCATTACGGTAGTTGATAATGGGGCGGATCGGAATGTCTTCTTTATGGGTTTTGGGAAGCGCTTGGAGTGTAGGTGCTGATGGTCGGATTTGTTTCATGTAGGGCTTTTGTTTATGTGTCATAATGTGTTTGGCTTTGTTGACTATTTGTTTTACTGAGTTTTGGTATCTGTCGGTGGGGTCGTGTTTTAGTTCTGTGATGTTGTTCTGTTCTATGAAGTCTTGTACTTTTTTGTGTAGGTTGTCTGTGGGGATAATTACAGTCGTGTTGCCTTTGTCAGCTTTTACAAATGTGATGTTGTGTTTGTGTGCCTTTTCCCTCAGTTTGATGGCTGTGTGTATTTCTGAGTTGTGGTTGTTGTTGTCTGGTGTCTTATGTACTCCTATTGTGTTGTTTATATTATGTCTTAATGTGTCTTGATGTTCTGGTGCTGTGTTTTGTATATTTGTTTCTGTGTCAATTATGAGCTTTGTTAGTGTTTGGTTGTTATGTTTGTAACAAAGCTCTGGCAAAATATCTAGACAAAATTATTAGACAACACACACAAATAGACAACAACATTGCAGTAAAAAACAACACTGACCTAGTAACAAAAATAAAAGACATACACATCCCCCATAACGCCACATTAGCCTCCTTTGACATTAAAAACCTGTACACAAACATCCCCATCTCTGAAACAATCACCATCCTACAAAACAAACTCAAACAGAACAACACACCAGACGAACTTATCAATGAAATAACAGAAACTCTGAACATTATCACAAAACAAAACTACTTTACTTATAACAATAAATACTACACACAGAACGACGGCCTACCCATGGGCTCCCCCATATCCAGCATTCTAGCAGAAGTCTTCCTCCAACACTTAGAAAAAACAAAAATACTCACAAACAATGACAGACACTCACATAAAATACTATATTGGCATAGATACGTTGATGACATTCTAATACTATACAGGGGAAACAAAAGACAATGTGAACAGTTACTAACGCACATAAACAAAATACATAAAAACATAACCTTCACTGCCGAATACGAACACAACAATACCATAAACTTCTTAGACCTCTCCATCACAAAACTAGAACACAGGCACAAATTCAGTATATACAGAAAACCAACTACAACTGACACACTAATACACAACACCTCCAATCACCCAATACAACACAAACTCGCTGCTTTTAGAACCATGATACATAGACTTAACAACATCCCCTTAGATGAAATAGACTACAAAGACGAACTAAACACGATAAAATATCTAGCAGAATCTAACGGTTATGACAGAACAATAGTCAGTAAACTCCTACACAAAACACAAAACAAACAACAGACAAAGACAGAAAACAACAAATTCATAACACTAACATACATCAACAAACAAACAGAAAAAATTGCCCACAAATTCAAAAAAGCAGGATACAGAATCGCTTACAAAACTACTAACAAAACAGAACACACACTATCAAAACGCATGCCCAAAGCACAAAACAAATTCGATCTACCCGGTGTATATAAACTAAATTGTTCAAATTGCAGTAAATTCTACATAGGCCAGACAGGACGTAGCTTCAAACAGAGATACATTGAACACACTAAAGCACTCCACACCACTACAGAATCTACCTTCGCAAACCACCTCATTGAAGCAAACCACACATATAAAAACATCGACAATAACATGAACATACTACACGTACACACAAAAGGCCGAAAACTAGACACTCTAGAACAATTAGAAATATACAAACACACAAAAACAAATAAAAACGACATCCTAAACGAACAGACACAATTCAAATCGCACGCATTATTCGAACACATCTCACCACACACACACAGCTTCAATCTTTCGAAACACTTTCTCGTCGCCAACAACAAGACGAGCAGCGCTACTAACGACAGCCTCTGATGAAGCCTTCTATAGGTGAAAGCCGGTTTAGGCTGTAAGGTAAAACTTTACGTTTTTACTTATAAAAAACTTTGTGTTCCGAGTCGTCAATATTATAGTGATATTTAGTTAAGTAACGGACACGTCATGGACAACGAAATCCAAGAATTTAAATTGTGTTTGTCGGATTTGACTCAATATAGTTATCAAATCAATATGATTTACATGAGCATGTTAATCTGACATTTCAAAGGGCGATTTGGGTGTGTCCACTGATAATTAGCGTAACTCTTGAGACTCTTTGTAAGTAACAAGATAAAATCACTTGGTACGTGACAAATTAATTGTTAAGGTTAATTGCAATAATGAACGCAAGATATATGTACAGTATATATGTAATAATTACTTATTTATAATATCATTGATTAAGTAAATTACTGAACCACAAATGAAATTATGTCCTGTAAATACATAACAAAACACATAACAACATAAATCACAATAATATTTGTTTGTTGTTTCCTGAAAGCAAGACATACAGTACTATCAAATACAACACGATAATATATATATATATACAACAATAAGCAATCAAATATATTTTATTCCTAGCTAAATGCGTTCATTAATGCCCCAGATGAATGACTTTAATATTAACATTATTAAATTTATGATTTATATAGATTTATATAGATCTCTTGGGAGTAGCTCTTTGAAAAGAAGAGACAGTGCAGTAGTATGTATCAACTAGCATTTAACACATTCGAGACAAGCTGCGGGCACTGCCCGCAGTACCGTAGAGTCCCATAAAGACGAAGTGCGGGCATAGCTCGCAGTCGCGTATCTTACTGCAAAATATACGTAATACGGCTCCCGCTCGCTGTTAGTCACAATGAAACGATAGCAGTATTAGTAGTTAACATTTTCAAATGTAGATGGCAGCAGCAATCAGAGTCTGAACACAACAGTAGCTTTTTTTTGCATGTTGTACACCACACACTGTACGTAACCAAGCCATATGGTCGGCGTGAGGAAAATGGCTTCCGCGAAAAACAGGGTAAGTTTAAAAATTAATATTTAATTTATTTTACAAGCTACTGACATAAAATTTGCACTAAATTAATGAGAATGCTTGGTTTTATAATATAATATAGCTTTATATATTTAAATATTATATGGTTTAGAAGTATAAGCTTTTGAAAAAATGCAAAAAAGCCCAGTCTGTACGGTAAATGAATGCATTTTTCATATAGTCCTGAATGTGTTAAGAAACATAAGGACTTAACTTGCAAAAGGCTTATCCACAAATTCCATCAGTGTAAGATTACTTCCGCTGGTGGGTTCCTTGTACATGGTAATCACTATTGATCGAAGAACACTTCACTTTCACTCACAATGAATTTCCCACTCGCGTTATGTATAGTGCAGTGTTGGACTTTCTTCGCTGGCGTTAAGTGTTTTACGGCTTCATGTGTTAAGATGCAATCATCGACATTGAAGTGGTTTGCTTTAGAGTTTGCTGTGTGCGTGTTCATATAGTTAACTATTTTGTCTACCTTGGACGTAATGTATGTACTGTGCGTATTGGTGTTCGTGTTAATTCACTTAATTCATATGCCCAAAATTGAGAATCATTATGGTTGAATAGTGTCTGAAATCGTCACCCACTGTTTTACTATCAGATTGTTACTCACTCGTATTGCATTATGTTGCGTGTCGGTCGTAGTCTAGAGTCATGTATATACTGATATTTAACAATAGTTATGTCTATTCGCACTGTTGATCACTACGGTAAGTTCGGTAACTCATATAAACTATCGAACATACGTTTTGTAGAATTGTGATTGAGTTGAATGTCTAAGTTCGATTAAGACCGAGACTTGGTTACAATTTCACTGATTGATTAACCGAATTGAAAGTTGAGTAAGCCAAGTAAACTATTGGTAAATTACTGGGTCGACTATTACCGTTTCTGTTATTACCACCACCACTACTACTACTACTCGGCTTCTTACTACTATTCTTACTACCCGCTCCGCATCCTCGCAAACAGTTTTTATCAATCATTCTCTACCAGAATGCAATTTCCTCATCTCTACGCCTACGGCCGTTGTTGATAGGTTCATAATTTCCTACCACCTTGTAGATTTTTGTCATCGGTTTCCTGATTCGTCGTTCAAGTTGTCACTACTGTCTCCACCAGTTCCTTTGGAAGATGCCAAACTCTGGTTGGTCGTCGGGCATCCCCAGAATATCCCAGCGACGAACGTTGTGCTGATTCTCAGAAACTAGAGCAATTGCCCGCCTGTCTATCAACCTTTTGTTTCTACGTTGTCAAGGCACTCTGATATAGCTTTTTTTAAGAGTCTGCAGTGTCTTGGTCAATTGTTCATTTACCCTTCGCTCGTTCCGCCAATTATCAACTCTTCGTTGGGCGTCATCCCTGGACGGGTCCCACGCTTTCTAGTTGTAAATCTGACTTGACGTCAGGGCATGCTTTCCTGCTGGGCTGTGTATATCTCTAGTATTCATTGAATATCCATCCTATTGTCTACATATTTGTCAAGATTTCTCTGCACCCTTTGTTACTGGGTGTAGCGTTCATACGTGTGCTCGTTACAACTTCACCCCACAGCATGTGTTCCATCTCACTTCTGCGTAACCAGGCTACTGGATTATGCCTTTTTTGTTTGGTTTGTTTGGTGTTGTAAATCGTAGCTAACTTCGTGCTGTCAACGACGTTCCCTGTTTTCTATTGTTGCGTGTACTCAGACGTTTCTTCATTGTTTTCCCACTGGCGTCGGGTCTGACGTGTCTCTAATCATTCTTATTTACGACTCGGGCCTGGGTTTGTCAACTCGAGTGTGCAAGCGTGTCTCTTGATCATGAAATTATAAATTTTTTAAAATTTTGATCACTATAAATGAAAAAACAAAAAACACTGTATTAAGGAATGACAACATATGCTCTACTAATTGTGCATAATGGATGTTTGGTTTTTGTTAGTCACAAAACGAGTACTTGTCCGAAAACGAATTTTACCAAAAAAACGAGTTCTGCCACAAAAAAGTGACATGTAGGCCTATAATAATAGGCAAGGGGTTGACCCTTGGGCCACTCCTGCCTTACTTCGAGTTGGGTTTTTCGTGGTTTTAGAAAAAAAATAATTTTATATTACACACGTATTGGTTTCCATGTATAATTTCAGTTTTCATGTTAACCTAACATAATCAACTTTTGGTGTCACAGCCACGACCCAGTGATAAATTACTACTACAGTCATTTTCCATTAAGAAAATGACAAACGAAGTCAATTGCAATCACCAGCCAACTATTTTGCAACATACAAAATTAAAATTTGTATAATTCTTTCACTACATAAAATTATGTGCGATATTCAATACATATCAAAGCCCAAAAATTGCATTATCGAAATAACTGCGGGTCTGCGTGAAGGCAGTACCAAGTGATTTTATATATAATCTGAGAACATGGAAGTCATGTATGGTTCTCCATACCGATTTTTTATATGTGTACTGCGTTATCGGCAACAAAGAAGTAGATTGTTGTTAAAATTCCTTCCCGGGCTGTTTGGCCGTAGTCAAATGTTTTCTGCAAAACCAGATGTTTCCGCAGTGCCATCGACTGCCATCATCAGTGAAAATCGAGTGCGATAACGTCAGGTGGTTGTGACTCTACACTTAGTAATTAATACAATTTTGATGCATAATATATTCAAATACTGTCATTGGTGACCTGTAAGATTGGTTATCGGGTTTTATTACATAAATAATTTTCTACTCTCATTTATGAACTTTAAACCAACTCGGTTATTTACTAACTTCAACATACTTTGACATCTCTGTCTGCTTTCTTTCTCTTTATATTCTTTACAAAGTTATTTTTTCTCTTAACACTTATACATCCTGCAAAAACGTTGGTTACTTTATTTAAAGCATAGGCTCTATTTTATGCGCCCTTTCTGAACATTGTTTTGCCTTATCGTTTATATATCTTTAACAACAATATAAAAAACAAATATTATTCAACTTATTGCTAGAATATCTATATCTAATAAAAGGCTATCCAGCACTTCGCTCATTCACTCTCTCTCTCTCTCTCTCCCATACTTTTCACCCCCAAATAAGAGATCTCTTTAAATTTTTTACATATGTTATTGGGTCGATATTTTTGTGGTTGATTTATATTGTTAAATGTTGCAACTAGTACTCAGCCTGTATAAGCTCCGTGTTCACGCTAACACTGTTGATACACTGTTTCCAGAAAACACTCACGAAACGAGTTTAAAACTATGAAATTTTGAAAAACTGTTACTGAATATTCATTCTGACATTCGTCTTTGTTGTTTGGTGTTTATTTCCCTGATTTAACTGTTTGTCAACACTACTTTACTCGAGCTGAAGTTTTATATGACCGCGCGGTCTGTATATTGTCGCTAAAGTCAAGCGTCTTCAAAATGGCCAGCGTCACTCTGGGCTCGGCTACTTGGTTTTTGATTGGCTGAGCGCACGTCTCATGATTTTTCGTTATTTCTCGTACTATCGCAGGCAGCGGCAAGGGAGCCCGTGTGTGACTTTCACTCTGTCTAAATTGGCACACGCACGCTCGTACACATTCCGATGCTCCAAATTACTTCACACCTCGCCTGGCTTATGGACAAACTGACAACTGGGTGTTTACCAAGTTAAGCTTTGGTTATCGAAACCGGAGCTCAGTGTGGGTGACTCCCCATTATTACAATTATTAAGGAATAAAATAAATCCCATAGTTTGTCCCGTTAGAATATCCCCCCCCCCAATGAGAGGTTTTCTGTCAAAACAGAAAAACTCTCATTGCTAAAAACCTAAGAGGACCAACTAGGATATGGTGCCACTAACCCCTTTTAATTCCTTACTAAAATCATGGGTAACTTACCGCCCTAGTCTGGTGACTATGGCTGCACCTGATAGACTACTGGACTTCCCTCTTGAGATCCCAACACCGCAAAGTCAGACAGGCACCCGCCACAGTATCACCTGACTCTGTAAAATTTCAAACAAATGTCAATAATTGGACTTCCACCAAACCAGATCCTCAACTGATTTAATTCCCTCTTAGACGTACTGGATTGCCTTTAGCAAAGTACTTTTTGCGTATCTATGTGCCTTCTTAATATAAACATATTACATTCCTATTCCACAAAAACCTAACCTCAAAACAATCATTACCAACTTTAAGTTAACATAAACATTTCCTCTTTGCATCTAACTACAATTCACTAGCATTATACAACGTTTTATTTCAATTTATATTAATTAAACATTTTAACTGTTTATCTGGCATTATCATTTCAAATCAAAAATTAAATTATTCAAATATCAATCATTGCATTTCCATCAGTTATCATTTATTTTATAATTCAAATCAAAATAAATCTAAGTTCCTTACCAAAAATTCACATTTTAATTTAATTAGACCATCTCTTTCAATTAATTACTTTAATTGTATTGCTTGAAACCTTTTACCTTAATTAAATCCTCTCACATAAATTTTAATTACCTCGTAATCAAAACACTAATTCACTTTAATTACATTATTTAAAACAAATTTAGTTCATTTCATTTCATCTTTGATTTATTTACTTTCATAGTGAAATTGATCTATCATTTTCTGTAACCTCCAAATCAAAACTTTCAAATCTACTATCAAAATCTCTAATTTTTTTTTTAATGACTTTAATTTTCATCATAAACATCCATAATTATATATTGACAGTTACAGAAAAAATAAAAAAACTTATTACTATCATCAAATCAATTACAACTATATACCGATTACACCATGCATCAGCTGATGTCTTATCAGCATATGAACATAACCTTGCTCTAAGTACCTTTAACACAAGTAAACCAAATGCACAAAATTATCTATAATATACTTCATTAAATGTTCTTGTTAACCATAAAATCATTACAGTAGTAAGTCCAGTATTTAAAACCATTAACTCTCATAATTGAATGTTTAATAATAACCATTTCACCACCATCATTAAAAATTAACTTTCTTTTAATACAAAACAAAGCATAACCATTACAACAGCAAGTGAGTCACAGCAATAACAACCTCTCTAATCAGAGCAGAGCAAACTCGATTTCACCATGATTACGGTCAAGTAATCCCTAACTGAGTATTCAGTTATACATCTTCTTCTACATCATTTTATCATATTCACCCCCTTATGAATCCCTTAACCCCTGATACCCCGCATTACAATTTGGTGTAACCCTGCGCCAGGCTTCTTGACCAGTGGCCTCATCCCAGCCGAAATTACAGAAACTCGCATAAATGAAGTTTCTCCCTCATGGCTTGTAAAGTTGCCACCTCCCTTCCACACTCTCTATTTCCCCCCATGGCTGGACTGTAGCGCCCAGTTGCCTCCACAAGAACTGAAGTGTTTTAGGGTGTCGACGCTGCCTACACCGTTCTTGCTTCGGCGTTACAAAACATTCGGCATTACTGATGTCTGAGGACACCAGTAATCCTACTAAAATATAGTTATATGCCCTTAAGACGGTCTACCATCCCATTCGATGGATAGCTGCTGTTCCGTAGTTATGGTGATTCACCTTATTTACCCCTCGGTTAATTTCTAAAGTCACCAATTTTGAAAATAATAACAAGTATGGCTGGGGTACAATAAGCCTAACCACACCTTGTTACCAATAATCCAAATCCACGGTCAGGGTTCGGTGATGCTGTGACCGCCCGAAAGTGGGGAATCACATGTTTAGAATATATATATATATATATATATTACATATACAAGTCATAAAATTACAAAGCTAATTACATAAAACTTATAACACGTACAATATGTTATAGAACCCCATTCATTTTCCTTCATACCTTTCTTTATCGTGATTTTACTGAACATAAAAATAGCGCGTACAACATAATATCTTAGTTTATTTCCTAGAATACAATCTATTCACATTTATACAAGTTATAACACCAAACACAAAATTTAATTCCATAGTCTTATTACAGAAACCAAATTTGGAACCTCCTTATATAAAATATTTGTTTGTTATTACTGTTTCCATCCACACACCATACAAATTTTTTTTTAATTTTTTTTTTATTTATTTTTTTTTAAGTATATATTATTAACACCTACATTCACCCATTATTTCCTACGATTCAAACACTTCTTAAGAGGACCAGCATAAATATGACGTACTGTGATGGGCAGAGCCCATATGTGAATGAATATGAACTAAAAACACGCTTGGCAGTGTCGAAGAAATTGTATCAGGAACCACCCAAAACCGACCCCATTATTACTACTACTACACTTAATTATTATTATTATTACTATTATCGATAACTATTTTATTGATTCTCAAACAGAAAAATTTGTCATTGGCAGGTTTTAATCCGCAAATGACACTTGTTACCAATAATTGAAAATTGCCTCATTATTTTTTAGTGTACTCTCAGGCAGTTGTTGGTCCGTGGGGTTGTGCTAATTTATGCACCTTTTGTGTAATTTTCCCCATGCACCTTAGGGGTCCCCCTCCCCATTCTAAAACAAAATTAAATTCTACTTGCACCAATTTGTGGAGTAGGACCATCGTCGCTTTCACCACCAGATGGAAGTTACCTCCAACCATGATGGTCCGCCCCCAAACAGCCAAAACCCATGGTCAGGGTTGGTGAAGCCGTGACCGCCCAAAAATGGGGGAGGATCCCTTCTGAAAACATATAATACATATTAAAATTCATAAAATTTGATTTCATATTTACTGTGACCAATATCGCTTTAAATTCGTCGCGTTATGTGTACCCACTATTTCTCCTGTCGCCTGGTTCTGCAAAACATATGCGTTGTTCATCTTGATTTCTATCACTTCATAGGGTCTTTCATACAACAAAAAGAACTTTTTTATCTCCTTATCTTGCGCACTTGACAAAGCATGCCTTCTTACTAGTACTAACTGACCTATTTCATATTTAGTCCATTTGCCTGTAGCATCATGACGCTGCTTCCATCTTTCCTCCTTAGTCAATAAGTTTTCATTTGCGAGTTTAAGTTTTACTTCCAGACCTCTGGTATTGCTCTCCAGTGGATAATTGAACAGCTGTTCCAGAATTCTAGGTGGGCGTGTCCCCTTGACCAACTCGTATGGCGTAAACCCGGTTGATTCATGCGTAGTACAATTTAACCAGTCTTCGATTTTATTCGCATACGCTGGCCATTCGCTGTGTTTTTGTATGGCAATAAGCCCGAAAAATCCTACCTAATTTGCGCATGAACCTTTCAGCCTGGTTTGACCGGGGATGGTATACCGCCGTGTGTGTGGGTATAATGCCTTCTCAACCCAAAGTCTGTCGCCAAGTTCCGCTAATGAATTGGGGCCCATGATCAGAGAGTATTATCTTAGGTTTCCCGGTTTTCATCATTCAGTCCTTTGTTATTTTTTCACTTAGGACTCTACTTTTTGCCCTTTTTACACTATACAATTTTACGAATTTCGTAAAGGTATCTAATACCACAAAAATGTACATCACCCCTCCCCTACCCTTTGGTAGTGGGCCGAACAAATCCACCGCGACTAAATCAAAGGGACTTTAATGCATCTCATTTCTCCTTCCAACCGGTAATTGGCTACTTTTGACTTCTGGCATAAATCGCAACCCCGGAGTAATGTTCTAACTCTCCATTCCATGTTTTTAAATATGCACAATTCTTTCAATACATTTACACATTTCCTACCACCGAAATGCCCATACCGAATATGACAGTCCCATATTATTTTATCTACCAACTCTTCCGGTATGACTAACCTCCAATCACGCTCTCCCCCCTCTACTTTCTTAAATAGGCTCCCTTGATAGATTTGAAAATATTGGCTATACCCAAATTCATCTAAATTTGACTCTAAACTGGTTATTATTTTATTTTATTTAACATCTGCTCTCTGCATGTTATTAATATCCTTCAACTCCTCCCCAAAAAGCCTATCTTCCTACTTAGTCTATATATCTCTATTTATTTTAAATCTATCCCCGTTCTATTGCCCTCCATGTCAACCCTCGAAAGTGTATCGGGTACTTTGTTTTCTACTCCCCTTGTATGTTCCCAGGAAAAGTTGTATTCTTGTAAAGCTAACGCCTACCTGGTAAGTTGACTGTGTGTCAGTTTGCACGTATTCAGAAAAGATAGAGCCTTATGATCTGTCCTGATGATTGTGGAACTCCCCAGCAGATAAGTACGGAACTTCTTCACAGCAAAGACGATGCTAAGCAGCTCCTTTTCTGTGGTGGTATAATTCATCTTGGGCGCTAGCAGGGTTCGACTGGCAAACGCGATGGTCTTATGCTCCTTGTCTCCCTCTTCCTGGTAGAGTTTGGTGCCCAGGGCGACGTTGCTAGCGTCCGTCTGCAAATAAAAGTTATGTTCGAAATCAGAGTGGTTCATCATAATCATGTTTGCAAACTTGTGTTTTATCTCGTTGATAGCGTCCCTCTCCATTTCACCCCGTCTCCACTGTTTACCTTTTTGTAACACTGTGCTTAACTTTGTGGTTATTTGTGCATAATTTCGCTGAAATTTTCGATAGAAGTTGCATAAACCTAAGAAACTCTGCAGTTGTTTGATGTTTTTTGGTTCAGGGAAATTCATTATAGATTCTACTTTGTCTGGGTTGGCTTGTATGCCTTCAGGTGTAATGATAAATCCCAAAAAATGTATTTCTGTCTGCAAAAAACTTGATTTTTCCCAGTTCACCGTTAACCCCCCTTGATACAGTTTATTTAAAACATACTCTATATGCTCTAAGTTTTCCTCAAAAGTTGTCGAAGCTATTAATATGTCATCTACATAAATCGTTAAAAAATCTAAGTTCTTTGGTTGTAAAATCTCATCTAAACATTTAATGAAACTGGCTACACTGGTGTTCAGTCCGAACAGTAACCATTTGAATTGATAGTTTTTTCCATTGAATAAAAAGGCTGTATGTTTACAACTATTCAAGGCTAACGGGACTTGCCAGTACCCTGCGGTTAGGTCCAATGATGTCATGTACTTCACGCAGCTAAACTTCTGAAAGATCTCATCGATCGCTTCCGGCGACTCCCGGTCAGGAATTATTATTTGGACGGGCATCTAAACAGTCTCACTCTACCATCTTTTTTAATGACCACTACTAACGGGTTTGAATAAGGTGATACCGATCTCTCGATTATACCCCCCTCTAACATTTTGTCTAACTTTACCTGAACGGCCCTTCTTTTGGAAAATGGCACTGGATAACTTCTTTGTACGTAGGGTGCGTGTTCCCTTACCTTTAACTCACATTCGTAATTCCTGGCTCTTCCAGGTAACTCTGCAAACACCTCTTTAAAACTCGCTACGACCCGCCACAACGCTCTACGTTGGGGACTCCTTACCACGCCACCCTCACTACAAAACTTGTGTGCCCTCTCTTCCCATAATTGTTCTTCCCGTTCATCATTCTTTCTCTCTCTACATGCAGTCACACTAACTTCTGCTCCCCTATCACTAACCCTGTTCTGTATCACCCTTACTCCCGATATTTTTACCGTGTCTGATACCCTCTCAAAACTGACTCTGATTGGTTTAATTTCACGACTTAGTTCTAACACCCGCTTCTTGAAATTGATCACCGCTCTATGCCTAATTAAAAAAGCGTTACCTAATATGACCTCCAAATTCAAACTGTGTACCACCAAAAATGTGTTTTCATATGTCCCCTCGTCAATCATCATGTTTAACTGTACTTGTTTGGTTACCCTTTTACTTCTAACCCCTGTAATACCTACAATGCTAACCCCCGCAACTGGCAAAGATGGAATGTGTTTGCTGGTTTCCCTTAGTTCGTCTAATATGTGTTCCGAAATCACGGAGACCTCGCTCCCTGTGTCTACTAAAGTCTTAATTTCCTTACCTTCGATATTGATCGTTATTTCCGTTAATCCTGTCTCCTGTCTTCCTGTCTCCGCATCCTCCTCCTCCATCAACTCCTTGGATACGTCGGTGATGATGATATGGCTCCGGTAGTGGCACTCCTCTTGGACCCTGCTGCTACCTGCTGACAATGGTTGGGTCCTTTCATCCACTGTCCCTGCTAGTTTCCCTGTGGTACGGCGGAGCTGCCCTGTGAATATCCACCTCTACCCCTCGTTGTACTTCCACCTCCTCTGCTGCTATCGCCGCCTCGTTGTTGCTGACTGTGCTGGGTGGATACTACGTTGTTCCGTTGGCAACCTCTCACCTTGCTACACCTGTAACACACTGTTCTGGTAACAAAGTTTTCAAACTCACATTCCGAACACTGCCACATCTCGTTCCTATGGTTACTGTTATCTCCCCTTGCGCTCCTATATGCGGTTGGATACCCCTCGCTTGGTTATGATTCCCGTTAGTATATGACACCGGCTGATTCTAACGCCTGCTTATCTCCCTGTCCCTTATATTTGGAAAAATGTCTAACATTTTCTCAAGTTCGTTAATATCACTTATTTCTCTGGTCATAAGTGTAATTTGTACCTCCCGGGGCAGGTGTTTACTGATATGCTTCACGAAAGATTTAAATGGTAGTGGAGGCTCTAAGTATTTGGCCTTGTTGTACAATCTCATAACATAAAGGGTAACATTATTATTATGACCACCAAAATTACCCGGGCCCATAATTCGATTTCTTAAAATCTCTTGATCTTCCTCCGCCCAATATTTTCCCCAAAATGTCCGCTCAAAGTCATTGTAACATTCCCATTCGACTCTGTGGGCCTCCGCCCATATTGCTGAACTCCCTTTAAAACATTTTATTATATGCAATAACTGCACCTCCCCACTATTGTTATTAAATCTACTAAATTCCCTGGTGCGATTTAAAAATTGCATCGGATGCATCGCTCTACTCTCGCAACTAAATGATTCTAGTTCTATTTCGTTGTTTACATCTCGCGTAATCAATATTCTCTCTGTAACGCTAGTTAATTTTTTGTTTATTTCCCCGCTTAATTCGTCTTTCACACTATTTATATTTTATTCAATTAAATTGAATTTACTATTGTTAATACATTCAGATTGAATATAATTTGTTTTTATTGTCTTTACAGTATCATGCAATAGCTGTATTTCTGTCTTATAACTAGTATTTATTTCGCTAATCTCGCTAATTTTCTTGTCAGTATTATTTTCACTTCTTTGAATATTTTTATTAATCTCTTCAATTCGACTCATTGTATTAGATTTACATTCATTTATCTGAGATTCAAAATTTTCAGTTACATAATGTATTTGTTTGTCAATTCTTTCTGACATACTACTACTGTCTACTTCATTAATTCTGTCATCCATACTTTTTAATGAATTGCTCAATTTTTCGTTTAATATGTTAAAATTACTTTCACATCTAACATTTACAGCATTGATCTCAATTTTGAGTTCATCAAATTTACCATTTACTTCATCAAATTTGGTATCGTTTACGTCAAAACGACTATTTATTTTATCGAATTTAACATCAGAATCACTCTTTACTTCTTTATTTTGTTCTTTCAACTCATTGAATCTACTTTCATTTTTAATGTCTTGTTCTTTGAATTTTTCATTGAAATTACTGTTTATCTCGTTATTTTGTTGTTTCACACTATTTATATTTTCTGACATTGTTCTCATTAATTCAATCATACTGGCCATTGACCATTCTTGTTCTTTTATTTTAGTCGCCACGGGAGTAGATTTTGCTCTCGCCTCACTAATTATTACAGAGTCTGTCAAAAAAATATTTTCATTAGTTACACTTGGAGTTGTCTCCATTACCGAATCATTCATATAATCTGATTCATTTAAAACACTTTCTTTGACTGCATTAGGGTCTGAATGAATTTCTGCCTCCCCCGTAAAAGTTACGTCAGTCACACTGACCTTATTTTCATTATTTTCCATTTTTTTTTATTTATGAAATTTTCATATACATTAAAAAATCATAATCTTAAATGTATTCAGTAGTATTCAGTATAATATAATATAAGTATCACTTAAATATAACATAACATCACTTCTTTGTACATAATTTACACGTAATATACCTTAACCTCCAGTAACCTCGCTCTTACATTCACAAGTAGGCATAGCCTGTACAAATTAAATTTATACAAACCGCCCCTGTTCGCTGTGCCATTGTGACTCTACACTTAGTAATTAATAAAATTTTGATGCATAATATATTCAAATACCGTCAATTTCCAAAATTCTTACCTTCATAGGGTTCCAGGGTCCTATATGCGAACTCGTGACCTGTAAGATTGATTATCCGGTTTTATTACGTAAATAATTCTCTACTCTCATTTATCAACTTTAAACCAACTCGTTTATTTACTAACTTTAATATACTTTGACATCTCTGTCTGCTTTCTTTCTCTTTATATTCTTTACAAAGTTATTTTTTCTCTTAACACTTATACATCCCCCAAAAACGTTGGTTACTTTATTTATAGCATAGGCTCTATTTTATGCACCCTTTCTGAACATTCTTTTGCCCTATTGTTGCTAGAAGATCTATATCTAATAAAAGGCTATCCAGCACTTGCTCATTCACTCTCTCTCTCCCCCATACTTTTCACCCCCCGAATAAGAGATCTCTTTAAATTTTTTACGTATGTTATTGGGTCGTTATTTTTGTTGTTGATTTATATTGTTAAATGTTGCAAATAGTACTCAGCCTGTACAAGCTCCTTTTTCACGCCAACGCTGTTGATACACTGTTTCCAGAAAACACTCACGAAACGAATTTAAAACTGTGAAAATTTGAAAAACTGTTACTGAATATTCATTCTGACATTCTTCTTTGTTGTTTGGTGTTTATTTCCCTGATTTAACTGTTTGTCGACACTACTTTACTCGAGCTGAACTTTCGCGTAAGGGCGTAGCCAGCCTCCGAGCTGGGGGGGGGGGCAGCATGCAAGAGTAGTCACACTTAGCGGTGTAACGGTCCAAATTTGTGGGTATTTGTATTTTTAAATTTATTTCATTTTCGGGGATTGACAAAGGTATTGTGTAAATTTTATTCCAACAAACCAGGACACGTGGCAAATAGAACAGTGTATAACAAAGGAGAAATACGCAGTATGACATTGTGCAATCTGTAAGCAAGAATTCACCAAGCCCTCAGTTCCAAGAACTTTGTTTCTGTGTGACAGCGCGCACGCATGCATCAAGTGAGTATACGCTCGGACTGACGCGGTTATGAACCACCAAGATGGTGAAAATTACAGTTTCTGTTTCGTCTACTTGACTGAAACGGCGGATACGAAAGCTTAAGGTCCGCCCATATCGTGACATCAGGCCAGAAGCACATAAATATCGTCGGCGTAAAACACAGCAAAAACCACTATGTATCATGCACATGGTCGCTCAACTGCAACAACTCAACTATGAGCGACGACGAAATTCGTTGGCGGCGGGCATCAACATCCGCCCGCTTGCGATAGAAGCGTTAGGCAGTCCACGAGCAACCGACTTCAGCTACAGACGCCGACATTTTGTTCGGACCCGGTCGGTGTAGTTTATAAAATGTAACTAAGTCAACCGACCGGGACCCGGGGAATTAACTAACTTAACAAGTTTACCACTGGTGACTTGGGCGGGAGTGACAACGATTAAATAACAGACAATTGAAATCGGGTGCACAAACCACGTGTTATTCGGAATCGCGGCAGTGGACAGTGTAATAATAAATTTAAAGAAAAAATAATCAAACATAATTCAGAGGGGTATAGTATAAAATGGTATGTGTGTGTGAGTGAGCAGAAAGGGGCTACCTTAACTAGTATTTAAATATGAGATAAAAATGTATATTTTAAAAACTCGCTGTTCAGTGTCTGTGTTTAATTCATTAAAATTACTTAGTTCACTTTGAAATATGTGTTAGCCTAAGTTATTTCGTCATTACCATTTTCTCATTTCTGTGCTGCAAGATTCGTCTAAACGTTCCGGGGATCTTTCTGAATTATTATTGGGGTGGTCAGATAGCGAAATTGTCCCTTTTATTTAAGGTGGAGTATAAAGGTTTTCGATATTTTAACCTATAAAAAATAATCGTGGCGACCTTGGTCTTCTGATGAAATGTAAACACGAGGTAAGTAGTTGTGAAATCTTGCAGGTAAGTCCTGGCAGTATTTTATTTATTAATATATATTTCGACCTATTTTGTATCATTACAGCGGTACCATATAGCATAATGGCGGACATCCAAGAAATGCTTTGTTGCTGTAGTATCTCAAAAACCCTTTATTATTAACTTACCTTAGCCTAAATGTTGATTTATTTGGCTCTACAAAATAGTGACTAAGCATTTATATATGAAATTTTTACGTTTGTATTAAACATGCACACATAAAAATATTTAAAATAGAATGACAAAAATAGACAACAACAAAAACAAATTTATTGACAAGAAAGATTTAAAAATAATGAAATTATGAAAAAACAAGTTTCTGTGGATTGGCAGCAAATTTGTCAACGACTTCCTTTAGGAACTCTTCATAGTTTCGGAAGACGAATTTCCGATGGATGCTCATCATGGCAAGTCCGATCAAGCGATCCTCTCCCATCGTGCTTCAAAGCCAAGTCTTTATCTTCTAAGGCTGCTGAAAGAGCGCTCAACTGTACTAGTGGTGCATGGCTGTGCCAAAAGTATCAAAAGAGCTTTCTTTGTCATAGAGAAAAAACAGACAGCTTCTTTTATAAATTCTGAGACGTTGTGAAACCCCCCCTTTTATTTTCTAAGTTTTTTTTGTAATTTTTTTATTTTTTTATTTTATTTTATTATTTTTTTTGTAAAGGGGAGAGACATAATATTTAGAACTAGGTGGTGAACCTAGAGGAAGCATAAAGTGTGCACAGGCCCAAGTTACAATTACAGACATGTCCCCAGGTGAATGACAGGACTTGCAAATGAAAAAGTCTATTAACAAACAAGCGTGAACTTTATTGAGCATGCAAACTTTACATGACATTACAAGTTGTAAACTCAACAATGAGTAAAATTGAACTGCAGGATTCTATATATATGTCAGTATTCTTTACAGCATAAGATTGTGAGTGAAGTTAAGTTTAAATATAAATTGTATAGATCCTGCCACGCTATGTCCAAGTTAATTCTTGCAAGAATATTATTCACAACTAAAATTGAACATTACTAATCTTTGAGTGCTATATAAAATGAAATTAAAGAGGCTAACCTTTTTAGTAATTTTTGTAAGCATTTTGATATCATAATTTCAGACACATTCCCCTCCAAAAGTGAAAATTACACACAAACACTTACATAACATATATTACACACATCCACCATTTCTGTACTAAACCTCTCACAATAACCCCTTGCATAAAGAACAATAAATAAACAAATATATATAACAATATGTCGATATAAATAACATGGGAAATGCAAGTGCCCCCAACCAAACCAGAGACTCAAAAATATTAATCAACTAACACTTCAATAATAATGAAGCAATTCCGCATATGTGATCATGAAAATAGTTTAAACACTTAAAGAAATCAGACAGCCCCCTTTAGTCCGGAATTCTGCCATGACCACATGACATGAACAAACAGAAAATAACTAACTCTCGAATAGATTTAACTCAATAAAAGGTAAAACTTAGAGCAGAGCCTGCAGATACCTGTGTGTGTGTGCAATTTTCTTACATATTATAAGAAGATATAATAGATTGCATTAGACTTAATTATGTAAGGTCCACACATGTAGGCACAGAACTTAACATGAGAGTTTTTGCAGAACTTTAGCAATTAAACGCGGCCTCATGAGTCTGCTTCTGGGAGCTTCTGTGAATTCACAGTGTAATGGTAGTTGAAAGAGTATAAAATAAGAGAATGGTCCCACCTGGATCGTCCGGTGTACTTAAGTAAACCGTGGTTAATCGGTAGAGTCTTGGTCACACCAATAAGTCCTGGGGCAGAGTGCCTCCACGAGTGTGTCTGTGTGCATGAATCTCGACTGGCGGCATGTCATGGCTTAAGGGACGTCTACACCCGACACCCATCTCGCCCTTGTTTGAGCACCTGGAGCAGAACTTTATTTAGCCTCTCATATAGAAGAGCAACGGAGTCTGAACCGATGAGTGCCGTCAGCCGAGAGCAGGTTACCTAGTTGAGGGTTCAAATAGAAATGAGGACGATTAGATGGAAATGTCTAACCACGAAAACTTGGCCGATGCAGGCACATGCAAATCACAGCTGAGCCAGCCAGCCGAATATCATTGCTACACAACAAACGGTCTGCATACGCAACGACGACGAGATGCAGTGGCACCGCGTGATGTCAAAAACCCGCTCGTTTTAAAAACACATCGCCCGTCTTGGCAATCGCCTTACATGAGCCGAACAAAGTACGGCACAGTTGAGATCTCTTAGCTCTTCTTCTGTTAATTTCTTGTCCATCCACATCTTGTACCAGATTTCTATTTCGGCATCTATGCCGTCCAAATGATAGAGGCTGGTAAAAGAATTCGTCTTTTGCTTCAACTGGTCGATGTTCATAGTTAACATGTGCGAAGGATGCAGGTAAGTTAATAACAGAGGCTGGTGAGTTCTCATTGGAAAATCACAATTTTAAAGATGTAATTACGGAGTCCAGGTACCTCCTCCAGAATTCCGATGCATTAGACGCTGGAGGGTTGCTCCTGTGCTGTTGCCTTCCTACAGTCCTCACGATGGTCAGTTCCACTCCCAGCTGCTCTGCCAGATGGGTGGCATCCTTCAGCAGTTCATCTGCGATTGTTTCTACATTCCCACGTTAAAAACAAATCCACAATCTGATGAGTGTGGTCTGAAACTTTGACCAAGTCGAGAGTTTTTGATTGCAAAGCATTTATGACAGGTTCTAACACAGCAGAATACTTTGCAATCAAAACCATAGCCATTATGAATGATGATTTGCTGGCTGCTGAATGAAGTTAGAAGGCACTTTTGCGAGTGTTAGTATTTCCTTGAACAGAGAGCATTTCCAAGGCTTGAACAATTTCTCGGAAATTTTCTTTGAAAATTCTTGTACACTTATATTTCTCCGACCATCTTGTTTCGCACAGACATGGAATATTTGGAATGAATGTCCTCCTCAGAACTGATTCTCTAAAATACGTGATGTCTTTTATAGTGGCAACGGTGTTTCGAATTTCGGGTATCAAATTGAGACCATTCACTACTAGATTAAGTCTGTGCGATGAACAATGAAAGAATAAAGCTCTAGTATATTTTTTTTTCAGTATGGCCTGAACACCACCTTCGTTGCCAGCCATTGTGTAGCAACCATCAAAACCTAAACCTACGCATTTCTCGGGAAGGAGCTCCTGTTCTGTAACAAAATCATCTATAGCCTTTGCAATTGACTTAGAGTCAAGTGCTTCTTAACTCCACGAAGCCAACGAACTCTTCTCGAATTTCTTTCAGCATCAAGTCATAAAAGCGGAGGCCAATAGAGAGCTGCTCTTTACCTGATATATCAGCAGTTCGTCAGCTAATATGCTATATGCGTATGCTTGTTTGGCTCTTTTAACAATGTAGTCCCTAATGACACTGCCACATAAATTAATTATTTCATTCTGAATTTGAGGTGACCGATAGCTTGAATTTTTCTTACTATGCTCAAAGTGTTCTTTCAATGGTAGGTCTCCAGCTTCGATTCGAAGGCGACACAAGTCTTCAAGTACTCCTTCATCTTAATGTTTTCCCCTTAGGGGTGGATCATGAGTGCCAGAAAAGGCAATACAGGTTATGATAGAAGATATTACCTCCTGTTTTCCTCTGCAATTTTATGGTGAAATTTTTGTACCTGAATATCAACTGGAACTTCATGGGTGAATGCTCTAGCCAATTCAGTTGCCAACATATGCCATTGGATAGTCGAATGGTTTCTGCAAGCCTCATGTATATCTTTGTATTTCGTGAAAGGTCTGACAATGAAGGATCCCAAAACCCCTTTGACTGTACTTAAAGCAGGTGGGAATAAGAAACAGTACTTGCACAATGCACCTTTCAGACGCTTGGAGTATGCCATCCATGGGGAATATGTATCCAGCCACTGATAATTAAACTTTCTTTTCAGGTGAGTAGCATCGGCCGCAAAGTCGTAGGTCTTAGGTGGAATCCAGCAATCTGTCAGCAAGTGTCTTTTTTCTCTTCTGAGATCATAGACGATCATCCCAAACATCTGCCCAAGTCATTTTCATGACTATCATCCATTCCTGTTTCTACAGCATCACAAGTTGAACTCGTTAAGGAGCTGGGTCCTGCTCCCGCAGCACCTCTATAATAGTGGATGGTGTCTTCTCTTGCGCTGACTGTTGGGCCTTCGCATTGCCGTCGTCTTCGTCGCTAGTGCTTTTTTCATTGTCTGCTGGTTTTTTCCTCTTTAAAGTCACTGAAAACAATGAATAAAGAAAACATAGTGTAAGCCACTCTAAATTCTTTAGAAAAATTAATTAGAAAAGAAAATATTTTATGTAGTTGTCAATAGGTAGGAATATACTGTAACGTGGCATTTTGGCCTACCTGGGGTAATAAGGAAATTTGTATTTTTTTTTATAAAGCCGATAACATTTTTTCAAATTTTTGGGACAAACGTAAACAAAAAGGTATTTTGTTAATAGCGGCGGTGGCAGCACTGCTGTGTCAAAATATGCAATAATATTTTCTATAACGCAGAATCAACGAGCTGGAATTGTGCCAAGGTCAACTAATGACACGCAAAACCAGTCAACAAGTTATGTAACTAACATCATACCACATTACGTCAGAGACGAACCCCACGATGGAATTCGATGTGTAATGCCGTTATGTAATAAAACAGTCTGCTGGCGTAGGAATACAAACTTTAAGCACAATGAAAATTGGTCATCTAACCAACGGCCGCTTCACAAAATAGTGCTTTTGGCCTGTTGCCAGTCTAAATTCAACGCTCGCGCGAGCAACATATACAGAGTTCCGGAACGTATTTTGCGGGCCCGCAATGTAACAAAAATGTAACAAAAATATATTTTGGTATTTAAAAAGTATTATAACTAAAATGTAAAGACAGTGAGTGAAATTGGTAGAAAAAAAAAATATAACAATTCGGCCGTAAATCAAAATTAGAACTACGAGAGACAGCAAACTGTAAGCCACGAGTTAGTGCCTATGGAGTGGAATTTATCCGCAGCATCAGGAAAGTAGACATTATATATCCACTATATAAAATACTGGTTTTTTAAATAAAAATACTAAATTTTGAGCTCAATAAATAAAAATGTGGTATACCAAAAATGTACCGTATAACATAGTATGAGTGTGTGTTTTGCGTGGGTGTGTGTAGGTACCTATCTGAATATAAAAGCATTGGTTTACGTTAAGGCAAAATAGTTTAGTAATTTTCTGTATTGATTTCAATGTGTAACAAGGGTAATTGGACTTCTAATTATGTTACTTGAAGAAAGTTCGATGTAAAGCAAACTATGTGTTGGTTGCGTAATTTTTTATATAATGGTTAAATTCATTTGATTTGTTGTTTCTATAATAATTAAATTCATTTTGTTTTATTATTAGTTAATAACTAATTAAATAATGAGTTGTTCTATTAATTGAGCCTCGTGGCCAAATATATTCATGTTCAAATTATAGTATAAAAGAAATTGGAGATGGGAGTTAGTCACATAAAATAAAAAGTGTTCGTTAACCAAAAGTGTTGGTCATTTGCGTTCACCTGTTTCTCTCTGCTAATGAGTACACCTGACGAGACCCTGGAAGTTAACAAAAAGAAAGCTGAGCAATATCCATATTGCAACATTAATAATTTTTAATAAGCTCGTAAAGCTTTAATACGTATTATACTACTCCCTCTGTCCGAAAATATAATATACAAAATCTGGTATAATATGGTTACATAATAAAGTTGCTTTATTATTTTCATTCAATTGTTTTTACAAACGCCTAGTTAATCGTCACCTACTCTTCACACTCATGATTCAAACTCTAGTTTCAAGGCTTCTACTTAACACACGTTTTTACTGTAATACACAGTGCTATCGAGCACAGTAAATATCCGATGTAAATATTCGATGTACGTAGGCCTACATCGAATGTTTTGGTGACTAAGTCACGCACTCCTTCGATGCCGTTCACTTGATTTTTCGATGAACAGCATCAAGATTCTTATATAGTCACCAAAACATTCGATGTACGTACACGGAAAAACATTGTGCCAAGCATTGAACAACACGGTGACCCGACCCTTATAGCCTACTTGATATTTACTGTGCTCGATAGCACTGTGTATTACAGTGAAAACATTTCCGTGCACAGAGCAATGAAATTTTGAACACTTCCTCACCTCTGCTGCCCCTCGGCATGCATATAGTATAGATGTTAATATAAAACAGCGTACAGTAAAACAGTACTGTGGACCAGAGAAATTCTTAAACAGAGACAAAGGACCTACAGGAACGTTTTAAGCAAATCTCTCTCTCTCTTAAAATATATACCATATTTTCGGACAGAGGGTTTATTATTTTTATTATACAAACGAAAAGGATTTGGTTACGGTTCTTTAATATTGCATAAGTATTTACTTACCACTAGTAAGGAACTTCCTGATATCCATGTTAACGGCAAAACAGCATTAAACACTAACAACGTGAATTGTAAATACGGAATGTTAATAACTGAACTCTATTTTTTATAAATACAAAACTCGCTCAAAAAACTCTGAACCGAACTGTTAGGTTAGCCCACGCACCGAGGTTCAGGTTGACTGATCGGTACCTTATGCTGTCTTCAAGTTTGCCAACATAAAAGACAAGATTGTTAGTTTTGGCACGATTTGCAACTAAATTTTTACTTTTTTGTGTTTTTTCGTCGCTCTTCGCTTTTTTATTTTTGCATTTGTCTTTTCGTAATTTCAAACTTCTTTGTTCTGTTCTATTTTTTTGTCATTTTGTATTTTTCTTTTCCCTCTGGGGGGGGGCAGCTGCCCTCCCTGCCCCTCGCTGGCTACGCCCATGTGACCGCGCGGTCTGTATACTGGGAGTCGACTGACACTAAAGTCGAGCGTCTTCAAAATGGCCAGCGTCACTCTGGGCTCGGCTACTTGGTTTTTGATTGGCTGAGCGCACGTCTCGCGATTTCTCGTACTATCGCAGGCGTCGGCAAGGGAGCCCGTGCGTGACTTTCACTCTGTCTAAATCGGCACACGCGTGCTCGTACACATTCCAATGCTCCAGATTACTTCGCACCTCGCCTGGCTTATGCACAAACTGACAACTGGGTGTTTACCAAGTTAAGCTTTGGTTATCGGAACCTGGGCTCCGTGTGGGTGACTCCCCATTATTACAATTGTTAAGGAATAAAATAAATCCCATAGTTTGTCCCATTACATGGTATACATTAGTGACCACAGTACTGTGGTTAAGGCTGAAGCAATAAGTAGAAAGGAGTAGTTTCTATGGAAATATTTCATTTTGAAAATGATTTTAAATATAAATCTTAGAACATGGAAGTCATGTATGGTTCTCCATACCAGTATTTTTGAACTGTGTGTGTGTGTGTGTGTGTGATTTTTTCTATAGCGAACGATAACTGCTGCAAATTCAAACAGAGTCAAATAACTTTTTGCATACAGTTCTGAATTGTAGAGGACTCAAGGTCTTTTGATTTTGGTGAAGATCGGTTAATGGGAAGGGGTAGTTTACCTGCAACATTTTATGTTTTAACAAGAGTAATTTTACTTCCATGTTCCGTAAGAAAATGGAAGTATGGTCATGGCGAAAAAATCATGTTCGGGATAACGGCTGATTCTGATTGTACTACCCTCAAAACATGAAGAAAAATCATTTTTCGAAAAGTGTCTGTGTGTAGAATTTTTTCTATGGCAAACGATAACAGCCGCAAACTCAAACAGAATCAAATAACTTTTTGCATACTGTCCTGAATAGGCCTATTGTTTTTGGTAAAAATCGGTTAAGGGAAAAGGGTAGTTTACCTGCAACGTTTTATGTTTTAACAAGGATAATTTTTTCTATGACGAACGATAACTGCCTCACATTCAAACTGAATCAAATATTTGTTTGCATATGTTCCTGGATTATAAAGGACTCAAGGCCTTTTGATTTTGGTGAAGATCACTTAAGAGAAAGGTGTAGTTTACCTGCAACGTTTTATGTTTTAACAAGGGTAATTTTTTTCTATGACGAACGGTAACTGCCGCACATTCAAACAGAATCAAATATTTTTTTGCATACGTTCCTGAATTGTAAAGGACTCAAGGCTTGTTTATTTTGGTGAAGATCGGTTTAGGGGAAGGGGTAGTTTACCTGCAACATTTTGTTTTAACAAGAGTAATTTTTTCATGACGAACGATAACTGCCGTAAATTCAAACAGAATCTAATAATTTTTTACATATGTGACCTGAGTTGTAGGGGACTCAAGGCCTATTGATTTTGGTGAAGATCAGTTACAGGGAAAGGGTAGTTTACCTGCAACGTTTTATGTTTTAACAAGAGTAAAGTACTTAATTTTGATAAATAAAGTATCCTGATAAGAAGATCATAATAATACACTGTAGAAACATAGATGAAATATCTATAAATATAGAGGCTAGTTGAACAGGGTGGGGGTAATTTTCTATAAATGAAAATTATAGTTGAAGGGGGAGGAGATAATTTTTTATATGTGTACTACATTATCGGCAACGAAGAAGTAGTTTGTTGTTAAAATTCTTTTCCGGGCTGTTTGGCCATAGTCCAATGTTTTCTGCAAAACCAAACGTTTTGGCAGTGCCATCGACTTCCATCATCAGTAAAAATCAAGTGCGATAACGTGAGGTGGTTAGTGACCACAGTACTGTGGTTAAGGCTGAAGTAGTAAGTAGAAAGAAGTAGTTTCTATAGAAATATTTCATTTTGAAAATAATTTTAAATATAAATCTTAGAACATGGAAGTCATGTATGGTTCTGCATACCAATATTTTCTATGGCGAACGATAACTGCCGCAAATTCAATTTTTTTTTTTGTATACAGCCCTCAATTGTAGAGGACTCTAGGCGTATTGATTTTGGTGAAGATTGGTTAAGGGGTAGAGGTAGTTTACCTGAAACGTTTTACGTTTTAACAAGAGTAAAGTACTTAAAACTTCATTTAAACTTTTTCAAACATTGGTAATTGTTAAAAGTACAATAATTTTTTTGCCAGGCAACAAGGTTGATTGTTTAAGAGGGAGGGCTAGTTTACCTGCATTGTTTTGCTTTAACAAGAGTAAAGTACTTAATTTTAATAAATAAGTGGCCAGAAAATAAAGTTATATTAATCCACTGTAAAATTGTAAATGAGATAATTATAAATGGAGTGGGTAGTTGAAGGGGAACGGGATGATTTTTTGAAAATTGCTGTGCATAATATCAAGTAAAGTATGAATATTTAATTTTGAAGGATAAGATCCCTTAGAAATTACATATGATAAAACTATTACTCTATGAAAGTGTAAATATCATTTGTGGTGGGGATCGGTTGAGGAGGAGGGATTATTATCTGCGTAGTTCAGGTTCAGTTTCTTTATAAGAATAAAGTGGGCCTACCTAATTTTTACAGATAAAGTGACTCGAAAATAATATTATATTAAACTACAATAACAAAGCATCTATGAATAGTTAAAATTAGTTTGAGGGTGGGCGATATTTTTTTATAAATTATCGAACTGAATTCAAGTAAATTAATTTAAACAGAAATCTTACAACATGGAAGTCATGTATGGTTCTCCATACCGATTTTTTCATTGATATTACTCAGAATGGTATTCAAAATGGTATTTACTACTAGAGGTAGACACTGGGGTAGAGTGTACCCCAGAATTGCTCATAATGGCAAAGTTGGTTAGATTAAGTTCAGTTTCATTTTCATCTGCAATTTTTAATTACATATATATCTTACCCTTGCATAGAAAGAAAACAAAACAAAACTAACACAGCTAATATATCAAATATTATACAAAATGTATCTCAGCCTAAAACTTCCAACAAGTACATCAAAATATAAAATTACCCAATAAAATCACTATAAAACCATTCCACCACCTACCCTAACCTACCTCTGCACTCTAAGTAGTACTAACTCATTAAATAAATTTAACAAGTATCCTGGTAGGGTCGCCATTATAATTATTCAAATAATAGACATAAAAATAAAAAGAAGCCTCGATACTTTCTTTATTTACCTTACTTACCAGAAGATTCCCAAAACCCCTTGAGTCGCCACCAACATTTTTATAGACAGAATGTGGAAACCATATCAGCTTTCCCCATGAAAACAATTTAAAGCAAAAACTTTCCCTCAAAGAAGATTCTAGACCCGTTAAAAGAACTATTTGAGCCCAGGGTATAGGTTATGGTAAGGTAACAGAAAAATACCTTAACACATATTAATATTAATATATATTTTTATTTGTTTTGTTATTTCACTTTCTTTGTTATAAAATATTTCTTCCTTATCTTTTTGTTTTAATGTTTAAAACTTATAGTACATATAAAACCAAGCAACTCAGTACCTTTCTCTTACTTCTCTCTATCTCTTCTCTCACCACCTTTTTCACTCTCTTGCTCTCTCACACTCTCTGATTCTATATATAGTTGTAGTTCATAATTTTTAGTTTATATTAAATTTTAGTTGGCAAAAAACTTTCCCCACACTCGTTTTATTTTACTGTGTTGTCTTTTTACTTATCTGTTTTTCGTATTCCACTTCTCTCGCGAGCACCACATGGCCAATATTTAACACTTTTCACATACTTAGCACCGCCGAGATGTCATACTTTTACACTGTGCGCACTGTCCAACTGTAAAAACTTTTGCATGTAATTGTAATTACATTTTTGATTACATGTCATCCGAAGCACTGCTGACAGTGTTTTCAAACAAAATTATCACTGTTGCACACCACTATAGAAAAATTATTCCGATTAGCGCTTTCAAGCCTCTCAGCTCATCATCAGATCAGAAATTAATTAAACTTCTGACACTGTTTTCGTTAATTGGTTACATTTTTACCTAGGCATGGCCTTCTGGAGTCACTGCCGCTGCCGCTGCCGTCTGTACTTCTAGGCGTTAAGATTGTGACTCTGTTAATTCTTTTTAAAGTGTACATTTTGTCCAAGGCACAGCTAACAAATACTGTGTGTCTGAGACACGGTCAGCTCTCTCTGATGTTTTTCCGCAACTGCCTGACGTTATGCACGACCATAGCGTCTCACTCCACGTTTCCGTGCTAACGAGTTTAATCTGCTTTCCTGTGAGAAAATCGTCTAGGGATGCTGACGCAGCGCTCCTGGAGTGTGCAAAATCGGTTCTCAGGGATGTACACTTGCCTAAACTATTACGCTTTTTACCAACCGCAACATTTCTCAAACTGAAAGTCACGTATGAAATATTCCATGCTCTCGCTTTCTGATGCCTCTCACACACAAAAATATGTTTTTGCGTTTCACTGAAAATCTGTTTTTAAGATGCTTAAGGAAATGTACCATTACATACTCCAAGATGATAGTATTACAGCACCTGTACCAGACTTTGCTGCGTCAGTTTGCGCAACACGCACCCATCAGTAAAAACATAAATCAAGAATGGGGTAACATCAGAACTATCATATCTCATGCAGATTTAGAAGCACTGGGAACTAGATGTAAATGATATGGAACCCAGGTCTACATATATGAGATGATGGTATTTCTCAAATAATAGATGCTAAGAAACAGGTATTTTGAAGTACCTAGCTTTAAAGACTGATAGCCAAAGTCTGAATGAAAGCTCCGCTGAGCCGTTGCCACAAAAGACATAAGGAAAATCAGAAGAAATAATTATCCTTCCTGCTTCTCTTAATTGTAACCACTCCCTGAGTAGAGATGGGCTTATATACGATTGATCCATGTAAATACAGTGCCCTTTTCCAAAATATTCACCACAAAGTTGCTCAAATAACATTATCTATGCCACAGGTGTTCTGCCACTTACCTGTTCTGCCATTTCATCATTGTTATGTTCTTGAAGAATTCTGATATGAGCTCCTACATATTTTTGATCAAATTTTCATACTCCTTTATTACTTCAGCAAGTAAATTCATTATTGCTGTATTACCAATTTCACTGGTCAGAGCTGTGTGTCAAGCAATACTAGAAAGCATGTCCTTTAAGTCGATCGGCTCAATATTATCCCGTATATCTTCATTTTCACTTCCTTCATCACTCTTGTGGTTTGGATTTACTTCAGCATCAATCTCATCACAATTTTGTCTTCATTAAAGCATTCAATGTGCTCATCACGGAAGATAAATCAACTTCTACATTGGCAATAACACACAATTTAGTCAGATGGAATCCACTGCAGTGGCAGTTCTAGCGGGTTCCAAAAATTTTGAAGAGAAAAAAACTTTTATAACAGAAGTACTGTAACAAAAAATATGGTAATAGCAATATAACACTTATATATATATAAAAAAAAACTGCTTTTCGTACCATAATTTGTGTGACAATATATATTCATGTATTGATTTGCAAAGCTACTAATATATAAACTTAGTTATTTTCAAAAACTGTATTACTCCCACGTGCCGTGATGCGACACGGTGATACCAAGAGTATAGAAGGTAGTGGAACGGAGTGGAGTGACATGCGAAGTGTAACGGTACAGAATTGTGGGCTTAAACAGTTTTCATTTCAATGCAGTTTTAACATTTAATTGTCAATATCCACCTGACAGGTGCCCCAGTGCAACACAATGTTAGCATAAACAACTGTCTAGTCTGGGTGTCTAGACATATTACGTAATAGCCCCAGTAGCAGTCTCCCTTGTGAATCACAGTATGCAGATTAGCATCAGACAGTATGCAGTCTATCACCAGTTTTTGCATCAGACAGTAGCACAGAACAGTCATTAACTAACACCAGAGTAAACGTAACGTCTGCCTCGGGAAAGTTTTGGTAGACTGAAATGTCTAAGTAGGTCTACCAAAGAGTGGAGTTTGATAATATAACAACAAATAGTTTGTGGGGTTCGAATATTTATGAAAAAAGCAGTTAAACAATATAGTGTGCAACACCGGGAACCTAGCATCGCTAGGTATCACGATGTAGTTAATGTAAACGATCTTTTATGTTGGCCAGAAGTGTATCAGTGAATAATAATTGTTAAAAGAGCTCGACAAAAGGTGGTGAATAAAAAGTGTAAAAATAATGAGAGAGTGTGGGAAGTAGAATGGGGAGAAATAGACCTGGTTGTTAACGAGAGTACTGGTTGTAAGTATAGATTAGCATAGGAACATTTTATACAATAGAGTTTAGTAAGAGTAGAGAAGTAACATTAAAAAGAATATAAAAAGAAATAACAAGACAGAGACCATAATTCTTGAATCAATAAAATCATATTTGATTTTACTTAAACATGTGTTAGAGTAAGTTATTACGCCCGTTCAACATAACCTGTCCTGTATGGAAAATCTCGCCTAAACGAACCTGGTAAGTAATTCAAAGTAAATAGTGGGGAAATGTATTAAGGTTTCCATATTTGTCCTTTTAAAAATATTGGTGGCGACCTACAAGTTTGGGAATCTTCTGTTTTTGGTAAGTCAGGGCGAATGCGTAAAAGGTAAGTAAAAGTTTAATATAAGGGGGGGGTAAGGAAATAGACCGTAACAGAAGCCTGCTTGAAATGTTATCACAAGCATTCAGCTGGCATAGCAAGTTCAATGATAGTAGCCCTGCTTCGCTGTAACAGGTGCGTAATCTGCCAGTGTCGGCTGTCGGCTGCTAGAGAGCTTTTAGTGTCAGTGATAAGCAGCGTTGTAGTGCCGGTTCCTTTGTAGGTACAGCTTTTCTCTTCAGTTTTACAGCGATTTTATTAAAGTTTCCTACATAATCAAGGGGCCTAAGGCCTAACTGGTTAACTCTGTCTGCAGTACTTATACCTGCAAGTGATAAATTTCTGTTACTTTTGATTGTGTCAAGTGAATCATAAAATCATAAAGAATGGAGGTAAGTGTAACCTGTGTAACAACACTGGTATTTTGTTTTGTCTAGTTTAAAAAGTGGTACTGTATGCCGTACCCACTTGCAGAGGTGCAGAATATATTTGAGACTAATAATTTCCCCACGAAATAAATTTAATAAATAAGTTTGATGTTATTTATCTAGGCAGATTACAATAGTTTAGTTCTTTATTTGTTTGCAAAAACGAGTAATTTCTGATTCTGCATAGGTAGTATGTAATATATTTATTGCACTACACAATACCTGGTTTCATATAGGAAAATATATTTTAAATTTTAATAATAATCCATTTGTGCAAAATTTCTTTTCCATTGCTGTATTCATGAACTGATAAATTTAAAACCATTTCTAGATGAAATTTTTTTCTATTTTCAAAGCATAATTCTTGCTCAAGTGTTATGTAAAATCAAAAATATATACAAGTATAGATATTATCGTTACAAGAGAGTAAACACGAATTATAAATTATAACGAGTAGTTTTTTTTTCAACAAAAAATGTAACATCGACAACGTAAAAAAAAAATCGGGCACAAACACAAAACATCAATGTTAAACAAATATCGGCTTGAATAAATCGATGGTAAAAACATCGATGTTTTGATAACATCGACATCGATGTCGCATCCCTATGCCATACACTATTGCGCAGTTTCTAGACTTCCATTATATGTATATATCGTTACGACGCTGCTGCTTTTGTCGAGTTTGTTTTGATCGTCTCTATCGTGTAGGGAGTAAAATTTAAAAAAAACTCGCTGCTGTGTTTATTTAGTCGTTTCCACTTATTCCTTATTCTTCGGTTCTCCACTTATTCGTATAAGTAAGACTCACTTTACTCCCTCCACGCACGCTCATAAAGGTGACCTTCTAGCGAACGTGGTATAGAAAAGGCTTTTTATTCTTGAAAAAATCTAAAATAGTATTAAATATAATAAATTTTACGATTCTTTTTTAGGGAATTATTCAAAAAGGAAACAAAAAGAGAAGTTTTGGAACTTTAGACAGTTTCTTTGTTTGTGAAACAAAAGTAAGCAAGCCTTCTCCTGATAAAAGCAGCCCAGCTGTTATTACAGGACAAAACGTGGATAAAAATGAAGATATGAATCAACCATCAACATCAAGAGCCGATCAAATAAAAAATGATCAGTCTATTTTAGATATGAGTATCGATACGAGTATGGGTCCAAGACAACCTAGGATAAATTTCCCTCGGCGGACAATAGGAGGAAGGCCGAGATCGTTTCAAAGCCACTGGTACGACAAACATTTTTGGCTAGAATATTCGGAAAAGAAAGATACTGTGTTTTGTTTCACATGTCGGCATTTCTCATTGCAAAAAAGCAATGAAACTATTGTAAACCATGGGTATGACGATTGGAAAAACCTAGGTAAAATGCTTAAAAAAACATGAGATGTCAAACGCACACAAATTTAGTGCTAGCAAGTATAAGGGGTGGTTAGATTCCCAAAAAACTGGTACAGTTAACCCTAAAATAAGTGAACAGTTGGGACAAGAAATTGAAAGAAATAGACAAACATTAAAATCTATTATTAGAAGTGCACTTTTCTGCGTAAGACAAAACATAGCCTTGAGAGCTCATCGGGGGGGTAAAACAAGAAAAAGAAACGAGATGTCTCAAGTTGTTAATCAAGGTTATTCTGAAGATGAAGATGAGAAGATTACTAATGAGAAGTCAAATAAAATAAGTATGTCTGGCAATACAGGTAATTTCAAACAGCTAGTCCATTTGCTTTCTCTTGAAAATGAAACACTACATAAAAATTTGCAAACCATGCCTAAAAACGCAAAGTATACCTCTAACACAGTGCAAAATGAGATTCTTACTATAGCTTCTGACATAATTTCTCGAAAAATAACCGAAGAAATCAAAAGTGGCAGCCAGGTCTTTGGCTTGATCGTCGATGAAGCGAGAGATGAAGGGAACAAAGAACAAATGAGAATTTGTTGCCGCTACCTTGATTGTTCTGGTATAATAGAACGATTCCTTGGTTTCGTAGAGTTAAAATATCTTGATGCTCAATCACTGGCAAATACAATTAAAGAATTTTTGTATCGTATTGGACTTGATGTTCAGTACTGTGTTAGCCAGTCCTTTGACGGAGCTTCCGTCATGTCAGGTAAATTTAATGGTTTACAGGCAAAAATAAGACAAATGGCAAAGAATCCATGTCCTTACGTGCACTGCCACGCACACAGAGTGAACTTGGTTTTGGTTGATGTAAGCAAGAATGTCCAGGAGGTCCATGATGTCATTGGAATTTTGGAAGCTATATATGCTTTTCAATCTTCATCAACTTTGCGGCACAGTATTTTTTCATATCGGGTAGAGACCAAAACTGGAATAAAACATTTAAAAGTTCTCCAGCATGGAGATACGAGATGGGTTTCAAAATACAAGAGTGTGCATTTTTTCAAAACCCACTTAAAATCATTTGTAAAATCCCTAAAAGCCTGTGCAAATAGCCAAAAATCAAAAGAAGCTGCTGAAGCTAAAGGTCTCCTTCTTCAACTGACAAGTATTGAAGTAATATTTGTACTGTTGCACTGGATGAAATCTTGGCTTGTGTGAACATCCTCTCGCTACAACTCCAATCGCCTGTTGTTGATGTCATGAAATGTTTAATAATCGTGGAAGCAACAACAGAAAAGTTGAAGCAGTTCCGAACTGATGAAAAGTTAGAGGAACTATACAAAGAGTCTCAAGATATTTTCCAGAATTATGTTGCTGATGAATTTCCAAAACAAAGTCAGAGAATACAAGCATCATCCTCTCGCCTCAAGGACTACTTTATTCTTGAAACAACCGGTAAAGGAAAAGTAAGTTTGTCAACTGAAATCGATGCTGAGAAGATAAGACTTAGAACAGCTTTCTTCAGTATAGTTGACAACATGCTGGGCGAAATGCAAAGGAGGTTTTCAGACAATGCCAGCCTTCTACGGTGCACCGCGGCATATGATCCCAAATCTGACGCCTTTTTAAGCTCAGAAATTCTGTGTTCTTTTGCCAAGCTCCACAACAAAGATGAAAAAATTTATTAGAAGTTTGAAGTCTCAGTGTAACCTAGGACAGTCAGTGTTCATGAATTGTAAATACGCTGTTAATTTCTACAGAGATGTTGCTGGATTCGGTCCATCTTTCAGTGAACTTAAGGAAGTTATTTCACTGCTATTAGTTATCCATGTGTCTTCAGCATCATCAGAACGAAGCTTTTCCACAATGAAACAACTTAAAACCTACTTGAGGTCTACCATGATGGGACAGCGATTACATAGCCTGGGCCTTTTATGTATAGAAAAAGAGGAAAGCTACAATCTGTTGTGTAACCCAGACATTGTACTTCATGAATTTGCTGCTTCAAAGGGTAGGCGAATGAACTGTTTGCTAAAGTAAATGGAACATTCACTTAACGTATGATCTGTAAATTTTTCTCAGAATTTTGTCTGTTATTAACTGTAGTGATGTTTCTTATTTATGAATTTTTGAAATTTCATAACTTATTTTTGTTTTCATTCTGTACTTGATGTATTAATTGTTTTCAGTTAGGTGATTAGTCATCAGTGGAAAACATTTTGCCCTTAGATCATAGATTAATTGTATATAACAATATGTTCTTAGTATTTTTATCTTCCACTTATTATCATTGTTATTCTTTTACTTATTTCTTTCACTTATATGATCCATTAATTGTTTCTAGCTTTATACTCATTTAGCTATAATAATTTTTAAATGAGACGTTATCATTTACTTTCAAATTTTTTCGTTTATGGTTTTACATTTTAAAAAGTTACTATAAGTTACACTTACAAACATTTCCATATTGTCAAGCATTAACGTTTAATAAATATTATTTTGCCAATGCAACTTTTTGTTTTTATTTTACAAATACCCCCCCCCAACCCCCCGGAATTTGGCCTACCCAAAATAATAATACTAGAACCGCCCCTGATCCACTGTATTTGCCTTTAGAGATATTCACTGAACTATACCATCAGCTGAAACCAGAATGAAATAAACATTTTCTAATTGTGTCTGGTTTCACTTTATTCCATGCACTCTTAATCCAGCTAATAGCACATGCTATTGTCACCAACTTGGCCAATTCATACACTGAAATGACATAATCCATTTTAGCCACAAGTGAATGCAAAAGCTTTTTATTGTAATTGACTTTAAAAGGTTTTATTACTCGTTGGTTCATTGGTTCAAGACAAGATTAGCCAATAAACATTTTAATTCTAAATTTGACATTTCTTGGCAGTGACAAGGCACCACAAAAAGGATAATTTTTCTCTCTTGGCAGTGCATTTTTTATTCAAGGTACATAGCCTAGAACTAAAAATTTCACATGTCATCCAAGCTTTCCTGTTAGCATGCCAAGACACACTGACAAGTAAAAATTCTTGAAGCACCATGGAATGGGCTACCATGTGTATCACTCAAGGTTGATCTTTTTCCCCACAAAGATTAGCACGAAGCCCTATTGTTATCCACTGTTTGGCAATTTTTCCACCTCCGCCTTTACAGTGTTGTCTTTTCAGAGTTAACGCTTGTCAGGAATTGTTCTGTAGAAAAGTTCCATCTTATCCATATTAAAAATGTCCTGTACAGAATATCGCTGCACTCTTGTCTTCCAATCATTGACGATATCTTGATTCACACCAAACTTTCTCCGCACACTGCCCAGAACACTATGTTATGTCAAAAAACTTATTGACCCAGCCACTACTTTTACTAAAATTTTCTATTCTGAAATTTGAAGCAAATTTACAAGCTTTTTCTTGTAGATCGGGGCCACTAATTGGTATTCCTCTAGAATGAGTGCAATTAAACCACTCTAAAACAGCATTACTTACTTCTTCATACAGTTACCACCTTCTTTTCTTCACATTTTTGTTACTTTTCTGCCAATTGTTTAATATATCGATACTGGTTAGCAATCTTATTTTGGATTTGTGTTTTACCACAACTATATAGTTTAGCTACAATTCTCTTTGCAATTTGCCATTTTTACTTTCATTGATCATGCATATTTTCTCATCTCGTGAAAGCACAGACATTTTTCTTTTAACAGCACTTGCCATCACAACTAGAAACGGTACACTAGGACAACATAATAGATGCTGCGATAATAATATACGGTATTCAGTGTATGGTTTCTTATAATAAAAGTTCATTCTTTCTTTTGTTGTGTCTACAAGAACTGTTGGAAATAAAGGCTGAACATGCAGTGTGGATAAAACTGTAGGATAAGTGAGTAGCATTCCTGCCTAATCATAATACAAAAGATTGGTTTTCCAAAGTTCTGGGAACTGCAATGAATAGTTTTACTGATGGAGTGGTCATTTTCAAGAGGTGATGAAGTATTTTCGATCTTACACTAGTGGTCACTGGTCAGGAAAAGGGGTGGACATCTTATAAGGGTCAAAAATTCATTGGTCTTATGGGAATATAAATCCATTTATCAATTATTGGTTGTGATGAGAGGGGGTCCTAAAGGGGTGGTTATGTGGAGAGGTTTCACTGTATTTAGAGTTTTTAGTAACTACATGTGTTTTGGCGAGTGTTTATATATGAGGGTCATCTCAAAATTAAAAAGAAAACTATACTTTTATTCAAAAACCTGTTTTATTTTTCCAGACCTGTCAATATGCTTTCTGTACCATAAAAACAGTTTTTGAATTCCTTCTTTGAACCAATGCATGTCCAGATTTCAGAGCCAGGGGTTGACTGTCTGTTTCACTTCCGTATCTGTTTTGAAATGTTGCCCTCCCAGGTGTTCTTTGAGATGGGGGAACAGCTGGAAATCACTCAGAGCCAAATCAGGTGAACATGAGGGATGGTCAAAAATCTCCCATCAAAAGGGCTCCAACAAATTCTGCATGACTTGCAAGGAATGAGGACATGCATCGTCGTGGAGCAGAAGAACTTTATTACTCACCAAACCGGACCGTTTCTGCTTTATGGCTGATCGCAGTTTTTCCAAGTCTCGCAATACTTCTCTGCATTTATTGTCACCCTGCTAGGCAGATACAATCAATGAGCAAAACATGTTTAGCGTCCCCCCAAAAAACTGTAGCCATCACTTTTCCAGTGGAGTGTGCAACTTTGGCTTTTTTCAGCGCGTTCTTACGATCTTCCATGCCTTGTCATTTCATTTTAGGAATATAATGATGAACCCATGTTTCTTCTCCTGTTACGAAGCTGTTCACTAGATCATCTCCGTTTTTCCAGAATGTGTTTAGCAACTTGTGTGCGGCAGCAATCCTCTTCTCTTTTTGTTCTTAAGATAACAAATGGGGTGCCCACCATGTGCAAACTTTTCAAAATCGCAGCTCATCACTGACAATCCTCCCTATTGATGCTCGACTTGTCTGGATACTGTCCGGTAATCGCACAAGAATTTTGTCAAGGATGACGAGTCTATCCTCCAACACAGTTGGCAGTCGGCTTAACGGCCTCAACAAGAGCTGGATTCACAGTTAACATTGAGGGTTTCTCTTTAAAGAACAATATATGCCATCTGCAGATCATTTGAATGCTCATCCACTCAGGTCTGTAAACAGAAACTTGGTGATGATGAATTTCAGCCACTGATTTATTTTTTACAGCAATAAACTGAATCACACTATGCACTTTTGTTACCACTACATACAAATAAAAGTTCTCCAACCTTCGTCAGCCTACTTGGACTTTCCCTTTGGAAAAGGAAACATACTTTTGAGATGTCCCTTGTATGTTTCTTTATAACTCAAAATATTTTATTATAAAACAAGAACAAGTGTAAGGGGCACATTACTCAGTACATTATTGCCACACAGAGAGTTCTCACAGAAAAGGGGTAAAACTGGGGGTAAAAGCAAACAACGTTCCAACCTGCAAACATCAATATGTGGTTCCACATATGAAACTACACCTATGGCTACAAACTTTTTTTTATCAAAGTAATGTGAAGTGTTCTTGTTTGTCTTGATGGAAGAAGTATAAAATTGGTCTGAAAGACAGTTTAAACTCCACTTGGACTATGGGCTGAGTATTTTTGTTTTGGGAAGAAGACGGGCACATGCACAGAATGTATGTAAGCTTTTCTCTCACACAAAAAATCTTGTCACGGCTGTACTATATACTGCGTAAAGTACATTATTAGGTATTCATAATCAAGTGAACCAGAATTATTACATATTTTAGATTTTAGATGACAATAGATTTTTGAACATTTTATAATTTTTGGTCATATCTCTTAATGTTAACTTTTTAACAGATTTCAAAACAGGTTTTGAAATACATTTATTTGATTTCAAATAAATTGTTGGTTGCAGGCGACTGTTGGCTGAGGCAGCAATAAAGAAGTTAGACTTGGAAACAGCAGAAGCAGCATTTGTCCGGTGCAGTGATTACTGGGGCATACAGCTTGTCAAACGACTGGCAAATGTCACTAACGACCAGCTCAAACAGGCTCAAGTTGCAGCTTATTTTAATGATTTTGATGAAGCTGAAAGACTGTATTTAGAGGCTGATAGAAGGTAAGTTATGATAATGTGTGTGTGTGTGTGTGTGTGTGTGTGTGTGTGTGTGTGTGTGTGTGTGTGTGTGTGTGTGTGTGTGTGAGAGAGAGAGAGAGAGAGAGAGAGAGAGAGAGAGAGAGAGAGAGAGAGAGAGAGAGAGAGAGAGAGAGAGAGAGAGAGAGAGAGTTGTGCAAACAAAAGAACTGAGAAACTAAAAATCATCAGTCTGATGTTTTGTGTTTCTCAGTTTCAGTGATAGTCAGTTAGCACTTGAAAACTGTGGAGACAGTGAAAGGCCTCTTCCAGTATGAAAATGTTTAGAGGTTAGACAAGAAACAGTGATAGAAACAGACAAGAAACAAGAAACAGACAAATCATAAATATTAAGCTTATTATCACTTTTTTTTTGTTGTTGTCACTTTTTTGGGGTTTTGACTAGTCTCCTTAACAATACCACATTCCTTTTTGGAGGGAGGGTCAGTATTTGCTAAATTTAAATTTACTGCACAACTTATTTTTTGTGAAGAAAACATACAAGATGAAGTAAAATATTTTTATTTTCAGAGTAAAATGAGTAAATCTTCCTCATCTATGTAGCTATACTGTAAGTGAAAGGGAAGAGGCAAGAATCTCTTTTCCACTTGACTGTTTTTATCTTTTTTCAGGGCACTCGGTTTTATTAATTTGAAAAATTAAATTGCAATCCATGTGCCACTTTTAAATTAGTGAGTTAAGTAAATTTTGACTTATAATGGGAAAGTGCAAAATTTTTAAAATTCATTTGGATCAAGATGATTCCCAAGCAATCAAAGTGAAGGATCAAGGAAGAACATGATAGTGAAAATGTTTATTTTTTGTCCGAGGCTTTCACAGCTGGCTTCAATGTTATGAGAAATTTTGCAGCCTTCTGTACTGAAGATGGCCGTCGAAGGCACGGCCAGATGTTTCCATCAAACAACGTTGGACCACACCCTTACAGTGCGGCAAGCCAAAGTTCTCATGTTTATTGTTTATTTATGACTGATAAAAATGTCTTATCAAACTTTCACAATAACTCATTTGGTGCCTATCATACCAAAGCTAATAGATACAGATAGGGTTGTATACAAAGTTTTTAATGCTTATTTACAAGAATTGTTACAAAAAGAAAAAGTTGAGGAGGAAAGGAAAGATTGCAAGGAAAGTAAGAGAATTTTAAAATGTTAAGAAACAAAACAAGAAAAAGACAGTAGAAGAAGAAGAAAGGAACAAAGTATTGCATAAAGAAAAGGAATGAGTTATGGACAGTATTTCATGTTTGTTATAGAAGCCTACAGATATAGTTGAGAAGATAATAATAAAAAACAACAAATTTTTAAGGAAGAAGCTCAGGGAACAAAATTAAGGAATATACTCAGGGAAGTTTATATAGAAGGGACAATAGAAGTTTCAGAGGATGCTGATCAGTAAAGGCAAACTGTAAAAACTGGACAATCTTCCATAGAGAAGAACAAAAATAACATTGAATTCAGAGTTTTACAACAAAGAATCTAGCTGTCTGAGAAACTTTTTTAGAGTTGAATTTATTTGCTTCAATGGTAATTAGACCACCGTGTTGCACTTGTTTAATAATAAATTTCATTTAAAGGAAAGAAAACAAAAAGGTAATCAGCTGGCAAGGGGAGTAGCTTTTTCTTTCCTTTCTTTGCGTTGCTTCTGAATTGTTTTTGAATATTTTGTCTTCTCTGTTTGCTTCCCTGCATCTGATGATTTTACTTCTTTCATACACAAATGTAAGATTTATATTTAATTAACAAAAAAGTGTTTGGAATGTACGAACTATGAGAAAGGCAGGAGCTTTGAGGATTTTGTTTGAAAATGGGATTGGAAAAGTACTCCATAGCATTTGGAGTGCTGCAAAAAATCAGTTGGAAAGGGAAAGGTATGATGACATCTGGGAATCGTGTATTGTTTTATTGTGGAAACAAATTTGGGAGACATGGAACGTGTTTCATAATGAAAAATAAAGAAACAAATTTGGGGGACATGGAACAGGTTAATGCATAAATAAATTAAGACAGTGATATTAACATTTGACCCTGTCAATGAAGGAATATATATGCTAAGAGTCAAGGCTAAATTCGTCAATTTGACACTACTTTGTGTTTATGCACTGACAGAAGAAGCAGAAGAGACTGAAATGGAAGTGTTTTATTAACAGCTGGAACAAGCTTACAACATAGCTCTGAAATATGATGTTAAATGCATATTAGGCGACTTGAATACCAAAGTCAGAAAGGAAGAGATTTTAAAGAAGTGACAGGGAAGAAAGGCTGCATGAAGAAGGTAATAACAATGGCCTCCAATTAATAGATTTTGCTATGATCAAGAGTATGATTGTAAAAAGTACCTGCTTGGAGAGAAAGAACATAAAGAAATGTGGTGTTCTCCAGATGAGGCCATGATAAACAAAATTGACCATGTAGTAGTTAATAAATATCATGGATCTGATGCCACAGACAATTTTGTAGAGAGGCAGACGGAGATTCTGGCCACAACCTGGTAAGAGTTAAATATAGCAGAAGATTGACAAAATTAGAAAATGTAAGAAAACAAAAATAGAAGAGAGAATCAATATTGAAAAACTTAAAAGGGATGATGAAATAGCTTCTGTTTATAAAGAATGTTTGAGTAGTGAGCATAGACAGAAGACACATGATGTACAAGTTGGAAGAGAAATGGAAAAAGCTGACTCAGGCTATTGTAAAAAGTGGAGAGGAGACATAGGAGTGCAAAAGAAGTCATATAGCAAGAAGTGGTTCGATTTAACAACAAGTGTCAACAAGTGGTGCTAGAAAGAAATGATGTAAGAAACAGAATGTTGCATAGAAAACAAGACCATTTGAAGAGTATAAAACTAAAGGAAGAAAAGTAGAGTATGCAGAAAGAAGAAATGTGACTTTGAAAAGAGAAAAATTGAAGAGGTTGAAGAAGCAATTGGCAGGGGAAACACAAGAACATTCTATCAGAGAGTTAAAGAAGAAATGAAAGGATTTGGACCTAGAACTGTCTCATGCAAAGATAAGGATGGAAATCTTCTGGGAAACAAAGACAGAATAAAGGAGAGATGGTGATCTTATTTTGAAGATGTAGTGGTTCAGTATTTAATAATTGTGTAATAATTGAATTTACGAGTTAAGGTACAATAAAACATTTAAAAATATCGTGTGAAACTTTTTGCAAGGGTTAACCAGGGATATCGTTTAGTGTACTTGGCAGAGAATAATAGGCAAATACAATTATACAAATACATATTTATAAGTATTACAAGCAGAATTTATTCAACAAATGACACACATGATGATATGAATATATGAATTTAAAATATGGCTTGAAGGTTAAGTTTCTGTTAACATACAATAGTAGTTTTCTACTTACATACCTCCTTTGCTTTATTTATAATTTAATACACGATTTACTGCATTCAATGCTCTGCTCTTTTCACTTCACTTTAAAACACCACCACTTTTCACTGGGTATTTGAATTTTAAGGATTTTTTGGGCATCGTAGCTGTAGATCATTGAAGACACCATTAAAAGCTGACGGTCGCTGCTCTCCGCATCTCGCCTCCGTTATAGTTATTTGATGGTGTCTATGGTGATGACCTAGTATTTCCTTGAACTGAGTAGCGTGTCCGGGTCTTACAAATTTAAATGTTAAACTTCACTGGTTATATATTGAACATTACATTAATGAGCTGACAGTAAATCCTGTCCGCCAATTGCTAAAATTAAATTAAAACCCCTTTTTTTCTTTATATTAGTTTCTATTTCACTTGACTTCTACTAACGGTTTAAAATTCTAGAACTTTGACATAATTCGTCTTGTAACGGTACAGAAGTTCGGGGTTTATTTTATTCTTGAATAAATGGTAATAACGGGGAATCACCCAGACAGAGTTTCAGTTTAATAAGCAGTGGGTACTTTTGAAACACCCAGTTGTCGGTTCGTCCTATAAGCCCAGCAACATGCGTCAAATCCTGGAGCATTGGAATGTGTCAGAGTGCGCGTATGCCCGCTCGTACAGAGTGAATATCATGTACGATTTTCCTGGTCGTCGGATGCGAGTCTACAGTAATTAGCGTTAAGCAATGAGAACGCAAGTTGCCACGAGCAGGAGGACGCTTGGCCATCTTGAAAACGTCGAACTAAACTCAGTCGGTGTCTAAACTCAATACCGCGCAGTTGCGTGGGTGCGCAGTCCACCTAAAATCTACTTTAAAATGTAGACCGACTGGCAGAAAAAGTGTACATAAGCAATCAAGAAGCATCGGTCGTAGTCAAAACTAGAGAAACACTTAGCGTCACCTATTGAAACCGGCTGGTTCAGTAAATAGGCTCTCAAGCCTAAATTTTAATCAAAGTGCTAAAAGAATGTGAGTCAACTATAAATACTAATGTAATACAATAGTCAAACAGCAATGAAACTTCTAACAATATTCAGTGAACATTACAATAACCAGTGAAACCATAATTCGGAACTACTAAGTGAACTAAAATGGACTGATTTCAAAACGTGCTCTTCATGGACATAACCAAAGGGAAGTTACAGTATAATTTAAGTAAAAAAGCGCTAAATAAAAAGAAAGGGGGAAAAGTGTGAAAGCTAGCGTGTAAGAACAAAGCACTTGGTTGCCTTTATTTACTCTAATTAAATATTTACTCTAATTATAAGAAAAAATATACTAAGTTCTGTTTGATTTAAATTCTGAAAGTAAGGAAATTACCAAAAAGAGAATAACAAAAAGAATTTTAAATAAAGTTGAGTTAGTTAAAACATTCCAAATGAGAGTAATTATTATGCCGTAGAACCCTAAATCACACTTATAGTTCACGAGTTCGCGTGAAGAATCCTGGGACCCGAAAAGGTAAGAGTTTTGGAAAATGTTTATCTTTTATTAATTAGTATTGTTGCAAATAAATTGTAGCTTCTCAATGGCGCTTCCGAACTAGGGACAAATTTATAATTTAAATTAGTTGTAGCGTCTCAATGGCGCACCGAACTTGGACAGTTTGTACAAATAAATTTTGTACAGACCACTTTACTCGTGAGTATAAGGTGATTTGGAGGTTAAGGCAGAGTACGTATAAATTATGAAAGAACGATGTTATGCTATAATATGTTATACATAAGTGATGCTTATACTATTAAATAATACTGAATGCATGTAAAATAAGGATTGTTAAGATATATGATAATTTTATAATTTAAAAAATGGCAGGAAATAACGAAAATAATATAATTGACGTAACTGACTTTAATGAATCAGCTGTCATGAGCGGCCTTGGAGTCCATTCGACTCCGAATGTGGGTCAAGACAATAAAATAGTCGAATTAAGTGTTACCGATGAAACAATTGTTACAGAGGACTGTGGAGTTTAATTAACCCCAACCTCAACAAAATGTAACAGTCAATTTAATAATGATATAATGAGTATTTGAAGAACAATATCAAAGGATATTAATGAACAAAAGAATGATTCTGATGTTAAGTTCAATAAAATAAATTCCCAATTTGATAAATTAAGCAGTGATGTTAGTGAATTGAAAGAACACAATAAAGAAGTAAAGAGTGATTTCGATAAAATAGATAGTCGTTTTGATGACATGAATGCACAAAATGTTAAATTTGAAATTAATATGAATAAATGTTTGAATGAGATTGACGAACGTCTTAATACAATTAAAGAACAAATAATAGAATCAATATATACAGGTAAGTGCAGTATAAACAAAAATAATGAAGAAATAATTAATGAGGTAAGTGATAGTTATAAAAATGAATTAACAAGTGATAGTGGTAAGATAGTTGAAAACGAGATATATAAAAACGATATAATGAAAATTAATAGTGATGATGAGAATATAGAGATACATGTGAGTGATGAGAGAGAAAGGAGAGTAGGGGGTTGTGAAGGGGTAGAAATCAGTGTTTATAAGTTAGAGAGAGAGTAACTTAGATTTTGTGGATATGAGGCAGAGGGCGAATTTTCCCCAGGTTTATTGTGAACCAAGGTGTTTACAAATGTTGTTGTTGAAGGGCAAGAGTCCCTTGTGGGAAGACATGGTGTCTTCAAGTTGTTCCCTGAATTTTTGTGATGTTCCTGGAAGAGCCAGGAGGTGTTTTTATGAGTTAGTGCCCTCTGCATGGGATGATAGAGAAAGTGTGAAATGGCGTTATGATGAGAGATATTTTGAGAGAGAGTTGTATTTTGATAGGAAGATAGAGTTGTTTGAGGTTAGTGGAAGTTATAAAGGGTTAGTTAAGAAGCTAAAATTTGAAGGAGTAGATTATATGAAAAACTTACCTCATGCAGAAATGAGTGCCAGAGTAGTAGATGAATTTGATGTCGAAGATAATACGCACTTACCTGGCGATGAAACAGTTGTAACAGCAGGTGTGAATCATGATGAATTGATTACCTATTTAATTGTAACAGACAATTGACCATAAGGGAGAATTGACCATACCAAATGTCGACAGGAATTTTGAATTAATAGTATGCAATAAGGTTTGTAAATACTATATTGATACAATGGAGAAAATTGATGATGATGATTATTATAAATATAATAGCAATATGTCTTTAATGGTAAATGAATTGTGTAAACGTAAAATCAGACTAATTTTCGATGATGGTGGTTAGTTAAATAGTGAATGAATTAGTTAACGATGAATTAGTTAATAGTCATTTAATTATTTTAGTTTATGGTAATTACTTGGCTAACTTATGTAGTGAGGTGTGGTAAACAATAATATGATATGACGAAAAATTGTAGATAAATTTGTAGTGAGGTAAATTGTGTTTGTGTAGTAGGTTAGGTTGTACTATGTATTTCATGTAAACAATGTATCTATGCAAGGTGAATTGATTGTATAATAATGATAATAATAATATTTGATCAGACTAAATAAATCATGATGAAGTTTATCATGCAAATAAATGAATTGTAATTGTTTTGAAGTAAGGTGATTAAAGTAACTTTGTGTTTTAAGAAACTGATTGAATTAGATAAAATTGAGATGAATGAATGAATTAATTAATGTTGTATAAATGAACTTTGGTAATAAATTTAAATGATTTTCTGAGAATTATACTTTATAATAAATAATTAACAAATGAGTAAACGTAGAATGTGATTAGTTGTTGAGTCATATGGTTATTATAATGTATGAGAAGGTACATATGGTTATGTACGCTATATTTGTTGTGACAAATGTTTATAGTTTGAGTCTATGACAAGTGATGATGTTTTATTTGATTAAATGATTGACCATATCGATGGCCTAGTTCAAGACAGCAACAACTCAAAAAACACGATTTTGAGTTATTGCTTGATAGGCATTGTTCACATGCTGCTCTACATATTTCAATAAAGAACCAAGTCAAAACATAAATATTGTAGGCCCGAAAAGTGTTAATTCACTCTAGAAATATTTTTGTGCTTGCATAAACCTAGTTCAATACAGCAACATTTAGACATGTTTCTGTTTAGAACAGAAACTGAAGGATTAAATGTTAAAGGTAATCGAAAAAGCAGAAAACGCACCAGTCTACCGGACAAATGGGCGAAAAATGTGTCAAAAAAAAAGGAGAAACTTGGGCAAAAGCTATGTCAATGTCTCAGGTCATGTTGTAGAAGAACGAGCTGTAAAACTACCTTGCAATGACAAATGTAGGTTGAGTTGTTCTACAAGGATAACAGAAGAAGAAAGGAAGGCTCTTCACAATAGTTATTGGAAAATGGGCAGCATTGACCGACAAAGAGACTACCTAATTCAAAGTATGACAGAAATACAGTCTAATTACATATACAAAAAGATTGACAGCAACAGGTCACTGAACTATGGCTATTACTTGGATATTTGTGGTTCGAACATTAGGGTGTGTAAATTATTTTTTCTAAGAACTTTAGATATTAGCAGCAAAATGATCTTCTCTGCTTGTAAGAAAAAGAATGATGAAGGTGTAATAGAACCAGATAAGCGAGGGTGGCATGGTAAGAGTGGAACACAATTACCTCCAGAGTTGAAGGCAGGTATTAAAAGGCACATAGAATCATTTGCGGTAGTAGATTCACACTATTGCCGCGCATCTTCTACAAAGAAGTATTTGGATGGAAGTTTAACACTGGCAGCAATGTAACACATGTATGTGTCTGCATGCAAGGAAAACGGAGAGCCATATGCAAAATTAAGTATGTATGAAACTATTTTTAATACAGAGTATAACATTGGTTTTTGTAGGCCAAAAAAAGATCAATGTGCTCAATGTGACAGCTACAAAAATAGTTCAGATGAAGAAAAAATTGAGAAACAAGCCACTTATGACAGTCAACATTCTTGAAAAACAACTAAGTAGAGCAGAGAAAGAAAGTGATGTAAAGAACGCAGAGAAAAACAAAAATCTCCAGGTTTGTTGTTTCGACTTACAAGCTGTTATTGCGCTTCCTTGTGGAGATGCCAGTCAGTTTTATTATAAAAGAAGACTCTCTTGCTACAATTTTACGGTTTTTAACACTTCTGAAAAAAAAAGGAACGTGCTACTTATGGCATGAAGGCATCGGTAAAAGAGGCGCAAACGACATCGCAAGCTGTGTATTGAAGCTTGACTTGTTTTTGAGTTATTAAAATATTGAATTTTGTCCCCATTTAGGGTGTCAACTGAGGCTGTACCAGTTTATTAATGTTTAAAATATTGAAATTCTAGTCACTTACCTTACCGATAACTTACCAAGGTGTCGTCTGATGTACTCTGGCAGAGTAAAACCACAGGTGAATGCAAATTAACAAACACATATTTTTATAAACTCAAATAAAATGTTACTTTATTTATTTAGCATGACATTTTTTCTTTTTTATTTCTAGTTTGAATCTACTGATACACTCCATTCCTTTTATCGTACGACATGATACATAATGAATTGTGAAACTACTTCAAATTGTGACTTTTACTGTTGAGTCATGCTTTTTCTAGGAGTAACACTCCGAGCAATATTTAATTCACATATGCATGCTATCAAAATTCATTTACTACTGACTATAACATAATGATTAACTTATTATCTACAAAAGCGACCCAGATTGCTCACGCTCTCACTCATACCATTTAAATTTTCCCCATACTTTATATTTAGCGCTTTATAAAAATTACGGCAAGAATTAAGAAGAAAGTTGCACTGTTACTTCTCTGTACGTCCTGGTCGACCCGTGTTGTACTCTGTGGGTTTATTCCCTCACATGTCCGAAAATAGTTCTCACATTTTGTTTTCTATGTCACTGTAAAGTAATCTGTTCTCACGTTATTTTTTATTCCACTTTATATTATCAATTTAGCCACATTTTAATACTTTAAAATTACAAGCTGAAGTTTTAGGCTGACGAGTCTATGTGTTAACGTCCGGCCGGGGTTCGGTCTCTCAATAGACTGCGGAGTTTTTTGCGCGCACACAGCGAAAGAATTTCTTAATACGTGACCAAACTCTGGGAAAGTTGGCCGTCCGAGTGCACGGTTGAAAGCACGGGCGCGCCCTCTTTGCAATCTGCACATACCAATGTCAATTCACATCCGTCTCAATGCTATAGTCTATTCACTGTAATTTCTTAGTTGCAAACAATGTTGAAAAGATTTCACTTACAAAATCCCATTGGTCTGTACCGTTACAATACCCCCCCAATGAGAGGTTTTTCTGCCGAAACAGAAAAACTCTCATTGCTAACCCCTAAGGGGATCGGTGAGGATATGGTGCCAACAACCCCCTGTTAATTTCTAAACACATCATTGGTAAACTACCCCCCTAGCTCGGCGACCATGGCTGCACCTGAACGAGATTACTGGACTTCTCTGTACGAGATCCCAACACCATAAAATCAGACAGATACTCACCATAGTACCACCTAACCTTGTATCATTCCGTCAAAAAATCAAAACCTGGCCTTATACCATACCAGATCCTCAACCGATATGTTCCCCCTTACATGCATACTGGGTTGCTTTTAGCAATTACTGGGTGCGTACACATTTTCGTTATTAATTAAACACAAACTCCCTACTTCTTGACATCAACTCTCAAAAATAATCTCTCAAATCAATTATATAAATTTCGTTCGATAGAGCAATCAACCCAAGTCTCTTATCAAAGATTCTCCTTTTAGGATGAGTCATATGGTTTACTTTAATTAGTGAAGTTAATCATAAAAAAGTTTCTTTTTTTCTTTAAAAACATTCCCAAATTCTCCAAATGCATTTAATTTAATAAATAAATAAACAATGTAATAGTATAACTATATAGTAATATAGTAACCCATATAATAATAAACAAATTTATTATATTAAACTTATAATAAACAACCTATGACTACCATAACTTCGAAAATAGCTACACTTGATTACAAAGATAACATAAGATACACATCATGAGTCAGCTGACACCTTCCCTACTTATAATGAACATTACAATTTACAATGACGTACTTTAATGCAGTTTTTTTTTTCAAAAAATTTTAATTTCCCAAAATATTTCTTTTATCAATATCAAGAAAAAACAAAATTATTGAATTTAATTGAAGTAACAAAATTCATGAGTTAATCACTATAAACCTATCCTGGCTCTAACATCAGTTATCAGCTGATCCCTCTGGGTCAGGCGACTGGCCTTGCCCTATATACACCATGTAAAATTATACCATAAAAAACACAACATCTGTTCATAATCCTTACAATCTAACATCATAACAATAATGACACAATAAAACATAATAAACAAAATCTGATAAACATCTTATCTACTTGAGATAATCTTTTAAAAATCAGTAAAGTCATTTATAAAATATCATACAGAATATAACACATGTAAAGCAATTACATGTCTGAATATTTACATGTAATTAAATTCGTACAAGTTGTCTACGGTCAAACTACAATCATTTAGTTAGTCAGCATCATTAAGTTTCAAATTTTAGTTCGTTACTCCCCTGAGTAACCTCGCTTACCACACACACTATGACTCCCCACTGAACTGTGGCGTTCAGCTGCTTCCACAAAGACTGAATTGGTGGAGGAATTTTGGCATCTCGTTGTCCTTGCTTCGGCTTTACATTTTTTTTAAAAGGCTCAGATATCATAATATCTGAAGTTTATACTTATAACCTTAATGACGGGTCTATCACCTGTTTTACTGTTCCTACGCAAACAAGGTGATAGCCGCTGTTCCATAGTTCTGGGGATTTCCCCTAAGTGGCCCCCCATTAATTTCAAAATTCACTAATTTTAAGGACAACCAACTATGGTCAGTTTTACAATTGCTGCCCACAGCTGGCTGTCGTCCAAAACCACGATTAGTGCTGGTAAGACAGTAATCGCCCGAAAAGGCGGGGAAATCATCTTTCATTAGCATGTTTTTTTGTCATCATTTCTATACACTGTACGATAGCAATTAACATGAATATTATATTAACATATAACATAATATTATATAAGGTTGTACAGTGTATTTTACGCCCTATTTAAGCCTCCGATGATGGTAACGTGCCTTGACGTTACCACCAACACTCATCGCTATCTACAGTGGCACATGCCGCCGCTGCAATAGCATAACTAATAGCTAAACTTAAGCCCTTCTACTTTGCAGTCTCTACATGCCGTAATTGATTTACACTTCGATTAACACCAAACAACCCCCCAAAATCACTCTTTAACCTTGTATGATATAACATAGTAAACATGAACAATATCATTATTACAATTCACATTTAAATAATTTTTATAAAAAATTATCAACATTACAACTTGAACTTTCTATTAACTCTTTTTATTTATAATCTAAATTATTTAACATTTATTGGACCACTAGATTTTCCCAAAAATTCAAATTTATTATTAGCACTCATTTTGCATCATTTTACAATAATAATTTACCTAAGTTAGCTTCTTTTCAAACTCATTTAGTGCCTTTATAAGACTTTTACTTTACTTCAAGGTCATTATCAAATTCATACTTACATATGGTCAATCACTCCCTCTAATAAACACATGATTACTGTCATTAATTCCAAATATAAACAACCCATCACCACAATATCCCGTACAACCATGAAACAATAACATATACCTTCTGAAACAATAACGATAATATGATTCCACAACTAAATACATCTTACATCTATTCAATTACTGTTTATTATTACCAAGTTCAAATCTCAAAAATCATTTAAATTCATTAGCAAAATCTCGTTATATAACATTTTAAATTAATTAATTAATTCATCTCAACTTATTTTAATTCCATCAATTATTTAAAACACAACATTACTTTAATTACCTTCTTCCAAAACAATTACAATGCATTGATTATCACTTCTCATTATTTATTTAGTTTAACAAAATATTATTATTATTATTAAATTAATTTCAGCTACACACACATATTGTTTACCTACAATACATTTTACAACACAAACACAATTAATTTCACTCTAAATTTATTTACAATTCTTTGTCATTATTTTATTGTTTACCACACCTCATTTTGTAAAGCAGTCCAATCCAAAACCATTAATTACATAATTAAACGTTCATAAACATTTATCGTTTTTACCCCCCATCATCGTACAAAACCCTGATCTTACGTTTACACAGTTCATTTTTTATTAAACTCATTATATCATTTTTATTAATATAAAGACTATCCAAACCTTTATATTCTTCCACAATAGCAACAGGATTATTCCATGTTATTAAATCATATAATTTATTATCATCAAGTATAGTCCAGTCACCCTTAGTATGATCTGTCGTAGTCATGTCAATTACAGTTTCATTATCATTATTATCTACTGCTGTATTAGCTTTGTCATAAAGTAAGTAATCAATATCATCAGTTGCTGTACTAACTATTTCACAAGGTAAGTATTCGATATTATTAATTCTCGTTATATCTAACCTCCCTGCTAATTCGTTATAACCTCTGTTCAGCTTAAAAATTTCTATCACTCACTCTCTCTCTCTCTCTCTCTCTCTCTCTCTCTCTCTCTCTCTCTCTCTCTCTCATAATTACATTGTATTTCCATCAAAACTTCATTGTCACTATTATTATTTATTTTACCTTCTAACACAACATTTTTAATTATATCATTATAATTACTACTAGTTTTAAATTCGTCACTTATCTTAGTACTTGTACTTTCATTATATTTGTTTTCATTAAACTTACCTGTGTCATTAGTTTTGACACCACTACACTCACTTATGCTTTTAAATTCATTCTCACTGATACTTTTAACTTGATTGTTCATATTTTGATTACGCATTTTTATTTTGTTTCCTATGTTTATAGCTTCGTTATGTACGTCTAGAAGTTTATTATCTACTACCTTGATTGCAGATTTGATTTCAGTTTTAATTTCATTCAAACTCATATCAATTTATCATTATTTTTATCATTGTTCTTACTTTGTTTTCAAATTTATTGTTTATCATTTCCATCATTAACGCTAATTGGATGAATATATCTACATTATGGCTCTTACAACTACATTCAACTTCGACCGTTTCATCTACATTCGGTATTTCTAATTGTACACTCTCATCAATATTTTCGTTTGTTGAAATTAAATTATCTTGCGTAATGTTTAAAATAGCTTCCTCTACACTACTTTCACATAAATTTATATTCTTGCTTTTCTCTGCCATTTTGATCAGGTTGTAAATTAATTCAATTTATATTAAATTAAAAATTAGTTTACAACGTCCCTGTTCGGGCGCCAACTGAAGCTTGACTTGTTTTTGAGTTATTAAAATATTGAATTTTGTCCCCATTTAGGGTGTCAACTGAGGCTGTACCAGTTTATTAATGTTTAAAATATTTAAATTCTAGTCACTTACCTTACCGATAACTTACCAAGGTGTCGTCTAATGTACTCTGGCAGAGTAAAACCACAGGTGAATGCAAATTAACAAACACATATTTTTATAAACTCAAATAAAATGTTACTTTATTTATTTAGCATGACATTTTTTCTTTTTTATTTCTAGTTTGAATCTACTGATACACTCCATTCCTTTTATCGTACGACATGATACATAATGAATTGTGAAACTACTTCAAATTGTGACTTTTACTGTTGAGTCATGCTTTTTCTAGGAGTAACACTCCGAGCAATATTTAATTCACATATGCATGCTATCAAAATTCATTTACTACTGACTATAACATAATGATTAACTTATTATCTACAAAAGCAACCCAGATTGCTCACGCTCTCTCTCATACCATTTAAATTTTCCCCATACTTTATATTTAGCGCTTTATAAAAATTACGGCAAGAATTAAGAAGAAAGTTGCACTGTTACTTCTCTGTACGTCCTGGTCGACCCGTGTTGTACTCTGTGGGTTTATTCCCTCACATGTCCGAAAATAGTTCTCACATTTTGTTTTCTATGTCACTGTAAAGTAATCTGTTCTCACGTTATTTTTTTATTCCACTTTATATTATCAATTTAGCCATATTTTAATACTTTAAAATTACAAGCTGAAGTTTTAGGGTGACGAGTCAATGTGTTAACGTCCGGCTGGGGTTCGGTCTCTCAATAGACTGCGGAGTTTTTTGCGTGCACACAGCAAAAGAATTTCTTAATACGTGACCAAACTCTGGGAAAGTTGGCCGTCCGAGTGTGCGGTTGAAAGCGCGGGCGGCGCCCTCTTTGTAATCTGCACATACCAATGTCAATTCACACCCGTCTCGACGCTATAGTCTATTCACCGTAATTTCTTAGTTGCAAACAATGTTGAAAAAATTTCACTTACAAAACCCCATTAGTCTGTACCATTACAGTATATAAGTATTTACATGAATGTGAGGCACATGACATTATATTTTGTGCAGACAACTGTGCTGGACAGCATAAAAATAAGTTTATGGTTTCTCTTCGTATGTTTCATGTCATGTACTCTGAAACTACCAATACTATAACGATCAAATTTCTCGTTGTAGGACACACCCAAAACGATGGTGATAGTATGCATGCTCTGATTGAGCGGTCTAAGAAACGAGCTTTGAATGGAGGACCAATCTACATCCCTTCCCAGCTTGTTCCAATAATAAGTCTCTCTAAAACAAAAGGTCACCCTTATAAAACAGTAGAAATGTCAACTGAAGACTTCTGAGATGTCAAAAGTCTGCAAGAAAGTATGGGTAAAAATTTCAAGACTGACGAAAATGGCGAAGGTGTTAACTGGAATAACCTGTGTGTCTTAAGAGTCAAAAAAGCAGAACCAAGCGTGATGTTTTACAAAACATCATACACACAAGAGAATTATGGCCGGATCAACATAGCACAGCGCATGATTCGGAGGAGGAGGAACAGTATCCCTGAGTTGAAAAAGGCTTATACACGTCCACCAGCAATATCAAGAGTAAAGATTGATGATCTACTTTCATTGTGCAGAAATAACAGCAATCCCTATCAATATTGGCAGTTCTATGAATCGTTGAACTATGAATGAGAATAAGTATAATTTTTTGTTTTTGATTTTCCATTATTTTAAAATTTTGAACTCTGAAGAAAAAATTTTTGGTTTTAGATTTTCCAATGTGTCAACACATTGAACTCTAAACAATACTGTAATTTTAGTGCGTAGGCTTTCATGGCCGGTGTCATTACGATTATTTACTAAAACTTCCGGGCTGAAAGGCCATGGTCGATTGCTTAAGTTTCTGCTAAACGTTTCGGTTGCTTGTTCCCAGTCCATTGGGAGATGTGTTCGGCGTATCATCTATCGAACACTTTTCTTTTGCTACTGAAGATGGCCACCGGTGGTGCGGCCGAAACGTTTAGCAGAAACTTAAGCAATCGACCACGGCCTTTGAGCCCGGAAGTTTTAGTAAATAATCGTAATACTGTAATTATTCGATTTTTTAATTTTCCAGTGTTTTTTATGTTAGTAATTTTGTTTTATTTAGTACTGTTTTTAAAAATATTAACCGTTAGCAGTAGGACTCAGACTGGAAGTAACCAGGCACAAAAGAGTCAACAATTATTTTGTATACTTTGAAATTCAAACATCATTGTTGTACTATTTTATACCTAAAAGTAGAGAATAATCCTTAAATGATTGCATTTTAAATAAATATGGAGTAATTTAATGGCTTACTTTGCTTTGTACAGTAGCAACAACTATAAATTCATCATAAACCCTCTACAATGTCAGTTCTGTAGAGAAACAACTCAAAACATAATTAAACAATAATAAATATGTCATATTTACAAAAAGATATGAACATCAATTTACCATCTAATTAATGTTGAAGTTGTATTCTTCATGATAAACAAAACCAGAAATACTGGAGGTAATTGTGACAGAAGCTATACATTATAATAGCAAGCACAAAAACTTTAAACCCAATTATCTTAAAAGTAGTTTTTTTGAGTTGTTGCAGTCTTTAACTAGGCCATCGATATCTAAGTATGAATTTTATAATGAAATGGAAGTAAAGTAAAATGTTTTAATAATGAAATTAAATGAGTTTAAAAGGTTTTAAATTGGTGGATTAAATTAATATGATGTAATTATGAATTTTTTAATGTGATTTTCCATGATTAACTTGATATGAAATTTTGTAAAAGATGGAGTTTGGGTGATGATTATTTCAATAAGGCATGGAGTCAGAGTTAACTTTAAATGGGTGTTAGACAAAATAAGAATTTTTGGAATAAAAGTAATACAGAAACGGGAGGTAGGAGGGACACAGTAGCGAGAGTGAATGTGTGTAGAGAGAAAGGGAGTGATGTAAATGGAGAGTAAATAGGTGAGGGCAGGGTACATAAATTTTGTAGTGAGGGTGGTGTGGTAAGGAGTCCTCAACGCAAGGCGTTGTGGCAGGAGGAATAGTTTTCAATGAGGTTTGGCGGAGTTACCTGGAAAGGGCCAGGAACTAATAAGGGAATGGGTATCAGGGAAGGGAACACAAAGAGGGTATCAGGTATTTTGTAATAAGAGGAGAATGATTTAAGTGGAGTTAGAGAAATTAGTGGAGGTAAATATTATTGAGAGATCGGTGTCACCCTAGGCAAATCTGTTAATGGTTGTTAGAAGGAAGAAGGTGGGTAAGGTTATATCTAAATGCCCATTCAATAAATCAAATCATTGTGAATGACTGAGAATGACCCAAACCAATTGATGATGAAAATACTTAATAGAAATTCATAATTAAAATGTAATAATAAATGTAACAAGTGAAAGAGTTAATAGAATTTGGAACTAAACTTAAATTTGAAGTGTTTGTCTCGATGTAATAATAGCAACGTTAATTATGAGTGTATTATTATGTTGTATTATGTTAGTGTGTACGAATTTTAAACATGTATTATGTATTGTACATGATAATTTTGTGTATTTGGTTTATTTGTACTCAGTGTACCTAGAATAAGGTTATGTTCAACTGTTGGTAAAACATCAGCTGATGCATGATGTTATATGTATAGTATAGGTTGTGTACTCAAGTTATAGTTTCAGTTGAATTTATGGTAGTAATAAATTTGTTTCTTTTGACTAATTGTCAAAATAGATATATATATATTTATGAAATTTAAATTCATCTAATTCTTGGGAAAAAAAAAAAAATTAAAAAAAAAAAATTTTTTAAATGGTAGTAGTATATTGTTTTAATTAGTAGTCATTCAAAGATCACAAAGATAAAGGAAGTTAATGGATACAAAATGCAGTTAAAGTAATTAACTGAAAGAGATGATTGAAGTTAAATTAAAATGTGAATTTTTTGTCATGAACTTGGATTTATTTGGATAAATGAGTGAATATTAAACAATTTATTTTTGATTTGGAATAATGAAAGATAAACCGTTAAAGTGTTTGACTAATAGAAATTAAAAGAAAAAGTATAATGTTAATAAATTGTAGATTATGTTGACTTAAAAATAATGATGCTTATTTTGAGGTTAGGGTGTTGTAAAGTTATGAATGTATATTTGAGTTAAGGTGTATTATTCTTAAGATAGGAAAGCACATATGTACACACCCAGTACTTTGCTAAAGGGAATCCAGTACGGCTAAGAGGGAGATCTATCAGTTGAGGATCTGGTTTGGTGTAAAGACCAGTTATAGATTTTTTATTGAATGTTACAGAGTTAGGTGATACTGTGGCGGGTGCCTGTCTGATTTTACGGTGTTGGGATCTCGAACAGAGAAGTCCAGTAGAGTCATTCAGGTGCAGCCAGAGTCACCGAACTAGGGGGGGGTAGATTACCCATGATTTAGTAAGGAATTAAGGGGGGTTGTTGGCACCATATCCTCGCTGGTCCTCTTAGGTTTTAGCAATGAGAGTTTTTCTGTTTCGGCAGAAAACCTCTCATTGGGGGGGGGGTATTGTAACGGTACAGAAGTTTGGGGTTTATTTTATTCTTGAATAAATGGTAATAACGGGGAATCGCCTAGACAGAGTTTCAGTTTAATAAGCAGTGGGTACTTTTGAAACACCCAGTTGTCGGTTCATCCTATAAGCCCAGCAACGTGTGTCAAATCCTGGAGCATTGGAAGGTGTCAGAGTGCGCGTATGCCCGCTCGTACAGAGTGAATATCATGTACGATTTTCCTGGTCGTCGGATGCGAGTCTACAGTAATTAGCATTAACCAATGAGAACGCAAGTTGCCACGAGCAGGAGGACGCTTGGCCATCTTGAAAACGTCAAACTAGGCGTCAGTCGGTTTCTAAACTCAAAACCACACAGTTGCGTGGGTGCGCGGTCTGCCTAAAATCTACATTAAAATGTAGACCAACCGGCAGAAAAAGTGTACATAAACAATCAAGAAGCATCAGTCCTAGTTGAAACTAGAGAAACACTTAGCGTCACCTATCGAAACCGGCTGGTTCAGTAAATAGGCTCTCGAGCCTAAATTTTAATCAAAGTGCTAAAAGAATGTGAGTCAACTATAAATACTAATGTAATACAATAGTCAAACAGCAATGAAACTTCTAACAATATTCAGTGAACATGACAATAACCAGTGAAACCATAATTCGGAACTACTAAGTGAACTAAAATGGACTGATTTCAAAACGTGCTCTTCATGGACATAACCAAAGGGAAGTAACAGTATAATTTAAGTAAAAAAGCGCTAAATAAAAAGAAAGGGGGAAAAGTGTGAAAGAGAGCGTGTAAGAACAAAGCACTGGGTTGCCTTTATTTACTCTAATTAAATATTTACTCTAATTATAAGAAAAAATATACTAAGTTCTGTTTGATTTAAATTCTGAAAGTAAGGAAATTACCAAAAAAAGAATAATAAAAAGAATTTTAAATAAAGTTGAGTTAGTTAAAACATTCCAAATGAGAGTAATTATTATGCCGTAGAACCCTAAATCACACTTATAGTTCACGAGTTCGCGTGAATACTGGGACCCAAAAAGTTAAGAGTTTTGGAAAATGTTTATCTTTTATTAATTAGTATTGTTGCAAATAAATTGTAGCTTCTCAGTCTATACTTCTTATTAAAACTTATTGAAAGATCTCAGGTTGTAAAACTGTTGAAAGTTAATTTTAAAATTGTCGAACTGCGCCCAGAGACGTCTTACTATTCTGAACAGTGATGAAAAGTCCTTATTACATTAAGAGACTTAAAAAGGTCGACATTGATGTCTGAACATTGACATTCTATCACAGCTTGAAAACTCCCGAACGTGAAGCAGTTAAAATTTAAGCTGAAGCTTAACGAACTGCGTCCAGAGACGTCTTACTATTCTGAAAGTGACTGAGAAGTATCAAAAGAACTTCACTTTTTTTTTTACAAAACTGAAACTTTGCGAACTGCAGCCGAACAACCGCCCGTCTTCGCTGGTGACTAAGAAGTAGCGTAGAAAATCTACTCTGGGAGCGTTACATTTTACAATTCATAGCTGGGGCTGATTCTGCGCATGCGTACAAGTTACCCTGTTCACTGTCTATCATTCTGTCTTCCCCACAGTAATTCCCAGAACATGGATATTACAAGTTATTTCTAATTTTAGTGCGCGTATAGGCGCATGGGCGCGGGACTTTAAGCGTTGATGCCAAGAAGTATGAGATCATTCTGATGTCATTCAGTATTGTGAAATTTGTTTAGAAAAGTGAATATATACAAGCCAGACTGTCGCCAATAATATAGAAATCTAATACTGTATGCTCAAAATCCCATACTGCATGGCTTATAATATTATAATAAAATAAAATAATAAAGTATTACATTACTACACGTTTACATTATTACAGAAATAAAACAATATAATAATACCATATGTCAGTATATAGTTATGGTCCTTTGTTCTAGGTAATATCATATATACAAGTACCATAGGTATGTCTCCTTATTATAGGTAACACAATATAATTAAAACAGACATATAGGCACATCACAAAGAACTACTTAACGGTGAACATCAGGACCATGATGGTTGAGGATGAAGTAGGAAATGAAGGTATATAGTAAGTAAACAGAACATTAGGAATACGAAGCATATGGGGAATATGAGGAATTAGTAAGAAACCTGACAAAATTGAAGGTGGAAGATGCAATAAAAGCCCTGAAAAACAATAGCTCCCAGAGAGGATAGGATTGCAAGTGTATTGTTAAAATGTTGTTGAGACAAACTCGCCCAGTTCTTTTTTGAAATGATTTTCAAAATTTGGATTGAAAATCACAAAACAGATTGTGAAAATTGTAGGGGCATTACTCAGTTGAACGTAGGATACAAGGTATTTACCAAGTGTTTAGCCAGCAGACTCAAGAAGGCAGCAGAGAACATTATCAGTGACTATCATCGCAGATTCCATAAGGACAAGTCCACCATTGACTATATTTCATGTTAAGAAAAATTTTACGAGTTTGACATACCGTTGCACCGTGTTTTTATTGACTACAAACAGGCACATGACAGCATCATTAGAAGTAAGATTTATGAAGCTCTGGAAGGACTGGGAATACCAAGTAAACTTACTGTGCTTGCTAAAATGACTCTGCAGGAACACAAGAGTAAAGTGAAGGTAGTAGGAGAATTAAGTACGGAATTCAAAGTAAACAAGGAATTAGGGCAGGGCCATTTACTGTCCTCACCTCTCTTCAACTTGGTACTGGAAAGTGTATTAAGTTACCAATAAATCCAGAGGGTATCATATTAGATCGAATAGTCAATGAATGGGTTGCATGTGCTGATTCCTTGAACAGAGAGATATCTTAAGGAAACATCTGTTGAGTTGGAGAGAGAAACTAAGAAAGTGGGTCTTAAAGTAAATAAAGAAAAGGCAAAGTAACTACTAATAACACATAGAGCAGGTGTTATGGTGGAAGAAATCAGATTAGGAGAGGAATATGTAATTAATGAAAGATGCAAGAATGTTAAGTACAAAGGAGTCCTCATCACATATGATAACAAAATGCCTCTCAAACTCCATGCTTGAATATCACCTGGCAACAGAGGTTATTATGCTTTGGGCAGTATACTGAGGTCAAGAAATATAAATAAAAAGTTAAAAATTAAGATCTATAAGGTTATCTTAAGAAACCATTGTAATATACGGAAGTGAAGCATGGACACTGACAGTTAAGGAAGAGAGTTGGCCTAAGTGATGAAAATTTGTGGTTCAAGAAGGGATGAAGGCAGATGGGGAATATGTATGATGAAGAGCTGGCTAGAAGTTTTGGGGAGCCAGATATCGAGACCCATTACAACCTCTTGTAAGTAAAAAATTAAAACTTAGCATTTAATACTTCCTTTTTGTTTGAACATTTTATTGTTTATATTCATTTGCACTGAATAGTGGTCACTGTAGATTTTACTTCCCATGCACACTGTTTCCATTCTGTCATTATCTTAGACTCATCATACACCATGTAAATTCATGTATATTCTTTTGAAACTGTGATATACCCTTAATCTATTTACACTCGTGTGAGCATTTTTCTTTGTTTATATTTATGTTTTGCATTAGTATTATTTCACAGGAAGTGCTGTTTCCTTGAGCTACTCTACATTGTGGTCATGATGTCATCATCTTTTTCTCTGGTATCTCTCTTGTCAGTATTACCATTATGATATTAATACCTTCCTGTTTATGCTTCCTAACCACCATTTTTTTCATATTGCTACGGCAGCACAGAACAATCTACGCGTTTATCGAATGTCCCAGAAAGATCTCGACGTAAGCATGTGGTGTACGTGCTACTAGACGCATTTTGCGAGAATTTTCTCGACTGTGCCAGCCTTCGCTCGGGCGCTCGGACTGTGTCAAGGCCGTAGCAATTACATGGTTTGCGAGAAATAAGACGCAGTTTGGAAGCTTCTGGTGTGTGAGCGTGACTATAAATACATCGGTTAGCGGCCTTAGTTTTCAGTTCCATGCGAGATTTTGGATAGTGCGGTTCGAGAGTATTAGTGCGATATATTTACAGAGCGGTTCGGGTTATTACTGTGTACGTACAAGTAGTTAGTAGTGAAGTATTGCGTTTTATATTTGGACGGTATAATTGTAATACAATTGAGTTTTAATATTTGTGGACATTTTATTGTGTGTGTACAATTTTCATTTGATTTGTTGTAGAGACTGTGTTGTTAATTACGAACTGTTTTACTGTACAATTAAAGGTGTGATTAGTGACTTAACTGGTGTCTTGTAATTATTTTGTTTCCACTGTACCTACGACGATCGAATAGACCGTCGTAACAGTGGTGTCAGAAGTGGGATAGAACGGTTAACAGTGGAAACAGTGGATACTTTGTACAAGACGAGTGTAATTCATAATTAATCGAAAAACAATGGATGCCAGTCAGATGATGGAAAATTTCCAGGCGCTGTTGTTGCAGACAGAAGAACAACGACGAGAGGATTCAGAGAAAGCAGAGGAAAGACGCAGACAGGAGGCGGAAGAAGCAGAAAGACGACAAAAAGAAGAACGAAGACAAGAAAGAGAAGAAGCTGAGGAACGTCAGAAAGCACTAATGCTAGAAACAGAAGAAAGACAGGATGAAAAACGTAAGCAAGAAGCAGATAAAACGGAAGCTCTCTTTGAAGTTATGCAGAAACAGTTGCAAGAACACAGTACCGCAGAAGTGGGTATCCTACGAGGTGAGCTTAATAAACAAATTACTAAAATATCGGAGGTACAAGAATCAATGACATTAAAATTAGCTGAAGTAGAAAAATCTGTCTTGACTGTTGAAGAATCGATGTCTACAAAAATATCTGTTATAGAAGAATCTGTTTCAAATAAAACATCTGCAGTAGAAAACTCAATGGCAAACATAAGAGAACAAATTAAAAGTGAAGTCGAACAGTGCATGAAGATTCAACCAAAACAAATTTCTGAACAGACTGTACCAGTGATAAAGACAGAAAAAGACACAGAAAATAAGTTAATAGAGAAAGTCACTTTCCCTGCAGTAGGGACAGTTCATGTCAAAGCTCCAACCTTTGACGGAAGCAGTCACTGGGCAACGTACCTCCGCCAATTTGAAGCTGCTGCATGCGCAAATAATTGGACACAGAAAGACAAGGCTGTTTCACTTGTTCTTGCATTAAAAGGATCCGCGGCAGAATTACTACAGAAAGTGCCACCTGACAGCCAGAACATCTATGCCGAGTTGATAAAAGCTCTAGAATTACGGTATGGTGATAAACATTTGCGAGATGTGTACTGCACCCAGTTGAAAACAAGACGACAACGTTCCGGGGAAAGTCTTCAAGAATTTGAAGCAAGTGTCGACAGATTGATTAGATTGGCCTATCCTGAAGCACCAGAAGACTTCCGAATAAGGTTTACGATGCAGACATTTATTGATGGCATCGGAGATCGTGAACTTCAGCAAGTGTTACGAATGGCAAGACACCGAGATAGCTCAGAAGCTCTTGTTCACGCCCTAGAGTTTGAAGCTGCCAAGTCAGCGTCCCGCTACATTAATGGGTTTGTGCCATCACATTGCAGTCAGAAGATCCCTGTATCACATTACCGTTACGATGGGTGCAGAAAAACAGTGTTGTCGGACAAACAATTCAAAAGTTCAAGAGAGTCGCAATGATTTGAAAAAGACAGAAGACCGAAATGTTACAACTGTGGAAAACGTGGTCATCTACAGGTAGACTGTTGGGAGAAGAAGATACAGAGAGAAGAGACTGATCGCACCAATTGGAGAAGTAAAGGCCCAGAACAGCACACAGTTTCCACGCTACATAAGATCAGTGGAAACTTGATTGTTAATGGATTTGCGGAAGGTAAACCAACATCATTTACAGTTGACACGGGCGCAACAGTGTCCATTGTGCGCCCTGACTTAGTCTGTAACCGCCATCCTCTAATTAGCTCTTGTACAATACAGACTGTGACTGGAAGCCCCGTCAAGGTGCTAGGAAAGGTAGGCGTACGTGTACGCCTGGGTCTTCTTGAGTTTAGCCACCAAATGCTCGTTGCAGACATTGTCGATGCAGTGATTCTTGGCACGGACATTATGAATGCCTGCGGATTCGTTGTGGACTTAAGAGAGAATGTCCTGAAAGTTGGCCAAGAGAAGATAAAGCTTTGCATGGCTAAAATGACAGGGTCTACCAACCATTCGATTAAGTGAGTGGCATTAGTCGAAGAAAAAGTCAGCGAGTCTGGTCAAGAGGAAACCTCCCTGTTGCAAGCGGAAATGGAGGAAGAACTAGCAGAGGAAGTACAAATAAGTATAACGACAAAAGAAGTGATTGGAAAGCCAACTATGGGTGTCGAGACAAAACTCTTGCTTGTTCTTGAGCTGATAGAAGCGCCCGAGGGTAAAGTGGCTGAAGATGAGGTTACGCAAGAGGTTGTTGACGAGAACCAAACAAGCTTGGATCAGCCAGTGGTATTTAGGTCATTAGTATATGACGCATCGAGAGTGATTCCAGCGAAGCTAGTGGTTGCGCAAAAGATTCGCATTCCTGGGAACGTGATGTTCGGATCACACGAGACTAAATTCGAAGAACGGGAAAATTATCCTTCGCAAGGACGTCCACCTAGATCGCCTGGTCGAGTATTACTTCGGAGATGCTTTGCCAGTTCGGGACGAACAGGCTTAAGGAGGGGGAAGTGCTACGACAGCACAGAACAATCTACGCGTTTATCGAATGTGCCAGAAAGATCTCGACGTAAGCGTGTGGTGTACGTGCTACTAGACGCATTTTGTGAGAATTTTCTCGACTGTGCCGGCCTTCGCTCGGGCGCTCGGACTGTGTCAAGGCTGTAGCAATTACGTAGTTCGCGAGAAATAAGACGCAGTTTGGAAGCTTCTGGTGTGTGAGCGTGACTATAAATACATCGGTTAGCGGCCTTAGTTTTCAGTTCCATACGAGATTTTGGATAGTGCGGTTCGAGAGTATTAGTGCGATATATTTACAGAGCGGTTTGGGTTATTACTGTGTACGTGCAAGTAGTTAGTAGTGAAGTATTGCGTTTTATATTCGGACGGTATAATTGTAATACAATTGAGTTTTAATATTTGTGGACATTTTATTGTGTGTGTACAATTTTCATTTGATTTGTTGTAGAGACTGTGTTGTTAATTACGAACTGTTTTACTGTAACAATTAAAGGTGTGATTAGTGACTTAACTGGTGTCTTGTAATTATTTTGTTTCCACTGTACCTACGACGATCGAATAGACCGTCGTAACAATATAATAAACCTCCAATTGCATGTCTTATTTCCAAATATCCTGTTTGTATCCCCCAAAATATTACAAAAAATGTCAGCTCTTATTTGCTTTTGCTGATCAATTAGTTATTTCAATATTGTCTTGCACACACATCTTTCTCATTTTAAGATCTTCAGTTAAGATTTTTCTAACCGATCTTCAATCAATATTCACTTACTTTGCTGTGCTCATAACAATCAGATGATTTCTGTATAATATTTGAGATTTTTCTGTAATGTTTTTATTACTCAGCTCTTCTTCAGGACTCTTCCCAACTTCTTGTCATCACTGGGAATTTCTCTTCATTGACAAAATTGTTGCCTGTATCATGAGAAATATATGTTTCATAAAAATATTTATTTATTTTTTGCCTCAAAATGTAAAGTTCTAAATTCACTGACTATTTGTTGATGGTGCACTCTGTCTAATTCTGGTCTGCCATGTTCACTTCATATCTTTCGCCTTGTTTTGTGGGTAATCGTTTGATTACTGGGTCAAGTCTGGTGAAGTTTGTTTCCGAGCCTGTTAAGGTCTGCGTTCCACGTGAAATTGCGCTACGTGTTTGCGACTGTCAGGCGTAAAGGGAACGGGTTGGTTTTAGGTTATCCAGGGTCGGTATAGCCTGCCTTTGTATTTAATTTTTTTTGGCATGACTATTACCTTTAGGTGCGGTTTATATTTTGCACATGCGATATCCTGTCTATACACGCCGCGTTAACCATCAATTTTGGCATTTAATGTGTCCCAGTTATTGTGTTTGGTTCGGTAACTGGTGAATTGTTGTACATTGTACTTTGCTGTGTTTTGTGTGTATTTATTCTATTTGGTATTATACATGTTTGTTTTTGGGTGCACTTTCGTGTACCATTATTTTGCACCGTATGTGCTGTAATCTTGTGCAACTTGTGTTTTTGTTGTCGTGTTTTTGCACTGTGTAAATTAATTTGTTGCGTGTTTAATTTATTGTGTTTGGTATTATTTGCCTGTTGGATTGTGTAAGTTGTATTTTGCCTTGCACTAATTTACTTTTGTATTTATCTTGCTCGGTATTGTGTATGAAAAGTAGTTGTGTCAGACGCCTAGTTATCTCGATCACTGTTAGGCTAAGTCGGGTCGTGATTATTGTTCAATTTCTAAATCTCTTGTTAAGGGTGGTTGTCGGTTGCGTGATATTTTTTAATTCAGTATGCCTGCTAAATTGTCGCTGGCAGCTTTTGACCGGACCACTTCGGTGGGAATACTTGCGTTGCAGCATTTAATAAATAGGTTGGAAGGGTTGCCGCAATTAAGGGTCGTGGATCAACATGAAGCCGGTATCTTGGCCTCCAGGTTGTCCGAAAAATATCAAGATCTTCTCGGTAAGGTGGATCCTTACCTATCGGCAGAGTCATTGCCCGAGGGCTTGGACGAGGACCACATTTTTTCAGTGGTAGCGCAAATTGAGGATATTTATGTCCGGGGTAGCATTTTAGCTTCAAAACTAACAAAACCAGAGATACCGGTTGGTTCCGGTCGGTTCTCATCGGCAAGTGGCGGGCACTCAGGTGTTCTCGTTCATGAGTTGCCGAAGCTTTCGTTACCTTGTTTTGATGGCCAGGCCAAATGTTGGTCCGAGTTTTGGTCAAAGTTCACCACATTAGTGGACGAAAGTCCTGCCCTCACCCCAAAGCAAAAATTGTTATATTTACTGACTCATCTTAAGGGTGAGGCTTATGAGAAGGTTGCCGCGCTTCCCATAGTTGACGATAGTTATTCGCTTGCACTGTCAACTCTTAAAAACCATTATCACAATCCTCGTTTGGCCGCTCGGGTTTATTGTACCAATCTGCTTCAGTTACCAGTCGCTTCTATGCGATCAGCTGCGTCTATTAGAAAATTGGTGGACAGCTTCAATGCTAACTTTTCAGCGTTGTCAGCTCTAAACATTGCTGATATATATCAAGCAATATATGCGTCTTTTGTATTGTCAAGGTTGGATCTATCATTGCGTGAATGCTTTGAGGCGTCTGTTACGGACAAAGAGAATCTCCCTGCCCTAACAGAAATTATGACATTTTTAACTGCTATGGCGGAACAGAAAGAACAGGCATCTTTGGAATCGGCTTTACCTGCTCTTCCTAGCACTAGCCACCAGAAAACCCAGAAGGTTTCCTTTTCTAAGGCTACTCCTCTTGCTGTGTCTACGTTGTCTGCGGAGGTTATGCAACGGGATGCATCTAGTTCACGTTGCCTTCATTGCGATTCCCGGACCCATGTGCTTCTCAAGTGTCCGGCGTGGCTAAGTAAGGACCCTAGGGCTCGATTTCAAAGTCTTAAAAATAAAAAATGTTGTCTTTCGTGCCTCCAACATAAACATTCGGGCTGGTGCAAAAATAGGTGCAAAACGTGTGGCCCTAAGTACCACCACACTTTACTTCATTTCAAAAATGCCCGTCCGTCTCCGTCTCGTTCACAGATTTCTGACACAGCTGAACTCAAGGCTTCGGGGTCATCGCTTGTTGACCAAGTTGATCTGTCTAGCACTACTCTGACCGTGTCTCTGCCCCATCCTGCAGGGGTTCTGTTAGCCACCTGTCTAGCAGTCTTGTCGTCTCCGAATGGTGGTTATATTGTAGTTAGGGCCATCCTGGATAGTGCGTCCCATGCTTCTTTCATAACTGAAGCATGTGCATCTCGCTTAAAGTGTGCTTGTTTTGACGCTTCAGTAAGCGTCAATGGGGTAGGTGATATTGCCACCAAAGCAAAAAAGGTGTGCCATCTGTCCTTGGAAACTTTAAAACGCGAGGTTGTGGCGTTTAACCATGCCTTTATAATTCTTTCTAAGATCTCGTCGGACTCACCTAGGTTCCAGGTGTTGTCTGAAGTTAAGCAGGCTACAAAAGACCTTTTGTTAGCTGACCCTACCTTCGATGTAGCAGCCCCAATTGATGCATTGTTTGGAGCCGATATTGTAGCGGCTATTCTTTTGGGAGAGACTATTCCCTTGGGTGCAGGTTTGCCTGTTGCAGTTAGGACATGTTTTGGGTTTGTGATTATGGGTAGAGCCCCAATTTCACTTAATTGTGCATTGACTTGTGCTAGCGGTCTCACTGTCCTTCCTTTGGATCTAGTATCTGCACATCAGCTTCACTGTCATTTCCACCACTTTTATCCTTCCGTCACAACCGTTATCAACGGATACAACAAACCTACTTGAACAAGTTCATCGTTTTTGGGAGGTCGAAGAGCCTCCTGCTGTACCCCACCAATTATCTGAAGAGGATCACTTTGCTGAAAGGTTTACATGGAGTCAACAAGTCGGTTGCCATCGGGTCGCTACCAGGTGTGCTTGCCGTTCTTCAAAACCTCTTCTCACATTTTGGGAAATTCCCTCAAGGGAGCCATGTCTCGGTTTTTTGCGTTAGAAAGGAAATTTGCGGCGAACAGTCAGTTTAAGAGCCAGTATGTACAATTTATAACGGATTATGTCGCTCAGGGGCATATGTCATTGGTGTCTGACCCCAATTTTCCAAAATATTTCATCCCTCATCATGATATCTTTAAGGTTAGAGGTGATACTTCAAAAATAAGGGTGGTGTTTGACGCCAGCATGAAGACGTCCTCTGGGATTTCCTTAAATGACGTGTTATGTGTCGGCCCTAAGCTGCAGACCTTACTGTCTGACGTTTTGACTTTGTTTCGGCGGTTCAGCCATGTTTTCACGTGCGACATTGAACAGATGTATCGCCAAATTGCTATGCATCCTGATGACTCGGCGTACCTGTGTATTTTATGGCGTGAGGAGGTTACCGCCCCACTAAGGGTTTTCGCTTTGCGTACCGTTACTTACGGGCTGGCTTGCGCCCCTTTTCAGGCGTTGTGAACCTTGCAGCGGCTGGCTCAGGATGAGGCAGTTAATTTTCCTGCGGGAGTGGCGGTACTTAGCCGTAATATTTTTGTTGATGATATTGCTGCTGGCGCTGATTCAAAATCAGAGCTTTGCAAATTACAACGGGAATTAATTCTGTTGTTGTCTTCAGCAGGGTTCAATTTGAAAAAATGGTGTACTAATCAACCCGACTGCCTACCTGAATCAGCCGCTCCGAGTGATTCTGTTGTTGCTAAGGATAAGGATATTCTGGGTATAAGTTGGGACCATTCAACCGATTGCTTCTCATTTCCTCCTTTGGCCTGTTGCAGCAATGCTCAGGTTCAATTTACCAAACGTGTCGTGTTATCCCAGATGGCACAATTATTTGACCCATGTGGTTGGCTTTCGCCAGTGATTTTCAGGGCCAAGGCTTTTTTCCAAAAACTCTGGGCTGAGGGTTTGGACTGGGAGGCTCCTCTAAGTGATGACTTAAATGATTATTGGAGTCAATTCCTGTCCTCTTTGAATCATCTTTCGGTAGTTACTATTTCCCGGCCATTCCTCCCTAAAGGTGGGCATATTGAAAGGGTAATATTGCATGGTTTCTGTGATGCTTCCCAGTTGGGTTATGCGGCCGTCCTCTATCTGTCCAGTTATACTGACTCTAGTCCTCCGGTGGTTTCGTTGGTGTCGTCTAAAACTAAAGTGGCACCTCTTAAAACTTTATCAATCCCACGTTTGGAGTTGTTGGGAGCTTATCTTTTAGCCAAACTTGTTTGTCATTATGTTGGCTTATTCTCATCATGTATTCAATTGAGTCAAGTTTTCTTATGGACGGACTCGACGATTGTCTTGGATTGGCTGAATATGCCTACTTTTAAATTGAAGACGTTTATTGCTAATCGGGTGGCTGCCATTACCGAGTGGACCGATACTAAATCTTGGCGTCATGTGCATGGTGTTTCTAACCCCGCTGATTTAGCCTCTAGAGGCACGTCACTCTCCAGCCTCCGGTCGTCGACATTGTGGTGGTCAGGGCCAGATTGGTTATAGCTTGATGCTCTATGCTGGCCCCCTATTAATTATCGCCCAAATCACGACGTGCAAGATGTTGCCTTGGAGACCAAGGTCTCTTCGTTTCTCACTCAGGAGCCCCGGGTGGAATTGTTTGAGCACTTGTCCTCGTGGCCCTTAGTGGTGGGGGTTACCTCAGTCATCTTAAGGTGGGCTATGCCTTCGCGGATTGAAGCTTCCACAGCCATGGATTGGAAGAAGTTGGCTGTTAAGTATATTTTACGCTACATTTAGCGCAGCGTGTTTGGACAGGAGCTCGCGGCTCTTCGTTTAGGTAAGCGGCTCCCGGTCCGCATTCAGCGCCTGGTCTCGTTTATAGATGATTTTGGCCTCATTCGAGTACGCGGTCGCTTGACCAACTCTGCGGTTACTAGAAATCGTTTTCCGATTTTACTGCCCAAGCATCACCACCTAGTAGGGTTGCTAATTCATCACACCCATGTGTGGTTAGGTCATGCTGGGCCCTTGCAAGTTCAATTTCAGCTTGCCCAAAATTATTGGATTTTGTCCGCATGTCAGGCAATAAGAACCATAATTTGGAAATGTCTTCCTTGTTTCAGGGCGCGTCCTCGCCCCACCAACCCGTTAATGGGGAATCTGCCAATTCCTAGGGTTAATCCGGCACCTCCATTTTATTCTTCCGGCATGGATTATGCTGGCCCCTTTTTGGTACGGGCTTACGCTGTTCGGAAGGCACCTATCGTCAAAGCCTATCTATGCATTTTCATCTGCTTAGCCACTAAAGCAGTTCACTTTGAAGTGGCTATGGATCTTTCAACGCCCCAGTTTATTGATGTGTTGAGGCGGTTTATTAGTCGTCGTGGGGCTCCGAAAACACTGTATTCGGATTGTGGTAGGAATTTTGTGGGGTCGCGCTCCGAACTTAAACGGGAGCTCAAAAATGTTCTTTCCAATCCTGACCTGTCAGCTCAGATAACAGCTTTTGCTGTTGACAATAACATTGAATTTAAATTTATCCCTCCGTCTGCCCCTCATCAGGGTGGCTTGTGGGAACGGGCTGTCCAGTCGGCCAAGTTTCACATGAAACGCATGATTGGGACCAAGTCGCTGACCGTAGCCGAATTTTCGTCTTTATGTATTCGCATTGAGGGAATCTTAAATTCCCGTCCTTTGACTGCCCTCTCCTCAGATCCAAGTGATTACCAGGCTCTAACGCCTGGTCATTTTTTGGTTGGCTGCCCCATTACCGCGCCCCCGGAAGCTGAAGTCTCATTAAATGAAGGGACCGTCCATCATTACAAACAAATTGCCGCTTTGCTGCAAGCCTTTTGGAAAAGGTGGCGTTTGGAATACCTGATGGCACTTCATGCCAGATCGAAGTGGTCATCTAAGTCAAGAAATTTAATGGTTGGGGACCTGGTGGTTATGGAGGAACAGAATTCTCCCCCCCTGATGTGGCCTCTCGGCCGAGTTTCAGCTGTGTTTCCGGGGAGCGACGGGGTTGTTCGTCGAGCTTCAGTTAAAACCTCCACAGGTTCTTTTGAACGACCGGCTATTAAATTGTACCGGTTGCCTATATCTTCTTGATTGGGTTTATCTTGTTTTTTCGGGTGAGCAGAATTAGGTTCAATGATTGTTGTGGACTTACTTGACACTTTTCTGGGTTTGCCCAGGTGATTCCGTCCAGCTGTTGTCCGCAGTGAGTTTTACATTGTGGAAGGTTTCTGGCATGGCGTTGTGCCAGTTTATTGGGAGTTATGGATGCTCAACAAATCAACAACAACAAAATAAGTAAAAAAAAATGATAAAAAAGGGGAATAAAGGGAACAACAACAAAATAAAAAAGAAAAAAAAATGTAAAAAACTAGGGAATACTAACTAAGTTGATTTGCTGAGTTTTACATTGTGTTTGGCTGGGCCATTGTTTATTGTATGTTATTGGGTTTTGTCTGCTCTACCCGAACCTTTCGGATTGCTCGCCTGGTCGATGAGCCCGCGGCGGAGTTATTTGGCATGGTTTTCTAATTAATTGCATGTTTTTTTGTATGTTTGTATTTTCTTGTGTTTGCGTGTGACTCCCTCGTATGTTGGAGGGTAATTTTCAGAGAGTGTTCCTGTTCACCAAAAGCCAAATTTTTGTAATGTATTTTGGCCATGTCTTTTGGTGTAGTTGGTGGTTGACCCATTGCGGTCAACGGGGGCCGGTGTTTGATATTTCGGATCGAACCGGTCATTATTTTCATTTTCCGAAGTTGGCACTATGGCTTTTGTAGGGCCCATGAATGGAATGGACTTGTAGCTTTTTAGTCCAGTCGCCAGAGTAAAAATAATGGTAAAATTTCGTAAAAAATTGAGGCAAAGTGATATTTGGTATAGTTATTGAAAAAGGTCTAAATATCGGTTTAAAATCATCTTTGCATGTTTATAAGGTCAGGCTTTAAAAAAAAACCTTATTTAAGGGCAGCGCGCGGTAAAATCGATAAAAACGTTTACATTCCGTGAATTTCTTTTCTTACTACTAAATAAACCATTGGATCATGATAAAGTCTTCATTCTTTTTGTTTAAAATAGTTCAAATTTTAATAGTAATAAAATCAAAATAACGATTTTGTTATTATTTCATCGTTAGGAGTATTAAATCGATAGACGGAATGGTCAATTTTAACAAATCTTCCTCTGTTGAATAATATTATTAAATATGTGTATCTTAATATACATAAAAGTCATTGTGTGTATTTATATTTCACACCTCCTACTAAACCACTGGACCGATTTCAACAAAACTTAGCACAAATATTTTATGCAACGGGAGAACCAACATAAGATAGGTGTTTTGGGCCCTGGGGGATGTCAAAAATGGAAAATATGAAAATACCGCATGTAGGGTATCAAATTAAAGGGGATTTCAATGCAAGTAACAATTTTTCATGCATATAAGCACTATTGAAAATTCTTGGGCCCTGGGGCTCAATAAATGGGTGGTTTCGGGGGAGGTCAAAAATGGAAAATATGAAACTGGACCGATTTCCACCAAACTTGGCATAAATTTTTTACGCAATGGGAGAACCAACATAAGATAGGTGTTTTGGGCCCGGGGGGATGTCAAAAATGAAAAATATGAAATATGAAAATACTGTGGGGTATCAAATTAAAGGGAATTTCAATGCAAGTAACAATTTTACATGCATATACGTACTATTGAATACATTTGGGCCCTGGGGCTCAATAAATGGGTTGTAATGGAGGGGTGTCAAAAATGGAAAATATGAAATATCATATGTGACATGCATATACGCACTATTAAAAATTTTGGTTTTTAAAAATTTTGGGCTCAATAAATTAGTGGAATTGGTGGAGGGGTGATGTCAAAAATGGAAAATATGAAAATACCGCACGTGGGGTATCAAATTAAAGAGAATTTCAATGTAAGTAACAATTTGACGTGCATATAATTTATCATATAATTCTAAGGCTGTTTTCACAATTAATAAGTCTGCATCATCGTCAGCTTGTTTAACGTTAGCTTTCTTCTTCCAAATATCTCGTTAGAATTTCAATAAATCGAGTTTTATTAGTTTTATTCGAAAGAAATTGTTCTTGGGTCACTGTGACACACATATCTTCATAGAATAAAATATCTAAAGAGGAATTTTGATTGGTACGGCGATAACGCTCCATAGCTTTGATGCTGTTAGAATTGTTTGTATAGCCATCAAAAACTACAGTAACTTTTGATCCAAAGTGTCTCTTGACATAATTTACGTATCTTTGAAAAATACATTTGAACTTGTCATTTTTTGACCATACTACTCTATGCAGTAACATACCACCATCAATGACGTAAATGCAATCTTCAAGGTTAATCTCAGTGCGGTCCACTTCAAACATATCATATAGTTTAGACTTATCTGTTTTCCGAAATACACCTTCGTAAAACATAGATGTTGGGTACGGTGCAAGTTCATAACGCATGTAATCTTTTAATTCGTCGTCACTTTTTCTTGCTACACAAATGCGTTGAAATATAAACATTGGATCTATAGGGACAATTTCCTCTTGACTTTTCAGACTACTATTAACACTTTTTAATGACAGTACTCTATTTTTTCGTTTAAACGAAACTTTATGGAAGTTTGTACCAGCAATTTCTTCTAACCCTGCTTTTCCAACCTCAAAAGCATTATGACAGTTAATATTATTACCGCCAGTAACTCCAGTAGATATAGACATTATTGAATCTTGATAAGGAAATGTCTCGTGACAATCAAACCAGGATTTTATTTTGAGAATATCTTCAGTATCTCGTTTTATTCGAGAATCTCTAGCATCTACATGCTGATCGGAAGTAGAAAATTGTATACCACAAAAATTTTCTACTTCTTCGCAGATATCATGTGTATATGGCATTGCTAAAATCCATTTATTTGCAGTACTGGTAGTTACTCCCCGTCCAATCATACCACCATCAACTTTCATGACTCTTATTAAGTCCTGTTCGATTGTCATATCAGTATGAGTTCCTGACCAGAATTTCTCAGTTCGTCTTACAGTACAAAATCTGTTATTTATAAAATTTTGAAGTTCTTTAATTTTTAAAGCGGTAGTTTCTGGAATTACATTTTGGTTTTGCATTGAGGTGAAAAGTTTTTCAGATTCTTTTATAAATTGATTCATATATTGTACATATAATAAGGCTGATTTCGTATAATTAAAATGTCCAGTCGCATAAAACTATGGCAACATTTGCTGAATAACTTGTAATTGAATTTTTATATTACCCATTTTTTCAGAGCGCGCAAATGCTTTTGCAATAGAGATCATTCGTATGTATTGTATCCATAATTTTGCAGTTTTACCGCATTCCTCAATTTCAATAATTTTTTCTAGAAATTTACCATTTAAGATGTTAAAAAAATTATGATCTTGTACTTCTTTGTAAGTAAGATTGTCATCTAAAAATTCTTGTAGTAAAGATTTCATATTTGAATATTCAACTTCTGAAAGATTCATTTCCTCAATAATCTTTTTACACAAAACTATCCAAATTAATGTGTGGCCTCGTACTGCTCTAGCATAAGCATGGCCATCTAACATCTTATCTACAGTTCCTGGCGCATAGTAACAGCTTAATGCTTCTTTTAAACCGCTTCCTGCCATCACATAACCGATTGAACCAAGAAAAGACATAAGCAGATGAAATCCTCCAAGTCGAACAATTACATTATGTATATCATCATCAGGTGAGGATTGGACCATTTTAAACGCTTTCTGATACAAAGGTTGATCGAAAGTAACAAAACAATTAAATAGATTTAAGTTTTCACTAGTTTTACAGCGTATTTTAAAACGGTGTATATAGTATTTTTGTCAGTTGGAGGAGAGTGTACAAAAGGCAAGCAAACAATTCTAGATAATGTATACGTCATATTTTCCAAAAGTTTGGACATAAAGGCATTCCAGCCAGTAATGCCTGGTTTGGTCACTCCATAAATCCAAAGCAAGTCAGCATTAGAAAAATCTATATTATTAAAACTCGGGTTATCTACTTTTTCAAAAACAATGTTTTGGAGTGCATGTGTATTAATATTTTCAAAAATTTGGAATGGTATTTTGTCAATTTTGCTAATTTCTTTTGCAGTAGGGTTAACTGTCAATCGTTTTAAGGGAACTTTGTTATAATAACAATCTCTGGGACTTACAATCATAATACCTCCCATACTATGAAAAGTATTTTTCCCGTCTATAGTATTGATGTTAATATCTGAATTGTCAAATGCCAATTGTGCAAAACAACCAGATCTAAATGGAGAACGTGGACTAAGCAATACACTATCCTCATAAAGTGTTGCTTCTTTGTATGATGAACACACTCCCAGATGCGACAATATATCTATAATTCGTTTTGAAGCAAATTTCCTGTGCAACATTACAGACAGACCAACTTGCAATGGTGATAGAAAGGTTCTAGGTCTTATGCAACTCATAATTGAATGAGTAATTGCTGTGCATTTTGTTTCATATGAACTAATATCACCTTTTTTATTTTTTTAAATTATTTCTTCTATCAGAAACTGAAGGGATTCTGGGATATTCTCATTAATATTTTGGAATATATTATCACTTGGAGGATACAATTCTGTATTACTTTTCTTCAGATTAACATCGTTTCGAATAATTGCTGCTGCAGATTTTAAGATTTTTCTTTTTTCTTCATTTTCATCTTTTTTTGAGGCTATCCATGTCTACGTTTAATTTTTTTAAATGGTCAAAAAATGGTGTCAGAAAGGCCAAAAAATTTTGTTAATTAACCACCCGAAATTATTTTTAATAAGCTTTAATTTAAGCCGTCGTACACCTTTGTGCCACAATCTTGCCGTACTTTATGAGCACTCAAAGTTTTTTTGTGAATTGCGATTTTTTTGAGGTAATATTCGACATTTCAATATGAAATTTTTGGGTTTATAGTACTCCACAAAGGTTACCTTTCCCTCAAGTTTTATCAACTTTCATTAATTTGTGTTAAAACAACAGCAATTTGTTTATAAACGCCGTCGCCACTTTATTTATTTATTAACAATAATAATAACATCGACTTCCGTATTAAGGCTAGAAATGTTCTTAATTTATTATAGAATACTGAAAAAAAATCACATTAAAATCGGCTTGTTAGGTCCAAAGATATTTATAAAAACGCTATTTAGCAACTTAAATTGTTAATAAAAAAATAAACGGGTTGTTTTTACACAAAACTTAACTATTAGCTCAACTTGATCCCATTAACCAATTTAGCACACAAAAAATCGACTCCCAAAACAATTCACATTTGATTTTTATTTTGACTCCACTACACGTGCTCACAAATAAATAAATATTAGCATGTATAAAAAGTGTAAATAAAAACTTTAAACTGCAATTTTTTTACCTGTTTTATATGATAAAAACAAAAATATTTGTAATGTTTTGATTATATATAACCTTTGAAGAAATATCAACTGCGTTACTTCTTGTATATCAAACTCCGTTCTTGTATAGCAGATGTTTGTATGGCACACCACAACAATGGGTGTTGCGCGCGCAGCTACATTTACAGTTGCACACTCGAGGGGAATAGAACGCCGCGCCGTTTAAAAATTTTACCTGTTTTCTAGGGTCTTGTTTTTAGAGTATAGGTATAATCAGGTAAGAGAAATAACATGAATAGATAGATTTAGTATTGTAGTAGCTGTAACGTTAATTTCAAGTACTCAAATAAACCCACTTAAAAGATACATGTATGTAACGCAAAGGAGGCACCTTTTTTTAGTATACACAATTTTTATTTATTTTTTTTAATTTCGAAAATGATTTTAATTTTCATGAGTATAGTTTTTGATGCAGAACACTTGCAGCTTTCAAATACAATTTTTTGTATTTCGATATCTCTATTTTTAAGATTAATAAAGGCAGATAAACTCTGAATTTTCGAGTAAATTTAAAATACGTCAAAATACTCACTTTTGAAAAGGTGTTTTTTTTTAAATAACAACTTCAAAAGTATTTTTCATTATTATAAAATAAAAAGTTTATCTCTTTTAAAAGTAAATTAGTAAAGAACTACTATTTTTTTAAATTTTATTGTATAGTACTTGTAATTTTGTGGTTTCACTTCTTTTTGTATCTACAGTAAATATTTATACACTATATTCTTTATGTTCAAATAAAATATTTATGTAAAAATCAACAAATTTTGAAAGCTATACTGTTCCCCTTCAAAACTAGCCTTTATTTAACTGGCTATGCTTAGATTAAAGAAAGTTATGATATTTTTGAATAGACGCGCCTGGCTAATTTAGCGAATTACGCAAGATCGGGGGCAAACGCTCTTTTTAAAACGCAGCGCTCATCATTACCAATTTTCAGGAAAACAGTTCCATTAACGTAAAAATATGTAAGGAGACTTTCTGAAGGAAATTGTTTGCTCTTCAATATACACCTTTTTATTTCTTCCAACTGTACATATTTACGGAGTGCTTTAAGAAAATCTGTCTTTACGATTTTTCCAGACCATTTTCAGAAAACCCTAGAAAGGTAAACATGCAAAGATTTTTTTATATTAATTATTAACGTTTATTTAACACGTGCACCAAATATTGCTTTGCCCCAATTTTTTATCAAGTCAAAATCTCTGGCGACTGGACTATTTGTCATACACCAGCCATCTTAGTGTCAACATCCACGGGTCGGGACTCCTCGGCAGGTAGAACTCCGTACATGTAACCTATCCTTTTCCCAACCAGTCTATCCTGCCTGAGTGTCAGGATCAACCCAGTCGTGAGATTACGGTCAGTCATTTTCATATTATTTATGTCTTGTTAGCAATTCTGCATGCTGCTGCTATAGAGCTCACCAGAGGCTATCAAATTATCAAGTGAGAAAGCCGTCTTACTTTCAATCTTTTAAAATATTATCGTACACCTAAAAACCCCACAGCAACGAATGGAGGTTTTAAAAAAGGCACACAACAACTGGATCACATAGTCAACTGGTCAATTCGACTTTCAACAGAAGAATAAATATTCCATCTTCATATATTTAAACGTGTAGTTTTACATTTCATCATAGAAGTGCAGTCCATATCATTTGTAATTTACAGGATGGAGCTTTGGTCTTCTATATGCTGTATAATAAGGCTAGGTTTGTCAATCATATTTTCAATGATTCCCTTTATTACTACATTTCAAATGATTGACCCTCCACTTTTTACAACTCCTGTTGTCCAATTCTCACAGCCATAAAGTTCCATGGGCTACAAGTTCATAAGTATAGGATTTTTGCTAAAACATTGCACCTGACGAGTACATGTGCAGTCAACTCCTTACTTCTCACTAACAAGCTGCATCCATCAAAACTGTGTGCAAAATTCCTATACTTAGGATTTTTTTCTTGTTTCTAGGTTAATTTCACCAATCATATTTACTGTTGAATGTGTTTTTTCTCATCTGTCCAGTTCCACTCAAAATATTTCTCTTCTTCCACCCATCCTTAATGATTTTTGTGATTAAGTATGTGAATTCTTTTAGTCCCCTTTTCATATTCAGTAATACATTCACATTTGCCTATCTCTTGTTGCTACAGTCCATAACTTTTGTTTTATGATGTTATTTTAAATTATATTCTCTATTAAGAACTTCTTCCAGTAACTGTTTATTCAGGTCTTATTGACTCTCATAAATGACAACAGTGTCTTGTCAAAGCAATATATTAATTCTTTCAGCATGTATTATCACTCCTCCACATATTTGTTAAACTTATTGAGAGTATACAGTATATACAAATTAAACAACACAGGATTTAAATAAGAAAAATAAAATACAGTTCTTGGAAATAAAGCCTGAGCATCAGACACTTAGAGAAAAGCCAAGAATTACATATTAGCATGTATCGGGAGACTGGGAGAAGTTTAAAGGAAATTTAGAGGAGAAACCATTTAGAGGAAATGGTTTTATTTGTGGATAGGGGTGGATGGAAAAGATGGTCAGAGGCAGAAGGCTTTAGTAAAGAAGAAGAAAAATAGCGTTGGGGAGGATTGCAGCCTTGTCTAGCATCTTTTGTACTGTTTATTTTTCCTGTGTACTTCCAAAATTTAACACTTGTCTTATCTTTATGAGGTCCATTCAATAATAACTGAGGAAACAAACAGCTGTTGTGAGAAAACAGTTCAGTAGAAATTACATATTTAACATATTTTCATAACTGTAACTTGACATTCCTGATAACAGTTTTTAATAGCTGTTTGATATAAATTTGTGTAAACATAAGGCCAGTCATCATATTTATGATGGCATGTTCCCAAGAATAATACATTTCAAGAACAATGAGCAGTGATCAGATTTTTACTTTCTAAGGAAGTTTTGTAATTTGATTAGAAAACTATGTATTACTACTTCTGGATACACTACTTCTGTATTACTAAGCAAGTGTAATTGTAAAAATTGATTGTAATGTAAATTTTTATAAGGGAACAGTTTAAAAGTGGCTGAACACAAGTGTTTGATGATAATTGTTCTGGATATCCAGTAAAGGAATTATCTTTTGGAATGCTACAAGTTTAGTTTTGTGATTTTTTTAGAAGACCATATACAATAATGTACAATACGATATGTACCAGCATACTCTAACATGCTTTTGAACAAGGGGAAGCCTATAATATTGAAGTAACTCCCTTATTTACAGACAAAAGTGTCATTCTCCATCCCTACACTACCTGATTGAAGCTTAAAACTGTCAAAGGATTGAACTGGGAGATTCTATTACACCTTCCTTACAACTTACATTTTGCCCTTTGAAATTTTTTTTCTTTGTTTAGTGGATTTTTTCAAAGAAGGATTATGTGGATTAAAGTTTCAGAACAATGCACAGGTAAAGAAAAATGCCATTAACTGAGTTCAACATCAAGCTCCAGAATTCTGGACCGCAGTTATGAGAAAGCTTGTAAAGATGTGGGACTAGTCTATAAATGTATCTGAGAATTAGTTTTAAAAGTAACAAAACTTTTTGCATTAATTAAATAAAGTGTTTTCCCCTGCACCTCTTTGTCTTTAATTATTGTATACATCTGCCAATTGGTAACTAGACCATGTATCTTTCATGGTAATATCAACTTGCTTACGTTTTTTAAACATCCTCTTCCTTTTAGCAAAAGCAGATGTTTTTTCTATAAAGTACAATAAAAATTATTATGTATACTTAGTATATACTAAATCTGAGTTAACTTGCATAAGGAAGGCAGGTTGTTAATTACAGAAATATTTTGTGTAGACATATGCAGTGTCAGATTTATGACAACACATGGTATCAGTTGTATTACATTAATTAATCAAATTTACTAATTTTTTATCATCATATTTAATTCTAACACACTTTTTACTAGTGCCATGTCTACTCTACCTTGATATGACATTTATGCAAGCTACCTGTTTTACCTGAATCATTTGTTTTACTCTTGACCAAGTATATGTAATATGTGAATGTGTATGCATTTGTGTTTATAAATTATTATAGTAAGCTATGTGCATTTGGAGAAATAGATATAGTATAGTGTGGTACGGTTACTGTTTCTGTATATTGTATGAACACTAATGGATGACAACTATATTTTTGTCCACAGAGATTTGGCAATCATGTTACGAGAAAGGCTGGGAGACTGGTTCCAGATGGTGAACCTGATGAAAATGTCTTCAGGCAGCAGCTCCATTGCACAATTGGAATTTGCTTGGAACTCTATTGGTGATTACTTTGCAGACAGGAATCAGTGGTACTAATTTTATGTGCTTTCTGAATACAACAGATATGTTATATGTGTAGAAAGAAGGAAAGAAAGATTATATAAATCAGATTTGAAAGTTATAGTATAACATGCAGATTGTCTTCAGTCTTACTACCATAGGTTGGGTAGGTTGATACTCTCTTTTTATGCAATAAAAAACATAAAGAGATCATTGGTACTTTCCAATTTATACTCACCATGTTTTGTGGATTATTCCAACTAGTAACTTGAGGAGGGGGAATGGAAAGACATCTTCTCAATGGACAACCTCTGTGTCTAAGTGACTGTGTATATGACAATGTGTTGAATGATTTTTTTTTGTGATTTCCCATCCCTTTCTTTGTTCTGCAGTGTGTGATTTTTGTTTGGCACATTATCGTATGTAAGTGATGAGTCTGTTATGTTCACTGTTATATCGTATTGCGTGTCTTCAAAATTAGTCTTACTATTATTGATATTGCACCCAGAAAAAGAAAATGAAGTCAAGTTATCACTGTCATTTATTCTGCATATGACTGTTGGATCTGTCACTATGTAGTATTCATATCTGTCTTCTAAAGTGGTATAACTATCATTTTTTCCATACGTTACTGTTGTATCTGTCACCCTGTAATTGCAGGCTTCAAGAGTGGTAGCACTATCGTTTTTTCCATACGGTACTGCAGTATTTATCATTATGTAATTGCGTACTTCAGAAGTGCTATTACTGTCACTTTTTTCTCGCACTGCTGTTAGACCTGTAATAAGATTATTTTGTATGAAAAATATATCATACCATTCTATCTTTACATAAATAATGTGTAACATGAAGGCCTATGAATATTTATGTTAATTAATAAGCTATATATTAATGTTGCTAAATTGTACAACTGAAGGTAATACCTATGGTGTCAGATGTACAAGAGGGGTTTTGACAGGAGGTTGAATGGGAGAGCTGGTTGGCATGGAGAACAAAATTCGCAATTGAATTCATATTTCCCCCTCTATTCCATCCAGTTCTTGTTTAATGTGAAACTCAAAACCAGACAACAGATCTCGTCTCTTGATTTATAACTCTACATTATCCAATCGAATTGTACAAAACAATTGTATACTTGCAGAAGAAATTAATTACTTTTGTGATAAGATGTTAATAAACAAACTATATCGAAAGAAATAAATTAAAATAAAAACTGCCAGAACCTTACCTGCGATCTTTTTTCGCTGACTTACCTTTTTATAAATTCCAATAAGAAGTCCAGAGTCGGCACCAATATCTTTGCAGGACAGATATGGAAACCTTTACACTCTACCTTAATTAAAACGGGATAATTTTGCAATCTGACTTCCCCCCAATTCAGAAGAAACCCGGGAACGTTAGACGAATTTTTCAGCATAGAACACTAGGAAGTGGTTACGACGAAATGACTAAGCCTAACACATTATGTATATCAAGAAACAAATAGGTTTTATTGCCACTAGACACATGAATTTATTTTAAACAAAAGATTTCTACCAACTACTTATTATCTAGTACCCAGTACTTCTATTAATGACTTCTCCCCTGTTAATTTTGCGCACATACACTCTCTCATTCTAATATTCACTTTTAACCCCCGTTTTATTTCTGATCTCATTATGGTTTCTATTGTTTTGGCCAAATGAATTTCCCCTTTTTACTTTTTTACATATTTGCGTAATCCAAATGCTGTCCGGAACAGTTTTCACTAAACACACAGTTTTCACTTCAATCACGTTTAGCGTCATTCAATCGTTACTTTATCACTGAACACTGGCTGCACATTTTATACTCCTTGGTAGGCCTACTTTAATACTTTTTTGGCCTACCAAGAACTCATCCGAGACTACGTTTTAATTAACTGCTGTACAGGTTGAAGGCTGGTAGAGAACTCCATGTGACGACTGCATTATATTCTTATACTAAGCATAACACATAAAACAATTTTTTAATTTTCAAAGCAACAACCACTATCTCTATCATTTTATATAAAATCAAAAAATATACCTATTATGGCAAACACTTCAAATATTTTAAAATTTTCTTTACTCAGCTTTAATGATACTCATATTTCTTTGCAACAGAATCATAATTATATATTTTTATAACCAACACCAATATCGACATTATTTCTTTACTTAATATTTGTTACCATTGCTACTAATAACAATAAAACATAGTAAAACATTGAACATCAAACATTAACATTGTTACATTTACATTACATAGTTCATATCTAAATAACTTGTACCAAAACTTTATAACATTTTTATTATCAACTCTCTATTCAACTTTTAATTAGTTAACATTTATTGTATCATTAGATTCTATAAAAAATTTCATGTTTATTATTAACCTTTCTGTTACATCACCTTTCTACTATGAATTTTCTTTTTCTAACCTTTTCATCAATACTTATCTAGTTTTGGTGACTCTCTATAATATAATTCACTATTATCTATATCTTATTTTGGCATTTATCTATCTAACCTTACTCACCTTTCTTCTAACAACCAGATTTACATATCATGACACCAATATCTCCATAACAACAACCCCCTTCAACATTAATTTTATTTATACCATTCACTTCTTTAAGTGAAATTTCTATTACCTCTTTGTACTAGGATGTGTGTACCCTACCTGGCAATATACGCGTTCATAACCTTTTGCCCTCCACCAAATATCGGCAAACACTCTTACCCTTCTCTAATTACGGGAACTGCCACAACGCCGCACGTTGGTCACTCCTTACACCACTATCCTTACTACAAAATATAACCATCAACAAATATATTTACCATTCACCTTACTCACCTTCTCGACATATAATCACTAACTACTGTGTCCCTAAAATATCTAACACCCTCTTTGTGTATTATCTGTATCTCAACTTCTTATTCTCTCTAACTCCCAATAACTTTAATTCTGACTAATTCATATGCCTTATTTTAATAATTATCACCCAGGCTCTATCCCTTTTTAACACTTTACATTACTGTGATCATTGATAATTGCATTAGAAAATTCATCCCTCACCTACTAATAACAATACATCTCAATATCCAAATATATTACATGCTTAATCATTTATTATCCATTAGAATCTAAATCTCATAATTATTCAAAAGTCATCATATTAAAGCCATTTCTATTACCTACATGGTTTACATAAAAAAAATATATACAATACATAACATCAAAAGTACACAAATACATTGACATTAACAAAAAAAATATACAATCAAAATTATCATTTAATCATTTACCATAAATCAGTTCATAAAAACAGTCCATCTTGAAATCACACTATCACATAATTAAATGTTCATTACACAATAAAATATTTATCCTCCATCGTCAAACAATAGTCGAGTCTTAGGTCTATATAACTTATTTTTTCTTGAAAACATTACATTACTATCATTAATATAATACTTACTGACATTCTTATATTCTACAAAACCATCATAATTAATAGGGTTATTCCATATCAATTTGTCATACAACTTGTCACGATCGGTTATGGTCCTGTCACCTTCAGTATAATTAGTCACAATCAGATAAGTTACTAAGTCTTCATACTTATTAACTTACTTTATTTATTAGTTACTTATTTTCATAGTCATCTACTGCTATCTCAGTTTCACTACAAGGTAAGTTCTTATTTTTATTACTTTTCTCTCCACCTAATCTTTTGATAAATTCTTCATATGTTCTATTTATTTTAAAAATCTCTATCTCCCTCTTTCTCTCACAATAACTCTCCCAATACTTCTCTCTCTCACATCAGGCTACATTCTCTCTCTCTATATTTGCATAGGGCACTACTACTTCATAAAAACACCTCCTGGCTTCACCAGGTACCTCAACACAAAAAACTAAGGGATCATTTGGAGACCACATGTCTCCCATATAAATTCTAGAGGAACCTTCGTCCTCAAACAACATTTGCGGAGTCTTTACTCCACCTATACCACTGGGAAAATTTGCCTTCTGCCCACCATACTCTTTTAAACTCTCCTTACCCCCTCTTTCAATCTCATCAACAACTATCTCCTCACCATTAACCTGTACTCTCTTTAAAATCTCATTATCACTACCAATATCCACACTATTATCTCCTATTACCATATTTTTATTTATTTTATCATAATTCTTACCACTACTTACCTTGTCTTTATTTATGTTTAATTTGTCTATTTCTCTACTTTGTGATTCTATCTGGTTTTGTATTGTCTCATTTACTGTCTCATTAATTTTATCAATTCTGTTGTCTAAATTATTTATTTTACTATTAAATTTCTCATTAACTGTTTCTATTGTTTGTTTCTGAATATTATTACAACGCATCTCTATCTCATTAATTCTCTCATCAAAATTACAATTTTGTCTTTTGATTTCCTTTTTTATGTCATTGAATTTCTCATCAAATTGGTTAAACTTATCATTAAAATTGTCAAATCTTGTATTTTGCTCATGAAATTTATCGTCAAACTTAATACTCTGTTCATTAAATTTTTCATCAAAAAGTAATCTCATCATTTTTATCACGTCATTCTCCTCAACTCTTTTTGTTGGGACTGGTGTCGAGTGAATACCTTCACTCATTATTTCTGATTCTGTTACGCTTATTTCACTATTGTTTGCCATTGTTAAAAAATTTTAATGAACTGTTGCTTTCTACAGACGTCACAACATAACCTACAATTGTAATACCCCTCACTTCAATACTCACTCTGTCTCTATATTTGGGCTTATTATATAAATTTTTTTTTTTTTTTTTTTTTTTATATTGTCGCCAGTTCAGGCACCATTTGTTAATATATAAACTATTACAATAGAGTCCCTAGTTCTGGGCGACATTTGTTAATATACAAATTGTATACTTATTTTTGTGTATTTATTTATTATGTGAATCTTACAATAATTATGGTACTTACCATAATTTTTAGAGCACATGTCATCATCACTATCTTTGTTTCTTGTTGGGTCCAGAGTTCGTATTAAGTGTAAACAGTTTGGTGATTGAAATGAAGTTATCAACATCAATATGGTAGCAAATCAACTTATTTTTTATTATTTAGAATTTGCAAAATTAAATCGTCATACATTACAATGGTGCCTTATCGTGACCAAGACAAAATGGCGGTCATATTCTTACTATTATATTAATTAGTCATGACTTTAAATACTTCGTTATATTATTTGATTAACTAGATAATTTTATTACTTTGCAGCTATTAACATACTTAAGTGTTTCCATTTGATTTATACTGCTATAATCTTTAACACAAACCAACGCCTCAGTTTTGTTACCGGCATTGCTTGATACACTCTTCGTCTCTCTCACTCTCTCCCTTTCATCACAATATTATTCAAGATACATTTTTGTTTTAGGTATTATTAATTTTGAGCTCAATTATTTAAAAGAAATTTTGATTGCAATTTTGACTTTCCTGCTACTTCGTGCTATCCACATTGAACGGTCATCATCGTCCGGCCAGGTGTGCGGCGTAGTTTCCGTATTTGCTGGGTGTTTCTGTCACTGACTTTACATCGTTAACTAAATGATAATTGTGAAGCACTAACTCTTGTTAATTACATTTCGGTCACTGATTTTAACACATTTTATCTGGCTGACCTTTTGCCAGCAACATTGATAATCATCTTCACTCTATGATGGTATTCAACAGACTGAGAATGGATGCTATGTACATTTTGCGTAAGTGTGTGCGCATTGACGTCATCGTCTGGTGTGTCGAAATAGGAAACGCCCTGATTATGCGTCATTGTTGTTACGTTCTGTATGTTTTTTAATGACATTTCGTATTGTTGGCCAATGACAATTATATAACGCTGTGATTATCACGGCTTGATCTTGGAATCGTCCCGCACCGATGTAACTGCATTGTTTTCGTTAAACACAGGGCAAATTGCCCTACCCATTTACATGTGTGCAAAATACAATAAAATACAATAAAATAATTCCTTTTGTACCATAAATATGAAAACAGGCTTTTGTCCTGTTACAAAACCCCCTCAATGAAAGGTTTCATGCCGAAGCATAAAAACTTCCATTGATCCATTCACACTTCCTAAAAGGATCAGCCCAGATATGTTGCCACAACCTCCTGTAGTATTAATATAAAAAGGAATACAATCACTTACCCTTGGTCCGATGATAATGATCGTACTTGTCCGACCCTACCAGACTTCTCTGACGAGATCCCAACACCATAAGGCCGGTCAGGCGCTGAATGCTCCTGCTCTGATGCACCGGTCAGCTCAGGACCACCGTCACAACACCATCAAACTCTGAAACATGAATACAAAATTTAAAATAGTGGTGTTATCTATTCCCATATCCACAACTGATATGTCTCCCCTTAGATGCATTGGTTTGTGTTTTGAGGCATTGGTTTGCTTAACTCTAAAAATCCTTCAACAATCAAAACAAACAAGATTTAGGACAGAGAAATCCATTTTCACTTTTGACATTCCTACATTTATCAAAGCTTTCTGACTCCAGTCAATATTACCTTACTTCCTTCATCGCAAGAAAACATATTCTTATACTAAGCATAACACATAAAACAAGTTTTTGTTTATCTGGAATAAAAAACATTCCAGACCCAGATAAACAAAATGAAATAAGAGTATTAGTAAATAATAAGTTTAATAAAATCATTAAAAACAAGAACAATAATCATATACAAAATAAAGTTAATTACACTAAAGCACAACATGAACAGTGTATAGCTATACAACTAAATAAAAAACTTTCTAGTAATAATATTTACATAACCAAGGTAGATAAGGGAAATTCTATAGCCATGCTGAAACTTGAAGAATACACACAAAAAGTATACAACTTTATAAATGACAACAATATTACTAAGTTGACGTCCGACCCCACTAAGAAGTACACTTTAGAACTGAATAAAACAATAAATAAATGCATGCAATTATTTGATAAACGCACACAATCCTCACTAAAACCAATAAATGCTAGTGCACCTTGTTTAAGGGGTCTTCCGAAAGTACCTAAACAGAACACTCCAATTAGACCTTTGGTTAATTTTACAACTGCCCCCGGTTATAAAATAGCAAAAACCTTAGTAAAAATCATCAGAGAGCACACCGACTTAGAAAGTAATCGGAGTGTAAAAAGCTATAAAGATTTTATCAAAAATGTAAACCACGTTACAATTCAACCAAACCACAAACTAGTATCATTCGACATAGTAGATTTATATACTAATGTGCCTATTGATGAAACATTAACTTTACTCAGACATAATTTAATGAATAAAGGTTCTTTGGAAATACAGAAAGTTGACCAACTGATGATGATACTAAAAACCATTCTTAATCAAAACTATTTTTTATTTGAAGATACATATTATAAACAGAATGAAGGACTTGCCATGGGATCTCCACTTTCTGGCATCCTGGCGGACCTATATTTAAACCATTTAGAAAATACAAAAATTTTAAAAGATAATTATTTCGCCAATAAAATCATCCATTATTCCAGATATGTTGATGATACCTTTATTATTTTTAACAGGAATGCCAGACAAATAGAATTATTTAAAAATTACTTAAACAAAATTCATAATAAATTAAAATTCACTATGGAGATCGAAAACAACAAAAGTATCAGTTTTTTAGACCTAACTGTATTACATAACGGGAATAATTTAAAATACAAAATCTTTAGAAAACACACTAATACTGACACAGTAATACACTATGATTCACATCATCCCGTTACACAAAAAATGGCAGTATTTAACAGTCTTGTCAACAGACTTTTAAATGTTCCCCTCGAAAAGGAGGACTACTTGAATGAGGTTAGCACTATCAAACAAATAGCTATAAACGACGGGTATAAATCTACAATAGTTGACAAAATAATAAATAGACATAGAAAACGTTTAGAAAATAAAAATTCAAATTGTATAAAAGCAAGTAATAAAAATTATAAATATCTTTCTGCTATTTTCACAGGTATTATGCCAAATATTTTAAGACCCGTTCTCAAAGATAATAACTATATCTTATCATTTAAAACAAATAATAACTTGGGAAATTATTTCAAAAACAAAAACAAAGTACCTTTAAAAAAGAAAGCTGGTGTATATAAAATAAAATGTGATGATTGTGAAGCGTTCTATATCGGTCAATCAGGCAGATGTTTTTATACAAGATTTTTGGAACATATTCCCAAGCCAAGTAATACTAAATACAATTTTGCACAACATTTAATATCAAGCGGACATAAATATACGGGCTTTGAAGGAAATTTAACAGCGTTGCATTTTTGTAAAAAAGGTAAACGGATGGATAGTCTGGAGGAGTTTGAAATTTATAAAGCTATAAAAAATAGTACCACTAAAAACAGTTTACTAAATGATCAAATAAATTTTGCATCAAACTACTTGTTCGACACTGCCATCGGTTTGGATTAATCTTTGACCAGTCGCGTGACGATCGCGGTTGAGGGTGAACGCATGCGGGAGCTCTGGCCGTGGTTCGTATAACATTTCACATGCGATTTATGTTGATATCCCAAGTTTTAAAATGTAACTGCCGAAGCAAAGACACGGAGATGTCAAATTCCTCCAAATATGCAGTCTTTGTGGAAGCGAAAAGGCGCTACAGTCTTACATAAATTGCAATAGCGTGTGTGGATGGGAGGTGGCTCCGATGAGCCACGAATTTAAATTGATAACATAAAATTTGCTAACTCTAATTTTGGTCTAATAAAAACGCTTGTATTCCGCTCAAATAAATAGATGCTCATACATTCACTATAAGGTGTTCATTCTATATTTTTTAAATGTAGTATTTTATCGTAGTAGGTTAGATATAAGAATTGATAAAAAATATGTGTTTATATAATGTGTGTCTTTTTGAAACTGAGTAGATAACTAAACCGACTGGCAGGCGGTTAACATAAATTACTAGAGTCAGAAAAAGGGGAAACAAGGATGGTAGATGTAAGGATTGATAAAATATATATTTCATGTAATTTGCTAAATTTGGAGATGTGTTTTCACTTTGGTGGGAATGCCAGCTGATCAGCAATAAAATATCACTGTTATATTGGTTGTAAATGTTCCAGGTAATTAATGTTTAATGTAATGTTTCAATGTATTACAGATGCTATTTAAAGTAATGAGAAAAGTAATTTGATAAAGTGAGAAATAAAGTAATAATTTGTGAAAACTAATAAAAGATAGTTTTTGGGGTGATGAATATTTTGTGGGACAGGTCGATCAGTCCAAGTCAAAGTTAAAGGGGTAGTAGAGAGAAAAATATTGTTTTGAGTTAATGTAATATTGCTGTGAGATAATGTATTAGACTTTGAGAAGTATTGATGTTGACACAGTAGTTATGGAGAATATATGTAGAGTATTGAGGGATATATTGATGTTTATAATTGATGATGTTATTTTGTTGTAGTCGAAGTGAGGTAATTAGATTGAGATTTTGGGGATGGCAATTTTGTAAAAGGGGGTAGTGTAATGTAGGAGTCCGCAACACAAGGGTTGGGACGGGATGGGACCGTTTGGCGCCGGAAAGGGTTACCTTAGGTAGAATCCAGGAACCAACATAATGGGATGAGCTTTTGGGAGGGAAACACACTTATCCTAGGTACAAAGGGTTAGAGAGCATTTTTTTTATATATTGAGAGAAGGTGGCAAATTGAGTTTAATGTTAAGTTGGGTTTAGAGATTGTATGATAGATATTTTGATAGAGATGGGTGTCATGTTAGTTAAAGTTGATGAGTATTAGAGTCAGAGGGGTAGAGATTATAAATGTAGGCCTACCAAGGGGTAAATTAAATTGTTATAAGTATTTAAATCACCCACAGTAATGGAAAATAAGATTGTCAAATAAAGAAAGAGATTTATAACAAGAATATAAAATTTTTAATTAAAACCAGTGACAAATTTTTGATAGAATTTGGAAATGTAACGTTATAAAGTGTTTATTTGAATAATTTAAATGTCAATTTAATTATTATTTATAATAATATTTTGTTATTTTAAAGGTTTTATTTTATTATGTTTTCGTGTTTAAGAGAGAATTTTACAGATGTTAAGTGTATTTTCAGATAGGACTTGTATATAACGTATGTAGGTCAAGGTTGTGGACTTGACCTAGTTTTGATCAGCTGATAGTGAGGTCATATAAGTTAATAGTAAGGAAGTTAATTCAATTTTTGTTTTTTGATCAATTTAAACAAATTTTAAATAATTTCCGTATGAAAAGAAAATATTTTAAGAAATTTAAATTTTTTGAATTTTAAAATTTTTTGGAAAATATTTTTTTTGAGAAAAAAAAAATTTTTCTTGATTTTGCGCCTGCCAGATAATGGATATTTTTAAACTTTGATTATTTTATTGTTTGTGTACTAACCATGTTTATTATTATTGAATTATTTTATTGAATTGTATTGTTAGACTCTAGGTAATCACATGTTAGGCTAAGGATGTTCTTTTATTTTTAAGAAGTGTTCAATTGATATAATTTTCTGATAACAAAAAACAAAAACCAATGAAGAGAATAATTCAAAATAGATACAAAATTTGTGATTTGATTTTAAATGAAAACAACCAGTGAGTTGTAATTTAAGTAAATTTTCAAAGAATTTTTCAATTTTCAGTATGTAACGTAAGTGTGTGTGTGAGCCCAGTATCTGCTAAAGGCAGCCCAGCTTGCATATAAGGGGAAACATATCGGTTGAGGATCTGGCATGATCTGTGCCAGGGATTGAGGATTTTTGGGGTAGCATGATAGAAGGTAAGGTGCGCTGTGGTGCGTGTCTGTTCGATTTTTCGGTGTTGGGATCTCGCACAGGGAAGTCCAGTGATCTCGTTCAGATGCGTCCATAGTCGCTGAGCCAGGGGGTCGTTTACCCATGGAGTGTAAGAACAAGGGGGTTGTTGGCACCAGTTCCTCACCGGTCCTCTTAGAGGTTTTATCAATGAGATTTCTTCTGTTTTGGACAGAAGACTTCTCATTGAGGGGGTATTGTAATGGTCCAAATTTATGGGTATTTTTATTTATTGCATTTTTGGGGTTTTATAAAAAATTTGTAAATTCATTTCTCAACGGTGACCAGAACACGTGGTGAATGGAACAGTTTAGAACAAAGGCAAGACGTAATAGCATTGTGCAATCAGTTGAGGTATGTAGCCACCTCAAGTTTCCAAGAACTATGCAAGAATGTGACCATGCGCTCGGACCCATCATACGAGCATGTGCGCGGGCGGTGACGTAAGCAGATCAACCGACGCTATCGAAAATGGCGCAGAGACGAAGTTTTGTGAGACCTACAATCCGTGCTGAAGGAAATGTGGCTAAGTCACCGCCTCTTTTGTGACATCAAGCCAGAAGCGCCTAAATATCGTCGGCGCACACTACAGAAAAAACCACTATGTATCATGCGCATAGCGACTAAACTGCAACAACTCAAGTATGGGCGTCGACGAAATTCGTCGGCAGGGCATGAATATCCGTCCGCAGGAAATAAGGGAGTCGACTTATAGCCGCGGCGTCGGCCAGACGCGCGCCAAGACTCGTGGGCCCCAAGAATCTTGTAAAGTTTATTTGAAAGTAATAATTTTACATCTTTAAGTAAACCGGTATCTAAGAAGGGAATACGTGGAGTGACGGCAAAATGTAAAAGCAGTGAACTATCAAACGTTTGTGACCGAGTGCGGGAATATTACGGGGACGCGCCACGTGGTTGACGCTATGGAAACAAGTAGCTGTATTCTAATCAATCAATTTTATTACCAAGGCCTAATTCAAATAAATGTAGGGGTTTTATAAATTTGAATGAAAGAGAGAGTGAGCACGCTGGGCTGTATAGGTTAAGATAAAGGATATATTTAGAAATAAAACATACGTAGATGTATACATTTCAAAATTTGTTTTTTGTGTTTTGTTAATAATTGGTGGATTTCCGTAAGTAAAACATCACTTTCATAACATAAAAATGTGTTAGACTAAGTTATTTCGTCATTACCACTTTCTCATTTCTGTGCTGCAAGATTCGTCTAAACGTTCCGGGGATCTTCTGAATTATTATTGGGGGTGGTCAGATTGCTAAATTGTCTCGTTTTATTTAAGGTGGGAATAAAGGTTTTCGATATTTTAACCTATTAAAAAATATCGTGGCGACTCTGGTCTTCTGAGAAAAATTTATGCAGCAGGTGAGTACAAGGACAAGTACAGGTAAGTCCTGGCAATATTTTATGTATTAATATTTTTCGACGTACATTTTAGCATCACAATTGTTATTGTGTTTGTAAATGTTAAGATTTTCCCAAATATTCATTTTTTGCCCTTTTTGTATGTTTTTAATTAATTTTATATTTTCAATGTTTGGAAACTGGTGGTTATTATTTAGACAATGTGTGGCTAAATTAGATTTATAAATATTTGGTTTTAAATATGCATTGCGGTGTTGAACGAATCTATCTCGTAGTTTTTCGTCGTCTGGCCCACGTAAAATTTATTGCAATCTGGACATTCTATTTTATATATTCCATTTTTATTGTGAGTATTGGATTTAGTTTTAGGTTTTATTTTATTAAAAATTATATTATCTGTATTATAAGATATTTTTAAATTAGTATCTTTAAATATTTTATTTAGTTTTTGAGTTATATTTCCGTAATAAGTGAAAGTTGTATATTTTATATTATTATTAATAGATGAATTTTTAAATGTAGTGTTTTTAGGAATTTTATTAGTGATTTTATGTTTAATTTTATTTTCTAATTTATTAATAGTTTTTATTTTGTATCCATTTTTAACTGCTATTTGTTGGATAATTTTTCTTTCTTTGTTTCTTTCTGTGTTATTTAATGGGATCCTAAGCATTCGGTAAATCATGGAATTAAATACTGCCATTTTGTGTTGGGGAGGATGATTAGAAGTATTTGGTATTACTAAGTCAGTTTGAGAAGGTTTCCTGTATATTGCGTATTCAAAATTTGTTTCATTTTTCTTTATTGTTAAGTCTAAAAATTTAATTTATTATTAGATTCTTCTTCTAACGTGAATTTTATTTTAGAATGTAAATTATTTATGGAGTTGAATATTTTATTTATATTTATACCATTGTTTTGGGAAATGTACAGAGTGTCATCAACGTATCTAAAATAACATCCTAATGGGTCGTTTAATTTTATTATATTTATTATTTGTTCGTCGAGTTTTTGTAGGAAGATTTCTGATATGATAGCGGAGGTTGGGGCTCCCATAGCAAGGCCATCTGTTTGATAGTACAATTTGTTGTTGTATTGAAAATAATTTTGATTTAAAATTATTTTTAAAGTATTAGTTAACTGTTTAATGTATGTGTTACTTTCGTTATTTGTTTTCAGATTATTTTATATAATATTTATAGTTTCTTCAATGGGAATGTTTGTATACATGTTTGATATGTCGAATGAATATAATTTTGTATTTCTGTTTACTTCTACGTTTATTAGTTGTTCCGTGAGTTCGATACTATTTTTTATATTGTGTTTTGCTGGAAGTTCAATTTTATGTTTTAAGATTTGAGTTAGTAATTTTGATATTTTATAATTTGGTGCGGTCCTAGCGTTTATTAAAGGTCTGATAGGTTTATTGATTTTGTGTAATTTTATTAAAGAATTTAATTTTGGTGCACAAGGATTATCCATTTTATATTTAAAGGAGTCTTTAGGATTTATGATTTGGTTACTATTTTTTAGTATATTTGTTATTTGTGGGATCTTTATTTAATGTTATGCAATTATTATTAACTATAAATTCTTCTGTTTTATTGTCTAAATCTTTCTGAGAAATTATTATTGTACTATTACTCTTATCAGCTTTGGTTAAAGTGAGGTTATTAGTCGTTAGTTTCTGTTTTATGTTATTAATGGTTTTATTTTGTTTATTTTTATTTTTAATATGATGATTTTGGTTATTATATTTTTTGATATATTTTATTATTTCCATTGAGGCTTCTGTTCTTATTTTATCTTGTTTTTCTTGTTCTACATTATTAATTGCGTTTTCAGTTTCGACTATGATATTATCTATTACATATTTGTTTACATTTTTAAGATTTGTTTTGTTTGATGATTCTAGGGTAGCTATTTCGTTTTCCGTGATTTTAATATTAGATAAATTTACGAATTTTGGGTAAAAAGTGTGGTTATTATTTAATGTGTGTAAATTTTGGTTATCTTCTTTAGGTGTACTATTTATTAGTAGATTTTTAATTTTTTTATTGATTGTGTTAAATTTAATTGTTTTGTGTTTATTTAGTATTTTAAGCATATTAATATATTTATTATTCCATGTATGATAATCAAGTGTGTTGGCTAAAAGAAGATGTAAATTAATTAATTGTTTATTAATGTAGTCGATTTTTCTGTAATTATTTGATATTTCGTCTTTAATCCATTTATATTGGGCTTGAGTAATATATTTGCTTAATTTATTGTTATTGTTGTTTTTTACTATTATTTTTGTGTATTTTGGAAAAATATTAAGGTGTAGGCATTTTTTATTTTACATTAAAATCGATTATTCGTTAATTTTATATTAATAGAATTATTTCGATTGTTATTAATTCACTTAGAAACCTCTGATGATACTGATATTTTTCAGTGAAACGTGCGTCAGGTGTTAAAAAGAATATACAATATTAGTAAAATAGTTTACCTTCTTCTTGTCCGTCTGGTGGCCTTTTCTCTATATTTTATTCAACGTGTTTCAGGACATATGCCCCATCATCAGGATATCCCTTGTTGAAGTTCGTCGATCGTTAAAATATTAAAAACACTGTATATACAATTCTACACATAACAATAAATATAATATAAACATAAAAACACATAAAATACCCAGATTTGAAACACACGCGATATCGGTGGTGCGCACCACGACATGCTATAGTCGACTGCCAAAGGCACTATAAAAAATGTTGAAGCTAAAGCCACTAAACATGCTGGTAGTAAAACTCGTATAAAAAATTCTGAGATGTTTTACATGCTAGGACGTAACGAAATTGAACATTGTTTGTCTGAAACACCTAGAATTTAAGCAGTACAGCACATGGCATGAAATCGAAGGATAGTAGGCCATTTGATAGATGTTTGTTATTTAGGGAGGAAAGAGTTAGCTTTTAGGGGTCATAAGGAAAATGAGCAATCTCTTAATAAGGGTAATTATTCATAAACTTAAAATTTATTGGCAGCGGAAGAGTCTTTCATGAAAGAACATACACAGAGTGATTCAAAATTGCATGGCAATCTCTTGGGAGCTGAATCCATAGCTAAAACTAAGAAAACATGAGACACGGCATGTAAAACTCATTTACAAGAAAATATGAAAGTTTGTGTAATACCTACAGTAATCTGGATTTATCACCATTAAAAAATGTGAATAAAATTTATATTTTCTAGCAGTATTTTCTAATTACGATTCATAAAGGACACCAATAACAATATGATAGCTTTTCCTTGATATTTAGGCCAAATTATATAATGAAATGCATGTGTTTCAGACAGCCACTTAGCTATTATCTGATAGAGGTAGCATTAACTCTATTTACCATAGTTTTACTGGTTCATTAAAAACACCACCAATCTTAGTAAGAGGTTGCTTTTGGCTGGTATTTTTATGTCTACCCAAATTATTTTGTCACGCTTCGCCACTGACAATGTGTATGGTTATCACAAAATTTTTACCTGAAAAATATCTGTTAATGTAAATAATATTTAGTGGCAATAATTTTTTGCTTGTTTAAGTAATTGCATAATAAATAAATTTCATACATGCCCGCATACTTGTTTTTGGTGTGAGAAATCAGTGAAAAGGGAGAACGTAGAGTTTGTTTGTTTTATCTGTAGTGTTACTATTGTATACAAAATTTATGCTGAGCAGTTTTCTGCAGTGGCATTCTGGATTCTGTAACTTTTTACAAACATGTGGATTCATACTAGATTCACTCATGTTAGATTCTTTTTGTGTCTACAAAAAAGAAGAACCCAAAGAGAATGAACCATCTCTATTACATGTTTGAACTTCTCGAAACAACTACATAATTATGGTTATCACTAATATTGTGGAAGCAGTACAAAATTAGTGACTGTAAAGGTGATGATAGTACCAGCAAGCTTTATATTGAAAATGAAAGTTAAATTAACCCCAGTGAATTTTATTTCTACTGTGAAGGCTTGTGATGGTACAATTCTGGTGCAATACTAAACTTATAAAACCATGGTACAAAAGACCATAATTATTGTATTCATTTATTTTTAACAATTATTTGGTAATAATTATTTAAATATTTCATAATCCCTGTAAGGTTTTGGTGAGTGGACTATATAACTATTTTATAAAACGCAGATGTGAATTGACAGGATTCCGACCGTTTTCATTGCAAGACGACAAACACAGCAAAAAACGTATGTCACATACAGAGATAACGTGACGAGCCCTGATGACGTCAGTGGTAAGGAATGCATATTTCCGTAAACAACTCAAGGCTTGGCTATATGAACAAAAGCCTGGTGACGTCGCTTTTACCCCACCTACGCAATGTTAAACAAAGACTCTGTGTCATTTCATCCTGAAGTGTGAACGTAGCCGGCCGGCAAGAAGTTCACCAAGTGTGAATTTTAACTTTTACATCACCAAAAGTGGTTAAATAACTGTTTAAAATATCAGGAATGTTGGGGCGATAAGGTGTAATCAGCGAAGATGTGACCGGTAGCGAAATCGGCGAACTCGCGGTGTGCGATGTTTTACCGGACAAACAACCGCAGCTAAGTAGCTGTCCAAAATATAATTTGGTGAGAACGTTCCAATATTCTTTTTTATTTCAAGTAAATCAACATCATTGTGTAATAATGACCAATTCAAAATTCATTCAATATTATAATGACCAATTTTAAACCAATTCAAAATATTTTATTTAAAATTTAAATGAGCTTAAAATAAAAATAAATTGTACCAGAGAAAGAGAGAGAGTGACTTAAATCTTTTAAGTGCTGAGTTGTGCGGATACTATTTATTGTATTGTTTATCATGTTTATTATACAATAGTGTTAATAACTGTTTATTTTGGAGGGTTAAAATGTTCTAAGGGTTTGATGTTTGCTAAACGCCCCATTGCGTAATATGTACATGTTTGGTACAGCTAGAGTCAGTTTTTCATATGTACTTAGAGTCTTTTGGATAATAAAAGGTAATGTCATTGGTAAAAAATACAAGTACGAGTGAGTTATTTCAGGTATATTTCGCAATTACTGGTTCGTCTACACGAATACTGGACCGAAAGGTAAGCCTAATATCTATGTTGTTGCACAATCTGGCAACACGGCGCCCGATAATTATTCAATGTTAATTTGATGTAACACAAGTTTTGTATTATCACAGGCTAATATTGTGGAAGCAGTACAAAATTAATGACTGTAAAGGTGATGATAGTACCAGCAAGCTTTATATTGAAAATGAAAGTTAAATTAACCCCAGTGAATTTTATTTCTACTGTGAAGGCAGTTGCTTAGAATCATAAGCATAAACCCATATTTCATCAATGTTTATGTAATGGGGTCATCTCTGTAACTTGTACAGTAGTCACATGAGACTGTAGGTGAGTTAGGTAAATACATTGTTCTCATGGGAAACCACTCACCTATTCACCATAGGTCTGTGATGCTTTTGGTTTTGAAAAGCAAAACCACACAGGAAACTAAATCCAAGCTGGATAAATATTATGGTGAGTCAGCTCAATGGACTAGAACAGTTTACAAATGGTTTGATTATTTTTGAAGTGGGGACATAAGCACAAACGATGCTGAACGCTATGGATGGCCTGTTAAGGTTACAACTGCAGAAAATATTGAAAAACTCCATGATATGGTGATTTAGGACAGAAGGTTGAAAGTGTGTGTGAAATTACTAATACAATAGGCATCATATTTTATACACACATTTACAATAATGAAAACTGTCTGCAAGATGAGCATTTGAAGCTATTTCAGCGTAATCAAGAAGAATTTTTGCACCATTTCATAACTCTTGAAACTTGGATACACTACTACATCCTGCTGTCATGCGATAGGACTGTGGCACAGAACCATAGGAGTGCTTTACCTTTACTTCATCCAGTTATAGTTCCAGTGGTTGTCTTCCAATTCACAAATATTCAGCTAGCATAAAACTATATAATATTAAGCTTGATTAGCCGTCCGGTTGTAGCTTTAATTAAAACCGAGTAAAATATTGTACAGTATTTTTAATATTGTTATGACAGTCTCCTTGATCGTCGAATGGTACAGTGGAAAAAAAAATACAAGACACACCAATGAAATCACTAATAACCAGCTTTAATTATTACAATTAAACAGTTTGTAATCAATAAGATAGTCTCTTACAACAAATAAAAATTGTTCACATGCAATAATTATGTCAACTAATAGAGTCCCACACAATTATAAAACACATAACACTTCACCACAATACTTCAAACTGCACTGGAATAAATCTGCACTCAAACTGACTAAGCGTTGCTGAAGTCTTGTATTTATACCCTGCTGAGATACCAGAATATTCCATAATACGCATCTACTAGAAAACACTAGAGCATAATTGATTGCGGCCGTAAACACAGCGCGCGCAGACTGGTATGGTCTGGAAATGTCTCGTTGCAGACATGTGACAAGTGTCATGTAATTGTCATTCAACTCAAAGTAGCAGCAGTACGTATGCACACACACATTACAGCCAGGCTCCACTGGAATACCCGAGAAACACGTAGCATGTTCTTGTTATATTAATTATTTAATGCAACAATTAATATGTAATATCAACATTTGTTCAGGCGCCATCTTGTGATAATACAAGAAATATGAGATCTACTTACCTTTAAGGGCAGAATTCGGTTAAGCGAACTCGAAATAGCGGAATGTGTTATCTGAAATAATTTACGCTTGCTTGAAATTATTACCAATGACATTACCTTTTATTGTCATTATTACATACAACACATGTGACTCTACCGTGCGAAAACAAGCACGCTACTACATGCCATGATAGATTGCGCCATGAGATGCAGTTCCACTATACAAGTTAAAACATCCCCTCAAACATTTCAATAGCCCTCCAAAATAACATATTCAATTATATTTTATGATATCATAAATAGAAATAACTTTACAACCCAGCACTTGTTATATAGTTAGACATTCTTGCATTCACTCACGCTCACATTCTTGGTACAATTTTTCTTTTAATTTTTTCCCAAATTGAGCTCATTTTTGCTAGTTAATACTGAAAATTTTTGTGTTGACCCTTATTTAAACTTTTGAGTAGCCCCCATTTGTCACTTAGCTGAAATTAGTCCTGCAGACGTCCCGTCGCTGAAATCACACTAATAGATGTTAAAAACTTTTACGAAACTGTTTGTTTACGTTTTACGTTGCACTGTTACATTATTTTATATAAATACTGCACTTTTTTGTTGTACGAGCGGACGTCCGAGACTTAGTTTTAGGGAATTTTGATACACAGCCGGCCGGCGATGCTGCTGATTTAGGACTAAGAAAGGTTTACAACGCTTCACTTCTGAAGTGGGGAGTAACTACGTCATCAGTTCCTTTGTGTAGATTTCCACTCCTTAGCTGTTTACAAGCGCAGAAATTGCGTAGTTGCATACTTTTGGATGACGTATACATTAGACTGGGTCGAAAAAAATAAATTTTGTTTTTCGGAACGCTTTAGTGCGGAAAAGTTGCCTATTGTAATAAGAAGAAAAACGGCATAAAAAAAATTAAAATCGGTTAACATCTTCCGTTCGCGCATCGTACTTAAAGTTTATGAAAAATTGCAAAAAATCACGACATTTTTGTAAATTTTTTAAGTTAGTTAAAACTTTTAAAATAAACACGCTTTAGTTTTTTATGCTTGTTTTATGGTTTAAATAACCTAAATAAATTAAATTCTGATCATTAATGTAATTTTTTCCGTTCGCGCAACGTCTTAGAAGAAACAGAAATTTACCAATATTTCACAATTTTTACTGTGCAACTCTTCGCTCGTTTTGCTAGAACAAAATGACCCAGAACTCACCACATGGAGGTGGTTGCACATTGAGTTCCACCCACACCCTACCCAACCAACCATCCAATTGTTGGGTGTGGTATTTACATTATATTTACAACTATTTACAAAGATTTTCCATAGACTAGGATTCTTTGGCTTACTGTGTTTTTTTACTTTTTCTTTTTTATATTTACTACACATTTAAAGTCTGATTTTTTGGAAAAATGAGGCATAACCGATCTAGACTTAAGTGTTGCTCGGATACAGCCATCTCTAGCTTCATGTCCACATACTTTATTCGAGGCCTCTGTCACAAGTTTGACACACCTCTCCACAGCCTGGGTGTGACAGGGAAACTTTTGTATTTCTCTGATGGTCTTAGTGTCAGAATTGATGAGTGATTTAATATCATCTTCACTTAGGTCCCGCAGCATTGGGGGAGGATACAACAGACAAGAATTACAATTAATAATATCAGTGTAATCGGAAGCTTGAAAGTTTATCTTCGGTGGTACGAAATTTCTAACAGTCTTCTTCTTAGGGACGGTTTGTCTTGCTTTTAAGATCCTTCTGTAACCAAGCTCCCGAATATGTTCTCTTTCATCGACAACCATTGCCAACAGAACATTCCCTGCGTGCGCAAAGAACGCATTTCGTTCTATTACTGGATCGACAACTTGAAGTAATTCGTCGGAGAAATAACGTGATGTTTGGATTGCTTGAAAGACATGTTTTGGTCCGTCAGTAAAATATTTGCTCTTTTTGATGGCAAACCACACAGGCATGTATGATTTTAAGATGAAGCCAACTATTTCTTTTAAGTTTCCGGATGGATCTTATCCAAATCCAAACATCACGTTATTTATCCGACGAATTACTTCAAGTTGTCGATCCAGTAATAGAACGAAATGCATTCTTTGCGCACCCAGAGAATGTTCTGTTGGCAATGGTTGTCGATGAAAGAGAACATATTCGGGAGCTTGGTTACAGAAGGATCTTAAAAGCAAGACAAACCGTCCCTAAGAAGACTGTTAGAAATTTCGTACCACCGAAGATAAACTTTCAAGCTTCCGATTACACTGATATTATTAATTGTAATTCTTGTGTGTTGTATCCTCTCCAAATGCTGCGGGACCTAAGTGAAGATGATATTAAATCACTCATCAATTTTGACACTAAGACCATCAGAGAAATACAAAAGTTTCCCTGTCACACCCAGGCTGTGGAGAGGTGCGTCAAACTTGTGACAGAGGCCTCGAATAAAGTATGTGGACATGAAGCTAGAGATGGCTATATCCGAGCAACACTTAAGTCTAGATCGGTTATGCTTCATTTCTCCAAAAAATCAGACTTTAAATGTGTAGTAAATATAAAAAAGAAAAAGTAAAAAACACAGTAAGCCAAAGAATCTTAGTCTATGGAAAATCTTTGTAAATAGTTGTAAATATAATGTAAATACCACACCCAACAATTGGATGGTTGGTTGGGTAGGGTGTGGATGGAACTCGACATGCAACCACCTCCACGTGGTGAGTTCTGGGTCGTTTTGTTCTAGCAAAACGAGCGAAGAGTTGCACAGTGAAAATTGTGAAATATTGGTAAATTTCTGTTTTTTTTAAGACGTTGCGCGAACAGAAGAAATTAGATTATTGATCAGAATTTAATTTATTTAGGTTATTTAAACCATAAAACAAGCATAAAAAACTAAAGCGTGTTTATTTTAAAAGTTTTAACTAACTTAAAAAATTCACAAAAATGTCATGATTTTTGCAATTTTTCATAAACTTTAAGTACGATGCGCGAACGGAAGATGTTAACCGAATATAATTTTTTTTATGCCGTTTTTCTTCTTATTACAATAGGCAACTTTTCCGCACTAAAGCGTTCCAAAAAAAAAAATATTTATTTTTTTCGACCCAGTCTAGTATACATGGGTGCAGCTTGTGACACATTTGTATGACAAAATGTTGTTGTTGTTTCTGGACGTATACGCTCGACCTTGACGCCAATCCTGTCCACTCGATATTGCGCAGTTGCAAACCTTCATAAAACTTTACTAGTTTCGTATATGCGACTTTGAAATAAAAATACAATTTATATCGATCATTCCCCAAAATACAGTAGGGCCAGAATTGTACTGTTACATTCTGTAATGTCATAACAATATAAATTTTGTCAGCTTTGCTTTAGATTTGCTTTATGTTCAGGGAAAACGCCAGAGACTACTTTGAAAAAGCAAGCAATATGGAACAGTTGGTAAAATGTTATCAGATATTAGAAGATTATGATGCTTTGGAAAAGATGGTCACAAATCTTCCTGACAAGCATCCTTTGCTTGCGAAAATTGCAGACACTTTTAGTTCTGTGGGCATGTGTAGTCATGCTGTATCTGCTTTTGTTAAGGTAAGTCTGTAAACATTAACAGTTTTAGTATCATACATGTAGGACAGTTTACAGTAAGAGTACACTAACAGTAGAATATAAAATAGTAAGAATATGAATATTATAAATATCTATTACTTTAAGCTCTGTAGAAATCAAGTCTGAATTTAACAAAGAAAAAAGATGTTTCTAGTTAAAGAAAAAATCCAGATCATACTTAATGTGTGTGTGTGTGTGTGTGTGTTTTAATTTTGGTATTTTGAAGGTGAAGTAGGTTTTTATTTCTTAGTGAATTTAGACTGTTTACTGCATGGTTGTTTTGGCATTTTGGCCCTTAGATCAACTGATGCAATTCTTTTTACCTAGAAGTTTGTGTCAGTCTAATATAAAAACAAACGCCACCTAAGAGACAAAAGAATATAATTAGTAAAATAGTTTACCTTTTTCTTGTCCGTCTGGTGGCCTTTTCTCTATATTTCATTCAACGCGTTTCAGGACATATGCCCCATCATCAGGATATCCCTTGTTGAAGTTCGTCGATCGTTAAAATATTAAAAACACTGTATATACAATTCTACACATAACAATAAATATAATATAAACATAAAAACACATAAAATACCCAGATTTTAGACACACACGATATCGGTGGTGCGCACCACGACATGCTATATTCGACTGCCACATATATACTGGCAGTCGAATATAGCATGTCGTGGTGCGCACCACCGATATCGTGTGTGTCTAAAATCTGGGTATTTTATGTGTTTTTATGTTTATATTATATTTATTGTTATGTGTAGAATTGTATATACAGTGTTTTTAATATTTTAATGATCGACGAACTTCAACAAGGGATATCCTGATGATGGGGCATATGTCCTGAAACGCGTTGAATGAAATATAGAGAAAAGGCCACCAGACGGACAAGAAAAAGGTAAACTATTTTACTAATTATATACTATAAGTGGCTTGGATACCAAAAACATGGATCTAAGACAAAAGAAGTATGTTAAACTGTCCAAGAGCCAATCATGACTACTAGCACTTCCAAGGACTAAAACAGAAGCACGTTGGGGAGGCAACTCATAATTACCAAAACAGTACATATATAAATTAATTCAAACACTTGTTGCTACAGTTATTTTATTGACAAATAAATTACTTAATATAACACTAGTTTATAATTACGATTAGTTTTTTTTTCAGTCTTGTGAGATATCTGTCGTGGTTGTTGCTCCTGTTGGGCTTTTCATTGGTTATATCGGTATTATTATGACCAGGTGTGGTGTGCATATAAATTTGATTTTGAGCATTTCCAGTATTTAATGTTTTAAAAATTGTATCATTTTAATTGTGATAACTATTTTACTTCCATATTCCTTAAGGAATGGAAGTATGGTGATGGCAAAAAAAATCGTGTTCGAGATTATTGCAGATTCTGATTGTACTACACTCAAAACATGAAAAAAAGTCGTTTTCCGAAAAGTGTCTGTGTGTGTGTCTGTCTGTGTGTCTGTCTGTCTGTAGATTTTTTTTCTATGGCAAACGATAACTGCCGCAAATTCAAACAGAATCAAATAATTTTTTGCATACAGCCCTGATTTGTAGAGTACTCACGACCTATTGTTTTTGGTGAAGATCGGTTGAGGGAAAGGGGTAGTTTACCTGCAACGGTTTTTTTTTATCAAGGGAATTTTTTTTTTTTTTGGCAAACGATAACAGCCGCAAATTCAAACAGAATTAAATAATGTTTTGTATACAGCCCTCAATTGTAGAGTTTTCAAGACCTATTGTTTTTGGTGAAGATCGGTTAAGGGAAAGGGGTAGTTTACCTGTAACGTTTTATGTTTTAACAAGGGTATTTCCTATGGCAAACGATAACAGCCGCTAATTCAAACAGAATCAAATGATTATTTGCATACAGCCCTAAATTGTAGAGTTCTCAAGACCTATTGTTTTTGGTGAAGATCGGTTGAGGGAAAGGGGTAGTTTACCTGCAACGTTTTTTTAACAAGGGTATTTTCTATGGCAAACGATAACAGCCGCAAATTCAAACAGAATCAAATAATGTTTTGCATACAGCCCTGATTTGTAGAGTACTCAAGACCTATTGTTTTTGGTGAAGATCGGTTAAGGGGAAGGGGTAGTTTACCTGCAACGTTTTTTTATCAAGCGTATTTTCTATGGCAAACGATAACAGCCGCAAATTCAAACAGAATCAAATAATTTTTTGCATACGTCCCTGAATTGTAGAGGTCTCAAGGACTTTCGATTTTGGTGAAGATCGGTTAAGGGGAAGGGGTAGTTTACCTGCAACCTTTTACGTTTTAACAAGAGTAAAGTACTTGAAAATTTATTTAAACTTTTTGAAACAGTGGTAATTGTTAAAAATAAAATAATTTTGTTGCCAGGCAATAAAATTAAAATTTTTTCATTTTAATGTAATATAATATTTTTCATTTAATACGGCAATAAAAAGGCAGGTAAGACACACACACACACACACACACACACACACACACACACACAATTCACGTTATTTCTGGCCTCACTCATGTTTATTTTCTTACGTTTGCACACTTTTTAAATGGAAAGTGCCGAAACCCACACCAACATAATGCGTGCAAGCCGAAAAAATGGACATCAATTTGCTTACTGGCGAAGCTAGTAGTTAATGAATGGGTAGGCAAAAATCTTATCTTAAATTTTTTTTAAGGAATCACTAAAAGGACGGTGGGTCAAATCGGACGCTGAGGTAGAGTTTGCTGTAACCGAATGGTTCCACAAACAGCCGTAAGAATTTTACTAGCAGGGAATCTACAGGTTAGCGCAACAGTGGAACTCATGTCTTAATGTTATTGGAGACTTCTTTTAAAATCGTTGAATAAAAAATGCTTTACAGCTCTATACGTGTGTCTATTGAACAATCCTTGTATTAGTCATACACAATAATACAACTGATTGAACTTCAAATTTTTAAACTTGATTAGTTTCTATATATATATTTAATGTTACAAATAATTCAAATAACAATCTTGATCATCTGTTAGTTCAGCGGAATAACAGTGACACTTTTAATAACCGCATAAAATAAAGACTTAGAAACAACACAGGCGCTTTAACTTAACTGTTTGGACCACAGAAGTGAGGCATGCCTCAACGCTTTATGTGTACAGCGCGGGACAATCCCCCCTCCCTACACTTCCCTATCACACCACTACATTGCTTACATACGATGTATACAAAAAACGCTGAGGCAAGTTCAGGTGCCTCATTCGCTTTAAACGAACTATGCCGAATCTCACCTGTCACCATCTAGCGGTCGCTCAATAAAGCACGTTTCGGTTTAATAAATTTGACAGTCGCAGTAACAATGTATAATCTTTACGTTATGTAGTTCATACGTATTTATAATTTTTATTCTACAGAATTTTTTAGGGTAGGCATTGCCTCAATTGCCTCCATGTAACTTCGCCACTGATATATATGTGTACAACGTTATCGGCAACAAAGAAGTAGTTTTTGTTAAAATTCCTTCCCGGGATATTTGGCCGTAGTCCAATGTTTTCTACAAAACCAGACATTTCGGCAATGCCATCGACTTCCATCATCAGTGAAAATCGAGTGCGATAACGTGAGGTGGTATACATTAGTGACCACAGTACTGTGGTTAAAGCTGAAGCAGTAAGTAGAAAGAAGTAGTTTCTATGGTAATATTTCATTTCGAAAATGATTTTAAATATAAATCTTAGAGTATGGAAGTCATGTATGGTTCTCCATACCGATATTTTTAAAAATTTTTTAATTATTTTTATAACTATAAATAAACAAGTTGTCGACAGCGATACAAGTATCTTTTTACTTCCATGTTCTGTAAGGAACTGGAAGTATGGTAATTGCAAAAAATTGTGTTTGTGATAAGTGCTGATGCTGATTGTATTATCCTCAAACCATGAAGAAAAGTCATTTTCCGAAAAGTGTCTATATGTAGAATTTTTTTCTATGGTGAACGATAATTGCTGCAAATTCAAACACAATAAAATAATTTTTTGCATATGTGCCCGAGTTGTGGAAGACTCAAGGCTTATAGTTTTTGGTGAAGGTCGGTTAAGAGGGAGGGGTAGTTTACCTGCAACATTTTACATTTTAACAAGAGTAAAGTACTTAATTTTGATAAATAAAGTATCCTGAAAAGAAGGTCATAATAATCCACTGTAGAAAGGTAGATGAAATATCTATAAATGAAAAGGGTAGTTGGAGGGGGAGGGGTATTTTTTTCGAAAACTACCTTTTTGATGTTGAATAAAGTACTTCATTTTGAAGGATATGCTACCTTAATAATTACATCTAATTAAACTGTTACTCAATACAACTATAAATATCAGAAATGTGGTTGTTTGGTTGGTGGGGAGGGGTAGTTAACCAGAAATTTTTTGTGTTTTACCAAGAGTAAAGTACTTAATTTTGATAAATAAAGTATCCTGAAAAGAGGATTGTAATAATCCTCTGTAAAAAGGTAGATGAAATATGTATAAATGAAAATGGTATTGAAGGGGTATGGCATAATCTTTTGAAAATTACCTTTCTGATGTTGAATAAACTGCTCATTTTGAAGGATAAGATACCTTAGTAATTACATATAATGAAACTACTACTCAATAAAAGTGTAAATATCAAAAATAGGGTTGTCGGTTAATGAGGAGGTGTAGTTTACCTGCATTGTTTGTGTTTTAACAAGAGTAAAATACTTAATTTTCATAAATAAGTGCCCCGAAAAAAAGTCATATTAATCCACTGTAAAATGGTGAAGAAAATATCTATAAATGGAGAGGGTAGTTGAAAGGAGGGGTTGATTTTTTGAAAATTACTTTGCTGATATCAAGTAAAGTATGAGTATTTAACTTTGAAGGATAATATGCCTTAGCGATTACGTATAATAAAACTATTGCTCTACGAAAGTGTAAATATCATTAATGGTGGGGATCGGTTGAGGAGGAGGGATGATTATCTGCATAGTTCAGTTTTTTTATAAGAATAAAGTACCTAACTTCTATAAAGTGACTTGAAAATAACATTGTATTAAACGACTATCTATTAACACTGTATAAACACTGTATTAACAAAAGTATCTGTAAATAGTGAAAATAGTTTTAGGGTGGGGGATAATTTTTTATAAATTATCGAATTGTATTTAAATAAATGATTTTAAATTTAAATCTTAGAACATGGAAGTCATGTATGGTTCTCCATACCGATTATTTTTTTTTTTTTGCTAGATTGATGCCTAGAAGACCCACACAATAGTCCCTTACATTGATATAGTTATAGTTCCCTTTCTTGATATATTAAACATTAATATCATTATATGTACACTACTTTTGCTCATTTGACACTGGACATTATACCATATACTCTCATTGATATTGATATCCCAGTTGGTAATATGGGTCTGGTTTATGAATATGTTTGGTGACATTCTGATATTTAGTGTTTAACTTTTATGTTGTGTTTTGTGTTGCTTTAAATTTGTTTTGTGTTTATGTTTATTTGATTGAGTTTTGACAGACGTTCATAATATTACTTCTGTGTGGTACTTGTTTTATTAATATCACGTTAGTATTGTCTAGGAATTTATGTCTCTTAAGTAGGCCTACATCTTAACTGTACATTTAAATAACATTAATTTTGTGTATTCAATCATTAAATAGCAGATGATATATTTTTTTCATTTCATTTGATTAAAACAGTGTAGCCACTTCTGGCAAAACGTATTACATAAGTCTAATATTTCTTGTTAAGTTTAATTTTATGCTGTATAAGGTGTGTTAAAAAAAATGCTGAATTTTTTACTGACATGCAAAGCTGTGCATGATACTCTGTTGTAGTTACAGAGCACACATAGTAAACAGTTTTTAACAACAAACTACCTTTTACCCTATTCTACTTTGAACTTCAGTTTTCAAACTCTGTCCTGTAGTAATAAACAAATGTATAGCAAGTGATTAAGATCGTGAGAACGAGCCTATATATAAAACTGTGCTCAAAATTTAGTAAAATCTTTACAATGAAATTTGAAAACTTTCATTACCACTTTCTGATTGACTTAAAAACACCCTTTTTGTCCATTAGTAAAAAATCTACTACTACTACTACTACTACTACTACTACTACTAATAATAATAATAATCATAATGTGGCACAAATGTTGATTATTATATTTACCTATCAAATTTTGATTTATCTAAATATTTTTCAGTAAAAATTTTATCAGAAGATGTTATGCTGATATAACAACTCTCACAAATAAATATTTTTATTGAATCATAGCATAAACTCCCTCAGGAAACCTTAGAACCATCACCCTCATACTCACCTCCTTAACCAGTGTAGCACTATGTTCACCTCAATTGATTAAGCAATTGAAATTGGAGCAAAATATGATAAACATGCCTTCTTCAAGATCTTTCATTGTCCCCTTATCACTAATCCGCCATATAATATGTGCATGTGCTTACTCCAGCAGATGAAACCTGAATACTTGTAATGAAAAGAATGTAATGATATGAAGGCCCTGAAACCTACAGCACAAAGCCCCTGAATAACATAAACAACAAAAACCTGGCATCGTGAACCACATTTAATAGTTGGTATGTGGTGACCTAACATTGTTAGGTATTCAGTCTTTTAATCTCCCGTAAAAGGAATACCACCAGGTTCACTACATGAACATGCTGAACACAAAATAGAATATGGAAGGAAAACAATAACTTTTAAAATGGTAACAATATTTACAATAATAATAATTGTACTTGTTCAATAATTTATAAAACAAAAACTTTAAACTCTTGAAACCAAAATGCCCATTACACATGAATGTTCAGAACAAAATAGGATAAATGACAATTTGTTGTCAGAACTGACTAGTCTGTACATTCCGTTTGTTAGGTGGCAGTAGTGCTATTCAAAAAATGTTGAGAACCTACAGATTATTAAGAAATAATATTTAATAAATAATATACATACACAAGTCCCTTACCTTTTATCGGGTCTCAGAGTCTTCATGTGAACTCGTACCTATAAGTGATTTAGGGTTACTTTGTAATAATTACTCTCTCATAGCATGTTTAACTATCTCAGTTTTATTTAACAGTTCTTTGTATACTCTTTTTTCTTTTTTAAATTTCTTTACTGATTCTTACGTAACAAAAAAAAAACTAATATATTTACTTATTATAATTAAATTAAATATTTCTCTTATTTTATATGACAACCCAGTATTTGCTCACTCTCACTTTCACACATTTTACCTCCCTTTGTCAACTAAGAGATCTCTTCATTTTTTATTACTTTTATTTTGAGTTATTTTAATAGCAATTGTTGATTTATAGAATTTTTTTACTTTCCTGTGGTCGCCTCAGGCACGTGTCAAACTCAGTCCGGTTTTTTTGTTCACATTTGTTCCAAAATATGTTTTCACTGATTCTAATTTTTCTCACTGTTCGTAGTTTACACTGTACTACATTTTAATTGTAGTTTGCACTCCTTCTTACTACTTTTTACTATATTTAATACATATTGTTTAAAGTTTTAATAAAGATTGGCTCGCGAGCCTTTATACTGAACCGGCCACGAGTGACAGCTGTAGACGAACTGTCTTTTACCTATTTTCACATTGTAAGTGCGGGGGAGACAAAAACTGTGCCCAGCCGGTGGACGCACACAACAGCTCGGGTCTGTTGTCTTGAGATGTTATTTGCCGACTGCCTTTGTTCTCTGCACAACAAGCGCTAAGGAATGTATCTGTACGTGCCGTTTTTTGTGAGAACGTTGGGTGAGATGTGCGCTCTTGTGTGTGAAATTGCACCCTAGTTGCTAACTTCACATTCCTGTGCCGGGCCGCGACAGTCTCGACGCTAAAGTCAGTTCACCAAATATACTTGGCCGAAATAAAATTGACAAGACAAATCCCCATAGGTTTGTACCGTTACAATACCCCCCCCCCCAATGAGAGGTTTTCTACCAAAGCAGAGAAACTCTCATTGCTAATCCGAAGAGGATCAGTGAGGATATGGTGCCAATGACCCCCCTTTAATTTCTTAACGCATCATGGGTAATCCACCCCCTATCTCGGCGACTATGGCTGCATCTGCACGATATTACTGGACGTCTCTGTTCGAGATCCCAACACCGTAAAATCGGACAGGCACTCACCACAGTAACACCCTACCTTGTAACATTCCAAATAAAATTCCATAACTGGCCTTGTACAATACCAGATCCTCTACCGATATGTATCCCCTTACATCCATACTAGTTGCCTTTAGCAAAATACTGGGTGCATACGCATATTCATTATCAGACTACACACTATCCCCATATACTGTATTAATTATTAAAGTAGAATTCAAATTTTGTTCAAACAGTGAAATAAACCTAAGTCCACTATCAAAATTTACATTGATGTTAATTTACATCACCTCTCTCCATTAATTAATTTCATCACAAAATTTTCAAAATTCCAAAAATTTCCATAATCTTTTAAATGAATTTAATTTATCATTCTTATTAACTAAATGCTAACAATTATAATAAACAAATAAAAACCAACAACTTACATCTATCATAAATTCAAACACAATTACACATGATTACAATATATACCATAATATAAACATCATGAATCAACTGACACCTTCTCTACCTATAGTGAACATTAAAAAATTAAAATAAACTTCTTTACTGCAAAGAAGAAACAAACATTTTGTTATTTAAATTAATTTCCAAAAAAGCTATTTTGCCAATTAATAAAAATAATTATTCAATCATTTAATTAAATTGATTAACAAAAGAATCTATGAATCAATTATAAGAAACATACTACATCTCTAACACCAGTCATCAGCTGATCAGGTGAATGACCTTACCCTAGATACACTACACAAAATTGTACAATGTAAAATACATAATACATGTTGATAATTCCTACACTCTAACATAGTACAACATAATAAAACATAAACATTCATAAATAATACAAATTTCATTCCATTTAAAATAAACATTTAATTTGCATCTGAATAAAAATCACAAACATTTCGATCTTAGGTTTAGTTTCAAATTCTATTCAATCTTTACCTTGTTACATTTTATTATTACATTTCCATTACGAATTTCTACTAAGTATTTTCATCATTAATTGGTTTGGGTGATCCTCAGTTATCCACAATGATCTAATTTATCGAATGGGCATTTCTATATAACCTTACCCCCTTCTTCCTTCTAACCACCACTAACGGATTTATATAGTATGACACCAATCTCTCAAAATATTTACCTCCGCTAAATTCTCTAAATCACCTTAAATCATTCTCCTCTTAGAACCAAATACCTGCTCCCCTCTTTGTACCTAGGGTGTGTGTTCCCTTCCCGTATACTCATTCCCTTATTAGTTCCTGGCCTCTGCCAGGTAACTCCGCCAAACCCCATTTAAAACTATTCCTCCCGCCACAACGCCTTGCTTTGAGGACTCCTTACACCTCCACCCTCACTACAAAATTTTACCACCACTTATTTACTCTCCATTTACATCACTCTCCCTTTCTCTCATACATGCACTCTCGCTACTGTGTCCCTACTACTGACCCATTTCTGTACTATTTTTATTCCAGAAATTCTTATTCTGTCTAACTCCCATTAAAATTAACTTTGACTGACTCACATGCCTTATTGAAATATTTATCACCCAAACTCCAATTTTTACAACATTTTACATTAACATGACCATTAAAATTACACTAGAAAATTCATAACTACCTCACATTAATTTAATCACCTTATTTAAAACCTCTAAAACGCATTTAAAAGTTATTATTCAAACATTAAACATTTTACTTTATTTCAATTGCATTATAAACTTCATACTTACGTTATATCACTCAATTGAATAAACACATGATTCCTGTCATAGACACAAAATTATAAACATTCATTACCACAAATATCACGTACAACCATATGTACCTTCTGAAACATAACAATCATATGACTCCACAACTTAACACATTTTACATTTATTCATTTACTATTTATTCTCAAGTTCAAATCTCATAAAATCATTTAAATTCATTATCAAAATTTATCTCTACTACATTAATTAAATAATTAATCTCAAATTCTTTAATTCAATCAATTATTTAAAACACAACATTACTTTAATTACCTTCTTCCAAAACAATTACAATTCATTTATTTCAAACTCTCATTATTTATTTAGTCTGCTAAAATGTTATTATTAATATTAAATCAATTTCTACTACATACGCACATTGTTTACATAAAATACATTTTACAACACAAACACAATTAATTTCACTATAAACTTATTTACAATTTTTTGTCATTATTTTCCTGTTTACCACACCTCATTTCATAAGTTAGCAAGGTCATCACAATAAACTAAAATAATTAAATGTCCATTCACTGATTTTTTATTTAACCCCCATCATCATAAACTAGTCTTACTTTTACATAACAATTATCATCTTTAACTACACTCCTTACATTATAATTATTATAATGACCATTATCCTTAATTATATCCACATAGTCTTTGACATTATTGTCTCCCATTAATTCATAAAACCCGTCTACCTTGGTAATTTTTGTTCTGTCTCCATCAGTATTATTGGTTAACATAAGGTAAGTTATATCATCATATTCCTCTACTATATCCATAACACTACAAGGTAAGTGTTCGTCATCTACAGTGGTATCACCAAAATAATCATCAACCCCTACTACAACCGGTAAGTATTTCTCATCGTCTATTTTCTCCAGTTCTAACTTCTCTATCAACTCTTTATAACTTCTACTTAACGTGAATATCTCTATCTCCCTATCTACACACAACTCTCTCTCTAAATATCTCTCACCATAACGCCATATCACACTTTCTCTACCATCCCATACAGAGGGTACTGAATCGTCACAAAAAATCAGGGAACAATTTGAAGACCTCATGTCTTCCAATACTAAGGGACTCTTGCCCTTCAACAACAACATTTGTAAACACCTTGGTTCACAATATACCTGGGGAAAATTTACCCTCTGCAACCCCTCTACCTGTAAACTCTCTTCATACTCTCTCCCTCTCTAATTGATAAACACTTGTTTCTACCCCTTTACAACCACCTACTCCCATTATTCTCTTACTCTCACTAACTATCTCTACATCATCACTATCTATTTTCATTATATCACCTTTAAATAGCTCGTTTTCCACTATCATATCACTATTACTTATTAATTCATTATTAGAATAATCGTTACTACTCACCTTGTCTACTGCCACCTGTTTTGCTTTTAAACTAACACCATTACTATTAACACTTATATTTCCGTTATTTTCATTTACTTTGCACTTACCTATATCTGTTCGCCACTCTCCCGTTTTCTCAATATTTTGTTTTAATTTGTTACAGTTAGTTTCAAATATTTCCTTTGTATTTTCAAAATGCTTATCAATTTCATTAATATCGTTTTTCAAATCACTACTTTGCTTTTTTAATTCATTCCAATTGCCTTCACATTTTAATTTTTGTTCATGTATTTCGCTTTTTAACTCATGGAATTTAACATTCTGTTCATCGAATCTAGCGTCAAAACTACTCTTTTGTTCATCAAATTGACAATTTATTCTATCGAACTTTTCATCATTGGCATAAAAACGACTCTTTATTTCATTAAATTTAGTGTCAAAACGATCATTTAATGCATCAAATTTCTTATTATTATCACTAGACATCAGTTTAATCTCCCCCTTTATCTCACACAACCAATCTCTCGTTTCATCATCATTTTTATTACTTTCCCTAGTTAATTTTGGGTTGTAACTTTATTTATTTTTCATAGCATATAATAATTCAAATTTTCACCTACCTTTACTGCTTTTGTGTTGGCCATTATATGTGATCTCTAGTGTTGGACTAACCCCGCTCATACGACTAAACTGATCAGTGCAGCAAATGAAATGAGGTATTTGAAATAATCGTTCACACATTTATCAAATAAAATAATGTAATGGATTTATTATTTTATATTGTGACATTCTTTGTTCTCCTTTCTTTTATAATCATTAATTCTCGCTCATAACTCCAACATTTAAATTAAACTGTATTCAATATTGAGGTGATGCCCCTTTTTACCAGCAATAATTTTAACATATTTTATTACTTATATCTATATTATATTATTAATTAATTAATTAAAGGCGACCCAGCTTGCTATTCTCTCACATTCATTCTGTTTTAACACCCCATTTTAATTAGTTAGGGCCCAAAAAACGAAATTATTTATTTAGTATAATTGTCAGTCGATTACTTAACCCTTGGTGACTCTGATGACCACGCGCCGCACTGATTATATGTCCGAAAGTTTACCACATTTTCACTTCTCTGTCTGCACTTTACTCACTTCAAGGTGAGAGGTTGCTTTGTTGTTGATTTAACTTACATTTTTTACACTTTGTGGATATGTTATAAAATTTTGTAGTTCGCGAACTTTTTTATGAACCCCGGCCGGGGGGAGTATTTCATCGACTGTTGAGACAACGACTAACAAAATCCCCACCTTCTCTGACTGCTTCTGGTAACACACACTGCCCCTTTCATTACAAAGTTTTTCGTCACTGTTTAGGTAACCTGGGTTTGCATTGTGCCCAGGTGTTGACAATGCCAAGCGGCGAAAATATTGAGGCTGTGGAAGGCGTTGCCTCTCAGTGCATCCGCCAGCATTAGACCCCATGACACAAAACTTTCGTCGTTTCGCCATTTTCGGCAGCGTCGGTTCGGTCTCTGAGGCGCATAAGCTGCGCGCACGTTGGTATTGCGCGTAGTCTGTACGTGACTCAATGCTTAATTACCTTGGAGTTACACCCGACATCGCATTCCATTGCCCGACTACGTTCAAAACTTCACTCTGCTGTTCTTGGTTTGCATACAACGCTATTTAACACGGGACTGGCAACGCAGATGGAAAATAAATTTATGATTTGAAATAAAACAAAAACCCCTCCTTTTAGCCCCGTTACAGGGGTTATTTGAATCCCCGAATCATCTGTGATGTTTAATTCGTCTGTAATACTTAATTCTTTTATTTTATTTTCTTGACCCACATTCGGAGTTGAATGAACTCCCAGGTCACTCATGACAGCTGATTCATTAAAATTAATTATTTCATTTATATCATTTTCGTTATTTCCTGCCATTTTTTAAATTATGAAATTATCATCTATTTTAACCATCCTTATTTTACATTCATTAAGTATTATTCACTAGTATAGGTAATACTTACGTATAACCTACTCTAACATGACATCATTTTTTGTAATTTTTACTCACTCTGCCTTAACCACTAAATCACTTATTCACAAGCAGACATGGTCTGTACAAACTGTGAATTTGTACAAACTGTCCCTGTTCGAGTGCCATTGAGAACCTGCTGGTATTAAGAAATAATATTTAATAAATAATTTACATACACAAGTCCGTTACCTTTTATCGGGTCTCATAGTCTTCATGTGAACTCGTACCTATAAGTGATTTAGGGTTACTTTGTAATAATTACTCTCTCATAGCATGTTTAACTATCTCAGTTTTATTTAACAGTTCTTTGTATACTCTTTTTTCTTTTTTAAATTCCTTTACTGATTCTTATGTAACAAAAAAAAACTAATATATTTACTTATTATAATTAAATTAAATATTTCTCTTATTTTATATGACAACCCAGTATTTGCTCACTCTCACTTTCACACATTTTACCCCCCTTTTTCAACTAAGAGATCTCTTCATTTTTTATTACTTTTATTATGAGTTATTTTAATAGCAATTGTTGATTTATAGAATTTTTTTTTACTTTCCTGTGGTCGCCTCAGGCACGTGTCGAACTCAGTCCAGTTTTTTTGTTCACATTTGTTCCAAAATATGTTTTCACTGATTCTAATTTTTCTCACTGTTCGTAGTTTACACTGTACTACATTTTAATTGTAGTTTGCACTCCTTCTTACTACTTTTTACTATATTTAATACATATTTTTTAAAGTTTTAATAAAGATTGGTTCGCGAGCCTTTATACTGAACCGGCCATGAGTGACAGCTGTAGACGAACTGTCTTTTACCTATTTTCACAATTTAAGTTCGGGGGAGACAAAAACTGTGCCCAGCCAGTGGACACACACTACAGCTCGGGTCCGTTGTCTTGAGATGTTATTTGCCGACTGCCTTTGTTCTCTGCACAACAAGCGCTAAGGAATGTATCTGTACGTGCTGTTTTTTGTGAGAACGTTGGCTGAGATGTGCGCTCTTGTGTGTGAAATTGCACCCTAGTTGCTAACTTCACATTCCTGTGCCGGGCCGCGACAGTCTCGACGCTATAGTCAGTTCACCAAATATACTTGGGCGAAATAAAATTGACAAGACAAATCCCTATAGGTTTGTACCGTTACAATACCCCCCCCCCCCAATGAGAGGTTTTCTACCAAAGCAGAAAAACTCTCATTGCTAATCCGAAGAGGATCAGTGAGGATATGGTGCCAACGACCCCCCTTTAATTTCTTAACGCATCATGGGTATTCCACCCCCTATCTCGGCGACTATGGCTGCATCTGCACGATATTACTGGACGTCTCTGTTCGAGATCCCAACACCGTAAAATCGGACAGGCACTCACCACAGTAACACCCTACCTTGTAACATTCCAAATAAAATTCCATAACTGGCCTTGTACAATACCAGATCCTCTACCGATATGTATCCCCTTACATCCATACTGGGTTGCCTTTAGCAAAATACTGGGTGCATACGCATATTCATTATCAGACTACACACTATCTCCATATACTGTATTAATTATTAAAGTAGAATTCAAATTTTGTTCAAACAGTGAAATAAACCTAAGTCCACTATCAAAATTTACATTGATGTTAATTTACATTACTTCTCTCCATTAATTAATTTCATCACAAAATTTTCAAAATTCCAAAAATTCCAAAATTTTTTAAATGAATTTAATTTATCATTCTTATTAACTAAATGCTAACAATTATAATAAACAAATAAAAACCAACAACTTACTTCTATCATAAATTCAAACACAATTACACATGATTACAATATATACCATAATATAAACATCATGAATCAACTGACACCTTCTCTACCTATAGTGAACATTAAAAAATTAAAATAAACTTCTTTACTGCAAAGAAGAAACAAACATTTTGTTATTTAAATTAATTTCCAAAAAAGCTATTTTGCCAATTAATAAAAATTATTATTCAATCATTTAATTAAATTGATTAACAAAAGAATCTATGAATCAATTATAAGAAACATACTACATCTCTAACACCAGTCATCAGCTGATCAGGTGAATGACCTTACCCTAGATACACTACACAAAATTGTACAATGTAAAATACATAATACATGTTGATAATTCCTACACTCTAACATAGTACAACATAATAAAACATAAACATTCATAAATAATACAAATTTCATTCCATTTAAAATAAACATTTAATTTGCATCTGAATAAAAATCACAAACATTTCGATCTTAGGTTTAGTTTCAAATTCTATTCAATCTTTACCTTGTTACATTTTATTATTACATTTCCATTACGAATTTCTACTAAGTATTTTCATCATTAATTGGTTTGGGTGATCCTCAGTTATCCACAATGATCTAATTTATCGAATGGGCATTTCTATATAACCTTACCCCCTTCTTCCTTCTAACCACCACTAACGGATTTATAGAGTATGACACCAATCTCTCAAAATATTTACCTCCGCTAAATTCTCTAAATCACCTTAAATCATTCTCCTCTTAGAACCAAATACCTGCTCCCCTCTTTGTACCTAGGATGTGTGTTCCCTTCCCGTATACTCATTCCCTTATTAGTTCCTGGCCTCTGCCAGGTAACTCCGCCAAACCCCATTTAAAACTATTCCTCCCGCCACAACGCCTTGCTTTGAGGACTCCTTACACCTCCACCCTCACTACAAAATTTTACCACCACTTATTTACTCTCCATTTACATCACTCTCCCTTTCTCTCATACATGCACTCTCGCTACTGTGTCCCTACTACTGACCCATTTCTGTACTATTTTTATTCCAGAAATTCTTATTCTGTCTAACTCCCATTAAAATTAACTTTGACTGACTCACATGCCTTATTGAAATATTTATCACCCAAACTCCAATTTTTACAACATTTTACATTAACATGACCATTAAAATTACACTAGAAAATTCATAACTACCTCACATTAATTTAATCACCTTATTTAAAACCTCTAAAACGCATTTAAAAGTTATTATTCAAACATTAAACATTTTATTTTATTTCAATTGCATTATAAACTTCATACTTACGTTATATCACTCAATTGAATAAACACATGATTCCTGTCATTGACACAAAATTATAAACATTCATTACCACAAATATCACGTACAACCATATGTACCTTCTGAAACATAACAATCATATGACTCCACAACTTAACACATTTTACATTTATTCATTTACTATTTATTCTCAAGTTCAAATCTCATAAAATCATTTAAATTCATTATCAAAATATATCTCTACTACATTAATTAAATAATTAATCTCAAATTCTTTAATTCAATCAATTATTTAAAACACAACATTACTTTAATTACCTTCTTCCAAAACAATTACAATTCATTTATTTCAAACTCTCATTATTTATTTAGTCTGCTAAAATATTATTATTAGTATTAAATCAATTTCTACTACATACATACACACATTGTTTACATAAAATACATTTTACAACACAAACACAATTAATTTCACTATTAACTTATTTACAATTTTTTGTCGTTATTTTTCTGTTTACCACAACTCATTTCATAAGTTAGCAAGGTCATCACAATAAACTAAAATAATTAAATGTCCATTCACTCATTTTTTATTTAACCCCCATCATCATAAACTAGTCTTACTTTTACATAACAATTATCATCTTTAACTACACTCCTTACATTATAATTATTATTATAATGACCATTATCCTTAATTATATCCACATAGTCTTTGACATTATTGTCTCCCATTAATTCATAAAACCCGTCTACCTTGGTAATTTTTGTTCTGTCTCCATCAGTATTATTGGTTAACATAAGGTAAGTGATATCATCATATTCCTCTACTATATCCATAACAATACAAGGTAAGTGTTCGTCATCTACAGTGGTATCACCAAAATAATCATCAACCCCTACTACAACCGGTAAGTATTTCTCATCGCCTATTTTCTCCAGTTCTAACTTCTCTATCAACTCTTTATAACTTCTACTTAACGTGAATATCTCTATCTCCCTATCTACACACAACTCTCTCTCTAAATATCTCTCACCATAACGCCATATCACACTTTCTCTACCATCCCATACAGAGGGTACTGAATCATCACAAAAAATCAGGGAACAATTTGAAGACCTCATGTCTTCCAATACTAAGGGACATTATTTTATTATTTCATTCCAATGAAGGCGTTATTTTATTTAGTTATTCATATTTAAAATTTCGACCCGACCAGGCCCGCACAACGCGATCAGTGTCTGTTAGCGAACTCGGTTTCTCGTGGACTGCTTTATTCCATGCGGCCGGACATTAATGCCATGCCGGCGAACGAATTTCGTCGTCGCTCACAGCCTGAGTTGTCACAGTTTAATGGCTTTGTACCTGACACATAGCAGTTTTTCCGTGTTGTACGCCGATGATATTTGGACGCTTACTGGGCGACGTCACAAGATAGGTGTGCCTTAAGTTTTACATCCGTCACCTTGGCAAGCTAAGTGAAACAGAAAGTGTTCTCTTAGCCATGTTTGCTGTTCACATCGGCGTGGATCCGCGCGCATGCTCGTGGGATGCCTATGGGCGCGCTGTCACACACTTACAAAGTTCTTGGAAACGGAGGCTGGGCAAATTCCTGGTTACCGATTGCACAACGGTGGACACTTATTACTGCTTTGTTACAACACTGTTGTTTCAACACATGGTCTGTCACAATGGGAAATAAATTCACAAATATTTTAATAAAACCCCAAATTTAATAAAATAAAATAACCCGCAAATTTGGCCCGTTACAATACCCCCCCAATGAGAGGTCTTCTGCCAAAACAGAAGAAATCTCATTGCTAAAACCCCTAAGAGGACCGGTGAGGAGCTGGTGCCAACAACCCCCTTTTGTTCTTACACTTCATGGGTAAGCGACCCCCCTGGCTCGGCGACTATTGACGCATCTGAACGAGATCACTGGACTTCTCTGTGCGAGATCCCAACACCGAAAAATCGAACAGATACGCACCACAGTGCACCTCACCTTCTAACATGTTTCCCCAAAAATTCCAAATCCCTGGCTTAGATCATGCCAGACCCTCAACCAATATGTTCCCCCTTATATGCAAACTGGGCTGCCTTTAGCAGTTACTGGGCGCACACACACACTTATACTACATACTGTAAACATTGATATATTCTGCAAAATTTCTTTAAGTTAAAATCAACAATTATCTTCTTTAAAATCCAACTACGAATCCGTTACCTAAGTTGAATAATTCTCTTCATCAGTTATTATTATTAGAAAATAAACAAATTGAATATTTCTTAAAATAGGAACATCCTTAACCTAACATGTGATTACCTATATTCTAACAATACAATTGAATAAAATAAACACGAATAGTACACAAACAATAACATCATCAAAGTCCAAAAATATCAATTGGATGGCAGGCGCAACATCAAGAAAAATTTAATTTTTTTTTCTTTTTCAAAAATTTTAAATTCCAAAAATTTAAATTTATTAAAATATATTTTTTTTCATATTGAAATTATTTAAAAATTGTTCAAATCAATTAAAAGCAAAATTGGCTTTATTTCCTCGCTAAACATGTCTAGTATATGACATCACCCATCAGCTGATCAAACTGGGTCAAGTCAAGAACCTTGCCCTACATAAGTTATACACAAGTTACATCTGAATATACATTGTACGTCTGCAAAATTCCATCTTTAAACACAAAAACACAATAAAATAAAACATTTAAAAGAACAAAATATTATTATAATTAACAATCAAATTGATGTTTAAATTATTCAAAATAAACACTTCCTAGCTTTACATTATTTTCAAACACTATCAAAAATTGTCACTGGTTGCTATTAAAAATTTTATATTTTTGTTCTAAATCTCTTTCTTTATTATTCTCACTTTCCCTTACTTTGGGTGATCTAATTACTTGTAATAACTCGACATGCCACTTGGCACTTATACATATATAATCTTTACCTCTCTCTGAGTCTAATACTACTAACAACTTTAACTAACAGGACACCCATCTCTATCAAAACATCTATCAAACAGTCTCTAAACCCAACTTACTATTAAATTCAATTCGCCACCTTCTCTCAATATATAAAAAAAATATTCTCTGACCCTTTGTACTTAAGATAAGTGTGTCCCCCCCCAAAAAAGCTCATTCCCTTATGTTCGTTCCTGGATTCTACCTAAGGTAACCCTTTCCGGCGCCAAACGGTCCCTTCCCGTCCCAACCCTTTTGTTGCGGACTCCACCATTACACTATCCCCTCTTACAAAATTGCCATCCCCAAATCTCACTCTTATTACCCCACTTCAACTACAACAAAATAACATCATCATTTATAAACATCAATATATCACTCATTACTCTACATATATTCCCCATAACTACTGTGTCAGCATCAGTATTTCTCAAATTCTATTACATTAACTCACAACAACATTACATTAATTCAAAACAATATTTTTCTCTCTACTAACACTTTAACTTTAACTTGGACTGATCTATATGTCCCATAAAACATTAATCACCCAAGATCTATCTTTTATTATCTCTTGACAATTCATTTAAAATCTTACTACATTAAATTACTTTTCTCATCATTTGAAATAGCATCTTTAGCACATTAAAACATTATATTTAACATTAACTACCTTGAACATTAATAACCAATTTAACAGTGACATTTTACTACTGATCAGCTGACCTTCCCAACCATGTGAACCCATTTCAAAATCGTGCAAATTACATGAAATACATATTTTTAGCAATCCTTACATCTACCATATTACCCATCATTGTTTCCCCTCTTTCTGACTCTGGTACAATTATGTAAACTGCCTGCCAGTCGGTTTAGTTTTTACTCCGTTATACTCATTTCAAAGTTACACAAACTATATAAAACACACATTTTTATCAATTCTTACCTCTAACACAATAAAATAATACATTTATAAAATATAGAATGAACACATTATACTGAATGCATGAACCACTATTTATCAAAGCAGAATACAAGCGTTTTATTAAAGCAAAATTGATTTAGCATTTTTAATTTACAAAATTTAAGCACGTTGCTCATCTGAGCAACCTCCTGATCCACACACACTATTGTAATTTATGTAGGACTGTAGCGCCCATTTGCTTTCACAAAGACTGCATAGTTGGAGGAATTGGACATCTCCGTGTCTTTGCTTCTGCTTGATATTTTAAAGATTGTGGATATCGATATATCCTTGTTAAATATTGAAAAGCCCTTAAGACGGGTCTACCACCTGGCTATGCTGTCCCCACGCGGACAGAGTGGTAGCCGCTGTTCCATAGTTCCGGGATTTCCCCTAGTTTCACCCCCCATTTAATTTCTACTATAAACCAATTTCAAATCAGCTATGGTCAAGGGACTTGATATGGCCATAGCTGACCGCTAGCCAAAACCACGATTAGTGCTGGTAAGGCAGTAATTGCCCGAAAAGTCGGGGAAATCAAACTTCATTTCAATGCCTGTTCTACTTGTCATTGTTATGTGTGGCACAAGAGTCTATCATGGTACAATTGTACAGAAAGGTGTGCCGCACATTTTCGCCATGTTGGCCTCCGATGGAGGTAACACTCACTCTTACCCCCAACCCATTCCACTATCTACTGGGGCACAGGCCACCCCAGCAATAGCGCCTTAATAACTAAATAATAAAATTGTTATATACAACATTCTAATGTGGCATTTTCATCAATCCTTAATCATTTAACTCCTTCATAACTTTCTACAATTATATTTCTTGAAACTTTCAAATTTATTATTAACATTTATTCTCATCAACTTTCAGTTATTATTATTATTATTTAAATTATTATCTCGAGTTGTTCTCATTATTGAAATTAAAATTCTTTCATTTGGGTTAAACATCTGTAAACATTTTTATTATACTTGATTCGTACTATAAAATTTTTATACTTACAGTCCATTTAAACTGACATACACAAAATATATACATCATACACCAATACTTTCACGTAACCTCTGAAACATTTAATAAAAGGTTATTTCAAATCAAAAATTTAACAATTAATTACCAAATACCTATCTCGTAAAATAATTTAAGTTCATTAGAAAATTCAATTATATAACATTCAAATCAATCGGAATATTTAAAACATCTCAGATTATTTTAATTAAATTAATTATTGAAAATACCAGTTTCATTTCTATCAAAACAATTACAATTCACTAATTACTTTTCAAAATTAATTCGGTTATTTATTTAAATTGCAAATATTAATATTATTATTACAACAATTATCTACATACACATTGTTTTGCCTGACATTTTACAATACATACAAATAAATTTACTAAACATTTATTTACAAATCTTCCTCCTTATTTATTCAGTTATATCATCTTTCAATGTCAAAATCAGCTGGGTCATCACCATATATTAGCATACTTAAACTGTTCCTTCCCCGATTTCCTAATCTAGCCTCCATCGTCATGTAATAGTCGTACCTTTTTATAACATTTCTCTTCCTTACTTATACTCAGTTTGTTATTATTAATACAAACCATTACTTCTATATCCTCCATTATACCATTCATTAGGTCATAAAACTTGTCATTATCCATTAATTTTGTCCAGTCTCCGTTAGTAAATTTTCTCAATACCAAGTCAATTATTTTATTGTCATAAATTAAATGGTTATTACTTAAACGTACTTCTAACCTTACTTTCCACTCATCATAATCTCTCCTTAAATTATATACTTCTATCTCTTTACCAACCCACAGCTCTCCATCCAAATTTCTCTCATCACAATGCCATATTACACTTTCTATCTCATTCCATGCAGAGGGTACTAACTCAATTAAATATTTCCTGACTTCTCCAGGAACAACAAAAAACTTCAAAAAACAATTATTCGTAGAACACTTGTCTACCCAATATATACGTGAAGATCTTTCTTCACCCCCCATAAGACCTCGTAAAAAATTTACCCTCTGTTTCATACCCACAATATAACTCTCTTTCCATTCATTATCTAACTCATCACTACTAATTACTACACCTTTATTCTCAACTATATCATTACTTAACATTATTTCATCATTAGAATTAATTATATTAACATCACCACTTACCTCAGAATTGTAATCACCATCATTATCTTCACTAGTCATTACTACCTCTCCCACTATTTTATCACTGTCATTTCTGAATTCATCATCATTATCACTCACCTGGTTAATGATTTCATCACTATCATTAACAATATTATTACCACTTACCTGTTTTAATTCGCCTTCTGTACTCTCTTTTAATTGATATCTATCTCCTCCCCACTTTTCGTCTTGTTTATTAAGAGCATTTATTACTTTATTGAAACCCTTATCCATTATTTTGTCCCACTCGTCAAAACGTTTATTCGTATTATCAAAATGTTTGTCCATCATTTCCTCCCTCTCATCAAACCGTTTATTAAGATCATCATTCATTGTTATCAACAAATTTATCACATCCTCCAATGAACGCTCCTTTTTTACTACCCCCACACTGTCGTCCGGCCTATACACCGTCTTATTTTCTACCCCTATTACTTCGACTACCTTACCTTTATCGTTCGTCATCTTACTACCCATACTAATATCATCACTATGCTTTCTAATTTTGGCAAATATTCCCTCTTCTTGTTCTTCCATTCGGGTTAACCTATCGTCTAAATTACCCCACTCTTCGTCTGTCATCTCACCCACAACACCTCGAAATTCACTCTCCCACTCATCCCACACAGAATCAATATCATTACCTTGTATTTTGGCCATGTTTAAAGTTCATTTATATAACACTTTTTATATATAAAAACCACTATTTTTCTACAATCAAAACACCTAACACAACTGTAAATCATAATCACACAAACATAACCTACTCACACGTACGTAATTATGTACGATAACTATTTTTTACAAAATACGTCATTACCACATCCTATTTTCTGTGCTTTAAAATAGGTCTACCTCGTATAAATAAAATTAAACGATAATCCTGGCAGCACGAGCCAATGTAATGATACAAAAATTTATCGAAATACATAAATAAATAAAAATACTGCCAGGACTTACCTGCGCTCGTTTTCACTTACCTGCTGCATATATTTTTCTCAGAAGCCCAGAGTCGCCACGATATTTTTATAGGTTAAAATATCAAAAACCTTCACACTTTACCTTAATAAAACCGGACAATTTAGCAATCTGACTACCCCCCAATAATAATTCAGAAGATATCCGGGAACGTTTAGACGAATCTTGCAGCACAGAAATGAGAAAGTGGTAATGACAAAATAACTAGATTAACACATGGTTTGACAGTAAACTAAATAATTTTAATTAATTAAAACAAGGACATAAAAAAGCAAATTTTCACATATACATTTATAGATTATAGATTTCGGTTATAGATTTAAATATTATTCAAGACAGCCCATTCTGCTCACACACACTCTCACACGACTTAATACTTTACCCCTTTAATATTTTACAAATTCCTTTACTATTCAAACTGTTCACAATCGCGATTCCATACACCACATGGTCTGTTCCCCGATTCGATTTCCCGTTAATTCATTTTGTCGTCGGTTCACTCCACGTCACCAGTATACACTTGTTAAGTCCGTTAATTCCCCAGGTCCCGGTCGGTATGAAGGCGTTATTTTATTTAGTTATTCATATTTAAAATTTCGACCCGACCAGGCCCGCACAACGCGATCAGTGTCTGTTAGCGAACTCGGTTTCTTGTGGACTGCTTTATTCCATGCGGCCGGACAATAATGCCATGCCGGCGAACGAATTTCGTCGTCGCTCACAGCCTGAGTTGTCACAGTTTAGTGGCTTTGTACCTGACACATAGCAGTTTTTCCGTGTTGTACGCCGATGATATTTGGACGCTTACTGGGCGACGTCACAAGATAGGCGTGCCTTAAGTTTTACATCCATCACCTTGGCAAGCTAAGTGAAACAGAAATTGTTCTCTTAGCCATGTTTGCTGTTCACATCGGCGTGGGTCCGCGCGCATGCTCGTGGGATGCCTATATGCGCGCTGTCACACACTTACAAAGTTCTTGGAAACGGAGGCTGGGCAAATTCCTGGTTACCGATTGCACAACGGTGGACACGTATTACTGCTTTGTTACAACACTGTTGTTTCAACACGTGGTCTGTCACAATGGGAAATAAATTCACAAATATTTTAATAAAACCCCAAATTTAATAAAATAAAATAACCCGCAAATTTTGCCCGTTACACTATTAACACTTATATTTCCGTTATTTTCATTTACTTTGCACTTACCTATATCTGTTCGCCACTCTCCCATTTTCTCAATATTTTGTTTTAATTTGTTACAGTTAGTTTCAAATATTTCCTTTGTATTTTCAAAATGCTTATCAATTTCATTAATATCGTTTTTCAAATCACTACTTTGCTTTTTTAATTCATTGAAATTCCCTTCACATTTTAATTTTTGTTCATGTATTTCACTTTTTAACTCATGGAATTTAACATTCTGTTCATCGAATCTAGCGTCAAAACTACTCTTTTGTTCATCAAATTGACAATTTATTCTATCGAACTTTTCATCATTGGCATAAAAACGACTCTTTATTTCATTAAATTTAGTGTCAAAACGATCATTTAATGCATCAAATTTCTTATTATTATCACTAGACCTCAGTTTAATCTCCCCCATTATCTCACACAACCAATCTCTCGTTTTGTCATCAGTTTTATTACTTTCCCTAGTTAATTTTGGGGTGTAACTTTATTTATTTTTCATAGCATATAATAATTCAAATTTTCACCTACCTTTACTGCTTTTGTGTTGGCCGTTATATGTGATCTCTAGTGTTGGACTAACCCCGCTCGTACGACGAAACTGATCAGTGCAGCAAATGAAATGAGGTATTTGAAATAATCGTTCACACATTTATCAAATAAAATAATGTAATGGATTTATTATTTTATATTGTGACATTCTTTGTTCTCCTTTCTTTTATAATCATTACTTCTCGCTCATAACTCCAACATTTAAATTAAACTGTATTCAATATTGAGGTGATGCCCCTTTTTACCAGCAATAATTTTAACATATTTTATTACTTATATCTATATTATATTATTAATTAATTAATTAAAGGCGACCCAGCTTGCTATTCTCTCACATTCATTCTGTTTTAACACCCCATTTTAATTAGTTAGGGCCCAAAAAACGAAATTATTTATTTAGTATAATTGTCAGTCGATTACTTAACCCTTGGCGACTCTGATGACCACGCGCCGCACCGACTATACGTCCGAAAGTTTACCACATTTTCACTTCTCTGTCTGCACTTTACTCACTTCAAGGTGAGAGGTTGCTTTGTTGTTGATTTAACTTACATTTTTTACACTTTGTGGATATGTTATAAAATTTTGTAGTTCGCGAACTTTTTTATGAACCCCGGCCGGGGGGAGTATTTCGTCGACTGTTGAGACAACGACTAACAAAATCCCCACCTTCTCTGACTGCTTCCGGTAACACACACTGCCCCTTTCATTACAAAGTTTTTCGTCACTGTTTAGGTAACCTGGGTTTGCATTGTGCCCAGGAGTTGACAATGCCAAGCGGCGAAAATATTGAGGCTGTGGAAGGCGTTGCCTCTCAGTGCATCCGCCAGCATTAGACCGCATGGCACAAAACTTTCATCGTTTCGCCATTTTCGGCAGCGTCAGTTCGGTCTCTGAGGCGCATAAGCTGCGCGCACGTTGGTATTGCGCATAGTCTGTACGTGACTCAATGCTTAATTACCTTGGAGTTACACCCGACATCGCATTCCATTGCCCGACTACGTTCAAAACTTCACTCTGCTGTTCTTGGTTTGCATACAACGCTATTTAACACGGGACTGGCAACGCAGATGGAAAATAAATTTATGATTTGAAATAAAACAAAAACCCCTCCTTTTAGCCCCGTTACAGGGGTTATTTGAATCCCCGAATCGTCTGTGACGTTTAATTCGTCTGTAATACTTAATTCTTTTATTTTATTTTCTTGACCCACATTCGGAGTTGAATGAACTCCCAGGTCACTCATGACAGCTGATTCATTAAAATTAATTATTTCATTTATATCATTTTCGTTATTTCCTGCCATTTTTTAAATTATGAAATTATCATCTATTTTAACCATCCTTATTTTACATTCATTAAGTATTATTCACTAGTATAGGTATTACTTACGTATAACCTACTCTAACGTGACATCATTTTTTGTAATTTTTTACGCACTCTGCCTTAACCACTAAATCACTTATTCACAAGTAGACATGGTCTGTACAAACTGTGAATTTGTACAAACTGTCCCTGTTCGAGTGCCATTGAGAACCTGCAGATTATTAAGAAATAATATTTAATAAATAATATACATACACAAGTCCCTTACCTTTTATCGGGTCTCACAGTCTTCATGTGAACTCGTACCTATAAGTGATTTAGGGTTACTTTGTAATAATTACTCTCTCATAGCATGTTTAACTATCTCAGTTTTATTTAACAGTTCTTTGTTACTCTTTTTTCTTTTTTAAATTTCTTTACTGATTCTTATGTAACAAAAAAAAACTAATATATTTACTTATTATAATTAAATTAAATATTTCTCTTATTTTATATGACAACCCAGTATTTGCTCACTCTCACTTTCACACATTTTACCCCCCTTTTTCAACTAAGAGATCTCTTCATTTTTTATTACTTTTATTTTGAGTTATTTTAATAGCAATTGTTGATTTATAGAATTTTTTTTTTTACTTTTCTGTGGTCGCCTCAGGCACGCGTCGAACTCAGTCCAGTTTTTTTGTTCACATTTGTTCCAAAATATGTTTTCACTGATTCTAATTTTTCTCACTGTTCGTAGTTTACACTGTACTACATTTTAATTGTAGTTTGCATTCCTTCTTACTACTTTTTACTATATTTAATACATATTGTTTAAAGTTTTAATAAAGATTGGCTCGCGAGCCTTTATACTGAACCGGCCACGAGTGACAGCTGTAGACGAACTGTCTTTTACCTATTTTCACATTTTAAGTGCGGGGGAGACAAAAACTGTGCCCAGCCGGTGGACGCACACAACAGCTCGGGTCCGTTGTCTTGAGATGTTATTTGCTGACTGCCTTTGTTCTCTGCACAACAAGCGCTAAGGAATGTATCTGTACGTGCCGTTTTTTGTGAGAACGTTGGCTGAGATGTGCACTCTTGTGGGTGAAATTTCACCCTAGTTGCTAACTTCACATTCCTGTGCCGGGCCGCGACAGTCTCGACGCTATAGTCAGTTCACCAAATATACTTGGGTGAAATAAAATTGACAAGACAAATCCCCATAGGTTTGTACCGTTACAATACCCCCCCCCCAATGAGAGGTTTTCTACCAAAGCAGAAAAACTCTCATTGCTAATCCGAAGAGGATCCGTGAGGATATGGTGCCAATGACCCCCCTTTAATTTCTTAACGCATCATGGGTAATCCACCCCCTATCTCGGCGACTATGGCTGCATCTGCACGATATTACTGGACGTCTCTGTTCGAGATCCCAACACCATAAAATCGGACAGGCACTCATCACAGTACCACCCTACCTTGTAACATTCCAAATAAAATTCCATAACTGGCCTTGTACAATACCAGATCCTCTACCAATATGTATCCCCTTACATCCATACTGGGTTGCCTTTAGCAAAATACTGGGTGCATACGCATATTCATTATCAGACTACACATTGTCTCCATATACTGAATTAATTATTAAAGTAGAATTCAAATTTTGTTCAAACAGTGAAATAAACCTAAGCCCACTATCAAAATTTACATTGATGTTAATTTACATCACCTCTCTCCATTAATTAATTTCATCACAAAATTTTCAAAATTCCAAAAATTTCCAAAATCTTTTAAATGAATTTATAACTTATAACTTATTTATAATTTTTATTTATAACTTATAACTTATTTATAATTTTTATTAACTAAATGCTAACATTTATAATAAACAAATAAAAACCAACAACTTACTTCTATCATAAATTCAAACACAATTACACATGATTACAATATGTACCATAATATAAACATCATGAATCAACTGACACCTTCTCTACCTATAGTGAACATTAAAAAATTAAAATAAACTTCTTTACTGCAAAGAAGAAACAAAAATTTTTTGATTTAAATTAATTTCCAAAAAAGCTATTTTGCCAATTAATAAAAATAATTATTCAATCATTTAATTAAATTGATTAACAAAAGAATCTATGAATCAATTATAAGAAACATACTACATCTCTAACACCAGTCATCAGCTGATACCTCATGGTCAGGTGAATGACCTTACCCTAGACACACTACACAAAATTGTACAATTTAAAATACATAATACATGTTGATAATTCCTACACTGTAACATAGTACAACATAATAAAACATAAACATTCATAAATAATACAAATTTCATTCCATTTAAAATAAACATTTAATTTGCATCTGAATAAAAATCACAAACATTTCGATCTTAGGTTTAGTTTCAAATTCTATTCAATCTTTACCTTGTTACATTTTGTTATTACATTTCCATTACGAATTTCTACTAAGTATTTTCATCATTAATTGGTTTGGGTGATCCTCAGTTATCCACAATGATCTAATTTATCGAATGGGCATTTCTATATAACCTTACCCCCTTCTTTCTTCTAACCACCACTAACAGATTTATATAGTATGACACCAATCTCTCAAAATATTTACCTCCGCTAAATTCTCTAAATCACCTTAAATCATTCTCCTCTTAGAAACAAATACCTGCTCCCCTCTTTGTACCTAGGATGTGTGTTCCCTTCCCGTATACTATTCCCTTATTAGTTCCTGGCCTCTCCCAGGTAACTCCGCCAAACCCCATTTAAAACTATTCCTCCCGCCACAACGCCTTGCTTTGAGGACTCCTTACACCTCCACCCTCACTACAAAATTTTACCACCACTTATTTACTCTTCATTTACATCACTCTCCCTTTCTCTACATACATGCACTCTCGCTACTGTGTCCCTACTACTGACCCATTTCTGTACTATTTTTATTATAGAAATTCTTATTCCGTCTAACTCCCATTAAAATTAACTTTGACTGGCTCACATGCCTTATTGAAATATTTATCACCCAAACTCCAATTTTTACAACATTTTACATTAACATGACCATTAAAATTACACTAGAAAATTCATAACTACCTCACATTAATTTAATCACCTTATTTAAAACCTCTAAAACGCATTTAAAAGTTATTATTCAAACATTAAACATTTTACTTTATTTCAATTGCATTATAAACTTCATACTTACGTTACATCACTCAATTGAATAAACACATGATTCCTGTCATAGACACAAAATTATAAACATTCATTACCACAAATATCACGTACAACCATATGTACCTTCTGAAACATAACAATCATATGACTCCACAACTTAACACATTTTACATTTATTCATTTACTATTTATTCTCAAGTTCAAATCATATAAAAACATTTAAATTCATTATCAGAATTTATCTCTACTACATTAATTAAATAATTAATCTCAAATTCTTTAATTCAATCAATTATTTAAAACACAACATTACTTTAATTACCTTCTTCCAAAACAATTACAATTCATTTATTTCAAACTCTCATTATTTATTTAGTCTGCTAAAATATTATTATTAGTATTAAATCAATTTCTACTACATACACACATTGTTTACATAAAATACATTTTACAACACAAACACAATTAATTTAACTATAAACTTATTTACAATTTTTTGTCGTTTTTTTCTGTTTACCACACCTCATTTCATAAGTTAGCAAGGTCATCACAATAAACTAAAATAATTAAATGTCAATTCGCTGATTTTTTTATTTAACCCCCATCATCATAAACTAGTCTTACTTTTACATAACAATTATCATCTTTAACTACACTCCTTACATTATAATTATTATTATAATGACCATTATCCTTAATTATATCCACATAGTCTTTGACATTATTGTCTCCCATTAATTCATAAAACCCGTCTACCTTGGTAATTTTTGTTCTGTCTCCGTCAGTATTATTGGTTAACATAAGGTAAGTGATATCATCATATTCCTCTACTATATCCATAACAATACAAGGTAAGTGTTCGTCATCTACAGTGGTATCACCAAAATAATCATCAACCCCTACTACGACCGGTAAGTATTTCTCATCGTCTATTTTCTCCAGTTCTAACTTCTCTATCAACTCTTTATAACTTCTACTTAACGTGAATATCTCTATCTCCCTATCTACACACAACTCTCTCTCTAAATATCTCTCACCATAACGCCATATCACACTTTCTCTACCATCCCATACAGAGGGTACTGAATCATCACAAAAAATCAGGGAACAATTTGAAGACCTCATGTCTTCCAATACTAAGGGACTCTTGCCCTTCAACAACAACGTTTGTAAACACCTTGGTTCACAATAAACCTGGGGAAAATTTACCCTCTGCAACCCCTCTACCTGTAAACTCTCTTCATACTCTCTCTCTCTCTAATTGATAAACTCTTGTTTCTACCCCTTTACAACCCCCTACTCCCATTATTCTCTTACTCTCACTAACTATCTATACATCATCACTATCTATTTTCATTATATCATCTTTAAATAGCTCGTTTTCCACTATCTTATCATTATTACTTATTAATTCATTACTAGAATTATCGTTATTACTCACCTTGTCTACCGCCACCTGTTTTGCATTTAAACTAACACCATTACTATTGTAATGATACAATAATTTATCGAAATACATAAATAAATAAAAATACTGCCAGGACTTACCTGCGTTTGTTTTCACTTACCTGCTGCATATATTTTTCTCAGAAGCCCAGAGTCGCCACGATATTTTTATAAGTTAAAATATCGAAAACCTTCATACTTTACCTTAATTTAGCAATCTGACTACCCCCCAATAATAATTCAGAAAATATCCGGGAACGTTTAGACGAATCTTGCAGCACAGAAATGAGAAAGTGGTAATGACGAAATAACTAGATTAACACATGGTTTGACAGTAAACTAAATAATTTTAATTAATTAAAACAAGGACATAAAAAAGCAAATTTTCACATATACATTTATAGATTATAGATTTCGGTTATAGATTTAAATATTATTCAAGACAGCCCATTCTGCTCACACACACTCTCACACGACTTAATACTTTACCCCTTTAATATTTTACAAATTCCTTTACTATTCAAACTGTTCACAATTGCGATTCCGTACACCACATGGTCTGTTCCCCGATTCGATTTCCCGTTAATTCATTTTGTCGTCGGTTCACTCCACGTCACCAGTATACACTTGTTAAGTCCGTTAATTCCCCGGGTCCCGGTCGGTATGAAGGCGTTATTTTATTTAGTTATTCATATTTAAAATTTCGACCCGACCAGGCCCGCACAATGCGATCAGTGTCTGTTAGCGAACTCGGTTTCTCGTGGACTGCTTTATTCCATGCGGCCGGACATTAATGCCATGCCGGCGAACGAATTTCATCGTCGCTCACACCTGAGTTGTCACAGTTTAATGGCTTTGTACCTGACACATAGCAGTTTTTCCGTGTTGTACGCCGATGATATTTGGACGCTTACTGGGCGACGTCACAAGATAGGTGTGCCTTAAGTTTTACATCCGTCACCTTGGCAAGCTAAGTGAAACAGAAATTGTTCTCTTAGCCATGTTTGCTGTTCACATCAGCGTGGATCCGCGCGCATGCTCGTGGGATGCCTATGGGCGCGCTGTCACACACTTACAAAGTTCTTGGAAACGGAGGCTGGGCAAATTCCTGGTTACCGATTGCACAACGGTGGACACGTATTACTGCTTTGTTACAACACTGTTGTTTCAACACGTGGTCTGTCACAATGGGAAATAAATTCACAAATATTTTAATAAAACCCCAAATTTAATAAAATAAAATAACCCGCAAATTTGGCCCGTTACAATACCCCCCCAATGAGAGGTCTTCTGCCAAAACAGAAGAAATCTCATTGCTAAAACCCCTAAGAGGACCGGTGAGGAGCTGGTGCCAACAACCCCCTTTTGTTCTTACACTTCATGGGTAAGCGACCCCCCTGGCTCGGCGACTATTGACGCATCTGAACGAGATCACTGGACTTCTCTGTGCGAGATCCCAACACCGAAAAATCGAACAGATACGCACCACAGTGCACCTCACCTTCTAACATGTTTCCCCAAAAATTCCAACTCCCTGGCTTAGATCATGCCAGACCCTCAACCAATATGTTCCCCCTTATATGCAAACTGGGCTGCCTTTAGCAGTTACTGGGCGCACACACACACTTATACTACATACTGTAAACATTGATATATTCTGCAAAATTTTTTTAAGTTAAAATCAACAATTATCTTCTTTAAAATCCAACTACGAATCCGTTACCTAAGTTGAATAATTCTCTTCATCAGTTATTATTATTAGAAAATAAACAAATTGAATATTTCTTAAAATAGGAACATCCTTAACCTAACATGTGATTACCTATATTCTAACAATACAATTGAATAAAATAAACACGAATAGTACACAAACAATAACATCATCAAAGTCCAAAAATATCAATTGGATGGCAGGCGCAACATCAAGAAAAATTTAATTTTATTTTCTTTTTCAAAAATTTTAAATTCCAAAAATTTAAATTTATTAAAATATATTTTTTTTCATATTGAAATTATTTAAAAATTGTTCAAATCAATTAAAAGCAAAATTGGCTTTATTTCCTCGCTAAACGTGTCTAGTATATGACATCACCCATCATCTGATCAAACTGGGTCAAGTCAAGAACCTTGACGTACATAAGTTATACACAAGTTACAGCTGAATATACATTGTACCTCTGCAAAATTCCATCTTTAAACACAAAAACACAATAAAATAAAACATTTAAAAGAACAAAATATTATTATAATTAACAATCAAATTGATGTTTAAATTATTCAAAATAAACACTTCCTAGCTTTACATTATTTTCAAACACTATCAAAAATTGTCACTGGTTGCTATTAAAAATTTTATATTTTTGTTCTAAATCTCTTTCTTTATTATTCTCACTTTCCCTTACTTTGGGTGATCTAATTACTTGTAATAACTCGACATGCCACTTGGCACTTATACATATATAATCTTTACCTCTCTCTGAGTCTAATACTACTAACAACTTTAACTAACAGGACACCCATCTCTATCAAAACATCTATCAAACAGTCTCTAAACCCAGCTTACTATTAAATTCAATTCGCCACCTTCTCTCAATATATAAAAAAAATATTCTCTGACCGTTTGTACTTAAGATAAGTGTGTTCCCCCCCCCCCCAAAAAAAAGCTCATTCCCTTATGTTCGTTCCTGGATTCTACCTAAGGTAACCCTTTCCGGCGCCAAACGGTCCCTTCCCGTCCCAACCCTTTTGTTGCGGACTCCACCATTACACTATCCCCTCTTACAAAATTGCCATCCCCAAATCTCACTCTTATTACCCCACTTCAACTACAACAAAATAACATCATCATTTATAAACATCAATATATCACTCATTACTCTACATATATTCCCCATAACTACTGTGTCAGCATCAGTATTTCTCAAATTCTATTACATTAACTCACAACAACATTACATTAATTCAAAACAATATTTTTCTCTCTACTAACACTTTAACTTTAACTTGGACTGATCTATATGTCCCATAAAACATTAATCACCCAAGATCTATCTTTTATTATCTCTTGACAATTCATTTAAAATCTTACTACATTAAATTACTTTTCTCATCATTTGAAATAGCATCTTTAGCACATTAAAACATTATATTTAACATTAACTACCTTGAACATTAATAACCAATTTAACAGTGACATTTTACTACTGATCAGCTGACCTTCCCAACCATGTGAACCCATTTCATAATCGTTCAAATTACATGAAATACATATTTTTAGCAATCCTTACATCTACCATATTACCCATCATTGTTTCCCCTCTTTCTGACTCTGGTACAATTATGTAAACTGCCTGCCAGTCGGTTTAGTTTTTACTCCGTTATACTCATTTCAAAGTTACACAAACTATATAAAACACACATTTTTATCAATTCTTACCTCTAACACAATAAAATAATACATTTATAAAATATAGAATGAACACATTATACTGAATGCATGAACCACTATTTATCAAAGCAGAATACAAGCGTTTTATTAAAGCAAAATTGATTTAGCATTTTTAATTTACAAAATTTAAGCACGTTGCTCATCTGAGCAACCTCCTGATCCACACACACTATTGTAATTTATGTAGGACTGTAGCGCCCATTTGCTTTCACAAAGACTGCATAGTTGGAGGAATTGGACATCTCCGTGTCTTTGCTTCGGCTTGACATTTTAAAGATTGTGGATATCGATATATCCTTGTTATATATTGAAAAGCCCTTAAGACGGGTCTACCACCTGGCTATGCTGTCCCCACGCGGACAGAGTGGTAGCCGCTGTTCCATAGTTCCGGGATTTCCCCTAGTTTCACCCCCCATTTAATTTCTACTATAAACCAATTTCAAATCAGCTATGGTCAAGGGACTTGATATGGCCATAGCTGACCGCTAGCCAAAACCACGATTAGTGCTGGTAAGGCAGTAATTGCCCGAAAAGTCGGGGAAATCAAACTTCATTTCAATGCCTGTTCTACTTGTCATTGTTATGTGTGGCACAAGAGTCTATCATGGTACAATTGTACAGAAAGGTGTGCCGCACATTTTCGCCATGTTGGCCTCCGATGGAGGTAACACTCACTCTTACCCCCAACCCATTCCACTATCTACTGGGGCACAGGCCACCCCAGCAATAGCGCCTTAATAACTAAATAATAAAATTGTTATATACAACATTCTAATGTGACATTTTCATCAATCCTTAATCATTTAACTCCTTCATAACTTTCTACAATTATATTTCTTGAAACTTTCAAATTTATTATTAACATTTATTCTCATCAACTTTCAGTTATTATTATTATTATTTAAATTATTATCTCGAGTTGTTCTCATTATTGAAATTAAAATTCTTTCATTTGGATTAAACATCTGTAAACATTTTTATTATACTTGATTCGTACTATAAAATTTTTATACTTACAGTCCATTTAAACTGACATACACAAAATATATACATCATACACCAATACTTTCACGTAACCTCTGAAACATTTAATAAAAGGTTATTTCAAATCAAAAATTTAACAATTAATTACCAAATACCTATCTCGTAAAATAATTTAAGTTCATTAGAAAATTCAATTATATAACATTCAAATCAATCGGAATATTTAAAACATCTCAGTTATTTTAATTAAATTAATTATTGAAAATACCAGTTTCATTTCTATCAAAACAATTACAATTCACTAATTACTTTTCAAAATTAATTCGGTTATTTATTTAAATTGCAAATATTAATATTATTATTACAACAATTATCTACATACACATTGTTTTGCCTGACATTTTACAATACATACAAATAAATTTACTAAACATTTATTTACAAATCTTCCTCCTTATTTATTCAGTTATATCATCTTTCAATGTCAAAATCAGCTGGGTCATCACCATATATTAGCATACTTAAACTGTTCCTTCCCCGATTTCTTAATCTAGCCTCCATCGTCATGTAATAGTCGTACCTTTTTATAACATTTCTCTTCCTTACTTATACTCAATTTGTTATTGTTATTATTAATACAAACCATTACTTCTATATCCTCCATTATACCATTCATTAGGTCATAAAACTTGTCATTATCCATTAATTTTGTCCAGTCTCCGTTAGTAAATTTTCTCAATACCAAGTCAATTATTTTATTGTCATAAATTAAATGGTTATTACTTAAACGTACTTCTAACCTTACTTTCCACTCATCATAATCTCTCCTTAAATTATATACTTCTATCTCTTTACCAACCCACAGCTCTCCATCCAAATTTCTCTCATCACAATGCCATATCACACTTTCTCTCTCATTCCATGCAGAGGGTACTAACTCAATTAAATATTTCCTGACTTCTCCAGGAACAACAAAAAACTTCAAAAAACAATTATTCGTAGAACACTTGTCTACCCAATATATACGTGAAGACCTTTCTTCACCCCCCATAAGACCTCGTAAAAAATTTACCCTCTGTTTCATACCCACAATATAACTCTCTTTCCACTCATTATCTAACTCATCACTACTAATTACTACACCTTTATTCTCAACTATATCATTACTTAACATTATTTCATCATTAGAATTAATTATATTAACATCACCACTTACCTCAGAATTGTAATCACCATCATTATCTTCACTAGTCATTACTGCCTCTCCCACTATTTTATCACTGTCATTTCTGAATTCATCATCATTATCACTCACCTGGTTAATGATTTCATCACTATCATTAACAATATTATTACCACTTACCTGTTTTAATTCGCCTTCTGTACTCTCTTTTAATTGATATCTATCTCCTCCCCACTTTTTGTCTTGTTTATTAAGAGCATTTATTACTTTATTGAAACCCTTATCCATTATTTTGTCCCACTCGTCAAAACGTTTATTCGTATTATCAAAATGTTTGTCCATCATTTCCTCCCTCTCATCAAACCGTTTATTAAGATCATCATTCATTGTTATCAACAAATTCATCACATCCTCCAATGAACGCTCCTTTTGTACTACCCCCACACTGTCGTCCGGCCTATACACCGTCTTATTTTCTACCCCTATTACTTCGACTACCTTACCTTTATCGTTCGTCATCTTACTACCCATACTAATATCATCACTATGCTTTCTAATTTTGGCAAATATTCCCTCTTCTTGTTCTTCCATTCGGGTTAACCTATCGTCTAAATTACCCCACTCCTCGTCTGTCATCTCACCCACAACACCTCGAAATTCACTCTCCCACTCATCCCACACAAAATCAATATCATTACCTTGTATTTTGGCCATGTTTAAAGTTCATTTATATAACACTTTTTATATATAAAAACCACTATTTTTCTACAATCAAAACACCTAACACAACTGTAAATCATAATCACACAAACATAACCTACTCACACGTACGTAATTATGTACGATAACTATTTTTTACAAAATACGTCATTACCACATCCTATTTTCTGTGCTTTAAAATAGGTCTACCTCGTATAAATAAAATTAAACGATAATCCTGGCAGCACGAGCCAATGTAATGATACAAAAATTTATCGAAATACATAAATAAATAAAAATACTGCCAGGACTTACCTGCGCTCGTTTTCACTTACCTGCTGCATATATTTTTCTCAGAAGCCCAGAGTCGCCACGATATTTTTATAGGTTAAAATATCAAAAACCTTCACACTTTACCTTAATAAAACGGGACAATTTAGCAATCTGACTACCCCCCAATAATAATTCAGAAGATATCCGGGAACGTTTTGGACGAATCTTGCAGCACAGAAATGAGAAAGTGGTAATGACAAAATAACTAGATTAACACATGGTTTGACAGTAAACTAAATAATTTTAATTAATTAAAACAAGGACATAAAAAAGCAAATTTTCACATATACATTTATAGATTATAGATTTCGGTTATAGATTTAAATATTATTCAAGACAGCCCATTCTGCTCACACACACTCTCACACGACTTAATACTTTACCCCTTTAATATTTTATAAATTCCTTTACTATTCAAACTGTTCACAATCGCGATTCCATACACCACATGGTCTGTTCCCCGATTCGATTTCCCGTTAATTCATTTTGTCGTCGGTTCACTCCACGTCACCAGTATACACTTGTTAAGTCCGTTAATTCCCCGGGTCCCGGTCGGTATGAAGGCGTTATTTTATTTAGTTATTCATATTTAAAATTTCGACCCGACCAGGCCCGCACAACGCGATCAGTGTCTGTTAGCGAACTCGGTTTCTCGTGGACTGCTTTATTCCATGCGGCCGGACAATAATGCCATGCCGGCGAACGAATTTCGTCGTCGCTCACAGCCTGAGTTGTCACAGTTTAATGGCTTTGTACCTGACACATAGCAGTTTTTCCGTGTTGTACGCCGATGATATTTGGACGCTTACTGGGCGACGTCACAAGATAGGCGTGCCTTAAGTTTTACATCCATCACCTTATCAAGCTAAGTGAAACAGAAATTGTTCTCTTAGCCATGTTTGCTGTTCACATCGGCGTGGGTCCGCGCGCATGCTCGTGGGATGCCTATATGCGCGCTGTCACACACTTACAAAGTTCTTGGAAACGGAGGCTGGGCAAATTCCTGGTTACCGATTGCACAACGGTGGACACGTATTACTGATTTGTTACAACACTGTTGTTTCAACACGTGGTCTGTCACAATGGGAAATAAATTCACAAATATTTTAATAAAACCCCAAATTTAATAAAATAAAATAACCCGCAAATTTTACCCGTTACACTATTAACACTTATATTTCCGTTATTTTCATTTACTTTGCACTTACCTATATCTGTTCGCCACTCTCCCATTTTCTCAATATTTTGTTTTAATTTGTTACAGTTAGTTTCAAATATTTCCTTTGTATTTTCAAAATGCTTATCAATTTCATTAATATCGTTTTTCAAATCACTATTTTGCTTTTTTAATTCATTGAAATTCCCTTCACATTTTAATTTTTGTTCATGTATTTCACTTTTTAACTCATGGAATTTAACATTCTGTTCATCGAATCTAGCGTCAAAACTACTCTTTTGTTCATCAAATTGACAATTTATTCTATCGAACTTTTCATCATTGGCATAAAAACGACTCTTTATTTCATTAAATTTAGTGTCAAAACGATCATTTAATGCATCAAATTTCTTATTATTATTATCACTAGACCTCAGTTTAATCTCCCCCATTATCTCACACAACCAATCTCTCGTTTTGTCATCAGTTTTATTACTTTCCCTAGTTAATTTTGGGGTGTAACTTTATTTATTTTTCATAGCATATAATAATTCAAATTTTCACCTACCTTTACTGCTTTTGTGTTGGCCGTTATATGTGATCTCTAGTGTTGGACTAACCCCGCTCGTACGACGAAACTGATCAGTGCAGCAAATGAAATGAGGTATTTGAAATAATCGTTCACACATTTATCAAATAAAATAATGTAATGGATTTATTATTTTATATTGTGACATTCTTTGTTCTCCTTTCTTTTATAATCATTACTTCTCGCTCATAACTCCAACATTTAAATTAAACTGTATTCAATATTGAGGTGATGCCCCTTTTTACCAGCAATAATTTTAACATATTTTATTACTTATATCTATATTATATTATTAATTAATTAATTAAAGGCGACCCAGCTTGCTATTCTCTCACATTCATTCTGTTTTAACACCCCATTTTAATTAGTTAGGGCCCAAAAAACGAAAATATTTATTTAGTATAATTGTCAGTCGATTACTTAACCCTTGGCGACTCTGATGACCACGCGCCGCACCGACTATATGTCCGAAAGTTTACCACATTTTCACTTCTCTGTCTGCACTTTACTCACTTCAAGGTGAGAGGTTGCTTTGTTGTTGATTTAACTTACATTTTTTACACTTTGTGGATATGTTATAAAATTTTGTAGTTCGCGAACTTTTTTATGAACCCCGGCCGGGGGGAGTATTTCGTCGACTGTTGAGACAACGACTAACAAAATCCCCACCTTCTCTGACTGCTTCCGGTAACACACACTGCCCCTTTCATTACAAAGTTTTTCGTCACTGTTTTGGTAACCTGGGTTTGCATTGTGCCCAGGAGTTGACAATGCCAAGCGGCGAAAATATTGAGGCTGTGGAAGGCGTTGCCTCTCAGTGCATCCGCCAGCATTAGACCGCATGGCACAAAACTTTCGTCGTTTCGCCATTTTCGGCAGCGTCAGTTCGGTCTCTGAGGCGCATAAGCTGCGCGCACGTTGGTATTGCGCATAGTCTGTACGTGACTCAATGCTTAATTACCTTGGAGTTACACCCGACATCGCATTCCATTGCCCGACTACGTTCAAAACTTCACTCTGCTGTTCTTGGTTTGCATACAACGCTATTTAACACGGGACTGGCAACGCAGATGGAAAATAAATTTATGATTTGAAATAAAACAAAAACCCCTCCTTTTAGCCCCGTTACAGGGGTTATTTGAATCCCCGAATCGTCTGTGACGTTTAATTCGTCTGTAATACTTAATTCTTTTATTTTATTTTCTTGACCCACATTCGGAGTTGAATGAACTCCCAGGTCACTCATGACAGCTGATTCATTAAAATTAATTATTTCATTTATATCATTTTCGTTATTTCCTGCCATTTTTTAAATTATGAAATTATCATCTATTTTAACCATCCTTATTTTACATTCATTAAGTATTATTCACTAGTATAGGTATTACTTACGTATAACCTACTCTAACGTGACATCGTTTTTTGTAATTTTTTACGCACTCTGCCTTAACCACTAAATCACTTATTCACAAGTAGACATGGTCTGTACAAACTGTGAATTTGTACAAACTGTCCCTGTTCGAGTGCCATTGAGAACCTGCAGATTATTAAGAAATAATATTTAATAAATAATATACATACACAAGTCCCTTACCTTTTATCGGGTCTCACAGTCTTCATGTGAACTCGTACCTATAAGTGATTTAGGGTTACTTTGTAATAATTACTCTCTCATAGCATGTTTAACTATCTCAGTTTTATTTAACAGTTCTTTGTTACTCTTTTTTCTTTTTTAAATTTCTTTACTGATTCTTATGTAACAAAAAAAAACTAATATATTTACTTATTATAATTAAATTAAATATTTCTCTTATTTTATATGACAACCCAGTATTTGCTCACTCTCACTTTCACACATTTTACCCCCCTTTTTCAACTAAGAGATCTCTTCATTTTTTATTACTTTTATTTTGAGTTATTTTAATAGCAATTGTTGATTTATAGAATTTTTTTTTACTTTTCTGTGGTCGCCTCAGGCACGCATCGAACTCAGTCCAGTTTTTTTGTTCACATTTGTTCCAAAATATGTTTTCACTGATTCTAATTTTTCTCACTGTTCGTAGTTTACACTGTACTACATTTTAATTGTAGTTTGCATTCCTTCTTACTACTTTTTACTATATTTAATACATATTGTTTAAAGTTTTAATAAAGATTGGCTTGCGAGCCTTTATACTGAACCGGCCACGAGTGACAGCTGTAGACGAACTGTCTTTTACCTATTTTCACATTTTAAGTGCGGGGGAGACAAAAACTGTGCCCAGCCGGTGGACGCACACAACAGCTCGGGTCCGTTGTCTTGAGATGTTATTTGCTGACTGCCTTTGTTCTCTGCACAACAAGCGCTAAGGAATGTATCTGTACGTGCCGTTTTTTGTGAGAACGTTGGCTGAGATGTGCGCTCTTGTGTGTGAAATTGCACCCTAGTTGCTAACTTCACATTCCTGTGCCGGGCCGCGACATTCTCGACGCTATAGTCAGTTCACCAAATATTCTTGGGCGAAATAAAATTGACAAGACAAATCCCCATAGGTTTGTACCGTTACAATACCCCCCCCCCCCCATGAGAGGTTTTCTACCAAAGCAGAAAAACTCTCATTGCTAATCCGAAGAGGATCAGTGAGGATATGGTGCCAATGACCCCCCTTTAATTTCTTAACGCATCATGGGTAATCCACCCCCTATCTCGGCGACTATGGCTGCATCTGCACGATATTACTGGACGTCTCTGTTCGAGATCCCAACACCATAAAATCGGACAGGCACTCATCACAGTACCACCCTACCTTGTAACATTCCAAATAAAATTCCATAACTGGCCTTGTACAATACCAGATCCTCTACCAATATGTATCCCCTTACATCCATACTGGGTTGCCTTTAGCAAAATACTGGGTGCATACGCATATTCATTATCAGACTACACATTGTCTCCATATACTGAATTAATTATTAAAGTAGAATTCAAATTTTGTTCAAACAGTGAAATAAACCTAAGCCCACTATCAAAATTTACATTGAAGTTAATTTACATCACCTCTCTCCATTAATTAATTTCATCACAAAATTTTCAAAATTCCAAAAATTTCCAAAATCTTTTAAATGAATTTATAACTTATAACTTATTTATAATTTTTATTTATAACTTATAACTTATTTATAATTTTTATTAACTAAATGCTAACAATTATAATAAACAAATAAAAACCAACAACTTACTTCTATCATAAATTCAAACACAATTACACATGATTACAATATATACCATAATATAAACATCATGAATCAACTGACACCTTCTCTACCTATAGTGAACATTAAAAAATTAAAATAAACTTCTTTACTGCAAAGAAGAAACAAAAATTTTTTGATTTAAATTAATTTCCAAAAAAGCTATTTTGCCAATTAATAAAAATAATTATTCAATCATTTAATTAAATTGATTAACAAAAGAATCTATGAATCAATTATAAGAAACATACTACATCTCTAACACCAGTCATCAGCTGATCAGGTGAATGACCTTACCCTAGATACACTACACAAAATTGTACAATGTAAAATACATAATACATGTTGATAATTCCTACACTCTAACATAGTACAACATAATAAAACATAAACATTCATAAATAATACAAATTTCATTCCATTTAAAATAAACATTTAATTTGCATCTGAATAAAAATCACAAACATTTCGATCTTAGGTTTAGTTTCAAATTCTATTCAATCTTTACCTTGTTACATTTTATTATTACATTTCCATTACGAATTTCTACTAAGTATTTTCATCATTAATTGGTTTGGGTGATCCTCAGTTATCCACAATGATCTAATTTATCGAATGGGCATTTCTATACAACCTTACCCCCTTCTTTCTTCTAACCACCACTAACGGATTTATATAGTATGACACCAATCTCTCAAAATATTTACCTCCGCTAAATTCTCTAAATCACCTTAAATCATTCTCCTCTTAGAACCAAATACCTGCTCCCCTCTTTGTACCTAGGATGTGTGTTCCCTTCCCGTATACTCATTCCCTTATTAGTTCCTGGCCTCTGCCAGGTAACTCCGCCAAACCCCATTTAAAACTATTCCTCCCGCCACAACGCCTTGCTTTGAGGACTCCTTACACCTCCACCCTCACTACAAAATTTTACCACCACTTATTTACTCTCCATTTACATCACTCTCCCTTTCTCTCATACATGCACTCTCGCTACTGTGTCCCTACTACTGACCCATTTCTGTACTATTTTTATTCCAGAAATTCTTATTCTGTCTAACTCCCATTAAAATTAACTTTGACTGACTCACATGCCTTATTGAAATATTTATCACCCAAACTCCAATTTTTACAACATTTAATTATATCCACATAGTCTTTGACATTATTGTCTCCCATTAATTCATAAAACCCGTCTACCTTGGTAATTTTTGTTCTGTCTCCGTCAGTATTATTGGTTAACATAAGGTAAGTGATATCATCATATTCCTCTACTATATCCATAACAATACAAGGTAAGTGTTCGTCATCTACAGTGGTATCACCAAAATAATCATCAACCCCTACTACAACCGGTAAGTATTTCTCATCGTCTATTTTCTCCAGTTCTAACTTCTCTATCAACTCTTTATAACTTCTACTTAACGTGAATATCTCTATCTCCCTATCTACACACAACTCTCTCTCTAAATATCTCTCACCATAACACCATATCACACTTTCTCTACCATCCCATACAGAGGGTACTGAATCATCACAAAAAATCAGGGAACAATTTGAAGACCTCATGTCTTCCAATACTAAGGGACTCTTGCCCTTCAACAACAACATTTGTAAACACCTTGGTTCACAATATACCTGGGGAAAATTTACCCTCTGCAACCCCTCTACCTGTAAACTCTCTTCATACTCTCTCTCTCTCTAATTGATAAAGTCACTAAAGCTGGACACCCTTGAAAGATTCGAGATATACAAAGCCATAAAGAAGGATCACAATCGTGTCCTTAATGAAAAAGCAATATATAACAATAATGTTTTATTTAATAGAATCGATCTTATGGAACGAGAGATTGGCGATATCAGATCGAAAAATTGAACCGAGGTCAAACCGGCATTGATTAATTTTACCGTGGAGTGCGTTCCTGTGCAGGTTCATTGCGGCCGCGTTGTTTTTTTTTTATATTCTTTTATTAATGTTATTTTATTGTGATATAGTTTATTTATTGTTATATATAATTTTATGTGTTGTTTTAATCTTTAAATATCTGACGAGATGCATATACATCGAAATGTTTTAACTTAATTCATATTCTGATCTGATGATGACACCAAATGGTGTCGAAACTCGAGTAATCCTAAAAGGATTTTAAGAAACGTCGACAGAAGGTAAATAACCTATTTTATAGTCTTAATCGTTTCTGGAGGCAAGAAAAATGTTTAAAATAAAAAAAAAAAAATCTAATTGATAAACACTTGTTTCTACCCCTTTACAACCACCTACTCCCATTATTCTCTTACTCTCACTAACTATCTCTACATCATCACTATCTATTTTAATTATATCACCTTTAAGTAGCTCGTTTTCCACTATCTTATCACTATTACTTATTAATTCATTACTAGAATTATCGTTATTACTCACCTTGTCTACTGCCACCTGTTTTGCATTTAAACTAACACCATTACTATTGTAATGATACAAAAATTTATCGAAATACATAAATAAATAAAAATACTGCCAGGACTTACCTGCGCTTGTTTTCACTTACCTGCTGCATATATTTTTCTCAGAAGCCCAGAGTCGCCACGATATTTTTATAGGTTAAAATATCGAAAACCTTCACACTTTACCTTAATAAAACGGGACAATTTAGCAATCTGACTACCCCCCAATAATAATTCAGAAGATATCCGGGAACGTTTAGACGAATATTGCAGCACAGAAATGAGAAAGTGGTAATGACGAAATAACTAGATTAACACATGGTTTGACAGTAAACTAAATAATTTTAATTAATTAAAACAAGGACAGAAAAAAGCAAATTTTCACATATACATTTTGTAACGAAGATACGGTGGTTGTACCTGTTAAAATGTGTTCACACTTGTTTATTATGTGTATTAGTGTGAATGTAGTGTGTTTGCCTCACACCGGTTGTTACATTAATTGAAGTCACTACTGGGGTCTGTAGCATTGTCAAAATTACCAGTACAACCTACCTGTTAATTCATAGGGGTTGCGAATCCGGGGGGTGCCAAATTGTTTCTATTAAAACAATTAAAATAGTTAAATTATAAGATGATACGTGTTATTAGCGTGGACAGCTGGAGCGTTCGAATGGTTCCCGCCGCTATACAGGTTGCCGTCTTTACCACTCATGACGAGCGCTAGTTGGTTATTGAATAAAACTTGCTAACACACATATACTCTACAACGTCCTATGAAATAAAAAAATAGTAATACTCTGTACTGTGATTTTAATACAAATTCAGTTATTAATTAATATGACAAAAGGATTATAAATGTTTTAATAACAAAATGCTCCGGTTTATAACATGAAACACAAATATCTCAAGGTTGGCAAATCGATCTGAAAACAAATTATTTCTCTGCTGCTATGGCCACAGTTACATACAATATATTAATCTGTTTAAAGTCTGGGGTTCTTTGGATTATGAAATAAGACATAAACGTTGGTTACATTAAAAAAAGTACACTACCATACCTTATACGTACTTAGAAAATATAATGTGTTTTTACAAACTGTTCGGTAGTGTCGTATTTTTGTTACAAAGTTCCACTCTTATGAGAGGTTATATTTTGATTAATAAAATATTTTTACGTAAGTAAATTATGCATTAAAACCTTTGAAAGAAAATGATATTTGTTCAATAGTGAGAAATTTGATCATTTGAAAAATATTTAAAGTAATTTGGTTTTTTGGGATTAAGGAATTTATTCGATACTTATCAGTTCAGATAGTGTTGATATGTTGCCATCTGGGGTAGTGGATATTCTGCAAATTTGGACTGGTTTTAAGCTTCGAACATCTTTTTCAATCTTGTCTTGGGATTTCTGTTAACTAGTTTATTGGTATTTGGTTCTAGGACATCGTTAATTCATGGTAGGTCGGCATCTATTTGTCTTTGTTCATCTTGTTTAACTTCCGAAACTTTTCGTAACTATTTAAAGTAAAATTTCAATCATCACAATTTTGCGTGCCGCTTACCCACGCTTCGTTTCTTCAAGTCTAATAAATTTAACGGAAAATAAGCCTTCAACGGCCCGTTACTATGGTAACATCACTCCTTGGATTGGTTAATTCCTCTTTCGAAAGCATTGTTAAGAGATTTGAATTTTTATTCAAATTTATTAAGTATTTTCCTAATGGTTTTATTCCTTTATAGTTCCTTTGGGGTAATAAATGATATCACTATTATCTTTCTTTCCTTTCAAAGTTTACAAAGATACCTCATAAGGTCATATTCTGTTATACATTAACTTTAGTCTAAATATTTGACATTTGATAAATTACATATCTTTCTTAAATTAAACTTTTATAATAACATTTCTGTTTTAAAATGATTTCCATATAATTACTGGCCATTTACTGGTCTTAGATTAGTAAAGTTTCTTGCGAAATTGTTACAATTGACATTTGAGTGTATCTGACAGTTAGATGTTTTCATAGCCAAGATTAGCCATGATGGTTTTTGGTGGATTTCTTTTAAATTACATTTTGAATTCAGCCTGATGGGCTTCACTTAGTTATCATATTTGTTTGTGTTGTGTGTTCATCCTGTTTGTGTTTTAATTGCTATTTAATACAGCTTTCATTATACATATTTTAAAATATAACAATTAGGCTTATGGACTTGCGTTCCCTTCAGCCATATCCTCTTCATAACATTGAACCAAACTATTCTTTACAAGTTACTAGTTATTGTTAGTTTTAACATTAATTTCTTTCTTTTGTTACTACTTTAAGTGATAAACATCATCACTTCTTGCAAATTTATGAAAGTTATTTCGCCTTTCAACATGGGGTGTTTTATTCATTGTAGTCTTAATTTTAAAACAAAACCTTATTTCTATACTACTATTTCCTCCATACCATGTTAATACACACTGTTTTTGTCTGGGCTTTCTCCCTGAATAATTTTACATGCTTCTTTTACATCTATTTGAAATATTACTTTTAATTATTTTTACTTATATAAACGTGTACAAGATCACTCAAATCATTGATTGTTTATCAATGCTTTATAAAGTGTTTTCTTACTTATCATTACATTTTTATTGCTTAACATAACTATTTCCCTGTATCACCTTCACCTTTAATTAATAGAGGCATATCATCTCTGCTCAGTTTATTTGGATTGCTGGACTTTTCAACAGTCAATCTTAAATACCTTTTTTGTCAACTTGTGACTTAAATCAATAATAATAATATAATATAATATACTTTGGGATTGTCCACCTTATGGTTTGCTTTTAGATCACTTTGGCCTTTTACTCATTCTTCCTTCCGCTATACCTTAACTATATACTATCATCTACTCATACACTTGATTGTTTTTATATTTATTCATATGTTAATTTCATCATATCTAACCTTTCATTATTTTGTTTTCAATGCTCGTTGTGATCATTTTAATTGTCTTAGACATTTTTTATTCTTTTCTTAGTCATTTAGCAAGATTCTGCTTTAGCCGTATCTGTATATTTGTTTTATATACAATTTCTCTCTCTTCCTTGTACCAGTTCACATTTCTCTTTTTTTTCTTAGAATACTTTTGATTCATTATAATTTCAGGTATTTATCTCAGTAATTTGAGCTTGATTTTATTTTTTGGTTTACTTCATTCTGCATTAAATATCATTTTTGATAATTCTTTGGTAAGTTAATTGTCTTACCTTAAAGGAATGTTTGTAGCGTATTCCTTTTTAGTTATTTTTTGTTTAATTATAATAGTAAGTTTGTGATTCTTACATTTTTATTATATAGGAATGTGTGTAACTTATTCCTTATTATCTCACTTTTTTACTTCATACTTCATATATCAATCTTTTATTAGACTGTAAATTGATTTAAATTGAAAGGAATTTGTGTAACGGTTTCCTTTGTTTTTTTTACATTATTATTCAATTATATTAATTCTTTTTATTCCGCATATATCATCTAAATAATTGAGTAAGTTGCTCTTACAATCTCTTTTGGAATTTTGAAATATGTTTCATTTCATAAGGGTTTTATTCTTCTTCGTAAAACTTTTTTATCGAAGTTTGGTTATAAACTCCCTTTATTTTTCTTGTATTTATATTGCTTATCTGGTAAGTGTTATTACCATTATCTTTTGTGATGATATGTGGTCCGGTATATAGCAATAATAATTTCTTTGCTATACCTTCCATTGTACTTGGCAGTTCACGATTTTTAATTAATATTTTTTCTCCCTCTTTATATTTGATTATTTTGGGTTGGTTTTTTGCATATTTGGCCTTTTGTTTCTCAATCTTTTCCATTATTAGGCTGTACCATTTGTTTTTATCATACGGGTCTTCTGGGTTTTTTGGGAATTCTATTATCTCTTGGATCTCTCTATTTGGCTTCCTCTCGAATATCCTTTAAATAATTGTTGTATATTATCGTAAACATTTTATTTTCCTTATCTGATGTGGTTCGACGTATCAACCCAAGTGATTGGTCATGTGAAGGGCGTTCATACTTTTTCACTGACCCTTTTAGTTTAAAGGTGGTTGCTGGCTGACGGCCAGGTTATTTGACTGGTCGTTCGTTTCATTGTTCAGCCCTTGTTGCTGGTTGTTTCCATTCTGAAGTGGTTCGTTGTTCCTGCTCACGGATGGTTGATTGTTATTATTATTGGACGTGTGGTACCATGATTCTGGGTGCCAATTCGGGTTATATCTTCTGTGGTTATTCTGCCTTCTCTCCCTGATGAAATTTACTTGACGTCGGCCGTCGTTTCTATTTGGATTACCCCCGGGTCCCCGGTTGTACTGGTAACTAGGATGATACCAGTTGCCGTAGTAGTTATGGTCGTTGGGGTGACCATTGGTGCGTTGTTCAGGTTCAGCTCCTCTGTAACTATCATTCGGTCGGTTATTATTTGGGCTGTTTCTATGGTTATCTTGATTCCCTTGACGATGGTTTTGTTGACCTCTGTTACCTGGCTGATTACTCGGAGAATGATTCTGGGTATTTCTATTAAATGTCTGTTCTTCATTATTATTATATTGTTTCGGCCCCAGTTATTCCGGTTATTGTTTTGTGGATGATTGTATGGTACATTGAAATTAGTCGTATTATTATGTTCATTCCATTTGTTGTACCGCTGGTTCATGATCCGGTTTTTCCGGTATTGGCCATCATTCTCCAGGTCCTCCAATAGACTAGCCATTCCTTAAATTGTTTTTATTTGTCCTTGCCTTCGGGCCTTCTGTATTGCTTCTTCGTAATGATAACCCAGCTGTATTACCAAAGACTCCTCGGGTATCTTGGGTTCCAAATTTCTGGCTAAGCATACTTTTCCCAAAAAGTAGGATGTTAAAGTGTGTCCCCCTTGTGACTCCATTACTGATATCATTGCGGACCACATTCTGTGTGGACTCGGACCAATATTTCTCCCGGAATTGTTTCTTAAACTCTTGTGTGTCATTGATCTCGGGTCGAGTGGCCGTCCACCAGTTGTCATGGGTGTCTCGGAACATTTCGTCTATCATACTCCTCACACTAGACCACCTGGTTTCTCTATTTTTTTCTATCAGCTCTTCTACCCGTTTGAGGAACAATATCGGGTTCCTCCGGTAGCTGCAAAAATTAATTATCTCTCGATTTTCGTTGGTTATGATCTGTGTGTGATTATAAGGTTTCTCTCTTAATGCATCTAACTCTTCTTGCATTTTTTTCTCCCGTATACTTATCCCCTGGATTTTCTCTCTGTTTTCTCTGGTCATTCCATCTAGTTTATCGATGACGGTGTATACCTTCTCCACACGATTGCTTACATCTATCTGTATCTCTTGGTGCCTCTCCTCCAGTTCCTTGACCACCTCCTGTTTGTTCTTCTGGCACCCTTCGGTAAGGACTTGGTAGAATTCCGTCGCTCTCAATTTACCTTCCTCCTCAACATTACTGATTTTATTGTTCAATTCTTCTCGGATTTGTATCACTGTTTCGTTGGTCTCCGTTACCGTTTACCTGATCTTCTCTCGACACTCGACCATTTGTTGCTTCCATTCCTCCTTGGTTTTCTCACCTTCTTCCTCGATTTTCCGTTGGAGAATATTATGATTATTTTCCATCTTTTTATTTACTATTTCCAGATCCTTTTTGATCTGTTTCTTCAGCTCTTCGTTCTTCTTTTCCAACGCCTCCTGACTTTCATGTATCACCTTCATTTGCTTCTTCAATTCTTCACTGTTTTGGTCCAGTTTTTTATTCCAGAATTCCCTGTCTTCTTTCCTTCTCTCTTGTAATTTTTTATTCAATTCCTCTTTGTCTGACTCTAATTTTTTGTTCAATTCTTCCTTGCCTTACCTTGAAAGTTCTGCTATGAAATTCATCAGGTCTTGCATGCTCGGACCTCCCTTTGCTGTTTCATGATCTCCAACCCGTTTTTCTCCCTCATCGTCCTGAACTGGTTTCTCAAGTTGGTTGTCGACTATTATTTCCACTTCCGGTTCTGGTTCAGGTGGGTTTGGATTTTCCATTTGGTCCTCCTGTAGATGTTCTCCCGACAATTCTCCAGTCGTTTCCTCAACTTCTACTTCCTCAACTTCCTCCATTTCTTCTTGGTTTTCTTCTTGGTTTAATGCTGCCTTACTTTTGAGCCTCATAACCATACCGTGTCTATTCATAACCGCCGCTAGTTATTCTTTCTAGCCTCACGTTGCTGGTCGCCAATATGTAACGAAGAAACGGTGGTCGTACCTGTTAAAATGTGTTCACACTTGTTTATTATGTGTATTAGTGTGAATGTAGTGTGTTTGCCTCACACCGGTTGTTACATTAATTGAAGTCACTACTGGGGTCTGTAGCGTTGTCAAAATTACCAGTACAACCTACCTGTTAATTCATAGGGGTTGCGAATCCCAGGTGGCGCCAAATTGTTTCTATTAAAACAATTAAAATAGTTAAATTATAAGATGATACGTGTTATTAGCGTGGACAGCTGGAGCGTTCGAATGGTTCCCGCCGCTATACAGGTTGCCGTCTTGACCACTCGTGACGAGCGCTAGTTGGTTATTGAATAAAACTTGCTAACACACATATACTCTACAACGTCCTATGAAATAAAAAAATAGTAATACTCTGTACTGTGATTTTAATACAAATTCAGTTTTAATTAATATGACAAAAGGATTATAAATGTTTTGATAACAAATGCTCCGGTTTATAACATGAAACACAAATATCTCAAGGTTGGCAAATTGATCTGAAAACAAATTATTTCTCTGCCGCTATGGCCACAGTTACATACAATATATTAATCTGTTTAAAGTCTGGGGTTCTTTGGATTATGAAATAAGACATAAACGTTGGTTACATTAAAAAAAGTACACTACCATACCTTATACGTACTTAGAAAATATAATGTGTTTTTACAAACTGTTCGGTAGTGTCGTATTTTTGTTACAAAGTTCCACTCTTATGAGAGGTTATATTTTGATTAATAAAATATTTTTACGTAAGTAAATTATGCATTAAAACCTTTGAAAGAAAATGATATTTGTTCAATAGTGAGAAATTTGATCATTTGAAAAATATTTAAAGTAATTTGGTTTTTTGGGATTAAGGAATTTATTCGATACTTATCAGTTCAGATAGTGTTGATATGTTGCCATCTGGGGTAGTGGATATTCTGCAAATTTGGACTGGTTTTAAGCTTTGAACATCTTTTTCAATCTTGTCTTGGGATTTCTGTTAACTAGTTTATTGGTATTTGGTTCCAGGACATCGTTAATTCATGGTAGGTGGGCATCTATTTGTCTTTGTTCATCTTGTTTAACTTCCGAAACTTTTCGTAACTATTTAAAGTAAAATTTCAATCATCACAATTTTGCGTGCCGCTTACCCACGCTCGTTTCTTCAAGTCTAATAAATTTAACTGAAAATAAGCCTTCAACGGCCCGTTACTATGGTAACAACACTCCTTGGATTGGTTAATTCCTCTTTCAAAAGCATTGTTAAGAGATTTGAATTTTTATTCAAATTGATTTAGTATTTTCCTAATGGTTTTATTCCTTTATAGTTCCTTTGGGGTAGTAAATGATATCACTATTATCTTTCTTTCCTTTCAAAGTTTACAATGATACCTCATAAGGTCATATTCTGTTATACATTAACTTTAGTCTAAATATTTGACATTTGATAAATTACATATCTTTCTTAAATTAAACTTTTATAATAACATTTCTGTTTTAAAATGATTTCCATATAATTACTGGCCGTTTACTGGTCTTAGATTAGTAAAGTTTCTTGCAAAATTGTTACAATTTGTAACGGGGCATTTTGGGCCTATTTTGGAGTAAGAAAGAAGTTTGTATTTTTTTATTTAAAACAAATAACATTTTTTTACTATGATAGGGACAAAACGTAAACAAAGGTAAATTTGTTGTTAGCGACAGTGGTAGCGAAGGTGGTACGACTGATTGAAAATATTCATGAATATCAAAAAACGAGTAAACAACCGACGAAACTGTGCCATTTTCAACCAATAACACACAAAACAGCGTAAACAAGTTATATAACTGAACGTCAGGCGATGTTACGTCAGCGCCTTACATAACGAAGAATGTAGGTGTGTCAATGCCAGCAGCTTTGTCACACTCACAGAACAAAGCAGTCGGCCAATAACAACTACAAGTGTCGGACGCGAGTCGTTTTGAGCGTCCGCCGGCTCGCCGGTTTAGGCGAAGTTTTAATCGCCCGCAAAACAACAAAATGTGAAGTTATAAATATATTTCGAAATTATATATATATAAATAACAGAAATGAACAGTTTTTCAAAAAGTTAACAGTTTAAAACAAAGAATGTGTGCGGGTATGGCCAAGTGACGTCTTCTGGACTAAAAATGAACAGATAAGTAATCGACAGGAATAAAATAAAACGAAACTTTCAAAATTTTGGTTTAAATATTAAAAAATCTAACATTTTCAAAAACTATGAGCTCTTAAAATCTGGGGATAGATATATATGTGTGTGTGTGAAAGCGCTGGTTTTCGTTATGTTGTAGAGAATAATTTGTATTTGTGTTATATCTTAAGGGGAAGTCTATTTAACAATAATCTATTTTATGAATACTTATTCTTGAATATTACAGAAGTTAATGTATGAGGGAGAAAGGAGATTTCATATTTTGACGTAAAAATTATAACTTGATGGTGTTTTTTTTCTTTTAGAATTTAATAAAACAATATTGATTTGAATACTTAACATGTGAATTAGTGGTCATTTCAAATAACCATATTGTTTTTTCAACACGTCTAACGAGATCCTGGAAAATGGTGAGTATAAAGTTTGAGTTGGTACTAGACAATATGGCTGCTGCACCAGCCGAAAGAGTAAAAGTAAACAAGGGATAATATGGTATTGAATATAATTATTAATAGAGTTAATCAGTTAACAATGGCGCCCGACCAGCTGGACCGTTTGCATTAATTTAATTATGCAAATGTGGACCTGTTGCAGAAATGATATGGTTGTTTGAGGTAAAAAATAAAATTTTTTTTCCATACGTAAAATAGACGTAGATAGGGGTTATGTTGTGATAAATGTGAAATATTGATGTTGATATTTTGTAGCGGGTATTGTGAAGTAATATGCATAATAATTAATATGTATGATAATTATTAAGTAGTATAAAGGGTATTATAATAAAAATCTTTTAAATATGGCTAAGATACAAGAAAATGATAGTGGTTTCGTATGGAAGGAGTGGGAAAGCGAATTTAAAGGGGTTGTAGGGGAAATGACAGACAAGGAATGGGGTAGGTTAGACGATAGTTTAACACGAATGGAAGAACAGGAAGAGGGAATATTCGCAGAAATTAAGAAGCACAGTGATGATATTGATAGTGAGGTGACAAGTAATGAAGGTAAGATCGTTGAAATAATAGTGGTAGAGAAGAAGACAGAAAATAGGCATAGTGATAATGATGTCGACAGTGTGGGGGTAGTAAAAAAGGAGCGTTCATTGGAGGACGTGATGAATTTGTTGATAATAATGAATGAAAAAATGAACAAACATTTTGATGATCTGAACAAAATAATGGATGAGGGTTTTAATAAACGAAAAAATGCTATTGATAAACCAGACGAGAAGCGGGAGGAGGATAGAGACCAATATAAAGAGAGTACAGAAGTTGAAGTAAAACAGGTAAGTGGTGATAATGTTTTTAATAATAGTGAAGAAATAATTAACCAGGTGAGTGACAATTCAAGTAATGAGTTAATAAATAACAGTGACAAAATAGTGGGAGAAGTAGTGTTGACTAGTGATGATAATAAGGGTAATTTCAATTCTGAGGTAAGTAGGAGTGATAATTATGACAATATAAGTGAAAATATGATGTTAAAAAATAATGGAGTAAATATAGAGAGTACTGATGAAGTTTTAGAATGTAATAATGGAATGTCAGTATGTGTTAATGGATTAAAGAGAGTGAGTGAAGAGAGTTATGTTGGGGGTATGAAGCAGGGGGTAAATTTTCCCCATATTTATGGTGAACCAAGGTGTTCACAAATGTTGTTGTTGAAGGGTAAGAATCCCTTGTTATTGGAAGACATGAGGCCTTTGAATTGTTCCCCAAATTTTTATAAATTAGTACCCTCTGCATGGAGTGGGAGAGAAAGTGAGATATGGTGTTATGGTGAGGGAGATTTAGATAGAGAGTTGTGTATTGAGAGAGAGACAGAATTATATAAGTTAAAAAGAAATGATGATGAATTGAGAAAAAGATTGGAAGGGGTGAAGATAAACCATATAAAATACTTACCTGTTGAAAGAGAGATAGAGAATTATTTTGATAATATCTTTATAAACGATAATGACTTACCTGATGTAATAGTAGAGGAATATAAAAATGATAAAACAACTTACCTGACGTTGACCAATAATACTGATGGAGACTGGACAATAATAACTTATGTTGACAAGGTTTATGAAATATTAATGGGGAATAACCCTATAAATTATAATGGCATAATGAATGAAATAAAGTAAATGGATTATTATTATTTTAATAATGATAACAGATGGTGTGTGGATAACAATGATGTATGTTATAAATATATTCGATATATATACGATGATGGAGGTTGAAATAAAAAGCAGTGAATGGACAATTTAAATATTGCAATTTTTGGTAATGACCTTGCAGATTTGGACATATGAAGTGTGAAACAATTGAACAGTTATTGACGAATACTTTGTAAATAATGTAGTGAATTCATTTGTGTGTATTATGAAATGTTACGTAAACAATGTGTATATGTAGTGGAAATGTTGTGATAATAATAATAATATTATTAATAGTTTGCAGTCTAAATAAATAATAAAAATAATTATGAAAACAATAATTGATGCTTTGTAAATTTTGATAATAATTAAAATATGTTGTGTTTTAATAATCAATTGAAGTAAATAATTTGAGATGTTTCAATATTGTGATTGAAGATTATATGGTTGAATTTTATAATGAATTTAAATTGTTTGATGAGATTTCAATTTAATGAGTAAATAAATGTTAAATGGTTCAGTTTGTGGAATAGCATAATGGTTAAAAATATAGATTAATAATAAATTTGGAAATTTTGAGGAATCTAATGGCAACGAAGGATAAATAATGAAATGATGATATATAAAAGAGTTAATGAAAATTTCAAACAAGAATGTTTATAAGTTTTATATAAATTATTTAAAAGAGAATTGTTTGTTTAATGTATGCTAGTAATCAAGGTTAATGTCTATTTGTTTATTATGTTATGTAATGTATTATACAAGATGTGTGTGTATGGCAGGGAGGTTATCCAGGGGGGTAACGAATTAGACATTTGTTGTATTTTAATGATGACTCGCTACTAAATAATTTTGTTTTTGATTTGCAAAATAAATGCACTAGATACTTCCTATATTGTTTTTATTATGTCTTATTGTGTTAATTGCATGTAGTAGGTTAGGAATAAGGATTATAAAATATAATAATATGTTTTCAATGTGTTTATAGATTTTAAAGAAGAATGAAATAAATTTGTGATAGTTACAATTTTCAATGGGTTGCAAAAGATAGAAGTTGGGTGAGGAATATTTGTGGGAGATATAGATCTGTCCAAATTGAAGTCAAAGTTAAAGAAATAGTAGAGATGAAAATCATGTAATGTTGTTTTGAATTAATGTATGTTAGAGAGTTTTGAGAAGTATTGATGTTGACACAGTAGTAAGGGAGAATAATTGTAGAGTTTTGAGTGATATATTGTTGTTTATAATTGATGATGTTATTTTGTTGTAGTTGTAGTGAGGTAATGAGATTGAGATTTTTTGGGGATGGCAATTTTGTAGTAGGGGTAGTGTAATGTGGGAGTCCGCAACATAATGATAAGTTGGGACGGGATAGGAACGATTTTAGTGGAAAGGGGTTGCCTTAGGTAGAATCCAGGAACCAGATAAGGGAAATGAGTTTTGGGGGGGGGAACACGTATCCTATGTACAAAGGGTTAGAGAGTATTTTTTTTTATATATTGAGAGATGGTGGCGAATTGAGTTAAAGTAGTAAGTAGTTAGAGGTAGAGAAAGGTTAGTAGATTTTTTGATAGAGGGGTGTCATACTAGTTAAAGATTTTGTAAGGGAGTGTTAGAGTAATAAAAGGGGAAGATTATGGGTAAATGCCAAGTGGATAAAGTGAATTATAATGAATAACGTAGAATCACCCAAATTAATGAAAGGGAATAATAAATGAAATGATGTGTAAAACGAAGATTGAAAAAAAAAAAAAATTTTGAGAAACGAATTAATAAAAGCAAAGTGAGATTAAAAGATAATTTTATGATTTTATATGCAAATTTAATGATGTTAATTGTGTAACATTTTAAATGCAAATTGTTTATTTTAAGATAATGATAACAATGTGAATTATGAATGTACTATTTTTTTTTATGTTGTATTGTGTTTGTTAGTGTAAGAGAATTTTATGAATTTAAATATTTTAAATGCATTTTGGGGATGAGAGAGATGTATAATATGGTAAGGGGAAATGTTTATTTAAATTCTGATGGGAATCAGGGCTATAATTTTGAATTTTGGGATAAAAGTTAACAAGAGAAAGTAGATAGAATGAGATTATGGAATTTTAAAATGGGTATCATGTTGTTGTTAGGTATTTTGATATATATGTTAGAAGTAAGTGAAAAAACAAAACCAGTGCTTCTTAGCGCAAACCAGCACCGCTAGGGGGAAACAGATCAGTTGGGGATAGGGTGTTGTATAAGGCCACTATTTGATATTTGATTTGTTGTTTCAGTGTTTGATGATGCTGTGGCGGCGGACCTGAGCTGGCCAGCGCGTCAGAGCAGGGGCGTTAAGTATCTGTCTGACTCTATGGTGTTGGGATCTCGATAGAGAAGTCCAGTATTGTCATTCAGGTGCGGTCATAGTCACCGGACCAAGGGTGAGTTAATTAATTTTTTTTTGTAAACCATACAGGGGGTTGTGGCGACATATCCTGGCTGATCCCTTTAGCAAGTATGAATGTGTCAATGAGATTTTTTATGCTTCGGCATAAAATATCTCATTGAGGGGGTATTGTAACGGGGCATTTTGGGCCTATTTTGGAGTAATAAAGAAGTTTGTATTTTTTTATTTAAAACAAATAACATTTTTTTACTATGATAGGGACAAAACGTAAACAAAGGTAAATTTATTGTTAGCGACAGTGGTAGCGAAGGTGGTACGACTGATTGAAAATATTCATGAATATCAAAAAATGAGTAAACAACCGACGAAACTGTGCCAAGGTCAACAAATAACACACAAAACAGCGTAAACAAGTTATATAACTGAACGTCAGGCGATGTTACGTCAGCGCCTTACATAACGAAGAATGTAGGTGTGTCAACGCCAGCAGCTTTGTCACACTCACAGAACAAAGCAGTCGGCCAATAACAACTACAAGTGTCCGACGCGAGTCGTTTTGTGCGTCCGCCGGCTCGCCGGTTTAGGCGAAGTTTTAATCGCCCGCAAAACAACAAAATGTGAAGTTATAAATATATTTCAAAATTATATATATATATAAATAACAGAAATGAACAGTTTTTCGAAAAGTTAACAGTTTAAAACAAAGAATGTGTGCGGGTATGGCCAAGTGACGTCTTCTGGACTAAAAATGAACAGATAAGTAATCGACAGGAATAAAATAAAACGAAAATTTCAAAATTTTGGTTTAAATATTAAAAAATCTAACATTTTCAAAAACTATGAGCTCTTAAAATCTGGGGATAGATATATATGTGTGTGTGTGTGAAAGCGCTGGTTTTCGTTATGTTGTAGAGAATAATTTGTATTTGTGTTATATCTTAAGGGGAAGTCTATTTAACAATAATCTATTTTATGAATACTTATTCTTGAATATTACAGAAGTTAATGTATGAGGGAGAAAGGAGATTTCGTATTTTGACGTAAAAATTATAACTTGATGGTGTTTTTTTTCTTTTAGAATTTAATAAAACAATATTGATTTGAATACTTAACATGTGAATTAGTGGTCATTTCAAATAACCATATTGTTTTTTCAACACGTCTAACGAGATCCTGGAAAATGGTGAGTATAAAGTTTGATGTTGGTACTAGACAATATGGCTGCTGCACCAGCCGAAAGAGTAAAAGTAAACAAGGGATAATATGGTATTGAATATAATTATTAATAGAGTTAATCAGTTAACAAATTGACATTTGAGTGTATCTGACAGTTTGATGTTTTCATAGCCAAGATTAGCCATGATCGTTTTTGGTGGATTTCTTTTAAATTACATTTTGAATTCAGCCTGATGGGCTTCACTTAGTTATCATATTTGTTTGTGTTGTGTGTTCATCCTGTTTGTGTTTTAATTGCTATTTAATACAGCTTTCATTATACATATTTTAAAATATAACAAATAGGCTTATGGACTTGCGTTCCCTTCAGCCATATCCTCTTCATAACATTGAACCAAACTATTCTTTACAAGTTACTAGTTATTGTTAGTTTTAACATTAATTCTTTTGTTACTACTTTAAGTGATAAACATCATCACTTCTTGCAAATTTATGAAAGTTATTTCCCCTTTCAACATGGGGTGTTGTATTCATTGTAGTCTTAATTTTAAAACAAAACCTTATTTCTATACTACTATTTCCTCCATACCATGTTAATACACACTGTTTTTGTCTGGGCTTTCTCCCTGAATAATTTTACATGCTTCTTTTACATCTATTTGAAACATTACTTTTAATTATTTTTACTTATATAAACGTGTACAAGATCACTCAAATCATTGATTGTTTATCAATGCTTTATAAAGTGTTTTCTTACTTATCATTACATTTTTATTGCTTAACATAACTATTTCCCTGTATCACCTTCACCTTTAATTAATAGAGGTTCATCACTGATACACTTTCACTAATTTTAGGGTATTTACACTTTCACTATTGCACTTTACTTTGGTTCACTGTTTGTATTGAGTGTTATTTAATTGGTAATCCCTATACTTTTCTCCTATTATTTCTCACTATTTCTTTACAGCATAATATTGATTATTAATAATATTAGGTTATTTATTTTTTGTTAAATCTAACCTTCCTAATTGTGTTAGTGTACTTTTCTACACTACGTTACTTTACAATCGTCTTTTGTCTTTAAAATAGGTACATAAGTTAATTCAATTATAACAATACTATTTGTTTCCTTAATGGATAGTGATTTGGGGTTTATTTACAGTATTCTATCCTTGAGTCTACTATTTTTCCCCTTTATATGTGTGTTAGTTTCCCCTTGGGTTTAATCTGTCTCCTCTTCATTCTTCCTTTTCTTCTTTATCTTCATCTTCTTCAATTGTCTTCATCTTGGTTCGGTTCTCCTCTTCTCATCTGATTTGAATTCTGTTTAGTCGTAGGGATCTGTTCTCTTCCTTTGATTCTTCTTTAGTTCTGGTTTCTTATCTTCCTTTGTTAGTTCATAATTGTTTGGTCAATCACCTTTTTTCTTGAGTATGTTACATGGTTCCCTTCTTTGTGTTTTTGTTTTTGGGTCAATCACTTGGGTCGGGTAATATCGTCGTTCGTCGTGTCATAATATTTATATTTTATACATTTTTTAAACATTTTATTTTATATGAAGTATTTTTATATTAAGAATTATCTTTTTTATCCCTGGTACGGGGTTTGGCTTATTTGTATTGTAACAATTTATAGATTATAGATTTCGGTTATAGATTTAAATATTATTCAAGACAGCCCATTCTGCTCACACACATTCTCACATGACTTAATACTTTACCCCTTTAATATTTTACAAATTCCTTTACTATTCAAACTGTTCACAATCGCGATTCCGTACACCACATGGTCTGTTCCCTGATTTGATTTCCCGTTAATTCATTTTGTCGTCGTTTCACTCCACGTCACCAGTATACACTTGTTAAGTCCGTTAATTCCCCGGGTCCCGGTCGGTATGAAGGCGTTATTTTATTTAGTTATTCATATTTAAAATTTCGACCCGACCGGGCCCGCACAACGCGATCAGTGTCTGTTAGCGAACTTGGTTTCTCGTGGACTGCTTTATTCCATGCGGCCGGACATTAATGCCATGCCGGCAAACGAATTTCATCGTCGCTCACAGCCTGAGTTGTCACAGTTTAGTGGCTTTGTACCTGACACATAGCAGTTTTTCCGTGTTGTACGCCGATGATATTTGGACGCTTACTGGGCGCCTTAAGTTTTACATCCGTCACCTTGGCAAGCTAAGTGAAACAGAAATTGTTCTCTTAGCCATGTTTGCTGTTCACATCGGCGTGGGTCCGCGCGCATGCTCGTGGGATGCCTATGGGCGCGCTGTCACACACTTACAAAGTTCTTGGAAACGGAGGCTGGGCAAATTCCTGGTTACCAATTGCACAACGGTGGACACGTATTACTGCTTTGTTACAACACTGTTCTTTCAACACGTGGTCTGTCACAATGGGAAATAAATTCACAAATATTTTAATAAAACCCCAAATTTAATAAAATAAAATAACCCGCAAATTTGGCCTGTTACAATACCCCCCCAATGAGAGGTCTTCTGCCAAAACAGAAGAAATCTCATTGCTAAAACCCCTAAGAGGACCGGTGAGGAGCTGGTGCCAACAACCCCCTTTTGTTCTTACACTTCATGGGTAAGCGACCCCCCTGGCTCAGCGACTATGGACGCATCTGAACGAGATCACTGGACTTCTCTGTGCGAGATCCCAACACCGAAAAATCGAACAGATACGCACCACAGCGCACCTCACCTTCTAACATGTTTCCCCAAAAATTCCAACTCCCAGGCTTAGATCATGCCAGATCCTCAACCGATATGTTCCCCCTTATATGCAAACTGGGCTGCCTTTAGCAGTTACTGGGCGCACACACACACTTATACTACATACTGTAAACATTGATATATTCTGCAAAATTTTTTTAAGTTAAAATCAACAATTATCTTCTTTAAAATCCAACTACGAATCCGTTACCTAAGTTGAATAATTCTCTTCATCAGTTATTATTATTAGAAAATAAACAAATTGAATATTTCTTAAAATAGGAACATCCTTAACCTAACATGTGATTACCTATATTCTAACAATACAATTCAATAAAACAAACACGAATAGTACACAAACAATAACATCATCAAAGTCCAAAAATATCAATTGGATGGCAGGCACAACATCAAGAAAAATTTAATTTTTTTTTCTTTTTCAAAAATTTTAAATTCCAAAAATTTTAATTTATTAAAATATATTTTTTTTTTCATATTGAAATTATTTAAAAATTATTCAAATCAATTAAAAGCAAAATTGGCTTTATTTCCTCGCTAAACGTGTCTAGTATATGACATCACCCATCATCTGATCAAACTGGGTCAAGTCAAGAACCTTGACCTACATAAGTTATACACAAGTTACATCTGAATATACGTTGTAGCTCTGCAAAATTCCATCTTTAAACACAAAAACACAATAAAATAAAACATTTAAAAGAACAAAATATTATTATAATTAACAATCAAATTGATGTTTAAATTATTCAAAATAAACACTTCCTAGCTTTACATTATTTTCAAACACTATCAAAAATTTTCACTGGTTGCCATTAAAAATTTTATATTTTTGTTCTAAATCTCTTTCTTTATTATTCTCACTTTCCCTTACTTTGGGTGATCTAATTACTTGTAATAACTCGACATGCCACTTGGCACTTATACATATATAATCTTTACCTCTCTCTGAGTCTAATACTACTAACAACTTTAACTAACAGGACACCCATCTCTATCAAAACATCTATCAAACAGTCTCTAAACCCAACTTACTATTAAATTCAATTCGCCACCTTCTCTCAATATATAAAAAAAATATTCTCTGACCCTTTGTACTTAGGATAAGTGTGTTCCCCCCCCCCAAAAGCTCATTCCCTTATGTTGGTTCCTGGATTCTACCTAAGGTAACCCTTTCCGGCGCCAAACGGTCCCCTCCCGTCCCAACCCTTTTGTTGCGGACTCCACCATTACACTATCCCCTCTTACAAAATTGCCATCCCCAAATCTCACTCTTATTACCCCACTTCAACTACAACAAAATAACATCATCATTTATAAACATCAATATATCACTCATTACTCTACATATATTCCCCATAACTACTGTGTCAGCATCAATATTTCTCAAATTCTATTACATTAACTCACAACAACATTACATTAATTCAAAATAATATTTTTCTACTAACACTTTAACTTTAACTTGGACTGATCTATATGTCTCATAAAACATTAATTGCCCAAGATCTATCTTTTATTATATCTGACAATTCATTTAAAATCTTACTACATTAAATTACTTTTCTCATCATTTGAAATAGCATCTTTAGCACATTAAAACATTATATTTAACATTAACTACCTTGAACATTAATAACCAATTTAACAGTGACATTTTACTACTGATCAGCTGACCTTCCCAACCATGTGAACCCATTTCAAAATCGTGCAAATTACATGAAATACATATTTTTAGCAATCCTTACATCTACCATATTACCCATCATTGTTTCCCCTCTTTCTGACTCTGGTACAATTATGTAAACTGCCTGCCAGTCGGTTTAGTTTTTACTCCGCTATACTCATTTCAAAGTTACACAAACTATATAAAACACCTATATTTATCAATTCTTACCTCTAACACAATAAACTAATACATTTATAAAATATAGAATGAACACATTATACTGAATGCATGAACCACTATTTATCAAAGCAGAATACAAGCGTTTTATTAAAGCAAAATTGATTTAGCATTTTTAATTTACAAAATTTAAGCACGTTGCTCATCTGAGCAACCTCCTGATCCACACACACTATTGTAATTTATGTAGGACTGTAGCGCCCATTTGCTTTCACAAAGACTGCATAGTTGGAGGAATTGGACATCTCCGTGTCTTTGCTTCGGCTTGACATTTTAAAGATTGTGGATATCGATATATCCTTGTTATATATTGAAAAGCCCTTAAGACGGGTCTACCACCTGGCTATGCTGTCCCCACGCGGACAGAGTGGTAGCCGCTGTTCCATAGTTCCGGGATTTCCCCTAGTTTCACCCCCCATTTAATTTCTACTATAAACCAATTTCAAATCAGCTATGGTCAAGGGACTTGATATGGCCATAGCTGACCGCTAGCCAAAACCACGATTAGTGCTGGTAAGGCAGTAATTGCCCGAAAAGTCGGGGAAATCAAACTTCATTTCAATGCCTGTTCTACTTGTCATTGTTATGTGCGGCACAAGAGTCTATCATGGTACAATTGTACAAAAAGGTGTGCCGCACATTTTCGCCATGTTGGCCTCCGATGGAGGTAACACTCACTGTTACCCCCAACCCATTCCACTATCTATTGGGGCACAGGCCACCCCAGCAATAGCGCCTTAATAACTAAATAATAAAATTGTTATATACAACATTCTAATGTGACATTTTCATCAATCCTTAATCATTTAACTCCTTCATAACTTTCTACAATTATATTTCTTGAAACTTTCAAATTTATTATTAACATTTATTCTCATCAACTTTCAGTTATTATTATTATTTAAATTATTATCTCGAGTTGTTCTCATTATTGAAATTAAAATTCTCTCATTTGGGTTAAACATCTGTAAACATTTTTATTATACTTGATTCGTACTATAAAATTTTTATACTTACAGTCCATTTAAACTGACATACACAAAATATATACATCATACACCAATACTTTCATGTAACCTCTGAAACATTTAATAAAAGGTTATTTCAAATCAACAATTTAACAATTAATTACCAAATACCTATCTCGTAAAATAATTTAAATTCATTAGAAAATTCAATTATATAACATTCAAATCAATCGGAATATTTAAAACATCTCAGATTATTTTAATTAAATTAATTATTGAAAATACCAGTTTCATTTCTATCAAAACAATTACAATTCACTAATTACTTTTCAAAATTAATTCGGTTATTTATTTAAATTGCAAATATTAATATTATTATTACAACAATTATCTACATACACATTGTTTTGCCTGACATTTTACAATACATACAAATAAATTTACTAAACATTTATTTACAAATCTTCCTCCTTATTTATTCAGTTATATCATCTTTCAATGTCAAAATCAGCTGGGTCATCACCATATATTAGCATACTTAAACTGTTCCTTCCCCGATTTCTTAATCTAGCCTCCATCGTCATGTAATAGTCGTACCTTTTTATAACATTTCTCTTCCTTACTTATACTCAATTTGTTATTATTATTATTAATACAAACCATTACTTCTATATCCTCCATAATACCATTCATTAGGTCATAAAACTTGTCATTATCCATTAATTTTGTCCAGTCTCCGTTAGTAAATTTTCTCAATACCAAGTCAATTATTTTATTGTCATAAATTAAATGGTTATTACTTAAACGTACTTCTAACCTTACTTTCCACTCATCATAATCTCTCCTTAAATTATATACTTCTATCTCTTTATCAACCCACAGCTCTCCATCCAAATTTCTCTCATCACAATGCCATATCACACTTTCTCTCTCATTCCATGCAGAGGGTACTAACTCAATTAAATATTTCCTGACTTCTCCAGGAACAACAAAAAACTTCAAAAAACAATTATTCGTAGAACACTTGTCTACCCAATATATACGTGAAGATCTTTCTTCACCCCCCATAAGACCTCGTAAAAAATTTACCCTCTGTTTCATACCCACAATATAACTCTCTTTCCACTCATTATCTAACTCATCACTACTAATTACTACACCTTTATTCTCAACTATATCATTACTTAACATTATTTCATCATTAGAATTAATTATATTAACATCACCACTTACCTCAGAATTGTAATCACCATCATTATCTTCACTAGTCATTACTACCTCTCCCACTATTTTATCACTGTCATTTCTGAATTCATCATCCTTATCACTCACTTGGTTAATGATTTGTTCACTATCATTAACAACATTATTACCACTTACCTGTTTTAATTCGCCTTCTGTACTCTCTTTCAATTGATATCTATCTCCTCCCCACTTTTCGTCTTGTTTATTAAGAGCATTTATTACTTTATTGAAACCCTTATCCATTATTTTGTCCCACTCGTCAAAACGTTTATTCATATTACCAAAATGTTTGTCCATCATTTCCTCCCTCTCATCAAACCGTTTATTAAGATCATCATTCATTGTTATCAACAAATTCATCACATCCTCCAATGAACGCTCCTTTTTTACTACCCCCACACTGTCGTCCGGCCTATACACCGTCTTATTTTCTACCCCTATTACTTCGACTACCTTACCTTTATCGTTCGTCATCTTACTACCCACACTAATATCATCACTATGCTTTCTAATTTCGGCAAATATTCCCTCTTCTTGTTCTTCCATTCGGGTTAACCTATCGTCTAAATTACCCCACTCCTCGTCTGTCATCTCACCCACAACACCTCGAAATTCACTCTCCCACTCATCCCACGCAAAATCAATATCATTACCTTGTATTTTGGCCATGTTTAAAGTTCATTTATATAACACTTTTTATATATAAAAACCACTATTTTTCTACAATCAAAACACCTAACACAACTGTAAATCATAATCACACAAACATAACCTACTCACACGTACGTAATTATGTACGATAACTATTTTTTACAAAATACGTCATTACCATATCCTATTTTCTGTGCTTTAAAATAGGTCTACCTCGTATAAATAAAATTAAACGATAATCCTGGCAGCGCGAGCCAACGTAATGATACAAAAATTTATCGAAATACATAAATAAATAAAAATACTGCCAGGACTTACCTGCGCTTGTTTTCACTTACCTGCTGCATATATTTTTCTCAGAAGCCCAGAGTTGCCACGATATTTTTATAGGTTAAAGTATCGAAAACCTTCACACTTTACCTTAATAAAACGGGACAATTTAGCTATCTGACTACCCCCCAATAATAATTCAGAAGATATCCAGGAACGTTTAGACGAATCTTGCAGCACAGAAATGAGAAAGTGGTAATGACAAAATAACTAGATTAACACATGGTTTGACAGTAAACTAAATAATTTTAATTAATTAAAACAAGGACATAAAAAAGCAAATTTTCACATATACATTTATAGATTATAGATTTCGGTTATAGATTTAAATATTATTCAAGACAGCCCATTCTGCTCACACACACTCTCACACGACTTAATACTTTACCCCTTTAATATTTTACAAATTCCTTTACTATTCAAACTGTTCACAATCGCGATTCCGTACACCACATGGTCTGTTCCCCGATTCGATTTCCTGTTAATTCATTTTGTCGTCGGTTCACTCCACGTCACCAGTATACACTTGTTAAGTCCGTTAATTCCCAGGGTCCCGGTCGGTATGAAGGCGTTATTTTATTTAGTTATTCATATTTAAAATTTCGACCCGACCGGGCCCGCACAACGCGATCAGTGTCTGTTAGCGAACTCGGTTTCTCGTGGACTGCTTTATTCCATGCGGCCGGACATTAATGCCATGCCGGCGAACGAATTTCGTCGTCGCTCACAGCCTGAGTTGTCACAGTTTAATGGCTTTGTACCTGACACATAGCAGTTTTTCCGTGTTGTACGCCGATGATATTTGGACGCTTACTGGGCAACGTCACAAGATAGGCGTGCCTTAAGTTTTACATCAATCCCCTTGGCAAGCTAAGTGAAATAGAAATTGTTCTCTTAGCCATGCTGTTCACATCGGCGTGGGTCCGCGCGCATGCTCGTGGGATGCCTATGGGCGCACTGTCACACACTTACAAAGTTCTTGGAAACGGAGGCTGGGCAAATTCCTGGTTACCGATTGCACAACGGTGGACACATATTACTGCTTTGTTACAACACTGTTGTTTCAACACGTGGTCTGTTCAATGGGAAATAAATTCACAAATATTTTAATAAAACCCCAAATTTAATAAAATAAAATAACCCGCAAATTTGGCCCGTTACACTATTAACACTTATATTTCCGTTATTTTTATTTACTTTGCACTTACCTATATCTGTTCGCCACTCTCCCATTTTCTCAATATTTTGTTTTAATTTGTTACAGTTAGTTTCAAATATTTGCTTTGTATTTTCAAAATGCTTATCAATTTCATTAATATCGTTTTTCAAATCACTATTTTGCTTTTTTAATTCATTGAAATTGCCTTCACATTTTAATTTTTGTTCATGTATTTCGCTTTTTAACACATGGAATTTAACATTCTGTTCATCGAATCTAGAGTCAAAACTACTCTTTTGTTCATCAAATTGACAATTTATTCTATCGAACTTTTTATCATTGGCATAAAAACGACTATTTATTTCCTTAAATTTAGTGTCAAAACGATCATTTAATGCATCAAATTTCTTATTATTATCACTAGACATCAGTTTAATCTCCCCCATTATCTCACACAACCAATCTCTCGTTTCATCATCATTTTTATTACTGTCCCTAGTTAATTTTGGGGTGTAACTTTATTTATTTTTCATAGCATATAATAATTCAAATTTTCACCTACCTTTACTGCTTTTGTGTTGACCGTTATATGTGATCTCTAGTGTTGGACTAACCCCGCTCGTACGACGAAACTGATCAGTGCAGCAAATGAAATGAGGTATTTGAAATAATCGTTCACACATTTATCAAATAAAATAATGTAATGGATGTATTATTTTATATTGTGACATTCTTTGTTCTCCTTTCTTTTATAATCATTACTTCTCGCTCATAACTCCAACATTTAAATTAAACTGTATTCAATATTGAGGTGATGCCCCTTTTTACCAGCAATAATTTTAACATGTTTTATTACTTATATCTATATTATATTATTAATTAATTAATTAAAGGCGACCCAGCTTGCTATTCTCTCACATTCATTCTGTTTTAACACCCCATTTTAATTAGTTAGGGCCCAAAAAACGAAATTATTTATTTAGTATAATTGTCAGTCGATTACTTAACCCTTGGCGACTCTGATGACCACGCGCCGCACCGATTATATGTCCGAAAGTTTACCACATTTTCACTTCTCTGTCTGCACTTTACTCACTTCAAGGTGAGAGGTTGCTTTGTTGTTGATTTAACTTACATTTTTTACACTTTGTGGATATGTTATAAAATTTTGTAGTTCGCGAACTTTTTTATGAACCCCGGCCGGGGGGAGTATTTCGTCGACTGTTGAGACAACGACTAACAAAATCCCCACCTTCTCTGACTGCTTCCGGTAACACACACTGCCCCTTTCATTACAAAGTTTTTCGTCACTGTTTAGGTAACCTGGGTTTGCATTGTGCCCAGGTGTTGACAATGCCAAGCGGCGAAAATATTGAGGCTGTGGAAGGCGTTGCCTCTCAGTGCATCCGCCAGCATTAGACCGCATGGCACAAAACTTTCGTCGTTTCGCCATTTTCGGCAGCGTCGGTTCGGTCTCTGAGGCGCATAAGCTGCGCGCACGTTGGTATTGCGCATAGTCTGTACGTGACTCAATACTTAATTACCTTGGAGTTACACCCGACATCGCATTCCATTGCCCGACTATGTTCAAAACTTCACTCTGCTGTTCTTGGTTTGCATACAACGCTATTTATCACGGGACTGGCAACGCAGATGGAAAATAAATTTATGATTTGAAATAAAACAAAAACCCCTCCTTTTAGCCCCGTTACAGGGGTTATTTGAATCCCCGAATCATCTGTGACGTTTAATTCGTCTGTAATACTTAATTCTTTTATTTTATTTTCTTGACCCACATTGAGAGTTGAATGAACTCCCAGGTCACTCATGACAGCTGATTCATTAAAATTAATTATTTCATTTATATCATTTTCGTTATTTCCTACCATTTTTTAAATTATGAAATTATCATCTATTTTAACCATCCTTATTTTACATTCATTAAGTATTATTCACTAGTATAGGTATTACTTACGTATAACCTACTCGAACATGACATCATTTTTTGTAATTTTTTATGTACTCTCCCTTAACCACTAAATCACTTATTCACAAGTAGACTTGGTCTGTACAAACTGTGAATTTGTACAAACTGTCCCTGTTCGAGTGCCATTGAGAACCTGCAGATTATTAAGAAATAATATTTAATAAATAATATACATACACAAGTCCCTTACCTTTTAACGAGTCTCACAGTCTTCATGTGAACTCGTACCTATAAGTGATTTGAGGTTACTTTGTAATAATTACTCTCTCATAGCATTTTTAACTATCTCAGTTTTATTTAACAGTTCTTTGTTACTCTTTTTTCTTTTTTAAATTTCTTTACTGATTCTTATGTAACAAAAAAAAAATTAATATATTTACTTATTACAATTAAATTAAATATTTCTCTTATTTTATATGACAACCCAGTATTTGCTCACTCTCACTTTCACACATTTTACCCCCCTTTTTCAACTAAGAGATCTCTTCATTTTTTATTACTTTTATTTTGAGTTATTTTAATAGCAATTGTTGATTTATAGAATTTTTTTTACTTTCCTGTGGTCGCCTCAGGCACGTGTCGAAGTCAGTCCGGTTTTTTTGTTCACATTTGTTCCAAAATATGTTTTCACTGATTATAATTTTTCTCACTGTTCGTAGTTTACACTGTACTACATTTTAATTGTAGTTTGCACTCCTTCTTACTACTTTTTACTATATTTAATACATATTGTTTAAAGTTTTAATAAAGATTGGCTCGCGAGCCTTTATACCGAACCGGCCACGAGTCACAGCTGTAGACGAACTGTCTTTTACCTATTTTCACATTTTAAGTGCGGGGGAGACGAAAACTGTGCCCAGCCGGTGGACGCACACAACAGCTCGGGTCCGTTGTCTTGAGATGTTATTTGCCGACTGCCTTTGTTCTCTGCACAACAAGCGCTAAGGAATGTATCTGTATGTGCCATTTTTTGTGAGAACGTTGGCTGAGGTGTGCGCTCTTGTGTGTGAAATCGCACCCTAGTTGCTAACTTCACATTCCTGTGCCGGGCCGCGACAGTCTCGATGCTATAGTCAGTTCACCAAATATACTTGGGCGAAATAAAATTGACAAGACAAATCCCCATAGGTTTGTACCGTTACAATCCCCCCCCCCCAATGAGAGGTTTTCTACCAAAGCAGAAAAACTCTCATTGCTAATCCGAAGAGGATCAGTGAGGATATGGTGCCAATGAACCCCCTTTAATTTCTTAACGCATCATGGGTAATCCACCCCCTATCTCGGCGACTATGGCTGCATCTGCACGATATTACTGGACGTCTCTGTTCGAGATCCCAACACCGTAAAATCGGACAGGCACTCACCACAGTACCACCCTACCTTGTAACATTCCAAATAAAATTCCATAACTGGCCTTGTACAATACCAGATCCTCTACCGATATGTATCCCCTTACATCCATACTGGGTTGCCTTTAGCAAAATACTGGGTGCATACGCATATTCATTATCAGACTACACACTATCTCCATATACTGTATTAATTATTAAAGTAGAATTCAAATTTTGTTCAAACAGTGAAATAAACCTAAGTCCACTATCAAAATATACATTGATATTAATTTACATCACCTCTATCCATTAATTAATTTCATCACAAAATTTTCAAAATTCCAAAAATTTCCAAAATCTTTTAAATGAATTTAATTTATCATTCTTATTAACTAAATGCTAACAATTATAATAAACAAATAAAAACCAACAACTTACTTCTATCATAAATTCAAACACAATTACACATGATTACAATATATACCATAACATAAACATCATGATTCAACTGACACCTTCTCTACCTATAGTGAACATTAAAAAATTAAAATAAACTTCTTTACTGCAAAGAAGAAACAAAAATTTTTTTTGTTTAAATTAATTTCCAAAAAAGCTATTTTGCCAATTAATAAAAATAATTATTCAATCATTTAATTAAATTGATTAACAAAAGAATCTATGAATCAATTATAAGAAACATACTACATCTCTAACACCAGTCATCAGCTGATACCTCATGGTCAGGTGAATGACCTTACCCTAGACACACTACACAAAATTGTACAATGTAAAATACATAATACATGTTGATAATTCCTACACTCTAACATAGTACACCATAATAAAACATAAACATTCATAAATAATACAAATTTCATTCCATTTAAAATAAACATTTAATTTGCATCTGAATAAAAATCACAAACATTTTGATCTTAGGTTTAGTTTCAAATTCTATTCAATCTTTACCTTGTTACATTTTATTATTACATTTCCATTACGAATTTCTACTAAGTATTTTCATCATTAATTGGTTTGGGTGATCCTCAGTTATCCACAGTGATCTAATTTATCGAATGGGCATTTCTATATAACCTTACCCCCTTCTTCCTTCTAACCACCACTAACGGATTTATATAGTATGACACCAATCTCTCAAAATATTTACCTCCGCTAAATTTTCTAAATCACCTTAAATCATTCTCCTCTTAGAACCAAATACCTGCTCCCCTCTTTGTACCTAGGATGTGTGTTCCCTTCCCGTATACTAATTCCCTTATTAGTTCCTGGCCTCTCCCAGGTAACTCCGCCAAACCCCATTTAAAACTATTCCTCCCGCCACAACGCCTTGCTTTGAGGACTCCTTACACCTCCACCCTCACTACAAAATTTTACCACCACTTATTTACTCTCCATTTACATCACTCTCCCTTTCTCTACATACATGCACTCTTGCTACTGTGTCCCTACTACTGACCTGTTTCTGTACTTTTTTTTTTATTCCCGAAATTCTTATTCTGTCTAACTCCCATTAAAATTAACTTTGACTGACTCACATGCCTTATTGAAATATTTATCACCCAAACTCCAATTTTTACAACATTTTACATTAACATGACCATTAAAATTACACTAGAAAATTCATAACTACCTCACATTAATTTAATCACCTTATTTAAAACCTCTAAAACGCATTTAAAAGTTATTATTCAAACATTAAACATTTTACTTTATTTCAATTGCATTATAAACTTCATACTTACGTTACATCACTCAATTGAATAAACACATGATTCCTGTCATAGACACAAAATTATAAACATTCATTACCACAAATATCACGTACAACCATATGTACCTTCTGAAACATAACAATCATATGACTCCACAACTTAACACATTTTACATTTATTCATTTACTATTTATTCTCAAGTTCAAATCTCATAAAATCATTTAAATTCATTATCAAAATTTATCTCTACCACATTAATTAAATAATTAATCTCAAATTCTTTAATTCAATCAATTATTTAAAACTCAACATTACTTTAATTACCTTCTTCCAAAACAATTACAATTCATTTATTTCAAACTCTCATTATTTATTTAGTCTGCTAAAATATTATTATTAGTATTAAATCAATTTCTACTACATACACACATTGTTTACATAAAATACATTTTACAACACAAACACAATTAATTTCACTATAAACTTATTTACAATTTTTTGTCGTTATTTTTCTGTTTACCACACCTCATTTCATAAGTTAGCAAGGTCATCACAATAAACTAAAATAATTAAATGTCCATTCACTGATTTTTTATTTAACCCCCATCATCATAAACTAGTCTTACTTTTACATAACAATTATCATCTTTAACTACACTCCTTACATTATAATTATTATTATAATGACCATTATCCTTAATTATATCCACATAGTCTTTGACATTATCGTCTCCCATTAATTCATAAAACCCGTCTACCTTGGTAATTTTTGTTCTGTCTCCGTCAGTATTATTGGTTAACATAAGGTAAGTGATATCATCATATTCCTCTACTATATCCATAACAATACAAGGTAAGTGTTCGTCATCTACAGTGGTATCACCAAAATAATCATCAACCCCTACTACAACCGGTAAGTATTTCTCGTTGTCTATTTTCTCCAGTTCTAACTCCTCTATCAACTCTTTATAACTTCTACTTAATGTGAATATCTCTATCTCCCTATCTACACACAACTCTCTCTCTAAATATCTCTCACCATAACGCCATATCACACTTTCTCTACCATCCCATACAGAGGGTACTGAATCATCACAAAAAATCAGGGAACAATTTGAAGACCTCATGTCTTCCAATACTAAGGGACTCTTGCCCTTCAACAACAACATTTGTAAACACCTTGGTTCACAATATACCTGGGGAAAATTTACCCTCTGCAACCCCTCTACCTGTAAACTCTCTTCATACTCTCTCTCTCTCTAATTGATAAACTCTTGTTTCTACCCCTTTACACCCCCTACTCCCATTATTCTCTTCCTCTCACTAACTATCTCTACATCATCACTATCTATTTTAATTATATCACCTTTAAATAGCTCGTTTTCCACTATCTTATCACTATTACTTATTAATTCATTACTAGAATTATCGTTATTACTCACCTTGTCTACCGCCACCTGTTTTGCATTTAAACTAACACCATTACTATTAACACTTATATTTCCGTTATTTTCATTTACTTTGCACTTACATATATCTGTTCGCCACTCTCCTATTTTCTCAATATTTTGTTTTAATTTGTTACAGTTAGTTTCAAATATTTGCTTTGTATTTTCAAAATGCTTATCAATTTCATTAATATCGTTTTCAAATCACTATTCTGCTTTTTTAATTCATTGAAATTGCCTTCACATTTTAATTTTTGTTCATGTATTTCGCTTTTTAACTCATGGAATTTAACATTCTGTTCATCGAATCTAGCGTCAAAACTACTCTTTTGTTCATCAAATTGACAATTTATTCTATCGAACTTTTCATCATTGGCATAAAAGTGACTATTTATTTCCTTAAATTTAGTGTCAAAACGATCATTTAATGCATCAAATTTCTTATTATTATCACTAGACATCAGTTTAATCTCCCCCATTATCTCACACAACCAATCTCTCGTTTCATCATCATTTTTATTACTTTCCCTAGTTAATTTTGGGGTGTAACTTTATTTATTTTTCATAGCATATAATAATTCAAATTTTCACCTACCTTTACTGCTTTTGTGTTGGCCGTTATATGTGATCTCTAGTGTTGGACTAACCCCACTCGTACGACGAAACTGATCAGTGCAGCAAATGAAATGAGGTATTTGAAATAATCGTTCACACATTTATCAAATAAAATAATGTAATGGATTTATTATTTTATATTGTGACATTCTTTGTTCTCCTTTCTTTTATAATCATTACTTCTCGCTCATAACTCCAACATTTAAATTAAACTGTATTCAATATTGAGGTGATGCCCCTTTTTACCAGCAATAATTTTAACATATTTTATTACTTATATCTATATTATATTATTAATTAATTAATTAAAGGCGACCCAGCTTGCTATTCTCTCACATTCATTCTGTTTTAACACCCCATTTTAATTAGTTAGGGCCCAAAAAACGAAATTATTTATTTAGTATAATTGTCAGTCGATTACTTAACCCTTGGCGACTCTGATGACCACGCGCCGCACCGATTATATGTCCGAAAATTTACCACATTTTCACTTCTCTGTCTGCACTTTACTCACTTCAAGGTGAGAGGTTGCTTTGTTGTTGATTTAACTTACATTTTTTACACTTTGTGGATATGTTATAAAATTTTGTAGTTCGCGAACTTTTCTATGAACCCCGGCCGTGGGGAGTATTTCGTCGACTGTTGAGACAACGACTAACAAAATCCCCACCTTCTCTGACTGCTTCCGGTAACACACACTGCCCCTTTCATTACAAAGTTTTTCGTCACTGTTTAGGTAACCTGGGTTTGCATTGTGCCCAGGTGTTGACAATGCCAACCGGCGAAAATATTGAGGCTGTGGAAGGCGTTGCCTCTCAGTGCATCCGCCAGCATTAGACCGCATGACACAAAACTTTCGTCGTTTTGTCATTTTCGGCAGCGTCGGTTCGGTCTCTGAGGCGCATAAGCTGCGCGCACGTTTGTATTGCGCGTAGTCTGTACGTGACTCAATACTTAATTACCTTGGAGTTACACCCGACATCGCATTCCATTGCCCGACTACGTTCAAAACTTCACTCTGCTGTTCTTGGTTTGCATACAACGCTATTTAACACGGGACTGGCAACGCAGATGGAAAATAAATTTATGATTTGAAATAAAACAAAAACCCCTCCTTTTAGCCCCGTTACAGGGGTTATTAGAATCCCCGAATCATCTGTGACGTTTAATTCGTCTGTAATACTTAATTCTTTTATTTTATTTTCTTGACCCACATTTGGAGTTGAATGAACTCCCAGGTCACTCATGACAGCTGATTCATTAAAATTAATTATTTCATTTATATCATTTTCGTTATTTCCTACCATTTTTTAAATTATGAAATTATCTATTTTAACCATCCTTATTTTACATTCATTAAGTATTATTCATTAGTATAGCTATTACTTACGTATAACCTACTCTACATGACATCATTTTTTGTAATTTTTTACGCACTCTGCTTTAACCACTTATTCACAAGTAGACATGGTCTGTACAAACTGTGAATTTGTACAAACTGTCCCTGTTCGAGTGCCATTGAGAACCTGCAGATTATTAAGAAATAATATTTAATAAATAATATACATACACAAGTCCCTTACCTTTTATCGGGTCTCACAGTCTTCATGTGAACTCGTACCTATAAGTGATTTAGGGTTACTTTGTAATAATTACTCTCTCATAGCATGTTTAACTATCTCAGTTTTATTTAACAGTTCTTTGTATACTCTTTTTTCTTTTTTAAATTTCTTTACTGATTCTTATGTAACAAAAAAAAACTAATATATTTACTTATTATAATTAAATTAAATATTTCTCTTATTTTATATGACAACCCAGTATTTGCTCACTCTCACTTTCACACATTTTTACCCCCCTTTTTCAACTAAGAGATCTCTTCATTTTTTATTACTTTTATTTGAGTTATTTTAATAGCAATTGTTGATTTATAGATTTTTTTTTTTTACTTTCCTGTGGTCGCCTCAGGCACGTGTCGAACTCAGTCCAGTTTTTTTGTTCACATTTGTTCCAAAATATGTTTTCACTGATTCTAATTTTTCTCACTGTTCGTAGTTTACACTGTACTACATTTTAATTGTAGTTTGCACTCCTTCTTACTACTTTTTACTATATTTAATACATATTGTTTAAAGTTTTAATAAAGATTGGCTCGCGAGCCTTTATACTGAACCGGCCACGAGTGACAGCTGTAGACGAACTGTCTTTTACCTATTTTCACATTGTAAGTGCGGGGGAGACAAAAACTGTGCCCAGCCGGTGGACGCACACAACAGCTCGGGTCTGTTGTCTTGAGATGTTATTTGCCGACTGCCTTTGTTCTCTGCACAACAAGCGCTAAGGAATGTATCTGTACGTGCCGTTTTTTGTGAGAACGTTGGCTGAGGTGTGCGCTCTTGTGTGTGAAATCGCACCCTAGTTGCTAACTTCACATTCCTGTGCCTGGCCGCGACAGTCTCGACGCTATAGTCAGTTCACCAAATATACTTGGGCGAAATAAAATTGACAAGACAAATCCCCATAGGTTTGTACCGTTACAATACCCCCCCCCCAATGAGAGGTTTTCTACCAAAGCAGAAAAACTCTCATTGCTAATCCGAAGAGGATCAGTGAGGATATGGTGCCAATGAACCCCCTTTAATTTCTTAACGCATCATGGGTAATCCACCCCCTATCTCGGCGACTATGGCTGCATCTGCACGATATTACTGGACGTCTCTGTTGAGATCCCAACACCGTAAAATCGGACAGGCACTCACCACAGTACCACCCTACCTTGTAACATTCCAAATAAAATTCCATAACTGGCCTTGTACAATACCAGATCCTCTACCGATATGTATCCCCTTACATCCATACTGGGTTGCCTTTAGCAAAATACTGGGTGCATACGCATATTCATTATCAGACTACACACTATCTCCATATACTGTATTAATTATTAAAGTAGAATTCAAATTTTGTTCAAACAGTGAAATAAACCTAAGTCCACTATCAAAATTTACATTGATATTAATTTACATCACCTCTATCCATTAATTAATTTCATCACAAAATTTTCAAAATTCCAAAAATTTCCAAAATCTTTTAAATGAATTTAATTTATCATTCTTATTAACTAAATGCTAACAATTATAATAAACAAATAAAAACCAACAACTTACTTCTATCATAAATTCAAACACAATTACACATGATTAAAATATATACCATAATATAAAACATCATGAATCAACTGACACCTTCTCTACCTATAGTGAACATTAAAAAATTAAAATAAACTTCTTTACTGCAATGAAGAAACACAAATTTTTTTATTTAAATTAATTTCCAAAAAAGCTATTTTGCCAATTAATAAAAATAATTATTTAATCATTTAATTAAATTGATTAACAAAAGAATCTATGAATCAATTATAAGAAACATACTACATCTCTAACACCAGTCATCAGCTGATACCTCATGGTCAGGTGAATGACCTTACCCTAGACACACTACACAAAATTGTACAATGTAAAATACATAATACATGTTGATAATTACTACACTCTAACATAGTACAACATAATAAAACATAAACATTCATAAATAATACAAATTTCATTCCATTTAAAATAAACATTTAATTTGCATCTGAATAAAAATCACAAACATTTCGATCTTAGGTTTAGTTTCAAATTCTATTCAATCTTTACCTTGTTACATTTTATTATTACATTTCCATTACGATACATTCCATTAATAATACATTCTTATAGTATGACAAAATAAACTATCTAGACTTATCTTGTTTACAGGGATTATTCTTTTTTTTACATTAATATCTGAATTACATTACTCGAACAATATTCGAGAGTTCGTTTTTTAATTAACTTGAGACATCACCTTATATACTAATTCTTTTTACATTATCACACTTTCTAACAAATTCCTCACTACATCTTCAATATATAACTAGCTCTCCACGCTTTTAGTGGAAGCTAACACTCAATTAAAAATCAAAAGAATAACAAAACATTTTATGAAGAGCCCTCGCTTGGAGGTGTTTACAGTCTGAAAGCTGCATCGTTACTCTTGAATTGTTACAACATGTAGATTGCAACGACGCGGAGTGAGTACTCCGCCATAATATAGTTCCAACTCTTTATTAATAATACATTCTTATAGTATGACAAAATAAACTATATAGAATTATCTTGTTTACAGGGATTATTATAACTACTACTTGTGACTTTAAATTATTAATTATTTACATTACGATTTACAGATATTTCTAATTTACTGCCGGTTCGGTATGCACGTTGTGTCCGGAATAGGCAGGTCAATGCATGATAAATTTACTAAAGGGTTAACTGTATTATTCTTAACTTTTACATGCAGATTTTTAATTACTTATTTAGTTAGATTTTCTTAATTTAATTTTCATTACTATTATGAGTTAGTTCAGGGGTATTTGGTTTAATCGTGCGATTTAATGTACTTACTTACTTTCGTTTTTTTTTTAATATTTTTATTATTAATTTTTTTTTTATTTACCATTTAAATCGTCACATACTCCGCCGCTTAAAATCGACATGGGGGAATTTTAATAAGGAAAATTTGAAAGTGGGCTACTGGGAGTATGCTTGCCGTTACTGTGTGGAATTTCTCTCCTCCTTTTCCCTTTTTCTTTCACTTAGTTATTGGCATGTGTTATACACATTTATTTCTTCTGAGTATAAAACAATATACATATATATATTCTCACAAACTACCTTTTTTATTACATAAAATTCACACTTAAGGTCTACATTTTAAAACACAAAACTTCTTCTTATTTCTATTACTTAAATCTACTACCGTTTTTTTCTTTCTTTGGGTTTTGGTTACTCTCTTCATAGAGTTACTTTCTAAATAATTTCTCATTTAGTGGTCAGTTAGTGGTCAGCTGACTACTCATTTTGCTCATCTTTCGCTGAACAGGATCTAAGGTTGATCAGGTCTCATCCCAGTTCTACGATTAACACTTAGCATGGTTACTGAGGTACAAAGATAACTTGTCTACCTAGTATTACCTTTTTTATTTTTGGCGATGCTATTTCCTCTTTTCCTTTTCATACAATTTTATCTGCGAAATATGTGTTCTTCGTACATATTCTCGAGTCGCAGGTTCGTACAGGGCTACGGTAACTGGGGTTAAGTACTTCTGGATTTGGTAAGGACCACACCATCGGTATGATAGTTTAGAGGTGGTCTTATCAATTGCACTACTAGTCGGGTGTGTCTTGTACATTACTAAGTCACTGACTTGGTACCTAACTAAATTGTTATTGTTATGAATATTTCTCTCGTGGTATTTTCGGGATTTCTCTAAGTTCGCTCTTAAATTTGCGCGAGCTTTATTCCAGATTTGTTTAATCTGCTTATCCATTATTTGCGGAGGTAGCAAGTCATGTATTTTCCATTTTGTGGACAAGGGGTGGTTTGGTTTGTATTTATACAGTAACTCAAATGGGGTGGACTTATGTCCTTCGTGATAAGCAGAATTAAAGGCGTATTGTATCCAGGATAGGTTCTGGTTCCAAGACGTATGATCGTTCGCATGGTAGGCGATTAATGCAGATTTGAGGTTTCGCAGATACCTTTCAGCAATATTGCCTTGCGGTCGATACTCCGTCGTGGTAATATGGTCTATTCCTAACTTGAAACACATTCTTAAATTCCTTCGCCTTAAATTGGGGTCCGTTATCTGACACTATACGTACAGGTGTACCATAATCTTTAAATAATCTCTCCTGTAATATTTTTACAGTCGTCGATGCTAACGCTCGCCGCATGGGATACATCCAAACAAATTTGGTGAACGAATCTACACATATGAGTAACATAGTATTACCTGATTTAGATCGTGGGTAGCGACCTGAAAAGTCTAAATAAAGTTTAGAGAAAGGGGTAGTAGGGATTTCTGAAATTAATTGGCTTACCTGACTGTTTCTTGCCGGTTTACTGAGATCGCATAAATTACACTTTTTTACGAAACTAGCTATTTCGCTGTTCATATTGTTCCAATGATATTCCTTACGAATGCGATGTATTGTTTTATTGATTCCCATATGGGCTCCAATGGTGGATGAATGGAAGTACTCCATCAGCATGGGCTTAATTACATCAGGGGTGATTATCCTCAATTCCTTTCCATTTCCTATTTTGTGGCATAGTATTCTTTTACTTAATACATATTTCTCTGATTTAATTCCTTGCTCAAGTTGTTCTATAATCGGTTTAAGAAGAGGGTCTTGTTGTTGATATTGAGCAATGTTGGTAAACGCAAGGGGGAATTCAGTAATTACGGTGTTAACAATGGGTGTTTCCAGACTCTCCTTGTTTTCAGGAGTATTAGTGGGCGACTGGACCATACGGGACAGGGTATCAGCGACTACGTTTTGTGTACCTTTAATATGCTGCACTTTGAAGTTGTAACAGTTTAACCTCAATACCCATCTTCCAATACGTCCTAACTGTTTAGGGTGATTCAGTAACCAAGATAATGCTTGATTATCAGTTTCCAAAAGGAATTCTTTATGTTCTAGAAAGGGTTTAAACTTCTCAAACGCAAAAACCATGGCTAAACATTCCAATTCATATGCGGAATATTTTTTTTCTTGGTCATTCAATGTTCGTGAAGCATAACTAATCGGTAGTCTACTGTTTTCTATTTCCTGATAGATGACTGCACCTAAAGCTACACTTGAACTGTCGGTCTGAACTACAAAAGGTTTCGTAAAATCTGCTAGTTGTAATACTGGGGGAGATATGATACTTTCTTTTAGTTGTTCGAACGCATTTTGGTGTTGTGCAGTCCATTCAAATTTTGCTCCCTTCTTTCTTAAGGCATTCAGCGGTGCTGCTATTTCGGCAAGATGGGGAATATACTTGTGGAAATAATTTGCCATTCCCAAAAATCGGCCTATACCTTTTGCATCTCGCGGGGGTAAAAATTCTCTGATTGCACGGGTTCATTCGGGGTCTATGCTTACCTTTCCATTGGCTTTCACGATGTGACCTAAAAATGAAAATTGTGGGACTGCAAAATTTACCTTTTTGGGGTTAACTGTTAATCCTGCTTTTTGTAATCGAGATAACACTTCACGTAGATGTTTAAGATGTTGTTCCATCGATTCGCTATAGATTACGATGTCGTCCAGGTAGTGATACACATATTTAAATTTAATATCATGAAATATTCTTTCTAATAGTCTACTACATACGGAACTTCCTTGAGATATTCCAAAGGGTACTCTAGTAAATTGGTACAGGTTGAAAGGAACAGCAAACGTGGTTAGACGTTTGGATTCCTCCGAAAGGGGTATTTGGTAAAATGCTTGATTTAGATCCATTACCGTAAAGACTTTCGCTTTTGTGAAGTAATGAAAAGCACTATGGATGTCTGGAAGCGGGATAGATTCAAATTCTATTCGTTTGTTTAATTGCCGGTAGTCCACAACTAGTCTATGTTTGTCGTGACCTTTTGGTACTAAAAAGGAGGGTGATGAATACGGAGACGTAGAGGGTTCAATGACTCCTTGTTCTAACAACTTGTTGATATGGTTCCTCATCACTTCCATCTTGGGAGGCGACAACTTGTATGGGGGTAGTCGTATTACTTTGTGATCGCTCAGATTGATCTTATATTCTATTAGCTTCGTAAGTCCTAGCTTAGGTGTAAGAACAGTAGACAATTCTTTTATTAATTTCTGCATTCTCAGCCTATCTCTATTTCCTAGATGAGATAATTCAGACTCTTGGTGTACTATGTGTGCAGTCGATGATCTAGTACTTTCTTGTTCGTCAGTTTTACAATCAAAATTATACTTCCGTGTACGGTCGAATCTAAAATAATATTTCTGCTCATGGATGTCAAGAATTATTCCCGTTTTACTTATGAAGTCAGCTCCCAATATTAAGTCGGGTCCTAAATCATTACATACTAAAATTGTAAAAAACCACGTTAGATTCTTGATTTTTACTTTAATGGTGATGCTAAGTTTTATCACTATATTCTGTTTATTGGCTGTAGCACATTTTATATTCACAGCTTCACTGCGTTTCACTAGGTTGTGTTCGAATAATTTATCTGCTAACTTTTGACTGATTAAGGTTCTAGTAGATCCAGATTCGATTAATGCGATGGTGGAGGTAACACCTAGGTCAATTTGTATTAAGGGCAATAGACTTTTAGTCCAATCACATTTAGTTATCGCGTTACATTTTTCAATAAACTTTCTAACATAGGGATCTATTTCTCTAGTGTTTCTTTTCCTTCCTTTTTTTTTTATATGGTCGTACATTTCTTTGGGTTTACCGGATCTCAAGTTGCTGCGGAAGACACAGGATTTCGGGTCTCCCTGCCTTACATGTTTTTTGGATTAGGGTGTTTACTTTCGTATTGCTTGTTATTACAGTTTCTACTTATGTGTCCATACTTACCGCAGTTATAACACATATTCTTATTATGAGGAGGGTACCTTGCTTCCGTTTTATGTTGTGTTTCATTTGATTTACCAGGGCTGTGCAAATTGTGCGGACTATTGAATACTCGCCTTTCACGCTGGGTTGTCACATCGGGCACTAGGACTTGCAATTCATGTCTATTCGCTTCGGTTGATTTCATCGCATGTCTGTTCTGATCTGAGTACCATACATTCGAAGAGTGGATACTGCATTGTTCTAGATCCGCAAAGGTGTTGGGTCGATTTATCAACGCTAAACGAGATCTTTCTTCTGGAGACAATCCTACTAAAATGGTGTCGACCATCTGTCTCTCATTCCAATCTACTTGTAGTAGTCGGGAGGACTCCCTGATGTCTGAGATGTAATGGGCCAATCTCTCGTGATTTCCTTGTACTCGTAGTACGGTCTTTCTCTTAAGTTCCTCATAAATGCCGGTGGGAATAAAATATTTTATTATTGTGGTATGCAGTTCTTCTACTGGAAGGGTAGAGCTTAATGATTCTAGCACACGATTCTTTAACGGGGGTTTACATTTCGGTAGGAGGACTTGCAAAATTTGCCAGTCATTTAGCTGCTGTAGATCCTTTATCTGCAGGAGATATTTGATGAAATTCAGTAGTTTAGTGACATTTAAACCATCAGTGTATGGGATTTCAGCTAAAAGTTTTTCTACGGGATGAGTGATTTTTCCATAGAGGTCTGCGTTATAATTTATGTGTGGCATCACTTTAGGAGGACCAGATGATGCATTCGGGGTTGTCAATTCGTGCATTCTGGGGCGAATCTGGAAACCACTGGGAGGAGGGGCTTCAAATATAGTCAGGGCAATTAAATCTTTATTCGGGTATTGCTCTCGAGTAGGTTGTATTTGCGATACGGCGGGGGAGTCCCAATCCGTGTTGGGTGGAGGGTGTTCTATCGTAGGGGATTGAACTGGGGAGATGTGTAGTTTCTTCAAGGACTTCTCAATTTCATCCATTCGGAACGAGTCAGATTTTCTCCGTAATTCCCTGATAATAGTGGGTAATTGACGTAAAGCTTCATCTGCAAAACTTTGGACTTCAGGAGGTATTGCCGTAAGGTTAGGCCAGTTCAACAAATTTTTCATTCGCCGGGTTAAATGTTCTATCCTTTGAGTTGTCTGCAATATTACCGCAGGAGATTTCTCGTCTTGGAGGGTTTGGGACAATAAAGTCAACTCACTATACTTGGCATTACAAGTTTCTCTCTCGCTCTCATAATCGAGTCCGCTTAGGTTGCTTAACTGCGCAGGTGTATCAAATCCACTATCGCGTATAGACTTGCGCAATTCCGCGACTGTTACATTCGCATGGGGTAGACCACGTAAAAGAGCTTCATAAGACAGCTCGTCCTTTAACAGTAAATCTGGATTAAATTGTGCCATTTTTACCTTATTTCTAACACACTAAAATTTATTTTACTACACTATATACTTATTACATAGACAATTTAATTCATGGTTAAACCATTTGCATTGTTCGTAAGAGAATAACCTCTCTTCTTGTAGTGGGGCATTTTTGGGCATACCTGGGGTAATAACAGAATTTGTATTTTTTCATAAATAATAATTAACTTGTTGAGTGATAGAAAAATGTTATGACCGAGAGGTAAATTTGTTATGGGGAAGCGATCCCAACAACGGCAACACTGCTTGAGGCGTTGAAAACAAAGTTATTAGACAATATTCATATAAACAGTTTTAATAACCGGCAAACTGTACCAAAGTCAGTTCAAGGACAATGACGAACACGAAAAACGTAAACACGTTATGTAACAACAAATGACATAATCGTGTCAGGCGATGTGTTGCGTCAGCAAATTATATAACGATGTGCGTCACCAGTTTTGTCAACAAGCCAAAAACAGTCCACTGGCGCAAGGATACAAACTGAAAACCAATAAGAGTTAGCGAACAACAGCCGCTTCACAAATTAGCGCAAGTAGTTCGCCCCAGTCTAAATTCAACGCTCGCGCGAGCAACACCGATACAAAGTTTCAAAACGTAAGTGCGGGCCCGCATACAATAAAAAATGTGAATTTTTATATGTACATCTAAAATACAAACAGTCTTTGGCCAATATTCATCCAAAATTAACAGTTCGGCAGAAAAAATGTGATAGTGCGAACTATAAAACAGTACACGCCATGAGGAGACACCCCAGGTGCCGACTTCTACTCGTAAACAGGAAAGTAGCCATTAAAAAATAATAATTAAAAATGCTGGTTTTTTTTAAATAAAATGGGGAAATAAATTTTGAAATATTTAAAAAATGAGATCTCTAAAGTAGCTTTGTGTGTGTATGTGAGAATATAGTATTATTATAGTTTATCGTAATAAGAAGGCTGGTTTGCGTTCCCATTATTATTCTTAATAAATAAATGTAGTTCAAGAACCTGTTATTGTATTGCGAGTAAGTAAATTAAAAGAGATTCAAGGTCATTAACAACTATTATTCACAAATTTTGTCTGTACGATTTTATTAATATGAAATACGTAAAAAGAATAAAGTATTAATAACATTTAATTATTGACGAACATAAATGATTGTTATTATTTCAGCAACCACATTCTGTTCTCCTAGTTCGCTGATACGAACCTTGGTAAATTATTTTCTTGCAGTTGGCAAGATGGCGCCCGACAAAGTAGATAGTACAATTTTGACAAATTCGAAATCACATTATATTTAGTTATTAATATCAATAAAACGAAATATCACATTTGGCACCCTAACAGGGACGATTTATATAATACAATTATATAAATTTAAGCCTACGGGGAGAACAGAATGGTTGTTTGGAGTTTGTATTTACGCATATACGTAAGATGGACGTTAAAGGTTATGTTTGAGATTGGTGAGTAGAATGTTTTCAATAAGTATGTGTTACGTATAATAAGAGTATATAAAGAAATATATATATAAAATTTTTAAGAAAAATGGCAGATAATAGTACTGTCAGCTTATCTGACAGTCAGTTTAGTAGCGATTCGGGAGTTCAAACGAGTGATAATAATTTAGAAAGTCAGCTGACCGAATCGAAAATAATGGAAGGTGTGACGAGTCAGTCAACGCCGGCCTTAATTAAGAGAGAAAGTAATAGTGAAATGATGAGTATGATGCAGTTATTGTTGAATAAATTTGACATGAACACTAGTGATTTCAATAACAAATTAGATGAACAAAAAAACGAAATGCTCAATAAATTTGATGTAAAGTTAGACGAACACAAAAACGAGATGCAAGAGTTCAAAAGTAGTATAAATAAGAAATTAGATATACAGAATGAGAAATTTGACGAGTTGAAAAGTGAGATACAAGAAATTAACAAACATTGTGAAAATACCAAAGTAGAATTTACTTATAAAATCAGCCAAGTAGAAACTAAGTTAGATGATTCAATACAAAAGACAGATGTTAAATTTAGTGAAATAGATAGTCAGATAGTTAGAGTTGAGAAGCAAATCAATGAAAATAACGAAATATTAATAAATTCAATGAATGAGTATAACAATGACATAGAATCTAAAATTATTAAATGTAATATTGAAACTGAATGTAAGTTGAGTAGTGTAGTAATGACAGTTGAAAAATTTAGTCAGAATATTGATGAACACCAAAATAAGATAGACTCTAAAATAAATGAAATTGAAAGTAATTATAAGACAGAGATACAAGCAGTAAATGAATCTATTGAAGTAATAGCAAAAAATAATGTACAGTCTGAATGTAGTAATGATAAAAAATTGTATTCACTTGAACAAAATATTAGTAGTATGCGAGATGAATTAAGTTTAGTGAAAAATCAAAATGTAAACAATGTTATTGAACGAGTATTTATGACACGAGACACAAATAATGAAGTAGAATTAGAAACTTTCAATTGTGACAATCGTAGAGTACACCCAATGCAATTTTTAAATAGGGTTAGGGAATTTAATCGGTTTAATAATAGTAGCTGGGAGGTTAAGTTGCTGAAGATTATCAAATGTTTCAAAGGTAGTGCCGAGATATGGTCGGAAGTACACCATACCGAATGGGAAAGTTATGAAGATTTTGAGATAGCTTTCCGCAACAAATATTGGTCAGAAGAAGACCAAGAAATACTAAGAAGTAAAATAATGGGTAATGGGAATTTTGGTAGGATTAATAACCACCTAACCATATATGTGATGACCATTTATAACGAAGCAAAGTATTTAGAACCGCCGTTGCCATTCCGATCATTTGTACGACATATTAGCAAACACCTGCCCAGAGAGGTGCAAATAACTTTAATGACTAGAGAGATTACCAATATAAGCGAGTTAGAAAACATGTTAGATGTATTACAGAATATAGGGGAACGCGATATGGGACGACGTCCGAACACACCAGTAGTACCACACCATAATAATAATAATAATAATTTCCATCATAACAGGGGTACACAGAATTTTCATAGAGGAGCGCGGGGAGGAAGTTTCGATAATAGGGGCGAGAGTTGGAGGTGTAGAGCCTGTGAAATTGATAACTATGCTAATAGGACGAATTGTTTTAGATGTCATCGAACCAGGGAGTGCGCCAGAAATGAGAGGACAAACCCACCACCAAATCAACAGTCGAGAGGAGGAGAATTTTATAGAGGAGCGCCTCGAGGAGGAGGAAATCATAATAGAAGTCGAGGAGGAAATCATCAAGCTGTGGCAGGTCCATCCACGGAAAACTGAGGAAGACAATGGGGAAGCGGACCCAGCCATTGTCAACGGAGGACCGGGTCCAAGTAATTAACGAATACACAAACAACGTCATCAAGATGGATATGGCAAAAGAGTTGTTAGAAGAAGAGGAGAACAAGGTGGTGGAACGCAGAACAGGATTGACTGAGGTGACGATTAACATTGAAGGTAAGAATTATAAAACTTTAATTGATACCGGTAGCGAGATATCAGTAATTTCTGAAAATGTCATGGGTGAATTAAAAGAGTTAAACAAGAATATACCATCATTACCAGTTGCAGGGGTCACTGTAGTGGGGGTAACTGGGGTGAGAAGTAAAAGAATAACCAGACAAGTACAATTAAATATTTTAATAAATGAAGTAGAATTTGAAAATACTTTCCTAGTAGTTAAAGGGTTAAGTCTAGATGTAATATTGGGAAATGATTTTTTGGAAAGAAACGGAGCAGTGATAGATTTTAATAAACAAATAGTAAAATTTGAGAAGGGGAATAAACCAGTCAGAATAGAGTTTAAGAAAGTAGTAAATGAAGCTAAAGTCACTGGAATAAAAATGTTACATAAACAGATAAGTGATAGAGAGATAGAAACTAAAATAAATATATGTCTAGAGAGTGATGGTTTAGAAAATGAGGAGAGAGAGATGCATGAGCGTAATGAGAGTGTGTGGGCAAATAGAGCCGATAAATTTTTCAATGAAAATACAGTTGTAGGAAGTACTCAGCGAGAGGAGCTGTGGGCAGTTGTGGAGCAGTACAGAGGGGTGTTTGATGAATCACCAGGGAAAGCGAAGGACTACATCTGTGAGTTGAAAGTTCGGGACCACGCACCATACATGCAGAGAAGCTACCCGGTGCCGTTTTCGAAGAGGAGGGCTGTACAGGAGGAATTAGACCGTATGATGCAAGGAGGCATAATTGAACGCTCGGTATCACCTTATTCAAACCCTTTGGTGGTAGTGATAAAGAAGGATGGCAAGGTAAGGTTATGTTTAGATGCTAGAAAAATCAATCAGATTATTATACCGGACAGAGAATCTCCAGAACCCATAAATGAGATTTTACAAAAGTTTAGCGGAGTCAAGTACATGACGTCCTTAGATCTAACCGCTGGATACTGGCAGGTACCATTAGCAACAGAGAGTAGGAAATACACAGCTTTTCTTTTTAACGGTAAGAATTACCAGTTTAAACGTTTACCTTTTGGATTAAACACCAGTGTTGCCAGTTTTATCAAATGTTTAGATAATATTTTACAACCTAAGGACTTAGACTTTTTAACTGTGTATGTCGATGATATTTTGATAGCCTCTAGAACATTCACTGAACATTTAGAACACATGGAATATGTATTAGATAAGCTACAAGTAGGGGGTTTAACAGTGAATTGGGACAAGTCTAAGTTTCTGCAGACAGAGATACACTTTTTAGGATTTATTATTACACAAGAGGGGATATTAGCCAACCCTGACAAAGTCGAAGCCATAATGCGATTCCCTGAACCTAAAAACATTAAGCAACTACAGAGTTTTTTAGGCTTATGCAATTTTTACAGGAAATTTCAGGAGAACTACGCACACACAACATCCAAACTGAGTGCCGTCCTGCAGAAGAATAAACAGTGGAGATGGGGCGATGCGGAAAGAGCTGCGTTTAATGAAATTAAGAGAAAGTTCAGTCAAATGATCATGATGAATCATCCCGATTTTAATAAGATCTTTTATTTGCAGACCGACGCCAGCAATGTAGCGCTAGGTGCTGAGTTATACCAAGAGAGCTGCGACAAGGAACACCTAACGATCGCCTTCACCAGTAGATCGCTGTTATCGGCGGAAAAGAATTACACGACAACAGAAAAGGAACTTCTGAGCATTGTGTTCGCCGTGGGTAAATTCCGCACCTACATCTTAGGGAATACTACGATAATCCGGACGGACCACAAGGCACTGTCATTTCTGAATTCATGTAAGCTAACACACAGCCGATTAACCAGGTGGGTATTAGCCTTACAGGAATATAACTTTTCATGGGAGTACATAAAGGGGTCAGATAATAAGGTACCAGATACACTTTCTAGAATAGATGTTATAGATAATAAGACTGGTAGGGACCTTAAAGAAATAGAAATTTTTAGGTTAACTAGAGAAGATAGGATTTTTGGTGAGGAATTAAGTGACATTAAAAACTTGCAAAGATCTGATAGCAAACTGGGTAAAATAATTGTTAGTTTAGAAACAGACGTAGAGGGATCTGAATATAATGAGCGATTTCAAATATATCAAGGCATTTTGTTTAAAAAAATAGATGGTGGGGAGCGTGATTGGAGGTTAATTATACCTGATGTGTTAATAGATAAAATTGTTTGGGATTGTCATATAAGGTATGGCCATTTTGGTGCGAGAAAGTGTGCAAATGTTTTGAAAGAATCATGTATATTTAAGAATATGGAGAGGAGAGTGAGAAAAGTGTTGAGAGTGTGTGATTTATGTCAAAAATCGAAAGTAGTGAATTATAGAGTAGAAGGAGAGATGAATTATATAAAAGTAGATAAGCCTTTTGATCTAGTTGCGGTTGATTTATATGGACCATTACCCAGAGGTAGAGGGGGTGTGGTATATGTATTTGTAGTTTTAGACACTTTTTCAAAATTTGTAAAATTATATAGCATTAAGAGGGCAACTAGTAAAGTACTTAGTGAGAGAATAGTAAAAGATTATATGCTTAATGTGGGAAAGCCGAAAATTATATTATCTGACCATGGTCCACAGTTTATAAGCGGCAAGTGGCGGCAGACGCTTGGATGGGAAGGCATCATACCCAAGCATACGGCAGTGTACCATCCTCAGTCGAACCAAGCAGAACGGGTGATGAGAGAGATTGGTAGGATATTCCGGGCGTACTGTCACGCCAAACACACAGAATGGCCATCCTACGTGAAAAAAGTAGAGGAGTGGCTGAATTGTACCACCCATGAGTCCACGGGATTTACGCCGCATGAGTTGATCAGGGGAACAAGGCCGCCCAGGATATTAGAACAACTTTTCACATACCCACCTGAAGGTCAAATTTTGGACAGGAATATGAAGATTAGATTGGCGAACGAGAATTTACTTACTAGAGGAGAGCGACGAAAACAGAAACATGATGCTAAGGGTAAATGGACCAAGTATGAGGTAGGCCAGTTAGTGTTAGTAAAAAGACATGATCTGTCCAGTGCTCAAGATAGGGAAATAAAAAAGTTTTTCTTGTTATATGAAGGACCTTATGAAGTTATAGAAGTAAAAATGCAGAATGCGTATGTGCTGAGGAACCCAGCGACGCAGGAAATAGTAAGTACTCAAAATGCGACGAATTTAAAATTATATAGGTCACTTTAATTGTTATGTTTATAAATAAGTTTTTCAAATATTATTGTATGTTTTCAGAAGGGATCCTCCCCCATTTTCGGGCGGTCACGATCTTACCAGTCCTGGCCGTGGAATTCGGAACTCGGAGGCGGGCCATGGTTGGCGGATCTTCCTTCGGGCGGTGAAAACAACGATGGTCCGGCTCCACCAAAATTGGTATAAAGTAGAAAACCTAACTGCACATTTGAACGGGGAGGGGGACCCCACAGGTACGTGACACAAATTATTTTCTTATACACTCCCGGTGCAGCGGTTTTGGTGTGCCTGTCACGTGCCTGCACTGCCTTAGAGTGTTTGTAAATAATGGAGGCTGCATTTAAGTAAAAGGCAATGCATTCAAGTTAAATTTTTTAGTGTCAAGGGCAAAATTGAGTCTTTGACAATATTTTCTGATTGGCCCGAAACAACGAGTTTTGGGGCAAGACGGTTTGGCGCACGGTAGAAAGCGGGGTAGAAGAAATGGTAGGAGAGGGGGGAGTAGTGTGGTTTAGAGGGGGGACGTGAATTCACGTAGTATATCTACCTAGTGCCGATCCGTTTTGCAGCAAGACCCGGCATTTCAGGCGGCTGCGATCTTCCTAGACGTAGAGTAAGTTTATGACAATAGAGTCAGCCTCCTATGTAAAAAAAAAAAAAAAAAAAAAAAAATTTTGGATGTGTATAATTTTAAATTTAAGATATAATTTTTTTTCTTTCTTCTAAATTTTTTAGCATTAGGTGACCAAATATAATTTAGATTTTAGTATTAGTGGGTATAGGAACGTTTTGAAGAAATGTGTAGTAATATAAGAACTTGTTATCAATACAAGATGTGGGGATAATTTTGGGGGGTAGTTTGGTGCTCAATGAAGTGACATAACAGTGTAGTGTGGAACTGCTATGGGGGGAGGTTGTTGATTTTGTATTTAATATTTTATGTTAATAATGGTTAAGCTTCCATATAAAGTGGGTTAAAACCCCATCTACATTAATATTGTCATTTAAATATAAATTCGTAAATTTAATATTACGAAAGATATTTTACTTGTGATTCCCCAAATTTTCGGGCGGTCACGGCCTCACCGAACCCTGGCCGTGGAATTGGTTTAGCTTTAACAGCTATGGTTGGGGCACATTACGATTACGCGCTGACCATAACTGGCCATAGCTGTTATCGTTGTAAAGGTGTATTTTGAAATTGATGGGGGGTAATAAAAGGGGAATCACCAAACTATGGAACAGCGGCTGCCATTCTGTTCAAGGAGGAACAGCAGAGCCAGGTGGTAGATCCGTTTAAGGGTGCATGATTATTAACGAGAACATGTTGATGTTCACCAATTTTAAACTTAACAGCGGAAGCAGAGACACGGAGAGGCAAAACCTGCTCCAAAATATACAGTCTCTGTGGAAGCGAAAAGGCGCCACAGTCTTACATAATTGAAATAGTGTGTGTGGCTGGGAGGTTATCCAAGGGGATAACGTATTAAAAATTTGATATATTTTAATTAATAATGATGATTTGCTACTCAATAATTTTGTTTGAATTTAAAAAATAGATGCACTAAATACTTCTTATATTGTGTTATTATGTCTTATTGTGTTGATTGCATTAGTATGTTAGGAATAAGTATTATAAAAATATAATAATATGTTTTCAATGTGTTTATAGATTTAAAAATAAAATGAAAAATAGTTGTGATAGGTAAAATTTTCAATGGGTTGTAAAAGATAGAAATGGGTGATAGTAATTAGTTGAATAAAATGTTTGAGTCAATTCAAGTTGAATTTTGTGGGACATATAGATCTGTTCAAATCGAAGTAAAAGTTAAAGAGAATGAGAGATGAAAATAATGCAATGTTGTTTTGAGTTAGTATATGTAATAGAATTTTGAGAAGTATAAGTGGAGACACAGTAGAAATGGAGAATTTATGTAGAGTCTTGAGTGATATATTGTTGTTTATTTGTTGATGTTAATTTGTTGTAATTGTAGTGAGGTTATGAGATTGAGATTTTTTGGGGATGGCAATTTTGTAGTAGTGGTAGTGTAATGTGGGAGTCCGCAACATAAGGGTTGGGACGGGATTTGGTATAGTTTTAGTGGGAAGGGGCCGCCTTAGGTAAAAATCCAGGGGCCAGAGAACGGGAATTGAGCTTTTTTTTGGGGGGGGGGGAAACACGTATCCTATGTACAAAGGGTTAGAGAGTATTTTTTTTTTTTTATAAGAGTAGAAGGTGGCGATTGGAGTTAAAATAGTAAGTAGTTAGAGGTAGAGAAGGGTTAGTAAAATTTTGATAGTGGGGTGTCATACTAGTTAAAGATTTTGTAAGGGAGCGTAATGAAATGGAATGAAAGGGGAAGTTTGTGAGTAAATGCCAAGTTGATAAAGTAAATTATAAGGAATAACGTAGAATCACCCAAAGTAATGAAATGGAATAATGATGGCCAGAATTGAAAAAAAAAAAAAAAAAAAAAAAAAAAAATAATAATAATTTTTGTAATTTTGAGAAACGCATTAATAAGAGTAAATCAAGTTTAAAAGTAATTTTCTGATTTTATATGCCAACTTAATGTGTGTAACATTTTAAATACCAATTGTTTATTTTAATGTGAATTAGAAGTGTATTATATTTTCTTATGTTATATTGTGTTTGTTAGTTTAAGAGAATTTTATGAAGTTAACTATTTTAAATGCATTTTTAAATTGGGGATGAGAGAAATGTAATATGGTAATGGGAAATGTTAATAAGTCAGTCGTCTGTTTGCTTAAATTCTGATGGGAATCAGGGCAATGATTTTGAATTTTGGGGTAAAGTTGATAAGGGTAAGTAGATGGAATTTTAAGAGGGGTATATATATATTGTTGGTAAATATGTTATGATATATACATGTTAGCGATAAATGAAAAACAAAACCAGTGCTTCTTAGCGCAAACCAGCACCGCTAGGGGGAAACAGATCAGTTGGGGATATGGTGTTGTATAAGGCCACTATTTGATATTTTGATTTGTTGTTTCAGTGTTTGGTGATGCTGTGGCGGCGGACCTGAGCTGGCCTGCGCGTCAGGGCAGGGGCGTTGAGTATCTGTCTGACTCTACGGTGTTGGGATCTCGAGAGAGAAGTCCAGTATTGTCATGCAGATGCGGTCACAGTCACCGGACCAAGGGTGAGTTGATTATTCTTTTTTGTAAACCATACAGGGGGTTGTGGCGACATATCCTGGCTGATCCCTTTAGCAAGTATGAATGTGTCAATGAGATTTTTTATGCTTCGGCATAAAATATCTCATTGAGGGGGTATTGTAGCGGGGCATTTTTGGGCATACCTGGGGTAATAACAGAATTTGTATTTTTTCATAAATAATAATTAACTTGTTGAGTGATAGAAAAATGTTATGACCGAGAGGTAAATTTGTTATGGGGAAGCGATCCCAACAACGGCAACACTGCTTGAGGCGTTGAAAACAAAGTTATTAGACAATATTCATATAAACAGTTTTAATAACCGGCAAACTGTACCAAAGTCAGTTCAAGGACAATGACGAACACGAAAAACGTAAACACGTTATGTAACAACAAATGACATAATCGTGTCAGGCGATGTGTTGCGTCAGCAAATTATATAACGATGTGTGTCACCAGTTTTGTCAACAAGCCAAAAACAGTCCACTGGCGCAAGGATACAAACTGAAAACCAATAAGAGTTAGCGAACAACAGCCGCTTCACAAATTAGCGCAAGTAGTTCGCCCCAGTCTAAATTCAACGCTCGCGCGAGCAACACCGATACAAAGTTTCAAAACGTAAGTGCGGGCCCGCATACAATAAAAAATGTGAATTTTTATATGTACATCTAAAATACAAACAGTCTTTGGCCAATATTCATCCAAAATTAACAGTTCGGCAGAAAAAATGTGATAGTGCGAACTATAAAACAGTACACGCCATGAGGAGACACCCCAGGTGCCGACTTCTACTCGTAAACAGGAAAGTAGCCATTAAAAAATAATAATTAAAAATGCTGGTTTTTTTTAAATAAAATGGGGAAATAAATTTTGAAATATTTAAAAAATGAGATCTCTAAAGTAGCTTTGTGTGTGTATGTGAGAATATAGTATTATTATAGTTTATCGTAATAAGAAGGCTGGTTTGCGTTCCCATTATTATTCTTAATAAATAAATGTAGTTCAAGAACCTGTTATTGTATTGCGAGTAAGTAAATTAAAAGAGATTCAAGGTCATTAACAACTATTATTCACAAATTTTGTCTGTACGATTTTATTAATATGAAATACGTAAAAAGAATAAAGTATTAATAACATTTAATTATTGACGAACATAAATGATTGTTATTATTTCAGCAACCACATTCTGTTCTCCTAGTTCGCTGATACGAACCTTGGTAAATTATTTTCTTGCAGTTGGCAAGATGGCGCCCGACAAAGTAGATAGTACAATTTTGACAAATTCGAAATCACATTATATTTAGTTATTAATATCAATAAAACGAAATATCACATTCTCAGAGAAAGACAAAAATTCCACACAGACGTCAGTGTATTGTCAACGATCAGCTGTTCACTCGAATGTAGGTCAGACTAGTTTTCTTTGTAAACAATGGCATACTTGTTGTATGCGTGGGAACGCGAGAAATACACTTGGGGTGAGGGATGTTATTGTTCTATACAACAATAGCTGACAGCTATATATATCGACTGGTTTCAACTGGCTCCAACATGGGGGTGAGTGCGAGGCAATGATACACGTTTTACACAAGTTACAGCCCGTAATAAGCTGAGTTTAGTTATTAATTATCTTACGTTCTAATTTTAATTTCTGTAATTCTATCAATTTTTTTTTGTTTACTTCTCTCTCTAGTAACAAAATTAAACTTAAGAATTTATTTACACGTAATTAACCTGGTCTACTTTAGTCAATAGTTTATATGTTTCACCGTGACAACAGACATACAACTTACATTCTATGCAGGCATATTCAGGAAACTACAGGTCTTGAATTGTCGCAATATAAACCTGTTAAAGACTGAACAGTTTGACAAGCACTAAAATTCATGTAGGTACTTGCATTGGTGTAATACAATGATAGTTTGTATTATTTTGCGTATGTTAAATAAATTATACACAAGTTCGTGCGTAATCTTATACAAAATAAATTCACAATGGTAAATTAATACTGTCGCTATTTTTTTTTATGCAACTTACCCTTTTGGGGTAACATGAAATACATTAACTGAGTGCATAGATCAGCAGAGAGTTATCTATTTTTCTTTTACTACGTAACAATTATTTCACACGAAAGCAGAGTGCCGCAATTCTATATGTGACACTCTGTACACGATCAATTCTTTTGTACAAAAAAGCAGAGTGGCGCAACTTTATAACGTTCCGGGCTACGTTATAAATCCAGGGAACCCGTGATAATTGATGCTAGCCAATTATACAGGCTGCCTACGTTGTAACAAACTGAAAATCAACACAGCACTTAGAACAATAATAATTACTCTAATTATAGGACACAAGGGAAGGTATTTTAACTGATTTATGCACTCACTTCAATATGTAACAAGATGACATCTCTTTATTAACAAATGATATATATATATATATATAGATCCCATTACATAAAAATTTTCTCATACTGAAATAGTTAAAAGGGGTTTTCTGTCAAACAAAGGATCAAACAGATCATGTATTTTACCTCGGATCTGAGTCTCTTTAAATGTAGTAAAGTCGTCTGGTATTTACTTTACTTATCAAGAAGGTTGCATTGTTACATGAACACCATTTGAAGAATGGTATTATTTAGTTAAGGGATTAAAACTTATATCTCAAGAGTAATGTTACAACGTATGATTTTAGAAATTACTGGTTACATTTTTCTAAAACTTAATGCTTAGAGATGATTATTGTCTTTTGAAAAGTCTCTGGCATGTATGAAAACTTATATTTCAAATGTACATAATTCTCGGTAGACAAGCTACCGAGTCACCTCTTAGATACGCTTTTGCTGTCCATGTCCTGGGGCGTGAATCTTCGGTACTCTGTTAGTCGGGGTAGTCAACTGGGTAGTGTTTCCAGTGAAAGTCCTCTGGGTGTATTAATGAGGAGATGGATGTTAGGCTGCGTGAAGTCGGGCTGATCCTCGGCGGTTCTGGTAAGTGTTGTTTAGGTGGTAGTCGTCCGTATCTGCAGTTGTGCACGTCACATATTTACTGGCAGCGTAGTACTGGAGTTTGCATCTTCTTTTTTTTTACATTAATATCTGAATTACATTACTCGAACAATATTCGAGAGTTCGTTTTTTAATTAACTTGAGACATCACCTTATATACTAATTCTTTTTACATTATCACACTTTCTAACTAATTCCTCACTACATTTTCAATATCTAACTAGCTCTCCACGCTTTTAGTGGAAGCTAACACTCAGTTAAAAATCAAAAGAATAACAAAACATTTTATGAAGAGCCCTCGCTTGGAGGTGTTTACAGTCTGAAAGCTGCATCGTTACTCTTGAATTGTTACAACAGGTAGATTGCAACGACGCGGAGTGAGTACTCCGCCATAATATAGTTCCAACTCTTTATTAATAATACATTCTTATAGTATGACAAAATAAACTATCTAGACTTATCTTGTTTACAGGGATTATTATAGCTACTACTTGTGACTTTAAATTATTAATTATTTACATTACGATTTACAGATATTTCTAATTTACTGCCGGTTCGGTATGCACGTTGTGTCTGGAATAGGCAGTTCAACGCATGATAAATTTACTAAAGGGTTAACTGTATTATTCTTAACTTTTACATTCAGATTTTTAATTACTTATTTAGTTAGATTTTCTTAATTTAATTTTCATTACTATTATGAGTTAGTTCAGGGGTATTTGGTTTAATCGTGCGATTTAAAGTACTTACTTTCGTTTTTTTTATACTTTTATTATTAATTTTTTTTTAATTTACCATTGAAATCGTCATAGTAGAACAGCATAATTTTTTCTCTTTACTTTTTTGTAAAATATCTATGACATTAACTAAATATAAAAATAAGAGAAATTAATTAAGTAAGAAAGCGCTCAATATTAACAAAATATGAAATTTGATATTTTCAGACCCCTTTTTTCCCTTTGTAAAAAACCGTAATCAAACCTTAAACCCCTAATAGCTGTATCATAATCGTTTGTATGTTTAATTTCTTTATTATTATTTTGTTTAACCATTCAATTTTTTCCTCACCATATAGCTTTAAAAATGTCTTCTTTGATTATGTGAAACAGTAATTAAAGGTGTCCAGCTCATTTTTAAAACTTAAAGTCTAGTAGACCCAATGGTGATTTATTGCGGCGCATTGAACCGCACAGGTTCACTAGTTTAATAATAATAGTCTTTGGCCCACGGACAAAAAAATTTACAGTTTGATAGAAAATGTCATGCTCTACAAAGATGGTCTACTACAATGTTATCGTATCTTGAGTGATATTTCAGAAAAACACAAAAATATACTGGAAAACACAAAACCAGAAATATTTCTCAAGATGGTGGCCGTTCCAGCCGTAAAGTCTGTGGCCCACAGAGATGATTTTTTTCTTTACATAGGAAATTTTATGTTCTACAAGAAAGGTCCAGTACAGTTGTATTTTATCTTGATTGGTTTTTGCACAAAAAACAAAAATATGCTGAAAACACATACCGGAAATGGATTTTTCAAGATGGCGGCCGTTCCCACCAATTGATTTTAATTAAGTTTTGCTGGGTTGTTTCTAGCCCTAACTCAGATATGTGTACCAAATTTCAGCTTGTTCCGAATTATTTCCACTGATAAATCTAATTTGCCTGTACTACAAGGACTGGCTGGAACTTGAATTTGCACAAACTTTAGAGTGAATTTGAGAGCCTGCCTAAATTCAATACTAACCAGTGCTTTTATAGTTCTACACTCATGATGTCATTTTTACATGTTAATACATTCTAGATTGTTCAATAAAATTGAACACGTGTTTTCAACTGCATGTGATTATATAAGTAACTAGGAGAATACCCGTGCTTCACTACGGAGTTTCACGTTGTACGTAATGAAAATGTTAGTTTAATTAATAAAGTTCAATTAAAGTAGGTTTCTTAAAAATAAATAGCTATTGCCCACGACTTCGTTCGCGTGGTCTTCAATTTAATGCGATAATATATTTAGAACAGGATCTATTCTATTGGGTTGCCATAGTAACCAGATCTAATAGTTTTTTAAGACCCCAAAGGACCCCCCCCAGAGGATCGTATCGAAAAAAAACACCTGTCCTATGTTGGTTCTCCCATTGCGTAAAATATTTGTGCCAAGTTTGGTTGAAATCGGTCCAATGGTTTAGGAGGAGATGTGGAAGACCCCAAAGGACCCCCCAAAGGATCGTATCGAAAAAACACTTGTCCTGTGTTGGTTCTCCCTTTGCGTAAAATATTTGTGCCAAGTTTGGTTAAATTCGGTCCAGTGGTTTAGGAGGAGATGTGGAAGACCCCAAAGGACCCCCCGAAGGATCATGTCGAAAAAACACCTATCCTATGTTGGTTCTCCCATTGCGTAAAATATTTGTGCCAAGTTTGGTTGAAATCGGTCCAGTGGTTTAGGAGGAGATGTGGAAGACCCCAAAGGACCCCATCGAAAAAAACACCTATCCTATGTTGGTTCTCCCATTGCATAAAATATTTGTGCCAAGTTTGGTTGAAATCGGTCCAGTGGTTTAGGAGAAGATGTGGAAGACCCCAAAGAACCCCCAAAAGGACCCCATCGAAAAACACCTATCCTATGTTGGTTCTCCCGTTGCATAAAATATTTGTGCCAAATTTGGTTGAAATCGGTCCAGTGGTTTAGGAGGAGATGTGGAAGACCCCAAAGAACCCCCCCAAAGGACCCCATCGAAAAAAATTCAGAAACCTTCACGGGCGTGCGCACAACAACTCACCGAAGTTTCATCACAATCGGATGAATGGTATAGGAACGCATACGGGACAAAGAAAGAAACATTCATTTTTATATATAAGATTACTTTGTCATTTGAATAGAGACTATTAAAATGTATTTAATACTAAAATAATTAGTTAATAATAGTTACTCTAATTTTCACACTAATATAAATGACTTAAGACGATTTATTTAAAATCATACATTTATTAGAATAATAAAATGTAACATTAAATAATATAATAAACAGCTAACTACATAAACATTACAACAATCGAAAATAGAATCGAAGTAAAATTGATTATCTGTTAACTATATTTTAAGCAAACCATTCAATTACAATTCAAACAAACCTCTGAAGATACAGAATAGTTTCTATGGAATGTGCATCAGATGAAAATAAACCTACTTGCAGTATATTTATTTGAAGATATTACATTGGAGACCTGCAGGAAACTCAACTATTTACTTACAAAGGAATAATATATACAAATGTATGTGTGTATCATTACAGTATTAATAACGTACACTGTATTAATAATGTTGTAGAATGGAGCTCTACAAAATGCTGTTGAAGTAAGTGTAGGTCTGAACCAATGGGACCAAGCTGTACACCTTGCTGAAAAATACAATATGTTACCAGAAATCGGACGTCTTTTGGACAAGTATGCTTCAACACTGATGGATAAAGGAACACGTCTTGATGTAGTACAATTGTACCGCAAAGCAGGCCGATATTTAGATGCTGCTAAAATCATGTTCGATGTGAGTTATGCTTCTGTTTCACTTACAAGTCATACAATCACAATTCCACCCATCTAAGATTATTCTTAGTCAGTTATATTAGATTTTAATAATCTTAAAATTAATAATTCTTGTTACCGCTAAATTTAGAAATCATACTAATTTCTTTTCCCTGGGTGTTGTTATATATTCACACAACATATACCTATTCAAAATATGCAGGAATAAGTCAGTGTCTTCATAAACAGTGAATGTATAACACATATATACCAAGTTAATGATACAAATCCGTGTAACACAGATTTGAATTTATCTGTGTGTTTATTACTGATATTCATAACAAGTATGATAAAACACAAACTATATAAGTTAACATTGTAGTATATTAGCCTAGTTTATCCATTTATAACTTCTTTTGGTAATATCATTATGTGGTTCAAAACGTTTATCCATGAGTAGATGTGTACAAGATGTGCCTATTAAATAACATGGCTGATGCAATAACTCACCTTTATTCTTATGTATTAAAATTCTAATGTTTGTCCGTTCATTTGTACTTACACATCGATACAGTCTTGTTTTCCACTGGTCAAAGGTATAAAGCAGATGATTTTCAGTCAGCTGTTTTGAACACATCTGCCGTTTTCTTTTTTGCTGCATCAAGTGACTCCAAACATGTTACTTTAAGCACAAGTTTCATGTTAAGGAAAATAAAAAAGTCACATGGTGCCAAATCTTGTGAACATGGAGGATGTTCCTGTGTGGTAACATGTTTCTGGCCCAAAAACTGCTTCGCAGAAAGTTCTGTGTAAGCAGGCACATTATACGGATGAAGAATGAAACCATTTTCCACAGTTTTGGTCATTGTTTCTAACGCTTTCTCTCAGCTTTGTCAAAATTTTCTTATAATAATGCTGGTTCACTATTGTGCCTTCTGGAACATATTCTTCCAAAATTATACCCAGTGACATAAAAAACACAGTGAGCGTGGCTTTGAATTTGAGCTTGCTTTGACAGCGTGTTTTCATTCTTGGTTGTGATGGTGTTTCCAGTGTATCGACTGTCGTTTCATCTCAGGATTATACTGAAAGATTCAGGTTTCATCACAAGAAATTATTTTTTTGAAAAAGGTTGGGGGTCAACAGCAAATTCCTGCAGTATGTCAGTACAAATTTCCTTGCAGTGTTCATTTTTCTTTGGTGGGAGAACCAATTATATTTGTGTAATGAAGTAATGATATTACCAAAAACAAGCAACAAGTTGGAAAAAAGAAGATAAATTATTAAAATATAATTTATGTGACATGCGACTTAGATATAAATACATAGATTGAAAACTATATCTTTACTTTTTGGTAAAAATTCTTACCAAAATTCCATTTCATACACATAAAAATTAGTCAGTAGTAATGTTATGCTCTGTATTGTCAGTTGGCAGAACAGGAGTTATACAAGAGGAGTAAACCTATGAAACTAAAGAAGCTGTTTGTATTAGCAGCACTGCTTGTGGAGGAACACAACAAACATAGTACATTCAGTGTAGAGTCAACAGGTAATTTTGTTTTGATAGCACATAGTTTAGAAATCCAAACTATGCACATATTATTAACTGCTATGTGACCATTGATGTTGTACTGCATGATGAAGGAAAATTTAGTTAATATGCAATAATTGATGCATACAAAATTTTCAGTGTAAGATCCTAAAAAAATGAAACATACAATAAAACATAAAACAGTCAAAGCTTATGACTGAATTTAAAGATGTTTTAAAGTTACCAAAATTTTAAAGATGCCTTATTGACCATTTGCTCCATGACACTGCCACTACTGGCTGCAGGGCCAGCAGTCCCCATACCCCCATTATCCAATTTAGCACAGGCAGATGATATAGCCTACTTGGAAAATTATGCTGTAAACAAATACTTGATTTCAGTGCCTGTTAGTGTTAAAAACAGCTGAGTCTCATGTTAACCACCACCCTGCGGCTTGCTGTTTTTGGTAATTGACTTCATATTAATATGACGTTGAGCAAGTGGAAGGTCTGAACAACAGGTATCCAGACATTATGAATGTCTTGATAATATGCTACTTGACTTTCACAGAATTGTGAAGCCAATCACAGTAGATCATACTGTGCGTGAATGAAGAGTCAGACTCCTGTTGGCTCCTTATTCACTGGTGAGACACCATTAAGTAAGCTTAACGTTGCAAAATGTTGCAAAAAAATTCATTCCAAGGCTCTTCTTCACAAGAGCAGAAGGAATTTCGTGCTTCAAACTGCAAACTGCAAACTCTTTTCTAGAGTTTCTAGAAAAGGTTATAACTGGACGTGAGTTATAAGTCTTTGGATATAACTCAAGAACAAATGCTCAGTCTTCCCAGCAGAAATTGCTTGGATCTTGCTCAAAAAAGGTGAGCAATGTTATGGCCATGTTGACTGTATTTTTTGACCATGAAGGTGTGGTCCATCATGAGTACACTTTTCCAGGCCAGACTATAATTAAAAAGTATTACACAGAAATTGTTTGCATGCTGAGGGATTCACTAAGAAGAAAATGGAAGCAGCCGTGGCCAAGTGGTGAAATGCACCTTCCCATTCTTTGCATATGGTACAGGATTTGTTGACAAAGCATTGTATCACACAAGTATCTCAGCCACCCTGGAGTCCTGACATGGCTACCTCTGATGTCTCCCTCTACACAACGCTAAATTCATTACTGAAAGGGAAGAATTTTCAGATGGTGAACAAGATTCAGGAGAATGCAACTAGGTAGAAGGTGACAGTTCCAAAAGAGGACTTTGCAGACTGTTTTGAGAAGTGGAAAGAGACACTGTGTGATGACCTAAGGGGAGTACTTCCTGCTGCGCTAGGTAATCTAGCATATTTCTCAAAATATTATATGGATGGATACTTTTGGACAGACCTTGTATGACACAAATTAAGTTAATATTTGAATTTAATAAATAAACATATGGTTTTGAACTACAGATACTTTTTATTTTCCTGACAATTGTTTCACCAGTATGGCAGCAGAGATTAGATTTGAACTGAGAGATTTGAAGTATATATAAGTCAGGGGAAGGGTGGAGGTAGTGTATGACCAAGGGGGCAGTTGGAAAATTCCAGGTAAGCGGTTGAACTAAGGTGAGTGTTCTACTATTTTGTAGAACTCACAATAAATACTGACTCTTGACTGTTGTTTGTATAATACTGGTATGGCGTCAGTCATCAGCCTACCTTACTACTTGAATAGCCTGGGTTGTTCGGTGCATAAAGTAGAACATTGTAGAATAAACTACATTAACTATAAATGTAATAATACATTGATACAGAACGTTCTAGTGTCTATGAATGTACATACAATATACACAAATTGAGGATAATGCGATACACGTGAGTATGTACTTAACCTATGTGAATAACATAACCTACCATTCTAAGTAGTTTCAGTAATACCAATCACAGTATTACTTAATATATTGTAACGTCTCGCTGGTATCCATCGGTTTCTTACCTCTCCAATCGTGTATTTTAATTACGGGTTTATAATTAATTCAGCCCCAATGTTAGTACGTCATTTTTGTAACGTAATCTTAAATAAGGGGTGATGTCCGTCTTTTGACAGTCTCGGAGCGGTCAGAGTACCTCTTAGCGATCGCCACTTATGAATTATAAGTATTAATGTTTAAATAAATCGTATTGTAATTATACCCAAACAAAACAGAAATCGAGCGTGTGTGATTTGGTAGAGATTAAGGAAGTTGTTTAATCTTGTTTGGAAGAGAGAGTAAGTACAATTCGTTTACACTCAGAGTAGACAATTTCTTATTTTTTCAAATATTCGCCGTTCATAAGATCAGCTGATTTTGACATCAATCTCCAAATGTTAGGTTAACCAAACAACACTGTTCAGTAATACTCCCCGATGGATAGTCCTCTTCTTGGCTTACTAAAATCTACAACAACTACCCTCTACAATAAAGAATACACATTTTATTATTCAACATAAAATATTAAGGGTATTTATTTGTATAATATTGATTTCCTCTTCTTCCAATATACAAATATTACAATCGATCCTTCCAGTCACTAATACATTATATCGATTTAGTTAAGTAAACATGAAATTATCATAAAATCTGGTTTTTAATGATTTTACAATTTTATCTTTAATTAAACATCAATCAACATATAATTCGTTTTATTTATTTCCCCAGGGTTAAGGGTAAGTTCTTTGTGTTATGAGATGGTCAGAAATGGATAATTATATACTACGCTTTACAGGATAAAAATAATCAATTTCGAATTTTTTTGTTTATTTTCATAGTACGTAGTTCCGGATTTGTCCGCGAGAGTGCAGATTGTTTCTTTATTAGACACGTGACAACATTTTTAGAAATTTCTGTACTGCACAACGATTTGATTTGAGGTTTTCTTGGTTAATTATTAAAAGAAATGTTTATATTACCTCTTTCCTCGAAGTTCTTACTTGCGTGAAGCAGTTTCTCGTGTGGTCGTTCTAGTTGTTTTGTAATTTCATTGAATGTCTATCAGATACAATCTCGTTAAAAACTCGAAGTGCGGTTTGGCTAGGCCAGATCTTGAAAAGGTTTCTATCACTTTGTTATTAGGTAAAACAAGTTATATTTGATATCTCAAGGAGTTTGGACATAATATGGATACTGTGAGTTAATTTTGTACTGTTTCCAAACGTTTTAAAAGGGTTTTTAATACAATTTTGGTCTCATCACTTTTCTCAACCGGACGGTTTTCAATCTCTTTTTCGATTAAACAATATGTTGTTATTCTGTTACTCTTAGTAACACATAATTTCTATATCATTTTTTATTGGTGCTTCTATTTACTTTTGAGTATATAGGCGGTTTCTAATTATTATAAATTTATTTCTGATTTATAGAAAAATAATTCTTTTTAATTTTGGTTTATTTTCCTATTTGATTTATATAACAGGTTTTCGTTTATTTTCTTATAGCTTTAGATATAAGTCTTTAATATTATTATTAACTTTAATTGAATTTATATATTATTTATTAATCTCTTATAGTATTCTTACACTGCACTATTTTCTTCTGCCATTTTCCTCATACAGTATTATTTTATTTTTTATTATCATCTTATACTTAACTCTTTTATTTTTTAACCCTGGGTTATCTTATATACAAACATAATTATTTTGTTAAATATAAAATTAAACATAGGTACTAAATTTTAGTTGCCTACACAATATAAATCATACAATAAATAAACAAATTACATAACTAGTTAGTAGCATCACAGTCTACTATTATAATCCATAATTCCTACATCTACAGCACAAGTCTGTAAGATGCTCCCTTCACATTCACTTATTTACGCACTGGGTACACTATGACTCACTCGTTACACAGTATATCACTTCAATATAGTTTATAATGTTTGGTGATATAACGTAATTTAGAGCTAGTTATAGTTTACCCATTTCTGACCTTTATGGTAGTATAATTAAGTTATCATTTATTTTGGGACTGGGTTATGTAACGTTACATAAAGCCCCCCCACTAGAACAAATTTATTTTTGTTTTACTGGTTTACCAAAATAAATTGTTGATTGCTTCAATTTTCATAATATTCCTGGTTTTATATCTTCATAATATCTTCCTTCATTTCAGACTGGTTATATACTGACTGGTATTTCAGACTGGTGGTAATTGCTGTTTTCTTACTCAACTCTCTCTCTCTTGGAGGCAAATTCATTAATGATTTATTTCTCTGGGTAGTGGTACTTCCACATTTTACTTGATAAGGATTGGTCACACTAATCATATTAAACTTGTTTTAACACTCATTTCTATTTACTTCTATAAATTCGTTTTATCAATTAAGCTTCTGTCTGCTATCTTCCTTCTATTTTCTTCATCTATACTTCTGGAATCTAATATCACTCTTTTCAGCTATTTTGTAATTATTATCCCTTAAATATTCAATTTCCCTAACATTTTCCCTATCCTGTGTGGTGGTACCAGTCGGGTGGGCACTCTTGGGTCCATAACGCCGCTGTCCATCCTTACACCTTCTGAGACCAGGGGAACATCATCCCTGCTCAGGAAAATTATTGCCGGAACATTTCTACGGTCAATACATAAAAATAAAAAGATTATAAGTAGTCAATTAGCGACTAATACTAAACACCTTTGGGATTCTTCATACTGTTGCTGTTTGCATTAAATTATATATTTCCTTTTCTTCTTGATTCCTTCTTCTTTATCATTAACTAATAGCATATAACATTATTGATAGGCATTATTTTAAAATCCTTTTAACTTTCCTTCTTGTGACATTTTTCTCCGTATCATTTCTTCTTATATAATCTTCAATTCCGAGAGATTCTAAATTATTGTTGTATTAATTATTATCCTCCTTCAGCTTCATTGTAGTCCTTAAATTATTTGTTATTCCTCTTATTTGAGCACATTACCATCAATTGTTTTTATTCATTTATTCTTCTTTTTGTTCCCATAAAAATATTACTTTTTCCTATTATTTCATTTTAAATCAATTCTTTATAACTATTATTTAATAATCTGTTCTTATTTTTTGTTAAATCAAATGGTTTCAAAATATCTTAAGTAAGTTGTACTTACATACTTTTTATTAAATCATATCGTTTCTGAATAATTATTGAGTAAGTTGTTCTTACAATTTTTTAGAATTTTGGGGTTTTCTTCCGCTATTCAATGGGTTGCTTGGTCGGTTTTCAAAAATTCAGTCCCCTTTTCTGGTTTGTTATTATTTAGGTTAACCATGGTCCATCAACTCAGGTACTCCATGTTCTCGGATTACTGGGGTGTTTGTAATGATTTTTGTCCTTGTTAAATTGTAACGGTACAATTATATAAATTTATTCAAATAGTAAAATACTCTTACCTTCGGGTTTTTACTCCAGAGTCGTACAGACGAAAACAGCTGCAGAAGGGATTATTTGAGATACACGGTATAAAAATTACTACACAGTTTATGCTAAAACAAATTGCTTCTGGTTTATTATGCAAAATAATTACTTAAATTTCTTTCTTTTCTGTTATATTAAAATACTCATTGCAGGAGTAACAATCAGTAGAAATCAGACAAATTGACAAGATGAATATTTCTTACTTAACTAGCTTATGACAACTATTTATTTTTTATAATGAACCAATATGTGATTTGACCCCACACTCACACACATTCGTTCTTTGACTTTCCCATTCTATTTAAACCCCACTTTGAGATCTCTGATACACATTTTAAATTTACAATTTATTTATGTTGAATTATACTCTGGAAAAAAGGGTAAAATGATTTTAGTTAAAACTCAGTTGGTACTTAACGACTGAAGAACTCCGCTGTGTTGCACCTTTGCTGTGAATGCACTGGTTTTTTGGTTAACACACCATAAATTAATTTTGACACTGTTTAACTGCGGTACTGTTGTTAATTGGTTCGTATTATGTTGATGGGTCACTATTATTTTAATCCACTTTAGAATAACATTTCTTTTTATTTTGTCGGCCAACGTAACTTTTCGAACACTTGGATCTTTTAGGTTGGCCGCGCGGTCGTTAGTTGTAATAGAACTGGCCGCGCGTTATACTGTTTATACGCTTTTTTATACTAGTTTTAGTACTTTAAAAGATAGGCCGACTATTAATTATTATTACGGCCTATCTTGCACCCGAGGCCACCGTTTAGCTATCTGAACTATATGCTGCTGCTAGCTGTCTGTTGTACACTCTCTGATGACAATCTGCACACTGTTTCACAAGGACTGCTGCTTACTGGGGCGGTTACGCAATACGTCTGGACAATTGTTTAGACTAACAGTGTTGTACTGCTGGTTACTGGGGCACCTCACAGGTGAAGTCTGACAATTGGAAATTAACTGAATTGATATGAAATAAAATTAAAACTATGGGATCACACAATTCTGTACCGTTACAAAATAGCTCTCTATCATCTGATATTGTAACTCTGCTGATATTGAATTTTCATTAAATACAATGGTTACCATCGTTTTCCGAACTCTTTCTTTCTTTGTAACATATTCTTCTACTACCATGTCTTGTAATTCTTCTAATACACTTATTTCTATCATATGTATATGTAGTCTATTACACAAATGTGTTGATGATATATCATTTACTGGTGACGTCACTGACCTTTTATGAACATTGTTTTGAAACTACCATAATCACACACCTCGTTCCTGATTACAGTCCACCAATTATCATTGATGTTTTTGAAAGATTCGTCTAATATACCTTTGATCATGTTCCATCGGTTCTCTTTTTACCTATTCAGAATTTCGTCTACTCTCCTTAAAAATTCGAGTGGGTTTCTGCGATAATCCCGAAAGTTGACACTTTCCTTACTATCTTGGATAACGTGATGATTGTTGCATGTAGATCTAGAACTTATTCTATCTACATCCCCTTGTAAGTTTGTTTGTATTTGTTGCAAATTATCTAATTTCTCTGCTTGGCTATAGCACTGATTTTTAACATTCTCTACCATTTCATGAAAATTTGTGAATTTACAGTTTAGATTGCTTTTGATACTATCTAACTGGTCATTGTTTTCTTGGCGTATGGCCATTATACGAACTTGATTACTTTGTTCCTCCTTTTCCATTCGTGCATCGATTCCTGTTTTAATTTGTTCCATCTTTTCTTCAGTTTTATCTAATCTTTGATTGGTTCCTATTAATTTCTTCTCTGCCTCTTCCTTATATTCCTCTACTCTTTGGCTGAGTGTATTACTGACTATTTCAATTTTCTCATGAATTTGTTTTATATTTTTGTTATTTTCTTCAAATTTGGTATTCATATCTTCCATTTGACCGTAAATTATTTCTCTCAACTCATGGTTTTGCTCATTCATGGTTTCTCTGATATTTCCATGAATGTTCTCAATCTTTTCGTTTAGTTGTTTGACTAAACTTTCTTGAATACTATCTATTTTCTCATTGATTTGTCTGTTTTGTTCCTCCTGTTTCTTAAATTTTTTTCTTATTTTCCTCATTGGTTTGCTTCAAGTTTTCCTCCTTTTTCTTAAAATTTTCATCTATTTTATTAAATTTCTCGGCTATAAATCTCATCATGTCTTGCCAATTTGGTTCTCTCCTGGCTTCCGCTTTGTCTGGTTGGTCCCCTTGGGCATCCTCTTCCACTATTTCCTTTTCCGTGTTCATAATTGCTTCAGTTTCTTCTTTATCACCCATCGGTTGTTCCATTTCACTGTCTGTAAATATTTCTATTTCTCGTTCCTGTCCACCTTCTTCCTTCTCCTTTTCTTCTGCCGTCTTCTTCGATCTGCCTCTGGTATTATGCATTTCTTGTTTTCTCATAACTGCCGACGATAATTAGGTTTTTCAGTATATTAATTTATTGAATATCCCAAAATTCTTTTCTAATTATAGCCCTTTTACGTTGAGCGTCATTTGTAACGTCTCGCTGGTATTAGCAAAACGTCCTTCTTATTCAAGCCCCAATGTTGGGTTCGCCATTTGTAACGTCTCGCGGGTATCCATCGGTTTCTTACCTCTCCAATCGTGTATTTTAATTACGGGTTTATAATTAATTCAGCCCCAATGTTAGTACGTCATTTTTGTAACGTAATCTTAAATAAGGGGTGACGTCCGTCTTTTGACAGTCTCGGAGCGGTCAGAGTACCTCTTAGCGATCGCCACTTATGAATTATAAGTATTAATGTTTAAATAAATCGGATTGTAATTATACCCAAACAAAACAGAAATCGAGCGTGTGTGATTTGGTAGAGATTAAGGAAGTTGTTTAATCTTGTTTGGAAGAGAGAGTAAGTACAATTTGTTTACACCCAGAGTAGACAATTTCTTATTTTTTCAAATATTCGCCGTTCATAAGATCAGCTGATTTTGACATCAATCTCCAAATGTTAGGTTAACCAAACAACACTGTTCAGTAATACTCCCCGATGGATAGTCCTCTTCTTGGCGTACTAAAATCTACAACAACTACCCTCTACAATAAAGAATACACATTTTATTATTCAACATAAAATATTAAGGGTATTTATTTGTATAATATTGATTTCCTCTTCTTCCAATATACAAATATTACAATCGATCCTTCCAGTCACTAATATATTATATCGATTTAGTTAAGTAAACATGAAATTATCATAAAATCTGGTTTTTAATGATTTTACAATTTTATCTTTAATTAAACATCAATCAACATATAATTCGTTTTATTTATTTCCCCAGGGTTACGGGTAAGTTCTTTGTGTTATGAGATGGTCAGAAATGGATAATTATATACTACGCTTTACAGGATAAAAATAATCAATTTCGAATTTTTTTGTTTATTTCGTAGTACGTAGTTCCGGATTTGTCCGCGAGAGTGCAGATTGTTTCTTTATTAGACACGTGACAACATTTTTAGAAATTTCTGTACTGCACAACGATTTGATTTGAGGTTTCTTGGTTAATTATTAAAAGAAATGTTTATATTACCTCTTTCCTCGAAGTTCTTACTTGCGTGAAGCAGTTTCTCGTGTGGTCATTCTAGTTGTTTTGTAATTTCATTGAATGTCTATCAGATACAATCTCGTTAAAAACTCAAAGTGCGGTTTGGCTAGGCCAGATCTTGAAAAGGTTTCTATCACTTTGTTATTAGGTAAAACAAGTTATATTTGATATCTAAAGGAGTTTGGACATAATGTGGACACTGTGAGTTAATTTTGTACTGTTTCCAAACGTTTTAAAAGGTTTTTTAATACAATTTTGGTCTCATCACTTTTCTCAACCGGACGGTTTTCAATCTCTTTTTCGATTAAACAATATGTTGTTATTCTGTTACTCTTAGTAACACATAATTTCTATATCATTTTTTATTGGTGCTTCTATTTACTTTTGAGTATATAGGCGGTTTCTAATTATTATAAATTTATTTCTGATTTATAGAAAAATAATTCTTTTTAATTTTGGTTTATTTTCCAATTTGATTTATATAACAGTTTTTCGTTTATTTTCTTATAGCTTTAGATATAAGTCTTTAATATTATTATTAACTTTAATTGAATTTATATATTATTTATTAATCTCTTATAGTATTCTTACACTGCACTATTTTCTTCTGCCATTTTCCTCATACAGTATTATTTTATTTTTTATTATCATCTTATATTTAACTCTTTTATTTTTTAACCCTGGGTTATCTTATATACAAACATAATTATTTTGTTAAATATAAAATTAAACATAGGTACTAAATTTTAGTTGCCTACACAATATAAATCATACAATAAATAAACAAATTACATAACTAGTTAGTAGCATCACAGTCTACTATTATAATCCATAATTTCTACATCTACAGCACAAGTCTGTAAGCTGCTCCCTTCACATTCACTTATTTACGCACTGGGTACACTATAACTCACTTGTTACACTGTATATCACTTCAATATAGTTTATAATGTTTGGTGATATAACGTAATTTAGAGCTAGTTATAGTTTACCCATTTATGACCTTTATGGTAGTATAATTAAGTTATCATTTATTTTGGGACTGGGTTATGTAACGTTACAATATTCATAAGATTACTTTGAATGTGGGTTGGGGGTTCCCTAGTAAACAACAATTATCCTCCCCCCTTAAAACTGATAACCACATTTACATATAAAATCTCCAAAGTTCACCAAGTTTACAAATTTGCAAATCTATTTAGTGTATACAAAATGTTGTCTTCTTGGCCGAAGGTTGGATTGTGGCGGCTCTACTATGCCTGAAGGGTCACTGCTGAATTTGTTTTCTTCTGTCTGTGTGCTGCCCCTCGTGTAGTCAGGTCATAGAGGCTGTTTTACCACCTTCAACTCAGCTACCGGTACATGGACTTTCACTGATGGAAATGTCCTGTAGGCTGGTATATACACACCATTTCCCAGGTGCTGATCAACCTCAGACGGTCCTACCCACTTCTAGGTTAATCCTGCATGGCAACCATTTGGCTTGTTGCTGAGAGTGTGATTCCTTCACAACACCAAGTTCCCTGGATTTAATATCTTCTGCTTCTTGGCTTCCTCAAGGGTCTGTAGTTCGTCTCATGTCTCATGTAGTTCAGTCACGAGTTTTATTGTCTTTTAGGCAGTGATTGAAATAAAACATTTGTATCACTGTTGATACCTTGTTTATTTATTATTATCACAAATAGTTTTTCCCAAGTAAAAATATAACATAGAAAATACAAATTTTGATTCACAACTATGATATCAATTATTAACACAATCATAATTTATACAAACAAAAATATAACACACAAATATAATATTGATCCACAATTGTCTATCAAACACACATACTAACTCTAATTCAAATAACTGACAATTCACAATAAATACTGACTCTGCACTCTGTCTACTGCTGTTTGTGTAAAATTGGTCATGACATTCACCAGCCTACCTGGCTGCTACAGTAGTCTAAGTTGTTCAAGGCACATAAACTAGAACATTGTTGAATAAACTACTTTAACTATAAATATAATAGTACATTGATGCAGAACATTTTACTGTCTATCAATGTACATATTGTTATGACGGTTTCATGGATTGTCTTGTTGTACAGTGGAAACAAAAAGCAGACACCAATGACGTTACTAATTACCAGCTTTAATTAGTCACAAGTAACAATGAGAAATCAACAAGGTACTCGTACAATAATTCAAGTTAAATTTGTCCACAGGCAATAATAATTGTCAACTATTAGAGTTCCGCATTAATTATAACACAATAATCACTTTCCACTAATGCACAACAATCACTTGATCTGCACCATACAATACCACCAGATATAACTGACTCACTAAGCCAGCCACTGTTTCTTATATAAGTCCTGCAGATGTTCCAAAATAATTTACATTCTTTTGACGATGTGTCACCATAATTTGCGTAATTAAAAGTACTCGAACAGTCTAGATGGTACTTGACTGCATGGCCTGGACACAGACTCTGCACGCTGGGCTATTGAGAAGTATGTAGAATTTCAACATAACTGCACCTGCCAACGTTTTGAATCAAATATATTGGAACTTACCGTCTGCGGCTTTTCAGAAACAGCGTCTTTATAAAATTTACATGTTTCGGGACCCTTGTCCCATCATCAGAATTTAAAAATAATTGTGTATCATTTAAATTTGATACACTTGCAAACACTTAAAATATTAAAATCCAATATAAAAATAACTTAATATAACATAATAATATAATATTTACAGCAAGTGCGAAGGTTACCGATGTACATCGTATGAAAACCGACCGCGCACTAATTTACGTCTCGCTCCCACCACGACAATAGCGCAAGGCAGTGTTGTACAATACATTTGACTTGAAGACCAATTTATCATTTAAAACATGCGGCTTGGTATCAGTATTATTGTGTGCTTTATAAATTTCGTACTCTTCAAGAGCGTTCAAATATCGCCCTTTCTTACATATGTGAAGGGGTTTCAAATTAGTTTTAAAATTAGTGTAGCTATGATTTTCGGAAATGAGGTGTTCTGCAAATTTTGACTTGATATTGTCCAAACTGTGAAAATGTGTAGGCGGCCTATGTTCTATAAATCTTTTTAAAAAACCATGTCCTGTCTGGCCAACATAAAAGGCGTCGCAATCGTCACATATCAATTTGTAAACACCAGTTTTGTGTTCAAGGCTGGTGGTTCTGCGGACACGAAGATTATTCATAATACTATTAGTGGTCTTATAAGTGACCTTGATATTACTGGTTTTACCAAAAATTGACCCAAAGATCTGTGGCATAAGGTATGTGTACGGTGTTGCAATATATTTGCTTGTTGTATTTTCGCGTGTTTTACGTCCGTTTCATACGATGTACATCGGTAACCTTCGCACTCGCTGTAAATATTATATTATTATGTTATATTAAGTTATTTTTATATTGGATTTTAATATTTTAAGTGTTTGACAAGTGTATCAAATTTAAATGATACACAATTATTTTTAAATTCTGATGATGGGACAAGGGTCCCGAAACATGTAAATTTTATGAAGACGCTGTTTCTGAAAAGCCGCAGACGGTAAGTTCCAATATATTTGATTGAACAACACGTAGCTTGGTACTAAACATTTGGAATTATTCCTTTTAAACAACGTTTTGAGAGCGTTATGTAATTGTTGTAGTAATATGTGTACACAAATTGCAGATAATGCAACACACGTGAGTATGTATGTAACCTATGTGAGTAAGATAATATACATACTATTCTAAATAGTTTCAATAATACCAATCACAGTATTATATAATATATTCATAATATTACTTTGAATGTGTGTTGGGGGTTCCCTTCTGAAATATAATACGGCATACTTCTGAAATATAGAATGGCTATAAAGAAAGCAGGATTTAATGTTTAATAAAATCATTATGTGGGGTTTTCAAGTTACAAGAAAAATTAGAGGGATTTTAGTACTTTTGCAATGTATTGTGGTGAGACTCAAATGAATGGTAAGCTATTAAACTGTCAAAAATTATAAAAGCCATAGATTCAAACTCACCTTTTTACTAATGCCATGAGATCTGAAGAAAATTTGAAGGGGGCAAGTAGAACCATTTAGGAGAAAAGGATAAATGGATCAACAGGGATTACCTGTATAGTAGAATAGAAAATACTTGACTGTCCGGAGGAGAGGGGTGCGAGTGAGTGCTCCTGGTCTCTTAGACTGTTTGTTGTTGGTCATGTGTTGATGAGACAGTTCCAACCACATGCTGCCCATTCAGAATCTGATACTAGAATTAAAACGATGTACTCAGGACTGCATGCTTTCAGAAACATTCAATAAGGTGTGCAAGTTGATGTATGTACACAATAGTTGAGATCGACTATGAAATAAATTACATGTTCCAAAATACCAAACAGTTGTTTATTTAAAAATTACAGGTATTTTAATTTTGTTGCTAAAACTGTAATCTAATGCGGAACACAGTATAAGACAAATGTCTCACAACGTTACTTAGAAAAAAGCTTTTTATACAATGTGGAAACAATCTTTCAGTTACACTGGAAAACTCTTAGACTGGATTTGATGGTTTCTTAATCTGGCACCCTAATTTATTTATATTATGTACATAGAACTAACAAACTTGTCTGAAACCACTTTTGATTAAACAATATCTACATGTCCAACTGTCATTTAGTTGCATAAACATCAGATGGGTATCACATTTTGCCACAAATAATAGTTTTCCATTGGTAGTTTCCCATTTATACCATAACCCTCCTGTTCAGTAAATTCCGCATAAATAATCTTTTGCCTGACTCATATCTTTTGGTTTCTCTTTGCATTCTGGTCATCAACCAAAAATTTTGTGTCTTCCGTCCATATGATAACAGACCAACAGAGAAGTCATCTAACTAATGTTGTTGTACATTTTCTGTAGGGTCAAAAGAAAAAAATGACGGATATAGTTTTTTTTTTCATTGCTATCTCCTTTTGATTATATTATACATACTGTAGCCTCAGGGCTGGACTTGGCTTCTTTTTTTCAATGCAGTTGGTCTCATTGATTATTCTCTGTGAATACATGGCCATACCTGAATGAGATCACATAAGCTACAGTGAGGTTTACTAGTAATATCAGTTTGGCAGTTGTAATAGAAGTAATCTTCATGTGTGCAGTCCAAAATTGTCACTATCTGTGTTCACTTCATAAGATTTTTCAATTGAAGCTCCTTCTGTATCCATCAAACTAACTTGTAAAAGTCTTCGCCATTAGTATCTTAAAAAAATAATTAGGAATAATTAGAATAATTTTACTACAGTAAACCTCTCTAGTGCGACCCTCGGCTGGTCCGACCGCGGCTCAGGCACTAACTTGTTGATGACTCACCTGCTTGTTTACATACTTGTCAGTTGTTTTGCTGCCTCAGTGAGCCGGCATCTAGTGTCTAGTGCGTGCTAATTACTCGTCCTGTGTGAATTGGTGTGCGTAGTAATTCGTGACAGTTTTAGTGTTTACAAATATTTGTTTACACTTTTAATACTGTGTGTGCATACTGTTGTAGATTTTGCATTATGTCAGGAGCAAAACGTAAACACGTAACACTTCCTTTAAGTGAAAAATTAAAAGTGCTACAGAGACTGGACAAGGGGGAATCACTCCAAAAAATTGCTAAGGAACTCAATGTGGGAGTTACTACAATAAAGGACTGGAGGAAAAACAGAAGGGATATTGAATCTTGTACGGTGATGGTAGAGGGCGAGAAAGCACTAAAAAGTCGCAAAACACTAAAAAAGCCAAAATTGGAACTGCTAGACAACGTGTTATGGATATGGTTTTGCCAAGAAAGGAGGAAAGGAACCCCGCTATCTGGACCTATTGTCAAAGAAAAGGCACTAATTCTGCACAAAAAATTGGGAGTTGAAGGTGAGTTCACAGCTAGTGAAGGTTGGTTAGATCGGTGGAAAACCCGTCATGGCGTTAGATATGTCGCAATATCAGGTGAAAAACTATCAGCTGATGACGAGGCAGCAAAAGAGTTTTCTTTGAAATTTAAAAAAATTGTTGAAGAAAATGAATTAGCACCTGACCAAGTCTATAATATAGATGAAACTGTGTTAACTTTTATTCTTTATTTTTTATTTTTCTGTAATAAGTTATTTTTTATTTTACTAATTGTAAATAATAAGGTACTCACCTTCATTTTCACCCTCAACTTTCTCACTCGTCTCTCCATATTCCTGAAAACACATGATTCCTTCAACACATTGACACACTTCTTCGCCCCAAAATGACCGTATCTTACATATTTTACCACCTGCATTACTTTTATCACTAGGGTCCAGGGCTTCGTTAAACGAAAGGCAGAAACAGTTGGGCTTTCGAAATAACAATTTACACAGCATTGAGTTAAACAACTTGTGGTTTTATTCCAATTTGCAATATTTAATTTTCATGAAACAAAAATGGAGTCACCTCCCAACTACAATAATTAACAAAATGGCAGCTTCATGACTTCCGCCTCTTTACCATATATGAATCTCATTATACTATTAACTTTTCTCTTGGCTTTATTTTTTCCACAAGAGTATTTTTCTAAACTGCAGTATTCAATTTAAATTTACTTATCTCATTTTACTTATTTAGAAACACAAACCAACACCTACTGATTCTACTTTTGAAATGCCAGCATTCATCCACTTTTACACTCTCAATCTTACATCTCATACATTGATTGTTGTTACATATTTGATTAATAAAATTTTGAGCTCATATCAATGGTTAGAATTTTGAATTTTAAGACTTCCCTGAAATGTTGTGGTGGTGGCTTCGCCTCAGACGTTTTCCATGATTTGCGGCGGATGTTCGGCCGAACTTTACAGTCTGTCTGTTGCTGGTTTCACTGAATCTAATTTACTTCATTTTAAATTGTTCACTGACTCTGTTACATTTTGTAATTACATTTTTAGAACTTAGATCACTTTTGCTGGCTTAGATAATTTGCCAGCACACAATTGAACGTGTGTACGCTCTGAGTTGATGGTAGAGACTGAGAGCGGGTCAGACGCAAAATCTGCGTATGTAGTAGTGTCATGTCGTCACCGTCTTTTGTTTCATACGGCTGACGCTCTTGTTAAACGTCATCCTTATGACGTTTTCATTGGTTGTATTATGTCTCATTATTGTCTGTCCATTGTTTTTACATAACGTATGTGGTGGAATGCACGTAGGCTCTGACCTTGGGTTCGATCTACACTGTTGAATCTGCATCGTTTCGTTAATGATGGGGAGAGTTGTTCTAACTATGTTTTATATATGAAAATACAATAACAAATACAATAAAATTTCCTGAATACCAGAATTCCCTAAGACAGACGTTCGTACCGTCACAACTGGCCTAAACTATAGAATGTTACCGACAAAAACACTTGCTGCACCAAATGAGACCGTGATACTAGAATCAAAACTTGCCAAAGACAGGCTAACCGTTGCTACTTGCAGCAATGCTAACGGTACACACAAGCTTCCGCTTTTCGTCATTGGCAAGTCCAAAATGCCAAGGTCATTCAAGAACATGAATTTATCATCGCTATCAGTTTATTACCGCAACCAAAAATCAGCTTGGATGGACTGTACACTTTTTAAGTCATGGTTTTTTGACAAATTTGTGCCTGCTGTTGAAAAAAACTTAAAGGCCCAAAAACGTCCTGTTCGCGCTCTGTTGTTGTTAGATATCACACCCTTCTGAAGAAGAACTGATAAAAGGATAAATAAAAGCTGCATTCCACCCAATGTAACTTCCCTTATCCAACCAATGGATCAATGAGTGATCGAGTGGCTGAAAAAGCGTTATCGCCGAAAGTACATCAGCTCGATTTTGGAAAAGACAGGAGAAGGCTGTAACCTTTTTGAAGCTATGAAATCCCTTAGTATCAAAGATGCAATTTACACAATAGCCGAGTCATGGGATGAAATGAAACCTGACACACTGTAAAAATCTTGGCATAAACTTTGGCCAGAAATGATGATCGAGAGTGAACAAATTGGGAATGAGCAAGACACAGACACGCCGGAAATTGTAAACGACTTACAAACTTTGCAACATGATCCCAAGCAAATGACATTGATGAGTGGATTGCTAAATGTGATGAAGATTGTGAAACTAATGAAGAACTAAATGATGATCAGATCGTTGCTGCTATTTCGCAAGTTGATGAAGAAACCGTAAATGAAGACCCTGATGATGATAACAAACCGCCTGCCCATGTATCGCATACGGAAGCCAAGAAAGCTTTTGATGTTGCTCTTCAGTACATCAAACAGAACTCGTCCTCTACCTCTACACCTATGGATATCTTGTGGATCAAGAAATGGAGGAACATTGCAGCTAAGTCTAGACAGTCGTCTGCCAAACAAAAGAACATTACCGATTTTTTTCACCAATAAAATGTGTTTCTTGTTTTTTATTACACTATTGCTGGACTGTACATATTATCATTTATTGTACATAACCAATCATATAGCCTGGTAGCCTACTGTATAAGTTTTATTTTTTTTAGACTGTCTCATTTAATGAAATAATAAACATTTTGTATTCTTCTGATAATCCGACCTTTTTTGCGTTCCAACCATGCCCCCAGTCCCACAGGTGACGGGTTAGCGAGGTTCTACTGTATAACAGCTATAAAATTTAAATGGCATTTGATTATGATTAAGTCTAACTGAAGTGGGATGGAAAACTTTTGTTGAATTGCCAGAGAAGAATGCCAATCCAGTCTCTAAAATTATTTCAAGTATGGAGTACCAGGAGTGAGAAATGGTGTTACATTTGGTGCTGTATGAATTTTCTTGATGTTGATTATTTTTCATTTTGTAAAATATATTTTGTTATAATATATTTATTAATTACATTTATATATTCTGGCCTCTGGTGAAATACTGTCATGGATTGAAGAACATTGTACTCATAATTATTTTATTAGTCCAAGTATGAGGAACAGTCATAAAATAAATCCTCATAGGTTACAAAACAAACAAATAATATATTTACAAAATGCAGTTATTATTATTTCAAATGCATACCTTAAACCACTTTTCTACATAGTTTCCGTCATTGTCGAAGCACTTTTTATAGCAGGACACCTGACAGTCTGTACCTTATGATATAAATTTCCTGCCTGTGATTTGAGAACTATGTATTAACATATAGTTTGATATTGTCGTCATTATAGAACTATTGACCAACAAGGAAGGATTTCAGAAGCTTTAAAAAATGATATTCACTTGGTGTTGGGGTCTGGTTGTACAACTTGTTCCCAGCCAAAGGTTCTGAGGAGATATTGCTTTACAATGGCAGTGTGTGGACAGACATTGTCATGAATCAACTCAATGCTCTGGGTAAGCGTCCTATGTTGCTTATGCTGGATTACATGATGCTATTTCATATATGGAGGGAGAGCAACATCATTGTCGTTCACTAAAGATAGCCCAGTCCGATCATGGTGATGAACGTTTGAGTACTTTGTAAAAAGTCATACACCTCTCTATATAAATGAATCACTCGGTGCTTCTTCTCCATAAACATTGGAAATTTGACAGTGAATTTCAGTTGGTTTAGTGTTTTATACATTCAAGAAATGAACCACACTACTACTTTCACATGCAGCAGGCATCTTGATTTTCTTAAATATTGTTATGACATCACAGAACAATCTACATGTTTCTCGAATGTCCCAGAAGAATCTCGCTCTAATGTGTGTGGCATACGTGACTCTAGACGCATTCGCGAGAGTTTTCTCGAAGCTGCCAGCCGCACGGACTTTGTCAAGGCCACATATAATTACGTAGTTCACACTGGCGCTAAGACGCAGTTTGGAACGTTCTGGTCGGTGAGCGGAGTTATAAATACATGGCAGTAGCGGCCTTAGTTTTACAGTATTAGTCGCGATATATTTACAGTGCGGTGCAAGTTTATTGTCGGGTGATAACAAGTGATTATCTGGCGATATTACTGTGTGCGTTCAAGTGGTTATTAGATAAGTGTTGTGTTTTATAATCGAACGGTATATTGTAATACAATTGTGTTTTAATATTAGTTGACATTTATTTGCGTGTTAACAATTTTTGTTTGATTTGTTATAAGAGACTGTGTTGTTAATTATGAACTGTTTTAACTGTGGAAATTAAAGCTGGTGATTAGTGACTTAATTGGTGTCTTGTATTTTGTTTCCACTGTACCTATGACGATCAAGTAGATCGTCGTAACAGTGGTGTCAGAAGGGGGATAGAATGGTTAACAGTGGAAACAGTGGACACTTTGTACAAGACGAGTGTAATTCGTAATTAATTGGAAAACAATGGATGCAAGTCAGATGATGGAAGCTTTCCAAACGCTGCTGCGGCAGACACAGGAAGAAGCAGAAAGATGACAAAAAGAAGAACAAAGACAAGAAAGAGAAGAAGCAGAAAAACGACATGATGTGAAAGCAGAAGAGAGACAGAAAAATCTACTGCTGGAAACTGAAGAAAGACAAAAAGCACTGTTGCTCTAGTTGGAAGGAGACAGGCAGAGGAACGGAAACGTGAAACAGAAGATATTGTTACGACGGACTACTCGATCGTCGTAGGTACAGTGGAAACAAAATAAGTACAAGACACCAATTAAGTCACTAATCACACCTTTAATTGTTACAGTAAAACAGTTCGTAATTAACAACACAGTCTCTACAACAAATCAAATAAAAATTGTACACACGCAATAAAATTTCCACAAATATTAAAACTCAATTGTATTACAATTATATCGTCCGAATATAAAACGCAGCACTTCACTACTAACTACTTGCACGTACACAGTAATAACCCGAACCGCTCTGTAAATGTATCGCACTAATACTCTCGAACCGCACTATCCAAAATCTCGCATGGAACTGAAAACTAAGGCCGCTACCCGATGTTTTTATAGTCACGCTTACACACCAGAAGCTTCCAAACTGCGTCTTATCTCTCGTGAACTGCGTAATTACTACGGCCTTGACACAGTCCGAGCGAAGCCCAGCACAGTCGAGAAGATTCTCTCAAAATGCGTCTAGTAGCACGTACACCACACGCTTACATCGAGATCTTTCTGGCACATTCGATAAACGCGTAGATTGTTCTGTGCTGTCGTAGCACTGCCTCCTCCTTAAGCCTGTTCGTCCCGAACTGGCAAAGCGTCTCTAAATTTGTACTTAGCTAGGCGATCTAGGTGGACGACCTTGAACTTTCGCTGCCCTTCCTGTTTAATCCGATAAACAACATCGTTAATTCTTTTTTTCACAGTGTAGGGTCCTTCCCAGTTAGACTGAAGCTTAGGTGAGCGACCACGACGGCGCTTTGGATTGAACAACCAGACCTGATCTCCTTCTTGGAAACCCACACTATTGCTGCAAATGTCATACCAAGTTTTCATTTTATCACTGGCAATCTTCAGCCGTCCTCTTACCAAGCGATTCATTTCTCGCAGTTGGTTTTCTAATTGCGAGGAATAGTTCTTTGGCCCTTGGGACTGAGTCTCAGGTGATCCAAACATCAAGTCCCCAGGAAGACGAATCTCCCGCCCAAACACCAATTTTGCTGGAGTCATGCCGGTTGTGTCATGTACTGATGACCTATACGCCATAAGGAATAGTGGTATACGTTGGTCCCAGTCTGTTTGGTTCTCGTCAACAACTTTCGAAAGATGCTGCTCAAGTGTCCTGTTGAATCTCTCAACCATCCCGTCCGACTGAGGATGCAGAGGTGTTGTCCTGGTCTTTCGAATTCCGAGTAGACAGCATAATTCTTTAAACACTCCTGATTCGAAATTTCTCCCTTGATACGTGTGGATTTCCATAGGGGCTCCATAATGGCAACAGAAGTTGTGAACTAACTGCTTTGCCACAGTGGTAACCTCCTGATTTGGAATTGCGTAGGCTTCCACCCACTTAGTAAAGTAGTCACCTACAACCATGATGTACCGGTTTCCATCGTCAGTAACTGGGAATGGTCCAGCAATGTCTATGGCAATTCTCTCGAAAGGTTGTCCAACGTTATACTGTCTCATTTACCCCTGCTTCTGGTTTGTGGGCCCTTGCTTGCAGCACATATTTCACACATCTGAACCCATTCCTCTACGTCGTGGCGAAGATGAAGCTAATAGAATCGCTTCCGTATTTTGTCAAGGGTTTTGTTAACGCCAAGATGGCCTCCAGATGTTCCATCATGCATCTCCTTCAAAACAGACTGCACTTTACTTTGGGGAACTATCCACTGCATGACCACGTCTCGTCCATCTGCACTTTCCCAAGCCCTTTTCAGCAATCCGTTTTCTAAGGTGAGAGATTCCCATTGTGCCCAGTAGCCCTTCAGCACTTCGGAACCAAGGCAGATATCTTGCCAATCCGGGCGGCGACCTTCCTCTTTTGCTGTCAAGATCGGTCCAATGTCTTCATCAGTCATCTGTTCTTGTCGACAGTCTTGTGTTGTCCAGCCGTCAGCCAGGAAATCTACAGTGATGGCTTGAACGTGTTCGCTTGAGTTTTGTTCTTCTTTTCTGTGGCAATGTCGGCAGTCTTCCGGGCAAGTCTTCGTGATAAGCCATCTGCATTACCGTGCAGGCACCCCCGCCGATGTTGTACCTTGAAGTTGTACTCTTGCAGACGTTCGAGCCACCTTGCCAACTGTCCTTCCGGATTTTTAAATCTCAAGAGCCATGCAAGTGCAGCATGGTCGGTACGTAGTGAAAACTCTCTCCCATAGAGGTATTTATGGAAGTGCTCCAAAGCTCTGACAATTGCCAGCAACTCTCTTCTTGTAACACAATAATTTCTCTCTGGTTTAGAAAGCGTCTTGCTGTAATACGCTATTACTCGTTCTTCACCGTTCTGCACTTGAGACAAAACTGCTCCTAGACCAGTATTGCTTGCGTCTGTGTCTACAATGTACTTCCCTTCGGAAGCTGGAAAAGCGAGAATTGGCTGCGAACGTAATGCAATCTTCAATGTTCTAAATGCTTGGTCACACTCTCTCGACCATTGGAAGTTTCGTTTATTTTCCGTTAGCTCATGTAGTGGTTTAGCAATAGTAGTGAAGCCTTTCACAAAACGTCGGTAATATGAGCATAACCCCAGGAAACTCCGAACTTCGTGTTTATTCTTTGGAACTGGCCAGTCTCTTACGGTGTCTACTTTATTAGGATCCATGCTAACACCCGCTGCCGAAACCAGATGGCCCAAATACTGTACTTCCTTCTGGAATAGAGAACACTTCTTCGGGTTCAGCTTCAGTTGTGCACCGTGAATTCTAGTTAGAACTTCCTTAAGGTTTTCCAAATGATCTTCGAAAGTCTTCCCGATCACTGTGACATCGTCTAAGTAAACAAGGCAAGTTTTCCACGTCAGGCCTCGGAGTATCAGCTCCATCAATCTCTCAAATGTTGCCGGTGCATTACAGAGTCCAAATGGCATGACGTTAAATTGGAATAAGCCACTTGGGGTCGAGAAAGCGGTCTTTTCCTTGTCTTCTTGATGAAGACCCACTTGCCAATATCCACTCTTCAGGTCCAATGTGGAAAACCACTGTGCTCCGGACAACGTGTCGAGTGTATCGTCAACACGAGTTAATGGATAGCAGTCTTTCTTTGTAACGTCATTTAACCTCCGGTAGTCTACGCAGAAACGCAATCCACCATCCTTCTTCGCTACCAGCACTACAGGGGAAGACCAAGCACTTGACGAAGGTTCGATTACTCCCTCTGTCAACATGTCCTGTACTAACCGAGACATCTCCTCTTGTTTAGATAATGGAGGCCTTCGAGGAGGTTGGCGTATCGGTGTTGTGTCCTTGGTATTGATGCGATGTTGCACAAGAGAGGTTCTTCCCAGTGACTGTCCCCGAACTGCAAAACAATCTTTGAATTCGTGTAAAAACTGTCCGAGTTCTTTTACCTCACCACTTGAGAGGTCGTTAGAAGATCTGTTCAATAATTGTTGCAGTTCCTCTGGTAATTTAGAAGTATCCAAAGAACTGGGTCTTCGTTGCGTTATTCCGGCTACCCAGGCCACAGGAGTCAATTTGCCTAGGAGCGTATTGCTTTGTAAAGTGATAGCTTGATCCAAAATATTCGCCACTCTAATAGGTACATTTCCGGTTTCATCAGGTTTTACTAAACTTCTGGCAATTAGTATGCCCGGTGTGCTGACTACCTGGGGTTCGAATATAGAGCACTGATTGCCTCTAGTATCTGCCGCAGTTCTAACCATGATGATCTTTTCGGAGTTTGGCGGAACAGTTACGGCCACTTGGTTTATGACGTCCATCGATTTTTCTGCTGTCATCATTGTTGATAGCATTACCTCTTCACCTCCGATTCTCAAGACATTGTTTTTGAAGTCGACTATAAATCCGTATGCGTTCATAACGTCCACACCAAGAATTGCTTCATCCACAATGTCTGCAACAAGTACTTGATGATTAAACTCAAGTCTACCGAAGCGTAGGTGTATCTCCACTTTTCCATACACTTTTACAGGCCGTCCAGTAGCTGTTCGCAAGCTGCAAGAGCACCAGATTGGCTTGAGATCTTTCACCACGTCGGGGCACAATAGAAACTGTTGCGCCTGTGTCAACTGTAATCGAGGTTGGCCTTTCTTGAACAAATCCGGTAACTACCAAGCTCCCGCTGGTTTTATGAATTGTAGACATTGCGTATTCTCTAGGGGCTTCGTTCCTCCAGTTAGTCAGCACACGCCCCGTTGTACCGACTATTGCTCGTTTCCCTGCTGCTGAATTCTAACCCGACAATCTCGTTGTAGATGTCCAGGTTTCCCACATCGATAACACTTCGGTCTTCCATCCTTTCTTACCTTATTCTGTGGCGCCGACCGTCGAGTCTCTGTTCCTTGTTCTTCTTCCTCATCGTCTGTGCCGTCGCGATCTTTTAGCGCGCACACTTTATGACTTGTCCAACCAGACGGTGATTTGGCGGCCTCAAATTGCAAAGCATGTACCACGGCGTCCGCACTGTTCTGGTGTCTTGCCATTCATAACAGTTGCTGTAGTTCGTTATCTCGGACACCAGCAGTAAATGTCTGCACCGCGAAACGCGTTGAAAATCTTCTGGCACTTCAGGATAGGCCAGTCTAATTAGTCTGTCGATACTTGCTTCAAACTCTTGAAGACTCTCCCCGGAATGCTGTCGCCTTGCTCTCAACTGGGTACAGTACACATCTCGCAAATGTTTATCACCATACCGTAATTCTAGAGCTTTTATCAACTCGGCATAGGTGTTCTGGCTGTCAGGTGGCACTTTCTGTAGTAGTTCTGCCATGGGTCCTTTTAATGAGAGAACGAGTAAAACAGCCTTGTCTTTCTCTGTCCAATTATTTGCGCATGCAGCAGCTTCAAATTGGCGGAGGTACATTGCCCAGTGTCTGCTTCCGTCAAAGGTTGGAGCTTTGACATGAACTGTCCCTACTGCAGGCAAAGTGACTTTCTCTATTAACTTATTTTCTGTGTCTTTTTCTGTCTTTATCACTGGTACAGTCTGTTCAGAAATTTGTTTTGGTTGAATCTTCATGCACTGTTCGACTTCACTTTTAATTTGTTCTTTTATGTTTGCCATTGAGTTTTCTACTGCAGATATTTTATTTGACACAGATTCTTCTATAACAGATATTTTTGTAGACATCGATTCTTCAACAATCAAGACAGATTTTTCTACTTCAGCCATTTTTAATGTCATTGATTCTTGTACCTCCGATATTTTAGTAACTTGTTTATTAAGCTCACCTCGTAGGAGACCCAATTCTGCTGTACTGTGTTCTTGAATCTGTTTCTGCTCCTGTATTAATGCTTTGATGTCTTCCGTTTCCTTTCGTCGTTTCTCGTCCTGTCGTTTTTCTGTCTGCAACAGCAGCGCCTGTAAATTTTCCATCATCTGACTGGCATCCATTGTTTATCGATTAATTACGAATCATGCTCGTCTTGTAACAAGTGTCCGCTGTTTCCACTGTTAACCATTCTATCCCAGTTCTGACACCACTGTTACGATGGACTACTCAATCGTTGTAGGTACAGTGGAAACAAAATAAGTACAAGACACCAATTAAGTCACTAATCACACCTTTAATTGTTACAGTAAAACAGTTCGTAATTAACAACACAGTCTCTACAACAAATCAAATGAAAATTGTACACACGCAATAAAATTTCCACAAATATTAAAACTCAATTGTATTACAATTATACCATCCGAATATAAAACGCAACACTTCACTACTAACTACTTGCATGTACACAGTGTAATAAAAATAATAAAATGATTGATGTGTGTGTTCTTAAATTGGTGTGTAATTGGTGTGGCTCCTGACGTCTTACTGGCCTGAAACACTTCCTTAAGTTTCCCAGCTGGTCGAGTCTCAATGGTAGCAAGACCGGTCGAGTAGCGTAATGTCGATAAAGTAATATATGCCCAGCTTCACCGAAAGTTTCAAAACAAAAATTATTGTTTTGAAGAAAATTTAAAAAAAATTATGTTTATAAAAAAAAATAATTTAAAAAAAATTTTTAATTTTATTAATTAATTAATTATGATCAATTAATTAATATAGGGCTGTGAAGTTTTAAAAAGTGTAATGCTCTTCTGAAAATTTTTATTAAAGTTTTGGTATATTTTAAATAAACTATCACCACTCATAAGATTGTCTTCAAACCAATCGATACTTGTTTATCTTTTTATTTTTTAGGTTATCTTCACTTATAGGTGGTAAAGTCCTTGTAGATTACCAATTAGAATTATATTTTTGGTAATTAGTATTATTGAAGAAATAAAGAACTATTAAGTATTGAAAAGTATTAATGTTTTATTAATTAATGTCAATATTGACTCTTATCGATTAATATCGATTCTCAGGATATCGAAAAAATTACAAAGTATTATATAAAAATCGTACAGGGTTCTTTAAACAGCCAGTTATTATCAAAGTCAGAGAAATCGGGCTAATATTTAAAAGTATAACGTTACATCAAATGAATAATTATTACTAAACACAAACATTGAATAATAATTTGAAAATAAAATAATTGATTTCACCAAACAGCTGTGCTGAAATAGGAGAAGGCACTGGGATCGTCAAAAGCAAATGGCGGCCATCAAGTTGATCAAAATGTTGCTCGTTCCTGCTGCGTTCCAAATAATGTATTTTCTGGCAGTATTCCTGTTCTTGTGTCTGCAAATCTCTTGTTAAATGTTGTGTAGTGACTGGTGTAGTGATTCTGGGTTGTATTTAGTATATCTGTGTAATTATAAGTCAAAACACTTTTCCCAATTCCGACACTAATTTGGTTAAGGTATTATACAGTTTTGTGGTGTTTTTCGGAGTAGAAATGTATTGTTTAATGTTAATTAGTGTTTCTTGATTGTTTTTGTCACAATGTATATGTTCTGGAAGGATTTTATAATTCACTCTCGACTTCACAGTAACGTACTGTTCGCCACTTAACTTTACCTTTGTAAGATAGGTTAGATCGTCACAAAACTCTCGTTTATGTTAACCGTTCGAATACCAATAATCAACTAACTGTTTCCTTCAGTTTCAATTAAACTCTTAGCCCATATAATATTATCCTTAACATTGTTCAAAGATATTTTCACATCCTGTGTACACTTTACTATTTCACTATATAAATACCTAAACTTGGGTTATTTATCAATTTTATTCACTAGATGTTATTTAAATTAATCTTTCAGTTCATTCAGCTTATTTTCAGATTAAATAATGCCGTTTTATAGTGTTTTCTGTCCAAAAAATAGTAATTTCACTTTCAGTTTGGTATACTCTGAAAAGTCAAAACATCAAAATTTACTTCCTGTCATTATATAAATTCAGCCATTTTATCAGTTATATTTAATATTAATAATCCTATATTGTATTACAAGGTTCATATTCCCTTCTTTTCTGGTAATTAATTGAATTAGTTGTATTCTGAAACATTATTCTGGAATATATGACTCCCATGTCTAAATTTCTGAGTTTAGTCATTTTCATTTTTATTTATAATTCTGAATATAATATATTAAAATCTTTCTAAATGGTATGTGCAATTATATGGCTTGATCTCAAGTTTATTTTGTCTAAACCCCTTTTGTTTATTTGCATTTAAATGAGCAATTTCTCTGTTTTGATGAAGTTTGGTTTCCATTCTTTTGGCCTATGATTTTTTAACAATTTTTCTTACAAAATATTTTACAAACAATATATGATGTGTGATACCCTCTCTGACTTTTACATATAGTATTATAAATTAAACATGTTTTCAAATTACACAAAAACAATTAGTATTGGTTACAATACAAATAATAGTTAAACAAAATAAAGAATATTTTTTTAAATAAATGGTTGTCTTCAAGTCAGACATTTTGCAACAAAATCCCCATTTCCAACATGGAAACATGGTTTACAAAAAAGGTTTTTTACTAACTAACATCTTAATTACTCTCTACTATTTACAAGTAGTAACTATTTTTATAGTTCGGATGTTAGTTGTATCAGACCCAAACAAATGGCCTTATATCTAAAACATTCTTTTACTATATACATAAAAACCTTATATTTATATTCTTATTTCTAACTATTATTATAAGTAGGATTCTACAGTTTTTATACCGTCTTTTATACATTGTCTTTGGGGAATTGTACCCTGTCATTAATAAATAAATAGTATGAATTGTTCAAAAGGTATTATGAACTCTGTTTTTCTTTTTTCATGTAAAACAAAATGTTATTTTAAACAGATTCATGTCTTATGAATAACATATTGTCACAGTACACATTTCAAGTCATTGAAAAATGCATATTTCATTGCATCCGATGTTTGTGATTGCCAAGAATGAAACACAAGGTTCATTTTTTATAATACCCAAAACTATCACTGGTTCACTTTGCACTTATATATCATGTTAATGCTAAATGGTCGTATAGTCTTATTAACATAATAAATTGGTTAGCGTTTTTCAATGGAGATTTGTTCCATGGGTACTATATTATTGTTTCATCTTAGTTCACAGGCAACTTTTACTTTATACACTTCTCTCTCTTAAATTTGTATACATGTGGTTTTTATTTCGTTATACTTTTGTTTTTAGATATTTATTTTGGGGATATAGGGATTTGGGTGTCTTTTATAAGAGCATGACATCTTCTTCAGGATGCTGCCTTCTTCTTCTTTCATCAGTCTTCTTTTCTCCTGCCTTCTGGGATTGGCATCTTCTCCATCTTCTTCTTGATGCCATCAGGTTTCTTGGGATCTTCTCCATCTTCTTCTTTATTTCAGAAATACACCACCTGTATTGGTTGATCTTGGCTTATTTTAGGGTTTCTATTCTATTTATTCTCCCTCGTTGTGGGTTTGGTCATATTCTGTACTGCTTGGTTATTTACTTTTTTACCTTCCTGGGTTATACCTTGAAAACCTTTGGTTATGAGACTGGTCTTGGATGACTCATCACTAGTAACTCCTTTTATTTGAACTTGTATTTTCTTTATAATAATGATTTCTTTCCACAGTTGCTATGAATTAATCTATTTATATTAAACTTAATGCTTTCTTCCAAATTTAAATATTATAACTTCATTATTCTAATGATCAATTGCCATTCAATATTATGCATACATCTGTCACGCTACAGATTGCTCTCCTCCAGAAGTAATTATTTCAGACATGTTTATGGATGAAATAATTTCTTATGATAATTTCATCATTTCTTATAATTCATTTTCTTCTCCATTTTTATATCGACTTTTTTATAATTAGAGTTTAATTAATTTTATATATATAATTATTTGTTTTACTACTGATCCTTTTCGGATAGTTAGTGTCTTCTGAGATATATTATTATTGTAATACATTTTCTTCCTTTATCAACTTCGTGTTGCATCCTTGGGATATTAATTCCCTAACATTCCCTATCACGTGGGCTGGGGCAGATCAGAGGGGCACTGTACGCTACTTCTCTGCTGGCCATACACCACTTCTATAAATTGAGTACAGAGGCATATCCATCCCTGCTCAAAAACATAATGCTGCTGGAATTATCTTCAGTCAGTCATCGAATAAATAAATAAAAAGTAGTCTCATTTTCGACTAATAAAAATATCTTTGGATTCTCCACTTCGTAGTCTCTCAGATTATCTCACATTTTCTATCTTAATAAATCTTCATAATCATTATTATACTCATTACATATATATTTTTTCAAAACTCTTAACTTGTCTGATATATTTAATTTAATTATGGTTGAAAACCTTTCTTTTAATAATTCTGGTTACTGTTTACAGTGTAACTCTCTTTCTTCTCCATCTGATTTCTCTTTATATTTTCTTCTGGTTACTCATAGTATTAGTATGGTCTTTATATATAGTCTTTCTTATTCATTATTTGAATGGTCTTAATATATTATATTTAATTTTTTTGAACATTGTATCTTTACATTAGATATACAGGTTGTTATATTGATCATTTTATTTAAACATTTTGGTTCTTTCCTTTCTCTTAGAAAGTTATTAATCCGCCTTCGCATTCATTAACATTAATTCATTTATATCATATTTCATGTGGTATTTCTTCTCTTTGCATTTCATATAGGTCTTATTATTATCATTGGTTCAAAATCATCTTCTCCATATGTTTGGTATGAGTTGTTCTTCTTTGCTCTTAATTAACTGTTTTCATTATCGTTTCATAGGTAATTAGTCTCTTTGCTTCCAAATTTTTTCTTCTCTTGCATATTACACTCTTCTTTGTTATTCTTCTCTACCCCTTCAAATGCTATTGTGACTATCTAGCATTTATTCTGGATTAACGTTAATTCTCTTTTCTGAATTAATCACTTTATTTTCTTCTCAATTCAATCATAATTGACACATAATTATTTTTTGGAACTTGGTTAGTTTTAATGTAAAATTCAAACTATTCTTTTTATTTAATTGAAAAATATTTCTCATAAATCCTTGTAATATGTTGATCTTATCTTGTTTCAAAGTTCTGACGTTCTATCAACATTCAAATTCTGTTTAATTCATTTATTCCCAGAATTGTTTCATTCAGAATTGTTTATAGTACTGTGATTTTACTATTATTTCTGAATGTTTTGGTATTTCTCCAAATTCAAATTCTTCTTAATTATTTACCATAAAGTTTTCTCATAAACTTAGTTATAGTAAGTTGGTCTTACTTTATTTTTAAATTTTTTGTATACTAAATTCAAAATTCCTTTCTTCTTAATTCTTCCAAAATTTTTTTTCTCATAATTCAGTGGTAGTAAGCTGTGCTTGCTTAATTTAAAATTTTTTAAAATTAAGTTCATAATTCTCTCTCTTTCTCTTTCTTCCATAAAGTTTTGTTCTAAATTATCAGGTTGTAGTAAGATGTACTTACTCAATTTTAAATTTTTATAATTATATTTCAATTCAAAAGTCTTTCTTTTTCTTTCTTCCATAAAGTTCGTTCCAAAATTATTAGGTTGTAGTAAGATGTACTTACTCAAATTTAAATTTTTATAATTAATAAGTACAAAATTCTCTCTCTTTCTCTTTCTTCCATAAAGTTTTTTCTTCAAATTATTAGGTTGTAAGTTGTTCTTACATATTTTAGAATTTTTTCAAAATAAATTCAAAATTCTAAAACTCATAACTCATTCTTCATAATATTTCTTCATAGAAGCTTGATTGTACACTCCTTTGATTTTTCCTGAAACGATTTCCTTCAACTCATATGTATTGTTATGCTTATCATTTACCACAACATATGGGCCAGTGTATAGTAATAGTAGTTTTTTGGTTATGCCTTCTAAGGTGCTAGGCAGCTCTCTATTTTTAAGGAGGACTTTTTCTCCCTCTTTATATGTCACAATTCGCCCTATTGCCTTCTGGTATTTGGCTTGCCGTTTTTCCTGATCTTCTGCTACCTTATTGTAAAACTTCAACTGGTTGAATTTCCTATTGTTGTTCGTTGGAAATTCAATGATTTGTTCAATGTCTCGGGGAGTCGGCTTCTCATACATGGCTGAGTATGGTGGAATTCCTATAGCTGGATGGTGGGCGTAATTTAGGAATGTTTCTGTCGCTGCTAGGTACTCTTGCCACTTTTTCTGTTGGTTGTGACAGTACGTGCGCAATATCCTACCCACTTCTCTCAGTACTCTCTCAGCCGGATTGCTACTTGGGTGGTAGACTGACGTCTTATACGTTTTGACCCCAAGTGCTAATAAAGTGTCTCGCCATCTCCTCCCCTTAAATTGTGTACCGTGGTCGGTAATAATAGAAGATGGTCTACCGATCTCTGGGATATACAAATCGATAATCACCGCCAAAACCTTTGCTGCTGTTGCCCGATTAACCGGATATAGCTTTATATACTTGGTGTAATGATCCATTATGATTACCAAGTATTTATATCTGTGCCGACCACCGCTACGGGGAAATGGCCCGCAGATATCCAAAAACACTTTTTCCAGTTTTGCGTTGGAAGTTATCGGTATCATGATACCCTCTGTCTTTTCATTGTTTACTTTTGCACATTGGCAGATCTTACAGGACTTGATGTATGTTCTCACCTTGCGGTTGATATTCTTGATCTTACAATTTTCCTCTAGAGCTTGTATCACTTTTAACGCTCCCATGTGACCATACCTGACATGGTAATCGATGATGACCTCCTTTTCGATTTGGTGTGGGATTATCACCTTCCATGTCTCATCGTCCAAGGCGGTTTTTATGAATAAAATTCCCTTGTTAAGGTGGTAATATTTAGAAATGGTTTCATCATTGGCTTCCAAACGACTCACAATGTTTTTCAGCTTAGGATCAGACTGCTGATGGATTCGGATATTTATTAACAAAGCTTGTAAATCGGCTCTGGTCGTGAATATGTTATAAATTTTTACTAAGCTCTCCTTCTCTCCCTCGAAAGTCTGATCTTCCAGATTTATACGTGACAACACATCCGCTACCACGTTCTTCTTTCCTGGAATGTATTCCCATTTCAGGTCATATTCTTGTAGGGCGAGTACCCACCTAGCCAATCGGCCGTGACTCAATTTGCACCTACGAAGGAACGAGATGGATTTATGATCAGTTCGTACCGTGACTTGATATCCGAGAATGTACGTCCGGAACTTGCTGCATGCGAACACCACGCTCAACAATTCCTTTTCTGTCACACTGTAGTTCTTTTCGCACTGGTTCAGTGTGCGACTAGCGAAGCTTATTACCAGATGTTGTCCCTCCTCATCTTCCTGGTATAATGTCGTTCCTAAGCTTAGATCGCTAGCGTCACAGTTTAGAAAGAACGGTTTCTTAAAATCTGGGTGACGAAGTATCACACTCTCCAGAAACTTCTCTTTTATCAAGCGTAAAGTAATATCTTGATCTTCACCCCAAGTCCATTTGTTTTTGGCAGATAACTGTGGTTGAAACTTGGCGGTCAACTCGGAATATCGGCTCTGAAACTTCCTGTAATAGTTACAGAGTCCGAGGAAAGATTGCAATTGTTTCCTGTTTCTTGGTTGCGGGAACCTCTGAATTGCCTCCACTTTCTCTGCTGATGGGGTAATACCTCTGTCGTCTAGGTTGAAACCTAAGAATTGTACCTCGCGCGCTATGAACTTGGATTTCTCCAACTTCAGTGTTATGTTGTTCTGCGCTAGTTTGTTTAGTACTAATTCCACTCTGTAACAGTGCTCCTCCCAGGTTCCGGATGTAATTAGTAAATCGTCAACATAGACGGTGGTAAATTGGAGCGCTTCTTGTCCAAGAATCTGGTCCATGCATGCCACAAATATGGCGACAGAATTGACAAGTCCGAAGGGCAGTCTCTTGAACTGGTAATTACGCCCTTCGAAAATGAACGCTACATACTGGCGGCTTTGTGGATGCAGCTCTACCTGCCAATAACCACAGACCGTATCCCAGGTGCTAATAAATCTAGTACCATGAAAACGCTTTAAGATTTCTTCTATTTCACCGGGAGAGGTTCTGTCATTCACAATTGTCTTGTTCAACTCACGCGCATCTAAACAGAGCCGGACTTGTCCGTCTTTCTTCGGAACAGCAATAATTGGACTGGTGTAAGGTGATTGACTAATCTCAATTATGTCGTTTTCTATCATCTTGTTTATCTCTGTTCTCACGGCTTCTTTGAGCGACTGCGCTATTGGATATGACCTCCGGTTAAACTCTACGTTTTCTTTAAAACGAAGTTGGCACTGGTAGTTTTTTACCTTCCCTGGTTCATCAGAAAACACCGCCTTGTATTTCTCATATATAGCGATTAGACGATCAGCCAGATGTGTTGGTATTTTCTTGTTATCGCTTCCGCACTGGAAATTCCGTATTTCTTGGATCTTAACTGACCATAAATCCTCTCCTCCATGATTGTATATTATGGGTTTAGAAAGAGGGCTATTTCTTATAATATTAATTTTCCGAAGTTGTTGATGTATTGGGCTAGGAAGTATAGTTGTGCCTCCTACCAGATCTGCAGTCCATGTTACTCCGTCTGGGAAAAGTGATACTTTATTTAAATTAAGATCGATTACTGCCGAATATCTACGAAGAATATCGCAACCGACTAAGATGTCAAATGGTAATCCGGTGGCAATTAAAAATTCCATGTCTAAAGCTATATCACGGCTAACGACACTTAAGGAAACTTGCTTCCTGATGGTTTTATTCTGGCGGCCAGTTGCACCTACCAATACAATGTTGTTGACTGGTAACATTGGCAAAGTTTTTCCACATGTACTCTGTATTCTCTCCAACTCATTGGAGTTTATTATTGAAATATTAGCTCCTGTGTCTATCATTATTTTAGCGGGAACTCCTTCCACCTCCGCTGTTATATAAATTATCTCATTATTACTGTTGCTGAGACTCTTCTCGTTCTCTTCCAAAAGTTCAGTTCGTATGTCTTTCAGATAATGGTTACTTATGATAGTGATATTCTTATTGTTGTTTGCTTGTTGCAAATCATCCTTTTCTAACCCAGGAAGTATAAGCAGTAATGGGTCATCGTTGTTGATTACTGCCTCCTCTCGTTTAAAGTATTTTGGTCAGTGTTTATGTTATTATTGACCGAGGCATCATTCGGGAAACTCTGGTTTGTCTCCTGTCGTTCTGTACCCTGGTTGATGTTTAACGCCCTGTTTGGTTGTCTGCCAAGATCTTCCAGGCTGGTACTTCGTCTTCCCTCTTCGTGTCTTGGGCCGTCTCGTTCCGCACTCCTCCATCTTCGGTCGGCGCCGTGGAAGCTGCTCCTCCTCGGTTGATAATATCTCCTGGGTCCGCGATCTTCTGCTCTTATAAAATTTACCCTAGGGCGCGACACTCGGTTATTACTATTGCTATTATTGTTATTACTAAAATTATTATTATAGTAATTTCGGTTAGGTGGGTAAGGCCTGTCACCATTATTGTTGGGATATGGATTTCTCTGACTGTATGGGACATTATTATGTTGGTAAAAATTGTTTCTATTATTTGGGTAAGGGTTATTATTCCTCACTCCGTTAAAATTACCGTTAAACTGGTTATTACGCGGCTGGTTGTTAGGGCCGTCGTAATTACTGGGCTGGTTCCGGTTACTTGCATGGTTATTGCCGTTATTGGGGTAGGTAGTCGGCCTTGCTTCTGGTCTCTCATTTCTCTTTCTGCTCTGCCGATAATACTCTTCGTTCTCGTATCCCTCCAATAACTCGGTCATTCCCTGGATCGTCTTGATCTGGCTACCTCTCCGGGCCCTGATAATGTCCTCATCATAGTGATACGATATCTTGTTCACTAAACATTCTTCTGGGATTGCTGGCTCAAGGTGTTTTGCCATACACACCTTCCCCAAGAAATATGCCGTCATACTGCTACCTAATTGTGACCTGTATCTTCCATTACAAATATTGTCTCGGATCAAGTTCTGGGTGGTCTCAGACCAGTATTTTGTCTTAAACATTTTCCGGAACTGTTGGTAGTCGGAAATTTCACTCCGGTTGGCCATCCACCAATTATCTGTTATGTCTCGGAAAGACTCGTCGAATATCTCCCTGCTATGGCTCCATTGGGTAATTTTATGCTTGGTCAAATATTCTTCTACCCTAGCCAGGAACTCCATCGGCTTGCGTTTGTATTGCCGGAAGTTGAGCCACTCTCGGCTTTCGTTGACGGGCAATCCGGTGAAATGAGTCGGTCTGTTTCTAATCGCTTCCATCTCCTCTCGGCTTTGTCGCACCTGACCGGTGATATTGGCCATGGTCTCTTGTATATCATTACATCGTTCTGTGACCTGGTTGCGTACTTTTCCGAATTCTTCTTGATTTTCCTTCCTCTGTTCTTCTACCTTCCTACGACTATGTTCTTCGATATTTGTGAACTTGATGTTCACCACTTCTTTAAACTCATGCACCTCCTTTTCGGTCTGGTTGCACTTTCCATCAATCTCTCGAATCTGTCGATTGACCATTATATTTTCTTCTTCCATCTTCTTATCCATCGCTTTTTTGTTAACCTTGATTTCCTTATTCATTTCTTCTCGCAACAATTCCATTCTTTCGTCCAGTTTGTCCAAATTCTCCTGATTTACCTCCCTTAACTCTTCTCTTAGAATTTGATTGTCTTCTCTCAATTCTTCCAATTTCTCCCCCATCTTCTCTTCCAACTTCCTGTTATCTTCTTTCAACTCTTCCTTCAATTGCCGGTTGTTCTTCTCTATCTTCTTCCTGGTTTCATCTATTTTCTGATTGGTATTTTCAATTTTATTAATCAACTCTTCTTTAGTCGCCTTGAATTCTTCCTTGAACGATTGGTTGTCTTCCTTCAATTCTTCCATGTTCTTGTTCATCCCAGTCAACTCTTCTTTTGTGGATTGATTATCCTTCTTCAATTCTTCTAACTTCTTCCCCATCTCTTCTTCCATCTTCTTGTTTGTTGTTTCGATTTTATTTCCTAAATCTTCTTTCAAGGACTGGTTATCACTCCCCATTTTCTTACTCAAGTCTTCCTTCAATTCCTTACTTGTGGATTCCATTTTCTTATTATTTTCGTCCATTTTCTTGTCCATTTTCTTACTCAAGTCTTCCGTCAATTCCCTACTATTTTTGTTAATTTTCTCTTCCATCCTTTGCAGGAACATTTCCAGGTATTTGTCCATTTTAATATCCTCCGTTGTCTTGGATTTTTCCATCTGCTTCTCCTGTAGATTGCCCTCCACTGTCTGTGTGGGCATCTCAGATTGTTCTTCTGGTGGTTCAGGTTGTTTGGACAACACCGGTGGAAACGACTCTTCCGCCTCTACTGGTGTCGCCTCTTTGTTGTCCATATTGATTTCTATTTCTTTTTCGGCCTCCGCCGCCCGTTTCTTAGATGTTGCACGTCGTTGCATTTTCCCTTGAAATTCTCTGGCTTTGTAGCTGTTGCCTAGCTCCAACTAGTGATTGGGCAGAATGTATTGGCCTTCCAATCGCTAATTAAAGCCCCTAAAGTTGTGCGCCAATTTGTAATAAAAATAATAAAATGATTGATGTGTGTGTTCTTAAATTGGTGTGTAATTGGTGTGGCTCTCGACGTCTTACTGGCCTGAAACACTTCCTTAAGTTTCCCAGCTGGTCGAGTAGCGTAATGTCGATGAAGTAATATATGCCCAGCTTCACCGAAAGTTTCAAAACAAAAATTATTGTTTTGAAGAAAATTTAAAAAAAATTATGTTTATAAAAAAAAATAATTAAAAAAAAAATTTTTAATTTTATTAATTAATTAATTATGATCAATTAATTAATATAGGGCTGTGAAGTTTTAAAAAGTGTAATGCTCTTCTGAAAATTTTTATTAAAGTTTTGGTATATTTTAAATAAACTATCACCACTCATAAGATTGTCTTCAAACCAATCGATACTTGTTTATCTTTTTATTTTTTAGGTTATCTTCACTTATAGGTGGTAAAGTCCTTGTAGATTACCAATTAGAATTATATTATTGGTAATTAGTATTATTGAAGAAATAAAGAACTATTAAGTATTGAAAAGTATTAATGTTTTATTAATTAATGGCAATATTGACTCTTATCGATTAATATCGATTCTCAGGATATCGAAAAAATTACAAAGTATTATATAAAAATCGTACAGGGTTCTTTAAACAGCCAGTTATTATCAAAGTCAGAGAAATCGGGCTAATATTTAAAAGTATAACGTTACATCAAATGAATAATTATTACTAAACACAAACATTGAATAATAATTTGAAAATAAAATAATTGATTTCACCAAACAGCTGTGCTGAAATAGGAGAAGGCACTGGGATCGTCAAAAGCAAATGGCGGCCATCAAGTTGATCAAAATGTTGCTCGTTCCTGCTGCGTTCCAAATAATGTATTTTCTGGCAGTATTCCTGTTCTTGTGTCTGCAAATCTCTTGTTAAATGTTGTGTAGTGACTGGTGTAGTGATTCTGGGTTGTATTTAGTATATCTGTGTAATTATAAGTCAAAACACTTTTCCCAATTCCGACACTAATTTGGTTAAGTTATTATACAGTTTTCTGGTGTTTTGTGGTGTTTTTCGGAGTAGAAATGTATTGTTTAGTGTTAATTAGTGTTTCTTGATTGTTTTTGTCACAATGTATATGTTCTGGAAGGATTTTATAATTCACTCTCGACTTCACAGTAACGTACTGTTCGCCACTTAACTTTACCTTTGTAAGATAGGTTAGATCGTCACAAAACTCTCGTTTATGTTAACCGTTCGAATACCAATAATCAACTAACTGTTTCCTTCAGTTTCAATTAAACTCTTAGCCCATATAATATTATCCTTAACATTGTTCAAAGATATTTTCACATCCTGTGTACACTTTACTATTTCACTATATAAATACCTAAACTTGGGTTATTTATCAATTTTATTCACTAGATGTTATTTAAATTAATCTTTCAGTTCATTCAGCTTATTTTCAGATTAAATAATGCCGTTTTATAGTGTTTTCTGTCCAAAAAATAGTAATTTCACTTTCAGTTTGGTATACTCTGAAAAGTCAAAACATCAAAATTTACTTCCTGTCATTATATAAATTCAGCCATTTTATCAGTTATATTTAATATTAATAATCCTATATTGTATTACAAGGTTCATATTCCCTTCTTTTCTGGTAATTAATTGAATTAGTTGTATTCTGAAACATTATTCTGGAATATATGACTCCCATGTCTAAATTTCTGAGTTTAGTCATTTTCATTTTTATTTATAATTCTGAATATAATATATTAAAATCTTTCTAAATGGTATGTGCAATTATATGGCTTGATCTCAAGTTTATTTTGTCTAAACCCCTTTTGTTTATTTGCATTTAAATGAGCAATTTCTCTGTTTTGATGAAGTTTGGTTTCCATTCTTTTGGCCTATGATTTTTTAACAATTTTTCTTACAAAATATTTTACAAACAATATATGATGTGTGATACCCTCTCTGACTTTTACATATAGTATTATAAATTAAACATGTTTTCAAATTACACAAAAACAATTAGTATTGGTTACAATACAAATAATAGTTAAACAAAATAAAGAATATTTTTTTAAATAAATGGTTGTCTTCAAGTCAGACATTTTGCAACAAAATCCCCATTTCCAACATGGAAACATGGTTTACAAAAAAGGTTTTTTACTAACTAACATCTTAATTACTCTCTACTATTTACAAGTAGTAACTATTTTTATAGTTCGGATGTTAGTTGTATCAGACCCAAACAAATGGCCTTATATCTAAAACATTCTTTTACTATATACATAAAAACCTTATATTTATATTCTTATTTCTAACTATTATTATAAGTAGGATTCTACAGTTTTTATACCGTCTTTTATACATTGTCTTTGGGGAATTGTACCCTGTCATTAATAAATAAATAGTATGAATTGTTCAAAAGGTATTATGAACTCTGTTTTTCTTTTTTCATGTAAAACAAAATGTTATTTTAAACAGATTCATGTCTTATGAATAACATATTGTCACAGTACACATTTCAAGTCATTGAAAAATGCATATTTCATTGCATCCGATGTTTGTGATTGCCAAGAATGAAACACAAGGTTCATTTTTTATAATACCCAAAACTATCACTGGTTCACTTTGCACTTATATATCATGTTAATGCTAAATGGTCGTATAGTCTTATTAACATAATAAATTGGTTAGCGTTTTTCAATGGAGATTTGTTCCATGGGTACTATATTATTGTTTCATCTTAGTTCACAGGCAACTTTTACTTTATACACTTCTCTCTCTTAAATTTGTATACATGTGGTTTTTATTTCGTTATACTTTTGTTTTTAGATATTTATTTTGGGGATATAGGGATTTGGGTGTCTTTTATAAGAGCATGACATCTTCTTCAGGATGCTGCCTTCTTCTTCTTTCATCAGTCTTCTTTTCTCCTGCCTTCTGGGATTGGTATCTTCTCCATCTTCTTCTTGATGCCATCAGGTTTCTTGGGATCTTCTCCATCTTCTTCTTTATTTCAGAAATACACCACCTGTATTGGTTGATCTTGGCTTATTTTAGGGTTTCTATTCTATTTATTCTCCCTCGTTGTGGGTTTGGTCATATTCTGTACTGCTTGGTTATTTACTTTTTTACCTTCCTGGGTTATACCTTGAAAACCTTTGGTTATTAGACTGGTCTTGGATGACTCATCACTAGTAACTCCTTTTATTTGAACTTGTATTTTCTTTATAATAATGATTTCTTTCCACAGTTGCTATGAATTAATCTATTTATATTAAACTTAATGCTTTCTTCCAAATTTAAATATTATAACTTCATTATTCTAATGATCAATTGCCATTCAATATTATGCATACATCTGTCACGCTACAACAGTAATAACCCGAACCGCTCTGTAAATATATCACACTAATACTCTCGAACCGCACTATCCAAAATCTCGCATGGAACTGAAAACTAAGGCCGCTACCCGATGTATTTATAGTCACACTCACACACCAGAAGCTTCCAAACTGCGTCTTATCTCTCGTGAACTACGTAATTACTACGGCCTTGACACAGTCCGAGCGAAGCCCGGCACAGTCAAGAAGATTCTCGCAAAATGCGTCTAGTAGCACGCACACCACACGCTTACATCGAGATCTTTCTGGCACATTCGATAAACGCGTAGATTGTTCTGTGCTGTCGTAGCAATATCAAAGTGTTAATTCAAGAGCAAAAGCAGATGCAAGAATATACTACTTCAGAATTGGGTCTCCTACATGGTGACATAGGTGAATTACGAGGTGAGCTTAACAATCAAATTACCAGAATATCTGACATAGAAGAATCCACGTCAAATAAAATAGCTGAAGTAGAAAAATGTGTCTTCAGTGTGGAAGAAGCTATGTCAACAAAAATATGTGCAGTAGAAAACTCAATGGCAAACATAAGAAAACAAATTAAAAGTGAAGTTGAGCAGTTCATGAAAATACAACCAAAACAAATTTCTGAACAGACTGACCAATGATAAAGACAGAGAAAGACACAGAAAATAAGTCAGTAGAGAAGGTCACCTCACCTGCGGGTGGACAGTTCATGTCACGGTGTAACTATACAAATAAATTAGAAGACACTATACCCAGATTAATATGATTTCTGACTTACCTTTAAAACAGAAGATCCCCAAAGTTCCCAAGGTCGCCACCATATTTTGAGGAGTAAATATGGAAACCTATTACAACTTACCTGAAAGAAATAATTAATACCAAATTCCCTTATTTACAAACCCCAGGGTTATGTAGACGAACTCTTCATACAGAAAATAGGTTAAGGTAAAATGGCGTATTAATTAACTAACACATAATTAGTGTTACACAACCATATTTTATTTAAACAAAATCATCAGCTATTTTATCTGTGTTAGCAGTCTTCATAACAACTTTGTAGTATTTTGTTGCTTCTCTGCTATGTACAATTTTCCCTCGAACGAGGCCTTTCAGTTTTGCAACCATTATCAAGTTCTTACTACAACTTGGTTCGTTCAAGGGAAAATTGTACATAGCAGAGAAGCAACGAAATTCGACAAAGTTGTTTAAACAAAATCAATTGCTTTCCTTTTACTGTTATAATACAAAAAAATCTTAGACACAAAAATTATAAGACAAAGAAAATATGCAATACGCAAATCATTACTTTTCTCTTCTTCTCTTTCTCCCCCTCTCTCTCTCTCTCTCTCTCTCTCTCTCTCTCTCTCTCTCTCTCTCTGTCTATTTACCCCCCTTTTATTGAGCTCTCATTTTAGTTTGATACATTTCGTTAAAAAAAAACATAAAATATCAATTGATATACAATTTTAAATAATTTTGGCCAATTATTTGTGTTACAGTAGTGTTTCACAGTTACATATCTGACGCATGGTCTCCGCGTTGTTGCACCACCTGTCGCACGACACTTTTTTTGATAAAACACCAAAATATCTAGATCTGAAACACTTAGATCATAGTCACTTCCACTGGCTTGTTATTTTAAATAGTTTTTACTGCTTCATTACATTTTCAAACACAACTTTCGGTAGGTCTACCATGCCTGCTTCGGCCTACCATACATGCCTGAGGCCATTATTATAACACGACCGTACGGTCCGATGATGAGTTCTAGACTGGGGCATTTTGCTGGCGTGACCACACCAGATTTCCGTTTTAATTGCGCCTTTGAAAACTGGTTTCAGGCGGTATTCCACCAATGTCCCACCCTGATGACTGGCTGTTTGTCATACACAAATGACTAACCGGTGATTCACTAGTTACTTTGAATTCAATTTGCTGCATTCTTTGCCTTATATGGCCATTGTCTGTACACCTCGCACTGCACAGTATGAATCACGTATGCTTCATTTCGTTACCTTATTTGGTCCTCACATACCTCCCACTGCTATACTTCTAACCAGATATGTTTTATTACAATAAGTATTTTAGAAAATTTGTATAGAAAATGGTTATACAAATTTTGTCCCGTTACAAAGTTCCCAACCTTTGATGGAAGCATGCACTGAGCGACATATTTACACCAATTCGAAGCTGCTGCATGTGCAAATAATTGGACAGAGAAAGACAAGGCTGTTTCACTCGTTCTTGCATTAAAAGGACCTGTAGCAGAATTACTACAGAAAGTGTCACCTGACAGACAAAACACCTATGCCAAATTGATAAAAGCTCTATAATTACGGTATGGTGATAAACATTTGCGAGATGTGTACTGCACACAGTTGAGAGCAAGGCGACAGCATTCCGGGGAGAGCCTTCAAGAGTTTGAGGCAAGTATTGACAGACTAATAAGACTGGCCTATCCTGAAGCGCCAGAAGATTTTCGAACGAATTTTGTGCGATGCAGATATTTATTACCGGTGTCCGAGATAACGAACTACAGCAAGTGTTACGAATTGCAAGACACCAGAACAGTGCGGACGCCCTGACACATGCTTTGCAATTTGAGGCTGCCAAATCAGCGTCTGGTTGGACAAGTCATAAAGTGCGCGCTAAAAGATCGCGACGGCACAGACAATGAGGAAGAAGAACAAGGAACAGAGACTCGACGGTCGGCACCACAGAATATAATAAGAAAGGATGGAAGACTGAAGTGTTATAGATGTGGGAAACATGGACATCTACAATGAGATTTTCGGGTTATAATTCATCAGCAGGGAAATGAGCAATAGTCGGTACAACGGGGCGTGTGCTGACTCACTGGTGGAATGAAGCCCCTAGAGAATACGCAATTTCTACACTTCAGAAAAACAGAGGGAGCTTGGTGGCTACTGGATTCGTTCAAGAAAGGCCAACCTCAATTACAGTTGACACAGGCGCAACAGTTTCTTTTGTGCGCCCCGACATGGTGAAAAATCTGAAGACAATCTGGTGCTCTTGCAGCTTGCGAACAGCTACTGGATGGCCTGTAAAAGTGTATGGAAAAGTGGAGATACACCTACGCCTCAGTCGACTTGAGTTTAATCATCAAGTACTTATTGCAGATATTGTGGATGAAGCAATTCTCGGTGTGGACGTTATGAACGCATACGGATTTATAGTCGACTTCAAAAACAATGTCTTGAGAATCGGAGGTGAAGAGGTAAGGCTATCAACAATGACGATAGCAGAAAAATCGATGGACGTCATAAACCAAGTGGCCGTAACTGTTTCGCCAAACTCTGAAAAGATCATCATAGTTAGAACCAAGGTAGATACTAGGGTGCCACCAGTGCCCTATATTCAAACCCCAGGTAGTTAGCATACCGGGCATACTAATTGCCAGACGTTTAGTAAAACCTGATGAAACCGGAAATGTACCTATTAGAGTAGCTAATATTTTGGATCAAGCTATCACTTTACAAAGCAATACACTCCTAGGCAAATTGACTCCTATGGCCTGGGTAGCCAGAATGATGCAACGAAGATCCAGTGCTTTGGATAATCCCAAATTACCAGAGGAACTGCAAGAATTATTGAACGGATCTTTTAACGACTTCTCAAGGAGTGAGGTAAAAGAACTCAGACACTTTTTACATGAATTCAAAGATTCTTTTGCAGTTCGGGGACAGTCACTGCGAAGAACCTCTCTTGTACAACATTGCATCCATATCGGGGACACAACACCAATACGCCAACCTCCTTGAAGGCCTCCATTATCTAAAAAAGAGGAAATGTCTCTGGTAGTACAGGACATCTTGACTGAGGGAGTAATTGAGCCTTCGTCAAGTGCTTGGTCTTCTCCTGTAGTGCTGGTAGCGAAGAAGGATGGTGGATTGCATTTCTGCATAGACTACCGGAGGTTAAATGACGTTACAAAGAAAGACTGCTATCCATTACCTCGCGTTGACGATACACTCGACACGTCCGGGGCACAGTGCAGTGATTTTCCACATTGGACCTGAAGAGTGGATATTGGCAAGTGGGTCTTCATCAAGAAGACAAGGAAAAGACCGCTTTCTCGGCCCCAAGTGGCTTATTCCAATTTAACATCATGCGATTTGGACTATGTAATACACCGGCAACATTTGAAAGATTGATGGACCTGGACTGCGAGGCCTGACATGGAAAACTTGCCTTGTTTATTTATATGATGTCATAGTCATCGGGAAGACTTTCAAAGACCATTTGGAAAACCTTAAGGATGGTCTAACTAGAATTCACGGTGCCCAACTGAAGCTGAGTCCGAAGAAGTATTCCCTATTCCAGAAGGGAGTACAGTATCTGGACCATCTGGTTTCGGCAGCGGATGTTAGCATGGATCGTAATAAAGTAGACGCCATAAGAGACTGGCCAGTGCCAAAGAATAAACACGAAGTTCAGAGTTTCCTAGGGTTATCCTCATATTACAGACGTTTTGTGAAAGGCTTCGCTACTATTGCTAAACCATTACATGAGCTAACGGAAAATAAACGAAACTTCCAGTGGTCGAGAGAGTGTGACCAAGCATTTAGGACTCTGAAGATTGCATTATGTTTGCAGCCAATTCTCGCTTTTCCAGCTTCTGAAGGGAAGTACATCATAGTTGTCTCGATTGTTCATCTCTTCTTTCACAGCACTAACACTTATCTAAAAATGAACTTTTTCTTGTGAAAATTTACTTTTTTCATCGGACGCGTTTCGGCGTACGTATCCACCACCCCCACTACACCTTCCACACAAAAACCGTTACGAAATGATGGCAGTCTGACTAAAAGCTGAAGAAGGCGGATACGTACGCCGAAACGCGTCCGACGAAAAAAGTAAGTTTTCACAAGAAAAAGTTCATTTTTAGATAAGTGGAAGTACATCGCAGACACAGACGCAAGCAATACTGGTCTAGGAGCAGTTTTGTCTCAAGTGCAGAACAGTGAAGAACGAGTAATAGCATAATACAGCAAGATGCTTTCTAAACCAGAGAGAAATTATTGTGTTACAAGGAGAGAGTTGTTGGTTCACTACGTACCGACCATGCCCAGAATACTGCCGACATTGCCATAGAAAGGAAAAACAAAACTCAAGTGAACATGTTCAAGCCATCACTGTAGATTTCCTGGCAGATGGCTGGACAACACAAGACTGTCGACAAGAACAGATGACTGATGAAGACATTGGACCGATCTTGATAGCAAAAGAGGAAGGTCGCTGCCCGGATTGGCAAGATATCTGCCATGGTTCCGAAGTGCTGAAGGGCTACTGGGCACAATGGGAATCTCTTACCTTAGAAAACGGATTGCTGGAAAGGGCTTGGGAAAGTGCATATGGACAAGACGTGGTCATGGAGTTGATAGTTCCCCGAAGTAAAGTGCAGTCTGTTTTGAACGAGATGCACGATGGAACATCTGGAGGCCATCTTGGTGTTAACAAAACCCTTGACAAAATATGAAAGTGATTCTATTGGCTTCATCTTCGCCACGACCTAGAGGAATGGGTTCGGACGTGTGAAATATGTGCTGTAAGCAAGGGCACACAAACCAGAAGCAGGGGAAAAATGAGACAGTATAACGCTGAATTGCCATAGACATTGCTGGACTATTCCCAGTTACTGACAATGGAAACCGGTACACCATGGTTGTAGGTGACTACTTTACTAAGTGGGTGGAAGCCTACGCAATTCCAAATCAGGAGGTTACCACTGTGGCAAAGGAGTTAGTTCACAACTTCTGTTGCCATTATGGAGCCCCTATGGAAATCCATTTGGATCAAGGGACAAATTTTGAATCATGGAGTGTTTAAAGAATTATGCCGTCTACTCGGAATTCAAAATACCAGGACAACGCCTCTGCATCCTCAGTCGGACGGGATTGTTGAGAGATTCAATAGGACACTTGAGCAGCATCTTTCAAACGTTGTTGACGAGAACCAGACTGGGATCAACGTACACCACTATTCCTCATGGCATGTAGATCATCAGTACACGACACAACCGGCATGACTCCAGTAAAATTGGTGTTTGGGCGGCAGATTCGTCTTCTGATCACCTGAGACTCAGTCTCAAGAGCCGCAGAACTATTCGGTTCTTCGCAATTAGAAAATCAACTGCGAGAAATGAATCGCTTGGTAAGAGGATGGCTGAGGATTGCCAGTGATAAAATGAAAACTCGATATGACATTCGCAGCAATAGTGTGGGTTTCCAAGAAGGAGATCAGGTCTGGTTGTTCAACCCAAAGCGCCGTCGTGGTCGCTCACCTAAGCTTCAGTCTAACTGGGAAGGACCCTACACTGTGAAAAAAAGAATCACCGATGTTGTTTATCAGATTCAACAGGAAGGACAACGAAAGTTCAAGGTTGTCCACCTAGATCGCCTGGCTAAGTACTACTTCAGAGACGGTTTGCCAGTTCAGGACAAACAGGCTTAAGGAGGGAGTAGTGTTACGACATCACAGAACAATCTACATGTTTGTCGAATGTGCCAGAAGAATCTCGCTCTAATGTGTGTGGCATACGTGACTCTAGACGCATTGGCGAAAGTTTTCTCGAAGCTGCCAGCTGCGCGGACTGTGTCAAGGCCGCAATTAATTACGTAGTTCACACTGGTGCTAAGACGCAGTTTGGAATGTTCTGATCCATGAGCGGAGGTATAAATACATTGCGGCAGCAGCCTTAGTTTTATAGTGTAACGGTACAGAATTGTGAGCCACCCCAGTTTAATTTTATATAAATTCAAATCATCAATTCCATCCAGTATCAAATTGCCAGACTTCACCTGTAGGGAGCCTCAGTACAGCAATGCACAGTGTTAGCCAAAACAATTGTACAGACGTATTGCGTAACCGCCCAGCAGCAGCCTTGTGACACAGTCTACAGTCTGCAGTGTGTCATTAGAAAGTGAACAACAGACAGCCAGCATCAGACAGTAGAGGTGGTGAATTTAAAAACAGTGGCCTCGGGCTTACAAGATAGGCCGTTAAAACAAATATGGCCTATCTAATAACGTGTAAAAACTTAACTTTTAAATAAAAGTGTATAACCAATAGCGCGGCCAACCTAAACGAGCTAAGTGTTCGAAAATTTATGTCGGCCGACAAAACAAAACGAAATGTTATTTTAAAGTGGATTAAAATAATAGTGGCGCATCAACCTAATATGAAATAATCAATAACAGTACCGCGGTTAAACAGTGTCAAAACTAAATTATGGTGTGTTAAACAGTGCATTCACAGCGGAGGTGCAAAACAGCGGAGTTCTTCAGACGTTAAGTATTAACTGAGTTTTAACCAAGATTATTTTACCTTTTTCCCCAGAGTATAATTCAATATAAATAAATTGTAAATCTAAAATGTACATTAGAGATCTCGAAGTGGGGTTTAAATAGAACGACAAAATCAAAGAACGAATGTGTGTGAGTGTGTAGCTAAATCACGTATTGGTTCATTGCAAATAATAAATAGTTGTGGTATACCATAGTTGTCATAAGCTAGTTAATTAAGAAATATTTTGTTACTATGTTTGATTTCACAAATTGTTACTCATTCAACAAGTATTTAATCTAAATGTCATGAAAGAGAGACGACGTAGTTATTTTGCATAATAAACCAGAGGCAATTTGTTTTAGCACAAACGGTGTATTTGATCTTTGCCCATATCAAATCCAAATAATCCTTTTTGCAGCAGTTTCGTCTGAACGACTTTTGGACCCTAATCAGAAGGTAAGAGAAAGAGATTGGCAATTAATTAATATTGTTTCATTGGCCCCGAACAGGGACCCGGGTGTTATATATTTGTCGTAATTAATATTGTCTCATTGGCCCCCGTACAGTGACGCGAGTGTAGGCTTTATAACCTATATCCGCCAGACCTAACCAAGCTGCAGAACAGGTTATTTGGAAGTGAGGGTGATTATTGTGTAGTTTGCTAAGCATACATTTATAAGTAAACTATTTATAACATATACTCAAAATAGAGAGTAATAGTGAGAAAGTCAACAACGTTGACCTGATCAGTACAAGTACTGACAACCAAGTAAAAACAATAATAACTGAAACGGTAGTAAACGAGATAAGCTTGACTGAGTCAGTGATATTGAATGATGTTGCTAGTCAATCGACGCCGGTTCAGGTTAAAAAAGATGATAGTTATAAAATGTTTGAAAGACTACAAGCAATGCTAGAGGTAAATTTTAATGCCATAAATAGTCGTTTTGACATGAATGATACCAAGTTCAATGAACAAAATACAAAATTTGATATATTAAGTAGCGACATAAATAGTCGTTTTGACATAAATGAGACTAAATTAAATAAACGTTTTGACATGAATGATGTCAAATTCGAACAATACAAAGAACAGAATATGAAATTTGAGAACAGCATAAATGTAAAGCTTGACGAATTAACCAATTCATTGTGTAGTATTGATGTACGAATTAATGAGATATGTAGTGAAGCAAAAAGAGAAGCAAATAAGTCAAGAGAGTGTGTAGGTACAGAGAAAAATAAAACAAATGAAAATTGTAGTGACAAGTGTAAAAATATGATATTAGATAAAGAGCTAACAAATGATGACGATGATATAATTGAAAATGTAGTATCTGAGAGTGCTGATGAGTTTGTAGAATGTGATTATGAGATGTTAATGTGTGTTAATGAGTTAGAGAGAGAGCGGAAAAATAATATTGTGGTAGAATGGGGACAGAGGGTAAATTTTCCCTTTATTATTTATGATGTTTATGATGATTTAATGTGTTCACAAGTGTTGTGGCGGAAGGGCAAGAGTCCCGTGTTGGTAGATGAATTGAAGTATTTATTTTTGTTGTGTAATTTTGTACCCTCTGTCCGGAATAATTGTGAGAGTGTGATGTGGTGTGGTGATGAGAGAAAGTTAAACAGAGAATTGTATGTGGAGAAAGTAACAGAATTGTATAATTTGAATAGAAAGTATGACGAGTGGAAAGAAAGTTTAGAAGTATATTTGAATAATAATGACTATAATGATTTGACAAAAGTAATTAACCCGATAGTGAATGAATTTACTGACGGAGACTTAACAAGAATACTTAACATGGACTGGTTTAATGAGTATTTTGGTAAAATGAATGAATTTGGTTTTTATGGTGACGACACACAAAACAGTAATTTGTGTGTTAATGAAATTGAACAATGCTATATAAAACAAAGACTTATCTATGACGATGGAGGTTAAGCCTTAAATTCACAAATGGACAATTTTAAATAGTTTGTTTATTGGTCCTGACCTCGCAACCTTGGACAATGAAGTGTGATATAACTGAATAATTAATGATGAAGAGTTGTAAATACTTGTTTAGTAAATTTATTTGTGTGTATTGTAAAATGTTAGGTAAACAATGTGTATGTAGGTAATTGTGATAATAATTTTAATATTTTGCAATTTAAATAAATAACAAAATTAATTTTGGAGACAGTAATTAATGAATTATAATTGTTTTGATAACAAATGAACTTGTATTTTCAATAAGTAATTTAATTAAAATAATTTGAGATGTTTAAATATTCTGAGTGATTTAAGTGCTGTATAATTGAATTTTGTAATGGATTTAAATTGTTTTCTGAGATTTGATATTAATAAATAAATGTTAAAATGTTTGTATGAAATAACATTGTTGTTAAATGTTTCAGAGGTTACATGGAGATATTGGTGTGTGTGTGTGGTGTGTATTTTGTGTTCAGGTCAAGAGGTGGATAATGTATTGTAAGTATAAAGTTCATAATACTAATCAGATAGAATAAAACGCTTGCAGGTGTGAAAAAATGTTGATTCAATAATATGAATTGAGATAATGGTATTAAATAGAAATTGTAATTAAAAGAGAAGTAATAATTGAAAGGTGAATTAAAATTATATTTGGTTTGAATTGTAAGAAATAGACATTGATAAATATGTTATCTAAAAGATTTATAAAAAAATTGAAAAGTGCAGCAAGCAGATATGCCAGTATATGATGTAACCAGAATGTTTAGACTATGTGAGTGTTGACAGAGTGTTTATGAAAACAAGTCTGGCACACAAGTGTTTATATAAACGGGTAGGTTGTGTGACCAATGTTTACAGCCAGATTTGTTGAAGCTGATAACTGTTGTAGCTTGATGAATCAGTATCTTGAGCAAAACCTTATTGTGACATAAAAGGATTGAAGTTAATTTTACAGACAAAATAATAATGAGGTAATTATTGCAACTTAGAGTTTGAGAAATTAAATACAATTGGTAATTAAATTAATAGAAAAGATGATTTTTAATAATGAACTTGTAATAACGAATTTAACTTTATTTTCAAATTGGAATTATAAATTAAATACTAATTGATGAAAAAAAAAATTTAGTAGTTAAGGATACCTTGTATAATCTATGTATTATTTTGGAGGGCAATATTGTATGGGGAATATTATTCAATTTAACTGGAATTTATGTGTACTACTGTAAACCTATATTGTTTTATTAATACTATATTTTTTTTTTGGGTCTATAATATAAAATGAGCCAGTACGTTGTCAATGAACCAGTACGGCTAAGAGGAAACGAATCCGTTGTGGGATATGGAGTGATGGAAGGCCGCTTGTCGATTTGTTAATTAAATGTTTCAAAGTCAGGCAATACTGGGGCGGGTATCTGTCCGAGCTTATGGTGGTGGGATCTCGAGTAGAGAAGTCCCGTAGGATCGGATGGGTGCTGCCACAGTCGCCAGACTAGGGGGGTGAGAACCCATGATTTTAGTCGAGTGTTCAGGGGGGTTGCGGCGCCATATCCTCACTGATCCCCTTAGGGTTTAGGCAATAAGAGTTTGAACGCTCCGGCCTTCAATCTCTTATTGGGGGGTATTGTAACTGTACAGAATTGTGAGCCACCCCAGTTTAATTTTATATAAATTCAAATCATCAATTCCATCCAGTATCAAATTGCCAGACTTCACCTGTAGGGAGCCTCAGTACAGCAATGCACAGTGTTAGCCAAAACAATTGTACAGACGTATTGCGTAACCGCCCAGCAGCAGCCTTGTGACACAGTCTACAGTCTGCAGTGTGTCATTAGAAAGTGAACAACAGACAGCCAGCATCAGACAGTAAAGGTGGTGAATTTAAAAACAGTGGCCTCGGGCTTACAAGATAGGCCGTTAAAACAAATACGGCCTATCTAATAACGTGTAAAAACTTAACTTTTAAATAAAAGTGTATAACCAATAGCGCGGCCAACCTAAACGAGCTAAGTGTTCGAAAATTTATGTCGGCCGACAAAACAAAACGAAATGTTATTTTAAAGTGGATTAAAATAATAGTGGCGCATCAACCTAATATGAAATAATCAATAACAGTACCGCGGTTAAACAGTGTCAAAACTAAATTATGGTGTGTTAAACAGTGCATTCACAGCAGAGGTGCAAAACAGCGGAGTTCTTCAGACGTTAAGTATTAACTGAGTTTTAACCAAGATTATTTTACCTTTTTCCCCAGAGTATAATTCAATATAAATAAATTGTAAATCTAAAATGTACATTAGAGATCTCGAAGTGGGGTTTAAATAGAACGACAAAATCAAAGAACGAATGTGTGTGAGTGTGTAGCTAAATCACGTATTGGTTCATTGCAAATAATAAATAGTTGTGGTATACCATAGTTGTCATAAGCTAGTTAATTAAGAAATATTTTGTTACTATGTTTGATTTCACAAATTGTTACTCATTCAACAAGTATTTAATCTAAATGTCATGAAAGAGAGACGAAGTAGTTATTTTGCATAATAAACCAGAGGCAATTTGTTTTAGCACAAACGGTGTATTTGATCTTTGCCCATATCAAATCCAAATAATCCTTTTTGCAGCAGTTTCGTCTGAACGACTTTTGGACCCTAATCAGAAGGTAAGAGAAAGAGATTGGCAATTAATTAATATTGTTTCATTGGCCCCGAACAGGGACCCGAGTGTTATATATTTGTCGTAATTAATATTGTCTCAATAGTATTAGTCGGGATATATTTACAGTGCAGTCCTAGTTTATTGTTGGGCAATTACAAGTGATTATCTGGCGATATTACTGTGTGCGTTCAAGTGGTTATTAGTTAAGTGTTGTTTTATAATCGGACGGTATATTGTAATACAATTGTGTTTTAATATTAGTTGACATTTATTTGTGTGTGAACAATTTTTATTTGATTTGTTATAAGAGACTGTGTTGTTAATTACGAACTGTTTTAACTATGAAAATTAAAGCTGGTGATAAGTGACTTAATTGGTGTCTTGTATTTTGTTTCCACTGTACTATGATGATGCAGTAAACCGTCGTAACAATATTATATATATGTCAAATGAAGGTTACTTAATGCACAGTATATCGTAGATATGTAGTAATTAGCATCAGAACAGAATGTTATGAATAAATAAGTTTGTATTTTTATAGGTATGAGAAGTAAGTCCATGTTTGAAAACACTGAAAATGGCACCGACACAAATGTGAAATTAAAAATGATTGATACAGCATGGCATGGTGCTGAAGCATTTCACTATCTTATGCTGGCACATAGGCAGTTGTATGAAGGTGAGAAATTTTTTAAACATTAATTTACATAAATAAAGAAGTCACACTTAGTTTACTTAAATAAGTATAATTATCATTGTCATCAAACTAGCGCTATACTTCCAGATTTTTTCACTAAGCAAATCTAATTGTTTCTATTCACATGTGTATATAATTTCAAGTCTGTTTTCTAGATTCATATAATAATGTAAAACACCAAATCTCAAATTCCACACAGCACATATTTAGAATTATTTCTTTGTAACATCGTCAGTTCAAAACATCATGTTGATGTGATGTGGAAAGTATGTCACATGATAACTTTTGAATTTATCTATTGGTTTCAAAACTGATCCCTCCAAAAAATAGAGGAAGCCAAAAATTTGTGGGGATCCAAGTTTTGAAAAAAATCACAAAAGTTCATGTGGGTGGGGAAAACAGAAATATCATATTATTGTATTACTATCGTATTAAAGGAAATTTGAACAAAATGTGAATTTAGTGTTTCTTTTTGAAAATTTCAAATTTTGAGAAATCAGGGACCAAAAGTGGGTGACAGTTTGGATGAAATTGCAAAAATTCATGAGTCGTATCAAATTAAAGGGAATTTTTAACTAACTGAATGTAGTGTACAGTTTTGGAAACATCAAAATTGTTGGTTCCCAAGGCCCAAACAAAATGATCAAAGTTTTGAAATAACTGTAAAAATCAACCTGGGTGTCAAGACTAAAGGGAATTTTACAGAATTTAGTTAGTTTTGTCATTCAAGGATGAGGATTATTTTGACATTTATTTTCAGGACATGCAGAAGCAGCTATGCAATCAGCTCTCTGTTTAAAGAGTTATGAAGATGTTTTAAGTAATGAAGAGGTATACTCCATATTGGCACTAGCAAGTTCCGCTTGCCAAGCTTTTGGAACATGTTCACGGGCGTTTATGAAACTCGAAAGTTTAGACTCTGTAAGTACAATGACAGCCTTTAATTGAAGTGTTTTCAATAAGAATGTCTTCCTTACTTAAAACAATGTAGTTTGAGGTCTGGATATTAAATGACAGGACTAATTCTGTAACACTTTGATGCCAATGAACATCACTTGACGTCCTTCGAAAACTTCTGAGAATCCAGTTGACATCAGCAGTTTCACTGTGTTTTTATATGGTACTTATATATAAATATGTAATTTGAGCTCAAAAATGGGGCTTATAGTATTTAAATCATCCACTAGTTTGCAGTGGCATTCACTTTTGTAACAACCGGTGACGGAAACTCAACCATGTTATTGTGTTCAGGGCCATATTTCAAATATTACATTATTTCAGTAAAACAAAAATAACACACATGTAAATGTATATAACTGATTATAGTGTAAATAGGTTGTAACATATTTTAGTGTGTTTATAACAAATAATAATAACTCATGAGTTTCTCATAACTACATCGATGTTTTGAAAAGTAATTGTAGGAAACATAGACACCTAAATCATATACAGCCCATAACATTTTAAACAGGATATTTAGGTATTTATAAAGATCTTTGTAACTCATATTTTTATTGTACGATGTAGAACCTATAGAATTTTAAGTGAATACAAAAAAGGCCTGTTGTGGGCAAAGAACAGTCATTTTAAGGTCCTGGTATCAGAGTGTTAATTATAAGTTCATACTTTTAATTCCCTTGTACTTCAATACATGCCACTTCAGCTTTAACACACTACTGCATGTTATTTGCCATTACTCAAAGATGCTTTTTACAGTTTCTGTAGCTATCCAAGGACTATGGTCTTTTTTTTGCCTTGACAAATGATAAAAAACACATTTTTCTGAATACAGTCACAAAAATTCCTTCACTATGCGAGCTGCTGCGTTGTCCTGAGGTATCCATGTTGCCACAACTCTGGTTGCCATTTCCTCACCCTTTCTTTCCAATCTGAAAGAACTAGATATAACAATGCTTGTTCATTGTAGTCTATCCCATTTGTCAACTCTTTGAAACCATACTGTTGACATAATAGAAAACAACCAGTTTGGCCTTGAATTTTGATTTGCTGTGGTGCTCTTGTCAGTTGATTTTTGTCTCAAGATTGTAGTGAAGTGTTTAATCCACAGTACTGAGTGTTTTATCACAAGTGTATCTATCACCCTTTCTGGTCAAGGGTTGAAGTCTGTACCTATCTTGGTGTAGATTTTCATAATTTTAAGGTTATTTTTTGTGAATTTTCCTTAAACTTTCTGTTTTGAGTATTTACTGTTTTTACCAATACTGTATTTGGCAGTTGAATTTGCTTTAATTTAGAGTAATTTCTACAAAAAAAAAAGTTTTTTTTTCTTTTTCTTTTGGACTTACTTTCAGTATCCTATTGACTTTTCTCAATTTGTAGTGGGAATTCAAGTGCCTGCACATACAACTTGACAATTTTTCCCATAAGACTTGTTAGTAACTATAAAGATTCAGTTACCATTTTGTTCGTATAACTAAGCCTATGCATTAATGTGTTGCTAGTGTTTGTACGGACTTCCATTGGGATGGAAGTGTAATTTATAGGACTGGTTTAGGAGAGTCAAAGCTCATTGTTGATATACATTGTTTATACTGAGAGTGTTGTATTCTGATAAGTACAGTTCCATTATTTGAAAGCCAGGCCAAACCATAATATTGTAGTGTTACAGTGATATTGTGTATTATGATATTGTGATGTTCATTGTGTCTGTTTTGTTTTCTTCATGAGACACGTAGAGAGCTACGAATATGATAGTATGTTTTCGTCTTTAATGCAAGTAAACATATGTGAGGTTATACAGAATACAGTAGTTTTAAAAATTGTTTTGTTTTTTTATTTTGGAACTGACCTTGTTGACATCATGAAAAATACATTAGCAGTTAATCCAATACATTTTAACATTTAATCCAGTAATCTCATTTGCAAACGTTCATGGCTTTTATTAATAACAGTATGTTTTCCAGTCTAACACATGTTTTATTTCTCTTAAAACCAAATGTTTCGCCCATACTATGATGAGGCATCCTCATTGACTGGTCTCAGTCTAGCCAATGAGGAGTCCTCATCATAGTGTGGGCAAAACATTTGGTTTTCAGAGAAATAAAAAAAGGTTTATCTGAAAAACATTGTTGTTATTGTAATTCAGTGTATGCCAGTATTACTGAACAGTAAGAAGAATATTTACAAAGTAATATCTCCATCTATAACATTTGTGTAAAACTTAGAAATATTTATTGTGTGTGTGTGTGTGTGTGTGTGTGTGTGTGTGTGTGTGTGTGTGTGTGTGTGTGTGTGTGTGTGTGTGTGTGTGTGTGTGTGTGTGTGTGTGTGTGTGTGTGTGTGTCTATCGACTATGTACTTGATCCGTTAATGGATTCCCGTCTTGGGTCCCTCGAAACTGTCGGATTTCTTCTAGCTTCTGATTCCATAGGATGTCACTGTTTATTTGATTGTCTGGTTTCACTTCCCACCTTCGGTCTGGTGAATCACAAATCATCCTTATATTACATATTGTACTGATTGGGATGACCCCCTTGCTCCCAGTTAATTCTGCTATCCATTCTCTGTCTTCATATCTCATAGTTACTTTTGATAGTCTCATATCGATAATTGCAGAACACTTTCTTAGGATATCACAATCAATTAAGATTTCGAATGGTAAATTATGAGCAATTAAGAATATCATTGGCAGTGTCTCACCATCACTCATTGTAATGGTCCAAATTTGTGGGTATTTTTATTTTATTTCATTTTCGGGGTTTCATAAAAATATATTGTAAAATTTAATCCCATTGTGACAGACCACGTGGTGAATGGAACAGTTTAGAACAAAGGCAAGACGTAATAGCATTGTGCAATCAGTTGAGGTATGTAGCCACCTCAAGTTTCCAAGAACTATGCGAGCATGTGACCGTGCGCTCGGACCCCTCATACGAGCATGTGCGCGGGTGGGGACGTAAGCAGGTCAACCGACGCTATCGAAAATGGCGCTGAGACGAAGTTTTGTGAGACCTACAATCCGTGCTGAAGGAAATGTGGCTAAGTCACCGCCTATTTAGTGACGTCAGCCAGTGCCACACAAATATCTACTATGATACTCTGGCAAACTTTTACATGGCTTAAATGGAAATTACGAACGACGACGAAACAACAGGCTTTGGGTTCCATCAAAAAAACGAAGTAATCCAGTTGGCCGTGAAAGGAGACGTTGTCTGGCCAGACATCCGCCCTATGAATTTCTTTATCCGGCCTAAGAGACAACCGCCTCTTAAATTTCTCGATTTCAAGTAAAAAGTGAACTACCTGTTGAAATTATGTGGCAGCGGCTAATATTTCTCAGTGTATAACAGATCCAGTTAGTTTCGGACACACAAATCAATGAAAACGTGAATAGTGAGATCTAACGGAAACCACGTTGCCGGCCGGGAGTATTACACAACATGTCTAGGGGTAATTAAAATGATCAGGGGAGGGTGTATTAAAATTAATGGAGTGAATGTGAGAATGGGCTGGCTGGGCTACCTACAATAGACGTAAGTAATATAATTTAAATATACCGTTGTAAGATGTATGAACCAGAGTAACAAAATTTTGAAAACCATGTGAGAAAATTTATTGAAAAAATAACCTTTAACGTTGCAATATTTGACAATTAAAAAATCATAATTTCTCTTCATAAAATGTGCAGAGTAAGTCATTTCACTAACCTATGAAACACATGTTTGTATCCGACGTACGTGCGATCGAATCCTGGACCCAGAAAGAACCTTTACAGGTAGGTGGAATTAAATTGTAATTTTGCATTTTATATATTTAAAAAGTAGATTAACTTCACATCATTACTTCTAGAGATACTTGTCTCTTAATGGTTTTATTCTGCCTTCCAGTGGCTCCAATTAAAACAATGTTTCTTACTGGTAACGTGGGTAAGCTGATCTTACTCTCTTTTTGAATTTTATCATACATATTTGTATCAATCAGGGACACATTGGCACCTGTGTCAATCATAAATTTTACAGTTACACCATATACCTTGGCAATAACATAGGCAATTTCGTTATCCGGTTGTTTGATTAATGTGGAGTTTTCTTCCATTAACTCCTCACGGATGTTCTTCAGATAGTGGTTCTGAATTATTGTTATTGTTTCGTCATTAGTCTCATTAGTTAGTCTTGTTAATAACCCAATAGATCGGATCAGTGACGGGTCCTGTGGTATTCTCACTGCCGCTGCTCGTTTAAATGTTGGGCGTTGCCTTCGGCGCGGTCCTCTGATCTGATGGGGTGATTATCCTCAGTGGTTTGCATTCTTTCCGAGTGGTCATTGAAAGTTATTCGTTCTCGACTCCTTCTGTTTTCTTCAGCACTCCGGCTCCTTGGTCTTCTATAACCACGTCTTCCGTCGTTTCTACTCTCGGCATTTATATAGTTTACCCGTCGCCTGTATGTTTGATTCGGCCCCGACTGGTTGTTATTGTGGTATTGATTGTTGGGCCTGTTGTAACCACCTCCATTTTGGTTATTTCCCCTGTTGTAGGAATTATTTGGATTGTTACTGTTGTGGAAGTAATTCTGGTTATTATTCCTCGGATAATTATGGTTATTATTATTATTATTAAACCCTCTATAATTAGTGGGGTTGGCTGGCGGATGATTAGCCGGTGTATGGTTTCCTTGCGGCCCACTTGGATGATTTCTATTATCATAGTTTCGGTAGTTCGGGGTGTTCTTTTGCCTGTTCAACACATAATGTTTTTCCTGCTCATATTCCCCCAATAACGCGGCCATCTCTTGAATCGTCTTGATTCTTCCACTCAATCGGCTTTTGGTGATTTCTCCATCGTAGTGGTATGCCAATTGGGTCACCAAGCACTCTTCAGGGATGTTAGGTTCGAGGTTCCTAGCTACACTAACCTTATCTAAGAAGTATGCGGTTGGAGATTGTCCCAGGTAAGGGTCCAATCGGCCGTTGCTGATGTTATTTCTGACCACGTGCTGTGTCGCCTCCGACCAGTACTTGTCCTTGAATAGTTTTTTAAATTCATTAAAATTATGTATATCTGGTCTCACAGCTGTCAACCAATTGTCGTGAACTCCCTTGAACATTTCGTCGATCATGCCCTTGATTACCATCCACCATGTCTCCCTGGTTCGGGCTAGGTTCTCCTCTACCCGTTTTATGAATTCAATTGGGTTTCGTTTGTAATTTTTGAAGTTTATTGTTTCTCTATTCTCACTACATGATATGTGTGAGCTCATCATTGGTCGGTCCTTCAACGCATTTATCTCCTCCTGGAGGCGTAGTTCTCTTGCTCTAAATTCTGCTATTTTCCCTTCTTGGGCGGTTGTGGTGTCCTTCACCTCACTTACCGATGCATCCAATTTGCTATAATTCTCTTCGACTCTGGTCTGTATTTGTTCCAATTTGTTATTTGTTTCTTTTTGGCGTCCTTCAACCCTCCTTTTACCTTCACCTTCAACTTCATTCACCTTGATCAAAATTTCTTCTCGGACTTGCAACACTATTTCGCTGGTTTTCTCTATCTTCTCTTCCGTCTCCATTACAGTTTGTTTCAGTTCTTCTCTGTACTCCGTCAATTGTTGCTGTAATGTATCCTGGTTGTATTCAATTTTATCATTCAGCGTTTCAATATCCTCTTTCATTAGTCTCAATGTTTTGCTGGTTTTCTCATTACTCTTCTCTATTTTTTCTCTGATCAATTTATTCTCCTCCTTCATTTTCTGTGTCAGGGTTTCATTTAGTGACTCAAACTTCATGTCTAGTTTTTCATCTATTTTCTCCTCCTGCTTCTTAAAATTGTTATTAATTGACTCAAACTTCTTATTCAATTCTTCTTTGTCTTCTCTTCTCTCACTGTCCTCATTAATTTCTTCCTTAGTGCTGTCCAATTTTTCCTTCATTAATTCCCATAATTGCAGCAAGTCCATGCCTGCTCTGGCTTCCGCCTGTTGTGTGGGTTTATCTGTCTCTACAGGAGTTAATAATTCTTCTACATCTTCTACCGAAGTTATCTCCTTTTCCTCCATTCTGACGTCTTTCTCGACCTCCTTTTCTGATCTCTTGGCTCCCTTTTCCGCCTCCTTCTCACGTATCTTGGTCTGGTATCTCGTATCGTGCTTTGCCGGTTCCATTTCTGTAGTCGCCGCTAGGATTTGTAAGGTCTAAAGGTATGTTCTCTTAATTATCCTAGCCCTACTAGTTGGCGCACCACTTTGTAATGTTTCTTTTATGGGGTGTATATTTTGGTAGAATGCGTGTTATTCTGCCACACATTGGATGCGTCACTTTGTAATATCGACTGTTACGGGGTGTTTAAGGATTAGTGGTTCTGTAATTCGTTCTATTACTCGTATAGTAAATGTGTGCGTGACGAGCGTTTTTTAATTCGCTCGTTGGGTTCATGGTATAGTATGGGTGTATAATTGATGTTATTAATCAGTTCAATAAATTCTGTCAATGTTATTTGCGTGTAGCGAGTCGGGTTGTACCTGTTCTTACCATTTACGGGCAAACCGTATCTCTCGGCGTTTGGTTTGAATATTGCCGCCTCGCCACCTGATTGGCGCACGCCGTCTTTCAGTGTCGACTTCGCTAACTGTGATGTTTTGTTGTTTCACTTTAATAATTTTCTATGTATTAACTTATTTTGTACTAATCAAACATACAGCGTTGCAGAATAATAATATTTATTAACCCTTTAATAGTTTTCAGTTAGTTAGTAGTACATTATTTTATTTTAGCACCGGCTTTTACAGTTGCTCAGTTGGCATGCTCAGTTGAAATGTATTCCGTACACGCCGCTTGGCGAGTAGCGTTGTTTTACAATAAAATGTTTTACACAGGGGGTGTTAATAAGTCCTTTTGGCTACAGAAGTATTGGATTACGGCTAAAATGCACAAATTTATAATAATTCTTAAAACTAGGTACACAATAATTATTATTTTAATACATCCAAGTAAGTAATCATCAATGAGAGTTAGTCTAATTTTTGGTTAGGATTTTGTCAACAAGTTATGTTTATTAATTATTTATTATAGCTCAGTTTAAATAATTATCAATTGATTAAAGTTCAATAATAGTGATATTATAAATACTTTCAATTCTAGTTCAAAATAGTGATCAGTGAAGTGAAAATTGTGATTTGTTATTATGGATAGAAAAATTGGGGATTCGTTTTTAGTGAGATTATTGTTTATACTCATCAATTCTCGATGGGGCTTCCGCGATGCTCGTCTGCTTCTTCCGGATGGATCTGGTCGTCTTCTATTCTTCGGAATTTCATTAATCTCGTCCAAACGGTTTTTTCCATAAAGTTCGGCTTCGTACTCGTTCTGCAATCGTCCGTCTTCTTGGGTTGAAGTAGGTCACCTCTGGTCTTCCTTCGGGATGAGTCGTCAGCTATGATTCCAGAAGTCTTCTTGATTTCCACGGATAATTTTGGTTTGTGAAAATTTTAATAATAAATATATTATCAGGTGTTCCCTGGACTGCTATTACTATCTTCTTTTCTTTCGATTTCCGTCAAAATTTGCTTATTTATGATAAAATTTGGGTTGAGAGCTGCATACATCCGCCCTCGGCGTCGGTCAATAATGGATTAACGAAAATTCAACGGTTTTTTGGCAATAAATTTCGGTTGCTATGGTTACCTAATAAATTATGCTAATTCTCATTGGTCGTTAATTTTAAGTCATTGTTACATTCTAACGTCTTATTTTAGTTTAAATCTACAAAATATCTTCAAATGAAGATTTCCTTCTTATTTTAATAGCTAGATTTATTACCTGAATACCATTGTTCATGATTTTTGATAAGGATCATTTTGATACCCCTCATGGTTACTTTTGGGTAGCTAATCACATTTTTGTTATTTTCCTTATTTATATTTTATATATATTTTATCTAAAACTGGATGTTATTTATCCATTTTGGTATTAGGAATACCCACTTAACTTGTTTAAACATTTGGTATATTCTGCTTTGATACTGGACTATGATTTGTTCTTTAATTTACAAAACTCTTCATTAACAGTTAGGCCTAGAACCTAGATTTTCCTATACTACTATCTAACATTTCTTTGTAACTTCTTACCTTCATGTTTGGTACTTTAAAACAATTTTTTAACAGAAACAAGTAATAAACATTGGTGTTTCTAACTACATTTCTTATTATAATAATAAACATTTCTTGACAGGTTCAAGCCTGAAATAAAACTTCTAACTACCCTTCTGTTCCTTACTACTATCTGTTTCAACTGATGATTCATCATATTATATTGGTTTTTTAAACAATAATAACACCCTTATTATACTACTGTTAAACTATACTTTACACAATATATTCTATTCCCTCATTCCTTCACTAGAAAACAGTGTCTATTGTTCTTGTTTGCCTTTCATTCCAATGACTTAATTACTATCTTATTTTATAATTCTTATTAACTATTGCTTAACTTAATCACATTATAATGACTTCCTCTTACTTGCTAGTACAAAGTTTATCACAGGTCTTCCAGTTATTCTAATACAGTCTACTAACTAAAATACTTTTTTAAGTTCAACCACTACACTTTTTTCTTCTTCATAGAAGGTTTTTGATTTATTCACTTTCACTTATTATATGCAACATGCTATTACTGCATGTCACCACTTTTGTATTAATATACTCTTTCTTCCACTCACTTGACATTATTCACTGGGTGGTTTATTTATGTTAATATCATCATGGGGTTACTGGTTATAAGTATTTATTTTATTTTCCCTTCACTAATGATCACTTTTGGTTATTAACTGTGGCCTTTATTTGCCTCAGGGTATTATTTACTGGTTTTGATTATTTTTTATCACTATTCAATTTGGGTGTGTTTATTATTAACTCCCTATCTTATATTTATAAATACATTCCTTCATTAGTAAAATATACATAACATTACTATCTTTCTTATTTGTCATTATTACCCTAGGTACATCTCATCTATACTCTAATTACATTAGTGCATTTGTTAACATACATTTTAATGGTCATTATTAGGGATTTACAATGTTCGTTGTCAGTTTCTTGATTACATTTAGTTCTTGGTTCCTTCTTCCTTGTTCCATTGTTCTTTCTTGTATTTATCCGATCTATTGTGTCAAGTCATCGTCAGTTTACCAGTCATTTGTCATTTGGTTATTAGGTTATTAATCTCTGAGTTTATAAGTTGTTGCCTTTTATTCTTGTCTTCAGCTTCTTTGTTTTATAATTAATTATCAATGTATCTTTCACTACCTTATGTCATGTTACAATATATATATATATTGTTACAACAAAAATAAGCCATCCCAGTACCAGGGATAAAAAAGATGATAATAAATATAAATATACTTCATATTAAATAAAATGATTAAATATAAATAAAATATAAAGACAGTGACACGACAAACAACGACATGACCTAACCCGAGTGATTGACCAAACAAACAGGAAAACGTCAAAGAAGGGAAAAAACCAGAACCAAAGAAGAATAAAGACAAGTGAAGGAAGTGAACGAATTCATAATACCAAATAAAATAAAACCAAATGAGAAGGGGAGAACCGAATTAAAATGAAGCCAATTGAAAATGAAGGAGAAGAAGAAGAAAAATGAAGAGGAAACGAAGTGAAACCAAGGGATAAGAAACACCACAAATATAAAAGGGAGAAATGGTACACTCAAGTATAATATTGGGAATAAAACCAATAATTATCCAATACCAGAAATAAATATTATTCTCAATTAAATAATTAATGTAACTGTTTTAACCAAAACCCAATAAAGTAATATTATAAAAAGAAAAAGTATACTAACCCAAAAATTAGAGTTAGATATAGTAAAAATCTATAGGAAAATAACATTAATAATACTGTGTATAATTTGTAAAGAAAGAAATAGTGAGAAAGTGACAAAGAGAAATAATTATAGGGATTACCCACTAAGAAACACTTAATGTAAACAGTTAAAAAGTGCAATAGTGAAAGTGTGAAACCCCAAAATGGTTAGAAACCATAATAATGATAATAAATAAGATAACCATAATATTGATAAATGCTCAATAATCAATAAGAAACAATAATTGATTAATGGTGAATCCAATAATAATTAAGAGTAAGGTTTTAATGATAGCATTAGATGTAAGCACTTCATAATGTGAAATAAACACTGAAGAGTGATGAGGAAACACTATGTGATTAAAAGTGATACAAATTAGTAATTAGAAATATAAAGTTTTAATAATAATAGTAAATGTAAACAATTAGTAATATGAAACGAACACTGGAAAGTGATAATAACATTGTTAATTAAGAGATTTAAGATTAATTGTAAACGATTGTATTTAAAAGGGGAGTATCCCATGAAAAGATAAACAGTAAAGTGATACTAGTTTTATTGGTTATTAAAATGAACTTTGTCCCTGTTTACGGGCTAATTAAAATTTATTTATGTTAAAATATTGAAACTTCCAGGGTCTCATCAGGTGTACTCATTAGCAGAGAGAAACAGGTGAACGCAAATGACCAACACACATTTATGGTTAACGAACCCTTTTTACTTTATTCCCATCTCGTCAATTTCTTTTATAATATTGTGATTATATTTGGCCACGAGGCTCAATTAAGAAAACAACTCATTATTTAAAAACAAGAAATCAAATGAACTTAACTACTATATAATTGCGCAACCAGCACTTCTTAATTATAGATTCTTTACATTCACACAAACACGCACACTTTCATGCAGTACATTTGTTTTATTTTGAGCTCATTTTATAGTAAAAAACATTTCTTTCAATGACAAATTTGAATTGTGTTTGAATTTATTTATGCCTGGTTGAAAAATTATATTATGCCTCGTTCTGTTACTTATCTGTTTACAACCGGTGAGTCCATCTTACTGCGCACTTTTAACTATTTCTTATATTTTCTTGGTTTCCCGCACTTTACTGAAATAATGTACTTCTACATCGGAAACTGTTAATTAATTTTGGGCGATTCCGACCCGATTTTTGTTGATATTTTCACATTTTTGTCATATGCGGGCCCGCAGAAAACGTTCCGGAACTTTGTATATGTGTACCACTCGCGAGTGGTGGAGTTAGACTGAGCTAGGCCAACGGTACTATTTTGTGAAGCGGCCGTTGCTGTAATACCAATTCTCATTGTTTTATACTTTGTATTCCTATGCCAGCAGACTGTTTTTTGTTACACCACTGCAGTCAACAACAAGGATCGCCTCTGACGTAAGATGGCCTGACGATCGTTACATAATTTGTTATGCTGTTACATAATGTGTTTACCGTTGTGTATGTCCTTGAAACTGCCCTTGGCACAGTTTGTCGGTTGTTTTCACTTGTTTTTCAAAATATTACTGGATAATTGTCATGTATAAAGGAAACAGCAGTGCTGCCACGGTTGCTATTTCCACTACCACTGAATTTACCTCATGTTTATAAGTTTTGTCCCTACTATTTAAAAACAATGTTATCGGCTTTATTAAAAAAATACAAATTTCCTTATTACCCCAGGTAGGCCAAAATGACATGTTACAATACCCCCCTCAATGAGATATTTTGTGCCGAAGCATAAAAAGTCTCATTGACACATTCATACTTGCTAGAGGGATCAGCCAGGATATGTCGCCACAACCCCCTGTATGGTTTACAAAAAATAATCAACTTACCCTTGGTCCGGTGACCGTGACTGCACCTGAATGACAATACTGGACTTCTCTCTCGAGATCCCAACACCGTAGAGTCAGACAGATACTTAACGCCCCTGCTCTGACGCGCTGGCCAGCTCAGGTCCGCCGCCACAGCATCACCAAACACTGAAACAACAAATCAAATATCAAATAGTGGCCTTATACAACACCATATCCCCAACTGATCTGTTTACCCCTAGCGGTGCTGGTTTGCGTTAAGAAGCACTGGTTTTTTTTTTTTTTATATTCTTACTTCTAACATATATACGAAGACCTAACGACACAACATGACATCCCTTTTTTAAAATTCCCTAATCTCATTGTATCTACTTGCTCTTGTTGACTTTTATCCCAAAATTCAAAATTATTGCCCTGATTCCCATCAGAATTTAAATAAACATTTCCCATTACCATATTACATTTCTCTTATCCCCAACTTAAAATGCATTTAAAATATTTAAATTCATAAAATTCTCTCTTACACTAACAAACACAATACAACATAAGAAAACATAGTAACTATACACTTTATTTGCATATAAAATCATAAAATTATCTTTTAAACTCACTTTACTTTTATTAATTCGTTTCTCAAAAAAATTATTTTTTTTTTTTTTATTTTTTTTTATAACTCATTGAAAATTTTAACTATCATAAATTTATTTCATTTTTAGTAATAATCTTTAAATACAGAAAACTTATTATTATATTTTTATAATCCTTATTCCTAACATACTACATGCAATCAACTCAATAAAACATAATAAACACAATATATAAAATATCTAGTGCATCTATTTTTTCAAATTTTAACAAAATTAATTAATAGCGAGTCATCCTTACTAAAATGCAACAAAATTTTTTTTTTTTTTAATTCGTTACCCCCCTTGGGTAACCGCCCTGCCACACACACTATGACCCCCCCTGGACTGTGGCATCCAGTTGCGTCCACAAGGACTGAAATTTTGGAGGAATGTGACATCTCCGTGTCCTTGCTTCTGCTTTACATTTGAACATCTGAATATGCGCCCTTAATGCGGGTCTACCACCTGGCTCTGCTGTCCCTACTCGGACAGAGTGGCAGCCGCTGTTCCATAGTTTGGTGATTCCCCTAAATTTCACCCCCCATTAATTTCTAAATACACCTTTACAATGATAACAGCTATGGCCAGTATGGTCAGCGCGTAATCGTAATGTGCCCCAACCATAGCTGTTTAAGCTAAACCAATTCCACGGTCAAGGTTCGGTGAGGCCGTGACCGCCCGAAAAGTTGGGGAATCACAAGTATAATATATATTTTTTTTTTTAATTAAAATTAACAATTTATATTACATGACATTTCTAGTCTTAGTGGTGTTTTAACCTCATACATTTCTTTCTTAACTTTCCCTACCTTGATGTTCATTTACATAAAATACATAATGTGTGTATAAACAATAATAATAATTTATAATAATAGAATATAAAAAATGTCTGTTTATGTATGAAAACTTGAACATCTACAAATACATCCATCATCACTCAGCTAGATAATACTTTTTTAATTGGGTCACATTATAAGTTCCTTTTATTTCTCGAGTTTGCAAATCTACTAAAACATAAGCATTCTCCATTTTCACTTGGCTAACCTCATATGGACCGTCATACAATAGGAAGAATTTCTTAATTTCTTTGTCCAATGCTGATGATTGATCGTGATTTTTTATTAATACTAGTTGTCCTACCTTGTATTGTATGGGTGTTAAATTCTGGTCATGTCTCCGTTTCCGTTGTTCAGCCTTACTCAGCAGGCGCTCCCTAGCGATTATCAATTTCCTATCATGTGGTATCTCCGTCCGGGTTGGAAACTTTACTAGCTCTTCTAATATGCATGACGGCCTTCTCTGAAACATTAACTCACATGGGCTGTAACTAGTGGATTCATGTAAACTATTGTTAATATACCACTCTATCTTACACACAAAAGTTGCCCACAAAGAATGTTTTTTATGGCAAAAAGTTCTGAACATTCTCCCTAACTCCCGCATAACCCGTTCACTTGGATTTGACTGTGGATGATACACTGATGTATGTTTAACTAAAATATTTTCCCAACCTAAAGTTTCCCGCCAAGTGTTGCTGGTGAACTGCGAACCATGATCTGATAACACTACTTGAGGCTTACCTACTTCAACAAGGTATTCATTTACTATTTTCCTAGCCAACACTGATGAGGTTGCCTTTTTAATCGGGTACAGTTTTAAAAATTTAGTAAAAACATCTAATACAACAAATAAATAGTTTACCCCTCCTCGACCTTTGGGTAAAGGGCCATATAAATCAACAGCAACTAATGCTAAAGGACTGTCTGGCATTACATGCTGCATTAAACCCTCCTGTTTACGATTGTTTACTTTAGCTTTCTGACAAATTTCGCATGTTTGTAATATCTTACGCACTGTTCTTTCCATATTATTAAATTTACATGACTCCTTTAATATATCACTACATTTCTTGGGGCCTATATGACCATACCTTAGATGGCAATCTCTCACTACTTCAGGTATTATGACTTTAGGGATACACAACTTCCAATCATCTCCCTGTTCATTTGCCCAATGAAATAAGTGTTTATTAAACAAACTAAAATGTTTCTCCCGCTTATGAGGTACGTTGGGTATTTGACTCAAAGCTAATATTATTTTGTTAAGTTCGGTGTCTTTCTCTTGTTCTGCGGCTAAGTTACTTATTAATTTTTTCATATCTACTTCCCCCGCTTCTCTTACTATAAATATTTTATAGGTATTTGCTATGTCTACTTCGGTGTTATTATCAAAATCTGTTCTGGATAGGACATCAGCTACTATATTTTCTTTACCCTTACAATACTCAATTGTTAAGTCATATTCTTGTAATATTAGCATCCACCGCACTAACCTACCATGAGTTAATTTACAGTTCTTTAAAAACGTTAAAGCTTGATGGTCGGACCTTATGATTACCTTATTTCCTAACAAGTACGTTCTGAACTTTCTACAGGCGAAAACTATTGATAACGCCTCCTTCTCCGTCGTAGTGTAGTTCTTTTCACTAGTTAATAGAGACCTACTTGCAAAAGCTACTACTTTGTGGTTATCACTCCCATCTAACTGAAACAACTCTACTCCCAAAGCAATGTCTGACGCGTCTGTGTGTATATAAAATGGCTCTGAAAAATTAGGATGAGCTAATATAACTGTGTTTAAAAATTTATTTTTTATCCGCTCGAATATATTTTGCTCTTTTAAATTCCACCGCCATCGATTGTCCTTATTTAATAAATGTCCCAATTATACTGTTAAATATGAATATTTGTCTACAAATTGCCTATAATAATTGCACAATCCTAAAAAACTTTGCAACTGTTTAACATTTTTTGGTATCGGAAAATTTTGTATTATTTCTACCTTCTTAGGGTCTGTACTGATACCCCTTGCTGAAATTATATGTCCTAAAAAATTAACTTGTTCTTTCAAAAATTCTGACTTCTTAAATTTAACTGTTATGCCATACTCATGCAGTCTACTTAGTACCCTATCTAACCTTTCACAGTGTGTATCAATGTCTGGTGATGTAATTACTATATCATCTACATAAACGGTTGTGAATTCTAAGATCTCTCTCCCTAGCACATAATCCAGGCATTTGATAAAAATTGAAACACTTACATTTAGTCCAAACGGTAGTCGGCGAAATTGGTAATTCCTACCGTTGTATAGAAATGCCACATATTGTCGAGACTCCTCTTCCAGCTCTATCTGCCAGTAGCCTGCAGTCAAGTCTAAGGTGGTGATGTATTTGGTCCCACTAACACGTTGCAGAATTTCGCTTACTGGTTCCGGTGATTCTCTGTCTGGAACAATTATTCTGTTTACCTGTCTTGCGTCTAAACATAATCTTATCGATAAACCTTTCTTTGTCACCACTACTAAAGGGTTGGAATATGGTGATGTAGATTTTTCTATTATACCTTCCCTCAACATTTTATTTATTTCCTCCTGTACTAAACCCCTCTTGGAGTATGGTACCGGATAGGTTTTAGGTGCAAAGGGTGTTTTTTCTTTAACGACTAATTTACCTTTAAAATTCTTTACTAAACCGGGTTCATCTGAAAAAACTGATTTATTTTTGTTTATTATTAGTACTATTTTCTCCCTGTCTTGATAGCTGAATTCCCCATCTTGATATAAGATTTTATTCATTTTCTCCTCCCAATTATTTTCATTTTCAAATAACTCATTACTATTTACTCTCAAGTTACAATAATTTATCATTAGGGATCTACACTCATTTATATCATTGTCAGAAATTAACATTCCCTTACTGATTATTTTTAAAGCTTTCATTCCTACCATTTTCTTTTGTATGAATGGTATTTCAACTATATTATTATTATTGTTTAATTTCATAGTCTGTGTGTAATAATTTAACTCTACTTTGAAATTATTTAAAAAATCATTACCTATTATAGCTCCCATATTTAGTCCTGGAATAACTAAGAAAGGTACATTTATTGTGTTCCCATTCACTTTTAATTGTAGTATTATTTGTTTAGTTACTTTTTTACTGCGAACACCCGTTACTCCTATAACGCTAATTCCCAGTACTGGTAATTGTGGAATTGTTTCTGTAGTCTGATTTTTGATTTTTTCAAACATTCTATCGTCTAGAGCAGTCAGTTCACTCCCTGAATCTACTAGAAAGATATATTTAGAATTAAACACTTCGGCTTCAAATTCTGTCATCCCGAAAACATTATTACTCTCACCCGCTTCTTCGTCAGATAAATCATTATGTATATTGGTAATTAGTGACCCTATTGTCATGTGATTACTAGACGGCTGGGGGCTTTCTTTTTCAACCGCCCTTATTAGTTTAACGGAGATGTGGAGGTGGTGGTTCACTGTAAACCCCCCTACTGTTTTGATTATGAGCTGGTACTTCCACGCCCTGAGTTTCGTTTGGGTTTCTAACATATCCCCCTCTACCTCTATGATTAAAATTTCCTGATACTCCTCGATTACTAGTAAAACCTCTCCCTCTATGATTCCCTCTAAATTGATCGCAACCCCTATTATAATTCTCCACTCTCCCTTGGGCACTACTCCTCGGACCCTGACACCGATAACATTGATTCCGCGACCCATTATAATTACTCGCTCCACAACTAGGGTTTGGACATAACCACGCCCCCTCCCCTGATCTACTCACATTACTAATAAAATGGTCTGGTTGTCTTATTTCAGTATTTGTTTGGTTCGATTCACTAACTCTAAACTGATACTTATTATCCTCTTCCTCTTTCATACTCTGGTATGCTTCTAATATTTTTTCTAGCTCTGCGATATTAGCAAAATCCCGGGTTCTGATTGTGGACCGTATGTCCTTGGGTAAATGTTTACTGATGTATCTTATAAAAGATGAAAGAGGCATTGGTGGTTCTAAATATTTAACCTGACTATATAGTCTCGTCACATACGATGTAATACTCATGTGCTTAATATTAAAATTGCCCCATCCCATTATGACACTACGTAACCCCTCTTGTTTCTCTTCTGACCAGTACTTATTTCTAAATGCTTGCTCAAACTCATTAAAATCTACCCAGTTATCGTTATGAGCATCCGCCCATATTTTAGCATCCCCTTTAAAGTACTTTAAAATTCTTACTAACTTAATCTCCCAACTTTCTTGGTTATATTTATTAAAACTTTTTATAGAGTTCAAAAATTGTATGGGGTTCACTCCCCTACTCTCATTACTAAAATATCCTAATTCTACTTCCACATTCACTCTTTCACTCACATTTCTTAATTTCTGGTTAATGGTTACATTCAAGTCTTCTCTGACTTTAACAATTTCACGCTCATGTTCTGCTTGTTTATTTTTTAAACTAGTTACATTAATCTTAATTGCATCAACTTGTTCAAAGTTACTTCTGAATTCGTCATTTATATTTTCCTGTATTTCACTTGCTCGTTTGACTTGTTCACACTCATTAATTATAAATTGAACATTACTGTCAATTTTGTCATTTTGCTTTTTAAATTTATCATTAAATTTACTTGTCAACGTGTCAAATTTTTTATTTGTCTCTAACATTTTCTCTTTTCGTTTTTCGTTATTTATTTTTATATCATTTTTCATCTCAGTTTGTATCTTATTGATATCACTAGTCAGTTCATCTCTCACTCCAACAATAGTCTCATTCATACTTTCCAAACGGCTATTCATATATATTTCACTCGCTTTCAATTCACTCCTCACATTCATGAACTCGTTATTTAAATCCATAAGTTTAACATTTATAGTATTTACTTCTGATTTGATCTCATTTTTAAATTCATTCAAACTCGTTTTCAGATTATAGTTTCCTGATTTCATCTCAGTTTTCATTCCTGACATCATCTCCATCATCAACGCTAATTGGTTAAATATATTTACCCCCTTGTCTTTACTACCCCCCGCTACTACAGTTTCGTCTACATTTGTTTCAACACTTTCATCAACAAAATCATTGGTTGTTACCATATGATCTTGCGTAATATTTAAAATTGATTCTTCTACGCTACCTCTACCTAAGTCTGCGTTCATATTTCCCTCTGCCATTTTTCGACCCGTTTGTAAATTTTTTGTTAAACTAATTTACAAAGTCCATGTTAAAGGGCGCCATTAAAGTGATACTAGTTTTATTGGTTATTAAAATGAACTTTGTCCCTGTTTACGGGCTAATTAAAATTTATTTATGTTGAAATATTGAAACTTCCAGGGTCTCGTCAGGTGTACTCATTAGCAGAGAGAAACAGGTGAACGCAAATGACCAACACACATTTATGGTTAACGAACCCTTTTTACTTTATTCCCATCTCGTCAATTTCTTTTATAATATTGTGATTATATTTGGCCACGAGGCTCAATTAAGAAAACAACTCATTATTTAAAAACAAGAAATCAAATGAACTTAACTACTATATAATTGTGCAACCAGCACTTCTTAATTATAGATTCTTTACATTCACACAAACACGCACACTTTCATGCAGTACATTTGTTTTATTTTGAGCTCATTTTATAGTAAAAAACATTTCTTTCAATGACAAATTTGAATTGTGTTTGAATTTATTTATGCCTGGTTGAAAAATTATATTATGCCTCGTTCTGTTACTTATCTGTTTACAACCGGTGAGTCCATCTTACTGCGCACTTTTAACTATTTCTTATATTTTCTTGGTTTCCCGCACTTTACTGAAATAATGTACTTCTACATCGGAAACTGTTAATTAATTTTGGGCGATTCCGACCCGATTTTTGTTGATATTTTCACATTTTTGTCGTATGCGGGCCCGCAGAAAACGTTCCGGAACTTTGTATATGTGTACCACTCGCGAGTGGTGGAGTTAGACTGAGCTAGGCCAACGGTACTATTTTGTGAAGCGGCCGTTGCTGTAATACCAATTCTCATTGTTTTATACTTTGTATTCCTACGCCAGCAGACTGTTTTTTGTTACACCACTGCAGTCAACAACAAGGATCGCCTCTGACGTAAGATGGCCTGACGATCATTACATAATTTGTTATGCTGTTACATAATGTGTTTACCGTTGTGTATGTCCTTGAAACTGCCCTTGGCACAGTTTGTCGGTTGTTTTCACTTGTTTTTCAAAATATTACTGGATAATTGTCACGTATAAAGTCAACAGCAGTGCTGCCACGGTTGCTATTTCCACTACCACTGAATTTACCTCTTGTTTATAAGTTTTGTCCCTATTATTTAAAAAAATGTTATCGGCTTTATTAAAAAAATACAAATTTCCTTATTACCCCAGGTAGGCCAAAATGACATGTTACAACAGCTAGTGTTAACATGGATTGAGAGTAGAATTTAATTAGGAAATAAGCAATTAATAATAAATAAATAAACACCCCAGATTGTAAGGGAAAACCAATTATTCAAAAGGTGATGTTAGTTAACACCCAAAAAACAATAGTAATTAATGAAATGAGTTGTAAACAAACTTTACTTAATAATGGTAAAATAATTGTATAATTATATTTATGAATAGGGTATGACTGAAGAATTTGTACAGAACATACGCCTAGATGTTATGTTTTTAATTGAGGAAGAAAAGGGAGTGGTAGCCATATTATTAACAAAGGCAAAATAGATGATTAAGAAGTTAAGACAATATAAATCTAATTACAATAGAAAATCAATAAATGTAGAAAATAACAGAACCATTAATAAAACAAAATACATTAGAAGAAAATGAGACATCATTTGTATAAATTCAGTAAATATAGTCAATGGCTACTAGTGCATCTGAAATGCCTATCTGTCAAAACCAATAATTACAAATTGTATAAAATCCACAAGGAAATTAACAAATCTAAGGCCAGTAACTAGCCAAGAATAATGTATAAATCATTTTAAAAGAAAAATGTTACAATAAGAGCTTAAATTAAAAGAAATATGTAATTATCAAATGTTAACACAATTAGACAAAAGTTAATATCTAATAGAACATGACCTTATGAGGTATTATTTTAATCTTTGAAAGGAAATAAATACAATAGTGATAATATTTAATACTCAGGAAAGAAGACAGAAGAATAAAATCAATCAGAAAATATATAGTAAAATTGAATAAAAATTCAAATATGATAACAATGGAAATAATCTAGGCCTTAGCCAATCAAAGGGTTTTCGTTACCATAGAAACTAGTTGGTTACTAATTTTCCGTTAATTTTGATTACTCGTAAAATGATGCTTGGGTAGTAGGGACGCAAGATTTTGTATGACAGAAATGTTACTATAAAAAGTTTAAAAAATATTCAAAAGTCAAAAACAAGTATCAGTGAGAAGGAGATGAAGAGGATTAATGTTGTAACGAGTAAATGTCGTCCTTCTTATTTAAGCCTCACGTTGTATGCGTCAATCTCGCACCATTGTAACTGGTACGTATCTGTAAAATGTGTACACTTGTTTTTTATGTGTAGAAAGTGTTAGTGTGGTGTGTTCGCCTCACACCGGTCGTTACAATAATGGTTGTCACTACTGAAGTCTGTAGCGTGGTCTCAATTATCAGTACAACCTACCTCTTTATTATAGGGGTTGCGAATCCCGGGTGGCACCAAATTGTTTACTTTAAAACAATTAAATTTGTGATTTTACAAGTTAAATAGGTGTTGTCAGCGTTGACAGCTGGAGCATTCAAATGATTCCCGCCGCTGTACTGCTTGTTATATTGCCCGCTCAGCAAGAGCGCTAGTTGGCTACTCAGTAAAAATTGCTAACACACACATATATTGTACAACTTCCTACGAAATAAAACAATGGTAATACTCTGTACTGTAATTTTAATTCTGATTGGGTCATTAATCAATATGACAAAGGTATTATAAATTATTTTTTAATAAAATTGCTCCGGCTTAGAACATGAAACATACACATCTCTAGGTTGGCAAAATTGATTTTGAAATGAACTATACTTACGCCGACATGGCTTCTGTTTACACACAAAATATTAGTTTGTTCAAAATCTGGGGTTCTTTGGATTATGAAGAAAACATAAAAGATGGTTACATTAAAAAAATTATACTACTGTACCTTATCCGTACTTAAATAGTCTAAAGTGTTTTTACAAATTGTTCGGTAGTGTCGTATTAGTTGTTACAAAATTCGCACTCTAATGCGAGGTTATTTCTAAGTTAACAATTGGTTTACGTAAGTTTATGATCATTCAACCTTTGAAAGAAAATTAATTTTGTTTAATAGTGAGAAATTTTGATTGATTTGAGAAATATTTAATGTGTTTTTATTCTTGGGATTATTTCATTTAATTGATACTTATCAGTTCAGAAGGTTACGATGTGTCGCCGTTCTGGGATAATGGAAATTCATCAATTTTGGGCTGCTGGCATCTTCTTCTATCTCGTCTTGGGAATTTCTACTATTTAATTTGGTTTATTTGGTTCCTGGACATCTGTTATTATTTGAAGCTCTTCATCTACTCGTGAATGGTTCATACTGTGGACTTCTAAATGGTTTTCGTACTTTTTAAAGTAAAATTTTAATCATCTCAATCTTGCGTACCTCTTACCCACGCGTCATTTTTCCAAGTCTCATAAATTTAACGGAAAATTAGTATCCAACGGCCCATTTCTATGGTAACTGCAATCCTTTGATTGGTTAAGGCCTCGATTAAAAGCATTGTTAAGATATTTGAAATTTTTATTCAAATTTATTATGTATTTTCTGACTGATTTTATTCTTCTGTCATCCCTTCTGGGTAATAAATAATATCACTATTGTACTTATTTCCTTTCAAAGATTAAAACTATACCTCATAAGGTCATATTCTATTATATATTAACTTTTGTCTAATTATGCTGACATTTGATAATTACATATCTCCTTTAATTTAAACCTTTATAATAACGTTTCTCTTTTAAAATGATTTACACATAATTACTGGCTATTTACTTGCCTTAGATTTGTAAATTTCCTTGTGAATTTGTTACAATTGATATTTGTGTGTGTCTGACAGTTAGGCATTTTCATAGGCCTAAGTAGCCATTATGGTGTTTTACTTATTTCATTTCAGCCTGATGGGCTTTACTTTGTTACTATAATTGTTTGTGTTGCGTTTTGATTCTGTTTGTGTTCTGATTACATGTCATATTGTTTTCTCTATCTTAATATTTAAAACATAACAATTAGGCCTATGGACTGCAAGTTTCTTTCAGCCATATCCTATTCATAACATTAAAATGAACAATTCTTTATAAGTTATTAGTTACTGTTGATTTAACATACATTTCATTCTTTTTTTTTTTTTTTTTTTGAGTGAGAAATATCATCACTTCCTTCAAACTTATTATTTGCTAATTTTTGTTTATAATCTGTATTATTTTTATTGTGATAAACAACATCACTTTTATGAAACTTATAACTACCCCTTATAACATGGGTGTTTTTGATTTGTCTCTAACTCCTTAACTTTTAAACAATCTTTACATTCCCTCCATGTTAACACTTTCAATTTACTCCTTCCTGGGATTCTCCCTTTTAAAGATGATTACATATTTCTAAACTTATTACTAATATTTTTTGGCTTTAATTACCATGGTGATTATCACTTTCCAGTGTTCAACCCATCTTACTTTATAGTTCATACTTAATACTATTTTTCACAACATACTTATTCACTATTATTTTTTCACTGTTAAACCTTTAGTGTTCTTTATAGATTTATTAAGTGTTTATTTTCTTTATCATTCACTATTTTTCATAAGATTTATATTCTATATCTTACACTATTCCCATTTATACCTCACCTTCACTTTTAAATTATCTATAGTTAATTATAATTTAATTAGCGAACCTTCTTTATCACTACACTTTGGGGTTTTTATACATACACTATTGCACTTTTTCACTGTTTATACTAAGTGTTCTTTAGTGGGTAATCCCTATAATTATTTCTCTTTCTATTTCTCACTATTTCTTTCATTATAAAATTATACTTATTGTTAATGACATTTTGTTAAATATTTCACTACATCTAACTTTAATATTTGGGTTAGTGTACTTTTCTTTACTAAGTTACTTTTTAATGTTTTTTTTTTTTTAAACAGGTATATAAATTATCTCATTTACAACAATATTTATTTCCATCAGTGGATAATTATTGGGGTTTATTTACAATATGCTATCTTTGAGTATACCATTTCTCCCTTTTATATGTGGTGTTTGTTATTTCTTGGTTTCACTTCGTTTCCTCTTCCTTCTTCTTCTTCTTCTCCTTCATCTTCTTCATCTTCAATTGTCTTCATTTTCACTCGGTTCTCCTCTTCTCGTCTGGTTTAATTTCATTTAGTTGTAGGAATTCGTTCACTTCCTTTTGTAGTGCCGCGATATCCCCCAGGGGCTCACCCATGTCAATTTGTCTCTCTTTCATGTATTATATATGGTGAGTACGTGGACTGGCGACCACGGGATCCTGAGCTAAGAGTATGGACATTAGTATCCAACTCTTCCCTTCAAATGTTAACGCATTTATTCTCAATTTTATAAATATTGTAAAAGTACATGTAATTTAGCAGTGAGAATAATTGTGATTCCTCTGTACCACGTGACCTGCACATTATTGAATTGTATGTTAATTTAGCCAAGAGTCTCATTGTAGAGAAACATATCTCATAGGATGGTATAAGTGATGTTTATTTTATCATTAGCAATGACACACTCTGCCTCAGGTGTGACAAAAGAAACTGACTGTTTTTAAAAACATTTTATCTTCTCGTTGGAACTATTCGTTAGTTGTACGTTCCTCTACCTTTAAATCGGTTACTCACAATTGTCTGACCGTACTTTCTATTTTTGTTGAGATGTGTCAAAAGTGATTTGGACGTATTAAGAGTGTTTACATACTTTAGTATTTACTTACTTAAAAGGTTTTCTTAGCATCTGTTCAAATAAAGGGTGTACAGTAATCGTTTCTGTGGTTGCAAAATAACCGCCAATATCCTGTTTTGAAGACTTTCAAGGATTTGTGCCGCGCGTGGCAATCTGAGCTCTGATTGGCCGACGCATGGGAGTAGCCCAGTTACTTGGTTGAAGCCTTCTGAAACTATAAAAGCTGACAGAGGCCCAAACCAGCATCATTTGGTCTGTCGAGTGATCCGGGGCGACACAGCCGTGTGTCCTGTAAATTTTCGTTTTCGTCTTCAAACTACTGTGAATCTCAAGTTTTTTAAAGTATAATTATTCAAGTTTTATAATATTTATTAAAGTGTAACGTTAGATACGCGAAACGCGCTAACTGCTCTTCAGTCGCAGCTCATATCACAGAATGGCACTTCGAAACAGAGAGGGAGGTATGACTAGGGAATAATTGAAATTTGTGTAACTTAAATACCAAAAGAGAGAGACTTTAAAAAGATTTATAAAGACTATAAAATATCTTATTATCAAATAAAAGTACAGTTGATCTATTTAAAGACAATAAGAGAGAGACAAAATTGTAATAAATATTAAATTTTGTTAACAGTTATAAATTGAGTTATATAAACATTTTAAAGAGACATTACGTTATTTTGTTCTAATATCTATATAATTGAATTTTAAGTTTGCTTCTTAATCTTGAAACAATTAACTGAATTATTTTGGAGTTATGTAAAGTTTATGTATCACTTTGAATTAGAGATCTAAAGGCTTTTATGTTTAAATGCTCACTAAATGTTTTCTAAAGATTTATTGATTGATTGAAATGTACTAATAGTATTACAGAAGTTCAGTAACTAATAAACGTAAGAATTAATAATCTTAGATTTGAGTTTCATTTGTCTGTACACCTATAAGCCACCACTATCACTTAAAAGGTATTGTATGATACTTGGAAGCCTCCTTACCGCTCGGGAGACGCTGGCCACGACAAATGGTGGCATCGGTGCTGATAAATTGGTGTGCTTGAGGTTTAGAGACATATGTAAACTTATATAAAAGTGTTTCTAGGTATAAACAACTTTTCAATCTAGATACATATACAACTTTTCAATCTAGATTTCTAGATATAAACAACTTTTAAAGGCATTGAAAATTTCTTTAATACATAACTCAATAGCTGATTATTATTTAAATCATCCTGCAATTTGTAAAATTTTGAATTTAAAAGAGTCAAGAGGAGATAAGTGGCATATATATATTTGTTATTTTGATGAAAACTTTCAGCAAAAGTCTAACGAATTTACCTTAATTAAAGGGAAACCCATAAGATTAATAAGAGAAATTGAATATAGTAACGTTTTAAATTGTACAGAATATATGGATTATGTTGCTTGTAAATTTCTGAATAGAGAAGACTGTACGATTGAAGCTGAAATAGATTTTTATGACAAATTTACATATGTGATTCTAGTAAGGATACATTAAGATGTTTATTATTATTATGTTTAATATATGTTGATATGTAATTTGTGATGCTTAACTCTAAGTGATATATCATTATCGAATTCGGTATTATTTAAATTTTCGCGGGACTGTGAAATTTATTTGAGATTTTTGAGAGATTAATTTGTGATATTTATGGGCAGTAGCTTTTCTAAGAATAAAAATTTTAAAGAACGGTATATGGCCTCAGATAAACGATCTTTTGGACAAACAGCGGGACAAATCGAACCTCAGCGTGAACCAATTAATCCAGATTTATATATGAAAGTAGGGACAAGAGTAGGGACGATAACTGCTTATTACGAACATATTCCATCTGTAGTTACTATAGGACATAGTTTGCGTCCACCCACACCACCTGTTCGTATTCCAAAGTTACAGTCACCTGAAACGTCTAAATCTATTGACATAACTTTCAGTAGCAGTACACAAAGGTCAATTGAACCACGACCAAGTATAAGTAATACTCTTTCAATACCTTCACCTTTATACGATATACCAAGACCCAATCCAAAGAGTACATGAGTCGTAGACCTGTATATTATCTTCCTATCACAGACCCAGACATTTTGTTAGAAGGGTGTGAAACATTATTGAGAAGTCTATTACAAAGGATTATTGAAAGATATATAAACGGGCATAGTAATTATACAGACGAAGCAAATGTAAATAGGGTTCGGATATTGAAATTAGAGATTGAATTTCATAATTAAATATATGAATTCTATATTATACCTTATTATTTGTTTTCTATTAGGACTTATATCGTGTATCGCAATACAGTCTGCTTATTTATTGTGGTACAACGAAACAGATTACATTCCATTTTTGAAGTGTTTAATAAATTCTAATCATACTATATTTTAAATATTCTAAACCAAAATGGTTAACACAGACCCAAAAACGGGGAAACCTATTGTATCAGGAGATACATCAACTTCTAGTATGTCCGCAACGTCCTCTACGCGTGTTAAAGATATGTCAGTATCAAACTTAATTGAACCATGGAATGGAGAAGGTCCTATTTCAGTATCAGAATTTTTCGCGAAAATTGAAAGAGCAGCGAAAACCGGAAATTGGTTAGACTCTGATAAAGTAACCGTAGCTGTATTAAAATTTACGGGAGCAGCCGCTTTGTTTTATAATAGTAATGTAGAAGTTGCAAGTGAGGATATAACCTTTGATCGTTTAAAAGAAATATTTACTGAGCGATTCAAGATTAAACATCTTGATCAATTTCATTATAGTCAGTTGCAAAATGCGACGCAACGTAAGTCGGAAACACCGGAACAGTTTGCTGACAGATGTAGGCGTTTGTGTGCGCGTACAGTTAGACAAGTCGCTGACCCTGAACAACAACGCATTATTAACGAAGAAGCGGAACGTCGTATGTTAGCCGCGTATATTAATGGTTTAGCGGGTAACGTCGGAACCCAAGTACGTTATCGAATGCCTGCTACTTTAACAGAGGCATTACAAATTGCTTCGACGGTTACAGAAGTCGAAAATATGGAAGCCCGACGTGCTCAACAAAACAAATTTCAAAGTCACAATCGAATATTTACTGTAACATGTTTTAATTGTAATAAACAAGGTCATGTAGCGAGAGATTGTCGTTCTCGAATAAATAATTTCGGTACTAATGTGAAGAAATCCAATAGTACAAATTTTAATACAGGGATTAAGGGAAACAGGGATTTCCGGGGTTACAATTCTAATGGAGGTAGTCGAGATATTTCTAAAGTTGAATGTTATAATTGTCGTAAAACAGGGCATTACGCGAATGAGTGTCCGCAAAGGAGGAAGTTAGCGATTTCCCCAAACGGGCAAAGTTCGACGGGAAACGGTCCCACCCCGCCGAACGTGAGGTCGAGCAGAGTGTAATCAAAGTACAGGTAGACGTAAACGGGCGTACAGACGAGAGTATGGAGATAGAGCGACTGCCAAGCCAGACTCTACATGTGGAGCGACCGCAAAGCCGGACTCTGCACCTTACAGACGTTACGTGCGACCCTAGTTACGATGACGCTTTGTCAGTGGACGTTATCGTAGGACGTAAACCTTGTAAATTTCTGATTGACACTGGGACTATGGTTTCATTTATAAAAAGGGGTATCAGCCAAAAGTTAATTCGAGAGATTAAAGTTGTTGCTAAAAGTGCTACTGGGGATGAACTAAAGGTCTTCGGAGTACAGAAGGTAGGCTTCATAATTGAAGGTACCACAGTCTATCACGATTTTATGGTAGCCGACCTTTGTACTGGCTTTGATGGACTGTTCGGAATAGACTTATTGAGAAAATTAAATGTTTACATTGATTTTTCCAATAACGATATTTATGTAGGAGGAGAAAAAGTCACCAACAGTGAAGAGACCAGGGAACCTGATACAGAAACGGAAGGGACTGGCCATCTCAACCCACCTGTAGAAGAACCTGAAGTATGGAGTATTGTGACCATCCAGGATCAGTCTATACCAGCAAAGTCCGAGATGCTTGTGCAGGGACGCCTGCAGGTGACACAAGCGAGTTTGCGATCGCAGGGATTAGAGAAATCCCAAGAGTTATCCGGATTTGATAAATCCGATGAGTTGTTATGTGGATCCAAAGAGTTTAAGGGTGTAGCCCATGTTAATATGTTGTCTGGATTAGGTAAATCCAAAGTTGTTTCGGGAAAAGGTAATTCCCAAGAGTTTTCCGGTTCGTGTAGTTTGTTTTCGCAACCACGATCGCAAGGATCGGGGGTGTTGCGCGGGTTAAATAGATCCAGGGGATCAGGTAGATCTATTCGTGTACACGACGAAGTTCTAGTAGAACCGGTAGAGTTTCAGACTCATGGCATTAGAGTAGCACGATGTTTAAGTAGAGTTTTTCACTCCATGAAATACTCAGATGTTGTTGTTCAAGTTGTTAATTTCAGTAATGAAGATTTAGTTCTCCCAAAGAATAGTTTGTTGGGGTTAGCTGAGGCGTTTGACCAGGCACCCACCGGAACGTCAGTGATGCCCATACCCACAAACGGTGAAGACCATGAGCAAAGTAGTTGTGAAGTATTCACGTTGAATACTAGTGAAAGAGGCTGTACTGACCCATTGTTATATAAAGAGGAGTTGAAAGAAGAAATTCAAAGTAAGTTATCGCATTTGTCTGATCTAGAGAAGGGAATCATTGAACCTATTTTGTTGAAATATAAACATTTATTTTCAGAACCAATTGTTAATACGGGATGTAGTGTTGATATAAAACATAGAATTGATACGGGAGATAGCCCGCCGATTCGGAAGAACCCCTATAGATTACCTCATTCTTTAAAGCCAGTTGTAAAAGAGCATATTGAAGATATGAAAAATCGTGGTATAATTCGTGAAAGTTCTAGTCCATGGGGAGCACCAATTGTTATAGTAACCCAGACACGGAAATCCGATTCAACTGTTAAACATCGTTTTTGTGTAGATTATCGCGCTTTAAATAATGTTACTCGTAAAGATGCATATCCCTTGCCTAATATTGCAGAAACTTTAGATAGTTTAAATGGAAGTGAATATTTTTCTACATTAGATTTATGTAGTGGTTATCATCAAGTTAGTGTCGAGCCCAACGATATAGAGAAAACTGCATTTACTGTCCCAGGACATCATTTTGAGTTTCTTAGAATGCCATTCGGATTATGTAATGCACCCGCAACTTTTCAACGCCTGATGGACAATGTCTTGATGGGATTGAAGGGTGAGGAAGCATTGGTTTATCTCGATGACATTATAATTTTTGGAAGTAGTTTAGAAGAACATACTAAACGACTTGAACGAGTTTTACAAAGACTATAAAACATTATAAAATAAAAACTAAAGCAAATGAGAATCCAGTCGTACATTATAATCGTTTAAAACCTAGCAAGGTCATAACTAAGAAACGACGACGCGTGATAAAGCAGTTACCGCAACGCGATAGTGGAAGTGTGTCAGACGTATACGACCTTGACCAAGAACCAACAGTCGACGAAATTTGTTTAAACAAACCGTTCATTGTAAACACTGGACCAACCCAATGTACACCTGAACCAACATGTCATGTTAGCGACCTTGAAGCAGAGAGGAAAGATTCCACTGTTGAGTTACGTGATGTAATACGAGCAAACGTTAACGACCCTGAGTGGATCCCTCCACCCACTCAACAAACCGTTCCTGAAATAGTTGGTCGATATGAATTGAGACCGCGTGAAAATATTATAGCACCTCGTAGATTAATAACTGAGTGAATAAATTAGAATATCGCATGACATGAAAAGTAATGGGAAATTTTTGTACGCATTACAGATGCAGTACTGAGGGCACTGTTATTGATATTGAGTCTCACGAATGTTCAAAGCCAGGATTCAAATGGAAGTTCTAACGCACTGATGACGAAAAATACACTTGATTCTCAGGGATGCACAAATATTTCTGACTTAAGTAGATGTCATTTTGACAAAGGACTTGTATTTATTAAACAAAGAGACATTATATTGACAACCGACACCTGGACCATAGCAGTTACTGTAGGAACAGAAGACTATGACGATATTTTATTCCAAGTTTCAAATTTATTTAAATATTTAAAAGGGTTAGAAACTTCATCAAATTCAACAGATATTAAATTCCTTATTCCATCTTTTGAATTAATTCGTTTACAATCGAAACTGAAATCCACACAAAATCAAGTTGACAACTTAAAACTTATCTTACCCACTTCTAGAACTAAAAGAGGTTTAGTTAACGGAATTGGAACAGTATTCAAATATTTATTTGGAACTTTAGACACAGACGATTACGAGACTTTAAATACGAAACTTGACGAAATAGACAATACTAGCGAAACAGTTGCACATGTTGAATCAGATAGATTAACTTATTTGAAGAAATTAACAAATGAAGTTGAAAGTAATAATAAAGCTATAAAATCCTTAGTGAATACTGTAAAGATAACAGTTGAGGAAATTAATAACGTAACATCAGTGATAACAAATGAAATATTGAAACTAAAGAAACAATTAGAATATCAGTCAAAAATTTCTTCCTTGTTTCGAGAAATAGAATTGACATTAATTGAAGTCGATAATCAATTAACTCAATTACAAGAAGCGTTAGATGTAACATCCGCAGGATATTTGAGTGCAATTTTAATTCCCCCTAATAAGTTGAATAAATTGTTAAAAGAAATTGCAACCAAATTGCCTGTTGGACTTTCGTTAATTATAAAAAGCGAACTGGATATGACATATCACTATTATAGAGTAGCAAAAGTTCATGCTATAGCTACAAGAAATGTAATTAGAGTAATCATAGATATTCCTTTACAATCAAATGACAATAATTATGAATTGTATAACATTAAATCATTACCTTACTATGATACAAGGTTAGAAAAATTTTTAGTTGTAATTACAGAAATGAAATATATTGCTATATCTTATGATAGACAAAAATTTATTGTAATGTCAAGTATTCAAGCAAGGAAATGTATAATTTCACCTTTTGGTATATGCTCTCTCAATGTGCCAATACGATATGCAGCTGAAGGAAAGTGTTGTGCTTATTCTATGCTAATCGGAGATGAAGAAAACGCCAGATACTTATGTCGAAGGACAATTTTGAAGAGATTCCAGATTCCAGTCATCTATGAAGGAACCAACGGAGACTTCTGGATTTACAGCCTGCCTAGTACGACTCGAGTGACATATCAATGTTCAGATCCTACAAATGGTATTCATAATGTGAACTCAGAGAGTATGTGGATAGCTGGTACAGGAATACTTCATCAACCCAAGACGTGTCGTATTATATCTAAATACTTCACGTTACGTCCACATCTTCAAGGGCAATACTCAGCCACAATTAGAAGGAATCACATAATTGTTCCTCCTATCAATAATCTGTTGTCATCCTCAGAAATGACAATGTTCAACTTCACCTTGAATGATCAGTTAGTACAACTGGATCACATTAATCGTATCTTGAATGAAACCGGCTCAGCTGATACTGCTGACATTGACTTGTTACAAAGGAAGCTATCCGAGATAAAAATTCGACCACATTCTTACCACAGTAGTACTACTACTACTGAATCAAATCATTTGTTTACTTCTCTTATCATTATTATCACTGTGATAGTAAGTGTCATACTATACACATGTGGATTACAACATCCATGTATACGTAATTGTGTTATGCCACTCACTCGAGTTCGAACAGTAGTGCTAAGACGACGTCAAGAACCAATCTATGAGGAAATGCAACCCGTTGTTACACGGACTTCCGATCCTTCTGCGGAATCAACACATTTCACAGGAGAAGTGCATCAAGTGCAGTGATATAAAAGTGAAATTTTATTGTAAAATCATTCACAGTAGAAAACCCTACCTCTATCCTCTATACTATATCCTCTACTTTATCACATATTTTGAAGATTGTTTTAAAATTAATTGCTCATCCACAAGATTGTATATGCATGTTATATTTAAGTTAGGATAAGATAAGCTCTCTCCAAGCAATATTGAGTACTGTAATTGTAAATTAAAGTGAGGTACATGGTACCTCCCTTTTAAAAAAAGGGGAGTGATGTAGTGCCGCGATATCCCCCAGGGGCTCACCCATGTCAATTTGTCTCTCTTTCATGTATTATATATGGTGAGTACGTGGACTGGCGACCACGGGATCCTGAGCTAAGAGTATGGACATTAGTATCCAACTCTTCCCTTCAAATGTTAACGCATTTATTCTCAATTTTATAAATATTGTAAAAGTACATGTAATTTAGCAGTGAGAATAATTGTGATTCCTCTGTACCACGTGACCTGCACATTATTGAATTGTATGTTAATTTAGCCAAGAGTCTCATTGTAGAGAAACATATCTCATAGGATGGTATAAGTGATGTTTATTTTATCATTAGCAATGACACACTCTGCCTCAGGTGTGACAAAAGAAACTGACTGTTTTTAAAAACATTTTATCTTCTCGTTGGAACTATTCGTTAGTTGTACGTTCCTCTACCTTTAAATCGGTTACTCACAATTGTCTGACCGTACTTTCTATTTTTGTTGAGATGTGTCAAAAGTGATTTGGACGTATTAAGAGTGTTTACATACTTTAGTATTTACTTACTTAAAAGGTTTTCTTAGCATCTGTTCAAATAAAGAGTGTACAGTAATCGTTTCTGTGGTTGCAAAATAACCGCCAATATCCTGTTTTGAAGACTTTCAAGGATTTGTGCCGCGCGTGGCAATCTGAGCTCTGATTGGCCGACGCATGGGAGTAGCCCAGTTACTTGGTTGAAGCCTTCTGAAACTATAAAAGCTGACAGAGGCCCAAACCAGCATCATTTGGTCTGTCGAGTGATCCGGGGCGACACAGCCGTGTGTCCTGTAAATTTTCGTTTTCGTCTTCAAACTACTGTGAATCTCAAGTTTTTTAAAGTATAATTATTCAAGTTTTATAATATTTATTAAAGTGTAACGTTAGATACGCGAAACGCGCTAACTGCTCTTCAGTCGCAGCTCATATCACAGAATGGCACTTCGAAACAGAGAGGGAGGTATGACTAGGGAATAATTGAAATTTGTGTAACTTAAATACCAAAAGAGAGAGACTTTAAAAAGATTTATAAAGACTATAAAATATCTTATTATCAAATAAAAGTACAGTTGATCTATTTAAAGACAATAAGAGAGAGACAAAATTGTAATAAATATTAAATTTTGTTAACAGTTATAAATTGAGTTATATAAACATTTTAAAGAGACATTACGTTATTTTGTTCTAATATCTATATAATTGAATTTTAAGTTTGCTTCTTAATCTTGAAACAATTAACTGAATTATTTTGGAGTTATGTAAAGTTTATGTATCACTTTGAATTAGAGATCTAAAGGCTTTTATGTTTAAATGCTCACTAAATGTTTTCTAAAGATTTATTGATTGATTGAAATGTACTAATAGTATTACAGAAGTTCAGTAACTAATAAACGTAAGAATTAATAATCTTAGATTTGAGTTTCATTTGTCTGTACACCTATAAGCCACCACTATCACTTAAAAGGTATTGTATGATACTTGGAAGCCTCCTTACCGCTCGGGAGACGCTGGCCACGACACTTTAATTGTCTTTATTCTTCTTTGGTTCTGGTTTCTTCCCTTCTTTTGTTAGTTCCTATTTGTTTGGTTAATCACTTTTTTCTTAGTGTATTTTTCGTGGTTCCCTTCTTCTTTTGTTTCCTGTTGTTGGGTCAATCACTTGGGTTGGGTAATGTCGTCGTTTGTCGTGTCACTGTTTTTATATTTTATTTATTTTTAATCATTTTATTTGATATGAAGTATATTTACTTTTATAATTAGTTTTTATCCCTGGTACTGGGTTGGCTTATTTGTGTTGTAACATAATGCCTCTCCTTCAAAATTGATCATTTTAATAAAACACTAGCATAGTTTTTTATGAAATTATCAGTTATATATAATCTTTTTCCTTTTCTCTCTTGTTTGTTTCTCCATTCTTTATTTCTCTTCTTACTTAATTCATTCCATTTTATTTGGATCTGTTTTTATTTATTTTCATTGGTGCATTCTCCCTTATACACAATTTTTTCCCTAACTTTTTAGTAGCTGGTTTCTCCCATTACTACTCATTTTTTTCTGAGACCAGAGGAACATCATCTCTGCTCAGTTTATTTTGATTGCTGGACTTTTCAACAGTCAATCTTAAATACCTTTTTTGTCAACTTGTGACTTAAATTAATAATAATAATAATATATTTTGGGGTTGTCCACCTTGTGGTTTATTTTTAGATCACTTCGGCCTTTTACTCATTCTTCCTTCCGCTGTACCTTTGCTATATACTGTCATTTGCTCATAGAGTTGATTGTTTTTTATTTATTCACATGTTAATTTCATTATATCTAACTTTTCATTATTTTGTTTTCTATTCTTCTTGTGATCATTTTTCTTTATTTTAGACATTTTTATTCTTTTCTTGGTTATTTAGCAATATTCTGCTTTAGCCATATCTTGTATATTTGTTTTATACATAACTTCTCTTTTTCCTTGTACCAGTTCAGATTTTTTGTTCCTTTGAATACATTAAACTCATTATTATTTCAAGTATTTATCTTAGCATTTTTTTGCTTGATTTTATCTTTGTTTATTTCAATTTGTTTTAAATATCATTTTTGATAATTTTTTGTAAGTTAGTTTTCTTACTTTTTATATAGGAATTTGTGTAACTTATTCCTTATTATCTCACTTTTTTATTTTATACTTCATATATCAACCTTTTAATAGACTGTAAGTTGATTTAACTTGATAGGAATTTGTGTAACTGATTCCTTTGTTTTTTACATTTTTATTCATTTATATTATTTTTTTCCATTCCGCATATATTATCTAAATAATGTAGTAAGTTGCTCTTACAAACTTTTTGAATTTTGAAATGTGTTTATTCCATTTCTATTTATTTATTCTTCTTCATAAAACTTTTTTATTGAAGCTTGGTTGTAAACTCCTTTTATTTTTCTTGTGTTTACATTACTTATTTGGTAAGTGTTATGACCATTATCTTTTGTGATAACGTACGGTTATATATTGGGTTATACATATTACTATTCATATTACTCTATACTGGACCTTGTTATTTATACTTTTTGTAAGTTGACTTCTCCTTTTCTTTCCTTGTTATTGCCTTCTCTTGTATATTTCACTCTTTGTTGTCTTTCTCCTCTACTCCTTCAAATGTTAGATGGTTGAACATTTATTCTGGATGATACGTCGGCCACTATGTTTTTTCGGCCTGTAATAGATTCCCATGTAATGTGGTATTCTTGCAGAGCAAGTATCCATCGAGTAAGTCGACCATGACTCAATTTACATTGTTTGAGAAACGATATTGACTTATGATCGCTTCTGACTATGATAGGATATCTTAGTATGCAGGTCCTAAACTTGCCACACGCGAATACTATGCTGAGCAACTCTTTTTCTGTAACATTGTAGTTACGCTCGCAACTATTTAGTATTCGGCTGGCGAAGCTAATGACCAGGTGGTTTCCATCATTGTCTTCCTGGTACAATTCTGTGCCTAGACTTACATCACTAGCGTCGCAATTTAGGTAGAATGGTTTTTCGAAATTGGGGTGGTGTAGCATGAAAGTTTCGAAAAATGTTTGTTTAATTAAGGTGAGCACTTCCTCTTGTTCCATTCCCCAAGTCCATTTTTCTTTTGATGAAAGTTGCTTAGAAAATTTCGCTGTTAGGTGGGAGTAGTTCGTTTGAACCTTCCTATAGTAATTGCATATTCCTAAGAATGACTGCAATTGCTTCTTGTTTTTTGGTGATGGGAATTTTTGGATGGCTTCAAATTTCTCTTGGGATGGAGAGATTCCCTTTTCGGTCAAGTTGAACCCTAGGAACTTCACTTCATTTGCAATAAATTTTGACTTATCCAATTTTGACACGGATTCAGCTTAGCTCAGAGCATAGAGACACACTATCTCAGGATTCGTTCAGTGAATGTGGAATTCAAGGGGAATCGTTACAAATAACACTTTAAAATTTGCTTGAGTTTGTTTAATTAACGATTAAATGTTATTTTATTAATGTTCTTTCAAAGCTAAGTTAAGGACTTATTGCTAACCTAACTCTTATTATTAATGAGTGTGCGTGAAAAGTGAAGATTAAAACGTCCAAACGACCAATTGTTCTTATCTGGTTTAATTAAGAAAATTTATATCTCCCAAACCAGTGCTAAAGAACAGGTCTGCAATAATTTGCACATTCAATACTACACCTCACCTTCCATTCAACATTCCTATATTAATTTATAGCTAATCTTACTAATTAAATACAAATTATGAATTTACTTATGTCTTTTAAAAAATTGTTTATTGCTTTTTATTATTTATTTTGTTTCTTAATTTCATTGATCAATGAATCTATTTCTTACTGATTGATGCGTCGACCGTAGATAGAAATCCGTAGTGATCCTCCTTTTGATGGTTCGGCACAGAAGAAATGATGTTGACCAAAACGCTGACTGATGATACTGGGCAATTACAGATGCTGTAGCTCTCTGTTGCACAGGTTACTTCACAAATAAATTAATTATTAATTAATTAATTAATTTTTTAATTAATTAATGCGTTGTTACACAGCGAGAGTTGTTATCGAACTTTACTAGTTCCTCTGCAACTGCGGACTACTTCCCGAACGGTTTATTTAAATAAGACTTTGCGTGGTTTGTGAAATTTAGCACGTATTTAACACACGTCTTGCTCATTTAAGATTCGAACGAAGAGTGTCGATTCCCCAAGTCTGAGTTGGCGTCTCTTCTGAATACAGCTTTGTGATTGGTTGTTCCAAATAAATCATGTGTTTTCCATTTTAAACAATATCGAACAAGTCAACCAAACGCCCCTTAACAGGTTTGAGATGGTAGAGAATTACTGGCTAATTTCATACTTCCTCTGTTTGCAAATTGTTTGATTATGGGTATTTGCAAACGTGATTTCACAGATCTGACCACAGACTATTATTGCTTAGGTCTTTCTCTGTAAGTGTGTGAAAACACCTCATTCGTACCTAGCCTAATTCTCTAGTTATTTCTCTTGGCGTTCTTCTTCTGTATAACTTCTGTAAATGTTAATTATATTGGTTGATATTTTGGCTACTTACAGAGCTTTAATTGCTGAACACTATGCAGGTTTCAGAATTGCTGTATATTTATTAGTTTTTAAGATATTGCAGTTTTAACTAATAAAAATAATTGAATAAAAATTCATGTCTGTGCCGGCAACTTTCGTAGCAGTGGCGATGTTAGACAGAGATAGCTGTGATTATACCCTCTCTCTCTTGCTTACGCCTCTATACTCGCACAGTATGACACTTTCATATAACGATCCGATGGGTCAGCATTATGAATCGTTATAATATATATATATATATATATTGTAACGATGTAAATGTGGATTCCCCGTTTTATAATGCCACACGTTGGATTCGTCAATCTGTAACAAAGTAGAGATGTCCGTCTTCGTTTAAGCCCCGCGATGGAAGCCAATCTGTAACGAAGTAGAAAGGTGGTGTTTCCTTGTAAAGACGTGTATATTGTTTTTTAAGTATTAGTGTGGTGTGTTCGTCTCACACCTGTCATTACATCAATGGTTGTTGCTAACGAAGTCCGTTGCGTTGACACAATTATCAGTACAACCTAGTGGAAACCTTACGTGTAATTTCATAGGGGTTTGTGAATCCCGGGTGGCGCCAAATTGTTTATTAAAAACAATTAAATTAATGAATTAATATGTTCGTTTGGTGTTTTCAGCAGTGACGGCTGGAGCGTTCGAATCGGTTCCCACCTCTGTACAGCTTACTGTATTGCACAGATAGCGAAAGCGCTAGTTGTCTGATCTTTAAGCTAGCTAACACACACATATATTATACAATTTCCTATGAAATAAAACAATGGTTACACTCTGTACTGTTTCTTTAATGATAGTTTGGTAATTAATTCATGTGACAATAATATGATAATTTAGTATTCAATAAATTTGCCCCGACATAAAACATGAAACACTTTATCTCAAGCTGACGAAATTGGTTTTGAAGCGAGTTATTCTGACACCATCATGCCTACTGTTTGTACATTATACGTCAACTCACCCAAAATCTGGAGTTTTTTAGATTATAAAGAAAACATAAAATATGGTTACAATAAAAAAAATACACTACCGTACATTCTCCGTACTTATATAATATACAGTGTGTCTACAATTTGTTCTGCAGTGTAGTAATAGGTGTTACAAAAGTTCGCAAATCGAGTGTGAGGTTATTTTTTAGTTAACAAGTTTTTCTACGTAAGTTTATTTTATTCAATCCTTGAAAGAAAATTATTTTTAATTCATAGTAAGAGTTTGTATTGATATGAGAAATATTCAAAGTGCATTTATTCCTGGGATTAGGGTATTTAAATGATACTTATCAGTTCAGAAGATTGTGACAGATCGTTGTTCTTTGGTAATGGAAAATTCATCAATTTTGAGTGACTTAGGCTGCTAGCGTCCTTTTCTAACTAGTCTTGGGAATTTCTGCTTTTAATTTTCATTTATTTAGTTCCTGCACATCGGTTAAACGTTGTTACAACACAAATAAGCCAACCCAGTACCAGGGGTAAAAACTATAATTATAAAAGTAAATATACTTCATATCAAATAAAATGATTAAAAATAAATAAAATATAAAAACAGTGACACGACAAACGACGACATTACCCAACCCAAGTGATTGACCCAACAACAGGAAACAAAAGAAGAAGGGAACCACGAAAAATACACTAAGAAAAAAGTGATTAACCAAACAAATAGGAACTAACAAAAGAAGGGAAGAAACCAGACCAAAGAAGAATAAAGACAATTAAAGGAAGTGAACGAATTCCTACAACTAAATGAAATTAAACCAGACGAGAAGAGGAGAACCGAGTGAAAATGAAGACAATTGAAGATGAAGAAGATGAAGGAGAAGAAGAAGAAGAAGGAAGAGGAAACGAAGTGAAACCAAGAAATAACAAACACCACATATAAAAGGGAGAAATGGTATACTCAAAGATAGCATATTGTAAATAAACCCCAATAATTATCCACTGATGGAAATAAATATTGTTGTAAATGAGATAATTTATATACCTGTTTAAAAAAAAAAAAACATTAAAAAGTAACTTAGTAAAGAAAAGTACACTAACCCAAATATTAAAGTTAGATGTAGTGAAATATTTAACAAAATGTCATTAACAATAAGTATAATTTTATAATGAAAGAAATAGTGAGAAATAGAAAGAGAAATAATTATAGGGATTACCCACTAAAGAACACTTAGTATAAACAGTGAAAAAGTACAATAGTGTATGTATAAAAACCCCAAAGTGTAGTGATAAAGAAGGTACGCTAATTAAATTATAATTAACTATAGATAATTTAAAAGTGAAGGTGAGGTATAAATGGGAATAGTGTAAGATATAGAATATAAATCTTATGAAAAATAGTGAATGATAAAGAAAATAAACACTTAATAAATCTATAAAGAACACTAAAGGTTTAACAGTGAAAAAATAATAGTGAATAAGTATGTTGTGAAAAATAGTATTAAGTATGAACTATAAAGTAAGATGGATTGAACACTGGAAAGTGATAATCACGATGGTAATTAAAGCCAAAAAATATTAGTAATAAGTTTAGAAATATGTAATCATCTTTAAAAGGGAGAATCCCAGGAAGGAGTAAATTGAAAGTGTTAACATGGAGGGAATGTAAAGATTGTTTAAAAGTTAAGGAGTTAGAGACAAATCAAAAACACCCATGTTATAAGGGGTAGTTATAAGTTTCATAAAAGTGATGTTGTTTATCACAATAAAAATAATACGGATTATAAACAAAAATTAGCAAATAATAAGTTTGAAGGAAGTGATGATATTTCTCACTCAAAAAAAAAAACAAAAGAATGAAATGTATGTTAAATCAACAGTAACTAATAACTTATAAAGAATTGTTCGTTTTAATGTTATGAATAGGATATGGCTGAAAGAAACTTGCAGTCCATAGGCCTAATTGTTATGTTTTAAATATTAAGATAGAGAAAACAATATTGACATGTAATCAGAACACAAACAGAATCAAAACGCAACACAAACAATTATAATAACAAAGTAAAGCCCATCAGGCTGAAATGAAATGTAATTAAATGAAATAAGTAAAACACCATAATGGCTACTTAGGCCTATGAAAATGCCTAACTGTCAGACACACACAAATATCAATTGTAACAAATTCACAAGGAAATTTACAAATCTAAGGCAAGTAAATAGCCAGTAATTATGTGTAAATCATTTTAAAAGAGAAACGTTATTATAAAGGTTTAAATTAAAGGAGATATGTAATTATCAAATGTCAGCATAATTAGACAAAAGTTAATATATAATAGAATATGACCTTATGAGGTATAGTTTTAATCTTTGAAAGGAAATAAGTACAATAGTGATATTATTTATTACCCAGAAGGGATGACAGAAGAATAAAATCAGTCAGAAAATACACAATAAATTTGAATAAAAATTTCAAATATCTTAACAATGCTTTTAATCGAGGCCTTAACCAATCAAAGGATTGCAGTTACCATAGAAATGGGCCGTTGGATACTAATTTTCCGTTAAATTTATGAGACTTGGAAAAATGACGCGTGGGTAAGAGGTACGCAAGATTGAGATGATTAAAATTTTACTTTAAAAAGTACGAAAACCATTTAGAAGTCCACAGTATGAACCATCGACGAGTAGATGAAGAGCTTCAAATAATAACAGATGTCCAGGAACCAAATAAACCAAATTAAATAGTAGAAATTCCCAAGACGAGATAGAAGAAGATGCCAGCAGCCTAAATCAGCCCAAAATTGATGAATTTCCATTATCCCAGAACGGCGACACAACGTAACCTTCTGAACTGATAAGTATCAATTAAATGAAATAATCCCAAGAATAAAAACACATTAAATATTTCTCAAATCAATCAAAATTTCTCACTATTAAACAAAATTAATTTTCTTTCAAAGGTTGAATGATCATAAACTTACGTAAACCAATTGTTAACTTAGAAATAACCTCGCATTAGAGTGCGAATTTTGTAACAACTAATACGACACTACCGAACAATTTGTAAAAACACTTTAGACTATTTAAGTACGGATAAGGTACAGTAGTGTAATTTTTTTAATGTAACCATCTTTTATGTTTTCTTCATAATCCAAAGAACCCCAGATTTTGAACAAACTAATATTTTGTGTGTAAACAGAAGCCATGTCGGCGTCAGTATAGTTCATTTCAAAATCAATTTTGCCAACCTAGAGATGTGTATGTTTCATGTTCTAAGCCGGAGCAATTTTATTAAAAAATAATTTATAATACCTTTGTCATATTGATTAATGACCCAATCAGAATTAAAATTACAGTACAGAGTATTACCATTGTTTTATTTCGTAGGAAGTTGTACAATATATGTGTGTGTTAGCAATTTTTACTGAGTAGCCAACTAGCGCTCTTGCTGAGCGGGCAATATAACAAGCAGTACAGCGGCGGGAATCATTTGAACGCTCCAGCTGTCAACGCTGACAACACCTATTTAACTTGTAAAATCACAAATTTAATTGTTTTAAAGTAAACAATTTGGCGCCACCCGGGATTCGCAACCCCTACGAATAAAGAGGTAGGTTGTACTGATACTTGAGACCACGCTACAGACTTCAGTAGTGACAACCATTATTGTAACGACCGGTGTGAGGCGAACACACCACACTAACACTTTCTACACATAAAAAACAAGTATACACATTTTACAGATACGACCAGAAATCTTCGTTACAGATTGGTGACCAACATAGTGAGGCTAGGAAAGGAAGACTAGCAGCGGTTATGAATAGACATAGTATGGTTACAAGGCTCAAAAGTAAGGAAGCATCAAACCAAGAAGAATGGAAGAAGTTGAGGAAATGATTGGAGGATTGTTTGAAGAACATCCACAGGAGGACCAACTGGAAAATCCAAATCTACCGGAACCAGAAATGGAAGCAGAAGTAATAGTAAACAACCAACTAGTCAAACCAACTGAAGAAACGAAATGGGATAACATGATGAAGTTCGTGATGGAACAATTTGGACAAATTAATAATAATTTCACAATAACGAAGGAAGAAAGAAGAGAAGACAAGGAAGAATTGAATAAAAAATTAGAATCATTAAGAAGGGAAGACAGGGAGTTCTTGAATGAAAAACTGGACCGAAACAGTGAAGAATTGAAGAAGCAAATGAAAGAGAACATGGAACGTCTGAATAACAAAATGGAGAGCAACCATGAAGCCCTGAAGAGAAGTCAGGAGACGTTGGAAAATAAAACTGAAGAGCTGAAGAAACAGATCAAGAAGGATCTGGAAATAGTAAATAAGAAGATTGAAAATAGTAATGATACTCTCCAACGGAAATTGAAGGAAGACGGCGAAAAAACCAAAGAGGAATTGAAACAACAACTGGTAGAATATCGGGAGGAGATTAAACAAACGGTAACTGAGATGAATGAGACTGTGATACAAGTCCGGGAAGAGTTAAACAATAAAATCAGCAATGTCGAGGAGGAAGGTGGATTGAGAGCGACAGAATTGTATCAAGTCACCACCGAAGAATGTCAGAGAAATAAACGGGAGGTGATTAAGAAACTGGAGGAGAGGCATCAAGAAATACAGATAGATGTAAATAATCATGTGGAAAAAGTATACACCGCCATCAATAAAATAGATGGACAAACCAAAGAAAACAAGGAGAAGATCCAGGGAATCAGCCAAAGGGAGAGACAAATGCAGGAAGAGCTGGATGCACTGAGGGAGAAACCTTGCCATAATACACACATAGTAACCAGCGAAAATAGAGAGGTGATCAACTTCCGCAGTTACTGGAGGAATCTAATAGAATTCCTCAAAAGAGTAGAGGAGTTAATAGAGAAAATAGGGAAACCAGGTGGTCCAGCGTGAGAAGCCTCATAGATGAAATGTTCCGAGACACCCACGACAACTGGTGGACAGCAACTCGACCCGAAATAAATTATACTCAGGAATGTAAAAAACAATTCCGAGAGAAATATTGGTCGGAATCCACCCAAAATGTAGTCCGTAATGACATTAGTAATGGGAGATACGAACCACAAGCAGGACACACTCTAACGTCCTACTTTTTAGGAAAGGTATGTTTAGCCCGAAACCTAGAACCCAAGATACCTGAGGAATCTTTGGTGATACAGCTTGGGTACCATTATGAGGAAGCTGTACAGAAAGCCAGGAGGCAAGGGCAAATAAAGACGATCCAAGGAATGGCAAGTTTGTTGGAGGACCATGAGAACGATGGACAATACAAGAAAAATTGGCTAATGAATCAACGGTATAACAAATGGAGTGACAATAATAATGTACCCAATGTCAACCTACCATACAATCACACACAGAACGGCAACCGGAACAACGCGAACTGGAACAGTAACAACTATAATAATGAACAGCCATTTAACAGGAGTACACAGAATCATTCTCCGAATAACCAACCATTTAACAGAGGTCCACCAAACAATCATCCGGGGAACCAAAATAACCACAGGAACATCCCAAATAATAATCAACCAAACAATGGCTACAGGGGAGCTGAACCGGAACAACGTACAAATGGTCACCCCAACAACAATAACTACTATGGCAGTCGGTACAATCCTAATTATCAGTACAACCGAGGACCCGGGGGAAACCAAAATAGAGGCGACGGCAGACGCCAGGTAAATTTCATTCATGGGCGGAGGCAAAGTAACCACAGGAGATACAGCCCGAACTGGCACACAAACCCATGGTACCACGAATCGAATAATAACAACAATCAGTCATCAGAGAGTAGGAATAACGAACCACCCAGGGATGAAAACAACCAGCAACAAGGACTGAGCAACGAGACGAACGACCAGTCGAATAGCCTGGCCACAAACCAACAACCACCTTTAAACTAAACAGGTCAGTGGAAAAATATAGACACCCTTCACATGAGCAATCACTTGGGTTAATACATCGCGTAATGTCAAAAGATAACAACAAAGTAATTACAATAATATACAGCAACTATCTAAAGAATATTCGAGAGGAACTTCTCGAAGAAGAGGCCAGCCAATTACAACAAACTAATAGCGAAATTGTCCATATAAAGGCTACCATAAACGGCACGATAACCATAATTATGGTGGATACAGGATCTAACATATCTCTCATAAACCAGCCTGAATTAGAACGAATTCAAGCCAACTCTCGAACACCAATCCCTACACTGCCAATAAACAATATAATAATCATTGGCGCCACTGGTAAACAAAACAAGACGGTAAGGAAGAAAGTGTCATTAGAATTAGACAATAAAAAATCAACCATCCCTATTGTATTTCTTGTGGCAAATGGGCTACCATTCTGCATGCTCATAGGATGTGATGTATTAAGAAGATATTCGGCAGTTATCAACTTGCAAAAGGGAGTCGTGTTGCTAACTTCACTACATCTAACTTTAATATTTGGGTTAGTGTACTTTTCTTTACTAAGTTATTTTTTACTGTTTTTTGTTTAAAACAGGTATATAAATTATCTCATTTACAACAATATTTATTTCCATCAGTGGATAATTATTGGGGTTTATTTACAATATGCTATCTTTGAGTATACCATTTCTCCCTTTTATATGTGGTGTTTGTTATTTCTTGGTTTCACTTCGTTTCCTCTTCCTTCTTCTTCTTCTTCTCCTTCATCTTCTTCATCTTCAATTGTCTTCATTTTCACTCGGTTCTCCTCTTCTCGTCTGGTTTAATTTCATTTAGTTGTAGGAATTCGTTCACTTCCTTTAATTGTCTTTATTCTTCTTTGGTTCTGGTTTCTTCCCTTCTTTTGTTAGTTCCTATTTGTTTGGTTAATCACTTTTTTCTTAGTGTATTTTTCGTGGTTCCCTTCTTCTTTTGTTTCCTGTTGTTGGGTCAATCACTTGGGTTGGGTAATGTCGTCGTTTGTCGTGTCACTGTTTTTATATTTTATTTATTTTTAATCATTTTATTTGATATGAAGTATATTTACTTTTATAATTATAGTTTTTATCCCTGGTACTGGGTTGGCTTATTTGTGTTGTAACAACGTTTAACCGATGTGCAGGAACTAAATAAATGAAAATTAAAAGCAGAAATTCCCAAGACTAGTTAGAAAAGGACGCTAGCAGCCTAAGTCACTCAAAATTGATGAATTATCCATTACCAAAGATCAACGCTCTGTCACAACCTTCTGAACTGATAAGTATCATTTAAATACCCTAATCCCAGGAATAAATGCACTTTAAATATTTCTCATATCAATACAAACTCTCACTATGAATTAAAAATAATTTTCTTTCAAGGATTGAATAAAATAAACTTATGTAGAAAAACTTGTTAACTAAAAAATAACCTCGCACTAATTTGCGAACTTTTGTAACACCTATTACTACACTGCAGAACAAATTGTAGACACACTGTATATTATATAAGTACGGAGAATGTACGGTAGTGTATTTTTTTTATTGTAACCATATTTTATGTTTTCTTTATAATCTAAAGAACTCCAGATTTTGGGTGAGTTGACGTATAATGTACAAACAGTAGCCATGATGGCGTCAGAATAACTCTCTTCAAAACCAATTTCGTCAGCTTGAGATAAAGTGTTTCATGTTTTATGTCGGGGCAAATTTATTGAATACTAAATTATCATATTATTGTCACATGAATTAATTACCAAACTATCATTAAAGAAACAGTACAGAGTGTAACCACTGTTTTATTTTATAGGAAATTGTATAATATATGTGTGTGTTAGCTAACTTAAAGATCAGACAACTAGCGCTTTCGCTATCTGTGCAATACAGTAAGCTGTACAGAGGTGGGAACCGATTCGAACGCTCCAGCCGTCACCACTGAAAGCACCAAACGAACATATTAATTCATTAATTTAATTGTTTTTAATAAACAATTTGGCGCCACCCGGGATTCACAAACCCCTATGAAATTACAGGTAAGGTTTCCACTAGGTTGTACTGATAATTGTGTCAACGCTACGGACTTCGTTAGCAACAACCATTGATGTAATGACAGGTGTGAGACGAACACACCACACTAATACTTAAAGAACAATATACACGTCTTTACAAAGAAACACCACCTTTCTACTTCGTTACAGATTGGCTTCCATCGCGGGGCTTAAACGAAGACGGACATCTCTACTTCGTTACAGATTGACGAATCCAACGTGTGGCATTATAAAACGGGGAATCCACATTTACATCATTACAGTATATATATATTGTAGCGTGACAGATGTTTGCATAATATTGAATGGCAATTGATCATTAGAATAATGAAGTTATAATATTTAAATTTGGAAGAAAGCATTAAGTTTAATATAAATAGATTAATTCATAGCAACTGTGGAAAGAAATCATTATTATAAAGAAAATACAAGTTAAAATAAAAAGAGTTACTAGTGATGAGTCATCCAAAACCAGTCTCATAACCAAAGGTTTTCAAGGTATAACCCAGGAAGGTAAAATAGTAAATAACAAAGCAGTACACAATATGACCAAACCCACAACGAGGGAGAATAAATAAAAGAGAAACCCTAAAATAAGCCAAGATCAACCAATACAGGTTGTGTATTTCTGAATTAAAGAAGAAGATGGAGAAGATCCCAAGAAACCTGATGGCATCAAGAACAGATGGAGAAGATACCAGTCCCAGAAGGCAGGAGAAAAGAAGACTGAAGAAAGAAGAAGAGGGCAGCATCCTGAAGAAGACGTCATGCTCTTATAAAAGACACCCAAATCCCTATATCCCCAAAATAAATATCTAAAAATAAAAGTATAACGAAATAAAAAACCACATGTATACAAATTTAAGAGAGAGGAGTGTATAAAGTAAAAGTTTCCTGTGAACTAAGATGAAACAATGATATAGTGCCCATGGAACAAATCTCCATTGAAAAAACGCTAACCAATTTATTATGTTAATAAGACTATACGACCATTTAGCATTAACATAATATATAAGTGAAAGTGAACCAGTGATAGTTTTGGGTATTATAAAAAATGAACCTTGTGTTTCATTCTTGGCAATCACAAACATTGGATGCAATGAAATATGCATTTTTCAATGACTAAAAATGTGTACGGTGACAATATGTTGTTCATAAGACATGAATCTGTTTAAAATAACATTTTGTTTTACATGAAAAAAGAAAAACAGAGTTCATAATACCTTTTGAACAATTAATACTATTTATTTGTTAATGACAGGGTACAATTCCCCAAAGACAATGTAAAAGACGGTATAAAAACTGTAGAATCCTACTTATAATAATAGTTAGAAATAAGAATATAAATATAAGGTTTTTAATGTATATAGTACAAGAATGTTTAAAAATGTTTTAGATATAAGGCCATTTGTTTGGGTCTGAAACAACTAACATCAGAACTATAAAAATAATTACCACTTGTAAATAGTAGAGAGTAATTAAGATGTTAGTTAGTACAAAACCTTTTTTATAAACCATGTTTCCATGTTGGAAATGGGAATTTTGTTGCAAAATGTCTGATTTGAAGACAACCATTTATGTAAAAAAAATATTCTTTATTTTGTTTTAACTATTGTTTGTATTGTAACCAATACTAATTGTTTTTGTGTAATTTGAAAGCATGTTTAATTTATAATACTATTTGTAAAAGTCAGAGAGGGTATCACACATCATATATTGTTTGTAAATTATTTTGTAAGAAAAATTGTTAAAAAATCATAGGCCAAAAGAATGGAAACCAAACTTCATCAAAACAGAGAAATTGCTCAATTAAATGCAAATAAACAAAAGGGGTTTAGACAAAATAAACTTGAGATCATGCCATATAATTGCACATACCATTTAGAGAGATTTTAATAAATTATATTCAGAATTATGAATAAATGTGAAAATGACTAAACTCAGAAATTTAGACATGGGAGTCATATATTTCAGAATAATGTTTCAGAATACAACTAATTCAATTAATTACCAGAAAATAAGGGAATAGGAACCTTTTAATACAATATAGAATTATTAATATTAAATATAACTGATAAAATGGCTGAATTTATATAATGACAGGAAGTAAATTTTGATGTTTTGGACTCTTCAGAGTATACCCAAACTGAAAGTGAAATTACTATTTTTTGGACAGAAAACACTATAAAATGGCATTATTTAATCTGAAAATAACCAGAATGAACTGAAAGATTAATTTAAATCAAATCTAGTGAATAAAATTGACAAATAACCAAAGTTTAGGCATTCATATAGTGAAATAGTAAAATGTACACAGGATGTGAAAATATTTTTGAACAATGTTAAGGATAATATTATATGGGCTAAGAGTTTAATTGAAACTGAAGGAAACAGTTAGTTAAATATTGGTAGTTGAACGGACAACATGACATACCTTTGAAAACGTGAATAACCTAACCTATAATCGTCATACAAAGCGAGTGTATAGTGAGTTATTGTGAAATCGCGAGTGACTTGTAATATACTTCTGAAACTATCATATTATAACAGAAACGATCAAGTAACACTCCATAACACAGAACAATATAAATCTACTCTGAAAAACACCACAAAACACAAGAAAACTGTGTAATACATTAACCCAAATTAGTGATGGAACCGGGGAAAGTGTTTGAACTAATAATTATACGGATACACTAAATACAACTCAGAAACAGTACACTAGACACTACACAACATTTTACAAGAGATTCGCAGACATCAGAACAGGAATACTACAGGAAAATCTTTTATTTGGAACGTCCAATATACGAATGACATCTCACTAACTTCACGGCAGCCATTTGCAATATTGGTCTCATCATTGCCAGAACCCCGTCTTCGTGGTTCATCACAGCTGTTTGGTGAAAACAATTATTATATTTACAAATTATTATTCAATGTCTGTGTTTATTAATAACTATTAATTTGATTGTAACGTTATACTTTTTAAATATTAGCCCGATTTCTCTGACTTTGGTAATAACTGGCTGTTTAAAGAACCCTATATAATTTTTATAACATATACTTGTAACTTTTTTCGATATCCTGAGAATCGATACTAATCGATAAGAGTCAATATTGCTGTTACTTAATAAAACATTAATACTTTTCAATACTTAATAGTTCTTTATTTCTTCAATAATACTAATTACCAATAATATAATTCTAATTGATAATCTACAAGGACTTTACCACCCGTAAGTGAAGATAACCTAAAAAATAGAAAGGTAAACAAATATCGATTGGTTTACAGACAGTCTTATGAGTGGTGATAGATTATTTAAATTATACTAAAACTTTAATAAAAATTTTCAGAAGAGCATTACACTGTTTAAAACTTCACAGCCCTATATTAATTAATTGATCCTAATTAATTAATAAATAAAATTAAAATTTTTTTTTATTATTATTTTTTTTTTTATAAACATAATTTTTTTTTAATTTTCTTCAAAACAATAATTTTTGTTTTGAAACTTTCGGTGAAGCTGAGCATATATATTTCTTCCTCAACTTTACGCTACTCGACCGGTCTTGCTACCATTGGGACTCGACCAGCTGGGAAACTTAAGGAAGTGTTTCAGACCAGTAAGACGTCGAGAGCCACACCAATTAAACACCTTACAACTTACAGATTCACACATCAATCTTATTTATTTTATTACAAATTGGCTAGTCCAAACAGAGGGGCTTGATTACATCGGAGTCACATAATCCACAATAGCTTATATCTTCAACACACATCTATTTTTATTTAATTTGTTTTATTACAAATTGGCGCACAACTTTAGGGGCTTTAATTAGCGATTGGAAGGCCAATACATTCTGCCCAATCACTAGTTGGAGCTAGGCAACAGCTACAAAGCCAGAGAATTTCAAGGGAAAATGCAACGACGTGCAACATCTAAGAAACGGGCGGCGGAGGCCGAGAAAGAAATAGAAGTTGACATGGACAACAAGGAGGCGACGCCAGTAGACGCGGAAAGTTTGTTGCCACCAGTGTTGTCCAAACAACATGAACAACCAGGGGAACAACCTGAGATGCCTACTCAGACAGGGGAAGTAAATGTCCAAGAAAGACATGTGGAAAAATCCAAAACTACGGAGGAGATTAGGATGGATATGATGATGGAAATGTTCCAACGGGAATTCAAATCTTTGAAGGAAGACAATCAATCCTTGAGTAAGAAAATGGGGAGTGATAACCAGTCCTTGAAAGAAGATATCAAATCCAGCAAGGAAGAAACAAATAAGAAGTTAGAAGAATTGAAGGAAGACAACCAGTCCCTGACGAAGAAGATGGAAGAAAACAGCAAGAAGATGGAAGAAGAGATGGGGAAGAAGTTAGAAGAATTAAAGGAAGACAACCAGTCCCTGACGAAGAAGATGGAAGAAAACAGCAAGAAGATGGAAGAAGAGATGGGGAAGAAGTTAGAAGAATTGAAGGAAGACAACCAATCGTTCAAGGAAGAATTCAAGTCAACTAAAGAAGAATTGATTAATAAAATTGAAAATACCAATCAGAAAATCGATGAAACCAGGAAGAAGATAGAGAAGAACAACCGACAATTGAAGGAAGAGTTGAAAGAAGATAACAAGAAGTTGGAAGAGAAGATGGGGGAGAAATTGGAAGAATTGAGAGAGGACAATCAAATTCTAAGAGAAGAGTTAAGGGAGGTAAATCAGGAGATAAGAGAGAACAGATTAAAAAGGGGAGAGGAGCATCAAAAATGGATTAAAGAAAGAAGAGAGGACAGATTAAAAAAGGAAGAATTAAGAAAGGAGAAGACCGAAGAAATAAAAAATGATAGCCAACCAGAACCAGAAGAAGTACTAAATGATAAAACGCAGGAAGATAGTCAACCAGAACCAGAAGAAGTAATAAATGATAAAACGCAGGAAGATAGTCAACCAGAACCAGAAGAAGTAATAAATGACAAAACGCAGGAACTAGTAATGGTAGTACCTGAAATTGAAACTAACCGAAACCAGGAAGATATTAAACCAAGGAAAAGGAGAATGTATCCAAGAAATTTGATAAAAACTAAGGAAGAGTTGGAGATGATGAAACATGGGTTGATTGATGGCAATAATATCCCAATTACCTATGACAAAGACATCATGAATTCCAGGAATTATAGAAGGAGAATCGAAGTAATTTCCAAAATAATTTACCACAAGACAGTAGTGTACCAATGGGAAAGGACCAGAGGTAAACAGAATACGACATGTGGACAAGATCAATTTCAGCGCAGGACTGGACAGTGTATTACAGAAAGATGGAAATGTGATATCGTACCAGACTGTAATGATGACACAGATGAATCACCAGAATGTATTCCATTAACGTGCCATCCAGGACAGTTCCAGGGTACGGTTAGACTAAAATATATTCCTTCAGAGTGGATATGTGATGGTAAACCAGCTTATGGTGTTTCAGATAAACAAAATAATAAGTGATAACCCAGATGAAGATCCTCACAGATATTTGTCAAGTAACACAAAACATGGACCAGAAAAGTATTGGTGTATACAATATGATGATAGAGGGAACCAACCCAGTAATTACGACGGCCCTAACAACCCGCCGTGTAATAACCAGTGTATCGGTAATTCTAACGGCGTTAGGGATAACAACCCCTATCCATACAATAGAAACAATTTATACCAACATAATAATGTCCCATACAGTCAGAGAAATCCATATCCCAACAATAATGATGACAGCCCTTACCCACCTAACCGAAATTACTATAATTATAACTTTAGTAATAACAATAATAACAGTAATAATAACCGAGTGTCGCGCCCTAGGGTAAATTTTATAAGAGCAACTGAGATGATGGACCCTGGTTGACACAAATACCACACGACATCAAGAAAAGGGACGAATCATGATAACCGACTACGGCGAAAAAACAACGTTGAAGGAGACGAAATAAATATCACTGAAAGGAAATAATACGAATAATAAACATAGAAACAAAACTGGGTTTTATGAATGAAGACTATTTAAGAAAATGCACATTATAAATAAAAATATGAGCAATGGAACGACATAAAGAAAATCGTCCATCTTCCTGGGTAATAGTTAAAAGAAAAGAAAAAGAGAAGATCAACTTACAAAAGTATAAATAATATGGGCCAGTGTAGAGTACAATATAACCCCATATGTTGTGGTAAATGATAAGCATAACAATACATATGAGTTGAGGGAAATCATTTCAGGAAAAATCAAAGGAGTGTACAATCAAGCTTCTATGAAGAAATATTATGAAGAATGAGTTGTGAGTTTTAGAATTTTGAATTTAGAAATTTAATTTTAAAAATTCAAAAATAATGTAAGTACATCTTACAACCTAATATTTTGAAAAGAACATTCTGGAGAATTATAAGAAGAAGGAATTTAGAATTTATATTTTAAAAAAATTCGGAAATAATGTAAGTACATCTTACAACCTAATATTTTGAAAAGAACATTCTGGAGAATTAAAAGAAAAAGAATTTTTAATAATTTTGAATATAACTTATTCTAAAATATGTAAGTACTTCTTACTACAACCTAATAATTTTGGAACAAACTTTATGGAAGAAAGGAAAAGAAAGACTTTTGAATTGAAATATAATTATAAAAATTTAAAATTGAGTAAGTACATCTTACTACAACCTGATAATTTAGAACAAAACTTTATGGAAGAAAGAGAAAGAGAGAGAATTTTGAACTTAATTTTACAAAAAATTTAAAAATGAAGTAAGACCAACTTACTATAACTAAGTTTATGAGAAAACTTTATGGTAAATAATTAAGAAGAATTTGAATTTGGAGAAATACCAAAACATTCAGAAATAATAGTAAGATCACATTACTATAAACAAGTCTGAATGAAACAATTCTGGGAATAAATGAATTAAACAGAATTTGTATGTTGATAGAACGTCAGTACTTTGAAACAAGATAAGATCAACATATTACAAGGATTTATAAGAAATATTTTTCAATTAAATAAAAAGAATAGTTTGAATTTTACATTAAAACTAACCAAGTTCCAAAAAATAATTATGTGTCAATTATGATTGAATTGAGAAGAAAATAAAGTGGTTAATTCAGAAAAGAGAATTAACGTTAATCCAGAATAAATGCTAACATTCACAATAGAATTTGAAGGAGTAGAGAAGACTAACAAAAAAGAGTGTAATATGCCAGAGAAGGAAAAAATTTGGAAGCAAAGAGACTAATTACCTATGAAACGATAATGAAAACAGTTAATTAAGAGCAAAGAAGAACAACTCATACCAAACATATGGAGAAGATGATTTTGAACCAATGATAATAATAAGACCTATATGAAATGCAAAGAGAAGAAATACCACATGAAATATAATATAAATGAATTAATGCTAATGAATGCGAAGACGGATTAATAACTTTCTAAGAGAAAGGAAAGAACCAAAATGTTTAAATAAAATGATCAATATAACAACCTGTATATCTAATGTAAAGATACAATGTTAAAAAATTAAATATAATATATTAAGACCATTCAAAAAATGAATACGAAAGACTATTTATAAAGACCATGCTAATACTATGAATAACCAGAAGAAAGTATAAAGAGAATTCAGATGGAGAAGAAAGAGAGTTACATTGTAAACAGTAACCAGAATTATTAAAAGAAAGATTTTCAACCATAATTAAATTAAATATATCAGACAAGTTAAGAGTTTTGAAAAAATATATATGTAATGAGTATAATAATGATTATGAAGATTTATTAAGATAGAAAATGTGAGATAATCTGAGAGACTACGAAGTGGAGAATCCAAAGATATTTTTATTAGTCGAAAATGAGACTACTTTTTATTTATTTATTCGATGACTGACTGAAGATAATTCCAGCAGCATTATGTTTTTTGAGCAGGGATGGATATGCCCCTGTACTCAATTTATAGAAGTGGTGTATGGCCAGCAGAGAAGTAGCGTACAGTGCCCCTCTGATCTGCCCCAGCCCACGTGATAGGGAATGTTAGGGAATTAATATCCCAAGGATACAACACGAAGTTGAGATAGAAAAAAAAAATGTATTACAATTATAATATATCTCAGAAGACACTAACTATCCGAAAAGGATCAGTAGTAAAACAAATAATTATATATATAAAATTAATAAAACTCTAATATAAAAAAGTCGATATAAAAATGGAGAAGAAAATGAATTATAAGAAATGATGAAATTATCATAAGAAATTATTTCATCCATAAACATGTCTGAAATAATTACTTCTGGAGGAGAGCAATCTGTAGCGTGACAGATGTTTGCATAATATTGAATGGCAATTGATCATTAGAATAATGAAGTTATAATATTTAAATTTGGAAGAAAGCATTAAGTTTAATATAAATAGATTAATTCATAGCAACTGTGGAAAGAAATCATTATTATAAAGAAAATACAAGTTAAAATAAAAAGAGTTACTAGTGATGAGTCATCCAAAACCAGTCTCATAACCAAAGGTTTTCAAGGTATAACCCAGGAAGGTAAAATAGTAAATAACAAAGCAGTACACAATATGACCAAACCCACAACGAGGGAGAATAAATAAAAGAGAAACCCTAAAATAAGCCAAGATCAACCAATACAGGTTGTGTATTTCTGAATTAAAGAAGAAGATGGAGAAGATCCCAAGAAACCTGATGGCATCAAGAACAGATGGAGAAGATACCAGTCCCAGAAGGCAGGAGAAAAGAAGACTGAAGAAAGAAGAAGAGGGCAGCATCCTGAAGAAGACGTCATGCTCTTATAAAAGACACCCAAATCCCTATATCCCCAAAATAAATATCTAAAAATAAAAGTATAACGAAATAAAAAACCACATGTATACAAATTTAAGAGAGAGGAGTGTATAAAGTAAAAGTTTCCTGTGAACTAAGATGAAACAATGATATAGTGCCCATGGAACAAATCTCCATTGAAAAAACGCTAACCAATTTATTATGTTAATAAGACTATACGACCATTTAGCATTAACATAATATATAAGTGAAAGTGAACCAGTGATAGTTTTGGGTATTATAAAAAATGAACCTTGTGTTTCATTCTTGGCAATCACAAACATTGGATGCAATGAAATATGCATTTTTCAATGACTAAAAATGTGTACGGTGACAATATGTTGTTCATAAGACATGAATCTGTTTAAAATAACATTTTGTTTTACATGAAAAAAGAAAAACAGAGTTCATAATACCTTTTGAACAATTAATACTATTTATTTGTTAATGACAGGGTACAATTCCCCAAAGACAATGTAAAAGACGGTATAAAAACTGTAGAATCCTACTTATAATAATAGTTAGAAATAAGAATATAAATATAAGGTTTTTAATGTATATAGTACAAGAATGTTTAAAAATGTTTTAGATATAAGGCCATTTGTTTGGGTCTGAAACAACTAACATCAGAACTATAAAAATAATTACCACTTGTAAATAGTAGAGAGTAATTAAGATGTTAGTTAGTACAAAACCTTTTTTATAAACCATGTTTCCATGTTGGAAATGGGAATTTTGTTGCAAAATGTCTGATTTGAAGACAACCATTTATGTAAAAAAAATATTCTTTATTTTGTTTTAACTATTGTTTGTATTGTAACCAATACTAATTGTTTTTGTGTAATTTGAAAGCATGTTTAATTTATAATACTATTTGTAAAAGTCAGAGAGGGTATCACACATCATATATTGTTTGTAAATTATTTTGTAAGAAAAATTGTTAAAAAATCATAGGCCAAAAGAATGGAAACCAAACTTCATCAAAACAGAGAAATTGCTCAATTAAATGCAAATAAACAAAAGGGGTTTAGACAAAATAAACTTGAGATCATGCCATATAATTGCACATACCATTTAGAGAGATTTTAATAAATTATATTCAGAATTATGAATAAATGTGAAAATGACTAAACTCAGAAATTTAGACATGGGAGTCATATATTTCAGAATAATGTTTCAGAATACAACTAATTCAATTAATTACCAGAAAATAAGGGAATAGGAACCTTTTAATACAATATAGAATTATTAATATTAAATATAACTGATAAAATGGCTGAATTTATATAATGACAGGAAGTAAATTTTGATGTTTTGGACTCTTCAGAGTATACCCAAACTGAAAGTGAAATTACTATTTTTTGGACAGAAAACACTATAAAATGGCATTATTTAATCTGAAAATAACCAGAATGAACTGAAAGATTAATTTAAATCAAATCTAGTGAATAAAATTGACAAATAACCAAAGTTTAGGCATTCATATAGTGAAATAGTAAAATGTACACAGGATGTGAAAATATTTTTGAACAATGTTAAGGATAATATTATATGGGCTAAGAGTTTAATTGAAACTGAAGGAAACAGTTAGTTAAATATTGGTAGTTGAACGGACAACATGACATACCTTTGAAAACGTGAATAACCTAACCTATAATCGTCATACAAAGCGAGTGTATAGTGAGTTATTGTGAAATCGCGAGTGACTTGTAATATACTTCTGAAACTATCATATTATAACAGAAACGATCAAGTAACACTCCATAACACAGAACAATATAAATCTACTCTGAAAAACACCACAAAACACAAGAAAACTGTGTAATACATTAACCCAAATTAGTGATGGAACCGGGGAAAGTGTTTGAACTAATAATTATACGGATACACTAAATACAACTCAGAAACAGTACACTAGACACTACACAACATTTTACAAGAGATTCGCAGACATCAGAACAGGAATACTACAGGAAAATCTTTTATTTGGAACGTCCAATATACGAATGACATCTCACTAACTTCACGGCAGCCATTTGCAATATTGGTCTCATCATTGCCAGAACCCCGTCTTCGTGGTTCATCACAGCTGTTTGGTGAAAACAATTATTATATTTACAAATTATTATTCAATGTCTGTGTTTATTAATAACTATTAATTTGATTGTAACGTTATACTTTTTAAATATTAGCCCGATTTCTCTGACTTTGGTAATAACTGGCTGTTTAAAGAACCCTATATAATTTTTATAACATATACTTGTAACTTTTTTCGATATCCTGAGAATCGATACTAATCGATAAGAGTCAATATTGCTGTTACTTAATAAAACATTAATACTTTTCAATACTTAATAGTTCTTTATTTCTTCAATAATACTAATTACCAATAATATAATTCTAATTGATAATCTACAAGGACTTTACCACCCGTAAGTGAAGATAACCTAAAAAATAGAAAGGTAAACAAATATCGATTGGTTTACAGACAGTCTTATGAGTGGTGATAGATTATTTAAATTATACTAAAACTTTAATAAAAATTTTCAGAAGAGCATTACACTGTTTAAAACTTCACAGCCCTATATTAATTAATTGATCCTAATTAATTAATAAATAAAATTAAAATTTTTTTTTATTATTATTTTTTTTTTTATAAACATAATTTTTTTTTAATTTTCTTCAAAACAATAATTTTTGTTTTGAAACTTTCGGTGAAGCTGAGCATATATATTTCTTCCTCAACTTTACGCTACTCGACCGGTCTTGCTACCATTGGGACTCGACCAGCTGGGAAACTTAAGGAAGTGTTTCAGACCAGTAAGACGTCGAGAGCCACACCAATTAAACACCTTACAACTTACAGATTCACACATCAATCTTATTTATTTTATTACAAATTGGCTAGTCCAAACAGAGGGGCTTGATTACATCGGAGTCACATAATCCACAATAGCTTATATCTTCAACACACATCTATTTTTATTTAATTTGTTTTATTACAATATATATATATATATTATAACGATTCATAATGCCGACCCATCGGATCGTTATATGAAAGTGTCATACTGTGCAAGTATAGAGGCGTAAGCAAGAGAGAGAGGGTATAATCACAGCTATCTCTGTCTAACATCGCCACTGCTACGAAAGTTGCCGGCACAGACATGAATTTTTATTCAATTATTTTTATTAGTTAAAACTGCAATATCTTAAAAACTAATAAATATACAGCAATTCTGAAACCTGCATAGTGTTCAGCAATTAAAGCTCTGTAAGTAGCCAAAATATCAACCAATATAATTAACATTTACAGAAGTTATACAGAAGAAGAACGCCAAGAGAAATAACTAGAGAATTAGGCTAGGTACGAATGAGGTGTTTTCACACACTTACAGAGAAAGACCTAAGCAATAATAGTCTGTGGTCAGATCTGTGAAATCACGTTTGCAAATACCCATAATCAAACGATTTGCAAACAGAGGAAGTATGAAATTAGCCAGTAATTCTCTACCATCTCAAACCTGTTAAGGGGCGTTTGGTTGACTTGTTCGATATTGTTTAAAATGGAAAACGCATGATTTATTTGGAACAACCAATCACAAAGCTGTATTCAGAAGAGACGCCAACTCAGACTTGGGGAATCGACACTCTTCGTTCGAATCTTAAATGAGCAAGACGTGTGTTAAATACGTGCTAAATTTCACAAACCACGCAAAGTCTTATTTAAATAAACCGTTCGGGAAGTAGTCCGCAGTTGCAGAGGAACTAGTAAAGTTCGATAACAACTCTCGCTGTGTAACAATGCATTAATTAATTAAAAAATTAATTAATTAATTAATAATTAATTTATTTGTGAAGTGACCTGTGCAACAGAGAGCTACAGCATCTGTAATTGCCCAGTATCATCAGTCAGCGTTTTGGTCAACATCATTTCTTCTGTGCCGAACCATCAAAAGGAGGATCACTTCGGATTTCTATCTACGGTCGACGCATCAATCAGTAAGAAATAGATTCATTGATCAATGAAATTAAGAAACAAAATAAATAATAAAAAGCAATAAACAATTTTTTAAAAGACACTAAGTAAATTCATAATTTGTATTTAATTAGTAAGATTAGCTATAAATTAATATAGGAGTGTTGAATGGAAGGTGAGGTGTAGTATTGAATGTGCAAATTATTGTGGACCTGTTGTTTGTGAAGTTTATTTATCACTCACAAATACAAATACATAATTTATTTCCACCTCCCTGTAAAATTTATCTGGGTCCAAGATCCGGTCACACGAACGTAAGATGCAAGTATGGTTTAAGGGTTATGTAAATCATTTACGTAACTCATTTTTGAAGAGAATTAATGATTTTATTTCTAAAAAAAAAAACTTTAGTTAGACTATTTCGTCCAAATTTTGAAATGAAATACAAGTATAATACTTTTCTGTTATTTACTCCATGTCTGCGACAATTACTAATCTTATCTTATTCTAACAGCTTACCTTATATATCTAACAGACCGCCCAGCCTGCTCATTCTCTCATTCACACTATATTTAATACCCTCCCCTGATTATTTATTTAACAAAACCCTTAACACATTATGAAATACCCCCCTGCCGGCAACGTGGTGTTCACTCGAGCTCGTGACTTCGCATTTTTAATTTAGTGGTGTGTCCGAAATAGATTTTGATGTTCTTTAGTTGAATACTCCCGCCACTGTCACATTACTGTTAACTGATTACTCACTTTTTACTTGAACTTATAAATTTTTGAAAAGCCCCTTGGGGCAAGTACCTGGCTAGGCACTGTCTGTAGACGAACTGGGAAGAGAGTCTCTCTCCTTACAATCAACTCGATTGCGTCTCACAAGGTGGAAAACAATGCCTGCTATTTCATAGCCACTGCTGTGTCCCATTTAACACACGTGGTGTTTTGTGCGTTTAACGTGGATGACATTTGGTCAGCACTGGTTAACGTCACAAAAGAGGTTGGGCTTAGTCTTACATCCATCGTCTATGATTATGTGCAATGCAAAATCTCGCTTCCACGCCATGTTGAGTTTGCTACTGTGGCGTCGTCTGCGCACATGCTTGTGTGGTGCGTTCGGACGTAACTGCCACACCAATGTAAAGTTCTTAGAATTGACGCCCTGGTACATTCTTTCGTAAAGGTTATACAACTGATACTGCGTATTGTTCCTTTGTTCACACAATGCTTTAGTTAAACCACGTGGCCGTATTCATAGATGGAAATTAAATTTCAATTATTTTAAAACAAGTCCCCAAAAATTAATAAAAATAAAAAATCCCTCAAAATTCGTCACGTTACAATACCCCCCCCCCAATGAGATATCTTCTGCCGAAACAGAAGAAATCTCATTGCTAAAACCCCTAAGAGGACCGGTGAGGATATGGTGCCAACAACCCCCTTTAGATCTTATACTTCCTGGGTAAACAACCCCCCTGGCTCGGCGACTATGGCCGCATCTGAACGAGATCACTGGACTTCTCTGTATGAGATCCCAACACCGTCACATCGAACAGATACGCACCACAGCGCACCTCACCTTATAACATGCCACCCCAAAATCCAAATCCCTGGTCTTATATCATGCCAGATCCTCAACCGATATGTTCCCCTTTATCATGCACACTGGGTTGCCTTTAGCAGTTACTGGGCTTGCACACACACTTATAACTACATCCTATCAAATCTTGTTGTCATTAATCTCAAAACTCAAAATACAAATCTTTTATCTAAATTGAATAATTCTCTTCATTATTTTTGATAATTAGAAAAACCAATAAATTGAACATTGATTAAAAACACGAACCCCCTTATCCTAACATGTGATTATACCTATACCCTAAACAATACAATTCAATAAAAAACATGATTAATACACACAAACAATAACAAAATTCAAAAACATCAATTAGATGGCAGGCACAAAATCAACAAAATTTTTTTTTTTCAAATTCAAAAAAAATTTAAATTTATTAAAATATATTTTTTCTCAATATTAAAATTATTTAAATTTATTCAAATCAATTAAAAAGCAAAATCGGCATTACTTCCTTGCCAAAACGGGTCTAGTATAGAACATCACCCATCAGCTGATCAAACTGGGTCAAGTCAAGAACCTTGACCTACATAAGTTATATCATAAGTTACCTCAGAAAAAACATTGAACATCTTAAAATTCTATCTTTAAACACAAAAACATAATAAAATAAAACCTTTAAAAATAACAAAATATTATTATAATTAACAATAAAATTGATATTTATATTACTCCAAATAAACATTTTACAACTTTACTTTATTCTCACATTCTATTAAAATTGTCACTTGTTTCAATTAAAATTTTGCATTTTTACTATGACTCTCTTTTCTTTACTATTCTCATTCTCCATTACTTTGGGTGATTTAATTATTTATACTAACTTGATCTGCCACTTGGCATGTATACACATATAATCTTTCTCACTCTGACTCTAATACCACTAACAACTTTAACTATCAGGACACCCATCTCTATCAAAATATCTATCAAACAATCGCTAAACCCAGCTTACTACTAAACTCAATCCGCGTCCTTCTCCCGTTATATAAAAAAAATACTCTCTAACCCTTTGTACTTAGGATGTGTGTTCCCCCCCCCCCCAAAAGCTCATTACCTTAATCTGGTTCCTGGATTCTACCTAAGGCAACCCCTTCCCGCCAATCGGTCCCTTCCCGTCCCAACCCTTTTGTTGCGGACTCCTACACTACACTATCCCCTCTTACAAAATTACCATCCCCTAATTATCACTCTTATTACCTCACTTCAACTACAAAATAACATCATCATTTATAAACATCAATATATCACTCATTATTCTACATATTTCCCCATATCTACTGTGTCAGCATCAATACTTCTCAAATTCTATTACATTAACTCATAACAACATTTTCATCTCTAGTACCACTTTGACTTCAACTTGGACTGATCTACATGTCCCAACAAAATATTAATCACCCAAAATCTATCTTTTACTATCTTTCACAAATCATTAAAATCTTAACTTTATCAAATTACTTTCCTCATCATTTAAAATAACATCTTTAACACCTTAGAATTATTATATCCAAACATCAGTTACCTTGAAAATTGGCAAACATTAATAAGTGACATTTTACAGCGGATCAGCTGACTTTCTTAGCAAGGTTAATGACCTCACTACCAACACATTTCAAATCTCTACAAATTACATGGAATACATATTTTATCAATCCTTATACCTAACACAGTAAAATAATACATCTATAAAACAGAATAAACACAGTATACTGAACATATGAACACCTATTTATCAAAGCATAATACAAGCATTTAATTAGTGCAAAATGAGTTATCATCTTTAATTTACAAAAATTTGAATTCGTTGCTCACCTGAGCAACCCCCCAAACCACACACACTATTGTATTTTCTGTTGGACTGTGGCGCCCATTGGCCTCCACAAGGACGGCATAGTTGGAGGAATTGAACATCTCCTTGTCCTTGCTTATATTATTGTTCGGCGTTATATTTTAAAGATTTTTAGATATCAACATACCTTTGTCATATATTTACTCGCCCTTAAAATGGGTCTACCACCTGGCTCTGCTGTCCCTACTCGGACAGAGTGGCAGCCGCTGTTCCATAGTTCCCGGGATTTCCCCTAGTTTCACCCCCCTGTTAATTTCTAATATCAACCAATTTCAAGTCAGCTATGGTCAAGGGACTTAAATTATGGCCATAGCTGACCGGTAGCCAAAACCACGATTAGTGCTGGTAAGGCAGTAATCGCCCGAAAAGTCAGGGAAATCAAACTCTACCTTCATGCATGTTACTACATCATTACTCTGCACGGCACGAAAGTCTATCATGGTACAATATACAATGGCCGTGCATTTTCGCCATTTTGGCCTCCGATGGAGGTAATACTCTCTACTACCCCCAACCCATTCCGCTATCTACTGGGGCACATGCCACCCCAGCAATAGCACATTAATAGCTAAATTAAAAAAAACTAAATCTTTCTACATTTGCAGTCTCTACACTCCATTATTATATCACTTCTATGAGCACCAATCCACCCCCCAAAATTATCCCCACATCTTGTATTGACAACAAGTTCTAATTTATTTTACACTCTTCCAACCGTTCCCACTATCACTGATACTATGAACTTTACAATTATTTGGTCACTTATTTCTAAAATTTATATAAATTTAAAATTATAAACATTCCAAAATATTTGATTTTTATTTACATTGGAGGCTGACTAACATTCCTTAAACACTATTAATGCTGGTAAGACAGTAAATCGCCCGAAAAGTCGGGTTTTGCTGCAAGGGATTATTGGATACAGGATAGATCCACTACGTGAATTCACGTCCTCCTCCTACTCCAAACCCCTTCTCTCTACTCTTTTAAACAAAATACCTTGATATACTTGAAAATGTGTACTATATTCAGACCCATCTACCTCCGTTTCTAAACTAACAATTATTTTACCCAATTTACTTTCAGATCTTTGCATATTCTTAATATCACCTAAATCTTCACCAAAAATTCTATCTTCTCTAGTTAATCTAAAAATTTCTATGTCTTTTGTTTTCTATAAAATCTACTCTGGAAAGTGTGTCTGGTACTTTATTATCTGACCCCTTTATGTACTCCCAGGAAAAGTTATATTCTTGTAAAGCTAATACCCACCTGGTCAGACAACTGTGTGTCAATTTACATGAATTCAGAAAGGATAGTGCCTTGTGGTCCGTCCGGATTATTGTTTCGTTATCCAGAATGTATGTCCGGAACTTCCCCACGTCGAACACAATGCTTAAAAGTTCTTTTTCAGTGGTGGTGTAGTTTTTCTCAGCAGACAGAAGCTACCTACTGGCGAAGGCGATAGTCAGATGTTCCTTATCGCAGCCCTCCTGGTAGAGCTCCGCCCCTAACGCTACATTGCTGGCATCTGTCTGTAAATAAAAAGTTTTATTAAAGTCGGAATGATTCATCATAATCATGTGGCTAAATTTTCTCTAAATTTCGTTGAATGCGTTGCGTTCCGTATCTCCCCATCTCCACTGCTTGTTCTTCTGAAGTACTGCACTTAGTTTTGATGTTGTGTGTGCGTAATTTTCTTGGAACTTCCTATAGAAATTGCATAAACCTAAAAAACTTTGCAATTGTTTAATGTTCTTCGGTTCTGGGAAGCGCATAATAGCTTCTACTTTGTCAGGGTTAGCTAATATTGTTACAACACAAATAAGCCAACCCAGTACCAGGGATAAAAAACTATATTTATAAATGTAAAAATACTTCTTATCAAATAAACTGATTAATTTAAATAATATATAAAAAAAAATATGACTCGACAAACAACGACTTTGACCTAACCCAAGTGATTGACCCAACAACAGGAAACAAATGAAGAAGGGAACCACACAAATAACCAACGAGAATAAGAGAAGAAAGTGATAAACCCAAACAAAAATGAAACAAGTTCATGGGATTAAACGACCCCAAAATACCCAAAGAAAAGGATGGAAAAACCAAAGTATTAATCAAATAATGAGAATGAAGGAGGGAGATAGGTAGAAGTGAAAACCAATAATGATTCACAAAACGAGTAATAAAGCATAGGAGAAGGAGAATTAAAGCACTCAAGAAGAATATTGGAACCAAACCAATGGTTATCCTGAGAAAGGAAAAAGTAACAGTTACTACCCATTAATGGACAAAATGATCTAGAGAAGAAACACTATTAAAAACGATTAAGGATTAAGGTGATAAAAAGGCAACCTAAACAACAGATAAAATTGTTATTAATTATTAAGTATTAATTGTTATTAGTATTAAGGATATATTGTAATGAAAGAGAAATAAGTATAGGGATCACCCACTAAAAAACACATAGTATAAACAGTGATACAGTGCAATAGTGTATGTGTAAAAACCCCAAAGTGAAGTGATAAGATACGCTAGTTAAATTATAATTAACCATAGATAATTTAAAAGTGAAGGTGAGATATAAGTGGGAATAGGGTAAGATTTAGAATATAACTATTATAAGAAATAGTGAATAATGAAGAAAGTAGACACTTCACAAATCTGTGAAAAAACACTAAAGGTTTAAAAGTGGAAAAATAACAGTGAATAAATAGCTGGTGAAAAATAGTATTAAGTGTGAATTATAGAATAAGGTATGGTAAACACTAGAAAGTGATGATGACATTATTATTTAAGAAAAGATGTTTAATAGAGTTAAGTTTAATTATAGCCGGTAGTAAGTAAAAAGGGAGGATTCCAGGAAAGAATAAATTGAAGGTGTTGACATGGAGAGAATGTAAAGATTGTTTAAAGATTAAGAAATCAAAGACAGAACAAAGACACCTATGTTATAAGGGACTGTTATAAATTTGATAAAAGTGATGTTGTTTATCACAATAAAAATAATATGTATTGTAAACAACAACAAAATTAGCAAATAATGATAAGTTGAAAGGAAGTGATGATATTTCTCACTCAAAATAATAACTCTAATAACTTATAAAGAATTGTTCATGTTAATGTTATGAATAGGATATGGCTGAATGAAATTTGCAGTCCATAAGCCTAATGTTATGTTTTAAAGATTAAAATAGAGAAAGCAATATTGACAAGTAATCAACACACCAACAGACTCAAAATACAACACAACCAATAAAAATAACAAAGTAAAGCCCATTAGGCTGAAACAAAATGTGATTTAAATGGAATAAGTAAAATACTATAATGGCTACTCAGGCCTAGGAAAGGCATAACTGTCAGAACCAAACAACCAAAAATTATAACAAATTGAATAAGAATTTAGAAAATCTGAGGTGAAGGAATCACCAAGAATAAATTGTAAATCATTTGTAACACAAAATATTGTAATAAGCATTTTTATACAAAAAGAAATGTAATTAACAAGCATTAACATAATTGTAAAAACATAAAATCTGAAATTACCCAAGCTTGTGGGGTATCAAAATCATCTATGAAAGGAAATAAATACTATAGTGACAATATTTAATAACCAGGAAGGAAGATGGAGGAATAACAGCAATCAGAAGATATACGAAGAATTCGAATTTTGATAACAATACATCATCTCAAAATCAACCAATCGGAATCATACCGTTACCATGGAAACGGCAGTTGAAGACGAAATTACCATTGGAATTAAAGAAGAAGCAAAGCGTCATTAAGCCAATACAGATGCCAACATTTAGAAGAACGTTTTTTCAGTGAAAATAATGCAAACAGTTATTAAAAGTTGCTCACCATGATAGCTTGAGAAGCAGATGACCATTTGTAGCAGCCAATTCAAGACCCAAGGCCAATTAAACAGAAAATATACTTGAAAAGAACGTCTAGACCCATGACGAAAAAGACGCTCAATCTATTGAAGCCCAAAATCCATGAAAACTGAACTTATGCAGCCACATCCTACCCGATTAAACCACGAAGGCACCTAGACACGTTGAGGTGTTAAGTACAGTCAAATTATTTATTTTCTAAAAACCCTAATCACTTTAAATATTTTTAAAAGGTAAATTTACCTCACTATAGTACCAATATTTCTCTTTCATAGAATATTTAAGCAAAATAACACTTAATAGAAACTTGTTAACGTTGAATATAACCTATGAATTAAACACGAACTTACAAAACACTTTTACGACACAACACAACAGATTGTAACAGCACACATTATTATTTATGTACACATAGAATAAGGTAATATATATTTTTATTGTAACCATTGGAGTTCTTTAACTCATAGTCACAAGAATCCACGATTTGGGAAACCAAAAATATTTGTAATACACTTTAACGTAAGCAGCAATGCAAATGCTGAATGTTTCCTTTATCATATTCGCCGAACCCTAGAGGCAAGAGTCGAATGTAAACAGTCGGTGCAAATTTATTATTGTATTATTGTCAATGTGAATGTTTTCAATTATCACCTATTAAAAAATAACTATTACAGGGAGTAACCGTCGTTATCATTTCATAGGGAGTGCTATATATAAATTACTTGTGTTTAGTTAAGAATAAATTGTACGAGCAGCGAACAAGTTGTCAGTCACACAGCAGTAGCGACCATTGTGCCGGCCGTGCGAGCGGGAATTATTTGAATGCCCAATACCGTAACGCTGATAACTCGTCTAACAATAATTTTAGTTGTTTTATAAAACGACTTGGCGCCACCCGGGATTATCGCACCCCTATAACTAACAGGTAAGGTTACTGCCGTATTATACAGGTGATTACATCAACGCTACGAACATCGCTAGCCACAACATTACTGTAACGATCCAGTGCGAGGCCAAACGCACTAATTACAAAACACATACAAACTGTACACATTTTGCAGGTACGAACCGATCTATTCGTTACAGATTGACGAATACCAGGTGAGGCTTGAACAATAGCGACATCAGATTAGATAGTTACAATATTCCCTCTTGTGTAATAATAAAGCCTAAGAAATGTATTTCTGTTTGCAAAAACTTAGATTTGTCCCAATTAACTGTCAGACCCCCTTTTTGTAACTTATCTAACACATATTCTATATGCTCTAAATGTTCAGTAAATGTTCTGGATGCTATCAGGATGTCATCTACGTACACTGTTAAAAAATCTAGATCTTTAGGTTGTAATATCTTATTCAAACATTTAATAAAGCTAGCAACACTGGTGTTTAATCCAAATGGTAGTCGTTTGAATTGGTAATTCTTACTGTTAAAAAGAAAGGCAGTATATCTTCTACTCTCTACTGCTAACGGCACCTGCCAATATCATGCTGTTAAGTCTAATGATGTCATGTATTTGACCCCACTAAATTTCTGTAAAATTTCATTAATTGATTCCGGCGACTCCCGGTCAGGTATAATAATTTGGTTAATCTTTCTAGCATCTAGACATAGTCTTACCTTTCCATCCTTCTTAATCACTACGACTAAAGGGTTTGAGTAAGGCGATATCGATCGTTCAATTATGTCTCCCTGCATCATCCGGTCTAATTCCTCCTGCACAGCTCTGCTCTTCTCTTCGAAAATGGTACCGGGTAACTCCTCTGCATGTATGGTGCGTGTTCCCGAACCTTCAGCTCACAGATGTAGTCCTTCGCTTTTCCTGGCGATTCATCAAACACATCTCTGAAACGCTCCACAACTGCCCACAACTCCTCTCGCTGAGTATTTCCTACAACTACACCTTCATTAAAAAAATTGTTGGCTCTATCTACCCACACACTCTCATCACTCACATGCATCTCTCCCTCCTCATTTCCTATACTATCACTCTCTCGACACATATTTATTTTAGTCTCTATCTCTCCATCGCCTATCTGCTTGTGTATCATTTTTATTCCCGTGACTTTAACTTCATTTACTACTTTCTTAAACTTTACCCCAACTGGTTTACTCCCATTTTCGAATTTTACTATTTGTTTATTAAAATCTATTATTGCTCCATTTCTCTCCAAAAAATCATTTCCCAATATTACATCTAAACTCAACCCTTTAACGACTAGGAATGTGTTTTCAAACTCAACTTCATTTATCAAAATATTTAATTGTACTTGTCTGGTTATTCTTTTACTTCTCACCCCAGTTACCCCCACTACTGTAACTCCCGCAACTGGTAATGATGGTATATTCTTATTTATTTCTTTTAATTCCCCCATTACATTCTCAGAAATTACAGAGATCTTGCTACCTGTATCAATTAAGGTTTTATAATTCTTACCTTCGATGTTGACTGTCACCTCCGTCAATCCGGTTTTGTGTTCCATCACCTTGGTGTCCTCTTCTTCCAATAATTCCTTCGCCATGTCTACTTTGATGATATTACTCAAGTATTCGTCTGTTACTTGGACCCGGTTCTCCGTTGACAATGGTTGGGCCCGCTTCTCCATTGTCCTCCCTAGTTTACCGTGGAGGGACCTGCTACGGCTTGGTGGTTTCCTCATCTCCCTCGGTGGTAACTTCCACCTCCTCTTGGCGCTCCTCTATGAAATTCTGCTCCTCTCGACTGCTGATTTGGCTGTTGATGCATTCTCTCGTTACATGCACACTCCCTGTTTTTATGACATATAAAACAATTGGTTCTGTTAGCATAGTTATCTACATTACATTCTCTACATCTCCAACTCTCGCCTCTATTATCAAAGTTTCCTCCACGCGCTCCTCTATGAAAATTCGGTGTTCCCCTATGCTGATGGTAATTATTGCTGTTTAGTACTACTGGTGGGTTTGGACGCCGCCCCATGTCACGTTCCCCGATATTTTGTAGCACATCTAACATGCTCTCTAGCTCGTTTATATTCGTAATTTCTCTAGTCATTAAAGTAATTTGCACCTCTCTGGGCAGGTGTTTGCTAATATGTCTCACAAATGACCGGAACGGCAATGGCGGTTCTAGGTACTTGGCCTCATTATATATAGTCATCACGTACATAGTTAAGTGGTTATTAATTCTACCAAAATTCCCAGTACCCATTATTTTGCTCCGTAAAATTTCTTGGTCCTCTTCTGACCAATACTTGTTTCGAAATGCTAACTCAAATTCCTCATAACTACTCCATTCGGTATTATGTACTTCCGCCCATATTTCGGCATTACCCTTAAAACACTTCAAAATTTTCAGCAATTTGATCTCCCAACTACTACTATTAAATCGATTAAACTCCCGTACTCGATTCAAAAATTGCATTGGATGCACTCTACGATTCTCACTACAAAAGGTTTCTAGTTCAATTTCATTATTGGCGTCTCGTGTAATTAATATACGTTCAGTAACATTGCGTAATTTTTGGTTTATTACTAAACTTAACTCATCTTTCACGCTACTAATGTTCTGTTCAAGTGAATATAATTTTTTATCATTACTACATTCAGACTGTATGTTATTTTTTGAGATTACATTAATTGATTCATTTAATGCTTGTATTTCTGTCTTACAGGTATTTTCAATTTCATTGACCTTAAAATCTACATTATTTTTGTGTTCATCGATATTCTGACTCATTTTTTCAATTGTCATTACTACGCTATTAAGCTTACATTCAGTTTTGGTATTACGCTTCTTTATTTTATATTCTATTTCATTGTTATACTCATTCATCGAATTTCTTAACGTCTCATTATTCTCATTTATTTGTTTATCAACTCTGTCTATCTGACTATCTATCTCATTAAATTTAACCTCTATCTTCTGTATTGAATTATCTAACTTGGTATCTAATTGGTTAATTTTATCAGTAAATTCTTCATTGGTATTTTGACAATGTCTATTAATTTCTTGAATATCATTTTTTAATTCATCAAATTTGTTATTCTGTATATCAAATTTAATACTTTGTTGCTCCAAAATTAATTGCAACATATTCATAACTTTCTCATTACTATCTATCTCTTGTTTATTTTGGATAGGTGTTGATAGACTTTCTATTTTATCGTCAGTGAAGCTGACTTCATTGTTATTATTTTTACTTTCTCTACTCAATTTTGGGGTTACTTGAATCCCCGAATCATCTATACTATTTGATTCATTTGAATTATTTTTTATTTTATTCTCCCGACTCACGTTTGGAGTCGAGTGAATTTCCAAATCGCTCATGCTATTTGATTCATTACAATTTTCTATATTAGTCATTTCATTAATTTCATTTTCATTATTTCCTGCCATCTTTTATTCTTTATAATTAATATTTGTTACTTTGCTTTAATTCATTTAATTTATCATACTACAAGTTCGATATTATGCCAATTGTGCGTAAATGACGCACTTTTACTTCCTTACTCCAACCTTAAAACCACGCTTGCATCTTATTTGTAGGTGCGGTTTTTACATTAAATTTTTTAATTTATAAAAACGTCCCTTTCGGCTGCGCCAACTGTGAAGTTTATTTATCACTCACAAATACAAATACATAATTTATTTCCACCTACCTGTAAAATTTATCTGGGTCCAAGATCCGGTCGCACGAACGTAAGATGCAAGTATGGTTTAAGGGTTATGTAAATCATTTACGTAACTCATTTTTGAAGAGAATTAATGATTTTATTTCTAAAAAAAAAACTTTAGTTAGACTATTTCGTCCAAATTTTGAAATGAAATACAAGTATAATACTTTTCTGTTATTTACTCCATGTCTGCGACAATTACTAATCTTATCTTATTCTAACAGCTTACCTTATATATCTAACAGACCGCCCAGCCTGCTCATTCTCTCATTCACACTATATTTAATACCCTCCCCTGATTATTTATTTAACAAAACCCTTAACACATTATGAAATACCCCCTGCCGGCAACGTGGTGTTCACTCGAGCTCGTGACTTCGCATTTTTAATTTAGTGGTGTGTCCGAAATAGATTTTGATGTTCTTTAGTTGAATACTCCCGCCACTGTCACATTACTGTTAACTGATTACTCACTTTTTACTTGAACTTATAAATTTTTGAAAAGCCCCTTGGGGCAAGTACCTGGCTAGGCACTGTCTGTAGACGAACTGGGAAGAGAGTCTCTCTCCTTACAATCAACTCGATTGCGTCTCACAAGGTGGAAAACAATGCCTGCTATTTCATAGCCACTGCTGTGTCCCATTTAACACACGTGGTGTTTTGTGTGTTTAACGTGGATGACATTTGGTCAGCACTGGTTGACGTCACAAAAGAGGTTGGGCTTAGTCTTACATCCGTCGTCTATGATTATGTGCAATGCAAAATCTCGCTTCCACGCCATGTTGAGTTTGCTACTGTGGCGTCGTCTACGCACATGCTTGTGTGGTGCGTTCGGACGTAACTGCCACACCAATGTAAAGTTCTTAGAATTGACGCCCTGGTACATTCTTTCGTAAAGGTTACACAACTGATACTGCGTATTGTTCCTTTGTTCACACAATGCTTTAGTTAAACCACGTGGCCGTATTCATAGATGGAAATTAAATTTTAATTATTTTAAAACAAGTTCCCAAAAATTAATAAAAATAAAAAATCCCTCAAAATTCGTCACGTTACATCTTTAGCACTGGTTTGGGAGATATAAATTTTCTTAATTAAACCGATAAGAACAATTGGTCGTTTTGACGTTTTAATCTTCACTTTTCACGCACACTCATTAATAATAAGAGTTAGGTTAGCACCCTTAACTTAGCTTTGAAAGAACATTAATAAAATAACATTTAATCGTTAATTAAACAAACTCAAGCAAATTTTAAAGTGTTATTTGTAACGATTCCCCTAGAATTCCACATTCACTGAACGAATCCTGAGATAGTGTGTCTCTATGCTCTGAGCTAAGCTGAATCCGTGTCATTTGTATCTGGGATTTGTTCTGGCTCCCAGGTAAAGTAAAAGTCACGGGTAAGTAACATTTTATCTATCATAATATATGATATATTAAATATATGTGTGTTAGATAAAAAGGCCGTTAGAAATTTGGCGCCGCAACTTAATGGGCACGATTAAAGTCACAAATTTATATATAAAAATAAGTTATATAGAAATTTGGCGCTGCAACGTTTAAACCGATTTTACCCAAGTTACTAGTTTGAATTGTAACAATACTTAATTTGAAACGAAGTGGAATTTAAGGTTACAAATAACTGTTGAAGGATTAAATATTAAAGTAAACTTTGTTAAATTGTTATTGAAAAAATAAAATAATGGTTAAATCACCAGCAGTAGATATGGCAGCAATTGAACAGATGTTCAAGCAGTTGACCACTAAAATGGAAGATAACATTAAAAGTAGTATTGAAAATACAAATAGTAAATTATCTAGTAAAATAAAAGATATCAATAATAAAATTGAAGAAAATCAAAATTTAGAAGAAAGTAATAAAAAATTAATAAATGATGTTAATAATAAAATAGAGCAAACTAATAAATACTTATCTAGCGAAATGAAACAAATAACCGAAAATTTAACTAGCCAAATAGAACAAAGTAGTAAAGAAGCTACATTTAAAATAGATGAAGAAATAGCAAATTTAGCTATTAATTTAGCTAGTAAAATAGATGAGAGTAATCTTAAGTTTGATAAGCATACCGAAGGTTAAAACTACATTAGAGGAATTTAGGAAACAAGTAAACACTAATTTTCGCCGTCAAGACGAAAAACTAAATAAATTTAGAAATGAATTTCATGAACGGTTAGAACAGAAAGTAACCCTTATTAACCAACAATTCAGCGAAGTAACTGCTGAATTAAAAACCCAAACGCTTCTAAATAAAGAAGAAATCCAGAGTACTAGGGAAGAGTGTACCCAAGTGGGTGAAAATATTAAGGAGGTTAAGAAACAAGTAGAGAGTAAGACAGACCGAGACGAAGTACATCAAAAGGTAGAACAGCAATTAAAGGTAATGCGGGAAGATCTGACTAAGGCAATGAAGTCACAGCAAACTAGAATCGTGAGGTGTGGCGGCTATAAGGGAGAACCGGAAAACCTTGCATTCTCAGGAAACCCACATGAGAATCCTGTGGAGTTTCTACGGCTGTTTGAAGCTTATGTATCTCGCGTAAACCCACTGATGGACGACAAGGACAAGAAGGACATGTTAGGCCGATTTCTCAAGAATTGGGCAGGTACGTGGTGGAAAGTCATCTCGGACCGAGTCCAAACCTACGCCGACTTCAGAGAAAAATTCCTTGCTCAATACTGGAACATTCAGATCCAAAGAAAGGTACGCGATCATCTGGAATTTGGTAATTATCACCCGTCAATGAATATGACAACAACCAACTATGTGCTAAACATAATGGCACAAGTAAAGCATCTAACACCACTAATAGAGGAGAGAGACCTAGTGTACAAGCTAGCGCGTCATTTCTCGGAACGCACTAGAGTAGCAACCACTACTAGAGGAGTGGATACTCTAGAAAAGTTTATAATGGTCGTGGATGAATGTCAAGACCTAGAGAGGGACGTGAAGCGTGTAAATAATCAGCTGAGTAACCACTCTAGAGGTGATCATCAGGAACCAACTTTCTACCAAACGAAAAGAAGAGACAATGAACGCCCAAAAGAAAAAAGGTTTACCCCATATCCGGGTAACAAACCCCAAAATCGGCAGGAATTGGAAGAAAAGGGTAGAAGTAGGACCATTGAAATCCGACAAAATAAAGGGTATAAGGTATGTAAAACAGCCATAACATCTACCGAGCCACAACCGTCTACTAGTAAAATGAATACGGGAAACGGGAAAGCACTGCAGGTAGAAAAGAAACAAAACTAAATCTACCATTACCTGCAGTGAAACAACCCACAGGTAAAAAGAAAGTAACAAATAATATAAAACAAGTGAGCGATAGGGAGTTTTTGTTAAAAGAAGAGCAATAAGTGGGTAGAAGCCATTATCCCGAATGTCCGGAAATAATTTGTGAAATCAGTAATCTACTAGTACGAGCGCTAATAGACACCGGCAGTGAAGTAACCTGTGTCAGCTCAAAGTTTGTAGAAAATAATAGTCAGTTGCGTAATTGTCCCAGACTACCCGTAAAAAATTGTAATGTACAGGGAGCCACTGGAGCCAAAATGCAAAAGATCACTGAACAAATTTATTTACCTGTCAATTTAAATGGTACCCAAACCCAAATTGTAGCTCTTATAGTCGCGAAACTCTTTCATGATTGTATTATTGGGGTAGATACGTTACTTGAATGGAAGGCAGAAAAAAATTTCAAAAGAAATACCATCACGATGGAAATTGATACTAATAAAATCAATGTAAACATTAAAGGATTTAAGCATTGGAAGTCAGTAAGTGTCATAAAAGAACTGCAAGCAGCTAAAGTCATTTCTAGGTTTAGCTAACTACTATCAGAGGTTTACAAGTAAATACGCGGAAAGTACTGTTCCATTGTTGAAGTTGTTAAACAAAGGGATTAAATGGAGGTGGACAAAGGACCACGAGGAAGCGCTACAACAAGTGAAAAGTCTTTTTATAAATACTGTAATATTACATCATCCGAGGGTAGGAGAAAGATTTTATTTGCAAACAGACGCCAGCAATATTGCTATAGGAGCACACTTGTATCAGATGGATGAGAAGGGCCAAAAAGCGGTATTAGGATTTGTAAGTCGCACACTGAAAGGGGCGGAATTAACCTATTTTATGACAGAAAAAGAGCTATTAGCGATAGTGCATAGCCTGTCAAAGTTTAGAAGTTATATTCTGGGTGCTAAACTTACTATAATCACCGACAATAAGGCATTAGTATTTTTATTAAAGTGTAAATTGCTAGGTGCTGGTCTGACTCGTTGGATCTATACAAGAGTATCAGTTTGAAATACAGTATTGTAAAGCGAAAGACAACTTGGTAGCAGATGTACTCAGTAGAAATCCACCATCAGAAAAAAACATGGATACAGTAAACAGTAAAAGTAGTAGCACCGATATAGGTATTTATGCGGTAAAGCATGTAACAAAACCTGAAGTAGTTAGACGACTTATGGAAATACGGACCCATCCACAACAAGACCCTAGGATTAGTGTAGCGTGGAGAAGTGTGGTTACCAACACCAAACCAGGATTTTCCATATATGAAGGGAAGCTATAATATAAGCTATGTTCCCATAGGTGGAAATTATTATAAACAAAATTATAGGAAAGTACCATGGGGATAGTTTGAGGAAATATAGACAAAATATAGAGCAACAAAGAAACAATGGTTTGAGCCAATGAGGTATGTGAATCAAAAAAATATTTATAAATGTCTTTGAAGCAATGTCAATGTTAATAAATAGTAGTTAAATAAATGTTAGTATTGTCGTTTTGATCATTGCCATCAATTAAATCAAACTTGTGATTAAAGCATTAATGTTAGTATAAATCTCTAATATGTGTATGCCATGTTAGGTTTAGTAACATATTGTAATAATTACTTATAAGGTAGAAGTAAGCAAAATTGTAATAGTGCAAAATGTGTGCGAGCAAAACAAACAGTGCAAGTTTTAAAATTAAAAAAAAAAGTGTGTAACTTTACAATAAGAAAAAAAATTAATGTATTTCTTAAATAATCAATTTTTTTATACCAAGTGGGGGTATATATAACGATTCATAAAGCCGACCCATCGGATTGTTATATGAAAGTGTCATACTGTGCAAGTATAGAGGCGTAAGCAAGAGAGAGAGGGTATAATCACAGCTATCTCTGTCTAACATCGCCACTGCTACGAAGGTTGCCGGCACAGATATGAATTTTTATTCAATTATTTTTATTATTTAAAACTGCAATATCTTCAAAACTAATAAATATACAGAAATTCTGAAACCTGCATAGTGTTCAGCAATTAAAGTTCTATAAGTAGCCAAAATATCAACCAATATAATTAACATTTACAGAAGTTATACAGAAGAAGAACGCCAAGAGAAATAACTAGAGAATTAGGCTAGGTACGAATGAGGTGTTTTCACACGCTTACAGAGAAAGACTTAAGCAATAATAGTCTGTGGTCAGATCTGTGAAATCACGTTTGCAAATACCCATAATCAAACGATTTGCAAACAGAGGAAGTATGAAATTAGCCAGTAATTCTCTACCATCTCAAACCTGTTAAGAGGCGTTTGGTTGACTTGTTCGATATTGTTTAAAATGGAAAACGCATGATTTATTTGGAACAACCAATCACAAAGCTGTATTCAGAAGAGACGCCAACTCAGACTTGGGGAATCAACACTCTTCGTTCAAATCTGAAATGAGCAAGACGTGTGTTAAATACGTGCTAAATTTCACTAACCAAGCAAAGTCTTAGTGAATAAATAAACCGTTCGGGAAGTAGTCCGCAGTTGCAGAGGAACTAGTAAAGTTCGATAACAACTCTCGCTGTGTAACAACACATTAATTAATTAAATATTAATTAATAATTAATTTATTTGTGAAGTGACCTGTGCAACAGAGAGCTACAGCATCTGTAATTGCCCAGTATCATCGGTCAACGTTTTGGTCAACATCATTTCTTCTGTGCCGAACCATCAAAAGGAGGATCACTACGGATTTCTATCTACGGTCGACACATCAATCAGTAAGAAATAGATTCATTGATCAACGAAATTAAGAAACAAAATAAATAATAAAAAGCAATAAACAATTTTTTAAAAGACACTAACTAAATTCATAATTTGTATTTAGTTAGTAAGATTAGCTATAAATTAATATAGGAGTGTTGAATGGAAGGTGATGTGTAGTATTGAACGTGCAAATTATTGCAGACCAGTTCTTTAGCACTGGTTTGGGAGATATAAATTTTCTTAATTAAACCAGATAAGAATAATTGGTCGTTTGGACGTTTTAATCTTCACTTTTCACGCACACTCATTAATAATAAGAGTTAGGTTAGCAATAAGTCCTTAACTTAGCTTTGAAAGAACATTAATAAAATAACATTTAATCGTTAATTAAACAAACTCAAGCAAATTTTAAAGTGTTACTTGTAACGATTCCCCTTGAATTCCACATTCACTGAACGAATCCTGTGATAGTGTGTCTCTATGCTCTGAGCTGAGCTGAATCCATGTCATTTGTATCTGGTATTTGTTCTGGCACCCAGGTAAAGTAAAAGTCATGGGTAAGTAACATTTTATCTATCATTAAATATATAATATATGTGTGTTAGATAAAAAGGCCGTTAGAATATATATATATATATATATTGCAACATTATTTTTGAACACTTACTTTTACACATACGCTCTTACTCGTGTGCGTGCACTTACCCACGTCTCGAAGGTGATACTCTTCTTCACCAGTATTTACCTTGATGTTCCCCAGCTGGGTCGCAGGCTTTGGTCGTTGGTTGAGTGTGGATAAGCGCGTGAATAACGTTATAAGTTTTAATTTACAAGTAAAGAGTACAGAGGATTGGCAGTGGTTGTGAAATTAGTATGACTGTTTCAAGAAAAGCATATTCATGTGATTTATTCAAAAATAGCAAATTGTCATGTTATTTAAATTGTTCAATGTGGGTTTCTTGTTATATGAACCCTTATATTCAATCCGAATATAATATACTCATAATATGTGTAACTCTGATGTCTTATACTTCTAAGACATAATATATACACACATAAATTAAATATGACCTGAAATAGTACACAGACATATACATTAGACTGGGTCGAAAAAAATAAATACTTTTTTTTCGGAACGCTTTAGTGCGGAAAAGTTGCCTATTGTAATAAGAAGAAAAACGGCATAAAAAAAATTAAAATCGGTTAACATCTTCCGTTCGCGCATCGTACTTAAAGTTTATGAAAAATTGCAAAAATCACAACATTTTTGTAAATTTTTTAAGTTAGTTAAGACTTTTAAAATAAACATGCTTTAGTTTTTTATGCTGGTTTTATGGTTTAAATAACCGAAATAAATTAAATTCTGATCAATAATCTAATTTTTTCCGTTCACGCAACGTCTTAGAATAAACAGAAATTTACCAATATTTTGCAATTTTTAATGTGCAACTCTTCGCTCGTTTTGCTAGAACAAAATGACCCAGAACTCACCACGTGGAGGTGGTTGCACGTCGAGTTCCACCCACACACTACCCAACCAGCCATCCAATTGTTGAGTGTGGGATTTACATTATATTTACAACTATTTACAAAGATTTTCCATAGACTAGGATTCTTTGGCTTACTGTGTTTTTTACTTTTTCTTTTTTATATCTACTACACATTTAAAGTCTGATTTTTTGGAGAAATGAGGCATAACCGATCTAGACTTAAGTGTTGCTCGGATATAGCCATCTCTAGCTTCATGTCCACACACTTTATTCGAGGCCTCTGTCACAAGTTTGACGCACCTCTCCACAGCCTGGGTGTGACAGGGAAACTTTTGTATTTCTCTGATGTTCTTAGTGTCAGAATTGATGAGTGATTTAATATCATCTTCACTTAGGTCCCGCAGCATTGGGGGAGGATACAACACATAAGAATTCCAGTTAATAATTTCAGTGTAATCGGAAGCTTGAAAGTTTATCTTCGGTGGTACGAAATTTCTAACAGTCTTCTTCTTAGGGATGGTTTGACTTGCTTTTAAGATCCTTCTGTAACCAAGCTCCCAAATATGTTCTCTTTCATCGACAACCATTGCCAACAGAACATTCTCTGGGTGCGCAAAGAACGCATTTCGTTCTATTACTGGATCGACAACTTGAAGTAATTCGTCGGATAAATAACGTGATGTTTGGATTTGGATAAGATCCATCCGGAAACTTAAAAGAAATAATTGGCTTCATCTTAAAATCATACATGCCTGTGTGGTTTGCCATCAAAAAGAGCAAATATTTTACTGACGTGATGTTTGGATTGCTTGAAAGACACGTTTTGGTCCGTCAGTAAAATATTTGCTCTTTTTGATGGCAAACCACACAGGCATGTATGATTTTAAGATGAAGCCAACTATTTCTTTTAAGTTTCCGGATGGATGTTATCCAAATCCAAACATCACGTTATTTATCCGACGAATTACTTCAAGTTGTCGATCCAGTAATAGAACGAAATGCGTTCTTTGCGCACCCAGAGAATGTTCTGTTAGCAATGGTTGTCGATGAAAGAGAACATATTCGGGAGCTTGATTACAGAAGGATCTTAAAAGCGAGACAAACCGTCCCTAAGAAGAAGACTGTTAGAAATTTCGTACCACCGAAGATAAACTTTCAAGCTTCCGATTATACTGAAATTATTAATTGGAATTCTTATGTGTTGTATCCTCCCCCAATGCTGCGGGACCTAAGTGAAGATGGTATTAAATCACTCATAAATTCTGACACTAAGACCATCAGAGAAATACAAAAGTTTCCCTGTCACACCCATGCTGTGGAGAGGTGCGTCAAACTTGTGACAGAGGCCTCGAATAAAGTATGTGGACATGAAGCTAGAGATGGCTATATCCAAGCAACACTTAAGTCAAATCGGTTATGCCTCATTTCTCCAAAAAATCAGACTTTAAATGTGTAGCAGATATAAAAAAGAAAAAGTAAAAAACACAGTAAGCCAAAGAATCCTAGTCTATGGAAAATCTTTGTAAATAGTTGTAAATAAATGTAAATACCACACCCAACAATTGGATGGTTGGTTGGGTAAGGTGTGGGTGGAACTCGACGTGCAACCACCTCCACGTGGTGAGTTCTGGGTCGTTTTGTTCTAGCAAAACGAGCGAAGAGTTGCACAGTGAAATTGCGAAATATTGGTAAATTTCTGTTTTTTCTAAGACGTTGCACGAACGGAAGAAATTAGATTATTGATCAGAATTTAATTTATTTCGGTTATTTAAACCATAAAACAAGCATAAAAAACTAAAGCGTGTTTATTTTAAAAGTTTTAACTATCTTAAAAAATTTACAAAAATGTCGTGATTTTTGCAATTTTTCATAAAATTTAAGTACGATGCATGAACGGAAGATGTTAACCGATTTTAATTTTTTTTCTGCTGTTTTTCTTCTTATTACAATAGGCAACTTTTCCGCACTAAAGCGTTCAAAAAAAAAAAATTTATTTTTTTCGACCCAGTCTAATATACATACAGTATAACACATATAAATATAATAGGAAACATAATTCATACGTATAACATTTAAATATTGATTTAGTCTTTACAAGTGTGGGTTCCAATGTATACCACGTAAATGCAACTTTTATTTAATTAAAATATTAATTAAAATGTTAATAGAGAATCTTCTTTACGTTAATTGATTCTATTTTTACTGTCTCAATTAATTAACCATTACGTAAATCTCATATTTAAAAAATTACTCATTTAATTAATTACAACATATAATAAACTACGGTTCTTTCTTGACCGTTCAATTATGAGATTACTCTTATGATATTCTCTATTCTCATTTATATATTTAAACAATTATTATTCATTCTTTAAGTAAAAAAAATATATTAATGTTCTGTAAACTTGGATATGGAAACTAGCTTTTGGTGATAGCCTTCAGGGTCATTTATAATGTTAAATAAATGTTCGAGTTCACCTGCATTTTTCCTGCACCCATTTAAATTGTTTTTACCGTCCTCCAGACTCTCGAGTTCGTTGATCCTCTTCGGTATCAGCTCCTCTTGTCTCTACGTCGTTGAATTCCTCGCTCCGTCTCCTGGATGCAGAGTTCTGACGTGGACCTCTAGTCTTGATGATAAACGGCTGGATGTAACTCCATAGGCTATCCCTGCGTCCTCTCGTAGATGTCTAGTTCCTCATCCTCTTCTTTCTTGTCCCTCGTTGCTGTGTAGAAGTTCTACGTAGTTATGACTCTTGTAGCTTCATTAATACAGTCTTATTTAAATCACTCGCTCTTTAATAACTGCACCGACATAATGCCGGTTCCATCGCACTTCAGTTTATTTAAATACTGTTCAAAACATTACTACACTTTGTAAAGTTTACGTTGTCGAGATGCGTGGATTCCTCTTACTAAATGAATTTGATCTGAGCTGAAAGTGTGTCGCGCGCTGGGGTTTTATACTGCTGCTCGTTGCAATTCCTGTTGGAAACTGTTTCTGACAACTTTGGACTGGCCGGCGCGTCGGTTTCATCATCACTTTCAACCTACGCGTCTTTTTATGAAACATACACTTTTTTATAAATATTATTACACCAGTAGTTAGGTATAATATTAAACCTTGTCTCTGCAAATTTTGGTTGTTACCCTGTGCAAATTACGGCAGCTATGGCAAAATTTTACATGGTGTCTGAACCGTTCCCACGATTAATGACCACTTAACGCCAAATTGAAGCGCCAGGCGTCAACTATGTATTCACATATGTCGCTGATTCGTGTGACTTTTGGTTCACGTACAATCCTTAAAAAACTGTGTGAAATCTTCCACCCTCTTTTGCATAATTGAACCTGTCTGTTATTTACACATGTACACATACACACACACGCATACTGATACACAAGCAGCGGCAGGCCGCTCTGATGTCACCTCTGCCGGTCTTAGCGTGTTAATAGCTCCCCTTCGTTACGTTTTAAAAACCAACAAAGTCATGCGTTTCCATATGCATGCTTACGTACAATATTTGTTTATTTAAATTTAAATACTGCTTATATTTATTACATTCTTTCTTATCTATAACGTACATTATATTATTTTTATTATGTACATCTTACATATTTTATACTTGTATACGAAAACACGTTATCATACCTCAGTCAGGGGTTGATACATATCTTATGCTAAACGTATCGTTGCATAAATTCCCCTGCTGGGTAAAATAAAATTTGAATTTTATTCAAATTTTATTTCCTTACTCAGAAATTCTTTATTTAAATTATTTTTTACAACTCACAATTAGTGGTTATAAGGGTTCTTAAAATTTTTCATTTTCCCTGGGTGGATTACGTCCCTCCCATGGACTTATAAATTGCCTATTTATTAATTCCTTTATCCATAGAATTTACGGAATGCTGATGCATGGTACTTTCCAATGATCTTGTTTCTTGTTGGATCGTAGACGATATATGTGTGTCGTCCTTTCCTCCTTTGTAATAAGTAGGGTCACTTGTACAGTCTGAATAGTTTCTTTGCTGTACTGTCGATTTGTTTTCTCACTGGATTACTTTTTAGTAGCACACTCTCTCCTTCATGGAATGTGATGAGTTTGTGCATTCTGTTGAACCTCTCGATCCTCTTTTCTCCAAGTTTTTCCATCCTCTTCTTCGCATTGTCGTACTTGTGACTTAATGGAATTTGCAGATTTTGGTTTGGAGGTTTGTCAATGTTTCTCGACCAGAATCTATTGGGTTTCTTATTTGTTTCCAGTTCCAACGGTGTATATCCCGTAGCTTCACTGTATGTAGCATTTATAGCTTGTTCAAAAAATGATAAGTACTCTGCCCATCGATTATGTTGTTCATTACAGTAGATGCGTAAATGGTTTCCTAACTGTGTATTTACCATCTCAGCAAGGTTTCCTTGTGGATGTCGTATTGACGTTAACACTGGTTGTATGCCGTGCTGAGTTAGCGTTTCCGTCCATGCTTTATTTTGAAATTGTTTACCTTGGTCACTCAATATCTTTTTGATTTGACCATACTTTGGTACATATTTTCGTAGTATGACATTCAGTACACTTTTTGTGGTAGGTCTTCGAATAGCGTAGAGTCGAACTGCCTTGGTGAACACATCTATACATACAAGTATGTGCTTCGTACGCCTCTGAATAGCTCTCGGAAATGGGCCCAGGAAGTCTACTGCTACTAATTCTCCCTTTTCCTGTGTCTTTATATTTTGCATATCTACGTATGTGTGAAGATTTGGATGTCGTGCTGTTTGACATTCGTAGCATCCTTTTAAGAATGCTTTAATTCTTCTAAATATATTATTCAAAATGAAGTCTTCCTTCAAAGCTAAATGACATTTTAAAGCAGACTGTAATAATCTATGTCTGTCTAATTGTAAACGGGTAAAAGTAACGTGTAACGTGTACTCTCGTGTCTTACCAATCCGCAATCGCTCTGGAACGTAACTTACGCTAATTGTGCCCGTCGTGAACGTTCGAATAACCAGGTATCGAAGTCTTTACCTGTTGTTCACTAGGGGTGTGTAAATCCCGGGCGGCGCCAAATTGTTTAATTAAAACAATTAAAAAAATTTAGGATGATAGGGCGAGTTCAGCTCAGGCCGTGTGGAGAATTCAAATTTATTCCCGCCTCGGTTCGACTTTCTTAATCAGGCCAGTAGTTCGTTGAGTTGTCTACATGAGCGCTTGCCGTCAATACTAGCTGTTCGCTAAAATGTACAAAAATTATAATACACCTTCCTAATGAAATTACAACACAGTGGTTACACTCAGTATTTGTTTATTATTTGGTGATTATTAATTATTCAGTTTAACACAGATTATATTTTGTTTTTTAATACATTTGCACCGGCAATTAATATAAGACAATTTCTCTAGGGTTTGACAAATTGATTTTGAACGTATGAGACAGTCAATGATGGCGACTGTGGAAGTTGTTTACAAATATTTTCGTTCAAACGTCTTGGATTTTTGTGATTATGATAAAAGGATTATTAATGATTACAACAATAAAAATACACTACCTTACATTATTTATACTTAAATAATATAATGTGTAGCTATAATTTGTTCCTGGAGTGTAGTAAAAGTGTCTCAAAAGTTCGTAAACTGACAACAGGTTATTCTTACTAGTTGACAAATTTTCAGTGTCTTAGTTTTTTATTTAATCTTTGAAAGAAATTATATTCAGTTCATAGTGAGAGTTCAGATTACTGTGAGAAATATTTAAAGTGATTTTAATTCTGAAATTTGGGTAATTAAATATACTTAACACATCAGTAGACTGGATGTACTCAGTTGTTCAGGTAAAAAGGAATGGGGCTGCAATCATATTCAATTTTCAATTGTATAGGGCGTCTGGTATCTTTTTCAAATTAATCGTAGCAATTTATTCATTTCTTTTTTATTTAATTGGTCCTCGACATCAGTTAAATGTTTTCAGTCATCGTCTGCTTCTTTCTTGTTCATTTGTGGTAATTTTGTTTACTTTTTTGACCTTTTAATTTAAAATTTTGGTCATTCACCATTTGGCTTCCATTCTGCAAGAGCGTCACATTACGAGTCATAAGATTTAACGGAAAATTCATAACCAACGTCCGTTGTCATGGTTACAATTTAATTCTGATTGGTTAATCTTGTCTTATAACCATTGTTATCAATTTTGAATTTTTATTCAAAATTACTGTATATCTTCTGATTGCTTTTATTCTTCTGTCTTCCTCCCTACATATTAAATATTATCACTACTGTTATTATTTCCTTTCAAAGATTATTTTGATATCCAATAAAGTTGGGTTCTTCAAAATATTAATGTTTGTACAATTATTTTAATATTTGTTAACTATATTTCTCTTTTAATTTAAGTTAATAATAATAATAATATTTATTGCCAATTTTCCTTTACATATAATAAAAATTATACAAAAAAGGACCTATAGGAGGCATAAATGCCCGTACATAGGTTGGTCCTTAGAATTAATATTTATATACTTAATACTAATTGTGAGTTTTACCTCACCGACCATAGTAATATATTAAAAATAAAGTATTTTTCAATTTCAACAAAAATTTTAGTTTGTATTATAATATAATTCAATAAATAAAATGAAAAAAAAGAGAAAAAAGGTCCATATCATAATAGACTGTTTTTTTTTTATTAATCAATAACAATGTTACTAATTTTTCTTTGATTTTTTTTAGCACTTTTATGTTTACACTTAGATTTTTTACTATTTCTTTTGTGAATTTGCTAACTGCTATAATTTTTATTGTTCAACTAAGCTTTTCGTCATCACTGACATCATCAGGTCTTAAACAACCTCGTATTGTTTAAATTAGCAGCCATCCTTACTATTTCACTATTTCTTTTGTGAATTTGCTAACTGCTATAATTTTTATTGTTCAACTAAGCTTTTCGTCATCACTGACATCATCAGGTCTTAAACAACCTCGTATTGTTTAAATTAGCAGCCATCCTTACTATTTCTTTTTAAATAGAAACAACCGTTGTTTAAGACCTGATGATGTCAGTGATGACAAAAAGCTTAGTCGAACAATAAAAATTATAGCAGTTAGCAAATTCATAAAAGAAATAGTAAGGATGGCTGCTAATTTAAACAAGAATTAGAAGAATTAGATTTTTTAGTTCATTAGGTAAGTCATTAAAATATTTTATGGCATAATACACATAGCTTCTTTGCCCAATACTTAATAGGTGTCGCGGCAATATAATACTTTTATACCGTGTGTTGATTTGATTTTGTAAAAACTCACTTTTTAGAGATCATTGTATTGATAAACTATAGAATTCACTACAAACACTTTTTTAATATTTAATGGTTTATCCGAATCTTGTTCATTGACTCCTATAATTTTAAGAATATACTTTTGCAGCTGATCCAATGCGTCTAGAGGTGATTTATATAGACCCCCCAGCCTATGATAGCATACTCTGCCACACTATGGAATAGTCCGTAGTATATTTGTAGTAGTTGCTTTTTTGATAATATTTGTTTAAGTCTGTAAAAAACGTAGACCAAGTATTTGGTTTTTTTTACAATGTTAGCCACATGTACATCCCACTTCATGTTAAAGTCATATGTTATTCCTAGATATTTACTAGTTTTAACTCTTTTCAATTTTTGACCATTTATCTTGATTTCTAAGTCATGCGGAACAGTCTCTATAATTTCCAAAGGTGATAAAGACAGACTTGTTTATGTTGAGTATTAGATTATTGTGATAGAGCCAAGAGTATATAATATCTAATTTAGTTGACATATCTGTTGCAAGTTCAGGCCAATATTTTTGCTTTCATTGGTACAGCTGTATCGTCAGCATATGCTATTAATACATCTTGTAACACTAGTAAGTTATTGATATATAAAATAAACAATAAAGGTCCTAATATAGAGCCCTGGGGCACTCCAACATTTGTTTTAATAGGCTGACTTCTAGTCCCATTCACCTTAACAACTTGTGTCCTGTCGTGTAAATAACTGGCTATCAGGGATAAGCTTACACCTCTTATTCCCATATTCTGTAATTTGGATATAAGTATGCCATGATCGACAGTGTCAAAAGCTTTGGAGTAGTCCAAAAAAGTTACAACAGTTGGTATGCTAAGACTTAGATTTTCATAAATAAATTTGCTAAGTAGGGCTATAGCATCATCTGTACCTTTCTTCTTGAGAAAGCCAAATTGTTTAGCACTTAACAGGTTATGTTTCTTTACAAATTTAAATAATCTGGTAAAAATAATTTTTTCAAAAATCTTAGCTAAATTTGATCAGTGCGATCGGTCGATAATTGTTAACCAAACTTTTTAAACCTTCCTTATATATAGGACAAATTACAGCTTTCTTAAATTGATATGGACATGTACCTTGTATCATAGCAGTATTAATAATGTGAGTCAAAGCAGGAGTTATGTACGGAGCAGCTAGCTTAACTGTATAGGCATGAGTGTCATCACACCCTCCAGATTTATTTTTGAGTTCACGAATAGTTTGGTAAACTTCTGACTCATTTGTTGGTGTTAGAAACATAGTATGCTGATTAATTGATATATCTGGTATTTCATACTGCAGAATAGGAGGAGTCGCACTTTCATTCAGCCTAGATACTATTGTGCTGAAAAATTCATTAAAATAATTACCCTTTGTCCAATCATTGCTGTTTAGTTTATTATTAATCAAAATATCATTTATTTGTCGTTTTTTTGAATTACGATCCAATTTTAGATGGACATATCTCCACATTTTTTTAAATGTTAGTTCTTATTCTAACATTTTTCTTTTAATATGATTTACAAATTATCCTTGGCTGGTTACTCGCCTTGGATTTGTTAATTTCTTTGTTGATTTTATACAATTTGTAGTTATTTGTTCTTTACAGTTAGGCATTTCATAGGCCTAAGTAGCCATTGATTATATTTACTTATTTTATACCAATTATATCTCATTTTACTCTAAAGTGTTTTGTTTTGTTACTATAATTGATTTGTTTATTTGTTAATGTGTTTTGAAACTGTTTTTTGTGTACTGATTATGTGTCAATATTATTTTCTACATCATGGCTTGTCAGTTATTTCCTAGCTGATTTTCCAGTGTTTATTATTTCTGTATTGATTTACCTTCTTATTTATTTAACTTGCCATTGTCAACAATATGGCTATTACTTACTATTCTTTATTACATAAAATATAACAACTAGGCCTATGGACTGTATACTTCCTTCAGCCATATCCTATTCATAAATTTAATTGAACAATCTTTACCAGTTATTAGGTAATGTTGGTTTACAATTCATTTCATTCTTTATTATTTTTTGGGTGATAAACATCATCACTCCTTTTAAACTTACTTAATCGATTATCCCTTATAACATGGGGTGCTTATTGATTGCATTTTTAATAATCTCTCCCTCCAGTCCATGGTAACACTAACTGTTTACCTTACATGGGCTTTCTCCCCTGAATAACATCGCATCCTTCATTTATATCTAATCTAAATACTATTTTTAATTACTATTATCAATACAATTCTTATATGTTCACTATTAAATCGTTTAGTGTTTATCACTGATTTACTAAGTGTTTTCTTATCTATCACTATTTTCATAATACTATCATTTACAATATTCTTATTTATTCATAACCTTCACTTTTAAACTGTCTAGTGTTTATCACTGATTTACTCATTATTTGGGGGGTTTTTACACTTTCACTTTTGGCACTTCTTAAACTTTTTATTTTAAGTGTTTATTAGTGGGTAATCCCTACCATTACTTTTTCTTTGTCACTTAGTTATTTTTTATTTTCTCACTATCTCACAATCTCTCTCTTTCTTTACAAATATTATTTATACTTAATAAGTTCATGTCTTTCTATAGTTCTTACTTACATATACTTCTAATTCTTGGGTTAGTGTACTTTTATTTATCGGGGTTTTGTCAATTATTAATTACATTTATCATTTAGTCAATACTAATACTTATTTTTTACATTGGTTATGTACTGGTTTCGTTTCCTTTATGATATTTGAGTGTATCATTTCTCCCTTCCCTATTCTATATTATTTGTCTGTGTTTTCTCATCTTGTTTCACTTTATTTCCTTTATATTTGGTTTGTTCCATTTTTATTTTCATTTTTCTTCTCCTTCATTTCCATTTTGTTTCATTTTATTTTGGTTTTTTATCTGGCCAATCTCTAGGGTTGGGTCAAAGTTGTTTGTTTGTCAGTCTAGTCTATTCTTTTAATAATTACTTGTGTTTACAATTCTTCCTTCTTCTTTCTTAATTACATTTTATATTTTTTCTTCATTATTTATTTATCAAAATATATTACTTTTTAGCGTTTCTTACATACTTATAGATATCAAATATGATCTGAATTTGGCGATGTTGTAAGACGCATGTGCTAAACTTTGATGACATGGTATAGTTAGTGTTTTTAACATCTCTGGTGATATGACTATTTTCCAATCATAATTTACGAGTTTATACGATATACTATTTTTTATCGTATATCTACTAGATAGTGTTGATAATTTCAAGTGACTGATCTGCGGATCTTTATTTTGTTCACTTGCTAGATTATTTAGCAAATATTTAACTCTATCATCTATTTGATAAGTAATGGTTGATATGTTAACCGCATTACGTTTCTTTATACCGCTTATTGTTCCCCCATGAATAGGACAATAGGCGTGAGACAACATTCTTTCCTGCTGTGGATTGTTTGTATCAACTAGGGTGGCGCTCAGCTCCTGTGTGTACAGGTCATTTAACAAGCTTGTTCATTCCGGTATTTTGTTGGAATACGTGTTGCTTTTCAAACTTGTTTGAGCTAGCGGCCGGCGTCTCCCTCGCCGTCATTCATTTTTCTTCTCCCTTGTTGTGTTATTCTCACTCCCTCTCTCTTTGGATGTAGACGGGCGTGTCAGCTGTTGAACACTTTTATTTTCATAATTATTCTTATTCTTCTTATCATTATTATTATTATTATTTGCATTTGTATTCTGTACATTCGCATTGTACAGTTTTAATTGCTTTTTAGACGTACCTGGATGCGAGTACGCTCCTTTATGTGGAGTTGTATTACCTTTTTCAAAGGGTTGTTTATACTCTTTCCAATTGTCTTCTCTCTTCGCAAACTGCGTCGATTTTTGTTGTATTGGATAATGCGTAGAGTACTGCTGTATTGTAAATAGTTTACAATTCACATTAGAAACGGAAATGAATAATAAAATTAATTTTTTAGATTTAACTTTAACAAAAGTGGATAACAAAATTAACTTTAATATTTACAGAAAACCAACAACCACAGATCATGCTATTCATGCCTCGTCTTATCACCCTTTTTCACATAAAATGGCATTTTTTAATTGTATGATTCATAGATTGCTGGCATGCCCCTATCTACAGAAGATTATAAAAACGAACTAGACATTATTAAACACATAGCGTCAACCAATGGGTATAAAAGTCACATAGTAGATAGAATAATTAATAAAAAACAAAATAGACCAATAAATATTGATGTGTCTAAAGAAAAAGTAAAAAAAATATTTTGCAATAGAATATGGTGAAATATTACATCATACTTTAAAAAACCAATTAAAAAAGCAAAATATTATTTTGGCTTCAAAGGCAAATAATAAGCTCGAAAAAAACTTGTGTTTACTAACAAAAATAAACTTTCCGATGTATTTGACGGTACTGGTGTATATAGGCTTAATTGTTCGGATTGCACACAATTCTATATAGGACAAACGGGTCGTTCGTTCAAATTACGTTATAAAGAATACATCCCAAGCTCCAAGTCAAGTGTAGTAAGATCTACATTTGCTGAACATTTAAGCTTACATGACCATAACATAAAGAGTATAGGTGAGAATTTAGACATCTTACATAAATGTAAGAAATCACTAAAGCTAGACACTCTCGAACGGTTTGAGATATATAAGGCTATAAAGGAGGATTACAATCACGTCCTAAACGAAAAATCAGTACATACAAATAATATTTTGTTTAATAGAATCAATCATATAGAACGAGAAATCTGCTATATCAGATCGATAAAATTGAACGAAGGTCAAGCCGGTATTGATTAGTTTTACCGTGGAGGCGTCCCTGTACAGGTTCGTGACGGCCGCATGTTTTGTGTGTTATTACTTTTTGTTTTATATTTATATTTATTGTGTTATTTTATTTAATGTTTTATACCGTGTACGTGTTGTTTTTATTATCTGACGTGATGTACAAACATCGAAAAATTGAGTTTTAACCATATTTGTATATAAGATCTGATGATGACACAGTTGTGATCGAAACTCGAGTAATCCCGCAATTGGATTCAAAGAAACATGACAGAAGGTAATTAACCTGCTTTATAATTTGAAGCTGCTGCATGCACAAATAATTGGACAGAGAAAGACAAGACAGTCTCACTCGTTCTCGCATTAAAAGGACCCGTGGCAGAACTACTACAGAAAGTGCCACCTGACAGCCAGAACACCTATGCCGAATTGATAAAAGCTCTGGAATTAAGGTATGGTGATAAACATTTGCGAGATGTGTACTATGCTCAGTTGAGAACAAGACAACAACGCCCGGGGAGAGTCTTCAAGAGTTTGAAGCAAGTACTGTATCGACAGACTTATTAGATTGGCCTATCCTGAAGCACCAGAAGAGTTTCGAATAAGGTTTGCATTGCAGACATTTATTGATGGCATTAGAGATTGTGAACTTCAGCAAGTGTTACGAATGGCAAGACACCGAAATGGCTCAGAAGCTCTTGTTCACGCCCGAGAATTTGAAGCTGCCAAGTCAGCATCCCACTATATTAATGGGTTTGTGCTATCACATTGCAGTCAGAAGATCCCTGTACCACATTGCCGTTACGATGGTTGCAGAAAAACAATGTTGTCGGACAAACAATTCAGAAGTTCAAGAGTGCCGCAACGAATTGAACGATGGGAAAAAGACAGAAGACCGAAGTGTTACAACTGTGGAAAACATGGTCATCTACAGGTAGACTGCTGGGAGAAGAAGATACCGAGAGAAGAGAGTGATCGCACCAACTGGAGAAGTAAAGACCCAGAACAGCACACCGTTTCCACACTACATAAGACCAGTGGAAACTTGATTGTTAATGGATTTGTGGAAGGTAAACCAAGATCATTTACAGCTGACAAGGGTGCAGCAGTGTCCATTGTGCACCCTGACTTAATCAGCAACCGACAGCCTCTAATTAGCTCTTGTACAATACGGACTGTGACTGGAAGCCCCGTCAAGGTGCTAGGAAAGGTAGACGTATGTGTACGCCTGGGTCTTCTTGAGTTTAACCACCAAATACTCGTTGCAGACATTGTCAATTAAGTGATTCTTGGCACGGACATTATGAATGCCTAGAATTCGAGTTTAACCACCAAATGCTCATTGCAGACATTGTCGATGAAGTGATTCTTGACACGGACATTATGAATGCCTACGGATTCGTTTTGGACTTAATAGAGAATGTCCTGAGTCTCGGCCAAGATAAGATAAAGGTTTGCGTAGCTAAAATGACAGTGTCTACCAACCATTCGATTAAGCAAGTGACATTGACCGAAGAAAAAATCAACACGTCGAAAAATGGAGTTTTAACCATATTTGTATATAAGATCTGATGATGACACAGTTGTGATCGAAACTTGAGTAATCCCGCAATTGGATTCAAAGAAACGTGACAGAAGGTAATTAACCTGTTTTATAGTCTGAACCGTTTCTGGAGGCAAATAAAATGTTTAGCTTTAAATTGACAGAGGTACGTTGCCCAGTGACTGCCTCCATCAAAGGTTGGAGCTTTGACACGAACTGTCCCTACTGCAGGCAAAGTTACTTTCTCTATTGACTTATTTTCTGTGTCCTTTCCTGTCTTTATCATTGGTATAGTCTGTTCAGAAATTTGTTTTGGTTGTATCTTTATGAAGTGCTCAATTTCACTTTTAATTTGTTCTCTTATGTTTGCCATTGAGTTTTCTACTGCAGATATTTTTGTTGACATAGCTTCTTCCACAGTCAAGACACATTTTTCTACTTCAGCTATTTTATTTGACATGGATTCTTCTACGTCAGATATTCTGGTAATCTGATTATTAAGCTTACCTTGTAATTCACCTACATCACCACGTAGGAGACCCAATTCTGAAGTAGTATGTTCTTCCATCTGCTTTTGCTCATGAATTAACGCTTTGATGTCACCTGCTTCACTTTTATGTTTCTCTGCTTCCTATTTATGTCGTTCCTCTGTTTCTTCCTTTCTTGTCTCCGTTCTTCTTTTTGTCGTCTTTCTGCTTCTTCCACCTCCTGTCTGCGTTTCTCATCCTGTCGTTTTTCTGCTTCTCCCTTTCTTGTCGTCTTTCTGCTTCTTCCTGTGTCTGCCGCAGCAGCATTTGGAAAGCTTCCATCATCTAACTGGCATCCATTGTTTTCCGATTAATTACGAATTACACTCATCTTGTACAAAGTGTCCACTGTTAACCATTCTATCCCAGTTCTGACACCACTGTTATGACGGTCTACTTGATCGTCGTAGGTACAGTGGAAAACAAAATACAAGAAACCAATTAAGTCACTAATCACCAGCTTTAATTTTCACAGTTAAACAGTTCGTAATTAACAACACAGTCTCTTACAACAAATCAACAATAAAAATTTTTCACATGCAATAAAATGTCAACTAATATAAAACACAATTGTATTACAATTATACCCCCTCACAATTATAAAACACAACACTTCACTAATAACCACTTGAACTCACATAGTATCGCCCCACAAATAACTTGAACCGCACTGTAATATATCGCAACTATAACTGAAACTGAACGTCGTTGAGTACTGGTATTTATATCTCCCTGAAATATTAGATTATTCCATACTGCGGATCAACAATAAAGGAAAACATTAGAACGTAATTCATTGCGGCCTTAACACAGTTCACGCGGCTTCTGGCACAATCTAGCTAATGCGTCGAGAATCACGTACACCACACAGATTCAGCTGGATTCATCTGGAACATTCGATAAACACGTAGATTGTTCTGTAATGTCATAACAATATGATTTTACCTCAAGATGTACTTTCCTTATTTGGAACAGTTTCGGGACGCTTTGTGTTCCCATCCTCAGCTTTACTAGTTTTGAGTCTTGTGAAGTACTTGTGTGTTGGTTTATCCTGTTTGTTGTTGTGGTATCCTGTTGGCCTTTGGCACTTTAAATTGGTATTATTGTGTGTGATTGTGGTGTATATATTAGTATTTTGTGTATTTTCGATGTTGAGTGCTTTGAAAATTGTGTCTTGTTTTGTATTGATTTTTATTTGTTCAGGTATTAGTTTGTTTTGTGTTTTATGTTTGTATATTTGTAAATTTTCCCAAATGTTCATTATGGTGCCTTTGTGTGGTATGTGTTTTATTAGTGTCATGTTGGTTATGTCTGGGAATTTATGTCCAGTGTTTATTGCGTGTGTAGCCAAATTAGATTTATATGTTTATCTAAATATATAAAACTCAAAGTCTGAGGATTTATATGTAGGCTACTGAATACAAATCACCACCGTTACACCGATTGCCACCAAATTTTGCACAGGTGCGATTTGCATTTTGACAGAAGGCAAAAACATTGTCTAACTTGGAATTTGATGTTTTGCCCTGTTCACACAATTTAATTATGCCTTTTTGTTGATGCAAATAAAGATATCAACAACACCATGGAGACCAGAATGAATTATCATAGTAACAAGTAAATAAACAAATTATATTTAGCGGCATCGGAACTGTACCTTTATCCGTTCCTGCAGTTTTTAATGTTTGTAATATGCAATTCTATCGATATTTTTTTGTAATTTTGTATACAGGTATGTCTATATACGCGTATTTTGTAATTGTCTTAAATGTTATTCAACATATGTTTATACATATGTCTGATGATGCAATGAATAAGTAATGAAATATATTAAATACTACTACTAAAGACGTCAAAACACCATGGAGACCAGAATAAATTACCATAGTAACAAGAAAATACACAAAAGCTATTTGGCGGCATCGGAACTGTACATTTATCCATTCCTGCAGTACATTTTTGTTGTTTTATATATATTATGCGAATGTATCGATATATTACAATGTGGAAAAGAAGAAGTGTATTAATTGTAAATTGTCCTATTACTTAATGCAAAGCGAAAATATGTTGTTTTCACTTGTGAGGTTAGGTGACAACGGTTTTTGGTTCTTAGTTTACTGCTGAAATAAATAAAAGCCATGGTTGAGGAAAACATAACGTTTAATGTGTTATACAATGCTTCTAACACAGTAACACTTAAAATAAAGAATTTAGCGTTTTTGATTTAACAGGTACTTTACAAATATCTCCAAAGGCTTTATAACTAGGTACTTTTAAATCTCCAAAGGCCATTGCACCAACATGATAATTTAGTACAATTGTTGAAAACAGCTTTGGAGAGATTTGACTAATGAGTACAAAATTGTTATACGAGCTGACAGAATGCAATATAGACATAGACAATAAAAATTATATTAAAATACTTAATAAAAAAATCAAATATCCATGTGTCAAGCCGCAGGTAACAGCTGGTATGTACATATTCGGCTGGCGGGTATTTCTGTGAGATTCGGCCAGAGCGACAAATTTTTTATTCGCCTGGTTAAATGCTCTATTCTCTGGGTAGTCCGCAAAATTTTTGCCGGAGATTTCTCGTCTTGGAGTGTTTGAGACAATAAGTATAGTTCACTATACTTGGCATTACAAATTTCTTTCTCGCTTTCATAATCGAGTTGGCTTAGATTGTTTAATTGCACGGGCGCATCAAATCCACATTCGCGAATTGAACTTCGTAATTCCGCGACTGTTACATCAGCATGGGGTAGTCCACGCAAAAGGGCTTCGTAAGACAGCTCGTCTTTTAATAACCAATCCGGGTTAAATTGGGCCATTTTGTTCTAACACATTAGCACGTACTTACAATTAATACTAGTATATTACACATATATTACATATACATACAATAAATTCATAAGTAATCAATTTACACAAATTAGAAAAGAACAATTTCTCTTCTAAGGGAGAGACAGAAATCACACACACATATCTTTCAAGGTTAAATAGCCGATCAGCTGTTTACTGGAATGTAGGTCAGAGGGTGGCCTACATATTTAGTTAACAAAGGAGGGTTGAGCGTGTCAGTGAGAAAGGGGTTTTTACTCTTATTGTTCTCCACAATGCGACTGAATAACACAACTACTGTATACGTACTCTAAACCGGTATAAACACGAGAGAAGGGGAGTGCAAACGCTAGATTCTATTATTATTATTCCGCTTAGACAACACTTTGGCTCCGTTCATTCATAAACTTTTCTCAATTAAATAATTACTTATTTTGTTCACAAGTTTTAAATCACGAACTTCTACTTAATTACTTTATTATTATTAACAAAGTTATTTTTAATCAAATTTTTTTTTATAACACATACTAGTGTATGTAAGCTAGATAGTTGGACATACACTGTGCAGAATGATTCAGGAAACAACAGGTCATAGATTGTCGTAAACAAACCTGTTACAGATTGTTCGGTTGACCAAAATTGTTATGCTTGGTCACAATTCATGTATGCAAGTAATTATATCGAATTATGCAGGTTCCTACTGGCCTATAGAATGCAAAAGCTACATGCATTGTATGACGCTAAAGATATTTTACTTATACATACTACCATCTACGTAACTTAATACACTATTAAATATGTTTCGAACATTACATTTATTAAAGTAACTTTCTGAGCGCATATATCAATATTATATATTTAGTTAGTGATCATACAATTTATCCACGCATAGTGAATGCAATTTTGTTTGTTACACTATATACACAATTAAAACTCTTTCCTTTGTTTCCTTTATTTTTTTTGAATGACGCAATTTTGTTTGCTTAAAACACCTTTATAAAATTTAGCAGAGTGCCGCACTTTTGTAACACTCTGTAAACAATTACCCTTTTATTTTTTTACAAGAAAGCAGAGTGGCGCACTTTTGTAACGTCTTTTCGCCGCGTTACAAATCCAGGGAACCCCTCGTAATTAAACTCCGTTAATTAGATGGTCTGCCTACGTTGTAACAGAATTGATCACAAATAATTAATGTAACAAATTACTTACTAACTGTGTAAGGAAACAATGGCAAGGTATACAATTGATTTAAGCACTCCTCATATGTGTGTAACAAGAAGACTTCTCTTTATTTAACATTTAAAAAACATATACTGACAGATCCCATGACATTAATAATTTAATTATTAAGTTATTTGAAAGGTTTCTTTAAACTTTGAGATCAAAGTTGATTTTATATAGCTATACCTCGGATCCGGGTCAACTTTCTGTATTTCTGTAATTAAGACTTTCAATTATACTCATTTCATGATATTAGCTTGCAAGACTTTCTTTTATTCAACCATTGGAAGAATGGTATTATTGCTTGGATTATATTACTCTACATTAGCATATAAATTGTTACAACGTATGAAGTTAGAATAGTTACATGAAATTCTTAGATTTAATTTATAAGTCTTTACAAAGTTAATAGTTTCTGAAAAGTCTCTTTCAAGATGTGTTGTGTAACAAATATTAGTAACCCTCGATAGACAGGCTATCGAGTCACCTTTTAATTGGTAAGCAGAAGACTCGTCCTGGGGTATCCGTCTTGGGAAACAGGAACAGCTACGTCGTCATCTCGGTCTGGCCTTCCTCTGTAAAGGGGTTCAAAAGTTTGCAGGTTGAACAATATGTCGTGTAGATGTCTACGATGATCTTGTAGATTCTCGGATGTCCTGATCTGCATATTCTGTCACGTGCAGTAGGGTTTGTGGCTTCTGATAGTTCACATCTCCAGGTATGACTTTGGAATTGTTGTTATTTGTTGAAGCACGAAGTCATCTTGCGTTACACTCCTTTTTTTACGTTTCGATTTTTTACTTTAAATTTCTTGTCTATTTACATGACTATATTAGTTAACACATCCAGATGCTTTAAACAGCTACATCTGGTACACCATCTTAAGGTGAGACAAAATATAGTTAACATATTTTAAGCGCACAGCTCCTACGTCTATACTGTACGAAGTCACCATTGCAAGAGAGAGAAATTCTGCTCCCTTCGCCTGGTACTGGGCAAGAGTTAGTGGGACAATTTCCGCGCGAGAATATAGTTCCTAACTATATTTAAGTTAACATTTTTATTTAATCAAACTATCCCTAAACAAATATACATAATTTAAATCAGTTGTTTTAGCGACTATTTATGTCTTCAGATTTTTAATTATTAACATTAGTTTTTTTTATCTTATTCTAACTTACATAAGACTCGGAAAACATGTCGAGTCTGGAATCAACAGGACAGCGCCTGCTCACAAGCAAAGGGTTAAATGCGATATTAATAACTCTTTACAATTTATCCTTTTTATTAGAGTATCTTATAACTAATTAATTACTGCTTCCTCTCATACTGAGTACATACAGGTATTTTATATTAATACAGTGAGATTTAAATGGCTTAAGAGCTCGCAACCTTAATTTTTTTTTAAATTTTATTTTCATGATTATTTCTTTTATTTAAATCGTCACACTTCTGGGAGCTTCCGTGAATTCACAGTGTAGTTGAGATAGTATTAAATAAATAGAATGGTCCCACCTGGATCGTCCGGTGCACTTAAGCAAACCTTGGCTGATCAGTAGTGTCTCGGTTGCACTAAGAAGTCCTGGGGCAGAGTAGCGTCATAAGTGTGTCTGAAAGCGTGGATCTCGACTGACGGCATATCATGGCTTAGGGTCGTCTCTGCCAAGAGGGTGGACAGTTGGTCGTCAACACCTGACACCCATCTCGCCCTTGTTCGAGCACCTGTGACATGCAAAGAGTTGTATAGGGCGACATAAGGAACATGATCTCGCCACATACGCCATCATTATTAAATTGCTAACACACATTCTAATGCTTCAACAGCCACCACAAACACTTCACCGCTTATTCGTATTAATCTGGATTGCACCACCAGCTGTGCCTTATTTCATTTAATCACCAATTTTTTTTTAAGTATTTCATTGAGAACGTTATTCACATAATTATTAATGACACAAAAAAAAAACAGCTGAGTGCAAGATGTGCATTCATTTTCCTTACTGAAATCAATTTAACCCGCAACATTCACATCTTTAAAGCGTTAATCTTTAATTTGCATTAATGCCCAAATTGAAAACTGATATACACGCACACTCACAAGTATAGTTTATAATTAAAGCTGAAACACACAAAAATATTTGGGGTTAAAATATTTTTAGAACCCGTTAATATGTACATACCTGGAGCAGAACTTTATTCAGCCACTCATAGAGAAGAGCAACGAATTCTTGAACCGATGAGTGCCGTCAGCCGAGAGCAGATGACCTGGTTGAGGGTTCAAATAGAAATGAGAAAGATTCGATGTGAATGTTTAACCACGAAACCTCTCCGATGCGGGAATATACAATCACAGCTGAGCGCACCAACTGGATATCATCGCTACACAACAAACAGTCTGCATGCCCAACGGCGACGAGATGCAGCGGCCGCGCGTGACGTCAAAGCCTGCTCATTTTAAAAACACATCGCCTTCATGCCGAACCCAGTACGGCACAAACTTAGTCACCTCATTCCGTGAGAACGAAAAATAATTCCCACAGTCCGAGAATTATTATTATTTTTAATATTCTGGAATACACCGGAACCAATTGTCGGTCGGATGTCCGGTTGCAATTTGTATTGCGATTATCTTGGCTGCAAGCCAAGTTATGCTTAATCTAACATATACATTTGATTCGTAATTTTTACAGTTATAACATATCCAAATTTGAACTCCCTAGCTCACTTACTATAGAAGTTATTTAAATAAAATGAATTAGCTCATTAACTCTTTAATTATATTTAATGAAATTCGCACACCGTATTCTTAATATTTCGGTAAACATTTTGGCTATTTTGGATTTTGCCTATATTTATTCGTTTCCAAAATATTAATGTTTTAAAGTTAGGCGTGTCCCTAATTTATAACGGTGCGTATGCGTGGTTACATAACGCCAACGGAACATATCCGCCGGGCGTTTACAATTGTTTGGAATGCTCGCTACAGCGCGAGATAGGGTTCTATCGATTTAAATTTATTTTATATTGGATTTTTAAAACTTTCTACATATAACCCCAAATCTATGGGATTTGGTACGTTATATACACCCCCACCCGTTAAAAAAAAAAAAATGAATGTAGATTATACAGTTATTATTATTATTTTTTTCTACATATACATTCTTCATGTTTCACAAATATGCATTGTGCTATTTACTTACAAAAACATATACTGATACAACTATCTTATTCATACAAGCTTTATCAATATAACTTACTTCTAATACATTAGGATATTGTGTATAAAAATATTGTGAGACAATGTTTGTAGCATGGGTAGTACTTAATAGCGAGACAATTAGCCAGGTATTTTACACAGATGACAATAGACAATTTCGGCGCGTGCGTTCAGGAACGTGCTTCCGTTTGCTACCCCTGTTATCGCGTAGTGAACGTCGTTAATTAGCCTCTGCGTTTAAAAACCAGCTGAGCGCGGCTCGTGAGTGCGTTGTCGCTTTGTGAACGTGTTTCCTGTAACCGTCACCCGTCTGTCTCACACCTCGCTTAAGAGTTTTTTCTGTCAATGCTACGAATGCTTGTTAATTATTTATAACTTGCCCACAATTATTATTATTTATAACTAATACTCTAATTTATATTAAACAATTATTATTGATACTTAAATATTAGTATTCAAATTATCACTAACTTTACATGATTTATATTTACAGTGCCTCTAATATTTCGTAACCCTCTTTATGGGTGATTCGACCATATTCTTCTATCCACGCGTAAAATGCTTCGCTATCCCCGGATAACACAGTAACGCCACCTAAATCTACCTCCGTGGGAACGTCGTCTCCAAGTTCCTGTACTACCGGACATGCTGTGTTAGGGGAGCATTGTTGTATTGTGCTTACCTCCCACAATTGTTCTCTAACATCCGGTGTGAACACCTTATTAACTGGCACCCAAATTTCATGAGAAAAATCACCTTTCTTATACCTACTATTTTTTCTATTTCTACCCATCTTATTTTTAAACATTTTCACAGGATTTATTGTGCATCCTTTTTGGATGCGCCCTGTTACAAGTTTTTTGTATGGGGAAACTGTTTTGCTTTTGCAATAGGGTTTCTAACATTTTCTATTTCGCTGGTTTGTTCGGTCGTACCGGTATCTGATACCTCGACTGTTTGTATGGCTCTCATTGGAGTTCCACCGTTGCCTTTACTTATCGGTTTCTGCCTATTGAAACTCGTCTTTCCTTTATATTCAAAGGGTTTATTTTGCGGTTCCGGCGGTGCTGGTTGTGGAGTCGAACTAGTACTAGGCCTTGGATCAGTTTGGGTCTGATATTGTCCACGTCTATTTTGGCTATCGTTATTTGGATTATAGTTCGGGTCATACCTCCATCCGCTGAAATCGAAAACGGTTTCACTTTGGGATATTAATATTAATAGCTCGTCAACCGTACGTATTCCTTGCGTAAATGCGGCTACATGAATATTATGATTAAAATAGTACGCCAATTTCGTGACTATATCGACCTCGGAAAACGCTGGTGTTAAATGTTTAGCGCGTTCAACCTGTTGTATGATATAGTTTTCGGGCGTTATACCCTGCTTCCGGTCATAACATCCGTATTCTAATTCATTACGCAGGAGTCTTTGCGTGTGCGCATTCCAATATCGGTTTTCAAACATTTGTCTAAATTCCGTGTATGTGGTAATTTTATCACGTACAATGTTATACCATCGTCTGGCTGAATCACGCATCGCGTTCACTACCCATTGTATCCGGTCTTGGTCCTCTAATCGCGAACCTACCCTTGCCATTTCATTTTCGCAAGTTAGCAAGAACTCGATCGGGTTTTCATTGTTTTCACAGGTGAAATAGACTCGATTCTTCTCGTCTACTTGCCCTTGTACTAGAATATTTGGTGCTGATTTCCTCCGTACTTCCTGTCGAACTTTAGAAATCTCCTCGCTAAGCGTTTGTAATACGTTTACTCTATTTGTATCGACATCGGAACGAACTTCTACAATAGACGCGTCTAGCCAAGCAACTTGTCGTTGTGTTTCACTTACGTCGGTTTGTATCCGTACTTCTGGGTTATCGACTTTTTTAGCTACATCCGCAGTCTGTTTTTCACACTTGCTGATGTGTTCTTTAAATCGCCCCTCCATACGCGAAATCTGTTCAATAAACGATTTTGCATTGTGGTCTCAAAAACCTTAAAACGTTCATTTATTTTAGTCTCGTCCGTATGAATTTTTTCTCCGACTTCGGTAACTTTAGAGTCTAAGCTTTTCACGCTTTCTTCGACTTTAGCACTGGATGCAACTATTTCTTTATTGACTTGCTCGAATTTTGCATTGGTTTGTCTTATCTACGCGTTAGTCTGTTCTAGTGTCTCGGTTAAACTTGTTTTCTGAGCGTCTATTTTAGCTGTTAATTCCGCGATAATTAGTTCAGCTTTGGCTGCACTTTGTTCAAATTTCGCGTTTATATTATCTGTTAACTCGTGTTTCAATTCCGCATTCGTTTGTTCAGCTTTAGCCGCGTTTTGTTTTATTTCTTGTAACAATTGTTTTAACATTTTGTCGGTCTCCATTATTACACAATATTTTTAACACTATTGCTGTACTTATTACCAATTCACAAAACTTTCTTTAGGGATTGTCTGAGTTGGACGCCAGCTGTTTTACTAATTAAACAGCAAATTTGTTTGAATTTAATTTGCTACAATTAAATTTTACAATTTAAAATTTAATCAAAATTAAATCAGGCCCCACGTTCCGGGCGACATATATAACTAATCAAAATTTGTTAACTTCGGAAGCCCCAAGTTCAGGGCGACATTTATAACTTTACTGTTATGGTGTGTGTGAACTGACCTACCTGCTGTGCGTTCTTGCGTCTTCTTCCTCCGACTAGGGCCATAGGAATTTGTGATTTGAATTCGCAAGTAGATTAATTCAAAAGTACAAGCACAAAGTGAATCGTTATAATTATTGTGAATAGTTTTGTGATGTTGGTAGATTTTGGAGTACAGCAATAACAAAACAGTGTCGGGTATAAAATTGGGGTTTATTATTCTAATATCACATAAAATGAAAAACTTATACCTAATGTAATTTTTACGTACTAAAGAGTAATGAGTAATTTGATCAATGTTTTTAGAATGAATATTAGCTTTCAGAAGGAAAGCTTGTAAATATGAATTTATTCGAACTTGTTTATTATTACCTTCAAAGTTAATTATTTAAATAATTTAATTAATGATTTTTCAAGATTTCAATATTGATTTTACTATTTCAGAATGCTTTTAAAATACTCTTAAATAAATTAGCCCGTGAATCTTGTTCTACGTGCTTTTTATTTACTTTGTGATTGGTTTCACATATACTGCAGTATAAGTTTCTTAAGTGATTTAATATTAAGATCTGTATAGCGCTTTTTATCTACTCTACTTCTTATCTATTTCTTCTTAATTAACTTATACTTGTTCTACAGATTATCACAATATTGAAGTTCTTATTAACTTAGAGTCTCTGTTTTTATAGGCATCTGAATGAAATTGACTTTACAATTGATTTAACAAAAGAAAGAAAAATGGTTTTTTTATATAAAAATGTATAAATGATTTTGACTTTCCTGGTACTGAAATTCTCGAAGATGTCCTCTGGGGTCCCTCGATGTCCTAGTCCAATCAGCTAGTGGCAATGATTTCCGCTGCGTCCTGGGTTCCAACGAAGAGTTCAGGGATCAGCAACTCCGTTCCTTCAGCAACTGTTGATGGATTTAACGTCAGTGGATTAACTGCTGCAACTGCTTCAGGCCCTCGATCCGGATACTCTGCACTGTGTGTGTGTGTGTGTAACTCATCTCGGGTGTAGCTCTGCGTCGTCAGTTCTTCAGCTCGTACCACGATTTAGCTGTACGCTTATTTGTTGATGAATAAGACTATCGCACGTAGACGTTGTCACGGTCCAGTCGTTGTAGAAGAGTGTCTATGTTGTCCTCAAGTTGATACTTTACAGAAGTGTGTGTGTGTGTGTGTGTGTGTGTGTTCACTGTTTAAGTCCTGATTGAAGAGTATGTGTTGACTGCGTGAACGTTAACAGAAGAGAGTGTGTGTGTAGACAGCTTGATCGCCAACAGAAGAGTGAAGAGCGTTCAGCCCGAAATCAACGGTTGTTCAAAATTTTTAGAATGATCTGATTGGCTGAAACATTCTCCCTTCTACTTAAAACTTAGTCACCTCATTCCGTGAGAACGAAAAATAATTCCCACAGTCCGAGAATTATCATTATTTTTAATATTCTGGAATACACCGGAACCAATTGTCGGTCGGATGTCCGGTTGCAATTTGTATTGCGATTATCTTGGCTGCAAGCCAAGTTATGCTTAATCTAACATATACATTTGATTCGTAATTTTTACAATTATAACATATCCAAATTTGAACTCCCTAGCTCACTTGCTATAGAAGTTATTTAAATAAAATGAATTAGCTCATTAACTCTTTAATTATATTTAATGAAATTCGCACACCGTATTCTTAATATTACGGTAAACATTTTGGCTATTTTGCATTTTGCCTATATTTATTCGTTTCCGAAATATTAATGTTTTAAAGTTAGGCGTGTCCCTAATTTATAACGGTGCGTATGCGTGGTTACATAACGCCATATAACTTAATATTATTTATGCAAATTTACTTGCATACATTAATTGATTATCTTTTTTATGGAAATCTTTACTCAATATAGCCCCGCGTTGTTGGAGCGCCAAATATAACTGTTTTTGTTTTTGGGGAGTAATTGACAACTGTAATGCCCCCCGTTCTTTGGGCGGCAAATATAACTAAATTTTGATTAGTTACGATTAATATGTATAATTAAATTTTATTACTGTCAAATTATTTATGTCCCGCGTGGTGGGACGCTAAATTGTAACTAAAATAGTATTGGTCTTTTGATTTAATTAATTGATTAATTAATGATTCTGTTTAATTAATTCTCACCTTGTAGTGGTGCCAGATTGACCAATTGTAGTGTGCGCGCCAATTGTGTCGGCGTCAAATATAATTATTAAAGTTTTTTTTATGTTACATACTAAATTTTATCTTTAGGTGTATCAACTGATTAACAACATACACAAAGCTTCGCAAGGTTAACTTAATTTATTATACTTAATAACATTGATGTCACTTCCTTAAATTATGACAATTAATAACATCGACATGACTTACTTATTCCCCTGAAAAGAAACACAACATATATCTTGAATCCTTACTGACTACATCAATCTACCAATTATTATTTTGTTAACCCTTGATAACTTTCTTCTACTCTTCATCTAGAGGCTTATTAGATTTTTAATCATCATTATTACACATTTTATTCTATTAGACTTTAATCATCATTATTACACATTTTATTCTATATTAAGCAATGGATTCATAAAATTTGATATCGATTACCATCATCTGTCATATTTATCTTATGAATTTGCCTGACTAACTACTTGTTATTACTTTCTCTAAATATTATTACGTATGGGTACTTTCAGATGAACAGACAGTGTTATACTTAATTAGTGCATGAATATAAAATTTACTTGGTGTACGTTAATCCATTCTATGGCGAAAAGTCCTCTGCTCCAGGTTCTGGGAATCCTTGCGGCTGGCATTATATCCTCGTCGCATGCACTGACGCACTTATCACTTCTCGCACTCCGACACAAGTGTATGTAATTTTTAGTTTAGTTCTGGTGATTTGACCTTCGAATTCCGTACATGATATTTAATAATTCTAACTTTTATTGATATGTTCTACTCAAGTGTCATTACTATGTGGTGTATGTTTTGTGATTTGATTCACACTGTTTTTCGTGGATTTACTTTATTAACCCGACATTTGTTTATATTTAATGGTGTTTAAAATTGTTGTCTATCTCTTACTCATTCTACCGCACTTCTGTTCCGCTTAACGTCTCTGATAATAATATTACTCAAGGCGACCAACTTAGTCGATTTTAATTATATTTCGTCATGTCTTTTAACAAACTCTAAGTTCCATTACCGGCTCCCGATTCTCGACTGTTCGTACTCACACCGATTCTTCAACCGATACAAGACTTTTTCCGTTACAACATCCGCACTCCCGTCAGTTCCGATATCTAACTTATACAACTCCGGCTATTAGATATTATATATAAGACTCCCGATACACAACTCCGTCGTTCATACTCTCCGTATCAGAATAAAACTCCAGACTTAAGACATAAGACCTAAGCCCTCCGCTCGCGGTCAACACTCTAGTTTATACCCCAAAATCCCACTATTTTCTCTAATTCCCACTTAATTTCTCAACCTCTGCGCTTCTATTCGTTTTCGCTTGTTTTCTGGTGGAAACTCCGCCTTAACACTCTAGATTCTCATCTCCCTTCGTTTCTTATTTGTTCCTCCAGTTCGTTTCCTTGGTAACCACTTCTTGTAGAGATATTCTCCTCACCTCTCGACTCTGATAGGCTGTCTTATTCCCTACCCTTACAAGTTCATGGTTGACTCCACCCCATCGTTTGAGTCGGACGACCAATTTCACGGCTGTCTATCACCCTCGTATTTTTGCGTACTTGTCCTTTATAGCTAAAGTGCTTTTAATTGTTGTGTGGTCCATTCATCTGGTCTTTTTGTTCACCATGTGTCCTGCTTCTTACCCGTGACCAATCGCTCGTATTGTCAACTAGTTTGTCCTAGTCATTCCCACGACGAGTGTGGTCAATTCTGAGTATTCCAGACAGCTGCTATATCTTGCTCTCCAAGCCTTTCTTCGTCGCGTACCCTTCTGGTAAAGCTGGACGTCCCGTCGTTCGTTCAGTGCAAGCGTATTGTCTATTCAAGTCAGGCTTTTCCTTTCTATTGTTGCGATGTAACACTGCATTTGGTGTGCAGCTAATTGTTGTGCTGCACATGTGGCTAATTGTCTTTGGGATGGCGTCGCTGTGTCGCCTTGTCAACGATTTATTGTTTCTTCTTAGCGATATATTTCGCCTTTGTCTATCTTGGGCCGTTGCGCGTCACCCGCAATTCGCTTCGCCGTACAACTGCTGCGACTTTAGGCATTGTTCGCCTAAACCCTTGCCTTCCCTTGTCTTGAACAACATGTTACCGGGCCATCGTATATCTGTCAGCACCCTCGTTACACCGTCCACTTACAAAAAAAAATTTTATCTAGACATTTCATCGTTATAACTGTCCCCAATTTGGGTCGATTGATCAATCTTCCGGATCAAATGGAGCCAAATTCACGCCCGATCTCTCTGGTATTCTTCAGTGCTCATCTTTTCATGAATATAGTGTATGAGAAGTGTCATCTTCTGGGTTGACCTACTGTCTGGTGGTACCTTACTGTTGGTGGGGTTTTGGTCCCTATATTGAATTTATTGCTGATATCCCCCTTTTATGAATCCATTTTTACATAAATCTTTACCTAATTAAACATTTATGAGCTTAATTAATTTACATTTAATTGCTATCTTATCTATGAATTTATTGCCGCTACATATTATTTAAATTTAACCAATATTTCACACAAATACGAAAAAAACTAAATTATATGCTCATTACAAGTATAACAATACTTACAAATTAGAATCATGATTAACTTTATGTGTCTCTGGCTGTTTGTCCATAGATAATAACATAAGTGATATTATGACTCTTAACTCCGTGTTATTTACTGTTCACATAATTTACTTAGTTGTCCACTTTACAAGGTTTTTGTACATTCTTAAAGCTATACATGAATATCGAATTTGCTTCACAACAATTTTCTACTTAAATTAGTTCTGTTTTCATATTATATCTTTGAGCTAAATTTGCTTAATTTACATATACTTTGGTTAATATTGAGCAATAAAATAGACACAATTACAAAATTAATAATAATAATCATTCAAGTTTTTATACTCTCATATCACTATACAATAAGTTAGAAATTTATTGCTAATTACTTTATAATAGCACACAGAATTTCCTTATTACCACCAACTACTATCTTACTAATTTATAATTACATAACATAGATTCCAATTACACTGATAGTTCATAATTTAGTAGATGACTATATACATTTACATAATTCTTCTTATAACATTTCTTTTTGTATACAAGGCAATTGATCATTCCCCTAAGCAATCTGAATGATAAACCATTTACTATCCTGGTATTGCAAATGGTCTACCTACCAGGCATCTGGACATTTTATATCACCCCGTACCGTTTACTTGCAGTTCCCAGCGATTGGATCTCGGTGCTTTGGGTATTTTTACTAATCCCAATCCAAGCATTCCTAATCACAGCTACTTCAGCCTTCTGGTGCGTTCTGGTCGAGGAAATCCCATTTTTTCGGGTTCATTTTGTTGTCATGCCCTGGTGGTGATCTTCGTTTCAATCTGTATCAATTATTTCCTGGGTTTATCCGTTCCTGATCTCCATTCCTTAATGATCAATTTCCTTCCGCTCCTTCGTATAACTTTTCTTACATCTTCATTCGCACTTAATTTCATTCGTTTATATTCCATATTTTCATAGCAATGCTCATTTAACATTTATTTTATTTTATTCATATTATATTCGTATTTATTTATTTTCTTCGGTTAATGTATCCTTACACATAACCATTTTTAATTAAGGTATGCTAAACTAATATTATCTAAATTAATTACTAATTCTTCGGGATTTCTGAAGATCTTTTTCCTTAATCTTTTGTCCGTTCCTTTATTAACTTCTAATTTTATATTCATGGAAACATAGTATGTATTGTATATATTGTTTGAGTCAGTGCCGCCACTCTACACGTTTGTTTGTAAACAGTGAGAGCATTGACCTAGTGGATTTCTTTACACACTTACCCTGCAGTCGGCTGTTGACATTTAAAGAATTTATGACCTGTCCCTCGCGCTCTTTGTGAGGGTGTGTTGAAAGTATGTCACGCCATCCTTTTTGACAACTTTCCCCAGGCACATTTCCATTTCTTATGTACGCGCTGAGTTGTTTTTGTCGTCTCATCCAAACCCTCTTACAAATACGTTCTATGACTGTTTGTGGCGCGTTACTTACTTTCGTTTTCCTGTCCGCGTACTCACATAATAAAGTTTTGTTTTCTAGACTTCTACTAAATCTCATCCCCATCGCTTGAAAACTTCCTTTCGTTCGCGTACCAACCTTCACAATATTCTTGAATGGCCCAGCAAATTTCATCCCTTTTCTCTTTCTCAAAACGTTCCTTGTCAAGGGCGAGTATGCACACGGATCTGGTAGTCCTTTCCGTTTCTCATCTCCCATTGCTTTCTTATATTTGTATTCAGTTCCATCACATGCAGTGCTCATTTTACTACTGAACTTCCTCTTCATGCTTTTCACTGATGCAGCTCGGCTGATTAGTCGATGTATGCCTGTTCCACAAGCTGGATACTTCATTGGTGGTCTCACTGTTGTAGCATCTATCCTTGTGCTGCTTAGTTTGCGCTTTTTGCGTACTCTAATTGATGATATTACACTTTTACTATCTTCATTCATATCAGAATAATCATCTTCTGACACCGTCAGACGCAAAGAAATACGGTCATTTTTCTTCTTGTTCTGTTTGTTTTGTAGGTTGCTACTGACACTTATATTTGATCCCACAGTTGATAATTTCTTGGTAGTTGACGTGTCTGTGAAATCAACAATGTTGTCGGCATCTTCGTTCCGCCCTACATTAGTTTTGCGCTTCTGTTTGCCTTCTTTATAGGCCAGCTTTTTGTTGTTGCTGTTTTCATTCTCTTCAGCTTGTCTCTGGACTTCTTTGTGTATTTCCTTTTTATCACTCTCATCCTTCTTTTGTACTTCTTCCAGTTTTTCTGATTTCTCTTGCAAGTTTACCTTTATCTGATTTATATGACCTTGCAGATTCTCGTGCATTTCTTCAATCTTTTCTCTCCACCTTTTGCTAAGTCGTTCCTCAGTCCTTTTTACTTCTCCCTTTAAATTGCAAATTTGTTCTTCATTATGTTGCATTATTTCCTGTTTCTGTTGTTCGTTATGTCTTCTCGTCTCTTCACTTTGATTCTTGATGAACTCCATCAACATAGCGAAGTTCATCTCGCTACCGTCGGATGGTCCCCTCGCCCGATTTTGGCTATGTTCCTCGGTGGTGTTGTTACCTTCATTACTGTCCATGGTGTTATCTTCTAATCCTTCGACCCCCAACTGGTTGTTAATATCGAATTCTTGGCTTTTCGAATTCTCGTTTGTAGCCATTTTTGCCCGTAGACACGTAATCATTCAGATATACTTAGGGTCTGATATTATTCTATTGTAACTTATTTCTAAAAAACTTATAAATTTAACATGCACACTGTCTGTTCTCTGCCCGCTTAAAAATTATACTAATTATTTGTTTGTCAAGCCGTGCGTGTGGGCGCCAAATATAACTTAATATTATTTATGCAAATTTACTTGCATACATTAATTGATTATCTTTTTTATGGAAATCTTTACTCTATATAGCCCCGCGTTGTTGGAGCGCCAAATATAACTGTTTTTTTTTTTGGGGAGTAATTGACAACTGTAATGCCCCCCGTTCTTTGGGCGGCAAATATAACTAAATTTTGATTAGTTACGATTAATATGTATAATTAAATTTTATTACTGTCAAATTATTTATGTCCCGCGTGGTGGGACGCTAAATTGTAACTAAAGTAGTATTGGTCTTTTTATTTAATTAATTGATTAATTAATGATTCTGTTTAATTAATTCTCACCTTGTAGTGGTGCCAGATTGACCAATTGTAGTGTGCGCGCCAATTGTGTCGGCGTCAAATATAATTATTAAAGTTTTTTTTATGTTACATACTAAATTTTATCTTTAGGTGTATCAACTGATTGACAACATACACAAGGCTTCGCAAGGTTAACTTAATGTATTATACTTAATAACATTGATGTCACTTCCTTAAATTATGACAATTAATAACATCGACATGACTTACTTATTCCCCTGAAAAGAAACACAACATATATCTTGAATCCTTACTGACTACATCAATCTACCAATTATTATTTTGTTAACCCTTGATAACTTTCTTCTACTCTTCATCTAGAGGCTTATTAGATTTTTAATCATCATTATTACACATTTTATTCTATTAGACTTTAATCATCATTATTACACATTTTATTCTATATTAAGCAATGGATTCATAAAATTTGATATCGATTACCATCATCTGTCATATTTATCTTATGAATTTGCCTGACTAACTACTTGTTATTACTTTCTCTAAATATTATTACGTATGGGTACTTTCAGATGAACAGACAGTGTTATACTTAATTAGTGCATGAATATAAAATTTACTTGGTGTACGTTAATCCATTCTACGGCGAAAAGTCCTCTGCTCCAGGTTCTGGGAATCCTTGCGGCTGGCATTATATCCTCGTCGCATGCACTGACGCACTTATCACTTCTCGCACTCCGACACAAGTGTATGTAATTTTTAGTTTAGTTCTGGTGATTTGACCTTCGAATTCCGTACATGATATTTAATAATTCTAACTTTTATTGATATGTTCTACTCAAGTGTCATTACTATGTGGTGTATGTTTTGTGATTTGATTCACACTGTTTTTCGTGGATTTACTTTATTAACCCGACATTTGTTTATATTTAATGGTGTTTAAAATTGTTGTCTATCTCTTACTCATTCTACCGCACTTCTGTTCCGCTTAACGTCTCTGATAATAATATTACTCAAGGCGACCAACTTAGTCGATTTTAATTATATTTCGTCATGTCTTTTAACAAACTCTAAGTTCCATTACCGGCTCCCGATTCTCGACTGTTCGTACTCACACCGATTCTTCAACCGATACAAGACTTTTTCCGTTACAACATCCGCACTCCCGTCAGTTCCGATATCTAACTTATACGACTCCGGCTATTAGATATTATATATAAGACTCCCGATACACAACTCCGTCGTTCATACTCTCCGTATCAGAATAAAACTCCAGACTTAAGACCTAAGACATAAGACCTAAGCCCTCCGCTCGCGGTCAGCACTCTAGTTTATACCCCAAAATCCCACTATTTTCTCTAATTCCCACTTAATTTCTCAACCTCTGCGCTTCTATTCGTTTTCGCTTGTTTTCTGGTGGAAACTCCGCCTTAACACTCTAGATTCTCATCTCCCTTCGTTTCTTATTCGTTCCTCCAGTTCGTTTCCTTGGTAACCACTTCTTGTAGAGATATTCTCCTCAACTCTTGACTCTGATAGGCTGTCTTATTCCCTACCCTTACAAGTTCATGGTTGACTCCACCCCATCGTTTGAGTCGGACGACCAATTTCACGGCTGTCTATCACCCTCGTATTTTTGCGTACTTGTCCTTTATAGCTAAAGTGCTTTTAATTGTTGTGTGGTCCATTCATCTGGTCTTTTTGTTCACCATGTGTCCTGCTTCTTACCCGTGACCAATCGCTCGTATTGTCAACTAGTTTGTCCTAGTCGTTCCCACGACGAGTGTGGTCAATTCTGAGTATTCCAGACAGCTGCTATATCTTGCTCTCCAAGCCTTTCTTCGTCGCGTACCCTTCTGGTAAAGCTGGACGTCCCGTCGTTCGTTCAGTGCAAGCGTATTGTCTATTTAAGTCAGGCTTTTCCTTTCTATTGTTGCGATGTAACACTGCATTTGGTGTGCAGCTCGGCACATGTGGCTAATTGTCTTTGGGATGGCGTCGCTATTTCGCCTTGTCAACGATTTATTGTTTCTTCTTAGCGATATATTTCGCCTTTGTCTATCTTGGGCCGTTGCGCGTCACCCACAATTCGCTTCGCCGTACAACTGCTGCGACTTTAGGCATTGTTCGCCTAAACCCTTGCCTTCCCTTGTCTTGAACAACATGTTACCGGGCCATCGTATATCTGTCAGCACCCTCGTTACACCGTCCACTTACAAAAAAAAATTTTATCTAGACATTTCATCGTTATAGCCAACGGAACATATCCGCCGGGCGTTTACAATTGTTTGGAATGCTCGCTACAGCGCGAGATATGGTTCTATCGATTTAAATTTATTTTATATTGGATTTTTAAAACTTTCTACATATAACCCCAAATCTATGGGATTTGGTACGTTATTATATATATATATATAACATAACCAAATATGGCAGTTACATAAAATGAGCCTAAAGGACGGCAAGTAAGAGAAAAAATATGAATGTAAATCTAGATAAGTAAATCCATGTATATAAAGTGTGTATCTACAAATGTGTTAATATGAAAATCCAACTATGAATAAGATAATATCAACCTAGTGACATCAACTACGAAAAATAAGAAAGAAAATGACATGAGCCAAAACAAAATACCAATTATAGACCCAATAGGATCCAAAAGTGAGGGGAAACGACGAAATAAGGATTGACAAACTCCAAAAGTGAGGGGAAACGATTAAGGAATAATGACTACAATGAAAATAACAAGAAAGAAGAAAGAAGAAGGACAAGAAAGCTGACTCAGAAGAGAGAAGAAGATGAATAAATCATACCAGAAATCAACATAAACCACGTGCACCAAAGACTAATTAAGTGACAAGTGAAATAATGATTATCAGATGTGAGGATGAAAAACAGTGATTAGCATTTAAGGAAACACAAACAATAACAGTGCGTACTTAATAGATGTGAAACATGTGAATAACCAACTATTTCTACTGATAAAACCACACAAACAATTATAGTGAGGAAGTTTATAAGTATATGGAAATATGTTAATTCCATGATGAAAACAACAAGATGTTAAATAAGTCAAATAGACACGAACAATGAGTGTGACGCGTTTAATAAAGTTGTGATTAACACAGATAATCATAAGTCCACCAAAATGAAACAAAATAGAACAATATAACTATGTTTTATTTTTGGTAAAGAACTGACAACAATATAAAAAACCATTGTATCAAACAAAAGGGATTGAATTGAATTCAACCTATAACTAGAAAAATATCATAAATAATACAATAAGATATGTATTAGTGTTTAAGAAGGAATGTATAAACATGTGTCACAAAATAAGTAAAATATTATTGTGAAAGACCATACTGATACCATGTAGGTAGTAGAGACATACTGCATTAAAACAGATGGTACATTGTTATATAACCCATAGAGAAAGTACCTGTTAAACAGAAAACAAAAATATCAATGAAAATAAATGATTATTGACAATGATATCGATTAAGGAATTGTTATAAATAACAATACATCCTAATAGACAATGCATTATAATGCAACCATGTAAATAAAACCAATCAAATGCAATGGCAGACAGCTATAGCAAAGATGCAACAAATATGCCAATTCAAATAGGCAAAGTGCAATATCAAAACCAATACTAAAGTGAATAACCATATTACCAGTAGTAAGACTAATATCTGGTAATGGTTTGAGAACAGATCTTTAACATAATAACAACAGTATTATAAACAAAATGATGTAAACTAACTAACCATGTACAAACAATCAGATGTAAGATGGACCACTGTATGGCCCATTAGTTAAGGAAAATAGTGTATTAAAGCTTAAACACAGATTGTTCACAATATTACCAGTAGTTAGAGGGAAAATCAATACAACTTTGAGAACAGATTAGAACTATAAAAACAGTCAGTATATATGCAAATAATTAGAAACCAACTGACCATAGTGACAGAAATCACATATAAACCAATCATGTTAAGTAAATTACTTAGGTAAAATATGACATATAAATTTATCTAAGAGTAAATGAGAACATTACCAAAAGTAGGAGTAATGTCTAATACCAATGTAGAAACACAAACATAATGTAACAATAACAGTTTAAGTATTGTTTTTATGAAAAATAAATGACCATTATGTTGAGACACCATAGGAACAAACCCATTATTGAAGAATTGAAGGGTTCTACACTAGCTAGAAGCTGACCAATATATGTAATACATTAAGTACAATGTATGTACACTAATGACATTTAATACATAATATAATTCACTTAGAAAAGACTAAAATTATATTGACAATAGTATGAGACAGATAGAAGAGGAATAAGACAATATGTGTATCATGTTTAATACAATCATGTGAGGATATTTAAGTATGAAATCATGTACATAATCATTTTAGTATTATTAGATTGTAAGATTACTTGTATTAGATAAGGGAAATTCATTTTAAATACTTTTATATAAAAACCAAGATGGACGCCTAATGACGCTAAAATAAGCTATTGTTAAGGAAATCATTATTTCCAAATAACAAATCAAACCAAGTAAGAAATGGACTCCAAGTGTTTATTTAGAAAGTGTTTTTATTAAAAATAATTAAATCTGGTGTCAAAAACTTATAAAAATAAGAAACACCAAGATAATTAATAAAAACATTATTTTAAGAGAAGCAATGTAAATAAAATAGTGTTGTTTAGACTTAAATTAAAGAGGAAAATGTCTATAATTCAATGACATAACTCATGTAACGATAGGACGTTCAATAAGGAAGTTATTGTAATTATTAACTTTTCAAGTATTTTTTACACTAGTGCTTACGTCACATAAACCAGGACCAAAAGTCGAAATTTGGTAAAACACCAAATATTTTAATAAAACATAGGCCTTTGGGGTGAAGATTATAGTGATTACAGCCAATCAAATCAACGCATTTTGTCAGACACGAGAGAGACGCTTTGGCAAATTGTAACAGTCTACGAACAGCTTCCAGACGAATAGGTCACGCAACTCAACACCATGAAAAAGTATTATTTTCAAATTTGTGCGCGTACATTGACAGTAAGTTAATATACAGACATAACCTTGACACAACAAATACACTTCCGAGTGATATGTGCGGGATTACCGAACAATATAAGTACGATAGTGTATAATCCCAATCGTACTCGCGTGTGTTGTGATAATAAACAGGGAGTACATTATTTTATTTAAATAACTTTGATTTTCAGAAATAATATTTTTGAAATAGAAATTTTTGATACTACGCGAGTCATTACTAGCGCAGCATCAAACTTATAATGGAATTATTAGAATTTCAAGAAATGTCAATTTTTACTTATTAAAATATTAAATAAATATTTTAATTAATTTTATAATTATAAAAAGTATGTTTAAAGTAATTATCATTAATTACAAGAGTTTACATTTAGTCACTCTTTTGACTAAACTTGTTTTGATTATTCGATGTTTTGAAATAAATAACATTAACTTTCGTACAAAAGTATGAAGCAATTTTAATAGTAACATGTTAAAAGGTTACTAATATTATGTTCAAAAATATAAATTAAGAAATATTAACCATTAAGAAATCATTTACTGTGATAGCATTACCTGTGATCGCTAACCTCAAATGGTAGCGGTAGCTTATTAATTTAACTGTTGCATCTGTTCTCAAATAGTTTCCAAACTAAATAGAAATCATATCAAGAGTTTTTTTTTGTATTTTATTAATTTTTTCTCTTGAAAATATATAGTTATCAAACTCATTGTTGAAAATAAAACGATACATTGAAACTGTACAAGCCACGAGTCTGACGCTTGCTATAGAATTCTATAAGGTGCGTGCGCATCCAAACGTACGATAATTACATACTTACCATACATATGGTATTAAATTTCGTTGTTTTATATTTGTTCGTTATTTTTAACCATTGTTTAATTTTATTGATTCTATTAATATTACATCTTGACACCGATATCATGTATCCTCAAAGAACCTAACAACCTGATAATATATTAACAAGAAGACATAACCTATCAAGTTCAAATTATTGTACTAAAGACAGGACTACCAGCATTGAGCCTGGATAGAGTTTTATGTTAAAATTAATCAATTGTAATTATTATTTAAAGGGTTATTAGCCAAATGATTGTTAATTGTTTTTGAAATTTGCCATTTTAAAATTTGTTAATAAACCTTCACTTATTTACCTATGAACAAGAGTATCATTTCAAAATAGAAATTAAATTATTTCTTTTAAATCAGTTCTACCAAAGGTGGCGGAAGAATTCAAACAGAGAGTAATTTAAAGTATTACATATACGTGCTAACTCATTCATATTGTGTGTACTAACTGTTTTGAATATTCAAATTGAATATTTGTGTGCATTTTAAATGTATGTATTTCAGCAACAACCGTCACAGAACAGAACTGAAACAGGTACTTGTGGTAAGTGAGGGAGGCATACAACAAAAAGTGCGCGAAACTTATTTAAATCGAAAGAGTGAAATCTTCATAAACACTTATACAGATTATACAATCACACTAATAACTCCTAATAATTATAATTGGAGCAGTTTTTATAAAAACAACATAATAGCAGATACCGGAGCGTATCTGCAAGCACACTACAACTATAAATACAACTACAATTATACTTGCACAGTATTATATCATCATCATCTATAATATTACGTTATAGATTGGCTAGCCCAACAGTGTGGCTTTAAGGAGAAATACAAGACAGCATAATATCATCTTATCTATAATCTATAATACATTATAGATTGGCGCCCAACGTGGGGCACGAGTTAGGGAGATATACAATAACTAATAACCTAAATATACTAATTCGTGAGAAGACAGCAGGAACATTATCAGAAGATCAAGATGTATACAGACAGGTTGAAATCTAGATCAAAATCAAGGTCAACGTCAAGAAAAAGGATGGCGCAAGCAGAGAAGGAAACCAGAAATGAAGAGAAGGAAGCTATGTCAACAGAAGACGTGGAGGAGATAGTAGTGGAAGAAAAAGACAAACAAATTGAACCGGCGGAGGGGGTTCAACAACCTATGGAGGAACCAGAAGAAATAATTCAAGAAGCTCCACCGGAGATCAGCCAACCCAAACAACCAATGGTACCCGGAGAAATCGACTTCATGGAGATGTTCAAAATGGTGATGGAGAAGATAGAAGAGAGCCGGAAGTCATCCAAAGAGGACAATCGGTCATTGAAGGAAGGCCAGAAAAGGATGGAAGAATCACTGAACTCCACCAAAGTGGACGTAAACAGAATAGAAGAATCACTGAACTCCACCAAGGCGGACGTGAACAGCAAAATAGAAGAAGCCAGTAGATCTACCAAAGAGGATTTAAGCAAGAAAATAGAGGAAGGCCAGAGGGAGAACCAAAAACATATGGAATTATTAAAGGAAGAGTCCAATAACCAGATACAGGAGACGAACAGGAGAATGGAAGATGGACAAAAGAAAACTGAGGAATTACTGGAGAAGAAAATGGCCATCATGAAAGAGGAGTTATCGGCAGAGTTGGGAGTCAGAATGGATCAGGCCAACCAGAAAATGGATGAAATCACGGCTAAATTCAATAGAGATGTCGAAACAATACAATCTGACCATGAAGAAATGTGGCAACAAATAAGTATCCACAGTAACAAGATGAAGGAAGCCGCCAAGGATACAGAAGAGAAGATAGAAAAAAGATTGAAGGAAAATGTCGATGAAATCGAGAAACGCATGGCCATCCTATCAACTGAAGTTAATGTTGAGATGGATGAAGTACGAAAGGAGGGAGAAGGTACCAGCCTGAGACTAATACAAACAGAGTTGGACATCAATCAACGCATTAACGAAATGGAGAGAACGCACGGTACACAAATTAATGTGATAACACAAGAACAAACCAGCATGAAAATAGCACAGTCAACACTAACCGACAAGTGTGAAGAAGTATCCGGAAGAGTGGACGCAATTAAGCAGCAGGTACATGATGATAGAACCCTACTAACCGAGCGTCAACGAAGAGAGTTAGATGACCTCCGCGACGAGATGCATCGTATACAAACGATACCAAATTTATTATCCGGATTGACTCATCTAGACAACAGAGACCAGATTGAATTCAGGACCTATTATAAGAATCCGCTAGAATTTTTAGAATGGATGGAAGAAATCCTACGAAAAAACAGAGAGAGCAGATGGACTACCATTAAGGGAATGTTAGACGAAGCTTTCAAAAGCACGTTCGACAATTGGTGGACGGCAACCCGTAACGAAGTGGGGAATTATGACAACTTCAAAGTGGCGTTTAAACAAAAATATTGGTCAGAAGCCACCCAGAACATCGTCAGGGATGATATCACAAACGGGAGGTTCGATATACATGGAAGGCAGTCAATGACAACGTATTTCTTGGGAAAGATTTGCCTAGCCAGGAATCTTGAACCCGCCATTCCAGAAGAATGCCTAGTGACGAAATTAGCCTACCACTTCAATCAAGGCATATCACAAGGGAGGCTCAATGCACAAATAAAAACGGTCCAAGGGATGTGCGAACTATTGGAGAACCATGAAAGAGAACGCTACTACCAACGCAGTCGACAAGGACCAAACCAGACATATGATCGAGGAGGACCTGGGAATAATAACCCCAACATATCCAACGAAAGGAATAGCCCGGGAAGAAATCACAATTACCCACCGAGATTCCAAAATCACCCTATACCACGCCAAGACGGAGGGGGCAACAATGTCAATAATAGAGGGAATAATAATAATAATCAGCATTCAGGTGGATATCAGCGAGAGCCAGCTTACCAAAGAGGTAACAATTATTACCGGCCGTACCAGAATCAAGCTCCCAATCATCACCCAAGACAAAACAATGGCAACCAACATAATAATCACTTTCGTAGAGTGCATTATGCTCAAGCCAGTCGAGGGGGAAATCGTCGAAACTACTACCAAGGAAGGAGAAGTTTCCCTAATCAGAATAGTCACTCTAGCAACAGCGATAGAGAGGAGCGGGAATCTGGATACCGATCTAACGGAAGCGACAGTAATGGAAGTCAAGGAACAACAACGCAAAATACAGCAATCTACAATAATGGACATGGAAATGGGAATCAAGAACCCATAGCTTCGACATCGCAAGACAGGCACGGGAATAGTGACCTGCCTTTAAACGCCAACCGGCAGTGAAAAACCAAGTAGTACCCTCACTGAACCGGACTATTGGGTCTAGAGTTTTGGCAAACCATCCAAATCTTCGCAAAACGTACACCAATAATTATTTGAAAAATATTAGAAGAGACTTAATGGAAGAAAAAGAGAATACTATCAGCGATACAAGTAATAGTGAAATTGCATACATAGCGGTGAAGGTCAATAACATAAAAGCAACGGCAATGATAGATACCGGAGCAAATGTATCATTGATTGATAAAGTGGAGTTAGATAGAATCCAATCTGAAAATAAAGCGACAATACCCACTTTACCTATTAACAACATTGTACTCATTGGAGCTACCGGACGTCAAAACAAGACGATTAGACAACAAGTGCAACTCGATATATCCAGCAATGGCAACACGATACAGATGATATTCCTCGTAGCCAGTGGGTTACCATTTACCCTGCTCATTGGGTGTGATATACTCAGGAAATACACTGCGATAATTAACATGGACACAAATACAGTAAGGATGAAGACAGGAGAAGTTGAGTGGACAGCCAAGCTGACAGAATATCAAAAGGCACCCGCAGAACATGTAATCTATTGTATTAGGGAAGGCCACCAACATCAGGAAGGCGCCATCAACAAGAAGCTTCACAATAACCCAGAGGAAGATTTATGGTTGACCAAGATTAATGAGATACGAGAATTCAAGACCAACCAACATAACCAAGAGCTGACATGGGAACAAAAGGACCATCTGATAAACATATATTGCCAGTATCGTCACATATTTTCCGATACACCCGGAAAAATTAAAAATTTCCAATGCGAGTTAAGATTCAAAGACCAAACCGAATTTAAACGAAAATCTTATCCTATCGCCTTTTCGCTGAAGGAAGCAGTAAGGGAAGAAATCCAGCGTTTGATAGCAAATGACATCATCGAAGTAAGCAATTCACCATACACCAACCCTATTGTCGCAGTACCAAAGAAAAATGGTGTGGTACGAATTTGTTTAGATGCTAGGGAATTAAACAAAACCATAATTAACGACAGGACATCACCTGGAGAAATTGATGAGATCTTAAAGAAGTTTTATGGTTCAAAATTCTACAGTATATGGGATACGGTATGCGGATATTGGCAAGTTGAACTGCATCCGAATAGTAGAAAGTATACTGCCTTTATTTTCGAAGGTAGAAATTACCATTTCAAAAGACTACCGTTTGGCTTAGTAAATTCGGTAGCGATATTCGTCAAGTGTATGGACGAAATACTGGGCCACAATACACTGCAGTTTACAACAGTCTATGTTGACGATCTCTTGATCGCCTCCAACAATTGGGAGGAACACTGTGAAAGGGTGGCACAGGTTTTACAGAAATTAGAAGATAATCACATTACATTGAAGTTAGATAAGTCTCAATTAATAGCAAAAGAAGTCCAATTTTTGGGGTTTAACCTATCTGAACATGGAATTACACCGTCCCAGGAAAAGATGGAGGCAATACAGCGTTTCCCCGTCCCACAGAACAAGAAACAACTGCAATCGTTCCTCGGGATCTGCAACTACTATCGTAAATTTCAAGTGAATTATTCCGATTTAACAGCTCGATTTTCAAAACAGCTTTCATCAAAAGAAAAGTGGAAATGGGAATCAGAACAAGAATCTACATTTAAGTTAATTAAAGAAAAGTTCCTAGAAACCGTAATGTTACATCACCCTAACTTTGAAAAACAATTTTTCATGAACTGCGACGCCAGCGATTTGAGTCTCGGATCCGTGCTATATCAAGAAGACCAAGACGGGAACCATGAAGTAATCAGTTTTGCAAGTCGCACGTTGAACAAGTGTGAACGCAACTATCACACCACAGAAAAAGAATTATTAAGTATCGTATTCGCTTGCGAAAAGTTTAGAACGTTTATTTTGGGATATAAAGTGACAGTTAGAACGGATCATAAATCCATTTCATTCCTCAAGAACTGTAAATTGAAACACGGAAGGTTGACAAGATGGACTCTCACACTCCAAGAGTATAATATACAGTGGGAGTACATACCGGGAAAAAGCAACACAGCTGCAGACGTGTTGTCCCGGATTAACATCGACGCCCAAACATTTCAAGGAGAGAGAGAAACCATCGCGAAGGTCTACCACTTGCTAAAAAATAAATCTGAGCTTACTAAAATACTGTCAGATATAGCTATACAGCAACAACAAGATCCTAAAATACTGATAATTATTAAAAAACTAGCAGATAACGATGCAAACATTAAACAGTATTTCTGTATTCATAGTCAGCTAGTGTTCACCAAAAGCAATAAAAATGGTGAAGACTGGAAGATAGTTGTCCCAAGGGTTCTAGAGAGAGATTTGACCATCGACTATCACATACGATATGGTCATATGGGCGCAGTGAAGGTGGTAAAAGCACTGCAAGAACATGTGTATTTCACTGATATGAATAGGAAGGTAAGAAAATATATACAGAATTGCCATATTTGCCAGCTAGTCAAATGCAGTAACGAAAAGAGAGAAGGAGTGATGATACCGATAACATCTGTGACAAAATTAGAAAAAATCTTCCTGGACATTTGTGGGCCGTTTCCACGGAGTGGTGGAAGACACCAGTATAAATATATCATTATTATCTTTGACCACTATACAAAATATACGAAGCTGTATCCACTTAATCGAGCCACAACAAGCAAGATACTAGAAGTAGTTATAAACAAATACATACCCGAAGTGGGCCGACCAGCATCAATAATTACAGATCACGGAACGCAGTTTCGAGGACGGAAATGGCGGGAAACACTGCTCCATCTGGGCATCAAAACGTATAAGACATCGGTGTACCACCCCAACAGCAACCCTGCTGAGAGAGTGTTGAGAGAAGTAGGAAGGATTTTAAGAACCTACTGTCACAGCCAGCAGAGGAAGTGGGAGGAATATTTGTCCCCAGCTGAAGACTTCTTAAAACTCGCATACCATCAGTCAACTGAGGAGACACCATACATGGCAATGCATGAAAAAAGACCACCCCGAGAGATCACAGAAATAATTAACTTTCCAATAAGTGCAGAGATCAAGTTTGACCAAACCAAGTTCTATAATAATGCTGTTGAAAGAGCCCAGAAACTGAGAATTAAATACAAAAAATTGCAGCCCAAAATTATAAAATACAAAGTGGGAGACCAAGTGCTAATAAAAAATCGAGAACTCCCAAGCACTATCGAGGGCATTGCAAAGAAATTACTAGTATTATATACCGGACCATATACTGTAACAAAAGACAATCTAAACAACACCTATGAATTGCAAAACCCTATTACAAAAAAGATAAAGGGTACATATAATCAGACTTCGATGAAAAAATATGTTAACAATTGAAATATGAAATTACAAGTGAAAAGTGAGCGATAAGGATTATTTTATTATTGATACTATGTAAAGGATGAAAATGTTTATTGTGTAAAATGAAAAGATAATTATGAATATAACTGTTGACTATATCAAGATGAAAAATGAAATGTGGCCATGAAGATTATTGTTATTTACAAAATGAAAAGTGAAAATATGATTATAAAAATAAATGTTGACTGAAGAAAAATGGTGAATTATTATCATGAAGATTATTATATGTTTATATTAAATGAAAAGTAACTATGTAATTATGTATTAAACACTGAATGTATATTGTCATTTTATAATGTGGGAAAAAATGATCCCAGAGAATTTATGTAAAGGAATCAGAACATTGTATTCATCAATATCAACTACTACTACTATAAAAAAGGATGTCAATACGAGAAAGACACTCAACAACTTTGGCACAAATTAATTCCAAGAGCCACGTCAACCAGTAGAATAACAACATCTCACCCGTACTACTATATAAAAGATGTCAATACGAGACCGACACATTACATCCCAGGCATATATGAAGCAAACTCATTATTTCCAAGAGCCTAGTCGACCAGTAGAATAACAACATCTCACCCGTACTACTATAAGAAAAAGAAGAGTTGGAAGAATAAACCAAGTAAACATTATTTACTGTAGAGAAACAACCACACACGACAAATTTGTATTTGAATAAAGAAAAGCCAACACTACATGAAGTACAAATACCAACTAAAACCTGGAAAAGGAAAGAAAAAATAAATGTACTAATACATAGTATCTAGAAGAATGAATTTGGAACGAAGATTATGACGAAATAACGTTCAAGGTAACACAGAATGAAGAGATTAATCTCTGATGAAGAAGAATAAAAAAGAATATACTAACGAAGAAAATCATGAGAGTATACCAGTGAGAAAATGTAAAACAAAATATCCCGATGATATGTGAAGAATTAGTTAAGTTGAATCAAGAAAGGAGAGAATCACAATGTACAAACCGCAGATGTGAGAATTAATCCCAAGAATATTTATTATTTGTCGGAAAAACGACCACTATTATTATTATTAATGATTTGAGATGAATTGACTGAAGAATAATGCCAGCAATCATTTATTATTATTAAAGGAGATGATTTGCCTCCATATTTATTGAAATTAGTATGGCCAGTAGAGTCGAATAGCCAAAGTGAGCCGCTCTAAACTGCCCCAGCTAAATGTATGTTAGGGAACTAAATAAACGAGGGAAGTAATTACATAGAGAAGAAATAAATATGATTCAAAGAGCAGAAAGCGAAAGGATATATGGAAAAAACATGTAAATCAATATGGAATGTACAATAATTGATAAATTCTTCATAGAAAAATATAGTATAATCATAAATCAGAATTAATCAATTCTTAAAGGAAGGCATATGTAACATAACCAAATATGGCAGTTACATAAAATGAGCCTAAAGGACGGCAAGTAAGAGAAAAAATATGAATGTAAATCTAGATAAGTAAATCCATGTATATAAAGTGTGTATCTACAAATGTGTTAATATGAAAATCCAACTATGAATAAGATAATATCAACCTAGTGACATCAACTACGAAAAATAAGAAAGAAAATGACATGAGCCAAAACAAAATACCAATTATAGACCCAATAGGATCCAAAAGTGAGGGGAAATGACGAAATAAGGATTGACAAACTCCAAAAGTGAGGGGAAACGATTAAGGAATAATGACTACAATGAAAATAACAAGAAAGAAGAAAGAAGAAGGACAAGAAAGCTGACTCAGAAGAGAGAAGAAGATGAATAAATCATACCAGAAATCAACATAAACCACGTGCACCAAAGACTAATTAAGTGACAAGTGAAATAATGATTATCAGATGTGAGGATGAAAAACAGTGATTAGCATTTAAGGAAACACAAACAGTAACAGTGCGTACTTAATAGATGTGAAACATGTGAATAACCAACTATTTCTACTGATAAAACCACACAAACAATTATAGTGAGGAAGTTTATAAGTATATGAAAATGTGTTAATTCCATGATGAAAACAACAAGATGTTAAATAAGTCAAATAGACACGAACAATGAGTGTGACGCGTTTAATAAAGTTGTGATTAACACAGATAATCATAAGTCCACCAAAATGAAACAAAATAGAACAATATAACTATGTTTTATTTTTGGTAAAGAACTGACAACAATATAAAAAACCATTGTATCAAACAAAAGGGATTGAATTGAATTCAACCTATAACTAGAAAAATATCATAAATAATACAATAAGATATGTATTAGTGTTTAAGAAGGAATGTATAAACATGTGTCACAAAATAAGTAAAATATTATTGTGAAAGACCATACTGATACCATGTAGGTAGTAGAGACATACTGCTTGGATTTCGTTGTCCATGACGTGTCCGTTACTTAACTAAATATCACTATAATATTGACGACTCGGAACACAAAGTTTTTTATAAGTAAAAACGTAAAGTTTTACCTTACAGCCTAAACCGGCTTTCACCTATAGAAGGCTTCATCAGAGGCTGTCGTTAGTAGCGCTGCTCGTCTTGTTGTTGGCGACGAGAAAGTGTTTCGAAAGATTGAAGCTGTGTGTGTGTGGTGAGATGTGTTCGAATAATGCGTGCGATTTGAATTGTGTCTGTTCGTTTAGGATGTCGTTTTTATTTGTTTTTGTGTGTTTGTATATTTCTAATTGTTCTAGAGTGTCTAGTTTTCGGCCTTTTGTGTGTACGTGTAGTATGTTCATGTTATTGTCGATGTTTTTATATGTATGGTTTGCTTCAATGAGGTGGTTTGCGAAGGTAGATTCTGTAGTGGTGTGGAGTGCTTTTGTGTGTTCAATGTATCTCTGTTTGAAGCTACGTCCTGTCTGGCCTATGTAGAATTTACTGCAATTTGAACAAGTTAGTTTATATACACCGGGTAGATCGAATTTGTTTTGTGCTTTGGGCATGCGTTTTGATAATGTGTGTTCTGTTTTGTTAGTAGTTTTGTAAGCGATTTTGTATCCTGCTTTTTTGAATTTGTGGGCAATTTTTTCTGTTTGTTTGTTGATGTATGTTAGTGTTATGAATTTGTTGTTTTCTGTCTTTGTCTGTTGTTTGTTTTGTGTTTTGTGTAGGAGTTTACTGACTATTGTTCTGTCATAACCGTTAGATTCTGCTAGATATTTTATCGTGTTTAGTTCGTCTTTGTAGTCTATTTCATCTAAGGGGATGTTGTTAAGTCTATGTATCATGGTTCTAAAAGCAGCTAGTTTGTGTTGTATTGGGTGATTGGAGGTGTTGTGTATTAGTGTGTCAGTTGTAGTTGGTTTTCTGTATATACTGAATTTGTGCCTGTGTTCTAGTTTTGTGATGGAGAGGTCTAAGAAGTTTATGGTATTGTTGTGTTCGTATTCGGCAGTGAAGGTTATGTTTTTATGTATTTTGTTTATGTGCGTTAGTAACTGTTCACATTGTCTTTTGTTTCCCCTGTATAGTATTAGAATGTCATCAACGTATCTGTGCCAATATAGTATTTTATGTGAGTGTCTGTCATTGTTTGTGAGTATTTTTGTTTTTTCTAAGTGTTGGAGGAAGACTTCTGCTAGAATGCTGGATGTGGGGGAGCCCATGGGTAGGCCATCGTTCTGTGTGTAGTATTTATTGTTATAAGTAAAGTAGTTTTGTTTTGTGATAATGTTCAGAGTTTCTGTTATTTCATTGATAAGTTCGTCTGGTGTGTTGTTCTGTTTGAGTTTGTTTTGTAGGATGGTGATTGTTTCAGAGATGGGGATGTTTGTGTACAGGTTTTTAATGTCAAAGGAGGCTAATGTGGTGTTATGGGGGATGTGTATGTCTTTTATTTTTGTTACTAGGTCAGTGTTGTTTTTTACTGCAATGTTGTTGTCTATTTGTGTGTGTTGTCTAATAATTTTGTCTAGATATTTTGCCAGTTTGTGTGCAGGGGCATTACGGTAGTTGATAATGGGGCGGATCGGAATGTCTTCTTTATGGATTTTGGGAAGCGCTTGGAGTGTAGGTGCTGATGGTCGGATTTGTTTCATGTAGGGCTTTTGTTTATGTGTCATAATGTGTTTGGCTTTGTTGACTATTTGTTTTACTGAGTTTTGGTATCTGTCGGTGGGGTCGTGTTTTAGTTCTGTGATGTTGTTCTGTTCTATGAAGTCTTGTACTTTTTTGTGTAGGTTGTCTGTGGGGATAATTACAGTCGTGTTGCCTTTGTCAGCTTTTACAAATGTGATGTTGTGTTTGTGTGCCTTTTCCCTCAGTTTGATGGCTGCGTGTATTTCTGAGTTGTGGTTGTTGTTGTCTGGTGTCTTATGTACTCCTATTGTGTTGTTTATATTATGTCTTAATGTGTCTTGATGTTCTGGTGCTGTGTTTTGTATATTTGTTTCTGTGTCAATTATGAGCTTTGTTAGTGTTTGGTTGTTATGTTTGTAATGTATGTTATGTTTTAGGCCTTTATCAAGGAGTGTTTGTTCGTTTTTTGTGAATGTGACGTTCGTGAGGTTTACTGTACGTGGGTAGAATTTGTGCGAGGGAATTATATCTGTTTTGATTGGTGTCAGGCTTTTTATTTTTCTGTCGTGTTTTGTCTGTATGATATGTATTTGTTTTTTTGTCCATTCATTTGTGTGATGTATTAGTTCAGTCATGTAATGTTTCTAACTTTGAAGGTTAGAAAGATTGTAGCTCACATAAATTTCAACAAAACATGCATAAACAATTCACTAACACCTAAATATGCCCAAATCAAAATTAAACATAACAACCAGGCCGCCCGAATAACACAAAACATCGCACAAAGAACATACATAAAAGAATCAATTAAACAACTATATAAGAAAAAAGACGCTCTTAACTGCAAAGCATTAACACTACACCTACATATCGCCAACACATACGGACACAATTACATGACTGAACTAATACATCACACAATGAATGGACAAAAAAACAAATACATATCATACAGACAAAACACGACAGAAAAATAAAAAGCCTGACACCAATCAAAACAGATATAATTCCCTCGCACAAATTCTACCCACGTACAGTAAACCTCACGAACGTCACACTCACAAAAAATGAACAAACACTCCTTGATAAAGGCCTAAAACATAACATACATTACAAACATAACAACCAAACACTAACAAAGCTCATAATTGACACAGAAACAAATATACAAAACACAGCACCAGAACATCAAGACACATTAAGACATAATATAAACAACACAATAGGAGTACATAAGACACCAGACAACAACAACCACAACTCAGAAATACACGCAGCCATCAAACTGAGGGAAAAGGCACACAAACACAACATCACATTTGTAAAAGCTGACAAAGGCAACACGACTGTAATTATCCCCACAGACAACCTACACAAAAAAGTACAAGACTTCATAGAACAGAACAACATCACAGAACTAAAACACGACCCCACCGACAGATACCAAAACTCAGTAAAACAAATAGTCAACAAAGCCAAACACATTATGACACATAAACAAAAGCCCTACATGAAACAAATCCGACCATCAGCACCTACACTCCAAGCGCTTCCCAAAATCCATAAAGAAGACATTCCGATCCGCCCCATTATCAACTACCGTAATGCCCCTGCACACAAACTGGCAAAATATCTAGACAAAATTATTAGACAACACACACAAATAGACAACAACATTGCAGTAAAAAACAACACTGACCTAGTAACAAAAATAAAAGACATACACATCCCCCATAACACCACATTAGCCTCCTTTGACATTAAAAACCTGTACACAAACATCCCCATCTCTGAAACAATCACCATCCTACAAAACAAACTCAAACAGAACAACACACCAGACGAACTTATCAATGAAATAACAGAAACTCTGAACATTATCACAAAACAAAACTACTTTACTTATAACAATAAATACTACACACAGAACGATGACCTACCCATGGGCTCCCCCACATCCAGCATTCTAGCAGAAGTCTTCCTCCAACACTTAGAAAAAACAAAAATACTCACAAACAATGACAGACACCCACATAAAATACTATATTGGCACAGATACGTTGATGACATTCTAATACTATACAGGGGAAACAAAAGACAATGTGAACAGTTACTAACGCACATAAACAAAATACATAAAAACATAACCTTCACTGCCGAATACGAACACAACAATACCATAAACTTCTTAGACCTCTCCATCACAAAATTAGAACACAGGCACAAATTCAGTATATACAGAAAACCAACTACAACTGACACACTAATACACAACACCTCCAATCACCCAATACAACACAAACTAGCTGCTTTTAGAACCATGATACATAGACTTAACAACATCCCCTTAGATGAAATAGACTACAAAGACGAACTAAACACGATAAAATATCTAGCAGAATCTAACGGTTACGACAGAACAATAGTCAGTAAACTCCTACACAAAACACAAAACAAACAACAGACAAAGACAGAAAACAACAAATTCATAACACTAACATACATCAACAAACAAACAGAAAAAATTGCCCACAAATTCAAAAAAGCAGGATACAAAATCGCTTACAAAACTACTAACAAAACAGAACACACATTATCAAAACGCATGCCCAAAGCACAAAACAAATTCGATCTACCCGGTGTATATAAACTAAATTGTTCAAATTGCAGTAAATTCTACATAGGCCAGACAGGACGTAGCTTCAAACAGAGATACATTGAACACACAAAAGCACTCCACACCACTACAGAATCTACCTTCGCAAACCACCTCATTGAAGCAAACCATACATATAAAAACATCGACAATAACATGAACATACTACACGTACACACAAAAGGCCGAAAACTAGACACTCTAGAACAATTAGAAATATACAAACACACAAAAACAAATAAAAACGACATCCTAAACGAACAGACACAATTCAAATCGCACGCATTATTCGAACACATCTCACCACACACACACAGCTTCAATCTTTCGAAACACTTTCTCGTCGCCAACAACAAGACGAGCAGCGCTACTAACGACAGCCTCTGATGAAGCCTTCTATAGGTGAAAGCCGGTTTAGGCTGTAAGGTAAAACTTTACGTTTTTACTTATAAAAAACTTTGTGTTCCGAGTCGTCAATATTATAGTGATATTTAGACATACTGCATTAAAACAGATGGTACATTGTTACATAACCCATAGAGAAAGTACCTGTTAAACAGAAAACAAAAATATCAATGAAAATAAATGATTATCGACAATGATATCGATTAAGGAATTGTTATAAATAACAATACATCCTAATAGACAATGCATTATAATGCAACCATGTAAATAAAACCAATCAAATGCAATGGCAGACAGCTATAGCAAAGATGCAACAAATATGCCAATTCAAATAGGCAAAGTGCAATATCAAAACCAATACTAAAGTGAATAACCATATTACCAGTAGTAAGACTAATATCTGGTAATGGTTTGAGAACAGATCTTTAACATAATAACAACAGTATTATAAACAAAATGATGTAAACTAACTAACCATGTACAAACAATCAGATGTAAGATGGACCACTGTATGGCCCATTAGTTAAGGAAAATAGTGTATTAAAGCTTAAACACAGATTGTTCACAATATTACCAGTAGTTAGAGGGAAAATCAATACAACTTTGAGAACAGATTAGAACTATAAAAACAGTCAGTATATATGCAAATAATTAGAAACCAACTGACCATAGTGACAGAAATCACATATAAACCAATCATGTTAAGTAAATTACTTAGGTAAAATATGACATATAAATTTATCTAAGAGTAAATGAGAACATTACCAAAAGTAGGAGTAATGTCTAATACCAATGTAGAAACACAAACATAATGTAACAATAACAGTTTAAGTATTGTTTTTATGAAAAATAAATGACCATTATGTTGAGACACCATAGGAACAAACCCATTATTGAAGAATTGAAGGGTTCTACACTAGCTAGAAGCTGACCAATATATGTAATACATTAAGTACAATGTATGTACACTAATGACATTTAATACATAATATAATTCACTTAGAAAAGACTAAAATTATATTGACAATAGTATGAGACAGATAGAAGAGGAATAAGACAATATGTGTATCATGTTTAATACAATCATGTGATGATATTTAAGTATGAAATCATGTACATAATCATTTTAGTATTATTAGATTGTAAGATTACTTGTATTAGATAAGGGAAATTCATTTTAAATACTTTTATATAAAAACCAAGATGGACGCCTAATGACGCTAAAATAAGCTATTGTTAAGGAAATCATTATTTCCAAATAACAAATCAAACCAAGTAAGAAATGGACTCCAAGTGTTTATTTAGAAAGTGTTTTTATTAAAAATAATTAAATCTGGTGTCAAAAACTTATAAAAATAAGAAACACCAAGATAATTAATAAAAACATTATTTTAAGAGAAGCAATGTAAATAAAATAGTGTTGTTTAGACTTAAATTAAAGAGGAAAATGTCTATAATTCAATGACATAACTCATGTAACGATAGGACGTTCAATAAGGAAGTTATTGTAATTATTAACTTTTCAAGTATTTTTTACACTAGTGCTTACGTCACATAAACCAGGACCCAAAGTCGAAATTTGGTAAAACACCAAATATTTTAATAAAACATAGGCCTTTGGGGTGAAGATTATAGTGATTACAGCCAATCAAATCAACGCATTTTGTCAGACACGAGAGAGACGCTTTGGCAAATTGTAACAGTCTACGAACAGCTTCCAGACGAATAGGTCACGCAACTCAACACCATGAAAAAGTATTATTTTCAAATTTGTGCGCGTACATTGACAGTAAGTTAATATACAGACATAACCTTGACACAACAAATACACTTCCGAGTGATATGTGCGGGATTACCGAACAATATAAGTACGATAGTGTATAATCCCGATCGTACTCGCGTGTGTTGTGATAATAAACAGGGAGTACATTATTTTATTTAAATAACTTTGATTTTCAGAAATAATATTTTTGAAATAGACATTTTTGATACTACGCGAGTCATTACTAGCGCAGCATCAAACTTATAATGGAATTATTAGAATTTCAAGAAATGTCAATTTTTACGTATTAAAATATTAAATAAATATTTTAATTAATTTTATAATTATAAAAAGTATGTTTAAAGTAATTATCATTAATTACAAGAGTTTACATTTAGTCACTCTTTTGACTAAACTTGTTTTGATTATTCGATGTTTTGAAATAAATAACATTAACTTTCGTACAAAAGTATGAAGCAATTTTAATAGTAACATGTTAAAAGGTTACTAATATTATGTTCAAAAATATAAATTAAGAAATATTAACCATTAAGAAATCATTTACTGTGATAGCATTACCTGTGATCGCTAACCTCAAATGGTAGCGGTAGCTTATTAATTTAACTGTTGCATCTGTTCTCAAATAGTTTCCAAACTAAATAGAAATCATATCAAGAGTTTTTTTTTGTATTTTATTAATTTTTTCTCTTGAAAATATATAGTTATCAAACTCATTGTTGAAAATAAAACGATACATTGAAACTGTACAAGCCATGAGTCTGACGCTTGCTATAGAATTCTATAAGGTGCGTGCGCATCCAAACGTACGATAATTACATACTTACCATACATATGGTATTAAATTTCGTTGTTTTATATTTGTTCGTTATTTTTAACAATTGTTTAATTTTATTGATTCTACTAATATTACATCTTGACACCGATATCATGTATCCTCAAAGAACCTAACAACCTGATAATATATTAACAAGAAGACATAACCTATCAAGTTCAAATTATTGTACTAAAGACAGGACTACCAGCATTGAGCCTGGATAGAGTTTTATGTTAAAATTAATCAATTGTAATTATTATTTAAAGGGTTATTAGCCAAATGATTGTTAATTGTTTTTGAAATTTGCCATTTTAAAATTTGTTAATAAACCTTCACTTATTTACCTATGAACAAGAGTATCATTTCAAAATAGAAATTAAATTATTTCTTTTAAATCAGTTCTACCAAAGGTGGCGGAAGAATTCAAACAGAGAGTAATTTAAAGTATTACATATACGTGCTAACTCATTCATATTGTGTGTACTAACTGTTTTGAATATTCAAATTGAATATTTGTGTGCATTTTAAATGTATGTATTTCAGCAACAACCGTCACAGAACAGAACTGAAACAGGTACTTGTGGTAAGTGAGGGAGGCATACAACAAAAAGTGCGCGAAACTTATTTAAATCGAAAGAGTGAAATCTTCATAAACACTTATACAGATTATACAATCACACTAATAACTCCTAATAATTATAATTGGAGCAGTTTTTATAAAAACAACATAATAGCAGATACCGGAGCGTATCTGCAAGCACACTACAACTATAAATACAACTACAATTATACTTACACAGTATTATATCATCATCATCTATAATATTACGTTATAGATTGGCTAGCCCAACAGTGTGGCTTTAAGGAGAAATACAAGACAGCATAATATCATCTTATCTATAATCTATAATACATTATAGTATATATATATATATATTGTGACGTAGCGTTTTTGTTGAGGTAATAGCGAAAACTTTGTATGTGGCTTATTGGGTGTTCGTCTTATTTAATTAAGCTTCCAATATTATTATGCGCCAACCTTGTAACGTCTCGGTTTGAGATATTAAAGTTTCCGCCTCTCCGCAGTCGCCACTTATGAATTATAATAACTGACGTTAAAAAAATAGATAAAGGATTTTTTAATGTGTTACTCAATCTAAATAGAAATCGAGAGTGTGTGATTTGGGGTCAAAGAGGGAAGTTGTTCAGCCTTATGAAGAAGAGAGAGTAAGTACCAATTATTTACTCTCGGTTTAGACGATTTTGGATTTTTTCAAATTGTTCGCTGTGATTTAAATCAGCTGATTGTGAGATAAGTTTCTACGCTTAGTTCAATCATCCTACACTGTAGCCAAAATTTGATCCGATGTTTTGATTTCTTCTGTTTTTGTGCTGAAATTTATTACAACTACTCACTACAAAAATTATAACACACTTTATTATTCAAGATTATTTTTCAATAATATTATTTATTGATATTATTGGGTTTTGTTTCCTGCCACCAAAATACAAGTATCACAATTAATCTTTCCTTAAATAAAACATAATCTCGACTTCACAGAGTAAACATGGAATTGTCTACGAGAGTGTCAGAAATGGATAATTACTAAGCTTTACAAATACCGAAAAAAAAATTAAATAAATTTGTTTATTTTTTCGTGTAGTATGTAGTTCCAGGAATGTCCGTAAGAGAGCAGCGTGTCTTTGTTTACTTTAAAAAAACATGTGATTAAATGACTATTTTGTGTTCTATATCAACGTTCGGAATGCGTTTTCTTCTTGAACTATTAAACGAAATGTTTATATTACCTCGCTCCGTAGGGTTCTTACTGGAATGAAGCTTTTTTATCTGGTGAGGTCCGTCTTGCGTTATAATTCCCTTACCGTCTGGCGCATTTTTCGATCGTCAACTAGAACTATGGCGACACCAGGTTGAATCATCAGAAGGTTTTCTTTAACTGTTTATTAAGGAGTATAACCATTTAATTTTGATCAATCATGGATGATTATATAGTGGTCATGTTGCTTGTTAATTTTGTGTTATTTTTCACTCCTCTAAAGTTCCAAAAAAGGTTATTTTTATTATAATTGTAGTAGCATCATTTCTTCAACTCTATAGTTTTATTTCAAAATTTTATTATTAACAATACTTGTTATTTCCGTCACTCTTAGTAACCCATAGTATTTTTATTATACAGGCAGTTTGTAATTATTATAAATTTATATTTTATTTACCGAAAAATAATTCTTTTCCATTCCGGTTTCTTTATTAATTTGTTTTACATAATAAGTTTTTATTCATTTTCTTATGACCTTGTATATAAATATTTGATAATTTTATTATCTTTGAATAAATTTATATATATTTTTATTAGTCTCTCATAGTATTCATACACTGCACTACTTCCTGCTGCCATCTCCCTCATAGTATTATTTTAATTTTTTATTATCCTTTGATATTTAAAAGTTTTTATGTTTTTTAAAACTAACCCTGGGTCATCCTATATTATAACACAAATATTTTAAAAAATATAACATTAACTTATGTATAACAATTGGTTGTTCATACAATATAAATATTACAATAAACAAATAAAATACAAAATCAGTTAGTAGTATTATAGCCTACTCTGACAGTTTTATAATTTCCAAACCTACAGCACAGTTCTGTAATAAGTTACCTTCACTTTTATTTTCTTTTACCTCAATGGGTACACTATAACTCACTTTGCACCATATATCACTCGAATTGTTTATCATGTTGAGTGATATAATTTAATTTTGAGCGAGCCATAGGTTACCCATTTCTGACCTTTATATTATCATGAGTTAATTTATTGGGACCGGGTTATGTAACGTTACATAAAGCCCCCCCCACTAGAACAAATTTATTTTGGTATTACTTGTTTATTAAAATAAATTGTTGATTATTTCCATTCTCTTAATAGTCTTGGTTTTATCTTCATAATAGTGTTTCTTTTCAAACTGGTTATAAACTGACTGGTAATTCACACTGGTGGTAATTGCTGTTTTCTTACATAACTCTCTCTCTCTTGGAGGCAAATTCATCAATTATTTATTTCTGGGTAGTGGTACTTCCACATTTTATTTGATAAGGACTGGTCACACTAATCATATTAAACTTGTTTTAACACTCGTTTCTATTTACTTCTATAAATTATCTTTATTAATTAAGCTTCGGTCTGCTATCTTCCTTATATTTCTTCATCTATACTTCTGGAATCTAATATCACTCTTTACAGCTATTTTATAATTATTATCCCTTAAATATTCAATTTCCCTAACATTTTTCCCTATCCTGTGCGGTGGTACCAGTCGGGTGGCCACTCTGGGTCCATACACCGCTGTCCATCCTTACACCTTCTGAGACCAGGGGAACATCATCGTTGCTCATAAAAATTATTGCCGGAACATTTCTACGGTCAATACATAAAAATAAAAAACTTATACGTAGTAGTCAATTAGCGACTAGTACTAAACACTTTTGGGATTCTTCATACTGTAGCTGTTTGCATTTATTTATATATTTCTTCTTCTCCTTGATTCCTTCTTCTTTTCCATTAACTAATAGCATATAACATTATTGATAGGCCTTATGTTAAAATTCTTTTGACTTTACTTCTTGTGACATATTTCTCCGTATCATTTCTTCTTATATAATCTTCAATTCCGAGAAATTCTAATTATTGTATTAATTATCATCCTCCTTCAGTTTCATTGGAGTCATTAAATTATTCTTTATTCTTCTTATCTGAGCACATTACCATCAATTGTTTTTGTTCATTTAATTTTTCTTCTGTTTGTTACCATTACAAATATTACTTTTTCCTATTATTTCAGTTTAAATCAGTTATTTATACTTAAATTATATAATCTGCTCTTTTAGAATTTTGGGGTTTTATTAAATCATATTGTTTCGAAATATTTAGTAAGTTGTCCTTACGTACTTTTTGAATTTTGGGGTTTTTATTTACAATGGGTTGCTTGGTCCTGTATCCATAAAATCCGTCCCTTTTTTCTGGTTTGTTTGGAGCCTGTTTAACCGTGGTCCATTATTTCAGGTACTCCCTTTACTCGGATTACTGGGGTGTTCGTAATGATTTTTGTCCTTGTTAAATAGCTCTCTATCATCTGACATTGTAACTCTGCTGATATTGAATTTTCATTAACTTCAACGGTTACCATCGTTTTCCGAACTCTTTCTTCCTTTGTAACATATTCTTCTACTACCATGTCTTGTAATTTTTCTAATACACTTGTTTCTATCATATTTATATGTAGTCTATTACACCAATATGTTGGTGACATATATTTACTGGTGATGTCATTGACCTTTTATTTACTGATATATTTAATTTAAATATAGATTTAGTTAAGTTTTTTCTATAACTTTTCGAAACAGTCAATTCTCTGTAATTAACGATTGGGAGATTAAGTACCTTAACCAGCCCACTCTTGATCATATTGTAACATCACAAGATGTCACCTAACCTAAGTGTATGTTATTAGATTTCATAAAACAGAATAACCAGGTAAATGGGTATAGAATAGTCAAAAGAAACAAGAAAGAAGAAACCAAGAGAGAAGAATAAAGCAGAAGTGCCATGGGAAACAGTAACCACATGGGAAAGTAGCTGTTTGACACTACAACTAGACTGAGACTAAAACGAACTAATGGACAGAATAGATTTAAATTCAACTGTCAATTCAGTAAATGGTTAATGTAAACCGAATGTCATTTATAAACAAAAAACAAACGAATTAGCAGTTAAATACTGTGAAAGCAAAATCAGCATTTTTCTGATAATAAATGTGACTATGAACAGTAGATAATGAATGCCAAAACCAATGTTAACAATGGCTATATTGTAGGAACTAAGATGTATTTCTGCATCAAATATACCTGTCAGAAAAGAGAGCTAACTATATAAGAGAATCTTATACCAATAAGATGTCTCTATAATTTACCGAATTGAGAACCAATAGGCATTATAAAGGCCAAATTTCAGTGTAGGCGATATTCTACACTTAACAAACTTAGACCAAACATTAGTCAATAAAATGACTATCAATAATTATCACCAGTGCAAAATAAAATGCACCAGAACAATGGTTATGCATTAACATAACGAAAAATGATATTAAAACGATAGGTTTAGCCACGATTTTATTTGTAAATAGTAGCCTAAAACTAACTAACGGTAAACAAAATGTCATTAGTCAGTAGGATCATTTATTACTATGTATAGAATTAAGGTGTAAAAGTAAAGTTCAGTGAAAAAACGTCAGTACAGTATTAATGGAGTCCGCACATAAACATTTGATTAATAAAACGTTATGTGGATACGAGAAAGGTTAACAAAAAGTGTAAAATCGGCGACTCATGAAGAGCAGACGACAGTAAGAATAGTGTACCCGAACATTGCTTTTCTAACAATGTCGGTTAAAGTGAAGGTAATCCGAGATCGAGTGATATCAATTTAAAGGAAACAAAACAATCTTTAATTTGATAATAATATCAACTCAATCGTGACGGTATTAAGCGTATGACAACTGTTAGCATCATTTTATAAATGTATATCAGGAAACTGAGTACAAATAATAATAACAATGACAACAGAAGCGACCTGTCAATCATCTCAACACTTGACAGTTAGAAAAACCGTTTCCAACCGCCAAAAAGTGATACGTCATCTTCGTCTCACCTGTCTGGACCAATAGGAAAATTAGTTATAAAATGATAATTTTTCCTAAGCCCGATCCAAAAGGTGGGTATAAAAAGACAGACCGGCGAATTTTGGGGAGACCTTTACTAACTAACGAGCTGAACAGACGTACGCTCGTCTCTGCCACGTTTTTCTTATAACACATAGCGTCAGCTACCTTACACTCCGGAACCAATAGTTAACAACGAGAAACTTTACTTCAAGTGCATCATCAATCAACTACAGTGTTCAAGTGCAGTTTATTTTATTTTTGTGCGGGAATGACGAACAGAAAATAATTTATTGTCAGTATTCACGATCCATTTTTATCAGAAGAGGATCGAATTTCTGTTCTTGTGCGAATTAGTGCTGAAAGAAAGTAATCTCTATAATCCGATTACTTAAGTGATAAAAGGTTTTAATTAAAATAATTAAAACTACGAAGGTAAAAGTGCAATTATTATTATTCTTGATCTGAGCGCAATAACTTGTATTTTGCTACCATAACCTGTACTGACGCAAAACACAAAAACAGTATTTAAGATTACACCACGTTTCGATTTATTATTCAAATTTGTTATTAGTAAGTAAGCTATATGTTAGTTGTAAGGGCTCTCAATTGAATAATATTGTCATTAAAAAAGCAAGCGTTGATGAAACGCACGATCTTACAATAGATCTTTTTCTATTTTAATTACTTGGTAAAAAGTAACTTCAAATTTTTTGATCAATTGTATCATTGGATACTGTGTAGGCATAATTGTTTTCTTTTGTGTCTCAAAGAATTCACAACCGAGATAATAATAACGATAATAATAACAATAATACTAATATTAATAATTGTAATAATTTTATATTACAATAAATAGTATCTGGACTTAACCAGATTTATAACTCATGTTCTGAGCAAGCCGTATGAGGCATATAATAATTAACTTTTCATTGTACAACTTTGTACGTTACATTATGTGTATTTTTTGAATTCACTATAAGGGTGCAAATAAACCCATTATTAACAGCATCACCTGATTTGATTTATTTTATTTTTTCTGAATAATTAAATAGTTTCTTTTAATAAACTTAAACAACCTTCTGTTGTGTTTGACATATTGGAATAGCATTGCCAAAAAGTGGTACTCAACTATTTTAAATTTTCAATTCATCTATTAATTTTTATGAACGGGTTTTACACGGGATTTTCCCTGAATAAATCCGTGTGGCGCCCATTAATTTAATAAACAAGGTGACATAACCTTGCAACCAAAGGGAGTTGATGAATGTAAGCTGAGTTGACAGTTTAGTGAACTTCAAGTAAACGCAATCAGGTACGTAAAAGTATATGTTTGTTTATACTATTGTCCAGACTTTACGGGACTTGACTTACTCAGACTACCTGTAATCAGAAGAAGTTTCCACTACCAGTTTCAACCAGACGAGATCTACTATCAAACAATCAACTGCCATACTCCATGTTTTAATTTAAAATAATCTAACATTTAAATATAATCAACTTTATTATTTTTTGTTTAATACAAGGGAATTCTTTAAAAAACAAGAGTATTTAAACCATTGTAAACACTGTGAGTAACTTGAATGTGGTAGGGTAAAATACTTTACTACATTGGTCACCTTCAAGTAGAAACAACCATTATCAACATTGAGTTATCTCCAAGGAACACTTCACCCATAGATGAATTTTGTTTTAATGAGACTTTTAATACTTTAACCACAAATTTAAATTTAAACAACAACCACTCTTTTATTTTTGTTTCAAGTTAATTTAAACGTAACGTAAATTCGATTATAAATTTGACATTAACATTTAAATAAAAAACAAAACCAATAAGAGAACGGTCGTTATAAATTGGCGCGCCAACTAGTGTGGCTTAAAAAAAAAATATTAAATAAATATATTTTTTATATTTTATATTAGCCCGGTAGACACGAAAAAATTAACATGCCGCACACCCATCAGTACGATACAAGATATAAGGACAGTAGAGTAGGAGAGATGCAACGGGAGGTAGATACATACGAACAACAACCCACAGACGAGATAGGAATTATTACAATCAACAATGTCGAGACTAGTACCGACGAAACACATCACGTAGAACCAGAGATGGAAATGATTGTCAGCGACCAACCAGGCAGACCATCCGAAGAGACGAGATGGGATCACATGATGAGAATGATGATGGAACAATTCGGACAGATTAAGGAAGATAGTCGATCAATGAATAAAAATATGGAAGCATTACAGGAAGATGGTAAGAAATCCCGGGAAGAAAATCAAAGGAATGTCGAGGTGTTAAATAGAAAGATAGAGTCGATAAGGGAGGACCATCGGGACTTAAATAGAAACCTGGAATCGCTTAGTAAAAATGTGGAATCGCTGAAGGAGGACCTAAATAAAAGGATAGACGATACGCATAAGTCTATGGACGCGCTGAATGATAAAATCGACGATAACAGCCAGGCCTTTAGAGAAGAATTGAACACTACCTTGATCGAAATTAGCAGGAGGATGGAAGAAAGCAGTGATAAAATAAACAATAGAATCGACGGGGAGATTGCCGTTGTGAGGGAGGAAATCGTCGAAGTAAATAAAAGGTGTGAACAGCACGACCAGGACTTGCAACGAACCAGAGAAGAGGTCGACGGGAGATTTAATACCATGGAGGAGGTGACCGAAACTAGGATAGAGTCTTTAAAAAGGGCAAACCAAGATGAAATTAAACGAGTAAGGTTAGACATAGGTGAGCGCTGCGAAGAAATGAGTATCTCTGTGGATGCAGTGAGGAATTTAACGGTCGCAAATCGAGAGAGGATCGAAGAACTTAAACAACAAGAAATAGTACAAATACGGGAGGAGATTGAGATTATCCGCAACCGTCCGATACCAGGTCAGTACTTAATACCGAATGATAACCGCGACGCTATCAATTTTAGAAACTATCGTCGTAATCCCATTGAATTTTTAGCACGTGTGGAGGAACACTTGGCGCGGATTAGAGAAACTAGATGGAATAACATAAAAAATTTAATCGATGAATACTTTAAAGAAATCTACGACAATTGGTGGACCGCAACACGCCACGAGGTTCACAGCTATGATGAATTTAAAACTCAATTCCGCGCAAAATACTGGTCCGAGGCGACCCAAAATATCGTACGAGACCATATATGCCACGGAAGATATGATGCGAACCGAGGAGGGACCATGACTTCGTATTTCTTAGGTCAAGTATGTCTTGCAAGGAACCTAGAAACAAAGATACCGGAGGAATGTCTTGTCACAAAATTGTCCTATCACTTTGAAGAGGGTGTCGCAAAAGCACGTCAGTGGGGACAGATTAAGACAATAGCAGCTATGTCAGCGCTGCTCGAAGATCAGGAACACGAGGGGTATTACCGGAGGAGTCGTCGACGAAATGACCAGTTCAATACCACAGGCGGCAATACGAATAATAATAATAATAACTACCCTCGAAATTCTCGAAATAATTTTAATAATAACAACGGTCCGATAAACCAAAATTATAATAACGCTAATAACAACAACCATAATAATAGGCCAAATGACCCGAATAACAATAATAATAACAATAACCGGCGACCCAATTTTAATAACAACACTAATCGACCACCAAACCAAGGCGGGAATAACCAACCGTCGCAACATCGACGAGCAAATTACGTACAAGCTAATTACAACCCCGATAGAAGGCGACGATACCCACGTAGAGACAGCCACAGTGGAGAAAGAGGAAGCATGAGAGGAGGACGATGGAGGAGTAGTAGCATTGAGGGTGACAACCGCAATAGCGACTACAGGCCACAAGTGAATTTTATACAAGCCAATGACCAGTCCGACCCAGGGAGACCTGATACCCGACCGCCGCCAAACACCACAAATAATGATGACGAAGGAGATTGGGTGCCAGTCTGTGAGAGGCCTGGCTTTACAATAATGCACAACCGCGCAGGCAACTCTAGAGAGTTCAGACCCGGAGATGGCAGCCGACCCAGCACATCCCAAGACGCCAGAATACAATACCAATTATAGACCCAATAGAGTGGAAGAGCACAAATAACCCCATGAATATCGACGAATAAGAAATGATGAATATTAAGGAGAGATAATATGCAATAGGAAGCAATATTCCTCACCCATACGTTTATGTTATAAAAAAGTAAAATATATATATTGGAAAGGACCACCACTATAAACAAACTCATTTGTGGTTAAACTACCAAAAATATTGAAGGTGACTAATTAGCTATAACTAGTCAATCTGCCTTATCAAGTTACAAAAGTGTGTAGATTTAAGATGTAAACCAAACCATTTGTTAATGATGAAAATGTACCAGACCTATTACCCTAGGGGATAGAATATTAGATAAGGTCAATCAAATGATTTAATAAGAAAATGCAATTACTGTACTATACCTAGAGAAAAATATGTATCCAGATGAATATTCTATATGACATAATGTTTATAAAATGATTATAGTATACCTCTCATAAAACTCAAATGTTAAAATAAAATCGTCCAGAATAAAGGTTCACCCAACTAACCTTTGAAGGAGTAGAGAGGCAGTATAACAAAGTGTGTAAAATAAAAAGAAGGACATTATTATGGAATGAAAGGAAAGAGAAATTAATATTTGTGAAACAAACCATGAAAACCCCAAGAATGTCTATGAAATAGATATTAGTATATTGTTAAATGAAATTGTAATTACAGTATAGTATATAGTGTATAAAATCATCCAGAATAAGTGAAAACCACCATCACTTGAAGGAGTAGAGAAGAAAAATAACAAAGAGTATTAATTGTAAGAATAACTATTGTTATAATGAAATGAAAGGAAAGAACAATGTTTGTCAATTACCAAATATTATACATCATAAGAATATGTCAGAGAACATCAGAAAAAAAAGAAAACCATTTAGTATACAAACAATGTAAGCCTGATAGTTCAGGAGGAATATAACTCGTTAAGAAAGATTTAATAGACTATAGTGAAGACAGAAATATATTGTGAACTCTAGATAGAACAAACAAATGCATAAGTACTATAAGCATCAAAACCAGTGTATAATCTTAAAAATATTTAAATGAACCACAACAAATTGTTAACTAGTAAATAAGTAACTATATAGCTGATAAAAGCATAACTAAAAAACATCAAGTCTAAAGGAAGTAATTACCTGTAAGAAAGAAAGTATGTTAGCAAGTATAAAGATAGAAATGTGATCTAAATAAAAACCTCTGATACCTTGTATATTATAGTGAATATATTATATTATTGAATATGAATGATATGTGATATTTTTTTGAGTTGTGATAGTGCAACTATTGCCAGGTGCAATGTTTATTTTTACTCAGACAGAGAAGAGTAATGCCTCTGAATCTGAGAATGTGTAGGGAGGAACGGCAGAGGATGTTAGCCATAGTGAGCCACCCTGATTCCAAAACCTCTACTACAGTTAGGGAATTATATTGTTTTATTATATCAAGGAATATTATGAAAGAATCTGTGAGGTATAAATTATAATAACCATCCAAATGATCACGAATGCAAAGATATGTAGTGAGAAAGTAGAATGTAAATAAAACAGGGAATAATTAACTTGAGAAACAAGATCCATTATAGTTAAATGATTTAGAGAGTAAGCAGCTTGAAATTACTAGTAAATTAAGAATTGTACCATTGTATAAAAAGCCAACCTAGAGTAATACACCAATAATATGTTTAAAAAATCTAGGAATACAAGAGAAAATTGTTATTGAAGTATACTAAGAAACTGACATGAATTGATAATTTTACAAAATATAAATTTTTCAAATGATCAATTTTAAAGAGGGTGTATTATGTAACATCACAAGATGTCACCTAACCTAAGTGTATGTTATTAGATTTCATAAAACAGAATAACCAGGTAAATGGGTATAGAATAGTCAAAAGAAACAAGAAAGAAGAAACCAAGAGAGAAGAATAAAGCAGAAGTGCCATGGGAAACAGTAACCCAATAGCTGTTTGACACTACAACTAGACTGAGACTAAAACGAACTAATGGACAGAATAGATTTAAATTCAACTGTCAATTCAGTAAATGGTTAATGTAAACCGAATGTCATTTATAAACAAAAAACAAACGAATTAGCAGTTAAATACTGTGAAAGCAAAATCAGCATTTTTCTGATAATAAATGTGACTATGAACAGTAGATAATGAATGCCAAAACCAATGTTAACAATGGCTATATTGTAGGAACTAAGATGTATTTCTGCATCAAATATACCTGTCAGAAAAGAGAGCTAACTATATAAGAGAATCTTATACCAATAAGATGTCTCTATAATTTACCGAATTGAGAACCAATAGGCATTATAAAGGCCAAATTTCAGTGTAGGCGATATTCTACACTTAACAAACTTAGACCAAACATTAGTCAATAAAATGACTATCAATAATTATCACCAGTGCAAAATAAAATGCACCAGAACAATGGTTATGCATTAACATAACGAAAAATGATATTAAAACGATAGGTTTAGCCACGATTTTATTTGTAAATAGTAGCCTAAAACTAACTAACGGTAAACAAAATGTCATTAGTCAGTAGGATCATTTATTACTATGTATAGAATTAAGGTGTAAAAGTAAAGTTCAGTGAAAAAACGTCAGTACAGTATTAATGGAGTCCGCACATAAACATTTGATTAATAAAACGTTATGTGGATACGAGAAAGGTTAACAAAAAGTGTAAAATCGGCGACTCATGAAGAGCAGACGACAGTAAGAATAGTGTACCCGAACATTGCTTTTCTAACAATGTCGGTTAAAGTGAAGGTAATCCGAGATCGAGTGATATCAATTTAAAGGAAACAAAACAATCTTTAATTTGATAATAATATCAACTCAATCGTGACGGTATTAAGCGTATGACAACTGTTAGCATCATTTTATAAATGTATATCAGGAATCTGAGTACAAATAATAATAACAATGACAACAGAAGCGACCTGTCAATCATCTCAACACTTGACAGTTAGAAAAACCGTTTCCAACCGCCAAAAAGTGATACGTCATCTTCGTCTCACCTGTCTGGACCAATAGGAAAATTAGTTATAAAATGATAATTTTTCCTAAGCCCGATCCAAAAGGTGGGTATAAAAAGACAGACCGGCGAATTTTGGGGAGACCTTTACTAACTAACGAGCTGAACAGACGTACGCTCGTCTCCGCCACGTTTTTCTTATAACACATAGCGTCAGCTACCTTACACTCCGGAACCAATAGTTAACAACGAGAAACTTTACTTCAAGTGCATCATCAATCAACTACAGTGTTCAAGTGCAGTTTATTTTATTTTTGTGCGGGAATGACGAACAGAAAATAATTTATTGTCAGTATTCACGATCCATTTTTATCAGAAGAGGATCGAATTTCTGTTCTTGTGCGAATTAGTGCTGAAAGAAAGTAATCTCTATAATCCGATTACTTAAGTGATAAAAGGTTTTAATTAAAATAATTAAAACTACGAAGGTAAAAGTGCAATTATTATTATTCTTGATCTGAGCGCAATAACTTGTATTTTGCTACCATAACCTGTACTGACGCAAAACACAAAAACAGTATTTAAGATTACACCACGTTTCGATTTATTATTCAAATTTGTTATTAGTAAGTAAGCTATATGTTAGTTGTAAGGGCTCTCAATTGAATAATATTGTCATTAAAAAAGCAAGCGTTGATGAAACGCACGATCTTACAATAGATCGTTTTTTTATTTTAATTACTTGGTAAAAGTAACTTCAAATTTTTTGATCAATTGTATCATTGGATACTGTGTAGGCATAATTGTTTTCTTTTGTGTCTCAAAGAATTCACAACCGAGATAATAATAACGATAATAATAACAATAATACTAATATTAATAATTGTAATAATTTTATATTACAATAAATAGTATCTGGACTTAACCAGATTTATAACTCATGTTCTGAGCAAGCCGTATGAGGCATATAATAATTAACTTTTCATTGTACAACTTTGTACGTTACATTATGTGTATTTTTTGAATTCACTATAAGGGTGCAAATAAACCCATTATTAACAGCATCACCTGATTTGATTTATTTTATTTTTTCTGAATAATTAAATAGTTTCTTTTAATAAACTTAAACAACCTTCTGTTGTGTTTGACATATTGGAATAGCATTGCCAAAAAGTGGTACTCAACTATTTTAAATTTTCAATTCATCTATTAATTTTTATGAACGGGTTTTACACAGGATTTTCCCTGAATAAATCCGTGTGGCGCCCATTAATTTAATAAACAAGGTGACATAACCTTGCAACCAAAGGGAGTTGATGAATGTAAGCTGAGTTGACAGTTTAGTGAACTTCAAGTAAACGCAATCAGGTACGTAAAAGTATATGTTTGTTTATACTATTGTCCAGACTTTACGGGACTTGACTTACTCAGACTACCTGTAATCAGAAGAAGTTTCCACTACCAGTTTCAACCAGACGAGATCTACTATCAAACAATCAACTGCCATACTCCATGTTTTAATTTAAAATAATCTAACATTTAAATATAATCAACTTTATTATTTTTTGTTTAATACAAGGGAATTCTTTAAAAAACAAGAGTATTTAAACCATTGTAAACACTGTGAGTAACTTGAATGTGGTAGGGTAAAATACTTTACTACATTGGTCACCTTCAAGTAGAAACAACCATTATCAACATTGAGTTATCTCCAAGGAACACTTCACCCATAGATGAATTTTGTTTTAATGAGACTTTTAATACTTTAACCACAAATTTAAATTTAAACAACAACCACTCTTTTATTTTTGTTTCAAGTTAATTTAAACGTAACGTAAATTCGATTATAAATTTGACATTAACATTTAAATAAAAAACAAAACCAATAAGAGAACGGTCGTTATAAATTGGCGCGCCAACTAGTGTGGCTTAAAAAAAAAAAATATTAAATAAATATATTTTTTATATTTTATATTAGCCCGGTAGACACGAAAAAATTAACATGCCGCACACCCATCAGTACGATACAAGATATAAGGACAGTAGAGTAGGAGAGATGCAACGGGAGGTAGATACATACGAAGAACAACCCACAGACGAGATAGGAATTATTACAATCAACAATGTCGAGACTAGTACCGACGAAACACATCACGTAGAACCAGAGATGGAAATGATTGTCAGCGACCAACCAGGCAGACCATCCGAAGAGACGAGATGGGATCACATGATGAGAATGATGATGGAACAATTCGGACAGATTAAGGAAGATAGTCGATCAATGAATAAAAATATGGAAGCATTACAGGAAGATGGTAAGAAATCCCGGGAAGAAAATCAAAGGAATGTCGAGGTGTTAAATAGAAAGATAGAGTCGATAAGGGAGGACCATCGGGACTTAAATAGAAACCTGGAATCGCTTAGTAAAAATGTGGAATCGCTGAAGGAGGACCTAAATAAAAGGATAGACGATACGCATAAGTCTATGGACGCGCTGAATGATAAAATCGACGATAACAGCCAGGCCTTTAGAGAAGAATTGAACACTACCTTGATCGAAATTAGCAGGAGGATGGAAGAAAGCAGTGATAAAATAAACAATAGAATCGACGGGGAGATTGCCGTTGTGAGGGAGGAAATCGTCGAAGTAAATAAAAGGTGTGAACAGCACGACCAGGACTTGCAACGAACCAGAGAAGAGGTCGACGGGAGATTTAATACCATGGAGGAGGTGACCGAAACTAGGATAGAGTCTTTAAAAAGGGCAAACCAAGATGAAATTAAACGAGTAAGGTTAGACATAGGTGAGCGCTGCGAAGAAATGAGTATCTCTGTGGATGCAGTGAGGAATTTAACGGTCGCAAATCGAGAGAGGATCGAAGAACTTAAACAACAAGAAATAGTACAAATACGGGAGGAGATTGAGATTATCCGCAACCGTCCGATACCAGGTCAGTACTTAATACCGAATGATAACCGCGACGCTATCAATTTTAGAAACTATCGTCGTAATCCCATTGAATTTTTAGCACGTGTGGAGGAACACTTGGCGCGGATTAGAGAAACTAGATGGAATAACATAAAAAATTTAATCGATGAATACTTTAAAGAAATCTACGACAATTGGTGGACCGCAACACGCCACGAGGTTCACAGCTATGATGAATTTAAAACTCAATTCCGCGCAAAATACTGGTCCGAGGCGACCCAAAATATCGTACGAGACCATATATGCCACGGAAGATATGATGCGAACCGAGGAGGGACCATGACTTCGTATTTCTTAGGTCAAGTATGTCTTGCAAGGAACCTAGAAACAAAGATACCGGAGGAATGTCTTGTCACAAAATTGTCCTATCACTTTGAAGAGGGTGTCGCAAAAGCACGTCAGTGGGGACAGATTAAGACAATAGCAGCTATGTCAGCGCTGCTCGAAGATCAGGAACACGAGGGGTATTACCGGAGGAGTCGTCGACGAAATGACCAGTTCAATACCACAGGCGGCAATACGAATAATAATAATAATAACTACCCTCGAAATTCTCGAAATAATTTTAATAATAACAACGGTCCGATAAACCAAAATTATAATAACGCTAATAACAACAACCATAATAATAGGCCAAATGACCCGAATAACAATAATAATAACAATAACCGGCGACCCAATTTTAATAACAACACTAATCGACCACCAAACCAAGGCGGGAATAACCAACCGTCGCAACATCGACGAGCAAATTACGTACAAGCTAATTACAACCCCGATAGAAGGCGACGATACCCACGTAGAGACAGCCACAGTGGAGAAAGAGGAAGCATGAGAGGAGGACGATGGAGGAGTAGTAGCATTGAGGGTGACAACCGCAATAGCGACTACAGGCCACAAGTGAATTTTATACAAGCCAATGACCAGTCCGACCCAGGGAGACCTGATACCCGACCGCCGCCAAACACCACAAATAATGATGACGAAGGAGATTGGGTGCCAGTCTGTGAGAGGCCTGGCTTTACAATAATGCACAACCGCGCAGGCAACTCTAGAGAGTTCAGACCCGGAGATGGCAGCCGACCCAGCACATCCCAAGACGCCAGAATACAATACCAATTATAGACCCAATAGAGTGGAAGAGCACAAATAACCCCATGAATATCGACGAATAAGAAATGATGAATATTAAGGAGAGATAATATGCAATAGGAAGCAATATTCCTCACCCATACGTTTATGTTATAAAAAAGTAAAATATATATATTGGAAAGGACCACCACTATAAACAAACTCATTTGTGGTTAAACTACCAAAAATATTGAAGGTGACTAATTAGCTATAACTAGTCAATCTGCCTTATCAAGTTACAAAAGTGTGTAGATTTAAGATGTAAACCAAACCATTTGTTAATGATGAAAATGTACCAGACCTATTACCCTAGGGGATAGAATATTAGATAAGGTCAATCAAATGATTTAATAAGAAAATGCAATTACTGTACTATACCTAGAGAAAAATATGTATCCAGATGAATATTCTATATGACATAATGTTTATAAAATGATTATAGTATACCTCTCATAAAACTCAAATGTTAAAATAAAATCGTCCAGAATAAAGGTTCACCCAACTAACCTTTGAAGGAGTAGAGAGGCAGTATAACAAAGTGTGTAAAATAAAAAGAAGGACATTATTATGGAATGAAAGGAAAGAGAAATTAATATTTGTGAAACAAACCATGAAAACCCCAAGAATGTCTATGAAATAGATATTAGTATATTGTTAAATGAAATTGTAATTACAGTATAGTATATAGTGTATAAAATCATCCAGAATAAGTGAAAACCACCATCACTTGAAGGAGTAGAGAAGAAAAATAACAAAGAGTATTAATTGTAAGAATAACTATTGTTATAATGAAATGAAAGGAAAGAACAATGTTTGTCAATTACCAAATATTATACATCATAAGAATATGTCAGAGAACATCAGAAAAAAAAGAAAACCATTTAGTATACAAACAATGTAAGCCTGATAGTTCAGGAGGAATATAACTCGTTAAGAAAGATTTAATAGACTATAGTGAAGACAGAAATATATTGTGAACTCTAGATAGAACAAACAAATGCATAAGTACTATAAGCATCAAAACCAGTGTATAATCTTAAAAATATTTAAATGAACCACAACAAATTGTTAACTAGTAAATAAGTAACTATATAGCTGATAAAAGCATAACTAAAAAACATCAAGTCTAAAGGAAGTAATTACCTGTAAGAAAGAAAGTATGTTAGCAAGTATAAAGATAGAAATGTGATCTAAATAAAAACCTCTGATACCTTGTATATTATAGTGAATATATTATATTATTGAATATGAATGATATGTGATATTTTTTTGAGTTGTGATAGTGCAACTATTGCCAGGTGCAATGTTTATTTTTACTCAGACAGAGAAGAGTAATGCCTCTGAATCTGAGAATGTGTAGGGAGGAACGGCAGAGGATGTTAGCCATAGTGAGCCACCCTGATTCCAAAACCTCTACTACAGTTAGGGAATTATATTGTTTTATTATATCAAGGAATATTATGAAAGAATCTGTGAGGTATAAATTATAATAACCATCCAAATGATCACGAATGCAAAGATATGTAGTGAGAAAGTAGAATGTAAATAAAACAGGGAATAATTAACTTGAGAAACAAGATCCATTATAGTTAAATGATTTAGAGAGTAAGCAGCTTGAAATTACTAGTAAATTAAGAATTGTACCATTGTATAAAAAGCCAACCTAGAGTAATACACCAATAATATGTTTAAAAAATCTAGGAATACAAGAGAAAATTGTTATTGAAGTATACTAAGAAACTGACATGAATTGATAATTTTACAAAATATAAATTTTTCAAATGATCAATTTTAAAGAGGGTGTATTATGTAACATCACAAGATGTCACCTAACCTAAGTGTATGTTATTAGATTTCATAAAACAGAATAACCAGGTAAATGGGTATAGAATAGTCAAAAGAAACAAGAAAGAAGAAACCAAGAGAGAAGAATAAAGCAGAAGTGCCATGGGAAACAGTAACCCAATAGCTGTTTGACACTACAACTAGACTGAGACTAAAACGAACTAATGGACAGAATAGATTTAAATTCAACTGTCAATTCAGTAAATGGTTAATGTAAACCGAATGCCATTTATAAACAAAAAACAAACGAATTAGCAGTTAAATACTGTGAAAGCAAAATCAGCATTTTTCTGATAATAAATGTGACTATGAACAGTAGATAATGAATGCCAAAACCAATGTTAACAATGGCTATATTGTAGGAACTAAGATGTATTTCTGCATCAAATATACCTGTCAGAAAAGAGAGCTAACTATATAAGAGAATCTTATACCAATAAGATGTCTCTATAATTTACCGAATTGAGAACCAATAGGCATTATAAAGGCCAAATTTCAGTGTAGGCGATATTCTACACTTAACAAACTTAGACCAAACATTAGTCAATAAAATGACTATCAATAATTATCACCAGTGCAAAATAAAATGCACCAGAACAATGGTTATGCATTAACATAACGAAAAATGATATTAAAACGATAGGTTTAGCCACGATTTTATTTGTAAATAGTAGCCTAAAACTAACTAACGGTAAACAAAATGTCATTAGTCAGTAGGATCATTTATTACTATGTATAGAATTAAGGTGTAAAAGTAAAGTTCAGTGAAAAAACGTCAGTACAGTATTAATGGAGTCCGCACATAAACATTTGATTAATAAAACGTTATGTGGATACGAGAAAGGTTAACAAAAAGTGTAAAATCGGCGACTCATGAAGAGCAGACGACAGTAAGAATAGTGTACCCGAACATTGCTTTTCTAACAATGTCGGTTAAAGTGAAGGTAATCCGAGATCGAGTGATATCAATTTAAAGGAAACAAAACAATCTTTAATTTGATAATAATATCAACTCAATCGTGACGGTATTAAGCGTATGACAACTGTTAGCATCATTTTATAAATGTATATCAGGAATCTGAGTACAAATAATAATAACAATGACAACAGAAGCGACCTGTCAATCATCTCAACACTTGACAGTTAGAAAAACCGTTTCCAACCGCCAAAAAGTGATACGTCATCTTCGTCTCACCTGTCTGGACCAATAGGAAAATTAGTTATAAAATGATAATTTTTCCTAAGCCCGATCCAAAAGGTGGGTATAAAAAGACAGACCGGCGAATTTTGGGGAGACCTTTACTAACTAACGAGCTGAACAGACGTACGCTCGTCTCCGCCACGTTTTTCTTATAACACATAGCGTCAGCTACCTTACACTCCGGAACCAATAGTTAACAACGAGAAACTTTACTTCAAGTGCATCATCAATCAACTACAGTGTTCAAGTGCAGTTTATTTTATTTTTGTGCGGGAATGACGAACAGAAAATAATTTATTGTCAGTATTCACGATCCATTTTTATCAGAAGAGGATCGAATTTCTGTTCTTGTGCGAATTAGTGCTGAAAGAAAGTAATCTCTATAATCCGATTACTTAAGTGATAAAAGGTTTTAATTAAAATAATTAAAACTACGAAGGTAAAAGTGCAATTATTATTATTCTTGATCTGAGCGCAATAACTTGTATTTTGCTACCATAACCTGTACTGACGCAAAACACAAAAACAGTATTTAAGATTACACCACGTTTCGATTTATTATTCAAATTTGTTATTAGTAAGTAAGCTATATGTTAGTTGTAAGGGCTCTCAATTGAATAATATTGTCATTAAAAAAGCAAGCGTTGATGAAACGCACGATCTTACAATAGATCTTTTTCTATTTTAATTACTTGGTAAAAGTAACTTCAAATTTTTTGATCAATTGTATCATTGGATACTGTGTAGGCATAATTGTTTTCTTTTGTGTCTCAAAGAATTCACAACCGAGATAATAATAACGATAATAATAACAATAATACTAATATTAATAATTGTAATAATTTTATATTACAATAAATAGTATCTGGACTTAACCAGATTTATAACTCATGTTCTGAGCAAGCCGTATGAGGCATATAATAATTAACTTTTCATTGTACAGCTTTGTACGTTACATTATGTGTATTTTTTGAATTCACTATAAGGGTGCAAATAAACCTATTATTAACAGCATCACCTGATTTGATTTATTTTATTTTTTCTGAATAATTAAATAGTTTCTTTTAATAAACTTAAACAACCTTCTGTTGTGTTTGACATATTGGAATAGCATTGCCAAAAAGTGGTACTCAACTATTTTAAATTTTCAATTCATCTATTAATTTTTATGAACGGGTTTTACACGGGATTTTCCCTGAATAAATCCGTGTGGCGCCCATTAATTTAATAAACAAGGTGACATAACCTTGCAACCAAAGGGAGTTGATGAATGTAAGCTGAGTTGACAGTTTAGTGAACTTCAAGTAAACGCAATCAGGTACGTAAAAGTATATGTTTGTTTATACTATTGTCCAGACTTTACGGGACTTGACTTACTCAGACTACCTGTAATCAGAAGAAGTTTCCACTACCAGTTTCAACCAGACGAGATCTACTATCAAACAATCAACTGCCATACTCCATGTTTTAATTTAAAATAATCTAACATTTAAATATAATCAACTTTATTATTTTTTGTTTAATACAAGGGAATTCTTTAAAAAACAAGAGTATTTAAACCATTGTAAACACTGTGAGTAACTTGAATGTGGTAGGGTAAAATACTTTACTACATTGGTCACCTTCAAGTAGAAACAACCATTATCAACATTGAGTTATCTCCAAGGAACACTTCACCCATAGATGAATTTTGTTTTAATGAGACTTTTAATACTTTAACCACAAATTTAAATTTAAACAACAACCACTTTTTATTTTTGTTTCAAGTTAATTTAAACGTAACGTAAATTCGATTATAAATTTGACATTAACATTTAAATAAAAAACAACCCCCAATAAGAGTCCGGTCGTTATAATATCTACTTCTTCCCGTGTATGTTTCCTTTTGTTAAGACGTATTATTCTTCTTTCTTTCGTTTTCTTAATTATTTGTTTCTTTATTCCCTTAATGTTAATTTCTATGGGCCTTATCTTTTCTTTCTCTCTGTTAGGTTTGTCTTTATTATCTTCTGAAGTGCTGTCTGATGTTTCATCCAAATTCTTGACACTATGGTCCATTTGTTTATTTGTCTCCTCCTTGTATGTATCTGCTTTCTGGCTAAGTATATTAACATTTTCAAACTTCTCCCCGAAAGTTTCCCATATCTCCTTATTGAAATTCTCCATTTTACACTCAAATTGTTTTAAATTCTTATTATTCTCTTCAAATTTTGCATTCATCTCTTCTCTTTGCCCTTCAACCATTTCCTTCAGTTCATGTTATTGTTCATTCATGGTTTGTTTGATATTTCCATGAATGGTTTCTATTTTTTTCATTTAGTTGTTTCACTAAACTTTCCTGAATGCTATCTATTTTCTCATTGGTCTGTCTATTTTGTTCCTCCTGTTTCTTAAAATTCTCCTTATTTTCCTCATTGGTTTGTTTTAAGTTTTCCTCCTGTTTCTTAAAATTCTCCTTATTTTCCTCATTGGTTTGTTTCAAGGCTTCCTCCTGTTTTCTAAAATTTTCATCTATTTTGTCATTGGTTCGCTTATTATCTTCCTGGATCTTGTTATTCCCTTCCATTATAATTCTTAACATCTCCTGTATGCTTATATCTTCTTTTTGGTTGGGTTTATCTGGTTGGTCCCCTTGGGCATCCTCTTCAATTATTTCCGTTTCCGTATCAATAACTACTTCGGTTTCTTCTGTATCACCTGTCTGTTGGTCCATTTCACTGTCCGTGACTAATTCTATTTCTCGTTCCTGTCCACCTTCTTCAATCTCCTTTTCTTCTGCCCTCTTCTTCGATTTGCCTCGGGTATTATGCATTTCTTGTTTTCTCATAACTGCCAACGATAATTAGATTTTTTGGTATATATTTTTATTAAATATCAAAATTCTTTTCTAATTACCGCCCTTTTACGTTGAGCGCCAATTCTGTAACGTAAAAGGTCTGATCGCTGTTGTTCACGCCCCGCGCGCCCAATCTGTAACGTTCTGCTTAGGCGTCCTCGTTTTCGTTTAAGCCCCACGTTGCAGGCGGCAATTCTGTAACGTACTGCTTTTTTGTTAATATAGGAGAGTTAATAGCGAAAACTTTGTATGTGTCTTATTGGGTGTTCGTCTTATTTAATTAAGCTCCCAATGTTGTTATGCGCCAATTCTGTAACATAGCGGTTTGAGATGTTAAAGTTTCCGCCTCTCCGCAGTCGCCACTTATGAATTATAATAACTGACGTTAAAAAAATAGATAAAGGATTTTTTAATGTGTTACTCAATCTAAATAGAAATCGAGAGTGTGTGATTTGGGGTCAAAGAGGGAAGTTGTTCAGCCTTATGAAGAAGAGAGAGTAAGTACCAATTATTTACTCTCGGTTTAGACGATTTTGGATTTTTTCAAATTGTTCGCTGTGATTTAAATCAGCTGATTGTGAGATAAGTTTCTACGCTTAGTTCAACCATGCTACACTGTAGCCAAAATTTGATCCGATGTTTTGATTTCTTCTGTTTTTGTGCTGAAATTTATTACAACTACTCACTACAAAAATTATAACACACTTTATTATTCAAGATTATTTTTCAATAATATTATTTATTGATATTATTGGGTTTTGTTTCCTGCCACCAAAATACAAGTATCACAATTAATCTTTCCTTAAATAAAACATAATCTCGACTTCACAGAGTAAACATGGAATTGTCTAAAGAGCAAAACATATATGGTTTTGTTTACCAAATTTTACACTATTTTAAAAAACATCAATTAATATATAATTCTTAATAATTTCCCAGGGTTCAGGGTGAGTTCTTTTTGTTACGAGAGTGTCAGAAATGGATAATTACTAAGCTTTACAAATACCGAAAAAAAATTAAATAAATTTGTTTATTTTTTCGTGTAGTATGTAGTTCCAGGAATGTCCGTAAGAGAGCAGCGTGTCTTTGTTTACTTTAAAAAAACATGTGATTAAATGACTATTTTGTGTTCTATATCAACGTTCGGAATGCGTTTTCTTCTTGAACTATTAAACGAAATGTTTATATTACCTCGCTCCGTAGGGTTCTTACTGGAATGAAGCTTTTTTATCTGGTGAGGTCCGTCTTGCGTTATAATTCCCTTACCATCTGGCGCATTTTTCGATCGTCAACTAGAACTATGGCGACACCAGGTTGAATCATCAGAAGGTTTTCTTTAACTGTTTATTAAGGAGTATAACCATTTAATTTTGATCAATCATGGATGATTATATAGTGGTCATGTTGCTTGTTAATTTTGTGTTATTTTTCACTCCTCTAAAGTTCCAAAAAAGGTTATTTTTATTATAATTGTAGTAGCATCATTTCTTCAACTCTATAGTTTTATTTCAAAATTTTATTATTAACAATACTTGTTATTTCCGTCACTCTTAGTAACCCATAGTATTTTTATTATACAGGCAGTTTGTAATTATTATAAATTTATATTTTATTTACCGAAAAATAATTCTTTTCCATTCCGGTTTCTTTATTAATTTGTTTTACATAATAAGTTTTTATTCATTTTCTTATGACCTTGTATATAAATATTTGATAATTTTATTATCTTTAAATAAATTTATATATATTTTTATTAGTCTCTCATAGTATTCATACACTGCACTACTTCCTGCTGCCATCTCCCTTATAGTATTATTTTAATTTTTTATTATCCTTTGATATTTAAAAGTTTTTATGTTTTTTAAAACTAACCCTGGGTCATCCTATATTATAACACAAATATTTTAAAAAATATAACTAACTTATGTATAACAATTGGTTGTTCATACAATATAAATATTACAATAAACAAATAAAATACAAAATCAGTTAGTAGTATTATAGCCTACTCTGACAGTTTTATAATTTCCAAACCTACAGCACAGTTCTGTAATAAGTTACCTTCACTTTTATTTTCTTTTACCTCAATGGGTACACTATAACTCACTTTGCACCATATATCACTCGAATTGTATATCATGTTGAGTGATATAATTTAATTTTGAGCGAGCCATAGGTTACCCATTTCTGACCTTTATATTATCATGAGTTAATTTATTGGGACCGGGTTATGTAACGTTACAATATATATAAAACTTAAAGTTTGAGGATTTGTTCCTTTTACTTCCATGTTCCATAAGGAAATGGAAGTACAGTAGAACCTCGCTAATCCGTCACCTGCGGGAGGGGGGGTATGGTCGGAACGCAGAAAAGGTCTGATTATCAGAAGAATACAAAATGTTTATTATTTCATTAAATGAGACGGTCTAAAATAAAATAAAACTTATACAGTAGGCTACCAGGCTATATGATTGGTTATGTACAATAAATGTGTAACGGGACATATCAGGGAAGTAAATAATTTTTAACAGTTGAAAGAAATGTTAACTCAACCAGTGTTCACCCTTTGGGGAACCTCTTTTAACCCACATGCTTACAATTTTATTATGAAACATCAGTCTGTGTTTGTGTCTGGCATCAGTTAGTCTAGACGAGTTACATAATCCCCTACAACTCAGGACATCTGTGAATTACAGAGAATGTGAATGTATTCGTCATTCAAACCCAAATAATCATTTCTGCAACAGTTTTGTCTATATAACCCTGGAGGAGAACCTAAGGTAAGAAAAGAAGTAAATTGTCATATTTGTGCAAAAATAATAAAGTAAAGAAAAGTGAATTGTTACAATTGGCGTCCGAACTGGGACGAATTTATTTGCTTAGAAAATTGAATTGTTACAAATGATAATATGTACAGTCCAGCAATAGTGTAATAAAAAACAAGAAACGCATTTTATTGGTGAAAAAAATCAGTAATGGTCTTTTGTTTGGCAGACGACTGTCTAGAGTTAGCTGCAATGTTCCTCCATTTCTTAATCCACAAGATATCCATAGGTGTAGAGGACGAGTTCTGTTTGATGTACTGAAGAGCAACATCAAAAGCTTTCTTGGCTTCCGTATGTGATACACGGGCAGGCGGTTTGTCATCATCATCAGGGTCTTCATTTACGGTTGCTTCATCAACTTGCGAAATAGCGGCAACGATCTGATCGTCATTTAGTTCTTCATTAGTTTCACAATCTTCATCACATTTAGCAATCCACTCATCAACGTCATTTGCTTGGATATCATGTTGCAAAGTTTGTAAGTCGTTTACAATTTCCGGTGTATCTGTGTCTTGCTCATTCCCAGTTTGTTCACTCTCGATCATCATTTCCGGCCAAAGTTTATGCCAAGATTTTTACAGCGTGTCAGGTTTCATTTCATCCCATGACTCGGCTATTGCGTAAATTGCATCTTTGATACTAAAGGATTTCATAGCTTCAAAAAGGTTACAGCGTTCTCCTGTCTTTTCCAAAATCGAGCTGATGTACTTTCGGCAATAACGCTTTTTCAGTCACTCGATCACTCATTGATCCATTGGTTGGATAAGGGAAGTTACATTGGGTGGAAGGAATGCAGCTTTTATTTATCCTTTTATCAGTTCTTCTTCAGAAGGGTGTGATATCTAACAACAACAGAGCGCGAACAGGAAGTTTTTGGGCCTTTAAGTTTTTTTCAACAGCAGGCACAAATTTGTCAAAAAACCATGACTTAAAAAGTGAACAGTCCAGCCAAGCTGATTTTTGGTTGCGGTAATAAACTGGTAGCGATGATAAATTCATGTTCTTGAACGACCTTGGCGTTTTGGACTTGCCAATGACGAAAAGCGGAAGCTTGTGTGTACCGTTAGCATTGCTGCAAGTAGCAACGGTTAGCCTGTCTTTGGCAAGTTTTGATTCTAGTATCATGGTCTCATTTGATGCAGCAAGTGTTTTTGTCGGTAACATTCTATAGTTTAGGCCAGTTTCATCTATATTATAGACTTGGTCAGGTGCTAATTCATTTTCTTCAACCATTTTTTTAAATCTCAAAGAAAACTCTTTTGCTGCATCGTCATCAGCTGATAGTTTTTCACCTGATATTGCGACATATCTAACGCCATGACGGGTTTTCCACCGATCTAACCAACCTTCACTAGCTGTGAACTCACCTTCAACTCCCAATTTTTTGTGCAGAATTAGTGCCTTTTCTTTGACAATAGGCCCAGATAGCGGGGTTCCTTTCCTCCTTTCTTGGCAAAACTATATCCATAACGCGTTGTCTAGCAGTTCCAATTTTGGCTTTTTTAGTGTTTTGTGACTTTTTAGTGCTTTCTCGCCCTCTACCATCACCGTACAAGATTCAATATCCTTTCTATTTTTTCTCCAGTCCTTTATTGTAGTAACTCCCACATTGAGTTCCTTAGCAATTTTTTGGAGTGATTCCCCCTTGTCCAGTCTCTGTAGCACTTTTAATTTTTCACTTAAAGGAAGAGTAACGTGTTTACGTTTTGCTCCTGACACAATGCAAAATCTACAACAGTATGCACACAAGTATTAAAAGTGTAAAAAAATATTTGTAAACACTAAAACTGTCACCAATTACTACACACACCAATTCACACAGGACGAGTAATTAGCACGCACTAGACACTAGATGCCGGCTCACTGAGACAGCAAAACAACTGACAAGTATGTAAACAAGCTGGTGAGTCATCAACAAGTCGGTGCCTGAGCCGCGGTCGGACCAGCCGGGGGTCGGACTAGAGAGGTTTTACTGTATGGTGATGGCAAAAAAATCGTGTTCGAGATAATTGAAGATTCTGATTGTACTACCCTCAAAACATGATAAAAAATCATTTTTTGTAAAGTGTCTGTCTGTGTGTCTGTAGATTTTTTTTCTATGCCAAACGATAACAGCCGCAAATTCAAACAGAATCAAATCATTTTTTGCATACAGGCCTGAATTGTTGAGTACTCAAGACTTGTTGTTTTTGGTGAAGATCGGTTAAGGGAAAGGGGTAGTTTACCTGCAACATTTTATGTTTTAAAAGGGCAATTTTATTTTTATGACGAATTATAACTGCTGTAAATTCAAACAGAATCAAATACTTTTTTGCACACCTTCCTAAATTATAGAGTACTCAAGGTCTGTTGATTTTGAACTGTTATTAATCAATTACATAATAAAATACACAATAAAATTGAATAAACTTCCACTTACCATCACTCAGTAGCCTCGGATTCAGGGTTGCATCATACGAACGTTAGGTTACAGGCATAATTTTCAAGGTTGTGTGAATGATTTACACAACACGTTTTTATGAAGAGAATTACCTTTTAATTTAATTTTGAATCATTTAAAAATTTGTTTATAAACTTTACCACATCTGCAATAATTTTGTAAGAATATATTGTTTGGTTACATGATTATCATCCTTGATCTAATGCTACGACTTACCTTAATTTATACACACATATACACAAGACTGCCCAGCCTGCAATTTGGCACACACTCAGACACACATATAAATTTATTTATTGAGTAACATATGTAATAAAGTCCCCCCAACCCTTACACCGAAACCGACGGCACGTGTTTTGCGCGCGCACTCATTGATAGTTAATTCCTTGTTTTATTTTTTAACCACACTCTTCGATACTGTTCTGCTTGTTAAACTGACCGCGGTCACATACGATTTACTGTTGCTACAACTTTTTTTCTTTGTTAAATTAAAACTTTGGTGACGAGCCTACTTGTAACCAGCACGGTACCGTGAACTGCTGCTTGTGGACTGCTCTTGGAACTTGTAATGTAACAGGTACTTTTTACTTTTTGCCGGGAATCAGTGTTTCACTGCCACTACGCTTTCGTCGCTCCGGCTGCATTTGTTGGGAAGTAACCACTTTATATATGGATTGGAGCGGATATGTGTGGATGACCAGAGCTTAATATTAGGCTTAGCTCTGCTGATGTCATTGGAAAGACCGGATTTAGCCATGACTTCCTGCCGCTCAAAAAGCACATTGTGGAATTTTATTCGTCCTAGGACATCCGGTTTTGTGGCTGGCTGCGTCACTCAGATTTGTGGTGATACAGTTGTGTCTATGGGCTGTTTACACAAGTACAATTTCTGAGAATTTTGAAGGGGGTAAATGCTTCGCTTGCCGGCTTACACAATAACACCTGCGTATCGCTTTTGTCTCACTGTTGCTCAACATCGTGCTGTTGCATGGAAAATATCGTTGCAATGCGTTCTATTATAACGGAATAAATGTTGTTACCCAATAATTTTCACAACTTCTTTTTACAAGCCCGCACCAAAATGAAAGAAATAAAAATATAATTATCCCATACTGTTGAAAATAAAAACACCCAAAATTTGACCCGCTACAATACCCCCTCGATGAGAATTCTGCTGTCCACGACAGAAGAAATCTCATCGATAAACCCCGAAGAGGACCAGTGAGGAACTGGTGCCAACAACCCCCTGATTCTGAGTCTCTCGGGTACACGACCCCCCTGGCTCAGCGACCATGGACTCATCCGAACGAGATCACTGGACTTCTCTATAAGAGATCCCAACACCGAGAAATCGATCAGACTCGCACCATAGCACGCCTCGCCTTCTAACATGCTACCCCCAAAAATCCTCAATCCCTGGCTAAAATTATTCCAGCTCCTCAGCCGATGTGGATCCCCTTTTTGCAAGCTGGGCTGCCTTTAGCAGATACTGGGCTCACACACACTCACGTTACATGATACCCTAGCGCATTAAAATAAAAATTTTCTTTTAAAATTTATTATAAATTTAAAAAATTTAAAATTCAAAAAAAAAAAAATCTTTTATCAAAATAATTCTCTTCCTCTTTTTTCTAATTTTTTGTTTCAAATGACTTAACCTAAACATTTCTACTAATATAAACACTTTCTTACTCTAACATGAGAATCACTTATAGTCTACCAATAAAATGTAATACAATAAAATAAACATGGTTAATGCACATATAATAAAAGAATAATTATCTAACATATTCATTCGCTGGCAGGCGAAAAATCACTTTTTTTTTCCAAAAAATTTTAAAATTTTCAAAAATTTTAAAATCCAAAAAAAATTTAACTTTATTCATTAAAAAAATTTTTATTACATTTATTTATTAAATAACATTTATTAAAATTATCCAAATATTGGTTTGAGTTAATCAAACAAACAAATTAAAAATGGATTCCTACTATGCACAAGCTTAGTCTGTGTATGACCTCATCAGCTGATCGTAACTAGGTCAAGTCCAAAACCCTTGACCTACATATGTTATCTATAAGTTCTGAAAACACATTGAACATTTGCAATATCCTCACTTGAAATACAAAACATAATAAAATACAACATTTAAAATAAACAAAATATTAATATAATAATCAAGTTGACATTTAAATTATTTAAAATAAACAATTCTTGACTTTACATTATTTTCAAATTTTATCAAAATTCTGTCACTGGTTTAAAATAAAAGCTTTTATATCTTTTATCATAAATCACTCTCTTTTTATTTAATAATCTCTCTATACTTTACTGTGGGTGATATAAATTATTTGTTCTCGTTTTTCTGTATTAGATCTGTATGCATATGTAATCTTTACCTCTCCCTATGGCTCTAATATTAATCAACTTCAACTCCCATGACACCCATCTCTACCAAAATATCTACTAATCAAGACACTCTAAGCCCCACTTACCATTTAACACAAATCGCTACCTTCTCTACATATAAAATACTCTCTAACCCTTTGTATAGGATACGTGTTTCCCCGCCCCCAAAAAACTCAATTCCCTTATCTGACGGCCCGGATTCTCTACCTAAGGCGGCCCCTTCCCCACTAAAATCTATCCCTATCCCGTCCCAACCCTTGTTGCGGACTCCTACATGACACTACCCCCTAATACAAAATTGCCATCCCCAAAAATCTCAATCTCATTACATTACTACGAATACACAAAATAACCTCATTAACTATAAAACATAAATATGTCACTCAAAACCTACATAAATTCTCCATTACAACTGTGTCAACATTAATACTTCACAAACTTCTATAACATACATTAACTCAAAAACAACATTACATCATATTCATTATTTCAACTTCACTTGGAATTCAATTGTGACAGATATATTTGTCCCATAAAATATTCATCACCCATGAATTATCTCTTAATACTTTGCATAAATTATTGTTATTTTATTTCTCGTATTCTTTTTATAATATATTCAAAATATCTGTAGTACATTAAACATTAATTACTTGTAACATTTACAAACCAATATACCAGTGACGTTATAGCTGATCAGCTGATCCTCCTAACACCATGAAAATACATCTTAAAATTGAACAAATTACATGGAATATACATATTTATTTTTATTTATTCTCACTTCTCACCTCATTGTTTCCCCTTTTTCTGATTCTGATGCTTATGTTAACCTGCCAGACGATTTACTTATTGGCTTAAACAAATACACACATAATAAAATTACATATTCTTATCAATGCTTATCTAATAGACAACAATAACATAATACACTTAAACTTATAGCATGAACACCTTAATTTACGAGTCTGAGCATATAATTATGTGGACAGAGCACAAGCATTTTTGATTGGGTTAAACCTTGAATAAGCAAAACTTTTACGTCATAGAATTTTAAATTCGTGACTCCTTTGCGTCACCTCCCAGCCACACACACTATTTCAGATTATGGAGGACTGTCTCGCCCTTTCGCTTCCACAGAGACGGTATATTTTGGAGCAGGTTTTTTACCTCTCCGTGTCTCTGCTTCCGCTGTTAAGTTTAAATTGGTGAACATCAACATGTTCTGGTTAATAATCATGCACCCTTAGAACGGATCTACCACCGGTCTTGCTGTTCCTCCTCGAACAGAGTGGCAGCCGCTGTTCCCTAGTTCCGGAGATTTCCTCTAATTGTCCCCCCATTAAATTTCAAATCTGTACCAATTTCAAGTCAGCTATGGTCAAGCGACTTGATATGACCACAGCTGGCCGCTAGCCAAAACCACGGTTAGTGCTGGTAAGGCAGTAACCGCCCGAAAAGTCGAGGAAATCTAACTTTAATTTAATTGCCTGTTACACCTCACTACTATGTGCGACACGGTAGTTTGGCAGTGTGTACACTTTAATTTACACTGATAAGGTGTGCCGCACATTTATCGCCCTTTTGGCCTCCGATGGAGGTAACACTCACTGTTACCCCCAACCCATTTCGCTATTTGCGAGAGCACAGGCAACCCCCACAATAGCCACTTAATAGCTAATTAATTTATTAACAATTGAAAATTAAACTTTCTACATTTGCAGTTCCACGCTCCATTGTTCTGTCACTTCATTGAGCACCAATCTACCCCCCAAAATCATCCCCACTTCTGGTATTGACAACAAGTTTTTATTTTTTTTATTTTTATTTTTTATTTTTTTTTTTTTTTAAGTTCATTGTTAAAAGCCTTGTTTCTATTAATTTGATTAATTTAATGGTGTTTAATTTCTCAAACTGTAAGTTACAATAATTACCTCATTATTATTTTATCAAAATTTTTCTTTAATTCTTTTATGTCACAATAGAGTTTTGTTATGGTGCACCAAGTCTGTCTGTAGGCATTAGTCACAACATACCACTCCAACACACCTGCTTACTGTTTACATGAACACAGTTGTGTGCCAGACTTGTATAAACAACAGTTATAAACCTTCTCAGTTTCAGCTATCATAGACTAAACACTTTGGGTTACTTCATATACTGACATATCTGCTTGCTACACTTTTCAAATTTTATAAATCTTTTAGATAACATATTTGTCTCTTACATTTTTATTCCAGTTTAGATCAGTTATATTTTTTATTCATTAATAAAATTGACCCTTTTAAATTATTTATTTAACTTGACAATTCTTTAACAATCTCCACTCAAAACAGTGTGTTTTAATTACAGCTGTATGAAGTTAATGTATAAAATATGTAAAATTACAATTTCCATTTGAATCAAAATGAATTTACACAGCACTAGCCTCTGCAATATTAAGTTACTCCAGGGACGTCTATACTTCAATTTCATCTCTTAATACATTCAAAACAATTTCCATGACTTTAATTACCATTTTCAAAATGATTCTACGTGATTAAATGTTTCAGTTTTTCTTAATATTTCAATAAGTTTTACAAACCTTACATCATTGGTTCTAATCTCTCTTTAACTTCCTCCACAATCACATTCTTAATACCAATATACCGTACTCCTAACCTAACATAGCAGGTACCACAAAATAATAATTGAACCCTTTGGTTACATAAGTTTACTTTAAAATATTTTACAAAATTATTTTTTCTTAATTCATATTATACTTCTTATAATATTTATACTTATTATTTTTTCTTAATTACCTGTAAATAGGTTGTGCTTTACTTGTACAGAATCATTGTTTCTATGTTTACTCTAAGGGGAGGGTTAGGGAAATCGGGAAGATAAAAGGGATAAGGATTATTAAAAGGTCAAGAACTAGGACTAAAGGTAGGGACAAAGCTTCCTCCGAAAATAACGGTACATGGAGAAAACCAAGGCTCGCGTGGGCAGGGGCGCGTCCCTGAAATAGACGAACCCCACTGGGACAAGTGGGGAACACCTATCCGCTACCACTTACTGTTTTATATTATTCAGAATTATTTATCTAACGTTTTACACACAAATAAATTTACTAAACATGTATTTACAATCCTTCATCAATAATTATTCAGTTATATCACACTTCAATATCTAAAATCAGCTAGGTCATTACAATATATTAACATATTTAAAATTGTTCACTTATGAATTTCAACCTCCATCATCAAAAATTAATCGGGGTTTCAAATAACAATTTTCAATTTTATTACCACACAAATGACTGGTTTGTGTGTGGTAACCATACAAACTAAACTGATTTATTTTATCCACATAATCATTAAACAAGTCAACATTAAGTACATTGGTTAAGTCTCCATCAGTAATATTCGTTATCGAGTCAGTTATTTTTTCTTCATAAAGTACATTATTATTATTTAAACATGTATTATCAAAATAATCTCCACTCTCTATTTTAACAGGTAAGTATTTCATATCGACTAACATCTCTTTCAACTCATTGTAGTCTCTCATTAGTTTATATAATTCTATTTCGTTCTCTATCAACAACTCTCTCTCAAAACATCTTTCATCATCATAACACCATATCACACTTTTATCATTCCACGCAGAGGGTACAAAATTATTCAGCAAAATTAAACAATTCAAATCTTTCACTAATAAGGGTCTCTTGCCCAAAAATAACACTCTTGAACACTCTGGTTCATCATAAATAAGGGGAAAATTTACCCCCTGCCCTACACATTCATCTACTCTTTCTTTCCATTCTTTTTCTAATTCAACAACACTAATTATTACTTCATTACAACTTATCATTTTCTCACTCTCACTTACTGTTTCACTATCTATTTTCAACGTATCACTCTCTGATACCACTTTTTCAATTACATTACCATTTTCAATATTATTGTTACTATTTATCTTACTCTCTACTACCACATTTTTAATTATATTCTCATTTTCAACATTATTTTTCTCACTAGTTACTTGTTTACTATCATTATTATTTTTACTTTTACTCTGTTCTACTGACTCTACTATTCTCTCAATATCTCGTTTCAATTCGTTACAACTATTTTCGCATTTTATTTTTACCTCATCAATATCAAATTTGAGTGCATCAAATTTAGCGTCGAATTTATTCAATTTTATATCGTTATTGTTGAAACGACTATTCATTACATTGAATTTGGTCTCAATTTCATCAAAACGATTATTTAATTCCCTACTTTGTCTGTCTAATTTTATGTCATTATTGTCAAAGCGACTATTTAATTCGTTAAATTTTTTATTCTGTACATGAATGTCCATTGATATGGTTCTTAATATGCTCATTATATCATCGTCTAATTTGTTACATTTTGTTGAGGTCGGGGTTGCTTGAATCCCTGAGTCCTCTGTATTATCTTTTTCATTTGTGTTATTTACATTCATGTTTTTATCGTCTTGACCTACATTCGGTGTTGAATGTATTTCAGGACTACTCATCACAGCTGATTCGTCAGCTTCAGCTGTTTCACTCATCACAGTCGAGTCGGTCAAATCGACTCCGTTCTCTGTATTTTCCATTATTATACTTTTAAATATGTAATTTATTTATTATCTGAACAAGTATTTTTTCCTTATTTTACGTAACTTTACGTATTTTCACTCAACCTCTCAATTACGCTTGTATCTTATTTGTAGGTATGGAATTTCATTTTATTAAATTCGTTCCGGTTCGCGGCGCCATTGAACTGTTATTAATCAATTACATAATAAAATACACAATAAAATTGAATAAACTTCCACTTACCATCACTCAGTAGCCTCGGATTCAGGGTTGCGTCATACGAACGTTAGGTTACAGGCGTAATTTTCAAGGTTGTGTGAATGATTTACACAACACGTTTTTATGAAGAGAATTACCTTTTAATTTAATTTTGAATCATTTAAAAATTTGTTTATAAACTTTACCACATCTGCAATAATTTTGTAAGAATATATTGTTTGGTTACATGATTATCATCCTTGATCTAATGCTACGACTTACCTTAATTTATACACACATATACACAAGACTGCCCAGCCTGCAATTTGGCACACACTCAGACACACATATAAATTTATTTATTGAGTAACATATGTAATAAAGTCCCCCCAGCCCTTACACCGAAACCGACGGCACGTGTTTTGCGCGCGCACTCATTGATAGTTAATTCCTTGTTTTATTTTTTAACCACACTCTTCGATACTGTTCTGCTTGTTAAACTGACCGCGGTCACATACGATTTACTGTTGCTACAACTTTTTTTCTTTGTTAAATTAAAACTTTGGTGACGAGCCTACTTGTAACCAGCACGGTACCATGAACTGCTGCTTGTGGACTGCTCTTGGAACTTGTAATGTAACAGGTACTTTTTACTTTTTGCCGGGAATCAGTGTTTCACTGCCACTACGCTTTCGTCGCTCCGGCTGCATTTGTTGGGAAGTAACCACTTTATATATGGATTGGAGCGGATATGTGTGGATGACCAGAGCTTAATATTAGGCTTGGCTCTGCTGATGTCATTGGAAAGACCGGATTTAGCCATGACTTCCTGCCGCTCAAAAAGCACATTGTGGAATTTTATTCGTCCTAGGACATCCGGTTTTGTGGCTGGCTGCGTCACTCAGATTTGTGGTGATACAGTTGTGTCTATGGGCTGTTTACACAAGTACAGATTTCTGAGAATTTTGAAGGGGGTAAATGCTTCGCTTGCCGGCTTACACAATAACACCTGCGTATCGCTTTTGTCTCACTGTTGCTCAACATCGTGCTGTTGCATGGAAAATATCGTTGCAATGCGTTCTATTATAACGGAATAAATGCTGTTACCCAATAATTTTCACAACTACTTTTTACAAGCCCGCACCAAAATGAAAGAAATAAAAATATAATTATCCCATACTGTTGAAAATAAAAACACCCAAAATTTGACCCGCTACAATACCCCCTCGATGAGAATTCTGCTGTCCACGACAGAAGAAATCTCATCGATAAACCCCGAAGAGGACCGGTGAGGAACTGGTGCCAACAACCCCCTGATTCTGAGTCTCTCGGGTACACGACCCCCCTGGCTCAGCGACCATGGACTCATCCGAACGAGATCACTGGACTTCTCTATAAGAGATCCCAACACCGAGAAATCGATCAGACTCGCACCATAGCACGCCTCGCCTTCTAACATGCTACCCCCAAAAATCCTCAATCCCTGGCTAAAATTATTCCAGCTCCTCAGCCGATGTGGATCCCCTTTTTGCAAGCTGGGCTGCCTTTAGCAGATACTGGGCTCACACACACTCACGTTACATGATACCCTAGCGCATTAAAATAAAAATTTTCTTTTAAAACTTATTATAAATTTAAAAAATTTAAAATTCAAAAAAAAATAATCTTTTATCAAAAAAAATTCTCTTCCTCTTTTTTCTAATTTTTTGTTTCTAATGACTTAACCTAAACATTTCTACTAATATAAACACTTTCTTACTCTAACATGAGAATCACTTATAGTCTACCAATAAAATGTAATACAATAAAATAAACATGGTTAATGCACATATAATAAAAGAATAATTATCTAACATATTCATTCGCTGGCAGGCGAAAAATCACTTTTTTTCCAAAAAATTTTAAAATTTTCAAAAATTTTAAAATCCAAAAAAAAATTTAACTTTATTCATTAAAAAAATTTTTATTACATTTATTTATTAAATAACATTTATTAAAATTATCCAAATATTGGTTTGAGTTAATCAAACAAACAAATTAAAATTGGATTCCTACTATGCACAAGCTTAGTCTGTGTATGACCTCATCAGCTGATCGTAACTAGGTCAAGTCCAAAACCCTTGACCTACATATGTTATCTATAAGTTCTGAAAACACATTGAACATTTGCAATATCCTCACTTGAAATACAAAACATAATAAAATACAACATTTAAAATAAACAAAATATTAATATAATAATCAAGTTGACATTTAAATTATTTAAAATAAACAATTCTTGACTTTACATTATTTTCAAATTTTATCAAAATTCTGTCACTGGTTTAAAATAAAAGCTTTTATATCTTTTATCATAAATCACTCTCTTTTTATTTAATAATCTCTCTATACTTTACTGTGGGTGATATAAATTATTTATTCTCGTTTTTCTGTATTAGATCTGTATGCATATGTAATCTTTACCTCTCCCTATGGCTCTAATATTAATCAACTTCAACTCCCATGACACCCATCTCTACCAAAATATCTACTAATCAAGACACTCTAAGCCCCACTTACCATTTAACACAAATCGCTACCTTCTCTACATATAAAATACTCTCTAACCCTTTGTATAGGATACGTGTTTCCCCGCCCCCAAAAAACTCAATTCCCTTATCTGGCGGCCCGGATTCTCTACCTAAGGCGGCCCCTTCCCCACTAAAATCTATCCCTATCCCGTCCCAACCCTTGTTGCGGACTCCTACATGACACTACCCCCTAATACAAAATTGCCATCCCCAAAAATCTCAATCTCATTACATTACTACGAATACACAAAATAACCTCATTAACTATAAAACATAAATATGTCACTCAAAACCTACATAAATTCTCCATTACAACTGTGTCAACATTAATACTTCACAAACTTCTATAACATACATTAACTCAAAAACAACATTACATCATATTCATTATTTCAACTTCACTTGGAATTCAATTGTGACAGATATATTTGTCCCATAAAATATTCATCACCCATGAATTATCTCTTAATACTTTGCATAAATTATTGTTATTTTATTTCTCGTATTCTTTTTATAATATATTCAAAATATCTGTAGTACATTAAACATTAATTACTTGTAACATTTACAAACCAATATACCAGTGACGTTATAGCTGATCAGCTGATCCTCCTAACACCATGAAAATACATCTTAAAATTGAACAAATTACATGGAATATACATATTTATTTTTATTTATTCTCACTTCTCACCTCATTGTTTCCCCTTTTTCTGATTCTGATGCTTATGTTAACCTGCCAGACGATTTACTTATTGGCTTAAACAAATACACACATAATAAAATTACATATTCTTATCAATGCTTATCTAATAGACAACAATAACATAATACACTTAAACTTATAGCATGAACACCTTAATTTACGAGTCTGAGCATATAATTATGTGGACAGAGCACAAGCATTTTTGATTGGGTTAAACCTTGAATAAGCAAAACTTTTACGTCATAGAATTTTAAATTCGTGACTCCTTTGCGTCACCTCCCAGCCACACACACTATTTCAGATTATGGAGGACTGTCTCGCCCTTTCGCTTCCACAGAGACGGTATATTTTGGAGCAGGTTTTTTACCTCTCCGTGTCTCTGCTTCCGCTGTTAAGTTTAAATTGGTGAACATCAACATGTTCTGGTTAATAATCATGCACCCTTAGAACGGATCTACCACCGGTCTTGCTGTTCCTCCTCGAACAGAGTGGCAGCCGCTGTTCCCTAGTTCCGGAGATTTCCTCTAATTGTCCCCCCATTAAATTTCAAATCTGTACCAATTTCAAGTCAGCTATGGTCAAGGGACTTGATATGACCACAGCTGGCCGCTAGCCAAAACCACGGTTAGTGCTGGTAAGGCAGTAACCGCCCGAAAAGTCGAGGAAATCTAACTTTAATTTAATTGCCTGTTACACCTCACTACTATGTGCGACACGGTAGTTTGGCAGTGTGTACACTTTAATTTACACTGATAAGGTGTGCCACACATTTATCGCCCTTTTGGCCTCCGATGGAGGTAACACTCACTGTTACCCCCAACCCATTTCGCTATTTGCGAGAGCACAGGCAACCCCCACAATAGCCACTTAATAGCTAATTAATTTATTAACAATTGAAAATTAAACTTTCTACATTTGCAGTTCCACGCTCCATTGTTCTGTCACTTCATTGAGCACCAATCTACCCCCCAAAATCATCCCCACTTCTGGTATTGACAACAAGTTTTTATTTTTTTTTTATTTTTTTTTTTATTTTTTTTTTTTAAGTTCATTGTTAAAAGCCTTGTTTCTATTAATTTGATTAATTTAATGGTGTTTAATTTCTCAAACTGTAAGTTACAATAATTACCTCATTATTATTTTATCAAAATTTTTCTTTAATTCTTTTATGTCACAATAGAGTTTTGTTATGGTCACCAAGTCTGTCTGTAGGCATTAGTCACAACACACCACTCCAACACACCTGCTTACTGTTTACATGAACACAGTTGTGTGCCAGACTTGTATAAACAACAGTTATAAACCTTCTCAGTTTCAGCTATCATAGACTAAACACTTTGGGTTACTTCATATACTGACATATCTGCTTGCTACACTTTTCAAATTTTATAAATCTTTTAGATAACATATTTGTCTCTTACATTTTTATTCCAGTTTAGATCAGTTATATTTTTTATTCATTAATAAAATTGACCCTTTTAAATTATTTATTTAACTTGACAATTCTTTAACAATCTCCACTCAAAACAGTGTGATTTTAATTACAGCTGTATGAAGTTAATGTATAAAATATGTAAAATTACAATTTCCATTTGAATCAAAATGAATTTACACAGCACTAGCCTCTGCAATATTAAGTTACTCCAGGGACGTCTATACTTCAATTTCATCTCTTAATACATTCAAAACAATTTCCATGACTTTAATTACCATTTTCAAAATGATTCTACGTGATTAAATGTTTCAGTTTTTCTTAATATTTCAATAAGTTTTACAAACCTTACATCATTGGTTCTAATCTCTCTTTAACTTCCTCCACAATCACATTCTTAATACCAATATACCGTACTCCTAACCTAACATAGCAGGTACCACAATTAATAATTGAACCCTTTGGTTACATAAGTTTACTTTAAAATATTTTACAAAATTATTTTTTCTTAATTCATATTATACTTCTTATAATATTTATACTTATTATTTTTTCTTAATTACCTGTAAATAGGTTGTGCTTTACTTGTACAGAATCATTGTTTCTATGTTTACTCTAAGGGGAGGGTTAGGGAAATCGGGAAGATAAAAGGGATAAGGATTATTAAAAGGTCAAGAACTAGGACTAAAGGTAGGGACAAAGCTTCCTCCGAAAATAACGGTACATGGAGAAAACCAAGGCTCGCGTGGGCAGGGGCGCGTCCCTGAAATAGACGAACCCCACTGGGACAAGTGGGGAACACCTATCCGCTACCACTTACTGTTTTATATTATTCAGAATTATTTATCTAACGTTTTACACACAAATAAATTTACTAAACATGTATTTACAATCCTTCATCAATAATTATTCAGTTATATCACACTTCAATATCTAAAATCAGCTAGGTCATTACCATATATTAACATATTTAAAATTGTTCACTTATGAATTTCAACCTCCATCGTCAAAAATTAATCGGGGTTTCAAATAACAATTTTCAATTTTATTACCACACAAATGACTGGTTTGTGTGTGGTAACCATACAAACTAAACTGATTTATTTTATCCACATAATCATTAAACAAGTCAACATTAAGTACATTGGTTAAGTCTCCATCAGTAATATTCGTTATCGAGTCAGTTATTTTTTCTTCATAAAGTACATTATTATTATTTAAACATGTATTATCAAAATAATCTCCACTCTCTATTTTAACAGGTAAGTATTTCATATCGACTAACATCTCTTTCAGAAACTCATTGTAGTCTCTCATTAGTTTATATAATTCTATTTCGTTCTCTATCAACAACTCTCTCTCAAAACATCTTTCATCATCATAACACCATATCACACTTTTATCATTCCACGCAGAGGGTACAAAATTATTCAGCAAAATTAAACAATTCAAATCTTTCACTAATAAGGGTCTCTTGCCCAAAAATAACACTCTTGAACACTCTGGTTCATCATAAATAAGGGGAAAATTTACCCCCTGCCCTACACATTCATCTACTCTTTCTTTCCATTCTTTTTCTAATTCAACAACACTAATTATTACTTCATTACAACTTATCATTTTCTCACTCTCACTTACTGTTTCACTATCTATTTTCAACGTATCACTCTCTGATACCACTTTTTCAATTACATTACCATTTTCAATATTATTGTTACTATTTATCTTACTCTCTACTACCACATTTTTAATTATATTCTCATTTTCAACATTATTTTTCTCACTAGTTACTTGTTTACTATCATTATTATTTTTACTTTTACTCTGTTCTACTGACTCTACTATTCTCTCAATATCTCGTTTCAATTCGTTACAACTATTTTCGCATTTTATTTTTACCTCATCAATATCAAATTTGAGTGCATCAAATTTAGCGTCGAATTTATTCAATTTTATATCGTTATTGTTGAAACGACTATTCATTACATTGAATTTGGTCTCAATTTCATCAAAACGATTATTTAATTCCCTACTTTGTCTGTCTAATTTTATGTCATTATTGTCAAAGCGACTATTTAATTCGTTAAATTTTTTATTCTGTACATGAATGTCCATTGATATGGTTCTTAATATGCTCATTATATCATCGTCTAATTTGTTACATTTTGTTGAGGTCGGGGTTGCTTGAATCCCTGAGTCCTCTGTATTATCTTTTTCATTTGTGTTATTTACATTCATGTTTTTATCGTCTTGACCTACATTCGGTGTTGAATGTATTTCAGGACTACTCATCACAGCTGATTCGTCAGCTTCAGCTGTTTCACTCATCACAGTCGAGTCGGACAAATCGACTCCGTTCTCTGTATTTTCCATTATTATACTTTTAAATATGTAATTTATTTATTATCTGAACAAGTATTTTTTCCTTATTTTACGTAACTTTACGTATTTTCACTCAACCTCTCAATTACGCTTGTATCTTATTTGTAGGTATGGAATTTCATTTTATTAAATTCGTTCCGGTTCGCGGCGCCATTGAACTGTTATTAATCAATTACATAATAAAATACACAATAAAATTGAATAAACTTCCACTTACCATCACTCAGTAGCCTCGGATTCAGGGTTGCGTCATACGAACGTTAGGTTACAGGCGTAATTTTCAAGGTTGTGTGAATGATTTACACAACACGTTTTTATGAAGAGAATTACCTTTTAATTTAATTTTGAATCATTTAAAAATTTGTTTATAAACTTTACCACATCTGCAATAATTTTGTAAGAATATATTGTTTGGTTACATGATTATCATCCTTGATCTAATGCTACGACTTACCTTAATTTATACACACATATACACAAGACTGCCCAGCCTGCAATTTGGCACACACTCAGACACACATATAAATTTATTTATTGAGTAACATATGTAATAAAGTCCCCCCAGCCCTTACACCGAAACCGACGGCACGTGTTTTGCGCGCGCACTCATTGATAGTTAATTCCTTGTTTTATTTTTTAACCACACTCTTCGATACTGTTCTGCTTGTTAAACTGACCGCGGTCACATACGATTTACTGTTGCTACAACTTTTTTTCTTTGTTAAATTAAAACTTTGGTGACGAGCCTACTTGTAACCAGCACGGTACCATGAACTGCTGCTTGTGGACTGCTCTTGGAACTTGTAATGTAACAGGTACTTTTTACTTTTTGCCGGGAATCAGTGTTTCACTGCCACTACGCTTTCGTCGCTCCGGCTGCATTTGTTGGGAAGTAACCACTTTATATATGGATTGGAGCGGATATGTGTGGATGACCAGAGCTTAATATTAGGCTTGGCTCTGCTGATGTCATTGGAAAGACCGGATTTAGCCATGACTTCCTGCCGCTCAAAAAGCACATTGTGGAATTTTATTCGTCCTAGGACATCCGGTTTTGTGGCTGGCTGCGTCACTCAGATTTGTGGTGATACAGTTGTGTCTATGGGCTGTTTACACAAGTACAGATTTCTGAGAATTTTGAAGGGGGTAAATGCTTCGCTTGCCGGCTTACACAATAACACCTGCGTATCGCTTTTGTCTCACTGTTGCTCAACATCGTGCTGTTGCATGGAAAATATCGTTGCAATGCGTTCTATTATAACGGAATAAATGTTGTTACCCAATAATTTTCACAACTTCTTTTTACAAGCCCGCACCAAAATGAAAGAAATAAAAATATAATTATCCCATACTGTTGAAAATAAAAACACCCAAAATTTGACCCGCTACAATACCCCCTCGATGAGAATTCTGCTGTCCACGACAGAAGAAATCTCATCGATAAACCCCGAAGAGGACCGGTGAGGAACTGGTGCCAACAACCCCCTGATTCTGAGTCTCTCGGGTACACTACCCCCCTGGCTCAGCGACCATGGACTCATCCGAACGAGATCACTGGACTTCTCTATAAGAGATCCCAACACCGAGAAATCGATCAGACTCGCACCATAGCACGCCTCGCCTTCTAACATGCTACCCCCAAAAATCCTCAATCCCTGGCTAAAATTATTCCAGCTCCTCAGCCGATGTGGATCCCCTTTTTGCAAGCTGGGCTGCCTTTAGCAGATACTGGGCTCACACACACTCACGTTACATGATACCCTAGCGCATTAAAATAAAAATTTTCTTTTAAAACTTATTATAAATTTAAAAAATTTAAAATTCAAAAAAAAATAATCTTTTATCAAAAAAAATTCTCTTCCTCTTTTTTCTAATTTTTTGTTTCTAATGACTTAACCTAAACATTTCTACTAATATAAACACTTTCTTACTCTAACATGAGAATCACTTATAGTCTACCAATAAAATGTAATACAATAAAATAAACATGGTTAATGCACATATAATAAAAGAATAATTATCTAACATATTCATTCGCTGGCAGGCGAAAAATCACTTTTTTTTTCCAAAAAATTTTAAAATTTTCAAAAATTTTAAAATCCAAAAAAAAATTTAACTTTATTCATTAAAAAAATTTTTATTACATTTATTTATTAAATAACATTTATTAAAATTATCCAAATATTGGTTTGAGTTAATCAAACAAACAAATTAAAATTGGATTCCTACTATGCACAAGCTTAGTCTGTGTATGACCTCATCAGCTGATCGTAACTAGGTCAAGTCCAAAACCCTTGACCTACATATGTTATCTATAAGTTCTGAAAACACATTGAACATTTGCAATATCCTCACTTGAAATACAAAACATAATAAAATACAACATTTAAAATAAACAAAATATTAATATAATAATCAAGTTGACATTTAAATTATTTAAAATAAACAATTCTTGACTTTACATTATTTTCAAATTTTATCAAAATTCTGTCACTGGTTTAAAATAAAAGCTTTTATATCTTTTATCATAAATCACTCTCTTTTTATTTAATAATCTCTCTATACTTTACTGTGGGTGATATAAATTATTTATTCTCGTTTTTCTGTATTAGATCTGTATGCATGTGTAATCTTTACCTCTCCCTATGGCTCTAATATTAATCAACTTCAACTCCCATGACACCCATCTCTACCAAAATATCTACTAATCAAGACACTCTAAGCCCCACTTACCATTTAACACAAATCGCTACCTTCTCTACATATAAAATACTCTCTAACCCTTTGTATAGGATACGTGTTTTCCCGGCCCCAAAAAACTCAATTCTCTTATCTAGCGGCCCGGATTCTCTACCTAAGGCGGCCCCTTCCCCACTAAAATCTATCCCTATCCCGTCCCAACCCTTGTTGCGGACTCCTACATGACACTACCCCCTAATACAAAATTGCCATCCCCAAAAATCTCAATCTCATTACATTACTACGAATACACAAAATAACCTCATTAACTATAAAACATAAATATGTCACTCAAAACCTACATAAATTCTCCATTACAACTGTGTCAACATTAATACTTCACAAACTTCTATAACATACATTAACTCAAAAACAACATTACATCATATTCATTATTTCAACTTCACTTGGAATTCAATTGTGACAGATATATTTGTCCCATAAAATATTCATCACCCATGAATTATCTCTTAATACTTTGCATAAATTATTGTTATTTTATTTCTCGTATTCTTTTTATAATATATTCAAAATATCTGTAGTACATTAAACATTAATTACTTGTAACATTTACAAACCAATATACCAGTGACGTTATAGCTGATCAGCTGATCCTCCTAACACCATGAAAATACATCTTAAAATTGAACAAATTACATGGAATATACATATTTATTTTTATTTATTCTCACTTCTCACCTCATTGTTTCCCCTTTTTCTGATTCTGATGCTTATGTTAACCTGCCAGACGATTTACTTATTGGCTTAAACAAATACACACATAATAAAATTACATATTCTTATCAATGCTTATCTAATAGACAACAATAACATAATACACTTAAACTTATAGCATGAACACCTTAATTTACGAGTCTGAGCATATAATTATGTGGACAGAGCACAAGCATTTTTGATTGGGTTAAACCTTGAATAAGCAAAACTTTTACGTCATAGAATTTTAAATTCGTGACTCCTTTGCGTCACCTCCCAGCCACACACACTATTTCAGATTATGGAGGACTGTCTCGCCCTTTCGCTTCCACAGAGACGGTATATTTTGGAGCAGGTTTTTTACCTCTCCGTGTCTCTGCTTCCGCTGTTAAGTTTAAATTGGTGAACATCAACATGTTCTGGTTAATAATCATGCACCCTTAGAACGGATCTACCACCGGTCTTGCTGTTCCTCCTCGAACAGAGTGGCAGCCGCTGTTCCCTAGTTCCGGAGATTTCCTCTAATTGTCCCCCCATTAAATTTCAAATCTGTACCAATTTCAAGTCAGCTATGGTCAAGGGACTTGATATGACCACAGCTGGCCGCTAGCCAAAACCACGGTTAGTGCTGGTAAGGCAGTAACCGCCCGAAAAGTCGAGGAAATCTAACTTTAATTTAATTGCCTGTTACACCTCACTACTATGTGCGACACGGTAGTTTGGCAGTGTGTACACTTTAATTTACACTGATAAGGTGTGCCGCACATTTATCGCCCTTTTGGCCTCCGATGGAGGTAACACTCACTGTTACCCCCAACCCATTTCGCTATTTGCGAGAGCACAGGCAACCCCCACAATAGCCACTTAATAGCTAATTAATTTATTAACAATTGAAAATTAAACTTTCTACATTTGCAGTTCCACGCTCCATTGTTCTGTCACTTCATTGAGCACCAATCTACCCCCCAAAATCATCCCCACTTCTGGTATTGACAACAAGTTTTTATTTTTTTTTTATTTTTTTTTTTATTTTTTTTTTTTTTAAGTTCATTGTTAAAAGCCTTGTTTCTATTAATTTGATTAATTTAATGGTGTTTAATTTCTCAAACTGTAAGTTACAATAATTACCTCATTATTATTTTATCAAAATTTTTCTTTAATTCTTTTATGTCACAATAGAGTTTTGTTATGGTCACCAAGTCTGTCTGTAGGCATTAGTCACAACATACCACTCCAACACACCTGCTTACTGTTTACATGAACACAGTTGTGTGCCAGACTTGTATAAACAACAGTTATAAACCTTCTCAGTTTCAGCTATCATAGACTAAACACTTTGGGTTACTTCATATACTGACATATCTGCTTGCTACACTTTTCAAATTTTATAAATCTTTTAGATAACATATTTGTCTCTTACATTTTTATTCCAGTTTAGATCAGTTATATTTTTTATTCATTAATAAAATTGACCCTTTTAAATTATTTATTTAACTTGACAATTCTTTAACAATCTCCACTCAAAACAGTGTGATTTTAATTACAGCTGTATGAAGTTAATGTATAAAATATGTAAAATTACAATTTCCATTTGAATCAAAATGAATTTACACAGCACTAGCCTCTGCAATATTAAGTTACTCCAGGGACGTCTATACTTCAATTTCATCTCTTAATACATTCAAAACAATTTCCATGACTTTAATTACCATTTTCAAAATGATTCTACGTGATTAAATGTTTCAGTTTTTCTTAATATTTCAATAAGTTTTACAAACCTTACATCATTGGTTCTAATCTCTCTTTAACTTCCTCCACAATCACATTCTTAATACCAATATACCGTACTCCTAACCTAACATAGCAGGTACCACAATTAATAATTGAACCCTTTGGTTACATAAGTTTACTTTAAAATATTTTACAAAATTATTTTTTCTTAATTCATATTATACTTCTTATAATATTTATACTTATTATTTTTTCTTAATTACCTGTAAATAGGTTGTGCTTTACTTGTACAGAATCATTGTTTCTATGTTTACTCTAAGGGGAGGGTTAGGGAAATCGGGAAGATAAAAGGGATAAGGATTATTAAAAGGTCAAGAACTAGGACTAAAGGTAGGGACAAAGCTTCCTCCGAAAATAACGGTACATGGAGAAAACCAAGGCTCGCGTGGGCAGGGGCGCGTCCCTGAAATAGACGAACCCCACTGGGACAAGTGGGGAACACCTATCCGCTACCACTTACTGTTTTATATTATTCAGAATTATTTATCTAACGTTTTACACACAAATAAATTTACTAAACATGTATTTACAATCCTTCATCAATAATTATTCAGTTATATCACACTTCAATATCTAAAATCAGCTAGGTCATTACCATATATTAACATATTTAAAATTGTTCACATATGAATTTCAACCTCCATCGTCAAAAATTAATCGGGGTTTCAAATAACAATTTTCAATTTTATTACCACACAAATGACTGGTTTGTGTGTGGTAACCATACAAACTAAACTGATTTATTTTATCCACATAATCATTAAACAAGTCAACATTAAGTACATTGGTTAAGTCTCCATCAGTAATATTCATTATCGAGTCAGTTATTTTTTCTTCATAAAGTACATTATTATTATTTAAACATGTATTATCAAAATAATCTCCACTCTCTATTTTAACAGGTAAGTATTTCATATCGACTAACATCTCTTTCAACTCATTGTAGTCTCTCATTAGTTTATATAATTCTATTTCGTTCTCTATCAACAACTCTCTCTCAAAACATCTTTCATCATCATAACACCATATCACACTTTTATCATTCCACGCAGAGGGTACAAAATTATTCAGCAAAATTAAACAATTCAAATCTTTCACTAATAAGGGTCTCTTGCCCAAAAATAACACTCTTGAACACTCTGGTTCATCATAAATAAGGGGAAAATTTACCCCCTGCCCTACACATTCATCTACTCTTTCTTTCCATTCTTTTTCTAATTCAACAACACTAATTATTACTTCATTACAACTTATCATTTTCTCACTCTCACTTACTGTTTCACTATCTATTTTCAACGTATCACTCTCTGATACCACCTTTTCAATTACATTACCATTTTCAATATTATTGTTACTATTTATCTTACTCTCTACTACCACATTTTTAATTATATTCTCATTTTCAACATTATTTTTCTCACTAGTTACTTGTTTACTATCATTATTATTTTTACTTTTACTCTGTTCTACTGACTCTACTATTCTCTCAATATCTCGTTTCAATTCGTTACAACTATTTTCGCATTTTATTTTTACCTCATCAATATCAAATTTGAGTGCATCAAATTTAGCGTCGAATTTATTCAATTTTATATCGTTATTGTTGAAACGACTATTCATTACATTGAATTTGGTCTCAATTTCATCAAAACGATTATTTAATTCCCTACTTTGTCTGTCTAATTTTATGTCATTATTGTCAAAGCGACTATTTAATTCGTTAAATTTTTTATTCTGTACATGAATGTCCATTGATATGGTTCTTAATATGCTCATTATATCATCGTCTAATTTGTTACATTTTGTTGAGGTCGGGGTTGCTTGAATCCCTGAGTCCTCTGTATTATCTTTTTCATTTGTGTTATTTACATTCATGTTTTTATCGTCTTGACCTACATTCGGTGTTGAATGTATTTCAGGACTACTCATCACAGCTGATTCGTCAGCTTCAGCTGTTTCACTCATCACAGTCGAGTCGGACAAATCGACTCCGTTCTCTGTATTTTCCATTATTATACTTTTAAATATGTAATTTATTTATTATCTGAACAAGTATTTTTTCCTTATTTTACGTAACTTTACGTATTTTCACTCAACCTCTCAATTACGCTTGTATCTTATTTGTAGGTATGGAATTTCATTTTATTAAATTCGTTCCGGTTCGCGGCGCCATTGAACTGTTATTAATCAATTACATAATAAAATACACAATAAAATTGAATAAACTTCCACTTACCATCACTCAGTAGCCTCGGATTCAGGGTTGCGTCATACGAACGTTAGGTTACAGGCGTAATTTTCAAGGTTGTGTGAATGATTTACACAACACGTTTTTATGAAGAGAATTACCTTTTAATTTAATTTTGAATCATTTAAAAATTTGTTTATAAACTTTACCACATCTGCAATAATTTTGTAAGAATATATTGTTTGGTTACATGATTATCATCCTTGATCTAATGCTACGACTTACCTTAATTTATACACACATATACACAAGACTGCCCAGCCTGCAATTTGGCACACACTCAGACACACATATAAATTTATTTATTGAGTAACATATGTAATAAAGTCCCCCCAGCCCTTACACCGAAACCGACGGCACGTGTTTTGCGCGCGCACTCATTGATAGTTAATTCCTTGTTTTATTTTTTAACCACACTCTTCGATACTGTTCTGCTTGTTAAACTGACCGCGGTCACATACGATTTACTGTTGCTACAACTTTTTTTCTTTGTTAAATTAAAACTTTGGTGACGAGCCTACTTGTAACCAGCACGGTACCGTGAACTGCTGCTTGTGGACTCCTCTTGGAACTTGTAATGTAACAGGTACTTTTTACTTTTTGCCGGGAATCAGTGTTTCACTGCCACTACGCTTTCGTCGCTCCGGCTGCATTTGTTGGGAAGTAACCACTTTATATATGGATTGGAGCGGATATGTGTGGATGACCAGAGCTTAATATTAGGCTTGGCTCTGCTGATGTCATTGGAAAGACCGGATTTAGCCATGACTTCCTGCCGCTCAAAAAGCACATTGTGGAATTTTATTCGTCCTAGGACATCCGGTTTTGTGGCTGGCTGCGTCACTCAGATTTGTGGTGATACAGTTGTGTCTATGGGCTGTTTACACAAGTACAGATTTCTGAGAATTTTGAAGGGGGTAAATGCTTCGCTTGCCGGCTTACACAATAACACCTGCGTATCGCTTTTGTCTCACTGTTGCTCAACATCGTGCTGTTGCATGGAAAATATCGTTGCAATGCGTTCTATTATAACGGAATAAATGTTGTTACCCAATAATTTTCACAACTTCTTTTTACAAGCCCGCACCAAAATGAAAGAAATAAAAATATAATTATCCCATACTGTTGAAAATAAAAACACCCAAAATTTGACCCGCTACAATTTTGGTGAAGATCGGTTAAGGGAAAGGGGTAGTTTACCTGCAACATTTTATGTTTTTAAAGGGTAATTTTATTTTTATGACGAATGATTACTGCCGTAAATTCAAACAAAATCAAATACTTTTTTGCACACCTTCCTGAATTATAGAGTACTGAAGGTTTGTTGATTTTTGTGAATATCGGTTAAGAGAAAAGGGTAGTTTACCTGCAACATTTTATGTTTTAAAAGGGTAATTTCATTTTTATGACGAATGATAACTGCCGCATATTCAAAGAGAATCAAATAATTTTTGCATACATTCCTGAAGTTTTAAGTACTCAAAGTCTGTTGATTTTGGTGAAGATCGGTTAAGGGAAAGGGGTAGTTTACCAGCAACATTTTATGTTTTAACAAGGTCAATTTTTTCTATGACGAACGATAACTGCCGTAAATTCAAACAGAATCAAATACTTTCTTGCACACCTTCCTGAATTATATTCTTAATCCACAAGATATCCATAGGTGTAGAGGACGAGTTCTGTTTGATGTACTGAAGAGCAACATCAAAAGCTTTCTTGGCTTCCGTATGTGATACACGGGCAGGCGGTTTGTCATCATCATCAGGGTCTTCATTTACGGTTGCTTCATCAACTTGCGAAATAGCGGCAACGATCTGATCGTCATTTAGTTCTTCATTAGTTTCACAATCTTCATCACATTTAGCAATCCACTCATCAACGTCATTTGCTTGGATATCATGTTGCAAAGTTTGTAAGTCGTTTACAATTTCCGGTGTATCTGTGTCTTGCTCATTCCCAGTTTGTTCACTCTCGATCATCATTTCCGGCCAAAGTTTATGCCAAGATTTTTACAGCGTTTCAGGTTTCATTTCATCCCATGACTCGGCTATTGCGTAAATTGCATCTTTGATACTAAAGGATTTCATAGCTTCAAAAAGGTTACAGCCTTCTCCTGTCTTTTCCAAAATCGAGCTGATGTACTTTCGGCAATAACGCTTTTTCAGTCACTCGATCACTCATTGATCCATTGGTTGGATAAGGGAAGTTACATTGGGTGGAAGGAATGCAGCTTTTATTTATCCTTTTATCAGTTCTTCTTCAGAAGGGTGTGATATCTAACAACAACAGAGCGCGAACAGGAAGTTTTTGGGCCTTTAAGTTTTTTTCAACAGCAGGCACAAATTTGTCAAAAAACCATGACTTAAAAAGTGAACAGTCCAGCCAAGCTGATTTTTGGTTGCGGTAATAAACTGGTAGCGATGATAAATTCATGTTCTTGAACGACCTTGGCGTTTTGGACTTGCCAATGACGAAAAGCGGAAGCTTGTGTGTACCGTTAGCATTGCTGCAAGTAGCAACGGTTAGCCTGTCTTTGGCAAGTTTTGATTCTAGTATCACGGTCTCATTTGATGCAGCAAGTGTTTTTGTCGGTAACATTCTATAGTTTAGGCCAGTTTCATCTATATTATAGACTTGGTCAGGTGCTAATTCATTTTCTTCAACCATTTTTTTAAATCTCAAAGAAAACTCTTTGCGACTTTTTAGTGCTTTCTCGCCCTCTACCATCACCGTACAAGATTCAATATCCTTTCTATTTTTTCTCCAGTCCTTTATTGTAGTGACTCCCACATTGAGTTCCTTAGCAATTTTTTGGAGTGATTCCCCCTTGTCCAGTCTCTGTAGCACTTTTAATTTTTCACTTAAAGGAAGAGTAACGTGTTTACGTTTTGCTCCTGACATAATGCAAAATCTACAACAGTATGCACACAAGTATTAAAAGTGTAAAAAAATATTTGTAAACACTAAAACTGTCACCAATTACTACACACACCAATTCACACAGGACGAGTAATTAGCACGCACTAGACACTAGATGCCGGCTCACTGAGACAGCAAAACAACTGACAAGTATGTAAACAAGCTGGTGAGTCATCAACAAGTCGGTGCCTGAGCCACGGTCGGACCAGCCGGGGGTCGGACTAGAGAGGTTTTACTGTATGGTGATGGCAAAAAAATCGTGTTCGAGATAATTGCAGATTCTGATTGTACTACCCTCAAAACATGATAAAAAATCATTTTTTGTAAAGTGTCTGTCTGTGTGTCTGTAGATTTTTTTTCTATGCCAAACGATAACAGCCGCAAATTCAAACAGAATCAAATCATTTTTTGCATACAGGCCTGAATTGTTGAGTACTCAAGACTTGTTGTTTTTGGTGAAGATCGGTTAAGGGAAAGGGGTAGTTTACCTGCAACATTTTATGTTTTAAAAGGGCAATTTTATTTTTATGACGAATTATAACTGCTGTAAATTCAAACAGAATCAAATACTTTTTTGCACACCTTCCTAAATTATAGAGTACTCAAGGTCTGTTGATTTTGAACTGTTATTAATCAATTACATAATAAAATACACAATAAAATTGAATAAACTTCCACTTACCATCACTCAGTAGCCTCGGATTCAGGGTTGCGTCATACGAACGTTAGGTTACAGGCGTAATTTTCAAGGTTGTGTGAATGATTTACACAACACGTTTTTATGAAGAGAATTACCTTTTAATTTAATTTTGAATCATTTAAAAATTTGTTTATAAACTTTACCACATCTGCAATAATTTTGTAAGAATATATTGTTTGGTTACATGATTATCATCCTTGATCTAATGCTACGACTTACCTTAATTTATACACACATATACACAAGACTGCCCAGCCTGCAATTTGGCACACACTCAGACACACATATAAATTTATTTATTGAGTAACATATGTAATAAAGTCCCCCCAGCCCTTACACCGAAACCGACGGCACGTGTTTTGCGCGCGCACTCATTGATAGTTAATTCCTTGTTTTATTTTTTAACCACACTCTTCGATACTGTTCTGCTTGTTAAACTGACCGCGGTCACATACGATTTACTGTTGCTACAACTTTTTTTCTTTGTTAAATTAAAACTTTGGTGACGAGCCTACTTGTAACCAGCACGGTACCGTGAACTGCTGCTTGTGGACTCCTCTTGGAACTTGTAATGTAACAGGTACTTTTTACTTTTTGCCGGGAATCAGTGTTTCACTGCCACTACGCTTTCGTCGCTCCGGCTGCATTTGTTGGGAAGTAACCACTTTATATATGGATTGGAGCGGATATGTGTGGATGACCAGAGCTTAATATTAGGCTTGGCTCTGCTGATGTCATTGGAAAGACCGGATTTAGCCATGACTTCCTGCCGCTCAAAAAGCACATTGTGGAATTTTATTCGTCCTAGGACATCCGGTTTTGTGGCTGGCTGCGTCACTCAGATTTGTGGTGATACAGTTGTGTCTATGGGCTGTTTACACAAGTACAGATTTCTGAGAATTTTGAAGGGGGTAAATGCTTCGCTTGCCGGCTTACACAATAACACCTGCGTATCGCTTTTGTCTCACTGTTGCTCAACATCGTGCTGTTGCATGGAAAATATCGTTGCAATGCGTTCTATTATAACGGAATAAATGTTGTTACCCAATAATTTTCACAACTTCTTTTTACAAGCCCGCACCAAAATGAAAGAAATAAAAATATAATTATCCCATACTGTTGAAAATAAAAACACCCAAAATTTGACCCGCTACAATTTTGGTGAAGATCGGTTAAGGGAAAGGGGTAGTTTACCTGCAACATTTTATGTTTTTAAAGGGTAATTTTATTTTTATGACGAATGATTACTGCCGTAAAATCAAATACTTTTTTGCACACCTTCCTGAATTATAGAGTACTGAAGGTTTGTTGATTTTTGTGAATATCGGTTAAGAGAAAAGGGTAGTTTACCTGCAACATTTTATGTTTTAAAAGGGTAATTTCATTTTTATGACGAATGATAACTGCCGCATATTCAAAGAGAATCAAATAATTTTTGCATACATTCCTGAAGTTTTAAGTACTCAAAGTCTGTTGATTTTGGTGAAGATCGGTTAAGGGAAAGGGGTAGTTTACCAGCAACATTTTATGTTTTAACAAGGTCAATTTTTTCTATGACGAACGATAACTGCCGTAAATTCAAACAGAATCAAATACTTTCTTGCACACCTTCCTGAATTATAGAGTACTCAAGGCCTGTTGATTTTGGTGAAGATCGGTTAAGATAAAGGGTAGTTTACCTGCAACGTTTTATGTTTTAAAGGGGTAATTTCATTTTTATGACGAATGATAACTGCCGCATATTCAAAGAGAATCAAATAATTTTTTGCATACGTCCTGAAGTTTTAAGTACTCAAGGTTTGTTGATTTTGGTGAAGCTCGGTTAAGGGAAAGGGGTAGTTTTCCTGCAACATTTTATGTTTTAACAAGGGTAATTTTATTTTTATGACGAATTATAACTGCTGTAAATTCAAACAGAATCAAATACTTTTTTGCACACCTTCCTAAATTATAGAGTACTCAAGGTCTGTTGATTTTGAACTGTTATTAATCAATTACATAATAAAATACACAATAAAATTGAATAAACTTCCACTTACCATCACTCAGTAGCCTCGGATTCAGGGTTGCGTCATACGAACGTTAGGTTACAGGCGTAATTTTCAAGGTTGTGTGAATGATTTACACAACACGTTTTTATGAAGAGAATTACCTTTTAATTTAATTTTGAATCATTTAAAAATTTGTTTATAAACTTTACCACATCTGCAATAATTTTGTAAGAATATATTGTTTGGTTACATGATTATCATCCTTGATCTAATGCTACGACTTACCTTAATTTATACACACATATACACAAGACTGCCCAGCCTGCAATTTGGCACACACTCAGACACACATATAAATTTATTTATTGAGTAACATATGTAATAAAGTCCCCCCAGCCCTTACACCGAAACCGACGGCACGTGTTTTGCGCGCGCACTCATTGATAGTTAATTCCTTGTTTTATTTTTTAACCACACTCTTCGATACTGTTCTGCTTGTTAAACTGACCGCGGTCACATACGATTTACTGTTGCTACAACTTTTTTTCTTTGTTAAATTAAAACTTTGGTGACGAGCCTACTTGTAACCAGCACGGTACCGTGAACTGCTGCTTGTGGACTCCTCTTGGAACTTGTAATGTAACAGGTACTTTTTACTTTTTGCCGGGAATCAGTGTTTCACTGCCACTACGCTTTCGTCGCTCCGGCTGCATTTGTTGGGAAGTAACCACTTTATATATGGATTGGAGCGGATATGTGTGGATGACCAGAGCTTAATATTAGGCTTGGCTCTGCTGATGTCATTGGAAAGACCGGATTTAGCCATGACTTCCTGCCGCTCAAAAAGCACATTGTGGAATTTTATTCGTCCTAGGACATCCGGTTTTGTGGCTGGCTGCGTCACTCAGATTTGTGGTGATACAGTTGTGTCTATGGGCTGTTTACACAAGTACAGATTTCTGAGAATTTTGAAGGGGGTAAATGCTTCGCTTGCCGGCTTACACAATAACACCTGCGTATCGCTTTTGTCTCACTGTTGCTCAACATCGTGCTGTTGCATGGAAAATATCGTTGCAATGCGTTCTATTATAACGGAATAAATGTTGTTACCCAATAATTTTCACAACTTCTTTTTACAAGCCCGCACCAAAATGAAAGAAATAAAAATATAATTATCCCATACTGTTGAAAATAAAAACACCCAAAATTTGACCCGCTACAATTTTGGTGAAGATCGGTTAAGGGAAAGGGGTAGTTTACCTGCAACATTTTATGTTTTTAAAGGGTAATTTTATTTTTATGACGAATGATTACTGCCGTAAATTCAAACAAAATCAAATACTTTTTTGCACACCTTCCTGAATTATAGAGTACTGAAGGTTTGTTGATTTTTGTGAATATCGGTTAAGAGAAAAGGGTAGTTTACCTGCAACATTTTATGTTTTAAAAGGGTAATTTCATTTTTATGACGAATGATAACTGCCGCATATTCAAAGAGAATCAAATAATTTTTGCATACATTCCTGAAGTTTTAAGTACTCAAAGTCTGTTGATTTTGGTGAAGATCGGTTAAGGGAAAGGGGTAGTTTACCAGCAACATTTTATGTTTTAACAAGGTCAATTTTTTCTATGACGAACGATAACTGCCGTAAATTCAAACAGAATCAAATACTTTCTTGCACACCTTCCTGAATTATATTCTTAATCCACAAGATATCCATAGGTGTAGAGGACGAGTTCTGTTTGATGTACTGAAGAGCAACATCAAAAGCTTTCTTGGCTTCCGTATGTGATACACGGGCAGGCGGTTTGTCATCATCATCAGGGTCTTCATTTACGGTTGCTTCATCAACTTGCGAAATAGCGGCAACGATCTGATCGTCATTTAGTTCTTCATTAGTTTCACAATCTTCATCACATTTAGCAATCCACTCATCAACGTCATTTGCTTGGATATCATGTTGCAAAGTTTGTAAGTCGTTTACAATTTCCGGTGTATCTGTGTCTTGCTCATTCCCAGTTTGTTCACTCTCGATCATCATTTCCGGCCAAAGTTTATGCCAAGATTTTTACAGCGTGTCAGATTTCATTTCATCCCATGACTCGGCTATTGCGTAAATTGCATCTTTGATACTAAAGGATTTCATAGCTTCAAAAAGGTTACAGCCTTCTCCTGTCTTTTCCAAAATCGAGCTGATGTACTTTCGGCAATAACGCTTTTTCAGTCACTCGATCACTCATTGATCCATTGGTTGGATAAGGGAAGTTACATTGGGTGGAAGGAATGCAGCTTTTATTTATCCTTTTATCAGTTCTTCTTCAGAAGGGTGTGATATCTAACAACAACAGAGCGCGAACAGGAAGTTTTTGGGCCTTTAAGTTTTTTTCAACAGCAGGCACAAATTTGTCAAAAAACCATGACTTAAAAAGTGAACAGTCCAGCCAAGCTGATTTTTGGTTGCGGTAATAAACTGGTAGCGATGATAAATTCATGTTCTTGAACGACCTTGGCGTTTTGGACTTGCCAATGACGAAAAGCGGAAGCTTGTGTGTACCGTTAGCATTGCTGCAAGTAGCAACGGTTAGCCTGTCTTTGGCAAGTTTTGATTCTAGTATCACGGTCTCATTTGATGCAGCAAGTGTTTTTGTCGGTAACATTCTATAGTTTAGGCCAGTTTCATCTATATTATAGACTTGGTCAGGTGCTAATTCATTTTCTTCAACCATTTTTTTAAATCTCAAAGAAAACTCTTTGCGACTTTTTAGTGCTTTCTCGCCCTCTACCATCACCGTACAAGATTCAATATCCTTTCTATTTTTTCTCCAGTCCTTTATTGTAGTAACTCCCACATTGAGTTCCTTAGCAATTTTTTGGAGTGATTCCCCCTTGTCCAGTCTCTGTAGCACTTTTAATTTTTCACTTAAAGGAAGAGTAACGTGTTTACGTTTTGCTCCTGACATAATGCAAAATCTACAACAGTATGCACACAAGTATTAAAAGTGTAAAAAAATATTTGTAAACACTAAAACTGTCACCAATTACTACACACACCAATTCACACAGGACGAGTAATTAGCACGCACTAGACACTAGATGCCGGCTCACTGAGACAGCAAAACAACTGACAAGTATGTAAACAAGCTGGTGAGTCATCAACAAGTCGGTGCCTGAGCCGCGGTCGGACCAGCCGGGGGTCGGACTAGAGAGGTTTTACTGTATGGTGATGGCAAAAAAATCGTGTTCGAGATAATTGCAGATTCTGATTGTACTACCCTCAAAACATGATAAAAAATCATTTTTTGTAAAGTGTCTGTCTGTGTGTCTGTAGATTTTTTTTCTATGCCAAACGATAACAGCCGCAAATTCAAACAGAATCAAATCATTTTTTGCATACAGGCCTGAATTGTTGAGTACTCAAGACTTGTTGTTTTTGGTGAAGATCGGTTAAGGGAAAGGGGTAGTTTACCTGCAACATTTTATGTTTTAAAAGGGCAATTTTATTTTTATGACGAATTATAACTGCTGTAAATTCAAACAGAATCAAATACTTTTTTGCACACCTTCCTAAATTATAGAGTACTCAAGGTCTGTTGATTTTGAACTGTTATTAATCAATTACATAATAAAATACACAATAAAATTGAATAAACTTCCACTTACCATCACTCAGTAGCCTCGGATTCAGGGTTGCGTCATACGAACGTTAGGTTACAGGCGTAATTTTCAAGGTTGTGTGAATGATTTACACAACACGTTTTTATGAAGAGAATTACCTTTTAATTTAATTTTGAATCATTTAAAAATTTGTTTATAAACTTTACCACATCTGCAATAATTTTGTAAGAATATATTGTTTGGTTACATGATTATCATCCTTGATCTAATGCTACGACTTACCTTAATTTATACACACATATACACAAGACTGCCCAGCCTGCAATTTGGCACACACTCAGACACACATATAAATTTATTTATTGAGTAACATATGTAATAAAGTCCCCCCAGCCCTTACACCGAAACCGACGGCACGTGTTTTGCGCGCGCACTCATTGATAGTTAATTCCTTGTTTTATTTTTTAACCACACTCTTCGATACTGTTCTGCTTGTTAAACTGACCGCGGTCACATACGATTTACTGTTGCTACAACTTTTTTTCTTTGTTAAATTAAAACTTTGGTGACGAGCCTACTTGTAACCAGCACGGTACCGTGAACTGCTGCTTGTGGACTCCTCTTGGAACTTGTAATGTAACAGGTACTTTTTACTTTTTGCCGGGAATCAGTGTTTCACTGCCACTACGCTTTCGTCGCTCCGGCTGCATTTGTTGGGAAGTAACCACTTTATATATGGATTGGAGCGGATATGTGTGGATGACCAGAGCTTAATATTAGGCTTGGCTCTGCTGATGTCATTGGAAAGACCGGATTTAGCCATGACTTCCTGCCGCTCAAAAAGCACATTGTGGAATTTTATTCGTCCTAGGACATCCGGTTTTGTGGCTGGCTGCGTCACTCAGATTTGTGGTGATACAGTTGTGTCTATGGGCTGTTTACACAAGTACAGATTTCTGAGAATTTTGAAGGGGGTAAATGCTTCGCTTGCCGGCTTACACAATAACACCTGCGTATCGCTTTTGTCTCACTGTTGCTCAACATCGTGCTGTTGCATGGAAAATATCGTTGCAATGCGTTCTATTATAACGGAATAAATGTTGTTACCCAATAATTTTCACAACTTCTTTTTACAAGCCCGCACCAAAATGAAAGAAATAAAAATATAATTATCCCATACTGTTGAAAATAAAAACACCCAAAATTTGACCCGCTACAATTTTGGTGAAGATCGGTTAAGGGAAAGGGGTAGTTTACCTGCAACATTTTATGTTTTTAAAGGGTAATTTTATTTTTATGACGAATGATTACTGCCGTAAATTCAAACAAAATCAAATACTTTTTTGCACACCTTCCTGAATTATAGAGTACTGAAGGTTTGTTGATTTTTGTGAATATCGGTTAAGAGAAAAGGGTAGTTTACCTGCAACATTTTATGTTTTAAAAGGGTAATTTCATTTTTATGACGAATGATAACTGCCGCATATTCAAAGAGAATCAAATAATTTTTGCATACATTCCTGAAGTTTTAAGTACTCAAAGTCTGTTGATTTTGGTGAAGATCGGTTAAGGGAAAGGGGTAGTTTACCAGCAACATTTTATGTTTTAACAAGGTCAATTTTTTCTATGACGAACGATAACTGCCGTAAATTCAAACAGAATCAAATACTTTCTTGCACACCTTCCTGAATTATAGAGTACTCAAGGCCTGTTGATTTTGGTGAAGATCGGTTAAGATAAAGGGTAGTTTACCTGCAACGTTTTATGTTTTAAAGGGGTAATTTCATTTTTATGACGAATGATAACTGCCGCATATTCAAAGAGAATCAAATAATTTTTTGCATACGTCCTGAAGTTTTAAGTACTCAAGGTTTGTTGATTTTGGTGAAGCTCGGTTAAGGGAAAGGGGTAGTTTTCCTGCAACATTTTATGTTTTAACAAGGGTAATTTTTCTGTGACGAACGATAACTGCCGTAAATTCAACATAATCAAATAATTTTGTGTGTACATCCCTAAATTGTAGAGTTTTCAAGGCCTATTGATTTTGGTGAAGATCGGTTAAGGGAAAGAGGTAGTTTACCTGCAACATTTTATGTTGTAACAAGAAAAATCGTTTCATGACGAACGATAACTGTCGTAAATTCAAACAGAATCAATTAATTTTTTACATATGTTCCTGAGTTGTAGAAGACTCAAGGCCTATTGATTTTGGTGAAGATCGGTTACGGGAAAGGGTAGTTTACCTGAAACATTTTTTGTTGTAACAAGAGTAAAGTACTTAATTTTGATAAATAAAGTATCCTGATAAGAAGATCTTAATAATCCACTGTAGAAACGTAGATGAAATATCTATAAATGAAGAGGCTAGTTGAACGGGGTGGGGGTAATTTTCTATAAATGAAAATTATAGTTGGAGGGGGAGGGGATAGTTTTTATGTGTACTACGTTATCGGCAACAGAGTAGTAGTTTGTTGTTAAAATTCTTTCCCGGGCTGTTTGACCGTAGTCCAATGTTTTCTGCAAAACCAGACGTTTCTGCAGTGCCGTCAACTGCCATCATCAGTAAAAATCGAGTGCGATAACGTGTAGTGGTATACGTTAGTGACCACAGTACTGTGGTTAAGGCTGAAACAATAAGTGGAAAGAAGTAGTTTCTATGGAAACATTTTATTTCATAAATGATTTTAAATATAAATCTTAGCGCATGGAAGGCATGTATGGTTCTCCATACCGATATTTTGTTGAATAATTGAATATAAATCCACACTGTTACACCGATTCTGACCAAATTTTGCACTGGTAACTTTTCACACAAGGCGAAAAACAGGTCTAGCTTGGGATATGATATTCCACCCCATTCGCACGATTTAGGCCCTTTTAATTATGCAGTTTATTCACAGTCGATGTGTGACACATATAAAGATGTAAACAACACCATGGAGACCAGAATTAATTGCCATACTAACAAGTAAATAAACAAGTGCTATTTAGTGGTATCTTTGAACAGTCCATGTGACCAACTTCGTGCGTGTTAAAAACATAACTAAAATGCATTAGGTTGTGTTTCGATGCGGGAGACCTTGAAAACGCAGCAAAGTTGACGACCGTACATTTTTTCCATGTCCGTGTGACCAATTTCATTGCTGCCTGTGAATTAAATTCATTGCGTTTCCCACCTCTCACAGAAATAAATATAATTTGATGAATGATGATTTAAAAAAACTTTCTTTTAAAAAAAATCGATTAAAAGAAAACAATAAAGCGGGTGAAGCCACGGGTATAACAGCTAGTACATAAATATTACATAGTTTATACATAAGAATTTTCATGATAAGCATCCCTTGCCTTTTCAAAGTACACAACAGGACACGCACACACAGTGGACTATAACTTGGTTCAAGACTTAATATTTCAAATGTTTTGTCTTTAAATATTAAGAACATGTTAAACCTTTTTTAACAAAGAATTCTTGATTTTGCCAATTTTTCAAAACACATGTGACACATAAATTTTGAACAACTGGTAAATAATGAATAAATTGACAGGTAGATTTGGAAATTAAAAAGTGTTTATATGATTTATGAATCTTAAAACACTTGAGCTATTGATGTTGCTTCAGAAACTTTTGAACTAACCCTCATACATTCATATTTGCAATGTGTTGATACTTTATGATGGACTGTACCGACAAATAGAATATAGTAGTATATAACTTGGTTTTAGATATCACAGGGAAAACAGCAGGAATATGCAGATCTGGCACTTCAAATATTTACAAAACATGCGACACGAGATTCCCATGTAAACCACAATGAATGCAGTTCATGTTCAAAAGTGATTCCCATCTGGTAAGTAAATAAAGTGAAGCACCACAGTTTACAACATTTTTGGTTTTGGTAATCATGTACTTCTTACTGTTTATTGTCTCTTCTTACTGCTTTTGTACATTTCTGTATATAACTATGAAGAAGTAGTATAGGCTGCCCAAGAGTTTAATTCCACCAGCTTCATGTTTTGCATGATGATGATATATGAGTAATCATCATCATCATCAGTATCATCATTATCATCGTCTGCAATGATTAAACCAAGGATGGTTTCTTCCGATCTCAAACAGGCAAATTTTAGAGCTGGTCACTCCAGCGCTTCCTTGGACGTCCCACACCTCTTCGTCTCTTCGGATTATAGTTCCATAGTTGTTTGGGGATGTGGCAGTCATCCATTTGGCAAAGATGTTCCCACAAATTCAACTCATATTGGGCAGTCCTGTCTAGTATACTCATAATATTCAGTACTCATAGTATACTTGTTTCTTCTATGATCATGGAGAGTATAGCCTGCCACGTGCCTGAGAAATATTATTTTAGCCACTTGGCCTTTCATTAAAGTCCAATTCTCAGACCCATAAAGAGATGTGGGAAGATCAGCTTGCAGAATTTTAGGCGTGTTTTTACTTGCTGACTAAAGAGTTCACCTGATGGTCCTGCACATAAGGTTTAACTTATGCAACTTATTAACAATGTCGTTGCTTGTATTATAAGACACACTGTAGCCCCAGTGTTCAAAATTGCTGACTTTTTACAGGACAGTACCATCTATAACAGTTTTTGCCCATATTGAATCAGTTCCACGAATAGCCATCACCTTGGTCTTAAGTGTGGATATTTGTAATCCAGATTCTTTGAAGATTGAATTTAACAAATGTATACCCATCTGCAACCTGTTTTCCAAGCCCAACAGAATAGCCTGATCGTCCGCAAACAACAAAGTGTCAATTCCAGAGTAGCCAATCATAAAATACTCTGGAAGACACATCTGCCAGATTTGTATGACATTGTCAGTATATAAATTAAAAAGAGGAGGTGATAATGGACACCCTTGTTGTACTCCACAATTGATCAGGCCAACTCTAGGAGCTGTTCCCTGCTTCAATTAAGATTTTATTATCTTAGCTTATGAGTAATCAAAAATGATTATTGTAAGGTAATCGAAAAGTTAGTTGCAGTTACAAATATTTTCTTTTCTAAAACAGATATTTTGATGAGAAAGTTTTTTGTAACTTCGGTAATCTTTCTTTTGTGTAATGTTTTGCACTTGGTAGGAATGATTAGTCCATTTTTATTTGCAAAACCTGTCATATCATTTGCAGGTAGTGTACAAATTAGAATAATCCAGTCAGCGATTCATTTTGGGAAGGAGGTGTATCCCCCACTGAAATTCATTGCCAGTTGAGGGAGGTGTATGGTGACATGGCATTTTCTTGCCAGACCATCACAAACAGTATCAGTTGTTTGAAAATGTTGAGGCAAGTTACTGGTAGTGAAGGCCATCAACTTCAACAATAGATGACACTGTAGAACATGTTCAACAATTTTTGCTTGAAAACAGGTGAACATAGTGGGTGAAATTGTGGTTAAATTGGGTATTTCACATGGAAGTGTGCATGGGATCATACCTGAATGTATGCAATTTTGAAACATTTATGGGCATCATACAGTATGTGTTACTGCTCTCACTCACTCACTCCTCACTGGCCATGCACCATGTGCCACATGCCTCCCTTGCACCAGTTCTAATTTCCACACGTTCAATCCTTTGAAAGAGGCCCTTGCAAAGTGGCGATATCATACTGATGAAGAAGTCCGAAATGTATTGTGGAAATGGTTATCAGATGTTGAGTGGGAATTTTTCAGCAATAGCATTGAGAAACATGTCATACTGTGATAAATGTATAAATAAACATGGCAATTTTGTGGAAAAGAAGATCTTCAATTGTACTTTCAAATAAATAGAGGAATTTTCATAAATTATCCACATTTGGTTGTTTTATGTTAATGCAAGTAGTTTTTTGGGTGCCCATCATATAAAATTTTATTCCAGAGCTGATAATACAGTTTCGTTAATGCATATTAGAGTTTTCGTACTTATTTGTGTACAGTTAAATCATCTTTGTTTTATATTTGATACAGTTACAATAGACTGTTGTTGTCCATCATTAGATGGTCATATACTTGAATAAATAAAAGATCAGTTGATCAATACAAAGTATTGATTAATCAAAAGTCAACTAATTGCCATGTCAGTTAGCCAACACACTTTTGGAATGGTTATAAAATTAAAAAAAAAGTTATTTTTTATTTCATTTTATTACTTTATTTTCTTCCTACTCTTACATATATAAGAGATACTGCATTATAGAAATTGAATACAAGACAATCTATAATGTAGTTAAACATAAAATTAACCATTAGTTTCTAATAAAAATATTTTGTAGTGTTTGAAATTTAGAGTTCAATTTTTCTTGAAAACATGAATATTGTTTCTTTTCTACTCTTCACTTTACTAAGTTCCTTCTGTATTTTGAAAAGTCAGAAATTGATTGCAAAACAGTTTTAAAATATTATTAAATTGCACACTATATTTTTAAATATTCACTATGCATCTTATACTGAACATGTGAAATTTTGATTTTTCATAGCAGTTATTTAAGTTTTGTGTTACACATAAATTATTCCTAGAAATTTCACATAAATAACCTACTCTAATATACCTGTTCAGTTATCCAGAAAAGTGGTGATACCAATATTTACAATGGTTTGAAATCATTGTAGCTTTTGTCATACTATGGTATATTTTGTATACTTAATATTGAGCATGCATGTATGGTTTTCAGGTCAGGTGTATGTCACAGCTGTGGAACACGGTATCCTTCATGCATTGTCACTGGAAGGCTTATAACAAACCTGGCATCTGCTTGGTCGTGTCTGACATGTCATCATAGTGCTATTTACAATGAGATCAGTTTGTGTGAATACTGTCCGCTGTGTCATGCAGCAATCAAATAAATATATCATAAATCAACAAATAGAGACTTTTTATGGACAACCAGTCCTTTTACAGAATGTGTTGTGGCTTGCATTCACACTCCCTCTCCTCTCTCAGTCTTTTGAGTTTGTCATAAGTAAATTATATAACTTTATAATTATTGCTATATGATTTGGTTTGTATATTAATAATAAATAAATATAATAATATATAAAAAAGTGCAAAGCAGAACACCATTCACATGATGTCATTTCAATTTTGCGGGGTACCTACGGGGACTAAAATGAATTATATATGGGGACTTCACATTCTTATATAACATATTGTTATCAGTCATTTTAATTACCTGGGTTGTGATATCTCCTATGGAAACAATGTGGATTGGGATAATAAGCTAATAAAATTTAGACGCATCTGTGGAACAATTCATAGGTACCTGAAAAATAAAACACAGAAGGATACCCAAATGAAAATTTATAAAACTGTGGCTGTCCCCACATTCCTGTATGCTAGTGAGACATGGACTCTTGGTAAAAGGGATGTACAGAGGTTGCAGACAGCTGAAATGAAATTTCTAAGAGGGATGCAAGGTTGTTCTCTCCTGAATCGGAAAAGAAACAAGGAAGTTAGATATGAATTAAACATTGTATCATTGCACCAGAAGATTGAAGGCTTGAACTGCATGGCTGATATCCACCTACCCGTTACTGCCTTGGATTATCACCCTACTGGGAAGAGAGATGTCGGTAGACAGAGGAGGAGATAGGTTCCGGAACAGGTCCAGGCCCTAATCCTTGGAGTGGTGATGATGATGATGATGATGATGATGATTGTTATCAGTAATAATGTGGTACGTGTATACTGTAATGTAATATTGAAAGCTAAAGGTATTAAATGCATGAGTCCCTTTCGTGTGGAAGAGAATGCTAATGTGGAGGTAGTCGCTCTGAGACATCAGAAGAGAGTTGATGTTCAATGCAGCCATCTTGTGAGTATGAGATCTTATAGTAAATAAAAGTCACATACTGTTAAAGTTTGTTTGATAAATTGTGTCGACATAAATCTCTCTCTCTAACACACACACACACCACTTATTTCCATACTTGCACAATCAGGCCACATGTAACAAGTGATCAAGTGATATGTTGATTATTTCATACATAATAATATTTATAATAACTTTACCTCAAGATGTTTTTTCCTTATTTGGAACATGTTTCGGTACACTGAGTGTTCCCATCCTCATCCTTCATAATTTTGAGTCTTGTGAAGTACTTATGTGTTGATTGGTTGTTGTTATGATTTTCTGTTGGCCTTTGGCACTTTAAATTGGTATTATTGTGTGTGATTGTGGTGCATATATTAGTATTTTGTGTATTGAGTGCTTTGAAAATTGTGTCATGTTTTGTATTGATCTGCATTTGTTCAGGTATTAGTTTGTTTTGTGTTTGTATACTTATAAATTTTCCCAAATGTTCATTGTGGTGCCTTTGTGTGGAATGTGTTTTATTAGTGTCACCGTTGGTTATGTCTGGGAATTCATGGCCAGTGTTTATTGCATGTGTGGCCACATTAGATTTATTTATTTCTAGTATTTTGTATGTGTTTAGATGTTCAAAATAACATTTTTTCAGTTGTGTTTTTTTTTGTCGTATGAACATTTATTGCAATCTTGGCATTCAATTTTGTACATCCCATTGGTTGTTGTATTATTGTGATGATTTTAAAAAAATAAAAGGAAATAAAAGAAATGTAAAATAATTAAAAATCTCACATTAAAACAAAACATAAACCCCTAAAGAAAATGATAACTATATTTAATATTACCTTGTGTATCCAGGTACACTGGTGCTCCTCCTTGCAACTTCAATGTTTCTTTAAAAACTACGTGTTTCGGGACTCATGGTCCCATCATCAGGTTGGTAAAAAAACAAGAATCACTCACATGGAGTACGTCAACTTAATAAGATATAAATAAAAATAAAAAGTTTCACTCGCACATACCGCGTGTGTACAATTACACAACTACACGATGCGCATCGTATCGGAACTTGCAAGCGACTCTTGCAAGTTCCAATACGATGTGCATCGTGTAGTTGTGTAATTGTATACACGCGGTATGTGCGAGTGAAACTTTTTATTTTTATTTATATCTTATTAAGTTGATGTACTCCATGTGAGTGATTCTTGTTTTTTTACCAACCTGATGATGGGGCCATGAGTCCCGAAACGCGTAGTTTTTAAAGAAACATTGAAGTTGCAAGGAGGAGCACCAGTGTACCTGGATACACAAGGTAATATTAAATATAGTTAGTTATATGCAACTTGGAGACCACAACACAATATGTATAGAAAATGATAATGTAACACCGCAATAATACCCAAAATAAATAGTTTAAAACCAAAAAGAATTCGAGAATAAAATTGAGATAACACCCCTTAATAATTAACCCGGCTTTAACCTGCCGAAACCGGCATCAACACGCATAATTACCCGTGAATAAGACTAATAATAGTAATTATTAAATTGCACCTTAAAAAAAACATAACGATGTACAATAATAAAATAATAAGTAAGAGATACCATAGTATAATTAAATATGTCAGAGAATAAACGAGTAGATATTAATCAGAATATGGAACTACTTTTATGCTGAATAGTAAATGACGTGAGATTACTACTCTCACCCCTTAACTAATAACTCACTAGCAATGGAGCGGTCGAGGCATAAACAGCATACAGCCGAGATGCGGTATAGTAATAATAAGTTTAAAAGTTAATAAACTCGCCAGTTGAGACGTAGCGGCACTCAGTACACTTTTAAAACCATGTGAACCGCGAATATAGTCGGACAGTGTAATTACAGTAAATATGTAGTAAACGAGTGAGTGTGGATGAGAATTGCGCATCTATGACATCTCTAGAAATCTAAACAATAAAGTGTATGTAATTAGAAATATGGTGAAATCATAATGTGAAACTCAATAACTAAATCAACATGTGACATGATTACAAGTGAATAAAACTTTTGTGCAAAAGATCCAAAACAACAAGCGATTACTACAACTTATTAAGAAAGAGAGAACCAGGACTCACCATGACTAAAATGACATCCGAACTTCACCAACAACAGAAACCTGATCTTCAGAAAAACTACAAGACACCAGGACAACCGAGAGAGTCGCCGATTCGCCGAGGATGATACCCACAGGTGACACGGAACTTTGGCTTCCGTGGTTCAGAACTTGAAGTAGAATATTGTAAGATAAACACTAAATAGATAAAAGATGAATGTAAAGTAAAACAAGAAAGACTGATTTAACTAAATTAAATGTAATTTAATGCTTAGCAATAACATGCGTTAATTTAAATAATTTTTGGTTAAATAAAGCAATATTTAAGATGACACAAGAATAAATATTATAAATGTAATATCATATGCTGAAACAAAGTACTCGGATCCGAGGGCATTAATAAAAGAAAAACTATGTTAACTCATTACTAAATTACTCTAATTCTCTTTGCACGAGAGGTACAAATGTTTTAACTTTTAATAGACTCATTGCTAAATTTATGTAATAAAGAGATGTCATGGTCCAAAAGGAGAGTGAATAAATCTACAAAACCCCTGTCAATATCCCTCAATTCACGGGATCCTATTTAACAGTTATTTACGAGTTTGTTAAGATAATGGCAGCCTGTTTAATTGACCTGAGTCAATTAACCAGGATCCCGAAGTATAACGATAGAGACGTTATAAATGCGCCACTCTGCTTAAAGTTAAAATAGTTGCGAGCATTGTGACACGCTATAAATGCGCAACTCTGCTCTGTTGCTTTGCTTTTCCTTGTTTCGTTGTAATGTGCCAATGACAATAGTAAAATAAAATACTCTGCGTTTGTCATTAAAATATGGTAGAATTATTCACTCTGTGAGTTTAACTACCGTGTTAATTTAAAAATACGCAAAAGGAAGAATTGAAGTAAGTAAAATCAGTAATAATATAATATAATAACAATAATATATAAGGTAAGCATATTTAAATATAATATAATAATTATTTAAACGTTGTAAGTCCAGGGTAAAACCTGTTTAAAAAATTCATTCCACAACTTGTCTGTTTAACGACAATCTCAGACAGGAAAATGACCTGTTACCACTTGTACCAAACTGTCCCTTTGTTACACTCTGCCACGTCGAGTTAGACAATACATCACCTCCCTCTGTTGTATTACAAAGTGTGTGATCCCTTGCCCAGTAACAAAAGATTTCAGACATATGTTGAAAATTAAATCGAATTAAATAAAACAAGTGTACTAATTAATTTTATGGAATGATGCTTCCCGAAGTAAACAACCGAGTCCTAAACAAATGAAAAAAGAAGTTTCTTAAATCTGAGCAAAGTAAATAATAAGAAATAAATGATAAGTACTTTAAATAAAAAGTTTAATAATATCTTAGACTATACTAACGTGTTATAAAAGTGTATTAGTGAAATAAGAAAAAAAATAATAATAAAAGTATATGTGAATTATGTAAACACCCGGTTGTGGCCTGCTTGAAAATAATTCCCCAGCTGCCAGTATTTATGACTAAACTCAGCTTAGTAACGGGCTGTAACATTGCGTACGCATCGCACACGCCACCCCTCTTTGAAACAAGCCAGTGCGAGTTAATAAGGTGTCCGTCAGCTGTTGTTAAATGGAACAATAGAGATATATTCACCCCCCGAGTTGACTTCCCCCTTCGTACGCGTAAACAATGCCATTGTTTACAAAGTAAACTAGGGTGACCTACATTCCAGCGAACAGCTGATCGTTGACTTTACATTGACGTGTGTGTGGAATTTTTGTCTTTCCCTTAGAAGAGAGATTATTCTCTTGTGAACAATGCAAATGATTTAACCAAGAAATAAATTGCCTATATAATAAGTGTATAGTATAGTAGAGCAAGTATTTTCACCGTGACAACAATTAAATAATATAGTGACTTAAATTTCAAATAAATAAATGACTTAGTTAACCCTCCATTGTTAGATAAAGTGTTAAACCCCATGCCCCAAAACAGTAAACTTTTAAACTGAGCTAAACTGAAAACAAAGTAAATAAAGTGTCCTAAATAAATATGGTAATTCAATAGGAAATAATTCTAAGTAAGTTTCTTAAATCTCCCCCAAAGTAAATAATAAATAAATAAAAGAAAAGGTAAGATTCTTAGAAAGAGACCAAAAGGAAAATAATAATAAGTGAATAATAATTGCTTTAAATAATAAGGCTGAATAAATCTTAATTTAAACTAAATTGTGTAAAGTGTAGCAGTAAATAAGGGAAAAGAAAATAATAATAAAAGTATAGTTGAATAGTGTAAACACCTGGTCGTGGCCTGTTCGAGAACAATAAAGCGTGTTGAGAAATGTAGTAAGCAGCCACCCTCCCCTTATTGTTATGAAATGGTAGCATCACTAAACAATGAACACCACCACGTGTATAATACAATGCGTCCAGTGTGTGTCCCCTCCTGCATAGTTTGTTCAAGTATTACAGCTGATCATTTAAAGAGAGAATAAAAATTATCTTCGTGAAATTCCGCTTCTCTCAGTAGCGTAAGAAATTAGGATTAGAAATAATCTAAAGTGGAGTATGGGATCCGCTTTAGGTTATATTAGAGGTAATTAAGAAGTATATATGTAACGTAACATAGTCACAATGGCGCCGACTGAAAAAGGGTAATGATGGTGCAGAAAGCTAACTGATATAGTTAGAGTGTGCCAAGGTAATCATTAGAGAGTGCTGAAAGCTAACTGATGTAGTTAGAGTAAGCCGATGTCAGTCGGGCCACGATATTGTGAGTTACGGAAATTAGTATTAAGAATTAAAATTTAAGTTAGCGTTTTAAGAAACGAGATAAAGGGAATTTCACGAATGAGAACAAGACAAGAAATAAATAAGTTTCAAGAGAGATAGAGAAAACAAACCGTGTGCTAAACTAAACTTCACACAGTAACGGCAAGCATACTCCCAGTACCCCACTTTCGAATTTTCCTCATTAAATTCCCCCATGTCGATTTTAAGCGGAGGAGTATGTGACGATTTTTAAAAAAATAAAAAAGGAAATAAAAGAAATGTAAAATAATTTAAAATCTCACATTAAAACAAAACATAAACCCCTAAAGAAAATGATAATGTAACACCGCAATAATACCCAAAATAAATAGTTTAAAACCAAAAAGAATTCGAGAATAAAATTGAGATAATACCCCTTAATAATTAACCCGGCTTTAACCTACCGAAACCGGCATCAACACGCATAATTACCCGTGAATAAGACTAATAATAGTAATTATTAAATTGCACCTTAAAAAAAAACATAACGATGTACAATAATAAAATAATAAGTAAGAGATACATACCATAATATAATTAAATATGTCAGAGAATAAACGAGTAGATATTAATCGGAATATGGAACTACTTTTATGCTGAATAGTTAATGACGCGAGATTACTACTCTCACCCCTTAACTAATAACTCACTTACAATGGAGTGGTCGAGGCGTAAACAGCATACAGCCGAGATGCGGTATAGTAATAATAAGTTTAAAAGTTAATAAACTCGCCAGTTGAGACGTAGCGGCACTCAGTACACTTTTAAAACCATGTGAACCACGAATATAGTCGGACAGTGTAATTACAGTAAATATGTAGTAAACGAGTGAGTGTGGATGAGAATTGCGCGTCTATGACATCTCTAGAAATCTAAACAATAAAGTGTATGTAATTAGAAGTATGGTGAAATCATAATGTGAAACTCAATAACTAAATCAACATGTGACATGATTACAAGTGAATAAAACTTTTGTGCAAAAGATCCAAAACAACAAGCGATTACTACAACTTATTAAGAAAGAGAGAACCAGGACTCACCATGACTAAAATGACATCTGAACTTCACCAACAACAGAAACCTGATCTTCAGAAAAACTACAAGACACCAGGACAACCGAGAGAGTCGCCGATTCGCCGAGGATGATACCCACAGGTGACACGGAACTTTGGCTTCCGTGGTTCAGAACTTGAAGTAGAATATTGTAAGATAAACACTAAATAGATAAAAGATGAATGTAAAGTAAAACAAGAAAGACTGATTTAACTAAATTAAATGTAATTTAATGCTTAGCAATAACATGCGTTAATTTAAATAATTTTTGGTTAAATAAAGCAATATTTAAGATGACACAAGAATAAATATTATAAATGTAATATCATATGCTGAAACAAAGTACTCGGATCCGAGGGCATTAATAAAAGAAAAACTATGTTAACTCATTACTAAATTACTCTAATTCTCTTTGTACGAGAGGTACAAATGTTTTAACTTTTAATAGACTCATTGCTAAATTTATGTAATAAAGAGATGTCATGGTCCAAAAGGAGAGTGAATAAATCTACAAAACCCCTGTCAATATCCCTCAATTCACGGGATCCTATTTAACAGTTATTTACGAGTTTGTTAAGATAATGGCAGCCTGTTTAATTTACCTGAGTCAATTAATCAGGTTCCCGAGGTATAACGATAGAGACGTTATATTATCTTTGTTGTGTTGGTTATTTAGTTTTTGTAAATTATTTTTATTAGTTTTGTATGCTATTTTAATGTTTGTTTTTAAATAGTTTTGTTAGCTTTGTCATTTTATTATTTATGTATGTGTATGTGGCCCATTTTGTAGTGCTGTTATTACTAAATTAGTATAATATACCAAAAAAATTAATATACCAAATGTACCAATCTATATCTATAAAAATGAATGTTTGTTTCTTTCTTTGTCCCGTATGCGTTCCTATACCATTCATCCAATTGCGATGAAACTTCGGTGAGTTGTTGTGCGCACGCCCACGAAGGTTTCTGAATTTTTTTCGATGGGGTCCTTTGGGGGTTCTTGGGGTCTTCCACATCTCCTCCTAAACCACTGGACCGATTTCAACCAAACTTGGCACAAATATTTTATGCAACGGAAGAACCAACATAGGGTAGGTGTTTTTTCGATGGGGTCCTTTGGGGGGTCCTTTGGGGTCTTCCACATCTCCTCCTAAACCACTGGACCGATTTCAACCAAACTTGGCACAAATATTTTACGCAACGGGAGAACCAACATAGGATAGGTGTTTTTTTCGACGGGGTCCATTGGGGGGTCCTTTGGGGTCTTCCACATCTCCTCCTAAACCACTGGACCGATTTCAACCAAACTTGGCATAAATATTTTACGCAACGGGAGAACCAACATAGGATAGGTGTTTTTTCGATACGATCCTTTGGGGGGTTCTTTGGGGTCTTCCACATCTCCTCCTAAACCATTGGACCGATTTCAACCAAACTTGGCACAAATATTTTACGCAACGGGAGAACCAACATAGGACATTTTTTCGATATGATCCTCTGGGCGGTCCTTTGGGGTCTTAAAAAACTATTAGATTTGGTTACTATGGCAACCCAATAGAATAGATTCTGTTCTAAATATATTATCGCATTAAATTGAAGACCACGTGAACGAAGTCGTGGGCAACAGCTATTTATTTTTAAGAAACCTACTTTAATTGAACTTTATTAATTAAACTAACATTTTCATTACGTACAACGTGAAACTCCGTAGCGAAGCACGGGTATTCTGCTATACCATTCATCCGATTGCGATGAAATTTTGCACGCTGATAGCAGGTACCCAACGGAAAGTTTTCCACTTTATTTGATAACAATAGGTTAAAAAGAACCGAAGTTATTGCAAAAAACGCATTTTTTTAAACCCGCGGCTTCGATCGCGAATATTTGTATATGATTGTTGTGGTAACTGTAGAGTTGGTAAATTGCTAATGGTACATCTATATTAATAATATTCTTATATTGTAAGTTGTGAATATCCAAAAGCAATAGATCCATCATTCATGTTTCCTCGATACGTAAAATCAAAATTTGATAATTTAGTAGATATTTACAAACATGCAGTAACAGAATTAGATGAAATGTTTATTCGTATAGAATAATACAAATAGTGTATACATAAGTATATTGATATCAGTTAGTCCATTTGAATATTTACATTTTAGTAGGGATATGGAATTCTTATAAACAATACAATAATTAGTTGTTTGATTATATTGTAACATTGATTATAATTATAGTACACGTTGATTCTGACAAACCATACTCTTCGACATTTGAATATTCAGTAGGCCTATGTGCAGTAGGAATAATTAATTGTCGAGAATTATACTTAACCTACTTCATCGAGAATTATGCGATGAGCGTCAGTGATGTAGTATCAGTGCCTTTTTTCGTTAAAAACGTACCTAGAAATACGGTTTCTGAATTAGTACAACCATTTTACAATAGGTGGCGCGCGAGTGTACCACTTCTGAAACCCATTGTTTAGTTTAAAAGGTAAATATTCGTTTCAACAAATGAGTGTATTTCATATAGTTTAGCGGCAGTTCGTGTGTTTTCGGTGTATGAGTGCGCACGCTTGACAGAATTGAATTGAATCAAATACAAACAGCGACATTTCAGTTCGTAACATAACATAACAAGTGGTGTTGATTGTGAAATTCCAATTGCCGGTCGACATTAGATAATAGATATCACATGGATTTTCTTTGCTTTTTCCAAGTGAATTTGTAATAGTCGTCACAAAGCATTACTTTCGCTCTCAAATCAATTATGCCACCCAAACAACAAGCGGTTGGTCGATCTACACCTCAAGCACGAAAGAAAAAGGCATCACGAGCTTCAGAAACAGATGAGCAACGGGATGCAAGACTGGAAACCGCTCGAGTACGCAATGCTCAAGCCTGTTCGTCTGAAACAGTCGAGCAACAGGATGCAAGACTGGAAACCGCTCGAGTACGCAATGCTCAAGCCTATTCGTCTGAAACAGTCGAGCAACGGAAAGCAAGACTGGAAACCGTTCGAGTACGCACTGCTCAAGCCCGTTCGTCTGAAATAGACGAGCAACGGGAAGCAAGACTGGAAACCGTTCGAGTACGCACTGCTCGATCCAGACGAACACTGCACGCTGATTTAAATCTTGGTGCATTCCATTACGATGCTAATTATGATTACAGTCTTCATCCAAGTGTGGTTATTGGAAAAATGGATAAATTATGCGTGTATTGCAGTGCCCTCAAATTTAAGAATAAAACACCAGGAATGTGCTGCGCGGGTGGAAAAGTGAAATTGCCAGAATTACATTCACCACCCGAACCATTATCAACGTTGGTATCAGGTGACACAAGCCAATCGAAACATTTCTTGGCAAACATACGCAAGTACAATTCATCTTTCCAAATAACATCGTTCGGTGCAACAAATATCGTGCGCGAGAATTACATGCCAACATTCAAAGTGCAAGGGCAAATTTATCATCGTGCAGGATCACTACTACCACTGTCGAACACAGATCACAAATTTCTTCAAATTTATTTTATGGGAAACACTGATGAACAAATCGATCAACGTTGTCGATTCAATAAGGGCACTAAACGAGAAATTGTCGCTGCATTACAAACTTTATTCGATCAACACAACGAATTAATTCGATTGTTCAGAACTGCCCTTGAACAAATGCCAGCTGATGACTACAAAGTTGTAGTTAGAGCAGACAAAACACCTGTCGGCCAACACGAAAGACAGTACAATGCACCAACAATTGATGAAGTGGCGATCATTATAGTTGGCGAAGAATTTAACTCGCGTGATATAATTCTTCATCGCAGAAATGGTGATGTTCAGCGAGTCTCAGAAACTCATCGCTCATACGACGGATTGCAATATCCGATTTTATTTTGGCAAGGAGAAGATGGATATCATTTCAACATCAAATTGAGAAATCCACAAACAGATGAGGAAACGAATAAGAAAGTCAGTGCCATGGATTACTATTCATATCGATTGATGATTCGTGAAAACGCTGCAAATCATATCTTGAAATGTCGACAATTGTTCCATCAATACATTGTCGATATGTATGCGAAAATCGAAACCGAACGACTCCTCTACATTCGATTAAATCAAACCAAGTTGCGTTCCGAAGAGTACATTCATTTACGTGATGCAGTTGTTAATGATGGGAATGTGAATCCCAATAAATTGGGAAAAATGGTCATACTACCGGCCACATTTACAGGGAGTCCACGGCACATGCATGAATACGCACAAGATGCAATGACATTTGTTCGCGCATATGGCCGCCCAGATTTGTTTATTACATTCACATGCAATCCTACGTGGGATGAAATAAAAGAACTTTTCTTAACTGGACAATCATCATCGGATCGTCATGATATTTCTGCGCGTGTGTTCAAACAAAAATTGAAATCTATAATGGATTTCATTGTCAAGCATCATGTTTTTGGAGAGACACGCTGTTGGATGTATTCCGTTGAATGGCAAAAAAGAGGATTGCCACATGCACACATTTTGATTTGGTTGATCGAAAAAGTCACACCAGATCAAATTGATCAAGTCATCTCAGCAGAAATACCAGATGTCGACATTGATCCAAACTTATTTGAAGTCGTCACCAAAAACATGATTCATGGTCCATGTGGCTTACTCAACAACAATTCACCATGCATGTCTGATGGGAAATGCACGAAACGATACCCAAGAGACTTACTTGCCGAGACTATCACTGGCAATGACGGATATCCACTCTATCGTCGACGATCAACTGAAGATGGCGGCAAATCCATCACTTTAAAAGTACGAAACAATGATGTTGAAGTCGATAATCGTTGGGTTGTACCTTATTCACCGTTACTCTCGAAAACATACAAAGCACACATCAATGTCGAGTATTGCAATTCGGTGAAATCGATCAAGTACATTTGCAAATATGTCAACAAAGGAAGCGATATGGCAGTTTTTGGAGTGGGAAATGCAACTGCATCTATCAATGAAATCGACCAATATCAACTGGGACGCTACATTAGTAGCAATGAAGCAGTATGGCACATTTTATCATTTCCAATCCATGAACGACATCCAACAGTTGTTCATTTGGCAGTGCACCTTGAAAATGGACAGCGTGTGTACTTCACAACAGAAAATGCACGTGCAAGAGCATTGTCACCACCGCCAACAACGTTAACTGCATTTTTCTCATTGTGCGGGGATGATATGTTTGCAAAGACGCTACTTTACTCTGAAGTGCCAACATACTACACATGGAATGCATCAGCGAAAAAGTTTCAACGTCGCAAACAAGGTAAAGCAGTTGAAGGACATCCCAACTTATATTCGACTGACGCGTTAGGCCGCCTGTACACTGTTCACCCAAACAATGCAGAATGCTTTTACTTGCGATTACTGTTAATCAACATACGTGGACCGACATCCTTCCAAGAATTGAGAACAGTAAACGGTCAAGTATGTGCCACTTATCGTGAAGCTTGCCAAGAATTAAATCTTCTTGAAAACGATGCACATTGGGACATTTCACTCGCTGACGCATCGAATACTGCTCAACCACAGCAAATACGCACGTTATTTGCAATCATATTGACAACGTGCTTCCCATCCAATCCAAAAGATCTTTGGGAAAAGTACAAAGACTACATGAGTGAAGACATCCTACATCGTTTGCGTGCAACGAATCAAAATCCGGACATTCAATTCACACCAAACGTGTATAATGAGGCATTGGTTTCGATTGAGGACACATGTTTGGCAATCGCTAACAAAGCACTGGTACAATTGGGAATGGCTGCGCCGAATCGATCTGCAAACGACCTTTTCGATCGTGATTTGCAACGAGAAAAACACTTTGATATCGACGAATTGGGTACATTTGTTCAAACGAATCTTCCGAAATTGGTTCCAGAACAACGCATAGCGTATGACAGAATTATGCATGCAATTACAAGCCAAAGCGGGGGATTGTATTTCCTAGATGCGCCCGGAGGCACAGGCAAAACTTTTCTCATTTCACTTATTTTGGCAACCATACGATCACGAAAAAATATTGCACTGGCAATCGCATCATCTGGAATTGCGGCAACTCTTTTGGATGGTGGCCGAACAGCGCATTCAGCACTGAAATTGCCGTTGAATATACAAATCACTGAGACACCCACATGCAATATCAACAAAAATTCTGGAATGGGTAAAGTACTCCAATCATGTCAACTTATTATATGGGACGAATGTACTATGGCGCACAAAAAAGCATTGGAAGCGCTTCATCGTACACTAAAAGATTTGAGAGGAAATGAACAGCTCTTCGGTGGCGCACTCATTTTATTGTCTGGTGATTTTCGACGAATTCTACCAGTTATACCACGTTCAACACACACTGATGAACTTAATGCATGTCTCAAATCATCAGTTTTATGGCGACACTTACAGAAATTGACTTTGAAGACCAATATGTGTGTACAGCTACAACATGATGCATCCGCTGAACGTTTCGCAAAACAATTGTTGGATATTGGGAATGGGAAAATGGCAATCGATGAATCCACACAATGTATCACATTGCCAACAAACTTCTGTAAAAATCACAGCAACCACAGACGAATTGATTCACAGAGTTTTCCCAAATATCGCACAGAATTACAAAAATCATCAGTGGCTCAGTGCACGTGCTATATTAGCAGCCAAAAACAACGATGTCAATGCCATCAATTTCAGCATTCAAAATGAAATACCAGGCGAAGCGACAATGTATAAGTCCATCGATACTGTAATGAATCAAGACGAAGTTGTCAATTATCCAACTGAATTCTTGAATTCACTTGATTTGCCAGGCATGCCGCCGCACGTTTTAACATTGAAAATTGGCGTGCCTATCATTCTTCTCCGAAACATCAATCCACCACGACTTTGCAACGGTACCAGGCTTTCAGTGAAACAGATGATGAACAATATCATCGAAGTTACAATTTTAAATGGAAAATTTAAAGGAGAAGATGTACTGTTGCCACGCATCCCAATGATTCCGACAGATATGCCATTCGAGTTCAAACGTTTGCAGTTTCCGGTGCGACTCGCATTTGCAATGACCATCAACAAAGCACAGGGACAATCGCTACAAGTGTGTGGACTAAATTTGAAAAATCCATGCTTCTCACATGGACAGCTGTATGTGACCTGCTCACGCGTCGGAAAACCTTCGGATTTATTAATGTACGCACCAGACGGAAAAACAAAAAATATTGTGTATCCAAAAGCACTTCAATAAACAGAATTAAAACACAAACACTTTCTTTCTTTGAGTGGCATTGCAACGCATGCCGGGTACTCGCTAGTTGCTTATGAAAATGTACTTGATCATTGTAGGTACAGTGGAAAACAAAATACAAGACACCAATTAAGTCACTAATTACCAGCTTTAATTTTCACAGTTAAACAGTTCATAATTAACAACACAGTCACCTACAATAAATAATATAAAAATTGTTCACACGCAATAAAATGTCAACTAAATATAAAACACAATTATATTACAATATATCATTATAAACACAACACTTCACTAATAACCACTTGAACGCACACAGTATCGCCCAACAATAAACTCGAATCGCACTGTAATATATCGCGACTATAACCGAACTGAACGTCGTTGAGTACTGGTATTTATACCGTCCCAAATTACTAGATTATTCCATACTGCGTGTTAGCATCAGTGTGAACAATGTAATTAATTGCAGCCTTGACACCGTTCGCCCGGCTTCTGGTATAGTCTAGCAAATGCGTTGATAGTCACGTACGCCACCGCATTACATTCCGGATCCCTCTGGAACGTTCGATAAACACGTAGATTGTTCTGTGATGTCGTAACACTTACTTAAGCGTGTTCGTCCGGAACTGGCAAACGTCTCTGAAGTAATACTAAGCCAGGCAATCTAGGTGGACGACCTTGAACTTTCGCTGTCCTTCCTGTTGAATCCAATAAACAACATCGTTAATTCTTTTTTTCACAGTGTAGGGTCCTTCCCAGTTAGATTGAAGCTTAGGTGAGCGACCACGACTGCGCTTTGGGTTGAACAACAAGACTTGATCTCCTTCTTAGAAACACACACTATTGCTGTGAATGTCATATAGCAAGTTTTGATTTTATCACTGGCAATCTTCAGCCATCCTCTTACCAAGCGATTCATTTCTCACAGTTGGTTTTCTAATTGCGAGGAATAGTTCTGTGGCTCTTGGGACTGAGTCTCAGGTGATCCGAACATTAAGTCCCCAGGAATACAAATATCATGCCCAAACACCAATTTTGCTGGAGTTATGCCGGTTGTGTCATGTACTGATGATCTATACGCCATGAGAAATAGTGGTATACGTTGGTCCCAGTCTGTTTGGTTCTCGTCAACAACCTTCGAAAGATGCTGCTCAAGTGTCCTATTGAATCTCTCAAACATCCCGTCCGACTGAGGATGCAGAGACGTTGTCCTGGTCTTTTGAATTCCGAGTAGATGGCATAATTCTTTAAACACTCCTGATTCGAAATTTCTCTCTTGATCCGTATGGATTTCCTTAGGGGCTCCATAACGGCAACAGAAGTTGTGAACTAACTCCTTTGCCACAGTGGTAACCTCCTGATTTGGAATTATGTAGGCTTCCACCCACTTAGTAAAGTAGTCACCTACAACCATGATGTACCGGTTTCCATCGTCAGTAACTGGGAATGGTCCAGCAATGTCTATCGCAATTCTCTCGAAAGGCAGTCCAACGTTATACTGTCTCATTTTCCCCTGCTTCTGGTTTGTAGGACCTTGCTTGCAGCACATATTTCACACATCTGAACCCATTCCTCTACATCGTGGCGAAGATGAATCCAATAGAATTGCTTCCATATTTTGTCAAGGGTTTTGTTAACGCCAAGATGGCCTCCAGATATTCCATCATGCATCTCCTTCAAACAGACTGCACTTTACTTCGGGGAACTATCAACTGCATGACCACGTCTCGTCCATCTGCAATTTCCCAAGCCCTTTTCAGCAATCTGTTTTCTTAGGTAAGAGATTCCCATTGTGCCCAGTAGCCCTTCAGCACTTCGGAACCATGGCAGATATCTTGCCAATCCGGGCGGTGACCTTCCTCTTTTGCAGTCAAGATCGGTCCAATGTCTTTATCAGTCATCTGTTCTTGTCGAAAGTCTTTGTAACAATAAAAATGAGGGCCGAAATATATAAAATAAATAAAACCACTACCAGGACTTACCTGCACGCAATTACAACACTTACCTGTTATTCGAAATTTTACCAGAAGACCAAGGTCGCCACGATTATTTTTTATATAGGACAAAATATCGAAAACCTTTACACTCCACCTTAAATAAAACGGACAATTTAGCAATCTGACCCACCCAATTAATAATTCAGAAGATTCCGGAACGTCTAGACGAATTTTTTCAACACAGAAATAAGACAGTGGTAATGACGAAATAACTTAAACTAACACATTTTCCAAATAAACTAAATCACTTTAATGAATTAAGTCAATTTTCACTGCTATGAGTACAAAAGAATTAGTCATGATTAATTGTTATAATTACCAGAATGAGAATGCTACCCCATCAAGTTTTAATTACCTTAAACTATACTTACAACTAAGGCAGCCCATATTGCCCACGCACTCTTCCATACCTTTTGTTTTTTATATACATTCCCCTTTATTTATTCAATTTTTAAATATTCCGATTGTTATCCGCGGTGCCCGTCCACGAACACGATACCGGCCGAACACGCGGTTGGTCCCGTAACTTCACTATTTGTTTTATCACTTCAATCTCTCCACGTCACTGTCAGTATTACTCACTCCGATATGTTCATTACCTTCTGGGGTCCCGGTCGGTCTTATTGAGTGAAATACATTTGCGAAAACTCGACCAACCGGGCCCAAACCGAAACTTTAGATGTCTGTTACTGTAGTTGGCGTCCTGTTGACTGTATGGCGTCTCTGCTTAAAGTCGACTGCTCCGTCACGGTGGACGTAACAGGTACATCTACCTGTTCCTGGAGAGAAGCTGGTTCTCTACTGCCATGATGTTTTCGTCGCTCCTGCCCCATTTGTTGGGAAGTAACCACTTTATATATGGATTAAAGCCGGTATGTGTGTGTGTCCAGAGGCCGATATTGGACTTGGCTCTGATGATGTCACCAACAGTAGGCGGAGTTTAATGCGACTTCCATGAGGTCTTAGAGAAGACGACGAATATTTTTTACGCTCTGGCCATCTTGAGTTTTTGTCGAGAGCGTCCTTTGAGCGCGTGCAGGTGTAGTTGCGCTTGAGCGTTGACACACATTTACAGAGTTCTTAGAATTTTGGTGGAGGTGCAAATGCTCTGCCGCATTCCTCAACAACAACTGCGCCTTATTTCTTTGTTTCACTGTTCTGTTACACTGACTATTATACGTTGCACAATACAATTACAGTTTTACAAATTTATTATACCAGTCCGCCCGAAAACGAAATAAATAAAATATAAATGCCCCAAACCGTTAAAATAAAACACCCAAAATTTGACCCGCTACAATACCCCCTCGATGAGAATTCTGCTGTCCACGACAGAAGAAATCTCATCGATAACCCCGAAGAGGACCGGTGAGGAACTGGTGCCAACAACCCCCTGGTTCTTAATCTCATGGGTACACGACCCCCCCTGGCTCAGCGACCATGGACTCATCTGAACGAGATCACTGGACTTCTCCGTAAGAGATCCCAACACCGAGAAATCGATCAGACTCGCACCACAACGCACCTCGCCTTTTAACATACTACCCCAAAAATCCTCAATCCCTGGCTAAAATTATTCCAGCTCCTCCGCCGATATGGTTCTCCTTTTTGCAAGCTGGGCTGCCTTTAGCAAATACTGGGCTCACACACGCTAACATTACATGTTACCCTAACACATTAAAAATAAAAATTTTCTTTTAAAATTTATCAAAAATTTAAAAAAATTCAAAATTCAAAAAATAATCTTTTATCAAAAAATTCTCTTCCTCTTTTTTCTAATTTTTGTTTCAAATGACTTAACCTAGACATTTCTAATAATATAAACACATCCTTATTCTAACAGGAGAATCACTTATAGTCTACCAATACAATACAATACAATAAAAGAAACATGGTTCATGCACACATAATAAAAAATCATCATCTAAAATAGTCATTCGCTGGCAGGCGAAAAATCAAGTTTTTTTTTTTTTTTCAATAAAAAATTAAAATTTTCAAAATTTAAAAATTCAAAAAAATTTAAATTTATTCATTAAAAAATTTTATTAAATTTATTTATTAAATAACATATTTATTGAAATTATTCAAATATTGGTTTGAATTAATCAAACAAACAGATTAAAATTGGATTCCTACTATACAAGTTTAGTAGGTGTATGACCTCATCAGCTGATCGTAACTAGGTCAAGTCCAAAACCCTTGACCTACATATGTTATGTATGATTTCTGAAAACACCTTGAACATCCGTAATATCCTAACTTTGAAATACAAAACATAATAAAATACAACAGTTAAAATAAACAAAATATTAATATAAATAGTAAACAGATTGACATTTAAATTATTTAAAACAAACAATTCTTGACTTTACATTATTTTCAAATTTTATCAAACTTCTGTCACTGGTTGAAAAAATAAACAATTGTATAATCTTGATTATAAATTCCTCTCTTTAGTTAACAGTTTAATTCTACATTACTGTGGGTGTTGTAACTCATTTATTCTCATTTAATATACTACTGGATCTGTGTACATATATGAACTTTACCTCTCCCTATGGCTCTAATATTCATCAACTACAATTATCATGACACCCTTCTCTACCAAAATATCTATCCCAAAAACACACTAACCCCAACTTATCATTAAACACAAAACGCCACCTTCTCTACATATAAAATACTCTCTAACCCTTTGTATAGGATACGTGTTTCCCCGCCCCCAAAAAACTCAATTCCCTTATCTGGCGGCCCGGATTCTACCTAAGGCGGCCCCTTCCCCACTAAAATCTATCCCTATCCCGTCCCAACCCTTGTTGCGGACTCCCCAAATACACTACCCTCTATTACAAAATTGCCATCCCCAAAATCTCAATCTCATTACCTTACTACAAATACACAAAATAACCTCATTAACTATAAAAACAACAATATATCACTCAAAATCTACATAAAGTCTCCATTACTCCTGTGTCAACATTAATACTTCACCAACTCTGTTACATCTCATCAACTCAAAAACAACATTACATCATTTCACATTCAACTTTTAATTCAATTCGGACAGGTCTACATGTCCCACAACATTTATCACCCATAAATTATCTTTTATTAATTTGCATAAATTATTGCTATTTTATTTCTCATATTCTTTTTATCTTTACTTCAAAATATCTGTAGTACACTAAACATTAATTACTTGTAACATTTACAAACCAATATACCAGTGACATGGTATTGCTGATCAGCTGATATCCTAACATAATGAAAATACATCTTAAAATTGAACAAATTACATGGAATACACATATTTATTTTTATTTATTCTCCCTTCTCACCTCACTGTTTCCAATTTATCTGATTCTGGTTATTTATGTTAGCCTGCCAGACGATTTACTTATTGGCTTAAAAAAAAATACACACATAATAAAATGACATATTCTTGTATACATTATCATATAATATTTACATCAATAATCGTCTAACCCATTCATAACCTTTTACCGTTTAACTTTCTTGAAATTTTCAAAATTTATTATTGATAATCATTATTTATCATCTTTCATTTATTAAAAAAAATTTTTTAATTATTATTTTTATTAAACACAATGATTGCATTAAAATTTCACTATTGCATTAACACCTCAATCACACCTGTAACTATTTTTATTACACATGGTTATAAAATTTTTCTACTTACAATTCCTCTATACACACAAAACATAATCACCATCATCTCTGAAACATTTCACAAAATTTATTAATTTAAATTAAATAATTTATCATTCATTTCCAAATTTCCATCTCGTAACATAAATTAAATTTACAAAAAATTTAATTATACAACCTTTACATACTCAATTAAAATATTTAAAATATATCAAATTGTTAAAATTTAATTCATTATTAAAATATAAATTTCATTACCATCCAAACAATTATAATTCTCTGATTACTTGTTTTCAAAATTAATTTGGTTTATTTATTTAAATTGCCAAAATATTAGTCTTATTGTTATAACAATTAATTACTTACATACACTGTTCACTTAACCACAACACATACCATTGGCTTTACTACATATTTATTTACAAATTTACTTCAGTATTTATTCAGTCATCATATCTCAATATTCAAATCAGCAAAGTCAAATAGCTTAAAACAAAATGTTTAACTGTCTTTTCTGTTTTATATTTTAGCCACCATCGTCAAAAATATACCTCACATATTTGTATACTAAATGATTTTTATTTACATCCAATTTATTATTATTATTTTTATCATAAACCATTACCTCTATGTCATTCATTTTCCCTTTTATTATCTCATAAGACTTGTCACTATTATTTGTTTTTATCCCGCCTCCGTGAATATTTGTTGTTACACCCAGGTAATTTATTTTCTCATCATATTCCTCCACTACAAGTACACTAATTCTTCCTACAGGTACACATTTATCATCAATATAATCATTGTCTACTACTACACAAGGTATGTCTACATTATTTATCATAACTCTCTTTATATCCATCTTCTCTATCAGCTCTACATAACCTCTATTTATTTTGAACCACTCTAACTCTTTCTCTCTCTCATAATCACTTTCATCACAATACCTGTCACAACACCACTGACCTACTTCACTCCATGCAAAGGGCACAACAAACCTACTATACCACTTCCTGGCTTTTCCAGGTTTACAAAAAATTAGGGGACTGCTTGAAGACACCTCGTCTTCCACACAATTAACGGAGGAAACTCTGTCCTCAAAATTCACTACTAGCGGAGTCCTTACTCCACTTACATCACAGGGAAAATTTGCCCTTTGCCACCCTAACCTTTCATCACACTCTTTCTCAATTTCATCAACACTCGCTAACATTTTGTTATTAAGTTCTACTTCACCACAAACTTCATCATCACTATTTGTTTTCACCACATCATTCTTAAATAGCTCGTTTTCAACTATTTTATCACTATTATTTATTAATTCATTTTTACAACTGTAACTTACCTTGTTAATTATTTCTTCGCTATTACCAAAGACATTATTACCACTTACCTGTGTTAACTCAACTTTTAATTGACATCTATCTCCCTCCCACTTCTCGTCTCGTTTTTTCAATTCCTTGTTGAATTCCTTGACATCACTAATCATGTCATCTAAAATTGCGTTTTGTTGATCCAAATGTTCATTAAACTTGTTACACATCATAATCATCATATTCATCATCTGTGTCTTATAATCAGATTCACTCATTTCATTGTTACTTACCTCATTGTCTGTCACCTGATCGTCTTTATTTTTGTTAACTTGGTCTGTCTCTCTACCTTTATTTATCACCACCACACTATCATCATTATCACTAGGCCTATTCTCTGCCTTATTTTCTACCCCCATTACTTCAGCTATCTTACCTTTAACATTGGTCATCTCACTATGTTTATTGATTTCCGCAAATATTCCTTCCTCTTGTTCTTCCATTCGGGTTAATCTATCGTCTAAATTTCCCCATTCCTCGTCTGTCATCTCACCCACAACACCTCGAAATTCATTCTCCCACTCATCCCATGCAAAATCACTATCATTACTTTGTATTATAGACATTTTTAAAGTTCGTTTGTATAACACTTTTATATATAAAACTACTATTTTTCTATACTCAAACACCTAACACACTGTGAATCACAATAACATAAACCTAACCTACTTAATTATGTACGATAAAATTTTTATACATTCGTCATTACCACCTCCTATTTTCTGTGTATTAAAATAGGTCTATCTCGTATAAAATTACAATTAAACGAAAATCCTGGCAGGGTCGCCATTTGTAACAATAAAAATGAGGGCCGAAATATATAAAATAAATAAAACCACTACCAGGACTTACCTGCACGCAATTACAACACTTACCTGTTATTCGAAATTTTACCAGAAGACCAAGGTCGCCACGATTATTTTTTATATAGGACAAAATATCGAAAACCTTTACACTCCACCTTAAATAAAATGGACAATTTAGCAATCTGACCCACCCAATTAATAATTCAGAAGATTCCGGAACGTCTAGACGAATTTTTTCAACACAGAAATAAGACAGTGGTAATGACGAAATAACTTAAACTAACACATTTTCCAAATAAACTAAATCACTTTAATGAATTAAGTCAATTTTCACTGCTATGAGTACAAAAGAATTAGTCATGATTAATTGTTATAATTACCAGAATGAGAATGCTACCCCATCAAGTTTTAATTACCTTAAACTATACTTACAACTAAGGCAGCCCATATTGCCCACGCACTCTTCCATACCTTTTGTTTTTTATGTACATTCCCCTTTATTTATTCAATTTTTAAATATTCCGATTGTTATCCGCGGTGCCCGTCCACGAACACGATACCGGCCGAACACGCGGTTGGTCCCGTAACTTCACTATTTGTTTTATCACTTCAATCTCTCCACATCACTGTCAGTATTACTCACTCCGATATGTTCATTACCTTCTGGGGTCCCGGTCGGTCTTATTGAGTGAAATACATTTGCGAAAACTCGACCAACCGGGCCCAAACCGAAACTTTAGATGTCTGTTACTGTAGTTGGCGTCCTGTTGACTGTATGGCGTCTCTGCTTAAAGTCGACTGCTCCGTCACGGTGGACGTAACAGGTACATCTACCTGTTCCTGGAGAGAAGCTGGTTCTCTACTGCCATGATGTTTTCGTCGCTCCTGCCCCATTTGTTGGGAAGTAACCACTTTATATATGGATTAAAGCCGGTATGTGTGTGTGTCCAGAGGCCGATATTGGACTTGGCTCTGATGATGTCACCAACAGTAGGCGGAGTTTAATGCGACTTCCATGAGGTCTTAGAGAAGACGACGAATATTTTTTACGCTCTGGCCATCTTGAGTTTTTGTCGAGAGCGTCCTTTGAGCGCGTGCAGGTGTAGTTGCGCTTGAGCGTTGACACACATTTACAGAGTTCTTAGAATTTTGGTGGAGGTGCAAATGCTCTGCCGCATTCCTCAACAACAACTGCGCCTTATTTCTTTGTTTCACTGTTCTGTTACACTGACTATTATACGTTGCACAATACAATTACAGTTTTACAAATTTATTATACCAGTCCGCCCGAAAACGAAATAAATAAAATATAAATGCCCCAAACCGTTAAAATAAAACACCCAAAATTTGACCCGCTACATCTTGTGTTCTCCAGCCATCAGCCAGGAAATCTACAGTGACGGCTTGAACATGTTCGCTTGAGTTTTGTTCTTCCTTTCTGTGGCAATGTCGGCAGTCTTCCAGGCACGGTCTCCATGATAAACCATCTGCATTACCATGCAGGCGCCCCCGCGATGTTTGACCTTGAAGTTGTACTCTTGCAGACGTTCGAGCCACCTTGCCAACTGTCCTTCCAGATTTTTAAATCTCAAGAGCCATGCAAGTGCAGCATGGTCGGTACGTAGTGAAAACTCTCTTCCACAGAAGTATTTATGGAAGTGCTTCAACACTCGGACGATTGCCAGCAACTCCCTCCTTGTAACGCAATAATTTCTCTCCAGTTTAGAAAGTGTCCGGTTTTGTAATACGCTATTACTCGTTCTTCACCGTTTTGCACTTGAGAGACAAAACTGTTCCTAGACCAGTATTGCTTGCGTCTGTGTCAACAATGTACTTCCCTTCGGAAGCTGGGAAAGCGAGAATTGGATGCGAACACAATCCATTTTTCAAAGTCCTAAATGCTTGATCACACTCTCTTGACCACTGGAAGTTTCATTTATTTTCCATTAGCTCAAGTAGTGGTTTACCAATAGTAGTGAAGCCTTTCACAAAACGTCTGTAATAAGAGTATAACCCCAGGAAACTCTGAACTTCGTGTTTACTCTTCAGCACTGGCCAGTCTGTTATGGTGTCTACTTTATTAGGATCCCGCTGCTGAAACCAGATGCCCCAGATACTATACTTCCTTCTGGAATAGAGAACACTTCTTCGGGCTCAGCTTCAGTTGTGCACCATCAATTCTAGTTAGAACCTCCTTAAGGTTTTCCAAATGGTCTTTGAAAGTCTTCCCGATGACTATGACATTGTCTAAATAAACAAGGCAAGTTTTCCAAGTCAGGCCTCGGAGTACCAGGTCCATCAATCTTTCAAATGTTGCCGGTGCATTACAGAGTCCAAATGGCATGACGTTAAATTGGAATATGCCACTTGGGGTCGAGAAAGCGGTCTTTTCCTTGTCTTCTTGATGAAGACCGACTTGCCAATATCCACTCTTCAGGTTCAATGTGGAAATGTGGAAAACCACTGTGCTCTGGACAACGTGTCGAGTGTATCATCAACGCGAGGTAATGGATAGCTGTCATTCTTTGTATCGTCATTTAACCTCTGGTAGTCTACGCAGAAACTTAATCCACCATCCTTCTTCGCAACCAGTTCTACAGGAGAAGACCAAGCACTTGACGAAGGTTCGATTACTCCCTCTGTCAACATGTCCTGTACTAACCGAGACATTTCCTCTTGCTTATATAATGGAGGCCTTCGAGGAGGTTGGGGTATCGGTGTTGTGTCCCCGGTATTGATGCGATGTTGTACAAGAGAGGTTCTTCCCAGTGACTGTCCCCAAACTGGAAAAGAATCTTTGAATTCATATAAAACCCGTCTGAGTTCTTTTACCTCACCCTTTGAGAGGTCGTTAGAAGATCTGTTCAATAATTCCTGCAGTTCCTCTGGTAATTTGGAAGTATCCGAAGCACAATTGGATCTTTGTTGCGTCATTCCGGCTACCCAGGCCACAGGAGTCAATTTGCCTAGGAGCGTATTGCTTTGTAAAGTGACAGATTGCTCCAAAATATTCGCCACTGTAATAATTTCAGGTTTCATCAGGTTTTACTAAACTTCTGGCAATTAGTATGCCCGGTGTGCTGACTACCTGGAGTTCAAATATAGAACACTGGTTGCCCCTAGTATCTACCTCGGTTCTAACCATGATTATCTTTTCGGAGTTTGGCGGAGCAGTTATGGCCACTTGGCTTATGACGTCCATAGATTTTCCTGATGTCATTTTCAAGAGCATTACCTCTTCCCCTCCGATTCTCAAGGCATTGTTTTTGAAGTCGACTATAAATCCGTATGCGTTCATAACGTCCACACCAAGAATTGCTTCATCCACAATGTCTGCAACCAGTACTTGATGATTAAACTCAAGTCGACCGAGGCATAGGTGTATCTCCGCTTTTCCAAACACTTTTACAAGCCGTCCAGTAGCTGTTCGCAAGCTGCAAGAGCACCAGATTGGCTTGAGATCTTTCACCACGTCGGGCCACACAATGGAAACTGTTGCACCTGTGTCAACTGTAATCGTGGTTGGCCTTTCTTGAACAAATCCGGTAACTACCAAGCTCCCGCTGTTTTTCTGAAGTGTAGAAATTGCGTATTGTCTAGGGGCTTTGTTCCTCCAGTTAGTCAGCACACACCCCGTTGTACCAAGTATTGCTCGTTTCCCTGCTGCTGAATTCTAACCCGACAATCTCATTGTAGATGTCCACGTTTCCCACATCTATAACACTCCGGTCTTCCATCCTTTCTTATTTTATTCTGTGGCGCCGACCGTCGAGTCTCTGTTCTTTGTCCTTCTTCTTCATCGTCTGTGCCGTCTCGATCTTTTAGCGCGCACTTTATGACTTGTCGAACCAGAGGCTGATTTGGCGGCCTCAAATTGCAATGCATGTACTAGGGCGTCTGCATTGTTCTGGTGTCTTGCCATTCATAATGCTTGCTGTAGTTCGTTATCTCGGACACCGGCAGTAAATGTCTGCATCACAAAACTCGTTCGAAAATCTTCTGGCGCTACAGGATAGGCCAGTCTAATTAGTCTGTTGGTACTTGCTTCAAACTCTTAAAGGCTCTCTTCCCTGAATGCTGTCGCCTTGCTCTCAACTGGGTGCAGTACACATCTTGCAAATGTTTATCACCATACCGTAATTCCAGAGCTTTTATCAATTCGGCATGGGTGTTTAGGCTGTCAGGTGGCACTTTCTGTAGTAGTTCTGCTGTGGATCCTTTTAATGAGAGAACGAGTGAAAATGCCTTGTCTTTCTCTGTCCAATTATTTGCACATGCAGCAGCTTCAAATTGGCAGAGGTACTTTGCCCAGTGACTGCTTCCGTTAAAGGTTGGATCTTTGACATGAACTGTCCCTACATCAGGCAAAGTGACTTTCACTATTAACTTATTTTCTGTGTCTTTTTCTGTCTTTATCATTGGTACAGTCTGTTCACAAAGTTGTTTTTGTCGTACCTTCAGGCACTGCCCGACTTTACTTTAATTTGTTCTCTTATGTTTGCCAATATTTTTTTCTACTGTTTACCGATTAATTACAAATTACCTCGTCTTGTACAAAGTGTCCACTGTTTCCACTGGTAACCGTTCTATCCCAGTTCTGACACCACTGTTACGATGATCTACTTGATTGTCGTAGGTACAGTGGAAAACATAATACAAGACACCAATTAAGTCACTAATTGCCAGCTGTAATTTTTACAGTTAAACAGTTCGTAATTAACAACACAGTCTTCTACAACAAATCATATAAAAATTATTCACACGCAATAAAATGTCAACTGATTTTAAAACACAATTGTATTACAATATACCGCCTGATTATAAAACACAACACTTCACTAATAACCACTGGAATGCACACAGTATCGCCCGACAATAAACTCAAACCGCACTGTAATATATCGTGACTATAACTGAACTGAACGTCGTTGAGTACTGGTATTTATACCGCCCCAAATTACAACATTATTCCATACTGCGTGTTAGCGCCAGTGTGAACGACGTAATATTTGCGGCCTTGACACAGTTTGCCCGGCTTCTGGCACAGTCTAGCAAATGCGTCGAGAGTCACGTACACCACCGCATTACATTCCGGATCCCTCTGGAACGTTCGATAAACACGTAGATTGTTCTGTGATGTAACAATAAGATAAAAATAGTGTAAACAAAATATAAAATAAAAACTGAACAATTAAGAATTAATCAAAATGAACAACACATAAATAACACATGAACAATTATTTGTTATAAACGAAGACAGTAGGCAAGTATAATAATGGTATAAAGGAAAGAAAAAATAAATAGTTGTTTGTAATTACAAGAGTTTAAATAATTAATACAATTTAAATGTCATTTTTAACTTCTGTTTTTCAAGTAATTTTTTTAGTTAGTTAAAAATGGGTGAATAATCATTGATATTTATTGAAATACTGTAAATATTATGTTTGATTTAAATACTACAAATAAACTTATTTTTATAATAAATATTTAATTGATGTCAGATTTGCAACATTGAAAATAATTGCTTGACTTTTGAATTGTATTGTCAGACACCCAAGTATTTAGAACAATTTTATAATTATTTTGCTAAACATTATGCCACTGATTTTTTATAATATTATTATATACATACCACCAAAATCAGTAAAGTTTCAATTTTTTTATATTATTGAATAAGGCCTTTTCAAAATTATTATAATTTCATCATCAGTTCACACTAAAATGTTCTTGTTGTGATGTCTGTGCATCACGAACAATCTACGTGTTTGTCGAACGTTCCAGAGAGATCCAGAGTGGACGCGTGTGGTGTACATGCTTGTATATGTATCTACGAGAAACTTCTCGATGCCGCCAGCCGTGCGGACTATGTCAAGGCCGCAGTTAATTACGTAGTTCATACGCACGCTACGACGCAATTAGGAATCGTCTAGATATTCGACTGGCTATAAATACCGGTACTCAAACGACGTTCAGTTTAGTACAGTATGCGGTGAATTTTTGACTGTGCAGTTCGAGTTATTAATGTGTACGTTCAAGTAGTTATTAGTGAAGTGTTGCGTTTTATATTCGGACGCTATAATTGTAATACAACTGAGTTTTAATGTTAGTGGACATTTTATTGCTTGTGAACAATTTTCATTTGATTTGTTGTAGAGACTGTGTTGTTAATTACGAACTGTTTTACTGTAACAATTAAAGGTGTGATTAGTGACTTGATTGGTGTCTTGTACTTATTTTGTTTCCACTGTACCTACGACAATCGAGTAGACCGTCGTAACAGTGGTGACAGAACTGGGATAAAACGGTTAACAGTGGAAACAGTGGACACTTTGTACAAGACGAGTGTGATTCGTAATTAATCGGTAAGCATGGATCCCAGTCAGATGATGGAAACTTTACAAACACTGCTGCGGCAGACACAGGAAGAAGCAGAGAAACAACAGGATGAGAAAGCAGAAGAAGCAGAAAAACGACAGGATGATAAACGAGGGCAGGAGGCAGAGGAACGTAAGCAGGAGGCAGAGGAACAATAACGTGAAGCAGGTGACATCAATGCGTTAATTCATGAACCAAAGGAGATGCAAGAACATACTACCGCAGAATTGGGTCTCCTACGTGGTGACATAGGTGAATTACAAGGTGAGCTCAACAATCAGATTACCAGAATATCTGATGTAGAAGAATCCATGCCAAATAAAATAGCTAAAGTAGAAAAATCTGTTTTGACTGAGGAAGAAGTTATGTCAACAAAAATATCTGCAGTAGAAAACTCAATGGCAAATATAAGAGAACAAATTAAAATTGAAGTTGAACAGTGCATGAAGATTCAACCAAAACAAATTTCTGAACAGACTGTACCAGTGATAAAGACAGAAAAAGACACAGAAAATAAGTTAATAGAGAAAGTCACTTTGCCTCCAGTAAGGACAGTTCATGTCAAAGCTCCAACCTTTGACGGAAGCAGTCACTGGGCAACGTACCTCCGCCAATTTGAAGCTGCTGCATGCGCAAATAATTGGACAGAGAAAGACAAGGCTGTTTCACTCATTCTCTCGTTAAAAGGACCCGCGGCAGAACTACTACAGAAAGTGCCACCTGACAGCCAGAACACCTATGACGAGTTGATAAAAGCTCTGGAATTACGGTATGGTGATAAACATTTGCGAGATGTGTACTGCACCCAGTTGAGAGCAAGGCAACAGCATTCCGAGGAGAGTCTTCAAGAGTTTGAAGCAAGTATCGACAGACTAATTAGACTGGCCTATCCTGAAGCGCCAGAAGATTTTCGAACGCGTTTTGCGATGCAGACATTTACTGCCGGTGTACGAGATAACGAACTACAGCAAATGTTACGAATGGCAAGACACCAGAACAGTGCGGACGCCCTGGTACATGCTTTGCAATTTGAGGCCGCCAAATCAGTGTCTGGCTGGACAAGTCATAAAGTGCGCATGCTAAAAGATTGCGACAGCACAGACGATGAGGAAGAGAACAAGGAACAGAGACTCTACGGTTGGCGCCACAGAATAAAATAAGAAAGGATGGAAGACCAAAGTGTTATCGATGTGGGAAACCTGGACATCTACAACGAGATTGTCGGGTTAGAATTCAGCAGCAGGGAAACGAGCAACAGTCGGTACAACGGGGCGTGTGCTGACTAACTGGAGGAACGAAGCCCTGAGAGAATATGCAATTTCTACACTTCAGAAAAACAGCGGGAGCTTGGAAGTTACCGGATTTGTTCAAGAAAGGCCAACCTTGATTACAGTTAACACAGACGCAACAGATTCTATTTTGCGCCCCGACGTGGTGAAAGATCTCAAGCCAATCTGGTGATCTTGCAGCTTGCGAACAGCTACTGGACGGCCTGTAAAAGTGTATGGAAAAGTGGAGATACACCTACGCCTCGGTCGACTTGAGTTTAATCATCAAGTACTTGTTGCAGACATTGTGGATGAAGCAATTCTTGGTGTGGACGTTATGAACATATACGGAGTTATAGTCGACTTCAAGAACAATGTCTTGAGATTCGGAGTCGAAGAGGTAATGCTATCAACAATGACGACAGCAGAAAAATCTATGGATGTCATAAACCAAGTGGCCGTAACTGTTCCGCCAAACTCCGAAAAGATCATCATGGTTAGAACCGATGTAGATACTAGGGGCAACCAGTGCTCTATATTTGAACCCCAGGTAGTCAGCACACCGGGCATACTAATTGCCAAAAGTTTAGTAAACCCTGACGAAACCAGAAATGTACCTATTAGAGTGGCGAATATTTTGAATCAAGCTATCACTTTACAAAGCAATACGCTCCTTGGCAAATTGACTCCTGTGGCCTGGGCAGCCGGAATAACGCAATGAAGATCCAGTTCTTCGGATACTTCCAAATTACCAGAGGAACTGCAAGAATTATTGAACAGATCTTCTAACGACCTCTCAAGTGGTGAGGCAAAAGAACTCGGACAGTTTTTACACGAATTCAAAGATTGTTTTGCAGTTCAGGAACAGTCACTGGGAAGAACCTCTCTTGTGCAACAGCGCATCAATACCGGGGACACAACACCGATACGCCAACCTCCTCGAAGGCCTCCATTATTGTAACAGGTCTAAAAGGGAGGGGTTTTATTTTATTAAATATTTGTAACAATTCATTTCATATGTGTGGTCAGTCACAGGTTGAATCTAACTCGTAGCGAACAAAGAAACGGTGATGAAACAATTACAATGGAATGTGCGTGTCGCACACAGCTGCGTAATTCTCAGAACGGCAAAATAGTGTAATGCGCCCAAACGCACTAACATCGGCGGAGCACAGAACCCATGCTAAATTCAAGTCGAACAAAATGGCTATATTTAAATTTTGTCCAGCATATGCTCAGGGACACGACGGAAACGAAACCAAGTCACACCTACTACAGTGACGTAAACCACTGGACAACAAATATCGTCAACGTCCAGCACACGGGAGTTTGTACTTGTTAAATGTGCCACAGCTACGACTTTAACGCATAAGGCATTGCTTTCCGCCTGGTCCGACAGAAATCTAGTTGGAGGGGATTTGGTGAACGCTCTTCCCAATACCTCATCGACGCTCGCCGGCACGGGCAGCCCGCCAAACAGGGCCTACTAACAAATTCCCAACATTCAGTAAAAGTGAGTGCCGTTGTGTCAAAATGTGGAAGTAAGCACAGTTTTCGGAAAATAACATCATAAATTGTTTTTGGACGTACAAATCGTGTTTTATGAGTGATGCACCACAAGGTTGGGGAGACTCCACATTGCCGGCAGGGGTAGTGAGTAACGTATCTCAGAATACAGAAATATAGTGCATAAAATGGGGCGTATTTAAATAAAAAGGGGGTTATTTTTTGTGTGTAATGGAATGAATGTGTGTGCGAGCAGGCTGGGCTGCTTTCATTAAGGTAAGATTTTTTGTTGTATCAGACTATGTCGTAAATATGTCAAGAAAGTTGTATTTATTTCAAATTTTGCTAAAGGTAATAAACTGATTTAAGAGATATAAGAATGAACAAAATAACTTTTGAATAAGTTTTTGGAAAAATTTAAGAACAAAATAAAATTTAATTTGCTTCTCTTTATAAATGCGAGTTGCATCTGTTATTAACACAACCTATAATCATACTTGCATCTCAATGTTCATGTGACGGATTCTGGGATGAGAGGACAAAACAAGGTAGGTGGAAGATAAATAATTTTATTTATTTTATTTGTATTTGTATAAATAAGTAGCTTCACATTTGGCGCGTCCGAAGCAGGGACAGTTTTTATAAATTAAAATTAAAAAATAAAAACCACACCTACAGAAATGCAAGTATGGTTGAAAGGTTAAATGACAGTACGTAAAAGGGCGTAAATTATGTACAGGTTAAACGATAGGTAGTATACTTAATTAAGACATACAAGATGAAAAAATATTGAATATAAGATTGAAATTGTGTTATAATAAACTAAATTAATTAAAGTAAATTAATAAGTATAAATTATAAAGAATAAGAGATGGCCACTAACGAAAATGAAGTCGATGTAATTGTAGGCGATAAAGCCAAATGTAAAATAATGAACGAAAGTAATGAAAATATGTCAACTGAATCGGCTGATAAAAGCGATTCAGGTATCCAGACAGAGTCACTGTCAATCAGTGACAGTAACATAGACGGATCTATATTAATTAGTGCGGCGGGAGCAAATTCTACTCCCATTACAACTAAAGCAAATATAAAAGAAAAAGAAATGTCAATGAATGACCTGTTTAACCTTCTCAGTAGTCGTTTTGACAATAATGATATCAAATTTAACGAAATTAAAAGTGAATTTAACAGTAAATTTGACGCTAAATTTGAGGAGCAGAGTAGACAGTTTAACGAACTTAAATTTGATATTAATGAGGTCAAAATTAAATGTGAAATAAGTGTAACGAATTGAAACGAGATATTGAGAAAATAGTAGAGTCAGTAGGGGAACAGATTAAAAGTAATAATAATAATGATAATAAAAAAGTAACAAGTGATAGAAATAATGTTGAAAATGATAATATAATTAAGAATGTGGTATCAGAGAGTGATACGTTGAAAATAGATAGTGAGTAAGAGAGAGAGAGAGTAATAGGTTGTAACGGAGTAGTAATTAGTGTTGATGAATTAGAGAAAGAGTGGCAAGAGAGATTAGATGAGTATGTAGGGCAGAGGGTAAATTTTCCCCATATTTATGATGAACCAAGGTGTTCACAAATGTTATTGTTGAAGGGCAACCTTGTATTGGAAGTCCCTTGTTATTGGAAGACATGAGGTCTTTGAGTTGTTCCCCAAGGTTTTATGAGTTAGTACCCTCTGTGTAGGATGGTGTCGAAAGTGTGAGATGGTGTTATGGTGAGCGAGAGTTAGATAGAGAAGTGTGTATTGATAGAGAAATAGAATTATATAAGTTGAAGAGAAATTATAATGAGTTGAAAGAGATGTTAGAAGTGATTAAGATAAATGCTATGAAATACTTACTTTGTAGAGTAGAGATTGAGAATTGTTTTGATGATACCTGTTTAAATAATAATAATTTATCTTATATTGTAATGAGTGTAGCAGAAAAATCTGATGAGAAAATAACTGACTTTAGATTGAATAAAATTACTGATGGAGACCAGACTAAAATCACTAATGATAGTGACAGGTTTTATGATTTGATGATAGTGGAACAACTTGAAGTATTAGAAAATTATTATATTAAAATTAATAAATTGAGTGTGGATAAGAACGATTTATATTATAAATATATTAGATTGATATTCGATGATGGAGGGTAAATTAAAAGAGCAGTGTATGGACATTTTTAAATATTTTAATTTGTGGTTATGACCATGCTTACTTGGAAAATGAAGTGTGATAAATTGAATAATTAATGACAAATAATTTGTAAATAATTGATAGTGAAATTAGTGGTGTGTATTGTGACAAGTATATAATGTAAACAATGTGTGTAAGTAATTGTTTTAATAATAATAAGAGTATTTCAGTAGACTAAATAAAGAACAAAAATCATTTTGCAGACAGTAATTAACGAATTGTAATTGTTTTGAGAATAATTGAAAAATGTTGTGTTTTCAATAATTAATTTAATTAAAATAATTTGAGATGTTTAAATATTTTGATTGATTTAAATGTTATATAATTGAATTTTTATAATAAGTTTATATTATTTTATGAGATGTGAATTTGACAATAAGTAATAGATAAATAAATGTTAAATTGTTTAGTATGGAATAACATTGTTGTTAAAATGTTTCAGAAGGTACAGGGAGTGATTGATAGGTATATTTGTGTGATTATGACAGGGTATGAGCAATGTAATGTAAGTATAAATTTTATAATACAAGTTATATGGAGTAAAGTGTTTACAGGTGTTGAAAAGATTTTAACTCAATAATGAAAATAATTTGAGATAATTGTACTCAATAGAAACCATACTCAAAAGGTAGTAATAACTGAAATATAAGATAAAATAAATTTGAAATTTTGAGGAATGTAATTGTGGTAAGTGATAAATAATGAAATGATGATATATAGAAGAGTTAATAAAAATTTCAAGTAATTATGTTTACAATTTTCTGTATAAATTATTTAAATGAGAATTGTTTAGTAATGTGAAAATGTCAATGTTCAAGATAAATATTATGTTATGTTATGTTTTCATACAAGAGATGTGGGTAATTTTGGGGGGTTGAGTGGTGTTAATAGAAGTGCTATACTTAGGGAGTGTAGAAACTGCAAAGGTAGAAGAATTAATTTAGTTAGTAATATGCTATTGCCGTGGTGGCATGTGCCACGGTAGATAGCGGTAAGTGTTGGGGGTAACAGGGAGTGTTACCTCCATCGGAGGCCAAGATGGCGTAAAATACGCGGCACACCTTTTGTATAATTTTATATTATATACTGATAGATTGCCGTGCCATGTATATTAATGATGTAGAGAACATGTTTGAATTTAGAGTTGATTTCCCCGACTTTTCGGGCGATTACTGCCTTACCAGCACTAATTGCGGTTTTGGATAGCGGTCAGCTATGGCCATAACGTAAGAACCGTGACCATAGCTGGCTTGAAATTGGTGTATATTTGAAATTGATGGGGGGTGATTTAGGGGAAATCCCCCGGAACTATGGAACAGCGGCTGCCACTCTGTTCGAGTAGGAACAGTAAACCAGGTGGTAGACCCGTTTTAAGGGCAAATAAATTTATAACATAGATATGATGATATCTGCCAATTTTAAAATGTAACGCTGAAGCAAGGACACGGAGATGATAAATTCCTCCACCAATGCCGTCCTTGTGGAGGCAAATGGGCGCAACAGTCCACCAGCAGAAAACAATAGTGTGTGTGGCAGGGTGGTTGCTCAGGGGAGCAACGAATTAAAATTTTGTAACTTAACAATGGCAACTCGCTCTTGAAGTAATTAACTAATTGTTTTGATTTGAGAAAATGTATACAGTAGATGTTTATTATATCTTGGTTATCATGTTTTAGTGGGTCATTAATCTTGTTATGTTAGAGTGTAAGAATTATGAATATTGTAGCGTGACAGATAAACACATAAAAATGAATGGCAATGATCATTAAAATAATATAATATAATACCATTAAATCCGAAGAAGGCATTATAATATAAAGAATTAATTCAGAGCAACCGTGCAGAACAATCATTGATATTAAAAGTATAAGTTCGTATAAAAGCAATGTTACTAGTGATGAATCATCAAAACCAGTTTAATAACTCAAGGTGATAAAATATAACCCAGGAAGGTAAGGAGTAAATAAGGAAGCAACCCAGAACAGTAATAAACCCACAACGAGTATAAGGAATAAATAAAAACGAAACCCAGAACAAGGCAATGTGCCGGCCTGATGCCGGCCGTCGAAAATTGTGAGAGCAAGTCTGTTCTCCTGAGAGCAAGTGCCGCCGGGCCACCATATCCACGAAACCCACCAGCTTGTTTTGGTAAGGGGGTACACTGCAGGGTACCCTCCCGAGTTTCAGAGTGGGGCAACCGGGTTGCCCTTTCGGGGTGGGGGTGTGCCGGCCCGATGCCGGCCGTCGAAAATTGTGGAATATTTAATGGTAATATAACGCGAGAGCAAAGGGGCGGGTTCTGAACTTTGTACGAACCGTTAAGGCTGCGCGCGCAACCGTAGCAAGGGTCGGCTTCGTCAGCCGGTATCAGCTGTATTCTATTCACCGTCTGACTCCGAGAAACACCGACTCTGGTCTCCGAATAGTTACTGCGTAGTTTTTCTTCCTCTATTATGGCTGGCTGAAACTTACGAGACTCCCGGGTTCTCGATTAAGCCGGAGATTTGGCCTTGCTGATTGACATCCATCCGCATCAGCCATAGACCATTAGAAACGATCCTGTTCGGAGAAGGAGTCGGTGACCAGATCAAGATGTAACACTTAGTCAGCACAATTAAGGTGATATGCACTCTTTTATTTTCCTTTTGGGGCCGGGCCGGCAGTGCACCTGTTTTACTGTAAACATTTTTTGAATCCATGTGCCCACGTGGCCGGACAGTCTGCTATAAAGGGGGTCAGCTGATCATCATTCTGAACATTATGAGTTAATTTCAAAGAACACTTTAATAACTGAATTACCTAACACTAAGTGCAATGCTTGTAATTGTGTGCTGCACTGGGGGAGCGTGCCAGAGATATTTGTACACTTAGACATTTTACAGTTTGCATATATTCATCATTTTACGCTTTACAAAATTTATATGACATGTTAGGAATTCTCTTCCGGCTGGAACAGAATGGAGTAAATATTAAATTCACCTTGGGTTTAACATTTAAGGGCTGGGGTGTTTTTTTTGTTTTCTTTTGGCTGTTTTCTGGGGTATTAAAAGGGACATAGTTTTTGCCTAACACATGTTGGGGCGGTTTGGGGCAGGTATGATTCCTGTCAAACTTGGTTGAGCGCATGCTGGCGCGCTCCCACAGCTGCTAGGGCACAACCGTTCTTTTGTAATTTCATTTTGTATGTATTTATATAGCCAGTCGGGTTTTAATAGAAAAGAATTTGCACATTTTTTCTGGGCATATACTAGTTGATTTTGTACCTCACAAAAGTCTATACTGATTGTTTTTCTTTTACTTGTAAAACATATATTGATCAACCTTTTCCACTTGTAGCATCTACTGATTTATTTTTTTTACTGTAAAACATACTGATTAATTTTTTTTACTGTAAAACATCTACTGATTAATTTTTTACTTGTAAAACATATACTGTTTAATTTTTTTTTGGAATTTGTAAAGCATCGACTGATTAATTTTCCTACTGGTAAAGTATATACTGATTTATTGAATCCTTCTGAGCTTGTAAAACAAATTAACATTTTAGAACTGTATAACAATTGTTTAAAATCAGGTGATGTAGTTTCTTTAAATTTTTATTTAATGCTGTTGAAGGAACTTAAAGTTTCATATGCTCATGATGGGCCATTTCTCAGTGGAATTCTATACATATGGGCGGTCCAGTCATGCTTATGGGTTATGAGTGATTATCATCCTTTCTGGGGTTTTCGCTTTAATTAAATTAATAGAAACGGGTTACGGACGGGCAAGCATTTATCACTGCTGGTTTCTGGGCAGGGTAGTAACACTGCCTGCAAAGCCGGTGCATTCCAGGGGCATGCGTGTTTAGAATATTGGTGTATAATTGTGAGTATATGTGCCTTATGTTTCTGTACGTGTTGTTATGTTTTTGTCTATGTTAAGCTAGTCACAAAATGGGGGAGAATTATATATTTATTGAACATTATTCTATACATATATATATTGTAATGTATGCTGTTTGTGGCCTCTGTCGTGTTATTCTGCCACACGTTGGATGCGTCACTTTGTACATTAACGGTTTACCTTTCCTGTTAATTATTATTGAATAGTGTGTAGCGAACCGTTTTATACTTATTAGTCGACCTTTTTTCTCGCCGTTAGAAGTTCGTATTTCTCTCTCTTCTAGCTCCAGCGGTTGGTCGTCAATTTGTATTGTAGTCGTGTGTACGGCTACCGTTTTACTCTGTAAAATGTGAATAATGTACAATTTGTATGTAATGGGTGTAACGTGTCTTCTCTATCCGTAGTTCAAATGTGTGCAACTTCCGCAGATTTCGTCCGTTGCGAACGTACGAATAACCAGGTCTCGATGTTCTTACCCGTTGTTCACTAGGGGTGATAAAATCCCGGTGGCGCCAAATTGTTTTCTTAAAACAATTAAAATAAAATTCAAAGGTGTATGACCAGCGCAGCTCAGGCGGTTTGAATAATTCAAATATTTCCGCCAGCCTAGGCCAACTGTAGCAATCAGCCGTTCGTTGAGTGGGCTGTGTTAATCGTTAGTCGTCTGCTAAAATGTACATAAAATATTGTGCACCTCCTAATGAAATTATAACACCGTGGTTACACTCAATACTTATACATTTTTTATTAGTGATTAGTTATTCATTTAATACAAATTATTCTACTACAAGTGCTCCGGTTGTTTATATGAGACAATTACAGGGTTTGACAAATCGATATTTGAATTGATAACCAGACGTTTAATAATGGCGTCTGTTGGAAATAGTACACAAGTTATTAATGTTTGTTTGTCATAGGTTCTTGAGATTACGTTAAAAGGATTACAAATGTTTAAAACAATAAAAATACACACCCTTACATCAGTTAAACTTAACTAATATATTGTGTAGGTATAATTTGTTTGGTGTAGTGTAGTAAAAGTGTTCACAAGTTATGGATAATTAACAACAGTTTATCTTGGTTAGTTTATAAATTGATAGTGACTTAGTATTCTTTTTAATCTTTGAAAGTAATTAATTTCAGTTTAGTGAGATTTCGACCTTTAGTGAGAAATAATTAACGTGAGTTTATTTATAAATTTTGGGTAATTTAATAGGTACTTATCACTTCCGTAGTTATGGCGAATTCACACGATCTGTGAGTAATGGTTATACTGCAGTCCTCTTTAATTTGCATTGGTTTGGGACATCAGGCAACTTTTCCAGTTTAATTGGTAGGAATTTATTTTCTTTTCTCGTTAATTTGGCCTCAACTTCAGTAATATGGTTCCAGTCCTCGTCTTACGTCTTGGTATTCACTTAGTAGTAACTTCTTCTGATATTTTCTATGTTTTTTGACAATTTTTGGTCACTCGAAACTTAGCGTCTATACCTTTAAAGCGTCATGCATTCAGTATAAAAATCTAACGGTATTTTTTGCTTGTTACTCCACAGTTTCCATGGTAACGTAATTATTCTCCTTGGTTGATCTCAAAATAAACACATTGTTATCAAATTTTGAATTTTTTGTTTAATTTGAATAAATATTTTATAATGGCTATATTTACTTGGGGATAATTTCAATGGTTGTAATCTTTACATAGATGTTCCTATTTTCTTTCAAAGATTAGTTTGATATCTTACAAGATTGGTCTAAGCCATGTATTAATGTTTTAGTCCAAAATTGATAATACTATGTTAATACATAATTTACTTATTTCTAAGTTGTAATATAATTCTGCCATGTTATTTTTGTTAGTTGTTGGTAATTACATAATTTACCTTGTTTCGTTATTTAAATATTGTCTTCAATTGTTTACAATTGGGTTTCTTAACTTCGACAGCTATGTCCTGTATGGGCATAAGTTGTTACATCTTATAATTTCTTATTTTATACATTACTTTCAATTTATATTATTGCTATTATTTTGCGGTTTTTGTTAAATTTATGTCATTACTATTTTTATCCCTACTCCCATTTCTCACCCACATCGTTAACACTTACATCTATTAATAAAACATAACATATAATTAAATTACTGGTCTGTACATAGTTCAGCCATGTTCCCTTTCGTTACACATAATTATTATATTTTGCCTGTTATTTCTTATAAAGGTATTGCTATTATTTTCTTTATAAATTCCTTACTTACTTAAAACATACTAACATATTACTGTAAAACTATTTCTTCTGGTATTTATTGCCTTAAACATTAAGCCAATAACTTCTTTCTTTAAATTAAAAAATGAACAAATTTGGTGAGTGTTATACCTACACCATCTCTTTTATAACAATAATCACCCTGGTGATTTTTATACTGAGATAATATTTTTTCTGTTTTTTACATTCACAATTATTCTGTGTCTTTCAGTCTAATATACTTAACTTAATTGCTCATTTAACATGTGCTTATGTTTTGGGTTTGTCACACTTGTTTAACTCTTTTTTCTTAAGATTATATGTTGTTTATTTTATTACACTTATCACTTCACTGTTCATCTTTGTCACTCCCTACCTATCTCTAATTACCCTTATATTTCTCACTATCTCACTATCATTACACAGTTTTTGTATCTAATGAGTTCATGTCTCCTTCATTAACTTCAGACTGTCACATATCATTTTATAATATTAAAACAACATGGTATTGTAAACACATCTTTCAAATAAAACATAATTTTGTATACATTGTGTCATTAAAGTGATAAAAATTGGTTTGAAATGTCATAATTAATAATAATAACAACAATTTAATAATGTTAAAATATATTGTGTTAATTGAAACATACTACATCTGTAGCAACAGCAATAATATTAGCGAATAAATAAACTCTCCAAAACCTTATACTTTCAAACACATAATGCTGAAATAAAATACATACTTATGATATCAAATGTGATCAGGGTTTGGCAATGTTATAATATATATATTCAAATACTTGTTACTGATATGCAGACCTTGTCTTTTCACACTATTACAACATGGGGATTATTTATTTATGATATATTGTGATTTATTTGTGATAATTATGTGATAAAGTTTCATCTGAATGTAGCGAATGAGGGGATACAATAAAAATTGTTATTGTTACATTACAGCCGAGTTTCATTGCAAGTCCCGTCATACTGGACCCAGCACAATTTTGGCTTCTCTAGGCTCCGGCCTAGTTCTAATTAACTTGTGGCTTCTATTTCAAAAAAAAAATTAAATAAAAAGAAGTTGGTTTTATACATATAAAAGACATAAAAAGAAAGAGGGGTTACAAATGGTACCGCAGAGCGTGGTTTATAAAGTCTGATACTGCAAATGGTAGCAGTGAGCGTGGTTAATTCTGGGGGTTGAACTCTTGGGTCCTGGTGTGTGACGGGGCTTGCAAACTCGGAAATATTAAGGCGATTGTTGTGACATTGTTTTCTTAGGTATATGCCCGTGTAGGCTAGTTGTAGGTTGTATAACTTGTGAGTCGGGTCGCACCACTGAGGCGGTTATTTGTGTTTGAAAAATGTGATAGGTTGTACTGCCGGGGAGTCTCAAGGGTGGCCTGGATGATGGAATGTTGATTCAGGGACGGAGTTTAGCGTGTGACTTTAGCGGGATGCGGTATGGCCCGATCGTAAGTCGGTACCGTCACCGACTAAATTACCGAATTATGAATTTTGATTGTTAGTTGTTTTTTTGAGTTAGGTGTTGGTGAGACGTGGGTGTTGAGTTGATGTTTGATGTTATGTGTGTTCAGTGTTGTTGGTGGTTGCTTGTCTCCTTCTGTGATGTGAGTAGATGGTTCAGCATAGGCCAGGTCTCCGCAGCGCTAGAGAACCCGGGGGTCCACTCAAAGGAAGGACAGTACTTGGGTTTTTTCTGATTCTTGTGAATATGTTCTGTAGGTTATGTTTGTGTTAGGTGTTCAGGGGGGATTTGTTTTATGATTGTTTGTTTTGAATTTTGCAATTCTGGCGGCGGTATGCTATCAGAAATTGCCCCACCCTCTTTCAGGCGTTCTCCAGAAATTTCCGGTGGTGAATGGATTTGATGAGGAGCAGTTGCTAGTTTTCTTAGATCTTGTTCTGCAGTTGGCAGATTTCCCGGGGGTGTCCAATGGGGAGATCTTGTCTCTTATATACCCGTATTGCCGGGGTACGTTGGCTGAGCTGGTCACCAAAACTCTGCATTGGGGTGACAGTGTTGATGCTTTCCATGGGGAGGTGTTGAACTTCTTCCTACCCATTCGACGACTTGCCCAGCTTAAGTTGGAAAAATTCTATCGCCTACAGGCCAACGGAGAGGCGTTAGGGGACTTCGTGCGCGATATACGGAAAGCTGCCCGGGTGTTACGGTTGGGGTTGCCCGAGACAGAAGTTATACAAGCGATTCTGGAAGGACTGCATCCCCAAGAGAGATCTCGTTTGGCATTCGCAGACCGTCCACGTTGTTTTGCGGACCTTGAGCGACTGTGTGTGGTTTCAAGAACGGTCCAGGAGGTTGACGAGTCCCGGGGAAGAGATGCTACAGATGTCCAATACTCCAGTGGTTCATCAGGAAGAGCCAAAAGGGACAAACATGGTGGTTGGAGGAGAACGCAAGAGACTGTCCGAAAGCCTGAATATTCCGGAAGTGACGGAGGCTACAAGGGGATGGCAAGTGAGAAGACGGTAACAACAGCTACAGCACGGAAAACAAAGAAATATGAATTTAACAGGGGAAGAAGAAATTATGTTAGGGAACAAACATCGGCAAGTAGGGAGCCTGTACCAAGGCGTTATCCCTATTCGGAGAAAAAGGAAACTTTAAAGGTTCAAGAGGAAGTACAAGTGCCTAAGAGAGTAGGAGATGAAGAAGAGGAAGCAGAAGTAGAAGAGCGGAATTACTTCGTGGGAACAATACAAGAGGATAAGAACACGTCAGTTAAGACGGAGTTACAGGACTCGAAGAGGACGTCATGGTTGAATCCAGAGGCCGCAGAATTTGTTCCGGTATTTCCATCTCGGTTCGTGAGGGATCTAGATCCTGTGATATCGTCACCGCCTACGCAGGGATATGAGAAGTCACTTGATGGTGTAGCTTCACCATCGCCAGTAGAAATTAGTTTAGTCATTGCACAGGAACCTGGACAGCTGGATTCCAGGGTGGAAAATGTTGATGATGTTATAGTTGCTGAGAGTGGTCAAGGAGTGGAATCAACAGAAGAGGCAGAAGAGCGGTCTGCGGATGCTGCACAGGAAGGTATAGTTGTAGGTGTTAGGGAGACTGTAGAGTCTGAAGTTGCAGATGGACACAGGGATGTCCGGGCTGCAAGTGTTTCTGAGGTTGTGGATGGACAAGGGGATGTTCATGCCGCAAGTGTGGTAGAAGTATATGAGGTAGAAGTTGAGGAGAAATTTGGTGGCAGCGTCGTGGAGTGTGTGAGTGAGAATGATGTAGTGTGTGAAGATGTGCAGACGCCTTCTGTAAGTAGTGTTGAGGATTCCGAGGAACAGGAAGAAGTTTCAGGTGGACCAGGTGAGCAACTAGAGGAGGACGAGGATGTGCAGTGTTCAGATGGTGGTAGTGGAAGTGATGGCGATGACGTTGGTGATGAACGTGTTGATGAAAATGAGATCGGAGAAGAGGTTAGTCAAGAAGTTCGTGAAGGAGCTGGCGATGCGTGTGATGAAGAAATTGGTGAGGAGCTGAGGGAAGAGGAGGTTGAAGATGGATCAGAGGAGGAACGGGAAGATGCTGAGGAGGTGCAGTGTCAGGAGGTTGATTTGGATTATGTGGATGAAGAAGGGGAAATTGTAGAAAAGGAAGAAATTGTAGCAGAGGAGTTAGACGACGAGCATAATCCAAAGCGGAGTGAAAGTAGTGAGGTAAGTTGCCTTGATTCTGATTCCGAAGAAACCAGTCAGTACAGCTCAACACGAGATAATTTCTTAGAGAGTGGTGTCCGAAAGGAGCGAATACCTAAAGTGTGTCATAGAAAGGTAAGAAGAAGAGGTTAACGGGTAGCGGGTAGATGTTCCCCACAGTCCCAGTGGTGTTCATCTATTTCAGGGTTGCGCCCCTGCCCACACGAGCCTTGGTTTCCTCCATTCATCCTTATTTTCGGAGGGAGTCAGGTCCCTACCCTTACTCCTAGCTATTGACCCTTTAATGATCCTTGCCCCATTTCATCTTCCCAATATTCCTACCCTCCCCTTAGTAAAAAAAAAACCTATCAATAAGGAGTTAGAGAGACTTGCTGAGAGTGCACATTTAGATTGTGGTCCTGGATTATCATTTGGATGTGGAAGGATATTATGGGGAAAGTTAGGAGTTAGAGAATGCTCCCTCAGAGTGTCGTGGTCTTGGAGATTGTAAGTTCCCCTGTTTTGGTTATGATGGAGAGTGATAGCGTGCTGTTGTTTCTGATTAGTGGTTGATTTTGAATTTGTTTAGTGTAGAGGTCGAGCCATGCCGCATTCTCCGGTTGTTTCCCGGGTGTTTTTGTTGAGAGAGAAAGTTGTGTAGTAGGTGCTGTAGAAAAGTAAACCCCCTCTAGTTATGGTGTATTCGAATGAGTAAATGATGGGATTAATGTTCGTGTGCCCTTGGTGCGGTCCTCTCTGTCTGGCTGAGCGGGGCCGTCCGCCCTTGTGTAGGGATGTGGGCCAGCCATATGGCAAGGATGGAGAGACCTTGTGGGTGCATGTGGCTGGTCGGTCCAGGAGATGGACGAGGAGTAGTACGGTCGCTCACATATCAAGGTGTGAGATACCTTGTTGGGTCTTAGGACGAGTATGTGAGTGGGACCGGTGGGAGTAGGTGATGGTCACCGGAGAGGGTGACGTGTTGGGGCGGTCCCGTGGGGTTGGCATAGCGGAGAGGGTCGCATGGGGATGTCTGTTCTCCTGAGAGCAAGTGCCGCCGGGCCACCATATCCACGAAACCCACCAGCTTGTTTTGGTAAGGGGGTACACTGCAGGGTACCCTCCCGAGTTTCAGAGTGGGGCAACCGGGTTGCCCTTTCGGGGTGGGGGTGTGCCGGCCCGATGCCGGCCGTCGAAAATTGTGGAATATTTAATGGTAATATAACGCGAGAGCAAAGGGGCGGGTTCTGAACTTTGTACGAACCGTTAAGGCTGCGCGCGCAACCGTAGCAAGGGTCGGCTTCGTCAGCCGGTATCAGCTGTATTCTATTCACCGTCTGACTCCGAGAAACACCGACTCTGGTCTCCGAATAGTTACTGCGTAGTTTTTCTTCCTCTATTATGGCTGGCTGAAACTTACGAGACTCCCGGGTTCTCGATTAAGCCGGAGATTTGGCCTTGCTGATTGACATCCATCCGCATCAGCCATAGACCATTAGAAACGATCCTGTTCGGAGAAGGAGTCGGTGACCAGATCAAGATGTAACACTTAGTCAGCACAATTAAGGTGATATGCACTCTTTTATTTTCCTTTTGGGGCCGGGCCGGCAGTGCACCTGTTTTACTGTAAAAATTTTTTGAATCCATGTGCCCACGTGGCCGGACAGTCTGCTATAAAGGGGGTCAGCTGATCATCATTCTGAACATTATGAGTTAATTTCAAAGAACACTTTAATAACTGAATTACCTAACACTAAGTGCAATGCTTGTAATTGTGTGCTGCACTGGGGGAGCGTGCCAGAGATATTTGTACACTTAGACATTTTACAGTTTGCATATATTCATCATTTTACGCTTTACAAAATTTATATGACATGTTAGGAATTCTCTTCCGGCTGGAACAGAATGGAGTAAATATTAAATTCACCTTGGGTTTAACATTTAAGGGCTGGGGTGTTTTTTTTTTTTTGTTTTCTTTTGGCTGTTTTCTGGGGTATTAAAAGGGACATAGTTTTTGCCTAGCACATGTTGGGGCAGTTTGGGGCAGGTATGATTCCTGTCAAACTTGGTTGAGCGCATGCTGGCGTGCTCCCACAGCTGCTAGGGCACAACCGTTCTTTTGTAATTTCATTTTGTATGTATTTATATAGCCAGTCGGGTTTTAATAGAAAAGAATTTGCACATTTTTTCTGGGCATATACTAGTTGATTTTGTACCTCACAAAAGTCTATACTGATTGTTTTTCTTTTACTTGTAAAACATATATTGATCAACCTTTTCCACTTGTAGCATCTACTGATTTATTTTTTTTACTGTAAAACATACTGATTAATTTTTTTTACTGTAAAACATCTACTGATTAATTTTTTACTTGTAAAACATATACTGTTTAATTTTTTTTTCGAATTTGTAAAGCATCGACTGATTAATTTTCCTACTGGTAAAGTATATACTGATTTATTGAATCCTTCTGAGCTTGTAAAACAAATTAACATTTTAGAACTGTATAACAATTGTTTAAAATCAGGTGATGTAGTTTCTTTAAATTTTTATTTAATGCTGTTGAAGGAACTTAAAGTTTCATATGCTCATGATGGGCCATTTCTCAGTGGAATTCTATACATATGGGCGGTCCGGTCATGCTTATGGGTTTATGAGTGATTATCATCCTTTCTGGGGTTTTCGCTTTAATTAAATTAATAGAAACGGGTTACGGACGGGCAAGCATTTATCACTGCCGGTTTCTGGGCAGGGTAGTAACACCACAAACAGATCTCTTGATTTTAATAAAACTAAACAACCATTTAGAAATAGCATCAAGAAGTGTAAAGTGAACCAGTGCTAGTTTGTGTATTATAAAAAATAAACCTTATGTTTCAACCTTGGCATCCACAAACTGTGTAGATAATGAAAAATACAACTTTTTAGTGACTTATGATTTGTACAGAGGGGATATAATACATGTAATAATATAAAGCTGTCAATCTGTTTGAAATGACATTTATGTAAATGATGAGTAAAAAGAGATGCAGACATAAAGTGACAGGGTACAATTACCCAAAAACCATATTAAAAACAGTTTAAAAACTGATAATTAAACTTAATATAAGAACTAGTGAATAAGAATATAGAAATAAGGTTTTGTTTATATAGAATAGGATATTTTAAAAATGTATTAGTAATAAGGACATTCAATAAGTTTAGAACCACTAACATCCTAATTGTAAAATATTTATTACTTGTATTGGTGTTAATGGTTGAATAAGATGTTTGCATGGTAAAAAACGTTCTTTGTAAATAATATTTCTGTTTTAGTATTAAGCTTTAATTATAAAAAAATGTCTAATTGTTTGAAGACATCCATTATTTAAAATTATTTCTTATCTGTTAATAGTTTTGAAACAGATACTAATTGTTATTGTTTAATAGAAAAAATGTTTAATTTATATTACAATGTTAAAAAGTCAGAGAGGGTATAATTCAATATATATTGTTTATATACAAATTTGTATGAAAAAATTGTTAGGAATCTAGGCAAAATGATGAAAACTAAACCTCATAAAAACTGAGAAACTAAGTACTTAAATACAATTAAACTGAAGGGATTTAGATAAGGTAAACCAGAAACAAAGCCATATAACTAGAAATATAACTTAGAAAGATTTTATAAAATTATAGCCAGGATTATTAATAAAAATGGAAATGACAGAACTCAAAAATTTGGAGAGGGGAGTCATATATTCCAACATAATATTTTAAAACTTAACCAATTCATATAATTGCAAGAAATTAAGGGAATATAAACCTTTTATTACAATATGAGATTTAATAATCATAAATATAACTTGAAAATGGCAGAATTTGCATAATGACAGGAAGGTGATTTTTAAAACTTACAAGATACAAAATGAAGGTAAAATTACCAATTTTAGATAAAAAACTTAATAAAACGGCATTATTCAATATCAAAATACGCTGAATGAACTGAAGGATAAAATTAAGTAACAACTAGCTAATAAATTTGAATAATAACCAAAGTTTAAGCAGTTATATAATGTAACTTTAATACATGCACAGGATGCATTATAAAATTCGAACAATGTAAGGAATAATATTGCTTTGTCTAAGGTTTTAGTCGAAAGTGAAGGAAGTAGAGAGTTAATTATTGAACGTTGTACGGGACACTTGACACGAGCATTTTTAAAACGTGTTAACCTAGTTTCGAGTACTGTAATGGCGAGCAATTGTATGATACGATTTTGAAAATCACGAGTGACGACAAAAAACATTTCACAACTTCGACACAGTGACCTAAACACTTACAAAAGACTAACTAACATTGTATAGCACGAAACTACAGTTAAATAACATTTTAAACACTATAAAACAGTATATAACTTAACCAACAAAAGTGCCTGATCGACAAAAAGTGAACTGACTTATAAATACACCACTTTTCAAAATACAACACAGAAACTTAACCAGAGACACTACACCAACATCAGAAGGAAGATTTGCAGACACCAGGACGTGAATTCGGCAAGAAAATATCTTTATTGGAACGCCAAAACTACGAAGGGACGATTGACCACTTCGACGGCAGCCATTACAGATTCGTCACCGCTCAACTGAACAGTGCCACCTAGTTTGTCAGCGACACGGTTCGCAATCTATTTATTTATTTTACTCTTTTCATTGAATACATGTACTTTTAGTATTAAGAATTATCTTGTAACGTTATACTTTTTTAATCTTTGCCCGATTTCTCTGACTTTTCCAATAAATAGCTGTTAAAAGAACCTTTTGTATTTTTATATAATAACTTGTAATAATATCGATACCCTGAGAATCGATTTAAAAATCGACAAGAGTCTTTATAAACAATTGTCAAATAAATAATTTATACTTTTCATCTTAAAACAGTTCTTTCTTTTCTAAACATAGCAATTTAAACATACTATAATTTAAACAACATCTACTACAAGAATTTCACCACCAGAAGGAAGATAACCTCTAAAACTGAAAGTAAACAAAGATCGATTGTAATTGGAGACAATCCTATAAGTGGTTGGAGTTTCTTCAAAAATACAGAAAAGCTAATAAAATTTTTTAAACAAGTGAGAAACGTTTCAGAACTTCACGAAACTCAATTAATTAATTGTTTCTAATTAATTAATCAATAAAAAAAAATTTTTTAATTATAAATTTTTTTTTAAAACAAACAATTTTCTTACACGAACACATATTTAATATATTTTGTAACACAACACCAATACAACTTTAACACTATAACCACGTTTAGTTACAATTTGGACAGCTCAACAGTGGGGATTAAATTAAAAGAAAAGGAAGCAGACAAGTTTCAGAACAGATTTAAGAATTTGTAACCACTTCAACACAGCTAAAACAATTTCGTTAAAATATGTGTTATGTATTTTTTTGTTATATAATTTTGTGTAGCATTTTTTAACAAAGGTCATTCACCCGACCTAGAGCATCAGCTGATAGCTAGAGTTAGATATGTAAAACGTCACTTATAAAGTGTTTGCAAATTTCCAATGTAACTAATGTTTGAATACAATGATTTTAATGTGTTAAAAGAGTTTAATTTAAATAATGGAAGTAATTTGAGATAGTAGATGGGAGATTTTGGGTGATTAATATTGAGTTAGGACAGGTAAATCAGTCCAAGTTGAGTTTAAATGGGTACTAGAGAGAATAATATTGTTGTGAATTAAATTTGAGATGTAATGTTGACACAGTAGCTATGGGGAAAATATGTAGAGTACTGATTGATATATTGATGTAATAAGTAAATGGAGATATTTTGTTGTAGTTGAAGTGATATATTGGGAGAGTAATTAGAGTTGATGGGAATTTTGTAAGAGGGGTGGTGTGAGGAGTCCGCAACGAAAAGGGTTGGGACGGGAAGGGACCGTTTAGCGCCGGAAAGGGTTGCCTAGGAATGAAGTCTAGGAACCAGATAAGGGAATGAGCTTTGGGAGGGGAACACATCCTGAGTACAAAGGGGTAGAGAGTATTTTTTTTTATAAGGGTAGAATGATGCGATTTGAGTTGAGTAGTAAGTTGGGTTTAGAGGTTGTTTGATAGATGTTTTTGATAGAGATGGGTGTCATATTAGTTAAAGCTGTTAGTGATATTAAAGTCAGAGGCGGAAGATTATAAATGGTTGTGAATCAAGTTATTATGAATAATTAAGTCACCCAAACTAATGGAGATTGAGAATGTTAAAGAAAGAGAGTCATAGTAAAAATATAAAATTAATGGAAACAAGTGACAGATTTTAATAGAAGCTGAAACCAATTAAAGCTATAAAATGTGTAAATTTTAAGTAATTTTATCGTTAATGGTAATAATAACCATGTTAATTTTGAATGTCTTATTATATTATGTTTAAAGATGTTTAAGGTATTTTATGATGTAGCCTATGCATAACCTATGTAGGTCAAGGTTGTTGACTTGACCCAGTTTGATCAGCTGATGGTTTATGTTATAAACTAGACCAGTTTTGGCAATGAAGTGATGCAAATTTTGTTGTTTAATTGATTTAAATAAATTTAAATTTTCTGAATATTGAGAAAAGTATATTTTAATAAATTAAAATTTTTTTCTTGAAAAAAAACAAAATTTGATTTTTTGTGCCTGCCACCTAATTGAAGTTTTGAGTTTTAAGTGTATTGTTGTTTATGTGTATTACTAGTTTTTTTTATTGAATTTTATTGTTTAGAATAGGTGTGTAAACAAATGGTAGAGTAAGTAAATTCATGTTTAATAAGGTATTCAATTTTTTTCTTTAGGATTTTTCTTGTAGTGAAGAGAATTAGGGATTCATGTAAAAGATTTTTATTGTGATTTTTGAGGGAATACCAGTTGATTTTAACGGAAATGAATTTTGAATATAAAGAGAAATGTTTTGATAATTTTGTTTAATGAGTAATTATAAGTGTGTGTATGATCCCAGTAACTGCTAAAGGCAGCCCAGTGTGCATTATAAGGTGTGGATTATCGGTTGAGGATCTGGCATGGAGTAAGGCCAGGGATTTGGAGTTCGGGGGGTAGCATGTTAGAAGGTTAGGTGTGCTGTGGTGCGTGTCTGTTCAATTTTATGGTGTTGGGATCTCGAATAGAGAAGTCCAGTAATCTCGTTCAGATGCGGCCATAGTCGCCGAGTCAGGTGGGTAGTTTACTCATGAGGTATAAGAACTAATGGGGGTTTGTTGGCACCATATCCTCACCGGTCCTCTTAGGGGTTTAGCAATGAGATTTCTTCTGTTTCAACAGAAGATCTCTCATTGGGGGGGTATTGTAACGGGTCTAAAAGGGAGGGGTTTTATTTTATTAAATATTTGTAACAATTCATTTCATATGCGTGGTAAGTCACAGGTTGAATCTAACTCGTAGCGAACAAAGAAACGGTGATGAAACAATTACAATGGAATGTGCGTGTTGCACACAGCTGCGTAATTCTTAGAACGGCAAAATAGTGTAATGCGCCCAAACGCACTAACATCGGCGAAGCGCAGAACCCATACTAAATTCAAGTCGAACAAAATGGCTATATTCAAATTTTGTCCAGCATATGCTCAGGGACACGACGGAAACGAAACCAAGTCACACCTACTACAGTGACGTAAACCACTGGACAACAAATATCATCAACGTCCAGCACACGGGAGTTTGCACTTGTTAAATGTGCCACAGCTATGACTTTAACGCATAAGGCATTGCGTTCTGCCTGGTCTGACAGAAATCTAGTTGGAGGGGATGTGGTGAATGCTTTTCCCAGTACCTCATCGACGCTCGCCGGCGCGGGCAGCCCACCAAACAGGGCCTACTAACAAATTCCCAACATTCAGTAAAAGTGAGTGCCGTTGTGTCAAAATGTGGAAGTAAGCACAGTTTTCGGAAAATAACATCATAAATTGTTTTCGGACATACAAATCGCGTTTTATGAGTGATGCACCACAAGGTCGGGGAGACTCCAAGTTGCCGGCAGGGGTAGTGAGTAACGTATCTCAGAATACAGAAATATAGTGCATAAAATGGGGCGTATTTAAATAAAAAGGGGTTATTTTTTGTGTGTAATGGAATGAATGTGTGTGCGAGCAGGCTGCGCTGCTTTCATTAAGGTAAGATTTTTTGTTGTATCAGACTATGTCGGAAATATGTCAAGAAAGTTGTATTTATTTCAAATTTTGCTAAAGGTAATAAACTGATTTAAGAGATATAAGAATGAACAAAATAACTTTTGAATATTTTTTGAATAAGTTTTTTGAAAATTTAAGAACAAAATAAAATTTAATTTGTTTGTCTTTATAAATGCGAGTTGCGTCTGTTATTAACACAACCTATAATCATACTTGCATCTCAACGTTCGTGTGACGGATTCTGGGATGAGAGGACAAAACAAGGTAGGTGGAAGATAAATAATTTTATTTATTTTATTTGTATTTGTATAAATAAGTAGATTCACATTATCTAAACAAGAGGAGATGTCTCGGTTAGTACGGGACATGTTGACAGAGGGAGTAATCGAACCTTCGTCAAGTGCTTGGTCTTCCCCTGTAGTGAAGGATGGAGGATTGCATTTCTGGGTAGACTACCGGAGGTTAAATGGCGTTACAAAGAAAGAATACTATCCATTACCTCTCATTGACGATACACTCAACACGTCCGGAGCACAGTGGTTTTCCACATTGGACCTGAAGAGTGGATATTGGCAAGTGGGTCTTCATCAAGGAGACAAGGAAAAGACCGCTTTCTCGGCCCCAAGTGGCTTATTCCAATTTAACGTCATGCCATTTGGACTCTGTAATGCACCAGCAACATTTGAGAGATTGACGGACCTGATACTCCGAGGCCTGATGTGGAAAACTTGCCTTGTTTACTTAGACGATGTCATAGTGATCAGGAAGACTTTTGAAGATCATTTGGAAAACCTTAAGGAAGTTCTAACTAGAATTCACTGTGCACAACTGAAGCTGAGCCCGAAGAAGTGTTCTCTATTCCAGAAGGAAGTACAGTATTTGGGCCATCTGGTTTCGGCAGCGGGAGTTAGCATGGATCCTAATAAAGTAGACACCGTAAGAGACTGGCCAGTCCCGAATAATAAACACAAAGTTCGGAGTTTCCTGGAGTTATGCTCATATTACCGACATTTTGTGAAAGGCTTCGCTACTATTGCTAAACCACTACATGAGCTAACGGAAAATAAACGAAACTTCCAATGGTCGAGAGAGTGTGACCAAGCATTTAGAACGTTGAAGAATGCATTATGTTCGCAGCCAATTCTCGCTTTTCCAGCTTCCGAAGGGAAGTACATCGTAGACACAGATGCAAGCAATACTGGTCTAGGAGCAGTTTTGTCTCAAGTGCAGAACGGTGAAGAACGAGTAATAGCATATTACAGCAAGACGCTTTCTAAACCAGAGAGAAATTATTGTGTTACAAGAAGAGAGTTGTTGGCAATTGTCAGAGCTTTGGAGCACTTCCATAAATACCTCTATGGGAGAGAGTTTTCACTACGTACCTACCATGCTGCACTTGCATGGCTCTTGAGATTTAAAAATCCGGAAGGACAGTTGGCAAGGTGGCTCGAACATCTGCAAGAGTACAACTTCAAGGTACAACATCGGTGAGGGCGCCTGCACGGTAATGCAGATGGCTTATCACGAAGACCGTGCCCGGAAGACTGCCGACATTGCCACAGAAAGGAAGAACAAAACTCAAGCGAACATGTTCAAGCCATCACTGTAGATTTCCTGGCTGATGGCTGGACAACGCAAGACTGTCGACAAGAACAGATGACTGATGAAGACATTGGACCGATCTTGACAGCAAAAGAGGAAGGTCGCTGCCCGGATTGGCAAGATATCTGCCATGGTTCCGAAGTGCTGAAGGGCTACTGGGCACAATGGGAATCTCTCACCTTAGAAAACGGATTGCTGAAAAGGGCTCGGGAAAGTGCAGATGGACGAGACGTGGTCATGCAGTTGATAGTTCCCCGAAGTAAAGTGCAGTCTGTTTTGAAGGAGATGCATGATGGAACATCTGGAGGCCATCCTGGCATTAACAAAACCCTTGACAAAATACGGAAGTGATTCTATTGGCTTCATCTTCACCACGACGTAGAGGAATGGGTTCGGACATGTGAAATATGTGCTGCAAGCAAGGGCCCACAAACCAGAAGCAGGGGAAAAATGAGACAGTATAACGTTGGACTACCTTTCGAGAGAATTACCATAGACATTGCTGGACCATTCCCAGTTACTGACGATGGAAACCGGTACATCATGGTTGTAGGTGACTACTTTACTAAGTGGGTGGAAGCCTACGCAATTCCAAATCAGGAGGTTACCACTGTGGTGAAGCAGTTAGTTCACAACTTCTGTTGCCGTTATGGAGCCCCTATGGAAATCCATACGGATCAAGGGAGAAATTTCGAATCAGGAGTGTTTAAAGAATTATGCCGTGTACTCGGAATTCGCAAGACCAGGACAACGCCTCTGCATCCTCAGTCGGACGGGATGGTTGAGAGATTCAACAGGACACTTGAGCAGCATCTTTTGAAAGTTGTTGACGAGAACCAAACAGACTGGGACCAATGTATACCACTATTCCTTATGGCGTACAGGTCATCAGTACATGACACAACCGGCATGACTCCAGCAAAATTGGTGTTTGGGGAGGAGATTCACTTTCCTGGGGACTTGATGTTTGGATCACCTGAGACTCAGTCCCAAGAGCCAAAGAACTATTCCTCGCAATTAGAAAACCAACTGTGAGAAATGAATCGCTTGGTAAGAGGACGGCTGAAGATTGCCAGTGATAAAATGAAAACTCGGTATGACATTCACAGCAATAGTGTGGGTTTCCAAGAAGATCAGGTCTGGTTGTTCAATCCAAAGCGCAGTCGTGGTCGCCCACCTAAGCTTCAGTCTAACTGGGAAGGACCCTACACTGTGAAAAAAAGAATTAACGATGTTGTTTATTGGATTCAACAGGAAGGACAGCGAAAGTTCAAGGTCGTCCACGTAGATCGCCTGGCTAAGTACAACTTTAGAGACGCTTTGCCAGTTCGGGATGAACAGACTTAAGGAGGGGGCTGTGTTACGGCATCACAAACAATCTACGTGTTTGTCGAACGTTCCAGAGAGATCCAGAGTGTATGCGTGTGGTATACGTGCTTGTATATGCATCTACGAGAAATTTCTCGATGCCGCCAGCCGTGCAGACTATGTCAAGGCCGCAGTTAATTACGCAGTTCATACGCACGCTACAACGGAATTAGGAATCGTCTAGATATTCGACGGGCTATAAATACCGGTACTCAAACGACGTTCAGTTTAGTATGAGACGAATTTTTGACTGTGCGGTTCGAGAGTATTAGTGCGATATATTTACAGAGCGGTTCGAGTTAGTACTGTGTACGTTCAAGTAGTTATTAGTGAAGTGTTGCGTTTTATATTCGGACGGTATAATTGTAATACAATTGAGTTTTAATATTAGTGGACATTTTATTGCGTGTGAACAATTTTTATTTGATTTGTTGTAGGCACTGTGTTGTTAATTACGAACTGTTTTACTGTAACAATTAAAGGTGTGATTAGTGACTTGATTGGTGTCTTGTACTTATTTTGTTTCCACTGTACCTATGACGATCGAGTAGACCGTCGTAACAATATGTATAAATATTGTTGTCTGTGTCCATTATATCTCACTGCACTTCATATTGAATCTTCCACTGCCATCATTATTTGGTGAAACCAAGCAAGTCATATATTGAAATAGTTGATCATTTTCGAATATTGTCTGCTGATTTATCAATTTGTAATATTTTTTATGTAGGTATATATATAATTTTTCTAACTGTATAATGTCATTTTTATTATTATTTACTTCTACTATTTCCATATTGTTGGTTATATCTGTTATACTATGATTCATATCAATAAGGTGATCTGCTATATTGGAGATTCCTGTTTTTTATTATTAAAGGCTCTGATATGTTCCATAAATCTCTGTTTGAAATTTCTATATGTTCTACCGATGTATATGTAGTCACAATCATTACACTTTATTTTGTATATTCCACTTAATTTGTATATATCATAGTCTTTTCTATTTATTATTATGTTGTATATACTTATATTTGGTTTGTATGCATATTTATATTTATGTTTATCCTATTTTGTATTCTTTATAATGTATTGGAGATCTCGATATGTGTATTTGTAAGTTAGGTATGTTATATTTTCTACTTTTCTGCCTGTATTTATACTGCTTAATGTTGTTCTGTTGTTTAATATTGTTTTTTCCTTGTACTTTTTTTTTAATTTGTTTGTAAATTTACTGTCATATCCATTTTCTATTGCTATTTCTTTTATGATGTTCAGTTCCTGATATAATTTCTCTTTGTTATTTGTGTATTTTTATGCTCTATTAATCATAATTATGTGTATTTATCTTGTGTATCCAAGGATGTGATGAATCCTTGTGTATTGTTGTATTATTATTTGTTTCCTTTCTATATACATTAGTAATTATTTCGTTATCTTTTCCAATTTGAATATCAATGTCCAAAAAAGTGATTTTTCTATTAACTTCTTCAAATGCAAACTTCACATTATCATTGTATGTATTTAATTTATTTAGTATTATTAAATGTTCATTTTTTATGCTAGGATTATATATGACCAATATATCATCCACATATCTGTTCCATAATAACACATTATGCATATTTATGATACCTAAAATAATTTTTTTTTCCAAATCCTGTATATAAATTTCTGACATAATTGATGATATGGGTGAACCCATTGCCAATCCTTTGGTCTGTGTATAATATTTGCTATTAAAAGTAAAATAATTCTGGTTACATATGTTTCTTATTATAATAATTAAGTTATTTATGAAGCTGTTGTTTTCATTATTGTTTTTTAATTTTTTCTTTATGATTTCTAGTGTTTCATTTATTGGTATATTATTATACATATTCGATATTGTTACATTTTATTACGTATGTATATAATAATAATTTTATAATTATTTTTATATGTGTTTTATGTTTGATATTTACATGTTCATATCTGTGTTTATTTTTTTCATATTATGTACATAGAATTTATAACGTGTATTCTACAACTAATACGTGTAAAACAGCTTCTTGTAAAAGGCAATTTTTAATACAGATTTTTTTATTTTTAAAGAATTTGGTTTTTTATATAAATCAATGTTTTATTAACATTTTTTCCATGCCACAAAATCTTTCTCCTCTCTTTGCACATCAGATTTATTGTGCAACAAAAAGGGACTTAACATAATGAACACAGAAATCCCACGACCTAGCTGGTTAAGTTATTTGATAGTAATGTTGAGTACTTCAGATACACAAAATATATATGTATTGCAATGTTGCGTTACAAAATTGGCATGCCCAATGTGTGACTCGATATTCAATGTGCCACAAATAAAATGGCGTAGCCAAAGTAAGGCACAATAATTATGATTGTTTATCATTGTTATACTCTATTTTATATTCATATTGTAAATATATTATTGTTGTTAATTTCACAACTGGCGCTCAACAAACATAAGAGGTAAGATATTTACGTCATGAAATACTACTAATAATAATAAACCTCTGCTCAACAGTCCCTAAAGGACTAGGGCATACCGTGAGGCTTTTGTGTTTAGTGTGATGGTTGCACAGCCAGTATAACGCGCCACCAGCCGCTAGTTTCAGTATTCACAGGAGAACCTGTTATCTCAGTCAGCTACTCAGTTCTGTGGCTAGCTCGCTGAGTGCACACCGTATGGAGCCTCTGCCAGGAATTGAATCCGGGACCACGGATGGACCTGATAATCCGAGGCCTGATGTGGAAAACTTGCCTTGTTTACTTAGACGATGTCATAGTGATCGGGAAGACTTTCGAATTGGAAAACCTTAAGGAAGTTCTAACTAGAATTCACTGTGCACAACTGAAGCTGAGCCTGAAGAAGTGTCCTCTATTCCAGAAGGAAGTACAGTATTTGGGCCATCTGGTTTCGGCAGCGGGTGTTAGCATGGATCCTAATAAAGTAGACACCGTAAGAGACTGGCCAGTCCCGAAGAATAAACACGAAGTTCGGAGTTTCCTGGGGTTATGCTCATATTACCGACGTTTTGTGAAAGGCTTCGCTACTATTGCTAAACCACTACATGAGCTAACGGAAAATAAACGAAACTTCCAATGGTCGAGAGAGGGTGACCAAGCATTTAGAACGTTGAAGATTGCATTATGTTCGCAGCCAATTCTCGCTTTTCCAGCTTCCTAAGGGAAATACATCGTAGACACAGATGCAAGCAATACTGGTCTAGGAGCAGTTTTGTCTCAAGTGCAGAACGGTGAAGAACGAGTAATAGCATATTACAGCAAGACGCTTTCTAAACCAGAGAGAAATTATTGTGTTACAAGAAGAGAGTTGTTGGCAATTGTCAGAGCTTTGGAGCACTTCCATAAATACCTCTATGGGAGAGAGTTTTCACTACGTACCGACCATGCTGCACTTGCATGGCTCTTGAGATTTAAAAATCCGGAAGGACAGTTGGCAAGGTGGCTCGAACGTCTGCAAGAGTACAACTTCAAGGTACTACATCGGTGGGGGCGCCTGCATGGTAATGCAGATGGCTTATCACGAAGACCGTGCCCGGAAGACTGCCGACATTGCCACAGAAAGGAAGAACAAAACTTAAGCGAACATGTTCAAGCCATCACTGTAGATTTCCTGGCTGATGGCTGGACAACACAAGACTGTCGACAAGAACAGATGACTGATGAAGACATTGGACCGATCTTGACAGCAAAAGAGGAAGGTCGCCGCCCGGATTGGCAAGATATCTGCCATGGTTCCGAAGTGCTGAAGGGCTACTGGGCAAAATGGGAATCTCTCACCTTAGAAAACGGATTGCTGAAAAGGGGTTGGGAAAGTGCAGATGGACGAGACGTGGTCATGCAGTTGATAGTTCCCGAAGTAAAGTGCAGTCTGTTTTGAAGGAGACGCATGATGGAACATCTGGAGGCCATCTTGGCGTTAACAAAACCCTTGACAAAATACGGAAGCGATTCTATTGGCTTCATCTTCACCACGACGTAGAGGAATGGGTTCGGACGTGTGAAATATGTGCTGCAAGCAAGGGCCCACAAACCAGAAGCAGGGGAAAATGAGACAGTATAACGTTGGACTACCTTTCGAGAGAATTGCCATAGACATTGCTGGACCATTCCCAGTTACTGACGATGGAAACCGGTACATCATGGTTGTAGGTGACTACTTTACTAAGTGGGTGGAAGCCTACGCAATTCCAAATCAGGAGGTTACCACTGTGGCGAAGCAGTTAGTTCACAACTTCTGTTGCCGTTATGGAGCCCCTATGGAAATCCATACGGATCAAGGGAGAAATTTCGAATCAGGAGTGTTTAAAGAATTATGCTGTCTACTCGGAATTCGCAAGACCAGGACAACGCCTCTGCATCCTCAGTCGGACGGGATGGTTGAGAAATTCAACAGGACACTTGAGCAGCATCTTTCGAAAGTTGTTGACGAGAACCAAACAGACTGGGACCAACGTATACCACTATTCCTTATGGCGTATAGGTCATCAGTACACGACACAACCGGCATGACTCCAGCAAAATTGGTGTTTGGGCAGGACATTCGCCTTCCTCGGGACTTGATGTTTGGATCACCTGAGACTCAGTCCCAAGAGCCAAAGAACTATTCCTCGCAATTAGAAAACCAACTGTGAGAAATGAATCGCTTGGTAAGAGGGCGGCTGAAGATTGCCAGTGATAAAATGAAAACTCGGTATGACATTCGCAGCAATAGTGTGGGTTTCCAAGAAGATCAGGTCTGGTTGTTCAATCCAAAGCGCAGTCGTGATCGCCCACCTAAGCTTCAGTCTAACTGGGAAGGACCCTACACTGTGAAAAAAAGAATTAACGATGTTGTTTATTGGATTCAACAGGAAGGACAGCGAAAGTTCAAGGTCATCCACGTAGATCGCCTGGCTAAGTACAACTTTAGAGACGGTTTGCCAGTTCGGGATGAACAGGCTTAAGGAGGGGGCTGTGTTACGACATCACAAACAATCTACGTGTTTGTCGAACGTTCCAGAGAGATCCAGAGTGTACGCGTGTGGTATACGTGCTTGTATATGCATCTACGAGAAACTTCTCGATGCCGCCAGCCGTGCGGACTATGTCAAGGCCGCAGTTAATTACGTAGTTCATACGCATGATACAACACAATTAGGAATCATCTAGATATTCGACTGGCTATAAATACTGGTACTCAAACGACGTTCAGTTTAGTATGAGACGAATTTTTGACTGTGCGTTTCGAGAGTATTAGTGCGATATATTACAGAGCGGTTCGAGTTATTACTGTGTACGTTCAAGTAGTTATTAGTGAAGTGTTGCATTTTATATTCGAACGGTATAATTGTAATACAATTGAGTTTTAATATTAGTGGACATTTTATTGCGTGTGAACAATTTTTATTTGATTTGTTGTAGACACTGTGTTGTTAATTACGAACTGTTTTACTGTAACAATTAAAGGTGTGATTAGTGACTTGATTGGTGTCTTGTACTTATTTTGTTTCCACTGTACCTACGACGATCGAGTAGACCGTCGTAACAATATGTATAAATGTTGTTATCTGTGTCCATTATATCTCACTGCACTTCATATTGAATCTTCCACTGCCATCATTATTTGGTGAAACCAAGCAAGTCATATATTGAAATAGTTGATCATTTTCGAATATTGTCTGCTGATTCATCAATTTGTAATATTTTTTATGTAGGTATATATATAATTTTTCTAACTGTATAATGTCATTTTTATTATTATTTACTTCTACTATTTCCATATTGTTGGTTATATCTGTTATACTATGATTCATATCAATAAGGTGATCTGCTATATTGGAGATTCCCGTTTTGTTATTATTAAAGGCTCTGATATGTCCCATAAATCTCTGTTTGAAATTTCTATATGTTCTACCGTTGTATATGTAGTCACAATCATTACACTTTATTTTGTATATTCCACTTAATTTGTATATATCATAGTCTTTTCTATTTATTATTATGTTGTATATACTTATATTTGGTTTGTATGCATATTTATATTTATGTTTATCCAATTTTGTATTCTTTATAATGTATTGGAGATCTCGATATGTGTACCGGTATTTGTAAGTTAGGTATGTTATATTTTCTACTTTTCTGCCTGTATTTATACTGCTTAATGTTGTTCTGTTGTTTAATATTTATCTAAAAATGAAACTTTTACTTGTGAAACTTACTGTTTATTATCTTCTCGTTGAACGCGTTTCAGCGTACGTATTCGCCTTCTTCAGCTTTGAGACAGACTGCCATCATTTTGTAACGGTTGTTGTGTGGAAGGTGTAGTGGGGTTGGTGCGTGGAGGAAGGGGATTGGCGCGGGGATTCAACTTAATGTTTGTTTTTTGTATAATTGTGTCAAAAAGTGTATGTGATTTATATTGTAATTGATCATTAAGTATATTGTTTGGTTGTGTTGTGTGGTGTTTATATATTTCGTATTGTTCAGTTGTGTTGAGTTTTCGCCCTTTGGGTAAGTAATGAAAATTTCAAGATTAGTGTCTATGTTGGTGTAACTGTGGTTTTCTGTGTGTATGTGTGTGGCAATTGCGCAGTGTATATTGTTGTTGGTTAAAGCTTTTAAGTGTTCAGAATAACGGGATGAAAAAGATCTTCCTGTCTGGCCTATGTAGAAACTATTGCAGTCATTACAATTTAATTTGTATACACCTGTTTTGTTATATTTTTCTATGTCTGTGTTTGTATTATTGATGCGTTTTTTGATGGTATTGGTTGTTCTGTATGCTATTTTTTATTTGTGTTTTCTGAATGTGTTGGCGATTTTGTGTGTGTAGGAGTTGTGGTATGTGTCAACTCCTACACACACAAAATCGCCAACACATTCAGAAAACACAAATTCAAAATAGCATACAGAACAACCAATACCATCAAAAAACACATCAATAATACAAACACAGACATAGACAAATATAACAAAACAGGTGTATACAAATTAAATTGTAATGACTGCAATAGTTTCTACATAGGCCAGACGGGAAGATCTTTTTCATCCCGTTATTCTGAACACTTAAAAGCTTTAACCAACAACAATATACACTCCGCATTTGCCACACACATACACACAGAAAACCACAGTTACACCAACATAGACACTAATCTTGAAATTTTACATTACTTACCCAAAGGTCGAAAACTCAACACAACTGAACAATATGAAATATATAAACACCACACAACACAACCAAACAACATACTTAACGATCAATTACAATATAAATCACATACACTTTTTGACACAATTATATAAAAAAAAAACATTAAGTTGAATCCTCGCGCCAATCCCCTTCCTCCATGCACCAACCCCACTACACCTTCCACACAACAACCGTTACAAAATGATGGCAGTCTGTCTCAAAGCTGAAGAAGGCGAATATGTACGCTGAAACGCGTTCAACGAGAAGATAATAAACAGTAAGTTTCACAAGTAAAAGTTTCATTTTTAGATAAGTGTTAGTGCTGTGAAAGAAGAGATGAATAATCAAGACAACTGTTTAATATTGTTTTTCCTTGTACTTTTTATTTAATTTGTTTGTAAATTTTCTGTTATATCCATTGTCTATTGCTATTTCTTTTATGATGTTCAGTTCCTGATATAATTTCTCTTTGTTATTTATGTATTTGTATGCTCTATTAATCATATTATTATATGTATTTATCTTGTGTGTCCAAGGATGTGATGAATCCTTGTGTATTGTTGTATTATTATTTGTTTCCTTTCTATATACATTAGTAATTATTTCGTTATCTTTTCCAATTTGAATATTGTAATAAAACAAATTTATCAAATGTATGAATGTGTGTAGTAATGTAGCTAATGTTCCACTTTGCTAATGTTTCCTGGTCTTCGTTAAGCCCTCACTGTTGGGCTCCAATTTTGTAATAAAACTCTAGATGTATGATGTATGCGAATTGTGCTCTCCTGTAAGCCCCACTGTTTGGGCTAGACAATTTTGTAATAAAACACGAAATATTTAAAAGTGTGTATGTGTGTAGTGACATTCCGCTCTGGGAAACGTCGATTTGGTAACATTCCTGGTCTTCTAGGTTATAAAATAAAATCTGTGTGAATTGCTGTTGTAACAATTTGAAAATAAAATATAAATTTAAAATTTATATTTATAAAAAAAAATAAATTCTGAAAAAATGTTTTCGGTGTATTTATGTTCTTAAAATTTAGGAACAAATCGAGTTTCTTTGTTGTAATCAAAATTATGATGGTATTGTGTTTATTCTGGTAATAAATTTCCTTTCTGTAAATTTGTTAAAAAGACAATCCAGTTAACTTCAAGTTTAGGCGAAAACGGCTCTCTTCTTCTTACTCTTGAAAGGTTGTAGTTTCGCATATACTGCCTTTAAAGGTTATTTAGTTTTCTTGATTAATTAACTTTTATGTCCTTTTATAATAGAAATCAACTTCAAATTACCAAAAACAAACAAAACGTTTATTAAACAAAAATAATAAATTTGGTCGATTAAATATCGAAGTTACAATGCCGTATCGACTCGCTCAGGGCCAGTCGATATAAGAAGTTTACATTCGTATTATAAAAATAGGTTCTTTAAACGGTTATTAATATAAAGCCAGAGAAGGTCAGGGGCAGGAAAGTATAACGCTTACAATTCTGAAATATCTTAAATTTAAACAATACAATGATAGTTATAAATAATAAAAGTTTATATATAATTTTATTCAAACCAGTGTTCAGCCAACGGTCGTTTTCTTACAGCAATGATGAGATTGGATCAAAATGGCCGCCTGACGCATGCGCGTTGATAGCCTCTAACGTTGATGAAGTACTTGTTGGAATAAAGATGTCCTTTCTTCGTGTAAATGTTCTTCGCAATTGTATATGATCTTCTTGGGTATAGTTTAATGTCACTGGTGTATGATGGAATAGTTCACTTTGTGTAAAATGTTGTTCTTGGATATATCTCCTGGTGTTTATGTGTGTAGGTTTAACCTCGAAATTTCAGTCTGTATATGGCGTAATATCAGTGTTATTCGGTTTATTTAGTTATATGTGGTTCAGTTTATGGATGTTATGTAGTTCATAGGTCAACTTCATCACTTCACAATAAATAAAATAGTTAAAAAATAATTTCATACAAAATTATTCCGAACTCGGTTATAACGTAACCGCCATTACAGGTTAATTCTATCAAATATTCACATTAAGTGCACTCTTCAACGTATAATAATGAACTGTCTGGATTTCCTCCGTCTCATGAAAATCTTAGCCTATATAATATATCTCATACATTGTTTCAAATTATCTTAACTTCCGACACACTTTAATTTTGTACATTATGCTCAGAAAGTAATTTCGTTATTAGTTAACTGTTCGAAATATTAAATACATATTCAGTTTCACTATTTTATTCTACTTATTTTGATAGTAATTAAGTTATGGTTACTAAGTTTCATCAGAAAATTGTATTTCTTACATTTTTTGGGAGGTAGGCCTAAAATTATACTTCCTGTCTTCTAAGTAAATAATAGCCATTTTCCCTAATATAATTATTATTCTATTAAATCTGAAATTGATGTAATTGTCTATTCTCACTTATTTTATTGCAATTTAGTTTATTATTGATGGTTTTTAAATACAATTCACTTGTATATGACTCCTCCTATGATAATGTCAGTCAGACCATTTCAGTTTTAATGGTATTTTTATTAGATAAATAAATACTTTTACTCATATAGTGACCATATCTTTAGAAAGCCTCATTTACATAGTATACTATATGTTGAGTTTATTTTGCATAAATATTGTCAGTTTAACTGGCTTATAAGACTAGATTTATTAATTATTTTGCAGTTTAAATTCATTATATGGCCTAGATTTGATGTGTTGCTATTTGCAAAATTTTTACCAATGTATTTATTTTATATCCTTCTCTGACTTCTTATACTTATATACTTTATTGAGAACTAGTTTTTTGACTGGTATAACAGTAATTATTGATTGTACAATTAAAATATAACACCTATCTATATCAAAACTGGTACCCTGAATAACACCTTTTAGGGGCATTGATTACCTAATAACATAATTAAAAATATTCTATAACATTGGGTAGGATATCCATTTTTAGATAGGGTATTCTAAATTAAAAATGACAATAAAATAACAAATTATAACAATAATATTTCTTATGAATAACTCTTATTTATCTAATTCTTATATGGAATAGGAACATAACATCCTGGTTCCATATAATGGTTAACACTTTATAGAATGAATCATTAACAGTCTGTTCTGTAATTCCCCATTTTACAGGATTTATTCCCCCTCTTAAAGTATAACACTGGCTATCTGTTTCATATTCCATTCTATGGAATGTTCATATAGCTTCAGTAGCCTTTTATTAGTAATATTACTATTTCATTATCAAAATAGATACTGTTCACAAAACACTTAAAGTTTATTACCTTGTACTGCAACTCATGCACCTTTTTAAAGTTTATCAGTTATAATTTGATAACTTACACTTGTCCATGGTGATTTATTAATATTATTACTAGTCCTTTTCTAGTTTTTTAACATGAAATATTCAACCATGGGGGGACTGTGAAGATTTGTTCATACAAACTAAACAATAACTTTTTGGATGCACTGTTATTTAATACTACTAACACTTTTAGTTTTTTGTCAGTTTTACATTGTGATATGATTTTTTGGGGTGTTATACTTTCTCTTTGGACATTAATTTATTTTGGGGTTCTCTCCCTATGGGGTTTTTATCTTATATGGGTCGTCTCACTTCTTTCTTCTTTCTTCAGTAGTTTTGGTTATTCTTCTTTCTTCAGTAGTTTTGGTTATTCTTCTTTCTTCTTTAGTTTTGGTTATTCTTCTTTCTTCTTTCGTTTTAATTATTCTTCTTTCTTCCTTCTTCAGTAGATTTGATTATTCTTCTTTCTTCAGTAGATTTGATTATTCTTCTTTCTTCCTTCTTCAGTAGTTTTGGTTATTCTTCTTTCTTCTTTAGTTTTGGTTATTCTTCTTTCTTCAGTAGCTTTGGTTATTCTTCTTTCTTCTTTAGTTTTGATTATTCTTCTTTCTTCTTTAGTTTTGGTTATTCTTCTTTCTTCTTTCTTCAGTGGTTTTGATTATTCTTCTTTCTTCAGTAGTTTTGATTATTCTTCTTTCTTCTTTAGTTTTGATTATTCTTCCTTCTTCTTTCTTCAGTAGCTTTGATTATTCTTCTTTCTTCAGTAGTTTTGGTTATTCTTCTTTCTTCTTTAGTTTTGGTTATTCTTCTTTCTTAAGTAGCTTTGGTTATTCTTCTTTCTTCTTTCGTTTTAATTATTCTTCTTTCTTCCTTCTTCAGTAGATTTGATTATTCTTCTTTCTTCCTTCTTCAGTAGTTTTGGTTATTCTTCTTTCTTCAGTAGCTTTGGTTATTCTTCTTTCTTCTTTGGTTTTGATTATTCTTCTTTCTTCTTTAGTTTTGGTTATTCTTCTTTCTTCTTTCTTCAGTGGTTTTGATTATTCTTCTTTCTTCAGTAGTTTTGATTATTCTTCTTTCTTCTTTAGTTTTGATTATTCTTCCTTCTTCTTTCTTCAGTAGCTTTGATTATTCTTCTTTCTTCAGTAGTTTTGATTATTCTTCTTTCTTCTTTAGTTTTGATTATTCTTCCTTCTTCTTTCTTCAGTAACTTTGATTATTCTTCTTTCTTCTGTCTTCAGTAGTTTTTCGCTGTGTATGCCTTTGTTTCTTCTGGTCTGGTTTCTTTGACGGGGTATATTAATTGCCTGCTTCTATCTTACCTGGGTAATTTTGTTATTCACATTTTTAGTTTTCTGGGTTTTTAAATTTGTAGTATATTATATTATTTGCAGATTTTTTCTTTATTTTAACTTTTCTTGTGAGTATATTAATTGATAGTGCCTTTTAATTGATTCTCATCTGGATATTCCATATATTAGAGCTTTATCAATGATCATTGAGTAATGTATTTGTGTGGATTATCTGTCACGCTACAGATTGCTCTCTTCCAGAAGTGATTAGTTCAGATCATACTTAGTTTGTCTGAAGTAATTGCTTATGACATTTCATTATAAATTATATTTCTTTACTTCCTTCACATTTCTAAAATTTTTTCTTCTATATTTTTGAGCTTATCTATATTTCATTATTAACTGGTTTCTTATTGATAGTAATAGTCATCTGAGGTTCGTTATTTTTTATTTTTCCATTTTCTTCTTAACTTGGTTCTTTATCCTTGGGATATTTATTCCCTAAAATTCCCTAACACATTAGCTGGGGCAGTCCAGAGGGGCTCTGTAGGCTTCACTCTCTGCTGTCCATACTACGTCATTTATTGATTACAGAGGTAAACCATCTCTGATCAATACATAATAATACTGCTGGACTTATCTACAGACAGTTATTAATAAAAATTATATAAGAATAGTCCACCTTATGACTATAAAAAAAATTAAATATCTTTGGATATTTCACTTCGTATACGAACAGATCTATTAATATTTCTATCTTAGTTAATTTCTATCTCAGTTATTTTTCTCAATGGTTAGCTCTGCTGGCATTTTATTTCTCCTTGTGGTTGGAAGCTGGTATAATATAATTATCACTTGTTATTCAGTGTAAAGTTTTTAATTCTCTGTCATATTTTGACTGTTATTACAATCTCTTTCTGGTCCTTGGTAGCATATATTTTGTATTATATTTTTGTTCTTTTCTTAATTCTTATGAATCGTTCCACTAGTATTATGTTTTTGCAATTACTCTTTTAATTGTCCTTCTTATAATTGACATTTATTATATATGATCATATTTTTCTTATGGATTTATTTATATATGGTTTTTTCTTTCTTTTTCAAAATTTTATTCTGCTCTTGCTTTTTATCCAAATGCACTCTTTAATTATTAATTCCATGTGTTTATTATCTCTGTTTATTTGACATAAAATTCTCATTAATTTTACTTCACAATAAGTTTATTCATTTTAATTGTATCAGTGGTTTGTACTGCCATTTCTTTATTCTCGAAAGTTTTTCAGAATTGGTCCCATATATAATGGTTTGTAATGTGTTATCCAAATTCTTTTTCTTCTTGTTCATTTCTAAAAGTTGGTTCTAAGATAAGATAGTAAGTTGTTCTTACTTGATCTTTGAATTTTTTTTTTGCAATTGTTCTAAATTCATTTTCCTTTTGATTCATAAATTATTTCCTAAATAATAGGTAGTAAGTTGTTCTTACTTCATTTTTGAATTTAGATATTTAATTCAAAATTCATTTTCTTCTTTTTATTTTCCATAAAGTTTTTTCATAAATATTTGGTAGTAATTAGTCATTACTTCATTTTTGAATTTTGAGATTTAATTCAAAATTCATTTTCTTCTTTATTCATAACTTGTTTCCTCAATAGTAGGTAGTAAGTTGTTTTTACTTGGTTTTTGAATTTAGATATTTAATTCAAAATTCATTTTCTTCTTTTTATTTTCCATAAAGTTTTTTCATAAATATTTGGTAGTAAGTAGTCATTACTTCATTTTTGAATTTTGAAATTTAATTCAATTCAATTAATTCATTCAATTATTCATAATGTTTTTTCATAAATATGGTTAACATATCATATTATTACCCTAAATATGGTATTAGCTCTCTTCTTTTCTTTACTTCAAATGTACTTCTTATAATTGTTTTTCTTTTATATACCCAGGTTGAAGATTTTTATAAGGTTGGACAGTTGCTCTCATTGTTTCTTTTTCTTTGACATAGGTTTTTGGCCGTCGTCGGTTCTCATGACATCCATTTCCTTTTTGTGGAGGTGTATGGTATTAGACTTAACCGTAGTCTGTCACTTCATTTGCTCTCATTGTCCGGATGACCATAGTCTTCATCATCGTTCCGGTACTAGTGACATCTCTGGCCTTTGTCTTGTATTTCGTTTTTCTATCTGCTATTCCTTTGTTGGCTGCTAAGCTTATTCGGCTCCCTCTATCATAGTGTTTTATACACCAGTACGTCTCTGGTCCATCAATGATCAATGATACCATTGACAATCTACCATATATTTCCACCCCTGTTGTATTCCATTTACCTCTGGTCACTTCCCAGTGGTAAACTACTGTCTGCTGGTAAACCATCTCTGAGATTACCATCAATCTACTTCCATAATTTCTGGAACTCACGATTTCTTCATTGTTGGTAATAGGGATATTATCATTATCAAATAAACCATGGTTCATCATTTCCATTTCTTCCTTTGTTTTCATTAATTTCTTTGGATGCCTTTTTCTCATTTCCTTTGGTTTCACTTCCATATCCTTAGTATCTTCTTTGTTCCCGTTTGTTTTCCTTTCAGGTAATACTATCACTGGATCCATTGTTTTATTGTTTGGTATTTCCTTTCGTTCTGGTTTGCTATCATTTTTTATTTCTTTGGTCCTCTCACTTTTCTCATTCTGATCATCTAGTTTCTGATTGCTATTGGCCAGTGTCTTATCCAATTCTTCATCCAAGGATGTGATGTTTTTATCTATTTCACTCAAACCTTCCTTCAAGATTTGTCTGTATTCTTTTCTATCCCTTCTTTCCTCTTCCCTGTCTTCTTTCATTTCCTTATGCCATCGTCGGTTATCCTCCCTTATTTCTTCTCTTAACCGTTGGTAGTCCTCCCTTAACTCTTCCATCCTCTCCCCCATCTTCTCTTCCATTTTCTTATTATTTTCTCTTAATTCTTCCCTTAATTGTTGATTGTCATCTTCTATTTTCTTGCTGGTTTCTTCCATCTTTTCTTCCAAATTCTTCTTATTTTCTTCCATTTTCTTTTCCACCTTCTTGCTGGTTTCCTCAATTCTCTTATTGGTCCTTTCGATTTTACGGCCCAATTCTTCTTTTGTTTCTTGGTTGTCCTTCTTCAATTCTTCCTTTGTTGCTTGGTTGTCCTTCCTTAATTCTTCCTTCGTGGATTCTATGTTCTTATTTATTTCATTCAATTCTTCCTTGGTTGAATGGTTGTTGTCGTCCATTTTCTTATGCAAGTTTTCTTCGGTGGAATCCATTTTCTTATGCAAACTTTCTTCCATTCTCTTGCTGTTTTCTTCCATGTCCTTTTTCAAATCTTCCTTGGTTGACCGGTTGGTGTCATCCATTTTTTTATGCAAGTCTTCTTTGGTGGAATCCATTTGCTTACTTACCTGTAAGAACATTTCCATTATCCTATCCATTTTGCTTTCTTCGGTGGTCCTAGACTTTTCCATTTCCTTGTCTTGGACTTGTACGTCCCCTGGTTGAGTGGGTATTTCGGATAGCTCCTGTGGTGGTTCAGGTTGTTTATGTTCCACCCGTTCTAATATCTTTTCCACGTCCTCCACTGGGGTCGCCTCCTTATCATCCATATCAAGTTCTTTCTCGGCCTCCGCCGCTCTCTTCTTTGATGTGGCACGACGCAGCATCTTCCCTGATTCCCTGGCTGGCTAACCGCTGCCAAGCTGAATTAGAAATTGGGCAAGTAATTACAGCCTTTCAACCCCTAATTACAGCCCTTTAGTTGGACGCCAAATTTGTAATAAAACAAATTTATCAAATGTATGAATGTGTGTAGTAATGTAGCTAATGTTCCACTTTGCTAATGTTTCCTGGTCTTCGTTAAGCCCTCACTGTTGGGCTCCAATTTTGTAATAAAACTCTAGATGTATGATGTATGCGAATTGTGCTCTCCTGTAAGCCCCACTGTTTGGGCTAGACAATTTTGTAATAAAACACGAAATATTTAAAAGTGTGTATGTGTGTAGTGACGTTCCGCTCTGGGAAACGTCGATTTGGTAACGTTCCTGGTCTTCTAGGTTATAAAATAAAATCTGTGTGAATTGCTGTTGTAACAATTTGAAAATAAAATATAAATTTAAAATTTATATTTATAAAAAAAAATAAATTCTGAAAAAATGTTTTCGGTGTATTTATGTTCTTAAAATTTAGGAACAAATCGAGTTTCTTTGTTGTAATCAAAATTATGATGGTATTGTGTTTATTCTGGTAATAAATTTCCTTTCTGTAAATTTGTTAAAAAGACAATCCAGTTAACTTCAAGTTTAGGCGAAAACGGCTCTCTTCTTCTTACTCTTGAAAGGTTGTAGTTTCGCATATACTGCCTTTAAAGGTTATTTAGTTTTCTTGATTAATTAACTTTTATGTCCTTTTATAATAGAAATCAACTTCAAATTACCAAAAAAAAAAAAAACGTTTATTAAACAAAAATAATAAATTTGGTCGATTAAATATCGAAGTTACAATGCCGTATCAACTCGCTCAGGGCCGGTCGATATAAGAAGTTTACATTTGTATTATAAAAATAGGTTCTTTAAACGGTTATTAATATAAAGCCAGAGAAGGTCAGGGGCAGGAAAGTATAACACTTACAATTCTGAAATATCTTAAATTTAAACAATACAATGATAGTTATAAATAATAAAAGTTTATATATAATTTTATTCAAACCAGTGTTCAGCCAACGGTCGTTTTCTTACAGCAATGATGAGATTGGATCGAAATGGCCGCCTGACGCATGCGCGTTGATAGCCTCTAACGTTGATGAAGTACTTGTTGGAATAAAGATGTCCTTTCTTCGTGTAAATGTTCTTCGCAATTGTATATGATCTTCTTGGGTATAGTTTAATGTCACTGGTGTATGATGGAATAGTTCACTTTGTGTAAAATGTTGTTCTTGGATATATCTCCTGGTGTTTATGTGTGTAGGTTTAACCTCGAAATTTCAGTCTGTATATGGCGTAATATCAGTGTTATTCGGTTTATTTAGTTATATGTGGTTCAGTTTATGGATGTTATGTAGTTCATAGGTCAACTTCATCACTTCACAATAAATAAAATAGTTAAAAAATAATTTCATACAAAATTATTCCGAACTCTGTTATAACGTAACCGCCATTACAGGTTAATTCTATAAAATATTCACATTAAGTGCACTCTTCAACGTATAATAATGAACTGTCTGGATTTCCTCCGTCTCATGAAAATCTTAGCCTATATAATATATCTCATACATTGTTTCAAATTATCTTAATTTCCGACACACTTTAATTTTGTACATTATGCTCAGAAAGTAATTTCGTTATTAGTTAACTGTTCGAAATATTAAATACATATTCAGTTTCACTATTTTATTCTACTTATTTTGATAGTAATTAAGTTATGGTTACTAAGTTTCATCAGAAAATTGTATTTCTTACATTTTTTGGGAGGTAGGCCTAAAATTATACTTCCTGTCTTCTAAGTAAATAATAGCCATTTTTCCTAATATAATTATTATTCTATTAAATCTGAAATTGATATAATTGTCTATTCTCACTTATTTTATTGCAATTTAGTTTATTATTGATGGTTTTTAAATACAATTCATTTGTATATGACTCCTCCTATGATAATGTCAGTCAGACCATTTCAGTTTTAATGGTATTTTTATTAGATAAATAAATACTTTTACTTATATAGTGACCATATCTTTAGAAAGCCTCATTTACATAGTATACTATATGTTGAGTTTATTTTGCATAAATATTGTCAGTTTAACTGGCTTATAAGACTAGATTTATTAATTATTTTGCAGTTTAAATTCATTATATGGCCTAGATTTGATGTGTTGCTATTTGCAAAATTTTTACCAATGTATTTATTTTATATCCTTCTCTGACTTCTTATACTTATATACTTTATTGAGAACTAGTTTTTTGACTGGTATAACAGTAATTATTGATTGTACAATTAAAATATAACAGAAGTCAGAATATATGAAATCAAGTATGTAACCATTTAAAAAAAAAAACAGCACAATAGTGTAACAAATAATAAACTATGTATTGTAAAAAAAAAATAAGATAAAACTTATGAAAAGTGAATCAGTGTAAAAGTGAAAAGTGAAAGGTGGAAAAACAAGGGTGATCATTAATCACACAAATAAGACTGTCACACCTATAATTCTATGAAGTGTGAAAAAACCAAAATAGTTCAATATAAGAGGCCCAACTCTTATAGGTAATATGAAATGACAAACATACTAAATGTTAAAGTATGAACAGATAATCAATTGTAGTATTGTGACATTGTTTATTGAAAGATTGTATAATTATTAATCCCATGTTTGTTTTTCTTTAATTAGGCCAATGTCAGTAATTGTTAGCATTGGTAAACTATGTGTAAAAGAATATAAGAAAAATATTAAGCCTGTAGGCAAGAATAGAAAGTATGTGTTACGGCATAATACCAAAAGATACTTAAATAGAGGCCCATAAACAATATAATAACGGTCCATGAATAGAACCTGATAGTATGAGAATGAAAATGGTATTATGACCAATTAAATAATTTATGTTATTGTTTGTAAATGAATGAATCTAATATTGGCCATGAAGGCAACATTTTTAATTAGTATGTTAAGGGTTTTGTGTTAGTTAATAAACATTGTTAGAATAAGTTAAAGAAAAAATAATGTAGTAATCTTTAAAACAAATGTAATCAGGCAAAAGGGTTCAAAACAGAAAACAATTTGATAATTAATGTAAATTAGAAAATGGGAATGAAGTCAACTTTTAGGCCTAGGCCGATAATGAAATATAAAATAACATAATGTCAGAAATGATTAAGTTATCAAATCAATACAATATAATAATAACAAAATAGGATCAAAATTTAATAATGGACAAGTCTTAGAGTAATTGTGTATCATATGAGATTAATCTTATAAAAATTTAAGTATTGTATCATAGTGAATGTAAGGGCAGTGTTATAGTCCAGATTTATAGATTTTGTAAAGGTGAGAGGCACCTAATATGAAGTTAACTTATACAAAATTATATACCAAAATGTAGACCTTTAAAAAAGGAACAGAAATATTTAAACCAATTTTAGTTTAAACAAAAATTAACAAGGGAGTATTTTTTTACTGTAAAGGCAAGGATATAATTTATTTTAGTAATATATGCCGCTTGACCTCAAGTTCATGAAACTGACCAATCAAAACCCGAGTTTACTGGTCAAAAAGCCGTTACAAAGACGAGACGAAGGAATTATTGTATTGTTATACGCCACGCTGAAAAGATGAGTCTAATAGCTGACGCTTGTGTAAAAATTAAAACAATCACGTAATACTCGACTAATGTTCTGAAATAAACCAGAGAATTACGAAAAGCACTCCAAGAAAATTATAAAGAATTAATTACTGACCGATGGAAGCATAATTCTACACCAAACCCACAAAAAGACACTAGCGAGGGATTGCTTGCAGTATGCCAGGAACGTAAATATTACTCCGAAGTATTTTCATTACCACAACACACACAGATCAACTTCACTACATCATATAAACAATCGACAATGATAATTGGAATGACCATTGCTCATTAATACAGTGGTTAATGATAATAACATTTTTATTTAAAGCAGAAAAACATTCAACTACATGGACTTATGGTTAACCTACCAAGCGGCCATATTGTTTATTATTCTATTCCCAGTGCCGACTGAGTTCGCGATCGCTGTTGGTGAAGAAACATAACATTTTATATTTGTAAACATTAATGATTAAGATTTATTATTTTATATGTACAGTAATTGTAATGTGTTGTACTCCTTTTTAAAGCATTTTCTGACTTCATAACTAGCCCAAGAACCCAAGCCCTGAGATAAATATTTTATATTAACTTTACTTGTAAACCATTGAAGAGCAAATTCGAAGACGAATCGATTATTAAACTGTTAAGGTCGATTCAAGACCTAACCATTTATGTTTTGATAATAAGCTGAAAAAATAATAAAAGAAACCAATGATTACCGATTCCAGAGTTGTTATTTTATGCGTGAAAATAGAATAAGAATTTGTTCACAGGCATTAGTTGGAGAGAGCAGGTACGCAGGGCGAATATAACCTCACCAACAATAGAAAAATAAACTAACCTACAACTGGCAACATACGGTTAGCGGCTATCGCTGAGTCAACCAGAAGTGCGGGAAAATTCGAAGGCGCTAGCACACGAAAACAAACACTTTCTCTTATAACAACATTATACAAACTTTATATTAAAGAATTGATTATTTAAACACCGTAAAACTCTACGTTATGGAATTAATGCAACCTAATTAAAATACAAAAAAACTAAAATTTACTTTACAAAGTTGACACCTACCATAGTGAGGCATAAAGATAGTAAACCGCTTACATGTATTTAAAGAAAATAACATAAAGTGGCGCATACCAACGTGGGCTTATTTAAACCCCAAAACAAAGTAAATAACATAACAAAGTGGCATCCAACGTGTGGCATTAAAACACGTACTCAAAGAAATTACATTATAGTATGTATATAATAATAATTTTATAATTGTTTTTATATATGTGTTTTATGTTTGATATTTACATGTTCATATCTGTGTTTATTTTTTCATATTATGTACATATAATTTATAACGTGTATTCTACAACTAATACGTGTAAAACAGCTTCTTGTAAAAGGCAATTTTTAATACAGATTTTTTTATTTTTAAAGAATTTTGTTTTTTATATAAATCAGCCAAGTCGACTTCGTTCACTGCTGTAATTTTATTTATTATTTTGCAAATTCTTATGTTACCTTTGCTAAAATAATCAAACATACAACGATTGGTCGATATGAAGATTTATTCAACACTTTTCGTATATTATCGGGTCAATTACAATAAAAATGAAACGTGTATTTAATATCGCTCCGGCATTCACAATTGGTCAGTTGGCAGCGTCTGGTTAGCTCAGTCATACGCCAAAAACCTCATGGCGTATAGGTTATCGTTTTACAAAATAATAATTTTTCTCAGGGAATAAGTCCTTTGGACTGCAGAAGTTGGATTGCAGACTAATAAGTGCACAAAATTATAATATTCCTTATATCTAATACACAATAGTTGATATTTTAAAACATGAAATTAAGTTTATTGGCAATGAGAAACAATGTACGCTTGGTTAAAATCTTTTTAGCAAGTTATGTTTTTAAAATTAATTTATATAAAAATCAAAATTCAGTGATTGATATATTTTATCGGAAGTGATTTTATAATCAAGTTCAGTTCAAAAGTTAATTTTGGTGATCTGTGAAGTGAAAATAATATAGTTCGTTCACAGTGGCTAATTGAAAGTTAAGTTTGTGGTGAAGTATTTATTTTATACTCATCGGTTCCTGGTCGTAGCTTCTCTTGGGATCCTCTTCTTCTTCTGGAACACATCTAAGGTCCTGTCTTCTTTGGATTAGCTGCGATTCCTGTCCAAATGGTTGAAATCCAATATTCAGCTTTCCTCAGTCCTCGTAGATGGTCTTCTTCTTCAGGTCAGGATAGGTCCCTTCAGTTCTTCCTCCAGAATTGGTCGGGTATTAATTTGGTTTACTCCCTTCCAAATTTTGGCCAGAATATTTGTTAGAAATGTTTTAATTGCTGGTCATCTCATCAATGGTAGTTTAACATAGTCTTCTGACTCTTCTTCTTTCAAAATTGTGAAAATTTAATGCTTTCAAACTTAATTTGGATTCGAGGGCTTCATACATCCACCCTCTATGCTGGTCAATAATGAAGTCATTAAAATTCAACGGTCACTCTATGTAACAAGCATCAGTTGCCATAGTAACCCTTCAAATTATACTATTTCTCATTGGTCAATCTCTTATAACATTGTTATAATCTAACGTTTTCTTTATGTTCAAATATGTAAAAATCCTTTAAATTATGATAATTTCCTTATGCTAGTATTACTATTAATTATACTAACACCATTGTTCTGCTTTTTTACTAAAGATTATTTTGATACCCCTCATGGTTACTTTTGATTAGTTAATCACATTTTTATTATTTTCTTATTGATATTTCTTTTGTAATTATTTTTAAACTGAATAATATTTATACATTTTTATATCTAATACACTTACTTACTTACTGAAACATTTTATATACTCTAATTGACCCTTGGTTATTGTTTTCTTTTTAAATTTATAAAATTCTCTCCTTCATGCTAGGCCTAAGGCATAGGTTTCACAATACTCCCATTCCACATTCCTTATAATTCATAAACTTTATTTATTGGTTCATGGAACATCTTTTTTATAGAAACAGATAAACAAACATTGGTGCTTTCAACAACATACCTTTTATCATTAAAATATTTCTTGCCAGGTCCAAGCCTGAAATTAAACTTCTAACTGTTTTGGTTTCTTACTACTATCTCCCCTATCTTCTAAGTTAATTAATTCTATGGTTTTAACAATAATGAAACTCTTATAATAATAATTTTTTAACAGTACTTTGCACAATATCATTCACTTACAAATTCCTTCACTAAAATATAGTGTTTGCTTCTCCTATCTTCCACTCTAATAATATTAACTTTTACCTTATAATTGTAATTCTCACTTACTATCCCTAAAATTAATAATGGTACTATTAGTTCATACTTTTTATACAATATTTCATTAAAGATTGTTTCGCTATATTGCTATAGTCTGCTTCTTATTATTTTGTACACTACATGCACCTACACTGCACCTTTCCTTACATTTTAAGTTTCTTTATCATCACTTTCACTTAATATTTCACACATTGTTTGTTTATTTAGTGTTGTATCACTGTGTGGTTATTGGTAATTAATATTTGCTTTATTTTCATGTCACATTGGTCACGTTTGGTTTTGACTGAGTGTCTTTATTCAGGTCAATTATAACTTATTTGTTTCTGACTAGTTTATTATTCAATAGGGCGTTATTTATTTTTAAATATCACTATTATATTGACGACTCGGAACACTAAGTTTTTTATAAGTAAAAACGTAAAGTTTTACCTTACAGCCTAAACCGGCTTTCACCTATAGAAGGCTTCATCAGAGGCTGTCGTTAGTAGCGTTGTTCGTCTTGTTGTTGGCGACGAGATAATGTTTCGAAAGATCGAAGCTGTGTGTGTGTGGTGAGATGTGTTCGAATAATGCGTGCGATTTGAATTGTGTCTGTTCGTTTAGGATGTCGTTTTTATTTGTTTTTGTGTGTTTGTATATTTCTACACATCTCACCACACACACACAGCTTCGATCTTTCGAAACATTATCTCGTCGCCAACAACAAGACGAACAACGCTACTAATGACAGCCTCTGATGAAGCCTTCTATAGGTGAAAGCCGGTTTAGGCTGTAAGGTAAAACTTTACGTTTTTACTTATAAAAACTTAGTGTTCCGAGTCGTCAATATAATAGTGATATTTAGTTAAGTAACGGACACGTCATGGACAATGAAATCCAAGAATTTATTTTTAACTTCCTATCTTACATTTAGAACTTCATGTCTCTTTGCTTTTCATTTAACATATATGATATCTCTAGTTTATTTTTATAGTTTGTATATTTGACATCTTATTTATGCCCTAACTGTTTTAGTGCATTTACTTTACATATTATTTGTTAGTTACATCTTTGGGGTTACAATAATTGTAGTCATATTATGGGTGACATTCTGGTTTCTGGTTCCTTCCTTCTTGGTTCTATTTTTCTTGTTTTCTTCAATCTTCTTGTTTTCTCCAATCTATTGGGTCAGGTCATAGTCAGTTCCTGTCAATTGTTATTTCGTAGTTGGGTCATTAATCTTCAAATTATAAGTTTTTAACATTTCTTCCTACCTTCAGCTTTTCTTTTAAATTATATAATATGATTTTTCTTTTATTAATCGTTAGTGATATTTTGCGCTATCTTATGTCATGTTACAATATTCATATTGTAAATATATTATTGTAGTGAATTTCACAACTGGCGCTCAACAAAAATAAGAGGTGAGATATTTACACCATGAAATACGTAATAATAATAATAAACCTCTGCTCAACAGTCCCTAAAGGACCAGGGCATACCGTGAGGCTTTTGTGTTTAGTGTGATGGTTGCATAGCCAGTATAACGTGCCACCAGCTGCTAGTTTCAGTATTCACAGGAGAACCTGTTATCTCAGTCAGTTACTCAGTTCTGTGGCTAGCTCGCTGAGTGCACACCGTGTGGAGCCTCTGCCAGGAATTGAATCCAGGACCACGGATGTATCAATCGCCCGCACTAGCCACTAGACTACCTGGAAGCTCTAAGTAATAATAATAGACAAAATTAAATAAATAACTAAGTAAAGAACAATATAGTCATGGCTTACCAAAAATCAATATACATAAAACAAAATTTAATTTTGTTATAGATGGCGTTACATAAAAAAAAATGGCTGAATCAAAAGATTTCAACCTTGAAGCTATGTTGAAAAGTCTCCAGGAACTATTAAAGAATAATAATGAACAATTAAAAAAGACTATCGATGTATTAAAGGCTAGCAGTTCTGAATTAAAAGAACAAATATATGAAAATAATGAGCAGATAAAAGAAACCCGTGAGTTGTTAACTGCAAAACTAAGTGAAACTAATACTGGAGTAGAAGCGTTAGATAGTAGAGTGCAACAGTTGCGCAATGAACAAGCTATAAAGATTGAGAGTAAATTGAAGGAACGTAAAATCGATTGGATGAGAGAATTAAAAGAAAATTTTAAACAGATATCTGAACACTTAAATGAAAGACTTAGGGTATCGAAGCAGGAACAAAACATGAAATTAAAAGTAGTGAACGAACATTTATATGAAAACATTGCTAAAACACAGGAACTCGAAGCATGTATGATGACTTTAGAGACAGCAGTAGTAGAGCCTACAAAAAGTGCAAAAGACTATTCAGGTGAAATTAATATATTAAAAGAAGACTTATGGGATGAAGTGGAAAAACTCAGAGCTGAAATGAAGAAGAGACCGGTGCAGATGATGGTGTATCATACGCATATGGAAGAAAGGACCAAATTGATATTCAAAGGTCTGAAGAATGACAATCCTATTTCATTCTTACCGAATTGTTAACAAGAAATTGAATTGATAGGTAATGTCACTGACAAAGAAAAAATTGACTTTGTTAGTAAACATTTTCAAGATTCTGCTGGACGATGGTATACTATTGTCCAAGATAACTTAACGACTTATGAACAATTTAGAAATTCATTTGAAAGTCGCTATTGGAATATACATACTCAAAGACAGGTGAGAGATCAATTAGAATATGGTAGATACAGAATTGGTGGAAAACTTACCCTGGAAGAGTACATGATTCAGTTGGTTGAAAGAAGTAAACACATCCAAAATTCACAGAACACGAATTAGTACTATTAAAATTAGCATTTCACTTTAACCGTGGTATAAGATTTGCTGTGTGCACACAAGGGGTTGAAGCCATTGAAGAATGATTAATTTTAATCGCACAATCGGAGCACATTATCCACGACAACTCAAATCGTGACCAATATGAACTGTGAGAGAGAAATGTAAATTTTATACAGAGAGAAGAGAATTTTTGTGAAGAGAGAAATGCAAGCAAGGGTGACAAGCACCCTGGACAATATCAAATGCGATCAAGGGGATATATGGTGAGAGCGGTAAGTGAGAGAAACTAAGTGTTGTAATATTACTGACTCTTTTAATGCTGGAAAATATGGATAGCGGGGGAAATCAGGTAAACCACATGAGAGAGAGAGAGAGAGAGAAATAATACCCACCAAGAGAGAGAGAATGCAGATGCCAGAGTATGTCGTCGAGCTTACACATGATCAGGTAAGAACAGGAAAAAATGTAGCATGTAATACAGGATGTCTATCTGCTATTACAACAAGAACCAATTCACAGGGATAAGGGAACAGGAAGAAGCGATACCTACAAAAAGCTATAGTAATCATTGTTAGGTTCAATATACAGGAAATACATAACAATAGAAACAGAACAATACGTCAGAAGAAAGAGGGCAGAATTTTGTAACCTACCATGGAAATGTTTGTTATGTACGATTAACTATCAACTTTAATGAGAAGCCTGTTATAAAAACCTATTGTAATGTATATTGTAAGTGTGTATGTGAAGATGTAAATAAAATTTGAATGATATTCAAATTTTATTTAACACCACCAGGGGAATATATGCAATGATACATATTTGCATATTCCCCCAGGGTAATTTATTTGTACATATAAAATAAATATAAACAGTTGTAGTGCCGCGATATCCCCCAGGGGCTCAACCATGTCAATTTGTCTCTCTTTCATGTATTATATATGGTGAGTACGTGGACTGGCGACCACGGGATCCTGAGCTAAGAGTATGGACATTAGTATCCAACTCTTCCCCTCAAATGTTAACGCATTTATTCTCAATTTTATAAATATTGTAAAAGTACATGTAATTTAGCAGTGAGAATAATTGTGGTTCCTCTGTACCACATGACCTGCACATTATTGAATTGTATGTTAATTTAGACAAGAGTCTCATTGTAGAGAAACATATTTCATACGATGGTATAAGTGATGTTTATTTTACCAATAACTATGACACACTCTGCCTCAGGTGTGACAAGAGAAACTGACTGTTTTAAAAAAAACGTTTTATCTTCTCGTTGGAACTATTCGTTAGTTGTACGTTCCTCTACCATTAAATCGGTTACTCACAATTGTCTGACCGTACTTTCTATTTTTGTTGAGATGTGTCAGAAATGATTTGGACGTATTAAGAGTGTTTACATACTTTAGTATTTACTTACTTAAAAGGTTTTCTTAGCATCTGTTCAAATAAAGCGTGTACAGTAATCGTTCTCTGTGGTTGCAAATTAACCGCCAATATCCTGTTTTGAAGACTTTCAAGGATTTGTGCCGCGCGTGGCAATCTGAGCTCTGATTGGCCGACGCATGGGAGTAGCCCAGTTACTTGGTTGAAGCCTTCTGAAACTATAAAAGCTGACAGAGGCCCAAACCAGCATCATTTGGTCTGTCGAGTGATCCGGGGCGACACAGCCGTGTGTCCTGTAAATTTTCGTTTTCGTCTTCAAACTACTGTGAATCTCAAGTTTTTTTCAAGTATAATTATTCAAGTTTTATAATATTTATTAAAGTGTAAAGTTAGATACGCGAAACGCGCTAACTGCTCTTCAGTCGCAGCTCATATCACAGAATGGCACTTCGAAACAGAGAGGGAGGTATGACTAGGGAATAATTGAAATTTGTGTAACTTAAATACCAAAAGAGAGAGACTTTAAAAAGATTTATAAAGACTATAAAATATCTTATTATCAAAGTAAAGTATAATCTGTTTTATTAAAGAGAATAAGAGAGAGACATAAGATTATTATAAAGATTAAATTTTGTTAACAGTTATAAATTGAGTTATATAAACATTTTAAAGAGATATTACATTATTTTGTTCTAATATCTATATAATTGAATTTTAAGTTTGCTTCTTAATCTTGAAACAATTAACTGAATTATTTTGGAGTTATGTAGAGTTTATATATATATCTATATATCACATTGAATTAGAGATCTAAAGGCTTTTATGTTTAAATGCTCACTAAATGTTTTCTAAAGATTTATTGATTGATTGAAATGTACTAAAATCATTACAGAAATTCAGTAACTAATAAACGTAAGAATTAATACTCTTAGATTTGAGTTTCATTTGTCTGTACACCTATAAGCCACCACTATCACTTAAAAGGTATTGTATGATACTTGGAAGCCTCCTTACCGCTCGGGAGACGCTGGCCACGACAAATGGTGGCATCGGTGCTGATAAATTGGTGTGCTTGAGGTTTAGAGACATATGTAAACTTATATAAAAGTGTTTCTAGGTATAAACAACTTTTCAATCTAGACTTGCAGATGCCTTTAATACATAACTCAATAGCTGATTATTATTTGAATCATCCTGCAATTTGTAAAATTTTAAATTCAAAAGAGTCAAGAGGAGATAAGTGGCATATATATATTTGTTATTTTGATGAAAATTTTCAGCAAAAGTCTAACGAATTTACCTTAATAAAAGGGAAACCCATAAGAATAATAAGAGAAATTGAATATAGTAACGTTTTAAATTGTACAGAATATATGGATTATGTTGCTTGTAAATTTCTGAATAGAGAAGACTGTACGATTGAAGCTGAAATAGATTTTTATGACAAAGTTACATATGTGATTCTGGTAAGGATACATTAAGATGTTTATTATTGTGTTATTATTATGTTTAATATATGTTGATATGTAATTTGTGATGCTTAACTCTAAGTGATATATCATTATCGAATTCGGTATTATTTAAATTTTCGCGGGACTATGAAATTTATTTGAGATTTTTTTTTTTGAGAGATTAAATTGTGATATTTATGGGCAGTAGCTTGTCTAAGAATAAAAATTTTAAAGAACGGTGTATGGCAGCAGATAAACGATCTTTTGGACAAACAGCGGGACAAATCGAACCTCAGCGTGAACCAATTAGTCCAGATTTATATATGAAAGTAGGGACAAGAGTAGGGACGATAACTGCCTATTACGAACATATTCCATCTGTAGTTACTATAGGACATAGTTTGCGTCCACCCACACCACCTGTTCGTATTCCAAAGTTACAACCACCTGAAACGTCTAAATCTATTGACATAACTTTCAGTAGCAGTACACAAAGGTCAATTGAACCACGACCAAGTACAAGTAATACTCTTTCAATACCTTCACCTTTATACGATATACCAAGACCCAATCCAAAGAGTACATGAGTCGTAGACCTGTATATTATCTTCCTATCACAGACCCAGACATTTTGTTAGAAGGGTGTGAAACCTTATTAAGAAGTCTATTACAAAGGATTATTGAAAGATATATATATACGGACATAGTAATTATACAGACGAAGCAAATGTAAATAGGGTTCGAATATTGAAATTAGAGATTGAATTTCATAATTAAATATATGAATTCTATATTATACCTTATTATTTGTTTTCTATTAGGACTTATTTCGTGTATCGCAATACAGTCTGCTTATTTATTGTGGTACAACGAAACAGATTACATTCAATTTTTGAAGTGTTTAATAAATTCTAATCATACTATATTTTAAATCATCTAAACCAAAATGGTTAACACAGACCCAAAAACGGGGAAACCTATTGTATCAGGAGATACATTGGCTTCTAGTATGTCCGCGACGTCCTCTACGCGTGTTAAAGATATGTCGGTATCAAATTTAATTGAACCATGGAATGGAGACGGTCCTATTTCAGTATCAGAATTTTTCGCGAAAATTGAAAGAGCAGCGAAAACCGGAAATTGGTTAGACTCTGACAAAGTAACCGTAGCTGTATTAAAATTTACGGGAGCAGCCGCTTTGTTTTATAATAGTAATGTAGAAGTTGCAAGTGAGGATATAACCTTTGATCGTTTAAAAGAAATATTTACTGAGCGATTCAAGATTAAACATCTTGATCAATTTCATTATAGTCAGTTGCAAAATGCGACGCAACGTAAGTCGGAAACACCAGAACAGTTTGCTGACAGATGTAGGCGTTTGTGTGCGCGTACAGTTAGACAAGTCGCTGACCCTGAACAACAACGCATTATTAATGAAGAAGCAGAACGTCGTATGTTAGCCGCGTATATTAATGGTTTAGCGGGTAACGTCGGAACCCAAGTACGTTATCGAATGCCTGCTACTTTAACAGAGGCATTACAAATTGCTTCGACGGTTACAGAAGTCGAAAATATGGAAGCCCGACGTGCTCAACAAAACAAATTTCAAAGTCCCAATCGAATATTTACTGTAACATGTTTTAATTGTAATAAACAAGGTCATGTAGCGAGAGATTGTCGTTCTCGAATAAATAATTTCGGTACTAATGTGAAGAAATCCAATAGTACAAATTTTAATCCAGGGATTAAGGGAAACAGGGATTTCCGGGGTCATAATTCTAATGGAGGTAGTCGAGATATTTCTAAAGTTGAATGTTATAATTGTCGTAAAACAGGGCATTACGCGAATGAGTGTCCGCAAAGGAGGAAGTTAGCGATTTCCCCAAACGGGCAAAGTTCGACGGGAAACGGTCCCACCCCGCCGAACGTGAGGTCGAGCAGAGTGTAATCAAAGTACAGGTAGACGTAAACGGGCGTACAGACGAGAGTATGGAGATAGAGCGACTGCCAAGCCAGACTCTACATGTGGAGCGACCGCAAAGCCGGACTCTGCACCTTACAGACGTTACGTGCGACCCTAGTTACGATGACGCTTTGTCAGTGGACGTTATCGTAGGACGTAAACCTTGTAAATTTCTGATTGACACTGGGACTATGGTTTCATTTATAAAAAGGGGTATCAGCCAAAAGTTAATTCGAGAGATTAAAGTTGTTGCTAAGAGTGCTACTGGGGATGAACTAAAGGTCTTCGGAGTACAGAAGGTAGGCTTCATAATTGAAGGTACCACAGTCTATCACGATTTTATGGTAGCAGACCTTTGTACTGGCTTTGATGGACTGTTCGGAATAGACTTATTGAAAAAGTTAAATGTTTACATTGATTTTTCCAATAACGATATATATGTAGGAGGAGAGCGAGTCACCAACAGTGAAGAGACCAGGGAACCTGATACAGAACTGGAAGAGGCTGATCATCTCAATCCACCTGTAGAAGAACCTGAAGTATGGAGTATTGTGACCATCCAGGATCAGTCCATACCAGCAAAGTCCGAGATGCTTGTGCAGGGACGCCTGCAGGTGACACAAGCGAGTTGGCATATGCCGGGATTAAAGAAATCCCAAGAGTTATCCGGATTTGGTAAATCCGATGAGTTGTTATGTGGATCCAAAGAGTTTAAGGGTGTAGCCCATGTTAATATGTTGTCTGGATTAGGTAAATCCAAAGTTGTTTCGGGAAAAGGTAATTCCCAAGAGTTTTCCGGTTCGTGTAGTTTGTATTCGCAACCACGATCGCGAGGATCGGGGGTGTTGCGCGGGTTAAATAGATCCAGGGGATCAGGTAGATCTATTCGTGTACACGACGAAGTTCTAGTAGAACCGGTAGAGTTTCAGACTCATGGCATTAGAGTAGCACGATGTTTAAGTAGAGTTTTTCACTCCATGAAATACTCAGATGTTGTTGTTCAAGTTGTTAATTTCAGTAATGAAGATTTAGTTCTCCCAAAGAATAGTTTGTTGGGGTTAGCTGAGGCGTTTGACAAGGCACCCACCGGAACGTCAGTGATGCCCATACCCACAAACGGTGAAGACCATGAGCAAAGTAGTTGTGAAGTATTCACATTGAATACTAGTGAAAGAGGCTGTATTGACCCATTGTTATATAAAGAGGAGTTAAATGAAGAAATTCAAAGTAAGTTATCGCATTTGTCTGATCTAGAGAAGGGAATCATTGAACCTATTTTGTTGAAATATAAACATTTATTTTCAGAACCAATTGTTAATACGGGATGTAGTGTTAAGATAAAACATCGAATTGATACGGGAGATAGCCCGCCGATTCGGAAGAACCCTTATAGATTACCTCATTCTTTAAAACCAGTTGTAAAAGAGCATATCGAAGATATGAAAAATCGTGGTATAATTCGTGAAAGTTCTAGTCCATGGGGAGCACCAATTGTTATAGTAACCCAGACACGGAAATCCGATTCAACTGTTAAACATCGTTTTTGTGTAGATTATCGCGCTTTAAATAATGTTACTCGTAAAGATGCATATCCCTTGCCTAATATTGCAGAAACTTTAGATAGTTTAAATGGAAGTGAATATTTTTCTACACTAGATTTATGTAGTGGTTATCATCAAGTTAGTGTCGAGCCCAACGATATAGAGAAAACTGCATTTACTGTCCCAGGACATCATTTTGAGTTTCTTAGAATGCCATTCGGATTATGTAATGCACCCGCAACTTTTCAACGCCTGATGGACGATGTCTTGATGGGATTGAAAGGGGAGGAAGCATTGGTTTATCTCGATGACATTATAATTTTTGGAAGTAGTTTAGAAGAACATACTAAACGACTTGAACGAGTTTTACAAAGATTAGAAAAAGCTAATCTATATTTGCAGTTACCCAAATGTACATTCGCTGTACGAGAAGTTGATTATTTAGGACATATTGTAAGTAATGAAGGAATAAAGCCTGACCCAAAGAAAATTTCTGCTATAAAAACTTACCCTCGTCCGAAGAATGTAAGGGACGTGAGAGCATTTTTAGGTTTGGTTGGATATTATCGAAGATTTATTCAAAATTTCGCGGATCGAACTAAGGTATTAACTAAGTTGTTAAAGAAAGATGAGAAATTTAATTGGGGTGAAGATCAAGAGAACGCATTTAAAGATTTAACAGAAGCCTTATGTAATGAGCCCGTACTTAAGTATCCAGATTTCACTCAACAATTTTATTTGTCAACAGACGCGAGTGCTACCGCGATAGCAGCTATCTTATCGCAACGCTATATAGGTCAAGAGCACCCAGTTGCTTATGCTAGTCGTCAATTAAATAAAGCCTAGAGAAATTACGGAGCCACTGAGAGAGAATTATTAGCTCTTGTGTGGGCGACAAAATACTTCAGATGTTATTTATATGGACATAAATTTACCGCAATTACCGATCACGCAGCGTTACGCTGGATGTTAAACTTACGAGATCCCTCATCACGTCTAACAAGATGGTCATTAAGATTATCTGAATTTGACTATGACGTAATACATAAACCAGGTAAAAAGCATATCAATGCTGATACTTTAAGTAGGCATGTGAATACTATTGTCATTCCACTATTATCCAGACAGGATATATTACGTGAACAGAAAACTGATATATACTGTCAAGAGCAATTGAGTAAATCGCCAAATGATAACTTTATAACCGATAATGACGGACTATTATATTTAAACGAAAATGGCAACACCAGATTAGTTGTTCCGAAAACTTTAATTCAATCAATGATAGAACAACACCATGACACTGTATTTTCAGGACATCAAGGTATAAAGAAAACTATCGGAATAATTAAACAACGTTATTATTGGCCTTCCTTAGCTAAAGATATTGAAGACTATATATCTAAATGTGTATCGTGTAATCAAAGAAAGACTGCGAAAGCCGCAAAAGCTCCATTAGGTACACTTCCGTCATCCACAAAACCTTTTGAATTCGTATCGATGGATATTGTAGGTCCATTGCCTGTTAGTAGTAAAGGAAATAAATATCTACTTACGTTCATTGATTATCTAACTAGATATTGTGAAGCAATACCAATCCCAAATCAAACTGCCGAAACAATAACCCAAGAATTCGTACATAAAATTATTACGCGATATGGAGTTCCAAAACAATTATTAACAGACCAAGGTCGAAACTTTCTTTCAACATTATTTAAGGGAGTTTGTGAACTACTCGGTATACGAAAGTTACAAACCACACCTTATCACCCACAGTGTAACGGAATGATCGAACGGTTACATAAAACTTTAGCCGACATCATTTCACATTTTGTGACAGCTGAAGGTAAAAACTAGGATGATGTAGTTCCTTATGCACTCATGGCATACAGAAGTGCACCACATTCCGCTACTGGATATAGTCCGCATATATTATTATTCGGAGAAGAAATGAACCTTCCGACAGCAGACGACTTAACTGCAAAACTTTCAGTAGACGATGAAACACAATTTGAACTCTCAAAGCTAAGTAAAAAGCTTAAAGAAATACGTCAGTTCGCAGTAAAACAATCCGATAAATGTAAACGCAAGAATAAAGAATATTATGACAGGAAGGAGCGATTTAAACCTTACAAAGTAGGACAATACGTATATTTGCATGACCCCATAAGTAAACGAGGTCCACAAAAGAAGTTTGCTAAATTTTGGAAAGGTCCGTATTGTAATGATCGAAATTTAAAAAAAATTTTAATTCCTCGATCAAGTGACACGTTCCCACACTCAAGTCGACGGACACAAGCCCAGGTCGTAAATAATGACGAATCGAGGGCACGTCAAACCCGACGACAGAGCGAAGACAAAGAAAAAATGTCTGAGCACTGCACACAATGAGTATTTCAAGGCGTCACTGACAGCTAGCCGTTTGTCAAAATTTACAGCACCCAACAATCTGAAACAAAGACTTCGTCCAGCTGCCGAGTTACACGGAATCGAGATGGAACGCCTGCTGTGGAAGCAAAGTGTAACTGCTCAATTATGAAAGGCTTTACTATGTTACAAAGGAAGTACAGAGCAATTTTAACGGAGAGATAGACAATAGACGTAACTCAGTGAATACTGCCAGTGTACCCTGCACAGCGTGAAAACACATTCTTGACAGTTTACTGAAATTTACGACTGAAAAGTAGAATTTCACCGAAATGAAGACAACGAAGGGTTGATAATCGGCGGAACGAACGTCGTGGAACTTAGACAATTAACCAAGACCTGGAGTCTGTTAACAAAAGCTCAGTCAGAACCTTAGGGAAAGTCTAAACAAAGGATAACAGAAGGCCATGAAATTGCCCTAATTTCTTAGAATCTGTGCTACGCTCGTCACATGAAACACTCCGGGGATGACGACGACCAACCAGCATCAAGCATCTTCTAAGAGAGCTCGTGGAGAGAGTAGGAAGGGTTCGGCCGACGAATCGTGAAACAGAGGATGAGATCTACAGAAGGGTAGGAATTTGTACGACCAATCAAGAGCCCTAGAAGGCGTAGAGATCGAAACTTAGACTTATGGGTAAGATGTTCCAATAAAACTGTTTGGCGAAGACGCGGAGTCGGCAGTCAAGTAGTTAATCGAGAGTCAGTAATTTTCAATCGGGCAGTCAAGTAGTTAATCGAGAGTCAGTAACTTTCAAACGGATAGTCAAGTATTCAATCGAGTAGTCAAGTCGTTCAATCGAACAGTTAGTCGCAGTTAACAGTCAGTCGGTAGTCAAGAGTATGTAGTTAATAGTAGCAGTTGTTAGTCGCAATTAATAGTCAGAAGTTAGTGCGTACGATAGACAGACGATAGATGTGCGACCGACCGGATTCACTAATTTGTAAATTCATAAGTGAACAAAGACATCGGTATAGTCACACTTATACACAATTCTGTGCGGAAATATAAACTATGAGTGCGTACGGGACTTGAAATCTCAACTGACGCGCACATAATAATATACTAATTAACATTTAAAGTAGAACAGTGAGTGTCACCTCAAACATTCTCACATCATAACGTATCACCATGTTGAACAATTAGTTGAATAAACTATACCAAACAATTAAGCACGCAGTACGCGATACACCCAAAATAGACGGCACAGTTAACCATGTACACAAATATGGCAAACTTTCAGAACAATTCAAGTTAATGACAACATTAACACCTCACTATTTGAACTCCGGACACTCGACATCAGCGGGTTACCACAATACCATACACATGACGGGAGTGGAGATTTAGTGGAGTGAAGTGAAATTATCAGTGCTCTGCGTAACAGTGATTATGATCTTCGACGAATCATCTAGAAAGTGTCTTCTCACGACGACGGAATTGGATAAACACTCTCAAAGATAAGCTTTATGTCTACTTAATCTTAGTAGTATATACTACACTACTGTTCTGTTGCCTCTTTTCAAAGAACTAACCCCAAGAGAATAATTACATATGAGTCATATGAATCATAAAATCTATAAAATAACACTAACGTAATTCGTTATCTGAGAAATAATGAACGCATTTTAGGTAGGAATAAGTATAATTGTTGATTGTTTATTATTCGTGTATGTTTTATATATGTGCATTATTTACTGCATTTGAATGTACCATGTGTTTATGTTTCAGGAAACATCGTATAAATTGAATAATTGTATTTATATCATGTGCTTTAAGATGTATGTAATTTGCAGGATATAGTTACTTACTTCAGTAAGATGTGTAATAAATAAGTAGTTAATTTACAGTATTCATGCGTTCATTATTGAAATTTCACCTTTGTTATTGATGTATTTTCATTCTAAGTATTACACTAAAAATCTCATAACTTATGCTAAACATCAATGGATACAATAAACTCGACCATTGAAACGTCTGATTAATAGACTCATAAAATCGTATTTAATCAGACACTGTGTTGAGTCAAATCTGACGAATAGAAATAATTTTAGATATATCAATTTTAACGTATTACATAAATCTTTAATTAATATGATTCATAATTGTTGAGTAATTAATCCGCGCAGATAATTAGCACAGATTAATATTCACTAGATGTAAATGGTTTACACAATTAATTACCACAGATGTAAATTATATTTACACCACTAAATGTAAATGGCTGCACAACGCTTGGCATTAAATGTAAATGGCATCCAGCTTTAGGGCGAGATACATATGAGAAAGTGATAAACTCACATAAAATACCACTAGTCCCATTTACTAAATGTAAATCATTTATATCACGATTAGCATAATAAATAAACCCCATTTATGCTAACTATAAAATGGCGCCCATCGCATGGCAAAAGAGAGCAGACAGTAGTATTTAGACTAATTACAATAATATAGTACGTAAGACATTATTAAATAAGTGTAAGGTTAGCTTGACTGGTAAATGATAACGCGAAGCAAGGCGAAAATGGCTAGCGGTAGTTCTGATAGCATGGACTTTGACGTTAACAACCAGTTAGGCGCACCCGACACCAACGAAGAAAACTCATCAGTCGTCGAACCAAATATGACGGAGGAGACGTCAGAGGTCAGAGCGCGGGGACAGGAGTCACAGCAACCACATGAAGAGGCATCGCTACGTTCATTGTTGATGGACTTCATGCGCACGAATAATGAAAGCTTCAAGATGATGAATCAGAAATTCGATCAGAAATTCGATCAACATAAAGAAGAAATTAAAGAAGAAATCAACCAGAAATTCAATCAAATTAATGAAAATTTTAATAGTCATAAGGAGGACGTCAAGCGACAAATGGACGAACAGCTCGCGCTTATACGATCAGAAATGCGTGACCATAAGACCAGTTGCGACGATAAGATAAGTGAAGTCCTAAAGAAACAAGAGGATGCTACAAAAGGAATAAAAGATGACACCAATAAGAAGTTTGAAGAAGTGTGGGAAGCCCGAGAGTCGGACCACCAAGAACTCAAAAGCCTGGCACAGACCACACAATCTAGTATCAAGAAAGTCCATAACAAGCTAGATCTACACATCAATGGTAATCAGAAGAAGCAGGAAGAGCTGAAGACCGAATTATACCACACGCTTCGACAGCAGCAGCAAGAGATAGGTGAAGCCAACCACACATTGCAACAGAAAATCGAGGAAGTAGACGGCCGACAAAGGACGACCGAACAGAAGCTCGACGAGAACGTCAAAGAGAAAACAACCCACATCCAGGAACTCAGGTGTCAAGTAGAGAGACTGCGGCGACAGATCACCGATGGGGAGTCTGGGCATCACAGAATAGTAAACGGACAAATACAGATTGAATTGAAATATGACGGAACCGACAGATTCCCGATGGAGTTCCTAAAGGAGTTGTCGGAGTTTCAAGAATCCTATTACCCGAGCAGCGACATCAGGTGGATCGGCAAACACCTAGAGAAGGACGCAAGCATATGGTGGCGTGTGATCCGGGACCAGATAAGTACCTTCGAAGAATTCAAGGAGGCGTTCACACTGAAGTACTGGGGGTTGGAACGACAGGACATTATCCGCGACAACCTTGAGTACGGCAGGTTTGAATGGCAGGGACCCGTCACAGCTATACAGTACGTCGAGAGGATTCTTTTGGAAAGTCGTCAGTTAACCCCAGCGTTGACCGACCGCCAACTGATAAGGAAAATTTCGAGGCACTTTGGAAGGGACTTGCAGATCGCCGTTATAACACGCGGGATCGTCACCATACCCAATTTCGAGGCCTTGATCACTGAATACACTAGCATTCAATCAAGCCACGCAGGAAGTAGACGTGCGCAATATAAGATAACGAACGAAAGGGAAGCCGGAACTGTCGATCGTCCCAGTGGTAACTTTGTCAACAAGAACGAGAGTGAAAGGAAACCAGTTTGGCAAGGACGGGCGCACGGCGGTAACCGTTACGAGGGTAAATCACACGGAGTAGTAAACACCGTTGAGTACCTGAACTCCAAACCGGGTACAAGCCAGGCAAGCGACGACAGTAATTCTAGGTCGAACAATGACCAAAGCAACAAAAAAAAAAACACCCCTACACAGCGAACGACATAGTTTTTGACGACAACAAAAACAACCCCACCAATAATGTCAATATCCTGGTACCTGACTTAAGAGACGACCTACTGAATGAATGTGACGAGGACGTCACGAAACAAATATTAAAATGTCCTGAAATAATCATACAATTTAATAATAACATTAAAGTTGTAGCACTTGTCGACACCGGCTCAGTTATTAATGGGTTGTCAGAAGAATGGTTCAACGCAAACAAAAGGGACATTGAACCATATGAAATTTTACCCATGACAAACTCTCTAATCATTAGTGCTGTTGGGAACAAGTCCAAGTTAATTAGAAAACAAATACTGTGCGACATAGAAATTGACGGGATCAAAAATGAGTGTGTCTTTCTAATAATACCTGACCTTATTAAACACTGTATATTAGGGATAAGTTTTTTACAGGAGGTAGGATGTCGTATCGACATTGGCAGCAAGAAAATAGAAATAGTGAATGCGGCTGATGAAGAGGTGCACGCCGTACCCATCATGAACATGGAACTAATTGATAATGGAGAAGAAGAAGAAGAAATCTTGAGGTGCATCGACGAGAAGATATCAAACATGGACTGTCAAGACGAGGAGATATTGGGAAATTTGAAGGGAATACTTGTTAAGAATAGAAGAGTGTTTAGGGAATGCCCGGGAAGAATAGACGGATATGAGCATGAGTTTCAAGTTACGGACAGTACGCCCTACTTTCAACGGGGTTGGCCTGTACCACTTGCTTATCAGAAGAAAGTAAAGGACGAGATAGATAGGATGCTGCGATACGGTGTGATTGAACGTTGTACAAGCCCGTTCATAAATCCACTCGTAACAGTCATAAAAAGAGATGGAAGGGTCCGTCTATGCCTGGATGCAAGAAAGATAAACGGCGTTACTATTCCCGACTATGAAGGCGTTTCTCCAATAAATGAAATCTTGGCAAGATGCAGCGAGATGCGATATCTGTCTACTGTCGATTTGTCGAGCAGCTTTTGGCAAGTACCTTTGAAGAAAGAGTGCAGGAAGTATACCGCGTTCATGTATGAGGGAAGGTGCTACCAATTCACCGTTACACCATTCGGCCTTAGTACCAGTTCAGCGGCACTAACACGCGGATTGGATACGGTCTTAAATGAAGATGTTAAGAAAAACACATTAATATACGTGGACGATTGTCTATGCTATTCTGACGATGTTAAAACACACTTAGAACATTTAGAGGCATTATTAAATAATCTTAACGAAAATAACTTAACCGTCAACTTAAATAAGTCACAGTTTTTCAGGAAAGAAATATCGTATCTTGGATACCAACTAACAACACGCGGCATCCAAGCTACGGAAGAGAAAGTGAAAGCCATTATGGACTTCCCTAAACCCAAGAACCAGAAACAGTTAAAGGGTTTCCTAGGCCTCACTAACTTTTATAACCGTTTTACTAGCAAATATGCGGAGACAACACAACCCCTCCATGAATTATTGAAGAAGAATCACAAATTTGTATGGACGAATGAATTAAACGACTGCTTTGACAGAGTCAAAAATCTATTTATTGACGCTGTAGTTTTAAGATTTCCGCGCCCAGACCAGAGGTAATATATACAGTGTGATGCGAGTGATTACGCATACGGAGGACAACTTTACCAGCTCGATGAAGACGGGGAGATCGGCGTAATCGCCTTCACTAGTAAGACATTCAAGGGTGCTGAGCGGAACTATTATACTACGGAAAAAGAGCTTTTAAGTATTGTCCGATGCTTAGAAAAATTCCGAATATACGTTCTCGGACAACCATTAACGATCATCACCGACAACAAGGCGTTGACATTCTTAAACAAATGCCATCTAAATAATTCTCGGATTACACGATGGATTCTTGCAGTGCAGGAGTATAAATTCGATATAATTCATTCCAAGGGTAAGGAAAACATCGTAGCCGACATTTTAAGTAGATGTCCACACAATACAAAATTAGAAGAGATTCATGACAACACCCATGAATATTTAGTTAACCACATAACCGTAAAAATGAGACTTGAGGTGCGTAAGTTAATCCAAAATATCGGAAAGCACCAGATGGAAGACGATAAGCTAAAAGCGATCATCACTAGATTTAAGGAGGGAAATATAGACCCTAAATTAACTAAATTTTATAAATATGTTAACGATAAGTTGTATAGACGACAGCGGAATGAATGGAAGCTGTATGTTCCTAGCAACATATCTGGGGACATAATTGCTGAAATCCATCATATGTTCGGTCATTTAGGAACAAAAAGGTGTATTAAAATGATCCAGGAACATTTCACATTCGACCGGATGTCAAAGAAAATAAAAACATATATAAAAACCTGTGACCTATGCCAGAAGTGCAAAGACACCAACAACAGAGAGCTATTTGGTGGCACACGCGCTGTGATACCTACGGCCAAAGGAGATCTGGTAAGCGCAGATTATTATGGACCCCTACCGACAGGAACGGGTGGAGTCAAATATTTATTGGTCATAGTGGATAATTTCACGAAATATGTCAAGTTATTCACCCTCCGGAGAGCAACAACCACTACGACGTTGCGGAGGATAAAAACGTATTGCGAACTATTTGGACGTCCGCGGACCATTTTGACGGACAACGGAACACAGTTCACATCCAAGAGATGGGTCAACGGTCTAAAGGAGTTGGACATACAACCAAAGTTTACTGCAATACGTAATCCATGTACCAACCTTGCCGAACGGATTAACCGGCAACTGGGAAACTTATTTCGCATTTTCATAAGTGACCAACACACTAAATGGTCCCAATACGTGAAAACGATTGAAGCGTGTCTAAACGAGGTGTACCACGAGACGATCGAAATAACCCCTCACGAAGCACACCTCGGCACGAGACCTACACGAGCATGGGAGCAATGCTTGGACAAAGGAGTCATTAGCAGCGAAGGAAAACGCGAAAACAATATATTTGTAAAGATAAAGGAGAAGCGAGAGAAACACGCGAAACGCTGTAATGAGAAGAAGAAAATCACAAAATTTGCGATTGGCGACAAGGTTCTGGTGAGAGCATTCCACCAATCCGACGCTGCGTCAAAGAGAATTGACAAGTTCTTCGAACTTTTCGCAGGACCATATAAAATCAACCGCATCATCGGCGAGGCCACATATGAGCTCGTGGAGTGCGATAGCGGGAAGACGAGAGGAAAATTTAATATACGGCAAATTAAGGCGTATCATGAGCCAGCGAACGGAAGTATAGATAACACGAGTGGTAGCGACGACTCCCGGCGACCAGCAGAAGACATAGTTTAGGTAATTTGCTCGCGCGGCCAGTCCAGCTAACCAAATAATGATATGCATTTTACTTGTTGTGTTTAGTCTGTATTTCAATGCTAACTGTGTTTGTGATCAGCACATAATTGTCATTCGTTATGTTAATTAGACGTATAAATACCAACATATACAGAAAGTGATTTGTGAAATGTACCATGTGTCAGAAGGACAGTGTAATACTATGACACAGGACACCAAAGACGTTAATAATTATGAATAATAACTTGTTAAAATGTAGAGACTCGAATAATTTGTTTATGTAAATAATAATTCAAAATGGACGATTGTTTTATAACTTTAAGAGTATGCATCACGAAGTATGCTGATTCCTTAACTATTTAATTAATATGTATGTTTCTTTTACCAATGTAATCATTTATAACATGTTACGAATTGACCATATGTATATATTTGTTAGTATCAACTGTATTCTAGAGACAGTAATGACAAGTTTAAAAGTATTTTATTGCTATATAGGTCATCGACATAAGATCGATTAATATAATGGGTAGCTAATCTACAGCTTATCTAATACATTGTGTATAAAGAATAACGAGACAAACTGTCAAATGGACAAACGTCCATGTCTTAAATTCAATTATTTACTCGAAATCGTATTGTACAGTCCGCATATGGACAGACAAAGTGTAAAAATGCGTTCATTCACTCAGATGTGCGGCAATAAATTCATATGACCATATAAAACATTAAGATGGGGAATAACAATTAATTGCTTCCTATGAGAGATAGATGTCAGTCAACCATGTCCATTCCGAAGCAGACATCCACGACTGGGACAGAGCGCAGAAATTGGATCAAATGTCTCCCGAAGTCCAACATCCAATCCAATTTGGGGACAATGTAATGATCGAAATTTAAAAAAAAATTTAATTCCTCGATCAAGTGACACGTTCCCACACTCAAGTCGACGGACACAAGCCCAGGTCGTAAATAATGACGAATCGAGGGCACGTCAAACCCGACGACAGAGCGAAGACAAAGAAAAAATGTCTGAGCACTGCACACAATGAGTATTTCAAGGCGTCACTGACAGCTAGCCGTTTGTCAAAATTTACAGCACCCAACAATCTGAAACAAAGACTTCGTCCAGCTGCCGAGTTACACGGAATCGAGATGGAACGCCTGCTGTGGAAGCAAAGTGTAACTGCTCAATTATGAAAGGCTTTACTATGTTACAAAGGAAGTACAGAGCAATTTTAACGGAGAGATAGACAATAGACGTAACTCAGTGAATACTGCCAGTGTACCCTGCACAGCGTGAAAACACATTCTTGACAGTTTACTGAAATTTACGACTGAAAAGTAGAATTTCACCGAAATGAAGACAACGAAGGGTTGATAATCGGCGGAACGAACGTCGTGGAACTTAGACAATTAACCAAGACCTGGAGTCTGTTAACAAAAGCTCAGTCAGAACCTTAGGGAAAGTCTAAACAAAGGATAACAGAAGGCCATGAAATTGCCCTAATTTCTTAGAATCTGTGCTACGCTCGTCACATGAAACACTCCGGGGATGACGACGACCAACCAGCATCAAGCATCTTCTAAGAGAGCTCGTGGAGAGAGTAGGAAGGGTTCGGCCGACGAATCGTGAAACAGAGGATGAGATCTACAGAAGGGTAGGAATTTGTACGACCAATCAAGAGCCCTAGAAGGCGTAGAGATCGAAACTTAGACTTATGGGTAAGATGTTCCAATAAAACTGTTTGGCGAAGACGCGGAGTCGGCAGTCAAGTAGTTAATCGAGAGTCAGTAATTTTCAATCGGGCAGTCAAGTAGTTAATCGAGAGTCAGTAACTTTCAAACGGATAGTCAAGTATTCAATCGAGTAGTCAAGTCGTTCAATCGAACAGTTAGTCGCAGTTAACAGTCAGTCGGTAGTCAAGAGTATGTAGTTAATAGTAGCAGTTGTTAGTCGCAATTAATAGTCAGAAGTTAGTGCGTACGATAGACAGACGATAGATGTGCGACCGACCGGATTCACTAATTTGTAAATTCATAAGTGAACAAAGACATCGGTATAGTCACACTTATACACAATTCTGTGCGGAAATATAAACTATGAGTGCGTACGGGACTTGAAATCTCAACTGACGCGCACATAATAATATACTAATTAACATTTAAAGTAGAACAGTGAGCGTCACCTCAAACATTCTCACATCATAACGTATCACCATGTTGAACAATTAGTTGAATAAACTATACCAAACAATTAAGCACGCAGTACGCGATACACCCAAAATAGACGGCACAGTTAACCATGTACACAAATATGGCAAACTTTCAGAACAATTCAAGTTAATGACAACATTAACACCTCACTATTTGAACTCCGGACACTCGACATCAGCGGGTTACCACAATACCATACACATGACGGGAGTGGAGATTTAGTGGAGTGAAGTGAAATTATCAGTGCTCTGCGTAACAGTGATTATGATCTTCGACGAATCATCTAGAAAGTGTCTTCTCACGACGACGGAATTGGATAAACACTCTCAAAGATAAGCTTTATGTCTACTTAATCTTAGTAGTATATACTACACTACTGTTCTGTTGCCTCTTTTCAAAGAACTAACCCCAAGAGAATAATTACATATGAGTCATATGAATCATAAAATCTATAAAATAACACTAACGTAATTCGTTATCTGAGAAATAATGAACGCATTTTAGGTAGGAATAAGTATAATTGTTGATTGTTTATTATTCGTGTATGTTTTATATATGTGCATTATTTACTGCATTTGAATGTACCATGTGTTTATGTTTCAGGAAACATCGTATAAATTGAATAATTGTATTTATATCATGTGCTTTAATATGTATGTAATTTGCAGGATATAGTTACTTACTTCAGTAAGATGTGTAATAAATAAGTAGTTAATTTACAGTATTCATGCGTTCATTATTGAAATTTCACCTTTGTTATTGATGTATTTTCATTCTAAGTATTACACTAAAAATCTCATAACTTATGCTAAACATCAATGGATACAATAAACTCGACCATTGAAACGTCTGATTAATAGACTCATAAAATCGTATTTAATCAGACACTGTGTTGAGTCAAATCTGACGAATAGAAATAATTTTAGATATATCAATTTTAACGTATTACATAAATCTTTAATTAATATGATTCATAATTGTTGAGTAATTAATCCGCGCAGATAATTAGCACAGATTAATATTCACTAGATGTAAATGGTTTACACAATTAATTACCACAGATGTAAATTATATTTACACCACTAAATGTAAATGGCTGCACAACGCTTGGCATTAAATGTAAATGGCATCCAGCTTTAGGGCGAGATACATATGAGAAAGTGATAAACTCACATAAAATACCACTAGTCCCATTTACTAAATGTAAATCATTTATATCACGATTAGCATAATAAATAAACCCCATTTATGCTAACTATAGTATGAAATAATAGAAGTGATAAATAAATTAAATTATAAAATAAAAACCAAAGCAAATGAGAATCCAGTCGTACATTATAATCGTTTAAAACCTAGCAAGGTCATAACTAAGAAACGACGACGCGTGATAAAGCAGTTACCGCAACGCGATAGTGGAAGTGTGTCAGACGTATACGACCTTGATCAAGAACCAACAGTCGACGAAATTTGTTTAAACAAACCGTTCATTGTAAACACTGGACCAACCCAAAGTACACCTGAACCAACATGTCATGTTAGCGACCTTGACGCAGAGAGGAAAGATTCCACTGTTGAGTTACGTGATGTAATTCGAGCAAACGTTAACGACCCTGAGTGGATCCCTCCACCCACTCAACAAACCGTTCCTGAAATAGTTGGTCGATATGAATTGAGACCGCGTGAAAATATTATAGCACCTCGTAGATTAATAACTGAGTGAATAAATTAGAATATCGCATGACATGAAAAGTAATGGGAAATTTTTGTACGCATTACAGATGCAGTACTGAGGGCACTGTTATTGATATTGAGTCTCACGAATGTTCAAAGCCAGGATTCAAATGGAAGTTCTAACGCACTGATGACGAAAAATACACTTGATTCTCAGGGATGCACAAATATTTCTGATTTAAGTAGATGTCATTTTGACAAAGGACTTGTATTTATTAAACAAAGAGACATCATATTGACAACCGACACCTGGACCATAGCAGTTACTGTAGGAACAGAAGACTATGACGATATTTTATTCCAAGTTTCAAATTTATTTAAATATTTAAAAGGGTTAGAAACTTCATCAAATTCTACCGACATTAAATTCCTTATTCCATCTTTTGAATTAATTCGTTTACAATCGAAACTGAAATCCACACAAAATCAAGTTGACAACTTAAAACTTATCTTACCCACTTCTAGAACTAAAAGAGGTTTAGTTAACGGAATTGGAACCGTATTCAAATATTTATTTGGAACTTTAGACACAGACGATTACGAGACTTTAAATACGAAGCTTGACGAAATAGACAATACTAGTGAAACAGTTGCACATGTTGAATCAGATAGATTAACTTATTTGAAGAAATTGACAAATGAAGTTGAAAGTAATAATAAAGCTATAAAATCCTTAGTGAATACTGTAAAGACAACAGTTGAGGAAATTAATAACGTAACATCAGTAATAACAAATGAAATATTGAAACTAAAGAAACAGTTAGAATATCAGTCTAAAATATCTTCCTTGTTTCGAGAAATAGAATTGACATTAATTGAAGTCGATAATCAATTAACTCAATTACAAGAAGCGTTAGATGTAACATCCGCAGGATATTTGAGTGCAATTTTAATCCCCCCTAATAAGTTGAATAAATTGTTAAAAGAAATTGCAACCAAATTGCCTGTTGGACTTTCGTTAATTATAAAAAGCGAACTGGATATGACATATCACTATTATAGAGTAGCAAAAGTTCATGCTATAGCTACAAGAAATGTAATTAGAGTAATCATAGATATTCCTTTACAATCAAATGACAATAATTATGAATTGTATAACATTAAATCATTACCTTACTATGATACAAGGTTAGAAAAATTTTTAGTTGTAATTACAGAAATGAAATATATTGCTATATCTTATGATAGACAAAAATTTATTGTAATGTCAAGTATTCAAGCCAGGAAATGTATAATTTCACCTTTTGGTATATGCTCTCTCAATGTGCCAATACGATATGCAGCTGAAGGAAAGAATTGTGCTTATTCTATGCTAATCGGAGATGAAGAAAACGCCAGATACTTATGTCGAAGGACAATTTTGAAGAGATTCCAGATTCCAGTCATCTATGAAGGAACCAACGGAGACTTCTGGATTTACAGCCTGCCTAGTACGACTCGAGTGACATATCAATGTTCAGATCCTACAAATGGTATTCATAATGTGAACTCAGAGAGTATGTGGATAGCTGGTACAGGAATACTTCATCAACCCAAGACGTGTCGTATTATATCTAAATACTTCACGTTACGTCCACATCTTCAAGGGCAATACTCAGCCACAATTAGAAGGAATCACATAATTGTTCCTCCTATCAATAATCTGTTGTCATCCTCAGAAATGACAATGTTCAACTTCACCTTGAATGATCAGTTAGTACAACTGGATCACATTAATCGTATCTTGAATGAAACCGGCTCAGCTGATACTGCTGACATTGACTTATTACAAAGGAAGCTATCCGAGATAAAAATTCGACCACATTCTTACCACAGTAGTACTACTACTACTGAATCAAATCATTTGTTTACTTCTCTTATCATTATTATCACTGTGATAGTAAGTGTCATACTATACACATGTGGATTACAATATCCATGTATACGTAATTGTGTTATGCCACTCGCTCGAGTTCGAACAGTAGTGCTAAGAAGACGTCATGAACCAATCTATGAGGAAATGCAACCCGTTACCACACGCAATTCCGATCCTTCTGCGGAATCAACACATTTCACAGGAGAAGTGCATCAAGTGCAGTGATATAAAAGTGAAATTTCATTGTAAAATCATTCACAGTAGAAAACCCTACCTCTATCCTCTATACTATATCCCTATATTTATTTTATCACATATTCTGAAGATTGTTAAAATGTATTTGTTCATCCACCAGATTGTATATGCATGTTATATTTAAGTTAGGATAAGATAAGCTCTCTCCAAGCAATATTGAGTACTGTAAATGTAAATTAAAGTGAGGTACATGGTACCTCCCTTTTAAAAAAAGGGGAGTGATGTAGTGCCGCGATATCCCCCAGGGGCTCAACCATGTCAATTTGTCTCTCTTTCATGTATTATATATGGTGAGTACGTGGACTGGCGACCACGGGATCCTGAGCTAAGAGTATGGACATTAGTATCCAACTCTTCCCCTCAAATGTTAACGCATTTATTCTCAATTTTATAAATATTGTAAAAGTACATGTAATTTAGCAGTGAGAATAATTGTGGTTCCTCTGTACCACATGACCTGCACATTATTGAATTGTATGTTAATTTAGACAAGAGTCTCATTGTAGAGAAACATATTTCATACGATGGTATAAGTGATGTTTATTTTACCAATAACTATGACACACTCTGCCTCAGGTGTGACAAGAGAAACTGACTGTTTTAAAAAAAACGTTTTATCTTCTCGTTGGAACTATTCGTTAGTTGTACGTTCCTCTACCATTAAATCGGTTACTCACAATTGTCTGACCGTACTTTCTATTTTTGTTGAGATGTGTCAGAAATGATTTGGACGTATTAAGAGTGTTTACCTAGTATATTTCAGTAACCTATAAAACACGTTTGTATCCGACGTTCGTGCGACCGAATCCTGGCCCCAGATAAAAGAATTTTTTGCAGGTAAGTGGAAGAAAGTTTGTTTTTATATATTTAAAGAGTTTATTAACTTCACACATACTTTAGTATTTACTTACTTAAAAGGTTTTCTTAGCATCTGTTCAAATAAAGCGTGTACAGTAATCGTTCTCTGTGGTTGCAAATTAACCGCCAATATCCTGTTTTGAAGACTTTCAAGGATTTGTGCCGCGCGTGGCAATCTGAGCTCTGATTGGCCGACGCATGGGAGTAGCCCAGTTACTTGGTTGAAGCCTTCTGAAACTATAAAAGCTGACAGAGGCCCAAACCAGCATCATTTGGTCTGTCGAGTGATCCGGGGCGACACAGCCGTGTGTCCTGTAAATTTTCGTTTTCGTCTTCAAACTACTGTGAATCTCAAGTTTTTTTCAAGTATAATTATTCAAGTTTTATAATATTTATTAAAGTGTAAAGTTAGATACGCGAAACGCGCTAACTGCTCTTCAGTCGCAGCTCATATCACAGAATGGCACTTCGAAACAGAGAGGGAGGTATGACTAGGGAATAATTGAAATTTGTGTAACTTAAATACCAAAAGAGAGAGACTTTAAAAAGATTTATAAAGACTATAAAATATCTTATTATCAAAGTAAAGTATAATCTGTTTTATTAAAGAGAATAAGAGAGAGACATAAGATTATTATAAAGATTAAATTTTGTTAACAGTTATAAATTGAGTTATATAAACATTTTAAAGAGATATTACATTATTTTGTTCTAATATCTATATAATTGAATTTTAAGTTTGCTTCTTAATCTTGAAACAATTAACTGAATTATTTTGGAGTTATGTAGAGTTTATATATATATCTATATATCACATTGAATTAGAGATCTAAAGGCTTTTATGTTTAAATGCTCACTAAATGTTTTCTAAAGATTTATTGATTGATTGAAATGTACTAAAATCATTACAGAAATTCAGTAACTAATAAACGTAAGAATTAATACTCTTAGATTTGAGTTTCATTTGTCTGTACACCTATAAGCCACCACTATCACTTAAAAGGTATTGTATGATACTTGGAAGCCTCCTTACCGCTCGGGAGACGCTGGCCACGACACAGTTGTACATATTAGAAGTATGTACTGGGCTGTTTGGGAATGGTCCGTGGTTTACAAACAAACCAAATGTTTCAGTAGCACCACTGGCTGCCATCTTCAGTGGAATTCGAGTCTACCTGAACGCGGGGTGTCAGTTGTACATAGTTTTAAATGAAGCACACAGGAACAGACAATCCCTAACTTGTTTGACTTGCTTACCGAGGGTGGCAAACTCCGTGTGTGTGTGTGTGTGTGTGTGTGTGTGTGTGTGTGTGTGTGTGTTGCATCACCTGATCAAGGGAGGAAATTGACAGTTAATTTGTGTACCAGTGTATTTAACTTGTGGTAGTGTGCCAGTCCAAGCAGGCGAGTAAATACAATTAATTAAAGATGTTTATTTGATAAGACATTTGCACACAGACATTACTTACTGCAAAACGAATTATTTCAAGTTAAGGTGAGCAAAATGACGCATGTGAAGATACAATTTGAAGGTAAAGGGTAAACGTATAACCAAACTACAATCATATAATGTATTTACTCGTTTAATTAATATGTGCTGAGCAATTAATTAATATCTTAATAAAGACAAAAACTCACGAATTGTGTGATTTTATTAGTTTGCACATGAACATTCATTTTGAGTGCAAAAATACGAAGAAAGTGATGTGTGAAAACTAAAGTACTGACCCAAAGGTGAGCATGTTTGAGGTGGTCATAGACATTCTTCAACCTGTCAGTTTTCCTACAGTGTAAAACCCTGAACGTTTGATTCTGAACAAGAAAACAGACTCAGACACGGGGACACTGTCTGATTGCTCAGTGACACAAAACCGGCGACAATCATTATAAGATGGGGGACGCTCTGTTCAACGGACAACCAACAACAGGCTCTGGCACCAGGAACATCATATTAATGGTATAAAGGAAAGAAGAAATAAATAATTTTACATATTAATAGAATTTAAGTATGTAATCTTAACTTCTGTTTTCAAGTATTTTTTCTAGTTAGTTAAAAATGGGTGCATAATCATTGATATTTATTGAAATACTGTAAATATTATGTTTGATTTAAATACTAAAATAAACTTTTCATTTTTATAATAAATATTTAATTGATATTAGATTTGCAACATTGAAAATAATTGCTTGAATTTTATATTGTAATGTCAGACACCCAAATATTTAAAACAATTTTATAATTATATTTTAACAATTTTTCAATTTTGTAGTTGTTTTTATGTATGCATTTTATGTCTGATATTTATGTGTTCATATCTTGTATTTATTTTATTTGTTTGTATAATATGTATGTATAATTTATGTGTATTCTGCAACTAATACGTGTAAACAGCTTCTCGTAAAAGGCAATTTTTAATACAGATTTTTTTTATTTTTAAGGAATTTATTTTTTTATATAAATCAGTGTTTCAGTAACATTTATTCCACAGCACGAAATCTTTCTCCTCTCTTCTCACATCAAATTTATTGTGCAACAAAAGGGACTTAAGTTAAGAAACACAGCCTAGCTGGTAAGTTATTTGATAGTTACATTGAGTACTACAGATACACAAAATATATAGAAATTGCAAAGTTCCAATATATAACATATTGCAACAAAACACAGGATATGGAGTTCATATAATAGGGATACTAAGGCTATTAACACATTTTCTGACGGCCATAGACATGTTGAAAATTTATTTTCTTTTTTTCTTTGTAAAGTAGTCATAAGTTTTGAACCAAGGTATGTTATGTCAAAATGTTCACAATTTTATACTCTTTTATGTCACATGAAATATTTATGTGTAAGTGCATGGGTATGCGTGTGATTTACATTTATTTTAATAACTTCGTTGAAAATTAACATTTCGTTCTGAAACTTGGACATGATATTCTCATGGTTATAAGCTACATTTTCCATATACTCAGTTCTCCACAACTATAATTTTTACATGGTTTTTTTAATGAAATCAGTCTTCTTTTATTTTTATTATCTCCTAGAAAGTAATAAAATTTGTAGATTAAATCTAGACAGGCCTTTGCAGAATCGGACAGAGTTTTAACTTGAGTTCGGTCTGTCTGTGTTCTCATCTCTGATGTCGCTTTCCACCAATCAGAAGGCCTAAAAATTATTTGAGTTGATGCTCTGTCAAGTGCACATCGCTCAGTTTCTTCCGAGTTCTTGACACAGAAAGACGTACTTGCTGTCATGAGATTTTCGTGACAAGACAAGTTGGTTTCCTTAAGTCTTAGAAGTTGGTTCACAGTTCCACTGCCATATAGAACTCAGAAAATTTTAAATAGATCATCATACTCTAGTGCTTTTTCGCATAAAGTTTAAGATTTTCTGGGTTAGGGCCAAAATATCTAATGAGATATTTTGAGTTAACGCGAGAACACTTTAAGAAGCTGGAGTTGTGTAAGCTTAATACACGATTTTTTTTACTTAGTTTTGTTCCCTGATATTAAGATTATTCACTATAAACAATAACAGTATCATATTGCAGTGTGTGTATGTGCTGAGACGTAGTTTATTTAACGGATTGATCTTCGGTCGACGTGCAGAGTCGCAGCGGTGCAGACGAGCAGTGTGGGGGAGCACCGGGAGTCTACGCAAACAGTTGGAATTCTACACACAAGCAACTTATTTGTAAAACAAGCCAATAGACTTATTTATTGGAAGACATTTATTTAATAAACAATTTTATATTATAAAGTATTAAGACAACAGTAAATTTTAATGTGTTAATGAATAAAATTTTCCTACCTCCAGATATAGACTCTGTTGTAATAATTTCAATGTTACCTATTTATGCAGTTTTAATTTTATATCGTTGCAATATATTACAACAACACACGGTTTTAATGTGTTAGCCCCACGTTTTTGGAAGCCATTTACAACACTACCAAATTTAATGTGTTTAATAATAATTGATGTGTGACATATCTTTAGGTACATTACATTACATTAAATTCATGTGTGCAAGAATGAAGGTTGTAATCATAATAATAATAATGCTATTTGATTTGTTTATAAATCATTTCAATTTTTATTAACACTTTTTATTTGTTTTGTGGTTTAGAAACTCATTATTTTGACATTTTTATTATGGGTAATTTGCAATCTCTGATTACACGTTAATTTCTTACTTATTTTACGATTCCAAATGATTCGTATTCTTACGTACCCACTACATATAATTCGTAGTCTTATTTGACACAAAAACATATTATAAAATCTTATTGCTAATACATTGTTATTAATTTTCTATGCTGCTCTCAGTTTGCTCAATTAACTTGCTGATTATCTACTCTTTTAATTTTTTATATTAATTTCTTTTTGTTATGGCATATGCATTGCTTTCTATTAATTTCTCTGACAAGGTCGTCATTTACTACTAACAATTATATTTTAAATTACAGTTACTGCTAACTCTTATCGTTGCACAGTCTTTCATATTACTGTACTTAAACGTACAAACAAAAACATATCTACAACTATACAGTTATTTGACTCATACTAGAATCAAATTGTTTATTCATTTTTTTCTTTAATATTTAAAGTCTTTTGGTTCGGTCTTGGTTTCTTATAAATGCATGGTTATTTGTCACCTTGTTATTTGTGTGGTACATCTTGAGTGTGTCCTCTTCGGTCCTGGATACGGATGATCCTCTTCAGTCCTGGAAGTCCTGGAGTCGGGTATTCTAGGAGTCTAGTCGTCCCCCGTCTGCTGGATGCTCGTTCTCTGGATCATTGGATGCTCGTACTCTGGATCATTGGATGCTCGTACTCTGCTTGTGGTTGATCTACTGTGGTTGTTGTTTCTAAGTAGATTTCTTTGGCTGCCATGGTCGTCGATCAAATCTAGAAGTTCTAGTTGTTGGACATAACCTCCGATTACATCAGTAGTTGAACGAAGAAAAGTGTAGTTCTTGAGCAGAGCCTCCGGCCGCTAAGATGGTCTGACGAGAAAGAGAACAATGTTTGCGCGTCCTCGTATTTATATCCAGAGCGCCAAAAATCGTGTCTCGACCGCCAATATCCAGAGCGCCAAAAATCGGGTCTACTCGATCGTCGTAGGTACAGTGGAAACAAAATAAGTACAAGACACCAATTAAGTCACTAATCACACCTTTAATTGTTATAGTGAAACAGTTCGTAATTAACAACACAGTGTCTACAACAAATCAAATAAAATTGTTCATACGCAATAAAATGTCCACTAATATTAAAACTCAACTGTATTACAATTATACCGTCCGAATATAAAACGCAACACTTCACTAATAACTACTTGAACGTACACCGTAATAACTCGAACCGCTCTGTAAATATATCGCACTAATACTCTCGAACCGCACAGACAAAAATCTCGCATTGAACTGAAAACTAAGGCCGCGACGCGATGTATTTATAGTTACGCTCACACACCAGAAGCTTCCAAACTGCGTCTTATCTCTCGCGAACTACGTAATTGCTACGGCCTTGACACAGTCCGAGCGCCCGAGCGAAGCCTGGCACAGTCGAGAAAATTCTCGCAAAATGCGTCTAGTAGCACGTACACCACACGCTTACATCGAGATCTTTCTGGCGCATTCGATAAACGCGTAGATTGTTCTGTGCTGTCGTAGCACCTCCCCCTCCTTAAGCCTGTTCGTCCCGAACTGGCAAAGCGTCTCTAAATTTGTATTTAGCCAGGCGATCTAGGTGGACGACCTTGAACTTTCGCTGTCCTTCCTGTTGAATCCGATAAACAACATCGTTAATCCTTTTTTTTACAGTGTAGGGTCCTTCCCAGTTAGACTGAAGCTTAGGTGAGCGACCACGACGGCGCTTTGGATTGAACAACCAGACCTGATCTCCTTCTTGGAAACCCACACTATTGCTGCGAATGTCATACCGAGTTTTCATTTTATCACTGGCAATCTTCAGCCGTCCTCTTACCAAGCGATTCATTTCTCGCAGTTGGTTTTCTAATTGCGAGGAATAGTTCTTTGGCTCTTGGGACTGAGTCTCAGGTGATCCAAACATCAAGTCCGCAGGAAGACGAATCTCCCGCCCAAACACCAATTTTGCTGGAGTCATGCCGGTTGTGTCATGTACTGATGATCTATACGCCATAAGGAATAGTGGTATACGTTGGTCCCAGTCTGTTTGGTTCTCGCCAACAACTTTCGAAAGATGCTGCTCAAGTGTCCTGTTGAATCTCTCAACCATCCCGTCCGACTGAGGATGCAGAGGCGTTGTCCTGGTCTTTCGAATTCCGAGTAGACGGCATAATTCTTTAAACACTCCTGATTCGAAATTTCTCCCTTGATCCGTATGGATTTCCATAGGGGCTCCATAACGGCAACAGAAGTTGTGAACTAACTGCTTTGCCACAGTGGTAACCTCCTGATTTGGAATTGCGTAGGCTTCCACCCACTTAGTAAAGTAGTCACCTACAACCATGATGTACCGGTTTCCATCGTCAGTAACTGGGAATGGTCCAGCAATGTCTATGGCAATTCTCTCGAAAGGTAGTCCAACGTTATACTGTCTCATTTTTCCCCTGCTTCTGGTTTGTGGGCCCTTGCTTGCAGCACATATTTCACACGTCCGAACCCATTCCTCTACGTCGTGGCGAAGATGAAGCCAATAGAATCGCTTCCGTATTTTGTCAAGGGTTTTGTTAACGCCAAGATGGCCTCCAGATGTTCCATCATGCATCTCCTTCAAAACAGACTGCACTTTACTTCGGGGAACTATCAACTGCATGACCACATCTCGTCCATCTGCACTTTCCCAAGCCCTTTTCAGCAATCCGTTTTCTAAGGTGAGAGATTCCCATTGTGCCCAGTAGCCCTTCAGCACTTCGGAACCATGGCAGATATCTTGCCAATCCGGGCGGCGACCTTCCTCTTTTGCTGTCAAGATCGGTCCAATGTCTTCATCAGTCATCTGTTCTTGTCGACAGTCTTGTGTTGTCCAGCCATCAGCCAGGAAATCTACAGTGATGGCTTGAATATGTTCGCTTGAGTTTTGTTCTTCCTTTCTGTGGCAATGTCGGCAGTCTTCCGGGCATGGTCTTCGTGATAAGCCATCTGCATTACCGTGCAGGCGCCCCCGCCGATGTTGTACCTTGAAGTTGTACTCTTGCAGACGTTCGAGCCACCTTGCCAACTGTCCTTCCAGATTTTTAAATCTCAAGAGCCATGTAAGTGCAGCATGGTCGGTACGTAGTGAAAACTCTCTCCCATAGAGGTATTTATGGAAGTGCTCCAAAGCTCTGACAATTGCCAACAACTCTCTTCTTGTAACACAATAATTTCTCTCTGGTTTAGAAAGCGTCTTGCTGTAATACGCTATTACTCGTTCTTCACCGTTCTGCACTTGAGACAAAACTGCTCCTAGACCAGTATTGCTTACGTCTGTGTCTACGATGTACTTCCCTTCGGAAGCTGGAAAAGCGAGAATTGGCTGCGAACATAATGCAATCTTCAACGTTCTAAATGCTTGTTCACACTCTCTCGACCATTGGAAGTTTCGTTTATTTTCTGTTAGCTCATGTAGTGGTTTAGCAATTGTAGCGAAGCCTTTCACAAAACGTCGGTAATATGAGCATAACCCCAGGAAACTCCGAACTTCGTGTTTATTCTTCGGAACTGGCCAGTCTCTTACGGTGTCTACTTTATTAGGATCCATGCTAACGCCCGCTGCCGAAACCAGATGGCCCAAATACTGTACTTCCTTCTGGAATAGAGAACACTTCTTCGGGCTCAGCTTCAGTTGTGCACCGTGAATTCTAGTTAGAACTTCCTTAAGGTTTTCCAAATGATCTTCGAAAGTCTTCCCGATCACTATGACATCGTCTAAGTAAACAAGGCAAGTTTTCCACATCAGGCCTCGGAGTATCAGGTCCATCAATCTCTCAAATGTTGCCGGTGCATTACAGAGTCCAAATGGCATGACGTTAAATTGGAATAAGCCACTTGGGGTCGAGAAAGCGGTCTTTTCCTTGTCTTCTTGATGAAGACCCACTTGCCAATATCCACTCTTCAGGTCCAATGTGGAAAACCACTGTGCTCCGGACAACGTGTCGAGTGTATAGTCAACGCGAGGTAATGGATAGCAGTCTTTCTTTGTAACGTCATTTAACCTTCGGTAGTCTACGCAGAAACGCAATCCACCATCCTTCTTCGCTACCAGCACTACAGGGGAAGACCAAGCACTTGACGAAGGTTCAATTACTCCCTCTGTCAACATGTCCTGTACTAACCGAGACATCTCCTCTTGTTTAGATAATGGAGGCCTTCGAGGAGGTTGGCGTATCGGTGTTGTGTCCCCGGTATTGATGCGATGTTGCACACGAGAGGTTCTTCCCAGTGACTGTCCCCGAACTGCAAAACAATCTTTGAATTCGTGTAAAAACTGTCCGAGTTCTTTTACCTCACCACTTGAGAGGTCGTTAGAAGATCTGTTCAATAATTCTTGCAGTTCCTCTGGTAATTTAGAAGTATCCGAAGAACTGGGTCTTCGTTGCGTTATTCCGGCTACCCAGGCCACAGGAGTCAATTTGCCTAGGAGCGTATTGCTTTGTAAAGTGATAGCTTGATCCAATATATTCGCCACTCTAATAGGTACATTTCCGGTTTCGTCAGGTTTTACTAAACTTCTGGCAATTAGTATGCCCGGTGTGCTGACTACCTGGGGTTCGAATATAGAGCACTGATTGCCCCTAGTATCTACCGCAGTTCTAACCATAATGATCTTTTCGGAGTTTGGCGGAACAGTTACGGCCACTTGGTTTATGACGTCCATCGATTTTTCTGCTGTCGTCATTGTTGATAGCATTACCTCTTCGCCTCCGATTCTCAAGACATTGTTTTTGAAGTCGACTATAAATCCGTATGCGTTCATAACGTCCACACCAAGAATTGCTTCATCCACAATGTCTGCAACAAGTACTTGATGATTAAACTCAAGTCTACCGAGGCGTAGGTATATCTCCACTTTTCCATACACTTTTACAGGCCGTCCAGTAGCTGTTCGCAAGCTGCAAGAGCACCAGATTGGCTTGAGATCTTTCACCACGTCGGGGCGTACAATAGAAACTGTTGCGCCTGTGTCAACTGTAATCGAGGTTGGCGTTTCTTGAACAAATCCGGTAACTACCAAGCTCCCGGTGTTTTTCTGAAGCGTAGAAATTGCGTATTCTCTAGGGGCTTCGTTCCTCCAGTTAGTCAGCACACGCCCCGTTGCACCGACTATTGCTCGTTTCCCTGCTGCTGAATTCTAACCCGACAATCTCGTTGTAGATGTCCAGGTTTCCCACATCGATAACACTTCGGTCTTCCATCCTTTCTTATTTTATTCTGTGGCGCCGACCGTCGAGTCTCTGTTCCTTGTTCTTCTTCCTCATCGTCTGTGCCGTCGCGATCTTTTAGCTCGCGCACTTTATGACTTGTCCAACCAGACGCTGATTTGGCGGCCTCAAATTGCAAAGCATGTACCAGGGCGTCCGCACTGTTCTGGTGTCTTGCCATTCGTAACACTTGCTGTAGTTCGTTATCTCGGACACCGGCAGTAAATGTCTGCATCGCAAAACGCGTTCGAAAATCTTCTGGCGCTTAATTAGTCTGTCGATACTTGCTTCAAACTCTTGAAGACTTTCCCCGGAATTCTGTCGCCTTGCTCTCAACTGGGTGCAGTACACATCTCGCAAATGTTTATCACCATACCGTAATTCCAGAGCCTTTATCAACTCGGCATAGGTGTTCTGGCTGTCAGGTGGCACTTTCTGTAGTAGTTCTGCCGCGGGTCCTTTTAATGCAAGAACAAGTGAAACAGCCTTGTCTTTTTCTGTCCAATTATTTGCGCATGCAGCAGCTTCAAATTGGCGGAGGTACGTTGCCCAGTGAGTGCTTCCGTCAAAGGTTGGAGCTTTGACATGAACTGTCCCTACTGCAGGCAAAGTGACTTTCTCTGTTAACTTATTTTCTGTGTATTTTTCTGTCTTGATCACTGGCACAGTCTGTTCAGAAATTTGTTTTGGTTGTATCTTCATGCACTGTTCAACTTCAATTTTAATTTGTTCTCTTATGTTTGCCATTGAGTTTTCTACTGCAGATATTTTTGTTGACATAACTTCTTCCACAGTCAAGTCAGATTTTTCTACTTTAGCTATTTATTTGACATGGATTCTTCTACGTCAGATATTCTGGTAATCTGATTGTTGAGCTCACCTCGTAATTCACTTACGTCACCACGTAGGAGACCAAATTCTGCGGTAGTATGTTCTTGCATCTGCTTTTGTTCATGAATTAATGCTTTGATGTCACCTGCTTCACGTTTACGTTCCTCTGCCTCCTGCTTACGTTCCTCTTTTTGTCTTTCTTCTGTTTCTAGCATTAGTGCTTTCTGACGTTCCTCAGCTTCTTCTCTTTCTTGTATTCGTTCTTCTTTTTGTCGTCTTTCTGCTTCTTCCGCCTCCTGTCTGCGTTTCTCGTCCTGTCGTTTTTCTGTCTGCAACAGCAGCGCCTGTAAATTTTCCATCATCTGACTGGCATCCATTGTTTATCGATTAATTACGAATCACACTCATCTTGTACAAAGCGTCCACTGTTTCCACTGTTAACCGTTCTATCCCACTTCTGACACCACTGTTACGACGGTCTACTCGATCGTCGTAGGTACAGTGGAAACAAAATAAGTACAAGACACCAATTAAGTCACTAATCACACCTTTAATTGTTATAGTGAAACAGTTCGTAATTAACAACACAGTGTCTACAACAAAACCTCACTGTCACTCTCAGACAAGTCCTTTAATTTCCCTAATATTAATTCATCAATATTCTCATTACTACCAAAATTATCATCATTATTATGTTTCTCATGTTCTAGAACATCAACAACTCTTACACTTCCATAAACTTCAGGCTGGTATTTCTCTGCCAGACCTAACATAATTCCCTTTTGAATTACAAGTGGTTCTCCACTCCAATTAACAACTTTAACAACTATATTGTTATCGGTGTCTACAGTACTAAGTATATGGTGTAGTCTTACTCGTTTCTTGACTATTAAAATTTGTACCTTTTCAGACAATTTTGTCTTATCGGTTATTAATAATTAAATGAATATGATTATATGTAATGTTTGGTCCAGGGATACGTTTAGTGTACTTAGGCAGAGAACAGTGGGCAAATACAAATACTAAAATGCGTATATCAAGTAAAATATAACGTTATTTATTTTCTCTCGAAAACATGATAAAAATCATGAACACACTTATTCCGCCTTAAGGCGTAAAACTGATTATCAACAAACTACGACATCAAAATAATATTACGTATATCAAAAGTTATGCAAACTCAACACTTCTTGGATTTCGTTGTCCATGACGTGTCCGTTACTTAACTAAATATCACTATAATATTGACGACTCGGAACACAAAGTTTTTTATAAGTAAAAACGTAAAGTTTTACCTTACAGCCTAAACCGGCTTTCACCTATAGAAGGCTTCATCAGAGGCTGTCGTTAGTAGCGCTGCTCGTCTTGTTGTTGGCGACGAGAAAGTGTTTCGAAAGATTGAAGCTGTGTGTGTGTGGTGAGATGTGTTCGAATAATGCGTGCGATTTGAATTGTGTCTGTTCGTTTAGGATGTCGTTTTTATTTGTTTTTGTGTGTTTGTATATTTCTAATTGTTCTAGAGTGTCTAGTTTTCGGCCTTTTGTGTGTACGTGTAGTATGTTCATGTTATTGTCGATGTTTTTATATGTGTGGTTTGCTTCAATGAGGTGGTTTGCGAAGGTAGATTCTGTAGTGGTGTGGAGTGCTTTTGTGTGTTCAATGTATCTCTGTTTGAAGCTACGTCCTGTCTGGCCTATGTAGAATTTACTGCAATTTGAACAATTTAGTTTATATACACCGGGTAGATCGAATTTGTTTTGTGCTTTGGGCATGCGTTTTGATAGTGTGTGTTCTGTTTTGTTAGAAATATACAAACACACAAAAACAAATAAAAACGACATCCTAAACGAACAGACACAATTCAAATCGCACGCATTATTCGAACACATCTCACCACACACACACAGCTTCAATCTTTCGAAACACTTTCTCGTCGCCAACAACAAGACGAGCAGCGCTACTAACGACAGCCTCTGATGAAGCCTTCTATAGGTGAAAGCCGGTTTAGGCTGTAAGGTAAAACTTTACGTTTTTACTTATAAAAAACTTTGTGTTCCGAGTCGTCAATATTATAGTGATAGGGGAACGTGGGGCAGGACGGGGTACTTAATGTTTGAACACAAATATTTTATAATAAATGTTTCAAAATTTTCTGTTTTAAATATAAATACTTTTATTATTACATTAAGTACAAGAAATTATCATTACATTTTAATTTGGTAAAAACACATTCTATATATCTTAGATTAAACAAATACATGTCATTTGTCCCGTTTTGCCCCGCTGGTGGGGCACAATGGGGTACCTTCCTTTTTATAAAATTCTGTCATGAAATACAAAAAGCATTATTGTCAAAAAACAAAAATCTATATTTCTTAAATGAACTTCATGTTTCACAAAGAGCACAAATGTGTGTGACATCCTCGTCTTCACTTTCGATTCCTGCGCAAGAGTTGTGAACCCATTTTAGGCAAGAAACACATCTAATCCAACCTTCTTCAGAAAAATCATGACAGTAGAGACACTCATCTTCGCTATCGACTTCTTCATTAGATGACTGAGGAGTTACGAAAACAGTTGGTTTGTTAAGGTTATAGTTTTTGTCATTTTTAGGTGATATGTTTCTCTGTTTATCTGGATATTTTTTCAGAGCTTTTTTAGAAAGTAAAAGGCGTCTTTTCACTGGTTTCTTGACCCCACTTTTATTTTTTTCAGCACTCTGTAGCTTATTTTTATATGGTGATGATGTTAAGATAGTACTTTTACCACGATTTTTTGAAACACGTTTATTTTCCTGAGAAATTTTTGGTATGGGTAAAATGTTTTCCGGGGTGGCACATTTGAAATTAGGCCTACTACAGCTCGGCATATTAAGTTTTTCAGGACTACTCAGAGATGGTGAGGTCAGGTCTGCCTGTATATTTAAAACTGTAGCCTCATTAGCAATGTCAGTAGGGAGCTGGATGTCTGTAGTTACCGAAGGCAAAAAATCTGCATCATTAAAAACATTCATATCAACAGGCCATATGCCTGTTTTCCGGAACCCGTTCACGGCTGTCATCATTGTTGATGCTTGAACATAGGCGGTACCAAACAGAGAAGCGATCTGGAATAATGTCACCACTTTTCCTGGATTGCATCTAAGCCATTTACGGACTTCCTCCTCATAGTATTTACTTAAGGGCTTCATAAATGCAACGTCAAGGGGTTGGAGTCTATGGGAACAGTGGGGAGGGAAACACAAGAGAATCACTCCATTTGCACGAGCCATATCAATTAGTGCTAAACTTTTCGTGTGTGTTGAATGCCCATCCAAGAGTAGTAGCATTGGTTTCTCTTTTTTTGCTCCTGTAAAAGATATGAACTTTTCAAACCAAACTAAAAAAAGTTCTTTGGTCATCCATCCTGTTTCATGGACCTGTGAAGTCGCACTTGGGGGAAGTCCGGTCTCAAATTCCTGCTGCATCCGTTTTCTAGGAAAAATTAGCATTGGAGCGATGTAGGTTCCAGCAGCTGAAAAGCATATTTCAGCTGTAACAGTTTGACCCCTCTCGGCTGATGTGACTGTGCCAACCTGTCTACGGCCTCTTTTTGCTATTATCTTCGAATGCCCTTTAGGGTTTACAGTTAGACCTGTTTCATCACAGTTATAAATCCTGTCTGGTGTAAGCTGGTAAGTATCAACTACGTAGGATAGATGGCTGAAGAACTGTTTTACAGCAACCTTATTGAAGCCCATCGCACGAGCTGCAGACGTAGCCTCAGGTCTTCTTATGCTTAAATTAGGGTGGCGAGTTAAAAATCCTCTTGCCCAGTCTACACCAGCTTTTCCATTCTCACCAAATGGATGATTCAATTTATTTCGCTCTGCTAGCTGGAAAGCAAGGTCACGAAGTTCATTGATAGTAAGACCGAAGAGTTGAGCCTCCATTTTAGTTAAATAATCCACAAGCTCGGATTCTTGTGCTTCATTAAAAACACAAGTGAAACGTCCCATAGATTTCTTCACAGAATGCTCTGGATCATCTCTTTTTTTCTTAACGTGGCGCTCTAAAGTTGTTTGTGGAACTTTGAACTGAAGAGCTGCCTTTTTGTATCCCATTGAGCCATTTATTACTGCTTGAACAGCTTCTTGCATGGAAACTGCCGACCACTCTTGCCTCTGCGTCTTTCTTTTGTAATCTCTCACCATTCTACAAACACAAACAACGCGAAAAACCAATTAGCCTACATTTTATTAATGAAACACCTATGGAAAATACGTGGGGCAGAATGGGGTACTACCCCGTTGTGCCCCACCCCGTTCTGCCCCACAGTTACATTTTTAGGTTATAGCGTTGTGACAGGATAAAGTTTTCACGAAGCTTAACGAAAACATCAGGATTAGAAGTGTATGAAACATGTTATAATACAGTATACACGGAAATAAATTCTAATTAACTCACTCTTACTTACATGAGCTAGAAGAAGTGCGCGATATTGTAGAAACACAAGCAAATATGGTGCAGCACCTTAATCATACACAAAGACAGCAACAATGGCTGCTAATCTCTGTGTGGTAATAGGTAATACTATACTGACGTAGTTATGAGAAATTCCAACAGATTGCACACCGTCTGTAAAAAATAAAGGCTGTACCCCGTTCTGCCCCACTACCCCGTTATGCCCCATATTCCCCTATTTAGTCAACACTTCTTGTTAGGCCTATTTTCATATTTTTTCGTTCACACAAACATACACATTTACTTATTTTTTATTTTTTGTTGAGCTCAACTTCATAATTTATGAAGAAGCCAGTATTTTAAAATGTTGAAATGGTATACGTATTGTTGAAATGTCTACTTCCCTTGATTATGCTGCGTAGAATTTCACCACATGGGACGTCTCCTCGTGGCATGCGTTGTTTTACTGTTTTCACTGTTACATTTTTACGTGTTACTGCCGAACTGTCAATTTGTTTTAATTAGTTACTGTTGATGAATATTTAGCCAAATACTGTTTTCACTTTGAAATATATATAAAGATTCACATTTTTGTTGTATGCGGGCGAGACGACTGCTGCTTCACAGCGCAAAAGATGGTGGTCAACTGGCGTTCAGTGTTAAAAACTTCCGTTTGGTTCGTCTCTAAACTGGTTCTCTCCGCTCCCCACTATTCATCTCGTCCTCAGCATTGAAGAGTTTCGCTGATCTTAGCATCACCTTTTCAACTCGTAATTTACTGTTTCTCATCAACAACATACTGGCGGAATTAATCACTGGCTATAAATAGATTTTGTCTTTTGCTGCATAACCATACATGGTCATGAAAATATTTACTGGCTATCGCGTCACCTCAAAGGGGCCTCATCTTTACATTGTAACGGGGCAATTTTGGAAGGATCTATATTTTATTGCATGTAACGATTATTTGAGGACAATCTGTTTGGGCACCCTTTGTGGTCATGGAAAATGCTTTGTTGGGTATCCTGTATACAATTACGTACCAGTCTGTGCTTAGCACAAACGATAACAGCGTTGGAATGCGTACCTGTGCACGCAGATCTGTATTTTCCGTTGGGGAAAAAGTAAAAACTTTGTAGCGATCCACCAGCAACAAAACGATAACGTTGGAATGTGGCTGTAAGTGTGCGCCTGTGGGCCTCAGCAATAATCTCGACGCCAAAGTCGATCAACAGAACTGAACAACAACGTGGGTAATTAACCTGTCACGTGAGCGCCTCAACCAATCTGAGAGCGAGCTGGCGGAAGTGAGCATCACCGACGCGCCTCGTGGCTTCAGCAGTCGGACAATAACGTAAAGTGCCGGACGTGAGTAGTGGTGCATCCGCCGGCTGGGCACAGTTTTCATCTCGCCCACACGTAACAATGGGAATCTAGATAAAAGACAGTTCGGCTAAACCGCGTGGTTGCGTCGGCGCGCGGGTCAACTAAGTTTCAACAATGTAGAAAAAAGGGGAATAAATTAAACTCGAACAGTTCGGCAGTGATCAAAATTTAGTGAGACGTAGTTTGGACACAAACGGTAATATACAATGGAAAGAGTGCAACGCTTGTTCGGCAGGAACAAATAACAGAGTAACTATGATAATAAATCCATAATAAAAGCAATATAATAAATAATAAAAAAGGGGTTTAAAATATATGTATATAAATTTGGTATGCCATAAATTTGTAAACAGAATGTGTGTGTGTGTGTGGGTAAAGTACTGGCTCATAGAACATAAGGTTATAGTTTATGGTAGTTTTTATAGTATTTAAAGAGTTAGAGAGAGAGAGATTTCAAGTTTGACAAAATGAAAATAAAACAAGATTTGGTCTGATAAATAATGTGTTAGGCTGTCGTTTCGCCTGTTACCACTTCCTAGTATTCTGTGCTGAAAAATTCGTCTAACGTTCCCGGATTTCTTCTGAATTATTATTGGGGGGTAGTCAGATTGCAAAATTGTCCCTTTTGTTTTATTAAGGTAGAGTGCAAGGTTCGATGTATAGCCTAAAACATCGTGGCGACTCTGGACTTCTGATGGCTGTGTTTTTTATGTGAAAGGTAAGTAAGCGAAAAAATCGCAGGTAAGTTCCTGGCAGTAGTTGTATTTTAATTTATTTATTTCGATTAAGTTTGTTTCTCAACAATTGGCAACTCGCTGCCAGGATCCTGATATAATTTTATACGAGGTAGACCTATTTTAAGCACAGAAAATAGGATTTAGTAACGGCGTATTTGTGAAATTGATCGTATATATTTAGGTTACGTATGTGTGACTAGGCTATGTTTGGGTAGTGTATGTTTACTTAGTGATTACGATTTTATGTGTTGAATATTTTGAATTAATGTGTATAATTATCGTGCATTGGGAGGGTTGTAATTGTTTTGTAAAAAGGGTATTATATAAATAAATTTTGAACATGGCCGAGGTACAAGAGAATATTGGTTTCGCATGGGATGAGTGGGAAAGCGAATTTAGAGGGGTTGTAGATAAAATGACAGACGAGGAGTGGGGTAATTTGGATGATAATTTAACACGGATGGAAGAATAAGAAGAGGGAATATTCGCAGAAATTAAAAAACATAGTGAGATGACAAATAATAAAGTAAGATAGTTGAAGTGATAGGAGTAGAGAATAAGACAGTGAATAGGCCTAATGATAATGACGACAGTGTAGGGGTAGAAGAAAAAGAGTATTCATTGGATGATGTGATGAATCTTTTGAAAACAATGTATGATGAACTAAGTGGTGCTATTAATAAACGGTTTGACGAGATGGACAAAAAGTGGGATAAACATTTTGACGAGATGGATAAATTATTGCGGAAACCAGAGACAGATCAATTAACGGAGAATACAGAAGTTGAATTAAAACAGGTAAGTGTTTGTGGTGGTAGTAATATAACGAAAAATAATGAAGGAGTAGTAGACAAGGTAAGTGGTGGTATTAATATAAGTAATTATAATGGTGAAATAATGTTAAACAAGAATAATGGTTATATAGTTGAAAATGGGGTATTTAAGAATGATACGGTAAGTGATAGCAGTGATAATGAGAGTTTAAAGTCAGTTGAGGTTAATGATGGGGTACTAGTGAGTATTGATGAGCTTGAGAGAGGGTATGAAGAGAGTTTAATGGGATATGGGGGGGCAGAGGGCAAATTTCCCTTGTGGTATATGTGAAGTAAAGGCTTCACAAGTGTTGTATGAGGACAAAGGTTCCTTATTAGTTTATTTGGGAGACAAAAGGTCTGCAAATAATAGTCCCTTTACGTATTATGGTTTCCCTGGCAAGGCCAGGATGTGTTGTAATAATGTTGTTGTGCCCTTTGCGTGGAATGAGACAGTTCAGTGGAGTTATGAGAGGTGTTGTAATGAGAGAAATAGAGATTTTTGAGGTTAATAGAGGTTATAAAATGTTAGTGCAGGTTTTAGATATTGAGAGAAATGAAGAAAGTGACTTACATGGTGAAATAGAGATAGATGAATATTTTGATGCTACCTGTATAAATGATGCAAACTTACCTGATGTTGTGATGAATGTGGTGGAAGAGTATGATGATAGAATGTTAAACAAAAACACTGACGGTGACAAGACCAGAATTCCAAATGTAGACGGGTTGTATGAGATAATAATAATGTGGGGTAAGCCTATAAAATATTATTACTGGATAAGGGAAACATTTGAGAACACAGATGGGCCTAGTTATTATAATAATAAAAATAACAAATTGAAGGTCGATAAAAATGATTTGTGTTATAAATATATTAGATATTTATACGATGATGGAGGGTAATTATAAACACAATAAATGGACATTCTAAATATTTTAGTTTATGGTTATGATCTAGCTGAATTAGGAAATGAGGTGTGGAAAGCTGAAAAATAATGACAAAAATTTGTAAATAAATTTTAGTGAAATTAATTGTGTCTGTATTGTAAAATGTTTTATGTAAACAATATGTGTATGTAGTAGAAATTGTTTCAAGAATAATAATAATATTTTGTCAGATTAAATAAATGATTACGAAGGCAATAATAAATGAACGGCAATTGTTTTGAAGTAAGGTAATTAAAAATGTTGTGTTTTCAATACTTGATGGAATTAAAATAATTTGAGATGTTTAAATATTTTTGATTGATTTAAAATGTTATATAAAGGAATTTTGATGATGAATTTAAATTATTTTATGAGATTTAAAATTGATAATAATTAATAAATAAATAAATTGTTTATTTATTTTGTGGAATAACATGGTTGTTAAAATGTTTCAGAAGGTACATGGAGTTATTGGTGTTTATATTTTGTGTTTATGACAGTGTATGAGTGATATACTGTAAGTATGAATTTTACAATGCAATTTATGTAAAGTAAAACTATATATAATTTTGAAGTGTATTTAGAGAAAGGTCATTCACCTGACCAGGAACATCAGCTGATTGCTGGAGTTATATATGTGTTATGTCACTTAGAAATAGTTTGCAGATTTTTTTATCAATGTAATTAAATGTTTGAATATAATTAAAATTGAATATAATTAATGATTGAATAATAGAATTTCAATGTGTTTAAGAGATTGTGAATTAAATGGTAAAATTAATTGAGCTAGTTTTGAATTTTCAATGGTAAATGTAATTTAATATGTGGTAAATGTTAGAAGTTGGGTGATTATTATTTCGTTAGGACATTTAAATCAGTCCAAGTTAAGTTTAGAAGGGGAGTTGAACAAAGTAAGATTGTTGTGAATAAACGTAATGTAGAATTTGAGAAGTAATAGTGACACAGTAGATATGGGGAAAATAGGTAAAGTAATGAGTGATATATTGAGGTAATAAATAAATGGAGGTATTTTGTAGATGAAAGTGAGGTAATTGGAGAGTAATTAGTTGATGCGGATTTTGTAAGGGGGGTGGTGTGATAAGGAGTCCTCAACAAAAAGCGTTGTGGCGGGAGAGGAACCGTTGTGTGCCGGAAAGGTTTACCTAGGGAGGGTCCAGGAACCAAATAAGGGAATGAGCATGGGGAAGGGAACACACATCCTGAGTACAAAGGGGTAGAGAATATTTTGTTGTAAGGGTAGGATGATTTGAAATGAGTTAGAGTAGTAAGTTAGAGGTAGAGAATGGTTGGTAGATGTTTTGATAGATGGGTGTCATACTAAGTAAAACTGTTAATGTTGTTAGAGTCATAAGTGGGGTAAGAATATATATGAATGCCCAGTTAGTAAATCAAAGTATTATGAATAATTAAGTCACCCAAACTAATTGAGAATGAAAATGTTAAAGAAAGAGTCATAGTTAAAATGGAATAATAACTGAAACCAGTGACAGATTATACTGGAATTTGAAAATAGTTTACAACTGCAAAGTGTGTAAATTTTGATCAAGTTTAAATGTAAATTTTATTGTTTAGTGTAAGATAATAATCACCATGTTAATTTTGAATGTTCTATTTTATTATGTTGTATTATGTTTGAAGGTAAAAAATTTTAAAGATGTTTCATGTATTTTCCAGTGTAGCGTATATATGTCAAGGTCATTGACTTGACCCAGAGAGATCAGCTGATGACTGATGTTAGAGACAGAATTTTTGTATAATTAATTCACACAATGGTGTTACTCAATTAAAGTAAATGAGTTGATTTTTTTTATAAAAGAGATATTTAGGTAAATTAAAAATTTTTTTGGGAAAAAAAATATTTTTAAGAGTTTAAATCAAGAAGTAGAATGTAGATGTTGTGTTCAATGTGATAATGAATAAGTATACAACCAGTACTTTGCTAAAAGGCGAGCCAATATGCATGTAAGGGGGAACATATCGGTTGAGGATCTGGTATGGTATAAAGCCAGGGTTTTGATATTGGGGTGGAATGTTAGAAGGTGAGGTGTACTATGGTGAGTGTCCGTCCGATTTTATGGTGTTGGGATCTCGGATAGAGAAGTCCAGTAATCTCGTTCAGGTGCAGCCATAGTCGCCGAGCTAGGGGGGTAGTTTACCCATGATGCGTTAAAAAATTAATGGGGTGTTATTGGCACCATATCCTCACCGATCCTCTTAGGGGTTTAGCAATGAGAGGTCTTCTGTTCCAGCAGAAGATCTCATTGGGGAGGTATTGTAACGGGGCAATTTTGGAAGGATCTATATTTTATTGCATGTAACGATTATTTGAGGACAATCTGTTTGGGCACCCTTTGTGGTCATGGAAAATGCTTTGTTGGGCACCCTGTATACAATTCCGTACCAGTCCGTGCTTAGCACAAACGATAACAGCGTTGGAATGCGGACCTGTGCGCGCAGGCCTGTATTTTCCGTTGGGGGAAAAGTAAAAACTTTGTAGCGAGCCACCAGTAACAAAACAATAACGTTGGAATATGGCTGTAAGTGTGCGCCCGTGGGCCTCAGCAATAATCTCGACGCCAAAGTCGATCAACAGAACTGAACAACAACGTGGGTAATTAACCTGTCACGTGAGCGCCTCAACCAATCTGAGAGCGAGCTGGCGGAAGTGAGCATCACCGACGCGCCTCGTGGCTTCAGCAGTCGGACAATAACATCTTAAAGTGCCGGACGTGAGTAGTGGTGCATCCGCCGGCTGGGCACAGTTTTCATCTCGCCCGCACGTAACAATGGGAATCTAGATAAAAGACAGTTCGGCTAAACCATGTTGTTGCGTCGGCGCGCGGGTCGACTAAGTTCCAACAATGTAGAAAAAATGGAAAAAAGGGGAATAAATTAAACTCGAACAGTTCGGCAGTGATCAAAATTTAGTGAGACGTTGTTTGGACACAAACGGTAATATACAATGGAAGGAGTGCAACGCTTGTTCGGCAGGAACAAATAACACAGTAACTATGATAATAAATCCATAATAAAAGCAATATAATAAATAATAAAAAAGGGGTTTAAAATATATGTATATAAATTTGGTATGCCATAAATTTGTAAACAGAATGTGTGTGTGTGTGGTAAAGTACTGGCTCGTAGAAAATAAGGTTATAGTTTATGGTAGTTTTTATAGTATTGTAACGTACCAAATTGGCAGTTACATAAAGTAACTAATTATTACGTCAAGTGACGGGAGATCATGAAAATATTTCAAAGTACATAAAATAATGTAGACAAAGTGTGTATCTACAAAGATATATTATTGAAAAAATCCAACAAAAGAAGAAGGAAGAGTAATATAGCATCATCAAGTACAAAAGAGAGAGAAAATGACAACGAGCCAATATAAAATGTTAGCAACCAGGCCCAATAGGTCCAAACAGTGAGGGGAAACGACAAAAATAACTATTAAAATGAAGAGGAGCCAACAGAGTCCAAACAGTGAGGGGAAACGACAAAAATAACTATTAAAATGAAGAGGAGACAACTCAAGAACAACCACAATGATGGTAAAACAAACAAATTTATTTATTAGCAGAAAATACTATGGAACAATGACTACCACGAATAGAAATATTGAAGAATATGACAAGAATAAGGGGACATTGATTATCACAAGTAATGTACGACCCAGGAGAACACCGATGGTGAACAACAATTAACCAGAAGAAGAAAGGAAGAAGAAGAGCAAAGGAAACAGAACATGAAGAATGAAGATAATGTATGGACAATACAAGAAATCACCATTCACCAGGTATACAAGGAACTATATTGATGACCGGAAGAAGTGTAATGATTATTCGAGGATCAACTATAAAGAAACCAGTGTTTAGCATAATTGAGTAATCACAAACAATAACAGTGAAAGCTTAATATAAGTGTGACAACCTGTAACAAGTTAACCAATTTTTACCCCAAATAAACACCACAGACAATACAAGTGAGAATGCTTATAACAGAGGAAAATGAGTTACCATTATAAGTGGAAGAATCCAAGATTAACTAGTTAAAATGCACAGACAATTAGTGTGCCAGTTTAATCAAGATTGTAACCCAAAATAGGTAATCATTAAGACCACCAAGAGAAATGTGAGATAGAACAGTAAGTTAATTGTTCATAGGAACTGATAATAAAAGCGTTGTAAGCCTTAAAATGAAATGTAACTAAATGCCACGACAAGACAGAGTAAAATATAAATAAAATCCAGAACAAATAGTAACAAATAAGCTAGTTTGTTAAGTATCAAACAATCAATGTACCAAGAACTAGGTACAACACAACAAGAAATGTAATACTATTAGATTAAGAATACTTGTGTTATTGTTTCAAAAAAAAAAAAAAAGTGTAAACATGTGTATTACTTAATAATTAAACCATTGTAGTAGAATACCATAATGAAATGATAATAGTAGAATCAGATACTGAATAAGAATATGTTGCACATTGTTACCAGATAACTGACACATAACCTCATAGAAAGTGCACCTATAACATAAGATCATGTATATTAATTAAACCAAGCAACTATCAAAAATTGTTTCAACCAAAGACTAATTATGAATAGTAATGCAAACTAATAAATAACATATGTACTGAAATACACAGCAAATGAATCAGATTAAATATGATATCATAAAGCCAAAAGAACAGAAACCCAATGTGACAAGATAGTTAATCAAAATGCACTATCAAAACTTATTAAAAGATTACTAAAAATGTTACCAGTAGTTAGAGAGATATCTGATACTACTATGAGAACATATCACAAATGTAATAGTAGTAGTTTTATAATTGAAATATTAGAAACTAACTAAATATCATTGTAAAACCAGATGTAAACAAACACCATACTAAGAATTGGAAAGCTTTCAGATAATGAAAGACTGATAAATACATTAAACAAACAAGGTACTACAATTGTACACTATTTTAATTTATAACATTATATACCTTATGTGGTAAAATAATTGAAAAAGTGACAAATTAAAGAAATGAGAACAGAAGGTAATTTTGATAAGACTATTAGTATATGAAAAATAACCTTGTTCATAAAATAAAATGTGAATAAATGTATATATTATTGTTAGAATGCCAAACAAATGTAATTAGGTAAGAAATAATAGCGTTACATGCAATTATAAACAATCGAATATGGTCGCTAAGGACGCCATTACCAAATATTGTTTAAATGGTAATTACAACTATTTTATGTATTAAAACGAAAGAGAAATGGACTCGAGACGTTTAATAATGAGTGTTATAGTGTAATTGGAACAAAATATAGTGAAACAAACTTATTTATATTAAGAAACACCATATGAGTTTGTGAAACGGCTAAGTGAGTTAATAATGAACGGATTTAATCCTTGTTTAGACCTAAATTAAAGCCACAAGTGTCCGCAATTTAATGCCACTAACCATTCGACGATACGATAATTAATAAAAAAGTTATGACACTTATAAACTTTTCAGTAATTTCTTATATCGATGCATACGTCACCCGTAGCCTCGAACCCAAGCGAAAACTTGTAAAAAATTAAAAGTTTTATTTAACCAAAGTGTTTTGGGGTTGAGAGTTTGACCCTTTAAACCAATCAAATGGCTTAAAATAACCAGACGAGAAGGAGACGCTTTGGTGAAGCAAGCATTCGTTCCGTATCACTCAACAGGCCAGGTTCTCGAAGGAAGTCGTCAAAATTATTTTAAATCGTGCGCGTCACCAACATGAGTTAGACTACATACACTAACCTATACACAACAGAATACTAACGAGTGTCCAGTGCTTTAAGTGAATTAAAATAACAACTCGACCAGTGTATAATAAAGGTCGTGTTTTGTGTTTTTTTTTAAATCAGGGAGTACTCTATTTTAATTATTTTAACGAATTGAATTAAAATAATAACTTTTGTTAGTAAACGAAGAGATATTGTTTTGGGACTGAACTAGTCAAAAGTACGGAAGTGCTTAACCCATGATGAAAAATTATCAGAACTGAATAAATGAATCATAGCGCAATTATTAATTTAAAAAATAAATATTTTACGATTTCATCGTGATTGAGAAAATCGGTATTAAGTTAAATATCGACCATCCATGTATTATAAATAGTCGCTCATTTGACTAAATTTGTTTGAATTAATGAATAACTAGTTTATTGCGAAAATATTGTAAACGACTGATAATTATACATCAGATGACATATGAATAAAATGTATATGTTTATCGTATTAAGAATTTAATAAGTAATAAACTTATTCGAAATAATTACTTACGTTTGTTAAATAACTAACCTAGAAATAACAATTATAACTTTATCACCAAGTAATGATTCTGTTCTCAAATAATTTCAATCCAATGAAAGCTATAACAAGAGTTTTTTTATTCTAGATTTTTTCTCTTGCCAGTACATAATTTTAATAATTAACGAATAAATAATAATAGTATTTTAAACAGTGCAGCACAGATCACGTGTTTTCATCACAACTGCTGTATGTGTTTTTGCTAACCGTACGATAGTACGATATATATCGGTTTATGGTACCGACTTTTATAATTTTAAATCTTTGTTTGTTTCTATCGTAATCCATTATTAAATATTGTTAAATAAGATAACATCTTGTAATCTGGTATCATGTATCTTCCAAGAACACACGAATTTGGTAATATAACTGAATAAAGAGGACATAACCTCGTTAACCAAAACCATTGTACCAGACATCAGTGTTACCAGCCTTGAGGTACAAAGAGCTCAAGAATTGTTTAAAGTAATTATTGTTTTGTAAAGATATTATTGACTGTTTTTAAAAGAGTTCATGGCATTTTACAATTGTTAATAAACCCCGATTTATTTACCAGTGGAACAGAGTTTTTGATTTTTTTAAAATAGTTTAAATTTTTATGAACAGTTCTATCATAAGGTGGCGGTAGGATTTGAATGTTCAATACCATTCAAATTGTAGTTAAACTACTATTTTACTTTATTGTGCATGTGCATTATTTAGGATATTCAAACAGAATATCCATATATGTGTATCAAGTGTTTTTTGCAGCAGAAGAAGTCACCAACAAGAACATTGAAAACATCCACATATGGTAAGTGGGGAGGTTGACAGTGAAGTGTGAAATACTCTTTTAAACTAAAAAACTTAAAAGTGAACACCCACACTAATTCTCTTAATAATCACAATCATAATAATAATAATTTTAATTAAATTTTATCGTTGCAACAACAACTGGTTACGTTACAACGTGGCGCCCAACGTCTGAGCGCGAATTAGGAAGAAAACACTTAACAATTTAGGTAATTAAACAAATAATTTCCTAACATAATTCGACGAAAAGACAGCAAGTGCATTACCAAGATAACAAGATGTACAGGAGGTCGACTTCAAAAAAACGAGCAGCAGAGGCAGAGAGGGAGGCCAGAGTGGAAGAAAAAGAAGCGACATCAGCAGAGGATGTTGAAGAGATTTTGTTAGAAATTGAAGATAGGCAATCTGAACCAGCAGAGGAGGTTCAGCAACTGGAAGATGAACCGGAAGTCATACCGCAGGAAGTCCAACCGGAAATATGCCAACCTGAGAGACAAATGTCGACAATGGATGCCAGCATTCTAGAAATATTACGATCGCTATCAAGGAAGATGGACGAAACTAGTCAATCCACAAAGGAGGAATTGAGCAAGAAGATAGAGGAAGGCCAGAAGTCCACAGACCATAAAATAGAAACAATGAATAAGAAGCTGGACGAAACCAGTCAATCCACAAAGGAGGAATTAAGTAAGAACATAGAATCCCTGAAGGAGGACTTGAATAATAAAATAAATGAAACAATTAAGAAGACTGAAGAATCCATAAACCAAAAGACTGAAGAGCTATTGGAAAATAAGATGGAAATAATGAAGGAAAATTTGTCTGCGGAGTTGGGAATTAAAATTGATGAGACCAACAAGAAAATTGATGAAATCAATGAGAAAATCAATCGAGATATCGAGTTAATGAAGAATGATAGTGAGAAAGTATGGCAACAAATGGCTGACAATAATGACAGAGCGGAAGAAATTGCCAAAAATACAATTGAAATAGTTGACAAAAAATTAGAAGAGAACTTAGAAGCAACGGAGGAGAGGATTGCCATCTTAACAACTGAGATCCATGAAGAAGTGTCAGACATACGGAGAGAAGGAGAAAATAACAAACAAAGAATTATACAAACAGAAACGGATGTCAACCACCGGATCGACAGTATTGAGAAAATCCACAACAACCAGATAGGAGTCGTGGAACGAAAGCAAACAGAAATGATAACCGCACAGACCACACTGGGTGAGAGATGCGAGGAAATTTCAGTCAAAGTGGATGCAGTCAAACACCAGGTAACCAGTGACCGAGACCAATTGACTGAGAGACAACAAAGGGAATTCAATGACATTCGAGATGAAATGAACCGCCTGCGAACATTCCCAAATGTTTCATCTGGACTGACACACCTGGATGGTAGGGAACAAATAGATTTCCGTCCCTACATAAAAAATCCACTTGAATTTCTAGAGAGGGTGGAGGAAATAATCAGTAGAAACAGAGAAAATCGATGGTCCGTGATAAAAGGAATGTTAGATGAATCCTTTTGTAACACCTTTGACAACTGGTGGACAGCGACCCGGCACGAAGTAGAGAACTATGCTGCGTTTAAGATAGCATTTAAATTAAAATATTGGTCTGACTCTACGCAAAACATTATAAGGGACGACATCACCAACGGCAAATATGACCCAAATGGCAGACAATCCATGACTACCTACTTTTTAGGAAAGATCTGCTTGGCCAGAAATCTGGAACCGGCCATACCAGAGGAATGTTTAGTCACGAAACTAGCTTACCATTTCAGCCAGGGAGTGTCACAGGGTAGACTTAATTCACAAATAAAAACCATACAAGGCATGTGCACCCTGTTAGAGAGTCACGAGAGAAGTAGGAAGGATTTTAAGAACCTACTGTCGCAGCCAGCAGAGGAGATGGGAAGAATATCTATCCCCGGCTGAAGACTTCCTTAACTTAGCTTGCCACCAATCAACAGATGAAACACCCTATACGGCTATGTTTGAGCGAAGACCGCCCCGGGAAATTAGAGAAATTATAAAATTTCCACCAGAAAAGGAATTTAGATTTAATAAAACCAAACTTTTCAATAATGCAGTCGAACGAGCTGACAAACTTAGGCTCAAATACCAGAAGTTACAACCTAAGATCATAAAATACGAAGTGGGAGACCAGGTACTCCTAAAAAATCGAGAACTCCCAAGTGCAATTGAAGGTATTGCTAAAAAACTGTTACTGCTATTCACAGGCCCATATACTGTTACCAAAAATAATATGAATAACACTGTGAATTACAAGATCCTGTAACTAAGAAAATAAAGGGCACATACAACCAAACTTCCATGAAACGGTATATTGAAAATTAAATTATGAAGTGAGAGTGAAATATTGCGATGAAGATTATTTGTTATGGATACTAAGTAAAAAATGAAAATATAATTGTGAGAATAAATGTTGACTATATGAAGAAAGAGTGAAATATTGCGATGAAGACTATTTGTTGTTTATACTAAATAAGAAATGAATATATAACTGTGAGAATAAACATTGACTATATTGTAATTTTGTAATGTAAAAATGTGTTCTAAAGAAGTTATGTAAAGGATAAAGAAAATTGTACTTACCCATACATACAAGAATATTATATCAATCACTTTCTGCTACAGTCCGTTTCTTGATGTATATAATACTATAATACTTATAACTATTTTACCTCAAGATGTATTTTTTCTTTAGGGACATGTTTCGGGAGATCCTGTTCTCCCATCTTCAACCTTCGCCATCTTGCTTCTGGTGTAGTATTTGTGTGTTGGCTTCTGGATGTTATTATGGTGGTTTGTTGGTCTTTGGTCCTTCAATGTTGCATTATTGTGTGTGGTTGTGGTATCTGTTTTTGTATTTTGTGTATTTTCGATGTTGAGTGCTTTGAATATTGTGTCATGTTTTGTATTGATTTGTATTTGTTCTGGTATTAATTTGTTTTGTGTTTTATGTTTGTAAATCTGTAAATTTTCCCAAATGTTCATTATGGTGCCTTTGTGTGGTATATGTTTTATTAGTGTTACATTGGTTATGTCTGGGAATTCATGTCCTGTGTTTATTGCATGTGTGGCTAAATTGGATTTATATATGTTTGGTTTTTTGTATGCATTTAGGTGTTCAAAATAACGTTTTTTCAGCTGTTTTTTTGTTTGTCCTATATAACATTTATTGCAATCTTGGCATTCAATTTTGTATATACCGTTGGTTGTTGTATTATCTTTGTTGTGTGAGTTATTTAGATTTTGTAATTTATTTTTATTAGTTTTGTATGCTATTTTTATATCTGTGTTTTTAAATAGTTTTGTTAGTTTTGACATTTTATTATTTATATATGTGAATGTGGCCCATTTTTTGTTGTTGTTATTATTTATGTGTTGTTCAGTTTGATTAATTCTTAATTGTTCAGTTTTTATTTTGTATTTGATTGTATTTTCTATTTTGATCATAGTATTTTTATTGTATCCATTTGCATAACCAATTTGGTATATTATATTTCTTTCTTTGTCAGTTTCTTGTTTGTTTAGGGGTATTTTGTACATTCTGTTAAATAACGAATAAAATGCTGCTATTTTATGTTGTGGTGGGTGGTCAGAATGGTTAGGTATAATGATGTTAGTGGAAGTTGGTTTTCTATATATTGCATATTGTATGTGTTTGTTGTATCTTGTGATGGTTATGTCTAAATAGTTGATTTTGTTATGTTTTTCTTTTTCTTCTGTGAATTGTATTTTGGGATGTATGTTATTGATTTGTTTCAGTATGTTCTCTGCATTTGTGTTTTTGTTATTTGATACATATAGTCCATCATCTACATATCTTATCCATTACCCATATGTCTGTACCCGTACAGATAAGAATATTATACGAGATCGACACACAACAACTACGGCATGAATTAATATTTCCTAGAGCCAAGTCAACAAGTAAACAACAACTTACCTGTACTACATGAAAGAAAAAAATATAACACGAGATCGACACACAACAACTACGGCATGAATTAATATTTCCTAGAGCCAAGTCAACAAGTAAACAACAACTTACCCGTACTACATGAAAGAAAAAAATATAACACGAGATCGACACACAACAACTACGGCATGAATTAATATTTCCTAGAGCCAAGTCAACAAGTAAACGACAACTTACCCGTACCACATGAAAGAAAAAAAATATAATACGAGATCGACACCTTACAACCATGGCATATATAATGTAGAATATATACTTCCTAGAGCCAAGTCAACAGTAAATCTACAACTTACCCGTACAGATAAAAGAGGAGACAATGGACTAGATGATATATAGAAGAAGAAGAAAATAAGAAGTTGGAGGAACGAAAGCAAATAAATATCATTAATGTAGATAATAGATGACACACAACCACGAGGCGAGACACTCGAAGAGAGCCTATATCAAATGGGTTATATTTCATTTGACAACATGAGAATATATTCATGAATTGTATCCGGAGAAGTGAATCCTGAAAATGAAGAAGATTATGAAATTATGTTTAATGTAATACCAAGGGAAAAGATTAATTGATGACAAAGAAGAATGAAAAAATAATATATTAACGAAGAGGATCATGAGAGTATACCAGTGATGAAATGTAAAACAAACTACCCCTGTAAAATGTGAAGAATTTAGTTAAGTTGAATCAAGAAGAAGAGAGTATAACAATGTATAAACCGCAGATGTGTGAGATAATCCCAAGGATATTTATTATTTGTCGAAAGAACAACCACTTTATATTTTTGAAGTAATTTGAGATGAATTGACTGATGAAAAATGCCAGCAATCATTTATATTATTGATGGAGATGATGTGCCTCTGTATTTATTGATGTTAGTATGGCCTGTGGAGTTGTATGCCAAAGTGAGCCACTCTGAACTGCCCCAGCTAAACTTATGTTAGGGAATTAGGGAACTAAATAAACAAGGGAGATAATTACATAGAAAAGAAATAATTATGATTCAAATAGAAGAAAGTGAAGGGATATATAAAAAAGCATACGAGTCGACATGGAAATATACAACAATTGATGAATTCTTCAATAAAAAATAAATATACTAATTCAGAATTAATCAATTCTTATAGGAAGGCATATGTAACGTACCAAATTGGCAGTTACATAAAGTAACTAATTATTACGTCAAGTGACGGGAGATCATGAAAATATTTCAAAGTACATAAAATAATGTAGACAAAGTGTGTATCTACAAAGATATATTATTGAAAAAATCCAACAAAGAAGAAGGAAGAGTAATATAGCATCATCGAGTACAAAAGAGAGAGAAAATGACAACGAGCCAATATAAAATGTTAGCAACCAGGCCCAATAGGTCCAAACAGTGAGGGGAAACGACAAAAATAACTATTAAAATGAAGAGGAGCCAACAGAGTCCAAGCAGTGAGGGGAAACGACAAAAATAACTATTAAAATGAAGAGGAGACAACTCAAGAACAACCACAATGATGGTAAAACAAACAAATTTATTTATTAGTAGAAAATACTATGGAACAATGACTACCACGAATAGAAATATTGAAGAATATGACAAGACTAAGGGGACATTGATTATCACAAGTAATGTATGACCCAGGAGAACACCGATGGTGAACAACAATTAACCAGAAGAAGAAAGGAAGAAGAAGAGCAAAGGAAACAGAACATGAAGAATGAAGATAATGTATGGACAATACAAGAAATCACCGTTCACCAGGTATACAAGGAACTATATTGATGACCGGAAGAAGTGTAATGATTATTCGAGGATCAACTATAAAGAAACCAGTGTTTAGCATAATTGAGTAATCACAAACAATAACAGTGAAAGCTTAATATAAGTGTGACAACCTGTAACAAGTTAACCAATTTTTACCCCAAATAAACACCACAGACAATACAAGTGAGAATGCTTATAACAGAGGAAAATGAGTTACCATTATAAGTGGAAGAATCCAAGATTAACTAGTTAAAATGCACAGACAATTAGTGTGCCAGTTTAATCAAGATTGTAACCCAAAATAGGTAATCATTAAGACCACCAAGAGAAATGTGAGATAGAACAGTAAGTTAATTGTTCATATGAACTGATAATAAAAGCGTTGTAAGCCTTAAAATGAAATGTAACTAAATGCCACGACAAGACAGAGTAAAATATAAATAAAATCCAGAACAAATAGTAACAAATAAGCTAGTTTGTTAAGTATCAAACAATCAATGTACCAAGAACTAGGTACAACACAACAAGAAATGTAATACTATTAGATTAAGAATACTTGTGTTATTGTTTCAAAAAAAAAAAAAAGTGTAAACATGTGTATTACTTAATAATTAAACCATTGTAGTAGAATACCATAATGAAATGATAATAGTAGAATCAGATACTGAATAAGAATATGTTGCACATTGTTACCAGATAACTGACACATAACCTCATAGAAAGTGCACCTATAACATAAGATCATGTATATTAATTAAACCAAGCAACTATCAACAATTGTTTCAACCAAAGACTAATTATGAATATTAATGCAAACTAATAAATAACATATGTACTGAAATACACAGCAAATGAATCAGATTAAATATGATATAAAGCCAAAAGAACAGAAACCCAATGTGACAAGATAGTTAATCAAAATGCACTATCAAAACTAATTAAAAGATTACTAAAAATGTTACCAGTAGTTAGAGAGATATCTGATACTACTATGAGAACATATCACAAATGTAATAGTAGTAGTTTTATAATTGAAATATTAGAAACTAACTAAATATCATTGTAAAACCAGATGTAAACAAACACCATACTAAGAATTGGAAAGCTTTCAGATAACGAAAGACTGATAAATACATTAAACAAACAAGGTACTACAATTGTACACTATTTTAATTTATAACATTATATACCTTATGTGGTAAAATAATTGAAAAAGTGACAAATTAAAGAAATGAGAACAGAAGGTAATTTTGATAAGACTATTAGTATATGAAAAATAACCTTGTTCATAAAATAAAATGTGAATAAATGTATATATTATTGTTAGAATGCCAAACAAATGTAATTAGGTAAGAAATAATAGCGTTACATGCAATTATAAACAATCGAATATGGTCGCTAAGGACGCCATTACCAAATATTGTTTAAATGGTAATTACAACTATTTTATGTATTAAAACGAAAGAGAAATGGACTCGAGACGTTTAATAATGAGTGTTATAGTGTAATTGGAACAAAATATAGTGAAACAAACTTATTTATATTAAGAAACACCATATGTGTTTGTGAAACGGCTAAGTGAGTTAACAATGAACGGATTTAATCCTTGTTTATACTTAAATTAAATCCACAAGTGTCAGCAATTTAATGCCACTAACCATTCGATGATACGATAATTAATAAAAAAGTTATGACACTTATAAACTTTTCAGTCATTTCTTATATCGATGCATACGTCACCCGTAGCCTCGAACCCAAGCGAAAACTTGTAAAAAATTAAAAGTTTTATTTAACCAAAGTGTTTTGGGGTTGAGAGTTTGACCCTTTAAACCAATCAAATGGCTTAAAATAACCAGACGAGAAGGAGACTCTTTGGTGAAGCAAGCATTCGTTCCGTATCACTCAACAGGCCAGGTTCTCGAAGGAAGTCGTCAAAATTATTTTAAATCGTGCGCGTCACCAACATGAGTTAGACTACATACACTAACCTATACACAACAGAATACTAACGAGTGTCCAGTGCTTTAAGTGAATTAAAATAACAACTCGACCAGTATATAATAAAGGTCGTGTTTTGTGTTTTTTTTTTAAATCAGGGAGTACTCTATTTTAATTATTTTAACGAATTGAATTAAAATAATAACTTTTGTTAGTAAACGAAGAGATATTGTTTTGGGACTGAACTAGTCAAAAGTACGGAAGTACTTTAACCCATGATGAAAAATTATCAGCACTGAATAAATGAATCATAGCGCAATTATTAATTTAAAAAATAAATATTTTACGATTTTATCGTGATTGAGAAAATCGGTATTAAGTTAAATATCGACCATCCATGTATAATAAATAGTCGCTCATTTGACTAAATTTGTTTGAATTAATGAATAACTAGTTTATTGCAAAAATATTGTAAACGACTGATAATTATACATCAGATGACATATGAATAAAATGTATATGTTTATAGTATTAAGAATTTAATAAGTAATAAACTTATTCGAAATAATTACTTACGTTTGTTAAATAACTAACCTAGAAATAACAATTATAACTTTATCACCAAGTAATGATTCTGTTCTCAAATAATTTCAATCCAATGAAAGCTATAACAAGAGTTTTTTTATTCTAGATTTTTTCTCTTGCCAGTACATAATTTTAATAATTAACGAATAAATAATAATAGTATTTTAAACAGTGCAGCACAGAGCACGTGTTTTCATCACAACTGCTGTATGTGTTTTTGCTAACCGTACGATAGTACGATATATATCGGTTTATGGTACCGACTTTTATAATTTTAAATCTTTGTTTGTTTTTATCGTAATCCATTATTAAATATTGTTAAATAAGATAACATCTTGTAATCTGGTATCATGTATCTTCCAAGAACACACGAATTTGGTAATATAACTGAATAAAGAGGACATAACCTCGTTAACCAAAACCATTGTACCAGACATCAGTGTTACCAGCCTTGAGGTACAAAGAGCTCAAGAATTGTTTAAAGTAATTATTGTTTTGTAAAGATATTATTGACTGTTTTTAAAAGAGTTCATGGCATTTTACAATTGTTAATAAACCCCGATTTATTTACCAGTGGAACAGAGTTTTTGATTTTTTTAAAATAGTTTAAATTTTTATGAACAGTTCTATCATAAGGTGGCGGTAGGATTTGAATGTTCAATACCATTCAAATTGTAGTTAAACTACTATTTTACTTTATTGTGCATGTGCATTATTTAGGATATTCAAACAGAATATCCATATATGTGTATCAAGTGTTTTTTGCAGCAGAAGAAGTCACCAACAAGAACATTGAAAACATCCACATATGGTAAGTGGGGAGGTTGACAGTGAAGTGTGAAATACTCTTTTAAACTAAAAAACTTAAAAGTGAACACCCACACTAATTCTCTTAATAATCACAATCATAATAATAATCATTTTAACTTCTATCTACTGTAAGTAATCTGTTTTGTAACAGTATTTAAAGAGTTAGAGAGAGAGAGAGATTTCAAGTTTGACAAAATGAAAATAAAACAAGATTTGGTCTGATAAATAATGTGTTAAGTTTAGTAATTTCGCCTGTTACCACTTCCTAGTATTCTGTGCTGAAAGATTCGTCTAACGTTCCCAGGTTTCTTCTGAATTATTATTGGGGGGTAGTCAGATTGCAAAATTGTCCCTTTTTATTTTATTAAGGTAGAGTGCAAGGTTTCGATGTATGGCCTAAAACATCGTGGCGACTCTGGACTTCTGATGGCTGTGTTTTTTATATGAAAGGTAAGTAAGTGAAAAAATCGCAGGTAAGTTCCTGGCAGTAGTTGTATTTTAATTTATTTATTTCGATTAAGTTTGTTTCTCAACAACATGTTATAGAATTTATGAAATTACACAATAATATTGTCGAATATTAATATTTAATAATATTAATAATATATAATAATATTAATATTTAAGTAATATTGCCGAAGCATAAAAGCTCTCATTGACACTCTCATACTTTCTAAAGGGATCAGCCAAGATATGTCACCACAACCCCCTTACGTTTTATGAAAATAGTGGTTAACTTACCCCTGGTCCAGTCACTGTGACCGTACCTGAATGACCTTACTGGACTTCTCTTTCAAGATCCCAACACCGCAAGGCCAGACAGGCACTTGACGCTCATGCTCTGGCACACAGGCCAGCACAGGACCGCTGCCACAGCATCACCAGAAACTGAAACATTAGATCAACAATATCAATTAGTGGCCTGGTATAATAACATGTCCCTGACTGATCTGGTTCCCCTTAGCTGTGTTGGTTTAAGAAGTACTGAGTTTTTTTTTTTTTTTTTTTTTTTTTTTTTAGATCCTACATATGGATGAATACTTAGTCTAAGTATAATACCTTATAAGAATTACATATCAACATTCTGTATAACCACCTTCTCTAGTTAACACTCTTACCCCAAAATTCAAAATGATCGCTCTGATTCCCATCAAAATGTAAATAAACATTTCCATTACAACGTATAAATCCCTTCCATTATAAATATTCCATTCACATTTCAAAATTAATAAACTCCTTATATAGAGTAAAACACATTAAATCAACTACACTAGAACAAATTATTTACTTAACAATCGTTAAGCATCTTCAGATTACGCCTTAATACATCAAAATGAAATACTCCTCGTCAATACAACATCATTCATTTACATCAGAAAATCAATTACATACGCTACATTATTGATGTAACTCATTTTAATATTTAATATTTCGTTACTAACAACCTAGTAACCACCTTCTACATCATCACATAATTTATTATAATTTGTTAAATTATGAATTTATTTTAAATTCCTCCTTCCACACACACTATTACCCAAAACATACAATTCATGTTTAAGATTCCTACACACTAACATAATAAAACATAGTAAACACCCACAATGAACATAAACCTCATTACATTAAAACAAACATCTCAGTTGCATCTGAATAAAATTTCCAAACATTCCAAAACTTTAATTTCAATTGAACCTGTTAATACTCAACCTTTAATTATTTACCACTTCTTATACCATTAGCTTCTCTAGAAATTCAAATTTATTATCAACATTCATTTTACATAACATTTTATTTATTAAACATTGCGATTATTACCTCAAAATAAACAATTCATTTTTAATTTGCATACAAAATTATAAACATTACACTTTAATTTCAATTGAACTTTTTACTAATCAATCATCAATTATTTATCGTTTACCTCGTTTATCTATTAAATTCTCCAAAAATGTTTAATTTGTTATTAACATTCATCTTATACAATATTTCATTTATTATCTCCTTTCAAATTAATTCAACTATTTCATAAACCTCATTTAATTACTTTAACAAAATTCACAAAGTTGAGTATACTTCACCTTGTTACATCCTTTCATTTAATATCAACACAAAAGTATATGCAATACCCATTATTATTTGTTATCGTTTACCACAAATCATTTCATAAAACAGTTCAATTCAAAACCACTACTCACATAGTTAAACATTCATAAACATTAATTGTTTACCCCCCATCATCGTATAATAACCTGGTCTTACGTCTACAAAATTCATTTTTTATTAAATTCATTATATCATTTCTATCAATCTCACTATTATTTAAATTCTCATATCTTTCTACAATACCATAATAATTAACCGGATTATTACATATTATTATATCATATAATTTGTCACCACCGAGTATAGTCAAGACACCTTTAGTATGATCCCTCACAATTAGGTCAATTATAATTTCATCATTATTATTATCTGCTGCTGTACCAGTTTTGTCCCAAGGTAAGTAATCAATATTATTAACTCTCTCAATATCTAACCTCTCTACTAATTCATTATAACCTCTACTAACCTTAAACATCTCTATCTTCCTATCAAAATACCTTTTATCATAACACCATTTCATACTTTTTCTATTGTTCCATACAGAGGGTATTAAATCATAAAAACACCTACTATAAATTAAGGGACTACTTGAAAACACATTGTTCTCCTCTAAGGGACTCTTGCCCATCAAAAACATTTGTAAACATCTTGGTTTACAATAAACCTGGGGAAAATCTACCCTCTGCCCTATATCTACAAAATAATTCTCTTCATATTCTCTCTCTAATTTACAAATACTGATTTCTACTCTCTCACTCTCTCTCACTGTTCCTATATTATCATCATCAATATTTATTTTCACTGTATTACTTTTATATATCTCATTTTCAACTATCTTACCACTATTACTTGTTAATTCATTTTTGTAGAAAAAAATGACACCGAAATCTCATGAATGGTTGATCTTGGCACACAGGCAGAAAAGACTGGTTGGAAAAAAGGGATAGGTCACATGGGATGGATTTCTACCTGACAAAAAAGCCGGCTCGTGGATGTGAACACTACAGTGGTTGGCGCATGACAAACAAATTCAGGCCCGATGCATGAATTGACTTTGCAAAAGCCATAGTGCCAACCTCGGAAAATTAATAATTGACCGGTTCGATATTCGAAATATCGAACACCGGCCCCCGTTGACCACGATGGGTCAACAAACAAGTACACCAAGAGAACTGCACAAAATACATTACAAAAATTTTTTAGTGAACATGAACACACTCTGAAAAAATTACCCTCCAACATAGGAGGGTGTCACATGCAAACACGAGAAAATTCAAAACATAAAACAAAACATGCAATTAATTAGGAAAAAAATGCCGAATAACTCCGCCGCGGGCGCATCGACCAGGCGAGCAATCCGAAAGGTTCGGGTAGAGCAGACAAAAACCAAACAACATGCAATAAACAATTGCCCAGCCAAACACAACTTACAACTCAGCAAATCAACTTAGTTAACATTCCCTAGTTTTTTACAATTTTTTTTCCTTTTTTATTTTTTATGATTTTTTTTTTTTTACTTATTTTGTTGTTGATTTGTTGAGCATCCATAACTCACAATAGACTGGCACAACGCCATGCCAGAAACATTCCACATTGTAAACTTCAATGCGGACAACAGCTGGAAGGAACCACCTGGGAAATCCCAGAAAAGTGTCAAGTAAGTCCACAACACAATCATTAAAACTAATTCTGCTCACCCGAAAACAAGACAAACACAGTCAAGAAGCTATAGGCAACCTGTATAATTTAATAGCAGGTCGTTCAAAAGAACCTGCGGAAGTTTTAACTAAAACACAACGAACAACCCCGTCGCTCCCCGGAAACACAGCTGAAACTCGGCCAAGAGGCCACATCAGGAGAGGAGAATACTGTTCCTCCATAACAACCAGGTCCCCAACCATTAAGTTTCTGGACTTAGACGACCACTTCGATCTGGCATGAAGTGCCGTCAAGTATTCCAAACGCCAGCTTTTCCAAAATGCTTGGAACAAAGCGGCAATTTGTTTGTAATGGCGGACCGTCCCTTCATTTAACGAGACTTCAGCTTCCGGGGGCGCGGTAATGGGGCGGCCAACCAGAAAGTGACCAGGCGTTAGAGCCTGGCAATCACTTGGATCTGAAGATAGGGCAGTTAAAGGACGAGAATTTAAGATTGCTTCAATACAAATACATACATTGATGAAAATTCCACTACAGTCAACGACTTGGTCCCAATCATGCGTTTCATATGAAACTTGGCCGACTGGACAGCCCGTTCCCACAAGCCACCCTGATGAGGGGCAGACGGAGGGATAAATTTAAAATCAATATTGTTATGGACAGCAAAAGCTGTTATCTGAGCTGACATGTCAGGATTAGAAAGAACATTTTTTAGCTCCCGTTTAAGTTGGAGTGCGACCCCACAAAATTCCTGCCACAATCCGAACACAGTGTTTGAGGCGCTCCACGACGACTAATAAATAGCCTCAACACATCAATAAACTGTGAAGTAGAAAGATCCATAGCTACTTCAAAGTGAATTGCTTTAGTGGCTAAGCAGATGAAAATACATAGGTAAGTTTTGACTATAGGCGCCTTCTGAACAGCGTAAGCCCGTACCAAAAAAAGGCCAGCATAATCCATGCCGGAAGAATAAAATGGAGGTGCCGGATTAACACTAGGGATTGGCAGATCCCCCATTAACGGATTGGTGGGGCGAGGATGCGCCCTGAAACAAGGAAGACATTTCCAAATTATGGTTCTTATGACCTGACGTGCGGACAAAATCCAATAATTTTGAGCCAGCTGAAACTTGCAAAGGACCAGCATGACCTAACCACACATGGGTGTGATGAATTAGCAACCCGACTAGATGGTGATGCTTGGGCAGTAAAACCGGAAAACAATTTCTAGCTACCGTAGAGTTGGTCAAGCGACCGCGTACTTGAATGAGGCCAAAATCATCAATAAATGGGACCAGGCGCTAAAATGCGGACCGGGAGCTGCTTACCTAAACGAATAGCCGCGCAGAATGTAGCGTAAAATATAGTTAACAGCTAACCTCTTCCAACCCACGGCTGTGGAAGGTTCAACCCCCGAAGGCATAGCCCACCTTAAGATAACTGAGGTTACCCCCACCACTAAGGGCCACGAGGACAAGTGATCGAACAATTCCACCCGGGGCTCCTGAGTAAGAAACGAAGAGACCTTGGTCTCCAAGGCAACATCTTGCACGTCGTGATTAGGTCGATAATTAATAGGGGGCCAGTGCACAGAATCAAGCTTTAGCCAATCTGGCCCTGACCACCACAATGTCAACGACTGGAGGCTGGTGATTGAAGTACCTCTAGAGGCCAAATCAGCGGGGTTAGAAACACCATGAACATGATGCCAAGACTTAATATTGGTCCACTCGGTAATGGCAGCCACCCGATTAGCAATAAACGTTTTTAATTTAAAAGTAGGCATATTCAGCCAATCCAAAACAATCGTCGAATCTGTCCATAAGAAAATTTGACTCATTTGAAAACATGAAGAGAAGAAGCCAACATAATGACAAACTACTTTGGCTAAAAGATAAGCTCCCAACAACTCCAAACGTGGGATTGATAAAGTTTTAAGAGGTGCCACTTTAGTTTTAGAAGACACCAACGAAACCACTGGAGGACCAGAGTCAGTATAAATGGACAGGTAAAGGGCTGCCGCGTAACCCAACTGGGAAGTATCACAGAAACCATGTAATATAACCTTTTCCATACGCCCACCTTTAGGGAGGAATGGCCGAGAAATAGTGATTACCGAAAGATGATTCAGAGAGGACAGGAATGGACTCCAATAATCATTTAAGTCATCATTGAGAGGAGCATCCCATTCCAAGCCCTCAGCCCAGAGTTTTTGGAAAAAGGCCTTGGCTCTGAAAATCACTGGCGAAGGCCAACCACATGGGTCAAATAATTGTGCCATCTGGGATAACACGACACGCTTGGTGAATTGTACCTGAGCATGACTGCAACAGGCCAAAGGAGGAAATGAGAAGCAATCGGTTGAATGGTCCCAACTTAAACCCAGAATATCCTTAGAAACGATGGAATCCCTTTGAGCGGCTGATGCAGGTAGGCAGTCAGGTTGATTAGTACACCATTTTTTTCAAATTGAAACCTCCTGACGATAACAATAGGATTAATTCCTGTTGTAATTTGCAAAGCTCTGGTTTTGATACAGCACCAGCAGCAATATCATCAACAAAAATATTACGGCTAAGTACCGCCGCTCCCGCCGGAAAATTAACTGCCTCATCCTGAGCCAGCCGCTGCAAGGTTCGCAATGCCTGAAAAGGGGCGCAAGCCAGCCCGTAAGTAACGGTACGCAAAGCGAAAACCCTTAGTGGGGCAGTAACCTCCTCACGCCATAAAATACATAGGTATGCCGAGTCATCAGGATGCATGGCAATTTGGCAATACACCTGTTCGATGTCGCACGTGAAGACATGGCTAAAACGCCGAAACAAAGTCAAAACGTCGGACAGTAAGGTCTGCAACTTAGGGCCGACACATAACACGTCATTTAAGGAAATCCCGGAGGACGTCTTCATGCTGGCGTCAAACACCACTCTTATTTTTGAAGTATCGCCTCTAACCTTAAAGATACCATGATGAGGAATGAAATATTTTGGAAAGTTGGGGTTAGACACCAGCGACATATGCCCCTGAGCAACATAATCATTTATAAATTGCACATACTGGCTCTTATGGTTAGACGCAAATTTCCTTTCTAATGCGAAAAACCGAGACATAGCTCCCTTAAGGGAATTTCCCAAAGTGTGAGAAGAGTTTTTGAAAAACGGCAAGCGCACCTGGTAACGACCCGACGGCAACCGACTTGTTGACTCCATATAAAACTTTTCAGCAAAGTGATCCTCTTCAGATAACTGGTGGGGCAAAGCTGGAGGCTCTTCGACCTCCCAAAACCGATGAACTTGCTCAAGTAGGTTGGTTGTATCAGTTGATAATGTTGTGACTGAAGGATAAAAGTGGTGGAAATGACAGTGAAGCTGATGTGCAGACACCAGATCCAAAGGAAGGCCAGTAAGACCGCTAGCACAAGTCAATGCACAATTAAGTGAAATTGGGGCTCTACCCATAATTACATACCCAAAACGTGTCCTAACTGCAACAGGCAAACCTGCACCCAAGGGAATAGTCTCTCCCAAAAGAATAGCCGCTACAATATCGGCTCCAAACAACGCACCAATTGAGGCCGCTACATCGAAGGTAGGTTCAGCTAACAGAAGGTCTTTCATAGCCTGCTTAACTTCAGGCAACACCTGGAACCTAGGTGAGTCCGATGAGATCTTTGAAAGAATTACAGTAGCATGGTTAGACGCCACAACCTTGCGTTTTAATGTTTCCAAGGAAAGATGGCACACCCTTTTAGCTTTGGTGGCAATATCACCTACCCCATTGACACTTATTGAAGCGTCAAAGCAAGCGCACTTTAAGCGAGATGCACACGCTTCAGTGATGAAAGAAGCATGGGACGCGCTATCCAAGATAGCCCTAACTACGATATAACCACCATTGGGAGACGACAAGACTGCTAGACATGTGGCTAACAGAACCCCTGAAGGATGGAGCAGAGACACGGTCAAAGTAGTGCTAGACACAACTTGGTCAGCAAACGTTGACCCCGAAGCCTTGAGTTCAGCGGTTTCAGAAATCTGTGAACGAGACGGAGATGGACGGGCATTTTTGAAATGAAGTAAAGTGTGGTGGTACTTAGAGCCACACGTTTTGCACCTATTTTTGCACCATCCAGAATGTTTATGTTGGAGGCACGAAAGACAACATTTTTTATTCTTGAGACTTTAAAATCGAGCCCTAGGGTCCTTACTCAGCCACGCCGGACACTTGAGAAGCACATGGGTCCGGGAATCGCAATGAAGGCAACGTGAATTAGATGAATCCCGTTGCGTAACCTCCGCAGATAACGTGGACACAGCAAGAGGAGTAGCCTTAGAAAAGAAAACCTTCTGAGTTTTCTGGTGGCTAGTGCTAGGAAGAGCAGGCAAAGCCGATTCCAAAGATGCCTGTTCTTTTTGTCCGCCATGGCGGTTAAAAATGTCATAATTTCTTTTAGAGAAGTGAGATTTTCTTTGTCCGTAACAGACACCTCAAAGCGTTCACGTAATGATAAATCCAGCCTTGACAATACAAAAGACGCATATATTGCTTGATATATATCAGCAATGTTTAGGAGCTGACAACGCTGAAAAGTTAACATTGAAGCTGTCTACCACTTTTAATGGACGCAGCTGATCGCATAGAAGCAGCTGATAATTGAAGCAGATTGGTACAATGGACCCGGGCGGCCAAACGAGGATTGTGATAATGGCTTTTAAGAGTTGACAGTGCAAGCTGATAACTATCGTCAACTATGGGAAGCGCGGCAACCTTCTCATAAGCATCACCTTTAAGATGAGTCAATAAATATAACAATTTCTGCTTTGGGGTGAGGGCAGGACTTTCGTCCACTAATGTGGTATACTTCGACGAAAACTCGGACCAACATTTGGACTGGCCATCAAAAAAAAGTAAAGAAAGCTTCGGCAACTCATGAACGAGAACACCTGAGTGCCCACCACTTGCCGATGAAGACTGACCGGAACCAACCGGTATCTCTGGTTTAGTTAGTTTTGACGCTAAAACGCTTCCCCGGACATAAATATCTTCAATTTGCGCTACCACTGAAAAAATGTGGTCCTCGTCCAATCCCTCGGGCAATGACTCTGCCGATAGGTAAGGCTCTACCTTACCTAGAAGATCCTGATATTTTTGGACAACCTGGAGGCCAAGATACCGGCTTCATGTTGATCCACGACTCTCAATTGCGGCAACCCTTCCAACCTATTTATTAAGTGTTGCAACGCAAGTATTCCCAACGAAGTGGTCCGGTCAAAAGCTGCCAGCGACAATTTAGGAGGCATTATGATTTAAAGAAGTTCGTGCAACCGACAACCACCCTGGACGATTGAATTAGAAATTAAACAATATAGTCACGACCCAGACCTAGCCTAACAGTAATCTAGATAAATCGGCCTCTGAAATAAACTAGTTTTCATGAACAATGCCGAACATAGTAAATACAAAAGTAAATTAGTGCAAGGCAAAATACAATTTACACAATCCAAAAGGCTAATAGTACAAAACACAATAAATCACATACTCAAAAAATGCAAAGGATTAATTTCCACAGTGCAAAAGCACGAAAAAAACCCAACAGGTTGCACAATATCAAAGCATATACGGTGCAAAATAATGGTACACAAAATTGTGCACAAAGAACATATGTAATACAAACTAGAATAAATGCACAAAAATACACTAATACACAACAAGGTACAATATACAAAAATTCCACAGTTAACGATACAAATACAATAACTTAGACACATTAAATGGAAAAATTTATCATGGTCAACGTGGCGTGTATGGACAGGATATCGCGCATATGCCAAATATAAACCGCACCAAAAAAGTAATAGTCAATTCCAAAAAAAATTAAATATAAATGCAGGCTGTACCGAAAAAACCAGGTAACCTAGAAACCAACCGTACCCCAAACGCCTTACACATTCGCAAGCACGTAACACGTCAACTTCACGTGTAAAGCAGACCATAGCAGGACGGGTACAAACTTCTGATGAATTGACCGAGTAATCAAACGATTACCATAAAAAATCATAGTGCAAGAATTTGACACAATATTCGCTCACCTGGCCCACGTACACGCGACGAAACTGCTCAACATACCAACCAACAGCATTAGATGCAAAATAATGGTCCTAACTACCTATCGTACCAATGTGTATCCGTGCCACAACATGCAAATAACGATCATTGTTATAATTTTGAGACTAATAGCATGCAAAAATCCACGAGCAGGCACAAAAAAACGAAACAGCACGGCACGTTGGTGATTAGAATAAAAATCGCAAAGCGAAAACTGGCTTGTAACCCATTTACCCAACACGGCCAGCATCAACATGAAAATTACAAAGCACGTGCTCCCATTCGAAACGGCAAGCAATTAAATGGAAAAAACTAGCAAATTCATAACCCTCTGGTAGTATAATATGTGCGATATTATTTTTAAAGATTGACACTCTGCAGGTAAGAAGTTTATTCTTGCAGTATAAATTTAACTTCTGGTGAGCTCTTTAAGCAGTGCAACATGCAGAATTGCTAGCAGCCAAATAATTAGAAAAAAAATGACTTACCGAAATCTCATGAATGGTTGATCTTGGCACACAGGCAGAAAAGACTGGTTGGAAAAAAGGGATAGGTCACATGGGATGGATTTCTACCTGACAAAAAAGCCGGCTCGTGGATGTGAACACTACAGTGGTTGGCGCATGACAAACAAATTCAGGCCCGATGCATGAATTGACTTTGCAAAAGCCATAGTGCCAACCTCGGAAAATTAATAATTGACCGGTTCGATATTCGAAATATCGAACAACTGCCTATAAATAGATTTTCGTCTTTTACTGCATAACCACACATGGTAATGAAAATATTTACTGGCTATCGCATCACCTCAAAGGGGCCTCATCTTTACATGTTATAGAATTTATGAAATTACACAATAATATTTAGGTAAATTTAGACCCATTACAATGGGCAACTCTTATACCCTGCACATATAATTCTCGCGGTTCTACTAAAACCTCTCGTGGCACCGGAATGTCACGTAGACCAACCATTCGGCAATTTACTAATACCTCACTTAAGGGTGGTAACGCTTGCTCGGAAGCATTCATGACACGCCAAAATTCTGCATCATTCCCGACAAAATTACAACGAGTTATAGGTTGATCAGGCCCACAATCATTAGTGATACCAGTGGAGATTACCCTGCAATCCTCTACACTGGAGTCGAGTGATATGACTACCAAGTTATTACTCAAACTCAAGCGTCGTGATGGCAAGTCTATTATTGCACCCAGTGACTTTAGTAAATCGAGGCCTAGTATACCATCGTAAACATGAAAAAACTATCATCCCTTGGTACTACAAGAAAAGTGTGTACAACTTCAACGCTTCCCAGACGTAACCTCAAATTTTGTGTCCCTTTTAAGAATAAGTTACTTCCGGTAACCCCTTTAGCATTTATAGCAGTTTTATGTGTGACACACCTACTGATACCTTCCTTAATTAAAGAAATACTAGATCCAGTGTATATTATAAATTTACATAATTTCTTTTCAATTTCACCCATAATTACTAAATCATTTAAGCCGTGAGAAGAGATTGTAGGTATCAAATAACTCGTCTGTTCGACCCTGCCGTGCCCTAACAAGTTGAACTGCTGGCGTTTGGGTGTGTATTTTGCTTACTATTGCAGTTACTAACGTAATGCCCCTTAGCATGACAATTATAGCATTCTATGTCTTTCAAAGCCTTTTTTTGTGCATTGTTATTATTTTTATTATTACGGTTCTGATTATAACTGGTACTGCGAGCACTATGTGGCTGAGTTTTACCACTAGCTTCTCTTGATAACTTTTTAAAACAATTCTTAGCTAAGTGACCTACCTTGTTATAGTGATAACAGGTGACACTAGTCACGAAGACATGTCGACTGGCGTTATTTCTCTTACCATGTCCCCATGAAGTATGCTGCTGTTGTCGATCAGCTGAAGCCACAGTATTAGCGATCTGAATTGCCTCCTACATAGTGTTAGGTAATCGGTATCATACTTGCTGTCCCACAACACCTTGTAGGCCATTTATGTATGCAGCTAAAAGTCGACGCTCCGCCTCTTCCTCGATGACTTTCTGCTCCATAGGATCAGCAAAAGATTCTGGGGTTTCATCCCTACGCTGTGTCGCTGACTGAAATGCTGTATAATGATATAGATCTAACTGCTTAACTTTAAATCGTTCAATAAAACACTGTGTTAAAACGTCATACTTTAAATCTGCTTTCTGTAGCTACGGACAACTGTAATAATACAATGCTGCAGGTCCCCTTAATTTTAACGAAACGGTGCGAACCTTATCAGAATCGTTCCAATTGCCTATTGTCGCGGCATCATCAATCTTTTTAAAGAAAGCATGAACAGGAATACCCGTACCATCGCCCCTCCAATTTTCAATTAAGTTTGCTATAGTCAGATCCTTAGTGACAGCAGCGACAGGTAGCAGCAGGGGAAGGACTACTGTGGGTATAATAAGCTGTTATAACCCCAACACACGTACCAACCCGCATAAAAAGTTCGAACACGCCCCAAAATATAGACACGCTGAGTATAGACCCATTAACAAACATCACTTAATTCTTTCTTTAACTTCTTACTACTATTGCCCATCAATAAAGAGCCACTTTAATGAGAGAAATGTTTAATTAATGTGAGTAAAGTAACATTCCCAAATTTAATATCCCAAATTCTGACACCAAATTTGTTGTAACGCCCGGGACTGGGGCCTCACAAAGTGAAAGCCCCAATCATGCGGACAGGATAGCTGTGGGAGTGGCTCGTTATTAAATAAGGCATTTACTTAGAATAACAAAATTTCTTTAATTCATCAAAGCAACTATGTTCGTTATGTCTAATGAAAAGTTTTATCTTAATGAACAAAATGACAATAATTGTTCTCTATAGATTAAAGTGACATTCTCGTTACAATAATTCGATTTCTTACTTGAATATTTTCACTAAGACATAATATTACATTATAAGTTATATAAAAAAATAACATTCATTGTATACTGAATATTCTTATTAAAACATTATAAAAGCTTTACTGACTATATTTCTGAATTTAGAACATTACTACTTTAAAATAGACATAAATAATTGAGATGTCAACCATACATATTTCTTAACAAATTTAGAACACTACTGAGCATTTCTGAGTACAAATAATTCATTTGTCAAAATCGATTAATGCTTTAAGTTAGAACAAAGTAAAACAAAAACAAAGTTGTAATTACGCTTTCGATGTGGTTCCATCGTTGACAGAAGATGTGCGTATAGTGCGCAGAGAAGCCAAAAAGTGAACAAGTGTACAAGTGAGCCTTCTTCCCAGTGCTCTCGTCAGTTTTGTACTCCTCATGTCGCAAAAGTCTGTACGAGTTAACGCCCAAAATTCAGCCAATCAGAACTGGACTTTGCACATGCCTCGAAACTTATCAGGTCACACGAGAGGACAATTTGACATTGATTTTTTGTGAACCAGCAGAACTCGTTCAAAAACACTGACAAGAAGACTATTCTTAGCTTCTTTGGTTGATAACTCACTACACGTGCCACGATAAAATATGGTCAGCACACTTCTTTACAATCGCCCAGTTTGTTCCTTAAAATAATTCTTTCCTTAAATAAAATAAAATAGAATAATAAAATAATACTTTGAGTATGAGTAGAATCCTCATTTACAATTATATATATAAAGTCATAATGTGGAGTGTGCTGGGCACAACAAGCTGATATTCATTCGATCGGTAATTTTCTAGGCGTTCATCATCCACAAACCGTTTTTCTTTATCTTAATTACTCTAATTACTATTATTTTTAACTTCCTACACTAACGCTTTTTGTATGTTTTTCACTATTTTTTATACACGTGTTTGTTATTTTTAACCACACATTTTGGTGTCTTTAGTTTTTCTCTACCATGCACACAAGCATTATAAATTAATTTAAATACAATAATTTATATCGTTACTGAAAAGGGTGTGCTTTTCATGAATGAACTAGTCGCACTCACACAAACCTTTTGTAACGGGACATTTTGGCCTATTTTTGGGGAAATAAAAAATCATTGTATTTTCATAAAAGCAAATAGCAATTTTTACGATATATTAATAATTTGGGAAACGTAAACATAAAGGGACAATAAAGGTAAATTTTGTTGGTAGTGAAATTGGTAGCAGTGATTGAAAATATTGTTCATAACATTATAAAGACGCAGTAAACAACACACGAAATTTGTCAAGGTCAGCTCCAGTGACTTACAAATTGTAAACAAATTATGTAACAACATCGGACCATGTGACGTCAATGTATACGTCAGAGACCATCCCCGCTGTGGAATTCGGGCGTGTAAACCAAACCTTATGCTGGCGTAGTGATACAAACATAAGACAATGGAAATTTGTAAAAAGGCAGCAGCGGCTACACAAAATAGCGCCGTTCGTATAGGCAGTCGGCAAGAAACCATTAACAACTACGGACGCATGTAATCGTCGCGTCCGCCGGCTAGGCGAAGTTTTCGTCGCCCGCAGTATAATAAAATGCCGCAAAACAACAGAAAATGTAAATAACAGTTTTTTAAAGATGACGTAAAATAGAAATTTATACATAACTAACAGTTTTTCATTACACAAGAACAGTTTTTCGGAAATTACCAGTTGAAAACTTAACAATGTGCGCGTAAAAGTGTGACGCCTTCAAGACTCAGTTGAACAGCTAAGTAGCGAATGTATACATGAATTTTAACAAGGGCTACTCAAAACTACTTTGAATACGATGAAATAAACTTTTAAACAAAAACAAAATGAGATCTCTAAGGGCATAAAGTAACTCTGTGTGTGTGCGTGTGTGTGCGCGCGCGCGCGTGTGCGTGCGTGCGTGAGCAAAAGTATGTAGACAAAGAAGGCTGTTTTTTTTTTAATTTAGTTATATTTAATATCTTGATTTTCTTTTTTATTTGAAAATTTTATACCATGTTTCAATTTTATTTTATGCGAGTTTTAGAATGGGAATTTTATAATAATGGGAGTGGAACCATAATTAAATGTTAATAAAAACTAATTATGGATAATAAGTAAAGCTTTCTTTATTTCAAACAGCCATAATTCTGTTCTCCTGTGTTTGCCGAAAAGGACCCGATTTTGGTAAGTACATAGGTTTTCAGTTGGCTAACTTTAAAGATGGTGTCTGCATACAGACGTCAACAAATGGTTATGTACAGATAGACAGCTGTTAAGATGCGGCCCGATATGACCAAAAAAAATGTTAATGTTAGGAAGAATGATGCTTGTGGTGCTATTGCCAGGATGCAGAATAATGACGATAGTGGACTGTATAATACATTTATTAAGATTGTTGTACACTAAATTCTGAGCGCTGATGTTGGCTATGTCTGGTTGAGATTTAAGTTTTAAATGAACGTGTCGCTAAGAAAGCTAAATGGTAGATGAGGCGCAAATGTGCGGCACTCAAACTACATCAAGAAATGTTAAGGCCTAAGGCCTATACGAATGTCGTAGATTGTCGTCAGACTTGAGGCGCGAGTACGCGGCACTCAAATTACATGGAATCGAGAAATTAGCAGTGTATCGCTAATTGGTGCAAGTATGCACGAAATGTTGTGGCCTAAAGCCTACAATGATTGTCTGACGACAAGAAAAATGATGTATGACAGAACAAGCGAGCAAACGTAATAACGTCTGCCGCCTGCCGTAGCTCGGACAACTGTAACGTTGAACGTTGTATAAACATGATAGCGCAATATCAGAAAGCACAGATTAGCCAACCTATTAATGCGAAAATTACCACATTACTGTCCATAACTGCCCGCAAAAATCAAAGGATTTTTTAATACATTTTAATAACTAATTATAGAAAAATACAGAGTTCTTAATAATAAAGTCAATCTCAATAAGTTGTACTGAACCTTGAGTTTGAATCTTAGATAACAGTTATGACATTAACTGTGTAGAGATAAACTTGAATGATGATAAGAATTGAACAGGCCATAGTCGGCTTGCAACCTGATTATACACTGATTATACATTTGAGTATAAATGCAAGATTAGCAATGTATTGCCAATATATATTGTATGTAATCGGTGACTCATCACATGATGGGCCCGATAAATTGTAACATTTGTGTAAGTCACACAGTGGCGGCCCGTGCTTAGGTTGCACGGTTGCACAACCCCCATTAAATCCTGTAATTTTAATTGCATTTTTAATCCTGTAAATCCCCCATAAACTGTATTTTAAATTATAAAATTATGAAAACAACAATAATTAAGAAGTGTTTTCAAGCTAAATAATCGTAATTAATCATTTGTTGATTGAAAAGTGCAGAGCACTTAATAAAAACCGTACACGCTCTCGCCGCGGTGTACTATGAGTGTGTACACCAGCTGTGACGCGCTTGGTATATGGAGAAACACAATGTAGTTTTGCACTGGCTGGCTACACTAGGGTGTTCCTATTACATCGCTATAGCTTCGCCTGGTGTGATTAGGGACTGCAAACTCCGCTTGTCAGTCACGGCGCCACCAGTTTGTTGGAATTTGTATGGTTATGTTGTTTTATTAGTTCAGTTCATTAGTGACGGTCGAATTTTTTGTGAAGTTTATTGTTAGTGTCAGTTAAGTGCTAGTACAATTCATTGTTAAATATAAATAACAGTGCATATTAAAGGATTAAGGCGTCATAGTGTAAGATATTCGTTATATATAACTCGTAGGACGCAATGAATTCTGTCGAAAACTTAACGAAAACACCGTTCAGTTTACGTCCAATTGAGGAAAAAATTGAAATTAGAGAGTAGGTAGACCTACACCAGATCTTTCAAGTTTTAATCAAACTGTAAAGTCAGGTAATAGAATTTTTAATCGTAAATTTAAAACAGACTTATACAATAAATATTCCTTGTTATGTGGGTGTGACACTAAAATTTCATTATTTTGCTTTCCTTGTATATTGTTTGGAGGGAAGGAGACTTGGACTAAGACTGGATTTAAACACTTAAACCATTTTAATGGCAGAACTAAAAAACTTGAGGCTTCAGGTACCCACATAAAAAATAGTTTACAGTTAGCATTGTTAGGAACAACTAACATAGCAGAACAACTAGATACAGCTTATAGGAGAAATATTGTAGCTCACAATGAACAAGTTAAGCAGAATAGATATGTGCTAAGTATTATTATCAAGTGTATTCGTTTCTGTGGTGTGTTTGAACTAGCTTTAAGATGCCACGATGAGTCTAAAGAATCAAATAATCCAGGGATTTTTAGAGGGTTAATAGATTTTAGTGCAGAACTAGATACAGTTTTAAAAAACCATCTTGAAACTTCAGCAGTATTTAGGGGTACTTCTAAAACCATTCTTGATGAGTTAAAACACCACAAAATAAATAAAACTCCCCAAAAGCTCATTACACAGACATATGATGGAGCATCTGTAATGGCTGGAACTTCTACTGGTGTACATGCAATTGTACAAAATTGTTATGCCGATGCCGAATATGTTCATTGTCATGCACATCAGCTGAATTGAGTTGTGATGAAAGCTGCATCAATAAACAGGGAAGTTCGAGTTTTCTTTGCCAATGTTCAAGGTTTTTGCGCTTTTTTCTCAGTTAGTCCGCAAGAACATCAATACTAGATGCAGTAGTAAAAAAGCGGTTACCCAGATCTGTACTTACCAGATGGAATTTTCAATCGAGAAGTGTCACAACAATTTATGATCACAGGCAGGACCTAATACAGTGCATGAAAACAATATTAGATTTTGATCACTTAAAAAATGACAGTACTCTTTCACAGGCTTCTGGCCATTTAAAAGTTTTAGTAAGTCAAAACTTTATTTTTGGCTCTCATTTTTTAGAAAAATGATGCCACTTACTGACATACTCTTTAATCAGCTCCAGAAAGTAGACATTGATCTCACTGTTATAAAACGGTCTCTTACAAGTTTTGAAGAAAATGTGTTGAAAATCAGAAATAATATTGACACAGACACTGGAGAGCCACAACAGTCATCACAAAGTTCACCTCCAAAGAAAAGGAAGACTGACAAAACTGAGTGGAAGAGACAGGCGAAGGAAGTATGTGATGTGATTATATGCCAAATAAAGGAACGGTTTAGATTCACGAGCCATCTCGTAGGAGCATCTTTGTTCATGTCAGAAAAGTTTCCAGATTATGATTCTAAATTTCCAGAAGACACTGTAAAAACTGTGTGCAATGGTTACAATTTTCTCAATTTTAAAAAACTTTGTACGGAACTTGCAACAATCTATAGTGCAACTGATTTTAGAAGACTGTCAGGGGCTGTTAGTTTGTAATCTTTTTTCAAAGACAATAAGTTAGATGAAACTTTTAGTGAAGCTGTAAAACTCTTAGATATTTTGATTGCAATACCAATGACCTCTTCTGAACCAGAAAGATGTTTTTCGACGCTAAAAAGAATAAAGACATTTCTAAGGAACACCATGTCGCAAGAGAGGTTGTCTGCATTGGCCATGCTCTCAATAGAAAGAGACCTGATCATGGAAATTCCTGATTTCAATCAGAAGGTGATTGAATAATTTGCCCGTCTGAAAGAAAGGCGGATGGGTTTTCTTTTCAAATAAGGGTAAGTGACAAAATTATTCCCAAGTATAACTATATTTTTCAATATTAATTATGTATACACAGTAAAATAGTTTATCTAAAGTGAATTAATACTAAAATAAATAGGCCTGTTATTACGTTAACTAATTTCAAAATACAGTAATTTCAATACATTTTTTGGATGCTGTTACACAGAAAATGTTATATTACCGTATAAGTCATAATTCTGAATTAAATAAAACAATACTAACTTTATTATTCAGTCATATAAACTTAGTGATATTTTACCATTTTCTATTTAAACAATTTAATACCACCCACCCACAACTGCAACCCCCAAAATTTTCAACCACCAGCCGCCACTGAAGTCACAATGGTTATCTTGAACCAGATAAGGCCAGTAGACCTATACAATAGTATGAATACAATGAACAAACAAAATTGTTATAAAATTATACATGTAAAGACAAGCTATACATAGTTGAATGATTGTAAGCACAAAGTGTAATGACATGTATGTCATAATTAAAGCATGAATAATAATTGTGCAATACATGATCACAAAATACAAATACAAAATACAATATAAAAATATAGGCGTGGCGTATGGTTATAGACAGTAGATGCGGATAAAACAATGTGTTTTACATAGATACAAGTTATACATAATAAATACAATAGAAATTGGTTTAGATAATTACAAATATATGAGTAGAAGGCACAATAGCATAAGTGACAAGTACAACAATGTGGTTATACAAATGTAATACATGGTTTGTACAGCTGCAGACCATGCGAATATTATACCAAAATTTTTACATAAAAACAATAGTAAGCAAATACATGAGGCATAAATCAAATGTTGCATATACGAAAATACAAAATAATAATTAAAGCTTTGCATATTAAATAAACTGACACTTGCTTGAATAAAACAAACAGTTTCTGAATCAAAAATATACAAATTAAAGCTTATGCTAAAAACAAAGGTGCTTATAACTAACAAAGTCTTCTTTGAACATCTGACTTATGTATTACAGATTACAAATATATACAAAGGAAAATAAACCCTTTTTTTACTGTTCGTCCCTAGTAGGGACCAAACATAATTTATGGATTGGTCTGCGATAGGTGCCAGTAGGCGTGCGAACGTCAACTACTCTAATTAAGTTGTCTGGGCCGGGAAATGTGGCGGTAATTACACCAAATTTCCACGCTAATGGAGGTAAGTTATCCTCAATCAGTAAAACCAGGTCACCAATGGAAACGTTGTCCTAGGCGAATTTCCATTTGTGACGTTGTTGTAATTGATGTAAGTAGTCGCGAGACCAAGCTTTCCAAATGACTTGGACAAACTTCTGGAGAAGTTGCCAACGTCCAAGACGAGAGATGGGAATGTGAGATAAGTCTGGATCAGGTAACGCCATTAATGGTGCGCAAATCAAAAAATGGCCAGGTGTAAGTGGCACCGGATCATTTACATCCGATGAAACGGCAAATAATGGACGTGAGTTTAGACATGCCTCTATCTGAGACAAAACTGTCGTAAACTCCTCGAAGGTGAGTATAGACTTGCCTACCACGCGGCGCAAGTGATACTTTAAACTCTTTATACCGCTCTCCCAAAGACCACCAAAATGAGGTGATGAAGGCGGAATAAATGACCATGTAATACCCTGAGAGGTCGTAAAGGATTGGACTGATGAGGTGGCATCCTTATTATGTTTAAAAGGAATAAATTCCAAATGTTTAGTACCAAGCCACGTGTTATTCAATCAAATATATTGGAACTTACCGTCTGCGGCTTTTAGAAACAGCGTCTTTACAAAATTGACATGTTTCGGGACACTTGTCCCATCATCAGAATTTAAAACAATCGCGTATCATTTAAAGTTGATGCACTTGTCAATCACTTAAAACATTAAAATCCAATATGAAACAAATAACTTAAAATAATATGATACTAAAATGTTTAAAACGAGTGCGAAGGTTTACCGATGTACATCGTATGGAGACCGACCGCGCACTAATTTACGTCTCGCTCCCACCACGACAATAGCGCAAGGCAGTGTTGTACAATACATTTGACTTGAAAACCAATTTATCATTTAAAACATGCGGCTTGGTATCAGTATTGTTGTACGCTTTATAAATTTCGTACTCTTCAAGGGCGTTCAAATATCGCCCTTTCTTACATATGTGAAGGGGTATCAAATTAGTTTTAAAATTAGTGTAGTTATGATTCTCGGAAATGAGGTGTTCTGCAAATTTTGACTTGATATTGCCAAAACTGTGAAAGTGTGTAGGCGGCCTATGTTCTGTAAATCTTTTTAAAAAACCACGTCCTGTCTGGCCCACATAAAAGGCGTCACAATCGTCACATATCAATTTGTAAACACCAGTTTTGTGTTCAAGGCTGGTAGTTCTGCGGACACGAAGATTATTCATAATACTATTAGTGGTCTTATAAGTGACCTTGATATTAATGGTTTTACTAAAAATTGACCCAAAAATCTGAGGCATAAGGTATGTGTACGGTGCTGCAATGTATTTGCGTGTTGTATTTTCGCGTGTTTTATGTCCGTTAATGTTACTATGCCCCTTCTTATGTTTTCGAAGGATGCTGTTCACCATATTGACATCATAACCATTAGCAACTGCAATGTGTTTAATGGTGTCTAATTCCTCACGTATTCTTTATCACCGTGGGGCAAAGATAAAAGTCTATAAATCATACTGTGGAAGGCAGCTAATTTCTGTGATAAAGGATGAAAAGACTTAGCATGTATTACAATATCAGTCGTTGTGGGTTTTCTATAGATGTCAAATTGTAACTTTTTATTATTGTCCTTAGCAACAGTTAAATCTAGAAAATTCAGTTTACCATTGTCTTCACTTTCAAGTGTGAACTGCATTTTGTCATTGATATTATTCAAATAATTATGTAAATTATCAATTTGCCTTTGTGTACCTTTGTATATTAAAAAAGTATCATCAACATACCTGCCGTAAAATATTATGTTATTCTTGTGTTTGTTATTAGTGAGAATGAATGAATTTTCGAAATTATTTAGGTATATATCTGCAAGAAGACCTGAAAGTGGAGAACCCATTGCTAACCCATTTTGTTGGCTGAAAAATTGATTATTGTGGGTAAAATAATTTTGATCAAGAACTAACTCCAAAATGTGCATCAATTCATTTATACTATTAATATCCAATTTATTAGTATTAATAAGGTTAATCCTAAGTATACGCAAGGTCTCAGCTACTGGTATATTCGTATACAAGTTCACAATATCAAAGGAAATAAGTTTGTAAGCCGGTTCAACTATTAAATTTTTAACCTTATTCACAAAGTCAACACTATTAATTAGACTATGATCATTAATTATTTGTATATTGTGTTTTATTATGGTGACTAGTTTTTTAGCCGTTTTATACCCCGGAGCAGTGGTGAAATTTACTAATGGTCTCAAGGGGATAGCATCCTTGTGGAGTTTGGGTAATCCTGTCAAAACGGGTGCTTTTGAATTTATAGGTTTCAAAGACCTTGTTTGTTCATCAAACAAATGGGTGCATCTGTTTATACATTGATTTAATTGTTTTACATAATTTTCAGTTGGGTCAGAATTTAGTAAACCAATGTTGTTGTTAATAATGAAATTTTGTATTTTATTGTTATAATCTTCTCTGTCCATAATAACCACAGTGTTACCTTTGTCAGCTTTAGTGACGAGAGCTTTATTGTCAGATAATTTTTGTTTTAATCCTATTAAAATTTTCCGTTCTTTATTATAATTATTATTTGTTAAAGGAATATAGGAATGAACATTATTATACCAATTTTTAATGATTTTATTGAATTTTTCGTTTATTAAGAAACGTGTCTGGTCTTGATCTTTTTGGTCAACCATTGCCTTAACAACAGTCTCTGCATTGATAATTTCTGCAATAATTTGCTTACGATCAAGACTCGATTTGTGTACGGGAAGATTATATTTCAAACTTTTACTCAATAAATCAGTTTCATCAGTATTTAAAACAAGGGACGTTAAATTCTGCAACCGCGTATAAAATTTGTGTTTACATTTGATATTGCTGGATATCGGTAACTGATCATTCAACAACCTTTGTAGTTTATCTGATTGTTTTATACGCATTTGATAAACTATTCGCCTGACGTCATTGTTTATAAAATCCAGATAATGATTCAGTACGGCTGGATGCGTGTTATCTAATAATTGTAAATGTAATTTGTATAATGTATAATTTAGGTTTGACTTTTTAATGTATAGAGATTTAATTTCTTCTTTAACTCTGTAAATTTCTGCATTAATTTATGCAGCCAAAACTGGTGTTTACAAATTGATATGTGACAATTGTGACGCCTTTTATGTGGGCCAGACAGGACGTCGTTTTTTAAAAAGATTTACAGAACATAGGCCGCCTACACACTTTCACAGTTTGGACAATATCAAGTCAAAATTTGCAGAACACCTCATTTCCGAGAATCATAACTACACTAATTTTAAAACTAATTTGATACCCCTTCACATATGTAAGAAAGGGCGATATTTGAACGCCCTTGAAGAGTACGAAATATATAAAGCGTACAACAATACTGATACCAAGCCGCATGTTTTAAATGATAAATTGGTTTTCAAGTCAAATGTATTGTACAACACTGCCTTGCGCTATTGTCGTGGTGGGAGCGAGACGTAAATTAGTGCGCGGTCGGTCTCCATACGATGTACATCGGTAAACCTTCGCACTCGTTTTAAACATTTTAGTATCATATTATTTTAAGTTATTTGTTTCATATTGGATTTTAATGTTTTAAGTGATTGACAAGTGTATCAACTTTAAATGATACGCGATTGTTTTAAATTCTGATGATGGGACAAGTGTCCCGAAACATGTCAATTTTGTAAAGACGCTGTTTCTAAAAGCCGCAGACGGTAAGTTCCAATATATTTGATTGATCCTTATTATGCCAAAGATTGTAAAGGTCATGCAAAACATTGCGGGCCTTCCTAAAGTTCGTGCCATTATCAGAATATAAGTGGCTGGGTATGCCCCTACGGGACATGAAACGACGTAAGGCAGCTATAATCGCGTTGGCTGTAAGGTCGGAAACTAATTCCAAATGAATGGCCCTGGTTGCTAAGCAGATGAACAAAGACACATACGATTTTGACAGAGTCCTAGATTTCTGCCCGCCATGACGAATCATGAAGGGACCACCATAGTCAACTGCGCAGAATAGAAACGGCTGCGAAGGAGTGACTCTGGGAGATGGCAAAATACCAAGCCTCTGAATCTGATGTTTGGCACTAAACCTGAGACACTTGACGCATCTACGAATGATGGAGCGAATGACTATCTTGGCGTTAATGATCCACCAACGTTGACGAAGTGAGTGATGCACGAGTTGAGCACCAGCGTGGAGTAGACGAATGTGTTCGCGTTCAATAATAAGGCGAGTAATATGAGCCGATGGATGCAAGACAATAGGATGCTTATTGTCATAAGGTAGTTGCGACTGCTGTAATCGTCCGCCGATGCGTATTACGCCAGACTCATCAAGGAACGGGTCCAGAGAAGACAACTTGCTCCTGATAGAGACAGAAGACCCATTACGCAGACAATTAATCTCGGCAGCGAAGTGGATGGACTGAGATTGTTTTATGAAAAAATTTAGAGTGGAATGAATTTCAACGGGGGTAAGAGCGCCCGATATTTTCTCAGCCTTGGAGAGTCTAATGTTTTTGATGAATCGAAAGCAGTAAGCGTATACGCGAGTCAGACGGTGCAACGAAGAAAAGTCCTTAGAAAGATCAATAGCCAGGGTAGACATTAGAGAAAGTTTGGGGGTTTGTTTTTCCTCCGCAGTGAATTCAGAAGACGACAGATTAGAAGGTAAAAAGGGTGGAAAAAGATTGGACTCGGAAGATTGAGACAAACAAGCGGGACCATGCCACCAAAGCGAACAATCACACAAAACGTCGGGGTGACATCCCCTAGAAATAATATCAGCAGGATTATGTCGAGAATTGATGTGATGCCATATGTAGGCTTCCGTAAGACGCTGAATCTCGGCAACACGATTAGCGACGTAAGTTTTCCACCTAGAAGACTGGGCATGAATCCAGTAAAGGGACACCATAGAGTCAGAATAGAGGTGAACACTATTGATAAAGGAATGAAGAGCAGGGGCGACCTTGAACAAGAGTCGCGATAACAACAAGCAAGCGCAGAGTTCAATGCGAGGTAATGACACCTGTCGTAGGGGGGCTACGCGAGATTTAGAACACAGAAGGTGACAAGAGGCCGATGAATCTTGATAAATGACTAATGTAAACGCAACACCCATATCCCCTTTCAGAAGCATCCGAAAACCCATGTAATTCAACTATCCTTGCTTTAGACTTGCAGCGAATAGAACGTGGGACAATGATTTTACTGATCAGACATTATTTATCGCATAATGAATGCCAATTCAAGTGTAGTTGCCCGGAGATTGGCTCATCCCAACCAAGATTGCACAGTCAAAGTTGCTGCATAAACTGTTTGTACAGGAAAACAACGGGTCCGACGAGTCCGAGTGGGTCGTATATACCTGCGATAATCGATAGGATTTTCCTCTTAGAGATGCTTGATTCAACGGGGAATGATCTGATGTCAATCAAAAATGAATCGGTAGTGTTATTCCAGAGAATGCCCAAGGTACGCACATTACCCTGTTTGTTTAAAGGGAGTGATAAATTGTCATGATCTGCGACCACATTGGATTCATTTGATGCCCATTTATGTAGAGTAAGACCGTATTGACTCAACAACTTACCTAAGTCAGATTTCAACTTGGTCAGATCAGAAATGGTGTCTGCACCGGTTAACAAATCATCGACATAGAAATCATTGGTTATAGCTGACTTTGCGTCAGGAAAAGAAGTTTGATGATCCTTACCAATCTGATTAAGACAGCGGGTAGCCAAAAACGAAGCACTAGCAATGCCGTATGTTACAGTTCGCAGTACAAAATGTTTAAACTGTTCGAGGGGAGAGTCACGCCACAGAATACGTTGATAATGACAATCCTTCTCAGCTACCAGAATTTGTCGATACATCTTCTCGATGTCGGCGATGAGAACATAGTTATGCATACGAAATCGCAAAAGAATAGAAAAAAGGTCTTGTTGGACGTTTGGGCCTACCAACAAAATGTCATTGAGAGAAAGGCCATTGGTAGTTTTGGACGAGCCGTCAAAAACGACACGAAGTTTTGTGGTAGAACTAGAATGTTTAAAGACGGCATGGTGAGGCAGATAATAAGTATTTGAAACACCTGAATTTATGGAGCAATCGTCGACAAGCGTCATGTGGCCAAGATCCTTATACTCCTGTATAAAGTTTGCGTATTCGCGCGCAAGCTTAGAATCACGCATGAACCGGCGTTCTAAACTCAAGAATCTCGCTTCAGCGCTAGCATAGGACTCACCCAACTGGGGATTGTCAGACTTAAATGATAGCGCAACAACGAACATACCCTCTTGATTGCGATGAGTAGACTTAACGAAATGCTCCTCACAAGCTGACTCGTTATTAATGGGTGTATTATCAGGGATAGTTTCGGTCTCCCAAAATTTCTCGAGAGACGCTAGGATTTGACTGTCGTTGTTCCTAGCCAGGAACGAAACAGCAGGACCCTTATAATAGCAGTGTTTGGGCAGATTGCCTGCAAGAATGTAGCCTAACTTTGTTTCCTGTATAATAGGAAAATGAGAACCGCGTACATATTTGTTAGGTAAAATTAAATCTAAATAAAATTGCGCTCCTAACAGTATATCGATATCAGCTGATATGTTGAACTGTGGATCGGCGAGGTAAACGTTATCTGGGACATTAAACTGATTTATGTCAAAAGATTGTGCTGGCAATTTATGGGTTAATGCAGATAAGACAGCACATTTTGCCTCGAAGCTAAATCTTTGATAGCGGGAAATAATGCGTATAGACGCAAGATTAGTGGCACAACACGCGGTGTTATTTATACCTGTTATCGGTATGTTAGATTTAGTCAAGTTAAGCCGTAATTTCTTGGCAAATGATTCCGTACAAAAATTTGTCTGTGAACCCGCATCCAAAAGAACTCTTGCGGGTTGTCTGTTGCCAGCCTGGTCAATGACAAACACAATTGCTGTTGATAAAAGAATATTATTTGTAGATTGTAATTTAAGTGAACAGTAGTTACTGCTGCTGGCAGAGACTGGCTTTGACACATTGTTTATGTGCAACAATGTATGGTGTCGTTTTGAACAGATCTTACATGATTGTTTAATCTTACAATTAGATGAGAAATGATCTGGTCTTAAACAATTTGTACAGAGTTTATGATTTAATATAAATTGCCCTCGTTCTGATGTGCTTAATGCACGAAATTTGTCACACATGTAAATTGGATGACTAGATTTACAGCATAAACATGAATAATTATTTGACGCTGAGTGATAACTTTTAAATGCAGTGCTGCCAGCAGCGTTTCGTGATTTATGTTTGTCAGATTTATTATTGAATCTTAAAGTTGACTTGTTGAGCTGCTGTCCAGCATCGATAGGCAGTGTATTTTCTAGCAACTGTCTACGTGCGTTTAAAAACTGAGTAAAACCTTGAAAGTTAGGAAGATTATCAGGGTCTATAGACTCCTTCCATAATTTAAAAGTAGTATGGTCGAGTTTCGCTGACAATAATTGTACAGTGATAAGCTCGAATGAATCCACTGACAGTTGCATGGCCGCCAGTGAATTAACGGAAGACGTTATTGTATTTATGAACTCTGCCAAATTTTGACAGAGTCCTTAACTGTTGACTTTACTTCAAGTAAATTCTGAATATAATACTTAGCTAGTATGAATTTGTTGTCATATCTAGCGGACAGCAAACTCAACGCTATCGAATAGTTTTCGTTACAAATAGGTAATGCCTTAATTAAATCTAGCGGCTCATTTTTCAGAGACGAATACAAATAGTGTAATTTCTGCACTGAGGTTAAATCAGATCTGGCGTGCACCAAGTCCAGAAATATTGAATAGAAGTGCTGCCATTCTAAGATATTACCTGTGAAGCAGGGCAAACTTATCGGTTTTAATTGTATGTTGCTTGTTAATACGGGAGATACAGTCTGAACGTTGAAGCTTTCTATCAACTGCAAGATATTGGCTTCTGTTGAATATAACAGTTCTTCAACCTCAATTCGGTCTTCTTGAGCAGCGTTTATGTCTTTAGCAATGAGTTCAATTTCGGACTGTACCTCATCGTATTTTGTTGCCAAACCTTTTAGACTTTCGAGTCTAACTGTTAAAAAATGTTTGGTGTTAGTGTTTTTATCAAAGCTAATGATAGCCGAATTAATACGCACTATGGCAGACTTTATGCCGCCTCTCTTTCTGACGAACACTTTGAGGCCTTCTTCAGCCATTGTACGCACCTGTTAATGATGTGGTACCTGCTATGCGATGTCCTGGAGCGTCGAAGTCGTGGAGAAGATGGCAAACACACAGACCGTAGAGATGACTGCTCAAACTGGAGTGTAGACGCTAGCACATGGATGTTCTTGCAATGATGTCGTCACGAGGCTCAATGGCGATGAAAGAAATGCTGAAGTAAGTCGCGAGACGGTCGGATCAGCGAATGTGCTGAATCGCCCGTGATGGCCAGAAATTGGGGCAGAAAAATGATGAAACGGCTAGAATATGTTGCAAGAGGTGAATGACGAATCCAGGCACGGAGCGACCAAAAAAATGTTAAGATGCGGCCCGATATGACCAAAAAAAAATGTTAATGTTAGGAAGAATGATGCTTGTGGTGCTATTGCCAGGATGCAGAATAATGACGATAGTGGACTGTATAATACATTTATTAAGATTGTTGTACACTAAATTCTGAGCGCTGAGGTTGGCTATGTCTGGTTGAGATTTAAGTTTTAAATGAACGTGTCGCTAAGAAAGCTAAATGGTAGATGAGGCGCAAATGTGCGGCACTCAAACTACATCAAGAAATGTTAAGGCCTAAGGCCTATACGAATGTCGTAGATTGTCGTCAGACTTGAGGCGCGAGTACGCGGCACTCAAATTACATGAAATCGAGAAATTAGCAGTGTATCGCTAATTGGTGCAAGTATGCACGAAATGTTGTGGCCTAAAGCCTACAATGATTGTCTGACGACAAGAAAAATGATGTATGACAGAACAAGCGAGCAAACGTAATAACGTCTGCCGCCTGCCGTAGCTCGGACAACTGTAACGTTGAACGTTGTATAAACATGATAGCGCAATATCAGAAAGCACAGATTAGCCAACCTATTAATGCGAAAATTACCACATTACTGTCCAAAAGCTATTAATTAATAAATGTTAATAAAACATAACAATGGCGCCCGAACAGGGACAATTTTATATAAAGAAATTTATATAAAATGTAGGCCTACTGGGAGAGCAGAATGGTTGTTTGAGTTAAAAATAAACTTTTTTGTGTAAGTAAAATAGACGTAGATATGGGTTATGTTTTGATAAAGGTAAAATATTGATGTTGATGTTTTGTAGCAGATAAGATGGTTGTATTTAAGTAGAATAAAAAGGGTATTATATAAATAATTTTTGAAATGAATGAAGTATAAATAAGGTACGTAGGAGGTTATGAGAAGTAACGTAAAGTATTATGTAAGTAGAATACATTGTTGTGTGAAAAGTAGATGTTATATATGTTAGTATTTTGATTTAAAAATAATAATTTTACCATTACAAAATGGAGAATAAAGAATTAAGTTTAGAAAACACTCTTACAGAGTCAATGATAGAAGCACAATCTACTCCAATGACAACACGAGTCAAAGAGTTGTCAATGGAAGATGTGTTTAATTTCATGAAAACAATATCTGATAACTTGAGTAGTGTTAACGTAAAATTTGACATTCAGAACAGCAAATTCGATTAACAGAATAGTAAATTTGATATAACGAATACACAAAATGTTAAATTTGAAAGTAACATGAATAAACGTCTGAATGAGATTGATGAACGTTTTAGTACATTTAAAGACCAAATAGTAGAATCAATAAGTAGCAGTTGCGAGAAAAAGATTGATGAAATGAATAAAAATTTAGAACGTAAATTCAATCAGATACTGAATAAGAAGTTAGATGACAATATTAGGGGTATGACAAATATTAATAATGACGAAATAGTGGAAGAGGTAGTGTTAGATAATAAAGTATTGACTAGTGAAGATAATGATGTTAATTACAATTCTGAGGTAAGTAGGAGTGATAATTATGACAATATAAGTGAAAATATGATGTTAAAGAATAATGGGGTAAATATTGAGAGTACTGATGAAGTTTTAGGATGTAATAATGGAATGTTAGTGTGTGTTGATGGGTTAAAGAGAGTGGGTGAAGAGAGTTATATTGTGGGTATGAAGCAGAGGGTAAAATTTTTCCGAGGTGTTAAGGGGGGTGAAGAAAAGTCTTCACGAAGGTATTGGGTAGAAAAGTGTCCTACTGATAATTGTTTTTTGAAGTTTTTTATTGTTCCTGGAGAAATCATGAAATGTTTTAATGAGTTAGTACCCTCTGCATGGAGTGAGAGAGAAAATGTGATATGGTGTTGTGATGAGAGAAAGAGAGAGATAGAGATTTTTGAAATAAATAGAGGTTATGAAAGGATAGTGCAGGTGCTAGATATTGAGATATATGAAAAAAGTAACTTACCGTGTAAAATAGTGATAGATGAATATTTTGATAATGCCTTTGTAAATGATAATAACTTACCTGATGTTTTAATGAATCTAGTAAATGAATATAATGATAAAATTACTTACCTGAGGTTAACCAATAATACTGATGGCGACTGGACAAAAATAACTAATACTGAAAAGGTTTATGCAATAATAAAAGGGAATAATCCTATAAATTATAATGGTAGAATGAAGGACATAGAGTTAATGGGTTATTATAATAATAGAAATAAGAAATTGAGTGTGAGTAAGAATGAGAAGTGTTATAAAAAAATAAGACTATTATACAACGATGGCGGTTAGATAAGAAATCAATAACTGGACATTTTAAATATATTAAATATTTTAATGTATGGTTATGACCTTGCTGAATTTGGAAATGAAGTGTGGTAAAATTGAAAAATAAATGATGAAGATTTATAAATAATTTTTAGTAAAATTAACTGTATTTGTATTGTAACAAGTATGTAATGTAAACAATATGTGGGTAATAGATATTGATTTTAATAATAATAATATTTTATCAGACAAGATAAATAATGAGTTGGTAATTAATGAATTGTAATTGTGGAAGTAAGGTAATTAAAATATGTTGTGTTTTTAATAATTGATTGAAGTAAATAATTTGAGATGATTAAATATTTTTTGTTGGATTGAAAATGTTATCATTGAGTTGTGATGATGAGTGTAATTGGTGTTTGGTGTTGATATTTTGTGGTTATGTCAGTGTGTGAATGATATACTGTGAATATGAATTTTATAATGCAATTTATATAAATCAAAATGTTCAATGTTTAAATAGCAAATTTTAAATGAAATGTGATGAAGAAAATTTTGGAAAAGTTAATGGTATAGTAAATAATAAATAATTGTTAATTAATTAATAGAAGTTCAATTGAAATTAAAATATAATGATTATAATTTTATATGTAAAGGTAAGGATGTAAGGTGTGTAAATTTTTGATCAACCTTAGATGTGAATTGTTTGTTTTAATGAAATAACCGCCATGTTAATTATGAGTATATTGTATGTATTGTGTTAAGAATGAAAATCAATCAAGTAATTAAATATAACCAAACATATAAGAATTCACCATCCGTGAATTGCAGTAGTGGTGTCAGTGTGAACCTTATATGTCTTTTGGTAGTTTCCCCACATTTCGGGCGGTCACGGTTTCACCAGGCCCTGGCCGTGGAATTATGTAAGTAGTTACAAAATTGGTGAACATTGAAATTGAACCAGGGGGGTAACACAGGAAACTACATAACTATGGAACAGCGGCTATCGTCGAAGGTGTCGATAGTGCCGTATTTAAGGGTGTGTGAATCATTTAAGTAGGATTACTGGTGTCCTCGGACATCAGTAATACCGAATTTTTATATAACGCTGAACCAAGAACGGTATAGGCAGCGTCTATACCTTATACATGTAACTTCAGTTCTTGGGGATACAAATGGACGCCACAGTCCACCATCAGAAAACAATAGAGTGTGTGGTAAAGGAGCTGGCCGTTACAAGCCAGGGGCACAGATATAGCATCTGTGCATAAGGCAAACGCTCGATCCGGTTCATCCGGTGGGTGGTTACCTAATTGTAACTGGGTACAAGGGGGGATTTTAAGTAAATGATGTAGTAGGAGGGTAGCTGAAAATTCAGTGAGAGGGTGACGATCTCTGTAAACAGCGGGCGGTCAGGTTATAACACGACTCTGTAGAGAGAGTTGGGGGTTGACAATCCATAGAGCTGTTCAGTAACTGTTGCTATGACTATGACTCAATGAGTAGCGATGTATGTCCCTATGAGAGCAAAACCATTTCAAGTATCAGATTTAAGTGTAGTGAATTCAGATAACATGGTATGAGGATAATGATTATATAATTTTGTGTATTTGTATGAATTGTATATAATATGTTAAGGGTAAGAATTATAAACAATTGTACATTATATAATTTTGAAACATATTCGCAGATTTTATTAATAATTAAGGTTTATAGAATAAATTTTCAATATGGTTAAGATTTTAAATAAATAAATAATGAAATAAATTTGAGATAATTAAAATTTTCAATGGGTTGTAAAAGATAGAAGTTGGGTGATAGTAATTGTTTAAGTAAGACATTTGAATCAGTCCAAGTTGAATATAGATGGGTGTTAAAGAGAATAAGAGATGAAATACAAGTAATGTAGAATCTGAATATTGATAGTGACACAGTAGCTATAGGGAAATATGTAGAATAATGAGTGATATATTGAGGTAATAAATAAATGGAGATATTTTGTAGGTGAAAGTGATGTAATGGGAGAGTAATTAGTTGATAGTGGAATTTTGTAAGGGGGGCGGTGTGATAAGGAGTCCTCAACAAAAAGCGTTGTGGCGGGAGGGGAACTGATTAGCGCCGGAAAGGGTTACCTAGGGGGAGTCCGGGAACCAGATAAGGGAATGAGCTAGTAAGTGGGAATACACATCCTGAGTACAAAGGGGTAGAGAGTATTTTGTTATAAAGGTAGAATGATTCGAAATGAAGTAGAGTAGTAAGTTAGAGGTAGAGAGTGGTTGGTAGATTTTTGGGAGATGGGTGTCATACTAGATAAAGATTTTGTAAGGGAGCGTTAGAGTCATAAAAGGGGTAAGATTATAGGTAAATGCCAAGTTGATAAAGTGAATTGTTATGCATAACTGAGAATAACCCAAGTTAATAAAATGGAATAATCAATGAAATGTTATGTAAAATGAAGGTTGAAAAAAAAAATTAATTTTTCTTGGGAAATTAATTAATAAAAGTTCAATTGAGATTAAAATGTAATTTTTATAATTTTGTATGCAAATGTAAAGATGTAAAGTGTGTAAATTGTGGTCAAACTTAAATGTGAATTGTTTATTTTTAATGTAATAACAACAATGTTTATTATGATGTACTTAGATGATTTTGTGTTAATTTGAGATATAGAATAGGGAGATGTTTAAGGACATAATGTGTTTAGATGTAGTTGATTTGGTTATGTTATGTATTCCTATATATGTTAGAGGTTAAGAGGAAAAACCAGTGCTTCTTAACACAAACCAGCACCGCTAGGGGGAAACAGATCAGTTGGGGATATGGTGTTGTATAAGGCCACTAGTTGATATGTGATTTGTTGTTTCAGTGTTTGGTGATGCTGTGGCGGCGGCCCTGAGCTGGCCAGCGCGTCAGAGCAGGAGCGTTATGTATCTGTCTGACTTTATGGTGTTGGGATCTCGAGAGAGAAGTCCAGTAATGTCATTCAGGTGCGGTCACAGTCATTGGACCAAGGGTGAGTTAATTATATTTTTTGTTTGTAAACCGTAAAGGGGGTTGTGGCGACATATCCTGGCTGATCCCTTTAGCAAGTATGAGTGTGTCAATGAGACTTTTTATGCTTCGGCATAAAACCTCTCATTGAGGGGGTATTGTAACGGGACATTTTGGCCTATTTTTGGGGAAATAAAAAATCATTGTATTTTCATAAAAGCAAATAGCATTTTTTACGATATATTAATAATTTGGGAAATGTAAACATAAAGGGACAATAAAGGTAAATTTTGTTGGTAGTGAAATTGGTAGCAGTGATTGAAAATATTGTTCATAACATTATAAAGATGCAGTAAACAACACACGATATGTGTCAAGGTCAGCTCCAGTGACTTGCAAATTGTAAACAAATTATGTAACAACATCGGACCATGTGACGTCAATGTATACGTCAGAGACCATCCCCGCTGTGGAATTCGGGCGTGTAAACCAAACCTTATGCTGGCGTAGTGATACAAACATAAGACAATGGAAATTTGTAAAACAGCAGCAGCGGCTACACAAAATAGCGCCGTTCGTGTAGGCAGTCGGCAAGAAACCATTAACAACTACGGACGCATGTAATCGTCGCGTCCGCCGACTAGGCGAAGTTTTCGTCGCCCGCAGTATAATAAAATGCTGCAAAACAACAGAAAATGTAAATAACAGTTTTTAAAGATGACGTAAAATAGAAATTTATACATAACTAACAGTTTTTCATTACACAAGAACAGTTTTTCGGAAATTACCAGTTGAAAACTTAACAATGTGCACGTAAAAGTGTGACGCCTTCAAGACTCAGTTGAACAGCTAAGTAGCGAATGTATACATGAATTTTAACAAGGACTACTCAAAACTACTTTGAATACGATGAAATAAACTTTTAAACAAAAACAAAATGAGATCTCTAAGGGCATAAAGTAACTGTGTGTGTGTGTGTGCGTGAGCAAAAGTATGTAGACAAAGAAGGCTGGTTTTTTTTTTAATTTAGTTATATTTAATATCTTGATTTTCTTTTTTATTTGAAAATTTTATACCATGTTTCAATTTTATTTTATGCGAGTTTTAGAATGGGAATTTTATAATAATGGGAGTGGAATCATAATTAAATGTTAATAAAAACTAATTATGGGTAATAAGTAAAGCTTTCTTTATTACAAACAGCCATAATTCTGTTCTCCTGTGTTTGCCGAAAAGGACCCGATTTTGGTAAGTACCATGGGCGTATCCAGCTCAAAACGGAAGGGGGGCAGTTTTCGAAAACCAACCTCTTTGATGGCGGGGGGAGGGTCCATAGTGCCATACTATATAATAAACAATACATAATAAACAATAACATAAGGAAGAATAACATTTATTAAAAAAAATTTTTTAAACAATAGTTTTTAAGGATTAGTTACAAATTTTCTAACTACAGCTCCTTGTTCCTTTTTTGCGAAAACTCGTTGACGATGAATGCTTAGCATGGCTAAGCATTTAACTTATTTTTACCAATACTTATTCTTAACCATGTTTTAATAAACAATAATAAAAGGAAGAACACCATTTATTAAAAGAAATTAATTCTTGAACAATAGCTTGCGAGGATTAGTTGCAAATTTTCGAATTACTGCTTCCATTAATCGCTCCTTGTTTATTAAAACCCATTCACGGTGAATGCTTAGCATGGCTAATCCATTTAATCTATTTTCACCAATAGTACTTCTTAGCCATGTTTTAATTCGGCGAAGAGAACTGAATGAACGCTCTATACTGCTTGTGCAGGGCTGTGAGAGCAATATCAGTAGCGCCTTTCTAATGGCCGGGAAAAACAAATTCGCTTTTTTTTAAAACTTCAGTGATGTCTGATGCTTCTTGTACCTCATTCCACATTTTAAACCACAATTCCCTTTCCCCGTTGATGCCTTCCAAATTGTAAAATGTTGCACAAGATGCAGTACTTTCTTTCCATTCCTCCAATGAAGCATCTCTCATGTTACTCGGATGGAAATGTGTCAATGAAAATGCAAGCGATTTGTCTGAAGAAAATCTAACTTCTAAAGATGATATGATGGAATCCAAGTAAGGAATTATTAGAGACCTTCTCCAAAATTTGGATAGATTTTCAGCAAGAGGATTACTTCTATGCTTTTGTCAGCCAGAAACGCGAGTGGCGGTTATATCAATATTCAAATGCTTCTTTCAAAACGTCATCTGTGATGCTCTCTGCATCTTTCCGATGATCTCTTAGCATGTCGAGAATAGTTTGAATGTGCTGGTTGGCTTTGACTATGTCAAGTGTCTTTAATTGAAGTATATTTGCTATGGGTTGCAGTATAGCGGAATACTTTGCAATTAATGCTACTGAGACAATAAATGAAGATCTGCACGCATGCATGCATTTGATATGCTTTATTTCTGGTTGCTACATTTCCCTCTTCATCTAATATCTCTAATGCTTCAACAATATTGACGAAGTTATCCTTAAAAACATGAATGCTCTTGTACTTTTCTGACCATCTAGTCTCACACAATTTAGGAATGTTTCCAATAAGCTTGCGTCGTAAAACGGACTCGTGAAAAAATGTGATTATCTCCTTGATAGTTCCAACGCAGTTTCGAATTTCTGGGATAAGGTTTAAGTCGTTCATGACCAGGTTTAGCTTGTGCGAGGAGCAATGGAAGTATAAGGCTTTTTTGTACTTTTGCCTCAAGATTGCCTGCACACCCCCTTCTTTGCCAGACACGGTGGAACATCCGTCGAAACCTAATCCCACACACTTATCAGGGTCTAGATTTAAGTTTGTAACTAAATCATCAATAGCTTTGGCAATACTTCTGGCATCAAGTCCTTCAATCTCTACAAAGCCTAAAAATTCCTCTTTGATTTCGTTGGCCTTTTCATCAAAGAAACGTAATCCAATAGACAGCTGTTCTTTTCCAGAAATATCTGCGGTTTCATCAGCTAGAATGCTGTAAGCGCAAGCTTCTTTAACCCTTGTGATGATTTTTTCCCTGATTATAGCACCACAGAGATCAATTATTTCATTTTGAATGATAGGTGATCGGTATGACGCGTTTTTTGGTCCATGCCTTTATAAAAAATTTAGTAAGATTACCAAGAGGTATTAATAGGTTAACTAGGTGAAATATGGTACACATAGTAACTGACCGAAAGCACGTTGGAGAATAATTTATACTAAGCTTCTTTTAACTATTGTATTTGCATAAGCTAAAAGTAAGCTAAAGTATAATTGTATAATTTTTATAACATTTTTTTTAGAAAAATAATTTTAATTATATAAATAAATGAAACTTCCAAAGTCATGCTTAATCATGTAAAATAAACGTTGATGATTGCTAGAACATACTTAAAGTTGTTCCTTTGTGCAAAATTGGACAAAGTAAAGCACGCAATTTGCCTTTCTTCTTCAACAATAGCTTAACTTCTTCAACATTTTAACCTCTACGTGATTGTTCGTTTCAGTTCTTATGTTTTTTAAAAAAAAAAACAATAATGTAAGCTCACATTTGTGTTTGAATGATCACCTGAGATCATCTTATAACTAAGCAAATGAGCAATGCACTGTTAAATAGAAAAAATAGTTTAAGTGGTTGCTTTAATTAATACTGCAACGCTTCTTCGTCATTCGCATATTAGGAATAATCATGAGTCAATATTTGACTCTGACTGTTGTATAGCTACATACATCTCGTGTATAATAAAAAGCTGATAATTGTGGGTTTTGGAACGGAATAATTGGTAGGGCTAAACGTGCACTAACGGATTTTATTCTAGCAATTATTTGAGAGCAAGGATAGGTTACACCGTTATAAGCCCCAAAACCTCCCCTGGTTAGGCTCATGAGTGAAACTGACTACAGGAAGTTGGTTATTTTATTAATTGAAAAATATAACTCATGCTTTTATGTACTCATAATGATAAATCATACATTAGCGAGAAATGGGACTTTCCAGGACATTTAGGAGTTTCCGAGACGGTTGCGGATTCTCTTTTACGTAAAACGTGACTATTCCGGAGCCATGTCCTGATTTATCCACGACGAAATTCGGTTAAAAAACAAATTTTTCGCAAAACCACCATTTAGGTTAGGTTAGGATAGTTTTAAAATACACATACCAGTGAAAAAAAAAACTCGAAAAAGGGTGAAAAAGTACTTTGAGCGAAAATTATAGGGTTGAAAAATCAATGTCCAGGATAATACCGTTTTCGTTTTATACATTTAAATATATATGTAAATTGTAATATTGGTTATTTTGCCCACATGCTCAATTTTGCCTAAATAACACATACAAGTGTAGATAACCAAATAAAAGTCCTTACTTACCACAAAATGTTCTAATATCCATATATCTTTCAGTGTATGGCTTCTTCCTGTAGTAAAAATTGTGGTAATTGACTTCTTAATGTCGTAAAAATTGTTACTTGCGAAAGTAACTTCGCCGCACTCACTCTAACGATAAGTACTGTAAGAGTTGTGTTCTAATAAGAAAAAGAGGTTGTAGTTCTTATCACTTCTCACTTCTCAGAGATGGCGTCATGGCGTGTAACAGTAAGAGTTGCGAGTTACATAAGCTAATCTTATGAGAAATCGTAAGGTTATAGTTCTTATAACTTCTCATAGATGACGCGAGTGTCTATTTCGTAATTAGTTTCTTTCATTTTGAAATATCAACAACCAGTCTGTTAATAAATTATTTACAAATTGGTTTTTTAAATTTTTTTCCAGTTTGTTGGAAGGGGGGCAGCTGCCCTCCCTTGCCCCCCTGTATACGCCCATGGTAAGTACATAGGTTTTCAGTTGGCTAACTTTAAAGATGGCGTCTGCATACAGACGTCAACAAATGGTTATGTACAGATAGACAGCTATTAATTAATAAATGTTAATAAAACTTAACACTTTTATGTGTGTACAACATGCAGAGAGCAGCTGGCTCTACTCCCTGTCTCAACATGCAAGTTCTATTACAGTTTATATTGCAGGCTGAATGATTATTATTGCCAAAAAGCATTATTTATGGCTTCTAATCACTTATTTAAATTACTTGGTGCAATGCACAGTACTCAACCTATTTGTACTGTTGCATTATTCCCCTGCTTAATAAAAAAATTTAATAATTGGTTTATTAAATTTTTTGCCTTTTAGTTTAGACAACAGTATATTAAAAATTTTTATCAAGTACATTTATTTACATTTAGTTCAAATAATAATAACTAGCTAATTATTTACTTTACCCTTATGCGTGGTGGGCTGAACAATTATTCCCCTCCCAACGCCTGTTGAGTTGGTGTGTTCCGTAACATCCGCTTTAAGTAGCATTCGCCTTTAATTATCACAGTTGTAACTTTCTTTAATTATTTTATTAATTATACTTTAACAAGATACACACTTGCACTTTACCTTTGTTTGTTTATGTTTGCATTCTGGACGCCATCTTGCATTACTGCCAACTTCTGAAAATCAAATACTTACCCAGAGTTCGTGTAGGCATATTTGGGAGAACAAATATGGTTGTTCGAAATAAATAATAATTCATTTACTTAAGTTCAATCATTTTAATATTTATTAGCATCTAGAAACAACATGTTTTTATGTACTGATAAATTGGCCTTTTCTTTCTCTTTTATAATTGCATTATTTTAAAATGTAGAAGTTAACAATGTTTATTTTAACAAACGTGACTTAAAATTAAATTAAAAGAAATATAACGTTTGTTGCCACAAACCAGCACTTCTTGGTTATTGATCAAATATATATATCCACACACTCACACTTTCATCCCGTACATATACCTTACTTTCCCCACCCCTTTGGGCCCATTATATTTTAAACTGTATAGACATTTTTTGTAAAATTTAAAACTTAGAATTCCATTTCTTTTGTAAAATTTTAGTTATTTTAGAATTTTGAAAAAAGTCTTAGTTTCATTCTCTCGTTGTTTACTTAGCGACATTTGCAGTCCACTCCCCTTATGTACTTTCTTCACTCCGCACCTTTTCTTGCTTTCACCTTGCACCGAAAATGTTATCTCATTTTAATTAAATACACAAACTTTGTAAATGGACATTTTAATATTTGTTTATACAGCATCGTTACATTTTTGTACGGGTGTTACATTTTGTACAAGCGTATATGAAACAGGCAAGCACACGGCCTGCGTCCACCGTCGTTAGATGTTAGATGACGACTGACTTCACACCAAGCGTTGACAGACTGCTGACACCTGATACTCCTGCATTCCAAAGTGACGTAAACAAATGTTTGGCCATTTACGTCATATAATGTGATCCCAACGGTGCATGTTCAAAGTTCAAACTTCTAAAAATAACTGTCTCCAGCAGCTTGACTCACCCGACCTTGACACTAATACGTTCACATTGCTTCTCCAGTACTTTTCAAATACAATTTATTATTTTAATTATTACCAAAATATCCCTGGGTGGGCCTACCTGTATTGTTACAGAGGTTTTATGCCGAAGCATAAAAACTCACATTGACACTCACATACTTGCTAAAGGGATCAGCCTGGATATGTCACCACAACCCCCTTTACATTTTCTTAAAACTCATGGGTAACTTACCCCTTGGTCCAGTACTGTGGCCGCACCTGAATGACTTTACTGGACTTCCCTCTCGAGATCCCAACACCGCAAAGCCAGACAGGCACTTGACGCCCTTGCTCTGACGCGCAGGCCAGCACAGGACCGCCGCCACAGCATCACCAGACACTGAAACATTAAATCACAAATATTAAATAATGGCCTTTCATTATACCATATCCAGAACTGATCTGGTCCCCCTTAGCTGTGCTGGTTTGCGTTAAGAAGCACTGGTTTTTTTCTTAACTTCTAACATATACATGTATATATATTGTAACGCAACAGAAATGCTAGCATTCATGTTACATAAAAACAAGATTCACCGAATAATAAACAAGTCAATATCTAACCCCATGATAGAACAAAGATCTAATAATTACATTTATAATCATAGATAAAGTTAAATAAGGATGCAAGGTAATATTAACAAGAATAACCGAACCTGTAAGTTAGACAATAGTTGATGATATATGTTTAGTGAAAGGCAGACAAAAAATGAAACAATAATTTACTAATAGCAAATAAGAATTTTGAGTTAAGAGGTACTATTTTGTGACAACAAATGTTATGATAAAGTTTATGTTATGTTATACCAAATATGTGTTGAGTTAATGAAAGATAATGAAACAAGATGTATTATTCAATGACTGTTGTAGAATGAAGTGTGAAGCAGATAATTAACGTTAATAGATTTGAATTTTGTTATATGTGATCAATAGGTCAAGATAAAATTGTTATTAGATATAGAAAAATAATTGTTTATGTAAATGTTAATAGTTAAGATTTGATTGTATGTATGAATTTATGTAAAAGGGGCTATAGATGTTTACCAGTTATAAACACAGGTAGATCCGTTTACAATAAAAGGCCTAACAGCCAAAACCGCTATATAACCACTCATAACATAAAGGTTAGGTACATCAATTAATAATAATTAAAGAATACGATTTGAAGAGCTAGAAAAAACATTAAATTAATAATGATATATTATAAAATTTATACAAATTATGATAATACCATAATGCCATTATATCGATTAGTAACATATAATATCAAAAGTGGATTAAATATAAAAAAGAAAAAAACCGGCTTATATAAAAAAACCAGCAGAATATGTGTAGAAAATAATAAACTAACTATTGGTAAAGTTACACTCCGATAGGATAGCAAATTGATAAGGAATAGACAAAAAATATATGAAATAAACATTATATTCAAAACATGTAGAAGGAAGAAGTCAGGTGTTGCTAGGGATGAAAAAAGAAGAAGGAAGTTGTTGATTTAACAATAATTGCTTTGATGAACTGAATGTGATGAGATTAAAAACCCAAGTATTATCTATTTAATCGGAATATTATAAATTATCAGACACTATTATAAAACACAAAATCCTAATGACAATATTTATGAATCACCAGTACAGTTTAACCAAATAATACTACAGAATGAAATCAGAATAGAGAATAAATAACTGGATTATACAAGGAAGGACTTGAACTGTCCCATATCCGAAAGGAATTGGCGATACATTAAAACAAATAGAAAGAGTCAAAAGTATCACAAATGATAATATACACTACACTAGAATTTATAACCTTTCAAAAAACACGGAACAACACTAATTGTCTCAACCGAGAGAAGAACGTATTTGGATCTTGTCGTTGCAGAAGAAGCATCCATCGGGCTGTAAACCAATCCAGTAAGCTGTAATTCCGAAGTGGACAGGAGAAGAATTCCATTTTATTAAACCGAAGAAAGAAAATCGTACGGCATAATTGTCCAGAACAGTAAATTTATCAATCAACTGCCTACACGATTTGCTTCGTTCTAGTCTGGTAAATTATTATTATATTAATCATACTAACTACACAACACTTCAAATTTGTAAATCTTGCATTCTTATCTATGTATTTTTAATCTTCCCCACAGTTACAAGAACCTTCACACCCTGAATTAAATTAATTACAAATTAAAACACACTATATAACTAATTTAAATAAAGGATCAGAATAATCAACAATCGATTCATACAATCTATAGCCCAAGCATATGTTAATTAGAACATATATTATTCAATGTTAAAGAAGTAAACAAATAAAGAACCTTTATATATTGGCAAAATCTTGTTATTTGGAGTATGGTTTAATGAGCTGGGAATAAAAAAGTAACTGAATAAGTATAGAATAATTGGTTAACATAAACATTGAAATAACCTATAAGTTTCGTTGAGCCGATACTACAGCGCTTATAGCGGAATTATCTGACACCAAAGCGAGAGCGTAACAATACAAAATTAGACAGAATTCTCTTCAAGGTATAATAGGGTTGAACGGAAATATAAAATAACTCATTAATTATTTAAGTTGCAGGTACACAAACACTGATAGTTTTTAGAGAGCTAAGTTAATATTAATTAATTATATCAATACATCCCACAACTCCAAATATCTCCGAGATTTACATAATTAAAATAATTCAAAACACATTGGCATAGTTGTATTAACAAATTGACAAACCCAACAGTGGGGTTTTAAGGAGAGGAATCGAGATTACCTACAAATTGACGCCGGCAACGTTGGGGCGGAAATAACGAGAATCCCGCGACCGTAAGAGACAACGTAAGAGCCGAGGGAGTACCTACAAATTGGCGCTCAACTTGTGTAGGGCTTAAGTTAAGTAATTATAAGTATAATAATATTACTTAACCAGAGCCGGCAACTGTGGGAGAATAAAAATGTATGATACCAGATTTAGATCAAAGAGGAGGGCAGAAGATACTGAGAAGGAAGAAGGTGAACAAGAACAGGAAATAGAAATAATAACAGATAGTGAGAGGGGACAACAGACAGACAAAATAACGGAAACTGAAATAATGGCAGACAAGGAAAGGGAAGTAATCGAAGAAGTTGCCCAAGGGGACCAAATAGATAAAGCAGGAGCCAGAGAAGGACTAAATTGGGAAAAGTTAATGGAGTTAATGAGTAGTATTAAGGAAGATAACAGACTCACTAATGAGGAAAATAAGGAAAACTCAAGGAGACTGGAGGAAAAATTAGATAAAACAAATGAGGAAATTAAAGAAACCTCAAAACAAATTCACGAAAGGTTAGATAGGAATGATGAGGGTTTAAAACAAATGAAGGAAGACATCTTACAAATATATGAAGAAAATTTAAGGCAAATTAATGAAAAAATTGAAAATCTTCATGTGACAATTAACCAGAAGGTGGACCAAAATAATGAGGAAAGAAAATTAGAAATAGCCAAAACAAATGAAGGGTTAGAAAAAATTAACGAAACAATAGTACAGGTTCGTGAAGATTTACAGAATAAAATTAATGACACAAAAATTGAGAATAAAACATTGGTCGAAGAAATCCAACAGGAAACTCGAAAAATATGAGCAAATTAAAAACGAAGTACATCAGGTACGGGAAGAGAATAAGGAAGGTATTACGCAAATACAGACAGACATGGGCAAACGACTCGAAAGAGTCTATGGCAATTTAAATAGTATGGAAGGTCAAATCAATACCAATAAAAATAAAATAGAAGAAATTAGTAGACGTGAATTACAATTACAAGAAGAAGTAGATTCATGGCGGGATAGGACATGCCAACATAGTCATACAAATAACCACGAGAACCGGGAATCGATTAATTTTCGTAATTACAAGCGCAATCCGATGGAATTTTTAAAGAGATTGGAAGAGGTGATCACAAGAAATAGAGAAAATCGCTGGAGTATTATACGCAGTATGATTGATGAAACGTTTAAAGATACTTATGATAATTGGTGGACAGCGGTGCGCCCAGATATACTGGACATGACTGAGTTCAAAAAACAGTTTAAAGAGAAGTATTGGTCTGAATCGACCCAGAACATGATTAGGAATAATTTGAGTAACGGTCGATACAAAGCAAACATAGGACAGTCTCCTACTTCATACTTTCTAGGAAAGGTATGTATGGCGCGAAACTTAGAGCCCAGAATTCCCGAAGAATGTTTGGTGATACAACTATCCTACCATTACGAGGAAGGGATAAAAAATGCACGTATGTGTAGTCAAATCAAAACGATTCCAGCCATGGCCAAATTCTTGGAAAATTATGAGCACGAGAACCAATACCAAAGAAATAGATTGTTATATTATAAATATCAGAAGCATAATAATAACGCGCCACCAACCAATCCTCATAATAATGATCATAATCGACCTGCGCAGAACGTTAATGCCAATAGAAACCAAAATGAGCACGCGAATAATAATTCCAGGAACTATAATTATCGTGATAGTCGCAATAATAGAGGAGATGGGGACAGACGACCCAATAATTATAGGCATAACGTCAATTATATCTACTCCAGGCCTCAAGGTAATCAACGACGGTATTACCCAAGGAGTCTCCGATATGACAACCATTATGACCAGTCCCGGCGTGAAGTCAACTATCCACCTGAAGGAAATTATAGGATAGCGGAACCTAATACGGAGGATCGCACTGAAACCGTACAAAATCAACACAGTAATCAAAATGAAAATAGAGAAGAGGGGGTAAGCCCTCATTTAAACTAATAGAGGCAGTGAAAATTAATGAATACCCTTCACTGAACCGTAATCTTGGGGAGCAACGACTTATAAACAAAATTAAGAGTAATCATAAAATAACCATAATTAATAACCACTATTTAAAGAATATCAGGGAAGATTTATTGGAAGAGGATAAGAAACATGTAAACAGTAATAGTAATAACGAAATCATATATGTAACGGCAAAATTCTAAAAGACAGTAAGACCAACTTAGAAAAATTATTTGAAATAACTATTATATATAAAACGAATTTAGTAAAAAAAAAAAAAAAAAAAAATTACTAAATCCAAAAAGAAATATTATGAATAAATTCTAAAAATAATAAGAACAACTTATTACCAGTCTTGAAGAAAAAATACTTGGAATTTAAAAAGAATTTGAGTTGAATACTACCACTAAATTCTAAAATACAATAAGAACCACTTATTATCGATTTTGAAGAAAACAAAAGTTATTATTAAATGTTTATAAAGAAATAGTGTGAATAATGAATAATGAAACCCCAAGATTACAGCAAAAAGCGAGAATTATTATTAAATGTTTATAAAGAAATAGTGTGATAATGAATAATGAAACCCCAAGATTACAGAAGAAAGCGAGAATTATTATTAAACGTTTATAAAGAAATAGTGTGAATAATGAATAATGAAATCCCAAGATTACGGCTAAAAGCGAGAATTATTATTAAACGTTTATAAAGAAACAGTGTGAATAATGAAACCCCAAGATTACAGCAAAAAGCGAGAATTATTATTAAGTGTTTATAAAGAAATAGTGTGAATAATGAATAATGAAACCCCAAGATTACAGAAGAAAGCGAGAATTATTATTAAACGTTTATAAAGAAATAGTGTGAATAATGAATAATGAAACCCCAAGATAAAAGTTATTACCCCAAATCTACCTATGCAAAGTAAAGAAAGAAAAAAAAAATCATATGACCTAAAATACATACTACATTGCCAAATGATGGAAACAACCTCAGTAAACGATGAATGTAACCAATGCAATGTTAAAGAAGACAAGAAAGAGTATTTATGAACATAATTCATTGAAAAATAAACAGTCAAAATAATGAAATACGATAAGAAGAAGAATAGTTGGACTAAGGAATATATTTATTCAGGAATACAGTTATAATGATCATCACGCAACAACTATTTAGAAAATATTGAGATCAGAGAAAAAAAAACAAATGAAGAAGATACTTAGCATTACAATCACAACAAAAATGAAAACAAAAATGGTTACAAACGATAACTGTCAAATTTAATATCAAAGAATGTTTAAGGAACTAAAATGCAATCACAAAATATGAAGGATAATAATGAAGAAATATAAAAGCAACAAAGAAAAAACAATTGTTCCCAAATATTTATTATTAAATAATTAAAGAGATTATTAGGAGATTATTATTATATTTTATAGCTGACTGTAGATGAATTCCAGCAGTACTATATTAAGATGTGGTGTGGGCAGCAGAGTATGATGCCAAACAGTGCCTCTCTGAACTGTACCAACGCATGTATTAGGGATTGTTAGGGAAATTAAATATTTAAGGAATATTAGAATAGTTGCAAGAATAACTTCAGTTTCCAAAAGAGTAGGACGAAGAAAACATAAAGAAATGAGTTGACAGAAGAATAATTGAGAAATACAGTGATTATAGTAATTATAAGTAGAAGAGATGTGAAACTAATGTATCATTGAATATTGTGGCCAACTATCAACAAATAATGTTTACAGACATTAAAAATGATCAAGAATGTTAATAAAAATGATGAAATGTTATTAAAAAAAAAAAAAAAAAAAACAAGTATTAATACTAGTCTAATGAAGTTACATTGAAAATCCCATCGTCAACCATTAACAATGAAATGAAGAAAAGGCATTAGAAAAAGACAAGTTTATTTGACCTAAACTTCATTCAGGTAAACTAAACTTTTTTAGGAGGGGGAGCATATGTAACGCAACAGAAATGCTAGCATTCATGTTACATAAAAACAAGATTCACCGAATAATAAACAAGTCAATATCTAACCCCATGATAGAACAAAGATCTAATAATTACATTTATAATCATAGATAAAGTTAAATAAGGATGCAAGGTAATATTAACAAGAATAACCGAACCTGTAAGTTAGACAATAGTTGATGATATATATGTTTAGTGAAAGGCAGACAAAAAATGAAACAATAATTTACTAATAGCAAATAAGAATTTTGAGTTAAGAGGTACTATTTTGTGACAACAAATGTTATGATAAAGTTTATGTTATGTTATACCAAATATGTGTTGAGTTAATGAAAGATAATGAAACAAGATGTATTATTCAATGACTGTTGTAGAATGAAGTGTGAAGCAGATAATTAAAGTTAATAGATTTGAATTTTGTTATATGTGATCAATAGGTCAAGATAAAATTGTTATTAGATATAGAAAAATAATTGTTTATGTAAATGTTAATAGTTAAGATTTGATTGTATGTATGAATTTATGTAAAAGGGGCTATAGATGTTTACCAGTTATAAACACAGGTAGATCCGTTTACAATAAAAGGCCTAACAGCCAAAACCGCTATATAACCACTCATAACATAAAGGTTAGGTACATCAATTAATAATAATTAAAGAATACGATTTGAAGAGCTAGAAAAAACATTAAATTAATAATGATATATTATAAAATTTATACAAATTATGATAATACCATAATGCCATTATATCGATTAGTAACATATAATATCGAAAGTGGATTAAATATAAAAAAGAAAAAAACCGGCTTATATAAAAAAACCAGCAGAATATGTGTAGAAAATAATAAACCAACTATTGGTAAAGTTACGCTCCGATAGGATAGCAAATTGATAAGGAATAGACAAAAAATATATGAAATAAACATTATATTCAAAACATGTAGAAGGAAGAAGTCAGGTGTTGCTAGGGACGAAAAAAGAAGAAGGAAGTTGTTGATTTAACAATAATTGCTTTGATGAACTGAATGTGATGAGATTAAAAACCCAAGTATTATCTATTTAATCAGAATATTATAAATTATCAGACACTATTATAAAACACAAAATCCTAATGACAATATTTATGAATCACCAGTACAGTTTAACCAAATAATACTACAGAATGAAACCAGAATAGAGAATAAATAACTGGATTATACAAGGAAGGACTTGAACTGTCCCTTATCCGAAAGGAATTGGCGATACATTAAAACAAATAGAAAGAGTCAAAAGTATCACAAATAATAATATACACTACACTAGAATTTATAACCTTTCAAAAAACACGGAACAACACTAATTGTCTCAACCGAGAGAAGAACGTATTTGGATCTTGTCGTTGCAGAAGAAGCATCCATCGGGCTGTAAACCAATCCAGTAAGCTGTAATTCCGAAGTGGACAGGAGAAGAATTCCATTTTATTAAACCGAAGAAAGAAAATCGTACGGCATAACTGTCCAGAACAGTAAATTTATCAATCAACCGCCTACACGATTTGCTTCGTTCTAGTCTGGTAAATTATTATTATATTAATCATACTAACTACACAACACTTCAAATTTGTAAATCTTGCATTCTTATCTATGTATTTTTAATCTTCCCCACAGTTACAAGAACCTTCACACCCTGAATTACATTAATTACAAATTAAAACACACTATATAACTAATTTAAATAAAGGATCAGAATAATCAACAATCGATTCATACAATCTATAGCCCAAGCATATGTTAATTAGAACATATATTATTCAATGTTAAAGAGGTAAACAAATAAAGAACCTTTATATATTGGCAAAATCTTGTTATTTGGAGTATGGTTTAATGAGCTGGGAATAAAAAAGTAACTGAATAACTATAGAATAATTGGTTAACATAAATATTGAAATAACCTATAAGTTTCGTTGAGCCGATACTACAGCGCTTATAGCGGAATTATCTGACACCAAAGCGAGAGCGTAAAAATACAAAATTAGACAGAATTCTCTTCAAGGTATAATAGGGTTGAACGGAAATATAAAATAACTCATTAATTATTTAAGTTGCAGGTACACAAACACTGATAGTTTTTAGAGAGCTAAGTTAATATTAATTAATTATATCAATACATCCCACAACTCCAAATATCTCCGAGATTTACATAATTAAAATAATTCAAAACACATTGGCATAGTTGTATTAACAAATTGACAAACCCAACAGTGGGGTTTTAAGGAGAGGAATCGAGATTACCTACAAATTGACGCCGGCAACGTTGGGGCGGAAATAACGAGAATCCCGCGACCGTAAGAGACAACGTAAGAGCCGAGGGAGTACCTACAAATTGGCGCTCAACTTGTGTAGGGCTTAAGTTAAGTAATTATAAGTATAATAATATTACTTAACCAGAGCCGGCAACTGTGGGAGAATAAAAATGTATGATACCAGATTTAGATCAAAGAGGAGGGCAGAAGATACTGAGAAGGAAGAAGGTGAACAAGAACAGGAAATAGAAATAATAACAGATAGTGAGAGGGGACAACAGACAGACAAAATAACGGAAACTGAAATAATGGCAGACAAGGAAAGGGAAGTAATCGAAGAAGTTGCCCAAGGGGACCAAATAGATAAAGCAGGAGCCAGAGAAGGACTAAATTGGGAAAAATTAATGGAGTTAATGAGTAGTATTAAGGAAGATAACAGACTCACTAATGAGGAAAATAAGGAAAACTCAAGGAGACTGGAGGAAAAATTAGATAAAACAAATGAGGAAATTAAAGAAACCTCAAAACAAATTCACGAAAGGTTAGATAGGAATGATGAGGGTTTAAAACAAATGAAGGAAGACATCTTACAAATACATGAAGAAAATTTAAGGCAAATTAATGAAAAAATTGAAAATCTTCATGTGACAATTAACCAGAAGGTGGACCAAAATAATGAGGAAAGAAAATTAGAAATAGCCAAAACAAATGAAGGGTTAGAAAAAATTAACGAAACAATAGTACAGGTTCGTGAAGACTTACAGAATAAAATTAATGACACAAAAATTGAGAATAAAACATTGGTCAAAGAAATCCAACAGGAAACTGTCGAAAAATATGAGCAAATTAAAAACGAAGTACATCAGGTACGGGAAGAGCATAAGGAAGGTATTACGCAAATACAGACAGACATGGGCGAACGACTCGAAAGAGTCTATGGCAATTTAAATAGTATGGAAGGTCAAATCAATACCAATAAAAATAAAATAGAAGAAATTAGTAGACGTGAATTACAATTACAAGAAGAAGTAGATTCATGGCGGGATAGGACATGCCAACATAGTCATACAAATAACCACGAGAACCGGGAATCGATTAATTTTCGTAATTACAAGCGCAATCCGATGGAATTTTTAAAGAGATTGGAAGAGGTGATCACAAGAAATAGAGAAAATCGCTGGAGTATTATACGCAGTATGATTGATGAAACGTTTAAAGATACTTATGATAATTGGTGGACAGCGGTGCGCCCAGATATACTGGACATGACTGAGTTCAAAAAACAGTTTAAAGAGAAGTATTGGTCTGAATCGACCCAGAACATGATTAGGAATAATTTGAGTAACGGTCGATACGAAGCAAACATAGGACAGTCTCCTACTTCATACTTTCTAGGAAAGGTATGTATGGCGCGAAACTTAGAGCCCAGAATTCCCGAAGAATGTTTGGTGATACAACTATCCTACCATTACGAGGAAGGGATAAAAAATGCACGTATGTGTAGTCAAATCAAAACGATTCCAGCCATGGCCAAATTCTTGGAAAATTATGAGCACGAGAACCAATACCAAAGAAATAGAATGTTAAATTATAAATATCAGAAGCATAATAATAACGCGCCACCAACCAATCCTCATAATAATGATCACAATCGACCTGCGCAGAACGTTAATGCCAATAGAAACCAAAATGAGCACACGAATAATAATTCCAGGAACTATAATTATCGTGATAGTCGCAATAATAGAGGAGATGGGGACAGACGACCCAATAATTATAGGCATAACGTCAATTATATCTACTCCAGGCCTCAAGGTAATCAACGACGGTATTACCCAAGGAGTCACCGATATGACAACCATTATGACCAGTCCCGGCGTGAAGTCAACTATCCACCTGAAGGAAATTATAGGATAGCGGAACCTAATACGGAGGATCGCACTGAAACCGTACAAAATCAACACAGTAATCAAAATGAAAATAGAGAAGAGGGGGTAAGCCCTCATTTAAACTAATAGAGGCAGTGAAAATTAATGAATACCCTTCACTGAACCGTAATCTTGGGGAGCAACGACTTATAAACAAAATTAAGAGTAATCATAAAATAACCATAATTAATAACCACTATTTAAAGAATATCAGGGAAGATTTATTGGAAGAGGATAAGAAACATGTAAACAGTAATAGTAATAACGAAATCATATATGTAACGGCAAAATTCTAAAAGACAGTAAGACCAACTTAGAAAAATTATTTGAAATAACTATTATATATAAAACGAATTTAGTAAAAAAAAAAAAAAAAATTACTAAATCCAAAAAGAAATATTATGAATAAATTCTAAAAATAATAAGAACAACTTATTACCAGTCTTGAAGAAAAAATACTTGGAATTTAAAAAGAATTTGAGTTGAATACTACCACTAAATTCTAAAATACAATAAGAACCACTTATTATCGATTTTGAAGAAAACAAGAGTTATTATTAAATGTTTATAAAGAAATAGTGTGAATAATGAATAATGAAACCCCAAGATTACAGCAAAAAGCGAGAATTATTATTAAATGTTTATAAAGAAATAGTGTGATAATGAATAATGAAACCCCAAGATTACAGAAGAAAGCGAGAATTATTATTAAACGTTTATAAAGAAATAGTGTGAATAATGAATAATGAAATCCCAAGATTACGGCTAAAAGCGAGAATTATTATTAAACGTTTATAAAGAAACAGTGTGAATAATGAAACCCCAAGATTACAGCAAAAAGCGAGAATTATTATTAAGTGTTTATAAAGAAATAGTGTGAATAATGAATAATGAAACCCCAAGATTACAGAAGAAAGCGAGAATTATTATTAAACGTTTATAAAGAAATAGTGTGAATAATGAATAATGAAACCCCAAGATAAAAGTTATTACCCCAAATCTACCTATGCAAAGTAAAGAAAGAAAAAAAAAATCATATGACCTAAAATACATACTACATTGCCAAATGATGGAAACAACCTCAGTAAACGATGAATGTAACCAATGCAATGTTAAAGAAGACAAGAAAGAGTATTTATGAACATAATTCATTGAAAAATAAACAGTCAAAATAATGAAATACGATAAGAAGAAGAATAGTTGGACTAAGGAATATATTTATTCAGGAATACAGTTATAATGATCATCACGCAACAACTATTTAGAAAATATTGAGATCAGAGAAAGAAAAACAAATGAAGAAGATACTTAGCATTACAATCACAACAAAAATGAAAACAAAAATGGTTACAAACGATAACTGTCAAATTTAATATCAAAGAATGTTTAAGGAACTAAAATGCAATCACAAAATATGAAGGATAATAATGAAGAAATATAAAAGCAACAAAGAAAAAACAATTGTTCCCAAATATTTATTATTAAATAATTAAAGAGATTATTAGGAGATTATTATTATATTTTATAGCTGACTGTAGATGAATTCCAGCAGTACTATATTAAGATGTGGTGTGGGCAGCAGAGTATGATGCCAAACAGTGCCTCTCTGAACTGTACCAACGCATGTATTAGGGATTGTTAGGGAAATTAAATATTTAAGGAATATTAGAATAGTTGCAAGAATAACTTCAGTTTCCAAAAGAGTAGGACGAAGAAAACATAAAGAAATGAGTTGACAGAAGAATAATTGAGAAATACAGTGATTATAGTAATTATAAGTAGAAGAGATGTGAAACTAATGTATCATTGAATATTGTGGCCAACTATCAACAAATAATGTTTACAGACATTAAAAATGATCAAGAATGTTAATAAAAATGATGAAATGTTATTAAAAAAAAAAAAAAAAAAAACAAGTATTAATACTAGTCTAATGAAGTTACATTGAAAATCCCATCGTCAACCATTAACAATGAAATGAAGAAAAGGCATTAGAAAAAGACAAGTTTATTTGACCTAAACTTCATTCAGGTAAACTAAACTTTTTTAGGAGGGGGAGCATATGTAACGCAACAGAAATGCTAGCATTCATGTTACATAAAAACAAGATTCACCGAATAATAAACAAGTCAATATCTAACCCCATGATAGAACAAAGATCTAATAATTACATTTATAATCATAGATAAAGTTAAATAAGGATGCAAGGTAATATTAACAAGAATAACCGAACCTGTAAGTTAGACAATAGTTGATGATATATATGTTTAGTGAAAGGCAGACAAAAAATGAAACAATAATTTACTAATAGCAAATAAGAATTTTGAGTTAAGAGGTACTATTTTGTGACAACAAATGTTATGATAAAGTTTATGTTATGTTATACCAAATATGTGTTGAGTTAATGAAAGATAATGAAACAAGATGTATTATTCAATGACTGTTGTAGAATGAAGTGTGAAGCAGATAATTAAAGTTAATAGATTTGAATTTTGTTATATGTGATCAATAGGTCAAGATAAAATTGTTATTAGATATAGAAAAATAATTGTTTATGTAAATGTTAATAGTTAAGATTTGATTGTATGTATGAATTTATGTAAAAGGGGCTATAGATGTTTACCAGTTATAAACACAGGTAGATCCGTTTACAATAAAAGGCCTAACAGCCAAAACCGCTATATAACCACTCATAACATAAAGGTTAGGTACATCAATTAATAATAATTAAAGAATACGATTTGAAGAGCTAGAAAAAACATTAAATTAATAATGATATATTATAAAATTTATACAAATTATGATAATACCATAATGCCATTATATCGATTAGTAACATATAATATCGAAAGTGGATTAAATATAAAAAAGAAAAAAACCGGCTTATATAAAAAAACCAGCAGAATATGTGTAGAAAATAATAAACCAACTATTGGTAAAGTTACGCTCCGATAGGATAGCAAATTGATAAGGAATAGACAAAAAATATATGAAATAAACATTATATTCAAAACATGTAGAAGGAAGAAGTCAGGTGTTGCTAGGGACGAAAAAAGAAGAAGGAAGTTGTTGATTTAACAATAATTGCTTTGATGAACTGAATGTGATGAGATTAAAAACCCAAGTATTATCTATTTAATCAGAATATTATAAATTATCAGACACTATTATAAAACACAAAATCCTAATGACAATATTTATGAATCACCAGTACAGTTTAACCAAATAATACTACAGAATGAAACCAGAATAGAGAATAAATAACTGGATTATACAAGGAAGGACTTGAACTGTCCCTTATCCGAAAGGAATTGGCGATACATTAAAACAAATAGAAAGAGTCAAAAGTATCACAAATAATAATATACACTACACTAGAATTTATAACCTTTCAAAAAACACGGAACAACACTAATTGTCTCAACCGAGAGAAGAACGTATTTGGATCTTGTCGTTGCAGAAGAAGCATCCATCGGGCTGTAAACCAATCCAGTAAGCTGTAATTCCGAAGTGGACAGGAGAAGAATTCCATTTTATTAAACCGAAGAAAGAAAATCGTACGGCATAACTGTCCAGAACAGTAAATTTATCAATCAACCGCCTACACGATTTGCTTCGTTCTAGTCTGGTAAATTATTATTATATTAATCATACTAACTACACAACACTTCAAATTTGTAAATCTTGCATTCTTATCTATGTATTTTTAATCTTCCCCACAGTTACAAGAACCTTCACACCCTGAATTACATTAATTACAAATTAAAACACACTATATAACTAATTTAAATAAAGGATCAGAATAATCAACAATCGATTCATACAATCTATAGCCCAAGCATATGTTAATTAGAACATATATTATTCAATGTTAAAGAGGTAAACAAATAAAGAACCTTTATATATTGGCAAAATCTTGTTATTTGGAGTATGGTTTAATGAGCTGGGAATAAAAAAGTAACTGAATAAGTATAGAATAATTGGTTAACATAAATATTGAAATAACCTATAAGTTTCGTTGAGCCGATACTACAGCGCTTATAGCGGAATTATCTGACACCAAAGCGAGAGCGTAAAAATACAAAATTAGACAGAATTCTCTTCAAGGTATAATAGGGTTGAACGGAAATATAAAATAACTCATTAATTATTTAAGTTGCAGGTACACAAACACTGATAGTTTTTAGAGAGCTAAGTTAATATTAATTAATTATATCAATACATCCCACAACTCCAAATATCTCCGAGATTTACATAATTAAAATAATTCAAAACACATTGGCATAGTTGTATTAACAAATTGACAAACCCAACAGTGGGGTTTTAAGGAGAGGAATCGAGATTACCTACAAATTGACGCCGGCAACGTTGGGGCGGAAATAACGAGAATCCCGCGACCGTAAGAGACAACGTAAGAGCCGAGGGAGTACCTACAAATTGGCGCTCAACTTGTGTAGGGCTTAAGTTAAGTAATTATAAGTATAATAATATTACTTAACCAGAGCCGGCAACTGTGGGAGAATAAAAATGTATGATACCAGATTTAGATCAAAGAGGAGGGCAGAAGATACTGAGAAGGAAGAAGGTGAACAAGAACAGGAAATAGAAATAATAACAGATAGTGAGAGGGGACAACAGACAGACAAAATAACGGAAACTGAAATAATGGCAGACAAGGAAAGGGAAGTAATCGAAGAAGTTGCCCAAGGGGACCAAATAGATAAAGCAGGAGCCAGAGAAGGACTAAATTGGGAAAAATTAATGGAGTTAATGAGTAGTATTAAGGAAGATAACAGACTCACTAATGAGGAAAATAAGGAAAACTCAAGGAGACTGGAGGAAAAATTAGATAAAACAAATGAGGAAATTAAAGAAACCTCAAAACAAATTCACGAAAGGTTAGATAGGAATGATGAGGGTTTAAAACAAATGAAGGAAGACATCTTACAAATACATGAAGAAAATTTAAGGCAAATTAATGAAAAAATTGAAAATCTTCATGTGACAATTAACCAGAAGGTGGACCAAAATAATGAGGAAAGAAAATTAGAAATAGCCAAAACAAATGAAGGGTTAGAAAAAATTAACGAAACAATAGTACAGGTTCGTGAAGACTTACAGAATAAAATTAATGACACAAAAATTGAGAATAAAACATTGGTCAAAGAAATCCAACAGGAAACTGTCGAAAAATATGAGCAAATTAAAAACGAAGTACATCAGGTACGGGAAGAGCATAAGGAAGGTATTACGCAAATACAGACAGACATGGGCGAACGACTCGAAAGAGTCTATGGCAATTTAAATAGTATGGAAGGTCAAATCAATACCAATAAAAATAAAATAGAAGAAATTAGTAGACGTGAATTACAATTACAAGAAGAAGTAGATTCATGGCGGGATAGGACATGCCAACATAGTCATACAAATAACCACGAGAACCGGGAATCGATTAATTTTCGTAATTACAAGCGCAATCCGATGGAATTTTTAAAGAGATTGGAAGAGGTGATCACAAGAAATAGAGAAAATCGCTGGAGTATTATACGCAGTATGATTGATGAAACGTTTAAAGATACTTATGATAATTGGTGGACAGCGGTGCGCCCAGATATACTGGACATGACTGAGTTCAAAAAACAGTTTAAAGAGAAGTATTGGTCTGAATCGACCCAGAACATGATTAGGAATAATTTGAGTAACGGTCGATACGAAGCAAACATAGGACAGTCTCCTACTTCATACTTTCTAGGAAAGGTATGTATGGCGCGAAACTTAGAGCCCAGAATTCCCGAAGAATGTTTGGTGATACAACTATCCTACCATTACGAGGAAGGGATAAAAAATGCACGTATGTGTAGTCAAATCAAAACGATTCCAGCCATGGCCAAATTCTTGGAAAATTATGAGCACGAGAACCAATACCAAAGAAATAGAATGTTAAATTATAAATATCAGAAGCATAATAATAACGCGCCACCAACCAATCCTCATAATAATGATCACAATCGACCTGCGCAGAACGTTAATGCCAATAGAAACCAAAATGAGCACGCGAATAATAATTCCAGGAACTATAATTATCGTGATAGTCGCAATAATAGAGGAGATGGGGACAGACGACCCAATAATTATAGGCATAACGTCAATTATATCTACTCCAGGCCTCAAGGTAATCAACGACGGTATTACCCAAGGAGTCACCGATATGACAACCATTATGACCAGTCCCGGCGTGAAGTCAACTATCCACCTGAAGGAAATTATAGGATAGCGGAACCTAATACGGAGGATCGCACTGAAACCGTACAAAATCAACACAGTAATCAAAATGAAAATAGAGAAGAGGGGGTAAGCCCTCATTTAAACTAATAGAGGCAGTGAAAATTAATGAATACCCTTCACTGAACCGTAATCTTGGGGAGCAACGACTTATAAACAAAATTAAGAGTAATCATAAAATAACCATAATTAATAACCACTATTTAAAGAATATCAGGGAAGATTTATTGGAAGAGGATAAGAAACATGTAAACAGTAATAGTAATAACGAAATCATATATGTAACGGCAAAATTCTAAAAGACAGTAAGACCAACTTAGAAAAATTATTTGAAATAACTATTATATATAAAACGAATTTAGTAAAAAAAAAAAAAAAATTACTAAATCCAAAAAGAAATATTATGAATAAATTCTAAAAATAATAAGAACAACTTATTACCAGTCTTGAAGAAAAAATACTTGGAATTTAAAAAGAATTTGAGTTGAATACTACCACTAAATTCTAAAATACAATAAGAACCACTTATTATCGATTTTGAAGAAAACAAGAGTTATTATTAAATGTTTATAAAGAAATAGTGTGAATAATGAATAATGAAACCCCAAGATTACAGCAAAAAGCGAGAATTATTATTAAATGTTTATAAAGAAATAGTGTGATAATGAATAATGAAACCCCAAGATTACAGAAGAAAGCGAGAATTATTATTAAACGTTTATAAAGAAATAGTGTGAATAATGAATAATGAAATCCCAAGATTACGGCTAAAAGCGAGAATTATTATTAAACGTTTATAAAGAAACAGTGTGAATAATGAAACCCCAAGATTACAGCAAAAAGCGAGAATTATTATTAAGTGTTTATAAAGAAATAGTGTGAATAATGAATAATGAAACCCCAAGATTACAGAAGAAAGCGAGAATTATTATTAAACGTTTATAAAGAAATAGTGTGAATAATGAATAATGAAACCCCAAGATAAAAGTTATTACCCCAAATCTACCTATGCAAAGTAAAGAAAGAAAAAAAAAATCATATGACCTAAAATACATACTACATTGCCAAATGATGGAAACAACCTCAGTAAACGATGAATGTAACCAATGTAATGTTAAAGAAGACAAGAAAGAAAGAGTATTTATGAACATAATTCATTGAAAAATAAACAGTCAAAATAATGAAATACGATAAGAAGAAGAATAGTTGGACTAAGGAATATATTTATTCAGGAATACAGTTATAATGATCATCACGCAACAACTATTTAGAAAATATTGAGATCAGAGAAAAAAAAACAAATGAAGAAGATACTTAGCATTACAATCACAACAAAAATGAAAACAAAAATGGTTACAAACGATAACTGTCAAATTTAATATCAAAGAATGTTTAAGGAACTAAAATGCAATCACAAAATATGAAGGATAATAATGAAGAAATATAAAAGCAACAAAGAAAAAACAATTGTTCCCAAATATTTATTATTAAATAATTAAAGAGATTATTAGGAGATTATTATTATATTTTATAGCTGACTGTAGATGAATTCCAGCAGTACTATATTAAGATGTGGTGTGGGCAGCAGAGTATGATGCCAAACAGTGCCTCTCTGAACTGTACCAACGCATGTATTAGGGATTGTTAGGGAAATTAAATATTTAAGGAATATTAGAATAGTTGCAAGAATAACTTCAGTTTCCAAAAGAGTAGGACGAAGAAAACATAAAGAAATGAGTTGACAGAAGAATAATTGAGAAATACAGTGATTATAGTAATTATAAGTAGAAGAGATGTGAAACTAATGTATCATTGAATATTGTGGCCAACTATCAACAAATAATGTTTACAGACATTAAAAATGATCAAGAATGTTAATAAAAATGATGAAATGTTATTAAAAAAAAAAAAAAAAAAACAAGTATTAATACTAGTCTAATGAAGTTACATTGAAAATCCCATCGTCAACCATTAACAATGAAATGAAGAAAAGGCATTAGAAAAAGACAAGTTTATTTGACCTAAACTTCATTCAGGTAAACTAAACTTTTTTAGGAGGGGGAGCATATGTAACGCAACAGAAATGCTAGCATTCATGTTACATAAAAACAAGATTCACCGAATAATAAACAAGTCAATATCTAACCCCATGATAGAACAAAGATCTAATAATTACATTTATAATCATAGATAAAGTTAAATAAGGATGCAAGGTAATATTAACAAGAATAACCGAACCTGTAAGTTAGACAATAGTTGATGATATATATGTTTAGTGAAAGGCAGACAAAAAATGAAACAATAATTTACTAATAGCAAATAAGAATTTTGAGTTAAGAGGTACTATTTTGTGACAACAAATGTTATGATAAAGTTTATGTTATGTTATACCAAATATGTGTTGAGTTAATGAAAGATAATGAAACAAGATGTATTATTCAATGACTGTTGTAGAATGAAGTGTGAAGCAGATAATTAAAGTTAATAGATTTGAATTTTGTTATATGTGATCAATAGGTCAAGATAAAATTGTTATTAGATATAGAAAAATAATTGTTTATGTAAATGTTAATAGTTAAGATTTGATTGTATGTATGAATTTATGTAAAAGGGGCTATAGATGTTTACCAGTTATAAACACAGGTAGATCCGTTTACAATAAAAGGCCTAACAGCCAAAACCGCTATATAACCACTCATAACATAAAGGTTAGGTACATCAATTAATAATAATTAAAGAATACGATTTGAAGAGCTAGAAAAAACATTAAATTAATAATGATATATTATAAAATTTATACAAATTATGATAATACCATAATGCCATTATATCGATTAGTAACATATAATATCGAAAGTGGATTAAATATAAAAAAGAAAAAAACCGGCTTATATAAAAAAACCAGCAGAATATGTGTAGAAAATAATAAACCAACTATTGGTAAAGTTACGCTCCGATAGGATAGCAAATTGATAAGGAATAGACAAAAAATATATGAAATAAACATTATATTCAAAACATGTAGAAGGAAGAAGTCAGGTGTTGCTAGGGACGAAAAAAGAAGAAGGAAGTTGTTGATTTAACAATAATTGCTTTGATGAACTGAATGTGATGAGATTAAAAACCCAAGTATTATCTATTTAATCAGAATATTATAAATTATCAGACACTATTATAAAACACAAAATCCTAATGACAATATTTATGAATCACCAGTACAGTTTAACCAAATAATACTACAGAATGAAACCAGAATAGAGAATAAATAACTGGATTATACAAGGAAGGACTTGAACTGTCCCTTATCCGAAAGGAATTGGCGATACATTAAAACAAATAGAAAGAGTCAAAAGTATCACAAATAATAATATACACTACACTAGAATTTATAACCTTTCAAAAAACACGGAACAACACTAATTGTCTCAACCGAGAGAAGAACGTATTTGGATCTTGTCGTTGCAGAAGAAGCATCCATCGGGCTGTAAACCAATCCAGTAAGCTGTAATTCCGAAGTGGACAGGAGAAGAATTCCATTTTATTAAACCGAAGAAAGAAAATCGTACGGCATAACTGTCCAGAACAGTAAATTTATCAATCAACCGCCTACACGATTTGCTTCGTTCTAGTCTGGTAAATTATTATTATATTAATCATACTAACTACACAACACTTCAAATTTGTAAATCTTGCATTCTTATCTATGTATTTTTAATCTTCCCCACAGTTACAAGAACCTTCACACCCTGAATTACATTAATTACAAATTAAAACACACTATATAACTAATTTAAATAAAGGATCAGAATAATCAACAATCGATTCATACAATCTATAGCCCAAGCATATGTTAATTAGAACATATATTATTCAATGTTAAAGAGGTAAACAAATAAAGAACCTTTATATATTGGCAAAATCTTGTTATTTGGAGTATGGTTTAATGAGCTGGGAATAAAAAAGTAACTGAATAAGTATAGAATAATTGGTTAACATAAATATTGAAATAACCTATAAGTTTCGTTGAGCCGATACTACAGCGCTTATAGCGGAATTATCTGACACCAAAGCGAGAGCGTAAAAATACAAAATTAGACAGAATTCTCTTCAAGGTATAATAGGGTTGAACGGAAATATAAAATAACTCATTAATTATTTAAGTTGCAGGTACACAAACACTGATAGTTTTTAGAGAGCCAAGTTAATATTAATTAATTATATCAATACATCCCACAACTCCAAATATCTCCGAGATTTACATAATTAAAATAATTCAAAACACATTGGCATAGTTGTATTAACAAATTGACAAACCCAACAGTGGGGTTTTAAGGAGAGGAATCGAGATTACCTACAAATTGACGCCGGCAACGTTGGGGCGGAAATAACGAGAATCCCGCGACCGTAAGAGACAACGTAAGAGCCGAGGGAGTACCTACAAATTGGCGCTCAACTTGTGTAGGGCTTAAGTTAAGTAATTATAAGTATAATAATATTACTTAACCAGAGCCGGCAACTGTGGGAGAATAAAAATGTATGATACCAGATTTAGATCAAAGAGGAGGGCAGAAGATACTGAGAAGGAAGAAGGTGAACAAGAACAGGAAATAGAAATAATAACAGATAGTGAGAGGGGACAACAGACAGACAAAATAACGGAAACTGAAATAATGGCAGACAAGGAAAGGGAAGTAATCGAAGAAGTTGCCCAAGGGGACCAAATAGATAAAGCAGGAGCCAGAGAAGGACTAAATTGGGAAAAATTAATGGAGTTAATGAGTAGTATTAAGGAAGATAACAGACTCACTAATGAGGAAAATAAGGAAAACTCAAGGAGACTGGAGGAAAAATTAGATAAAACAAATGAGGAAATTAAAGAAACCTCAAAACAAATTCACGAAAGGTTAGATAGGAATGATGAGGGTTTAAAACAAATGAAGGAAGACATCTTACAAATACATGAAGAAAATTTAAGGCAAATTAATGAAAAAATTGAAAATCTTCATGTGACAATTAACCAGAAGGTGGACCAAAATAATGAGGAAAGAAAATTAGAAATAGCCAAAACAAATGAAGGGTTAGAAAAAATTAACGAAACAATAGTACAGGTTCGTGAAGACTTACAGAATAAAATTAATGACACAAAAATTGAGAATAAAACATTGGTCAAAGAAATCCAACAGGAAACTGTCGAAAAATATGAGCAAATTAAAAACGAAGTACATCAGGTACGGGAAGAGCATAAGGAAGGTATTACGCAAATACAGACAGACATGGGCGAACGACTCGAAAGAGTCTATGGCAATTTAAATAGTATGGAAGGTCAAATCAATACCAATAAAAATAAAATAGAAGAAATTAGTAGACGTGAATTACAATTACAAGAAGAAGTAGATTCATGGCGGGATAGGACATGCCAACATAGTCATACAAATAACCACGAGAACCGGGAATCGATTAATTTTCGTAATTACAAGCGCAATCCGATGGAATTTTTAAAGAGATTGGAAGAGGTGATCACAAGAAATAGAGAAAATCGCTGGAGTATTATACGCAGTATGATTGATGAAACGTTTAAAGATACTTATGATAATTGGTGGACAGCGGTGCGCCCAGATATACTGGACATGACTGAGTTCAAAAAACAGTTTAAAGAGAAGTATTGGTCTGAATCGACCCAGAACATGATTAGGAATAATTTGAGTAACGGTCGATACGAAGCAAACATAGGACAGTCTCCTACTTCATACTTTCTAGGAAAGGTATGTATGGCGCGAAACTTAGAGCCCAGAATTCCCGAAGAATGTTTGGTGATACAACTATCCTACCATTACGAGGAAGGGATAAAAAATGCACGTATGTGTAGTCAAATCAAAACGATTCCAGCCATGGCCAAATTCTTGGAAAATTATGAGCACGAGAACCAATACCAAAGAAATAGAATGTTAAATTATAAATATCAGAAGCATAATAATAACGCGCCACCAACCAATCCTCATAATAATGATCACAATCGACCTGCGCAGAACGTTAATGCCAATAGAAACCAAAATGAGCACACGAATAATAATTCCAGGAACTATAATTATCGTGATAGTCGCAATAATAGAGGAGATGGGGACAGACGACCCAATAATTATAGGCATAACGTCAATTATATCTACTCCAGGCCTCAAGGTAATCAACGACGGTATTACCCAAGGAGTCACCGATATGACAACCATTATGACCAGTCCCGGCGTGAAGTCAACTATCCACCTGAAGGAAATTATAGGATAGCGGAACCTAATACGGAGGATCGCACTGAAACCGTACAAAATCAACACAGTAATCAAAATGAAAATAGAGAAGAGGGGGTAAGCCCTCATTTAAACTAATAGAGGCAGTGAAAATTAATGAATACCCTTCACTGAACCGTAATCTTGGGGAGCAACGACTTATAAACAAAATTAAGAGTAATCATAAAATAACCATAATTAATAACCACTATTTAAAGAATATCAGGGAAGATTTATTGGAAGAGGATAAGAAACATGTAAACAGTAATAGTAATAACGAAATCATATATGTAACGGCAAAATTCTAAAAGACAGTAAGACCAACTTAGAAAAATTATTTGAAATAACTATTATATATAAAACGAATTTAGTAAAAAAAAAAAAAAAAATTACTAAATCCAAAAAGAAATATTATGAATAAATTCTAAAAATAATAAGAACAACTTATTACCAGTCTTGAAGAAAAAATACTTGGAATTTAAAAAGAATTTGAGTTGAATACTACCACTAAATTCTAAAATACAATAAGAACCACTTATTATCGATTTTGAAGAAAACAAGAGTTATTATTAAATGTTTATAAAGAAATAGTGTGAATAATGAATAATGAAACCCCAAGATTACAGCAAAAAGCGAGAATTATTATTAAATGTTTATAAAGAAATAGTGTGATAATGAATAATGAAACCCCAAGATTACAGAAGAAAGCGAGAATTATTATTAAACGTTTATAAAGAAATAGTGTGAATAATGAATAATGAAATCCCAAGATTACGGCTAAAAGCGAGAATTATTATTAAACGTTTATAAAGAAACAGTGTGAATAATGAAACCCCAAGATTACAGCAAAAAGCGAGAATTATTATTAAGTGTTTATAAAGAAATAGTGTGAATAATGAATAATGAAACCCCAAGATTACAGAAGAAAGCGAGAATTATTATTAAACGTTTATAAAGAAATAGTGTGAATAATGAATAATGAAACCCCAAGATAAAAGTTATTACCCCAAATCTACCTATGCAAAGTAAAGAAAGAAAAAAAAAATCATATGACCTAAAATACATACTACATTGCCAAATGATGGAAACAACCTCAGTAAACGATGAATGTAACCAATGCAATGTTAAAGAAGACAAGAAAGAGTATTTATGAACATAATTCATTGAAAAATAAACAGTCAAAATAATGAAATACGATAAGAAGAAGAATAGTTGGACTAAGGAATATATTTATTCAGGAATACAGTTATAATGATCATCACGCAACAACTATTTAGAAAATATTGAGATCAGAGAAAGAAAAACAAATGAAGAAGATACTTAGCATTACAATCACAACAAAAATGAAAACAAAAATGGTTACAAACGATAACTGTCAAATTTAATATCAAAGAATGTTTAAGGAACTAAAATGCAATCACAAAATATGAAGGATAATAATGAAGAAATATAAAAGCAACAAAGAAAAAACAATTGTTCCCAAATATTTATTATTAAATAATTAAAGAGATTATTAGGAGATTATTATTATATTTTATAGCTGACTGTAGATGAATTCCAGCAGTACTATATTAAGATGTGGTGTGGGCAGCAGAGTATGATGCCAAACAGTGCCTCTCTGAACTGTACCAACGCATGTATTAGGGATTGTTAGGGAAATTAAATATTTAAGGAATATTAGAATAGTTGCAAGAATAACTTCAGTTTCCAAAAGAGTAGGACGAAGAAAACATAAAGAAATGAGTTGACAGAAGAATAATTGAGAAATACAGTGATTATAGTAATTATAAGTAGAAGAGATGTGAAACTAATGTATCATTGAATATTGTGGCCAACTATCAACAAATAATGTTTACAGACATTAAAAATGATCAAGAATGTTAATAAAAATGATGAAATGTTATTAAAAAAAAAAAAAAAAAAAAAACAAGTATTAATACTAGTCTAATGAAGTTACATTGAAAATCCCATCGTCAACCATTAACAATGAAATGAAGAAAAGGCATTAGAAAAAGACAAGTTTATTTGACCTAAACTTCATTCAGGTAAACTAAACTTTTTAGGAGGGGGAGCATATGTAACGCAACAGAAATGCTAGCATTCATGTTACATAAAAACAAGATTCACCGAATAATAAACAAGTCAATATCTAACCCCATGATAGAACAAAGATCTAATAATTACATTTATAATCATAGATAAAGTTAAATAAGGATGCAAGGTAATATTAACAAGAATAACCGAACCTGTAAGTTAGACAATAGTTGATGATATATATGTTTAGTGAAAGGCAGACAAAAAATGAAACAATAATTTACTAATAGCAAATAAGAATTTTGAGTTAAGAGGTACTATTTTGTGACAACAAATGTTATGATAAAGTTTATGTTATGTTATACCAAATATGTGTTGAGTTAATGAAAGATAATGAAACAAGATGTATTATTCAATGACTGTTGTAGAATGAAGTGTGAAGCAGATAATTAAAGTTAATAGATTTGAATTTTGTTATATGTGATCAATAGGTCAAGATAAAATTGTTATTAGATATAGAAAAATAATTGTTTATGTAAATGTTAATAGTTAAGATTTGATTGTATGTATGAATTTATGTAAAAGGGGCTATAGATGTTTACCAGTTATAAACACAGGTAGATCCGTTTACAATAAAAGGCCTAACAGCCAAAACCGCTATATAACCACTCATAACATAAAGGTTAGGTACATCAATTAATAATAATTAAAGAATACGATTTGAAGAGCTAGAAAAAACATTAAATTAATAATGATATATTATAAAATTTATACAAATTATGATAATACCATAATGCCATTATATCGATTAGTAACATATAATATCGAAAGTGGATTAAATATAAAAAAGAAAAAAAACCGGCTTATATAAAAAAACCAGCAGAATATGTGTAGAAAATAATAAACCAACTATTGGTAAAGTTACGCTCCGATAGGATAGCAAATTGATAAGGAATAGACAAAAAATATATGAAATAAACATTATATTCAAAACATGTAGAAGGAAGAAGTCAGGTGTTGCTAGGGACGAAAAAAGAAGAAGGAAGTTGTTGATTTAACAATAATTGCTTTGATGAACTGAATGTGATGAGATTAAAAACCCAAGTATTATCTATTTAATCAGAATATTATAAATTATCAGACACTATTATAAAACACAAAATCCTAATGACAATATTTATGAATCACCAGTACAGTTTAACCAAATAATACTACAGAATGAAACCAGAATAGAGAATAAATAACTGGATTATACAAGGAAGGACTTGAACTGTCCCTTATCCGAAAGGAATTGGCGATACATTAAAACAAATAGAAAGAGTCAAAAGTATCACAAATAATAATATACACTACACTAGAATTTATAACCTTTCAAAAACACGGAACAACACTAATTGTCTCAACCGAGAGAAGAACGTATTTGGATCTTGTCGTTGCAGAAGAAGCATCCATCGGGCTGTAAACCAATCCAGTAAGCTGTAATTCCGAAGTGGACAGGAGAAGAATTCCATTTTATTAAACCGAAGAAAGAAAATCGTACGGCATAACTGTCCAGAACAGTAAATTTATCAATCAACCGCCTACACGATTTGCTTCGTTCTAGTCTGGTAAATTATTATTATATTAATCATACTAACTACACAACACTTCAAATTTGTAAATCTTGCATTCTTATCTATGTATTTTTAATCTTCCCCACAGTTACAAGAACCTTCACACCCTGAATTACATTAATTACAAATTAAAACACACTATATAACTAATTTAAATAAAGGATCAGAATAATCAACAATCGATTCATACAATCTATAGCCCAAGCATATGTTAATTAGAACATATATTATTCAATGTTAAAGAGGTAAACAAATAAAGAACCTTTATATATTGGCAAAATCTTGTTATTTGGAGTATGGTTTAATGAGCTGGGAATAAAAAAGTAACTGAATAAGTATAGAATAATTGGTTAACATAAATATTGAAATAACCTATAAGTTTCGTTGAGCCGATACTACAGCGCTTATAGCGGAATTATCTGACACCAAAGCGAGAGCGTAAAAATACAAAATTAGACAGAATTCTCTTCAAGGTATAATAGGGTTGAACGGAAATATAAAATAACTCATTAATTATTTAAGTTGCAGGTACACAAACACTGATAGTTTTTAGAGAGCCAAGTTAATATTAATTAATTATATCAATACATCCCACAACTCCAAATATCTCCGAGATTTACATAATTAAAATAATTCAAAACACATTGGCATAGTTGTATTAACAAATTGACAAACCCAACAGTGGGGTTTTAAGGAGAGGAATCGAGATTACCTACAAATTGACGCCGGCAACGTTGGGGCGGAAATAACGAGAATCCCGCGACCGTAAGAGACAACGTAAGAGCCGAGGGAGTACCTACAAATTGGCGCTCAACTTGTGTAGGGCTTAAGTTAAGTAATTATAAGTATAATAATATTACTTAACCAGAGCCGGCAACTGTGGGAGAATAAAAATGTATGATACCAGATTTAGATCAAAGAGGAGGGCAGAAGATACTGAGAAGGAAGAAGGTGAACAAGAACAGGAAATAGAAATAATAACAGATAGTGAGAGGGGACAACAGACAGACAAAATAACGGAAACTGAAATAATGGCAGACAAGGAAAGGGAAGTAATCGAAGAAGTTGCCCAAGGGGACCAAATAGATAAAGCAGGAGCCAGAGAAGGACTAAATTGGGAAAAATTAATGGAGTTAATGAGTAGTATTAAGGAAGATAACAGACTCACTAATGAGGAAAATAAGGAAAACTCAAGGAGACTGGAGGAAAAATTAGATAAAACAAATGAGGAAATTAAAGAAACCTCAAAACAAATTCACGAAAGGTTAGATAGGAATGATGAGGGTTTAAAACAAATGAAGGAAGACATCTTACAAATACATGAAGAAAATTTAAGGCAAATTAATGAAAAAATTGAAAATCTTCATGTGACAATTAACCAGAAGGTGGACCAAAATAATGAGGAAAGAAAATTAGAAATAGCCAAAACAAATGAAGGGTTAGAAAAAATTAACGAAACAATAGTACAGGTTCGTGAAGACTTACAGAATAAAATTAATGACACAAAAATTGAGAATAAAACATTGGTCAAAGAAATCCAACAGGAAACTGTCGAAAAATATGAGCAAATTAAAAACGAAGTACATCAGGTACGGGAAGAGCATAAGGAAGGTATTACGCAAATACAGACAGACATGGGCGAACGACTCGAAAGAGTCTATGGCAATTTAAATAGTATGGAAGGTCAAATCAATACCAATAAAAATAAAATAGAAGAAATTAGTAGACGTGAATTACAATTACAAGAAGAAGTAGATTCATGGCGGGATAGGACATGCCAACATAGTCATACAAATAACCACGAGAACCGGGAATCGATTAATTTTCGTAATTACAAGCGCAATCCGATGGAATTTTTAAAGAGATTGGAAGAGGTGATCACAAGAAATAGAGAAAATCGCTGGAGTATTATACGCAGTATGATTGATGAAACGTTTAAAGATACTTATGATAATTGGTGGACAGCGGTGCGCCCAGATATACTGGACATGACTGAGTTCAAAAAACAGTTTAAAGAGAAGTATTGGTCTGAATCGACCCAGAACATGATTAGGAATAATTTGAGTAACGGTCGATACGAAGCAAACATAGGACAGTCTCCTACTTCATACTTTCTAGGAAAGGTATGTATGGCGCGAAACTTAGAGCCCAGAATTCCCGAAGATGTTTGGTGATACAACTATCCTACCATTACGAGGAAGGGATAAAAAATGCACGTATGTGTAGTCAAATCAAAACGATTCCAGCCATGGCCAAATTCTTGGAAAATTATGAGCACGAGAACCAATACCAAAGAAATAGAATGTTAAATTATAAATATCAGAAGCTTAATAATAACGCGCCACCAACCAATCCTCATAATAATGATCACAATCGACCTGCGCAGAACGTTAATGCCAATAGAAACCAAAATGAGCACGCGAATAATAATTCCAGGAACTATAATTATCGTGATAGTCGCAATAATAGAGGAGATGGGGACAGACGACCAATAATTATAGGCATAACAGTCAATTATATCTACTCCAGGCCTCAAGGTAATCAACGACGGTATTACCCAAGGAGTCACCGATATGACAACCATTATGACCAGTCCCGGCGTGAAGTCAACTTCCACCTGAAGGAAATTATAGGATAGCGGAACCTAATACGGAGGATCGCACTGAAACCGTACAAAATCAACACAGTAATCAAAATGAAAATAGAGAAGAGGGGGTAAGCCCTCATTTAAACTAATAGAGCAGTGAAAATTAATGAATACCCTTCACTGAACCGTAATCTTGGGGAGCAACGACTTATAAACAAAATTAAGAGTAATCATAAAATAACCATAATTAATAACCACTATTTAAAGAATATCAGGGAAGATTTATTGGAAGAGGATAAGAAACATGTAAACAGTAATAGAGTAATAACGAAATCATATATGTAACGGCAAAATCTAAAAGACAGTAAGACCAACTTAGAAAAATTATTTGAAATAACTATTATATATAAAACGAATTTAGTAAAAAAAAAAAAAAAATTACTAAATCCAAAAAGAAATATTATGAATAAATTCTAAAAATAATAAGAACAACTTATTACCAGTCTTGAAGAAAAAATACTTGGAATTTAAAAGAATTTGAGTTGAATACTACCACTAAATTCTAAAATACAATAAGAACCACTTATTATCGATTTTGAAGAAAACAAGAGTTATTATTTAAATGTTATAAAAAATAGTGTGAATAATGAATAATGAAACCCCAAGATTACAGCAAAAAGCGAGAATTATTATTAAAATGTTTATAAAGAAATAGTGTGATAATGAATAATGAACCCCAAGATTACAGAAGAAAGCGAGAATTATTATTAAACGTTTATAAAGAAATAGTGTGAATAATGAATAATGAAATCCCAAGATTACGGCTAAAAGCGAGAATTATTATTAAACGTTTATAAAGAAACAGTGTGAATAATGAAACCCCAAGATTAGCAGCAAAAAGCGAGAATTATTATTAAGTGTTTATAAAGAAATAGTGTGAATATGAATAATGAAACCCCAAGATTACAGAAGAAAGCGAGAATTATTATTAAACGTTTATAAAGAAATAGTGTGAATAATGAATAATGAAACCCCAAGATAAAAGTTATTACCCCAAATCTACCTATGCAAAGTAAAGAAAGAAAAAAAAAATCATATGACCTAAAATACATACTACATTGCCAAATGATGGAAAACAACCTCAGTAAACGATGAATGTAACCAATGTAATGTTAAAGAAGACAAGAAAGAAAGAGTATTTATGAACATAATTCATTGAAAAAATAAACAGTCAAAATAATGAAATACGATAAGAAGAAGAATAGTTGGACTAAGGAATATATTTATTCAGGAATACAGTTATAATGATCATCACGCAACAACTATTTAGAAAATATTGAGATCAGAGAAAAAAAAACAAATGAAGAAGATACTTAGCATTACAATCACAACAAAAATGAAAACAAAAATGGTTACAAACGATAACTGTCAAATTTAATATCAAAGAATGTTTAAGGAACTAAAATGCAATCACAAAATATGAAGGATAATAATGAAGAAATATAAAAGCAATACAAAGAAAAAACAATTGTTCCCAAATATTTATTATTAAATAATTAAAGAGATTATTAGGAGATTATTATTATATTTTATAGCTGACTGTAGATGAATTCCAGCAGTACTATATTAAGATGTGGTGTGGGCAGCAGAGTATGATGCCAAACAGTGCCTCTCTGAACTGTACCAACGCATGTATTAGGGATTGTTAGGGAAATTAAATATTTAAGGAATATTAGAATAGTTGCAAGAATAACTTCAGTTTCCAAAAAGAGTAGGACGAAGAAACATAAAGAAATGGAGTTGACAGAAGAATAATGAGAAATACAGTGATTATAGTAATTATAAGTAGAAGAGATGTGAAACTAATGTATCATTGAATATTGTGGCCAACTATCAACAAATAATGTTTACAGACATTAAAAATGATCAAGAATGTTAATAAAAATGATGAAATGTTATTAAAAAAAAAAAAAAAAAAAACAAGTATAAATACTAGTCTAATGAAGTTACATTGAGAAATCCCATCGTCAACCATAACAATGAAATGAAGAAAAGGCATTAGAAAAAGACAAGTTTATTTGACCTAAACTTCATTCAGGTAAACTAAACTTTTTTAGGAGGGGGGAGCATATGTAACGCAACAGAAATGCTAGCATTCATGTTACATAAAAACAAGATTCACCGAATAATAAACAAGTCAATATCTAACCCCATGATAGAACAAAGATCTAATAATTACATTTATAATCATAGATAAAGTTAAATAAGGATGCAAGGTAATATTAACAAGAATAACCGAACCTGTAAGTTAGACAATAGTTGATGATATATATTTTAGTGAAAGGCAGACAAAAAATGAAACAATAATTTACTAATAGCAAATAAGAATTTTGAGTTAAGAGGTACTATTTTGTGACTACAGAATGTTATGATAAGTTTATGTTATGTTATACCAAATATGTGTTGAGTTAATGAAAGATTAATGAAACAGAATGTATTATTCAATGACTGTTGTAGAATGAAGTGTGAAGCAGATAATTAAAGTTAATAGATTTGAATTTTGTTATATGTGATCAATAGGTCAAGATAAAATTGTTATTAGATATAGAAAAATAATTGTTTATGTAAATGTTAATAGTTAAGATTTGATTGTATGTATGAATTTATGTAAAAGGGGCTATAGATGTTTACCAGTTATAAACACAGGTAGATCCGTTTACAATAAAGGCCTAACAGCCAAACCGCTATATAACCACTCATAACATAAAGGTTAGGTACATCAATTAATAATAATTAAGAATACGATTTGAAGAGCTAGAAAAAACATTAAATTAATAATGATATATTATAAAATTTATACAAATTATGATAATACGCATAATGCCATTATATCGATTAGTAAATATAATATCGAAAGTGGATTAAATATAAAAAAGAAAAAAAACCGGCTTATATAAAAAAACCAGCAGAATATGTGTAGAAAATAATAAACCAACTATTGGTAAAGTTACGCTCCGATAGGATAGCAAATTGATAAGGAATAGACAAAAAATATATGAAATAAACATTATATTCAAAACATGTAGAAGGAAGAAGTCAGGTGTTGCTAGGGACGAAAAAAGAAGAAGGAAGTTGTTGATTTAACAATAATTGCTTTGATGAACTGAATGTGATGAGATTAAAAACCCAAGTATTATCTATTTAATCAGAATATTATAAATTATCAGACACTATTATAAAACACAAAATCCTAATGACAATATTTATGAATCACCAGTACAGTTTAACCAAATAATACTACAGAATGAAACCAGAATAGAGAATAAATAACTGGATTATACAAGGAAGGACTTGAACTGTCCCTTATCCGAAAGGAATTGGCGATACATTAAAACAAATAGAAAGAGTCAAAAGTATCACAAATAATAATATACACTACACTAGAATTTATAACCTTTCAAAAAACACGGAACAACACTAATTGTCTCAACCGAGAGAAGAACGTATTTGGATCTTGTCGTTGCAGAAGAAGCATCCATCGGGCTGTAAACCAATCCAGTAAGCTGTAATTCCGAAGTGGACAGGAGAAGAATTCCATTTTATTAAACCGAAGAAAGAAAATCGTACGGCATAACTGTCCAGAACAGTAAATTTATCAATCAACCGCCTACACGATTTGCTTCGTTCTAGTCTGGTAAATTATTATTATATTAATCATACTAACTACACAACACTTCAAATTTGTAAATCTTGCATTCTTATCTATGTATTTTTAATCTTCCCCACAGTTACAAGAACCTTCACACCCTGAATTACATTAATTACAAATTAAAACACACTATATAACTAATTTAAATAAAGGATCAGAATAATCAACAATCGATTCATACAATCTATAGCCCAAGCATATGTTAATTAGAACATATATTATTCAATGTTAAAGAGGTAAACAAATAAAGAACCTTTATATATTGGCAAAATCTTGTTATTTGGAGTATGGTTTAATGAGCTGGGAATAAAAAAGTAACTGAATAAGTATAGAATAATTGGTTAACATAAATATTGAAATAACCTATAAGTTTCGTTGAGCCGATACTACAGCGCTTATAGCGGAATTATCTGACACCAAAGCGAGAGCGTAAAAATACAAAATTAGACAGAATTCTCTTCAAGGTATAATAGGGTTGAACGGAAATATAAAATAACTCATTAATTATTTAAGTTGCAGGTACACAAACACTGATAGTTTTTAGAGAGCTAAGTTAATATTAATTAATTATATCAATACATCCCACAACTCCAAATATCTCCGAGATTTACATAATTAAAATAATTCAAAACACATTGGCATAGTTGTATTAACAAATTGACAAACCCAACAGTGGGGTTTTAAGGAGAGGAATCGAGATTACCTACAAATTGACGCCGGCAACGTTGGGGCGGAAATAACGAGAATCCCGCGACCGTAAGAGACAACGTAAGAGCCGAGGGAGTACCTACAAATTGGCGCTCAACTTGTGTAGGGCTTAAGTTAAGTAATTATAAGTATAATAATATTACTTAACCAGAGCCGGCAACTGTGGGAGAATAAAAATGTATGATACCAGATTTAGATCAAAGAGGAGGGCAGAAGATACTGAGAAGGAAGAAGGTGAACAAGAACAGGAAATAGAAATAATAACAGATAGTGAGAGGGGACAACAGACAGACAAAATAACGGAAACTGAAATAATGGCAGACAAGGAAAGGGAAGTAATCGAAGAAGTTGCCCAAGGGGACCAAATAGATAAAGCAGGAGCCAGAGAAGGACTAAATTGGGAAAAATTAATGGAGTTAATGAGTAGTATTAAGGAAGATAACAGACTCACTAATGAGGAAAATAAGGAAAACTCAAGGAGACTGGAGGAAAAATTAGATAAAACAAATGAGGAAATTAAAGAAACCTCAAAACAAATTCACGAAAGGTTAGATAGGAATGATGAGGGTTTAAAACAAATGAAGGAAGACATCTTACAAATACATGAAGAAAATTTAAGGCAAATTAATGAAAAAATTGAAAATCTTCATGTGACAATTAACCAGAAGGTGGACCAAAATAATGAGGAAAGAAAATTAGAAATAGCCAAAACAAATGAAGGGTTAGAAAAAATTAACGAAACAATAGTACAGGTTCGTGAAGACTTACAGAATAAAATTAATGACACAAAAATTGAGAATAAAACATTGGTCAAAGAAATCCAACAGGAAACTGTCGAAAAATATGAGCAAATTAAAAACGAAGTACATCAGGTACGGGAAGAGCATAAGGAAGGTATTACGCAAATACAGACAGACATGGGCGAACGACTCGAAAGAGTCTATGGCAATTTAAATAGTATGGAAGGTCAAATCAATACCAATAAAAATAAAATAGAAGAAATTAGTAGACGTGAATTACAATTACAAGAAGAAGTAGATTCATGGCGGGATAGGACATGCCAACATAGTCATACAAATAACCACGAGAACCGGGAATCGATTAATTTTCGTAATTACAAGCGCAATCCGATGGAATTTTTAAAGAGATTGGAAGAGGTGATCACAAGAAATAGAGAAAATCGCTGGAGTATTATACGCAGTATGATTGATGAAACGTTTAAAGATACTTATGATAATTGGTGGACAGCGGTGCGCCCAGATATACTGGACATGACTGAGTTCAAAAAACAGTTTAAAGAGAAGTATTGGTCTGAATCGACCCAGAACATGATTAGGAATAATTTGAGTAACGGTCGATACGAAGCAAACATAGGACAGTCTCCTACTTCATACTTTCTAGGAAAGGTATGTATGGCGCGAAACTTAGAGCCCAGAATTCCCGAAGAATGTTTGGTGATACAACTATCCTACCATTACGAGGAAGGGATAAAAAATGCACGTATGTGTAGTCAAATCAAAACGATTCCAGCCATGGCCAAATTCTTGGAAAATTATGAGCACGAGAACCAATACCAAAGAAATAGAATGTTAAATTATAAATATCAGAAGCATAATAATAACGCGCCACCAACCAATCCTCATAATAATGATCACAATCGACCTGCGCAGAACGTTAATGCCAATAGAAACCAAAATGAGCACGCGAATAATAATTCCAGGAACTATAATTATCGTGATAGTCGCAATAATAGAGGAGATGGGGACAGACGACCCAATAATTATAGGCATAACGTCAATTATATCTACTCCAGGCCTCAAGGTAATCAACGACGGTATTACCCAAGGAGTCACCGATATGACAACCATTATGACCAGTCCCGGCGTGAAGTCAACTATCCACCTGAAGGAAATTATAGGATAGCGGAACCTAATACGGAGGATCGCACTGAAACCGTACAAAATCAACACAGTAATCAAAATGAAAATAGAGAAGAGGGGGTAAGCCCTCATTTAAACTAATAGAGGCAGTGAAAATTAATGAATACCCTTCACTGAACCGTAATCTTGGGGAGCAACGACTTATAAACAAAATTAAGAGTAATCATAAAATAACCATAATTAATAACCACTATTTAAAGAATATCAGGGAAGATTTATTGGAAGAGGATAAGAAACATGTAAACAGTAATAGTAATAACGAAATCATATATGTAACGGCAAAATTCTAAAAGACAGTAAGACCAACTTAGAAAAATTATTTGAAATAACTATTATATATAAAACGAATTTAGTAAAAAAAAAAAAAAAATTACTAAATCCAAAAAGAAATATTATGAATAAATTCTAAAAATAATAAGAACAACTTATTACCAGTCTTGAAGAAAAAATACTTGGAATTTAAAAAGAATTTGAGTTGAATACTACCACTAAATTCTAAAATACAATAAGAACCACTTATTATCGATTTTGAAGAAAACAAGAGTTATTATTAAATGTTTATAAAGAAATAGTGTGAATAATGAATAATGAAACCCCAAGATTACAGCAAAAAGCGAGAATTATTATTAAATGTTTATAAAGAAATAGTGTGATAATGAATAATGAAACCCCAAGATTACAGAAGAAAGCGAGAATTATTATTAAACGTTTATAAAGAAATAGTGTGAATAATGAATAATGAAATCCCAAGATTACGGCTAAAAGCGAGAATTATTATTAAACGTTTATAAAGAAACAGTGTGAATAATGAAACCCCAAGATTACAGCAAAAAGCGAGAATTATTATTAAGTGTTTATAAAGAAATAGTGTGAATAATGAATAATGAAACCCCAAGATTACAGAAGAAAGCGAGAATTATTATTAAACGTTTATAAAGAAATAGTGTGAATAATGAATAATGAAACCCCAAGATAAAAGTTATTACCCCAAATCTACCTATGCAAAGTAAAGAAAGAAAAAAAAAATCATATGACCTAAAATACATACTACATTGCCAAATGATGGAAACAACCTCAGTAAACGATGAATGTAACCAATGTAATGTTAAAGAAGACAAGAAAGAAAGAGTATTTATGAACATAATTCATTGAAAAATAAACAGTCAAAATAATGAAATACGATAAGAAGAAGAATAGTTGGACTAAGGAATATATTTATTCAGGAATACAGTTATAATGATCATCACGCAACAACTATTTAGAAAATATTGAGATCAGAGAAAAAAAAACAAATGAAGAAGATACTTAGCATTACAATCACAACAAAAATGAAAACAAAAATGGTTACAAATGATAACTGTCAAATTTAATATCAAAGAATGTTTAAGGAACTAAAATGGAATCACAAAATATGAAGGATAATAATGAAGAAATATAAAAGCAACAAAGAAAAAAAAAATTGTTCCCAAATATTTATTATTAAATAATTAAAGAGATTATTAGGAGATTATTATTATATTTTATAGCTGACTGTAGATGAATTCCAGCAGTACTATATTAAGATGTGGTGTGGGCAGCAGAGTATGATGCCAAACAGTGCCTCTCTGAACTGTACCAACGCATGTATTAGGGATTGTTAGGGAAATTAAATATTTAAGGAATATTAGAATAGTTGCAAGAATAACTTCAGTTTCCAAAAGAGTAGGACGAAGAAAACATAAAGAAATGAGTTGACAGAAGAATAATTGAGAAATACAGTGATTATAGTAATTATAAGTAGAAGAGATGTGAAACTAATGTATCATTGAATATTGTGGCCAACTATCAACAAATAATGTTTACAGACATTAAAAATGATCAAGAATGTTAATAAAAATGATGGAAATGTTATTAAAAAAAAAAAAAAAAAACAAGTATTAATACTAGTCTAATGAAGTTACATTGAAAATCCCATCGTCAACCATTAACAATGAAATGAAGAAAAGGCATTAGAAAAAGACAAGTTTATTTGACCTAAACTTCATTCAGGTAAACTAAACTTTTTTAGGAGGGGGAGCATATGTAACGCAACAGAAATGCTAGCATTCATGTTACATAAAAACAAGATTCACCGAATAATAAACAAGTCAATATCTAACCCCATGATAGAACAAAGATCTAATAATTACATTTATAATCATAGATAAAGTTAAATAAGGATGCAAGGTAATATTAACAAGAATAACCGAACCTGTAAGTTAGACAATAGTTGATGATATATATGTTTAGTGAAAGGCAGACAAAAAATGAAACAATAATTTACTAATAGCAAATAAGAATTTTGAGTTAAGAGGTACTATTTTGTGACAACAAATGTTATGATAAAGTTTATGTTATGTTATACCAAATATGTGTTGAGTTAATGAAAGATAATGAAACAAGATGTATTATTCAATGACTGTTGTAGAATGAAGTGTGAAGCAGATAATTAAAGTTAATAGATTTGAATTTTGTTATATGTGATCAATAGGTCAAGATAAAATTGTTATTAGATATAGAAAAATAATTGTTTATGTAAATGTTAATAGTTAAGATTTGATTGTATGTATGAATTTATGTAAAAGGGGCTATAGATGTTTACCAGTTATAAACACAGGTAGATCCGTTTACAATAAAAGGCCTAACAGCCAAAACCGCTATATAACCACTCATAACATAAAGGTTAGGTACATCAATTAATAATAATTAAAGAATACGATTTGAAGAGCTAGAAAAAACATTAAATTAATAATGATATATTATAAAATTTATACAAATTATGATAATACCATAATGCCATTATATCGATTAGTAACATATAATATCGAAAGTGGATTAAATATAAAAAAGAAAAAAACCGGCTTATATAAAAAAACCAGCAGAATATGTGTAGAAAATAATAAACCAACTATTGGTAAAGTTACGCTCCGATAGGATAGCAAATTGATAAGGAATAGACAAAAAATATATGAAATAAACATTATATTCAAAACATGTAGAAGGAAGAAGTCAGGTGTTGCTAGGGACGAAAAAAGAAGAAGGAAGTTGTTGATTTAACAATAATTGCTTTGATGAACTGAATGTGATGAGATTAAAAACCCAAGTATTATCTATTTAATTAGAATATTATAAATTATCAGACACTATTATAAAACACAAAATCCTAATGACAATATTTATGAATCACCAGTACAGTTTAACCAAATAATACTACAGAATGAAACCAGAATAGAGAATAAATAACTGGATTATACAAGGAAGGACTTGAACTGTCCCTTATCCGAAAGGAATTGGCGATACATTAAAACAAATAGAAAGAGTCAAAAGTATCACAAATAATAATATACACTACACTAGAATTTATAACCTTTCAAAAAACACGGAACAACACTAATTGTCTCAACCGAGAGAAGAACGTATTTGGATCTTGTCGTTGCAGAAGAAGCATCCATCGGGCTGTAAACCAATCCAGTAAGCTGTAATTCCGAAGTGGACAGGAGAAGAATTCCATTTTATTAAACCGAAGAAAGAAAATCGTACGGCATAACTGTCCAGAACAGTAAATTTATCAATCAACCGCCTACACGATTTGCTTCGTTCTAGTCTGGTAAATTATTATTATATTAATCATACTAACTACACAACACTTCAAATTTGTAAATCTTGCATTCTTATCTATGTATTTTTAATCTTCCCCACAGTTACAAGAACCTTCACACCCTGAATTACATTAATTACAAATTAAAACACACTATATAACTAATTTAAATAAAGGATCAGAATAATCAACAATCGATTCATACAATCTATAGCCCAAGCATATGTTAATTAGAACATATATTATTCAATGTTAAAGAGGTAAACAAATAAAGAACCTTTATATATTGGCAAAATCTTGTTATTTGGAGTATGGTTTAATGAGCTGGGAATAAAAAAGTAACTGAATAAGTATAGAATAATTGGTTAACATAAATATTGAAATAACCTATAAGTTTCGTTGAGCCGATACTACAGCGCTTATAGCGGAATTATCTGACACCAAAGCGAGAGCGTAAAAATACAAAATTAGACAGAATTCTCTTCAAGGTATAATAGGGTTGAACGGAAATATAAAATAACTCATTAATTATTTAAGTTGCAGGTACACAAACACTGATAGTTTTTAGAGAGCTAAGTTAATATTAATTAATTATATCAATACATCCCACAACTCCAAATATCTCCGAGATTTACATAATTAAAATAATTCAAAACACATTGGCATAGTTGTATTAACAAATTGACAAACCCAACAGTGGGGTTTTAAGGAGAGGAATCGAGATTACCTACAAATTGACGCCGGCAACGTTGGGGCGGAAATAACGAGAATCCCGCGACCGTAAGAGACAACGTAAGAGCCGAGGGAGTACCTACAAATTGGCGCTCAACTTGTGTAGGGCTTAAGTTAAGTAATTATAAGTATAATAATATTACTTAACCAGAGCCGGCAACTGTGGGAGAATAAAAATGTATGATACCAGATTTAGATCAAAGAGGAGGGCAGAAGATACTGAGAAGGAAGAAGGTGAACAAGAACAGGAAATAGAAATAATAACAGATAGTGAGAGGGGACAACAGACAGACAAAATAACGGAAACTGAAATAATGGCAGACAAGGAAAGGGAAGTAATCGAAGAAGTTGCCCAAGGGGACCAAATAGATAAAGCAGGAGCCAGAGAAGGACTAAATTGGGAAAAATTAATGGAGTTAATGAGTAGTATTAAGGAAGATAACAGACTCACTAATGAGGAAAATAAGGAAAACTCAAGGAGACTGGAGGAAAAATTAGATAAAACAAATGAGGAAATTAAAGAAACCTCAAAACAAATTCACGAAAGGTTAGATAGGAATGATGAGGGTTTAAAACAAATGAAGGAAGACATCTTACAAATACATGAAGAAAATTTAAGGCAAATTAATGAAAAAATTGAAAATCTTCATGTGACAATTAACCAGAAGGTGGACCAAAATAATGAGGAAAGAAAATTAGAAATAGCCAAAACAAATGAAGGGTTAGAAAAAATTAACGAAACAATAGTACAGGTTCGTGAAGACTTACAGAATAAAATTAATGACACAAAAATTGAGAATAAAACATTGGTCAAAGAAATCCAACAGGAAACTGTCGAAAAATATGAGCAAATTAAAAACGAAGTACATCAGGTACGGGAAGAGCATAAGGAAGGTATTACGCAAATACAGACAGACATGGGCGAACGACTCGAAAGAGTCTATGGCAATTTAAATAGTATGGAAGGTCAAATCAATACCAATAAAAATAAAATAGAAGAAATTAGTAGACGTGAATTACAATTACAAGAAGAAGTAGATTCATGGCGGGATAGGACATGCCAACATAGTCATACAAATAACCACGAGAACCGGGAATCGATTAATTTTCGTAATTACAAGCGCAATCCGATGGAATTTTTAAAGAGATTGGAAGAGGTGATCACAAGAAATAGAGAAAATCGCTGGAGTATTATACGCAGTATGATTGATGAAACGTTTAAAGATACTTATGATAATTGGTGGACAGCGGTGCGCCCAGATATACTGGACATGACTGAGTTCAAAAAACAGTTTAAAGAGAAGTATTGGTCTGAATCGACCCAGAACATGATTAGGAATAATTTGAGTAACGGTCGATACGAAGCAAACATAGGACAGTCTCCTACTTCATACTTTCTAGGAAAGGTATGTATGGCGCGAAACTTAGAGCCCAGAATTCCCGAAGAATGTTTGGTGATACAACTATCCTACCATTACGAGGAAGGGATAAAAAATGCACGTATGTGTAGTCAAATCAAAACGATTCCAGCCATGGCCAAATTCTTGGAAAATTATGAGCACGAGAACCAATACCAAAGAAATAGAATGTTAAATTATAAATATCAGAAGCATAATAATAACGCGCCACCAACCAATCCTCATAATAATGATCACAATCGACCTGCGCAGAACGTTAATGCCAATAGAAACCAAAATGAGCACGCGAATAATAATTCCAGGAACTATAATTATCGTGATAGTCGCAATAATAGAGGAGATGGGGACAGACGACCCAATAATTATAGGCATAACGTCAATTATATCTACTCCAGGCCTCAAGGTAATCAACGACGGTATTACCCAAGGAGTCACCGATATGACAACCATTATGACCAGTCCCGGCGTGAAGTCAACTATCCACCTGAAGGAAATTATAGGATAGCGGAACCTAATACGGAGGATCGCACTGAAACCGTACAAAATCAACACAGTAATCAAAATGAAAATAGAGAAGAGGGGGTAAGCCCTCATTTAAACTAATAGAGGCAGTGAAAATTAATGAATACCCTTCACTGAACCGTAATCTTGGGGAGCAACGACTTATAAACAAAATTAAGAGTAATCATAAAATAACCATAATTAATAACCACTATTTAAAGAATATCAGGGAAGATTTATTGGAAGAGGATAAGAAACATGTAAACAGTAATAGTAATAACGAAATCATATATGTAACGGCAAAATTCTAAAAGACAGTAAGACCAACTTAGAAAAATTATTTGAAATAACTATTATATATAAAACGAATTTAGTAAAAAAAAAAAAAAAAATTACTAAATCCAAAAAGAAATATTATGAATAAATTCTAAAAATAATAAGAACAACTTATTACCAGTCTTGAAGAAAAAATACTTGGAATTTAAAAAGAATTTGAGTTGAATACTACCACTAAATTCTAAAATACAATAAGAACCACTTATTATCGATTTTGAAGAAAACAAGAGTTATTATTAAATGTTTATAAAGAAATAGTGTGAATAATGAATAATGAAACCCCAAGATTACAGCAGAAAGCGAGAATTATTATTAAATGTTTATAAAGAAATAGTGTGATAATGAATAATGAAACCCCAAGATTACAGAAGAAAGCGAGAATTATTATTAAACGTTTATAAAGAAATAGTGTGAATAATGAATAATGAAATCCCAAGATTACGGCTAAAAGCGAGAATTATTATTAAACGTTTATAAAGAAACAGTGTGAATAATGAAACCCCAAGATTACAGCAAAAAGCGAGAATTATTATTAAGTGTTTATAAAGAAATAGTGTGAATAATGAATAATGAAACCCCAAGATTACAGAAGAAAGCGAGAATTATTATTAAACGTTTATAAAGAAATAGTGTGAATAATGAATAATGAAACCCCAAGATAAAAGTTATTACCCCAAATCTACCTATGCAAAGTAAAGAAAGAAAAAAAAAATCATATGACCTAAAATACATACTACATTGCCAAATGATGGAAACAACCTCAGTAAACGATGAATGTAACCAATGTAATGTTAAAGAAGACAAGAAAGAAAGAGTATTTATGACCATAATTCATTGAAAAATAAACAGTCAAAATAATGAAATACGATAAGAAGAAGAATAGTTGGACTAAGGAATATATTTATTCAGGAATACAGTTATAATGATCATCACGCAACAACTATTTAGAAAATATTGAGATCAGAGAAAAAAAAAACAAATGAAGAAGATACTTAGCATTACAATCACAACAAAAATGAAAACAAAAATGGTTACAAATGATAACTGTCAAATTTAATATCAAAGAATGTTTAAGGAACTAAAATGGAATCACAAAATATGAAGGATAATAATGAAGAAATATAAAAGCAACAAAGAAAAAAAAAATTGTTCCCAAATATTTATTATTAAATAATTAAAGAGATTATTAGGAGATTATTATTATATTTTATAGCTGACTGTAGATGAATTCCAGCAGTACTATATTAAGATGTGGTGTGGGCAGCAGAGTATGATGCCAAACAGTGCCTCTCTGAACTGTACCAACGCATGTATTAGGGATTGTTAGGGAAATTAAATATTTAAGGAATATTAGAATAGTTGCAAGAATAACTTCAGTTTCCAAAAGAGTAGGACGAAGAAAACATAAAGAAATGAGTTGACAGAAGAATAATTGAGAAATACAGTGATTATAGTAATTATAAGTAGAAGAGATGTGAAACTAATGTATCATTGAATATTGTGGCCAACTATCAACAAATAATGTTTACAGACATTAAAAATGATCAAGAATGTTAATAAAAATGATGAAATGTTATTAAAAAAAAAAAAAAAAAAACAAGTATTAATACTAGTCTAATGAAGTTACATTGAAAATCCCATCGTCAACCATTAACAATGAAATGAAGAAAAGGCATTAGAAAAAGACAAGTTTATTTGACCTAAACTTCATTCAGGTAAACTAAACTTTTTTAGGAGGGGGAGCATATGTAACGCAACAGAAATGCTAGCATTCATGTTACATAAAAACAAGATTCACCGAATAATAAACAAGTCAATATCTAACCCCATGATAGAACAAAGATCTAATAATTACATTTATAATCATAGATAAAGTTAAATAAGGATGCAAGGTAATATTAACAAGAATAACCGAACCTGTAAGTTAGACAATAGTTGATGATATATATGTTTAGTGAAAGGCAGACAAAAAATGAAACAATAATTTACTAATAGCAAATAAGAATTTTGAGTTAAGAGGTACTATTTTGTGACAACAAATGTTATGATAAAGTTTATGTTATGTTATACCAAATATGTGTTGAGTTAATGAAAGATAATGAAACAAGATGTATTATTCAATGACTGTTGTAGAATGAAGTGTGAAGCAGATAATTAAAGTTAATAGATTTGAATTTTGTTATATGTGATCAATAGGTCAAGATAAAATTGTTATTAGATATAGAAAAATAATTGTTTATGTAAATGTTAATAGTTAAGATTTGATTGTATGTATGAATTTATGTAAAAGGGGCTATAGATGTTTACCAGTTATAAACACAGGTAGATCCGTTTACAATAAAAGGCCTAACAGCCAAAACCGCTATATAACCACTCATAACATAAAGGTTAGGTACATCAATTAATAATAATTAAAGAATACGATTTGAAGAGCTAGAAAAAACATTAAATTAATAATGATATATTATAAAATTTATACAAATTATGATAATACCATAATGCCATTATATCGATTAGTAACATATAATATCGAAAGTGGATTAAATATAAAAAAGAAAAAAACCGGCTTATATAAAAAAACCAGCAGAATATGTGTAGAAAATAATAAACCAACTATTGGTAAAGTTACGCTCCGATAGGATAGCAAATTGATAAGGAATAGACAAAAAATATATGAAATAAACATTATATTCAAAACATGTAGAAGGAAGAAGTCAGGTGTTGCTAGGGACGAAAAAAGAAGAAGGAAGTTGTTGATTTAACAATAATTGCTTTGATGAACTGAATGTGATGAGATTAAAAACCCAAGTATTATCTATTTAATCAGAATATTATAAATTATCAGACACTATTATAAAACACAAAATCCTAATGACAATATTTATGAATCACCAGTACAGTTTAACCAAATAATACTACAGAATGAAACCAGAATAGAGAATAAATAACTGGATTATACAAGGAAGGACTTGAACTGTCCCTTATCCGAAAGGAATTGGCGATACATTAAAACAAATAGAAAGAGTCAAAAGTATCACAAATAATAATATACACTACACTAGAATTTATAACCTTTCAAAAAACACGGAACAACACTAATTGTCTCAACCGAGAGAAGAACGTATTTGGATCTTGTCGTTGCAGAAGAAGCATCCATCGGGCTGTAAACCAATCCAGTAAGCTGTAATTCCGAAGTGGACAGGAGAAGAATTCCATTTTATTAAACCGAAGAAAGAAAATCGTACGGCATAACTGTCCAGAACAGTAAATTTATCAATCAACCGCCTACACGATTTGCTTCGTTCTAGTCTGGTAAATTATTATTATATTAATCATACTAACTACACAACACTTCAAATTTGTAAATCTTGCATTCTTATCTATGTATTTTTAATCTTCCCCACAGTTACAAGAACCTTCACACCCTGAATTACATTAATTACAAATTAAAACACACTATATAACTAATTTAAATAAAGGATCAGAATAATCAACAATCGATTCATACAATCTATAGCCCAAGCATATGTTAATTAGAACATATATTATTCAATGTTAAAGAGGTAAACAAATAAAGAACCTTTATATATTGGCAAAATCTTGTTATTTGGAGTATGGTTTAATGAGCTGGGAATAAAAAAGTAACTGAATAAGTATAGAATAATTGGTTAACATAAATATTGAAATAACCTATAAGTTTCGTTGAGCCGATACTACAGCGCTTATAGCGGAATTATCTGACACCAAAGCGAGAGCGTAAAAATACAAAATTAGACAGAATTCTCTTCAAGGTATAATAGGGTTGAACGGAAATATAAAATAACTCATTAATTATTTAAGTTGCAGGTACACAAACACTGATAGTTTTTAGAGAGCTAAGTTAATATTAATTAATTATATCAATACATCCCACAACTCCAAATATCTCCGAGATTTACATAATTAAAATAATTCAAAACACATTGGCATAGTTGTATTAACAAATTGACAAACCCAACAGTGGGGTTTTAAGGAGAGGAATCGAGATTACCTACAAATTGACGCCGGCAACGTTGGGGCGGAAATAACGAGAATCCCGCGACCGTAAGAGACAACGTAAGAGCCGAGGGAGTACCTACAAATTGGCGCTCAACTTGTGTAGGGCTTAAGTTAAGTAATTATAAGTATAATAATATTACTTAACCAGAGCCGGCAACTGTGGGAGAATAAAAATGTATGATACCAGATTTAGATCAAAGAGGAGGGCAGAAGATACTGAGAAGGAAGAAGGTGAACAAGAACAGGAAATAGAAATAATAACAGATAGTGAGAGGGGACAACAGACAGACAAAATAACGGAAACTGAAATAATGGCAGACAAGGAAAGGGAAGTAATCGAAGAAGTTGCCCAAGGGGACCAAATAGATAAAGCAGGAGCCAGAGAAGGACTAAATTGGGAAAAATTAATGGAGTTAATGAGTAGTATTAAGGAAGATAACAGACTCACTAATGAGGAAAATAAGGAAAACTCAAGGAGACTGGAGGAAAAATTAGATAAAACAAATGAGGAAATTAAAGAAACCTCAAAACAAATTCACGAAAGGTTAGATAGGAATGATGAGGGTTTAAAACAAATGAAGGAAGACATCTTACAAATACATGAAGAAAATTTAAGGCAAATTAATGAAAAAATTGAAAATCTTCATGTGACAATTAACCAGAAGGTGGACCAAAATAATGAGGAAAGAAAATTAGAAATAGCCAAAACAAATGAAGGGTTAGAAAAAATTAACGAAACAATAGTACAGGTTCGTGAAGACTTACAGAATAAAATTAATGACACAAAAATTGAGAATAAAACATTGGTCAAAGAAATCCAACAGGAAACTGTCGAAAAATATGAGCAAATTAAAAACGAAGTACATCAGGTACGGGAAGAGCATAAGGAAGGTATTACGCAAATACAGACAGACATGGGCGAACGACTCGAAAGAGTCTATGGCAATTTAAATAGTATGGAAGGTCAAATCAATACCAATAAAAATAAAATAGAAGAAATTAGTAGACGTGAATTACAATTACAAGAAGAAGTAGATTCATGGCGGGATAGGACATGCCAACATAGTCATACAAATAACCACGAGAACCGGGAATCGATTAATTTTCGTAATTACAAGCGCAATCCGATGGAATTTTTAAAGAGATTGGAAGAGGTGATCACAAGAAATAGAGAAAATCGCTGGAGTATTATACGCAGTATGATTGATGAAACGTTTAAAGATACTTATGATAATTGGTGGACAGCGGTGCGCCCAGATATACTGGACATGACTGAGTTCAAAAAACAGTTTAAAGAGAAGTATTGGTCTGAATCGACCCAGAACATGATTAGGAATAATTTGAGTAACGGTCGATACGAAGCAAACATAGGACAGTCTCCTACTTCATACTTTCTAGGAAAGGTATGTATGGCGCGAAACTTAGAGCCCAGAATTCCCGAAGAATGTTTGGTGATACAACTATCCTACCATTACGAGGAAGGGATAAAAAATGCACGTATGTGTAGTCAAATCAAAACGATTCCAGCCATGGCCAAATTCTTGGAAAATTATGAGCACGAGAACCAATACCAAAGAAATAGAATGTTAAATTATAAATATCAGAAGCATAATAATAACGCGCCACCAACCAATCCTCATAATAATGATCACAATCGACCTGCGCAGAACGTTAATGCCAATAGAAACCAAAATGAGCACGCGAATAATAATTCCAGGAACTATAATTATCGTGATAGTCGCAATAATAGAGGAGATGGGGACAGACGACCCAATAATTATAGGCATAACGTCAATTATATCTACTCCAGGCCTCAAGGTAATCAACGACGGTATTACCCAAGGAGTCACCGATATGACAACCATTATGACCAGTCCCGGCGTGAAGTCAACTATCCACCTGAAGGAAATTATAGGATAGCGGAACCTAATACGGAGGATCGCACTGAAACCGTACAAAATCAACACAGTAATCAAAATGAAAATAGAGAAGAGGGGGTAAGCCCTCATTTAAACTAATAGAGGCAGTGAAAATTAATGAATACCCTTCACTGAACCGTAATCTTGGGGAGCAACGACTTATAAACAAAATTAAGAGTAATCATAAAATAACCATAATTAATAACCACTATTTAAAGAATATCAGGGAAGATTTATTGGAAGAGGATAAGAAACATGTAAACAGTAATAGTAATAACGAAATCATATATGTAACGGCAAAATTCTAAAAGACAGTAAGACCAACTTAGAAAAATTATTTGAAATAACTATTATATATAAAACGAATTTAGTAAAAAAAAAAAAAAAAATTACTAAATCCAAAAAGAAATATTATGAATAAATTCTAAAAATAATAAGAACAACTTATTACCAGTCTTGAAGAAAAAATACTTGGAATTTAAAAAGAATTTGAGTTGAATACTACCACTAAATTCTAAAATACAATAAGAACCACTTATTATCGATTTTGAAGAAAACAAGAGTTATTATTAAATGTTTATAAAGAAATAGTGTGAATAATGAATAATGAAACCCCAAGATTACAGCAAAAAGCGAGAATTATTATTAAATGTTTATAAAGAAATAGTGTGATAATGAATAATGAAACCCCAAGATTACAGAAGAAAGCGAGAATTATTATTAAACGTTTATAAAGAAATAGTGTGAATAATGAATAATGAAATCCCAAGATTACGGCTAAAAGCGAGAATTATTATTAAACGTTTATAAAGAAACAGTGTGAATAATGAAACCCCAAGATTACAGCAAAAAGCGAGAATTATTATTAAGTGTTTATAAAGAAATAGTGTGAATAATGAATAATGAAACCCCAAGATTACAGAAGAAAGCGAGAATTATTATTAAACGTTTATAAAGAAATAGTGTGAATAATGAATAATGAAACCCCAAGATAAAAGTTATTACCCCAAATCTACCTATGCAAAGTAAAGAAAGAAAAAAAAAATCATATGACCTAAAATACATACTACATTGCCAAATGATGGAAACAACCTCAGTAAACGATGAATGTAACCAATGTAATGTTAAAGAAGACAAGAAAGAAAGAGTATTTATGAACATAATTCATTGAAAAATAAACAGTCAAAATAATGAAATACGATAAGAAGAAGAATAGTTGGACTAAGGAATATATTTATTCAGGAATACAGTTATAATGATCATCACGCAACAACTATTTAGAAAATATTGAGATCAGAGAAAAAAAAACAAATGAAGAAGATACTTAGCATTACAATCACAACAAAAATGAAAACAAAAATGGTTACAAATGATAACTGTCAAATTTAATATCAAAGAATGTTTAAGGAACTAAAATGGAATCACAAAATATGAAGGATAATAATGAAGAAATATAAAAGCAACAAAGAAAAAAAAAATTGTTCCCAAATATTTATTATTAAATAATTAAAGAGATTATTAGGAGATTATTATTATATTTTATAGCTGACTGTAGATGAATTCCAGCAGTACTATATTAAGATGTGGTGTGGGCAGCAGAGTATGATGCCAAACAGTGCCTCTCTGAACTGTACCAACGCATGTATTAGGGATTGTTAGGGAAATTAAATATTTAAGGAATATTAGAATAGTTGCAAGAATAACTTCAGTTTCCAAAAGAGTAGGACGAAGAAAACATAAAGAAATGAGTTGACAGAAGAATAATTGAGAAATACAGTGATTATAGTAATTATAAGTAGAAGAGATGTGAAACTAATGTATCATTGAATATTGTGGCCAACTATCAACAAATAATGTTTACAGACATTAAAAATGATCAAGAATGTTAATAAAAATGATGAAATGTTATTAAAAAAAAAAAAAAAAAACAAGTATTAATACTAGTCTAATGAAGTTACATTGAAAATCCCATCGTCAACCATTAACAATGAAATGAAGAAAAGGCATTAGAAAAAGACAAGTTTATTTGACCTAAACTTCATTCAGGTAAACTAAACTTTTTTAGGAGGGGGAGCATATGTAACGCAACAGAAATGCTAGCATTCATGTTACATAAAAACAAGATTCACCGAATAATAAACAAGTCAATATCTAACCCCATGATAGAACAAAGATCTAATAATTACATTTATAATCATAGATAAAGTTAAATAAGGATGCAAGGTAATATTAACAAGAATAACCGAACCTGTAAGTTAGACAATAGTTGATGATATATATGTTTAGTGAAAGGCAGACAAAAAATGAAACAATAATTTACTAATAGCAAATAAGAATTTTGAGTTAAGAGGTACTATTTTGTGACAACAAATGTTATGATAAAGTTTATGTTATGTTATACCAAATATGTGTTGAGTTAATGAAAGATAATGAAACAAGATGTATTATTCAATGACTGTTGTAGAATGAAGTGTGAAGCAGATAATTAAAGTTAATAGATTTGAATTTTGTTATATGTGATCAATAGGTCAAGATAAAATTGTTATTAGATATAGAAAAATAATTGTTTATGTAAATGTTAATAGTTAAGATTTGATTGTATGTATGAATTTATGTAAAAGGGGCTATAGATGTTTACCAGTTATAAACACAGGTAGATCCGTTTACAATAAAAGGCCTAACAGCCAAAACCGCTATATAACCACTCATAACATAAAGGTTAGGTACATCAATTAATAATAATTAAAGAATACGATTTGAAGAGCTAGAAAAAACATTAAATTAATAATGATATATTATAAAATTTATACAAATTATGATAATACCATAATGCCATTATATCGATTAGTAACATATAATATCGAAAGTGGATTAAATATAAAAAAGAAAAAAACCGGCTTATATAAAAAAACCAGCAGAATATGTGTAGAAAATAATAAACCAACTATTGGTAAAGTTACGCTCCGATAGGATAGCAAATTGATAAGGAATAGACAAAAAATATATGAAATAAACATTATATTCAAAACATGTAGAAGGAAGAAGTCAGGTGTTGCTAGGGACGAAAAAAGAAGAAGGAAGTTGTTGATTTAACAATAATTGCTTTGATGAACTGAATGTGATGAGATTAAAAACCCAAGTATTATCTATTTAATCAGAATATTATAAATTATCAGACACTATTATAAAACACAAAATCCTAATGACAATATTTATGAATCACCAGTACAGTTTAACCAAATAATACTACAGAATGAAACCAGAATAGAGAATAAATAACTGGATTATACAAGGAAGGACTTGAACTGTCCCTTATCCGAAAGGAATTGGCGATACATTAAAACAAATAGAAAGAGTCAAAAGTATCACAAATAATAATATACACTACACTAGAATTTATAACCTTTCAAAAAACACGGAACAACACTAATTGTCTCAACCGAGAGAAGAACGTATTTGGATCTTGTCGTTGCAGAAGAAGCATCCATCGGGCTGTAAACCAATCCAGTAAGCTGTAATTCCGAAGTGGACAGGAGAAGAATTCCATTTTATTAAACCGAAGAAAGAAAATCGTACGGCATAACTGTCCAGAACAGTAAATTTATCAATCAACCGCCTACACGATTTGCTTCATTCTAGTCTGGTAAATTATTATTATATTAATCATACTAACTACACAACACTTCAAATTTGTAAATCTTGCATTCTTATCTATGTATTTTTAATCTTCCCCACAGTTACAAGAACCTTCACACCCTGAATTACATTAATTACAAATTAAAACACACTATATAACTAATTTAAATAAAGGATCAGAATAATCAACAATCGATTCATACAATCTATAGCCCAAGCATATGTTAATTAGAACATATATTATTCAATGTTAAAGAGGTAAACAAATAAAGAACCTTTATATATTGGCAAAATCTTGTTATTTGGAGTATGGTTTAATGAGCTGGGAATAAAAAAGTAACTGAATAAGTATAGAATAATTGGTTAACATAAATATTGAAATAACCTATAAGTTTCGTTGAGCCGATACTACAGCGCTTATAGCGGAATTATCTGACACCAAAGCGAGAGCGTAAAAATACAAAATTAGACAGAATTCTCTTCAAGGTATAATAGGGTTGAACGGAAATATAAAATAACTCATTAATTATTTAAGTTGCAGGTACACAAACACTGATAGTTTTTAGAGAGCTAAGTTAATATTAATTAATTATATCAATACATCCCACAACTCCAAATATCTCCGAGATTTACATAATTAAAATAATTCAAAACACATTGGCATAGTTGTATTAACAAATTGACAAACCCAACAGTGGGGTTTTAAGGAGAGGAATCGAGATTACCTACAAATTGACGCCGGCAACGTTGGGGCGGAAATAACGAGAATCCCGCGACCGTAAGAGACAACGTAAGAGCCGAGGGAGTACCTACAAATTGGCGCTCAACTTGTGTAGGGCTTAAGTTAAGTAATTATAAGTATAATAATATTACTTAACCAGAGCCGGCAACTGTGGGAGAATAAAAATGTATGATACCAGATTTAGATCAAAGAGGAGGGCAGAAGATACTGAGAAGGAAGAAGGTGAACAAGAACAGGAAATAGAAATAATAACAGATAGTGAGAGGGGACAACAGACAGACAAAATAACGGAAACTGAAATAATGGCAGACAAGGAAAGGGAAGTAATCGAAGAAGTTGCCCAAGGGGACCAAATAGATAAAGCAGGAGCCAGAGAAGGACTAAATTGGGAAAAATTAATGGAGTTAATGAGTAGTATTAAGGAAGATAACAGACTCACTAATGAGGAAAATAAGGAAAACTCAAGGAGACTGGAGGAAAAATTAGATAAAACAAATGAGGAAATTAAAGAAACCTCAAAACAAATTCACGAAAGGTTAGATAGGAATGATGAGGGTTTAAAACAAATGAAGGAAGACATCTTACAAATACATGAAGAAAATTTAAGGCAAATTAATGAAAAAATTGAAAATCTTCATGTGACAATTAACCAGAAGGTGGACCAAAATAATGAGGAAAGAAAATTAGAAATAGCCAAAACAAATGAAGGGTTAGAAAAAATTAACGAAACAATAGTACAGGTTCGTGAAGACTTACAGAATAAAATTAATGACACAAAAATTGAGAATAAAACATTGGTCAAAGAAATCCAACAGGAAACTGTCGAAAAATATGAGCAAATTAAAAACGAAGTACATCAGGTACGGGAAGAGCATAAGGAAGGTATTACGCAAATACAGACAGACATGGGCGAACGACTCGAAAGAGTCTATGGCAATTTAAATAGTATGGAAGGTCAAATCAATACCAATAAAAATAAAATAGAAGAAATTAGTAGACGTGAATTACAATTACAAGAAGAAGTAGATTCATGGCGGGATAGGACATGCCAACATAGTCATACAAATAACCACGAGAACCGGGAATCGATTAATTTTCGTAATTACAAGCGCAATCCGATGGAATTTTTAAAGAGATTGGAAGAGGTGATCACAAGAAATAGAGAAAATCGCTGGAGTATTATACGCAGTATGATTGATGAAACGTTTAAAGATACTTATGATAATTGGTGGACAGCGGTGCGCCCAGATATACTGGACATGACTGAGTTCAAAAAACAGTTTAAAGAGAAGTATTGGTCTGAATCGACCCAGAACATGATTAGGAATAATTTGAGTAACGGTCGATACGAAGCAAACATAGGACAGTCTCCTACTTCATACTTTCTAGGAAAGGTATGTATGGCGCGAAACTTAGAGCCCAGAATTCCCGAAGAATGTTTGGTGATACAACTATCCTACCATTACGAGGAAGGGATAAAAAATGCACGTATGTGTAGTCAAATCAAAACGATTCCAGCCATGGCCAAATTCTTGGAAAATTATGAGCACGAGAACCAATACCAAAGAAATAGAATGTTAAATTATAAATATCAGAAGCATAATAATAACGCGCCACCAACCAATCCTCATAATAATGATCACAATCGACCTGCGCAGAACGTTAATGCCAATAGAAACCAAAATGAGCACGCGAATAATAATTCCAGGAACTATAATTATCGTGATAGTCGCAATAATAGAGGAGATGGGGACAGACGACCCAATAATTATAGGCATAACGTCAATTATATCTACTCCAGGCCTCAAGGTAATCAACGACGGTATTACCCAAGGAGTCACCGATATGACAACCATTATGACCAGTCCCGGCGTGAAGTCAACTATCCACCTGAAGGAAATTATAGGATAGCGGAACCTAATACGGAGGATCGCACTGAAACCGTACAAAATCAACACAGTAATCAAAATGAAAATAGAGAAGAGGGGGTAAGCCCTCATTTAAACTAATAGAGGCAGTGAAAATTAATGAATACCCTTCACTGAACCGTAATCTTGGGGAGCAACGACTTATAAACAAAATTAAGAGTAATCATAAAATAACCATAATTAATAACCACTATTTAAAGAATATCAGGGAAGATTTATTGGAAGAGGATAAGAAACATGTAAACAGTAATAGTAATAACGAAATCATATATGTAACGGCAAAATTCTAAAAGACAGTAAGACCAACTTAGAAAAATTATTTGAAATAACTATTATATATAAAACGAATTTAGTAAAAAAAAAAAAAAAAATTACTAAATCCAAAAAGAAATATTATGAATAAATTCTAAAAATAATAAGAACAACTTATTACCAGTCTTGAAGAAAAAATACTTGGAATTTAAAAAGAATTTGAGTTGAATACTACCACTAAATTCTAAAATACAATAAGAACCACTTATTATCGATTTTGAAGAAAACAAGAGTTATTATTAAATGTTTATAAAGAAATAGTGTGAATAATGAATAATGAAACCCCAAGATTACAGCAGAAAGCGAGAATTATTATTAAATGTTTATAAAGAAATAGTGTGATAATGAATAATGAAACCCCAAGATTACAGAAGAAAGCGAGAATTATTATTAAACGTTTATAAAGAAATAGTGTGAATAATGAATAATGAAATCCCAAGATTACGGCTAAAAGCGAGAATTATTATTAAACGTTTATAAAGAAACAGTGTGAATAATGAAACCCCAAGATTACAGCAAAAAGCGAGAATTATTATTAAGTGTTTATAAAGAAATAGTGTGAATAATGAATAATGAAACCCCAAGATTACAGAAGAAAGCGAGAATTATTATTAAACGTTTATAAAGAAATAGTGTGAATAATGAATAATGAAACCCCAAGATAAAAGTTATTACCCCAAATCTACCTATGCAAAGTAAAGAAAGAAAAAAAAAATCATATGACCTAAAATACATACTACATTGCCAAATGATGGAAACAACCTCAGTAAACGATGAATGTAACCAATGTAATGTTAAAGAAGACAAGAAAGAAAGAGTATTTATGACCATAATTCATTGAAAAATAAACAGTCAAAATAATGAAATACGATAAGAAGAAGAATAGTTGGACTAAGGAATATATTTATTCAGGAATACAGTTATAATGATCATCACGCAACAACTATTTAGAAAATATTGAGATCAGAGAAAAAAAAAACAAATGAAGAAGATACTTAGCATTACAATCACAACAAAAATGAAAACAAAAATGGTTACAAATGATAACTGTCAAATTTAATATCAAAGAATGTTTAAGGAACTAAAATGGAATCACAAAATATGAAGGATAATAATGAAGAAATATAAAAGCAACAAAGAAAAAAAAAATTGTTCCCAAATATTTATTATTAAATAATTAAAGAGATTATTAGGAGATTATTATTATATTTTATAGCTGACTGTAGATGAATTCCAGCAGTACTATATTAAGATGTGGTGTGGGCAGCAGAGTATGATGCCAAACAGTGCCTCTCTGAACTGTACCAACGCATGTATTAGGGATTGTTAGGGAAATTAAATATTTAAGGAATATTAGAATAGTTGCAAGAATAACTTCAGTTTCCAAAAGAGTAGGACGAAGAAAACATAAAGAAATGAGTTGACAGAAGAATAATTGAGAAATACAGTGATTATAGTAATTATAAGTAGAAGAGATGTGAAACTAATGTATCATTGAATATTGTGGCCAACTATCAACAAATAATGTTTACAGACATTAAAAATGATCAAGAATGTTAATAAAAATGATGAAATGTTATTAAAAAAAAAAAAAAAAAAACAAGTATTAATACTAGTCTAATGAAGTTACATTGAAAATCCCATCGTCAACCATTAACAATGAAATGAAGAAAAGGCATTAGAAAAAGACAAGTTTATTTGACCTAAACTTCATTCAGGTAAACTAAACTTTTTTAGGAGGGGGAGCATATGTAACGCAACAGAAATGCTAGCATTCATGTTACATAAAAACAAGATTCACCGAATAATAAACAAGTCAATATCTAACCCCATGATAGAACAAAGATCTAATAATTACATTTATAATCATAGATAAAGTTAAATAAGGATGCAAGGTAATATTAACAAGAATAACCGAACCTGTAAGTTAGACAATAGTTGATGATATATATGTTTAGTGAAAGGCAGACAAAAAATGAAACAATAATTTACTAATAGCAAATAAGAATTTTGAGTTAAGAGGTACTATTTTGTGACAACAAATGTTATGATAAAGTTTATGTTATGTTATACCAAATATGTGTTGAGTTAATGAAAGATAATGAAACAAGATGTATTATTCAATGACTGTTGTAGAATGAAGTGTGAAGCAGATAATTAAAGTTAATAGATTTGAATTTTGTTATATGTGATCAATAGGTCAAGATAAAATTGTTATTAGATATAGAAAAATAATTGTTTATGTAAATGTTAATAGTTAAGATTTGATTGTATGTATGAATTTATGTAAAAGGGGCTATAGATGTTTACCAGTTATAAACACAGGTAGATCCGTTTACAATAAAAGGCCTAACAGCCAAAACCGCTATATAACCACTCATAACATAAAGGTTAGGTACATCAATTAATAATAATTAAAGAATACGATTTGAAGAGCTAGAAAAAACATTAAATTAATAATGATATATTATAAAATTTATACAAATTATGATAATACCATAATGCCATTATATCGATTAGTAACATATAATATCGAAAGTGGATTAAATATAAAAAAGAAAAAAACCGGCTTATATAAAAAAACCAGCAGAATATGTGTAGAAAATAATAAACCAACTATTGGTAAAGTTACGCTCCGATAGGATAGCAAATTGATAAGGAATAGACAAAAAATATATGAAATAAACATTATATTCAAAACATGTAGAAGGAAGAAGTCAGGTGTTGCTAGGGACGAAAAAAGAAGAAGGAAGTTGTTGATTTAACAATAATTGCTTTGATGAACTGAATGTGATGAGATTAAAAACCCAAGTATTATCTATTTAATCAGAATATTATAAATTATCAGACACTATTATAAAACACAAAATCCTAATGACAATATTTATGAATCACCAGTACAGTTTAACCAAATAATACTACAGAATGAAACCAGAATAGAGAATAAATAACTGGATTATACAAGGAAGGACTTGAACTGTCCCTTATCCGAAAGGAATTGGCGATACATTAAAACAAATAGAAAGAGTCAAAAGTATCACAAATAATAATATACACTACACTAGAATTTATAACCTTTCAAAAAACACGGAACAACACTAATTGTCTCAACCGAGAGAAGAACGTATTTGGATCTTGTCGTTGCAGAAGAAGCATCCATCGGGCTGTAAACCAATCCAGTAAGCTGTAATTCCGAAGTGGACAGGAGAAGAATTCCATTTTATTAAACCGAAGAAAGAAAATCGTACGGCATAACTGTCCAGAACAGTAAATTTATCAATCAACCGCCTACACGATTTGCTTCGTTCTAGTCTGGTAAATTATTATTATATTAATCATACTAACTACACAACACTTCAAATTTGTAAATCTTGCATTCTTATCTATGTATTTTTAATCTTCCCCACAGTTACAAGAACCTTCACACCCTGAATTACATTAATTACAAATTAAAACACACTATATAACTAATTTAAATAAAGGATCAGAATAATCAACAATCGATTCATACAATCTATAGCCCAAGCATATGTTAATTAGAACATATATTATTCAATGTTAAAGAGGTAAACAAATAAAGAACCTTTATATATTGGCAAAATCTTGTTATTTGGAGTATGGTTTAATGAGCTGGGAATAAAAAAGTAACTGAATAAGTATAGAATAATTGGTTAACATAAATATTGAAATAACCTATAAGTTTCGTTGAGCCGATACTACAGCGCTTATAGCGGAATTATCTGACACCAAAGCGAGAGCGTAAAAATACAAAATTAGACAGAATTCTCTTCAAGGTATAATAGGGTTGAACGGAAATATAAAATAACTCATTAATTATTTAAGTTGCAGGTACACAAACACTGATAGTTTTTAGAGAGCTAAGTTAATATTAATTAATTATATCAATACATCCCACAACTCCAAATATCTCCGAGATTTACATAATTAAAATAATTCAAAACACATTGGCATAGTTGTATTAACAAATTGACAAACCCAACAGTGGGGTTTTAAGGAGAGGAATCGAGATTACCTACAAATTGACGCCGGCAACGTTGGGGCGGAAATAACGAGAATCCCGCGACCGTAAGAGACAACGTAAGAGCCGAGGGAGTACCTACAAATTGGCGCTCAACTTGTGTAGGGCTTAAGTTAAGTAATTATAAGTATAATAATATTACTTAACCAGAGCCGGCAACTGTGGGAGAATAAAAATGTATGATACCAGATTTAGATCAAAGAGGAGGGCAGAAGATACTGAGAAGGAAGAAGGTGAACAAGAACAGGAAATAGAAATAATAACAGATAGTGAGAGGGGACAACAGACAGACAAAATAACGGAAACTGAAATAATGGCAGACAAGGAAAGGGAAGTAATCGAAGAAGTTGCCCAAGGGGACCAAATAGATAAAGCAGGAGCCAGAGAAGGACTAAATTGGGAAAAATTAATGGAGTTAATGAGTAGTATTAAGGAAGATAACAGACTCACTAATGAGGAAAATAAGGAAAACTCAAGGAGACTGGAGGAAAAATTAGATAAAACAAATGAGGAAATTAAAGAAACCTCAAAACAAATTCACGAAAGGTTAGATAGGAATGATGAGGGTTTAAAACAAATGAAGGAAGACATCTTACAAATACATGAAGAAAATTTAAGGCAAATTAATGAAAAAATTGAAAATCTTCATGTGACAATTAACCAGAAGGTGGACCAAAATAATGAGGAAAGAAAATTAGAAATAGCCAAAACAAATGAAGGGTTAGAAAAAATTAACAAAACAATAGTACAGGTTCGTGAAGACTTACAGAATAAAATTAATGACACAAAAATTGAGAATAAAACATTGGTCAAAGAAATCCAACAGGAAACTGTCGAAAAATATGAGCAAATTAAAAACGAAGTACATCAGGTACGGGAAGAGCATAAGGAAGGTATTACGCAAATACAGACAGACATGGGCGAACGACTCGAAAGAGTCTATGGCAATTTAAATAGTATGGAAGGTCAAATCAATACCAATAAAAATAAAATAGAAGAAATTAGTAGACGTGAATTACAATTACAAGAAGAAGTAGATTCATGGCGGGATAGGACATGCCAACATAGTCATACAAATAACCACGAGAACCGGGAATCGATTAATTTTCGTAATTACAAGCGCAATCCGATGGAATTTTTAAAGAGATTGGAAGAGGTGATCACAAGAAATAGAGAAAATCGCTGGAGTATTATACGCAGTATGATTGATGAAACGTTTAAAGATACTTATGATAATTGGTGGACAGCGGTGCGCCCAGATATACTGGACATGACTGAGTTCAAAAAACAGTTTAAAGAGAAGTATTGGTCTGAATCGACCCAGAACATGATTAGGAATAATTTGAGTAACGGTCGATACGAAGCAAACATAGGACAGTCTCCTACTTCATACTTTCTAGGAAAGGTATGTATGGCGCGAAACTTAGAGCCCAGAATTCCCGAAGAATGTTTGGTGATACAACTATCCTACCATTACGAGGAAGGGATAAAAAATGCACGTATGTGTAGTCAAATCAAAACGATTCCAGCCATGGCCAAATTCTTGGAAAATTATGAGCACGAGAACCAATACCAAAGAAATAGAATGTTAAATTATAAATATCAGAAGCATAATAATAACGCGCCACCAACCAATCCTCATAATAATGATCACAATCGACCTGCGCAGAACGTTAATGCCAATAGAAACCAAAATGAGCACGCGAATAATAATTCCAGGAACTATAATTATCGTGATAGTCGCAATAATAGAGGAGATGGGGACAGACGACCCAATAATTATAGGCATAACGTCAATTATATCTACTCCAGGCCTCAAGGTAATCAACGACGGTATTACCCAAGGAGTCACCGATATGACAACCATTATGACCAGTCCCGGCGTGAAGTCAACTATCCACCTGAAGGAAATTATAGGATAGCGGAACCTAATACGGAGGATCGCACTGAAACCGTACAAAATCAACACAGTAATCAAAATGAAAATAGAGAAGAGGGGGTAAGCCCTCATTTAAACTAATAGAGGCAGTGAAAATTAATGAATACCCTTCACTGAACCGTAATCTTGGGGAGCAACGACTTATAAACAAAATTAAGAGTAATCATAAAATAACCATAATTAATAACCACTATTTAAAGAATATCAGGGAAGATTTATTGGAAGAGGATAAGAAACATGTAAACAGTAATAGTAATAACGAAATCATATATGTAACGGCAAAATTCTAAAAGACAGTAAGACCAACTTAGAAAAATTATTTGAAATAACTATTATATATAAAACGAATTTAGTAAAAAAAAAAAAAAAAATTACTAAATCCAAAAAGAAATATTATGAATAAATTCTAAAAATAATAAGAACAACTTATTACCAGTCTTGAAGAAAAAATACTTGGAATTTAAAAAGAATTTGAGTTGAATACTACCACTAAATTCTAAAATACAATAAGAACCACTTATTATCGATTTTGAAGAAAACAAGAGTTATTATTAAATGTTTATAAAGAAATAGTGTGAATAATGAAACCCCAAGATTACAGCAAAAAGCGAGAATTATTATTAAATGTTTATAAAGAAATAGTGTGATAATGAATAATGAAACCCCAAGATTACAGAAGAAAGCGAGAATTATTATTAAACGTTTATAAAGAAATAGTGTGAATAATGAATAATGAAATCCCAAGATTACGGCTAAAAGCGAGAATTATTATTAAACGTTTATAAAGAAACAGTGTGAATAATGAAACCCCAAGATTACAGCAAAAAGCGAGAATTATTATTAAGTGTTTATAAAGAAATAGTGTGAATAATGAATAATGAAACCCCAAGATTACAGAAGAAAGCGAGAATTATTATTAAACGTTTATAAAGAAATAGTGTGAATAATGAATAATGAAACCCCAAGATAAAAGTTATTACCCCAAATCTACCTATGCAAAGTAAAGAAAGAAAAAAAAAATCATATGACCTAAAATACATACTACATTGCCAAATGATGGAAACAACCTCAGTAAACGATGAATGTAACCAATGTAATGTTAAAGAAGACAAGAAAGAAAGAGTATTTATGAACATAATTCATTGAAAAATAAACAGTCAAAATAATGAAATACGATAAGAAGAAGAATAGTTGGACTAAGGAATATATTTATTCAGGAATACAGTTATAATGATCATCACGCAACAACTATTTAGAAAATATTGAGATCAGAGAAAAAAAAACAAATGAAGAAGATACTTAGCATTACAATCACAACAAAAATGAAAACAAAAATGGTTACAAACGATAACTGCCAAATTTAATATCAAAGAATGTTTAAGGAACTAAAATGCAATCACAAAATATGAAGGATAATAATGAAGAAATATAAAAGCAACAAAGAAAAAACAATTGTTCCCAAATATTTATTATTAAATAATTAAAGAGATTATTAGGAGATTATTATTATATTTTATAGCTGACTGTAGATGAATTCCAGCAGTACTATATTAAGATGTGGTGTGGGCAGCAGAGTATGATGCCAAACAGTGCCTCTCTGAACTGTACCAACGCATGTATTAGGGATTGTTAGGGAAATTAAATATTTAAGGAATATTAGAATAGTTGCAAGAATAACTTCAGTTTCCAAAAGAGTAGGACGAAGAAAACATAAAGAAATGAGTTGACAGAAGAATAATTGAGAAATACAGTGATTATAGTAATTATAAGTAGAAGAGATGTGAAACTAATGTATCATTGAATATTGTGGCCAACTATCAACAAATAATGTTTACAGACATTAAAAATGATCAAGAATGTTAATAAAAATGATGAAATGTTATTAAAAAAAAAAAAAAAAACAAGTATTAATACTAGTCTAATGAAGTTACATTGAAAATCCCATCGTCAACCATTAACAATGAAATTAAGAAAAGGCATTAGAAAAAGACAAGTTTATTTGACCTAAACTTCATTCAGGTAAACTAAACTTTTTTAGGAGGGGGAGCATATGTAACGCAACAGAAATGCTAGCATTCATGTTACATAAAAACAAGATTCACCGAATAATAAACAAGTCAATATCTAACCCCATGATAGAACAAAGATCTAATAATTACATTTATAATCATAGATAAAGTTAAATAAGGATGCAAGGTAATATTAACAAGAATAACCGAACCTGTAAGTTAGACAATAGTTGATGATATATATGTTTAGTGAAAGGCAGACAAAAAATGAAACAATAATTTACTAATAGCAAATAAGAATTTTGAGTTAAGAGGTACTATTTTGTGACAACAAATGTTATGATAAAGTTTATGTTATGTTATACCAAATATGTGTTGAGTTAATGAAAGATAATGAAACAAGATGTATTATTCAATGACTGTTGTAGAATGAAGTGTGAAGCAGATAATTAAAGTTAATAGATTTGAATTTTGTTATATGTGATCAATAGGTCAAGATAAAATTGTTATTAGATATAGAAAAATAATTGTTTATGTAAATGTTAATAGTTAAGATTTGATTGTATGTATGAATTTATGTAAAAGGGGCTATAGATGTTTACCAGTTATAAACACAGGTAGATCCGTTTACAATAAAAGGCCTAACAGCCAAAACCGCTATATAACCACTCATAACATAAAGGTTAGGTACATCAATTAATAATAATTAAAGAATACGATTTGAAGAGCTAGAAAAAACATTAAATTAATAATGATATATTATAAAATTTATACAAATTATGATAATACCATAATGCCATTATATCGATTAGTAACATATAATATCGAAAGTGGATTAAATATAAAAAAGAAAAAAACCGGCTTATATAAAAAAACCAGCAGAATATGTGTAGAAAATAATAAACCAACTATTGGTAAAGTTACGCTCCGATAGGATAGCAAATTGATAAGGAATAGACAAAAAATATATGAAATAAACATTATATTCAAAACATGTAGAAGGAAGAAGTCAGGTGTTGCTAGGGACGAAAAAAGAAGAAGGAAGTTGTTGATTTAACAATAATTGCTTTGATGAACTGAATGTGATGAGATTAAAAACCCAAGTATTATCTATTTAATCAGAATATTATAAATTATCAGACACTATTATAAAACACAAAATCCTAATGACAATATTTATGAATCACCAGTACAGTTTAACCAAATAATACTACAGAATGAAACCAGAATAGAGAATAAATAACTGGATTATACAAGGAAGGACTTGAACTGTCCCTTATCCGAAAGGAATTGGCGATACATTAAAACAAATAGAAAGAGTCAAAAGTATCACAAATAATAATATACACTACACTAGAATTTATAACCTTTCAAAAAACACGGAACAACACTAATTGTCTCAACCGAGAGAAGAACGTATTTGGATCTTGTCGTTGCAGAAGAAGCATCCATCGGGCTGTAAACCAATCCAGTAAGCTGTAATTCCGAAGTGGACAGGAGAAGAATTCCATTTTATTAAACCGAAGAAAGAAAATCGTACGGCATAACTGTCCAGAACAGTAAATTTATCAATCAACCGCCTACACGATTTGCTTCGTTCTAGTCTGGTAAATTATTATTATATTAATCATACTAACTACACAACACTTCAAATTTGTAAATCTTGCATTCTTATCTATGTATTTTTAATCTTCCCCACAGTTACAAGAACCTTCACACCCTGAATTACATTAATTACAAATTAAAACACACTATATAACTAATTTAAATAAAGGATCAGAATAATCAACAATCGATTCATACAATCTATAGCCCAAGCATATGTTAATTAGAACATATATTATTCAATGTTAAAGAGGTAAACAAATAAAGAACCTTTATATATTGGCAAAATCTTGTTATTTGGAGTATGGTTTAATGAGCTGGGAATAAAAAAGTAACTGAATAAGTATAGAATAATTGGTTAACATAAATATTGAAATAACCTATAAGTTTCGTTGAGCCGATACTACAGCGCTTATAGCGGAATTATCTGACACCAAAGCGAGAGCGTAAAAATACAAAATTAGACAGAATTCTCTTCAAGGTATAATAGGGTTGAACGGAAATATAAAATAACTCATTAATTATTTAAGTTGCAGGTACACAAACACTGATAGTTTTTAGAGAGCTAAGTTAATATTAATTAATTATATCAATACATCCCACAACTCCAAATATCTCCGAGATTTACATAATTAAAATAATTCAAAACACATTGGCATAGTTGTATTAACAAATTGACAAACCCAACAGTGGGGTTTTAAGGAGAGGAATCGAGATTACCTACAAATTGACGCCGGCAACGTTGGGGCGGAAATAACGAGAATCCCGCGACCGTAAGAGACAACGTAAGAGCCGAGGGAGTACCTACAAATTGGCGCTCAACTTGTGTAGGGCTTAAGTTAAGTAATTATAAGTATAATAATATTACTTAACCAGAGCCGGCAACTGTGGGAGAATAAAAATGTATGATACCAGATTTAGATCAAAGAGGAGGGCAGAAGATACTGAGAAGGAAGAAGGTGAACAAGAACAGGAAATAGAAATAATAACAGATAGTGAGAGGGGACAACAGACAGACAAAATAACGGAAACTGAAATAATGGCAGACAAGGAAAGGGAAGTAATCGAAGAAGTTGCCCAAGGGGACCAAATAGATAAAGCAGGAGCCAGAGAAGGACTAAATTGGGAAAAATTAATGGAGTTAATGAGTAGTATTAAGGAAGATAACAGACTCACTAATGAGGAAAATAAGGAAAACTCAAGGAGACTGGAGGAAAAATTAGATAAAACAAATGAGGAAATTAAAGAAACCTCAAAACAAATTCACGAAAGGTTAGATAGGAATGATGAGGGTTTAAAACAAATGAAGGAAGACATCTTACAAATACATGAAGAAAATTTAAGGCAAATTAATGAAAAAATTGAAAATCTTCATGTGACAATTAACCAGAAGGTGGACCAAAATAATGAGGAAAGAAAATTAGAAATAGCCAAAACAAATGAAGGGTTAGAAAAAATTAACGAAACAATAGTACAGGTTCGTGAAGACTTACAGAATAAAATTAATGACACAAAAATTGAGAATAAAACATTGGTCAAAGAAATCCAACAGGAAACTGTCGAAAAATATGAGCAAATTAAAAACGAAGTACATCAGGTACGGGAAGAGCATAAGGAAGGTATTACGCAAATACAGACAGACATGGGCGAACGACTCGAAAGAGTCTATGGCAATTTAAATAGTATGGAAGGTCAAATCAATACCAATAAAAATAAAATAGAAGAAATTAGTAGACGTGAATTACAATTACAAGAAGAAGTAGATTCATGGCGGGATAGGACATGCCAACATAGTCATACAAATAACCACGAGAACCGGGAATCGATTAATTTTCGTAATTACAAGCGCAATCCGATGGAATTTTTAAAGAGATTGGAAGAGGTGATCACAAGAAATAGAGAAAATCGCTGGAGTATTATACGCAGTATGATTGATGAAACGTTTAAAGATACTTATGATAATTGGTGGACAGCGGTGCGCCCAGATATACTGGACATGACTGAGTTCAAAAAACAGTTTAAAGAGAAGTATTGGTCTGAATCGACCCAGAACATGATTAGGAATAATTTGAGTAACGGTCGATACGAAGCAAACATAGGACAGTCTCCTACTTCATACTTTCTAGGAAAGGTATGTATGGCGCGAAACTTAGAGCCCAGAATTCCCGAAGAATGTTTGGTGATACAACTATCCTACCATTACGAGGAAGGGATAAAAAATGCACGTATGTGTAGTCAAATCAAAACGATTCCAGCCATGGCCAAATTCTTGGAAAATTATGAGCACGAGAACCAATACCAAAGAAATAGAATGTTAAATTATAAATATCAGAAGCATAATAATAACGCGCCACCAACCAATCCTCATAATAATGATCACAATCGACCTGCGCAGAACGTTAATGCCAATAGAAACCAAAATGAGCACGCGAATAATAATTCCAGGAACTATAATTATCGTGATAGTCGCAATAATAGAGGAGATGGGGACAGACGACCCAATAATTATAGGCATAACGTCAATTATATCTACTCCAGGCCTCAAGGTAATCAACGACGGTATTACCCAAGGAGTCACCGATATGACAACCATTATGACCAGTCCCGGCGTGAAGTCAACTATCCACCTGAAGGAAATTATAGGATAGCGGAACCTAATACGGAGGATCGCACTGAAACCGTACAAAATCAACACAGTAATCAAAATGAAAATAGAGAAGAGGGGGTAAGCCCTCATTTAAACTAATAGAGGCAGTGAAAATTAATGAATACCCTTCACTGAACCGTAATCTTGGGGAGCAACGACTTATAAACAAAATTAAGAGTAATCATAAAATAACCATAATTAATAACCACTATTTAAAGAATATCAGGGAAGATTTATTGGAAGAGGATAAGAAACATGTAAACAGTAATAGTAATAACGAAATCATATATGTAACGGCAAAATTCTAAAAGACAGTAAGACCAACTTAGAAAAATTATTTGAAATAACTATTATATATAAAACGAATTTAGTAAAAAAAAAAAAAAAAATTACTAAATCCAAAAAGAAATATTATGAATAAATTCTAAAAATAATAAGAACAACTTATTACCAGTCTTGAAGAAAAAATACTTGGAATTTAAAAAGAATTTGAGTTGAATACTACCACTAAATTCTAAAATACAATAAGAACCACTTATTATCGATTTTGAAGAAAACAAGAGTTATTATTAAATGTTTATAAAGAAATAGTGTGAATAATGAATAATGAAACCCCAAGATTACAGCAAAAAGCGAGAATTATTATTAAATGTTTATAAAGAAATAGTGTGATAATGAATAATGAAACCCCAAGATTACAGAAGAAAGCGAGAATTATTATTAAACGTTTATAAAGAAATAGTGTGAATAATGAATAATGAAATCCCAAGATTATGGCTAAAAGCGAGAATTATTATTAAACGTTTATAAAGAAACAGTGTGAATAATGAAACCCCAAGATTACAGCAAAAAGCGAGAATTATTATTAAGTGTTTATAAAGAAATAGTGTGAATAATGAATAATGAAACCCCAAGATTACAGAAGAAAGCGAGAATTATTATTAAACGTTTATAAAGAAATAGTGTGAATAATGAATAATGAAACCCCAAGATAAAAGTTATTACCCCAAATCTACCTATGCAAAGTAAAGAAAGAAAAAAAAAATCATATGACCTAAAATACATACTACATTGCCAAATGATGGAAACAACCTCAGTAAACGATGAATGTAACCAATGTAATGTTAAAGAAGACAAGAAAGAAAGAGTATTTATGAACATAATTCATTGAAAAATAAACAGTCAAAATAATGAAATACGATAAGAAGAAGAATAGTTGGACTAAGGAATATATTTATTCAGGAATACAGTTATAATGATCATCACGCAACAACTATTTAGAAAATATTGAGATCAGAGAAAAAAAAACAAATGAAGAAGATACTTAGCATTACAATCACAACAAAAATGAAAACAAAAATGGTTACAAATGATAACTGTCAAATTTAATATCAAAGAATGTTTAAGGAACTAAAATGGAATCACAAAATATGAAGGATAATAATGAAGAAATATAAAAGCAACAAAGAAAAAAAAAATTGTTCCCAAATATTTATTATTAAATAATTAAAGAGATTATTAGGAGATTATTATTATATTTTATAGCTGACTGTAGATGAATTCCAGCAGTACTATATTAAGATGTGGTGTGGGCAGCAGAGTATGATGCCAAACAGTGCCTCTCTGAACTGTACCAACGCATGTATTAGGGATTGTTAGGGAAATTAAATATTTAAGGAATATTAGAATAGTTGCAAGAATAACTTCAGTTTCCAAAAGAGTAGGACGAAGAAAACATAAAGAAATGAGTTGACAGAAGAATAATTGAGAAATACAGTGATTATAGTAATTATAAGTAGAAGAGATGTGAAACTAATGTATCATTGAATATTGTGGCCAACTATCAACAAATAATGTTTACAGACATTAAAAATGATCAAGAATGTTAATAAAAATGATGAAATGTTATTAAAAAAAAAAAAAAAAAAACAAGTATTAATACTAGTCTAATGAAGTTACATTGAAAATCCCATCGTCAACCATTAACAATGAAATGAAGAAAAGGCATTAGAAAAAGACAAGTTTATTTGACCTAAACTTCATTCAGGTAAACTAAACTTTTTTAGGAGGGGGAGCATATGTAACGCAACAGAAATGCTAGCATTCATGTTACATAAAAACAAGATTCACCGAATAATAAACAAGTCAATATCTAACCCCATGATAGAACAAAGATCTAATAATTACATTTATAATCATAGATAAAGTTAAATAAGGATGCAAGGTAATATTAACAAGAATAACCGAACCTGTAAGTTAGACAATAGTTGATGATATATATGTTTAGTGAAAGGCAGACAAAAAATGAAACAATAATTTACTAATAGCAAATAAGAATTTTGAGTTAAGAGGTACTATTTTGTGACAACAAATGTTATGATAAAGTTTATGTTATGTTATACCAAATATGTGTTGAGTTAATGAAAGATAATGAAACAAGATGTATTATTCAATGACTGTTGTAGAATGAAGTGTGAAGCAGATAATTAAAGTTAATAGATTTGAATTTTGTTATATGTGATCAATAGGTCAAGATAAAATTGTTATTAGATATAGAAAAATAATTGTTTATGTAAATGTTAATAGTTAAGATTTGATTGTATGTATGAATTTATGTAAAAGGGGCTATAGATGTTTACCAGTTATAAACACAGGTAGATCCGTTTACAATAAAAGGCCTAACAGCCAAAACCGCTATATAACCACTCATAACATAAAGGTTAGGTACATCAATTAATAATAATTAAAGAATACGATTTGAAGAGCTAGAAAAAACATTAAATTAATAATGATATATTATAAAATTTATACAAATTATGATAATACCATAATGCCATTATATCGATTAGTAACATATAATATCGAAAGTGGATTAAATATAAAAAAGAAAAAAACCGGCTTATATAAAAAAACCAGCAGAATATGTGTAGAAAATAATAAACCAACTATTGGTAAAGTTACGCTCCGATAGGATAGCAAATTGATAAGGAATAGACAAAAAATATATGAAATAAACATTATATTCAAAACATGTAGAAGGAAGAAGTCAGGTGTTGCTAGGGACGAAAAAAGAAGAAGGAAGTTGTTGATTTAACAATAATTGCTTTGATGAACTGAATGTGATGAGATTAAAAACCCAAGTATTATCTATTTAATCAGAATATTATAAATTATCAGACACTATTATAAAACACAAAATCCTAATGACAATATTTATGAATCACCAGTACAGTTTAACCAAATAATACTACAGAATGAAACCAGAATAGAGAATAAATAACTGGATTATACAAGGAAGGACTTGAACTGTCCCTTATCCGAAAGGAATTGGCGATACATTAAAACAAATAGAAAGAGTCAAAAGTATCACAAATAATAATATACACTACACTAGAATTTATAACCTTTCAAAAAACACGGAACAACACTAATTGTCTCAACCGAGAGAAGAACGTATTTGGATCTTGTCGTTGCAGAAGAAGCATCCATCGGGCTGTAAACCAATCCAGTAAGCTGTAATTCCGAAGTGGACAGGAGAAGAATTCCATTTTATTAAACCGAAGAAAGAAAATCGTACGGCATAACTGTCCAGAACAGTAAATTTATCAATCAACCGCCTACACGATTTGCTTCGTTCTAGTCTGGTAAATTATTATTATATTAATCATACTAACTACACAACACTTCAAATTTGTAAATCTTGCATTCTTATCTATGTATTTTTAATCTTCCCCACAGTTACAAGAACCTTCACACCCTGAATTACATTAATTACAAATTAAAACACACTATATAACTAATTTAAATAAAGGATCAGAATAATCAACAATCGATTCATACAATCTATAGCCCAAGCATATGTTAATTAGAACATATATTATTCAATGTTAAAGAGGTAAACAAATAAAGAACCTTTATATATTGGCAAAATCTTGTTATTTGGAGTATGGTTTAATGAGCTGGGAATAAAAAAGTAACTGAATAAGTATAGAATAATTGGTTAACATAAATATTGAAATAACCTATAAGTTTCGTTGAGCCGATACTACAGCGCTTATAGCGGAATTATCTGACACCAAAGCGAGAGCGTAAAAATACAAAATTAGACAGAATTCTCTTCAAGGTATAATAGGGTTGAACGGAAATATAAAATAACTCATTAATTATTTAAGTTGCAGGTACACAAACACTGATAGTTTTTAGAGAGCTAAGTTAATATTAATTAATTATATCAATACATCCCACAACTCCAAATATCTCCGAGATTTACATAATTAAAATAATTCAAAACACATTGGCATAGTTGTATTAACAAATTGACAAACCCAACAGTGGGGTTTTAAGGAGAGGAATCGAGATTACCTACAAATTGACGCCGGCAACGTTGGGGCGGAAATAACGAGAATCCCGCGACCGTAAGAGACAACGTAAGAGCCGAGGGAGTACCTACAAATTGGCGCTCAACTTGTGTAGGGCTTAAGTTAAGTAATTATAAGTATAATAATATTACTTAACCAGAGCCGGCAACTGTGGGAGAATAAAAATGTATGATACCAGATTTAGATCAAAGAGGAGGGCAGAAGATACTGAGAAGGAAGAAGGTGAACAAGAACAGGAAATAGAAATAATAACAGATAGTGAGAGGGGACAACAGACAGACAAAATAACGGAAACTGAAATAATGGCAGACAAGGAAAGGGAAGTAATCGAAGAAGTTGCCCAAGGGGACCAAATAGATAAAGCAGGAGCCAGAGAAGGACTAAATTGGGAAAAATTAATGGAGTTAATGAGTAGTATTAAGGAAGATAACAGACTCACTAATGAGGAAAATAAGGAAAACTCAAGGAGACTGGAGGAAAAATTAGATAAAACAAATGAGGAAATTAAAGAAACCTCAAAACAAATTCACGAAAGGTTAGATAGGAATGATGAGGGTTTAAAACAAATGAAGGAAGACATCTTACAAATACATGAAGAAAATTTAAGGCAAATTAATGAAAAAATTGAAAATCTTCATGTGACAATTAACCAGAAGGTGGACCAAAATAATGAGGAAAGAAAATTAGAAATAGCCAAAACAAATGAAGGGTTAGAAAAAATTAACGAAACAATAGTACAGGTTCGTGAAGACTTACAGAATAAAATTAATGACACAAAAATTGAGAATAAAACATTGGTCAAAGAAATCCAACAGGAAACTGTCGAAAAATATGAGCAAATTAAAAACGAAGTACATCAGGTACGGGAAGAGCATAAGGAAGGTATTACGCAAATACAGACAGACATGGGCGAACGACTCGAAAGAGTCTATGGCAATTTAAATAGTATGGAAGGTCAAATCAATACCAATAAAAATAAAATAGAAGAAATTAGTAGACGTGAATTACAATTACAAGAAGAAGTAGATTCATGGCGGGATAGGACATGCCAACATAGTCATACAAATAACCACGAGAACCGGGAATCGATTAATTTTCGTAATTACAAGCGCAATCCGATGGAATTTTTAAAGAGATTGGAAGAGGTGATCACAAGAAATAGAGAAAATCGCTGGAGTATTATACGCAGTATGATTGATGAAACGTTTAAAGATACTTATGATAATTGGTGGACAGCGGTGCGCCCAGATATACTGGACATGACTGAGTTCAAAAAACAGTTTAAAGAGAAGTATTGGTCTGAATCGACCCAGAACATGATTAGGAATAATTTGAGTAACGGTCGATACGAAGCAAACATAGGACAGTCTCCTACTTCATACTTTCTAGGAAAGGTATGTATGGCGCGAAACTTAGAGCCCAGAATTCCCGAAGAATGTTTGGTGATACAACTATCCTACCATTACGAGGAAGGGATAAAAAATGCACGTATGTGTAGTCAAATCAAAACGATTCCAGCCATGGCCAAATTCTTGGAAAATTATGAGCACGAGAACCAATACCAAAGAAATAGAATGTTAAATTATAAATATCAGAAGCATAATAATAACGCGCCACCAACCAATCCTCATAATAATGATCACAATCGACCTGCGCAGAACGTTAATGCCAATAGAAACCAAAATGAGCACGCGAATAATAATTCCAGGAACTATAATTATCGTGATAGTCGCAATAATAGAGGAGATGGGGACAGACGACCCAATAATTATAGGCATAACGTCAATTATATCTACTCCAGGCCTCAAGGTAATCAACGACGGTATTACCCAAGGAGTTACCGATATGACAACCATTATGACCAGTCCCGGCGTGAAGTCAACTATCCACCTGAAGGAAATTATAGGATAGCGGAACCTAATACGGAGGATCGCACTGAAACCGTACAAAATCAACACAGTAATCAAAATGAAAATAGAGAAGAGGGGGTAAGCCCTCATTTAAACTAATAGAGGCAGTGAAAATTAATGAATACCCTTCACTGAACCGTAATCTTGGGGAGCAACGACTTATAAACAAAATTAAGAGTAATCATAAAATAACCATAATTAATAACCACTATTTAAAGAATATCAGGGAAGATTTATTGGAAGAGGATAAGAAACATGTAAACAGTAATAGTAATAACGAAATCATATATGTAACGGCAAAATTCTAAAAGACAGTAAGACCAACTTAGAAAAATTATTTGAAATAACTATTATATATAAAACGAATTTAGTAAAAAAAAAAAAAAAATTACTAAATCCAAAAAGAAATATTATGAATAAATTCTAAAAATAATAAGAACAACTTATTACCAGTCTTGAAGAAAAAATACTTGGAATTTAAAAAGAATTTGAGTTGAATACTACCACTAAATTCTAAAATACAATAAGAACCACTTATTATCGATTTTGAAGAAAACAAGAGTTATTATTAAATGTTTATAAAGAAATAGTGTGAATAATGAATAATGAAACCCCAAGATTACAGCAAAAAGCGAGAATTATTATTAAATGTTTATAAAGAAATAGTGTGATAATGAATAATGAAACCCCAAGATTACAGAAGAAAGCGAGAATTATTATTAAACGTTTATAAAGAAATAGTGTGAATAATGAATAATGAAATCCCAAGATTACGGCTAAAAGCGAGAATTATTATTAAACGTTTATAAAGAAACAGTGTGAATAATGAAACCCCAAGATTACAGCAAAAAGCGAGAATTATTATTAAGTGTTTATAAAGAAATAGTGTGAATAATGAATAATGAAACCCCAAGATTACAGAAGAAAGCGAGAATTATTATTAAACGTTTATAAAGAAATAGTGTGAATAATGAATAATGAAACCCCAAGATAAAAGTTATTACCCCAAATCTACCTATGCAAAGTAAAGAAAGAAAAAAAAAATCATATGACCTAAAATACATACTACATTGCCAAATGATGGAAACAACCTCAGTAAACGATGAATGTAACCAATGTAATGTTAAAGAAGACAAGAAAGAAAGAGTATTTATGAACATAATTCATTGAAAAATAAACAGTCAAAATAATGAAATACGATAAGAAGAAGAATAGTTGGACTAAGGAATATATTTATTCAGGAATACAGTTATAATGATCATCACGCAACAACTATTTAGAAAATATTGAGATCAGAGAAAAAAAAACAAATGAAGAAGATACTTAGCATTACAATCACAACAAAAATGAAAACAAAAATGGTTACAAATGATAACTGTCAAATTTAATATCAAAGAATGTTTAAGGAACTAAAATGGAATCACAAAATATGAAGGATAATAATGAAGAAATATAAAAGCAACAAAGAAAAAAAAAATTGTTCCCAAATATTTATTATTAAATAATTAAAGAGATTATTAGGAGATTATTATTATATTTTATAGCTGACTGTAGATGAATTCCAGCAGTACTATATTAAGATGTGGTGTGGGCAGCAGAGTATGAAGCCAAACAGTGCCTCTCTGAACTGTACCAACGCATGTATTAGGGATTGTTAGGGAAATTAAATATTTAAGGAATATTAGAATAGTTGCAAGAATAACTTCAGTTTCCAAAAGAGTAGGACGAAGAAAACATAAAGAAATGAGTTGACAGAAGAATAATTGAGAAATACAGTGATTATAGTAATTATAAGTAGAAGAGATGTGAAACTAATGTATCATTGAATATTGTGGCCAACTATCAACAAATAATGTTTACAGACATTAAAAATGATCAAGAATGTAAATAAAAATGATGAAATGTTATTAAAAAAAAAAAAAAAAAAAACAAGTATTAATACTAGTCTAATGAAGTTACATTGAAAATCCCATCGTCAACCATTAACAATGAAATGAAGAAAAGGCATGTGAAAAAGACAAGTTTATTTGACCTAAACTTCATTCAGGTAAACTAAACTTTTTTAGGAGGGGGAGCATATGTAACGCAACAGAAATGCTAGCATTCATGTTACATAAAAACAAGATTCACCGAATAATAAACAAGTCAATATCTAACCCCATGATAGAACAAAGATCTAATAATTACATTTATAATCATAGATAAAGTTAAATAAGGATGCAAGGTAATATTAACAAGAATAACCGAACCTGTAAGTTAGACAATAGTTGATGATATATATGTTTAGTGAAAAGCAGACAAAAAATGAAACAATAATTTACTAATAGCAAATAAGAATTTTGAGTTAAGAGGTACTATTTTGTGACAACAAATGTTATGATAAAGTTTATGTTATGTTATACCAAATATGTGTTGAGTTAATGAAAGATAATGAAACAAGATGTATTATTCAATGACTGTTGTAGAATGAAGTGTGAAGCAGATAATTAAAGTTAATAGATTTGAATTTTGTTATATGTGATCAATAGGTCAAGATAAAATTGTTATTAGATATAGAAAAATAATTGTTTATGTAAATGTTAATAGTTAAGATTTGATTGTATGTATGAATTTATGTAAAAGGGGCTATAGATGTTTACCAGTTATAAACACAGGTAGATCCGTTTACAATAAAAGGCCTAACAGCCAAAACCGCTATATAACCACTCATAACATAAAGGTTAGGTACATCAATTAATAATAATTAAAGAATACGATTTGAAGAGCTAGAAAAAACATTAAATTAATAATGATATATTATAAAATTTGTACAAATTATGATAATACCACAATGCCATTATATCGATTAGTAACATCGAAAGTGGATTAAATATAAAAAAGGAAAAAAACCGGCTTATATCAAAAAACCAGCAGAATATGTGTAGAAAATAATAAACCAACTATTGGTAAAGTTACACTCCGATAGGATAGCAAATTGATAAGGAATAGACAAAAAATATATGAAATAAACATTATATTCAAAACATGTAGAAGGAAGAAGTCAGGTGTTGCTAGGGACGAAAAAAGAAGAAGGAAGTTGTTGATTTAACAATAATTGCTTTGATGAACTGAATGTGATGAGATTAAAAACCCAAGTATTATCTATTTAATCAGAATATTATAAATTATCAGACACTATTATAAAACACAAAATCCTAATGACAATATTTATGAATCACCAGTACAGTTTAACCAAATAATACTACAGAATGAAACCAGAATAGAGAATAAATAACTGGATTATACAAGGAAGGACTTGAACTGTCCCATATCCGAAAGGAATTGGCGATACATTAAAACAAATAGAAAGAGTCAAAAGTATCACAAATAATAATATACACTACACCAGAATTTATAACCTTTCAAAAAACACGGAACAACACTAATTGTCTCAACCGAGAGAAGAACGTATTTTGATCTTGTCGTTGCAGAAGAAGCATCCATCGGGCTGTAAACCAATCCAGTAAGCTGTAATTCCAAAGTGGACAGGAGAAGAATTCCATTTTATTAAACCGAAGAAAGAAAATCGTACGGCATAACTGTCCAGAACAGTAAATTTATCAATCAACCGCCTACACGATTTGCTTCGTTCTAGTCTGGTAAATTATTATTATATTAATCATACTAACTACACAACACTTCAAATTTGTAAATCTTGCATTCTTATCTATGTATTTTTAATCTTCCCCACAGTTACAAGAACCTTCACACCCTGAATTAAATTAATTACAAATTAAAACACACTATATAACTAATTTAAATAAAGGATCAGAATAATCAACAATCGATTCATACAATCTATAGCCCAAGCATATGTTAATTAGAACATATATTATTCAATGTTAAAGAGGTAAACAAATAAAGAACCTTTATATATTGGCAAAATCTTGTTATTTGGAGTATGGTTTAATGAGCTGGGAATAAAAAAGTAACTGAATAAGTATAGAATAATTGGTCAACATAAACATTGAAATAACCTATAATTTTCGTTGAGCCGATACTACAGCGCTTATAGCGGAATTATCTGACACCAAAGAGAGAGCGTAAAAATACAAAATTAGACAGAATTCTCTTCAAGGTATAATAGGGTTGAACGGAAATATAAAATAACTCATTAATTATTTAAGTTGCAGGTACACAAACACTGATAGTTTTTAGAGAGCTAAGTTAATATTAATTAATTATATCAATACATCCCACAACTCCAAATATCTCCGAGATTTACATAATTAAAATAATTCAAAACACATTGGCATAGTTGTATTAACAAATTGACAAACCCAACAGTGGGGTTTTAAGAAGAGGAATCGAGATTACCTACAAATTGACGCTCATAACGTGGGACCTAATTAGGTGACGCGAGTGAGTACCTACAAATTGACGCCTGCAACGTTGGGGCGGAAATAACGAGAATCCCGCGACCGTAAGAGACAACGTAAGAGCCGAGGGAGTACCTACAATATATATATATATATATAGGAAGGAGAAGAAGAAGGAAAATAGAAATGAAACAAACCAAGTATAAAGGAAATAAAATGAAATCAAATAAAAAGAGACACAGACAAATAATATAGAATATGAAAAGGAGAAATGGTACACTCAAATATAAAAATGGAAACGAAACCAGTAACTAACCAATGTAAAAAAAAACAAGTATTAGTACTGACTAAATGATAAATGTAAATGATAATTGATAAAACCCGATAAATAAAAGTACACTAACCCAAGAATTAGAGTTATATGTAATAAAGAACTCTATAAAGACATGAACTTATTAATAGTATAAATAATATTTGTAAAGAGAGATAGTGAGATGGTGAGAAAAAAAATAACTAAGTGACAAAGAGAAAGTAATGGTAGGGATTACCCACTAATAAACACTTAAAATAAAAATTTAAGAAGTGGAAAAGTAAAAGTGTAAAACCCCCAAAATAATTAGAAGATATAGTGATAGATAAAAAACGCTTAGTAAATCAGTGATAAACACTAAATGGTTTAAAAGTGAATATTATTAATAAATAAGAATATTGTGAATGATAGGATTAGAAAATCTAGTGATAGATAAAAAACGCTTAATAAATCAGTGATAAACAGTAAACGATTTAATGGTGAACAAATAAGAATTTTTTTAATGATAGTAATTAAACATAGTATTAAGATTAAATATAAATGAAAGATATGATGTTATTCAGGGGAGGAAGCCCATAGAATGTCAACAGTTAGTGTTACCATGGATAGAAAGTAAAGATAGTAAAAGAAAAAAATATAGTAAAGAAATTAAAAACAAAATCAATAAACACCCCATGTTATAAGGGATAATCAATTATGTAAGTTTAAATGGTGTGATGATGTGTAAACACCTAAAAATATTTAAGAATGAAACCAATTGTTAACAAATGTTGCTTAATAGCTGTTAAAAAATTGTTCAATTAAATTTATGAATAGGATATGGCTGAAGGAATTATACAGACCATAGGCCTAGATGTTATGTGTTATATAATAAAGAATAGTAAGTAATAGCCAAATTGTTAACAATGGCAAAATAAATAAATAAAAAGGTAAAATAATACAAATCTAATAACACTGGAAAATCAGTTAGCAAATAATTAACAAGCCATGATGTAGAAAATAATGGTAACATACAATTAGTATAAAAACAGATCCAAAACACACAAACAAATAAACAAATCAATTATAATCACAAAAAACACATTAGGGTAAAATAAGATGTAATTTGTATAAAATAAGTAAATATAATCAGTTACTACTTAGGCCTATGAAATGCCTAACTGTCAAAAACAAATAACTACAAATTGTAAAAAATTAACAAGGAAATTAGCAAATACAAGGCAAGTAACTAAGCCAAGGATAATTTGTGAATCATATTAAAAGAAAGATGTTATATTAAGGACTTGAAATAAAAAATAAATGTAATTAACAAATATTAACATAATTGTACAAACAATAATACATTAGAGAACCCAACCTTATGGGATGTCAAAATAATCTTTGAAAGGAAATACAAACAGTAGTGATAATATTTACTACATAGGAAGGAAGATGGAAGAATAAAAGCAATCAGAAGATATACAGTAATTTTGAATAAAAATTCAAAATTGATAACAATGGTTATAAGTCATGATCAACCAATCGGAATCAATTAGTAACCATGACAACGAACCGTTGGTTACGATTTTTCCGTTAAATCTTAGTATTCAATAAGTGACGCTCTTCCAGAATAGACACCAGGCCATGAATGACCAAAATTTTAATCTAAAATGTATAAAAAGTAATCAAAATTCAAAAAGATGGAAACATAAGAAGCAGACGAGGAACGAGAACATTTAACTGATGCCAAGGACCAATTTAAATAAATTTTAAATGTATAAATTGCTACAACTAACAAGAAAAAGATGCCAGAAGCCCCAGATAATTGAAAATTGACCACTATTGAAGCCCCATTCCATTTCAACTGAACGACTGTTTACATCAAGTCTACTGATTTGATAAGTATTATTAAATTATCCGAATTTCAGAAATAAACTCACTTTAAATATTTCTCACAGTAATCTGAACTCTCACTATAAACTGAATATTATTTCTTTCAAAGATTAAGTAAAAAAATAAAACACTGAAAATTTGTTAACTAATAAAATAACCTGTTGTTAAATTACTAACTTTTGAAATACACTTTACTACACTGCAGGAACAAATTATAGTTGCACATTATATTATTTAAGTACAAATAATGTAAGGTAGTGTACTTTTTATTGTAATCATTAACAATATTTTTCTCGTAATCACAAGAACCTGTATTTTGAACAGAACAAACTGTAAACAAACAAAACAGTCGCCATCTTTGACTGTATCATTCGTGCAAAATCGATTCGCCAAACCCTTGAGATATTGGTCTCATATTAATTATTGGTGCAAATTTGTTGAATAACCAAATATAATTTTAATGTCAAACTGAGTAATTACCAATCACAAATTAAAGAAACTAGTACAGAGTGTAACCATTGTTTTTATTTCATAGGGAAGTGTATTGTATAAATTGTGTATTGTTTAGCAAAGAGAGCGAGAATGATGGTAAGTGCTCACGTCGCTAATTCGGCGAACTAACTGCTCGATTAAGAAGGTCGAACGAAGGCGGGAGTAAAATTTGAATGCTACCGGCCGTCATAGCTAAGAACCGTTTCGTTGTTTCTTATTGCAGTGATGGACAACCGACAACTAGCGCTTAAACAGACTACACGTGGTAAACAAATGAACTTGCTACCGGATGTTGCTATTTCTGTGTTACCCTAAAAATTAGTCTAGTCTAAGTTACGGTGGAATTGGTGTACACGTATGCATCAATTTGTAAAGGTGTTTCTACGGATTTAAATTATATTGTTAATTTTATACAGGTATCTCTTTTACATAATTTTTCAGGAATTTTGTGAGTATTATTATTATTATATGTGTTTGTTTAGAAATAAAATAGAAATACTAAATGGGTATCGGCTTTGGAACCACATGTTCGTGTAGGTTAATGGTTTTTTTTTTGTTTATTTAATTTACAATGATTTTGAGTAAACTGTAAGTCTTTTATGTTAAACCTCCCCATTTTGTTTAAAGTAAAAGTTTCATGAACTTTAGGATGTAATTGTGCTGTCGTGATTGAAACCACGCGTTTTTGTTAAGGTTAAAATTCATTGTTCTAGATTAATCCTGTGACATTTCCAACAGTTTTCAGGTACTGAGTAAAGTTTAAAAGTATTTTATGTTTAAAAAAAGATCAAAACGTAATGTAAAACAAAAGCTTCATGAAGTTTGGGGCGTGATCGGGTTTGAAACCACGTGTTCGTTTAAGTTATTTATTCTTTGTTCTACGTTTGTGCCATTTACAATGATTTTGAGTGAACGGTAAAAGTTTTCTATGTTAAAAAAAAAAACTCCAATTTAGTATAAAAGTTTCATGAATTTTGGGATGTATTTCATTTGTGCTATCGGGTTTGAAACCACTTGTTTTTGTTACGGTTAATTATTCATTGTTCTAGATTAATCCTGTGACATTTCCAAAAATTTTCAAGGACTGAGTAAAGTGTAGAAGTATGTTATGTCAGTTAAAAATTCCCAATCCCAATAAACTCCACTCTTGTAGGCCTATGTGTAAAGTCTTACCAAGATTCCATTCATACAAATTTGTTGTCAATATTTTCTTTTAATGCAATTTTACGAAAATATTACTAGTTTAGTTTTAGTGTACTTAATATTTAGTTTAACCTATATAGTTATAGTTTATCGCTTTTTGGCTTCCCCGGGCCCCCATCCACCCCGGGCCCCTTGCTCTGGCAACCCTAGCCCCCTTGTGGGGGTCATATCTCACACACACACACACACACCTTTCTGTTTTAAATATTTCTTTTCTCAAATGGCCATAATACTTTTTCTTAATTTGCTTGTATGACTAAGTCATACCTCTTTCACTCTCTTTATACCGACAAATTTAAGATTAATTGATGTTGGTGTCAGATGTCTCTCTCTCTCTCTCTCTTTCTCTGGGTTGTAGCTCCCCCGGTGACTTCACTTGTCTCTCCCATTGGATAAACTCACTCTTTCTCCCCCCCTGAAGTTTGTTTAATTTATGTAACTTTCCATATGGATTTCACTTTTTTCACCTGTTGTTTGAATTAATGTTCTCTAACTCACTTCAGACTAGCACAACGACGCCACCTGCTTGCAAATGACACCAAGATTTTTTACATTTCAGTGACTATTCCCAACATTCTCCACTTTCATTTGTTACTCCTTTTGTTCCGTGTTAACAAGTATGCGTTTTCGATAGACTGTATGTGTACTATCAGCTTTTTTGAGCTTATTTTAGCTCTACGTTATACCAGTGGTTCCAGATTTTGGTGGTTGCAGTAGTCGGTCAAGTGGGGGGGGGTTAAAAGAACACATTAAACAGGAGGCAGCGACCTACTACATATGTGCATCATACACAGTGTTGTTGTATGGGGAAAAATAGAAAGTTAATGTTTTCCAATTGTTTGAGCAGTTAAATTTGTGTAAAATTCCAAGTAAGTCGTGTTGAGACAGTTCATCTAACAAGCATGATGCAAGGGACTGAGCATCATGTTTAGGAGGAACAATGAAATCCCATAATCTTTTAACATATTTACCTTTTTTTATATATATCGTTACACTATGACCATTTGGAAAACATTAGCAAACAAATTAAAGCCAAATAATGTATCGTACTCGTTATTTCTTCATGGCATATTTCTAACATTTATATTTAAAAGTTCACTTTGAATGGTTTTTGAGGTGCCCTTAAATACAGTTGCTTACTCTAAATGATTTTTCATTGCTGTGTCAAGCTCAGAACTGAAACCAATTAAGCCTTGAAATACACCAGGATCTGACGAAGATTCACTCTCATCATGATCCCACAAAGCTTATTCAAAAGCTCCACAGAAGGGGATACAGTTTATTATTATATTTAAGACGTACCAATTATTGCGTACTCTTTTGTTGTGTAAAACAATATTTTGTTTATATTCACTGTCCAACTGCTATGCTATACATACCAAAAAGAGAAAACTGAAAAGGATTCTTTATATGTACACTTGATGCCTGATGATTTCTTATTTTTTCGGCTAGATGATTAATAACTTTCATTCCGAATTTTGCCCAGGGGTCCTCTGCTCCGAACAATAAACAAGAAAAAACAAAATAATGAATTTCTTTTGTCACAACCACATAACCAGTCATTATTTTCATAATATTCTATTTTAAATGATTGATTAAATTGTGGACTGCCTAATTTTATAATTTGATTTATTGTTTGGAGGCATTTGGCATCCTAGTCTATTGGTATCATTTTAAACTAAAAAAAAAACACGTTTAAAAGCATGCAGAATCAGTAACCTTAGAAAAGCACAAACACAAAAGCACACAGCAGCACTAAACAAAGAAAAAATAATACAACGCACAGTTAAATTAATAAAAAGTTGATTGACACTTTATTATCACAATCTCAGTTATACAAAATTATTACTATAATTTTATAAATTCAAACAATGGATAACGTTTACCTTGAACCAATGTAAACAGTAAGCCTGACAACTTACAAATCAAGAAAGGTGTGCTGACTTCACATGACACAACTAAGGATGAGCTACAACGCTATTAGTGGAGCGTTGTGGAATCTTTGCAACCGCCTAGCTAACATAGGGAACATAGGGCAATTGTGAAGAGTAACGCATGTTCTACCATATGTTTGTCTTGGATTTCGTTGTCCATGACGTGTCCGTTACTTAACTAAATATCACTATAGTATTGACGACTCGGAACACTAAGTTTTTTATAAGTAAAAACGTAAAGTTTGTAAGGTGTAAAGGCTGTAAGGTAAAACTTTACGTTTTTACTTATAAAAAACTTAGTGTTCCGAGTCATCAATACTATAGTCATATGTTTGTGTAGTAAGCTCTGCCATTTACTGCTGAAGTTACAAGTGGCCTACAACCACCCGTTGTTTCTTATTGCAGTGATGGACAACCGACAACTAGCCCTTAAACAGACTACACGTGGTAAACAAATGAACTTGCTACCGGATGTTGCTATTTCTGTGTTACTCTAAAAATTAGTCTAGTCTAAGTTACGGTGGAATTGGTGTACACGTGTGCATCAATTTGGAAAGGTGTTTCTACGGATTTAAATTATATTGTTAATTTTATACAGGTATCTCTTTTACATAATTTTTCAGGAATTTTGTGAGTATTATTATATGTGTTTGTTTAGAAATAAAATAGAAATACTAAATGGGTATCGGCATAATAAAAGTAAGTTAAAATCGAGTATTCTGAAGCCTAAGAAAGAGGAATATAAAACAAAACCAAGGTTAAATTTCCATTGGCAGATGTAAATATATATGTTTGTTTTAATAAAGTATTCTTCATTTGCAGTCACAATGGTGCGTCCAGGCCTCCTCATGATTGGTGACTCCCAGGTAAAATATGCACATCTGACTACTCAGTGCCAGAATGATTTTGAAGTCACAGTGTTTTCAGTGTCAGGAATGCGTGTTGAAGAAGTGTCCGCTTCAATGGTTGAAGCAACAAAGTTCTTTTATCACGTAGTAATCCATTTGGGCACAAATAATTTGATTTGTGGTAAGTTACATAGAATTTTGTAAATAAAATATTTCAGTTATTAGTGCTCTACTTTATACGATTATGGTTGATCAAAAAGATTTGTAAGATTGCTTTGGTGTTATGCACATTATTTTCCAATATTTTATCGATAGGTACTATACTTGTTTATTTTTATAATTCTTAAAAACTTTTTAACAGGTCAGCATCCAGATCAAATAATCCAACATTATGAATCTCTTATCCAAGAAATTCTAAAAGGCAACCAGCATGTGCAACTCCATTTGTCAAGTGTATTGTTTCGCAGTAGATATAGGTATAGGCCATATTCAGATGCTGAAATGAACAGAATAAAGATAATAAATGAAAATACAGAGAAGCTGAATCTGCTGGTACAAGGCTTGGCTACCAGGTAAAACTTTATACGTGTAAGTTTCTTTTGATAATCCAGAGACTTGATGTGTTAATGGGGCATCCACATCATTGCTGTTACGAATTTTGTTCTCAAAATAAAATAAGTTTTAGAAATCATTGATTAAATTCCAAATTCTGATCATAAAAATCTGATAACTCTTATAAAATTACAGTTAATATTCGTACAGTAATACTTTTTGAATTTTCTTGATAATATAGTTTTAAAAAGACTTCTGTTTATTGGCAAATAAATATTTTACTTCTTCTTTATGCTCTATATGTCTCTTGACTTTTATGACTTTGGCATTTTATTCCCTCATAGTATGTTGTTAATTAAGTAATGCAATGCATTTTTACTTTTTTGTGACTGCCACAGTGATTCCACTTTTTTGTGTTCGTAGATATGGAGGACTATTCATAGACAACTGGAAGTCTTTTATGTTACATTCAGGAGATCCGTTTATGGAGTTGCTGTCCAGGGATGGCTTACACATCACACAGCGAGGGATTCAATGTTTAATGGGTAATGTTTTTCATGTCTGTACAAGAAATAGGTCTAAAATTTTATCCAATTTCTACAGACACCAGACATGCACTACAGACACACATAACAGAACATCATTTCCATATCCAATTGGGAAACACGCACAGACATCCACATCAGATACCAGAGACACAGGGACATCATATGCACAAGCTGTTAGGTCACATACACACTCCACACAGCCAGGGACATCAAATAAGGCACATGCACACACTTCCACATCATATATACACAGCACACAGCCAGGGACATCAAATAGGGCACACACATACCCTTCCACATCACGTATACACAGCACACAGCCAGGGACATCAAATAGGGCACACGCATACCCTTCCACATCACGTATACACGCCACACAACCAGGGAAATCAAATAGGGCACATGCATACCCTTCCACATCACGTATACACAGCACACAGCCAGGGACATCAAATAGGGCACACGCATACCCTTCCACATCACGTATACACGCCACACAACCAGGGACATCAAATAAGGCACATGCATACCCTTCCATATCACGTATACACAGCACACAGCCAGGGACATCAAATAGGGCACACGCAAATGGTTCCACATCACGTATACACACCACACAGCCAGGGACATCAAATAGGGCACACACATACCCTTCCACATCACGTATACACGCCACACAACCAGGGACATCAAATAGGGCACACACATACCCTTCCACATCACGTATACACAGCACACAGCCAGGGACATCAAATAGGGCACACGCATACCCTTCCACATCACGTATACACGCCACACAACCAGGGACATCAAATAGGGCACATGCATACCCTTCCATATCACGTATACACAGCACACAGCCAGGGACATCAAATAGGGCACACGCAAATGGTTCCACATCACGTATACACACCACACAGCCAGGGACATCAAATAGGGCACATGCATACCCTTCCACATCACATATAAACAGCACACAGCTAGGGACATCAAATAGGGCACATGCATACCCTTCCACATCACGTATACACAGCACACAGCCAGGGACATGAAATAGGGTACACGCACACAGTTCCACATCACGTATACACACCACACAGCCAGGGAAATCAAATAGGGCACACGCTTACCCTTCCACATCACATACCAGAGTCACAGGGGCATTAAATAGAGCAGATATACATACGTACACATCACACAGTATGATTACAAGGCCATCATTCACAAAAGCAGTAACATCACCTTCAGTTTCACACACATCACACATACGTAAATCTTTTTCATATGTAACACCATCACACAATCTAAACCATAAATCACACCTCACATATTTGTTTACAAATGGTGGGTCCGCTGAGGAAAGTTTATCTACGTTAAACAGTTCCCTTGAATATGGTGATTCTCGTAAAGTAGATAATTTAATATCGTCATGTGCAGAACAAACAGCTGCCTCGTGTCTTAAAATAACATACCCAAGGGTATGTTCTGATTGCAATGTTCAATACAGTAATAGATTCAGCTTCTCGAAACATAAAAAACATTGTGATTCGTCTGGTTTATCCCTATCGTGTTCCCATTCAGATTGTACATTGAAATTTAGAACATATTTCCATCTCATAGAACATTTGAAGAAAGACCATGGCCAAATTATTCCAAAGGAGGAATTTGTTTTTAAGGATATGGCAGCATTTCTCACATGGAAGGAAGCTGTTTGTAAAGACAACCACATTGCAATGGTCAAAAAAACGGGTTCAGCCCATGCAGTGAGTGGCTCTAAATTTTCCTATTATATTTGCAAATTTAATAATTTTTGTAGACCCAAAACAAAAATAAATAAAACTAATAGAAAAAGGACATTTGGTAGTATGCCGAATACAAACTGTCTGGCCAGAATGTACGTCAAAGAAGATGATACTGGAATCCATGTGACATACATTAATGCTCATAACCATGAGCTTAATTTTAAATTTGTGAAATTCTATCGATGGGATAACACCACAAAGTCTTCTGTAAATCACTTTTTAGAGCAAGGTGTGCCAACACATGTTATTCAGGAACATTTACAGCCTTCCATTGATGACGATAATAACACCTCTGCAGTAAAAGAACATTATATAACAACATCTCAGATAATTAAAATGAGGTATCAACTGGAGATGAAAAAACGACTTAATAAAAATGATGCAGAATCTGTAAATATCTTAATTAACTTATTAAAAAATGAAAGTTACAACCCAGTTTTAGCATATAAAAATCAAGGAATGGATACCATAATTGGGCCCTCCAGTTTAAATAATTTACCACGCAGTTCTGAACTTTTTGTTGTAGGCATTCAAACAAAGTATCAAGCAGCAGAAATGGTTGCTGGTTGCTGTAGAATACTGTGTATAGACGCAACTTATAATACAAACCAGTATAAATTTTACTTATTAAATTTACTTGTTCCTGATGAATATGGTGTTGGGTTCCCTGTTGCTCATTTTATAATAAATTATTTAGATGAAATGACTCTGGCGTGTGTCTTAAAAATAGTTGTTGACAAATTTCCAAATATGGAAGTAAACTGTGTCATGAAAGATGGTGATGAAGCCATTGCCAATGCGGTTGAAACTGCATTTGGGAAAAATGTGAGACATCTTCTTTGTTTGTGGCATGTGAAACGGAAGTGGTTGAAAAATCTTAAAACCAAAGTGAAATCCAAGTCTCTGACATCAGAAATTTTAGATTCTTTATTAATTTTAACTCATGAAAAAAATATGAATAATTTTAATGAAATGTTAGAAGCCTTTTTTAATAAATACTCCGAGTCCGCTAGTCGCTTTTTAGATTATTTTAAAGAAATTTATGTGTGTAAAAAAGAGAAGTGGGCAATGTGTTTCAGAAATTTTTCACATGGATATACCGACACAAACATGTTTTTAGAATCATTTCATAATAAAATTAAAACTCAATACCTCCAAAGAAATGTAAATAGGCGATTAGATGACTTGATTAACATCATTTTCAGAGTTAATAAAACTATACACTTAGCGTTAAAATATAAAAGATTGACCCATATGCCCCCATTAGGATATACCAATGCAGTTAACAAAAGGCATAAAATAGGCATACAAATAACAGATTCTGATATAATTGAAACTGGAAATTGTAGTGTTTGGCAAGTCAGGAGTCAGTCGGACTCAACAATCCTTTATTAAGTCCATTGTTTAGCTAGAAAATGTTATATGCCAGAATTATGTTTTATAAAACGTAATGAATATACATGTTTCAGCTTGTGTTCACACATGTTCAGCTCATGTGCTGACAGTAATTCATTGTGCAAATATATACACAAGCTTCATTCTTATCTTGTCCATAAGCTAACTTTACCATCGTGTATAAGTTCTGATTGTACAGATTTAGCTACAGATGAAACGTTGGTAACTACAAATAGTAACTCAGTTAACCTAGATAATGCAACAGCAAATACAGACATATTAATTCAGTCCGTGTGTCAATTGGCAGATAAATTGAAAAACATTATATGTAATAAAAATTCTCAATCTTTACTGCCATATGTGCAAAACACTTTACAATTATTAGTTCAAAAATGTGAAATGTTGAACAACGATCAAGACTGTGTACATGGTAAACCTCCTTCAATGGCACATGATTTTGTTCCACCAAACATCAAAATTTCTCCTCAAAAGAGATTTTATCAAACTGCCAAAGAAAAGAAGCCTATAAAAACAGACACTAAAAATACAGACTTTGTTCGGTATAATTGTATAAAGGAGTCTTTGCTACTACGTGGAAAAAGTTTCACTGACCCTATTTCCAGTGAACAAGATATACACTGTACCCTTTACAATGTTTGCGGATACAGCATCAGTGCTCTTCATTTGAAATCTTTGGATACATATATAAATAATAACGAACTGAATATGCTGACCTCAGCAGATCCACATTTTCATACTGGTTGGCTCTATGATAATGTAATAAATGTTTTTTAAGTAAGATATGTACCGGTAACAAATTTCCTATCTTTCCAGTAGATAGTGCAGTATCCCAAATGATTCTAACATTTCCATTAGATTATGCACTTGAGTCTGTGTGCCACATGGAGTTGCATGAGTATTCAAAATTAATTATACCCCTAAATCCAGACAGTAATCATTGGGTCCTTTTAGTAGCTGATGTTCTTAAAAAACAGTTGTCATTTTATGACCCGGTGTCAGAATCTGTAAAACCCGTATATGAAAAATCAATCTGTAATTGGAGACAAATGTTAGTTAAGATCTTGGGGGGAACACTTGAGGATTGGCAAGTGAACTGTCCTAAACATGTTCGTCAGAATGATAGTTCAAGCTGCGGTGTGTTTGTTTGTTGGTATGCAGAAAAATTTTATTGGGCCAGGCAACAGATGAGAATTTTAATTCAGATGAATATAGAAAGTATATATACAGTGTTATAACTGGTAAGAAAATATGATGTAAAATAACTTTTTGTTGTTACAGAAGGTCCGCGATTTGTTGAAATTTTATCAGCTATCATGGAGTTCTGGACCTTCATACTTATATAAATTCTTAGTCTTAAAAAATAATAATACTTTGTATATTGTAATCAAATTTATATCTCAAATTACATTGAGTACCAAACTCTTTTTTCATATGAAAATTTAAATCCATTTCATTATTCATCTCAGTAAATATGAAAAATTTATTTACAAAGTCTTCAATGAGACTTAGCAATTTCAGTACCAACCTGATACAAAACTATTACTACCAGTAAACAGGCATTTTAAGGTTTTTGAAAATTAACAGTTCTCTTGTACTATTGTATTCTTTTAGGCAACCAGTAAGAAAAATATGTACTATTAAGTAAATATGATAAACTGCTCAATTTTTTTCTACTTTCTCAGTTGGGTACATACAAGAAAAATTTCACTTTGATACATTGACTGCATTATTGCAGTTATGTTTATTTCTGTTATACAAAGATACTCCCATATTTTTGTCACTTGTTGCAGGTATTAACACACACATCAGGTCTTGGAACGCAAGGAAACTAATTAGAAAATTGTGTAAATAGTATATATATAAAATAATTAGAAAAATACTACACGTATTTTATTTAAGAAAGTATTGTCTTTTAACTGATTTTTATTTTATGTGCATTTATTCACATTCTTATTTATATGCATTCATTGTTCTGCATGTTTTATAGTTTTTATACTTTGTGCAGTATAAGTTGTTTATAGTTTTAATAGTTTTTTGTATTAAATTTCCGTATAATTTTGTGTACATTGTTAGATTTGTTTTTATTAGTTATTGTTACTTTTGTTTTATAGTATTATAATAAGTCTTAAATCTTAATCTTACCCTTCATCAATGTAACTATATCCTGTAGCCTCAGGTTGTTGGTGCCAAATTATGTTAAATAATTATAATTATAATTATTTTCTAACAATGTGAATTAAAAAATTTGAACTCTTATTCTGTCTTGTCTTAATTTCAATAAAGTTATTATTCTTTTCTCTTTAACATATATTGAGATTCACTAACATACAATGCCCTTCTCTTCAGTTAGTAGCTCCTTTAGGTTCGATAACATGAAAACTCTTTCTCAAGGTTAATAAAAAATTAATTAAAGTCTATGTACAGTTAAAGTCATACATATGAAATAAAATATAATAATTATAAATCTGTTTTAGTAAAGTGATGTTGTATATGTGTTAGGGGTTCTTTGGATCATACAAAAGAAACAACCTTAATAGGAACAACTAATAAAATAAAAAAAAATTACAATGAACAAATTAAATTAATAATCATAATGTTTATAGTGTTTTTGTTATTTCATTTCACTGTTCTTGTGCTTTGAATTGAATAGTGTTTGATCAAAGGTATATTTTAACATGATGGAACAATCTCACCAAATTTGTAGCTTAGTCTACAGATTATTTCTTGATATTTATCTTCTGGGCCTCAGTTTTCCGTGTATTATATTAAACCATGATGCTTCTCATTATTTTTTTAAGTTTTTCTTCTTTAATTCATTGTGTAACATTAATTTTTTTGTATAAAATGTCCAGGTTCAAATTAATCTGCTCTGACCTATTTCAAATATATTTCAACAATACCCTTTCTTTTAAAAAACTCCCGATTCAATTAGTAATGCTCTTGGCTATGACACGATTATGGGCATAATCTTGTTATGTTACAACATCCTGTGTAGTTTGACTTCCCTTGCTAACATTTGTATTATACACAAAATTCCCACAGAGAATTTCTTGCTGCTTACCAAGGTGTACACATTACAGTAGTTCACACAACATTGTCACATACAAAGTGATGAGAACAAAAAAAAAAAGTAATGAGAATTTCTTAATTTCACGTCTATACATTTTCAGTTGACAACATATTTTTTTCTCACGTCATACCACTCTCTCTGATGCACATGTCAGTTATTAGACCCTTGTTTGTGTTTAACAAGTGAACATTGACAACACATTTTAGCATGCTTGGTGAGCTGTTGTAATTATAGAAATAAGAAGGAGGCCCCGATACTATCACTTACCTTAATTCAGAAGATTCCTAAAAAAACCTAGTCACCACCGCATTTTTACAGGTGGAAGCCGCATCAATGTCCCCGTGAAACCAGTTTAAAAATATCAAACTTTCCCTTATCAGAAAATTCCAAAGTCTGTTAGACGAACTCATTGAGCACAGGTTAGGTTAAGATGGGTCATGTTAAAATAACTTAACTCATATTCATCATTACTTACAAAAGTTTATTAATTGCTATTATTACTATAAAATATTTCACAAAAAATAATATGTTTTTGTTTAAAAGATATCATCTTTTATAAGGTAACCTAGTGGAACTGTTACTACCCTATGTGGTGCAATCACCATCAATATGTGATGAAAACTTAGAAAAAACTTTACCGTACTGTAATTAGATCATTTAATTATCAATGAAATATAACATAAAAATGAAATCAATACTCTCTCTCTCTCTCTCTCTCTCTCTCTCTCTCTCTCTGTTTTTATGTTCTTTTTTTTAATATTTTATTTGGCCAAAATTTTCCCCACTTTTGTACTTATCTGTTTGTGTGTCTAAGCTACACCAAGCAAGGCTTTGTTTTGTCTGATGAGATACTTCTCAACCTTGCAAACTGATTCTTGAACGCATATACATAATTACGCACAAATCTCTTCCCAGGCCAAGGTCACATATGCAGTTCACATCTCTCTCTAACCCGTGAAAATTCCATTGAAATGTACCATTACACTGTATGTTTTAGAAATGATGGAACAAAGAATTTGCATTAAATTCTGCGTTTAAAATAATTTCAAGTACATGTTGGAAAGATAACAGGATTTTTCATAATGTCGATATACAAGACGTGTAGGGACCAGACAAAAAGCGTGTCTTACAAGAGATATTGTAATAAGTTGGCGTGTTTTAATGGGATTGTACTGTATCTACAATGATATGTTTGCGATAGTAACACTCACTTGTTCTTTACCCTTAAGTCTTCTCATTTCTGTATTTGAATTCTTTCTTTAAAACCATTTGACAAAGTCTCGTATCTCTCTGTAGTCCTCCATATATATATATATATATATATATATATATATATCCTCTATATATCTTTCGACCCCACTGTGACTCTGTTCATTCTCAGTTTTTTCCAACAATTATTCATGCAACGTATCTATAATTCATGTAATTATTGTTCATGTATTATTAATGTAATTATTGTTTTGTTACTGTATATATTTTTTTTAATAAACAGTTATGTACATTGTAAGCATTTTAATAAGACTAACCTTATTAATCATAATGCATATTCATTCCTTATCTAAAATATTGTAAACATCAGATATTGTATTTTGGGAGAAACACTAGCTAGCCACAAGTAAGCAGTCCCGAGTGGTAAGAAGGTGACATTGTATCTTACTGTCAATTGAAGAAACAGGTTTCATTCAAAAGGGGACTAACTATTTAACATAATCAAGTAACTTTATTAAATGGAAACCAAACTATTTGTATATGGTGTGTGTGTGTGAGTGTGATTTCTTACAGTTATATAATTAATTACATAACAATTAAGCTATGATGCTGGCACACAAAAAGTTACGTAGCGTTGTACAGAATAATATGTTGACAGGTCACTAGACAGACTTGTTGACGATGAGTACTCCTCTGGCATTATATCTGCACTTGTCAAATTATGTGGAAGTGTTGAACGTAACTTGAAATAAGATGTTTTAATATATACTATGCTTTAACATGTACAGATTGATAAGATGGCTTGTATCTCATTTAAATATAATTTAAAATATAAAGGAATTGTATCTCATTTATGTATTTGGTAAGTACTTAAATAAAGATGAAGTAAAAAGAAATGCTTGAGAATAATTTCACTTTATTCCGAAAAGAATCACATTTTTTTTAAGTGAATGTTTATTCAGAAACTAATTCTTAGGAGGTTGATAATTGCTTCACACATGCTCAGTAACTGAATTGATGAAAAAAATTACTCAAGTACAACTTTCATTTGCACCAATCATGGGTACAAGTAACCACAGGATATTTTATAACCAGTATAATAGGTTTTCTGACTAAACATCTTACAGAGTGTACTCCAGAAACCACATAATCTTAGTGCTAAATCAAATTTTAGCTTTCCTTGAGTTATTCTGGTAAGAAAGAGTCCAGTCAGGAAAAGATTATCATCCACATCGTGGATGCCACGTCATGAACAAGTTCCTTTGGAAATATCTCAGGGCAATACAAGTGAATAAAAATATATGCATCTAATAAGCATTTTATTTCACTAAATTAGTCACCATTGTGCACATTTCCTATTGGCCCTTTATTTTTGGCATATGAAATCTGTTTGTTATATTTTATTCATATAATTTTGTTTGTCATTGACTAATAATAGTCATAATTTCTGTGTATCATAGTAATCACCAAACTTTTTTAGTCTGTTTATTTCAGTGTTCAAACTTGACACTGTCCTTAATAGAAAATTTTAATGTACATTATAGGTTATCACCATCAAGGTTAAGAAACAGAAAATGGTTTATAAAGCTCCATCTACCAACTTAACAAATTGTGTATAAAAATGGCAACTATCACAATGTCATAGCATAGGTGCAGTAGAAAATTGAACTGAACAAATAAATAACTTCTTTGCATATACAAATTCATAACTGAAATTTAAATTATACCCAAATACCAACAATAATTATAAAGTAACCCATACTACACCATTGCTGGTGCAGTTAAAATAAAGGTAACTGACAGTATTAAGTTATTCTTCGATGTAGTAAGTTAGGTTAGGCCGAATTGCTCATTAGACTCTGACTAAATTTCAATGATACAAAGTGCTCATAAAGACGTTTAGTCCTACACTTAAAAAAATTATTTGTACATATGAGCCAGGGGGCCATTCCTACTCTAGTTACATTGGACATAAGCAGGAAGCAGATGTATTAATAAAATATTATCACTTAACAAAATACAGGAATAATTATAATTATTTAATTATAATAAATTAAATAGGCAATGGAATTAAACCTGCAGTAGAGACTTTAGTTTATTATAAAACAAATAGGAAGAGAATTGAAAATTTCTTGTTTGCAAATGTTATACCAGTTTTCTTCACATACAAGTAATGGCAGGTTACAATTTTTAATCATATTTTCTCATAATAAACGTATGTTGCTATTGATTTTTGTTTGTTAAGAGTATGAAAACATGTTTTTTAATATGATGTGTGAAAATGATCATAGAACTGTGGGTCGTGAGTGTCTATTTTTATTCAAACCTGAGAAGTCGCTATATAAAACAAATCATTACACCACGTAAAACAAGTTTCTATACACTTTGTAAAAGGCTATAAATGTCAAATATTTAATTTTTGTATTCAGAATATACAAAACTTTGTTTATACATTTGTTATTTCTATCTTTTTAATAACAATAGACAACGGTACAAAGTCTGTAAATGGTACAAACTAAGTATGGAGTCGTTATTTGTTTCTATTCATAAACAAAGGTCCTTACTGTAATCAGTTTTATGCAAAATACACTCTTTGACATCTTATAATACAATATAGGCTAGTCATTTTATATCGGTTTCAAGTGGTTCTTCCAATTTTTTTTTCGTTAACTTAGACCAACATAAAATTCCACAATAACCAATTAGGCTACTAATAATTAATCATTTGCATATTGATAGAAACTTGCACATTGGTTTTTATTGCAGTAGGTTGAAGTGAGGATTTTATTGTACTTCTTTCGTTATAAATTAGATTTACTTAAATTCGTCTTTGTAAGGTAATAATGTGCTGTAAATGGAAACTGGGAACTAGGTTATAATTTCGGTATAATAAATTCAGAACAAGAAAGGAAACTAAATAACAATTATGCTTTTAAAAAAAAGGTGAACAGGCAAATCGCCTCGCATTGAACATATCAACTTTCTTTCTTACAAAATAATGGAAACTGCATAAGAATTATACCAGAAGAGAATGGTAATAGGGAATCATGATTCAGCATGGTCTCAGGTTCAAAAGTACAGCCGTTTTTTGTACACCAATTACGGAAATTTTTGTTAAAACGTAGGTTTCTTATAGTACCAACTAATCATTTATTTTTTAATTCCATTACAACCATACAAAAACATTTACGATATTTGTACATCTTACACATAACCCCCACGAAGTTTTGAAAATAACTAGTTAATATATAGTCTATAAAAGGCCTTAAGCATCAGATTTTCATTTGCCTTTAAAAATGTACTAAATTAAAATCTGTTTCATACAGTTATTATTTTAAATTATTTTTATAGCGAAATATTTTTTTGGAACTACGCCTCTGCTCACCGCAGACGGCTTGGACAAAATTCATTGGCGGGCTTTTCTACAGAGATGGACAACCACACTCCCCTCCATAGTACTTAGTGTTTACCTAAAGTTGACTAGTTGACTATCTCTGTATTTAGAATTTTACCAACAAAGATGGTCAACATGGCAACATCCGACTGTTGTCCATCACTGCATTAAGAACGATTCAGCTAAGAACACCTTTTACCACATTATTTACTAATTTAATTGTTTTAAATAAACAATTTGGCGCCACCCGGGATTTAAAAACCCCTATTAAACAACAGGTAAGGTTTCCACTCACGTTGTACTGGTAATTGAAGGATCGCTACGGACATCGTTAGCGCAAAACATAGAAGTAACGACACCAGTGTGAGGCGAACACACACAACTTATATACATTTTCACAGAGTACGCAAGAAGCTACACGTTACAGATTGGCTTCCATCGCGGGGCTTAAACAAGACGGACGTCACATATCCTTCATTACAATATATATATATGTATATATATATATATAGTAACAACACCAGAAGAAATAAGCGCATCTATTTAAATCAAGCATAAATAATGTATATAGTAATATAATAATAATAATGGAGCCCAATATTAATGACAAAAGCCTAAGAGAAATTTAATAAACTAATTAGAAAATGAACTTGCTGAAGAAGAGTTGCAGTATAAAAACAGATAGAATAATAGAAGGATAATTAAAACTACTATATTACAAGAGGTATTGAATAACAAAGGTGAATGCCATTAAGGCTAATAAATCATTGAACTCTGAAGTGAAGTTATATAAAAGAGAAAGAAATCTACTTAAGAAATATACCAACAGTAATATTGAATATAATAAATAAATGGAGTTATTGGAAGGCAAGGTAGAATAAGAAAAAATATTCAGAAGATAAAAGATTCCAATGATGTGTATAATGATAAGATTTATAATTATTTTATTTATAGAGTGAGAAAGCTAATGCGCCACTTTAGAATTATTTTATGGGCAGCAGCCAAAGTGCACTGTACCAGGTATGTGAATGTTCGGATGAGCAATTGGACGTAAAAGGGCCACTCAACGCCGATATGCATTCATAATACCATATTAATATAGGGGGAATCATTTAACATTAGTATGGAATCAATTTGAATAAAAGAATGGAATATATAAATAAAATATACAATGAACCAAGAGAAAACTCAAGAACTACAATTCGTTAAAACCACCAATACTAATAAATAAACTCCAGAAATAAAGAAAAAATACGTGAGGTTACAATATATATGTATTGTAACGTAACAGAATTGAGGTCCCCAACGTTACATAAAAAAATGAATTAACTATGGTCAAGGACCATACCCGATATTAAGGTTGCTCAGTAATGAGTACATCTGAGATGTACCTCAAGTCAAAAGATGTAATAATTAACGTTGAATATAAAATACTATACCAGTTAATGGTTAATATAATAAATTGTACTTGTTTTTTATACTGTAGCATGTTAGTGTTCACAGAATATTTATGTTATGTTTTGAGTATAGTAAGAGTGAACTGTTGTTTTATAGAAATACTTAATCAGTGGTAATAATAATAATAATAATTAATAATTACCTGTGTTAGGCATTATACTATGTTATATGTAGTGACTAAAATTGGATGACGAAGTTGTTTTAATTAATATTGATTAAAAACAGGTAACAACATTTTAATTGTTACAAATTGCCACCTTCAACGTGTTGCTTGACGTTGATACACGGGAGTCTCATATAAGTAAATAAAACATTAGGTAACTAGTTTATTACCAATTGGTGAACCCAACAGTGGGGCTTTCACACATCTTCGAATATAATTTAGTAACACCAAGTAGTTTGTTTGTTACAATATATATATATATATTGTTACAACACAAATAAGCCACCCCAATACCAGGGATGAAAAAGATGATACTAAATATAAAATGATACTTCATATAAAATAAAATGTTTAATATAAATAAAATATAAAGACAATGACACGACAAACGACGACATGACCTAACCCAAGTGATTGACCAAACAAACAGGAAAACAAAGAAGAAGGGAAAAAACCGAAACCAAATAAGAATAAAGCCAATTGAAGGAAGTTAATGAATCCATATTTGGATTTTTCTTTGATAGTTATTTTAATTGATATTTATTTATGATCATATTTCATTCATTATTAAGTGGATAATCTGTCATGCTACAGATTGCTCTCCTCCAGAAGTGATTAGTTCAGACCATACTTTGAGTTTGTCTGAAATAATTGCTTATGATACTTATTATATATTATAATTCTTGACTTCCTTTCCATTTCTATCTTTGAGCTTACATATATTTTATTCTTAAATTGATTTTCCTTGATAGTAATAGTTATCTGAGGTTTATTATTATTTATTTTCATTTTTTCTTAACTTGGTGTTTTAACCTTGGGATATTTATTCCCTAACATTCCCTAACACGTGAGCTGGGGCAGTTCAGAGAGGCACTTGTGGCTACATATATAATCTGCTGGCCATACTACACTTCTCATTGAGATCAGAGGAAATTCATCTCTGCTCAAAACATAATAATACTGCTGGAATCATCTACAGACAGTGATTAATAAAAATTAGATAAGAATAGTCTATTTTACGACTATTAAAAAATATCTTTGGATACCTCACTTCGTATTTGCTCAGATTTGTTAATATTTCTATCTCAGTTATTTTTCTTCTCAGTTATTCTTCTGACTTGTTAGCTCTACTGATATCTTATTTCTTATTATGGTGGGAAGCTCTTTTATTAATATAATTATCACTAGTTATTAAGTATAAAGTTTTTTGTGTGAATTCTCTGTTATTCCTTTGTTGTTATCACAATCTGCTTCTGGTCATTGGTAGCATAGATTTTATGATATTTTGTTTTTTTCTTAGTTCTCATGAATTGTTCTACTAGTTTCATGTTCTTGCAATTATTCTTCTAATTGTCTTTATTATAATTGACATTTATTTTATGATCATAGTTATATTATTGATTTTTTTTCTTTTTCAAAAAAAATTATTTCGTTTGTTTTTTATCCAAATGAATTCTTTAATTATAATATTTATGTGGTCATTGTTTCTCCTTGTATTGCGTAAAGGTTTTATTATTTTTATTCCAACCTAGTTTATTCCCTTTAATTGTATCAGTGGTTCTTACTTCCTTTTCTTTCTCTTCAAAATTATTTCCATAAATAGTTGTGGTAAGTTGCTCTTACTATATTTTATAATTTGTTTGTTTTATTTAACTTCCAAATTCGTTTCTTTAATTCCATAATTATTTTCATAAATAATTGCCAGTAAGTTGATCTTACTATATTTTAGAATTTATTTGTTTTATTTAACTTCCAAATTCTTTTCTTTAATTCCATAATTATTTTCATAAATAATTGTCAGTAAGTTGATCTTACTATATTTAGAATTTGTGTGTTTATTTAACTTCCAAATTCTTTTCTTTAATTCCATAATTATTTTCATAAATAAAGGTCAGTAAGTTGATCTTACTATATTTTAGAATTTGTGTGTTTATTTAAATTTCTACTCCTCATAATATTTTTTTTATGGAAGCCTGGTTACATACGCCTTTGATTCTCTCTGAACCCATCTCCTTTAATTTCATACGTATTATTGTTCTTTATTTTGGAGACTATATATGGTCCTGTGTACAGTAACAATAACTTTTTCGTTATTCCTTCTATCGTGCTCGGTAGTTCACGATTTCTCAATAGTATTTTTTCTCCAATTTTATAAGTTATTATTTTACCACGAGCCTTTTGATACTTGTCTTGCCGCTTCTCCTGGTCTTCGGCCACTTTGTTGTAAAATTTTACTTTGTCGAACTTATAAACGTTATTCCTAGGGAACTCTAGGATTTCTTCGATCTCTCGTGGGGGTGGTTTCTCGTACATGGCGGAGTATGGGGTAATTCCTATGGCTGGATGGTATGCCAAGTTGAGGAATTCCTCCGTGGCTGATAGATATTCTTGCCATTTTTTCTGTTGATGGTGACAATAAGTTCTTAATATACTCACCACTTCTCTTAACACCCTCTCTACCGGATTACTGCTCGGGTGGTAGACCGATGTTTTGTATGTTTGAACACCCATTGATAATAAGGTATCCCGCCATTTTCTTCCCTTAAACTGGGTTCCATGGTCCGTGATGATCGAAGATGGTCTCCCTATGTTTGGGATATACTGTTCCGTTATTATTCCCAGAATTTTCCTAGTAGTTGCCCGATTAGCTGGGTATAGCTTAATAAACTTAGTGAAATGGTCCATTACGATTATCAGGTATTTGTATCAGTGTCGACTGCCACTACGGGGAAATGGTCCGCAGATGTCTAAGAATACTTTCTCCAATTTCGCCTGGGATGTTATAGGAATCATAATGCCTTCCTTCTTTTCGTTGTTTGATTTTACCAGTTGGCATATATGACAACATTTGATATACATCCGGACCTTCCGGTTTATGTTTTTTATGTGGCAGCTCTCCTCCAGAGCTTTAATCACCTTTAGTCGCCCATATGCCCATATCGTATATGATAATTTATGATTATTTCTTTTTCAATATGGGTTGGAATAACCACCTTCCAAGTCTCCTGCTTTAATGATGTTTTAATGAATAAGATTTCTTTATTTATTTGATAATATTGAGCGACGGTTTCGTCCCCTTCTTCCAATAGAATTTTTATGTTTTTTAATTTCGGGTCTGCCTGTTGGTGGGTGCTCATGTTTGTTAATACTGCTGCTAAATCGCCTCTGGTGCTAATAATGTGGTAGATTTTGAGTACGCTCTCCTTCTCTCCCTCGAATGTGTGCTCTTCCACATTAACACGTGATAACATGTCTGCTACGACATTCTTTTTTCCTGGGATGTATTCCCATTGTAGATTGTACTCTTGAAGGGCAAGTATCCACCTTGTCAGTCTGCCGTGATTCAATTGCATCTTTTTAGGAACGATATTGATTCATGGTCTGTTCGGACGGTAACTGGGTAACCCAAGATGTAGGTGCGGAATTTACCACAAGTGAATACTACACTCAGCAATTCCTTTTCAGTTACAGTGTAGTTCTTTTCGCACTGGTTTAAAGATCTACTTGCAAAGCTAATCACTTGATGTTGACCCTTCTGAGCTTATTGATACAGCGTCATTCCTAGGCTGATGTTGCTGGCATCGCAGTTCAAGAAAAAAGGTAGTTTAAAATTTGGGTGGCGAAGTATTATTGTTTCCAGAAATTTATCCTTAATCAGTTGGAAAATCACATCCTGCTCTTGACCCCAGATCCATTTGTTTTTTGATGATAACTGTGGTTGAAACCTTGCGGTAAATTCCGAATATTGTTCCTGGAACTTGCGGTAATAATTACAAAGTCCCAGGAATGACTGTAATTGCTTTCTATTCTTGGGTGCAGGGAATTTCTGGATCGCTTCCACCTTTTCTGCAGATGGTGAGTTTCCTCGGTCTTCCAAGTTAAAACCCAAGAACTGAACTTCTCTTGCAATGAACTTGGTTTTTCCTAATTTAAGCGTGATGTTATTTACAGACAACTTCTCAATTACGTGTTCCACGCGGTAGCAGTGTTCCTCCCAAGTTTCTGAGGTAATCAGTAGATCATCTACATACACGGTGGTAAACTGAAGTGCTTCCTGTCCAAGTATCTGGTATATGCAGGTCACAAAGATGGCAACTGAATTCATTAGTCCGAAGGGCAATCTCTTGAATTGTTAATTGCGCCCCTCGAATATGAATGCCAGATACTGACGACTCTGTGGGTGTAATTCCACCTGCCAGTAACCGCATACCATGTTCCAGGTACTAAAGTACTTGGTACCGTGGAATCGTTTCAAGATTTCTTTTATCTCCCCGGGCGATGTTCTGTCATTGATTATCATTTTGTTTATTTCGCGCATCCAAGCAAAGCCGGACTTGGCGGTTATTCTTAGGAATAGCCACGATAGGGCTGGTGAATGGAGATTGGCTACTCTCTATGATGTCACTATTTGTTTACATTTGGATTTTTCTTTGATAGTTATTTTAATTGATATTTATTTATGATCATATTTCATTCATTATTAAGTGGATAATCTGTCATGCTACACTGTTTGCGTTGGTACTTCGGGTTGTTCCTTTTGTAACATCGGTTTGGTTGGTTCGATCGGAGGTAGCATCATTTCCACGTCTTCCACCGGCGTCGCCTCTTTGTCTTCCATATTGATTTCCTTTTCGGCCTCCACCGCCCGTTCCTTCGATGTTGCTCGACGTTGCATTTTCCTTTTCTTCTAACTTGATAACTGCTGCCAAGCTTAAATTAGGAATTGGGCAAATTATAGTGGCCTATCAATCACTAATTAAAGCCCCTCAGTTGGTCGCCAATTTGTAACAAATTTAAAAAGTTTTTTTTTTCAATTAATTAAATTTAGTATTAAATATTTTAAACTGTTTTGTTGTATTTTGAACTTCTTATTAATTGTTTTTGTCGAATTATATCCTTTGGTGTATTTATAATTCTTTTATTATGTTAATAGGATTGTCTCCAGGAACAATCGATTGGTGATCTTTCCTTATTTGCAGTTTATCCTCCTTTAAAGTTGTTGAACTCAGCTTTTCTGGTAGGTATGTCTCAACTAATGTGTAATATTATTCTATTTATAAGTGAGGAATAAATAGGATTCAAAATAATAATATTAAATGATTTTTATTAACAATTAGTAAAGTAATCGATTTTATATCGATTGATGAATCGACTCTCTCAGGGCAAATCAATAGATTTTACAAATTATTTATTCTCGGGTTCTTTGAACAGTTATTTTATATATTGTCAGAGAAAAGGGCATAGTATAGAAAGTATAACATTACAAATTACAAACTTATTAATTAAAATACAAACATATCATTTGTAGCGTGACAGAAAATCCACTACTTATTAAGTCATATAAAATCATAAAGTTTAATTACACCACATATGTTAAAATAATATTGAATGAGATTTAAGGAAATCAAAGGAATGAACCACGATAAAATAAAAATCCTCATTACATTATATAAAAACCACTGTTTAAATATCAAAGAAAGTATTGAAAGCAACTCATATTATAAGATCAGTAATTTACCCAGGAAGCTAGGAGCAGTAAACAAATTAAATAACACCATATCAAGAAGAAAGAGAATCAGTTTAAAAGTGGTGAATACCAAATTCCCCAAAAACAAGAAGAAGGAAGAATAACATTTGTGATCAGGAAGAAAACAATACCCTGAAACCTTTAGAGAAGAACAAGGTCCGTATCAGTAAATAACTTAGATGCTCCAAACTAAACATCAGTCGAGATAACACAAAGTACCTTGGTTTACCCAAGAGTGAAGAATGAAGACAAGAAGACCAGAAGAATGAAGACTAGAAGAAGGACAAGAATGAAGACCAGAAGAAGGACAAGAATGAAGACAAGAAAGAAGATAAGAAGAAGGATAAGAAAGAAGACAGGAGGAGAGGAAGAAATAGTATGAAAGAAACACCGTTGTAAAACCTATTATTATTATTAACTACCATCAACCCCAAACCCACAAAAATGATTAAAAAGAAAGTATAACATACCAAAATCCTATAAAAATGTAATTATTTAGAAAACTAAAGTGCTGTATAGTATTATAAGAAGTGAACCGACTAAAGCTATTGTGTGATAAGAAAATAAACAGGTCTTAACAGTCCATGATTACTAAAGGTCTGGTCTGAGATAATAAGACTCAAAATATCAGAACCAACAGTGAAAGTGAATTTGTGTAAGTGTTTTTTGGAAATGCAATAAACTTAAAGTTAGTGATACTATGACTTATCAATATGCTATATAACAACTTTAATATCCAATAATAAACAGCATAATAAAATAATAAAATGGAAGATTTCCAGTATTTTATTATTTTAATGTAACTCTTTATTTACAAGACATTTGTAAAAAGTGCTAATAACTAGAGTATGGGTGGTCATGTTTACTGATGAAGGGGATCATAAATAATAATGGTTTAGACCAGAAAGACTGGCATTAATTTAGTATTCATAGGTTTAAAATGTTTAAATAGACTGTTTGTTCACAGCCATAAAATCAATGTATTTGTAAGAGTTATTAGAGAATAAGATTTATATTATGTGTTTAAAATGAATAATGTTTGCTAAATAACAGCATACATACCATTAATAATGTTTCAGTAGGTATGCTATGTTAACTCAAAAAGAGTTAAAAGTATATGTTCAAACCTTGTCAGCAATATGTTCAATTGTGCAGATTGCTAAATAATGTTCATAATTATTTTGTATAACAGTAGTGTTAATTAAACACTACACCTCACAATAAGTTATAAACCATTTTATTTTCATGTAATAGTAACTATGTAAAGTCAGAGGAGTGGTAAGATTAAATTTATTTGAGAAAGACAGAAATGTAAAATTCTAAACTCTAGGCCATTTGGTGAATTCACAGAAACCAAATAAACCAGTATAATTCACTTATAAATCCTGTAAACTAGCCAGATTTAGATAAGGTAAATCAGTTAACCACTACTGGGAATGATCCTATGAGTTAAAATGATAATAAGGAAATATACCTTAAAATATTGTAAATTTTCAAAATATATAAATTAATTAATTTTAAAGAGCAATGTCAAATTCAGAGATTAACACAAAAAACCAGTTCAAAGGTTTAATTTATATGTATTTAAGGAAAGGAGGAGGAATATGACTAATTAAAATTTATTATAATAGTATTAATGATAATTAAAATGGAGGAAAATTTGTATAAAGACGGAAATCCAATTTTGAGCCTATATTTCCAAAAGGGAAAGAAATTTGTTAATTTCCACAAAATGTCTACAGATATGGACTATAATATATCAATTTAAAAGGAATGAGATGATTAAACCAATGATAAGGTTCATAATTCATGAAAGTGATGAATAAAATAAATAAATTCCATATATAATGTAATATTGTATCATGTGTAGGGGTAATCGAAATATGTTAACAATACTTTTTCAAAGATTAACTGGGCCAGATTTTGACCAAGTTAATTAGTCTTTTGTTGAATATCAAGCTGAATAGTTGTGTGAAAAAACGTTCCTTAAAACCGAGTAGAAAATGGTACGACAAATTGCCATTAATGTTAGTGCATCGAGAGTTAGATGAATTGAACACTTTCTTAGCTAAATTTACCAAAACTTTAACGACAATAGTGAGAAATAACACCTAACTTCATGATACGAGTGTTATAAAACAGTAAAACAATATATTTGACATAATTCACGCTACAACGCATAATCACTTTTACAGACAACCTAACCAACAGAAGTGAACACATACCAAATAACTTAATTAACACCAATATACACGGAACACTTCTTCAGAACACACCAAACTACCTAATAGACAGATTACACCAGTGCGGGAACATTTCAAACATTCATGAAGATAATTTTGTTGAGTTTTTAACAAGACGACTTTTGCAGTAACATATCCAGATCGAGTAGCGGCCATCTTTGAATTTACTAAGCCTGCCTTCTTCATCCGTGGTGACGTCATAGAAGCTACATCTGGTCTGACAAAACAATTTTCTTAAACATTATATATACGAATTATTTGAATACTGTTAAATAATAATTATTGAATTTATTTTAATTGTTAATGTTATACTTTCTCGTCATCCTTCTCTGACTATTAATTTAATCGCTCAAAGAACCTGTCCTTTATATAATACCTATAATAATTTTTATACTGTATGCACAATCGATAATTCCCTGAGACGGAGTCGATAATTGTTCTCAATCGATAAAAAATCGATTATTTATTAAATTGTTCAATAAATCCATATATTTCAATTGTTTTTTATCTGTTATTATTTCACAGGCTAATTTAAGATTATTTATTAAGGCTAAGGGACTTCAAGAAGAAGAAAATATTTTATTTGAGTGAGATATTGGACCAGCAAGAAAAATCATCGATCGATTGCTGACTGGAGTTAATCTATTTAACTCCAGACTTGGTTCAAATCTTCCAGAAGTGCTCGATAGTTAATAAATACCGTCCTGATTATCAAAATTTTTATGAAACCTTTAAAACAGCTTTATTTCTTATTTACACACATTGATTAACATAAACAAAATTATTTTTTTTTTATTAAAAATTTTATTTTTTATAAAATTGTTATCTACTATTTTATTTTTGTAAGGACCGGCATACAGGGTCTGCTTACACATTCAATATATAATGGTTAATAAAGAAATTGTTCGAACCATTCGAAGGTATACTGGCCGTGGCGCTTGGAATTGTGGGAACTCAAAGATGGCCGCTCCGTAGTCAGATGTGTCTAGACGAATGCACCTTGAAGAATCTGCTTCAAATAAATGTTGTTTTTCCAATGGTTTCTCATTCCTGCAGTTGTGATTATTCTTTCTGATGTTAGTGGAGTGGTCCTGGTTCAGTGTTTGTGATTCACTTCGATAAAATGTGTTGGATACTGTTATAATTCACTTTTGTCAATAAGGTCGACAATTGCACCCTTCGTTTCTTTATCCTGAATTATTGGTTTTAAAAGGTTTAAATTATGAATTCACTTAGTTCCTGTTCTGTGTTAATCTAGTTTAAAGTTTGTATGTGTTAATTCCACTGAATCTAAAGTTTAAATGAAATTTTTTGAAACTCGCGATTTTCACTGAAGACTAGGCTTGTTGAATGAACGCCATACTTGTCTTTGCTATTAGGTTATTATTTAGCCAAAATCACAAAATCACGCTCAAGTGTGCTTAACAAAGTCTAATAATCAACTGTTCTAACTTCCTTCATCATCTAAAAACGTCTTAGCCAATTTAATATTTGCAATACATTGTTTCAAATCTGTTTTACTTCCGTTACATGTATGAAATTTACATTATATCACTGAATATATTTTTGTTATTATTTAAATTTATTAAATACTAAATACATAATCTCCTTCTTTAGTTCATTCTGCTTGATTTGATATCAAATAAGAAAGTTTTTTATCTAAAATGCTATATTTACTTCATTTTGAAAATGTATGCCTTAAAATTTACTTCCTGTCCTTCTCAAAATGTTTGCCATTTTATATGTTATATTTATGATTGTACTAAATCTCAGATTGACATAAAAGGTTTATCTTCCCTTAATTTCTTGTAATTTAATTAATTGGTTATCTTTTTAAATATTATTCATTAATTTGTGACTCCCCACTTTGAATTTTTTGTTATTACATTTGCATTTTTTCCAATAATTCTTACTATCTTTTTACAATATCTTTCTTAATTATAGTTCCAGTTATATGACTCTGTGACTGATTTACCTTATATAAATTTCATCAGTTTAACTATTTTACTGTACTTAATTCATCAATTATAATGTTGTTTAGATTTACCATTTGGCCTAGATTTTATCTGTTTTTACATACAAAGTTTTTTGAATAATACATCTTGTTTATACCACTTCTGACTTTCTATTCTACTATAATATTAATTAACATTTCCTTACTTTAACAATAGAACATTTAGTATATAAATTCATACTATTTATCCATAACAAATATTTGAAATTAACAATGGTATTTAAACTCAAACATTTTAATCTTGATTACTACTATTAACACATAATAAATATTTCATAATAAAAGTTTTATATTAAAAGAATTGTACTCTCAGACATTTCAGTCTTGAGCTATTCGAACTTATTATAAACAAAATATATCTGTCCTTCCATCATTTAATTATTTCTTATAACTAATTTTATTTTCAGTCTTAGCTGTTTTTGTTTGGTTTTTGGGTATTTATTTGGTCACTTCACTTTTTTATTGGCCTGCTCTAGTTTTATTACTGTCATTCTAATGAATGTTGTATATAAAGAGTGGCAGTTATTTAGAAACACTTGTATCTTATTTGTGATTATAATACTCTATTCAATATTATTTCTTGACACCATATAAAAAGTTTAAAGTTGTATAAATGCACAATTTACTTATTTTATGAACTCCAACATTGACACATTAAGTTTATTTAATATAATATAAAAACTTGCACTGGTCCCCTTTTATTCTTTGATTTCATTTCTAATCAGTTTTATAGTCTTATTAAAATCAAGAAATTTATTTATAAAGGAAAATGAAGGTTTGTTTTTTCCATTATAAAATTAATTCACATTGGTTCACTTTTAATTCTACTTTATACACTTTTGTTTATATCTATTTTACATGGTTTTCTAAATTTGGGATTTTGTTATAGTTTCACTGGTTATTTTTATTTTCTTTTGGGGTTTTGCTTTTGTTTCTTATAAGAGCATTCCTTCTTATTGTGGATGTTGTCTTGTTCTGGTTTCTTCCTTACTTACTCCTATCCTACTTGTTTCTTATAAAAGCATTCCTTCTTATTGTGGATGTTGTCTTGTTCTGGTTTCTTCCTTACTTACTCCTATCCTACCTGGGTATTTCCTTAATTTACTTTTAGTTTTTTGGTTTATTTTTATTACTCATCATTCATTGTATATCTGTTTTAATGAAATTCTTACTTCAAACTCTGATTGTGCTTTACGGTGGTTCTTAATTAATTTTTAATGTTGCTTTCTTGGATTTAAATTTGTTTTTATTTTATTTTATGATCTTTATTTCCATTCAGAACTATGGGCATTATCTGTCATGCTACAACGTTGTACTAATTTTAAAGAGGAGATATTAGAATCAATAAGCAACAATTGCAAAGAGAAAATTAACGAGATGAATAAAAGATTAGATAGTAGAATAAATCATATAATGAATAAAAAGGTAAGTGACAGTGGTAATATGACAACAAATAGTGAAGAAATAATTAACAAGGTAAGTGATAATTACGGTAGTGAGTTTAATATTGAAGTAAAAGGTGAAAATAACAATGATATAATTAAAAATGTGGTGCTAGAGAGTAAGGTAGTTAATGTTGAGAGTGATAATGAAGATTGTGGTGAGGTAGAATTGTTAACGAGTGCTGATGAGGCTGTGAGAGAGTGTGAAGAGAGGTTAGGTGGGCAAAGGGCAAATTTTCCCCGAGTATATGGTGAAACAGAGGTTTCACAAGTGTTTTATGAGGACAGAGTTTCCTCCAGAAGTTATGTGGAAGATGAGATGTCTTCAAATAGTCCCTTAAGTTTTTGTGGTGTTCTTGGAAGTGCCAAGAAATATAGTAAGTTTGTGGTGCCCTTTGCGTGGTATGAAGTAGTTCAATGGGGTTGTGACAGGTGTTATGATGAGGAGAGATATTTAGAGAGAGAATTGTTTATAGATAGGGAGATAGAGGTATTTAAATTAAGTAGGAGTTATAAAGAGTTAATAGAGAGGTTAGAATTGGAAAAAATAGATGTTAGGAAAGACTTACCTTGTTGTGAAGATAGTGCAGAAATAAATGATGATAGTTGATAATTATATGGGAAGTTTACCGGTGCTTAGACGTGGAGTATTAGTAGTAAATGATTTTGAAATTGAGAGGTTAAAATACTGAAGGGTGATAGATAATAATACAGACGGTGACAAGACCAAAACTAATAATGTAGACAGGTTATATGATTTAATAATAATGTGGGATAATCCAGTAGATTATTATGTGGGTTTTACGGAACAATGTGAAGTATTAACGGGTTATTATATAAATAACAATGAGGTAAGGAGTATAATTAAAGATGATAATTGTTATGTAAAAGTAAGTCTAATTTATGATGATGGGGTTAAATAAATAAAAGTGAATGGACATTTTAATTATTTTAGTTTATGGTGATGACATGGCTAACTTATGAAATGAGGTGTGGTAAACAGAAAAATAATGACAAAAAATTGTAAATAAGTTTATAGTGAGATTAATTGTGTTTGTATAATAGGTTATGTGGTACCTGTAGTTCATGTAAACAATGTGTGTATGCAGTAGAAATTGATTTAATAATAATAATATTTTATCAGATTAAATAAATAATGAGAGTTGGTAATAACTGAATTGTAATTGTTTTGGAGTAAAGTAATTAAAATAACTTGTGTTTTAAATAACTGATTGAATTAAAGAATTTGAGATTAATAGATTAATTAATTAATTAATGTGGTAGAGATAAATTTTGATAATGAATATAAATGATGTTTTTTTGCGATTTGAACTTGATAATAAATAGTAAATGAATAAATGTAAAATGTGTTTAGTTGTGGAGTCATATGATTGTTATGTTGCAGAAGGTACATATGGTTGTACGTGATATTTTGTGGTGATAAATGTTTATATTTTTTGAGATTATGACAGGAATCATGTGTTTATTCAATTGAGTGATGTAATGTAAGTATGAAGTTTATAATGCAATTTAAATAAAGTAAAATGTTTAGTGTTTGAATAATAAAGGTTAAATGAGTTTAAAAGGTTTTAAATAAGGTAATTAAATTAATTTGAGGTAGTTATGAATTTTCTAGTGTAATTTCAAGGATTAACTTAATGTAAAGTGGTAAAAAAGTTAGAATTTGGGTGATAATAATTATTTCAATAAGGCAGTTTGAGACCGTCAAGGTTAATTTTAAATGGATGTTAGACAAAATAAGAATTTTAGAATAAAAGTAATACAGAAACGAGGTAATAGTAAGGACACAGTAGCGATAGTGCATATATGTAGAGTAATGAGAGTGATGTAAGTGTGGAATAAATAAATGGTGGTGAAATTTTGTAAATAGAGTGGTGTAGTAAGGAGTCCTCAACGAAAGGCGTTGTGGCGGGAGGTGAACCGTATGAGCGTTGGCGGAGTTACCTGGGGGAGACCAGGAACTAATAAGGGAATGAGTATAAGGGAGGGAACACACATCCTAAGTACAAAGATGGTATCGGGTATTTTGTAATAAGAAGGAGAATGATTTAAGTTGAGTTAGAGAATTAGTGGAGGTAAATATTTTGAGAGATTGGTGTCACCCTATGTAAATCTGTTAGTGATTGTTAGAGTAAGAAGGGGGGTAAAGTTAGATTACTGCCCATTCGATAAATTAGATCATTGTGGATAGCTGAGAATCACCCAAACCAATTGATGATGAAATTACTTAATAGAAGTTCATAATTGAAATGTAATACAGTAGAAGCCCGATATAGCGCGGTCCGATATACCGCGGATTCGGATATAACGCGGTGAAGAGTATGTTGCCCGTTATTAGCGAAAATTCTTACTTGTAGAGAGTGAGTAAATTATGAATTGTTTATCGTGACTTCCGTAGCCACATTGGAATGCGTTAAACAAAGGCTTGTTGTTGGAAACGGCGTTGTAAACAACAGCCAGAATTGCCAGTTCAAGTGTACCTGTAGACATAAACAATTGTCCCGTATTTACAGCCTCTACATTTCTAAGAATTCATGCCAAGGCAAGCAGCCAACTAAATCCCTTCTCTCCCTCATAGTGTACTCTTATATTACAGTACTGTATAAGATCATACTCTGATATTATCTTATCAAAGTGTCTTTGTCATAAATTTGCATAGTGTAGAGTTTTGTGATGTTGCAGAAAAGAAAAGCATATTCTGTGAGTGATAAACTCAAAATAATTGATCGTGTGAAGAACAGAGAGTCAAAGACAAGTTTATCACGTGAGTGTGGCATCCCAGAAGGAACAATTAGAGGGTGGATGAAGGAAGAAGATAAACTTAAAAGTTTTGTGAACACAGTTGATAGTGAAGTGGGGTTGCAAAGAAAAAAGACTAAAGTAGGTAAGGATAGTGAACTAGATGAGTGTCTGTACAGGTGGGTTTTAATAAAACGAAGTGAAGGTGTGCCACTGTCAGGACCAGTTATTAGAGCTCAAGCTGTGAAATTCCACAGTGATTTACATGGCAACAGTGACTTTAATGCATCTGATGGGTGGTTTTCACGATGGAAATCTCGTCATGGTATAAGCCAGATAAGCATTGAAGGGGAAGCACGATCATGTGACAGTGAAGCTGCAGCACTTTTTCCTCAGGCATTAAACAAAGTAATGATCGATAACGATTTAAATGACCATCAAGTGTATAACTGTGATGAAACTGCTCTGTATTTTCGAATGCTTCCTACCAGAACTCTGGATGTGAATAATTCAATAAATAAATCTGGATTAAAAATAAATAAGGATAGAGTTACCCTCCTGTTTGCCACAAATAAATCAGGCAGCCACAAAGTTAAACCTCTCTGTATAGGGAAAAGCCGAAATCCTAGATGCTTTCAACATGTTAACATGACGTCATTACCCATCACATATCGTAATACAAAAAATGCTTGGATGACAAGTGATATTTTTGGTAAATGGTTCCATGAAGAATTTGTTCCATCTGTGAGAAGCCACCTGCGGTCACTCAACCTCGAAGAAAAAGCTGTACTGACCCTTGACCACTGTCCAGCACATCCACCTGCTGATATGCTACACTCAAGAGATGGGAAAATCGGAGTTATGTTCTTGCCGAAAAACACTACAGCACTGATCCAGCCATTAGATCAAGACATCATAAAAGCATTTAAAGCGCATTACCACCGTGAACTTCTGAGTGCTATAGTGAATTCTGATGAAGAAATGGAAATTTACCTTAAGTCAATAAACCTGAAAACAGTTGCGTATTCAATAGGTCTTGCATGGGAAAGTATTAGTACGGCTATGATTCAGAATTGCTGGAAGAAATGTTCCTTTGAATAAAACATCGCCGATGGAAATTGCTCTGTTGCCGGATTCACTAATAGTGATGTACAGTCTGCGAGTAGTGCTCTGCATTGCAACTTCACTCTAGATGACTTGAATGACTGGGCAGAAGTTGACAACAGTGAGCCTGTTACAGAATGTATAGGAGATAAAGATATCATCGATGCAGTCCGAAATGCAAATTGCGAAGAAAAAGAAGACGATGACGATGATGGAAATGAAAATGGGGTGGAAGTGAAAGAAGTTATTCCAAATGTTAGTGAAGTGATAATACACATAAACAAAGTAATTTCGTGGATGGAGAGGCAAAGTGAATCTAATAATGTTCATCTGCTGCACCTCGCGTTTATAAAACAATACACGGAAAAGAAACGCTGTGCATTATCCCGTCAAACAACAATTACGGACTTTTTTAAGACCAACAATTAGGCCTACAGTAGGTCGAGTGAGCAATGTATAAATAGTGTATTTTATATTCCATTGGATTAAAATAGATTAAAATACAGTTTCTTATTTTTTATTTCTACATTTGGTGACATAATTTACGTACAGTATATAGTAGTGCATTATGCTGTAGCCTTTTTCCCGGTCCTCCCTCCCCATCATTTGTCACTGTACAGGTCACCTTCCGATATACCGCGGTTACGCCTATAACGCGGGGGAAAGTATGTCACCCGACAACCGTGCTATATCGGGCTTCTACTCTAATAAAATGTAACAAAATAAAGAGTTAATAGAATTTGAAACTCAACCTAAAATTGAAATGTTGGTAATTTTATTCAGATGCAAAGTAAATGTTTATTTTAATGGAGTGAAGGAGAGTAAATTCTTTTTATTAAATGGTCAATTAAATTGTAATTAAAGATTCAATCATTAGTTGGTGCTAGGTTGTGTAAATAGGAATAGATTAGTTTAGGTGAATAAGTAAATGTTTTGTTGTACTCACTATTTTATGTTAATGAAGGTCACAAGTAGGGAAAGTTAAGAAAGAAAATGTATGGTGTTAGAACTCACAGCCAAGACTAGGAACCTCATGTAATGAGAATTGTAAATGTTAAATTTGAATATATCAAACATATATATTTTACTTGTGATTCCCCAACTTTCGGGCGGTCACGGAGTCACTGAACCCTGACCGTGGATTTGGATTATTGGTAGCAAGTGTGGTTAGGCAGATTGTATCCTAGCCATGCTTGTTATTATTTTCAAAATTGGTGAATTTAGAAATCAACCGGGGGGTCAATTCAGGGGAATCACCAAACTATGAAACAGCGGCTATCATCATAGGGGGTGATAGTGCCGTGTTAAGGGTGTGTAAATCATATTTAGTAGGATTACTGGTGTCCTCGGACATCAGTAATGCCGAATTTTTCATAACGCTGAACCAAGAACGGTATAGGCAGTGTCTATACCCTATATATATATATAAACTTCAGTTCTTGGGAATGCAAATGGGCGCTACAGTCCACCATCAGGAAACAATAGTGTGTGTGGAAAAGGATCTGGCCGTTACAAGCCAGGGGCACAGATACCGCATCTGTGCATAAGGCAAACGCTTGATCCGGTTTATCCAGCGGGTGGTTACCCAATTGTAACTGGGAAAAAGGGGGAATTACAAAAAATGATGTAGTAGGAGGAGTAACTGAGCAATCAGTGTGAGGGTGACGACCTCTGTAAACAGCGGGACATTCAATTTCACTTACTCTAAAGAGAGAGTTGGTGGTTGGTGACCCAGTTCCTGTTCACAGTAACAGTTCCTATAACTAAGATTCGATGATTAGTGATGTATTTCACTTATGAGAACAAATGATTTTAAGTAGTAGAATCAATTGTAATGATTTTAATCTACAAGAACATTTATGATTGTAACTATATAATTTTGTGTATTTGTGTTAGTTGTATGCAGTGTGTCTCGAGAAAGGTCATTCACCTGTTAGTAAGACATCAGCTGATGACTGGTATGAACTGTATAATGGTCAATGTAACCAATTCATATGTTCTTTTAATAATCAATGTAAGTTTAATTTATATTTTATTTTATAATTTTCTTTCTATTGTCAGAATATATGTTTAATAAAACATTATTACATTTTATTACATTATTATTTAATTATGAAAAAAAAGTTTGTCTCATAATGTGTCATAAAAAATGCTTAAATAAAAATGTCTAATAAAAACTGAGTGAGTCAACAAGAAATGAGAGTCGAATACATTAATTTATACGTATACCCTAAATCACGCTTATAATTCACAGGTTCGTGTGATGGACTCCTGGCTATACAAGGTAAGCAATGAATTTTATTATAAATTAAAAATGTGGTAGAGTGGTAGTAACATCATATCTGTTATCAATGGTAATACTCGATCTTTTCGTTTGAAAGATAATTCTTCAAAATTTTGACCTATTACCTTATTTAAACCATTCTCACCAACTTCGAAAGCATCCTAACAATTTAATTTCTCTCCTCCAATCAACCCACTTGCAATTGGCGTAATTTCTGTTTTGTGAGGAAATGGTTCATGACAATTGAACCATTACAGGATTTTATTGAGGTCTTTGCCATCTCGAACGTGAATCTGAATGTGCCATCAATTCCTCAATGAATATACTTAAAATCATTGCTTATTCAAATATTATTAATCAGTTCTTAAATGAATAAACATGGAACCATTGCTTATTCAAACAACATCATGTAATTTTCTCAATGAACACAAGTAAAATCATTTTATTTATAAATTAAAACAACAAATTGTAAGTTATGCTGTAGTCACATCTGTTAATAAAAACATAACCTCTTAAGGTGTATTAATACAGGTGATTAAAACTATGAAATTTAAACTAAAATATACCTTTATGCTGATTAAATAATACAACACATGCTTAACTAATACTTACAAAATGCTCTTCAAGATAAAAATAAATTTTAAAATGAAAACCTTATTCACCACGTGTTTTACACACTGCTTTTTTCATTTTGGAGCACCACAATACAGCACGAAATGCTCGACTACTGCTAGAGACTCGAGTCCGCGCTCCCCTCCCTTGTGCGACTCAGCCGCAGCCAGCGGATATTCAAGGTCAAGCAGCGTGTTATACCTGCCTTTCAAATCCACTGTATATAAACGTTATACACCCAGGTATAAATGTATTGCTATACCTCGATAGTATAAGGACTTTACTAGTAAATCTTAAAATTTCAACTTATAAAACTAATGCATGTAAAAGTTATTAATAAAACATTTAAAAAGGACACTTTTGGTGCGCACTTTTATAAATAAATAACTGCAATAAAACTATGATGTATAAATAAAAAATAAATTTTCCATCTTTAAAGTTCATTAAATTAGCTTTAATCTGTTTTTTTTTTTTTTTTTTTTAGATACATGCATTTTAAGTTTGAAATTTTTAAAAATTTTGTAAGTGCATAAATTTCTGAAAAATCAAAGTTACATGTTTCTTTAATGGTTGCATTGAAAAAATTTTAAAAATATTATCTTATCCTACATGGTGTTCTTATCAAGTTATTACAATATAAGAATATTTTATCAAGTATTATTGTAAATATTTGCATTTAACTTTTTTTCGTTCAATTTTTAACATTTTTATATATATATATATATATATATATATTATTATTATTATTTAATGAAGAAATTTGTGTTAGTGGTTGAAATCACAATCAGAATGATCACTGTTGCACACCACTATATAAAAATTATTCCGATTAGCGCTTTCAAGCTTCACAGCTCATCGTCAGATCGGGAATATTATTATAATTAACAATAACAAAGTATATGAAAATTAATATACTAGATCAAAAAGTTTAGACTTTGCTCTTTAATGTTAGACTTGTAACATCTAAATATTTCCATTACAACAAAAGTTATTGGAGATTGAATAATTTGTGAACGACGTGCTTCAACTGTTTTAGTGTGGCGATGGCACTGTGGAGGCGAAATATTTGCCTTAATTTGACCCTATTTTACAAGAAAACTATTAATCCTAGAAAAAAACTTATAAGGACCATTTTTACGCAGAATTTCCTTCTGCGTAAAAATGGTCTGTATGATTTTTCCTGAAAAATAATTTTTTAACGAGATCATTGCAAAAAAACAATATTTTTAAATTGTTTATTAATGTTGCAAAAAATCCAAGGATGAAACATTTGTAAACATTTCAGAATATTAACATACATTATATCAGCTTTCGAAAAAATCAAGAAATTTGCATGATACAAGTTTTGTTTTAGTCGATAGCTTAAATGACTGGCCTATTTGCTGATCAATTAGTTATTTCAGTATCTGTCTTGCACACACATCTCCTGGCAACATCTCATTTTAAGATCTTCAGTTAAGGTTTTTCTAACCAATCTTAAATCAATATTCACTTACTTTGCTGTGGTCCTGACAATCAGATGATTTCTGTATAATATTTGAGATTTTTCTGTAATGTTTTTATTAGTCAGCTCTTCTTCAGGACTCTTCCCAACTTCTTGTAATCACTGGCAATTTCTCTTCAGTGGCAAAATTGTTAGCCACTTTTATATTGTTTTCTTCACAACAATGACTCAGTAAACCTGCCATTATACATCCCTGATTTTGTTTACCTATGTTTTCAGTTTATAAGAAATGTTAATGTTAGTTCATGATTTTAATTCATTTGGTTTTAGGTGTTCTGTCACAGCATCAAGGACAAATTAAAACATGGGTAATAAAAATAGACACTGTTTAAAAGTGAACTGAACAAGTCAACAATAACACAGTTGTGAGACATCAGCATATAGTACAGTCACTGAAGCCGAAGCAAAATATCAATTTCAAATTAAGTGGCTTCTACAAGATATTTTGCATAGGGCTAGATAAAAAGGTAAGAAAGAATTTTTAAAAAAGATTACAAAAAATCAGTCACGGTTTTTTGAAAAAAAGGAGGGGGAAGGTACAAAAAATTCATTTTTCATGATTGTCATAAAAAATATTAAATTTTTGAGAAAAATACAAAAGACCAAAAAGAAAGAGCATAACATTCTGCATGAAAAAGGTTATTAACATTTTTTTGTCAGGGCGATAATTTTAGTAGAAAAATTAATTCAAAGTTGGCCAAATTTTTCACAAGGTGGATTTTCACATAAAATACATGTTTATTTAATAGACATGCAATTTTTTTAGGATTATAAATTTAAAAACTCATTACTTATTTGTGTATATATTATTATGTATAATTTTTTACTTATTTATTACGCATTATAATAAAAATATTATTAAAAAATGCACTTTATAAATATATTCAAAAATAGTTTTTCTTCCAATCATTGAAGATTTTGACAATAAAATAACTAGGGCTGTCAACTTAATCGGTTAATCGAACCAATTCACCGATTAATAAAAAAATTCGATTAATCAATCAATGTGCTTTAATCGAACCGATTAAAATTGTAAATTTTGAAGGAAAAATAATTGTTTTGCGAGGCACAAAACCTGTGTATTGTATTGTATTATTATTTGCCGGGCGAAGACAAGTTGAGCACGCTGTACCTGAAAATGGTCGACTTGAGCCGGTTTTACAACAAGGAAAAGTTCCGAGTAGAGCCGGCTTTTGTTCACGATATAATCCCTTCTAATCCCTTATTCTATTAGGAGGTAAAAGAAATAATACCTCCTTAATTGCTTTCTTCAAACCGATGGTTATTTTGGGTCACATTACCTGGAAATTCCTTAATAACAGTCCCGTCAAGTACCTTCCCCACCCCTACCTATTATGTCGCTTGACCGTGTTTTGTAATGTAATACTACAGTAGCCTGTCCGGTATTTCCTTTCCAATAGTTTGTAAAAGCAGTGGTCAATTTTATTCATACTTATATGAAGGGGTGGGGAAGGTACTTGACGGGACTGTCATTAAGGAATTTCCAGGTAATGTGCGAATGGACAGATGCCAATTGCTATAAATACATAGTAGAAAAAATGACAACTAAAACCTCAGTTCGTGTGTGGTTGTTATTTGTTATTCAGAAGTTAGTGTATAGTCACATTCAGTGTTTGTGAACTTCAGTTACAAATATGGCTTATGAACCGATGCGAGGAAAATTAGGTGAAAGTTTCGGATTTAAACTAAATGATTGTGGTAAGGTGACAGACAGAAAAACAGTGTTTTGTAAGAAGTGCGGAAAATCGTTCAGTTATAGTGGAAGTACAAGCAGTCTTCAGTATCATCTTAAACATATTCATCCTTTCCAAAGTGTATCTGCGTCTATCAATGACACTACTAGTTCATCTTCTCAGTCAACGTTGGAGCACCTAATATTGAAGCCTGTGCCCTCTATTAAGGAAACTGAAATTACGAATAAACTAGTGAAGTGGATTGTGCAGGATAGTAGGCCGGTCAACATTGTCTTTGATCATGGTCTTGAAGAGGTTTTCCGGGAAGCTCTCAATTCTCACACTTATCATCTTCCCTCTAGAGACACGGTAATAAAAAAAATTGAAAAGTTGTACGACATAGAAAGGTCAAAATTATCAGATAAACTGAAACAAGCAGAATTTGTTAGTCTCACGGGGGATTTTTGGTCTTCCATATCTAACCGTAGCTACTTGGGGGTTACAGCTCACTGGATTAATTCAAATTGGGAATATCATAATTCAACATTACAAGTTAAACATGTTACAGAAAACCACAATGCCGCTAACTGTACAGAAGAGTTTCAAGATGTAGTTCGTGAATGGGGGTTGGAAGATAAAGTTGTCGCTGTTTGCACTGACAATGCAAGAAATATCATTCTAGGAGTTGAAAGAGCAAAGTACGACAATTTTCAGTGTGCAGCCCACACTCTACAATTAAGTTTAAATAAAGCTATCACGGATGCTGGTATCGAAACATTACTTTCAAAGTGCAGGAAAATAGTGGGACATTTTAAACACAGCCCTTATCTAGAAAATCAGCTTGATAAAAAACTTAAAGAACAAGGCCTTGATGCATGTAAATTAAAACAGGACATAGTTACTCGATGGAATAGCACATATTTCATGTTCGAGAGTCTTATGAAAGCTAAAATGGGTATTATAGACGTCCTATCGACCCACTCTTCTAATATCAGACCTCTAACAACAATTGAATGGGAGATGATAGAAAAAATGATTGTGTGTCTTAAGCCATGTTTACAAATATCAGACCTCCTTGGTGGTAGCAAATATGTGACAGGTAGTGTTGTATTGCCTGCAGTAACACACTTGAAATTATCTTTACTTTGCTCCGATGTCGATCCTGGGTACATAGCTAGATTTAAAAGGACTCTTGTAGAAGATTTAATGTCTAGGATAAATAATTGGTGTAATTTGAAGACTACCAGGAAGCTACTGTTCTCGATCCTAGATTTAAATATCTTAGATGTATTGAAAAAAAGGATCGGGAATCCGTGTGGAAAAGAATTTTGGAGAGAGACGTGGACGGAGTACAAGTTCCAGTAGAACCATGCAGCAAGAAGAGGAAACTGAATTTTGAAATCGACGAAGACAAACAGGATTCTGGTCATGCCATTTTGGTTTCGAGTTTGGCACCACTTGTGATGGAGATTGCAGTCTACAAGTCGTTGGTGGAACTAGAAGATGACTTCGCAGACCCTCTGCAATGGTGGAAAATACATTCAGTCTAGCTTCCACATCTTGCATGCATAGCGAAAAAATTGCTTTGCATTCCAGCTACTTCAGTTCCCTGTGAGCGAGTGTTCAGTGATGCTGGAAATATTGTTACTAAGAGAAGGGCGGCCCTTAGTTCTGAACATGTCAATGTACTGACATGTCTGAAGTCCTAGAGCAAAGAGGTGTGACTGTGAGTAACTGTCAACTTCACAGTTTCAAACTTTTGTATCATTAAATCAACAATATTGAAATATATTAAAAATTAAAAACTTAACTGCTTTTGAATTTTTTATTACTTGCATGCCCAATACAATTAAAATTTAAAACACAAAAAATAAAAAATGTCTTCTTTATAGTTTATAGCATATGGAATTATAAAAGTGTAAAAAATAAAAATGTGTTTTTCTCAAACTTATACTGTGTGAACCCGATTGAAATTCGATTAATCGACCGATAAATCGATTAAAGGCATTCGGTTAACCAATCGAAATTTTTAATCGATTGACACCTCTAAAAATAACTTTTAAAACACATTTCTTATTTATACAAATTATAAATTATTTACTTATAACTTATTAATGATTTACAAAATTATTGAAATATCGTTTTTTCTTCGATTTTTCAGAATTTTTCACAATTATTAAGGTGGATAATTTGACGTTTTACTCGCATACCGTATATCACTTGTATCGTAGAACGTTTTTATTTTCAAAAATTAATTAAGAATTTACGATAATTTCAAAAAATAAACACTACACGTGCTCCAAAATAAAATAACAATCGATCCAGCAACGGCTTACACACTAACATTTACAACGTACAAGCTTGTGTGTCGACTCACCGTGCATCTGTATGGCGCATGTGCCAGCTGTCCTCACTCTCCCTAAAATTCTTCAACTTTCAGGGTCTGTTCTTTTTATGCCCATGCAAGGATATAAATTCTCACTATGTAGAAGAGAAACCTCAAATATTGTAGTTTTACGTACAATAGTTACATTTTAATATTTTTTTTTAGTTTTTAACTATAAATATTAATACGCGCAATGGACATATTTTTACATTTATTTAAATTTAACTAAATTTTAAACATTCTTTACACCACAGTCTTATTGAAGACACTTTGCCAATTGTTCATAATTTTGTTAAAAAATATTTATTTTGAAAATTTCTGTAGAAATTTTAAGTTAAGAAAATGATGTATACTCGCGAACTTAAAAAAATGATAAATTTTAAAACTCGCTCATTTTATGCCAATAAATCAATACGTTTTTATCATTTTTTCGAAGACCTATATATGTAAAGTTCATATTGTGAAGTTTTTTTTTTAATGTAAATACATTTGTAATAAACTGTTAATATGTTTATGCATTTGTTGAAAAAATAAAAAACAAAAAAGTTATTACTTTATTTTAAGTATTTATTAATATTTTAATTATTTTCTTTCATTTTACGTAAAAGTACAAACATTTAGCTTTAAAATGCTTTTTGATTTTTGTCTCTACGACTATTATAATGGATTTTATTAAAATTTGTATGTTGCAATGTCAGAAAAAATTAGCCTTCCCGCTCATTGGGGCAGACTCCGACAATCAATTTTTTCTAATATTTTTAATTCCATTTTTCTCACAAAGTATTGGCCTGACAAACAAAAGATAAATAGCTTTTTTGTAGAGAATTGAATGTCCTTTAATTTTTGTAATTTGTGTTTTTTTTATAAATTTGTTATTTTTCAAGACAATTGAAAACAACTAATTTCCTGTACTTTCTCCCTCCTATTTTTCAAAAGACCGCGACAGAATTTATGTAAACTTTTTTTTAAATTGTTTCTCACCCTTTTATCTAGCCTTATGCAAAAAATCTCATAGAAGCCACTTAATTTGAATTTTTTTCCTTCAGTGACTGTACTAATAACTGAGTTGGTGAACAGTATTGTGAGATCTTGTACATTTAATGTCTTAAAGAACTGCCCCTACAGAAAAGTGAATTGGGTGCATCATTTGGTATATTTAAGAAAAATTCCTTCATTTTTTAATATTTCTTTTACCATTATGGTAGGGACACAGTTATTTGGACTTTCATGAAAATTGTGCATTTTATTAACTAAAAGAAAATTACACTTTATATATTTTTTACTATGTGATAACATTATAAAAATTCTGCTTACACAAAATACCATTTCACAGTTAAGTCAGTATTAACCTATAACTACCCTTTGAAATCGCAAACTCTATTATGTATTGCGCCCTGTCTTGTATTTAGCTGTTTCTGTATCATGATAAATATATCTCTTATGTTTCATAAAAATATTTATTTTTTTTTACACAGCTAAAAAATTTGTGTAAACATAAGGCCAGTCATCATATTTATGATGGCATGTTCCCAAGAATAATACATTTCAAGAACAATAAGCAGTGATCAGATTTTTACTTTCTAAGGATGTAATTTGATTAGAAAACTATGTATTACTACTTCTGGATACACCACTTCTGTATTACTAAGCAGTGTAATTGTAAAAATTGATTGTAATGTAAATTTCTATAAGGGAACAGTTTAAAAGTAGCTGAACACAAGTGTTTGATGATAATTGTTCTGGATATCCAGTAAAGGAATGATCTTTTGGAATGCTACAAGTTTAGTTTTGTGATTTTTTTAGAAGACCATATACAATAATGTACAATACGATACGTACCAGCATACTCTAACATGCTTTTGAACAAGGGGAAGCCTATAATATTGAAGTAACTCCCTTATTTACAGAAAAAAGTGTCATTCTCCATCCCTACATTACCTGATTGATACTTAAAACCATCAAAAGATTGAACTAGGAGATTCTATTACACCTTCCTTACAACTCATATTTTGTCCTTTGAGATTTTTTTCTTTGTTTAGTGGATTTTTTCAAAGAAGTATTATGTGGGTTAAAGTTTCAGAGGAATGCACAGGTAAATAAAAATGCCATTAACTGGGTTCAACATCAAGATACAGAATTCTGGACTGCAGTTATGAGAAAGCTTGTAAAGATGTGGGACTAGTGTATAAATGTATCTGAGAATTAGTTTTAAAAGTAACAAAACTTTTTGCATTAATTAAATAAAGTGTTTTCCTCTGCACCTCTTTGTGTTTAATTATTGTATACATCTGCCAATTGGTAACTAGACCATTTATCTTTCATGGTAATATCAACTTGATTAAGTTTTCTAACATCCTCTTCCCTCACGTTATAGATGCATTTAAAGTACTATAAAATTATATTATGTACACTTAGTATATACTAAATCTGAGTTAACTTGCATAAGGAAGGCAGGTTGTTAATTACAGAAATATTTTGTGTAGACATATGCAAAGTCAGATTTATGACAACACATGGTATCAGTTGTATTACATTAATTAATCAAATTTACTAATTTTTTACCATCATATTTAATTCTAACATACTTTTTACTAGTGCCATGTCATGAATCATTTGTTTTACTCATGATCAAGTATATGTAATGTGTGAATGTGTATGCATTTGTGTTTATAAATTATTACAGTAAGCTACGTGGATTTGGAGAAATAGATATAGTATAGTGTGGTACGGTTACTGTTTCTGTATATCGTATGAACACTAATGGATGACAACTATATTTTTATGCACAGAGATTTGGCAATCATGTTACGAGAAAGGCTGGGAGACTGGTTTCAGATGGTGAACCTGATAAAAATGTCTTCAGGTAGCAGCTCCATTGCACAACTGGAATTTGCTTGGAACTCTATTGGTGATTATTTTCCAGACAGGAATCAGTGGTACTAATTTTATGTGCTTTCTTGATGCAACAGATATGTTATATGTGTAGAAAGAAGGAAAGAAAGATTATATAAATCAGATTTGAAAGTTATAGTAGGCTATAACATGCAAATTGTCTTCAGTCTTACTACCGTAGGTTGGGCGGGTTGGTACTCTCTTTTTATGCAATAAAAAACATAAAGAGATCATTGGTACTTTCCAACATATATTCACCATGTTTTGTGGATTATTCCAACTAGTAGCTTGAGGAGGGTGAATGGAAAGACATCTTCTCAATGGACAACTTCTGTGTCTAAGTGACTGTGCATATGATAATGTGTTGAATGATTTTTTTTTGTGATTTCCCATCCCTTTCTTTGTTCTGGAGTGTATTATTTTTGTTTGGCACATTATCATATGTAAGTGATGAGTCTGTTATGTTCACTGTTGTATCATATTGAGTGTCTTCAAAATTAGTCTTACTATTATTTCATTTTTGGTTTGGTCTCCAAGTTGCGTATTTTAATAAATTATATAGACTGGTAATTACCTTTACCTAATTCCTTCCTTGCAACTTTTGATTGTTTGCGTAACGACGTATTTCAGGAACACAGTCCCATCATCAGGTTATAAAAATGAAATCATGAACTAATCACTCGTCGTTAAGTTTAAAATAAAATCACTGCACAACACTCGAATTCACGCGAACACATAGCTATGTGCATTCATACACGTGCTCATCGTCGTAAAGTTAAAAGTCGACTGATTTTGTTATCGCAAACTTACACAGGCAGTCGTCTGCTTTCTTCTTGTAGTGTGCGTATTACTGTGTCGTAGAAGACGTTGGATTTAAATGACAACATATCATTCAATAGCTCGTCATGCTGGAATTTGCTTGCTTTGTAAATTATAAATTCTTCCATTGCATCCATGAAGCGTCCTTTCTTACAGTAATGTAGAGGTTTTAAATTTTGTGTAAAACTGGTATAATTATGGTTGTATTCTATTAAGTGCTGCGCGTAACTGGACTTTATATTATTGATATTCTTCTTGGGTAGATGTTCTATATATCTATCTTTAAAACCTCTTTCTGTTTGTCCAATATAGAATTTATCACAGTCATCACATACAATTTTATATATGCCGGAACATGTTTCAGGATTTTTGTTTCTTTTTGTTCGTAATACGTTTTGAATATTATTGTTTGTTTTAAAAGTTACTGTAATGTTATATTTTTTTAATTGATTTTTAATGATTTGTGGTATCAAGTTATAGAGACACTAACTTGATACCACAAATCATTAAAAATCAATTAAAAAAATATACATTACAGTAACTTTTAAAACAAACAATAAAATTCAAAACGTATTACGAACAAAAAGAAACAAAAATCCTGAAACATGTTCCGGCATATATAAAATTGTATGTGATGACTGCGATAAATTCTATATTGGACAAACAGGAAGAGGTTTTAAAGATAGATATATAGAACATCTACCCAAGAAGAATATCAATAATATAAAGTCTAGTTACGCGCAGCACTTAATAGAATACAATCATAATTATACCAGTTTTACACAAAATTTAAAACCTCTACATTACTGTAAGAAAGGACGCTTCATGGATGCAATGGAAGAATTTATAATTTACAAAGCAAGCAAATTCCAGCATGACGAGCTATTGAGTGATATGTTGTCATTTAAATCCAACGTCTTCTACGACACAGTAATACGCACACAACAAGAAGAAAGCAGACAACTGCCTGTGTAAGTTTGCGATAACAAAATCAGTCGACTTTTAACTTTACGACGATGAGCACGTGTATGAATGCACATAGCTATGTGTTCGCGTGAATTCGAGTGTTGTGCAGTGATTTTATTTTAAACTTAACGACGAGTGATTAGTTCATGATTTCATTTTTATAACCTGATGATGGGATTGTGTTCCTGAAACGCGTCGTTACGCAAACAATCAAAAATTCCAAGGAAGGAATTAGATAACGCTAATTACCAGTCTATATAATTTATTACTATTATTGATATTGCACCCAGAAAAAGAAAATGAAGTCAAGTTATCATTGTCATTTATTCTGCATATGACTGTTGGATCTGTCACTATGTAGTATTCATATCTGTCTTCTAAAGTGGTATTACTATCATTTTTGCCATACGTTACTGTTGTATCTGTCACCCTGTAATTGCAGGCTTCAAGAGTGGTAGCACTATCGTTTTTTCCATACAGTACTGCAGTATTTATCATTGTGTAATTGCGTACTTTAGAAATGCTATTACTGTCATTTTTTTCTCGCACTGCTGTTAGACCTGTAATAAGATTATTTTGTATGAAAAATATATCACACCATTCTATCTTTACATAAATGATGTGTAACATGAAGGCCTATGAACATTTATGTTAATTAATAAGCTATATATTAATGTTGTTAAATTGTACAACTGAAGGTAATACCTATGGTGTCAGATGCACAAGAGGGGTTTTGACAGGAGGTTGAATGTGAGAGATGGTTGGCATGGAGAACAAAATTCGCAATTGAATTCACATTTTCCCCTCTATTCCATCCAGTTCTGGTTTTATGTAAAACTCAAAACCAGACAACAGATCCATGCCAGGTACGGGCGAGTCAACGAGCACGCAGTCACTCGCCTCTGCCCTGCCCCACTCGAGCGACTCGCCGAGTTCTCCGCAAATGGAGACGGACGCTGTCGACTCCCGGACAGTCCCGCTGCCCGGTGACGAGACCGACGCCTTCGTGGCGGTTGGGCCACGTGGGCGGGCACCCGGTTAAGAAACCGAAGCGGAACCGGTCCTCCTCAACCTCTTCCTCGGCGTCAGCCATGGAAGTTGTCCCCGCCGATGGCGAATCCGCCCAGGGCCGACTGTTTCCGGCGATGCCCAAGCACCGCTGCTGGCCACTGGTCGGATCCCGCCCATGTTCGTTCACGACGTGAACAACGTCACCAGTTTTTACCGGCGACTAATAGTGGCCCCCGGACTATTACCGGCCAACGTTGACATGAAGCTCCTTGGGAGCGACACCGTCAAGATCGTTGTCCGAGGAATGGACGTGTACCGCAACGTCCTGGCTTTCGTGGAATCCGCCCAATTGCAGTTTCACACCTTTTCCCCGAAGCATGTCAAGCCTCTGTCTTTCGTGCTCAGAGGCTTGGATGTAGACTCACCTCTCGGGGAAATTCTTGATGAGTTGCGCGAGCTGGGCTATACAGTTCGCTCGATTTTTCGAGTTTACGCCCCAGCCAGCCCCAAGCGTTCTCTTCCATTGGTCCGTATCCTTGCGGAGAAGAGCGAGGCAGGCGAAAGCCTACTCTCTTTAACGCGGGTTTTTGGGTTCCCCGTTAAAGTGGTATGTAGTCGCGTCCCCGGGAATCTGCCTCAATGTCAACCCTTCGGGCACCACACAGACACTTGTAGCAACGCTCCTGCGTGTGTGAAGTGGTCTTTGCCGCACCTCTCGAAGCATTGCGATACACCGCCCTTTAGAAGATGTATCAACCGTGGCGGAAGTCACCCCGCCAACTACTAGTCCTGCCCGTTGTACAAGCAGGAGCTCCTGCGGCGAAAGCGGAAGGTACCCCTGCCACCTCCGAGGCACCCGGTAGCTGGTTCTAGACCTGCAACCGAGCAGCCAGGCCCTTCGCCTCCTGCTACGGCTGCCGTGACTGTCGCCACTGTTTCAAAAAGTAAAAAAAACAGAAGAGCAAAAGCCCGAAGCAACCGCCTGTGACACAGGCAAGTCCAACTCAGGCTCCGTCCCAGGCCCCTGCTCCACCTAAGGCGAAAAAACGCCGAAACTCAGGCGGCTTCAACAAGTGAGACGGAACAGACCAAAGAAATCATCTCGGTTGTGGAGCCTGAGACAACTCAATCCTCCTCATCACCTGAAGATCCTGACCCTGCTGTAGAAGCAGCCTCGCCAGACCTCCCACCCCCGCGGTTCCCTCAAGCCACAGGCAAAAAGAAACGGCATCGCAAGTCCCGTGGCGCTCGATCCCGGGCTCCTGCCACACAGTCCAGAGAGCCTGCGCAGCGCGTACAGAAGATCGACGCTATCGCATCTGTCCCGCTTCCTAGCGCCTCCGCAAAAAGCGCTACACCTGGCCCTGTTGCACCCTTGGCTTCCACCAATCCCCCGATTGTAAAGCCTCGGCGCTCTTATGCGCAAACAGTATTCGGGCATTCTGCCTCGAAAACCGTTCCTGGCGACTTTCAGGTCGTCCACAACTTCCTTGCGGAATTTGACCTCCGCAAGGTTGCCCAGACCTTCAAGTCTATTCGCTCCCATTTGGAAACTGCCGACATAACCATGCTGTTGGTGGAAGCCACCACTTTTGTAGGACTTCTATGAGTCGGGTCCTCTCAAATCTATCCTGGAACGCCAACGGTGTGGCTAACAAAATCCAGGAACTCCAAAAATTACTGGCCCGACTCAAACCCGATGTAGTACTCCTCAATGAGACCCACTTGACCCCTGCGAACCGGTTCCGACTGGCCAACTATGTGTGCTATCGAAACGACAGCCCGGGCACTGCTGGTGGCGGTACAGCGGTCGCGGTGAGGCTCACTCCTGATCATCACCGCGTCCTCTTGCCGCAAATGTTTTACCTAGAGGTCACTGCTGTGGAGATGTTAAACACTCTGGGCGGTGTCCTCGTGGTGTCGGCGTACAAACCGCCGACGAAAGAGCTCCTTCACCCCGATTTAGCGGTCGCATTCGATGAACACAGAAGGGTCATCATGGCCGGCGACCTGAATTGTAAGCATCGCGATTGGAACAGTCGCTTGACTGCCCCAAACGGGAAGCGCTTACACAGGTTTGCAGATTCTCACAGGGTGACGGTGATTGGGCCTGCCCAACCTACGCTCCCGATATCTTGGACATAGCGGTATCCAAGGAATTGACTACCCGGTCTATGTGTCCGCACTAACGGAACTATCGTCCGTTCATCTCCCCATCTTGATACACGTCGCTACCCAGCACGTCGTTCGCAGATATGTCAGGAAGGTGGTAGAATGGGCTCGCTATAGCCCGGTGTTAAGTCGTCGTTTGCCCGAGGCGGGACCACTCGAAACCGTCCGCCTAGTCGACGAGACAGTTGCCGCGTTTGACGAGGCTGTCGTATCTGCGATCAACGCATCTTCCAGGATGAAGCCTGGCGTCACGCCCCACTGGCAGCGGATTCCAGAGGAGACGAGTGCTCTCGCTTGCGAGAGAAATCGCCTCCGAAGACGCTGGCAGCGAACCCGTGACCCGGCCGACAAGGCAGCGTACAATCGGGCGACCGGCATTTTACGTCGTGAAATGCAGGCCTACCGGAGACGTTGTTGACAACTCCCCGTGGTCCCAAGCGGGGGATGGATCGGACGAAAGTAGCCCTTACCGGATACCCTCGGCTTTGGTAGGAAAGAGGGGCCGACCTCGCATCCCAGCCATTGCTGGACCATTCGGTCAAGTCCTGGCTCGCCCGGAGGCGAAGGCCGAGTACATGGGCGCGTGTTTCGAGCGTCAGTTCGCTCCGAACCAGCCCATGGACTGGGACTTCGATGAAGAAGTCGAGAACGAAGTGGAAGACTTTCTGTCTCTTCCTCTCTTCCGATCACTGCGGAGCCCGAACCCATTACTAGGGAAGAGGTCTCAGATCGGCTCGTTGAACTCGCACCGAGAAAAGCTACTGGCCCGGACGGCGTCTCGAACGCCGCTCTAATTCGACTCCCGGAGCAAGGAATAGTTTTCTTGTTTGCGCTGTTCAATGCGCGTCTAAGACTGTTCTATTTTCCCAAGAAATGGCGAAAAGCGATGGTCATAGTGATCCCGAAGCAGGGAAAGGACGCTTCCCGTCACGACAACCTCCAGCCCATTAGTCTACTGTCTGCCACGTCAAAGGTCCTCGAACGTCTTGTACAACGGAGAGTCCTAGACCATCTAAGAAACTTCGATGTACTGGTCCCCGAACAGTTCGGTTTCCGTGTAGGGCATTCCACCACTCATCAGCTGATGAGACTGGTGGAATACACCACGGGCGCCGACTGTCGGAAAGAGCAGACTGTCGCCTGTTTCCTAGATGTGGAGTAGGCCTTTGATAGTGTCTGGCACGACGGGCTCTTGTTCAAGCTCCGGGAAATCCAGCTCCCAGATTGCTAGCTTTCTGACGGAGAGGACTTTCTGCGTGAGAATAGATGACCATGTCTCTTCCGAGAGACGCATTACAGCCGGGGTACCTCAAGGTAGCGTCCTAGGGCCTCTCCTGATCTCCGTGTTTGTCAACGATGAACACAGAGAGCCTGGAGTCCAGATGGCCCTGTTTGCCGACGACACAGCGGTATATACCGCTGATCGGAACGCTGACAGGACTATCCCACGACTCCAGCGCGCACGCGATGTGTATACGATGTGGATGGGAAGCTGGAAAGTTGCCGTCAACGAAACCAAGAGCTCCGCGGTGCTATTCTCAAAGCGCCGGAAAGACCCACGAGGACGAGTGAGACTCGGTAGAACGTACCTGCCCTGGTCGAGAAAAGTTAAGTACCTCGGTGTCTACCTAGATCGTCGGCTTACCTGGCGTGGCCACGCTGAGACGATGCGTCAGAGAGCGTCCGCTCGTCTCGCCCAACTGTTTCCGATACTTGTCAACGAGGCTATGACCCGCAAGCTAGGTAAGTTGATTGTTAACGCGTACCTGTTGCCGATCATTACCTATGCCATTCCCGTCTGGGGTTACCTCGCAACCGTTCATAAAAGAAAGTTGCAAAGCGTTCTCGATAGGGGTCTTCGGCTAACGGCCAAAGTCCCTTATCGGTTCCCTTCTCGATTTTTGAGATGTGGACTCGGTGTCTGCTCCTTGGATGACACCGTAAGGCGACTTGCACGTAAATTTTACGTCCGAGCTGCGAGGACCCAGGCAAACCCACTCATAGCTGGCCTTGGCAAGTACCGACCACGTCCAGGTAATTCTTGGAAAAGGCCTCGGCAAATACTGTACTAGAACGGCCTAGTACGAGCATGCCGTTGTAGCGGCCACTAATTAATTAATATATTCCGTCTGGACAGGACCACTAGGCAGGAGCCCCTTCGGGAGGCTCGGAACTAGGAAAACATTGGGACGTCTCACGACGTGCATCCCAACAGCTCTGGCAGGTCGATTTTTGGCGCACTCCATCGCCACGCCATCGGACGCACTTCATCTCCTCTCCTCTATGGGACGACATCGACGCGGAGTCAGCCGGAAGGAACAGCCGAAGAGTAGAACTGACGTTCTTACATTGTCCGCCCTGTACCGCGCCAGCAACGGACTTCGCTGGGCCGGCAGCGGACTCGACGCAACCGATGCCGAAAGAAGGGGAGGACTGCAGTACGCCACGAACAGTGGGCGCAGCCGCCGAACATCTCAGCACGGCACAGGCGGAACTAACATCACAGCGTTTTCGCCACACGGCCCTTTTTAGGGACACCAAAATAACTAATTGTTGTACGATTGGCGCCATTTGTCATGCGACAAGCCTTTTTGTCCGTTGACAAGTGGCGCCCAACGTGGGGCAGCGATCACCGGGCGGATGCCAGGATCCAGCCACGCCAGCGAGCTACCAGCCGGCACACAAAACAACATGGCGCCCAACAGACACCTTTACAAGATCCGGAGAAGAGCAGGAGGCTGGCTACCGGAGAGCATTTAAGACCCGGGGGAGTTGTGATGGTACGGAGGCGAAGGTCTGCTCCCCGGTACCAGCCGCGAACAACTGGCGGCACGTGACATCTGACGACGACGACGCTCTGGGCTGTGCGGTTGTTCGTCGCAGAGACGAACCGCTCGGTAACTGAGTTCCAAGCTACATTCTGGAGCTCCTGCCTCGTGGCCCTGCCCAAGTAGGGCTGTGCTCTGTATCAGGCCGGTTCTCGGCTGTTGTGCTAGCCTACACTAGCGCAGTATACACCGAGGGCGTTTCCACGATTCACCTGGACGTATACGGTACCTGCCCAGCCCAGCTACAGAGTATTGTCTGGGAACTTCGCCTCACGTGCATAAAATTTGCGTTCAAGCCGCCTGAATGTTTCGTCTAAGGAGCGGACGCCAAGTCCTCTCCTTCGAAGGCGTGATGAGAAGCGACGGGGGACTTTGGCCGCTAGCCGAAGACCCCTGCCGAGGACGCTCTTAACTTCTTTTTATGCATTGCGGCGAGGTAACCCCAAACCGGGCAAGCGTAAGCAATGACCGGCAGCAAATACGCACCGACGATCATCTTGCCCAATTTCCTGGTCATGGCTGAGATGATCAGGAGTGGAACAGTAAGCTCAGACAAGCGGAAACTCACTTAAGAACTGTCTGAGCGTGGGTACGCCAGGTGAGCCGACGGTCAAGGTGTACTCCGAGGTACTTGACCTCGTTGGACCAGCGCAAGTACGTTCTGCCGATACGTAACTGCCTAACAGGGTGTTTCCGTCGGTTCGAGAATTCGACGGCTACACTCTTGGTAGGGTTGAGTTGCACTCTCCAATTTTCAGTCCAGTCCCCGACCGTGTCGAGCTGGCGCTGCAGTCGTAAGACGGCTCTTTCCACATGACGGTCGTCCGCAAAAAGGCCACCTGGACTCCAGGCTGTCTCGGCACGTCGTTGACGTAGACTGAGAACAGAAGGGGGCCAAAAACACTACCTTGAGGGACGCCGGCTGTGATTCGTCTCTCGGAAGAGACTGAATCGCCAACTCTCACGCAGAAGGTCCTCTCCGTCAGAAAGCTAGCAACCAGATGGAGGTAGCAGTCCGGGAGCTGGACTTCCCTAAGCTTGAATAATAGGCCATCATGCCATACGCTGTCGAAGGCTTTTTCAACATCTAAGAAACAGCCAACTGTCCGTTCTCTCCGACACCCGGCTTCCGTGATGCTTTCCACCAATCTCATCAGTTGATGAGTGGTCGAATGCCCCACACGAAAGCCGAACTGTTCGGGGACCAGCACGTCAAAGTTGGTTAGATGTTCTCGTACACGACGCTGGACGAGTCGCTCAAAAACCTTGGACGTAGCGGAAAGTAGGCTGATGGGCCGGAGGTTGTCGGGGCGGGAAGCATCCTTTCCCTGCTTCGGGATCACGATGACCGTCGCCTTTCGCCATTTCTTGGGGAAGTAGGCCTGTCTGATACACGCGTTGAACAAGTCAGTCAAGAATTGAACTCTAGGCTCCGGGAGAAGTCGTAGAGCGGTGTTCGTGACACCGTCCGGGCCTGGAGCTTTTCTTGGCTGAAGTTCAGCGAGCCGATCTGAGACCTCTTCCAAAGAAATGGGTTCGGGCTCCGCCGTGATCGGAAGATATTGAAAGTCTTCTACATCCATCTCGACTTGTTCGTCGAAGTCCCAGTCCATGGGCGGGTTGGGAGCGAACTGGCGCTCGAAACACAAGCCCAAGTACTCGGCCTTCTCCTCCGGGTGACCCAGGAGTTGTCCGAACGGCCCAACGATGGCGGGGAGTGGAGGTCGTCGCCTCCGAACCGTCATCGCAGAAGGTATTCTGTACGGGTGACTTTCCGGGTCCGCATCCCCCGTTCGGGCCACAGCGAGTTTCCAACAGCTACGTCGGAACGCCTTCAGACTGCTACGCAGTCGTCCGGTGAGCCGATTGTATGCTGCCTTATCGGCCGGATCATGGGTTCTCTGCCAACGTTTCCGGAAGTGATTCCTCTCGCGAGCGAGAAGAGAGACTTCCTCAGGGATGCGTTGGTAGTCAGGCGTGAAACCGGCTCGCATACGTTAAGACATGTCTATTGCCGAGATGATTGCCTCTTCGATTCACGCTACTGCTTCGTCTAGGAGGCGAACGGAATTGAGTGGGCCCGCTGGCGGCAGTCTACGGCACAGAGCCGGGCCGTAGCGGTCCCAATCGATAACCTTCTCCTTGTCCCGTGCATAGGCGTGCTGGGTAGCGACATGGACCAAGATGGGGTTGTGGTCGGATGTCAGCTCCGTAAGCGAGAATACCTCGACCGGACAGACAATTCCTTGGGTAACCCCAATATCCAGAACTTCGGGAGCCGCGTTAGGTAGCGTCGGAAAGAACGTGGGTTACGCTGAACCAATCACCATCGCCCGGCGCGATTCTACATATCTGAGCAAGCGCTTCCCGTTCGGAGTAGTCAAGCGACTATTCCAAACACGATGCTTGCAATTCAGATCGCCAGCCAAAATTATCCTTCGTTGGGAATCGAAGATGACGTCCAGGTCGCCGACAAGGAGTTCAGCGTGAGAGGGCTTGTATGCTGAAACCACTAGGATGCCGCCAAGAGCTCCGTGGACCTCAATGGCGGTGGCCTCTAGGTTAGTGCGCTGCGGTAAAACGACACGATGATGACCTATAGAGGTCCTCACCGCAAACGCCGTGCCGCCTCCTTGTTAGCCAACTCGGTCATCCCGATAGACCACGTAATTCGGTAATCCAAACCGGTTCGCCGGGGGTCAGGTGGGTTTTTGTGAGGAGGAGTACGTCGAGTTTGAACCGAGCCAGGAATTCCAGAAGGTCGGAATGCTTGGAACCGATGGAGTTACCATTCTAGGCTACGAGCGAGAGGTCTCGTCTAAGGGCTCGGTTCATAGAAGACCTATGACAGTACAAGCTTCCACCAAGAGCATAAACCTCTCGGTTTGGTCAGCAGTTTCCAGGCGGTCACGGATGGACCTGAAGGTGGATGCGACTTTCTTGAGGTCGTAGCCGGACAGAAAGTCGCGAACGAACTGTGCATCATCGGAAGTGACGGACTGAGCGGTTTGCCTGGAAACTGTGGCCGCATAAGAGCGACTAGGCTTAACGGCAGATCGGGCCTTGTTGGTGGAAGCTACAGGACAAGGGGCAATCGAATTTGAATTTGCGGCAGGAAAAGTACGCTGCTGCGCTTCGTCGGACTTGTGCCGGGAAGGAGGACTTTTCTTGGGCTGTGGGCAGGAAGGAGCTCGGGGCCGAGCATCCGGTGTGGTTATCCCTTTGATTTTTGGTTTAGTTTTGCCTGCTCGCGGATAACGCGGAGGTGGCAGTGGTGGCGAGGCTACCTCTAGTTCAGAGGCGGGAGTTGGTGGTTCCGCGGAGGTGGAGGGTTGATTCTCCGGCTCCATTACCGAGATAGTGGCTACAGGGCGTGTCTCTGCTTCGGAAGGCGACGCGGATCGTTTCTGTGCCTTGGTAGGGGCTGGAGGTGGAGCCGGAGAGGACTCGCGCCATGCCGATGGTGCCTTCGGTGGCGACTTAGCCTGTACTTTAGGCTTCTTCTGTGTTTGGGGCTGCGTTACTGGCTGCCTCGGCTTCGGGAGGGGCCCCTGCGGCTTTCGCTTGAGGAACTCCGCCCTATATACCGGGAAGTTACTGTAGTTGGCTGCATGGCCTTCGCCACAATTGATGCAGCGGTATTGCGACTTGTCTGCCACAGTGCAATTGTGCCTGCGTGGAATGTCCCAAGGAACAATGTAAACAGGCCGGGGCACTGCGACAGACGTCGGTATGGTGGCCGAACCTCTGGCACCGGCCGGTGGCACTGCGCTAGTTTCCCCGAGAGGCGACTGGATTCCACCCTGACGCAGAAGCCAAACAGCCGCGTCAGGTGGAAGATCTTGTCTGTGGCCTCGCCCTTCTCGAGGTGGAGACGGACGATTGGGAGAGGGACTCGGTTCTCAGAGTTGGTGAACAGGCGGAAAATTGCCTGCACCGGATAACCGAGGTCTCGGAGTTCCAAGAGGATCTCCTGCGGATTAGTGTGCGCGTCAAGCCCACGCAGAATTACAGACAAGGGCTTGACGCGTCTGGGAGAAAATGTGTGGTATTACAGGTTATTAGCCTGCAAGAAGGCCTCGACCAAGCGGTGGTCCTCGATCCGACGGACGACAACCTTGACCGTGTCACCGCCAAGCAGCTTAAGGTCAATTTTGTCGGCCGACAGGCCGTGGGCCGCGATCACTCGCCGGTATAAGGCGGCGACATTGGTCACCCCGTGGACGAACAGGGGCGGCGTGCGACCAACAGCGGAGGGAGCCGGAGCTGCCCCCGAAGTAGTCGGCACCGCGGCCTGTTGGCCCTGAGAAGGACCAATGTCCATGGCCGAGGTCCGAGAGGATGCGGACTCGGAGGAGTGGTTTCTCTTCGGCTTCTTAGCCGGGCGTCTACGCGGAACAACGGTCACGTTTTCGTCCGGCTCTTCCACCGGGAGGAGAGGTAACTGGTGAGGAAGCTCGTCCGTTTCCATCGCTCGAGGCGAATCAGGCGAGTCGCTCGCGTGGGGCAAGGCAGAGCCGAGCGACTCGACACTCGTACCGTCGCCCGTAGTGGGCATGCTGGCCGAGTGTGGCCGCCGTGTGTGTGTGTGTGTGTGTGTGTGTGTGTGTGTGTGTGTGTGTGTGTGTGTGTGTGTGTGTGTGTGTGTGTGTGTGTGTGTGTGTGTGTGTGTGTGTGTGTGTGTGTGTGTGTGTGTGTGTGTGTGTGTGCGGGGGGAGTTCTTTTGCTCATGAAATATGTGTTCTTGATTGCTTAGATAGTGTCTGAGTTGTTTGTTGAATTAATTTGGGAAATTTTTAATATCTAGAAATGAATATTTGTTAATTAGCAAGAATATGACTGAATTGTCTTTTTGCGATATGTCCTGTGTAAAATGTATTCAGAGCATTCTGCTTTGTATAGGCTATACCATTTTTATTGTGAACATTAGATTAGTGTCAAGTGTGTAAACATTTGAATAGTGAAACTATATTTGTCTCAAGACTTCAATTAAAAAATGTATATACATATATTGAAAGTATATACTGTACTTCTAAACCAGTTACATTGTATTTGGTGGCTGCAGTATTGGTATCACTGTTGCTTTTTTGGGCCTTGCAGTCTTCAAAACAAACATCATTTTCTTCATGGCTGAACACTGGACCTACAATGAAAAATAAATTATTTTATTAAGAAATAATGTGTGTGTGTGTGTGTGTGTGTGTGTGTGTGTGTGTGTGTGTGTGTGTGTGTGTGTGTGTGTGTGTGTGTGTGTGTGTGTGTGTGTGTGTGTGTGTGTGTGTGTGTGTGTGTGTGTGTGTGTGTGTGTGTGTGTGTGTGTGTGTGTGTGTGTGTGTGTGTGTGTGTGTGTGTGTGTGTGTGTGTGTGTGTGTGACTATGGGCAATCTACAGTACAACAACAGGCATCTACAAAATCCACTGCACTATCTTCAACAGGAAGGTCAAGGATGGTACCAAGGACACATTAGATTAGTAAAGAGTGGTGACTACACGTCAGTACTTTTGCAACATTTTAAAAGTTACTGTTACTGTTATGTTTTAATACATCTGAGTGAAAAGCAATATGCGTATAGAAACAGCCTGACATCCTAACAATAGAAAAGACAGTAGTAATCTCACTATAATATGGAAAATTCTTTTGGATACAAAACATATATCAAGACAATATTACATTCTACAAACCAATCATCAGCAGTAGTGGTGGTAGTAGTAAGTTCTGGGTAGTAGTAGTAGTAGTAGTAGTAATAGTCTGTGGCATACACAGAAATCAATCTTGTGGTGGGGGGGGGGGGCTTGAACCTTAGCAGTCCATATATTAGCCTACTCTTCTACAACTTATAGTATAAGATAAAGTACATATGCCAGTTAATGGTTAAAATTTATTAATAGGCATATAATATTATTTACAGTAGGATTCACGTTTTCTTTATTAAAACTGTATTATTCGTGATTGAGGGACTTATGTCTCATTCAATCAATAATTTTAAAACATTAACTTACTTTTTTTCAAAAACTAAATATTTTTTAATTGAATTTTTATGTTCATTGAAATATTTAACAATTGATTCATTTTACTTCAATTAGACTATAATATTTTATATATTAATGTCAGTAGCACTGGGATTAAAGTTTTGGAACATTGGTATTTTAACAACTATATATTTCAAAATATCTTGCTAATAACTAATTGTCTCAATACAGAAAACAGTTTTTCATTAAACTATTATACTTCTTACAGTTATACTACTATTTTACTAATACTTTATTAATGAAAAATTACACAAGAGCATATTAGCTGAATTCTTACAAAATTAACATTAGCATTTGAAAAATGAAAAAGAAACAATATAAGTTAATTATAAGAATCAAATAAACAGTAAGTAAGAATCAAATTAACTAATAATATACAACAGGTAAAGCATTTGTGTCCAAGCAAGCAATTTTTAATTTAAAATGCCAAATCCATTCTCCTATTTCCTTGATTGGCAAACTTCTCAACATCTTCAGGAGAGATGTTGATTTCCCTGTGAATATTGAGCGAAGCTAGTCCATTAAGCCTTGTCTCCAATGTTGTATACCTCAGCTACGTCTTCAACTGCCTCAGAGTAGAGAAGGAGCATTCTGGCTCAGCTGACATCACTGGGAGTACACACAGTACTTCTAAAAATTTTCGTACGTTGGGAAATATTTCTGGATTGCAAGCTTGCAGAGAATACAGAGCTGTGTCTGGAACATTCATATCTGCTTGATCCACCCACTTTTGCTTCTATATTTCTGCCTCAAATTTAAGTTCTATCTTGGAAATGTCAGGGTACATGATAGAGGCAACAGACTGCTTAATCTCTTGAGTAGTAGCTTTAATGATGAAATGAGGCATAAATACTTGAAGATGACAAATTTGATCAAACTCAGCTCCGAAATGGGTTTCTAACTCAACAATGCAGTGATCAACAAAAGGAATATATAAATTTAGCTTGTTGTGTTGTTTCACATCTAATTCCTGGCCAGCATTTGCTCTATGTGATTGCCTATTACATTTTCTAGGCACCTTAGACTGAACCTCATGTTCATCTGCAATTTCTTTGATTTGTTCAAACAATGAGTTGAAAGATTCATCCACATGTCTCCATCTTTCTTTCAAAGCATTTTGCAGATTAGTTACTGACTTTTTGGCTTGGGAGAGATCAATATTTCGTTTCTGCAAGTATCTTGTTACTGGCAGGATTAGACTGCGGATTTCACCCCAAACTACCAAGCTAGCTAAAAATTCATAGCTTAAAATAGCTTGCAAAAGAGAGAAGGCCATAGAATGTTTTGAGCCTAACTCGTTTATTTCTTCAAGAGTTGTGACAATGGTGCCAAGAAATGTCAAGAAATCGATAAATGCTGTATGTCTCTCCACCCACCTTGTCTCATATAGCTGTGTCAAAACAGTTTTGTTGGTTTCTTTTATGAAAGATGTTTCTTGAGTATTTCTCATCTTATATAGCTATCTCTGATAAAGTTAGTAGTATTGTTAACAGTACCTAGCATATTCTTTATCTGTTGGGAGGCAGATTCACTATTTGTAGCTGAGACAGCAGTTAAGTTTAAAACATGGCTCCAGCAATGAGTATATTCAGCGTATGGTTGTTTTTCCTTAATTTTAGCTTAATACCCTGCAGTTTTCCTGACATATTTGATGCCCTGACATACCCTTGACCACGTAACTTGTTAATATCTAAATCATGGTCTTTTAAAACTTTTAATATGACATTTGCCAAGTCCTCTCCTGATAATGAGGTAAATGCAACAAAGGTAAGAAATGTTTCAATAATTTTTTCTTTTTTCAAAAAACGGACACAGATAGACATTTGTTCATTACTGGCGATGTCTGTGGCCTCATCACACAAAACAGAGAAATATGGTGACTTTTTAATATCAGTTATTATTTTTTCATTGATCAGGTCTCCACATATTGCAATTAACTCATTCTGAACACGGGGACTTACATACAGTGCATTTTTTGAACCCTTTTCGAGGTGCTCTTTTAATATACTGTCACCAGCATCTACTCTGAATCCAAGGAGAGCATTGACGGTTCCTCGATTTTGTTCATCTTCTTCCAGAAGAGAGGAGCAACTGGCTTCTCTGTGCCCTCGAAGAGGAATATTTTCCCTGCCATGCAAAATAATTGTTTTCACAATACTCACCAACTTCTTCAGCCATCTTCTTTTTCACTGAAATATTTGCAAGTTCTTGTATATTGCAAGTTACATTTTTTTTATATTTGTTTAAACGATTCTGCATCCAGTAAACTGTTTACATGATACTGAGATGAACAATGATTTTAAATGTTTCTAAGGCTTTTTCCACTTTTTAAGTGGACGATTAACAAGGGTGCCAATATTAGCATTGTAAGAAGATTGTATTCTTTTCCTAAGAGAATACAATATTTACAATATGCGCCATCTTCACATTTAGAATAAACCAACCAATCATATTTCACCAACCAAGAATACTGGAATGATCGCATAATTGCACCTTCTTTTTTTACAGGAAATCTGTGGTCAGCCATAATTTCAGTGTAATGTTTACAAAGAATGGCATACTTCAGGTTATCATCAATTTTAGATTTATATTGTACTAATAATAAATTACTAATGTCTGTTACTTTACCTAATAATGAAGACTTGTTTTGTGAAAGAACATTTGTTTCAGAACAGCCAGGATTTATAGTTTCACTGTTGTCAGAGAATTGAGAAACAAGCCCGGAAACATTGGTGTAATTGCCACAAGCCTCACTAACACAAGTATCTTGCTGAGACGATGTAGAAGTTGACAAAGAACATGTAGGCCTTTCTGCTACACTATCACACTTCGCTAATTCAGTTTTTGTTACAAAGAAATCCAAAGTGCTGACTTTCTGTTTTGGTAATTTTGTCATGTCATCAAGTTTTTACTATTAGTCTCAATATTTGACGCAACAAACAATCACTAACAAAATTACAAAAACTGCGGATTTAATAAGCACCGTACTGATAAACAAACACAAACTTGACAATGGCGGACGATGACAGCAACGTGTGTATGAGTGGTGTAAGTATTGTCTGAACGACTTATCTCCGATCACTGCCAAAAATAGATGAATATATGGAAGCCGCCACAGGAATGCATAAAAACTCGAAATTTTGCACACACAATGTGGGGTGTGTGCATGCTTCGAAGGCCCTGCATGCCTCAAGCAGGCATGCAGGATTTGGTAGGCAGGTTAGTTATGTTTATATGTTCGGAAAATACGATACATTTTAAATAAAATATTATTTCTAGAAATTAATTATTTTATGATAGTGTATATAACGATTTTATTTTTATTTTCAAGTAAAAAAATGAAGTGTTATTAAAGTAATTTTTGTCATTATTTCGAGATATGAAATTAGGAACATTATTAAAATTTTTGTTTTATTTATTGACTGATATTTGCAAGAATGTGATATTATTATTTAATACTTAAGTAAAATTACTTAGGGTTGACTGGTAGTAGTGGCCTGTGGCCAGTGTGGCCGCCATCAAATGAGAGAGAGAGAGAGAGAGAGAGAGAGAGAGAGAGAGAGAGAGAGAGAGAGAGAGAGAGAGAGAGAGAGAGAGAGAGAACTGGTAGTTTACCGAACATTACACTCAGCGTAATACACCGCTCAATGAACTATAAATTATAACTGAAGAAACAATTGTTATTATAAACTACTTATTTTGTTAGTATTTATATCCTCGTTCAAATCGGCCGAAATATGCAACTTTGTAATTTTAAACGAGAGTCTAAGTAAACTAAGGAAGTGCATATTATATTTTTGCGGTTGCAGGGATTCAGCCCCCTGAGCCCCCCCTGCATATGCCATTGGTAGTAGTAGCAGCAGCAGTAGCAGGAGTAGCAGTAGTAGTAGTAGTAGTAGTAGTAGTAGTAGTAGTAGTAGTAGTAGTAGTAGCAGCAGCAGCAGTAGTAGCAGTAGCAGCAGCAGCAGCAGCAGCAGCAGCAGCAGTAGTAGTAGTAGTAGTAGTAGTAGTAGTAGTAGTAGTAGTAGTAGTAGTAATAGTCTGTGGCATACACAGAAATCAATCTTGTGGTGGGGGGGGGGGCTTGAACCTTAGCAGCCCATATATTAGCCTACTCTTCTACAACTTATAGTATAAGATAAAGTACATATGCCAGTTAATGGTTAAAATTTATTAATAGGCATATAATATTATTTACAGTAGGATTCACGTTTTCTTTATTAAAACTGTATTATTCGTGATTGAGGGACTTATGTCTCATTCAATCAATAATTTTAAAACATTAACTTACTTTTTTTCAAAAAGTAAATATTTTTTAATTGAATTTTTATGTTCATTGAAATATTTAACAATTGATTCATTTTACTTCAATTAAACTATAATATTTTATATATTAATGTCAGTAGCACTGGGATTAAAGTTTTGGAACATTGGTATTTTCACAGCACATATTTGCATTTTCTATTTAACTCCCACATAATCATGCTTATTTCCATGGCTAGATTACAGATTAATTCCGTTATCATTTATCATGTCATGGACTGCATATCTTCCAGCCACGTAGAAGTATTCCACTTCTATGTTCTCATAAAATTCTAATTTCTAATTAACTAATAATTATTTTTAATTAATTAATTGTAATTAACTAATTTTCAATTCTAATACTTAACTAATCCACTATGCCGCATATTACTTTAATAAAAATTGTTTAATATAAAAAAGGTTCAGTGCAAAATATCAACTAATAGAATACCATTACTTGCATTTTACTTGTATAATGTGCAGTGGCGAAGCGTCAGGGGAGACAAGGTAGACAGTGTCTCCTCAAATAATTTATCCATAAAATAATTAGTTTTTATTTATGTATTAAGTTGTGTAAGTTACTAAGAAAGGATAAAAAACTAACATAAGAAGTTAAATGTCACTCGACATGATGCGAGTATGAACCATGGAACCTTGCAATTGTATGGTGAGTGTAAGGGTAGACATTACTTGTAATGTCTTTTTAATAAGGCTGGAGGTGAGCAGGGCTTTGGTGGATGGCAACGGAAGCAGACCTGCGTGCGCATTATAAAAAGAGCACAGAATTTAATTCCCCCCCCCCCCCACCCACCAAAGAGCACAGAATTCTCGCCTGGCCACCTGAGATTGTTTCATTGTGCTCGCGTATATTTGTTTTTGTTGAGTTTACAAATTATTTTTAATTTTGAAAATATTGTTATAGAGTAAGACTTGTGTAACATACTAATTATTTAATAATACATTGTATAATAATACATTGTGTCATCCTTTTGAGTGCTTTAAACATACTGTTTACTTGGCTTAAATGAGCAAAATGAGTACAGTTAGTACCAGTTATACTCCAGACGTATTTGATATAAACTCTGACAACTTTGATTCACTAGAATTCTTGATAAATTACAAAATCAGTATGTTACATTTAGAATGAAAGTATTGGGAAAGTTAAAAATATCTTGGGCGTTTTTAGATTTGTCGCAGAAGGATGGAAAAGTTGTCCAAAAATTTCAGAACATTTTGTATAGGTGTAATCAAAACAAAACTTTGCACTGCTATTATTGTTTGATATTTAATGAAGAGGAACCATGGGAGCAAAGTTGGAGTAGGCACTATAAAAAATGTTGAAGCTAAAGCCACTAAACATGCTGGTAGTAAAACTCATATAAAAAATTCTGAGATGTTTTATGTGCTAGGACAAACAAAATTGAACATTGTTTGTCTGAAACACCTAGAATTTAAGCAGTACAGCACATGGCACGAAATCGAAGGATAGTAGGCCGTTTGATAGATGTTTGTTATTTAGGGAGGAAAGAGTTAGCTTTTAGGGGTCATATGGAAAATGAGCAATTTCTTAATAAGGGTAATTATTCATAAACTTAAAATTTATTGGCAGCGGAAGAGTCTTTTATTAAAGAACATGCACAGAGTGATTCAAAATTGGACGGCAGTCTCTCGGGAGCTGAATCCATAGCTAAAACTAAGAAAACATGAGACACGGTGTGTAAAACTCATTTACAAGAAAATACGAAAGTTTGTGTAATGCCTACAGTAATCCGGATTTATCACCATTAAAATATGTGAATAAAATTTATATTTTCTAGCAGTATTTTCTAATTATGATTCATACAGGACACCAATAACAATACGATAGCTTTTCCTTAATATTTAGGCCAAATTATATAACGAAATGCATGTGTTTCAGCCACTTAGCTATTATCTGATAGAGGTAGCATTACCTCTATTTACCATAATTTTACTGGTTCATTAAGAACGCCACCAATCTTAGTAAGAGGTTGCTTTTGGCTGGTATTTTTATGTCTACCCAAATTATTTTGTCACGCTTTGCCACTGACAATGTGTATGGTTATCACAAAATTTTTACCTGAAAAATATCTGTTAATGTATACAATATTTAGTAGCAATAATTTTTTCTGGTTCAAGTAATTGCATAATAAATAAATTTCATACATGCCCGCATACTTGTTTTTGGTGTGAGAAATCAGTGAAAAGGGAGAACGTAGAGTTTGTTTGTTTTATCTGTAGTGTTACTATTGTATACAAAATTTATGCTGAGTAGTTTTCTGCAGTGGCATTCTGGATTCTGTAACTTTTTACAAACATGTGGATTCATACTAGATTCACTCATGTTAGATTCTATTTTTGTCTACAAAAAAGAAGAACCCAAAGAGAATGAACCATCTCTATTACATGTTTGAACTTCTCAAAACAACTACATAATTATGGTTATCACTAATATTGTGAAACCAGTACAAATTAATGTAAAGGTGATGATAGTACCAACAAGCTTTATATTGAAAATGAAAGTTAAATTAACCACAGTGAATTTTATTTCTACTGTGAAGGCAGTTGCTTAGAATCATAAGCATAACCAATGTTCATCAATGTTTATGGTAATAGGGTCATCTCTGTAACTTGTACAGTAGTCACATGAGACTATAGGTGAGTTAGGTAAATACAGTGTTCTCATGGGAAACCACTCACCTATTCACCATGAATATTGCAATGTTTTCTAGTGTTGTGCTTGCCAGTGGTTGTCCAGAACACTTATTATTATTAACATCCATCCCTCATCTGTCCTTTAAATGTTTGTATTAAAAATTTTGCCTTAGCATCACATTTCCTCTAACATTCACTGGGTTTGTGCAGCAAGTTTCAATCATAATATGATGCAGATTTGTTGTTCTTTAAAATCCATTGTATTAGTTGAAAAGACAGTCACTGGACCACCAAATCATAATCTCACAAAAATTCGATGAACCATACTATAACCTCTTCTTTAGAGTTATAACGGAGGGAACCCAAAATAATTGGTTCTGCCAATTATTTCAGGCTGCCTTATTCGAGACGAGCTGAAATTTAAATCAGAACAACACACAGTAAGACATACAAGGAATCAGGGAAGGTGAAACTGTTGATTTATATACTCAGTATATGTGTGTAACAAGAAGACTGGCTTTATTAAACATTTGAAATATAACAGTTACTCCAAAGAACAGATCCCATCACGTTATCAATTAAATTAGTAAAATTAAGTGAAATGCTTTATTTAGAATATGGGATCACAACAAATTTATCTAGCTATACCCCCGGATCCGGGTAACCATTGGTATTTAGTCTCTAATCTTTTAATTATATTTAATTCAAAATTTTATCTTGCAAGACTTTTACCTTTTTGCTTTATATATATTCCATTAGAAGAATGGTATTAATAACACTACGTTACGTTAATATCTAAACTGTTACAATTGAATGATATTGAATAGTTACAATTAAATTCTCAAATTTAAGTTTTTATATTCTTATAAAATCAATCGTCTCTGAAAGTCTCAGAGAGTATTGTGTTACAAGACTAGAAGTCTTGTGTTACAAGAAGTTAAATAGAGTATTGTGTTACAAAAATATTATCATTATTCCTCGATAGATGTGCTATCGAGTCACCTCTATTTTTGGATGTAGTAATCGCCTCCATGTGGTTCCGTCTTGGGATTCCTAAAACGTCGTCCTCGTCTTGGTCTGGTCTCTGTTGTTCATGGCTTAATACGTCTGCAGGATAGGTAGAGTCTTCTACACAGATACTAGTTGATTCTCAGATGTCTCGAACTGCATCATCGGTAGGGTATACTAGAGTTCTCATTTAGATGGTCCATGACCACAGGTCAGATGTTGAAAAGATTCGTCCATCGGTGAAGATTGCAGTCATCGTTTTTTCTTTATTAACACTCGTCGTTTGTAGTTACATCTTTCTTCTTGTTACAAAGTTTTTGGAATTTTCTTTTTGTTAACGTTACATGTTACACTTTTTGTAACGGTTAGTAAAATACGAAATAATAATTAATTAATCCACACTAACAACAAATTGTATAACTTTTGAACAGAGCATTTTGCTCGTGCGTCTGCACAGCTGGGCGTCGTCATCGCAAGAGAGCGATTTTTCGTCCGCTACCCTTGTACATGACAAGAGAGAGTGGGGTGTTTATTCCGCGAGCATATATAGTTCCTGTTTCTCTTTAAATAAACTTTTTTATTTATACAGACTATCGCTAGATAAAAATACATCATTTAAATTAATTGTTTTAGTTACTATCTGTGTCTACAGATACTTTAATTATTAACATTAGTTTACTCTATTATTTTTAATTACCGTAGACTCGGAAAACATGTCGAGTCCGGTATCAACAGGTAGGCGCTTGATAGCAAGCAAAGGGTTAAATACGAACATAATAATTATTTACAATATGCCTTTTCTTTATGGATACTTTGCCCTTATTAATTACTTCTTCCATTCACACTTAGTACCTACATGATTTTATTATTATTATTGTGAGATTTAAATGGTTAATTGTACGCAACCTTAATTAATTAAATTTTTTTTTTTTTTTATTCTGTAAATGTCACAATTTAAATCGTCACATACTCCGCCTCCTTACCAACACAGACTCCTAAAATTTTGGTCAGCTATGTACCGAGAGTATGCTTGGGGAGTTCCGTGTGAAATTTCTCTCACCCGTTTCTGGCTGTATATAATTACTAGCAGCATAAGTCATTCTTGACTTGCTGTTTCTTACCATCTATACATATACTTCATGTTTTACATGCTAATTCTATTACTACATACAATTTACATTATAAAGTATTTTCAACATTCTAAATTTCCTTAACTCTACTACTTATTACTACTACCGGATTTTTCCTTTTTCTTTCGTGAGAGTTTTTCTTCGTTATAGAATTTACTCTTTAATTACTCCATTACTTTTATTGGATGTCAGCTGACTTCTTGCTTTGCTCTACTTTCGATGAAGAGGATTCAAGGTTGATCAGGCCTCGTACCTACTTATACGACAAGGTAGCCAAAGGTTACTCAAGTACTTTTGCGGTTGAGTACTAAACATTGTTTTCACATTTACTTATTTAATTAACTGGCACTCTACTATTTTCTTCTTCAAGATAACGTTTTATCTGTGAAATATGTGTCCTTCGCACATATTTTTGAGTAGAGGGTTCGTACAGGGTCACAGTTACTGGAGTTAAGTATTTGTGAATTTGATAAGGACCGCACCATCTGTAAGATAGCTTGGAAGTTGTCTTATCGACTGCACTACTCGTTGGGTGCGTGTTATACATAACTAAGTCTCCGATTTGATATTTTACTTTATTATTCTTATTCTTTTGCTCGTAATATTTCCTTTACTTCGCTAAGTTTGTTCGTAAATTAGCGCGCGCTTCGTTCCATATCTTTCTAATATTTTTATCCCTAATTTCAAGGGGTAACAATTCATGTATTTTCCACTTTGTGGATAATGGGTGGTTAGGTTTATACTTGAACAATAGTTCGAATGGGGTTGACTTATGTCCTTCATGATATGCCGAATTAAAGGCGAATTGTATCCAGGATAGGTTCTGGTCCCACGAAGTATGGTCGTTAGCATGGTAGGCAATTAAAGCAGATTTTAGGTTTCGCAAATACCTCTCAGCTATATTACCTTGCGGACGATACTCGGTAGTGGTAATGTGGTTTATACCTAGTTTGAAACACATGTTCCTGAATTCCTTAGACTTAAACTGTGGTCCGTTATCCGACACTAGATGGACAGGAATACGAAATCTTTGAATAATCTATTCTGTAAAATGCTTACTGTTGTCGTAGCTAAAGCTCGCCGCATGGGGTACATCCAGACGAATTTACTAAACGAATCTACGCAAATTAGTAACATAGTATTTCCTGACTTGGAACGTGGGTAGGGTCCAGAAAAGTCTAAATAAATTTTGGACAATGGGGTGGCAGGAATCTCAGATATTAACTGACTTATTTGGCTGTTTCTCGCTGGTTTGCTGAGTGCACACAACTTACACCTTTTTACAAAGTTAGCTATCTCACTGTTCATATTTTCCCAGTGATATTCTCTCCGAATCCGATGTATGGTTTTATTTATTCCCATATGTGCTCCAATGGTGGAAGAGTGATAATATTCCATTAGCATAGGTTTAATAATATCCGGGGCGATGATACGCAAATATTTTCCGTTAGCTATTCTACAACATAATACTTTCTTATTTAATAGGTATTTTTCAGACTTGTTTCCTTTTTCAAGTTGTTTGATGATCGGACTCAAACGTGGGTCTTGTTGTTGATAATGGGCTAAATCCGTAAATGCAAGAGGAAATTCGGTAATTAACGCATTAATAATCGGTGTCTCTCTACTCTTGTTTTCGTAATTATTACTACTAGGCTGGAACATACGTGACAGGGTATCGGCAACTACGTTTTGGGTGCCTCTAATATGTTGTACTTTGAATTTAAAACAATTTAATCTCAATACCCATCTTCCGATTCGACCTAATTGTTTTGGGTGGTTTAGTAGCCAGGATAAAGCTTGATTATCTGTTTCTAGCAAAAACTCTTTATGTTCTAAAAATGGTTTGAACTTCTCAAAAGCAAAAACGATAGCTAAGCATTCTAATTCGTATGCGGAGTATTTCTTTTCTTGGTCCGTCAGGGTGCGTGAAGCGTAACTAATTGGTAATCGAGAGTTATCTACTTCTTGATAAATTACTGCACCTAGGGCTACACTTGAACTGTCGGTTTGCACAACAAACGGTTTACTAAAATCGGCTAATTGTAGTACGGGGGGCGATATGATGCTTTCCTTTAATTTCTCAAATGCGGTTTGGCGTTGCTCATTCCACTCAAATTTTACTCCCTTCTTTCTTAAAGTATTTAGTGGTGCTGCGATTTCGGCTAGATGTGGGATATACTTGTGGAAATAATTTATCATTCCTAAAAATCGAGCAATTCCTTTCGCATCCCGCGGTGGTAAAAATTCTCTGATAGCACGGGTTCGCTCTGGGTCTATGCTCACCTTTCCGTTGGCTTTTACGATGTGACCTAAAAAGGAGAATTGTGTCGCAGCAAAATTTACTTTACTGGGGTTTACAGTTAATCCAGCTTTCTCTAATCGTGATAATACTTCACGTATATGTGCAAGATGTTGTTCCATTGACTCGCTGTAAATAACAATATCGTCTAGGTAGTGGTACACATATTTAAACTTTATGTCGTGAAATAATTTGTCTAACAATCTGCTACATACAGAACTACCTTGGGAAATACCAAAAGGTACCCTAGTAAATTGGTATAGGTTGAAAGGCACGGCAAAAGCGGTGAGACGTTTCGATTCTTCTGAAAGTGGTATCTGATGAAAAGCCTGATTCAAATCCATAATGGTAAAATTTTTTGCTTTCGTAAAATAATGAAAAGCACTGTGGATGTCGGGAAGTGGAATGGATTCAAATTCTATCCGTTTATTTAGTTGTCTATAGTCTACAACTAATCTATGTTTATCGTTGCTTTTGGGTACTAAAAACGCAGGGGATGAATAAGATGAAGTAGAGGGTTCGATGACTCCTTGTTCTAATAGTTTATTAATTTGGTTCCTCATTACTTCCATTTTTGGCGGTGATAACTTGTATGGGGCTAAACGTATTACTTTATTATCGCTCAAATTTATCTTATACTCTATCAGATCCGTCAGTCCTAACTTTGGGGTGAGCACATTGGAGAATTGATTTATTAACTTTTGTATGTTACGTCTATCTTTACTTTCCAGATGACCTAATTCACATTCGTGATGCTTTAGATGAGAAGAAGTAGTGCTAGTACTTTCTCTGTTATTTGAATTATCCTCTAAGTTATATTTCCGTGAACGATCGAATCCAAAGTAAAATTTCTTATCATGAATATTTAGAATTATTCCTGTTTTACTGATAAAATCGGCTCCCAATATTAACTCGGGTCCTAATTCGTCGCTTACTAACATTGGAAAATACCACGTCAAATGTTTTATTTTAACTTTACACGTGATGAAAAGTTTTATTATTAAGTTTTGTTTGTTAGCGGTTGAGCATTTAATGTTTACAGATTGACTGCGTTTTACTAAATTATGTTTAAATAACTTATTGGCGAGGTCATGACTAATTAAACTTCGCGTTGATCCGGAATCAATTAAACCAAGGGTGGATGTTACACCAAGGTCAACTTGTACATAAGGTAATTGACACTTACTGAAATTACACTTATTAATAGCGTTACATTTATCTATAAATTTTTTTACATAGGTGTCTAGTTTTCTTTTGTTATTATTATTATTTTGTTTTATTTTGTTGACTCTCAGGGGTTTACCTTTTTTTACGATGCTGTGGAAGACACAGGGTTTTGGATCTCCCTGCCTTACATGTTTTTTGGATAAATAGTTTTTTGATTATACCTTTTTTTGTTTACAGTATCTACTGAGATGTCCAGATTTTCCGCAGTTATAACACACATATTCTTTACGTTGTGTCTTACTGGTTTCCTGGAGTGGTTGAGCCTCCTGGGACTTACCATGGCCATTGGTTGATCTTCGAAACGGTCTTCTTTCTTGTATACTTCTTGCGTCAGATACTAAGGCATGCATTTCTTTTCTATTTTGTGTAGTGGATATCGATGCATGTCTGTGCTGATCTGCGTACCAAACATTGGAAGAATGAATACTACATTGTTCAAAGTCCGCGAACGTAAGGGGTCTACTTATTAGTGCTAAACGGGAGCGTTCATCTGGAGACAAGCCTACTAGGATCGTATCGACCAATTGTTTTTCAGTCCAGTCGACTTGTAGTATACGTGAAGATTCTCGGATATCCGCAATATAGTGGGCCAGTCTTTCGCGAGCTCCTTGTACTCTAAGTACAGTACTTCTTTTGATATCCTCATAAATTCCAGTGGGGATAAAATATTTGATTATATTCGTATGAAGATCTTCTACTGAAAGACTTGAGTTTAATGTTTCTAGTACACGATCTCGTAATGGTGGTTTACATTTGGGTAATATTACTTGCAGTATTTGCCGATCGTTTAATTGTTGTAAATCTTTTATTTGCAGCAGGTATTTTATAAAAGTTAACAGTATCGTTATACTTAACCCATCGGTGTAAGGAATCTCATTAATTATTTTCTCTACTGGGTGGGAAATCTTTCCGTAGAGTTCAACATTCAAATTTACGTTTTGTATTTCCTTCGAAGAATTAGTGGTCGCATTTTGACTAGTACGAGTACGCTGAACTTTAGGGGGTGGGGGTTCTTCTACATTAGGGGATTGAACAGGGGAGATATATAATTTTTGTAAGTCTTGCTCAATTTCCTCCATTCTCGATTCATCTGACTTTCGACGTAAGTCGTTAATAATTATAGGTAATTGGCGTAATGCCTCGTCTGCAAATTTCTGCACATCGGCGGGGACGACGGTGACGTCGGGCCAGCTTAATAAATTATTTAATCGGCGGGTTAAATGTTCTATACGTTGCGTAACGCGCAAAAGTTCCGTGGGTGATTTCTTGTCCTTAAGGTTCTGAGATAATACTATCAGTTCCCGATATTTCGCATAACAGGTTTCTCGTTCGCCGTCATAATCGAGTTCACGCAATTTATCTAACTGCGAGGTTGTCTCTGATCCGGTTTGGCGTAATGATTTTCGTAATTCAGACACGGTTACATTCACGTGTTTTAGACCTCGTAAAAGTGCTTCGTAGCATAGCTCATCTTTTACTAATAAATCAGGATTAAATTCCGCCATTTTCGTAAAGTGGCAAGAACTAATTATTCTACGATTAGTATTTACTACTATACAACGCTATATCATTTTACACAAACATAACAATATGAATAAATCGTATTCTTACACGTTTATTAATAAACAATTAAAATGAGATGACAAAGGTTGTCATATTACATAGAAAGAGAGAGAGAAATCTCACACATGTTTACAGATGCTTACGGCAAAAGATTCCCCCTTCGGTTATCAACACATGAACAGACACGTTTCAAATAACAATACACCACACAAGAGGGTGACCGATTGTTCTCACTCTAACTGGGGAGACCGACTACGATAATATTAAACAATCGCCAACAGGAAATTTACATGTCCGAGATTGTCGTGAATGGGGTACGTTTATGAATGGGACTTTTTAACAAGTACCTACATGGTTTGTTTACATTGGATTATATGTTACTCTTACCTTACGCATATCATATTTACTAATAAAATTATCTATACTATATTACTATAATATTAATTATTATTTTTATCTTATTTAAATTTCTGACACATATTAAAATACACGAGTAAATAAATCAACAGCTTATGAATAGGGACACAATTACTGTTTAGCAACACAAGTCACAAAAATTTTTTTTTTGTTATTTGTAGCAAAATTTAAACAAATTAGCAGAGTGGCGCATCTTATAACCTCTTCTTTAGAGTTATAACGGAGGGAACCCAAAATAATTGGTTCTGCTAATTATTTCAGGCTGCCTTATTCGAGACGAGCTGAAATTTAAATCAGAACAACACACAGTAAGACATACAAGGAATCAGGGAAGGTGAAACTGTTGATTTATATACTCAGTATATGTGTGTAACAAGAAGACTGGCTTTATTAAACATTTGAAATATAACAGTTACTCCAAAGAACAGATCCCATCACGTTATCAATTAAATTAGTAAAATTAAGTGAAATGCTTTATTTAGAATATGGGATCACAACAAATTTATCTAGCTATACCCCTGGATCCGGGTAACCATTGGTATTTAGTCTCTAATCTTTTAATTATATTTAATTCAAAATTTTATCTTGCAAGACTTTTACCTTTTTGCTTTATATATATTCCATTAGAAGAATGGTATTAATAACACTACGTTACGTTAATATCTAAACTGTTACAATTGAATGATATTGAATAGTTACAATTAAATTCTCAAATTTAAGTTTTTATATTCTTATAAAATCAATCGTCTCTGAAAGTCTCTTAAATAGAGTATTGTGTTACAAAAATATTATCATTATTCCTCGATAGATGTGCTATCGAGTCACCTCTATTTTTGGATGTAGTAATCGCCTCCATGTGGTTCCGTCTTGGGATTCCTAAAACGTCGTCCTCGTCTTGGTCTGGTCTCTGTTGTTCATGGCTTAATACGTCTGCAGGATAGGTAGAGTCTTCTACACAGATACTAGTTGATTCTCAGATGTCTCGAACTGCATCATCGGTAGGGTATACTAGAGTTCTCATTTAGATGGTCCATGACCACAGGTCAGATGTTGAAAAGATTCGTCCATCGGTGAAGGTTGCAGTCATCGTTTTTTCTTTATTAACACTCATCGTTTGTAGTTACATCTTTCTTCTTGTTACAAAGTTTTTGGAATTTTCTTTTTGTTAACGTTACATGTTACACTTTTTGTAACGGTTAGTAAAATACGAAATAATAATTAATTAATCCACACTAACAACAAATTGTATAACTTTTGAACAGAGCATTTTGCTCGTGCGTCTGCACAGCTGGGCGTCGTCATCGCAAGAGAACGATTTTTCGTCCGCTACCCTTGTACATGACAAGAGAGAGTGGGGTGTTTATTCCGCGAGCATATATAGTTCCTGTTTCTCTTTAAATAAACTTTTTTATTTATACAGACTATCGCTAGATAAAAATACATCATTTAAATTAATTGTTTTAGTTACTATCTGTGTCTACAGATACTTTAATTATTAACATTAGTTTACTCTATTATTTTTAATTACCGTAGACTCGGAAAACATGTCGAGTCCGGTATCAACAGGTAGGCACTTGATAGCAAGCAAAGGGTTAAATACGAACATAATAATTATTTACAATATGCCTTTTCTTTATGGATACTTTGCCCTTATTAATTACTTCTTCCATTCACACTTAGTACCTACATGTTTTTATTATTATTATTGTGAGATTTAAATGGTTAATTGTACGCAACCTTAATTAATTAAATTTTTTTTTTTTTTATTCTGTAAATGTCACAATTTAAATCGTCACAATACTTACATCAATTCCTGTTGACACTCTGATGCACAAAGCACATTACTTACTGTATCTAATGGTGGAAGAGAATACTACAACCAATTTGGACACCCTCTTCAAATTCTGTGGATTTTTGGACAACATCTCATACATCAGCATCACATAAAAATCTATGCTCTGAATTTTCTACCATGAATGGTACTTGCTGCATGTCTACTTAGAACATATAGACATTCACAATAATGAAAAACAACTATCACTCTTGAGGAACATAGCAGACCAGGTATCAAAACTGAAAGGAAGGAAGGTGAAGGAGAATGAAGTTATCTATGGAAAGTCGATAACAATGAGAGAATATATATGTAAAGGGTGTCCTATATAGAACTCAAGATTTGAATTGTATTGTACCCCATTGTCAATCTGGTAGACTGGTGGTCACTGCAAATCATACTTTTCTTACAATTAGTTTTCATGACGTGTTACGCAAAGAAACAATCTTAATTGTCCTATGGTGAGGATATACTACAATCATGGACAATATTATATGGTAACACTGTATACACTGCTACTAATCTGTTAATAGCACAGAGACTGATGAATAAATTCATGGAAACATGTTTGATTGAAGACATTAATTGAGGACCACCAGCTGTTGTCGTGCTAATAGGTATTTTTAAAACACTGTAATCATTGTAGAAAGTGTTGGTGGAAATCAATTCACTGTTATTTACAATTAGCCAGTCCAAGAAGCACTATACAGAGAGGTTTAAAAAAGTAAAAGTTTTACATTATAACCTGAACCGGTTTTCACTTTTAAAAAGCTTCTTCAGAGGTTACCGCTGGTACCACTATCCGTCTTGTTGTTGGTGACGAAATAGATTTTCAAAAACCTGTTGTGTGTGTGGGGTGTGATATCTTCAAATAATGCATGTAATTTGAATTGCGTCTGTTCGTTTAGGATGTTATTTTTATTTGTTTTTGTGTGTTTGTATATTTCCAATTGTTCTAGAGTGTCTAGTTTTCTGGCTTTAGTGTGTACCTGTAGAATGTTCATGTTATTGTCGATGTTTTTGTATGTGTGGTTTGCTTCAATGAGGTGGTTTGCAAAGGTGGATTCTGTAGTGGAGTGGAGTGCCTTTGTGTGTTCAATGTATCTTTGTTTGAAGCTACATCCTGTCTGGCCTATGTAGAATTTGTTGCAATCTGAGCAATTTAGTTTGTAAACACCAGGTAGATCGAATTTGTTTTGTGCTTTGTGTGTGTTTTGATAGTGTGTGTTCTTATTATTTTGAATGTTCATCGCTTTTTTCACAGCACTTAATAATTATTATTTAAGGTACTTTCACTTGTGAAAAACTTACTTGTTGTTATTTCCTCAAACATGAAGAAGGAGAATACAACTCCGAAACAACGTTTGAGGAAATAACAACAAGTATGTTTTTCACAAGTGAAAGTACCTTAAATAATAATTATTAGTGTGTGTTCTGTTTTGTTAGTAGTTTTGTAAGTGATTCTGTATCCTGCTTTTTTGAATTTGTGGGCTATTTTTTCAATTTGTTTGTTGATGTATGTTAGTGTTATGAATTTGTTGTTTTCTGTCTTTGTCTGTTGTTTGTTTTGTGTAGGAGTTTATTGACTATTGTTCTGTCGTATCCGTTGGATTCTGCTAGGTATTTTATCGTGTTTAGTTTGTCTTTGTAGTCTTTTTCCCGCTATATAAAATACGTGTACTAGCCGTTTGGTTTGCCTACGCTAGTAAGAGCACAGTTCCCCTCTACTCAGCGTCAGCAAACTGACTTCTACAAAAGCTGTAGTTTCAAGTGTTCAAGTGTTTATTAATAACTTCCCCTGTAAATATATCCCACATAAATAATTTTTGTATTCAACAAAAAAAAAGACTATTAAAAGTATGGTAAGGTGATTAAAAATGTGAGAACAAGCAGTGTTGAAAGTTAAAGAAATAGCAAATTTTATTATGTACGAAAACAAAATTTTTATTATTTATCCAATAATAAATTTATGTATTTAGCACATTAAAACTAAATACACAAGTACATAAAGTGAACTTAAACGTAATGTTTGCTATATGAAAACACAATTGGCTTAGTTTAGGTATAAATACATGTACCGAAATAATAATACAAAAGGCATATGCCAAGTTTTTTGTCAGTCTAATGATAGCTGGTGGCTTTACAATTCAACACCTGACTATGCTTATCTGTGTGCAGTGTTTGTGTGTTATCTGACTTCCTGTCGCCAGACTGTTGCAGTTATCTAACGTTGCAGTTAGATAATTCAATAATTATCTTGCTTTTGTTTTATAGATTCAACTTTGGTTCTGTCGACCAATTTATTTCAGATATGGAACGTTTTCTTATACAAACTGATAATGAAAGTATTCTTTTAGCCTACACTAATTATCCTTCTACAAATGTATTCAAGAAATAAGCAAAATCTTTTGTAATGTACATATAGTATACCATAGTGTACATTGTATTTTAAAACCACACATTTCACATGGAATGATTGACATGTTATATTTTTCAGAATGTTCCATTTCTTAAATGGTTGCTACTCGTTACCTGTATATCTTTTGTTGTTTTGCCGCGTAGCCCTAAGAATAGGTAGGTACTGTATTCTTAGACCTTATTAAGTTTACTTTTACAGCGTTACTTTCACTTACATTTAGTTTGAATCTGCCATCTGTCTGTTAGTGTGCAGTCTACTGTATTTAAAATTCATAAAATATCAGGCATCAAACGTTAAATCTTAACGATTTATGAAAAAGTATGATTAACTTGGGCTTTAGGAAGCGGTACTTCTAATTCAACAGTGTCTAAGAAATACTGTTTATCGCCATTTGAATTATAACATTAGATTTAAATTTACTCAAGCTTCTGTGCAATACAGTGAACTGTAGTGAATTACAGGTAACTTAATTATTTTAGTGTATAGCCTACTAAACATAAATGTTAATTTATATGATTAAATTTTGTAGTTATGCATTTGCTTAGTTAATTTATTTTTTGAAATTAAATTCTGTAATTCATACATCTTTTTTTTAATTTTTTTTTTTGTCAATATGAAGCCTATCTCTTTATGGAAAAATTTTCTGTATTTTGCGGGGAAAACGAATATCGGTTACAAGGAAGAAATTTACGCGTTCGTTATAAACAAATTCCACAGGATTTGCTTCTAAAGTAAATGGTAATATGATTTTGTTATGAATGCGTGAATGCATTGAGAGAGCAAGAGACGAGCTAAATGGCAGGGGGGTAAGGGACTAATGAGACGAGGTAATGTTCTCAGCTTAGAGATTACAACACCCCTACTTAGCCTACCGTAGTACCCGGCCTGCTTCTCCCACCTTACCCAATGCTCGATCTTTGAATCACGGCCAGACAGTAGTACCTACCGCATTTAAACCACATGCGTTTCTGTTTTTAACATTTGAAGTTATAATTATACCTTATTAAATAGTGCGTCTTACATTTTATTTACGTTGTATTTAAACGATACACATTATATTTGAAATTATAGTTATATATTTTAGAATAGTTTCAATGTTGGTTTAATATATTTTCTACAGTGTCGGTTTGTATAATAAAAAATGTTTTAGCAAAACCTTTTTCTTCCCGGTTGTTCAACAAAAAAACTGAAATGATAAAAATTGGTAAGCCGGCCCCGATTCTTTTAAACTTAACTCAGCTATCTGGAAAGTTTACTAAGCATTTCCAGTCTAGTATGTACCCTACAGCAAATATGAGTGGTTGGCTGGTAGTGGTGAACTAAATGCACTATTTTGCTGGTATCGTTTGTTGTATGGAAAGGACAGGAACACTAGCTGGATCAAGACTGGATTCAAACATTTAGGAAACCTAGTTGAATTTATTGCCGGCCATAAAATTACTGTGAATCATCTTCCTTCATCATTGTGTATTGGTGCTTCCGGTCAGAGTAGAATAGAAACTGCGTTAGATGACCAACTTAAATCGGAGATATCCGCTCTGGTTAAATCTAGTCGATGAAACCAGAGATATTTCAAATAAACCATAGTGCTCTATAGTTATGCATTATTCGTATAATGGAGAAGTAAAAAAGAGATTTTTAGGATCCAATGATGTAAGTTGTGATTGACATGCCCAGGCTCTTGCAACGCTCATTCGTCAGTTTCCTGACTGAATTTGATGCAGTGAAAAACTAGTTGTTCAAGTCTACGATGGGGCGGCAACAATGGGGAAATTTTAATTGGAGTAGAGACCATAATTAAAAGAACTAATCTGCAAGCTCTGTTTGTCCATTTATATGCTCATGTTTTAAACCTTGTTGTGTCTCAAAGTGTTAGGCACCTGAGTGGAAAATATTTTGTAACATACTTAGTGGTATTGCAGCCATTTTTTGAGATCTTCGAAACGGACTTAATTTTTGTATGAGTTTGTGCAGCTATGACCGGATCTGTGCCCAATGAAGTGGAATTATTCCTCTAGACTTGTAAATACCATGTACAGGAACAGCCGTCAATTGTGTGACATATTCAATGCCACGTTAGATCACCTTGAAGATATCGAGTCTGATATTTTAGCTCCCATTAGTGAATTTTTTTCAGTGTTAGAGACAAAATATTTTCGATAAAATATTTTCATATACAGATGACAGACTCAAGCCAGTGACATTTTGTACTGCCGAAAGAAAATTGCAGAAACTAGACAAAGTATAGTATCTCTCCGTGATGACTTTGAAGGCGTTTTTCAGCAAACTCTATATGTAGGAGGGGAGCCATCACAGAGAAGGAATGTGAACTACAAGCATATTTATTGTGACCGTTTGATAACATTGACAATCACTTGTATACACGGTCTGAAGATTATCTTTTTTAAAGCCTTTTGAAAACATTTGGCAAATTCTTTGACAGTGTGCGTTTATAAAACGAAATTATTGTGTTGTACAGTAGTGAACAGTTTGAAAGGAAAAGTATATCCGATCTATTAAAGCTTTACAGCTATTAAACTATTAAACTCTAATACGTTAAATGTTTGTATATTTAAGGAAAATGTGTTTACGTCCAGGAGAGTTGTTAGTATGCTTCAACAATGTATTAGTGTGTTTATTCGAAAAAGTTGATATTTTACCACTGGAAATGTGCTATTACAGTATTTATATTTTCGGACACGTGTTTTAAGAAGAATTTGCACCTCAAGTTAAAGTCTGTATTGTGCCAGTGTTTTTAAAATATTAATAACTCGATTTAGAAATTTCGAACCGTGGGGTATACGTGTTCTATGCACTCTGTGTTGAACATAATATTTATCATGCTATAAAAGATTAAGATATTAGACTCAGTAGCGTAGCTAGGCTTTTAGGTGCCCGGGGCAAGAAGATCGTCGGCCGCCTCGCATTCACAATTAAAAGGGGACAAAAGAGCAAAAATGAAAGCCCCCTTTTGTGAACAAACTACTTAATAAATGCAAATGTGTAGATTTTTGTATGAAATCAAGTCCAGGAAACGTATTAAGAATATTTGTTAAGTGGAAATTAATAAATTACACATTATAATGTTACTGCTATTCAGTTTGTATAAATTTATTAGTAACAAATGTAGACTATAAAAAATGTAGTAATATAGAAGTGTTCTAATAAACTTGCAGATTCCTTGTAGGTCAAAAGCGCATTATCAAAACAATATCCTAAAGCAACATGAAGTTAAACTAAGACTACATTAAAAGGAACAAGATAAATCACTTACCATTACAAGTTAATGGTTCCGTCTTCTATTAATAAACACTTAATATTTAATAAATCTTTAAAACTATACATTTTAAAATGTAACTTTTCTTGTCTTAATTGCTGCAAGATTGGTTATTAAGTCACTATAATCTAAAGACGAAGTAATGTCGTTTCCAATTGAAAGTATTACTCGATTTGATACACTCTCTTAAGATATTGTTGATCGCAGGTACGATTTAATCAATATAAGTTTACTAAATGATCTTTCACGAGAAGACACAGACACTGGTAAAGTAAGAAAAAATGTTTAAAGCTGTTGCTAGTGTTTTGTAGGCTTCTAATTCCATTGAAGAAATGTATTATAGCAGTCCCTGAGGTGTAAATTCCATTTGTACTCTGTTAACGTTTGCCCTGTATAATAAACTTATGACGTCTTTCAAGTCACTGAACAATTCTACACTGTTTAGGTCATATAGATACAGTTTTACAAGCACTGTGAACTTAATATTGATTTGGGAAAGCTGTTCCTTAAAATGTATATCCCCATTTACGAACGCCTCAAATTTACCTAGGGACCCAAAGCATTTTTTAACTCTTTTATGTTAGAGAAACGGCTTGGAATTTCAACTGACAGTTTGTCCAAAATTTCTATTAGAGAACGTCGCATTTCTTGCTGAACGGGTAAAGCAGTCGTCTGCATACTTCCCTGGCATCGTGCTCTTCCTTCTCATCCTTTTTGTGATACAGATACCCCATTCATTACATACCTGCTCTGCCTTAGAAATGATATTGTCAGCTCGTTTAATTTGTCCGTTAGCTTCTCCAGAAGTGTCATTGCTTGAATAAAGCTTATTCCTTTGGTCTGAAAGTTTTTATGGAGTTTGCCAATAGAAGAAAGAATATCTGTCTATGAAAAGAGCGAGGTCACAAAATTAATCGCATTAATTAATAATGCTGCATCTTCCCTCGTATCAATTGTTTCAGTCATTGTATCTCTCAGTTTCTCCAGTGCAGCGATCACTTCATCTAGCTGAATGGATATTGCTTTAATGGCATCTGCTTTTGAACTCCACCTGCTATCACAGATCCTTTTAGAGTATTATTTACGAAATCTTTAACAACACTGTATCTGTAAGTGGAACAGGAGAAGGTGAATAGATGTTCTACTGTCCTAAAAAATGTCACTGCCTGAACATTGACATAAGCTGCATGAACTCCAACCAAGTTAAGTGAATGGTTGTCACAGGGAACAAACACAGCTAGTGGATTCAAATCTAATATTCTCTTCTGAACTCCTGAATGGATACCAGCCATTGTTGCTTGATTGTCATATGACTGACCTCTGCAATCGCTAAGATTCAATCCATCTCTCTCAAGTTTACTCATAACAGCTTGTGTAATCCCCTCCCCTGTTTTCACTCCTAAAGAAATACAATCTATGAAGGCTCCCTGTATATCAACAGAGTTGCGTTTAGTTTCAACAAATCTTATAATCTGGGACATTTGTTCTACATATGCAGCATATAGTGTTGTGTCAAATATAATACTAAAGTACTTCGCCTTCTTACATGCAGTAATAATATATTTGCCCACTCTTTCTCCTAACAGGCTTATTAATTTATTTTGAACAGTTGGCAAAAGATACAATATAAACCCAGATTTACGAGAGACTGAATCCAAATGAGATCTCATGACAGGGTCAAATTTAGCCAAGTATTTTAAAAAAGCGAGAAATTTTCCAATTTTGGTCGTTAGTAATTGACTCTCAATGACTTCTCAGTGCCAGATTTTGTTGTGCAAGAGTTTGTACTATGGCAATGACACGTTCAGGGATTTCTTTCCATGTCTTAGCTGCTTTACTCATTTGTTCCTAAAGTAGATCATCAATAAGTACCCCTTTGTTTAAAGAACATTCCAATTCCTTTCATTCAAAAAACGCAGAGCGATGAGCAGGACTATTTTCATGATCCTAAATACAGGGCTTTCACTTTTGCCATGATGAAAACCCATTTTCACTATTGAAATGGCTTCTTTGATAGTTTTTGTGGAAATAAAGCGTAACAAAAGCAAACTAGAGACTTTTCGTTGGATAAAAACACTTCCACGTGCGATTTACCTTTTTGCCATTTTGCAGGGTTTTATCAAACCAATACTTGTTTAAGGATCATCCAGCTTCGTCTTCAGGAAAATGGTTGTCCTTGTTCTGCAGCTGAGATGTTCCTCTATTCTCCATTGCATCTCGGAAGGATTAAGATATCTCGCTTGGTCAAGCTACCATATCTTGTAGAGCAGCACCGGGAACACGGTTTACATTGTCGCTACTAATGCTCTCTCCCTCATCACCTGTAATTTGAATACTGGACGATGCCACATCCTCCATGGTAGGCCTACTAGAACCAACTGCATCTAGTAACTGTACTTTGACACTTTCACAGTTCGAACTATTTACGTTGTTAATGTTACTGTATTTATCAACAGCATCCATTTTATGATCACAAATTGATACCTTGTTAATTGTAATAGTTTGACACTCAGGGTTCAATTTTTGTTGAATAAAAGACTTCATAAACTCTTTGGAACTTTTTGTGGTTCTTAATCTTTCTTCCCTCCTCTTCCGAAACTGGTCGCCATTGAGTTTACTTCATTTCATATCAGCTTCAAATAAAATTTAAAAAAATCGATTTTCAATAATAGTAGTAGTATGATGGCATACACGTGAAGTATTATAGTTATACCCACAAGACACACAAACTAAAACAAACAGCACACTCAAGATGCTCTTCAATAACTGATGATCAACACGTTCGCTGCGTCGAACTCGGAAGAATTGTTCATACGTAGCCCACGTAATGTTTTTTTTAATAAGTTAGCAAATAATATATTTGTCTGTATATGAATAGCAGTTAAGATTATCTATACAAACCTAATACTGTATGATTATTAGTTCTTCTTTCCAGCACAACAACTTACTACAAAATCACTAAAAGTTTGTTATCATAATGAACCGTAATTACGATGCTTGAGCATAAATAGACTAATACTATTTATCATGCAATGCTTATGACAACAGACAAGCTGGCTGATTATGTTTCTTTTATGAAAGGAATAGTCATATCAAAGGAACCAAGTTGTTTGTAGTTTTATAAACTGAATAAAAAAATTTTCAATCTATGCTCACATTGCCGCCCTCCCGGCTATGGCGCCTGGGTCAGTTGCTCCCTTGGCCCCCACCTAGCCATGCCTCTGAAGACTTAATAATGGATCTTATACCTAAAATTCAATCATAATCATGTGTGCCACCTACTAACAGGAAGACAGATTAGTAGGTAAGCCACTATAGGTTAATTTTAATTATAAATTGGGCTTCCGCTATCTTTTTGAAACTTAATTAGGCCTACAGATATAACTCAGCTTCACCAAAATTTTTACCCACCGCACGCCACTGATAAACACACATACATACACACATGACTATAAGTACAATAATAATAGAGTTCTACTACAGATGTGTATAATTTTGTTTCCTTATGCCTGTTTTGCAAGTATAGTCTGCATCATAAGAGGATTACAATTAAATTAATGTAAAATTGATTTTTATTTCAATGAATGTGTTACTTAAAACTACAAATATTATAAAAATAAATAAAACCAAAAACAGTAAACTTTCTAATATAATGATCGAAACAGTAGACTGTGTCAACAAACATTACTGTACTTGGAATATTTAAATTAAAATACACACTGATTATATGTGAATTTAAGTATAATCCTCAGTTGATGTAGGATAAGGAGGGTATTATTATTATTATTATTATTATTATTATTATTACTACAATTTACAAACAATATGTATGAGAGGTGTTTGGTAAGTCAATGCTAAGTCAAAGATGATGCTCGTAGGACATAGATGACATAATTTTTAGTTTCCTGCACCTCCGCTAGGAGCGTACACCACATTTGAGTCACATACATTCACAATTCTATTGTTACCAATCATTTGAATTGATCAAGTATTGTGATTTGCAAAAAATGGATGAAAGAGAATTTCGTCTGTGATGAAAGATTACTTTTTGAAAAACAAAACCACACAAGAAACTAAATCCAAGCTGGATAAATATTATGGTGAGTCAGCTCTATGCAGTGGCATAGCTAGGCTTTTTGGCGCCTGGGCCAAGGAGATCATCAGCCGCCTCGCGTTCACAATTAAAAGTGGACAAAAGAGCACAAATGAAGGCCTATCCAGTGAACAAAGTACTTAATAAATGCAAATTTGTAGATTTTTGTATTAAAGCACGTTCAGCAAATGTCTTAAGAATATTTGTTAAGTCAAAATTAAGAAAATACACATTATAATACATGTTATAATATTATAACTACCATCGTAGTTATAATTCAGACAAGAAATCAGGTTCAGCCAATATCAGTCAAGACAGGATACGTGAAGATGTAAACAAATATATTGCATTCACTATTGTCTTACAACTGAAATTGCTCTGTGTAATTAAAATAATACTAGCTAAAGGCTGAACAGCAACAATAAAGTATCAAGCTTGTGCAGAATAGGTAAACGGAATTATGCAAACCGGAATACTGCACATAATAGAAGACAAAGTAAAGACATAATGTATAACGGACGGCTCAGAATATTTAAATAACTCTGTTCAATTTCAAAAGCAGACAAAGCTGACCGAAATAATGACACTATAGTGGCCATTGAAATATCTAATTTTATGAAGATTTTTGAAGTAATGAAGATTTAACTTGGAATAAAAGAGAAAGTTGTCATATAATAAAAGTGTACATGCAAACAACAAGTGCTTTTGATAAAATAATTACTGAAAAACTTGCACTTTAGAAGATTTATTCATAAAAAATATTTTATATATAACAAATTTTGTTAATCGTGATGCATGAATTTAGTATAAAGGAAGAAGAGATATCCAGCCGGCAGGAATTGTATATGACTACGTGATAACCTCATGGCATACTGCGTTTCGGGTTGAGCAACAGCAACTCAACCGTCTATATTTTCAGAAGCACAGACGGTTTAGATAATTTTCATATCAACAGATTGTACGTCGAATAGTGGATATTTTTGTGAAGTCATTAAATATAAACTCGCGGATTATAACATTTAATGTACTTTACACTATATTCTGAAAATGTAGGAGATCATTAATGGAAAGAATACTTGTTGAAACAAATAGACGTGCGAAGAAGGAAGACGTCTCCAACGTACGGAATCTCTCAGAGCAACAACTGACGGATTAGTGAAGAAGACAAATGGGAGAACAATTTTTTCAAGTCTACGCTCACTTTCCCGCCCTCCTGGCTATGTCACCCGGGGCGGCTGCCCCCTTGGCCCCCCTAGCTACGCCTCTGGCTCTTTGGACTAGAACAGTTTACAAATGGTTTGATTATTTTTGAAATGGTGACATAAGCACAAACGATGCTGAACGTTATGGATGGCCTGTTGAGGTTACAACTGCAGAAAATATTGAAAAAATGCATGATATGGTAATTTATGACAGAAGATTGAAAGTGTGTGAAATTACTAAGACAATAATCATCATATTTTACACAAACATTTACAATAATGAAAACTGTCTGCAAGATGAGTAATATGTTTGCTCACAGTTGACCTAAAGCGTGATCTTTGCTCATTTCTAAGCGCAGTTTGAAGCTATTTCAACGTAATCAAGAAGAATTATTGCACCATTTCGTAACACTTGAAACTTAGATACACCACTACATCCTGCTGCCATGCGAGAGGACTGCGGCATAGAACCAAGTGAGAGGTCAGCCATTGAACATCACACCATGGCTCGTGCGGAACGCTCATTGCCACAGCAGCCAGAGGCGTAGCTAGGGGATGATCGCTGCACTGGAGAAACTGAGGGATACACAGACAGAAACACTTGATACGAGGAAAGATGCATCATTAATAATAAAATGCGATAGAAAACTTTAATTTTGTGACCTTGCTCTTTTTCTGGACAGATATTCTTTCTTCTGTGGATAAAATCCAAAAAATCTTGCAGACCAAAGTAATAAGCCTTATTCAAGCATTGACAATTCTGGAGAGGCTAACGGACCAATTAAAAGTTCGGAGGAATGAGCTGTGTGACAATGTTATTACTAAAGCAGAGCAGGTATGTAATGAATGGGGTGTCAGTATTTGTACGGTAGCGCGATGATTTCGTTTTCTAAGTTGGCTAATCTGCTTACTAAAAATGAACTTTATCTTGTGAAAACTTACTTTTTTTGTCGGATGCGTTTCGGCGTACGTATCCGCCTTCTTCAGCTTTTAGTCAGACTGCCATCATTTCGTATCGGTTTTTGTGTGGAAGGTGTAGTGGGGGCGGTGTGTGGGGGAAGGGGATTGGTGCAGGGATTCAACTTGATGTTTGTTTTTTGTAAAATTGTGTCAAAAAGTGTATGTGATTTATATTGTAATTGATCGTTGAGTATGTTGTTTGGTTGTGTTGTGTGGTGTTTATATATTTCATATTGTTCAGTTGTGTTGAGTTTTTGACCTTTAGGTAGGTAATGTAAAATTTCGAGATTAGTGTCTATGTTGGTGTAACTGTGGTTTTCTGTGTGTATGTGTGTGGCAAATGCGGAGTGTATATTGTTGTTGGTTAGAGCTTTTAAGTGTTCAGAATAACGGGATGAAAAAGATCTTCCTATTGCAGGTTCTACATCGGCCAGACAGGAAGATCTTTTTCATCCTGTTATTCTGAACACTTAAAAGCTCTAACCAACAACAATATACACTCCGCATTTGCCACACACATACACACAGAAAACCACAGTTACACCTGTGAATAAACAAACTTATAATCACCGTGAGGGCAGCAATTGTGAATACACTCACTCTTATCAATAATATTAGCACATATATTTAGTAAGGTATAGATAACAAATACCATAATTCGGTATTAATGATACTCACCAATTTCATTATTTGCCGGGCTCATTTTCTTCCTTTATAACTTGTTTTCTACCTAAGGGGTACCAGGGTTCGGGTACAGGAAGATTTTGAAACACAGTTGACGACACAAATGATAACCAGATATTCTTGAAATTAACCATCAAATTTAATTCAATCTAAGGTAGTACACATACAACCATGCGGTCAAAATAGTGACGTCATATGATATGACACAAAACAAAATGGTGGCTAACTTTCCTATCTCTTTTGATTCTCTCTATTTCTTTATCTGTTGAATTAATATCAATGTACACTTTATAGCTGCAGCTTTAAATCATTTATTAATAGTTAATTAGTTACTGCACAAACCAATGCCTTCGGTTTATGTGTTATGGCCATACATTCACGCATTCATTCTCACACATTCAACTTCAGACCCGTACATTCTTTTTTATTATCGATTTGATATTAATGAGCTCATTAACTATAAAAATGACAAAAGGAACTTCTCTGCTTGTTAGGTGGTGGTGTCCATCCGTTGTTGGTGTGAGACTCCCATGGTGATGGTCGGTGTTCGCCTTTAATTCCGCTGAGTTTAATTAGATAGATGTGTGCACTGAATTTACATTCTTTATATATTTATACTGTAAACAAGATGAGCCTTTATTGCTCCACTACTGTTGGTAACATTTTTGTTAGTTGAATTAAAGTATTGTTAAAAAGTTATACACACAACGATACATCGCTGTGGCTCCTCTGAAGAATGGCGTTGAAATGAGAGCGAGGCAAGTATAATTTCTTGCTTGTGTGTGTGTAGTTCTTACGTCATCCCGCTTTGTCTTGCTGGACAACGCCTCGTTGCACACATTGTACTCAGTGCGTCATTGTTCTTAGCGATGACAGACTAGTGTTATAGCCCAATCATAATGCATATTGTGGTACTTCGTCATAAACACCGCCATGGTAGATTTTGCTGTTTTCACGTCCACCGGAGACCTTGGTGTTTTACTCTGGCTGAATTTACGTTGTTCCGTTTTCCAGAGGGACAATGTACCTAACCATTCTGTATGTTTAAAAAATACATAATAAAACAATGAAAATACCCATAATTCCCATAATTCTGGTACTGGGTCAGTCTGTACTGTTACACACCAACATAGACACTAATCTCAAAATTTTACATTACCTACCTAAAGGTCGAAAACTCAACACAACTGAACAATACGAAATATATAAACACCACACAACACAACCAAACAACATACTCAACGATCAATTACAATATAAATCACATACACTTTTTGACACAATTTTACAAAAAACAAACATCAAGTTGAATCCCTGCACCAATCCCCTTCCCACACACACCACCCCCACTATACCTTCCACACAAAAACCGAAACGAAATGATGGCAGTCTGACTAAAAGCTGAAGAAGGCGGATACATACGCCGAAACGCGTCCGACGAAAAAAGTAAGTTTTCACAAGATAAAGTTCATTTTTAGTAAAGTGATAGTGCTGTGAAAGAAGAGATGAACAATCAAGACAACTAATATTCTCTTCTGAACTCCTGAATGGATACCAGCTATTGTTGCTTAATGGCTGACCTCTGCAATTGCTGTCATACGACTGACCTCTGCAATCGCTAAGATTCAATCCATCTCTCTCAAGCTTACTTGTAATAGCTTCTGTGATCCCGTCCACTGTTTTCACTTCTAAAGGAATAAAATCTATGAAGGCTTCCTTGATGTCAACAGAATTGCATTTAATTTCAATAAATCTTATAATCTGAGATATTTGTTCTGCATGTGCAGCATCTGGTGTTGTGTCAAATATAATACTAAAGTACTTCCACCTTCTTACATGCAGTAATGATATATTTTTGCGCACTCTTTCTCCTAATAGGCTTATTATTTCATTTTAAATTGTTGACGAAAGATACGATTTACACCCAGATTTACGAGAGACTGAGTCCAAAAGAGATCTAATGACAGGGTCAAATTTAGCCAAGTATTTTAGCAATGCCAGAAAGTTTCCAGAATTTGGATCGTTAGTAATTGACTCTCGATGTCCTCTCAGTACCAGATTTTGTTATGCAAGGCTTTGTACTGTGGCAGTAACCTGTTCGAGGATTTCATTCCATGTCTTAGCTACTTTACTCATTTTTTCGTGAAGTAGATCATCAGTAAGTCCCCCTTTGTTTAAATAACGTTTCGACATTCTGAAAACGCAGACCGATGAGCACAACTATTTTCATGATCCTGAATTTAACTTTCGCCATGACAAAAACTCATTTTCACTATTAAAATGCTTCTTTAATAGTTTTTTGTGGAAATAAAGTCCAACAAAAGCAAAACAGAGATTTTTTTAGTTAGAGAAAACACATCCAAGTGCGATTTACCTTATCATAATGAACCGTAATTACGATGCTTGAGTATAAATAGACTAACACTGTTTATCACGGGAGGTTTATGACAATGGACAAGCTGGCTGGTTATGCTTCTTCTTTTATGAAAGGAATAGTCATATCAAATAAACAAGTTGTTTGGTGTTTTATAAACAGAAAACAAATTTTTCAAGTCTATGCTCATTTTGCCACCCTCCTGGCTATGCCGCCCGGGGTGGCTGCCCCCTTGGTCCCCCTAGCTACGCCTCTGGCTGCTGTGGCAATGAGCGTTCCGCACGAGCCATGGTGTGATGTTCAATGGCTGACCTCTCACTTGGTTCTATGCCGCAGTCCTCTCGCATGGCAGCAGGATGTAGTGGTGTATCCAAGTTTCAAGTGTTACGAAATGGTGCAATAATTCTTCTTGATTACGTTGAAATAGCTTCAAACTGCGCTTAGAAATGAGCAAAGATCACGCTTTAGGTCAACTGTGAGCAAACATATTACTCATCTTGCAGACAGTTTTCATTATTGTAAATGTTTGTGTAAAATATGATGATTATTGTCTTAGTAATTTCACACACTTTCAATCTTCTGTCATAAATTACCATATCATGCATTTTTTCAATATTTTCTGCAGTTGTAACCTCAACAGGCCATCCATAACGTTCAGCATCGTTTGTGCTTATGTCACCATTTCAAAAATAATCAAACCATTTGTAAACTGTTCTAGTCCAAAGAGCCAGAGGCGTAGCTAGGGGGGCCAAGGGGGCAGCCGCCCCGGGTGACATAGCCAGGAGGGCGGGAAAGTGAGCGTAGACTTGAAAAAATTGTTCTCCCATTTGTCTTCTTCACTAATCCGTCAGTTGTTGCTCTGAGAGATTCCGTACGTTGGAGACGTCTTCCTTCTTCGCACGTCTATTTGTTTCAACAAGTATTCTTTCCATTAATGATCTCCTACATTTTCAGAATATAGTGTAAAGTACATTAAATGTTATAATCCGCGAGTTTATATTTAATGACTTCACAAAAATATCCACTATTCGACGTACAATCTGTTGATATGAAAATTATCTAAACCGACTGTGCTTCTGAAAATATAGACGGTTGAGTTGCTGTTGCTCAACCCGAAACGCAGTATGCCATGAGGTTATCACGTAGTCATATACAATTCCTGCCGGCTGGATATCTCTTCTTCCTTTATACTAAATTCACGCATCACGATTAACAAAATTTGTTTTAAATAAAATATTTTTTATGAATAAATCTTCTAAAGTGCAAGTTTTTCAGTAATTATTTTATCAAAAGCACTTGTTGTTTGCATGTACACTTTTATTATATGACAACTTTCTCTTTTATTCCAAGTTAAATCTTCATTACTTCAAAAATCTTCATAAAATTAGATATTTCAATGGCCACTATAGTGTCATTATTTCGGTCAGCTTTGTCTGCTTTTGAAATTGAACAGAGTTATTTAAATATTCTGAGCCGTCCGTTATACATTATGTCTTTACTTTGTCTTCTATTATGTGCAGTATTCCGGTTTGCATAATTCCGTTTACCTATTCTGCACAAGCTTGATACTTTATTGTTGCTGTTCAGCCTTTAGCTAGTATTATTTTAATTACACAGAGCAATTTCAGTTGTAAGACAATAGTGAATGCAATATATTTGTTTACATCTTCACGTATCCTGTCTTGACTGATATTGGCTGAACCTGATTTCTTGTCTGAATTATAACTATGATGGTAGTTATAATATTATAACATGTATTATAATGTGTATTTTCTTAATTTTGACTTAACAAATATTCTTAAGACATTTGCTGAACGTGCTTTAATACAAAAATCTACAAATTTGCATTTATTAAGTACTTTGTTCACTGGATAGGCCTTCATTTGTGCTCTTTTGTCCACTTTTAATTGTGAACGCGAGGCGGCTGATGATCTCCTTGGCCCAGGCGCCAAAAAGCCTAGCTATGCCACTGCATAGAGCTGACTCACCATAATATTTATCCAGCTTGGATTTAGTTTCTTGTGTGGTTTTGTTTTTCAAAAAGTAATCTTTCATCACAGACGAAATTCTCTTTCATCCATTTTTTGCAAATCACAATACTTGATCAATTCAAATGATTGGTAACAATAGAATTGTGAATGTATGTGACTCAAATGTGGTGTACGCTCCTAGCGGAGGTGCAGGAAACTAAAAATTATGTCATCTATGTCCTACGAGCATCATCTTTGACTTAGCATTGACTTACCAAACACCTCTCATACATATTGTTTGTAAATTGTAGTAATAATAATAATAATAATAATAATAATAATAATACCCTCCTTATCCTACATCAACTGAGGATTATACTTAAATTCACATATAATCAGTGTGTATTTTAATTTAAATATTCCAAGTACAGTAATGTTTGTTGACACAGTCTACTGTTTCGATCATTATATTAGAAAGTTTACTGTTTTTGGTTTTATTTATTTTTATAATATTTGTAGTTTTAAGTAACACATTCATTGAAATAAAAATCAATTTTACATTAATTTAATTGTAATCCTCTTATGATGCAGACTATACTTGCAAAACAGGCATAAGGAAACAAAATTATACACATCTGTAGTAGAACTCTATTATTATTGTACTTATAGTCATGTGTGTATGTATGTGTGTTTATCAGTGGCGTGCGGTGGGTAAAAATTTTGGTGAAGCTGAGTTATATCTGTAGGCCTAATTAAGTTTCAAAAAGATAGCGGAAGCCCAATTTATAATTAAAATTAACCTATAGTGGCTTACCTACTAATCTGTCTTCCTGTTAGTAGGTGGCACACATGATTATGATTGAATTTTAGGTATAAGATCCATTATTAAGTCTTCAGAGGCATGGCTAGGTGGGGGCCAAGGGAGCAACTGACCCAGGCGCCATAGCCGGGAGGGCGGCAATGTGAGCATAGATTGAAAATTTTTTTATTCAGTTTATAAAACTACAAACAACTTGGTTCCTTTGATATGACTATTCCTTTCATAAAAGAAACATAATCAGCCAGCTTGTCTGTTGTCATAAGCATTGCATGATAAATAGTATTAGTCTATTTATGCTCAAGCATCGTAATTACGGTTCATTATGATAACAAACTTTTAGTGATTTTGTAGTAAGTTGTTGTGCTGGAAAGAAGAACTAATAATCATACAGTAGTAGGTTTGTATAGATAATCTTAACTGCTATTCATATACAGACAAATATATTATTTGCTAACTTATTAAAAAAAACATTACGTGGGCTACGTATGAACAATTCTTCCCAGTTCGACGCAGCGAACGTGTTGATCATCAGTTATTGAAGAGCATCTTGAGTGTGCTGTTTGTTTTAGTTTGTGTGTCTTGTGGGTATAACTATAATACTTCACGTGTATGCCATCATACTACTACTATTATTGAAAATCGATTTTTTTAAATTTTATTTGAAGCTGATATGAAATGAAGTAAACTCAATGGCGACCAGTTTCGGAAGAGGAGGGAAGAAAGATTAAGAACCACAAAAAGTTCCAAAGAGTTTATGAAGTCTTTTATTCAACAAAAATTGAACCCTGAGTGTCAAACTATTACAATTAACAAGGTATCAATTTGTGATCATAAAATGGATGCTGTTGATAAATACAGTAACATTAACAACGTAAATAGTTCGAACTGTGAAAGTGTCAAAGTACAGTTACTAGATGCAGTTGGTTCTAGTAGGCCTACCATGGAGGATGTGGCATCGTCCAGTATTCAAATTACAGGTGATGAGGGAGAGAGCATTAGTAGCGACAATGTAAACCGTGTTCCCGGTGCTGCTCTACAAGATATGGTAGCTTGACCAAGCGAGATATCTTAATCCTTCCGAGATGCAATGGAGAATAGAGGAACATCTCAGCTGCAGAACAAGGACAACCATTTTCCTGAAGACGAAGCTGGATGATCCTTAAACAAGTATTGGTTTGATAAAACCCTGCAAAATGGCAAAAAGGTAAATCGCATGTGGAAGTGTTTTTATCCAACGAAAAGTCTCTATTTTGCTTTTGTTACGCTTTATTTCCACAAAAACTATCAAAGAAGCCATTTCAATAGTGAAAATGGGTTTTCATCATGGCAAAAGTGAAAGCCCTGTATTTAGGATCATGAAAATAGTCCTGCTCATCGCTCTGCGTTTTTTGAATGAAAGGAATTGGAATGTTCTTTAAACAAAGGGGTACTTATTGATGATCTACTTTAGGAACAAATGAGTAAAGCAGCTAAGACATGGAAAGAAATCCCTGAACGTGTCATTGCCATAGTACAAACTCTTGCACAACAAAATCTGGCACTGAGAAGTCATTGAGAGTCAATTACTAACGACCAAAATTGGAAAATTTCTCGCTTTTTTAAAATACTTGGCTAAATTTGACCCTGTCATGAGATCTCATTTGGATTCAGTCTCTCGTAAATCTGGGTTTATATTGTATCTTTTGCCAACTGTTCAAAATAAATTAATAAGCCTGTTAGGAGAAAGAGTGGGCAAATATATTATTACTGCATGTAAGAAGGCGAAGTACTTTAGTATTATATTTGACACAACACTATATGCTGCATATGTAGAACAAATGTCCCAGATTATAAGATTTGTTGAAACTAAACGCAACTCTGTTGATATACAGGGAGCCTTCATAGATTGTATTTCTTTAGGAGTGAAAACAGGGGAGGGGATTACACAAGCTGTTATGAGTAAACTTGAGAGAGATGGATTGAATCTTAGCGATTGCAGAGGTCAGTCATATGACAATCAAGCAACAATGGCTGGTATCCATTCAGGAGTTCAGAAGAGAATATTAGATTTGAATCCACTAGCTGTGTTTGTTCCCTGTGACAACCATTCACTTAACTTGGTTGGAGTTCATGCAGCTTATGTCAATGTTCAGGCAGTGACATTTTTTAGGACAGTAGAACATCTATTCACCTTCTCCTGTTCCACTTACAGATACAGTGTTGTTAAAGATTTCGTAAATAATACTCTAAAAGGATCTGTGATAGCAGGTGGAGTTCAAAAGCAGATGCCATTAAAGCAATATCCATTCAGCTAGATGAAGTGATCGCTGCACTGGAGAAACTGAGAGATACAATGACTGAAACAATTGATACGAGGGAAGATGCAGCATTATTAATTAATGCGATTAATTTTGTGACCTCGCTCTTTTCATAGACAGATATTCTTTCTTCTATTGGCAAACTCCATAAAAACTTTCAGACCAAAGGAATAAGCTTTATTCAAGCAATGACACTTCTGGAGAAGCTAACGGACAAATTAAACGAGCTGACAATATCATTTCTAAGGCAGAGCAGGTATGTAATGAATGGGGTATCTGTATCACAAAAAGGATGAGAAGGAAGAGCACGATGCCAGGGAAGTATGCAGACGACTGCTTTACCCGTTCAGCAAGAAATGCGACGTTCTCTAATAGAAATTTTGGACAAACTGTCAGTTGAAATTCCAAGCCGTTTCTCTAACATAAAAGAGTTAAAAAATGCTTTGGGTCCCTAGGTAAATTTGAGGCGTTCGTAAATGGGGATATACATTTTAAGGAACAGCTTTCCCAAATCAATATTAAGTTCACAGTGCTTGTAAAACTGTATCTATATGACCTAAACAGTGTAGAATTGTTCAGTGACTTGAAAGACGTCATAAGTTTATTATACAGGGCAAACGTTAACAGAGTACAAATGGAATTTACACCTCAGGGACTGCTATAATACATTTCTTCAATGGAATTAGAAGCCTACAAAACACTAGCAACAGCTTTAAACATTTTTTCTTACTTTACCAGTGTCTGTGTCTTCTCGTGAAAGATCATTTAGTAAACTTATATTGATTAAATCGTACCTGCGATCAACAATATCTTAAGAGAGTGTATCAAATCGAGTAATACTTTCAATTGGAAACGACATTACTTCGTCTTTAGATTATAGTGATTTAATAACCAATCTTGCAGCAATTAAGACAAGAAAAGTTACATTTTAAAATGTATAGTTTTAAAGATTTATTAAATATTAAGTGTTTATTAATAGAAGACGGAACCATTAACTTGTAATGGTAAGTGATTTATCTTGTTCCTTTTAATGTAGTCTTAGTTTAACTTCATGTTGCTTTAGGATATTGTTTTGATAATGCGCTTTTGACCTACAAGGAATCTGCAAGTTTATTAGAACACTTCTATATTACTACATTTTTTATAGTCTACATTTGTTACTAATAAATTTATACAAACTGAATAGCAGTAACATTATAATGTGTAATTTATTAATTTCCACTTAACAAATATTCTTAATACGTTTCCTGGACTTGATTTCATACAAAAATCTACACATTTGCATTTATTAAGTAGTTTGTTCACAAAAGGGGGCTTTCATTTTTGCTCTTTTGTCCCCTTTTAATTGTGAATGCGAGGCGGCCGACGATCTTCTTGCCCCGGGCACCTAAAAGCCTAGCTACGCTACTGAGTCTAATATTTTAATCTTTTATAGCATGATAAATATTATGTTCAACACAGAGTGCATAGAACACGTATACCCCACGGTTCGAAATTTCTAAATCGAGTTATTAATATTTTAAAAACACTGGCACAATACAGACTTTAACTTGAGGTGCAAATTCTTATTAAACCACTTGTCCGAAAATATAAATACTGTAATAGCACATTTCCAGTGGTAAAATATCAACTTTTTCGAATAAACACACTAATACATTGTTGAAGCATACTAACAACTCTCCTGGACGTAAACACATTTTCCTTAAATATACAAACATTTAACGTATTAGAGTTTAATAGTTTAATAGATGTAAAGCTTTAATAGATCGGATATACTTTTCCTTTCAAACTGTTCACTACTGTACAACACAATAATTTCGTTTTATAAACGCACACTGTCAAAGAATTTGCCAAATGTTTTCAAAAGGCTTTAAAAAAGATAATCTTCAGACCGTGTATACAAGTGATTGTCAATGTTATCAAACGGTCACAATAAATATGCTTGTAGTTCACATTCCTTCTCTGTGATGGCTCCCCTCCTACATATAGAGTTTGCTGAAAAACGCCTTCAAAGTCATCACGGAGAGATACTATACTTTGTCTAGTTTCTGCAATTTTCTTTCGGCAGTACAAAATGTCACTGGCTTGAGTCTGTCATCTGTATATGAAAATATTTTATCGAAAATATTTTGTCTCTAACACTGAAAAAAATTCACTAATGGGAGCTAAAATATCAGACTCGATATCTTCAAGGTGATCTAACGTGGCATTGAATATGTCACACAATTGACGGCTGTTCCTGTACATGGTATTTACAAGTCTAGAGGAATAATTCCACTTCATTGGGCACAGATCCGGTCATAGCTGCACAAACTCATACAAAAATTAAGTCCGTTTCGAAGATCTCAAAAAATGGCTGCAATACCACTAAGTATGTTACAAAATATTTTCCACTCAGGTGCCTAACACTTTGAGACACAACAAGGTTTAAAACATGAGCATATAAATGGACAAACAGAGCTTGCAGATTAGTTCTTTTAATTATGGTCTCTACTCCAATTAAAATTTCCCCATTGTTGCCGCCCCACCGTAGACTTGAACAACTAGTTTTTCACTGCATCAAATTCAGTCAGGAAACTGACGAATGAGCGTTGCAAGAGCCTGGGCATGTCAATCACAACTTACATCATTGGATCCTAAAAATCTCTTTTTTACTTCTCCATTATACGAATAATGCATAACTATAGAGCACTATGGTTTATTTGAAATATCTCTGGTTTCATCGACTAGATTTAACCAGAGCGGATATCTCCGATTTAAGTTGGTCATCTAACGCAGTTTCTATTCTACTCTGACCGGAAGCACCAATACACAATGATGAAGGAAGATGATTCACAGTAATTTTATGGCCGGCAATAAATTCAACTAGGTTTCCTAAATGTTTGAATCCAGTCTTGATCCAGCTAGTGTTCCTGTCCTTTCCATACAACAAACGATACCAGCAAAATAGTGCATTTAGTTCACCACTACCAGCCAACCACTCATATTTGCTGTAGGGTACATACTAGACTGGAAATGCTTAGTAAACTTTCCAGATAGCTGAGTTAAGTTTAAAAGAATCGGGGCCGGCTTACCAATTTTTATCATTTCAGTTTTTTTGTTGAACAACCGGGAAGAAAAAGGTTTTGCTAAAACATTTTTTATTATACAAACCGACACTGTAGAAAATATATTAAACCAACATTGAAACTATTCTAAAATATATAACTATAATTTCAAATATAATGTGTATCGTTTAAATACAACGTAAATAAAATGTAAGACGCACTATTTAATAAGGTATAATTATAACTTCAAATGTTAAAAACAGAAACGCATGTGGTTTAAATGCGGTAGGTACTACTGTCTGGCCGTGATTCAAAGATCGAGCATTGGGTAAGGTGGGAGAAGCAGGCCGGGTACTACGGTAGGCTAAGTAGGGGTGTTGTAATCTCTAAGCTGAGAACATTACCTCGTCTCATTAGTCCCTTACCCCCTGCCATTTAGCTCGTCTCTTGCTCTCTCAATGCATTCACGCATTCATAACAAAATCATATTACCATTTACTTTAGAAGCAAATCCTGTGGAATTTGTTTATAACGAACGCGTAAATTTCTTCCTTGTAACCGATATTCGTTTTCCCCGCAAAATACAGAAAATTTTTCCATAAAGAGATAGGCTTCATATTGACAAAAAAAAAATTAAAAAAAAGATGTATGAATTACAGAATTTAATTCCAAAAAAAATGAGCATAGACTTGAAAAATTTGTTTTCTGTTTATAAAACACCAAACAACTTGTTTATTTGATATGACTATTCCTTTCATAAAAGAAGAAGCATAACCAGCCAGCTTGTCCATTGTCATAAACCTCCCGTGATAAACAGTGTTAGTCTATTTATACTCAAGCATCGTAATTACGGTTCATTATGATAAGGTAAATCGCACTTGGATGTGTTTTCTCTAACTAAAAAAATCTCTGTTTTGCTTTTGTTGGACTTTATTTCCACAAAAAACTATTAAAGAAGCCATTTTAATAGTGAAAATGAGTTTTTGTCATGGCGAAAGTTAAATTCAGGATCATGAAAATAGTTGTGCTCATCGGTCTGCGTTTTCAGAATGTCGAAACGTTATTTAAACAAAGGGGGACTTACTGATGATCTACTTCACGAAAAAATGAGTAAAGTAGCTAAGACATGGAATGAAATCCTCGAACAGGTTACTGCCACAGTACAAAGCCTTGCATAACAAAATCTGGTACTGAGAGGACATCGAGAGTCAATTACTAACGATCCAAATTCTGGAAACTTTCTGGCATTGCTAAAATACTTGGCTAAATTTGACCCTGTCATTAGATCTCTTTTGGACTCAGTCTCTCGTAAATCTGGGTGTAAATCGTATCTTTCGTCAACAATTTAAAATGAAATAATAAGCCTATTAGGAGAAAGAGTGTGCAAAAATATTATCATTACTGCATGTAAGAAGGTGAAGTACTTTAGTATTATATTTGACACAACACCAGATGCTGCACATGCAGAACAAATATCTCAGATTATAAGATTTATTGAAATTAAATGCAATTCTGTTGACATCAAGGAAGCCTTCATAGATTTTATTCCTTTAGAAGTGAAAACAGTGGACGGGATCACAGAAGCTATTACAAGTAAGCTTGAGAGAGATGGATTGAATCTTAGCGATTGCAGAGGTCAGTCGTATGACAGCAATTGCAGAGGTCAGCCATTAAGCAACAATAGCTGGTATCCATTCAGGAGTTCAGAAGAGAATATTAGTTGTCTTGATTGTTCATCTCTTCTTTCACAGCACTATCACTTTACTAAAAATGAACTTTATCTTGTGAAAACTTACTTTTTTCGTCGGACGCGTTTCGGCGTATGTATCCGCCTTCTTCAGCTTTTAGTCAGACTGCCATCATTTCGTATCGGTTTTTGTGTGGAAGGTGTAGTGGGGGTGGTGTGTGGGGGAAGGGGATTGGTGCAGGGATTCAACTTGATGTTTGTTTTTTGTAAAATTGTGTCAAAAAGTGTATGTGATTTATATTGTAATTGATCGTTGAGTATGTTGTTTGGTTGTGTTGTGTGGTGTTTATATATTTCGTATTGTTCAGTTGTGTTGAGTTTTCGACCTTTAGGTAGGTAATGTAAAATTTTGAGATTAGTGTCTATGTTGGTGTAACTGTGGTTTTCTGTGTGTATGTGTGTGGCAAATGCGGAGTGTATATTGTTGTTGGTTAGAGCTTTTAAGTGTTCAGAATAACAGGATGAAAAAGATCTTCCAGTCTGGCCGATGTAGAACCTGCAATAGGAACACAATCCCAACATTGCCTGCATTGTCTGCATTGACAATTCTGGAGAGGCTAACGGACCAATTAAAAGTTCGGAGGAATGAGCTGTGTGACAATGTTATTACTAAAGCAGAGCAGGTATGTAATGAATGGGGTGTCAGTATTTGTACGGTAGCGCGATTATTTCGTTTTCTAAGTTGGCTAATCTGCTTAATACTTCGCCTCAATATTTGCGTGTTTGTACTTTGCACAGTGCGTAGCAGGGGTAGGACAGTTAAATAGGAGTTGTTGGTCATAAGTTTTGTCGTCTGCTATAAATTCACAGCCAGTCACAACGAGCGCTAGTGCGGCAGCTGGCAGCGCTGAAACGAGAAACTCGTGAGTTAGCGAATGGTTGGCGGTTGGCGCTTCATCTTGGTCTTTGCACTAGTGATGCGACATCGACAACAAAACATCGATGTTCAATATTAAAACATCGATGTTAATAAAACATCGCCCAAAAAGCATCGATGTTTTTAAACATCCATTTTTTTAAACTGGTTTAGTAACCTCTAACATTAATGTTAGCTCGCCGGGGGGGGGGGGGGGGATTTAATTTTACTCGTTGATTGGGCTGTCACAAATGACAGAAACTTGGTTGCTAGAGTCAGCGCAAATCACAGAATTTCCATGATGCATTTTTATCACTTTTCCCATAGCTCAGAAAATTGAAGAAGAAATTATTGCTATAAAAAAATTGATAGGGCCAAAGTCATAAAGAACTTGTCTAGCATCCAAACTCCTACAGATGAATTTGTTGCAGATAATCCTGAGATTGACCACTGTTCATCAAATTATGTGAATTTGAGGGAAGCATTAAAAAAAGGTATATCTGAAAAAATAATAAAAATTTTTGTACTCGTCCTTTTCAGACTCAGAGCTCGAACTGACTGCTTGTTGTTACCGGGTATGTCCTGCCGATTGCGTACATGCAGGGTGTTTGCGAGGTTATATAGCTGCATCTCATTGGCTGATTTAAAGTGGCATATGGTCCTCGGACGAGATTAACACAAGTCCTGTGGTTCACACAAACTTGGGCAACGCTGATTAAAATCATGAGTGTGACTATTTCGTAATCCCGTCTAGACGGACTGACGCCAAACACTAACACAGACGAAGTTTCACAACAAATTTTGCACATGTGGATTAGAAAGAGGGGTTCCCTACTCCCTACAGATTGAAATTTATTACATTTATTTAATAAAAGAATGCCCAGGAGTTGTACCGTCACACTATTGTCATCGCCTTTTGAAATTAGCGAGTATTTGCCAGTTACTGGGTAATGTATAAAAACAAGCACTTATTATCAAGTGATTCTAGTAGAATATTATCAAGCTTACACACACACACACATTTATATATGTGTACACACATTTATTCCAGTTAATAATCAGGCTACTGGTTATTTGGGCCAGCCACTTTATTGGGACAGTATTCAATAAACAAAATCCCAACAGGGTTACACACAATGTTTTTTCACCTCATAGTTCTGGTCTGCTGATTATTCAGTACAGTAGGAATGTCTCAGTTTTTCTCTTATTAAACCATTTTTTTTTAATATGTAATTTACCCGAATAGACCAGTGAGGTCAACAAACCACAATACATTGTTAACAATTAACAGTACTCGACAACACGTGTATGGTTTTAGACTTTCGGTGTTTGTCCTTGGCGACATAACACATGCCAACTACAGGCACCAAAATCCACAAAAATCCCCTTGAGAGGAATGTTATAAAGTTTTTGATAAAATGCTCTACTAACTCGCATTTAGTGAGATTTTGATGTTTTGGAATAAAAATGCATGGGGAATTTGTCACTTTACAAATTGTATTCATTATTTATCTTTATCTATACCATTAAACATCAAGAGTACTCTACTCCAGTACCGTTACACAGGTAGAGAAAGCTTACCCGAACTCGGTCTTTTGAATCTATGGTAAAATTCTACGTAATTTCATCAGCTTTCCATACTGTGCCCCTAAACTACATTTGTTTGTTACCGTATTCAAACAGCAATTGAAAGTGTTAAACTGTATATGATATAGCTTCATGTGGCTTAATCATAATAAACCGTTCTGTATTAAAATACTGTAACGAGCCCAGTAAACTGTATTTTAGTTTACATTTCAAAGATATTAAATTCGTTATCATTTATTTTCATTCCATTGTTGCCGCCTTGATGTGAAATGTATATAAATTTAACAGATAATGTTTGTAAATGTTATATCAACTTTGAATTAATTTTTCATCCCCATGTAAGATTACTCATTTACTAAAAAATAAATCGACCATTCTTCATACAAAATAGTATAGGAAATGAAGGTCGACAGCTGTGCAAGTTTGTGAGCTATGCAATGTGTTAAATTAAGATTAATGGTACGTAGTAAGTGTTACAAAGCATAGTGGTAAGTGGGTAGAGTCTTTATCTGACTTATTTTGTTTATTATGGTACTTTTTTCATTCAAAAAAAAAAAAACATCGACAACATAAAACATCGAGCACAAAACATCGATGTTAAAAAAACATCGGCTCCAGTAAATCGATGTTAAAAACATCGACATCAATGTCGCATCCCTACTTTGCACGTGGAAGACGCCATTTTGGTCATTCCGAACCACAGAGTACGAATATATATTGCTGTAGCAGTCATATAGGATTTTTTTTTGTCACAGTCATGGGTCCTACCGGGCCTACGTACTATCCCTCTCGGGCTAACTCCCGCCCTGATGTACTGGACATTGCCGCGGTCAGGGGCGTTTATTGCCCGGTCCACGTCTCCGTCATTTCGGAACTGTCCTCGGACCACTGCCCTATCAGTGTGCATATAGCTACCCAGCACGCCACCGTCCGCGACGAGCGGCGGGTAATCGAGTGGGACCGCTTTGGCCCGGCGTTCAGTCGCCGCCTACCAGAGCATATCCCGCTCGACACTACCCAGCATGTCGATGAGGCAGTTGCTGTATTCGACACAGCCGTCGTCTCGGCGGTTGACGTGTCCTCCCGGATGAAGCCGGGGCTCACGCCCGACTATCAGCGGATCCCCGAAGAGGTGTCTCAGCTCGCTAGCGAGAGGAATCGCCTCCGGAGACGCTGGCAGAGGACTCGTGACCCGGCCGACAAGGCTGCGTTCAACAGAGCGTCCGGCAAGTTGCGTCGCGACATGCTGGCGTTCCGTAGACGCAACTGGGAGCTAGCTGTAACACAGATGGATGGCCCTGCCGAGGACCGTAATGTCTGGCGGATTCCCAGTGCCCTAACGGGAAAGCGCAAACGCGCGCCTCTCCCCGCAATGGCCGGACCCGGCGGTCAACCCCTTGGTCGCCCCCTCGAAAAGGCAGAGTTCTTGGCTGATAGTTTAGAGCGTCAGTTCGCTCCCAACCCATCCAAGAACCCGGCCTTCACTGAGCAAATCTGCCGCGAGGTAGAGCGCTTTCTTACGGCCGATATCACAGTCCAGCCGGAGCCCATCTCCCCGGAGGATGTCTCTGAGAGGATTGTTCAGCTCAAGCCCCGGAAGGCGCCTGGCCCGGACGGAGTCATGAATTCCGCCCTCCATCGCCTTCCGGAGCGAGGAACCCAGTTCCTCACTGACCTGTTCAACTCATGCCTCAGACTGGCCTATTTTCCGGTGAAATGGAAAACGGCTACCGTCATCATGATACCCAAGCCGGGAAAGAATTCTTCTCGAGTGGAGAACCTCAGGCCCATCAGCCTCTTGTCCGCGACGTCCAAGGTTTTTGAGCGTCTGATCCAGCGTAGGATCCGCGACCATCTAGAAAGACTAGACGTGCTGATCCCCGAACAGTTCGGCTTTCGTGAGCTGCACTCCTCGACTCATCAGCTGATGAGACTCGTGGAATGCATAACCGAGGCTGGCTGCCAGGGCAAACAGACGGCTGCGATCTTCCTAGACGTAGAGAAAGCCTTTGACCGCGTGTGGCACGAGGGTGTCCTTTACAAACTAACGGAAGTCCTTCTCCCAGACTGCTACGTTCACTTGATCGGCAGCTTTCTGCGAGACCGTAGCTTCCGAGTGAGAGTAGACCACGCTCTCTCTTCGGAGAGGCGTATTACCGCCGGCGTCCCTCAGGGAAGTGTCCTTGGGCCTCTCCTGTTCTCGTTGTTTGTCAACGACACGCCCCGAGTTCCTGGAGTGAAACTGTCGCTGTTCGCGGACGACACTGCGGCTTTTGCCTCAGAGCCGAACGCGAGTTATGCGGCAGTTAAGCTCCAGCGCCAACTCGACGCGTATGTCGGGTGGACCGATGACTGGAGAGTTGCCGTTAACGCTTCCAAGAGCGCCGCGGTAATATTCTCGCGAAAACGCAAGCGGCCTCGGCCGCTTAAAGTAGGCCCCGTCGAGGTGCCCTGGACCAACAGCGTCAAGTACCTCGGGCTCCACGTGGATTCCCGACTCACCTGGCGAACCCATGCTAATTACATCAGACAACGCGCTTCGGCGCAACTCAGTAGACTCTGGCCCGTTCTATCTAATCCGGCAATGACCCCCCGGCTAGGTAAGCTCATAGTCAACACGTACGTGTTGCCGGTGATTACCTACGCCTGTCCTGTTTGGGGATACCTGGCTCGTGGTCATAGAATCACGCTCCAGCGCGTACTCGACCGGGGACTGAAGCTCGCGTGCAAAGTCCCCCGGAGGTACTCTTCTCGTCTTTTGAGGAGAGGACTCGGTGTCCGCTCTCTTGATGACACCGTGAGACGCCTGGCGCGACGATTCTATGTTCGTTCCGACAGAGTGACCCACAATTCCCTCATTGCCGGACTTGGTAAATACACCCCGCGACCAGGTGAGTCCTGGAAGCGACCTCGTTTGCTAGTCCCGGTGGTATAATCCACCAATCGCAGGTCGCTTCAGACCCCCCCCATAAGTAGATAAAAAGTATAAAATGAACTCTACCAGACCCAGTGGCAGGAGTCCTTTCTGAGACTCGGGACACTGCACTACTCGCGACCCGCGGGCCGCGCAACCCCCAGTTGTGTATAGGATTTTTTTGTGAATATATAAAAATGAAAACCTGTACAGTGAGAGGCTGCTACAATATTAATGATGGGAGTAGACGTTTTTTTTATTTTCCACGGCGGAAACAAGAAGCACGGTAAGTACCTTATAAGAAACTTTATTTTTAAGTAGCTTTGATAATTAGTTAAGTTTCCGTAATTGGATAGATTGTGAATATTTTCGGATCACAGTATATGTTGAATATAATTTTGTTGATACCAAGAGTATAAACGAAATCGAAGAGTATATTGTCGATACCTTCAGTTATATCTGTAACGAAGCCTTAAAATTGAAAGACCAGGTATTCACTTTCTGCATTGAATAGACATTTCAACAGGCTTTACTATATTAAATTAGTGCCAGTACGACTAAGTACTAGTACTAGTAGTAGCTGCCATTTAATCTAATTTAAAGAAATTTAATCTATATAAAATAATTATCTTGTTGGTACATCCTCTTCGTTCACTTTTTTAAATATTATATATATAAACTTTCACTATGAACACTTATTTTAGTTTTATTTCCCAAACGTTTCAACGTGGTATAGTCTTCTTCAGTGGGAGTAAATACTGAATCATAGCTTCAGTGATATACTGTGAACATAATGTGATATAACTGTGAATAAATAATTTATATATATTAAATAAATAGTTTATATATATATACTATATAAAATGTGTATAGATTTATTGTAGTAGGCCTATAGTTGTATAACATTATTTTGAAAGGATATTAAGAGATTTTTGGTGTATAGATTTATTGTATCTTAAACAAAACAAGTAAGACGATTGAAGACAGAATATTATTGTATGCCAACAATACACCCTATAGCATATGGGAACTTATTTTCTGGTCAGTTGTAAATTAACAGTAGGCTAGATATTGGTGAGCCTATTTCTTTGTAAGGCTCAGAGTATAAAACGGTTACATAATTTTAATATTTATCACAGTATAATCATTATCAGAGTTAGTAGAATCAAGAGTAGTTCATATCAAACGTGAGCATCTCGCAGCTGAATAAAGGAAAATATATATTAAAGAACTTGTACTTTATTCTTATTAAAGTATATATTATTCTCTGTATGCTGTTGATTAAGGAAAGTAGATTAGTTTTATTTATTTGTATATTGATTTTATAAATTTACATTTTGCTGATTAACTTATTTAAGTTACATTAAAATTTTATTTACTGTGACAATTTTATTTGTAACTTTGTAAATATAGTATATTTTACTTAGTGTTCATTTGGATTGACACGGTTCACATTAATCACATTCCGCTCAATGTTTTCAGAATGTTTATATATCTTTCATAACAATATATACTTATATTTTTTTCTATACACATATTTTATTAATATTTACTTTTGTTGATTTGTAAAGCTCATGTGACAGTAACTGAATTAGTGTCAGTGATTGATACACTTACCTTGCTATGATTTTTTTCAAGTGTATAAAAGTATAATCAAAATCAGCCACATATAATTTTACCAGTTTAGTATAATACACTTGTGTGTTGCAGGTTTCAGCAGTGGGTGGACTTTTGTCAGGACAAAAGTTTTGAAAATATAGTAGGCCGCGTACACAGGATAGTCTGTGAGGACCATTTTACACCTGAGGACTTCATTGGGAACAGACTGCGGCCTACTGCAATACCAAAACTTCGTGGTCCTCCACCCATTGCTGAAGAAGTAATGCAAGTGCCACTTGCCACAGGAGAAGATCAGCCTACTGAGACAAGGAATGAACAAGTTCCGAGTACTTCAACTCCTCTCGCATTATCACCACACACATCCTATCCTACTACCTCATATATTTCTGCTACTTCCACACCTGTTCCTAACTGTAAAAGGAGATTACCTTTTAGCACTCCTAGTCCTGCTGACCAAATATTGACAGAGCCATCTTCTTATTCTGGAGTATGAGGACTCTTATGCTGACCAAAGAGAATTTGATGAACGTTTATCTCACACGGTTACTTCATCAAATCTGTCTTATCAGGTTGATTCACTAACCTTACAAAATATTGCAATGACAAGGTATTCACAGTTGGATACCCCTAGGAAGAAGTTCCTATACAAATATGCAAAGAAAAAGGAGAGTGAAATCAAAAAATTAACTAAGAAGTGCAAGAAAATGAGACGACAAATGCAGAACCTATGTGACCCAATGAATTTAACTGTAAATGCAGTTCATTCTTTGAGTAAGCATATGTCTGCTGCATCTCTTCTTTGCTTGTCTTCTTACTTAAAGTCCTCATGGAAAACACCACGGGCAAGGAGATGGACTGTTGAAGAAAAGACGTTAGCTTTGTCTTTGTACAAAAGAAGTCCAAAAGCTTACACATTATTTAGTAATATTTTGGCACTTCCTTGTAAAAAAACATTGAAACGTCTAGTCAACAAACTTCCTTTCAGCTCTGGGATAAATGATCAAATGTTCGCCACATTGACCCAGCATGTTGATCAATTGAACAAACGGGACAGAATATGTACTCTTACTTTTGATGAAATGTCGATAAGAGAACATTTACAGTACAATTGTTCAAGTGATAGAATTGATGGGTTTGAAGATCTTGGACACAAAGGTAGGACTGGACGTGTTGCTAATCATGCCCTTGTGTTCATGGTTCGTGGGCTGTTTCGGATGTGGAAGCAACCTGTTGCTTACTACTTCAGTCACAGTAGCATGAGATCAGACATACTTGCTGAACTTATATTTTTCATCCTTGACGCTTGTTGTAAAGCTAGTCTTTACGTTGTTGCTACTGTATGTGACATGGGAGCAACAAATATTAAGGCTTTGAAAATTATGGGTTCAGCAAACTCAGAGCATCCCTATTTCCTTTTCAACAACAGACCCGTCTTTACCATCCTTGACCCTCCTCACCTCCTTAAGTGTACAAGGAACTTGTTTCTTAAATATAATATTAAATGCCATGTGGAGACTGGAAGTCTTGCATTTGATGGAGAGGCTAAGTGGGACCACATAAAAACAGTGTTTCACTGGGACAAAGGTGTTGCAATTTTCCGGCAGCTCCACCATCTGACAAAACAACATGTGCAGCCATTGGGGAGTCAGAAAATGAAGGTGCGTCTTGCAGCACAGGTTCTGAGCCATAGAGTTGCTGCATGTATTAACTCTGCAGTGTCATGTGGTAAGTAAAACTATTGAGGTGACAAAAACTATAACTGTATAGCAAAATTCCATTTTCCCATAAAAATAACGGTTTTCAACAAGCATACATTTTGAATAGAAATTTGATATTATTTTGACAGCATTTATTCCACCAGTTACAACTATTAACACTTATGAAATGTAAAATTATTTTAGTATAATATATTCTTATTGAAAAGTTATATTTAATTAATAATGTAATCTATAGAAAATTGAAGAATTTTTTATATCTAGCAAAAATAATTTTAGAACAAATAACTTGTTTTTACCAAATTCAAGTCAACTTTGTAATGTACATGGAAGCAGGAACTTTTATATGAAATATTAAAGGGCATAAACTGTCTAATTTTTTGCATGTGTGTTGTGTAGTACTGACCATAAAAGAGTTTATAAAAATATGGTAATGGACCTCAGTTCCTTACAATATATGTAATTAATATGATACAAAATTAATTATTTCTGTATAAGTATTGACATAATTTGATTTATTCTATTTGATTTTTTCTTATCTATTTTTAATCTTTGTTATTTTTTAGGAATTGTAGAACCTTCTGCAATGACAACTGCAGCATTTGTCAAAGAGTGTGACAACCTGTTCGACTCTTTCAATGGCTGCATCAAAAACAAGTCAGGAAAACCTCTTCGGTCTCCACTTAGTGATGACAGCATACACATGGCATTTTGGCAGCAGGCTGTACACTTCGTCAACTCGTGGCACTTCCAGAGGCCAGATCGGCGGACATTTAGGCCACCTTCACAGGAAGGCTGGCTGACAACCATAAATGCAGTAATGCAATTGTGGAAGTCAGTCAGGGAAGAATGTGAAGACATTCGATTTTTATCAGTCAGATGTCTGAATCAAGATCCACTGGAGAATGTTTTTGGTTCTGTTCGAGCGAACTGTGGAGCCAATAATAATCCTACTGTGCCACAGTTTGTTGATGCTCTTAAGACCTGCATCATCAATGGGCTTGCATTTCAGAATCTTAAAAATGCTAACTGCCTGGATGATGATGCAGATCTTTTAAGTAATCTTCAAACTTTCCTTGGTTCTGACATTCTGACTGATAAACGCAGCGAATTTACTCCATACACTGCTGACACCAATTCTGTTACTTGTGACAAAGAGCCTGACGTCTCATTTAATGTGAATGGGTTGTCCACAGCGTATGTAAGTGGATTTACTGCCAGAAAACTTTTAGGCAATAGTACATGTGACGACTGCAGAGCAGGTCTCTGCTCCAATGACACAAATAAACTTTCTCATCTGGGTATTCTATTCAGAGAGTACACTGAGGGCACAGAAACACGGCTTACATATCCATCAGAAAATTTGGTTACCTGTGTTTCTCAATGTGCTAACGTTGTGGATGAAATACTGGATGAGAAATGCTATTTGGACAAGTTGACAGAAGTCGTCATGTGTGCAATTACACAAAAAGTTAGTTTCACATGGCTAATGAACTGCTGTGAAGTCCATTATGAAACAAACTTGCAACATTTTTTAAAAGTTATATTTAAAACATGTGTTAGGTGGTGGGTTACAAGAAGAAATAATGAAATGAACAACAAATAAATTTGTACATGTTTTAAATATTTATATTAATTTTATATGAAATTTAATTAACGTAATATATTCATTAATGGAAAGATGGTATCTGCAACAAATGATATGCTGTACTTTTTAATGTGGGTATTAAATTCTGAGAGTACAGAGTCTAACGTATCCATCAAAAAATTTAGTCACGTGTGTTGCTCAGTATTCAGGTTTGTGGATAAAATACTTGATACAGACATGTAAAACATTTGTAGACTCCTATAAAATATGTATAGTCTCATGGTGCAGACATAAAAACAATTGTTTAGCTGAAACAAAAAGGTATGTTAAAAATCACTAAATAATTGACCAATAATTTATTATGACAATGTTTTGCTTTGGTGTAAGGATGGTCTCTGCTCTGTAAGGATTAGTGTTGTTCAGTGTGTTAATCTTGTGAATGAAGTACTTTACGTCAGTATATCAATTTAATTGATTATCAGAATTGACAAATGTACTATTCAGGAACAATTTAGGTTTTAAATTCATATTGGGCTTCTATGCAGTTCATTAATCTAAAGGTTTTCTGGGTCTTTTGCCAATAAACTTCTTAGTCTGATGATTTCTATATTTCAAAATAATGTTTATGTTAATATATATGTGTATAATTTCAAACTGTCTGTAGTGTATAGCTGTTAGGTCTTGTACATATTGTGTAGTGTTTATAGATTTTTGTTGAGTTTTGCATATAAGTGATAGAACTGAAATTTGAATGTATTGTGTTATGTTTTGTGAATTTTAATTGATTAAGTTTTTTGATGATAAACTTCAAGTCTGTTCATTTGTATGATATTTCAAAATAATGTTTGGGTTTATATATTTGTATTATTTCAAATTATTCTGTAGTGATTAGCTGTTAGGTCTTGTACATAATGCGAAGTGTTTGTAGATTTGTTTGACTTTTGTATGTAACTAGTAGAACTGGAATTTGAATGTATTATGTGTTGTCATGTATTGTGAATTTTTATTGATTAAGTTTTTTGATAATAAACTTCAAGTTCTGTTGTTTATAATAAACTTCAAGTCTGTTCATTTGTATAATATTTCAAAATAATGTTTGGGTTTATATATTTGTATTATTTCAAATTGTTCTGTAGTGGTTAGCTGTTAGGTCTTGTACATAATGTGAAGTGTTTGTAGATTAGTGTTGAGTTTTGCATATAAGTGGTACAACTGAAATTTGAATGTATTATGTGTTAGTCATGTTTTGTGAATTTTTATTGAGAAAGTTTTTTATAATACAGTTCAAGTCTGTTCATTTGTATAATATTTCAAAATAATGTTTGCGTTTATTTATTTGTATTATTTCAAATTGTTCTGTAGTGATTAGCTGTTAGGTCTTGTACATAATGCGAAGTGTTTGTAGATTTGTTTGACTTTTGTATGTAACTAGTAGAACTGGAATTTGAATGTATTATGTGTTGTCATGTATTGTGAATTTTTATTGATTAAGTTTTTTGATAATAAACTTCAAGTTCTGTTGTTTATAATAAACTTCAAGTCTGTTCATTTGTATAATATTTCAAAATAATGTTTGGGTTTATATATTTGTATTATTTCAAATTGTTCTGTAGTGGTTAGCTGTTAGGTCTTGTACATAATGTGAAGTGTTTGTAGATTAGTGTTGAGTTTTGCATATAAGTGGTACAACTGAAATTTGAATGTATTATGTGTTAGTCATGTTTTTTATTGAGAAAGTTTTTTATAATACAGTTCAAGTCTGTTCATTTGTATAATATTTCAAAATAATGTTTGCGTTTATTTATTTGTATTATTTCAAATTGTTCTGTAGTGATTAGCTGTTAGGTCTTGTACATAATGTGAAGTGTTTGTAGATTAGTGTTGAGTTTTGCATATAAGTGGTACAACTGAAATTTGAATGTATTATGTGTTAGTCATGTTTTGTGAATTTTTATTGAGAACGTTTTTTATAATACAGTTCAAGTCTGTTCATTTGTATAATATTTCAAAATAATATTTGCGTTTATATATTTGTATTATTTCAGATTGTTCTGTAGTGATTAGCTGTTAGGTCTTGTACATAATGTGAAGTGTTTGTAGGCTTGTTTGACTTTTGTATGTAACTAGTAGAACTGGAATTTGAATTATTATGTGTTATGTAATATTTTATAAATTTGCTTAGTTAATTCTACTCACTGTATGTTTTTTTTTGTAATTTAAAATGTTTTTGAGTAAAAATAAAAATAAAATACTTAAATTTGTTTTTCCTTGATTTTTACCTAAGTGTTTATCAACTATTTGTGACCTTATGTCAATAAAATGCACAGTGGTTTTCAAAAACAAATGATTAATATCCTTGAAACCAAAGGCAATTAAAGTGTATTTTCATTAAATCAAAGTAAAGACATTTTCAATTATTTGTAAACAAGTGTTTATTAAAAGATAAATTTGTATGAACGTTTTATACACAGAATGTTTTGTTGATGCCACATGTACTTAAAAATTGTAAAAACCTAATTACTTTGTTGATGTAACTAGTACAGTTAATGGTTTGTAAATGTAAGTTTTCTAATTTTTTAATTCACTTTTCATGCATTTGCTTACTAAATTTTGATTAAAATGTTTTTTTAGACATTTTACATGTCTACCTTGAAACACTGTAATTATTATTTTTTTAACATTTTTCTGTAATTACAATGACATGAAAATATGTCTGATGAAACTAAACGTTTAAGAGTAATTTCAAATAAAGCCTAGCAGCATTTCCTTTTTTAGATTTCCCGCCTATGCAGCAGAGGATAATACAGTATACTGGAGTCACGTGACTATACTGCATTATCATTTAGCTCCACTTAGTTGACAGCCAAGCCACCACGAGCGCTAGAAACTTCAGTCAAAATTTTAACATTGGCTTTCCCCTCTCTATATATTCGTACCCTGTGGTGCGTAGCTAGCTCTCTCGGCGTTCGGTGCGCCGAATCTTTCGCTGTCATTTTTGTCGACATTCAATGTAGGCTTTAGGCCTTACATTCTCGCTTATGGCCGACTAGGCCCGATTCATGCTTATCTAAATTTATAATATTTCGCAACACGCAGTATCAGCCAACTTCATTTCAACAAATACATCTGTAATGTAACTAAGTCGGACATTAAGATTTATTCAAATACAGTCCACCTCTTATCATTTTCTTCCTGCAGAATCAATGCATTTATTACATATCACTTTCAACTAATATGGAAGACCAGCCGACAGAATTTTTTAACTCAAGAAGCTTACATTTAGCCCACTTGGGCCCAATTCATTAATTTTCTTGTCCACACTTGCTGCATCATTATTCTCATTTAACATTTTTTGGTCGCTCCGGCCCTGGATTTTCCATTCAACATTTTCTAACAATACTTCTGGCCATCACGGGCGAATTAGCACGTCAGCTAATACGACCGTGGCGTGACTTGCATCGTCATTTTGCTCGTCATCTTCAGACAACATATTAGCAAGTGCCTGCCAGCTACAGTGCTTACTCAAAGTGGTCATCTCTGCCAGCTGTTTACCATCTTCACCAAGGAGCCGACGCTGCAGGACATCAACAGCAAGGTATCGCCAGCAACAGTAAAAAGGTGCGTAAAATGTCTGAAGAAGGCCTCAAAGTGCTGACCAGAAAGAGGGGCGGATTAAAATCCGCGATAGTGCGGATACAATCCGCGGTAAATTCATTTGACATAACTCTAAGTACGAAACATTTTCTAACTGTAAGACTGGAAAGTCTCAAAAGCTTGGCCTCGAAGTACGACGAGGTGCAGTCTGAGATAGAGCTTATCAGTAAAGACGCGAGCGTTGCTCAGGCAGACCGAGTTGAGGTTGAAGAAATGATATACTCAACTGAGGCAAACATTTTACAACTACTTGACACTTTTAATACTCAGACTGTGCCTCCCGTATTATCGACGCCCATGCAATTAAAGCCGATAAGTTTGCCCTGCTTCTCAGGCAACATACTTGAGTGGCAACATTTTTATTCAATTTTCACTGATTTAGTGCATTCAAGATCTGATTTAACACCAGTGCAAAAACTGCATTATTTGCATTCCTCTGTGAAGTGTGAACCATTGGATTTAATTAAATCATTACCTATTTGTAAAGAAAATTATGCAATAGCGTTGAACTTGCTGTCCGAAAGGTATAACAACCCATTTATATTAGCTAAGTACTATGTACAAAACCTACTTCAGGTTAAGTCCACAATAAAGGACTCGGTCCAAAGTTTGGCGGAGTTTACGAATACAATAACGTCTTCCGTTAATTCACTGGCAGCAATGAAGCTGTCAGTGAATTCATTTGAATTTATCACCATACAGTTGCTCTCCACCAAACTTGACCCTATTACTTTAAAACTTTGGAAGGAGTCAATAGACCCTGACAACTTGCCTAGCTTTCAAGACTTTACGCATTTTTTAAACTTACGCAGACATCTGTTAGAAAATACAATGCCTATTGAACCCGGACAGCAATTCAACAAACTTAATGTAAAACCTAACAATAAATTTGAGAAGTGTAGCTTAAGAAATACTGCTGGCAGCAATACCTTTAAGAGCTATCACGCAGCGGCAAATCATTATTCATGCGTGTGTTGTAAATCTGACCACCCGCTTTACATATGTAATAATTTTCGTATATTAAGTGCCGCTGAGCGGGGGCAATTGGTTGCAAATCATAAATGCTGTATCAACTGCCTTAGAGCAGGTCATCTGATAGCTAACTGTAAGAGTAAACAGGTCTGTAAAATTTGTTCAAAAAGACACCACACATTGCTGCACGCAAATTACGTGCCGAAATCAACAGCTGCCAGCAGCAATTATTGCTCACTTAAATTACAGTGCAAAAACAATGTTCTTTTATCCACAGCGGTTGTATCTGTCGTTGATCAGGCTGGCAACAGGCATAGAGCTAGAGCGCTTCTAGACGCCGGTTCACAGATCAATTTCTGTACAAAATCATTTGCAAAAAGGTTACACCTTAAATTAACCAAATCTAATATTCCAATCACAGGAATAAACAACACAGCGTGTTGCGCAACTGATATTGCTTCTATACGTATTATTTCTCGCTATCAGAGACATAGTTTCGAGGCGAAATGTGCCGTCTTATCTACTTTAACTCACAATCTGCCTTCAACCTCGTTTGATATCAACCAATGTAGAATTTGTTGCAATTTGAGCAATTTAGTTTGTAAACACCAGGTAGATCGAATTTGTTTTGTGCTTTGTGTGTGTTTTGATAGCGTGTGTTCTTATTATTTTGAATGTTCATTGCTTTTTTCACAGCACTTAATAATTATTATTTAAGGTACTTTCACTTGTGAAAAACTTACTTGTTGTTATTTCCTCAAACATGAAGAAGGAGAATACAACTCCGAAACAACGTTTGAGGAAACAACAACAAGTATGTTTTTCACAAGTGAAAGTACCTTAAATAATAATTATTAGTGTGTGTTCTGTTTTGTTAGTAGTTTTGTAAGTGATTCTGTATCCTGCTTTTTTGAATTTGTGGGCTATTTTTTCAATTTGTTTGTTGATGTATGTTAGTGTTATGAATTTGTTGTTTTCTGTCTTTGTCTGTTGTTTGTTTTGTATAGGAGTTTATTGACTATTGTTCTGTCGTATCCGTTGGATTCTGCTAGGTATTTTATCGTGTTTAGTTTGTCTTTGTAGTCTTTTTCCCCCTATATAAAATACGTGTACTAGCCGTTTGGTTTGCCTACGCTAGTAAGAGCACAGTTCCCCTCTACTCAGCGTCAGCAAACTGACTTCTACAAAAGCTGTAGTTTCAAGTGTTCAAGTGTTTATTAATAACTTCCCCTGTAAATATATCCCACATAAATAATTTTTGTATTCAACAAAAAAAAAGACTATTAAAAGTATGGTAAGGTGATTAAAAATGTGAGAACAAGCAGTGTTGAAAGTTAAAGAAATAGCAAATTTTATTATGTACGAAAACAAAATTTTTATTAGTTATCCAATAATAAATTTATGTATTTAGCACATTAAAACTAAATACACAAGTACATAAAGTGAACTTAAACGTAATGTTTGCTATATGAAAACACAATTGGCTTAGTTTAGGTATAAATACATGTACCGAAATAATAATACAAAAGGCATATGCCAAGTTTTTTGTCAGTCTAATGATAGCTGGTGGCTTTACAATTCAACACCTGACTATGCTTATCTGTGTGCAGTGTTTGTGTGTTATCTGACTTCCTGTCGCCAGACTGTTGCAGTTATCTAACGTTGCAGTTAGATAATTCAATAATTATCTTGCTTTTGTTTTAATAGATTCAACTTTGGTTCTGTCGACCAATTTATTTCAGATATGGAACGTTTTCTTATACAAACTGATAATGAAAGTATTCTTTTAGCCTACACTAATCATCCTTCTACAAATGTATTCAAGAAATAAGCAAAATCTTTTGTAATGTACATATAGTATACCATAGTGTACATTGTATTTTAAAACCACACATTTCACATGGAATGATTGACATGTTATATTTTTCGGAATGTTCCATTTCTTAAATGGTTGCTACTCGTTACCTGTATATCTTTTGTTGTTTTGCCGCGTAGCCCTAAGAATAGGTAGGTACTGTATTCTTAGACCTTATTAAGTTTACTTTTACAGCGTTACTTTCACTTACATTTAGTTTGAATCTGCCATCTGTCTGTTAGTGTGCAGTCTACTGTATTTAAAATTCATAAAATATCAGGCATCAAACGTTAAATCTTAACGATTTATGAAAAAGTACGATTAACTTGGGCTTTAGGAAGCGGTACTTCTAATTCAACAGTGTCTAAGAAATACTGTTTATCGCCATTTGAATTATAACATTAGATTTAAATTTACTCAAGCTTCTGTGCACTACAGTGAACTGTAGTGAATTACAGGTAACTTAATTATTTTAGTGTATAGCCTACTAAACATAAATGTTAATTTATATGATTAAATTTTGTAGTTATGCATTTGCTTAGTTAATTTATTTTTTGAAATTAAATTCTGTAATTCATACATCTTTTTTTTAATTTTTTTTTTGTCAATATGAAGCCTATCTCTTTATGGAAATATTTTCTGTATTTTGCGGGGAAAACGAATATCGGTTACAAGGAAGAAATTTACGCGTTCGTTATAAACAAATTCCACAGGATTTGCTTCTAAAGTAAATGGTAATATGATTTTGTTATGAATGCGTGAATGCATTGAGAGAGCAAGAGACGAGCTAAATGGCAGGGGGGTAAGGGACTAATGAGACGAGGTAATGTTCTCAGCTTAGAGATTACAACACCCCTACTTAGCCTACCGTAGTACCCGGCCTGCTTCTCCCACCTTACCCAATGCTCGATCTTTGAATCACGGCCAGACAGTAGTACCTACCGCATTTAAACCACATGCGTTTCTGTTTTTAACATTTGAAGTTATAATTATACCTTATTAAATAGTGCGTCTTACATTTTATTTACGTTGTAAGTTATTTAAACGATACGCATTATATTTGAAATTATAGTTATATATTTTAGAATAGTTTCAATGTTGGTTTAATATATTTTCTACAGTGTCGGTTTGTATAATAAAAAATGTTTTAGCAAAACCTTTTTCTTCCCGGTTGTTCAACAAAAAAACTGAAATGATAAAAATTGGTAAGCCGGCCCCGATTCTTTTAAACTTAACTCAGCTATCTGGAAAGTTTACTAAGCATTTCCAGTCTAGTATGTACCCTACAGCAAATATGAGTGGTTGGCTGGTAGTGGTGAACTAAATGCACTATTTTGCTGGTATCGTTTGTTGTATGGAAAGGACAGGAACACTAGCTGGATCAAGACTGGATTCAAACATTTAGGAAACCTAGTTGAATTTATTGCCGGCCATAAAATTACTGTGAATCATCTTCCTTCATCATTGTGTATTGGTGCTTCCGGTCAGAGTAGAATAGAAACTGCGTTAGATGACCAACTTAAATCGGAGATATCCGCTCTGGTTAAATCTAGTCGATGAAACCAGAGATATTTCAAATAAACCATAGTGCTCTATAGTTATGCATTATTCGTATAATGGAGAAGTAAAAAAGAGATTTTTAGGATCCAATGATGTAAGTTGTGATTGACATGCCCAGGCTCTTGCAACGCTCATTCGTCAGTTTCCTGACTGAATTTGATGCAGTGAAAAACTAGTTGTTCAAGTCTACGATGGGGCGGCAACAATGGGGAAATTTTAATTGGAGTAGAGACCATAATTAAAAGAACTAATCTGCAAGCTCTGTTTGTCCATTTATATGCTCATGTTTTAAACCTTGTTGTGTCTCAAAGTGTTAGGCACCTGAGTGGAAAATATTTTGTAACATACTTAGTGGTATTGCAGCCATTTTTTGAGATCTTCGAAACGGACTTAATTTTTGTATGAGTTTGTGCAGCTATGACCGGATCTGTGCCCAATGAAGTGGAATTATTCCTCTAGACTTGTAAATACCATGTACAGGAACAGCCGTCAATTGTGTGACATATTCAATGCCACGTTAGATCACCTTGAAGATATCGAGTCTGATATTTTAGCTCCCATTAGTGAATTTTTTTCAGTGTTAGAGACAAAATATTTTCGATAAAATATTTTCATATACAGATGACAGACTCAAGCCAGTGACATTTTGTACTGCCGAAAGAAAATTGCAGAAACTAGACAAAGTATAGTATCTCTCCGTGATGACTTTGAAGGCGTTTTTCAGCAAACTCTATATGTAGGAGGGGAGCCATCACAGAGAAGGAATGTGAACTACAAGCATATTTATTGTGACCGTTTGATAACATTGACAATCACTTGTATACACGGTCTGAAGATTATCTTTTTTAAAGCCTTTTGAAAACATTTGGCAAATTCTTTGACAGTGTGCGTTTATAAAACGAAATTATTGTGTTGTACAGTAGTGAACAGTTTGAAAGGAAAAGTATATCCGATCTATTAAAGCTTTACAGCTATTAAACTATTAAACTCTAATACGTTAAATGTTTGTATATTTAAGGAAAATGTGTTTACGTCCAGGAGAGTTGTTAGTATGCTTCAACAATGTATTAGTGTGTTTATTCGAAAAAGTTGATATTTTACCACTGGAAATGTGCTATTACAGTATTTATATTTTCGGACAAGTGGTTTAAGAAGAATTTGCACCTCAAGTTAAAGTCTGTATTGTGCCAGTGTTTTTAAAATATTAATAACTCGATTTAGAAATTTCGAACCGTGGGGTATACGTGTTCTATGCACTCTGTGTTGAACATAATATTTATCATGCTATAAAAGATTAAGATATTAGACTCAGTAGCGTAGCTAGGCTTTTAGGTGCCCGGGGCAAGAAGATCGTCGGCCGCCTCGCATTCACAATTAAAAGGGGACAAAAGAGCAAAAATGAAAGCCCCCTTTTGTGAACAAACTACTTAATAAATGCAAATGTGTAGATTTTTGTATGAAATCAAGTCCAGGAAACGTATTAAGAATATTTGTTAAGTGGAAATTAATAAATTACACATTATAATGTTACTGCTATTCAGTTTGTATAAATTTATTAGTAACAAATGTAGACTATAAAAAATGTAGTAATATAGAAGTGTTCTAATAAACTTGCAGATTCCTTGTAGGTCAAAAGCGCATTATCAAAAAAATATCCTAAAGCAACATGAAGTTAAACTAAGACTACATTAAAAGGAACAAGATAAATCACTTACCATTACAAGTTAATGGTTCCGTCTTCTATTAATAAACACTTAATATTTAATAAATCTTTAAAACTATACATTTTAAAATGTAACTTTTCTTGTCTTAATTGCTGCAAGATTGGTTATTAAATCACTATAATCTAAAGACGAAGTAATGTCGTTTCCAATTGAAAGTATTACTCGATTTGATACACTCTCTTAAGATATTGTTGATCGCAGGTACGATTTAATCAATATAAGTTTACTAAATGATCTTTCACGAGAAGACACAGACACTGGTAAAGTAAGAAAAAATGTTTAAAGCTGTTGCTAGTGTTTTGTAGGCTTCTAATTCCATTGAAGAAATGTATTATAGCAGTCCCTGAGGTGTAAATTCCATTTGTACTCTGTTAACGTTTGCCCTGTATAATAAACTTATGACGTCTTTCAAGTCACTGAACAATTCTACACTGTTTAGGTCATATAGATACAGTTTTACAAGCACTGTGAACTTAATATTGATTTGGGAAAGCTGTTCCTTAAAATGTATATCCCCATTTACGAACGCCTCAAATTTACCTAGGGACCCAAAGCATTTTTTAACTCTTTTATGTTAGAGAAACGGCTTGGAATTTCAACTGACAGTTTGTCCAAAATTTCTATTAGAGAACGTCGCATTTCTTGCTGAACGGGTAAAGCAGTCGTCTGCATACTTCCCTGGCATCGTGCTCTTCCTTCTCATCCTTTTTGTGATACAGATACCCCATTCATTACATACCTGCTCTGCCTTAGAAATGATATTGTCAGCTCGTTTAATTTGTCCGTTAGCTTCTCCAGAAGTGTCATTGCTTGAATAAAGCTTATTCCTTTGGTCTGAAAGTTTTTATGGAGTTTGCCAATAGAAGAAAGAATATCTGTCTATGAAAAGAGCGAGGTCACAAAATTAATCGCATTAATTAATAATGCTGCATCTTCCCTCGTATCAATTGTTTCAGTCATTGTATCTCTCAGTTTCTCCAGTGCAGCGATCACTTCATCTAGCTGAATGGATATTGCTTTAATGGCATCTGCTTTTGAACTCCACCTGCTATCACAGATCCTTTTAGAGTATTATTTACGAAATCTTTAACAACACTGTATCTGTAAGTGGAACAGGAGAAGGTGAATAGATGTTCTACTGTCCTAAAAAATGTCACTGCCTGAACATTGACATAAGCTGCATGAACTCCAACCAAGTTAAGTGAATGGTTGTCACAGGGAACAAACACAGCTAGTGGATTCAAATCTAATATTCTCTTCTGAACTCCTGAATGGATACCAGCCATTGTTGCTTGATTGTCATATGACTGACCTCTGCAATCGCTAAGATTCAATCCATCTCTCTCAAGTTTACTCATAACAGCTTGTGTAATCCCCTCCCCTGTTTTCACTCCTAAAGAAATACAATCTATGAAGGCTCCCTGTATATCAACAGAGTTGCGTTTAGTTTCAACAAATCTTATAATCTGGGACATTTGTTCTACATATGCAGCATATAGTGTTGTGTCAAATATAATACTAAAGTACTTCGCCTTCTTACATGCAGTAATAATATATTTGCCCACTCTTTCTCCTAACAGGCTTATTAATTTATTTTGAACAGTTGGCAAAAGATACAATATAAACCCAGATTTACGAGAGACTGAATCCAAATGAGATCTCATGACAGGGTCAAATTTAGCCAAGTATTTTAAAAAAGCGAGAAATTTTCCAATTTTGGTCGTTAGTAATTGACTCTCAATGACTTCTCAGTGCCAGATTTTGTTGTGCAAGAGTTTGTACTATGGCAATGACACGTTCAGGGATTTCTTTCCATGTCTTAGCTGCTTTACTCATTTGTTCCTAAAGTAGATCATCAATAAGTACCCCTTTGTTTAAAGAACATTCCAATTCCTTTCATTCAAAAAACGCAGAGCGATGAGCAGGACTATTTTCATGATCCTAAATACAGGGCTTTCACTTTTGCCATGATGAAAACCCATTTTCACTATTGAAATGGCTTCTTTGATAGTTTTTTGTGGAAATAAAGCGTAACAAAAGCAAAATAGAGACTTTTCGTTGGATAAAAACACTTCCACATGCGATTTACCTTTTTGCCATTTTGCAGGGTTTTATCAAACCAATACTTGTTTAAGGATCATCCAGCTTCGTCTTCAGGAAAATGGTTGTCCTTGTTCTGCAGCTGAGATGTTCCTCTATTCTCCATTGCATCTCGGAAGGATTAAGATATCTCGCTTGGTCAAGCTACCATATCTTGTAGAGCAGCACCGGGAACACGGTTTACATTGTCGCTACTAATGCTCTCTCCCTCATCACCTGTAATTTGAATACTGGACGATGCCACATCCTCCATGGTATGCCTACTAGAACCAACTGCATCTAGTAACTGTACTTTGACACTTTCACAGTTCGAACTATTTACGTCGTTAATGTTACTGTATTTATCAACAGCATCCATTTTATGATCACAAATTGATACCTTGTTAATTGTAATAGTTTGACACTCAGGGTTCAATTTTTGTTGAATAAAAGACTTCATAAACTCTTTGGAACTTTTTGTGGTTCTTAATCTTTCTTCCCTCCTCTTCCGAAACTGGTCGCCATTGAGTTTACTTCATTTCATATCAGCTTCAAATAAAATTTAAAAAAATCGATTTTCAATAATAGTAGTAGTATGATGGCATACACGTGAAGTATTATAGTTATACCCACAAGACACACAAACTAAAACAAACAGCACACTCAAGATGCTCTTCAATAACTGATGATCAACACGTTCGCTGCGTTGAACTGGGAAGAATTGTTCATACGTAGCCCACGTAATGTTTTTTTTAATAAGTTAGCAAATAATATATTTGTCTGTATATGAATAGCAGTTAAGATTATCTATACAAACCTACTACTGTATGATTATTAGTTCTTCTTTCCAGCACAACAACTTACTACAAAATCACTAAAAGTTTGTTATCATAATGAACCGTAATTACGATGCTTGAGCATAAATATACTAATACTATTTATCATGCAATGCTTATGACAACAGACAAGCTGGCTGATTATGTTTCTTTTATGAAAGGAATAGTCATATCAAAGGAACCAAGTTGTTTGTAGTTTTATAAACTGAATAAAAAATTCTTCAATCTATGCTCACATTGCCGCCCTCCCGGCTATGGCGCCTGGGTCAGTTGCTCCCTTGGCCCCCACCTAGCCATGCCTCTGAAGACTTAATAATGGATCTTATACCTAAAATTCAATCATAATCATGTGTGCCACCTACTAACAGGAAGACAGATTAGTAGGTAAGCCACTATAGGTTAATTTTAATTATAAATTGGGCTTCCGCTATCTTTTTGAAACTTAATTAGGCCTACAGATATAACTCAGCTTCACCAAAATTTTTACCCACCGCACGCCACTGATAAACACACATACATACACACATGACTATAAGTACAATAATAATAGAGTTCTACTACAGATGTGTATAATTTTGTTTCCTTATGCCTGTTTTGCAAGTATAGTCTGCATCATAAGAGGATTACAATTAAATTAATGTAAAATTGATTTTTATTTCAATGAATGTGTTACTTAAAACTACAAATATTATAAAAATAAATAAAACCAAAAACAGTAAACTTTCTAATATAATGATCGAAACAGTAGACTGTGTCAACAAACATTACTGTACTTGGAATATTTAAATTAAAATACACACTGATTATATGTGAATTTAAGTATAATCCTCAGTTGATGTAGGATAAGGAGGGTATTATTATTATTATTATTATTATTACTACAATTTACAAACAATATGTATGAGGGGTGTTTGGTAAGTCAATGCTAAGTCAAAGATGATGCTCGTAGGACATAGATGACATAATTTTTAGTTTCCTGCACCTCCGCTAGGAGCGTACACCACATTTGAGTCACATACATTCACAATTCTATTGTTACCAATCATTTGAATTGATCAAGTATTGTGATTTGCAAAAAATGGATGAAAGAGAATTTCGTCTGTGATGAAAGATTACTTTTTGAAAAACAAAACCACACAAGAAACTAAATCCAAGCTGGATAAATATTATGGTGAGTCAGCTCTATGCAGTGGCATAGCTAGGCTTTTTGGCACCTGGGCCAAGGAGATCGTCAGCCGCCTCGCGTTCACAATTAAAAGTGGACAAAAGAGCACAAATGAAGGCCTATCCAGTGAACAAAGTACTTAATAAATGCAAATTTGTAGATTTTTGTATTAAAGCACGTTCAGCAAATGTCTTAAGAATATTTGTTAAGTCAAAATTAAGAAAATACACATTATAATACATGTTATAATATTATAACTACCATCATAGTTATAATTCAGACAAGAAATCAGGTTCAGCCAATATCAGTCAAGACAGGATACGTGAAGATGTAAACAAATATATTGCATTCACTATTGTCTTACAACTGAAATTGCTCTGTGTAATTAAAATAATACTAGCTAAAGGCTGAACAGCAACAATAAAGTATCAAGCTTGTGCAGAATAGGTAAACGGAATTATGCAAACCGGAATACTGCACATAATAGAAGACAAAGTAAAGACATAATGTATAACGGACGGCTCAGAATATTTAAATAACTCTGTTCAATTTCAAAAGCAGACAAAGCTGACCGAAATAATGACACTATAGTGGCCATTGAAATATCTAATTTTATGAAGATTTTTGAAGTAATGAAGATTTAACTTGGAATAAAAGAGAAAGTTGTCATATAATAAAAGTGTACATGCAAACAACAAGTGCTTTTGATAAAATAATTACTGAAAAACTTGCACTTTAGAAGATTTATTCATAAAAAATATTTTATATATAACAAATTTTGTTAATCGTGATGCATGAATTTAGTATAAAGGAAGAAGAGATATCCAGCCGGCAGGAATTGTATATGACTACGTGATAACCTCATGGCATACTGCGTTTCGGGTTGAGCAACAGCAACTCAACCGTCTATATTTTCAGAAGCACAGACGGTTTAGATAATTTTCATATCAACAGATTGTACGTCGAATAGTGGATATTTTTGTGAAGTCATTAAATATAAACTCGCGGATTATAACATTTAATGTACTTTACACTATATTCTGAAAATGTAGGAGATCATTAATGGAAAGAATACTTGTTGAAACAAATAGACGTGCGAAGAAGGAAGACGTCTCCAACGTACGGAATCTCTCAGAGCAACAACTGACGGATTAGTGAAGAAGACAAATGGGAGAACAATTTTTTCAAGTCTACGCTCACTTTCCCGCCCTCCTGGCTATGTCACCCGGGGCGGCTGCCCCCTTGGCCCCCCTAGCTACGCCTCTGGCTCTTTGGACTAGAACAGTTTACAAATGGTTTGATTATTTTTGAAATGGTGACATAAGCACAAACGATGCTGAACGTTATGGATGGCCTGTTGAGGTTACAACTGCAGAAAATATTGAAAAAATGCATGATATGGTAATTTATGACAGAAGATTGAAAGTGTGTGAAATTACTAAGACAATAATCATCATATTTTACACAAACATTTACAATAATGAAAACTGTCTGCAAGATGAGTAATATGTTTGCTCACAGTTGACCTAAAGCGTGATCTTTGCTCATTTCTAAGCGCAGTTTGAAGCTATTTCAACGTAATCAAGAAGAATTATTGCACCATTTCGTAACACTTGAAACTTGGATACACCACTACATCCTGCTGCAATGCGAGAGGACTGCGGCATAGAACCAAGTGAGAGGTCAGCCATTGAACATCACACCATGGCTCGTGCGGAACACTCATTGCCACAGCAGCCAGAGGCGTAGCTAGGGGGGACCAAGGGGGCAGCCACCCCGGGCGGCATAGCCAGGAGGGTGGCAAAATGAGCATAGACTTGAAAAATTTGTTTTCTGTTTATAAAACACCAAACAACTTGTGTATTTGATATGACTATTCCTTTCATAAAAGAAGAAGCATAACCAGCCAGCTTGTCCATTGTCATAAACCTCCCGTGATTAACAGTGTTAGTCTATTTATACTCAAGCATCGTAATTACGGTTCATTATGATAAGGTAAATCGCACTTGGATGTGTTTTCTCTAACTAAAAAAATCTCTGTTTTGCTTTTGTTGGACTTTATTTCCACAAAAAACTATTAAAGAAGCCATTTTAATAGTGAAAATGAGTTTTTGTCATGGCGAAAGTTAAATTCAGGATCATGAAAATAGTTGTGCTCATCGGTCTGCGTTTTCAGAATGTCGAAACGTTATTTAAACAAAGGGGGACTTACTGATGATCTACTTCACGAAAAAATGAGTAAAGTAGCTAAGACATGGAATGAAATCCTCGAACAGGTTACTGCCACAGTACAAAGCCTTGCATAACAAAATCTGGTACTGAGAGGACATCGAGAGTCAATTACTAACGATCCAAATTCTGGAAACTTTCTGGCATTGCTAAAATACTTGGCTAAATTTGACCCTGTCATTAGATCTCTTTTGGACTCAGTCTCTCGTAAATCTGGGTGTAAATCGTATCTTTCGTCAACAATTTAAAATGAAATAATAAGCCTATTAGGAGAAAGAGTGCGCAAAAATATATCATTACTGCATGTAAGAAGGTGAAGTACTTTAGTATTATATTTGACACAACACCAGATGCTGCACATGCAGAACAAATATCTCAGATTATAAGATTTATTGAAATTAAATGCAATTCTGTTGACATCAAGGAAGCCTTCATAGATTTTATTCCTTTAGAAGTGAAAACAGTGGACGGGATCACAGAAGCTATTACAAGTAAGCTTGAGAGAGATGGATTGAATCTTAGCGATTGCAGAGGTCAGTCGTATGACAGCAATTGCAGAGGTCAGCCATTAAGCAACAATAGCTGGTATCCATTCAGGAGTTCAGAAGAGAATATTAGTTGTCTTGATTGTTCATCTCTTCTTTCACAGCACTATCACTTTACTAAAAATGAACTTTATCTTGTGAAAACTTACTTTTTTCGTCGGACGCGTTTCGGCATATGTATCCGCCTTCTTCAGCTTTTAGTCAGACTGCCATCATTTCGTATCGGTTTTTGTGTGGAAGGTGTAGTGGGGGTGGTGTGTGGGGGAAGGGGATTGGTGCAGGGATTCAACTTGATGTTTGTTTTTTGTAAAATTGTGTCAAAAAGTGTATGTGATTTATATTGTAATTGATCGTTGAGTATGTTGTTTGGTTGTGTTGTGTGGTGTTTATATATTTCGTATTGTTCAGTTGTGTTGAGTTTTCGACCTTTAGGTAGGTAATGTAAAATTTTGAGATTAGTGTCTATGTTGGTGTAACTGTGGTTTTCTGTGTGTATGTGTGTGGCAAATGCGGAGTGTATATTGTTGTTGGTTAGAGCTTTTAAGTGTTCAGAATAACAGGATGAAAAAGATCTTCCTGTCTGGCCGATGTAGAACCTGCAATAGGAAGATCTTTTTCATCCCGTTATTCTGAACACTTAAAAGCTCTAACCAACAACAATATACACTCCGCATTTGCCACACACATACACACAGAAAACCACAGTTACACCAACATAGACACTAATCTCGAAATTTTACATTACCTACCTAAAGGTCAAAAACTCAACACAACTGAACAATATGAAATATATAAACACCACACAACACAACCAAACAACATACTCAACGATCAATTACAATATAAATCACATACACTTTTTGACACAATTTTACAAAAAACAAACATCAAGTTGAATCCCTGCACCAATCCCCTTCCCCCACACACCGCCCCCACTACACCTTCCACACAAAAACCGATACGAAATGATGGCAGTCTGACTAAAAGCTGAAGAAGGCGGATACGTACGCCGAAACGCATCCGACAAAAAAAGTAAGTTTTCACAAGATAAAGTTCATTTTTAGTAAAGTGAGAATATTAGATTTTAATCTACTAGCTGTGTTTGTTCCCTGTGACAACCATTCACTTAACTTGGTTGGCGTTCATGCAGCTCATGTAACTGTTTAGGCAGTGTCATTTTTTAGGACAGTAGAATGTCTATTCACCTTCTTTTCCAGTTCCACTCATAGATGGAGTGTTCTTAAAGACTTCATAAGTATTAGGTCCTGGACATTGTGATACCATGTGGAGTTCAAAAGCAGATGCGGTGAAAATAATATTTACTCAGCTGGATGAAGTGATCGCTGCACTGGAGAAACTGAGGGATACACAGACAGAAACACTTGATACGAGGAAAGATGCATCATTAATAATAAAATGCGATAGAAAACTTTAATTTTGTGACCTTGCTCTTTTTCTGGACAGATATTCTTTCTTCTGTGGATAAAATCCAAAAAATCTTGCAGACCAAAGTAATAAGCCTTATTCAAGCATTGACAATTCTGGAGAGGCTAACGGACCAATTAAAAGTTCGGAGGAATGAGCTGTGTGACAATGTTATTACTAAAGCAGAGCAGGTATGTAATGAATGGGGTGTCAGTATTTGTACGGTAGCGCGATGATTTCGTTTTCTAAGTTGGCTAATCTGCTTAATACTTCGCCTCAATATTTGCGTGTTTGTACTTTGCACAGTGCGTAGCAGGGGTAGGACAGTTAAATAGGAGTTGTTGGTCATAAGTTTTGTCGTCTGCTATAAATTCACAGCCAGTCACAACGAGCGCTAGTGCGGCAGCTGGCAGCGCTGAAACGAGAAACTCGTGAGTTAGCGAATGGTTGGCGGTTGGCGCTTCATCTTGGTCTTTGCACTAGTGATGCGACATCGACAACAAAACATCGATGTTCAATATTAAAACATCGATGTTAATAAAACATCGCCCAAAAAGCATCGATGTTTTTAAACATCCATTTTTTTAAACTGGTTTAGTAACCTCTAACATTAATGTTAGCTCGCCGGGGGGGGGGGGGGGGGGGATTTAATTTTACTCGTTGATTGGGCTGTCACAAATGACAGAAACTTGGTTGCTAGAGTCAGCGCAAATCACAGAATTTCCATGATGCATTTTTATCACTTTTCCCATAGCTCAGAAAATTGAAGAAGAAATTATTGCTATAAAAAAATTGATAGGGCCAAAGTCATAAAGAACTTGTCTAGCATCCAAACTCCTACAGATGAATTTGTTGCAGATAATCCAGAGATTGACCACTGTTCATCAAATTATGTGAATTTGAGGGAAGCATTAAAAAAAGGTATATCTGAAAAAATAATAAAAATTTTTGTACTCGTCCTTTTCAGACTCAGAGCTCGAACTGACTGCTTGTTGTTACCGGGTATGTCCTGCCGATTGCGTACATGCAGGGTGTTTGCGAGGTTATATAGCTGCATCTCATTGGCTGATTTAAAGTGGCATATGGTCCTCGGACGAGATTAACACAAGTCCTGTGGTTCACACAAACTTGGGCAACGCTGATTAAAATCATGAGTGTGACTATTTCGTAATCCCGTCTAGACGGACTGACGCCAAACACTAACACAGACGAAGTTTCACAACAAATTTTGCACATGTGGATTAGAAAGAGGGGTTCCCTACTCCCTACAGATTGAAATTTATTACATTTATTTAATAAAAGAATGCCCAGGAGTTGTACCGTCACACTATTGTCATCGCCTTTTGAAATTAGCGAGTATTTGCCAGTTACTGGGTAATGTATAAAAACAAGCACTTATTATCAAGTGATTCTAGTAGAATATTATCAAGCTTACACACACACACACATTTATATATGTGTACACACATTTATTCCAGTTAATAATCAGGCTACTGGTTATTTGGGCCAGCCACTTTATTGGGACAGTATTCAATAAACAAAATCCCAACAGGGTTACACACAATGTTTTTTCACCTCATAGTTCTGGTCTGCTGATTATTCAGTACAGTAGGAATGTCTCAGTTTTTCTCTTATTAAACCATTTTTTTTTAATATGTAATTTACCCGAATAGACCAGTGAGGTCAACAAACCACAATACATTGTTAACAATTAACAGTACTCGACAACACGTGTATGGTTTTAGACTTTCGGTGTTTGTCCTTGGCGACATAACACATGCCAACTACAGGCACCAAAATCCACAAAAATCCCCTTGAGAGGAATGTTATAAAGTTTTTGATAAAATGCTCTACTAACTCGCATTTAGTGAGATTTTGATGTTTTGGAATAAAAATGCATGGGGAATTTGTCACTTTACAAATTGTATTCATTATTTATCTTTATCTATACCATTAAACATCAAGAGTACTCTACTCCAGTACCGTTACACAGGTAGAGAAAGCTTACCCGAACTCGGTCTTTTGAATCTATGGTAAAATTCTACGTAATTTCATCAGCTTTCCATACTGTGCCCCTAAACTACATTTGTTTGTTACCGTATTCAAACAGCAATTGAAAGTGTTAAACTGTATATGATATAGCTTCATGTGGCTTAATCATAATAAACCGTTCTGTATTAAAATACTGTAACGAGCCCAGTAAACTGTATTTTAGTTTACATTTCAAAGATATTAAATTCGTTATCATTTATTTTCATTCCATTGTTGCCGCCTTGATGTGAAATGTATATAAATTTAACAGATAATGTTTGTAAATGTTATATCAACTTTGAATTAATTTTTCATCCCCATGTAAGATTACTCATTTACTAAAAAATAAATCGACCATTCTTCATACAAAATAGTATAGGAAATGAAGGTCGACAGCTGTGCAAGTTTGTGAGCTATGCAATGTGTTAAATTAAGATTAATGGTACGTAGTAAGTGTTACAAAGCATAGTGGTAAGTGGGTAGAGTCTTTATCTGACTTATTTTGTTTATTATGGTACTTTTTTCATTCAAAAAAAAAAAAAACATCGACAACATAAAACATCGAGCACAAAACATCGATGTTAAAAAAACATCGGCTCCAGTAAATCGATGTTTTGAAAACATCGACATCAATGTCGCATCCCTACTTTGCACGTGGAAGACGCCGTTTTGGTCATTCCGAACCACAGAGTACGAATATATATTGCTGTAGCAGTCATATAGGATTTTTTTGTGAATATATAAAAATGAAAACCTGTACAGTGAGAGGCTGCTACAATATTAATGATGGGAGTAGACGTTTTTTTTATTTTCCACGGCGGAAACAAGAAGCACGGTAAGTACCTTATAAGAAACTTTATTTTTAAGTAGCTTTGATAATTAGTTAAGTTTCCGTAATTGGATAGATTGTGAATATTTTCGGATCACAGTATATGTTGAATATAATTTTGTTGATACCAAGAGTATAAACGAAATCGAAGAGTATATTGTCGATACCTTCAGTTATATCTGTAACGAAGCCTTAAAATTGAAAGACCAGGTATTCACTTTCTGCATTGAATAGACATTTCAACAGGCTTTACTATATTAAATTAGTGCCAGTACGACTAAGTACTAGTACTAGTAGTAGCTGCCATTTAATCTAATTTAAAGAAATTTAATCTATATAAAATAATTATCTTGTTGGTACATCCTCTTCGTTCACTTTTTTAAATATTATATATATAAACTTTCACTATGAACACTTATTTTAGTTTTATTTCCCAAACGTTTCAACGTGGTATAGTCTTCTTCAGTGGGAGTAAATACTGAATCATAGCTTCAGTGATATACTGTGAACATAATGTGATATAACTGTGAATAAATAATTTATATATATTAAATAAATAGTTTATATATATATACTATATAAAATGTGTATAGATTTATTGTAGTAGGCCTATAGTTGTATAACATTATTTTGAAAGGATATTAAGAGATTTTTGGTGTATAGATTTATTGTATCTTAAACAAAACAAGTAAGACGATTGAAGACAGAATATTATTGTATGCCAACAATACACCCTATAGCATATGGGAACTTATTTTCTGGTCAGTTGTAAATTAACAGTAGGCTAGATATTGGTGAGCCTATTTCTTTGTAAGGCTCAGAGTATAAAACGGTTACATAATTTTAATATTTATCACAGTATAATCATTATCAGAGTTAGTAGAATCAAGAGTAGTTCATATCAAACGTGAGCATCTCGCAGCTGAATAAAGGAAAATATATATTAAAGAACTTGTACTTTATTCTTATTAAAGTATATATTATTCTCTGTATGCTGTTGATTAAGGAAAGTAGATTAGTTTTATTTATTTGTATATTGATTTTATAAATTTACATTTTGCTGATTAACTTATTTAAGTTACATTAAAATTTTATTTACTGTGACAATTTTATTTGTAACTTTGTAAATATAGTATATTTTACTTAGTGTTCATTTGGATTGACACGGTTCACATTAATCACATTCCGCTCAATGTTTTCAGAATGTTTATATATCTTTCATAACAATATATACTTATATTTTTTTCTATACACATATTTTATTAATATTTACTTTTGTTGACTTGTAAAGCTCATGTGACAGTAACTGAATTAGTGTCAGTGATTGATACACTTACCTTGCTATGATTTTTTTCAAGTGTATAAAAGTATAATCAAAATCAGCCACATATAATTTTACCAGTTTAGTATAATACACTTGTGTGTTGCAGGTTTCAGCAGTGGGTGGACTTTTGTCAGGACAAAAGTTTTGAAAATATAGTAGGCCGCGTACACAGGATAGTCTGTGAGGACCATTTTACACCTGAGGACTTCATTGGGAACAGACTGCGGCCTACTGCAATACCAAAACTTCGTGGTCCTCCACCCATTGCTGAAGAAGTAATGCAAGTGCCACTTGCCACAGGAGAAGATCAGCCTACTGAGACAAGGAATGAACAAGTTCCGAGTACTTCAACTCCTCTCGCATTATCACCACACACATCCTATCCTACTACCTCATATATTTCTGCTACTTCCACACCTGTTCCTAACTGTAAAAGGAGATTACCTTTTAGCACTCCTAGTCCTGCTGACCAAATATTGACAGAGCCATCTTCTTATTCTGGAGTATGAGGACTCTTATGCTGACCAAAGAGAATTTGATGAACGTTTATCTCACACGGTTACTTCATCAAATCTGTCTTATCAGGTTGATTCACTAACCTTACAAAATATTGCAATGACAAGGTATTCACAGTTGGATACCCCTAGGAAGAAGTTCCTATACAAATATGCAAAGAAAAAGGAGAGTGAAATCAAAAAATTAACTAAGAAGTGCAAGAAAATGAGACGACAAATGCAGAACCTATGTGACCCAATGAATTTAACTGTAAATGCAGTTCATTCTTTGAGTAAGCATATGTCTGCTGCATCTCTTCTTTGCGTGTCTTCTTACTTAAAGTCCTCATGGAAAACACCACGGGCAAGGAGATGGACTGTTGAAGAAAAGACGTTAGCTTTGTCTTTGTACAAAAGAAGTCCAAAAGCTTACACATTATTTAGTAATATTTTGGCACTTCCTTGTAAAAAAACATTGAAACGTCTAGTCAACAAACTTCCTTTCAGCTCTGGGATAAATGATCAAATGTTCGCCACATTGACCCAGCATGTTGATCAATTGAACAAACGGGACAGAATATGTACTCTTATTTTTGATGAAATGTCGATAAGAGAACATTTACAGTACAATTGTTCAAGTGATAGAATTGATGGGTTTGAAGATCTTGGACACAAAGTTAGGACTGGACGTGTTGCTAATCATGCCCTTGTGTTCATGGTTCGTGGGCTGTTTCGGATGTGGAAGCAACCTGTTGCTTACTACTTCAGTCACAGTAGCATGAGATCAGACATACTTGCTGAACTTATATTTTTCATCCTTGACGCTTGTTGTAAAGCTGGTCTTTACGTTGTCGCTACTGTATGTGACATGGGAGCAACAAATATTAAGGCTTTGAAAATTATGGGTTCAGCAAACTCAGAGCATCCCTATTTCCTTTTCAACAACAGACCCGTCTTTACCATCCTTGACCCTCCTCACCTCCTTAAGTGTACAAGGAACTTGTTTCTTAAATATAATATTAAATGCCATGTGGAGACTGGAAGTCTTGCATTTGATGGAGAGGCTAAGTGGGACCACATAAAAACAGTGTTTCACTGGGACAGAGGTGTTGCAATTTTCCGGCAGCTCCACCATCTGACAAAACAACATGTGCAGCCATTGGGGAGTCAGAAAATGAAGGTGCGTCTTGCAGCACAGGTTCTGAGCCATAGAGTTGCTGCATGTATTAACTCTGCAGTGTCATGTGGTAAGTAAAACTATTGAGGTGACAAAAACTATAACTGTATAGCAAAATTCCATTTTCCCATAAAAATAACGGTTTTCAACAAGCATACATTTTGAATAGAAATTTGATATTATTTTGACAGCATTTATTCCACCAGTTACAACTATTAACACTTATGAAATGTAAAATTATTTTAGTATAATATATTCTTATTGAAAAGTTATATTTAATTAATAATGTAATCTATAGAAAATTGAAGAATTTTTTATATCTAGCAAAAATAATTTTAGAACAAATAACTTGTTTTTACCAAATTCAAGTCAACTTTGTAATGTACATGGAAGCAGGAGCTTTTATATGAAATATTAAAGGGCATAAACTGTCTAATTTTTTGCATGTGTGTTGTGTAGTACTGACCATAAAAGAGTTTATAAAAATATGGTAATGGACCTCAGTTCCTTACAATATATGTAATTAATATGATACAAAATTAATTATTTCTGTATAAGTATTGACATAATTTGATTTATTCTATTTGATTTTTTCTTATCTATTTTTAATCTTTGTTATTTTTTAGGAATTGTAGAACCTTCTGCAATGACAACTGCAGCATTTGTCAAAGAGTGTGACAACCTGTTCGACTCTTTCAATGGCTGCATCAAAAACAAGTCAGGAAAACCTCTTCGGTCTCCACTTAGTGATGACAGCATACACATGGCATTTTGGCAGCAGGCTGTACACTTCGTCAACTCGTGGCACTTCCAGAGGCCAGATCGGCGGACATTTAGGCCACCTTCACAGGAAGGCTGGCTGACAACCATAAATGCAGTAATGCAATTGTGGAAGTCAGTCAGGGAAGAATGTGAAGACATTCGATTTTTATCAGTCAGATGTCTGAATCAAGATCCACTGGAGAATGTTTTTGGTTCTGTTCGAGCGAACTGTGGAGCCAATAATAATCCTACTGTGCCACAGTTTGTTGATGCTCTTAAGACCTGCATCATCAATGGGCTTGCATTTCAGAATCTTAAAAATGCTAACTGCCTGGATGATGATGCAGATCTTTTAAGTAATCTTCAAACTTTCCTTGGTTCTGACATTCTGACTGATAAACGCAGCGAATTTACTCCATACACTGCTGACACCAATTCTGTTACTTGTGACAAAGAGCCTGACGTCTCATTTAATGTGAATGGGTTGTCCACAGCGTATGTAGGTGGATTTACTGCCAGAAAACTTTTAGGCAATAGTACATGTGACGACTGCAGAGCAGGTCTCTGCTCCAATGACACAAATAAACTTTCTCATCTGGGTATTCTATTCAGAGAGTACACTGAGGGCACAGAAACACGGCTTACATATCCATCAGAAAATTTGGTTACCTGTGTTTCTCAATGTGCTAACGTTGTTGATGAAATACTGGATGAGAAATGCTATTTGGACAAGTTGACAGAAGTCGTCATGTGTGCAATTACACAAAAAGTTAGTTTCACATGGCTAATGAACTGCTGTGAAGTCCATTATGAAACAAACTTGCAACATTTTTTAAAAGTTATATTTAAAACATGTGTTAGGTGGTGGGTTACAAGAAGAAATAATGAAATGAACAACAAATAAATTTGTACATGTTTTAAATATTTATATTAATTTTATATGAAATTTAATTAATGTAATATATTCATTAATGGAAAGATGGTATCTGCAACAAATGATATGCTGTACTTTTTAATGTGGGTATTAAATTCTGAGAGTACAGAGTCTAACGTATCCATCAAAAAATTTAGTCACGTGTGTTGCTCAGTATTCAGGTTTGTGGATAAAATACTTGATACAGACATGTAAAAACATTTGTAGACTCCTATAAAATATGTATAGTCTCATGGTGCAGACATAAAAACAATTGTTTAGCTGAAACAAAAAGGTATGTTAAAAATCACTAAATAATTGACCAATAATTTATTATGACAATGTTTTGCTTTGGTGTAAGGATGGTCTCTGCTCTGTAAGGATTAGTGTTGTTCAGTGTGTTAATCTTGTGAATGAAGTACTTTATGTCAGTATATCAATTTAATTGATTATCAGAATTGACAAATGTACTATTCAGGAACAATTTAGGTTTTAAATTCATATTGGGCTTCTATGCAGTTCATTAATCTAAAGGTTTTCTGGGTCTTTTGCCAATAAACTTCTTAGTCTGATGATTTCTGTATTTCAAAATAATGTTTATGTTAATATATATGTGTATAATTTCAAACTGTCTGTAGTGTATAGCTGTTAGGTCTTGTACATATTGTGTAGTGTTTATAGATTTTTGTTGAGTTTTGCATATAAGTGATAGAACTGAAATTTGAATGTATTGTGTTATGTTTTGTGAATTTTAATTGATTAAGTTTTTTGATGATAAACTTCAAGTTTGTTCATTTGTATGATATTTCAAAATAATGTTTGGGTTTATATATTTGTATTATTTCAACTTGTTCTGTAGTGATTAGCTGTTAGGTCTTGTACATAATGCGAAGTGTTTGTAGATTTGTTTGACTTTTGTATGTAACTAGTAGAACTGGAATTTGAATGTATTATGTGTTGTCATGTTTTGTGAATTTTTATTGATTAAGTTTTTTGATAATAAACTTCAAGTTCTGTTGTTTATAATAAACTTCAAGTCTGTTCATTTGTATAATATTTCAAAATAATGTTTGGGTTTATATATTTGTATTATTTCAAATTGTTCTGTAGTGGTTAGCTGTTAGGTCTTGTACATAATGTGAAGTGTTTGTAGATTAGTGTTGAGTTTTGCATATAAGTGGTACAACTGAAATTTGAATGTATTATGTGTTAGTCATGTTTTGTGAATTTTTATTGAGAACGTTTTTTATAATACAGTTCAAGTCTGTTCATTTGTATAATATTTCAGATTGTTCTGTAGTGATTAGCTGTTAGGTCTTGTACATAATGTGAAGTGTTTGTAGACTTGTTTGACTTTTGTATGTAACTAGTAGAACTGGAATTTGAATTATTATGTGTTATGTAATATTTTATAAATTTGCTTAGTTAATTCTACTCACTGTATGTTTTTTTTTGTAATTTAAAATGTTTTTGAGTAAAAATAAAAATAAAATACTTAAATTTGTTTTTCCTTGATTTTTACCTAAGTGTTTATCAACTATTTGTGACCTTATGTCAATAAAATGCACAGTGGTTTTCAAAAACAAATGATTAATATCCTTGAAACCAAAGGCAATTAAAGTGTATTTTCATTAAATCAAAGTAAAGACATTTTCAATTATTTGTAAACAAGTGTTTATTAAAAGATAAATTTGTATGAACGTTTTATACACAGAATGTTTTGTTGATGCCACATGTACTTAAAAATTGTAAAAACCTAATTACTTTGTTGATGTAACTAGTACAGTTAATGGTTTGTAAATGTAAGTTTTCTAATTTTTTAATTCACTTTTCATGCATTTGCTTACTAAATTTTGATTAAAATGTTTTTTTAGACATTTTACATGTCTACCTTGAAACACTGTAATTATTATTTTTTAACATTTTTCTGTAATTACAATGACATGAAAATATGTCTGATGAAACTAAACGTTTAAGAGTAATTTCAAATAAAGCCTAGCAGCATTTCCTTTTTTAGATTTCCCGCCTATGCAGCAGAGGATAATACAGTATACTGGAGTCACGTGACTATACTGCATTATCATTTAGCTCCACTTAGTTGACAGCCAAGCCACCACGAGCGCTAGAAACTTCAGTCAAAATTTTAACATTGGCTTTCCCCTCTCTATATATTCGTACCCTGTGGTGCGTAGCTAGCTCTCTCGGCGTTCGGTGCGCCGAATCTTTCGCTGTCATTTTTGTCGACATTCAATGTAGGCTTTAGGCCTTACATTCTCGCTTATGGCCGACTAGGCCCGATTCATGCTTATCTAAATTTATAATATTTCGCAACACGCAGTATCAGCCAACTTCATTTCAACAAATACATCTGTAATGTAACTAAGTCGGACATTAAGATTTATTCAAATACAGTCCACCTCTTATCATTTTCTTCCTGCAGAATCAATGCATTTATTACATATCACTTTCAACTAATATGGAAGACCAGCCGACAGAATTTTTTAACTCAAGAAGCTTACATTTAGCCCACTTGGGCCCAATTCATTAATTTTCTTGTCCACACTTGCTGCATCATTATTCTCATTTAACATTTTTTGGTCGCTCCGGCCCTGGATTTTCCATTCAACATTTTCTAACAATACTTCTGGCCATCACGGGCGAATTAGCACGTCAGCTAATACGACCGTGGCGTGACTTGCATCGTCATTTTGCTCGTCATCTTCAGACAACATATTAGCAAGTGCCTGCCAGCTACAGTGCTTACTCAAAGTGGTCATCTCTGCCAGCTGTTTACCATCTTCACCAAGGAGCCGACGCTGCAGGACATCAACAGCAAGGTATCGCCAGCAACAGTAAAAAGGTGCGTAAAATGTCTGAAGAAGGCCTCAAAGTGCTGACCAGAAAGAGGGGCGGATTAAAATCCGCGATAGTGCGGATACAATCCGCGGTAAATTCATTTGACATAACTCTAAGTACGAAACATTTTCTAACTGTAAGACTGGAAAGTCTCAAAAGCTTGGCCTCGAAGTACGACGAGGTGCAGTCTGAGATAGAGCTTATCAGTAAAGACGCGAGCGTTGCTCAGGCAGACCGAGTTGAGGTTGAAGAAATGATATACTCAACTGAGGCAAACATTTTACAACTACTTGACACTTTTAATACTCAGACTGTGCCTCCCGTATTATCGACGCCCATGCAATTAAAGCCGATAAGTTTGCCCTGCTTCTCAGGCAACATACTTGAGTGGCAACATTTTTATTCAATTTTCACTGATTTAGTGCATTCAAGATCTGATTTAACACCAGTGCAAAAACTGCATTATTTGCATTCCTCTGTGAAGTGTGAACCATTGGATTTAATTAAATCATTACCTATTTGTAAAGAAAATTATGCAATAGCGTTGAACTTGCTGTCCGAAAGGTATAACAACCCATTTATATTAGCTAAGTACTATGTACAAAACCTACTTCAGGTTAAGTCCACAATAAAGGACTCGGTCCAAAGTTTGGCGGAGTTTACGAATACAATAACGTCTTCCGTTAATTCACTGGCAGCAATGAAGCTGTCAGTGAATTCATTTGAATTTATCACCATACAGTTGCTCTCCACCAAACTTGACCCTATTACTTTAAAACTTTGGAAGGAGTCAATAGACCCTGACAACTTGCCTAGCTTTCAAGACTTTACGCATTTTTTAAACTTACGCAGACATCTGTTAGAAAATACAATGCCTATTGAACCCGGACAGCAATTCAACAAACTTAATGTAAAACCTAACAATAAATTTGAGAAGTGTAGCTTAAGAAATACTGCTGGCAGCAATACCTTTAAGAGCTATCACGCAGCGGCAAATCATTATTCATGCGTGTGTTGTAAATCTGACCACCCGCTTTACATATGTAATAATTTTCGTATATTAAGTGCCGCTGAGCGGGGGCAATTGGTTGCAAATCATAAATGCTGTATCAACTGCCTTAGAGCAGGTCATCTGATAGCTAACTGTAAGAGTAAACAGGTCTGTAAAATTTGTTCAAAAAGACACCACACATTGCTGCACGCAAATTACGTGCCGAAATCAACAGCTGCCAGCAGCAATTATTGCTCACTTAAATTACAGTGCAAAAACAATGTTCTTTTATCCACAGCGGTTGTATCTGTCGTTGATCAGGCTGGCAACAGGCATAGAGCTAGAGCGCTTCTAGACGCCGGTTCACAGATCAATTTCTGTACAAAATCATTTGCAAAAAGGTTACACCTTAAATTAACCAAATCTAATATTCCAATCACAGTAATAAACAACACAGCGTGTTGCGCAACTGATATTGCTTCTATACGTATTATTTCTCGCTATCAGAGACATAGTTTCGAGGCGAAATGTGCCGTCTTATCTACTTTAACTCACAATCTGCCTTCAACCTCGTTTGATATCAACCAATGTAGAATTTGTTGCAATCTGAGCAATTTAGTTTGTAAACACCAGGTAGATCGAATTTGTTTTGTGCTTTGTGTGTGTTTTGATAGTGTGTGTTCTTATTATTTTGAATGTTCATTGCTTTTTTCACAGCACTTAATAATTATTATTTAAGGTACTTTCACTTGTGAAAAACTTACTTGTTGTTATTTCCTCAAACATGAAGAAGGAGAATACAACTCCGAAACAACGTTTGAGGAAATAACAACAAGTATGTTTTTCACAAGTGAAAGTACCTTAAATAATAATTATTAGTGTGTGTTCTGTTTTGTTAGTAGTTTTGTAAGTGATTCTGTATCCTGCTTTTTTGAATTTGTGGATTATTTTTTCAATTTGTTTGTTGATGTATGTTAGTGTTATGAATTTGTTGTTTTCTGTCTTTGTCTGTTGTTTGTTTTGTGTAGGAGTTTATTGACTATTGTTCTGTCGTATCCGTTGGATTCTGCTAGGTATTTTATCGTGTTTAGTTTGTCTTTGTAGTCTTTTTCCCCCTATATAAAATACGTGTACTAGCCGTTTGGTTTGCCTACGCTAGTAAGAGCACAGTTCCCCTCTACTCAGCGTCAGCAAACTGACTTCTACAAAAGCTGTAGTTTCAAGTGTTCAAGTGTTTATTAATAACTTCCCCTGTAAATATATCCCACATAAATAATTTTTGTATTCAACAAAAAAAAAGACTATTAAAAGTATGGTAAGGTGATTAAAAATGTGAGAACAAGCAGTGTTGAAAGTTAAAGAAATAGCAAATTTTATTATGTACGAAAACAAAATTTTTATTATTTATCCAATAATAAATTTATGTATTTAGCACATTAAAACTAAATACACAAGTACATAAAGTGAACTTAAACGTAATGTTTGCTATATGAAAACACAATTGGCTTAGTTTAGGTATAAATACATGTACCGAAATAATAATACAAAAGGCATATGCCAAGTTTTTTGTCAGTCTAATGATAGCTGGTGGCTTTACAATTCAACACCTGACTATGCTTATCTGTGTGCAGTGTTTGTGTGTTATCTGACTTCCTGTCGCCAGACTGTTGCAGTTATCTAACGTTGCAGTTAGATAATTCAATAATTATCTTGCTTTTGTTTTATAGATTCAACTTTGGTTCTGTCGACCAATTTATTTCAGATATGGAACGTTTTCTTATACAAACTGATAATGAAAGTATTCTTTTAGCCTACACTAATTATCCTTCTACAAATGTATTCAAGAAATAAGCAAAATCTTTTGTAATGTACATATAGTATACCATAGTGTACATTGTATTTTAAAACCACACATTTCACATGGAATGATTGACATGTTATATTTTTCAGAATGTTCCATTTCTTAAATGGTTGCTACTCGTTACCTGTATATCTTTTGTTGTTTTGCCGCGTAGCCCTAAGAATAGGTAGGTACTGTATTCTTAGACCTTATTAAGTTTACTTTTACAGCGTTACTTTCACTTACATTTAGTTTGAATCTGCCATCTGTCTGTTAGTGTGCAGTCTACTGTATTTAAAATTCATAAAATATCAGGCATCAAACGTTAAATCTTAACGATTTATGAAAAAGTACGATTAACTTGGGCTTTAGGAAGCGGTACTTCTAATTCAACAGTGTCTAAGAAATACTGTTTATCGCCATTTGAATTATAACATTAGATTTAAATTTACTCAAGCTTCTGTGCACTACAGTGAACTGTAGTGAATTACAGGTAACTTAATTATTTTAGTGTATAGCCTACTAAACATAAATGTTAATTTATATGATTAAATTTTGTAGTTATGCATTTGCTTAGTAATTTATTTTTTGAAATTAAATTCTGTAATTCATACATCTTTTTTTTAATTTTTTTTTTGTCAATATGAAGCCTATCTCTTTATGGAAAAATTTTCTGTATTTTGCGGGGAAAACGAATATCGGTTACAAGGAAGAAATTTACGCGTTCGTTATAAACAAATTCCACAGGATTTGCTTCTAAAGTAAATGGTAATATGATTTTGTTATGAATGCGTGAATGCATTGAGAGAGCAAGAGACGAGCTAAATGGCAGGGGGGTAAGGGACTAATGAGACGAGGTAATGTTCTCAGCTTAGAGATTACAACACCCCTACTTAGCCTACCGTAGTACCCGGCCTGCTTCTCCCACCTTACCCAATGCTCGATCTTTGAATCACGGCCAGACAGTAGTACCTACCGCATTTAAACCACATGCGTTTCTGTTTTTAACATTTGAAGTTATAATTATACCTTATTAAATAGTGCGTCTTACATTTTATTTACGTTGTATTTAAACGATACACATTATATTTGAAATTATAGTTATATATTTTAGAATAGTTTCAATGTTGGTTTAATATATTTTCTACAGTGTCGGTTTGTATAATAAAAAATGTTTTAGCAAAACCTTTTTCTTCCCGGTTGTTCAACAAAAAAACTGAAATGATAAAAATTGGTAAGCCGGCCCCGATTCTTTTAAACTTAACTCAGCTATCTGGAAAGTTTACTAAGCATTTCCAGTCTAGTATGTACCCTACAGCAAATATGAGTGGTTGGCTGGTAGTGGTGAACTAAATGCACTATTTTGCTGGTATCGTTTGTTGTATGGAAAGGACAGGAACACTAGCTGGATCAAGACTGGATTCAAACATTTAGGAAACCTAGTTGAATTTATTGCCGGCCATAAAATTACTGTGAATCATCTTCCTTCATCATTGTGTATTGGTGCTTCCGGTCAGAGTAGAATAGAAACTGCGTTAGATGACCAACTTAAATCGGAGATATCCGCTCTGGTTAAATCTAGTCGATGAAACCAGAGATATTTCAAATAAACCATAGTGCTCTATAGTTATGCATTATTCGTATAATGGAGAAGTAAAAAAGAGATTTTTAGGATCCAATGATGTAAGTTGTGATTGACATGCCCAGGCTCTTGCAACGCTCATTCGTCAGTTTCCTGACTGAATTTGATGCAGTGAAAAACTAGTTGTTCAAGTCTACGATGGGGCGGCAACAATGGGGAAATTTTAATTGGAGTAGAGACCATAATTAAAAGAACTAATCTGCAAGCTCTGTTTGTCCATTTATATGCTCATGTTTTAAACCTTGTTGTGTCTCAAAGTGTTAGGCACCTGAGTGGAAAATATTTTGTAACATACTTAGTGGTATTGCAGCCATTTTTTGAGATCTTCGAAACGGACTTAATTTTTGTATGAGTTTGTGCAGCTATGACCGGATCTGTGCCCAATGAAGTGGAATTATTCCTCTAGACTTGTAAATACCATGTACAGGAACAGCCGTCAATTGTGTGACATATTCAATGCCACGTTAGATCACCTTGAAGATATCGAGTCTGATATTTTAGCTCCCATTAGTGAATTTTTTTCAGTGTTAGAGACAAAATATTTTCGATAAAATATTTTCATATACAGATGACAGACTCAAGCCAGTGACATTTTGTACTGCCGAAAGAAAATTGCAGAAACTAGACAAAGTATAGTATCTCTCCGTGATGACTTTGAAGGCGTTTTTCAGCAAACTCTATATGTAGGAGGGGAGCCATCACAGAGAAGGAATGTGAACTACAAGCATATTTATTGTGACCGTTTGATAACATTGACAATCACTTGTATACACGGTCTGAAGATTATCTTTTTTAAAGCCTTTTGAAAACATTTGGCAAATTCTTTGACAGTGTGCATTTATAAAACGAAATTATTGTGTTGTACAGTAGTGAACAGTTTGAAAGGAAAAGTATATCCGATCTATTAAAGCTTTACAGCTATTAAACTATTAAACTCTAATACGTTAAATGTTTGTATATTTAAGGAAAATGTGTTTACGTCCAGGAGAGTTGTTAGTATGCTTCAACAATGTATTAGTGTGTTTATTTGAAAAAGTTGATATTTTACCACTGGAAATGTGCTATTACAGTATTTATATTTTCGGACACGTGTTTTAAGAAGAATTTGCACCTCAAGTTAAAGTCTGTATTGTGCCAGTGTTTTTAAAATATTAATAACTCGATTTAGAAATTTCGAACCGTGGGGTATACGTGTTCTATGCACTCTGTGTTGAACATAATATTTATCATGCTATAAAAGATTAAGATATTAGACTCAGTAGCGTAGCTAGGCTTTTAGGTGCCCGGGGCAAGAAGATCGTCGGCCGCCTCGCATTCACAATTAAAAGGGGACAAAAGAGCAAAAATGAAAGCCCCCTTTTGTAAACAAACTACTTAATAAATGCAAATGTGTAGATTTTTGTATGAAATCAAGTCCAGGAAACGTATTAAGAATATTTGTTAAGTGGAAATTAATAAATTACACATTATAATGTTACTGCTATTCAGTTTGTATAAATTTATTAGTAACAAATGTAGACTATAAAAAATGTAGTAATATAGAAGTGTTCTAATAAACTTGCAGATTCCTTGTAGGTCAAAAGCGCATTATCAAAACAATATCCTAAAGCAACATGAAGTTAAACTAAGACTACATTAAAAGGAACAAGATAAATCACTTACCATTACAAGTTAATGGTTCCGTCTTCTATTAATAAACACTTAATATTTAATAAATCTTTAAAACTATACATTTTAAAATGTAACTTTTCTTGTCTTAATTGCTGCAAGATTGGTTATTAAATCACTATAATCTAAAGACGAAGTAATGTCGTTTCCAATTGAAAGTATTACTCGATTTGATACACTCTCTTAAGATATTGTTGATCGCAGGTACGATTTAATCAATATAAGTTTACTAAATGATCTTTCACGAGAAGACACAGACACTGGTAAAGTAAGAAAAAATGTTTAAAGCTGTTGCTAGTGTTTTGTAGGCTTCTAATTCCATTGAAGAAATGTATTATAGCAGTCCCTGAGGTGTAAATTCCATTTGTACTCTGTTAACGTTTGCCCTGTATAATAAACTTATGACGTCTTTCAAGTCACTGAACAATTCTACACTGTTTAGGTCATATAGATACAGTTTTACAAGCACTGTGAACTTAATATTGATTTGGGAAAGCTGTTCCTTAAAATGTATATCCCCATTTACGAACGCCTCAAATTTACCTAGGGACCCAAAGCATTTTTTAACTCTTTTATGTTAGAGAAACGGCTTGGAATTTCAACTGACAGTTTGTCCAAAATTTCTATTAGAGAACGTCGCATTTCTTGCTGAACGGGTAAAGCAGTCGTCTGCATACTTCCCTGGCATCGTGCTCTTCCTTCTCATCCTTTTTGTGATACAGATACCCCATTCATTACATACCTGCTCTGCCTTAGAAATGATATTGTCAGCTCGTTTAATTTGTCCGTTAGCTTCTCCAGAAGTGTCATTGCTTGAATAAAGCTTATTCCTTTGGTCTGAAAGTTTTTATGGAGTTTGCCAATAGAAGAAAGAATATCTGTCTATGAAAAGAGCGAGGTCACAAAATTAATCGCATTAATTAATAATGCTGCATCTTCCCTCGTATCAATTGTTTCAGTCATTGTATCTCTCAGTTTCTCCAGTGCAGCGATCACTTCATCTAGCTGAATGGATATTGCTTTAATGGCATCTGCTTTTGAACTCCACCTGCTATCACAGATCCTTTTAGAGTATTATTTACGAAATCTTTAACAACACTGTATCTGTAAGTGGAACAGGAGAAGGTGAATAGATGTTCTACTGTCCTAAAAAATGTCACTGCCTGAACATTGACATAAGCTGCATGAACTCCAACCAAGTTAAGTGAATGGTTGTCACAGGGAACAAACACAGCTAGTGGATTCAAATCTAATATTCTCTTCTGAACTCCTGAATGGATACCAGCCATTGTTGCTTGATTGTCATATGACTGACCTCTGCAATCGCTAAGATTCAATCCATCTCTCTCAAGTTTACTCATAACAGCTTGTGTAATCCCCTCCCCTGTTTTCACTCCTAAAGAAAATATGACTGACCTCTGCAATCGCTAAGATTCAATCCATCTCTCTCAAGTTTACTCATAACAGCTTGTGTAATCCCCTCCCCTGTTTTCACTCCTAAAGAAATACAATCTATGAAGGCTCCCTGTATATCAACAGAGTTGCGTTTAGTTTCAACAAATCTTATAATCTGGGACATTTGTTCTACATATGCAGCATATAGTGTTGTGTCAAATATAATACTAAAGTACTTCGCCTTCTTACATGCAGTAATAATATATTTGCCCACTCTTTCTCCTAACAGGCTTATTAATTTATTTTGAACAGTTGGCAAAAGATACAATATAAACCCAGATTTACGAGAGACTGAATCCAAATGAGATCTCATGACAGGGTCAAATTTAGCCAAGTATTTTAAAAAAGCGAGAAATTTTCCAATTTTGGTCGTTAGTAATTGACTCTCAATGACTTCTCAGTGCCAGATTTTGTTGTGCAAGAGTTTGTACTATGGCAATGACACGTTCAGGGATTTCTTTCCATGTCTTAGCTGCTTTATTCATTTGTTCCTAAAGTAGATCATCAATAAGTACCCCTTTGTTTAAAGAACATTCCAATTCCTTTCATTCAAAAAACGCAGAGCGATGAGCAGGACTATTTTCATGATCCTAAATACAGGGCTTTCACTTTTGCCATGATGAAAACCCATTTTCACTATTGAAATGGCTTCTTTGATAGTTTTTTGTGGAAATAAAGCGTAACAAAAGCAAAATAGAGACTTTTCGTTGGATAAAAACACTTCCACATGCGATTTACCTTTTTGCCATTTTGCAGGGTTTTATCAAACCAATACTTGTTTAAGGATCATCCAGCTTCGTCTTCAGGAAAATGGTTGTCCTTGTTCTGCAGCTGAGATGTTCCTCTATTCTCCATTGCATCTCGGAAGGATTAAGATATCTCGCTTGGTCAAGCTACCATATCTTGTAGAGCAGCACCGGGAACACGGTTTACATTGTCGCTACTAATGCTCTCTCCCTCATCACCTGTAATTTGAATACTGGACGATGCCACATCCTCCATGGTAGGCCTACTAGAACCAACTGCATCTAGTAACTGTACTTTGACACTTTCACAGTTCGAACTATTTACGTCGTTAATGTTACTGTATTTATCAACAGCATCCATTTTATGATCACAAATTGATACCTTGTTAATTGTAATAGTTTGACACTCAGGGTTCAATTTTTGTTGAATAAAAGACTTCATAAACTCTTTGGAACTTTTTGTGGTTCTTAATCTTTCTTCCCTCCTCTTCCGAAACTGGTCGCCATTGAGTTTACTTCATTTCATATCAGCTTCAAATAAAATTTAAAAAAATCGATTTTCAATAATAGTAGTAGTATGATGGCATACACGTGAAGTATTATAGTTATACCCACAAGACACACAAACTAAAACAAACAGCACACTCAAGATGCTCTTCAATAACTGATGATCAACACGTTCGCTGCGTCGAACTGGGAAGAATTGTTCATACGTAGCCCACGTAATGTTTTTTTTAATAAGTTAGCAAATAATATATTTGTCTGTATATGAATAGCAGTTAAGATTATCTATACAAACCTACTACTGTATGATTATTAGTTCTTCTTTCCAGCACAACAACTTACTACAAAATCACTAAAAGTTTGTTATCATAATGAACCGTAATTACGATGCTTGAGCATAAATAGACTAATACTATTTATCATGCAATGCTTATGACAACAGACAAGCTGGCTGATTATGTTTCTTTTATGAAAGGAATAGTCATATCAAAGGAACCAAGTTGTTTGTAGTTTTATAAACTGAATAAAAAATTTTTCAATCTATGCTCACATTGCCGCCCTCCCGGCTATGGCGCCTGGGTCAGTTGCTCCCTTGGCCCCCACCTAGCCATGCCTCTGAAGACTTAATAATGGATCTTATACCTAAAATTCAATCATAATCATGTGTGCCACCTACTAACAGGAAGACAGATTAGTAGGTAAGCCACTATAGGTTAATTTTAATTATAAATTGGGCTTCCGCTATCTTTTTGAAACTTAATTAGGCCTACAGATATAACTCAGCTTCACCAAAATTTTTACCCACCGCACGCCACTGATAAACACACATACATACACACATGACTATAAGTACAATAATAATAGAGTTCTACTACAGATGTGTATAATTTTGTTTCCTTATGCCTGTTTTGCAAGTATAGTCTGCATCATAAGAGGATTACAATTAAATTAATGTAAAATTGATTTTTATTTCAATGAATGTGTTACTTAAAACTACAAATATTATAAAAATAAATAAAACCAAAAACAGTAAACTTTCTAATATAATGATCGAAACAGTAGACTGTGTCAACAAACATTACTGTACTTGGAATATTTAAATTAAAATACACACTGATTATATGTGAATTTAAGTATAATCCTCAGTTGATGTAGGATAAGGAGGGTATTATTATTATTATTATTATTATTATTATTATTATTATTATTATTATTATTATTACTACAATTTACAAACAATATGTATGAGGGGTGTTTGGTAAGTCAATGCTAAGTCAAAGATGATGCTCGTAGGACATAGATGACATAATTTTTAGTTTCCTGCACCTCCGCTAGGAGCGTACACCACATTTGAGTCACATACATTCACAATTCTATTGTTGCCAATCATTTGAATTGATCAAGTATTGTGATTTGCAAAAAATGGATGAAAGAGAATTTCGTCTGTGATGAAAGATTACTTTTTGAAAAACAAAACCACACAAGAAACTAAATCCAAGCTGGATAAATATTATGGTGAGTCAGCTCTATGCAGTGGCATAGCTAGGCTTTTTGGCGCCTGGGCCAAGGAGATCGTCAGCCGCCTCGCGTTCACAATTAAAAGTGGACAAAAGAGCACAAATGAAGGCCTATCCAGTGAACAAAGTACTTAAGAAATGCAAATTTGTAGATTTTTGTATTAAAGCACGTTCAGCAAATGTCTTAAGAATATTTGTTAAGTCAAAATTAAGAAAATACACATTATAATACATGTTATAATATTATAACTACCATCGTAGTTATAATTCAGACAAGAAATCAGGTTCAGCCAATATCAGTCAAGACAGGATACGTGAAGATGTAAACAAATATATTGCATTCACTATTGTCTTACAACTGAAATTGCTCTGTGTAATTAAAATAATACTAGCTAAAGGCTGAACAGCAACAATAAAGTATCAAGCTTGTGCAGAATAGGTAAACGGAATTATGCAAACCGGAATACTGCACATAATAGAAGACAAAGTAAAGACATAATGTATAACGGACGGCTCAGAATATTTAAATAACTCTGTTCAATTTCAAAAGCAGACAAAGCTGACCGAAATAATGACACTATAGTGGCCATTGAAATATCTAATTTTATGAAGATTTTTGAAGTAATGAAGATTTAACTTGGAATAAAAGAGAAAGTTGTCATATAATAAAAGTGTACATGCAAACAACAAGTGCTTTTGATAAAATAATTACTGAAAAACTTGCACTTTAGAAGATTTATTCATAAAAAATATTTTATATATAACAAATTTTGTTAATCGTGATGCGTGAATTTAGTATAAAGGAAGAAGAGATATCCAGCCGGCAGGAATTGTATATGACTACGTGATAACCTCATGGCATACTGCGTTTCGGGTTGAGCAACAGCAACTCAACCGTCTATATTTTCAGAAGCACAGACGGTTTAGATAATTTTCATATCAACAGATTGTACGTCGAATAGTGGATATTTTTGTGAAGTCATTAAATATAAACTCGCGGATTATAACATTTAATGTACTTTACACTATATTCTGAAAATGTAGGAGATCATTAATGGAAAGAATACTTGTTGAAACAAATAGACGTGCGAAGAAGGAAGACGTCTCCAACGTACGGAATCTCTCAGAGCAACAACTGACGGATTAGTGAAGAAGACAAATGGGAGAACAATTTTTTCAAGTCTACGCTCACTTTCCCGCCCTCCTGGCTATGTCACCCGGGGCGGCTGCCCCCTTGGCCCCCCTAGCTACGCCTCTGGCTCTTTGGACTAGAACAGTTTACAAATGGTTTGATTATTTTTGAAATGGTGACATAAGCACAAACGATGCTGAACGTTATGGATGGCCTGTTGAGGTTACAACTGCAGAAAATATTGAAAAAATGCATGATATGGTAATTTATGACAGAAGATTGAAAGTGTGTGAAATTACTAAGACAATAATCATCATATTTTACACAAACATTTACAATAATGAAAACTGTCTGCAAGATGAGTAATATGTTTGCTCACAGTTGACCTAAAGCGTGATCTTTGCTCATTTCTAAGCGCAGTTTGAAGCTATTTCAACGTAATCAAGAAGAATTATTGCACCATTTCGTAACACTTGAAACTTGGATACACCACTACATCCTGCTGCCATGCGAGAGGACTGCGGCATAGAACCAAGTGAGAGGTCAGCCATTGAACATCACACCATGGCTCGTGCGGAACGCTCATTGCCACAGCAGCCAGAGGCGTAGCTAGGGGGGACCAAGGGGGCAGCCACCCCGGGCGGCATAGCCAGGAGGGTGGCAAAATGAGCATAGACTTGAAAAATTTGTTTTCTGTTTATAAAACACCAAACAACTTGTTTATTTGATATGACTATTCCTTTCATAAAAGAAGAAGCATAACCAGCCAGCTTGTCCATTGTCATAAACCTCCCGTGATAAACAGTGTTAGTCTATTTATACTCAAGCATCGTAATTACGGTTCATTATGATAAGGTAAATCGCACTTGGATGTGTTTTCTCTAACTAAAAAAATCTCTGTTTTGCTTTTGTTGGACTTTATTTCCACAAAAAACTATTAAAGAAGCCATTTTAATAGTGAAAATGAGTTTTTGTCATGGCGAAAGTTAAATTCAGGATCATGAAAATAGTTGTGCTCATCGGTCTGCGTTTTCAGAATGTCGAAACGTTATTTAAACAAAGGGGGACTTACTGATGATCTACTTCACGAAAAAATGAGTAAAGTAGCTAAGACATGGAATGAAATCCTCGAACAGGTTACTGCCACAGTACAAAGCCTTGCATAACAAAATCTGGTACTGAGAGGACATCGAGAGTCAATTACTAACGATCCAAATTCTGGAAACTTTCTGGCATTGCTAAAATACTTGGCTAAATTTGACCCTGTCATTAGATCTCTTTTGGACTCAGTCTCTCGTAAATCTGGGTGTAAATCGTATCTTTCGTCAACAATTTAAAATGAAATAATAAGCCTATTAGGAGAAAGAGTGCGCAAAAATATATCATTACTGCATGTAAGAAGGTGAAGTACTTTAGTATTATATTTGACACAACACCAGATGCTGCACATGCAGAACAAATATCTCAGATTATAAGATTTATTGAAATTAAATGCAATTCTGTTGACATCAAGGAAGCCTTCATAGATTTTATTCCTTTAGAAGTGAAAACAGTGGACGGGATCACAGAAGCTATTACAAGTAAGCTTGAGAGAGATGGATTGAATCTTAGCGATTGCAGAGGTCAGTCGTATGATAGCAATTGCAGAGGTCAGCCATTAAGCAACAATAGCTGGTATCCATTCAGGAGTTCAGAAGAGAATATTAGTTGTCTTGATTGTTCATCTCTTCTTTCACAGCACTATCACTTTACTAAAAATGAACTTTATCTTGTGAAAACTTACTTTTTTCGTCGGACGCGTTTCGGCATATGTATCCGCCTTCTTCAGCTTTTAGTCAGACTGCCATCATTTCGTATCGGTTTTTGTGTGGAAGGTGTAGTGGGGGTGGTGTGTGGGGGAAGGGGATTGGTGCAGGGATTCAACTTGATGTTTGTTTTTTGTAAAATTGTGTCAAAAAGTGTATGTGATTTATATTGTAATTGATCGTTGAGTATGTTGTTTGGTTGTGTTGTGTGGTGTTTATATATTTCGTATTGTTCAGTTGTGTTGAGTTTTCGACCTTTAGGTAGGTAATGTAAAATTTTGAGATTAGTGTCTATGTTGGTGTAACTGTGGTTTTCTGTGTGTATGTGTGTGGCAAATGCGGAGTGTATATTGTTGTTGGTTAGAGCTTTTAAGTGTTCAGAATAACAGGATGAAAAAGATCTTCCTGTCTGGCCGATGTAGAACCTGCAATAGGAAGATCTTTTTCATCCCGTTATTCTGAACACTTAAAAGCTCTAACCAACAACAATATACACTCCGCATTTGCCACACACATACACACAGAAAACCACAGTTACACCAACATAGACACTAATCTCGAAATTTTACATTACCTACCTAAAGGTCAAAAACTCAACACAACTGAACAATATGAAATATATAAACACCACACAACACAACCAAACAACATACTCAACGATCAATTACAATATAAATCACATACACTTTTTGACACAATTTTACAAAAAACAAACATCAAGTTGAATCCCTGCACCAATCCCCTTCCCCCACACACCGCCCCCACTACACCTTCCACACAAAAACCGATACGAAATGATGGCAGTCTGACTAAAAGCTGAAGAAGGCGGATACGTACGCCGAAACGCATCCGACAAAAAAAGTAAGTTTTCACAAGATAAAGTTCATTTTTAGTAAAGTGAGAATATTAGATTTTAATCTACTAGCTGTGTTTGTTCCCTGTGACAACCATTCACTTAACTTGGTTGGCGTTCATGCAGCTCATGTAACTGTTTAGGCAGTGTCATTTTTTAGGACAGTAGAATGTCTATTCACCTTCTTTTCCAGTTCCACTCATAGATGGAGTGTTCTTAAAGACTTCATAAGTATTAGGTCCTGGACATTGTGATACCATGTGGAGTTCAAAAGCAGATGCGGTGAAAATAATATTTACTCAGCTGGATGAAGTGATCGCTGCACTGGAGAAACTGAGGGATACACAGACAGAAACACTTGATACGAGGAAAGATGCATCATTAATAATAAAATGCGATAGAAAACTTTAATTTTGTGACCTTGCTCTTTTTCTGGACAGATATTCTTTCTTCTGTGGATAAAATCCAAAAAATCTTGCAGACCAAAGTAATAAGCCTTATTCAAGCATTGACAATTCTGGAGAGGCTAACGGACCAATTAAAAGTTCGGAGGAATGAGCTGTGTGACAATGTTATTACTAAAGCAGAGCAGGTATGTAATGAATGGGGTGTCAGTATTTGTACGGTAGCGCGATGATTTCGTTTTCTAAGTTGGCTAATCTGCTTAATACTTCGCCTCAATATTTGCGTGTTTGTACTTTGCACAGTGCGTAGCAGGGGTAGGACAGTTAAATAGGAGTTGTTGGTCATAAGTTTTGTCGTCTGCTATAAATTCACAGCCAGTCACAACGAGCGCTAGTGCGGCAGCTGGCAGCGCTGAAACGAGAAACTCGTGAGTTAGCGAATGGTTGGCGGTTGGCGCTTCATCTTGGTCTTTGCACTAGTGATGCGACATCGACAACAAAACATCGATGTTCAATATTAAAACATCGATGTTAATAAAACATCGCCCAAAAAGCATCGATGTTTTTAAACATCCATTTTTTTAAACTGGTTTAGTAACCTCTAACATTAATGTTAGCTCGCCGGGGGGGGGGGGGGATTTAATTTTACTCGTTGATTGGGCTGTCACAAATGACAGAAACTTGGTTGCTAGAGTCAGCGCAAATCACAGAATTTCCATGATGCATTTTTATCACTTTTCCCATAGCTCAGAAAATTGAAGAAGAAATTATTGCTATAAAAAAATTGATAGGGCCAAAGTCATAAAGAACTTGTCTAGCATCCAAACTCCTACAGATGAATTTGTTGCAGATAATCCTGAGATTGACCACTGTTCATCAAATTATGTGAATTTGAGGGAAGCATTAAAAAAAGGTATATCTGAAAAAATAATAAAAATTTTTGTACTCGTCCTTTTCAGACTCAGAGCTCGAACTGACTGCTTGTTGTTACCGGGTATGTCCTGCCGATTGCGTACATACAGGGTGTTTGCGAGGTTATATAGCTGCATCTCATTGGCTGATTTAAAGTGGCATATGGTCCTCGGACGAGATTAACACAAGTCCTGTGGTTCACACAAACTTGGGCAACGCTGATTAAAATCATGAGTGTGACTATTTCGTAATCCCGTCTAGACGGACTGACGCCAAACACTAACACAGACGAAGTTTCACAACAAATTTTGCACGTGTGGATTAGAAAGAGGGGTTCCCTACTCCCTACAGATTGAAATTTATTACATTTATTTAATAAAAGAATGCCCAGGAGTTGTACCGTCACACTATTGTCATCGCCTTTTGAAATTAGCGAGTATTTGCCAGTTACTGGGTAATGTATAAAAACAAGCACTTATTATCAAGTGATTCTAGTAGAATATTATCAAGCTTACACACACACACACACACACATTTATATATGTGTACACACATTTATTCCAGTTAATAATCAGGCTACTGGTTATTTGGGCCAGCCACTTTATTGGGACAGTATTCAATATACAAAATCCCAACAGGGTTACACACAATGTTTTTTCACCTCATAGTTCTGGTCTGCTGATTATTCAGTACAGTAGGAATGTCTCAGTTTTTCTCTTATTAAACCATTTTTTTTTAATATGTAATTTACCCGAATAGACCAGTGAGGTCAACAAACCACAATACATTGTCAACAATTAACAGTACTCGACAACACGTGTATGGTTTTAGACTTTCGGCGTTTGTCCTTGGCGACATAACACATGCCAACTACAGGCACCAAAATCCACAAAAATCCCCTTGAGAGGAATGTTATAAAGTTTTTGATAAAATGCTCTACTAACTCGCATTTAGTGAGATTTTGATGTTTTGGAATAAAAATGCATGGGGAATTTGTCACTTTACAAATTGTATTCATTATTTATCTTTATCTATACCATTAAACATCAAGAGTACTCTACTCCAGTACCGTTACACAGGTAGCGAAAGCTTACCCGAACTCGGTCTTTTGAATCTATGGTAAAATTCTACGTAATTTCATCAGCTTTCCATACTGTGCCCCTAAAATACATTTGTTTGTTACCGTATTCAAACAGCAATTGAAAGTGTTAAACTGTATATGATATAGCTTCATGTGGCTTAATCATAATAAACCGTTCTGTATTAAAATACTGTAACGAGCCCAGTAAACTGTATTTTAGTTTACATTTCAAAGATATTAAATTCGTTATCATTTATTTTCATTCCATTGTTGCCGCCTTGATGTGAAATGTATATAAATTTAACAGATAATGTTTGTAAATGTTATATCAACTTTGAATTAATTTTTCATCCCCATGTAAGATTACTCATTTACTAAAAAATAAATCGACCATTCTTCATACAAAATAGTATAGGAAATGAAGGTCGACAGCTGTGCAAGTTTGTGAGCTATGCAATGTGTTAAATTAAGATTAATGGTACGTAGTAAGTGTTACAAAGCATAGTGGTTAGTGGGTAGAGTCTTTATCTGACTTATTTTGTTTATTATGGTACTTTTTTCATTCAAAAAAAAAAAACATCGACAACATAAAACATCGAGCACAAAACATCGATGTTAAAAAAACATCGGCTCCAGTAAATCGATGTTAAAAACATCGATGTTTTTATCAAAACATCGATGTTTTGAAAACATCGACATCGATGTCGCATCCCTACTTTGCACGTGGAAGACGCCATTTTGGTCATTCCGAACCACAGAGTACGAATATATATTGCTGTAGCAGTCATATAGGATTTTTTTGTGAATATATAAAAATGAAAACCTGTACAGTGAGAGGCTGCTACAATATTAATGATGGGAGTAGACGTTTTTTTTATTTTCCACGGCGGAAACAAGAAGCACGGTAAGTACCTTATAAGAAACTTTATTTTTAAGTAGCTTTGATAATTAGTTAAGTTTCCGTAATTGGATAGATTGTGAATATTTTCGGATCACAGTATATGTTGAATATAATTTTGTTGATACCAAGAGTATAAACGAAATCGAAGAGTATATTGTCGATACCTTCAGTTATATCTGTAACGAAGCCTTAAAATTGAAAGACCAGGTATTCACTTTCTGCATTGAATAGACATTTCAACAGGCTTTACTATATTAAATTAGTGCCAGTACGACTAAGTACTAGTACTAGTAGTAGCTGCCATTTAATCTAATTTAAAGAAATTTAATCTATATAAAATAATTATCTTGTTGGTACATCCTCTTTGTTCACTTTTTTAAATATTATATATATAAACTTTCACTATGAACACTTATTTTAGTTTTATTTCCCAAACGTTTCAACGTGGTATAGTCTTCTTCAGTGGGAGTAAATACTGAATCATAGCTTCAGTGATATACTGTGAACATAATGTGATATAACTGTGAATAAATAATTTATATATATTAAATAAATAGTTTATATATATATACTATATAAAATGTGTATAGATTTATTGTAGTAGGCCTATAGTTGTATAACATTATTTTGAAAGGATATTAAGAGATTTTTGGTGTATAGATTTATTGTATCTTAAACAAAACAAGTAAGACGATTGAAGACAGAATATTATTGTATGCCAACAATACACCCTATAGCATATGGGAACTTATTTTCTGGTCAGTTGTAAATTAACAGTAGGCTAGATATTGGTGAGCCTATTTCTTTGTAAGGCTCAGAGTATAAAACGGTTACATAATTTTAATATTTATCACAGTATAATCATTATCAGAGTTAGTAGAATCAAGAGTAGTTCATATCAAACGTGAGCATCTCGCAGCTGAATAAAGGAAAATATATATTAAAGAACTTGTACTTTATTCTTATTAAAGTATATATTATTCTCTGTATGCTGTTGATTAAGGAAAGTAGATTAGTTTTATTTATTTGTATATTGATTTTATAAATTTACATTTTGCTGATTAACTTATTTAAGTTACATTAAAATTTTATTTACTGTGACAATTTTATTTGTAACTTTGTAAATATAGTATATTTTACTTAGTGTTCATTTGGATTGACACAGTTCACATTAATCACATTCCGCTCAATGTTTTCAGAATGTTTATATATCTTTCATAACAATATATACTTATATTTTTTTCTATACACATATTTTATTAATATTTACTTTTGTTGACTTGTAAAGCTCATGTGACAGTAACTGAATTAGTGTCAGTGATTGATACACTTACCTTGCTATGATTTTTTTCAAGTGTATAAAAGTATAATCAAAATCAGCCACATATAATTTTACCAGTTTAGTATAATACACTTGTGTGTTGCAGGTTTCAGCAGTGGGTGGACTTTTGTCAGGACAAAAGTTTTGAAAATATAGTAGGCCGCGTACACAGGATAGTCTGTGAGGACCATTTTACACCTGAGGACTTCATTGGGAACAGACTGCGGCCTACTGCAATACCAAAACTTCGTGGTCCTCCACCCATTGCTGAAGAAGTAATGCAAGTGCCACTTGCCACAGGAGAAGATCAGCCTACTGAGACAAGGAATGAACAAGTTCCGAGTACTTCAACTCCTCTCGCATTATCACCACACACATCCTATCCTACTACCTCATATATTTCTGCTACTTCCACACCTGTTCCTAACTGTAAAAGGACATTACCTTTTAGCACTCCTAGTCCTGCTGACCAAATATTGACAGAGCCATCTTCTTATTCTGGAGTACAGTATGAGGACTCTTATGCTGACCAAAGCGAATTTGATGAACGTTTATCTCACACGGTTACTTCATCAAATCTGTCTTATCTGGTTGATTCACTAACCTTACAAAATATTGCAATGACAAGGTATTCACAGTTGGATACCCCTAGGAAGAAGTTCCTATACAAATATGCAAAGAAAAAGGAGAGTGAAATCAAAAAATTAACTAAGAAGTGCAAGAAAATGAGACGACAAATGCAGAACCTATGTGACCCAATGAATTTAACTGTAAATGCAGTTCATTCTTTGAGTAAGCATATGTCTGCTGCATCTCTTCTTTGCTTGTCTTCTTACTTAAAGTCCTCATGGAAAACACCACGGGCAAGGAGATGGACTGTTGAAGAAAAGACGTTAGCTTTGTCTTTGTACAAAAGAAGTCCAAAAGCTTACACATTATTTAGTAATATTTTGGCACTTCCTTGTAAAAAAACATTGAAACGTCTAGTCAACAAACTTCCTTTCAGCTCTGGGATAAATGATCAAATGTTCGCCACATTGACCCAGCATGTTGATCAATTGAACAAACGGGACAGAATATGTACTCTTATTTTTGATGAAATGTCGATAAGAGAACATTTACAGTACAATTGTTCAAGTGATAGAATTGATGGGTTTGAAGATCTTGGACACAAAGGTAGGACTGGACGTGTTGCTAATCATGCCCTTGTGTTCATGGTTCGTGGGCTGTTTCGGATGTGGAAGCAACCTGTTGCTTACTACTTCAGTCACAGTAGCATGAGATCAGACATACTTGCTGAACTTATATTTTTCATCCTTGACGCTTGTTGTAAAGCTGGTCTTTACGTTGTTGCTACTGTATGTGACATGGGAGCAACAAATAATAAGGCTTTGAAAATTATGGGTTCAGCAAACTCAGAGCATCCCTATTTCCTTTTCAACAACAGACCCGTCTTTACCATCCTTGACCCTCCTCACCTCCTTAAGTGTACAAGGAACTTGTTTCTTAAATATAATATTAAATGCCATGTGGAGACTGGAAGTCTTGCATTTGATGGAGAGGCTAAGTGGGACCACATAAAAACTGTTTCACTGGGACAGAGGTGTTGCAATTTTCCGGCAGCTCCACCATCTGACAAAGCAACATGTGCAGCCATTGGGGAGTCAGAAAATGAAGGTGCGTCTTGCAGCACAGGTTCTGAGCCATAGAGTTGCTGCATGTATTAACTCTGCAGTGTCATGTGGTAAGTAAAACTATTGAGGTGACAAAAACTATAACTGTATAGCAAAATTCCATTTTCCCATAAAAATAACGGTTTTCAACAAGCATACATTTTGAATAGAAATTTGATATTATTTTGACAGCATTTATTCCACCAGTTACAACTATTAACACTTATGAAATGTAAAATTATTTTAGTATAATATATTCTTATTGAAAAGTTATATTTAATTAATAATGTAATCTATAGAAAATTGAAGAATTTTTTATATCTAGCAAAAATAATTTTAGAACAAATAACTTGTTTTTACCAAATTCAAGTCAACTTTGTAATGTACATGGAAGCAGGAACTTTTATATGAAATATTAAAGGGCATAAACTGTCTAATTTTTTGCATGTGTGTTGTGTAGTACTGACCATAAAAGAGTTTATAAAAATATGGTAATGGACCTCAGTTCCTTACAATATATGTAATTAATATGATACAAAATTAATTATTTCTGTATAAGTATTGACATAATTTGATTTATTCTATTTGATTTTTTCTTATCTATTTTTAATCTTTGTTATTTTTTAGGAATTGTAGAACCTTCTGCAATGACAACTGCAGCATTTGTCAAAGAGTGTGACAACCTGTTCGACTCTTTCAATGGCTGCATCAAAAACAAGTCAGGAAAACCTCTTCGGTCTCCACTTAGTGATGACAGCATACACATGGCATTTTGGCAGCAGGCTGTACACTTCGTCAACTCGTGGCACTTCCAGAGGCCAGATCGGCGGACATTTAGGCCACCTTCACAGGAAGGCTGGCTGACAACCATAAATGCAGTAATGCAATTGTGGAAGTCAGTCAGGGAAGAATGTGAAGACATTCGATTTTTATCAGTCAGATGTCTGAATCAAGATCCACTGGAGAATGTTTTTGGTTCTGTTCGAGCGAACTGTGGAGCCAATAATAATCCTACTGTGCCACAGTTTGTTGATGCTCTTAAGACCTGCATCATCAATGGGCTTGCATTTCAGAATCTTAAAAATGCTAACTGCCTGGATGATGATGCAGATCTTTTAAGTAATCTTCAAACTTTCCTTGGTTCTGACATTCTGACTGATAAACGCAGCGAATTTACTCCATACACTGCTGACACCAATTCTGTTACTTGTGACAAAGAGCCTGACGTCTCATTTAATGTGAATGGGTTGTCCACAGCGTATGTAAGTGGATTTACTGCCAGAAAACTTTTAGGCAATAGTACATGTGACGACTGCAGAGCAGGTCTCTGCTCCAATGACACAAATAAACTTTCTCATCTGGGTATTCTATTCAGAGAGTACACTGAGGGCACAGAAACACGGCTTACATATCCATCAGAAAATTTGGTTACCTGTGTTTCTCAATGTGCTAACGTTGTGGATGAAATACTGGATGAGAAATGCTATTTGGACAAGTTGACAGAAGTCGTCATGTGTGCAATTACACAAAAAGTTAGTTTCACATGGCTAATGAACTGCTGTGAAGTCCATTATGAAACAAACTTGCAACATTTTTTAAAAGTTATATTTAAAACATGTGTTAGGTGGTGGGTTACAAGAAGAAATAATGAAATGAACAACAAATAAATTTGTACATGTTTTAAATATTTATATTAATTTTATATGAAATTTAATTAACGTAATATATTCATTAATGGAAAGATGGTATCTGCAACAAATGATATGCTGTACTTTTTAATGTGGGTATTAAATTCTGAGAGTACAGAGTCTAACGTATCCATCAAAAAATTTAGTCACGTGTGTTGCTCAGTATTCAGGTTTGTGGATAAAATACTTGATACAGACATGTAAAAACATTTGTAGACTCCTATAAAATATGTATAGTCTCATGGTGCAGACATAAAAACAATTGTTTAGCTGAAACAAAAAGGTATGTTAAAAATCACTAAATAATTGACCAATAATTTATTATGACAATGTTTTGCTTTGGTGTAAGGATGGTCTCTGCTCTGTAAGGATTAGTGTTGTTCAGTGTGTTAATCTTGTGAATGAAGTACTTTACGTCAGTATATCAATTTAATTGATTATCAGAATTGACAAATGTACTATTCAGGAACAATTTAGGTTTTAAATTCATATTGGGCTTCTATGCAGTTCATTAATCTAAAGGTTTTCTGGGTCTTTTGTCAATAAACTTCTTAGTCTGATGATTTCTGTATTTCAAAATAATGTTTATGTTAATATATATGTGTATAATTTCAAACTGTCTGTAGTGTATAGCTGTTAGGTCTTGTACATATTGTGTAGTGTTTATAGATTTTTGTTGAGTTTTGCATATAAGTGATAGAACTGAAATTTGAATGTATTGTGTTATGTTTTGTGAATTTTAATTAATTAAGTTTTTTGATGATAAACTTCAAGTCTGTTCATTTGTATGATATTTCAAAATAATGTTTGGGTTTATATATTTGTATTATTTCAAATTATTCTGTAGTGATTAGCTGTTAGGTCTTGTACATAATGCGAAGTGTTTGTAGATTTGTTTGACTTTTGTATGTAACTAGTAGAACTGGAATTTGAATGTATTATGTGTTGTCATGTTTTGTGAATTTTTATTGATTAAGTTTTTTGATAATAAACTTCAAGTTCTGTTGTTTATAATAAACTTCAAGTCTGTTCATTTGTATAATATTTCAAAATAATGTTTGGGTTTATATATTTGTATTATTTCAAATTGTTCTGTAGTGGTTAGCTGTTAGGTCTTGTACATAATGTGAAGTGTTTGTAGATTAGAGTTTTGCATATAAGTGGTACAACTGAAATTTGAATGTATTATGTGTTAGTCATGTTTTGTGAATTTTTATTGAGAAAGTTTTTTATAATACAGTTCAAGTCTGTTCATTTGTATAATATTTCAAAATAATGTTTGCATTTATTTATTTGTATTATTTCAAATTGTTCTGTAGTGATTAGCTGTTAGGTCTTGTACATAATGTGAAGTGTTTGTAGATTAGTGTTGAGTTTTGCATATAAGTGGTACAACTGAAATTTGAATGTATTATGTGTTAGTCATTTTTTGTGAATTTTTATTGAGAATGTTTTTTATAATACAGTTCAAGTCTGTTCATTTGTATAATATTTCAAAATAATGTTTGCGTTTATATATTTGTATTATTTCAGATTGTTCTGTAGTGATTAGCTGTTAGGTCTTGTACATAATGTGAAGTGTTTGTAGACTTGTTTGACTTTTGTATGTAACTAGTAGAACTGGAATTTGAATTATTATGTGTTATGTAATATTTTATAAATTTGCTTAGTTAATTCTACACACTGTATGTTTTTTTTTGTAATTTAAAATGTTTTTGAGTAAAAATAAAAATAAAATACTTAAATTTGTTTTTCCTTGATTTTTACCTAAGTGTTTATCAACTATTTGTGACCTTATGTCAATAAAATGCACAGTGGTTTTCAAAAACAAATGATTAATATCCTTGAAACCAAAGGCAATTAAAGTGTATTTTCATTAAATCAAAGTAAAGACATTTTCAATTATTTGTAAACAAGTGTTTATTAAAAGATAAATTTGTATGAACGTTTTATACACAGAATGTTTTGTTGATGCCACATGTACTTAAAAATTGTAAAAACCTAATTACTTTGTTGATGTAACTAGTACAGTTAATGGTTTGTAAATGTAAGTTTTCTAATTTTTGAATTCACTTTTCATGCATTTGCTTACTAAATTTTGATTAAAATGTTTTTTTAGACATTTTACATGTCTACCTTGAAACACTGTAATTATTATTTTTTTAACATTTTTCTGTAATTACAATGACATGAAAATATGTCTGATGAAACTAAACGTTTAAGAGTAATTTCAAATAAAGCCTAGCAGCATTTCCTTTTTTAGATTTCCCGCCTATGCAGCAGAGGATAATACAGTATACTGGAGTCACGTGACTATACTGCATTATCATTTAGCTCCACTTAGTTGACAGCCAAGCCACCACGAGCGCTAGAAACTTCAGTCAAAATTTTAACATTGGCTTTCCCCTCTCTATATATTCGTACCCTGTGGTGCGTAGCTAGCTCTCTCGGCGTTCGGTGCGCCGAATCTTTCGCTGTCATTTTTGTCGACATTCAATGTAGGCTTTAGGCCTTACATTCTCGCTTATGGCCGACTAGGCCCGATTCATGCTTATCTAAATTTATAATATTTCGCAACACGCAGTATCAGCCAACTTCATTTCAACAAATACATCTGTAATGTAACTAAGTCGGACATTAAGATTTATTCAAATACAGTCCACCTCTTATCATTTTCTTCCTGCAGAATCAATGCATTTATTACATATCACTTTCAACTAATATGGAAGACCAGCCGACAGAATTTTTTAACTCAAGAAGCTTACATTTAGCCCACTTGGGCCCAATTCATTAATTTTCTTGTCCACACTTGCTGCATCATTATTCTCATTTAACATTTTTTGGTCGCTCCGGCCCTGGATTTTCCATTCAACATTTTCTAACAATACTTCTGGCCATCACGGGCGAATTAGCACGTCAGCTAATACGACCGTGGCGTGACTTGCATCGTCATTTTGCTCGTCATCTTCAGACAACATATTAGCAAGTGCCTGCCAGCTACAGTGCTTACTCAAAGTGGTCATCTCTGCCAGCTGTTTACCATCTTCACCAAGGAGCCGACGCTGCAGGACATCAACAGCAAGGTATCGCCAGCAACAGTAAAAAGGTGCGTAAAATGTCTGAAGAAGGCCTCAAAGTGCTGACCAGAAAGAGGGGCGGATTAAAATCCGCGATAGTGCGGATACAATCCGCGGTAAATTCATTTGACATAACTCTAAGTACGAAACATTTTCTAACTGTAAGACTGGAAAGTCTCAAAAGCTTGGCCTCGAAGTACGACGAGGTGCAGTCTGAGATAGAGCTTATCAGTAAAGACGCGAGCGTTGCTCAGGCAGACCGAGTTGAGGTTGAAGAAATGATATACTCAACTGAGGCAAACATTTTACAACTACTTGACACTTTTAATACTCAGACTGTGCCTCCCGTATTATCGACGCCCATGCAATTAAAGCCGATAAGTTTGCCCTGCTTCTCAGGCAACATACTTGAGTGGCAACATTTTTATTCAATTTTCACTGATTTAGTGCATTCAAGATCTGATTTAACACCAGTGCAAAAACTGCATTATTTGCATTCCTCTGTGAAGTGTGAACCATTGGATTTAATTAAATCATTACCTATTTGTAAAGAAAATTATGCAATAGCGTTGAACTTGCTGTCCGAAAGGTATAACAACCCATTTATATTAGCTAAGTACTATGTACAAAACCTACTTCAGGTTAAGTCCACAATAAAGGACTCGGTCCAAAGTTTGGCGGAGTTTACGAATACAATAACGTCTTCCGTTAATTCACTGGCAGCAATGAAGCTGTCAGTGAATTCATTTGAATTTATCACCATACAGTTGCTCTCCACCAAACTTGACCCTATTACTTTAAAACTTTGGAAGGAGTCAATAGACCCTGACAACTTGCCTAGCTTTCAAGACTTTACGCATTTTTTAAACTTACGCAGACATCTGTTAGAAAATACAATGCCTATTGAACCCGGACAGCAATTCAACAAACTTAATGTAAAACCTAACAATAAATTTGAGAAGTGTAGCTTAAGAAATACTGCTGGCAGCAATACCTTTAAGAGCTATCACGCAGCGGCAAATCATTATTCATGCGTGTGTTGTAAATCTGACCACCCGCTTTACATATGTAATAATTTTCGTATATTAAGTGCCGCTGAGCGGGGGCAATTGGTTGCAAATCATAAATGCTGTATCAACTGCCTTAGAGCAGGTCATCTGATAGCTAACTGTAAGAGTAAACAGGTCTGTAAAATTTGTTCAAAAAGACACCACACATTGCTGCACGCAAATTACGTGCCGAAATCAACAGCTGCCAGCAGCAATTATTGCTCACTTAAATTACAGTGCAAAAACAATGTTCTTTTATCCACAGCGGTTGTATCTGTCGTTGATCAGGCTGGCAACAGGCATAGAGCTAGAGCGCTTCTAGACGCCGGTTCACAGATCAATTTCTGTACAAAATCATTTGCAAAAAGGTTACACCTTAAATTAACCAAATCTAATATTCCAATCACAGGAATAAACAACACAGCGTGTTGCGCAACTGATATTGCTTCTATACGTATTATTTCTCGCTATCAGAGACATAGTTTCGAGGCGAAATGTGCCGTCTTATCTACTTTAACTCACAATCTGCCTTCAACCTCGTTTGATATCAACCAATGTAGAATTTGTTGCAATCTGAGCAATTTAGTTTGTAAACACCAGGTAGATCGAATTTGTTTTGTGCTTTGTGTGTGTTTTGATAGTGTGTGTTCTTATTATTTTGAATGTTCATTGCTTTTTTCACAGCACTTAATAATTATTATTTAAGGTACTTTCACTTGTGAAAAACTTACTTGTTGTTATTTCCTCAAACATGAAGAAGGAGAATACAACTCCGAAACAACGTTTGAGGAAATAACAACAAGTATGTTTTTCACAAGTGAAAGTACCTTAAATAATAATTATTAGTGTGTGTTCTGTTTTGTTAGTAGTTTTGTAAGTGATTCTGTATCCTGCTTTTTTGAATTTGTGGATTATTTTTTCAATTTGTTTGTTGATGTATGTTAGTGTTATGAATTTGTTGTTTTCTGTCTTTGTCTGTTGTTTGTTTTGTGTAGGAGTTTATTGACTATTGTTCTGTCGTATCCATTGGATTCTGCTAGGTATTTTATCGTGTTTAGTTTGTCTTTGTAGTCTTTTTCCCCCTATATAAAATACGTGTACTAGCCGTTTGGTTTGCCTACGCTAGTAAGAGCACAGTTCCCCTCTACTCAGCGTCAGCAAACTGACTTCTACAAAAGCTGTAGTTTCAAGTGTTCAAGTGTTTATTAATAACTTCCCCTGTAAATATATCCCACATAAATAATTTTTGTATTCAACAAAAAAAAAGACTATTAAAAGTATGGTAAGGTGATTAAAAATGTGAGAACAAGCAGTGTTGAAAGTTAAAGAAATAGCAAATTTTATTATGTACGAAAACAAAATTTTTATTATTTATCCAATAATAAATTTATGTATTTAGCACATTAAAACTAAATACACAAGTACATAAAGTGAACTTAAACGTAATGTTTGCTATATGAAAACACAATTGGCTTAGTTTAGGTATAAATACATGTACCGAAATAATAATACAAAAGGCATATGCCAAGTTTTTTGTCAGTCTAATGATAGCTGGTGGCTTTACAATTCAACACCTGACTATGCTTATCTGTGTGCAGTGTTTGTGTGTTATCTGACTTCCTGTCGCCAGACTGTTGCAGTTATCTAACGTTGCAGTTAGATAATTCAATAATTATCTTGCTTTTGTTTTATAGATTCAACTTTGGTTCTGTCGACCAATTTATTTCAGATATGGAACGTTTTCTTATACAAACTGATAATGAAAGTATTCTTTTAGCCTACACTAATTATCCTTCTACAAATGTATTCAAGAAATAAGCAAAATCTTTTGTAATGTACATATAGTATACCATAGTGTACATTGTATTTTAAAACCACACATTTCACATGGAATGATTGACATGTTATATTTTTCGGAATGTTCCATTTCTTAAATGGTTGCTACTCGTTACCTGTATATCTTTTGTTGTTTTGCCGCGTAGCCCTAAGAATAGGTAGGTACTGTATTCTTAGACCTTATTAAGTTTACTTTTACAGCGTTACTTTCACTTACATTTAGTTTGAATCTGCCATCTGTCTGTTAGTGTGCAGTCTACTGTATTTAAAATTCATAAAATATCAGGCATCAAACGTTAAATCTTAACGATTTATGAAAAAGTACGATTAACTTGGGCTTTAGGAAGCGGTACTTCTAATTCAACAGTGTCTAAGAAATACTGTTTATCGCCATTTGAATTATAACATTAGATTTAAATTTACTCAAGCTTCTGTGCACTACAGTGAACTGTAGTGAATTACAGGTAACTTAATTATTTTAGTGTATAGCCTACTAAACATAAATGTTAATTTATATGATTAAATTTTGTAGTTATGCATTTGCTTAGTAATTTATTTTTTGAAATTAAATTCTGTAATTCATACATCTTTTTTTTAATTTTTTTTTTGTCAATATGAAGCCTATCTCTTTATGGAAAAATTTTCTGTATTTTGCGGGGAAAACGAATATCGGTTACAAGGAAGAAATTTACGCGTTCGTTATAAACAAATTCCACAGGATTTGCTTCTAAAGTAAATGGTAATATGATTTTGTTATGAATGCGTGAATGCATTGAGAGAGCAAGAGACGAGCTAAATGGCAGGGGGGTAAGGGACTAATGAGACGAGGTAATGTTCTCAGCTTAGAGATTACAACACCCCTACTTAGCCTACCGTAGTACCCGGCCTGCTTCTCCCACCTTACCCAATGCTCGATCTTTGAATCACGGCAGACAGTAGTACCTACCGCATTTAAACCACATGCGTTTCTGTTTTTAACATTTGAAGTTATAATTATACCTTATTAAATAGTGCGTCTTACATTTTATTTACGTTGTAAGTTATTTAAACGATACGCATTATATTTGAAATTATAGTTATATATTTTAGAATAGTTTCAATGTTGGTTTAATATATTTTCTACAGTGTCGGTTTGTATAATAAAAAATGTTTTAGCAAAACCTTTTTCTTCCCGGTTGTTCAACAAAAAAACTGAAATGATAAAAATTGGTAAGCCGGCCCCGATTCTTTTAAACTTAACTCAGCTATCTGGAAAGTTTACTAAGCATTTCCAGTCTAGTATGTACCCTACAGCAAATATGAGTGGTTGGCTGGTAGTGGTGAACTAAATGCACTATTTTGCTGGTATCGTTTGTTGTATGGAAAGGACAGGAACACTAGCTGGATCAAGACTGGATTCAAACATTTAGGAAACCTAGTTGAATTTATTGCCGGCCATAAAATTACTGTGAATCATCTTCCTTCATCATTGTGTATTGGTGCTTCCGGTCAGAGTAGAATAGAAACTGCGTTAGATGACCAACTTAAATCGGAGATATCTGCTCTGGTTAAATCTAGTCGATGAAACCAGAGATATTTCAAATAAACCATAGTGCTCTATAGTTATGCATTATTCGTATAATGGAGAAGTAAAAAAGAGATTTTTAGGATCCAATGATGTAAGTTGTGATTGACATGCCCAGGCTCTTGCAACGCTCATTCGTCAGTTTCCTGACTGAATTTGATGCAGTGAAAAACTAGTTGTTCAAGTCTACGATGGGGCGGCAACAATGGGGAAATTTTAATTGGAGTAGAGACCATAATTAAAAGAACTAATCTGCAAGCTCTGTTTGTCCATTTATATGCTCATGTTTTAAACCTTGTTGTGTCTCAAAGTGTTAGGCACCTGAGTGGAAAATATTTTGTAACATACTTAGTGGTATTGCAGCCATTTTTTGAGATCTTCGAAACGGACTTAATTTTTGTATGAGTTTGTGCAGCTATGACCGGATCTGTGCCCAATGAAGTGGAATTATTCCTCTAGACTTGTAAATACCATGTACAGGAACAGCCGTCAATTGTGTGACATATTCAATGCCACGTTAGATCACCTTGAAGATATCGAGTCTGATATTTTAGCTCCCATTAGTGAATTTTTTTCAGTGTTAGAGACAAAATATTTTCGATAAAATATTTTCATATACAGATGACAGACTCAAGCCAGTGACATTTTGTACTGCCGAAAGAAAATTGCAGAAACTAGACAAAGTATAGTATCTCTCCGTGATGACTTTGAAGGCGTTTTTCAGCAAACTCTATATGTAGGAGGGGAGCCATCACAGAGAAGGAATGTGAACTACAAGCATATTTATTGTGACCGTTTGATAACATTGACAATCACTTGTATACACGGTCTGAAGATTATCTTTTTTAAAGCCTTTTGAAAACATTTGGCAAATTCTTTGACAGTGTGCGTTTATAAAACGAAATTATTGTGTTGTACAGTAGTGAACAGTTTGAAAGGAAAAGTATATCCGATCTATTAAAGCTTTACAGCTATTAAACTATTAAACTCTAATACGTTAAATGTTTGTATATTTAAGGAAAATGTGTTTACGTCCAGGAGAGTTGTTAGTATGCTTCAACAATGTATTAGTGTGTTTATTTGAAAAAGTTGATATTTTACCACTGGAAATGTGCTATTACAGTATTTATATTTTCGGACACGTGTTTTAAGAAGAATTTGCACCTCAAGTTAAAGTCTGTATTGTGCCAGTGTTTTTAAAATATTAATAACTCGATTTAGAAATTTCGAACCGTGGGGTATACGTGTTCTCTGCACTCTGTGTTGAACATAATATTTATCATGCTATAAAAGATTAAGATATTAGACTCAGTAGCGTAGCTAGGCTTTTAGGTGCCCGGGGCAAGAAGATCGTCGGCCGCCTCGCATTCACAATTAAAAGGGGACAAAAGAGCAAAAATGAAAGCCCCCTTTTGTGAACAAACTACTTAATAAATGCAAATGTGTAGATTTTTGTATGAAATCAAGTCCAGGAAACGTATTAAGAATATTTGTTAAGTGGAAATTAATAAATTACACATTATAATGTTACTGCTATTCAGTTTGTATAAATTTATTAGTAACAAATGTAGACTATAAAAAATGTAGTAATATAGAAGTGTTCTAATAAACTTGCAGATTCCTTGTAGGTCAAAAGCGCATTATCAAAACAATATCCTAAAGCAACATGAAGTTAAACTAAGACTACATTAAAAGGAACAAGATAAATCACTTACCATTACAAGTTAATGGTTCCGTCTTCTATTAATAAACACTTAATATTTAATAAATCTTTAAAACTATACATTTTAAAATGTAACTTTTCTTGTCTTAATTGCTGCAAGATTGGTTATTAAATCACTATAATCTAAAGACGAAGTAATGTCGTTTCCAATTGAAAGTATTACTCGATTTGATACACTCTCTTAAGATATTGTTGATCGCAGGTACGATTTAATCAATATAAGTTTACTAAATGATCTTTCACGAGAAGACACAGACACTGGTAAAGTAAGAAAAAATGTTTAAAGCTGTTGCTAGTGTTTTGTAGGCTTCTAATTCCATTGAAGAAATGTATTATAGCAGTCCCTGAGGTGTAAATTCCATTTGTACTCTGTTAACGTTTGCCCTGTATAATAAACTTATGACGTCTTTCAAGTCACTGAACAATTCTACACTGTTTAGGTCATATAGATACAGTTTTACAAGCACTGTGAACTTAATATTGATTTGGGAAAGCTGTTCCTTAAAATGTATATCCCCATTTACGAACGCCTCAAATTTACCTAGGGACCCAAAGCATTTTTTAACTCTTTTATGTTAGAGAAACGGCTTGGAATTTCAACTGACAGTTTGTCCAAAATTTCTATTAGAGAACGTCGCATTTCTTGCTGAACGGGTAAAGCAGTCGTCTGCATACTTCCCTGGCATCGTGCTCTTCCTTCTCATCCTTTTTGTGATACAGATACCCCATTCATTACATACCTGCTCTGCCTTAGAAATGATATTGTCAGCTCGTTTAATTTGTCCGTTAGCTTCTCCAGAAGTGTCATTGCTTGAATAAAGCTTATTCCTTTGGTCTGAAAGTTTTTATGGAGTTTGCCAATAGAAGAAAGAATATCTGTCTATGAAAAGAGCGAGGTCACAAAATTAATCGCATTAATTAATAATGCTGCATCTTCCCTCGTATCAATTGTTTCAGTCATTGTATCTCTCAGTTTCTCCAGTGCAGCGATCACTTCATCTAGCTGAATGGATATTGCTTTAATGGCATCTGCTTTTGAACTCCACCTGCTATCACAGATCCTTTTAGAGTATTATTTACGAAATCTTTAACAACACTGTATCTGTAAGTGGAACAGGAGAAGGTGAATAGATGTTCTACTGTCCTAAAAAATGTCACTGCCTGAACATTGACATAAGCTGCATGAACTCCAACCAAGTTAAGTGAATGGTTGTCACAGGGAACAAACACAGCTAGTGGATTCAAATCTAATATTCTCTTCTGAACTCCTGAATGGATACCAGCCATTGTTGCTTGATTGTCATATGACTGACCTCTGCAATCGCTAAGATTCAATCCATCTCTCTCAAGTTTACTCATAACAGCTTGTGTAATCCCCTCCCCTGTTTTCACTCCTAAAGAAATACAATCTATGAAGGCTCCCTGTATATCAACAGAGTTGCGTTTAGTTTCAACAAATCTTATAATCTGGGACATTTGTTCTACATATGCAGCATATAGTGTTGTGTCAAATATAATACTAAAGTACTTCGCCTTCTTACATGCAGTAATAATATATTTGCCCACTCTTTCTCCTAACAGGCTTATTAATTTATTTTGAACAGTTGGCAAAAGATACAATATAAACCCAGATTTACGAGAGACTGAATCCAAATGAGATCTCATGACAGGGTCAAATTTAGCCAAGTATTTTAAAAAAGCGAGAAATTTTCCAATTTTGGTCGTTAGTAATTGACTCTCAATGACTTCTCAGTGCCAGATTTTGTTGTGCAAGAGTTTGTACTATGGCAATGACACGTTCAGGGATTTCTTTCCATGTCTTAGCTGCTTTACTCATTTGTTCCTAAAGTAGATCATCAATAAGTACCCCTTTGTTTAAAGAACATTCCAATTCCTTTCATTCAAAAAACGCAGAGCGATGAGCAGGACTATTTTCATGATCCTAAATACAGGGCTTTCACTTTTGCCATGATGAAAACCCATTTTCACTATTGAAATGGCTTCTTTGATAGTTTTTTGTGGAAATAAAGCGTAACAAAAGCAAAATAGAGACTTTTCGTTGGATAAAAACACTTCCACGTGCGATTTACCTTTTTGCCATTTTGCAGGGTTTTATCAAACCAATACTTGTTTAAGGATCATCCAGCTTCGTCTTCAGGAAAATGGTTGTCCTTGTTCTGCAGCTGAGATGTTCCTCTATTCTCCATTGCATCTCGGAAGGATTAAGATATCTCGCTTGGTCAAGCTACCATATCTTGTAGAGCAGCACCGGGAACACGGTTTACATTGTCGCTACTAATGCTCTCTCCCTCATCACCTGTAATTTGAATACTGGACGATGCCACATCCTCCATGGTAGGCCTACTAGAACCAACTGCATCTAGTAACTGTACTTTGACACTTTCACAGTTCGAACTATTTACGTCGTTAATGTTACTGTATTTATCAACAGCATCCATTTTATGATCACAAATTGATACCTTGTTAATTGTAATAGTTTGACACTCAGGGTTCAATTTTTGTTGAATAAAAGACTTCATAAACTCTTTGGAACTTTTTGTGGTTCTTAATCTTTCTTCCCTCCTCTTCCGAAACTGGTCGCCATTGAGTTTACTTCATTTCATATCAGCTTCAAATAAAATTTAAAAAAATCGATTTTCAATAATAGTAGTAGTATGATGGCATACACGTGAAGTATTATAGTTATACCCACAAGACACACAAACTAAAACAAACAGCACACTCAAGATGCTCTTCAATAACTGATGATCAACACGTTCGCTGCGTCGAACTGGGAAGAATTGTTCATACGTAGCCCACGTAATGTTTTTTTTAATAAGTTAGCAAATAATATATTTGTCTGTATATGAATAGCAGTTAAGATTATCTATACAAACCTACTACTGTATGATTATTAGTTCTTCTTTCCAGCACAACAACTTACTACAAAATCACTAAAAGTTTGTTATCATAATGAATCGTAATTACGATGCTTGAGCATAAATAGACTAATACTATTTATCATGCAATGCTTATGACAACAGACAAGCTGGCTGATTATGTTTCTTTTATGAAAGGAATAGTCATATCAAAGGAACCAAGTTGTTTGTAGTTTTATAAACTGAATAAAAAATTTTTCAATCTATGCTCACATTGCCGCCCTCCCGGCTATGGCGCCTGGGTCAGTTGCTCCCTTGGCCCCCACCTAGCCATGCCTCTGAAGACTTAATAATGGATCTTATACCTAAAATTCAATCATAATCATGTGTGCCACCTACTAACAGGAAGACAGATTAGTAGGTAAGCCACTATAGGTTAATTTTAATTATAAATTGGGCTTCCGCTATCTTTTTGAAACTTAATTAGGCCTACAGATATAACTCAGCTTCACCAAAATTTTTACCCACCGCACGCCACTGATAAACACACATACATACACACATGACTATAAGTACAATAATAATAGAGTTCTACTACAGATGTGTATAATTTTGTTTCCTTATGCCTGTTTTGCAAGTATAGTCTGCATCATAAGAGGATTACAATTAAATTAATGTAAAATTGATTTTTATTTCAATGAATGTGTTACTTAAAACTACAAATATTATAAAAATAAATAAAACCAAAAACAGTAAACTTTCTAATATAATGATCGAAACAGTAGACTGTGTCAACAAACATTACTGTACTTGGAATATTTAAATTAAAATACACACTGATTATATGTGAATTTAAGTATAATCCTCAGTTGATGTAGGATAAGGAGGGTATTATTATTATTATTATTATTATTATTATTACTACAATTTACAAACAATATGTATGAGGGGTGTTTGGTAAGTCAATGCTAAGTCAAAGATGATGCTCGTAGGACATAGATGACATAATTTTTAGTTTCCTGCACCTCCGCTAGGAGCGTACACCACATTTGAGTCACATACATTCACAATTCTATTGTTGCCAATCATTTGAATTGATCAAGTATTGTGATTTGCAAAAAATGGATGAAAGAGAATTTCGTCTGTGATGAAAGATTACTTTTTGAAAAACAAAACCACACAAGAAACTAAATCCAAGCTGGATAAATATTATGGTGAGTCAGCTCTATGCAGTGGCATAGCTAGGCTTTTTGGCGCCTGGGCCAAGGAGATCGTCAGCCGCCTCGCGTTCACAATTAAAAGTGGACAAAAGAGCACAAATGAAGGCCTATCCAGTGAACAAAGTACTTAATAAATGCAAATTTGTAGATTTTTGTATTAAAGCACGTTCAGCAAATGTCTTAAGAATATTTGTTAAGTCAAAATTAAGAAAATACACATTATAATACATGTTATAATATTATAACTACCATCGTAGTTATAATTCAGACAAGAAATCAGGTTCAGCCAATATCAGTCAAGACAGGATACGTGAAGATGTAAACAAATATATTGCATTCACTATTGTCTTACAACTGAAATTGCTCTGTGTAATTAAAATAATACTAGCTAAAGGCTGAACAGCAACAATAAAGTATCAAGCTTGTGCAGAATAGGTAAACGGAATTATGCAAACCGGAATACTGCACATAATAGAAGACAAAGTAAAGACATAATGTATAACGGACGGCTCAGAATATTTAAATAACTCTGTTCAATTTCAAAAGCAGACAAAGCTGACCGAAATAATGACACTATAGTGGCCATTGAAATATCTAATTTTATGAAGATTTTTGAAGTAATGAAGATTTAACTTGGAATAAAAGAGAAAGTTGTCATATAATAAAAGTGTACATGCAAACAACAAGTGCTTTTGATAAAATAATTACTGAAAAACTTGCACTTTAGAAGATTTATTCATAAAAAATATTTTATATATAACAAATTTTGTTAATCGTGATGCGTGAATTTAGTATAAAGGAAGAAGAGATATCCAGCCGGCAGGAATTGTATATGACTACGTGATAACCTCATGGCATACTGCGTTTCAGGTTGAGCAACAGCAACTCAACCGTCTATATTTTCAGAAGCACAGACGGTTTAGATAATTTTCATATCAACAGATTGTACGTCGAATAGTGGATATTTTTGTGAAGTCATTAAATATAAACTCGCGGATTATAACATTTAATGTACTTTACACTATATTCTGAAAATGTAGGAGATCATTAATGGAAAGAATACTTGTTGAAACAAATAGACGTGCGAAGAAGGAAGACGTCTCCAACGTACGGAATCTCTCAGAGCAACAACTGACGGATTAGTGAAGAAGACAAATGGGAGAACAATTTTTTCAAGTCTACGCTCACTTTCCCGCCCTCCTGGCTATGTCACCCGGGGCGGCTGCCCCCTTGGCCCCCCTAGCTACGCCTCTGGCTCTTTGGACTAGAACAGTTTACAAATGGTTTGATTATTTTTGAAATGGTGACATAAGCACAAACGATGCTGAACGTTATGGATGGCCTGTTGAGGTTACAACTGCAGAAAATATTGAAAAAATGCATGATATGGTAATTTATGACAGAAGATTGAAAGTGTGTGAAATTACTAAGACAATAATCATCATATTTTACACAAACATTTACAATAATGAAAACTGTCTGCAAGATGAGTAATATGTTTGCTCACAGTTGACCTAAAGCGTGATCTTTGCTCATTTCTAAGCGCAGTTTGAAGCTATTTCAACGTAATCAAGAAGAATTATTGCACCATTTCGTAACACTTGAAACTTGGATACACCACTACATCCTGCTGCCATGCGAGAGGACTGCGGCATAGAACCAAGTGAGAGGTCAGCCATTGAACATCACACCATGGCTCGTGCGGAACGCTCATTGCCACAGCAGCCAGAGGCGTAGCTAGGGGGGACCAAGGGGGCAGCCACCCCGGGCGGCATAGCCAGGAGGGTGGCAAAATGAGCATAGACTTGAAAAATTTGTTTTCTGTTTATAAAACACCAAACAACTTGTTTATTTGATATGACTATTCCTTTCATAAAAGAAGAAGCATAACCAGCCAGCTTGTCCATTGTCATAAACCTCCCGTGATAAACAGTGTTAGTCTATTTATACTCAAGCATCGTAATTACGGTTCATTATGATAAGGTAAATCGCACTTGGATGTGTTTTCTCTAACTAAAAAAATCTCTGTTTTGCTTTTGTTGGACTTTATTTCCACAAAAAACTATTAAAGAAGCCATTTTAATAGTGAAAATGAGTTTTTGTCATGGCGAAAGTTAAATTCAGGATCATGAAAATAGTTGTGCTCATCGGTCTGCGTTTTCAGAATGTCGAAACGTTATTTAAACAAAGGGGGACTTACTGATGATCTACTTCACGAAAAAATGAGTAAAGTAGCTAAGACATGGAATGAAATCCTCGAACAGGTTACTGCCACAGTACAAAGCCTTGCATAACAAAATCTGGTACTGAGAGGACATCGAGAGTCAATTACTAACGATCCAAATTCTGGAAACTTTCTGGCATTGCTAAAATACTTGGCTAAATTTGACCCTGTCATTAGATCTCTTTTGGACTCAGTCTCTCGTAAATCTGGGTGTAAATCGTATCTTTCGTCAACAATTTAAAATGAAATAATAAGCCTATTAGGAGAAAGAGTGCGCAAAAATATATCATTACTGCATGTAAGAAGGTGAAGTACTTTAGTATTATATTTGACACAACACCAGATGCTGCACATGCAGAACAAATATCTCAGATTATAAGATTTATTGAAATTAAATGCAATTCTGTTGACATCAAGGAAGCCTTCATAGATTTTATTCCTTTAGAAGTGAAAACAGTGGACGGGATCACAGAAGCTATTACAAGTAAGCTTGAGAGAGATGGATTGAATCTTAGCGATTGCAGAGGTCAGTCGTATGATAGCAATTGCAGAGGTCAGCCATTAAGCAACAATAGCTGGTATCCATTCAGGAGTTCAGAAGAGAATATTAGTTGTCTTGATTGTTCATCTCTTCTTTCACAGCACTATCACTTTACTAAAAATGAACTTTATCTTGTGAAAACTTACTTTTTTCGTCGGACGCGTTTCGGCATATGTATCCGCCTTCTTCAGCTTTTAGTCAGACTGCCATCATTTCGTATCGGTTTTTGTGTGGAAGGTGTAGTGGGGGTGGTGTGTGGGGGAAGGGGATTGGTGCAGGGATTCAACTTGATGTTTGTTTTTTGTAAAATTGTGTCAAAAAGTGTATGTGATTTATATTGTAATTGATCGTTGAGTATGTTGTTTGGTTGTGTTGTGTGGTGTTTATATATTTCGTATTGTTCAGTTGTGTTGAGTTTTCGACCTTTAGGTAGGTAATGTAAAATTTTGAGATTAGTGTCTATGTTGGTGTAACTGTGGTTTTCTGTGTGTATGTGTGTGGCAAATGCGGAGTGTATATTGTTGTTGGTTAGAGCTTTTAAGTGTTCAGAATAACAGGATGAAAAAGATCTTCCTGTCTGGCCGATGTAGAACCTGCAATAGGAAGATCTTTTTCATCCCGTTATTCTGAACACTTAAAAGCTCTAACCAACAACAATATACACTCCGCATTTGCCACACACATACACACAGAAAACCACAGTTACACCAACATAGACACTAATCTCGAAATTTTACATTACCTACCTAAAGGTCAAAAACTCAACACAACTGAACAATATGAAATATATAAACACCACACAACACAACCAAACAACATACTCAACGATCAATTACAATATAAATCACATACACTTTTTGACACAATTTTACAAAAAACAAACATCAAGTTGAATCCCTGCACCAATCCCCTTCCCCCACACACCGCCCCCACTACACCTTCCACACAAAAACCGATACGAAATGATGGCAGTCTGACTAAAAGCTGAAGAAGGCGGATACGTACGCCGAAACGCATCCGACAAAAAAAGTAAGTTTTCACAAGATAAAGTTCATTTTTAGTAAAGTGAGAATATTAGATTTTAATCTACTAGCTGTGTTTGTTCCCTGTGACAACCATTCACTTAACTTGGTTGGCGTTCATGCAGCTCATGTAACTGTTTAGGCAGTGTCATTTTTTAGGACAGTAGAATGTCTATTCACCTTCTTTTCCAGTTCCACTCATAGATGGAGTGTTCTTAAAGACTTCATAAGTATTAGGTCCTGGACATTGTGATACCATGTGGAGTTCAAAAGCAGATGCGGTGAAAATAATATTTACTCAGCTGGATGAAGTGATCGCTGCACTGGAGAAACTGAGGGATTCACAGACAGAAACACTTGATACGAGGAAAGATGCATCATTAATAATAAAATGCGATAGAAAACTTTAATTTTGTGACCTTGCTCTTTTTCTGGACAGATATTCTTTCTTCTGTGGATAAAATCCAAAAAATCTTGCAGACCAAAGTAATAAGCCTTATTCAAGCATTGACAATTCTGGAGAGGCTAACGGACCAATTAAAAGTTCGGAGGAATGAGCTGTGTGACAATGTTATTACTAAAGCAGAGCAGGTATGTAATGAATGGGGTGTCAGTATTTGTACGGTAGCGCGATGATTTCGTTTTCTAAGTTGGCTAATCTGCTTAATACTTCGCCTCAATATTTGCGTGTTTGTACTTTGCACAGTGCGTAGCAGGGGTAGGACAGTTAAATAGGAGTTGTTGGTCATAAGTTTTGTCGTCTGCTATAAATTCACAGCCAGTCACAACGAGCGCTAGTGCGGCAGCTGGCAGCGCTGAAACGAGAAACTCGTGAGTTAGCGAATGGTTGGCGGTTGGCGCTTCATCTTGGTCTTTGCACTAGTGATGCGACATCGACAACAAAACATCGATGTTCAATATTAAAACATCGATGTTAATAAAACATCGCCCAAAAAGCATCGATGTTTTTAAACATCCATTTTTTTAAACTGGTTTAGTAACCTCTAACATTAATGTTAGCTCGCCGGGGGGGGGGGGGGGGATTTAATTTTACTCGTTGATTGGGCTGTCACAAATGACAGAAACTTGGTTGCTAGAGTCAGCGCAAATCACAGAATTTCCATGATGCATTTTTATCACTTTTCCCATAGCTCAGAAAATTGAAGAAGAAATTATTGCTATAAAAAAATTGATAGGGCCAAAGTCATAAAGAACTTGTCTAGCATCCAAACTCCTACAGATGAATTTGTTGCAGATAATCCTGAGATTGACCACTGTTCATCAAATTATGTGAATTTGAGGGAAGCATTAAAAAAAGGTATATCTGAAAAAATAATAAAAATTTTTGTACTCGTCCTTTTCAGACTCAGAGCTCGAACTGACTGCTTGTTGTTACCGGGTATGTCCTGCCGATTGCGTACATGCAGGGTGTTTGCGAGGTTATATAGCTGCATCTCATTGGCTGATTTAAAGTGGCATATGGTCCTCGGACGAGATTAACACAAGTCCTGTGGTTCACACAAACTTGGGCAACGCTGATTAAAATCATGAGTGTGACTATTTCGTAATCCCGTCTAGACGGACTGACGCCAAACACTAACACAGACGAAGTTTCACAACAAATTTTGCACGTGTGGATTAGAAAGAGGGGTTCCCTACTCCCTACAGATTGAAATTTATTACATTTATTTAATAAAAGAATGCCCAGGAGTTGTACCGTCACACTATTGTCATCGCCTTTTGAAATTAGCGAGTATTTGCCAGTTACTGGGTAATGTATAAAAACAAGCACTTATTATCAAGTGATTCTAGTAGAATATTATCAAGCTTACACACACACACACACATTTATATATGTGTACACACATTTATTCCAGTTAATAATCAGGCTACTGGTTATTTGGGCCAGCCACTTTATTGGGACAGTATTCAATATACAAAATCCCAACAGGGTTACACACAATGTTTTTTCACCTCATAGTTCTGGTCTGCTGATTATTCAGTACAGTAGGAATGTCTCAGTTTTTCTCTTATTAAACCATTTTTTTTTTAATATGTAATTTACCCGAATAGACCAGTGAGGTCAACAAACCACAATACATTGTCAACAATTAACAGTACTCGACAACACGTGTATGGTTTTAGACTTTCGGTGTTTGTCCTTGGCGACATAACACATGCCAACTACAGGCACCAAAATCCACAAAAATCCCCTTGAGAGGAATGTTATAAAGTTTTTGATAAAATGCTCTACTAACTCGCATTTAGTAAGATTTTGATGTTTTGGAATAAAAATGCATGGGGAATTTGTCACTTTACAAATTGTATTCATTATTTATCTTTATCTATACCATTAAACATCAAGAGTACTCTACTCCAGTACCGTTACACAGGTAGAGAAAGCTTACCCGAACTCGGTCTTTTGAATCTATGGTAAAATTCTACGTAATTTCATCAGCTTTCCATACTGTGCCCCTAAACTACATTTGTTTGTTACCGTATTCAAACAGCAATTGAAAGTGTTAAACTGTATATGATATAGCTTCATGTGGCTTAATCATAATAAACCGTTCTGTATTAAAATACTGTAACGAGCCCAGTAAACTGTATTTTAGTTTACATTTCAAAGATATTAAATTCGTTATCATTTATTTTCATTCCATTGTTGCCGCCTTGATGTGAAATGTATATAAATTTAACAGATAATGTTTGTAAATGTTATATCAACTTTGAATTAATTTTTCATCCCCATGTAAGATTACTCATTTACTAAAAAATAAATCGACCATTCTTCATACAAAATAGTATAGGAAATGAAGGTCGACAGCTGTGCAAGTTTGTGAGCTATGCAATGTGTTAAATTAAGATTAATGGTACGTAGTAAGTGTTACAAAGCATAGTGGTAAGTGGGTAGAGTCTTTATCTGACTTATTTTGTTTATTATGGTACTTTTTTCATTCAAAAAAAAAAAAACATCGACAACATAAAACATCGAGCACAAAACATCGATGTTAAAAAAACATCGGCTCCAGTAAATCGATGTTAAAAACATCGATGTTTTTATCAAAACATCGATGTCGCATCCCTACTTTGCACGTGGAAGACGCCATTTTGGTCATTCCGAACCACAGAGTACGAATATATATTGCTGTAGCAGTCATATAGGATTTTTTTGTGAATATATAAAAATGAAAACCTGTACAGTGAGAGGCTGCTACAATATTAATGATGGGAGTAGACGTTTTTTTTATTTTCCACGGCGGAAACAAGAAGCACGGTAAGTACCTTATAAGAAACTTTATTTTTAAGTAGCTTTGATAATTAGTTAAGTTTCCGTAATTGGATAGATTGTGAATATTTTCGGATCACAGTATATCAGGGGGGGGCCATTCCGGCTTCCCGCGCTAATCTAGCGATCAGCTGTTTTTGCCGCGTGACGTGAAATGGTGGAAGAAATACGCGCGAGTCTTGATTTACCATGCAATCTTAGCTGAGACAATGTCCTACTTAGCATCTCTCTGCTGTTTACACGAAATATTAACAATAATTGTAATGAGCTATTCATATAGAAAAAGGATCAAACAACAAGATAAAATGGTTTGCGGCAAAAAATAATGGTAAAATCTATTTCTACATTTAATAGAAAAGTAAGCAAGTCTGTCCACATACAACATTGACAAAATGGCACAAGATGTAAAATTAAGTCGGAAAGGAGGCGATATTATATATATATATATATATATATATATATCACTTTTTATTATTCGTTAATTTTATATTAATAGAATTATTTCGATTGTTATTAATTTACTTAGAAACCTCTGATGATACTGATATTTTTCAGTGAAACGTGCGTCAGGTGTTAAAAAGAATATACGAAATTATACTACTTGCAGAAGAAACAAATTGAAAACATCACAAATTTTATATATATATAATATTATATATAATAACAGTAATATATAATATTATATATATAATATGCCTGCCTGGGTGGGTGCGCGTACGTGCACACGCGTGCGTGTATAAACATTTCTATGTAGTATAATATATTTGAAACAAGCTTCCAATTATTATAATTATAATCAATATCATAATCATTTTCTTTATCTACATTTTCATTGTTATAACGTTAAAAACTGAAGCTAGTACGTTCGGGGATTAGGCGTCTTTTATAATAATCCCACTCCCTTTGAAGTGCGCAACAGAATTCGGCTCTTACTTTTAACGGGTAGCACGGACGATATACCGTTATCTGGAAGTGCGTCTGTGGCTGAGGATGGTAGCAGTCATTCCACCGAAGTTATGGAATCAAATGACTCTGACGAGGATTTCATCCAGTTTGTTACCAATGAACTATGCATAGACATAGTTGAACATACGTTAATACCAAGTTCTCCGAATAATGACACCGACGAAGCAGAATTGTTAAAAACAGAGGACTTGGCCCCGTCTGCAAGTGACAACGATGTTCCTCAAGATGCCTTAAAATATCTGGCCGGGTACATCGCATTCAAGTGCCGCTTCATTGATGAAAGTCTAGGTGTGAGAGGCGAAACATTGTGTCTTTCCGGGGAACATAGTCATGACTGGATATCGATTATATCAAAGGGGGGGCTTACCCATCCGTCAGACGAGTGGTTACAAAAACTGATTCAGTTTGAGATAGTTTTTACTTCTTTCCACGGACGTACAGTATCAAAACAAGTGAAAGTTATCTCTTATTTGGCCACCTTACTCAAATCTAAATTTCCAGAGGTGGACGAGAAAGTCATTTGTCTGTACGTCAGGACAAGAACATTCATCAGAATCCGCCATCTGAACAAACAGCTCAAACTCAAGTCACTTGAAAAGTATGCAGCAACAAAGAGTCGGCTCTGGGTAGCTTCGTCTTCAAAAATTTAAGTCACCTATGAAGGTATGTATCAACTAAATAACCATTTTCATTTCGTTGATAAAAGTATTTATGTGTACAACTAAACGTACTAGCTTCAGTTTTTAACGTTATAACAATGAAAATGTAGATAAAGAAAATGATTATGATATTGATTATAATTATAATAATTGGAAGCTTGTTTCAAATATATTATACTACATAGAAATGTTTATACACGCACGCGTGTGCACGTACGCGCACCCACCCAGGCAGGCATATTATATATATAATATTATATATTACTGTTATTATATATAATATTATATATATATAAAATTTGTGATGTTTTCAATTTGTTTCTTCTGCAAGTAGTATAATTTCGTATATTCTTTTTAACACCTGACGCACGTTTCACTGAAAAATATCAGTATCATCAGAGGTTTCTAAGTAAATTAATAACAATCGAAATAATTCTATTAATATAAAATTAACGAATAATAAAAAATGATATATATATATATATATATATATAATATCGCCTCCTTTCCGACTTAATTTTACATCTTGTGCCATTTTGTCAATGTTGTATGTGGACAGACTTGCTTACTTTTCTATTAAATGTAGAAATAGATTTTACCATTATTTTTTGCCGCAAACCATTTTATCTTGTTGTTTGATCCTTTTTCTATATGAATAGCTCATTACAATTATTGTTAATATTTCGTGTAAACAGCAGAGAGATGCTAAGTAGGACATTGTCTCAGCTAAGATTGCATGGTAAATCAAGACTCGCGCGTATTTCTTCCACCATTTCACGTCACAGCGAAGCAACCAATGAGAGAGTAATTGGCCGGAGTGGCCTACCTTATATTCTAGTTACATTGACAGTATATGTTGAATATAATTTTGTTGATACCAAGAGTATAAACGAAATCGAAGAGTATATTGTCGATACCTTCAGTTATATCTGTAACGAAGCCTTAAAATTGAAAGACCAGGTATTCACTTTCTGCATTGAATAGACATTTCAACAGGCTTTACTATATTAAATTAGTGCCAGTACGACTAAGTATTAGTACTAGTAGTAGCTGCCATTTAATCTAATTTAAAGAAATTTAATCTATATAAAATAATTATCTTGTTGGTACATCCTCTTCGTTCACTTTTTTAAATATTATATATATAAACTTTCACTATGAACACTTATTTTAGTTTTATTTCCCAAACGTTTCAACGTGGTATAGTCTTCTTCAGTGGGAGTAAATACTGAATCATAGCTTCAGTGATATACTGTGAACATAATGTGATATAACTGTGAATAAATAATTTATATATATTAAATAAATAGTTTATATATATATACTATATAAAATGTGTATAGATTTATTGTAGTAGGCCTATAGTTGTATAACATTATTTTGAAAGGATATTAAGAGATTTTTGGTGTATAGATTTATTGTATCTTAAACAAAACAAGTAAGACGATTGAAGACAGAATATTATTGTATGCCAACAATACACCCTATAGCATATGGGAACTTATTTTCTGGTCAGTTGTAAATTAACAGTAGGCTAGATATTGGTGAGCCTATTTCTTTGTAAGGCTCAGAGTATAAAACGGTTACATAATTTTAATATTTATCACAGTATAATCATTATCAGAGTTAGTAGAATCAAGAGTAGTTCATATCAAACGTGAGCATCTCGCAGCTGAATAAAGGAAAATATATATTAAAGAACTTGTACTTTATTCTTATTAAAGTATATATTATTCTCTGTATGCTGTTGATTAAGGAAAGTAGATTAGTTTTATTTATTTGTATATTGATTTTATAAATTTACATTTTGCTGATTAACTTATTTAAGTTACATTAAAATTTTATTTACTGTGACAATTTTATTTGTAACTTTGTAAATATAGTATATTTTACTTAGTGTTCATTTGGATTGACACGGTTCACATTAATCACATTCCGCTCAATGTTTTCAGAATGTTTATATATCTTTCATAACAATATATACTTATATTTTTTCTATACACATATTTTATTAATATTTACTTTTGTTGACTTGTAAAGCTCATGTGACAGTAACTGAATTAGTGTCAGTGATTGATACACTTACCTTGCTATGATTTTTTTCAAGTGTATAAAAGTATAATCAAAATCAGCCACATATAATTTTACCAGTTTAGTATAATACACTTGTGTGTTGCAGGTTTCAGCAGTGGGTGGACTTTTGTCAGGACAAAAGTTTTGAAAATATAGTAGGCCGCGTACACAGGATAGTCTGTGAGGACCATTTTACACCTGAGGACTTCATTGGGAACAGACTGCGGCCTACTGCAATACCAAAACTTCGTGGTCCTCCACCCATTGCTGAAGAAGTAATGCAAGTGCCACTTGCCACAGGAGAAGATCAGCCTACTGAGACAAGGAATGAACAAGTTCCGAGTACTTCAACTCCTCTCGCATTATCACCACACACATCCTATCCTACTACCTCATATATTTCTGCTACTTCCACACCTGTTCCTAACTGTAAAAGGAGATTACCTTTTAGCACTCCTAGTCCTGCTGACCAAATATTGACAGAGCCATCTTCTTATTCTGGAGTATGAGGACTCTTATGCTGACCAAAGAGAATTTGATGAACGTTTATCTCACACGGTTACTTCATCAAATCTGTCTTATCAGGTTGATTCACTAACCTTACAAAATATTGCAATGACAAGGTATTCACAGTTGGATACCCCTAGGAAGAAGTTCCTATACAAATATGCAAAGAAAAAGGAGAGTGAAATCAAAAAATTAACTAAGAAGTGCAAGAAAATGAGACGACAAATGCAGAACCTATGTGACCCAATGAATTTAACTGTAAATGCAGTTCATTCTTTGAGTAAGCATATGTCTGCTGCATCTCTTCTTTGCTTGTCTTCTTACTTAAAGTCCTCATGGAAAACACCACGGGCAAGGAGATGGACTGTTGAAGAAAAGACGTTAGCTTTGTCTTTGTACAAAAGAAGTCCAAAAGCTTACACATTATTTAGTAATATTTTGGCACTTCCTTGTAAAAAAACATTGAAACGTCTAGTCAACAAACTTCCTTTCAGCTCTGGGATAAATGATCAAATGTTCGCCACATTGACCCAGCATGTTGATCAATTGAACAAACGGGACAGAATATGTACTCTTATTTTTGATGAAATGTCGATAAGAGAACATTTACAGTACAATTGTTCAAGTGATAGAATTGATGGGTTTGAAGATCTTGGACACAAAGGTAGGACTGGACGTGTTGCTAATCATGCCCTTGTGTTCATGGTTCGTGGGCTGTTTCGGATGTGGAAGCAACCTGTTGCTTACTACTTCAGTCACAGTAGCATGAGATCAGACATACTTGCTGAACTTATATTTTTCATCCTTGACGCTTGTTGTAAAGCTGGTCTTTAAGTTGTTGCTACTGTATGTGACATGGGAGCAACAAATAATAAGGCTTTGAAAATTATGGGTTCAGCAAACTCAGAGCATCCCTATTTCCTTTTCAACAACAGACCCGTCTTTACCATCCTTGACCCTCCTCACCTCCTTAAGTGTACAAGGAACTTGTTTCTTAAATATAATATTAAATGCCATGTGGAGACTGGAAGTCTTGCATTTGATGGAGAGGCTAAGTGGGACCACATAAAAACTGTTTCACTGGGACAGAGGTGTTGCAATTTTCCGGCAGCTCCACCATCTGACAAAACAACATGTGCAGCCATTGGGGAGTCAGAAAATGAAGGTGCGTCTTGCAGCACAGGTTCTGAGCCATAGAGTTGCTGCATGTATTAACTCTGCAGTGTCATGTGGTAAGTAAAACTATTGAGGTGACAAAAACTATAACTGTATAGCAAAATTCCATTTTCCCATAAAAATAACGGTTTTCAACAAGCATACATTTTGAATAGAAATTTGATATTATTTTGACAGCATTTATTCCACCAGTTACAACTATTAACACTTATGAAATGTAAAATTATTTTAGTATAATATATTCTTATTGAAAAGTTATATTTAATTAATAATGTAATCTATAGAAAATTGAAGAATTTTTTATATCTAGCAAAAATAATTTTAGAACAAATAACTTGTTTTTACCAAATTCAAGTCAACTTTGTAATGTACATGGAAGCAGGAACTTTTATATGAAATATTAAAGGGCATAAACTGTCTAATTTTTTGCATGTGTGTTGTGTAGTACTGACCATAAAAGAGTTTATAAAAATATGGTAATGGACCTCAGTTCCTTACAATATATGTAATTAATATGATACAAAATTAATTATTTCTGTATAAGTATTGACATAATTTGATTTATTCTATTTGATTTTTTCTTATCTATTTTTAATCTTTGTTATTTTTTAGGAATTGTAGAACCTTCTGCAATGACAACTGCAGCATTTGTCAAAGAGTGTGACAACCTGTTCGACTCTTTCAATGGCTGCATCAAAAACAAGTCAGGAAAACCTCTTCGGTCTCCACTTAGTGATGACAGCATACACATGGCATTTTGGCAGCAGGCTGTACACTTCGTCAACTCGTGGCACTTCCAGAGGCCAGATCGGCGGACATTTAGGCCACCTTCACAGGAAGGCTGGCTGACAACCATAAATGCAGTAATGCAATTGTGGAAGTCAGTCAGGGAAGAATGTGAAGACATTCGATTTTTATCAGTCAGATGTCTGAATCAAGATCCACTGGAGAATGTTTTTGGTTCTGTTCGAGCGAACTGTGGAGCCAATAATAATCCTACTGTGCCACAGTTTGTTGATGCTCTTAAGACCTGCATCATCAATGGGCTTGCATTTCAGAATCTTAAAAATGCTAACTGCCTGGATGATGATGCAGATCTTTTAAGTAATCTTCAAACTTTCCTTGGTTCTGACATTCTGACTGATAAACGCAGCGAATTTACTCCATACACTGCTGACACCAATTCTGTTACTTGTGACAAAGAGCCTGACGTCTCATTTAATGTGAATGGGTTGTCCACAGCGTATGTAAGTGGATTTACTGCCAGAAAACTTTTAGGCAATAGTACATGTGACGACTGCAGAGCAGGTCTCTGCTCCAATGACACAAATAAACTTTCTCATCTGGGTATTCTATTCAGAGAGTACACTGAGGGCACAGAAACACGGCTTACATATCCATCAGAAAATTTGGTTACCTGTGTTTCTCAATGTGCTAATGTTGTGGATGAAATACTGGATGAGAAATGCTATTTGGACAAGTTGACAGAAGTCGTCATGTGTGCAATTACACAAAAAGTTAGTTTCACATGGCTAATGAACTGCTGTGAAGTCCATTATGAAACAAACTTGCAACATTTTTTAAAAGTTATATTTAAAACATGTGTTAGGTGGTGGGTTACAAGAAGAAATAATGAAATGAACAACAAATAAATTTGTACATGTTTTAAATATTTATATTAATTTTATATGAAATTTAATTAACGTAATATATTCATTAATGGAAAGATGGTATCTGCAACAAATGATATGCTGTACTTTTTAATGTGGGTATTAAATTCTGAGAGTACAGAGTCTAACGTATCCATCAAAAAATTTAGTCACGTGTGTTGCTCAGTATTCAGGTTTGTGGTTAAAATACTTGATACAGACATGTAAAAACATTTGTAGACTCCTATAAAATATGTATAGTCTCATGGTGCAGACATAAAAACAATTGTTTAGCTGAAACAAAAAGGTATGTTAAAAATCACTAAATAATTGACCAATAATTTATTATGACAATGTTTTGCTTTGGTGTAAGGATGGTCTCTGCTCTGTAAGGATTAGTGTTGTTCAGTGTGTTAATCTTGTGAATGAAGTACTTTACGTCAGTATATCAATTTAATTGATTATCAGAATTGACAAATGTACTATTCAGGAACAATTTAGGTTTTAAATTCATATTGGGCTTCTATGCAGTTCATTAATCTAAAGGTTTTCTGGGTCTTTTGTCAATAAACTTCTTAGTCTGATGATTTCTGTATTTCAAAATAATGTTTATGTTAATATATATGTGTATAATTTCAAACTGTCTGTAGTGTATAGCTGTTAGGTCTTGTACATATTGTGTAGTGTTTATAGATTTTTGTTGAGTTTTGCATATAAGTGATAGAACTGAAATTTGAATGTATTGTGTTATGTTTTGTGAATTTTAATTGATTAAGTTTTTTGATGATAAACTTCAAGTCTGTTCATTTGTATGATATTTCAAAATAATGTTTGGGTTTATATATTTGTATTATTTCAAATTATTCTGTAGTGATTAGCTGTTAGGTCTTGTACATAATGCGAAGTGTTTGTAGATTTGTTTGACTTTTGTATGTAACTAGTAGAACTGGAATTTGAATGTATTATGTGTTGTCATGTTTTGTGAATTTTTATTGATTAAGTTTTTTGATAATAAACTTCAAGTTCTGTTGTTTATAATAAACTTCAAGTCTGTTCATTTGTATAATATTTCAAAATAATGTTTGGGTTTATATATTTGTATTATTTCAAATTGTTCTGTAGTGGTTAGCTGTTAGGTCTTGTACATAATGTGAAGTGTTTGTAGATTAGAGTTTTGCATATAAGTGGTACAACTGAAATTTGAATGTATTATGTGTTAGTCATGTTTTGTGAATTTTTATTGAGAAAGTTTTTTATAATACAGTTCAAGTCTGTTCATTTGTATAATATTTCAAAATAATGTTTGCGTTTATTTATTTGTATTATTTCAAATTGTTCTGTAGTGATTAGCTGTTAGGTCTTGTACATAATGTGAAGTGTTTGTAGATTAGTGTTGAGTTTTGCATATAAGTGGTACAACTGTAATTTGAATGTATTATGTGTTAGTCATGTTTTGTGAATTTTTATTGAGAATGTTTTTTATAATACAGTTCAAGTCTGTTCATTTGTATAATATTTCAAAATAATGTTTGCGTTTATATATTTGTATTATTTCAGATTGTTCTGTAGTGATTAGCTGTTAGGTCTTGTACATAATGTGAAGTGTTTGTAGACTTGTTTGACTTTTGTATGTAACTAGTAGAACTGGAATTTGAATTATTATGTGTTATGTAATATTTTATAAATTTGCTTAGTTAATTCTACTCACTGTATGTTTTTTTTTTGTAATTTAAAATGTTTTTGAGTAAAAATAAAAATAAAATACTTAAATTTGTTTTTCCTTGATTTTTACCTAAGTGTTTATCAACTATTTGTGACCTTATGTCAATAAAATGCACAGTGGTTTTCAAAAACAAATGATTAATATCCTTGAAACCAAAGGCAATTAAAGTGTATTTTCATTAAATCAAAGTAAAGACATTTTCAATTATTTGTAAACAAGTGTTTATTAAAAGATAAATTTGTATGAACGTTTTATACACAGAATGTTTTGTTGATGCCACATGTACTTAAAAATTGTAAAAACCTAATTACTTTGTTGATGTAACTAGTACAGTTAATGGTTTGTAAATGTAAGTTTTCTAATTTTTTAATTCACTTTTCATGCATTTGCTTACTAAATTTTGATTAAAATGTTTTTTTAGACATTTTACATGTCTACCTTGAAACACTGTAATTATTATTTTTTTAACATTTTTCTGTAATTACAATGACATGAAAATATGTCTGATGAAACTAAACGTTTAAGAGTAATTTCAAATAAAGCCTAGCAGCATTTCCTTTTTTAGATTTCCCGCCTATGCAGCAGAGGATAATACAGTATACTGGAGTCACGTGACTATACTGCATTATCATTTAGCTCCACTTAGTTGACAGCCAAGCCACCACGAGCGCTAGAAACTTCAGTCAAAATTTTAACATTGGCTTTCCCCTCTCTATATATTCGTACCCTGTGGTGCGTAGCTAGCTCTCTCGGCGTTCGGTGCGCCGAATCTTTCGCTGTCATTTTTGTCGACATTCAATGTAGGCTTTAGGCCTTACATTCTCGCTTATGGCCGACTAGGCCCGATTCATGCTTATCTAAATTTATAATATTTCGCAACACGCAGTATCAGCCAACTTCATTTCAACAAATACATCTGTAATGTAACTAAGTCAGACATTAAGATTTATTCAAATACAGTCCACCTCTTATCATTTTCTTCCTGCAGAATCAATGCATTTATTACATATCACTTTCAACTAATATGGAAGACCAGCCGACAGAATTTTTTAACTCAAGAAGCTTACATTTAGCCCACTTGGGCCCAATTCATTAATTTTCTTGTCCACACTTGCTGGATCATTATTCTCATTTAACATTTTTTGGTCGCTCCGGCCCTGGATTTTCCATTCAACATTTTCTAACAATACTTCTGGCCATCACGGGCGAATTAGCACGTCAGCTAATACGACCGTGGCGTGACTTGCATCGTCATTTTGCTCGTCATCTTCAGACAACATATTAGCAAGTGCCTGCCAGCTACAGTGCTTACTCAAAGTGGTCATCTCTGCCAGCTGTTTACCATCTTCACCAAGGAGCCGACGCTGCAGGACATCAACAGCAAGGTATCGCCAGCAACAGTAAAAAGGTGCGTAAAATGTCTGAAGAAGGCCTCAAAGTGCTGACCAGAAAGAGGGGCGGATTAAAATCCGCGATAGTGCGGATACAATCCGCGGTAAATTCATTTGACATAACTCTAAGTACGAAACATTTTCTAACTGTAAGACTGGAAAGTCTCAAAAGCTTGGCCTCGAAGTACGACGAGGTGCAGTCTGAGATAGAGCTTATCAGTAAAGACGCGAGCGTTGCTCAGGCAGACCGAGTTGAGGTTGAAGAAATGATATACTCAACTGAGGCAAACATTTTACAACTACTTGACACTTTTAATACTCAGACTGTGCCTCCCGTATTATCGACGCCCATGCAATTAAAGCCGATAAGTTTGCCCTGCTTCTCAGGCAACATACTTGAGTGGCAACATTTTTATTCAATTTTCACTGATTTAGTGCATTCAAGATCTGATTTAACACCAGTGCAAAAACTGCATTATTTGCATTCCTCTGTGAAGTGTGAACCATTGGATTTAATTAAATCATTACCTATTTGTAAAGAAAATTATGCAATAGCGTTGAACTTGCTGTCCGAAAGGTATAACAACCCATTTATATTAGCTAAGTACTATGTACAAAACCTACTTCAGGTTAAGTCCACAATAAAGGACTCGGTCCAAAGTTTGGCGGAGTTTACGAATACAATAACGTCTTCCGTTAATTCACTGGCAGCAATGAAGCTGTCAGTGAATTCATTTGAATTTATCACCATACAGTTGCTCTCCACCAAACTTGACCCTATTACTTTAAAACTTTGGAAGGAGTCAATAGACCCTGACAACTTGCCTAGCTTTCAAGACTTTACGCATTTTTTAAACTTACGCAGACATCTGTTAGAAAATACAATGCCTATTGAACCCGGACAGCAATTCAACAAACTTAATGTAAAACCTAACAATAAATTTGAGAAGTGTAGCTTAAGAAATACTGCTGGCAGCAATACCTTTAAGAGCTATCACGCAGCGGCAAATCATTATTCATGCGTGTGTTGTAAATCTGACCACCCGCTTTACATATGTAATAATTTTCGTATATTAAGTGCCGCTGAGCGGGGGCAATTGGTTGCAAATCATAAATGCTGTATCAACTGCCTTAGAGCAGGTCATCTGATAGCTAACTGTAAGAGTAAACAGGTCTGTAAAATTTGTTCAAAAAGACACCACACATTGCTGCACGCAAATTACGTGCCGAAATCAACAGCTGCCAGCAGCAATTATTGCTCACTTAAATTACAGTGCAAAAACAATGTTCTTTTATCCACAGCGGTTGTATCTGTCGTTGATCAGGCTGGCAACAGGCATAGAGCTAGAGCGCTTCTAGACGCCGGTTCACAGATCAATTTCTGTACAAAATCATTTGCAAAAAGGTTACACCTTAAATTAACCAAATCTAATATTCCAATCACAGGAATAAACAACACAGCGTGTTGCGCAACTGATATTGCTTCTATACGTATTATTTCTCGCTATCAGAGACATAGTTTCGAGGCGAAATGTGCCGTCTTATCTACTTTAACTCACAATCTGCCTTCAACCTCGTTTGATATCAACCAGTTCCACATTCCAAACAAAATTTTTCTGGCCGATCCAGAGTTTAACATATCTTCACAGATCGACATACTATTAGGGGCACAATTTTATCTGGATTTGATATTAGCCAATAAATACACACGCGGACCCAATTACCCTATCATTCAGGAAACAAAACTGGGTTACATTTTGGCTGGCAATCTGCCCAAGCACTGCCATACCGAGGGTCCTGCTGTTTCGTTCCTGGCAAGGAACAATGACAGTCAAATTCTGCAATCTCTCGAGAGATTTTGGGAGGCAGAAACAATCGCTGACGATACCCCTGATAGCGAGTCGGCGTGCGAAGAGCATTTTGTGCGCTCTACTCAGCGCAACCACGAGGGTAGATTTATAGTGTCACTCCCATTCAAGTCTGATAATCCCCACTTGGGGGAATCTTACACAAGTGCCGAATCAAGATTCTTAAGCTTAGAGCGGCGATTTAGGCGCGATGCCAAGCTCGCTCGCGACTACGCGGACTTTATCAAGGAATACATGGATCTTGGGCACATGACACTCATCGATCATGGCGCTATCAATTTAGGAGCGTCAAATATTTACTACTTGCCTCACCATGCCGTGTTTAAACAGTCTAGCTTGACCACAAAACTGCGCGTTGTTTTTGATGGTTCGTCCAAGACTACTAATGGCCTTTCGTTAAATGACATATTATTAGTAGGCCCCACTGTTCAACAAGACCTTTTTTCCATTCTTTTGCGTTTCCGCATACATAAGTATGTTCTTATTGCCGACATCGAAAAGATGTATCGTCAGATTCGCGTAGCTGAGGGGGATTGTCACTATCAACGCATTTTGTGGCGTGACTCTCCCCTCGAACCACTTAAACATTTCGCGCTGCGAACAGTAACCTACGGCACGGCTAGCGCCTCCTTTTTGGCCACTCGGTGCCTTCTACAAATTGCGAGAGACAATCAGGCTTCCTTTCCCCAAGCGGCTTTAGCCATAACCAACGATTTTTATGTCGACGATCTACTTACCGGTTCGGACACTATCCCCAATCTAACCAAGCTGAAATCCGATCTAGGTGCGTTACTTGGTCAATATGGTTTCACGTTGCACAAGTGGGCATCAAATGAACCCACAGCGGTCGCAAATCATCACAACTTTTCACGACCCCTAAATAAACAGGACAATGTGCGTACCCTAGGCATTCTTTGGAACAGCACTGCCGATTCATTTTTGTTTGACATTAAACTATCTCCGGTTGATTCTAGCATATCCAAGAGAAAAATTCTTTCAATTATTGCTGGAATATATGATCCCCTTGGCTTAATCGGTCCAGTTGTCTTTTTGTATAAACATTTCATGCAGCGACTGTGGCTTTGTAAGCTTGGTTGGGATGAACCGATTTCCGGTCAGTCACTTTCGGATTGGCATTCTTTGTGTAACAAATTGATCCTCATTGGTAAAATAGTAGTCCCGCGATCCATTCGTTGCAAGCGTGAGGCGGCTACAGTTCAGTTGCATGGTTTTTCGGATGCCTCAGAGAGAGGGTTTGGCTGTTGCATATATATCAGAGTCATTTATCAAGATTCTACTGCCTCCTGTCGCCTCTTGTGTTCCAAGTCTCGCGTGGCTCCCCTACGCCAGGTGTCATTACCTCGCATCGAGCTCTGCGCTTGCTTGTTATTATCGCGACTCGTATCTAAGGTCATTCCTGCTCTTTATTCGTTTATTGATAATGTACATTTGTATTCTGATTCTATGGTGGCTCTTTACTGGATTCATGCGCAGTCTACGCGTTGGAAAACATACGTCGCTAATCGGGTTGCTGAAATTCAGCGTCGTACGCAAGCTCATACCTGGCATCACATTGATTCGCGACGCAATCCTGCTGATATTATATCAAGGGGGTGTTTCCCTGACGTTTTGCGCGATTGCTCTCTTTGGTGGCACGGTCCTAGCTGTCTGTCTAAATCGTCAGAGTCTAATCCCTTCCCATCCTTCGTACCGGCCACTCCGTCGTCTTCTGAAGTCACCGCGGAAGAGAAAAATACACATAACCTGTCGCTAATGTCCACCCTGGCTGTTGACTTATCGTTGGACGTTTCCTCGTTGCACCGGCTGACGCGTGTATACGCTTACTGTTTTCGGTTCATCAGAAATATTAGGCACTCATCTGCGGACAAACTTTCGGGCGATCTGACCCCTGTAGAAATTCATCAGTCTCTCAACTTCTTCATAAAGCAATCTCAGTCGATCCACTTCCCAACCGAAATTAATTGTCTTCGGAACGGATCTTCTGTTTCCATTAGGAGCAAGTTGGCTTCTCTCGACCCGTTTCTTGACGACTCTGGAGTGATACGCGTGGGCGGACGATTGCAGCATTCCCAATTACCCTACGATTCGAAACATCCTATTGTATTACCCCCATCGGCGCATATTACACGCCTTATCATCGAACGTGAACACATTCGTTTACTTCACGCTGGTGCTCAACTCGTGCATCATTCACTGCGTCAACGTTGGTGGATTGTTAATGCCCGGCAAGTCGTCCGTTCCATTGTTCGTAAGTGTCTCAAGTGTATCAGGTTTAGTGCCACACAGCAGGTTCAGAGACTTGGTATTTTGCCATTCCCTAGAGTCACTCCTTCAAGGCCGTTTCTATTTTGCGCGGTTGATTATGGTGGTCCCTTCATGATTCGTCATGGCGGGCAGAAGTCTAGAACTCTTACTAAGGCATACGTATCTTTGTTTGTTTGCTTAGCGACTAGGGCTATTCACCTGGAATTGGTGTCCGACCTTACGGCCAGCGCATTTATAGCCGCTTTACGTCGTTTCATGGCACGTCGGGGTATACCCAGTCAACTGTTCTCCGACAATGGCACAAACTTCAGGAAGGCCCGCACCATCTTACATGATATTTACAACTTTTGGCACAACAAGGATGCCATCTCCTCGATTAAGTCATTCACATCCTCTCAGGGGATATCATGGTCATTTATTCCGCCCTCCTCACCTCATTTCGGTGGCCTTTGGGAGAGCGGCATAAAGAGTTTGAAATTTCATCTGCGCCGCGTGGTAGGCAAATCTATACTAAACTTCGAAGAGTTTACGACCGTTTTGTCTCAGATAGAGGCATGTCTGAACTCTCGACCTTTATTTGCTATCTCTTCGGATGTTAACCACCCGGTGCCACTTACACCTGGCCATTTTCTGATTTGCGCGCCCTTAACTGCGATTCCGGACCCAGACCTTTCTCACGTTCCTGTTTCTCGTCTTGGGCGTTGGCAACTCCTTCAGAAGTTTGTCCAGGGCATTTGGAAGGCGTGGTCTCGCGATTATTTGCACCAGCTGCAACAGCGTCACAAGTGGAAGTTTGCCAAAGATAATGTTTCCATTGGTGACTTAGTTTTGCTTATTGAGGATAATTTGCCTCCATTAGCCTGGAAATTTGGCGTAATCATCGCCACATTTCCCGGCCCAGATAACTTGGTTCGTGTCGTAGACATTCGCACGCCTACGGGTGTTTTGCGGAAACCAATACATAAATTATGTCTGTTGCCAGCGCGAGACGAGATTTGACATTATGATTACTTAGCACAATGCTACTTTATTCAGCTATTGGCTTATTACTTATTACGACCATTTGGTCAACATAATCGTGATGAATTATCACAATATTCTCTTATCAATTTTGCGTCATTGCACGCTTCTAATTATCACAGTTTTGGTGGTATCTTAATGTTTGTATTGTATGTTAATTTGTGTGGCATACTATGTCTTACACATTTTCATTGATGTTATGGGGTATATTGCATGTTTTTTGGTGGTCTTATTTATAAAATGTTATTACATAATATTCGCATGTCTTGCCGTTAACCAATCATGCATTCAGTCTTTATATTGTTGCTGATAAATATGTACTATTCTGTGAATGTCTTTAAATTGTTAAATTGTTCCTGTAATTTCAGTATTGTATTGTTATTTGACATTGCAATTATTTATCTTGTAATTATTCAAATTATTGTTATTGTATTCACATAAATTGTGTCTATGTAAAAACTATTGTTAGCGTCTGCCGTATGTAACTGCCACGTCTAGGTTTATTTCATATTGTATTTTATATTTTATTCATTTTGCAAGTAAGCATGCACAATTCTTTTACTTAAAATTATGACATACATGTCATATCTGGGCTTGCATTCAGCATCTAGCTTGTTCATACATTATTATATTGTAAGTTCCTGAAACTTCAGGAATAGCATGACTAGGTCAATACATGCCGCCCTGCTGAATATACAATAGAACATGTAACTGCAACATGTTCAACAACAATTTTGTTCATGTAATGAACTTTCTGTACAGGTCCACGGGCCTCAATTAATTTTAGTAACCATCTATGACATGCATAGGGTTACCAGCGATCGGTCCATCATGTGATGAGCTTCCGATCATGCATTAAACATTGTATAATTATGTATTTTTCTTTCATGTTTTATAATGTTATATACTGCACACACTTGTGTCAGTAATATTGGTCAACCAGACTTTATTCGTATATGAAACAGCTGTTCGCCAACCTTGGCCTACAACCGCCTATCTATAGGCTTATCTTATGCATGCTTATCTCTAAACTAGTGACGGATTGCCGTTATCTAATCTCATAACTCAAGGTTCAACACAGCCTTGAAGCTAACTATCGTTAGTAAGAACTGTACTCTTTTAAATTAAATTGTAAATGTATCATAATTTATTAAAAAAAAAAAGTTAAAAAATCAGTTTGATTTTGACGGGCAGCTTATGTACGGTAGCGCGATGATTTCGTTTTCTAAGTTGGCTAATCTGCTTAATACTTCGCCTCAATATTTGCGTGTTTGTACTTTGCACAGTGCGTAGCTAGCTCTCTCGGCGTTCGGTGCGCCGAATCTTTCGCTGTCATTTTTGTCGACATTCAATGTAGGCTTTAGGCCTTACATTCTCGCTTATGGCCGACTAGGCCCGATTCATGCTTATCTAAATTTATAATATTTCGCAACACGCAGTATCAGCCAACTTCATTTCAACAAATACATCTGTAATGTAACTAAGTCAGACATTAAAATTTATTCAAATACAGTCCACCTCTTATCATTTTCTTCCTGCAGAATCAATGCATTTATTACATATCACTTTCAACTAATATGGAAGACCAGCCGACAGAATTTTTTAACTCAAGAAGCTTACATTTAGCCCACTTGGGCCCAATTCATTAATTTTCTTGTCCACACTTGCTGGATCATTATTCTCATTTAACAGTATTGCAAAAAGGATAAGAAGGAAGAGCTTGATACCAGGGGAGTATGCAGACGATTCTGCATTAACCGTTCAGCAAGAAATGCGACATTCTCTAATAGAAATTTTGGACAAACTATCGGTTGAAATTTCAAGGCGTTTCTCTAACATAAAAGAGTTAGAAAAACGCTTTGGGTTCCTCTGTAAATTTGAGGCATATGTAAATGATGGGGATATACATTTTAAGGAACAGCTTTCACAGATTAATACTAAGTGCACAGTGCTTGAAAAACTGTATCCACATGACCTAAACAGTGAAGAATTGTTCAGTGACTTGAAAGACGTCATACTTTTATTAAAAAGGGCAAAAGATAATGGAGAACAAATAGACTTTACACCTCAGGGCCTGCTACAATACATTTCTTCAATGGGATTAAAAGCCTACAAAACACTAGCAACAGCTTTAAATGTTTTCTTACTTTACCAGTGTCTGTCTTCTTGTGAAAGATCGTTTAGTAAACTTAAATTGTTTAAATCGTACCTATGATCAACAATATCTCAAGACAGGATATCAAATCTAGCGATACTTTCAATTGAAAACGACATTGCTTCATCTTTAGATTATAGTGATTTAATAACCAACTTTGCAACAATTAAGATTAGGAAAGTTACATTTTAAAACGTCTCGTTTTGAATATTTATTAAATATTACAAATAAAGTGTTTATTAATGGAAGACAGAAAAATTAACCTGTAATGGTAGCCTAAGTTATTAATGTTATTATTTTTAATGTATTTCTTTGTTTAACTTTATGTTGTTTTAGGATATTGTTTTGACGATGCGCTTTAGACCTACAAGGATATTTGCATGTTTATTAGAACATTCATATGTTAACAGTTTTTTATTTTACTACATTCTTTATAGTCTACATTTGTTACTATTATAAATGTATGCAAACTGAATACCGGTAATATTATAATATGTAATTTCTTAATTTTTACTTTAAAATATTCTTAAGACGTTTGCTGAACGTGCTTTCATACAGAAATCTACACATTTGCATTTATTAAGTACTTTTTTCACTGGATGGGCCTTAGTTTCTGCTCTTTTGTCCCCCTTTTAATTATAAAGGCGAGGCGGCCGACAATCTCCTTGCCCCGGGCGCAAAAAAGCCTAGCTACACCACTGGCAGCAGCAACTAGTATCCTTCCCCAATGGTCCTTTTAAGTACCAGAAAAATAATATAGTGTATGATTGGCCCCATTTGTCTTGTGACAAGATATTGTTACGACGGTCTACTCGATCATCGTAGGTACAGTAGAAAACAAAATGAGTACAAGACACCAATTAAGTCATTAATCACACTTTTAATTTTTACAGTTAAACAGTTCGTAATTAACAACACCGTCTCTACAACAAATCAAATGAAAATTGTTCACATGCAATAAAATGTCCACTGAAATTAAACACAATTGTATTACAATTATACCGCCTGATTATAAAACGCAACACTTCACTAATAACCACTTGAACTTACACAGTAATCTCGCGCGATAATAACTCTCGAACCGCACTGAAAATATATCGCTGCTCTACTGAAAACTAAGGCCACTGCCGCCATGTATTTATGCCTGCGCTCACAGACCAGAATGTTCGAAATTGCGTCTTAGCGTCCGGTGAACTACGTAATTAATTTCGGCCTTGACACAGTCCGCACGGCTGGCGGTACCGAGAAGACTCTCGCAAATGCGTCTACAAGCACGTACAAAATCAATTTGATTTTGGGCATTTCCAGTATTTAATGTTTTAAAAATTGTGTCACGTTTTGTATTAGTTTGCTTTACATTGTAACGACGGAACGTTCTCAAACAATGGAGAGGGTCCTTCTACACTTTTCCCAGCTAGCCGAGCAGATGTGTGTTTCTGCCAAGGACACATATTATGGAACAGTAGTCTGGAACACTGCAGACTATATATAGGCAACAGGCAATAAAGTAAGAAAGTATGCAAGACTGAAGTGTTGTAGATGTGGGAAAACTGGACAGCTACAACGAGATTGTTGGGTTAGAGTTCAGCAGCAGTACAATGAGGCGTCTCCTGACTAACTGGACGAATGAAGCCCCAAGACAATACGCAATTTCTACACTTCAGAAAAACAGTGGGAGCTTGGTAGTTACCAGATTTGTTCAAGAAAGGCCAACCTCGATAACAGTTGATTGTGTGCCCTGATGTGGTGAAAAATCTGAATCCAATCTGCTCCTCGTGCAGCTTGTAAAACAGCTACTGGATGGCCTGTAAAAGTGTTTGGAAAAGTGTAGGTACACCTACGCCTCGGTCAACTTGAATTTGATCATCAAGTACTTATTACACACATTGTGGATGAAGCAATTTGTGGTATGGACATTATGAACGTGTATGATTGTATAGTCGACTTCTGAAACAATATCTTGAGAATCAGAAAAGAAGACGTAATGCTCTCCATAACAAATATATGAGAAAAATCAGTGGATGTGATAAGTCAAGTGGCCATAACTGTCCCGCATAACTCAAAAAAAAAAAAAAAAATCGTGGTTAGAACTGAGATAGATACTAGGGGCAACCAGTGCTCTATATTCGAACCCCAGCTAGTCAACACACTGGGCATACTAATTGATAGAAGTTTAGTAAGACATGACGAAATCAGAAATTTTACCTATTAGAGTGGTGAATATATTGGATCAAGCTGTCACATTACAAAGCAATACGCATGTAGGTAAAATGTTTCCTGTGGCCTGGGTAGCCGGAATGAGGCAACAAAGATCCAGTGCTTCGGACCCTTCCAAATTATCAAAGGAACTTCAGGAACTGTTGAACAGTTCTTCTAAAGATCTCTAAAGTGGTGAGGTAAAAGAACTCAAAGTTTTTACATGAATTTACAGATTCTTTTGTAGTTTGGGGCCAGTCGTTGGGAAGAATCTCTCTACAACAACATCGCATCAATACCGGGCATACAACACCCATAACGCAACCTACTCGAAGGCCTCCATTAGCTGAGCAAGAGGAAATGTCTCAGTACAGGACTTCTTGAAAGAAGGAATAATCGAGCTTTTGTCAACTTGTCATTCTCTGGTGGTGCTGGTAGCAAAGAAGGATGGTGTATTATGTTTCTGCATAGACTACCGGAAGTTGAACAACGTGACAAAGACATTGCTATCCACTACCTTGCATTGACGATACACTCGAATGCTGCCTAGAGCTCAGTGGTTTTCCACATTGGACCTGAAGAGTGGGGTATTGCCAAGTGGGTCTTCATCAAAAAGACAAAGAAAAGACAGCTTTCTCGACCCTAAATGGACTATTCCAATTTAAAGTCATGCCATTTGGACTCTGTAATGCACCAGCAATGTTTGAAAGTTTGATGGATCTAGTCCTCCAAGGCCTAACATGGAAAACTTGCCTTGTTTATTTAGATGATGTCATAGTAATCAGGAAGACTTGCAAGGACCGTTTGGAAAACCTTAAGGAGGTTCTAACTAGAATTCACAGTGCCCAACTGAAGCTGAAACTGAAGAAGTATTCTCTTTTCCAGAAGGAAGTACAGTATTTGGGCCATGTGGTCTCAGCAGCGGGTGTGAGTATTGGATCCCAATAAAGTAGAGACCGTAAGAGATTGGCCAGTTCTGAAGAGTAAAAAGAAGTTCAGAGTGTCCTGGGGTTATGCTCATGTTACAGACGTTTTGTAAAAGGGTCTGTAACAATTGCTAAACCACTACATGAGCTAACAGAAAATAATCAAAACTTCCAGTAATCAAGAGAGTATAATAAAGCATTCAGGACTTGAAAATTACATTATGTCGCAGCCAATTCTTGCTTTCCCAGCTTCTAAAAGGAAGTACATCGTACGCACAGATGCAAGCAATTCTGGTCTAGGAGAACTTTTGTCTCATGTGCAAAATGGTGAAGAATCTTGAGTAATAGCGTATTACAGCAAGAGGCTTTCAAAATTGGAGCGAAATTATTCTGTTACGAGGAGAGAATTGCTGGCAATTGTCTGAGCTTTGGAGCACTTCAATAAATATATCTATGGGAGGGAGTTTTCACTACACACCGACCATGCTGTGCTTGCATGGGTCCTGAGATTTAAAAATCCAGAAAGACAATTGGCAAGATGGCTCAAGTGTATGCAAGAGTACAACTTCAAGATAGAACATATGCAAGGGCACCTGCGTTTTCATGCAGATGGCTAATCTCGAAGACCATCCTCGGATGACTGCCAACATTGCCACAAAAAGGAAGAAGAGAATGCAAGCAAACATGTTCAAGTCATCACTGTAGATTTCCTGGCAGACGGTTGGACGGCACAAGATTTTGCGACAAGAACAAATAGTCCAGTCGGGATCTGTAAAAAAAATGCTTTGGTTGACTGTACTCGTCGGAGCGCAAATTTTTATTGGAATGTCTCCCGAAGGATGCCTATAATGAGAATTTCGGTTTGCACCAGAAAAAAAAGTTGTGCTAAACTCAGGAAAAATCGTAGAGTGAAAAAATAGACATTTTGGGTCCTGTTTTATGGCCTTTTCTTTCGAATATCTCGGTAAGTATCGTATCTACTTGGAAAATGAATACAGGTTAATTTGTTGCAATAAAATTTCCTATAGGAATATGCTTTTGTAATTTGGAAAAGTCAATTTTCCGCGTCACAGGAGTGAAAATTCGCGAAAAAAGTCGAAAAAATGTCGCTTTGGAAAACTGCTTATCGGAAAATGAAGAAAACTCTTAATGCTTCTAATAAAGTAGCTACAAAAACTTTAAGTTATAACAAAAACAATCGCGCAAGAAAAAACACGATATCTTTTTTCGTTTTTGCACAATAATTTTGCAATCTAGCAAAATAATTTAGAAGCGAGCTAGTTTTGACTTCCCCCACCACCACCTCCCAGCAACTTTTCGTGCGGTAGGTGAAACTTTCTTCGGTATTTTCTCTATGTTGCCGAAGGGTGCAAGTTTTGAAAATGTTCACATGAAAAGTACTTGGAAAAACGAAGGCTTTTGTTCAAGAATGAGGCTCATAGCATTAATTGTTTACTAGTAAACACCGGTGAACTTTGACGGGAAATATCTCGGGAACGAATTAACGAATTTCAACTTTTTTTTTGTAATAAAGCATGTTGCTGAGTACTTTCATCCTGTAATTATTGAATTTGATAGGTTGAAAATTCGCGAAAATATTCTATTTGTTTATAAGTTTATAAGAATTAATTACAATTTCTAAAAATTCCTTAGGCTCTCCTAATTAACCGATTTGAATTTTTCAAAATGGGTTTAAAAGTTTGAATCCTCTTCTATGAGTAAAAAAATCAGCGATTCATACAAGACTGTATTTTTCAATCACCAATATTTTCAAAATTTTCAGATTTTCTGGAGAGAGCTAGATTGCAAAATTATTGTGCAAAAACGAAAAAAGATATCGTGTTTTTTCTTGCGCGATTGTTTTTGTTATAACTTAAAGTTTTTCTAGCTACATTATTAGAAGCATTAAGAGTTTTCTTCATTTTCCGATAAGCAGTTTTCCAAAGCGAAATTTTTTCCACTTTTTTTTCGCGAATTTTCACTCCTGTGACGCGGAAAATTTACTTTTCCAAATTACAAAAGCATATTCCTATAGGAAATTTTATTGCAACAAATTAACCTGTATTCATTTTCCAAGTAGATACGATACTTACCGAGATATTCGAACGAAAAGCCATAAAACAGGACCCAAAATGTCTATTTTTTCACTCTACGATTTTTCCTGAGTTTAGCACAACTTTTTTTTCTGGTGCAAACCGAAATTCTCATTATAGGCATCCTTCGGGAGACATTCCAATAAAAATTTGAGTTCCGACGGAAAAAAAGCAACCCAATACAGATCCCGACTGGACTAAAATGACTGATGAAGACATTGGACTGATCTTGACAGCAAGAGAGGAAGGTCGTTGTCCGGATTGGCAAGATATCTGCTATGGTTCCGAAGTGCTGAAGGGCTACTGGGCACAATGGGAATCTCTTACCCTGGGGAACGGATTGCTGAAAAGGGCTTGGGAAAGTGCAGATGGACGAGACATGGTCATGCAGCTAATAGTTCCCTGAAGCAAAGTGCTTTGAAGCTCTTCAGCACACTGGATCTCAACTCTGGGTATTAGCAGGTTGAAGTTGATGAAAGCTCCAGGCCAATGACAGCTTCCATGATAACACGAAGACTATATCAGTTCAAGGTTATGCCATTTGGTCTGAAGAATGCACGAGCACCTAATGGATGAAGTGTTGTCTGGCTACACTGGAGAATTCTGCCAAGTATATCTGGATAACATTCTGATATAAATGGAGAATCTACAGGAACACTTTGAACACCTTAGTTTAGTTTTGAAAAGACTCAAGATTCACGTCCTAATCAGCCAACTGAAGAAATTTCATTTTCTGTTACCAAAGGTGCAATATTTATGACATATCTTAACATCTGAGTGTCTGGAAAGGCAGCCAGAAAAGAACAAGGGTACTGAAGAAATGGAGAGACCCCATAGTAAATGCCAAATTCTTCAGTTCCTAGAAGTTGTGGTATAGCAGCTTTGCTCCACATTTCTACACAAAAGTAGCTTCACATACAAATCTCTTGAACAAGAAACATCCTTTAAAATGGACTGACAAGGAGAAAGAAGCCTTCCATAAGATCAAGGATGCAATCTGCGGTGCTCATCTTGCCCACCTGGATACCAAGCAGATGGTCGGTCTGCAAACTGATGCCAGAGATATGGGATTAGGGGCAGTATTATTCCAAGAAAAGAAGGACAGAGGAAGAGATATAGTGGAATATGCCAGTAGAAAACTGTCACCACCAGAAAAACTTTATTTGACAGCAGAGAAGGATGCATTAGCAGTGGTATGGGCTGTTGGAAATTTTTGGGGCTACCTGAAAGGTTGGAAATTCCAGCTTTACATTGACAACTCATCTCTTCAGTGGCTTCATAGTCTATATGGTACAAAATCAAAATTGATGAGATGGGCTGTGATGTTGGCAAACTTTGATTTTGATGTGTGTCATTTCCCTGGGGCAAGCAATTAAGACACCCTGTTGGGGAACCTGAACCAGAGAAATCAAAGCTGTTGGAAGGAGAAATTCCAAATCAAACACCAAACGGGAGGACCAGTCTTAAATATGGTATAGACAATGAAGTGGCAAGAAAATGACTGGGCCTGTAGGAAGATGGAGGATTGGATTAGGAAATAAACAATGAATTGTTAAGGCAACTGTCAAATGAATTATAAGGGTTTCTGAATGGAGAATAAGCTTCTTACATATTTATCACATCTGACTCAACCACAGCCTGTTCTAGTTGTTCCCAGGTCATGCAGCACCCATATCCTGGAGATGTTCCATGATCACACTGAGGTTGGTCATCCAGGAAAGGTAGAAACTTACCACACCATACGTCTGTGGTTCTTCTGGTTTTCCATGAGGCAGGATGTTGACATCCAGACATGTTCCATCTGTATTAAGACAAGCAACCGCAAGGCTGACACCAGTACACAAGGAAGACAGCCATACCGGCCTTGGGAAGTCATCGCACTTAGGTCATCATGAGGAAAGACAGTAATTCTAGTTATCACCGACCTATTCAGCTGATGGGTGGAGGCTTTCCAGAAACCATGACTGGGTTCCTAACAATATTAAGGACCAAAGTCTTCAGTCTCTGTGGTTATCCAAGATGTCTGTTGACTGACAGTGGCTGTCAATTCACTTTCCATCAATGGCAGCAAGCACTAGCAACATGGAGCATTAAACATTTGACAATTCCCATTGACAACCAAAGGGCAAACCCAACAGTGCGGCGAAACCAAGATCTGAAGAGAATGTTGAGAATCCACCTACTAGACAAGGAGCATAAAACATGGAACCAACATCTACCCCAGTCACTTTTCGCTCTATGCCAGAGAGTTAACAGAATCACGGGCTATTCACCAGCTGAACTATTTCTGGATAGACAGTTGTACAGAAGCAGTGATTAGGAATCAGCCAACCTATAAAAGAAAATCATGCAAATCCTGAAGCATAGCTGAGAAAACATCAACCATGGGTTGATAAGAAATGAGACAAGGCGAAGCTACAGAACCCTCGAGGAAGCCAAGAAACAGGACAATAAGGAAGAGAAGATGGTATGAAGGACATTAAATCAAGGGGACATAATGGAATGAAGGAATCACACCCTCAACAACAAGGCAGATGGATACCATCCAGGGTTAACCTAGAAGTGGGAGGGGCCGTTTGAGGTAGATCAGTGCTGATAACTATAAATAAACAAGTTGTCGACAGTGATACAAGTATCTTTTTACTTCCATGTTCCGTAAGGAACTGGAAGTGTGGTAATTGCAAAAAATTATGTTTGTAATAAGTGCTGATGCTGATTGTATCACCCTCAAAACATGAAGAAAAGTCATTTTCCGGAAAGTGTCTGTGTGTCTACATGTAGAATTTTTTCTATGGTGAACGATAATTGCCGCAAATTCAAACACAATCAAATAATTTTTTGCATATGTGTCCGAGTTGTAGAAGACTCAAGGCCTATAGTTTTTGGTGAAGATCGGTTAAGAGGGAAGGGTAGTTTACCTGCAACATTTTACGTTTTAACAAGAGTAAAGTACTTAATTTTGATAAATAAAGTATCCTGAAAAGAAGGTCATAATAATCCACTGTAGAAAGATAGTTGAAGTATGTATAAATGAAAATGGTAGTTGAAGGGGTAGGGCATAATTTTTTGAAAATTACCTTCCTGATGTTGAATAAACTGCTTCATTTTGAAGGATAAGATACCTTAGTAATTACATATAATGAAACTATTACTCAATAAAAGTGTAAATATCAAAAACGGGGTTGTTCAGTTAATGAGGAGGGGTATTTTACCTGCATTGTTTGTGTTTTAACAAGAGTAAAATACTTAATTTTCATAAATAAGTGACCTGAAAATAAAGTCATATTAATCCACTGTAAAAATGGAGTGGGTAGTTGAATGGAGGGGTTGATTTTTTGAAAATTACTTTGCTGATATTTAATATTTAAAATTACTTTGTCGACTAATTTTGCCGTACATCGCAGTCCTGTACAGGTACGCAACGTTCGCGAACGTGTGTTCCGCTCCCTATTTATTTTGAATGTTTTAAATGTTTTGAGTGTTTAAATGTTTTTGTCCCTTCATGTGTGTCATTTTATTGTTTGACAAGATGTGTGAACATCAATAAATGTAGTTTCAACACTATTCTGAGGATCTGATGATGGCATAACAATGTCGAAACTCGAGTTATCCTAAATTTGGATACATAAGAAGTGTGACGAAAGGTAATTAATCTATTTTTATAGTCATAACCACTTCTGGAGGCAATAACAATGTTTAAGTTTGTATTACATAAGTCTAATATTTCTTGTTAAGTTTAATTTTTATGCTGTATAAGGTGTGTTAAAAAAAACTGCTGAATTTTTTACTGACATGCAAAGCTGTGCAAGATACTCTGTTGTAGTTACAGAGCACACATAGTAAACAGTTTTTAACAACAAACTACCTTTTACCCTATTCTATTTTGAACTTCAGTTTTCAAACTATGTCCTGTAGTAATAAACACGTGTAATAGCAAGTGATTAAGATTTTGAGAATGAGGCTACATATGAAACTGTGCTCAAAATTTATTAAAATCTTTACAATAAAATTTGAAAACTTTCATGACCACTTTCTGATTAATTTAAAAATACTCTTTTCGTTCATTAGTAAAAAATCTTCTACTGCAACAACAGCAACAACAACAACAACAACTACTACTACTACTACTACTACTACTACTACTACTACTAATAATAATAATAATAATAATAATAATAATGTGTCACAAATTTTGAATGTGATACAATACATCAGATATTTTTCGGTAAAAGTTTTTTCAGAAGATGCTATGCTGATACCAACTCTCACAAATAAACATTTTAATTCTTGGATTTCGTTTTAATCGAATCATAGCATAAACTCCCTCAGCAAGCCTTAGAACCCTCACCCTCAACCTCACCTCCTTAACCAGCGTAGCACTATGTTCACCTCAATTGATTAAGCAATTGAAATTGGAGCAAAATATGATAAACATGCCTTCTTCAAGATCTCTCATTGTCCCCTTATCACTAATCCGACAGATAATATGCGCATGTGCTTACTCCAGCAGATGAAACCTGAATACTTGTAATGAAAAGAATGTAATGATATGAAGGCCCTGAAACCTACAGCATAAAGCCGCTGAAAAACATAAACAACAAAAAACCTGGCATCGTGAACCACATTTGATAGTTGGTATGTGGTGACCTAACATTATCCCTGGTATTCAGTCTTTTAATCTCCCGTAAAAAGAATACTACCAGGTTCACTACATGAACATGCTGAACACAAAATAGAATATGGAAAACAATAACTTTTAAAATAGTAACAATATTTACAGTAACAATAATTGTACTTGTTCAATAATTTATAAAACAAAAACTTTAAACTCTTGAAACCAAAATGCCCATTACACATGAATGTTCAGAACAGAATAGGATAAATGACAATTTGTTGTCAAAACTGACTAGTCTGTACATTCGGTTTATTAGGTGGCAATAGTGCTATGCAAGAAATGTTATCTATTTTTGAATATGTGTTGTAATTTAACATTATTCTGTATGTTGTATCTTACACATTATATAGGTTTTTTATTTATTCATCTTGTTATTTGAATTAGCAGTCTCTGTAATTCTAACTTTGTCATGTTTACTTGCTGAACTGCTACTTGTCATGTTTCGGACGAGGCCTTTCAGTGTTTCCACAATTTTCAAGTCCTAAACCACAACAACAATGTGATTGTTGTGGCTTAGGACTTGAAAATGGTGGAGAGACTGAAAGGCCTCATCCGGAACATGACAAGTAGCAGTTCAGCAAGTAAACATGACAAAATTGGAATTTTTTATTTATATTTATAATCTAGTATAATTCTTTTTTTACGTACTTACAAGTCACCCGTTAAAAGTTTTTTTTTTAAATTGACTATAGCATATCAAAAATAACAAATTATTTACTGGTAATTTAAAAAGAATAATCAGAATTTTAAAGAAAATGTACAACATTTCAGCATTTCCCCTTCTTTCAGGACTACTCATATACCCCCACACTTCCTATTCACCACTTTGACAAATCAAAAAACATGTTCATATAGTCTTTTAAATATGCACATGTTCATTTAGAACATTTTATTTGAACATAAACAGTATTTTTTTTTTTTTTTAATGACAAAGAACCTTGGAATACATATTCCTAATACAGATTTGTTTTAAATGTTTTGATAGTGTAGTGCAATAGAACATTGCAGTAAAGGAAACTATAGCCCGGACTACATGCTGTTATATCATTTTATGATGTTATAGACATGTTAAATTTTGATTTTTGTTTGATTCTGTTAATTAGAGCTAAGTTTTGAATTAAGAATTGGGTAAAAGACTATTATGTATCAAAATGCCCATAAATTATTTGTGATCATGTCATGTGCGAGTGCGTGTGTCATTCGTATTTTATGAATAACTCTGTTATAAATGAACGTACTGAACTGAGATGTAGACAGCGCAAGCATCTTAAATAGTGCTATATTTTCTGTATGTCAGAGACTTGTTACATACTATTTTAATAGGGATTTTTTTTTAGTAAAAATCAATTTCTATAGATGCCTTATCTTTTGGAAGTAATGAGGTTTGTAGATAAAATCTATACCTGCTTCTGCAGAAATCTGCCAATCTGTTCAACAAGTTTGTCTATCAGTTCTGCCCATCAATCACATGATAGGTGTTTCGACTAATCAGCGGCCCAAATTTTCATTAAGATTGGGTCTCTGGCAACATAAGTCTAGTTAGTTCCATCCAGCACCTCGAATATTACGGACGTGCTCTCTGTGCGAGTTTTTCAAACAGAAACGTTCTTAAGTAAATTATTATAAATAAATCACCTTATATCCGTCGTGTGACTTCGTTACGTCGATTAAAATGACGCGTTTCGGAACATCTGTTCCATCATCAGATAAAATCGCTCTATTGAGGTCATTAAACGTTAAAAACACATGTTACACATAATTGTCCACTATGTAATTCACTTGCTTCCTAAATGGTGTGCACCACGACGAAGCCGATCGGACACTGAACTATTATCTGAGTGATTACGCCTAAGCAGGTTCAAAGCTGTATCATATAGCGGGTTGGATTTAAAATTTAAGTGGTCATTCAATATGAAGTCTCGGCTGTTTATGTTATTATATGCTTTGTGTATTTCGAACTCTTCTATTGCGTCCATGTAACGGCCTTTGTTGCACAAATGTAGGGGTATTAAATTAGATTTAAAATCAGTATAATTATGATTGTGTAAGATTAAGTGGCGTGCAAAGTTGGACTTGATATTATTTAACAAAGTGAGATTATTTAGGTGACGTTTTGGTGTGTGTTCTTTAAATCGTTTGAGGAAACCTCTCCCCGTTTGACCAATGTAAAAACTGTTGCAGTCGTTACATGATAATTTATATATGCTAGATTTCTTTTCTAAAGGTATGGGTTTTCTATGACGTAGTATTTTTAATAGACTATTGTTTGTTTTGAAGGTAGCAGTAATATTCAATTTATTAAATGTGGAGGTTAGAATCTTTGGCATTATATTTGTGTATGTGGTAGAAATAAATGTTATTTTTGTATCCTTATCTATTGGGGGCTTGGATTTTCGAATTTTATGTTTCTTGATGAGATTATCAATCAACGTGTTTTGGTAACCATTAGCTAAAGCTATATGTTTAATGGTATTCAACTCCTCACGGTAATCATCATCACTGAGAGGTACTGCCAACAATCTGCGGATAAAGTAATCATAAGCTGCCAACTTTTGCGAAAATGGATGATAAGAGTCAGCATGTATTGTCACATCAGTGATAGTCGGTTTTCTATAAATATTAAATTTCAATTTATTTACGTGTTTAGTGACAGACAAATCTAAAAAATTCAATTTATTATCCACTTCAGTTTTCAACGTGAATTGAATGTTTTTATTAATATTATTCATATAATGTTTTAAGTTTTCGATCTGTCGTACAGTACCATTGAAAATTAGAAAGGTATCGTCTACATAACGTGCATAAAATATTATATCATTTTTGTATTTGTTATGTGAGAGCAAATGAGAGTTTTCATAAAAATTCAAGTAAACGTCAGCCAATAGACCAGAGAGAGGTGAACCCATGGCCGATCCATCGTCCTGAATGAAAAATTGGTTATCGAAAGCAAAGTTATTTTGTTCTAAGATAGTTTCAAGTAAACCAATTAACTCGTTTAACATCTGTATATTTAATTTATTATTCTCTAATAAATTTTCTTTTAAGATATTTAGTGTTTCCTTTACTGGTATGTTGGTATACAAATTTACTATATCAAACGATGCTAACTTATAATTTGGTAGTATATCAACATTTTTACATTTATTAATAAAATCTGTGTTGTTTGTGACACTATGATTGTTCTTTAAATTTGTTTTCTTTGATTACTTTGACGAGTTTTTTAGCTGTTTTGTATGCGGGCGCTGTGGTAAAATTAACGAGTGGTCTGACCAGTATGTCGTGTTTATGAATTTTGGGTAGGCCAGTGAGTTCGGGAGCTTTAGCATTAATAGGCTTCAGGAAATACAGCTTTGAACCTGCTTAGGCGTAATCACTCAGATAATAGTTCAGTGCAGGGGGGGCCATTCCGGCATCCAGCGCTAACCTAGCGATCAGCTGTTGTTGGCGCGTGACGTCACCTGGTGGAAGAAATAAGCGCGAGTCTTGATTTACCATGCAATCTTACCTGAGACAATGTCCTACTTAACATCTCTCTGCTGTTTACACGAAATATTAACAATAATTGTAATGAGCTATTCATATAGAAAAAGGATTAAACAACAAGATTAAATGGTTTGCGGCAAAAAATAATGGTAAAATCTATTTCTACATTTGTTAAAAAGAATATACGAAATTATACTACTTGCAGAAGAAACAAATTGAAAACATCACAAATTTTATATATGTATATATAATATGCCTGCGTGGGTGGGTGCGCGTACGTGTACACGCGTGCGCGCATGAGTGCGTGTATAAACATTTCTATGTAGTATAATATATTTGAAACAAGCTTCCAATTATTATAATTATAATCAATATCATAATCATTTTCTTTATCTACATTTTCATTGTTATAACGTTAAAAACTGAAGCTAGTACGTTTAGTTGTAAACATAAATACTTTTATCAGCGAAATGAAAATGGTTATTTACTTGATACATACCTTCATAGGTGACTTAAATTTTTGAAGACGAAGCTACCCAGAGCCGACTCTTTGTTGCTGCATACTTTTCAAGTGACTTGAGTTTGTTCAGATGGCGGATTCTGATGAATGTTCTCGTCAAAATGTAAGATTTGCTGCACAGTTGTTTTCTAATCGTACAGCAAAGGCGCTGAAGTATGTTGCAAATAAAGAGCGCGAAAGCAGCTTCATCGAACTGGTAAACGATGCATTTGATGTTTTAAACTCGAGACTTCCAAAAGACCAGAAAACACCCCTCACAAGTGGGTACGGCATGAATTTAAGGAGCCAAGAAAATACTTTAAAAAGGTCACTATAATATTGACGACTCGGAACACAAAGTTTTTTATAAGTAAAAACGTAAAGTTTTACCTTACAGCCTAAACCGGCTTTCACCTATAGAAGGCTTCATCAGAGGTATATAACCTTCTATAGGTGAAAGCCGGTTTAGGCTGTAAGGTAAAACTTTACGTTTTTACTTATAAAAAACTTTGTGTTCCGAGTCGTCAATATTATAGTGATATTTAGTTAAGTAACGGACACGTCATGGACAACGAAATCCAAGACTTTAAAAAGGTTTTTGGAAGTAATAACTAACATGCGAGTAGCAAGTAATAAAAGTTTACTACCTTTTCACAAAGGTTTCGTTATATCTTTAAATTCATTGTTCGGCCTTTATGAACAAATGACAATGATTCATGGGGTGACGTACATTTTGACCGCTAGATTCAATCAAGATTGCCTTGAAAACTTTTTTTCACGAATTCGGGGATTAGGCGTCTTTTATAATAATCCCACTCCCTTTGAAGTGCGCAACAGAATTCGGCTCTTAACGGGTAGCACGGACGATATACCGTTATCTGGAAGTGCGTCTGTGGCTGAGGATGGTAACATTCATTCCACCGAAGTTATGGAATCAAATAACTCTGACGAGGATTTCATCCAGTTTGTTACCAATGAACTATGCATAGACATAGTTGAACATACGTTAATACCAAGTTCTCCGAATAATGACACCGACGAAGCAGAATTGTTAAAAATAGAGGACTTGGCTCCGTCTGCAAGTGACAACGATGTTACTCAAGATGCCTTAAAATATCTGGCCAGGTACATCGCATTCAAGTGCCGCTTCATTGATGAAAGTCTAGGTGTGAGAGGCGAAACATTGTGTCTTTCCGGGGAACATAGTCATGACTGGATATCGATTACAGTATATCAAAGGGGGGGCTTACCCATCCGTCAGACGAGTGGTTACAAAAACTGATTCAGTTTGAGATAGTTTTTACTTCTTTCCACGGACGTACAGTATCAAAACAAGTGAAAGTTATCTCTTATTTGGTCACCTTACTCAAATCTAAGTTTCCAGAGGTGGACGAGAAAGTCATTTGTCTGTACGTCAGGACAAGAACATTCATCAGAATCCGCCATCTGAACAAACAGCTCAAACTCAAGTCACTTGAAAAGTATGCAGCAATAAAGAGTCGGCTCTGGGTAGCTTCGTCATCAAAAATTTAAGTCACCTATGAAGGTATGTATCAACTAAATAACCATTTTCATTTCGTTGATAAAAGTATTTATGTTTACAACTAAACGTACTAGCTTCAGTTTTTAACGTTATAACAATGAAAATGTAGATAAAGAAAATGATTATGATATTGATTATAATTATAATAATTGGAAGCTTGTTTCAAATATATTATACTACATAGAAATGTTTATACACGCACTCATGCGCACACGCGTGTGCACATACGCGCACCCACCCACGCAGGCATATTATATATATATAATTTGTGATGTTTTCAATTTGTTTCTTCTGCAAGTAGATAATATTGTATATTCTTTTTAACACCTGACGCACGTTTCACTGAAAAATATCAGTATCATCAGAGGTTTCTAAGTGAATTAATAACAATTGAAATAATTCTATTAATATAAAATTTTATATATATAAAATTTGTGATGTTTTCAATTTGTTTCTTCTGCAAGTAGTATAATTTTGTATATTCTTTTTAACACCTGACGCACGTTTCACTGAAAAATATCAGTATCATCAGAGGTTTCTAAGTAAATTAATAACAATCGAAATAATTCTGTTAATATAAAATTAACGAATAATAGAAAATGATATATATATATATATAATATCGCCTCCTTTCCGACTTAATTTTACATCTTGTGCCATTTTGTCAATGTTATATGTGGACAGACTTGCTTACTTTTCTATTAAATGTAGAAATAGATTTTACCATTATTTTTTGCCGCAAACCATTTAGTCTTGTTGTTTAATCCTTTTTCTATATGAATAGCTCATTACAATTATTGTTAATATTTCGTGTAAACAGCAGAGAGATGCTAAGTAGGACATTGTCTCAGGTAAGATTGCATGGTAAATCAAGACTCGCGCGTATTTCTTCCACCAGTCGACGTCAGAGCGAAGCAACCAATGGGAGCGTAATTGGCCGGAGTGGCCTACCTTATTATTCTAGTTACATTGAGTTCAGTGTCCGATCGGCTTCGTCGTGGTGCGCACCGTTTAGGAAGCAAGTGAATTACATAGTGGACAATTATGTGTAACATGTGTTTTTAACGTTTAACGACCTCAATAGAGCGATTTTATCTGATGATGGAACAGATGTTCCGAAACGCGTCATTTTAATCGATGTAACGAAGTCACCCGACGGATATAAGGTGATTTATTTATAATAATTTACTGTTCATACGTGACTTGGATACCAAGAACTAATATGCATTTTAAACATTCTTAAGTAAGAGTTATCAAGGACAATATAGCGACGAGTTACCCGTTAGCTAATACCTTGTATTGGTACGAACTCAATATTTCTCAAATAATAAAATATTTATATTAAACAGTGCTAGTCTCGCGTGAGTCAAGATTTCCGCATAGGGGAGGTTTATCCATCCGGGATATTCCTGTGTTAACGCGAGGGCACCTCAAGACGCGGGAAGGTGCACGCTTAAAGCACCATAGTAAATAAATATTAAATTACAGCCCAGTTCAGTACCTTGAGATAAAGAGTAAACTGTTATCGGGTGTGTCGGTGTGCGGGCGTACAAGAGGAGTGTCAGCGAAGCGTCAGTGTGCAGAGAGTAGCAGACGACGGGGGAGCATATTTCGACGGATCACAGGATCAGCAGTGAGACAAATCAGCATATTTGGATACAACATTCAAGTAGCAATTGACATTTTAAACAGATCAGTTCTGATAATTCAAAGACAATTATTAAATTAAAATAAATTATTTGTGTTACAGACCATATTTTAAAATTTGTTTCAAATATACAACCTTGCTCCAGATAACTGACTATATTGTTCAGTTATTACTATGCCTAATATATGTTTTGTCGCAGTATACGGTATTACTTATTCTTACCTATTACTTCATATTGGAGAGCAAGTAGTAGACAAGTTATTAAGATGATAACTAACAAGAATTAAATATTCCTTTAACCTAATGATGTGTATATTTTATCACTAAAAAATTAATAAGAAATAATATTACTATACAGATAGTTCACTCATTATAGATGGTAATATTCTAAAAACAGTACCTTTTTGAGGATAGCCATAAATCAAAAAGTTAAACATATCGTATAGTTTGTTGTTGACCATTTTTGTATAAACGACTGTTTTTGGATAAAAACTTGCTGTAACAGTTCCGTTTAGATGTGGTAATAGATCAGTAGTCATGTTAAACTGTCCAACACGCAACATGTCATCTATATTTGTAATACTATCCTCGTATACTTGTAGTTTTATTAGCCTTGGTGATGTGTCAAATGAATACATGTTTCCATAGTTTACATTATTATGTTTCTGTCTTGTAACTAAGTAAACATAAATATCTTTAGGCACATTTATGCTCATAATGCCTTTTCCTATTTTAACTTGATGTCCTGCTGGTACATCTTTGCGATTTGCTGGTATATCATAAAAATACATAACTGCTTGTGAAGTTGAAATTGATGATTTTGTTTGGAACTGTTTGTAGTCAATAACTATATATTCACTGTTGTATGTGCTACCCTTGAAAGTACTCAGTTTTTGGTACCAATCAATTGTTGAATTTGCCATTCTTGTAGCAACGTATGCTCTTGTAAACCCCAGTTGTATTCCAAGTGTACGTATTATTTTAACTTTATACACTGTGTCTATGGCAGTTCTGGTAACAATCAAACTTGATGATGCCATGTAAAAGCCATCTTCAGCAACAACAATTCCAGGTGGGCTGGTAAACATTATTGTTTTACCAAGTACATCTGTTGCTTCTGGTGTGATAGCTGAATATGGTAATGTGTACTTTTTCTGAAACCTTATGTTCTCTTCATATGGCTTACTGTGCAGTATTAGTAAGTTGGTTTTGTTTTCCTGTATGACCTGTTTAACAAGGACTGTACCAAAGTCCAGGCCTACTCGTGGCTGTTTCAGGTTTAGGCCACATAATATATCAGGCAGTTCTCCCAGAGCATGTAATAATATTAAATCGTAAAGGCTTATGCTAGCATGTGGTTTAAGTTTTCTTACTGCCTGCACTATTCCTTCCATTTGCTTGTACAAGAGACACTCCTGAAACCATGTACTGTAATCACAATTGTTAACACCATTTAGTAGCCATTTAGTATTTGATTTTATAAATGACATCAGCTCTGTATAATAATCTTCTTGGCGTAATGTAGAATTAACTATCATCTTCTCCCAGTAATTATAAATTAAGTCACTACACACGGTGCCTTCGAGGAACCCTGCATGATATGCTTGCACTACATCTGGTTCACTAGATTTTGTTTCAATTTCCAAATATCCCCACCCTGTTCTGTTCAAGTCTTTAACAGCCATATAAGCTCGAGCAAACCACTTAACATTAGCAGAAACTTTTCCACGTTTAACTACAAACTTGTTTTGCCCTATGTTTTCTGTATAAAAGTAAGCACAGAGAGTGGTCTCTATTATTGTCAATAACACAGTCACTGTTACCTTAACACTGTTCACCATAGTTACTGTTGTCAATTTTAAATAATCTGTTATTCCATGTTTTTGTTGCTTGAAGCACAAATTTCTGTTATCATACCGTATGAATTTTCATAAAGTTTTGTATAAATTTCTGTAATTTTCAGTACAAAATTAAAATTTGATGTATCATAATTATCTTTTGGGATTATCACAACTCTGATTAAGTCTCATTTAAAATACAATGTTATTATACTTAAACAAAATTTTTTTGTTGTAAACAAAATTACAAAAAGATCAAATTATCTTTATTATAAGAACTACATCACTTACATAAAAAAAAACTAAACATATCCACTTGATAGAATTAAAAAAATTTAGGGATTAAAAAATTAATGTTTTATAACAGTATAATTAAGTAAGATAAAGCATGCAGTTTAGATTATCATTTACACGTCAAAAAGTAGTCCACTTTTTAAATTGCTCAATAAAGTTTTATGTTATGGTTAATGCGACCAGACCACTTTGTATTACTGCTGCTAACTCCATAATAATAATATTTTCTCAAGTATTTTTAGCAAAACTAAGGGTAATGAAGAAACAAACGAGAATAAAACTGATTTAATTTTATTTTAATAATTGTGTAGAGGTCCAGTCTTAGGTGTAAACAACTATAGAACCAAGCAATGGCTAAAAAGTTTGATAAGTTAAATATTTATAAATGTAGCAGATGTAAATTTAGAAAATATACTTTTATTGGAAAATAATATGCTGCTTCTTATGTAAGTAAAATTGTGACTGTTAAGCAAAAATTTATTATGTTAAACTCTAATGTGTAAGAAGTGTATCGTATATTGCATTATTATTTTCAAATGTTGTGTCTCAAATGGTTAAAAACAAATACCATGTTCTTGTTAGAAACTGTATATTTTTATTATAAAATATAAAATGACTGAAAACTCTTAACGAATAAATTAAATTTTTGTTGTTATACAGTAAAACTTCTCAGATTTATCAGTTTTTGTAAGTGTTAACATTCCAACCACTTTGAAAAAGCATATGCACTTACTATATATAATTTGTAACGAAACAAATGTTACAAAAGAATAGTAAATAATAGTGAAATCCGATCCAGAGAAGAACCAAGAAATAATAATTGCTAGCAAATTAAAGGAAAACTATTTGGTTTGACTTATATAATATTATCCAGAAACCCAGAAATAACCCAGTAGAATAGGGCAGTAAACAGAAAAAAGTGAAATAAATAAACCTAGTAGGCCTAATCAACGTACCCTGAATAATAATCCAAACCCAATAAAGAGTACCTAATCCATATAATAAAATTGTATTAATTATAATCATATAGGCCTATAATCAAGGAAAGGAAAAGGGACACAAACCTTTAAAGTAATGAGTGTGATCATAAGAAATAGCGACACAGACTACCGTTAAACAGTGTAATTATTTTTGATGGAAGTGTTTTGTTATTATTAGATAGAATTTTAGTTTATCATACAGACAATAGTTTAGCAGTATAAATAAACTAAAACTGTCAAAAACAATTATTATTATTAAAAGTTTTGTTATATGTTATAAGATTTTATGTCACCAGTTAATTTATGTAAATATATTTATCTCAGGTAGTCAAAGTAGAAATTACAATAAACCATAAAAATTGTTCCACCACATATCATAGAAATTCAAATTAATGAGGTTTTACAGTTATAAACTGAGGCATGTTTAGTATCAAATTGTTTATAATTATCTAATTAATAATTGTATAAACATTGCATATATAATTAGAGTATAATAATAAAATTATCTATTAAAGGTAATTTATAAAATATAATGTAGGTAATGGGTGTTGATCCTATAACATTTAAACTGTACATAAATGACCAATCAAAATTTAAGAAATTTGTATGAGTTAGGTAACTAAAAGAAAGAAGAAATAACACTTAATTGTTAATTGTGATGGAAAGCAGTTGAATAGTGCGTGTCTAGAGGTAATTAAAAGTATATAAAAATAGATGACCCGTGTGTGAAAGAAGATCTGAAGGACCATCATCGAAGATAATAATCCTTCCACTACCATTTTCATGAACAAATAATACACACAATCAAGAAAAATATTCAGAAACGACCAGGAACCCTTCAGCAATATCGTCTAGATGTGTAAAGTATAATTTGACAATATTTTTTTTCAACAAGGAACAACCACTAGACAATATAACAATTTACACTAACACTAATCACTAGTCAACATTTTAAAGTGCAACCAAATTCAATATATAAGCTAACAGTGATTACAAGGAAAACATTTATTGTACACATTAATAAACTACATTATTTTCTGAGACGGACAAATTGAATATCGTCAAAACTTGTATGTAACTTAATATATAATTTGTGTAAATTTTTAGATTATAAGTAATATATTGTTTGTAAAGGTACTCTCTATTATTAATCAACATGCAAAGGAACTTTTCGTAGCAGCCACAAGAATTCCCACGAAATATATTAAAATTATTTAATTATAAATCCTGAGATAAATATCGACCCTGTGACAACCTTATGTATCGAATGGAATTTTCCAATAATTGAATTTATGTTACACAGATTAAATCATTATGTTATTAAATCATATCCATGAGTTATTATTCCATTAAGTGAGTGTTATAAATTGGCGCACCAACTAGTGAGGCTGAAATTAGGGAATATTAGGTGAAGAAATTGAAACAACCAAATTAATTTCCTAATTTTTAGCTGGCGACTGCTATAAGTTCCAAGAAATTATAAAGATGCGTAAGAGAGCTACATCATTGAAACGGACGAAGGAGGCAGAGAAAGAAGTCAGGATGGAAGAGAAAGAAGTAACATCAGTGGAGGATGTGGAGACGGTAGCAAGAAAGGAAGATAGGGGAGACCCGAATCTTATAAAATTAATGGAGTTAATGAATAGTATGAGTGAAAAAATGGACAGAAATAAGGAAGAAACGAATGACAATTTTAAGAAGCAGAAGGAAGAATTTACTGAAAACTCAAGGAAACAAAATGAAATTTTGAGTAAAAACTTATTAAAACAAATGGAGGAACAAAACAAGCAAACGAAGGAAGATTTGAAGAGCATCAAGGAAGATCACAGACAAACAAATGAAAAAATTGATAGTATCAAGGAAGATAACAGACAAACAAACGAGAAAATAGACGGTATGAAGGAAGAGATTAACGAGAACTCAAGGATACAAAATGAGAAAATGAGTGAAAATTTAATAAAACAGATGGAGGAGAGATTTGACCAAAACAGAGAAGACACTAACGAGAATTTAAAACGGATAAATGAAAAAATTGACAGTATTAAAGAAAGTACTAATGAAACCTTAAGACAAACTATAAGTGAAAATAACAACCAAATGAAGGAAGAATTCAGGCAAATCAATGAAGAGAATTTAAGAAGAATTAATGGTAGAATTGAACAAGTCAATGATACAATTAACCAGAAGATGGACAAAATCGATGAGGAAAGGAAGCAAGAAATAGCTGACACTAATGAGAGATTGAGAAAAGCTAACTAAACCATTACACAAAATGAAGCAGTGATAAATACCAGAATAGACCAAGTCCAAGAAAATAGTCGTATTCAAATAGAAGGAATACAAAAGGAACAAGAAAATTTAGTAAATTTACAGAAACAAACCGGAGAAAGGTGTGACAATATTAACACTACGGTGAACAATTTAACTGGTCAAGTACGTCAAAATCAAGAAGAAATTGAGTTAATTAGAACCAGACCAAATAATATTACTCATGTTTCCACAAATGAAACCAAAGAAGGAATTAATTTCAAAAATTATCGCAGAAACCCCATGGAATTCCTGGCCAGAATTGAGGAACATTTTAATAAACATCGAATAACTATCTGGAGCTCGATTAGAGAGATGTTGGATGAGCATTTTAGGGAGATTACGGACAACTGGTGGACAGCAACCAGGAATGAGATAGTGGACTACGCTCAATTTAAAAAACTGTTTAAAGAAAAATACTGGTCCGAAGCTATACAAAATATTATAAGGGACAACATTTGTCAGGGAAGATATGATGGAAATAGAGGTACATCTCCAACTACTTACTTCTGGGGAAAGGTGTGTTTGGCGAGACACCTAGAGCCAAGAATACCAGAAGAATCCCTAGTAACTAAAATGGCATACCATTATGACACAGGAATTGCCAGAGCACGCCTGGGAAGCCAGATTAAAACGGTCCACGCAATGGCTGACTTATTAGAAAATTATGAACACGAGGGTTACTACAAAAGAAGCAGACAACAAACTGATCAGTGCGGTTCAAAAAATAATAACCATGGTATGAATCATAATCAATATAATAACATGAATAACCGGAATAGTTATGTCAACGATCGTAATTACAACCAAAATTTTACCCCAAATAATAACCAACCAGCAAACTTCAATCGAAACCCAATTAACAATAATGATAACAACAGGCCCAATCAAAATTACCATCCGGGTAATAGAAACAATAATAATTATAATAACTACCGAACAAACCAAAATTATAATAATTTTAGGAGTAACTCAGGAGTTAATAACAATAATAATCAGGGTAATTATAATAATAATCGTTCGTACCGACCCCGAATAAATTACATCAGTGCCGAAGAAGGGGATTACTGGAGATACCATCAACCTCGGAGGAACAGTTTTAATAACAGTTATGATCAAAGAGGAAATCCCAGAGGGATGAGTCACCATTATAACCGACTCAGAAGTAGAAGCCAGGAGGACTTCCGAGAATCAAGGGGAAGCGAACAATTAGACAACCGAGAGGTTGAACAACCAGGAACCAGCACACCAGTCCAGGCAAATCAACAGTCATGCCCGGAAAATAATCATGATAGCCTTAATTTAAACGGAGTGAGGCAGTAATAAACCCTCGCGACCCCTTACTGCTACTAACTACTGGGTACAATAACCACCAAATTCAAAAACATAGTAATAACAAATTACTACCAACTAATTATGGAAAATAAAAGAATTTTGAAGTATAACAACAACCAAAGTTTAAGGACGGACAGTCAAAATCTTACTATTATTTACAATTATTATTTGAAAAATCTTCGAGATGAACTGTTGGAGGAAACGGTGACAAGTAGAATCAACCAGCATAATGAAATTTTATACATAACCGCTCAAATTGAAGGAATTCCTACACGAATAATGATAGATACTGGTGCAAATGTATCACTTATTAACGACGCTGAACTGGAGAGAATACAGAAACAAAGTAAAAATATAATACCTACCTTACCTGTCAATAATGTTATTTTAATAGGTGCCACTGGGCGTCAAAATAAAACAGTAAGAAAACAAGTGTCATTGGAAATAGAAAGCAAAGGTGTTACAATTAATATTATATGTTTGGTCGCAATCGGCCTACCATTCGAATTATTAATCGGATGCGATATGCTGAGGAAATACTCAGCCATTATTGATTTGAGCAAGGAGAAGGTGTCCTTGAACTCAGAAGGTGTTATGTGGACGGCAGAGTTAATAGGAAGCGATGGTGCCCCTCTGAACCGTACCCATCACCAAGTTAGGGAATTAAATTTTTTAAATAATGACACCCAATGCAGAAAAATAATCTATAATATGACAAATGAAGACCTGTGGAACAGTAAATTACAGGAGATAAGAGAGTTTAGACACCAAGGCACAAATAATTTGACAGCAAAACAAGTAGAAGATCTCATCATGATATATAAGAAGTATAAACATGTATTTTCAGAAAACCCAGGAAAAGTAAAAAACTATCAGTGTAGAATACAATTTAAAGAACCAGCAGAATTCCACAGAAAATCCTATCCTATACCATATTCATTGAAGGAGGCGGTTAGAGCTGAAATTAATAAAATGTTGTTAAATGATATAAATGAGCATAGCCAATCACCATATACTAGCCCAATAGTAGCAATTCAGAAGATTATAATCAACAATCCATGAAAAAATATCATGAGGAAGAAAAGGAAAAATAACATAAGTAATTATGTCCTCACACCTAATGAAGTGTTCAGAAATAATTACTTCTGAAGGGAGGCAATTTGTAACGAAACAAATGTTACAAAAGAATAGTAAATAATAGTGAAATCCGATCCAGAGAAGAACCAAGAAATAATAATTGCTAGCAAATTAAAGGAAAACTATTTGGTTTGACTTATATAATATTATCCAGAAACCCAGAAATAACCCAGTAGAATAGGGCAGTAAACAGAAAAAAGTGAAATAAATAAACCTAGTAGGCCTAATCAACGTACCCTGAATAATAATCCAAACCCAATAAAGTGTACCTAATCCATATAATAAAATTGTATTAATTATAATCATATAGGCCTATAATCAAGGAAAGGAAAAGGGACACAAACCTTTAAAGTAATGAGTGTGATCATAAGAAATAGCGACACAGACTACCGTTAAACAGTGTAATTATTTTTGATGGAAGTGTTTTGTTATTATTAGATAGAATTTTAGTTTATCATACAGACAATAGTTTAGCAGTATAAATAAACTAAAACTGTCAAAAACAATTATTATTATTAAAAGTTTTGTTATATGTTATAAGATTTTATGTCACCAGTTAATTTATGTAAATATATTTATCTCAGGTAGTCAAAGTAGAAATTACAATAAACCATAAAAATTGTTCCACCACATATCATAGAAATTCAAATTAATGAGGTTTTACAGTTATAAACTGAGGCATGTTTAGTATCAAATTGTTTATAATTATCTAATTAATAATTGTATAAACATTGCATATAATTAGAGTATAATAATAAAATTATCTATTAAAGGTAATTTATAAAATATAATGTAGGTAATGGGTGTTGATCCTATAACATTTAAACTGTACATAAATGACCAATCAAAATTTAAGAAATTTGTATGAGTTAGGTAACTAAAAGAAAGAAGAAATAACACTTAATTGTTAATTGTGATGGAAAGCAGTTGAATAGTGCGTGTCTAGAGGTAATTAAAAGTATATAAAAATAGATGACCCGTGTGTGAAAGAAGATCTGAAGGACCATCATCGAAGATAATAATCCTTCCACTACCATTTTCATGAACAAATAATACACACAATCAAGAAAAATATTCAGAAACGACCAGGAACCCTTCAGCAATATCGTCTAGATGTGTAAAGTATAATTTGACAATATTTTTTTCAACAAGGAACAACCACTAGACAATATAACAATTTACACTAACACTAATCACTAGTCAACATTTTAAAGTGCAACCAAATTCAATATATAAGCTAACAGTGATTACAAGGAAAACCTTTATTGTACACATTAATAAACTACATTATTTTCTGAGACGGACAAATTGAATATCGTCAAAACTTGTATGTAACTTAATATATAATTTGTGTAAATTTTTAGATTATAAGTAATATATTGTTTGTAAAGGTACTCTCTATTATTAATCAACATGCAAAGGGACTTTTCGTAGCAGCCACAAGAATTCCCACGAAATATATTAAAATTATTTAATTATAAATCCTGAGATAAATATCGACCCTGTGACAACCTTATGTATCGAATGGAATTTTCCAATAATTGAATTTATGTTACACAGATTAAATCATTATGTTATTAAATCATATCCATGAGTTATTATTCCATTAAGTGAGTGTTATAAAATAAACAAATATTCCCAGTCATCAAGTAGATCATTGTGCTTACTTATGTGTATAGTTTTTTGTACCTCTTAAAATTGTAGTTCTGTGTTACTGGATGTTCATGTAGTTTCTACTTTTATGTTTTAGATTTATTTGCATGGACTGCATTGATTTCTAGTATAGCTGAAACATAACCTTTCTTAAAAAAATAAATCATTGTTGGCCAACGTCCATTTAGTTTGTTGCCACTAACAAAGAATAATTAATAATTTTATTTAAATTATTCCCAGTGTTTTAATTTTGTTTAACCTAAGGTATGGCATTTCATGCTGTGAAATACTGCAGTCTTAAAAGATGTTTGTAACAACTTGCTGTTAATAAAACTTTGTAGTTTTATTTAATTTTTAAGGAAGATGAAAATTTGTAGTTCTCAATACAATGTGAACTTCTTATTTTAAACAAACATAATTTACAATGTTTATTGTGATTGTTCTACAAAAAATATCTACAGATTTACTGTTTTTTTTTTAATGAAGAAGTGTAACACAAATAACAAATAAAAGGGAAATAATTGTAAACTCCAAAGTAATAATTATTATAATATGATCCAGTTTTAATTGCTATGTAAACACACCTTTTGTTGAAAGACACTGTATTATCAATACAACTATATTACATCTCAAAGGTTGATACACGCAAAATGTGAAGAGAGACTCCTGTCCTGTAATTCCATCCACCTCCTGTCATTTTGAATGTATCATCATACCATCAGCTCCCATTATCATCAACTGTCATCCAAATATTTTCTTACCAATACTTTCCTTTATATATATAAATATATAAAGGATTTAAAATTTATATTTATGTTACCTCAAGATGTTATTTTTCTTATTTGGAACATGTTTCGAGCGCTCCCGTGCTCTCATCCTCAGCCTTCGCGATCTTGCGTCTGATGAAGTATTTGTGTGTTGGCTGGATGCTATTAAGGTATCTTGTTGGTCTCTGGTATTTTAAAGTTGTATTATTGTGTGTGATTGTGGTATATGTATTTGTATTTTGTGTATTTTCGATGTTGAGTGCTTTGAATATTGTGTCATGTTTTGTATTGATTTGTATTTGTTCAGGTATTAGTTTGTTTTGTGTTTTATGTTTGTACATTTGTAAATTTTCCCAAATGTTCATTATGGTGCCTTTGTGTGGTATATGTTTTATTAGTGTCACATTGGTTATGTCTGGGAATTCATGTCCTGTGTTTATTGTATGTGTGGCTAAATTGGATTTATATATTTCTGGTTTTTTGTATGCGTTTAGGTGTTCAAAATAACGTTTTTTCAGCTGTTTTTTTGTTTGTCGTATGTAACATTTATTGCAATCTTGGCATTCAATTTTGTATATACCGTTAGTTGTTGTAATATCTTTGTTGTGTGGGCTATTTAGTTTTTGTAAATTATTTTTATTAGTTTTGTATGCTATTTTTATATCTGTGTTTTTAAATAGTTTTGTTAGCTTTGTCATTTTATTATTTATGTATGTGAACGTGGCCCATTTTTTGTTTGTTAACACGCAAATGATTAAGTATTAATAATGGGTTAGAGTGGAATTTAATGTTACTATGGTCTAAATTTAAGAGAAAAAATAAACATAATCTGTGTTTATCAACACATAAGTGATACATAAGTCAATTGTTACAAAGATAAACAAAAATATGTCTAAGATCATAACCAATTATAAGTGAGAGTCCTGCTTCTAAAACGGCTTAAGTAGTGCAAAGTTTTTTTCTTGCTTTCATTTGAGAAAACTGGTCAATAACATCTGACTGATAAATTAATACTGTTAGCCAATTCATATTTAATAGCTAAAATTGCCAAATTATTAAGCCTTTCTTGGTAGGTAGTGCTTCTCTGCCAAGTTTTCAGTGAATTCGCTAACCTGCTGAAAGATTTTTCAGGAGACAAAACTGTAACTGGAATAGTACAGAAAAGCCTATAGGCAAGACAGAAGTTCACAAATACAGCTTGAAGGTTTTTGGAGTAGGCTTAGTGGATTCTTTTCTGATTCAAACTCTGTTTTATAAATGTTCTTCAAGTGTAATATTTCTTCAAATAGATCCATTGCCAATTCCTTTTTAAACTTGCTAATGAGAACTTTTACTTTCAATTCTAATTCATCATTTTCCATGTCCGTAAAGTTCAATACTGGTGGAAACAAGTCACGAATTGAACTAATTGCAGTGAATCATGTTTTTATGTTGCCCATTACAAACTCTAGTACTGGGTACATGACTGAGGTTTTAAATTTATTTTCTTGATCTTTGTTTACTGAAAAATCACTATTGGATTGATCTGTACTTTTTTCCACCTTTTGGGAGATTCAGGAGGAACTTTTATTAGTTCTTTTGCAATTAAGTTTGGTTCTTCAATTATGCTGTCTGGATTATCACGCAACAATTTCAATTATGTCAGCAAATCTTCCACTAGAGTTATTTCAACATTGAGTGTGATTCCTTTGCTTTGAATAACAACATTTTTTTAGTCAATATATGAAAGCACTTTGAACCAAAATGATGCCAACATTAAGCTCTTTGTGGAATTGAAATATTTCTTAAACCCTAATATGATGTTGTAGGCAGAGGGAGTTAGACTAGAAGACATCTCTTCTAAAGTATATCCAACAATTTATGTACTCCTGGGTAGTGCTTAACTATCGGTTTGACAGCTTGGATCCTCTCACTTCATCTTGTTTCAGGGAAGCTCTGCAGTGATAAAGGAATGTGCTTTTGCAAAATTTCCCAACATTTTTCTCTAGGGCTGCTAGAGAAAAATGAGTAAAGACTTGCAACATGCCCGAAAAATGTCAACACATCTGCATCGAGTTTTGTAGCATTAACACCCACATGTTTCAAGGAATGTGCCCCACATGGTAAAAATATTATGGATTCGTTCTTTTCAAGAATTCTACTTCCAATTTAGAACCCAGTACAATCTAACGTATAACCAAACAAGTACATTAAAATCCTTTTTTCAACATAATGCAACAAAAAGCAATGTGCAGTTTCTGTTAACACGCAAATGATTAAGTATTAATAATGGGTTAGAGTGGAATTTAATAATTACAAATTTTGTGGACTTGTGAAATTAGTAACACTATGTACTAATGTGTGATTATCAGTTGAATTTCTGAATTCCTTTGATTCATTAATAAATTTTACTAATTTGTTTCTTTATGTCTATTTAATGATTTCTTATTAGTTTTTAATCTCTGTGTTTTCATTATTCGTTTGTAAATTCTTGGATTTTGTTGTCCATGACATGTCCATTGATTAACTAATTATCATTAAAACACACAGAGGACTGATCTTCTTTTGCAAGATCACAAGTATGTTTCAAGACCATTTGCAAGTCAGGCATTGTTCTGTCTGTTCTCTTTCAGAAAGTGGTTGAGGAGCAAGGGGGAAGATGTCTCCATTAAAACACACACACTAGCACGCACACAATTCCTTTTTTTCTTTATTTAATTTGAATTCTGTATTAGAACAAATGTTTTCAGAGTTTGCAAGTTTTTTTTTTTTAATTTCTTGGATCAAACAATGTACAATGTTTGATTTGTTCTTGTATTCCATACTTCCAGCAGTTTTACATGATACATTCCTAGCACGAATAAGAAAAGTTTAAATCTGCTGATGATCTAAAGGAGTGATAGTTATTTTCAGACTGACAGGGTTATAAAATAATTCTGAAAGAATTGTTGCTTTTACAATACCATCCTTTATCAAGTGGCTACTCAAATCTGCCAGTTTTTCACAGAAACTGAAGTTTGATGATTAGATCCATCATGATGACCTAGTGATGCTCCAAACATTTCAAGGATTCTCCTAGCCTTAAAAAACTGGACTGGCCTCATTGATTGACATGATTATTGTTAAATTTACTTTGGGATACTTCCAAACATAATACAGTTTACAATAAACAAAAAAAATTTTATGTCGGTCTAATTTTTCCAGAACTCTATACACATAATTTGATCTGGATAGTATGTGTATTAAACAATAATACTATTTGATGCAAATAATTAAAATATCGCTGTGGCGAACCATACATGACTTCCATGTTTTAAGATTTATATTTAAAATCGTTTTAGAAATGAAATATTTCTACAGAAACTACTTCTATCTTCAGCCTCAACCACAGAATTGTGGTCACTAACATATACCACCTCACGTTAGCGCACTTGATTTTCACTGATGATGGCAGTCGATGGCACTTCCGAAACGTCTGGTTTTGCAGAAAACATTGGACCACGGCCAAACAGCCTGGGAAGGAATTTTGTCAACAAACTACTTCATCGTTGCTGATAACGTAGTACACATATAAAAAATTATCCCCTCCCCTTCACCTATCATTTTAAATTATAGAAAATTATCCCCTACCCCTTTTCATTTATGGATAATTCATCTACCTTTCTAGAGTGGATTATTATGAACTTTTCAGGATACTTTATTTATCAAAATTAAGTACTTTACTCTTGTTAAAACATAAAATGTTGCAGGTAAACTACCCCTTCTCCTTAACCGATCTTCACCAAAATCAACAGACCTCGAGTCCTCTACAATATGCAAAAAATTATTTGAATTTGCGGCAGTTATCATTCACCATAGACAAAATTCTACACACAGACATCTTTCAAAAAATTACTTCTTTATGTTTTGAGGGTAGTACAATCAGAATCAGCCCTTATCTCGAACACGATTTTTTTTGCCATCCATTTCCTTATGGAACATTGAAGTAAAAACAATATCCTTCTTTTTATAATATGTATTGCACATGTTTTCTAACACGGGACACTAATTATTAGATAAAATGTTTACCTTCATTTAAGCCAGCTTCCACTCACTGTGTACTTTCTCAGAGGCCATAACATATTCTTTTTAACGTTGCCGAACATAAATTGATGTTGAATTAAAAATAAAGTAAAGGATTAGCACCTGAAGTTTGCAACGTGCAAGTTGAAGAATCAATTTAATTATTGCACTTAACTTGATATAAGTACTGATTACATTTCAGGATTATTATTTTCAGAAATAATGTATATAAACCAGATTTCCCCATATAAAGTTAATTAAAATTCTTTAACGCATAGCATTCCAGGCCTTTATGGTAGTAGATTTGTATTACTAAATTTGAATTTACACAAATAATTCTCTTTGATTAACTAGAGTTACACACACAAACTAAATGCTGAGTGTCCTCCTAGTGTATAAATTCAGCTAAAACACTATTCCAAAAACTTACCTTGTTACTAGAATATGTGACATGATGAACTTTTCATGTTAAATAGTTTAAATACTTTGTGTTGGGAGTTAAGCAATTTAATAATTTTTATTTATGCAGGCGTATAGCAAAATCTGATCATCATGAAAAAGGAATAAGGCATTTTGTAATAGCAATTAACTGATTAGTTCCTGCTGTATTACTGACTCATATTACAAGACCAATTTTTGTTTAATTGAAGATATATTTTAACTGTTTCTTTTGGTGCAATCTGTAAATTCCATGACACACATCCATAAAGGTTTGAAAATATGCTTATTGCAGTTTGATAGGAATACATTCTCAAAAAACTAATACAAATTTGTTATGTCTGATCACACCAGCTATCCTTTCTATTTGAAATGAGCCTTTTATCCAAATTTATTACATAGTATTGTGCCAAGATATATCACTACATTTGTATACTGTAATACAGTAGTGGTAGAATATTATCATTCCACTAATATTACCCTAACATAATAAATGAAAATACATTATATACACATCTTTTGACATAATCATCCTTTCACTTATCACTTTTTGCCTATCAATTTATTTGATGAATATATATTTAACGATTTATGTAAAATACAACAGGTGTTTAACAGACACGTACTATGTGTAGACCTCTTATTTCCCTCCTCGGCAGGTTGAAGCTCAACTGGCACTAGAGTTGGGTATGAAATTATACTATGCTCATAGTCTGTCTGTTAGCAGCTAGTGGCATCTATTGACATTCACTGATGTTAAATTACAGAGTCGGTAAAGGATGTTCAAAATTTGAATGTAAACAAATTAATAGTTAAATAATTAATATAATGGAAGTATCACATATATAATGTATATAAATGTAATTGTGAAAAAACGATGTAGGGCCTACTTCATATACAGATCAGAAGTAAATGATGAACTATTCTGTTTATGTAATAAGCCTTGTTACTAAACAATATATATTTTTAAAAGCTTCTTATCATATTGAGACAAAATGGAGCGGCATTTGAAACATCTCTTAGGTATAAAAACAACATAACGACCTTTACAAAATTTTCCGCCCGTAGGCAGTAGCCTACTTTGCCTATGCATAAATCTGCCTCTGGTGTACATGCTAAATGCATCTGAACAGTAGTAAGAATGACTTAGCATCCTGTTGAGTTATTCACTGTTCTGACGGATGATACGCAAATACTGGAAGGTAGGATGTGAGAGCCAGTGATAACCTTAAATAAAACTCTCATTTATTTCAGTTATTACACAGTGTTCTGTTCATTACAGACAAGTGCTTGATTTGATCATTTTTTTTAAATAACATTGGATATTTTAATGTAGCTTTACAGTAGCTTGACAGAAAGTGTAAAATGTAAAATAAAAATGGCATGACTTAGGTGTAAATAAAAAGTGAACACTTTACAGTAGCACAAAAAATGACAAAAAACTGAGACAATGAAATGCTACAGTTCAGTTAAAAATTTTGCAATCTCCCTCACGCAAAATTTTAAAGAATAAAGACATATCAACACCACAAAATATTTTTTTGGAGCAAAAGGAAACACAATGGAAAGGCATCTCAGGTAGTATCGCTTTGAAATTATGGTTTCAAAATGTTTAGGGAAAAGAATAAAAAAATGCTAGCATTAACAATCCAACAATGTATCGAAAAGATCAGGATCTTGCTAAGTACATTATAGGGAAAATTGGTTTTGTAGCTGCTAGTGGATGTTTGTTTCTATAAAAAATAATTGCAGTATCTAATAAATTATGGTACATATTTAATCATTTATTGAATAATTTGTCATGTATATAATTTTTTTTTTTTTTTATTTCTATAGATACTTTTGGTGTGTTTGTTGTAATTTTGTGTTTTACATAATATTTTGTGATTAAATCATTTGGTATAAAATGTTCCAGATTATAAAATACACCTCACAGTTTTAACATACAATATATATAGTAACACCTCTATACATAGTAACAGGTATATCAATATGCCTGTAATCACAGGTATAGGAAAGTAATGGCAAATCTTGCATAATCTTGTTATCAGTTATTGTTATTATTCGGCTAGTGCTATTAAATTCATATTGGCCCAAAGTGATCACAAAAGGAATTTATTGTATTTGTTTACAGTCAACAGTGTAGATTCCGGTGATGATTTAAGATTTATATAAATTAATTTTCACTCACATGAATGAAGTCGCAACCGTAAAGAAATACAGAATATATTTTCTATGACAGCAGACAAGACACAACACTTGTATTTTGCCTTTTATGTGTGTACATACATTCAGACATAATTTATTTGGATTGACTCTGCAAGCTTGAAATCAGATAACAATAATGTTTTATATTTTACATTAGTGTATATGTAAAATTATAATCCTCAACGTATAATATTGAATTAATTGGGATGTTTCGTTAAATTGTTACGACGGTCTCACCGATCGCCACATAGTACAGTGGAAACCAAAATAAAACACACTTATGAATTTGCTAATTTATTGGTGTTGTTACAGCTTGTTCAGTTTCATTACATTTTTACTTCCATATTCCTTAAGGAATGGAAGTATGGTGATGGCAAAAAAAATCGTGTTCGAGATTATTGCAGATTCTGATTCTACTACACTCAAAACATGAAAAAAAGTCGTTTTCCGAAAAGTGTCTGTGTGTCTGTAGATTTTTTTTCTATGGCAAACGATAACTGCCGCAAATTCAAACAGAATCAAATAATTTTTTGCATACAGCCCTGATTTGTAGAGTACTCATGACCTATTGTTTTTGGTGAAGATCGGTTGAGGGAAAGGGGTAGTTTACCTGCAACGGTTTTTTTTATCAAGGGAAATTTTTTTTTTTGCAAACGATAACAGCCGCAAATTCAAACAGAATCAAATAATGTTTCGTATACAGCCCTGAATTGTAGAGTTCTCAAGACCTGTGGTTTTTGGTGAAGATCGGTTGAGGGGAAGGGGTAGTTTACCTGCAACGTTTTTTTATCAAGTGTATTTTCTATGGCAAATGATAACAGCTGCAAATTCAAACATAATCAAATAATTTTTTGCATACGTCAGTGAATTGTAGAGGACTCTAGGAATTTTGATTTTGGTGAAGATCGGTTAAGGGTAAGGGGTAGTTTACCTGCAACCTTTTACGTTTTAACAAGAGTAAAGTACTTGAAAATTTATTTAAACTTTTTGAAATAATGGTAATTGTTAAAAATAAAATAATTTTGTTGCCAGGCAATAAAATTATAATTTTTTCATTTTAATGTAATATAATATTTTTCATTTAATACAGCAATAAAAAGGCAGGTAAGACACAGCCTGGCTGTTTGGCTGAAAATGATTTAAAATATAAATCTTAGAATATGGAAGTCATGTATGGTTCTCCATACCGATTTTTTATTAGTGTTGTGTTGTAAGTAGCTACGATGGTTGAGTGTTATTGGTACAGAAGAGGATGCTGCAGTTTCTTTTCTTCAAGAAAAAGGTTTGGTTCACAATCCTCGTCAATGTGAACAAGGACACGACATGGTATTAGCCCTTGGGCAGCAACAGCATTGGTGTTGCAATAAGACGACTTGCCGTGAGTATAAGGTAGTTCGCAAGGGCACATTTTTACAGGGGTCCAAATTACCGCTGGGAAAAATAATAAAATTTCTTTATTTCTGGTGTGAAGGGCGTAGTAGTGTGAAAAACAGTAAAACTCAACTGGAAATCGGCGTCAACACACACACAGAGTGGACGGCTTACTTAAGATATATCTGTGCCGTAACGTCATGAGAAACCCACGGAAAATTGGAGGACCGAATTTAACAGTTGAAATTGACGAGAGTGTGTTTGCCAAGAGAAAAAATAATGTTGGCCGGGTGTATCCACAACAATGGGTATTCGATGGATACTGCCGAGAAACGAAGGAATGCTTTTTGTGTAGTGTGGAAGATAGATCAGCACCTACCCTCCTACCTCTCATAGTGGCAAATACTGAACCAGGGTCTACTATAATGTCAGATGAGTGGCGTTCGTACCATAAAATTGTTAATTTGCCACAACAGTACAGTCATTTGACTGTAAACCATAGTTATAACTTTGTGGATCCTGAAATAGGAGCGCATACACAAGGTGTAGAAAGCATGTGGCGGTCCTGTAAACGCCGAAACATGATTGAATGTGGTACGAGAAGGGAACGCTTAGATTCCTATTTAATTGAGTACATGTGGAGGTCCGCAGAGGTCCAGAATATCTTTCCAGGTGATGTATCGAGAAGCGTATAGAGTCACCTCCTTACCACTCACGACTACCTGTGGCTAGCTGGTGTTTCTGTAAAAACAATATTCAATGTCTAACATTTTCTAGATAAAGAAGGAACATGCATTATGGTTAATAAGTTAGTATTATTAAATACACAGTTTTAATAGGTTAGTATTACATATCTACCACTTTTTAGATAAAGAAGGAGTATGCACTACGGTTAATAGCTTATGCTACAAGATACATGTGTTTATTTTAAAAATTAGTACAGTAACATACAAGACAGGTTCCAAGAACAATTGCTGGAAGAAACGGAGAATAAACAGTTACAGTGAGGTCAAAAGACGTAGAATTGAGCACTACAGGGTCAATTGGGTTTGTAAAGAAACGTCAAACCCAATGTACTATAATTACACACAATAATGTACTATCATTACCTAACCAACCACACACTCATGTAGACGTATTATTTAAGAAGTATCTGTGCCTCAACCCAGTACTAAATCCAGTATACTTTAACAGATCTACTGTTCCACACTGTAAATAAAGAAGACAGGCAAAATAATATATATCTATGTGTAGGCTGAGGAGATTGGAATGGCTGTTTACTTAGCACTTTACCTGGTATTTTGGTCACTTAACCAAATATCGGTATGGAGAACCATACGTGACGTCCATGTTCTAAGATTTATATTTAAAATCATTTACGAAATGAAATGTTTCCATAGAAACTACATCTTTCCACTTATTGCTTCAGCCTTAACCACAGTACTGTAGTCACTAACGTATACCACCACACGTTATCGCACTCGATTTTCACTGATGATGGCAGTTGACGGCACTGCGGAAACGTCTGGTTTTGCAGAAAACATTGGACTACGGCCAAACAGCCCGGGAAGGAATATGAACAACAAACTACTACTTTGTTGCCAATAACGTAGTACACATATAAAAATTATCCCCTCCCCCTTCAACTATAATTTTCATTTATAGAAAATTACCCCCACCCCGTTCAACTAGCCTCTTCATTTATAGATATTTCATCTACGTTCCTACAATGGATTATTAAGATCTTTTTATCAGGATACTTTATATCTAAATTAAGTACTTTACTCTTATTATTATATATATAAACTTTCACATATGAACTTACTTTGGTTATCACTTTCCCATACGTTTCAAGGTGATGTGCCTCTTCTTCAGTGGGAGTAAATACTGAATGTCATTGTTACAGAATGTTACAAACTAGCTGCCTTCAGAACCATGATACATAGACTTAACAACATCCCCTTAGATGAAAAAGACTACAAAGACGAACTAAACACGATAAAATATCTAGCAGAATCTAATGGATATGACAGAACAATAGTCAGTAAACTCCTACACAAAACAAACAACAGACAAAGACAGAAAACAACAAATTCATAACACTAACATACATCAACAAACAAATTGAAAAAATAGCCCACAAATTTAAAAAAGCAGGATACAGAATCGCTTACAAAACTACTAACAAAACAGAACACACACTATCAAAACACACATACAAAGCACAAAACAAATTCGATCTACCCGGTGTTTACAAGCTAAATTGCTCAAATTGCAATAAATTCTACATAGGCCAGACAGGACGTAGCTTCAAACAGAGATACATTGAACACACAAAGGCACTCCACTCCACTACAGAATCCACCTTTGCAAACCACCTCATTGAAGCAAACCACACATATAAAAACATCGACAATAACATGAACATTCTACACGTACACACAAAAGGCCGACAACTAGACACTCTAGAACAATTGGAAATATACAAACACACAAAAACAAATAAAAACGACATCCTAAACGAACAGACACAATTCAAATCGCACGCATTATTCGAACATATCTCACCCCACACACACAGCATCGATCTTTCGAAATTCGATTCCGTCACCCACAACAAGACGGACAGCGCTACCAGCGGCAGCCTCTGAAGAAGCCTTTTAAAGGAGAAAACCAGTTCAGGCTGTAAGGTAAAACTTTACGCTTTTACTTATAAAAAAAAATAGTGTTCCGAGTTGTTAATGTAATAGTGATATTTAGTTAAGTAACGGACACGTTGTAGTAAATCAAGATTATCGTTGAAAATGCTCCACTGTTGTGAGCGCCAATTTATAGTAAAACAGTTATAGTTGTGTTTAATTATTATGTAATTTAAATTGAATATCAATTATAACTGTAACGAATCTCGTATTACAACTTGAAATTAACTCTCTTTAAAATATATGCAGTAATAATCTTTAGTAATAAATGATAAATGTGGTTTATGTAGTAAAGTGTGATAATTATAGTGAATAATATTTTAATCGCTGGTCGGTGGATGAATGTAGCCGTAGCGTCGATCTTGCAGCGGAACTCCTCTTCTTGGTTAAGTGTTGTCAGTGTACGTACCGTCAAGTCTTGTCTGGACAAATAATTTATAATAATATACACTTTCACGTACCTGTTCGTGATACTGGAAGTTCTGAAGTTCACTTACCAAAAAATAAACTGTCAAGATGCACTTAAGACCAGCTTACTTATAAACAAGTTTAGATTGCTCCTTGTTTGCAATGTGGGCGCCACATCGGTTTACTTTAGACAGTTCCCATGAAAAAATAATTTAAATAATTGTGGAATTGTATAAATTCACTTATGTTTCGTTTGAATGCTTGATGCATTCACAACCATTCAAATATAATATAATAAAGGCTCTATTCAGAGTTATCTCACTGTACTCAAATGTTGAGTATTAATTGATTATATGAAATAAATGCAATCCAAGTTTCTGCTGAATAAAATCTGGGGTTTATTTGACCCTTTAAAACAATTTAACAATTAGAAATATAATAATTATGTTGACATAAACTTTATGTTAACTTGCCCGTTTACTATACGGTCTAGCTCAGTTAGAACAATAAACTCTTATATCTATTAACAAATTTGACTTTTCATTATATAATATACCTCACGGGTAGGCTCTTTGAAATACAATAAAGAACTATCATATGCCTTGACAGACGTTAATAATAATAATTAATAATTTGGCCTCTTTTTAAAAACTCGTAACTATTTTTCAGGTTAGCGTGTGTTACGCTTACTTATCCACTAACAAATATTTTGATGCTTAAAACTAATACAAATATCTTACATTGGATTAATAAATCCGCTAAATAAATTGATTCTGTGTATAAGATTGAAAGTTTTGTTGTCCTTGCGTCAGTACAATTTTGTGGTAAATAATGATCAGTGCAAGCAGATAAATAAAATAAATGGTCACAGTGTTACCTTATTTCTTTTAATCGTATAGATTAAAATTTTTAAAAACACTCCAGTGATCGGATTATAATGATCACCGGTTAATTACACTTCACACGCACTTTGAATGGAGAGTCGGCCCTCTTCTTACTAAATCTGGGCTATGTTAATTACTGAATATAAAACTCTCTCTCTCGTTCTAAAATCACGCACTAATTAAAATATTCACTTTACTTTCGAAGCACTTTCCTTGTAATCAATTGCTGTATCGTTAACTGTCTTGAAGAAATTTTAAAAAGTTTACTATTGTTGTACTATGTTAAGTTATTAAAAATGTTACGGTGACGAGCGACGACTGTATCGCTCGAGTAGATGACAAAAAGTGTAACGAATTTTCTCCGTTGCTGGTTATATACCCCCTCGCTACATAGCGCTTAGGCAGTAAAATCGTTTAATAAACTCTTTTCTGATTGGCTCTGATAACCGTTACAAATGACGTATTGTCTTTCTAACTGTCACCGGCGCGAACGTTGCGCTCAGCTTTTTGTGTTGTTGGTATTACCCAAACAATTTCTTATTTTTAATAATAAATGATGCTAACACGCACTATGCACTTATTATAGTTCCGATCTCGAGGTTATTACCATCAAATTAAAGTTTAGTTCATGGGCTTCAATTTGATGTGGCTTAACACTGGTTTTAACCTCGTTTGCTTTGACAATGCTCATAAATAATGTTTAGAAACATGGTTTCTCACTGTCGTCTGCTAGCCATGCATAATACGATTATTCCCTATCTTTTGACATTTAGTGATTCATATTGCGTTTTCTTTATAACGTCTTTGTTTGAACACTAATACATCTATGATTATACTTAAGAGCTATTTATAACTGTACAATATTAAATCTTAACATAATTAGGGTAATACACTATTATAAACAATCCTTATTCTCTAATTACATTTCGTTTGGCCTACTCAATTTAACGTTATTCATTAACAATTGAGTGGTGGTATTTCACATTTCGTTCAGTTATATTGATTGTTCAGTAAATTTTATGTTCACTAGGAGTCCTGTTTCCTTATTAATTTACTAACAAACGTTTGTTTAGGCATGGGCTAGACACATTCTTAGTACTATGTTTATGCCTTAATAATTGTTACTAGTTACATTTTGTATAATAAGGAAGTTACTCATCCACATAAGGTTTCCTTTTATAACTACTTTTACTCACTAATATTACATCTGGGCTTGTAATGCTATTTTTATTATACATTGTGGCCATAGCTAATCTAGTCATAGGCTTTGTCATTTACTGGTCATGGTTCTTTTACTTTCAGCCAAAATGCTGTTACTGATATTACATTATCTCAATCATTATTTAATTAGTTTTATTAACACATGACTCTATATTAATGTCATGGACTGGCTTGCTTGACAGCTCACTGTGAACTTGGCATGTCCATTAGTTAGAGTCAGTCATAGTATTTGTTGTAGTGTCATGCAGTGTATTCGTCACTGCTTCTTGGGATCCTTCCTCTTCTTTCTTCTTTGTTGGTCCTTCTCTTCTTTACTACATTCATTATAAACAATTCACTCTTATCACTTCAGTGTAATTATTTACCCTTCTGGTGAGTGTCTAGGTTATGTAACATTTTGTGGTGTTACAACGTCATGGACAACGAAATCCAAGAAATAACATAAGAATATAGAATAAAGTAATTTGTAAATATATCGTTATACTTCTGACATGTAAAGTAGTATATTCAATAGTCTACTCTCATACAGTATACGAATTTGTTGGAAAATATCAGGCACACTACTTGGCAAGTGTTCAACACTGATTTAAAAATGTTTTGTTTAATGCAAACACTGAAACCCACTATACACAAGAAATAGAACTCATCATGAACATAACGTGATTATATTACTTCTTATGGTATAAGAATATGATATCGGTTTTTTGTTTAATATCCACTTGTAAAGGAAAAAATACAGCAGATAATTATTTTATAAATAACTTTGTTACAGCTGCTGTGAAGTTGTTTAGATTAAATAATGTAACCTAACCAACTTTTAAGTATTGAATATTAAGTATAAGTATATTTAATCCTGAGAGAAAATGAACAATTAACACCAGTTTTTGAAAGAACCATGAAAGGAGAGAAGATGAGCTTGTGTACGAAATGCAAAGTGGAGTATCTTATGTAGAGATGAAAGCTCAAAAGTTCAAGGCAAATACATATGAATGGAGATGATTGGTAATATCTGGGACCTGTCACACAACAGAACACCATACAATGATGATACTGTGTATGTATGATGTAATGTACCTGCTTTTAATATTTTCAAAGGATTTTAATACTTTGTTTTGCCTGGTTTCACTGTGTAAATTACAAACCTGAATATAGTGCTGGAAGTTTCAGTTCCTCAGCCTGCGTAATGATGATGTAGGCCTAAATGTTAACCTTTCCTTGTGCCTGCAAAGAAAAATAAATTAGGCCTACATCACCGGACACACAAAGTACTGACATATGAACATTAATCAATTATTTTGTTTAATCAGTCAACATTCTAGGAGACCAATATTAAAGGGTTTACAGATTATTGACCCGTCCACCAAAACACACACACACAGGTTCTGATATGTGTTACAATTGTGTCTTATTTTCAGCCAACCGTTCTTTTAGAGGTGAAATCAGTACAATTATACCTCGTGAGTATAAGGTTAGTTTAATCTGTAACCTATGATATTAAAAATAATAATACACTGAACATGATTATTACACTTTATATGATATCAGCTTTTTGGCTTAATATCCACTTGTAAAAGAAAGTATACAAAATGATTATTATTTTATAATTAACTTTGTTACAGCTGCTGTGAAGTTGTTTAGATTAAATAATGTAACCTAACCTACTTTTAAGTACTGAATATTTTTAATGTGTCATGTACTGTGTTCAATAAGGAAACAAAATACTTTTACAGAATACTTAAAATCCTTGAAAATGGTATTGGATTAAGTTTGAGCAATGAATAATTAAACTAAGCATGTGATTTCAAAGTCAATATCATTATGAAAACGTATTCTAAATAGAACATACTTACCAAAATTGATAATACTTACCAAAATCATATTTGTTTTTAGTAAAAAGGGGCTCATATTTGTTGATGGTTTCCAGCATTTTCTGGAACAAATCCTCATTTCTATTTCTTGTTCGCCACATGAACTCACTTAAATAGGAATTTAAGCGTTCCCTTCTCATACCACATTCAATCATGTTTCACCGTTTACAGGACCACCACATGCATTCGACGCCTTGAGTATGCGCACCAGTTTCAGGATCCACAAAGTTATAACTATGGTTTACAGTCAAATGACTGTACTGTTGTAGCAAATTAACAATTTGACGGTACGAACGCCACTCATCTGACATTATAGTAGACCCTGGTTCAATATTTGCCACTATGAGAGGTAGCAGGGTAGCAGCTGATCTATCTTCCACACTACACAGAAAGCATTCCTTCATTTCTCGGCAGTATCCACCGAATACCCATTGTTGTGGATACACTCGGCCAACATTATTTTTTCTCTTGGCAAACACACTCTCGTCAATTTCAATTGTTAAATTCGGTCCTCCAATTTTCTTTGGGTTTCTCGTGACGTCTACGGTACAGATATATCTTAAGAAAGCCGTCCACTCTGTGTGTGTGTGTGTGTGTGTGTGTGTGTTGACGCCGATTTCCAGTTGTTTTTTACTGTTTTTAACACTACTACGGCCTTCACACTACAAATAAATAAATTGTATTATTTTCTCAGCGGTAATCTGGATCCCTGTAAAAATGTGCCATTGTGAACTACCTTATACTCACGGCAAGTCCTTTTATTGCAACACCAATGCTGTTGTTGCCCAAGGGCCAAAACCATGTCGTGTCCTTGTTCACATTTACGAGGATTGTGAACCAAACCTTTTTCTTGAAGAAAAGAAATTGCATCCTCTTCTGTACTAATAACACTCAACAGTTCATCGTAGCTAATCATTCTTTAATTAAATGAATGTCAAACTCACAACACAACACTGATTAAAAATGTAATGAAACATGCGAACAAGCCTCACATCTATTCGCGCGTCAGCCATTGTAACAACACAATTTTACCACGTGGTGTATAGTGTAATGTAAAATAAAAGACCACGTGGTGTCTTTGGCTATTCTAAGCAAAGTTAAAGAGCTTTAGGAAAAAACTTTAAAACAAATTTAAAGACTCCCTGTATTAAGTCATTTAAAGTCTACTAAAATTAACGTTTCTTTTTCATACATGTTATTTCAATTTATTTTCATAGCAATTAAAATTAAAAGTGCTAACTGAAGATAGCGACACACCATACATTTGCGGTCAGGTGGGGTAATTGTAAACAGAAAATGGATTGAAACATTTTGATTGATTAAAAATTGTGTATACGTTTTAAAATTGAAATAACTGCAAATATTTCAACCTTTTGTTATTATGTTGCGTACAAAAAATTGTTTAAATATAAATAATAAATACAGCTCTAAAATTCAATTTACGGGTACCCCAATTTACAATTACCCTTGACATCTTAGAAGTAATTGTAAACAAGTGTTTTCTTTATCCTTTGAAACTAAAAAACTGACACTCTTCTTTAAATTGAAAAAAGGATTTTAATGTACTTGTTTGGTTATACGTTAGATTGTACTAGGTATAAATTGGAAGTAAATTCCAGTACTTCGAATAAATACAACCTTTAATGTTATATACAGCCTTTTATCCATACAATAAATACAGCCTTTGAATGTACACTAACAAAGGAAATTTTTGTTAAATCTAATTAATTTTAAAAATCTAAAAGGTTAAGTTACATTGTTAAACGTAGACACAACCTCCAAAAATTGTCTGTGTACCGTAATTATGTGCAATAAATGGAAACTAATTTCTGTACTTCCAATAAATACACCCTTTTAATAAAATATGTGCCAATACTCTGAATTCAAATTAAATAAAGAAAAAAGGAATTGTGTGTGTGTGTGTGTGTGTGTGTGTGTGTGTGTGTGTGTGTGTGTGTGTGTGTGTGTGTGTGTGTGTGTGTGTGTGTGTGTGTGTGTGTGTGTGTGTGTGTGTGTGTGTGTGTGTGTGTGTGTGTGTGTGTGTGTGTGTGTGTGTGTGTGTGTTTTCTGTGGTTGAGGCTGAAGATAGAAGTAGTTTCTGTAGAAATATTTCATTTCTAAAACGATTTTAAATATAAATCTTAAAACATGGAAGTCATGTATAGATCTCCACACGGATACTTTCATTATTTGCATCAAATAGTATTATTGTTTAATACACGTTCTATCCAGATCAAATTATGTGTATACAGTTCTGGAAAAATTAGAAATCAAATTTTGTTTTGTTTATTTTAAACTGTGTTATGTTTGGAAGTATCCCAAAGTAAATTTAATATTAATCATGTCAATCAATGAGGCCAGTCCAGTTTTTTAAGGTTAGGAGAATCCTTGAAATGTTTGGAGCATCAGTAGGTCATCATGATGGATCTAATAATCAAACTTCAGTTTCTGTGAAAAGCTGGCAGATTTGAGTAGCCACTTGATAAAGGATGGTATTGTAAAAGCAACAATTCTTTCAGAATTATTTTATAACCCTGTCAGTCTGCAAATAACTATCACTCCTTTAGATCATCAGCAGATTTAAACTTTTCTTATTTGTGCTAGGAACGTATCATGTAAAACTGCTGGCAGTATGGTATACAAAGTTTCTATTATCCTTTTCAAGGTTGATGACCAAAACAAAAAGTACTACTTATAATTCATCATTGTAGCAGTTACACAGCAGTATACTAAACATCTCTTGGTTAATACCTGTACTCTGGTCAGGTAGGACACAATGAATCATTCAAAACAAGTACAATTCAGTGTCAATGTCTAGTGTTTATGTGTCACTGCTACCCATAGTGAATCATTTGTATTGTACATAACAAATAGTATTCTGACTGTACACGTTTTTCATCTGACAAGAATTTTATACTTAGGCAAACTCATTTAATGGTGTAACCTTCTGTAATATGTGCCAAACAAGTATTCATAAAATTAATATTTGTGTCAAATTGTGTTTTATTTATTTCAAACAAAATCTGTTTTGTGGACATAACTTTATGTCCAATACAATTATTATGTTATTTCTTTTTAGTATCCCTTATAGATTTGCGTGATCAAAACTTTTAATACTAAAATTTTTTTCAGCTGATAACCATGCTTTGTTGAGATTATTAACGAAAAGTTTTGCTCATTCAGTGATGTGGCATCTTCAGTGATAAAGTTGAGTCTCATCGTGGTAAAACTACTGAAGACTTCATAGAATTGGAAATTTAATGAGAATAATATTCTTACAACCAGTGACAAGAATTATGAACTTAAAACAGTGGAATGAATTACTGAATACCAGATACTCTCAATTGCTAAAACAAACACACTTATATTACAACAGTTCTCTTTATATAATTATCCAGGACACACTGTATAGCCTACAAACAGTAATAAAAAAATCACAATAGTTTACAACACAAGTAAACAATTGATCATTTGTCACTTTTATTAAAAACTGTTGTCTAATATCATCCTATATGAATGCACAACCTACTACACCAACTTTCTAAAACTCAGCTGGTGGCAACATCCTAATTATCAGGCTAATGTGATAAAGTTCCAGATGAATGCCAAGAGTGTGGCTCTAGAATATTCTGCAGTGCTGCTGATTAACAGTATGTGATCAGCATCACATAGAGTACTACACATTTAAGCTATCTAATTGACTTGGTATTACAATATTAGTAAAATGTGCTTGTTAACCAAATAGTGTGTTGTTACTCCTGAAAATCCATTTCACTAAGAGCATTTTAGAAGTCTGGGTTATCTTTTATGTTTCACTCCACAAACATGCCTTTAGTTCAGCATTTCTTAACCTATTGGGCATGAGCCACTGCTGGGTCCCGAGAGGGCATTTGGAGGGTTGCAAAGTCAGGTTCGGAAATTTATTTACTGTGTCTTAAAAACCTACTACATCTAAATAACTAAGATATATCATTTCAACCATTTAAATTCAACCTGTTTTGTACATAGTCTAAATTGTACATTTTTGTTATTCATGCTCTACCATTGCTTTTTACCAGCTCTGATGTTTAACTCTCTATAACCAGATTGAAAGTTGCTTCCCAGAGGGATACAGTGAATTCAATTGGATTCAAGACCAATTCTTGTATTTTGAAAGTTCTAACATGTTCTCAGTAAAACTAAATGAGCAATTGTGTGATATCATCTGTGATGCTGGGATTAAAACTAAATTTTTAGTAAATTATTTTGTATAGTTAGTGATAACATGAGACATGTCATGGACAACAAAATCCATAAACTTTTAGATTCTGACTGAACAAAGTTCTGGATATCTTTAAGAGATGAATATCCTGAACTTTCGGAGTTGTTCATCCCATTCATCACCTCATTCTTGAGTGAAATGGGATTTTCATCTCAAGTGAAAAGCAAGCACAGAAATAGACTTGACGCACACTCAGATTTATGACTTAATTTAACCACTCTTGAATCCAACATACCCCAGCTTTTGCAGAAAAAGCAGCTCCAACTGTCACATTAGTAACTAATGATTAGTTAGGCAAGTAACAACTCTTTTGTTTTTAACTTCAGCATGTGTTTATTAGAGCAAATTAGTCTTTTGACTTACATATTTGCTTTTTGCTTTTCTATAATTAAGTGTATATATAATTTGTTTAAGCATAAAAGAATGCTTAAAGTTCTCAGTGTTACCAAAAATGTGATTATAAAATGGGTGCACACCCCTACAAGTAGTTCTGCCATGCACACCCCTACAAGTCTAATTAATTTTAAAAATCTAAAAGGTTAAGTTAGATAATTAAACGTAGACACAACCTCCCAAAATCGTCTCTGTACCGTAATTATGTGCGATAAATGGAAACTAATTTCTGTACTTCCAATAAATACACCCTTTTAATAAAATATGTACCAATAAACTCCAATAAAATATGTACGAATAACGTAGCCTACTAGGTTATACGTTCTAAATTGAAAGTACCGATAGGTTTTAATTCGAATAAATACAGCCTTTAATGTATATACAGCCTTTTATCCATACAATAAATACAGCCTTTGAATGTACACTAACAAAGGAAATTTTTGTTAAATCTAATTAATTTTAAAAATCTAAAAGGTTAAGTTACACTGTTAAACGTAGACACAACCTCCAAAAATCGTCTGTGTACTGTAATTATGTGCGATAAATGGAAACTAATTTCTGTACTTCCAATAAATACACCCTTTTAATAAAATATGTGCCAATAAACCCCAATAAAATATGCAAATAGGTTATGGTCTACGTTCTAAACTGGAACTAGGTTTTAATACCGGTACTTCGAATAAATACAGCCTTTAATGTTATGTACAGCTGCCTTGTATCCATACAATAATTTAATGTACACTAACAAAGGAAATTTTGGGTCTTGGGGAATATTCAGCGGCAAAATGTAACTTCCGGCGCCGCGCGTGTACTATATTTCGGTGTCCGATGTGTACATCCAACTGTTTTCTTCACAAGTAACTAATGCCAGCTTATGGAGGTTATGTACGACAATTTAACTTAAATAAAATTTACTTTGTTCGTGTACATTAAAAGGGTGTATTTATTGGAAGTACAGAAATTAGTTTATCGCACATAATTACGGTACAGAGACGATTTTGGCAGGTTGTGGCTACGTTTAATTATTTAACTTAACCTTTTAGATTTTTAAAATTAATTAGACTTAACAGACATTTCCTTAGTTAGTGTACATTCAAAGGCTGTATTTATTGTATGGATAAAAGGCTGTATATAACATTAACGGCTGTATTTATTCGAAGTAAGTAATGCCAGCTTATGGAGGTTATGTACGACAATGTAACTTAAATAAAATTTACTTTGTTCGTGTACATTAAAAGGGTGTATTTATTGGAAGTACAGAAATTAGTTTATCGCACATAATTACGGTACAGAGACGATTTTGGCAGGTTGTGGCTACGTTTAATTATTTAACTTAACCTTTTAGATTTTTAAAATTAATTAGACTTAACAGACATTTCCTTAGTTAGTGTACATTCAAAGGCTGTATATAACATTAAAGGCTGTCTTTATTCAAAGTACCGGAATTAAAACGTACTTCCAATTTAGAACCTAGTACAATCTAATGTATAACCAAACAAGTACATTAAAATCCTTTTTTCAACATAATGCAATAATAAGCAATGTGTAGTTTCTGTTAACATGCAAATGATTAAGTATTAATAATGGGTTACAGTGGAATTTAATGTTACTACGGTCTGAATTAATGCAAATAAAATTGGGAGAATCTCGTAAACATATTAAAGAATGCTTGTATATTACACACAAAATTATTACAGTACGGACCTTTGTTAATGAATAGAAACAAATTTGACTCTATACTTTAGTATGTACCAATAAAATTCACCTTTTTTCAAATACCAATATCTGTTGTTGTTTTTCATACCCTTAAAAAAAGGTCATTAACAACATACATTATGAGAAAATGTGATTACAAATAACCAGCCATTAGTTACTTAGAAGAAAATAGATATAACATTTACAAACATCAAATCTTCAAATCTCTCCCTATTTGTTTTATAAAAACTGGAGTTTCTACTGCAGGTTTTAAGTCCACTAACTACTTAATTAAATATACATAATTGTTCCTGTATCTTGTTGGGTAACATTATATTAATACATCTGCTTCCTACTCATATGTGCAAACAATGTTTTTAATGTACGGTCCTAAAATCTTTATCAACACTTTATATCTTTAAAATTTAGACAAAGTCTAATGAGCAACTTGGCCTAACCTGAATTTACATGACCTGGCTCAGAACAACTTTATTTTGGCAAATACAAAGATGAAGACTGGTTGCAATTTCTTCAGGGCTCACACCTGCTGCCAGGCCTAGTTCTATAACATGATAAGGAAGAAATAAATCAGCCCAAACCTGCAACCGCTGTGGGAAGGCTTTTACACCATTACCAATAAGATTAATGATGTCATCTAAGAATAACTCATTAGCTTTATTTTTAACTTTCATTAGTTTTATCTTTTTTAACAATTTTTAATGCAGTTTACTGGAGTAAAATCTTCTTATTGATAATGTTCTTATCAGTTTCATTACATTATTCTTATCTCTTTTTATTACCGTATCTCAGACAATATTTATAGTATACAATTTAGTTAATGACTTAGTATTTTGTTCTTCATGTATCATGGTCATGAAATGGTTTAAGTTGGGGCCTATTTTATGTAAGGGGAAAACATAACGTTACAATATTGTAATTACTTTTATTTCTATAATTATTTATAAGTATTACTTTGTACAAACAAAACTGGCTTAGAAATGGGTCTACTTAGGAAATTATGGAATTCTGCTGAAATTTCGAATAGTTCTGGAGGGGAATTGATCCCCTGATAACCCCCCTCCGCAAGTTACTCCACTGATCCCACTCTACACAGTTCCAAGAAATCCTGTATTTAGTAGAGCTTCCCTTATGTTTGCCTGGTAAGTGAAGGAGAAGGGATCTATTTAACGTGCAAGTTGAAGAATATATTTAATTATTGCACTTAACTTGATATAAGTACTGATTACATTTCAGGATTATTATTTTCAGAAATAATGTATGTAAACCAGTTTTCCCCATACAAAGTTAATCAAAATTCTTTAATGCATAGCATTCCAGGCATTTACAGTAGTAGATTCGTTTTACTAAATTTGAATTTACACAAATAATTCTCTTTGATTAACCAGAGTTACACACACAAACTAAATGCTGAGTGTCCTCCTAGTGTATAAATTCAGCTAAAATAGTATTCCAAAAACTTACCTTGTTACTAGAATATGTGACATGATGAACTTTTCATCATGTGTTCAACTTTGTGTTGGGAGTTAAGCATTTTAATAATTTATATTTATGCAGGCGTATAGCAAAATCTGATCATCATGGAAAAGGAATAAGGCATTTTGTAATAGCAATTAACTGATTAGTTCCTGCTGTATTACCGAACCATATTAGAAGACCAATTTTTGTTTAATTGAAAAGATATATTTTAATTGTTTCTTTTGGTGCAATCTGTAAATTCCATGACACACGTCCATAAAGGTTTGAAAATATGCTTACTCCAGTTTGATAGGAATAAATTTTCAAAAAACTAATACAAATTTGTTATGTCTGATCACACCAGCTATCCTGTCTATTGGCAATGAGACTTTTATCCGAATTTATCATATAGTATTGTGCTAAGATGTTACACTACATTTGTATACTGTAATACAGTGTATTATTTGCAGACTGACAGGGTTATAAAAAATTCTGAAAGAATTGTTGCTTTTACAACACCATCCTTTATCAAGTGACTACTCAAATCTGCCAGTTTTTCACAGATCCCCTAGTGATGCTCCAAACTTTTCAAGGATTCTCCTGGCCTTAAAAAACTGACTGGCCTCATTGATTGACATGACTAATGTTAAATTTACTTTGGGATACTTCCAAACATATACAGTTTACAATAAACAAACAAAATATTATGCCTGTCTAATTTTTTCCAGAACTGTATACACATAATTTGATCTGGATAGAACATTTATTAAACAATAATACTATTTGATGCAAATAATTAAAATATCGGTATGGAGAACCATACATGACTACCATGTTCTAAGATTTATATTTGAAATCATTTTAGAAAAGAAATATTTCTATAGAAACTACTTCTACCTTCAGCCTCAACCACAGAATTGTGATCACTAACATATACCACCTCATGTTCATAAAACAGTATTCCAAACACTTACCTTGTTACTATGGTGTCTTCAACAGGTACATTGGTGTATAAATTCGTTATGTCAAATGATGCTAATGTTGAGTTGTGTGGTATATGGATGTGTTCTAGTTTTTTGACAAGTTCTATGTTGTTTTTAACAGAAGTGTTGTTTGTTGGTTAGATTTATATGTTTTCTGATTAGTTTATCTAGGTGTCTGGCGATTTTGTGGGAGGGTGCTTGTGTGTTATTTATCAAAGGTCAAATGGGTATATTGGGTTTGTGTATTTTTGGTAATGCGTTTAGTTTTGGGGGGTTAGGTTTAATTTCTTTTTAGGTATTTTATGTTTTCTGTTTGGATTATGTATTTTGCATTATTTATGAATTTGTTTTTGGTATTTTATTATGGGATCTTTGGTTATTTGAGTTATATTGTTTTCGGAGAAGAATTTCTCAGTTTTATTGTTTATTTCTTAAATATTAGAATTACCTTGGTTCCTTCTTTGCAATTATGTTTATTTCTTGTTTGTTCATTATGACTGTTGTAATTTCTATAGGTACTTTTGGTGTGTTTGTTGTAATTTTGTGTTTTACATAATCTTTTGTGATTAAATCATTTGGTGTAAAATGTTCCAGATTATAAAATACACCTAACAGTTTTAACATACAATATATATAGTAACACCTCTATACATAGTAACAGGTATATCAATATACCTGTAATCACAGGTATGGGAAAGTAATGGCAAATTTTGCATAATCTTGTTATCAGTTATTGTTATTATTCGGCTAGTGCTATTAAATTCATATTGGCCCAAAGTGATCACAAAAGGAATTTATTATATTTGTTTACAGTCATCGGTGTTGATTCCAAGTGGATTTGAAATTTATATAAATTAATTTTCACTCACATGAATGAAGTTGCAACCGTAAAGAAATACAGAATATATTTTCTATGACAGCAGGCAAGACAGGACACTCGTATTTTGCCTTTTATGTGTGTACATACATTCAGACATCATTTATTTGGATTGACTTCTGCAAGCTTGAAATCAAATACTAATAATGTTTTATGAATATTAATTACTACACTTTCACATGTGAAACTTACTTTGTTTATTTTCCTCGTATGACATTTCAGTGTGGTGTTCGCCTTCATCAGCGGGGTATGATACAGAATGTCCGGAACTTGTAACGGTTTGTTTAGTTGGTAGGTTGTGTGGGGGAGTGTGGAGGTGGAAGGGGGTTATATAAAATTATAATCCTCAAAGTATAAAATTGAATTAATTGGGATGTTTTGTTAAATTGTTACGACGGTCTCACCGATCGTCACATAGTACAGTGGAAACCAAAATAAAACACACTTATGAATTTGCAAATTACATTTATTATATTTTTAATTGGTGTTGTTACATGCTTGTTCACTTCTTTTGTTACATTTTAAATCAGTGTTGTGTTGTGATTAGCTACGATGGTAGTGTTATTAGTACAGACGAGGATGCTGCAGTTTCTTTCTTAAAGAAAAAGGTTTGGTTCACAATCCTCGTCAGTGTGGTAATGGACATGATATGATTTTAGCGCTTGGGCAGCAACAGCGTTGGTGTTGCAATAAGAAGACTTGCCGTGAGTATAAGCCAGTTCGCAAGGACACATTTTTAGAGGGGTCCAAATTACCCCTGAGAACAATAATAAAATTTATTTATGACTGGTGTGAAGGCCGTAGTAATGTGAAAAACAGTAAAAATCAACTGAAAATCAACAACAAAACACACACACATTGGACGGCTTACTTAAGACATATCTGTGCTGAAGACATCATGAGCAACCCAAAGAAAATTGGAGGACCAAATTTAACAGTTGAAATCGACGAGAGTCTCTTTGCCAAGAGAAAAAATAATGTTGGCCGGGTGTATCCACAACAGTGGGTTTTCGGAGGATTCTGTCGAGAAACAAAGGAATGTTTCTTGTGTCCTGTCGAAGATCGATCAGCAGGTACTCTCCTACCTCTCATAGTGGCAAATATTGAACCAGGGTCCATTATAATGTCAGATGAGTGGCGTTCATACCGTCAAATTGTTAATTTGCCACAACAGTACACTCATTTGATTGTAAACCATAGTTATAACTTTGTGGATCCTCAAACTGGAGCGCATACACAAAGCATAGAAAGCATGTGGCGGTCCTGTAAACGCCAAAACGTGATTGAATGTGGTACGAGAAGGGATCGCTTAGATTCCTATTTAAGTGAGTTCATGTGGCGAACAAGAAATGCAAACCAGGATTTGTTCGAGAAAATGCTTGAAGATATACAAAAATATGAAGCCCCTTTATGATTCTTGTTTTACATGACTTTGGTAAGTATTATCAATTTGGTATGTTCTATTTAGAATACGTAGTCAATTATGATATTGACTTTGAAATCATGTGCTTAGTTTAATTAGTCATTGCTCAAGCTTAATCCAATACCATTTTCAAGGATTTTAAGTACTCTGTAAAAGTATTTCGTTTCCTTATTGAACACAGTACATGACACATTAAAAGTATTCAGTACTTAAAAGTAGGTTAGGTTACATTATTATTCTAAATAACTTCACAACAGCTGAACAAAGTTAATTATAAAATAATAATCATTTTGTATTTTTTCTTTTACAAGTGGATATTAAGCCAAAAAGCTGATATCATATAAAGTGTAATAATCATGTTCAGTGTATTATTATGTTTAATATCATAGGTACAGCTGTGCTGCGTTTTGGAAAACCCGGCGATGTTCCAATATCTATATTGTGCTTTATTAAAGAAATTACGTATTTGTCGACGCGAAAGAAGTTATCCTTTGGTACGGTCAATTGGACTTTGTCATTGTGAATTACCCCTTGGCCGCCCGACTCGCGCGCGCCCTATCTCTGTTACGTACGGGTTTTTCAACAGCCGGTTTATTCAGTTCCACTTCAGCTATCGGCGCTTCACATTCTAGTCCCCGGCTGGCAGAGTAGATTGAACAGTTTTCGTCTCCCAGCTTCTTCTATGAATAAGTAGAAACCTACGTGACCTCCGGTAAGTCCATCAAAATATGTATTTTAATTATTTATAAAAACAAATTGGTTTTATTTGATATTAAAGTGGATGCGTTAAGATATATATTGCAGTGAATCCTTAGCACATGGCGAGTTTCAGGTTAAAATTTGTTTTATGTATGCTTTATCTCAACCCTGGTTAATTGATTGTAACGTTAAGGATATAATTATGTTTTATATTAATCTAGTAATGCTTCTACTAAATTAACTAAACTAAGATGGGGCGTAAGTCAGTAATTTTCTGATATCTGTGTATGTCACGGACTTGTTAAAAGTTGCCAATTCCTGTAAGTGCGTCATGAAAACTTTTGCATAACTGTTAATTAAAATTATCATTATTATGGAGTGACTATATTTAGACATATTCTATATTAACATATTCAATGGAGTTATTTTTTTTGAAGTGATTTACTACATTCAATGGGATTGTTTACTTAGGCAATTTTTCGAGTTTATAAACTGGACAGACCATGCTATGTCAGTGGGTAAATGTGGTAGTGTGTGTTTCATGAACTTATGAGTAATCCCAGATATAATTGTGCAGGGTTTCCGAGGTAGCCGGGAATCTGCCCCGCTCCGGAAGGATGGCCGAACAACTGCCTCAGGCGATGTAATTTCAAAACCTTCGTCAACTATGTCAGCCGGAAGGATGGACTGGACACACACTACAGAGCCCTCAACATACACCCTTCAAACCAGGTGAAATTTAACCATATTAACCTAAATCTTGTGGCCGAATAACTCTGTGAGACTTTCATGAAACGCTCCAGTTTGGACAGTTATTTCCGGACAATGAGTGGCATGTATTAATTGCAATTTGTAAGGCTTACGCCTCCTCTATTACTATCATGTATATCTCGTTCTGAGAGTGAAAACTCGGCCGGGGTCACGCACCGCCCGGGTCGAGGGGAGTTCGGTAGATAGAGTTGAATCTCATTCTATTTTTGTTTTAAGCATGTTGGGATAGTTATGTTAACGATTTTGCTCCATGTGGACACGTATTTTATTATTCATTCATAATCTGGGGGTGGTTTTAAACCGTGGTCGACTCCCGTTGGAGACGTCCACTGCAAGTCTGTCTGTGTCAGATCTTGCTAGATCTCGTCCGATGCCTGACCCTGCCGGTAGTTAAGTTTTTGGAACACTGTGAGCTGGCTTTAATATCTTTCTGACTTAGATTCCGTTTTACAAATTCTGTTCCACTGTTTAGCTAATTTGCACACTTTAAATTTACCATTGTCACAGTTTGTATTTTACTATAAAAAATTTTTGTAACGATAATTTTTATTGCTCACTATAACAATTAGTTAACCATAAGACAACACAAGATTAATCAATGTCAGTTATGAATACTCATGGTGGTCACGTTCCACTATTTTTCCATATTCTGTTTTGAAAGTAAAAGGAAATATAAAATGCAGTTAGGCAACCGGACATCCATGTTAACCTTGTGATGCTACTCTTCATTATAGTAATGGAAGGGATTTAAATTGATAATTAAATATCGGCATGGGATTTGTGCGCTGGCCTCGTGGCTTACAGAGAACATTCAGATAACACTTATCTTGTTAAAACTTGGGGGCATGTCTGCTCCACTCCTGGGATATTTTAATTGAAGTTTTGGGGGGGTTTTAGTCACCTATTAATTAAACAGAAGGGGGCCAGATACTTGGTCAGAATAAGGGGGTTATGGGTGTTGAGCAAGATACTTAAATGCGCTGATAACCAGGGTGAACATGTGATGGGTTATTTATATGCAAACGTGGTTGATGTTGATTATATGTATGTGTTGTTTTACATAATTGTTACATTGTTATATTAATCCTGCTGGTGTATATGTTTATATATTTATGTCTTGTTATAATATGTGATTATTTGCGGGTCGAGATTGTGTGCCAGTTTACAATTGTATTATTGACATTATGTAACATTCCATGAATTAATATTCACTGATCATTCAGATCTTAATACTCATTCAATACTTGGTGCTGTTAATAGTTATTATTCCTTGCTCAACTTTTGGCAAGGCACACATTAAGGAAATTACATTCAACAATGAAAAGACTTAGTTATCTAGCCTTTTGGGGCTCAGGTGTTGTACTACCAGAGAATAATAAATTGTTGTTGTTATCTTAAGTTCAGTGTTTCATTTGCAAGTCCCATCATACTGGACCCAGCCCAATTTTAGCTTCTCTAGGCTCTAGCCTAGTTTTAAGTAACTGGTGACCTCTCTTTCAAAACTAATAAGCAAGGAGATAGAAAAAAAAAAAAAAAAGAAATAAAATAAATACTAAAAGCATAGAAAGGAAGGAGAGGTTACACAGCTTAAACTAACCTTATACTCACGAGGTACAATTGTACTGATTTCACCTGTAAAAGAACGGTTAGCTGAAAATAAGACACAATTGTAACACATACCACAACCTGTGTGTGTGTGTTTTGGTGGATGCGTCAATAATCTGTAAACCCTTTAATATTGGTCTCTTAGAATGTTGACTGATTAAACAAAATAATTGATTAATGTTCATATGTCAGTACTTGGTGTGTCCGGTGATGTAATTTATTTTTCTTTGCAGGCATTCGTGATTTAATGCGAAACGTGGCTGTGAATGGAAAAATTGATTACCGTATGTATTCCAGGACTATATTCAGGTTTGTAATTTACACAGTGAAACCAGTCAAAACAAAGTATTAAAATCCTTTGAAAATATTATTAAAAGCAGGCACATTACATGGTAAGAGATGTGATGAAATAAGTGATACACACTATCATCATTGTATGGTGTTCTGTTGTGTGACAGGTCCCAGATATTACCAATCATCTCCATTCATATGTATTTGGTTTGAACTGTTGAGCTTTCATCTCTACATAAGATACTCCACTTTGCATTTCGTACACAAGCTCATCTTCTCTCCTTTCATGGTTCTTTCAAAAACTGGTGTTAATTGTTCATTTTCTCTGGGGATTAAATATACTTAATATTAAATACTTAAAAGTTGGTTAGGTTACATTATTTAATCTAAACAACTTCACAGCAGCTGTAACAAAGTTATTTATAAAATAATAACTGTATTTTTTCCTTTACAAGTGGGTATTAAATAAAAAACCGATATCATATTCTTATACCATAAGAAGTAATATAATCACGTTATGTTCATGATGAGTTCTATTTCTTGTGTATAGTGTGTTTCAGTGTTTGCATTAAGGAAAACATTTTTAAATCAGTGTTGAACCTTTGCCAAGTAGTGTGCATGATATTTTCCAATAAATTCGTATACTGTATGAGAGTAGACTATTGATGTATACTACTTTACATGTCAGAAGTATAACGATATATTTACAAATTACTTTATTTTATATTCTTATGTTATTATTATTATTCAATAAAAAATAAAATACTTTTTAACAACAATATACTTTTATTTTAATTATTGTATTGTATTCAATTATTCAGAAACATAAATATAATTAAAGTAAAAATAAATAGTTGTAATAATTTAATTAAAAAGTATATTTTTGTTAAAAGGAATATCTTAATTATTCAACAATGATACATAACTCTCTCTCTTCCCCCTCCCACTCTCTGTGGGGGGGGGTTGAATATATGAGTGATAGTTTAATCTTGCTTTCAACAAATTCCAGTTACATTGCAATCTGATAGGTTAGAGTCTGTACTTAAAATGGACAAATTTTTGGTTAAGTGACCAAAATACTAGGTAAAGTGGTAAGTAAACAGCCATTCCATTCTAATCAGCCTACACATACATATTGTTACATTATTACATTACATTTAATGCAAACAGTCTTCTTTACAATTGAATTAAAGGTACACAATTTAACTATAACGTTAGGTGAGACTGACGAATACAAAAACAATACCAATACATCTATTACAATATAGAATACTACAAGGACAAGATACTACAGATTTAAAGGTAAGAAAAAGGGATAAACATTACAATATATATTATTGCCCATCTTCTTTATTTACAGTGTGGAACAGTAGATCCTGTTACAGTATACTGGACTTAGTACTTAGTTGAGGCACAGATACTTCCTAAATAATACATCTACTCTACATGAGTGTTGTGGTTAGTTAGGTAATGATAGTACATTGTTGTGTGTAATGATAGTACATTGGGTTTGATGTTTCTTTACAAACCCAATTGACTCTGTAGTGCTCAATTCTACGTCTTTCGACCTCACTGTAACTGTTTATTCTCCGTTTCTTCCAGCGGTTGTTCATGTAACCTGTCTTGTATGTTACTGTACTAATTTTTAAAATAAACACTTATGTATCATGTAGCATAAGCTATTAACCGTAGTGCATACTCCTTCTTTATCTAAAAAGTGGTAGATATTGTTAAGCCCCTTACCTTTTACTTCCATGTCCTTAAGGAAATGGAAGTATGGTGATGGCAAAAAAAAATCGTGTTCGAGATTTTTGCAGATTCTGATTGTACTACCCTCATTACATGAAAAATCATTTTTCGAAAAGTGTGTGTTTGTGTGTGTGTGTGTGTGTGTTTGTGTGTAGATTTTTTTCTATGGCAAACGATAACAGCCAAAAATTCAAACAGAATCGAATACTTGGATTTCGTTGTCCATGACGTGTCCATTAATTAACTAAATATAATTATTACACTACGACTCGGAACACAATAGTAGTGTAATAATTATATTTAGAATCAAATATTTTTTTACATACAGCCCTGATTTGTATAGTACTCAAGACCTATTGGTTTTGGTGAAGATCGGTTAACGGAAAGGGGTAGTTTACCTGCAACATTTTAACAAGGGTATTTTCTGTGGCAAACGATAAGAGCCGCAAATTCAAACTGAATAAAATAATTTTCTGCGTACAGCCCTGTGTAGAGTACTCAAGACGTATTGTTCTTTGTGAAGATCGGTTAAGGGAAAGGAGTAGTTTGATTATGTGATTTGATTAATGCTTGTGACTGTGGTTTGATTATCTGAAATTAATGCTTCTATTACCTTCCAACACTAATATTACCTTAAAACAGGAATTATAGACATGCTACTTTAGAGTTGTGTCTTTATGGCTGGGATTACATTGATTGATGGGATTATTACTTATTACAAACTGGTTTACATTCCATAGTAGTAATTTTTTCCTTAGTTTGCCAAATTTTGTTGACTGATTAATTCTATTTAGTGTGTCTGAGCCTAATTTAGGTATCTATGGTATTTTATACATAACAGTGTGTCTATTTTCTTACAACCTTTTTCTTCTTTGACAATTCATAATAGCCATAATAGCATAATATTCTTAATAGCAACATTACTAACATTATTACACACAAAACATATTTAAACATAACTAACTCTTAATACAATTAATTAAACAAATTGAACCTTCTAATTGTAGTCTTTTCCCTTGAAACAAATATGGGACTTGGGTTTAAATCCTAATTAATACAATGTTGCTGAACATTCAGAATAATATAAATCATGTCTCCCTTAATCTTACTTATAGTCTACGTTTCATTTGTTTCATACATTTGGGGTGAATCATTAATTTTAACAGTCTTTTCTGTTATTACTGATCATTCATTATATTACACTTTTTCTTCCTTCACTTAGCACTTTTTCCCACAGTGTTCAGCTTATAATTATTTACAATATTGTTACAGGTAGTCGTGAGTGGTAAGGAGGTGACTCTACACACTTCTACATTAATACAGCGAGTTAAGTGTCTGTGAATCCCCAGATTGTTCCAGTAACTACACAATTATTGTCGATGCATCACCTGGAAAGATATTCTGGACCTCTGCGGACCTCCACATGAACTCGAACAAATCCTGGTTTGCATTTCTTGTTCGCCACATGAACTCACTTAAATAGGAATCTAAGCGTTCCCTTCTCACACCACATTCAATCACGTTTCGGCGTTTACAGGACCGCCACATGCTTTCTACTCCTTGTGTATGTGCTCCCGTTTGAGGATCCACGAAGTTATAACTATGGTTTACAGTCAAATGAGTGTACTGTTGTGGCAAATTAACAATTTGACGGTATGAACGCCACTCATCTGACATTATAATGGACCCTGGTTCAATATTTGCCACTATGAGAGGTAGGAGGGTAGCTGCTGACCGATCTTCGATACGACACAAGAAACATTCCTTTGTTTCTCGACAGAATCCTCCGAAAACCCACTGTTGTGGATACACCCGGCCAACATTATTTTTTCTCTTGGCAAAGAGACTCTCGTCAATTTCAACTGTTAAATTTGGTCCTCCAATTTTCTGTGGGTTGCTCATGATGTCTTCAGCACAGATATGTCTTAAGTAAGCCGTCCAATGTGTGTGTGTTTTGTTGTCGATTTTCAGTTGATTTTTACTGTTTTTCACATTACTACTGCCTTCACACCAGTCATAAATAAATTTTATTATTGTTCTCAGGGGTAATTTGGACCCCTCTAAAAATGTGTCCTTGCGAACTGGCTTATACTCACGGCAAGTCTTCTTATTGCAACACCAACGCTGTTGCTGCCCAAGCGCTAAAATCATATCATGTCCATTACCACACTGACGAGGATTGTGAACCAAACCTTTTTCTTTAAGAAAGAAACTGCAGCATCCTCGTCTGTACTAATAACACTACCATCGTAGCTAATCACAACACAACACTGATTTAAAATGTAACAAAAGAAGTGAACAAGCATGTAACAACACCAATTAAAAATATAATAAATGTAATTTGCAAATTCATAAGTGTGTTTTATTTTGGTTTCCACTGTACTATGTGACGATCGGTGAGACCGTCGTAACAATTCAACAAAACATCCCAATTAATTCAATATTATACTTTGAGGATTATAATTTTACATAACCCCCTTCCACCTCCACACTCCCCCACACAACCTACCAACTAAACAAACCGTTACAAGTTCCGGACATTCTGTATCATACCCCGCTGATGAAGGCGAACACCACACTGAAATGTCGTACGAGGAAAATAAACAAAGTAAGTTTCACATGTGAAAGTGTAGTAATTAATATTCATAAAACATTATTAGTATTTGATTTCAAGCTTGCAGAAGTCAATCCAAATAAATGATGTCTGAATGTATGTACACACATAAAAGGCAAAATACAAGTGTCCTGTCTTGTCTGCTGTCACAGAAAATATATTCTGTATTTCTTTACGGTTGCAACTTCATTCATGTGAGTGAAAATTAATTTATATAAATTTCAAATCCACTTGGAATCAACACCGATGACTGTAAACAAATATAATAAATTCCTTTTGTGATCACTTTGGGCCAATATGAATTTAATAGCACTAGCCGAATAATAACAATAACTGATAACAAGATTATGCAAAATTTGCCATTACTTTCCCATACCTGTGATTACAGGTATATTGATATACCTGTTACTATGTATAGAGGTGTTGCTATATATATTGTATGTTAAAACTGTTAGGTGTATTTTATAATCTGGAACATTTTACACCAAATGATTTAATCACAAAAGATTATGTAAAACACAAAATTACAACAAACACACCAAAAGTACCTATAGAAATTACAACAGTCATAATGAACAAACAAGAAATAAACATAATTGCAAAGAAGGAACCAAGGTAATTCTAATATTTAAGAAATAAACAATAAAACTGAGAAATTCTTCTCCGAAAACAATATAACTCAAATAACCAAAGATCCCACAATAAAATACCAAAAACAAATTCATAAATAATGCAAAATACATAATCCAAACAGAAAACATAAAATACCTAAAAAGAAATTAAACCTAACCCCCCAAAACTAAACGCATTACCAAAAATACACAAACCCAATATACCCATTTGAACTTTGATAAATAACACACAAGCACCCTCCCACAAAATCGCCAGACACCTAGATAAACTAATCAGAAAACATATAAATCTAACCAACAAACAACACTTCTGTTAAAAACAACATAGAACTTGTCAAAAAACTAGAACACATCCATATACCACACAACTCAACATTAGCATCATTTGACATAACGAATTTATACACCAATGTACCTGTTGAAGACACCATAGTAACAAGGTAAGTGTTTGGAATACTGTTTTATGAACATGAGGTGGTATATGTTAGTGATCACAATTCTGTGGTTGAGGCTGAAGGTAGAAGTAGTTTCTATAGAAATATTTCTTTTCTAAAATGATTTCAAATATAAATCTTAGAACATGGTAGTCATGTATGGTTCTCCATACCGATATTTTAATTATTTGCATCAAATAGTATTATTGTTTAATAAATGTTCTATCCAGATCAAATTATGTGTATACAGTTCTGGAAAAAATTAGACAGGCATAATATTTTGTTTGTTTATTGTAAACTGTATATGTTTGGAAGTATCCCAAAGTAAATTTAACATTAGTCATGTCAATCAATGAGGCCAGTCAGTTTTTTAAGGCCAGGAGAATCCTTGAAAAGTTTGGAGCATCACTAGGGGATCTGTGAAAAACTGGCAGATTTGAGTAGTCACTTGATAAAGGATGGTGTTGTAAAAGCAACAATTCTTTCAGAATTTTTTATAACACTGTCTGTCTGCAAATAATACACTGTATTACAGTATACAAATGTAGTGTAACATCTTAGCACAATACTATATGATAAATTCGGATAAAAGTCTCATTGCCAATAGACAGGATAGCTGGTGTGATCAGACATAACAAACTTGTATTAGTTTTTTGAAAATTTATTCCTATCAAACTGGAGTAAGCATATTTTCAAACCTTTATGGACGTGTGTCATGGAATTTACAGATTGCACCAAAAGAAACAATTAAAATATATCTTTTCAATTAAACAAAAATTGGTCTTGTAATATGATTCGGTAATACAGCAGGAACTAATCAGTTAATTGCTATTACAAAATGCCTTATTCCTTTTCCATGATGATCAGATTTTGCTATACGCCTGCATAAATATAAATTATTAAAATGCTTAACTCCCAACACAAAGTTGAATACATGATGAAAAGTTCATCATGTCACATATTCTAGTAACAAGGTAAGTTTTTGGAATACTGTTTTAGATGAATTTATACACTAGGAGGACACTCAGCATTTAGTTTGTGTGTGTAACTCTGGTTAATCAAAGAGAATTATTTGTGTAAATTCAAATTTAGTAAAACGAATCTACTACTGTAAATGCCTGGAATGCTATGCATTAAAGAATTTTAATTAACTTTGTATGGGGAAAACTGGTTTACATACATTATTTCTGAAAATAATAATCCTGAAATGTAATCAGTACTTATATCAAGTTAAGTGCAATAATTAAATATATTCTTCAACTTGCACGTTAAATAGATCCCTTCTCCTTCACTTACCAGGCAAACATAAGGGAAGCTCTACTAAATACAGGATTTCTTGGAACTGTGTAGAGTGGGATCAGTGGAGTAACTTGTGGAGGGGGGTTATCAGGGGATCAATTCCCCTCCAGAACTATTCGAAATTTCAGCAGAATTCCATAATTTCCTAAGTAGACCCATTTCTAAGCCAGTTTTGTTTGTACAAAGTAATACTTATAAATAATTATAGAAATAAAAGTAATTACAATATTGTAACGTTATGTTTTCCCCTTACATAAAATAGGCCCCAACTTAAACCATTTCATGACCATGATACATGAAGAACAAAATACTAAGTCATTAACTAAATTGTATACTATAAATATTGTCTGAGATACGGTAATAAAAAGAGATAAGAATAATGTAATGAAACTGATAAGAACATTATCAATAAGAAGATTTTACTCCAGTAAACTGCATTAAAAATTGTTAAAAAAGATAAAACTAATGAAAGTTAAAAATAAATCTAATGAGTTATTCTTAGATGACATCATTAATCTTATTGGTAATGATGTAAAAGCCTTCCCACAGCGGTTGCAGGTTTGGGCTGATTTATTTCTTCCTTATCATGTTATAGAACTAGGCCTGGCAGCAGGTGTGAGCCCTGTAGAAATTGCAACCAGTCTTCATCTTTGTATTTGCCAAAATAAAGTTGTTCTGAGCCAGGTCATGTAAATTCAGGTTAGGCCAAGTTGCTCATTAGACTTTGTCTAAATTTTAAAGATATAAAGTGTTGATAAAGATTTTAGGACCGTACATTAAAAACATTGTTTGCACATATGAGTAGGAAGCAGATGTATTAATATAATGTTACCCAACAAGATACAGGAACAATTATGTATATTTAATTAAGTAGTTAGTGGACTTAAAACCTGCAGTAGAAACTCCAGTTTTTATAAAACAAATAGGGAGAGAATTGAAGATTTGATGTTTGTAAATGTTATATCTATTTTCTTCTAAGTAACTAATGGCTGGTTATTTGTAATCACGTTTTCTCATAATGTATGTTGTTAATGACCTTTTTTTAAGGGTATGAAAAACAACAACAGATATTGGTATTTGAAAAAAGGTGAATTTTATTGGTACATACTAAAGTATAGAGTCAAATTTGTTTCTATTCATTAACAAAGGTCTGTACTGTAATAATTTTGTGTGTAATATACAAGCATTCTTTAATATGTTTACGAGATTCTCCCAATTTTATTTGCATTAATTCAGACCGTAGTAACATTAAATTCCACTGTAACCCATTATTAATACTTAATCATTTGCATGTTAACAGAAACTACACATTGCTTATTACTGCATTATGTTGAAAAAAGGATTTTAATGTACTTGTTTGGTTATACATTAGATTGTACTAGGTTCTAAATTGGAAGTACGTTTTAATTCCGGTACTTTGAATAAAGACAGCCTTTAATGTTATATACAGCCTTTGAATGTACACTAAGGAAATGTCTGTTAAGTCTAATTAATTTTAAAAATCTAAAAGGTTAAGTTAAATAATTAAACGTAGCCACAACCTGCCAAAATCGTCTCTGTACCGTAATTATGTGCGATAAACTAATTTCTGTACTTCCAATAAATACACCCTTTTAATGTACACGAACAAAGTAAATTTTATTTAAGTTACGTTGTCGTACATAACCTCCATAAGCTGGCATTACTTACTTCGAATATATACAGCCTTTTATCCATACAATAAATACAGCCTTTGAATGTACACTAACTAAGGAAACGTTTGTTAAGTCTAATTAATTTTTCAAAATGTAAAAGGTTAAGTTATATTGTTAAACGTAGCAACAACCTCCCAAAATCGTCTCTGTACCGTAATTATGTGCGATAAATGTAAACTAATTTCTGTACTTCCAATAAATACACCCTTTTAATGTACAGTGACAAAGTAAATTTTATTTAAGTTACATTGTCGTACATAACCTCCATAAGCTGGCATTAGTTACTTGTGAAGAAAACAGTTGGATGTACACATCGGACACCGAAATATAGTACACGCGCGGCGCCGGAAGTTACATTTTGCCGCTGAATATTCCCCAAGACCCGAAATTTTTGTTAAATCTAATTAATTTTTAAAATCTAAAAGGTTAAGTTGCATTGTTAAACCTAGACACAACCTCCAAAAATCATCTGTGTACCGTAATTATGTGCGATAAATGGAAAATAATTTCTGTACTACCAGTAAATTCACCCTTTTATTGTACACTAACAAAATAATTTTTATTTAAGTTACATTATCGTACATAACCTCCATAACCTGGCATTAGTTACTTGTGAAGAAAACAGTTCTAATACACATCGGACACGGAAAAGCAGAACAAACGTGGAGACGGAAGTTGTCGCCGCAGGCTATAGTGAAAGACCCGTAGTAGGATTTAGTGAAAACCCCGGTGTTCCTAAAATACTACTGTTCCTCTGATAAGCTTAGTATTTAGTCACTAGTATTTAGGGGTCTTTCACCGTTTCCTGCGGCCAATTACAACTTCCGTCTCCACGTTTGTATTTTTTTTTCCGTGTTCGATGTGTACTAGAACTGTTTTCTTCACAAGTAACTAATGCCAGTTTATGGAGGTTATGTAGACAATGTAACTTAAATAAAATTTACTTTGTTAGTGTACAATAAAAGGGTGTATTTACTGGAAGTACAGAAATAATTTTCCATTTATCGCACATAATTACGGTACACAGACGATTTTTGGAGCTTGTGTCTACGTTTAACAATGCAACTTAACCTTTTAGATTTTTAAAATTAATTAGATTTAACAAAAATTTCCTTTGTTAGTGTACATTAAATTATTGTATGCATACAAGGCTGCTGTACATAACATTAAAGGCTGTATTTATTCGAAGTACCGGAATTAAAACCTAGTTCCAATTTAGAACGTAGACCTATAACCTATTTGCATATTTTATTGGGGTTTATTGGCACATATTTTATTAAAAGGGTGTATTTACTGGAAGTACAGAAATTATTTTCCATTTATCGCACATAATTACGGTACACAGACGATTTTTGGAGGTTGTGTCTACGTTTAACAATGCAACTTAACCTTTTAGATTTTTAAAATTAATTAGATTTAACAAAAATTTCCTTTGTTAGTGTACATTCAAAGGCTGTATTTATTGTATGGATAAAAGGCTGTATATACATTAAAGGCTGTATTTATTCGAATTAAAACCTATCGGTACTTCCAATTTAGAACGTATAACCTAGTAGGCTACGTTATTCGTACATACAGTATTTTATTGGAGTTTATTGGTACATATTTTATTAAAAGGGTGTATTTATTGGAAGTACAGAAATTAGTTTCCATTTATCGCACATAATTACGGTACAGAGACGATTTTGGGAGGATGTGTCTACGTTTAATTATCTAACTTAACCTTTTAGATTTTTAAAATTAATTAGACTTGTAGGGGTGTGCATGGCAGAACTACTTGTGCACCCACTTTATAATCATATTTTTGGTAACACTGAGAACTTTAAGCCTTCTTTTATGCTTAAACAAATTATATATATACTTAATTATAGAAAATCAAAAAGCAAATATGTAATTCAAAAGACTAATTTGCTCTAATAAACACATGCTGAAGTTAAAAACAAAAGAGTTTTTACTTGCCTAACTAATCATTAGTTACTAATGTGACAGTTGGAGCTGCTTTTTCTGCAAAAGCTGGGGTATGTTGGATTCAAGAGTGGTTAAATTAAGTCATAAATCTGAGTGTGCGTCAAGTCTATTTGTGTGCTTGCTTTACACTTGAGATGAAAATCCCATTTCACTCAAGAATGAGGTGGTGAATGGGATGAGCAACTCCGAAAGTTCAGGATATTCATCTCTTAAAGATATCCAGAACTTTGTTAAGTCAGAATCTAAAAGTTTATAGATTTTGTTGTCCATGACATGTCTCATGTTATCACTAACTATACAAAATAATTTACTAAAAATTTAGTTTTAATCCCAGCATCACAGATGATATCACACAATTGCTCATTTAGTTTTACTGACATGTTAGAACTTTCAAAATACAAGAATGGGTCTTGAATCCAATTGAATTCACTGTATCCCTCTGGGAAGCAACTTTCAATCTGGTTATAGAGAGTTAAACATCAGAGCTGGTAAAAAACAATGGTAGAGCATGAATAACAAAAATGTACAGTTTAGACTATGTACAATACAGGTTGAATTTAAATTGTTAAAATGATATATCTTAGTTATTTACATGTAGTAGGTTTTTAAGACACAGTAAATAAATTTCCGAACCTGACTTTGCAACCCACCAAATGCCATCTCGGGACCCTGCAGTGGCTCAATAGGTTAAGAAATGCTGAACTAAAGGCATGTTTGTGGAGTGAAACATAAAAGATAACCCAGACTTCTAAAATGCTCTTAGTGAAATGGGATTTTCAGGAGTAACAACACACTATTTGGTTAACAAGCACATTTTACTAATATTCTAATACCAAGTCAATTAGATAGCTTAAATGTGTAGTACTCTATGTGATGCTGATCACATACTGTTAATCAGCAGCACTGCAGAATATTCTAGAGCCACACTCTTGGCATTCATCTGGAACTTTATCACATTAGCCTGATAATTAGGATGTTACCACCAGCTGAGTTTTAGAAAGTTGGTGTAGTAGGTTGTGCATTCATATAGGATGATATTAGACAGCAGTTTTTAATAAAAGTGACAAATGATCAATTGTTTACTTGTGTTGTAAACTATTGTGATTTTTTTATTACTGTTTGTAGGCTATACAGTGTGTCCTGGATAATTATATAAAGAGAACTGTTGTAATATAAGTGTGTTTGTTTTAGCAATTGAGAGTATCTGGTATTCAGTAATTCATTCCACTGTTTTAAGTTCATAATTCTTGTCACTGGTTGTAAGAATATTATTCTCATTAAATTTCCAATTCTATGAAGTCTTCAGTAGTTTTACCACGATGAGACGCAACTTTATCACTGAAGATGCCACATCACTGAATGAGCAAAACTTTTCTTTAATAATCTCAACAAAGCATGGTTATCAGCTGAAAAAAGTTTTAGTATTAAAAGTTTTGATCACGCAAATCTATAAGGGATACTAAAAAGAAATAACTTAATAATTGTATTGGACATAAAGTTATGTCCACAAAACAGATTTTGTTTGAAATAAATAAAACACAATTTGACACAAATATTAATTTTATGAATACTTGTTTGGCACATATTACAGAAGGTTACACCATTAAATGAGTTTGCCTAAGTATAAAATTCTTGTCAGATGAAAAACGTGTACAGTCATAATACTATTTGTTATGTACAATACAAATGATTCACTATGGGTAGCAGTGACACAAACACTAGACATTGACAATGAATTGTACTTGTTTTGAATGATTCATTGTGTCCTACCTGACCAGAGTACAGGTATTAACCAAGAGATGTTTAGTATACTGCTGTGTAACTGCTACAATGATGAATTATAAGTAGTACTTTTTGTTTTGGTCATCAACCTTGAAAAGGATAATAGAAACTTTGTATACCATGCTTCCAGCAGTTTTACATGATACATTCCTAGCACAAATAAGAAAAGTTTAAATCTGCTGATGATCTAAAGGAGTGATAGTTATTTGCAGACTGACAGGGTTATAAAATAATTCTGAAAGAATTGTTGCTTTTACAATACCATCCTTTATCAAGTGGCTACTCAAATCTGCCAGCTTTTCACAGAAACTGAAGTTTGATTATTAGATCCATCATGATGACCTACTGATGCTCCAAACATTTCAAGGATTCTCCTAGCCTTAAAAAACTAGACTGGCCTCATTGATTGACATGATTAATGTTAAATTTACTTTGGGATACTTCCAAACATAATACAGTTTAAAATAAACAAAACAAAATTTGATTTCTAATTTTTCCAGAACTGTATACACATAATTTGATCTGGATAGAACGTGTATTAAACAATAATACTATTTGATGCAAATAATGAAAATATCCGTGTGGAGAACTATACATGACTTCCATGTTTTAAGATTTATATTTAAAATCGTTTTAGAAATGAAATATTTCTACAGAAACTACTTCTATCTTCAGCCTCAACCACAGAAAACACACACACAATTCCTTTTTTCTTTATTTAATTTGAATTCAGAGTATTGGCACATATTTTATTAAAAGGGTGTATTTATTGGAAGTACAGAAATTAGTTTCCATTTATTGCACATAATTACGGTACACAGACGATTTTTGGAGGTTGTGTCTACGTTTAACAATGTAACTTAACCTTTTAGATTTTTAAAATTAATTAGATTTAAAAAAAATTTCCTTGTTAGTGTACATTCAAATGCTGTATTTATTGTATGGATAAAAGGCTGTATATACATTAAAGGCTGTATTTATTCGAATTAAAACCTATCCGTACTTCCAATTTAGAACGTATAACCTAGTAGGCTACGTTATTCGTACATATTTTATTGGAGTTTATTGGTACATATTTTATTAAAAGGGTGTATTTATTGGAAGTACAGAAATTAGTTTCCATTTATCGCACATAATTACGGTACAGAGACGTTTTTGGGAGGTTGTGTCTACGTTTAATTATCTAACTTAGATAGTAGGCTTCGTTATTGGTGCATATTTTATTGGGGTTTACTGGCACATATTTTATTAAAAGGGTGTATTTATTGGAAGTACAGAAATTAGTTTCCATTTATCGCACATAATTACGGTACAGAGATGATTTTGGGAGGGTGTGTCAACGTTTAATTATCTAACTTAACCTTTTAGATTTTTAAAATTAATTAGACTTAACAAACATTTCCTTACTTAGTGTACATTCAAAGGCTGTATTTATTGTATGGATAAAAGGCTGTATTTATTCGATGTACCGGAATTAAAACCTACTTCCAATTTAGAACACAGTACAATCTAACGTAGGCCTATAACCAAACAAGTACATTAAAATCCTTTTTTCAACATAATGCAATAAAAAGCAATGTGCAGTTTCTGTTAACACCCAAATGATTAAGTATTAATAATGGGTTAGAGTGGAATACTGTTAGCCAATTCATTTGTAATAGCTAAAATTGCCAAATTATTAAGCCTTTCTTGGTAGGTAGTGCTTCTCTGCCAAGTTTTCAGTGAATTCGCTATACTGCTCAAAGATTTTTCAGGAGACAAAACTGTAACTGGAATAGTACAGAAAAGCCTATAGGCAAGACAGAAGTTCACAAACACAGTTTGAAGGTTTTTGGAGTAGGCTTAGTGGATTCTTTTCTGATTCAAACTCTGTTTTATAAATGTTCTTCAAGTGTAATATTTCTTCAAATAGATCCATTGCCAATTCCTTTTTAAACTTGCTAATGAGAACTTTTACTTTCAATTCTAATTCATCATTTTCCATGTCCGTAAAGTTCAATACTGGTGGAAACAAGTCACGAATTGAACTAATTGCAGTGAATCGTGTTTTTATGTTGCCCATTACAAACTCTAATACTGGGTACATGACTGAGGTTTTAAATTTATTTTCTTGATCTTTGTTTACTGAAAAATCACTATTGGATTGATCTGTACTTTTTTTCCACCTTTTGGGAGATTCAGGAGGAACTTTTATTAGTTCTTTTGCAATTAAGTTTGGTTCTTCAATTATGCTGTCTGGGTTATCACGCAACAATTTCAATTCTGTCAGCAAATCTTCCACTAGAGTTATTTCAACGAGTGTGATTCCTTTGCTTTGAATAACAACATTTTTTTAGTCAATATATGATAGCACTTTGAACCAAAATGATGCCAACATTAAGCTCTTTGTGGAATTGAAATATTTCTTAAACCCTAATATGATGTTGTAGGCAGAGGGAGTTAGACTAGAAGACATCTCTTCTAAAGTATATCCAACAATTTATGTACTCCTGGGTAGTGCTTAACTATCGGTTTGACAGCTTGGATCCTCTCACTTCATCTTGTTTCAGGGAAGCTCTGCAGTGATAAAGGAATGTGCTTTTTCAAAACTTCCCAACATTTTTCTCTAGGGCTGCTAGAGAAAAATGAGTAAAGACTTGCAACATGCCCGAAAAATGTCATCACATCTGCATTGAGTTTTGCAGCATTAACACCCACATGTTTCAAGGAATGCGCCCCACATGGTAAAAATATTATGGATTCGTTCTTTTCAAGAATTCTACTTCCAATTTAGAACCCAGTACAATCTAACGTATAACCAAAGAAGTACATTAAAATCCTTTTTTCAACATAATGCAATAAAAAGCAATGTGCAGTTTCTGTTAACACGCAAATGATTAAGTATTAATAATGGGTTAGAGTGGAATTTAATAATTACAAATTTTGTGGACTTGTGAAATTAGTAACACTATGTACTAATGTGTGATTATCAGTTGAATTTCTGAATTCCTTTGATTCATTAATAAATTTTACTAATTTGTTTCTTTATGTCTATTTAATGATTTCTTATTAGTTTTTAATCTCTGTGTTTTCATTATTCGTTTGTAAATTCTTGGATTTTGTTGACCATGACATGTCCATTGATTAACTAATTATCATTAAAACACACAGAGGACTGATCTTCTTTTGCAAGATCACAAGTATGTTTCAAGACCATTTGCAGGTCAGGCATTGTTCTGTCTGTTCACTTTCTGAAAGTGGTTGAGGAGCAAGGGCAAAGATGTCTCCATTAAAACACACACACTAGCACGCACACAATTCCTTTTTTTCTTTATTTAATTTGAATTCTGTATTAGAACAAATGTTTTCAGAGTTTACAAGTTTTTTTTTTAAATTTCTTGGATCAAACAATGTACAATGTTTGATTCGTTCTTGTATTCCATATTTCCAGCAGTTTTACATGATACATTCCTAGCACGAATAAGAAAAGTTTAAATCTGCTGATGATCTAAAGGAGTGATAGCTATTTGCAGACTGACAGGGTTATAAAATAATTCTGAAAGAATTGTTGCTTTTACAATACCATCCTTTATCAAGTGGCTACTCAAATCTGCCAGCTTTTCACAGAAACTGCAGTTTGATTATTAGATCCATCATGATGACCTAGTGATGCTCCAAACATTTCAAGGATTCTCCTAGCCTTAAAAAACTGGACTGGCCTCATTTATTGACATGATTAATGTTAAATTTACTTTGGGATACTTCCAAACATAATACAGTTTAAAATAAACAAAAAAATTGTATTTCTAATTTTTCCAGAACTGTATACACATAATTTGATCTGGATAGAACGTGTATTAAACAATACTATTTGATGCAAATAATTAAAATATCGGTGTGGAGAACCATACATGACTTCCATGTTTTAAGGTTTATATTTAAAATCGTTTTAGAAATGAAATATTTCTACAGAAACTACTTCTATCTTCAGCCTCAACCACAGAATTGTGGTCACTAACATCTACCACCTCACATTAGGGCACTTGATTTTCACTGATGATGGCAGTCGATGGCACTTCCGAAACGTCTGGTTTTGCAGAATACATTGGACCACGGCCAAACAGCCTGGAAAGGAATTTTATCAACAAACTACTTCATTGTTGCCGATAATGTAGTACACATATAAAAAATTATCCCCTCCCCTTCACCTATCATTTTAAATTATAGAAAATTATCCCCTCCCCCTTCAACTTCCCCCTACCCCTTTTCATTTATCGATATTTCATCTACCTTTCTAGAGTGGATTATTATGACCTTTTCAGGATACTTTATTTATCAAAATTAAGTACTTTACTCTTGTTAAAACATAAAACGTTGCAGGTAAACTACCCCTTCTCCTTAACCGATCTTCACCAAAATCAACAGACCTTGAGTCCTCTACAATATGCAAAAAATTATTTGAATTTGCGGCAATTATCATTCGCCATAGACAAAATTCTATACACAGACATCTTTCAAAAAATTACTTCTTTATGTATTGAGGGTAGTACAATCAGAATCAGCCCTTATCTCGAACACGATTTTTTTCGCCATCCATTTCCTTATGGAACATGGAAGTAAAAACAATATCCTTCTTTTTATAATATGTATTGCACATGTTTTCTAACTCGGGACACTAATTATTAGATAAAATGTTTACCTTCATTTAAGCCAGCTTCCACTCACTGTGTTCTTTCTCAGAGGCCATAACATGTTTTTTTTTTTAACGTTGCTGAACATAAATTGATGTTGAATTAAAAATAAAGTAAAGGATTATTACCTGAATTTTGCAACGTGCAAGTTGAAGAATCTATTTAATTATTGCACTTAACTTGATATATGTACTGATTACATTTCAGGATTATTATTTTCAGAAATAATGTTATGTAAACCAGATTTCCCCATATAAAGTTAATTAAAATTCTTTAACGCATAGCATTCAAGTCCTTTATGGTAGTAGATTTATATTACTAAATTTGAATTTACACAAATAATTCACTTTGATTAACCAGAGTTACACACACAAACTTAAGGCTAGGAGAATCCTTGAAATGTTTGGAGCATCAGTAGGTCATCATGATGGATCTAATAATCAAACTTCAGTTTCTGTGAAAAGCTGGCAGATTTGAGTAGCCACTTGATAAAGGATGGTATTGTAAAAGCAACAATTCTTTCAGAATTATTTTATAACCCTGTCAGTCTGCAAATAACTATCACTCCTTTAGATCATCAGCAGATTTAAACTTTTCTTATTTGTGCTAGGAATGTATCATGTAAAACTGCTGGAAGCATGGTATACAAAGTTTCTATTATCCTTTTCAAGGTTGATGACCAAAACAAAAAGTACTACTTATAATTCATCATTGTAGCAGTTACACAGCAGTATACTAAACATCTCTTGGTTAATACCTGTACTCTGGTCAGGTAGGACACAATGAATCATTCAAAACAAGTACAATTCAGTGTCAATGTCTAGTGTTTATGTGTCACTGCTACCCATAGTGAATCATTTGTATTGTACATAACAAATAGTATTCTGACTGTACACGTTTTTCATCTGACAAGAATTTTATACTTAGGCAAACTCATTTAATGGTGTAACCTTCTGTAATATGTGCCAAACAAGTATTCATAAAATTAATATTTGTGTCAAATTGTGTTTTATTTATTTCAAACAAAATCTGTTTTGTGGACATAACTTTATGTCCAATACAATTATTATGTTATTTCTTTTTAGTATCCCTTATAGATTTGCGTGATCAAAACTTTTAATACTAAAATTTTTTTCAGCTGATAACCATGCTTTGTTGAGATTATTAACGAAAAGTTTTGCTCATTCAGTGATGTGGCATCTTCAGTGATAAAGTTGAGTCTCATCGTGGTAAAACTACTGAAGACTTCATAGAATTGGAAATTTAATGAGAATAATATTCTTACAACCAGTGACAAGAATTATGAACTTAAAACAGTGGAATGAATTACTGAATACCAGATACTCTCAATTGCTAAAACAAACACACTTATATTACAACAGTTCTCTTTATATAATTATCCAGGACACACTGTATAGCCTACAAACAGTAATAAAAAAATCACAATAGTTTACAACACAAGTAAACAATTGATCATTTGTCACTTTTATTAAAAACTGTTGTCTAATATCATCCTATATGAATGCACAACCTACTACACCAACTTTCTAAAACTCAGCTGGTGGCAACATCCTAATTATCAGGCTAATGTGATAAAGTTCCAGATGAATGCCAAGAGTGTGGCTCTAGAATATTCTGCAGTGCTGCTGATTAACAGTATGTGATCAGCATCACATAGAGTACTACACATTTAAGCTATCTAATTGACTTGGTATTACAATATTAGTAAAATGTGCTTGTTAACCAAATAGTGTGTTGTTACTCCTGAAAATCCATTTCACTAAGAGCATTTTAGAAGTCTGGGTTATCTTTTATGTTTCACTCCACAAACATGCCTTTAGTTCAGCATTTCTTAACCTATTGGGCATGAGCCACTGCTGGGTCCCGAGAGGGCATTTGGAGGGTTGCAAAGTCAGGTTCGGAAATTTATTTACTGTGTCTTAAAAACCTACTACATCTAAATAACTAAGATATATCATTTCAACCATTTAAATTCAACCTGTTTTGTACATAGTCTAAATTGTACATTTTTGTTATTCATGCTCTACCATTGCTTTTTACCAGCTCTGATGTTTAACTCTCTATAACCAGATTGAAAGTTGCTTCCCAGAGGGATACAGTGAATTCAATTGGATTCAAGACCAATTCTTGTATTTTGAAAGTTCTAACATGTTCTCAGTAAAACTAAATGAGCAATTGTGTGATATCATCTGTGATGCTGGGATTAAAACTAAATTTTTAGTAAATTATTTTGTATAGTTAGTGATAACATGAGACATGTCATGGACAACAAAATCCATAAACTTTTAGATTCTGACTGAACAAAGTTCTGGATATCTTTAAGAGATGAATATCCTGAACTTTCGGAGTTGTTCATCCCATTCATCACCTCATTCTTGAGTGAAATGGGATTTTCATCTCAAGTGAAAAGCAAGCACAGAAATAGACTTGACGCACACTCAGATTTATGACTTAATTTAACCACTCTTGAATCCAACATACCCCAGCTTTTGCAGAAAAAGCAGCTCCAACTGTCACATTAGTAACTAATGATTAGTTAGGCAAGTAAAAACTCTTTTGTTTTTAACTTCAGCATGTGTTTATTAGAGCAAATTAGTCTTTTGACTTACATATTTGCTTTTTGCTTTTCTATAATTAAGTGTATATATAATTTGTTTAAGCATAAAAGAATGCTTAAAGTTCTCAGTGTTACCAAAAATGTGATTATAAAATGGGTGCACACCCCTACAAGTAGTTCTGCCATGCACACCCCTACAAGTCTAATTAATTTTAAAAATCTAAAAGGTTAAGTTAGATAATTAAACGTAGACACAACCTCCCAAAATCGTCTCTGTACCGTAATTATGTGCGATAAATGGAAACTAATTTCTGTACTTCCAATAAATACACCCTTTTAATAAAATATGTACCAATAAACTCCAATAAAATACTGTATGTACGAATAACGTAGCCTACTAGGTTATACGTTCTAAATTGGAAGTACCGATAGGTTTTAATTCGAATAAATACAGCCTTTAATGTATATACAGCCTTTTATCCATACAATAAATACAGCCTTTGAATGTACACTAAAAAAAGGAAATTTTTGTTAAATCTAATTAATTTTAAAAATCTAAAAGGTTAAGTTACACTGTTAAACGTAGACACAACCTCCAAAAATCGTCTGTGTACTGTAATTATGTGCGATAAATGGAAACTAATTTCTGTGCTTCCTATAAATACACCCTTTTAATAAAATATGTGCCAATAAACCCCAATAAAATATGCAAATAGGTTATGGTCTACGTTCTAAACTGGAACTAGGTTTTAATACCGGTACTTCGAATAAATACAGCCTTTAATGTTATGTACAGCTGCCTTGTATCCATACAATAATTTAATGTACACTAACAAAGGAAATTTTTGTTAAATCTAATTAATATTAAAAATCTAAAAGGTTAAGTTGCATTGTTAAACCTAGACACAACCTCCAAAAATCATCTGTGTACCGTAATTATGTGCGATAAATGGAAAATAATTTCTGTACTACCAGTAAATTCACCCTTTTATTGTACACTAACAAAATAATTTTTATTTAAGTTACATTGTCGTACATAACCTCCATAACCTGGCATTAGTTACTTGTGAAGAAAACAGTTCTAATACACATCGGACACGGAAAAGCAGAACAAACGTGGAGACGGAAGTTGCCTTTGGCCGCAGGGGTCCTTCACTGTTTCCTGCGGCCAAAGACAACTTCCGTCTCCACGTTTGTTTTTTCTTTCCGTGTTCGATGTGTACTAGAACTGTTTTCTTCACAAGTAACTAATGCCAGTGTATGGAGGTTATATAGACAATGTAACTTAAATAAAATTTACTTTGTTAGTGTACAATAAAAGGGTGTATTTACTGGAAGTACAGAAATAATTTTCCATTTATCGCACATAATTACGGTACACAGACGATTTTTGGAGGTTGTGTCTACGTTTAACAATGCAACTTAACCTTTTAGATTTTTAAAATTAATTAGATTTAACAAAAATTTCCTTTGTTAGTGTACATTAAATTATTGTATGCATACAAGGCTGCTGTACATAACATTAAAGGCTGTATTTATTCGAAGTACCGGAATTAAAACCTAGTTCCAATTTAGAACGTAGACCTATAACCTATTTGCATATTTTATTGGGGTTTATTGGCACATATTTTATTAAAAGGGTGTATTTATTGGAAGTACAGAAATTATTTTCCATTTATCGCACCTAACTACGGTACACAGACGATTTTTGGAGGTTGTGTCTACGTTTAACAATGCAACTTAACCTTTTAGATTTTTAAAATTAATTAGATTTAACAAAAATTTCCTTTGTTAGTGTACATTCAAAGGCTGTATTTATTGTATGGATAAAAGGCTGTATATACATTAAAGGCTGTATTTATTCGAATTAAAACCTATCGGTACTTCCAATTTAGAACGTATAACCTAGTAGGCTACGTTATTCGTACATACAGTATTTTATTGGAGTTTATTGGTACATATTTTATTAAAAGGGTGTATTTATTGGAAGTACAGAAATTAGTTTCCATTTATCGCACATAATTACGGTACAGAGACGATTTTGGGAGGTTGTGTCTACGTTTAATTATCTAACTTAACCTTTTAGATTTTTAAAATTAATTAGACTGGTAGGGGTGTGCATGGCAGAACTACTTGTGCACCCACTTTATAATCATATTTTTGGTAACACTGAGAACTTTAAGCCTTCTTTTATGCTTAAACAAATTATATATACACTTAATTATAGAAAAGCAAAAAGCAAATATGTAATTCAAAAGACTAATTTGCTCTAATAAACACATGCTGAAGTTAAAAACAAAAGAGTTTTTACTTGCCTAACTAATCATTAGTTACTAATGTGACAGTTGGAGCTGCTTTTTCTGCAAAAGCTGGGGTATGTTGGATTCAAGAGTGGTTAAATTAAGTCATAAATCTGAGTGTGCGTCAAGTCTATTTGTGTGCTTGCTTTTCACTTGAGATGAAAATCCCATTTCACTCAAGAATGAGGTGGTGAATGGGATGAGCAACTCCGAAAGTTCAGGATATTCATCTCTTAAAGATATCCAGAACTTTGTTAAGTCAGAATCTAAAAGTTTATGGATTTTGTTGTCCATGACATGTCTCATGTTATCACTAACTATACAAAATAATTTACTAAAAATTTAGTTTTAATCCCAGCATCACAGATGATATCACACAATTGCTCATTTAGTTTTACTGACATGTTAGAACTTTCAAAATACAAGAATGGGTCTTGAATCCAATTGAATTCACTGTATCCCTCTGGGAAGCAACTTTCAATCTGGTTATAGAGATTTAAACATCAGAGCTGGTAAAAAACAATGGTAGAGCATGAATAACAAAAATGTACAGTTTAGACTATGTACAAAACAGGTTGAATTTAAATTGTTAAAATGATATATCTTAGTTATTTACATGTAGTAGCTTTTTAAGACACAGTAAATAAATTTCCGAACCTGACTTTGCAACCCACCAAATGCCCTCTCGGGACCCAGCAGTGGCTCATGCCCAATAGGTTAAGAAATGCTGAACTAAAGGCATGTTTGTGGAGTGAAACATAAAAGATAACCCAGACTTCTAAAATGCTCTTAGTGAAATGGGATTTTCAGGAGTGACAACACACTATTTGGTTAACAAGCACATTTTACTAATATTCTAATACCAAGTCAATTAGATAGCTTAAATGTGTAGTACTCTATGTGATGCTGATCACATACTGTTAATCAGCAGCACTGCAGAATATTCTAGAGCCACACTCTTGGCATTCATCTGGAACTTTATCACATTAGCCTGATAATTAGGATGTTGCCACAGCTGAGTTTTAGAAAGTTGGTGTAGTAGGTTGTGCATTCATATAGGATGATATTAGACAGCAGTTTTTAATAAAAGTGACAAATGAGCAATTGTTTACTTGTGTTGTAAACTACTGTGATTTTTTTATTACTGTTTGTAGGCTATACAGTGTGTCCTGGATAATTATATAAAGAGAACTGTTGTAATATAAGTGTGTTTGTTTTAGCAATTGAGTGTATCTGGTATTCAGTAATTCATTCCACTGTTTTAAGTTCATAATTCTTGTCACTGGTTGTAAGAATATTATTCTCATTAATTTTCCAATTCTATGAAGTCTTCAGTAGTTTTACCACGATGAGACTCAACTTTATCACTGAAGATGCCACATCACTGAATGAGCAAAACTTTTCTTTAATAATCTCAACAAAGCATGGTTATCAGCTGAAAAAAAGTTTTAGTATTAAAAGTTTTGATCACGCAAATCTATAAGGGATACTAAAAAGAAATAACATAATAATTGTATTGGACATAAAGTTATGTCCACAAAACAGATTTTGTTTGAAATAAATAAAACACAATTTGACACAAATATTAATTTTATGAATACTTGTTTGGCACATATTATAGAAGGTTACCATTAAATGAGTTTGCCTAAGTATAAAATTCTTGTCAGATGAAAAACGTGTACAGTCAGGATACTATTTGTTATGTACAATACAAACGATTCACTATGTGTAGCAGTGACACATAAACACTAGACATTGACACTGAATTGTACTTGTTTTGAATGATTCATTGTGTCCTACCTGACCAGAGTACAGGTATTAACCAAGAGATGTTTAGTATACTGCTGTGTAACTGCTACAATGATGAATTATAAGTAGTACTTTTTGTTTTGGTCATCAACCTTGAAAAGGATAATAGAAACTTTGTATACCATGCTTCCAGCAGTTTTACATGATACATTCCTAGCACAAATAAGAAAAGTTTAAATCTGCTGATGATCTAAAGGAGTGATAGTTATTTGCAGACTGACAGGGTTATAAAATAATTCTGAAAGAATTGTTGCTTTTACAATACCATCCTTTATCAAGTGGCTACTCAAATCTGCCAGCTTTTCACAGAAACTGAAGTTTGATTATTAGATCCATCATGATGACCTACTGATGCTCCAAACATTTCAAGAATTCTCCTAGCCTTAAAAAACTAGACTGGCCTCATTGATTGACATGATTAATGTTAAATTTACTTTGGGATACTTCCAAACATAATACAGTTTAAAATAAACAAAAAAAATTGTATTTCTAATTTTTCCAGAACTGTATACACATAATTTGATCTGGATAGAACGTGTATTAAACAATAATACTATTTGATGCAAATAATGAAATTATCCGTGTGGAGAACTATACATGACTTCCATGTTTTAAGATTTATATTTAAAATCGTTTTAGAAATGAAATATTTCTACAGAAACTACTTCTATCTTCAGCCTCAACCACAGAAAACACACACACACACACACACACACACACACACAGAATTCCTTTTTTCTTTATTTAATTTGAATTCAGAGTATTGGCACATATTTTATTAAAAGGGTGTATTTATTGGAAGTACAGAAATTAGTTTCCATTTATTGCACATAATTACGGTACACAGACGATTTTTGGAGGTTGTGTCTACGTTTAACAATGTAACTTAACCTTTTAGATTTTTAAAATTAATTAGATTTAACAAAAATTTCCTTGTTAGTGTACATTCAAAGGCTGTATTTATTGTATGGATAAAAGGCTGTATATACATTAAAGGCTGTATTTATTCGAATTAAAACCTATCCATACTTCCAATTTAGAACGTATAACCTAGTAGGCTACGTTATTCGTACATATTTTATTGGAGTTTATTGGTACATATTTTATTAAAAGGGTGTATTTATTGGAAGTACAGAAATTAGTTTCCATTTATCGCACATAATTACGGTACAGAGACGTTTTTGGGAGGTTGTGTCTACGTTTAATTATCTAACTTAGATAGTAGGCTTCGTAATTGGTGCATATTTTATTGGGGTTTACTGGCACATATTTTATTAAAAGGGTGTATTTATTGGAAGTACAGAAATTAGTTTCCATTTATCGCACATAATTACGGTACAGAGACGATTTTGGGAGGGTGTGTCAACGTTTAATTATCTAACTTAACCTTTTAGATTTTTAAAATTAATTAGACTTAACAAACATTTCCTTACTTAGTGTACATTCAAAGGCTGTATTTATTGTATGTATAAAAGGCTGTATTTTTTCGAAGTACCGGAATTAAAACCTACTTCCAATTTAGAACACAGTACAATCTAACGTAGGCCTATAACCAAACAAGTACATTATAACGAAATCCAAGACATTAAAATCCTTTTTTCAACATAATGCAATAAAAAGCAATGTGCAGTTTCTGTTAACACCCAAATGATTAAGTATTAATAATGGGTTAGAGTGGAATACTGTTAGCCAATTCATTTGTAATAGCTAAAATTGCCAAATTATTAAGCCTTTCTTGGTAGGTAGTGCTTCTCTGCCAAGTTTTCAGTGAATTCGCTATACTGCTCAAAGATTTTTCAGGAGACAAAACTGTAACTGGAATAGTACAGAAAAGCCTATAGGCAAGACAGAAGTTCACAAACACAGTTTGAAGGTTTTTGGAGTAGGCTTAGTGGATTCTTTTCTGATTCAAACTCTGTTTTATAAATGTTCTTCAAGTGTAATATTTCTTCAAATAGATCCATTGCCAATTCCTTTTTCAACTTGCTAATGAGAACTTTTACTTTCAATTCTAATTCATCATTTTCCATGTCCGTAAAGTTCAATACTGGTGGAAACAAGTCACGAATTGAACTAATTGCAGTGAATCGTGTTTTTATGTTGCCCATTACAAACTCTAATACTGGGTACATGACTGAGGTTTTAAATTTATTTTCTTGATCTTTGTTTACTGAAAAATCACTATTGGATTGATCTGTACTTTTTTTCCACCTTTTGGGAGATTCAGGAGGAACTTTTATTAGTTCTTTTGCAATTAAGTTTGGTTCTTCAATTATGCTGTCTGGGTTATCACGCAACAATTTCAATTCTGTCAGAAAATCTTCCACTAGAGTTATTTCAACGAGTATGATTCCTTTGCTTTGAATAACAACATTTTTTTAGTCAATATATGAAAGCACTTTGAACCAAAATGATGCCAACATTAAGCTCTTTGTGGAATTGAAATATTTCTTAAACCCTAATATGATGTTGTAGGCAGAGGGAGTTAGACTAGAAGACATCTCTTCTAAAGTATATCCAACAATTTATGTACTCCTGGGTAGTGCTTAACTATCGGTTTGACAGCTTGGATCCTCTCACTTCATCTTGTTTCAGGGAAGCTCTGCAGTGATAAAGGAATGTGCTTTTTCAAAACTTCCCAACATTTTTCTCTAGGGCTGCTAGAGAAAAATGAGTAAAGACTTGCAACATGCCCGAAAAATGTCATCACATCTGCATTGAGTTTTGCAGCATTAACACCCACATGTTTCAAGGAATGCGCCCCACATGGTAAAAATATTATGGATTCGTTCTTTTCAAGAATTCTACTTCCAATTTAGAACCCAGTACAATCTAACGTATAACCAAAGAAGCACATTAAAATCCTTTTTTCAACATAATGCAATAAAAAGCAATGTGCAGTTTCTGTTAACACGCAAATGATTAAGTATTAATAATGGGTTAGAGTGGAATTTAATAATTACAAATTTTGTGGACTTGTGAAATTAGTAACACTATGTACTAATGTGTGATTATCAGTTGAATTTCTGAATTCCTTTGATTCATTAATAAATTTTACTAATTTGTTTCTTTATGTCTATTTAATGATTTCTTATTAGTTTTTAATCTCTGTGTTTTCATTATTCGTTTGTAAATTCTTGGATTTTGTTGACCATGACATGTCCATTGATTAACTAATTATCATTAAAACACACAGAGGACTGATCTTCTTTTGCAAGATCACAAGTATGTTTCAAGACCATTTGCAGGTCAGGCATTGTTCTGTCTGTTCACTTTCTGAAAGTGGTTGAGGAGCAAGGGCAAAGATGTCTCCATTAAAACACACACACTAGCACGCACACAATTCCTTTTTTTCTTTATTTAATTTGAATTCTGTATTAGAACAAATGTTTTCAGAGTTTACAAGTTTTTTTTTTAAATTTCTTGGATCAAACAATGTACAATGTTTGATTCGTTCTTGTATTCCATATTTCCAGCAGTTTTACATGATACATTCCTAGCACGAATAAGAAAAGTTTAAATCTGCTGATGATCTAAAGGAGTGATAGTTATTTGCAGACTGACAGGGTTATAAAATAATTCTGAAAGAATTGTTGCTTTTACAATACCATCCTTTATCAAGTGGCTACTCAAATCTGCCAGCTTTTCACAGAAACTGCAGTTTGATTATTAGATCCATCATGATGACCTAGTGATGCTCCAAACATTTCAAGGATTCTCCTAGCCTTAAAAAACTGGACTGGCCTCATTTATTGACATGATTAATGTTAAATTTACTTTGGGATACTTCCAAACATAATACAGTTTAAAATAAACAAAAAAATTGTATTTCTAATTTTTCCAGAACTGTATACACATAATTTGATCTGGATAGAACGTGTATTAAACAATACTATTTGATGCAAATAATTAAAATATCGGTGTGGAGAACCATACATGACTTCCATGTTTTAAGGTTTATATTTAAAATCGTTTTAGAAATGAAATATTTCTACAGAAACTACTTCTATCTTCAGCCTCAACCACAGAATTGTGGTCACTAACATCTACCACCTCACATTAGGGCACTTGATTTTCACTGATGATGGCAGTCGATGGCACTTCCGAAACGTCTGGTTTTGCAGAATACATTGGACCACGGCCAAACAGCCTGGAAAGGAATTTTATCAACAAACTACTTCATTGTTGCCGATAATGTAGTACACATATAAAAAATTATCCCCTCCCCTTCACCTATCATTTTAAATTATAGAAAATTATCCCCTCCCCCTTCAACTTCCCCCTACCCCTTTTCATTTATCGATATTTCATCTACCTTTCTAGAGTGGATTATTATGACCTTTTCAGGATACTTTATTTATCAAAATTAAGTACTTTACTCTTGTTAAAACATAAAACGTTGCAGGTAAACTACCCCTTCTCCTTAACCGATCTTCACCAAAATCAACAGACCTTGAGTCCTCTACAATATGCAAAAAATTATTTGAATTTGCGGCAATTATCATTCGCCATAGACAAAATTCTATACACAGACATCTTTCAAAAAATTACTTCTTTATGTATTGAGGGTAGTACAATCAGAATCAGCCCTTATCTCGAACACGATTTTTTTCGCCATCCATTTCCTTATGGAACATGGAAGTAAAAACAATATCCTTCTTTTTATAATATGTATTGCACATGTTTTCTAACTCGGGACACTAATTATTAGATAAAATGTTTACCTTCATTTAAGCCAGCTTCCACTCACTGTGTTCTTTCTCAGAGGCCATAACATGTTTTTTTTTTAACGTTGCTGAACATAAATTGATGTTGAATTAAAAATAAAGTAAAGGATTATTACCTGAATTTTGCAACGTGCAAGTTGAAGAATCTATTTAATTATTGCACTTAACTTGATATATGTACTGATTACATTTCAGGATTATTATTTTCAGAAATAATGTTATGTAAACCAGATTTCCCCATATAAAGTTAATTAAAATTCTTTAACGCATAGCATTCAAGTCCTTTATGGTAGTAGATTTATATTACTAAATTTGAATTTACACAAATAATTCACTTTGATTAACCAGAGTTACACACACAAACTTAAGGCTAGGAGAATCCTTGAAATGTTTGGAGCATCAGTAGGTCATCATGATGGATCTAATAATCAAACTTCAGTTTCTGTGAAAAGCTGGCAGATTTGAGTAGCCACTTGATAAAGGATGGTATTGTAAAAGCAACAATTCTTTCAGAATTATTTTATAACCCTGTCAGTCTGCAAATAACTATCACTCCTTTAGATCATCAGCAGATTTAAACTTTTCTTATTTGTGCTAGGAATGTATCATGTAAAACTGCTGGAAGCATGGTATACAAAGTTTCTATTATCCTTTTCAAGGTTGATGACCAAAACAAAAAGTACTACTTATAATTCATCATTGTAGCAGTTACACAGCAGTATACTAAACATCTCTTGGTTAATACCTGTACTCTGGTCAGGTAGGACACAATGAATCATTCAAAACAAGTACAATTCAGTGTCAATGTCTAGTGTTTATGTGTCACTGCTACCCATAGTGAATCATTTGTATTGTACATAACAAATAGTATTCTGACTGTACACGTTTTTCATCTGACAAGAATTTTATACTTAGGCAAACTCATTTAATGGTGTAACCTTCTGTAATATGTGCCAAACAAGTATTCATAAAATTAATATTTGTGTCAAATTGTGTTTTATTTATTTCAAACAAAATCTGTTTTGTGGACATAACTTTATGTCCAATACAATTATTATGTTATTTCTTTTTAGTATCCCTTATAGATTTGCGTGATCAAAACTTTTAATACTAAAATTTTTTTCAGCTGATAACCATGCTTTGTTGAGATTATTAACGAAAAGTTTTGCTCATTCAGTGATGTGGCATCTTCAGTGATAAAGTTGAGTCTCATCGTGGTAAAACTACTGAAGACTTCATAGAATTGGAAATTTAATGAGAATAATATTCTTACAACCAGTGACAAGAATTATGAACTTAAAACAGTGGAATGAATTACTGAATACCAGATACTCTCAATTGCTAAAACAAACACACTTATATTACAACAGTTCTCTTTATATAATTATCCAGGACACACTGTATAGCCTACAAACAGTAATAAAAAAATCACAATAGTTTACAACACAAGTAAACAATTGATCATTTGTCACTTTTATTAAAAACTGTTGTCTAATATCATCCTATATGAATGCACAACCTACTACACCAACTTTCTAAAACTCAGCTGGTGGCAACATCCTAACTATCAGGCTAATGTGATAAAGTTCCAGATGAATGCCAAGAGTGTGGCTCTAGAATATTCTGCAGTGCTGCTGATTAACAGTATGTGATCAGCATCACATAGAGTACTACACATTTAAGCTATCTAATTGACTTGGTATTACAATATTAGTAAAATGTGCTTGTTAACCAAATAGTGTGTTGTTACTCCTGAAAATCCATTTCACTAAGAGCATTTTAGAAGTCTGGGTTATCTTTTATGTTTCACTCCACAAACATGCCTTTAGTTCAGCATTTCTTAACCTATTGGGCATGAGCCACTGCTGGGTCCCGAGAGGGCATTTGGAGGGTTGCAAAGTCAGGTTCGGAAATTTATTTACTGTGTCTTAAAAACCTACTACATCTAAATAACTAAGATATATCATTTCAACCATTTAAATTCAACCTGTTTTGTACATAGTCTAAATTGTACATTTTTGTTATTCATGCTCTACCATTGCTTTTTACCAGCTCTGATGTTTAACTCTCTATAACCAGATTGAAAGTTGCTTCCCAGAGGGATACAGTGAATTCAATTGGATTCAAGACCAATTCTTGTATTTTGAAAGTTCTAACATGTTCTCAGTAAAACTAAATGAGCAATTGTGTGATATCATCTGTGATGCTGGGATTAAAACTAAATTTTTAGTAAATTATTTTGTATAGTTAGTGATAACATGAGACATGTCATGGACAACAAAATCCATAAACTTTTAGATTCTGACTGAACAAAGTTCTGGATATCTTTAAGAGATGAATATCCTGAACTTTCGGAGTTGTTCATCCCATTCATCACCTCATTCTTGAGTGAAATGGGATTTTCATCTCAAGTGAAAAGCAAGCACAGAAATAGACTTGACGCACACTCAGATTTATGACTTAATTTAACCACTCTTGAATCCAACATACCCCAGCTTTTGCAGAAAAAGCAGCTCCAACTGTCACATTAGTAACTAATGATTAGTTAGGCAAGTAAAAACTCTTTTGTTTTTAACTTCAGCATGTGTTTATTAGAGCAAATTAGTCTTTTGACTTACATATTTGCTTTTTGCTTTTCTATAATTAAGTGTATATATAATTTGTTTAAGCATAAAAGAATGCTTAAAGTTCTCAGTGTTACCAAAACTGTGATTATAAAATGGGTGCACACCCCTACAAGTAGTTCTGCCATGCACACCCCTACAAGTCTAATTAATTTTAAAAATCTAAAAGGTTAAGTTAGATAATTAAACGTAGACACAACCTCCCAAAATCGTCTCTGTACCGTAATTATGTGCGATAAATGGAAACTAATTTCTGTACTTCCAATAAATACACCCTTTTAATAAAATATGTACCAATAAACTCCAATAAAATATGTACAAATAACGTAGCCTACTAGGTTATACGTTCTAAATTGGAAGTACCGATAGGTTTTAATTCGAATAAATACAGCCTTTAATGTATATACAGCCTTTTATCCATACAATAAATACAGCCTTTGAATGTACACTAACAAAGGAAATTTTTGTTAAATCTAATTAATTTTAAAAATCTAAAAGGTTAAGTTACACTGTTAAACGTAGACACAACCTCCAAAAATCGTCTGTGTACTGTAATTATGTGCGATAAATGGAAACTAATTTCTGTACTTCCAATAAATACACCCTTTTAATAAAATATGTGCCAATAAACCCCAATAAAATATGCAAATAGGTTATGGTCTACGTTCTAAACTGGAACTAGGTTTTAATACCGGTACTTCGAATAAATACAGCCTTTAATGTTATGTACAGCTGCCTTGTATCCATACAATAATTTAATGTACACTAACAAAGGAAATTTTTGTTAAATCTAATTAATATTAAAAATCTAAAAGGTTAAGTTGCATTGTTAAACCTAGACACAACCTCCAAAAATCATCTGTGTACCGTAATTATGTGCGATAAATGGAAAATAATTTCAGTACTACCAGTAAATTCACCCTTTTATTGTACACTAACAAAATAATTTTTATTTAAGTTACATTGTCGTACATAACCTCGATAACCTGGCATTAGTTACTTGTGAAGAAAACAGTTCTAATACACATCGGACACGGAAAAGCAGAACAAACGTGGAGACGGAAGTTGCTTTGGCCGCAGGGGTCCTTCACTGTTTCCTGCGGCCAAAGACAACTTCCGTCTCCACGTTTGTTTTTTTTTTCCGTGTTCGATGTGTACTAGAACTGTTTTCATCACAAGTAACTAATGCCAGTGTATGGAGGTTATATAGACAATGTAACTTAAATAAAATTTACTTTGTTAGTGTACAATAAAAGGGTGTATTTACTGGAAGTACAGAAATAATTTTCCATTTATCGCACATAATTACGGTACACAGACGATTTTTGGAGGTTGTGTCTACGTTTAACAATGCAACTTAACCTTTTAGATTTTTAAAATTAATTAGATTTAACAAAAATTTCCTTTGTTAGTGTACATTAAATTATTGTATGCATACAAGGCTGCTGTACATAACATTAAAGGCTGTATTTATTCGAAGTACCGGAATTAAAACCTAGTTCCAATTTAGAACGTAGACCTATAACCTATTTGCATATTTTATTGGGGTTTATTGGCACATATTTTATTAAAAGGGTGTATTTATTGGAAGTACAGAAATTATTTTCCATTTATCGCACATAACTACGGTACACAGACGATTTTTGGAGGTTGTGTCTACGTTTAACAATGCAACTTGACCTTTTAGATTTTTAAAATTAATTAGATTTAACAAAAATTTCCTTTGTTAGTGTACATTCAAAGGCTGTATTTATTGTATGAATAAAAGGCTGTATATACATTAAAGGCTGTATTTATTCGAATTAAAACCTATCGGTACTTCCAATTTAGAACGTATAACCTAGTAGGCTACGTTATTCGTACATACAGTATTTTATTGGAGTTTATTGGTACATATTTTATTAAAAGGGTGTATTTATTGGAAGTACAGAAATTAGTTTCCATTTATCGCACATAATTACGGTACAGAGACGATTTTGAGAGGTTGTGTCTACGTTTAATTATCTAACTTAACCTTTTAGATTTTTAAAATTAATTAGACTTGTTGGGGTATGCATGGCAGAACTACTTGTGCACCCACTTTATAATCATATTTTTGGTAACACTGAGAACTTTAAGCCTTCTTTTATGCTTAAACAAATTATATATACACTTAATTATAGAAAAGCAAAAAGCAAATATGTAATTCAAAAGACTAATTTGCTCTAATAAACACATGCTGAAGTTAAAAACAAAAGAGTTTTTACTTGCCTAACTAATCATTAGTTACTAATGTGACAGTTGGAGCTGCTTTTTCTGCAAAAGCTGGGGTATGTTGGATTCAAGAGTGGTTAAATTAAGTCATAAATCTGAGTGTGCGTCAAGTCTATTTGTGTGCTTGCTTTTCACTTGAGATGAAAATCCCATTTCACTCAAGAATGAGGTGGTGAATGGGATGAGCAACTCCGAAAGTTCAGGATATTCATCTCTTAAAGATATCCAGAACTTTGTTAAGTCAGAATCTAAAAGTTTATGGATTTTGTTGTCCATGACATGTCTCATGTTATCACTAACTATACAAAATAATTTACTAAAAATTTAGTTTTAATCCCAGCATCACAGATGATATCACACAATTGCTCATTTAGTTTTACTGACATGTTAGAACTTTCAAAATACAAGAATGGGTCTTGAATCCAATTGAATTCACTGTATCCCTCTGGGAAGCAACTTTCAATCTGGTTATAGAGATTTAAACATCAGAGCTGGTAAAAAACAATGGTAGAGCATGAATAACAAAAATGTACAGTTTAGACTATGTACAAAACAGGTTGAATTTAAATTGTTAAAATGATATATCTTAGTTATTTACATGTAGTAGCTTTTTAAGACACAGTAAATAAATTTCCGAACCTGACTTTGCAACCCACCAAATGCCCTCTCGGGACCCTGCAGTGGCTCATGCCCAATAGGTTAAGAAATGCTGAACTAAAGGCATGTTTGTGGAGTGAAACATAAAAGATAACCCAGACTTCTAAAATGCTCTTAGTGAAATGGGATTTTCAGGAGTGACAACACACTATTTGGTTAACAAGCACATTTTACTAATATTCTAATACCAAGTCAATTAGATAGCTTAAATGTGTAGTACTCTATGTGATGCTGATCACATACTGTTAATCAGCAGCACTGCAGAATATTCTAGAGCCACACTCTTGGCATTCATCTGGAACTTTATCACATTAGCCTGATAATTAGGATGTTGCCACAGCTGAGTTTTAGAAAGTTGGTGTAGTAGGTTGTGCATTCATATAGGATGATATTAGACAGCAGTTTTTAATAAAAGTGACAAATGAGCAATTGTTTACTTGTGTTGTAAACTACTGTGATTTTTTTATTACTGTTTGTAGGCTACAGAGTGTGTCCTGGATAATTATATAAAGAGAACTGTTGTAATATGAGTGTGTTTGTTTTAGCAATTGAGTGTATCTGGTATTCAGTAATTCATTCCACTGTTTTAAGTTCATAATTCTTGTCACTGGTTGTAAGAATATTATTCTCATTAATTTTCCAATTCTATGAAGTCTTCAGTAGTTTTACCACGATGAGACTCAACTTTATCACTGAAGATGCCACATCACTGAATGAGCAAAACTTTTCTTTAATAATCTCAACAAAGCATGGTTATCAGCTGAAAAAAAGTTTTAGTATTAAAAGTTTTGATCACGCAAATCTATAAGGGATACTAAAAAGAAATAACATAATAATTGTATTGGACATAAAGTTATGTCCACAAAACAGATTTTGTTTGAAATAAATAAAACACAATTTGACACAAATATTAATTTTATGAATACTTGTTTGGCACATATTACAGAAGGTTACCATTAAATGAGTTTGCCTAAGTATAAAATTCTTGTCAGATGAAAAACGTGTACAGTCAGGATACTATTTGTTATGTACAATACAAACGATTCACTATGTGTAGCAGTGACACATAAACACTAGACATTGACACTGAATTGTACTTGTTTTGAATGATTCATTGTGTCCTACCTGACCAGAGTACAGGTATTAACCAAGAGATGTTTAGTATACTGCTGTGTAACTGCTACAATGATGAATTATAAGTAGTACTTTTTGTTTTGGTCATCAACCTTGAAAAGGATAATAGAAACTTTGTATACCATGCTTCCAGCAGTTTTACATGATACATTCCTAGCACAAATAAGAAAAGTTTAAATCTGCTGATGATCTAAAGGAGTGATAGTTATTTGCAGACTGACAGGGTTATAAAATAATTCTGAAAGAATTGTTGCTTTTACAATACCATCCTTTATCAAGTGGCTACTCAAATCTGCCAGCTTTTCACAGAAACTGAAGTTTGATTATTAGATCCATCATGATGACCTACTGATGCTCCAAACATTTCAAGAATTCTCCTAGCCTTAAAAAACTAGACTGGCCTCATTGATTGACATGATTAATGTTAAATTTACTTTGGGATACTTCCAAACATAATACAGTTTAAAATAAACAAAAAAAATTGTATTTCTAATTTTTCCAGAACTGTATACACATAATTTGATCTGGATAGAACGTGTATTAAACAATAATACTATTTGATGCAAATAATGAAAATATCCGTGTGGAGAACTATACATGACTTCCATGTTTTAAGATTTATATTTAAAATCGTTTTAGAAATGAAATATTTCTACAGAAACTACTTCTATCTTTAGCCTCAACCACAGAAAACACACACACACACACACACACACACACACACACACACACACACACACACACACACACACACACACACACACACACACACACACACACACACACACACACACACACACACACACACACACACACACACACACACACACACACACACACACAGAATTCCTTTTTTCTTTATTTAATTTGAATTCAGAGTATTGGCACATATTTTATTAAAAGGGTGTATTTATTGGAAGTACAGAAATTAGTTTCCATTTATTGCACATAATTACGGTACACAGACGATTTTTGGAGGTTGTGTCTACGTTTAACAATGTAACTTAACCTTTTAGATTTTTAAAATTAATTAGATTTAACAAAAATTTCCTTGTTAGTGTACATTCAAAGGCTGTATTTATTGTATGGATAAAAGGCTGTATATACATTAAAGGCTGTATTTATTCGAATTAAAACCTATCCATACTTCCAATTTAGAACGTATAACCTAGTAGGCTATGTTATTCGTACATATTTTATTGGAGTTTATTGGTACATATTTTATTAAAAGGGTGTATTTATTGGAAGTACAGAAATTAGTTTCCATTTATCGCACATAATTACGGTACAGAGACGTTTTTGGGAGGTTGTGTCTACGTTTAATTATCTAACTTAGATAGTAGGCTTCGTAATTGGTGCATATTTTATTGGGGTTTACTGGCACATATTTTATTAAAAGGGTGTATTTATTGGAAGTACAGAAATTAGTTTCCATTTATCGCACATAATTACGGTACAGAGATGATTTTGGGAGGGTGTGTCAACGTTTAATTATCTAACTTAACCTTTTAGATTTTTAAAATTAATTAGACTTAACAAACATTTCCTTACTTAGTGTACATTCAAAGGCTGTATTTATTGTATGTATAAAAGGCTGTATTTTTTCGAAGTACCGGAATTAAAACCTACTTCCAATTTAGAACACAGTACAATCTAACGTAGGCCTATAACCAAACAAGTACATTATAACGAAATCCAAGACATTAAAATCCTTTTTTCAACATAATGCAATAAAAAGCAATGTGCAGTTTCTGTTAACACCCAAATGATTAAGTATTAATAATGGGTTAGAGTGGAATACTGTTAGCCAATTCATTTGTAATAGCTAAAATTGCCAAATTATTAAGCCTTTCTTGGTAGGTAGTGCTTCTCTGCCAAGTTTTCAGTGAATTCGCTATACTGCTCAAAGATTTTTCAGGAGACAAAACTGTAACTGGAATAGTACAGAAAAGCCTATAGGCAAGACAGAAGTTCACAAATACAGTTTGAAGGTTTTTGGAGTAGGCTTAGTGGATTCTTTTCTGATTCAAACTCTGTTTTATAAATGTTCTTCAAGTGTAATATTTCTTCAAATAGATCCATTGCCAATTCCTTTTTAAACTTGCTAATGAGAACTTTTACTTTCAATTCTAATTCATCATTTTCCATGTCCGTAAAGTTCAATACTGGTGGAAACAAGTCACGAATTGAACTAATTGCAGTGAATCGTGTTTTTATGTTGCCCATTACAAACTCTAATACTGGGTACATGACTGAGGTTTTAAATTTATTTTCTTGATCTTTGTTTACTGAAAAATCACTATTGGATTGATCTGTACTTTTTTTCCACCTTTTGGGAGATTCAGGAGGAACTTTTATTAGTTCTTTTGCAATTAAGTTTGGTTCTTCAATTATGCTGTCTGGGTTATCACGCAACAATTTCAATTCTGTCAGAAAATCTTCCACTAGAGTTATTTCAACGAGTATGATTCCTTTGCTTTGAATAACAACATTTTTTTAGTCAATATATGAAAGCACTTTGAACCAAAATGATGCCAACATTAAGCTCTTTGTGGAATTGAAATATTTCTTAAACCCTAATATGATGTTGTAGGCAGAGGGAGTTAGACTAGAAGACATCTCTTCTAAAGTATATCCAACAATTTATGTACTCCTGGGTAGTGCTTAACTATCGGTTTGACAGCTTGGATCCTCTCACTTCATCTTGTTTCAGGGAAGCTCTGCAGTGATAAAGGAATGTGCTTTTTCAAAACTTCCCAACATTTTTCTCTAGGGCTGCTAGAGAAAAATGAGTAAAGACTTGCAACATGCCCGAAAAATGTCATCACATCTGCATTGAGTTTTGCAGCATTAACACCCACATGTTTCAAGGAATGCGCCCCACATGGTAAAAATATTATGGATTCGTTCTTTTCAAGAATTCTACTTCCAATTTAGAACCCAGTACAATCTAACGTATAACCAAAGAAGCACATTAAAATCCTTTTTTCAACATAATGCAATAAAAAGCAATGTGCAGTTTCTGTTAACACGCAAATGATTAAGTATTAATAATGGGTTAGAGTGGAATTTAATAATTACAAATTTTGTGGACTTGTGAAATTAGTAACACTATGTACTAATGTGTGATTATCAGTTGAATTTCTGAATTCCTTTGATTCATTAATAAATTTTACTAATTTGTTTCTTTATGTCTATTTAATGATTTCTTATTAGTTTTTAATCTCTGTGTTTTCATTATTCGTTTGTAAATTCTTGGATTTTGTTGACCATGACATGTCCATTGATTAACTAATTATCATTAAAACACACAGAGGACTGATCTTCTTTTGCAAGATCACAAATATGTTTCAAGACCATTTGCAGGTCAGGCATTGTTCTGTCTGTTCACTTTCTGAAAGTGGTTGAGGAGCAAGGGCAAAGATGTCTCCATTAAAACACACCACTAGCACGCACACAATTCCTTTTTTTCTTTATTTAATTTGAATTCTGTATTAGAACAAATGTTTTCAGAGTTTACAAGTTTTTTTTTAAATTTCTTGGATCAAACAATGTACAATGTTTGATTCGTTCTTGTATTCCATATTTCCAGCAGTTTTACATGATACATTCCTAGCACGAATAAGAAAAGTTTAAATCTGCTGATGATCTAAAGGAGTGATAGTTATTTGCAGACTGACAGGGTTATAAAATAATTCTGAAAGAATTGTTGCTTTTACAATACCATCCTTTATCAAGTGGCTACTCAAATCTGCCAGCTTTTCACAGAAACTGCAGTTTGATTATTAGATCCATCATGATGACCTAGTGATGCTCCAAACATTTCAAGGATTCTCCTAGCCTTAAAAAACTGGACTGGCCTCATTTATTGACATGATTAATGTTAAATTTACTTTGGGATACTTCCAAACATAATACAGTTTAAAATAAACAAAAAAATTGTATTTCTAATTTTTCCAGAACTGTATACACATAATTTGATCTGGATAGAACGTGTATTAAACAATACTATTTGATGCAAATAATTAAAATATCGGTGTGGAGAACCATACATGACTTCCATGTTTTAAGGTTTATATTTAAAATCGTTTTAGAAATGAAATATTTCTACAGAAACTACTTCTATCTTCAGCCTCAACCACAGAATTGTGGTCACTAACATCTACCACCTCACATTAGGGCACTTGATTTTCACTGATGATGGCAGTCGATGGCACTTCCGAAACGTCTGGTTTTGCAGAATACATTGGACCACGGCCAAACAGCCTGGAAAGGAATTTTATCAACAAACTACTTCATTGTTGCCGATAATGTAGTACACATATAAAAAATTATCCCCTCCCCTTCACCTATCATTTTAAATTATAGAAAATTATCCCCTCCCCCTTCAACTTCCCCCTACCCCTTTTCATTTATCGATATTTCATCTACCTTTCTAGAGTGGATTATTATGACCTTTTCAGGATACTTTATTTATCAAAATTAAGTACTTTACTCTTGTTAAAACATAAAACGTTGCAGGTAAACTACCCCTTCTCCTTAACCGATCTTCACCAAAATCAACAGACCTTGAGTCCTCTACAATATGCAAAAAATTATTTGAATTTGCGGCAATTATCATTCGCCATAGACAAAATTCTATACACAGACATCTTTCAAAAAATTACTTCTTTATGTATTGAGGGTAGTACAATCAGAATCAGCCCTTATCTCGAACACGATTTTTTTCGCCATCCATTTCCTTATGGAACATGGAAGTAAAAACAATATCCTTCTTTTTATAATGTGTATTGCACATGTTTTCTAACTCGGGACACTAATTATTAGATAAAATGTTTACCTTCATTTAAGCCAGCTTCCACTCACTGTGTTCTTTCTCAGAGTCCATAACATGTTTTTTTTTTAACGTTGCTGAACATAAATTGATGTTGAATTAAAAATAAAGTAAAGGATTATTACCTGAATTTTGCAACGTGCAAGTTGAAGAATCTATTTAATTATTGCACTTAACTTGATATATGTACTGATTACATTTCAGGATTATTATTTTCAGAAATAATGTTACGTAAACCAGATTTCCCCATATAAAGTTAATTAAAATTCTTTAACGCATAGCATTCAAGTCCTTTATGGTAGTAGATTTATATTACTAAATTTGAATTTACACAAATAATTCACTTTGATTAACCAGAGTTACACACACAAACTTAAGGCTAGGAGAATCCTTGAAATGTTTGGAGCATCAGTAGGTCATCATGATGGATCTAATAATCAAACTTCAGTTTCTGTGAAAAGCTGGCAGATTTGAGTAGCCACTTGATAAAGGATGGTATTGTAAAAGCAACAATTCTTTCAGAATTATTTTATAACCCTGTCAGTCTGCAAATAACTATCACTCCTTTAGATCATCAGCAGATTTAAACTTTTCTTATTTGTGCTAGGAATGTATCATGTAAAACTGCTGGAAGCATGGTATACAAAGTTTCTATTATCCTTTTCAAGGTTGATGACCAAAACAAAAAGTACTACTTATAATTCATCATTGTAGCAGTTACACAGCAGTATACTAAACATCTCTTGGTTAATACCTGTACTCTGGTCAGGTAGGACACAATGAATCATTCAAAACAAGTACAATTCAGTGTCAATGTCTAGTGTTTATGTGTCACTGCTACCCATAGTGAATCATTTGTATTGTACATAACAAATAGTATTCTGACTGTACACGTTTTTCATCTGACAAGAATTTTATACTTAGGCAAACTCATTTAATGGTGTAACCTTCTGTAATATGTGCCAAACAAGTATTCATAAAATTAATATTTGTGTCAAATTGTGTTTTATTTATTTCAAACAAAATCTGTTTTGTGGACATAACTTTATGTCCAATACAATTATTATGTTATTTCTTTTTAGTATCCCTTATAGATTTGCGTGATCAAAACTTTTAATACTAAAATTTTTTTCAGCTGATAACCATGCTTTGTTGAGATTATTAACGAAAAGTTTTGCTCATTCAGTGATGTGGCATCTTCAGTGATAAAGTTGAGTCTCATCGTGGTAAAACTACTGAAGACTTCATAGAATTGGAAATTTAATGAGAATAATATTCTTACAACCAGTGACAAGAATTATGAACTTAAAACAGTGGAATGAATTACTGAATACCAGATACTCTCAATTGCTAAAACAAACACACTTATATTACAACAGTTCTCTTTATATAATTATCCAGGACACACTGTATAGCCTACAAACAGTAATAAAAAAATCACAATAGTTTACAACACAAGTAAACAATTGATCATTTGTCACTTTTATTAAAAACTGTTGTCTAATATCATCCTATATGAATGCACAACCTACTACACCAACTTTCTAAAACTCAGCTGGTGGCAACATCCTAATTATCAGGCTAATGTGATAAAGTTCCAGATGAATGCCAAGAGTGTGGCTCTAGAATATTCTGCAGTGCTGCTGATTAACAGTATGTGATCAGCATCACATAGAGTACTACACATTTAAGCTATCTAATTGACTTGGTATTACAATATTAGTAAAATGTGCTTGTTAACCAAATAGTGTGTTGTTACTCCTGAAAATCCATTTCACTAAGAGCATTTTAGAAGTCTGGGTTATCTTTTATGTTTCACTCCACAAACATGCCTTTAGTTCAGCATTTCTTAACCTATTGGGCATGAGCCACTGCTGGGTCCCGAGAGGGCATTTGGAGGGTTGCAAAGTCAGGTTCGGAAATTTATTTACTGTGTCTTAAAAACCTACTACATCTAAATAACTAAGATATATCATTTCAACCATTTAAATTCAACCTGTTTTGTACATAGTCTAAATTGTACATTTTTGTTATTCATGCTCTACCATTGCTTTTTACCAGCTCTGATGTTTAACTCTCTATAACCAGATTGAAAGTTGCTTCCCAGAGGGATACAGTGAATTCAATTGGATTCAAGACCAATTCTTGTATTTTGAAAGTTCTAACATGTTCTCAGTAAAACTAAATGAGCAATTGTGTGATATCATCTGTGATGCTGGGATTAAAACTAAATTTTTAGTAAATTATTTTGTATAGTTAGTGATAACATGAGACATGTCATGGACAACAAAATCCATAAACTTTTAGATTCTGACTGAACAAAGTTCTGGATATCTTTAAGAGATGAATATCCTGAACTTTCGGAGTTGTTCATCCCATTCATCACCTCATTCTTGAGTGAAATGGGATTTTCATCTCAAGTGAAAAGCAAGCACAGAAATAGACTTGACGCACACTCAGATTTATGACTTAATTTAACCACTCTTGAATCCAACATACCCCAGCTTTTGCAGAAAAAGCAGCTCCAACTGTCACATTAGTAACTAATGATTAGTTAGGCAAGTAAAAACTCTTTTGTTTTTAACTTCAGCATGTGTTTATTAGAGCAAATTAGTCTTTTGACTTACATATTTGCTTTTTGCTTTTCTATAATTAAGTGTATATATAATTTGTTTAAGCATAAAAGAATGCTTAAAGTTCTCAGTGTTACCAAAACTGTGATTATAAAATGGGTGCACACCCCTACAAGTAGTTCTGCCATGCACACCCCTACAAGTCTAATTAATTTTAAAAATCTAAAAGGTTAAGTTAGATAATTAAACGTAGACACAACCTCCCAAAATCGTCTCTGTACCGTAATTATGTGCGATAAATGGAAACTAATTTCTGTACTTCCAATAAATACACCCTTTTAATAAAATATGTACCAATAAACTCCAATAAAATATGTACAAATAACGTAGCCTACTAGGTTATACGTTCTAAATTGGAAGTACCGATAGGTTTTAATTCGAATAAATACAGCCTTTAATGTATATACAGCCTTTTATCCATACAATAAATACAGCCTTTGAATGTACACTAACAAAGGAAATTTTTGTTAAATCTAATTAATTTTAAAAATCTAAAAGGTTAAGTTACACTGTTAAACGTAGACCCAACCTCCAAAAATCGTCTGTGTACTGTAATTATGTGCGATAAATGGAAACTAATTTCTGTACTTCCAATAAATACACCCTTTTAATAAAATATGTGCCAATAAACCCCAATAAAATATGCAAATAGGTTATGGTCTACGTTCTAAACTGGAACTAGGTTTTAATACCGGTACTTCGAATAAATACAGCCTTTAATGTTATGTACAGCTGCCTTGTATCCATACAATAATTTAATGTACACTAACAAAGGAAATTTTTGTTAAATCTAATTAATATTAAAAATCTAAAAGGTTAAGTTGCATTGTTAAACCTAGACACAACCTCCAAAAATCATCTGTGTACCGTAATTATGTGCGATAAATGGAAAATAATTTCTGTACTACCAGTAAATTCACCCTTTTATTGTACACTAACAAAATAATTTTTATTTAAGTTACATTGTCGTACATAACCTCGATAACCTGGCATTAGTTACTTGTGAAGAAAACAGTTCTAATACACATCGGACACGGAAAAGCAGAACAAACGTGGAGACGGAAGTTGCTTTGGCCGCAGGGGTCCTTCACTGTTTCCTGCGGCCAAAGACAACTTCCGTCTCCACGTTTGTTTTTTTTCCGTGTTCGATGTGTACTAGAACTGTTTTCATCACAAGTAACTAATGCCAGTGTATGGAGGTTATATAGACAATGTAACTTAAATAAAATTTACTTTGTTAGTGTACAATAAAAGGGTGTATTTACTGGAAGTACAGAAATAATTTTCCATTTATCGCACATAATTACGGTACACAGACGATTTTTGGAGGTTGTGTCTACGTTTAACAATGCAACTTAACCTTTTAGATTTTTAAAATTAATTAGATTTAACAAAAATTTCCTTTGTTAGTGTACATTAAATTATTGTATGCATACAAGGCTGCTGTACATAACATTAAAGGCTGTATTTATTCGAAGTACCGGAATTAAAACCTAGTTCCAATTTAGAACGTAGACCTATAACCTATTTGCATATTTTATTGGGGTTTATTGGCACATATTTTATTAAAAGGGTGTATTTATTGGAAGTACAGAAATTATTTTCCATTTATCGCACATAACTACGGTACACAGACGATTTTTGGAGGTTGTGTCTACGTTTAACAATGCAACTTGACCTTTTAGATTTTTAAAATTAATTAGATTTAACAAAAATTTCCTTTGTTAGTGTACATTCAAAGGCTGTATTTATTGTATGAATAAAAGGCTGTATATACATTAAAGGCTGTATTTATTCGAATTAAAACCTATCGGTACTTCCAATTTAGAACGTATAACCTAGTAGGCTACGTTATTCGTACATACAGTATTTTATTGGAGTTTATTGGTACATATTTTATTAAAAGGGTGTATTTATTGGAAGTACAGAAATTAGTTTCCATTTATCGCACATAATTACGGTACAGAGATTTTGGGAGGTTGTGTCTACGTTTAATTATCTAACTTAACCTTTTAGATTTTTAAAATTAATTAGACTTGTAGGGGTGTGCATGGCAGAACTACTTGTGCACCCACTTTATAATCATATTTTTGGTAACACTGAGAACTTTAAGCCTTCTTTTATGCTTAAACAAATTATATATACACTTAATTATAGAAAAGCAAAAAGCAAATATGTAATTCAAAAGACTAATTTGCTCTAATAAACACATGCTGAAGTTAAAAACAAAAGAGTTTTTACTTGCCTAACTAATCATTAGTTACTAATGTGACAGTTGGAGCTGCTTTTTCTGCAAAAGCTGGGGTATGTTGGATTCAAGAGTGGTTAAATTAAGTCATAAATCTGAGTGTGCGTCAAGTCTATTTGTGTGCTTGCTTTTCACTTGAGATGAAAATCCCATTTCACTCAAGAATGAGGTGGTGAATGGGATGAGCAACTCCGAAAGTTCAGGATATTCATCTCTTAAAGATATCCAGAACTTTGTTAAGTCAGAATCTAAAAGTTTATGGATTTTGTTGTCCATGACATGTCTCATGTTATCACTAACTATACAAAATAATTTACTAAAAATTTAGTTTTAATCCCAGCATCACAGATGATATCACACAATTGCTCATTTAGTTTTACTGACATGTTAGAACTTTCAAAATACAAGAATGGGTCTTGAATCCAATTGAATTCACTGTATCCCTCTGGGAAGCAACTTTCAATCTGGTTATAGAGATTTAAACATCAGAGCTGGTAAAAAACAATGGTAGAGCATGAATAACAAAAATGTACAGTTTAGACTATGTACAAAACAGGTTGAATTTAAATTGTTAAAATGATATATCTTAGTTATTTACATGTAGTAGCTTTTTAAGACACAGTAAATAAATTTCCGAACCTGACTTTGCAACCCACCAAATGCCCTCTCGGGACCCTGCAGTGGCTCATGCCCAATAGGTTAAGAAATGCTGAACTAAAGGCATGTTTGTGGAGTGAAACATAAAAGATAACCCAGACTTCTAAAATGCTCTTAGTGAAATGGGATTTTCAGGAGTGACAACACACTATTTGGTTAACAAGCACATTTTACTAATATTGTAATACCAAGTCAATTAGATAGCTTAAATGTGTAGTACTCTATGTGATGCTGATCACATACTGTTAATCAGCAGCACTGCAGAATATTCTAGAGCCACACTCTTGGCATTCATCTGGAACTTTATCACATTAGCCTGATAATTAGGATGTTGCCACAGCTGAGTTTTAGAAAGTTGGTGTAGTAGGTTGTGCATTCATATAGGATGATATTAGACAGCAGTTTTTAATAAAAGTGACAAATGAGCAATTGTTTACTTGTGTTGTAAACTACTGTGATTTTTTTATTACTGTTTGTAGGCTACAGAGTGTGTCCTGGATAATTATATAAAGAGAACTGTTGTAATATGAGTGTGTTTGTTTTAGCAATTGAGTGTATCTGGTATTCAGTAATTCATTCCACTGTTTTAAGTTCATAATTCTTGTCACTGGTTGTAAGAATATTATTCTCATTAATTTTCCAATTCTATGAAGTCTTCAGTAGTTTTACCACGATGAGACTCAACTTTATCACTGAAGATGCCACATCACTGAATGAGCAAAACTTTTCTTTAATAATCTCAACAAAGCATGGTTATCAGCTGAAAAAAAGTTTTAGTATTAAAAGTTTTGATCACGCAAATCTATAAGGGATACTAAAAAGAAATAACATAATAATTGTATTGGACATAAAGTTATGTCCACAAAACAGATTTTGTTTGAAATAAATAAAACACAATTTGACACAAATATTAATTTTATGAATACTTGTTTGGCACATATTACAGAAGGTTACCATTAAATGAGTTTGCCTAAGTATAAAATTCTTGTCAGATGAAAAACGTGTACAGTCAGGATACTATTTGTTATGTACAATACAAACGATTCACTATGTGTAGCAGTGACACATAAACACTAGACATTGACACTGAATTGTACTTGTTTTGAATGATTCATTGTGTCCTACCTGACCAGAGTACAGGTATTAACCAAGAGATGTTTAGTATACTGCTGTGTAACTGCTACAATGATGAATTATAAGTAGTACTTTTTGTTTTGGTCATCAACCTTGAAAAGGATAATAGAAACTTTGTATACCATGCTTCCAGCAGTTTTACATGATACATTCCTAGCACAAATAAGAAAAGTTTAAATCTGCTGATGATCTAAAGGAGTGATAGTTATTTGCAGACTGACAGGGTTATAAAATAATTCTGAAAGAATTGTTGCTTTTACAATACCATCCTTTATCAAGTGGCTACTCAAATCTGCCAGCTTTTCACAGAAACTGAAGTTTGATTATTAGATCCATCATGATGACCTACTGATGCTCCAAACATTTCAAGAATTCTCCTAGCCTTAAAAAACTAGACTGGCCTCATTGATTGACATGATTAATGTTAAATTTACTTTGGGATACTTCCAAACATAATACAGTTTAAAATAAACAAAAAAAATTGTATTTCTAATTTTTCCAGAACTGTATACACATAATTTGATCTGGATAGAACGTGTATTAAACAATAATACTATTTGATGCAAATAATGAAAATATCCGTGTGGAGAACTATACATGACTTCCATGTTTTAAGATTTATATTTAAAATCGTTTTAGAAATGAAATATTTCTACAGAAACTACTTCTATCTTCAGCCTCAACCACAGAAAACACACACACACACACACACACACACACACACACACACACACACACACACACACACACACACACACACACACACACACACACACACACAGAATTCCTTTTTTCTTTATTTAATTTGAATTCAGAGTATTGGCACATATTTTATTAAAAGGGTGTATTTATTGGAAGTACAGAAATTAGTTTCCATTTATTGCACATAATTACGGTACACAGACGATTTTTGGAGGTTGTGTCTACGTTTAACAATGTAACTTAACCTTTTAGATTTTTAAAATTAATTAGATTTAACAAAAATTTCCTTGTTAGTGTACATTCAAAGGCAGTATTTATTGTATGGATAAAAGGCTGTATATACATTAAAGGCTGTATTTATTCGAATTAAAACCTATCCATACTTCCAATTTAGAACGTATAACCTAGTAGGCTACGTTATTCGTACATATTTTATTGGAGTTTATTGGTACATATTTTATTAAAAGGGTGTATTTATTGGAAGTACAGAAATTAGTTTCCATTTATCGCACATAATTACGGTACAGAGACGTTTTTGGGAGGTTGTGTCTACGTTTAATTATCTAACTTAGATAGTAGGCTTCGTAATTGGTGCATATTTTATTGGGGTTTACTGGCACATATTTTATTAAAAGGGTGTATTTATTGGAAGTACAGAAATTAGTTTCCATTTATCGCACATAATTACGGTACAGAGACGATTTTGGGAGGGTGTGTCAACGTTTAATTATCTAACTTAACCTTTTAGATTTTTAAAATTAATTAGACTTAACAAACATTTCCTTACTTAGTGTACATTCAAAGGCTGTATTTATTGTATGTATAAAAGGCTGTATTTATTCGAAGTACCGGAATTAAAACCTACTTCCAATTTAGAACACAGTACAATCTAACGTAGGCCTATAACCAAACAAGTACATTATAACGAAATCCAAGACATTAAAATCCTTTTTTCAACATAATGCAATAAAAAGCAATGTGCAGTTTCTGTTAACACCCAAATGATTAAGTATTAATAATGGGTTAGAGTGGAATACTGTTAGCCAATTCATTTGTAATAGCTAAAATTGCCAAATTATTAAGCCTTTCTTGGTAGGTAGTGCTTCTCTGCCAAGTTTTCAGTGAATTCGCTATACTGCTCAAAGATTTTTCAGGAGACAAAACTGTAACTGGAATAGTACAGAAAAGCCTATAGGCAAGACAGAAGTTCACAAATACAGTTTGAAGGTTTTTGGAGTAGGCTTAGTGGATTCTTTTCTGATTCAAACTCTGTTTTATAAATGTTCTTCAAGTGTAATATTTCTTCAAATAGATCCATTGCCAATTCCTTTTTAAACTTGCTAATGAGAACTTTTACTTTCAATTCTAATTCATCATTTTCCATGTCCGTAAAGTTCAATACTGGTGGAAACAAGTCACGAATTGAACTAATTGCAGTGAATCGTGTTTTTATGTTGCCCATTACAAACTCTAATACTGGGTACATGACTGAGGTTTTAAATTTATTTTCTTGATCTTTGTTTACTGAAAAATCACTATTGGATTGATCTGTACTTTTTTTCCACCTTTTGGGAGATTCAGGAGGAACTTTTATTAGTTCTTTTGCAATTAAGTTTGGTTCTTCAATTATGCTGTCTGGGTTATCACGCAACAATTTCAATTCTGTCAGAAAATCTTCCACTAGAGTTATTTCAACGAGTATGATTCCTTTGCTTTGAATAACAACATTTTTTTAGTCAATATATGAAAGCACTTTGAACCAAAATGATGCCAACATTAAGCTCTTTGTGGAATTGAAATATTTCTTAAACCCTAATATGATGTTGTAGGCAGAGGGAGTTAGACTAGAAGACATCTCTTCTAAAGTATATCCAACAATTTATGTACTCCTGGGTAGTGCTTAACTATCGGTTTGACAGCTTGGATCCTCTCACTTCATCTTGTTTCAGGGAAGCTCTGCAGTGATAAAGGAATGTGCTTTTTCAAAACTTCCCAACATTTTTCTCTAGGGCTGCTAGAGAAAAATGAGTAAAGACTTGCAACATGCCCGAAAAATGTCATCACATCTGCATTGAGTTTTGCAGCATTAACACCCACATGTTTCAAGGAATGCGCCCCACATGGTAAAAATATTATGGATTCGTTCTTTTCAAGAATTCTACTTCCAATTTAGAACCCAGTACAATCTAACGTATAACCAAAGAAGCACATTAAAATCCTTTTTTCAACATAATGCAATAAAAAGCAATGTGCAGTTTCTGTTAACACGCAAATGATTAAGTATTAATAATGGGTTAGAGTGGAATTTAATAATTACAAATTTTGTGGACTTGTGAAATTAGTAACACTATGTACTAATGTGTGATTATCAGTTGAATTTCTGAATTCCTTTGATTCATTAATAAATTTTACTAATTTGTTTCTTTATGTCTATTTAATGATTTCTTATTAGTTTTTAATCTCTGTGTTTTCATTATTCGTTTGTAAATTCTTGGATTTTGTTGACCATGACATGTCCATTGATTAACTAATTATCATTAAAACACACAGAGGACTGATCTTCTTTTGCAAGATCACAAATATGTTTCAAGACCATTTGCAGGTCAGGCATTGTTCTGTCTGTTCACTTTCTGAAAGTGGTTGAGGAGCAAGGGCAAAGATGTCTCCATTAAAACACACCACTAGCACGCACACAATTCCTTTTTTTCTTTATTTAATTTGAATTCTGTATTAGAACAAATGTTTTCAGAGTTTACAAGTTTTTTTTTTTAATTTCTTGGATCAAACAATGTACAATGTTTGATTCGTTCTTGTATTCCATATTTCCAGCAGTTTTACATGATACATTCCTAGCACGAATAAGAAAAGTTTAAATCTGCTGATGATCTAAAGGAGTGATAGTTATTTGCAGACTGACAGGGTTATAAAATAATTCTGAAAGAATTGTTGCTTTTACAATACCATCCTTTATCAAGTGGCTACTCAAATCTGCCAGCTTTTCACAGAAACTGCAGTTTGATTATTAGATCCATCATGATGACCTAGTGATGCTCCAAACATTTCAAGGATTCTCCTAGCCTTAAAAAACTGGACTGGCCTCATTTATTGACATGATTAATGTTAAATTTACTTTGGGATACTTCCAAACATAATACAGTTTAAAATAAACAAAAAAATTGTATTTCTAATTTTTCCAGAACTGTATACACATAATTTGATCTGGATAGAACGTGTATTAAACAATACTATTTGATGCAAATAATTAAAATATCGGTGTGGAGAACCATACATGACTTCCATGTTTTAAGGTTTATATTTAAAATCGTTTTAGAAATGAAATATTTCTACAGAAACTACTTCTATCTTCAGCCTCAACCACAGAATTGTGGTCACTAACATCTACCACCTCACATTAGGGCACTTGATTTTCACTGATGATGGCAGTCGATGGCACTTCCGAAACGTCTGGTTTTGCAGAATACATTGGACCACGGCCAAACAGCCTGGAAAGGAATTTTATCAACAAACTACTTCATTGTTGCCGATAATGTAGTACACATATAAAAAATTATCCCCTCCCCTTCACCTATCATTTTAAATTATAGAAAATTATCCCCTCCCCCTTCAACTTCCCCCTACCCCTTTTCATTTATCGATATTTCATCTACCTTTCTAGAGTGGATTATTATGACCTTTTCAGGATACTTTATTTATCAAAATTAAGTACTTTACTCTTGTTAAAACATAAAACGTTGCAGGTAAACTACCCCTTCTCCTTAACCGATCTTCACCAAAATCAACAGACCTTGGGTCCTCTACAATATGCAAAAAATTATTTGAATTTGCGGCAATTATCATTCGCCATAGACAAAATTCTATACACAGACATCTTTCAAAAAATTACTTCTTTATGTATTGAGGGTAGTACAATCAGAATCAGCCCTTATCTCGAACACGATTTTTTTCGCCATCCATTTCCTTATGGAACATGGAAGTAAAAACAATATCCTTCTTTTTATAATATGTATTGCACATGTTTTCTAACTCGGGACACTAATTATTAGATAAAATGTTTACCTTCATTTAAGCCAGCTTCCACTCACTGTGTTCTTTCTCAGAGGCCATAACATGTTTTTTTTTTAACGTTGCTGAACATAAATTGATGTTGAATTAAAAATAAAGTAAAGGATTATTACCTGAATTTTGCAACGTGCAAGTTGAAGAATCTATTTAATTATTGCACTTAACTTGATATATGTACTGATTACATTTCAGGATTATTATTTTCAGAAATAATGTTATGTAAACCAGATTTCCCCATATAAAGTTAATTAAAATTCTTTAACGCATAGCATTCAAGTCCTTTATGGTAGTAGATTTATATTACTAAATTTGAATTTACACAAATAATTCACTTTGATTAACCAGAGTTACACACACAAACTTAAGGCTAGGAGAATCCTTGAAATGTTTGGAGCATCAGTAGGTCATCATGATGGATCTAATAATCAAACTTCAGTTTCTGTGAAAAGCTGGCAGATTTGAGTAGCCACTTGATAAAGGATGGTATTGTAAAAGCAACAATTCTTTCAGAATTATTTTATAACCCTGTCAGTCTGCAAATAACTATCACTCCTTTAGATCATCAGCAGATTTAAACTTTTCTTATTTGTGCTAGGAATGTATCATGTAAAACTGCTGGAAGCATGGTATACAAAGTTTCTATTATCCTTTTCAAGGTTGATGACCAAAACAAAAAGTACTACTTATAATTCATCATTGTAGCAGTTACACAGCAGTATACTAAACATCTCTTGGTTAATACCTGTACTCTGGTCAGGTAGGACACAATGAATCATTCAAAACAAGTACAATTCAGTGTCAATGTCTAGTGTTTATGTGTCACTGCTACCCATAGTGAATCATTTGTATTGTACATAACAAATAGTATTCTGACTGTACACGTTTTTCATCTGACAAGAATTTTATACTTAGGCAAACTCATTTAATGGTGTAACCTTCTGTAATATGTGCCAAACAAGTATTCATAAAATTAATATTTGTGTCAAATTGTGTTTTATTTATTTCAAACAAAATCTGTTTTGTGGACATAACTTTATGTCCAATACAATTATTATGTTATTTCTTTTTAGTATCCCTTATAGATTTGCGTGATCAAAACTTTTAATACTAAAATTTTTTTCAGCTGATAACCATGCTTTGTTGAGATTATTAAAGAAAAGTTTTGCTCATTCAGTGATGTGGCATCTTCAGTGATAAAGTTGAGTCTCATCGTGGTAAAACTACTGAAGACTTCATAGAATTGGAAATTTAATGAGAATAATATTCTTACAACCAGTGACAAGAATTATGAACTTAAAACAGTGGAATGAATTACTGAATACCAGATACTCTCAATTGCTAAAACAAACACACTTATATTACAACAGTTCTCTTTATATAATTATCCAGGACACACTGTATAGCCTACAAACAGTAATAAAAAAATCACAATAGTTTACAACACAAGTAAACAATTGATCATTTGTCACTTTTATTAAAAACTGTTGTCTAATATCATCCTATATGAATGCACAACCTACTACACCAACTTTCTAAAACTCAGCTGGTGGCAACATCCTAATTATCAGGCTAATGTGATAAAGTTCCAGATGAATGCCAAGAGTGTGGCTCTAGAATATTCTGCAGTGCTGCTGATTAACAGTATGTGATCAGCATCACATAGAGTACTACACATTTAAGCTATCTAATTGACTTGGTATTACAATATTAGTAAAATGTGCTTGTTAACCAAATAGTGTGTTGTTACTCCTGAAAATCCCATTTCACTAAGAGCATTTTAGAAGTCTGGGTTATCTTTTATGTTTCACTCCACAAACATGCCTTTAGTTCAGCATTTCTTAACCTATTGGGCATGAGCCACTGCAGGGTCCCGAGAGGGCATTTGGTGGCTTGCAAAGTCAGGTTCGGAAATTTATTTACTGTGTCTTAAAAAGCTACTACATGTAAATAACTAAGATATATCATTTTAACAATTTAAATTCAACCTGTTTTGTACATAGTCTAAACTGTACATTTTTGTTATTCATGCTCTACCATTGTTTTTTACCAGCTCTGATGTTTAACTCTCTATAACCAGATTGAAAGTTGCTTCCCAGAGGGATACAGTGAATTCAATTGGATTCAAGACCCATTCTTGTATTTTGAAAGTTCTAACATGTTGTCAGTAAAACTAAATGAGCAATTGTGTGATATCATCTGTGATGCTGGGATTAAAACTAAATTTTTAGTAAATTATTTTGTATAGTTAGTGATAACATGAGACATGTCATGGACAACAAAATCCATAAACTTTTAGATTCTGACTTAACAAAGTTCTGGATATATTTAAGAGATGAATATCCTGAACTTTCGGAGTTGCTCATCCCATTCACCACCTCATTCTTGAGTGAAATGGGATTTTCATCTCAAGTGAAAAGCAAGCACACAAATAGACTTGACGCACACTCAGATTTATGACTTAATTTAACCACTCTTGAATCCAACATACCCCAGCTTTTGCAGAAAAAGCAGCTCCAACTGTCACATTAGTAACTAATGATTAGTTAGGCAAGTAAAAACTCCTTTGTTTTTAACTTCAGCATGTGTTTATTAGAGCAAATTAGTCTTTTGAAATACATATTTGCTTTTTGCTTTTCTATAATTAAGTGTATATATAATTTGTTTAAGCATAAAAGAAGGCTTAAAGTTCTCAGTGTTACCAAAAATATGATTATAAAGTGGGTGCACAAGTAGTTCTGCCATGCACACCCCTACAAGTCTAATTAATTTTAAAAATCTAAAAGGTTAAGTTAGATAATTAAACGTAGACACAACCTCCCAAAATCGTCTCTGTACCGTAATTATGTGCGATAAATGGAAACTAATTTCTGTACTTCCAATAAATACACCCTTTTAATAAAATATGTACCAATAAACTCCAATAAAATACTGTATGTACGAATAACGTAGCCTACTAGGTTATACGTTCTAAATTGGAAGTACCGATAGGTTTTAATTCGAATAAATACAGCCTTTAATGTATATACAGCCTTTTATCCATACAATAAATACAGCCTTTGAATGTACACTAACAAAGGAAATTTTTGTTAAATCTAATTAATTTTAAAAATCTAAAAGGTTAAGTTGCATTGTTAAACGTAGACACAACCTCCAAAAATCGTCTGTGTACCGTAATTATGTGCGATAAATGGAAAATAATTTCTGTACTTCCAATAAATACACCCTTTTAATAAAATATGTGCCAATAAACCCCAATAAAATATGCAAATAGGTTATAGGTCTACGTTCTAAATTGGAACTAGGTTTTAATTCCGGTACTTCGAATAAATACAGCCTTTAATGTTATGTACAGCAGCCTTGTATGCATACAATAATTTAATGTACACTAACAAAGGAAATTTTTGTTAATCTAATTAATTTTAAAAATCTAAAAGGTTAAGTTGCATTGTTAAACGTAGACACAAGCTCCAAAAATCGTCTGTGTACCGTAATTATGTGCGATAAATGGAAAATTATTTCTGTACTTCCAGTAAATACACCCTTTTATTGTACACTAACAAAGTAAATTTTATTTAAGTTACATTGTCTACATAACCTCCATAAACTGGCTTTAGTTACTTGTGAAGAAAACAGTTCTAGTACACATCGAACACGGGAAAAAAAAATACAAACGTGGAGACGGAAGTTGTCTTTGGCCGCAGGAAACAGTGAAAGACCCCTAAATACTAGTGACTAAATACTAAGCTTATCAGAGGAACAGTAGTATTTTAGGAACACCGGGTTTTTCACTAAATCCTACTACGGGTCTTTCACTAACTTAAAATCCTTTTTTAACATAATGTAATAAAAAGCAATGTGCAGTGTCTGTTAACACGCAAATGATTAAATATTAATAATGGGTTAGAGTGGAATTTAATGTTACTATTAGTAACACAACACGTTACACTAACTCAAAAGAATTTATTGTTTTCAGTTTAAGAAACATGCTTTACATTAATATGTGTACGCTTACTATATTGAAATCCAATGTTCACTATCCAATAATTCCAAATTTTGTGGACTTGTGAAATTAGTAACACTATGTACTAATGTGTGATTATCAGTTGAATTTCTGAATTCCTTTGATTCATTAATAAATTTTACTAATTTGTTTCTTTATGTCTATTTAATGATTTCTTATTAGTTTTAATCTTTGTGTTTTCATTATTCATTTGTAAATTCTTGGATTTTGTTGTCCATGACATGTCCATTGATTAACTAATTATGATTAAAACACATAGAGGACTGATCTTCTTTTGCAAGATCACAAGTATGTTTCAAGACCATTTGCAGGTCAGGTATTGTTCTGTCTGTTCACTTTCTAAAAGTGGTTGAGGAGCAAGGGGGAAGATGTCTCCATTAAAACACACACACTAGCACGCACACAATTCCTTTTTTTCTTTATTTAATTTGAATTCTGTATTAGAACAAATGTTTTCAGAGTTTACAAGTTTTTTTTTTTTAATTTCTTGGATCAAACAATGTACAATGTTTGATTTGTTCTTGTATTCCATACTTCCAGCAGTTTTACATGATACATTCCTAGCACGAATAAGAAAAGTTTAAATCTGCTGATGATCTAAAGGAGTGATAGTTATTTGCAGACTGACAGGGTTATAAAATAATTCTGAAAGAATTGTTGCTTTTACAATACCATCCTTTATCAAGTGACTACTCAAATCTGCCAGTTTTTCACAGAAACTGAAGTTTGATGATTAGATCCATCATGATGACCTAGTGATGCTCCAAACATTTCAAGGATTCTCCTAGCCTTAAAAAACTGGACTGGCCTCATTGATTGACATGATTAATGTTAAATTTACTTTGGGATACTTCCAAACATAATACAGTTTACAATAAACAAAAAAAATGTTATGCCTGTCTAATTTTTCCAGAACTGTATACACATAATTTGATCTGGATAGAACATTTATTAAACAATAATACTATTTGATGCAAATAATTAAAATATCGGTGTGGAGAACCATACATGATTTCCATGTTTTAAGATTTATATTTAAAATCATTTTAGAAATGAAATATTTCTACAGAAACTACTTCTATCGTCAGCCTCAACCACAGAATTGTGGTCACTAACATATACCACCTCACGTTAGCTCACTTGATTTTCACTGATGATGGCAGTCGATGGTACTTCCAAAACGTCTGGTTTTGCAGAAAACATTGAACCACGGCCAAACAGCCTGGGAAGGAATTTTATCAACAAACTACTTCTTTGTTGCTGATAACGTAGTACACATATAAAAAATTATCCCCTCCTCTTCACCTATCATTTTCATTTATAGAAAATTATCCCCTCCCCCTTCAACTTCCCCCTACCCCTTTTCATTTATCGATATTTCATCTACCTTTCTACAGTGGATTATTATGAACTTTTCAGGATACTGTATTTATCAAAATTAAGTACTTTACTCTTGTTAAAACATAAAACGTAGCTGGTAAACTACCCCTTCTCCTTAACCGATCTTCACCAAAATCAACAGACCTTGAGTCCTCTACAATATGCAAAAAAGTATTTGAATTTGCGGCAGTTATCATTCGCCATAGACAAAATTTTACACACAGACATCTTTCAAAAAATGACTTCTTTATGTTTTGAGGGTAGTACAATCAGAATCAGCCCTTATCTCGAACACGATTTTTTTTGCCATCCATTTCCTTATGGAACATGAAAGTAGAAACAATATCCTTCTTTTTATAATATGTATTGCACATGTTTTCTAACACGGGACACTAATTATTAGATAAAATGTTTACCTTCATTTAAGCCAGCTTCCACTCACTGTGTACTTTCTCAGAGGCCATAACATGTTATTTTTAACGTTGCCGAACATAAATTGATGTTGAATTAAAAATAAAGTAAAGGCTTAGCACCTGAAGTTTGCAACGTGCAAGTTGAAGAATCTATTTAATTATTGCACTTAACTTGATATAAGTACTGATTACATTTCAGGATTATTATTTTCAGAAATAATGAATGTAAACCAGATTTACCCATATAAAGTTAATTAAAATTCTTTAACGCATAGCATTCCAGGCCTTTACGGTAGTAGATTTGTATTACTAAAATTGAATTTACACAAATAATTCTCTTTGATTAACCAGAGTTACACACACAAACTAAATGCTGAGTGTCCTCCTAGTGTATAAATTCAGCTAAAACACTATTCCAAAAACTTACCTTGTTACTAGAATATGTGACATGATGAACTTTTCATGTTAAATAGTTTAAATACTTTGTGTTGAGAGTTAAGCAATTTAATAATTTTTATTTATGCAGGCGTATAGCAAAATCTGACCATCGTGAAAAAGGAATAAAGCATTTTGTAATAGCAATTAACTGATTAGTTCCTGCTGTATTACTGACTAATATTACAAGACCAATTTTTGTTTAATTGATAAGATATATTTTAACTGTTTCTTTTGGTGCAATCTGTAAATTCCATGACACACATCCATAAAGGTTTAAAAATATGCTTATTGCAGTTTGATAGGAATACATTCTCAAAAAACTAATACAAATTTGTTATGTCTGATCACACCAGCTATCCTTTCTATTTGAAATGAGCCTTTTATCCAAATTTATTACATAGTATTGTGCCAAGATATATCACTACATTTGTATACTGTAATACAGTAGTGGTAGAATATTATCATTCCACTAATATTACCCTAACATAATAAATGAAAATACATTATATACACATCTTTTGACATAATCATCCTTTCACTTATCACTTTTTGCCTATCAATTTATTTGATGAATATACACTATATTTAACGATTTATGTAAAATACAACAGGTGTTTAACGGACACGTACTATGTGTAGACCTCTTATTTCCCTCCTCGGCTGGTCGAAGCTCAATTGGCACTAGAGTTGGGTATGAAATTATACTATGCACATAGTCTGTCTGTTAGCAGCTAGTGGCATCTATTGACATTCACTCATGTCAAATTACAGAGTCGGTAAAGGATGTTCGAAATTTGAATGTAAACAAATTAATAGTTAAATAATTAATATAATGGAAGTATCACATACATAATGTTTGTAAATGTAATTGTGAAAAAACGATGTAGGGCCTACTTCATATACAGATCAGAAGTAAATGATGAACTACTCTCTTTATGTAATAAGCCTTGTTACTAAACAATATATATTTTTAAAAGCTTCTTATCATATTGAGACGAAATGGAGCAGCATTTGAAACATCTCTTAGGTATAAAAACAACATAACGACCTTTACAAAATTTGCCGCCCGTAGGCAATTGCCTACTTTGCCTATGCATAATTCTGCCTCTGGTGTACATGCTAAATGCTAAAAAATAATTGCAGTATCTAATAAATTATGGTACATATTTAATCATTTATTGAATAATTTGTCATTTATATAATTTTGTTTATTTTTTAATTTCTATAGATACATTTGGTGTGTTTGTTGTAATTTTGTGTTTTACATTATCTTTTGTGATTAAATCATTTGGTATAAAATGTTCCAGATTATAAAATACACCTCACAGTTTTAACATACAATATATATAGTAACACCTCTATACATAGTAACAGGTATATCAATATTGTGACAGTACGAAAGACCTGATATAAAATTATGGTATACAAGGTAGCAAATTATTGTATTTCAATGTTTTTAAATTCATTTCTATGGGTAATACAATTTCCCTGGTTTTTGCCTGCAACGACGCAGTTCCGAGACAACGAAATAATTCCAAGGCCAGCAGTGTACGTGCGAATAAGAACACTTAAAATGGTTACACCAACAAATACCGGCTCTACATACGTCTGTTTCATTGGCCGACAATGCCAAACGTCATTAAAAAAACAATGACGTGCATAAAATACGTAACAAGCAGGGCGTTTATGTAACGAATGAAAAAGAACAATGACGTGTGCACACACATACATACGTAAAAATTGCGTATTGTTCGCCCCAGTCTACACAACACCGCAGCAGCGGTAACACCTTGCTAAAGGCAGCCGGCAATTTATACCGGCCTAGTTGTTTTAAACAGTTCAAAATGTAATCAAAACGTAATTATGTACTAGCCAGGAGAGAACTAAGACAGTGTGCAGTAATTGTTTTTCAAAATTATACTTTAGAGTCAGTGAATACAGTAAAGATGTAACCACGCCACTTTGAGAAAGCAACATGTGAATCCGCTTCTAGAACTTCTAGTCTACAGAATCAGGAAAGTGCAAAACCAAAATTTTACTCAAAGAGCTCTTTACCCAAATTGCAGATATATGTGTATCCAAAAAGTAAATTGAAATTGTAAGTATGAATGAGAGTGAGGAAGTGGGGCGTGTATGATAAATGTCGACATCCAAACGGGGTGTTGGTTTGCGTTTGTTTTAAGAAAATATAATTAAAATCATTTAATAATGAAGCAGCTGCATAGTCAACATATAAAATTTGGTAAACGGACGTTTAAGAAAATATAAAAGAGTTTTATAATCAAAGAGAGTTAATGTAAGTAAAGGCCGCCATTTTGAATTCTTGTCCGGTGTACACATGAAAGAGAATAAACTAATATTGATGTTTAACGATTTCAACTGAACGTATTTTTTATTTCAATGCCTATCTCTGTCAGCAATCACGCTGAGTCGAAACCCTGGACCCTAGGTAATAATAAGAATAATAATAAGATTGAAACAACAGGTTTTTTCAAAGTATGGTAAGTACCATAATTATGGTGTGTGGGACATACGTGTCTGATATAAATAATGTAAACAAAACCAAATATATGTTGTTTGTTATTTCTTTCTCAAAATACATTTATATGAAGATAAAAAAGTGCGTAAAGGTACAATTGTCGACCCGAACGAGGGACATGATTATTTTGCAAAGGTACAATTTGCGCCCGGAACAGTGACAATTTATGTAAAAGTACAATATGCCTGTAATCACAGGTATGGGAAAGTAATGGCAAATCTTGCATAATCTTGTTATCAGTTATTGTTATTATTCGGCTAGTGCTATTAAATTCATATTGGCCCAAAGTGATCACAAATGGAATTTATTGTATTTGTTTACAGTCAACAGTGTAGATTCCAGGTGATGATTTGAGATTTATATAAATTAATTTTCACTCACATGAATGAAGTTGCAACCGTAAAGAAATACAGAATATATTTTCTATGACAGCAGACAAGATGGAACACTTGTATTTTGCCTTTTATGTGTGTACATACATTCAGATATAATTTATTTGGATTGACTCTGCAAGCTTGAAATCAGATAACAATAATGTTTTATATTTTACATTAGTGTATATGTAAAATTATAATCCTCAAAGTATAATATTGAATTAATTGGGATGTTTCGTTAAATTGTTATGATGGTCTCACCGATCATCACATAGTACAGTGGAAACCAAAATAAAACACACTTATGAATTTGCTAATTTAGTTTATTACATTGGTGTTGTTACAGCTTGTTCAGTTTCATTACTTTTTTAATCAGTGTTGTGTTGTGAGTAGCTATGATGGTTGAGTGTTATTGGTACAGAAGAGGATGCTGCAGTTTCTTTTCTTCAAGAAAAAGGTTTGGTTCACAATCCTCGTCAATGTGAACAAGGACACGACATGGTATTAGCCCTTGGGCAGCAACAGCGTTGGTGTTGCAATAAGACGACTTGCCGTGAGTATAAGGTAGTTCGCAAGGGCACATTTTTACCGCTGGGAAAAATAATAAAATTTATTTATTTCTGGTGTGAAGGGCGTGGTAGTTTGAAAAACAGTAAAAATCAACTGGAAATCGGCGTCAACACACACACAGACTGGACGGCTTACTTAAGATATATCTGTGCCGTAACGTCATGAGAAACCCACGGAAAATTGGAGCACCGAATTTAACAGTTGAAATTGACGAGAGTGTGTTTGCCAAGAGAAAAAATAATGTTGGCCGGGTGTATCCACAACAATGGGTATTCGATGGATACTGCCAAGAAACGAAGGAATGCTTTTTGTGTAGTGTGGAAGATAGATCAGCAGCTACCCTCCTACCTCTCATAGTGGCAAATACTGAACCAGGGTCTACTATAATGTCAGATGAGTGCCGTTCGTACCGTCAAATTGTTAATTTGCCACAACAGTACAGTAATTTGACTGTAAACCATAGTTATAACTTTGTGGATCCTGAAACTGGAGCGCATACACAAGGCGTAGAAAGCATGTGACAGATCTGTAAACACCGAAACATGATTGAATGTGGTACGAGAAGGGAACGCTTAGATTCCTATTTAAGTGAGTTCATATGGAGGTCCGCAGAGGTCCAGAATATCTTTCCAGGTGATGTATCGAGAAGCGTATAGAGTCACCTCCTTACCACTCACGACTACCTGTGGCTAGCTGGTGTTTCTGTAAAAACACAATATTCAACGTCTAACATTTTCTAGATAAAGAAGGAACATGCATTATGGTTAATAAGTTAGTATTATTAAATACACATTTTTAATAGGTTAGTATTACATATCTACCACTTTTTAGATAAAGAAGGAGTTTGCACTACGGTTAATAGCTTATGCTGCAACCCCTCTTTCCTTTTATGTATTTTTTGAATATCAAACAACTTCTTTAATTTTAATTAATTGTTTTTGAAAGAGAAGTCACAAGTCAATTAGGACTAGGCAGGAGCCTAGGGAAGCAAAAATTGTGCCGGGTCCAGTGTGACGGGACTTGCAATGAACTCCGCCGTAATGCAACAATAACAGATTTATTGTATTCCTAGAATTCATACATGTGTACCTCATAACAAGTGTGTATAAAATTAAGTGTACATCATAACAAATGTGTATAAATGTGTACAAGGTAAATATATATACATATATAAAAATATAAAAATGGTACATCATAACAAGTGTATATAAAATCAAGTGTACATCAGAACAAGCGTGTATAAATGTGTACAAGGTAAATATACATACATATATATATAAATATAAAATTCTCCCCCATCTTGTGTCTAGCTAGACACGGACAACATGACACACACAGAAACCCAAGGCACACAAACTCACAATTACATTAATTCTAACACGACTGCCCCTGGAATGCACCCGCCCTGCAGGCAGTGTAACTACAATATTCATAACCCAGCAGTGATAACATATTCGCCCATCAACAGCCCGTTTTGTAGAATTACATAAAAGCCAAAACCCCAGAAAGGATGATAATAATTCATGACGCATAAATAAAACCGGACCGCCCATTTGTCTAGCATTCCACTGATCAATGACCCCTCACGAGCGTATGAACCTTAAGTTCCTTTCACAGTATTAAATAAAAATTGACAGAACTACATCACCTGATTTCACACAGTGATTATAGAATTCTAAACGGTTATTTTACTTCACAAATTCCGAAGGAATCAAAAATCCTTATGTACCTTAACAATCAGAAATTCATCACTCGAGGCTTTACAATTTCAGAAAATTTTGACAATATATGTTTTACCAAAAATAATGAGTACATGTTTTATAGTTAAAGAAAATTAAACAGCAGATACTACCAGTGAAAGTCAATCAATATGTGTTTTGCCAGTTAAGAAAAACAATCAGTATAGCCCTTGTGCAAGGAGCAAAATCAACTAATATATTTCCAGAAAAATAGCAAATTATTTCTATTAACCCCGAATGGCTATATACATATAATAAAAATAAAAAAAACAATAAGGTGGTGGTGCTCTAGCATCTGTGGCAGCGCGCCAGCATGTAGTTGACAAAATTTGACCGGCCTCCAACCTGTCTGAGGTTGCACCAGCATGAGTCAGAGAAAAACTAAGTCCCCTTTTTAAACCCCAGAAAACGTCAAAAAAAAAAAACCAGGAAAACCCCCAGCCCTTAAATGTGAACCCATAGTGAAGTTAAAATATATTCATCTCTTTTCCAGCCGGAACTGAGATACTAACCTGTTCAATACATTTTGTAAAAACTAAAATGACAATGATGAGCAAACTGTACAATGTGCAAGTGTGAAAATATCTCTGGCACGCTCCCCCAGTGCATCACCCACTTACAGGCAGTGCACTTAGCGTTATGTAATTCAATTATAAAAAAGTGTACTTGAATTTAACTAGTAAAGTTCTGAGTCATGAACAGCGGCTTCCCATTCTAGCAGAGAGTCTGCACACGTGGGCCCATGGACGCAATGATATTTGATAAGAAAATAATAGAGTGCATATCACCTTATCACAGCTGGCAAGTGTTACATTGAGAACGAGTCACCATCTCCCTCTTCAGACAGGATCTTGTTCATGGTTCACGGCTTAGGCAGGTGTACGGCCATCAGCAAGCCAGGTATCCGGCTTAGTTCAAGAACCCTGTTCATTCAAATAAATTAGAGAGAACTGTTCGCTAAAAATGTACACCCGAGTTAAGGTAATTAACCTCCAAACGGGCCGCCAACTAACTCTCAATAAAAGCACAAGTTTCATAAATAAGGTTTTTCCAATCAGCTTAACGGGTAGAAAATCAGCCATGGAATAAGTAAATTTGAATAATGACCAGACTTTATTAAACGTGGCGTAATATGAAGTTATCAGTTTACTGGCCACATGCCTCGACAAAACTTTTCAGGTTAACCCGCCACGTGATGAGTGATAATCGTAATTTGACCAAAAATTCAACTGCAAGGCACTCACAGCATTAAGAATGTTTTAACATTAATAAAAATTCATCTAAGGAAGTTCACACAAAGAAACTCTCTACTGTTCAGTCAATTAAATAACTCCCCGACAGTCTATTGCATGCCTGAACAGTTCATACCCTGTCTACGCACTAAGTTTTGGCCTTTAATATTTTAATGTTGTACACCTTTATCATGACAGTGACACTTGAAAAACTTCTCACACTATTACAGAAAATAATAAAAGGAGCATGGGCTATATTCTGAGCGTTAAGTAAATCAGTGAATAATGAGTTTCTCTTAATACAAAACTTGTCGGGCCGCACACACATAATTACGTATTTTATACGGTTGCATATTGTTATTAATTATCCCCATATATATATATAATTACTTATAAAGACAAAAATAATGAAATTCTTACCGGGAGTCGTTTAAGCCTTAGCCAACCATGAAGATGGATACAAACTGCGTCGTAATCGTTTGAAGAGAGAGCGAAGCTGATGTATCTCGGAGCGAAGCAAGGAGTCCTCTGCCGTTAACAACGGAGAGACTGCTCCCCTATTCTACGAGTTACGCGCGCAGCCGTAACCGAGGCGAACAAAGGTCGCCCGCATTAGCTCTACTTTACAATCAGACCAAATGTTTCTGAAACCTTTTCAAACGGCCGGATTAACACCGGCACACCCCCACCCCGAAAGGGCAACCCGGTTGCCCCACTCTGAAACTCGGGAAAGTACCCTGCAGTGTACCCCCCATCTTAATTACTCCGGCGGACATCGTGGATAAGGTGGCCCGGCGGCACTTGCTCTCAGGAGAATAGAGGCTCAGAAGGGAAGTCGAAAGGGCGGAAAGAAGACATGTAGAGTGTAAGTGTGCGGTTGCTGCATGCTGACCTGATCAGGGCCAGCCCACAGCAAAGAGGGACAGAGAAGAAAGACAAAAGAAAAGTTCGGGAGCTCCCTGAGTTCCGACCTCCTGAGGCTTGTCCACCCAAGCCAGAAGACGATAGCCACCTAAACAGGGCCATCTGCCCCATATAATATACAATACCATTACTGCACGGGCCAAGGGGAAAAGGGGCGATGACAGTCCCCATGATGCGGTGGTCCCCACTGGGGACCCGACGGAAAGCCATGTCAACTGTGACTATGGCACCTATCCAATATATATGTGAGTTTTACATGTGTGCTCCAAGGGCACGCCCAAAACCTACCGCGTCGATGAAGTGCACGTCCGACCTCATCGACGCGACAAGTTTCTCTCCTCTCTCTAACTCCTTTTTTTTTTTTTTTTTTTTTTTTTTTTTTTTTTTTTTTTCTAGGTAAGGTTATGAAAATCGGAAGGTGGATGGTCAAGGATGATTAAACGGTCATGGGCAGGGACTGAAGGTAAGGACATGGCTCCCTCCGGACCTAAGGACGATTGGAGAAAACCAAGGCTCGCGCGCAGGCAGAGGCGCATCCCTGAAGTAGACGAACCCCACTGGGACTGTGGGGAACCTCTACCCGCTACCATATCATTCTCAATACCGCCCCCGGAGCACACCCTCTTAAAATAGACAACCTCCCCACTCGCACAGAAACCACCATCATTCCCCCCCTTGTCACCCCGTTTACCCTCTTCTACACAGTTTCAATTTTGATATATGTGTAGTAATCTCTTTAGCATCACAACCCGGCTCTTCCAACCGCGCCGTCACCGGTGACGTAAACCCGAGGATACGGTACGGCCCCGACCAACGATAGCATAATTTGGCGGCTCTTTTATCGGCAGCTGAGCTGATCGGGTGGCTCTGGCAGTAGACCAAATCTCCTACCTTAAAGGGATTTGGAATACGCCCCTGATTATACCGACTACGGACGCGCTCGTGCGCACGAAGCAAATTCTTCTGGGCCTCTTTCCACCTATCTGCCGTCCTAATGTCCGGATTACTCGGCAGAAGATCGTCTATGTTCCATAAGTTGGCCAAGGGAAGCGTAGGCGAGAAACCAAACATAACTTCAAAGGGAACGGCCTTATGACTGTCCTGCAGGGCCGTATTGAAAGCTAGCTGTAACCACTTAAGGTTCTGGTCCCAGGTGGTCTGTTGTTCCGCATGATAGGCGATGAGTGCGGACCGGATATTCCTGTTGAATCTCTCCGCGTGGGACGGCTGTGGGTAATAGGGGGAAGTGGTTACATGTTTGATGCCATTGGCGAAGCACATTCGCCGAAAGTCGCCTGAAATAAATTGTGGACCATTGTCCGAGACAATGATGGCCGGAAGACCGAAGTGCTGAAATACATGACTCTGGAGCGCGCTTATGGTCAATCGAGCAGTTGCCTGCCGTAAGGGCAGTAGCCAGGCAAACTTCGAAAAAGCATCCACACAGACAAGTAGGTAAGCATTACCTGACTTGCTACGCGGGAAGGGTCCCACGTAGTCGATGAATAGCTTCTCCATCGGTCTGCTCGCCACATCAGATGACAACAGCCCCAACTTGGTGTTCTGAGCAGGCTTGCTTAAGCCACAGAGATGACATGCCTTCACCCGAGTTGCTATGTCCCTATCCATGCCCTTCCAGATGAAGTTTTTCCTAATACTGGAAATGGTCTTCGAAATCCCCTTATGTCCACCTACCGGAGAATTGTGATAGTAGCTGGAAACCATGGGCACGAGTTTGCTAGGCAGCACTATCTTCGGGGCCCGCCCCTTTTTCTCTCTGCAACATAGGACGCCCCTGGACAAGAAGTACGGGACCTGCACGTTACCCTCTTTTAGATTTTGGATGATCGGACCCAACTCTTCATCATCTAACTGATGGGGTAACACATCAGTAAACGCTAAAGGAAAGTCCAGTAAAACAGAACAGGGTTGCTCCGGCTGGGCTTCGCTGGGCTGGGAAAACATACGGGACAAAGCATCTGCAACCACATTTTGAGTTCCCCGAATGTGTTGCACCTTGAATTTAAAGGATGAGATTTTAACCACCCATCGTCCAATCTTACCCAGCTGCCGGGGATGAGCGAGAAGCCAAGAGAGAGCCTGTTTGTCGGTCTCGAGCAGGAACTCAGCGTGTTCCAGAAAACGCCTGAACTTATCTAGAGCGTGTACAACAGCCAAACACTCTAGCTCATAGACTGAAGACTTCCGTTCTTGTTGGGTCAAAGTTCTAGATATGAAGGCCACAGGCTGCCTAGCACCATCAACAACTTGGGACAGAACCGCCCCGAGCGCCACCGAACTCGCGTCCATCTGTAAGATAAACGGTCTCGAGAAGTCTGGCATTCTCAGTACAGGAAGGGAAATAATGGCTTCCTTCAGGGTCTCGAAAGCCTTCTGTTGTTTCTCCCCCCATACAAATTTGGCGCCCTTTTTCCGGAGTTCATTCAGAGGTGCCGCAATCTCCGCCGCGTTGGGGATGAAACGCCGATAGAAATTGACCATCCCCACAAATCTCGCGATGCCTTTGGCATCCTTTGGTGGGGGAAAGTCCCTGATTCCCTGTGTTCGCTCAGGATCCACAGTGACACCTCTATGGGAAATCAGGTGGCCCAGAAAAGAAATTTGTGTCTGGGCGAACTTCACCTTTTCGGGATTGACAGTGAGGCCGGCACCCCTCAACCTGCACATCACCTCTTCAAGATGACCCAAATGCTCCTCGTACCCCTTGCTGTACACCAGCAAGTCATCAAGATAATTAAAAACGTACTTGAACTTGACATCGTGAAAAACGGTGTCAAGCAAACGGGTGAGTGTTTGGGCCCCTACCGCTAGACCCATAGGAACCCTAGTATACTGATAGAGGTTCCACGGAACACAGAATGCCGTGTAGGGCCTACTTTCTTTCGTCAAGGGAATCTGGTGATATGCAGAGTTGAGGTCAATGATGGTAAAATACCTCGCCTCACTGAACCAATCGAACGCGGAATGAAGGTCAGGAAGTGGGACCGAATCTACCTCGATGTTAGCATTCAGCTTGCGGTAGTCGATGACCATCCTGTGCTTACCTCCAGGCTTGGGCACTAGGAACGCTGGACTGGCATAACTGGACTGAGAAGGTTCAATCACCCCTTGATCTAATAATTCTTGAACCTTCTCCCTCAAGATGCTCATCTTCGGAGGGGCAAACTTATAAGGGTGGGAGCACACCACCTTGGAGTCCGTTAGGCGGATCTTATACTCCAAGAGATGTGTGAGCCCAAGGGCCGGAGTTAATACAGTGGGGAAACGCTCACACAACTGATCTAAAGCGGACCGCTGGGACTGGGAGAGGTGGTCTCTAGATGTGTCGGGGCACTTAACCTCTTGGATATCTTGCCTGGTCCCCTGATATCCAAGGAACGGGATTACAACTCCCCGATTGAATTTAAAATAACATTGGTGCTCTTGGATGTCAATAACGAGACCACTTTTGCAGATGAAATCGGCACCAATAATGCATTCAACTCCCAGAGCAGGAGAAACCAGAAAGCTCCACACCCAAGAAAATCCCTCGATTTTAAACTTGAATGAAACTACCCGGGAAATGGGCAGAATTTCCTGGGATGCCATCCAGCACACTACGGAAGACTGTTCTGACCGTTTAATTAAACCCTGTCGTTCAAGGTCCTCGCACACTTGAAACCCCCCTTTATTTTTCTAAGTTTTTTTTTGTAATTTTTTTGAATCTTTATTTTATTTAATTTTATTTTTATTAAGTTTTTTTTTGTAAAGGGGAGAGACATCATATTTAGAACTAGGTGGAAAACCTAGAGGAAGCAAAAGTGTGCAAGGCCCAATTACAATTACAGACATGTCCCCCCAGGTGAATGACAGGACTTGCAAATGAAAAAGTCTTTTAACCAACAAGCGTATGCTTTATTAAGCCTGCAAAATGTTACATAAAATGACAAGTTCTCGATTGTATAAGCACACAATTAATGGCAGGATTATATATATATATATATATATGTATATCAATTAATATTCATAATGTCAAAAATGTAAGTGAATTTGATATTAACATAATTGCAAAATTCCTGCCTGATTATGTATGAGTCAATGGTAGCAATAATCTCATTCATAAAAGCAATTCACCAATCCATAAGTGTTGTATAGTTACAAATAGGCTAGCCTTTTGACTTGGTAAGCACATTTATGGTTTTCTAATTTCATAACATATTCCCCAGCAAAATATATTAAGATTACACACATAAGCACATACACAACATAAATAACACAACATCCCTCATTTCAGAACTAACTCCCTCATAAACCCATTTCAACTACCGTAAATGAATGCACCACAATATGTATATACATGTGCAAATATAAATGACAGGGTAATCTGATAATCACAGCTCCTAAGCATAGATTTGCCTTGGTAATTAACAGCAGAGAATGTAAGTGACCGCCCCAAGACTCAACATACTAAACGACCCTGACTTTAATCATAAAAGCGCTAAGTAAATGTGAGAAAGAAAATAGTTTCTCAAGTAAAGCATCAGACAGCCCCCGTTACGTGATTAAAACTCAGCCATGACCGGATGACATGAGAGCACAAGATAATTAACTCCCTAATGGTCTTAATTAGATGAAAAGTTAGAACTTACAGCAAACTGCGGATATGTGTGTATGTGTGTAATTTCTTACACATTATAAACAGTTATAAGAGATTTCATTAGGTCTACTGCTGTAATGTTCACACATGCAGTAACATAATTGAACATGAGAGTTTGTGCTAGAGTATAACAGTTAAAACTTCACGAGTGAGCTTCTGGGAGCTTCCGTGCATTCACCCTGTCGTTGAGAGAGAAATAGATAATAAGAATGTTCCCACCTGGATTGTCCGGTGTACTTAGTCAATATTGGCGCTGATCAGTAATGTAATGGTCGTATCACAAGTCCTGGGGGCAGCTTAGCGTTGGAAGAGTGTTCGAACAGTTGTTCTCGACTGACGGCAATCGTGGCTAGAAGATCGTCTCTGCCAGTAGGGTGGACTGTTGTTCGTCACACCCGACACCCATCTCGCCTTTGTTCGAGCACCTGTGACATGTAATAGGTTGTAGAGGGTGTCATAAGAAAAAATACGCCACATAGGCCGTCCACATTAAATTCCAACACCAACTTTAAACATCAACAGCGCACACTCGCACATCGCCACTAATTCATATTAATCGGTATTAAGCTCCCCAGCTGTGACTTATTTCGCTCATCTACCAATTATTTTTTAAGTATGTCGTTGAAATATTCAAATTACGTATTAATTACGTATTTCATAATTATTTATAACACCAAACACAGCTGAGTGCAAGATGCATTAGTATTTTCTTTATTGAAGTCAATTTGACCCACAACATTTACATTCATATTAATTTAATTTTGTAATTGCGTTAACGCCCACATTGAAAACTGCACTACACGCACACACACAAGTATAGTCTATAATAGAAGCTGAAACACAAAATATATTTGGGGTTAGAATATTTTTAGAACCCGCTAACTTGTACATACCTGGAGCTATACTTTATTTAGCCAACCATAGCGATAGCCGAGGAAGTCCTGAACAGAAGGTTACCGCCAGTCGAGAGCAGATAACCAGGTTGGAGGACAGAACAGAAATGAGACCGATTCAATGTTTCAGTCTACCCAAGTAAACTCTCGCAGCAGGAATGTACAGAAACAGCTGGACGCGCCAACTGAATTGGGTAGTTGCACTACATCTGTGTGTATAACCGGACGACAACAAACTATCGTGGCCGTGTGGCCGTGCGTGACGTCAGCGCCGCTCGTTTTAAAAATACTTATAATACGCTGCCGAACCCAGTACGGCACACACTTTGGATGAAATGATGGATCTTGCTGATCCGGAGTCAACTAATGCTCTGAGTTGACTCTTCTTCAACTCCAACAGCAAGAAGGGGCATACGGAAGTGGGCCTAGAGATGGTTTGGAGGACCTTGATGCCCAAAGACCTGGGACCTACAACTGGCCTGGAGACGCGTACCTTAGAAGACCCGCGACAGGTAGGGGAAGACCTCCGACATATCTTCCCCTCATTGACCTTTTTCTGAATGACCTTGGGCGCCTTGGGGAGGGACGTTGGACTCGACCCAACCCCGGTACAAAATCGTCTGACGTGGCCCAACCTACCACACCTAAAACAAGTCACATTAGGCGAACGACGGCGCCTCTCGCTACAAGAGTTTATAATTCTATTTTCCTTACCGCATGAGGATGGAACGATTCGCCCCCATGCCTCTCGTGTCTTACCTTATCAGGGTCCACGTACTCACGGGACTCATCAATCCCCTGGACCGTTCTAAAAAACACACATAGCCGTTCGAGGTCCGCAAAACAACGTGGACGATCCGCGAACACCAAACGGGATCTCTCTTGGGGCGTCACCCCTTCTAAAATTCTTCTAACGACATCCCTCTCGGGCAACCCCAACCTCAAAACCCGAGCACATTTACAGATATCCTGCACAAAATCCCCCAACGCCTCTCCGTTGGCCTGTGCACGATAGAACTGGCTAAGTTCCAAACGCTCACGTTGCCGACGGGGTATGAAAGAGTCCAACACCTCCCCATGGAGAGAGTCGATACTGCCACCACGACGCAGAGTGTTGGTGACCAGCCCAGCCAATGAACCCTGGCAGTACGGATATATAACAGACAAGAGGACCTCATCGGACAGCCCCGGAAAATCCGCCAACTCCAGGACGATGTCCAGAAAAACCAACAATTTGCCCTCATCTTCTCCATCCACCACCGGAAGTTTCTGGAGGATGCCGGAAATAGGATTGGGTAGTCTCTGATAACCTACCCCCGCCAGAATCACACGATACACTGAACACAAAACATAACCCACAAAAGCATATTTACAAGAAACAGAAAACCCCAAGTACTGTCCTTCCTTTGAGTAGACCCCCGGGTTCTGTAGCGCTGCGGAGACCTGGCCTATTCTGAACCATTCACATCCACGACGGAAGGAGACAAGAGACAAGCAAGAATACTACACACATAACATCAAACAGCAACTCGACACACACGCCGTACCAACACATAACTCACAACAACCAACTAACAACTGAAAGTCATAATCTGGGAATTAATACTTCGACATCAACCGGACACAAGTCTGTGCCGGTACCGATTTCCGATTGGGCCATACCGCATCCCGTCAATATAACACGCTAAACTCCGACCCCGGATCAACATTCCATCTTCCAGGCCACGCTTGAGACTCCCCGGCCGTACAACCATTACATTTTTCAAACACAAATAACCGCCTCAGTGGTGCGACCCGACTCACAAGTTATGCTACCTCCAACTAGCCTACACGGGCATATATCAAAACTATGTCACAACAATCGCATTAATATTTCCGAGTCTGCAAGCCCCGTCACACACCAGGACCCAAGGGTTCAAGCCTAGAATGAACCACGCTCTCCGCTACCATTTGCAACCCCTCTTTCCTTTTATGTATTTTTTGAATATCAAACAACTTCTTTAATTTTAATTAATTGTTTTTGAAAGAGAAATCACAAGTCAATTAGGACTAGGCAGGAGCCTAGGGAAGCAAAAATTGTGCCGGGTCCAGTGTGACGGGACTTGCAATGAACTCCGCCGTAATGCAACAATAACAGATTTATTGTATTCCTAGAATTCATACATGTGTACCTCATAACAAGTGTGTATAAAATTAAGTGTACATCATAACAAATGTGTATAAATGTGTACAAGGTAAATATATATACATATATAAAAATATAAAAATGGTACATCATAACAAGTGTATATAAAATCAAGTGTACATCAGAACAAGCGTGTATAAATGTGTACAAGGTAAATATACATACATATATATATATAAATATAAAATTCTCCCCCATCTTGTGTCTAGCTAGACACGGACAACATAACACACACAGAAACCCAAGGCACACAAACTCACAATTACATTAATTCTAACACGACTGCCCCTGGAATGCACCCGTCCTGCAGGCAGTGTAACTACAATATTCATAACCCAGCAGTGATAACATATTCGCCCATCAACAGCCCGTTTTGTAGAATTACATAAAAGCCAAAACCCCAGAAAGGATGATAATAATTCATGACGCATAAATAAAACCGGACCGCCCATTTGTCTAGCATTCCACTGATCAATGACCCCTCACGAGCGTATGAACCTTAAGTTCCTTTCACAGTATTAAATAAAAATTGACAGAACTACATCACCTGATTTCACACAGTGATTATAGAATTCTAAACGGTTATTTTACTTCACAAATTCCGAAGGAATCAAAAATCCTTATGTACCTTAACAATCAGAAATTCATCACTCGAGGCTTTACAATTTCAGAAAATTTTGACAATATATGTTTTACCAAAAATAATGAGTACATGTTTTATAGTTAAAGAAAATTAAACAGCAGATACTACCAGTGAAAGTCAATCAATATGTGTTTTGCCAGTTAAGAAAAACAATCAGTATAGCCCTTGTGCAAGGAGCAAAATCAACTAATATATTTCCAGAAAAATAGCAAATTATTTCTATTAACCCCGAATGGCTATATACATATAATAAAAATAAAAAAAACAATAAGGTGGTGGTGCTCTAGCATCTGTGGCAGCGCGCCAGCATGTAGTTGACAAAATTTGACCGGCCTCCAACCTGTCTGAGGTTGCACCAGCATGAGTCAGAGAAAAACTAAGTCCCCTTTTTAAACCCCAGAAAACGTCAAAAAAAAACCCCAGGAAAACCCCCAGCCCTTAAATGTGAACCCATAGTGAAGTTAAAATATATTCATCTCTTTTCCAGCCGGAACAGAGATACTAACCTGTCAATACATTTTGTAAAAACTAAAATGACAATGATGAGCAAACTGTACAATGTGCAAGTGTGAAAATATCTCTGGCACGCTCCCCCAGTGCATCACCCACTTACAGGCAGTGCACTTAGCGTTATGTAATTCAATTATAAAAAAGTGTACTTGAATTTAACTAGTAAAGTTCTGAGTCATGAACAGCGGCTTCCCATTCTAGCAGAGAGTCTGCACACGTGGGCCCATGGACGCAATGATATTTGATAAGAAAATAATAGAGTGCATATCACCTTATCACAGCTGGCAAGTGTTACATTGAGAACGAGTCACCATCTCCCTCTTCAGACAGGATCTTGTTCATGGATCACGGCTTAGGCAGGTGTACGGCCATCAGCAAGCCAGGTATCCGGCTTAGTTCAAGAACCCTGTTCATTCAAATAAATTAGAGAGAACTGTTCGCTAAAAATGTACACCCGAGTTAAGGTAATTAACCTCCAAACGGGCCGCCAACTAACTCTCAATAAAAGCACAAGTTTCATAAATAAGGTTTTTCCAATCAGCTTAACGGGTAGAAAATCAGCCATGGAATAAGTAAATTTGAATAATGACCAGACTTTATTAAACGTGGCGTAATATGAAGTTATCAGTTTACTGGCCACATGCCTCGACAAAACTTTTCAGGTTAACCCGCCACGTGATGAGTGATAATCGTAATTTGACCAAAAATTCAACTGCAAGGCACTCACAGCATTAAGAATGTTTTAACATTAATAAAAATTCATCTAAGGAAGTTCACACAAAGAAACTCTCTACTGTTCAGTCAATTAAATAACTCCCCGACAGTCTATTGCATGCCTGGACAGTTCATACCCTGTCTACGCACTAAGTTTTGGCCTTTAATATTTTAATGTTGTACACCTTTATCATGACAGTGACACTTGCAAAACTTCTCACACTATTACAGAAAATAATAAAAGGAGCATGGGCTATATTCTGAGCGTTAAGTAAATCAGTGAATAATGAGTTTCTCTTAATACAAAACTTGTCGGGCCGCACACACATAATTACGTATTTTATACGGTTGCATATTGTTATTAATTATCCCCATATATATATATAATTACTTATAAAGACAAAAATAATGAAATTCTTACCGGGAGTCGTTTAAGCCTTAGCCAACCATGAAGATGGATACAAACTGCGTCGTAATCGTTTGAAGAGAGAGCGAAGCTGATGTATCTCGGAGCGAAGCAAGGAGTCCTCTGCCGTTAACAACGGAGAGACTGCTCCCCTATTCTACGAGTTACGCGCGCAGCCGTAACCGAGGCGAACAAAGGTCGCCCGCATTAGCTCTACTTTACAATCAGACCAAATGTTTCTGAAACCTTTTCAAACGGCCGGATTAACACCGGCACAATGCTACAAGATACATGTGTTTATTTTAAAAATTAGTACAGTAACATACGACAGGTTACATGAACAATTGCTGGAAGAAACGGAGAATAAACAGTTACAGTGAGGTCAAAAGACGTAGAATTGAGCACTACAGAGTCAATTGGGTTTGTAAAGAAACGTCAAACCCAATGTACTATCATTACACACAATAATGTACTATCTTTACCTAACCAACTACAACACTCATGTAGAGTAGACGTATTATTTAAGAAGTATCTGTGCCTCAACCCAGTACTAACTCCAGTATACTGTAACAGGATCTACTGTTCCACACTGTAAATAAAGAAGTCAGGCAATAATATATATCTATGTGTAACCTGAGGAGATTGGAATGGCTGTTTACTTACCACTTTACCTGGTATTTTGGTCACTTAACCAAATATCGGTATGGAGAACCAACATGACTTCCATGTTCTAAGATTTATATTTAAAATCATTTACGAAATGAAATGTTTCCATAGAAACTACTTCTTTCCACTTATTGCGTCAGCCTTAACCACAGTACTGTAGTCACTAACGTATACCACCACACATTATCGCACTCGATTTTCACTGATGATGGCAGTCGACGGCACTGCGGAAACGTCTGGTTTTGCAGAAAACATTGGACTACAGCCAAACAGCCCGGGAAGGAATTTTAACAACCAACTACTACTTTGTTGCCGATAACGTAGTACACATAAAAATTATCCCTCCCCCTTCAACTATAATTTTCATTTATAGAAAATTACCCCCGCCCCGTTCAACTAGCCTCTTCATTTATAGATATTTCATCTACGTTTCTACAGTGGATTATTAAGATCTTCTTATCAGGATACTTTATATCTAAATTAAGTATTTTAACTGCCCTTTCCCCGTAACCGATCTTCACCAAAATCAATAGGCCTTGAGTATTCTACAACTCAAGTACGTATGTAAAAAATTATTTGATTCTTTTGATTTTACGGCAGTTATCGTTTGCCATAGAAAAAAATCTACAGACACACACACAGACACTTTTCGAAAAATGACTTTTTTTCATGTTTTGAGGGTAGTACAATCAGAATCTGCAATAATCTCGAACACGATTTTTTTTGCCATCACCATACTTCCATTTCCTTAAGGAACATACAACTATTTATTTTTACTTTAATTATATTTATGTTTCTGAAGTAATATTAAATACAATACAATAATTAAAATAAAAGCATATTTTTGTTAAAAAGTATTTTATTTTTATTGAATAATAATAATAACATAAGAATATAGAATAAAGTAATTTGTAAATATATCGTTATACTTCTGACATGTAAAGTAGTATACATCAATAGTCTACTCTCATACAGTATACGAATTTGTTGGAAAATATCAGGCGGGTCATTCCGTGTCAAATCAACCAACGGCCTGGACCTTGACCTCTCAGATTTCTATGATTTTTTGAAATCAATCATACCTACCAACAAACCTACCAAGAATAGTTCAAATTTAAAATTTAATATTTTTCTGACTTTTTGTTTTTGAGTTATAAGCTTTTAAAAATCCAAAAAACGACGGTTTTCGGTCGCGTTTCAATACTTTAAAAATGATATGGTTAAAAAACTATAGCACCTAGAGAGCTCAAATTTGCGGCATTGTTTTCCATTTCCAATGCTCTTTAATTTGGTATATCACATGACTATGTTTACTACATTTTGAATTTTTTTGAAAAACCCCAAAACCTTTTTTTGAAAATCCCAAAATATGTCCTCTTCGATTTTTTTGGAAAAAATATATGTGTTTCCACTACAATTGACTAAATGCATACAAAATTTCAGGATGGGATACAAATGGGTTCTTGTTTAAAAAAATATTTTACTATCAGAGTACACGCTGGTTAGGTGTGAGCTACCTATGTTTATGTACATAAAGGTATGCTACTGTGTACCTAAAAATTAGTTAGATATGTATGTTACAATTTTCCTGCTTCCAGGTTTGTTTTTTTCATCTAGTTTGGTTGATACCTGTAAATAGACATAGGAAAACATTTTTATTTATCTTAAAACTAAAATCATGAATAAAGCTACTAATCTTGAATCTTTCCTAGTTTTTTATTGTAATATCAATGAACAAAAACACCACCTAACCATACTCAAAGCAGATAAAGGTAACATAAACGTCATAATAGAAAAACAGGATTTAAATAACAAATTGAAACATTTTTTACTGAAAACAACATAACCATTTTAAATAAAGACCCCACCCCAAAATATCACAAACAAATAAATAAAATCATAAATAACACAAAACACATAGTCTAACCTGACAACATCAAATATCTAAAACAAATTAAACCAAACCCCCCTACACTGAATGCACTACCAAAATTACACAAACCTAATATCCCCATCAGGCCACTTATAAACAACACACAAGCACCTGCACACAAAATAGCTAGACACTTAGATAAATTAATCAGAAATAACATAAATTTAACAAACAACACCACCGTCAAAAATAATTTAGATCTGGTGAATAAAACTCAACATGTCCACATTCCACACAATTCAACGCTAGCTTCATTTGACATAACAAACCTATACACCAATGTACCCATAAAAGAAACTATAACTACATTAGAACAATTACTAAAAATAAATAACACACCTGAAACACACATAAAAGAGATCATCCATCTCACTAAAATTATCACTGAACAAAATTATTTTTCACACAATAACATGGTTTACACACAAACAGATGGACTACCCATGGGCTCCCCTATATCAGGTATATTAGCCGAAATATTCGTACATACCATAGAACAAGAGCACATATTGAACAATAACAAATACACCAACAAAATAATATATTGGCACAGATATGTTGATGACATTTTACTCCTATACAACAGCAACAAAAGACAAATTGAAAATTTCCACAAATACATTAACACTGTACACCATAAATTAAAATTCACACTCAAATTAGAACAAAACAATAGCATAAACTTCATGGACCTTACAATTACCAAAACAAACAACACACACACATACAAAATATACAGAAAACCCACCACATCAGACATGGTCATACATAACTCATCCAACCACCCAACTCAACACAAACATGCAGCTTTCAACTACAAGCTCCATATGCTCACTTCAATACCCTCATCCAACCACCCAACTCAACACAAACATGCAGCTTTCAACTACAAGCTCCATATGCTCACTTCAATACCCCTAAACACACATGACTACCAAGAAGAACTAAACACAATCAAATATATAGCAGTCAAAAAAGGATACAATCAACACTCAGTATTTAATCCCACTGAAGAAGACGAATACCATGTTGAAACATTTGGGAAATAAAACCAAAAAGTAAGTGTTCACAGTGAAAGTTTATATATATATATATATATATATATATATATATATATATAATACACAAGAAATAGAACTCATCATGAACATAACATGATTATATTACTTCTTATGGTATAAGAATAAGATATTGGTTTTTTGTTTAATATCCACTTGTAAAGGAAAAAATACAGCAGATAATTATTTTATAAATAACTTTGTTACAGCTGCTGTGAAGTTGTTTAGATTAAATAATGTAACCTAACCAACTTTTAAGTATTGAATATTAAGTATAAGTATATTTAATCCTGAGAGAAAATGAACAATTAACACCAGTTTTTGAAAGAACCATGAAAGGAGAGAAGATGAGCTTGTGTACGAAATGCAAAGTGAAGTATCTTATGTAGAGATGAAAGCTCAAAAGTTCAAGCAAAATACATATGAATGGAGATGATTGGTAATATCTGGGACCTGTCACACAACAGAACACCATACAATGATGATACTGTGTATGTATGATATAATGTGCCTGCTTTTAATATTTTCAAAGGATTTTAATACTTTGTTTCAACTGGTTTCACTGTGTAAATTACAAACCTGAATATAGTGCTGGAAGTTTCAGTTCCTCAGCCTGCGTAATGATGATGTAGGCCTAAATGTTAACCTTTCCTCGTGCCTGCAAAGAAAAATAAATTAGGCCTACATCACCGGACACACAAAGTACTGACATATGAACATTAATCAATTATTTTGTTTAATCAGTCAACATTCTAGGAGACCAATATTAAAGGGTTTACAGATTATTGACCCATCCACCAAAACACACACACACAGGTTCTGATATGTGTTACAATTGTGTCTTATTTTCAGCCAACCGTTCTTTTAGAGGTGAAATCAGTACAATTATACCTCGTGAGTATAAGGTTAGTTTAATCTGTAACTTATGATATTAAAAATAATAATACACTGAACATGATTATTACACTTTATATGATATCAGCTTTTTGGCTTAATATCCGCTTGTAAAAGAAAATATACAAAATGATTATTATTTTATAATTAACTTTGTTACAGTTGCTGTGAAGTTGTTTAGATTAAATAATGTAACCCAACCTACTTTTAAGTACTGAATACTTTTAATGTGTCATGTACTGTGTTCAATAAGGAAACAAAATACTTTTACAGAATACTTAAAATCGTTGAAAATGGTATTGGATTAAGCTTGAGCAATGAATAATTAAATTAAGCATGTGATTTCAAAGTCAATATCATTATGAAAACGTATTCTAAATAGAACATACTTACCAAAATCATATTTGTTTTTAGTAAAAAGGGGCCTCATATTTGTTGATGGTTTCCAGCATTTTCTGGAACAAATCCTCATTTCTATTTCTTGTTCGCCACATGAACTCACTTAAATAGGGATTTAAGCGTTCCCTTCTCGTACCACATTCAATCATGTTTCGGCGTTTACAGGACCGCCACATGCTTTCGACGCCTTGAGTATGCGCTCCAGTTTCAGGATCCACAAAGTTATAACTATGGTTTACAGTCAAATGACTGTACTGTTGTGGCAAATTAACAATTTGACGGTACGAACGCCACTCATCTGACATTATAGTAGACCCTGGTTCAATATTTGCCACTATGAGAGGTAGGAGGGTAGCGACTGATCTATCTTCCACACTACACAGAAAGCATTCCTTCGTTTCTCGGCAGTATCCACCGAATACCCATTGTTGTGGATACACTCGGCCAACATTATTTTTTCTCTTGGCAAACACACTCTCGTCAATTTCAACTGTTAAATTCGGTCCTCCAATTTTCTTTGGGTTTCTCGTGACGTCTACGGTACAGATATATCTTAAGTAAGCCGTCCACTCTGTGTGTGTGTTGACGCCGATTTCCAGTTGTTTATTACTGTTTTTCACACTACTACGGCCTTCACACCACAAATAAATAAATTTTATTATTGTTCTCAGCGGTAATTTGGACCCCTGTAAAAATGTGCCCTTGCAAACTACCTTATACTCACGGCAAGTCACCTTATTGCAACACCAACGCTGTTGCTGCCCAAGGGCTAATACCATGTCATGTCCTTGTTCACATTGACGAGGATTGTGAACCAAACCTTTTTCTTGAAGAAAAGAAATTGCATCCTCTTCTGTACTAATAACACTCAACAGTTCATCATAGCTGATCATTCTTTAATTAAATGAATGTCAAACTCACAACACAACACTGATTAAAAATGTAATGAAACATGCGAACAAGCCTGACATCTATTCGCACGTCAGCCATTGTAACAACACAATTTTACCACGTGGTGTAAAGTGTAATGTAAAATAAAAGACCACGTGGTGTCTTTGGCTATTCTAAGCAAAGTTAAAGAGCTTTAGGAAAAAACTTTAAAACAAATTTAAAGACTCCCTGTATTAAGTCATTTAAAGTCTACTAAAATTAACGTTTCTTTTTCATACATGTTATTTCAATTTATTTTCATAGCAATTAAAATTAAAAGTGCTAACTGAAGATGAGGAGCAAACATTCAATCCGTGTTTTGTCACATCCAAAAGTTTTTTCAGGAAACACAAAAAACGTATGAAGAGCAGGTTCATAAGTTTTTCTTGTTATAAGTACCTTTTATAGATTCCAGATACACTCCAGATTAATTTGAAACATAGTTTTCCAAAAGTTATTCATGAGAAATATGGGAAAAACGTGAAATAAATTTGGACAAAACACGTTTTGACCGAACTGAGTGGACAAAGCATGGAATGTAATAAAAATGTTGTTATAATAGGTGTATTCAAATTTGTATTTTAAACAAAGGAAAAGGAAAAAAACACATTTTCCAAAAAGTTTGACAGTAAAAGATATATGACTACAAAATAGCATAAGATGAAAAGATTAGGTTTTTGCCCATTCAATTTGTTAAATTTACTTACTTGGTTTTAAATGTGTAGGTCACACAGCTCATTGTCCAAACAGTCACATTCGACTTCTACATCTTCAGCAGCAGCTGTGGGAAGGTTGAAGATAATGTCTTTATACCATTGTAATCGTTCATCAGCAAATGGTTGCCCTTCAGCCCAGTTTTCACCAAACATTTTCTTGAGAAGCTTTTGTACATCATTCTTTTTTTCTTGACTTATAGCATGGCCAAGAGGCACATTTTGAAGTTCAATGTTACAATAGTCAACATTCTTTTTCTTCCTTAACGAAACAAAGTGGTTATGTTCATCCTCAAACCTGTAGGTGTTTAATCCTTTTACAATTACATATTTTTTGCTGTCAGGTCGTTGTGCAGGCACCGTTTCAACTACTTCTTTTCCTCTCACAATTTTTGTAATCTTATCACCTTCTTCTTTCACTTTCATAACGATTCTTTTTACTTTGCTAATAGTATCAATATTTTTTGTAGTATGTGTTAAGATCTTTGTTGCTTAGGATGCTCCAATCTTTTCCTAGGTATTTTACATCTCCTATTTCTCTGTAACACTCAAAATACTGTAACATGACCAGATGTTACATAACCTAGACATATTCCATCAGATTTAATAAGTACTTAACAGTAAGGTAAATAGATAATATAATGATAAGAGTAGCCAAGAAGAGAGGGACCATTGAAGAAGAAAGAAGAAGAAGTGCCACAAGAAGCAGTAAACCTAGATACTGCTTGACACTACAACCATACTATAAATGATACAAACTAATGGACAAAGTAAATTCACTTTAAGCTGTCAAGCGAGTCAGTGAATAAATTAAATGAAATTTGACATGTTAATAAAAATCATTAAATAAGAATCTGAATAATGTGATATCAGCATCAGCATTTGGCTGAGAATTAATTAGCCATGACTAATAACTAGTCACTAATGACTAGTAATGACTAGTAACTATTAATGCCAAGAACTAAGTTTAGCTATGGCCACAATATGAGATTGAAGCTGTATTACAGTCTCAAATATGCTTATGACAAGTAAACATGTTTGTAAGAGGGAACCTTATACAAATAAGCTACATTCTTGGATTTCGTTGTCCATGACGTGTCCGTTACTTAACTAAATATCACTATAATATTGACGACTCGGAACACAAAGTTTTTTATAAGTAAAAACGTAAAGTTTTACCTTACAGCCTAAACCGGCTTTCACCTATAGAAGGCTTCATCAGAGGCTGTCGTTAGTAGCGCTGCTCGTCTTGTTGTTGGCGACGAGAAAGTGTTTCGAAAGATTGAAGCTGTGTGTGTGTGGTGAGATGTGTTCGAATAATGCGTGCGATTTGAATTGTGTCTGTTCGTTTAGGATGTCGTTTTTATTTGTTTTTGTGTGTTTGTATATTTCTAATTGTTCTAGAGTGTCTAGTTTTCGGCCTTTTGTGTGTACGTGTAGTATGTTCATGTTATTGTCGATGTTTTTATATGTGTGGTTTGCTTCAATGAGGTGGTTTGCAAAGGTAGATTCTGTAGTGGTGTGGAGTGCTTTTGTGTGTTCAATGTATCTCTGTTTGAAGCTACGTCCTGTCTGGCCTATGTAGAATTTACTGCAATTTGAACAATTTAGTTTATATACACCGGGTAGATCGAATTTGTTTTGTGCTTTGAGCATGCGTTTTGATAGTGTGTGTTCTGTTTTGTTAGTAGTTTTGTAAGCGATTCTGTATCCTGCTTTTTTGAATTTGTGGGCAATTTTTTCTGTTTGTTTGTTGATGTATGTTAGTGTTATGAATTTGTTGTTTTCTGTCTTTGTCTGTTGTTTGTTTTGTGTTTTGTGTAGGAGTTTACTGACTATTGTTCTGTCATAACCGTTAGATTCTGCTAGATATTTTATCGTGTTTAGTTCGTCTTTGTAGTCTATTTCATCTAAGGGGATGTTGTTAAGTCTATGTATCATAGTTCTAAAAGCAGCTAGTTTGTGTTGTATTGGGTGATTGGAGGTATTCAGTATATACAGAAAACCAACTACAACTGACACACTAATACACAACACCTCCAATCACCCAATACAACACAAACTAGCTGCTTTTAGAACTATGATACATAGACTTAACAACATCCCCTTAGATGAAATAGACTACAAAGACGAACTAAACACGATAAAATATCTAGCAGAATCTAACGGTTATGACAGAACAATAGTCAGTAAACTCCTACACAAAACACAAAACAAACAACAGACAAAGACAGAAAACAACAAATTCATAACACTAACATACATCAACAAACAAACAGAAAAAATTGCCCACAAATTCAAAAAAGCAGGATACAGAATCGCTTACAAAACTACTAACAAAACAGAACACACACTATCAAAACGCATGCCCAAAGCACAAAACAAATTCGATCTACCCGGTGTATATAAACTAAATTGTTCAAATTGCAGTAAATTCTACATAGGCCAGACAGGACGTAGCTTCAAACAGAGATACATTGAACACACAAAAGCACTCCACACCACTACAGAATCTACCTTTGCAAACCACCTCATTGAAGCAAACCACACATATAAAAACATCGACAATAACATGAACATACTACACGTACACACAAAAGGCCGAAAACTAGACACTCTAGAACAATTAGAAATATACAAACACACAAAAACAAATAAAAACGACATCCTAAACGAACAGACACAATTCAAATCGCACGCATTATTCGAACACATCTCACCACACACACACAGCTTCAATCTTTCGAAACACTTTCTCGTCGCCAACAACAAGACGAGCAGCGCTACTAACGACAGCCTCTGATGAAGCCTTCTATAGGTGAAAGCCGGTTTAGGCTGTAAGGTAAAACTTTACGTTTTTACTTATAAAAAACTTTGTGTTCCGAGTCGTCAATATTATAGTGATATTTAAATAAGCTACCTCAGCAAGGTACCGAATTGTGAACTAATAAATGTTATTAAGGCATAAATCCGATACAAACGGTATGCCTCAGCAATGCCTAAAACAAACAATCATCAGTAAGGGGATTAGAAGAAAGTACTAGAAGTGTGAATTACATACACTGAATCGTCTTTATACCCAAACATAGCGATAAGCATTATTAATATGTTATATAATTAATAGTTCGATTGTCAATTAATAGAATAGAGCAAAATGATGTGAAACAAAATGTCATAGTGAGTAAGGATAGTTAATAACAATGTATAAGTTAAGGTTTAATCATAATATTCAGTAAATAAATATCAGTACAGATATAATAGGGTTCTAACATAAACGTTTAAGTGAAAAAACGCGATGTGGAGCACAAACCATATTAATAAGAGAGTGTAATCGTCGGCTTCGATTAGCAAACGACAGCGCGGAGCCGTGTATCTGAACATTGGTTATTAAACAATGTCAGTAAAAGTGTACATAAACCAGTGCCAAACTATATCAAATTGAAGAGGACAAAATATCCTTTAATTTGATAGCGATACGACCCCGATCGCAACTATAATAATTGCGTGACAGGCGTTAGCATCAGTTGCACAAAATGCATAAGGAATCTGTTTATCAACACTACCAACAACGACAGCTGTCAATCATTCCGGCGAACGGCGGTTAAAAAACCGTTAGTGACGGTTGAAAAGACAATACGTCACTTTCATGACACCTGGCTAAGCCAATCAGAAAATAGCTTAGTAATTAATACAATCACCTAAGGCTGATCAAACCTTGGGGTATATAAGGAACGGCAGCCTATTACCGTCAGACACTTTGTACTTTCATTCAGCGCGGAAGGTGCGCTCGTCCCATCAAAATTTCTAATAACTGATAGCGTCATTGTAACAGTGCATTGATGGAACCTTTTCGGCAACAACAACATTTAACTACAAGATATTCTACGAAGAACCAGTGCGTTTAAGTGCAGCATTATTTTATTTAGTGCGGGAAAATAACGGACAGAAGAAATAATTAAATAATGTTATATAAGGTCCTTTGAGTTAGAAGCGGGCCAATATTCTCTGTTCATGTGCGAGTGTAGTGAATAACAATGATCATTATAATCCGATCATTGATGTGTTTAGTTAAATTTTAATCGAAAGATTAAAACACAAAGGTAACAGGGTAACAATTTATTCATTACTCCGAGTGCCATAACCTATATGTTTTGATAAACAAATCTGTACTGACGCATAACACTGAAACATTTTCCGTATTACACCATGTCTGAATTTATTTAATGTATTTGTCAATTCTATTTAAGTTGGATGTTAGTCATAAGTGTTCTCAACATATAACTTTGTAAATCAGAAATCAAGCGTGACGAACGCCAAATCTATAAAATAGGTTTTATTTTTATTTTTATATTAGTAACCTCCAAGGCATTACTAGTCGATATTATGTAAAAGATTATTAGCTATTGTGTAGGCATGAGCATTCTTTTTTGTGTTTCAAAGAACTTACACCTGAGATATAAATAATATTAATGTTTAAAGTAAAGAGTATCTGGACTTAACCAGAATTATTGTGTATGCTCTGAGCCAGTTATATAGGGTATGTAACAAACTATCTGCAATTGTACATCAATGTATTCTTTTAATTATATTTGTTTGAATTCACTATCAAGGTTACAAATAAAACCCCATTATTAGCAACATAACTTGACTTAATTTATTTCTAAAAAATAGATAAATAATTCATTCAGAAAAACTCAAAACAACCTTCTGTTGTGATTAAATTTTGTTGAATAGCATTGCCATAAGGGCAATAAACACAATTTTAACTTTTTTAAAAAAATTATTACTTGATTCTATTAATGGGTTTTCCACGGGATTTTCCCGAAATAAACCTGTGTGGCGCCCATTATTAAACAAGGTAACCTAACCTTGTAGATAAAGTGAGTTGGTTTTGTAAACCGTATTGGCAGCTTACTGATTTATTGAACTTCTGAACTTCCAGAAAACACGAACAGGTACGTGGAAGTGTATTTTATTAATTCTATTGTCCAGACATTACTAGACTTTACGTACTTAGACGACGATCAACCTGGAGGAGGAGTTTCGCTGCTAGTATCATCAAGACAGTCATCAACATCAAGCGACCAGCTAGCACACTTTATTTTAAATTTTAGCAGCATTAGTGTTTAAATAATATTAACACAACTATTTTATTTTATTTACCTAAGGGAATTCTTTTCAGACAAATATAATTTTGCAATTGTGAACACACTTTTAATAACATCTGATGCTACAATTTAACTACTTTATAAAATTAGTAACTTTCAATTTTCAACAACTACGACCTTTAATATTCAAATAAATCAAACAATATTGAGGGGGGGTTTATTACAATACTCATCCAAAGTCAGGATCATGGCTTTTTTTCTGAGTACCTTTTCTGCCCTGCCAAAAACTCTGTCAGCAGGGAGAAAGCTATGTCCTCTCACTGGAAAAAACAACAAGACTTTCTTGATTGATGAGTCAGTAGTCTGCAAAAAGTGTATAAGGGTCCTCAGCACAATGTTATTTTTATTTTGTGACGTGCACCCATCACAAAACAATCGCAATGTACTATTTCCTTGGAAATCAACAGATTTTAGATGGTTAAGTAGAGCTGATGATATTTCTTGGCTTCCTTTACCCGCTTGGTCCTCGGACCATGTGTAAAATATTGGACTTTTAGTCTTTAAGTCAGTAACACAGAAGATGTACATGTTTAACTGTCGTGAGTAGAACGCTTCTTGAATCGGTGTCTTTGGCAAGGGTTGGATCTGTTGTAGGTCAAAACAGAGGGTAAATGAATCTGGTACATCCTCTTTGATATGCTGATAAAAAGCTTTGGCTCTCTGGCTGTGGATCCTTTTCTCCACTACGTACCTTTGTTTTTCAGCTGACCCAGGAAGTGCATTTTTAATTTTCTCTTTAAGCAAGATACAGGTACTACATGCATCTGATGCAGGTGACCTGAAGCCACAGTTGAACTCTGTCGTGAATATTCTTCTAAACATTGCATCACTTACTTTAGTATCTTCTATAGTCTGATCATTGTATATCTTTTGAAGTTTTCTGATTGACAATTCAGAACTTAAGTAAATTCTCTTTGATTTCTTCCGATTGTAGTGAGACTCTGTTCCTTTTAGAGATCTGATAAACTCCCTTACTTTTTCATTTTTCAAAAAACTCCGGTTGCTTTTCCTGTCACCCCCTCTTGTTTCTTCAATTGGCTGACAACAACTTACTTTCTTAATTATGTTTTTTAGCTTAGTGCGTCCAACGCCTGAAACAACTGAAAGGAAAAACTTTTTGCAAACCGGAACTTTTCCGAATTGCAAGGTTGGTAAAGAATATGTTACGTTGTATTCATGTTGTGTCCCAGGTTTTTTAGACTTGTTGAAGGCAGTTGGTCTTGATCTTCGTCGTTTTACTTCACTTGTGTTTACTAGTGTAGAAACAATAGAGTCTTGTCTTATTTTGTCAGGATATTTGTAAAAGTTGTTATTAAATATTTTTACATCTCTGGGCCTAAACTTGTGGCAAGCAAACTTAGCAGTATCATGTGCACATGGCTGAAACACAAGGGGTTTTTTAGGTGTAGCATACCTGGCTTCCTTTTCCTTCTTACGCTTCCCTGCAGTACAAATTCGCTTTCTTCTACCGAAACTACTTTCCCCAACCAACACACTTCCATCAGGATCACTCATAATTTACTTAATTAATAAACTATTAATTAAATAAACGCTTTAAACAACACCGATATACAACAAGTAATACACCAAACAACTACATTGTAGGTTATGAATCAAATGAAAACAAACAAGCAGTCACATGACCGAAAAACTATAATCCCATTGGCCAGATGGACAAAGCTCGGTTTGATCTGAAACTGAGAGGTGGACAAAACACATTCTGATTGAAACCCCAATTTTTAATATTAGTTTTAAATAGGAAAGAGCTTGTTTTGTCTGAAAAGTGGTGTTGGATCAGGTGTAAATGACATAGAGGAATAAAAATATATCCATAACGCATTTTCCCAAAAATATGGACAAAACACGGTTTGAATGTTACCTCCTCAGATAGCGACACACCATACATTTGCGGTTAGGTGGGGTAATTGTAAACGGAAAATGGATTGAAACATTTTGATTGATTAAAAATTGTGTATAAGTTTTAAAATTGAAATAACTGCAAATATTTCAACCTTTTGTTATTATGTTGCGTACAAAAAATTGTTTAAATATAAATAATAAATACAGCTCTAAAATTCAATTTACAATTACCCTTGACATCTTAGAGGTAATTGTAAACAAGTGTTTTCTTTATCCTTTGAAACTAAAAAACTGACACTCCTCTTGAAATTGAAAAAAGGATTTTAATGTACTTGTTTGGTTATACGTTAGATTGTACTAGGTTATAAATTGGAAGTAAATTCCGGTACTTCGAATAAATACAGCCTTTAATGTTATATACAGCCTTTTATCCATACAATAAATACACACATTAACTAAGGTTTATGTAAGTATGCAATACAAGGACAAATCGAACATTGTACGTTTTTATGTTGGGTACACTTTACAAAACCTTTTCATCAGATGTTCAAAAGAGCAAGCTTGTAATTTTTTTTATAAGCTCCTTAGTAAGGTTTCTCAGTAACAGTTACTGGATGTCACAGTTTGTTTCTAGGATGTTTTACAAAGTATAACTTATTTTATTACACACTGTAAGGAGGTATGCTTTAATCATTTTGCACACATAATTCCAGAAGTCTGTTCTAAAAACAATTATAATCAAACTGCTGTTTCAACAGTACTAATAATGCAGCATGGCAAAATTTAAACCATTTTTATTGGTCTGAACGTTTGTTTCAAGCTGAGTAGCCTGTACCAAATATGTTTGTAATAGGTTTATAATTTAAGATGTGAAGTATATGAAGCCATTACTAGTACCTGTTTATTAGACAACAAATAATAACTATAATTTCCATTAATTTTGTTAATGTTCTTTCCCATTCATTGTTTAGTTATTTTTTTACTATTAGAAAGGAAAAGTTCTGATGATATTTCTGTATGTGTTATTTTTGGTCTCTCTCTCACTCTCTCTCTCTCTCTCTCTCTCTCTCTCTCTCTCTCTCTCTCTCTCTCTCTCACTCACTCCTCTCATTTTTATTTATTGAAAAAAACATAAAAAACTAACACTCCTCTGTATGTGTCCACATTGCATAAAATTAAAAAAATTAATTCAGAAATTAAAAAAAAACTTGTAAACTCTGAAAACATTTGTTCTAATACAGAATTCAAATTAAATAAAGAAAAAAAGGAATTGTGTGTGTGCTAGTGTGTGAGTGTGTGTGTATTCTGTGGTTGAGGCTGAAGATAGAAGTAGTTTCTGTAGAAATATTTCATTTCTAAAATGATTTTAAATATAAATCTTAAAACATGGAAGTCATGTATGATTCTCCACACCGATATTATGCATGATTATTTGCATCAAATAGTATTATTGTTTAATAAATGTTCTATCCAGATCAAATTATGTGTATACAGTTCTGGAAAAATTAGACAGGCATACAAATTTTTTTGTTTATTGTAAACTGTATTATGTTTGGAAGTATCCCAAAGTAAATTTAACATTAATCATGTCAATCAATGAGGCCAGTCCAGTTTTTTAAGGCTAGGAGAATCCTTGAAATGTTTGGAGCATTACTAGGTCATGATGGATCTAATCATCAAACTTCAGTTTCTGTGAAAAACTGGCAGATTTGAGTAGTCACTTGATAAAGGATGGTATTGTAAAAGCAACAATTCTTTCAGAATTATTTTATAACCCTGTCAGTCTGCAAATAACTATCACTCCTTTAGATCATCAGCAGATTTAAACTTTTCTTATTTGTGCTAAGAATGTATCATGTAAAACTGCTGGAAGTATGGTATACAAAGTTTCTATTATCCTTTTCAAGGTTGATGACCAAAACAAAAAGTACTACTTATAATTCATCATTGTACCATACATAATAAACACACTTGTATTTAATTACTTAAATACAAGTTTAACATGAATGAAATGAGTACCCATTACTTAGTACTTTCTTAAAGCAATGGCTCCACACTTACTATATACAAAACACAAAATAAATATCATGTAAACACAATATCATGATAAAGCACAACAACAGGTACATTTTATAAAACATTAAATATTAATTGAACAGTCTATTATATTCAAACTCATCCACAGTAAACTCATCTTATTAGACACAGTGTTTATAGTTTACATCTTACACTGCTCATTCCATATTTTATATTTAGGTACACTTTAAATATTTTATTATCTAGTAACCTTACTAGGTATCATTAATGCATTTTTTAGGTGAGATTGGCCCTCTTGTACTTAATTATGGCATACCTTGGGCATTGTTTTCAGTTATGTTGACAAAGTTTTTATGTAACGTCGGGAACCTTAGCTTTGTTACATTGCATAATACTCCCCCTCCAAAAGAAGTTTATTTTGGCTGAATATAGTTTAGTTGAAATAAACTTATAGTTCGTTCATGCCTTGGAATATTTATTTAATAAAATTATCAATTTATAATAGTTTAAGTTTTTCATTGTTTCTGTTTTAATACGCAATTCAATGGGTTCTTTGGGGTATATTTTCTCTTTCTATTCTTAAACTTTTAATTGCACCGGAAAATTGTGTTGACACTCTTTGTGTATCTGGTCATTAATTCTCTACTGTACCTCCCTCAGTTGTAGACCTGTCCTTTTCTCTGGAACTCATAACTTCTTCTAGCTTATTACGCCATCATTTATTATTATCATATTTATATTTAATTACCTCGCTTGTTGTATAATCCCTAAAATACTATATTCCCTAACATTTTCCCTAATATCATAGCTGGTACGGAATCAGAGGGGCACTATTGGCTTCCATTACTCTGCCGTTTCCCTAACTATATCTTCTGAGATCAGAGGAACTTCATCTCTGTCCAGAAAAAAAATAAACGTAGCACGATCACAACACAATACATATAATTATTATCTATAAGGTAGCTCCTTCGCTACAAACTTATATTCAAGAGATGATTACTATTATTTCTGAGGTATCCTATTACTTTTCTTAATTAAATAAATAATTACCTTATTTTATCCACTAAGTGATCTTCTTTTTCTTTTTCAATTACTGTATGGTCTCCAGATCACTGTATATGATTAAATAAATAATTACCTTATTTTATCCACTAAGTGATCTTCTTTTTCTTAAAAAACAGATCTTCTGTAATTAAAAAAGAAAAAGAAGATCACTTAGTGGATAAAATAAGGTAATTATTTATTTAATCATATACAGTGATCTGGAGACCATACAGTAACTATGTATACTTTTCTTAACTTATTTATCTCGTTGTTCTGTAGTTCCATTTATCATATTATTCACCAGTATGGTAGTTAAAGCTGTTCAATATTCATTTTAAATTCTTCTTAGTTCCGTGCTGTCAATTAATTATTCTTTAGCATACGTATTTTACTATTTTTAATTCACTCCCATTTACTTCTGCAATTAAACACTGAATCTCCTCCTTATCATAAATTGTATGGCATATTCTTCCTTCATCTAACTCATTTCTAACCCTTCTTTCTCTTCTTTCATGTTTATTCGTTTAAAATAATTTCTTTTGAATTATATAGTAAGGTGTTCCTACTTATTTTTGAATTTTGTGGTTTTTTAAATTGATTCCACATAATTTCTCTGAAGTATCGTGTAATTAGTTTATTTCATTTAATAGTTAGTTTAATATATTTTAATTAGTTTCTCATTACTTTCCTTTGGTTTGCTTTATTTGTTATCCATAAAATCCGTCCCTTTTCTCCAATGGTTGGTTTGGAATCTGTTTAACCGTGGTCCATTATTTCCTCTGTACTGATTGTTCGGATTTCTCTAGTGTGTAGAATTATTTCAGTCCTTGTGACGTATCTCACTATCATCTGGTTCTTCCATCTTGTCGCTATAAAATTTTCATTTATGCTAAAGTTTACCATCATCTTTCGAACTGATTCTTCCGTACAGTTTCTTAATTGTTCGAATGGTTCATACATAATCTCCAGAAGTCCTCCATGCTCCTCGGTTAGTTTTGGCTTTTTTGGTCCTTCTAATGTATCTAGGAATTCAATTTTGGTTCATTTACAGTTTCTTAATTGCCTTACTTCTCTTGGTTTTGTAATTGGTATATTCTGCAGCTTAACTAATCCCCCTTCAATCATCTCCAATCCTTCCCGTGTATTCATTAATTTCCTTTGACGTTTTTGCCTTATTTTTCATTGTCTTCATTTCATTGTTAACCCGTTCTATTCTTCCGGCTATATTGATTCGTACTTCGTTTAATTTTTCTTGGGTTTTCGCTTGCATCTCCTTTACTCTAGTATCGTTATGGTTTCCTATTTGGTTTATTTTGGCCTCTACTTCCCCTCCGAGTTGTATGATGGTTTCATCCGTCTTTTCTAGACCTACCTTAGTTTCAGTTATTTGCTGTCTTACTTCCTTTTCATAATCATCCACCCTTTTGTTAAGTGTTTCATTGACAATTGCAATACTTTCATTGATGATTTGCCGCAACTCCTTATTATTGTTTTCAATTCTTTCATCTCTTTGTTTGTTATTTTCCTGAATCTGATTTAAGCTCTCGTCGTTCCTGTCAAGCCGTTTGTTAATTTGGTTTGATCTTTCATTTATCTGCCGGTTATTCTCATCAGTGTTCTCTTTATTTTTGTCTTCATTAGTTTGATTAAGTTCTCACTCAAAATTTCATTTGGTTTCTTTGAGTTTTCGTTAATACTGTCTATTTTCTCATTAGTTTGTTTATTATCCTCTTTAATTTGTCTTAAACTCTCATTAGTTTCCTCTTTATTCTTGTCATATCTTTCCTCCATTCATTTAAAATTTTCATTATTGGCTTCCTTCTGTTTCTTGAAATCTTCTTTAATTAATTCCCATCGTTTTAGTAAATCCATATCACCTCTGGGTTTCTCCTTGTCATCCGCCTGTTGTTCCTTTTCAACGTCTGTAACTATTTCCGCTTCTTCCTCCCGTCTATCTTCTTCTGTTTCTTGGTCTTTTGCCATCCTTTTAGAAACACCTCACGTATGCATTCCTGTGCTTCTAATAGTTGCCTGCTCCAGTCAAGTAATAGCGATATAGTCGATTTTTTTTTTTTTTACTTAACTAAAGCCCACTCATTGAGCGCCAATTTGTAACGACTTAAGATAATAAGAGGAGATGAATTATATCAATTATTAGTATAAATAAATTGTTCGATCTTAAGCCCCACTGTTGGAAGCGAATTTGTAACGAATAATTATTCTGTGTTACGTGTTTGTTACTTCGTAACTCTCGCCTAATTACGCCCAAATATTTATAATATAAATAATCTTATAAGTATAATATAATCACTCCTGTAAATCAATGTCAATTATAAAAAAAATTATTTATTAAGTGTTTGATATTATTCGGTTATTGACCATAAACCTGTGTTAAGTGGTTATTAAGTGTTTTACCAGAGAGAAACGCTATATTACAATTATTATAGTGAATAATTCTGTAATTTTCTCCAACCCTAGTCAGTATGTATTATTTAAATTGGAAAGAGATTAGCGCAGAGAATAAGTTAGTTCTCTATTCTCCCGTATTCACCAGCTGTCTGCAACGAGCGCTGTTATTGGCAATTGACCCGTTCTTATAGGTTAAGTCGTTCCACTTAACGCTTTTATCACTTTCTTTCCCTGTAAAATACACCCTATTCGAAATATAATAATTATTCTACAATAACACGAAATCATCAATACAAGAAGGATTCTTTATTTTATATTATTTTAAAATTCCAACAGTTGCTCTCTCCAACTAGTAAAACATCATATCGATCCTACAATACAGAATCGATTTGTTATTGAACTCTTGTTTAGATGTTACAATTTAATTATAATTTTCAGTTTATCTTTTATCTCAGGGTACATGTAGTTCTTTTAACTATTAGTAAGGCCAGGTAATGCAAATTCAGGTTACTAGGTATTACAATTTAAATTAAAATCTTATTATATCAAGTGTCAACATAAGCAGGTTTTTTTACCAAACGTTTACAAGATACTCGTTCAGGCAGTGTTCCACTAACGATGACAGATAGCCGAGTGAAGAAGAATGGCTCGAATATTTCCAACTCCAGCTTCTCAATAAAAGTTGGTGTTACTGTCCCTGGATGTAATGGAAAGTTCAGTTTTTGATCTTCGCTGATTTTTCCGTTTCTGGTGGTCACAGGTCCCAATGGAATTAGTGTAGTATTAAGTTCTTGCTCTGCAGTCAAAAGTGAGGTTCAGTAGGTAAATTTAATTCTCTTTAATTTTGTTGCATGGTATTTATTCCCTTCTACTTCTCCAGGTCTAGGTTATCTTCTTTTATTTATGGTTTCCCTTATTACTCATTTGATGTTAGGTTTAGTTAATTTATTCTTTAGATTTTTGATTTGAATTTTGTTTATAGGTAATTTATTCTCGAAGTGATAGTGGGAATTCGTCCAATCCGTCTTTTCAATCAGTAATTATATATTAATTTGGATTTATTATATTTTAATTCATGAGGTGTCATGGTTTTTTCCGAGATTTATAATGATTGAACTGTCCTCGTTTATATATAACAATTGAATGTCAAAAATCAACAAGATTTCTTGCATTTTGTTGCCCTAACAACCATTGCTTCTTCTGTCATTGGATAATATTTGTTATCCTAGAGCCAGAATTAGGAAATATTCTTACACTTATTTAATAAAATACTCCCTGCTTGGAATTACACTAAATCACATAAAACTTCCACTTAATCTGCCTTATTAAACCATATACATTTTACTACATTTTCTTCTTAATTGACTTATTTTAAAAGGTATTAATTTCCTTTTACAAAATACTAAATTTAGGCCTATTGGTTTTATTACCTGTGTTATAATTTTTTGTTTTTAATTTAATTTTTCTTACCTGACCTACTGTACAAAGAGTCACTGGCTTATGGCCAATTATATCAAATTAAATTTCCTAATTTCAATTCATTATTATTATTTAGTTTATCATTGAATCCTTTATTGGTTTTTAACATAATTATAATGACCACTTGACAATTTATCTACAATTATTGTCTTCCTGGCCAAGTTTACAAATCTTATTTTAAGACATCTTCATCAATTATTTAAAGTAAATACACTTAACATGATACCATACATAATAAACACACTTGTATTTAATTACTTAAATACAAGTTTAACATGAATGAAATGAGTACCCATTACTTAGTACTTCCTTAAAGCAATGGCTCCACACTTACTATATACAAAACACAAAATAAATATCATGTAAACACAATATCATGATAAAGCACAACAACAGGTACATTTTATAAAACATTAAATATTAATTGAACAGTCTATTATATTCAAACTCATCCACAGTAAACTCATCTTATTAGACACAGTGTTTATAGTTTACATCTTACACTGCTCATTCCATATTTTATATTTAGGTACACTTTAAATATTTTATTATCTAGTAACCTTACTAGGTATCATTAATGCATTTTTTAGGTGAGATTGGCCCTCTTGTACTTAATTATGGCATACCTTGGGCATTGTTTTCAGTTATGTTGACAAAGTTTTTATGTAACGTCGGGAACCTTAGCTTTGTTATGTTGCATTATACTCCCCCTCCGAAAGAAGTTTATTTTGGCTGAATATAGTTTAGTTGAAATAAACTTATAGTTCGTTCATGCCTTGGAATATTTATTTAATAAAATTATCAATTTATAATAGTTTCAGTTTTTCATTGTTTCTGTTTTAATATGCAATTCAATGGGTTCTTTGGGGTTTATTTTCTCTTTCTATTCTTTAAACTTTTAATTGCACTGGAAAATTGTGTTGACACTCTTTGTATATCTGGTCATTAATTCTCTACTGTACCTCCCTCAGTTGTAGACCTGTCCTTTTCTCTGGAACTCATAACTTCTAGCTTATTACGCCATCATTTATTATTATCATATTTATATTTAATTACCTCGCTTGTTGTATAATCCCTAAAATACTATATTCCCTAACATTTTCCCTAATATCATAGCTGGTACGGAATCAGAGGGGCACTATTGGCTTCCATTACTCTGCCGTTTCCCTAACTATATCTTCTGAGATCAGAGGAACTTCATCTCTGTCCAGAAAAAAAATAAACGTAGCACGATCACAACACAATACATATAATTATTATCTATAAGGTAGCTCCTTCGCTACAAACTTATATTCAAGAGATGATTACTATTATTTCTGAGGTATCCTATTACTTTTCTTAATTAAATAAATAATTACCTTATTTTAGCCACTAAGTGATCTTCTTTTTCTTTTTCAATTACTGTATGGTCTCCAGATCACTGTATATGATTAAATAAATAATTACCTTATTTCATCCACTAAGTGATCTTCTTTTTCTTAAAAAACAGATCTTCTGTAATTAAAAAAGGAAAAGAAGATCACTTAGTGGATAAAATAAGGTAATTATTTATTTAATCATATACAGTGATCTGGAGACCATACAGTAACTATGTATACTTTTCTTAACTTATTTATCTCGTTGTTCTGTAGTTCCATTTATCATATTATTCACCAGTATGGTAGTTAAAGCTGTTCAATATTCATTTTAAATTCTTCTTAGTTCCGTGCTGTCAATTAATTATTCTTTAGCATACGTATTTTACTATTTTTAATTCACTCCCATTTACTTCTGCAATTAAACACTGAATCTCCTCCTTATCATAAATTGTATGGCATATTCTTCCTTCATCTAACTCATTTCTAACCCTTCTTTCATGTTTATTCGTTTAAAATAATTTCTTCTGAATTATATAGTAAGGTGTTCCTACTTATTTTTGAATTTTGTGGTTTTTAAAATTGATTCCACATAATTTCTCTGAAGTATCGTGTAATTAGTTTATTTCATTTAATAGTTAGTTTAATATATTTTAATTAGTTTCTCATTATTTTCCTTTGGTTTGCTTTATTTGTTATCCATAAAATCCGTCCCTTTTCTCCAATGGTTGGTTTGGAATCTGTTTAACCGTGGTCCATTATTTCCTCTGTACTGATTGTTCGGATTTCTCTAGTGTGTAGAATTATTTCAGTCCTTGTGACATATCTCACTATCATCTGGTTCTTCCATCTTGTCGCTATAAAATTTTCATTTATGCTAAAGTTTACCATCGTCTTTCGAACTGATTCTTCCGTACTGTTTCTTAATTGGCAAACTCTTTCTTAATGGTTCATACATAATCTCCAGAAGTCCTCCATGCTCCTCGGTTAGTTTTGGCTTTTTTGGTCCTTCTAATCTAACTAGGAATTCAATTGTGGTTCGTTTACAGTTTCTTAATTGCCTTACTTCTCTTGGTTTCGTAATTGGTATATTCTGCAGCTTAACTAATCCCCCTTCAATCATCTCCAATCCTTCCCGTGTATTCATTAATTTCCTTTGACGTTTTTGCCTTATTTTCATTGTCTTCATTTCATTGTTAACCCGTTCTATTCTTCCGGCTATATTGATTCGTACTTCGTTTAATTTTTCTTGGGTTTTCGCTTGTATCTCCTTTACTCTAGTATCGTTATGGTTTCCTATTTGGTTTATTTTGGCCTCTACTTCCCCTCCGAGTTGTATGATGGTTTCATCCGTCTTTTCTAGACCTACCTTAGTTTCAGTTATTTGCTGTCTTACTTCCTTTTCATAATCATCCACCCTTTTGTTAAGTGTTTTATTGACAATTGCAATACTTTCATTGATGACTTCCCTCAACGTTTGGTTTTGTTCATTGATGATTTGCCGCAACTCCTTATTATTTTTTTCAATTCTTTCATCTCTTTGTTTGTTATTTTCCTGAATCTGATTTAAGCTCTCGTCGTTCCTGTCAAGCCGTTTGTTAATTTGGTTTGATCTTTCATTTATCTGCCGGTTATTCTCATCAGTGTTCTCTTTATTTTTGTCAAACTTCTCATTCATTAGTTTGATTAAGTTCTCACTCAAAATTTCATTTGGTTTCTTTGAGTTTTCGTTAATACTGTCTATTTTCTCATTAGTTTGTTTATTATCCTCTTTAATTTGTCTTAAACTCTCATTAGTTTCCTCTTTATTCTTGTCATATCTTTCCTCCATTCATTTAAAATTTTCATTATTGGCTTCCTTCTGTTTCTTGAAATCTTCTTTAATTAATTCCCATCGTTTTAGTAAATCCATATCACCTCTGGGTTTCTCCTTGTCATCCGCCTGTTGTTCCTTTTCAACGTCTGTAACTATTTCCGCTTCTTCCTCCCGTCTATCTTCTTCTGTTTCTTGGTCTTTTGCCATCCTTTTAGAAACACCTCACGTATGCATTCCTGTGCTTCTAATAGTTGCCTGCTCCAGTCAAGTAATAGCGATATAGTCGATTTTTTTTTTTTTTTACTTAACTAAAGCCCACTCGTTGAGCGCCAATTTGTAACGACTTAAGATAATAAGAGGAGATGAATTATATCAATTATTAGTATAAATAAATTGTTCGATCTTAAGCCCCACTGTTGGAAGCGAATTTGTAACGAATAATTATTCTGTGTTACGTGTTTGTTACTTCGTAACTCTCGCCTAATTACGCCCAAATATTTATAATATAAATAATCTTATAAGTATAATATAATCACTCCTGTAAATCAATGTCAATTATAAAAAAAATTATTTATTAAGTGTTTGATATTATTCGGTTATTGACCATAAACCTGTGTTAAGTGGTTATTAAGTGTTTTACCAGAGAGAAACGCTATATTACAATTATTATAGTGAATAATTCTGTAATTTTCTCCAACCCTAGTCAGTATGTATTATTTAAATTGGAAAGAGATTAGCGCAGAGAATAAGTTAGTTCTCTATTCTCCCGTATTCACCAGCTGTCTGCAACGAGCGCTGTTATTGGCAATTGACCCGTTCTTATAGGTTAAGTCGTTCCACTTAACGCTTTTATCACTTTCTTTCCCTGTAAAATACACCCTATTCGAAATATAATAATTATTCTACAATAACACGAAATCATCAATACAAGAAGGATTCTTTATTTTATATTATTTTAAAATTCCAACAGTTGCTCTCTCCAACTAGTAAAACATCATATCGATCCTACAATACAGAATCGATTTGTTATTGAACTCTTGTTTAGATGTTACAATTTAATTATAATTTTCAGTTTATCTTTTATCTCAGGGTACATGTAGTTCTTTTAACTATTAGTAAGGCCAGGTAATGCAAATTCAGGTTACTAGGTATTACAATTTAAATTAAAATCTTATTATATCAAGTGTCAACATAAGCAGGTTTTTTTACCAAACGTTTACAAGATACTCGTTCAGGCAGTGTTCCACTAACGATGACAGATAGCCGAGTGAAGAAGAATGGCTCGAATATTTCCAACTCCAGCTTCTCAATAAAAGTTGGTGTTACTGTCCCTGGATGTAATGGAAAGTTCAGTTTTTGATCTTCGCTGATTTTTCCGTTTCTGGTGGTCACAGGTCCCAATGGAATTAGTGTAGTATTAAGTTCTTGCTCTGCAGTCAAAAGTGAGGTTCAGTAGGTAAATTTAATTCTCTTTAATTTTGTTGCATGGTATTTATTCCCTTCTACTTCTCCAGGTCTAGGTTATCTTCTTTTATTTATGGTTTCCCTTATTACTCATTTGATGTTAGGTTTAGTTAATTTATTCTTTAGATTTTTGATTTGAATTTTGTTTATAGGTAATTTATTCTCGAAGTGATAGTGGGAATTCGTCCAATCCGTCTTTTCAATCAGTAATTATATATTAATTTGGATTTATTATATTTTAATTCATGAGGTGTCATGGTTTTTTCCGAGATTTATAATGATTGAACTGTCCTCGTTTATATATAACAATTGAATGTCAAAAATCAACAAGATTTCTTGCATTTTGTTGCCCTAACAACCATTGCTTCTTCTGTCATTGGATAATATTTGTTATCCTAGAGCCAGAATTAGGAAATATTCTTACACTTATTTAATAAAATACTCCCTGCTTGGAATTACACTAAATCACATAAAACTTCCACTTAATCTGCCTTATTAAACCATATACATTTTACTACATTTTCTTCTTAATTGACTTATTTTAAAAGGTATTAATTTCCTTTTACAAAATACTAAATTTAGGCCTATTGGTTTTATTACCTGTGTTATAATTTTTTGTTTTTAATTTAATTTTTCTTACCTGACCTACTGTACAAAGAGTCACTGGCTTATGGCCAATTATATCAAATTAAATTTCCTAATTTCAATTCATTATTATTATTTAGTTTATCATTGAATCCTTTATTGGTTTTTAACATAATTATAATGACCACTTGACAATTTATCTACAATTATTGTCTTCCTGGCCAAGTTTACAAATCTTATTTTAAGACATCTTCATCAATTATTTAAAGTAAATACACTTAACATGATACCATACATAATAAACACACTTGTATTTAATTACTTAAATACAAGTTTAACATGAATGAAATGAGTACCCATTACTTAGTACTTCCTTAAAGCAATGGCTCCACACTTACTATATACAAAACACAAAATAAATATCATGTAAACACAATATCATGATAAAGCACAACAACAGGTACATTTTATAAAACATTAAATATTAATTGAACAGTCTATTATATTCAAACTCATCCACAGTAAACTCATCTTATTAGACACAGTGTTTATAGTTTACATCTTACACTGCTCATTCCATATTTTATATTTAGGTACACTTTAAATATTTTATTATCTAGTAACCTTACTAGGTATCATTAATGCATTTTTTAGGTGAGATTGGCCCTCTTGTACTTAATTATGGCATACCTTGGGCATTGTTTTCAGTTATGTTGACAAAGTTTTTATGTAACGTCGGGAACCTTAGCTTTGTTATGTTGCATTATACTCCCCCTCCGAAAGAAGTTTATTTTGGCTGAATATAGTTTAGTTGAAATAAACTTATAGTTCGTTCATACCTTGGAATATTTATTTAATAAAATTATCAATTTATAATAGTTTCAGTTTTTCATTGTTTCTGTTTTAATATGCAATTCAATGGGTTCTTTGGGGTTTATTTTCTCTTTCTATTCTTTAAACTTTTAATTGCACCGGAAAATTGTGTTGACACTCTTTGTATATCTGGTCATTAATTCTCTACTGTACCTCCCTCAGTTGTAGACCTGTCCTTTTCTCTGGAACTCATAACTTCTAGCTTATTACGCCATCATTTATTATTATCATATTTATATTTAATTACCTCGCTTGTTGTATAATCCCTAAAATACTATATTCCCTAACATTTTCCCTAATATCATAGCTGGTACGGAATCAGAGGGGCACTATTGGCTTCCATTACTCTGCCGTTTCCCTAACTATATCTTCTGAGATCAGAGGAACTTCATCTCTGTCCAGAAAAAAAATAAACGTAGCACGATCACAACACAATACATATAATTATTATCTATAAGGTAGCTCCTTCGCTACAAACTTATATTCAAGAGATGATTACTATTATTTCTGAGGTATCCTATTACTTTTCTTAATTAAATAAATAATTACCTTATTTTAGCCACTAAGTGATCTTCTTTTTCTTTTTCAATTACTGTATGGTCTCCAGATCACTGTATATGATTAAATAAATAATTACCTTATTTTATCCACTAAGTGATCTTCTTTTTCTTAAAAAACAGATCTTCTGTAATTAAAAAAGGAAAAGAAGATCACTTAGTGGATAAAATAAGGTAATTATTTATTTAATCATATACAGTGATCTGGAGACCATACAGTAACTATGTATACTTTTCTTAACTTATTTATCTCGTTGTTCTGTAGTTCCATTTATCATATTATTCACCAGTATGGTAGTTAAAGCTGTTCAATATTCATTTTAAATTCTTCTTAGTTCCGTGCTGTCAATTAATTATTCTTTAGCATACGTATTTTACTATTTTTAATTCACTCCCATTTACTTCTGCAATTAAACACTGAATCTCCTCCTTATCATAAATTGTATGGCATATTCTTCCTTCATCTAACTCATTTCTAACCATTCTTTCTCTTCTTTCATGTTTATTCGTTTAAAATAATTTCTTCTGAATTATATAGTAAGGTGTTCCTACTTATTTTTGAATTTTGTGGTTTTTTAAATTGATTCCACATAATTTCTCTGAAGTATCGTGTAATTAGTTTATTTCATTTAATAGTTAGTTTAATATATTTTAATTAGTTTCTCATTATTTTCCTTTGGTTTGCTTTATTTGTTATCCATAAAATCCGTCCCTTTTCTCCAATGGTTGGTTTGGAATCTGTTTAACCGTGGTCCATTATTTCCTCTGTACTGATTGTTCGGATTTCTCTAGTGTGTAGAATTATTTCAGTCCTTGTGACGTATCTCACTATCATCTGGTTCTTCCATCTTGTCGCTATAAAATTTTCATTTATGCTAAAGTTTACCATCGTCTTTCGAACTGATTCTTCCGTACTGTTTCTTAATTGGCAAACTCTTTCTTAATGGTTCATACATAATCTCCAGAAGTCCTCCATGCTCCTCGGTTAGTTTTGGCTTTTTTGGTCCTTCTAATCTAACTAGGAATTCAATTGTGGTTCGTTTACAGTTTCTTAATTGCCTTACTTCTCTTGGTTTCGTAATTGGTATATTCTGCAGCTTAACTAATCCCCCTTCAATCATCTCCAATCCTTCCCGTGTATTCATTAATTTCCTTTGACGTTTTTGCCTTATTTTCATTGTCTTCATTTCATTGTTAACCCGTTCTATTCTTCCGGCTATATTGATTCGTACTTCGTTTAATTTTTCTTGGGTTTTCGCTTGTATCTCCTTTACTCTAGTATCGTTATGGTTTCCTATTTGGTTTATTTTGGCCTCTACTTCCCCTCCGAGTTGTATGATGGTTTCATCCGTCTTTTCTAGACCTACCTTAGTTTCAGTTATTTGCTGTCTTACTTCCTTTTCATAATCATCCACCCTTTTGTTAAGTGTTTCATTGACAATTGCAATACTTTCATTGATGACTTCCCTCAACGTTTGGTTTTGTTCATTGATGATTTGCCGCAACTCCTTATTATTGTTTTCAATTCTTTCATCTCTTTGTTTGTTATTTTCCTGAATCTGATTTAAGCTCTCGTCGTTCCTGTCAAGCCGTTTGTTAATTTGGTTTGATCTTTCATTTATCTGCCGGTTATTCTCATCAGTGTTCTCTTTATTTTTGTCAAACTTCTCATTCATTAGTTTGATTAAGTTCTCACTCAAAATTTCATTTGGTTTCTTTGAGTTTTCGTTAATACTGTCTATTTTCTCATTAGTTTGTTTATTATCCTCTTTAATTTGTCTTAAACTCTCATTAGTTTCCTCTTTATTCTTGTCATATCTTTCCTCCATTCATTTAAAATTTTCATTATTGGCTTCCTTCTGTTTCTTGAAATCTTCTTTAATTAATTCCCATCGTTTTAGTAAATCCATATCACCTCTGGGTTTCTCCTTGTCATCCGCCTGTTGTTCCTTTTCAACGTCTGTAACTATTTCCGCTTCTTCCTCCCGTCTATCTTCTTCTGTTTCTTGGTCTTTTGCCATCCTTTTAGAAACACCTCTCGTATGCATTCCTGTGCTTCTAATAGTTGCCTGCTCCAGTCAAGTAATAGCGATATAGTCGATTTTTTTTTTTTTTTACTTAACTAAAGCCCACTCGTTGAGCGCCAATTTGTAACGACTTAAAATAATAAGAGGAGATGAATTATATCAATTATTAGTATAAATAAATTGTTCGATCTTAAGCCCCACTGTTGGAAGCGAATTTGTAACGAATAATTATTCTGTGTTACGTGTTTGTTACTTCGTAACTCTCGCCTAATTACGCCCAAATATTTATAATATAAATAATCTTATAAGTATAATATAATCACTCCTGTAAATCAATGTCAATTATAAAAAAAATTATTTATTAAGTGTTTGATATTATTCGGTTATTGACCATAAACCTGTGTTAAGTGGTTATTAAGTGTTTTACCAGAGAGAAACGCTATATTACAATTATTATAGTGAATAATTCTGTAATTTTCTCCAACCCTAGTCAGTATGTATTATTTAAATTGGAAAGAGATTAGCGCAGAGAATAAGTTAGTTCTCTATTCTCCCGTATTCACCAGCTGTCTGCAACGAGCGCTGTTATTGGCAATTGACCCGTTCTTATAGGTTAAGTCGTTCCACTTAACGCTTTTATCACTTTCTTTCCCTGTAAAATACACCCTAATCGAAATATAATAATTATTCTACAATAACACGAAATCATCAATACAAGAAGGATTCTTTATTTTATATTATTTTAAAATTCCAACAGTTGCTCTCTCCAACTAGTAAAACATCATATCGATCCTACAATACAGAATCGATTTGTTATTGAACTCTTGTTTAGATGTTACAATTTAATTATAATTTTCAGTTTATCTTTTATCTCAGGGTACATGTAGTTCTTTTAACTATTAGTAAGGCCAGGTAATGCAAATTCAGGTTACTAGGTATTACAATTTAAATTAAAATCTTATTATATCAAGTGTCAACATAAGCAGGTTTTTTTACCAAACGCTTACAAGATACTCGTTCAGGCAGTGTTCCACTAACGATGACAGATAGCCGAGTGAAGAAGAATGGCTCGAATATTTCCAACTCCAGCTTCTCAATAAAAGTTGGTGTTACTGTCCCTGGATGTAATGGAAAGTTCAGTTTTTGATCTTCGCTGATTTTTCCGTTTCTGGTGGTCACAGGTCCCAATGGAATTAGTGTAGTATTAAGTTCTTGCTCTGCAGTCAAAAGTGAGGTTCAGTAGGTAAATTTAATTCTCTTTAATTTTGTTGCATGGTATTTATTCCCTTCTACTTCTCAAGGTCTAGGTTATCTTCTTTTATTTATGGTTTCCCTTATTACTCATTTGATGTTAGGTTTAGTTAATTTATTCTTTAGATTTTTGATTTGAATTTTGTTTATAGGTAATTTATTCTCGAAGTGATAGTGGGAATTCGTCCAATCCGTCTTTTCAATCAGTAATTATATATTAATTTGGATTTATTATATTTTAATTCATGAGGTGTCATGGTTTTTTCCGAGATTTATAATGATTGAACTGTCCTCGTTTATATATAACAATTGAATGTCAAAAATCAACAAGATTTCTTGCATTTTGTTGCCCTAACAACCATTGCTTCTTCTGTCATTGGATAATATTTGTTATCCTAGAGCCAGAATTAGGAAATATTCTTACACTTATTTAATAAAATACTCCCTGCTTGGAATTACACTAAATCACATAAAACTTCCACTTAATCTGCCTTATTAAACCATATACATTTTACTACATTTTCTTCTTAATTGACTTATTTTAAAAGGTATTAATTTCCTTTTACAAAATACTAAATTTAGGCCTATTGGTTTTATTACCTGTGTTATAATTTTTTGTTTTTAATTTAATTTTTCTTACCTGACCTACTGTACAAAGAGTCACTGGCTTATGGCCAATTATATCAAATTAAATTTCCTAATTTCAATTCATTATTATTATTTAGTTTATCATTGAATCCTTTATTGGTTTTTAACATAATTATAATGACCACTTGACAATTTATCTACAATTATTGTCTTCCTGGCCAAGTTTACAAATCTTATTTTAAGACATCTTCATCAATTATTTAAAGTAAATACACTTAACATGATACCATACATAATAAACACACTTGTATTTAATTACTTAAATACAAGTTTAACATGAATGAAATGAGTACCCATTACTTAGTACTTCCTTAAAGCAATGGCTCCACACTTACTATATACAAAACACAAAATAAATATCATGTAAACACAATATCATGATAAAGCACAACAACAGGTACATTTTATAAAACATTAAATATTAATTGAACAGTCTATTATATTCAAACTCATCCACAGTAAACTCATCTTATTAGACACAGTGTTTATAGTTTACATCTTACACTGCTCATTCCATATTTTATATTTAGGTACACTTTAAATATTTTATTATCTAGTAACCTTACTAGGTATCATTAATGCATTTTTTAGGTGAGATTGGCCCTCTTGTACTTAATTATGGCATACCTTGGGCATTGTTTTCAGTTATGTTGACAAAGTTTTTATGTAACGTCGGGAACCTTAGCTTTGTTATGTTGCATTATACTCCCCCTCCGAAAGAAGTTTATTTTGGCTGAATATAGTTTAGTTGAAATAAACTTATAGTTCGTTCATACCTTGGAATATTTATTTAATAAAATTATCAATTTATAATAGTTTCAGTTTTTCATTGTTTCTGTTTTAATATGCAATTCAATGGGTTCTTTGGGGTTTATTTTCTCTTTCTATTCTTTAAACTTTTAATTGCACCGGAAAATTGTGTTGACACTCTTTGTATATCTGGTCATTAATTCTCTACTGTACCTCCCTCAGTTGTAGACCTGTCCTTTTCTCTGGAACTCATAACTTCTAGCTTATTACGCCATCATTTATTATTATCATATTTATATTTAATTACCTCGCTTGTTGTATAATCCCTAAAATACTATATTCCCTAACATTTTCCCTAATATCATAGCTGGTACGGAATCAGAGGGGCACTATTGGCTTCCATTACTCTGCCGTTTCCCTAACTATATCTTCTGAGATCAGAGGAACTTCATCTCTGTCCAGAAAAAAAATAAACGTAGCACGATCACAACACAATACATATAATTATTATCTATAAGGTAGCTCCTTCGCTACAAACTTATATTCAAGAGATGATTACTATTATTTCTGAGGTATCCTATTACTTTTCTTAATTAAATAAATAATTACCTTATTTTAGCCACTAAGTGATCTTCTTTTTCTTTTTCAATTACTGTATGGTCTCCAGATCACTGTATATGATTAAATAAATAATTACCTTATTTCATCCACTAAGTGATCTTCTTTTTCTTAAAAAACAGATCTTCTGTAATTAAAAAAGGAAAAGAAGATCACTTAGTGGATAAAATAAAGTAATTATTTATTTAATCATATACAGTGATCTGGAGACCATACAGTAACTATGTATACTTTTCTTAACTTATTTATCTCGTTGTTCTGTAGTTCCATTTATCATATTATTCACCAGTATGGTAGTTAAAGCTGTTCAATATTCATTTTAAATTCTTCTTAGTTCCGTGCTGTCAATTAATTATTCTTTAGCATACGTATTTTACTATTTTTAATTCACTCCCATTTACTTCTGCAATTAAACACTGAATCTCCTCCTTATCATAAATTGTATGGCATATTCTTCCTTCATCTAACTCATTTCTAACCATTCTTTCTCTTCTTTCATGTTTATTCGTTTAAAATAATTTCTTCTGAATTATATAGTAAGGTGTTCCTACTTATTTTTGAATTTTGTGGTTTTTTAAATTGATTCCACATAATTTCTCTGAAGTATCGTGTAATTAGTTTATTTCATTTAATAGTTAGTTTAATATATTTTAATTAGTTTCTCATTATTTTCCTTTGGTTTGCTTTATTTGTTATCCATAAAATCCGTCCCTTTTCTCCAATGGTTGGTTTGGAATCTGTTTAACCGTGGTCCATTATTTCCTCTGTACTGATTGTTCGGATTTCTCTAGTGTGTAGAATTATTTCAGTCCTTGTGACATATCTCACTATCATCTGGTTCTTCCATCTTGTCGCTATAAAATTTTCATTTATGCTAAAGTTTACCATCGTCTTTCGAACTGATTCTTCCGTACTGTTTCTTAATTGGCAAACTCTTTCTTAATGGTTCATACATAATCTCCAGAAGTCCTCCATGCTCCTCGGTTAGTTTTGGCTTTTTTGGTCCTTCTAATCTAACTAGGAATTCAATTGTGGTTCGTTTACAGTTTCTTAATTGCCTTACTTCTCTTGGTTTCGTAATTGGTATATTCTGCAGCTTAACTAATCCCCCTTCAATCATCTCCAATCCTTCCCGTGTATTCATTAATTTCCTTTGACGTTTTTGCCTTATTTTCATTGTCTTCATTTCATTGTTAACCCGTTCTATTCTTCCGGCTATATTGATTCGTACTTCGTTTAATTTTTCTTGGGTTTTCGCTTGTATCTCCTTTACTCTAGTATCGTTATGGTTTCCTATTTGGTTTATTTTGGCCTCTACTTCCCCTCCGAGTTGTATGATGGTTTCATCCGTCTTTTCTAGACCTACCTTAGTTTCAGTTATTTGCTGTCTTACTTCCTTTTCATAATCATCCACCCTTTTGTTAAGTGTTTCATTGACAATTGCAATACTTTCATTGATGACTTCCCTCAACGTTTGGTTTTGTTCATTGATGATTTGCCGCAACTCCTTATTATTTTTTTCAATTCTTTCATCTCTTTGTTTGTTATTTTCCTGAATCTGATTTAAGCTCTCGTCGTTCCTGTCAAGCCGTTTGTTAATTTGGTTTGATCTTTCATTTATCTGCCGGTTATTCTCATCAGTGTTCTCTTTATTTTTGTCAAACTTCTCATTCATTAGTTTGATTAAGTTCTCACTCAAAATTTCATTTGGTTTCTTTGAGTTTTCGTTAATACTGTCTATTTTCTTATTAGTTTGTTTATTATCCTCTTTAATTTGTCTTAAACTCTCATTAGTTTCCTCTTTATTCTTGTCATATCTTTCCTCCATTCATTTAAAATTTTCATTATTGGCTTCCTTCTGTTTCTTGAAATCTTCTTTAATTAATTCCCATCGTTTTAGTAAATCCATATCACCTCTGGGTTTCTCCTTGTCATCCGCCTGTTGTTCCTTTTCAACGTCTGTAACTATTTCCGCTTCTTCCTCCCGTCTATCTTCTTCTGTTTCTTGGTCTTTTGCCATCCTTTTAGAAACACCTCACGTATGCATTCCTGTGCTTCTAATAGTTGCCTGCTCCAGTCAAGTAATAGCGATATAGTCGATTTTTTTTTTTTTTTTACTTAACTAAAGCCCACTCGTTGAGCGCCAATTTGTAACGACTTAAGATAATAAGAGGAGATGAATTATATCAATTATTAGTATAAATAAATTGTTCGATCTTAAGCCCCACTGTTGGAAGCGAATTTGTAACGAATAATTATTCTGTGTTACGTGTTTGTTACTTCGTAACTCTCGCCTAATTACGCCCAAATATTTATAATATAAATAATCTTATAAGTATAATATAATCACTCCTGTAAATCAATGTCAATTATAAAAAAAATTATTTATTAAGTGTTTGATATTATTCGGTTATTGACCATAAACCTGTGTTAAGTGGTTATTAAGTGTTTTACCAGAGAGAAACGCTATATTACAATTATTATAGTGAATAATTCTGTAATTTTCTCCAACCCTAGTCAGTATGTATTATTTAAATTGGAAAGAGATTAGCGCAGAGAATAAGTTAGTTCTCTATTCTCCCGTATTCACCAGCTGTCTGCAACGAGCGCTGTTATTGGCAATTGACCCGTTCTTATAGGTTAAGTCGTTCCACTTAACGCTTTTATCACTTTCTTTCCCTGTAAAATACACCCTATTCGAAATATAATAATTATTCTACAATAACACGAAATCATCAATACAAGAAGGATTCTTTATTTTATATTATTTTAAAATTCCAACAGTTGCTCTCTCCAACTAGTAAAACATCATATCGATCCTACAATACAGAATCGATTTGTTATTGAACTCTTGTTTAGATGTTACAATTTAATTATAATTTTCAGTTTATCTTTTATCTCAGGGTACATGTAGTTCTTTTAACTATTAGTAAGGCCAGGTAATGCAAATTCAGGTTACTAGGTATTACAATTTAAATTAAAATCTTATTATATCAAGTGTCAACATAAGCAGGTTTTTTTACCAAACGTTTACAAGATACTCGTTCAGGCAGTGTTCCACTAACGATGACAGATAGCCGAGTGAAGAAGAATGGCTCGAATATTTCCAACTCCAGCTTCTCAATAAAAGTTGGTGTTACTGTCCCTGGATGTAATGGAAAGTTCAGTTTTTGATCTTCGCTGATTTTTCCGTTTCTGGTGGTCACAGGTCCCAATGGAATTAGTGTAGTATTAAGTTCTTGCTCTGCAGTCAAAAGTGAGGTTCAGTAGGTAAATTTAATTCTCTTTAATTTTGTTGCATGGTATTTATTCCCTTCTACTTCTCCAGGTCTAGGTTATCTTCTTTTATTTATGGTTTCCCTTATTACTCATTTGATGTTAGGTTTAGTTAATTTATTCTTTAGATTTTTGATTTGAATTTTGTTTATAGGTAATTTATTCTCGAAGTGATAGTGGGAATTCGTCCAATCCGTCTTTTCAATCAGTAATTATATATTAATTTGGATTTATTATATTTTAATTCATGAGGTGTCATGGTTTTTTCCGAGATTTATAATGATTGAACTGTCCTCGTTTATATATAACAATTGAATGTCAAAAATCAACAAGATTTCTTGCATTTTGTTGCCCTAACAACCATTGCTTCTTCTGTCATTGGATAATATTTGTTATCCTAGAGCCAGAATTAGGAAATATTCTTACACTTATTTAATAAAATACTCCCTGCTTGGAATTACACTAAATCACATAAAACTTCCACTTAATCTGCCTTATTAAACCATATACATTTTACTACATTTTCTTCTTAATTGACTTATTTTAAAAGGTATTAATTTCCTTTTACAAAATACTAAATTTAGGCCTATTGGTTTTATTACCTGTGTTATAATTTTTTGTTTTTAATTTAATTTTTCTTACCTGACCTACTGTACAAAGAGTCACTGGCTTATGGTCAATTATATCAAATTAAATTTCCTAATTTCAATTCATTATTATTATTTAGTTTATCATTGAATCCTTTATTGGTTTTTAACATAATTATAATGACCACTTGACAATTTATCTACAATTATTGTCTTCCTGGCCAAGTTTACAAATCTTATTTTAAGACATCTTCATCAATTATTTAAAGTAAATACACTTAACATGATACCATACATAATAAACACACTTGTATTTAATTACTTAAATACAAGTTTAACATGAATGAAATGAGTACCCATTACTTAGTACTTCCTTAAAGCAATGGCTCCACACTTACTATATACAAAACACAAAATAAATATCATGTAAACACAATATCATGATAAAGCACAACAACAGGTACATTTTATAAAACATTAAATATTAATTGAACAGTCTATTATATTCAAACTCATCCACAGTAAACTCATCTTATTAGACACAGTGTTTATAGTTTACATCTTACACTGCTCATTCCATATTTTATATTTAGGTACACTTTAAATATTTTATTATCTAGTAACCTTACTAGGTATCATTAATGCATTTTTTAGGTGAGATTGGCCCTCTTGTACTTAATTATGGCATACCTTGGGCATTGTTTTCAGTTATGTTGACAAAGTTTTTATGTAACGTCGGGAACCTTAGCTTTGTTATATTGCATTATACTCCCCCTCCGAAAGAAGTTTATTTTGGCTGAATATAGTTTAGTTGAAATAAACTTATAGTTCGTTCATACCTTGGAATATTTATTTAATAAAATTATCAATTTATAATAGTTTCAGTTTTTCATTGTTTCTGTTTTAATATGCAATTCAATGGGTTCTTTGGGGTTTATTTTCTCTTTCTATTCTTTAAACTTTTAATTGCACCGGAAAATTGTGTTGACACTCTTTGTATATCTGGTCATTAATTCTCTACTGTACCTCCCTCAGTTGTAGACCTGTCCTTTTCTCTGGAACTCATAACTTCTAGCTTATTACGCCATCATTTATTATTATCATATTTATATTTAATTACCTCGCTTGTTGTATAATCCCTAAAATACTATATTCCCTAACATTTTCCCTAATATCATAGCTGGTACGGAATCAGAGGGGCACTATTGGCTTCCATTACTCTGCCGTTTCCCTAACTATATCTTCTGAGATCAGAGGAACTTCATCTCTGTCCAGAAAAAAAATAAACGTAGCACGATCACAACACAATACATATAATTATTATCTATAAGGTAGCTCCTTCGCTACAAACTTATATTCAAGAGATGATTACTATTATTTCTGAGGTATCCTATTACTTTTCTTAATTAAATAAATAATTACCTTATTTTAGCCACTAAGTGATCTTCTTTTTCTTTTTCAATTACTGTATGGTCTCCAGATCACTGTATATGATTAAATAAATAATTACCTTATTTCATCCACTAAGTGATCTTCTTTTTCTTAAAAAACAGATCTTCTGTAATTAAAAAAGGAAAAGAAGATCACTTAGTGGATAAAATAAAGTAATTATTTATTTAATCATATACAGTGATCTGGAGACCATACAGTAACTATGTATACTTTTCTTAACTTATTTATCTCGTTGTTCTGTAGTTCCATTTATCATATTATTCACCAGTATGGTAGTTAAAGCTGTTCAATATTCATTTTAAATTCTTCTTAGTTCCGTGCTGTCAATTAATTATTCTTTAGCATACGTATTTTACTATTTTTAATTCACTCCCATTTACTTCTGCAATTAAACACTGAATCTCCTCCTTATCATAAATTGTATGGCATATTCTTCCTTCATCTAACTCATTTCTAACCATTCTTTCTCTTCTTTCATGTTTATTCGTTTAAAATAATTTCTTCTGAATTATATAGTAAGGTGTTCCTACTTATTTTTGAATTTTGTGGTTTTTTAAATTGATTCCACATAATTTCTCTGAAGTATCGTGTAATTAGTTTATTTCATTTAATAGTTAGTTTAATATATTTTAATTAGTTTCTCATTATTTTCCTTTGGTTTGCTTTATTTGTTATCCATAAAATCCGTCCCTTTTCTCCAATGGTTGGTTTGGAATCTGTTTAACCGTGGTCCATTATTTCCTCTGTACTGATTGTTCGGATTTCTCTAGTGTGTAGAATTATTTCAGTCCTTGTGACATATCTCACTATCATCTGGTTCTTCCATCTTGTCGCTATAAAATTTTCATTTATGCTAAAGTTTACCATCGTCTTTCGAACTGATTCTTCCGTACTGTTTCTTAATTGGCAAACTCTTTCTTAATGGTTCATACATAATCTCCAGAAGTCCTCCATGCTCCTCGGTTAGTTTTGGCTTTTTTGGTCCTTCTAATCTAACTAGGAATTCAATTGTGGTTCGTTTACAGTTTCTTAATTGCCTTACTTCTCTTGGTTTCGTAATTGGTATATTCTGCAGCTTAACTAATCCCCCTTCAATCATCTCCAATCCTTCCCGTGTATTCATTAATTTCCTTTGACGTTTTTGCCTTATTTTCATTGTCTTCATTTCATTGTTAACCCGTTCTATTCTTCCGGCTATATTGATTCGTACTTCGTTTAATTTTTCTTGGGTTTTCGCTTGTATCTCCTTTACTCTAGTATCGTTATGGTTTCCTATTTGGTTTATTTTGGCCTCTACTTCCCCTCCGAGTTGTATGATGGTTTCATCCGTCTTTTCTAGACCTACCTTAGTTTCAGTTATTTGCTGTCTTACTTCCTTTTCATAATCATCCACCCTTTTGTTAAGTGTTTCATTGACAATTGCAATACTTTCATTGATGACTTCCCTCAACGTTTGGTTTTGTTCATTGATGATTTGCCGCAACTCCTTATTATTTTTTTCAATTCTTTCATCTCTTTGTTTGTTATTTTCCTGAATCTGATTTAAGCTCTCGTCGTTCCTGTCAAGCCGTTTGTTAATTTGGTTTGATCTTTCATTTATCTGCCGGTTATTCTCATCAGTGTTCTCTTTATTTTTGTCAAACTTCTCATTCATTAGTTTGATTAAGTTCTCACTCAAAATTTCATTTGGTTTCTTTGAGTTTTCGTTAATACTGTCTATTTTCTTATTAGTTTGTTTATTATCCTCTTTAATTTGTCTTAAACTCTCATTAGTTTCCTCTTTATTCTTGTCATATCTTTCCTCCATTCATTTAAAATTTTCATTATTGGCTTCCTTCTGTTTCTTGAAATCTTCTTTAATTAATTCCCATCGTTTTAGTAAATCCATATCACCTCTGGGTTTCTCCTTGTCATCCGCCTGTTGTTCCTTTTCAACGTCTGTAACTATTTCCGCTTCTTCCTCCCGTCTATCTTCTTCTGTTTCTTGGTCTTTTGCCATCCTTTTAGAAACACCTCACGTATGCATTCCTGTGCTTCTAATAGTTGCCTGCTCCAGTCAAGTAATAGCGATATAGTCGATTTTTTTTTTTTTTTACTTAACTAAAGCCCACTCGTTGAGCGCCAATTTGTAACGACTTAAGATAATAAGAGGAGATGAATTATATCAATTATTAGTATAAATAAATTGTTCGATCTTAAGCCCCACTGTTGGAAGCGAATTTGTAACGAATAATTATTCTGTGTTACGTGTTTGTTACTTCGTAACTCTCGCCTAATTACGCCCAAATATTTATAATATAAATAATCTTATAAGTATAATATAATCACTCCTGTAAATCAATGTCAATTATAAAAAAAATTATTTATTAAGTGTTTGATATTATTCGGTTATTGACCATAAACCTGTGTTAAGTGGTTATTAAGTGTTTTACCAGAGAGAAACGCTATATTACAATTATTATAGTGAATAATTCTGTAATTTTCTCCAACCCTAGTCAGTATGTATTATTTAAATTGGAAAGAGATTAGCGCAGAGAATAAGTTAGTTCTCTATTCTCCCGTATTCACCAGCTGTCTGCAACGAGCGCTGTTATTGGCAATTGACCCGTTCTTATAGGTTAAGTCGTTCCACTTAACGCTTTTATCACTTTCTTTCCCTGTAAAATACACCCTATTCGAAATATAATAATTATTCTACAATAACACGAAATCATCAATACAAGAAGGATTCTTTATTTTATATTATTTTAAAATTCCAACAGTTGCTCTCTCCAACTAGTAAAACATCATATCGATCCTACAATACAGAATCGATTTGTTATTGAACTCTTGTTTAGATGTTACAATTTAATTATAATTTTCAGTTTATCTTTTATCTCAGGGTACATGTAGTTCTTTTAACTATTAGTAAGGCCAGGTAATGCAAATTCAGGTTACTAGGTATTACAATTTAAATTAAAATCTTATTATATCAAGTGTCAACATAAGCAGGTTTTTTTACCAAACGTTTACAAGATACTCGTTCAGGCAGTGTTCCACTAACGATGACAGATAGCCGAGTGAAGAAGAATGGCTCGAATATTTCCAACTCCAGCTTCTCAATAAAAGTTGGTGTTACTGTCCCTGGATGTAATGGAAAGTTCAGTTTTTGATCTTCGCTGATTTTTCCGTTTCTGGTGGTCACAGGTCCCAATGGAATTAGTGTAGTATTAAGTTCTTGCTCTGCAGTCAAAAGTGAGGTTCAGTAGGTAAATTTAATTCTCTTTAATTTTGTTGCATGGTATTTATTCCCTTCTACTTCTCCAGGTCTAGGTTATCTTCTTTTATTTATGGTTTCCCTTATTACTCATTTGATGTTAGGTTTAGTTAATTTATTCTTTAGATTTTTGATTTGAATTTTGTTTATAGGTAATTTATTCTCGAAGTGATAGTGGGAATTCGTCCAATCCGTCTTTTCAATCAGTAATTATATATTAATTTGGATTTATTATATTTTAATTCATGAGGTGTCATGGTTTTTTCCGAGATTTATAATGATTGAACTGTCCTCGTTTATATATAACAATTGAATGTCAAAAATCAACAAGATTTCTTGCATTTTGTTGCCCTAACAACCATTGCTTCTTCTGTCATTGGATAATATTTGTTATCCTAGAGCCAGAATTAGGAAATATTCTTACACTTATTTAATAAAATACTCCCTGCTTGGAATTACACTAAATCACATAAAACTTCCACTTAATCTGCCTTATTAAACCATATACATTTTACTACATTTTCTTCTTAATTGACTTATTTTAAAAGGTATTAATTTCCTTTTACAAAATACTAAATTTAGGCCTATTGGTTTTATTACCTGTGTTATAATTTTTTGTTTTTAATTTAATTTTTCTTACCTGACCTACTGTACAAAGAGTCACTGGCTTATGGTCAATTATATCAAATTAAATTTCCTAATTTCAATTCATTATTATTATTTAGTTTATCATTGAATCCTTTATTGGTTTTTAACATAATTATAATGACCACTTGACAATTTATCTACAATTATTGTCTTCCTGGCCAAGTTTACAAATCTTATTTTAAGACATCTTCATCAATTATTTAAAGTAAATACACTTAACATGATACCATACATAATAAACACACTTGTATTTAATTACTTAAATACAAGTTTAACATGAATGAAATGAGTACCCATTACTTAGTACTTCCTTAAAGCAATGGCTCCACACTTACTATATACAAAACACAAAATAAATATCATGTAAACACAATATCATGATAAAGCACAACAACAGGTACATTTTATAAAACATTAAATATTAATTGAACAGTCTATTATATTCAAACTCATCCACAGTAAACTCATCTTATTAGACACAGTGTTTATAGTTTACATCTTACACTGCTCATTCCATATTTTATATTTAGGTACACTTTAAATATTTTATTATCTAGTAACCTTACTAGGTATCATTAATGCATTTTTTAGGTGAGATTGGCCCTCTTGTACTTAATTATGGCATACCTTGGGCATTGTTTTCAGTTATGTTGACAAAGTTTTTATGTAACGTCGGGAACCTTAGCTTTGTTATATTGCATTATACTCCCCCTCCGAAAGAAGTTTATTTTGGCTGAATATAGTTTAGTTGAAATAAACTTATAGTTCGTTCATACCTTGGAATATTTATTTAATAAAATTATCAATTTATAATAGTTTCAGTTTTTCATTGTTTCTGTTTTAATATGCAATTCAATGGGTTCTTTGGGGTTTATTTTCTCTTTCTATTCTTTAAACTTTTAATTGCACCGGAAAATTGTGTTGACACTCTTTGTATATCTGGTCATTAATTCTCTACTGTACCTCCCTCAGTTGTAGACCTGTCCTTTTCTCTGGAACTCATAACTTCTAGCTTATTACGCCATCATTTATTATTATCATATTTATATTTAATTACCTCGCTTGTTGTATAATCCCTAAAATACTATATTCCCTAACATTTTCCCTAATATCATAGCTGGTACGGAATCAGAGGGGCACTATTGGCTTCCATTACTCTGCCGTTTCCCTAACTATATCTTCTGAGATCAGAGGAACTTCATCTCTGTCCAGAAAAAAAATAAACGTAGCACGATCACAACACAATACATATAATTATTATCTATAAGGTAGCTCCTTCGCTACAAACTTATATTCAAGAGATGATTACTATTATTTCTGAGGTATCCTATTACTTTTCTTAATTAAATAAATAATTACCTTATTTTAGCCACTAAGTGATCTTCTTTTTCTTTTTCAATTACTGTATGGTCTCCAGATCACTGTATATGATTAAATAAATAATTACCTTATTTTATCCACTAAGTGATCTTCTTTTTCTTAAAAAACAGATCTTCTGTAATTAAAAAAGGAAAAGAAGATCACTTAGTGGATAAAATAAGGTAATTATTTATTTAATCATATACAGTGATCTGGAGACCATACAGTAACTATGTATACTTTTCTTAACTTATTTATCTCGTTGTTCTGTAGTTCCATTTATCATATTATTCACCAGTATGGTAGTTAAAGCTGTTCAATATTCATTTTAAATTCTTCTTAGTTCCGTGCTGTCAATTAATTATTCTTTAGCATACGTATTTTACTATTTTTAATTCACTCCCATTTACTTCTGCAATTAAACACTGAATCTCCTCCTTATCATAAATTGTATGGCATATTCTTCCTTCATCTAACTCATTTCTAACCATTCTTTCTCTTCTTTCATGTTTATTCGTTTAAAATAATTTCTTCTGAATTATATAGTAAGGTGTTCCTACTTATTTTTGAATTTTGTGGTTTTTTAAATTGATTCCACATAATTTCTCTGAAGTATCGTGTAATTAGTTTATTTCATTTAATAGTTAGTTTAATATATTTTAATTAGTTTCTCATTATTTTCCTTTGGTTTGCTTTATTTGTTATCCATAAAATCCGTCCCTTTTCTCCAATGGTTGGTTTGGAATCTGTTTAACCGTGGTCCATTATTTCCTCTGTACTGATTGTTCGGATTTCTCTAGTGTGTAGAATTATTTCAGTCCTTGTGACATATCTCACTATCATCTGGTTCTTCCATCTTGTCGCTATAAAATTTTCATTTATGCTAAAGTTTACCATCGTCTTTCGAACTGATTCTTCCGTACTGTTTCTTAATTGGCAAACTCTTTCTTAATGGTTCATACATAATCTCCAGAAGTCCTCCATGCTCCTCGGTTAGTTTTGGCTTTTTTGGTCCTTCTAATCTAACTAGGAATTCAATTGTGGTTCGTTTACAGTTTCTTAATTGCCTTACTTCTCTTGGTTTCGTAATTGGTATATTCTGCAGCTTAACTAATCCCCCTTCAATCATCTCCAATCCTTCCCGTGTATTCATTAATTTCCTTTGACGTTTTTGCCTTATTTTCATTGTCTTCATTTCATTGTTAACCCGTTCTATTCTTCCGGCTATATTGATTCGTACTTCGTTTAATTTTTCTTGGGTTTTCGCTTGTATCTCCTTTACTCTAGTATCGTTATGGTTTCCTATTTGGTTTATTTTGGCCTCTACTTCCCCTCCGAGTTGTATGATGGTTTCATCCGTCTTTTCTAGACCTACCTTAGTTTCAGTTATTTGCTGTCTTACTTCCTTTTCATAATCATCCACCCTTTTGTTAAGTGTTTCATTGACAATTGCAATACTTTCATTGATGACTTCCCTCAACGTTTGGTTTTGTTCATTGATGATTTGCCGCAACTCCTTATTATTGTTTTCAATTCTTTCATCTCTTTGTTTGTTATTTTCCTGAATCTGATTTAAGCTCTCGTCGTTCCTGTCAAGCCGTTTGTTAATTTGGTTTGATCTTTCATTTATCTGCCGGTTATTCTCATCAGTGTTCTCTTTATTTTTGTCAAACTTCTCATTCATTAGTTTGATTAAGTTCTCACTCAAAATTTCATTTGGTTTCTTTGAGTTTTCGTTAATACTGTCTATTTTCTCATTAGTTTGTTTATTATCCTCTTTAATTTGTCTTAAACTCTCATTAGTTTCCTCTTTATTCTTGTCATATCTTTCCTCCATTCATTTAAAATTTTCATTATTGGCTTCCTTCTGTTTCTTGAAATCTTCTTTAATTAATTCCCATCGTTTTAGTAAATCCATATCACCTCTGGGTTTCTCCTTGTCATCCGCCTGTTGTTCCTTTTCAACGTCTGTAACTATTTCCGCTTCTTCCTCCCGTCTATCTTCTTCTGTTTCTTGGTCTTTTGCCATCCTTTTAGAAACACCTCTCGTATGCATTCCTGTGCTTCTAATAGTTGCCTGCTCCAGTCAAGTAATAGCGATATAGTCGATTTTTTTTTTTTTTTACTTAACTAAAGCCCACTCGTTGAGCGCCAATTTGTAACGACTTAAAATAATAAGAGGAGATGAATTATATCAATTATTAGTATAAATAAATTGTTCGATCTTAAGCCCCACTGTTGGAAGCGAATTTGTAACGAATAATTATTCTGTGTTACGTGTTTGTTACTTCGTAACTCTCGCCTAATTACGCCCAAATATTTATAATATAAATAATCTTATAAGTATAATATAATCACTCCTGTAAATCAATGTCAATTATAAAAAAAATTATTTATTAAGTGTTTGATATTATTCGGTTATTGACCATAAACCTGTGTTAAGTGGTTATTAAGTGTTTTACCAGAGAGAAACGCTATATTACAATTATTATAGTGAATAATTCTGTAATTTTCTCCAACCCTAGTCAGTATGTATTATTTAAATTGGAAAGAGATTAGCGCAGAGAATAAGTTAGTTCTCTATTCTCCCGTATTCACCAGCTGTCTGCAACGAGCGCTGTTATTGGCAATTGACCCGTTCTTATAGGTTAAGTCGTTCCACTTAACGCTTTTATCACTTTCTTTCCCTGTAAAATACACCCTATTCGAAATATAATAATTATTCTACAATAACACGAAATCATCAATACAAGAAGGATTCTTTATTTTATATTATTTTAAAATTCCAACAGTTGCTCTCTCCAACTAGTAAAACATCATATCGATCCTACAATACAGAATCGATTTGTTATTGAACTCTTGTTTAGATGTTACAATTTAATTATAATTTTCAGTTTATCTTTTATCTCAGGGTACATGTAGTTCTTTTAACTATTAGTAAGGCCAGGTAATGCAAATTCAGGTTACTAGGTATTACAATTTAAATTAAAATCTTATTATATCAAGTGTCAACATAAGCAGGTTTTTTTACCAAACGTTTACAAGATACTCGTTCAGGCAGTGTTCCACTAACGATGACAGATAGCCGAGTGAAGAAGAATGGCTCGAATATTTCCAACTCCAGCTTCTCAATAAAAGTTGGTGTTACTGTCCCTGGATGTAATGGAAAGTTCAGTTTTTGATCTTCGCTGATTTTTCCGTTTCTGGTGGTCACAGGTCCCAATGGAATTAGTGTAGTATTAAGTTCTTGCTCTGCAGTCAAAAGTGAGGTTCAGTAGGTAAATTTAATTCTCTTTAATTTTGTTGCATGGTATTTATTCCCTTCTACTTCTCCAGGTCTAGGTTATCTTCTTTTATTTATGGTTTCCCTTATTACTCATTTGATGTTAGGTTTAGTTAATTTATTCTTTAGATTTTTGATTTGAATTTTGTTTATAGGTAATTTATTCTCGAAGTGATAGTGGGAATTCGTCCAATCCGTCTTTTCAATCAGTAATTATATATTAATTTGGATTTATTATATTTTAATTCATGAGGTGTCATGGTTTTTTCCGAGATTTATAATGATTGAACTGTCCTCGTTTATATATAACAATTGAATGTCAAAAATCAACAAGATTTCTTGCATTTTGTTGCCCTAACAACCATTGCTTCTTCTGTCATTGGATAATATTTGTTATCCTAGAGCCAGAATTAGGAAATATTCTTACACTTATTTAATAAAATACTCCCTGCTTGGAATTACACTAAATCACATAAAACTTCCACTTAATCTGCCTTATTAAACCATATACATTTTACTACATTTTCTTCTTAATTGACTTATTTTAAAAGGTATTAATTTCCTTTTACAAAATACTAAATTTAGGCCTATTGGTTTTATTACCTGTGTTATAATTTTTTGTTTTTAATTTAATTTTTCTTACCTGACCTACTGTACAAAGAGTCACTGGCTTATGGCCAATTATATCAAATTAAATTTCCTAATTTCAATTCATTATTATTATTTAGTTTATCATTGAATCCTTTATTGGTTTTTAACATAATTATAATGACCACTTGACAATTTATCTACAATTATTGTCTTCCTGGCCAAGTTTACAAATCTTATTTTAAGACATCTTCATCAATTATTTAAAGTAAATACACTTAACATGATACCATACATAATAAACACACTTGTATTTAATTACTTAAATACAAGTTTAACATGAATGAAATGAGTACCCATTACTTAGTACTTCCTTAAAGCAATGGCTCCACACTTACTATATACAAAACACAAAATAAATATCATGTAAACACAATATCATGATAAAGCACAACAACAGGTACATTTTATAAAACATTAAATATTAATTGAACAGTCTATTATATTCAAACTCATCCACAGTAAACTCATCTTATTAGACACAGTGTTTATAGTTTACATCTTACACTGCTCATTCCATATTTTATATTTAGGTACACTTTAAATATTTTATTATCTAGTAACCTTACTAGGTATCATTAATGCATTTTTTAGGTGAGATTGGCCCTCTTGTACTTAATTATGGCATACCTTGGGCATTGTTTTCAGTTATGTTGACAAAGTTTTTATGTAACGTCGGGAACCTTAGCTTTGTTATGTTGCATTATACTCCCCCTCCGAAAGAAGTTTATTTTGGCTGAATATAGTTTAGTTGAAATAAACTTATAGTTCGTTCATACCTTGGAATATTTATTTAATAAAATTATCAATTTATAATAGTTTCAGTTTTTCATTGTTTCTGTTTTAATATGCAATTCAATGGGTTCTTTGGGGTTTATTTTCTCTTTCTATTCTTTAAACTTTTAATTGCACCGGAAAATTGTGTTGACACTCTTTGTATATCTGGTCATTAATTCTCTACTGTACCTCCCTCAGTTGTAGACCTGTCCTTTTCTCTGGAACTCATAACTTCTAGCTTATTACGCCATCATTTATTATTATCATATTTATATTTAATTACCTCGCTTGTTGTATAATCCCTAAAATACTATATTCCCTAACATTTTCCCTAATATCATAGCTGGTACGGAATCAGAGGGGCACTATTGGCTTCCATTACTCTGCCGTTTCCCTAACTATATCTTCTGAGATCAGAGGAACTTCATCTCTGTCCAGAAAAAAAATAAACGTAGCACGATCACAACACAATACATATAATTATTATCTATAAGGTAGCTCCTTCGCTACAAACTTATATTCAAGAGATGATTACTATTATTTCTGAGGTATCCTATTACTTTTCTTAATTAAATAAATAATTACCTTATTTTAGCCACTAAGTGATCTTCTTTTTCTTTTTCAATTACTGTATGGTCTCCAGATCACTGTATATGATTAAATAAATAATTACCTTATTTCATCCACTAAGTGATCTTCTTTTTCTTAAAAAACAGATCTTCTGTAATTAAAAAAGGAAAAGAAGATCACTTAGTGGATAAAATAAAGTAATTATTTATTTAATCATATACAGTGATCTGGAGACCATACAGTAACTATGTATACTTTTCTTAACTTATTTATCTCGTTGTTCTGTAGTTCCATTTATCATATTATTCACCAGTATGGTAGTTAAAGCTGTTCAATATTCATTTTAAATTCTTCTTAGTTCCGTGCTGTCAATTAATTATTCTTTAGCATACGTATTTTACTATTTTTAATTCACTCCCATTTACTTCTGCAATTAAACACTGAATCTCCTCCTTATCATAAATTGTATGGCATATTCTTCCTTCATCTAACTCATTTCTAACCCTTCTTTCATGTTTATTCGTTTAAAATAATTTCTTCTGAATTATATAGTAAGGTGTTCCTACTTATTTTTGAATTTTGTGGTTTTTAAAATTGATTCCACATAATTTCTCTGAAGTATCGTGTAATTAGTTTATTTCATTTAATAGTTAGTTTAATATATTTTAATTAGTTTCTCATTATTTTCCTTTGGTTTGCTTTATTTGTTATCCATAAAATCCGTCCCTTTTCTCCAATGGTTGGTTTGGAATCTGTTTAACCGTGGTCCATTATTTCCTCTGTACTGATTGTTCGGATTTCTCTAGTGTGTAGAATTATTTCAGTCCTTGTGACATATCTCACTATCATCTGGTTCTTCCATCTTGTCGCTATAAAATTTTCATTTATGCTAAAGTTTACCATCGTCTTTCGAACTGATTCTTCCGTACTGTTTCTTAATTGGCAAACTCTTTCTTAATGGTTCATACATAATCTCCAGAAGTCCTCCATGCTCCTCGGTTAGTTTTGGCTTTTTTGGTCCTTCTAATCTAACTAGGAATTCAATTGTGGTTCGTTTACAGTTTCTTAATTGCCTTACTTCTCTTGGTTTCGTAATTGGTATATTCTGCAGCTTAACTAATCCCCCTTCAATCATCTCCAATCCTTCCCGTGTATTCATTAATTTCCTTTGACGTTTTTGCCTTATTTTCATTGTCTTCATTTCATTGTTAACCCGTTCTATTCTTCCGGCTATATTGATTCGTACTTCGTTTAATTTTTCTTGGGTTTTCGCTTGTATCTCCTTTACTCTAGTATCGTTATGGTTTCCTATTTGGTTTATTTTGGCCTCTACTTCCCCTCCAAGTTGTATGATGGTTTCATCCGTCTTTTCTAGACCTACCTTAGTTTCAGTTATTTGCTGTCTTACTTCCTTTTCATAATCATCCACCCTTTTGTTAAGTGTTTCATTGACAATTGCAATACTTTCATTGATGACTTCCCTCAACGTTTGGTTTTGTTCATTGATGATTTGCCGCAACTCCTTATTATTTTTTTCAATTCTTTCATCTCTTTGTTTGTTATTTTCCTGAATCTGATTTAAGCTCTCGTCGTTCCTGTCAAGCCGTTTGTTAATTTGGTTTGATCTTTCATTTATCTGCCGGTTATTCTCATCAGTGTTCTCTTTATTTTTGTCAAACTTCTCATTCATTAGTTTGATTAAGTTCTCACTCAAAATTTCATTTGGTTTCTTTGAGTTTTCGTTAATACTGTCTATTTTCTCATTAGTTTGTTTATTATCCTCTTTAATTTGTCTTAAACTCTCATTAGTTTCCTCTTTATTCTTGTCATATCTTTCCTCCATTCATTTAAAATTTTCATTATTGGCTTCCTTCTGTTTCTTGAAATCTTCTTTAATTAATTCCCATCGTTTTAGTAAATCCATATCACCTCTGGGTTTCTCCTTGTCATCCGCCTGTTGTTCCTTTTCAACGTCTGTAACTATTTCCGCTTCTTCCTCCCGTCTATCTTCTTCTGTTTCTTGGTCTTTTGCCATCCTTTTAGAAACACCTCACGTATGCATTCCTGTGCTTCTAATAGTTGCCTGCTCCAGTCAAGTAATAGCGATATAGTCGATTTTTTTTTTTTTTACTTAACTAAAGCCCACTCGTTGAGCGCCAATTTGTAACGACTTAAGATAATAAGAGGAGATGAATTATATCAATTATTAGTATAAATAAATTGTTCGATCTTAAGCCCCACTGTTGGAAGCGAATTTGTAACGAATAATTATTCTGTGTTACGTGTTTGTTACTTCGTAACTCTCGCCTAATTACGCCCAAATATTTATAATATAAATAATCTTATAAGTATAATATAATCACTCCTGTAAATCAATGTCAATTATAAAAAAAATTATTTATTAAGTGTTTGATATTATTCGGTTATTGACCATAAACCTGTGTTAAGTGGTTATTAAGTGTTTTACCAGAGAGAAACGCTATATTACAATTATTATAGTGAATAATTCTGTAATTTTCTCCAACCCTAGTCAGTATGTATTATTTAAATTGGAAAGAGATTAGCGCAGAGAATAAGTTAGTTCTCTATTCTCCCGTATTCACCAGCTGTCTGCAACGAGCGCTGTTATTGGCAATTGACCCGTTCTTATAGGTTAAGTCGTTCCACTTAACGCTTTTATCACTTTCTTTCCCTGTAAAATACACCCTATTCGAAATATAATAATTATTCTACAATAACACGAAATCATCAATACAAGAAGGATTCTTTATTTTATATTATTTTAAAATTCCAACAGTTGCTCTCTCCAACTAGTAAAACATCATATCGATCCTACAATACAGAATCGATTTGTTATTGAACTCTTGTTTAGATGTTACAATTTAATTATAATTTTCAGTTTATCTTTTATCTCAGGGTACATGTAGTTCTTTTAACTATTAGTAAGGCCAGGTAATGCAAATTCAGGTTACTAGGTATTACAATTTAAATTAAAATCTTATTATATCAAGTGTCAACATAAGCAGGTTTTTTTACCAAACGTTTACAAGATACTCGTTCAGGCAGTGTTCCACTAACGATGACAGATAGCCGAGTGAAGAAGAATGGCTCGAATATTTCCAACTCCAGCTTCTCAATAAAAGTTGGTGTTACTGTCCCTGGATGTAATGGAAAGTTCAGTTTTTGATCTTCGCTGATTTTTCCGTTTCTGGTGGTCACAGGTCCCAATGGAATTAGTGTAGTATTAAGTTCTTGCTCTGCAGTCAAAAGTGAGGTTCAGTAGGTAAATTTAATTCTCTTTAATTTTGTTGCATGGTATTTATTCCCTTCTACTTCTCCAGGTCTAGGTTATCTTCTTTTATTTATGGTTTCCCTTATTACTCATTTGATGTTAGGTTTAGTTAATTTATTCTTTAGATTTTTGATTTGAATTTTGTTTATAGGTAATTTATTCTCGAAGTGATAGTGGGAATTCGTCCAATCCGTCTTTTCAATCAGTAATTATATATTAATTTGGATTTATTATATTTTAATTCATGAGGTGTCATGGTTTTTTCCGAGATTTATAATGATTGAACTGTCCTCGTTTATATATAACAATTGAATGTCAAAAATCAACAAGATTTCTTGCATTTTGTTGCCCTAACAACCATTGCTTCTTCTGTCATTGGATAATATTTGTTATCCTAGAGCCAGAATTAGGAAATATTCTTACACTTATTTAATAAAATACTCCCTGCTTGGAATTACACTAAATCACATAAAACTTCCACTTAATCTGCCTTATTAAACCATATACATTTTACTACATTTTCTTCTTAATTGACTTATTTTAAAAGGTATTAATTTCCTTTTACAAAATACTAAATTTAGGCCTATTGGTTTTATTACCTGTGTTATAATTTTTTGTTTTTAATTTAATTTTTCTTACCTGACCTACTGTACAAAGAGTCACTGGCTTATGGCCAATTATATCAAATTAAATTTCCTAATTTCAATTCATTATTATTATTTAGTTTATCATTGAATCCTTTATTGGTTTTTAACATAATTATAATGACCACTTGACAGTTTATCTACAATTATTGTCTTCCTGGCCAAGTTTACAAATCTTATTTTAAGACATCTTCATCAATTATTTAAAGTAAATACACTTAACATGATACCATACATAATAAACACACTTGTATTTAATTACTTAAATACAAGTTTAACATGAATGAAATGAGTACCCATTACTTAGTACTTCCTTAAAGCAATGGCTCCACACTTACTATATACAAAACACAAAATAAATATCATGTAAACACAATATCATGATAAAGCACAACAACAGGTACATTTTATAAAACATTAAATATTAATTGAACAGTCTATTATATTCAAACTCATCCACAGTAAACTCATCTTATTAGACACAGTGTTTATAGTTTACATCTTACACTGCTCATTCCATATTTTATATTTAGGTACACTTTAAATATTTTATTATCTAGTAACCTTACTAGGTATCATTAATGCATTTTTTAGGTGAGATTGGCCCTCTTGTACTTAATTATGGCATACCTTGGGCATTGTTTTCAGTTATGTTGACAAAGTTTTTATGTAACGTCGGGAACCTTAGCTTTGTTATGTTGCATTATACTCCCCCTCCGAAAGAAGTTTATTTTGGCTGAATATAGTTTAGTTGAAATAAACTTATAGTTCGTTCATACCTTGGAATATTTATTTAATAAAATTATCAATTTATAATAGTTTCAGTTTTTCATTGTTTCTGTTTTAATATGCAATTCAATGGGTTCTTTGGGGTTTATTTTCTCTTTCTATTCTTTAAACTTTTAATTGCACCGGAAAATTGTGTTGACACTCTTTGTATATCTGGTCATTAATTCTCTACTGTACCTCCCTCAGTTGTAGACCTGTCCTTTTCTCTGGAACTCATAACTTCTAGCTTATTACGCCATCATTTATTATTATCATATTTATATTTAATTACCTCGCTTGTTGTATAATCCCTAAAATACTATATTCCCTAACATTTTCCCTAATATCATAGCTGGTACGGAATCAGAGGGGCACTATTGGCTTCCATTACTCTGCCGTTTCCCTAACTATATCTTCTGAGATCAGAGGAACTTCATCTCTGTCCAGAAAAAAAATAAACGTAGCACGATCACAACACAATACATATAATTATTATCTATAAGGTAGCTCCTTCGCTACAAACTTATATTCAAGAGATGATTACTATTATTTCTGAGGTATCCTATTACTTTTCTTAATTAAATAAATAATTACCTTATTTTATCCACTAAGTGATCTTCTTTTTCTTTTTCAATTACTGTATGGTCTCCAGATCACTGTATATGATTAAATAAATAATTACCTTATTTCATCCACTAAGTGATCTTCTTTTTCTTAAAAAACAGATCTTCTGTAATTAAAAAAGGAAAAGAAGATCACTTAGTGGATAAAATAAGGTAATTATTTATTTAATCATATACAGTGATCTGGAGACCATACAGTAACTATGTATACTTTTCTTAACTTATTTATCTCGTTGTTCTGTAGTTCCATTTATCATATTATTCACCAGTATGGTAGTTAAAGCTGTTCAATATTCATTTTAAATTCTTCTTAGTTCCGTGCTGTCAATTAATTATTCTTTAGCATACGTATTTTACTATTTTTAATTCACTCCCATTTACTTCTGCAATTAAACACTGAATCTCCTCCTTATCATAAATTGTATGGCATATTCTTCCTTCATCTAACTCATTTCTAACCCTTCTTTCATGTTTATTCGTTTAAAATAATTTCTTCTGAATTATATAGTAAGGTGTTCCTACTTATTTTTGAATTTTGTGGTTTTTAAAATTGATTCCACATAATTTCTCTGAAGTATCGTGTAATTAGTTTATTTCATTTAATAGTTAGTTTAATATATTTTAATTAGTTTCTCATTATTTTCCTTTGGTTTGCTTTATTTGTTATCCATAAAATCCGTCCCTTTTCTCCAATGGTTGGTTTGGAATCTGTTTAACCGTGGTCCATTATTTCCTCTGTACTGATTGTTCGGATTTCTCTAGTGTGTAGAATTATTTCAGTCCTTGTGACATATCTCACTATCATCTGGTTCTTCCATCTTGTCGCTATAAAATTTTCATTTATGCTAAAGTTTACCATCGTCTTTCGAACTGATTCTTCCGTACTGTTTCTTAATTGGCAAACTCTTTCTTAATGGTTCATACATAATCTCCAGAAGTCCTCCATGCTCCTCGGTTAGTTTTGGCTTTTTTGGTCCTTCTAATCTAACTAGGAATTCAATTGTGGTTCGTTTACAGTTTCTTAATTGCCTTACTTCTCTTGGTTTCGTAATTGGTATATTCTGCAGCTTAACTAATCCCCCTTCAATCATCTCCAATCCTTCCCGTGTATTCATTAATTTCCTTTGACGTTTTTGCCTTATTTTCATTGTCTTCATTTCATTGTTAACCCGTTCTATTCTTCCGGCTATATTGATTCGTACTTCGTTTAATTTTTCTTGGGTTTTCGCTTGTATCTCCTTTACTCTAGTATCGTTATGGTTTCCTATTTGGTTTATTTTGGCCTCTACTTCCCCTCCGAGTTGTATGATGGTTTCATCCGTCTTTTCTAGACCTACCTTAGTTTCAGTTATTTGCTGTCTTACTTCCTTTTCATAATCATCCACCCTTTTGTTAAGTGTTTCATTGACAATTGCAATACTTTCATTGATGACTTCCCTCAACGTTTGGTTTTGTTCATTGATGATTTGCCGCAACTCCTTATTATTTTTTTCAATTCTTTCATCTCTTTGTTTGTTATTTTCCTGAATCTGATTTAAGCTCTCGTCGTTCCTGTCAAGCCGTTTGTTAATTTGGTTTGATCTTTCATTTATCTGCCGGTTATTCTCATCAGTGTTCTCTTTATTTTTGTCAAACTTCTCATTCATTAGTTTGATTAAGTTCTCACTCAAAATTTCATTTGGTTTCTTTGAGTTTTCGTTAATACTGTCTATTTTCTCATTAGTTTGTTTATTATCCTCTTTAATTTGTCTTAAACTCTCATTAGTTTCCTCTTTATTCTTGTCATATCTTTCCTCCATTCATTTAAAATTTTCATTATTGGCTTCCTTCTGTTTCTTGAAATCTTCTTTAATTAATTCCCATCGTTTTAGTAAATCCATATCACCTCTGGGTTTCTCCTTGTCATCCGCCTGTTGTTCCTTTTCAACGTCTGTAACTATTTCCGCTTCTTCCTCCCGTCTATCTTCTTCTGTTTCTTGGTCTTTTGCCATCCTTTTAGAAACACCTCACGTATGCATTCCTGTGCTTCTAATAGTTGCCTGCTCCAGTCAAGTAATAGCGATATAGTCGATTTTTTTTTTTTTTTACTTAACTAAAGCCCACTCGTTGAGCGCCAATTTGTAACGACTTAAAATAATAAGAGGAGATGAATTATATCAATTATTAGTATAAATAAATTGTTCGATCTTAAGCCCCACTGTTGGAAGCGAATTTGTAACGAATAATTATTCTGTGTTACGTGTTTGTTACTTCGTAACTCTCGCCTAATTACGCCCAAATATTTATAATATAAATAATCTTATAAGTATAATATAATCACTCCTGTAAATCAATGTCAATTATAAAAAAAATTATTTATTAAGTGTTTGATATTATTCGGTTATTGACCATAAACCTGTGTTAAGTGGTTATTAAGTGTTTTACCAGAGAGAAACGCTATATTACAATTATTATAGTGAATAATTCTGTAATTTTCTCCAACCCTAGTCAGTATGTATTATTTAAATTGGAAAGAGATTAGCGCAGAGAATAAGTTAGTTCTCTATTCTCCCGTATTCACCAGCTGTCTGCAACGAGCGCTGTTATTGGCAATTGACCCGTTCTTATAGGTTAAGTCGTTCCACTTAACGCTTTTATCACTTTCTTTCCCTGTAAAATACACCCTATTCGAAATATAATAATTATTCTACAATAACACGAAATCATCAATACAAGAAGGATTCTTTATTTTATATTATTTTAAAATTCCAACAGTTGCTCTCTCCAACTAGTAAAACATCATATCGATCCTAACAACCATTGCTTCTTCTGTCATTGGATAATATTTGTTATCCTAGAGCCAGAATTAGGAAATATTCTTACACTTATTTAATAAAATACTCCCTGCTTGGAATTACACTAAATCACATAAAACTTCCACTTAATCTGCCTTATTAAACCATATACATTTTACTACATTTTCTTCTTAATTGACTTATTTTAAAAGGTATTAATTTCCTTTTACAAAATACTAAATTTAGGCCTATTGGTTTTATTACCTGTGTTATAATTTTTTGTTTTTAATTTAATTTTTCTTACCTGACCTACTGTACAAAGAGTCACTGGCTTATGGCCAATTATATCAAATTACCTTATTTCATCCACTAAGTGATCTTCTTTTTCTTAAAAAACAGATCTTCTGTAATTAAAAAAGGAAAAGAAGATCACTTAGTGGATAAAATAAGGTAATTATTTATTTAATCATATACAGTGATCTGGAGACCATACAGTAACTATGTATACTTTTCTTAACTTATTTATCTCGTTGTTCTGTAGTTCCATTTATCATATTATTCACCAGTATGGTAGTTAAAGCTGTTCAATATTCATTTTAAATTCTTCTTAGTTCCGTGCTGTCAATTAATTATTCTTTAGCATACGTATTTTACTATTTTTAATTCACTCCCATTTACTTCTGCAATTAAACACTGAATCTCCTCCTTATCATAAATTGTATGGCATATTCTTCCTTCATCTAACTCATTTCTAACCCTTCTTTCATGTTTATTCGTTTAAAATAATTTCTTCTGAATTATATAGTAAGGTGTTCCTACTTATTTTTGAATTTTGTGGTTTTTAAAATTGATTCCACATAATTTCTCTGAAGTATCGTGTAATTAGTTTATTTCATTTAATAGTTAGTTTAATATATTTTAATTAGTTTCTCATTATTTTCCTTTGGTTTGCTTTATTTGTTATCCATAAAATCCGTCCCTTTTCTCCAATGGTTGGTTTGGAATCTGTTTAACCGTGGTCCATTATTTCCTCTGTACTGATTGTTCGGATTTCTCTAGTGTGTAGAATTATTTCAGTCCTTGTGACATATCTCACTATCATCTGGTTCTTCCATCTTGTCGCTATAAAATTTTCATTTATGCTAAAGTTTACCATCGTCTTTCGAACTGATTCTTCCGTACTGTTTCTAAATTGGCAAACTCTTTCTTAATGGTTCATACATAATCTCCAGAAGTCCTCCATGCTCCTCGGTTAGTTTTGGCTTTTTTGGTCCTTCTAATCTAACTAGGAATTCAATTGTGGTTCGTTTACAGTTTCTTAATTGCCTTACTTCTCTTGGTTTCGTAATTGGTATATTCTGCAGCTTAACTAATCCCCCTTCAATCATCTCCAATCCTTCCCGTGTATTCATTAATTTCCTTTGACGTTTTTGCCTTATTTTCATTGTCTTCATTTCATTGTTAACCCGTTCTATTCTTCCGGCTATATTGATTCGTACTTCGTTTAATTTTTCTTGGGTTTTCGCTTGTATCTCCTTTACTCTAGTATCGTTATGGTTTCCTATTTGGTTTATTTTGGCCTCTACTTCCCCTCCGAGTTGTATGATGGTTTCATCCGTCTTTTCTAGACCTACCTTAGTTTCAGTTATTTGCTGTCTTACTTCCTTTTCATAATCATCCACCCTTTTGTTAAGTGTTTCATTGACAATTGCAATACTTTCATTGATGACTTCCCTCAACGTTTGGTTTTGTTCATTGATGATTTGCCGCAACTCCTTATTATTTTTTTCAATTCTTTCATCTCTTTGTTTGTTATTTTTCTGAATCTGATTTAAGCTCTCGTCGTTCCTGTCAAGCCGTTTGTTAATTTGGTTTGATCTTTCATTTATCTGCCGGTTATTCTCATCAGTGTTCTCTTTATTTTTGTCAAACTTCTCATTCATTAGTTTGATTAAGTTCTCACTCAAAATTTCATTTGGTTTCTTTGAGTTTTCGTTAATACTGTCTATTTTCTCATTAGTTTGTTTATTATCCTCTTTAATTTGTCTTAAACTCTCATTAGTTTCCTCTTTATTCTTGTCATATCTTTCCTCCATTCATTTAAAATTTTCATTATTGGCTTCCTTCTGTTTCTTGAAATCTTCTTTAATTAATTCCCATCGTTTTAGTAAATCCATATCACCTCTGGGTTTCTCCTTGTCATCCGCCTGTTGTTCCTTTTCAACGTCTGTAACTATTTCCGCTTCTTCCTCCCGTCTATCTTCTTCTGTTTCTTGGTCTTTTGCCATCCTTTTAGAAACACCTCACGTATGCATTCCTGTGCTTCTAATAGTTGCCTGCTCCAGTCAAGTAATAGCGATATAGTCGATTTTTTTTTTTTTTTTACTTAACTAAAGCCCACTCGTTGAGCGCCAATTTGTAACGACTTAAGATAATAAGAGGAGATGAATTATATCAATTATTAGTATAAATAAATTGTTCGATCTTAAGCCCCACTGTTGGAAGCGAATTTGTAACGAATAATTATTCTGTGTTACGTGTTTGTTACTTCGTAACTCTCGCCTAATTACGCCCAAATATTTATAATATAAATAATCTTATAAGTATAATATAATCACTCCTGTAAATCAATGTCAATTATAAAAAAAATTATTTATTAAGTGTTTGATATTATTCGGTTATTGACCATAAACCTGTGTTAAGTGGTTATTAAGTGTTTTACCAGAGAGAAACGCTATATTACAATTATTATAGTGAATAATTCTGTAATTTTCTCCAACCCTAGTCAGTATGTATTATTTAAATTGGAAAGAGATTAGCGCAGAGAATAAGTTAGTTCTCTATTCTCCCGTATTCACCAGCTGTCTGCAACGAGCGCTGTTATTGGCAATTGACCCGTTCTTATAGGTTAAGTCGTTCCACTTAACGCTTTTATCACTTTCTTTCCCTGTAAAATACACCCTATTCGAAATATAATAATTATTCTACAATAACACGAAATCATCAATACAAGAAGGATTCTTTATTTTATATTATTTTAAAATTCCAACAGTTGCTCTCTCCAACTAGTAAAACATCATATCGATCCTACAATACAGAATCGATTTGTTATTGAACTCTTGTTTAGATGTTACAATTTAATTATAATTTTCAGTTTATCTTTTATCTCAGGGTACATGTAGTTCTTTTAACTATTAGTAAGGCCAGGTAATGCAAATTCAGGTTACTAGGTATTACAATTTAAATTAAAATCTTATTATATCAAGTGTCAACATAAGCAGGTTTTTTTACCAAACGTTTACAAGATACTCGTTCAGGCAGTGTTCCACTAACGATGACAGATAGCCGAGTGAAGAAGAATGGCTCGAATATTTCCAACTCCAGCTTCTCAATAAAAGTTGGTGTTACTGTCCCTGGATGTAATGGAAAGTTCAGTTTTTGATCTTCGCTGATTTTTCCGTTTCTGGTGGTCACAGGTCCCAATGGAATTAGTGTAGTATTAAGTTCTTGCTCTGCAGTCAAAAGTGAGGTTCAGTAGGTAAATTTAATTCTCTTTAATTTTGTTGCATGGTATTTATTCCCTTCTACTTCTCCAGGTCTAGGTTATCTTCTTTTATTTATGGTTTCCCTTATTACTCATTTGATGTTAGGTTTAGTTAATTTATTCTTTAGATTTTTGATTTGAATTTTGTTTATAGGTAATTTATTCTCGAAGTGATAGTGGGAATTCGTCCAATCCGTCTTTTCAATCAGTAATTATATATTAATTTGGATTTATTATATTTTAATTCATGAGGTGTCATGGTTTTTTCCGAGATTTATAATGATTGAACTGTCCTCGTTTATATATAACAATTGAATGTCAAAAATCAACAAGATTTCTTGCATTTTGTTGCCCTAACAACCATTGCTTCTTCTGTCATTGGATAATATTTGTTATCCTAGAGCCAGAATTAGGAAATATTCTTACACTTATTTAATAAAATACTCCCTGCTTGGAATTACACTAAATCACATAAAACTTCCACTTAATCTGCCTTATTAAACCATATACATTTTACTACATTTTCTTCTTAATTGACTTATTTTAAAAGGTATTAATTTCCTTTTACAAAATACTAAATTTAGGCCTATTGGTTTTATTACCTGTGTTATAATTTTTTGTTTTTAATTTAATTTTTCTTACCTGACCTACTGTACAAAGAGTCACTGGCTTATGGCCAATTATATCAAATTAAATTTCCTAATTTCAATTCATTATTATTATTTAGTTTATCATTGAATCCTTTATTGGTTTTTAACATAATTATAATGACCACTTGACAATTTATCTACAATTATTGTCTTCCTGGCCAAGTTTACAAATCTTATTTTAAGACATCTTCATCAATTATTTAAAGTAAATACACTTAACATGATACCATACATAATAAACACACTTGTATTTAATTACTTAAATACAAGTTTAACATGAATGAAATGAGTACCCATTACTTAGTACTTCCTTAAAGCAATGGCTCCACACTTACTATATACAAAACACAAAATAAATATCATGTAAACACAATATCATGATAAAGCACAACAACAGGTACATTTTATAAAACATTAAATATTAATTGAACAGTCTATTATATTCAAACTCATCCACAGTAAACTCATCTTATTAGACACAGTGTTTATAGTTTACATCTTACACTGCTCATTCCATATTTTATATTTAGGTACACTTTAAATATTTTATTATCTAGTAACCTTACTAGGTATCATTAATGCATTTTTTAGGTGAGATTGGCCCTCTTGTACTTAATTATGGCATACCTTGGGCATTGTTTTCAGTTATGTTGACAAAGTTTTTATGTAACGTCGGGAACCTTAGCTTTGTTATGTTGCATTATACTCCCCCTCCGAAAGAAGTTTATTTTGGCTGAATATAGTTTAGTTGAAATAAACTTATAGTTCGTTCATACCTTGGAATATTTATTTAATAAAATTATCAATTTATAATAGTTTCAGTTTTTCATTGTTTCTGTTTTAATATGCAATTCAATGGGTTCTTTGGGGTTTATTTTCTCTTTCTATTCTTTAAACTTTTAATTGCACCGGAAAATTGTGTTGACACTCTTTGTATATCTGGTCATTAATTCTCTACTGTACCTCCCTCAGTTGTAGACCTGTCCTTTTCTCTGGAACTCATAACTTCTAGCTTATTACGCCATCATTTATTATTATCATATTTATATTTAATTACCTCGCTTGTTGTATAATCCCTAAAATACTATATTCCCTAACATTTTCCCTAATATCATAGCTGGTACGGAATCAGAGGGGCACTATTGGCTTCCATTACTCTGCCGTTTCCCTAACTATATCTTCTGAGATCAGAGGAACTTCATCTCTGTCCAGAAAAAAAATAAACGTAGCACGATCACAACACAATACATATAATTATTATCTATAAGGTAGCTCCTTCGCTACAAACTTATATTCAAGAGATGATTACTATTATTTCTGAGGTATCCTATTACTTTTCTTAATTAAATAAATAATTACCTTATTTTATCCACTAAGTGATCTTCTTTTTCTTTTTCAATTACTGTATGGTCTCCAGATCACTGTATATGATTAAATAAATAATTACCTTATTTTATCCACTAAGTGATCTTCTTTTTCTTAAAAAACAGATCTTCTGTAATTAAAAAAGGAAAAGAAGATCACTTAGTGGATAAAATAAGGTAATTATTTATTTAATCATATACAGTGATCTGGAGACCATACAGTAACTATGTATACTTTTCTTAACTTATTTATCTCGTTGTTCTGTAGTTCCATTTATCATATTATTCACCAGTATGGTAGTTAAAGCTGTTCAATATTCATTTTAAATTCTTCTTAGTTCCGTGCTGTCAATTAATTATTCTTTAGCATACGTATTTTACTATTTTTAATTCACTCCCATTTACTTCTGCAATTAAACACTGAATCTCCTCCTTATCATAAATTGTATGGCATATTCTTCCTTCATCTAACTCATTTCTAACCATTCTTTCTCTTCTTTCATGTTTATTCGTTTAAAATAATTTCTTCTGAATTATATAGTAAGGTGTTCCTACTTATTTTTGAATTTTGTGGTTTTTTAAATTGATTCCACATAATTTCTCTGAAGTATCGTGTAATTAGTTTATTTCATTTAATAGTTAGTTTAATATATTTTAATTAGTTTCTCATTATTTTCCTTTGGTTTGCTTTATTTGTTATCCATAAAATCCGTCCCTTTTCTCCAATGGTTGGTTTGGAATCTGTTTAACCGTGGTCCATTATTTCCTCTGTACTGATTGTTCGGATTTCTCTAGTGTGTAGAATTATTTCAGTCCTTGTGACGTATCTCACTATCATCTGGTTCTTCCATCTTGTCGCTATAAAATTTTCATTTATGCTAAAGTTTACCATCGTCTTTCGAACTGATTCTTCCATACTGTTTCTTAATTGGCAAACTCTTTCTTAATGGTTCATACATAATCTCCAGAAGTCCTCCATGCTCCTCGGTTAGTTTTGGCTTTTTTGGTCCTTCTAATCTAACTAGGAATTCAATTGTGGTTCGTTTACAGTTTCTTAATTGCCTTACTTCTCTTGGTTTCATAATTGGTATATTCTGCAGCTTAACTAATCCCCCTTCAATCATCTCCAATCCTTCCCGTGTATTCATTAATTTCCTTTGACGTTTTTGCCTTATTTTCATTGTCTTCATTTCATTGTTAACCCGTTCTATTCTTCCGGCTATATTGATTCGTACTTCGTTTAATTTTTCTTGGGTTTTCGCTTGTATCTCCTTTACTCTAGTATCGTTATGGTTTCCTATTTGGTTTATTTTGGCCTCTACTTCCCCTCCGAGTTGTATGATGGTTTCATCCGTCTTTTCTAGACCTACCTTAGTTTCAGTTATTTGCTGTCTTACTTCCTTTTCATAATCATCCACACTTTTGTTAAGTGTTTCATTGACAATTGCAATACTTTCATTGATGACTTCCCTCAACGTTTGGTTTTGTTCATTGATGATTTGCCGCAACTCCTTATTATTTTTTTCAATTCTTTCATCTCTTTGTTTGTTATTTTCCTGAATCTGATTTAAGCTCTCGTCGTTCCTGTCAAGCCGTTTGTTAATTTGGTTTGATCTTTCATTTATCTGCCGGTTATTCTCATCAGTGTTCTCTTTATTTTTGTCAAACTTCTCATTCATTAGTTTGATTAAGTTCTCACTCAAAATTTCATTTGGTTTCTTTGAGTTTTCGTTAATACTGTCTATTTTCTCATTAGTTTGTTTATTATCCTCTTTAATTTGTCTTAAACTCTCATTAGTTTCCTCTTTATTCTTGTCATATCTTTCCTCCATTCATTTAAAATTTTCATTATTGGCTTCCTTCTGTTTCTTGAAATCTTCTTTAATTAATTCCCATCGTTTTAGTAAATCCATATCACCTCTGGGTTTCTCCTTGTCATCCGCCTGTTGTTCCTTTTCAACGTCTGTAACTATTTCCGCTTCTTCCTCCTGTCTATCTTCTTCTGTTTCTTGGTCTTTTGCCATCCTTTTAGAAACACCTCACGTATGCATTCCTGTGCTTCTAATAGTTGCCTGCTCCAGTCAAGTAACAGCGATATAGTCGATTTTTTTTTTTTTTTACTTAACTAAAGCCCACTCGTTGAGCGCCAATTTGTAACGACTTAAGATAATAAGAGGAGATGAATTATATCAATTATTAGTATAAATAAATTGTTCGATCTTAAGCCCCACTGTTGGAAGCGAATTTGTAACGAATAATTATTCTGTGTTACGTGTTTGTTACTTCGTAACTCTCGCCTAATTACGCCCAAATATTTATAATATAAATAATCTTATAAGTATAATATAATCACTCCTGTAAATCAATGTCAATTATAAAAAAAATTATTTATTAAGTGTTTGATATTATTCGGTTATTGACCATAAACCTGTGTTAAGTGGTTATTAAGTGTTTTACCAGAGAGAAACGCTATATTACAATTATTATAGTGAATAATTCTGTAATTTTCTCCAACCCTAGTCAGTATGTATTATTTAAATTGGAAAGAGATTAGCGCAGAGAATAAGTTAGTTCTCTATTCTCCCGTATTCACCAGCTGTCTGCAACGAGCGCTGTTATTGGCAATTGACCCGTTCTTATAGGTTAAGTCGTTCCACTTAACGCTTTTATCACTTTCTTTCCCTGTAAAATACACCCTATTCGAAATATAATAATTATTCTACAATAACACGAAATCATCAATACAAGAAGGATTCTTTATTTTATATTATTTTAAAATTCCAACAGTTGCTCTCTCCAACTAGTAAAACATCATATCGATCCTACAATACAGAATCGATTTGTTATTGAACTCTTGTTTAGATGTTACAATTTAATTATAATTTTCAGTTTATCTTTTATCTCAGGGTACATGTAGTTCTTTTAACTATTAGTAAGGCCAGGTAATGCAAATTCAGGTTACTAGGTATTACAATTTAAATTAAAATCTTATTATATCAAGTGTCAACATAAGCAGGTTTTTTTACCAAACGTTTACAAGATACTCGTTCAGGCAGTGTTCCACTAACGATGACAGATAGCCGAGTGAAGAAGAATGGCTCGAATATTTCCAACTCCAGCTTCTCAATAAAAGTTGGTGTTACTGTCCCTGGATGTAATGGAAAGTTCAGTTTTTGATCTTCGCTGATTTTTCCGTTTCTGGTGGTCACAGGTCCCAATGGAATTAGTGTAGTATTAAGTTCTTGCTCTGCAGTCAAAAGTGAGGTTCAGTAGGTAAATTTAATTCTCTTTAATTTTGTTGCATGGTATTTATTCCCTTCTACTTCTCCAGGTCTAGGTTATCTTCTTTTATTTATGGTTTCCCTTATTACTCATTTGATGTTAGGTTTAGTTAATTTATTCTTTAGATTTTTGATTTGAATTTTGTTTATAGGTAATTTATTCTCGAAGTGATAGTGGGAATTCGTCCAATCCGTCTTTTCAATCAGTAATTATATATTAATTTGGATTTATTATATTTTAATTCATGAGGTGTCATGGTTTTTTCCGAGATTTATAATGATTGAACTGTCCTCGTTTATATATAACAATTGAATGTCAAAAATCAACAAGATTTCTTGCATTTTGTTGCCCTAACAACCATTGCTTCTTCTGTCATTGGATAATATTTGTTATCCTAGAGCCAGAATTAGGAAATATTCTTACACTTATTTAATAAAATACTCCCTGCTTGGAATTACACTAAATCACATAAAACTTCCACTTAATCTGCCTTATTAAACCATATACATTTTACTACATTTTCTTCTTAATTGACTTATTTTAAAAGGTATTAATTTCCTTTTACAAAATACTAAATTTAGGCCTATTGGTTTTATTACCTGTGTTATAATTTTTTGTTTTTAATTTAATTTTTCTTACCTGACCTACTGTACAAAGAGTCACTGGCTTATGGCCAATTATATCAAATTAAATTTCCCAATTTCAATTCATTATTATTATTTAGTTTATCATTGAATCCTTCATTGGTTTTTAACATAATTATAATGACCACTTGACAATTTATCTACAATTATTGTCTTCCTGGCCAAGTTTACAAATCTTATTTTAAGACATCTTCATCAATTATTTAAAGTAAATACACTTAACATGATACCATACATAATAAACACACTTGTATTTAATTACTTAAATACAAGTTTAACATGAATGAAATGAGTACCCATTACTTAGTACTTCCTTAAAGCAATGGCTCCACACTTACTATATACAAAACACAAAATAAACATCATGTAAACACAATATCATGATAAAGCACAACAACAGGTACATTTTATAAAACATTAAATATTAATTGAACAGTCTATTATATTCAAACTCATCCACAGTAAACTCATCTTATTAGACACAGTGTTTATAGTTTACATCTTACACTGCTCATTCCATATTTTATATTTAGGTACACTTTAAATATTTTATTATCTAGTAACCTTACTAGGTATCATTAATGCATTTTTTAGGTGAGATTGGCCCTCTTGTACTTAATTATGGCATACCTTGGGCATTGTTTTCAGTTATGTTGACAAAGTTTTTATGTAACGTCGGGAACCTTAGCTTTGTTATGTTGCATTATACTCCCCCTCCGAAAGAAGTTTATTTTGGCTGAATATAGTTTAGTTGAAATAAACTTATAGTTCGTTCATGCCTTGGAATATTTATTTAATAAAATTATCAATTTATAATAGTTTCAGTTTTTCATTGTTTCTGTTTTAATATGCAATTCAATGGGTTCTTTGGGGTTTATTTTCTCTTTCTATTCTTTAAACTTTTAATTGCACCGGAAAATTGTGTTGACACTCTTTGTATATCTGGTCATTAATTCTCTACTGTACCTCCCTCAGTTGTAGACCTGTCCTTTTCTCTGGAACTCATAACTTCTAGCTTATTACGCCATCATTTATTATTATCATATTTATATTTAATTACCTCGCTTGTTGTATAATCCCTAAAATACTATATTCCCTAACATTTTCCCTAATATCATAGCTGGTACGGAATCAGAGGGGCACTATTGGCTTCCATTACTCTGCCGTTTCCCTAACTATATCTTCTGAGATCAGAGGAACTTCATCTCTGTCCAGAAAAAAAATAAACGTAGCACGATCACAACACAATACATATAATTATTATCTATAAGGTAGCTCCTTCGCTACAAACTTATATTCAAGAGATGATTACTATTATTTCTGAGGTATCCTATTACTTTTCTTAATTAAATAAATAATTACCTTATTTTATCCACTAAGTGATCTTCTTTTTCTTTTTAAATTACTGTATGGTCTCCAGATCACTGTATATGATTAAATAAATAATTACCTTATTTTATCCACTAAGTGATCTTCTTTTTCTTAAAAAACAGATCTTCTGTAATTAAAAAAGGAAAAGAAGATCACTTAGTGGATAAAATAAGGTAATTATTTATTTAATCATATACAGTGATCTGGAGACCATACAGTAACTATGTATACTTTTCTTAACTTATTTATCTCGTTGTTCTGTAGTTCCATTTATCATATTATTCACCAGTATGGTAGTTAATTCTGTTCAATATTCATTTTAAATTCTTCTTAGTTCCGTGCTGTCAATTAATTATTCTTTAGCATACGTATTTTACTATTTTTAATTCACTCCCATTTACTTCTGCAATTAAACACTGAATCTCCTCCTTATCATAAATTGTATGGCATATTCTTCCTTCATCTAACTCATTTCTAACCCTTCTTTCATGTTTATTCGTTTAAAATAATTTCTTCTGAATTATATAGTAAGGTGTTCCTACTTATTTTTGAATTTTGTGGTTTTTTAAATTGATTCCACATAATTTCTCTGAAGTATCGTGTAATTAGTTTATTTCATTTAATAGTTAGTTTAATATATTTTAATTAGTTTCTCATTATTTTCCTTTGGTTTGCTTTATTTGTTATCCATAAAATCCGTCCCTTTTCTCCAATGGTTGGTTTGGAATCTGTTTAACCGTGGTCCATTATTTCCTCTGTACTGATTGTTCGCATTTCTCTAGTGTGTAGAATTATTTCAGTCCTTGTGACGTATCTCACTATCATCTGGTTCTTCCATCTTGTCGCTATAAAATTTTCATTTATGCTAAAGTTTACCATCGTCTTTCGAACTGATTCTTCCGTACTGTTTCTAAATTGGCAAACTCTTTCTTAATGGTTCATACATAATCTCCAGAAGTCCTCCATGCTCCTCGGTTAGTTTTGGCTTTTTTGGTCCTTCTAATCTAACTAGGAATTCAATTGTGGTTCGTTTACAGTTTCTTAATTGCCTTACTTCTCTTGGTTTCGTAATTGGTATATTCTGCAGCTTAACTAATCCCCCTTCAATCATCTCCAATCCTTCCCGTGTATTCATTAATTTCCTTTGACGTTTTTGCCTTATTTTCATTGTCTTCATTTCATTGTTAACCCGTTCTATTCTTCCGGCTATATTGATTCGTACTTCGTTTAATTTTTCTTGGGTTTTCGCTTGTATCTCCTTTACTCTAGTATCGTTATGGTTTCCTATTTGGTTTATTTTGGCCTCTACTTCCCCTCCGAGTTGTATGATGGTTTCATCCGTCTTTTCTAGACCTACCTTAGTTTCAGTTATTTGCTGTCTTACTTCCTTTTCATAATCATCCACCCTTTTGTTAAGTGTTTCATTGACAATTGCAATACTTTCATTGATGACTTCCCTCAACGTTTGGTTTTGTTCATTGATGATTTGCCGCAACTCCTTATTATTTTTTTCAATTCTTTCATCTCTTTGTTTGTTATTTTTCTGAATCTGATTTAAGCTCTCGTCGTTCCTGTCAAGCCGTTTGTTAATTTGGTTTGATCTTTCATTTATCTGCCGGTTATTCTCATCAGTGTTCTCTTTATTTTTGTCAAACTTCTCATTCATTAGTTTGATTAAGTTCTCACTCAAAATTTCATTTGGTTTCTTTGAGTTTTCGTTAATACTGTCTATTTTCTCATTAGTTTGTTTATTATCCTCTTTAATTTGTCTTAAACTCTCATTAGTTTCCTCTTTATTCTTGTCATATCTTTCCTCCATTCATTTAAAATTTTCATTATTGGCTTCCTTCTGTTTCTTGAAATCTTCTTTAATTAATTCCCATCGTTTTAGTAAATCCATATCACCTCTGGGTTTCTCCTTGTCATCCGCCTGTTGTTCCTTTTCAACGTCTGTAACTATTTCCGCTTCTTCCTCCCGTCTATCTTCTTCTGTTTCTTGGTCTTTTGCCATCCTTTTAGAAACACCTCACGTATGCATTCCTGTGCTTCTAATAGTTGCCTGCTCCAGTCAAGTAATAGCGATATAGTCGATTTTTTTTTTTTTTTACTTAACTAAAGCCCACTCGTTGAGCGCCAATTTGTAACGACTTAAAATAATAAGAGGAGATGAATTATATCAATTATTAGTATAAATAAATTGTTCGATCTTAAGCCCCACTGTTGGAAGCGAATTTGTAACGAATAATTATTCTGTGTTACGTGTTTGTTACTTCGTAACTCTCGCCTAATTACGCCCAAATATTTATAATATAAATAATCTTATAAGTATAATATAATCACTCCTGTAAATCAATGTCAATTATAAAAAAAATTATTTATTAAGTGTTTGATATTATTCGGTTATTGACCATAAACCTGTGTTAAGTGGTTATTAAGTGTTTTACCAGAGAGAAACGCTATATTACAATTATTATAGTGAATAATTCTGTAATTTTCTCCAACCCTAGTCAGTATGTATTATTTAAATTGGAAAGAGATTAGCGCAGAGAATAAGTTAGTTCTCTATTCTCCCGTATTCACCAGCTGTCTGCAACGAGCGCTGTTATTGGCAATTGACCCGTTCTTATAGGTTAAGTCGTTCCACTTAACGCTTTTATCACTTTCTTTCCCTGTAAAATACACCCTATTCGAAATATAATAATTATTCTACAATAACACGAAATCATCAATACAAGAAGGATTCTTTATTTTATATTATTTTAAAATTCCAACAGTTGCTCTCTCCAACTAGTAAAACATCATATCGATCCTACAATACAGAATCGATTTGTTATTGAACTCTTGTTTAGATGTTACAATTTAATTATAATTTTCAGTTTATCTTTTATCTCAGGGTACATGTAGTTCTTTTAACTATTAGTAAGGCCAGGTAATGCAAATTCAGGTTACTAGGTATTACAATTTAAATTAAAATCTTATTATATCAAGTGTCAACATAAGCAGGTTTTTTTACCAAACGTTTACAAGATACTCGTTCAGGCAGTGTTCCACTAACGATGACAGATAGCCGAGTGAAGAAGAATGGCTCGAATATTTCCAACTCCAGCTTCTCAATAAAAGTTGGTGTTACTGTCCCTGGATGTAATGGAAAGTTCAGTTTTTGATCTTCGCTGATTTTTCCGTTTCTGGTGGTCACAGGTCCCAATGGAATTAGTGTAGTATTAAGTTCTTGCTCTGCAGTCAAAAGTGAGGTTCAGTAGGTAAATTTAATTCTCTTTAATTTTGTTGCATGGTATTTATTCCCTTCTACTTCTCCAGGTCTAGGTTATCTTCTTTTATTTATGGTTTCCCTTATTACTCATTTGATGTTAGGTTTAGTTAATTTATTCTTTAGATTTTTGATTTGAATTTTGTTTATAGGTAATTTATTCTCGAAGTGATAGTGGGAATTCGTCCAATCCGTCTTTTCAATCAGTAATTATATATTAATTTGGATTTATTATATTTTAATTCATGAGGTGTCATGGTTTTTTCCGAGATTTATAATGATTGAACTGTCCTCGTTTATATATAACAATTGAATGTCAAAAATCAACAAGATTTCTTGCATTTTGTTGCCCTAACAACCATTGCTTCTTCTGTCATTGGATAATATTTGTTATCCTAGAGCCAGAATTAGGAAATATTCTTACACTTATTTAATAAAATACTCCCTGCTTGGAATTACACTAAATCACATAAAACTTCCACTTAATCTGCCTTATTAAACCATATACATTTTACTACATTTTCTTCTTAATTGACTTATTTTAAAAGGTATTAATTTCCTTTTACAAAATACTAAATTTAGGCCTATTGGTTTTATTACCTGTGTTATAATTTTTTGTTTTTAATTTAATTTTTCTTACCTGACCTACTGTACAAAGAGTCACTGGCTTATGGCCAATTATATCAAATTAAATTTCCTAATTTCAATTCATTATTATTATTTAGTTTATCATTGAATCCTTCATTGGTTTTTAACATAATTATAATGACCACTTGACAATTTATCTACAATTATTGTCTTCCTGGCCAAGTTTACAAATCTTATTTTAAGACATCTTCATCAATTATTTAAAGTAAATACACTTAACATGATACCATACATAATAAACACACTTGTATTTAATTACTTAAATACAAGTTTAACATGAATGAAATGAGTACCCATTACTTAGTACTTCCTTAAAGCAATGGCTCCACACTTACTATATACAAAACACAAAATAAACATCATGTAAACACAATATCATGATAAAGCACAACAACAGGTACATTTTATAAAACATTAAATATTAATTGAACAGTCTATTATATTCAAACTCATCCACAGTAAACTCATCTTATTAGACACAGTGTTTATAGTTTACATCTTACACTGCTCATTCCATATTTTATATTTAGGTACACTTTAAATATTTTATTATCTAGTAACCTTACTAGGTATCATTAATGCATTTTTTAGGTGAGATTGGCCCTCTTGTACTTAATTATGGCGTACCTTGGGCATTGTTTTCAGTTATGTTGACAAAGTTTTTATGTAACGTCGGGAACCTTAGCTTTGTTATGTTGCATTATACTCCCCCTCCGAAAGAAGTTTATTTTGGCTGAATATAGTTTAGTTGAAATAAACTTATAGTTCGTTCATACCTTGGAATATTTATTTAATAAAATTATCAATTTATAATAGTTTCAGTTTTTCATTGTTTCTGTTTTAATATGCAATTCAATGGGTTCTTTGGGGTTTATTTTCTCTTTCTATTCTTTAAACTTTTAATTGCACCGGAAAATTGTGTTGACACTCTTTGTATATCTGGTCATTAATTCTCTACTGTACCTCCCTCAGTTGTAGACCTGTCCTTTTCTCTGGAACTCATAACTTCTAGCTTATTACGCCATCATTTATTATTATCATATTTATATTTAATTACCTCGCTTGTTGTATAATCCCTAAAATACTATATTCCCTAACATTTTCCCTAATATCATAGCTGGTACGGAATCAGAGGGGCACTATTGGCTTCCATTACTCTGCCGTTTCCCTAACTATATCTTCTGAGATCAGAGGAACTTCATCTCTGTCCAGAAAAAAAATAAACGTTGCACGATCTCAACACAATACATATAATTATTATCTATAAGGTAGCTCCTTCGCTACAAACTTATATTCAAGAGATGGTTACTATTATTTCTGAGGTATCCTATTACTTTTCTTAATTAAATAAATAATTACCTTATTTTATCCACTAAGTGATCTTCTTTTTCTTTTTTAATTACTGTATGGTCTCCAGATCACTGTATATGATTAAATAAATAATTACCTTATTTTATCCACTAAGTGATCTTCTTTTTCTTAAAAAGCAGATCTTCTGTAATTAAAAAAGAAAAAGAAGATCACTTAGTGGATAAAATAAGGTAATTATTTATTTAATCATATACAGTGATCTGGAGACCATACAGTAACTATGTATACTTTTCTTAACTTATTTATCTCGTTGTTCTGTAGTTCCATTTATCATATTATTCACCAGTATGGTAGTTAAAGCTGTTCAATATTCATTTTAAATTCTTCTTAGTTCCATACTGTCAATTAATTATTCTTTAGCATACGTATTTTACTATTTCTAATTCACTCCCATTTACTTCTGCAATTAAACACTGAATCTCCTCCTTATCATAAATTGTATGGCATATTCTTCCTTCATCTAACTCATTTCTAACCCTTCTTTCTCTTCTTTCATGTTTATTCGTTTAAAATAATTTCTTCTGAATTATATAGTAAGGTGTTCCTACTTATTTTTGAATTTTGTGGTTTTTTAAATTGATTCCACATAATTTCTCTGAAGTATCGTGTAATTAGTTTATTTCATTTAATAGTTAGTTTAATATATTTTAATTAGTTTCTCATTATTTTCCTTTGGTTTCCTTTATTTGTTATCCATAAAATCCGTCCCTTTTCTCCAATGGTTGGTTTGGAATCTGTTTAACCGTGGTCTATTATTTCCTCTGTACTGATTGTTCGGATTTCTCTAGTGTGTAGAATTATTTCAGTCCTTGTGACGAATCTCACTATCATCTGGTTCTTCCATCTTGTCGCTATAAAATTTTCATTTATGCTAAAGTTTACCATCGTCTTTCGAACTGATTCTTCCGTACTGTTTCTTAATCGTTCGAATGGTTCATACATAATCTCCAGAAGTCCTCCATGCTCCTCGGTTAGTTTTGGCTTTTTCGGTCCTTCTAATCTATCTAGGAATTCAATTGTGGTTCATTTAGAGTTTCTTAATTGCCTTACTTCTCTTGGTTTCGTAATTGGTATATTCTGCAGCTTAACTAATCCCCCTTCAATCATCTCCAATCCTTCCCGTGTATTCATTAATTTCCTTTGATGTTTTTGCCTTATTTTCATTGTCTTCATTTCATTGTTAACCCGTTCTATTCTTCCGGCTATATTGATTCGTACTTCGTTTAATTTTTCTTGGGTTTTCGCTTGTATCTCCTTTACTCTAGTATTGTTATGGTTTCCTATTTGGTTTATTTTGGCCTCTACTTCCCCTCCGAGTTGTATGATGGTTTCATCCGTCTTTTCTAGACCTACCTTAGTTTCAGTTATTTGCTGTCTTACTTCCTTTTCATAATCATCCACCCTTTTGTTAAGTGTTTCATTGACAATTGCAATACTTTCATTGATGACTTCCCTCAACGTTTGGTTTTGTTCATTGATGATTTGCCGCAACTCCTTATTATTGTTTTCAATTCTTTCATCTCTTTGTTTGTTATTTTCCTGAATCTGATTTAAGCTCTCGTCGTTCATGTCAAGCCTTTTGTTAATTTGGTTTAATCTTTCATTTATCTGCCAGTTATTCTCATCAGTGTCCTCTTTATTTTTGTCAAACTTCTCATTCATTACTTTGATTAAGTTCTCACTCAAAATTTCATTTTGTTTCTTTGAGTTTTCATTAATACTGTCTATTTTCTCATTAGTTTGTTTATTATCCTCTTTAATTTGTCTTAAACTCTCATTAGTTTCCTCTTTATTCTTGTCATATCTTTCCTCCATTCGTTTAAAATTTTCATTATTGGCTTCCTTCTGTTTCTTGGAATCTTCTTTAATTAATTTCCATCGTTTTAGTAAATCCATATCACCTCTGGGTTTCTCCTTGTCACCCGCCTGTTGTTCCTTTTCAACGTCTACACCCTATTCGAAATACAATAAATATTCTACAATAATACGAAATCTTCAATACAAGAAGGATTCTTTATTTTATATTTCCATAAAATAAAAGGATTTCCATAAAAGGATTCTTTTTTAAAATTCCAACAGTTGCTCTCTCCAACTAGTAAAACATCATATCGATCCTACAATACAGAATCGATTTGTTATTGAACTCTTGTTTAGATGTTACAATTTAATTATAATTTTCAGTTTATCTTTTATCTAAGGGTACATGTAGTTCTTTTAACTATTAGTAAGGCCAGGTAATGCAAATTCAGGTTACTAGGTATTACAATTTAAATTAAAATCTTATTATATTGTAACAAGCCCGCTGTATGCCGGTCGTTACAAAAAATAAAATGTAGATGGAAAATTTTATAAAAAATAAAATTTTCAATAAAAGAATAATTTTGTTTATGTTTATTAATGTGAGTATATAAGAAATAAATCTGTTTTGAAAGGTTCTTGTAAAATTTTGATAATCAGGCAGGTATTTATTGACTATCGAGCACTTCTGGAAGATTTGAACCAAGTCTGGAGTTAAATAGATTAACTCCAGTCGGCAATCGATTGGTGATTCTTCTTGCTGGTCCAATATCTCACTCAAATAAAATATTTTCTTCTTCTTGTAGTCCCTCAGCCTTAATAAATAATCTTAAATTAGCCTGTGAAATAATAACAGATAAGAAATAATGGAAATATAAGGATTTATTTTACAATTTAATAAATAATCGATTTTTTATCGATGGAGAACAATTATCGACTCCGTCTCAGGGAATTATCGATTGTGCATACAGAACAAAAATTATGATATGTATTATATAAAAGACAGGTTCTTTGAGCGATTAAAATTAATAGTCAGAGAAGGGTGACGAGAAAGTATAACATTAACAATTAAAATAAATACAATAATTATTATTCAATAGTATTTAAATAATTCTGATATGTAATATTTATGAAAGTTGTCGTCAAACCATATGCAGACTATGACGTCACTGCTGGATGATGAGGAAGGCAGGCTTGAATTTCAAGATGGCCGCTACTAGATATGGCGAGTTCACTGCGATGTCATTGTGTCAAAAAATCACAGCAAATATACCTTCATGAATGTTTGAAATATTCCCGCACTGGTGTAATATGTCTGTTAAGTTATTTGGTGTGTTCTGAAGAAGTGTTCCGTGTAAACTTGTGTTAATTAGGTTATTTTGTATGTGTTCACTCCTGTGGGTTAAGTTTCTCAAGATATGGTTAGGATTTGTAGAGTGAATTAGATTAAATATATTGTTTTACTGTTTTATATCACTCGTATCATGAAGTTAGGTGTTTGTTTTCACAATTGTCGTGAACGTTTTGGTAGATTTAGTTAAAAAAGTGTCTAATTCGTCTAACTCTCGATTCACTTATTTAATGGCTAACGGTTAGTACCATTTCCGACTCGGTTTTAAAGGAACGTTTTCACACAACTATTCAGCTTGATATTCAACAAAAGACTAATTAACTTGGTCAAATTCTGGCCCAGTTAATCTTTGAAAAAGTATTGTTAACATATTTCAATTACCCATACACATGATAAAATATTACATTATATATGGAATTTATTTATTTTATTCATCACTTTCATGAATTATGAATCTTATCATTGGTTTAATCATCTCATTCCCTTTAAATTGATGTATTATAGTCCATATCTGTAGACATTTTGTGGAAATTAACAAATTTCTTTACTTTATGGAAATATAGGCTCAAAATTGGATTTCCGTCTTTATACAAATTTCCTCCATTTTAATTATCATTAATACTATTATAATAAATTTTAATTAGTCATATTCCTCTTCCTTTCCTTAAATACATATAAATTAAACCTTTAAACTGGTTTTTTGTGTTAATCTCTGAATTTGACATTGCTCTTTAAAATTAATTAATTTATATATTTTGAAAATTTACAATATTTTAAGGTATATTTCCTTATTATCATTTTAACTCATAGGATCATTCCCAGTAGTGGTTAACTGATTTACTTTATCTAAATCTGGCTAGTTTACAGGATTTATAAGTGAATTATAATGGTTTATATTGTTTCTGTGAATTCACCAAATGGCCTAGATTTTAGAATTTTATATTTCTGTCTTTCTCAAATAAATTTAATCCTACTTCCTCCTCTGACTTTACATAGTTACTATTACATGAAAATAAAATGGTTTATAACTTATTGTGAGGTGTAGTATTTAATTAACACTACTGTTATACAAAATAATTATGAACATTATTTAGCAATCTGCACAATTGAACATATTGCTGACATGGTTTGAACATATATTTTTAAATCTTTTTGAGTTAACATAGCATACCTATTGAAACATTATTAATGGTATGTATGCTATTATTTAGCAAACATTATTCATTTCAAACACATAATATAAATCTTATTTTCTAACAACTCTTACAAATACATTGATTTTATGGCTGTGAACAAACAGTCTATTTAAACATTTTAAACCTATGAATACTAAATTAATGCCAGTCCTTTCTGGTCTAAACCATTACTATTTATGATACCCTTCATCAGTAAACATGACCACCCATACTCTAGTTATTAGCATTTTTTACAAATGTCTTGTAAACAAAGAGTTACATTAAAATAATAAAATACTGGAAATCTTCCATTTTATTATTTTATTATGCTGTTTATTATTGGATATTAAAGTTGTTATATAGCATACTGATAAGTCATAGTATCACTAACTTTAAGTTTATTGCGTTTCTAAAAAACACTTACACAAATTCACTTTCACTGTTGGTTCTGATATTTTGAGTCTTATTATCTCAGACCAGACCTTTAGTAATCATGGACTGTTAAGACTTGTTTATTTTCTTATCGCACAATAGCTTTAGTCGGTTCACTTCTTATAATACTATACAGCACTTTAGTTTTCTAAATAATTACATTTTTATAGGATTTTCGTATGTTATACTTTCTTTTTAATCGTTTTTGTGGGTTTGGGGTTGACGGTAGTTAATAATAATAATAGGTTTTACAACGGTGTTTCTTTCATACTATTTCTTCCTCTCCTCCTGTCTTCTTTCTTATCCTTCTTCTTATCTTCTTTCTTGTCTTCATTCTTGTCCTTCTTCTGGTCTTCATTCTTGTCCTTCTTCTAGTCTTCATTCTTCTGGTCTTCTTGTCTTCCTTCTTCCTTCTTGGGTAAACCAAGGTACTTTGTGTTATCTCGACTGATGTTTAGTTTAGAGCATCTAATTCATTTACTGATACGGACCTTGTTCTTCTCTAAAGGTTTCAGGGTATTGTTTTCTTCCTGATCACAAACTTTATTCTTCCTTCTTCTTGTTTTTTGGGGTATTTTGGTATTCACCACTCTTAAACTGATTCTCTTTCTTCTTGATATGGTGTTATTTAATTTGTTTACTGCTCCTAGCTTCCTGGGTATATTACTGATCTTATAATATGAGTTGCCTTCAATACTTTCTTTGATATTTAAACAGTGGTTTTTATATAATGTAATGAGGATTTTTATTTTATCGTGGTTCATTCCTTTGATTTCCTTAAATCTCATTCAATATTATTTTAACATATGTGGTGTAATTAAACTTTATGATTTTATATGACTTAATATGTAGTGGATTTTCTGTCACGCTACAGAATGTCCTTCTCCAGAAGTAATTTTTTCAGACTATACTTGCTTTGTTTGAAACAATTGCTTATGATAATTATTCTAGGTTTGTTATTATTCTGGACTTCCTTCCATTTTAAAAATTTTCTTATTTATATTTGAGTTTATATCATTCTCACTTGATCTTCCTTGATAGTAATAGTCATCTGAGTTTCATATTTATTATTTCATTTTCATATTTCTTCTTAGTATTTTCTCCTTGGGATATTTCCTCCCTATCGTTCCCCACTTTGTGAGCTGGTTCAGTTCAGAGAGGCACTGTACGCTACTTTCCTCTGCTGTCCAAAACTTCACACATATTTGAGTACAGAGGCAAATCATCTCTGCTCAAAAAACATATTAATACTGCTGGAATTATCTACAGACAGATTAAAAAATTATTCAGAATAGTACACATTTGTTACTATTTAAAAAAAATATCTTTGGGATACTTCACTTATTACTTATTATATTTCTCAGAGATTTTAATATTCCTATCTCAGTTGTTCTTCTGACTCGTTAACTGGATGTTTCTTTCATTTGATATTATGGTAGGAAGCTCTTCTATTATTAAATTTTTCAACTTTTCTTATCATATAAATCTTTTGGTTATAAATTGTTTATTACCTTCTGGTTTTTTTATTATAATCTGCATTGTTTATAGTAGCATTCTTTATGACATTTTTAGACTGTTTCTTTGTTCTTATTATTTCCACTTGTTCTATTTTCTAGAACTTTTATAACTGTCATTATTATAATTGACATTTAATTCATAAATCATTTTATATTAATTCGTTTAATTACATAAATCTTTTATATTATTCTCACATTATTCCTGTCATGGTTATTATATTTTCGAATGAATGTTTTTTTTTTTATTAATTTCATAATGAGGTCATAATTTTTCCTCATACCACTTCAAAGTTTCATTATCTCTGTGACGATTTAAATAAAAGAAATAATCAAGAAAATAAAATTAAAAAAAAATTAAGGTTGCGAGCTCTTAAGCCATTTAAATCTCACTGTATTAATATAAAATACCTGTATGTACTCAGTATGAGAGGAAGCAGTAATTAATTAGTTATTTAGAAGAAATACTCTAATAAAAGATAAATTGTAAAGAGTTATTAATATCGTATTTAACCCTTTGCTTGTAAGCAGGCGCTGTCCTGTTGATTCCAGACTCGACATGCTTTCAGAGTCTTGTGTGAGTAAGAATATGATAAAAAAATTAATGTTAATAATAAAAAAATCTGAAGACATAAATAGTCGCTAAAACCACTGATTTAAATTATGTATATTTGTTTAGGGATAGTTTGTATAAATAAAAATGTTAACTTAAATATAGTTAGGAACTATATTCTCGCGCGGAAATTGTCCCACTAACTTTTGCCCAGTACCAGGCGAAGGGAGCGGAATTTCTCTCTCTTGCAATGGTGACTTCGTACAGTATAGACGTAGGAGCTGTGCGCTTAAAATATGTTAACGACATTTTGTCTCACCTTACGATGGTGTACCAGATGTAGCTGTTTAAAGCATCTGGATGTGTTAATTAATATAGTCATGTAAATAGACAAGAAATTTAAAGTAAAGTAAAAAATCGAAACGTAAAAAAGGAGTGTAACACAAGATGACTTAGTGCTTCAACAAATAACAACAATTCCAAAGTCATACCCGGAGATGTGAACTATCAGAAGCCACAAACTCTACTGCACGTGACAGAATATGCAGATCAGGACATCCGAGAATCTACAAGATCATCGTAGATATCTACACTACATATTGTTCAACCTGCGAACTTTTGGAGCCCTTTACAGAGGAAGGCCAGAGCGAGATGACGACGTAGCTGTTCCTGTTTCTCAAGACGGATACCCCAGGACGAGTCTTCTGCATACCAATTAAAAGGTGACTCGATAGCCTGTCTATCGAGGGTTACTAATATTTGTTACACAACACATCTTGAAAGAGACTTTTCAGAAACTATAACTTTGTAAAGACTTATAAATTAAATCTAAGAATTTCATGTAACTATTCTAACTTCATACATTGTAACAGTTTATATGCTAATGTAGAGTAATATAATTCAAGCCATAATACCATTCTTCCAATGGTTGAATAAAAGAAAGTCTTGCAAGCTAATATCATGAAATGAGTATAATTAAAAGTTTTAATTGCAGAAATACAGTAAGTTGACCCGGATCCGAGGTATAGCTATATAAAATCAAGTTTGATCTCAAAGTTTAAAGAAACCTTTCAAATAACTTAATAATTGAATTAGTAATGTCATGGGATCTGTCAGTATATGTTTTTAAATGTTAAATAAAAGAGAAGTCTTCTTGTTACACACATATGAGGAGTGCTTAAATCAATTGTATACCTTGCCATTGTTTCCTTACACAGTTAGTAAGTAATTTGTTACATTAATTATTTGTGATCAATTCTGTTACAACGTAGGCAGCCCATCTAATTAACGGAGTTTAATTACGAGGGGTTCCCTGGATTTGTAACGCGGAAAAAAGACATTACAGAAATGCGCAAATCTGCTAAATTTTATAAAGGTGTTTTAAGCAAACAAAATTGCGTCATTCAAAAAATAAAGGAAACAAAGGAAAGAGTTTTAATTGTGTATATAGTGTCACAAACAAAATTGCATTCACTATGCGTGGATAAATTGTAAGATCAATAACTAAATATATAATATTGATATATGCACTCAGAAAGTTACTTTAATAAATGTAATGTTCAAAACATATTTAATAGTGTATTAATACGTAACTTAATACATAGATGGTAGAATGTATAAGTAAAATGTCATTAGCATCATACAATGTAAAATGCTATATGCAGGTTCCTACCGGCACTTCCTGCATAATTCGATGTAAGTACTTCCATACATGAATTGTGACCAAGCATAACAATTTTGGTCAACTGAACAATCTGTAACAGGTTTGTTTACGACAATCTATAACCTGTTGTTTCCTGAATCATTCTGCACAGTGTATGTCCAACTATCTAGCTTACATACACTAGAAAGAGTTATAAAAAAAAATTTGATTAAAAATAACTTTTTTAATAATAATAAAGTAATTAAGTAGAAGTTCGTGATTTAAAACTTGTGAACAAAATAAGTAATTAGTTAATTGAGAAAAGCTTATGAATGAACGGAGTCAAAGTGTTGTCTAAGCGGAGTAATAATAATAAGAAATAGATTGTGCTCCCCTTTTATCGTGTTTATACCGGTCGTTGGTGTTATTCACTCGCATTGTGTAGACAATAATATGTAAAAGCAAACACCCCATTGTCACACACGCTCAACCCTCCTTTGTTAACTAAATATGTAGGCCACCCTCTGACCTACATTCCAGAAAACAGCTGATCGGCTATTTAACATTGAAAGATATGTGTGTGTGATTTCTGTCTCTCCCTTAGAAGAGAAATTGTTCTTTTCTAATTTGTGTAAATTTATTACTTATGAATTTATTATATGTATATGTAATATATGTGTAAGATACTAGTATTAATTTTAAGTACGTGCTAATGTGTTAGAACAAAATGGCCCAATTTAACCCGGATTTGTTATTAAAAGACGAGCTGTCTTACGAAGCTCTTTTGCGTGGACTACCCCATGCTGATGTAACAGTCGCGGAATTACGAAGTTCAATTCGCGAATGTGGATTTGATGCGCCCGTGCAATTAAACAATCTAAGCCAACTCGATTATGAAAGCGAGAAAGAAATTTGTAATGCCAAGTATAGTGAACTATACTTATTGTCTCAAACACTCCAAGACGAGAAATCTCCGGCAAAAATTTTGCGGACTACCCAGAGAATAGAGCATTTAACCAGGCGAATAAAAAATTTGTCGATCTGCCCGAACCTCACAGAAATACCCGTTGATGTACAAAAGCTAGCAGACGAAGCTCTACGCTGCTTACCTTCAATTATCAACGATTTAAGACGAAAATCCGACTCATTCAGGATGGACAAAATAGAGAAATCATTAATGAAATTACACATCTCCCCAGTACAATCCCCCACCACTGGTTTACCTCCGCCTAACACGGATCGGAACTCACCTATCGTATCGCAAGTGCAAGCGAACCCAGAACAAAATACTGATACAGATGTAAATGTCCCTCCTCCCGAGCATTTTCAGTTTCGTCCCGGAAATAATGAATTGACCAACACCCCCAATGAATCTAATCACCCTCATCGAGGAATTACCCCTATGAACTATAACGCAGATCTATACGGAAAAATGACTCACCCTGTGGAGAAGATTTTAACCGAAATCCCCTATACCGATGGTTTAAATGTTTCCAAGTTACTAACATTTATTAGTTATCTTCTTCAGATAAAGGATCTACAGCAGCTGAATGACTGGCAAATTTTACAAGTTCTGTTACCAAAGTGTAAACCCCCGTTAAAAAATCGTGTGCTAGAAGCCCTAACCTCTACTTTCCTAGTAGAAGAGCTACATAGCTCTTTAATAAAATACTTTATTCCCACCGGCATCTATGAAGAAATAAAAAGGAAGACAGTACTCCGAGTACAAGGACATCAGGAGAGATTAGCTCACTACATCTCCGATATTAGGGAGTCCTCTCGACTACTACGTGTAAGCTGGAATGAAACACAACTGGTGGACACCATTTTAATAGGAGTGTCACCCGAAGAAAGATCTCGACTATCATTGATGAATAGACCCAATACAATTGCTGATCTAGAACAGTGCAGTATCCATTCTTCAAATGTATGGTACTCAGATCAAAATAGAGAAGCAATGAAAACCTCTGGAACTAATAGACATCAATTGCGAGCACTACTGCCTGATGTAACAACCTCGTATGAAAGACAAGTTTCTAGTAGACCTCACCATGTGCGCAAAGCTGGTAAGTTAACTGTAAACCCAGATAAAGCGGAAACCAAGTACCCACCTCGCAGAAAAGCCACCTGTTATAATTGTGGCAAATATGGGCACATAAGAAGAGAGTGCAAAAGTAAGCCATTGGAACGGAATAACCCCAATTCAAAAAACATGTAAGGCAGGGAGACCCGAAAACCTGTGTCTTCCGCAGCTACTCGAAACTAGGTAAACTAAAAGAAACCAGTAATAATAATAAGAATGAATTATTCTGTAACCAAGTGAAAAACAAAAAAGGTGCGAAAGAAATCGACCCCTATGTGCGAGAATTTCGTGAAAAGTGTAATGCGATTAATAGATGTAATTGGAAAAAAAAATCTACTACCATTAATACGAGTCGACTTAGGCGTTACATCCCCCATCGCCTTAATTGATTCGGGATCTAGTAGAAGCTTAATCAGCCAAGAATTAGCGGACATGTTAGCTAAACAGCATCTAGTAAAACGGAACCAACTTGTGAATATAAAGTGTGCTAAATAAATATGGTGATTAAATAGACGATAGTTCTAGGAGCGTTTCTTAAATCCCCAAAGTAGTTTAATAAATAATAAATAATAAAGTGAATAATAATAATAATTGATTTAAATACTAGAGCTAAACAAATCCTAAGTTATACTAAAATTGTGTGAAGTGTAGAAGTAAGTAGGAAAAAAGAAAATAATAATAAAAGTACAGTTACACAATGTAAACACTTTGCAATGGTGGCCAGTTAGAGAAAATTAAAGCGTGTTCAGTATTGTAGGAATTGTACTAAGCAGCCCCGCACCCTCCCTCTATTGTGATAAACCGGTGCTAGCCTGAACAATTGAAAACCACCCCTAGTGAGTATAACAATGCATTGTGAAGTGTCTCCCCTCCCGCATAGTTTGTTTAAGTATTGTAAAAAGAGATAAAAGAGAATCATATTCGTGAGATTCCGCTTCTCTCAAACCAGTGATCTAAAGTGGAGTATGGGATCCTCTTTAGATCACATTAGAAATAAGTTTATGAGATATAATCAAGTAGTGATTATAAATGTAACGTAACAGGTCACAACGGCGACGACTGAAAGGGTAATGATAGGGCAGAAATGTGCCAAAGATCATTAATAAATGCTGAAAGCTAACTTCCGTAGTTAGAGTAAGCTGGTGTCAGTCGGGCCGGGATGTTGTGAGTTACGGATAAGTAGGGATCATTCCAATCTAAGGTTTGGAAATTAGTATTAAGATTAAAATGTAAGTTAGTACTTAAGAAGTAAGAAAAAGGGAATTTCACGAAGGCGATCATTTAAATGAACAATGTCATTTAAAGAGAATTAAAAAAAAAAAACGAACTGTGCACTAATAATAAATAACTTCACACACTGACACTAATCGTACTCCCAGTCCCCAATTGTGAGTTAGACTAAAAAAAAAAAAACCAAAAACCGTAGCGTGCAATTTAAGCGGTGGAGTCTGTGACGATTTAAATAAAAGAAATAATCAAGAAAATAAAATTAAAAAAAAATTAAGGTTGCGAGCTCTTAAGCCATTTAAATCTCACTGTATTAATATAAAATACCTGTATGTACTCAGTATGAGAGGAAGCAGTAATTAATTAGTTATTTAGAAGAAATACTCTAATAAAAGATAAATTGTAAAGAGTTATTAATATCGTATTTAACCCTTTGCTTGTAAGCAGGCGCTGTCCTGTTGATTCCAGACTCGACATGCTTTCAGAGTCTTGTGTGAGTAAGAATATGATAAAAAAATTAATGTTAATAATAAAAAAATCTGAAGACATAAATAGTCGCTAAAACCACTGATTTAAATTATGTATATTTGTTTAGGGATAGTTTGTATAAATAAAAATGTTAACTTAAATATAGTTAGGAACTATATTCTCGCGCGGAAATTGTCCCACTAACTTTTGCCCAGTACCAGGCGAAGGGAGCGGAATTTCTCTCTCTTGCAATGGTGACTTCGTACAGTATAGACGTAGGAGCTGTGCGCTTAAAATATGTTAACGACATTTTGTCTCACCTTACGATGGTGTACCAGATGTAGCTGTTTAAAGCATCTGGATGTGTTAATTAATATAGTCATGTAAATAGACAAGAAATTTAAAGTAAAGTAAAAAATCGAAACGTAAAAAAGGAGTGTAACACAAGATGACTTAGTGCTTCAACAAATAACAACAATTCCAAAGTCATACCCGGAGATGTGAACTATCAGAAGCCACAAACTCTACTGCACGTGACAGAATATGCAGATCAGGACATCCGAGAATCTACAAGATCATCGTAGATATCTACACTACATATTGTTCAACCTGCGAACTTTTGGAGCCCTTTACAGAGGAAGGCCAGAGCGAGATGACGACGTAGCTGTTCCTGTTTCTCAAGACGGATACCCCAGGACGAGTCTTCTGCATACCAATTAAAAGGTGACTCGATAGCCTGTCTATCGAGGGTTACTAATATTTGTTACACAACACATCTTGAAAGAGACTTTTCAGAAACTATAACTTTGTAAAGACTTATAAATTAAATCTAAGAATTTCATGTAACTATTCTAACTTCATACGTTGTAACAGTTTATATGCTAATGTAGAGTAATATAATTCAAGCCATAATACCATTCTTCCAATGGTTGAATAAAAGAAAGTCTTGCAAGCTAATATCATGAAATGAGTATAATTAAAAGTTTTAATTGCAGAAATACAGTAAGTTGACCCGGATCCGAGGTATAGCTATATAAAATCAAGTTTGATCTCAAAGTTTAAAGAAACCTTTCAAATAACTTAATAATTGAATTAGTAATGTCATGGGATCTGTCAGTATATGTTTTTAAATGTTAAATAAAAGAGAAGTCTTCTTGTTACACACATATGAGGAGTGCTTAAATCAATTGTATACCTTGCCATTGTTTCCTTACACAGTTAGTAAGTAATTTGTTACATTAATTATTTGTGATCAATTCTGTTACAACGTAGGCAGCCCATCTAATTAACGGAGTTTAATTACGAGGGGTTCCCTGGATTTGTAACGCGGAAAAAAGACGTTACATCTCATAATTCCAAATAAGTTTTTGTACTTTATTATATTCAATCACTCAAATCGTATCAACTCAAATCGTATAAAAAAAATTTTTTTTTTTTATTTCCTTTGGCATCATTTTATGGAAAGGTTTTTACTCTTTATATTGAAATTAGACATGATCATACTGTCCAGAATTATTTGTTTTAATTCTAAAGTCTGTTTCCTTTATTCATCCCATTATGATCCTTTATTAACATGGTAATTATATTTTATGCTTACCATAAATATGGCATTAAATCTCTTCTGTTTATCTCACCAAAGTGTTTTATTAATAATTGGTTGGTAAGTTGTACTTATTCTTGGTTTGGAAACTTGATTTATACACAATTCAAAATTCACTCTTCTTATATTTCCATAAAGCTTTCAAATAATTGTATGTAATTTGTGCTTACTTTTCTTTTTAGAATTTATATTATTTCAATCTAAATTCTGTTTTATATTCTAGCCATAAAGTTTTCTTCAAATAGTTGTTATGTAAAGTATTACATTGTTTTTGGAATTTTGTTATTCATAAATTCTCTTGGTATTATTGTCAAAATGTTTCTCTTCAAATAATTGTTCGTAAGGAGAACTTACTTTTGTTTTAGAATTTAGGGGTTTCTAAATTCTTCTCTTAAATTCTTGCCATAAAGTTTTCTTCAAATAATGTTTATGTAAGGTGGGCTTACATGTGTTTTAGAATTTTGGGGTTTTTAAATTCTAACGTCTTCTTGTATTATTGCCATAAAGTTTTCTTCAAATAATTTTTATGTAAGGAGAACTCACATGTGTTTTTGAATTTAGATGATTTAAATTCTATTATATATATCTTCTAAATGGTTTCATTAATAATCTTGTAGTAAGATGTACTTACTTTGTTTTTGGAATTTTGTTGATTCTTAAATTCTTGTTTTCTTGTTTTATATTCTTGTCGTAAAGTTTTTCAAATTTTTTGTTAGTAATGTGATCTTACCCTTGTTTGGAATTTTGATGGTTTTAGTCCAAACTCTTTTTCTTTCTCATGATACTTTTCATAAATAATGGTAATAGTTTTCTATATTATGTGGTTGTAGCGGGTCATTTTTGGGCATTTTTTATTTTAACCGTATGGGGCATTTGTACATTTTTATTTCTTTCATTTTGGGCGGGTTTGTCTAAAAGTTGTGAAAATTATTGTGCAACCAGATTAATTCCATTATAACAGATCGCATGGCAACGTTATTTCCAATGTTAAGAAACAGTGTGAGACAAAGGCGTTACGCAATTCCAATTGTGTAAGTCGGCGAGCGAAGCATTTACCCCCTTCAAACTTCTCAGAAATCTGTACTTGTGTAGCTGCACACAGACGCAACTGTATCACCACAAACTCGAGTGACGCATCCAGCCACCAAACCGGATGTCCTGGGACGAGTAAACTTCAGCAATGCGCTTTTGAGCGGCAGGAAGTGCTGTTTACGTCCGGTTCCTACCATGACGTCAGCCAATGCCTAGAGAAGATCATATGCGACATGGACTCAAAAACAACATGCATAGCATGGGCCGAAGCTTCGGCGACGACGCCCAAGGCAGTGAGTTCCCGTATTGAAAAATGTGGAGAGGGAACAGAGAACAAACTTCTGCCCAGTGCCTCTTACCAACAGACCGCATGCGGTCCATCTAAATTTTGTTAACAGTTTCTTTTAAGGTCGGCCGACCTCACAGTTAAAATTTGGAACGTTAATCAACAGTGTACAAGTGAGATAACAACAGTAATGAGTAAGCCTAAATGAATTAATAGTTTCGTTTCTTTTTCGGACACCTGAACGAGGACTTAGTACGGGCGCGATGACCGCGTGGTCGACGTGGGGGCATTATTATAGAAAAATGTGTTAAGGGGTTCTTTGTTTCTTTCAAATATGAATGAATGTGGAATGGCAAAGCTGGGCTGTTTCTGTTTGTGTTTGTGTTGATAATTGTGTTTTGTGTAATATACAACAAGGTAAGCTGTAGTTAATAAGTGTGATTATGCTAGTGTTGCACAACTTTGAAAATATGTATCCAAATGAATCTTCATGAGTTTACAATCATTTAAGAGTAAATAATAATAAATATTAATTCTCTTCATATATGAGTTGTGTCAGTGCTTTGCGTAACCCATAGACCATGTTTGTATCCAGCTACATGTGATCGAACTCTGTGACCTTGTTGAAGCTAGCGTACCGGTAAGTAAGAGTTAATTTGAAATTTGGTTGTAATAATAATAAATGTGATTGATTAGTACGTCACAAATGGCGCCACAAAACAGGCACGAATTATAATTATATTTAATTAAAATTCCACATCTACAAAGATACAAACATGTTTTGGGTTAGCATAGCATAAAGCTACATTATAAAATTTAATTAATTACATTAGTTACGTAATTAATCTAGTTAATCAGTCTATTTAATTTAATTTAACCAATTATAAAAAATGGAAGATAATAACGAGGTTGCAGTTGAAATGAACGAGTCGGCTAGTGTGGAAGAACCAGGGGTTCATTCAATCCCAGTAGATCGAGTAAAAGAATTCAGCATAACTGAATCAGCAATAGATGACTCGAGTAATATATCTACTCCAATCTCAACAAAATGTAATCAAGTAGGAAATGATATGATGAGTATTATACTTAATCAATTAGAAAAAATGAATAATAAATTATTTGAAAAAATGAATAATAAATTAGATAGTCACTTTGACAATAATGACATAAAATTAGACAGACAAAGTAGCGAATTAAATAATCGCTTTGATGAAATTAAGACCGAATTCAATTGCAAATTTGATGCACTCAAATTTGATATTGATGAGGTAAAAATGAAATGCGAAAACAATTTTCATGAATTAAAATTTGAATTAAACGAGAAGTTGAGTAATTCATTAAACAGTATGAATGATAGAATTGACGAAATAGAGAGTAGTGTGGTAGAAAAAACTAATAAACAAATACAGAAAGTAACTGAAAATCTTGATCGTAAAATAGATGAATGTAATGTTAGTAATGAGTACAAGTTGAATTGTGTAGTTAATAAGATTGAAACACATGAAATTAGTACTAATGCCAAAATCAATGAAATAGAAAGTAGTTGCAAAACAGAGATACAAGCTATACAAAATACAGTGAATACTATAGATAAGCGTCATGTACAAATTGAGAGTTTAAATAACAATATATTTGCATCAATTGAACAGAGTATAGTGAATGTTAAAGATGAATTGAATATAGCTATAAACGAAAAACTTAATAGCTTTACTGAACAAATAGTCATTACCAAAGACGTGAATAGCGATATTGATTTGGAGTTGTTTAATTGTGAAAACAGGGGGGTACACCCTATGCAGTTTTTAAATAGAGTCAAAGAATTCCATCAGTTTTGTAGAAGTAGTTGGGAGGTACAACTGTTAAAAATAATGAAGTATTTTAGAGGGAATTCCGCGGTATGGGCGGAGGTACATAAAGTAGACTGGGTAAATTATCAGCATTTTGAGACAGCCTTTAGAGAGAAATATTGGTCGGAGGAGGAACAAGAAACATTGTGAAGTAAAATTATGGGACCAGGTAATTTTGGAACCCAAGGGAGCAACGTAACTATGTATGTAATGCGATTATACAATGAGGCCAAGTATTTAGAGCCACCGTTACCATTTAGATCGTTCGTCCGTCATATAAGTAAGCATTTGCCCAGAGAAATACAGATTACGCTAATGATGCGCGAAATTTTAGAGATTACGGAACTAGAAAAAATATTGGATATTTTTCAGAACATACGGGAACGTGACATGAGTAGGCGAATAAACGCACCAACAACACATATGAATGTTAATCATAACCAATCTCGGGGAATACCAAATTTTCACCGAGGGGCGAGAGGGGGAAATAATGATAATCGAGGTGAGGGTTGGCGATGTGCCGATTGTAATGTTGAAAACTATGCTATAAGAACAACCTGTTTTAGATGTCACAAACCGAGAGAATGTCAACGCAGTGAGAGAACATACCAGCAACAGAGTCAACCGCAGAGAGGAGCACCGAGGGGAAACGGAAGCGGAAACAGAGGCAGAGGTGGATACAACCAGGCGGTAGCGGGTCCATCCACGGGAAACTAGAGGAGACAATGGAGAACCGGGCCCATCCATTGTCGGAGGAGAACATGGGGGTCCAAGAGGAACAGAACTACCACAGTAATATAATTATCAGAGACATGGCGGAGGAGTTACTGGAGGAGGACGCTACACAAACGACAGAAACCAAAACCGGACTGACGGAGGTCTCCATAACCATAGAAGGTAAGGATTACAAAACATTGATTGATACGGGTAGCGAGATATCAGTAGTTTCAGAGAATGTACTGGGTGAATTACAAAGGGTAAATAAGCATATTCCGTCATTACCAGTTGCGGGAGTAACAGTAGTGGGGGTGACAGGAGTACGAAGTAAACGAGTCACTAAACAAGTTCAATTAAATGTATATATTAATGGAATAGAATTTGAAAATACTTTTCTAGTAGTTAAGGGTTTGAATTTAGATATAATTCTGGGAAATGATTTTTTGGAGAGAAATAAAGCAGTAATTGATTTTAACCAGAGAATAGTGGAATTTAATAAGGGGCATGAACCAATCAGGGTAGATTTTAAGAGGGTGTTAGATAAGGCTAGAGTTGCGGGTGTAAAGATGATACAAAACCGAGTAGGCGAGGGAATGATAGAAACAAGAGTGAATGTGTGTCAAGAGAGAGAGAGTAGGGAGAATGATGATAGAGTATGGGAAAATAGGGCAGAGAAATTTTTTAATGAGGGTGGAGTTGTAGGGGGTCCCCAACGACAGGAGTTGTGGGCGGTTATTGAACATTTCAGAGATGTATTTGCTGAGTTGCCTGGGAAAGCCAGGGACTATGTATGCGAGTTGAAGATACGAGAGCACTCACCCTACATGCAGAGAAGTTACCCAGTGCCATTTTCAAAGAGGAGAGCCGTTCAAGAAGAGCTGGACCGCATGATGGAAGGGGACATCATCGAAAGATCTAGATCGCCTTACTCGAATCCATTGGTAGTGGTCATCAAAAAGGATGGAAAGGTAAGATTGTGTTTAGACGCTAGGAAAATTAATCAGATCATAATACCTGACCGGGAATCACCGGAAGCCATGAACGAAATTTTTCAAAAGTTTAGTGGGGTCAGATATATGACGTCCTTAGATTTAACGGCGGGCTACTGGCAAGTCCCATTAGCGCCAGAAAGCCGTAAGTTTACTGCATTCCTTTTCAATGGAAAAAACTATCAATTTAAACGCCTGCCATTTGGGCTTAACACTAGTGTAGCAAGTTTTATTAAGTGTTTAGACAAGATATTACAACCAAAAGATTTAGATTTTTTGACTGTATACGTTGACGACATACTAATAGCATCAAGAACATTCTCTGAACACGTAGAACACATAGAGTATGTTTTAAATAAATTACGACAGGGTGGATTAACTGTTAATTGGGATAAGTCAAAATTTTTACAAACCGAAATACATTTTTTGGGCTTCATTATAACTCCTGAAGGAATTTTAGCAAACCCAGACAAAGTAGAAGCTATCATACGTTTTCCAGAACCAAAAAATATTAAACAGTTGCAGAGTTTTCTAGGATTATGCAATTTTTATAGAAAGTTCCAGAGAAATTATGCACATATTACCTCTAAATTAAGTGTTGTTTTACAAAAGAATAAACAATGGAAATGGGGAGAGGAGGAGAGAACTATTTTCAATGAAATTAAAGAGAAATTTATAGACACAATAATGATGAATCACCCCGATTTTCAGAGAAAGTTTTATTTACAGACGGATGCCAGCAACATAGCCCTCGGCGCAGAGCTTTACCAGGAGGGGGAGGATCGGGAGCACAGGACCATCGCTTTCGCCAGCAGAACCTTATTGGCAGCAGAGAAAAATTACACTACTACCGAAAAGGAATTGCTGAGCATCGTCTTTGCTGTGAAGAAATTCCGCACTTACCTGCTAGGAAACGAAACCGTCATCAGGACCGACCATAAGGCCTTATCATTCCTAAATACATGTAAGCTGACGCATAGCAGATTAACCAGGTGGGTACTAGCTTTACAAGAGTACAACTTTTCTTGGGAGTATATTAAGGGGTCAGATAATAAAGTACCGGACACTTTGTCCAGGGTAGACACTATAGATAATAAGACAGGTAGAGATCTTAAATAAATAGAAATTTTTCGATTAACTAGGGAAGATAGAATTTTTGGGGAGGACTTAAGGGAAATTAAAGACAGACAAAGATCAGAAAATAAATTGGGTAAGATAATAACTAGTTTAGAAGCAGATATTAATGGTTCAGAGTATAATACACATTTCCAGATACATAAGGGAATCCTGTTTAAGAAAGTAGAAGGGGGTGAAAGGGATTGGAGGTTAATGATACCCGATGAATTAGTAGATAGAATTATCTGGGATTGTCACATAAGATATGGTCATTTTGGGGCGAAAAAATGTGCAAATATATTAAAAGAATCTTGTGTCTTTAAAAATATGGAGAAGAGAGTTAGAAGAGTATTAAGAGTTTGCGATCTGTGTCAAAAGTCTAAAGCAGTGAATTACAGGGTTGAAGGTGAAATGAAGTATATTAAAGTAGAAAGACCTTTCGATTTAGTTGCGGTAGATTTGTATGGGCCATTGCCTAAAGGTAGAGGAGGAGTGATGTATATTTTTGTTGTTTTGGATACTTTTACTAAGTTTGTTAGGTTATATAGTGTAAAGAGAGCTACTAGCAAAGTACTCAGCGAGAAGATCACAAAGGACTACATGATCAACATAGGGAAGCCGAAGGTAATTTTATCTGATCACGGACCGCAGTTCATCAGCGGCAAGTGGAGACAGACTCTTGGCTGGGAAGGCATCATACCCAAACACACAGCAGTTTACCATCCACAGTCGAACCAGGCAGAGAGGGTGATGCGAGAAATCGGCAGAATATTCAGGGCGTATTGTCACTCCAAACACACAGAGTGGCCTTTGTATGTGAAGAAGGTGGAGGAGTGGTTAAATAGTACAACCCACGATTCTACAGGATTTACACCGTATGAACTAATCAAGGGAAGCCGTCCACCCAGAATTTTAGAACAACTTTTTGAATATCCACCGGAAGAAAGAGTTGTGGAAAAAGAGGTAAAAACACGACTTGCCAACGAGAGCCTGCTCACCAAGGGAGAGAAGAGAAAACAAAAGCATGATGGCCAAGGTAAGTGGGTCAAATATGAGATAGGGCAGCTAGTATTAGTGAGACGACATGATTTATCTAGTGCACAAGATAAAGAGATCAAAAAATTCTTTTTGTTGTATGAAGGACCGTATGAGGTTGTTGACATTAAAATGGATAATGCTTATGTTTTACAAAACCAAACAACGGGGGAAATAGTGGGTACCCATAACGCCACCAACTTAAGAAGGTATTGTTCAAAATGAAATAATAATAAACAAAATAATACAGTGAATCCTGTAATTAAATATAACTAAACCACTATAATAAACCTATAGTTAAATAATTATAAATAATTATGAATAATATAAAACAGTAAGTGGTAGTGGATAGATATTCCCCACTTGTCCCAGTGGGGTTCATCTATTTCAGGGACGCGCCCCTGCCCACGCGAGCCTTGGTTTTCTCCATTTACCCTTATTTTCGGAGGAAGCTTTGTCCCTACCTTTAGTCCTAGTTCTTGACCCTGTAATAATCCTTATCCCTTTTATCTTCCCGATTTCCCTAACCCTCCTCTTAGATTAAACACATAAACAATAGTTACACAAATTGGCACACTTTTTGGAACCATTTGATTGCCTTAATTCTAAATACTACATTAGGGTAATCCTCAAAATTAAATAAACTGGTGTTATTTATGAATTGTAAACTCATCCCTTAATTAGGTAGGTAGTGGAGAAGTTTTGTGGCTGAGTAGACAAACTAAATAATAAATTTCTGTATAGTTTAATAGGATTATCGCCTATAGAGATGGGGTGGTAGATTAATGGTTGTGGTTTGTTTTTATTTATGGGAAAGGAGGCGGGTAAGGAATTGAGGGCTGCCAACGGGTTTTGTTTATATTCACTGATGTAGAGGTTCTGTTCGTCTTCCATCGCATCTCAATTCATAATAATCATGTACATGTAACATATAACCTATTTACAGGTAATTAAGAAAAAAAAAACAATTTTGGAAAATGTTCTAAAGTAAACTTATGTAACCAAAGGGTTTAATTATTATTTTGTGGTACCTGCTATGTTAGGTTATGAGTAGGGGATTAGGGTAGTAAGAATGTGATTGTGGAGGAGTTTAAAGAGAGATTAGAACCAACGATGTAATGTTTGTAAAATTTATTGAAATAATAAGGAAAAACTGAACAGTTAATCACGTAGAATCATTTTGAAAATTGTAATCAAAGTCCTGGAAATTGTTTTGAATGTACTAAGCGATGAACTTGAAGTATAGCCGCCCCTGGAGTAACTTAATATTGTAGATGCTAGTGCTGTGGAAATTCATTTTGATTCAAATTGAAATTGTAATTTTACATATTTTATACATTAACTTCATACAGCTGTAATTAAAATCAAACTGTTTTGGGTGGAGATTGTTAAAGAATTTTCAAGTTAAACAAATAATTTAAAAGGGTCAATTTTATTAATGAATCAAAAATATATCTGATCTGAATTGGAATATAAAAAAAAAAATGTAAGAGACAAATATGTTATCTAAAAGATTTATAAAATCCGAAAAGTGTAGTAAGCAGGTATGGCAATATATGATGTAACCAGAATGTTTAGACTATGAATGCTGAAACTGAGAATGTTTATAACTGTTGTTTATGAAAACAAGTCTGTCACACAAATGTAAACAGAAATGTTGTAGTCTGCTGAATCAGTATCTTGAGCAAAACCCTATTGTGACATAAAAGAATTGAAATTAAATTTTCACAGACAAAATAATAATGAGGTAATTATTTTAACTTATAGTTTGAGAAATTAAAAATCATTAAATTAATTTGGTATTCAAATTAATAGAACAATGATTTTTAACAATTAATTTAAATTTTTTGAATTTTAAAAGTTTTGAAAAAAAAAATGGGATGCATATAATTTTAAAAAATTAAATAAATTTTAGAATTAAGTGACCAAAAAACAATTGTCAAGTTTAGTATCAGTGATTATGGGAACGCTTTGAAAAATGTATAACAAAATAAAAACTTGTTGTCAATACAAGAAGTGGGGATATTTTGGGGGGTAGTTTGGTGCACAATGAAGTGATAGAACAATGGAGTGTTGAACTGTATATGTAGAAAGTTTAGTTCAATTGTTAATGAATTAGTTAGCTATTAAGTGGCTACTGCGGGGGTGGCCTGTGCTCTCGCAAGTAGCGAAATGGGTTGGGGGTAACAGTGAGTGTTACCTCCATCGGAGGCCAGAAAAGGCGATAAATGTGCGGCACACCTTATCCGTGTAAATTAAAGTGTACACACTGCCAAACGACCGTGTCGCACATAACGAGATTGATTGTAACAGGCAATTAAATTAAAGTTAGATTTCCCCGACTTTTCGGGCGATTACTGCCTTACCAGCACTAATCGTGGTTTTGGCTAGTGGCCAGCTATGGTCATACCAAGTCCCTTGACCATAGCTGACTTGAAATTGGTGCAGATTTGAAATTCATTGGGGGGTGACAATTAGAGGAAATCTCCCGGAACTATGGAACAGCGGCTGCCACTCTGCCCGCCTTGGGGTAGCAAGACAGGTGGTAGATCCGTCTTAAGGGTGTATGATTATATAACAAGAACATGATGATGTTCGCCACGTTTAAAACTTAATAGCGGAAGCAGAGACACGGAGAGGTAAACCCTGCTCCAAAATATACAGTCTCTGTGGAAGCGAATGAGCGCCACAGTCCTCCATAATTTGAAATAGAGTGTGTGGCTGGGAGGTGACGCAAAGGAGTCACGAATGTAAATTTTATAACATAACATTTTTTTATTCAAAGTTTGATCAAATAAAACTGCTTGTGCTCTGTTCAGGTAACTAGCTGCTTAGATATTTAAAAATAAGGTGTTCATGCTATAATTTTAAGGGTATTATTTTATTGTTGTCTGTTAGATAAGCATTGATAAGAATATGTATTTTCATTATGTGTGTATTTAGCCAATAATTAGATTGTCTGGCAGGCTAACATAAATGACCAGAATCAGAGAAAGGGGAAACAAGAAGGAGAGGAGTAATGATAAATAAATATGTATATTCCATGTAATTTGTTCAAATTTAAGATGTGTTTTCAATGTTAGTAAGATCAGCTGATCAGCAATAACAGGTCACTGGTATATTATTTGGAAATGTTTTAAGTAATTGATGTTCAATGTAATGTTTTGATGTATTACAGATGTTTTGGAGTAATGATAAAAATAATTTGCTACAATGAGAAATAAAGTAACAATTTGTGAAAGTTAACAAGAGATAGTTTTGGGTGATAAATATTTTGGGGGACATATAGATCTGTTCAAGTTAAAATCAAAGTGAAGTTGAAATAATAGAGATGATGTAATGTTGTTTTTGAGTTAATGTAATGTAACAGAATTTTGTGAAATATAGATGTTGACACAGTAGTTGTGGAGAATTTATGTAGAGCTTTGAGTGCTATATTGATGTGTATAATTAATGAGGTTATTTTGTTGTATTTGTAGTGAGGTAATGAGATTGAGATTTTTGGGGATGGCAATTTTGTATTAGGGAGTAGTGTCATGTAGGAGTCCGCAACAAGGGTTGGGACGGGATAGGGATAGATTTTAGTGGGGAAGGGGCCGCCTTAGGTAGAATCCAGGCCGCCAAATAAGGGAATTGAGTTTTGGGTAGGGGAAACACGTATCCTATGTACAAAGGGTTAGAGAGTATTTTTTTATATATTGGGAGAAGGTGGCGTTTTGAGTTCAATGGTAAGTTGGGTTAGAGTGTTTTGGGGTAGATGTTTTGGTAGAGATGGGTGTCATGATAATTGAAGTTGATTAATATTAGAGTCAGAGAGTAAAGTTTATATATGTATACAGATCTAATACAGTCAGTGAGAATAAATAATTCACATCACCTTCAGTAGATTAAAGTAAGATTGTTAAGCAAAAAGAGAGAAATTTATGATAAAAAAATATAAAATTTTTATTTTTTCGAAACCAGTGACAGAATTTTGATAAAATTTGGAAAACAAGATACAAGTAAGAATTGTTTATTTTAAATAATTTAAATATCAAGCTGATGATCATTTATATTAATATTTTGTAATTTTAAATATTTTATGTTACTATGTTTTGTATTTCAAGATGGGATATTACAGATGTCAAATGTGTTTCAGATAGAAAGTATACATAACATTTGTAGGTCAAGGGTTTTGGACTTGACCTAGTTTTGATCAGCTGATGAGGTCATACACCTACTAAGCCTGTATAGCAGGAAGCTAATTTTAATTTGTTTATTAATTGATTTAAACCAATTTTTAAATAATTTTGCATATGAAGGAAACATTTGAATAAATTTAAATTTTTTTTGAGTTGTAAAATTTTTTTGGGAATTTTAATTTTTTTGAAAAAAAAAAAAAATTTTTTTTGATTTTCCGCCTGCCAGCGAATGCATATTTTAGGTAGGGATTGTTTTATTATGTGTGTATTTACCACGTTTGGTTGTTTTGTTAATTGTTTAGTTTACTGATTTCTTGTATTGAACTGTATTGTTAGACTAAGACATGTTAGGTTAAGGATTTGTCCAAGTAGAGAAAACTCTTAATTCAAGTCATTTTAAAGGAAACAAAAAATAATGAAGAGAATTTTTTGAGCATATTATTTTTTTTTGAACTTTGAATTTTTTTAAAAAACTTTTGTCAATTTTAAAGAATTTTTGTAATTTTCAATTTCACAATGTATCATGTAATGTGAGTATGTGTGAGCCCAGTATTTGCTAAAGGCAGCCCAGCATGCAAAAAGGGGAAACATATTGGCGGAGGAGCTGGAATAATTTTAGCCAGGGATTGAGGATTTTTGGGGGTAGCATGTGAGAGGGCTAGGTGCGCTGTGGTGCGAGTCTGTTCAATTTTTCGGTGTTGGGATCTCTTACGGAGAAGTCCAGTGATCTCGTTCAGATGAGTCCATGGTCGCTAAGCCAGGGGGGTCGTGTACCCATAAGTAGTAAGAACCAGGGGGTTGTTGGCACCAGTTCCTCACCGGTCCTCTTCGGGGTTTGTCGATGAGATTTCTTCTGTTGTGAACAGCAGAATTCTCATTGAGGGGGTATTGTAGCGGGTCATTTTTTGGCATTTTTTATTTTAACCGTATGGGGCATTTGTACATTTTTATTTCTTTCATTTTGGGCGGGTTTGTCTAAAAGTTGTGAAAATTATTGTGCAATCAGATTAATTCCATTATAACAGAACGCATGGCAACGTTATTTCCAATGTTAAGAAACAGTTTGAGACAAAGGCGTTACGCAATTCCAATTGTGTAAGTCGGCGAGCGAAGCATTTACCCCCTTCAAACTTCTCAGAAATCTGTACTTGTGTAGCCGCACACAGACGCAACTGTATCACCACAAACTCGAGTGACGCATCCAGCCACCAAACCGGATGTCCTGGGACGAGTAAACTTCAGCAATGCGCTTTTGAGCGGCAGGAAGTGCTGTTTACGTCCGGTTCCTACCATGACGTCAGCCAATGCCTAGAGAAGATCATATGCGACATGGACTCAAAAACAACATGCATAGCATGGGCCGAAGCTTCGGCGACGACGCCCAAGGCAGTGAGTTCCCGTATTGAAAAATGTGGAGAGGGAACAGAGAACAAACTTCTGCCCAGTGCCTCTTACCAACAGACCGCATGCGGTCCATCTAAATTTTGTTAACAGTTTCTTTTAAGGTCGGCCGACCTCACAGTTAAAATTTGGAACGTTAATCAACAGTGTACAAGTGAGATAACAACAGTAATGAGTAAGCCTAAATGAATTAATAGTTTCGTTTCTTTTTCGGACACCTGAACGAGGACTTAGTACGGGCGCGATGACCGCGTGGTCGACGTGGGGGCATTATTATAGAAAAATGTGTTAAGGGGTTCTTTGTTTCTTTCAAATATGAATGAATGTGGAATGGCAAAGCTGGGCTGTTTCTGTTTGTGTTTGTGTTGATAATTGTGTTTTGTGTAATATACAACAAGGTAAGCTGTAGTTAATAAGTGTGATTATGCTAGTGTTGCACAACTTTGAAAATATGTATCCAAATGAATCTTCATGAGTTTACAATCATTTAAGAGTAAATAATAATAAATATTAATTCTCTTCATATATGAGTTGTGTCAGTGCTTTGCGTAACCCATAGACCATGTTTGTATCTAGCTACATGTGATCGAACTCTGTGACCTTGTTGAAGCTAGTGTACCGGTAAGTAAGAGTTAATTTGAAATTTGGTTGTAATAATAATAAATGTGATTGATTAGTACGTCACATGGTAAACATATCATATTAGTTTCATAAATATTGTATGACTCTTTTCTTGTCTTTATTCAAACGTATTTCTTATCATTATTTTTCTATTATACCCAGGTGGATGCTTTTATTATGGTGCATTGTTGCTCATATTTCCTTTGTAAGGTGTAGTTTCTTAATTAATTTATTTCTTAAATCCCCGTTTTGGTTCTTTGTCCCTTCTTCTTCTCATTTTTCCTCAGTGGTAATTATTTTCATCTTCTTGTGGTGGTTTTTGCCGTTGTCGGTTATCATGACATCCATCCCTTTTACCACCTCATTATGTATCCGTATTCTGGCTTATCAGATCCAAACTTATCGATGTTAATCTTGGAGTAATCATTCTCCTTCCTCTGGCTGGGATCCTTTTTAGGTTTTTGGCTACCTTCTGCTTTGATATGGTTGACTTGAGCTATTCGGGGCCCTCCGTCGTTTTTTGGTTCGTTATGCAGTATTTTATGACTAGGATATTCCCCGACTACTACCCAATTTTCATTCTCACTGTTATCTCGGTTAGGTCCGACCGGGGTGTTGGTCGGTAAACCTTGAGTGGTTGCTGTCCGCTCCGTATAAGGGTTAGATGGTTGATTTCGGTTCATGTTCCGTTCAGGGTCATCTAAACTGTTACTCCTTCTTGCCGGATAGTACCTTGGTTGGTCCCGTTCTAGGCTTCTCCAACGATCCTCCTCCTCATGGAAACTGTTACGCCGCTGATAGTAGTTTCTTTGTTGGCGGTCGTCTTCAGCTCGTATGAAGTTCACTCTAGGGCGAGGAAACCTATTATTAATGGAATTACCATTATTGGGAGCCGCACGATTAGTATTATTAGGGTAATGACTATTACCATAATTGGGGCTTCTCTGACTATTTGCGTTATTAGGGTAGGGATTGCGGATACCCTGATAACCATTAGAGGGTCGATTCGGGTTTTGATGGTTTGGACCCGTATTATTATTATCATTGTAACTAGGATTGTTCACATTATTACCATTATTAGAACCGTTATTTCGCGGGTATGCCCGGCCTCCTTGGTACCCAGTATTTATGTTGTTCGTACCCTGGTTATTGTTCTGATACGTCCTTGGTTCGGGCCCATCACTTCTTCTACGACTCTGTCGGTAGTAGTCTTCATTTTCATAATTTTCGAGGAGTTCTGTCATTGCCTGGATGGGTTTTATTTGGCTGCCCCTCCTCGCACGAATTACCTCTTCATCATAATGATAGGACAACTTATTTATTAGGCACTCCTCAGGTATGGCTGGTTCTAAGTGCTTGGCCATACATACCTTGCCGAGGAAATAAGCTGTCATTGAACTACCGACTTGTGGTTTGTAGTGGCCGTGGCATATATTGTCTCTAATTAAATTTTGAGTGGTCTCTGACCAGTACTTGGCCTTGAACAGGCTCTTGAATTGCTCATAATTGTCGATGTCGCTCCGGTTGGCCATCCACCAATGGTCATTCACCTCCCGAAACGACTCGTCAAGGATTTCCCTATTCTGGACCCATCGGTTCCCTCTGTGTTTTTCGAGGTACTCCTCTATACGTGCCAAGAACTCCATAGGCTTCCGTTTATATTGCCGGAAATTGAGCCATTCTCTGTTTTCTGACATGGGGAAATTATGATATCCAGATGGTCTGTTCCTTATCAACTCTATCTCCTCCTGGCTCTGACGCACCTGTCCGGTTATGTTCGACATAGCGGTTTCCACGCCATCGCATCTTTCGGTTACCTGTGTCCGCACTTTATTCACTTCCTCCAAAGCAAATTTCTTGGTCTCCTCCATTTTAGTTTTCTGTTGTTCTTGGACCTGAGTAATCTCCTTAGTTATCACTTCCCGGACTTCCAGCACTTCGTTTTCTGTTTGACGACATCTTTCGTCTACTTCTCTGATCTGCTGGTTAACCACCACGACTTCCTGTTCTAATTTCTTTACGATGGATTTCTTCGTCTCTGTTATCTTTTTATTTAACTCTTCTTTTGCCAACTCTATTCTCTCGTCTACCTTATTCATACTCTCCTGGTTAACTTCCCTCAGTTCTTCTCTTAACCTTTGATTATTCTCGTCCATTTTCTCCTCCATTTTCTGATTATTTTCCTCCAACTTTTCCCTCAGTTGCTGATTGTCGCTTTCTATTTTCTTACTGGTTTCTTCCATCTTCTCTTCTAAATTCTTATTATTTTCTTCCATTTTCCTTTCCATCTTCCTACTAGTTTCTTCGATCCTCTTATTAGTATTTTCTATCTTACGGCCCAATTCTTCCTTTGTGGATCGGTTATCTTCCTTCAGATCCTCTAGTTTTTCATTTAATGAATGGTTGTCTTCCTTCAGATCCTCTAGTTTTTCATTTAATGAATGGTTATCTTCCTTCCTTTCCTTACTACTTTCGTCCATCTTCTTGTTGGTGGAATCCAGTTTGTTATTCAAGTCTTCACTCAACTTCTTATTATTTTCTTCCATATTCTTATTACTGGATTTGATTTCCTCCATTTTGGACTCTAGGTTCTTATTCATTTCCATCATCAATTTCATTAGGGCTTCCATGGTTTCAGATTTCTCCTTCTCTGTGACATTGACTTCCCCTGTTTGCGTTGGCACTTCGGGTTGTTCCTCTGGTGGTGCGGGTTGTTTCGGTTCCACCTGGTCTAGTAACCCTTCCAAATCTTCCACGGGTGTTGCCTCCTTATCCCCCATGTCAACTTCTTTTTCGGCCTCTACCGCCCTCTTTTTCGAAGTAGCTCGTCTTTGCATTTTTTCTTTTCTTTTTCTATTAATTAACCGCTGCCAGGCTTATCTTAGCAAGCCCTCTAAGTTGGACGCCACTTTGTAAGAAGCCCGCTGTATGCCGGTCGTTACAAAAAATAAAATGTAGATGGAAAATTTTATAAAAAATAAAATTTTCAATAAAAGAATAATTTTGTTTATGTTTATTAATGTGTGTATATAAGAAATAAATCTGTTTTGAAAGGTTCTTGTAAAAATTTTGATAATCAGGCAGGTATTTATTGACTATCGAGGACTTCTGGAAGATTTGAACCAAGTCTGGAGTTAAATAGATTAACTCCAGTCAGCAATCGATTGGTGATTCTTCTTGCTGGTCCAATATCTCACTCAAATAAAATATTTTCTTCTTCTTGAAGTCCCTCAGCCTTAATAAATAATCTTAAATTAGCCTGTGAAATAATAACAAATAAGAAATAATGGAAATATAAGGATTTATTTAACAATTTAATAAATAATCGATTTTTTATCGATGGAGAACAATTATCGACTCCGTCTCAGGGAATTATCGATTGTGCATACAGAACAAAAATTATGATATGTATTATATAAAAGACAGGTTCTTTGAGCGATTAAAATTAATAGTCAGAGAAGGGTGACGAGAAAGTATAACATTAACAATTAAAATAAATACAATAATTATTATTCAATAGTATTTAAATAATTCTGATATGTAATATTTATGAAAGTTGTCGTCAAACCATATGCAGACTATGACGTCACTGCTGGATGATGAGGAAGGCAGGCTTGAATTTCAAGATGGCCGCTACTAGATATGGCGAGTTCACTGCGATGTCATTGTGTCAAAAAATCACAGCAAATATACCTTCATGAATGTTTGAAATATTCCCGCACTGGTGTAATATGTCTGTTAAGTTATTTGGTGTGTTCTGAAGAAGTGTTCCGTGTAAACTTGTGTTAATTAGGTTATTTTGTATGTGTTCACTCCTGTGGGTTAAGTTTCTCAAGATATGGTTAGGATTTGTAGAGTGAATTAGATTAAATATATTGTTTTACTGTTTTATATCACTCGTATCATGAAGTTAGGTGTTTGTTTTCACGATTGTCGTGAACGTTTTGGTAGATTTAGTTAAAAAAGTGTCTAATTCGTCTAACTCTCGATTCACTTATTTAATGGCTAACGGTTAGTACCATTTCCGACTCGGTTTTAAAGGAACGTTTTTCACACAACTATTCAGCTTGATATTCAACAAAAGACTAATTAACTTGGTCAAATTCTGGCCCAGTTAATCTTTGAAAAAGTATTGTTAACATATTTCAATTACCCATACACATGATAAAATATTACATTATATATGGAATTTATTTATTTTATTCATCACTTTCATGAATTATGAATCTTATCATTGGTTTAATCATCTCATTCCCTTTAAATTGATGTATTATAGTCCATATCTGTAGACATTTTGTGGAAATTAACAAATTTCTTTACTTTATGGAAATATAGGCTCAAAATTGGATTTCCGTCTTTATACAAATTTCCTCCATTTTAATTATCATTAATACTATTATAATAAATTTTAATTAGTCATATTCCTCTTCCTTTCCTTAAATACATATAAATTAAACCTTTAAACTGGTTTTTTGTGTTAATCTCTGAATTTGACATTGCTCTTTAAAATTAATTAATTTATATATTTTGAAAATTTACAATATTTTAAGGTATATTTCCTTATTATCATTTTAACTCATAGGATCGTTCCCAGTAGTGGTTAACTGATTTACTTTATCTAAATCTGGCTAGTTTACAGGATTTATAAGTGAATTATAATGGTTTATATTGTTTCTGTGAATTCACCAAATGGCCTAGATTTTAGAATTTTATATTTCTGTCTTTCTCAAATAAATTTAATCCTACTTCCTCCTCTGACTTTACATAGTTACTATTACATGAAAATAAAATGGTTTATAACTTATTGTGAGGTGTAGTATTTAATTAACACTACTGTTATACAAAATAATTATGAACATTATTTAGCAATCTGCACAATTGAACATATTGCTGACATGGTTTGAACATATATTTTTAAATCTTTTTGAGTTAACATAGCATACCTATTGAAACATTATTAATGGTATGTATGCTATTATTTAGCAAACATTATTCATTTCAAACACATAATATAAATCTTATTTTCTAACAACTCTTACAAATACATTGATTTTATGGCTGTGAACAAACAGTCTATTTAAACATTTTAAACCTATGAATACTAAATTAATGCCAGTCCTTTCTGGTCTAAACCATTACTATTTATGATACCCTTCATCAGTAAACATGACCACCCATACTCTAGTTATTAGCATTTTTTACAAATGTCTTGTAAACAAAGAGTTACATTAAAATAATAAAATACTGGAAATCTTCCATTTTATTATTTTATTATGCTGTTTATTATTGGATATTAAAGTTGTTATATAGCATACTGATAAGTCATAGTATCACTAACTTTAAGTTTATTGCGTTTCTAAAAAACACTTACACAAATTCACTTTCACTGTTGGTTCTGATATTTTGAGTCTTATTATCTCAGACCAGACCTTTAGTAATCATGGGCTGTTAAGACTTGTTTATTTTCTTATCACACAATAGCTTTAGTCGGTTCACTTCTTATAATACTATACAGCACTTTAGTTTTTTAATAATTATATTTTTATAGGATTTTCGTATGTTATACTTCCTTTTTAATCGTTTTTGTGGGTTTGGGGTTGATGGTAGTTAATAATAATAATAGGTTTTACAACGGTGTTTCTTTCATACTATTTCTTCCTCTCCTCCTGTCTTCTTTCTTATCCTTCTTCTTATCTCCTTTCTTGTCTTCATTCTTGTCCTTCTTCTGGTCTTCATTCTTGTCCTTCTTCTAGTCTTCATTCTTCTGGTCTTCTTGTCTTCCTTCTTCCTTCTTGGGTAAACCAAGGTACTTTGTGTTATCTCGACTGATGTTTAGTTTGGAGCATCTAATTCATTTACTGATACGGACCTTGTTCTTCTCTAAAGGTTTCAGGGTATTGTTTTCTTCCTGATCACAAACTTTATTCTTCCTTCTTCTTGTTTTTTGGGGTATTTTGGTATTCACCACTCTTAAACTGATTCTCTTTCTTCTTGATATGGTGTTATTTAATTTGTTTACTGCTCCTAGCTTCCTGGGTATATTACTGATCTTATAATATGAGTTGCCTTCAATACTTTCTTTGATATTTAAACAGTGGTTTTTATATAATGTAATGAGGATTTTTATTTTATCGTGGTTCATTCCTTTGATTTCCTTAAATCTCATTCAATATTATTTTAACATATGTGGTGTAATTAAACTTTATGATTTTATATGACTTAATATGTAGTGGATTTTCTGTCACGCTACAGAATGTCCTTCTCCAGAAGTAATTTTTTCAGACTATACTTGCTTTGTTTGAAACAATTGCTTATGATAATTATTCTAGGTTTGTTATTATTCTGGACTTCCTTCCATTTTAAAAATTTTCTTATTTATATTTGAGTTTATATCATTCTCACTTGATCTTCCTTGATAGTAATAGTCATCTGAGTTTCATATTTATTATTTCATTTTCATATTTCTTCTTAGTATTTTCTCCTTGGGATATTTCCTCCCTATCGTTCCCCACTCTGTGAGCTGGTTCAGTTCAGAGAGGCACTGTACGCTACTTTCCTCTGCTGTCCAATACTTCACACATATTTGAGTACAGAGGCAAATCATCTCTGCTCAAAAAACATATTAATACTGCTGGAATTATCTACAGACAGATTAAAAAATTATTCAGAATAGTACACATTTGTTACTATTTAAAAAAAATATCTTTGGGATACTTCACTTATTACTTATTATATTTCTCAGAGATTTTAATATTCCTATCTCAGTTGTTCTTCTGACTCGTTAACTGGATGTTTCTTTCATTTGATATTATGGTAGGAAGCTCTTCTATTATTACATTTTTCAACTTTTCTTATCATATAAATCTTTTGGTTATAAATTCTTTATTACCTTCTGGTTTTTATTATAATCTGCATTGTTTATAGTAGCATTCTTTATGACATTTTTAGACTGTTTCTTTGTTCTTATTATTTCCACTTGTTCTATTTTCTAGAACTTTTTATAACTGTCATTATTATAATTGACATTTAATTCATAAATCATTTTATATTAATTCGTTTAATTACATAAATCTTTTATATTATTCTCACATTATTCCTGTCATGGTTATTATATTTTCGAATGAATGTTTTTTTTTTTTTATTAATTTCATAATGAGGTCATAATTTTTCCTCATACCACTTCAAAGTTTCATTATCTCATAATTCCAAATAAGTTTTTGTACTTTATTATATTCAATCACTCAAATCGTATCAACTCAATCGTATAAAAAAATTTTTTTTTTTTATTTCCTTTGGCATCATTTTATGGAAAGGTTTTTACTCTTTATATTGAAATTAGACATGATCATACTGTCCAGAATTATTTGTTTTAATTCTAAAGTCTGTTTCCTTTATTCATCCCATTATGATCCTTTATTAACATGGTAATTATATTTTATGCTTACCATAAATATGGCATTAAATCTCTTCTGTTTATCTCACCAAAGTGTTTTATTAATAATTGGTTGGTAAGTTGTACTTATTCTTGGTTTGGAAACTTGATTTATACACAATTCAAAATTCACTCTTCTTATATTTCCATAAAGCTTTCAAATAATTGTATGTAATTTGTGCTTACTTTTCTTTTTAGAATTTATATTATTTCAATCTAAATTCTGTTTTATATTCTAGCCATAAAGTTTTCTTCAAATAGTTGTTATGTAAAGTATTACATTGTTTTTGGAATTTTGTTATTCATAAATTCTCTTGGTATTATTGTCAAAATGTTTCTCTTCAAATAATTGTTCGTAAGGAGAACTTACTTTTGTTTTAGAATTTAGGGGTTTCTAAATTCTTCTCTTAAATTCTTGCCATAAAGTTTCTTCAAATAATGTTTATGTAAGGTGGGCTTATATGTGTTTTAGAATTTTGGGGTTTTTAAATTCTAACTTCTTCTTATATTATTGCCATAAAGTTTTCTTCAAATAATTTTTATGTAAGGAGAACTCACATGAGTTTTTGAATTTAGATGATTTAAATTCTATTATATATATCTTCAAAATGGTTTCATTAATAAACTTGTAGTAAGATGTACTTACTTTGTTTTTGGAATTTTGTTGAGTTTTAAATTCTTGTTTTCTTGTTTTATATTCTTGTCGTAAAGTTTTTCAAATTTTTTGTTAGTAAGGTGATCTTACCCTTGTTTGGAATTTTGATGGTTTTAGTCCAAACTCTTTTTCTTTCTCATGATACTTTTCATAAATAATGGTAATAGTTTTCTATATTATTTGGTAAACATATCATATTAGTTTCATAAATATTGTATGACTCTTTTCTTGTCTTTATTCAAACGTATTTCTTATCATTATTTTTCTTTTATACCCAGGTGGATGCTTTTATTATGGTGCATTGTTGCTCATATTTCCTTTGTAAGGTGTAGTTTCTTAATTAATTTATTTCTTAAATCCCCGTTTTGGTTCTTTGTCCCTTCTTCTTCTCATTTTTCCTCAGTGGTAATTATTTTCATCTTCTTGTGGTGGTTTTTGCCGTTGTCGGTTATCATGACATCCATCCCTTTTACCACCTCATTATGTATCCGTATTCTGGCTTATCAGATCCAAACTTATCGATGTTAATCTTGGAGTAATCATTCTCCTTCCTCTGGCTGGGATCCTTTTTAGGTTTTTGGCTACCTTCTGCTTTGATATGGTTGACTTGAGCTATTCGGGGTCCTCCGTCGTTTTTTGGTTCGTTATGCAGTATTTTATGACTAGGATATTCCCCGACTACTACCCAATTTTCATACTCACTGTTATCTCGGTTAGGTCCGACCGGGGTGTTGGTCGGTAAACCTTGAGTGGTTGCTGTCCGCTCCGTTTAAGGGTTAGATGGTTGATTTCGGTTCATGTTCCGTTCAGGGTCATCTAAACTGTTACTCCTTCTAGCCGGATAGTACCTTGGTTGGTCCCGTTCTAGGCTTCTCCAACGATCCTCCTCCCATGGAAACTGTTACGCCGCTGATAGTAGTTTCTTTGTTGGCGGTCGTCTTCAGCTCGTATGAAGTTCACTCTAGGGCGAGGAAACCTATTATTAATGGAATTACCATTATTGGGACCCGCACGATTAGTATTATTAGGGTAATGACTATTACCATAATTGGGGCTTCTCTGACTATTTGCGTTATTAGGGTAGGGATTGCGGTTACCCTGATAACCATTAGAGGGTCGATTCGGGTTTTGATGGTTTGGACCCGTATTATTATTATCATTGTAACTAGGATTGTTCACATTATTACCATTATTAGAACCGTTATTTCGCGGGTATGCCCGGCCTCCTTGGTACCCAGTATTTATGTTGTTCGTACCCTGGTTATTGTTCTGATACGTCCTTGGTTCGGGCCCATCACTTCTTCTACGACTCTGTCGGTAGTAGTCTTCATTTTCATAATTTTCGAGGAGTTCTGTCATTGCCTGGATGGGTTTTATTTGGCTGCCCCTCCTCGCACGAATTACCTCTTCATCATAATGATAGGACAACTTATTTATTAGGCACTCCTCAGGTATGGCTGGTTCTAAGTGCTTGGCCATACATACCTTGCCGAGGAAATAAGCTGTCATTGAACTACCGACTTGTGGTTTGTAGTGGCCGTGGCATATATTGTCTCTAATTAAATTTTGAGTGGTCTCTGACCAGTACTTGGCCTTGAACAGGCTCTTGAATTGCTCATAATTGTCGATGTCGCTCCGGTTGGCCATCCACCAATGGTCATTCACCTCCCGAAACGACTCGTCAAGGATTTCCCTATTCTGGACCCATCGGTTCCCTCTGTGTTTTTCGAGGTACTCCTCTATACATGGCAAGAACTCCATAGGCTTCCGTTTATATTGCCGGAAATTGAGCCATTCTCTGTTTTCTGACATGGGGAAATTATGATATCCAGATGGTCTGTTCCTTATCAACTCTATCTCCTCCTGGCTCTGACGCACCTGTCCGGTTATGTTCGACATAGCGGCTTCCACGCCGTCGCATCTTTCGGTTACCTGTGTCCGCACTTTATTCACTTCCTCCAAAGCAAATTTCTTGGTCTCCTCCATTTTAGTTTTCTGTTGTTCTTGGACCTGAGTAATCTCCTTAGTTATCACTTCCCGGACTTCCAGCACTTCGTTTTCTGTTTGACGACATCTTTCGTCTACTTCTCTGATCTGCTGGTTAACCACCACGACTTCCTGTTCTAATTTCTTTACGATGGATTTCTTCGTCTCTGTTATCTTTTTATTTAACTCTTCTTTTGCCAACTCTATTCTCTCGTCTACCTTATTCATACTCTCCTGGTTAACTTCCCTCAGTTCTTCTCTTAACCTTTGATTATTCTCGTCCATTTTCTCCTCCATTTTCTGATTATTTTCCTCCAACTTTTCCCTCAGTTGCTGATTGTCGCTTTCTATTTTCTTACTGGTTTCTTCCATCTTCTCTTCTAAATTCTTATTATTTTCTTCCATTTTCCTTTCCATCTTCCTACTAGTTTCTTCGATCCTCTTATTAGTATTTTCTATCTTACGGCCCAATTCTTCCTTTGTGGATCGGTTATCTTCCTTCAGATCCTCTAGTTTTTCATTTAATGAATGGTTGTCTTCCTTCAGATCCTCTAGTTTTTCATTTAATGAATGGTTATCTTCCTTCCTTTCCTTACTACTTTCGTCCATCTTCTTGTTGGTGGAATCCAGTTTGTTATTCAAGTCTTCACTCAACTTCTTATTATTTTCTTCCATATTCTTATTACTGGATTTGATTTCCTCCATTTTGGACTCTAGGTTCTTATTCATTTCCATCATCAATTTCATTAGGGCTTCCATGGTTTCAGATTTCTCCTTCTCTGTGACATTGACTTCCCCTGTTTGCGTTGGCACTTCGGGTTGTTCCTCTGGTGGTGCGGGTTGTTTCGGTTCCACCTGGTCTAGTAACCCTTCCAAATCTTCCACGGGTGTTGCCTCCTTATCCCCCATGTCAACTTCTTTTTCGGCCTCTGCCGCCCTCTTTTTCGAAGTAGCTCGTCTTTGCATTTTTTCTTTTCTTTTTCTATTAATTAATCGCTGCCAGGCTTATCTTAGCAAGCCCTCTAAGTTGGACGCCACTTTGTAAGAAGCCCGCTGTATGCCGGTCGTTACAAAAAATAAAATGTAGATGGAAAATTTTATAAAAAATAAAATTTTCAATAAAAGAATAATTTTGTTTATGTTTATTAATGTGTGTATATAAGAAATAAATCTGTTTTGAAAGGTTCTTGTAAAAATTTTGATAATCAGGCAGGTATTTATTGACTATCGAGGACTTCTGGAAGATTTGAACCAAGTCTGGAGTTAAATAGATTAACTCCAGTCAGCAATCGATTGGTGATTCTTCTTGCTGGTCCAATATCTCACTCAAATAAAATATTTTCTTCTTCTTGAAGTCCCTCAGCCTTAATAAATAATCTTAAATTAGCCTGTGAAATAATAACAGATAAGAAATAATGGAAATATAAGGATTTATTTAACAATTTAATAAATAATCGATTTTTTATCGATGGAGAACAATTATCGACTCCGTCTCAGGGAATTATCGATTGTGCATACAGAACAAAAATTATGATATGTATTATATAAAAGACAGGTTCTTTGAGCGATTAAAATTAATAGTCAGAGAAGGGTGACGAGAAAGTATAACATTAACAATTAAAATAAATACAATAATTATTATTCAATAGTATTTAAATAATTCTGATATGTAATATTTATGAAAGTTGTCGTCAAACCATATGCAGACTATGACGTCACTGCTGGATGATGAGGAAGGCAGGCTTGAATTTCAAGATGGCCGCTACTAGATATGGCGAGTTCACTGCGATGTCATTGTGTCAAAAAATCACAGCAAATATACCTTCATGAATGTTTGAAATATTCCCGCACTGGTGTAATATGTCTGTTAAGTTATTTGGTGTGTTCTGAAGAAGTGTTCCGTGTAAACTTGTGTTAATTAGGTTATTTTGTATGTGTTCACTCCTGTGGGTTAAGTTTCTCAAGATATGGTTAGGATTTGTAGAGTGAATTAGATTAAATATATTGTTTTACTGTTTTATATCACTCGTATCATGAAGTTAGGTGTGTGTTTTCACGATTGTCGTGAACGTTTTGGTAGATTTAGTTAAAAAAGTGTCTAATTCGTCTAACTCTCGATTCACTTATTTAATGGCTAACGGTTAGTACCATTTCCGACTCGGTTTTAAAGGAACGTTTTTCACACAACTATTCAGCTTGATATTCAACAAAAGACTAATTAACTTGGTCAAATTCTGGCCCAGTTAATCTTTGAAAAAGTATTGTTAACATATTTCAATTACCCATACACATGATAAAATATTACATTATATATGGAATTTATTTATTTTATTCATCACTTTCATGAATTATGAATCTTATCATTGGTTTAATCATCTCATTCCCTTTAAATTGATGTATTATAGTCCATATCTGTAGACATTTTGTGGAAATTAACAAATTTCTTTACTTTATGGAAATATAGGCTCAAAATTGGATTTCCATCTTTATACAAATTTCCTCCATTTTAATTATCATTAATACTATTATAATAAATTTTAATTAGTCATATTCCTCTTCCTTTCCTTAAATACATATAAATTAAACCTTTAAACTGGTTTTTTGTGTTAATCTCTGAATTTGACATTGCTCTTTAAAATTAATTAATTTATATATTTTGAAAATTTACAATATTTTAAGGTATATTTCCTTATTATCATTTTAACTCATAGGATCATTCCCAGTAGTGGTTAACTGATTTACTTTATCTAAATCTGGCTAGTTTACAGGATTTATAAGTGAATTATAATGGTTTATATTGTTTCTGTGAATTCACCAAATGGCCTAGATTTTAGAATTTTATATTTCTGTCTTTCTCAAATAAATTTAATCCTACTTCCTCCTCTGACTTTACATAGTTACTATTACATGAAAATAAAATGGTTTATAACTTATTGTGAGGTGTAGTATTTAATTAACACTACTGTTATACAAAATAATTATGAACATTATTTAGCAATCTGCACAATTGAACATATTGCTGACATGGTTTGAACATATATTTTTAAATCTTTTTGAGTTAACATAGCATACCTATTGAAACATTATTAATGGTATGTATGCTATTATTTAGCAAACATTATTCATTTTAAACACATAATATAAATCTTATTTTCTAACAACTCTTACAAATACATTGATTTTATGGCTGTGAACAAACAGTCTATTTAAACATTTTAAACCTATGAATACTAAATTAATGCCAGTCCTTTCTGGTCTAAACCATTACTATTTATGATACCCTTCATCAGTAAACATGACCACCCATACTCTAGTTATTAGCATTTTTTACAAATGTCTTGTAAACAAAGAGTTACATTAAAATAATAAAATACTGGAAATCTTCCATTTTATTATTTTATTATGCTGTTTATTATTGGATATTAAAGTTGTTATATAGCATACTGATAAGTCATAGTATCACTAACTTTAAGTTTATTGCGTTTCTAAAAAACACTTACACAAATTCACTTTCACTGTTGGTTCTGATATTTTGAGTCTTATTATCTCAGACCAGACCTTTAGTAATCATGGGCTGTTAAGACTTGTTTATTTTCTTATCACACAATAGCTTTAGTCGGTTCACTTCTTATAATACTATACAGCACTTTAGTTTTTTAATAATTATATTTTTATAGGATTTTCGTATGTTATACTTCCTTTTTAATCGTTTTTGTGGGTTTGGGGTTGATGGTAGTTAATAATAATAATAGGTTTTACAACGGTGTTTCTTTCATACTATTTCTTCCTCTCCTCCTGTCTTCTTTCTTATCCTTCTTCTTATCTCCTTTCTTGTCTTCATTCTTGTCCTTCTTCTGGTCTTCATTCTTGTCCTTCTTCTAGTCTTCATTCTTCTGGTCTTCTTGTCTTCCTTCTTCCTTCTTGGGTAAACCAAGGTACTTTGTGTTATCTCGACTGATGTTTAGTTTGGAGCATCTAATTCATTTACTGATACGGACCTTGTTCTTCTCTAAAGGTTTCAGGGTATTGTTTTCTTCCTGATCACAAACTTTATTCTTCCTTCTTCTTGTTTTTTGGGGTATTTTGGTATTCACCACTCTTAAACTGATTCTCTTTCTTCTTGATATGGTGTTATTTAATTTGTTTACTGCTCCTAGCTTCCTGGGTATATTACTGATCTTATAATATGAGTTGCCTTCAATACTTTCTTTGATATTTAAACAGTGGTTTTTATATAATGTAATGAGGATTTTTATTTTATCGTGGTTCATTCCTTTGATTTCCTTAAATCTCATTCAATATTATTTTAACATATGTGGTGTAATTAAACTTTATGATTTTATATGACTTAATATGTAGTGGATTTTCTGTCACGCTACAGAATGTCCTTCTCCAGAAGTAATTTTTTCAGACTATACTTGCTTTGTTTGAAACAATTGCTTATGATAATTATTCTAGGTTTGTTATTATTCTGGACTTCCTTCCATTTTAAAAATTTTCTTATTTATATTTGAGTTTATATCATTCTCACTTGATCTTCCTTGATAGTAATAGTCATCTGAGTTTCATATTTATTATTTCATTTTCATATTTCTTCTTAGTATTTTCTCCTTGGGATATTTCCTCCCTATCGTTCCCCACTCTGTGAGCTGGTTCAGTTCAGAGAGGCACTGTACGCTACTTTCCTCTGCTGTCCAATACTTCACACATATTTGAGTACAGAGGCAAATCATCTCTGCTCAAAAAACATATTAATACTGCTGGAATTATCTACAGACAGATTAAAAAATTATTCAGAATAGTACACATTTGTTACTATTTAAAAAAAATATCTTTGGGATACTTCACTTATTACTTATTATATTTCTCAGAGATTTTAATATTCCTATCTCAGTTGTTCTTCTGACTCGTTAACTGGATGTTTCTTTCATTTGATATTATGGTAGGAAGCTCTTCTATTATTACATTTTTCAACTTTTCTTATCATATAAATCTTTTGGTTATAAATTCTTTATTACCTTCTGGTTTTTATTATAATCTGCATTGTTTATAGTAGCATTCTTTATGACATTTTTAGACTGTTTCTTTGTTCTTATTATTTCCACTTGTTCTATTTTCTAGAACTTTTTATAACTGTCATTATTATAATTGACATTTAATTCATAAATCATTTTATATTAATTCGTTTAATTACATAAATCTTTTATATTATTCTCACATTATTCCTGTCATGGTTATTATATTTTCGAATGAATGTTTTTTTTTTTTTATTAATTTCATAATGAGGTCATAATTTTTCCTCATACCACTTCAAAGTTTCATTATCTCATAATTCCAAATAAGTTTTTGTACTTTATTATATTCAATCACTCAAATCGTATCAACTCAATCGTATAAAAAAATTTTTTTTTTTTATTTCCTTTGGCATCATTTTATGGAAAGGTTTTTACTCTTTATATTGAAATTAGACATGATCATACTGTCCAGAATTATTTGTTTTAATTCTAAAGTCTGTTTCCTTTATTCATCCCATTATGATCCTTTATTAACATGGTAATTATATTTTATGCTTACCATAAATATGGCATTAAATCTCTTCTGTTTATCTCACCAAAGTGTTTTATTAATAATTGGTTGGTAAGTTGTACTTATTCTTGGTTTGGAAACTTGATTTATACACAATTCAAAATTCACTCTTCTTATATTTCCATAAAGCTTTCAAATAATTGTATGTAATTTGTGCTTACTTTTCTTTTTAGAATTTATATTATTTCAATCTAAATTCTGTTTTATATTCTAGCCATAAAGTTTTCTTCAAATAGTTGTTATGTAAAGTATTACATTGTTTTTGGAATTTTGTTATTCATAAATTCTCTTGGTATTATTGTCAAAATGTTTCTCTTCAAATAATTGTTCGTAAGGAGAACTTACTTTTGTTTTAGAATTTAGGGGTTTCTAAATTCTTCTCTTAAATTCTTGCCATAAAGTTTCTTCAAATAATGTTTATGTAAGGTGGGCTTATATGTGTTTTAGAATTTTGGGGTTTTTAAATTCTAACTTCTTCTTATATTATTGCCATAAAGTTTTCTTCAAATAATTTTTATGTAAGGAGAACTCACATGAGTTTTTGAATTTAGATGATTTAAATTCTATTATATATATCTTCAAAATGGTTTCATTAATAATCTTGTAGTAAGATGTACTTACTTTGTTTTTGGAATTTTGTTGAGTTTTAAATTCTTGTTTTCTTGTTTTATATTCTTGTCGTAAAGTTTTTCAAATTTTTTGTTAGTAAGGTGATCTTACCCTTGTTTGGAATTTTGATGGTTTTAGTCCAAACTCTTTTTCTTTCTCATGATACTTTTCATAAATAATGGTAATAGTTTTCTATATTATTTGGTAAACATATCATATTAGTTTCATAAATATTGTATGACTCTTTTCTTGTCTTTATTCAAACGTATTTCTTATCATTATTTTTCTTTTATACCCAGGTGGATGCTTTTATTATGGTGCATTGTTGCTCATATTTCCTTTGTAAGGTGTAGTTTCTTAATTAATTTATTTCTTAAATCCCCGTTTTGGTTCTTTGTCCCTTCTTCTTCTCATTTTTCCTCAGTGGTAATTATTTTCATCTTCTTGTGGTGGTTTTTGCCGTTGTCGGTTATCATGACATCCATCCCTTTTACCACCTCATTATGTATCCGTATTCTGGCTTATCAGATCCAAACTTATCGATGTTAATCTTGGAGTAATCATTCTCCTTCCTCTGGCTGGGATCCTTTTTAGGTTTTTGGCTACCTTCTGCTTTGATATGGTTGACTTGAGCTATTCGGGGTCCTCCGTCGTTTTTTGGTTCGTTATGCAGTATTTTATGACTAGGATATTCCCCGACTACTACCCAATTTTCATTCTCACTGTTATCTCGGTTAGGTCCGACCGGGGTGTTGGTCGGTAAACCTTGAGTGGTTGCTGTCCGCTCCGTTTAAGGGTTAGATGGTTGATTTCGGTTCATGTTCCGTTCAGGGTCATCTAAACTGTTACTCCTTCTTGCCGGATAGTACCTTGGTTGGTCCCGTTCTAGGCTTCTCCAACGATCCTCCTCCTCATGGAAACTGTTACGCCGCTGATAGTAGTTTCTTTGTTGGCGGTCGTCTTCAGCTCGTATGAAGTTCACTCTAGGGCGAGGAAACCTATTATTAATGGAATTACCATTATTGGGACCCGCACGATTAGTATTATTAGGGTAATGACTATTACCATAATTGGGGCTTCTCTGACTATTTGCGTTATTAGGGTAGGGATTGCGGTTACCCTGATAACCATTAGAGGGTCGATTCGGGTTTTGATGGTTTGGACCCGTATTATTATTATCATTGTAACTAGGATTGTTCACATTATTACCATTATTAGAACCGTTATTTCGCGGGTATGCCCGGCCTCCTTGGTACCCAGTATTTATGTTGTTCGTACCCTGGTTATTGTTCTGATACGTCCTTGGTTCGGGCCCATCACTTCTTCTACGACTCTGTCGGTAGTAGTCTTCATTTTCATAATTTTCGAGGAGTTCTGTCATTGCCTGGATGGGTTTTATTTGGCTGCCCCTCCTCGCACGAATTACCTCTTCATCATAATGATAGGACAACTTATTTATTAGGCACTCCTCAGGTATGGCTGGTTCTAAGTGCTTGGCCATACATACCTTGCTGAGGAAATAAGCTGTCATTGAACTACCGACTTGTGGTTTGTAGTGGCCGTGGCATATATTGTCTCTAATTAAATTTTGAGTGGTCTCTGACCAGTACTTGGCCTTGAACAGGCTCTTGAATTGCTCATAATTGTCGATGTCGCTCCGGTTAGCCATCCACCAATGGTCATTCACCTCCCGAAACGACTCGTCAAGGATTTCCCTATTCTGGACCCATCGGTTCCCTCTGTGTTTTTCGAGGTACTCCTCTATACATGCCAAGAACTCCATAGGCTTCCGTTTATATTGCCGGAAATTGAGCCATTCTCTGTTTTCTGACATGGGGAAATTATGATATCCAGATGGTCTGTTCCTTATCAACTCTATCTCCTCCTGGCTCTGACGCACCTGTCCGGTTATGTTCGACATAGCGGCTTCCACGCCGTCGCATCTTTCGGTTACCTGTGTCCGCACTTTATTCACTTCCTCCAAAGCAAATTTCTTGGTCTCCTCCATTTTAGTTTTCTGTTGTTCTTGGACCTGAGTAATCTCCTTAGTTATCACTTCCCGGACTTCCAGCACTTCGTTTTCTGTTTGACGACATCTTTCGTCTACTTCTCTGATCTGCTGGTTAACCACCACGACTTCCTGTTCTAATTTCTTTACGATGGATTTCTTCGTCTCTGTTATCTTTTTATTTAACTCTTCTTTTGCCAACTCTATTCTCTCGTCTACCTTATTCATACTCTCCTGGTTAACTTCCCTCAGTTCTTCTCTTAACCTTTGATTATTCTCGTCCATTTTCTCCTCCATTTTCTGATTATTTTCCTCCAACTTTTCCCTCAGTTGCTGATTGTCGCTTTCTATTTTCTTACTGGTTTCTTCCATCTTCTCTTCTAAATTCTTATTATTTTCTTCCATTTTCCTTTCCATCTTCCTACTAGTTTCTTCGATCCTCTTATTAGTATTTTCTATCTTACGGCCCAATTCTTCCTTTGTGGATCGGTTATCTTCCTTCAGATCCTCTAGTTTTTCATTTAATGAATGGTTGTCTTCCTTCAGATCCTCTAGTTTTTCATTTAATGAATGGTTATCTTCCTTCCTTTCCTTACTACTTTCGTCCATCTTCTTGTTGGTGGAATCCAGTTTGTTATTCAAGTCTTCACTCAACTTCTTATTATTTTCTTCCATATTCTTATTACTGGATTTGATTTCCTCCATTTTGGACTCTAGGTTCTTATTCATTTCCATCATCAATTTCATTAGGGCTTCCATGGTTTCAGATTTCTCCTTCTCTGTGACATTGACTTCCCCTGTTTGCGTTGGCACTTCGGGTTGTTCCTCTGGTGGTGCGGGTTGTTTCGGTTCCACCTGGTCTAGTAACCCTTCCAAATCTTCCACGGGTGTTGCCTCCTTATCCCCCATGTCAACTTCTTTTTCGGCCTCTGCCGCCCTCTTTTTCGAAGTAGCTCGTCTTTGCATTTTTTCTTTTCTTTTTCTATTAATTAATCGCTGCCAGGCTTATCTTAGCAAGCCCTCTAAGTTGGACGCCACTTTGTAAGAAGCCCGCTGTATGCCGGTCGTTACAAAAAATAAAATGTAGATGGAAAATTTTATAAAAAATAAAATTTTCAATAAAAGAATAATTTTGTTTATGTTTATTAATGTGTGTATATAAGAAATAAATCTGTTTTGAAAGGTTCTTGTAAAAATTTTGATAATCAGGCAGGTATTTATTGACTATCGAGGACTTCTGGAAGATTTGAACCAAGTCTGGAGTTAAATAGATTAACTCCAGTCAGCAATCGATTGGTGATTCTTCTTGCTGGTCCAATATCTCACTCAAATAAAATATTTTCTTCTTCTTGAAGTCCCTCAGCCTTAATAAATAATCTTAAATTAGCCTGTGAAATAATAACAGATAAGAAATAATGGAAATATAAGGATTTATTTAACAATTTAATAAATAATCGATTTTTTATCGATGGAGAACAATTATCGACTCCGTCTCAGGGAATTATCGATTGTGCATACAGAACAAAAATTATGATATGTATTATATAAAAGACAGGTTCTTTGAGCGATTAAAATTAATAGTCAGAGAAGGGTGACGAGAAAGTATAACATTAACAATTAAAATAAATACAATAATTATTATTCAATAGTATTTAAATAATTCTGATATGTAATATTTATGAAAGTTGTCGTCAAACCATATGCAGACTATGACGTCACTGCTGGATGATGAGGAAGGCAGGCTTGAATTTCAAGATGGCCGCTACTAGATATGGCGAGTTCACTGCGATGTCATTGTGTCAAAAAATCACAGCAAATATACCTTCATGAATGTTTGAAATATTCCCGCACTGGTGTAATATGTCTGTTAAGTTATTTGGTGTGTTCTGAAGAAGTGTTCCGTGTAAACTTGTGTTAATTAGGTTATTTTGTATGTGTTCACTCCTGTGGGTTAAGTTTCTCAAGATATGGTTAGGATTTGTAGAGTGAATTAGATTAAATATATTGTTTTACTGTTTTATATCACTCGTATCATGAAGTTAGGTGTTTGTTTTCACGATTGTCGTGAACGTTTTGGTAGATTTAGTTAAAAAAGTGTCTAATTCGTCTAACTCTCGATTCACTTATTTAATGGCTAACGGTTAGTACCATTTCCGACTCGGTTTTAAAGGAACGTTTTTCACACAACTATTCAGCTTGATATTCAACAAAAGACTAATTAACTTGGTCAAATTCTGGCCCAGTTAATCTTTGAAAAAGTATTGTTAACATATTTCAATTACCCATACACATGATAAAATATTACATTATATATGGAATTTATTTATTTTATTCATCACTTTCATGAATTATGAATCTTATCATTGGTTTAATCATCTCATTCCCTTTAAATTGATGTATTATAGTCCATATCTGTAGACATTTTGTGGAAATTAACAAATTTCTTTACTTTATGGAAATATAGGCTCAAAATTGGATTTCCATCTTTATACAAATTTCCTCCATTTTAATTATCATTAATACTATTATAATAAATTTTAATTAGTCATATTCCTCTTCCTTTCCTTAAATACATATAAATTAAACCTTTAAACTGGTTTTTTGTGTTAATCTCTGAATTTGACATTGCTCTTTAAAATTAATTAATTTATATATTTTGAAAATTTACAATATTTTAAGGTATATTTCCTTATTATCATTTTAACTCATAGGATCATTCCCAGTAGTGGTTAACTGATTTACTTTATCTAAATCTGGCTAGTTTACAGGATTTATAAGTGAATTATAATGGTTTATATTGTTTCTGTGAATTCACCAAATGGCCTAGATTTTAGAATTTTATATTTCTGTCTTTCTCAAATAAATTTAATCCTACTTCCTCCTCTGACTTTACATAGTTACTATTACATGAAAATAAAATGGTTTATAACTTATTGTGAGGTGTAGTATTTAATTAACACTACTGTTATACAAAATAATTATGAACATTATTTAGCAATCTGCACAATTGAACATATTGCTGACATGGTTTGAACATATATTTTTAAATCTTTTTGAGTTAACATAGCATACCTATTGAAACATTATTAATGGTATGTATGCTATTATTTAGCAAACATTATTCATTTTAAACACATAATATAAATCTTATTTTCTAACAACTCTTACAAATACATTGATTTTATGGCTGTGAACAAACAGTCTATTTAAACATTTTAAACCTATGAATACTAAATTAATGCCAGTCCTTTCTGGTCTAAACCATTACTATTTATGATACCCTTCATCAGTAAACATGACCACCCATACTCTAGTTATTAGCATTTTTTACAAATGTCTTGTAAACAAAGAGTTACATTAAAATAATAAAATACTGGAAATCTTCCATTTTATTATTTTATTATGCTGTTTATTATTGGATATTAAAGTTGTTATATAGCATACTGATAAGTCATAGTATCACTAACTTTAAGTTTATTGCGTTTCTAAAAAACACTTACACAAATTCACTTTCACTGTTGGTTCTGATATTTTGAGTCTTATTATCTCAGACCAGACCTTTAGTAATCATGGGCTGTTAAGACTTGTTTATTTTCTTATCACACAATAGCTTTAGTCGGTTCACTTCTTATAATACTATACAGCACTTTAGTTTTTTAATAATTATATTTTTATAGGATTTTCGTATGTTATACTTCCTTTTTAATCGTTTTTGTGGGTTTGGGGTTGATGGTAGTTAATAATAATAATAGGTTTTACAACGGTGTTTCTTTCATACTATTTCTTCCTCTCCTCCTGTCTTCTTTCTTATCCTTCTTCTTATCTCCTTTCTTGTCTTCATTCTTGTCCTTCTTCTGGTCTTCATTCTTGTCCTTCTTCTAGTCTTCATTCTTCTGGTCTTCTTGTCTTCCTTCTTCCTTCTTGGGTAAACCAAGGTACTTTGTGTTATCTCGACTGATGTTTAGTTTGGAGCATCTAATTCATTTACTGATACGGACCTTGTTCTTCTCTAAAGGTTTCAGGGTATTGTTTTCTTCCTGATCACAAACTTTATTCTTCCTTCTTCTTGTTTTTTGGGGTATTTTGGTATTCACCACTCTTAAACTGATTCTCTTTCTTCTTGATATGGTGTTATTTAATTTGTTTACTGCTCCTAGCTTCCTGGGTATATTACTGATCTTGTAATATGAGTTGCCTTCAATACTTTCTTTGATATTTAAACAGTGGTTTTTATATAATGTAATGAGGATTTTTATTTTATCGTGGTTCATTCCTTTGATTTCCTTAAATCTCATTCAATATTATTTTAACATATGTGGTGTAATTAAACTTTATGATTTTATATGACTTAATATGTAGTGGATTTTCTGTCATGCTACAATATCAAGTGTCAACATAAGCAGGTTTTTTTTCCAAACGTTTACAAGATACTCGTTTAGGCAGTGTTCCACTAACGATGACAGATAGCCGAGTGAAGAAGAATGGCTCGAATATTTCCAACTCCAGCTTCTCAATAAAAGTTGGTGTTACTGTCCCCGGATGTAATGGAAAGTTCAGTTTGTGATCTTCGCTGATTTTTCCGTTTCTGGTGGTAACAGGTCCCAGTGGAATTAGTGTAGTATTAAGTTCTTGCTCTGCAGTCAAAAGTGAGGTTCAGTAGGTAAATTTAATTCTCTTTAATTTTGTTGCATGGTATTTATTCCCTTCTACTTCTCCAGGTCTAGGTTATCTTCTTTTATTTATGGTTTCCCTTATTACTCATTTGATGTTAGGTTTAGTTAATTTATTCTTTAGATTTTTGATATGAATTTTGTTTATAGGTAATGTATTCTCAAAGTGATAGTGGGAAGTCTTCCAATCCGTCTTTTCAATCAGTAATTATATATTAATTTGGATTTATTATATTTTAATTCATGAGGTGTCATGGGTTTTTCCGAGATTTATAATGATTGAACTGTCCTCGTTTATATATAACAATTGAATGTTGAAAATCAACAAGATTTCTTGCATTTTGTTGCCCTAACAACCATTGCTTCTTCTGTCATTGGATAATATTTGTTATCCTAGAGCCAGAATTAGGAAATATTCTTACACTTATTTAATAAAATACTCCCTGCTTGGAATTACACTAAATCACATAAAACTTCCACTTAATCTGCCTTATTAAACCATGTACATTTTACTACATTTTCTTCTTAATTGACTTATTTTAAAAGGTATTAATTTCCTTTTACAAAATACTAAATTTAGGCCTATTGGTTTTATTACCTGTGTTATAATTTTTTGTTTTTAATTTAATTTTTCTTACCTGACCTACTGTACAAAGAGTCACTGGCTTATGGCCAATTATATCAAATTAAATTTCCTAATTTCAATTCATTATTATTATTTAGTTTATCATTGAATCCTTCATTGGTTTTTAACATAATTATAATGACCACTTGACAATTTATCTACAATTATTGTCTTCCTGGCCAAGTTTACAAATCTTATTTTAAGACATCTTCATCAATTATTTAAAGTAAATACACTTAACATGATACCATACATAATAAACACACTTGTATTTAATTACTTAAATACAAGTTTAACATGAATGAAATGAGTACCCATTACTTAGTACTTCCTTAAAGCAATGGCTCCACACTTACTATATACAAAACACAAAATAAACATCATGTAAACACAATATCATGATAAAGCACAACAACAGGTACATTTTATAAAACATTAAATATTAATTGAACAGTCTATTATATTCAAACTCATCCACAGTAAACTCATCTTATTAGACACAGTGTTTATAGTTTACATCTTACACTGCTCATTCCATATTTTATATTTAGGTACACTTTAAATATTTTATTATCTAGTAACCTTACTAGGTATCATTAATGCATTTTTTAGGTGAGATTGGCCCTCTTGTACTTAATTATGGCATACCTTGGGCATTGTTTTCAGTTATGTTGACAAAGTTTTTATGTAACGTCGGGAACCTTAGCTTTGTTACGTTGCATAATACTCCCCCTCCGAAAGAAGTTTATTTTGGCTGAATATAGTTTAGTTGAAATAAACTTATAGTTCTTAATAAAATAATATTAGCTTTGAGTCAAATACCCAACGTACCTCATAAGTGGGAGAAACATTTTAGTTTGTTTAATAAACACTTATTTCATCGGGCCAATGAACAGGGAGATGATTGGAAGTTGTGTATCCCTAAAGTCATAATACCTGAAGTAGTGAGAGATTGCCATCTAAGGTATGGTCATATAGGCCCCAAGAAATGTAGTGACATATTAAAAGAGTCATGTAAATTCAACAATATGGAAAGAACGGTGCGTAAAATATTACAAACCTGCGAAATTTGTCAGAAAGCCAAAGTAAACAATCGTAAACAGGAGGGTTTAATGCAGCATGTAATGCCGGACAATCCTTTAGCATTAGTTGCTGTTGATTTATATGGCCCTTTACCCAAAGGTCGAGGAGGGGTAAACTATTTATTTGTTGTATTAGATGTTTTTACCAAATTTGTAAAATTGTACCTGATTAAAAAGGCAACTTCATCAGTGTTGGCTAGGAAAATAGTAAATGAATACCTTGTTGAAGTAGGTAAGCCTCAAGTAGTGTTATCAGATCATGGTTCGCAGTTCACCAGCAACACCTGGCGGGAAACTTTAGGTTGGGAAAATATTTTAGTTCAACATACATCAGTGTATCATCCACAGTCAAATCCAAGTGAACGGGTTATGCGGGAGTTAGGGAGAATGTTCAGAACCTTTTGCCATAAAAAACATTCTTTGTGGGCTACTTTTGTGTGCAAGATAGAGTGGTATATTAACAATAGTTTACATGAATCCACTAGTTACAGCCCATGTGAGTTGATGTTTCAGAGAAGGCCGTCACGCATATTAGAAGAGCTAGTAAAGTTTCCAACCCGGACGGAGATACCACATGATAGGAAATTGGTAATCGCGAGGGAGCGCCTGCTGAGTAAGGCTGAACAGCGGAAACGGAGACATGACCAGAATTTAACACCCATACAATACGAGGTAGGACAATTAGTTTTAATAAAAAATCACGATCAGTCATCAGCATTGGACAAAGAAATTAAGAAATTCTTCCTATTGTATGACGGTCCATATGAGGTTAGCCAAGTGAAAATGGAGAATGCTTATGTTTTAGTAGATTTGCAAACTCGAGAAATAAAAGGAACTTATAATGTGACCCAATTAAAAAAGTATTATCTAGCTGAGTGATGATGGATGTATTTGTAGATATTAAAATTTTCATACATAAACAGACATTTTTATATTCTATTATTATAAATTATTATTATTGTTTATACACACATTATGTATTTTATGTAAATGAACATCAAGGTAGGGAAAGTTAAGAAAGAAATGTATGAGGTTAAAAACACCACCAAGACTAGAAATGTCATGTAATATAAATTGTTAATTTTAATTTTAATTAAAAAAAAAAAAAAAATGTATATTATACTTGTGATTCCCCAACTTTTCGGGCGGTCACGGCCTCACCGAACCCTGACCGTGGAATTGGTTTAGCTTTAACAGCTATGGTTGGGGCACATTACGATTACGCGCTGACCATAACTGGCCATAGCTGTTATCGTTGTCAAGGTGTATTTAGAAATTGATGGGGGGTGAAATTAAGGGGAATCACCAAACTAGGGAACAGCGGCTACCACTCTGTCTGAGGAGGGACAGCAGAGCCAGGTGGTAGACCCGTATTAAGGGCGCATAATTATAAACGAGAATATATTGATATTCAAATGTTAAAATGTAACGCAGAAGCAAGGACACGGAGATGTCACATTCCTCCAAAATTTCAGTCCTTGTGGACGCAACTGGACGCCACAGTCCAGGGGGGGTCATAGTGTGTGTGGCAGGGAGGTTACCCAAGGGGGGTAACGAATTAAAATTTGTTGCATTTTAGTAATGATGACTCGCTATTAATTAATTTTGTTAAAATTAGAATAAATAGATGCACTAGATATTTTATATATTGTGTTTATTATGTCTTATTGAGTTGATTGCATGTAGTATGTTAGGAATAAGGATTATAAAAATATAATAATAAGTATTCTGTGTTTAAAGATTTTTACTAAAAATGAAATAAATTTATGATAGTTAAAATTTTCAATGAGTTAAAAAAAAAAATTTTTTTGAGAAACGAATTAATAAAAGTAAAGTGAGTTTAAAAGGTAATTTTATGATTTTATATGCAAATTCAATGATGTAAAGTGTGTAAGTTTTAAATATAAATTGTTTACTTTAAGATGATAATAACAATGTGAATTATTAATGTACTATGTTTTCTTATGTTATATTGTGTTTGTTAGTGTAAGAGAATTTTATGAATTTAAATATTTTAAATGCATTTTAAATTGAGGATGTAGTGGGTCAATTTTTGGGTATTTTTAATTTTTAACCGTATGGGGTATATATATATTTTATTTATTTCGTTTTCGGGCGGGTTTGGATGAAATATTGTAAAACCGTATTATTGTGCAACGTATTTGGCAGTATAACAGAACGATGTTGAGAAACAGTGAAACAAAGCAGTAAGACGCAGGTTGTTGTTGAGTAATGCGGCGAAGAATTTACCACCCCAATTTTTTGCAGAACTTTGCGTGTGTGTGATCACACCCGGATGCAACATTGATGGGCGGCGCGCCGGAGTGACGCTTGGAAAACACAACCCACGCTGTGAGACATGGCGATGTAGCAAACCGTTTGTAGCAGCTATCAGCTCAATACCGGAAACAGCATTAAACTCCGCCTACTGTTGGTGACATCATCAGAGCCAAGTCCAATATTGTCCTCTGGTCACACACATATATCAGCTCCATTCCATATATAAAATGGTTACCCAACAGCAAATGAGAAATGAGCGACGAAAAATAGTGGCAGTGAACAACAGCTTCCCTCTAAAGAAAGCAAGCTGTACCTGTTACGTTCTCGGTGACGGCGCAGTCGACTAACCACCCACGCCACGCGTGGCTGCTATCAGTTTTGTGCCCGGGCAAAGTTTCATATTTTTTCATAAGTCGGCCGACAAAATAATTATGTGAGTCTCCGAAACACAGATTATAGTGCATCCAGTGACGATGAATAATTATTGAACTTGATTAAATGCTACCAGCTTATAAAAATCCGGAATATGGAAGACTGTGGTAAACGCAACACGCGGTCGGGTAGTATGACGCCACATACGTAATGTTACCTAATAAAGACTTGTCGTTTATTTTACATAAAAATGGGTTTTTGTATTAATACGGGGTGGTGAGAATGTGAGTAGCGAATGAGCAGGCTGGGCTATTTTAAAGTATGTAAGTAGTAGAAGTTAAGCCTAGTACGTAAGCTGTAGGAGTTACACAATTTCTAAAACAGGTAAACCTATAAATATGAAATTGGAAATTTGATAAATGGAAAACTGATAGATTCAATATTTCTGATTAATAAACAAAAATGATTTCTCTTCCAAAAAATTGAGAGTTAGTTTCTTTCAAAACCTTAGTTCGTTTTATGTGCTGTCAGAGTTCGTCAACGAAATGGGTTTACCTCCACTACACGATCCGGCCAGATTATAAACAAAAGGTAAGTGGGAGATTGAATTTGAATAAAATATAAAGATTACCGAATTGTAAGAGTTACAATTGGTGCCGTGACCAGGATGTAATATAACAAAAAAGTGATTGCACCGGCCTACATTTGACAGTACATTGAACGGAGTACGGTTGCGAAAGCAAAAGTGTAGTGATGTAAACTTACGTAATTATAATAAAAGGGTGATTTTATGTATGTTGTAATATCAGTCTTGAAAAAACTAATCATTGGTAGTTGTTACGTAAGACAAAATAGATTAAATAAAAATGTCTGAAAACACAGAGAAGAGCAGTATAATAAATTCAATTATGAGCGAAAGTGACCTTGAGTCGCAACCGCTGGATGAAAGTGGTATGCTGACGGGAGGGGGGTCGAGCGTTGGGACAGAAACAGCTGTCGGCAGTAATGTAATAGTTCATTCCACTCCGTTTGCGACTCAAGCACAACCAAGCGAAACAGATGTTGATTCGGGGATTCAGTTGACCCCCGTTTCAACCAATAAAAATAAACAACCCGATGAAATGGATATAATGAGTTTTTTTGCAGCAACAGTTTAATATAATAAATGTTAACTTGAATGAACAGAAAAGCGAAATGCAAGAAATTAAAAGTAATTTGAACGAACAAATTAAATTAAGCAATGTCTTTGACAATAAATTAGACCAATTAACTAATGATTTTAATGAACAGAAAATAAAATGCGAACAGCAAAATATTCAAAACGCGATTAATTTTAAAGCAATTAAAGACCAGAATATGCAGTTACAGCAAAATATAAGTGTAAAATTTGACGAGTTGATAAATAATATACAAGACAAGAATGTATGTCTTGAAAATGCCGATGAAATGACAAGAAATAGTCTGAATAAAGTAGAATCAAGTACGAGCAATACAAACGAAAGTTGTAATGACAATGTTGTATTAGGTAATGAATTAATAAATAATAATGATGTTGATAATAATGAGAATAATAATGTAGTCGAAAAGTTGGTATCTGAGAGTACTAATGAAGTTGTAGAATGTGATTATGAGTTGTTAATGTGTGTTAATGAGTTGGAGAGAGAGTGGAAAGAGAGCTATATTACAGGTATGAAACAGGGGGTAAATTGTTTACGAGGTAGAAAGGGGGGTGAAGGAAGACCTTCACGTATATATTGTGTAGACAAGTGTGCTACAAATAATTGTTTTTTGAAGTTTTTTGTTTTTCCTGGAGAAGTCGGGAAAGATTTAATTGAATTTATACCCTCTGTCTGTAATACTTTTGAGAGTGTGATTTGGGGTTATGAAGAGAGAGATGTAAACAGAGAATTGTGTGTTAATAAAGTAACAGAATTATATAACTTAAATAGAAAGTATGGTGAATGGAAGGAAAATTTAGAAATATATGTGAATGATAACGATTACAATGATTTAATAAAAATGATTAACCCAATAGTTAATGAATTTAATGATGGAGACTTGACAAAAATACCTAACGTAGACTGGTTTAACGAGTATTTGAATAAGTTGATTGAAGTTAGTTTTTCTGGTTACAACACACAAAACAGTCATTTGTGTGCTGATAAAATTGAACGATGTTATGTAGAACCAAGGTTGATTTGGGACGATGGAGGTTAAACTATTAAAACAATAAAAGACAGTATAAATATTTTGTTTTAATGGTTTCTTGACATGGCAGAATGGGACAATGAAGTGCGGAAAAAATGGAACAATTAATAGCAAGAGTTTGTAAATAATATAGTGAATTCATTTGTGTGTATTATGAAACGTTAGGTAAATAATGTGTATATGTATTAGAAAATGTTGCGATAATAATAATAATATTAACATTTGCAATTTAAACAAATAACCGAATTAATTTTGAAAACAGTAATTGACTAATTGTAAATGTTTAATTAATTTAATTAAAATAATTTGAAATGTTTTAAATACTTTGATTAATTCAAAGATTATATAATTGAATTTTCTGATGAATTTAAATGGTTTAACGAGAAGTGAAGTTGGTAATTAAATGATAAATTGTTGATTTGAAATAACTTTTTGTTAAATGTTTCAGAGGTTACTTGGAGTAGTGGTGTATGGTGTATATAGTTGTGTATGTCAGTATATGAATTATGGACTGTAAGTATAAAATTTTTATGATACAAGTCAAATATAATAAAATGTAAACAAATGTTTAACTTAAGGGAACGAATTTTAACTTCAATAATGAAAATAACTTGAGATAATGATTTAAAGGGTAATAATAACTGAGATATGATGAAAAGTAAATATTAATAATGAATTTGAAAATTTTAAGTAATCTAATTGTAGAAAGTTATGAAGGATGATTAATGATTGATGATGGATGAAGATGTCACATTAGAATGTTGTATATAAAAATTCTATTAAATAGCTATTAAGTGGCTATTGAGGGGGTGGCCTGTGCTCTCTTAGATAGCGAAATGGGTTGGGGGTAACAGTGAGTGTTACCTCCATCGGAGGCCAAACTGGCGATAAATGTGCGGCACACCTTATCTGTGTAAAATAAAAAAAAAAAATTTACACAATACCGTACTAAATAACGTGTCGCACATAATAGTGATGTGTAACAGGCAATTAAATTAAAGTTAGATTTCCTCGACTTTTCGGGCGGTTACTGTCTTACCAGCACTAACCGTGGTTTTGGCTAGCGGCCAGTTATGGTCATACCAAGTCCCTTGACCATAGCTGACTTGAAATTGGTATATATTTGAAATTCATTGGGGGGTGACATTAGAGGAAATCTCCGGTACTATGGAACAGCGGCTGCCACTCTGCCCGATTTGGGGTAGCATAGACAGGTGGTAGAACCGTTTTAAGGGTGTATGATTATATAACAAGAACATGATGATGTTCAGTACTTTTAAAACTTAATAGCGGAAGCAGAGACACGGAGAGGTAAAACCTACTCCAAAATATACAGTCTCTGTGGAAGCGAAAAGGCGCCACAGTCTTACATAATTTGAAATAGTGTGTGTGGCTGGGAGGTGACGCAAAGGAGTCACGAATGTAAATTTTATAACATAACATTTTTTATTTAAAGTTTGATCAAATAAAACCGCTTGTGCTCTGTTCAGGTAACTAGATGCTTAGATATCTAATGTGAGGTGTTCATTACATACTATAATTTTAAGTGTATTGTTTTATTGTTGTCTGTTAGATAAGCATTGATAAGAATATGTATTTTCATTATGTGTGTACTTTTCTTTAAGCCAATAATTAAATCGTCTGGCAGGTTAACATAAATGACCAGAATCAGAAAATGGGAAACAAGAAGGTGAGGAGGGATGATAAATAAATATATATATTTCATACAATTTATTCAATTGTGAGATGTATTTTCATTGTGTTAGTAGGATCAGCTGATCCGCAATAACAGGCCACTGGTATATTATTTGGAAACGTTTTAAGTAATTGATGTTCAATGTAATATTTGATGTATTACAGATGTTTTGGAGTAATGATAACACTAATGATAATAAGAAATAAAGTAATAATTGATGCAAATTAATAAAAGATAGTTTGTGGGTGATAAATATGTTGTGGGACACGTAGACCTGTCCAAATTGAATTCAAAGTTGAATTTTAAATAGTAGAGATGAATATGATTGTTTTAATGTAACAGAATCTTGAGAAATATTGATGTGGACACGGTAGTTGTGGAGAATAATGGTAGAGTTCTGAGTGATATATATTTATGTTTATGATTAATAATATTATTTTGTTGTATTTGCAGTGAGGCAATGAGATTGAGATTTTTGGGGATGGCAATTTTGTATTAGGGGGTAGTGTCATGTAAGAGTTCACAACAAAATATGTTGGGACGGGAATTGGTATCGATTTTAGTAAGTAGGGGCCGCCTTAGGTAGAATCCGGGCCGCCAAATAAGGGAATTGAGTTTTGGGTAGGGGAAACACGTATCCTATGTACAAAGGGATAGAGTATATTTTTTTATATATGTAGAGAAGGTGGCGATTTGTGTTAAAGGGTAAGTTGGGGTTTAGAGAGTTTTGGGATAGATATTTTGGTAGAGTTGGGGGTCATGATAATTGAAGTTGATTAATATTAGAGTCAGAGGGCGAAAGTTCATATATGTATACAGATCTAATACGGTCAATGAGAATAAATAATTTAAATCACCCACAGTAGATTAAAGTAAGATTGTTGAATAAAGAGAGAGATTGATAATAAAGATATAAAAGCTTTTATTTTAAACCAGTGACAGAATTTTGATAAGATTTGAAAATAATGTAAAATTAAGAATTGTTTGTTTTAAATAAATTAAATATCAAGCTGATGATCATTTATATTAATATTTTGTAATTTTAAATATTTTATGTTACTATGTTTTGTATTTCAAGGTAGGATATTACAGATGTTCAGTGTATTTTCAGAAAGCATACATAACATATGTAGGTCAAGGGGTCGGGGACTTGACCTACTTTCGATCAGCTGATGAGTTCATATACCTACTAAGCTTGTATAGTAGGAAGTCAATTTCAATTTGTTTGTTTAATTAATTTAAACCCAATTTTTAAATAACTTTGCATATAAAGGAAACATTTTAAATAAATTTAAATTTTTTTTGAATTTTAAAATTTTTGGAAATTTGAATTTTTTTTTGGAAAAAAAAAACTGATTTTTCGCCTGCCAGCATATGAATATTTTAGATAATGATTCTTTTATTATGTGTGCATTAACCTTGTTTATCTTATTGTATTGCATTGTATTGGTAGACTATAAGTGGTTCTCATGTTAGAGTAAGGATGTGTTTATATTATTAGAAATGTCTAGGTTAAGTCATTTGAAACAAAAATTAGAAAAACCAGGAAGAGAATTTTTTGAGAAAAGATTATTTTTTTTTGAATTTTGAATTTTTTAAATTTATAATAAATTTGAAAAGAAATTTTTTTATTGTACTATGTGTATGTCAACATGAAATGTGAGTGTGTGTGAGCCCAGTATCTGCTAAAAACAGCCCAGCTTGCATAAAAGGGGATCCATATCGGTTGAGGATCTGGCATAGTCTGAGCCAGGGATTGAGGATTTTTGGGGGGTAGCATGTTAAAAGGCGAAGTGCGCTGTGGTGCGAGTCTGCTCGATTTCTCGGTGTTGGGATCTCTTACGGAGAAGTCCAGTGATCTCGTTCAGATGAGTCCATAGTCGCTGAGCCAGGGGGGTCGTGTACCCATGCAGATTAAGAACCAGGGGGTTGTTGGCACCAGTTCCTCACCGGTCCTCTTCGGGGTTATCGATGAGATTTCTTCTGTCATGAACAGCAGAATTCTCATCGAGGGGGTATTGTAGCGGGTCAATTTTGGGGTATTTTTATTTTTTAACCGTATGGGGTATATATATATTTTATTTATTTCGTTTTCGGGCGGGTTTGGATGAAATATTGTAAAACCGTATTATTGTGCAACGTATTTGGCAGTATAACAGAACGATGTTGAGAAACAGTGAAACAAAGCAGTAAGACGCAGGTTGTTGTTGAGTAATGCGGCGAAGAATTTACCACCCCAATTTTTCGCAGAACTTTGCGTGTGTGTGATCACGCCCGGATGCAACATTGATGGGCGGCGCGCCGGAGTGACGCTTGGAAAACACAACCCACGCTGTGAGACATGGCGATGTAGCAAACCGTTTGTAGCAGCTATCAGCTCAATACCGGAAACAGCATTAAACTCCGCCTACTGTTGGTGACATCATCAGAGCCAAGTCCAATATTGTCCTCTGGTCACACACATATATCAGCTCCATTCCATATATAAAATGGTTACCCAACAGCAAATGAGAAATGAGCGACGAAAAATAGTGGCAGTGAACAACAGCTTCCCTCTAAAGAAAGCAAGCTGTACCTGTTACGTTCTCGGTGATGGCGCAGTCGACTAACCACCCACGCCACGCGTGGCTGCTATCAGTTTTGTGCCCGGGCAAAGTTTCATATTTTTTCGTAAGTCGGCCGACAAAATAATTATGTGAGTCTCCGAAACACAGATTATAGTGCATCCAGTGACGATGAATAATTATTGAACTTGATTAAATGCTACCAGCTTATAAAAATCCGGAATATGGAAGACTGTGGTAAACGCAACACGCGGTCGGGTAGTATGACGCCACATACGTAATGTTACCTAATAAAGACTTGTCGTTTATTTTACATAAAAATGGGTTTTTGTATTAATACGGGGTGGTGAGAATGTGAGTAGCGAATGAGCAGGCTGGGCTATTTTAAAGTATGTAAGTAGTAGAAGTTAAGCCTAGTACGTAAGCTGTAGGAGTTACACAATTTCTAAAACAGGTAAACCTATAAATATGAAATTGGAAATTTGATAAATGGAAAACTGATAGATTCAATATTTCTGATTAATAAACAAAAATGATTTCTCTTCCAAAAAATTAAGAGTTAGTTTCTTTCAAAACCTTAGTTCGTTTTATGTGCTGTCAGAGTTTGTCAACGAAATGGGTTTACCTCCACTACACGATCCGGCCAGATTATAAACAAAAGGTAAGTGGGAGATTGAATTTGAATAAAATATAAAGATTACCGAATTGTAAGAGTTACAAGGATGAGAGAAATGTAATATGGTAATGGGAAATGTTTATGAGTCAGTCGTCTGTTTATTTAAATTCTGATGGGAATCAGGGTAGTAATTTTGAATTTTGGGATAAAAGTTAACAAGAGAAAGTAGATAGAATGAGATTATGGAATTTTAAAAGAGGTATTATGTTATTGTTAGGTATTTTGATATATATGTTAGAAATAAGTAAAAAACAAAACCAGTGCTTCTTAGCGCAAACCAGCACCGCTAGGGGGAAACAGATCAGTTGGGGATATGGTGTTGTATAAGGCCACTATTTGATATTTTAATTTATTGTTTCAGTGTTTGGTGATGCTGTGGCGGCGGACCTGAGCTGGCCAGCGCGTCAGAGCAGGGGCGTTAAGTATCTGTCTGACTCTACGGTGTTGGGATCTCGAGAGAGAAGTCCAGTATTGTCATTCAGGTGCGGTCACAGTCACCAGACCAAGGGTGAGTTGATTATATTTTTTGTAAACCATACAGGGGGTTGTGGCGACATATCCTGGCTGATCCCTTTAGCAAGTATGAATGTGTCAATGAGACTTTTTATGCTTCGGCAAAAAATATCTCATTGAGGGGGGTATTGTAACGTGGCATTTTGGCCTACCTGGGGTAATAAGGAAATTTGTATTTTTTTTTATAAAGCTGATAACATTTTTCCGAATTTTTGGGACAAACGTAAACAAAAAGGTATTTTGTTAATAGCGGCGGTGGCATCACTGCTGTGTCAAAATATGCAATAATATTTTCTATAACGCAGAATCAACGAGCTGGAATTGTGCCAAGGTCAACTAATGACGCACAAAAACCAGTCAACAAGTTATGTAACTAACATCAGACCATCTTACATCAGAGACGTTCCCTGTCGTGGAATGTAATTACATAACGGTGGCATGCAGCTGGCGTAGTGATACAAACTATGAACAATAAGAATTGGTTATATGACCGAGGCCGCTTCACGAAATAGTGCCGGTGGCCTATTTGTCAGTCTAACTCCACCACTCGAGAGTGGTACACATATACAAAGTTCCGGAACGTTTTTTGCGGGCCCGCATACAACAAAAAATGTGAATCTTTCTATACATTTCAAAGTGCAAACCATGTTTGGTTAGATATTCATCAAAAGTAAATAATTAAAACATATTGACAGTTCGGCAATAACACGTAAAAAATGTGACAGTGAAAGCAGTAAAACAACGCATGCCATGTGGCGAAATTCTACGCAGCCTAATCAAGGAAAGTAGACATTTCATCATTATACTATATAATACATTTTTCATAAATTATAAAGTTGAGCTCATAAAACCTAAAAGTATGTAAATATGATTGTGTGTGCGTGAGTATGTGAGAAAATATATTTAAACAAAGAAGTGCTGGTTGCGTAATTATATATAGTAAGTAAATTCATTTGATTTGTTATTTTACAATTAGTTAAATAATGAGTTGTTTTCTTAATTGAGCCTCGTGGCCAAATATAAATAGTGTAAAAGAAATTGACGAGATGGGAATAAAATAAAAAGGGTTCGTTAACCATAAATGTGTGTTGGTCATTTGCGTTCACCTGTTTCTCTCTGCTAATGAGTACACCTGACGAGACCCTGGAAAAGTAGTTAACACAGCAATATCAATATGTCAACATAATAAATTTTATTTAGCTCGTAAAGCTTTAACTAACATACATTGTATGATTATCGGGCGCCATCTTGTTTTTATGATTTACAAGCAAACAAAACACAAAAATTGTACCTATCATTTTGGGGTTCTTTTCGGCGAACAGGAGATCAGAATTGGTTGTTCAAAGAAAACTTTATATTATTTCCCATAATTACGTTTTATTAACAATTGGATATTCACATCATTTAACTTTTAAAAGATCATTAATACACTACGTCTTCACCTCCCTCATCTATTATGCAATTCTCATTCTAAAAAACTCACATAAAATAAAATTGAAATATAGTACAAACCTTTAATATAAAAACCCTTTAGTATAAAAGAAATCAAGATATTAAATAGAAATAATTTTTATATACACAAACCAGCCTTCTTAATTTAAATATTTTCTCACATACTCACGCACGCACACACACCAAGTTACTTTAGAGATCTCATTTTAGGTTAACAATTTTATTAAAATATTGACTGTGTGAATTTTCATTTAAAGTGGTGTTTTGTCCTGGTTACTTATCTGTTCATAGAGTCCCGCAAATGTTACCCGCACAACATAGCTAGCGGTTTTCACCGATTCTATTGAATTTATATTATCGATTTCACATTTTGAAGTAACTGTAAAAAACGGTATTAACCGTGAAGTGTTTAATTACATTGTTCACATTTTATTTGTTGTGGGCGCGAAAATCACGCACAGCCGGCGAACACACACAACTTCGCCTAAAAACCGGCGAACGCGACAGTTGTTTGCTGTGTGTTGTGTTCAGATGTTGTTTTTCGACTGCCTTTGTTTGCTGTGAGTGTGACAAAGCTAGTGGCACACTCCACCCACATTCCTTGTTATGTAAGGCGCTGACGTAACGTTCGCCTGATGTCAGTTACATAACTTGTTGACAGTTTCGTGTGTCATTGGTTGACCTTGGCACAGTTCCGTTGGTTTTTCACTGGTTTTATAAATATTATTGAATAATGGTCACATGCAGTGTTGCCACTGTCGCTTTCATCGCTACCACTGAATTTACCCCTCGTTTATACATTTTGTCCCAATTATTGTAAAAAATGTTATTTATTTTATGAAAAATATACAAACTGCTTTATTACCCCAAAATAGGCCCGTTACAATACCCCCTCAATGAGATATTTTATACCGAAGCATAAAAAATCTCATTGACACACTCATACTTGCTAAAGGGATCAGCCAGGATCGCCACAACCCCCTGTATGATTTACAAAAATATAATCAACTCACCCTTGGTCCGGTGACTGTGACCGCACCTGAATGACAATACTGGACTTCTCTCTCGAGATCCCAACACCGTAGAGTCAGACAGATACTTAACGCCCCTGCTCTGACGCGCTGGCCAGCTCAGGTCCGCCGCCACAGCATCACCAAACACTGAAACAACAAATCAAAATATCAAATAGTGGCCTTATACAACACCATATCCCCAACTGATCTGTTTCCCCTAGCGGTGCTGGTTTGCGCTAAGAAGCACTGGTTTTGTTTTTCACTAACTGCTAACATATATATCAAAATACCTAACAACAACATGATACCCCTTTTAAAATTCCATAATCTCATTCTATTTACTTTCTCTTGTTAACTTTTATCCCAAAATTCAAAATTACTGCCCTGATTCCCATCAGAATATAAATAAACATCCCCCATTACCATATTATACATCTCTCTTATTCCCAAATTGCATTTAAAATATTTAAATTCATAAAATTCTCTTACACTAACAAACACAATTCAACATAAGAAAACATAGTACATTAATAATTCACATTGTTATCCTTATCTTAAAATAAACAATTTGTATTTAAAATCTACACACTCTATATCATTAAGTTTGCATATAAAATCAGAAAATTACCTTTTAATCTCAATTTAACCTTTATTAATTCGTTTCTCAAAATTTTTTTTTTTTTCAATATTCGTTTTACACATCATTTCATTTATTATTCCCTTTCATTAATTTGGGTGATTCTCCGTTATTCATTATAATTCACTTTATCAACTTGGCATTTACTCATAATCTTACTCCTTTTATTACTCTAACGCTCCCTTACAAAATCTTTAACTAGTATGACACCCCACTCTCAAAAATCTACTAACCCTTCTCTACCTCTAACTACTTACTACTTTAACCCAATTCGCCACCTTCTCTCTATATATAAAAAAATACTCTCTAACCCTTTGTGCATAGGATATGTGTTTCCCCCCCCAAAAAAGCTCAATTCCCGTTCTCTGGTTCCTGGATTCTACCTAAGGCAACCCCGTCTCCACTAAAATCTATCCCAAATCCCGTCCCAACTTATCATCATGTTGCGGACTCCCACATTACACTACCCCTACTACAAAATTGCCATCCCCAAAATCTCAATCTCATTACCTCACTACATCTACAACAAAATAACATCATCAATTATAAACAACAATATATCAATCAAAACTCTACATAAATTCTCCATTACTACTGTGTCAACATCAATACTTCTCAAAATTCTATAACATACATTAACTCAAAACAACATTACATTATTTTCATCTCTGGTTCTCTTTAATACCCCAATATATTCAACTTGGACTGACTCAAACGTTTTACTCAAACAATTACTATCACCCACTTCTATCTTTTGCAACCCATTGAAAATTTTAACTAACACCTTTATTTCATTTTATTTTAAAATCTATAAACACATTGAAAACATATTATTATATTTTTATAATCCTTATTCCTAACATACTAAATGCAATTAACACAATAAGCCCTAATAAACACATTATAGGAAGTATTTAGTACATCTATTTTTCAAATCAAAACAAAATTATTTAGTAGTGAATCATCATTATTACTATATAGCAAATTTCTAATACGTTATCCCCCTGGATAACCTCCCTGCCACACACACTATGACCCCCCCTGGACTGTGGCGTCCACAAGGACTGAAGTTTTAGAGGAATTTGACATCTCCGTGTCCTTGCTTCTGTGTTACATTTTAAAAGTCTAGATATCAACATATCTTTGTCTATAGTTATGCGCCCTTAATGCGGGTCTACCACCTGGCTATGCTGTCCCTCCTCGGACAGAGTGGCAGCCGCTGTTCCATAATTCCGGGATTCCCCCTAGTTTCTCCCCCCATTAATTTCTATTATAGACCAATTTCAAATCAGCTATGGTCAAGGGACTTGATATGGCCATAGCTAACCGCTAGCCAAAACCACGATTAGTGCTGGTAAGGCAGTAATTGCCCGAAAAGTCGGGGAAATCATCTCTTCCTTCAGGCATGTACACATCATCATTTATTTGCACGGCACGGCAATTTATCAAGGTACAATATAAAATTGTACAAAAGGGTGTGCCGTGCATTTTCGCCATGTTGGCCTCCGATGGAGGTAACACTCACTGTTACCCCCAACACTTTCCGCTGTCTACTGGGGCACATGCCACCCCAGCAACAGCAACTTACTAACTAATTAATTAAAATTGCTAACTAAACTTTCTACCGTTGCAGTTCCACACTCCACTGTTCTATCACTTCTTTGAGCACCAATCTACCCCCCAAAATTATCCCCACATCTTGTATAATACATTACATAACATAATAGACAAATAGACATTAACCTCGATTATTAGCATACATTAAACAAACAATTCTCTTTTAAATAATTTATATAAACTTATAAACATTATTATTTGAAATCTTTCATTAACTTTTATATATCATCATTTCATTATTTATCCTTTGCTGTAATTAGATTTTCAAAATTTCCAAATTTATTATTAATCTATATTTTTACCCATTATGATATTCCACAAAATAAACCATTTAACATTTATTTATTTATTCATTAATTATTATTAAATTAAAATCTCATCAAACAATTTAATTACCTTATAAAAATTCAACCATATAACATTCAATCACAATATTTAAACATCTCAAATTATTCACTTCAATTGATTATTAAAATAGAACATATTTCAATTATTATCAAAATTCTACAAATCATTAATTATTGTCTTCATAATTATTTTTTATTATTTAATTAGAATGCAAAATATTAATAATATTATTATTATCATCACAACATTTTCTACTACATTTACACATTATTTACCTAACATTTCATAATACACACAAATGAATTCACTACATTATTTACAAAGTATACGTCAATAACTGTTCAATTGTTTCACACTTCATATGTCCAAATCTGCAAGGTCGTTACCAAAATTTACAATATTTCACCATGTCCATTCACTGATTTTTTTAGTTCAGCCTCCATCATCATATAGATATCTAATATATTTGTAACATGCCTCATTGTTATCCACATACAATTTATTATTATTATAATAATAATCCATTACCTTTATTCCATTCATTATACCATTATAATTTATAGGGATATTCCCTATTAATGTTTCATAAACCTTGTCAACATCAGTTATTATTGTCCAGTCTCCATCAGTATTATTGGTCAATGTCAGGTAAGTTGTTTCATCACTTTTATATTCATCTACTATTAAGTCAGGTAAGTTATTATCGTTTATAAAATTATTATCAAAATAATTCTCTATCTCTCTTTCAACAGGTAAGTATTTTATATGGTTCATCTTCACCCCTTCTAATATTTTTCTCAATTCATCATAATTTCTTTTTAACTTATACAATTCTATCTCTCTCTCAATACACAAATCTCTCTCTTCATAACACCACATCACACTCTCACAATTATTACCGACAGAGGGTACAACATTATACAACATCAATATACACTTCAATTCATCTATTAATATGGGTCTCTCGCCCTTCAAAAACAACAACATTTGTGAACACTCTGGTTCAGAAAAATTAATGGGAAAATTTACCCTCTGCCCACATTCAACTACTATATTATTTTTCCACTCTCTCTCTACTTCATCAATACACCTTAACATCTCATAATCACATTCCACAAACTCATCAGTACTCTCTGATATGACATTTTCAATTACATTATTATTCTCATTATTTTCAACAACATCATTATTATTCATTAATTCTCTATCCAATATCATATTTTCACACTTGTCATTACAATTTTCATTTGTTTTATTTTTCTCTGGATTCATCACAACTACTTCCATTCTCTCCACACTCTGTTCTAATTTATTTAAACTGGTTCTTATTGTTTCATTAGTACTTTCTAAGCATTTATTTAATTCTCGAATCTCATTTTTCAACTCGTCAAACTTGTTATTCTGGATATTAAATTTAGCGTCAGAATCACTCTTTATTTCGTTAATTTGGTTTTTTAACTCATCGAATTTAACATTCTGTCCATCTAATTTACTGTTCTGAACGTCAAACTTCACGTTAAAACTATTATTCATTTCAGTGAATTTGGTCACAAAATTCTCAAAATTACTATTTATTTTCTCGAATTGACTGAGCATGATACTCATCATATCACTATTATTCTCTTTCTTAACTGAGGTCGGCGTCGACTGACTCGTTACACCTTCCATTATTCTCGATTCAATCTCGCTTAAATTACTATTTATTTGACTTTCAGTTTGACTATCAGTGAAACTGACTTCACTGTTAATATTTTCATTAGTATTCATCATTTTTATTTCATTCTTACTTATTTATAATACACATCTATCAATCATATTATAACCTTACTACTTATGTTTATACATTTTTTTTTTTTAGTTACCTTAAACAACCATTCTGCTCTCCACGTGGCCTATATTTATATAAATGGTCCCTACGTTCGGAAGCCAAATGTGATGCTACTTAATTTTGTGTCACATCAAACTAACTAATTTACTATGTAACGTGGCATTTTGGCCTACCTGGGGTAATAAGGAAATTTGTATTTTTTTTTATAAAGCTGATAACATTTTTTCGAATTTTTGGGACAAACGTAAACAAAAAGGTATTTTGTTAATAGCGGCGGTGGCATCACTGCTGTGTCAAAATATGCAATAATAATATTTTCTATAACGCAGAATCAACGAGCTGGAATTGTGCCAAGGTCAACTAATGACGCACAAAAACCAGTCAACAAGTTATGTAACTAACATCAGACCATCTTACGTCAGAGACGTTCCCTGTCGTGGAATGTAATTACATAACGGTGGCATGCAGCTGGCGTAGTGATACAAACTATGAACAATAAGAATTGGTTATATGACCGAGGCCGCTTCACGAAATAGTGCCGGTGGCCTATTTGTCAGTCTAACTCCACCACTCGAGAGTGGTACACATATACAAAGTTCCGGAACGTTTTTTGCGGGCCCGCATACAACAAAAAATGTGAATCTTTCTATACATTTCAAAGTGCAAACCATGTTTGGTTAGATATTCATCAAAAGTAACTAATTAAAACATATTGACAGTTCGGCAATAACACGTAAAAAATGTGACAGTGAAAGCAGTAAAACAACGCACGCCATGTGGCGAAATTCTACGCAGCCTAATCAAGGAAAGTAGACATTTCATCATTTTACTATATAATACATTTTTCATAAATTATAAAGTTGAGCTCATAAAACCTAAAAGTATGTAAATATGATTGTGTGTGCGTGAGTATGTGAGAAAATATATTTAAACAAAGAAGTGCTGGTTGCGTAATTATATATAGTAAGTAAATTCATTTGACTTGTTATTTTACAATTAGTTAAATAATGAGTTGTTTTCTTAATTGAGCCTCGTGGCCAAATATAAATAGTGTAAAAGAAATTGACGAGATGGGAATAAAATAAAAAGGGTTCGTTAACCATAAATGTGTGTTGGTCATTTGCGTTCACCTGTTTCTCTCTGCTAATGTGTACACCTGACGAGACCCTGGAAAAGTAGTTAACACAGCAATATCAATATGTCAACATAATAAATTTTATTTAGCTCGTAAAGCTTTAACTAACATACATTGTATGATTATCGGGCGCCATCTTGTTTTTATGATTTACAAGCAAACAAAACACAAAAATTGTACGCTGGTTGCGTAATTATATATAGTAAGTAAATTCATTTAACTTGTTATTTTACAATTAGTTAAATAATGAGTTGTTTTCTTAATTGAGCCTCGTGGCCAAATATAAATAGTGTAAAAGAAATTGACGAGATGGGAATAAAATAAAAAGGGTTCGTTAACCATAAATGTGTGTTGGTCATTTGCGTTCACCTGTTTCTCTCTGCTAATGTGTACACTTGACGAGACCCTGGAAAAGTAGTTAACACAGCAATATCAATATGTCAACATAATAAATTTTATTTAGCTCGTAAAGCTTTAATGGCGCCCTTTAACATGGACTTTGTAAATCAGTTTAACAAAAAATTTACAAACGGGTCGAAAAATGGCAGAGGGAAATATGAACGCAGACTTAGGTAAAAGTAACATAGAAGAATCAATTTTAAATGTCACGCAAGATCATATGGTAACAACCAATGATTTTGTTGATGAAAGTGTTGAAACAAATGTAGACGAAACTGTAGTAGCGGGGGGTAGTAAAGACAAGGGGGTAAATATATTTAACCAATTAGCATTGATGATGGAGATGATCTCAGGAATGAAAACTGAGATGTCAGGAATGAAAACTGAGATCAAATCAGAAGTAAATACTATAAATGTTAAACTTACGGATTTAAATAACGAGTTTATGAATGTGAGGAGCGAATTGAGAGCGAGTGAAATAAATATGAACAGCCGTTTGGAAAGTATGAATGAGACTATTATTGGAGTGAGAGATGAACTGACTAGTGATATAAATAAGATACAAAAAGAAATGAAAAACGATATCAAAATAATTAACGAGAAACAAAAAGAGAAAATGTTAGAAACAAATAAAAAATTTGACACATTGACAAGTAAATTTAATGAGAAATTTAAAAAGCAAAATGACAAAATTGACAGTAATATTCAATTTATAATTAATGAGTGTGAACAAGTCAAACGAGCAAGTGAAATACAGGAAAATATAAATGACGAATTCAGAAGTAACTTTGAACAAGTTGATGCAATTAAGATTAATGTAACTAGTTTAAAAAATAAACAAGCAGAGCATGAGCGTGAAATTGTTAAAGTCAGAGAAGACTTGAATGTAACCATTAACCAGAAATTAAGTAATGTGAGTGAGAGAGTGAATGTGGAAGTAGAATTAGGACATTTTAGTAATGAAAGTAGGGGAGTGAACCCCATACAATTTTTGAACTCTATAAAAATTTTAATAAATATAACCAAGAAAGTTGGGAGATTAAGTTAGTAAGAATTTTAAAGTACTTTAAAGGGGATGCTAAAATATGGGCGGATGCTCATAACGATAACTGGGTAGATTTTGATGAGTTTGAACAAGCATTTAGAAATAAGTACTGGTCAGAAGAGAAACAAGAGGGGTTACGTAGTACCATAATGGGGTGGGGAAATTTTAATATTAAGCACATGAGTATTACATCGTATGTGACGAGACTATATAGTCAAGTTAAATATTTAGAACCACCAATGCCTCTTTCATCTTTTATAAGATACATTAGTAAACATTTACCCAAGGACATACGGTCCACAATCAGAACCCGGGATTTTGCTAATATCGCAGAATTAGAGAAAATATTAGAAGCATACCAGAGTATGAAAGAGGAAGAGGGTAATAAGTATCAGTTTAGAGTTAGTGAATCAAATCAAACAAATACTGAAATAAGACAACCAGACCATTTTATTAATAATGTGAGTAGATCAAGGGAGGGGGCGTAGTTATGTCCAAACCCTAGTTGTGGAGCTAGTAATTATAATGGGTCGCGGAATCAATGTTACCGGTGTCAGAGTCCGAGGAGTAATGCCCAAGGGAGGTTGGAGAATTATAATAGGGGTTGTGATCAATTTAGAGGGAATCATAGAGGGAGAGGTTTTACTAGTAATCGAGGAGTATCAGGAAATTTTAATCATAGAGGTAGAGGGGGATATGTTAGTAACCCAAACGAAACTCGGGGCGTGGAAGTACCAGCTCATAATCAAAACAGTAGGGGGGTTTACAGTGAACCACCACCTCCACATCCGTTAAACTAATAAGGGCGGTTGAAAAAGAAAGCCCCCAGCCGTCTAGTAATCACATGACAATAGGGTCACTAATTACCAATATACATAATGATTTATCTGACGAAGAAGCGGGTGAGAGTAATAATGTTTTCGGGATGGCAGAATTTGAAGCCGAAGTGTTTAATTCTAAATATATTTTTCTAGTAGATTCAGGAAGTGAACTGACTGCTATAGACGATAGAATGTTTGAAAAAATCAAAAATCAGACTACAGAAACAATTCCACAATTACCAGTACTGGGAATTAGCGTTATAGGAGTAACGGGTGTTCGCAGTAAAAAAGTAACTAAACAAATAATGCTACAATTAAAAGTGAATGAGAACACAATAAATGTACCTTTCTTAGTTATTCCAGGACTAAATATGGGAGCTATAATAGGTAATGATTTTTTAAATAATTTCAAAGTAGAGTTAAATTATTACACACAGACTATGAAATTAAACAATAATAATAATATAGTTGAAATACCATTCATACAAAAGAAAATGGTAGGAATGAAAGCTTTAAAAATAATCAGTAAGGGAATGTTAATTTCTGACAATGATATAAACGAGTGTAGACCTTTAATGATAAATTATTGTAACTTGAGAGTAAATAATAATGAGTTATTTGAGAATGAAAATAATTGGGAGGAGAAAATGAATAAAATCTTATATCAAGAGGGGGAATTTAGCTATCAAGACAGGGAGAAAATAGTACTAATAATAAACAAAAATAAATCAGTTTTTTCAGATGAACCCGGTTTAGTAAAGAATTTTAAAGGTAAATTAGTCGTTAAAGAAAAAACACCCTTTGCACCTAAAACCTATCCGGTACCATACTCCAAGAGGAGTTTAGTACAGGAGGAAATAAATAAAATGTTGAGGGAAGGTATAATAGAAAAATCTACATCACCATATTCCAACCCTTTAGTAGTGGTGACAAAGAAAGATTTATCGATAAGATTATGTTTAGACGCAAGACAAGTAAACAGAATAATTGTTCCAGACAGAGAATCACCGGAACCAGTAAGCGAAATTCTGCAACGTTTTAGTGGGACCAAATACATCACCACCTTAGACTTGACTGCAGGCTACTGGCAGATAGAGCTGGAAGAGGAGTCTCGACAATATGTGGCATTTCTATACAACGGTAGGAATTACCAATTTCGCCGACTACCGTTTGGACTAAATGTAAGTGTTTCAATGTTTCAATTTTTATCAAATGCCTGGATTATGTGCTAGGGAGAGAGATCTTAGAATTCACAACCGTTTATGTAGATGATATAGTAATTACATCACCAGACATTGATATACACTGTGAAAGGTTAGATAGGGTACTAAGTAGACTGCATGAATATGGCATAACAGTTAAATTTAAGAAGTCAGAATTTTTTAAAGAACAAGTTAATTTTTTGGGACATATAATTTCAGCAAGGGGTATCAGTACAGACCCTAAGAAGGTAGAAATAATACAAAATTTTCCGATACCAAAAAATGTTAAACAGTTGCAAAGTTTTTTAGGCTTGTGCAATTATTATAGGCAATTTGTAGACAAATATTCATATTTAACAGTACAATTGGGACATTTACTAAATAAGGACAATAGATGGCGGTGGAATTTAAAAGAGCAAAATATATTCGAGCTGATAAAAAATAAATTCTTAAACACAGTTATATTAGCTCATCCTGATTTTTCAGAGCCATTTTATATACACACAGACGCGTCAGACATTGCATTGGGAGTAGAGTTGTTTCAGTTAGATGGGAGTGATAACCACAGAGTAGTAGCTTTTGCAAGTAGGTCTCTATTAAATAGTGAAAAGAACTACACTACGACGGAGAAGGAGACGTTATCAATAGTTTTCGCCTGTAGAAAGTTCAGAACGTACTTGTTAGGAAATAAGGTAATCATAAGGTCCGACCATCAAGCTTTAACGTTTTTAAAGAACTGTAAATTAACTCATGGTAGGTTAGTGCGGTGGATGCTACTATTACAAGAATATGACTTAACAATTGAGTATTGTAAGGGTAAAGAAAATATAGTAGCTGATGTCCTATCCAGAACAGATTTTGATAATAATACCGAAGTAGACATAGCAAATACATATAAAATATTTATAGTAAAAGAAGCGGGGGAAGTAGATATGAAAAAATTAATAAGTAACTTAGCCGCAGAACAAGAGAGAGACACCGAACTTAATAAAATAATATTAGGTTTGAGTCAAATACCCAACGTACCTCATAAGTGGGAGAAACATTTTAGTTTGTTTAATAAACACTTATTTCATCGGGCCAATGAACAGGGAGATGATTGGAAGTTGTGTATCCCTAAAGTCATAATACCTGAAGTAGTGAGAGATTGCCATCTAAGGTATGGTCATATAGGCCCCAAGAAATGTAGTGACATATTAAAAGAGTCATGTAAATTCAACAATATGGAAAGAACGGTGCGTAAAATATTACAAACCTGCGAAATTTGTCAGAAAGCCAAAGTAAACAATCGTAAACAGGAGGGTTTAATGCAGCATGTAATGCCGGACAATCCTTTAGCATTAGTTGCTGTTGATTTATATGGCCCTTTACCCAAAGGTCGAGGAGGGGTAAACTATTTATTTGTTGTATTAGATGTTTTTACCAAATTTGTAAAATTGTACCTGATTAAAAAGGCAACTTCATCAGTGTTGGCTAGGAAAATAGTAAATGAATACCTTGTTGAAGTAGGTAAGCCTCAAGTAGTGTTATCAGATCATGGTTCGCAGTTCACCAGCAACACCTGGCGGGAAACTTTAGGTTGGGAAAATATTTTAGTTCAACATACATCAGTGTATCATCCACAGTCAAATCCAAGTGAACGGGTTATGCGGGAGTTAGGGAGAATGTTCAGAACCTTTTGCCATAAAAAACATTCTTTGTGGGCTACTTTTGTGTGCAAGATAAGAGTGGTATATTAACAATAGTTTACATGAATCCACTAGTTACAGCCCATGTGAGTTGATGTTTCAGAGAAGGCCGTCACGCATATTAGAAGAGCTAGTAAAGTTTCCAACCCGGACGGAGATACCACATGATAGGAAATTGGTAATCGTGAGGGAGCGCCTGCTGAGTAAGGCTGAACAGCGGAAACGGAGACATGACCAGAATTTAACACCCATACAATACGAGGTAGGACAATTAGTTTTAATAAAAAATCACGATCAGTCATCAGCATTGGACAAAGAAATTAAGAAATTCTTCCTATTGTATGACAGTCCATATGAGGTTAGCCAAGTGAAAATGGAGAATGCTTATGTTTTAGTAGATTTGCAAACTCGAGAAATAAAAGGAACTTATAATGTGACCCAATTAAAAAAGTATTATCTAGCTGAGTGATGATGGATGTATTTGTAGATATTAAAATTTTCATACATAAACAGACATTTTTATATTCTATTATTATAAATTATTATTATTGTTTATACACACATTATGTAAATGAACATCAAGGTAGGGAAAGTTAAGAAAGAAATGTATGAGGTTAAAAACACCACCAAGACTAGAAATGTCATGTAATATAAATTGTTAATTTTAATTTTAATTAAAAAAAAAAAAAAAATGTATATTATACTTGTGATTCCCCAACTTTTCGGGCGGTCACGGCCTCACCGAACCCTGACCGTGGAATTGGTTTAGCTTTAACAGCTATGGTTGGGGCACATTACGATTACGCACTGACCATAACTGGCCATAGCTGTTATCGTTGTCAAGGTGTATTTAGAAATTGATGGGGGGTGAAATTAAGGGGAATCACCAAACTAGGGAACAGCGGCTACCACTCTGTCTGAGGAGGGACAGCAGAGCCAGGTGGTAGACCCGTATTAAGGGCGCATAATTATAAACGAGAATATATTGATATTCAAATGTTAAAATGTAACGCAGAAGCAAGGACATGGAGATGTCACATTCCTCCAAAATTTCAGTCCTTGTGGACGCAACTGGACGCCACAGTCCAGGGGGGGGTCATAGTGTGTGTGGCAGGGAGGTTACCCAAGGGGGGTAACGAATTAAAATTTGTTGCATTTTAGTAATGATGACTCGCTATTAATTAATTTTGTTAAAATTAGAATAAATAGATGCACTAGATATTTTATATATTGTGTTTATTATGTCTTATTGAGTTGATTGCATGTAGTATGTTAGGAATAAGGATTATAAAAATATAATAATAAGTATTCTGTGTTTAAAGATTTTTACTAAAAATGAAATAAATTTATGATAGTTAAAATTTTCAATGAGTTAAAAAAAAAAAATTTTTGAGAAACGAATTAATAAAAGTAAAGTGAGTTTAAAAGATAATTTTATGATTTTATATGCAAATTCAATGATGTAAAGTGTGTAAGTTTTAAATATAAATTGTTTACTTTAAGATGATAATAACAATGTGAATTATTAATGTACTATGTTTTCTTATGTTATATTGTGTTTGTTAGTGTAAGAGAATTTTATGAATTTAAATATTTTAAATGCATTTTAAATTGAGGATGTAGCGGGTCAATTTTTGGGTATTTTTATTTTTTAACCGTATGGGGTATATATATATTTTATTTATTTCGTTTTCGGGCGGGTTTGGATGAAATATTGTAAAACCGTATTATTGTGCAACGTATTTGGCAGTATAACAGAACGATGTTGAGAAACAGTGAAACAAAGCAGTAAGACGCAGGTTGTTGTTGAGTAATGCGGCGAAGAATTTACCACCCCAATTTTTCGCAGAACTTTGCGTGTGTGTGATCACGCCCGGATGCAACATTGATGGGCGGCGCGCCGGAGTGACGCTTGGAAAACACAACCCACGCTGTGAGACATGGCGATGTAGCAAACCGTTTGTAGCAGCTATCAGCTCAATACCGGAAACAGCATTAAACTCCGCCTACTGTTGGTGACATCATCAGAGCCAAGTCCAATATTGTCCTCTGGTCACACACATATATCAGCTCCATTCCATATATAAAATGGTTACCCAACAGCAAATGAGAAATGAGCGACGAAAAATAGTGGCAGTGAACAACAGCTTCCCTCTAAAGAAAGCAAGCTGTACCTGTTACGTTCTCGGTGACGGCGCAGTCGACTAACCACCCACGCCACGCGTGGCTGCTATCAGTTTTGTGCCCGGGCAAAGTTTCATATATTTTCATAAGTCGGCCGACAAAATAATTATGTGAGTCTCCGAAACACAGATTATAGTGCATCCAGTGACGATGAATAATTATTGAACTTGATTAAATGCTACCAGCTTATAAAAATCCGGAATATGGAAGACTGTGGTAAACGCAACACGCGGTCGGGTAGTATGACGCCACATACGTAATGTTACCTAATAAAGACTTGTCGTTTATTTTACATAAAAATGGGTTTTTGTATTAATACGGGGTGGTGAGAATGTGAGTAGCGAATGAGCAGGCTGGGCTATTTTAAAGTATGTAAGTAGTAGAAGTTAAGCCTAGTACGTAAGCTGTAGGAGTTACACAATTTCTAAAACAGGTAAACCTATAAATATGAAATTGGAAATTTGATAAATGGAAAACTGATAGATTCAATATTTCTGATTAATAAACAAAAATGATTTCTCTTCCAAAAAATTGAGTTAGTTTCTTTCAAAACCTTAGTTCGTTTTATGTGCTGTCAGAGTTCGTCAACGAAATGGGTTTACCTCCACTACACGATCCGGCCAGATTATAAACAAAAGGTAAGTGGGAGATTGAATTTGAATAAAATATAAAGATTACCGAATTGTAAGAGTTACAATTGGTGCCGTGACCAGGATGTAATATAACAAAAAAGTTATTGCACCGGCCTACATTTGACAGTACATTGAACGGAGTACGGTTGCGAAAGCAAAAGTGTAGTGATGTAAACTTACGTAATTATAATAAAAGGGTGATTTTATGTATGTTGTAATATCAGTCTTGAAAAAACTAATCATTGGTAGTTGTTACGTAAGACAAAATAGATTAAATAAAAATGTCTGAAAACACAGAGAAGAGCAGTATAATAAATTCAATTATGAGCGAAAGTGACCTTGAGTCGCAACCGCTGGATGAAAGTGGTATGCTGACGGGAGGGGGGGTCGAGCGTTGGGACAGAAACAGCTGTCGGCAGTAATGTAATAGTTCATTCCACTCCGTTTGCGACTCAAGCACAACCAAGCGAAACAGATGTTGATTCGGGGATTCAGTTGACCCCCGTTTCAACCAATAAAAATAAACAACCCGATGAAATGGATATAATGAGTTTTTTTGCAGCAACAGTTTAATATAATAAATGTTAACTTGAATGAACAGAAAAGCGAAATGCAAGAAATTAAAAGTAATTTGAACGAACAAATTAAATTAAGCAATGTCTTTGACAATAAATTAGACCAATTAACTAATGATTTTAATGAACAGAAAATAAAATGCGAACAGCAAAATATTCAAAACGCGATTAATTTTAAAGCAATTAAAGACCAGAATATGCAGTTACAGCAAAATATAAGTGTAAAATTTGACGAGTTGATAAATAATATACAAGACAAGAATGTATGTCTTGAAAATGCCGATGAAATGACAAGAAATAGTCTGAATAAAGTAGAATCAAGTACGAGCAATACAAACGAAAGTTGTAATGACAATGTTGTATTAGGTAATGAATTAATAAATAATAATGATGTTGATAATAATGAGAATAATAATGTAGTCGAAAAGTTGGTATCTGAGAGTACTAATGAAGTTGTAGAATGTGATTATGAGTTGTTAATGTGTGTTAATGAGTTGGAGAGAGAGTGGAAAGAGAGCTATATTACAGGTATGAAACAGGGGGTAAATTGTTTACGAGGTAGAAAGGGGGGTGAAGGAAGACCTTCACGTATATATTGTGTAGACAAGTGTGCTACAAATAATTGTTTTTTGAAGTTTTTTGTTTTTCCTGGAGAAGTCGGGAAAGATTTAATTGAATTTATACCCTCTGTCTGTAATACTTTTGAGAGTGTGATTTGGGGTTATGAAGAGAGAGATGTAAACAGAGAATTGTGTGTTAATAAAGTAACAGAATTATATAACTTAAATAGAAAGTATGGTGAATGGAAGGAAAATTTAGAAATATATGTGAATGATAACGATTACAATGATTTAATAAAAATGATTAACCCAATAGTTAATGAATTTAATGATGGAGACTTGACAAAAATACCTAACGTAGACTGGTTTAACGAGTATTTGAATAAGTTGATTGAAGTTAGTTTTTCTGGTTACAACACACAAAACAGTCATTTGTGTGCTGATAAAATTGAACGATGTTATGTAGAACCAAGGTTGATTTGGGACGATGGAGGTTAAACTATTAAAACAATAAAAGACAGTATAAATATTTTGTTTTAATGGTTTCTTGACATGGCAGAATGGGACAATGAAGTGCGGAAAAAATGGAACAATTAATAGCAAGAGTTTGTAAATAATATAGTGAATTCATTTGTGTGTATTATGAAACGTTAGGTAAATAATGTGTATATGTATTAGAAAATGTTGCGATAATAATAATAATATTAACATTTGCAATTTAAACAAATAACCGAATTAATTTTGAAAACAGTAATTGACTAATTGTAAATGTTTAATTAATTTAATTAAAATAATTTGAAATGTTTTAAATACTTTGATTAATTCAAAGATTATATAATTGAATTTTCTGATGAATTTAAATGGTTTAACGAGAAGTGAAGTTGGTAATTAAATGATAAATTGTTGATTTGAAATAACTTTTTGTTAAATGTTTCAGAGGTTACTTGGAGTAGTGGTGTATGGTGTATATAGTTGTGTATGTCAGTATATGAATTATGGACTGTAAGTATAAAATTTTTATGATACAAGTCAAATATAATAAAATGTAAACAAATGTTTAACTTAAGGGAACGAATTTTAACTTCAATAATGAAAATAACTTGAGATAATGATTTAAAGGGTAATAATAACTGAGATATGATGAAAAGTAAATATTAATAATGAATTTGAAAATTTTAAGTAATCTAATTGTAGAAAGTTATGAAGGATGATTAATGATTGATGATGGATGAAGATGTCACATTAGAATGTTGTATATAAAAATTCTATTAAATAGCTATTAAGTGGCTATTGAGGGGGTGGCCTGTGCTCTCTTAGATAGCGAAATGGGTTGGGGGTAACAGTGAGTGTTACCTCCATCGGAGGCCAAACTGGCGATAAATGTGCGGCACACCTTATCTGTGTAAAATAAAAAAAAAAAATTTACACAATACCGTACTAAATAACGTGTCGCACATAATAGTGATGTGTAACAGGCAATTAAATTAAAGTTAGATTTCCTCGACTTTTCGGGCGGTTACTGTCTTACCAGCACTAACCGTGGTTTTGGCTAGCGGCCAGTTATGGTCATACCAAGTCCCTTGACCATAGCTGACTTGAAATTGGTATATATTTGAAATTCATTGGGGGGTGACATTAGAGGAAATCTCCGGTACTATGGAACAGCGGCTGCCACTCTGCCCGATTTGGGGTAGCATAGACAGGTGGTAGAACCGTTTTAAGGGTGTATGATTATATAACAAGAACATGATGATGTTCAGTACTTTTAAAACTTAATAGCGGAAGCAGAGACACGGAGAGGTAAAACCTACTCCAAAATATACAGTCTCTGTGGAAGCGAAAAGGCGCCACAGTCTTACATAATTTGAAATAGTGTGTGTGGCTGGGAGGTGACGCAAAGGAGTCACGAATGTAAATTTTATAACATAACATTTTTTATTTAAAGTTTGATCAAATAAAACCGCTTGTGCTCTGTTCAGGTAACTAGATGCTTAGATATCTAATGTGAGGTGTTCATTACATACTATAATTTTAAGTGTATTGTTTTATTGTTGTCTGTTAGATAAGCATTGATAAGAATATGTATTTTCATTATGTGTGTATTTTTCTTTAAGCCAATAATTAAATCGTCTGGCAGGTTAACATAAATGACCAGAATCAGAAAATGGGAAACAAGAAGGTGAGGAGGGATGATAAATAAATATATATATTTCATACAATTTATTCAATTGTGAGATGTATTTTCATTGTGTTAGTAGGATCAGCTGATCCGCAATAACAGGCCACTGGTATATTATTTGGAAACGTTTTAAGTAATTGATGTTCAATGTAATATTTGATGTATTACAGATGTTTTGGAGTAATGATAACACTAATGATAATAAGAAATAAAGTAATAATTGATGCAAATTAATAAAAGATAGTTTGTGGGTGATAAATATGTTGTGGGACACGTAGACCTGTCCAAATTGAATTCAAAGTTGAATTTTAAATAGTAGAGATGAATATGATTGTTTTAATGTAACAGAATCTTGAGAAATATTGATGTGGACACGGTAGTTGTGGAGAATAATGGTAGAGTTCTGAGTGATATATATTTATGTTTATGATTAATAATATTATTTTGTTGTATTTGCAGTGAGGCAATGAGATTGAGATTTTTGGGGATGGCAATTCTGTATTAGGGGGTAGTGTCATGTAAGAGTTCACAACAAAATATGTTGGGACGGGAATTGGTATCGATTTTAGTAAGTAGGGGCCGCCTTAGGTAGAATCCGGGCCGTCAAATAAGGGAATTGAGTTTTGGGTAGGGGAAACACGTATCCTATGTACAAAGGGATAGAGTATATTTTTTTATATATGTAGAGAAGGTGGCGATTTGTGTTAAAGGGTAAGTTGGGGTTTAGAGAGTTTTGGGATAGATATTTTGGTAGAGTTGGGGGTCATGATAATTGAAGTTGATTAATATTAGAGTCAGAGGGCGAAAGTTCATATATGTATACAGATCTAATACGGTCAATGAGAATAAATAATTTAAATCACCCACAGTAGATTAAAGTAAGATTGTTGAATAAAGAGAGAGATTGATAATAAAGATATAAAAGCTTTTATTTTAAACCAGTGACAGAATTTTGATAAGATTTGAAAATAATGTAAAATTAAGAATTGTTTGTTTTAAATAAATTAAATATCAAGCTGATGATCATTTATATTAATATTTTGTAATTTTAAATATTTTATGTTACTATGTTTTGTATTTCAAGGTAGGATATTACAGATGTTCAGTGTATTTTCAGAAAGCATACATAACATATGTAGGTCAAGGGGTCGGGGACTTGACCTACTTTCGATCAGCTGATGAGTTCATATACCTACTAAGCTTGTATAGTAGGAAGTCAATTTCAATTTGTTTGTTTAATTAATTTAAACCCAATTTTTAAATAACTTTGCATATAAAGGAAACATTTTAAATAAATTTAAATTTTTTTTGAATTTTAAAATTTTTGGAAATTTGAATTTTTGTTTGGAAAAAAAAAAAACTGATTTTTCGCCTGCCAGCATATGAATATTTTAGATAATGATTCTTTTATTATGTGTGCATTAACCTTGTTTATCTTATTGTATTGCATTGTATTGGTAGACTATAAGTGGTTCTCATGTTAGAGTAAGGATGTGTTTATATTATTAGAAATGTCTAGGTTAAGTCATTTGAAACAAAAATTAGAAAAACCAGGAAGAGAATTTTTTGAGAAAAGATTATTTTTTTTTGAATTTTGAATTTTTTAAATTTATAATAAATTTTAAAAGAAATTTTTTTATTGTACTATGTGTATGTCAACATGAAATGTGAGTGTGTGTGAGCCCAGTATCTGCTAAAAACAGCCCAGCTTGCATAAAAGGGGATCCATATCGGTTGAGGATCTGGCATAGTCTGAGCCAGGGATTGAGGATTTTTGGGGGGTAGCATGTTAAAAGGCGAAGTGCGCTGTGGTGCGAGTCTGCTCGATTTCTCGGTGTTGGGATCTCTTACGGAGAAGTCCAGTGATCTCGTTCAGATGAGTCCATAGTCGCTGAGCCAGGGGGGTCGTGTACCCATGCAGATTAAGAACCAGGGGGTTGTTGGCACCAGTTCCTCACCGGTCCTCTTCGGGGTTATCGATGAGATTTCTTCTGTCATGAACAGCAGAATTCTCATCGAGGGGGTATTGTAGCGGGTCAATTTTTGGGTATTTTATTTTTTAACCGTATGGGGTATATATATATTTTATTTATTTCGTTTTCGGGCGGGTTTGGATGAAATATTGTAAAACCGTATTATTGTGCAACGTATTTGGCAGTATAACAGAACGATGTTGAGAAACAGTGAAACAAAGCAGTAAGACGCAGGTTGTTGTTGAGTAATGCGGCGAAGAATTTACCACCCCAATTTTTCGCAGAACTTTGCGTGTGTGTGATCACGCCCGGATGCAACATTGATGGGCGGCGCGCCGGAGTGACGCTTGGAAAACACAACCCACGCTGTGAGACATGGCGATGTAGCAAACCGTTTGTAGCAGCTATCAGCTCAATACCGGAAACAGCATTAAACTCCGCCTACTGTTGGTGACATCATCAGAGCCAAGTCCAATATTGTCCTCTGGTCACACACATATATCAGCTCCATTCCATATATAAAATGGTTACCCAACAGCAAATGAGAAATGAGCGACGAAAAATAGTGGCAGTGAACAACAGCTTCCCTCTAAAGAAAGCAAGCTGTACCTGTTACGTTCTCGGTGACGGCGCAGTCGACTAACCACCCACGCCACGCGTGGCTGCTATCAGTTTTGTGCCCGGGCAAAGTTTCATATATTTTCATAAGTCGGCCGACAAAATAATTATGTGAGTCTCCGAAACACAGATTATAGTGCATCCAGTGACGATGAATAATTATTGAACTTGATTAAATGCTACCAGCTTATAAAAATCCGGAATATGGAAGACTGTGGTAAACGCAACACGCGGTCGGGTAGTATGACGCCACATACGTAATGTTACCTAATAAAGACTTGTCGTTTATTTTACATAAAAATGGGTTTTTGTATTAATACGGGGTGGTGAGAATGTGAGTAGCGAATGAGCAGGCTGGGCTATTTTAAAGTATGTAAGTAGTAGAAGTTAAGCCTAGTACGTAAGCTGTAGGAGTTACACAATTTCTAAAACAGGTAAACCTATAAATATGAAATTGGAAATTTGATAAATGGAAAACTGATAGATTCAATATTTCTGATTAATAAACAAAAATGATTTCTCTTCCAAAAAATTGAGAGTTAGTTTCTTTCAAAACCTTAGTTCGTTTTATGTGCTGTCAGAGTTTGTCAACGAAATGGGTTTACCTCCACTACACGATCCGGCCAGATTATAAACAAAAGGTAAGTGGGAGATTGAATTTGAATAAAATATAAAGATTACCGAATTGTAAGAGTTACAAGGATGAGAGAAATGTAATATGGTAATGGGAAATGTTTATGAGTCAGTCGTCTGTTTATTTAAATTCTGATGGGAATCAGGGTAGTAATTTTGAATTTTGGGATAAAAATTAACAAGAGAAAGTAGATAGAATGAGATTATGGAATTTTAAAAGAGGTATTATGTTATTGTTAGGTATTTTGATATATATGTTAGAAATAAGTAAAAAACAAAACCAGTGCTTCTTAGCGCAAACCAGCACCGCTAGGGGGAAACAGATCAGTTGGGGATATGGTGTTGTATAAGGCCACTATTTGATATTTTAATTTATTGTTTCAGTGTTTGGTGATGCTGTGGCGGCGGACCTGAGCTGGCCAGCGCGTCAGAGCAGGGGCGTTAAGTATCTGTCTGACTCTACGGTGTTGGGATCTCGAGAGAGAAGTCCATTATTGTCATTCAGGTGCGGTCACAGTCACCAGACCAAGGGTGAGTTGATTATATTTTTTGTAAACCATACAGGGGGTTGTGGCGACATATCCTGGCTGATCCCTTTAGCAAGTATGAATGTGTCAATGAGACTTTTTATGCTTCGGCATAAAATATCTCATTGAGGGGGGTATTGTAACGTGGCATTTTGGCCTACCTGGGGTAATAAGGAAATTTGTATTTTTTTTTATAAAGCTGATAACATTTTTCCGAATTTTTGGGACAAACGTAAACAAAAAGGTATTTTGTTAATAGCGGCGGTGGCATCACTGCTGTGTCAAAATATGCAATAATATTTTCTATAACGCAGAATCAACGAGCTGGAATTGTGCCAAGGTCAACTAATGACGCACAAAAACCAGTCAACAAGTTATGTAACTAACATCAGACCATCTTACGTCAGAGACGTTCCCTGTCGTGGAATGTAATTACATAACGGTGGCATGCAGCTGGCGTAGTGATACAAACTATGAACAATAAGAATTGGTTATATGACCGAGGCCGCTTCACGAAATAGTGCCGGTGGCCTATTTGTCAGTCTAACTCCACCACTCGAGAGTGGTACACATATACAAAGTTCCGGAACGTTTTTTGCGGGCCCGCATACAACAAAAAATGTGAATCTTTCTATACATTTCAAAGTGCAAACCATGTTTGGTTAGATATTCATCAAAAGTAACTAATTAAAACATATTGACAGTTCGGCAATAACACGTAAAAAATGTGACAGTGAAAGCAGTAAAACAACGCATGCCATGTGGCGAAATTCTACGCAGCCTAATCAAGGAAAGTAGACATTTTATCATTATACTATATAATACATTTTTCATAAATTATAAAGTTGAGCTCATAAAACCTAAAAGTATGTAAATATGATTGTGTGTGCGTGAGTATGTGAGAAAATATATTTAAACAAAGAAGTGCTGGTTGCGTAATTATATATAGTAAGTAAATTCATTTGATTTGTTATTTGACAATTAGTTAAATAATGAGTTGTTTTCTTAATTGAGCCTCGTGGCCAAATATAAATAGTGTAAAAGAAATTGACGAGATGGGAATAAAATAAAAAGGGTTCGTTAACCATAAATGTGTGTTGGTCATTTGCGTTCACCTGTTTCTCTCTGCTAATGAGTACACCTGACGAGACCCTGGAAAAGTAGTTAACACAGCAATATCAATATGTCAACATAATAAATTTTATTTAGCTCGTAAAGCTTTAACTAACATACATTGTATGATTATCGGGCGCCATCTTGTTTTTATGATTTACAAGCAAACAAAACACAAAAATTGTACCTATCATTTTGGGGTTCTTTTCGGCGAACAGGAGATCAGAATTGGTTGTTCAAAGAAAACTTTATATTATTTCCCATAATTACGTTTTATTAACAATTGGATATTCACATCATTTAACTTTTAAAAGATCATTAATACACTACGTCTTCACCTCCCTCATCTATTATGCAATTCTCATTCTAAAAAACTCACATAAAATAAAATTGAAATATAGTACAAACCTTTAATATAAAAACCCTTTAGTATAAAAGAAATCAAGATATTAAATAGAAATAATTTTTATATACACAAACCAGCCTTCTTAATTTAAATATATTCTCACATACTCACGCACGCACACACACCAAGTTACTTTAGAGATCTCATTTTAGGTTAACAATTTTATTAAAATATTGACTGTGTGAATTTTCATTTAAAGTGGTGTTTTGTCCTGGTTACTTATCTGTTCATAGAGTCCTGCAGATGTTACCCGCACAACATAGCTAGCGGTTTTCACCGATTCTATTGAATTTATATTATCGATTTCACATTTTGAAGTAACTGTAAGAAACGGTATTAACCGTGAAGTGTTTAATTACATTGTTCACATTTAATTTGTTGCGGGCGCGAAAATCACGCACAGCCGGCGAACACACACAACTTCGCCTAAAAACCGGCGAACGCGACAGTTGTTTGCTGTGTGTTGTGTTCAGATGTTGTTTTTCGACTGCCTTTGTTTGCTGTGAGTGTGACAAAGCTAGTGGCACACTCCACCCACATTCCTTGTTATGTAAGGCGCTGACGTAACGTTCGCCTGATGTCAGTTACATAACTTGTTGACAGTTTCGTGTGTCACTGGTTGACCTTGGCACAGTTCCGTTGGTTTTTTCACTGGTTTTATAAATATTATTGAATAATGGTCACATGCAGTGTTGCCACTGTCGCTTTCGTCGCTACCACTGAATTTACCCCTCGTTTATACATTTTGTCCCAATTATTGTAAAAAATGTTATTTATTTTATGAAAAATATACAAACTGCTTTATTACCCCAAAATAGGCCCGTTACATCGGATGACATCGGCGCGGAGTCAGCCGGAAGGAACGGGTGAAGAATAGAACTGGCGTTCTTGCGTCTTCGCCCTCCAGTTCCACGCCAGCGATAGGACGTCGCTGGGCCGGCAACCGACTCTTACACCTGATGCCGAAAAAAGAGGACTGCAGTACGCCACGAACAGCGGGCGCAGCCGCCGAACATCTCAGCGCGGCACGACCAACATCAGCTTTCTCGCCACCAGGTCCTTTTTAGGGCCACCAAAAACACTAGAGTGTACGATTGGCACCATTTGTCATGCGGCAAGCCTTTTGTCCGGTGACAATATATACTTTTTAATGTAACATATTAAAACTAATTTTGTAATCTTATTACTTCAAACAGCAGTACTGATCTAGCAGTTGTGTCCGTTACCTGCCGCTGTATGTAAATGTACCCCTATTTTCTGTCATTACCATCGTGTTGTGCCATGCTGTAAACTGACCTGTATAGTCAGGCTTCTTCCGTTTCCATTGTGTTTTCCTTTACCTTATACACAGCAAATGGAAGCTCTGTCAAAGTGTTAGGAAAGGTTTATATACTCTTATGCTTGGGTCTACTAAGTTCAGCTATCATGTGCTTGTTGGTGATATTGTTGATGACATCACGTTGCATTGCATTGCATTGTGTGTGCAGGGTGTCTTTGCACCTGTGGCTTGACTGCAGCATCTGGAGCGTGTCCAATGGCTATACTATTCGACAGGTAGCCTAATACTGGAAAAGAAAACCGCCAACCAGTTAACTGAGAAGGTGGGGGAGTAAAGACGTTTTGATTTTAAAGCATTGCCGGTGGTACCGATTCGAGCAACAGATGTTGCCCGTCTCAAGTCCAGTCAGCAGACGCCCTGAGGCGTCGGTCGCTCCCTGCAAGGCGGAGAGCCTCCGTGCCAATGATCAATGACAGCGACAAGCAGCCGACTCAGCATACTAGAAGGTGGTCAGGAAGGAGAGAAGGGCAGTTTCAGTGATACACTCTGGACTAAGGACTGATGTTTTTTATTTCAATTATAAAGAGGATGACTTTATGGTGGCTCATCAAGAAGCACCCGAGGGCGCTTGACCTGGATGGGCGGTGGTGGTTCCGATGCAATGATGGTTCGTAGGTATGGGAAGGTGGAGGTCGAGGCTCTAGCAAAGAGAGTTAGAGCCAGCGACCGGACAAAGGCAATCAAGATAGGAACATGGAGACCCCTTTGAATCACGTCATTCCTTACAAACCAAGAAGACCCCATCAAGGATCGGAGGGTTGGGTTCAGGACTGGAAAGCTTCCAGCCTACACCTGTTGGTGGTGGACAAGAGACCACCAAGCAGGAGCCGCATAGGTCAGTACGGACCTAAGAAAAAGTAGATAAATGGTCAATTTCGTGCCCATGGCCAGGCGGCTGCGACACGAGAGGAACGGAGATAATTTGGCTCGGACGCCGCGAACCTTGGCAAGGGTTTTCCGTCATGTGGGCGTTGAAGCAAAGGCGCCGATCTAGCCGAACGCCTAAATACTTCACCGACTCTTTGTAGGCGATGGGCCTCCGTCCAGGGAGTGGGGCTGGCATTGGGAGATGGACTTATGAGTGAAGCAGATCACCTCGGATTTCTCCGTATTGATCATCACCCGCCATTTCCGTAGCCAGCCCCGGAAGCTGGTTCAACTGACCCCGCAGCTTTGTACTTGCAAAGCGCGGGGACAGGGAACTGCAGTGATACATAGCGTCGTCAGCGAACAAAGACAGCGTGACTCCGGGCAATACAAGCAGCTCGTTCGTGTACACAAGGTACAGAATGGGGCCGAGGACAAATCCCTGTGGTACGTCGGCGGCGACGGGTCGAACTGGATAACAGGACCCGTCGACGCTCGCCATGAAGGTTCGGTCACTAAGATATGACAGGAGGAAAAACACTATGGACGATGGTATAGGGGAATTGGCGAGTTTGAAGAGAAGACCTTCGTGCCAGACTTTATCGAAGGCCTTGCTCACGTCCAACAGTACGTCTGACAAGTGCGTAATAACGCGGACCAATTGAAGCGTGGTCGATTGCTCTCTGCGAAACCAGAACTATTCGCTGCGGATGAATCCATCAAGCAGCGGCGAGATGCGAGCCAGTGCAGCAGGAGAAACTTGAACACCTTCGAGATTGGGCGATAGCTTGATGGAGGCATTCGCGGTTTGCGAGGCTTCGGAATCACAATGATGTTGGCTGTTTTCCACAGGCAGGGAAAGTACTGTAGCCGGAGACAGGAGTTAAACAGCTTAAGAACGAGGTCAACGCCTGAGGCTGGTAGATCTTGTAGAGCAGCGGCCCCGATCCGGTCAAAACCGGGGGCGCGTCGGTGATTCAGTCGGCAGATAGATGAAACTAGTTCATCCCTGTCGAACGGGAGGGCGAGAAAAATGTCCAGATAGGAAGTCTCGAACTTCTGCCGAGTGGGCAGGGTCCCAAGATGCCTTGGTGAACAGTAAATTGCACCTCCATGCAGTTGGCGAAGACCTCGGCCTTGCCTTCTGCCAAAGACACAACCCCGTTCGGAGTTTCAAGCGGGTTGCGAGTTCTCTTCTCGCGGGTCAGTCTACTCGCTGCTTTCCAGATGGAGGCGTGGTCGACTTCAAGAGATTCAAGATATGAGTCCCGTCAATCAGAGTTAACGTCCCGCAGTAGCTGCTGGACGTAAAGAGACAGGGCCTGAAAGTGCCTTTTGACGCTGGGGTCACTGGTTCTTCGCCATTTGCGGCGGAGTTCGCGCCGTAGCCAGATGGCGTGGAGAGCTTCCAGAGGAAGGGCCGAGCGTGGATGGTTCACCTCGAGAGCATAGGTGTGTCAATCCATGGCACCTTGGACCAACTCCTGAAGATGAGTGATCCTGGCGGGGAGCGATGGAAACCGCCGTGCGAACTCATCATGGTAGGAGCGCCAGTTGACTCTCCTAACAATCTAAGCGGGAGGTCGGGATGAAGCCGATGGAAGAGAGATCCGACACTGACGAGACCTGGATGTGATGGGTCACGTCCTTGGCAATGACAATGTCAGGGACGTCTGGTCGATGACCGGAAAAGGGTAAGTGGGTAGGGTCTTCTGGGCCGATGACTTGAAATACCGGGTTGTCGGAGATGAACCGGTACAGAGATTTTCCGTAGGCGTTGGCTACTCTGTTGTTCCAAGAGGTGTGATTGGCATTTAAGTCGCCAGCTACAATGGTTGGTAGGGGATGATCGAGAAGAGCATCCCACTCCTCGGGCGGTGGAGGTATCCGCAGGCCAGGCCGGAGATACGCCGCAACGCGCAACTCCGATCCACCTGCGTCTATCGCCACCGCACAACCTTCAACAAGAGATGTATCTAAAGGGGGTAGTAGCCTGTGGGATATCCGCCTGTGGACTAAGACGGCTGTCCCACCGAGGGGCGAAGCCGCTGGGGATGATCCTGACGAAAACAGATGTAAGATGGCAGGTTGAAGGTATGGTAGCGACCCAGATGAGTCTCGCAAAGGAGGACAACATCAGCGTCGTACTCTGTTACGAAAGTCATCAATTCAGATCATCGAGGGACTACCCCATGGGCATTCCACGCAACGATCCTAAGACTCCTAGCCATTCAAAGGAAGAAGAGGAAAGAGGGTTGATAGAGGATATTTTGAGCACTTAAGCAATTAAACGGTGTTAAACAACTAAACAATTGAGTAAAGTTGCAATGCCAATATCTGGGAGGAACCATAAAGAAATGTACATAAAAGCAATTCAAATGTTATAATAATAAGAGAAGCCATTATTTATTACCATTATCCCAGATCCATTGTGTCAGAGTGCGTTACTGGTAAACAAAAACAAACAAACAAAAAGAGGAGGACTTGAAAAGAGAAGAATAGATCTGTTGTCAACTACCACATCTGATGACAGTTTCTAATTGCAAATCTAGTCTTATTACACACACACACACATTTCCATGATAAATTTTGTTAGACACATTCATAATGAGGATTGTGCTGTAATACATCAAGGTATGTTGAATAAATACACTAAATAAATAAATATTACTGTTTATTTTGTGTTTATTTTACAATGAATTTCTTTAATTTACAATTAAACTTCAGTTCAATGAAATTTTTATCTACCTGTTTCCAAAATTAAACAATACTCTCATTTTAAGGCATCAATTTTGTTTGTATATGTAGTGCGGATGTGCGCGGTTGTGTTGTTCCAAATAAACTAAGTTTAAACTTACTTAATTTACAGTAAAAAGGATTATCTCTGAATTTCAGAGAGGAATGTTTTAAACAAAAACCTTCAGTGTTTAAAAACACATGAAAATTATACAAAACAAAAATTTTTTAAAACTGCTTCACAATCAACCATGTGTTACAAAAGTGTATAGAATATATAAATACAAATTTTTGGGAGACACCTTGAAAATATTTTTAAAGTAAAAAGAAACATACAATAGAAATTAAAACCCCCCACTGGTGATTTACTAAAAGGTTAAAAAATTACAATAAATTTATTATGACAATTGTGTTTCAGCTATTTAAGTGTGTGTGTGTGTGTGTGTGTGTGTGTGTGTATAAAATGTATATTTATGGTTCTGTTCTAACAATAATAATATAACAATAACAGTCGTATTTAGAGGTAGTAAGTATAACTAAATATCTTTCACTTACTATATACCCTTAAGTCAGAAACAATTTGTCTTTCATTCTTCTTTACAAAATGCATTCCCATAATTGGTTTAACCAGTTACAGCAGTACTAATAATTTTTTGTACATTAAAAATTATTTTTGTGCTTTTTTTCCTACTTCACCTCAAAACTACAAAACAAGCTTTTGCTTTTCATCTCCACTGTAATGAATTGTCAATCCAGTTGGCTTTTTTAATCCAATAATTAAATCCAATATTAACACGTATGTATATAAATTTCAATATGAAATAAGAAGTTTACAATTTTTTTTAAAGTTTTTAAAAATATTTTAAATTTTTTTGTCTTTCTTTACATAATACTAGTACAATAATAAGAGTATCTTGACAATATTAAATAATATAAATAATATTAAACAAACAAAATTTTTTACTATTCAACCTAATTAATATATCAAGGACAGATGGACTATACAAACTCACCTCAATCAGAATTAACATTTTTAAATAGTTTTATTTATTTTTTTGTTATTTTTTGTATAGTTCTGTGTAATGTAAAACAACAAATGGTAACTTGTTAAATTCTAAAGTTTAATGAAGAAAATTAAATAAAAATTGAATACGTATGATTTTTTTTTGTTGAGGGAGAAAAATGGATATGTTTTGGTACAGAGTATCACAGTATATTTTGTTTGTCTGTCCTTTTTATAGTGATAAAAGACTAAATAAAAAAGTCTCCATTCTATGTAATACTCTAAGTTAATTCAAAATAGTACAGTCTTATTAGTTCCTTAATTGTATACTTAAATTCTGTTCATCTAAATATGGTGTCCAATGATCTTGAGTTCCTCAGTAAGTCGTACGATGACTGGAACACGTTACAGATGCGCATGAAAACATCTGCATCATATACAGATCGTGCTGTGTTTGTATGCTCAAAAGGTTCTGTAAACATAATGTAATGTCATATAAGTATCATATGTAAATATTTTTTGTAAACAAATTCGTGAAGTTGGCTCAGAAGAAAAAATTTACCCATTAATTCTTAAAAAGTACACTCTTGTCACAGCATCATTCTAGAATATGGTACTTCTTTGTATAGTATGACAATAGATTTGAACACTTAACATAGAGATGGACAGGTGGGCAACCTCATTGTGTGGCTAACAAAATTTTAATTCATTTTGCACATGAACACAACAGTCTTGTATGGTGTTTAATAGTGGGTAGGTCAGCTGCACATTATTATAGCACATAAGGCTGGTGAGTACATTATTACAAGCATGAAATATGTTGTGAAATGAGAGTAGCACAGAGAAGCAGTCTGGGTGAGTCAGGAAACGGCTGCTGCATACTTTCCTCTCTAGTCAAAGATGCTGTACTTTTAAGTGAGGGGGGATTTTTCATTGGCTCTGTACAATTTTTCAAATTTTTCACTATTCATGGACAGCTGTCTGGTTTCTACCTCAGTAACCTGGGCTAAATTAAACATCTCTACTACTTGTTCCACACTCACTACTTTTCTTTTGTTGCATCATTTTCTTGATAAAATTTTCCACTTGTCCTAACTCATGGTGTACTTTTTTTTTAAATGCTAAGTAATGAATGGTACGCACAAATAAGAACTCTAAGGAAGCCCAAGAATACTAGTAAATGGGTACCATACATTCCAGTATTAATTCCACAAAAACAGACACACATCCAGCACTCGTGAAATGCTCAGCTCTTAATATGATAAATGAAAAATACCCTGAAGAAGAATGCCTAAGTGTGCACACATATTGGCCCAAAATTGAAGAAACTGCTACAGGTGCCGGGAATGCACTGCTTATCTGTGTACAGGACTGTCTGTATGGGATGTACTGTTTTCGCATTATGTGCCAGTGGATAGATGTAAAATGAACTTTCATGGTGAAATTGAAGCAATACATCTGGCCCTACAACACCAAATCTATCGTCCCAATACCTTTCAAAAAGCGGTTCTTATGGTGAACTCTCAGGCTGCCATTCAAGCGGTATCTTCAACCAACCACAGTCAGTGCAAATACAGAGCATCAACAAATTCTAAAACATCTAAAGTCTGTCAACAAAACTATCATACTCCAGTGGATCCTGGCTCACGTAGGGATCAAGGGAAATGAAATCATTGATAAGCTGACTAAGAAGGGCACCAAAGTCCATCTGGGGGTAGAAGGCTCTGGAAGTGAGCTCTGTCAAGAAACTTGTATTGCACCAAATTCATGAAATCTATAGAAAAGAAGCAGCAGAACATGGCGGAAGGGGAACATTTGCGAACAATGGAAAACCAATAAGGGAAAAGCCGGGAAGGAAGCTGTGGCAACTTTCAGATTAACAACTGGCCATGTGAGCAAGGAGGTGTAACCCCACTGAAATTCATCGCCAGTTGAAGGAAATGTACGATGACATACCATTTTTATGCTAGGCCATTGTAAAACAGTGAAAATGGCCACACAGATATTGAGGATGGTAGCCTGCAAGGAAGACCACCAGCTTAGGTTCAAAGTACAATAACTTTGTTAAATGACTAATAAATGCATAAAAGTTAAAAACAAAACTTGTAAAGAATTTAATTCTGAGAAAAATGGTGTAAATAAAGTCAATAAAAATCAACAAAAAATTCCAATTGTTTCCAATTTTCCAAAATTTGTTTTTAGGCAAAGATTTTTCTGTTTTACGTCGGATATCATGAAACTTATGGGAGATACAGTTCTGCGACCTGTTTTATTCGATTTTTCAGGTCAAAAACCATAAGAAACAGCAGAATTCACCCCTTCCCAGAATTTCAGAAAGTCTTCATTTACCCGGGGGAACCGAAACCCGGGCGAAATCTTTCGCTAGCCATAACTCGCTAACGAAGCATTCCGGACCTATGTTTATATGAACTTTTTTTCATATTTTTCGATGTAGATTCATCTCCCTAAGTATTTCCGTTTCTTCGTGAATCACCCTGTATATATATATATATATAGTACCGGTTTCCAAGGTTATTTCTGTATGTTACAAAAATCGTCAGCTTAGTTTATGTGGGGAAAAAATGTCTGCTGACCAGGACGCTGTCGACGTCTTTAAAACGGAATTCGAAGAGGTGGTAGAAGGGTACACAATGGATCAGTTATTTAATGCCGACGAAACTGGGTTAAATTTTAAGATGCTACCAAAAAAGTCTTTGGCTTGTGTTAGTGAGATTTCGGCACCAGGACACAAAATGCAAAAGGAAAGAATTACAGTCCTTACAGCAGCGAACGCATCGGGTTCATTTAGGCTCCCACTAATGTGTATCGGGAAGTCTCATAAGCCAAGAGCTTTAAAAAACATCGCACCTAACGCCCTACCAGTTTACTACAAGGCACAAAAGAATGCATGGATGTCATCAGAACTTTTTGAATTGTGGTTTCATAAACAGTTTGTTCCAAAGGTCAAGAAATTTTTAAAAGACAATGATTTACCTATGAAAGCAATTTTGTTTGTCGACAATGCACCTACTCACCCTGGAACTTTGAAAGATGGTGAAATAAAAGTCGAATTATTGCCACCAAATGTCACAAGTTTAGTTCAACCTATGGACCAGGGAGTGATTGAAACATTTAAACGTCACTATCGAGGTGTTTTGCTACGACATATTTTGCATGAAAGTGCGAATAACAACTTGACACTAACGGAAGCTTTGAAACTAGTGACAATGAAGGACGTCGTGTATTGGTGTGCACAATCTTGGGAAAAAGTCAAATCAACAACTCTGAGAAAAGCTTGGAATAAAATTACAGATGGAACAACATCCATAGACGACTATGATTAGGAAGATTTTGAAAACCTGTCAGCCTTAATAAAAAAAGTGCCAGGTTGCGAGGATATTGAAGAAGAAGAAGCATTACAACGGGTACAAGCAGACGACATTGAGCTTGAGCTGACTGAAGAAGAGATCGTCGAAATGATCCAGGAGCCAGAGCCTCGTGAAGCAGACGACACCGACAACAAACCTTCTGTCAGCCTAGTCAAAGCAGACGACGCATTCAAAGCATTTGAGGTAAGACATTGTTACTAAAATCGCGCACGGCCCAATTCATCTTAATGTTTAATGTAAAAGGCAGCAGTTACAGAGCACATGTTGTTTCAGGGTGCTCTTCAATTTGTGGAAGTCACTTGACGCAACACCTGCTGACGTGCTGCTAATAAAACGGTGGAGGGACAAAGCTGCTCGAAAACGATGTAACGAAAAAACACAAAGAAAAATTCAGGACTTTTTCAAGAAATAAGTTGAAAAAAAAAATGTTTGAATTGTAGTATTGTACTGTATATAAATTTAATACTGTACTGTATTTAGTTAGTAAACAACAATTTTTATGAATGTAAATACTGTATAGGCTATTGATTTGTGGTAGTGTTACCGATACTGTCTTTCATGCGTTAGTGTGTGTATAGCACACCTGCCTAATTTTGAGAGCCCTCGACATTTTTTGTTTCCTAGTCAACTGTTTTCAAAACTGTCGAGTACATGGTTATCGTGATTGTTTAGTGTTCTTAACTGCATATGGGTGCTTCACTGTGCTAAAAACAGCTTGACAAGTCCGTACATCCTGTCAATGAGAATACTTGACAATCTTTCTACAGTGTATGTGAATTGTCGTTTCACAATGACAAACGTCCAACACTATTACAAATTTCACTCTCGCACTCGTGTTTACTGATTTAATGGCCAATAATACCGATTTGTTGGATGGCTAGAATTCGACCCGTTACAAATGGGCGTGTTTCATTTTTTTGTGGTCGTAAGTCGACGACTACCTGTAGTTTCATTATTAAGAACATTTATTTCTTTGTACTGTAGTTTAATTCTACCCGGAATCCAATGTATATAAGGTAGCATTGGTTAACCGGAAAAATTGATTATCCGGAACACCGCCGCCCCCTTTATTCCGGATAAACGAGGTTCTACTGTATATATAAATTGCCATAAAATAGGTAACAAAAAATTAAAATTTTTTTAATGATAATAGTAATTAAGTACATAAAAAAATCTACGATTTGAAAAACAAAAAATCTTACTAGGAACCCCTCTCATAAAATGGCGAGCAAATCAAAATTTTTTAAAATTTTGAGATTTTAGCCAGAAAAATAAATTTTTTTGTTCAAATTTTTTTTTAAGTTTCTACAATAAAAACAAATATTTTGGTCCAAAGAAATTGATTTTATCTTTTTTAATTCAAGAGAAATCGAATTTTAAAGGAAAATTGCATTATAATGAAGTTTAATTTTTTTTTTTGAGGTTATGTTGACCTTTTTAGGTAGCACTACTAACCCAGCTTGATTTGTTAATTCATAACGAGTATGTTGAATTTTTTTTGGTCTCGGTACGTCCAATAGAACCGAAGTTATGGCCGATACACTTATACGATGCACCAAAAATGCACGAAAATGCACTTATCTCGTGACGCACAAGCAGGATTTTGTAAAAATTTTAACTGTACACTTAATTCTGCTTACTTAACCTATTCCAGCAAAAAAATTGGACGGAGGATAAACATCCTTTTTCAGTATTTTTTGGTGCTATTTTGCCTCTACTACAAATAATGATGGCAGTGGAAGATTCAATATGAAGTGCAGTGAGATATAATGGACACAGATAACAACATTTATACATATAAAAGAAGACATCACAACAAGAACATTTTAATGTGAACTGATGATGAAATTATAATAATTTCGAAAAGGCCTTATTCAATAATTTAAAAAAATTGAAACTTTACTGATTTTGGTGTTATGTATATAATTATATTATAACAAATCAGTGGCATAATGTTTAGCAAAATAATGTTACTTTAACATGTATTTACCTTCTATACACAGATATTTCCACTGTTTAGCATCATTTTTTAAGCTTCGATCTCGCTTACACTCTTCAATAGGTATCTTCCTGGCAAGACGTACTGACAATGCATATTCACTGAAACTTAAAAAAAAAAACTAAATCAAATGTATCCACTGACTAATTCAAAATCTGAGTTTGGTTGTGTTTTTTAAAGTTAAATATGGATACCCACTTACCTAAATGTTGTATAGTATTGAAAGAAGTTTAGAAGCAGTTCACCTAGACTTTGTTTGTTTTCTGAAGTGAAAGGCATTTGCAATGCTTCGAAAACATCAATCTCTCTAACATCCATGTGAGCTGAGAATTTTGAAGGATATAACTCCTGCAAAGAAGGCAACACTGCAGGCTGTACACCACCTATTCAATTTTAAAGATACAATTAAAAAACAGATAGGTAAATATATAGACACTAAATATATGACAGGACCATGATATTGTCCTACACACTCAAGTACAGTACGTTATTCATTAGATATGTGAAACAGTGAGAACACATTACTCTTGTTTTTGCACTAACTACTGGCCTACCCTACAAACACTAGTTTAGTATAATATTGTGTTCTACATATAAATAACATATGTTGTAACATTAAAGCCCCCTAAAAATTTTAAACAAAAAACCAGAGTCACCAACAATATTTGCACAGTGGAGATAAGCAACTGTATCAAATTTTTCATTGACCTACTATTAACAAATAAGACTTAATAGGCTATTGTTACGATGGTCTACTGACCATCGTATGGTACAGTGGAAAGCAAAATACAAGACACCAATTATCACAGTTGTAATTAACAACACAGTCTCTTACAACAAATCAAATAAAAATTGTTCACACGCAATAAAATGTCAACTAATATACAACACAACACTTCACTATTAACCACTTGAATGCACAGAGTAATATCGCCCAATAATTGAACTAGGCCCCTGCTGCCTAATATTTATACCCCGTTCACACACCAGAACATTCCACAACCATCTCTACTACGATGTAATTAATTGCGGCCTTGACACAATGCGTGTGGCCGCGCAAATTCTGGCACAGTCTAGCAAATGTGCTGAGAATCACGTATGCCACAATATTCTGCTGGATTCCTTTGGCACATTCGATAAACACGTAGATTGTTCTGTAATGTCGTAACACTGCCCCCTCCTTAAGCCTGTTCGACCCGAACTGGCAAACCGTCTGAAGTAATACTTAGCCAGGCGATCTAGGTGGACGACTTTGAACTTTCGCTGTCCTTCCTGTTGAATCCGATAAACAACATCGTTGATTCATTTTTTTACAGTATAGGGTCCTTCCCAGTTAGCTTGCAACTTAGGTGAGCGACCACGACAGCGCTTTGGGTTGAACAAAAAGACCTTATCTCCTTCTTTGAAACCCACACTATTGCTGCGAATGTCATACCGAGTCTTCATTTTATCACTGGCAATCTTCAGCCACCCTCTTCTCAAGTGATTCATTTCTCGCAGTTGGTTTTCTAATTGCGAGGAATAGTTCTGTGGCTCTTGGGACTTGATTCTCAGGTGATCCGAACATCAAGTCCTCAGGAAGACGATCCCCCCCCCCAAACACCAATTTTGCTGGAGTCATGCCGGTTGTGTTGTACTGATTATCTATACGCCATGAGGAATAGTGGTATATGTTGGTCCCAGCCTGTTTGGTTCTTGTCAACAACCTTCGAAAGAAGCTGCTCAAGTGTCCTATCGAATCTCTCAACCAACCCGTCTGACTGAGGATGCAGAGGTGTTGTGCCGGTCTTTCGAATTCCGAGTAGACGGCATAATTCTTTAAACACTCCTGATTCGAAATTTCTCCCTTGATCCGTATGAATTTCCATAGGGGCTCCATAACGGCGACAGAAGTTGTATTCTGTTGAGCCCAAAAGTCAACGTGCGGATTTCACCAGGCGGCAAAATGTTGCAAGAATTTGTTGGCTTAGCTTCTAGAACTTTTTAAAACCACCAATCAGGGCTTGAATTGATGATCACGTGACCGGCCTCAAGCCCCTAGTACTGCGCCCTAACGCAGATTAAGAGTCAATCAACTCGTAGCTTTTGACCGTGCGGTCGCAAAGAAAAAACTAAAACAAATATGAATGCTTGAGCAAGTACATCGCCCGCCGGCCGGCTAAATAATGACTATTATTTTAATTCAAAAAAATGTGCAGTGCGAGTTAAGGAATGATAAAGATATTGGTGAGTGACTATAAAATCAGAAAATTCGCAGTGTGTTAAATGAAGACCGTGGTGAAACAACAATATGAACACCAGACGGATGGGTAACTGTACTGAACAATTCATTAAAAAATAAATAAAGAATTTTACTTAAAGCATAAGTCCCATTTACAAAGTCATTTCAAAATTCAAATATTTTGGGGAATGAGATCTCAGTAAGGGGTATGAATCTGTTATTGTAAAAGAGAGAGTGCGAATGCAGAGTACTGGTTCAGTAATAATATAAATCACTTGTAATGGTAGTTGTAAGAATTGTTTATTTTGTCAATTTTTTAATAGACATAGTCGTTGATCAGAAACACTGAGAATACCAATGTAGAATATAACGTAAAATGTTTGTAATAATCTAAAATAATTTGTTTTAGTCAGCACAAACTGTATTACTATTATTTCGCACTTAAACCCAAGTAATCCTTCTGCAACTTGTTCGTCTGTAGAACCCTGGATTGGAACCCGAAGGTAAGAGAAAAACTAAGTTTTTATAAATTTAATAAAGCTTATTATTCACTATAAAAAAAAGTACAGTTTTAATGACTACCAAATAGGGACTCGATATTATTAATTGAACAGTTTCAATGGCCCCCGAACAGTGACGGTGAGTATAATTTATTAATTATACAAACCAGACCTAATTGAGTTGCAGACAAGGATTATTTGGGAGTGAGGGCGTTTTTGTAAATTATATAAACGTGTAATGAAGAGTTACGAAAAGTAAATTTTAAGAAGTTTATAATTGCGTAGGCACAGTTTATTGTTTACTTAAATTATTTTAAACTTGAATTATCCACTTAAATTAATTATACTGATAAAGATGGAAGACATTAACGAAATAAAAATGACCGACTCGACAGTTACGAGTGAGTCAGGAGACCATGTAAACCCTATAACGGTCCGAGAAAATATTTTAACTGAGTCAGCAATTACGAATGATTCGGGGCTGGAAACGACTCCAACCATAGTTAATGAAAATAATTTGACAGATTCAATTACAATTAGTAATGCGGGAGCGAAATCAACTCCCATAATAACAAAAATATAAGAAAAAGAATGGTCAATGAATGATATGATGAATTTCATAAGTAGACGTTTTCATAGTAGTGATGAAAAATTTAACAAACATTTTGATATGAATGACATTAAATTTAATGAACAAAATATTAAGTTTGATGCTAAATTTAATTAATTAAAAAGGGGGAAATGAAACAACAAAATATTAATATTAATGAAATAAACGAAAAAGTGACTGAGTCACAAAAGAATATCGATGATAAACTGAATGAAATGAATATTAAGTTAATACAACAGCTCGATGAGTGCATAAGCGTCATTAATGCATAATTAGATAATCGTATTAGCAATAATAATAATAAAGTGATAGTTAGTGAACGAACAGTTTAATGAAAAAATTAACATAATCAATGAAAATTTAGAAAGTAAAATAGATGAATACAATAGTGACATCGTAACCCAAATAAATGAGTGTAAAAATAACACTAGAAATAAAATCGAAGACATTAGTAGAGATATACAAATACGCGAAACTAATATTGATAGCAAGATTAATGAGATGGAAAATAGCCATAAGTCCGAAATACAGTTATTAAAAGGCGCGGTAGAAATGGTAAATGAGGCATTCAATCCGAATGCGTAACTAATAACAAGCTTAACCTGATCGAACAAAAATTGATCAATGCCAAAGACGAATTAAGTGGGGAGATAAGCCAAAAACTAAACAGTGTCACGGAACGAATATTAATAACGCGAGAAGTAAACAACGATATTGAACGAGGTGCAGTTATTGAGAATAATTAAGTGTTTTAAGGGAAGTTCGGCAATATGGGCGGAGGCATACCGGACAGAGTGGGAGTGTTATGAAAAGTTTGAAAGAACTTTCCGAAACAAATACTGGTCTGAAGAGGACCAAGAAGTGCTTAGAAGTAAGATAATGGGGTTGGGTAATTTCGGGACTCATGGTAACAATGTTACCATTTACGTTATGAAAATGTATAATGAAGGCAAATGTCTCGAACCCGCCATTACCGTTTAGATCATTTGTACACCATATAAGCAAACATTTACAAGGGAGGTGCAAATTAACCTAATGACGCGGGAAGTGGAGGGTATAAAAGATCTTGAACAAATATTAGATATTTTCCAGAATATCAGGGACCGGGAGATGGGTAGGCGCCCAAACCCATCAGTGTTGCACACTAATGAAAATCATAATCGATCTAGTAGGACACCAACCGCATATAGAGGGACGAGGGGAGGAAACAATAATAACAACAGACGCGAGGACTGGTGGTGTGCAGAGTGCCATTGTGAAAATTACGCCAACAGAACGACCTGTTATAGGTGCAGTAAAGAGAGGAACTGTCAACAGAACAACACAGTGCGTGACCAAAACAATCAACACCAGAGAGGAGTAAGCAGTAGAGGAGCACAGCGAAGTAGTGGAAATTCTACTAGAGGCCGTGGTGGGTATATTCCAGGCCGTGCAACAACTCAAATGGAAAACTAGCAAGGACAGTGGGTGAAGGGACCACGCCGTTGTCGACAAAGGACTGTGGGTCCAAGACAACGACGGCTATCTAAGTAACGTTATCCGAACCGACCTGTCCAAGGAACTGATGGAGGAGGATGACACAGAGGCAGCAAGATTAGAGACAGGATTGACCGAAGTGAGGATCAAAATTGAAGGTAAGGAAATAAAAACCTTAGTAGATACCGGCAGTGAAGTTTCTGTTATTTCCAAACACATACTAGATGAATTGCAAAAAAACAAACAAAAATATCCCATCTTTGCCAGTTGCGGGGGTGACTGTTGTAGGTATTACTGGGGTCAGAAGTAAACTTATAACAAAGCAAGTACATTTGAACATGGTAATTAACGGGGTAGGGTACGATAACACATTTTTAGTAGTACGGGGGTTAAATCTGGAGGTTATCCTGGGGAACGATTTTTTGATAAAACATAAGGCGGTAATTGATTTTCAGAAGAGGGTGTTAGAACTGAATAATGAAGTCAAACCAGTTCGGATTAGTTTTGAGCGGGTAGTAGACACAGTGAGAATTTCGGGAGTAAAGGTGATACTAAATCGGGTTAGTGAACAAGAAACGGAAGAGTTAGTATGTGTGTATGCAAAGAGAGAGAGAGAGAGAGAGAGAGAGAGAGAGAGAGAGAGAGAGAGAGAGAGAGGAGAGAGAGAGAGAGAGAGAGAGAGAGATGAGAGAGAGAGAGAGAGGGAGAGGGAGAGGGAGAGGGAGAGGGAGAGGGAGAGGGAGAGGAGAGAGAGAGAGAGAGAGAGAGAGAGAGAGAGAGAGAGAGAGAGAGAGAGAGAGAGGGTGACAAAAGTGAAAAATGAAGGTGGGAGGATAGAGCAGTGAAATTTTGTAGTGAGGGCGGCGTCGTAGGGAGTCCTCAACGTGAAGCGTTGTGGCGGGTAGTAGAGGGTTTTAGAGGAGTGTTTGCCGAGATACCTGGGAGGGCAAGAAATTATGAATGTGAATTAAAGGTGAGGGAACACGCACCCTACGTACAAAGAAGTTATCCGGTACCATATGCAAAGAGAAGAGCGGTTCAGATTGAATTAGATAAAATGTTAGAGGGGGACATAATCGAGCGATCAGTATCACCGTATTCTAATCCGCTGGTAGTAGTTATCAAAAAAATGGTAGAGTCAGGCTATGTTTAGATGCCCGTAGGATCGATCAGATAATTATTCCGGATTGAGAATCACCCGAAGCAATCAATGAAATTTTTCAGAAATTCAGCGGCGTAAAGTATATGACCTCATTAGACCTAACTGCAGGATATTGGCAAGTTCCGTTAGCGGTGAACAGTCGAAAATACACAGCTTTCTTATTCAATGGAAAAAACTATCAATTCAAACTGTTACCGTTCGGGCTTAACACCAGCGTGGTCAGCTTCATTAAATGCTTAGACGAGATATTACAACCAAAAAATTTGGACTTTTTAACAATTTACGTAGATGACATACTGATAGCGTCAAGAACTTTTGAAGAGCACCTAGAGCATATAGAGTATGTTTTGAATAAATTGTATCAAGAGGGGTTGACAGTAAATTGGGAAAAGTCAAGTTTTTTGCAGAAAGAAATACATTTTTTGGGGTTTATCATTACACCGGAAGGCATACGAGCGAACCCAGATAAGGCAGAATCTATTTTGAAATTCCCTGAACCAAAAAGCATCAAACAATTGCAGAGTTTTTTAGGTTTATGTAATTTCTATCGAAAATTCCAGCGTAACTATGCACACATAACAGTAAAACTAAGTAAAGTATTACAAAAAGGTAAACAGTGGAAATGGGGCAAAACTGAGAGGGAAGCTTTTAACGAGATAAAAGGGAAGTTTGTAAACATGGCGATGATGAATCACCCTAATTTTGAACAAAAATTTTACTTGCAGACGGACGCTAGCAACGTCACCCTAGGTGCGGAACTTTACCAGGAGGATGAAGACAAGGAGCACAACACCATCGCTTTTGCCAGCCGGACCTTGCTCGCTGCCGAACGGAATTATACAACCACCGAGAAGGAACTGTTAAGTATTGTTTTTGCAGTGAAGAAATTCCGTACCTACATGCTAGGGAGTCGTACTATCATTAGAACAGATCACAAGGCACTATCCTTCTTGAACACCTGCAAGCTCACTCACAGCTGACTAACAAGGTGGGTACTAGCTCTACAAGAATATAATTTCTCATGGGAATACATAAAAGGCGTAGAAACAGGGTACCTGACCGGGTAGATTCAGAGGGGAATAGAACGGGTAGAGATGTAAAAGAGATAGAAATTTATAGGTTATCGAGGGAAGATCGACTTTTTGGGGACGAGTTAAAAGACATCAACAAAATGCAAAGATCAGACGTTAAGTTAAATAAATCATATCAAGTTTATAATCCGACTTCGATCATTCTGTATATAGCCAATATTTTCAAATCTATCAAGGGAGTTTATTCAAAAAAGTAGAGGGGAGTGAAAGGGATTGGAGGTTAGTTATACCAGAGGGGTTGGTAGACAAAATAATATGGGACTGTCATATTCGGTATGGGCATGTATGTACTGAGAGAATCGTGTTTATTTTAAAATATGGAACGGAGAGTTAAAACATTATGGGGTTGCGATTTATGCCAGAAGTCAAAAGTGGCTAATTACCGATTGGAGGGAGAAATTGTTACGGTCTATTTCTTTTTACCCCCCCTTATAATTAACTTTTACTTACCTTTTACTTCACTCGCCCTGACTTACAAAAAACAGAAGATTCCCAACTTATAGGTCGCCACCAATATTTTTAAACAAAGGACAAATATGGAAACCTTAATACATTTTCCCCTTATTTACTCTTAATTACTTACCAGGTTCGTTTAGGCGAGATTTTCCATACAGGACAGGTTATGTTAAACGGGCGTAATAACTTACTCTCTACACATGGTTATCATCATACAAACTCTGAATTTATTTTAAGTCAAATAATTATTGATTATTATTTTTATAGTAATAATACAAACCTGATGAACATCAACAATATTCTGACACAAATTATATTATAGCCAACCAGTCTTTGATTATTTTCCCCTTTTTGTTTACACACTCACTCTCTCACACTCTTTAATTACCCCACTGTTTGAGATCTCAATCTTTATGGGTGTACACCTTTTATTGACACAAGTAAATGATGGATTAATATTAAATTGATTATTTTCACTGTTATTTATCAACACGTGGTCACATATTACGTAGTAAGACTGCGTTTTACTCCGACACCAAAGTTCACGTTACATTCCACACTTTACTAGATAGGCCGATTATAATATTTTCGGCCTATCCTGCACCCGAGGCCACCGTTTTACTTAACTAACTGTATGCTGCTTCCTGCTGCTGTCTGATGTTATTACTCTGGTGACAATCTGCATACTGTGATTCACAAGGGAGACTGCTGCTGGGGCTATTACGTAATATGTCTAGTCTGGCTGTCTAGACATCAGTTGTTTATGCTAACAATGTATGTGTTGCTGGTTACAAAGGGGCACCTCACAGGTGGATACTGACAATTAAAAATTAAAACTGGATTGAAATTGAAACTGGGGTAGCACACAATTCTGTACCGTTACAAAATGAAATATATTAAAGTAGAAAAACCTTTTGATTTAGTTGCGGTGGATTTGTTCGGCCCACTACCAAAGGGTAGGGGAGGGGTATGTACATTTTTGTAGTATTAGACACGTTCACTAAATTCGTAAAGCTGTATAGAGTCAAGAGGGCAACGAGTAGTTTTAAGTGAAAAAATAACGAAGGATTATATGATCAACACTGGGAAACCTAAAGTAATACTCTCTGATCATAGGCCCCAATTCATTAGTTGTAATAGGACAGAAGGGGGGGTTCCTTTTATTAATTTCTATATTGAAAAGTGACATCGCAAATTCCCATGCCGACTTGTACAATGAACTACAGCAGAGCTTTTTAATCATACGTTAGTCTGGAACGGTGTGCGCGGTACAAAAAAATCCGAGTATTGTCACGTGTAGAATGTGAGTCCACCCGCACGAGCGCCTCACCTGCGTCGCACAAGCAAAAAGGACGCCGTAACAAAAAATGGCTAAGCCGAAAGATTTCTTGCCATGTGCTATGGAGACGAAGGAAATGGTGAGCCACAGCCTGTGGTATCACCACAGAACAGCGTCGACGATCGAAAAGAACCAATGAACTGTCTGAACGTCATTGTATTTCCGCCAACATCATGTAGGCGGTGAAAACGGAAATGCTCGCCAGCTTTTGTAGCGAGCGTCACTTCTCACCAAGTAATGAGACCGGCCGGTCGGGTGTGCGGAAGTCACTAAAGTAATTCGAATCAAATTACAATTAAGATGTGTGGAAACCAAACAAAAGACTAAATGTGTAATTCGGTGTGAACAAGAACGAATCGTAATGAGTGGCGGAAGGTTAAAATGAACAAACTGCAGCGGAACAGTGCGTGAGACGTTGCATAACCCTTGGAATCCTGGCCAGGATGAGTACACTGTATTACTACCTACTATAATATAATCACTAAAGGAAATAACTTTCCAAAATAAATTCATTGTTTAACAAAATCTAAAAAATGGGGTAATTGGAATGTGTGGGTGTGTGCGATAACAAAGAATTGGTTCGTCCTAAATTATAGAATACATAATTTAATAATTAAGATTTTATAAGAAGTAAAATATATATTGTTTGTATTAGTAGTAGTTGCGTGGCGCAGAGGTCGTCACTATGTATCATGTAGTATGATAACAAGAATGGGGTTATAACAGTAGATTAAAAAAAAAAAAGAAAATGTCATGCTAAAGAGAATAAAGTAATATTTTATTTGAACTTATAAATACGTAATTGTTAATTGCATTTACCTGTTTTTCTCTGCTAAGTACATCAGACGACACCTTGGTCAATTACCAATAAAGGTAGGTAATACAAATTTTCAATATTTTAAACCTTTAATTAACTCGTAATACTTCAAATGGCGCCAGAACAGGGACATTGTAAATTAAAATCAAATTGAATTAATTTACAACCTGGTCAAAATGGCAGAGAAAAACAAGAATGCAAATTTGTGTGAAAGTGTAGAGGAGGAGTCAATTTTAAATGTTATGCAAGACAATTTAATATCGACGAACGAAAATATTGATGAGAGCGTACATGCAGAAATACCGAATGTAAATAAAACGGTTGAAGGTGAATGTAGTAGTAAGAGCCATAATGTAGATATATTTAAGCAATTAACAATGATTATGGAAATGATGTCAGGAATAAAAACTGAAATCAAATCAGAGATAAACGCAAATAGCGTAGAAATGAAAGAAATGAATAATAAGTTTGATAAGAATAACGATAGTTTAAACACGAGTTTGAATGAGTTAGTCAGAAAATAATAATTTCAAATCTGAAATCACATCAGAGATAACTGTAGTAAATAATAAACTTACAGACTTAAATAACGAGTTTGCGAACATAAGAAGCGAACTAAAAATGAGGGATGTGAATATGAACAGACGATTAGAAATATGAATGAGACTATGGCTGAAATGAAAGGTGAGATAACGATAAATATAAATAAAATACAAGACGAAGTAAACGAAAGTAGAACTTTGAAAGAGGAGGTAGAAAATGATACAGTTACAGGTGAGTATAACGAAAATAAAAATAATGAAGGTACAAGTACTAAGGTAAGTGACGAATTTAAAACTAGTGGTAATCATGATGATATAGTTAAAAATGTGGTGTTAGAAGATAAAATAAATAATAATAGTGGCAATGGAGTTTTGATGGAAATACAAAGTGATTATGAGAGTGAGAGAGTAGAAATTAGTATTTGTAAATTAGAGAGAGAATATGAAGAGAATTATTTTGTGAGTATAGGGCACAGGGTAGATTTTCCCCAGTTTTATTGTAAACCTAGATGGGTACAAATGTTTTTGAAGTACAAGAGTCCCTTGCAGGAAAACAATGTGTTTTCAAATAGGTCTTTAATTTTTAGTAGGCGTTTTTATGATGTAATACCCTCTGTACGGAATGACAGCAAAAGTATGAATTGGTGTTATGGTGACAGATATGTTGATAAGAAGGTAGAGTTATTTAAGGTTAGTAGAGGTTATGACGAATTAATAAAGAGGTTAAATATGGAAAGAGTTAGTGATAATAAGTACTTACCTTGTGAAATAGTTAGTACAGCAAATGATGATAAGGTTGATGATGTTGATTACTTACCTTGTGACGAGACTGGGGCAACAGTAGATAATAATAATGATGAAATTGTGATTGACATAACAATGACAGATCATACTAAAGGTGACTGGACTATACTCGGTGATAATGAATTATATGATTTAATAACATGGAATAGTCCTGTTGGTATTGTGGAGGAATATAAAAATTTGGATAATCTTTATATTAATAAAAATGATATAATGAGTTTAATAAAAAATGAACTGTGTAAACGTAAAACCAGGTTATTGTACGATGATGGGGGGTAAAACAATTAATGTTCATAGCATCTAACTATGTAATTAATGGTTTTGAATTGGATTGTTTTATAAAATGAGGTGTGGTAAACAGAAAAATAATGTCAAAGAATTGTAAATAGATTCATAGTGAAATTAATTGTGTTTGTGTTGTAGAACAGATTTTATGTAAACAACGTGTGCATGTAGTAGAAATTGATTTAATAATAATAATATTATTATTTTAGTAGACTAAATAAATAATGAGAGTTTGTAATAAATGAATTGTAATTGTTTTGGAGTAAGGTAATTAAAATATATATCACTATAGTATTGACGACTAGGAACACTAAGTTTTTTATAAGTAAAAACGTAAAGTTTTACCTTACAGCCTAAACCGGCTTTCACCTTTAGAAGGCTTTATCAGAGGCTGCCATAGGTAGCGTTGTCCGTCTTGTTGTTGGCGACGGGATAGTTTTTCGAAAGATCGAAGCTGTGTGTGTGTGGTGAGATGTGTTCGAATAATGCGTGCGATTTGAATTGTGTCTGTTCGTTTAGGATGTCGTTTTTATTTGTTTTTGTGTGTTTGTATATTTCTAATTGTTCTAGAATGTCTAGTTTTCGGCCTTTTGTGTGTACGTGTAGAATATTCATGTTATTGTCGATGTTTTTATATGTGTGGTTTGCTTCAATGAGGTGGTTTGCAAAGGTAGATTCTGTAGTGGTGTGGAGTGCTTTTGTGTGTTTAATGTATCTCTGTTTGAAGCTACGCCCTGTCTGGCCTATGTAGAATTTATTGCAATTTGAGCAATTTAGCTTGTATACACCGGGTAGATCGAATTTGTTTTGTGCTTTGGGCATGGGTTTTGATAGTGTGTGCCCAAAGCACAAAACAAATTCGATCTACCCGGTGTATACAAGCTAAATTGCTCAAATTGCAATAAATTCTACATAGGCCAGACAGGACGTAGCTTCAAACAGAGATACATTGAACACACAAAAGCACTCCACACCACTACAGAATCTACCTTTGCAAACCACCTCATTGAAGCAAACCACACATATAAAAACATCGACAATAACATGAACATTCTACACGTACACACAAAAGGCCGAAAACTAGACACTCTAGAACAATTAGAAATATACAAACACACAAAAACAAATAAAAATGACATCCTAAACGAACAGACACAATTCAAATCGCACGCATTATTTGAACACATCTCACCACACACACACACAGCTTCGATCTTTCGAAAAACTATCCCGTCGCCAACAACAAGACGGACAATGCTACCTATGGCAGCCTCTGATGAAGCCTTCTAAAGGTGAAAGCCGGTTTAGGCTGTAAGGTAAAACTTTACGTTTTTACTTATAAAAACTTAAGTGTTCCGAGTCGTCAATACTATAGTGATATTTAGTTAAGTAACGGACATGTCATGGACAACGAAATCCAAGAATTAAAATATGTTAGGTTTTAAATAATTGATTGGATTAAATAATTTGAGATGTATTAATTAATTAATTTAAATGTTATATAAAGAGATTTTGATGATGAATTTAAATTATTTTTATGACATTTGAACTTAATAATAAACAGTAATTGAATAAATGTAAAATGTATTTAGTTGTGGAATCATATGATTGTTTTGTTTCAGAAGATACATGGAGTTATGTACATTGATTGGTGGTGAGAAATGATTATATTTTTGTGTTTATGCAAGTAGGTAATCATGTTGTATCCGAGTATATGAGTGATGTAATGTAAGTATGAAGTTTATAATGCAATTTAAACCAAATAAAATGTTTGATGTTTGAATGGTAAAGTGTATATGAGGCTCAGAGATTTTAAATTAAATAAGAATATAACCAAACATATAATGGTTTACCATCTGTGAATTGCAGTAGCAGTGTCAGTGTAAACCTTGTACGTCTTTTTAGTAGTTTCCCCAACTTTCGGGCAGTAACGGCTTCACCGAACCCTGACCGTGGATTTATAATGTAAATATAACCACTAAATTGGTGAACTTAGAAATTAACCGGGGGTAAGACAGGGGAATCTACTTACTATGGAACAGTGGCTATCATCGCAGGAGGTGGTAGTGCCGTGATAAGGGTGTGTGAATCATTATAGTAGGATTACTGGTGTCCTCGGACATCAGTAATACTGAATTTTTTATATAACGCTGAAGCAAGAACGGGGTAGGCAGCGTCTACCCCTAACAAACTTCTGTTCTTGTGGAAGCAACTGGGCGCCACAGTCCAGTGGGGGGTCATAGTGTGTGTGGTAAGGAGGTTGCTCAGGGGAGTAACGAATTCAATTCTTGAATGGACATAAACTAAATGAGCTAATAAGCTAATTAAATGATGTTATTTTGATTCAGGAGATATTACAGTAGACATTTTGTACGAAAGTAATTAATTTACATGTGTACAATGTATGATAATTAACTCTTACAAAGTAAGAATTAAGATATTACAAAGTAATAATTTACTCTGTATGATAATTTTATAAATGACTTTGCTGATGGAAATGATTAATTCAAGGATAGTAGATATTTGTTATGTTTTGTTTAGTAGGATTCATTATGTTTTATAATGTTGTACTATGTTAGAGTGTAAGAATTATAAACATATGTTATGTATTTTACATGGTATAATTTTGTGTAGTGTATCTAGGGTAAGGTCATTCACCTGACCCTGAGAGATCAGCTGATGACTGATGTAGAGCCATGATATGTTTCTCGTAATTGACTCATGGATTTTTTTGATTAATTAAGTAAATAATTTTGTTGTTTTTGGAAATTTTGGAAATTGATAAAAGAAATATTTTGAAAATTAAAGTTTTTTTGAAAAAAAAAAAATTCTACTCTTGGCAGTAAAGAATTTTATGTTCAATATAAGTAGAGAAGAGGTCAGCTGATTCATGATGTGTATTTTATGTTATCTTTGTAATCAAGTGTAGCTATTTCTGAATGTATGGTGGAAATAAGTTGTTTATTTTATTTGCTTATTATGATTGTGAGCATGTAGTTAGTAAGCGTAGATATAAAATAAATTCATTTGAAGAATTTTGAAATTAAAAAAAAAAAAATTTTTTTTGTTTGATTGGAATATTGATGGAAAATTATATTTGAAGAAAGGATAAAATTTTAATTCACGTTAATAAATGATGTAGAGTTCAAGAGTTTATGCCGATGTCCCTGGATGGTCATACTCTGTTTACACTGCTGTTAAGAATATATAAATATAACCAACTGTTTTATGTATGTATTAGAATTAAAAACAAGAACCAATGCTTTGCCTAAGGCAAACCAATACAATTAAGGGGAGACGCATCAGTGGAAGATATGGAAAATTAATAGAACCATTTATGAAATGTGTTGACGGAATGTATAAGAGTCAGTTGGTACTGTGGAACGTACCTGTTCTGGCCGGCGTGTCGGAACAGCGACGTCTCGTGTCTGTTCGGCTTTGTGGTGTTGGGATTCTCAGGTAGAAAGTCCAACAAAGTCGGATAGATACGTCCATAGCCGGTTGACTTGGGGGGTGGATAAACCCATAGTGATTTTAATGAGAACTAAAGGGGGGTAATGGTTCCATATCGACACTGGTACTTTTAGAACAGGCAATGAGAAATTTTATGCTTTAGGGCATGAAACCTCTCATTGGGGGGGGGTATTGTAATAGGACAGAAAGGGGGGATTCCTTTTATTAATTTCTATATTGAAAAGTGACATCGCAAATTCCCATGCCGACTTGCACAAAGAACTACAGCAGAGCTTTTTAATCATACGTTAGTCTGGAACGGTGTGCGCGGTACAAAAGAATCCGAGAATTGTCACGTGTGGAATGTGAGTCCACCCGCACGAGCGCCTCACCTGCGTCGCACAAGCGAAAAGGATTGTAACAAAAAATGGCTAAGCCGAAAGATTTCTTGCCATGTGCTATGGAGACGAAGGAAATGGTGAGCCACAGCCTGTGGTATCACCACAGAACAGCATCAACGATCGAAAAGAACCAATGAACTGTCTGAACATCATTGTATTTCCGCCAACATCATGTTGGCGGTGAAAACAGAAATGCTCGCCAGCTTTTGTAGCGAGCGTCACTTCTCACCAAGTAATGAGACCGGTCGGTCGGGTGTGCGGAAGTCACTAAAGTAATTCGAATCAAATTACAATTAAGATGTGTGGAAACCAAACAAAAGACTAAATGTGTAATTTGGTGTGAACAAGAACGAATCGTAATGAGTGGCGGAAGGTTAAAATGAACAAACTGCAGCGGAACAGTGCGTGAGACGTTGCATAACCCGTGGAATCCTGGCCAGGATGAGTACACTGTATTACTACCTACTATAATATAATCACTAAAGGAAATAACTTTCCAAAATAAATTCATTGTTTAACAAAATCTAAAAAATGGGGTAATTGGAATGTGTGGGTGTGTGCGATAACAAAGAATTGGTTCGTCCTAAATTATAGAATACATAATTTAATAATTAAGATTTTATAAGAAGTAAAATATATATTGTTTGTATTAGTAGTAGTTGCGTGGCACAGAGGTCGTCACTATGTATCATGTAGTACGATAACAAGAATGGGGTTATAACAGTAGATTAAAAAAAAAAAAAAAAAAAAAAAAGTCATGCTAAAGAGAATAAAGTAATATTTTATTTGAACTTATAAATACGTAATTGTTAATTGCATTTATCTGTTTTTCTCTGCTAAGTACACCTGACGACACCTTGGTCAATTACCAATAAAGGCAGGTAATACAAATTTTCAATATTTTAATATTTTAAACCTTTAATTAACTCGTAATACTTCATAGTGGGACTTGGTGACAAACACTGGGTTGGGAAGGAATTATACCTAAACACACAGCGGTATATCATCCCCAGTCAAACCAAGCTGAAAGGGTCATGCGCGAATTAGGGAGGATTTTTCGGGCGTGCTGCCATACTAAACACAGTGAATGGCCAACATATGTGAATAAAATCGAAAACTGGTTAAATTGTACCATGCATGAGTCAACCGGGTTTACGCCATATGAGTTAGTTAAGGGGACACGCCCACCGAGAATTCTGGAACAGCTGTTTAACTATCCACCTGAGAGTAATACCAGAGGTCTGGACATAAAACTGAAACTCGCTAATGAGAACTTATTAACTAAGGGGGAAAGAAGGAAGCGACGTCATGATGCTGCAGGTAAATGTACTAGATATGACATAGGGCAGTTGGTGTTGGTGAGGCGGCATGATTTGTCCAACGCACAGGACAAAGAAATTAAGAAATTCTTTTTGCTATATGAAGGACCGTACGAAGTAATTGAAATTAAAATGGATAATGCATACGTTTTACGAAATCAAGTGACGCGGGAGATAGTGGGTACCCATAACGCCACAAATTAAAAAAAGTATTGGTCAAAATAAAATAACAAAATAAATCATGTAATTGTATATAAAAATTTAATGTTTTCAGAAGGGACCTTCCCCCATTTTCGGGCAGCCACGGTCTCACCAGCCCTGGTCGTGGACTTTGGACACATAGGGACGGACCATGGTTGTAGCCACCTCCCATTGAGGTGGGACAAGGATGGTCTTTCCCTACCAAATTGGTAGAAACTAGAAATTTTACATAATTCAAATAACGGGGAGGGGGACCCCTAAAGTCCGTGGTTAAAAAATTATGAAGAGATGCATAAATTGGCACATCCCACGGACCAACGGTTGCCTTAATTCTAAATTACAAAACATTAAGGTAATCTTCAAGTTAATTCACAGGTGTTATTTGCGGGTTGTAAACTCAACCCTTAATAGGTAGGTAGTGGAGAAGTTTTGTGGCTGAGGTAACAAACCGAAATAATAAATTTTCGTATAGTCTGACTGAATTATGGCCTATAGAGTGGGGTTGTAGACTGGCGGTTGGGGTTTGTTTTTAATTTCCGGAAAGGTGGGCAGGTAAGAGGAATTAAGGGCTGCCAGTAGGGGTTGTTGTTCACACTCATTGAGGTATGGGTTCTGCTCGTTTTCAATCGCATCTCTGTAGAAAATGATTCTGTACATATAAAATATGACCTATTCACGGGTAATTAAAGAAAAATAATTTGTGGAAAAATTCTAAAATAAAACAATCATGTAACCTAAGGGTTAAATTATTATTTTGTGGTACCTGCTATGTTAGGTCATGAGTAGAGATAATTGGGGTTAGAATGTGATTAGGGAGGAATTTAAGGAAAGATTTGAACCAAACGAAGTGATGCTTGTAAACTTTATTGAAATGCCAAGACGAAACTAAACATATTACTAGAATCATTTTGAATAAAATGTAATTAAAGTAACTGAAACTGTTTTGAACATATGAGGTAATGAAATTAAATTTGAGTTGGCCTCGGATTAACGTAAAAATGTGAATTTTAGTAATGTGTTTAAATTTATTTTGATTTGAATTTTGATTGTAATTGTAAAAGAAATGATAATTGATTAAAACGTAATGATTGAATATTTATATAAATTAAAAAATTGAAGGAAATATTAGTAATTAGTATTAGATTAACATGTAATCAAAAATGTGTAGGCTGAGTTAGTGTTTGCAAAACAAGATGTGCATACAACTGATGATGTAAACAGGTATAAATAATAAACCTGTATTGTATGTGTAACTGTAGATTCCCCACCTAAGTGCGGTCATGACCTCACCGGATCATGACCGTGAAAGTAGTCAATTATAGCAAATCATAAATTTCAATTGTTATAACCGGCTTGGGGTTTGTTTTTGTTTTGTTAACCCGGTGGTTTGTTAAAATTAGTTGGGGGGGTTATTTTTAGGGGATTCTACCAAATTTTGGAACAGGGCTATTTTCACCCATATAGGGGTGGTAGTCCATTAGGGGCGTATTCATCATGAATAGTAAGTTGATAATACTGAATTTTTATTGTAATGCCGAAGCAAGGATGGGGTGGAATAAAAAAAAAAGTCCACCCCTCCGCATCAGTCCTTGTGGAAGCAACTGGGCGCTACAGTCCAGGGGGGGATCATAGTGAGTGTGGATGGGGGGTGACCAAGTTACAGGCCATGAGGGAGATGTGGTTTACGGCTAGGATGAGGCCGGCGATGATCAATACGCATAGTGCAGAACACAGTAAATTGTAACGGGCATCAGGGGTTAAGGGATTAGGGGGTAAAAAAAAAAACTGCATTAGGAGTTGAGGATAAGGCATTCTTGAGGGTGTAAGCTGTATTTTATAGTTATGATTTACTTATATTTTATGTAATCCATGTGTAATTTTGTGGGGAATAATGTTTTGTCAAGGGGAAAAAAGTACCAATGTTTAATTTGTATGGAATTTATATGCATTAGATGTAAGTATACAGTAAGTTTATACTGCTATGTAGACATTGTAAGCTACCGGTTTATTTGAAACCAATGGAAAATGTGTAAATCTTGGTAATCAATGTAGTCAAATTAATTTGAGGTAATCAGGAACATTCAAAGGGGAAATATTTGTTTTATTGTTGTATTATGTTTAAGAGTGCACCATAAAGGGTTGTTGTATATTAACAACTCAGATCAAAAACCAGTACTTTGAAACTAAATCGAACCAGTAGTACTTTGCTAACAATGAACCAGTACGACTAAGAGGAAACAAATCAGTTGGGGATATGGAATGATGGAAGGCCATTTGCTGATATACTAATTGAATTTTACAGAGTTTGGTGATACTGTGGCGGGTGCCTATCTGATTTTATGGTGTTGGGATCTCGAGCAGAGAAGTCCAGTAAGGTCGGATGGGTGCAGCCACAGCCACCGGACTAGGGGGGTAAGTACCCATGATTTTAGTAAAGAACTAAGGGGGGTTGCGGCGCCATATCTTCACTGATCCTTTTAGGTTTAGGCAATGAGAGTTTTTATGCTACGGTGTAAAACCTCTCATTGGGGGGGGGGGTATTGTAACGGGACATATCTGGGACGGGGAAAAATTTTAATAATTGAAAATAATTTTAAAGCAGTCAGTGTTCACCTTTGGGGTACCTCGTTATAACCAACTACCTACAATATTATTACAAAACCCTACGTCTGTGTTTTGTCTCTGGAGCCAGATAGTCCAGACATATTACGTAACTACATACAGTTCATGCCACCCCGTGAATCACGGAAAACCAAAAGTCAACGTGCGGATTTCACCAGGCGGCAAAATGTTGCAGAATTCGTTGGCTTAGCTTCTAGAACTTTTTAAAACCACCAATCAGGGCTTGAATTGATGATCACGTGACTAGCCTCAAGCCCCTAGTACTGCACCCTAACGCAGATTAAGAGTCAGTCAACTCGTAGCTTTTGACAGCGCGGTCGCAAAAGAAAAAACAAAAACAAATATGAATGCTTGAGCAAGTATATCGCCGGCCGGCTAAATAACGACTATTATTTTAATTCAAAACAACTGTGCAGTGCGAGTTAAGGAACGATAAAGATATTGGTGAGTGACTATAAAATCAGAAAATTCGCAGTGTGTTAAATGAAGACCGTGGTGAAACAACAATATGAACACTGGACGGATGGGTAACTGTACTGAACAATTCATTAAAAAATAAATAAAGAATTTTACTTAAAGCATAAGTCCCATTTACAAGGTCATTTCAAAATTCAAATACTTTGGGAAATGAGATCTCAGTAAGGGGTATGAATCTGTTATTGTAAAAGAGAGAGTGCGAATGCAGAGTACTGGTTCAGTAATTATATAAATCACTTGTAATGGTAGTTGTAAGAATTGTTTATTTTGTCAATTTTTTAATAGACGTAGTCGTTGATCAGAAACGCTGAGAATACCAATGTAGAATATAATGTAAAATTTTTGTAATAAACTAAAATAATTCGTTTTAGTCAGCACAAACTGTATTACTATTATTTCGCACTTAAACCCAAGTAATCCTTCTGCAACTTGTTCGTCTGTAGAACCCTGGATTGGAACCCGAAGGTAAGAGAAAAACTAAGTTTTTATAAATTTAATAAAGCTTATTATTCACTATAAAAAAAACGTACAGTTTCAATGACTCCAGAATAGGGACTCGATATTATTAATATTACTAATTGAACAGTTTCAGCTGGTTTGTGTAAGCTAGTTTTATAAGTACTTCGAGATAATATAGCTGTCATTTTATGCGCATAAATAATCAATGTTTTATATTTTACATATCTATCAAAAAAGATACCAATTTTATTAAATACTGTTTCTAAGATTATATTTATCAAAGTATGTAATCATTTAGTCGGTAATCACTATATATTTTGTCGGTGAAATAGTACTAAATTTGAGAAAGGGAGGGGGAATATTTTGTTCACGGCAGGATTGAAACGATGTTAAATGGGTTTTTCTTTTGTTGTGTTAAAAAATGAATTTAAATAAAAGAATAAGACAAGTATGAAGGTAATCCATCTGTGTTTTCTTGAATAACCAATTCTGTTCTCCAGTTCGCCTATCCGAACCCTGGTGAGTACAATTTTTTTGTATAATTGACAGCAATGCAAGATGGCGTCCAAAGGAGTAGACACTAACAATTGATTATATGAAATTAAAGTAATAATTAAAGTTATATTACATTAGAACACGTGATTGTTAACCACGATGGAATACGGTTGAGTGCTGATAAAAAATACTATGTAACAAATTTTAAAATAAGGAACCAAACTCAGAAGAATGAATAACCAAACAGAAAAATAATGAAGTCATTAAAATAAGTCATCTAACCCAACATGAACGACTACCAGTGAAGTTAACGAAAATATAAAGTGATTAACAAGAAGGAAGCCTAAATTAAAATTAACTAAGGAACTGTATGTATTCTACAAAAACTTAACCAACCAATTCTTGTAATCCAATTACGAATAATCACCAGCAACACCAACAACTCACACCACATTAATAACTGATATAACATTTTATAAAAGAAAAAAGAACAGAACATAAGAAATTGTGAACACTAAGTGACAATATTTTATTAATATACATTGGGAACCAATTTAATCTAACCACAACTGGCAACACATCGGCCATGATTATGACGTCACTCAACAACCAGCATGCATTGCGCACATAACGAAACGAAATATTACCGGCCATACTGTTCAAACATTAATAGTTATTTATAATATTATGTTAGATAATAAGTATTAACCTATTTCCATTGTAATGTACTCTTTATTTATTTTTTATTAATTAATTGAACCTTGCGTAGCAGCCAAAAGAACGTTTATATACTTAATTCATTTGACAATTGACCCTGAGATAAGAATCAATCATTGCTAATGTTAATATCAAAATAACAATTTTTACTAAACCTGAATAAAAATTTCAAAGATTAAACATTATTATTCCCAATTTCATTTCCATGTGTTTTATTTCTCGAACGTAAGGTATAATTAAAATTTGTTCTATACACATGAAGATCAAGAAGACATCTGAGAGTTGTAAAAAGAACAAAAATTACGAAACCGAAATTAACCTCAACGAATACGTTTGAGATGTAAATCGAACATATTCATTAAGAGATTGTTTTGGGACGATACAACCGCTACATTCAAACAGCTGAAGCAGACGAGCTAAGAATTCTCTTCAGTTAATTCTAGAATTAACCAATACATGAGGAATAAACACGCAATCGATAGTATCAACTGACAAAAACAGATACACTTAGAGCAGAAGTATTTATTACAACACAGTTTTATTACATATTAACATTATTAATAATACCAGTATACAGGTAGTATTACAATATATTTAAATACAATATAAATAAAACTAATATAGGCCTAAATAAATTAAATTAATATGGGGTGTAATATGGCACATAAGTATTAATAATGATGTAAGCCGTGTATATAGAAAAGTTATAAGAAATTAAAAATTATTAGTAACTATTTTTCTATTCATAGTAGCCTCTGTCAGAGCCTGCTGACCAAGTAGAAACAGGCTTGTTTCAAGTCTGAACAGGCAGCTCTACAGTAGCTAGCTTATCTACAGTATCTTTGCTCATTTGATCAGTCTGTTTCTGATGATTCTTGATGAAACAGTGGTGTACTCAACTTACAGTATTACTTCCTATAAGCTTGTGTCTGTGTGTTGTTTTTTATTTATTATTTTTTCATTTATTAAAATGTAAGTACTGTAAATGTTTACCTAAATATATTTGAACATTAAACTATAAGAAATATTTAGTTATGCATTTTGGTGAACTTATTGGGTTTTTTATCAACTTCAGTGAAGTTAAACTGTTTGTGTCAGAAGGTATTTCATGTTTTTATTTATACTACTTAAATGGACATGGAAGATAAGTGCAGCATAGGGGAATTAACATTGACTGAATGTCACCAAACAAGTTATGTCAAAAATAAAGCTATAGAAATTTTAAGTAATTTATCTGAGGAAGAAATTAATTTAATTAAATTAAGAACTGAAAAAGAGATGAGTTGGCACAATTTGTCTTCATCATAAAGGTTTATTTTTAAAAAATATGAATTTCTACAAAAAAATGTGATCCTTACAAAAAACATAAGAAACCTATTACGAAAACACTAAGAGTAGTCACTGTGCAGCAAAGCAAGGCACAAAACAAAACCAAAAGGGATTTAAAGTAAAACCAGGAGAAAAATTATGTGCCTCTTGTCGTAAAACTTTATTAAAAACTCAAGGTAATGATGACGGTGATAATGAACATTTCGAGCAGTATGACAACCCAGAACTTAAAGAATAAATAATGCAGAGTTTGAAAATACATTTTTAGTGGTAAAAGGGCTAAGTCTAGATATAATTTTAGGTAATGATTTTCTACAGAGAAATAAAGCTGTCATAAATTTTAAAGAGAAAGTAGTAGAGTTAGATGGGGGTGATCGGTCGATCAGGGTTAATTTTGAACAGGTGTTAGACAAGGTTAGAGTAACGGGGGTAAAGATACTACAGAAGCGGGTAGGCGAGAGTGACACTGAAGCTAGAGTAAATTCATGTAGAGAGGGAAAGTATATTGAGAGTTTTGAAGGAGAGTTGAGTGAAAGTAGTGAAGAAGTGTGGGAAGAAAGGGCGGATAAATTTTGTAGTGAGGGTGAGGTGGTAAGGAGTGATCAACGTGCGTCGTTGTGGCAGGTGATTGAGCAGTTTCGAAGAGTGTTTGCCGAGATTCCGGGAAGGGCAAAAGGCTATGAATGTGTATTGCAAGTACGGAACACATACCTTTCATGCAGCGGAGTTATCCAGTGCCTTATTCCAAAAGAAGAGCGGTGCAAGAAGAGTTAGACCGAATGATGGAGGGAGGCATTATAGAAAGGTCAGTGTCACATTACTCAAATCCATTAGTAGTTGTCATAAAGAAGGATGGTAGGGTTAGATTATGTTTAGATGCTAGAAGGATTAACCAAATAATAATACCCGACCGTGAATCACCAGAATCTATAAATGAGATTTTCCAAAAGTTTAGTGGGGTGCGATACATGACTTCGCTAGATTTAACAGCAGGGTATTGGCAGGTGCCACTGGCAGAAGTAAGTAGAAAATATACAGCGTTCTTGTTTAATGGGAAGAATTACCAGTTTAAACGCTTACCATTTGGGTTAAATACTAGTGTAGCTAGTTTTATTAAATGTTTAGATCAGATTTTGAAACCAAAGGACTTAGACTTTTTAACAGTATATGTTGTGATGGTACAATCATGGTACATTTATAATTACTTTAAATATGGTAAATAGAACATAACTATTGTATTTTTCTATTTTGGTCATACTCAACCCAACCTTAAACACCCAATACGAGTATACAGTGAGTGGAGTGTATAATAATATTTGTCAGGATTTGAACCAATTCATAGCAAAAACTGTGAAACATCACAAAAAACAGTGTGCAGTTGTTGCGATAAGAGAGCCGAACCTTAATTACGTCAGAGGCTGAGAATGTGTTTACATCAACAACGATGCTGTCAACAGTTGTAACAAAGGAAATGTGACGTAGGTTCACCCCACCTCAGCAAAATCTAACAAGGACTCTTGGTCATTTCGTCTGCAGCAGTGATCAACGCCGGCCGGCAACCCGTTCACTCACGAGTGAATTTTAATTTTTTAGACCACCGTAGGTGGTTAATAAACAGTATAAATATATTAAATACAGTGCGCCAACTCCAAGATGTGACCGGGAAAAAATCGCCGAACTCGCGGTGCGCGAAGTTCGTACAAACCGAGAACGCACAACTACACGAAATGGGTGAGAACGTTCCTTTTGTACCTTAAATCCTTATTGTATTTCCAAGTATAAATTTTTATTTTAGAAATCATATATTTAAAATTTCAATTACCTAAAAGGAGCTCCAACATTAATAAAAATTTTGTACCATGAGAGTGAAAGAGAGAGAGATTGCGTGTGTGTTGTGTAATTCCTAAGTGCTGGGTTGAGCAACAATACATATAGTACTATATTATAATTAATAAGGATATAGTCACGTAAGTATATTTATTTGCATTAAGCTTTTGGAGGGGTTAGAGTTGGTTTCAAAACTGTTCTGTAAGAAGTAGATCAAATAAAAAGGGTATTTCATTGGTAAAAAGTATAACAGATGTTTTATTATTTCAAGCAATTTCCGTTCTTCATGACTTCGCGTAACGGATTCCTGGCCTATAATATATGTATACAAAGATGGCGCCCGAGTTTAGTAAACATAACCATAAGTGTAATATACAAAATATCGTACACATTTGCGCCCGACAGGGACTTATACGTCTGTAATCTTATTATTACATAAGATCACAGATGGTCGCCTGCGAACAGGGACATTATGTAGTATTATTTATATATATTATTACATAGTGTACGCCTAGAAAGAGAACGGAAAAAATTGCTTGAGGTAATAGACACTAAAAATTGTAATACGTAAACATAACCCAATAGTTAGGTTATACCATTGTATGCATGCGTGTATTGCAAAATTGCCAACATGAATACAAATGATAATATTACGTTAGAAATCAGTACAACTGATGTAAAGTTAACTAGTGAAATGGATGTACAAACACCTCAAACTAGTCAGACTGACGAGGCAAATACGCCTGTGTCTGCAGATATAACGAAAATCGATACATCCATTCCAACTATGTCAGTTAGCAAACTAGATGGTACTGCTGAAATGATGAAAATTCTATTAAATAAATTTGACAGTTTTGACAAAAAACTAGATGAGCAGAATAACGAAATTAAAGAAATTCAAAGTAGTTTTAAAATTAATTTCAATGAGATGAAAAATGAAATTCAATTAGGTCACGACAAACTGATTAAAAAATGGGACAAGCTCATCACAAAACTAGATGAGAATTTAAATTTGGTAGAAAGTCAATTAGAAAGTCAGAAAGTAAATGGTAGTACCCAGCAAAATGCTGTACTAGATAACAACATATTTAAAAATAATAATTCAAATAATGAATGTACAGATAACTCAAATATTACAAGTAGTAAGAATGTGGTGTTAAAAAAGGATAAAAATGATAATGAAAGTATTATGAATGAAAATGAAAGGTTTGAATTTATTGAGTCAGAAAGAAAGTTGAGAGAAAGTATTTTAGTACAAGGAGTGCAGGGGGTAGAATTTTCTTTTGATGTTGTGTTAGGGGGTGAAGACAAGTCTTCATGTAATTTTTATAAGGATAAGAATTTCTTCAGTTTATATTTGGGAGACGATAGGTCTACAAATAAAGTTTCATTATGTTTTTGTGTACCTAAAAAGTGGTGCACTTATGTTAGGGATAATTTTATGTTAGGGACCCCTGCATATTTGGAGAGAGAAAGTATAATTTGGTGTTATGGAGAGAAATGTATTAAGAGAGAAAGTATAGAGAGATATTGTGAGAGTAAGAGAGTAATAGAAATATTTAAAGTAAACAGAAATTACAGACAATTGTTAGAAAGGTTAGGGTTAGATGTGGTATATGAAAATGATGAATACTTACCTGATAATAACAATAAATTGGAAATAACAAGAAATGAGAATAAAGACATTAGGTACTTACCTGTGGTGGAATATTATGGGGATAATTATAGTATAAACCGATTAATGACATATGATACTGAGATAAACGGAACCCTACTTGATCGTGACTGGAAATATTTGTTTAATAACCGTTTCATAAAGGAGTACGAATATAATGTATCTAGTAATAAAATCTATTTATTAAATAAGAATTTATATAGACCTAAGATTCGTTTGTTGTTCAATGATGGTGGATAGACTGTTGTATTGTGAAATGAACATTAAATAATAATATGAAAAGTGGTATTGAATTGGACTGCTATGAACTGAGTTTGGTAAATAACAAGATAATGAGTTGGAGTGTATATTTTTCATTGTTTTATATGTATTTATCTATCCATGTATGTTTGATATGTATTATGTATTACAGGTACACCAGTATGTATTATTATATATTTTAATAACATGTTTAATAATAATATTTGTTTTTAAAAAACAATTGAATTCTTTAAGTAATTAGTCTTTATTAAATTGTAGTACAAAAGAAAATTGTACTAACTTAGTAACTTTATAAATTATGAATTATCATAGAAAGTTTTTATGAAATTAAATTATTAATTAATTTGTATTGAAGGTAATTACTGATGAATAATAATATTGTTTAAGTAAGAATATATATTTGAATTTTGAAAAGAGGTATTGTTATAAGTAGGTAAGAGAGGAATTTTATAAGAGAATTGTCAATGATTACAGTAAGTGTTTAAACAGGAATAGAGCCTGGGTATAGATAAATGCAGGTGAGTTATGCAATTAATGTAAATGGAGTTAGAAAGATAAGAATTTTTAAGAAAATACAAAGAGAATTATTAGATATTTAGGGACACAGTAGTTAGTGATTATTTGTAGAGAAGGTGTTTAAGTAAAGGTATAAACATATAATTATTGTTGATGAATTCTGTAGTGGGGGTGAGGTGATAAAGAGTAGCCAACCAATAGTGTTGTGGCAGGTATTAGCGTAGTTTAAGGGAGTGTTTGCCGAATATTTTGGAAGGGCAAAATAATATGAATGTATATAGCCAGTTAGGGAACACCCAACTCATTGCAAAGACGAGCGGTGCCATAGGATTTAAATGAAATTAGTAATGGTGTTTATAATTGAGATATTGGTGTCATTGATAGGTAAATTTGGTGGTCAATTAGAAGGTGAGTAAGATTATAATAAATAAAAAGTATAGTGAATATAGGAGTTATCCAGACTAAACAGTGATAGAATGTGAAAGGTTAGGTAGTTAGGTAGGTAGAAAATTCAGAGTAGAAAGGTAATGAAATAATAATATTATAAGAATATTAACAATGAATTTAAAATGTATTTTATTATTATAAATAAATAAATTGATGTCTAATTAGTAACTGCAATTGTAAATTTTTTAACTTAAAATGCAACTTAGAATATGCAAAACAAGATTAAAATGAATCAAGATTATTTAAGGTATTAATGTATCAATGTATTATGTATAAATGTATTATGTATTTATGTTATAAAAAAGTTTTTAACATGATGTTATAACATGGAAATAATGTGTAGAAAAAAAAAAAAAAATTTAACTGGCGCTGTTAATAATAACAATCAACCAGATTATTACCTGTTAATAATAATAATAATTTTTTAGTTTTATCATTCAATAAGAGTTATAAATAAATAAATATACCGATGTATCGATTCTTTTATAATTTGTTTTTCTCCAGGTTTGGGAGATATATAATGTGTAATTTTCCTATTTTCAATTAGATTTTAAATTTTATTATATCAATGTTTATGTTACAATTACAGTAATTGTAAAAGCAAGAAGATAAATATTATCGATAGTAATCGAAACCATTTATTAATTCAGGGTTTGTAATATGAAGAAGGGAAATTCTTTATAATTCTTGAGAAATATATATTTCTAATTCTTTTATAACTATATTAAGCCAACCCAGTGCTTATTGGCACAAACCAGCACTTAGCTAAGGGGAACCAGATCAGTTGAGGATGGAGTGATTTACTAAGCCACTATTTTAATATTTATTATGTATTGTTTCAGTGTTTGGTGATATGACAGCGGTCCTGAGCTGGCCAACGCGTCAGAGCAGGGACGTTAAGAGCCTAAGTGGCCTTATGGTGTTGGGATCTCGCAGGAGAAGTCCAGTAAGGTCATGTAGGTACGGTCATCATCACCAGACCGAGGGTGAGTTGTTATTTTCTTTTATATAAAATTGTAAGGGGGTTGTGGCGACTTATCCTGGCTGATCCCTTTAGGAAGTATGAAAGGGTCAATGAAAATTTTTGTGCTTCGACACACAATCTTTCATTGAGGGGGTTTTGTGATGGTACAATCATGGTACATTTATAATTACTTTAAATATGGTAAATAGAACATAACTATTGTATTTTTCTATTTTGGTCATACTCAACCCAACCTTAAACACCCAATACGAATATACAGTGAGTGGAGTGTATAATAATATTTGTCAGGATTTGAACCAATTCATAGCAAAAACTGTGAAACATCACAAAAAACAGTGTGCAGTTGTTGCGATAAGAGAGCCGAACCTTAATTACGTCAGAGGCTGAGAATGTGTTTACATCAACAACGATGCTGTCAACAGTTGTAACAAAGGAAATGTGACGTAGGTTCACCCCACCTCAGCAAAATCTAACAAGGACTCTTGGTCATTTCGTCTGCAGCAGTGATCAACGCCGGCCGGCAACCCGTTCACTCACGAGTGAATTTTAACTTTTTAGACCACCGTAGGTGGTTAATAAACAGTATAAATATATTAAATACAGTGCGCCAACTCCAAGATGTGACCGGGAAAAAATCGCCGAACTCGCGGTGCGCGAAGTTCGTACAAACCGAGAACGCACAACTACACGAAATGGGTGAGAACGTTCCTTTTGTACCTTAAATCCTTATTGTATTTCCAAGTATAAATTTTTATTTTAGAAATCATATATTTAAAATTTCAATTACCTAAAAGGAGCTCCAACATTAATAAAAATTTTGTACCATGAGAGTGAAAGAGAGAGAGATTGCGTGTGTGTTGTGTAATTCCTAAGTGCTGGGTTGAGCAACAATACATATAGTACTATATTATAATTAATAAGGATATAGTCACGTAAGTACATTTATTTGCATTAAGCTTTTGGAGGGGTTAGAGTTGGTTTCAAAACTGTTCTGTAAGAAGTAGATCAAATAAAAAGGGTATTTCATTGGTAAAAAGTATAACAGATGTTTTATTATTTCAAGCAATTTCCGTTCTTCATGACTTCGCGTAACGGATTCCTGGCCTATAATATATGTATACAAAGATGGCGCCCGAGTTTAGTAAACATAACCATAAGTGTAATATACAAAATATCGTACACATTTGCGCCCGACAGGGACTTATACGTCTGTAATCTTATTATTATATAAGATCACAATGTGGATGATATTTTAATTGCTTCTAGAACTTTTCAGGAACACTTGGAGCATTTGGAATATGTTTTAAATAAATTAGAAGGAGGACTCACCGTACATTGGGAGAAATCCACATTTTTGCAAACGGAAATAAATTTTTTAGGATTTATTATTACACAAGAGGGAATCTCTGCTAATCCAGATAAGGTGGACTCCATTATGCGCTTCCCTGAGCCAAAGAATATAAAACAACTACAGAGCTTTTTAGGAATTTGTAATTTCTACCGTAAGTTCCAGAAGAATTATGCGCACACAACAGCGAAACTAAGTGCAGTACTCCAAAAGAATAAAAAGTGGAGATGGGGAGAATTGGAACGCGATGCATTTAATGAAATTAAGAGAAAGTTTAGCCACATGATTATGATGAATCACCCTGATTTTAATAAAACCTTCTATTTACAGACAGATGCGAGCAACATAGCGTTAGGGGCGGAGCTCTACCAGGAAGACTGTGATAAGGAACATCTGACTATCGCCTTCGCCAGTAGGTCGCTTCTGCCTGCGGAGAAAAACTGCACAACCACAGAGAAAGAACTTTTAAGGATTGTGTTCGCCGTGGGGAAGTTCCGGACATACATACTGGGGAACAAAACTGTAATACAAACGGACCATAAGGCATTATCCTTTTTGAACACATGCAAGCTTGCTCACAGCCGTCTAACCAGGTGGGTACTTGTATTACAAGAGTACAATTTTGCGTGGGAATATATCAAGGGAACAGATAATAAAATACCTGACACTCTTTCCAGGGTAGATATGTAAAATAATAAGATGGGTAGAGATTTAAAGGAAATTGAGATTTTTCAAATAAGCCGTGAAGATAGAATTTTTGGGGAAGAGTTGCGAGACATCAGAACCATGCAAAGAGCAGATGGTAAGTCAAGTAAGATCATAAATAGTTTAGAGATTGAATTAGCGGGGTCAGAATACAATCAACATTTTCAGATCTATCAAGGGTTACTATTTAAGAAAGCAGAAGGGGGTGAGCGTGATTGGAGGTTAGTTGTGCCAGATGGGTTAGCAGATAAAATCATATGGGATTGTCATTTGAGATATGGTCATTTTGGGGCGAAAAAGTGTGTTAATGTTTTGAAAGAGTCATGTGTTTTTAAGAATATGGAAAGGTGGGTTAGGAAGTTGTTAAGGGGTTGTGATTTGTGTCAGAAGTCAAAAGTAGTGAACTATAGGGTTGAAGGGGAGATGAACTTTATAAAAGTAGAAAGGCCATTTGATTTAGTTGCGGTAGATTTGTATGGACCATTGCTGAAGGGCAGAGGCGGAGTTATGTATATTTTTGTGATGTTAGACACTTTTTCTAAATATGTAAAGTTATATAGTGTGAAGAGAGCTACCAGTCATGTGCTGAGTGAGAAGGTGACGAAAGATTATATGATCAATATGGGTAAGCCAAAGGTGATTTTATCGGACCATGGGGCACAGTTCATCAGTGGAAGATGGCGCCAGACCCTTGGATGGGAAGGAATCATCCCGAAGGACACGGCAGTCTACCATCCTCAGTCCAACCAGGCGGTGCGTGTCATGAGAGAGATAGGCAGGATTTTTACAGCCTATTGTCACGCCAAACACAGCGAGTGGCCGTTATATGTAAAAAGGGTAGAAAATTGGCTGAACAGTACCACCCACGAGTCCACAGGATATACACCTCACGAGTTAATTAAGGGAACACGCCCCCCGAGGATTTTAGAACAGTTGTTCGACTACCCACCTGAGAGCGAGCAAACGGATGTGAGTATTAAAATAAGGTTGGCTAATGAAAATTTATTAAGTAAAGGTGAACGACGCAAACGTAGACACGATGCAAAAGGCAAGTGGATGAAGTATGAAGTAGGACATTGTAACGGGACAAACTGTTGGGTTTTATTTTATTCGTTAATAATTGTAAAAAGTAGCAGCCACTCAGGCTGAACAACGTTTTGATCACAAACGCATGACATTGTTGAACACCTTGCGGTCCCCCTCGTACCAGGCCGAGCGAGGTACAAAAGCAATTAAAAGCGTCTGGGAATGTGAATGGTCAAAAGGGGTGCGAATTCATACACATTCAAGCCAACGGTCACACGATAGAAAGCACGTTTAAAGAATTCTTTCCCACCAGGTGCTAGATGACGTAAGCTCCTCGAGATGCACTCCACCAATCCCAACGCAAGTTGCCACACACTGAGGATCTGTGGCCATGTTGAAAATCTTGAGTCGACGAAATCCCTCAGACCGCGCGGTCAGAAAACAGTGCTAGCGAACAAAATATCCAGTCGGCCGACTAATGTAAAATGTGGTTTTAAAAGTATGACAGATCATATGAAAGGTGACTGGACTATACTCGGTGATAACAGACTATATGATTTAATAACATGGAATAATCCTGTTGGTATTGTGGAGGAATATAAGAATTTGGATAATCGTCTATACAAATAAATAAAATTGAAGTGTCTGTTTGTAATGTCAAAATAACAGCTTTTTACTAAATGCATATATGAAAGTATATAAGGTACTTATAACAAAAAAACAATTTAAAAAATTTTTGTCTGTCTGTCTGTTTGTTCCAGCTAATCTCTGAAATGGCTGGACCGATTTTGACGGGCTTTCACTGGCAGATAGCTGATGTTATAAGGAGTAACTTAGGCTACTTTTATTTTGGAAAAAAAAAAGAAAAGAAAAAAGTCGAGCAACACGTGCCCCACGCGCACGCCGCTGCCGTCGTCGGACCGAAAGGCGCCTCTCACCGCTTCCCCCTCCGACTTAATATAACAAAGGTTGCCTGTCGCGCGGGCTCAGAACGCGTGAGCAGGCTGTTGCAGATGGTTGTGTCTCAACGCGCGCCTTAAAAAATTGTTTTCTAGCAGTGAGAAAACAATATTAAGTTTAAGTTATATTGTTAAAACGTAGCCACAACCTCCCAAAATCATCTCTGTACCGTAATTATGTGCGATAAATGTAAACTAATTTCTGTACTTCCAATAAATACACCCTTTTAATGTATACTAACAACGTAAATTTTATTTAAGTTACTTTGTCGTACATAACCTCCATAAGCTGGCATTAGTTACTTGTGAAGAAAACAGTTGGTGTACACATCGGACACCAAAATGTAGCACACGCGCGGCGACGGAAGTTACATTTTGCCGCTGACTATTCCCTAAGACCCGCGATAATTTCTGTTTGTTTAAAAATATTTATCTTTACACAACAATTTTTAATTATCTTTACAATTTTTACATTACTTTTAATGCTTTCGACTCTGAGAGAACGTTCCAAGTATGTGATACAGATGGGACAGAAATGTACTAGATGACGGTGTCATGGCGGTTGGTGTTGTCTGTTGTCTTTACTAATTTACGTGGTTAATGAGGTTCAGTTTAAGAGTGCAGTTTAGTTTGGTTTGTATAATGTGAATGTGTTGGTTAATGAGGTTCAGTTTAAGAGTGCAGTTTAGTTTGGTTTGTATAATGTGAATGTGAATGTGTTGCCAGTGTGTGTACTATTGACTAAATTATTTATTTTGAGGTTTTCGAGTACGTGTTTCCATTTACGATAATGTATCAGAATATTGTAACCACGCGGTTTGGATTCGGGTTATAAGGCGTCATTAAAATATTTTTAAATTCTTTATGCTTGCTGATCATCTTATATATAAAAATGAATGTTTCTTTGTTTGTCCCGTATGCGTTCCTATACCATTCATCCGATTGCGATGAAACTTCGGTGAGTTGTGCGCACGCCCGCGAAGGTTTCTGTATTTTTTTCGATGGGGTCCTTTGGGGTCTTCCACATCTCCTCCCAAACCACTGGACCGACTTCAACCAAACTTGGCACAAATATTTTATGCAACGGGAGAACCAACATAGGATAGGTGTTTTTTCGATGGGGTCCTTTTGGGGGTTCTTTGGGGTCTTCCACATCTTCTCCTAAACCACTGGACAGATTTCAACCAAACTTGGCACAAATATTTTACGCAAAGGGAGAACCAACATAGGACAAGTGTTTTTTTCTATACGATCCTTTGGGGTCTTCCACGTCTCCTCCTAAACCACTGGACCGATTTCAACCAAACTTGGCACAAATATTTTACGCAACGGGAGAACAAACATAGGATAGTGTTTTTTCAATGGGGTCCTTTTGGGGGTTCTTTGGGGTCTTCCACATCTTCTCCTAAACCACTGAACCAATTTCAACCAAACTTGGCACAAATATTTTATGCAACGGGAGAACCAACATAGGATAGGTGTTTTTTTGATGGGATCCTTTTGGGGGTTCTTTGGGGTCTTCCACATCGCCTCCTAAACCACTGGACCGATTTCAACCAAACTTGGCACGAATATTTTACGCAAAGGGAGAACCAACACAGGACAAGTATTTTTTTTCGATACGATCCTTTGGGGTCTTCCACGTCTCCACCTAAACCATTGGATCGATTTCAACCAAACTTGGCACAAATATTTTACGCAACGGGAGAACCAACATAGGACAGGTGTCTTTTTCGATACGATCCTCTGGGGGGTCGTTTGCGGTCTTAAAAAACTATTAGATCTGGTTACTATGGCAACCCAATAGAATAGATTCTGTTCTAAATATATTATCGCATTAAATTGAAGACCACGCGAACGAAGTTGTGGGCAACAGCTATTTATTTTTAAGAAGCCTACTTTAATTGAACTTTATTAATTAAACTAACATTTTCATTACGTACAGCGTGAAACTCCGTAGCGAAGCACGGGTATTCTGCTAGTTATATTAATAAAAATGCTATAATGAGTTTAATAAAAATGAATGGTGTCGATGTAAGACCAGGTTATTGTACGATGATGGGGGGGGGGGGTAAAACAATTAATGCTTACGAGCATCCAACTATGTAATTAATGGTTTTGAATTGGACTGTTTTATAAAATGAGGTGTGGTAAACAGAAAAATAATGTCAAAACTTGTAAATAAATTTCTAGTCAAATTAATTGCGTTTGTGTTGTAGAAGGTATTGTATGTAAACAATGTGTGTATGTAGTAGACATTGATGTAATAATAATAATATTTTGACAGACTAAATAAATAATGGGAATAATTATGAAGGTGACAATAAATGAATTGTAATTGTTTTGGAGTAAAGTAATTAAAATATGTTGTGTTTTAAATAGTTGATTGAATTAAATAATTTGAGATTTATTAATTGATTAATTTAAAATGCTGTATAGATAAATTTTGATAATGAATTGAACTTGATAATAAATAGTAAATGAATAAATGTAAAATGTATTTAGTTGTGGAATCATATGATTGTTATAATGTTTCAGAAGATACATGGAGTTATGTACGCTATATTTGTTGTAATGACTTGTTTATATTTGGAATTAATGACAGTAATCATGTGTTTATTAGAGGGAGTGATTGACCATACGTAAGTATGAATTTGATAATGACCTTGAAGTAAAGTAAAAGTCTTATAAAGGCACTAAATGAGTTTGAAAAGAAGTTAACTTAGGTAAAATATTATAGTGAAATGTTATGCAAAATGAAGGTTGATAACAGATTTGAAATTGTGGAGAATTTAATGGCATAATAAATGATAAATAGTTAAAAGTGGATAAAAAGAGTTAATAGAATTTAAAGCTAAAATAAAGCTGTAAGTTGTGTAAATTTTTTGATAAAATCTGAATTTAGTGAGGCAGTGTGTTCAAATAAAATTTTCTAATGTCGTCTGTGAAAATCATGAATAGAAGTTCATAATTGACTTGTAATAATATATTGTAACGGGATGAAAGGTTTATGGAGTTTGACAGTAAACCTAAAATTGAAATGTTTGTAATTTTATTCAGATACAGATTAAATGTTTATTTTAATGGAGGGAGAGAGTGAATCTTTTATTAAATGGTGAATTCAGTTGTAATTAAAGATTCAATCGTTAGTTGATGATAGCCTATGTAAGTAGGAATAGAGTAATTTACGTGAATAAGTAAATATTTTGTTGTACTTACTATTTTATGTTAATGAAGGTCACAAGTAGGAAAATTAAGAAAGCAAATGAGTGGTGCCCGAGCACGTAATCAATATTAAGAATTTCATGCAATGTAAATTGTAAATTTTAAATGTAGCTATATCATAAACAAAGATATCTTTTACTTGTGATTCCCCAACTTTTCGGGCGGTCACGGCCTCACCGAACCCTGACCGTGGAATTGGTTTAGCTTTGACAGCTATGGTTGGGGCTCAATGCGTCATGTTCTGCCTTAACTGGCTATAGCTGTTACCGTTGTGAGAGGTGAATTGAAATTAACGGGGGGCCACTTAGGGGAAATCCCCGGAACTATGGAACAGTGGCTATCACCTTGTTCGAGTAGGAACAGCAAAACAGGTGATAGACCCACATTAAGGTTATAAATATGTAAAATCGGATATTTTGATATCTGGCCGTTTAACATGTAAGGCCGAAGAAAGGACAGGAGATGCCAAAATTCCTCCTCAAATTCAGTCCTTGTGGACGCAACTGGACGCCACAGTCCAGGGCGGGCCATAGTGTGTGTGGTAAGGAGGTTACTCAGGGGAGTAACGAATTGAAACCTTAAACTGATGTAACCTAAATGAGCTGATAAGCTAATTAAACGATGTTATTTTGATTCAAGAGACACTATTGTAGTAGATAATTTGTTCAGAAGTAATTGATTTAAATGTGTGTGGTTCTATATGATATTTTATAAATGACTTTACTGATTGAAAAGATTAATTCTAGGAGAGAAGGTGTTTAATATGTTTTATGATGTTGTACTATATTAGATTGTAAGAATTATAAATATGTGTTATGCCTTTTACGTCGTATAATTTTTGGAGTGGGTCTAGGGTAAGGTCATTCACCTGACCATGAGGCATCAGCTGATGACTGGTGTTAGAGATATGTAGATTGATTTATAATTGATGTGTAGATTCTTTTGGTAATCAATATAATTAAAGGATTGAATAATAATTTTTATTGACAAAATAATTCTTCTTGGAAATTAAATTTTGTTTTGGGGGGAAAAAAAATTGTATTATGCTTTTATGTTCTCTATATGAGGTTATGCTACTTTGATAAGATATCAGCTGATTCATAGTATCCTGTGTACATTATATTGTTGCAATCGATTTTATGGTAATAATCAGTTTTTATGTTTTAATAATTGTCAATATATAATTATGAATGTTTATAATAAAAATTAAATTCATTTGAAAGATAGAAATTTTGGGCAGTAAATTTGGAAGTTGGATTTAAAGGTTATGGAAGAAATGATGAATGAATTTTATTATGAAGTAAATAAAGGCAATATGAAATTAAATAAATTAAAATTGTTTTGAAGTAATTTACAGTATTTGACTATGAGGTAATTAACATTTATGTGAGAGGATTTAATTAATGTAAAAGTTTTCAAATAATGTAATATGTAATTAATGGAAAGAGGTGATCTAATTAAATTAAAATGTTAATTTTGGTAATGAACTTGGATTTCTTTTGATTTGAATGATAAAATAAATGATAACTGATAGAAATGCAATGATGGGGATTGAATAATCTAGTTTTGATTTGAAATGATAATACCAGACAAACAGGTAAAATATTTAATTAATGGAAATGGAAATAAAAGTTATTTACTGCTAAAAATTGTAATTAGATATTAACCTAAATGGTATCGCTTATTTTGAGGTTAGGTTTTTGTAAAATAAGAATGTTTATTTGAATATACAAAGGTAATATACGTATGGTAAGAATATATGAATAGATGCAACCAGTGCTTCTTAACGCAAACCAGTACGACTAAGAGGAAACAAGTCAGTTAAGGATGTGGTATGTTGAAAAGCCCGTAATTGATATTTTTAATTGAATGTTACAGAGTTTGGTGATACTGTGGCAGGTGCCTGTCTGATTTTACGGTGTTGGGATCTCAAACAGAGAAGTCCAGTAGAGTCGTGCAGGTGCAGCCGCAGTCACCAGACTAAGGGGGGAAAATTACCCATGATTTTAGTAAGGATTTAAGGGGGGTTGTTGGCGCCATATCCTAGCTGGTCCTCTTAGGTTTTTTAGGTAATCAGAGTTTTTCTGTTTCGACAGAAAACCTCTCATTGGGGGGGGGGGTATTGTAACGGGACAAACTGTTGGGTTTTATTTTATTCGTTAATAATTGTAAAAAGTAGTAGCCACTCAGGCTGAACAACGTTTTGATCACAAACGCATGACATTGTTGAACACCTTGCGGTCCCCCTCGTACCAGGCCGAGTGAGGTACAAAAGCAATTAAAAGCGTCTGGGAATGTGAATGGTCAAAAGGGGTGCGAATTCATACACATTCAAGCCAACGGTCACACGATAGAAAGCACGTTTAAAGAATTCTTTCCCACCAGGTGCTAGATGACATAAGCTCCTCGAGATGCGCTCCACCAATCCTGACGAAAGTTGCCACACACTGAGGATCTGTGGCCATGTTGAAAATCTTGAGTCGACGAAATCCCTCAGACCGCGCGGTCAGAAAACAGTGCTCGCGAACAAAATATCCAGTCGGCCGACTAATGTAAAATGTGGTTTTAAAAGTATCTCAAATAATAACGAAGTGAGAAACAAGTGGGCATTCAGTAATAACAATGTTAACAGTTTAAAATAATAAAGTGAGAAACAAGTGGGCATTCAGTAATAACAATGTTAACAGTTTAAAATAATAACGGAGTGAGAAACAAGTGGACATTCAGTGATAACAATGTTAACAGTTTAAAATTATATCGGAGTGGCCAATAACAAATTCGAATTTAACAACGAGGATGAGTAACTTTTGAACTTTTCCTATATTTTGAATAAATTTTAACATAGTATACAGCTGTTTAAATTCTGATAAAACAAAGAAAAAAGCTATTAATTAAATGGGGATTTAAATAAGTAGTGTATATATATATATATATATATATATAGTAACGTTACATAACCCATGCCCAAATATGATAACACAACCACCCCACTGTAAAAGTCAGAAATGGGTATTATGTACCTAGCTATAGAATACTTTGTACTACAGAACACTGTAAACAATAACAAAGTGAAATGTAGTGTACCGAGTGAAAAATAGTGTACATAGTGAGAGTGTAAACTTTTAACAAAGAGCATCTCACAGATTGGTAATGTAGATGGAAAAAGCAATCAATTGTAGCAGTGGACTATATTGCTGCTGACAAATTTTGTATTTTGTGTAATTTTTATTGTGTAGGCCACAAATATCTTGTACCTAGGTATAATTTTATGTTTAATATAATAATTGTGTTTAAATATAAGATAACCCAGGGTTAAATATAAAATAATAATAATATAAAATACTACTATGTTAGAAAGATGGCATAGGAAAAATAGTCTAGAGTAAGGATACATTCAGTAAAGGATAAATTATAAATAAATCAAATTAAATGAGATTAAAATATAAAAATACCAATGTACAAGCTTAAGGAAAAATATAAAGAAAAACCTTAAATAAATTAAATTGGATTATGAACAAAATTTAAAAAGGATTATTTTTCTAAAAAGAAGAAATAAATTTATAATAATTAATAATAGCCTATATACTAAAAAGTATATAGATTCACCAATAAAAAAACCATAAAAAAATCTTGGTTACTACGAGTAACCAACTAACAAGATTTAATCAAATATATTGCAACTTACCGTCTGCGGCTTCCAGAAACAACGTCTTCACAAAGTTGACATGTTTCGGGACACTTGTCCCATCATCAGAACTTAAAAATAATCGTGTATCATTTAAGTTGATACATTTGTCAATTAATTAAAATATTAAAATCCAACATGAAATAAATAATTTAAAACAATATGAATACTTAAATGTCTAAAAGCGAGTGCGAAGGTTTAACAATGTACATCGTACGGAGATTGACCGCGCACTGAATTACGTTTTGCTCCCACCACGACAATAGCGTATCGCAGTGTCATACAATACATTTGATTTGAAAAGCAGTTTATCATTTAAAACACGCGGCTTGGTATCAGTATTGTTATATGCTTTATAAATTTCATACTCTTCAAGAGCGTTCAAATATCGCCCTTTCTTACATATGTGAAGGGGTATTAAATTAGTTTTAAAATTTGTGTAATTATGATTCTCGGAAATGAGATGTTCTGCAAATTTTGACTTGATATTGTCCAAACTGTGAAGGTGTGTAGGCGGCCTATGTTCTGTAAATCTTTTTAAAAAACTACGTCCTGTCTGGCCCACATAAAAGGCGTCACAATCGTCACATATCAATTTGTAAACACCAGTTTTGTGTTCAAGGCTGGTAGTTCTGCGGACAAGAAGATTATTCATAATATTATTAGTGGTTTTGTAAGTGACCTTTATATTGCTGGTTTTATTAAAAATTGACCCAAAAATCTTAGGCATAAGGTATGTGTACGGTGTTGCAATGTATTTGCGTGTTGTATTCTCGCATGTTTTATGTCCGTTAATGTTTCTATGTTTTTTCTTATGTTTTCGAAGGATGTTGTTCACCATATCGACATCATAACCATTAGCAACTGCAATGTGTTTAATGGTGTCTAATTCCTCACGGTATTCTTTATCACCGAGGGGCAAAGATAAAAGTCTATAAATCATACTATGGAAGGCAGCCAATTTCTGGGATAAAGGATGAAAGGACTTAGCATGTATTACAATATCAGTCGTTGCGGGTTTTCTATAGATGTTAAATTGTAATTTTTTATTATTGTCCTTGGCAACAGTTAAATCTAGAAAATTCAGTTTACCATTGTTTTCATTTTCAAGTGTGAATCGCATTTTGTCATTGATATTATTCAAATAACTATGTAAATTATCAATTTGCCTTTGTGTACCTTTGTATATTAAAAAGGTATCATCAACATACCTGCTGTAAAATATTATGTTATTCTTGTGTTTGTTATTCGTGAGAATGAATGAATTTTCGAAATTATTCAGGTATATATCTGCAAGAAGACCTGAAAGTGGAGAACCCATTGCTAACCACTTTTTTTGGCTGAAATATTGATTATTGTGGGTAAAGTAATTTTGATCAAGAACTAACTCCAAAATGTGCATCAATTCATTTATACTGTCAATATCCAATTTAATAGTATCAATAAGGTTAATCTTAAGTATACGCAGGGTCTCAGCTACTGGTATATTCGTATATAAGTCTACAATATCAAAGGAAACAAGTTTGTAAGCCGGTTCAACTAATACTAATAAATTGGATATTGACAGTATAAATGAATTGATGGACATTTTGGAGTTAGTTCTTGATCAAAATTACTTTACCCACAATAATCAATATTTCAGCCAAAAAAAGTAGTTAGCAATGGGTTCTCCACTTTCAGGTCTTCTTGCAGATATATACCTGAATAATTTCGAAAATTCATTCATTCTCACGAATAACAAACACAAGAATAACATAATATTTTACGGCAGGTATGTTGATGATACCTTTTTAATATACAAAGGTACACAAAGGCAAATTGATAATTTACATAGTTATTTGAATAATATCAATGACAAAATGCGGTTCACACTTGAAAATGAAAACAATGGTAAACTGAATTTCCTAGATTTAACTGTTGCCAAGGACAATAATAAAAAATTACAATTTAACATCTATAGAAAACCCGCAACGACTGATATTGTAATACATGCTAAGTCCTTTCATCCTTTATCCCAGAAATTGGCTGCCTTCCATAGTATGATTTATAGACTTTTATCTTTGCCCCTCGGTGATAAAGAATACCGTGAGGAATTAGACACCATTAAGCACATTGCAGTTGCTAATGGTTATGATGTCGATATGGTGAACAACATCCTTCGAAAACATAAGAAAAAACATAGAAACATTAACGGACATAAAACACGCGAGAATACAACACGCAAATACATTGCAACACCGTACACATACCTTATGCCTAAGATTTTTGGGTCAATTTTTAATAAAACCAGCAATATAAAGGTCACTTACAAAACCACTAATAATATTATGAATAATCTTCGTGTCCGCAGAACTACCAGCCTTGAACACAAAACTGGTGTTTACAAATTGATATGTGACGATTGTGACGCCTTTTATGTGGGCCAGACAGGACGTAGTTTTTTAAAAAGATTTACAGAACATAGGCCGCCTACACACCTTCACAGTTTGGACAATATCAAGTCAAAATTTGCAGAACACCTCATTTCCGAGAATCATAATTACACAAATTTTAAAACTAATTTAATACCCCTTCACATATGTAAGAAAGGGCGATATTTGAACGCTCTTGAAGAGTATGAAATTTATAAAGCATATAACAATACTGATACCAAGCCGCGTGTTTTAAATGATAAACTGCTTTTCAAATCAAATGTATTGTACGACACTGCGATGCGCTATTGTCGTGGTGGGAGCAAAACGTAATTCAGTGCGCGGTCAATCTCCGTACGATGTACATCGTTAAACCTTCGCACTCGCTTTTAGACATTTAAGTATTCATATTGTTTTAAATTATTTATTTCATGTTGGATTTTAATATTTTAATTAATTGACAAATGTATCAACTTAAATGATACACGATTATTTTAAGTTCTGATGATGGGACAAGTGTCCCGAAACATGTAAACTTTGTGAAGACGTTGTTTCTGGAAGCTGCAGACGGTAAGTTGCAATATATTTGATTGAACAACACGTGGCTTGGTACTAAATATTTGGAATTATTCCTTTTAGACATAACAAGATTTGAATTAATTGTTAAAACGATTGGGAAGTGAACGTTTTAAAAAAGTGTAACGCCTATTTAAATTTGAGAAAATTAATGAATACTTTTGGAATAACTAGTGCGAAATTTAATAAAATTGACGAGTGATGTCCACCTTATATTAGAACTCCTTCAAGTATAACCATTCATGACCTTAATTTGATGAAACTTTGAAAAATCCAACTACCAGTTCCAGGCCTAGTCTAGTCTTACTGCACATCGATATTTTGGTGAGATCGTATCCAAGTAAATTTAACTAAATTACAACTCAACTATAACTTCTAACACTAGAAACAGCACCATATATTTAACACTTCAGGAAAACAGGTGAAACAAACTTTATTATTTTTTGTTAACCAAAAAATCTGCATAACGGATTCTTGTGAATTGCAGGCCGACATTAAATAATTTTGGTGTATAGTGAAGAAACGTAACCTGCGATCTGGCGGATAAACTCGGAACTACATACTACAAAATATAATTTATTAATTAATGTAAAGCTTGGTATTAAATTATTCATTTCTGACCGTCTCATAGTACAAAGAACTCAAAAATAACCCTGGGAAATTAATAAATTAATTCTTTATTGTTTTATATTTTATAAAAGATAAAAATATTTGTTATACATTCTATGTTTACAAAATAAGATCGAACTAATGTTGTGTTGACAGTGAGAATCGATTATAACTTTCTGTATTGGGAGAAGAAAAAAAAACATTGTATTTATTAAATAAATACAATGAATACTTTGTTATTTGAATAAAATGTGTATTATTTTCAGTAGAGGGTAGTTGTTTACAGATTGTCAGGAGACAAAGAAGAGGACGGACAACCAGAAAATATTATATACCATTGGTGTTAATTTAACCTCCAATTTGTTTATAAACGTCAAAATCAGCTGGTTTCATGAGCGGAGAAATTTAAATTAAGTAATTGTATGCCAAGAGGATAATACTTTTTGCACTCTCTCTTCTAACTACGGTCAAACAACTTCATTGAATTCTCCCAAATCAAATCTAAGGGAAAAATCAGTATAATCACACACTCTCGATTTCTTTTTTTTTTGAACTTTAAACATAAATTATAACGAATTCTGTGACGATCGCAAGAGTGACGATAAGATCAAACGATACTATCCGACCTATACCCGAGAGACGTTACAAGATGATGTACCAACGTGGTGGTTAATTAGGAAAGCTTAACAAATTAACGATAGTACATAATTGATCTTAGAGTTTTAACCGCGAGACGTTACAAGATGGCAAACCCAACATTGGGGCTTTTGAACATTCGCAAATATAATCAATAAGTAACAGTAAAGAGGATTACGTTACAATATATATGTTGTTACAACACAAATAAGCCACCCCAATACCAGGGATAAAAAAGATGATTCTGAATATAAAATAATAATTCATATAAAATAAAATGTTTAATATAAAGAAAATAAAAAGACAATGACACGACAAACGACGACATGACCTAACCCAAGTGATTGACCCAACAAAAGGAAACTAAAGAAGAAGGGAATAACAAAAACAAACGAGAATAAAACCAAATGAAGAAGAAAGTAATTAACCAAACCAAATGAAAAAGGGGAAAAAACCGAAACCAAGCAAAATGAAACCAATTGAAGGAATTGAATGACTCAATGCCAAATATTAAAAGGAACCCAAAGGAGAAGATGGGAAAACAAGATATAAAGGAAATACACTGAAAATAAAGAAGGAGGAAAATGAAAAAGAAACAAACCTAAGATAAAGGGAAATACATAAAAAGGAAATCAAATGCTAAGACACAAACAAGTAATAAAGAATAAAAGCAGGAGAAATGGTACACTCAATGTAAGGTTGAAAAAGAAACCAATAAATAACTAAGTAATAAATAAATATTATTATCAATTAATGGACAATAAAGTAAATGACAATTGAAAGAAATCCAATTAAAGAATGTTAAATATAAGACCAAACTAACCCACAAATTAGAGTTAGAAGTAATGTTAAAATCAATAGAGACATAAAATTGTTAATATTGTTCATGATATTTGTAATGAAAGAGATAGGATGGTAGTGAGAAAGTAAGTATAGGGATTACCCATTTAGAAACACTTAAAACCAAAAACGTTTGAGAAGTGCAAAAGTGGAAGAGTAAAAATCCCACAATAAAGTGATAAAGAAAAAACACTAAACAAATGATAATAAACAATAAATAATTTAAAAGTGAAGGTGATGATTAAATGAGAATAATGTATAACAAAGAATGTTTGTATAATGAAAAATAGTGAAGGGTAAAAGCATAAACACTTAATAAATCAATAAGAAACACTAAAAGATTAACAGTGAAAAACATTAGTAATTAAGAAAGTTGTTAAGAATAGTATTAAGTATAAACAGTTAATTAAGATATAATGAACACTGAAAAGTGATGAAGACAGTATTAGTTAAGAAAGAATACTATTGTTAAGTTTAATGGAATACAGTTATAATTAAAAGGGAGAATCCCATGAAAGAGAAAACAGATAGTGTTAGCATGGAGTGAAAGTAAAGATTATTTAAAAAATTAAGAAGTTAAAACAAATCAATAAACACCCCATGTTACAAGGGATCATTAATAAAGTAAGTTCAAAAAATGTGATGTTGTTTATCACCCAAAAAATAATATAAAGTGAAATGAACTGTAAACAAATGTTATCAAATAATTATTAAATATTTGTTTAAGCAAGTTTATGAATAGGATATGTCTGGAAGAATTATACAGACCATAGGCCTAGATGTTGTATTTTATGTGAACAAAAGTAGTAAATAATAGCCACATTGTTTTTATTGGCAGATTAAATAAATAAGAAAGTAAAGAAATGTAAACGAGAAAACCAGATAATAAATAATTAGCAATTCATGATGTATAAAATAATAGTAACATAATAATAACAATACGACAGAACCAAAACACATCAATAAATAACACAACCAATTATAATAACAAAGCTAAGCTCATTAAGCTAAAAAGAGACATAATTTGTTGAAATAAGTAAATACCAATAATGGCTACTTAGGCCTAACTGTCAAGAACAAACAACTACAAATTGTAATACGTTAACAATGTAATTAGCAAATCCGAGGCGAATAAATAACCAAGGATAATTTGTAAATCATTTTAAAAGCAAAATATTATAATAAGGATTTAAATTAAAAGAGAAATGTAATTAGCAAATATTAACATAATTGTAAAATCATAAAACATAAAATAACCCAAACTTATGGGGTATCAAAATAATCTTTGAAAGGAAATACAAATAACAGTAATAATAGTTAATACTTAGGAGGGAAGATAGAGGAATAAAAGCAATCAGAAGATATACAAGGATTTTGAAAAGAATTCAAATTTTGATAACAATGGATTCATGTCGATCTAAGCCAATCAGATTTAATTAGTAACCATAGCAACTGCCGTTAGGGACGGAATTACCGTTGAATATCGTTACTCGTAAAGCGTCACTCTTGCTGAACAGAAGCCGAATTTTGGAAGACCAATTTTTAATCAAAAAATGTAAAAGTAGTAAACAAAATTCAAAACAATGATCGAATAAGAAGCAGGCGAACAACTGGAACAGTCAACTGATGCCAAGGACCATTTTACCAGGAAATTAAATGAAAATATGACCACATCTAATACGAAAAGGACGCCAGACCTACTTAAGCCCCAAGATTAATGAAAACGGAAAACTATTGCAGCCCAATCACCTTCCAACTCAATGATTGATAACACCAAGTCATCTGATGTGTTAAGTATCCTTGAATTACCCTATTTCCAAAAAATAAACTCACTTTAAATATTTACAAAGGTAATTTGAACTCTCACTATAAACCGAATATTCTCTTTCAAAGATTAATTAAGAAAAATAACACACTGAAAATTTGTTAACTTAAAACATAACCTGTTGTTAGAATACGAACTTTAGAAACACATTTAACGACACTACAGAACAGATTATAACCACACACCTTATTATTTAAGTACACATAAAGTAAGGTAATGTACTTTTTATTGTAATCATAGAAATTATTTGTCTTGTAATCAAAAGAATCCCACATTTTGGAACGAAAATAATTGTAATAACTAAACCGCTCAACAGCCATGCTGATATGTGTACTTCGTTACCAAAATCGATTCGTCATCCTGAGAAAAATTGTTTCATGTAAAATGTCGGTGCAAATTTAATAACCAACCAATATAATTTAATTGCCAAACTGAAAATTTATTTATCAACCATTAAAATAACTAGTACAGGGAGTAACCAGTGTTATTATTTCATAGGGAGTGTATCATATAATTTGTGTTTGTTAGTGAATTAGCTTTGACGGTACAGCGTTCAGGTTGCAAATCGACACACTACTTGATCGAGTCAGTCGTCTAACTAAGGCGGGAAGTATTTGAATGCCCCGGCCGTCACAGCTGTGAACTGCGTTATAACATATTATCTAAAGATTTTAATTGTTTTTTTTTTATAAACAATTTGGCGCCACCCGGGAATCACAAATCCCTAGTTACTAACAGGTAAGGTTACTACCGCGTTGTACTGGTAATTGCAACATCGCTACGAACATCGTTAGCGCAAGAATAGATGTAACGACCCCAGTGCGAGACGAACGCACTACACATATACAATATACTCATCGTTTTCAGAAGACGACAGCAATTCATCGTTACAATGTATGTATGGGAGCGTGAAAATTACGTAATGAACAAAACACTGGGTTGCGTTAATTATTTAAGGTATACCGATTATAATGTGTATTTTCAATATTTGGTTTTCTTTTAATATGTTTAGTGATAACCTCCTATAATAGGCTATCACAGTATGTCATAATATAATTATATAGAAATACGTAAAAACAAAAAAGAAATGAATGTCATGTTAGAGGAATAAAGTAATGACTTATATGATCTTATAAATATGTACTTGTTTATTTGCATTTACCTGTTTTCCTCTGCTAAGTACACCAGACGACACCCTTGGTAAATTACGAAAGGTAGGTAATACGAAATTTTAATATTTTTAAACCTTTACTTAACACGTAATACTTCAAACGACGCCCTAAAAAGGGACGAATTTACAAATTTCAATAACTAATTAACCCATACTACTTCAACAGTTGGTATTGGTGAGGAGACACAACTTGTCAAATGCTCAGGAAAAGGAGATCAAGAAGTTTTTCTTACTTTACGAAGGACCTTATGAGGTAATGGAAGTTAAGATGAAGAACTCATATGTATTACAGAACAGAGAGACAAGGGAGATAGTAGGGACACACAATGCAACAAATTTGAAATTGTATTGGTCATCGTAGGAGTTTTAGCAATGTCTGTTATTAATAATAATGTATGGATGAAATTTAATTTGATTTATATGTTTCCAGAAGGGACTCTGCCCCATTTTCGGGCGATCACAGACTCATCACCTCTGATCGTGGATTTTGGCAATCTGGAGGCGGACCATGGTTGGCAGTAGCCTCAACAAGGGGGTGAAAGCACAATGGTCTTACTTCACAAATCGGTGTCAGTAGAAATTCTTTGAAAAAAAGAGAGATTTTGACAATGGTAGTATTTTTCCACTAACAACAATAATGTTTTATGAATTGTGAAATAAAACGACCAAAATTTTGTAACTTAAATAATTAACTCTTCAAGGAGTTGTTTTCCTTCAGAAAACAGAAATATAATTAATGTAATGTAGACTTGTAAGATGATCCATTGTTGTACTTATTATCTCGTTATAAAAAAGGTATTAGTGAGAAGTGAAAGCTGGAACTTGCAAAAGTGTCTATATGAAAATTTTTATGACAATAGAAAGAACATGTTATTATGCAAAATTAATGAGTGATTTTGGGGGGTTGTTTGGTGTAAATAGAAGAGAAAATCAATTGTGGAATGTAGTGGCAGTACATGTAGAAGGACATAAGTTTCGATATAAGTAGGCTATTGCAGTGGCAGCATGTGCCACTGTAGATAGCGGTGAGTGTTGATGAGTAACGTCAAGGTACGTTACCATCATCGGAGGCCTAAACTAGGCGTAATATACACTGTACAACTACTTTATATAATTTTATATTATATGTTAATTGCTAACGTACAGTGTATTCAAATAACACAGTGTAAACATGCGAATGAGAGAAGATTTCCCCACCTTTTCGGGCGATTACTGTTTTACCAGCACTAATCGTGGTTTTGGACGACAACCAGCTGTGGGCAGAAATTGTAAAACTGACCATGGTTGGTTGCCCTTGAAATTGGTGAAAATTGAAATTAACGGGAGGCAGCTTAGGGGAAATCCCCGGAACTATGGAACAGCGGCTATCACCTTGTTCGCGTAGGAACAGTAAAACAGGTGATAGACCCGTCTTAAGGTTATAAATATAAAATCAGGCATTATTATGTCTGAGTTTTAAAAAGTAAGGCCGAAGCAAGGACAGGAGATGACAAAATTCCTCCCTAACTTCAGTCCTTGTGGAAGCAACTGGACGCTACAGTCCAGGGGGGGCCACAGTGTGTGTGGAAGGAGGTTACTAGTTGGCTAGTAATATTTTAAGAAATATTAAACCTATAACGTACGTTGATGTTGATCATAAAAGCTAATTATGATTTTGTATTAAAGTATTAGGATCATGAAAGATGATTAATCATTTTCAAATAGGTCCGTATAGGGATTTTGGGTAAATAACAGGTATAAATTTTATTGGAAATTAAAATATAGTATGTGTGAGTGTAAAGTTTTCTAACGAGTGAAACAACGCAGTAAGCAGTGAAGGGTTTGCGTCAAGGTCAGTGGCGTACGTGAGGAATGGCAGCGATTTGCCAAAACAACCGACCGATCCTATGTAAACGTCATCTAAAAAATGCCATACGTAATTGCTGCACCTTAAAAAACAAAGACGTCATCACCAAGAACAATAGAATTGATGACGCGACAACCCTTTCCACCTCAGAAATAAGCGCCATATTGTTGTTCTCAGTCTACAAAGATCTTTCGTGTGAACTGCACGTTACCCAAATTGATGGCCAGCAAGCCTTTAAAGTAACAACAGCGATGTAACAAAAATGTGATATTAAACCTGTGTTGAGAACTAAAAAGTATAAAATGTAGAGACAGTGAGTACAGTTTAAAAAGAGAAACCTTTAATAGTTCGGCCGAACAACAGCTGAAACATGAGTGACGCCTGACTCGATCGTCGATACAGCAAAGCAGGGAAGTAGGCATTTTCACTCAATCTAAACTACAAACCCAATTAATTTGAGCTATATTAATCAAAATATAGAGAATGTACCATGTAAAATTGTATGTGTGAGCGTGTGAGTGCGTGAGCATAGGTACCTATATAAATCACCAATCATTGGTTTACGTTGTGATATAAATAACTTAATAATTTGAATCATTAAAACTGTAGTAATTGTCGACATTCATTTAAAAATGTAACAAGAGTAAGTTGAAGTCAGAAATATATCACGTAAATGTATCATGCATAAAGGCTGAGGAGAGGAAATGTGGCGCAGCCATTTTGTATTTGGATTCAGTAAAAGGAGAATGACTCCATTTTGTTTTGTTATTAAAACATAAAATTTCAGAGAATTAATAAACACAAGTTTTATTTCATGCAATCAAGGTCTATTTATTTCTCTACAATCATTGTGTTTCTTCGCTCGTTTATGAACCCTGGAACCCGTAAGTAAAATATTATGTTGGCAACAACATGGCGGCTGGACTGGCCATAGTAAACAGTGTAAAAATGTTAACAAAATAAAAAAGGTAAGTAAAAATATAAAAGTAAAACGGAAGTTAGTTAACACGTTTTAAAGAAAGATCAAGCTTATACAACATTTAAAATTTTGTTTGTAATTATCTGTTTATACACATAAGTGAATGATCGCTTCTATTTCTAACAAACTCTTGTAAAAATTAAATCCTTAAATTCGTAGTGACCATCAATCAATGAATTTTTCTGGTGAAAGGATTGGTCAAAAATATAAGACAAATTTTAACTTATTTGTGTCAACGTTTTGACAATGTTTATTGTCATAATCAGGACAATTGTTGCTGACACCAAACACACAATGTAAAGATACTTCTCTTTTACCATTTTTTAAAATACTACACTCATTATAATATACTCACCGCTGCCAGAATTTTACTTACCGTCATCGTCCCCGTTAAACTTACCTTATTAAACTGCCCAGGTCGCCACTGTAATGGTACTTCTCTTTTACCACTTTAAAAATACTACTACACTCATCATAATACTCACCGCTGCCAGAATTTTACTTACCGTCATTGTCCCCGTTAAACTGCCCAGGTCGCCACGATGTTTTAAGGTTATACATCGAAACCTTCTACACTCTTGCCCTTATAAAAATCCCGCTGACTACTCTTTAAAATTTCAGAAAACCCCCGAGAACGTTAGACGAGTTTGCCAGCACAGAATACTAGGAAATGGTTATGGCGTAATAATTTACAGCTAAAACATTTTATGTGATGGAACAAATAATTTTACTGTTCAGCTTTCTGTAAATTACACAAAATAGAGAAAACAAAATATTTTACACCAAAAAACAACATAGAAGAAATACAATCAAACATTGCTGTGAATTGATAATATACAGATTTATTTATAAAGGCCGCCCAGTATTTACTTACACACACTGCATTCACACATTTAAATTGTTCCCTTAATTAAGAGCGCTCTTTTACATTTAGGATAATTATAATAAAAATGGGTTGCCGCCTACTTAACTTTCCGCTTCCTACTTCACCTCGTGCCGCACTGTGTACATGTCCCAATGTTTTGTCTGTCACCACTTTTCTTTACTACACTTACGTCATTCTGCGGTATGTTTCACTATTTTTGAATATTTAAGTATTTACAATTGAAATAATTTATTTGAGGCTCCTGAGTCTTACCGTGCGTCCAGCCGACGCAGTGGCACTAGGTCGACTGCCTTCTCATGCGGGCGGACATCACTGCCTTTCCTGCTACTAAATTTTGTCGCCGTTCCCAGCCTTCGTTGTTAAAGTCTTAGTCGTTGCACACACAACACGTGTTATTTGTGTGTCTTGGACGTTGACGAAATTTCACTGCCACTGGTTTTGTCACAAAGATAGGCGGGATTTCGTCAAGACTTCCGCCGTCTCACGACAGTATTGCAAACAGATTTTATAAAATTAGCCATATTGTTTTACCATCTCGGCGTCGGTGGCGCGCCTGCTGGTGTTTGCGCGTGTCACTCGGCACTACAGTTCTTGGAATGGTATTGCGTCGTTGCACACCGGACGCATTCCTTTGAGGCTGGTTGTTAGTTACAAAGTTTTTAGTCTTCTCCCCAATGGAAAGCACAGGCATGTGCGCACTGGAATTCTGTGAATTAAACCGTTGTTGGCCACGCCGCCTTCAATGCACTGAACCGTTTTATGTAGGTGACTCGCTGTCGTGGGCCCATATACAGTGAATAAAACAGAATAAAATTACCCCAAAATATAATACCCCTTTTTGGCCCGTTACAACAACTGTGACACACAAGACTTGTCTTGATGATGACTATAAACATTGTCAAAACGTTGACACAAATAAATTAAAATTTGTGTTATATTTTTTGACCGATCCTCACAAACCCTTCACCAGAAAAATTCTTGTAAAAATGATATAACAGACACTCAATAAACTATAAATCTATGTAGGCTTACTTACACTGTAAAAAGTGGATGACCATTAATGCTAATGAATACGATGAAATGGTCTTGTTTTTGGCGTCATTGATTTCATGGCGCTGAGCCCATAATTTAATTACAACGACCAATGGACGCACTCTCCAGTCCACTGTAAACAAAAAATAAAATCCATGTTTACTGATTTTTTCCGTGATCAAGTGTATTGGTAGTTCCCAAACTGTGGGTATGACCCACAAGAAGGGTGCTAACATTTTTTTTACATTACGTTAAGTATGTCTAAAACAACATTTATATTGACTAAAGAGTAATCAGTAGAGAGTAAAATTCGTCTACTAAATGTATATTTTAAATTACTTACAATTATTTTTAATTTAAGAATAAAATAACTGAGAGACATTTATTAATCGCAAAATATCAAAATGCGAGGTGTATTATCCTAGATGCTAATTTCATTGACAAATTAACAATTTCATACTAGCTGCTAATAGTTCCTTACCAAATTCACTTCCTAATGGCTCTTTTACTAATTTGCTGGACCTCTATAGTGACAGGACAATGAGTGACAACCAAAATAGTCACACTAAAGTGCACCAAGTGGATAGATTTGGGGGTGGCATAATTTTTCAAATTGGGTTGCAAAGAGAGTCAAAGAAATAAAAACTTGAGAATTTTTTACTTCTTTTTCTTCTCCTTTTACACATTAGGCCTGTGGGCTTTTATGATCAGTAAAAATGTAATTAAAAGTTTTTGAAAGTATTATTGGCAGTCGCAATTTTCACACGAAATAGTACAGACGGCAACAGCAGTGGCAACTTCAAGAAGGCCATGCCTCGGTAAAATATAATAGTTAAATTTTTACAGGAGAGGGATTGACGTTTGTCTGCAAGTGAGTGGGGAACTGGTGTTTAGTACGGTCTGATTGGCCGAAACTATAAAGTACAGTGTTGTCAATTCGTACAGAATCAAGTCGTCTTCATGGCATCTTTCATTTAGAAAACAATATGTTTTAAGCCTCCTCCTTGTGTCTGTATTAAGCATCTCTTATTTTTTTTTAGTAGACTAGCCATCAGGGTCAGTTTTGGTATCTTTAGGGAATGTAGCTGTCCAGTCAAAAAATCCCACACACAATCCTACAAAAATTTTAAAAGATAATTATTTCGCCAGTAAAATCATCCATTACTCCAGATATGTAGATGATACCTTTATTATTTTTAACGGGAATGCCAGACAAATAGAATTATTTAAAAATTACCTAAACAAAATTCATAACAAATTAAAATTTACTATGGAGATCGAAAACAACAAAAGTATCAATTTTTTAGACCTCACTGTATTACACAACGGGAATAATTTAAAATACAAAATCTTTAGAAAACACACTAGTACTGACACAGTTTCATATCATCCCGTTACACAAAAAATGGCAGTGTTTAACAGTCTTGTCAACAGACTTTTAAATGTTCCCCTCGAAAAGGAGGACTACTTAAATGAGGTTAGCACTATCAAACAAATAGCAATAAATAACGGGTATAAATCTACAATAGTTGACAAAATAATAAATAGGCATAGGAAACGTTTAGAAAATAAAAATTCAAACTCTATAAAAGCAAGTAACAAAAATTATAAATATCTTTCGGCTAATTTCACAGGTATTAATGCCAAATATTTTAAGACCCGTTCTCAAAGATAATAACTATATTTTATCATTTAAAACAAATAATAATTTAGGAAATTATTTCAAAAACAAAAACAAATTACCATTAAAAAAGAAATGTGGTATATATAAAATAAAATGTGATGATTGTGATGCGTTCTATATCGGTCAATCTGGCAGATGTTTTTATAAAAGATTTTTAGAACATATTCCTAAGCCAAGTAATACTAAGTCCAACTTTGCACAACATTTAATATCAAGCGGACATAAATATACGAGCTTCGAAGAAAATTTAACAGCGTTGCATGTTTGTAAAAAGGGTAGACGGATGGATAGTCTGGAGGAATTTGAAATTTATAAAGCTTTAAAAGATAGTAACACCAGAAACAGTTTATTAAATGACCAGGTAAATTTTGTGTCAAATTACCTGTTCGACACTGCAATCAGTTTGTCTTAATCTTTGACCAGTCGCGTGACGATCGCGGTTGGGGGTGAACGCATGCGGGAGCTCCAGCCGTGGTTAGCAAAACTTATTACATGCGATTTGTAATTTATTTTATTTATTTTTGACTTGACCAGTATCATGGTCGTGATTTTTAATATTTTATTTTATTAATTATGTGTATCTGAGGATGGGACTTAGTCCCAAAACGCGTCATTAGTGACGAAACTGTGTATCACTAAAGTGGATATTAAGGTAATTATATATCATATAATAAGTGATACGGTACGCAAAAAATAAGTAATTAAGAATATTACTGTTAAATTTAATTGAATGCAGTTATAAGTAAAAGGGAGAATACCCTGAAAGAGAAAACAGATAGTGTTAACATGGAGGGAAGTAAAGATTGTTTAAAAATTAAGGAGTTAAAACAAATCAATAAACACCCAAGTTATAAGGGATCATTATAAAAGTAAGTTCATAAAAAGTGATGTTGTTTATCACACAAAAAATGATATAAAATGAGATGAATTGTAAACAAATATTAGCAAATAATAGTTAAATAATTATTTAAGCAAGTTTATCAATAGGATATGGCTGGAAGAATTATACAGACCATAGACCTAGGTGTTGTATTTAACGTGATCAAAAAATAGTAAATAATTGCCACATTGTTATTATTGGCAAATTAAACAAGTAAAAAAGTTAAGAGATGTATGACTTAGAAAACGAGGAAACCAGATAGTAAACAATTAGCAATTCATGATGATAGTGACATAATAATAACACAAACAGACCCAAAACACAACAATAAATAACACAACCAATTATAATAACAAAATAAAGCCCATTAGGCTAAAATGAGATGTAATTTGAATGAAAGAAGTAAAATACCATAATGGCTACTTAGGCCTATGAAAATGCCTAACTGTCAAAAACAAACAACTACAAACTGTAACAAATTAACAAAGAAACTAGCTAATCCAAGGTGAACAAAAAACCAAGGATAATTTGTAAATCATAATAAAAGCAAAATATTCAAGTAAGGATTTAAATTAGAAGAGAAAGGTAATTAGCAAATATGAAAATAATTGTAAAATCATAAAACATAAAATAATGCCACATTGAGGGGTATTAAGTAATCTTTGAAAGGAAATACATACTATAGTGACAATATTTAATACTTAGGAAGGAAGATAGAGGAATAACAGCAATCAGAAGATATACTAGGATTTTGAAAAGAATTCAAATTTTGATAACAATGGATTTATGTTAATCTAAGCCAATCAAATTTCATTGGTAACCATAGCAACGAACATTGGTGGCGAAAATTACCGTTGAATATCGTTACTCGTAAAGCGTCACTCTAACAGAACAGAAGCCGAATTTTGGAAGACCAATTTTTAATCTAAAAATGTAAAAACAGTGAACAAAATTCAAAACCATGATTGAATAAGAAGCAGACGAACCACTGGAGCAGTTAACTAAACACCAAGGACCATATTACCAGGAAAATAAAAGAAAGATATGACCACATCCTATATGAAAAGGATGCCAGACCTACTTAAGTCCAAAGATTAATGAAAATAGAAACTATTGCAGCCAAATCCTCTTCCAACTCAATGAATGATAACACCAAGTCATCTGATGTGTTAAGTACCCTTGAATTACCTTATTTCCAAAAATAAAATCACTTTAAATATTACTAAAAGTAATTTGATCTCTCACTATAATCCGAATATTCTCTTTCAAAGATTAATTAAGAAAAATAACACACCGAAAATTTGTTAATATAAAATATAACCTATTATTAGAATACGAACTTTCGAAACACAATTAACGACACTACAGAACAGATTGTATCCACACACCTTATTATTTATGTACACATAGAATAAGGTAATGTACTTTTATTGTAATCATAGGAATTCTTTGCCTTGTAATCAAAAGAATCCCCGATTTTGGAACGAAATTAATTATAATAACTAAACCGTTCAGCAGCCATGCTGATGTGAACACATCGTTACCATAATCGATTCGTCATCCTGAGAAATATTGTTTCATGTAAAAAGTTGGTGCAAATTTGTTAATCAACCAATATAATTTAATTGTCAAATTGAAAATTTTACTTATCAAACATTAAAATAACTAGTACAGGGAGTAACCGTTGTTACTATTTCATAGGGAGTGTATTGTATTACTTGTGTTTGTTTACGAAAGCTAGATTTGACGACCAGCGCTCAAGTTGCAATTCGTACAACTACCTATTCGATTCAGAAGGCTGAACGAGCGGGAATTATTTGAACGCCCCGGCCGTCATCGCTGAGAACACCCTATTAAGATATTAATTAATAAGTTTAATTGTTTTAATAAACAATTTGGCGCCACCCGGGATTAACACACCCCTATTTTAGAACAGGTAAGGTTACTGCTTTGTTGTACTGGTAATTGCAGCATCGCTACGGACATCGTTAGCGCAAAATAGATGTAACGAACCCAGTGCGAGACGAACGCACTACACACATACAACACGTCTACACGTTACAATATACATATATTACATAATATAAACATATTTATATTACATATATATATATATAAATATAATAATTATAAATAGACAAGTGTTAGTTATAATTCATATAAAACACTACTTTATTGTATTTTCATCTAACATTCTTTTTTATCATTCCTTTTTTTATGAATCAATTAAAAACATGTCTTCTCCTTCTCTACTCGCTAACATTTCACTTACGCACAATTAAATATTGAGGTGACGACCCCATCTGATTAAAATAACAACCTTATCTCTTATTTCTTATAATTAAATTAACTTATTTATTAAACTTTTTAATTAAAAGCAACCCAGCATTTCGCGCGCGCGCGCGCGCGCGCACACACACACACACACACACACATCTTTTAAACCCCTTTATTTAAATTTAGTGCTTTAATGAATTTAAATATATTGATTGGTTTAAGTTTTTTTCTGTTACTTGACTGGCGGCGTTCCTGTAGACCATGTGTCACTCTTATTACATTTTTGTTCACTGGTTGCGTCCGAAAGATGTTGCACTAATTAAATTTGGTTCACTTGCGGTTATTTGCTCTCTCACTTTTGAAGATTTCACTGTTTACTGTTACTTTATATCATGCCAATTTTATAGTTTAAATCATATTTTCACTTTTAAACAAATTTTCGGCTCGCGAGCCTTATTACGCTGAACCGGCCGGAGCCGCAGCTATAGGACGACAGTTTGTTCTCTGTGCAGTAGGCGAGAAGGAATTTATACGGATGTGACATTTTCGTGGGAAAGCTGGCCGACCTATGCGCGCGTATGCGTGAATGCGCGCACCCTTGCTGATAACTTTTACATTCCCAGACTCTTTAATTGCTTTTGTGCAACACATACGGCTTGGTACCGCACTGACTGCAAGGTGTTCAAAAATGTCAAGGATTTGTGATCAAAACGTTGTTCAGCTTGAGTTGCTACTACTTTTTACAATTATTAAAGAATAAAATAAATCCTACCAGTTTGTCCCGTTACAATACCCCCCAATGAGAGGTTTTCTGTCGAAACAGAAAAACTCTCATTGCCTAAAAACCTAAGAGGACCAGCAAGGATATGGCACCAACAACCCCCCTTAAATCCTTACTAAAGTCATGGGTAATTTACCCCCCTAGTCTGGTGACTGCGGCTGCACCTGAATGACATTACTGGACTTCTCTGGTCGAGATCCCAACACCGCAAAGTCAGACAGGTACTCGCCACAGTATCACCAAACTCTATTTCATTCGAGAAAAAATATCAATAACTGGCTCTTCACCATACCATAACCTTAACCGACTTGTTTCCTCTTAGTCGTACTGGTTTGCCTTTAGCAAAGTACTGGTTGCATATATATGTACCTTCTTAACATAAACATATTACATTTGTTATTTATTACAATTTATTACTTTCCTAATGAAGTAAACATTTATATTTCACAAAAACCTATATTCAAAATAAACATCGCTAATCTTTCAATTTTTAATAATTAAACATTTTAACTATGACTTGCATTATTATTTCAATTTTGGATTTTTCTCAGATATTTTAATCATTTAAATTTAATTGTCTACTATTTATTATCCATTTCAAGTCAAAAAATAAACTATTCCAATCCATTACACATATTTCCAACTTTTAAATTTACTGCCAAAATTTCTATCTTTTAAATGAATTTAATTTTTATATTAAACATTCATAATTATATATTGACAATTATTAAAAAATAAAATCTTATTACTATCATAAAATCGATTGCAACTATAAACTAATTACAAAAATATAATATACACAGAACACTATGAATCAGCTTATATCTTATCAAAGTAGCATAAGCTCAAATAGAGAACATGAAAACATAATATACTTTAATTCAATTTTCCAACTGTTACATTATAATTTCTACTCAGATTTTTGTTCTCTTTTTTTTTATATCAACCTTTAATTATTTATCATTTATTGTACCATTAAAATTCTCCAAAATTCAAATTTATTATTAAAACTCATTATATATAACATTTCAAATTCAGATTTTATCAAAAAATTTACACACCTTAAATATACACACACCTTACAGTGTTATTTTAGCTTTAAATTCTATTAACTCTTTAACTTGTTACATTTATTATTACATTTCAACCACGAATTTCTATTAAGTGTTTTCGTCATTAATTTGTTTGGGTGACTCCCAGTCATTCAAAATGATTTGATTTATTGAATGGGCATTAAAATATAACCTTACCCCCTTCTTCCTTCTAACAACCACTAACGGATTTATATAGGGTGACACCAATCTCTCAAAAATATTTACCTCCATTAAATTCTCTAACTCCACCTAAATCATTCTCTTCTTATTACAAAATATCTGATACCCTCTTTGTACCTAGGATGTGTGTTCCCTCACCTTTAATTCACATTCATAATTTCTTGCCCCTCCCGGGTATATCGGCAGACACTCCTCTAAAACACTCTACTACCCACCACAACGCTTCACGTTGAGAACTCCTTACATCTCCACCCTCACTACAAAATTCACCACCACCTATTTGCTCTCCATTTACATCACTCTCACTTTCTCTACATACATGCACTCCCGCTACTGTGTCCCTACTACTACCCCGTTTCTGTATTATTTATATTCCAAAATTCTTATTTTGTCTAACACCCATTTAAAATTAACTCTGACTGACTCAATGCCTTATTGAAATATTTATCAACCAACTCCAACTTTTACAACATTTTACATTAATATGATAATTGCAAATTACACTAGAAATTCGTAACTGCCTCAAATTAATTTAATCACCTAATTTAGAACCTTTTAAACTCATTTAACATTTATTATTCAAACATTTTACTTTACTTCAAAGTCATTATCAAATTTATACTTACATATGGTCAATCACTCCATCAAATGAACACATAATCACTTGTCATAGACTCAAACTATAAACAATCATCACCACAAATATATTGTACATAACCCTATGTACCTTCTGATACATTATATATGACTCAACAACTAAACACATTCTACTTTTACTCATTTACTATTTATTATCAGGTTCAAATCTTATAAAAATCATTTAAATTCATTATCAAAGTTCATTTCTACAACATAATTAATTCATTAACCTCCAATTATTTAATTCAAAAACACAAAGTTACTTTAATCACCTTACTCTAAAACAATTACAATTCATTTGCATTATAAACATCACCATTATTTATTTAGTCTGATATACCATTATTATTATTTCTAAATCAATTTTCCTTGCATACATACATTGTTTACATTACCAACTAAGTACAACCTAACCTACTACACCAACACAATTTACCTCACTATAAATTTATCTACAATTTTTTGTCATTGTTCGATATTTCGGATCGAACCGGTCATTCTTTTCATTTTCCGAGGTTGGCACTATGGCTTTTGTAGAGCTCGTACCTGCACGTAAACTTTTAGCTCTGTCATACGCCAGCCATCTCAGTGTCATCATCCACGAGTCGGGACTTCTCGGCAGGTAGAAATCCGTGCCTTTCACCCATCCTTTTCCCAACCAGTCTATCCTGCCTTGAGTGTCAGGATCACCCAGTCGTGAGATATGGTAAGTCATTTTTTTATATTATTTATGTCTGATTAGCAATTCTGCATGCTGCTGCTTTCGAGCTCACCAGAGGCTTATTAAATTATCATGTAAGAAAGCCGTCTTACTTTCCATCTTTTTAAAATATTATCTCACAGTCATATTATATTATTGTCTACCACATTTCATTTCATAATTTAGCCAAGTCATTACCATAAACTAAAATATTTAAATGTTCATTTACTGCTTGTCTAACCACCATCATCGTAAATTAGTTTCGTTTTCACATTACACCATTCATATACAATTAAAGACGTATAGCTATTATAATTATGATAATCATCATCATCAATTTTATCCATTGTATCACTATAGTAATTACAAACCTTATTGCATACTATTATTTCAAAATCCCTGTCGAAATTTGGTATGGTAAATTCTCCATTAATATTTACCGTTAACATCAGGTACGTTATATCATTATATTCATCTACTACATCAGTTACATCATAAGGTACGTAGTCAATATCATCAACCTTATCATCATTTGCTGTACTACCTATTTCACAAGGTAAGTATTCAATATTATTAACTCTTGTAATATCTAATTTCTCTACTAACCCTTTATAACCTCTGTTCAGCTTAAATATCTCTCTCTCTCTCTCTCTCTCATAATCACTTTGTATTTCCATTAAAACTTCATTGCCACTATTATTATTCGCTTTAGCTTCTAACACCACATTTTTAATTATATCATCATAATTACCACTAGTTTTAACTTCGTCACTTACCTTAGTATTTGTACCTTCGTTATTTTTGTTCTCGTTACACTCACCTGTAACTGTATCATTTTCTACCTCCTCCTTCAGAGTTCTACTTTCGTTTATTTCATCTTGTATTTTATTTATATTTATCGTTATCTCAACTTTCATTCCCGCAATAGTCTCATTCATACTTTCCAATCGGCTGTTCATATTTAAATTACTCATTTTTAGTTCGCTTCTTATGTTCGCAACTTCGTTATTTATGTCTACTTTCGTCTTGTTTGTTAAATTTACTATTTATTTCATTTATCTCTGACTTTAACTCATTCAAACTCGTGTTCAAATTATCGTTATTTTTATCATTGTTTTTATTTTGTTGTTCAAACTTATTATTCATCTCCGACTTGATTTCAGTTTTAAACTCATTCAAATTATCATTATTCTTTTTCATTACTTCCATAATCAACGCTAATTGATTAAATATATCTACATTATTGCTTTTGCTATTCTTAGCGTCTACCGTTTCAATTTCGTCTCATTAATATTTTCGGTCGTCGATACTAAACTGGCTTGCATAACGTTTAATATTGACTCCCCTCTATACTCTCACATAAATTTGAATTCGTATTTTTCTCTGCCATTTTTGACTAGGTTGTAAATTATTTAATTTTAATTTACAACGTCGCTGTCACGGGCGCCATTTGCAGTAGTTCTCGGTTATTAAGGTGGGTATACACTTGCGCGCTGCGCAGTGCACGCGCCGCAAGTTCTCTAGATTAGTACGGGGTTTTGGAGCTGCGCACGAACGCGCGCACGGCGCGTCACGATCCATCTCCTGTCGGTTTTTTCAATGAATACTTTGTGTGTTCGCAGTTCAGATTGGGACGGGAGCGTGAGAGGTTCGTTGTTTCTTGTGCGCATGTGATTACTGTTTTGTGCCTTTTGAGTGGTAATTATGGAGTGGTCAGAAGAAAATTTGATAAAACTTATCGATGCTTATCGTAACAAATCTCTTCTGTGGGATCCTCAACATAAGGATCATTCATGACAGAAGTAAAGACAAATAGAAAATTTAAAAAAACTATCCCTAAATAAAAAAAAAATAAATAAAAAAAATCAATTTTTTTCTATCCACTCTCATCATTGCTTATTTGGTCCGATTGTTACCAAAAAGTATACAGCGAATTATGAACAAAAATAAACAAATTATGAACAACAAATATTAATACTCACCTGTCTTGAGCGGAAATCGCAGTGCGGAAATAAGTATCTTCTTTGGAAATGTGGGGTCCAATCTTCTGCAGCAGATTCTCAAAGTCAGAAGGTGACATTCGAGTAAAATTCTTATACTGACCGTTTATTTCTTGTGACTTCAAGTCCATCATAAGCTCCGTACCATTCCTTTTTTTAAACAGGTCAGTGTGCCACCAACGTCGTTGTTTCCTTTTCTTTTTGCACAAACTTGCCATTAACAAAGCCGCACCACTCGTCACCGAAATCGCGTAATTTTCCTCGCGCGACAGAGACATGATTACAACTACACTGGAAAATGACTACTGAATGTTCGTGGGTTTCCCTTGGATCGTAGGAGGTTCGTTGAAATAATAATTCCAACGAACATTGGACGAGCAGCACGCGCGCCACGCAGCACGCACGTGTATACCCACCTTTAGATATTTAAAATTGTTATTTATCAAATAAAATTGTCCCTGTTCGGGCGTCATTTGCTGTAGTACTCTGCAATTAAATGATTAAAAGTATTTAAATTTGAGTTACTTTACCTTGTTCGGACGTAGAAATTATCCAAGATGTCATCTAGTGTACTCGGCAGAGAAAAATAGGTCAATGCAAATAAACAAGTACATAGTTATAATTCATATAAAACACTACTTTATTGTATTTTCATCTAACATTCTTTTTTATCATTCCTTTTTTTATGAATCAATTAAAAACATGTCTCCTTCTCTATTTGCTAACATTTCACTTACGCACAATTAAATATTGAGGTGATGACCCCATCTGATTAAAATAACAACCTTATCTCTTATTTTTTATAATTAAATTAACTTATTTATTAAATTTTTTAATTAAAAGCAACCCAGCATTTCGCTCACACACACACTCATATCTTTTAAACCCCTTTATTTAAATTTAGTGCTTTTATGAATTTAAATATATTGATTGGTTTAAGTTTTTTTTCTGTTACTTGACTGGCGGCGTTCCTGCAGACCACGTGTCACTCTTATTACATTTTTGTTCTCTGGTTGCGTCCGAAAGATGTTGCACTAATTAAATTTGGTTCACTTGCGGTTATTTGCTCTCTCACTTTTGAAGATTTCACTGTTTATTGTTACTTTATATCATGCCAATTTTATAGTTTAAATCATATTTTAACTTTTAAACAAATTTTCGGCTCGCGAGCTTACGCTGAACCGTTCGGAGCCGCAGCTATAGGACGACAGAGTTTGTTCTCTGCGCACTAGGCGAGAAGGAATTTATACGGACGTGACATTTTTGTGGGAAAGCTGGCCGATCTGTGTGTGCGTATGCGTGAATGTGCACCCTTGCTCATAACTTTTACATTCCCAGACTCTTTAATTGCTTTTGTGCGACACGTACGGCTTGGTACCGCACTGACTGCAAGGTGTTCAAAAATGTCAAGCGTTTGTGATCAAAACGTTGTTCAGCTTGAGTTGCTACTACTTTTTACAATTATTAAAGAATAAAATAAATCCCACCAGTTTGTCCCGTTACAGAGTTAGAAGAATTTTATAATGAAAACCTAAAAATTGCCAAAAAGTAGAGCGAACAAGAATATATAAATTACCAAAAAACAATTAATTTTACAAATTTTGAAGAATTTTTGAGATTGAGAAGGTAACAATTTGTAATATGAAAAATAATCCATGACCTGTTATAATCTAATGCTATTGTAATAACAGATTGGAAATAAGCATTTACTTAAATGGACAATAAGTAAATTTGAAACTTAACAAACATAAGATATCTTGTTCCAAATAATGTAAATGATGTTACAGAGATTATAAAAATAACGAGTAGGATGGAATGTGTCAGTCATTAATAGTAACTACAGTGACATCTTAAATCGTATTCAGACATTTTAAAATTTGTTTATGCATAATCTAATGACACAAATGAACACAATTTGTCTTATATTATCGACACTACATACACATTAACACTACATACATACACATTCAAAAGGTACAGGTATTCTCTTAACACAGTTGTTTTATCGTCACCGTTATATACAGTTAGCTCGCATGCTTACAGATTTTTAACTAGATCTGATTCTAATTTATCCTACACCAAAATTCTTAACACAATATGTAATAAATATTTAACAGATCCAGCAACAGATGAAAAGCAATTACAGTAGAACCTCATGAATCCGAACTAATTGGGCTCAATCTATGTTCGGATTAACCAGACGTAAAAGGTAAGTTATGTGGAATGTGTATTACCTTCACTGCAGACTACAATCCACTTGCCCATCAGTGTCAATGACTGCACACACAAGTAACACTCATAGTCACCCCCGACTCTTATACGTATAAACATTGTGCACAGTACATGCTGTTGTAACTCTCTTTGGTTCATTATAAACAACTGCCCATTTACATAGTCCTACAGTACTGTCTTCTATTTACAGTGTATTATAATCTACAGTGCATTGTAATCTTGTTTTTATTAAAACGTCTTTATTAACTTTACGTTACAATACAGTAAAAATGTCGAGTAAGCGTAAACACAATTCGTGTTCATTAAAAGACAAGTTAGAAGTGATTAAACGTTTGGATAAAGGTGAAAGTGCTACTAAATTGGTTACACAGAGTTTGGTGTCGGAAAAGCAACTATCAGTGATTGGAAAAAGAACTGTGCTACAATTGAACAGTTCTGTGCAAAAACATCTGCTGATACTGTCAAAAGACGGCGAAATTCAAATGTGTCAGCATTTGGCAAAATTGGCGAAGTGTTGTATTTATAGTTTTCACAAGAAATGGAAAAGGAACTTCCTTAAGTGGACCACTCATACAAGAAAAGGCTAAACAATTGAACTCTCTTTTAAAGGACGATGTTTTATTTACCGCAAGTAATAGTTGGTTAGATCGATGGAAGAAGAGACATGGAATATGTCAGCTATCCATGTGTTGCAAAATTTTATCTTCTGGTCAAACTGCTGCTGATGATTATAAAATAAAATTAAAAAATTTGCTATCTTCTTTAAACAAGTCTATCAGCAAGTGTGATAATCAATGGAACAACTGTGATGAGACAGGTTTAAATTTTACAATGCTTCCATCTAAAAGTTTGGTGTCTCAAAATGAAGCCTGCGCTCAAGGATATAAAGTAAGCACAGAGAGCTTAACGGTTTAAGCGTGTAGCAATGTAACAGGGACAAATAAAATGCCACTTATGGTCATTAGAAAATCAGCTAAACTGAGAGCTTTTAAAATGTCAATAAGAATTCACTTCCAGTTTATTACAAAAATTCAGAATAAAGCTCGGATGAATGCACAGTTATTTAAGGAATGGTTTCTTAAACAATTTGTACCTGCAGTAAAAATCTATTCCTAGAAAAACGGTCTGCCTGTTGAAGCATTGTTGGTTATTAACATTGCTCCATCACACCCCAAAGAATCTGAATTAATCTGTGGCAATATAAGGGCTGTATTTCTTCCTCCAAATGTAACATCACTACTTCAACCTATGAATCCGGGCGTGCTGCACAGTATGAAATGCATGTACAGAAAAAAAGCTTCTTTGGTCGCTCATTGATGATGATCACGAAAATTGTTCTTTATCTCAGAAATTAAAGGAAATTATTATCAAAGATGTTATTTATTGGATTGCTGAATTGTGGGGACAGTGTACAGGGTGACACCACAATAAATTCCTGGAGATACTTATTGCCTGATGTTATAGACATTGATAAACGAACGTCAACTGAAGACATAAGTGAAACAATCCATTCTTCCGATGGTGAAGCAGCTACCAGGTTGTGAAGAAAGAGATGAGAATGATTGTAACGTGTCTAAATTGGGTAATTTCATTTATTTCATTTTTTGCGGGATTTTATAAAAATATTGTGAAAGTTTTATTTTACGACAAACGTCCATTCCATTGTAACAGAACACGTGGTAAGAAACAGTGTTGAAACAAAGCAGTAAGACGCAGTTGCTGTTGAGTAACTAGGCAAGGAATTTGCACCACCCTAAAATTTCTCAGAGCTCTGTATAAGTGTGACGGTGCACGCACGCCACTACTCGAGTACGTGCGCTGGGGTGACGCTCTCTTCAGAAAGCTCAAAATGGCCTGGAGCGATTTTATTCACCGTCTCCTTGACTGAGATGGAGGAAACGGAGCTAAGGACCGCCCAGCTCGTGACGTTAGCCAGTGCCACACCAAGATCGTATACGAACAGAGACAACACCAAAAGCATGGTTTAAATGAGACAGAGTTGTGACGACTAACTGTAAGGCATTGATGTCCGTCGTCTCAACTAAAATGATCCAGGAGTGGGGAACAGAGAGACGCTGGCAGTCTTTTGCCGACTCTCGCCTGCGCAGGCAGCCCGACAAACCGGGCTCACAAATAAAACTTTTCTAAATTAAAATCCAGTGCAATAAATAAAAGGACGAAGTGCGATTAATCGGATACTACAAAGAAGAACTCATATAAACTATTTTCGGACAATAACAAGAAATTTTACAAGAACAATGAGTGCGTGCGAGAAGACCGCGTGGCTGACGGGGGGGAATATCATAAAAAAAAAGTGTTAAGGGATTTATAACTTTTGTGTGTTTGGGTGTGTTCAAAATATGCAGGCTGGGCAGTCTTGTGTGTGTGTGTGTGTGTGTGTAAAAAATTAAGGTAAGCCGTAGCGTAAGATAGATTAAGGATGATCTTCATATAACAAGCAATATATATTCTCACAAAATTATTTCAGAGGTAAAGTTTATAAACAATTTCTTAAATGATTCAAAATTAAATTAAAATGTAATTCTCTTCATAAAAAATGTGTTGTGTAAATCATTCACACAACCTGGAAAATTACGCCTGTATCCTAAAGTTCGTATGACGCAACACTGAAGCCGTGGCTACGGAGTGACGGTAAGTAGAAGTTTCTTCAATTTTATTTTGTATCTTTATTATGTATTAATTAAGAACAGTTCAATGGCGCCACGAACCGGAACGAATTTGATAAAATGAAATTCCATACCTACAAATAAGATACAAGCGTAATTTAGAGGTTGAGTGAAAATACGTAAAGTTACGTAAAATAATACTTGTTCAGATAATAAATAAATTACATATTTAAAAGTATAACAATGGAAAATACAGAGAGTGAAGTCGTTTTGTCCGACTTAAATGTTACAAGCGAAGTAGCTGAATTAGATGAATCAGCTGTTATGAGCAGTCTTGAAATACATTCAACACTGTGACAGTACAATAATCTCAATGTCAGAATTATGGTATGAGTGGTAACAAATTATCAGATTTTATTGTATCACCCACACACATGCATGGAGAGAACAATTTCCTTTGTGAAGAGACAACTACTTTGTGTAGTAGGGGGTGAAGTAAAGACTTCACGTGTGTTTAGGAAGGACGAGAGTGCCTTCAATGTATATTTGGGAGACGATAGGTCTACAAATAAAGTTGTCCTGGTTTTTTTAGTGCACTTCACAGGTGGTGCAGTAATTGTGAATTAGTGTCCCCTGCAAATATTGAAAGAGAGAATGTAGCTTGGTGTGATAGAGAGAGACATATTGAGAGAGAGAGTGTAGAGAGGTATTGTGAGAAATATGGTGAGAGAAAGAGAGAAATAGAGATTTTTAAGATGAGTAGAACTCATGAAGAATTTATGGAAAGGTTAGGAGTAGAGATGATTGATAATAAAAGTAAATACTTACCTTGTAATGAAGCTGATATAGCAGTAGGAGAAGATGATAATGGAAATAATGACTTTATAACGTACCTAGTGGTGACTAATTATACTGGAGGTGACAGGACAATAACCAATCGTGACAGGTTGTATGATGAATTGATAGGTAATAACCCTATTAATGATGACGGTTTTGTAAAATATAAGAATTTAAATAAGTGTTATATTAATGATGTTAATATAATGTATTTAATAAAAAATAAATTGTACAGACCAAAGATAAGACTATTATTTGACGATGGAGGGTGATTATTTTATTGTGTTATGAACATTTAATTATGTGATCAGTGTTTTTCAGGATGGACTGTTTAGGACTGATTATGGTAAATGATTTAGTGATTATGTGGATTGTATATTTTTGTGTATTGATGTCTATATATTTGTGTATTTTTGCTGTTGTGTATGTTATGTATTTTTTTATGTAAACTATGTACTGTGAAATTTTAAATAACTGAAGAAAGTTTAAATGATATTATGAGATTTAGATTCTAAAGGGTTAGTAAATGATTAAGCAGGTAATAGATTTGGGTATTGAGAGGTACTGTTGTTAGTAGATAAGTGATGAATTTTTCTAGGGTATATTAAGTTGAAATGTTGTAAAGAGTTTGGGTAATAGATAAAATAAGGGCATTGGAGTTAGTTAGTTAGAGTTAATGGGAGTTAGGAAAAATAAAGTGTTGAGATATTGATAGTATATAAAGAGGTGTTAGATATTTTAGGGACACAGTGGTTAGTGATTATATGTAGAGAGGTGAGTAATGTGCATGGTAATTATATTTGTTGTTGATGGTGATATTTTGTAATAAGGGTATTGGTGTAGGAGTCTGCAACGAGAGATGTTGAGACAGGAAGGAACCGTTGTGTGCCGGAAAGGGTTATCTGAAAGGGTCAGGAACCAATGATGGAATGAGCATAGAGGGAATACACACATACTAGTACGAAAAAGGCGCGGTGCCAGAGGTTTTAAATGGGATTTGTGAAGGGGGTTATTATAGAGATATTGGTGTCAAAATATATTAATGGTTAGAAGCGGTTAGTGTAGAAAAGGAGGTGAGTAAGGTTAGGTTGACAGATGCCAAAATAAGACAGAGAAAATAATGAATAATAGAGAGTCACCCAAACGAGTAAGGATAGAAGGGTTAGAAAAGGAGAATTCATGGAAGAAAGGTAATGTAACAGAAAGGTAAGGATAAATTTGAAATTGTTGTATAGAATCTGCTGAATGTTAAATAATTAAAAGTTAATTGAGAATTGATGTTATAAAGTTTGGTACAAGTCATGTAAATTTAAATTGTTTAATGTAAGGTAAATGTAACAATGTTAATATGTAATGTACAATGTTTTATTATGTTGGGGGGCAATAGAGTGTGTGGTTAGGAGGTCGTTACAGGGGTAATGACGATAACAAATGTTGAAATATAATAGATTTTAAAGTTGGAAGTCTAAAGTTACTAATGAAGTTAAATAAAATATTATAGTAAGCTGCCATTTACAAAATAGAAGAAGTGAATCTAAGTTGAGTAACAAAATTTAAATAAAAAAGTGTCTGCCATGATAGTTGTAAGCTGAATTTATAGAAATAATTAGGTGAAGGTATTTTGGGGGTATATTAAAGAATTGTTGATGTATTGTGTTATGTGTAGTTATATTTTTTTCTCTCTTAGGGAGTAGATTGATTTTAGTGTGGATGAAAATCAGTTTTGAATTCTTGTTGTTTTGGAGAGATTAATTGAACAAGCCAATGCCTCAGACACAAACCAATGCATCTAAAAGGGAACATATCAGTTGTAGATATGTAAGTGTACTAGACCACTATTTTAAATTTTTGTATGCAATGTTTCAGAGTTTCGTGGTGTTGTGACCACAGTCCTGGGCTGGCTGGAGCGTCAGAACAGGAATGTAGAGTGCCTCATGGCCTTATGGTGTAGGGATCTCTCAGGAGAAGTCCAGTAAGGTCAGAGGGTGCGATCAGCATCATTGGACCAAGGGTAAGTAATGATAAAATTTTTGTGTAACGTTACAGGGGGTTGTGGTGACATATCTGAACCGATCCTTTTAGAAAAGTGTGAATGAGTCAATGAAAGTTTTTATGTTTCGACATAAAATCTTTCCTTGAGGGGGTTTGTGACAGTACAATAATCTCAATGTCAGAATTATGGTATGAGTGGTAACAAATTATCAGATTTTATTGTATCACCCACACACATGCATGGAGAGAACAATTTCCTTTGTGAAGAGACAACTACGCATATTCAAATAGATCACCACGACTCCAAGGTCAGGAGCCGACGTGCAGAGATGAACGTACGAAATGGCCATCCAAGTGGAAATAAATCGTAAATAGGCACTCTTATTGGTCCAGAAGACGGGACGACATTAAAATAAGTGACGACCTAACAGACAATGACATGACAACAGGACGGGAGCCAATTCCGAACAATAGACAATGACGTGGATGCGCTTACACATACACAAAATATGTGCTTTGCATCTGCCCAGTTCCTTCCAACTCATCAAGATGTCTACATGCTAAATTTGTGGCTGGCACAGTTTTGCCAGTAAAAAGTGTTCTTTTACTGATATAAAATGCAATTAACAGTACAAGTAATGTAGCACAGTTAACGGCTACCTGAGATGTAATTAGATTCAGTGTAACAAGGAACAAAACGAGATTATGAGAGATGCCGAACACCTGGCCAAACGGAGAACATCGGAAGGGAGACCGCAACTAATAATCAGGAAAGTGCAAACTAATTAACTGTTATTATTTGGTAAAAAATGAGCTCTAACTATAAATTCAAAATTTACAAAAGGTACCGATCATGTAACATGGGGAAAGGAGTGTGTGTGTGTGTGTGCATAAGAATATGTTTGTACTCATAAGTTATTAATCAGCAAATTGAGGCATTGGTTTCTGTCATTTATTAAAGAGAAATAATAGCGAGAGAACTGCAGTCTCTTGGAGAGGTATGGTAACAAACCAGACATACCGACGAATAATGAAATTAGTGTACTCAGTATTGATAGAGGCGTAGAAATCACGTAGCTAGTAATGGTAAGACGCCATTTTGCTATATTGTAATGTGTAACTCAGAAAAGGTATGATATTAAATTCAGTATATGTCCACACTAAAGTTGTTCAAATCATTGCTTCGTATACCTCTATTGTTTCTAAGTCTCGCTGCAACGAAACCCTGGACCCTAGAGAAGAAATTCAATTGGAATCTAAATCATGCACTAAAACAGAGAATTTTATGGTAAGTAGATATTTGTTTTTTTTTTCTTTTATCGTATGTTATTATCAAAATACAAGAGCAAAGCAGTGATTTAGAAATAAAGAAGAAGTTTGTTGACAATTGACGCCCAGAACAGTGACTTTATTATTATTATTGTAAGAAGTTTGTTAACAAATGCCGCCCTCACAGTGACTATATTATTATTATATTAAGTTTGTTAACAACACTGAATGTAGATCAAGACGACAAAACTATATACATAAGCAACACGAATGAATCAAATAATACAGATGATTCGGGGATCCAAACGACCCCAAAATCGAATAGAGAAAGCAAGATCAATAAAACAGAAAGTCAGTCGACACCAGTCCCGATTAAAAAATCTGAAGATCAAGATATAATGAAAATGATCCAATTTCTTTGTACCAGTTTCAATAAGTTTGATGTAAAGTTAGATGAACAAATTAAATTGAGCAATGACTTTGACACCAAATTAGAAGCGCAAAATAATGAGTTAAAAAAGCAGAATAGTAAATTTGACGAGTTAAAAAAATCAGAATAACGAGTTGAAATATGAGATTCAAGAAATTAATAGATGTTGTAAAAATACCCATGAAACAATAATAACCAGCTTGAATAAATTAGAACAGAGTGTGGAGCGAATGGGAGTACATGTGATGAGTACGGAGAAAAATAAAACAAATGAAAATTGTAACGACAAGTGTAAAAATATGATATCAGATAAAGAGTTAACAAATGATAATAATGATGTTGAAAATAGTGAGAACACTAATATTGAGTATAGTAATGTATTTGAAGAATTGGTATCAGAAAGTGATACGGTGAAACTAAATAATGAAAGTACTGATGAGTTGGTGGAATGCGATTATGAGATGTTAATGTGTGTTAATGAGTTAGAGAGAGAGCGGAAGAATGATGTTGTGGTAGAGTGGGGACAGAGGGTAAATTTTCCCCTTATTGTTGATAATGTTTATGATGATTTATTGAGTTCACAAATGTTGTTGTTGAAGGGCAAGAGTCCCGTATTAATAGATGAATTGAAGTATTTATTTTTGTTGAGTAATTGTGTACCCTCTGTCCGGAATAATTGTGAGAGTGTGATGTGGTGTTATGAAGAGAGAGAGGTAAGTAGAGAATGGTATGTAACAGAATTGTATAATGTGAATAGAAAGTATGACGAATGGAAAGAAAGTTTAAAAGTATATTTGAATAATGATGACTATGATGATTTGACTAAAGTAATTAACCCAATAACGAATGAATTTACTGACGGAGACCTAACAAAAATGGCTAACGTTGACTGGTTTAATGAGTATTTGAGTAAGATGAATGAATTTAGTCTTTATGGTTATAACACACAAAACAGTGATTTGTATGTTAATGAGATTGAAAAATGTTATATAACACCAAGGTTAATTTATGACGATGGAGGCTAAACTATTAAAACAATGAAAGACAGTTAGAAACACTATGTTTTATGGTTCTGACATGACAGATTTGGACAATGAAGTGCGGAAAAAACTGAACAGTTAATAACTAAAGGTTGTAAATAATTGTAGTGCATTTATTTATGTGTATTGTAGAAGATCAGCTGAGCAATGTATGTATATAGGTAAGTGATAATAATAATAATAATAATAATAATAATATTTTGGCAATTTAAATAAATAATAACATTAATTTTGGAAACAGTAATGGGCTAATTTGTATAATGGCAAACAATAATAATGGAATTTGTATTTTCAGTAATTAATTTAAACAAACCAGTTTGATATGTTTTAAATATTTTGAGTGATTATGTAAATGCTAATTAATTAAATTCTTTAAATGAATTCAATTTATTTTACGAGATTTGGAATTTGGTAATAGATGGCTAAATTGTTTGATGTAAACTGATATTTGTGTTAAATGTTTCAGAGGTGAGGTGAAAGTATTGGGGTGTAGGGGGTAGATGTTGTGTGTATACCATGTTAAAGGGAATGTAAGTATAGAACTTTTACAGTATGAATCATGTATAATAAAAATGTTTACAGGTAACTAAGATTTTAATTCAATAGTGAGATTACTGGAAATAATTGTGTTCAATAAAATGATAATTAAAAATTTTTTAATAATAATTAAAAGATGATAGATAATAATTATTAATAATAATTTGGAAATTTTAGTGTGTGGATGGGAGGTGGCTCAGATGAGTCACGAATTTAAATTTTACAACATAAAAAGTTTGCTAAGTCAAATTTGATCCAATAAAAATGCTTGTGCTCTGTTTAAATAACTAGCTGCTCAGACATTCAATATAAGGTGTTCATTCCATAATTTTAAATGTATTATTTTATTGTTGTACGTTAGATATAGGTATTGATAAAAATATGTGTTTTCATTATGTGTGTATTTTTTAAACTAAGCAGATAATTAAACCGTCTGGCAGGCGGTTGACACAAAGTATCAGAATCAGAAAAAGGGGAAACAAGGAGGTGAGAAGTAAGGATAAATAAATATATATATATATTCCATGTAATATGTTCAATTTTGAGATGTGTTTTCATTGTGTTAGGAAGATCAGCTGATCAGCAATAAAATGTCACTGATATTGGTTTCTAAATGTTCCAGGTAATTAATGTTTAATGTAACGTTTCAATGTATTACAGATGCTATTTTAAAGTAGTGAGAACAGTAATTTGATAAAGTGATGTGACGGGCCTATTTTGGGGTAATAAAGCAATTTGTATATTTTTTTAAAAACAAATAACATTTTTCAATGATAGGGACAAAATTTATAACCGAAAGGTAAATTTAGTGGTAGGCGACGGTAGCGAAGGTGGTACGACTGATTGACAATATTGTATGTAAATTTCTCAAGCGAGAACAACAACCGACAAACTGTGCCAAGTGCAGCTTCAAGGACACAAAACCAGTCAACAAGTTATGCAACGAAACATCGGACCACCTGACGTCAACATATACGTCAGCGCGTTATATAACTAAGAATGCAGGGTGTGTCAGAGCCAGCAGCTGTGTGACACACAGAAAACAAGTTAGTCGGAAAACAACATCTGAACACATCAGACGCTAACAACTGTGCGTTCGCCGGTTTTGGGCGAAGTTTTGGTGTTCGCCGGCTGGGCGTAATTTTGGCCCGCAACATATAAAAATGTGAATACCGCGCGTGTAAAACTTTCGCCCAGTTAAAATCATTTAAAATGTAACATTTTAAGAAAAGAAGCAGTTCCATTTTATTAATATAAAACGAAGTGACAGTGAAAATGGCAAAAGGGGATATGTGAGTAGTGAACGAGAATACGGGTGGAGCCTGGACTGTTTCGGACTAAAATGACAAGATAAGTAACACAGTATGTATAAACCAGAAAAATTTTCAAAAGGGGTTAAACAAAATTAAGAAAATAATGTATTCCAATTAAATTTTGAGATCTCAAAAAGGTATAAATGTGTGTGTGACTGAGGCGCTGGTTTGTTGTAAGTATAAAGTTAATTTGCATAATGAATATCTTGTTCTGTTTTTGTTGGAAGGAAGTAAGCTCATAAGTAGATATATATATAAGAAAATAAGTGTTGAATTGTGTCCAGTTAATTACTAATACGTAAAAGGGGAGAAAATCTTTTGTGATGGAAGGTAAATGATTTCCAAAAATTTTACATTTGAAAAAAGTAATTAATAAAACGTAATTCTTGGGAAACAAGTAAAGTTTTCTTTATTTCAAATAACCAGTTCTGCACTTCCCGGTTCGCTGATCCGAACCTTGGTAATTAATTTCTTGCAGTACGCAAGATGGTGCCCGATTATTATATGATGTTCATTAGTAAATGAGTTAATTTTTATGTGACACAAAGTGTAGTAGCTTCACATTTGGCTTCTGGAACAGGGACAATTTTATATAGAGAAATTTATATAAAATACGGCCTACGGGGAGAACAGAGTGGTTGTTTGGAAGGGAAAATAAAATTTTGTATGTACGTAAAATAGGCGTATAAAATAAGGTTATGTCATGTTTTTGTAGTATGGGTGAGTAGAATATTTTTTTTAAGTATGTATTACATGTAATAATATTTTGCAAAGAGTTATATGTCTAAAAGATTTAAGAAAATGGCAGACAATCATGAAACTGTCAGCGTCACTGACAGTGTAGATGAAAGCCAGATAAGCGTAACTGAATCACAAATCATGAATGAAGGTGTTCACTCAACACCAGTCACGAGTAAAAAGGTTGAAGATAATGATATGATCAAGATGATGAAATTGCTTTTTAATGAACAGAAAAACGAGATAAATGAGAAATTCGATGTTCAAAAGAATAGTTTTGACAGTAAATTCGATGAATTAAAAAACCAACTTAACGAAATTAATGATCATTTAGACCAAACTAATGACCTAATAGACGATACATTTAACAGATTAGAACAGAGTGTTGAGAAGTTAGGTGACAATGTTATGAATATTAAAAATGACGAAATAGTGGAAGATGTAGTGTTAAATAGTGATGATAATGATATTAATGATAATTCTGAGAGTATAGTGGGGGTAAAGAATAATGGAGATACAAATGATGAGAATATAATCAAAAATAGTACTGATGAAGTTTTAGAATGTAGCGATAATGGAATGTTATTATGTGTTTATGAGTCAGAGAGAAAGTGGAAAGAGAGAGTAGATGAGTATGTGGGGCAGAGGGTAAATTTTTTTATTAATTTTTCTGAACCAGAGTGTTCACAAATGTTGTTGTTTTTGAAGGGCGAGAGACCCATATTAGTAGATGAAGTAAAGTGTATATTGATGTTGTATAATGTTGTACCCTCTGTCTGTAATAATTGTGAGAGTGTGATGCGGTGTTATGAAGAGAGAGATTTAGAGAGAGATCTGTGTATTGAGAGAGAGATAGAATTGTATAAGTTAAAAAGAAATTATGATGAATTGAGAGAAAGGTTAGGAGGGGTAAAGATGAACCATATAAAGTACTTACCTGTTGAGAGAGAGAGAGAGAGAATTATTTTGAGAATATTTTTATAAACGAGAATGACTTACCTGACGTGATAGTGGAGGAATATAAAACTGATAAAACAACTTACCTGACATTAACAAATAACACTGATGGAGACTGGACAATCCTAACTTATGTTGACAAGATTTATAATGGTATGATGAAAGAAATAAAGTTGATAGATTATTATGATAATAATAATAATAATAAATGGTATGTGGATAAAAATGATGTATGTTACAAATATATTAGGTATCTATATGATGATGGAGGGTGAGCTAAAATATCAGTGTATAGACATTGTTAGATATTGTAACTTTGGTAATGACCTTGCTGATTTGGACATATGAAGTGTGAAACAATTGAACAGTTATTGACGTATACTTTGTAAATATAATGTAGTGAATTCATTTGTGTGTATTATGAAACGTTAGGTAAATAATGTGTATATGTATTAGAAAATGTTGTGATAATAATAATAATATTATTAATATTTTGCATTCTAATTAAATAATAAAAGTAATTATGAAAACACTAATTAATGATTTGTAATTTGGATATTATTGATAGGTATGTTGTGTTTTAATAATCAGTTGGAGTAAATAATCTGAGATTTTTGGATATTGTTATATGTTTGAATTTTATAAGGAATTTAAATTATGTGATGAGATTTCAATTTAATAGTAATTAATAAATAAATGAATGTTAAATGGTTTGGTTTGTGGAATAACATAATGGTTAAAAATATATGTTAATAATAAATTTGAAATTTTGAGTAATCTAATTGCAACATAGGATAAATAAATAATGATGATAAATAAAAAATAAGTTAATGAAAAAATTTTCAAATAATAATGTTTATAAGTTTTTATATAAATTATTTAAAAGAGAATTGTTTGTTTAATGTATGTTAATAATCAAAGTTAATGTCTATTTGTTTATTATGTTATGTAATGTATTATACAAGATGTGTGGGTAATGTAGGGGGATAACGTATTAGAAATTTGCTATATTTTAATTAATAATGATGATTTGCTACTCAATAATTTTGTTTTGATTTGAAAAATAGATGCACTAAATACTTCCTATATTGTGTTTATTAAGGCTTATTGTGTTAATTAAATGTAGTATGTTAGGAATAAGGATTATAAAAATTAAATATGTATTCAATGTGTTTATAGATTTTAAAATAAAATGAAACAAAGTTGTGATAGTTAAAATTTTCAATGGGTTGCAAAAGATAGAAATGGGTGATAGTAATTGTTTGAATAAAATGTTTGAGTCAGTCCAAGTTGAATTTTTGTGGGACATATAGATCTGTCCAAATTGAAGTCAAAGTTAAAGGAATAGTAGAGATGAAAATAATGTAAGGTTGTTTCGAGTTAATGTATGTTATAGAATTTTGAGAAGTATTGATGTTGACACAGTAGAAATGGAGAAGATATGTAGAATTTTGAGTGATATATTGTTGTTTATTTTGTTGATGTTATTTTGTTGTAGTTGTAGTGAGGTAATGAGATTGAGATTTTGGGGATGGCAATTTTGTAGTAGGGAGTAGTGTAGTGTGGGAGCCCGCAACATAAGGGTTGGGACGGGATTTGGTATAGATTTAGTGGGAAGGGGTTGCCTTAGGTAGAATCCAGGAACCAGAGAACGGGAATTGAGCTTTTTGGGGGGGGGGAAACACGTATCCTATGTGCAAAGGGTTAGAGAGTATTTTTTTTATATATTGAGAGAAGGTGGCGAATTGAGTTAAAGTAGTAAGTAGTTAGAGGTAGAGAAGGGTTAGTAGATTTTTTGAGAGAGGGGTGTCATACTAGTTAAAGATTTTGTAAGGGAGCGTTAGAGTAATAACAGGGGTAAGATTATGAGTAAATGCCAAGTTGATAAAGTGAATTATAATGAATAACGTAGAATCACCCAAATTAATTAAAGGGAATAATAAATGAAATGATGTGTAAAACAAAGATTGAAAAAAAAAAATACATAAAATTTTTTTTTGAGAAACGAATTAATAACAGTAAAGTGAGTTTAAAAGGTAATTTTCTGATTTTATATGCAAACTTAACGATGTAAAGTGTGTAAATTTTGAATATAAATTGTTTATTTTAAGATGATAATAACAATGTGAATTATTAATGTACTATGTTTTCTTATGTTGTATTGTGTTTGTTAGTGTAAGAGAATTTTGTGAATTTAGATATTTTAATGCAATTTGGGAATAAGAGAAATGTAATATGGTAATGGGAAATGTTTATTTAAATTCTGATGGGAATCAGGGCAGTAATTTTGAATTTTGGGATAAAGTTAACAAGAGAAAGTAGATAGAATGAGATTATGGAATTTTAAAAGGGGTATCATGTTGTTGTTAGGTATTTTGATATATATGTTAGAAATAAGTAACAAACAAAACCAGTGCTTCTTGGCGCAAACCAGCACCGCTAGGGGGAAACAGATCAGTTGGGGATATGGTGTTGTATAAGGCCACTATTTGATATTTTGATTTGTTGTTTCAGTGTTTGGTGATGCCGTGGCGGCGGACCTGAGCTGGCCAGCGCGTCAGAGCAGGGGCGTTAAGTATCTGTCTGACTCTACGGTGTTGGGATCTCGAGAGAGAAGTCCAGTATTGTCATTCAGATGCGGTCACAGTCACCGGACCAAGGGTGAGTTGATTATATTTTTTTGTAAACCGTAAAGGGGGTTGTGGCGACACATCCTGGCTGATCCCTCTAGCAAGTATGAATGTGTCAATGAGATTTTTTATGCTTCGGCATAAAATATCTCATTGAGGGGGTATTGTGACGGGCCTATTTTGGGGTAATAAAGCAATTTGTATATTTTTTTTAAAAACAAATAACATTTTTCAATGATAGGGACAAAATTTATAACCGAAAGGTAAATTTAGTGGTAGGCGACGGTAGCGAAGGTGGTACGACTGATTGACAATATTGTATGTAAATTTCTCAAGCGAGAACAACAACCGACAAACTGTGCCAAGTGCAGCTTCAAGGACACAAAACCAGTCAACAAGTTATGCAACGAAACATCGGACCACCTGACGTCAACATATACGTCAGCACGTTATATAACTAAGAATGCAGGGTGTGTCAGAGCCAGCAGCTGTGTGACACACAGAAAAAACAAGTTAGTCGGAAAACAACATCTGAACACATCAGACGCTAACAACTGTGCGTTCGCCGGTTTTGGGCGAAGTTTTGGTGTTCGCCGGCTGGGCGTAATTTTGGCCCGCAACATATAAAAATGTGAATACCGCGCGTGTAAAACTTTCGCCCAGTTAAAATCATTTAAAATGTAACATTTTAAGAAAAGAAGCAGTTCCATTTTATTAATATAAAACGAAGTGACAGTGAAAATGGCAAAAGGGGATATGTGAGTAGTGAACGAGAATACGGGTGGAGCCTGGACTGTTTCGGACTAAAATGACAAGATAAGTAACACAGGATGTATAAACCAGAAAAATTTTCAAAAGGGGTTAAACAAAATTAAGAAAATAATGTATTCCAATTAAATTTTGAGATCTCAAAAAGGTATAAATGTGTGTGTGACTGAGGCGCTGGTTTGTTGTAAGTATAAAGTTAATTTGCACAATGAATATCTTGTTCTGTTTTTGTTGGAAGGAAGTAAGCTCATAAGTAGATATATATATAAGAAAATAAGTGTTGAATTGTGTCCAGTTAATTACTAATACGTAAAAGGGGAGAAAATCTTTTGTGATGGAAGGTAAATGATTTCCAAAAATTTTACATTTGAAAAAAGTAATTAATAAAACGTAATTCTTGGGAAACAAGTAAAGTTTTCTTTATTTCAAATAACCAGTTCTGCACTTCCCGGTTCGCTGATCCGAACCTTGGTAATTAATTTCTTGCAGTACGCAAGATGGCGCCCGATTATTATATGATGTTCATTAGTAAATGAGTTAATTTTTATGTGACACAAAGTGTAGTAGCTTCACATTGAGAAGTAAAGTAATAAGTTATGCAAGTTAATAAAAGATAGTTTTGGGTGATGAATATTTTGTGGGACATATAGATCTGTCCAAATTGAAGTCAAAGTTAGAGAAATAGTAGAGATGAAAATAATGTAATGTTGTTTTGAGTTATGTATATTATAGAGTTTTGAGAAGTATTGATGTTGACACAGTAGTTAGGTGGAGAATTTATGTAGAGTTTTGAGTGATATATTGATGTTTATAATTAATGATGTTATTTTGTTGTAGCTGTAGTGAGGTAATAAGATTGAGATTTTTGGGGATGGCAATTTTGTAGTAGGGGGTAGTGTAATGTAGGAGTCCGCAACATAATGATAGGTTGGGACGGGATTGGGATCGATTTAGTGGGGACGGGGCCGCCTTAGGTAGAATCCAGGGGCCAGATAAGGGAAATGAGTTTTTGGGGGGGGGGAAACACGTATCCTAAGTACAAAGGGTTAGAGAGTTTTTTTTTTTTATATATATAGAGAGAAGGTGGCGAATTGAGTTTAATGATAAGTTGGGTTTAGAGTGTTTTGGTAGAGATTTTGATAGAGATGGGTGTCACGGTAGTTGAAGTTGTAGGTGTTAGAGTCAGAGAGATAACGATTATATGTGTATACAGATCAAGTAGTAAATTAAATTGGATAAATGTTTAAATCACCCACAGTAATGGAGAGTAAGATTGTCAAATACAGAAAGAGATTTATAATAAAGATATAAAATTTTTTAATTTAAAACCAGTGACAAAATTTTGATAGAATTTGGAAATAATGTAAAATTAAGAATTGTTTATTTGAATAATTTAACTGTCAATTTGCTTATTATTTATATTAATATTTTGTTAATTTTAAATGTTTTATTTTATTTCGTTTTGTGTTTCCAGTTAGGATGTTACAGATGTTAGAGGTATTTTCATATAAAACTTGTACATAACATATGTGGGTCAAGGTTGTGGACTTGACCTAGTTTCGATCAGCTGACAGTGAGGTCATATACCAACTAAGCTTGTTTCATATGGAAGTCAATTTAACTTGTGTTTTTTAATCAATTTAACCAAGTTTTAATTAATGTCTACATGTAAAGGAAACCTTTTAATAAAATTAAATTTTTCTTTGAATTTTAAAATTTTTTTGGGGAAAACATTTTTGAAAAAAAAAAATTAATTTTTCGCCTGCCAGCTAATGAATATTTTAAGTATTGATTATTTGTGTATTAACCATGTTTATTTTTATTGATTTATTGTATTGACTTGTATTGTTAGACTATAAGTATTCACATGTTAGGTTAAGGATATGTTTAATTATAAGAAATGTTTAAATTCACTTATTTTAAATAAAAACAGAAAACAATGAAGAGAATAATTTAGACTTTATACAAAATTTATGAATCAATTTTATCTAAAAACAACGTGTTGTAATTTAAAGAACTTTTTAAAAAGTTTTTCAATTTTATGATATATAATGTCAGCATGTAATGTGAGTGTGTGTGAGCCCAGTATCTGCTAAAGGCAGCCCAGCTTGCATACAAGAGGAAACATATCGGCTGAGGATCTGGCATGGTCTAAGCCAGGGATTGAGGATTTTGGGGGGTAGCATGTTAGAAGGTGAGGTGTGCTGTGGTACTTGTCTGTTCGATTTTTCGGTGTTGGGATCTCTTACGGAGAAGTCCAGTGATCTCGTTCAGATGCGTCCATAGTCGCCAAGCCAGGGGGGTCAGGTACCCATGAGGAGTAAGAACAAAAGGGGGTTGTAGGCACCAGTTCCTCACCGGTCCTCTTAGGGGTTTATCAATGAGATTTCTTCTGTTTTGGACAGCAGAATTCTCATTGAGGGGGTATTGTAACGTGTCTAAATTGGGTAATTTCATTTATTTCATTTTTTGCGGGATTTTATAAAAATATTGTGAAAGTTTTATTTTACGACAAACGTCCATTCCATTGTAACAGAACACATGGTAAGAAACAGTGTTGAAACAAAGCAGTAAGACGCAGTTGCTGTTGAGTAACTAGGCAAGGAATTTGCACCACCTTAAAATTTCTCAGAACTCTGTATAAGTGTGACGGTGCACGCACGCCACTACTCGAGTACGTGCGCTGGGGTGACGCTCTCTTCAGAAAGCTCAAAATGGCCTGGAGCGATTTTATTCACCGTCTCCTTGACTGAGATGGAGGAAACGGAGCTAAGGACCGCCCAGCTCGTGACGTTAGCCAGGGCCACACCAAGATCGTATACGAACAGAGACAACACCAAAAGCATGGTTTAAATGAGACAGAGTTGTGACGACTAACTGTAAGGCATTGATGTCCATCGTCTCAACTAAAATGATCCAGGAGTGGGGAACAGAGAGACGCTGGCAGTCTTTTGCCGACTCTCGCCTGCGCAGGCAGCCCAACAAACCGGGCTCAGAAATAAAACTTTTCTAAATTAAAATCCAGTGCAATAAATAAAAGGACGAAGTGCGATTAATCGGATACTACAAAGAAGAACTCATATAAACTATTTTCGGACAATAACAAGAAATTTTACAAGAACAATGAGTGCGTGCGAGAAGACCGCGTGGCCGATGGGGGGGAATATCATAAAAAAAAAAGTGTTAAGGGATTTATAACTTTTGTGTGTTTGGGTGTGTTCAAAATATGCAGGCTGGGCAGTCTTGTGTGTGTGTGTGTGTGTGTGTGTGTGTAAAAAATTAAGGTAAGCCGTAGCGTAAGATAGATTAAGGATGATCTTCATATAACAAGCAATATATATTCTCACAAAATTATTTCAGAGGTAAAGTTCATAAACAATTTCTTAAATGATTCAAAATTAAATTAAAATGTAATTCTCTTCATAAAAAATGTGTTGTGTAAATCATTCACACAACCTGGAAAATTACGCCTGTATCCTAAAGTTCGTATGACGCAACCCTGAAGCCGAGGCTACGGAGTGACGGTAAGTAGAAGTTTCTTCAATTTTATTTTGTATCTTTATTATGTATTAATTAAGAACAGTTCATGATGTTCTTTAGTGGGTTAATGTTGAGAAAGGCCACCAGGACTATTCAGACAGTGATATCGTGACTTACATTCAAGCAGAAGCTGATTCCGAAGAAAGTGATGATGCAGATCCTGAGTTGGAACCAGTTTCACATACAGAAGGCACTTCAGCACTGGAGGTGGCACTACGATACGTCAAACAGCACAACAAAGCTATGCCAACTGATGTTATGATGAAGCACTGGCGAGATATTGCTGCATCGTTCTGCATGTCCAAATGTTCTCAAAGAAATTGACCGACTTTGTTTTTAAAAAAGACTAGGTACTTTTTATTTTCATGTAATATTGTTTACTGTACACACTATTTTATTTATATCGTAAATACACCTATCGTTAATTGCCATATATAACTGTTTTCGTGCATAACATTATGTTTATAATAATTTCGTCTGATTTGCTGTAATAAAGTTGTGAAATTATTGTGTTTCATCTGAATTTTATTTTTCAAAAACCTGTTTGGATTATCTGAAATTTCAGATTCGCAGGACTCTACTGTATTCCGTCCCTATGTTAGAACCAATATAAATATTTCGGTGAACATGAAAGACACATGATTCTTTTAATGGATGAAATTCATATTCAGCCATACTTAGATTATAAGGGTGGCAATGTTGTAGGTATGGCTACTGATAATCAGAACACAGCAACATCAGCATGCGTTTTTATGATAACTGGTATAAATTTTCAGTTTTAAGAAGTAATTCACATAAATCCTATGTCAAAAATAGATCACAACTCATTACACTTTTGTATAAAAACATAATTGTAAAATTAGAAGAAATAGGATATAAAAAGTTTTGTGTAGTTAGTGGCAATAATTCAATAAACAGCAAGACAATAAATTTTTCACCACTAAGAAGCTAAGTATAGTATATCCCCATCCCGTAGATAAGTTGTTTTTCTGTTTGATTCTATTCATTTATTAAAATGCATTAGAAATAACTGGTTAAATCGTAAACCTGATAAAACTTTGTGTTATCCTGATTTCCAAACTGGTCAGAAAAGAGTAGCACCATTTTGTTCACTAAAAAAAAAAAAAAAACTTAATGAAACTGAAAATACCAAGTAATTAAAATCACTATTTCCAATCTGTGTAGAATGTCTGAATGTTAAACCAGTTCTGAAAGTATTTAATGAATTTATTATACAAGCACTGTTAAATTTTGAAAATTATATAAATCATGCAGAAGAAACAGCACATTTTATTAGAATTATTTTAGACTGTTGGAAAATTGTTAATTTTAAGACTCTCCTTAAAGGACAATGACAATGCTTAAAGGACGTGTTTCAAGAACCGATAATTAAAACAAGATTATCAAGTGATCCAAAAATAAAGTACCTTAGTAATATATTAACTTGGTTAAGATACCTGGAGCAGCAAGACTTTTAAAAATAGACTGTCACAACAGACACATACACCATTTACATACATGGTATGTTAGTAGCGGCATGGAATATTGAATGACAATCTCTTTTGACAAAATACCGAAAAGTGCAGTGATTCGAGAATTAACCAAAGAAACTATACATAAGTGGGAAAACAAATGGAAGGAAACAATGAAAGGTAGAGTAACTAAAATGTTCTTCTCTAATAACAAAGACATTACAAAGATTAAAATGACGTCCAATTTCATGGGAAAAGTGACTGGACATGGAGAAACAAAATCTTCCCTAGACCGCTTCAAGATAATAAACGACCCCATATGCCAGTGCAACACAGGAGAACAAACAGTGGATGACATCATATATGAGTGTGAGATGTTAAAAAATCAGAGACAAAATTTAATCAATAGTGTAAAAAAACAGGAGCTTGGCTACCAACAAATCTTATAAAGAAAACTGAAAGAATTCAAAACATTTATTAGTGCAATAGAAATCTAATAAGTTATTATATTGTAAATAATCAAATATTGACACTGTAAGCTGTGTTATGTAATATGTATTTGTTATTACTTGATGTAAGTACAGTAGACTCCCGACTATCCAGCCTAATGTGGCGAAAGGGCAGGCCGGATAACAAAGAAACCGGATAGACCGGAGTTCTATAATTGTTCACTTCTTGCCCCACCCATACCATTAAAAACACACTTTTTATACCAAAACCCGCTCTTATTCATATTTTATATTATAAGTACTTAATAATAAATGTTTATTTACGAAAATAATAAAAAATTATGAAGAACAGTTTTTTTAATGTGCATAATAAACAAGCAATTTTTATAAAATTTGTTAAGAACTATTTTGCAGAAGAATATTCAGTACACATCTTTGGCTGTACAAATCATAAAGATGAAGCTGTAGTAGAATTGATCGTTACCAAAAAATTTCTTAGTATGAAGAAATATCTTCACTTAGAAAAATGAAGATAGCTTGGAAGCTAATTAAATTTCAACCATTACTTATAGCCATAGGGTTTTGTTTTAAAATGTTGTTCTTTAATTAAAAAAAAAATCAAATGGAGTGTGATAAAGGGCTCCGTTCACAACTGGCACTCTGTTCACACAAAAAGCTCATACTATTAGGAACATAGTAGTAAGGCCTGATCTAGTGATGTCACACTTTCAACTTCTGGGCCCTGTCATCTAGAGGATGTTGGCAAAACACCCTGTTTATTCTAATAGTAACTTCACACTACTGTGTGTGATGACTACATGACTACATACGTTAAAGGAATGTAAGCAATAAGCTTCTTTTCTTCTCTCGCCTCAACTATAGAACCTATAGAAAAATACCTGTACAGAGAAAGTAATCCTCAAGCATCTTGTCAACCTACTCTCAGACAAGGCTAACGAAACTTGCAAATGTAAAACTATTACGTGGTTTAAATTACTGGCCTTCCCAGGCTTGTAGAAAAGGGCTGACAGAAGGTACACAGAGAAATAAAAGTTGAAAACTGATGTTCTTATAGATAAGAAGAATTAAAACAAGACAAACTGTAATGGTACATTTCCTTCAGCATTTTCAATGTAACGCAAAAACCTATTTTCGTGTGCAAGAGACATCAGAAAGCGAGAGAATGGAATTTTCCGTACATGACTTTTGGTATGAGAAGCATTGTCGTAAATTCTCAGCAGTCATACATGGTTAACCATCGTTTTTTCATGCCCATGGAGCATTACGTCAGCTTCACTGGACGTTCTCACAGAAAAGCAGATTAAACTGGTTAGCACGGTAATGTGGAGAGAGGCGCACAACCAAGTGTCAGCCAGTCACAATCTTAACGGCAAACAGTTCGGACGGCAGTGGCAGTGACTCCAAAAGGCCGTGCCTTGGTAAAAATGTAAACAATTTACGAAGAACAGTATAAGCAGTGCCTCGGATGACAAACGTAATTAAAAAATGTAATTACAAACAAATAAGTTGTCAAAATTTTTATAGTTGGACAGTGCGAGCACGTTAAAAGTACGGCAAATCGGCTATGTGCTAAGTGCGAAGTAACTAGTCAATTAATTAGCAATAATAAAAAGAAGAAATTAAGAAACCCCATTACCACAGTTACTTACCGTTGCTTCGGCCATGTGGTGCTCGCGAGCAAACTGGAATACGAAAAACAGACAAGTAAAAAGACAAAATAACATAAAACGAGTGTGGGGAAAGTATTTGGCCAATTTAATTTAATAAACTAAAACTGTATATATAGAATCAAACAGAGAGTGTGAGTGAGCGAGAGAGTGAAAAAGGGGGGGGTGAGAGAAGAGATAAAGAAAGTAAGAGAAAGGTACTGATTTGCTTGGTTAAGTTTAAAGAAATATTTTAAGTTGAAAGAAAGTAAAATAACAAAACAAATAAAAATGTATAGTAACATAAGTATGCATTAAGTTATTTTTCCGCTACCTTGCCATAACCTATACTATGCGTTCCAATAGTCCGTCTAACGGATTTGCGAATCTCCTGTGAGGGAAAGTTTTTATTTTAAATTGTTTTCATGGGGAAAGTTGATATGGTTTCCACATTCCGTTTATAAAAAAGTTGGTGGCGACTCGTGGGCTTTTGGAAATCTTCTGAAAGTAAGTAACGGTGGTAATGGGGTTTCTTAATTTCTTCTTTTTTATTTTTGCTAATTAATTGAATAGTTACAAAATATCACAGTTGTTCCGTAACTTACATAAAAAACACTCCATAGTAAGACATTTTTATTTATTTGGAAAAGGTTTCTGATAATTGAAACAGACTCACAATCTTATAGTCTAGTTACGCAGGTGAATATTTTGAAAACTTCAACATATTAAGAACCACTACTTCAGACATGTGTAATACAAACCATTCTACTAATAACTAAATGTCTAGTGCAAAAACAAAAACAGATAAAACTTACACATAATCAAAATATTAAGACAATAACAATCATATACTACATACACTGTGCATAACAATTAAGCAGACGCGTGTTGCGTATACCAACTGCGTTGTTACAGTTCAAATCGACTTCAAGCCTATTATGCTTTTCTCTGAATTTCAGAATAGGGACTTTGGCATGAATTAATGATTGCTTCTCTAGCACTCCTGAAACAATAAACAACAAACACAAAGCTTTTGTTTCTTCTTTCTATCCTAAAGCAATTCAAAAAATTATGAACAAGTCTTATATTTTTATAAAACACTTAAGCTAAATATATTTATTATACAATTTCTGTTTAATGATATAAACTGCTCTGTAAACAAGATAACTGTTTCATCATCATACCCTTTCTTGTCACGATATGTTTAAATCTTTGTGTCGTAGTAATAAGTTAAATTCACAAATTCCTACTGAATATTAGAAATGTGGAAAATTATAAATTTCCACTCTGGAATCGAAGCATTTAGCTACAGATCCTGACTTGATATGAACCTTTGCAGTTCTGGGTGTTCAGATACTCAGGCCATGAAATATTGTTGGACATTTCTTCAACAAACATTTGGTTATATATAATGATCACATCTGCCCCAATGTTTTTTTGATTAACAGAGTGTTGGCCATTCATGTGACAGAAGTGCAGCTTTTGTCTTCTTTGTAATGTTCTAAATTCTTGAATCCAAATTCTCCCAAACTCTAGATAGTATGAAATTACACATGATGACACTGACAAAAGCTACAAATAAAAAAGTAAAAGAGATTCTGGGGTACATAAACATGTTGTTAGGTAATAAGAAGAAATCTAGATGGGATAATAAATATATTACAGTTGGTGTTTAGCTTTACATCCTGTCTCACAAACTTATAACTATCTTAGAAGAAAAGTTAAACTCCTTCCAGGAATTTTGACACTTCTTAAGTGGACTTAATTTTGCCTGTTTGCCTAGACTCCAAGAAAATGCAATTTCAGTGATGAATGCCCAAGGAGGAAGAATACTAACAGTGCTTTCTTTTGATGGGATGAAAGTGGACAGCAGACTACCTTATGATCACAGGGATGATAAAGTATGTGGACTGCACTCTAAAGTGCAAATTGTAATGGTGCGAGGGCTGAAAGAAATGTGGAAGCTGGTTGTGTATTATGATATTCTTTTCCAAATGTTTTCTAAACTATTGGGCTCATATTTTCACGTTATTGCAATTGTCAGTGATATAGGTGGTGGCAATCAGGGTTTATGAAGATCCATAGGAATTTCAACAGAAAAACTTATTTCAATGTTTCTAGTAGTAGTAGTAAAAGGACCTGGGTTTTCGGGGACATGCCACATTTAATAAAACGTCTACATTAGCACTTGCTAGATGATAGGATACAATTATCAGAAGGTTATAACAAAAGAACAAATGATTGTGGAACTGAAGCTAGCACAGAAGTTGCAAAAAATGCCATATTGAGAAAGAGGTTTAATGCAGAATGTACGGTTAGCTTACCAGTTTTTTTCACATCACACAAGAAATCTGTTGAAAAAGAATTCCCAGAAGCTGAGCAAATTAGTGAATTTTTTTGAATTGACAATAAGTTGATAGATGTTTTTAACTCTTGTAAATTATATGATTAAAAAGTTGGAAATGTGTATTTGCAGTACATATGGAGCATCAGATGGACATTTTAAATAAATTGGAGGAAAGTATTAAAAAAAGAGAGAATAATCTTGAAGGAAATGCTATTATTTCTTTAAAACAACTAAACCAATTAGTGGAGGCCTTAAAATCATTTTTACCTAAAACAGATGCAAACTCCTCAGCTTTGGCTCTGGGGAGGGTCTATTTAGACATTTCTTTGTTCACTGCACAGCAACAGTGAACAACAGCAACAGTGGATGAAATTTTTTTGTTCATTCATGTCAGCATTTTCTGGTCCTTGCACCCTTTTTATACTTTTAATGCTGGCTTTACACACACTATTCAAAGTCTTCTCTTCTGTTTCTTAGATACATCAATAGTGTATTTGGAGTGTATCTGGCAGTTTTTCAAAGTCCTTATTTTTTACGCTTATTTTTCACGCAAAGTTTTTCACGCTTATTTTTTATTCCTTTTCCATTTCCTGAATAACAGTTCCTTTTTCAGCAAATGCCAGTGATTTGTGTTGGGTTTGTGTTTGTTTTACAAGAGTCATAATGAACACAACACAATAAGTCATGAAAACAAACTAGCCTGTATGCACTGTTACAACACACACACACACACACACACACACACACACACACACACACACACACACACACACACACACACACACACACACTACATCTTTTGCTATAGGATAGACAGTTCTCAGCTGGCGCACTAAAAACTCAAAATCCTTAATGCTCCATGACTGCAGGCAGATGTGCTGAAAGCAACTATGAGAATGGTTGATTGATGTGGTAGGAAACAAGAGACAATAACAGAAGGTACCATTCCACAAGCTCACAATGGATACATATCACGCAGAATTCTGGCCTCACCAATTCCATGAATCTGACATAAGCAACTATCCACAATGATAAAGGGTGACGAGTACTCACTTGTTCCTAGTTGTTTCTCTTAACGTTACTGGTCTACCCCATACTGCAGCAATTTTTCGTAGTTTGAGAGAAATTTTTATTTTGAATTAACCACAAAATGTTTGAACTAGAAATGTTTTTGTTCAGTTTTACACAGTATATTCAAGGGACAATGGTAAAATTCGGATTGTCTCCATTCAAATTAGCTAAGTTTTATTGTATTTGTTGTATATTGTAAACGATTCGTTTGTGGGGTATTTATAACGATGTCTTTCAACCTTGTAACCGTCTTTGTAACATTAACGAAAATGCGTGGCGAGCGTTTTATGTCACTCGTTGCATTCGTAGTATAAGTGTGTAATTGTGAGTATTAATCTGTTAAATACCTCTGTGAAGGGTTAATCATATGTAGCGAGACGGGTTATACTTTTTCTTAATACTTACGGGCTAACCTTATCTCTCGTTGTTCAATTCGAATCTTACCACCTCGTCACCTGATTGGTTCACGCTGTCTTGCAGTGTCGACTTCGCTAACTGTGGTATGTTGGCGTTTTCAGTTTAGTATTTCTTTATATTACGTTATTTTATATGAATCAAACATACAGCGTTGAAGAACATTAAAATTTATTAAACCCTTCTTTATATTATCCTTTCAATTACATTTAATGAATAGTACATATGTTTATGTTGATACCGGCTGTTACAAATTGCTCAGTTGGCATTGCTCAGTAGTTCGTAACGTAAAGACGCCAGCATGGCGAATAATGTTTTGTTTACAATTATTATTTTTTGTCTCAGGGTGTTTTAAGTCCTTTTGACCACAGAAGTTGGATTATCAGCTAAAAATGCACAAGATTATAACACTCCTTAAAACTAAATACACAATGGTTAATACACTAATACATACAAAGTAAGTTATTGGCAATGAGAATTAGAATAGTGTTTGGTTAAATTTTCGTGTTTTTTTTTTAAATTTATTATAATTCGATATCAAAGTTTATTGCTTAATTATGTTTTATTAATAGTGATATATTAATTAAATTCAGTTATTGAGTCAAAATTGTGATCAGTGAAGTAAAAATTTTTATCTCGTTATTATGGATAATTGGAATTTATTTTTAAGTGAAATTGTTAGTTTATACTCATCGAGTTCTTGATGTGGCTTCTCCGATGTTCGTCTTCTTCTTCAGGAATCCTCTAGTCGTCTTCTCTTCTTTGGATGGTTCGCAATTCTCGTTCAATGGCTTCAATTAAAGTTCGGCTTCCACCAGTCTCTGTAGTCATTCGAAGTCCTCAGGTTGAGTTAGGTCAATCCCCTTCTTCCTTCAGGATAGTTCGTCCATTACGTTCCTTCGAAGTATTCTTATTTTTTCTGTGATTTCTATGGTTTAGATCTTTTAATACTGGTTCATTTCATCATATGTAGTAAGGAATGCTTCTACAATACTTCTTCCTTCTTGATTTATTAAAAATTTAAGTTTTTATACAGTCGACTCCCTCTAATCCGGACACCTCGGGACCGGATCCCTGTCCGGATTAAAAAATTTCCGGACCATCCGGCGGTTTTTTACTTATGTAAATTACAACCTGTAATAGCGTATCTATATTTATAAATCACATTTTAAGACAATTTTCAAGTGTACGGAACACAATTTTAGGTTCATAAAGTTGTCCCAAACGAATAAACTTAAACCTAAAACTAATGAAAAACTTGGCTTTGCAATATTAAAAGAAATCTGTTATTTTCTTCTGCTTCTTTACTTCAACTGTTTTCTTGAAGGCATAATCACGCCACTTCCTTAGAAACATAACATCCACAGCTGATGCACCAGGCTGTTGTTCGACGTAGGTAGTTGCCAGTTCCAGTGCTGCCCTACCCTCTGCATGAGTCAAAATTCCCACGCCATTCCCGCTTCACTATCACCTTCGTCGTCGTCTTCTTCTTTTTCTTCCTCTTGACGAAGGACTACATCGACGATTTCGTCATCATTCAGGATTTCATTAGCCAGTTCATCATCAGCTCGCGAAATCCATTCCACAACGTCATTCTCATTAATACTAGCAGAATCAGGCAGCCGTTGTAAATCCTTTAAAATTGAGTGGTTGTCATCAGGTTCAGTTGCATGAATATTTAACCCTATTGTATTTGGGTTGTCTTCTTGTCTCTTCTCAACGAGAGTTTCAACATCTGGCCACAATTTTCTCCAGGATTTGGTAAACGTAGATGATGGGATTTCATCATACGATTTAGCAGCGATATAAACGACGTCCTTAATGTTAATTGTCTTGAGCGTCTGGATGAGACCTGCATTGTCATTACCATCCATCTTATCCAAAATTTCTGAAAGAAGCTTCCTCCGGTATTTTCTCTTAAAGCATTCGATTACACCCTGGTCCATGGGCTGTGCGATACTTGTTACATTTGGAGGCATATATAAAAGCTTGATGTCACTGTAACTATCACATTCGAGACCTTCCTCTGGATGCGTAGGGGCATTATCAAGCACAAGAACTGCTTTTACTGGCAATTTCAAGGATGTCAAATGTTCTTTTACAGACGGAACAAATTGAGCCACGAACCACTCCTTAAACAAATAAGAATCCATCCAGGCAGACTTTTGTGACCTGTAATACACTGGAAGGGAAGACATGTTTAAGTTTTTGAATACTCTGGGTTTGGCCGACTTTCCAATCACAAATAGCGGCATCTTGTGTGTCCCAGTTGCGTTTGAGCATAGTGCAACAGTGATCCTTTCTTTATTTACTTTAAAGCCCGAAGCAGACTTTTCTTGAGGAGTGGCAAAGGTTTTATTAGGCAAAAGTTTATAGTTAAGCCCGGTCTCATCGATATTGTACACTTGTTCTGGGGTTAGTTTTTCACGCTCAATGATACGCTTCAATTTTTCAGAAAAATCATTAGCTGCCGGTTGGTCTGCTGAAAGCTTCTCCCCGCAAACTCCAAGGAAATGCACTCCATGCCGTTTTTTCCATCTCGTTAGCCACCCATCGCTTGCCGAGAAGTTTCCTTTTTCCCCAAGTTTTGAATGAAGAATGACGGCTTTTTCTTTCAAAATCGGCCCATTTATAGGAGTCCCTCTTCTACGTTCCTGCATGAACCACAACCATAATGCGTCATCAACAAGTTCATGGTGTGGTTTTTTCAAGGTAGATCGAGTAGAAAGGACGGATTCGACTTCAATTTGCATACAAAAATCCTCGATCGATTTTCTGTTTTTCCGCCAATCATAAACTGTGCTTTTCCCTACATTAAACTCCGTACAAATACTTTGCACTGATTCACCCTTATCTAAACGTTGTAAAATATTAAGTCTGTCTTGCATTTTAACCGTATTATGCTTCCGTTTTTCACTCATTTTTGAGAATTTTACTGTCAAATAATCAGAGTTACTGAAACTACAATTTCACCTAACAAATAAACTCACTTATAATAACATATGTAACTCACATTGAAAATTATTAAAACACACAACAATATCAGTAGTAATTAGTAAAAACAGCTACAGTACACTGTATGACGATCCGGAGCAAACGCAATCGTAAGCCGAACTGAGGATCTTTGTTTACATGTAGGCCGGAAATAAACAGACACGCTCAATCCTGTAGTTTTCGGCCGTGAGAAACCCGGCGCGCGCTGATGACTCATTTCCAAGAAGTAGTCCGGACCATCCGGCGTCCGAACCATCGGAGTCCGAACGAGAGGGAGTCGACTGTAGTTAATTTAGGATTGAGAGCTTCATACATCCGCCCTCCGCGTCAGTCAATAATGAATTAATTAGAATTCCAACGGTTTTTTGTTAATAAATCTCAGTTGCTATGGTTACCTATCAAATTATGCTAATTCTCATTGGTCAGTATCTTATGACATTGTTATATTCTAACGTTTTATTTTGGTTTAAATCTATAAAATATCTTCAAATTAAGATTTCTTTCTTATATTAGTAGTAACATCAATTATATGATCACCATTGTTCTTCTTTTTTGTTAAGGATTATTTTTATATCCCTCATGATTACTTTTGAATAGTTAATAACATTTTCCTTATTTTCTTATTTGCATTTCTTATGTAGTTATTTTAAAACTGGATATTATTTATACATTTTTGTACTAGGTATACTTACTTAACTGCTTAAACATTTGATATACTCTGATTGATATTGGTTTATTGTTTTCCTTTTAAATTTACAAAGTTCCTTCACTAAATGTTAGGACTAGAGCCTAGACTTCCCCATACTACTATTTAACATTCTTTGTAACTCATTAACTTTATATATTGGTACATTAAACAATTTTTTATAGAAACAGATAATAAAACATTGGTGATTCTAACCATACCCCTTATTATAAAATATTCCTTGCCAGGTTCAAGCCTGAAATTAAACTTCCAACTAATTTTCTGTTTTTTACTACTATCTTGCTTATCTTATGATTTACTACATTCTATGGTTTTTTAAACAATAACGAAACTCTTATAATACTAATTTTAAACTGTACCTTACACAATATACATCACTTACTAATTCCTTCACTCAAATACAGTGTCTGTCTTTCTTATTTTACTATTCATTCTAATAACTCAATTTTTACCTTATTTTTATAATTCTTACTTACTATCACTTAAATTAATAATAGCACAATCAGTGTAGTCTTACTTGCTAACATAAAGTTTATCAAAGGTTGTTTAGCTATTTTATTACAGTCTGCTTTTAAAATACTTCATTCTGTAAACCCACTGCACTTTTCCCTTCATAGAAGGTTTCTTTATTTATTATCACTTTCACTTTTTATAATATGCTATACATAGCATGTCACCACTTACTTATACTGTATTTATACACTTTTTATCTTACTCATTTAATATTACTCACACTGTTTGTCTAATTATTTTAATATCACTGTGTGATTATTGGTCATGAATAATTAGTTTATTTTCAATTCACACTGATCACTTTTTGTTATTAATTATTGCCTTTATTTGGCTCAACGTATCTTTTATTTGCTTTGATTATGTTTATCACTATTAATTTGGGTATGTTTATTTTTAATTTCCTACCTTATATTTATAGGTACATTTTTCTTCTTCTATCATATAATATACATAATATCACTATCTTACTTGTTATTGTTAACATGGTTACATCTTATTTATGCCCTAACTATTTTAGTGCATTGGTTTACATACATATTTTAGTCATAATTTGGGGATTACAATGTTCGTTATTATATTCTCGATTACATTTGGTTTCTTGTTCCTTCCTTCTTGTTACATTTTATTTTCTTGTTGTTATCCAATCTATTGGGTCAAGTCATCGTCACTTTCTTAGTCATTTGTCATTTCGTGATTTGGTCATTAATCTTTGAGTTATAAGTTTCTTGACCTTTCTTCTTATCTTCAGCTTTTTTGTTTATTATTAATCATCAGTGTATTTTCACTATCTTATGTCATGTTACACAATGTATCACCACCAAAATTGATTATTTCGAAAATAATGATTATCTTTTCTGAAATCATCAATATAGTTCATTCAATCAGGTTGTTATTATTAAGGAATTCATCAATCGCTACTTTCTTCTTTATTTATTTTTATTAAGTCATGGTTCATGATATGGTACATGGTATTATTCTCCTTCTTTACCTTTCATTACGAGTGTTATCCCTTGTACAGTAGAAGCCCGATATAGCGCGGTTGTCGGGTGACATACTTTCCCCTGCGTTATAGGCGTAACCGCGGTATATCGGAAAGTGACCTGTACAGTGACAAATGATGGGGAGGGAGGACCGGGAAAAAGGCTACAGCATAATGCACTACTATATACTGTACGTAAATTACGTCACCAAATGTAGAAATAAAAAATAAGAAAACTGTATTTTAATCCACTATTTTAATCTATTTTAATCCAATGGAATATAAACTACACTATTTATACATTGCTCACTCGACCTACTGTAGGCCTAATTGTTGGTCTTAAAAAAGTCCGTAATTGTTGTTTGACGGGATAATGCACAGCGTTTCTTTTCCGCGTATTGTTTTATAAACGCGAGGTGCAGCAGATGAACATTATTAGATTCACTTTGCCTCTCCATCCATGAAATTACTTTGTTTATGTGTATTATCACTTCACTAACATTTGGAATAACTTCTTTCACTTCCACCCCATTTTCATTTCCATTATCGTCATCGTCTTCTTTTTCTTCGCAATTTGCATTTCGGACTGCATCGATGATATCTTTATCTCCTATACATTCTGTAACAGGCTCACCGTTGTCAACTTCTGCCCAGTCATTCAAGTCATCTAGAATGAAGTTGCAATGCAGAGCACTACTCGCAGACTGTACATCACTATTGGTGAATCCGGCAACAGAGCAATTTCCATCGGCGATGTTTTGTTCAAAGGAACATTTCTTCCAGCAATTCTGAATCGTAGCCGTACTAATACTTTCCCATGCAAGACCTATTGAATACGCAACTGTTTTCAGGTTTATTGACTTAAGGTAAATTTCCATTTCCTCATCAGAATTCACTATAGCACTCAGAAGTTCACGGCGGTAATGCGCTTTAAATGCTTTTATGATGCCTTGATCTAATGGCTGGATCAGTGCTGTAGTGTTTTTCGGCAAGAACATGACTCCGATTTTCCCATCTCTTGACTGTAGCATATCAGCAGGTGGATGTGCTGGACAGTGGTCAAGGGTCAGTACAGCTTTTTCTTCGAGGTTGAGTGACCGCAGGTGGCTTCTCACAGATGGAACAAATTCTTCATGGAACCATTTACTGAAAATATCACTTGTCATCCAAGCATTTTTGTATTACGATATGTGATGGGTAATGACGTCATGTTAACATGTTGAAAGCATCTAGGATTTCGGCTTTTCCCTATACAGAGAGGTTTAACTTTGTGGCTGCCTGATTTATTTGTGGCAAACAGGAGGGTAACTCTATCCTTATTTATTTTTAATCCAGATTTATTTATTGAATTATTACATCCAGAGTTCTGGTAGGAAGCATTCGAAAATACAGAGCAGTTTCATCACAGTTATACACTTTATGGTCATTTAAATCGTTATCGATCATTACTTTGTTTAATGCCTGAGGAAAAAGTGCTGCAGCTTCACTGTCACATGATCGTGCTTCCCCTTCAATGCTTATCTGGCTTATACCATGACGAGATTTCCATCGCGAAAACCACCCATCAGATGCATTAAAGTCACTGTTGCCATGTAAATCACTATGGAATTTCACAGCTTGAGCTCTAATAACTGGTCCTGACAGTGGCACACCTTCACTTCGTTTTATTAAAAACCACCTGTACAGACACTCATCTAGTTCACCATCCTTACCTACTTTAGTCTTTTTTCTGTGCAACCCCACTTCACTTTCAACTGTGTTCACAAAACTTTTAAGTTTATCTTCTTCCTTATCAATTATTTTGAGTTTATCACTCACAGAATATGCTTTTCTTTTCTGCGACATCACAAAACTCTACACTATGCGAATTTATGACAAAGACTATACACTTTGATAAGATAATATCAGAGTATGATCTTATACTATAATATAAGAGTATGCGGGAGAGAAGGGATTTAGTTGGCTGCTTGCCTTGGCATGAATTCTTAGAAACGTAGAGACTGTAAATACGGGGCAATTGTTTATGTCTACAGGTACACTTGAACTGGCAATTCTGGCTGTTGTTTACAACGCCGTTTCCAACAACAAGCCTTTGTTTACAATAAACGCAACGCATTCCAATGTGGCTACGGAAATCACGATAAACAATTCGTAATTTACTCACTCTCTACAAGTAAGAATTTTCGCTAATAAGAGGTGACATACTCTTCACCGCGTTATATCCGAATCCGCGGTATATCGGACCGCGCTATATCGGGCTTCTACTGTATGTTCTATCTCCCTAAAATTTTCTTCTCTCCTATTCATATAAATTGGTATTAGCCAGAGGGGACGTGTGGCTCTATTACTCTGCTATCCATTTATACACATTTTGAGTTCAGAGGTCATGCCTATCTGCTCAATAACATAAAATAATTGTTGGACGTATCTCAACATAAAATCATCAAATAATAATATTAATAATAATCATAATAATAGTAGTCTATTTTCGACTCATATAATATCACTATAATAAAACACTCTTGGGATTAATTATTCTCTCTTTCATACATCTCATGACCTTTTCTTTTCAGTGATTTATTTGGATTCCCTTTCTGTGCTTATGGCAATGTTTATTTAATAGATATTTTGCATTGTTTCATCAATTTACTTCATATGATAGTTATTTTATTTGTTATCACCTTCTTTCTCATTTATAATCAATATTAACACTGTAGCTGGCTTACTTATATTTTTTCATCATTGATTGTCCATTTAATATGTCATTGTCATTTTTTATTTGACTGTCTTGTCTTTTCTTTTTGTGAAACGTTAATTCTTTGTTATTCCCTTTTGTAATAGGGTTAATTAATGATGTTATGTAGCGTCATCATTGTTTGTTTTATATTTTATTATTTTATGTCAGTTTTTTATGGTATTTCATTATATATATATTTTTTTCTTTTTCAAAATTACATTGTTTCACACTTGGTTGTAAGTTGTACTTACTTTTATTTTGAATTTAGATAATCTTTCTTCTAAATTCTTTTTTCATTCATTTATTAATTTCAATCAAATATTTATTTGTAAGTTGTACTTACTTTGATTTTTTAATTTGGATAATGTTTACTCTCCAAATTCTTTTAACTCTCTGACACCGCCTCATAATATTCCTTCAAAGAAGACTGGTTGTAAGTCCCTTTGATTCTCTTGGTCGTTATCTCACTTACGACATAGGTGTTATTGTGGTTATCTTTGACAATGATATAGGGGCCGTTGTACAGTAATAATAATTTCTTTGTGATTCCCTCTCTGGAACTAGGTAATTCTCTGTTCCGTATTAACACTTTTTCTCCTTCTTGATATCGTATTGCTTTAGGTTGGATTTTGTGATATTTTTCCTTCTTCTTTTCTACTTGTTCCGCTATCTTGCTGTAGAATCTTGCATTATCGAACTGGTATGCAGGATTGGTGGGGAAATTAACAAGTTCTTCTATTGCTCGAGGTGGTGGTCTTCCGTACATGATGGTATAAGGTGCTTCATTTGTTTTTCTTACTGGTTAGTTTAATCTTTTCCTTCCTTCTTCCTTCATCAATGCTGTGTCGGTTATCTCTAACATCAGTCCCCTTTTATCGCAGTAATGTTTCCATTTGTTTTACCCATGGTCCATAGGTTGATCTGCACTGGTTGTTCGGACTACTTTGGTGTTCATCATTAATTCCGTTCTGGTGATATAAGCCTCTGTTCCTTGTACATCAACTCTTCTAATACTATATGTCTATTAGTATTCGTTATACACTTTACTACTTCTTTTGTAGAATAGATACTTCACTGGTACCTTTGTTATTTGTTGTTTCATTGATAATTTAGTGTACCTTTCTAATTTTGGTATATTCCATTTATCAATTGATTTTTTAAAGTTGTTGCCTGTGGTTTCATAGTAAGTTATTTCTACAATTTGGTTTGACCTTCTCCTATAATCTTGGACATTTATGATTTCTTCATGGTCGGTAATTGGTATATTAAACATGTTTATCAATCCATTCTTCATCATCTCCAATTCTTCTCTTGTATTCATGAGTTTCCTTGGATACCTCTTCTTAGTCTTCATTTCCATATATTTATTCTTCTCTTTAGTACTGTTATTTTTATTCTCAGATAATGGTATACTTTTGTCTTCTTTTAATTCTGTTTCCTTCTTACTATCTTCTGTTTTCGTAATTACTGGTTCCTCAACACTTTTGGAATCCCTGTCTAGTGTTTCACTTGGTTTCTTGAGACCACTGTCTAATGTCTCACTCATCCTTCTGAGGCCCTTATCCATAATTTCCTTCATTTCTTCTCTATGTTCGTCCAATTTTTCGTTCATTCTGCTGAATTCCTCCATCATAACTCTCATCAATTTATCCAATTTGATCTCTTGTGTGATTTCTGGCATTTTCTTCTGTTGCTTCACTTCCACGTCTTTGACTATTTCTTTTTGTAATTGCACATTTGATTGTTCCAAATTTTTATTATTTGGTACTCCGCTGAACTCTTTTATTCGATTATGTTTCTTCCTCCAATTACACATACCTTCTCTGGATTGCTCGAACATAACCCTTATCCATTCTCTTAGTTCTGCGTTTTCCGTTTGTATCGGTTTTTCTGGTTGTCTTATTAACTGTCTCCATTGTTCATACTCCTCCGGTGTATATTCCTCTGTTACCTGTGCGTATACTCCCGTTCTTTTGTTTTTCATTTGTTCTTCATTATTGTAGAATCTCTCCCAATCTTCTTCAGTCATTCTTTCCACCTTGTTATCGCCTTTTCCGTGGGCTGTCCCAATAGTCTCTTCCTTGCTGCATTTGATTTCCAGCTTCCACATTTCATCATAAATTTCTTCCCATGACATTTTGTTGTATGGCGGTTCCGTTGCATCCGCACGACTCATTTGTGCTCGTTCATGGTCCGTTGTATTTTTCTCGATGTACTCCATCTCTCTGCTGAATTTTTTAAACAATGTTGTCATCCATTCTGCATAGCTGAATCGTTTTTCTGGTTCTGGAATTTTCGTTCGTTTTTCTTCTATCTCCGTTTCATTACTTTTTACTGCTTCTTCCTCCATAACTTCCATCCTTTTATATTTAACTCCCATTGTCTTATCCCGATCCTTCATTGTGTGTTGTGCCTTGCCTGTTCCGGTTTTCTGCAGCCGCCACTAGAATCTGTAGGATTTAATGGTATAAGTTTTTAATTATTTTAGCCCTACTAGTTGGCGAGCCACTTTGTAAACGATTCGTTTGTGGGGTATTTATAACGATGTCTTTCAACCTTGTAACTGTCTTTGTAACATTAACGAAAATGCGTGGCGAGAGTTTTATGTCACTCGTTGCATTCGTGGTATAAGTGTGTAATTGTAAGTATTAATCTGTTAAATACCTCTGTGAAGGGTTAATCGTATGTAGCAAGGCGGGTTATACTTTTTCTTAATACTTACGGGCTAACCGTATCTCTCGTTGTTCAATTCGAATCTTACCGCCTCGTCACCTGATTGGCTCACGCTGTCTTGCAGTGTCGACTTTGGTAACTGTGGTATGTTGGCGTTTTCAGTTTAGTATTTCTTTATATTACGTTATTTTATATGAATCAAACATACAGCGTTGAAGAAGATTAAAATTTATTAAACCCTTCTTATATTATCCTTTCAATTACATTTAATGAATAGTACATATGTTTATGTTGATACCGGCTGTTACAAATTGCTCAGTTGGCATTGCTCAGTAGTTCGTAATGTAAAGACGCCAGCATGGTGAATAATGTTTTGTTTACAATTATTATTTTTTGTCTCAGGGTGTTTTAAGTCCTTTTGACCACAGAAGTTGGATTATCGGCTAAAAATGCACAAGATTATAACACTCCTTAAAACTAAATACACAATGGTTAATACACTAATACATACAAAGTAAGTTATTGGCAATGAGAATTAGAATAGTGTTTGGTTAAATTTTCGTGTTTTTTTTTTAAATTTATTATAATTCGATATCAAAGTTTATTGCTTAATTATGTTTTATTAATAGTGATATATTAATTAAATTCAGTTATTGAGTCAAAATTGTGATCAGTGAAGTGAAAATTTTTATCTCGTTATTATGGTTACCTATCAAATTATGCTAATTCTCATTGGACAGTATCTTATGACATTGTTATATTCTAACATTTTATTTTGGTTTAAATCTATAAAATATCTTCAAATTAAGATTTCTTTCTTATATTAGTAGTAACATCAATTATATGAACACCATTGTTCTTCTTTTTTGTTAAGGATTATTTTGATATCCCTCATGATTACTTTTGAATAGTTAATAACATTTTCCTTATTTTCTTATTTCTATTTCTTATGTAGTTATTTTAAAACTGGATATTATTTATATATTTTTGTACTAGGTATACTTACTTAACTGCTTAAATATTTGATATACTCTGATTGATATTGGGTTATTGTTTTCCTTTTAAATTTACAAAGTTCCTTCACTAAATGTTAGGCCTAGAGCCTAGATTTCCCCATACTACTATTTAACATTCTTTGTAACTCATTAACTTTATATATTGGTACATTAAACAATTTTTTTATAGAAACAGATAATAAAACATTGGTGATTCTAACCACACCCCTTATTATAAAATATTCCTTGCCAGGTTCAAGCCTGAAATTAAACTTCTAACTAATTTTCTGTTTTTTACTACTATCTTGCTTATCTTATGATTTACTACATTCTATGGTTTTTTTAAACAATAACGAAACTCTTATAATATTAATTTTAAACTGTACCTTACACAATATACCTCACTTACTAATTCCTTCACTCAAATACAGTGTCTGTCTTTCTTATTTTACTATTCATTCTAATAACTTAATTTTTACCTTATTTTTATAATTCTTACTTACTATCACTTAAATTAATAATAGCACAATCAGAGTAGTCTTACTTGCTAACATAAAGTTTATCAAAGGTTGTTTAGCTATTTTATTACAGTCTGCTTTTAAAATACTTTATTCTGTACACCCACTGCACTTTTCCCTTCATAGAAGGTTTCTTTATTTATTATCACTTTCACTTTTTATAATATGCTACACATAGCATGTCACCACTTACTTATACTGTATTTATACACTTTTTATCTCACTCATTTAATATTACTCACACTGTTTGTATAATTATTTTAATATCACTGTGTGATTATTGGTCATGAATAATTAGTTTATTTTCAATTCACACTGATCACTTTTTGTTATTAATTATTGCCTTTATTTGGCTCAACGTATCTTTTATTTGCTTTGATTATGTTTATCACTATTAATTTGGGTATGTTTATTTTTAATTTCCTACCTTATATTTATAGGTACATTTTTCTTCTTCTTTCATATAATATACATAATATGATTATTATAATCATAATATAATATGATTACATAATCTTACTTGTTATTGTTAACATGGTTACATCTTATTTATGCCCTAACTATTTTAGTGCATTGGTTTACATACATATTTTAGTCATAATTTGGGGATTACAATGTTCGTTATTAAATTCTCGATTACATTTGGTTTCTTGTTCCTTCCTTCTTGTTACATTTCTTGTTGTTATCCAATCTATTGGGTCAAGTCATCGTCACTTTCTTAGTCATTTGTCATTTCGTGATTTGGTCATTAATCTTTGCGTTATAAGTTTCTTGACCTTTCTTCTTATCTTCAGCTTTTTTGTTTATTATTAATCATCAGTGTATTTTCACTATCTTATGTCATGTTACAATATATACAATCCATCTGGATCAGCTCCAACATATTTTGATTTACAAAAAGTTGTACATTGAGTGGAATTCATTTGGTGATGTCCGTTTTAAATTCTATGTACTACAAGATGGCCAGTAGCAGTTTTAAAGTTATCCTGACTTGGTTTATGCACTGTTAATATTTTAACAGAATGTACATGTCCTTGAGCAGTGTGAAATCGCTTTTTATTTCAAGTTCTTTTGAGAAAAACTGTTGACAGCACTGAACTTATTGATGATGAATATAACGAATTAGTTAACCCTCCTTTACCATTTCGAGTGTAGAGGTCCCTGCTACCAATGTAATGTGGAGTCATCTATTAAGATTTATGTATTCATGTATATTGACTTTGCAAGTGGAGCCATGATAATGGAAACATATGAAGTTTAAAAGTGATTTCAGACAATAAAAGGATAAGGCTGTCTTATTAAAATAGTAATACCATAGTTATTTTGACATTTTTAAATGCAAAAACCAAAGTCAAGATAACTTTCAAACTGCTGCTAGCCATCACATAACAATTAACAACAGAAAGCCACCCAATCTAACAATAACTTTATAACAACGTAGATAGTGTCCCAAATCATTCAGATGTGCCATATTAAATGGCAAAGTTAACATCCTAAGCAAACGAGTACATTAATCTATCCATAAAACCAATTAATTTGTTTTTGAATAATTTATATTTTCAAGGCCCTCTGAATTTTTGTCCCTTTATCTAATTTCACTAAATAAAGAGACTTAATTTTTAAAACTAAATATAAGATTTTTTAATTTAAGAGTTCACTCCTATACACATTACAAATTTCTCAGTGCCAACAGCCTTATAAGGGTGCTTAAATATTATAGAAAAGTTTTATTAGTCCCAATTTCCCCTCTAATGGGTCTTTTGTTTTACATGGCATCTTCAAAACCTGCGATTTACATGGCATTCACTCAAAATTTTAGTTATTTGTTGTGCTCTTATATTTTCATATAATTTTCTCAGTTTAAGTGACAAATACAACATATGCACAACACAATTATGATGAAAACGGTTTCAGAAATATTCATTATTAAAACATTATTTAATTTTTTAACTCACTGACTGACCTTTTTCTTAAGGAATTGATTTTCCAAAAATAACTATTTTTTGATTACAGAGTCATTCCATGTCAAATCAACACAGTTTTAATTAGTTTTATACCTTACCATGTCAGATTTTTATGAAATTTGGTACACAGGTATTATTCATATAGGATAAGAAAAATACCAAATATTTTTTAAATATATCAACCGGTTTTCGAATTACAGCTACCTAAAGTTCCCAAAAACTGCTAAAAATGGTGCGTCTGGATAATTTTCAAATTGCAATTGTGGCTCTCCTAATTAACCTAAAGAGCTGGGAAAGGTGTCATTTTAAAGCTTTATTGAAGGACCTTTCATATGACATGCAGCACTATACAGGTTAAGAGGAAATTTTTTTTTCAAATTCAAAATCAAAATTTTGATTTTGAATTTTTCAAAATGCGTACCTTTGAAATTTTTCAAAAAAATATATGTTGTTTTTAATATTGATAACTGATCCTGAAAGTTTCATGATGGGATTCATATGGGTTTACATTCAAAATTTTTGTTTTCAATCAGATGTTTTCTCCAAAATAGGACTACACCCTTGCATTCATTACAATGGCAACTTTCGTAATTACACAGAATCTGATATTCAATATGTATGTAGGCTACAGTGGAGTTAAAAGACAAGATACTAAAAATTTTTAAACTTATTTTTTTATTTAACTGTCCTTTACTAGTGCATCTAGTCGTGTGTGGTACAAGTACTTATCATTTAAGTTTAATGATTCTTTTGAAGGAATTTTCTAGAAATACTTCAAACTATTAAAATAGTACCTAAGTATTTTATAAATTTTACTAATACTAAAGAAGTTTAAATGAAATAAACTCACCCAGTATGTGTGGTGAATGTATTTTATTTCCATTTAAATAGAGGTTGAAAAGTACATTATTTATTTAGCGTTGCAAAGCGTCACTTGATTTCTGAGTGTCTTTTTCTGAAAGTCTGTATACTCTTCCGGTGGGTGTGATTAGGTTAACTTTGAACAAAATGTCATTTAGTGATACACAAAGATTGTCAGCTCTCTGAGGGTAAGAATAAGATGGGGAAGGACCAGCAGGATGCAGAAATGTTACTTTTATTTCATCTTCACTTTCATTTTTGTCTAGAATATTGTTAAAAGCCGCATTTGCCTCTTGTGTTATATTTATAATTTTAATATTAAGTTTAGTGTTTACATTTGCGAACGTTATTAAGTCGCACGTCGGACGCATTCTGTGTGAAAAAAGCGTCGTCGTGTAGCCTGTGTGTCCTTACCTGTCCCTTCTCACTCTTTATTTTTTCCCGATAGGTGCCAAATTGTTTTGTCAGAAAACAATTTGAAAGATTCTATCTTAGTTGTTTTACGGTATAGTAGTATTGATTCGAATTGTTCGCCAACTGGCTGGAGCTTGAATCTCGCTTGAGTGGGGGAACGTGTTACCAACGTAAAATAATGTTGATTAGTTTTACTCGCTGCTACAAAACACAACATACATAATATTTTGAAAATAATTACTGGACAGTTATTAACGATTCACACTTTTTTATTCGGCTTCAGAACTTGTTAATCTTCATTAACGCTTATACAAAAATGTGATTAATATAATATGTTTAAGCCTCGGCAATAAATAATCGTTCACTCAGCGAAAGGCTGGGTTGGCAATACAATGTTTCTCTGTCACCACGATAGACGGCGTTTATTATTTATACACAATAAATCTGCCAAATGAATCCTTTTAAGTACGACAAAGAAGTTTTAAAACAAGTAAATTAATTACAATATATCACTTTATAATCGTGATAATTAAAATTGAAGAAGGTTTACATTAAATTCAAAGTTGTGGTGTCAAAGTGTGTGACGGTGTCATTCGTGTAGTACATAGGTTATATTTAGTTAACTGGTATTATAACATCGCCAAATTCAGATCATATTTGATAACTATAAGAATGTAAGAAATGATAAAAAGTAATATATTTTGATAAATAAATAATGAAGAGAATAAAAATATAAAAGGCAGATCCATGCTTGTTGGTATCCAGGCCACTTATAGTATATAATTAGTAAAATAGTTTTACCTTTTTCTTGTCCGTCTGGTGGCCTTTACTCTACATTTAATTCTATGCGTTTCGGGATACTTGAAAGAAAATAAAACATTGAAACAAATAAAAACTAAATTGATAGATAACAATGCACTGATTACAAAAGCGGATAAGGGGAATACTGTAGTCGTAATAGACAGAGACAAATACACATCAAAGGTTAATGAGTTCATATCAAATAATAATATTGTAATGATACAAACGGACCCAACAGCAGAGTTCGTCAAAGTTTTGAATAATAAACTTAACCTATGTACACGGCTGTTTGATAACGCCACACGCCATGCACTAAAACCCATTAACGCAGAAGCACCACAATTTGTTGGTCTACCAAAAATGCATAAGACCAATATACCGATTAGGCCATTGATAAACTTCACAACTGCGCCGAGCTACAATGTCAGCAAAAAACTTGCAGTGAAAATAAAAAACAGTATAAAGATAAGTAATAACCATGGTATAAAAAATAACATTGACTTTATTAACAAATTAAAAAGCATTAAATTACGACCTAATTATAAAATAGCATCTTTTGACATTGTTGACTTGTATACGAATGTCCCTGTTCAAGAAACTCTCACTATCCTTAAAGAAAATCTTATTAACGCCAAAATATGTAACTCTGAAGAAATCAATGATTTAGTTAATTTACTGGAAGTTGTACTTGACCAAAATTACTTTACATTTAATAATAATTATTACATCCAAAAAAAGGGTCTAGCCATGGGGTCACCTTTATCTGGTTTACTAGCTGACATATACCTAAACCACTATGAGAATACATATTTGCTCAATAACGTAAATAAACTTTCCAAGAAAATAATATCATATACACGTTATGTTGATGATACGTTTATAATTTTTAATGGCACAATATGACAAATAGAAAATATGAAATTATACTTGATTAGTGTCAATAAAAACATACAGTTCACACTTGAGACGGAGATAAATAATAAACTTAACTTCCTTGATCTGACAATTACAAGACTAGATGAAAAATTTCAATATCAAATATACCGAAAACCAACAACCACGGACCTCACGATAAATGCTGAATCACATCACCCCTTTTCTCAGAAAATGGCAGCTTATCATAGTTTAATACATAGGTTACTTTCCATACCATTGGAAGACGAGGATTTTCACGAGGAGCTGGACACGATCAAATACATAGCTAAAGCCAATGGTTATAAAAACTCAATTGTGGATAATTTAGTCAAGAAACACCGAAAAAAGAAAAACAACAGAATCACAAGAAAATAATAGAAACAAAGTTAGGTATATAGCATCAGAATATGGTAACACCCTACCCAAAATTTTAAACAAAGTATTCAGTGGGGTAAATATAAAAATGGCTTACCGAACTAATAATAACATTAATAAGATACTCTTACCTAAACATTCAAAATCAGTTGAGGACAAGACGGGCGTTTATAAGATAATATGCAATGACTGTGATAGCTTTTACATTGGCCAAACTGGTAGACCTTTTAAAAAACGATTCAGAGAACATTTACCTAAAAAAGAATTTAGTAAAACAGTGTCAAATTACGTGCGCCATCTGATGGACAAAAACCATAGTTATACTGATTTCACAACGAACTTTCAACCCATCCATATATGCAGAAAAGGAAATTATATGAATGCTATCGAAGAATACGAAATATATAAGGCTTACAAAAATAAAAAAACAGAAGTCATCATCCTTAACGATCAATTGAATTATAGTCAAATCTATTATACGACACAGCGATAAGAATACAGAACAAGGTACATAGTACACGACATATAACAACATGAACACTGCAGTCGACTATAGCATGTCGTGGTGCGCACCACCGATATCGCGTATGTCTCAAGTTTGGGGATTTTATGTGTATTTTTTATGTTTATATTATATTTATTGTTATGTGTAAAATTGTATATAAAGTGTTTTTAATATTTTATTGATCGACGAACTTCACCAAGGGATATTCCTGATGATGGGGCATATGTCTGTCCCGAAATGCATAGAATTAAATGTAGAGTACAGGCCACCAGATGGACAAGAAAAAGGTAAAACTATTTTACTAATTATATATAAAATGTAATTAAGAAAGAAGGAGGAAGAATTATAAACTAAAAGTGACTATTAAAGAAACCCACAGACTAGACTGACAGACAAACGACTTTGACCCAACCCCAGAGATTGGCCAGATAAGAACCAAAATAAAAGGAAACAAGATGAGAAGTGAAGGAAAAGAAAAATGAAAATAAAAAGGGAACAAACCAACTATAAAGGAAGTAAAATGAAACAAGGCGAGAAAACACAGACAAGTAGTAGAGAATAGAGAAGGGAGAAATAATACAATCAAATATAATAAAGGAAATGAAACCGGTAAAGAACCAATATAAAAGATAAATGTTAGTATTGCATAAGTGACAAATGTAATTAATCATTGATAAAACCCGATAAATAAAAATACACTAGCCAAATAATTAGAAGTATATGTAAGTAAGAAATAGAGAGAGACATGAAATTAATAAGTATATATAATATGTGTAAAGAAAGAGAGAGATATTGAGATAGTGAGAAATAAACTAAATTTAACTAAGTGACAAAGAAAAGTAATGATAGGGATTACCCACTAATAAACACCTAAATAAAAAGTTTAAGAAGTGCCCATAGTGAAAGTGAAAAAACCCTAAAGTAAATGATAGAGAAAAACACTAAATAAATTATAATAAACACAAGATAATTTAAAAGTGAAAGTGATGAGTAAATAAAAATATTGTCAATGATAGCAATAGGAAAAATAGTGAAAGCTAAGATAAACACTTAGTAAAAATTAACAAACACTAGAGGTTCAATAGTGAACAATAATAATATTTAAGAAAGTTGTTAAGAATAGCATTTAAAATAAACCATTAATTAAGTAGTAATGAACACTGAAGAGTGATGTTAACTGTATTGATTAGAAAAGAATTTTATCGTAAAGTTTAAAAGTATATAATAGAATTTAAAGGTGAGAACCCTATGAAAGTGTAATCAGATAGTGTTACCATGGAGTGAAGGTAAAGAGTATTTATAAAATAAGAAGTTTAAAACAATCATTAAACACCCATGTTATAAGGGATGATTATTGAAGTAAGTTCAAAAGAGGTGAGGTTGTTTATCACCCAAAAAATAAAATAAAAGGTAATGAATTGTACACCAATATTACATATTAAGTATTAAATAATTGTTTAAACAAACTGATGAATACGATATGGCTAGGGTAATTATACCAACCATAGACCTAAATGTTGTATTTTATGTGATAAAAAAATTAGTAATTAATAGCCATATTGTTGACATTGGCGGAGTAAATAAGTAAGAAAGGAAAGCAATCTTTGACTTAAAAAATGAGAAAACCAGTTAGTAAATAATTAGCAATACATGATGTATAAAATATTAGTAACATACAAATAACACAAAACCAGAACCAAAACACAGCAATAGGTAACAAAACCAGTTATAAAAACAAAATAAAGCATTAGGCTAAAATGAGATGTAATGTATATGAATTAAGTGAAAATCTGTAATGGCTACTTAGGCTTGAGAAAGGCCTAACTGTCAAACACCAACAAATACAAATTATATGAAAATAACCAAGTAATTAACAAATCCAAGGTGAATAATCAACCAAGGATAAATTGTAAATCTTATTAAAAGCTATAGTCAAATCTATTATACGACACAGCGATAAGAATACAGAACAAGGTACATAGTACACGACATATAACAACATGAACACTGCAGTCGACTATAGCATGTCGTGGTGCGCACCACCGATATCGCGTATGTCTCAAGTTTGGGGATTTTATGTGTATTTTTTATGTTTATATTATATTTATTGTTATGTGTAAAATTGTATATAAAGTGTTTTTAATATTTTATTGATCAACGAACTTCACCAAGGGATATTCCTGATGATGGGGCATATGTCCCGAAATGCATAGAATTAAATGTAGAGTACAGGCCACCAGATGGACAAGAAAAAGGTAAAACTATTTTAATAATTATATATAAAATGTAATTAAGAAAGAAGGAGGAAGAATTATAAACTAAAAGTGACTATTAAAGAAACCCACAGACTAGACTGACAGACAAACGACTTTGACCCAACCCCAGAGATTGGCCAGATAAGAACCAAAATAAAAGGAAACAAGATGAGAAGTGAAGGAAAAGAAAAATGAAAATAAAAAGGGAACAAACCAACTATAAAGGAAGTAAAATGAAACAAGGCGAGAAAACACAGACAAGTAGTAGAGAATAGAGAAGGGAGAAATAATACAATCAAATATAATAAAGGAAATGAAACCGGTAAAGAACCAATATAAAAGATAAATGTTAGTATTGCATAAGTGACAAATGTAATTAATCATTGATAAAACCCGATAAATAAAAATACACTAGCCAAATAATTAGAAGTATATGTAAGTAAGAAATAGAGAGAGACATGAAATTAATAAGTATATATAATATGTGTAAAGAAAGAGAGAGATATTGAGATAGTGAGAAATAAACTAAATTTAACTAAGTGACAAAGAAAAGTAATGATAGGGATTACCCACTAATAAACACCTAAATAAAAAGTTTAAGAAGTGCCCATAGTGAAAGTGAAAAAACCCTAAAGTAAAATGATAGAGAAAAACACTAAATAAATTATAATAAACACAAGATAATTTAAAAGTGAAAGTGATGAGTAAATAAAAATATTGTCAATGATAGCAATAGGAAAAATAGTGAAAGCTAAGATAAACACTTAGTAAAAATTAACAAACACTAGAGGTTCAATAGTGAACAATAATAATATTTAAGAAAGTTGTTAAGAATAGCATTTAAAATAAACCATTAATTAAGTAGTAATGAACACTGAAGAGTGATGTTAACTGTATTGATTAGAAAAGAATTTTATCGTAAAGTTTAAAAGTATATAATAGAATTTAAAGGTGAGAACCCTATGAAAGTGTAATCAGATAGTGTTACCATGGAGTGAAGGTAAAGAGTATTTATAAAATAAGAAGTTTAAAACAATCATTAAACACCCATGTTATAAGGGATGATTATTGAAGTAAGTTCAAAAGAGGTGAGGTTGTTTATCACCCAAAAAATAAAATAAAAGGTAATGAATTGTACACCAATATTACATATTAAGTATTAAATAATTGTTTAAACAAACTGATGAATACGATATGGCTAGGGTAATTATACCAACCATAGACCTAAATGTTGTATTTTATGTGATAAAAAAATTAGTAATTAATAGCCATATTGTTGACATTGGCGGAGTAAATAAGTAAGAAAGGAAAGCAATCTTTGACTTAAAAAACGAGAAAACCAGTTAGTAAATAATTAGCAATACATGATGTATAAAATATTAGTAACATACAAATAACACAAAACCAGAACCAAAACACAGCAATAGGTAACAAAACCAGTTATAAAAACAAAATAAAGCATTAGGCTAAAATGAGATGTAATGTATATGAATTAAGTGAAAATCTGTAATGGCTACTTAGGCTTGAGAAAGGCCTAACTGTCAAACACCAACAAATACAAATTATATGAAAATAACCAAGTAATTAACAAATCCAAGGTGAATAATCAACCAAGGATAAATTGTAAATCTTATTAAAAGCAAAATATTAGAATAAGGATTTAAATTAAAAGAGAAATGTAATTAGGAAGTATTAAAATAATTGTAAAATTATAAAACATGAAATAACCCAATCTTGTGGGATACCAAAATAATCTTTGGAAGAAAATACAAATAACAGTGATAATAATTAATACTTAGGAAGGAAGATAACGGAATGAAACAATCAGAAGATATACAAGGATTTTGAAAAGAATTCAAATTTGGATAACAATGGATTTATAGCCAGATTAACCAATCAGATTTATTTAGTAACCATAGCAACTGCCGTTAGGTACGGAATTACCGTTGAATATCATTACTCGTAAAGTGACGCTCTTGGAAACCAGAAGCCAAATTTTGAACAACCAAATATTTAATTTAAAATGTTATAAAAGTTGACCAAATTACCACAAGTGAACGAGAAGGAAGCAGATGATGACTGAAACCAATTAACTGATGTCGAAGACCATTTAATTCAAAAAGAAGTGAATTAATTACTCCGATTAAATTGAAAAAGATGCCAGAAGCCCAAACATTTGAAAATTGAATACGATTGCAGCTCCAGTCCTTTTTACCAGACCAACTGCTTACCCCCAGTCTACTAAGGTGTTAAGTATCATTTAAATTACCCAAATTTCCGAAAAAACGCACTTTAAATATTTCTCACTATACTATGAAATATCACTAAACTGAATTTATTCTCTTTCAAAGATTAAATAAAAAACTAAGACACTGAAAATTTGTCAACTTATAAAATTAACCTATTGTTAGTTTACGAACCTTTAAAACACTTTTACTACACTCCAAAAAGCCAATTATAGCTACACGTTATAATATTTAAGTAGAAATATTGTAAGGTTGTGTATTTTTATTATTGTAATTGCATCTATTCCTGTTATCGTAATCTCAAGAATCCAGACGATCGAACGAAAATATTTGTGTACTACTTCGATAAACGCCATTACGGTGTATCTGTTATGTTAAGAATCGATTCGTCAAAACCCAGAGAAAAATTATCTTAGATAATTTGCCGGTGCAAAATAATATAACAAACCAATTATAACCTATGTCAATGAAAAAGTAATAACCATTAACTAATAAACCAATACTGTGTGTAACCAATATGTTTTATTTTCATTAGGAAAGTGTATTATTAATGTTGTACATTGTAGGGAACAGATATGAATTGGCGGCTAGCGCTCAAGCAGTAAACACCGCAACTGCTGGCTTGATTGTAAAAATCGATAAGCGGCGGGACAAGTTTGAATTCTCCACACCGCCTGAGCGGAATCACCGATAATACTAATTTTTTTAATTGTTTGAAATAAACAATTTGGCGCCACCCGGGATATATACACCCCTAGTGAACCTCAGGTAAGGACTTCGTTACCTGGTTATTCGTACGTTCGCGACGGACTCAATCAATGGAAGGTACGTTACCGAGCGACGACGGATTGGTAAGACACATTACACAAATTACACTCTGACACGTTTACACTCTTGCAGAAATAGACGGACGGCGGGTTTATTACAAATTGATGCATCCAACGTGTGGCAAAACAACACGGGAGACACACACGACTTATTACAAATTTGCGACCAACTGGTGGGACTAGAAGAAAGGGAGATACGAAATTCTAGCGGCGATTACGAAAGGAGATCAAGATGCATACCAGAGGAGTGACGAAAAAATTGGCGAAGGATAAAGAGAGGGAAGAAAATAGAGGGGAAGAAGAGGAAGGAACATCGACTGAAGAGGTGGAGACAATAATAACCACAACAGAACCAACCCAAGACGAAGAAATGGAACCACAAACAGGTGACAAGGAGGAAACTAGAGGAGACCCAAATTTGATGAAATTTATAGAGCAAATGAATGAAAGGTTAATACAATGAATGGAGAAAAAATTCGACAAGAATGAAAAGAATCTGAAACAGATGAACGAGAAATTCGACAAGAATGAAAGGAATCTGAAACAGATGAACGATAAATTTGACAGCATGAAAGAAGAAACGAACGACAATTTTCAGAAGCAGAAAGAAGAATTGAGACAAACCATTAACAAAAATAACGAAACCCTGCAACAACAGCTGAAGGAAATCAATGAAAAAACCAAGGAAGAGATGAAGCAGCAGGTGATACAACAATTAAGGGAGTACCGGGAAGAAACCATACAACAGATCACCGAAACGAATGAGAAATTAGAGGAGACGTTGGAGAGACTGGAGAAGACCAACGAAACTGTTTCAGAAGTCCGTGAGGAAGTAATCAATAAAATAAACAACCTCGAAGGAGAAAATAAAAAGAGAATTGAGGAATGGCACGAAGAAACAGCCAAAAGATGTGAACAGGTGAACCAGGACATATATCAAGTCCGGGAAGAGAACCAGAAGGAGATAGCAGCTGTACGAACAGACCTGGGAGAAATAATGGAAGGAGTATACAGCAATCTGAATAAAATCGACAGCAAGGTGGATAAAAATAACCAAAGAATTGATAAGATGCATAGACGGGAAGAGAAATTGCAGGAAGAAGTGGACGCCTGGCGTGACCGGCCATATAACACTAACCATATCATTAGCACTGACAGTCGGGATACGATCAACTTCCGCAATTATAAGAGAAACCCAATTGAATTCCTGAAAAGGGTGGAAGAGCTGATAGTAAAAAATCGCGAGACCCGATGGACAATGGTGAAGGGAATGCTGGACGAGATGTTCAAAGAAACGTATGACAACTGGTGGACAGCCACAAGACCAGACATCCAGAGCATCCAAGAATTCAAAACCCAATTCAAGGCGAAATACTGGTCTGAATCGACCCAGAACATGGTCCGCAACAACTTAAGTAACGGGAGGTATGAGAGTCAGAACGGACAATCCCTCACATCCTACTTCCTGGGAAAGATCTGCATGGCAAGAAATTTGGAACCCCGCATTCTGGAAGAGTGTCTTGTAATACAATTGTCTTACCATTATGACGACGCAATACAGTAAGCCCGGATGTACAGTCAGGTCAAGACCATTCAGGACATGGCTAGTCTGTTAAGAGAGCCATGAGCACGAATGGCAATACCGCAAGAATAGATTCTCGAGCTTCAGGAATAGTAAGATAAACGAAGGACCATCATCTCCAAACCAACAGGGTGATAACAAGCCACCACAAAACAACCCTAATAATTATCAAGGGAATCAACGTGGAAACAACCATGGTAATTTTAGAAACAACTACAGGGGTAACTACCCACAGAATGATCCTAACAATTGAAGGGTCGCGGGGAAAATGGATCAAAGTCCATTTTTTTTTGCCAAACTGAGTTTGCAGTGTGAACAGGTAGCTTATTACGGACAGAATGCATCTGTGATACCATTGGGGCAAGAAAAATCATAGTCACCAAGTTAATAAGGGGAAAAGATATAGGGTAACGGTCAAGAACGATCAGAGTCCAAGCGCAGACGGGGAAGCGAAATCAAGGTCCAAGTTGTTTCCCCTCCACTCATGCCTTACTCCATTACAATCAGATTGTTGTTCTGTTTTGTTGATGTACTGACCACAAACATAACCTCAATCATCGTGCGTGTGACTTTCTTTTGCTGTTTTTAAACTATTTTATGTTTAAAAGTTGTCATGTCGAGTGATTTTAGTGACACAGACAGTGTAGAAGGAACTAGTGTGCAAAGTAATATAAAAAAGAGAAAGAATACAGGTAGGATGAGTGACGTGATGAAGAAACTGCGTGCTACAACTCATGAGATCGGCGAGGATTGTAAGTGCTTCCGCTTTAAGTGTTTTGAAGTAGTTTCACCCGAAGAACGACAACGAATTATCTCCAATTTCAATCAACTGGGTAAAAATAATGCACAGAACCAGTATTTGAGTGGGCTCATCAGTGTTGTACCTGTTTAGCGGCGGCGCAACCGAAAGGACGATTCTGAGGCAAGTTTCCATTGTTCTTCCTATTGCTATCGTTTTCGTGCCCATGTAGGTGGCATATGGCATGTTAATGTTTGTCACAAAGCCTTCGTATCTTTACACGGCATTTCCAATAGTCGTGTACAAACTTTAAAGAAATGTTTGACTGATTTTGGCGAATCTTGGGCAGATAGTTGAAGTAAACACGCCAACAGACCAAATAAACTTTCTGAAGAAACTAAATCAAAAGTTTTAAGTTTCATAAAATCTCTTAAAGGAAGGAAATCTCACTATTCTTTAAAAGACACATCCAAAGTGTACTTACCTGAAGAGCTAGATAAATCTAAACTTCACCGAATGTATAGTGAGTCTAACAAAGAGAACCCTGTTGGTTTGACAACTTTCCATAACATTTTTGATAGTAACTTTAATATTTTGTTTGGTTACCCTAGGAAAGACACTTGCAACAGTTATGACTTATTGAAAGCAGATATATCAGTTTTAGAAGAAAAAATAGCAAGGGCTACAGATGAAGAAACTAAAGAATTATTAAAGCAAGCACTGTTGAAGTAGGAGAAGGAAAAGAAAGTTCACTTAGCGAGAAGCACAGAGTTTTATTCAATAAAAAGAAAGTCCAGAACAGAATCCAGAAAGAAGGAAGAAATTGAGGCCGTAACTGTCGATTTTCAAAAGAATCTACCCACTCCCAATACATCACACCTACCTACCACCATCTGACGTGTACTACCGTCGCCAACTGAATCAACAATCATCAATGTTCATGATGTGTCTTTCAATGTTCATGTTTTGTCAGACTCAACCTCAGTGTTTTACACATATGATGAAAGTGTTGCTCGAAAGGGGGCTGACGACGTATGCTCAATGCTTAAACACTTTTTTGATAAAGTACTCAGCTCAACAGTAAGACATATTATTTTCTGCGACTCATGTGCTGGCCAAAACAAGAATTTCATGGTAATGCGCTTTTTGCATTACATGGTTCACAACCTGAAACGCTTTGATAGCGTGAAAGTGGTTTTCCCAATAAGGGGTCACTCTTATATGGAGGGAGATAAAGATATGAGCCTTGTAAATTCAAAATCTTACACTGAGACACCAGATGATTGGAGGGATGTACTTAGGAATAGCAGAATCAAACCTTCACCTTTGACAGTAGTAAATTGTGCTACTGAGGTCAACTTTCAAACGTGGACAGATTTTTTGTCAGGGTTATACATAAGAAAGTGCCCAATGCCAACACGACCTGTTAGAATTTTAAAAATTGGTAAGAAGGAGCCAAGGTTCATTTTACACAATGCTAACTACTTTGGAAGTTACTTAAAAGCTGTTTTCGTCAAAAATCAAGATAAAGAAGGAGAGGAATCAAAGAAAACCAGAACAAAAACAAATAGGCCTAAGAAGAAAAGTGAAACCAAAGAACTAAAAAAACTCTACAATGGAAAATTGCCTCTCAAACCTGCAAAATTGAAGGATCTATTACACCTGAAACAGTTCTTGACCAATCCTAATTCTCAAGCTTTCTACGAAGTGCTGATTCCTGACCATGAATTGCATGAAGGAGATGACAACGGCATCGAGTATGCAGACGACCCACCCATTGACGATGCTCCGTGACTGGCAAGAACGATCAATGTCCTGACTGTTTTTTTTTAAGGTTCGTTTTCAACTTTTATTTTGTAAATGTATTTGTTTTATAACACAATCTGTCATAAATGAAGTACTACAATGTAAAGAGTTCAAGTAATTTATTTTTACCCATATTTTTAAGTTACATAATTGACTTGAAACTTTAAAAACTTAATTCTGAATCTTTAGAGAAATGTGACTTTGATTGTTCTTCCCCGCGACCTTTCAATTATTATCGCCCTGGAAACGGTAATAACAACAACCAAGGATACCCACCGCAAGTGAATTATGTGAGAGGACAAACGCAGCGGAGCCCAGGAAGAAACTATTCTCAGGCAAATTACTGACGAGCGTACTATAACCAGGTACCAAACACACGAAGCCACACATTCGAGGAAAATACCGGGAATGATGGAGGTAACATGAACAACCGACAGGAGCCAGTAACGAACCAACAAATAAACACTAATGAAGTCAGGGACAATGAGGCCAGCCCTCATTTAAACGCATAAGGTCAGTGAAAACTGTGAACAGCCTATCACTGGACCAATCTCTTGGGGAATTTAAGACGACAGATAAAAAGATCACTATAATACATACCAACTATTTAAAAAATATAAGAGACGAGTTGATTGAAGAAAATAATCAACCGATGCCTAGCTGAAACAGTGAAATAGTGTACATAAGTGCCCAAATAAATGGAATCATATCAACCTTAATGATCGACACAGGATCTAACATATCTTTGATCGACCAAGTGGAGTTAAGCAGACAACAGCAGGAAAGTAGTATACCCATACCAACTCTACCAATAAACAATGTGCCTATCATCGGTGCTACAGGCAGACAAAACAAAACAGTCAGGAAACAAGTGTCCTTGGAACTTAACAGTAAAGGCTTAACATTCACTATGTTATTTCTTGTTGTCAGCGGCCTGCCATTCTTTATACTTGTTGGGTGTGATATACTCAGACAATACTCTGCCATAATTGATCTGCGGCAAGGAGAAGTATCACTAAACACTGAACAAGGAATATGGAAAACCAATATAGTGAAAGGTAGCAACTTACCTTCAATAACAAACAGCTGCAAAATGATACAGAACTATTATTGCCAACAATCACACGGAAGGGTATTAAATGAATGGAAGGATGGAGAACTATGGTCGAGCAAGCTGGAGGAGATCAGATAATTCCAACGAGAAGGACGAGAGCAACTGATTAGTGTACACCAGGCAGAGGATCTCATTAGCATTTACAATAAATATCGACATATTTTTTCTGACGCCCCGGGCAAAGTAAAAGACTACCAATATAAAATCATATTTAAAGAACCCGTTGATTTTAAGAAAAAATCGTACCCTATCGCCTACTCGCAAAGGAATGCAGTGAGGGCAGAGATCAACCAAATGATGGAAGACGATATAATAGAATTGAGTCAATCACCATATACCAGTCCAATAGTGGTGATACCGAAAAAGGAAGGAAAAGTGAGAATATGCCTCGATGCAAGAGAGATCAATAAAATGATCGAAAATGACAGAACATCCCCAGGTGAAACTGAAGAGATTCTAAAGAAGTTCCATGGTACAAAATACATCAGCGCATGGGATACAGTATGTGGATACTGGCAGGTGGAGCTACATCCGAACAGTAGAAAATACTTAGCTTTTCTGTTCAATGGGAGGAACTATCAGTTCAAAAGACTGCAATTTGGACTGATAAATTCGGTCGCAGTATTTGTTAAGTGTATGGATCAGATATTGGGACAAGATGTGCTGGATTTTACCACCATATACGTAGATGACTTGCTGATAACGTCATCAAATTGGCAAGAACACTGTGCTAGAGTGGAGACAGTGTTAAAAAAGTTATCAGATAACCACATCACCCTTAAGCTGGATAAGTCAACGCTTATAGCCCGCAAGGTACAATTTGTAGGGTTTAATCTAACAGAGGAAGGCATCTCCCCTTCATCAGAAAAAGTTGAAGCGATACGATTCCCCACACCTAAAAACAAAAAACAGCTACAGTCTTTCCTCGGAATCTGCAATTATTATCGGAAATTCCAAGTTAACAGCACAATTTAAAAAGCAATTATCAACTAAAGATAAATGGACATGGGGAGCCGAACAAGATGAAATATTGAAACAAATAAAAGAAAAGTTTTTAAACACCGTTATTTTACACCATCCAGACTTCAAAAAGCCATTCTTCATGAACTGTGATGCGAGCGACGTGAGTGTAGGTGCTGTATTATATTATATGCTGTATTATAAGATGATAAGGGGCAACATATGGTCATAAGCTTTGCAAGTAGGATCTTAAATGGATGTGAAAGGAACTACCATGTCACGGAGAAAGAACTACTTAGTGTTGTGTTCGCCTGCAACAAATTCAGGACTTACATTCTAGGATATACAATAACCGTGAGAAGCGACCATAGATCCATATCATTCCTTAAGCAGTGTAAGCTCAGTCATGGAAGATTAACTCGATGGACTTTATTACTACAAGAATACCATATTAACTGGGAATACATACCAGGGAAGAAAAACACGGCCGCTGATATATTATCCCGTATCAACATACAGCAACAAACTTTCGAGGGAGAGAAAGAACAGTTAGTTAAGGTGTATAACATAATCAAGGATAGAACAGATCTGGAAAAAATAACGCTGGAAATCAGAAGACATCAAGATGTAAACCCAAAAATAATGAATACCCGGGAGAGAATATCAAAAGAAGAAGAACCCATTGTACAGTATTATAAAGTACACAATAACCTGTTATTCATTAAAAACAACCCTAACCTTGAAGAGTGGAAACTAGTAATCCCGTCTACTGTAGAAGAACAACTGATATTAGACTACCACATTCGGTACGGCCATATGGGTGCCATGAAAGTAATAAAAGCATTAGAGGAACGCGTTTATATAAAGAATATTTATCGAAAGGTGAGCAAAACTATACAAAAATGTAATATTTGCCAAATGGTAAAGTGCAACAATTCGAAAAAAAGGGTATGATGATACCAATAATATCAAATCAAAGAGTAGAAAGGGTATTCCTTGATATTTGTGGTCCGTTTCCTCGCAGTGGAGGAAGACACCGATTTCGATTCATTGTAATCATATTCGATCACTTCACCAAATATACTAAATTGTACTCCATTAACCGTGCTACCACTAAGAAAATTATTGAGATCATATTAACCAAATTTGTACCAGAAGTAGGGAAACCTATGGCAATCATAACCGATCACAGGACTCAATTTAAAGGAACTCAATGGAAAAGCAAACTCTGGGAACATGGTATTAAAACTTACAAAACATCCGTTTATCACCCCAGCAGTAACCCAGCTGAGAGAGTACTTAGAGAAGTGGGTCGAATCCTAAGGACATACTGCCATGATAAACAAAAGGAATGGCACAAGTACTTAAAATCCACTGAAGAATTTATAAACCTGGCTTACCACAACTTCATTGAAGCCACACCATACTCAATGATGTTCGAGCGGCCACCGCCTAGAGAGATGAGTGATCTGATTCAATTTCCCACAAACACAGAATATCAATTCGAAAAAAGAAAATTGTACAACAGAATCGCAGAGAAAGTAGAGCAACAAAAGAATAAATATTCTAAGAACCAGCAAAATACTATCAAATACCAGATAGGAGAAAGTGTGCTAATAAAAAACAGAGAATTACCCAGCTCAATAGAGGGCATTACAAAAAAGTTACTATTATTATACGTGGGACCATACACTATCACAAGAAACAAGAGCAATAACACGTATGAAATCACTAACCCCATCACTAAGAAAATAAAGGGGGTATACAATCAGGCATCAATTAAGAAATATTATGACAGCCAAACAATGACTGAAAAAACTTGAGGTAAAAAACCAACCAAATTACTTTGAATAAAAAGAGATAACAAGACAAACAAATAAGTTTGCAAATAAATAATAAAGAAAAGGTGTAAGATGAATTTCAAAATTCAAAACGTTATGCAAGGTCAACTTACAATAATCTTTCGATAATATATTAGGCAAATTATAAAATGAAGGAATAAAGTTACAAACAATTCCTACAAAGTAAGATCAACTTACAATAATCTTTAGCCAACATATGAGGCAAAAAAGTAAAACATACTATAAAGGAATAAGCTACAAAAATTCCTAACTAGTAAGAAACACTAACTTACTATGATGTTAAAAAAAAAAGACCAACTTCCACAACTATTTAGAAAAAATATGGGAAGTAAAATAAACAAACCAATGATCCAAATATGAAATAAATAAAATAAACCTTCTAAGAGTTATAATATAAAATGAGAAACAAAGAGCAATTCATTTCATTTTGTTTTAATTGTCTCCAAGTCACGCTACTAACTATTTAGAATTAATATTAGGCAATTACCTGTATTAACTTCCGTCTTGTGACTTATTTGGTTTTTTCTTAAAACAACGCGTTTCGAGAATAAATTCTCATCATAAGGTTTCAATACTATAAAAACGTCAAATTCACCCAAAAGGGGTCGTCAACTAGTTAAAACACACAAAAAACACCACATAATTTGACACCGACACAGTCTCGGCATAGTCCGATGCGCATCGTCTCGTAGCCAACGACCAACTGGTTGCACTTTGTCTTACATGACCGTTATCATTGCCTGTTGACCCATCGATTTCGATGGCCTTGTTATACAGCAGATTCGATCGGAACGAAACTTTGTCATTAAGTAGCTGGTCCGTTTGTAACTTAGAAGCCTTGTATATCTCATATTCCTCCACAGCGTTCATGTATGCACCTTTTTTACAATTATGAAGCAGTTTAAAGTTTGTGTGGAAGTCTGAGTACTTATGATTATACAGCATTAAATGCTGAGCGTAACTGGATCTTGTTTTCGAGATATCACTTTTTGGCAGGTGTTCTTTAAAACGTTCGGCTGACGGCCTGCCCGTTTGTCCTATATAAAATTTGTCACAGTCATCGCATTCAAGCTTGTATACTCCAGTCTTCTCTTCAGCCGGGATATGAGTTCTTTGTCCCAAACGTTTTTTGATGTTATTTGTGGTTTTGAAGGCCACTGTTATTTTACGTTTTTTTAGTTCATTCTTTACAATGACTGGTAGTACATTCGTGTACTCAGTTACTATAAACTTAGTATCTTCTTTAGATGGGCCGGTTAATCTGCTTTTACTATTGATTTTTACCGAGTGTTTTCTTATAAGCTTGTCTACAATTCCACGATTTCAAAGAGCAATTGAAAATGAATAAAATGTTAATAGTATCAATAAAAAATCAACGCTTCAAGTATTATCAAATGGTATCAATAAAGAAAGATGAAAAATCTATATGACTCGAACTGAGCAATAATGAAATACAAGATTGAAAGATTTACAAGGAAAATAAGATTTATAGGGAATAATTTATAATAAAAAACCAATAAGCCAGTTCGTACTAAGAGAAAATAATGAAGAAAAGACTCAGAAGAAAGGAAGTAGAAGATACCGAATTGAACATAAAAATGAACAGGAAGCAGGAGAATTAAGAAGAAAATGATACAATACAATTGATAATTTCATCAAACTTAGAATCACGTTTTATAAAATGATCAATTTTGGTGGAAGGGCATTATATAACATCGCCAAATTCAGATCATATTTGATAACTATAAGTATGTAAGAAATGATAAAAAGTAATATATTTTGACAAATAAATAATGAAGAGAATAAAAATATAAAATGTAATTAAGAAAGAAGGAGGAAGAATTATAAACTAAAAGTGATTATTAAAGAAACCCACAGACTAGACTGACAGACAAACGACTTTGACCCAACCCCAGAGATTGGCCAGATAAGAACCAAAATAAAAGGAAACAAGATGAGAAGTGAAGAAGAAAAATGAAAATAAAAAGGTAACAAACCAACTATAAAGGAAGTAAAATGAAACAAGGCGAGAAAACACAGACAAGTAGTCAGGGTGTCTACCAACTCATCATAAAAGAATTCCCTGATTTTTCCAGGATAAGTAAGAAAATTCCCTGAGTAACATAAGTGACCAAAATATAACGCATTTACAAAACAAAAAAACTTGAGTGGACTACTGATGATCACACGATCAGCCACATTGTAGTCGTGAGCAACTAAAGGTCAACTGCACCGAACACATTTAGCTCAGTGTGCTAAGGTGTGACTTGTAGCGTGCAGGTTGTAGCAGGTTCGAATCCTGCCTTGGCCAACCCGAAGATGGTTTTCTGTTTTCAACACCAGGCAAATTCTGCGTCAGTACGCTAAGGACAAATTCCCCCCCCCCCCAAATCCCTCCTATTTCTAACCATGGAGAATGTCACCAAACTGAGTGCACCCCGTAAAAGATGGATTAAAGAAAAAAAGCTCAACATTTTCAGCTTTTGTTACAGCTATTGACCGCTACACTGTGCAGTAAAGTGTTCCGAGACAAGGCGAATGGAAGATTTGAAAACAGAGCAGAGTAGGTTATTTAGGTACCGTATTTATGGATATTCAGGGCTTCGCTTAAAATCATTTTACATTTTTTCTCACCAAACGTCAAACTGTGCCAATGTGTTCCATTTCACTCATCATATATGCTACAAGAGGAATCAACACTCAAAACTGCATTTATTTTAAAATATGTATTCATATGAGAGGGGCCTTTCACTAATGTCATGGCAATTTCTCACAATCATATTTTTCAGAATGACAATAGTAACATGAACAAGTGGCCTGTGGCCGGGAGTATATGTAAGCGATTTTATGAGAAGGCATGAATATTTATTAATACAGGTTATTTGCCTTGAAGATGAACAACAATAGATGAAGATCGATTGACAACATTAAAAGCTATTAAAAAAATAAAATGATACTTATATCCTACCTGTGTGCTACGCGGCCGCTTTTGTTATGTCCGTCGATGACGTTCGTCACCAGACGCGTGCGCGAAAATTTGAAATCGTGCGCTCTCTTAGTGTTGTAGTATTGCGGCGTGTAGTCTGTGCGTGTTTAACAGAGACGTAGATGAGAGTGTGTCTCTACCCGCGCGTGAAAAGATATTGTAGACGAAACGCGTAGCACATAGACGTAGATGAGAATCTGCCTCTTACCCACGTGCGAAAAGAAATATTTTACCTCCCGCCCCGCTGTTACAGTAAAAGGCATTTGTGAGTGGTATCGCTGCATCCTAGGTAGTATGGATGAAGGATACGCACCAGGAACCATCGGCTAACGTCGAAAGAAAATTAACCTGTCCAGCATGAGTTAAACTGAAGAGAGAGCGGAAAAAAAAGAAAAACGCAAACGTACAATGGTTTAAGTGGCGCTGTGAATGCTCAGTATCGGCGTGTATAAGTAAGCACTCGTCAGGCGAGAGGAGGGAGCGATGTTCGACGAGTTCCCACAAAACGACGCCGCTTGTGTCGCGTCAGACTGTTCTCACGCGCGTAATTGATGTCTTTTTTTAAATTGAGAAAGAACTGATTATTAGATAAGAAAATGTGTTTAACAAAAAATGACGCAACAGGGTGCGTAACGGCAGTTCCGAAAACGAACAGTCAACACTGTCACTGTACATTGTACGCCGCCGATGGAGTTGCCAAAGTGGGTATTTTGTAGTGGCGAAAAAACGGGAAACGGCGACGTCGAAGAATTCACCGACGTTGAGGATGTTAGAATGAAGCTTTCTGCAGCGTAGGGCGTAGGAAGCGTACACTTTGCGTCTGTTGTAAAGCGTTTTTGGCCCATTTCCGCAAACGGTGTCACAGAGACGACGGACCGTCGCCGACTTGGAGTGTGTGTGCAGTGGTCGCCGTCTTAGCGCCTGCAACGGGATCTGCCTGGGTCGTTAGTCCGATATGTCTGGAATGTTGTTTTGTGTTTCAGAGAATATACTGGCATCGTGTTTTGTGGCGTTCTATCTCGCCGTGCCGAATTGGCCGCCTTCGTAACCGAATATGACATAGACGTCATACTCCTTAGTGAAACTCACCTAATTCCTGCACACTCGTTCCAGCTTCCGGCGTACACGACGTATCGCACAGACCGGCCTGGCCAGAATCGGCTGTACGCATCTGGCGGCACAGCCATTCTGGTTCACAGGTGCATCACCCACCGCTCCCTGCCGCCTCCGGCGACTCGTCGCTTGGAGGCGACGGCGGTTGCTCTCTGCATCGGGGATCGGGAGGTTCGACTGGTTTCAGTCTACCTCCCCCCTCGAGGTGGACCACCGCCCGACGAGGATGAATGGGACGCTCTATTAGAAGACCCTCTACCAACCATCGCAGCCGGAGACTTTAATAGTAAGCATCCCCTGTGGAACAGCCGTGTCTCAAACCCATACGGCCGCTCTCTGTACCAATACGTTCAACGTCATCCTCATGTGAACGCTCTTGGTCCTAGATCACCGACCTATATCCCCAATCGAGGGGGACTACCAGACGTCCTTGACATTGCTGTTGTCAAAGACGTGGCCTATCCTATCGCTATTGAAGCCGTGTCAGACCTCTCGTCTGATCACGACCCGGTAATACTCACTGTTCGGCCCACGCTGGACACACCTCTCCAGCCTCCCCGTCGTGTAACGAGAGTCAACTGGCGATCGTTCCACGATGAACTGGGTCGAACAGTACCATCTGACCCCCAGGTCGACATCTCCAGCCCGGATGATGTAGACCGCTTGGCCGACTATCTTCAAGAAGTCGTCACGTCCGCCATGGACAAACACACCTATAACGTCCCTGCGCCCAACAGACGGTCGCAGTTACCTGAAGAGGTGATTCTGGCCATCCGCAAACGGCGCCAGCTCCGCCGGCGATGGCAACAAACCCAGGATCCTGCCGTAAAACGCAGGCTGAACGCCCAATCAGATCTTGTCAAGCAGCTTCTGCTTGATGCCACTGCTCATCGATGGGACTCATATCTTGAGTCTCTGGAAGTCACGCCCCAGTCCGTTTTTCGGGCCGCGAGCCGACTCACTGGCGAGAAAAGGACCCGCTACCCCCTACGATCACCGAACGGGATTGTGTACTCCGCGGCCGACAAAGCAGAAGTCTTTGCCGATACCATGGAGGAACAATTTACTGTTCACAGAGGCGTCTGTGACCCCGGCCACTCGGCAGCGGTCGCAGACTTCCTATCTGGATATTTTTCCCGCCCTCCCGTAGACCCAATCGACCCGTTCGACGAGGCTGAAGTGGAAACGGCCATTAGTCGACTGCGCCCCAAACGGGCGCCCGGCGAGGACCGTATTGGTGCAGCGGCCCTACTTAACGCCCCAGCAAGTCTCGTTTCACTCATCCACGTGCTGTTCAATGGATGTCTCCGGCTCCATTACTATCCCAGCCCTTGGAAACGAGCCAAAGTCATCATGTTGCCAAAGGCTCGCAAGCTGCGTACACTCCCCGAGAATCATCGACCAATCTCTCTTTTGCCAGTCTTATCGAAGGTGTTCGAGCGCCTCCTGCATCACCGAATTACTCCCCTGCTGGATAATTTCATCCGGCAGGAACAGTTCGGCTTCCGCAGGCAGCATTCGACCACTCTTCAACTTGTCCGAGTTGTCATGCAACTCACCGACGCCATCAACAGGAATCATCAAACTGTCGCCGTCCTTCTGGACGTGAGCAAGGCCTTCGACAAAGTCTGGCACGAAGGCCTTCTCTATAAACTAGCCACCTCCCCTCTCCCTCCCTCATTTGTACATCTGATGCGGTCGTATCTCTGCGACCGCAAATTTAGGATCTGCGTCGACGGGACGTACTCTTCTATCCGCCCCGTCGCCGCTGGCGTCCCTCAAGGATCTGTCCTCGGCCCCGTTCTGTACCTAGTGTACACGAACGACCTGCCAGTATTGCCTGGAGTCACGCTCTCTCTCTATGCGGACGATGCGATGTACCACACCAGTTCTGCAAACCTTCGTTTTGCGACTGACGTGGTGCAGCGCAAGCTCGCATTACTTCCGGCCTAGCTACGGAAATGGCGGGTGGCGATCAATACGGAGAAATCCGAGGCGATTGCCTTCTCCCGTCAGCTCACTTCCCGATGCCAGACCCTCTCCTTTGAAGGGAGCCCAATCGCTTGGCAACGTACTGTGAAGTACTTGGGCGTCACTCTTGATCGACGCCTAAGCTTCAGAGCTCATGTGTCCACAGTGCTCCAGCGCGCCCGAGGCGTCAAAGCCAAACTATACCCATTCTTATCGCCTCGAGGGCCACTGCCGTTGCGCACGAAGCTCTCGATTTATCTGCTCTTTTTACGAGCCGTCCTTATGTACGCAGCGCCTGCATTTTGGACCCAACTCGCCCCCGACGTCGTTAAACGCATGGAAGCCTTCCAATCCATTACCCTTCGCCTTATCTCCGGCTCTCCCTGGTATGTAAAAAATGATTCTATCAGGCGAGGGCTGAAGATTCCGTCGCTCGCTGGATTTGCGCGAACTCTCACGTTCAACCTCTTCCATCGAGCATCCATTTCAGACTTTCCCCACCTCCAACACCTCGATAACGACGATGGACCACCACAAGTCAAACGCCGCCGCCCTCGAGCTCTGCTCGACGACCCACCATAATTTTAAAATTAAAAAATTACCCACTCACCATCTGTCCACGCACCGACCAATCGTATCTGACCACCTTCCTACCTGTCAAATCTCCGGTCCGTTGCAGGCCGACAGATGGATCGGGCGTTGTGCCGGCTTTAGGTGTGCCTAGCGCCACCTTCAGTCGGCAACTTCCCCCCTCCAATCTCTCGCCAGCCTCGGTATCGCCATAAGGCAGTCTACCGGACTCTTACCGGGCTGGCGGAAGTGTATCAACCCGTTGTGGGCGAACAAATCCCGCCAATCCGTGCTAAGCGTTCGCGTAGACTTCCCTTTCAGGCCATTGGTGGATCGCGTCAGCGGTTCAGCCAATCACAGCCCGTCTCCTTCACCTCTGCAAAAATAAAAAAGGGGGTTCCTATCCGTTTCAGCGACAAGTGTCGCACCAAGCACTCGAACAGCATCAGGCAGTCATCGGGCTTGCCCGGACGCTGCCGTCACTGGGGCACGCACTGCGCTGTGCCCTGCACATCTTGGCATCTTGGACGAGATGGCAGACGCAGGTACTACCGCTACACCGGCTCCCGCCGCTACGCCCAAGAAGTCTAAAGCATCGGCCGCGGCCAGCAAGAAGCCTAGGACGAAACCGTCGCATCCGCCGAGTTCGGACATGGTGAACAACGCTATCAAGAGTCTGAAGGAACGTGGTGGCTCGTCACTGCAGGCGATCAAGAAGTACATCGCCACCAATTACAAGGCAGATGCGGAGAAACTCGCTCCTCAAACTCGCTCGCTCCGTTCATCAAAATGTATCTGAAATCGGCGGTGGCAATGGGCGCTCTAGTCCAACCGAAAGGAAAAGGCGCGTCCGGCTCTTTCAAGCTAGCCGCCAAGGGCGAGGGAGGCAAAACGACCGCCACAGTGAAGAAAGCCGCTCCGGCCAAGCCGAAGGAGAAGAAGGAGACCGCCAAAGCCTCGGCTAAGAAAGCGAAAGCCGCTTCCGAAAAGAAGAAGTCTGCCGCGAAGCCGAAGACTCCGTCGAAAGCAAAAAAAAGTCAGCAAACCGCCGACAAAGAAGCCCAAGAGCCCGAAACCCAAGAAGGCGGCGGTGAAGAAACAACCGAAAGCCTCGCCAAAGAAGGCTGCCGCAAAGAAAAAGTAGACAGAACGACGTACGCGCCGGTTCTGTAGGTAATGATCCTTATTAGGGCCGCCTATCGGTTCGGAATGGAGATCACACAAGCCTTGCTTACGTAGGATCTCCAAGGAGGGCGGCACAGCGCAGAACCACGTTAAACAGCACGCGCAAGACTTGACCCGCGGGGCCTCAAGCGGTTAGCGTGGGGCGAGAGACCAACTCGATTTGAACGGATTGTCAAAAATTCAGCCGTCATTCGGTAATTATACATACATATGTCCAAAAGTAGTTTGAAAGGTTTGAAAGCTACGTGTAAATCAAAATAGCCGAAAGTAAAGTGGTTAACAGACGTAAGATACGTATCTAGCACTCGTAAATGTGTGAAATTGGAAACGATTTTCAGTTTGTGTCGGGACTGTGTGGACAATATTTGCGCAGACGCGCTGGTAGGAACCCCCCCTCCACGAATATATAGCTTAGCATTCTTCCGTTTGATAACCGCAATGATGATTTCATTCTCTCTTGTCATGAAGCGAGCGAGCTTTGTGTCATATCGTAAGTCAGTTGTGGATCTGCTGAGAACTCTCTGTCTGTCTGTCTCTCTCTCTCTCTCTCTCTATCTGTGTGTGTGTGTGCGCGCGCGCGTATCCCCAATGTAAGGTTTCGAATTAGATTAATTTTGTTTGTTTCAAATTGATTTCTGAAATTTAACTCGATTGAAAAATAAGTTAATTAAACGTTATTGTAATTGAATGTAATTGATTTTTTAAATTAATAGGGTTAATAATCAATTAACGGATCTAGTACAACAGATTCCTGTTAATTACTGTTCAATTCACTGTGAGTGATACAGATATGTTGTGCCGCAGTGGTAAGATACTCCCGATTCAGCAGTAGTTATTATCGACGAACCTAGTAAACGAAGGTCTTGGTTGGAGAGGATGTTATTGTTGCGCTGCGTCGTTACACCCGTGGCAGGATTGCGACATCTGGGTCGAGCCCAGTGGCTGACAGATGATGACCATAGTGCTGGTCAGTAAGTTTATATATTCACGGATATAGGCCATACATATATCGGGCAGTTTTAAATCGCACAAACGTGTCAGCGCAGTGGTCAGATATTCCCGATTCACTGGTTATTATCGACGAACCTAGTAAACGAAGGTCTTGGTTGGAGAGGATGCTATTGTTGCGCTGCGTCGTTACACCCGTGGCAGGATTGCGACATCTGGGTCGAGCCCAGTGGCTGACAGATGATGACCACAGTGCTGGTCAGTAAGTTTATATATTTCATGGATATAGGCCATACATATATCAGGCAGTTTTAAATCGCACAAACGTGTCAGCGCAGTGGTCAGATATTCCCGATTCACTGGTTATTATCGATGAACCTAGTAAACGAAGGTCTTGGTTGGAGAGGATGCTATTGTTGCGGTGCGTCGTTACACCCGTGGCAGGATTGCGACATCTGGGTCGAGCCCAATGGCTGACAGATGATGACCATAGTGCTGGTCAGTAAGTTTATATATTCACGGATATAGGCCATACATATATCGGGCAGTTTTAAATCGCACAAACGTGTCAGCGCAGTGGTCAGATATTCCCGATTCACTGGTTATTATCGACGAACCTAGTAAACGAAGGTCTTGGTTGGAGAGGATGCTATTGTTGCGCTGCGTCGTTACACCCGTGGCAGGATTGCGACATCTGGGTCGAGCCCAGTGGCTGACAGATGATGACCACAGTGCTGGTCAGTAAGTTTATATATTTCACGGATATAGGCCATACATATATCGGGCAGTTTTAAATCGCACAAACGTGTCAGCGCAGTGGTCAGATATTCCCGATTCACTGGTTATTATCGACGAACCTAGTAAATGAAGGTTTTGGCCATAGAGGATGCCACTGAATGAATCCACTTGGTATTACGAAATTCAGCACAGCGGTACTAAGAGGCGTCGCACGTATGGGTCGATACCAGTTTTTCTGCCTGCTGTATTTGTAACGAGTATTCTGATTGTGTAAACAAATCGGGCTTCGACGCGCTTGTCAGCTCTTGGCGACTAGTAGTTGCCGTTCTAGAGCCGCAAATATTCCAGTCGCTTAGTCGTCCTATCGGCCGCATACCGACATAACCTACAACTCGCCCGAAAAGGGCTGTCTTTCACTGCTTCTAGCCATGATTTAAACTTTGGTTCATTCAACCACTCTGACTGAAAACGAGTTTTGCACGCCATAATAAAACGGAATTTTCAAACGACTTTGCACAGTCATGAATCTGGATGCCCACGTGTTTTTAATAACGAACGCACATCACACTAAAAGCATTTTAATCCGCACCACTAAAGAATTAAGAGCACGCAATTAATTGCAAAGCTTCTGCTTTAGATTTCGCGCACAACGCAACAGATTTCAAGAATTTCAAATCACAATAACACACTCAAGCGCGAACGCAACACATACAGTAAGCACCGGTAAACAACAAATGAAGAGATGTAAACACTATTACGGCGCGAAATCACGAAAGTGTAGCCAACACTCAAAACTATTCAACGTTGCAAAAATAGTTGAAATTTCGATAAAACTCTATATTCACAATATAAATAACAATATTCTTCCCGCTGTGGAAGGTCGAAAATCCATTAAATCCCTACACTTTCATTGTTAAATTACCAAAACGTCCCCGCTAAACAAAAACTTAAATCTGCAAGATTGAGCGGGAAACCCGCTAAGCTGACGATACTGAACAGACAACCCGCGCAAGGTTGGGTCAATACCAATCCGTGCTGGGAACCAATCAAATAGAATACTTCAGTCCCGCGCTGGGAACGAGTGTTCATTGGCTGACTACGGGAAACGAGTAGCGATCGATTACGTCCCGCGAAATTCGAAAGTATCGCTACTACGTTTACGGAGAGTAGCCCAAGAGGAAAATCCCTGATTAACGAAGAAATTCCCTGATTTTTCCCTGAATATTCCACAAATTCTTAATTCCCTGAAAATTCCCGGGTTTCCCGGGTCGTAGACACCCTGAGTAGTAGAGAATAGAGAAGGGAGAAATAATACAATCAAATATAATAAAGGAAATGAGACCGGTAAAGAACCAATATAAAAGATAAATGTTAGTATTGCATAAGTGACAAATGTAATTAATCATTGATAAAACCCGATAAATAAAAATACACTAGCCAAAGAATTAGAGGTATATGTAAGTAAGAAATAGAGAGAGAGATGAAATTAATAAGTATATATAATATGTGTGTAAAGAAAGAGAGAGATATTGAGATAGTGAGAAATAAACTAAATTTAACTAAGTGACAAAGAAAAGTAATGATAGGGATTACCCACTAATAAACACCTAAATAAAAAGTTTAAGAAGTGCCCATAGTGAAAGTGAAAAAACCCTAAAGTAAAATGATAGAGAAAAACACTAAATAAATTATAATAAACACAAGATAATTTAAAAGTGAAAGTGATGAGTAAATAAAAATATTGTCAATTATAGTAATAGGAAAAATAGTGAAAGCTAAGATAAACACTTAGTAAAAATTAACAAACACTAGAGGTTCAATAGTGAACAATAATAATATTTAAGAAAGTTGTTAAGAATAGCATTTAAAATAAACCATTAATTAAGTAGTAATGAACACTGAAGAGTGATGTTAACTGTACTGATTAGAAAAGAATTTTATCGTAAAGTTTAAAAGTATATAATAGAATTTAAAGGTGAGAACCCTATGAAAGTGTAATCAGATAGTGTTACCATGGAGTGAAGGCAAAGAGTATTTATAAAATAAGAAGTTTAAAACAATCATTAAACACCCATGTTATAAGGGATGATTACTGAAGTAAGTTCAAAAGAGGTGAGGTTGTTTATCACACAAAAAATAAAATAAAAGGTAATAAATTGTACACCAATACTACATATTAAGTATTAAATAACTGTTTAAACAAACTGATGAATAGGATATGGCTAGGGTAATTATACCAACCATAGACCTAAATGTTGTATTTTATGTGATAAAAAAAATAGTAATTAATAGCCATATTGTGGACATTGGCGGAATAAATAAGTAAGAAAGGAAAGCAATGTTTGACTTAGAAAACGAGAAAACCAGTTAGTAAATAATTAGCAATACATGATGTATAAAATATTAGTAACATACAAATAACACAAAACCAGAACCAAAACACAGCAATAGGTAACAAAACCAGTTATAAAAACAAAATAAAGCATTAGGCTAAAATGAGATGTAATGTATATAAATTAAGTGAAAATCTGTAACGGCTACTTAGGCTTGAGAAAGGCCTAACTGTCAAACACCAACAAATACAAATTATATGAAAATAACTAAGTAATTAACAAATCCAAGGTGAATAATCAACCAAGGATAAATTGTAAATCTTTTTAAAAGCAAAATATTAGAATAAGGATTTAAATTAAAAGAGAAATTGTAACGGGGCGAAAAAGGGGGGTTTTTATTTTATTAATTTTGGGTTTCATTTTAATAAATTTCACAATTCACTTCATCTGTGTGGACAGCCACGTGTTATATAAAAGCTTTGTGCGAACAAAGAAACGGTGATGAAACAATGCAAAGGAATGTGCGAGTCGACGATTCTTAGAACTTTGCAGTTGTGTGACATCTACGCCCAAACGCACTAACATCGGCGGCGCGCAGACCCACGCTAAGTCAAAGGCGCACAAGATGGCTTGGAGACAATATTTTACGCCACGTGGTCCGAGGTGACGGAAACGAAAAATTAAGTCCGGCCCACATCTGTGACGTCGACCAGTGAACACAAATTTTGTCGACGTCCAAAACACGGGAGTTGCACTTGTTGAATGTGAAATGATGAATGATTCAGAGCAGAAGGCACTGTAATTCCGCTATGCCTAGTTTTCTGGTGGGAGATTTTGTTAGTGACTCTCGCCCCAGTTGAATAAATTCTCAACCCCGCCCGGGTGCGGGATAAAAACGTGTGCACACAAAAGCCTAACTTTATTATGTAGAAAGTGGTAACCAAGATTAAAAAATGATATAACATTGTAAAATAGAATCAGTGAAGTGAACGGGCCAAAATAAAATGTGAATTGTAAACTTTTGGACACTTAAAGCACACGAGCCTCATGGCAGCGAGAGGAGTGACGCCGTTGGGTAACCATAACCATAATTTCAATATTCTTTTTATAAAGGGTTCTTTAAATAGGTTAAGCATAAAAAAGGGTTGGGATAAATTAATGGTGTGAATGTGAGAATGGGCAGTCTGGGCTGTTTTCTTTAAGATAAGATGTAATAGAATTTTAGTAATATATAACCATGTCATAAATATCGTCAGAATGTTTTGTTTATTTTAAATTTTGGCAAGAAGTAATTAAATGGTTAAAGAGGTGAATAACCAACATGTTAAAAAATCTGAAGAATTTAATAAAATTTAATTTGTTTTCTCTTCCTAAATACGAGTTGCGTAAGTTATTAGTGTAACCTTAAATCATGCTTGCATTCTTACGTTCGTGTGACGTAACCCTGGGCTGAGAGAAGAGATTGGTTAAGGTAAGTGTAATAATAATTCCATTTATATATTTGTATTTAATTATATTATCACAATTGGCGCCCGAACTGGGACAGTTTTTATAAATTGAAAGTAAAATATAAAGACCACACCTACAAGTAAAATGCAAGTTTGATTTGAAGGTTAAGTAACTACGTAAAAATTATGCAGCACATATAAAATAGTACATCAATGTTCAGAGGTTATGAGTTAAGTGGTAGATGTTTTTTTTTGTAAGAAAATCTAGATTAATAAACTTATAGATACGGCAGGAAATAATGAAAGCAATATAAATGAAATGACTAGTGTCAAAAACTGTGATGATTCAAATATTATGAATAATGTTGAAATCCACTCGACTCCAAACGGGAGTCAGGAAAATAAAACAAAAAATAATGCAAATGAAACAAATAGTACAGATGATTCGGGGATTCAAGTAACCCCAAAACTGAGTAGGGAAAGTAAAACTAATGATAATGAAGTCAGCTTCACTGACAATAATACAGAAAATCAATTGATGCTGGTCCAAAATAAAAAACCGGACGATAGCTATGAAATGTTTAAAATGATACAAGCAATGATAGAAAAACAGAGTGTAAAGCTAGAGGAACAAAAGAATGAAATTAAAAGTGAATTTAATTGTAAATTTGACGCTAAATTTGATGTACTTAAACCGGACATTAATGAGGTAAAAATGAAATGCGAAAGTAATTTTAACGAGTTGAAATTTGAATTAAACGAAAAGTTGAGTCATTCATTAAATAGTATGAATAATAGAATTGACGAAATAGAGAGTAGTGTGGTAGAAAAAATCGATAAACAAATACAGGAAGTAACTGAAAATTTTGAACGTAAAATAGATGAATGTAATGCTAGTAGTGAGTACAAGTTTAATTGTGTAGTTGATAAGATTGAAACATATGAAACTAGTACTAATGTCAAAATAAATGAAATCGAAAGTAATTGCAAAACATAGATACAAGCTATACAAAATACAGTAAATACTATAGATAAAAATAATAAACAATTTGAATGTCTAAATAATGATAAATTTGTATTAATGGAGCAGAGTATAGTCAATGTGAAAGATGAATTGAATGTAGCTATAAATAAAAAACTTAATAGTGTTACTGAACAAATAGTCATTACTAAAGATATGAATAGCAACACTGACTTGGAATTGTTTAATTGTGAAAACAGGGGGGTACACCCTATGCAGTTTTTAAATAGAGTTAAAGAATTTAATCAGTTTTGTAGAAGTAGTTGGGAAGTACAACTGTTGAAAATAATGAAGTGTTTTAGGGGGAATTACGCGGTATGGGCGGAGGTACATAAAGTAGAGTGGGTAAATTATCAGAGTTTTGAGACGGCCTTTAGAGAGAAATATTGGTTGGACGAAGAACAAGAAATATTGCGGAGTAAATATGGACCAGGTAATTTTAATTTTATTTTGGTAATATGGTTATGGGACCAGGTAATTTTGGGACCCAAGGGGGCACGTAACCATGTATGTAATGCGAATATACAATGAGGCCAAATATTTAGAGCCACCGTTACCGTTTCGATCATTCATCCGTCACATAAGTAAGCATTTGCCCAGAGAAATACAGATTACGCTGATGACCCGCGAGATTCTAGAGATTACAGAACTAGAGAAAATATTGGATATTTTTCAAAATATACGGGAACGTGATATGAGTAGGTGAATAAACACACCAGTAACACATATGAATGGTAATCATAATCAACACCGTGGGATACCAAACGTTCACCGAGGAGCACGTGGGGGAAATAATGATAATCGAGGCGAGAGTTGGAGATGCGTCGACTGTAATGTTGATAACTATTTAAATAGAACCACTTGTTTTAGATGTCACAAACCGAGAGAATGTCAACGCAGTGAGCGGACGTACCAGCCAAATCAGCAGCAGAGAGGAGCAGAATACAGTAGAGGAGCGCCGAGAGGAGGTGGAAATTACAACCGAGGAAGAGGAGGAAACAACCAAGCCGTAGCAGGTCCCTCCACGGTAAACTAGGAAGGACAATGGAGAATCGGGCCCAACCATTGTCAACGGAGAACCGGGTCCCAGTGACAGACGAATACCAGAGTAATATAATCAAAGTGGACATGGCGAAGGAGTTATTGGAAGAAGAGGACACCAAAGTGATGGAGCACAAAACCGGATTGACGGAGGTGATAGTCACCATAGAAGGTAAGAGGTATAAAACATTGATTGATACAGGTAGTGAGATCTCTGTAATTTCTGACAATGTAATGGGAGAATTAAAAGAAATAAACAAAAATATACCATCGTTGCCAGTTGCGGGAGTTACAGTAGTGGGGGTAACTGGGGTAAGAAGTAAAAGAATAACTAGACAAGTACAATTAAATATCTTGATAAACGAAATTGAATTTGAAAACACATTCCTAGTGGTTAAAGGGTTGAGTTTAGATGTAATATTAGGAAATGATTTTTTGGAGAGAAATGGGGCAATAATAGACTTTAGTAAACAAATAGTAAAGTTTGAAAATGGGAGTAAACCAGTCGGGGTAAAGTTTAAGAAAGTAGTAGATAAAGCTAAAGTTATGGGAATAAAAATGATACACAAGCAGGTGTAACGGTACGAAATTGTAGGGCCAAGGTAACATTTTAAAAATTATATTTTCCATACAGTCATTGTTCACCCTTGTAGAACCCCGAGTTAGTCAACCAGATAGGCTGTGTTTGTTACAGAACAAAACGTCTATGTTTTGTCTCCGCACTCAAGCAACGTAGACCGATTGTGAAATAACACCTAATTCCGCATCAGCCGTGAATCACGGAGAAAATAACGCCAAGTTATGAATTGCACCAGACGACTAAATGTTGCTAAACCTTATGCCAGTGTTATAGCGCCTTTTAAAATACACCAATGGGAGTGCAGACTCAAGATCACGTGACCAGCACTGTATGCTCAGCTTTAGCGAACTAACACCAGTTCTATTGCAACTCATGGTCGCGCGACCGTTAAAATTCTAAGTGCCCGGGCGAATCTAAAAAGCCGGCCGGCTATATAAAAAAAAAAAAAACATATACAGTATACATCGTACAGTGCATAAATTATTTAACAACAACCAAACGCAATGTTAATAGTGCCGGAGTGCGAAAAAACGTGTAAAACAGTTATCATGAGACGACGTAGCAAACCAGAAGAAAACGTAATGGATGGGTAACTAAAATCACAGCATATTAACATTTAAACCAATGTTTAGTAAATTTTGATTAACAAAAGCTTAAAAAGTAAGAAACAAAGAGATCTCTAAGAAAAAGGTTTTTATATTAAATACGAAAGCAAGGTGAAAGATAAAAAATAAACGTACTGGTTTATTCAAAAAGATATAATTTGTTATAGGTTAAGAAAGATTTCATTTATTAATTTGTTTGAATATAATGTATTACCAATATAAAGACTAGTGTTTAATTGATGAGTAAATAATGGGGCTAATAAATTGGAAGTGATTTGTTTTATAAACGAACTGCGTATTTATATGTGTACTGGTAACCTTCAAATAATCCTTTCTGCAGCAGTTTCGTCTGTACGACCCTGGAGTAAAACCCCGAAGGTAAGAATTAATTATTAATAAGATTTAAGGGAGTAGTTATACTGGCGCCCGAACAGGGACGGCGAGTATAATTTGTGGTTATATTCGCCAGACCTAACCAAGCTGCAGAACGGGTTATTTGAGAGGGAGGACGTTTTGGTAAATTATATAAACACCGTGATATATTAAAAGGGTTAAGTTAATAGTGGATAAGGTTAAAATTCTTATGTAACTTTTTTTAAACTTATAAAAAATGGCAGGGAATAGTGACGATATCAATGAAATAGTTAACGTTGAAAATTTTGATGAGTCAAATATGAGTAATTTTGAGATACATTCGACTCCAAGTGCGAGTCAAGATAAAACAGAGTTAAACTTAACTGATCAGAGTAATGTAATTGAAGATTCGGGCGTGCAATTGACCCCGACTTCAACAAAATGTAACGTCCAATTCAATAGTGATGTAATGAGTATGTTACAATTACTCTTAGAACAAAATAAAGAACAGAAGAGTGATTCTGATATTAAATTCCATGAGTTAAAGGGTGCCATAAATAATATTGACAAAAAATTTGATAAGCGTTTATGCGATATGAAACAACAGAGTGTTAAGTTAGAAGATAATATTAGTAAACATTTAAATGAGATGGATGAATGCTTTAACACTATTAAACAACAAGTGATAGGCTCAGTAAAGGAACAATTAAATAAGCATATCATTAATGTAAATAAACAAGTGTCAGAGACAGTCAAAATACAAGTGCATGAGCAAATTCAAGAGTTGAAAGATAATTTTGAAAGTAGGATAAATAAGTGTAACGTTGATAATGAGTGTAAATTTAATTGTGTCGTAGAGAAAATAGAAGTTAGAGATAACACTGAGACATATGAAACTAATGTTAATTTCAAAATAAATGAAATAGAAAGCAATTGCGATAGCAAAATAAGTGAATGTCAATTGAGTTTTGCGAATAAAATCTTAGAAATTAATGACAATGTTGATAGTAAGATCAGTGAAACAGAAAGTAGTTGTAAGTCAGAAATACAGCTATTAAAAGGTGCTGTAGAAATGGTAAATAATGCCAGTATTCAATCTGAACGTGTAACTAACAACAAGTTTAATTTAATGGAACAAAAAATAATCAATGTTAAAGATGACTTGAAAACGGTAATAAACAAAACATTAGACAGTGTCCATGAGCAAGTAGTAATCACCCGTAATGTAGATAGCGAAATAGAGTTAGAGCCATTCACAGGGGATAGGAGGGGGGTACACCCTATGCAATTCCTAAACAGAGTAAGAGACTTTAATAGATTTTGTAACAATAATTGGGAGATGAAATTATTGAAAGTTATGAAATGTTTTAAGGGAAGCCCCTCAATTTGGGCGGAGGTACATAAGGGAGATTGGTTAGATTTCCAAAGTTTTTAAGGGGATTTTAGAAGTAAATACTGGTCTGAAGAGGACCAAGAAGTACTTAGAAGTAAGATAATGGGGTCGGGTAATTTTGGGACTAATGGTAATAATGTCACCATTTACGTAATGAAAATGTACAATGAAGCAAAATACCTTGAACCACCATTACCGTTTAGATCATTTGTACGTCACATAAGTAAACATTTACCAAGGGAGGTGCAAATCAACCTAATGACGCGGGAAGTGGAAGGTATAAATGATCTTGAACAAATATTAGATATTTTCCAAAATATCAGGGACCGGGAAATTGGTAGGCGCTCAAACCCGCCAGGGGTACATAACAATGAGAATCATAATCATAATCAATCTAGTGGGACACCAAACACATATAGAGGGACAAGGGGAGGCTACAATAATAACTATAGACGTGATGACTGGCGATGTGGAGAGTGTCATTGTGAGAACTATGGTAGTAGAACAACATGTTACAGGTGTCATAAAGAGAGGAGTTGCCAACGCAGTAATACTGAACATAACCAAAATAGTCAACCACAGAGAGGAGGGAGCAGCAACCGAGGAGCACCGGGAAGCAGTGGAACTTCTAATAGAGGTCGGGGTGGGCACACTCCAGGCCGTGTAAACACCCAGGCGGAAAACTAACAAGGACAGTGAGTGAAGGGACCCCACCATTGTCGACAAATGACTGCGGGGCCCAAGATAACAACGAATATACAAATAATGTCATCTGTACGGATATGTCCAAGGAACTGATGGAGGAAGAGGACTTGGAGACAGCAAGACCAGAAACCGGACTGACAGAGGTAAGAATTCAAATTGAAGGTAAGGAAGTAAAAACTTTAGTCGATACAGGTAGTGAAATTTCTGTCATTTCTGAACACATATTAGAGAGTTTGCAAGAAATAAATAAAAATATCCCAATCTTGCCAGTAGCGGGGGTGACCATTGTAGGTATTACTGGGGTTAGGAGTAAACGTGTAACTAAACAAGTACATTTGAACATGATAATTAATGGAGTAGAATATGACAATACATTTTTAGTAGTAAGGGGACTAAATTTGGAGGTTATTCTGGGGATTGATTTTTTGATAAAACACAAGGCGGTAATTGATTTCCAGAAGCAGTTGTTAGTACTTAATAATGAAGGTAAACCAGTTGAGCTTAGCTTTGAACGGGTAGTAGATAAAGTCAGAATTTCGGGAGTTAAGATGATACTAAATCGGGCCAGTAAAGTAGATACGGTAGTTAATACGTACGCATGTAGAGAGGGAGAGTTAGGGGATAATGTAAATAAACGAATTTGGGAGGATAGAGCGGTAAAATTTTGTAGTGAGGGGCGTGATGTAGGGAGTTCTCAACGCAAAGCGTTGTGGCAGGTAATAGTGTTTTCGAGAAGTGTTTGCCGATGTACCAGGGAGGGCAAGGGATTATGAAGGTGAATTAAAAGTAAGGGAACACGCACCCTATGTACAAAGAAGCTATCCGGTACCTTATTCAAAAAGAAGGGCGGTTCAGGCGGAATTAGATAAAATGTTGGAAGGGGACATAATAGAAAGATCAGTATCACCGTATTCTAACCCGTTAGTAGTAGTCATTAAGAAAGATGGCCGCGTTAGATTATGTTTAGACGCCCGTAAGATTAATCAAATAATTATCCCGGACCGGGAGTCACCCGAAGCAATAAATGAAATCTTCCAAAAATTCAGTGGAGTTAAACACATGACCTCATTAGATTTAACCGCGGGGTACCGCAGCGTCTGTACGACCCTGGAGTAAAACCCCGAAGGTAAGAATTAATTATTAATAAGATTTAAGGGAGTAGTTACACAGGTAGGCGATGGAGAGATAGAAACTAAAATAAATATGTGTCGAGAGAGTGAGAGTATAGAAAATGAGGAGGGAGAGATGCATGTGAGTGATGAGAGTGTGTGGTTAAATAGAGCCAACAAATTTTTTAATGAAGGTGTAGTTGTAGGAAATAATCAGCGAGAGGAGTTATGGGCTGTGGTAGAGCGTTTCAGAGATGTGTTTGATGAATCGCCAGGAAGAGCTAAGGATTATATATGTGAGCTGAAGGTTCTACACGCACCCTACATGCAGAGGAGTTATCCAGTACCATTTTCAAAGAGAAGAGCCGTGCAGGAGGAATTAGACCGGATGATGAAGGGAGACATCATTGAACGATCGATATCGCCATACTCAAACCCGATAGTCGTAGTGATTAAGAAGGATGGAAACGTAAGACTATGCCTAGATGCTAGAAAGATAAATCAAATTATTATACCTGACCGGGAATCACCGGAACCTATTAATGAAATTTTACAGAAATTTAGTGGCGTTAAGTACATGACATCATTAGACTTAACAGCAGGATATTGGCAGGTGCCGTTAGCAGCCGAGAGTCGGAGATATACTGCTTTTCTTTTTAATGGTAAGAATTATCAGTTCAAACGTCTACCATTTGGGTTAAACACCAGTGTTGCTAGTTTTATTAAATGTTTGGATAGGATATTACAACCTAAAGATTTAGATTTTTTAACAGTGTACGTAGATGACATATTGATAGCATCCAGAACATTCACTGAACACTTAGAGCATATAGAGTATGTGTTAGACAAGTTACAGAAGGGGGGTCTGACAGTTAATTGGGATAAATCAAAGTTCTTACAAACAGAAATACATTTTTTAGGTTTTATTATTACGCAAGAGGGAATATTAGCTAACCCGGACAAGGTAGAAGCTATTATGCGCTTCCCAGAACCAAAAAAACATTAAACAATTGCAGAGTTTTTTAGGTTTATGCAATTTCTACAGAAAGTTCCAAGAAAATTACGCACACACAACATCGAAACTAAGTCCAGTACTCCAGAAGAAAGTACAAGCAGTGGAAATGGGGAGAAACGGAACGCGACGCCTTTAACGAAATTAAGAGGAAATTTAGCCATATGATTATGATGAATCATCCTGATTTTAATAAAACTTTTTACTTACAGACAGATGCAAGCAACGTAGCTTTAGGGGCGGAGCTCTACCAGGAGGACTGCGATAAGGGACATCTGACCATCGCCTTCGCCAGTAGGTCGCTTCTGTCTGCGGAAAAAACTATACAACCACCGAGAAAGAACTTTTGAGCATTGTGTTCGCCGTGGGGAAGTTCAGGACATACATCCTGGGAAACAAAACGGTAATCAGAACGGACCACAAGGCACTATCATTTCTGAATTCTTGCAAATTAACGCACAGTCGTCTAACCAGGTGGGTATTAGCTTTACAAGAATACAACTTTTCCTGGGAGTACATAAAGGGGTCAGATAATAAAGTACCAGACACACTTTCCAGGGTAGATTTTATAGAAAATAAGACAGGTAGGGACCTTAAAGAGATAGAAATTTTTAGATTAACTAGAGAAGATAGAATTTTTGGTGAGGAGTTAAGGGACATTAAGAATATGCAAAGATCGGAAAGTAAATTGGGTAAAATAATTGTTAGTTTAGACGCGGAGGTAGATGGGTCTGAATATAGTACACGTTTTCAAGTATATCAAGGGATTCTGTTTAAAAAAGTAGAAGGGGGGAGCGTGATTGGAGACTAGTTATACCAGAGGGGTTGATAGATAAAATTAATTGGGATTGCCATACAAGGTATGGGCATTTTGGGGCAAGAAAGTGTGCTAATGTTTTAAAGGAATCATGTATATTTAAGAATATGGAGAGGAGAGTTAGAAGAGTGTTGAGAGTTTGTGATTTGTATCAGAAATCAAAAGTAGTCAACTATAGAGTAGAAGGGGAGATGAATTATATAAAAGTTGAGAGACCATTTGATTTAGTTGCAGTTGATTTGTATGGGCCATTACCCAGAGGTAGAGGTGGTGTGTTGTATGTATTCGTAGTTTTAGATACTTTTTCGAAATTTGTTAAATTGTATAGTATTAAGAGAGCGACGAGCAAAGTCCTCAGCGAAAAAATAGTAAGAGATTACATGATTAATGTAGGAAAACCAAAAATAATTTTATCTGACCATGGACCACAGTTTATAAGCGGCAAGTGGCGACAGACGCTTGGATGGGAAGGCATCATACCCAAGCATACGGCAGTTTACCATCCACAGTCCAACCAGGCAGAACGGATGATGAGAGAGATTGGTAGGATATTTCGGGCGTATTGTCACGCCAAGCACACAGAATGGCCATCCTACGTTAAGAGAGTAGAGGAGTGGCTGAATTGTACCACCCATGAGTCCACCGGATTTACGCCGCGTGAATTGATCATAGGAACAAGGCCACCCAGAAACCCAGAATATTGGAACAACTTTTTGAATACCCACCAGAAAATCAAATTATAGACGTAAACATGAAGATCAGATTAACAAATGAAAATTTACTTACAAAAGGAGAACGGTGGAAGCAGAGACATGATGCGAAGGGTAAATGGACCAAATATGAGGTAGGTCAATTAGTGTTGGTAAAGAGGCATGATTTGTCAAGTGCCCAAGATAAAGAAATAAAGAAGTTTTTCCTGTTATACAAAGGGCCATATGAAATTGTGGAAATAAAGATGCAAAATGCGTATGTGTTACGGAATCCAACAACGCAGGAAATAGAAGGTACACAAAATGCGATGAACTTGAAGTTATATAGGTCACTTTAAATGTTTGAATTCTATAGATAGTAGTAAAATGTTGTTTTATGTTTTCAGAAGGGGCTCTCCCCCATTTTCGGGCAGTCACGACCTTACCAGTCCTGGCCGTGGTTTTCGGAACTTGGAGGTGGGCCATGGTTGGAGGATCTTCCTTCGGGTGGTGAAACAACGATGGTCCGGCTCCACCAAAATTGGTCAAAATTGGAAATTTACACCACATTTTGAACGGGGAGGGGGACCCCTAAAGGTACATGACATAAATTATTTTTTTATATATACACTCATGGTGCAGCGGTTGGGTGTACCTGTCATGTACCTGCACTGCTTTAGAGTGTCTGTAAATAATGGAGGCTGCACATATAATAAAGGCAGTGCATACAAATTAAATTTTAGTGTCAATGGCGAAACTGAATGTAGCCGCTGACAGCAGTTACAGTGTAGTCTGAAAAGATGAATTTTGTGGCAAGGGGTTGGAGAATGGATAGACGGCAGGTTTGGATGAATGGTAGGAGAGGGGGAGTAGATTTGGTTTAAAAGGGGGAACGTGAATTCACGTAGTGGATCTATCCTGTCTCCAATTTTCCCTTGCGGCAAAACCCCGACTTTTTGGGCGATCTCGGCCTTACCAACCCAGATAGTGTTAAGGATAAAGTCAGCCTCCAGTGTAAATAGATACCAAAATATTATTTGGAATGTTTATAATTTTAACTTTATATCAATTTTAGTAAATAAGTGACCAAATAATTGTAAAGTTCATAGTATCAGTGAGAGTTGGAACGTGTTGAAGTGTGTAAAATAAATTAGAACTTGTTGTCATACAAGATGTGTGGGTAATTTTGGGGGGTAGAGTGGTGTTTATAGAAGTGATAAAATAATGGAGTGCAGAGACTGCTATTGTAGAAAGATTTAGTTAGTTATTAGTGTGCTATCGCTGTGGTGGCATGTGCCACAGTAGATAGCGGAAAGTGTTGGGGGTAACAGAGAGTGTTACCTCCATCGGAGGCCGAAATGGCGTAAAATGCACGGCACACCCTTTTATACAATTTTATATTGTATCCTGATAGATTGCCGTGCCGTGCATATAAATGATGATGATAACATGCCTGAAAGTAGAGTTGATTTCCCCGACTTTTCGGGCGATTACTGCCTTACCAGCACTGATCATGGTTTTGGACAGCGGTCAGCTATGGCCATAAATTAAGAACCTTGACCATAGCTGGCTTGAAATTGGTTTATATTAGAAATTGATGGGGGGTGAATTTAGGGGAAATCCCGGAAACTATGGAACAGCGGCTGCCACTCTGTTAGAGTAGGAACAGCAAGGCCAGGTGGTAGACCCACATTAAGGGTGTGTAATTATGTAACAAAAGATATGTTGATGTCTAAATCTTTCAAATGTAACGCTGAAGCAAGGACACGGAGATGTTAAATTCCTCCACCTATGCCGTCCTTGTGGAAGCACATGGGCGCCACAGTCCAACAGAAAAAACAATAGTGTGTGTGGCTGGGTGGTTGCTCAGGTGAGCAACGAATTAAAATTTTATAACTTAAAGATGATAACTCGCTCTTGCACTAATTAAATAATTGTATTATGATTTGATAAATAGGTGTTCGTATGTATTATACTGTGTTTATTCTGTTTTATAAATGTATTATTTTATTGTGTTAGAGATGGGGATTGATGAAATGTGTAATTTATATAATTTTGAAATGTGGTTATAACAAAGTAAATACCTAGACCGACCGGCAGGTGGTCTACCTAATTGTAGCAGAGTCAGAAAAGGGGGAAACAATGAAGCGATGTAGATGTGTACTAATTATAGGTAGTATGTTAGATATAAGGATTGTAAAAATATGTATTTCATATAACTGTAGAATGCATCTGTAGTAAGGTTATTCACCTTGCTAAGAAAATCAGCTGATCCGCTGTAGAACGTCACGGATAAATTGTTTGCTAATTTTCAATGTAACTAATGTTTGAATATAGTGATTTTAACGTGTTAAAGAGTTTATTTTAAATGATAAAAATAATTTGATATAGTTGAGAATTTTAAATGATTTGTGTAAGAAATAAAAAAGGTAGATTTTGGGTGATTAATATTTTGTTAGGACAGGTAGATCAGTCCATGTTGAGTTTAAAGTGGTAATAGAGAGAATAATATTGTTGTGAATTAATGTAATGTAGAATTTGAGATGGAATAGTGACACAGTAGCTAGGGGTAAAATAGGTAGAGTATTGATTGATATATATATATTGGTGTAATAAGTAATTGGAGATATTTTGTTGTAGTTGAAGTGATGTAATGAGAATGGTAATTAGTTGATGGGAATTTTGTAAGAGGGGATGGTGTGGTAGGAGACCGCAACAAAAGGGTTGGGACGGGAAGGGACCGTTTAGCGCTGGAAAGGGTTGCCTTAGGTAGAATCCAGGGACCAAATAAGGAAATGACCTTTGGGGGGGGGGGAGAAACACACATCCTGAGTACAAAGGGTTGAGAGTATTTTTTTTATAAGAGTAGAGTGATGCGAATTGAGTTGAGTAGTAAGTTGGGTTTAGAGATATTTGATAGATATTTTTGATAGAGATGGGTTAGTTAAAGATGTCAGTGATATTCGAGTCAGAAGGGATTAAGAATATGATAAATATATGTATGCCAAGTTGATACAATCAAATTATTATAAACAATTAGATCACCCAAACTAACGGAGATTGAGAATATTAAAGAAAGAGAGTTATAGTAAAAATATACAATTTTAATTGAAACATGTGACAAATTTTAATAGAATTTGAGAGTAAAGTAAAGTTGTAAAATGTGTAACTTTGAGTAATTTAAATGTCAATCTTATTGTTAATTGTATTAATACCTTGTTAATTTTAAATGTCTTATTTTATTATGTTTTTGTGTTTAAGGATAGAATTTTAAAAGATGTTTAATGTATTTTCTGATGTAGCCTATGTATAACCTGTGTAGGTCAAGGTGGTTGACTTGACCCAGTTTGATCAGCTGATGGGTGATGCTGTAAACTAGACCAGTTTTGGCAATGAAGTGATGCAAATTTGGCTATTAATTGATTTAAATAATTTAAAAATTTCTTTTGAATATTGAGAAAAGTATATTATAATAAATTTAAAATTTTTTTCAAAAAAAAAAAAATTGATTTTAGTGCCTGCCATCTAATTGATGTTTTGAATTTTGATTGTAGTGTTGTTTATGTGTATTACTAGGGTTTTATTGAACTGTCTTGTTTAGTAGGTATGTGTAATCAAATGTTAGGATAAGTGAGTTCATGTTTTAATTAAATGTTCAATTTATTTGTTTTTCTAATTATTAATAATAACGAAGAGAATTAATCAATTCAGATAAAAGATTTTATTTTTTGATTTTGAAGAAAGTAATAGAGATAGAGCAGTTTAATTTCAACTTAAATAAAATTTTGAATGTAAGAATAAATTTTTTACTAGGATGTAGTAATAAGTGTGTGTACAAGCCCAGTAACTGCTAAAGGCAGCCCAGTGTGCATGATAAGGGGGAACATATCGGTTGAGGATCTGGCATGATATAAGACCAGGGATTTGGATTTTGGGGTGGCATGATAGAAGGTGAGGTGCGCTGTGGTGCGTGTCTGTTCGATTTTATGGTGTTGGGATCTCGTATAGAGAAGTCCAGTGATCTCGTTCAGATGCGGCCATAGTCGCCGAGCCAGGGGGGTTGTGTACCCATGAGGTATAAGAACAAATGGGGGGTTGTTGGCACCATATCCTCACCGGTCCCCTTAGGGGATTAACAATGAGATTTCTTCTGTTTCGACAGAAGACCTCTCATGGGGGGGGGGGTATTGTAACGGGGCAAAAAAGGGGGGCTTTTTATTTTATTAATTTTGGGTTTCATTTAAATAAATTTCACAATTCACCTGATCTGTGTGGACAGCCACGTGTTATATAAAAGCTTTGTGCGAACAAAGAAACGGTAATGAAACAATGCAAAGGAATGTGCGAGTCGACGATTCTTAGAACTTTGCGGTTGTGTGACATCTACACCCAAACGCACTAACATCGGCGGCACGCAGACCCACGCTAAGTCAAAGGCGCACAAGATGGCTTGGAGACAATATTTTACGCCACGTGGTCCGAGGTGACGGAAACGAAAAATTAAGTCCGGCCCACATCTGTGACGTCGACCAGTGAACACAAATTTCGTCAACGTCCAAAACACGGGAGTTGCACTTGTTGAATGTTAAATGACGAACGATTCAGAGCAGAAGGCATTGTAATTCCGCTATGCCTAGTTTTCTGGTGGGAGATTTTGTTAGTGACTCTCGCCCCAGTTGAATAAATTCTCAACCCCGGCCGGGTGCGGGATAAAAACGTGTGCACACAAAAGTCTAACTTTATTATGTAGAAAGTGGTAACCAAGATTAAAAAAATGATATAACATTGCAAAATAGAATCAGTGAAGTGAACGGGCCAAAATAAAATGTGAATTGTAAACTTTCGGACACTTAAAGCACACGAGCCTCATGGCAGCGAGAGGAGTGACGCCGTTGAGTAACCCATAACCATAATTTCAATATTTTTTTTATAAAGGGTTCTTTATATATTGTAACATGACCAGATGTCACCTAACCTAGACATATACCATCAGATTTAATAAGTACATAACAGTAATGTAAATAGATAATATAATGATAAGGGTAGCCAAGAAGAGAGGGACCATTGAAGAAGAAAGAAGAAGAAGTGCCACAAGAAGCAGTAAACCTAGATACTGCTTGACACTACAACCATACTATAACTGACACAAACTAATGGACAAAGTAAATTCACTTTAAGCTGTCAAGCGAGTCAGTGAATAAATTAAATGAAATTTGACATGTTAATAAAAATCATTAAATAAGAATCTGAATAATGTGATATCAGCATCAGCATTTGGCTGAGAATTAATTAGCCAAGAACTAAGTTTAGCTATGACCACAATATGAGATTGAAGCTGTATTACAGTCTCCAATATGCTTATGACAAGTAAACATGTTTGTAAGAGGGAACCTTATACAAATAAGCTACCTCAGCAAGGTACCGAATTGTGAACTAATAAATGTTATTAAGGCATAAATCCGATACAAACGGTATGCCTCAGCAATGCCTAAAACAAACAATCATCAGTAAGGTGATTAGTAGAAAGTACTAGAAGTGTGAATTACATACACTGAATCGTCTTTATACCCAAACATAGCGATAAGCATTATTAATATGTTATATAATTAATAGTTCGATTGTCAATTAATAGAATGGAGCAAAATAATGTGAACAAAATGTCATAGTGAGTAAGGATAGTTAATAACAATGTATAAGTTAAGGTTTAATCATAATATTCAGTAAATAAATATCAGTACAGATATAATAGGGTTCTAACATAAACGTTTAAGTGAAAAAACGCGATGTGGAGCACAAACCATATTAATAAGAGAGTGTAATCGTCGGCTTCGATTAGCAAACGACAGCGCGGAGCCGTGTATCTGAACATTGGTTATTAAACAATGTCAGTAAAAGTGTCTATAAACCAGTGCCAAACTATATCAAATTGAAGAGGACAAAATATCCTTTAATTTGATAGCGATACGACCCCGATCGCAACTATAATAATTGCGTGACAGGCGTTAGCATCATTTGCACAAAATGCATAAGAAATCTGGTTATCAACACTAACAACAACAACAACTGTCAATCATTCCGGCGAACGGCGGTTAAAAAACCGTTAGTGACGGTTGAAAAGACAATACGTCACTTTCATGACACCTGGCTAAGCCAATCAGAAAATAGCTTAGTAATTAATACAATCACCTAAGGCTGATCAAACCTTGGGGTATATAAGGAACGGCAGCCTATTACCGTCAGACACTTTGTACTTTCATTCAGCGCGGAAGGTGCGCTCGTCCCAACAAAACTTCTAATAACTGATAGCGTCATTGTAACAGTGCATTGATGGAACCTTTTCGGCAACAACAACATTTAACTACAAGATATTCTACGAAGAACCAGTGCGTTTAAGTGCAGTATTATTTTATTTAGTGCGGGAAAATAACGAACAGAAGAAAGAATTAAATAATGTTATATAAGGTCCTTTGAGTTAGAAGCGGGCCAATATTCTCTGTTCATGTGCGAGTGTAGTGAATAACAATGATCATTATAATCCGATCATTGATGTGCTTAGTTAAATTTTAATCGAAAGATTAAAACACAAAGGTAACAGGGTAACAATTTATTCATTACTCCGAGTGCCATAACCTATATGTTTTGATAAACAAATCTGTACTGACGCATAACACTGAAACATTTTCTGTATTACACCATGTCTGAATTTATTTAATGTATTTGTCAATTCTATTTAAGTTGGATGTTAGTCATAAGTGTTCTCAACATATAACTTTGTAAATCAGAAATCAAGCATGACGAACGCCCAAACCTATAAAATAGGTTTTATTTTTATATTAGTAACCTCCAAGGCATTACTAGTCGATATTATGTAAAAGATTATTAGCTATTGTGTAGGCATGAGCATTCTTTTTTGTGTTTCAAAGAACTTACACCTGAGATATAAATAATATTAATGTTTAAAGTAAAGAGTATCTGGACTTAACCAGAATTATTGTGTATGCTCTGAGCCAGTTATATAGGGTATGTAACAAACTATCTGCAATTGTACATCAATGTATTCTTTTAATTATATTTGTTTGAATCACTATCAAGGTTACAAATAAAACCCCATTATTAGCAGCATAACTTGACTTAATTTATTTCTAAAAAATAGATAAATAATTCATTCAGAAAAACTAAAAACAACCTTCTATTGTGATTAAATTTTGTTGAATAGCATTGCCATAAGGGCAATAAACACAATTTTAACCTTTTTAAAAGAATTATTACTTGATTCTATTAATGGGTTTTCCACGGGATTTTCCCGAAATAAACCTGTGTGGCGCCCATTATTAAACAAGGTAACCTAACCTTGTAGATAAAGTGAGTTGGTTTTGTAAACCGTATTGGCAGCTTACTGATTTATTGAACTTCTGAACTTCCAGAAAACACGAACAGGTACGTGGAAGTGTATTTTATTAATTCTATTGTCCAGACATTACTAGACTTTACGTACTTAGACGACTATCAACCTGGAGGAGGAGTTTCGCTGCTAGTATCATCAAGACGGTCATCAACATCAAGCGACCAGCTAGCACACTTTATTTTAAATTTTAGCAACATTAGTGTTTAAATAATATTAACAAAACTATTTTATTTTATTTACCTAAGGGAATTCTTTTCAGACAAATATAATTTTGCAATTGTGAACACACTTTTAATAACATCTGATGCTACAATTTAACTACTTTATAAAATTAGTAACTTTCAATTTTCAACAACTACGACCTTTAACATTTCAAATAATAGTTAAATATTATAAACACTAAGATTTTTTAATTCGTTACAATATGTTAAGCATAAAAAAGGGTTGGGATAAATTAATGGTGTGAATGTGAGAATGGGCAGTCTGGGCTGTTTTCTTTAAGATAAGATGTAATAGAATTTTAGTAATATATAACCATGTCATAAATATCGTCAGAATGTTTTGTTTATTTTAAATTTTGGCAAGAAGTAATTAAATGGTTAAAGAGGTGAATAACCAACATGTTAAAAAATCTAAAGAATTTAATAAAATTTAATTTGTTTTCTCTTCCTAAATACGAGTTGCGTAAGTTATTAGTGTAACCTTAAGTCATTCTTACATTCGTGTGACGTAACCCTGGGCTGAGAGAAGAGATTGGTTAAGGTAATAATAATTTCATTTATGTATTTATATTTAATTATATTATCACAAAATGTAATTAGGAAGTATGAAAATAATTGTAAAATTATAAAACATGAAATAACCCAATCTTGTGGGATACCAAAATAATCTTTGGAAGAAAATACAAATAACAGTGATAATAATTAATACTTAGGAAGGAAGATAACGGAATGAAACAATCAGAAGATATACAAGGATTTTGAAAAGAATTCAACTTTTGATAACAATAGATTTATAGCCAGATTAACCAATCAGATTTATTTAGTAAACATAGCAACTACCGTTAGGTACGGAATTACCGTTGAATATCATTACTTGTAAAGTGACGCTCTTGGAAAACAGAAGCCAAATTTTGAACAACCAAATATTTAATTTAAAATGTTATAAAAGTTGACCAAATTACCACAAGTGAACGAGAAGGAAGCAGATGATGACTGAAACCAATTAACTGATGTCGAAGACCATTTAATTCAAAAAGAAGTGAATTAATTACTCTGATTAAATTGAAAAAGATGCCAGAAGCCCAAACATTTGAAAATTGAATACGATTGCAGCTCCAGTCCTTTTTACCAGACCAACTGCTTACCCCCAGTCTACTAAGGTGTTAAGTATCATTTAAATTACCCAAATTTCCAAAAAAAACGCACTTTAAATATTTCTCACTATACTACGAAATATCACTAAACTGAATTTATTCTCTTTCAAAGATTAAATAAAAAACTAAGACACTGAAAATTTGTCAACTTATAAAATTAACCTATTGTTAGTTTACGAACCTTTAAAACACTTTTACTACACTCCAAAAAGCCAATTATAGCTACACGTTATAATATTTAAGTAGACATATTGTAAGGTTGTGTATTTTTATTATTGTAATTGCATCTATTCCTGTTATCGTAATCTCAAGAATCCAGATGATCGAACGAAAATATTTGTGTACTACTTCGGTAAACGCCATTACGGTGTATCTGTTATGTTAAGAATCGATTCGTTAAAACCCAGAGAAAAATTGTCTTAGATAATTTGCCGGTGCAAAATAATATAACAAACCAATTATAACCTATGTCAATGAAAACGTAATAACCATTAACTAATAAACCAATACTGTGTGTAACCAATGTGTTTTATTTTCATTAGGAAAGTGTATTATTAATGTTGTACATTGTAGCGAACAGATATGAATTGGCGGCTAGCGCTCAAGCAGTAAACACCACAACTGCTGGCTTGATTGTAAAAATCGATAAGCGGCGGGACAAGTTTGAATTCTCCACACCGCCTGAGCGGAATCGCCGATACTATTTTTTTTTAATTGTTTGAAATAAACAATTTGGCGCCACCCGGGATATATACACCTCTAGTGAACCTCAGGTAAGGACTTTGTTACCTGGTTATTCGTACGTTCGCGACGTACTCAATCAATGGAAGGTACGTTACAAAGCTACGACGGATTGGTAAGGCACATTACACAAATTACACTCTGACACGTTTACACTCTTGCAGAAATAGACGGACAGCGGGTTTATTACAAATTGACGCATCCAACGTGTGGCAAACCAAACCAGGAGACACACACGACTTATTACAATATTCATAAAATATGTTTTATTTATCAATCTTTGAAAAAATAATACCATCAGTTATGGTGAGAGTTCACAGTTTTGTGAGAAAGTTGAAAGAGAATTTATTTCAGATATTTAATGAATTCAGCAATACTTATCATCAGTTGCTTGGAAGTGTAGTGTCAAATAGTTAATGTAGGTTGGGTTCATCGATGTTGGTTCTTCGTTCTTCAAATATCTTGGGCTTCAGGTACGCCTTGCGTCTTTTTCTTGTTAGTTGACTTATTTTAATACATCTGGATTTAATTAATCTGGTCCTTGGCCTGGGTTGAATGTGTCATCCCCTCATCAGTTAGTTCGGTCATTCACTTCATGAAATATGGGCACTTTTACTATTTTAAAAAAAATTTTGGGCCCTTCACGGCGTGGCGTCTCTCCTCGTAAGCGTCACTATAAGATTCTAACGTTCCTAACTGAAAATCATCAATATTCTGCTGTTGTCATGGTAACTCAAAGATTCTGATTGGTTAAACTTGACTAAAAACCATTGTTAGAATGATTTGAATTTTTATTCAAAATGGTTACAGATCTTCTGATTGCAATTAATCTTCGGTATTCTTTTTTAAGTATTAAATATCATCACCACTGTTTGTATTTCGTTTCAAAGATTAATTTAACATCCCATAAGGTTGGGTTTACTGATGTATTAACATTTGGACAGTTATGTTGATATTGTTTAAATACACAGTTTTCTTATTTTACATGATTACTTTAACATTTATCTCTTAATATGATTATCTAATTGTCCTTTATTGTTTACTTGCCTTAGTTTTGCTAATGTTATAGTTTAAATCTTACAATTTGTAGTTTTTGTTGTTTTACAGTAGGCATTTGCCTAGGCCTAAACAGCAATTGGCTATTTTTCTTAATTTACAGAGATTACATTTTATTTTCCCCTTGTATAGGTTCTGATTTGTTTTATACATGATTTGTTCATTTGTTGAACGGTTTTATGTCTGTTCTATAGTAATTGTATGTTATTTTATTAGTTCCATATTCTGGCTTGTCTATTGTTATAACTGCTTTTTCAGTATCATTGGATTTGTCTGAATTTATTTTGTTTCTTATTACTGCTTCTGTTTGTAATTGAATTATTATTTCTTATTCTCTATTATTTAAAATATAATATTTAGGCTTATGGTTTACATAACTCCCACAGCCATATTCCTATTCATTAAACATAATTATTTGCATGTCATTACTCACAATGTTCATTCTCTTCATCTCCTCATACTCTTTGGTGAGTTATCATTATTACATAATATAAAAGATAAAAACATAAACATTAATTAAATATATGAACACAATGATATTTCCTTATAACTAATTCCAAATGACATTAGGTCATTAAAATGAAACTTAACAACAGTTTACTATATGACGTTAAATCTTTTTAACGATTTTATTATTATTAAATGTCTTTTCATATCATTTTAAATTAATAATATTGGGTTTTACCTCTGTACATTAGAAATCATATATGCTGTGTACTATTATAATAGTATAAGAGAATTTTAAACAGTGACATAATGTGTAATAAGAATAAATAAGCACGTCTGTCATGTGACACCAGATGTAACTACTATTATCCAATGCTATACGCTAAGGAACAGACAAATGTATTAAAAACACAAGATTGACTATCCATATACTACTTATAATGAACTATCCTGAACTAGATAGTGGTCTGAAAAGACACTACATTCTCAAATAAGAGTTAAAATAAAGGTACACTTCATAGTGCCATATAGAGGTCATATTAATGACTAAAATACCAAGGAATAACAATGTATTCCAACAAAGACAACCAGTAGTTGTAACAAATTAGTGTTTACAATTGGGGCAATACAGAAGTTACCCAGATACCTTTTATTATATGTAATTTGTTAATACAATTAATAGTTATTTTTTGTTAATGACGCTAATAGTCATTTTTTCTTAAACACATTGGTAATAATATGAATGGCCAACTTAGAATACTAATGGCTCACAAATTAACATATGATACGTAGTCAATACTACTACTATCTGAACTCTATTAATTACTTAGTTTACTACACTTTGGTTCAGTTTGTTATGTACTCTTGTGTTCACTGATAATTGCTGTTCATTGCCACAGTCCTTTCTGTGTTTAGCAATTATTAGTTTTCACTCATTTTTACTACTCACTGATTTATTAGTGTCTATCCCTATCAATGGGGTTCTATTTAATTTGGGTATTTTAACACTATCACCTTGCACTCTATATTTGATTTAAGTGTTACTGGTGGGTATTGCTTACTTAAATTCTCTTTCTCATTTTACAAAATGTTCATTATTACTCTAATTCCCTATCTCTCACTTTACCAGGTTCAATTATACTGTTAACAAGTTTATGTCGTATTAGATTGATTTATCATAGTTATCTCTATTCATTTGGTTAGTGTACCCTTCTAAATTTAAGTCTGAAATTTAATACTTCTCATTTACATTGTTTGTTTGGGTTTACATAAATAATTATCATTTACAACTATTATTCATTGGTTTCTTTTTATCTGGTCTATCACTGGTGTTCTGGCTGGTTCTACTTTCTCACTTCATTTGGTGATGATCCATATATCCTTTTATAGGTGTTAGGGCTGGTTCTAGTTATTCACTTATTCTGTTCTAATTTATATATCTTTATATTAGTGTTGTGGCTGGTTCTACTTTCTCATTTATTTTGTTACAATTCATATATCCTTATGTTAGTGTTGGGGCTGATTCTACTTTCTCACTTACCATCTATTGGGTTATTATAGTTAAATCGCCATGTATCATTGTTTTCAACGTTTCGGTCCATTGCTTGTTACTTTTCTCTTATCAGAGGTTACTTTTATGATTACTTTCATATGCTTGATCGTATTGTTATTTTAAAATTACCCTTTCTTTTATCTCTGACTCATCCCTTTTTCATCATAGTGTTAAGTATTTAATAATTTATTCTTATCATGTTTCTTCATTAGTGTTTCTTGAAGATATGTACCATTACATATTGCCCTGCCACTAAAATTGATTATTTCAGCAAATATCGTTCAGGTTTTTGATTTAAATTATCAATCATTATTTCAATTTATTTTCTTAATTACTGGTTAATTTTGAGGTATCGGTTCTTACTATTTTATTGAGTGTCAGTATTCTTCTTGATTTTTGTATTATATTTTTGTTTAATGTTCTTATCCCTTTGATATCTAATTCCCTAACAATTCTTCCCTAACATTATATTGAATCGGATCGGAGGGGTACTTTTGACTCTATTGCTCCTCCGTCAATTATACATATGATTGCTGGACTTATCTACAGTCAATCATTAACAAAATTATATAAGTAGTCTTAGTGCGACTATAAAATAAATATAATTTGTAGGATTCTCCACATTATTATCATTTAGTTTATACAATACATTATGTATTGTATATTGCAATACATATATGATATTTTATGGGTTTCGCTTGCATTTGCTTATATTTTTGTCTGATCTTGTCCGTCTTCTCTAGTATCTTATGGTGAAATTGCATGTTATCGAACTGATATTCTTCTCCATTGGGAAATTGAATTAATGAAGTAATTTCTCTTGGTGGTGGTCTTTGGAACATTGCTGTATATGGTGTTTCAATAACTTGGTGGTGCGATAAATTGATAAAGTTTTCAGCTGCTGGTATGTATTTAGACCACTCACTGTGCTGATCGTAACAATATGTACGGAGGATTCTCCCCACTTCTCTCAAGACTCGCTCTGCAGGGTTGCTGCTTGGATGGTACACTGATGTCTTGTACGTTTTTATTCCATGATTTAGTAAAGTGTTCTTCCATTTATTTCCCTTGAATTGCGTTCCATGATTGGTGATGATGCATTTGGGTGTTCCAACTTCACTAACGTATGGTACTAGTATCAAGTTTAAAATTTTCTGGGTAGTGGCACGATGGGGTAAAGCTTTGTGAACCTTTTGTAGTGGTCGAACACAATAATGAGGTATTTGTATTGATGCTTTCCTCCACTACGCGGAAATGGTCCGCATATGTCAACGAAGACTTTCTCCAATTTACAAGAGGTGGTTATCGGTATCATGGTGCCCTCCTTTCTGTCATTGTTGACTTTCACTAGTTGGCAGATGTGACATTGTTTTATGCATTTCCGTACCTTTCTGTTGGCATCTTTCATGTATACATGCTCTTGTAAGGCCTTTACCACTTTTAATGCGCCCATGTGCCCATATCTCTCATGATAATCAAGAATGAGGTCTTTCTCTGCGGCTTGAGGTATTGCTATTTTCAAGGTGTTGAATTTATATTGTGTTTTAATGAAAAGTATTCCTTGGTGTTTGCAGTAAAATTGGGATACGTGGTCGTCTCTGTCTGTTAAGCGTTGTAGAATTTTGCTTAGTTTGAGATCTTGTTCTTGTTGTCGTTCCATTTCTTTCATGATGTTGGCCAAGTCAGTTCTGCTCTTAATTATGTGGTATATTTTGATAATAGTTTCCTTTTCTCCTTCGTACGTCTGGTCTTTAATGTTTACTCTGGACAGGGTATCTGCTACAACATTTTTCTTGCCCGGGATGTATTCCCAATTTAAATTGTATTCCTGTAATACCAAACTCCATCTAGTCAATCTTCCATGACTTAACTTACAATTTCTGAGGAATGATATGGACTTGTGGTCAGTCCTTACTGTAATCGGGTACCCCAATATGTAGGTTCTAAATTTTCCACATGAAAATACAACGCTCAGCAATTCCTTCTCCGTGACATTATAATTTCTCTCACTGCTGTTTAGCACTCTACTTGCGAAACTGATTACACAATGATTCCGCTCTTCATCCTCTTGGTACAAAACGGTTCCAAGGCTAACGTCACTGGCGTCGCAATTTAAATAGAATGGTTTGGTGAAATTAGGATGACGTAACATTACTGACTCAATGAACTTGTTTTTAATCAGTTGGAGTGTTATGTCTTGTTCGACTCCCCATGTCCATTTGTTCTTGGATGACAATTGGTGTGAAAATTTGGCTGTCATTTCAGAATAATTCTTTTGGAACTTTCGGTAATAATTGCACAGACCGAGAAATGATTGGAGTTGTTTCTTATTTTTAGGTGTTGGAAACTTCTGTATGCATTCAACCTTTTCTATTGATGGTGTTATCCCATTTCCAGACAAGTTCAACCCTAAAAATTGCACTTCGTCAGCCAAAAATTTGGATTTTTCCAGTTTGAGGGTTATATAGTTATTTGATAGTTTTTCTAGCACGTACTCTACTCGGTGACAATGTTTGTCCCACACATCTGAAGTTATTAATAAATCGTCTACATAGACTGTTGTAAACTGTAATGCATCTGGTCCATAATTTTTACAAATACTGCTACCGAATTCACCAATCCAAAGGGTAATCTTTTGAATTGGTAGTTCCGTCCTTCAAATATAAATGCCATGTATTTTCTACTGGATGGGTGTAACTCGACCTGCCAATAGCCGCAGACAGTATCCCATATACTGATGAATTTGGTCCCATAGAACTTTTTCAGGATCTCTTCTATTTCTCCTGGGGACGTACAATCATTTACTATGTGCTTATTGATCTCACGGGCGTCTAGACATATTCTCACCTTCCCGTGTTTCTTTGGAACTGCTAGGATAGGGCTGGTGTAGGGTGAGTAGCTTGGTTCAATTATGTCTTCTGCTATTAACCGATTGATCTCTGTTCTCACCGCTTCCTTCAATGAAAATGCGATTGGGTAAGATTTTTTTATCAAGTTGACAGGCTCTCGGAATTGAATTTCGCACTGATAATCTCTGACCTTCCCAGGTGTATCTGAAAATACGTGCTTGTATCTATTATACACTTCTATCAGTTGTTCAGCTTGTTGAACTGTTAATTGTGCGTTCGTTTTCTCTCTCTGGAAAGTTCGGATTTCTTCGATTTTTTCTTGCCATAGTTCTTCATTGTCGGTCTCGTCACAAATTCCATTATTCGGTGTCTGTTCCCCAGTATTTCGGCATTTCTGGATATGATACATGGTTTTATTCGGCTGTATTTCGTCACTATTGGTCAATTCGGTTGTCCATTGTATGTCACCCTTCTTTAAAATTAGCTTATATTTGCTTAAGTCAATTATGGCTGAGTACTGGCACAGCATATCGCAACCAATTAGCATCTGGAATGGTAATCCGCTGGCTACTAAGAAGTCATTGTTACTGTTTGTCCGTCGCTCATCAGTTCGAGTTGTACTTGTTTTCGGATGGTTCTATTTTGTCATCCGGTCGCTCCTACAAGGACAATGTTGCTGATGGGTAGCGTAAATATAGTTGTCTTACTCGCTTCTTGGATCTTTTGAAGTTCGATACTGTCGATTAACGAAATATTTGATCCCGTGTCTATCATGATTTGTGTCGGTACTCCGTTAACGTTTGTTGATATATAAGCAATTTCGCTGTGTTTATTATCAGATTGGTCATTACTTTCCTCGAGCAATTCTTCTACAATATTTTTTAAATAATTGTTTCGTACGATTGTGATTGTGCGTTCGTCGTTGCGATTTAACCCAATAGACTGGTTCAGTGAGGGTACAAGAAGCTTTTTCACTGCCGCTCCTAGTTTAACGTCGTCTCGGACTGTTCGTTACGCCTATCTTGTTGACTTGTTGGCTGACTTCCGCTCGGGGTTCAGGCTGGTGATGATCTTCTTCGTATCGGTCACGCCTGTATACCTCTTGGCTACGACTTCGGCCCGTGTTGGATGTATTATCACGTCCGTAGTTGCTATTACTGTACCGGTGTCCGTACGCATTTCGGTCCGCACTTCGTCGTCCCTGATAATACGACCTATTTCTCCTGTCACTTTCGGCCCTCACATAATGTACTTGACGATAGCTACGATCTGGGTTGTTACGATTCCTATTGTCATTGTTGTTGCTGTTGAAATATGGCCGGCTTAGTTCGTGTTATTCGGCCTATATGGTTGATGTTGTGAATTATTTGGCCGGTTGTACTGATTATTTTGATTGTTTGGCCTATTGTTGTTATTATAGCCGTTGTTTGGTTGGCTGGCCGGATTAGTATTTGGTCTATTATGTGACTCGTTGGGTTGGTTATTCGCATTATTACGGCTATTATAATTTGAGCGGTAATTATTGTTGTTATATTGGTAGCCGTTTTGAAAATTTTTGTTATCACCCCTGTCGTCCCGCTGTCGACTCCTACGGTAGTATCGCTCCCTTTCGTAGTCTTCTAATAGGGCTGCCATGGATTGTATGGTTTTAATTTGACTGCCCAGCCGCGCTCTGGAGACACCCTCTTCATAGTGAAAGGCGAGTTTCGTTACTAAACTTTCTTCCGGAATTTTCGGCTCCAGATTCCTTGCCAGACATACCTTTCCCAAGAAATATGCCATGAAAGTCGTCCCTCTGGTGGCGTCATACCTGCCGAAACATATACTATCTCGCACGATATTTTGTGTTGCCTCCGACCAGTATTTCCTTTTAAATATGTCTTTAAACTCCTCGTAGTTCGTGAGGTCATGTCTTGTAGCCGTCCACCAATTATCGTTTATGTCACGGAAGTACTCGTCCAAATACCCTCGGATAATGGTCCATCTGTTCTCCTGAGTCTTGGCCAGTTGTTCATCCACTCTCTCTAAGAACTCCATCGGGTTTCGCCTGTACTGCTTGAAATTAATGACCTCCCGGTTGTCCATGTGCTGGTATTGTGACATTATCGGCGGTCTGTTGTTAATTACTTCCAGCTCCTCTCTGATCTTGGCAATCTCTCGTTTCTGTATCTCTTCAATTTTTTCTTTATTGTGCTGACCTTGTCCGTGAACTTCGCTTACGACGGAGTCGATCTCCCGGCATTTCTCCCCAAAGTCCGTCCGTACCTGCGTTATGTTTTGTTCGGTTGCGGTTCGTATGGATTTTATCTGAATCTGGCTATCTTCTTCCAATTTAGTTATCCGGTCGCCGAAGTCTTCCTTCGTTTGTTCCAGTTCATGGCTCGTATTTTCCCATTTTTCGTGTATTTCGGAAATCTCTTGTCATATACCCGTCATCTCCTCCTCGATTTTCTTATTCACTTTTTCGTTGTTCTCAGCCATCTTTTTGTCCAATACCTCCATATTTCTCTGGCTGTCTTGTTTCAGTTCGTCTATTTTTTTATTGTTGCTGTCTATTTTTTCTTCCATGGTCTTATTATTTTCGGCCATTTGCTGGCTAAGTTTTTTGTTATCACCTTTTAACGACTCTATATTTTTATTGGTTTCTTCCCTGTTCTGGTCCAATTTTTCATTAATTTCCTCTTTATTTTTCTTAAATTCTTCCTTGAAATCTTCTTTAAATGACATTATATTTTTGTTCATTTTCATGATTGCCCTCATCATCTCTTGGAATCTCTTGCCCTCAGTCTGTGTTGGTTTCTCTGGTTGGTTTTCTGGCTGCACGGGTTTGACTGGCTCCATGGGAGGTAACACTTGTTCGGCGTCTTCGACCGAAGTCACTTCCTTGTCGCTCGCTCTAACTTCTTTTTCGGCCTCCTTCATCCGCCTCAGTGATGATGCCCTCTTCATCTTGTCCATCTTCTGTCGTACTTGCCGCTAGATATTAATTTTCTTGTAAATCTAGCCTCACTAGTTGGTGCGCCACTTTGGTAAAAGCCGCATTTGCCTCTTGTGTTATATTTATAATTTTAATATTCAGTTTAGTGTTTAAATTTGTGAACGTTATTAAGTCGCACGTTGGACGCGTTCTGTGTGATAAAAGCGTCGTGTAGCCTGTGTGTCCTTACCTGTCCCTTCTCACTCTTTATTTCTTCCCAATAGGCACCAAATTGTTTTGCCAGAAAACAATTAAAAGATTCTATCTTAGTTGTTTTACGGTATGGTAGTACTGATTCGAATTGTTCGCCAACTGGCTGGAGCCCGAATCTCGCTTGAGTGGGGGAACGTGTTACCAACGTAAAATAATGTTGGTTAGTTTTACTCGCTGCTACAAAACACAACATACATAATATTTTGAAAATAATTACTGGACAGTTATTAATGATTCACACTTTTTTATTCGGCTTCAGAACTTGTTAATCTTCATTAATGCTTATACAAAAATGTGATTAATATAATATGTTTAAGCCTCGGCAATAAATAATCGTTCACTCAGCGGAAGGCTGGGTTGGCAATACAATGTTTTTCTGTCGCCACGATAGACAGCGTTTATTATTTATACACAATAAATTTGCGAAATGAATCCTTTTAAGTACGACAAAGAAGTTTTAAAACAAGATAATTAATTACAATATATCACTTTATAATCGTGATAATTAAAATTGAACAAGGTTTACATTAAATTCAAAGTTGTGGTGTCAAAGTGGGTGACGGTGTCATTCGTGTGGTACATAGGTTATACTTAGTTAACTGGTATTCATAAAATATGTTTTATTTATCAATCTTTGAAAAAATAATACCATCAGTTATGGTGAGAGTTCACAGTTTAGTGAGAAAGTTGAAAGAGAATTTATTTAAGATATTTAATGAATTCAGCAATACTTATCATTAGTTGCTTGGAAGTGTAGTGTCAAATAGTTAATGTAGGTTGGGTTCATCGATGTTGGTTCTTCGTTCTTCAAATATCTTGGGCTTCAGGTACGCCTTGCGTCTTTTTCTTGTTAGTTGACTTATTTTAATACATCTGGATTTAATTAATCTGGTCCTTGGCCTGGGTTGAATGTGTCATCCCCTCATCAGTTAGTTCGGTCATTCACTTCATGAAATATGGGCACTTTTACTATTTTTAAAAAAATTTTGGGCCCTTCACGGCGTGGCGTCTCTCCTCGTAAGCGTCACTATAAGATTCTAACGTTCCTAACTGAAAATCATCAATACTCTGCTGTTGTCATGGTAACTCAAAGATTCTGATTGGTTAAACTTGACTAAAAACCATTGTTAGAATGATTTGAATTTTTATTCAAAATGGTTACAGATCTTCTGATTGCAATTAATCTTCGGTATTCTTTTTTAAGTATTAAATATCATAACCACTGTTTGTATTTCGTTTCAAAGATTAATTTAACATCCCATAAGGTTGGGTTTACTGATGTATTAACATTTGGACAGTTATGTTGATATTGTTTAAATACACAGTTTTCTTATTTTACATGATTACTTTAACATTTATCTCTTAATATGATTATCTAATTGTCCTTTATTGTTTACTTGCCTTAGTTTTGCTAATGTTATAGTTTAAATCTTACAATTTGTAGTTTTTGTTGTTTTACAGTAGGCATTTGCCTAGGCCTAAACAGCAATTGGCTATTTTTCTTAATTTACAGAGATTACATTTTATTTTCCCCTTGTATAGGTTCTGATTTGTTTTATACATGATTTGTTCATTTGTTGAACGGTTTTATGTCTGTTCTATAGTAATTGTATGTTATTTTATTAGTTCCATATTCTGGCTTGTCTATTGTTATAACTGCTTTTTCAGTATCATTGGATTTGTCTGAATTTATTTTGTTTCTTATTACTGCTTTTGTTTGTAATTGAATTATTATTTCTTATTCTCTATTATTTAAAATATAATATTTAGGCTTATGGTTTACATAACTCCCACAGCCATATTCCTATTCATTAAACATAATTATTTGCATGTCATTACTCACAATGTTCATTCTCTTCATCTCCTCTGTAATGGGACAATTTTGAAGGAGGTATGTTTTTTTTTTATTTCATTTAATATCAACTATTGGGAAATAATCGGTTTGGACACCCTTTGCGGCCACCGAGACCACTAACACTTATTTGGACACCCTGTATACAATCCTGTACCGGTCCGTGCCTAGCGCACAACGATAACACCGTGGAATGTCAGCTTGTGCGCACATGCGTGTATCCTCCGTTGGGGAGGAGTAACAAAAACTTGGTGAATAACGCTCAACGACAATGGAATGTGGCAGTGCGTGTGCGTCCGTGTGCCGCTATCTGTACTCTCGACACCAAAGTCGATCACCGGAACCAGCTATGTGAGATGCCGCAACCAATCACAGCACGAGCTGGCGGAAATGTTTTTTTTGACCAACGCATTTGTAGTGTGGTCAGTCGACGAAATCCCCCATGCCCGGCCGGGACAAGGTTCGCAGTTCGCGACCTTTAAATTTTGCATTTTAACATATTCTGAAGTGTAACAGTAAATTTGAAGATAAACAGTTAAATCCGACAGTGTAAACGAAGTTAGCAGAGTGTACAGCAAAAGTGAAAAATGTGACAAATAAACAGGACATTCATTTACATGCGCGACGCCACACGCGGTCAGCCGAAGGACTCTGGTTAAGTAGTCGACTCAAACCTAATTTCAATTATTTTTCAAATTCATAAAAAAAAGGGGGGTTATAACTAAATTAAAGGGAATCTGATAGTATGAGAGAGAGAGAGAGAGCAATATGGGTCGCTTTCATAATTTAGATACCATGGTTAGAATGTTAAGTGTTTAGTCATAAGTATCGCAACTATTTTCATTTCGTGTATGACAAGTATCAATGTTTTCAAGCAAAGTTTTTTCGAATGAACCGCTAGTAAATTAAAATTGAACTGATATTCCAATGATTATTAACGATGTAATGTAAAAGAAATTGATGAAGAGGGAGTTAAAATTTAATAGTTAATATCAAAAAATTAAAAGTTAATAAAAAGTGTCAATTAAACACATCAATGTGTGTTTGTCATTGCATTGCCCGTTTTTCTCTGCCTGAGTACATCAGACGACATCCTGGTAAACCCTTGTATATATTTGCAACTGGTAAGTGACAGTTTCTTCAGTATGTCAACAATTTAATTAATTAATTAAAGCTAATAACAGTTCAATGGCGCCCTTTGACAGTGACTTTGTAAATTAGTATAATACAAATTTACAAACTGATCGAAAAATGGCAGAGAAAAGCGAGAGTGTAAATTTATGTGAAGATGTTGGGGAGGGGTCAATTCTCAATGTTACGCAAGACGATTTAATATCGACAAATATTGACGAAAGTATAGACAATACAACACACGAATTAACGATTGAGACAGTAGACGCAAAAGTAAGCGATAATATAAATATATTTAACCAATTAGCATTGATGATGGAGATGATGTCAGGAGTGAAAAATGAGATGTCAGGAGTGAAAAATGAAATGTCAGGAATGAAAACTGAGATTAAATCAGAAGTAAATTCTATAAATGATAAACTAACTGATTTAAATAACGAGTTCATAAGTGTGAGGAGCGAATTGAAAGCGAGTGCAATAAATATGAACAACCGTTTGGAAAGTATGAATGAGACTATTATTGGAATGAGAGATGAACTGACTAGCGTTATAAATAATGTACAAGACGAAATGAGAAACGATAGAAAAAAATGTTAGAAACAAGTAAAAAATTTGACACATTGACAAGTAAATGTAATGATAAAATCAAAAAGCCAAATGACAAAATGGACTGTAATGTTCAATGTTTAATTAATGAGTGTGAGCAAAATGACATACAAGAAAATATAAATGATGAACTTAGAAGTAATTGTGAACAAGTTGATGCAATTAACATTAATGTAACTAGCTTAAAGAATAAACAAGCAGAACATGAGCGTGAAATAATTAAAATCAGAAAAGACTTAAATGTATCCATTAATCAGATGTTAACTAATGTGAGTGAGAGAGATTTATATAGAGAGTTGTATGCAAATAGAGAAATAGAATTATACAAGTTAAAGAGAAATTATTATGAGTTAGAGAGAAAGTGGAAAGAGAGAGTAGAGTATGCGGGGCAGGGGGTAAATTTTCCTATTAATTTTTCTGAACCAAGGTGTTCACAAGTGTTGTTTAAGAAGGGGAAGAGTCCCGTATTGATGTTGTATAATGTTGTACCTTCTGTCTGTAATAATGATGTTGAAAGTATGATTTGGTATTGTGGTGAGAGAGATATAAGTGGAGAATGGTATGTTAATAAAGTAACAGAATTATATAATGTGAATCGAAAGCATGACGAATGGAGAGAAAGTTTAAAAGTATACTTGACGAATAATGAATATAATGATCTGACAAAAGTAATTAACCCGATCATGAATGTATTTACCGATGGAGACTGGACAATAATAACTTATGTTGACAAGTTGTATGAAATATTAATAGGGAATAACCCTATCAAGTATAATGACATAATGAATGGAATAAAGGTAATGGATGATTACTATAATGATAGTAATAATAAATTGAGTGTGTATAACAATGATGCATGTTACAAATACATTAGATATATATATAACGATGGAGGTTGAACTAAAATATCAGTGTGTAGACATTGGTAAATATTGTAAATTTTGGTAACGACCTTGCAGATTTGGACGTATGCAGTGTGAAACAATTGAACAGTTCTTGACGAATGATTTGTGAATTCATTTGTGTATATATATTATTAATATTTTGCAGTTTAAATAAATTATTATGAAGACAATAATTGATGCCTTGTAAATTTTGATAATAATTGAAATATGTTGCGTTTAATAATCAATTGAAATGAATAATTTGAGATGGTTAAATGTTGTGATTTAATGTTGTATGATTGAATTTTTTAATGTTAATAATAATTTTGAAATTAAGAAATTCTTCCTATTGTATGACGGTCCATATGAGGTTAGCCAAGTGAAAATGGAGAATGCTTATATTTTAATAGATTTGCAAACTCGAGAAATAAAAGGAACTTATAATGTGACCCAATTAAAAAAGTATTATCTAGCTGAGTGATGATGGATGTATTTGTACATATTAAAATTATCATACATAAACAGACATTTTTATATTCTATTATTATAAATTGTTACTATTGTTTATACACACATTATGTATTTTATATAATATTTTATATAATACCACCAAGACTAGAAATGTCATGTAATTTAAATTTTTATTTAAAAAAAAAAAAAAAAAAAAAAAAAAAAAAAAAAAAAAAAAAAAAATATACTTGTGATTCCCCAACTTTTCGGGCGGTCACGGCCTCACCGAACCCTGACCGTGGAATTGGTTTAGCTTTAACAGCTATGGTTGGGGCACATTACGATTACGCGCTGACCATAACTGGCCATAGCTGTTATCGTTGTAAAGGTGTACTTTGAAATTGATGGGGGGTGACATTAAGGGGAATCACCAAACTATGAAACAGCGGCTGCCACTCTGCCTGCGTAGGGGTAGCAGAGACAGGTGGTAGAACCGTTTTAAGGGTGTATCATTTTATAACAAGAACATGATGATGTTCACTATTTTAAAACTTAATAGCGGAAGCAGAGACACGGAGAGGTAAAACCTGCTCCAAAATGTACAGTCTCTGTGGAAGCGAAAAGGCGCCACAGTCTTACACAATTTGCAATAGAGTGTGTGGCCGGGAGGTGGCTCAGAGGAGCCACGAATGTAAATTTTATAACATAAAAATGTTTTACTAATTCAAATTTGATCCTATAAAAAAACTGCTTGTGCTCTGTTAAATAACTAGCTGCTCAGACAAGTCAATACAAGTCGTTCATGCTATAATTTTAAGTGTATTATTATTATTGTTGTACGTTAGATATAAGAATTGATAAAGATATATTTCATGCAATTTGCTCAATTTTGAAATGTGTTTACAATTAGCTAGGGATGTCAGCTGATATATAGTATATAATTATTGATATGTAGAATATCACTTAGGAATGATTTGCAATTTGTTCAAGCCAGTATAAATAACTAAATCACCCAAAGTAGTGGAGATGAGATTATCAAAGAAAAGAGGTTCATAGGAAAAAGGTAAAATTTTGATTGAAACCAAGGAAAATTTTAGTAGAATTTGAAAGTGTAAAAGTATAAGGTGTTTATTTGAATAATTTAAATGTCAATCCAATGGTTAATTATAATAATACTTTGTTAATTTTAAATGTTGTATTTTATTATGTTTTTGCGTTGCAAGACTGAATTTTACAGGAGTTTAATGTATTCACAGATGTAACTTGTACATAACGTATGTAGGTCAAGGATCTGGACTTGACCCAGTTTTGGTCAGCTGATGGGTGATGTTCTATACTAAACCAGTTTTGGCAAAGAAGCGAGGCCAATTTTGTTTATTCATTAATTTAAATAAGTTCAAATAAATTTCCTATTGAGAAAAAATGTTATAAAATGTAAATTTTTGAATTAAAATTTTTTTTTTGTTTTGAAAAAAAAATGATAGGTAGGAATTAACAAGTACGTGTATGCGCCCAGTATTGCTGAAGGCGACCCAGTTTGCATGTAAGGGGGAACAGATCGGTTGAGGATCTGGCATGATATAAGCCAGGGAGTGAGGGTTTTGGGGGGTAGCATGTTAGAAGGTGAGGTGCGCTGTGGTACTGGTCGGTTCGATTTCTCGGTGTTGGGATCTCTTACGGAGAAGTCCAGTGATCTCGTTCAGATGAGTCCATAGTCGCCAAGCCAGGGGGGTAGTTTACCCATGATGTGTTAAGAAATTAAAGGGGGGTTGTTGGCTCCATATCCTCACCGGTCCTCTTAGGGGTTTTGGCAATGAGATATCTTCTGTTTCGGCAGAAGATCTCTCATTGGGGGGGTATTGTAATGGGACAATTTTGAAGGAGGTATGTTTTTTTTTTATTTCATTTAATATCAACTATTGGGAAATAATCGGTTTGGACACCCTTTGCGGCCACCGAGACCACTAACACTTATTTGGACACCCTGTATACAATCCTGTACCGGTCCGTGCCTAGCGCACAACGATAACACCGTGGAATGTCAGCTTGTGCGCACATGCGTGTATCCTCCGTTGGGGAGGAGTAACAAAAACTTGGTGAATAACGCTCAACGACAATGGAATGTGGCAGTGCGTGTGCGTCCGTGTGCCGCTATCTGTACTCTCGACACCAAAGTCGATCACCGGAACCAGCTATGTGAGATGCCGCAACCAATCACAGCACGAGCTGGCGGAAATGTTTTTTTTGACCAACGCATTTGTAGTGTGGTCAGTCGACGAAATCCCCCATGCCCGGCCGGGACAAGGTTCGCAGTTCGCGACCTTTAAATTTTGCATTTTAACATATTCTGAAGTGTAACAGTAAATTTGAAGATAAACAGTTAAATCCGACAGTGTAAACGAAGTTAGCAGAGTGTACAGCAAAAGTGAAAAATGTGACAAATAAACAGGACATTCATTTACAAGCGCGATGCCACACGCGGTCAGCCGAAGGACTCTGGTTAACTAGTCGACTCAAACCTAATTTCAATTATTTTTCAAATTCATAAAAAAAAGGGGGGTTATAACTAAATTAAAGGGAATCTGATAGTATGAGAGAGACAGAGAGAGCAATATAGGTCGCTTTCATAATTTAGATACCATGGTTAGAATGTTAAGTGTTTAGTCATAAGTATCGCAACTATTTTCATTTCATGTATGACAAGTATCAATGTTTTCAAGCAAAGTTTTTTCGAATGAACCGCTAGTAAATTAAAATTGAACTGATATTCCAATGATTATTAACGATGTAATGTAAAAGAAATTGATGAAGAGGGAGTTAAAATTTAATAGTTAATATCAAAAAATTAAAAGTTAATAAAAAGTGTCAATTAAACACATCAATGTGTGTTTGTCATTGCATTGCCCGTTTTTCTCTGCCTGAGTACATCAGACGACATCCTGGTAAACCCTTGTATATATTTGCAACTGGTAAGTGACAGTTTCTTCAGTATGTCAACAATTTAATTAATTAATTAAAGCTAATAACATTTCACCTCATACTCTTTGGTGAGTTATCATTATTACATAATATAAAAGATAAAAACATAAACATTAATTAAATATATGAACACAATGATATTTCCTTATAACTAATTCCAAATGACATTAGTTCATTAAAATGAAACTTAACAACAGTTTACTATATGACGTTAAATCTTTTTAACGATTTTATTATTATTAAATGTCTTTTCATATCATTTTAAATTAATAATATTGGGTTTTACCTCTGTACATTAGAAATCATATATGCTGTGTATTAGCACGCTAATAGTCATTTTTTCTTAAACACATTGGTAATAATATGAATGGCCAACTTAGAATACTAATGGCTCACAAATTAACATATGATACGTAGTCAGTACTACTACTATCTGAACTCTATTAATTACTTAGTTTACTACACTTTGGTTCAGTTTGTTATATACACTTGTGTTCACTGATAATTGCTGTTCATTGCCACAGTCCTTTCTGTGTTTAGCAATTATTAGTTTTCACTCATTTTTACTACTCACTGATTTATTAGTGTCTATCCCTATCAATGGGGTTCTATTTAATTTGGGTATTTTAACACTATCACCTTGCACTCTATATTTGATTTAAGTGTTACTGGTGGGTATTGCTTACTTAAATTCTCTTTCTCATTTTACAAAATGTTCATTATTACTCTAATTCCCTATCTCTCACTTTACCAGGTTCAATTATACCGTTAACAAGTTTATGTCGTATTAGATTGATTTATCATAGTTATCTCTAGTCATTTGGTTAGTGTACCCTTCTAAATTTAAATTTGAAATTTAACACTTCTCATTTACATTGTTTCTTTGGGTTTACATGAATAATTATCATTTACAACTATTATTCATTGGTTTCTTTTTATCTGGTCTATCACTGGTGTTCTGGCTGGTTCTACTTTCTCACTTCATTTGGTGATGATCCATATATCCTTTTATAGGTGTTAGGGCTGGTTCTAGTTATTCACTTATTCTGTTCTAATTTATATATCCTTATATTAGTGTTGTGGCTGGTTCTACTTTCTCATTTATTTTGTTATAATTCATATATCCTTATGTTAGTGTTGGGGCTGATTCTACTTTCTCACTTACCATCTATTGGGTTATTATGGTTAAATCGCCATGTATCATTGTTTTCAACGTTTCGGTCCGTTGCTTGTTACTTTTCTCTTATCAGAGGTTACTTTTATGATTACTTTCATATGCTTGATCGTATTATTATTTTAACTGCCCTTTCTTTTATCTCTGACTCATCCCTTTTTCATCTTAGTGTTAAGTACTTAATAATTTATTCTTATCATGTTTCTTCATTAGTGTTTCTTGAAGATATTGTAACACCACAAAATGTTACATAACGTAGACATTCGCCAGAAGGGTAAATAAGTACACTGAAATAATAAAAGTGAATAATTTATAATGAAAGTAGCAAAGAAGAGAAGGACCAACAAAGAAGAAAGAAGAAGAAGGATCCCAAAAGCAGTGAGGAATACACTGCATGACACTACAATAAATACTATGACTGACTCTAACTAATGGACAAGCCAAGTTCACTATAAGCTGTCAAACAAGCCAGTCAATGACATGAATGTAATGTCATGTGTCAGATAAACTAATTCAATAATGACTAAAATGATGTAATATCAGTAAAAGCATTTTGGCTGAAAGTAAATGAACCATGACCAGTAAATGACAAAGCCTATGACTAGATTAGCTATGGCCACAATGTAAATTAAAACTAGCATTACAAACCCAGATGTAAGATTAGTGAGTAAAAGTACTGTAATTAGAAAAGGAAGCCTTATATGGATGAATAACTTCCTTATTATACAAAATGTAACTAGGAACAATTATTAAAACATAAACATATGCTAAGAATATGTCTAGACCATGCCTAAACAAACGTTTGTCAGTAAATTAATGAGGAAAAAGGACTCCTAGTGAACATAAGATTTACTGAACAATCAATATACTTAAAGATAATGTGAAATACCACCACTCAATTGTTAATGGATAACGTTAAATTGAGTAGGCCAAACGAAATGTAATTAGGAATAAGGATTTTCGATAATAATGTATCGCCTTAATTATGTTAAGATTTGATATTGTACAGTTATAAATAGCTATTAAGTATAATCACAGATGTGTTAGTGTTCAAACAAAGACGTTATAAAGAAAACGCAATGTGAAACACTAAATGTCAAAAATAGGGAATGCTTGCATTATGCATCGCTAGTGAGAAACTATGTTTCTAAACATTCTTTATGAGCATTGTCAAAGAAAACGAGGTTAAAACCTGTGTTAAGCCACATCAAATTGAAGCCCATAAACTAAACTTTAATTTGGTGGTAATAACCTCGCGATCGAAACTATAATAAGTGCGTAGTGCGCGTTAGCATCATTTATTGTTAAAAAGTGAGAAATTGGTTGGGTAAAACCAACAACACAAACAACTGTCAACAACGTTCGCCGGACGGCGGTTAAAAAACAATACGTCATTTTGTAACGGTTATCAGAACCAATCAGAAGAGAGATTGTTAAACGATCTTACCGCCTAAGCCCTATGAAGCGAGGGGGTATATAATCAAAAACGGAGAGAATTCATTACACTTTGGTCACATCACTCGAGCGAGACAGTTGTCGCTCGTCATCGCAATATTTTTTAATAACTGAAAGTAGTACAACAATAGTAAACCGTTTAAAATTTTCTTCAAGACTTTCAACGATAATACAATTTACTACAAGGAAGTGCTTCGAAAGTAAAGTGATATTTTAATTTGTGCGCGATTTTAGAACGAGAGAGAGAGTTTATTAATCAGTATTTAACATAGCCCAGATTTTGTTAGAAGAGGGGCAAAACTCTCCGTTCATAGTTCGTGTGAAGTGTAATTAACCAGTGGTCATTATAATCTGACCGCTGGAGTGTTTTTTTAATAAATTTTAATCTATTCGATTAAAATAAAAAAAGGTAACACTGTGACAATTCATTTTATTTATCTGCTTGCACTGATCATTATTTACCACAAAACTGTACTGACGCAAGAACAACTAAACTTTCAATCGTATACACAGTTTCAATTTACTTAGCGGATTTGTCAATCCAATGTAAGATTTTGTATTAGTCATAAGTGTTTAAAATATATGTTAGTAAATAAGTCAGCGTAACAAACGCTCTCCTGAAAAATAGTTACGAGTTTAAAAAGAGGCCAAATAATTAATTATTAGTATTAACGTCTGTCAAGGAATAGTATAGTTCTTTTTTGTATTTCAAAGAGCCTACCCGTGAGGTATATTATATAATTAAAAAGTCAAATTGTTAATAGGTATAAGAGTTTATTGTTCTAACTGAGCTAGACCGTATTGTAAACGGACCAAGTAACTTCAGAGTTATATTAATGTATCAATTGTACTTTAATTGTTTTTATTTTCAAAGGGTAAAATAAACCCAGATTTTATTCAGCATAAACCTGATCATAATTATTTCATATAGTTAATTGATAATTAACGTTGAGTACAGGGAGATAACTCAGAGTAGAGAGTCTACTATATTCGATTGTAATTGTAGTGAAACATCAAGCATTTAAACAAAATTTAAAGTGAATTTATCAATTCTAAATTCTATTAATTGGTTTTTCATGGGAATTTTCCTTAAATAAACCCATGTGGCGCCCTTATCGTATACAAGGAGTGTTATAACCTTGTTGATAAAGCAAGCTGGTATTAAGCGCATCTTGACAGCTTATATTTTTGGTAAGTGAACTTCAGAACTTCCAGTATCACGAACAGGTACATGAAAGTGTATATTATTATAAATTGTTTGTCCAGACGAGACTTAACGTTACGTACACTGATGACACTTGACCGAGAAGAGGAGTTCCGCTGCAAGATCGACGCTACGGCTACATTCATCCACCGACCAGCGATTAACTTATTATTCACTATAATTATCAAACTTTACTAAATAAACAAGAGTTATCAATTATTACTACAAATTATTACTGCAAATATTTTGGAAAAGAGTTCATTTTTAAATTGTAACTTATTATTCATTATAATCGATTTATAACTTTAATTTTAAATAACTAAATAAAAATTATTAGACACCGGCAAAACGTTATTTTACAAATTGGCGCCCAACGTGGGGCTTTAAAAATATTAAGCAAATAAATTTTTAATATTAAAATCAAGCCCGGCAAATACAAGAGAACAATCATGCCACATACACACAGACACGACACTAGATACAAGGCCAGCCGAGGAGAAGATATACAAACAGATACAGAAATAAATATAGAGATACAAGAGATGCAACCAACGTCCGAAATGGAAGTCGCGACAAATAATAATGTGGAAACTCGACCAGAAGGAACGCCTCCGGCAGAACCGGAAGTGGAAATAAGGGTCGGCGACCAACCCAGACAACCTGAGAGACCCACACAAATGGGGATGACAGATTTCCAAGAATGGTTGAAGAATATGATGGAAGCGACAAATAAAAATATAGAGTCATTGAAGGAGGATAGTCGTGACCTGAACAAGAAAATGGATGACAGCCAGAAAAATAATGAACTATTAAATAAAAAATTAGACAATAACAATAAAAATATAGAATCAATTAATAAAAATATGGAGTCGTTAAAAAGAAGATAGTCTCAGAAATAAAGAGTCATTGAAGGAAGATTTGAATAAGAAAATAGATGATACCAATAAATCCATGGACGCATTAAATAATAAATTGGACGACAACAACAGAGCGTTGAAAGAAGATTTGAATACCAAATTAGATGATATCAGCAGGAAGATGGAGGAAAATAATGAGAAAATTAACACAAAAATAGACACGGAAATAAAAGTCGTAAGAGAGATCGCGGAAGTGCACGAAAGGTGTGAACAACACGGTCAAGATTTAAAACGGACTAGAGAAGAGGTTGAGGGAAGAATCGACAACATTGAAGAAATAAATGAAGCCCGGATCGAGTCACTGAAGAAGATGAGCCAGGACGAGATCAAGCGAGTGAGAACAGACGTGGGAGAACGGTGCGAAGAAATAAGCACATCGGTGGACACCGTAAAAACCTTGACAGTTGCCAACAGAGAGAAAATCGAAGAACTACGGCAACGGGAGATCTTGCAGATGCGTGAAGAGATAGAAATCATCCGTAATCGTCCAGTACAGGGCCAATACATCCAACCAACAGATAACCGTGATGTGATAAATTTCAAAAATTACAAGAAAAATCCAATCGAGTTCTTAGAACGCGTAGACGAAAACTTGATCAGGATTCGGGAGAATAGATGGACAGTGATACGGAGTCTGATGGATGAGTACTTTAAAGAAATTCACGACAATTGGTGGACTGCTACACGCCACGAAGTCCAGAGTTATGAAGAATTTAAGACGCAATTCCGTGCAAAGTATTGGTCGGAGGCCACGCAGAATATAGTACGGGACAACATCTGCCACGGCAAGTATGACGCCAGTAAAGGAACTACTCTAACCTCTTATTTCTTAGGCAAAGTATGTCTGGCGCGTAACCTTGAACCAAAAATACCTGAGGAGTGCCTGGTTATCAAACTTGCTTACCATTTTGAGGAGGGAGTTGCCAAAGCACGTCAGTGGGGACAAGTGAAAACAATCCAAGCCATGTCAGCCTTACTCGAGGACAATGAACATGAAGGTTATTAAAGAAGAAGCCGCCGGAGGAACGAGAACTTCCATGACAGGAGCGGTAACACCAATAATAATAACTCAAATTTCCGAAATTACCGAGGTAATTTCAATACTAATTTTAATAATTCTAATCAGAATAATGCTAACAATAACAACGAGAATAATTATAGGCCCAGTAACCAGAATAATAATAATAATTCGACTGGTAACTATAATAATAATAATACAAGACGGCCGAATTATAACAACCATCCTAACCGACCCCAGAATCAAGGCAGAAATAACCAACCGCAGCAGTACCGTAGGGCTAACTATGTACAAGCCAACTATGACCAGGGTAGGAGACGATACTATCCATGGCGCGATAGCTTCAGCGGAGACAGGAGGAATGCAAGGGGCGGACGATGGAGAAGCAATAGTATCGAGGGCGACAGCCGCAACAATGATTATCGGCCACAAGTTCACTTCGCTCCAAACCATGAACAGAATCATCATGGAGGACGGCCTGAAATAGAAGAAAGAAACCCAGTAGACACTCAAGACAGGCGCAATGAAGAGAGTGAAATCTCTTTAAACGCCTCGCAGCAGTGAGAAACTACGTACACCCCTCGCTGATCCATTCTATTGGGTACAATTACGACACGACTTTGAATAAAATCACTATATTAAGAAGTCATTATCTCAAGAATATTAGACAAGAGCTGTTGGAAGAAGAAGGAAGTGATCACCGTCAGTGCACCCACGACATAGCGTACGTGACTGCACAAATTAATGGAGTGACCACCACGTTGATGATTGACACGGGAGCGAATGTTTCATTAATGGACAGTACGGAACTCAACTGCATCCAGGAGGAAGGCCGAGCAGTAATACCAACTCTACCAATTACGAATATCATCTTAGTGGAAGCGACTGGACGACAGAATACGACAGTCAAGAAACAAGTTAGCCTTGAAGTAACCAGTCGGGGAGTCAAAATACCCATGATATTCTTGATAGCTACAGGATTGCCATTTCGCAGTTTAATTGGCTACGACATCTTGCAGAAATACTCAGCTATTATCGATCTGAATAGAGAAAAAATAACTCTAATTATGTCAGATACGGAATGGACGGCTGATATTATTGGGAGCATGGAATCTCCTCAAGACCGAACCATTTACCACATCCAAGAAGTAAGCAATCCAAGGTATCAAATGCCTATTAATGAAATTGAGTATCCGACAACCAATGACAGCTTGTGGGAGGAAAAGATCATGGAAATTCGACGATTCAAGTCAACCACCAGAAACCACTCACCAAGTCCAGATCAAATTGAAATGTTGGTAGGTATATATAACCGATACCGACATGTATTTTCAGACATTCCTGGAAAAGTGAAAAACTATCAATGTGTGTTAAGTTTTAAAGAACCCGTCAATTTTAATCGCAAATCGTATCCAATCGCCTATTCCCTGAAGGAAGCAGTTCGAACGGAAATTAATCAATTACTAAAAGACGATATCATAGAGTACAGCCAATCACCTTATACCAGCCCTATTGTCGCGATCAAAAAGAAGAATGGGAAGGTGAGACTCTGCCTGGACGCTAGGGAGATAAATAAGAACTTAATCAACAACAGAACATCTCCTGGTGAGATAGAAGAGATTTTGAAGAAATTTCATGGAGTACAATTCATTAGTTCATGGGGCACTGTCTGCGGCTACTGGCAGGTGGAACTGCACCCCCACAGCCGGAAATACGTAGCATTTATATTCGAAGGGTGCAACTACCACTTTAAACGATTGCCCTTCGGATTAGTGAACTCTGTAGCCATATTTATACAGTGTATGGACCAAGTATTGGGTCAAGAAGCACTCCAGTTCACTACTGTTTATGTAGATGACCTACTGATTACATCTACAAACTGGGAGGAGCATTGTCAGAGAGTAGACCATGTACTGAGTAAATTATCCGAAAACCACATTACGTTAAAACTAGAAAAGTCACAACTCATTGCCAAAAAAGTGCAGTTTCTAGGCTTTCAATTGACAGAACTGGGAATAACACCATCCAAAGAAAAGATAGAAGCTATACAAAAATTTCCCACACCCAAAAATAAAAAACAACTGCAGTCCTTTTTAGGCTTGTGTAATTATTACCGCAAATTTCAGAATAATTACTCAGAGTTAACGACCAAATTATCTCCACAGTTATCCTCAAAAGACAAATGGACATGGGGACCAATTCAAGATACAGTATTCCAACAAATCAAGACAAAATTCTTAGAGACAGTGATGCTACATCACCCAGACTTCAACAAACCATTTTATCTCAACTGTGATGCCAGTGACATCAGCCTAGGTTCTACTCTGTACCAAGAGGATGAAGACGGGAACCATCTGGTTGTAAGCTTCGCTACTCGAACCCTAAACAAATGCGAAAGGAATTACAACGTAACGGAGAAGGAGCTTTTAAGTGTGGTATTCGCCTGCGGAAAATTCCGAACCTATATCTTAGGATATTCCATAACAGTTCGGACGGACCACAAATCCATATCCTTCTTAAAAAACTGTAAGCTAAGCCACGGTCGTTTGGCAAGATGGACCCTAGTCTTGCAGGAATACAACATCAGCTGGGAATACGTCCCAGGAAAAAAGAACATAGCAGCCGACGTTCTGTCACGTATCAATATTACCAGCCAGACCTACGAAGGAGAGAAGGAGACAATTGCGAAGGTCTACCATATCCTTAAGAGTCGGACAGAATTGGAAGATATAGTTAAAAAAGTGGAAAACACCAAAGGCAAGATAGTAAATTGATGCAAATTTTCCAAAGACTAAATGCTCAAGACAATAGAATAATCCCATACTACTGTATACATAACGATGTATTATTTATCAAAACCAAGTACCACAACACCTGGAAACTAGTAATACCCAAAACACTAGAGAAAGATATCATAACGGACTACCATATTCGTTATGGACACATGGGAGCAGTTAAAGTAATAAAAGCACTGGAAGAGCACATGTATATCAAAGACATCAACAGATGGGTGCGAAATTATATCAAAAGTTGTCGAATATGTCAAATGGTGAAGTGCACCAACGAAAGAAAGGAGGGGCTAATGATCCCCATAACCTCATCAGACAAATTAGAGAAAGTTTTTGTGGACATCTGCGGTCCATTCCCCAGAAGTGGAGGTCGACGGCAATATACATATCTACTCATAGTATTCGACCATTACACTAAATTTATTTATCCAATAAATCGTGCCACTACTAACAAGATACTCAACATAATCACACAAAATTATATACCTGAAGTGGGTTGTCCGAAGACAATAATAACGGACCATGGTACCCAGTTCAAAGGACGAAGATGGAGAGACACACTGCTGGAACATGGGGTGAAAACATATAAAACCTCAGTGTACCATCCCAGCAGTAATCCATCCGAAAGAGTGTTGAGGGAAGTTGGAAGAATTCTCAGAACCTATTGTTCCAATCAACAAAGGAAGTGGAGTGAATACATCTCAGCTGCAGAAGACTTTATTAATCTAGCACACCATCAATCAATTGAAACAACACCTTATAATGCAATGTTCGAGAAGCCTCCACCACGAGAAATTTGTGATATAATTCAATTTCCTCAAAGTCACGAATACCAGTTTGACAGAATTCACTTCCATAACAAGATTATGGAAAAATTAGAACAGATAAAAAGAAAATATCAACAACGAGTGCCAGTAAAAATCATACAATACAATGTAGGAGATCAAGTACTATTGAAAAATAGAGAATTACCCAGTACCATGGAGGGTATCACTAAAAAGCTGCTAGTACTGTATATAGGCCCTTATACCATAACAAAGGACCATAAAAATAATACTTATGAAATTGCTGATACCATAAGTAAAAAGGTCAAGGGTACCTATAACCAAGCATCTTTAAAAAAGTATTTAAGGAAATTTATTATAAAATGTATTGTAAGATGTTAAATATCATAATATATGTCGTACTATAAACAGCTATAAAAAATGGATCCATCAAAACGTGATTGACCCATAATGAACCCAATAGAATGGTGAAGCACAAGAAGACCCCATATATAGACTATTGAATGAACTTATTATAATATAAGAGTGAACTATTTTATCATACTGTGATTGTAACAAGAGTGTTTATTATATCAAATATCATAAAGGTATCTACCATGAAAATGTTAAATAAGTGATAAAGAAAAATATCTATCATATTCAATGTATTGAAAATATCTAATTGCATATAACAAATGTTTATCATAAAGAAGAATGTGTATCAAATCATGTATAATAAAAACGAAATGTTTGTTAAATAACCATACAATATTACTCTGACTCTTTCAAAGGATTAATTTCAATATATGAAATTAAAACATCCAGAATAAATGTTAAAAAATCAAACATTTGAAAGAGTAGAGAAGAAAAACAACCAAGTGTCGCATATTGAAAGGAGAGGGAATAAACAAGGAATGAGAAAGAATATTAAATAAAAACGAAAAATGTGTATCGTATAGCATATGCCAAGACTGTTTATCATATTAAGTGAATGATAAACGAGAATGATTATCATATTGTATAAAAAAGAAAATTGTATACATAGTTAACTATGTATAACTAAAATGTTTATCATAATACTACTGTTATTAAGGAACAAGAATGTTAATTGAACGATAAAGAAAAAATATACAATATACAAATTGTCTAGTTGTATATACCAAAAATGTATATCAAATTGTATCTAACAAAATGTGTATTATATGAATATTGTAAACCCTGGTAATCCAGGATGATAATGAACCAAATGTTAAAAAAAACCCTATATACAAGCAATGTTAAGAGTAAAGTATTGTGAGCTCAAGAAGAATTTAAAGACCAACTGCATAATTATATAGTGATAAAGCTAAGTGTGTAATTTAAGAATATTAAGATAAACAAAACAACTTACAAACTAGTATAGAAAAATAACAACGAGGCTAATAAATAACATAGCCAATATGTCAAGTTAGAGATAAAATAATGACCTGTAAAGAGAAGTGTAGTAGCTAAAGTATTATTAAAGCATGAAAAGTGATAACAATGAAACCTCTAATACCTTGAATGTTATGTTGAATAAGACATCATATTCTTATATTATTGAAAAATTAATGATATGTTATATTTTATGTGTTGTGATAGTGCAACTGTTGCTACGTGCAATTTTTTTATTGTCCCAGACAGAGATGATGATTCCTCTGATTCTGAGGATGTGTAGATGAGGAACGGCGGAGTATGGAAGCCAAATAGAGCCCCTCTGATTCCGAACCCATTACAAATGTTAGGGAATTAAATAGTAATATGTCAAGGATTATAAATCAAACACTGTGAGGTAAAAATGAAAGAACAATAGAGGTTATCACGAGAATCAAGATGTGTTTAATGATAAAGTAAAATGTATTATTGTAAAACAGGAAATTGTTAATTTAAGAAATAAAACATGTTATAACTAAATGACTTAGAATATAAGAAACTTGAAAAATACTAGTAAGTTAAAAAATAATACTAGCCAAGAACTCAATCTAGTACAGCACACCAACAAACTATTAAACTCAATGCAGAAAAGAAGCAGTAATAGTATAATGAAACCAAACTAAAATGATAATTTCTTCAAATGTAAAATTTCTCTCAAATTATCAATTTTGAGAGGGGAGTATATGTAACACCACAAAATGTTACATAACCTAGACATTCGCCAGAAGGGTAAATAAGTACACTGAAATAATAAAAGTGAATAATTTATGATGAAAGTAGCAAAGAAGAGAAGGGCCAACAAAGAAGAAAGAAGAAGAAAGATCCCAAAAGCAGTGAGGAATACACTGCATGACACTACAACAAATACTATGACTGACTCTAACTAATGGACAAGCCAAGTTCACTATAAGCTGTCAAACAAGCCAGTCAATGACATGAATGTAATGTCATGTGTCAGATAAACTAATTCAATAATGACTAAAATGATGTAATATCAGTAACAGCATTTTGGCTGAAAGTAAATGAACCATGACCAGTAAATGACAAAGCCTATGACTAGATTAGCTATGGCCACAATGTAAATTAAAACTAGCATTACAAACCCAGATGTAAGATTAGTGAGTAAAAGTAATTAGAAAAGGAAGCCTTATATGGATGAATAACTTCCTTATTATACAAAATGCAACTAGGAACAATTATTAAAACATAAACATATGCTAAAAATATGTCTAGACCATGCCTAAACAAACGTTTGTCAGTAAATTAATGAGGAAAAAGGACTCCTAGTGAACATAAGATTTACTGAACAATCAATATAACTAAAGATAATGTGAAATACCACCACTCAACTGTTAATGGATAACGTTAAATTGAGTAGGCCAAACGAAATGTAATTAGGAATAAGGATTTTCGATAATAATGTATCGCCTTAATTATGTTAAGATTTAATATTGTACAGTTATAAATAGCTATTAAGTATAATCACAGATGTGTTAGTGTTCAAACAAAGACGTTATAAAGAAAACGCAATGTGAAACACTAAATGTCAAAAGATAGGGAATGCTCGCATTATGCATCGCTAGCAGACGACAGTGAGAAACTATGTTTCTAAACATTCTTTATGAGCATTGTCAAAGAAAACGAGGTTAAAACCTGTGTTAAGCCACATCAAATTGAAGCCCATAAACTAAACTTTAATTTGGTGGTAATAACCTCGCGATCGAAACTATAATAAGTGCGTAGTGCGCGTTAGCATCATTTATTGTTAAAAAGTGAGAAATTGGTTGGGTAAAACCAACAACACAAACAACTGTCAACAACGTTCGCCGGACGGCGGTTAAAAAAACAATACGTCATTTTGTAACGGTTATCAGAACTAATCAGAAGAGAGATTATTAAACGATCTTACCGCCTAAGCCCTATGAAGCGAGGGGGTATATAATCAAAAACGGAGAGAATTCGTTACACTTTGGTCACATCACTCGAGCGAGACAGTTGTCGCTCGTCATCGCAATATTTTTTAATAACTGAAAGTAGTACAACAATAGTAAACCGTTTAAAATTTTCTTCAAGACTTTCAACGATAATACAATTTACTACAAGGAAGTGCTTCGAAAGTAAAGTGATATTTTAATTTGTGCGCGATTTTAGAACGAGAGAGAGAGTTTATTAATCAGTATTTAACATAGCCCAGATTTTGTTAGAAGAGGGCCAAAACTCTCCGTTCATAGTTCGTGTGAAGTGTAATTAACCAGTGGTCATTATAATGTGACCACTGGAGTGTTTTTTTTAATAAATTTTAATCTATTCGATTAAAATAAAAAAAGGTAACACTGTGACAATTCATTTTATTTATCTGCTTGCACTGATCATTATTTACCACAAAACTGTACTGACGCAAGAACAACTAAACTTTCAATCGTATACACAGTGTAACGGGGCATTTTTGGCCTAATTTTGGGGTAATAAAGAAGTTTGTATTTTTTAATAAAACAAATAACATTTTTTTACTATGATTGGGACAAAACGTAAACAAAGGTATATTCAGTGGTAGCGGTGGTGGTAGCACTGCTTGGGACATTATATACGTGAAAATCATTGAAGCGACAGAATCAACAAGCTGGAATTGTGCCAAGGTCAATCAATGACACACAGAGAACAAGGACAGTCGGCAAATAACAACTACCAGTGTCGGACGCAAATAACCTTCGCGTCCGCCGGCTCGCCGGTTTAGACGAAGTTTTAGTCGCCCGCAACCTATAAAATGTGAACAATGTATAATTAAACACTTCACGGTTAATACCGTTATTACAGTTACCTCAAAATGTGAAATCGGTAATATAAACTCAATAGAATCAGTGAAAACCGCTAGCTATGTTGTGCGGGTAACATCTTCAGGACTCAATGAACAGATAAGTAACATATCAGGATAAAACACAACTTTAAACGAAAATTCAAACATTCAATATTTTAATAGAAGGAAATAAAATTGTCAACATAAAATGAGATCTCTAAAGTAACTTTGTGTGTGTGTTGCGTGTGTATGTGAGAATATATTTAAACAAAGAAGGCTGGTTTGTGTTCCCTTAAAATGTATTTTAATAACTTGTTATTATAAGTAAATTAGTATATAAGAGATTCAAGGTAGAAATAATTATTATTCTCTAACAAGTTTTGTCTATACGATTTTATTTTGTAGTAAATCTTAAGAATTATTTGGGTTGCAAGGGGTTGAGTAGAAGAAATATGAAAAAGAACAAGGCCTTAATAAAATTTAATTATTAACGAATATAAATGATTGTTGTTATTTCAGCAACCACATTCTGTTCTCCTGGTTCGCTGATTCGAACCTTGGTAAATATATTTCTGGTAGTTGGCAATACAAGATGGCGCCCGAAGAAATTATTTGGAAAGTAAACAATTAAATATAATAAAAGTAAAATCCCTTAGGTTTCATTAACATCAATAAATATCAAAAAGTACAACAGTTTCAATTTACTTAGCGGATTTGTCAATCCAATGTAAGATTTTGTATTAGTCATAAGTGTTTAAAATATATGTTAGTAAATAAGTCAGCGTAACAAACACTCTCCTGAAAAATAGTTACGAGTTTAAAAAGAGGCCAAATAATTAATTATTAGTATTAACGTCTGTCAAGGCATAGTATAGTTCTTTTTTGTATTTCAAAGAGCCTACCCGTGAGGTATATTATATAATTAAAAAGTCAAATTGTTAATAGGTATAAGAGTTTATTGTTCTAACTGAGCTAGACCGTATTGTAAACGGACCAAGTAACTTCAGAGTTATATTAATGTATCAATTGTACTTTAATTGTTTTTATTTTCAAAGGGTAAAATAAACCCAGATTTTATTCAGCATAAACCTGATCATAATTATTTCATATAGTTAACTGATAATTAACGTTGAGTACAGGGAGATAACTCAGGGTAGAGATTCTACTATATTCGATTGTAATTGTAGTGAAACATCAAGCATTTAAACAAAATTTAAAGTGAATTTATCAATTCTAAATTCTATTAATTGGTTTTTCATGGGAATTTTCCTTAAATAAACCCATGTGGCGCCCTTATCGTAAACAAGGAGTGTTATAACCTTGTTGATAAAGCAAGCTGGTATTAAGCGCATCTTGACAGCTTATATTTTTGGTAAGTGAACTTCAGAACTTCCAGTATCACGAACAGGTACGTGAAAGTGTATATTATTATAAATTGTTTGTCCAGACGAGACTTAACGTTACGTACACTGACGACACTTGACCGAGAAGAGGAGTTCCGCTGCAAGATCGACGCTACGGCTACATTCATCCACCGACCAAACTAAATTATAGTTTGATAATTATAGTGAATAATAAGTTAATCAACTTATTATTCACTACAATTATCAAACTTTACTAAATAAACAAGAGTTATCAATTATTACTAAAAATTATTACTGCAAATATTTTGGAAAAGAGTTCATTTTTAAATTGTAACTTATTATTCGTTATAATCGATTTATAACTTTAATTTTAAATAACTAAATAAAAATTATTAGACACCGGCAAAACGTTATTTTACAATATGTACCATTACAATAATGCCAACCACCATTTTCTGTCATACGTCACAGTTACATAGCCATTAACTTCCGTCATTGGCAATTTATTTTCTAATCTTGTGGTGCGTATAATGCTGTAATTTGTGTCATAGGAAAATACTTTTACTTTAATTTGTGATGGATTTTTGTTAACTGGCAAGTAGGCATGGAATTGTTGTGTTCCTTTAATGGTCACCGCTCTTCCAAACCGATCATTAAAGAGTTTTTGATGTCTCTACATACTCTTCTTGTTTAACAAATTCAAAGTTAACAGTTTTGATATTTTGCACTGACCACTCAAAAAGCTGCTGTGGTGTGAGAATTTGTTTTTCGTAAGGTCTTTGTAAACTTGCCCTTGCTGCCAGTCTTTTAACCGTGCCACCAACACCATCGCATGGTCCCTTTTCATGGGCAGTTGCTGAAAAGTGCCACTCTGCGTGTATTCCAAAATCACGTTTATGGAAACATAGGTTAGAAAAATACTTTTTGTTCTTGTATTGGGCAGCACTTCCATCGGAAAAGTAATAAATTTTCTTAACAGCACATTGAAAATAACTTTTTAAAAACTGCACAAGTTTATTTTGAAAACAATATACTGCTGTTGTATTATGTTATAAACTTTAGAAATGATTACATAACTGATGCGTTTTACTTTATCTTCATCTCTGTAATAAATTACAAAGGGGTAAATTGTTACAGAGTCACTTGACCAATGGTAACTTTGGGCCTCATCTTGAACCACGAAAGTGTAGTTTTCTGAAAAATCCAATGTGACAACATATTCATTTTCTTTCAGTGTTTCTTTTACTTCATTCATAAACGAACTTTGCTGTTTTGCTATAAAGTCATGGCGAATTAACAAAACAATTTTTTCATATAACACCTCAACAAACTCAGATGAACTTTTCTGTACAGTTTCAAGATTACATCTATCTACAGTAACCCATTGACAAAAGGTTACGTTTTTAATCATGTTTTCCTCTAAAACATTTTCTAAAGTATTTTTTAGTTCACCGGTTCCTGGGCAAGAAGTGCAATCTCCCATAATGCAATCAATAGATGGAGGGTTGCATAAAACCTTTGCAAGAAAATTTTTATAGGTTGCAAATTCTCCATTAGTTAATTTTCCAAATTGAGAATTTTCAATCATTAATTTGATATTTTGATGGGTGGTACAAACACAAACTGAGTGTGTGCCACTTTTTCCAACCAAGACACAGTGTTTTGGCCTCAACTCTGCAAATTTAGAGAATCCAACTTTCTGAGGATACTTTTCTTTAAAAATAATATATGCTTCCTTTAAGTTACTTAAAATTAATCTTTTCCGAACTGCAGTTTTCTCTCCATTTTCGTCTTTCACTGAAATACAGTCTTTTTTGCCTGTCATTACTCTACTTATTTCATCACTTTCGTACAACACATGCACTGTTTGAGTGACTTCTTGTGGTAAGTTTTTTCCAGGTTTCTGATCTGGATTTTCCAGTATTCCTTTTTCTTTTAAAAGTCTTTTAGCCTGACGTACCATGTAGTTAGTGGCATCAAATTCTCTCATTATTTTGCGTACACTCTAAGCCTCGGGCAAACAAGTTAAAAAAATCATTATTTTCTTTTTCCTACTTGCAATGGAAAAATTGGCTTTAAGGTTACTTAAAACAGATTCTTCAAGTTGGACATGTTCATCATCAGACAATTCTTGAGAGAGTGGAAATAAGGTTCGCTGTAAAGAAGATTGTATTTTTCTAATGTTTTTACTTGAATACTGTTTGGACTGAATTTTTTTCACACCTATGGGTGACACTCCTAGTTCTTTTAGGGATGAATTTGGACTATTTACAATCTGTGAGGATGTAGCTGGGTCAGAAAATGTTGGATCATTTTTATCTGAATCTGAATCAGGTTCTCTCTTAACTTCTTGTGTTCTCACTAAAGTAATTTCCTTTCGACAGGTGTCACAAATCTTAGATGCCTCTGGTATATCAGGGAAAAAATGGCGCATCCACTAGGTCACATTTCTTAGTTTTCTCTTATCTCTTACAAGGTGGTTTTGTTTCTTTAACAGATTAACACATTTTAACACTTGGAAACGTTTATTCTCCATTATATAATAATATAATACTTGGAACGACTGTCTTTCATCAACTACATTCGATTTAAAGTTCGGCTCACAACAATCGTTTTCTACCCGGGTATTTTAAAAACTGTGAAAGGTAAAATTTTAAAATGTCAATTAAAAAATAAATTAAACTGGTAATACTAGTACAGTTTTACTTTAAATAAGAAGCCAGTGTTAGGGTTAAGTTTTTAGAAATTCTTAAAAGTAAAAACTTGCGGAATCTTATTTGAAACACACAAAAAATTATATTACCGGTACTTTATATTATTCTCAACTTCACTTTTCACTTAGCACTATTAACAAAAAAATAAAAAAAAATATTTGAAACTATTAAAGTTTAAATAAAATGACACTGTGCAATAAACCAATACAAGCATGTCCACAATCCTGAATCTTAAGAGACACTGAGCTGCAGAGCTAAACAGACTGATGATAGCCGGACACGGACATGTCATAACATGAAACTATATAGATATACAAATATCATGGCAAGCAAATTGGAGTACGCATTCAGCTGATATGCGAATTCCATTTGTGTATGTGTGTAGACGGCTTGGATTGTGCGGAAGCACAACGGACCATTGCAACATAAGCGGCGTTAGCGTAGTGGTCAGAGCATTGGCCTCCCGTGCGAGCGACTTAGGTTCTTATCCCGATGCAAGCGAATGCGTTTTTAATATTAAAAAAAAAAATTTCTCTCAGTGTACTTTTATTATTTTTCCCATTATCTACCTATTTTATTTAAACATTTTATTAACTAATTTACATAAAACTAATTTTACTATTGCTTCTTACACAATTCTACAATTACTATTCTTGTTTTTTAAAATACTTTTGACATAGCCTACATAAAAAATAAATATGAAATAAAAACACAGTTTTTCTGCATTTTACTTGAAACAGTGTTTAGAAAAAAAGTAAAAATTTAGGGAACCCATTAGAATCCCATCATGAAACTTTCAGGACCAGTTGTCAATATTACAAAGAACAACATATATTTTTTTGAAAATTTTCAATGGTACGCATTTTGAAAAATTCAAAATCAAAATTTTGATTTTGAATTTGAAAAAAAATTTTCCTTTTAACCTGTATAGTGTTGCATGTCATATGAAAGGTCCTTCAATAAAGCTTTAAAATGACACCTTTCACAGCTCTTTAGGTTAATTAGGAGAGCCACAATTGCGATTTGAAAATTATCCGGACGCACCATTTTTAGCGGTTTTTGGGAACTTTAGGTAGCTGTAATTCGAAAACCGGTTGATATATTTCAAAAATATTTGCTATTTTTCTTATCCTATATGAATAATACCTGGATACCAAATTTCATAAAAATCTGAGATGTTAAGGAAAATCACTGTGTTGATTTGATATGGAATGACTACAGATTAATACTTACAAATATGTTACAATGTACAAAAAATTATTTACCAAATTTTACTTACAGTTTATATGGGTATTTTTTCAAATTGTGTAATTTTTATTCATTCGTACCAAAGCACTGATAATAATAATCACAAAATCATTTTGGTACATGTAGTGGGGTCTCACACTTTTCACACTGCCACTGTTTCACTTCTAATTTTCTATTTGTTGGAAACATAACACCTCTTAGTAGGATTTGCTTTTGAAGAAGTAGGTGGTATCTTTATTACAAAATGTCCCCACTGTTTGCCTTGAAGTCGCAGGAATAGATCCAATTGATGGTCTTTCACAGCTTGGATACTGAGGTAACATATTCTACAAGTGATCAACAAAATTCAATGGAAACTCTGTGAATGACTCTTTCTTTCCTGTCAAACTTTTCCATATCATAAAGGAATTGTATAGTGCAATGTCAAACATATAAGAAAACAATTTTTTTTTTAACTTTTAGAATACCTTCTCATAAGTGGAAAGTACGAAAGGATCTGATCTTGGCGGTCTACATCACCCACAGCACTGTTATAGTCTGTAACAACATTAGGTTTTATTACAGTTATTTTTTTGTATATGTGCGTAGCCCATTATCTTTTGCTTCACCTTTCTAGTTTTTTTCAGTCTCAGTCATGATGATGATAATCAAACTGTTACTTCTTTAGACAAGTTTTTTGTAACAACAACTGTAGACATGTTTTCCGTGTGCACGAACAGTTCCTATGGCATATGTTTGATTTTGCAACAGTGACCTGAATAATAAAGAAGAAGTGTACCAGTTGTCTAAATAGATAACATAACCATGGTTCAAAAGTGGTGGCTCTCTCAGATTCATAACAACAGCTTCACTAGCCAACATATTATTGGGAATATCCTGGCCACTATAAATAAAAACATCCAACAATATCCTGATTTTGACTCACTCAATACTTTACTCCAAACAGAGAAAGCTTTGATGGATTGAACCGAATGTAATGGCCCTCTACACTTTACCAAACTTTCATCAACAACTATATTTCTGTCAATAGTATATGCATGTTGAAATTTTAAATTCATATATTCAATCATAGGCATCATTTTTATCACCTTCAAAGTCACTTGAAAAATGCAGATATTTATACAAAAATACAAAACGTTTATGGTGCATTACCTCAGAAAAAATAGGTGTACGATGGATTTTCCTCTTTGTCCAGTACATTTCCAGCCATTGTTTGGTGTTCTGTAACATTAGCACTATAATTGCAAAAAGCATTTTAGTTCATCAACTATAGTTGGAAACCATTTCTGATGATTCTGAACATCAACCGTGTCCAGCTTTACTTGAGCAGAACAACTGGTTTCAAGAACAATCATTTTGTAAAAATTGTCACTCAATATTTCATTGAAAATATCAATTTCTTTTGGCACAGAATTCTGACTAAGATTTTGTATCATATCACTGTTTACTCCAGAATCATCAGTAAAAAGAATTGCAATAACAATATTTTTATGTTTTACCAGTCCCAGTCATAAATAACCTTTCTCTTCTTCACTTTCATCACTTTCACTGTCACTACTCCTTTCTGAACTGTCATTTAGCTCCAAATTTGTAGACAGTACAAAATCTTCTTCATCTGTAATTTCACTGTCTTTCACATAATAATAGTTCAATTTCTTCTGGTGTTAAATATTTATCATGCATGTAACTCATCTTGCAGGACAAAGACAGCAACAAAACGAATGGACTGGTTACAGCACTCACACTAAACAACACTACATAGCAGTAAATAATAACACATGTAGAAGGCATTTTACATTTGCCCGGCGACTGTTGGAGTCATAAAACTGTTACAAAACAGTTCTTACACTGAAATAACATGGGAAAACGAGTGCTGTCAAAGTCAACAAATGGATTAATATAAAAAAATATATGTAAACATTTTTTGTATTCTCTTCAAATAGACTGCATGTGTATTAGTATCACACAACACTTGCATATATGTATTACAATCAATAATACATCAAACTTCAAGTGGCTGTATCTCAATCAACTACAGGTAACCTTATACGCTTGAAAAATGGTCTGACAACATTTTTTGATAAAGTATATATTTTTTATTTATATTATATAAAACTATATTTTTTTATCACAGCCCACACAGTGCACAGAATGGAACTATCATATCTCACTCAAAAATTGCATCAAAACAAGAAGATAATCAAATTAAAGGAAATTGTAATTGTCACAAAAACTGATACATTTTATGAAAAAACACATATTTACTAAGTTATTTATGGACAACCATAATGCTCACTTCAATTCCGACACCCTCCCCTATACTCATCAATAGATTTGTTGGATTCTAGTACATACTTTTTTCAAAGTTTTCACACACAAAAAAACTACTAAACGCCCTATTCCTTTTAAAGTCTTTTCACTTCATCTAACATTCAAATACTAAAAAGAAAAAATATATACTAACATACAAAAATAAGAAACAACTAACCATGTTCTTTCAACTTATCCCTTATGTAAGCTAAGTACTCTATAGCTTGGTTGCGCTGATCCAGTTCTCCAGAATGCACCATTAGGCACATATCGATGTCACTAACAGTGTTCGCAAACCAGGTCATTGTAGAGCCAACCACATACAACATACAACCAGGTAAATACTGCAACATACAAACATTACTGTACATTTAACAATGGTCTCTAAACTGAATACAAGGTAATGAAATAACAAACAACATAACTAAAGTATTCAATTCAACCTCTTGTAACATCATTTTTATGTGGGATCATAAACTCAATACACTGTTGAAGTATTACTCAGTAATTAATAATTAACAATGTCCCTGTTCGGACGTCAACTGAAGTATTATTCAGTTATTAATTATTAAATTTTATAATGATTTTATCTGTAAGGTTTGGTCCAGGAATTCGTTTAGTGTACTTCGGCAGAGAACAATGTGCAAATACAAATAACAAAATGCGTATATCAAGTAAAATATAACATTATTTATTTTCTTTAGATAACATAAAAATGTCATGAACACACTTATTCCGCCTTAAGGCGTAAAACTGATTACCAATAACTATTACATCAAAATACGAATACATATATTAAAACGTACCCCTTTACGTACCTCGTTTAAAACTTTTTCTTGTTAATAAATTTAACACTCGCGTTCATTAAATATATTCTTCAACTATGTGTTATTTATTTGTTTAATTCAATTATGATGTTTTTGTTTATTTATATTTGAGTAATTATTTGGTTGTAGATCCGTTGTTGAATGTAAACAGTTGCGTAGATCTCTTGACGTTAGTTCACTCTCCTGTTGAATAGTGTCGTCTGTGTGTGTCAGTGTATAGTCTAGACAAAGTTATTTTATATAAATTGTATAAAAACAAATTATTTTACCTTTATTAGTTATTAATAATTATGCTTTATAGTTGTGTACTTACCACTATTACTTCTCACTAGGTCCCAGGTTTCGTTTTTAAGCGAAGCCAGAAACAGTGTGGGGGTACGAAATAAATACTCTAACGACATATATAGTGAAAAGAAAACTTTTGTTTAATTTTTCTAAATTATCGTTACTCCCAGTTACACCCCACATAGTTACATGCGATTCTATTTTGGAAACAAAGCACATTGCCATTCACCATGAGACGTAGTTATGGAATCAAATTAAAATCTCTTTCCCATTTATAATTTTATAAACATAATCCCACCAAAATATAAACATAATCAATTCATTTCTTTCCATATTTTTAATACGGGTACAAAACTATTTCCTTGATTATTAGCAAAACCATAATATTAAAATACAAATACAAATTAACATAAACATATTATATTTATGAAAGCTGCCCAGCCTGCTCACGCACACATACATTCAATTTTAAAACCCCCTTTAAAGATAAATACGCCCCATTTTAATCAGAATTAATACATATACCCCTGCCGGCAACGTGGAGTCTCCCAGACTTCGTGGTGCATCACTCAAAATTTTGATCTGTATGTCCGAAAACAATTCATGCTGCCACTTTCTTCTGAAAACCGCTCACTACCGCATTTTGACAAAAACGGCACTCACTTTTATTTAATATTGCAAATTTATTAGTAGGCCCTGTTTGGCGGGCTGCCTGCGCAGGCGAGCTTCAGTGAGAGACTGCAATTGCGTTCTCTAAGTCCCCTCTACTAGATTTCGGTCCGACAAGGCGGAAAGCAATGCCTTGTGTACCAAAGTCATTGTTACTGTTCAGCCAACACATGTGATGTTCGTGTGTTAGACGTTGACGATATTTAGTGTTCACTGGTCGACGTCACAAATGTGGGCAGGACTTAAACTTATATCCTCCATCTCGGACCACGTGCGAACAAAACCTTCGTCTCCAAGCCATATTGTTTTTTGCTTCTTGGCGTGGGTCTGCGCTCCGCCGATGTTAGTGCGTTTGGGCGCAGGTGTCACACAGCGTTAAAGTTCCAGGAATTGTATCACCGTCAACAACATGACATTCCTTTGCATTGACATCACCTCACAAGTCCTTTGTTCTAACTACGCTTTATTTAACACGTGGCTGTCCCCACAGATGAAAAATGAATTTAAAATATTTTAATAAAATAAAAACCCAAATTTAATAAATAAAAGCCCCCCCTTTTGCCCTGTTACAATATCCCACCAATGAGAGATCTTCTGTCGAAACAGAAGAAATCTCATTGCTAAACCCCTAAGAGGATCGGTGAGGATATGGTGCCAACAACCCCCATTAGTTCTTATACATCATGGGTAAACTACCCCCCTGCCTCGGCGACCATGGCCGCATCTGAACGAGATCACTGGACTTCTCTATACGAGATCCCAACACCATAAAGTCGCACAGACACGCACCACAGCACACCTAACCGTCTAACAAGCTACCCCCCAAAATCCAAACCCCTGGTCTTACACCACGCCAGATCCTCAACCGATATGTTCCCCCTTATCATGCACACTGGGCTGCCTTTAGCAGTTACTGGGCTTGTACACACACTTATTACTACATCCTAGCAAAAAATTTATTCTTACATTCAAAAAATTTATTTAAGTTAAAATCAAGCTGCTCTATCTCCATTACTTTCTTCAAAATCAAAAAATAAAATGCTTTTATCTGAATTGATTAATTCTCTTCGTTACTATTAATAATTAGAAAAACAAATAAATTGAACATTTAATTAAAACATGAACTCCCTTATTCTAACATTTGCTTATACATATATCCTACACAATATAATTCAATAACACTATTGATACACATAAACAATTACATAATCAAAATTCAAAACATCAAGTAGATGGCAGGCACAGAAAATAATTTTTTTTTTAAATTTAAATTTATTAAAATATACTTTTCTCAATATTAAGAAAATTTAAAATTATTTAAATCAATCAAACAATAAAATTGGCATTGCTTCATTGCCAAAATTGGTCTAGTTTATAATATCACCCATCAGCTGATCGAACTGGGTCAAGTCCACAACCTTGACCTACATAGGTTGTACATAGGCTACATCAGAAAATACATTAAACATCTTTAACATTCTATCTTTAAACACAAAAACATAATAAAAATAAGACATTTAAATTAACAAAGTATTAATACAATTAACAATAAAATTGACATTTAAATTACTCAAAATTACACATTTTACAACTTTACTTTATTCTCAAATTCTATTAAAATTGTCACTTGTTTCAGTTAAAATTTTATATTTTTACTATGACTCTCTTTCTTTACCATTCTCAATCTCCATTAGTTTGGGTGATCTAATTATTCATAATAACTTGATTTACAACTTGACATGTGTACATTTATAACCTTTCCCCCTCTGACTTTAATATCACTAACAGCTTTAACTAATATGACACCCCTCTCTATCAAAAACATCTATCAAACATTCTCTAAATCCAACCTACTACTCAACTCAATTCGCATCATTCTACTCTTATAAAAAAAATATTCTCTACCCCTTTTGTACTCAGGATGTGTACCCGAACTCTACCAACTCATTCCCTTATCGGTTCCTGACCCTTTCAGGTAACCCGTAACCCTCTTTAAATCTATTCCTCCCGCCATGACACCTGTCGCTTATGACTCCCTACACCACTACCCTTACTACAAAATATCACCATCAACTCTAATTGCTCTCCCAATACAATACTCTCATTTATAAAATATCTCCACTTATTTATTACCTCAATATATCAATCAATACTCTACATATATTCCCCATATCTACTGTGTCACCATTACATCTCAAATTCTACATTACATTAATTCACAACAATATTATTCTCTCTAGTACCCCTTTAAACTCAACATGGACTGATCTACATGTCCTAACAAAATATTAATCACCCAAAATCTACCTGTTACTATCTTTCACAAAGCATTTAAAATTCTCAACTATATCAAATTATTTCCATCATTTAAAATAAAATCTTTAACACATTAAAATCACTATTCAAACATTAATTACATTCCATCTTCCTCATATTCAAATATTTAACTAACTTGAAAAAATTGCAAATCGTTTATAAGTGATATTGTACAGCTGATCAAACTGATTTTCTTAGCAAGGTGAATGACCTTGTTATAACCAAATTTCAAAATTATATAAATTACACATTTCATCAATCCTTATCTCTAACACAATAAAATAATACATTTATAAGACAGAATAAACACAGTATAATAAACATACGAACACCTATTTATCAAATCATAATACAATTATTTAATTAGTGCAAGAGCGAGTTATCATCTTTAAGTTACAAAATTTTAATTCGTTGCTCACCTGAGCAACCACCCAGCCACACACACTATTGTTTTCTGGTGGACTGTTGCGCCCATGTGCTTCCACAAGGACAGCATTGGTGGAGGAATTTTACATCTCCGTGTCCTTGCTTCAGCGTTACATTGGAAATTATTTGGATATCATTATATCCATGTTACAAATTTATACGCCCTTAAAACAGGTCTACCACCTGGCCTTGCTGTTCCTATTCGAACAGAGTGGCAGCCGCTGTTCCATAGTTTCCGGGATTTCCCCTAATGTCACCCCCCATCAATTTCAAATATAAACCAATTTCAAGCCAGCTATGGTCAAGGTTCTTAATTTATGGCCATAGCTGACCGCTAGCCAAAACCACGATTAGTGCTGGTAAGGCAGTAATCGCCCGAAAAGTCGGGGAAATCAACTCTACTTTCAGGCATGTTATCATCATCATTATTATACACGGCACGGCAATCTATCAGGATACAATATAAAATTGTATAAAAGGGTGTGCCGTGTATTTTACGCCATTTTGGCCTCCGATGGAGGTAACACTCTCTGTTACCCCCAACACTTATCGCTACCTACGGTGGCACATGCCACCACCATACTAGCCACTTAATAACTAAACTAATCTGTCTACATTTGCAGTTTCTGCACTCCCTAAGTATAGCACTTTTATTAACACCATTCAACCCCCCAAAATTACCCACATATCTTGCCTGACAACAAGTTCTATTTTATTCTACACACTTCTTCATGTCCCATCTCTCACTGGTACTACAAACTTTACAATTATACTTGGCCATCTCTTTACACTAAATAAAATACAGCTACTGATATAAATTTAAATGCATAAACAATCCGAACTATACAACAGTAAAATTTTTTACACTTAGGAGGCTAATTCTTCTTATCATTAATGGTGAATCTGTGATCGCCGAAAATGGGGTTTTGCAGCGTATGGACTTGGAACTAGGGAGACACACTACGTGAATTCACGTTCCCTTTTAAATCCCTTTATCACCAGATCTATTCCTCTTATTTTCCCATTTATTCCAACCCGCCGTCTGCCTCACTCCAAGCCCAGGAGCCACAAAACTCAAGTTTTTCAGATTACACTGGAACTGCGGTCAGTGGCTAAATTTGGTTTCGCCACCGACACTAAAATTTTAATTTGCATGCACTGCCTTTCATATATATATATATATATATATATATATATATATACATAGCCTCCAATATTTACAAACACTCTGAGGCAGTGCAGGTACGTGACAGGTACACCTAACCGCTGCACCATGAGTGTATATAAAAAAATAATTTATGTCACGTACCTTTAGGGGTCCCCTCCCCATTCAAATGTGGTGTAAATTTTCAAATTTCTACTAATTTTGGTGGAGCCGGACCATCGTTGTTTCACCACCCGAAGGGAGCTCTGCCAACCATGGCCCGCCTCCAATTGCCGAAAACCACGGCCAGGACTGGTAAGGTCGTGACCGCCCGAAAATGGGGAAGAGTCCCTTCTGACTTACCATCTGGTCGTTGCATGGTTCTGATGTCCTTTAACTCTTCTCCAAAAATTCTGTCCTCCCTGCTTATCTGGAAAATTTCGATCTCCTTCAAATCTCTACCCGTTTTGTTGTCCAACATGTCTACCCTGGAAAGAGTATCAGGTATCTTGTTGTCTGTCCCTTTGATGTACTCCCACTCGAAATTACACTCCTGTAAAACAAGTATCCACCTGGTTAGACGGCTGTGAGCAAGATTACATGTATTTAAGAAGGATAATGCCTTGTGATCAGTGCGGATCACCGTCCTGTTTCCCAAGATGTAAGTTCTGAATTTGCCGACGGCGAACACAATGCTTAACAGTTCCTTTTCGGTGGTGGTATAATTCTTCTCCACCATCAACAATGATCTGCTCGCAAATGCGATGGTTAAGTGTTCCTTCTCGTCATCCTCTTGGTAGAGTTCCGCACCTACGGCCACATTACTAGCATCCGTCTGTAAGAAAAATGTTTTATTAAAATCAGGGTGGTTCATCATTATCATTTTACTAAATTTCTGTTTAATTTCGTTGAACGCCTCTCGTTCCACTAATCCCCATCTCCACTGCTTATTTTTCTGGAGTACTGCACTCAATCTTGCTGTTACATATGCATAGTTCCTCTGAAATTTTCGATAAAAATTGCACAATCCCAGAAAACTCTGTAGCTGCCTAATGTTCTTCGGTTCAGGGAAGCGCATGATGGAGTCCACTTTATCCGGATTTGCTGAGATTCCTTCTGGTGTGATTATAAATCCTAAAAAATTTATTTGTGTTTGTAGAAATTTTGACTTGTCCCAATTTACAGTAAGTCCTCCTTCCTTTAACTTGGCTAACACATATCCTAAGTGATCTAAATGGTCCTCAAAAGTTCTCGACGCAATCAAAATATCGTCTACATATACCGTCAGAAAATCTAAGTCTTTGGGTTTTAAAATTTGGTCCAAGCATTTTATGAAGCTGGCTACGCTGGTATTCAATCCAAATGGTAATCGTCGAAACTGGTAGTTCTTGCCGTTAAACAGGAAAGCTGTATATTTCCTACTCACCTCCGCCAATGGTACCTGCCAATATCCTGCTGTTAGATCAAGTGACGTCATACATCTCACCCCGCTGAATTTCTTAAATATTTCGTTGATTGACTCTGGTGATTCACGGTCTGGTATGATTATCTGGTTGATTCTCCTCGCATCTAAACATAACCTAACTCTGCCATCTTTTTTGATTACTACAACTAATGGGTTTGAGTAGTGTGATACTGACCTTTCTATTATTCCTCCTTCCATCATCCTGTCCAGTTCCTCTTGCACCGCTCGTCTTTTGGAATAAGGCACGGGATAACTTCGCTGCATGAAAGGCGTGTGTTCCCGTATCTGCAATATACATTCGTAACCTTTTGCCCTCCCTGGAACATCGGCAAACACTCCCTTAAACTGCTCTATCACTTGCCACAACGCCGCACGCTGATCTGCTTGCCTCAACGCCGCACGCTGGTCACTCCTTACCACCGCACCACCACTACAAAATTCATCCGCCCTTATCTCCCATACTGCATTATTAATATTACCCATTTCATCTTCAAAATCATCAATATACTCACCCTCTCTACATAAATTTACTCTAGTATCTATATCACTCTCGCCTACTCTCTTTTGTAGTATTTTTACTCCCGTTGTTCTAACTTTATCTATTATTTGTTCAAAATTAACCTTTACAGACCGATCACCCCCCGTCTAACTCTACTATTTTCTCCTTAAAATTTACAACAGCTTTGTTTCTTTGCAGGAAATCATTACCTAATATAATGTCTAAACTCAACCCTTTAACTACCAAAAATGTGTTCTCAAATTCTGTGTCATTTATCAAAAAACTTAGGTGTATCTGTTTTGTTATTCTTTTACTGCGTACGCCTGTAACTCCTACTACTGTAACCCCTGCTACTGGTAAAATTGGAATATTCTTTTTAATTACTCTTAACTCTCCTAAAATGTTTTCTGCAATAACGGAAATCTCGCTACCTGTGTCTACAAGTGTTCAATAATACTTATTGGCTACATTTACCTGTATTTCCGTGAGTCCCGCTCTCACCTCGATCGTGTTGTTTTCTTCCTCCAGTAAATCGGCAACTATGTCTGTTTTAATTACGTTACTCTTGACATCCTCCAACGGTTGGACCTCGCGTGCTTCCCTGTACAGTGGTCTGGTCCGTGCTACCACTGTCTGTTCTAGTTTTCCGGTTGTTGTCTGTGATTGCTCGTGGTTGGTCCCTGGTGATCCCTCGGCGATCCCTGGTTATAACTGTTTGTTCCCCTGTTTTGTTGTCTAAACTGCTTGGTTTCGTTTCTCCTCCTCTGGTTTTCTCTTGGTAAACTACATTTAAAACACCGTTGTCTGCTGGCGTAATTCTCCCATTTGCACCTGGAACAACTCCACTCACCTGATTTGTTTACCCTATCTCTATGCACATTATTATATCCATGATAATTACTATTTTTATGTTGACTATATTCAACATGATGACTATTATTATTCTGTTGTGGTCGCCTACCCACTTCTCGATCTCTAATGCTCTGCAATATATCTAATATTCTCTCCAGCTCATTCATATCTTCAATCTCTTTTGTCATTAAGGTGGTTTGCACTTCTCTCGGTAAGTGCTTACTTACATGCCTAACAAAAGATTTAAATGGTATCTGCGGCTCTAGGTATTTAGCTTCGTTATATAGCTTAGTTACGTATATCGTTATATTATTATTAGGGTGTCCTATAAAATTGCCCGTTCCCATTATATGGCTTCTTAGTATTTCTTGTTCATCTTCTGTCCAATATTTCCCTATAAATGCTTTTTCGAATGTCTCGTAACAGTCCCACTCTAACCTATGTGCTTCCGCCCCCAACATGATGACTATTATTATTATTCTGTTGTGGTCACCTACCCACTTCTCGATCTCTAATGCTCTGCAATATATCTAATATTCTCTCCAGCTCATTCATATCTTCAATCTCTTTTGTCATTAAGGTGGTTTGCACTTCTCTCGGTAAGTGCTTACTTACATGCCTAACAAAAGATTTAAATGGTATCTGCGGCTCTAGGTATTTAGCTTCGTTATATAGCTTAGTTACGTATATCGTTATATTATTATTAGGGTGTCCTATAAAATTGCCCGTTCCCATTATACGGCTTCTTAGTATTTCTTGTTCGTCTTCTGTTAAATATTTCCCTTTAAATGCTTTTTCGAATGTCTCGTAACAGTCCCACTCTAACCTATGTGCTTCCGCCCACACTATTGAACTACCCTTAAAACATTTAATTATTTTGGTTAGTTGCACCTCCCAACTACTATTGTTGAAACGGTTGTATTCCCGGGTTTGGTTTATAAATCTCATTGGGTGTATTGTTCTGCTTTCATAGCTGAACGTTTCTAACTCAATTTTGTTATGTAAATCTCTCGTTATTATTACCCTTTCAGTAACTCCAGTAAATTTTTTGTTAATTTCCCCCCGTAACTCATTTTTCACACTCATTAAATTATTCTCAATTAAAATACATTTGTCATAGATCTCATTATTAGTTTGCATATTTAAATCATCTATTTCTTTGATCTTACTCTGTATTACACTTATTCTACTGTTGTTATTACTTTCATATTCTGATATTGTATTATCAATTGTTTCAATATTTTTGGTTATGTTTACTACATTCAATTCAAATTTCTCTAATTTATCTTGTAAAATATTCGTCTTAATTTCTATCTGTTTATTTACTTCACATTTAGTTCTACTCTCTAACTGCTCATTAACTATGGTTAAACATTTATTCTCTATTTCTTTACTTTATGTCTCTATTTGGTTTTGAACTTTGTTAATTACTGTTTCATTGATTGTATTGATTCTGTCCTCTAAATCATTTATTTTAGCACCGTATTTCTCATTAACTATTTCTACTACCGGTTCTTGAATATTTGTACAACGTACATCTATTTCATTGATTCGTCTATCAAAATTAACATTCTGTTTTCTGATCTCATTTTTTACTTCATCAAATTTTACGTTAAAATTATTTTGGACTTCTCTAATTTCACTTTTCTGTTCGTTAAATTTTTCATCAAGTTTACTAAATTTCTCATCAAACTTATTATTCTGTGTATTAAAAAGGTATTAAAAAGCATTTGCATCATTTTCATTATCTTCAGCCCTGTTAGTCGGGACTGGCGTTGAGTGAATAATTCCTTCACTCATGATTTGTGACTCAGTCATGCTCAATTGGCTTCCATCTACAGTGAAGCTGATATTTTCATTATTTTTTGCCATTTTAAAGAAAAAAAATTTTATTTAAATATATTTCTTTCAAAATTTTATCGTGTAATAAATATTACACAACCTTATTATATATAAAAATATTCTATTTAAGCTATTTACTCTACCACATGTAGTCACAACATAACCTTATCTTTACGTCTTATATACCCTTTCGATACCCACTCTGTTTCTGATTTCTGGCTTATTTTATATAAAAATTTTATATAAAGTCCTTAGTTCGGGCTGCCATTTGTATAAAAACAAATTAGTTTACCTTTATTAGTTATTAATAATTATGCTTTATAGTTGTGTACTTACCACTATTACTTCTCACTAGGGTCCCAGGTTTCGTTTTTAAGCGAGGCCAGAAACAGTGTGGGGGTACGAAATAAATACTCTAACGACATATATAGTGAAAGAAAACTTTTGTTTAATTTTTCTAAATTATCGTTACTCCCAGTTACACCCCACATAGTTACATGCGATTCTATTTTGGAAACAAAGCACATTGCCATTTGCCATGAGGCGTAGTTATGGAATCAAATTAAAATCTCTTTCCCATTTATAATTTTATAAACATAATCCCACCAAAATATAAACATAATCAATCATTTCTTTCCATATTTTTAATACGGGTACAAAACTATTTCCTTGATTATTAGCAAAACCATAATATTAAAATACAAATACAAATTAACATAAACATATTATATTTATGAAAGCTGCCCAGCCTGCTCACGCACACATACATTCAATTTTAAAACCCCCTTTAAAGATAAATACGCCCCATTTTAATCAGAATTAATACATATACCCCTGCCGGCAACGTGGAGTCTCCCAGACTTCGTGGTGCATCACTCAAAATTTTGATCTGTATGTCCGAAAACAATTCATGCTGTCACTTTCTTCTGAAAACCGCTCACTACCGCATTTTGACAAAAACGGCACTCACTTTTATTTAATATTGCAAATTTATTAGTAGGCCCTGTTTGGCGGGCTGCCTGCGCAGGCGAGCTTCAGTGAGAGACTGCAATTGCGTTCTCTAAGTCCCCTCTACAAGATTTCGGTCCAACAAGGCGGAAAGCAATGCCTTGTGTACCAAAGTCATTGTTACTGTTCAGCCAACACATGTGATGTTCGTGTGTTAGACATTGACGATATTTAGTGTTCACTGGTCGACGTCACAAATGTGGGCAGGACTTAAACTTATATCCTCCATCTCGGACCACGTGCGAACAAAACCTTCGTCTCCAAGCCATATTGTTTTTTGCATCTTGGTGTGGGTCTGCGCTCCGCCGATGTTAGTGCGTTTGGGCGCAGGTGTCACACAGCGTTGAAGTTCCAGGAATTGTATCACCGTCAACAACATGACATTCCTTTGCATTGGCATCACCTCACAAGTCCTTTGTTCTAACTACGCTTTATTTAACACGTGGCTGTCCCCACAGATGAAAAATGAATTTAAAATATTTTAATAAAATAAAAACCCAAATTTAATACATAAAAGGCCCCCCTTTTGCCCCGTTACAAAATTAAACCTTCACGTACCTGTGATGTTGTACTGGAAGTTCAGTTGGTCACAGGGGTTTAATAAACTGTCAAGCTTTTGATCAAACAGTATATTAATGCTGTGAAAGTTTTTTGTGAGCACTTTTAAATTTTACTTGGGCGCCACATGGCCTTTCGAGAGAAATGTCCCATAAAAAGAATTCTTCTGAATATTAATAAATTCAGAATACTAATTAATTCTGATATTTTATAAATCAATTATTGATTTAATAGTTAAATCAAGATCATGCATTAATTTTCTGTTTATTTGTTTACTATAAAAATGCAACTCTTTAATTAGTAATACTGATTAATTATTTGTTGGAATAATTGTTGACAATGGTTGTTACTTTACAATTCAGTTATTTTATTGCTCGTTCTAGCATAAATTAAATGAAATACATTCGGTTTATAATAACAAACGGATTACAGATCATCCGGTTTTTTACTTTTATCTAGCTCAGTTCAGTTACAATGAAAACTCTAGTTATAATCGATAGATTATTTATAATTGTTATCTGTCTCAAGGGTGACTTCTTTTAATTTACAGAATAGAATGCCACAGCCTTACTTTACAATGCTCTTACAATATATTATTGTTAGGTTAGACACCTTTAGTTATTGAAAACTACTAAACGAAAAGTTCGTTTACTCTGAATAAATTTTAGGTTAGTTATAAGAACGTTAACACATGAAATCTTACGTCGGAATATGTTAATTCCTCTAAATAACTTTAAAACAGTGTTGATTACTTATTGTATTATTGTTTCTTGCGTCAGTACACATGTGTATTATTCTATACTGTTAATAGCTAAAATGTAAACAAAGTAAGTATTTGCACCGTACTCCTTCGTGATGGTACAATTCTGGTACAATCTTAAATTAACAAAAACATGGTATAAAAGACCATAAGTATTGTATTCCTTCATTTTTTAAACAATTTGGTCATAATTAATTAAACCTTTAATAATCCCTGTAAAGCTACAGTGAGTGAACTATATAAATATTTTGTGAACGCAAAAGTGAATTGACAAGATTCTAACTGTTTTCATCGCAAAAAACCAAGAAACACAGCAAAAAACGTATGTCGCATACTGAGATAAGGTGCCTATCCCTGACGACGCCAGCGATGAGGAATGTGTTGTTGAAGCTGTAAACAGATGAAAAATAACTTGATGACGTAGTTCGCCCCACCTACGCTATATGGGACAAAGAATCTATGTCATTTTCTTCTGAAGCGTGAACGCAGCCGGCCGGCAAACAGTTCACCGAGTGTGAATTTCAACTTTTACACCACTAAAAGTGGTTAATTACAAAAGTGCTTAACAACAGTGACACCTTACCATTCGGTAAGGTGTATTACTTCAAAATGTGACCGGGAAGCGAAATCGGTAAACTCACGGTGTGCGAAGTTTTACCGTATGAAAAACCGCAGCTGAGATCGGTCAGATTTGGTGAGAATGTTCCAACATTCAGTAAATTCATTCAATATTCATAATACAATGACCAATAAAATTTGAAATGAGCTCATTAAAATAAAATAAAGAAATTGTACCAACGTGAGAGAGAGAGAGTGACATAAATTATGCTGGGTTGTGCGACGTATATATCTATGTTTAATAATCTATTATATAATATTTCATAATTACATATCCAATGTTTCATGTTTATTTGTAGATATTTTGGAGGGTTTAAAGTTCGCTGAATGCAGCATTGTGTAAGATGTACTTATAGTACAATAAATAGGGTATATCATTGGTAACAATTTTAACCAGGTATTTTATTATTTCACATAACACTTTCCGCTAATCAAAAGTTCGCTTAACGAATTCCTGCCCTATAGTGACTTTGAAAGGTAAGAAAATTACAAAGTTATTTACATCTATATTGCTAATCAAGATGGCGCCGACTTTGAAAACATTGTTTGCATCGTATATCGTATATTGTATGTTTTATTATCAGCAATAAACATATAGTTACAAATGGCACCCGAACAGGGACCTGACATAAAAGTTTATGTGAGTAAGCCTACAAAGAGAGCGGAAAAGTTATCTGAGGTAATAAACGCCAAATTTTAATACGTAAACATAACGAAATTTTACGAGGTTAGGTTATACGATTGTATGCATGCGTGTATTATAAAATTGCAAACATGAGTACTAATGATAATATTACAATAGAAATCAGTACAGCTGATGTAAATTTGACTGGTGAGATAGATGTTCAACCAACTCAAACTAGTCAGACTGACGAGGCAAATACGCCTGTATCTGTAGAGACAGCGAAAGTCGATACATCCATTTCAATTATGTCAGAAAGTAAATCAGATGGTATGGCTGCCATGATGCAGCTATTATTAAATAAATTTGATGAAAAATTCACTAATCCAAATTAGATGAGCAAAAAAGCGATTCTAATATCAAATTTACAAATTTGAATGACAAATTTGATAAACAAAGTGTAAAATTTGATAATTTTGATAAACAATTTAATGAATTAAAGAATGAAATTAAAATCCGTAATGATAATCTCATTAAGCAGTGTGATAAAGTGATTAAAAAATTGGATGAGAATTTAATTCAACTAGAAAAACAGAAGGCGAATAGTAGTGAAAATAGTACGAAAAATGAAGTACTGACTAATAACGTAAGTAACAGTGATAATCTGCATAATGAATTTACAGGTAGTAAGAAAATGATAATGAAAGTATTATGAGTGATAATGAAGTGTTTGAGTGTATTGAGTCAGAGAGAGAGCTTGGAGAAAGTATTTTTGTACAAGGGGTGCAGGGGTTAGAATTTTCTTTTGATGTTGTGTTAGGGGGTGAAGAAAAGTCTTCACGTATTTTTTATAAGGACAAGAGTTCCTTCAATTTATATTTGGGAGACGATAGGTCTACAAATAAAGTTTCTTGGTGCTTTTGTGTACCTCATAAGTGGTGCAGTAATTTTGAGTTAGGGACCCCTGCATATTTGGAGAGAGAGAGTGTAACTTGGTGTTATGGTGAGAAATGTATTAAGAGAGAGAGTGTAGAGAGGTATTGTGAGAAAAAGAAAGTAATAAAATTTTTTAAAGTAAATAGAAAGTACAGAGAATTGGTAGAGAGGTTAGGCATAGAGACGGTGGATGAAAATAATGAATAATTACCTTGTAGTAACAGTGAAATTGAAATAACAATAAGTGATGATAATAATGGTATCAAGTACTTACCTGTGGTAGAAAATTATGATGATAATTACAAGAGGAATATCAAAATTATAACATATGAGCTTACTTATATAGACAGAACCCTACTCGATCGTGATTTGATATATTTGTTTGATAATTGTTTGATTTATTAATATGAATATAATGTTTCTAATCATAAAATTTATTCATTAGATAATAAGATAAATAGACATAAGATTAGGTTGTTATTCAACGATGGAGGATAGAGTGTTTCAATTGTGTAATGAACATTAAATATATGTGAAAAGTGGTATTGAATTGAACGGCATAAGGACTGATTTTGATTAATGACAAAATAATGAGTTGGATTGTATATTTTTCATTGTTTTATATGTATTTATGTCAATGTATTTATAGGTTTTGACAATTTTTGTGTATTACAGGTAATTTTTATATATTTGTGTACACCATGTATGTTTTAATAATTGTGTTAATAATTAACAATTAACATGTTTTGTTTAACAAGTTTAAATAATTGAATAATAATTAAAGAGTAATTATTCTTTATTACTAAATTAAAATAGTACAAAAGAAAGTTGTACTAACAGAAGTAAATTATTAATTGTCATAGAAGTTAAATTTATTAATTATTATATTAATTAATTCCTAATGAATAATAATAAAAAATTTCTAAGGAATAATAAATGATTAAGTAAGAATATATATATATATATTTGAAAAGTGAGATGTACTGTTATGAGTAGGTGAGAGATGAATTTTATAAGGCAATGGTCAATGATTACAGTAAGTGTTTAAACAAGGAATAGAGCCTGGGTATCGATAAAGGCAGGTGAGTTATGTAATTAAAGTAAATGGGAGTTAGATGGTTAAGAATTTTTAAAGAAAATAATACAAATAAAGTATTAGATATTTAGGGACACAGGCGTTAGTGATTATTTGAAGAGGTGAGTAAAGTCAAGGTTAAACATATTTTGATAATATCAAGGTATACGTCAAGGTTGTTGATGATATTTTGTAGTGGGGGTGAGGTGATAAGGAGTAGCCAACGTAGTGTTGTGGCAGGTAATAGCGTAGTTTTAGGGAGTGTTTGCCGAATTTTTTGGAAGGGCAAAATATTATGAATGTATATAGCCAGTTAGGGAACACCCATCTCTGTACAAAGACGCGCGGTGCTATAGGATTTATCGTCGGAATGAAATTAGTAAAGGTGTTTATAATTGAGATATTGGTGTCATGATAGGTAAATTTGGAGGTCAGTTAGAAGAAGGTGAGTAAGATTACAATAAGTAAAAGCATAGTGAATATAGGAGTCACCCAGACTAAACAATGATTAGAATGTGAAAGGTTAGATAGTTAGGTAGGTAGAAAGTTCAGAGTATCGAGGTAATGAAAAATGAATAATGAAATAATAATAATAATAATATGAATATTAATAATAAATTTGAAATGAATTTTATAAATTAATAATAAATAATTGATGTCTAATTAATTAATTAATTAATTGAAATTGTAATTTTTAAATGATTTAAGTGCAACTTTAAATAGATAGAATGTGCAAATCTTAATCAGATTAAATATGAATTAACTACAACACTATTTCAATGTATTAATGTTAATTATCAATGTTGATTAAATGTATCAATGTATTATCATGTATTATGTTATGAAATTTTAACATGATTTATGGAAATAGTGCGTGTGGAGGAGAAAGAGGGGTAAATATAATCGGCGCTGTCAATAACAATTATTACCTGTTAATAATGATAGTAATGATTTTAATAATAATTTTAATTGCAATAAGATTTTCTTAATGATGTTTTTTCTATAATTTGTTTTTCTCCATGTTTGAATATTTGGGAGATTTATATGGGGATTTCCATGTTTTCATTTATAATTAAATTAAATTCTTTTTTATATCAATATGTGTTTCTTTTATAATTATAATAATTATAAAACAGAAAGTTAATTATTATCGATGGGAATCGAAACGATTTTATAATTCAGGGTAGTCCATAAAGAGAATGGCAATTCTATGTAATTCTTGTTACATTTTTAATATTATATTTCTAGTAATTCAAGCAAACCTAGTGCTTATTAGCACAAACCAGCACCTAGCTAAGGGGAACCAGATCAGTTAAGGATAGAGTAATTTACCAAGCCACTATTTTGATATTTTTCATTTATTGTTTCAGTGTTTGGTGATGTTATGAGGGCGGTCCTGAGCTGGCCAGCGCGTCAGAGCAGGGGCGTTATGCGCCTAATTGGCCTTATGGTGTTGGGATCTCGAAGGAGAAGTCCAGTAAGGTCATGCAGGTACTGTCATCGTCATCAGACCACGGGTGAGTTATTGATTTTCTTTTATATAAATTGTAAGGGGGTTGTGGCGACATATCCTGGCTGATCCCTTTAGGAAGCATGAATGGGTCAATGAAAGTTTTTATGCTTCGGCACAAAATCTTTCATTGAGGGGGTTTTGTAATGGTACAATTCTGGTACAATCTTAAATTAACAAAAACATGGTATAAAAGACCATAAGTATTGTATTCCTTCATTTTTTTAACAATTTGGTCATAATTAATTAAACCTTTAATAATCCCTGTAAAGCTACAGTGAGTGAACTATATAAATATTTTGTGAACGCAAAAGTGAATTTACAAGATTCTAACCGTTTTCATCGCAAAAAACCAAGAAACACAGCAAAAAACGTATGTCGCATACTGAGATAAGGTGCCTATCCCTGATGACGCCAGCGATGAGGAATGTGTTGTTGAAGCTGTAAACAGATGAAAAATAACTTGATGACGTAGTTTCGCCCCACCTACGCTATATGGGACAAAGAATCTATGTCATTTTCTTCTGAAGCGTGAACGCAGCCGGCCGGCAAACAGTTCACCGAGTGTGAATTTCAACTTTTACACCACTAAAAGTGGTTAATTACAAAAGTGCTTAACAACAGTGACACCTTACCATTCGGTAAGGTGTATTACTTCAAAATGTGACCGGGAAGCGAAATCGGTAAACTCGTGGTGTGCGAAGTTTTACCGTACGAAAAACCGCAGCTGAGATCGGTCAGATTTGGTGAGAACGTTCCAACATTCAGTAAATTCATTCAATATTCATAATACAATGACCAATAAAATTTGAAATGAGCTCATTAAAATAAAATAAAGAAATTGTACCAGCGTGAGAGAGAGAGTGACATAAATTATGCTGGGTTGTGTGAGGTATACATCTATGTTTAATAATCTATTATATAATATTTCATAATTACATATCCAATGTTTCATGTTTATTTGTAGATATTTTGGAGGGTTTAAAGTTCGCTGAATGCAGCATTGTGTAAGATGTACTTATAGTACAATAAATAGGGTATATCAACCAGGTAACAATTTACACCAGGTATTTTATTATTTCACATAACACTTTCCGCTAATCAAAAGTTCGCTTAACGAATTCCTGCCCTATAGTGACTTTGAAAGGTAAGAAAATTACAAAGTTATTTACATCTATATTGCTAATCAAGATGGCGCCCGACTTTGAAAACACTGTTTACATCGTATATCGTATATTGTATGTTTTATTATCAGCAATAAACATATAGTTACACCTTGGTGATTAATCGCAATGATTAATTATTAACACTTCTAACGATCTGATTCAGTGATCGTGTTTACACTTCACTTAATTTCGCACATGAACGAGTTGATTTTCTTCTTGAGAGGCTGCTGCCTTGGTTATGTATTGAATTTAACCTCATTCTTTTACACGCACTTCTTGTAAAAGTTTCACTACTATTGTCGATGCACTGATTGAATTATACTTCTTCCTTCTCGTTGATTATTAAATTTTGGATGATAAGTTGGCCTGGATTTGTTGTTGATAGTTGAGTGAATTTAGACAAAATGCTCTTCTGTTTACAATGGCAATCATTTATATACATTTTTCAGAATGCCGCTTGGCGCTCTAGGCGTGCTTCTAAAGTCGTCCGTGATTGGTCTGAAATTGTCATGATGACATAATTCTATTTGTAGGCATTACATATTTGTATTTCGAGCGTCAGTCTCGTTTGTGTTACTATTCCCTCGTATTTATTCGAGATTCACCAAATTTATGATGCTAACGTTTATATCTCAGTTATTACAATTCCAATTCGGGTTCTATTACTATCATAGTAAAGCTTATTTATTTATCTTTATTTTGACATGGCTTGATGCCAGTTTGGTCATAGTTTTCATTAACATTTCTTTATTTTAAACTTACTAATGCATTGATTACATTCATTGTCTGCTAAATGTTACAGATCCGACTAATAACTTTTTCCCAATATTTGTTCAATTATTCTTAATTTCTAATTTGAACATGATTAATTGATTAAAAATAATACGTTATTATATATAAATACTGCATTCAGCTGAACAATATTAATTATCTGTTTACATTTGTTGATTTTCTAACATAAACTTCCATATTTTACTATTTTTATTTTAACATGTTGTTGATGAACAAACTTAATTGAAATAATAAATAAATAAAACTGCCAGCACTTTACCTGCGATCTTTTTCGCTTACTTACCTTTTTATAAATCCCAACCAATAGAAGTTCAGGGCCGCCAACATATTTTTTAAAGTTAAAATATGTAAAACTTTTATACTCTTCCTTAATTAAAACTGGATAATTTTGCAATCTGACTACCCCCCAATTCAGAAAATCCCCGGAAACGTTAGACGAATTTTTCAGCACAGAACACTAGGAAATGGTAATGACGAAATAACTAAGCCTAACACATTATTTAACAGACCAAATCTTGTTTTATTTTCTTGCTAGTCAAGCTTGAAATCCCTCTCGCTCTTTTTAAATACTATAAAAAAAACTACCATAAGCTATAACCTTATTTTCTACGAGCCTGTACTTTACCCACATGCACACACATTCTGTTTACAAATTTATGGTATACCAAATTTATATATATATTAAACCCCTTTTTTATTATTTAGCTCTTTATATTTAAGATTTATTTATAATCTTTTGGCCAACAACTAAATGTATTTTCTCACTGAACTTAACTTCTCTCGCTATCCAAATTGTTTCACCATCGCTTTGTTCACTTTCACTTTTATCGTCACTTCGAACACATTAAACTGTCGTTACGGTTTTGTTTCATTATTTACAACTGTTGTAGCATTTTGCAGTGTCTGGTAGGCTTTTTACTACATTTACACCTACCAGACAAAGTATTCTCGAGGCCACGCTTCACTTACGTCCGCTCAGTGTGTGTGTATATTGCCGACTCTCTGACGCCACGCTTAGCGTCGGTAAAAGCTACATCCGCCAGCTTGCGCTCTGATTCGTCGATTTCGTCACGTGGCAGGTTAATTAGCCACGTAGTGGTCACTTCCGTCAACTACTTTGGTCTCAAGATTATAGACAGCGGCACATGAGCGCGCACACCCCCGCATTCCAATGTCTTTATTTCTCTTGTACTAGGCACGGACTGGCACGGATTTGAATATAGGGTGTTACACAAAGCAGGTCTTAGTGGCCATGTGGGTACCCAAACAGATTGGCCCCTAATAATTATTAAATGAAATAAAAAATAGACCCTTCAAAATTGCCCCGTTACAATACCCCCAAATAAGAGGTTTTTTGTGCCCAAAAGCATAAAATCTCTCATTGCTAAACCCCTAAGAGGATCGGTGAGGATATGGTGCCAACAACCCCCCCATTAATTTCTAAACACATCATGGGTAAACTACCCCCCTAGCTCGGTGACTATGGCTGCACCTGAACGATATTACTGGACTTCTCTGTTTGAGATACCAACACCATAAAATCGGACAGATACTCACCCATAGTACACCTAACCTTCTATCATTCCGCCCAAAATCAAAACACTGGCCTTATCAACACTACCAGATCCTCAACTGATATGTTCCCCCTTACATGCATACTGGCTCGCCTTTTAGCAAAGTACTGGTGGTATACATACTCATTATTACCTTCTAAACAAACTCCATACTTTTAACTCATAAAATATTTTATCTTTCAAATTTCAATTTCTTTTTGCAAATTAACGTTACGTTTTCAAATCAAAACACAGAAGCTAATTAAATTCAAATCATTTAAATTTTGTTCAAAAATTAATCTAAGTTCAAAATCAAACTTTTACATTACCATTAATTTCATTAAAATCCCAAAAATCTTTTACAAGAATTTACATTTCTTCCTAGCTAGCTACTAACAATCATAATAACCAAAATAAATTGAATATTTCACTAAACCATAAATTCACTTATCACTACATTTGTTTACAACACATATAATATGAATAATATAAATCAGTTAACATATTAACCTACAACCAACAATATACCCTAAACATCAAAACGCCATCTATACGGCAGGCACAATGAAATAATTTTTTTTTCTCCAATAAAATCTTAATTTCCCAAAATATTTCTTTTATTAATATAAAAAAAAAAAATTATTTAATTTAAGTAAATAACACAATTTTATGAATCAATTACTAAAAACCTATCTTGTCTCTAACATCAACCATCAGCTGATTTCTCTGGGTCAAGTGAAGTACCTTGCCCTAGATACATTACACAAAACTATACCACGAAAATACATGAAACATGTTTATAATTTTTACATTCAAACATAATACAACATAATAAACACAGAACCCTCAAAAATAACATTGTTGTCATTACCTTACAATAAACAATTCACAATAAAATTCGCATTTAAGTTGACCAAAAATTTATACCCCTTACAGCCCCTATTGAATCCTTTACTAGTTTCGTTTATTATTACGTTTTACCTATGATTTTCTCTTTAACATTTCATTATCAATTATTTTGGGTGACTCTTAGTTATTTATAATAATTCGATTTACATATGGGTGTTTAAATATAACCTTATCTCCCTTCTGACTCTAACACTCACTGACAGATTTACTTAGTATGACAACAATCCCTCACAATATTTACCAATAATTCTCTAACACCATTCACATCATTCTCCACTTATATCAAACTACTCTCTACCCTCTTTGTACTTAGGACGTGTGTTCCCTTCCCATGCTCATTTCCTTGTTGGTTCCTGGTTCCCCCAGGTAACCCCGCCAAACCCCATTTAAAACTATTCACCTCCCGCCACAACGCTTTTTGTTGAGGACTCCTTATCATACCAACCCCTTTTTTTACAAAATTTCCCCATCATCTAATTACTATCCCATTACATCATTTTCATTTCTCTATATTTACTCACTATCGTTACTGTGTCACTATTAATACTCCATTTTCTATCTTACTTAGGTTCCCAAAAATATTATTCTGTTTAACACCCCTTAAACGTTACCTTGGACTGACTTAAATGTCCTATTGAAATAATAATCACCCAAATTCTAACCTTTCCCACATTTTACATCTACAGTATATGTTTATTGAAAAATCCCACTAGAAAATTCATAACTCCCTTCAATTAATTTAATCATTTTAATTTAACCTTTGAACACATTTAAAATTTATAAACATTTTACTTGATTTAAATTGCATTATAAACTTCATACTTACAATACATCACTTACATATTGTCATAGACACAAAATATAAACACCAAATAATGTACGTAACTCCATGTATCTTCTGATGAAACATTTTAACAACCATGTTACTCCACAAACTAAACACATTTTAATTTATTTATTTATTATTCATTATCAAATTCCAATCTCCTAAAATCATTCAAATTTATTATCAACATTCAATGATACAACATTTTAAATTAATCAATTACTTCATCTTAAATTATTTTAATTCCATCAATTATTTTAACTAGTTATTTTAATTACTTTACTTCAAAACAATTACAATTCATTTATTACCTTCATAACTATTCTTGTTATTTATTTAGTCTGCCAAAATATTATTATTATTATTATTACATCTATTTTACTACATACACACATTGTTTACATGAAATACCTTTTACAGCACAAACACAATTAATTTCATTAAAATATATTTACAAATTCTTGTCATTATTTTTCTGTTTACCACACTTCATTTCATAATCTAGCCAGGTCATAACCACAAACTGAACTATTTAAAATATCCATTTACTGAGTTTTTATCTAACCCCCGTCATCATGTAATAATCTAATATATTTATAACACAAATCGTTCTTATCCACGTACATCACATTCTTATTATTAATGTAATAACCCATTAAATCTATGTCATTCATTATACCATTATAATTTATAGGATTGTACCCTTTTATTATTTCATAAAACTTGTCTACATTATTTACTTTTGTCCAGTCTCCGTTAGTATTTTTTGTTATTCCCATATCATTTGTATCATATCCATTTACTATATCAATCACAACATAAGGTAAGTTTTTATCATTTACAACAGTATTATCAAAATAATCATCAATCTTCATTTCATAAGGTAAGTATTTCATATTGTTTATCTTCTCCACTTCTAACCTCTCTATCAACTCTTCATAATTTCTCTTTAACTGAAATAATTCTATCTTCCTATCTGCACACAACTCTCTCTCAAAACATCTCTCATCATCATAACACCTGTCACTACCCCCCTGACCTCTTTCATTCCATGCAAAGGGTACCACAAAACACTTATTACCTCTCCTGGCTTTACCAGGTAAATCACACAAACTAAGGGACCATACGAAGACACCTCGTCTTCCACACCACCACCGGAGGAAATTCTGTCCTCATAAAACACATGTGGAGTTTTTACTCCACTTATACTACAGGGAAAATTTGCCCTCTGCCCTCCATACTCACCTAACCTTTCATCATTCTCTCTCTCTAACTGGTTCACATTTGTTTCTACCCCTTTACAACCCATTACTCTCTCACTCTCACTAACTATCTCTACCTCATCACTATCTATTTTCATTATATCACCTTTAAATAGTTCGTTTTCCACTATTTTATCATTATTACTTATTAATTCCTCTTTATAACTATCACTTACCTTGTTAATCTCCCCATTATTTATATTCTCATCGGTGTATAACTTACCACCATAATTACCGTTTTCTGTCACCCCTACACTCTCATCTGTATTGACACCATTGTCGTCTGTTATTTTGTTATTTCCATTTATACTATTTTTACTTACCTCATTCTCTGTTACTTGATCGTCTTTTTCGTTTAAGCGGTCTGTCTCTAGTTTCCGCAACCATTCATCCCACTTTTTGTCACTTTCATCAAACCATTTATTAATAAGGTTAAATATGTCACTTAATGTATACTCTTTTTCTTCCACCCCTACACTATCGTTAGGCCTATTCACTGTCTTATTCACTACTCCTATCACTTCAACTATCTTACCTTTATCCTCACTATGTTTTTTAATTTCCACGAATATTCCCTCTTCTTGTCCTTCCATCTGTCTAAAATCATCGTCCAAATTACCCCACTCCTCGTCCGTCATTTTATCCACAACCCCTCTGAATTCACCTTCCCAGTCATCCCACGCGAAACCAATATCGTTATCTTGTACCTCGGTCATGTTAAAAAAAAATTATTTACATAATACCCTTTATATAATACAATAATTATACATAGCCAATCAAAATACTCCACACACAAACTCGTTATCCCAATGTAAAAGTAACTACAATAATTTCATAAGCACGTTACGCTACCACAACATAACCTCGTTTACATGTACGTAAATCTATACAATACTTCTACAAATACACCGTTACTCAAATCCTATTTTCTGTGCTTTAAAAAAGGTCTACCTATATAAAGTTATACTAGGATCCTGGCAGCGAGTCGCCAATTGTTGATGAACAAACTTAATCGAAATAATAAATAAATAAAACTGCCAGCACCTTACCTGCGTTCTTTTTCGCTTACTTACCTTTTTATAAATTCCAACCAATAGAAGTTCAGGGCCGCCAACATATTTTTTAAAGTTAAAATATGTAAAACTTTTATACTCTTCCTTAATTAAAACTGGATAATTTTACAATCTGACTACCCCCCAATTCAGAAAATCCCCGGAAACGTTAGACAAATTTTTCAGCACAGAACACTAGGAAATGGTAATGACGAAATAACTAAGCCTAACACATTATTTAACAGACCAAATCTTGTTTTATTCTTGCTAGTCAAGCTTGAAATCTCTCTCACTCTTTTTAAATAGTATAAAAAAAAACTACCATAAGCTATAACCTTATTTTCTACGAGCCAGTACTTTACCCACACGCACACACATTCTGTTTACAAATTTATGGTATACCAAATTTATATATATATTAAACCCCTTTTTTATTATTTAGCTCTTTATATTTAAGATTCATTTATAATCTTTTGGCCAACAACTAAATGTATTTTCTCACTGTACTTAACTTCTCTCGCTATCCAAATTGTTTCACCATCGCTCTGTTCACTTTCACTTTTATCGTCACTTCGAACACATTAAACTGTCGTTACGGTTTTGTTTCATTATTTACAACTGTTGTAGCATTTTGCAGTGTCTGGTAGGCTTTTTACTACATTTACACCTACCAGACAAAGTATCCTCGAGGCCACGCTTCACTTACGTCCGCTCAGTGTGTGTGTATATTGCCGACTCTCTGACGCCACGCTTAGCGTCGGTAAAAGCTATATCCGCCAGCTTGCGCTCTGATTCGTCGATTTCGTCACGTGGCAGGTTAATTAGCCACGTGGTGGTCACTTCCGTCAACTACTTTGGTCTCAAGATTATAGACAGCGGCACATGAGCGCGCACACCCCCGCATTCCAATGTCTTGATCTCTCTTGTACTAGGCACGGACTGGCACGGATTTGAATATAGGGTGTTACACAAAGCAGGTCTTAGTGGCCATGTGGGTACCCAAACAGATTGGCCCCTAATAATTATTAAATGAAATAAAAAATAGACCCTTCAAAATTGCCCCGTTACAATGTTCTTCTCATCTCTTATTCTTATAACATCACACGTGTGGTGGTGCTTTACATTCTTTTTTATCATTGTCATGATTCTACTCCATTATGCTTAGTCGGGTTTCTATCTGATTCTTATTTTCGTGATCTAAATTGGTCATTCAGGGTTTGTTATCATTATTTTACAATGTTTTGTTCCCTGACTATCATTACATTTATGTGCACACTTTATTTACTTATGATATTACCTAAACACATTCAGTGTTTATATTTATACTTATTCTTAATTCATGATAATACATATTTGGCTTTCACATTATCTTTGTAACGGTACAGAATTGTGGGTTACAACAATTTTAATTTAAATCAGTTTTAATTTTCAATTGTCAGCTTCCACCTGTGAGGTGCCTCAGTGTAACACAATGTTAGCATAAACAACTGTCTAGACATATTATGCAACAGCTTGCCAGCAGTCTCCCTTGTGAATCACAGTATGCAGAGTAACACCAGACAGTAAGGAGCAGCATACAGTTGTTCAGTAAAATCAGTGGCCTCGGGCATGCAAGATAGGCCATAAAGTAAAACAGGCCGTTTTATCTATCAAAATCAGGTCGTGTTATCTATTAAAGCATTAAAACCTTTATAAAAAAGTGTTCAAATAACATAGCGCGGCCAGCCTACAACATATTAGTGCGAATAAAATTACGTCGGCCGACTTTATTATATTGTATAATGTGGAACCAATAAAACAGTAAGAACCTTTAAACACAAACAGTAAACGCAATAAACGAGTGCCGGAGTGCGTGAGATCGAAGCAAGTATTCAACACCAGTTCATGCAACCAACCCTAGGAGCATGCAGCGTATGGGTAACTAGAAACACTTAATATGCATATTAAAAGCAATTCCAACTAACCGGTGATTGTTCGCTATAAAAGAAAAATATAAAATACTTTATACGATAGAGTTCTCTAAGGGGTGGAGTTTATTGAAAGATCAATGTAACGGAATGAGTGTGTGTGTGTGTGGTAATATAGAGGTTACACACTGGTTCATTTACAATGTTTTATTTATTTAGTACTATCACTCATAACAGTAGTCAAAACAAAACTCAATAGAGATAAGAAATAATTTCAACCAGTTGTACTATCGTTTGTAAAACGTAAAAGAAAGGCGTGAATTTTTGATAAATAAAAATACGTATATGATTTAGACAGTATAAAATGTGTTAACGTAATTATTGCACGTATCAAATCCAAATAATCCTTTCTGCAGCTGTTTTCGTTTGTACGATCCTGGGAAGAACCCTAAGGTAAGTCTTAATATAAATTGAAGTAACTTGTAAAGCTTCATTGGTCCCCGATACAGGGACGGCGAGTGTAATTTTTATTACATTCGCCACACCTAATTAAGCTGCAGAACAGGTTATTTGGAAATGAGGGCGTAAATAAAGTAATTTCATAATGGAGAATGAAAATATGTCAACTGAGTCGGCCAATAAAGGCGATTCAGGTATTCAAACAGAGTCACTGTTAACGAGTGAAAGTAATGTAGACGAATCGAAAATCATGAATGAAGTTGCAATTCATTCAACACCTATTGTAGTAAATCAAAATAAGAAATCTGATGACGATAATATGTTAACAAGATTGTATAATATGATGTACAATAGTTTAGAAAAACAAGACAGCATGTATAACACTTTAGAAAAACAAGATAGCAATTTTAGAGAATTGAAAAATGAAATCACTGAAATCAAAAGTAATTTTAATAATAAATTTGATGAACAGAATAGTCGTTTGGACGTTCAAAATAGCAATTTCAATACCAAATTTGATGAACTTAAAATTTATATTAACGAAGTAAAAATTAAGTGTGAAAGTAACTTTAATGAATTGAAATACGAATTAAATGAAACATTGAGTCATTCATTAAAAAATATGAATAACAGAATTGATTAAATAGAGAGTAGCATGGGAGAAAAAATCAATAAACAAATACAGGAGGTAAATGAAAATTTTGAATGTAAAATAAAGGAATGTAATGTTGGTAGTGAGTATAAGTTCAATTATGTAGTTGACAAAATTAAAACATATGAAACTAATACTAATTTCAAAATAAATGAAATAGAAAGCAATTGTGAAAGCAAAATAAATGAATACAGTGCTGATACTGAGTATAAAATAAGTGAATGTCAATTGACTTTTGCGAATAAAATTGTAGAAATTAATGAAAATGTTGATAGTAAGATTAGTGAAACAAAAAGTAGTTGTAAGTCAGAAATACAGCTACTAAAAGGTGCTGTAGAAATGGTAAATAATGCCAGTATTCAATCTGAACGGGTAACTAACAACAAGTTTAATTTAATGGAACAAAAACTAATTAATGTTAAAGATGATTTAAACATGGTAATAAATAAAAAATTAGATAGTGTCAATGAGCAAGTAGTAATCACCCGTAACGCAGATAGCGAAATAGAGTCATTTAATGGGGATAGGAGGGGGTACACCCTATGCAATTCCTAAACAGAGTAAGAGACTTTAATAGATTTTGTAATAGTAATTGGGAGATGAAATTATTAAAAGTTATGAAATGCTTTAAGGGAAGCCCCGCGGTTTGTTCGGAGGTGCACAAGGGAGATTGGTTAAATTTCCAAAGTTTTGAAAGGGATTTTAGAAGTAAATACTGGTCTGAAGAGGACCAAGAAGTGCTTAGAAGTAAGATAATGGGGTTGGGTAATTTCGGGATTAATGGTAACAATGTTACTACTTATGTGATGAAAATGTACAATGAAGCCAAATACCTTGAACCACCATTACAGTTTAGATCATTTGTACACCATATAAGTAAACATTTACCAAGGGAGGTGCAAATTAACCTAATGACGCGAGAAGTGGGGGGTATAAACGACCTTGAACAAATATTAGATATTTTCCAGAACATCAGGGACCGGGAAATGGGTAGGCGCTCAAACCCGTCAGGGGTACATAACAATGATAATCATAATCAATCTAGTGGGACACCAACCACATATAGAGGGACAAGGGGAGGTTACAATAATGACTATAGACGTGATGACTGGCGATGTGGAGAGTGTCATTGCGAGAACTATGGCAGCAGAACGACTTGTTATAGGTGTCATAAAGAGAGGAGTTGCCAACGCAATAATATTGAGTCTAACCAAAATAGTCCACCACAGAGAGGAGGGAGCAGCAACCGAGGAGCACCGGGAAGCAGTGGAACTGCTAACAGAGGCCGAGGGGGGTACACTCCAGGCCGTGCAACCACTCAGACGGAAAACTAGCAAGGACAGTGGGTGAAGGGACCCCACCATTGTCGACAAAGGATTGCGGGACCCAAGACAACAACGACTTTATGAGTAACGTCATCTGCACTGACCTGTCCAAGGAACTAATGGAGGAGGATGACTTAGAGACAGCAAGACCAGAAACCGGACTGACAGAGGTAAGAATTCAAATTGAAGGTAAGGAAGTAAAAACTTTAGTTGACACAGGTAGTGAAATTTCTGTTATTTCCGAACACATATTAGAGAGTTTGCAAGAAACAAACAAAAATATCCCATTTTTGCCAGTAGCGGTGGTGACCATTGTAGGTATTACCGGGGTCAGGAGTAAACGTGTAACTAAACAAGTACATTTGAATATGGTAATTAATGGAGTAGAGTATGATAATACATTTTTAGTAGTACGGTGGTTGAATTTGGAGGTTATTTTGGGGAATGATTTTTTGATAAAAAACAAGGCGATAATCGATTTTCAGAAGCGGCTGTTAGTACTTAATAATGAAGGTAAACCAGTTGAGATTAGTTTTGAGCGGGTAGTAGATAAAGTGAGAATTTCGGGAATAAAGATGATACTAAATCGGGCTAGTCAAGTAGAAACGGAAGTTAATGCATGTGCATGTAGAGCGGAAGAGTTAGGGGGTACTATAAATGAACGAATATGGGAGGATAGAGCGGGGAAATTTTGTAGTGAGGGGGTGTGACGTAGGGAGTTCTCAACGAAAAGCGTTGTGGCGGGTAATAGAATGTTTTCGAGAAGTGTTTGCCCACATACCAGAGAGGGCAAGAAATTATGATTGTGAATTAAAAGTAAGGGAACACGCCCCCTATATACAAAGAAGCTATCTGGTACCATATTCAAAGAGGAGAGCGGTCCAGACGGAATTAGATAAAATGTTAGAAGAGGACATAATAGAGAGATCAGTATCACCATATTCAAACCCAGTAGTAGTTATTAAAAAGGACGGCCGAGTCAGATTATGTTTAGACGCCCGTAAGATTAATCAAATAATTATTCCGGACCGGGAATCACCCGAAGCAATAAATGAAATATTTCAAAAATTCAGTGGAGTTAAATACATGACCTCATTAGATTTAACTGCGGGGTACTGGCAAGTCCCGTTAGCATGTGAAAGCAGGAAATATACAGCATTCCTTTTCAACGGGAAGAATTATCAATTTAAATGGTTACCTTTTGCGCTGAATACCAGTGTGGCCAGCTTTATAAAATGTTTAGATGAAATCCTACAACTACAAAATTTAGATTTTTTAACCATTTATGTAGACGATATACTGATAGCCTCACGCACATTTTCAGAACATGTGGAACATCTAGAGTACGTATTAGATAAATTGCATATAGGGGGGATGACTGTTAATTGGGAGAAATCTAAATTCTTACAGAAAGAAATACATTTTTTAGGTTTCATAATTACACCAGACGGGATAAAAAAGCTAACCCAGAGAAAGTAGAATAAATTTTAAAATTTCCGGAACCCAGAAATATTAAGCAATTACAAAGTTTTTTAGGGCTATGTAATTTTTATAGAAAATTCCAGAAAAATTATGCCCATATAACTTCCAAGTTGAGCGCAATGTTACAAAAGAAGAAGCAGTGGAAATGGGGGGAAAGAGAACGAGATGTGTTTAATGAGATAAAGGACCATTTTAGTAACATGATCATGATGAATCACCCTAATTTTGAACGCACATTTTATTTACAGACGGATGCCAGTAATATTGCTTTAGGTGCGGAACTGTACCAGGAGGACGACAACAAAGAACATCATACTGTTGCTTTCGCCAGCCGGACGCTGTTAGCTGCTGAAAGAAACTACACAACAACTGAAAAGGAATTATTAAGTATTGTCTTTGCTGTGAAGAAGTTTCGAACATATCTATTGGGAAATTCCACCATCATCCGGACTGACCACAAGGCATTATCTTTTTTAAAACACCTGTAAGTTGACACACAGCAGGATAACCAGGTGGGTGTTAGCTTTACAATAGTATAAGTTTAGTTGGGAATATATAAAAGGGGTGGAAAACCAGATACCTGACACTTTATCCAGGGTAGATACAGACGGAATGAGAACAGGGAGGGACTTAAAAGAAATAGAAATTTTTAGACTCAGTAGGGAAGATAGATTGTTTGGGGAAGAATTGAAAGATATTAATAGCATGCAGAGGACAGATCCTAAATTGAATAAAATAATAACTAGCTTAGAGTCCGATTCAGATGAGTTAGGGTATAGCCGGTATTTTCAAATCTATCAAGGGAGTTTGTTTAAGAAAGTAGAGGGGGGAGAGCGTGATTGGAGGTTAGTTATACCGGAAGGGTTGGTAGACAAGATAATATGGGATTGTCATTCTCGGTATAGTCATTTTGGTGCTAGGAAATGTGTAAATGTATTAAAAGAATCATGTTTGTTTAAAAATATAGAACGGAGGGTTAGAACTTTACTCTGGGGGTGCGATTTATGCCAGAAGTCAAAAGTAGTTAATTACCGATTAGAGGGAGAGATGAGGTGCATTAAAGTTGAAAAGCCTTTTGATTTAGTTGCGGTAGATTTATTTGGCCCTCTACCAAAGGGAAGGGGAGGTGTAATGTACATTTTTGTGGTATTAGATACATTCACGAAATTTGTAAGGTTATATAGTGTAAAAAGGGCAACTAGTAAAGTACTAAGTGAAAAAATAACTAAGGATTATATGATCAAAACTGGAAAAAACCCAAAATAATACTATCTGACCATGGACCCCAATTTAGTAGCGGAATATGGCGACAAACTTGGGGTTGGGAAGGTATCATACCTAAACACACGGCGGTATACCATCCTCAGTCGAACCAAGCAGAAAGAGTCATGCGAGAATTAGGGAGAATTTTCCGGGCGTATTGCCATGCCAAACACAGCGAATGGCCAGCCTATGTGGGGAGAATTGAAGAATGGTTAAACTGTACCACCCATGAATCAACGGGGTTCACCCCATACGAGTTAGTCAAAGGAACACGTCACCTAGGATTCTGGAACAGCTGTTCAACTTTCCACCGGAGAGCAACCCACGAGATCTGGACGTAAAACTCAAACTTGCCAATGAAAGTTTATTAACTAAGGGAGAAAGAAGAAAACGGCTTCATGATGCTAAAGGTAAGTGGATTAAGTACGAAATAGGTCAGTTGGTATTAGTGAGAAGACACGATTTATCAAGTGCACAAGATAAAGAGATTAAAAAATTCTTTTTGCTGTATGAAGGACCGTATGAAGTAGTTGAAATTAAAATGGATAACGCTTATGTTTTACGAAACCAAATGACAGGGGAAATAGTGGGTACCCATAACACCACCAATTTAAAAAAAAGTATTGGTTAAAATAAAATAAATCTTGTAATTGTGTAACGGGCCAAATTTATGGGTATTTTATTTTATTTCATTTTCGGGGATTTATCAAAATATTTGTGAAATTTAATTTCAACGGAGACAGACCACGTGTTGTAAGAACAGTTTTAACAATGAATTCACCAAGCCTTTATTTCCACGAACTTTGTTTGAGTGTGACAGCGCGCCCATACGCATTGTACATCCAGGCGCGCGGACCCAAGCCGACTTATGAAACCAAGATGGCTAGGGAACAATTTTTGGTCACCTTCATCTACCTTACTGACGGATATAAAAATTAAGTACCGCCTATTTTGTGACGTCAGTCAGTGCCTGACAAATATCGTATGTGATCTGCACACTAAAACTTGCATGAGTTGAATAGGACGAAACTACGATGAACAAATACAAGGCATTGGTTTCCTCAACAAACGACGAAATTGAGTTGGCAGTGAGACATAGACGCTTCTCCCCAGTCCACGAGAAACCACAACAGCATATAGACGTAGTTAGTGCCACGCGGGCCCGGTCGGGTAGAACTTTTAAATATGAATAATTCAACGTAATAACGCCGTAATACCGACCGGGACTCAAGAAATTAATAAAAGTAATACAGTTATGAATTGTTGCAGTGGAGTAGTGAGCTGAAAATAGTTAATAACGGGCAGTGGAAGCGCGGAACGAAAACCACGTTTGGCCGGAATCGCGACAGTGCGGCGTTACCGGTTTAAAACTGAATTTATAAAAATGTTAAGGGGTTGGTAAATATTTTGTGTAATTGTGTGTGTAAATTGCAGGCTGGGCAGTCTTCATAGGTGTAAGTAATCTAATTTAAGTATACCAATGAAAGCTGTGTGAACAAGAGGTACGAAAATTTCAAAACAATGTGAGAAAATTTATTGGAAACTGATCATTTAATTTTGCAATATTTGATAATTAAAGACATTAATTCTCTTCATAAAAATGTGTTAGACTAAGTTATTTCGTCATTACCACTTTCCCATTTCTGTGCTGCAAGATTCGTCTAAACGTTCCGGGTATCTTCTGAATTATTATTGGGGGGCAGTCAGATTGCTAAATTGTCCCGTTTTATTTAAGGTAAAGTGTAAAGGTTTCCATATCTGTCCTTCAAAGATATTGGTGGCGACTCTGGTCTTCTGACTAAAAATTTATGCAGCAGGTAAGTGAACAAGACTGCAGGTAAGTTCTGACAGTAATTTTATCTATTTAATATATTTCGATCTATTTTGTATGTTCACAATTGGAAATAAACTATAACAACAAAACTAGGAATTATATAAAACAGATAGTGGTAGCGGGTAGATGTTCCCCACTTGTACCAGTGGGGTTCGTCTACTTCAGGGACGTGCCCCTGCCCACGCGAGCCTTGGTTTTCTCCATTTATCCTTAGTTTCGGAGGAAGCTTTGTCCTTACCTTTAGTCCTAGTTTTTGACCTTTTAATGATCCTTACCCTTTTTATCTTCCTGATCTCCCTAACCCTCCCTTTAGAGAAAAACATAACAATAGTTATATAAATCGGCACACTTTTTCGGACCTTTGATTGCCTTAATTCTAAACAATATGATGTTAGGGCAATCCTCAAATTTTAAAAACTGGCGTTATTTATGAATTGTAAACTCATCCCTTAATTAGGTAGGTAGTGGAGAAGTTTTGTGGCCGAGTAAACAAACTAAGATAACAAATTTTCTGTATAGTCTAATACGATTATTGCCTATAGAGATGGGGTTGTAGATTAGTGGTTGTGGTTTGTTTTGTAATTTTGGAAGAAAGGAATAGATAAAGAACAAAAAAAAAAGTGGAGGGTAGTTCATTATATTCATTGGTGTTGGGTTCTGTTCGTTTTCAATCGCATATAAAATACAACCTATTTACGGGTAATTAAGAAAAAAATAATAATAATAATTTGTGAAAATAGTTTAAAATCAAAGCCATGTAACCAAAGGGTTAAATTATTATTTTGTGGTACCTGCTATGTTAGGTTATGAGTAGAGAGAAATGGTAGATAGAATGCGATTATGGAGGAAATTAAGGAGTGATTTGAAACGAATGATGTAATACAAAGGTTTTGTAAAATATATAAAAACACTTGGTAAGTTTCACAAATTTTTTTTTTAATTAACTCTGACAGCTGTTTCGACTAACTTAAGCCATTGTCAAAGAGCGAGTGAATGAAATTACTGAACACAGGATGTTAGAGTAGTGTAGGTGGTAAACATCTGTTTAGGGCGTATCTGGAACATCTGTGTTGTGATGGCGAGGGGTGGGGAGTGTGTGCATGAGACAAGGGAAGGTCTGGTGTCTTTAAACTAAATACAATCGTGAATGCAAAATGTAAAATTAACTGAACTAAATATAAACTGAATGCAAAATTTAAAATAATGATGAACATTCAAAATAATATAAAATAAACTAAACTAAATAACAGATTTTAATAAAGGGGATACACAAAATTCAGTCTGTTCATTGGTTAAATTTTTGTTATTTTTTATTGTTTTTTATAACAAAAATTTAACGAATGAACAGACTGAATTTTGTGTATCCCCTTTATTAAAATCTGTTATTTAGTTTAGTTTATTTTATATTATTTTGAATGTTCATCATTATTTTAAATTTTGCATTCAGTTTATATTTAGTTCAGTTAATTTTATATTTTGCATTCACGATTGTATTTAGTTTTTAAAGACACCAGACCTTCCCTTGTCTCATGCACACACTCCCCACCCCTCGCCATCACAACACAGATGTTCCAGATACGCCCTAAACAGATGTTTACCACCTACACTACTCTAACATCCTGTGTTCAGTAATTTCATTCACTCGCTCTTTGACAATGGCTTAAGTTAGTCGAAACAGCTGTCAGAGTTAATTAAAAAATTTGTGAAACTTACCAAGTGTTTTTATATATTTTACAAAACCTTTGTATTAATATGTTTCACCAAGTGCCCAACGAGTCATCAATTAATATCGTGAATGATGTAATGCTTGTAAACATTTATTGAACTATTAAGGAGAAATTAAATATTAAACCAAGTAGAATCATTTTGAAAAATGTAATTAAAACAAATAAAATTGTTTTGAACAAATGAGATTGATACAATGAGGTTTTGAGAAATTAAATTAAATGAAATTGGTAATTAAATTAACTGAAAAGATGATTTCTAATAATGAATTTAACTTTATTTTGATTCAAATTGAAACTGTAATTATAAAATATATAATAATTGATGAATAAAATATGTACTTTACTTAAATTGGAAATTGAAGGAAATTTTGTATGGATATAATCAAAAATGTTTGGGCTAAGATAGTGCTTGGAAACTAAGATGTGCATATTACTGTTCATATAAACTTTTATCAATGTCAATCCATGTTTTATGTTTAACTGTGGATTCCCCACATAAGTGCGGCCATGACCTCACCGGATCATGACCGTGAAAGTAGTTAATTGTGACAAATCATAAATTCTACTTGATATAACCGGCTTGTGGTTTGTTTTGTTTTGTTAACGCGGTGGTTTGTTAGACGTAGTAGGGGGGTTATTTTATGGGGAATCTACCAAATTTTTGGAACAGGGCTATTTTCACCCAGATAGGGGTGGTAGTCTATTACGAGCGTATCATTCAATAATGGTAAGTGTTACACTGAATTTTTATTGTAACGCCGAAGCAAGGATGGGGGTGGAATAAAAGAAAAAAATGTCCACCCCTTCCGCATCAGTCCTTGTGGAAGCAACTGGGCGCTACAGTCCAGGGGGGTAATAGTGAGTGTGGATTAGGGGGTGACCCAGTTACAGGTCACGAGGGAGATGTGATTATGGCTAGGTTGAGGTCTGCAAGGGCCAAGAAGTCTAGTGCTGCACACAGCAGATTGTAACGGGTATCAGGGGTTAAGGGACTATTAGGGGGTAGAAAAAAAAAATGAATTTTTGGTTCTATATATATAAAGTAGTTAAGGATAACTTGTATAATTGATGTGTTATTTTGGCTGGGCAATATTGTAAGGGGAACATTATTTAATTTGACTGGAACGCATATTGTAACGTAAAATGAGCAGTCGCTATTTTTCAAGCCCCGCGATGGAAGCCAATTTGTAACGTCCTTCTTAGGCATCCTCGTTTTCATTTAAGCCCCACGTTGGAGTCGTCAATTTGTAACGTCCTGCTTTTTTGATGAGGTCTTAGCGAAACGTACACCTTTAGTCAAGCCCCAAATGTTGGGTTCGCCAATTTGTAACGTCCTGCTTTATTAGAGAGGCACTTTACCACTTACGAGTATATTGCAATTACAAGATTTGTTAATTCCGCCCCACAGTTGTACGCCAATTCTGTAACGTGCGGCTTAATGTGAGGTGTGCACTTGCGAAAGTGTTATTATATGCCTCACGCAGTATGCGTCACTTTTGAATTATACTAACTGACGTTTTTTAAAAGGTATAAATAAAGGATTTTGTTTATCTTGTTTTACTCAATCTAAAAGAAATCGAGAGTGTGTGATTTGGGGTCAAGGAGGTAATCTGTTCAGCCTTATGCAGAAGAGAGAGTAAGTATCATTATTGCCCCTCAGTTGTGACGATTTCTTCTGTATGTTGTACTGAAATTTTCATTAACTACCCACTACAATAAATTATAACACGTTATAATTCAATATTAATTTTCAATAATATTGCTTTATTGATTATTGACTTTTGTCTCCTGCCCCCAAAATATAGGTATCACAATTAATCTTATTTGAAAAAAAAAACATCATCTCGACTTTACCGAGTAAACATAGGTCTGTCTAAGGAACAAAACATATATGTTATTTACCCAATATTACGCTATAATAAAAAACATCAGTTATTACATAATTCTTAGTAATTCCCCAGGGTTCAGGGTGAATTCTTTGTGTTATGAGAGTGTCAGAAATGGATAATTGCTACGCTTTACAAATATCAAAAAATTAATAAATAATTTTGTTTATTTTTCAAATATTACGTAGTTTCCGGAATTGCCGTAAGAGAGCAGCATGTATTTGTTTACTTTGAAAGAAACATATGATAAAATGAATATTTTTTGTTCTATTTCACTGTTAAAAAACGAGTTTTCTTCTGGACTTATTACAAAAAAATGTTTATATTACCTCGCTCCGTGTTGTCCTTACTGGATTGAAGTTTTATTCTGTGATGAGGTACGTCTTGCGTTATTATTTCCTTTTCGTTTGGAGTATTTTCTAGTTGTCTACTGGAAGTAGGCCGAACTATATTGGATCCTCAGAATGTTTTCATCCACTGGTTTTTAATGTATATCACCATTTAATTTGGATTCCTCAGGTATAATTAGTTAGTATTCACTTTGTTTATTACTCTTGCGTGAATTTCGCCTCCTCCAACGTCCAAAAAAGGTTATTTTTTATAATTTTTGTCGCATCATTTCTTCAACTCTCCGGTTTAGTTCAAAATTTTTTATATCTTATTAACAATACTTGTTATTTTTCATCACTCTTAGTAACACATAGTATTTTTATTATGTAGGCAGTTTGTGATTATTATAAATTTATATTTTATTTATGGAAAAATAATTCCCTTCCATTCCGGTTTCTTTACTAATTTAATTTACATAATATGTTTTGGTTAATTTTTTTTTTATGACATTGTATATAAATATTTTATCATTTTATTATCATTAAATAAATTTATATATTATTTATTTAGTCTCGAATAGTGTTCATACCCGGTACTACTTCCTGTTGCCATTTCCTTCATAGGATTATTTTAATTTTATATTATTTTTGGTAGTTAAAATTTTTATGTCTTTTAAAATTAACCCTGGGTTTTCTTACAATCTAACACAATTATTTGAAACAATATAATATTAACTTGGGTATAACAAATTGTGGTTCATACACTATAAATTACAATAAATAAATAAAATTACAAAAATCAATTAGTATTATTACATACTACTTCCATAGTTTTATCCTATCCAAAACATACAGCACAGTTTAGTAATACATTAATTTCACTTTGGTTTTTCACCTCAATGGGTACACTAGAACTCACTTCGCACTATATACCACTCGAATTGTTTATTATGTTGAGTGATATAATTAAATTTTGAGCGAGCTTTAGTTTTACCCATTTCTGACTTTTATTCTCATGATTTACTTTATTGGGACCGGGTTATGTACCGTTACATAAAGCCCCCCCACTAGAACAAATTTATTTTAGTTCAACTCGTTGATAGAAATAAATTGTTGATTGGTTCAAGTCTCCTAATGGTCTTGACTTTGTTTTCATAATAGTGTTTTATTTCTGACTGATTATACACTCTGGTAATTCACACTGGTGGTAATTGCTATTTTCTTACTTTACTCTCTCTCTCTTGGAGGCAAATTCATCAATTATTTCTCGGGGTTAGTGGTATTTCCACATTTTATTTGATAAGGACTGGTCACACTAATCATATTAAAATTGTTTCAACACTCATTTCTATTTGCTTCTATAAATTCGCTTTATCAATTAAGCTTCGGTCTGCTATCTTCCTTCTATTTTCTTCATTTATACTTCTGGAATCTAATATCACTCCTTTCAGCTATTTTATAATTATTATCCCTTAAATATTCAATTTCCCTAACATTTTTCCCTATCTTGTGCGGTGGTTCGTCGGGTGGCCACTCTGGGTCCATACACCGCTGTCCATCCTTACACCTTCTGAGACCAGGGGAACATCATTCCTGCTCATAAAAATTATTGCCGGAACATTTCTACGGTCAATACATAAAAATAAAAAAATTATAACTAGTAGTCAATTAGCGACTAGTACCAAACACTTTTGGGATTCTTCATACTGTAGCTGTTTGTATTTATTTATATATTTCTTCTTCTCCTTGATTCCTTCTTCTTTTCCATTAATTAATAGCATATAACATTATTGATAGGCCTTATGTTAAAATTCTTTTGACTTTACTTCTTGTCACATATTTCTCCGTATCATTTCTTCTTATAAAATCTTCAATTCCGAGAAATTCTAATCATTGTATTAATTATCATCCTCCTTCAGTTTCATTGGCGTCATTAAATTATTTTTTATTCTTCTTATCTGAGCACATTACCATTAATTGTTTTTTTTTTCATTTAATTTTTCTTCTGTTTGTTACCATTAAAATATTACTTTTCCTATTATTTCATTTTCAATCAGTTCTTTATAAATATTATTTAATCATCTGTTCTCTTTTCCTTGGTGGTTTGTTGTTTGTTAAATTATATGGTTTCAAAATAACTTGAGTAAGATGTCCTTACGAGCTTTTAGAATTTTGGGGTTTTAGTCTTTTCATTTTAAATTATATTGTTCAAAATAAGTTGAGTAAGTTGTCCTTACATGCTTTTAGAATTTTGGGGTTTTATTCTCTTCATTTTAAATTATATTGTTCGAAATAAGTTGAGTAAGTTGTCCTTACATGCTTTTAGAATTTTGGGGTTTTTATCTACAATGGGTTGCTTGGTCCTGTATCCATAAAATCCGTCCCTTTTTTCTGGTTTGTTTGGAGTCTGTTTAACCGTGGTCCATTATTTCAGGTACTCCATGTTCTCGGATTGCTGGGGTGTTCGTAATTAATTCTCTCCTTGATAATCTTCTTACCATCCGGCTCTCCCACTTTGCTGCTATGAAACTTTCACTTAAGTGCCGGTCTTCCGTCATAATTTGTTCCTTTTTAACTAATAAGTATTGTACCTCCTCTAACATAACATAGTTGCTCATTTTTAATCTCATTTCATTCCCTTTTACCTCTGGATTATTTGCCCAATATTTGCATGTTGTCTTCCGTCTTGAAGATACGGCTAATATTTTCTGATGCACTTCAATCATCGACACATTTAACTGGGATGTAAACTTAATTAACTCCCTCTGTTCGTTAATTGGAAGGTTGAATACATTAATTAATCCACCTGTAATCATCTCCCATTCTTCCTTGGTATTTATTATTTTCTTTCTACTTGTTTTTATTATTTCCTTGGTCTTCTTTTCCACGGTTTGAACATCCTTTTTGTTGTGGCTATTTTTATTTTCAGATGGCATTACACCTTGGTATTCTGTTATTTCTATTTCCTTCCTCCTCTCTTCTGTATTCGGACTTACTTTAATACCTTCTGAAGTGCTGTCCAATGTTTCATCCAAATTATTGGAACTATGGTCCATTTGTTTATTTGTCTCCTCTTTGTATGTATCTGCTTTTTGGATACGCGTATTAACATTTTCAAACTTCTCTCCGAAAGTTTTCCATATCTCCTTATTGACATTCTACATTTTACACTCAAATTGTTTTAAATTCCTATTATTCTCTTCAAATTTTGCATTCATCTCTTCTCTTTGTCCTTCAACAGTTTCTTTCAGTTCATTATATTGTTCATTCATGGTTTGTTTGATATTTCCATGAATGGTTTCTATTTTTTCATTTAGTTGTTTGACTAAATTTTCCTGAATGCTATCTATTTTCTCATTGGTCTGTCTATTTTGTTCCTCCTGTTTCTTAAAATTCTCCTTATTTTCCTCATTGGTTTGTCTATTTTGTTCCTCCTGTTTCTTAAAATTCTCCTTATTTTGTTCATTCTGTTCCTTCAAAGTTTCCTCCTGTTTCCTAAATTTTTCGTCTATTTTATCAATGTTTGTTTATTGCTTTCCATAATAATTCTCAACATCTCCTGCATGCTCATATCTTCTTTTTGGGTGGATTTATCTGGTTGGTCCCCTTGGGCATCCTCTTCCACTATTTCCTTTTCCGTATCCATAACTACTTCGGTTTCTTCTATATCACCTGTCTGTTGGTCCAGTTCACTGTCCGTGACTAACTCTATTTCTTGTTCCTGTCCACCTTCTTCAATCTCCTTTTCTTCTGCCCTCTTCTTCGATTTTCCTCGGGTATTAGGCATTTCTTGTTTTCTCATAACTGCCAACAATAATTAGATTTTTTGATATATATTTTATATTAAATATCAAAATTCTTTTCTAATTACCGCCCCACGTTGGGTGCCAATTTGTAACGTAAAATGAGCAGTCGCTATTTTTCAAGCCCCGCGATGGAAGCCAATTTGTAACATCCTTCTTAGGCATCCTCGTTTTCGTTTAAGCCCCACGTTGGAGTCGTCAATTTGTAACGTCCTGCTTTTTTGATGAGGTCTTAGCGAAACGTACACCTTTAGTCAAGCCCCAAATGTTGGGTTCGCCAATTTGTAACGTCCTGCTTTATTAGAGAGGCACTTTACCACTTACGAGTATATTGCAATTACAAGATTTGTTAATTCCGCCCCACAGTTGTACGCCAATTCTGTAAAGTGCGGCTAAATGTGAGGTGTGCACTTGCGAAAGTGTTATTATATGCCTCACGCAGTATGCGTCACTTTTGAATTATACTAACTGACGTTTTTTAAAAGGTATAAATAAAGGATTTTGTTTATCTTGTTTTACTCAATCTAAAAGAAATCGAGAGTGTGTGATTTGGGGTCAAGGAGGTAATCTGTTCAGCCTTATGCAGAAGAGAGAGTAAGTATCATTATTGCCCCTCAGTTGTGACGATTTCTTCTGTATGTTGTACTGAAATTTTCATTAACTACCCACTACAATAAATTATAACACGTTATAATTCAATATTAATTTTCAATAATATTGCTTTATTGATTATTGACTTTTGTCTCCTGCCCCCAAAATATAGGTATCACAATTAATCTTATTTGAAAAAAAAACATCATCTCGACTTTACCGAGTAAACATAGATCTGTCTAAGGAACAAAACATATATGTTGTTATTTACCCAATATTACGCTATAATAAAAAACATCAGTTATTACATAATTCTTAGTAATTCCCCAGGGTTCAGGGTGAATTCTTTGTGTTATGAGAGTGTCAGAAATGGATAATTGCTACGCTTTACAAATATCAAAAAATTAATAAATAATTTTGTTTATTTTTCAAATATTACGTAGTTTCCGGAATTGCCGTAAGAGAGCAGCATGTATTTGTTTACTTTGAAAGAAACATATGATAAAATGAATATTTTTTGTTCTATTTCACTGTTAAAAAACGAGTTTTCTTCTGGACTTATTACGAAAAAATGTTTATATTACCTCGCTCCGTGTTGTCCTTACTGGATTGAAGTTTTATTCTGTGATGAGGTACGTCTTGCGTTATTATTTCCTTTTCGTTTGGAGTATTTTCTAGTTGTCTACTGGAAGTAGGCCGAACTATATTGGATCCTCAGAATGTTTTCATCCACTGGTTTTTAATGTATATCACCATTTAATTTGGATTCCTCAGGTATAATTAGTTAGTATTCACTTTGTTTATTACTCTTGCGTGAATTTCGCCTCCTCCAACGTCCAAAAAAGGTTATTTTTTATAATTTTTGTCGCATCATTTCTTCAACTCTCCGGTTTAGTTCAAAATTTTTTATATCTTATTAACAATACTTGTTATTTTTCATCACTCTTAGTAACACATAGTATTTTTATTATGTAGGCAGTTTGTGATTATTATAAATTTATATTTTATTTATGGAAAAATAATTCCCTTCCATTCCGGTTTCTTTACTAATTTAATTTACATAATATGTTTTGGTTAATTTTTTTTTTATGACATTGTATATAAATATTTTATCATTTTATTATCATTAAATAAATTTATATATTATTTATTTAGTCTCGAATAGTGTTCATACCCGGTACTACTTCCTGTTGCCATTTCCTTCATAGGATTATTTTAATTTTATATTATTTTTGGTAGTTAAAATTTTTATGTCTTTTAAAATTAACCCTGGGTTTTCTTACAATCTAACACAATTATTTGAAACAATATAATATTAACTTGGGTATAACAAATTGTGGTTCATACACTATAAATTACAATAAATAAATAAAATTACAAAAATCAATTAGTATTATTACATACTACTTCCATAGTTTTATCCTATCCAAAACATACAGCACAGTTTAGTAATACATTAATTTCACTTTGGTTTTTCACCTCAATGGGTACACTAGAACTCACTTCGCACTATATACCACTCGAATTGTTTATTATGTTGAGTGATATAATTAAATTTTGAGCGAGCTTTAGTTTTACCCATTTCTGACTTTTATTCTCATGATTTACTTTATTGGGACCGGGTTATGTACCGTTACATAAAGCCCCCCCACTAGAACAAATTTATTTTAGTTCAACTCGTTGATAGAAATAAATTGTTGATTGGTTCAAGTCTCCTAATGGTCTTGACTTTGTTTTCATAATAGTGTTTTATTTCTGACTGATTATACACTCTGGTAATTCACACTGGTGGTAATTGCTATTTTCTTACTTTACTCTCTCTCTCTTGGAGGCAAATTCATCAATTATTTCTCGGGGTTAGTGGTATTTCCACATTTTATTTGATAAGGACTGGTCACACTAATCATATTAAAATTGTTTCAACACTCATTTCTATTTGCTTCTATAAATTCGCTTTATCAATTAAGCTTCGGTCTGCTATCTTCCTTCTATTTTCTTCATTTATACTTCTGGAATCTAATATCACTCCTTTCAGCTATTTTATAATTATTATCCCTTAAATATTCAATTTCCCTAACATTTTTCCCTATCTTGTGCGGTGGTTCGTCGGGTGGCCACTCTGGGTCCATACACCGCTGTCCATCCTTACACCTTCTGAGACCAGGGGAACATCATTCCTGCTCATAAAAATTATTGCCGGAACATTTCTACGGTCAATACATAAAAATAAAAAAATTATAACTAGTAGTCAATTAGCGACTAGTACCAAACACTTTTGGGATTCTTCATACTGTAGCTGTTTGTATTTATTTATATATTTCTTCTTCTCCTTGATTCCTTCTTCTTTTCCATTAATTAATAGCATATAACATTATTGATAGGCCTTATGTTAAAATTCTTTTGACTTTACTTCTTGTCACATATTTCTCCGTATCATTTCTTCTTATAAAATCTTCAATTCCGAGAAATTCTAATCATTGTATTAATTATCATCCTCCTTCAGTTTCATTGGCGTCATTAAATTATTTTTTATTCTTCTTATCTGAGCACATTACCATTAATTGTTTTTTTTTTCATTTAATTTTTCTTCTGTTTGTTACCATTAAAATATTACTTTTCCTATTATTTCATTTTCAATCAGTTCTTTATAAATATTATTTAATCATCTGTTCTCTTTTCCTTGGTGGTTTGTTGTTTGTTAAATTATATGGTTTCAAAATAACTTGAGTAAGATGTCCTTACGAGCTTTTAGAATTTTGGGGTTTTAGTCTTTTCATTTTAAATTATATTGTTCAAAATAAGTTGAGTAAGTTGTCCTTACATGCTTTTAGAATTTTGGGGTTTTATTCTCTTCATTTTAAATTATATTGTTCGAAATAAGTTGAGTAAGTTGTCCTTACATGCTTTTAGAATTTTGGGGTTTTTATCTACAATGGGTTGCTTGGTCCTGTATCCATAAAATCCGTCCCTTTTTTCTGGTTTGTTTGGAGTCTGTTTAACCGTGGTCCATTATTTCAGGTACTCCATGTTCTCGGATTGCTGGGGTGTTCGTAATTAATTCTCTCCTTGATAATCTTCTTACCATCCGGCTCTCCCACTTTGCTGCTATGAAACTTTCACTTAAGTGCCGGTCTTCCGTCATAATTTGTTCCTTTTTAACTAATAAGTATTGTACCTCCTCTAACATAACATAGTTGCTCATTTTTAATCTCATTTCATTCCCTTTTACCTCTGGATTATTTGCCCAATATTTGCATGTTGTCTTCCGTCTTGAAGATACGGCTAATATTTTCTGATGCACTTCAATCATCGACACATTTAACTGGGATGTAAACTTAATTAACTCCCTCTGTTCGTTAATTGGAAGGTTGAATACATTAATTAATCCACCTGTAATCATCTCCCATTCTTCCTTGGTATTTATTATTTTCTTTCTACTTGTTTTTATTATTTCCTTGGTCTTCTTTTCCACGGTTTGAACATCCTTTTTGTTGTGGCTATTTTTATTTTCAGATGGCATTACACCTTGGTATTCTGTTATTTCTATTTCCTTCCTCCTCTCTTCTGTATTCGGACTTACTTTAATACCTTCTGAAGTGCTGTCCAATGTTTCATCCAAATTATTGGAACTATGGTCCATTTGTTTATTTGTCTCCTCTTTGTATGTATCTGCTTTTTGGATACGCGTATTAACATTTTCAAACTTCTCTCCGAAAGTTTTCCATATCTCCTTATTGACATTCTACATTTTACACTCAAATTGTTTTAAATTCCTATTATTCTCTTCAAATTTTGCATTCATCTCTTCTCTTTGTCCTTCAACAGTTTCTTTCAGTTCATTATATTGTTCATTCATGGTTTGTTTGATATTTCCATGAATGGTTTCTATTTTTTCATTTAGTTGTTTGACTAAATTTTCCTGAATGCTATCTATTTTCTCATTGGTCTGTCTATTTTGTTCCTCCTGTTTCTTAAAATTCTCCTTATTTTCCTCATTGGTTTGTCTATTTTGTTCCTCCTGTTTCTTAAAATTCTCCTTATTTTGTTCATTCTGTTCCTTCAAAGTTTCCTCCTGTTTCCTAAATTTTTCGTCTATTTTATCAATGTTTGTTTATTGCTTTCCATAATAATTCTCAACATCTCCTGCATGCTCATATCTTCTTTTTGGGTGGATTTATCTGGTTGGTCCCCTTGGGCATCCTCTTCCACTATTTCCTTTTCCGTATCCATAACTACTTCGGTTTCTTCTATATCACCTGTCTGTTGGTCCAGTTCACTGTCCGTGACTAACTCTATTTCTTGTTCCTGTCCACCTTCTTCAATCTCCTTTTCTTCTGCCCTCTTCTTCGATTTTCCTCGGGTATTAGGCATTTCTTGTTTTCTCATAACTGCCAACAATAATTAGATTTTTTGATATATATTTTATATTAAATATCAAAATTCTTTTCTAATTACCGCCCCACGTTGGGCGCCAATTTGTAACGTAAAATGAGCAGTCGCTATTTTTCAAGCCCCGCGATGGAAGCCAATTTGTAACATCCTTCTTAGGCATCCTCGTTTTCGTTTAAGCCCCACGTTGGAGTCGTCAATTTGTAACGTCCTGCTTTTTTGATGAGGTCTTAGCGAAACGTACACCTTTAGTCAAGCCCCAAATGTTGGGTTCGCCAATTTGTAACGTCCTGCTTTATTAGAGAGGCACTTTACCACTTACGAGTATATTGCAATTACAAGATTTGTTAATTCCGCCCCACAGTTGTACGCCAATTCTGTAAAGTGCGGCTAAATGTGAGGTGTGCACTTGCGAAAGTGTTATTATATGCCTCACGCAGTATGCGTCACTTTTGAATTATACTAACTGACGTTTTTTAAAAGGTATAAATAAAGGATTTTGTTTATCTTGTTTTACTCAATCTAAAAGAAATCGAGAGTGTGTGATTTGGGGTCAAGGAGGTAATCTGTTCAGCCTTATGCAGAAGAGAGAGTAAGTATCATTATTGCCCCTCAGTTGTGACGATTTCTTCTGTATGTTGTACTGAAATTTTCATTAACTACCCACTACAATAAATTATAACACGTTATAATTCAATATTAATTTTCAATAATATTGCTTTATTGATTATTGACTTTTGTCTCCTGCCCCCAAAATATAGGTATCACAATTAATCTTATTTGAAAAAAAAACATCATCTCGACTTTACCGAGTAAACATAGATCTGTCTAAGGAACAAAACATATATGTTGTTATTTACCCAATATTACGCTATAATAAAAAACATCAGTTATTACATAATTCTTAGTAATTCCCCAGGGTTCAGGGTGAATTCTTTGTGTTATGAGAGTGTCAGAAATGGATAATTGCTACGCTTTACAAATATCAAAAAATTAATAAATAATTTTGTTTATTTTTCAAATATTACGTAGTTTCCGGAATTGCCGTAAGAGAGCAGCATGTATTTGTTTACTTTGAAAGAAACATATGATAAAATGAATATTTTTTGTTCTATTTCACTGTTAAAAAACGAGTTTTCTTCTGGACTTATTACGAAAAAATGTTTATATTACCTCGCTCCGTGTTGTCCTTACTGGATTGAAGTTTTATTCTGTGATGAGGTACGTCTTGCGTTATTATTTCCTTTTCGTTTGGAGTATTTTCTAGTTGTCTACTGGAAGTAGGCCGAACTATATTGGATCCTCAGAATGTTTTCATCCACTGGTTTTTAATGTATATCACCATTTAATTTGGATTCCTCAGGTATAATTAGTTAGTATTCACTTTGTTTATTACTCTTGCGTGAATTTCGCCTCCTCCAACGTCCAAAAAAGGTTTTTTTTTATAATTTTTGTCGCATCGTTTCTTCAACTCTCCGGTTTAGTTCAAAATTTTTTATATCTTATTAACAATACTTGTTATTTTTCATCACTCTTAGTAACACATAGTATTTTTATTATGTAGGCAGTTTGTGATTATTATAAATTTATATTTTATTTATGGAAAAATAATTCCCTTCCATTCCGGTTTCTTTACTAATTTAATTTACATAATATGTTTTGGTTAATTTTTTTTTTATGACATTGTATATAAATATTTTATCATTTTATTATCATTAAATAAATTTATATATTATTTATTTAGTCTCGAATAGTGTTCATACCCAGTACTACTTCCTGTTGCCATTTCCTTCATAGGATTATTTTAATTTTATATTATTTTTGGTAGTTAAAATTTTTATGTCTTTTAAAATTAACCCTGGGTTTTCTTACAATCTAACACAATTATTTGAAACAATATATTAACTTGGGTATAACAAATTGTGGTTCATACACTATAAATTACAATAAATAAATAAAATTACAAAAATCAATTAGTATTATTACATACTACTTCCATAGTTTTATCCTATCCAAAACATACAGCACAGTTTAGTAATACATTAATTTCACTTTGGTTTTTCACCTCAATGGGTACACTAGAACTCACTTCGCACTATATACCACTCGAATTGTTTATTATGTTGAGTGATATAATTAAATTTTGAGCGAGCTTTAGTTTTACCCATTTCTGACTTTTATTCTCATGATTTACTTTATTGGGACCGGGTTATGTACCGTTACATAAAGCCCCCCCACTAGAACAAATTTATTTTAGTTCAACTCGTTGATAGAAATAAATTGTTGATTGGTTCAAGTCTCCTAATGGTCTTGACTTTGTTTTCATAATAGTGTTTTATTTCTGACTGATTATACACTCTGGTAATTCACACTGGTGGTAATTGCTATTTTCTTACTTTACTCTCTCTCTCTTGGAGGCAAATTCATCAATTATTTCTCGGGGTTAGTGGTATTTCCACATTTTATTTGATAAGGACTGGTCACATTAATCATATTAAAATTGTTTCAACACTCATTTCTATTTGCTTCTATAAATTCGCTTTATCAATTAAGCTTCGGTCTGCTATCTTCCTTCTATTTTCTTCATTTATACTTCTGGAATCTAATATCACTCCTTTCAGCTATTTTATAATTATTATCCCTTAAATATTCAATTTCCCTAACATTTTTCCCTATCTTGTGCGGTGGTTCCAGTCGGGTGGCCACTCTGGGTCCATACACCGCTGTCCATCCTTACACCTTCTGAGACCAGGGGAACATCATTCCTGCTCATAAAAATTATTGCCGGAACATTTCTACGGTCAATACATAAAAATAAAAAAATTATAACTAGTAGTCAATTAGCGACTAGTACCAAACACTTTTGGGATTCTTCATACTGTAGCTGTTTGTATTTATTTATATATTTCTTCTTCTCCTTGATTCCTTCTTCTTTTCCATTAATTAATAGCATATAACATTATTGATAGGCCTTATGTTAAAATTCTTTTGACTTTACTTCTTGTGACATATTTCTCCGTATCATTTCTTCTTATAAAATCTTCAATTCCGAGAAATTCTAATCATTGTATTAATTATCATCCTCCTTCAGTTTCATTGGCGTCATTAAATTATTTTTTATTCTTCTTATCTGAGCACATTACCATTAATTGTTTTTTTTTTCATTTAATTTTTCTTCTGTTTGTTACCATTAAAATATTACTTTTCCTATTATTTCATTTTCAATCAGTTCTTTATAAATATTATTTAATCATCTGTTCTCTTTTCCTTGGTGGTTTGTTGTTTGTTAAATTATATGGTTTCAAAATAACTTGAGTAAGATGTCCTTACGAGCTTTTAGAATTTTGGGGTTTTAGTCTTTTCATTTTAAATTATATTGTTCGAAATAAGTTGAGTAAGTTGTCCTTACATGCTTTTAGAATTTTGGGGTTTTATTCTCTTCATTTTAAATTATATTGTTCGAAATAAGTTGAGTAAGTTGTCCTTACATGCTTTTAGAATTTTGGGGTTTTTACACCCCCAATGGGTTGCTTGGTCCTGTATCCATAAAATCCGTCCCTTTTTTCTGGTTTGTTTGGAGTCTGTTTAACCGTGGTCCATTATTTCAGGTACTCCATGTTCTCGGATTGCTGGGGTGTTCGTAATTAATTCTCTCCTTGATAATCTTCTTACCATCCGGCTCTCCCACTTTGCTGCTATGAAACTTTCACTTAAGTGCCGGTCTTCCGTCATAATTTGTTCCTTTTTAACTAATAAGTATTGTACCTCCTCTAACATAACATAGTTGCTCATTTTTAATCTCATTTCATTCCCTTTTACCTCTGGATTATTTGCCCAATATTTGCATGTTGTCTTCCGTCTTGAAGATACGGCTAATATTTTCTGATGCACTTCAATCATCGACACATTTAACTGGGATGTAAACTTAATTAACTCCCTCTGTTCGTTAATTGGAAGGTTGAATACATTAATTAATCCACCTGTAATCATCTCCCATTCTTCCTTGGTATTTATTATTTTCTTTCTACTTGTTTTTATTATTTCCTTGGTCTTCTTTTCCACGGTTTGAACATCCTTTTTGTTGTGGCTATTTTTATTTTCAGATGGCATTACACCTTGGTATTCTGTAATTTCTATTTCCTTCCTCCTCTCTTCTGTATTCGGACTTACTTTAATACCTTCTGAAGTGCTGTCCAATGTTTCATCCAAATTATTGGAACTATGGTCCATTTGTTTATTTGTCTCCTCTTTGTATGTATCCTTTTTGGATACGCGTATTAACATTTTCAAACTTCTCTTCAAAAGTTTTCCATATCTCCTTATTGACATTCTCCATTTTACACTCAAATTGTTTTAAATTCCTATTATTCTCTTCAAATTTTGCATTCATCTCTTCTCTTTGTCCTTCAACAGTTTCTTTCAGTTCATTATATTGTTCATTCATGGTTTGTTTGATATTTCCATGAATGGTTTCTATTTTTTCATTTAGTTGTTTGACTAAATTTTCCTGAATGCTATCTATTTTCTCATTGGTCTGTCTATTTTGTTCCTCCTGTTTCTTAAAATTCTCCTTATTTTCCTCATTGGTTTGTCTATTTTATTCCTCCTGTTTCTTAAAATTCTCCTTATTTTGTTCATTCTGTTCCTTCAAAGTTTCCTCCTGTTTCCTAAATTTTTCGTCTATTTTATCATTGGTTTGTTTATTGCTTTCCATAATAATTCTCAACATCTCCTGCATGCTCATATCTTCTTTTTGGGTGGATTTATCTGGTTGGTCCCCTTGGGCATCCTCTTCCACTATTTCCTTTTCCGTATCCATAACTACTTCGGTTTCTTCTATATCACCTGTCTGTTGGTCCAGTTCACTGTCCGTGACTAACTCTATTTCTTGTTCCTGTCCACCTTCTTCAATCTCCTTTTCTTCTGCCCTCTTCTTCGATTTTCCTCGGGTATTAGGCATTTCTTGTTTTCTCATAACTGCCAACAATAATTAGATTTTTTGATATATATTTTATATTAAATATCAAAATTCTTTTCTAATTACCGCCCCACGTTGGGCGCCAATATGTAACGTAAAATGAGCAGTCGCTATTTTTCAAGCCCCGCGATGGAAGCCAATTTGTAACGTCCTTCTTAGGCATCCTCGTTTTCGTTTAAGCCCCACGTTGGAGTCGTCAATTTGTAACGTCCTGCTTTTTTGATGAGGTCTTAGCGAAACGTACACCTTTAGTCAAGCCCCAAATGTTAGGTTCGCCAATTTGTAACGTCCTGCTTTATTAGAGAGGCACTTTACCACTTACGAGTATATTGCAATTACAAGCTTTGTTAATTCCGCCCCACAGTTGTACGCCAATTCTGTAAAGTGCGGCTTAATGTGAGGTGTGCACTTGCGAAAGTGTTATTATATGCCTCACGCAGTATGCGTCACTTTTGAATTATACTAACTGACGTTTTTTAAAAGGTATAAATAAAGGATTTTGTTTATCTTGTTTTACTCAATCTAAAAGAAATCGAGAGTGTGTGATTTGGGGTCAAGGAGGTAATCTGTTCAGCCTTATGCAGAAGAGAGAGTAAGTATCATTATTGCCCCTCAGTTGTGACGATTTCTTCTGTATGTTGTACTGAAATTTTCATTAACTACCCACTACAATAAATTATAACACGTTATAATTCAATATTAATTTTCAATAATATTGCTTTATTGATTATTGACTTTTGTCTCCTGCCCCCAAAATATAGGTATCACAATTAATCTTATTTGAAAAAAAAACATCATCTCGACTTTACCGAGTAAACATAGATCTGTCTAAGGAACAAAACATATATGTTGTTATTTACCCAATATTACGCTATAATAAAAAACATCAGTTATTACATAATTCTTAGTAATTCCCCAGGGTTCAGGGTGAATTCTTTGTGTTATGAGAGTGTCAGAAATGGATAATTGCTACGCTTTACAAATATCAAAAAATTAATAAATAATTTTGTTTATTTTTCAAATATTACGTAGTTTCCGGAATTGCCGTAAGAGAGCAGCATGTATTTGTTTACTTTGAAAGAAACATATGATAAAATGAATATTTTTTGTTCTATTTCACTGTTAAAAAACGAGTTTTCTTCTGGACTTATTACGAAAAAATGTTTATATTACCTCGCTCCGTGTTGTCCTTACTGGATTGAAGTTTTATTCTGTGATGAGGTACGTCTTGCGTTATTATTTCCTTTTCGTTTGGAGTATTTTCTAGTTGTCTACTGGAAGTAGGCCGAACTATATTGGATCCTCAGAATGTTTTCATCCACTGGTTTTTAATGTATATCACCATTTAATTTGGATTCCTCAGGTATAATTAGTTAGTATTCACTTTGTTTATTACTCTTGCGTGAATTTCGCCTCCTCCAACGTCCAAAAAGGTTTTTTTTTTATAATTTTTGTCGCATCGTTTCTTCAACTCTCCGGTTTAGTTCAAAATTTTTTATATCTTATTAACAATACTTGTTATTTTTCATCACTCTTAGTAACACATAGTATTTTTATTATGTAGGCAGTTTGTGATTATTATAAATTTATATTTTATTTATGGAAAAATAATTCCCTTCCATTCCGGTTTCTTTACTAATTTAATTTACATAATATGTTTTGGTTAATTTTTTTTTTATGACATTGTATATAAATATTTTATCATTTTATTATCATTAAATAAATTTATATATTATTTATTTAGTCTCGAATAGTGTTCATACCCAGTACTACTTCCTGTTGCCATTTCCTTCATAGGATTATTTTAATTTTATATTATTTTTGGTAGTTAAAATTTTTATGTCTTTTAAAATTAACCCTGGGTTTTCTTACAATCTAACACAATTATTTGAAACAATATATTAACTTGGGTATAACAAATTGTGGTTCATACACTATAAATTACAATAAATAAATAAAATTACAAAAATCAATTAGTATTATTACATACTACTTCCATAGTTTTATCCTATCCAAAACATACAGCACAGTTTAGTAATACATTAATTTCACTTTGGTTTTTCACCTCAATGGGTACACTAGAACTCACTTCGCACTATATACCACTCGAATTGTTTATTATGTTGAGTGATATAATTAAATTTTGAGCGAGCTTTAGTTTTACCCATTTCTGACTTTTATTCTCATGATTTACTTTATTGGGACCGGGTTATGTACCGTTACATAAAGCCCCCCCACTAGAACAAATTTATTTTAGTTCAACTCGTTGATAGAAATAAATTGTTGATTGGTTCAAGTCTCCTAATGGTCTTGACTTTGTTTTCATAATAGTGTTTTATTTCTGACTGATTATACACTCTGGTAATTCACACTGGTGGTAATTGCTATTTTCTTACTTTACTCTCTCTCTCTTGGAGGCAAATTCATCAATTATTTCTCGGGGTTAGTGGTATTTCCACATTTTATTTGATAAGGACTGGTCACATTAATCATATTAAAATTGTTTCAACACTCATTTCTATTTGCTTCTATAAATTCGCTTTATCAATTAAGCTTCGGTCTGCTATCTTCCTTCTATTTTCTTCATTTATACTTCTGGAATCTAATATCACTCCTTTCAGCTATTTTATAATTATTATCCCTTAAATATTCAATTTCCCTAACATTTTTCCCTATCTTGTGCGGTGGTTCCAGTCGGGTGGCCACTCTGGGTCCATACACCGCTGTCCATCCTTACACCTTCTGAGACCAGGGGAACATCATTCCTGCTCATAAAAATTATTGCCGGAACATTTCTACGGTCAATACATAAAAATAAAAAAATTATAACTAGTAGTCAATTAGCGACTAGTACCAAACACTTTTGGGATTCTTCATACTGTAGCTGTTTGTATTTATTTATATATTTCTTCTTCTCCTTGATTCCTTCTTCTTTTCCATTAATTAATAGCATATAACATTATTGATAGGCCTTATGTTAAAATTCTTTTGACTTTACTTCTTGTGACATATTTCTCCGTATCATTTCTTCTTATAAAATCTTCAATTCCGAGAAATTCTAATCATTGTATTAATTATCATCCTCCTTCAGTTTCATTGGCGTCATTAAATTATTTTTTATTCTTCTTATCTGAGCACATTACCATTAATTGTTTTTTTTTTCATTTAATTTTTCTTCTGTTTGTTACCATTAAAATATTACTTTTCCTATTATTTCATTTTCAATCAGTTCTTTATAAATATTATTTAATCATCTGTTCTCTTTTCCTTGGTGGTTTGTTGTTTGTTAAATTATATGGTTTCAAAATAACTTGAGTAAGATGTCCTTACGAGCTTTTAGAATTTTGGGGTTTTAGTCTTTTCATTTTAAATTATATTGTTCGAAATAAGTTGAGTAAGTTGTCCTTACATGCTTTTAGAATTTTGGGGTTTTATTCTCTTCATTTTAAATTATATTGTTCGAAATAAGTTGAGTAAGTTGTCCTTACATGCTTTTAGAATTTTGGGGTTTTTACACCCCCAATGGGTTGCTTGGTCCTGTATCCATAAAATCCGTCCCTTTTTTCTGGTTTGTTTGGAGTCTGTTTAACCGTGGTCCATTATTTCAGGTACTCCATGTTCTCGGATTGCTGGGGTGTTCGTAATTAATTCTCTCCTTGATAATCTTCTTACCATCCGGCTCTCCCACTTTGCTGCTATGAAACTTTCACTTAAGTGCCGGTCTTCCGTCATAATTTGTTCCTTTTTAACTAATAAGTATTGTACCTCCTCTAACATAACATAGTTGCTCATTTTTAATCTCATTTCATTCCCTTTTACCTCTGGATTATTTGCCCAATATTTGCATGTTGTCTTCCGTCTTGAAGATACGGCTAATATTTTCTGATGCACTTCAATCATCGACACATTTAACTGGGATGTAAACTTAATTAACTCCCTCTGTTCGTTAATTGGAAGGTTGAATACATTAATTAATCCACCTGTAATCATCTCCCATTCTTCCTTGGTATTTATTATTTTCTTTCTACTTGTTTTTATTATTTCCTTGGTCTTCTTTTCCACGGTTTGAACATCCTTTTTGTTGTGGCTATTTTTATTTTCAGATGGCATTACACCTTGGTATTCTGTAATTTCTATTTCCTTCCTCCTCTCTTCTGTATTCGGACTTACTTTAATACCTTCTGAAGTGCTGTCCAATGTTTCATCCAAATTATTGGAACTATGGTCCATTTGTTTATTTGTCTCCTCTTTGTATGTATCCTTTTTGGATACGCGTATTAACATTTTCAAACTTCTCTTCAAAAGTTTTCCATATCTCCTTATTGACATTCTCCATTTTACACTCAAATTGTTTTAAATTCCTATTATTCTCTTCAAATTTTGCATTCATCTCTTCTCTTTGTCCTTCAACAGTTTCTTTCAGTTCATTATATTGTTCATTCATGGTTTGTTTGATATTTCCATGAATGGTTTCTATTTTTTCATTTAGTTGTTTGACTAAATTTTCCTGAATGCTATCTATTTTCTCATTGGTCTGTCTATTTTGTTCCTCCTGTTTCTTAAAATTCTCCTTATTTTCCTCATTGGTTTGTCTATTTTATTCCTCCTGTTTCTTAAAATTCTCCTTATTTTGTTCATTCTGTTCCTTCAAAGTTTCCTCCTGTTTCCTAAATTTTTCGTCTATTTTATCATTGGTTTGTTTATTGCTTTCCATAATAATTCTCAACATCTCCTGCATGCTCATATCTTCTTTTTGGGTGGATTTATCTGGTTGGTCCCCTTGGGCATCCTCTTCCACTATTTCCTTTTCCGTATCCATAACTACTTCGGTTTCTTCTATATCACCTGTCTGTTGGTCCAGTTCACTGTCCGTGACTAACTCTATTTCTTGTTCCTGTCCACCTTCTTCAATCTCCTTTTCTTCTGCCCTCTTCTTCGATTTTCCTCGGGTATTAGGCATTTCTTGTTTTCTCATAACTGCCAACAATAATTAGATTTTTTGATATATATTTTATATTAAATATCAAAATTCTTTTCTAATTACCGCCCCACGTTGGGCGCCAATATGTAACGTAAAATGAGCAGTCGCTATTTTTCAAGCCCCGCGATGGAAGCCAATTTGTAACGTCCTTCTTAGGCATCCTCGTTTTCGTTTAAGCCCCACGTTGGAGTCGTCAATTTGTAACGTCCTGCTTTTTTGATGAGGTCTTAGCGAAACGTACACCTTTAGTCAAGCCCCAAATGTTAGGTTCGCCAATTTGTAACGTCCTGCTTTATTAGAGAGGCACTTTACCACTTACGAGTATATTGCAATTACAAGCTTTGTTAATTCCGCCCCACAGTTGTACGCCAATTCTGTAAAGTGCGGCTTAATGTGAGGTGTGCACTTGCGAAAGTGTTATTATATGCCTCACGCAGTATGCGTCACTTTTGAATTATACTAACTGACGTTTTTTAAAAGGTATAAATAAAGGATTTTGTTTATCTTGTTTTACTCAATCTAAAAGAAATCGAGAGTGTGTGATTTGGGGTCAAGGAGGTAATCTGTTCAGCCTTATGCAGAAGAGAGAGTAAGTATCATTATTGCCCCTCAGTTGTGACGATTTCTTCTGTATGTTGTACTGAAATTTTCATTAACTACCCACTACAATAAATTATAACACGTTATAATTCAATATTAATTTTCAATAATATTGCTTTATTGATTATTGACTTTTGTCTCCTGCCCCCAAAATATAGGTATCACAATTAATCTTATTTGAAAAAAAAACATCATCTCGACTTTACCGAGTAAACATAGATCTGTCTAAGGAACAAAACATATATGTTGTTATTTACCCAATATTACGCTATAATAAAAAACATCAGTTATTACATAATTCTTAGTAATTCCCCAGGGTTCAGGGTGAATTCTTTGTGTTATGAGAGTGTCAGAAATGGATAATTGCTACGCTTTACAAATATCAAAAAATTAATAAATAATTTTGTTTATTTTTCAAATATTACGTAGTTTCCGGAATTGCCGTAAGAGAGCAGCATGTATTTGTTTACTTTGAAAGAAACATATGATAAAATGAATATTTTTTGTTCTATTTCACTGTTAAAAAACGAGTTTTCTTCTGGACTTATTACAAAAAAATGTTTATATTACCTCGCTCCGTGTTGTCCTTACTGGATTGAAGTTTTATTCTGTGATGAGGTACGTCTTGCGTTATTATTTCCTTTTCGTTTGGAGTATTTTCTAGTTGTCTACTGGAAGTAGGCCGAACTATATTGGATCCTCAGAATGTTTTCATCCACTGGTTTTTAATGTATATCACCATTTAATTTGGATTCCTCAGGTATAATTAGTTAGTATTCACTTTGTTTATTACTCTTGCGTGAATTTCGCCTCCTCCAACGTCCAAAAAAGGTTATTTTTTATAATTTTTGTCGCATCGTTTCTTCAACTCTCCGGTTTAGTTCAAAATTTTTTATATCTTATTAACAATACTTGTTATTTTTCATCACTCTTAGTAACACATAGTATTTTTATTATGTAGGCAGTTTGTGATTATTATAAATTTATATTTTATTTATGGAAAAATAATTCCCTTCCATTCCGGTTTCTTTACTAATTTAATTTACATAATATGTTTTGGTTAATTTTTTTTTATGACATTGTATATAAATATTTTATCATTTTATTATCATTAAATAAATTTATATATTATTTATTTAGTCTCGAATAGTGTTCATACCCGGTACTACTTCCTGTTGCCATTTCCTTCATAGGATTATTTTAATTTTATATTATTTTTGGTAGTTAAAATTTTTGTCTTTTAAAATTAACCCTGGGTTTTCTTACAATCTAACACAATTATTTGAAACAATATAATATTAACTTGGGTATAACAAATTGTGGTTCATACACTATAAATTACAATAAATAAATAAAATTACAAAAATCAATTAGTATTATTACATACTACTTCCATAGTTTTATCCTATCCAAAACATACAGCACAGTTTAGTAATACATTAATTTCACTTTGGTTTTTCACCTCAATGGGTACACTAGAACTCACTTCGCACTATATACCACTCGAATTGTTTATTATGTTGAGTGATATAATTAAATTTTGAGCGAGCTTTAGTTTTACCCATTTCTGACTTTTATTCTCATGATTTACTTTATTGGGACCGGGTTATGTACCGTTACATAAAGCCCCCTCACTAGAACAAATTTATTTTAGTTCAACTCGTTGATAGAAATAAATTGTTGATTGGTTCAAGTCTCCTAATGGTCTTGACTTTGTTTTCATAATAGTGTTTTATTTCTGACTGATTATACACTCTGGTAATTCACACTGGTGGTAATTGCTATTTTCTTACTTTACTCTCTCTCTCTTGGAGGCAAATTCATCAATTATTTCTCGGGGTTAGTGGTATTTCCACATTTTATTTGATAAGGACTGGTCACACTAATCATATTAAAATTGTTTCAACACTCATTTCTATTTGCTTCTATAAATTCGCTTTATCAATTAAGCTTCGGTCTGCTATCTTCCTTCTATTTTCTTCATTTATACTTCTGGAATCTAATATCACTCCTTTCAGCTATTTTATAATTATTATCCCTTAAATATTCAATTTCCCTAACATTTTTCCCTATCTTGTGCGGTGGTTCCAGTCGGGTGGCCACTCTGGGCCCATACACCGCTGTCCATCCTTACACCTTCTGAGACCAGGGGAACATCATTCCTGCTCATAAAAATTATTGCCGGAACATTTCTACGGTCAATACATAAAAATAAAAAAATTATAACTAGTAGTCAATTAGCGACTAGTACCAAACACTTTTGGGATTCTTCATACTGTAGCTGTTTGTATTTATTTATATATTTCTTCTTCTCCTTGATTCCTTCTTCTTTTCCATTAATTAATAGCATATAACATTATTGATAGGCCTTATGTTAAAATTCTTTTGACTTTACTTCTTGTGACATATTTCTCCGTATCATTTCTTCTTATGAAATCTTCAATTCCGAGAAATTCTAATCATTGTATTAATTATCATCCTCCTTCAGTTTCATTGGAGTCATTAAATTATTTTTTATTCTTCTTATCTGAGCACATTACCATTAATTGTTTTTTTTTCATTTAATTTTTCTTCTGTTTCTTACCATTAAAATATTACTTTTCCTATTATTTCATTTTCAATCAGTTCTTTATAAATATTATTTAATCATCTGTTCTCTTTTCCTTGGTGGTTTGTTGTTTGTTAAATTATATGGTTTCAAAATAACCTGAGTAAGATGTCCTTACGAGCTTTTAGAATTTTGGGGTTTTAGTCTTTTCATTTTAAATTATATTGTTCGAAATAAGTTGAGTAAGTTGTCCTTACATGCTTTTAGAATTTTGGGGTTTTATTCTCTTCATTTTAAATTATATTGTTCGAAATAAGTTGAGTAAGTTGTCCTTACATGCTTTTAGAATTTTGGGGTTTTTATCTACAATGGGTTGCTTGGTCCTGTATCCATAAAATCCGTCCCTTTTTTCTGGTTTGTTTGGAGTCTGTTTAACCGTGGTCCATTATTTCAGGTACTCCATGTTCTCGGATTGCTGGGGTGTTCGTAATTAATTCTCTCCTTGATAATCTTCTTACCATCCGGCTCTCCCACTTTGCTGCTATGAAACTTTCACTTAAGTGCCGGTCTTCCGTCATAATTTGTTCCTTTTTAACTAATAAGTATTGTACCTCCTCTAACATAACATAGTTGCTCATTTTTAATCTCATTTCATTCCCTTTTACCTCTGGATTATTTGCCCAATATTTGCATGTTGTCTTCCGTCTTGAAGATACGGCTAATATTTTCTGATGCACTTCAATCATCGACACATTTAACTGGGATGTAAACTTAATTAACTCCCTCTGTTCGTTAATTGGAAGGTTGAATACATTAATTAATCCACCTGTAATCATCTCCCATTCTTCCTTGGTATTTATTATTTTCTTTCTACTTGTTTTTATTATTTCCTTGGTCTTCTTTTCCACGGTTTGAACATCCTTTTTGTTGTGGCTATTTTTATTTTCAGATGGCATTACACCTTGGTATTCTGTAATTTCTATTTCCTTCCTCCTCTCTTCTGTATTCGGACTTACTTTAATACCTTCTGAAGTGCTGTCCAATGTTTCATCCAAATTATTGGAACTATGGTCCATTTGTTTATTTGTCTCCTCTTTGTATGTATCTGCTTTTTGGATACGCGTATTAACATTTTCAAACTTCTCTCCGAAAGTTTTCCATATCTCCTTATTGACATTCTCCATTTTACACTCAAATTGTTTTAAATTCCTATTATTCTCTTCAAATTTTGCATTCATCTCTTCTCTTTGTCCTTCAACAGTTTCTTTCAGTTCATTATATTGTTCATTCATGGTTTGTTTGATATTTCCATGAATGGTTTCTATTTTTTCATTTAGTTGTTTGACTAAATTTTCCTGAATGCTATCTATTTTCTCATTGGTCTGTCTATTTTGTTCCTCCTGTTTCTTAAAATTCTCCTTATTTTCCTCATTGGTTTGTCTATTTTGTTCCTCCTGTTTCTTAAAATTCTCCTTATTTTGTTCATTCTGTTCCTTCAAAGTTTCCTCCTGTTTCCTAAATTTTTCGTCTATTTTATCATTTGTTTGTTTATTGCTTTCCATAATAATTCTCAACATCTCCTGCATGCTCATATCTTCTTTTTGGGTGGATTTATCTGGTTGGTCCCCTTGGGCATCCTCTTCCACTATTTCCTTTTCCGTATCCATAACTACTTCGGTTTCTTCTATATCACCTGTCTGTTGGTCCATTTCACTGTCCGTGACTAACTCTATTTCTTGTTCCTGTCCACCTTCTTCAATCTCCTTTTCTTCTGCCCTCTTCTTCGATTTTCCTCGGGTATTAGGCATTTCTTGTTTTCTCATAACTGCCAACAATAATTAGATTTTTTGATATATATTTTATATTAAATATCAAAATTCTTTTCTAATTACCGCCCCACGTTGGGCGCCAATTTGTAACGTAAAATGAGCAGTCGCTATTTTTCAAGCCCCGCGATGGAAGCCAATTTGTAACGTCCTTCTTAGGCATCCTCGTTTTCGTTTAAGCCCCACGTTGGAGTCGTCAATTTGTAACGTCCTGCTTTTTTGATGAGGTCTTAGCGAAACGTACACCTTTAGTCAAGCCCCAAATGTTGGGTTCGCCAATTTGTAACGTCCTGCTTTATTAGAGAGGCACTTTACCACTTACGAGTATATTGCAATTACAAGCTTTGTTAATTCCGCCCCACAGTTGTACGCCAATTCTGTAACGTGCGGCTTAATGTGAGGTGTGCACTTGCGAAAGTGTTATTATATGCCTCACGCAGTATGCGTCACTTTTGAATTATACTAACTGACGTTTTTTAAAAGGTATAAATAAAGGATTTTGTTTATCTTGTTTTACTCAATCTAAAAGAAATCGAGAGTGTGTGATTTGGGGTCAAGGAGGTAATCTGTTCAGCCTTATGCAGAAGAGAGAGTAAGTATCATTATTGCCCCTCAGTTGTGACGATTTCTTCTGTATGTTGTACTGAAATTTTCATTAACTACCCACTACAATAAATTATAACACGTTATAATTCAATATTAATTTTCAATAATATTGCTTTATTGATTATTGACTTTTGTCTCCTGCCCCCAAAATATAGGTATCACAATTAATCTTATTTGAAAAAAAAACATCATCTCGACTTTACCGAGTAAACATAGATCTGTCTAAGGAACAAAACATATATGTTGTTATTTACCCAATATTACGCTATAATAAAAAACATCAGTTATTACATAATTCTTAGTAATTCCCCAGGGTTCAGGGTGAATTCTTTGTGTTATGAGAGTGTCAGAAATGGATAATTGCTACGCTTTACAAATATCAAAAAATTAATAAATAATTTTGTTTATTTTTCAAATATTACGTAGTTTCCGGAATTGCCGTAAGAGAGCAGCATGTATTTGTTTACTTTGAAAGAAACATATGATAAAATGAATATTTTTTGTTCTATTTCACTGTTAAAAAACGAGTTTTCTTCTGGACTTATTACAAAAAAATGTTTATATTACCTCGCTCCGTGTTGTCCTTACTGGATTGAAGTTTTATTCTGTGATGAGGTACGTCTTGCGTTATTATTTCCTTTTCGTTTGGAGTATTTTCTAGTTGTCTACTGGAAGTAGGCCGAACTATATTGGATCCTCAGAATGTTTTCATCCACTGGTTTTTAATGTATATCACCATTTAATTTGGATTCCTCAGGTATAATTAGTTAGTATTCACTTTGTTTATTACTCTTGCGTGAATTTCGCCTCCTCCAACATCCAAAAAAGGTTATTTTTTATAATTTTTGTCGCATCGTTTCTTCAACTCTCCGGTTTAGTTCAAAATTTTTTATATCTTATTAACAATACTTGTTATTTTTCATCACTCTTAGTAACACATAGTATTTTTATTATGTAGGCAGTTTGTGATTATTATAAATTTATATTTTATTTATGGAAAAATAATTCCCTTCCATTCCGGTTTCTTTACTAATTTAATTTACATAATATGTTTTGGTTAATTTTTTTTTATGACATTGTATATAAATATTTTATCATTTTATTATCATTAAATAAATTTATATATTATTTATTTAGTCTCGAATAGTGTTCATACCCGGTACTACTTCCTGTTGCCATTTCCTTCATAGGATTATTTTAATTTTATATTATTTTTGGTAGTTAAAATTTTTGTCTTTTAAAATTAACCCTGGGTTTTCTTACAATCTAACACAATTATTTGAAACAATATAATATTAACTTGGGTATAACAAATTGTGGTTCATACACTATAAATTACAATAAATAAATAAAATTACAAAAATCAATTAGTATTATTACATACTACTTCCATAGTTTTATCCTATCCAAAACATACAGCACAGTTTAGTAATACATTAATTTCACTTTGGTTTTTCACCTCAATGGGTACACTAGAACTCACTTCGCACTATATACCACTCGAATTGTTTATTATGTTGAGTGATATAATTAAATTTTGAGCGAGCTTTAGTTTTACCCATTTCTGACTTTTATTCTCATGATTTACTTTATTGGGACCGGGTTATGTACCGTTACATAAAGCCCCCTCACTAGAACAAATTTATTTTAGTTCAACTCGTTGATAGAAATAAATTGTTGATTGGTTCAAGTCTCCTAATGGTCTTGACTTTGTTTTCATAATAGTGTTTTATTTCTGACTGATTATACACTCTGGTAATTCACACTGGTGGTAATTGCTATTTTCTTACTTTACTCTCTCTCTCTTGGAGGCAAATTCATCAATTATTTCTCGGGGTTAGTGGTATTTCCACATTTTATTTGATAAGGACTGGTCACACTAATCATATTAAAATTGTTTCAACACTCATTTCTATTTGCTTCTATAAATTCGCTTTATCAATTAAGCTTCGGTCTGCTATCTTCCTTCTATTTTCTTCATTTATACTTCTGGAATCTAATATCACTCCTTTCAGCTATTTTATAATTATTATCCCTTAAATATTCAATTTCCCTAACATTTTTCCCTATCTTGTGCGGTGGTTCCAGTCGGGTGGCCACTCTGGGTCCATACACCGCTGTCCATCCTTACACCTTCTGAGACCAGGGGAACATCATTCCTGCTCATAAAAATTATTGCCGGAACATTTCTACGGTCAATACATAAAAATAAAAAAATTATAACTAGTAGTCAATTAGCGACTAGTACCAAACACTTTTGGGATTCTTCATACTGTAGCTGTTTGTATTTATTTATATATTTCTTCTTCTCCTTGATTCCTTCTTCTTTTCCATTAATTAATAGCATATAACATTATTGATAGGCCTTATGTTAAAATTCTTTTGACTTTACTTCTTGTGACATATTTCTCCGTATCATTTCTTCTTATGAAATCTTCAATTCCGAGAAATTCTAATCATTGTATTAATTATCATCCTCCTTCAGTTTCATTGGAGTCATTAAATTATTTTTTATTCTTCTTATCTGAGCACATTACCATTAATTGTTTTTTTTTCATTTAATTTTTCTTCTGTTTCTTACCATTAAAATATTACTTTTCCTATTATTTCATTTTCAATCAGTTCTTTATAAATATTATTTAATCATCTGTTCTCTTTTCCTTGGTGGTTTGTTGTTTGTTAAATTATATGGTTTCAAAATAACTTGAGTAAGATGTCCTTACGAGCTTTTAGAATTTTGGGGTTTTAGTCTTTTCATTTTAAATTATATTGTTCGAAATAAGTTGAGTAAGTTGTCCTTACATGCTTTTAGAATTTTGGGGTTTTATTCTCTTCATTTTAAATTATATTGTTCGAAATAAGTTGAGTAAGTTGCCCTTACATGCTTTTAGAATTTTGGGGTTTTTATCTACAATGGGTTGCTTGGTCCTGTATCCATAAAATCCGTCCCTTTTTTCTGGTTTGTTTGGAGTCTGTTTAACCGTGGTCCATTATTTCAGGTACTCCATGTTCTCGGATTGCTGGGGTGTTCGTAATTAATTCTCTCCTTGATAATCTTCTTACCATCCGGCTCTCCCACTTTGCTGCTATGAAACTTTCACTTAAGTGCCGGTCTTCCGTCATAATTTGTTCCTTTTTAACTAATAAGTATTGTACCTCCTCTAACATAACATAGTTGCTCATTTTTAATCTCATTTCATTCCCTTTTACCTCTGGATTATTTGCCCAATATTTGCATGTTGTCTTCCGTCTTGAAGATACGGCTAATATTTTCTGATGCACTTCAATCATCGACACATTTAACTGGGATGTAAACTTAATTAACTCCCTCTGTTCGTTAATTGGAAGGTTGAATACATTAATTAATCCACCTGTAATCATCTCCCATTCTTCCTTGGTATTTATTATTTTCTTTCTACTTGTTTTTATTATTTCCTTGGTCTTCTTTTCCACGGTTTGAACATCCTTTTTGTTGTGGCTATTTTTATTTTCAGATGGCATTACACCTTGGTATTCTGTAATTTCTATTTCCTTCCTCCTCTCTTCTGTATTCGGACTTACTTTAATACCTTCTGAAGTGCTGTCCAATGTTTCATCCAAATTATTGGAACTATGGTCCATTTGTTTATTTGTCTCCTCTTTGTATGTATCTGCTTTTTGGATACGCGTATTAACATTTTCAAACTTCTCTCCGAAAGTTTTCCATATCTCCTTATTGACATTCTCCATTTTACACTCAAATTGTTTTAAATTCCTATTATTCTCTTCAAATTTTGCATTCATCTCTTCTCTTTGTCCTTCAACAGTTTCTTTCAGTTCATTATATTGTTCATTCATGGTTTGTTTGATATTTCCATGAATGGTTTCTATTTTTTCATTTAGTTGTTTGACTAAATTTTCCTGAATGCTATCTATTTTCTCATTGGTCTGTCTATTTTGTTCCTCCTGTTTCTTAAAATTCTCCTTATTTTCCTCATTGGTTTGTCTATTTTGTTCCTCCTGTTTCTTAAAATTCTCCTTATTTTGTTCATTCTGTTCCTTCAAAGTTTCCTCCTGTTTCCTAAATTTTTCGTCTATTTTATCATTTGTTTGTTTATTGCTTTCCATAATAATTCTCAACATCTCCTGCATGCTCATATCTTCTTTTTGGGTGGATTTATCTGGTTGGTCCCCTTGGGCATCCTCTTCCACTATTTCCTTTTCCGTATCCATAACTACTTCGGTTTCTTCTATATCACCTGTCTGTTGGTCCATTTCACTGTCCGTGACTAACTCTATTTCTTGTTCCTGTCCACCTTCTTCAATCTCCTTTTCTTCTGCCCTCTTCTTCGATTTTCCTCGGGTATTAGGCATTTCTTGTTTTCTCATAACTGCCAACAATAATTAGATTTTTTGATATATATTTTATATTAAATATCAAAATTCTTTTCTAATTACCGCCCCACGTTGGGCGCCAATTTGTAACGTAAAATGAGCAGTCGCTATTTTTCAAGCCCCGCGATGGAAGCCAATTTGTAACGTCCTTCTTAGGCATCCTCGTTTTCGTTTAAGCCCCACGTTGGAGTCGTCAATTTGTAACGTCCTGCTTTTTTGATGAGGTCTTAGCGAAACGTACACCTTTAGTCAAGCCCCAAATGTTGGGTTCGCCAATTTGTAACGTCCTGCTTTATTAGAGAGGCACTTTACCACTTACGAGTATATTGCAATTACAAGCTTTGTTAATTCCGCCCCACAGTTGTACGCCAATTCTGTAACGTGCGGCTTAATGTGAGGTGTGCACTTGCGAAAGTGTTATTATATGCCTCACGCAGTATGCGTCACTTTTGAATTATACTAACTGACGTTTTTTAAAAGGTATAAATAAAGGATTTTGTTTATCTTGTTTTACTCAATCTAAAAGAAATCGAGAGTGTGTGATTTGGGGTCAAGGAGGTAATCTGTTCAGCCTTATGCAGAAGAGAGAGTAAGTATCATTATTGCCCCTCAGTTGTGACGATTTCTTCTGTATGTTGTACTGAAATTTTCATTAACTACCCACTACAATAAATTATAACACGTTATAATTCAATATTAATTTTCAATAATATTGCTTTATTGATTATTGACTTTTGTCTCCTGCCCCCAAAATATAGGTATCACAATTAATCTTATTTGAAAAAAAAACATCATCTCGACTTTACCGAGTAAACATAGATCTGTCTAAGGAACAAAACATATATGTTGTTATTTACCCAATATTACGCTATAATAAAAAACATCAGTTATTACATAATTCTTAGTAATTCCCCAGGGTTCAGGGTGAATTCTTTGTGTTATGAGAGTGTCAGAAATGGATAATTGCTACGCTTTACAAATATCAAAAAATTAATAAATAATTTTGTTTATTTTTCAAATATTACGTAGTTTCCGGAATTGCCGTAAGAGAGCAGCATGTATTTGTTTACTTTGAAAGAAACATATGATAAAATGAATATTTTTTGTTCTATTTCACTGTTAAAAAACGAGTTTTCTTCTGGACTTATTACAAAAAAATGTTTATATTACCTCGCTCCGTGTTGTCCTTACTGGATTGAAGTTTTATTCTGTGATGAGGTACGTCTTGCGTTATTATTTCCTTTTCGTTTGGAGTATTTTCTAGTTGTCTACTGGAAGTAGGCCGAACTATATTGGATCCTCAGAATGTTTTCATCCACTGGTTTTTAATGTATATCACCATTTAATTTGGATTCCTCAGGTATAATTAGTTAGTATTCACTTTGTTTATTACTCTTGCGTGAATTTCGCCTCCTCCAACATCCAAAAAAGGTTATTTTTTATAATTTTTGTCGCATCGTTTCTTCAACTCTCCGGTTTAGTTCAAAATTTTTTATATCTTATTAACAATACTTGTTATTTTTCATCACTCTTAGTAACACATAGTATTTTTATTATGTAGGCAGTTTGTGATTATTATAAATTTATATTTTATTTATGGAAAAATAATTCCCTTCCATTCCGGTTTCTTTACTAATTTAATTTACATAATATGTTTTGGTTAATTTTTTTTTATGACATTGTATATAAATATTTTATCATTTTATTATCATTAAATAAATTTATATATTATTTATTTAGTCTCGAATAGTGTTCATACCCGGTACTACTTCCTGTTGCCATTTCCTTCATAGGATTATTTTAATTTTATATTATTTTTGGTAGTTAAAATTTTTGTCTTTTAAAATTAACCCTGGGTTTTCTTACAATCTAACACAATTATTTGAAACAATATAATATTAACTTGGGTATAACAAATTGTGGTTCATACACTATAAATTACAATAAATAAATAAAATTACAAAAATCAATTAGTATTATTACATACTACTTCCATAGTTTTATCCTATCCAAAACATACAGCACAGTTTAGTAATACATTAATTTCACTTTGGTTTTTCACCTCAATGGGTACACTAGAACTCACTTCGCACTATATACCACTCGAATTGTTTATTATGTTGAGTGATATAATTAAATTTTGAGCGAGCTTTAGTTTTACCCATTTCTGACTTTTATTCTCATGATTTACTTTATTGGGACCGGGTTATGTACCGTTACATAAAGCCCCCTCACTAGAACAAATTTATTTTAGTTCAACTCGTTGATAGAAATAAATTGTTGATTGGTTCAAGTCTCCTAATGGTCTTGACTTTGTTTTCATAATAGTGTTTTATTTCTGACTGATTATACACTCTGGTAATTCACACTGGTGGTAATTGCTATTTTCTTACTTTACTCTCTCTCTCTTGGAGGCAAATTCATCAATTATTTCTCGGGGTTAGTGGTATTTCCACATTTTATTTGATAAGGACTGGTCACACTAATCATATTAAAATTGTTTCAACACTCATTTCTATTTGCTTCTATAAATTCGCTTTATCAATTAAGCTTCGGTCTGCTATCTTCCTTCTATTTTCTTCATTTATACTTCTGGAATCTAATATCACTCCTTTCAGCTATTTTATAATTATTATCCCTTAAATATTCAATTTCCCTAACATTTTTCCCTATCTTGTGCGGTGGTTCCAGTCGGGTGGCCACTCTGGGTCCATACACCGCTGTCCATCCTTACACCTTCTGAGACCAGGGGAACATCATTCCTGCTCATAAAAATTATTGCCGGAACATTTCTACGGTCAATACATAAAAATAAAAAAATTATAACTAGTAGTCAATTAGCGACTAGTACCAAACACTTTTGGGATTCTTCATACTGTAGCTGTTTGTATTTATTTATATATTTCTTCTTCTCCTTGATTCCTTCTTCTTTTCCATTAATTAATAGCATATAACATTATTGATAGGCCTTATGTTAAAATTCTTTTGACTTTACTTCTTGTGACATATTTCTCCGTATCATTTCTTCTTATGAAATCTTCAATTCCGAGAAATTCTAATCATTGTATTAATTATCATCCTCCTTCAGTTTCATTGGAGTCATTAAATTATTTTTTATTCTTCTTATCTGAGCACATTACCATTAATTGTTTTTTTTTCATTTAATTTTTCTTCTGTTTCTTACCATTAAAATATTACTTTTCCTATTATTTCATTTTCAATCAGTTCTTTATAAATATTATTTAATCATCTGTTCTCTTTTCCTTGGTGGTTTGTTGTTTGTTAAATTATATGGTTTCAAAATAACTTGAGTAAGATGTCCTTACGAGCTTTTAGAATTTTGGGGTTTTAGTCTTTTCATTTTAAATTATATTGTTCGAAATAAGTTGAGTAAGTTGTCCTTACATGCTTTTAGAATTTTGGGGTTTTATTCTCTTCATTTTAAATTATATTGTTCGAAATAAGTTGAGTAAGTTGCCCTTACATGCTTTTAGAATTTTGGGGTTTTTATCTACAATGGGTTGCTTGGTCCTGTATCCATAAAATCCGTCCCTTTTTTCTGGTTTGTTTGGAGTCTGTTTAACCGTGGTCCATTATTTCAGGTACTCCATGTTCTCGGATTGCTGGGGTGTTCGTAATTAATTCTCTCCTTGATAATCTTCTTACCATCCGGCTCTCCCACTTTGCTGCTATGAAACTTTCACTTAAGTGCCGGTCTTCCGTCATAATTTGTTCCTTTTTAACTAATAAGTATTGTACCTCCTCTAACATAACATAGTTGCTCATTTTTAATCTCATTTCATTCCCTTTTACCTCTGGATTATTTGCCCAATATTTGCATGTTGTCTTCCGTCTTGAAGATACGGCTAATATTTTCTGATGCACTTCAATCATCGACACATTTAACTGGGATGTAAACTTAATTAACTCCCTCTGTTCGTTAATTGGAAGGTTGAATACATTAATTAATCCACCTGTAATCATCTCCCATTCTTCCTTGGTATTTATTATTTTCTTTCTACTTGTTTTTATTATTTCCTTGGTCTTCTTTTCCACGGTTTGAACATCCTTTTTGTTGTGGCTATTTTTATTTTCAGATGGCATTACACCTTGGTATTCTGTAATTTCTATTTCCTTCCTCCTCTCTTCTGTATTCGGACTTACTTTAATACCTTCTGAAGTGCTGTCCAATGTTTCATCCAAATTATTGGAACTATGGTCCATTTGTTTATTTGTCTCCTCTTTGTATGTATCTGCTTTTTGGATACGCGTATTAACATTTTCAAACTTCTCTCCGAAAGTTTTCCATATCTCCTTATTGACATTCTCCATTTTACACTCAAATTGTTTTAAATTCCTATTATTCTCTTCAAATTTTGCATTCATCTCTTCTCTTTGTCCTTCAACAGTTTCTTTCAGTTCATTATATTGTTCATTCATGGTTTGTTTGATATTTCCATGAATGGTTTCTATTTTTTCATTTAGTTGTTTGACTAAATTTTCCTGAATGCTATCTATTTTCTCATTGGTCTGTCTATTTTGTTCCTCCTGTTTCTTAAAATTCTCCTTATTTTCCTCATTGGTTTGTCTATTTTGTTCCTCCTGTTTCTTAAAATTCTCCTTATTTTGTTCATTCTGTTCCTTCAAAGTTTCCTCCTGTTTCCTAAATTTTTCGTCTATTTTATCATTTGTTTGTTTATTGCTTTCCATAATAATTCTCAACATCTCCTGCATGCTCATATCTTCTTTTTGGGTGGATTTATCTGGTTGGTCCCCTTGGGCATCCTCTTCCACTATTTCCTTTTCCGTATCCATAACTACTTCGGTTTCTTCTATATCACCTGTCTGTTGGTCCATTTCACTGTCCGTGACTAACTCTATTTCTTGTTCCTGTCCACCTTCTTCAATCTCCTTTTCTTCTGCCCTCTTCTTCGATTTTCCTCGGGTATTAGGCATTTCTTGTTTTCTCATAACTGCCAACAATAATTAGATTTTTTGATATATATTTTATATTAAATATCAAAATTCTTTTCTAATTACCGCCCCACGTTGGGCGCCAATTTGTAACGTAAAATGAGCATTCGCTATTTTTCAAGCCCCGCGATGGAAGCCAATTTGTAACGTCCTTCTTAGGCATCCTCGTTTTCGTTTAAGCCCCACGTTGGAGTCGTCAATTTGTAACGTCCTGCTTTTTTGATGAGGTCTTAGCGAAACGTACACCTTTAGTCAAGCCCCAAATGTTGGGTTCGCCAATTTGTAACGTCCTGCTTTATTAGAGAGGCACTTTACCACTTACGAGTATATTGCAATTACAAGCTTTGTTAATTCCGCCCCACAGTTGTACGCCAATTCTGTAACGTGCGGCTTAATGTGAGGTGTGCACTTGCGAAAGTGTTATTATATGCCTCACGCAGTATGCGTCACTTTTGAATTATACTAACTGACGTTTTTTAAAAGGTATAAATAAAGGATTTTGTTTATCTTGTTTTACTCAATCTAAAAGAAATTGAGAGTGTGTGATTTGGGGTCAAGGAGGTAATCTGTTCAGCCTTATGCAGAAGAGAGAGTAAGTATCATTATTGCCCCTCAGTTGTGACGATTTCTTCTGTATGTTGTACTGAAATTTTCATTAACTACCCACTACAATAAATTATAACACGTTATAATTCAATATTAATTTTCAATAATATTGCTTTATTGATTATTGACTTTTGTCTCCTGCCCCCAAAATATAGGTATCACAATTAATCTTATTTGAAAAAAAAACATCATCTCGACTTTACCGAGTAAACATAGGTCTGTCTAAGGAACAAAACATATATGTTGTTATTTACCCAATATTACGCTATAATAAAAAACATCAGTTATTACATAATTCTTAGTAATTCCCCAGGGTTCAGGGTGAATTCTTTGTGTTATGAGAGTGTCAGAAATGGATAATTGCTACGCTTTACAAATATCAAAAAATTAATAAATAATTTTGTTTATTTTTCAAATATTACGTAGTTTCCGGAATTGCCGTAAGAGAGCAGCATGTATTTGTTTACTTTGAAAGAAACATATGATAAAATGAATATTTTTTGTTCTATTTCACTGTTAAAAAACGAGTTTTCTTCTGGACTTATTACAAAAAAATGTTTATATTACCTCGCTCCGTGTTGTCCTTACTGGATTGAAGTTTTATTCTGTGATGAGGTACGTCTTGCGTTATTATTTCCTTTTCGTTTGGAGTATTTTCTAGTTGTCTACTGGAAGTAGGCCGAACTATATTGGATCCTCAGAATGTTTTCATCCACTGGTTTTTAATGTATATCACCATTTAATTTGGATTCCTCAGGTATAATTAGTTAGTATTCACTTTGTTTATTACTCTTGCGTGAATTTCGCCTCCTCCAACGTCCAAAAAAGGTTATTTTTTATAATTTTTGTCGCATCGTTTCTTCAACTCTCCGGTTTAGTTCAAAATTTTTTATATCTTATTAACAATACTTGTTATTTTCCATCACTCTTAGTAACACATAGTATTTTTATTATGTAGGCAGTTTGTGATTATTATAAATTTATATTTTATTTATGGAAAAATAATTCCCTTCCATTCCGGTTTCTTTACTAATGTAATTTACATAATATGTTTTGGTTAATTTTTTTTTTATGACATTGTATATAAATATTTTATCATTTTATTATCATTAAATAAATTTATATATTATTTATTTAGTCTCGAATAGTGTTCATACCCGGTACTACTTCCTGTTGCCATTTCCTTCATAGGATTATTTTAATTTTATATTATTTTTGGTAGTTAAAATTTTTATGTCTTTTAAAATTAACCCTGGGTTTTCTTACAATCTAACACAATTATTTGAAACAATATAATATTAACTTGGGTATAACAAATTGTGGTTCATACACTATAAATTACAATAAATAAATAAAATTACAAAAATCAATTAGTATTATTACATACTACTTCCATAGTTTTATCCTATCCAAAACATACAGCACAGTTTAGTAATACATTAATTTCACTTTGGTTTTTCACCTCAATGGGTACACTAGAACTCACTTCGCACTATATACCACTCGAATTGTTTATTATGTTGAGTGATATAATTAAATTTTGAGCGAGCTTTAGTTTTACCCATTTCTGACTTTTATTCTCATGATTTACTTTATTGGGACCGGGTTATGTACCGTTACATAAAGCCCCCCCACTAGAACAAATTTATTTTAGTTCAACTCGTTGATAGAAATAAATTGTTGATTGGTTCAAGTCTCCTAATGGTCTTGACTTTGTTTTCATAATAGTGTTTTATTTCTGACTGATTATACACTCTGGTAATTCACACTGGTGGTAATTGCTATTTTCTTACTTTACTCTCTCTCTCTTGGAGGCAAATTCATCAATTATTTCTCGGGGTTAGTGGTATTTCCACATTTTATTTGATAAGGACTGGTCACACTAATCATATTAAAATTGTTTCAACACTCATTTCTATTTGCTTCTATAAATTCGCTTTATCAATTAAGCTTCGGTCTGCTATCTTCCTTCTATTTTCTTCATTTATACTTCTGGAATCTAATATCACTCCTTTCAGCTATTTTATAATTATTATCCCTTAAATATTCAATTTCCCTAACATTTTTCCCTATCTTGTGCGGTGGTTCCAGTCGGGTGGCCACTCTGGGTCCATACACCGCTGTCCATCCTTACACCTTCTGAGACCAGGGGAACATCATTCCTGCTCATAAAAATTATTGCCGGAACATTTCTACGGTCAATACATAAAAATAAAAAAATTATAAGTAGTAGTCAATTAGCGACTAGTACCAAACACTTTTGGGATTCTTCATACTGTAGCTGTTTGTATTTATTTATATATTTCTTCTTCTCCTTGATTCCTTCTTCTTTTCCATTAATTAATAGCATATAACATTATTGATAGGCCTTATGTTAAAATTCTTTTGACTTTACTTCTTGTGACATATTTCTCCGTATCATTTCTTCTTATGAAATCTTCAATTCCGAGAAATTCTAATCATTGTATTAATTATCATCCTCCTTCAGTTTCATTGGAGTCATTAAATTATTTTTTATTCTTCTTATCTGAGCACATTACCATTAATTGTTTTTTTTCATTTAATTTTTCTTCTGTTTCTTACCATTAAAATATTACTTTTCCTATTATTTCATTTTCAATCAGTTCTTTATAAATATTATTTAATCATCTGTTCTCTTTTCCTTGGTGGTTTGTTGTTTGTTAAATTATATGGTTTCAAAATAACTTGAGTAAGATGTCCTTACGAGCTTTTAGAATTTTGGGGTTTTAGTCTTTTCATTTTAAATTATATTGTTCGAAATAAGTTGAGTAAGTTGTCCTTACATGCTTTTAGAATTTTGGGGTTTTATTCTCTTCATTTTAAATTATATTGTTCGAAATAAGTTGAGTAAGTTGTCCTTACATGCTTTTAGAATTTTGGGGTTTTTATCTACAATGGGTTGCTTGGTCCTGTATCCATAAAATCCGTCCCTTTTTTCTGGTTTGTTTGGAGTCTGTTTAACCGTGGTCCATTATTTCAGGTACTCCATGTTCTCGGATTGCTGGGGTGTTCGTAATTAATTCTCTCCTTGATAATCTTCTTACCATCCGGCTCTCCCACTTTGCTGCTATGAAACTTTCACTTAAGTGCCGGTCTTCCGTCATAATTTGTTCCTTTTTAACTAATAAGTATTGTACCTCCTCTAACATAACATAGTTGCTCATTTTTAATCTCATTTCATTCCCTTTTACCTCTGGATTATTTGCCCAATATTTGCATGTTGTCTTCCGTCTTGAAGATACGGCTAATATTTTCTGATGCACTTCAATCATCGACACATTTAACTGGGATGTAAACTTAATTAACTCCCTCTGTTCGTTAATTGGAAGGTTGAATACATTAATTAATCCACCTGTAATCATCTCCCATTCTTCCTTGGTATTTATTATTTTCTTTCTACTTGTTTTTATTATTTCCTTGGTCTTCTTTTCCACGGTTTGAACATCCTTTTTGTTGTGGCTATTTTTATTTTCAGATGGCATTACACCTTGGTATTCTGTAATTTCTATTTCCTTCCTCCTCTCTTCTGTATTCGGACTTACATTAATACCTTCTGAAGTGCTGTCCAATGTTTCATCCAAATTATTGGAACTATGGTCCATTTGTTTATTTGTCTCCTCTTTGTATGTATCTGCTTTTTGGATACGCGTATTAACATTTTCAAACTTCTCTCCGAAAGTTTTCCATATCTCCTTATTGACATTCTCCATTTTACACTCAAATTGTTTTAAATTCCTATTATTCTCTTCAAATTTTGCATTCATCTCTTCTCTTTGTCCTTCAACAGTTTCTTTCAGTTCATTATATTGTTCATTCATGGTTTGTTTGATATTTCCATGAATGGTTTCTATTTTTTCATTTAGTTGTTTGACTAAATTTTCCTGAATGCTATCTATTTTCTCATTGGTCTGTCTATTTTGTTCCTCCTGTTTCTTAAAATTCTCCTTATTTTCCTCATTGGTTTGTCTATTTTGTTCCTCCTGTTTCTTAAAATTCTCCTTATTTTGTTCATTCTGTTCCTTCAAAGTTTCCTCCTGTTTCCTAAATTTTTCGTCTATTTTATCATTTGTTTGTTTATTGCTTTCCATAATAATTCTCAACATCTCCTGCATGCTCATATCTTCTTTTTGGGTGGATTTATCTGGTTGGTCCCCTTGGGCATCCTCTTCCACTATTTCCTTTTCCGTATCCATAACTACTTCGGTTTCTTCTATATCACCTGTCTGTTGGTCCATTTCACTGTCCGTGACTAACTCTATTTCTTGTTCCTGTCCACCTTCTTCAATCTCCTTTTCTTCTGCCCTCTTCTTCGATTTTCCTCGGGTATTAGGCATTTCTTGTTTTCTCATAACTGCCAACAATAATTAGATTTTTTGATATATATTTTATATTAAATATCAAAATTCTTTTCTAATTACCGCCCCACGTTGGGCGCCAATTTGTAACGTAAAATGAGCAGTCGCTATTTTTCAAGCCCCGCGATGGAAGCCAATTTGTAACGTCCTTCTTAGGCATCCTCGTTTTCGTTTAAGCCCCACGTTGGAGTCGTCAATTTGTAACGTCCTGCTTTTTTGATGAGGTCTTAGCGAAACGTACACCTTTAGTCAAGCCCCAAATGTTGGGTTCGCCAATTTGTAACGTCCTGCTTTATTAGAGAGGCACTTTACCACTTACGAGTATATTTCAATTACAAGCTTTGTTAATTCCGCCCCACAGTTGTACGCCAATTCTGTAACGTGCGGCTTAATGTGAGGTGTGCACTTGCGAAAGTGTTATTATATGCCTCACGCAGTATGCGTCACTTTTGAATTATACTAACTGACGTTTTTTAAAAGGTATAAATAAAGGATTTTGTTTATCTTGTTTTACTCAATCTAAAAGAAATCGAGAGTGTGTGATTTGGGGTCAAGGAGGTAATCTGTTCAGCCTTATGCAGAAGAGAGAGTAAGTATCATTATTGCCCCTCAGTTGTGACGATTTCTTCTGTATGTTGTACTGAAATTTTCATTAACTACCCACTACAATAAATTATAACATGTTATAATTCAATATTAATTTTCAATAATATTGCTTTATTGATTATTGACTTTTGTTGTCTCCTGCCCCCAAAATATAGGTATCACAATTAATCTTATTTGAAAAAAAAACATCATCTCGACTTTACCGAGTAAACATAGATCTGTCTAAGGAACAAACCATATATGTTGTTATTTACCCAATATTACGCTATAATAAAAAACATCAGTTATTACATAATTCTTAGTAATTCCCCAGGGTTCAGGGTGAATTCTTTGTGCTATGAGAGTGTCAGAAATGGATAATTGCTACGCTTTACAAATATCAAAAAATTAATAAATAATTTTGTTTATTTTTCAAATATTACGTAGTTTCCGGAATTGTCGTAAGAGAGCAGCATGTATTTGTTTACTTTGAAAGAAACATATGATAAAATGAATATTTTTTGTTCTATTTCACTGTTAAAAAACGAGTTTTCTTCTGGACTTATTACAAAAAAATGTTTATATTACCTCGCTCCGTGTTGTCCTTACTGGATTGAAGTTTTATTCTGTGATGAGGTACGTCTTGCGTTATTATTTCCTTTTCGTTTGGAGTATTTTCTAGTTGTCTACTGGAAGTAGGCCGAACTATATTGGATCCTCAGAATGTTTTCATCCACTGGTTTTTAATGTATATCACCATTTAATTTGGATTCCTCAGGTATAATTAGTTAGTATTCACTTTGTTTATTACTCTTGCGTGAATTTCGCCTCCTCCAACGTCCAAAAAAGGTTATTTTTTATAATTTTTGTCGCATCGTTTCTTCAACTCTCCGGTTTAGTTCAAAATTTTTTATATCTTATTAACAATACTTGTTATTTTTCATCACTCTTAGTAACACATAGTATTTTTATTATGTAGGCAGTTTGTGAGTATTATAAATTTATATTTTATTTATGGAAAAATAATTCCCTTCCATTCCGGTTTCTTTACTAATTTAATTTACATAATATGTTTTGGTTAATTTTTTTTTATGACATTGTATATAAATATTTTATCATTTTATTATCATTAAATAAATTTATATATTATTTATTTAGTCTCGAATAGTGTTCATACCCGGTACTACTTCCTGTTGCCATTTCCTTCATAGGATTATTACTTCCATATTCCTTAAGGAATGGAAGTGTGGTGATGGCAAAAAAAATCGTGTTCGAGATTATTGCAGATTCTGATTCTACTACACTCAAAACATGAAAAAAAGTCGTTTTCCGAAAAGTGTCTGTGTGTGTGTCTGTCTGTCTGTAGATTTTTTTTCTATGGCAAACGATAACTGCCGCAAATTCAAACAGAATCAAATAATTTTTTGCATACAGTCCTGATTTGTAGAGTACTCACGACCTATTGTTTTTGGTGAAGATCGGTTGAGGGAAAGGGGTAGTTTACCTGCAACGGTTTTTTTTATCAAGGGAAATTTTTTTTTTTTTTTTGGCAAACTATAACAGCCGCAAATTCAAACAGAATCAAATAATGTTTCGCATACATCTCTGAATTGTAGAGTTCTCAAGACCTATTGTTTTTGGTGAAAATCGGTTAAGGGAAAGGGGTAGTTTACCTGTAACGTTTTATGTTTTAACAAGGGTATTTCCTATGGCAAACAATAACAGCCGCAAATTCAAACAGAATCAAAAGATTATTTGCATACAGCCCTAAATTGTAGAGTTCTCAAGACCTATTGTTTTTGGTGAAGATCGGTTAGGGGAAAGGGGTAGTTTACCTACAACGTTTTTTTAACAAGGGTATTTTCTATGGCAAACGATAACAGCCGCAAATTCAAACAGAATCAAATAATTTTCTGCATACAGCCCTGATTTGTAGAGTACTCAAGACCTATTGTTTTTGGTGAAGATCGGTTGAGGGGAAGGGGTAGTTTACCTGCAACGTTTTTTATCAAGCGTATTTTCTATGGCAAACGATAACAGCCGCAAATTCAAACAGAATCAAATAATTTTTTGCATACGTCAGTGAATTGTAGAGGACTCAAGGACTTTCGATTTTGGTGAAGATTGGTTAAGGGGAAGGGGTAGTTTACCTGCAACCTTTTACGTTTTAACAAGAGTAAAGTACTTGAAAATTTATTTAAACTTTTTGAAACAATGGTAATTGTTAAAAATAAAATAATTTTGTTGCCAGGTAACAAAAATAAAGTCATTTTGATTATAAAATATAAATATTTACAACAAGAAAAGAATTTTCAGTTTTCAAAATTTAAATATATTTTTATAAAACAATGGGTTCTTCATTGAGGTGGGGACCATGTCACTCACTCCATCTCAAGCCTCTCCCATTTTGCAGAAAAAGGGGACCCTGTCAAGGCTGATACTTTGACGACAGTGACAGGGCTTTCCACCAAATTCAGCAGAGTGACAGGTAGGCCCAACTCTGATTGGCTCCTCAGATTTCCCCAGCGTTAGTAGGTTCTATGAAAATATTTTATTTCAAAAATGATTTTAAATATAAATCTTAGATATGTTTTATAAATCTCATGTTTTATGTTTTAACATGGGTAATTTTTTATATGACGAACCATAACTGCCGTAAATTCAAACAGAATCAAATAATTTTTTACATATGTGCCTGAGCTATAGAGAACTCAATGTCTGTTGATTTTGGTGAAGATCGGTTACGGGGAAAGGGCAGTTTACCTGAAACATTTTTTGTTGTAACATGAGTAAAGTACTTAATTTTGATAAAGTATACTGATAAGATCTTAATAATCCACTGTAGAAACGTAGATGAAATATCTATAAATGAAGAGGCTAGTTGAACGGGCTGGGGGTAATTTTCTATAAATCAAAATTATAGTTGAAGGGGGAGGGGATAATTTTTTTTTATGTGTACTACGTTATTGGCAACAAAGAAGTATTTTTTTGTTAAAATTCCTTCCCTGGCTGTTTGGCTGAAAATGATTTTAAATATAAATCTTAGAATATGGAAGTCATGTATAGTTCTCCATACCGATATTTTTAATTTTATATTATTTTTGGTAGTTAAAATTTTTGTCTTTTAAAATTAACCCTGGGTTTTCTTACAATCTAAGACAATTATTTGAAACAATATAATATTAACTTGGGTATAACAAATTGTGGTTCATACACTATAAATTACAATAAATAAATAAAATTACAAAAATCAATTAGTATTATTACATACTACTTCCATAGTTTTATCCTATCCAAAACATACAGCACAGTTTAGTAATACATTAATTTCACTTTGGTTTTTCACCTCAATGGGTACACTAGAACTCACTTCGCACTATATACCACTCGAATTGTTTATTATGTTGAGTGATATAATTAAATTTTGAGCGAGCTTTAGTTTTACCCATTTCTGACTTTTATTCTCATGATTTACTTTATTGGGACCGGGTTATGTACCGTTACAATATGTACTACTGTAAACTTATATTGTTTTGTTAACACTGTATTTTCTAGGGTTAAGCTATATTGTTGAACCATGTAACTTGTTGAAGATGAGCCGATAGGCCTGATAGCTAAATTTTAATTGATCTAGTTAACTGCTGGACGATTTAGAAGTCATATCACTAGGTAGTCAAATGCACATTATATTTTATACTAAAAAATGAACCAGTACTTTGTCAATGAACCAGGACGGCTAAGAGGAAACCAATCAGTTGTGGATATGGTATAATGAAAGGCCTTTTGTTAAGTTCTAAATTGAATGTTTTAGAGTCGGGTGATACTGTGGCGGGTATCAGTCCGAGCTTATGGTGGTGGGATCTCGAGTAGAGAAGTCCCGTAAAATCGGATGGGTGCTGCCGCAGTCACCAGACTAGGGGGGTAAGTACCCATGATTTTAGTAAGTAGTTTAGGGGGGTTGTGGCGCCATATCCTCACTGATCCTCTTAGGTTTTAGGCAATGAGAGTTTGTAGGCTTCGGCCTTCAACCTCTCACTGGGGGGGGGGGTATTGTAACGGTACAGAATTGTGGGTTACAACAATTTTAATTTAAATCAGTTTTAATTTTCAATTGTCAGCTTCCACCTGTGAGGTGCCTCAGTGTAACACAATGTTAGCATAAACAACTGTCTAGACATATTATGCAACAGCTTGCCAGCAGTCTCCCTTGTGAATCACAGTATGCAGAGTAACACCAGACAGTAAGGAGCAGCATACAGTTGTTCAGTAAAATCAGTGGCCTCGGGCGTGCAAGATAGGCCGTAAAGTAAAACGGCCTATCTATTAAAGCAGTAAAACCTTTATAAAAAAGTGTTCAAATAACATAGCGCAGCCAGCCTACAACATATTAGTGCGAATAAAATTACGTCGGCCGACTTTATTATATTGTATAATGTGGAACCAATAAAACAGTAAGAACCTTTAAACACAAACAGTAAACGCAATAAACGAGTGCCGGAGTGCGTGAGATCGAAGCAAGTATTCAACACCAGTTTGTGCAACCAACCCTAGGAGCACGCAGCGTATGGATAACTAGAAACACTTAATATGCATATTAAAACCAATTCCAACTAACCGGTGATTGTTCGCTATAAAAGGAAAATATAAAATACTTTATACGATAGAGTTCTCTAAGGGGTGGAATTTATTGAAAGATCAATGTAACGGAATGAGTGTGTGTGTGGTAATATAGAGGTTACACACTGGTTCATTTTCAATGTTTTATTTATTTAGTAATATCACTCATAATAGTAGTCAAAACAAAACTCAATAGAGATAAGAAATAATTTCAACCAGTTGTACTATCGTTTGTAAAACGTAAAAGAAAGGCGTGAATTTTTGATAATTAAAAATATATGTGATTTAGACAGTATAAAATGTGTTAACGTAATTATTGCACGTATCAAATCCAAATAATCCTTTCTGCAGCTGTTTTCGTTTGTAAGATCCTGGGAAAGAACCCTAAGGTAAGAGTCTTAATATAAATTGAAGTAACTTGTAAGCTTCACCTTTTACAGTTTGTGACTTAATAAATTATTTACCTTAAATTAACCGCCGTGTGATTTCTTGTGCTTCGTCTATGACGCGTTTCAGAGCTTATGCTCCATCATCAGATATTAAAAAGTTAAAACTATCACTCTTGCGAGATCGTTAAGAAGTTAAAATGTCAAAATTTGCATATGAACCGTACGCGGATTTGGGTGTGCACCCGTTCAAGTTCATTCTGCCACTGAGCGGTTGCTACCTTATCATAGCCCCAGCGAGCAGACTCAAGGCGGTATCATACAATCGGTTGGATACAAAAGTTCAGGTGGTCATTTAACACGATATCGCGGAGTAGTTTGTGACTACTCCTAGCATTGTTCTCTATATTTTGTCTTTTTTAAATCATTGCTTTGACTTGGATCAGCTAATGTGCTGTTTTTATTTATAACATATGGTACAATACTATTCAAGTCATTTGTTATTTTACTTATTCTATTTGATTTTGTTTATCAAAGGTTTTTATTGAGCTCACTTAACAGTTTATGTGGGAAACTTGTCTTGTCATTTCGTCTTTGTCATTCTGTTTATTTATGTTGTAGTGTTATTTAGTACATGTAGTGGATTTACCACGGTTTACTTGAACTCCTTGTCTCCTTTCATTCTTTACTGGTTAATTATTTTAACTGTTACATTCTTCCTGGTTACTCATTTATAGTTCTTTTAGTATTACTCACCCTTCTGGTGTTCATTATTATTATGGAACATTTTGTGATGTTACAATATCAAAAATTATGCAAACTCAACACTTCTTGTTAGGCCTATATTCATATTGTAAAAGAACTCTATCGTCGTATTCTACAGAATTGTAGAGTGTAATTGGTGTAATGTGTACTCTCGTATTGTTTCTGTCCAATTTTTTGTTTATTTGTTTTATTAATCTTTCATTCATTTGTTCTACAAACTTCATCAAATTTGGGTCTCCTCTAGTTTCCTCCCTGTCCACCGCAATTTCCACATCCTCGACCGAGGTTACTTCTTTTTCTTACCCTCTAACTTCTTCCGTTTCTTGGTCTTTTCCAACCTCTTCGTCACTCCTCTTGTATGCATCTTGTTATCCTTTCGTAATCGCTGCTAGAACATCATACTTTCGTTTCTTCTAGCCTCACCAGTTGGTCGCCAATTTGTAAAAGACTCGATTGTCGTATTCTACAGAATTGTAGAGTGTAATTGGTGTAATGTGTACTCTCGTATCTTACCAATCTGTCGTCACTCTGGGACGTGACTCACGCAGATTGCGTCCGTTGCGAACGTACGAATAACCAGTATCGAAGTCTTTACCTGTTCTATGTTGTATTTTGTAACTCCCGAAAGGCGCCAAATTGTTTTTTATAAAACAATTAAAAATTCCGCAGTGATTATCTCCTGTATACTGTGAAGAATAATTCGAATTGCCTCGCTGATTGGCGGGAACTCGATTTTCGCTCGTTGTTGGGATGAGTTGCCAACACAAAATTTGTGTAAAGAAATCTACTTTCCGCTAAAGCACATAACATACATAATACTATTCAAATAAATACAAGACAGTTAGTAAAGGTTCGTACTGATTTAATTTGTTCAATAACTCATTAATTTTTGAATAATAATCATACAATAAATGTTATTATAACAAAGTTTATGCCTCAGCCGCAAATTGGTTCACTCAGCGGATAGCAAAGGTGGCAGCGCTTCAGACTTAGGAAGCTATAATGTTTATCGTTTCTTATTTATACAATTTATTCTGCCAGTGAATTCTTTTGAGTACGAAAAAGGTTTATAACAAGATGTTCAAATAAAGTACACCACTTTACAATTGTGGTACTTAAATACTAATAAGATCTATATGAAAACTTAACGGTATTGTGTTAAAAGTGTGTGTGTCGGTTTTATCAGTTTGACATAGGTTATATTTCTATTACATACAGTGTTATTAAATATGAATCATAAATCCTTGAAAGAAATTAGTGTTTAAATTTTCGAGTGAGAGTTATTTATTCAGAAAATGGTTAGTCAATTTGGTTCGTAATTAGTTATAATTTATTTTATACTTAACATCACGTTGTTCGAATTATGGATCGTCAAGTGTCTTCACCAATTAATTATTTCCTTCGATTAGTTCCAAAGATATAGATGCCGTCTATTTCTGGCGTCTGTTTCTTAATTCATCCAGTTTTTATTTAAATGTAGTTTTAATATTCGGTTATTGCCCCTTCTTGTGTTACAGGAACTATGGTGGACATCAGTTAATCAATTGGGTTTCACTTTAGTTTGATTTTCTTAGTTATTCTTCCTTCAAATGGTCATCATCAATATAGCGTCTGTTCCTATGGGTAGTTAATAATGGAACTCCCATTTCATAACGGTCAAAATTATAATAATGTTTTGTAGTCATGGTTACTCACTTAACTCTGATTGGCTAAGTAAATTTGAAACTATTGTTATCAGACCTGGTTTTTTGTTCAAAATGAATAAATATTTTATAATGGCTATATTTACTTGGGGATAATTTCAATGGTTGAAATATTAACATAGATGTTCCTATTTTCTTTCAAAGATTGGTTTGATATCTTACAAGACTGGTCTAAGCCATGTATTAATACTTTTGTACAAAATTTATAATACTCTGTTAATACATAATTTACTTATTTCTATGGTTTAATATAATTCTGACATGTTATTTTTGTTAGCTGATGGTAATTACATAATTTACCTTGTTTTGTTATTTAAATATAGTTTTCAGTTGTTTACAATTGGTTTTCTGTATTTGTACAGCTATGTCATTTATAGGCCTAAACTGTTACATCTTATAATTTCTTATTTGGTTCTATTTAAACATTATTTATTGAGCATATCTTGTCTGCTTAACTTCCTTTCGTGTTTCTTGTCTTTTGAATTATTTTGGAACTGTTTTACAATCTACTGATGTTATTATACTTTCACAAAATTATTTCTTATCTGATACTTTGCCTTCAATTTACATTATATTTATTATTTTGCTGCTTTGTTAAATTTATGTCATTACTAATTTTTATACCTATTCCCATTTCTCACACACCTCTTTAACACTTATATCTATTAATAAAACATAACATATAAATAACTTCATGGTCTGTATATGGTTCAGCCATGTTTCTTTTCATTGAAAATTATAATTATTATATTGCCTGTTATTACTTATAAAGGTACTGCTACTACTCTCTTTATAACTTCCTTACTTATATAAAACATACTAACATATTACTGTAAAATTATTTTTTCTTGTATATACTCCCTTAAACACTAAGCCAATAACTTAACTTTCTTTAAATTAAAAATTAACAATTTTGGTGAGTGTTATGCCTACACCATCTCTTCTATAAAAATAATTAACAATTTTTGTGAGTGTTATGCCTACACTATCTCTTCTATAAAAACAATCACCCTGGTGATTCTTATACTGATATAATATTTTTTCTCTATTCTTTACACTCACAATTATTCTATGTCTTACAGTCTAATACGCTTAACTTAATTGCTCATACATCATATGATTATGTTTTGGGTTTGTCACACTTGTTTACTATTCCTTTTTCTTAATATTATAAGTTGTTTATTTTGATACACTTATCACTTCACTGTTTATCTTTATCACTCCCTACCTATCTCTCACTCTTGGTTTCAAGGTTATTTTTAGATGTACATTACAACTATTCTTTAACATTAGGTGCCTTATTTTCTTATTATTATAAGGTCCTTAACAATATACTTTATTTAACAATAATCGTCTTATTTATTTTTTGTGGTTAGTGTACTTTATTTACTACCGTTTTATTCATTATTAGTTACATATTTTCTTTACTTATTTGTGTCTCTTTTCATGGATTCGTCTTCTTAATCTTTGTGAATCTATTCTCATCTTTTTCGGTCTTTATCTGGCCAATCTCTGGGGTTGGGTCAAAGTCATTTGTTTGTCAGCCTAGTCTATGTTTTTAATGGTTACTTTTGTTTACTATTCTTGTTTCTTCTTTCTTAAGGGGACGTCCATTAATTACGTGGTTTTTTTTTTAAATTTGGACCCCCTCCCCCCTTAGTGAGATTTGGTGGGACCCCCTCCCCCTCACGTGAGGTTTACCCTATAATTTTTAAATAATTAAATTTATTTGATATGTTCATGTTTTTGCTTCTACCACTAAAAGTACCTAAAGCATATCTTCTATGTACTACATTTTTTCTGTGAAATTAGAGGTGAAAATGATAACTACGTTTAAGGTGCACTATAACGAGTTTAATTAAATTAATTGTCTTGAAAGCTGCCAAATGGCTCTCTATATATCGTGGTTTTTGCAAATAATTTTCGCAAATAAGCAAATACAAAATAGGCTGCGACACCACCTTCCCTAATTCTTCACTCACTCCATGGGCATTCATGTGCTTCCTCTATTGTAATGATTGGACACATGACATCCATGTGTTTTGGTAGTACAGGAAGACAGTCATTAGACGTATCTACATCCTCCTCGTGCAGCCACTCCAGCCTATCGTCCACAGCACAAAAAACCAATTGACCTTTTATTGATATATTATATACATTGAATGTCACTGAACCTTTACTTACTTTGCAGATGAAAGACAACATTGTTTGTACCTTCCTTTGAACCGTATGATTACGTAGCTTTTCAATCTCTTGATTTATATGATCACTAAGAGAATTCTTGTCGGTGAACTTCAGCTTAGCTTCCTTCCACAAACGATTAACTTCTTGCTGGCATGTTTGTTTCGACTTGTCTGCATGCCGCTTAACATACGCATTGTAAAAGTTTTGATACAAATTCATGTTGAACACAATAACATCGGCTTTATATGCGTTGCAGAATATCACGACTGACTCACTGACTGACACGCAGTGATTTCGACCGGCGCGGCAGGGAACTCCCCGAATGAAATCTGACACTTGTGCGGCTCTTTGTTTCAAATCGGGGAATCCCGGGCATGCACACGTGTATTAAGCATTCAGTTCAGTTCAGAGAGGCCATAAAGATTGGTGGGCACTTTAATATTGTCTATGCTCGGAATTAATTTTTAAAACAAAATGTTATCCGTTATAATAATGTATATTCTCTGAATTAAAAAGTTGATGTGATATTTTCATTGGCCCCCCTCCCTTTAAATGAGATTTGGTGAGATTTTGCCGGACCCCCCCCCATTTTGAGCTCACGTAATTAATGGACGTCCCCTAACTACTTTTTATATTTTTTCCTTCATTACTTAGTTATTAAATTATCTTACTTTTTAGCATTTCTATAATACTTATTGATACTTTTGATGATCAGATTTCTGCAACGTTATATAATGCCCTTCCACCAAAATTGATCATTTTATAAAACGTGATTCTAAGTTTGATGAAATTATCAATTGTATTGTATCTTCTTCTTCTTAAAATCTACTGCTTCTCGTTCATTTTCATGTTCAATTCTGTATCTTTTACTTCCTTTCATTCTGAGTCTTTTCTTCATTATTTTCTCCTATTACGATCTGGCTTATTGATTTTTTATTATAAATTATTCCCTATAAATCTTATTTTCCCTAACTATCCCTATTTTGTAGCTGAAATCGATTCGGATGGGTTCTATTGGCTTACCTAACTCCGTTGCTCATAACTACTCTTTTTCTGAGGTCAGGGGAACATCATCCCTGCTCAGTAAAATGATTGCTGGACTTATTCAACAGTCAATCTTTATTAATGAATCTTCAATACAGTCATCTTGTGACTAAATAATAACATTTGTTGGGAATCTTTTATTTTTTTTATTTCATTATTGCTCAGTTCAAGTCATATTTATTTCTCCTTTCTCTCTGTTGATATCATTTGATAATACTTGAAGCGTTGATATTTATTTATACAATTAACATTTTTTTATTCACTTTCAATTACTCTATGATTCATCTCATTTCATATTATATTTCTTAGAATATTTATTTTATTTACTTCATTCTTGATCATTGGTTTGTTTATTTTATCTCACATATTTTTCTAAATTGTAGTGGAAGTTGATCATTTCGTTTGTTTATTTTATCTTATATATTTTTTAGATAATGGTGTAAATTTATTTTACATATATATATATTTTTTTCTCATTTGTTTTTAAATGTCATAGTAAGTTCGTTGTTCTTACTAGTTAGGAATTTTTTTAGCTCATTCCTTTATTTTATTTTTTACATTTTGCTTCACATGTTGTCCAAACGTTATTGTAAGTTGATCTCACATAATTTCTTTATTATTATTTATCACTGATTTATTTATTTTATCTCATATTTTCCTATATAATGTTGTAAGTTGATCTTACATATGTTTTTGAATTTTGGTAGTTTATATACTTCATCAACCATTATTCTTTAAGTCACCTCTATTTGTAAACTTATTCGTTTGCTTTGTTATCTCTTTTTTATTTAATTTACTTCGGTTGGTTATTTACCTTTGGTTTTTTCAGTCATTGGTGAGTGTCATAATATTTCTTAATTGATGCCTGATTGTATACACCCTTTATTTTCTTAGTGATGGGGTGAGTGATCTCATAAGTGTTATTGCCCTTATCTCTTGTTATAGTGTACGGTCCCACGTATAATAATAGTAACTTCTTTGTAATGCCTTCTATTGTGCTGGGTAATTCTCTGTTTTTTATTAATACCTTTTCTCCTATATTGTATTTGATAGTCTTTTGCTGGTTCTTGGAATATTTATTTTTTTATTGTTCTACCTTTTCGGCTATTCTGTTGTAAAATTTTCTTTTCTCGAATTGGTATTATGGGTTCGTAGGAAATTCAATTATGTCATTTATCTCTCTAGGCGGTGGTTGCTCGAACATCATTGTGTATGGTGTGGCTTCAATGAAGTTGTGGTATGCAAGATTTATAAACTCCTCTGTGGATTTTAGGTAATTGTGCCATTCTTCATCATCTCCAATTCGTCTCGTGTTTTTATTAGTTTCTTTTTACATATTTTTCCTATATCTTTTGTTTTCTTAATCTTCTTAATTATTTGGTTCTTCTGTACTCCTCTACGGTTGGTTTCTATGTGTTTAATTTTCTCTTTGTTTTTGTTACTTTTATTTTGAGATAACAATGTACTTGGGTCTTCTTTAATTTCTATTTTTACATTAGTTCCTTCAGAAGTGTTGTCTAGCGTTTCATTCAATTTCTTGAACCCGTTATCTAATGTCTCATTAAGTTGATCTATTTGGTAATTGGTTTCTTCCCATTTCTTATTCATCTCCGTTTTGTCTGTTCGCTTTCTTCACGATATCCTCTTAATATTAGTCTTATTTGCTGCTTCATTTCTTCTTTATTTTTCTCATGGTCCTCCTTCAATTATTCCCTCAATTCTTCATTTCTTTGTTGAATGTCCTCCGTCAATCGCTGTTGTAAGGTTTCATTATTTTTGTTAATTGTCTGCCTTAATTCTTCTTTAGTACTTTTATTTGTACTAACTATTTTTTCATTTATTTGTTTCAAACTCTCCTCACTCTTGTCAAATTTTTCGTTAATTTGTTTTAAATTGTGATTGGTTTCTTCCTTCATACTATTCAGACTCTCCTCATTCCTGTCAAATTTATCGTTTATTTGTTTTAAATTGTTATTTGTTTCTTCCTTGTTTCTGTCCAATTTTTCGTTTATTTGTTTTATTAATCTTTCATTCATTTGTTCTATAAACTTCATCAAATTTGGGTCTCCTCTAGTTTCCTCCCTGTCCACCGCCGTTTCCACATCCTCGACCGATGTTACTTCTTTTTCTTACCCTCTAACTTCTTCCGTTTCTTGGTCCTTTTCCAACCTCTTCGTCACTCCTCTTGTATGCATCTTGTTATCCTTTCGTAATCGCCGCTAGAACGTCATACTTTCTTTTCTTCTAGCCTCACCAGTTGGTCGCCAATTTGTAAAAGAACTCGATTGTCTTATTCTACAGAATTGTAGAGTGTAATTGGTGTAATGTGTACTCTCGTATCTTACCAATCCGTCGTTGCTCAGGGACGTGACTCACGCAGATTGCGTCCGTTGCGAACGTACGAATAACCAGTATCGAAGTCTTTACCTGTTCTATGTGGTATTTTGTAACTCCCGAAAGGCGCCAAATTGTTTTTTATAAAACAATTAAAAATTCCGCAGTTAGATTATCTCCTGTATACTGTAAAGAATAATTCGAATTGCCTCGCTGACTGGCGGGAACTCGATTTTCGCTCGTTGTTGGGATGAGTTGCCAACACAAAATTTGCGTAAAGAAATCTACTTTCCGCTAAAGCACATAACATACATAATACTATTCAAATAAATACAAGACAGTTAGTAAAGGTTCGTACTGATTTAATTTGTTCAATAACTCATTAATTTTTGAATAATAATCATACAATAAATGTTATTATAACAAAATTTATGCCTCGGCCGCAAATTGGTTCACTCAGCGGATAGCAAAGGTGGCAGCGCTTCAGACTTAGGAAGCTATAATGTTTATCATTTCTTATTTATACAATTTATTCTGCCAGTGAATTCTTTTGAGTACGAAAAAGGTTTATAACAAGATGTTCAAATAAAGTACACCACTTTACAATTGTGGTACTTAAATACTAATAAGATCTATATGAAAACTCAACGGTATTGTGTTAAAAGTGTGTGTGTCGGTTTTATCAGTTTGACATAGGTTATATTTCTATTACATACAGTGTTATTAAATATGAATCATAAATCCTTGAAAGAAATTAGTGTTTAAATTTTCAAGTGGGAGTTATTTATTCAGAAAATGGTTACCGGTAGTCAATTTGGTTCGTAATTAGTTATAATTTATCTTATACTTAACATCACGTTCGAATTATGGATCGTCAAGTGTCTTCACCAATTAATTATTTCCTTCGATTAGTTCCAAAGATATAGATGCCGTCTATTTCTGGCGTCTGTTTCTTAATTCATCCAGTTTTTATTTAAATGTAGTTTTAATATTCGGTTATTGCCCCTTCTTGTGTTACAGGAACTATGGTGGACATCAGTTAATCAATTGGGTTTCACTTTAGTTTGATTTTCTTAGTTATTCTTTCTTCAAATGGTCATCATCAATATAGCGTCTGTTCCTATGGGTAGTTAATAATGGAACTCCCGTTTCATAACGGCCAAAATTATAATAATGTTCTGTAGTCATGGTTACTCACTTAACTCTGATTAGCTAAGTAAATTTGAAACTATTGTTATCAAACCTGGTTTTTTGTTCAAAATGAATAAATATTTTATAATGGCTATATTTACTTGGGGATAATTTCAATGGTTGAAATATTAACATAGATGTTCATATTTTCTTTCAAAGATTGGTTTGATATCTTACAAGACTGGTCTAAGCCATGTATTAATACTTTTGTATAAAATTTATAATACTCTTGTAACGGTACAGAATTGCAGGTTGAAAGTAATATTTTAAAAAATTGTAGTCCCTATGTAGCCAGTTTTCACCTTTTTGGAACCTCGATTTCATCAACCACATGCAGTGTTATTACCAAACAATGCGTCTGTGTTTTGTCTTTGGACTCAGACGGGCCGGACACATTATGCAACTACATACAGTCTTGTGGCAGCCGTGAATCACGGAGAAAATGACGCCTAGTCATGTATTTCACCAGGCGGCAAAATGTTGCCAAACTCTATGCCTGTCTCATAGCGCCTTTTAAAAAGCACCAATTGGAGCGCAGACTGGTGGTCACGTGACCAGGCGGAACTCCGTGTATTACCGCCTTAGCGCAGTAATGAGTTAGTTCTACTGCAACTCATGGTCGCGCAGCCAGAAAATTAACCATCCAAGTGCTCGAGCAAGTTAACATCGGCCGACTATGCATTACCATACATATAGAAATATTCAATCAAAGCAGTGAAAATTTAATTAAAAACAGTAAACTCAGTATAAACAGTTGCGTGAGTGCGCTCGAACCAAAAAAGCGGTCAACACGAGACAGTGCAACAAACCACAGGGACACACACGGCGGACGGGTAACTAACAACCCTAAATATGCATATTAAAAAATCAGTTTAAAATGAATGTTGATAGTTACATGTAAACCTAAAAAATCGAGATCTCTAAGGGAAAGGGGTTTTTATAAAAGAAAATATCAAGGGTAAAAGACATAAATTACGTACTGGTTCATTAAAAAATAAATAATTTGTCATAGGTTAGTTAAATAAGAAAGATTCCATTTGTTAATTTGTTTGATTTTGTTATTTGTTACTTATCCAATGCATTCCTAATACAACATAATAAACCAGAAGCAATTTGTTTAAATCCAAACTGTGTTATTATATTTTTACCGCCCACCTCAAATAACCTTTCTGCAGCTGTTTTCGTCTGTAGGACTCTGGAGAAGGCACCCTAAGGTAAGAGTCTGTTTAATTCGAATATATATATTAAAGTCCTAAATTTAAAGTAATTTGAGTAGTTTCACTGGCGCCCGGAACAGTTGGACGATTTGTGTGATTCATTTTAATCACACAGATCAGACCTAATTAGGCTGCAGAACGGGTTATTTGAGAGGGAGGGTGTTTGTTTTGTAAAATATATTGTAATGTAACAAAGTTAAGGTCCCAGACGTTATATAAAAACTTTAAATCTTTATAATTAAATCTTAACATCTAAAAACCGAATTCAATGACAAGTCGATTACGTATTGTGTAATCGATATGGTGTATTGGTAGCAAGAGAAAGCATCTGTTGGAATAAAAAATATATATATAAATTAAAGAATCCTTCTTGAATTTGACGATTTCTTGTTATTTGTAGAATAATTAGTGGATTTCGAATAGGTTGTAAGTTACAGAGAAAGGAACGTGAGAAACACCTCAAGTGGAACGACTTAACCTATAAAAACTGGTCAATCATAAACCACAGCGCTCGTCTGTTGACAGCTGGTGAATACGGGAGAATAGTGAACTAACTTGCTTTACACGCTCTCCTCTCTTCGCTCTGGCGATAGTATATACTGACTAGGGTTGGAGAAAAATATTGAATTACTCAATACAATAACTGGAATAGAGCGTTTTTCTCTTGTAAAACACGAAATAACTATTTAATACAAAATAAATTAACATTGATTTGCAGAAGATCTCATCTACAGTAAAATATTACAATTTGACGCATTCCACAGTGGAGCTTTCGATCTGCATCTAATTCAATAAGTAACATTATAGTTATTTGTTATAAATTGACGCTCATAACGTGGGCTGAAATAACGATAAACCCGCAACAGTATTACACTAGTTACATACTCGTTTTATTTGTAACAAATTGGCGAACCCAACAGTGGGGCTTAATTAGACGAGAGTTACGAAGAGTATAAGGAGTCTTTTTATTTGTAACAAATTGGCGCCCAATGTGGGGCTTAATTAGACGAGAGTTACGAAGAATATAAGGAGTCTTTTTATTTGTAACAATATAAACGTTTAATGAAGCTTTATATAATCAATTTAGGAGGGTTATAATTGTGTAGAGCAGTAAATTAATACTAAATACGTATAAGATTAAAATTTCTATGTAACATTCCATAAAGAAGTTAAAAATGGCAGGCAGTAATAACGAAAATGATATAAATGAAATTACCAATTTTGATGAATCAGCTGTTATGAACAACTTTGAAGTCCATTCGACTCCGAATGCGGGTCAAGACAAAATAGTAGAAGTAAATGTAACAGATCAAAGCAATGTGACTGAGGATTCGGGGGTTCAATTAACCCCAACCTCAGCAAAATGTAATAAATTCGATGATGATATGATGAGTATTTTACTAAGTCAATTCGATAAAATAAATAAGCGTTTTGATAGTAGTGATAAAAAATTTGACGCACAAAATACAAAATTTGATGCACAAAATACAAAATTTGATACATTAAGTAGTGACATTAATGCAAAATTGCATGAATTGAGCAATAATATAAGTGAACAGCAAATTAGATGTGAAAGTAGTTTTAATAAGTTTGATGCTAAATTTAACGAAATCAAGGGGGAAATAAATGTTAAGCTAATACAACAGCTCGATGAGCATATAAGTGTCATTAATGCACAATTAGATAACCGTATTAGTGATAATAATAATAGAGTGATAGAGTTAGTGAACGAAGTTTGATGAAAAAATTAACATAATTAATGAAAATTTAGAAAGTAAAATAGATGAGTGTAAAAGTAACACTAGAAATGAAATTGAAAACCTTAGTAGAGACATACAAATACATGAAACTAATACTGATAGTAAGATTAATGAGATGGACAATCGCCATAAGTCCGAAATACAGTTATTAAAAGGCGCGGTAGAAATGGTAAACGAGGCCAGCATTCAATCCGAATGCGTAACAAATAACAAGCTTAACGTGATCGAACAAAAATTGACCAATACCAAAGATGAATTAAGTGGGGAGATAAGTAAAAAACTAAACAGTGTCACGGAAAGAATATTAATAACGCGAGAAGTAAACAACGACATTGAACTAGAGTTATTTAGTTGTGAGAGTAGGGGGGTACACCCCATGCAATTTTTAAACAGAGTAAAAGAATATAACCAGTTTTGCAATAGTAATTGGGAGGTTAAGTTGTTAAAAATAATGAAATGCTTCAAAGGGAGTTCCGCTGTGTGGGCAGAAGTACATAAAGCAGAATGGGGAGATTATCCAAGTTTTGAGAGTGCCTTCCGAAGCAAATACTGGTCGGAGGAGGAGCAAGAGGGGTTACGTAGTAAGATTATGGGAAAAGGTAATTTTGGGGCCCAGGGGGATAATGTGACCCTGTATGTGATGCGATCATATAATGAGGTGAAATATTTAGAGCCCTTGTTACCGTTCCGATCGTTTGTACGATACATAAGTAAACACTTGCCAAGAGAAATTCAGATCAATTTAATGACGCGGGAAGTGGAAGATATAAATGAACTCGAGCAAATACTAGATATTTTCCAAAACATTAGAGAACAAGAGACGGGTCGGCGTCCGATTTCGCCCGCACCACATATAAACGAAGGACATTATCAGCCCAGGGGGACATCAACCCATTATAGAGGGACGAGGCGAGGTAATAATAATAGCAATAGATGCGAGGACTGGAGGTGTGTAGAGTGCCATTGTGAGAACTATGGCAGCAGAACGACCTGTTATAGGTGCCATAAAGAGAGGAATTGTCAACGAAGTAACACCGACCTTAACCAAAACAATCAACCACACAGACGAGGGAGCAGCAACCGAGGAGCACCGGGAAGCAGTGGAATTGCTAACAGAGGCCGTGGTGGACATACTCCAGGCCGTGCAACCACTCACACGGAAAACTAGCAAGGACAGTGGGTGAAGGGACCCCACCATTGTCGACAAAGGACTGCGGGCCCCAAGACAACAACGACTATCTAAGTAACGTCATCCGCACCGACCTGTCCATGGAACTGATGGAGGAGGATGACATAGAGACGGCAAGATCAGAAACCGGATTGACCGAGGTAAGAATCCAAATTGAAGGTAAGGAAATAAAAACTTAGTAGACACAGGTAGTGAAATTTCTGTTATTTCTGAACACATATTAGAGGGTTTAAAAGAAACAAACAAAAATATCCCATTTTTGCCAGTCGCGGGGGTGACCATTGTAGGTATTACCGGGGTTAGGAGTAAAAGGGTAACTAAACAGGTACATTTGAATATGATAATTAACGTGTAACGGGGCGAAAAGGGTATTTTATTTTGTTGCAAATTTTATTAAATATATATGTGATCGACGCAGAAAGTCCCCAGCCATAAAACGGTTATATTCAAACAAAGGACAGTGGAATGCGATGTGTGTTCGGCAATGCAGTATAATTCCAAGAATTCCAGTGTTGTGTGACGCACTCAAATGCGCGAACAACAGCACGCGCGCAGAAGGGACGCTAGCCAACATGGCTAATTTGTAAAATTTGTTCGCCACGTGGTCGGGATGCTGACGGAAATACAGGCAAACCACACCCACTTGAGTCAGGTGACTAGTGGCATTAAAATATCATCAGCCCTTTGGGAGTACTCACAACACATACTATGTGTACAGTGACGAACAATTTAACACCAGAAGGCATTGGTTTCCTGACCAGCAACCCGAGGTGGTGGGAGTTTGGTTGATACTCTCGGTATGGGAGTCGACGATTAGAAAATAAACCTAACGGACGCGAGTAGTGGCGTGTGTCCCCGGTCGGGCGAAAACTTTATAAAAAATGTGGAAATAACCGCAGTTCGAATAATCATGTTTCCTGGCCGGGAGCACAAAGAACGTGTGCACCTCAAAATTAAAATTTTCTGAAAAAAAGGTGTTAAACATTACTTAAAAATGAACTGATATATCAGGATGAATTCAGTGAAGTGAACAAGCAAAATAAAAATGTGGTGAATTAAAGGAAACCATTCGAACAAATACGCAGTGCGGCGCGTGGTCATCAGAGGCGCCAAGGGTTAAGTAATCAACTGACACTTATATTAAAAAATTTCATTTTTTTGTTGGGCCCTAACTAATTAAAATGGGGTATTAAAATGGTATGAATGGAGTGTGGTAAACTGGGTCGTCTAAAATAGAAATAAGATAGTTATGTTCTTGTGTTAATCGATGTTTTTTTTTTTTTTTGTAAAATGATTCAAAGTCTTGTTTGTATTTTGAGTAGTAAAATTAACAGGAAATGAGTTTGAGATAAAGAGATTTAAATTAGCAGAAATGAGTTCTCAACAAAATGAACTTTGAGTAAAAATTTAAAGAGAAGCAAATAAAATGTTGAAATTGAGAAAATAAACAGACTGGATTAATGCAGTAGAACAGCCTGGTTATTGTGTAACAAACCCACTAACCTCTCTTACAGACTGTGAGTTCGTGTAAAAGGAACCTGGACCCATGAAAGGTAAGAGTTAACATAAAAAATATAATTTATGTCTGTTATTAATTGCGATAAAGAGTAATACAGCACAAATGGCCTCCGTAACAGGGACAGTCGATATAAATCAGATTTTGTATAGGCCATGCCTACTCACAGTGTAAGAGACGCTAATGGGAGTTACGTATGAATGAAAATTAAGTACAAGAAGTATGTATAGAATGAAATTGAAATAAGAGTATGTTTAATATGAATGATAGATGTATTATGAACAAGTAAGAAAATTAATAATATAAAAAATAAACATGAGTACTAATAAAAATAATGACGAAAACGTCAACATCACTGACGAAACATTTACGAGTGAGACGGGCAGTCACTCAACACCAGTTAGTCAGATCGGTGAATGTGGTGCCACCGAATCAGTCGAATTAAACACAATACAAGTGACACCCATCTCAACTCGGTATGAAAACAAAAAAGATGATGGTAACGATATGAGGAGTATGATGCAGATGTTGTTAAGTAAATTTGACGAGAAGTTTGATGAGCAAAAAAGCGAAATTAAAGAAATTAAGAGTAGTTTTAATGATAAATTCAATGAACAAAATAATAAATTTGATAAATTGAGCAGTGACGTTATCGAAGTCAAGAGTATTTTTTATGTACAGAATAGCAAATTTGATGTAATATTCAACGAGATCAGAGACGAAATAAAACAACAAAATATCAATTTTAGTAAACAAGTAAATGAAATTAATACAAAATTTAATAATATTAAAGAACAGGTAATAAAATCTATAAATAATAATTGTGAGAAGATGGTTAACGAAATGAATAAAAATTTAGACAGAAAATTAGAACAGGTAATGAATAAGAAGTTAGATGATAATGTTACAAATATTAATAATGACAAAACAGTGGAAGAGGTAGTGTTAGAGAATAAAATATTGAATAGTGATGATATAGAGATAGTGAGTGAGAGTGAGAGAGTAATGGGTTGTAAAGGGGTAGGAATAAGTGTTGATGAGGTTGTGAGAGAGTGTGATGGAAGGTTAGATGGGCGAAGGGCAAGTTTTCCCCAAGTTTATGGTGAAACAGAGGTTTCACAAATGTGGTATGAGGACAGAGTTTCCTCCGGTGGTGTGGAAGACGAGGTGTCTTCGTATGGTCCCTTTATTTTTTGTGATGGTCTTGGAAGTGCCAAGACATATAGTAATTTTGTGGTGCCCTTTGCATGGAATGAGATAGTTCAGGGGGGTTATGAGAGATATGAGAGAGAGAGAGAGAGAGAGAGAGAGAGAGAGAGAAAGAGAGAGATTTTTGAGATAGATAGAGGTTATGAAATGTTCGTGCAGAGTTTAGATATTGAGAGAGATGAAAAAAGTGACTTACATTATGAAATAGAGAGAGATGAATATTTTGATGATACCTTTATAAATGATAATAACTTACCTGATGTTGTGATTGATATAGTAAATGAATATGATGATAAAAGAACTTACCTTATGTTGAACAAAGATACCGACGGAGACAGAACTGAAATTACCAATGTAGAAGGGTTTTATGAATTAATAGATAATAATGGTGTTAAATACTATGTTGCTAATGGTCATTATAATAATAATAATAGTGTAACGGGTGTGAGTAAGGACGATAATTATTATATTAAATTAAGACTCATACATGATGATGGAGGATAAATATAAACTCAATGAATGGACATTTTAAATATTTTAATTTGTGGTTATGACCTTGCTAAATTAGGAAATGAGGTGTGGAAAACTGAAAAATAATGACAAAGATTTGTAAATAAATTTTAGTGAAATTAATTGTGTTTGTATTGTAACAAGTATGTAATGTATACAATGTGTGTAGGTAGTAGAAATAAATTTAATAATAATAATAATAATAATATTTTGGTAGACTAAATAAATAACATTGATAATTATGAAGGTAATAAAGGAATTGTAATTGTCTTGGAGTAAAGTAATTAAAATATGTCGTGTTTTCAATACTTGATGGAATTAAAATGATTTGAGATGTTTAAATATTTTTGATTGATTTAAAATGTTGTATAAAGAGATTTTCTGATGAATTTAAATTATTTGTATGAGATTTAAATTTGATAATAAATAATAAATAAGTAAGTATGAAATGTACTTAGTTATGGAATCTTATGAATGTTATAATGTTGCAGAAGGTACATGGAGTTATGTACGTGATATTGGTGATGAATCTATATATTAATACGTGAAGAGAAAACTTTGTACCCCTTTTTAAGCATATTGCGCGCACGGAGGAGTGTGAGATTTGGCATAGTTAAAGTTTATATGGAGAAGGAGTGCAGAAAGCTAAAATTTATATATAATATGTGTTACAAATACATTAAATAAAATAAAATAAAACATTCATTTGTACTTGAAAATTCATTTAAACTTTTTCAAACAATGGTAATTGTTAAAAATAAAATAATTTTGTTGCCAGGCAATAAAATTATAATTTTTTCATTTTAGTGTACGTTCATACTGCCAATGTCAAACACATAATAGTCTGTCGTTTGTTTAGATTCATACTGCCAATGTCAAACACATAATATTTAGAATTAATATTAGGCAATTACCTGTATTAACTTCCGTCTTGTGACTTATTTGGTTTTTTCTTAAAACGACACGTTTCAAGAATAAATTCTCATCATCAGGTTTCAGTACTACAAAAACATCAAATTCACCCAAAAGGGGTCGTCAACTAGTTAAAACACACAAACACAAAAACACCACACATAATTTAACACCGACACAGTCACGGCACAGTCCGATGCACATCGTCCCATTGCCAACGACCAACTCGGGACTGTGCCGTGACTGTGTCGGTGTTAAATTATGTGTGGTATTTTTGTGTTTTAACTAGTTGACGACCCCTTTTGGGTGAATTTGATGTTTTTATAGTATTGAAACCAGATGATGAGAATTTATTCTCAAAACGCGTCGTTTTAAGAAAAAAGAAAAAACCAAATAAGTCACAAGACAGAAGTTAATACAGGTAATTGCCTAATATTAATTCTAAATATTTAGTAACGTGACTTGGAGACAATTAAAACAAAATGAAACACATAATAGTCTGTGGTCAAACAGTCGCACAGAGTAGAGATTGTCGCCAAAGAATTTTAAAATGTTGCCAACAAATAATTACTGACAGATTGACTGAATGAGCTGTGAATTTTGTGTGATTTCAAATGTTCCTTTTTCAATAGTCTGTGGAGTGTATGTCAAGGCAAAAAAGTTTTTATTTTATATTTTTTATATTAGATATCTGTGTTTTATATATTAATGTGCAGTTGAAAGTGAAATACAGCTTGCTTAATATACACCTGTTGCAAAAGGAAAATTTTGTAGCAGCAATTTGAATTGACTTACTCTCGCCTAATTATTATTGGTGGTTTCAAAAAAGTGAGTACATTTTATTATTTTTAAATTAAACCCTGTCTAATCTTAGTTTCAGTAATTTCATTACATTTTTTTTTTACATTCAGATATTCGCACATACTTCCATTATGCCTCGACATAGAACATTGACGGGTCGGAGTGAGAGACAAAGAAGAAGGAATATATATTCGCGTGAAAGTCAAAATGATAATAGACCAAATGCAAATTTAAATAGTGTACTAAATAGTATACAAAATGATGAAATTATTTTGAGGGATACATTTAAATGCGCACTGAATGTCATTCCAAGAAATTTTAATACTTTTGATTGTGGATTGATGCATTTACAATGCAGGTTTTGCAATGCAAAACATTTCGAATCTGAGGTCACTTTAGGTGAAAGGACTGCATTCACTTCATGTTGTCATAAGGGTAAAGCAATATTACCGGCCTTAAGTCAAAATGAATACTTTAAATCATTGTATGATGGACTTACTTCAAATGAACCTTCAATAAAAAGAAAGTCAAAAAATTATTTTGAAAACATTCGTAAATACAATTCATCATTTGCTATGGTTAGCTCAGAAGCTAAAATTTCGGATACAGTTACGCGTGGAGTGTATCATTTTAAAATACATGATGTTTTTTATCACAGATCAGGTCCAATGACTGCTGGATATGGTCGCTCACCATGTTATGCGCAATTATATTTTTATGATGTTGACACTGCTGTCAATTATAGATTACGTGAACACTATAATCAAACATGCAATAACAATATAATGCGCGAAATCTCTCTTGAATTGGAACGCATTAATCCTTTCGTTCGGTCATTCATTGCAATGAAAGATCATTGTCAGAGAGTTGAAAATCAAAATAAAGAAATTTGTATGCTCATTAAAGTAAATCGTGATTTAAATCTACGCCGTTATAATGATGCAGTTCAAATTGATGTAGCAGTAATATTTAGTACAGTTGATGATGAGCCACCCTTTGAACGAAATATGGTTTCGTTTTCAAAAGTTAATGGTACCATTAAAAATATCTCTGTTTTGGATTCATCATTGGACCCTTTAGCGTATCCATTACTTTTTCCAAATGGTGATACTGGGTGGCATATCAATATTTCTCATAATGTACCAACTACATCTAATTCAAGAGCGCCCAGAAATAAATTAACCATGCTTCAGTATGCAGCCTATCGACTTGCAATTAGAGAAGATTTTAGCATGTTGCACCATTCACAAAAATTATTTCTGCAGTGGATAGTTGATATGTATGTGAGAATAGAGGGCACAAGGTTACATTTCATTCGACAAAATCAAACAAGTCTTAGGTCTGAAGTTTACAACAATTTAACAGATTATTTAGAATTGAACCCCAATGCCAATAATGTTGGCCGTAGAGTAATTTTACCATCTTCATTCAATGGATCTCCAAGAAATATGTATCAGAATTATTTAGATGTAATGTCAATTGTACAACATTTCGGAAAGCCTTCTTTGTTTATTACAATGACTTGCAATCCAAGTTGACCTGAAATAGTTAGCAATATTGGTGTAGGTGAGTCAGCTAATTTTCGACCTGATATTGTTGTGCGTGTATTCAAGTCCAAACTGAAAGCATTAATTGAGGGCCTTACACTAAAAAAAATCTTCGGTAAAGTTGAAGCACTAATTTATACAATTGAGTTTCAAAAGAGAGGATTGCCTCATGCTCACATTTTACTCTCTTTAAATGAGCAAGATAAAATTGTTAACGCTACCAATATTGATAAAGTTGTATCTGCGGAGATTCCTAACATTCAAACACATCCTACATTACATGAATATGTTGTAAAACACATGATGCATGGTCCATGCGGTGTACTTAATCCAAATTCTGTATGTATGAGAGATGGAAAATGCACAACAGATTATCCAAAACGATTTAATGAATTTACATGTGACTCATTAAATGGATATCCATTATAGAGAAGGCCTGATAATGGTATTAATGCTGAAGTTCGCGGTAGTTGCCTCGACAATCATTATGTTGTACCATACAATCCGTATTTACTTGCCAAATTTAATTGCCATATAAATGTTGAAGTATGCACTACTGTTAAAAGTGTTAAATACATTTATAAATACGTGTATAAAGGCTATGACAGTGCATCTGTTGAATTAGGTTCAGAGAGAAATGAACCAGGTCAAGAAATACAAATTGATGAAGTTAAAAATTTTTTAAATGGCCGTTATGTCGGATCAACTGAAGCTGTATGGCGCATCTATGAATTACCAATGCATTTTCAATCACATGTCATCGTTAGACTTGACATTCATTTACCGCGTAGACAGAATGTTTACTTTCGAGAAGGGCAAGAACGTCAAGCAATTGAAAATGCAAGACAAACAAAATTATTAGCATTTTTTGAATTGAATCGATCAGATCCATCAGCGCATGAATATAAGTACAGTAGAACTTGGCTAATTCGAACGTGCATAATTCGAATTCGTGGATAATTCGAACTTTTACCGTGGTCCCTTGAATATCCTATGTAAAACTATGCAAAAACATCGTCTGTAATTCGAACTTTTTTTGGTTAATTCGAAATAAAAATTTTGCTCTAACTACAAAAAATCGCCTGCTGTATGGGCTAGACCACGTAACAATAGAGACATGACTGGAAACAGACAAGCAGGCATCGCCCTTTGTGAACAGACGCTTGTCCTTTGTGTCAAATTCGTGGAATTGCCGTCAGTATCTGGCGATGACACATGACTGGCTCGTGTAACGGTACCGTCCGCCATTGTCCCTTGTTCCATGCCTTGTCAGTCAGCCACCCTCACTGTTGCTTTCAGTTCAGTCTGCCTGCATTCGTGGAAGTGTTAAGTCTTTTTGAGTTTCTACTGTGCGAGCTGTGTTCTGTAGTGAGAGACCGTTCCTTTCTTTATACAGTAATGTATACACAGACTGGTGTGTTTTAGTGACGCTTATTGTGCAGTTTTATTGTGTTGCGTGTTCATCATGGCCCTTTCAAAACCAACACGGACCCAATACAAATCATTGACATTTGCTGAAAAAGTTGCCGTTATACGGGAAGTGGAAAAGGGACAAAAAAAGAAATCTGAAATTGCCAAGGAATTCGGGATACCACCAAATATGCTGTCAACGTATCTAAAAAATAAAGAGAAGATTTTGAATAGTGTGTGTAAAGCCAGCGACAAAGATAGGAAAAGAGTGCGAGGACCAGAAAATCCTGACGTGGATGAATGTGTAGTGAAGTGGTTTAAGCAAGCAAGGGACAAAAAAATTCCAGTCAGTGGGCCCCTCGTCAGAGCCAAAGCTGAGGAATTCGCATCTAGCTTAGGGAAAAATGATTTTAAGGCCAGCACTGGTTGGCTCGATGGTTTTAAAGAAAGGAATGGCATGTCTTTCAAAACTGTTTGTGGAGAAAGTGGATCTGTTGACGTTGAAGCTGCAAATTCATGGAAAGATGATTTGTTGCAAATGATTTCTGATAGAGGCGCTAAAGACATTTTTAACGTAGATGAGACAGGCTTATTCTTCAAATGCACCCCCGACAAAACACTTGCTTTTAAAGGAGAAAGTTATAGTGGCGGCAAACACAGCAAGGAGCGCATAACACTTTTAATCGGAGCAAACATGGATGGCTCGGAAAAACTGCCTTTGCTAATGATAGGGAAGTCAGCCACCCCACGTTGTTTCCAAAATGTAAAAATGAAACCAGTTGAATATGAATCAAACAATAAAGCTTGGATGACAGGTGAAATTTTTGAAAGATGGCTTTTAAAAATCAACAGGAAATTTCGGAATCAAAACAGAAGAATCGTCTTGTTTACTGACAACTGTACAGCGCACAACACTATTCCTGTGATGGAAAATGTAAAGGTTGTGTTTTTCCCTCCAAACATGACTTCAGTAGTTCAACCTATGGACCAAGGTGTAATAAAAAATTTTAAGCATTTTTACAGACGGCTTGTGGTCCAAAACATTCTGTCAGGTGCTTATTTAGATGAGCACGAAAATATCAAGATTAACATCCTTCAAGCTGCCCGCATGTGCAACAGTGCGTGGAACCAAGTTACGCAAAAAACAATTGCTAATTGTTTTCGTAAAGGTGGTTTCTGCCACATTGAAGGTGAAGAGGAGAATAAAGCTGCTAGAGAAGTCGTACCCACTACGGATAACTGGTAAGATGTTGGACATGACGTAGGCATTCGTTACGAAGAGTTTGTAAACATGGATGAAGACTTGGCGGTGTGCGGTGAACAGACAGATGTGGAGATCGTGGCTGATGTTATGAACAAAAGAAATGATGGTACATCTTCAGATGAAGTAGGGGACCGGCTAGAACTTCCAGAGATACCGATTCCAACGGCTTCACAGTCATCAAATTACATTCAAGACTTGAGACGGTTTGTTGAAGGACAGCAGAACGTAAGTGACGCTATTTTCCAAGCACTTAATAAACTTGAAGAATTTACTATAACTCAGTGTATTAACTGCAAAATGCAATCAAAAGTTTCTAGCTTTTTTAAAAAACTGTAAATGCTATATTTTATACTGAAACATGTTTATACGTTTGTAATACATATGTATAAGGAAATTGTTTAATAAAATAACATATTGCTTTACTGAATTTCGGTTTTTGATTTGATTTTTCTACCGTTATTAAAAGTTTTCCTAATTCGAATTTTTGGATAATTCGAATTTTTTACTGGTCCCTTCAGCTTCGAATTAGCCAAGTTCTACTGTATATTAAAATTCCTTTGCATTATGTATGGGAAGATTCCCGAAAAAAATGGAAGAAGAGAAGGCGTGAAGGTGATAAAATCATTACACGCATATATGTAGTATCACCAAAAGATATCGAACGTTTCCATTTACGATTGCTTTTATTACATGTCTGTGGTCCAAAATCATTTGAGGATGTTAGAAGATACAATGGAATTATACACACTTCTTTTGTTGAAGCGTGCCATGCTCGCGGCATTGCTTCAAATGATAATGAATGGCGCGAATGTTTAAATGAAGCAAAAGAATTACATTCACCAAAACAAATGCGAAATTTACTTGGTTACATTTGTGCATTAAATGTGCCAGCCAATGCATTGGTGTTATGGAATGAATTTAAAGTATATCTTAGTGAAGATTTTTTGAGAGATTACAATGAAGAAGTATCCTTTAACACAGCTCTATTAGAAATTGAAGATATTTTGAATGTTCATAATTTGTCATGTCAAGAACTTGGTTTACCAGTTCCCACGTATTCGCAGAGAACAGATGAAGCAAATGCTATTGATCCAATAGAACAAGAGTTTCTGTTTTGTGAGCATTATGAAACTGCAAATATTGAACAGCGTAATCTAATTGATTGTGTGATTCGTGAAGTTTTGCACCATGATACTGGATCTAATGTTTTTTGTTTAACCGCTCATGCAGGTTGTGGAAAAACATTCACACAAACAGCAATCATTCACAAATTAAATTCGCTTAATCTTAGCTGCATTGCAACAGCGTTCAGTAGCATAGCTTCAACTCTATTACTTGGAGGTAGAAGTTTACACAATGTGTTTAAATTGCCTATACCCATTTTGGAAAATTCTGTAGTGAATATTACCGCAAATAGTAGCTATGGACGTTACATAAATTCATCATCATTGATAATTATTGATGAAATTTCTATGTGCCCACTGCAAGTGTTGAAAATCATAGATAGATTATTGCAGGATCTATGCGATGAAAATGATAAACATAAACCATTTGGAGTGAAAACGATACTTCTGTGCGGTGATTTTCGGCAAATCTTACCAGTTGTCCCACATGGATCACGTGCAACTTTAATTGAAAATTGTGTCACGAGTTGGCATAAATTTGTTTATTTTCATAAAGTAACGTTTACTCAAAATATGAGAGCCTTACCAAGTGAAATAGAATTTGTCGAATTCTTGAAAAAAATTGGTAATGATGAAGCCCCACAATTCCCTCAGTTTGGTGAAAATATTATTGAAATACCTCAGCAATTAATAGGAGATGAAAATAATATTATTAATGAGGTGTATGGAAATATTTCCGAAAACATACTCTCAGATAACATATTGAAGTCAGTTATTTTAGCACCTAAAAATGATGATTGTACTTTTATTAATACTGATATACTTAATCGAATACCAGGTGAGCAGAAAACATATCATAGCTACGATAAAATAATTTGTGATGATGACAATGAAATCAGTAACTATCCAGTAGAGTTTTTGAATTCTTTGACTATTAGTGGTTTGCCACCACATAAGTTAGTATTGAAAGTTAATAGCATCGTTTTACTGATCAGAAACTTAAATACAAAGGAAGCATTAGTCAATGGAACAAGAATGCGCATCAAGTGTATGCATCGTAATGCTATTGATTGCGAAGTTTTAACTGGAACCGCACGCAATAAGAGAATTTTGATTCCACGTATAAATTTAACATATTCCGGTACTGTTTTACCATTTAACTTTCAAAGAACTCAATTTCCAATTATACCTGCATTTGCGATGACAATAAATAAGTCTCAAGGACAAACATTCGAAAAAATTGGAATTTTATTGAGGCAGCCAGTTTTTACACATGGTCAATTGTATGTCGCAGCAAGCAGAGTTCGATCATTCGATGGTTTGAGATTTTATATTTCCAAATATAATGGCCAAGGGCATTTAGCAAATGATGAAAGTGTTTTTACAAAAAACATCGTTTACACAGAAGTTCTGAATCATTAAATTCACTTTCAAACTATTTTAAGTTCAATGGACAACATTTATTTTTTTAACTGCCCGGTTTTTTTGATTTAATGAAAAATATATGAAAAAATACGAGGCACGTATTTTTTATTTCAATTTTTATTTTGTATTAATTTTTTATTTAAATTTTATATAATTCGAAAAAGATAGGCAAAATAACTGTGTAGCCTTGGCGAAACCTGGTCAGTATGGCAATAAAAAAAACCCAAGGAAATGTCAAAAAATGCGTTATTGCTTTTTAAATATGGCTTAGCCAAGCTAAACCTCATTTTTCCTATCTTTCATATTTTTCAAATAACTCGAAAATTAATGCATAGAAAAAAAAATTAAAAAATTATATAAGCTTTGTAGCAGATAATCTTCAAACTGTTTTCGAATTTTGTACCTTACCAAAAATGAAATGTAACCCACTGGAATTGAAAACAATGTATCTTATACTTCTATGAATGTCAAGTCTCATTTTTATTAGCGTTTATTTGATTCAATAATAACATGAAAAAATTAAAACTGACAATGAATCATATACAAAAAAAAATACGAATACAAGCTGTAATTGTGTTTTTTTTTCAACTGTTACTAACATTAAATTTTAAATTTCATAGGTATTGCAGGGAATTAAGGCAAACAACAAAAATGACGTATTTGTACACGCTCGCAGCTGACGTAATAGAACAAAATTCAAAAAAATTATATGCAATGATTATAGAGGTATACTCTTTGACAAAAGAACCTCAATAACGTTCAAACTTAAAAATTTAATGAATTATGGTCGAATTTCGACCACTGGGTGACCACTAGTTGTTTCTAATTTTGTCAGTAATAGGAAGCAGGTGTGTTGAGTGATGTAATGTAAGTATTAATTTTATAATGCAATTTAAATAAAATAAAATGTTCAATGTCTAAATAGCAAATTTTAAATGAAATATTTGATGTTTAAAAGTTAAAAGTGTAGATGAGTCTAAAAATGTAAACATGAAAAAATCAATTAATATACCCAAACATATAAGAGTTGACCTTCCGTGAATTATAATAACGGTGTTAGTGTGAGCCTTATATGTCTTTTGGTAGTTTCCCCACATTTCGGGCGGTCACGGCTTCACCAAACCCTGACCGTGGATTTATGTAAGCAGATACTAAATTGGTGAACATTGAAATTGACAGGGGGGTAACAGGGGAAACTACATAACTATGGAACAGCAGCTATCGTCGAAGGTGGTGATAGTGCTGTAATAAGGGTGTGTGAATCAATATAGTAGGATTACTGGTGTCCTCGGACATCAGTAATACCGAATTTTTATATAACGCTGAACCAAGAACGGTATAGGCAGCGTCTATACCTTATATATGTAAACTTCAGTTCTTGGGAATGCAAATGGACGCCACAGTCCATCAGCAGGAAACAATAGTGTGTGTGGAAAAGGAGCTGGCAGTTACAAGCCAGGGGTATAAGGGGGGACTTTAAGTAAATGATGAAGTAGGAGGGTAGCTGAAAATTCAGTGAGAGGGTGATGACCTCTGTAAACAGCGGGCGGTCAGCTTATAACACGACTCTATAGAGAGAGTTGGGGGTTGACAATGCAAAGAGCTGTTCAGTAACTGTTGCTATGACTATGACTCAATGAGTAGCGATGTATGTCCCTATGAGAGCAAAACGATTTTAAGTACTAGATTTAATGGTAACGATTTTAAATCCACCAATATTTTATGATGATAACTATGTAGTTTTGTGTATTTGTATTAATTGTATGCCATGTGTTAGGGGTAAGGATTGTAAACATGTGTAATCTGTATAATTTTGAAATGTAGTTAAAGATAGGTTATTCATATGATGATGAGACATCAGCTGACTGCCAGGGTTATAAATGTAGTATGTCACTTATAAGTGATTTGCAAAATTTTCAATGTAATTAAATGTTTCAATAATAAACTTGTGATGTTTTAAGTAAATGGTGAAATGTATTCGAGATAGTTTTGAATTTTCAAGGGTTAATGTAATGTAAAATGTGGTAAAGGTTAGAATTTGGGTGATTATTATTTCAATAGGACATTTAATCAGTCCAAGGTGAAGTTAAAGGGGTGTTAAGCAGAATAAGATTCTGGGGAGTAAAAGTAATGTAGAAAATTGAGAATTAATAATGACACAGCAGAGATGGGGATATTTTGTAGATGAAAGGGATGTAAGGGACGGATAATTAGTTGATGGGGGAATTTTGTAAGGGGGTGGTGTGATAAGGAGTCCTCAACGAAAAGCGTTGTGGCGGGAGGGGAACCGATATGTGCCGGAAAGGGTTACCTAGGGAGGGTCCAGGAACCAAATAAGGGAATGAGCATTGGGAGGGAACACACATCCTGAGTACAAAGGGGTAGCGAGTATTTTGTTATAAAGTCAGAATGATGTGAGTGAAGTTAGAAAATTATTGGTAAATATTTTGAGAGTGGTGTCAGACTAGGTAAAGCTGTTAAGTGTGTATTAGAGTGAGAAGGGGGTAAGATTATATATAAATGCTAAGTTCGTAAATCGAAATGTTATGAATAACTAAGAGTCACCCAAGCTAATTGAGAATGGAAATGTTAGAGAGAATCAGAGTTAAAATGAAAAAATAATTGAAACAAGTGACAGATTTTAATAGAATTTGAGAATAATATAAAGCTATAAAATGTGTAAATTTTGGTCAATTTAAATGTGAATTTTATTGCTTATTGTAAGGTAATAACAACAATGCTAATTTTGAATGTTCTATTTTAGTATGTTGTATTATGTTTGAAGGTAAAGAATTTTAAAGACGTTTCATGTATTTTACAGTGTAGCTTGTGTAGTGTATATATGTCAAGGTCGTTCACTTGACCCAGAGAGATCAGCTGATGACTGATGTTAGAGACAGAACCATTTTCTGATAATTAATTCACACAATGGTGTTACTTAATTGAATTAAATGATTTTAATTTTTTTTGAGATTGATAAAAGAGATATTTTGGTAAATTAAATTTTTTTGAAAAAAAAAAAAAATTTATTTTATGCCTGCCATATAGATGGTGTTTTGATGTTCAGAATATTTTGTGGATTGTATGTATTGTTAGTGTGCTAACTGATTTAATGTTATTCATATTATATGTGTTGTAGCCGAATATTAGAATAAGTAAATTTATGTTTTAATCAGATTTTCTGTTTATTTGTTTCCTATGAGTGTTAGGAGTTAGTAAGGAATAATAGTAGATACATATAAAAGATTTTGGTATTTGAATGAAATTAAGGGTAATATAACATTTTGATATTGGGATTAGATTGATTTCTTTGAATTAACAGAATTTAAATGATTTGAGGGGATTTGCTTAATGACTTTGAGTTGAAATTGTAACGTCTAATCGATGAAATTAAAAAAAAAGACTAATAGAAAATTAAAGTTCAAGTATGATATGTTTTTGTAAAGTTTAAAGCAACAAAGTAGTGTGGAAAGGTTATATGCAATAATAATAAGTATGTGTATGCACCCAGTACTTGCCAAAGGCGACCCAGTGTGCATGTAAGGGGGAACATATCGGTTGAGGATTTGGTATGGTATAAGGCCAGGGTTTTGATCTTGGGGTGGAATGTTAGAAGGTTAGGTGTGCTATGGTGAGTATCTGTCCAATTTTATGGTGTTGGGATCTCGGATAGAGAAGTCCAGTAATCTCGTTCAGGTGCAGCCATAGTCGCCGAGCTAGGGGGGTAGTTTACCCATGATGTGTTAAGAAATTAACAGGGGGTTGTTGGCACCACATCCTCACCGATCCTCTTAGGGGTTTAGCAATGAGAGTTCTCCTGTTTCGGCAGAAGATCTCTCATTGGGGGGGGGGTATTGTAACGGGGCGAAAAGGGTATTTTATTTTGTTGCAAATTTTATTCAATTTTATTAAATATATATGTGATCGACGCAGAAAGTCCCAGCCGTAAAACGGTTATATTCAAACAAAGGACAGTGGAATGCGATGTGTGTTCAGCAATGCAGTATAATTCCAAGAATTCCAGTGTTGTGTGACGCACTCAAACGCGCGAACAACAGCACGCGCGCAGAAGGGACGCTAGCCAACATGGCTAATTTGTAAAATTTGTTCGCCACGTGGTCGGGATGCTGACGGAAATACAGGCAAACCACACCCACTTGAGTCAGGTGACTAGTGGCATTAAAATATCATCAGCCCTTTGGGAGTACTCACAACCCATACTTTGTGTACAGTGACGAACAATTTAACACCAGAAGGCATTGGTTTCCTGACCAGCAACCCGAGGTGGTGGGAGTTTGGTTGATACTCTCGGTATGGGAGTCGACGATTAGAAAATAAACGTAACGGATGCGAGTAGTGGTGTGTGTCCCCGGTTGGGCGAAAACTTTATAAACAATGTGAAAATAACCTCAGTTCGAATAATCACGTTTCCTGGCTGGGAGCACAAAGAACGTGTGCACCTCAAAATTAAATTTTTCTGAAAAAAATGGTGTTAAACATTACTTAAAAATGAACTGATATATCAGGATGAATTCAGTGAAGTGAACAAGCAAAATAAAAATGTGGTGAATTCGAACAAATACGCAGTGCGGCACGTGGTCATCAGAGGCGCCAAGGGTTAAGTAATCAACTGACACTTATATTAAAAAATAATTTCATTTTTTTGTTGGGCCCTAACTAATTATAATGGGGTATTAAAACAGTATGAATGGAGTGTGGCAAACTGGGTCGTCTAAAATAGAAATAAGATAGTTATGTTCTTGTGTTAATCGATGTTTTTTTTTTTTTTTTTTTTTTTTTTTTTTTTTTTTTTTTTTTTTTTTTTTTTTAAATGATTCAAAGTCTTGTTTGTATTTTGAGTAGTAAAATTAACAGGAAATGAGTTTGAGATAAAGAGATTTAAATTAGCAGAAATGAGTTCTCAACAAAATGAACTTTGAGTAAAAATTTAAAGAGAAGCAAATAAAATGTTGAAATTGAGAAAATAAACAGACTGGATTAATGCAGTAGAACAGTGTGGTTATTGTGTAGCAAACCCACTAACCTCTCTTACAGACTGTGAGTTCGTGTAAAAGGAACCTGGACCCATGAAAGGTAAGAGTTAACATAAAAAATATAATTTATGTCTGTTATTAATTGCGATAAAGAGCAATACAGCACAAACGGAGTAGGGTATGATAATACATTTTTAGTAATACGTGGACTAAATTTGGAGGTTACCCTGGGGAATGACTTTTTGATAAAGCACAAGGCGATAATTGATTTTCAGAAGCGGCTGTTAGTACTTAATAATGAAGGTAAACCAGTTGAGATTAGTTTTGAGCGGGTAGTAGACAAAGTGAGAATTTCGGGAGTTAAGATGATATTAAATTGGGATAGTAAAGTAGAAACAGAAGTTAATGCGTGTGTATGTAGAGAGGGAGAGTTAAGGGGTAATATAAATAAAGGAATTTGGGAGGATAGATCGGTGAAATTTTGTAGTGAGGAGTGTGACGTAGGGAGTCCTCAACGTAAAGCGTTGTGGCGGGTAATAGAGCGTTTTCGAGAAGTGTTTGCCGACACACCGGGGAGGGCAAGAAATTATGAATGTGAATTAAAGGTAAGGGAACACGCACCCTATGTACAAAGAAGCTATCCGGTGCCATATTCAAAGAGAAGAGCGGTTCAAGTTGAATTAGACAAAATGTTAGAAGGGGACCTAATAGAGAGATCAGTATCACCGTATTCCAACCCGTTAGTAGTAGTTATTAAAAAAGATGGTCGAGTCAGATTATGTTTTAGACGCCCGCAAGATTAATCAAATAATTATTCCGGATCGAGAATCGCCCGAAGCAATAGACGAGATATTCCAAAAATTCAGTGGAGTTAAATACATGACCTCATTAGATTTAACCGCGGGGTACTGGCAAGTCCCGTTAGCATGTGAAAGTAGGAAATATACAGCATTCCTTTTCAATGGGAAGAATTATCAATTTAAACAGTTACCTTTTGGGCTGAATACCAGTGTGGCCAGCTTTATAAAATGTCTAGATGAAATCATACAGCCACAGAATTTAGATTTTTTAACCATTTATGTAGATGATATACTGATAGCCTCACGCACCTTCTCAGAACATGTGGAACACTTAGAATACGTATTAGATAGATTACATAAAGGGGGGTTGACTGTCAACTGGGAGAAATCTAAATTCTTACAGAAAGAAATACATTTTCTAGTTTCATAATAACACCAGAAGGGATAAAAGCCAACCCAGAGAAGGTAGAATCAATTTTAAAATTTTCTGAACCTATAAATATTAAGCAGTTACAAAGTTTTTTAGGGTTATGCAATTTTTTTAGAAAATTCCAGAAAAACTATGCCCATATAACTTCAAAGTTGAGTGCAGTGTTACAAAAGAATAAACAGTGGAGATGGGGGGAAAAAGAACGAGATGCGTTTAACGAGATAAAGGACCATTTTATGAACATGATCATGATGAATCACCCTAACTTTGAACGCACATTTTATTTACAGACGGACGCCAGTAATATCGCTTTAGGTGCCGAGTTGTACCAGGAGGATGACAACAAGGAACACCACACGATCGCTTTCGCCAGCCGGACGTTGTTAGCCGCTGAAATAAATTACACAACAACTGAGAAGGAATTACTAAGCATTGTTTTTGCCGTGAAGAAATTTCTCGACCCTATCTGTTGGGAAATTCCACCATCATCCGGACTGACCACAGGCATTATCTTTTCTGAACACCTGTAAGTTGACACACAGCAGAATAACCAGGTGGGTGCTAGCGTTACAAGAGTATAATTTTACTTGAGAGTATATAAAAGGGGTGGAAAACAAGATACCTGACACTCTATCCAGGGTAGACACAGAGGGAATGAGAACAGGGAGGGACTTAAAAGAAATAGAAATTTTTAGACTTAGTAGGGAAGATAGATTGTTTGGGGAAGAATTGAAAGATATAAATAGCATGCAGAGGACAGATATTAAATTGAATAAAATAATAATTAGCTTAGAGTCCGATTCAGATGAGTTAGGGTATAGACGATATTTTCAGATCTATCAAGGGAGTTTGTTTAAGAAAGTAGAGGGGGGAGAACGTGATTGGAGGTTAGTTATACCAGAAGGGTTGGTAGATAAGGTGGATAATATGGGACTGTCATTTTCGGTATGGGCATTTCGGTGTTAGGAAGTGTGTAAATGTATTAAAAGAATCATGTTTATTTAAAAATATCGAACGGAGGGTTAGAACTTTACTCCGGGGGTGCGATTTATGTCAAAAGTCAAAAGTAGTTAATTATCGATTAGAGGGAGAAATGAGGTGCATTAAAGTTGAAAAGCCTTTTGATTTAGTTGCGGTGGATTTGTTTGGCCCTCTACCAAAGGGAAGGGGAGGCATAATGTATATTTTTTTGGTATTAGATACATTCACGAAATTTGTAAGATTATACAGTGTAAAAAGGGCAACCAGTAAAGTATTAAGTGAAAAAATAACAAAGGACTATATGATTAAAACCGGAAAACCCAAAATAATACTATCTGATCATGGACCCCAATTTATTAGTAGAATATGGCGACAAACTTTGGGTTGGGAAGGCATCATACCTAAACACACGGTGGTATACCATCCTCAGTCGAACCAGGCCGAAAGGGTCATGCGAGAATTAGGGAGAATTTTTTGGGCGTATTGTCATGCTAAGCACAGTGAATGGCCAGCATATGTGGGGAAAATTGAAGAATGGTTAAATTGTACCATCCATGAATCAACTGGGTTCACACCATACGAGTTAGTCAAGGGAACACGTCCACCTAGGATTCTGGAACAGCTGTTCGACTATCCACTGGAGAGTAACACCTGAGGTTTGGAGGTAAAATTAAAACTCGCCAATGAAAATTTGTTAACCAAGGGAGAAAGAAGAAAACGGCTTCATGATGCTAAAGGTAAGGTGACCAAGTACGAGATAGGTCAGTTGGTATTAGTGAGAAGACACGATTTATCAAGTGCACAGGATAAAGACATTAAGAAATTCTTTTTGTTATATGAAGGACCGTATGAAGTAGCTGAAATTAAAATGGATAACGCCTACGTTTTACGAAATCAAATGACGGGGGAAATAGTGGGTACCCATAACGATACCAATTTAAAAAAGTATTGGTTAAAATAAAATAATAAAATAAATCTTGTAATTGTATATAAACTATATAACTATAAAACTAGGAATTTTATATAAAACAGTAACTGGTAGTGGGTAGATGTTCCCCACAGTCCCAGTGGGGTTCGTCTACTTCAGGGACGCGCCCCTGCCTACCCGAGCCTTGGTTTTCTCCATTTATCCTTATTTTCGGAGGGAGCCTTGTCCTTACCTTTAGTCCTAGCTCTTGACCTTTCAATGATCCTTGTCCTTTTTCATCTTCCCTATCTTCCAATCCCTCCCCGTAGAAAAAACATAAAAACAGGTACATAAATTTGGCTCACCTTTTTGGACCTTTGATTGCCTTAATTCTAAATCATAATACATTAAGGTAATCCTCAAATAAATAAACTGGTGTTATTTGCAGATTGTAAACTCATCCATTAATAGGTAGGTAGTAAAGAAGTTTTGTGGCTGAGTAAACAAACGAAATAATCAATTTTCTGTATAGTCTAATAGGATTGTGGCCTACTGGGATGGGGTCGTAGATTAGTGGTTGTGGTTTGTTTTTTATTTTTTGGAAATAGGGGGCAGACAAGGATCTGAGGTCTGCAAAAGGCTGGTTATTCACTGACATTGATGTAGGGGTTCTGTTCGTCTTCAATCGCATCCCTGTAGACCATAATTAGGTTTAACTGTAGATTCCCCACCTAAGTGCGGCCACGACCTCACCGGATCATGACCGCGAAAGTAGTCAATTGTGACAAATCATAAATTTTACTTGTTATAACCAGCTTGTGGTTTGTTTTGTTTTGTTAACCCGGTGGTTTGTTAGATTTAGTAGGGGGGGTATTTTTAGGGGAATCTACCAATTTTTGGAACAGGGCTATTTTCACCCATATAGGGGTGGTAGTCCATTAGGGGCGCATCAATCATTGTTAGTAAGTATATTATACTGAATTTTTTATTGTAACACTGAAGCAAGGATGGGGGTGGAATAAAAGAAAAAAATGTCCACCCCTTCCGCACCAGTCCTTGTGGAAGCAACTGGGCGCTACAGTCCAGGGGGAGAAATAGTGAGTGTGGATGGGGGGTGACCCAGTTACAGGTCACGACGGAGATGTGATTTACGGCTAGGATGAGGCCGGTGATGGTCAAGAAGCCTAGTGCTGAACACAGTAAAATGTAATGGGTATCAGGGGTTAAGGGATTTAAAGGGGGGTAGAAAAAAAATATATATATATATTGTAGCATGACAGATAATCCACTAAATCATAATTCCAATCTGATCATAATTCAAATAAATTACATTAAATAAAAAGAAAATTCAAATGAAAATAATTAAATGTCGAAGTAAAATACCACCATAAAAGGAAAAAATAAAATTTAATCATCATAATGCAACTAACATGTATCAAGAAAAATAAATCCTACAAAACTAAAATAAAATCAGGATAATACCCAGGTAGGATAGGAACAGGTAAAGAAGATACCCCGAACAAACCGACGAACCATAAAACCAGATTACCTTGGAGAACCCAAGATGGAAGAACTGTGAAGAGAAGAAAATGTAGAATGGGAAGAATTACAAGATATAACAAAGGAAAACCTATTACAAAGAATAACAAACCCCAAAAAAGATTAAATGTCACCCATGAAAGTATAACAACCCAAAACCTCATATAAAAATGTAAAATACTTATAAACAAAAGTATTTAGGGTAGTAAATAGAAGTGCACCCACTAAAGGTATTATGTAATGAAATAAGCAAATCTTCATTGTCCCTTATCTTTAAGATTTTGGTCTAGGAGTATTGTAAAACTCAAGAGTAAATAAGAACCAAAAATATAAGTGAACCAGTGCAAGTTATTTCAATATAATAAATAAACTTCAAGTATAAGTGTAACTGATATTTCAACTCTGTACAATTAAACAACTTTAATGTTTGCTATAAATACAATATAAAATGTTAGAAAGTATTCTTATGAAAACATTACTAATGTTTCAAAGAAGATGCCACTTTTTATCAAAAAACATTCTTTAAAATGTGAATGATAAAGACAGCAGGTGGGGAATAAATACAGTGACAAGGGAATTTAAAATTTCAACACGATCACATTACAAGAATTATTTATTAAATATTGAACATAAAAAACCAAACATAAATTTTTTTTTTGAAAATTTTTAAATTTAAATTAAAATTTTTTTTGTACACGTACAAAGAAATTAATTATTTGTAACCACCCATCTTGTTACAATATATAGTAGTTAAGGATAAAGATTCTTGAGGATATAACTTGTATTTTTTAGTTATAATTGTTGTGATGTAATGCTATTTTGTATAATCAACGTGTTATTTTGGATGGGTAATATTGTGCTGGGAACATTATTTAATTTGTCTGGAATGCATATGTAGTAAGGCTAGGATACTGTAAACTTATATGGCCCTGTTAACATTGTATCTTCTAGGGTTAAGCTATATTGTTGAATGAAACCAATGTAACTTGTTGAAGACGAGTCGAAATCATCGTGATAGTGTATGAGTATGGACTTGATGATTAAATTTGAATTAATCAATGTAACCGATGGACAATTTAGAAGTTATATCACAATGTAGTCAGATGCATATTATATTTTGTGATAAACATGAACCAGTACGGCTAAGAGGAACAAATCAGTTGTGGATATGGAAGAATGGAAGGCCATTTATTGATATTTTAATTAAATGTTTCAGATTCAGGTGATACTGTGGCGGGTATCTGTCTGAGCTTATGGTGTTGGGATCTCGTGCAGAGAAGTCCAGTAAGGTCGGATGGGTGCGGCCACAGTCATCAGACTAGGGGGGTAAGTACCCATGATTTTAGTAAGGATTTAAGGGGGGTTGCGGCGCCATATCCTCACCGATCCTCTTAGGTCTTAGGCAATGAGAGTTTTTATGCTTCGGCATACAACCTCTCATGGGGGGGGGGGTATTGTAATGGTACAGAATTGCAGGTTCAAAGTAATATTTTAAAAAATTGTAGTCCCTATGTAGCCAGTGTTCACCTTTTTGGAACCTCGATTTCATCAACCACATGCAGTGTTATTACCAAACAATGCGTCCGTGTTTTGTCTTTGGACTCAGACGGGCCGGACACATTACGCAACTACATACAGTCTTGTGGCAGCCGTGAATCACGGAGAAAATGACGCCTAGTCATGTATTTCACCAGGCGGCAAAATGTTGCCAAACTCTATGCCTGTCTCATAGCGCCTTTTAAAAAGCACCAATTGGAGCGCAGACTGGTGGTCACGTGACCAGGCGGAACTCCGTGTATTACCGCCTTAGCGCAGTAATGAGTTAGTTCTATGCAACTCATGGTCGCGCAGCCAGAAAATTAACCATCCAAGTGCTCGAGCAAGTTAACGTCGGCCGTCTATGCATTACCATATATAGAAATATTCAATCAAAGCAATGAAAATTTAATTAAAAACAGTAAACTCAGTATAAACAGTTGCGTGAGTGCGCTCGAACCAAGAAAGCGGTCAACACGAGACAGTGCAACAAACCACAGGGACACACACACGGCGGACGGGTAACTAACAACCCTAAATATGCATATTAAAAAATCAGTTTAAAATGAATGTTGATAGTTACATGTAAACCTAAAAAATCGAGATCTCTAAGGGAAAGGGGCTTTTATAAAAGAAAATATCAAAGGTAAAAGACATAAATTACGTACTGGTTCATTAAAAAATAAATAATTTGTCATAGGTTAGTTAAATAAGAAAGATTCCATTTGTTAATTTGTTTGATTTTATGTTATTTGTTACTTATCCAATGCATTCCTAATACAACATAATAAACCAGAAGCAATTTGTTTAAATCCAAACTGTGTTATTATATTTTTACCGCCCACGTCAAATAACCTTTCTGCAGCTGTTTTCGTCTGTAGGACTCTGGAGAAGGCACCCTAAGGTAAGAGTCTGTTTAATTTGAACACACACACATATATATATATATATATATATATATATATATATATATATTGTAACAACTAGAATGTTATTACTTTATTTAGTTATATGAAGATGTGTGGAAGCACCACTGTTGGATTCCAATTTGGAATACAACGTTTACAAGCATGTGAGTGTGTGTACTGGGGCTCAATCCAGCCCCAGGAATTCAATCTCTCAGGAATTCTTCGGACTTCTGATCTTCTTCTATGATCTTGATAATTCTCGGTCCCGGTGAAATGAAAATAGGATCCCAGCTTCTTCTGCTGCCAGTGAAGGTTAACTCTGCCAAACTAGGTCTTCTTGTATTTTCAATAATTCCGTTAGTTCGGGCCTTTTCTCTTAACTGATCTTCTGTTTATAGAAGGAATTGGTTTAATACCGAATCCAGCGGAATTATTTGGTGAATGAGGTGAGAGGTTTTCAATTCTTTTTAAATGTATTCAGTTACAATTTGGAAGGTTATTTCATTTTATTACTCATCAGTATTAAGTTATAATTATCTTTCAAAGAGGGTTTTTAATTTTGATTCATTTTTCTTCCAAATTTATTATTCATATTTTTTAAATGTATCGGCCCATCTCAACCTAATAGCTTGTAACAATCAGAACGAATGATTCAAATAAACAACTCATGTCCATTTCAGTTGCCTTAACAACCACGTTTACTAGATATCCTTGAGCCGGCATTATAGAATATTACTACTCTTTTCCAATAAAATACTCCATGCTTGGATTAATATTAAATTACCTAAAATTCTCCCCTAACCTTCCTTCTTAAACAGTAAATGTTTTACCATAGTTTCGTTGGACTGGACTTCTTAAAAAGGTATTAATTTCCTTCCACAAATATGGAATTTAGGCCTATAGCTTTTCTTACAACCGTTATAACATTATTTGTTTTTTTTTAACTTAATTTTCTTTTACCTGACCTACTGTACAATTAATTATTGGTTAATATTTAATTACATTAATTTTAACTTTCTGGTGGTTACTTTATTACATCAATTAACTGGTTCTGGAACCCTTCATTAGTTTATAATATAATTGTCCAAACTACTTGTCAAACATTAAACACTGATCGCCCTCCTGGCCAAGTTTACAAACATTAATTAAAACAACAGTATTATTCAACTTTAGACAATACTTAGAACTTAGTATAATGCCTAACACTGGTAACTATACTTGATTGTCTAAAGACAAATTTAACATAAATACAACCATAACCTTTGATGAAGTATTACTATTAAACAACATCAGTTCATTTCTACCATACTCAAAATATAACACAAATATTCTGTAAACCTCAACATGTTACAGTATAAAAACAAGCATTTTATTATATTTAACTATTCATTGGTCTGGTTTTTTATATTTAACATTAGTCATTGCCTCTTTTGACTTGAGGTACTTCTCAGTACATTAACTACTGAGCAACCTTAATTCAGGGTATGGTCCTTGACCATGTTTCATTCAATTTTTTATGTAACGTTGGGGGACCTCAAATCTGTTACGTTACAATATATATATTGTAACAAAGAATGTGTGCGTACCTGTTAAAATGTGTTAACACTTGTTTATTATGTGTATTAGTGTTAGTGTGGTGTGTTTGCCTGACACCGGTCGTTACATTAATCGTAGTCACTACTGGAGTCTGTAGCGTTGTCAGAATTACCAGTACAACCTACCTGTTAATTCATAGGGGTTGCGAATCCCGGGTGGCACCAAATTGTTTCTATCAAAACAATTAAAATAGTTAAATTACAAGATGATAAGTGTTATTAGCGTTGACAGCTGAAGCGTTCAAATGGTTCCCGCCGCTACACAGGTTGCCGTCTTGACCACTCGTGACGAGCGCTAGTTGGTTACTGAATAAAAATTGCTAACACACATATATTCTACAATGTCCTATGAAATAAAACGATAGTAATACTCTGTACTGTGATTTTAATACAAATTCAGTCATTAATTAATATGACAAAAGGATTATAAATGGTTTGATAACAAATTGCTCCGGCTTATAACATGAGACACCAATATTTCAAGGTTGGCAAATTGATTTTAAAACAACTTTTTTTCGTTGCCGAGATGGATACTGTTTACATACAATAAATGAATCTGTTCAAAATCTGGGGTTCTTTGGATTATGAAATAAGACATACAAGTTGGTTACATTAAAAAAGTACACTACCATACCTTATACGTACTTAGAAAGTATAATGTGTTTTTACCAATTGTTCGGTAGTGTCGTATTTTTGTTACAAAGTTGCACTCTAATGCGAGGTTATATTTTGATTAACAAAATGTTTTTACGTAAGTAAATTATGCATTAAAACCTTTGAAAGAAAATTATATTTGTTCAATAGTGAGAAATTTGATCATTTGAGAAATATTTAAAGTAATTTGGTTTTTTGGGAGAAAGGAATTTATTTGATACTTATCAGTTCAGACAGTGTTGATATGCTGTCATCTGGGGTAGTGGATATTCTGCAAATTTGGACTGGTTTTAGGCTTCGGACATCTTTTTCTATCTTGTCTTGGGATTTCTGTTAACTAATTTATTGGTATTTGGTTCCAGGACATCGTTTAATCTTGGTAGGTCTGCATCTATTCGTCTTTGGTGTTGATGGTTAACTTCCGAAACTTTTCGTAACTATTTAAAGTAAAATTTCAATCATCACAATTTTGCGTGCCGCTTACCCACGCTTCGTTTCTTCAAGTCTAATAAATTTAACGGAAAATTCTTCTTTAACAGCCCGTTACTATGGTAACAGCAATCCTTTGATTGGTTAAGACTTCTTTCAAAAGCATTGTTAAGAGATTTGAATTTTTATTCAAATTTATTAAGTATTTTCTTAATGGTTTTATTCCTTTATCGTTCCTTTGGGGTAATAAATAATATCACTATTATATTTCTTTCCTTTCAAAGTTTGAAATGATATCTCATAAGGTCATATTCTGTTATACATTAACTTTAGTCTAAATATTTGACATTTGATAAATTACATATCTCTCTTAAATTAAACTTTTATAATAACATTTCTGTTTTAAAATGATTTACATATAATTACTGGCCATTTACTGGTCTTAGATTAATAAATTTCCTTGTGAAATTGTTACAATTGACATTTGAGTGTGTCTGACAGTTAGATGTTTTCATAGCCAAGAGTAGTCATGGTGGTTTTTGGTTGATTTCTTTTAAAAACATTTTTAATTCAGCCTGATGGGCTTCACTTAGTTATCATAATTGTTTGTGTTGATCCTGGTTGTGTTTTAATTACTATTCAACATACATTTTCATTATTCATATTTAAAAATATAACAATTAGGCTTATGGACTGCAAGTTTCCTTCAGCCATATCCTCTTCATAACATTGAAACAAACTATTCTTTATAAGTTATTAGTTATTGTTAGTTTTAACATTAATTTCTTTCTTTTGTTACTACTTTGAGTGATAAACATCATCACTTCTTGCAAATTTATGAAAGTTATTTCCCCTTTCAACATGGGGTGTTTTATTCATTGTATTCTTAATTTTAAAACAAAACCTTATTTCTATACTACTATCTCCTCCATACCATGTTAATACAAACTGTTTTTGTCTGGGCTTTCTCGCTGAATAATATTACATGCTTTACTTATATTTATTTGAAATATTACTTTTAATTATTTTTAATTATATAAATGTTCACAAGATCACTCAAATCATTGATTGTTTATCAATGCTTTATAAAGTGTTTTCTTATTTATTATTACATTTTTATTGCTTAACATAACTATTTCCCTGTATCACCTTCACCTTTAATTAATAGAGGTTTATCACTGATACACTTTCACTATTTTTAGGGTATTTACACTTTCACTATTGCACTTTACTTTGGTTCACTGTTTGTATTAAGTGTTACTTAATGGGTAATCCCTATACTTTTCTCCTATTATTTCTCACTATTTCTTTACAGCATAATTTTTATTATTAACTAGCGAGTACCCGGCATGCGTTGCAATGCCACTCAAAGAAAGAAAGTGTTTGTATATATATATATATAATATATAAAGACTTCGTTCGCGTGGTCTTCAATTTAATGCGATAATATATTTAGAACAGAATCTATTCCATTGGGTTGCCATAGTAACCAGATCTAATAAGTTAGTTTTTTTAAGACTCCAAAGGACCTGCCAGAGGATCGTATTGAAAAAAAAACACCTGTCCTATGTTGGTTCTCCCGTTGCGTAAAATATTTGTGCCAGGTTTGGTTGAAATCGGTCCAGTGGTTTAGGAGGAGATGTGGAAGACCCCAAAAAACCCCCAAAAGAACCCCATCGAAAAAACACCTATCCTATGTTGGTTCTCCCTTTGTGTAAAATATTTTGTGCCAAGTTTGGTTGAAATCGGTCCAGTGGTTTAGGAGGAGATGTGAAAGACCCCAAAGGACCCCCCGAAGTATCATATCGAAAAAACACATATCCTATGTTGGTTCTCCCGTTGCGTAAAATATTTGTGCCAAGTTTGGTTGAAATCGGTCCAGTGGTTTAGGAGGAGATGTGGAAGACCCCAAAGAACCCCCAAAAGAACCCCATTGAAAAAACACCTATCCTATGTTGGTTCTCCCTTTGCGTAAAATATTTGTGCCAAGTTTGGTTGAAATCGGTCCAGTGGTTTAGGAGGAGATGTGAAAGACCCAAAAAGACCCCACGAAGGATCATATCGAAAAAACACATATCCTGTGTTGGTTCTCCCGTTGCGTAAAATATTTGTGCCAAGTTTGGTTGAAATCGGTCCAGTGGTTTAGGAGGAGATGTGGAAGACCCCAAAGAACCCCCAAAAGAACCCCATCGAAAAAACACCTATCCTATGTTGGTTCTCCCTTTGCATAAAATATTTTGTGCCAAGTTTGGTTGAAATCGGTTGAAGTTTAGGAGGAGATGTGAAAGACCCCAAAGGAACCCCGAAGTATCATATCGAAAAAACACATATCCTATGTTGGTTCTCCCGTTGCGTAAAATATTTGTGCCACGTTTGGTTGAAATCGGTCCAGTGGTTTAGGAGGAGATGTGGAAGACCCCAAAGGACCCCGTCGAAAAAAACACCTATCCTATGTTGGTTCTCCCGTTGCGTAAAATATTTGTGCCAAGTTTGGTTGAAATCGGTCCAGTGGTTTAGGAGGAGATGTGAAAGACCCCCCGAAGGATCATATCGAAAAAACATATCCTATGTTGGTTCTCCCGTTGCGTAAAATATTTGTGCCAAGTTTGGTTGAAATCGGTCAAGTGGTTTAGGAGATGTGGAAGACCCCAAAGAACCCCCAAAAGAACCCCATCGAAAAAACCCCTATCCTATGTTGGTTCTCCCTTTGCGTAAAATATTTTGTGCCAAGTTTGGTTGAAATCGGTTGAAGTTTAGGAGGAGATGTGAAAGACCCCCCGAAGTATCATATCGAAAAAACATATCCTATGTTGGTTCTCCCGTTGCGTAAAATATTTGTGCCAAGTTTGGTTGAAATCGGTCCAGTGGTTTAGGAGGAGATGTGAAAGACCCCAACGGACCCCCCGAAGGATCATATCGAAAAAACACATACCCTATGTTGGTTCTCCCGTTGCGTAAAATATTTGTGCCAAGTTTGGTTGAAATCGGTCCAGTGGTTTAGGAGGAGATGTGGAAGACCCCAAAGAACCCCCAAAAGAACCCCATCGAAAAAACACCTATCCTATGTTGGTTCTCCCTTTGCGTAAAATATTTGTGCCAAGTTTGGTTGAAATCGGTTGAAGTTTAGGAGGAGATGTGAAAGACCCCCCGAAGTATCATATCGAAAAAACATATCCTATGTTGGTTCTCCCGTTGCGTAAAATATTTGTGCCAAGTTTGGTTGAAATCGGTCCAGTGGTTTAGGAGGAGATGTGGAAGACCCCAAAGGACCGCCCAATGGACCCCGTCGAAAAAAATACCTATCCTATGTTGGTTCTCCCGTTGCGTAAAATATTTGTGCCAAGTTTGGTTGAAATCGGTCCAGTGGTTTAGGAGGAGATGTGGAAGACCCCAACGGACCCCCCAAAGGACCCCATCGAAAAAACACCTATCCTATGTTGGTTCTCCCGTTGCGTAAAATATTTGTGCCAAGTTTGGTTGAAATCGGTCCAGTGGTTTAGGAGGAGATGTGGAAGACCCCAACGGACCCCCCAAAGGACCCCATCGAAAAAACACCTACCCTATGTTGGTTCTCCCGTTGCATAAAATATTTGTGCCAAGTTTGGTTGAAATCGGTCAAGTGGTTTAGGAGGAGATGTGGAAGACCCCAAGAACCCCCCAAAGGACCCCATATAAAAAAATTCATAAACCTTCGCGGGCGTGCGCACAACAACTCACCGAAGTTTCATCGCAATCGGATGAATGGTATAGGAACGCATACAGGACAAAGAAAGAAAGAAAGAAACATTCATTTTTATAGATATAGATAGATAGATAATATTAGGTTATTTATTTTTCATTAAATCTAACCTTCATAATTGTGTTAGTGTACTTTTCTACACTACGTTACTTTACAATTGTCTTTTGTCTTTAAAATAGGTACATAAGTTATTTCAATTACAACAATACTATTTGTTTCATTAGTGGATAATAATTTGGGGTTTATTTACAGTATTCTATCTTTGAGTCTACTATTTCTCCCCTTTATATGTATTTTCTCCTTGGGTTTAACCTGTCTCCTCTTCATTCTTCCTCCTCTTCATCTTCTTCAATTGTCTTCATCTTGGTTCGGTTCTCCTCTTCTCATCTGGTTTAATTTCTATTTAGTCGTAGGAATTCGTTCACTTCCTTAGATTCTTCTTTAGTTCTGGTTTCTTATCTTCTTTTGTTAGTTCCTAATTGTTTGGTCAATCACCTTCTTTCTCTGTGTATGTTTCGTGGTTCCCTTCTTTGTGTTTCTGTTGTTGGGTCAATCACTTGGGTTGGGTAATATCGTCGTTCGTCGTGTCATAATATTTATATTTTATTCATTTTTAGACATTTTATTTTATATGAAGTATTTTTATATTAAGAATTATCTTTTTTATCCCTGGTACGGGGTTTGGCTTATTTGTGATGTAACATAATGCCTCTCCTCTAAAATTGATCATTTTGATAAAACACTAGCATAGTTTTTTATGAAATTATCAGTTATAGATAATCTTTTTTCCTTTTCTTTCTGGTTTGTTTCTCCATTCTTCATTTCTCTTCTTACTTAATTCATTCCATTTTATTTGGATCTGTTTTTATTCATTTCCATTGGTACATTTTCCCTCATACACAATTTTTTCCCTAACTTTTATAGTAGCTGGTTTCTCCCATTACTACTCATTTTTCTGAGACCAGAGGCACATCATCTCCGCTCAGTTTAATTGGATTGCTGGACTTTTCAACAGTCAATCTTAAATACCTTCTTTGTAATAATAATAATAATAATAATAATATAATAATATACTTTGGGATTGTCCACCTTGTGGTTTGATTTTAGATCACTTTGGCCTTTTACTCATTCTTCCTTCTGCTATACCTTAACTATATACTATCATTTGCTCATACACTTGATTGTTTTTATATTTATTCATATGTTAATTTCATCATATCGAACTTTTCATTACTTTGTTTTCAATGCTCATGGTGATCATTTTAATTGTCTTAGACATTTTCCATTCTTTTCTTGGTTATTTAGCAAGATTCTGGTTTAGCCATTTCTGTATATTTGTTTTATACATAATTTCTCTCTCTTCCTTGTACCAGTTAAGATATTTTTTTTTCTTAGAATACTTTTGATTCATTATAATTTCAGGTATTTATCTCAGTAATTTGAGCTTGATTTTAATTTTGTATTAAATATCATTTTTGATAATTCTTTGGTAAGTTAATTCTCTTACTTTAAAGGAATGTTTGTAGCGTATTCCTTTTTAGTTATTTTTTGTTTAATTATAATCGTAAGTTTGTGATTCTTACATTTATATTATATAGGAATGTATGTAACTTATTCCTTATTATCTCACTTTTTTATTTCATACTTCATATATCAATCTTTTATTAGACTGAGTTGATTTAAATTGAAAGGAATTTGTGTAACTGATTCCTTTGTTTTTTACATTATTATTCATTTATATTAATTCTTTTTATTCCGCACATATCATCTAAATAATTGAGTAAGTTGCTCTTACAATCTCTTTTGGAATTTTGAAATATTATTTCATTTCATCATTTATTCTTCTTCATAAAACTTTTTTATCGAAGTTTGGTTATAAACTCCCTTTATTTTTCTTGTATTTATATTACTTATCTGGTAAGTATTATTACCATTATCTTTTGTGATGATATACGGTCCAGTATATAGCAATAATAATTTCTTTGCTATACCTTCCATTGTACTTGGCAGTTCACGATTTTTGATTAATATTTTTTCTCCCTCTTTATATTTGATTATTTTGGGTTGGTTTTTTGCATATTTGGCCTTTTGTTTTTCAATCTTTTCCATTATTAGGCTGTACCATTTGTTTTTATCATACGGGTCTTCTGGGTTTTTTGGGAATTCTATTATCTCTTGGATCTCTCTATTTGGCTTCCTCTCAAACATCATTAAGTATGGTGTGTTTTCAGTAAATTGGTGATAGCTGATATTTAAGAACACTTCGGTTGAAGTTAAATATTTGCACCATTCTCTCTGGTTATTATGACAATAAGTTCTCAAAATGCGTCCCACCTCTCTCAACATCCTTTCTGCTAGATTACTACTAGGGTGGTATACTGAAGTTTTATAGGTTTTAATGTTTACTTTTAGTAATTCTTCTCTCCACCTTTTTCCCTTAAACTGCGTTCCATGATCGGTTATTATCATGTACGATTTTCCAATCTCTGACATGTATTTATTTTTAATAATATCTAATATTTTATTTGTTGTGGCTCTGTTTATAGCATATAATTTGGTGTACTTGGTGTAATGGTCAAGTATAATCACAATGAACTTGTATCCATGTCTTCCTCCGCTACGTGGGAATGGTCCACATATGTCGAGGAATACCTTCTCTAGTTTGGCACTTGATGTGATGGGTATCATCGTTCCATTCTTCCTTTCATTATTGGTTTTGACCATCTGACACAATGTGCAGGTTTTTATATTTTTATTCACTTTTCTTGTAATATTTTTTATGAACAAATCTTCCTCTAAAGCTTTTACCATTTTGATTGTTCCCATGTGTCCGTACCTCACATGGTAATCTTTGATGATTTGATTTTCTAATGATTGAGGGATTACTAGTTTCCATGTGTCTTGGTTCTTTTTTGTTTTCATGAATAAGATATCTTTGTATACACAGTAAAATCTGTTAATAATTGCTTCAGATTCCATCAGTCTTTTTCTGATGTTTGATATTTTGGTATCTTGCTCTTGTTGCAACACTATTTTGTTTACAATATTTTCCAGGTCCTTCCTATCTTTCAATATATAGTACACGTTTGCTATCTTCCCCTTTTCTCCTTCAAATGTCTGATTTTCTACATTTATTCTGGATAATACGTCAGCCACTATGTTTTTGCGTCCTGGAATATATTCCCATGTAATGTGGTATTCTTGCAGAGCAAGTATCCATCGAGTAAGTCGGCCATGACTCAATTTACACTGTTTGAGAAACGATATTGATTTATGATCGCTTCAGATCGTGATAGGATATCCTAATATGTATGTCCTAAACTTGCCGCACGCGAATACTATGCTGAGCAACTCTTTTTCTGTAACATTGTAGTTACGCTCGCAACTATTTAGTATTCGGCTGGCGAAGCTAATGACCAGGTGATTTCCATCCTCGTCTTCCTGGTACAGCTCTGCGCCTAGACTTACATCACTAGCATCGCAGTTTAGGTAGAACGGTTTTTCAAAATTGGGGTGGTGTAATATAACAGTATCAACAAATTTTTGTTTAATTAATTTGAGCACCTCCTCTTGTTCAACTCCCCAAGTCCATTTTTCTTTCGAAGAGAGTTGTTTGGAAAATTTTGCTGTTAGGTGGGAGTAGTTGGTTTGAAACTTCCTATAGTAATTACATACTCCTAGGAAGGATTGCAATTGCTTTTTGTTTCTCGGTGATGGGAAATTTTGTATGGCTTCAACCTTCTCTTGGGATGGAGAGATTCCCTTCTCGGTCAGGTTGAATCCTAAGAACTTCACTTCTTTTGCAATAAATTTCGATTTATCCAATTTAAGGGTAATATTGTTGTTGGATAATTTTTCCAATACATGTTCGACTCTTTCGCAGTGTTCGTCTCAGTCTGCTGACGTGATAAGCAGGTCGTCAACGTACACTGTGGGGAATTCCAGTGCCTCTTGACCCAATACTTGGTCCATGCACTTTACAAACACTGCTACTGAATTAATGAGTCCAAATGGTAACCTTTTGAACTGGTAATTTCTACCGTCAAATATGAAAGCCATGTACTGCCTACTGTGTGGGTGCAGCTCCACCTGCCAGTACCCACATACAGTATCCCAGGTGCTAATATATCTTATCCCATGAAATCTTTTCAGAATTTCTTCTATCTCTCCCGGTGAGGTTCGGTCATTGATAATCATTTTATTTATTTCTCGGGCGTCCAGGCAAATTCGTACCTTGCCATTTTCCTTGGGTATGGCTACTATGGGGCTGGTATATTGAGATTGGCTATACTCAATAATATCTTCAGCAATCATTCTATTTATCTCCATCCTGACTTCATTTTTCAGGGAATGTGCTATGGGATATGATTTCCTGTGGAAGTCTACCGGTTCTCTGAAATTAATTTTACACTGGTATCCTTTAACTTTTCCTGGGGTGTTTGAAAAGACATGCTGATAGTCGTTGTAAATTGCAACTAGTTTTTTAGACTGTTGCTCACTAATTTCCTGTAGAGGCCGTTCTCTTTGGAAGGTTTTGATCTCTTCCAATTTCTGTTTCCACAAGGCTTTGCGTTCCTCCTCCTCGGCCATAGTGATAGATGGTTCACGCCTTTGACAATAATAACTCTTCAATCCTGAGTCTTGGCTCAGAGCAATTGGAGTTGACATACAATTTATAATGTTTGCGGACCAGGTTCCTTGTTCCGAAGTTAGCAACACGACTCCCTTCTGCAGGTTTATTACTGCTGAATACCTTCTTAATACATCACATCCGATAAGCATGTTGAATGGTAGCCCACTTGCCACGAGAAATATAATAGGGATGGTTGACTCTTGATTATCTAACTCTAATGATACTTGTTTTCTCACCGTTTTGTTCTGTTTACCAGTTGCGCCAATGATGATTATATTGTTTATTGGCAGTGTAGGGATTGGTGTTCGAGAGTGAGCTTGAATTCGTTCTAATTCAGGCTGGTTGATGAGAGAGATATTAGACCCCGTATCCACCATGATAATGGTTATTGTGCCGTTTATTGTCGCCTTTATGTGAACAATTTCACTATTATTTTGTAGTAATTGTTTGGCCTCTTCTTCGAGAAGTTCCTCTCGAATATCCTTTAAATAATTGTTGTATATTATCGTAATTACTTTGGTTTCCTTATCTGACATTGTTCGACGTATCAACCCAAGTGATTGGTCATGTGAAGGGTGTTCATACTTTACCACTGACCTGGTTAGTTTAAAGGTGGTTGCTGGCTGACGGCCAGGTTATTTGACTGGCCGTTCGTTTCATTGTTCAGCCCTTGTTGCTGGTTGTTTCCATCCTGAAGTGGTTCGTTGTTCCTACTCACTGATGGTTGATTATTATTATGACTGGACGCGTGGTACCATAGTCTGGGTGCCAGCTCGAGTTATATCTTCTGTGGTTACTCTGCCTTCTCCCACTGATGAAATTTACCTGACGTTGGCCGTCGCTTCTATTTTGATTACCCCCGGGTCCCCGGTTGTACTGGTAACTAGGATTGTACCGGTTGCCGTAGTAATTATGGTCGTTGGGGTGACCATTTGTGCGTTGTTCCGGTTCAGCTCCTCTGTAACTATCATTTGGTCGGTTATTATTTGGGATGTTTCTGTTGTTATCTTGATTCCCTTGACGATGGTTTTGTTGACCTCTGTTACCTGGCTGATTATTCGGAGAATGATTCTGGGTATTTCTATTAAATGGCTGTTCTTCATTATTATTATTATTGTTTCGGCCCCAGTTATTCCGGTTATTGTTTTGTGGATGATTGTATGGTACATTGAAATTGGTCGTATTATTATGTTCATTCCATTTGTTGTACCGTTGGTTCATGATCCGGTTTTTTCGGTATTGGCCATCATTCTCCAGGTCCTCCAATAGACTAACCATTCCTTGAATTGTTTTTATCTGTCCTTGCCTTCTGGCCTTCTGTATTGCTTCTTCGTAATGATAACCCAGCTGTATTACCAGAGACTCCTCGGGTATCTTGGGTTCTAAATTTCGGGCTAAACATACTTTTCCCAAAAAGTAGGACGTTAAAGTGTGTCCTCCTTGTGACTCGTATCTTCCATTGCTGATATCATTGCGGACCACATTCTGTGTGGACTCGGACCAATATTTCTCCCGGAATTGTCTCTTAAACTCATGTGTGTCATTGATCTCGGGTCGAGTGGCCGTCGGAACATTTCATCTATCATACTTCTCACACTGGACCACCTGGTTTCTCTATTTTTTTCTATCAGTTCTTCTACCCGTTTGAGGAATTCTATCGGGTTCCTCCGGTAGCTGCGGAAATTAATTATCTCTCGATTTTCGCTGGTTATGATCTGTGCGTTATTATAAGGTTTCTTTCTTAGTGCATCCAGCTCTTATTGCATTTGTTTCTCCCGTATACTGATCCCCTGGATTTTCTCTCTATTTTCTCTGGTCAGTCCGTCTAGTTTATCGATGACGGTGTATACCTTCTCCACACGATTGTTTACATCTATCTGTATTTCTTGGTGCCTCTCCTCCAGTTCCTTGACCACCTCCTGTCTGTTCTTCTGGCATCCTTCGGTAACGACTTGGTAGAATTTGGTCGCTCTCAATCTACCTTCCTCCTCAACATTGCTTATTTTATTGTTCAATTCTTCTCGGACTTGTATCACTGTTTCGTTGGTCTCTGTTACCGTTTGCCTGATCTCCTCTCGACATTCGATCAGTTGTTGCTTCCATTCCTCCTTGGTTTTCTCACTTTCTTCCTCTATTTTCCGCTGGAGAATGTCCTTATTATGTTCCATCTTTTTATTTACTATTTCCAGATCCTTCTTGATCTGTTTCTTCAGCTCTTCACTCTTCTTTTCCAATGCCTCCTGACTTCTCTTCAGGGTTTCATGGTTGCTCTCCATTTTGTTATTCAGAAATTCTATGCTCTCCTTCATTTGCTTCTTCAATTCTTCACTGTTTTGGTCCAGTTTTTCCAATTTTTTATTCAAATTTTCCTTGTCCTGTCTTCTCTCTTCCTTGTCTGACTCTAATCTGTTCATTTGTTCCATCATCATTCTGAACATCTCCTGCGTGCTCAGGTCTTTTTTCTGAGTGGGTTTGCTAGGTTGATCCCCTACCATTACTTCTGCTTCTACCTCTGGTTCCGGTGGAATTGTATTTTCCAGTTGGTCCTCCTGTGGGTTCTCTTCCAGCAATTCTCCAGTCGTTTCCTTAACTTCTACTTCCTCAACTTCTTCCATTTCTTCTTGGTTTCCTTCTTGGTTTAATGCTTCCTTACCTTTGAGCCTCGTAACCATACCGTGTCTATTCATAACCGCCACTAGTTATCCTTTCTAGCCCCACGTTGGGCGCCAATATGTAACGAAGACTGTGTGCGTACCTGTTAAAATGTGTTTACACTTGTTTATTATGTGTATTAGTGTTAGTGTGGTGTGTTTGCCTGACACCGGTCATTACATTAATCGTAGTCACTACTGGAGTCTGTAGCATTGTCAGAATTACCAGTACAACCTACCTGTTAATTCATAGGGGTTGCGAATCCCGGGTGGCGCCAAATTGTTTCTATCAAAACAATTAAAATAGTTAAATTACAAGATGATAAGTGTTATTAGCGTTGACAGCTGGAGCGTTCAAATGGTTCCCGCCGCTACACAGGTTGCCGTCTTGACCACTCGTGACGAGCGCTAGTTGGTTACTGAATAAAAATTGCTAACACACATATATTCTACAATGTCCTATGAAATAAAACGATAGTAATACTCTGTACTGTGATTTTAATACAAATTCAGTCATTAATTAATATGACAAAAGGATTATAAATGGTTTGATAACAAATTGCTCCGGCTTATAACATGAGACACCAATATTTCAAGGTTGGCAAATTGATTTTAAAACAACTTTTTTTCGTTGCCGAGATGGATACTGTTTACATACAATAAATGAATCTGTTCAAAATCTGGGGTTCTTTGGATTATGAAATAAGACATACAAGTTGGTTACATTAAAAAAGTACACTACCATACCTTATACGTACTTAGAAAGTATAATGTGTTTTTACCAATTGTTCGGTAGTGTCGTATTTTGTTACAAAGTTGCACTCTAATGCGAGGTTATATTTTGATTAACAAAATGTTTTTACGTAAGTAAATTATGCATTAAAACCTTTGAAAGAAAATTATATTTGTTCAATAGTGAGAAATTTGATCATTTGAGAAATATTTAAAGTAATTTGGTTTTTTGGGAGAAAGGAATTTATTTGATACTTATCAGTTCAGACAGTGTTGATATGTTGTCATCTGGGGTAGTGGATATTCTGAAAATTTGGACTGGTTTTAGGCTTCGGACATCTTTTTCTATCTTGTCTTGGGATTTCTGTTAACTAATTTATTGGTATTTGGTTCCAGGACATCGTTTAATCTTGGTAGGTCTGCATCTATTCGTCTTTGGTGTTGATGGTTAACTTCCGAAACTTTTCGTAACTATTTAAAGTAAAATTTCAATCATCACAATTTTGCGTGCCGCTTACCCACGCTTCGTTTCTTCAAGTCTAATAAATTTAACGGAAAATTCTTATTCAACGGCCCGTTACTATGGTAACAGCAATCCTTTGATTGGTTAAGACCTCTTTCAAAAGCATTGTTAAGAGATTGGAATTTTTATTCAAATTTATTAAGTATTTTCTTAATGGTTTTATTCCTTTATCGTTCCTTTGGGGTAATAAATAATATCACTATTATATTTCTTTCCTTTCAAAGTTTGAAATGATATCTCATAAGGTCATATTCTGTTATACATTAACTTTAGTCTAAATATTTGACATTTGATAAATTACATATCTCTCTTAAATTAAACTTTTATAATAACATTTCTGTTTTAAAATGATTTACATATAATTACTGGCCATTTACTGGTCTTAGATTAATAAATTTCCTTGTGAAATTGTTACAATTGACATTTGAGTGTGTCTGACAGTTAGATGTTTTCATAGCCAAGAGTAGCCATGGTGGTTTTTGGTTGATTTCTTTTAAATTACATTTTTAATTCAGCCTGATGGGCTTCACTTAGTTATCATAATTGTTTGTGTTGATCCTGGTTGTGTTTTAATTACTATTCAACATACATTTTCATTATTCATATTTAAAAATATAACAATTAGGCTTATGGACTGCAAGTTTCCTTCAGCCATATCCTCTTCATAACATTGAAACAAACTATTCTTTATAAGTTATTAGTTATTGTTAGTTTTAACATTAATTTCTTTCTTTTGTTACTACTTTGAGTGATAAACATCATCACTTCTTGCAAATTTATGAAAGTTATTTCCCCTTTCAACATGGGGTGTTTTATTCATTGTATTCTTAATTTTAAAACAAAACCTTATTTCTATACTACTATCTCCTCCATACCATGTTAATACAAACTGTTTTTGTCTGGGCTTTCTCCCTGAATAATATTACATGCTTTACTTATATTTATTTGAAATATTACTTTTAATTATTTTTAATTATATAAATGTTCACAAGATCACTCAAATCATTGATTGTTTATCAATGCTTTATAAAGTGTTTTCTTATTTATTATTACATTTTTATTGCTTAACATAACTATTTCCCTGTATCACCTTCACCTTTAATTAATAGAGGTTTATCCACTGATACACTTTCACTATTTTTAGGGTATTTACACTTTCACTATTGCACTTTACTTTGGTTCACTGTTTGTATTAAGTGTTACTTAATGGGTAATCCCTATACTTTTCTCCTATTATTTCTCACTATTTCTTTACAGCATAATTTTTATTATTAATAATATTAGGTTATTTATTTTTAATTAAATCTAACCTTCATAATTGTGTTAGTGTACTTTTCTACACTACGTTACTTTACAATTGTCTTTTGTCTTTAAAATAGGTACATAAGTTATTTCAATTACAACAATACTATTTGTTTCATTAGTGGATAATAATTTGGGGTTTATTTACAGTATTCTATCTTTGAGTCTACTATTTCTCCCCTTTATATGTGTGTTATTTTCTCCTTGGGTTTAACCTGTCTCCTCTTCATTCTTCCTCCTCTTCATCTTCTTCAATTTTCTTCATCTTGGTTCGGTTCTCCTCTTCTCATCTGGTTTAATTTCTATTTAGTCGTAGGAATTCGTTCACTTCCTTTGATTCTTCTTTAGTTCTGGTTTCTTATCTTCTTTTGTTAGTTCCTAATTGTTTGGTCAATCACCTTCTTTCTCTGTGTATGTTTCGTGGTTCCCTTCTTTGTGTTTCTGTTGTTGGGTCAATCACTTGGGTTGGGTAATATCGTCGTTCGTCGTGTCATAATATTTATATTTTATTCATTTTTAGACATTTTATTTTATATGAAGTATTTTTATATTAAGAATTATCTTTTTTATCCCTGGTAAGGGGTTTGGCTTATTTGTGTTGTAACAATATATATATATATATATATATATATATATATAAAAGTCCTAAATTTAAAGTAATTTGAGTAGTTTCACTCTGTTAATACATAATTTACTTATTTCTATGGTTTAATATAATTCTGACATGTTATTTTTGTTAGTTGATGGTAATTACATAATTTACCTTGTTTTGTTATTTAAATATAGTTTTCAGTTGTTTACAATTGGTTTTCTGTATTTGTACAGCTATGTCATTTATAGGCCTAAACTGTTACATCTTATAATTTCTTATTTGGTTCTATTTAAACATTATTTATTGAGCATATCTTGTCTGCTTAACTTCCTTTCGTGTTTCTTGTCTTTTGAATTATTTTGGAACTGTTTTACAATCTATTGATGTTATTATACTTTCACAAAATTATTTCTTATCTGATACTTTGCCTTCAATTTACAATATATTTATTATTTTGCTGCTTTGTTAAATTTATGTCATTACTAATTTTTACACCTATTCCCATTTCTCACACACCTCTTTAACACTTATATCTATTAATAAAACATAACATATAAATAACTTCATGGTCTGTATATGGTTCAGCCATGTTTCTTTTCATTGAAAATTATAATTATTATATTGCCTGTTATTACTTATAAAGGTACTGCTACTACTCTCTTTATAACTTCCTTACTTATATAAAACATACTAACATATTACTGTAAAATTATTTTTTCTTGTATATATTCCCTTAAACACTAGCCAATAACTTAACTTTCTTTAAATTAAAAATTAACAATTTTGGTGAGTGTTATGCCTACACCATCTCTTCTATAAAAATAATCACCCTGGTGATTCTTATACTGATATATTTTTTCTCTATTCTTTACACTCACAATTATTCTATGTCTTACAGTCTAATACACTTAACTTAATTGCTCATACATCATGTGATTATGTTTTGGGTTTGTCACACTTGTTTACTTGTGACGGGGCAAAATGGGAGTTTTATTTTATTAAATTTATTTAATTTTCAATTGCCAATCCCACGGAAAATACGGCTGCAGTCGAACAAAGAACAGCAACATAAACTTTTGAGTGGAGTGTAGTGAGGAATGCCAGACTGTTTTGTTAAATTCAGTGATTGTCACCAACACTTACGCGCACACACGAGGCGGGGCGCAACAACTACTCCTCAAACTGTAAAAACGACGCCACAAAAAAATGGCGATGCAGAACAATTATTTCAACATGCTTTTAGGATGACGGAACTTAATTGGAGGCTCCGACTACCTCAGCCTCTATGTCGAAATATTTTGTTGTACTCACTATTTTATGTTAATGAAGGGAAAGTTAAGAAAGAAATGTATGATGTTAAAACACACAACCAAGACTAGAAATGTCATGTAATGAAAATTGTAACTTTAAAGTGTAACCGTATCATAAACAAATATTTTGTATACTTATGATTCCCCACTTTTCGGGCGGTCACGGCCTCACCGAACCCTGACCGTGGAATTGGTTTAGCTTTGACAGCTATGTTCGGGGCTCATTGCGTCACGTTCTGCCTTAACTGGCCATAGCTGTTATCGTTGTAAAGGTGAATTTAGAAATTTTGAAGGGGGGTAACTCAGGGGAATCACCAAACTATGGAACAGCGGCTATCACTCTGTTCACGTAGGAACAGTAAAAAAAAGGTGATAGACCCGTTTTAAGGTTATAAATATAAAATTCAGATATTATGATATCTGGCGGTTTAACATGTAAGGCCGAAGCAAGGACAGGAGATGCCAAAATTCCTCCTCAAATTCAGTCCTTGTGGACGCAACTGGACGCCACAGTCCAGGGGGGCCATAGAGTGTGTGGTAAGGCGGTTACTCAGGGGAGTAACGAACTAAAATTTGAAACTTAATGATGCTGACTAGCTGATAAGCTAACTAAATGATTTTATTTTTGATTCAAGAAATACTATTATAATAGATGGGCTGTTTAGAAGTAAGTGATTTAAAGGTGTTGTACGCTGTGTAATAATTTCATAAAGGATTTTACTGATTTGGGAAAGACTATTTCAAGTGTAGAAGATGTGTATCAGATTTTGTTTATTATGTTTTATTGTGTCATTATTTTTATTATGTTAGAGTGTAAGAATTATGAACATATGTTGTGTATTTTTCCTGGTATAGTTTTGTATGGTGTATCTAGAGCTAGGTTATTCACCTGACCCAGAGAGATCAGCTGATGGCTGACGGTAGAGACAGGATAGGTTTCTACTAATTGATTCATGAAATTTTTGTTACTTAATTAAATTAAATAATTTTATTTTTCTTGATATTGATAAAAGAAATATTTTGGGAAATTAAAATTTTATTTGAAAAAAAAAAGTTTTTTTAAATTTTTTATTTTTTGTATTAAAGAACGTTAGTGTAAATTGTAATGTTCCTTATAAGTACGGAAGGTGTCAGCTGATTTATGATGTGTATTTTATATTCTCTTTTGTACTCAAGTGCATTTATTTTGAATTTTGAATTTATAGTAGAAATAAGTTGTGATTTTTTATGTGGTTATTAGGATTGTTAGTAAATAAGTAAGAAGAGTTATAAACTCAATTAAAAGATTTTGAAATTGTAAAGTAAAAGGAAGGAGATGATCCAATTAATGAATCTTTGACAATGAACTCAGATTATTTTCTCTAATCGAACAAAATTTAAAGGATTTCAATTTGATTTGTTTAATTTATTTTTGATTTGAAAACGTAGAGTCAAACCAATTAAATGGAAAATAAAAACAAATTATTTTTGTAATGTGATACAAAGAAGTAGGAGGTAAATGTAGATTTAATACAATAATATGTGTACGCACCCAGTACTTGCTAAAGGCAACCCAGTATGCATGTAAGGGGAGATATATCGGTTGAGGATCTGGTATGGTATAAGGCCAGTTTTTTATTTTTTTGTGAAATGTTAGAAGGTTGGGGGTACTATGGTGAGTATCTGTCTGATTTTATGGTGTTGGGATCTCGAACAGAGAAGTCCAGTAATCTAGTTCAGGTGCAGCCATAGTCGCCGAGCTAGGGGGGTAGCTTACCCATGGAATGTTAAGAGATTAAAGGGGGGTCGTTGGCGCCATATCCTCACCGATCCTCTTGGGGTTTAGCAATGAGAGTTTCTCTGCTTCGGCAGAAAACCTCTCATTGGGGGAGTATTGTGACGGGGCAAATGGGAGGTTTTATTTTATTAAATTTATTTAATTTTCAATTGCCAATCCCACGGAAAATACGGCTGCAGTCGAACAAAGAACAGCAACATAAACTTTTGAGTGGAGTGTAGTGAGGAATGCCAGACTGTTTTGTTAAATTCAGTGATTGTCACGAAGTTATGCGCACACATGCGGCGGGGCGCAACAACTATGCCTCAAACCGTAAAAACGACGCCACAAAAAAAATGGCGATGCAGAACAATTATTTCAACATGTGCTTTTAGGATGACGGAACTTAATTGGAGGCTCTGCCTACCTCAGCCTCTATGTCGTCGTCGCTTGACATAGTCAACACCTGGAGCACACTAAAAATCCACGCTGCATGTGCGACGACTAACAATTCGGAACACAAAGGCAGTGCCTTTTCCTGTAGAGCCACCAACTAGAGTGGGGAACTTGGTACACAGCGAGAGAGTAGGCAGCATACGTTCAACGTAATCAGACGTGTTAACGGTAGCCTCGGAATTCGGTAGGCCGAAGCGATTAAAAGTAGCCGAAGCCTACCGAAATTTATTGACGTGGGTGGTATAGACGGTAATAAACAGTGGAATCACGACAGTTTAATTTGGAACTAACACTTAACTGAACAAAATGTAATAAGTGCGGCACGTGGTGATAAGGGATGCCAAGGTTAAGTAGTCAACGAACAATTTCACTAAATAAATAATTTAATTTAAAAAGCGCTAAATCAAACTTAAATGGGGCTGTAAATTGTATGCAAGAGAGAATGTAGCAAGCTGGGTTGTTGTTAATTAATTAATTTGATAATATGAATTACATATAAGTAGTAAAACATGTTAATTTTTGTTGTTGATTAAACGGGGCTTCACCTCAAGGTTGAATAGTTAATTTAGATGTTGGGAGAATAGAGGGAGAAGTTATGATAGTAGTTGATTCAAAAGAGAAAGTAGAGTAATGAAAAAGAGATAAAATAAGAGAGAGAATGACGTAATTCAATTTGAATAAATGAGATTTTTTTGAACAGAATATAACCATGTGTTAGCTTAGTTATTTCGTCATTACCACTTCCTAGTGTTCTGTGCTGAAAAATTTGTCTAACGTTCCCGGGCATTTTCTGAATTGGGGGAAAGTCAGATTGCAAAACTATCCCTTTTGTTTTATTAAGGAAGAGTGTAAAGGTTTCGATGTATAGCCTAAAACATCGTGGCGACCCTGAACTTCTGTTGCTGTTTGATAACAAGGTAAGTCGGCGAGAAAAGATCGCAGGTAAGGTTCTGGCAGTTTTATTTTATTTATTTATTTCGATTTAGTTTGTTTATCAACATACTATTCCTTTTTCTTAATATTATAAGCTGTTTATTTTGATACACTTATCACTTCACTGTTTATCTTTATCACTCCCTACCTATCTCTCTCTTGGTTTCAAGGTTATTTTTAGATGTACATTACAACTATTCTTTAACATTAGGTGCCTTATTTTCTTATTATTATAAGGTCCTTAACAATAATCGTCTAATTTATTTTTTGTGGTTAGTGTACTTTATTTACTACCATTTTATTCATTATTAGTTACATATTTTCTTTACTTATTTGTGTCTCTTTTCATGGATTCGTCTTCTTAATCTTTATGAATCTATTCTCATCTTTTTCGGTCTTTATCTGGCCAATCTCTGGGGTTGGGTCAAAGTCGTTTGTTTGTCAGTCTAGTCTATTTTTTTAATGATTACTTTTGTTTACTATTCTTGTTTCTTCTTTCTTAACTACTTTTTATATTTTTTTCTTCATTACTTAGTTATTAAATTATCTTACTTTTTAGCATTTCTCTAATACTTATTGATACTTTTGATGATCAGATTTCTGCAACTTATAATATTCTTCACTCACACAATCATACACATTTACATACTTTTAGGTTTTGTTGAGCTCAACTTTAAAATTTAGTGAAAAGCCAGTATTTGATTATTGTTGAAATGTCTACTTCCCTTTCATGGTGCGTATGGTTTCATCCTACGAGACGTCTCCTGTTGCGTGCACTTTTTGTTGTTTTCACTTTTGTATCTTACGGCCGAACTGTCAATTTAGTTTTATTGATCACTGATTAATACATTATTTATATTTTTTAAACTCCAATACTAGTTAAATTTCACATTTGTTGATTTGCGTTTTATGCTGTTCATGCGGGCAAAAACAGTACTCTGCCAGCGGCAAGCGAAACTGCCCACGTCCGCTTTATTTAGATGTTGTTTGCCAACTGGCATACAGCATTACAATTTCCGTTTGTGTCGTCTTTAAACCAGTTCATTCCACTCCCCGCCATACGTCTCGTCCTCAGTATTGAAAAGTTTTGCTGAACTTAATATCACCTTTTTAACTTGCCACGAACTGACTTTCGTCAACAGAATACTAGCGGAATTAATCACTGGCTATAAATAGATTTTTGTTATGCTTCATAACCATATATGGTCATGAAAACATTTACTGGCAATCGCCTCACCTTAAGGGGCCTCATCTGCTCATGTTATAGAATTCATAAAATTTGAAAATAATATTTATGTAAATTTTGACCCATTACAATACCCCCCCCCAATGAGAGGTTTTATGCCGAAGCACTGACACTCTCATACTTTCTAAAGGGATCAGTCAAGATATGTCGCCACAACACCCTCTACGTTTTATTCAAAATTGTGGTTAACTTACCCCTGGTCCAGTGACTGTGACTGCACCTGAATGACCTTACTGGACTTCTCTCTCGAGATCCCAACACCACAAGGCCAGACAGGCACTTGACGCTCCTGCTCTGGCGCGCAGGCCAGCACAGGATGCCGCCACAGCATCACCAGACACTGAAACATGAAATAAAAAAATATCAAATAGTGGCCTGGTATAATAACATATCCCTAACTGATCTAGTGGTTCCCCTTAGCTGTGTTGGTTTGCGTTAAGAAGTACTGTTTTTTTTATAGATCCTACACATGGATGACTATTTAGTCTAAGTATAATACATTATAAGAATTCCATACCAACATTCTGTATAACCTTCTCTCGTTAACTCTTACCCAAAAATTCAAAATGATCGCTCTGATTCCCATCAAAATTAAATAAACATTTCCATTACAACGTATAAATACCTTCCATTATAAATATTCCATTCACATTTCAAAATTAACAAACTCCTTATATAGAGTAAAACACATTAAATCAACATCAGAACAAATTACTTACTTAACAATCGTTAAGCATCTTCATATTACTCCTTAATACATCAAAATAAAATACTCCTCGTCAATACAACATCATTCATTTACATCAGAAAATCAATTACATACTCTACATTATTGATGTAACTCATTTTAATATTTTAATATTTCGTTACTAACAACCTAGTAACCACCTTCTCCATCATCACATAATTTATTATAATTTACTAAATTATGAATTTATTTTAAATTCCTCCTTCCACACACTCTATTACCCCCCCCTGGACTGTAGCGCCCAGTTGCCTCCACAAGGACTGAAGCGGAAGGGGTGAACACTTTTTTATTTTCTTTCTCTCCCATCCTTGCTTTGGTGTTATACAAAACTCGGCATTACTGATATCCCGGATACCAGTAATCCTACTAAATTAATATTCACACTCCCTTAATCGGTCTATCACCCATACTTAGGTATATAGCTGTGTTCCAAAGTTATATCATCTTTAGATTCCCCTGATCTAACACCCCAGTTGTATTTCTAAGTTCACCAATTTAGAATATTAAGCCAAATCCACGGTCAGGGTTCGGTGAAGCCGTGACTGCCCGAAAATGGGGAATCTCATTTACCATATATCTTATATACAATATATGTTAACACACTAACATAATACAACATAAAAAACATAGTAAACACTCACAATGAACATAAACCTCATTACATTAAAATAAACATCTCAGTTGCATCTGAATAGTATTTCCCAACATTCCAAAACTTTAATTTCAATTGAACCTGTTAATATTCAACCTTTATTTATTTACCACCTCTTATACCATTAGATTCTCCAAAAATTCAAATTTATTATCAACATTCATTTTATATAACATTTTATTCATTAAACATTGCGATTATTACCTCAAGATAAACAATTCATCTTTAAATTTGCATATAAAATTATAAACATTACACTTTAATTTCAATTGAACTTTCTGCTAATCTATCATCAATTATTTATCATTTACTATACCATTAAATTCTCAAAAACATTTTTTAATTTGTTATTAACATTCATCTTATACAATATTTCATTTATTATCTCCTTTCAAATTAATTCAATTATTTTGTCAAACACATTTCATTTCTTTAACAAAATTCACAAAGTTGAGTATACTTCACCTTGTTACATCATTACATTTAATATCAACACAAAAGTATATACAATCCACATCATTATCTGTTATTGTTTACCACAAATCATTTCATAAAACAGTCCAATTCAAAACCACTACTAACATAGTTAAACATTCATAAACACTACTTGTTTACCCCCCATCATCGAATAATAACCTGGTCTTACGTCTACACAATTCATTTTTTATTAAATTCATTATATTATTTCTATCAATATCCCGACTATTCAAATTCTCATACCCTTCCACAATACCATAATAATCAACAGGATTATTCCATATTATTACATCACATAACTTGTCACCATCGAGTATAGTCAAGTCACCCTTAGTATGATTTGTCACAATTAGGTCAATTATAATTTCAACATTATTATCATCTGCTGCTATACCAGTTTCGTCACAAGGTAAGTAATCAATATCATCAACCTTATCATCATTTGCTGCCCTAATTACTTCACAAGGTAAGTACTCAATATTATTAACTCTCTCAATATCTATCCTCTCTACTAATTCTTTGTAACGTGACAAATTTGGAGGAATATTTTATTTTATTAAATTTTTGGGGTTTATTAAAAATATTCATAAATATAATTTCCATCTGTGACCAGGCCACGTGTTGAATTAAACACCGCGTTAGCAAAGGAGCAGTACGCAGTATCAGTTGTGCAATCGTTACCAAAGAATGTACCAGGGCGTCAATTCTAAGAACTCTACATTTGTGTGACGTCCGCACCCGCATGCACCACATGAGCATGCGCGCAGACCGACGCGGAATTATAAAACTCAAAATGGCTAGAGACGAAAACTTTATGAGCACATGGTCTATGCTGGCGGATGTGAGTCTAAGTCCAACCCTTTTTGTGACGTCAACCAGTGCTGACCAAATGTCATCCACGACTAACACACCAAAAACTACGTGTGTTGAATGGGACACAACAGTGACAATTAAATAGCAGGCATTGTTTTCCACTTTGAAAGACGCAATCTAGTTGGCCGTGAGCGTAGAGACGCTTTCGGCAGTTCTTGTTGAGACGGTGTCTGGCCAGGCAACTGCCCCACGGGGCTCTCTTCAAAAATTTATCAGTTTCAAGTAAAAAGTGAGTTATCAGAACAGTAATGTGACATATAGTTATATATATAGATAGTATAGTATAGTATAGAATATATAGAACAGTTAGTCTTTAATATTTAAAAGAACATCCACATCTATTTCGGACACACAATTAAATTCAAAATGCGAAGTCATGAGCGCGAGCGAACACCACGTTGCTGGCAGTGGGGTTTCATAATGGGTTAAGGGTTTGTTAAATAAATAAGTGTGAGTGAGAGAATGTTGGCAGACTGGGCTGTCTGTGTATTTAATTAAGGTAAGATACTAACGTAAGTTAAAGTAGTAATTGTGGTCATGGAGTTAGTCACAAAACCAAAATTTAATATGTTGTGATTTTATGTTCTGAATTTTTGAGTAAAAAATCTAACAAAGTTTTAAAAGGTTAAAAATAAAATTCATTAATTCTCTTCAAAAATGAGTTACTTAAATGATTTACATAACCTTTAAACCATACTTGCATCTTATGTTCGTGCGACCGGATTCTGGACCCAGAAAATATTTCTTAACAGGTGAGTGGTAATAAATTGTGTATTTATAATTATAATGTTTAATTAACATAACAATGGCTTCTGAACAGGGACAGTTTTTATAAGTAAAAATGTAATGTAAGAACCACACCTACAAAAGATGCGTGTTTTTAAGGTTAGAATAAGGACGTAAAAGTGCGTCATTTACGCAAAATTGGTTATATTGTATATTATATATTGGTTATATTATATTTACACACACATATCAATTATAAAGAATAAGAGATGGCAGGAAATAATGAAAGTGAAATTAATGAAATTACTAATATAGAAAATTGTAATGAATCAAGTAGTATGAGCGATTTTGAAATCCACTCGACTCCAAACGTGAGTCAGGAAAATAAAACAAAAAATAATGCAAATGAATCAAATAGTACAGATGATTCGGGGATTCAAGTAACCCCAACATTAAATAGGGAAAGTAAAACCAATAATGAAGAAGTCAGCTTCACTGAAAAAAATGTAGCAGCACAATCTACTCCAACAACAACACGAGTTAAAGAGTTGTCGATGGACGATATGTTCAATCTGATAACAACAATGTCCGAAAATATAAGTAGTAATCTAAATGAATTGAAAGAACAAAGTAAAGAACAGAAAAACGAAATTCAAGAATTTAAAAGTAGTGTCAATGAGAAATTAGATGTACAGAATCATAATTTTAATAACAAATTTGATGAATTAAAAAATAATATTCAAGAAATTAATAAACGTTTTAAAAATACTAATGAAATAATAAAAAATAGTTTGAATAAATTAGAACAGAGTATTGAGAGAATGGGAGTGGATGTGATGAATACAAACAAGAGTAATACAAATGAAAATCATAATGATATGTATAAAAATGTGATACTAGAGAATAAGTTAACACATGATAATGATGATGTTGAAAATAATAAAAATAATATTGAGAATGGTAATGTAGTTGAAAAGGTAGTATCAGAGAGTGATACGTTGAAAATAAATGGTGAGAGTACTGATGAAGTTGTAGAATGTAATAATGGAATGTTAATGTGTGTTTATGAGTCAGAGAGAAAGTGGAAAGATAGTATAGTGGTAGAATGGGGGCAGAGGGTAAATGTTCCCCTTATTTGTGATGAACCAGGGTGTTCACAAGTGTTGTTCTTGAAGAGCAAGAGTCCCGTTTTTGTATAAGTTTGTACCCTCTGTCTGGAGTATGGAGTAGTGTTGAAAGTGTGAGATGGTGTTATGATGAGAGAGATTTAGATAGAGAATAGTGTGTTGATAGAGAAATAGAATTATATAGAGTAAAGAGAGATTATGATGAGTGGAAAAAATTGTTAGAAGTGTGTTTGAAGAATAATAATTTAATTTGGGATGGAAAAGTAACTGACCCGATATTGAATATAATTACTAAGGGAGACTTGACAGAAATACATTATGTTGACTTGGTTCATGATTATTGTGATAAAATGAATGGATTTGATTTTTATGGTTATGACACACAAGAAAGCCATATGCGTGTAAAGGAAATTGAAAATTGTTATTTGAAACAAAGATTAATTTTTGACGATGGAGGATAAACGGTAAAACAATAAATGGACAATTTTAAATACTTTGTTTTACGGTTCAGACCTCGCAACCTTGGACATTGAAGTGTGATATAACTGAATAATTAATGATGAAGAATTGTAAATATATGTTAGTGAATTTAATTGTGTATATTGTAAAGTGTTAGGTAAACAAGGTGTATGTAGGTAATTGTTGTAATAATAATATTAATATTTTGCAATCTAAATAAATAACAAAGTTAATCTTGAAGACAGTAATTAGTGAATTGTAATTGTTTTGATAGCAATGGAACTTGTATTTTCAATAATTAATTTAATTAAAATAATTTGAAGTGTTTAAATGTTTGTGATTGATTTGAATGTTATATGATTGAATTTTCTAATGAGTTTAAATTATTTTGCGAGATGTGAATTTGGTAATTAATTGTTAAATTGTTTGATTTGAAATAACATTTTGTTAAATGTTTCAGAGGTTATTTGGAGGTATTGGTGTGTATATTTTGTGTTTATGTCAGTAGGTGGATAAAGTACTGTAAGTATAAATTTTATGATACTAGTCATTTTATGATACATTTTAGATACAATAAAATGTTTACAGATGTTTAATTCAAATGAAAGAATTTTAACTTCAATAATGAAAATAATTTGAGATAATAATTTAAAAAGTAATAATAACTGAAAAGTAGTGTAAAATAAATGTAAATAATAAATTTGAAAATTTTAAGGAATCTAATTGTAGAAAGTGATGAATGATTTAAATGATGATGGATAAAAGAGTTAATGACAATTTCACATTGTAATGTTTTATATAAAGATTTAGTTAGCTATTAGTGTGCTATTGCTGGGGTGGCATGTGCCCCAGTAGATAGCGGAATGGGTTTTGGGGGTAACAGGGAGTGTTACCTCCATCGGAGGCCAAAATGCACGGCACACCTTTTTTGTACAATTACATAATTGTACCCTGATAGACTTTCGTGTCGTGCAGAATAATGATGTCGTAACATGCTATGAAGGTAAAGTTTGATTTCCCCGACTTTTTGGGCGATTACTGCCTTACCAGCACTAATCGTGGTTTTGGCTAGCGGTCAGCTATGGCCATAATCAAGTCCTTTGACCATAGCTGGCTTGAAATTGGTTGATATTAGAAATTAACAGGGGGGTGAAACTAGGGGAACTCCCGGAACAATGGAACAGCGGCTGCCACTCTGTCCGAGTAGGGACAGCAGAGCCAGGTGGTAGACCCGTTTTAAGGGCGAGTAACTATAAGACATAGATATGTCGATATCTAAAATCTTTTAAAACGTAACGCTAAAGCAAGGACAAGGAGATGTCCAATTCCTCCAACTATGCCGTCCTTGTGGAGGCCAATGGGCACCACAGTCCAACAGAACAAAACAATAGTGTGTATGGATGGGGGGTTGCTCAGGGGAGCAACGTAATTTTATTTAATTTAAATTTAAATTTCATAACGTAAAATGATAAATCAATTTTGCACTAATTAAACGCTTGTATTCTGTTTTGATAAATAGGTGTTCACATGTTTATTATACTGCGTGTATGCTGTTTTATAAATATATTAGTTTATTGTGTTAGATATAAGGATCGATAAAAATATGTATTTCATATAATGTGTATAAGTTTGAATGTGTTGGTAGTGAGGTCATTCACCTTGCTAAGAAAGTCAGCTGATCCGTAGTAGAATGTCACTTATAAATTGTTTATTAATTTCCAAGGTAATCAATGCTTAAGTATAATGTTTTAATGTGGTAAAGATTTTATTTTAAATGATGAACTGAATTGATATATTTGAGAATTTTAAATGATTTGTGAAGAAATAATAAAAGATAGATTTTGGGCGGTTAGTATTTTGTTGGGACATGTAGATCAGTCCAAGTTGAGTTTAAAATGGTAATAGAGAGAATAATGTTGGTGTGAGTTAATGTAATAGAATTTGAGAAGTATTGATGTTGACACAGTAGATATGGGGAATATATGTAGAATAATGATTGACATATTGATGTTTATAAATGATGATGTTATTTTGTAGTTGAAGTGAGGTAATAAGAGTGTTAATTTGGGGATGGTAATTATGCAAGAGGGGATAGTGTATTGTAGGAGTCCGCAACAAAAGGGTTGGGACGGGAAGGGACCGTTTGGCGCCGGAAAGGGTTACCTTGGGATAAAGTCCAGGAACCAACATAAGGGAATGAGCTTTTGGGAAGGGAAAACACATATCCTAAGTACAAAGGGTTAGAGAGTATTTTTTTTATATATCGAGAGAATGATGCGGATTGAGTTTAGTAGTAAGTTGGGTTTAGAGATTGTTTGATAGATGTTTTGATAGAGATGGGTGTCCTAATTGTTAAAGTTGTTAGTGGTATTAGAATCAGAGTGAGAAAGATTATATATGTATAGATGCCAAGTGGCAAATCAAGCTACAAATAATTAAATCACCCAAAGTAATGGAGAATGAGATGATTAAATAAAGAGATTTATAGTAAAAAGGTAAAATTTTGATTGAAACAAGTGACAATTTTAATAAAATTTGAAAATGTAAAGTTATAAAATATTTATTTTGGATTAATTTAAATATCAATTTTATTGTTAATCATAATAATATTTTGTTATTTTAAATGTTTTATTTTATTATGTTTTTGTGTTTAAAGATAGAATTTTAAAGGTGTTCACTGTATTTTCTGAGGTAACTTATGATATAACTTATGTAGGTCAAGGTCCTTGACTTGACCCAGTTTTGATCAGCTGATGGGTGATGTTCTATACTCAACCAGTTTTGGCAATGAAGTAATGCCGATTTTGCTTTTTAATTGATTTGAATAAATTCAAATAATTTTGAAAATGAAAAAAAAAAAAAATTTTAATAAATTTAAATTTTTTTAATTTGAAAAAAAAAATTTTTGATTTTGTGCCATTTAATTGATGCTTTGAATTTTGATCATATTATTGTTTGGTGTGTATTAATAGTGTTTTTATTGAATTATATTGTTTAGAATATATGTATCATCACATGTTAGGATAAGGATGTTCATGTTTTTAATAAATGTTCAACTTGTTTATTTTCTAATGATCAAAAATAATGAAGAGAATTATTCGATCTAAATAAAAGATTTGTATTTTGCTTTTAAAGAAGATAGCTGTTGATTTTTAACTTAAATAAAATTTTGAAGCTAGGAATGTTTCAATTTTGATAGGATGTAGTTATAAGTGTGTGTGCGAGCCCAGTAACTGCTAAAGGCAGCCCAGTGTGCATGAAAAGGGGGAACATATCGGTTGAGGATCTGGCATGATATAAGACCAGGGATTTGGATTTTTTGGGGGTGGCATGATAGAAGGTGAGGTGCGCTGTGGTGCGTATCTGTTCGATTTTACGGTGTTGGGATCTCGCACAGAGAAGTCCAGTGATCTCGTTCAGGTGCGGCCATAGTCGCCGAGCCAGGGGGGTTGTGTACCCACGAAGTATAAGAGCAAAAGGGGTTGTTGTCACCAGTTCCTCACCGGTCCTCTTAGGGGTTTTAGCAATGAGATTTCTTCTGTTTCGGCAGAAGATATCTCATTGGGGGGTTATTGTAACGTGACAAATTTGGAGGAATATTTTATTTTATTAAATTTTTGGGGTTTATTAAAAATATTCATAAATATAATTTCCATCTGTGACCAGGCCACGTGTTGAATTAAAACACCGCGTTAACAAAGGAGCAGTACGCAGTATCAGTTGTGCAATCGTTACCAAAGAATGTACCAGGGCGTCAATTCTAAGAACTCTACATTTGTGTGACGTCCGCGCCCGCATGCACCACATGAGCATGCGCGCAGACCGACGCGGAATTATAAAACTCAAAATGGCTAGAGACGAAAACTTTATGAGCACATGGTCTATGCTGGCGGATGTGAGTCTAAGTCCAACCCTTTTTGTGACGTCAACCAGTGCTGACCAAATGTCATCCACGACTAACACACCAAAAACTACGTGTGCTGAATGGGACACAACAGTGACAATTAAATAGCAGGCATTGTTTTCCACTTTGAAAGACGCAATCTAGTTGGCCGTGAGCGTAGAGAAGCTTTCGGCAGCTCTCGTTGAGACGGTGTCTGGCCAGGCATCTGCCCCATGGGGCTCTCTTAAAAAATATCAGTTTCAAGTAAAAAGTGAGTTATCAGAACAGTAATGTGACAGTGGCGTGAGTCTTTAATATTTAAAAGAACATCCACATCTATTTCGGACACACGATTAAATTCAAAATGCGAAGTCACGAGCGCGAGCGAACACCACGTTGCCGGCAGTGGGGTTTCATAATGGGTTAAGGGTTTGTTAAATAAATAAGTGTGAGTGAGAGAATGTTGGCAGACTGGGCTGTCTGTGTATTTAATTAAGGTAAGATACTAACGTAAGTTAAAGTAGTAATTGTGGTCATGGAGTTAGTCACAAAACCAGAATTTAATATGTTGTGATTTGATGTTCTGAATTTTTGAGTAAAAAATCTAACAAAGTTTTAAAAGGTTAAAAATAAAATTCATTAATTCTCTTCAAAAATGAGTTACTTAAATGATTTACATAACCTTTAAACCATACTTGCATCTTATGTTCGTGCGACCGGATTCTGGACCCAGAAAATATTTCTTAACAGGTGAGTGGTAATAAATTGTGTATTTATAATTATAATGTTTAATTAACATAACATCTTTATAACCTCTATTAAACTTAAACATCTCTATTTTCATATAAAAATACAATTCTCTCTTAAAATACCTCTCATCATAACACCATTTCTCACATTCTATATCATCCCATGCAGAGGGTATTAAATCATAAAAACACCTCCTGGCTTTTCCAGGATAACTACAAAAAATTAAGGAACAATTATTTGAAAACGCATCGTTTCCAATAAGGGACATCCACCCTTCAAAAACATTTGTAAACATCTTGGTTCACAATGAACCTGGGGAAACTTTACCCTCTGTCCTATATTCACAAAATAATTCTTTTCATATTCTCTCTCTAACTTATAAACACTGATTTCTACTCTCTCACTACCCCCACTCTCATTATTCTCTCACTTTCTCTTATTATCTTTATATTATCATAATCACTATTTATTTTCACTGTATTACTTTTATATATCTCATTTTCAACTATCTTACCGCTACTACTTGTTAATTCATTTTTATAACGATCACATACCTCGTTAATTATTTCTTCGTAATTTTTCGTTATTTTACCACCATTATTCTCACCTGTTACTTCGTTATTTTCATTTTCGTCACACTCACCCATGTCGTCATTATTTTCGACACCACTACATCCACTTATCTGTTTTAATTCAACTCCTATATTCTCTAGTTTATTATTTATTTCCACGAATCTCTCACTCACTCTATTAAAACTCTCACTTATACTTTTAAATTGGTTATTCATACTTAATTTACTCATTTCTATTTCGCTTCTTATATTTACGAATTCGTTATTCATGTCTCATAATTTTTCGTCTTGTTTGTCAAGCTTATTATTTATTTCATTTATCTCCGACTTGATTTCCGTTTTGAATTCATTCAAATTCGTGTTCAAATTATCATTATCCGACTTCATTTCAGTTTTAAATTCATTTAAACGCGTGTTCAAATTATCATTATTCTTATTTTGTTGGTCAAACTTATTATTCATCTCCGACTTGTTTTCAGTTTTAAATTCATTCAAACTTGTGTTCAAATCTGACTTTAACTCTACGATACTTGCATTTATCCCCGACACCATTTCTATAATCATTGTTAATTGCTTAAATATATTTACCTCGTTATTCCTACTACACTCAGCTTCGACCGTTTCATTTACATTTGCCACTTCGCCTACATTCTCGACATTTTCATTCGTGGTTACCATACTATCTTGCGTAACATTCAACGCTGACCCCACATCTGCACTTTCATCTAAATTTGTATTTGCGTCTTTCTCTGCCATTTTTCGACTAAATTGTAAATCAACTTTAATGTAAATAATGTAAAAATCAACTTTAATTTACAATGTCACTGTTAACTCGGGTGCCAATTGTAGTATTATCGGTAATTAATAATTAAGTTTGTCCCTGTTTGGGCGCCAACTGAAGTATTACTCAGTAATTAATAATTAACAATGTCCCTGTTCGGACATCAACTGAAGTATTATTCAGTTATTAATTATTAAATTTTATGATTTTATCTGTAAGGTTTGGTCCAGGAATTCGTTTAGTGTACTTCGGCAAAGAACAATGGGCAAATACAAATAACAAAATGCGTATATCAAGTAAAATATAACATTATTTATTTTCTTTTGATAACATAAAAAAGATCATGAACACACTTATTCCGCCTTAAGGCGTAAAAGTGATTACCAATAACTACTACATCAAAATACGAATACGTATATCAAACATTACGCAAACTCAGCACTTCTTGTTAGGCCTATATTCATATTCTTCACTCACACAATCATACACATTTACATACTTTTAGGTTTTGTTGAGCTCAACTTTAAAATTTAGTGAAAAGCCAGTATTTGATTATTGTTGAAATGTCTACTTCCCTTTCATGGTGCGTATGGTTTCATCCTACGAGACGTCTCCTGTTGCGTGCACTTTTTGTTGTTTTCACTTTTGTATCTTACGGCCGAACTGTCAATTTAGTTTTATTGATCACTGATTAATACATTATTTATATTTTTTAAACTCCAATACTAGATAAATTTCACATATGTTGATTTGCGTTTTATGCTGTTCATGCGGGCGAAAACGGTACTCTGCCAGCGGCGAGCGAAACTGCCCATGTCCGCTTTATTTAGATGTTGTTTGCCGACATGCGTACAGCATTACAATTTCCGTTTGTGTCGTCTTTAAACCAGTTCATTCCACTCCCCGCCATACGTCTCGTCCTCAGTACTGAAAAGTTTTGCTGAACTTAATATCACCTTTTTAACTTGCCACGAACTGACTTTCGTCAACAGAATACTAGCGGAATTAATCACTGGCTATAAATAGATTTTTGTTATGCTTCATAACCACATATGGTCATGAAAACATTTACTGGCAATCGCCTAACCTTAAGGGGCCTCATCTGCTCATGTTACAGAATTCATAAAATTTGAAAATAATATTTATGTAAATTTAGACCCATTACATAGTTCAGTTATAGTTGCTGCAATGAGACTGTAAAATCCTATTTTGATAATGGATTTCGGCTACATGAACCACCAGTTTGAACCCAGTTAACTCAGTTTCACAGAATTACAACATCAGTTAACCACAAAAGTCCTACACATAAGAAGAATAATGAAAGTATAAACACACGATTTCTAACCAAAACGGAATGTAAAGAACACTATGCAGCACACTATGCGTACTAGTGGCGTACGCAGGGGGGGTCAAGGGGCTCAAGCCCCCCAACCGCAAAAATGTAATATGCCTTCCTTAATTTACTTAGGCTTCTTCTAAAATTACAAAACTGCATATTTCGGCTGATTTGGATGGGGATATAAATACTAACAAAATAAGTAGTTTATAATAACAATCATAACTTCAGTTATAATTTATAAGTTTATTGTGCGGTGTATTATGCTGAGTGTAACATTCAGTAAGCTACCTGTTTTCTCCCACTCTCTCTCTCATTTGACGGCTTGGTGGCGCGGCCACACACACACCACTACCAGTGAACTCTAAGAATTTTTACTTAAGTACTGAATAATGTTTTTATGAAACTTAAATAAGTACATAAACCTTTTTCATAAAAATATTATTTAATACTTAAGTTAAATTCAGCATTTTTTTTATATCAGTCGATAAATAAAAAAAAAATTTTAATAATGTTCCTAATTTCATATCTTGATATGAAAAAAAAATTACTTTAAAAACACTTTACATTTATATGAAATTTTTGGATAATTTTTTTTACTTAAAAAGAAAAATATAATCGTTATATATATTACTAGCAGAATACCCATGCTTCGCTACGGAGTTTCACGTTGTACGTAATGAAAATGTTAGTTTAATTAATAAAGTTCAATTAAAGTAGGCTTCTTAAAAATAAACAGCTGTTGCCCACAACTTCGTTCGCGTGGTCTTCAATTTAATGCGATAATATATTTAGAACAGAATCTATTCTATTGGGTTGCCATAGTAACCAGATCTAATAGTTTTTTAAGACCGCAAAGGACCCCCCAGAGGATCGTATCGAAAAAAACACCTGTCCTATGTTGGTTCCCCCGTTGCGTAAAATATTTGTGCCAAGTTTGGTTGAAATCGGTCCAATGGTTTAGGTGGAGACGTGGAAGACCCCAAAGGATCGTATCGAAAAAAACACTTGTCCTATGTTGGTTCTCCCTTTGCGTAAAATATTTGTGCCAAGTTTGGTTGAAATCGGTCCAGTGGTTTAGGAGGCGATGTGGAAGACCCCAAAGAACCCCCAAAAGGACCCCATCGAAAAAACACCTATCCTATGTTGGTTCTCCTGTTGCGTAAAATATTTGTGCCATGTTTGGTTGAAATCGGTCCAGTGGTTTAGGAGGAGATGTGGAAGACCCCAAAGAACCCCCAAAAGGACCCCATCGAAAAAACACCTATCCTATGTTGGTTTCCCGTCGCGTAAAATATTTGTACCAAGTTTGGTTGAAATCGGTCCAGTGGTTTAGGAGGCGATGTGGAAGACCCCAAAGAACCCCCAAAAGGATCCCATCGAAAAAACACCTATCCTATGTTGGTTCTCCCGTTGCGTAAAATATTTGTGCCAAGTTTGGTTGAAATCGGTCCAGTGGTTTAGGAGGAGATGTGGAAGACCCCAAAGAACCCCCCAAAGGACCCCATCGAAAAAATACAGAAACTTTCGCGGACGTGTGCACAACAACTCACCGAAGTTTCATCGCAATTGGATGAATGGTATAGGAACGTGTACGGGACAAACAAAGAAACATTCATTTTTATATATAAGATGTAAACTATACCACTTACTTGACATAAACCATGATAGCTAAGCTAATGTACAACATATATGTATTAATTATACACATAAATGTTGCTCGATAGACACTCTATCTATTGGCGAAAACTTGAATAAAATCCGTTCAGTACTTCCTGAGATTAGCGATTTCAAACACAGAGAGAAAACGGACCGACTTTACTTAATCTATACTATGTATAGATTATAAAATAATTAATTTCTAGAAATATTAATAATACTTTATTTAAAATGTATCGTATTTTGTGAATGTATAAACATAACCTACCTACCAAATCCTGCACACCGCGCATGCACGCACTCCACAACGTGGATGCAAAATTCCGAGTTATCTGTTACTGTTATCATACAACTAGTTGCCATAAAATTATTACTCTTTCGAAGAAACTTGTAAGGGGAATATTTGACAGATTTGAATGAATAAGTCTAAATAATGTTTCTGTTCGAAAAAAAAAAAAAAATTCTAGAGACCTAATTAACTGGAATACAATGCGTGCCTTTTACACAAAGACTTGTTTTGGAACACATCGTAATGAAATAATCAGCCCAGCTCTACTTCTAGCAATTTGCTTCTCTTTACTTTCCTCTCTTTGTCACACAAATTGTTTATGTTTATAGGCCCACAGTATATTTGTTCTAGGTAAACGTAAGTGGACGTACAACTTATGAAGAAAGGTTTGTTGATCATTAACAAATGAAATTTCCCTCGTTTACTAACTAAGAATTATTACTAAACTTTCTAATTTTGTATATAATACATTTTATTATATAGATGGTCTGACTACACACTTGAATTTATGAAGCTTTACCCTGCCCCCCCAAAGTTAGGCCCCAAGTTATGGCCATGCTCTACAAGATTCCATATATTCGTCATTTTCGGCAGTGATCGGAGGTAGTCGTTCAGGCGGTACTTACACCACCCGTACACACGTTGCTGTCATCGTCCGCCATTGTCGCGTTTGTGTTTGTTTAGCAGTACGACGTTTATTAAATCCGCAGTTTTTGTAGTTTTATTAGTGATTATTTGTTGTCTCAAAGATAGAGACTAATAAGTCCAAACTTGATGACAAGACAAGAGTACCAAAAAGGAAAGTCAGCATTTTGGATGTCTTTGTAACAAAAACTAAACTAGCGTAGTGTGATAGTGTAGCAGAAAGGCGTGCATTTTCTTTGTCAACTTCTACATCGTCTCAGCAAGATACTTGTGTTGTGGCAATGGCAAAAATGTTTTGGGGCTTGTTTCTGAATTCTCTGACAATAGTGAAACTATAAGTCCTGGCTGTTCTGACAAATGTTCTTTCACAAAACGAGTCTTCAATATTACGTAAAATAGCAGACATTAGTAATTTATTATTACAATATAAACCTCAAATTGATGGTAACCTGAAGTATGCCGTCCTTTGTAAAAATTACACTGAAAGTATGGCTGACCACTAATTTCCTGTAAAAAAAGAAGGTGCAATTATGTGGATCATTCCAGTATTCTTGTTATCACATATCAATCACATAGAGCAAATGCTTGCCAGGAATTGGACGTGAAACAACACTACAAGCTAAATTTATATATTCTTTTTGGTGATCACTGCGTTGTTGAGCTAGAAACACGTTTTGGACCTGAGTTTGATAAAATTTGTCATTTTCAAGTATTTATATCGCATTTCATCATTAAGGCTACTACTCAAGAGATCAAGCAGTCTGTTGCCTCTATCATTTACCCTGACATTTCCAAGATGGAACTTAAACTTGAGGCAGAAATATGAAAGCAAAAGTAGGTAGATGAAGTAGATATGAATGTTCCAGACGCAGCTGTCTTCTCTGGAAGCTTGCAATCAAGATATATTACCCAACGTCCGAAAATTTTTAGAAGTACTGTGTGTACTCCTAGTGACATCAGCTGAGCCAGAACACTCTTTCTCTACTCTGAGGCAGTCGAAGATGTGACTGAGGTCTACATCATCAGAGACAGGGCTTAAAGGGCTAGCTTCGCTCAATATTCACAGGGAAATCGAGATCTCTCCTGAAGATGTTGTTGAGCGGTTTGCCAATAAAGGAAATAGGAGAATGGACTTGGCTTTTTAAATTAAATATTGCTTGGCTTCAACACAAATGCTTTACCTATTGTAAATGAATAGTTAACTTGATTCTTATTTACTGTATATTGTTTCTTTTTCATTTTTTAAATACTGCTGTTAATTTTGTAAGAATTCAGCTAATATGCACTTGTGTAATTTTTCATTAATAAATTATTAGTAAAATAGTAGTATAACAGTAAGAAGTATAACAGTTTAATGAAAAACTTTTTTTTTTTTTTGTATTGACACAATAAGTTATTAGCAAGACATTTAGAAGTATATAGTTGTTAAAGTACCAACGTTGCAAAACTTTATTCCCAGTGCTACTGACATTAATGTATAATATTATAGTATAGGCCTAATTGAAATAAAATGAATGTTTTTAAATATTACAATAAACATAAAAAATCAATTAAAAATATTTAGTTTTTGAAAGAAAAAAGTATTACAAACAGAATTATCACTGTTGCACACAGATTTTCTGATGTAACGATGAGCTGTGAAGCTTGAAAGCGCTAATTGGAATAATTTTTCTATAGTGGTGTGCAACAGTGATAATTCTGTTTGTGATTATACCCACTAACACAACTTTCTTAATTAAAAAAGTGTTGTTTTTAAAATTACTGATTAAAAAATTGAATGAGCATAAGTCCCCCATTCACGAATAATACATTTTTAATAAAGAAAATGTGAAATCTATTAAAATAATATGGCTACTAATAAATTTTAACCATTAACTGGCATGTGTACTCTATCTTATACTATAAGTTGTAGAAGAGTAGGCTAACATATGGACTGCTAACGTTCAAGCCCCCCTCAGACTGATTTCTGCGTACGCCACTGGCAGCGTTGGCATGGAGGTCAATACAAGGTCGATTGCTACCAGTGCAGCGATGTTTAGAAAGATCGATATTATCATTAAAATGAAATGAATCCATAAACTGGCACTACCATTGGATTCACAATGAACTAAATATATAACCAAAGTGACGGCAATCAAAAGCATATGAGGAGACATGTTTATTTTGATAGGAAGTTGGTGCCCATATACCATACAGGTGCAGTCATGTGTGCTAAAACATCGCGCCCATAAGTGTACGAGCGCCGACTCCAAAGTGTTAAAAACAACTTACACGACACACAAACACTATCACTGACTAACACCTTGTATTACAGTTAAAACTGACATCACTACTGTACATAAAAAACTTTGACTGATGGGAATTTGGTCTGATGCTCTCAACTAGACAAAATGCATACACAATGTTGCTATTTCCTGCCGTGTGCGTGTGTGTGTGAGAGAGAGTGTGAGGGAGTGCCACGTGATGGTGGAACACAGTACGGCCACCAGCCAGTATCCCTGACCAGCATTATACTTGGAACACGCTTACTAACATGTGGCCAGCTGTTTAAGAAACCAGGGTTAATACATTCACCCCCCCCCCCCGGACCATCTATAGGTTTTTTTTTGCTACAAGGTTTTAACAATAGCATTAGCTGGCTAACACAGAATACTATACATCATTCACTTCCATTGCATGTATTGGCTCTAGTTTAAAAATAATATGAAGAAGTCAATAGTAAAGCAGATGCAACAGGATTTACGGTGTCATGCCTCTGCAGATGAAGTGAATTCAGACTGTGGCCAACATACAGGAAATACATTAGTGAACTACCACACAGAATGTGTGTGTGTGTGTTTTGATACTTATGTCAAGTACATAAATTTTTCAACAGATTCTTCATATATATAATTGGCATGCACAAGTGAAAAGAGGAAAATAGATAGTTCCGGACACTTTGGAAATGAACAACATGCAGCCATGAATGAAGAAAAGTGACTAATAATAAATGCTACTACTATTAAACGTACCAGTGATATATAGTAGTTTAACGTCTGCCACACGCTCATTTTTCTATCAAACACTTCTTTGGTTTGCCGATTTGTTACAAACATGCTCCACATGTTTCTTGACAGATTATCCCATTCATTACCTGTCACTAATTCTTTTGGAGTACTACTTAATTCTGCCAAGTACATACTTAATAGCCACCTGTCCATATTTCTAAACACAGAGTTGCTGAAAAAATGAACAACTACATATATAACTTCACCATGTATGTAACAAACACAGGTTTTTCACATTATACATATAAATTATATTCCCCATCACAAATCAGTTAAAAGAAAATACCACCATTTGTTTACTCACAGCCATGAATATAAAACACACAAACGTCCAAATAACGATACAGTTCTGTTTTATATACTTGTACATACATAATACCTATATAAACATAGATATTTAATTATATTTCAGTTTACTACAAGCATGTTCTGTGAAATATGCAAAGCAACAAAAAACCAGTTAAAATTACTGCCTCTAACATTTTGTTTTATTCAATGCAAAGTTTTGTTTTGACATAACTTCTCTAAATTTCCACACACATTTTGGCAACAAATTCTCTCACTTAAAAAGCTATTAGTTTTGGAAAAGAAATATATTCCGTTTTTATTTCTCGAACATTTTAAATTCTGATTGATATTATTAACCACTCCCCTACAAATAGTACAATTTATTTACTCTGATTCATTATTAATAACCTTAACATAATCACGACTGTTATACCTATTCTACAGCATATCAGCATTTCTTTTTATTAATATTCCCCATTTATGTGTCACATAAAATTTTCTCTTACATAATTCATAAGTTGCTGACTTTACAGTTTACTTGCTTAGAGAGAATACTGAAAGAGGAATTGAAAAAAAGAAGCAAAACATTAGACTTAAATAAAATGAAAATAAGACAATACGTAAGTGTGAACAACATTATTTATATTTATGAAAATTGTAACCAGACGCTGTTCCACGCTGTTACAAATAATTATTTCTTCGTATTGTACAAAGAGAAAAAACAAAATTTTATGTTTGTTTGTTTATGTCTAATAATTTATAAATAATCCTTGTTTTGTTGGTTCATTAAAATTATAACGAAAGGTGAGTTGATTTGGCTAATATCTGTACTTCTGGTTGACCTTAAATGAATCTGGAGTTAATCAGATTGTCTTCTTACCGTAATCGATTTGTGATTTTCAGTTCTGCTCCAGTACATCACTTTCCGTTAATGTTTGTCGTCTCCCAGTAAGTCCTTTAATTAACTAAAACTCTTATTCTAATATGTGAAATAATTTTAAATACTGATAGTTGAATGAATTTCATTTATTGATAATATTTATAAAAGATCGATTTAAAATCGATGTTGAGCAAATGTTCGACTCTTTCACAGGGCTTGGTCGATATTACCATTACAGGTTATCTTTATATAAATATCAGAAAGGTTCTTGTAACGATTATAATTATATAGTCAGAGAAGGGTAAGCAAGAAAGTATAACATGTACAAAAATAAGTCTTAATAAGTAATAAATGACAATTTGTTAATAATATATAAAGTTTATAATATACAATTTATACCCATTGGTTACTGGACGAATTCGTTGCAGGCGGATACTTTGCATCATGGGAAGTTCAAAATGGCGGCACGTCTCGTTGTAGCATATTACTGTGAACTGATAGTTGGAAATTCTGATATTAAAATTACCTTCACAACTGTTTTATTGGTCTCCGTAATAGTGTATATTGTCTACTGTGTTGTTCTGGTATCCTGGATAAGTGTTCAGTGTTCACTGGTGTTAATTGTCTTATGTTAGATGTGTTCAATGTTTTCTGGTTATGGCTAAAAATCGAGAAGTTGTTACCATATGAATTATTAATGTTAGGTTGTTTGACTGGTTTAATTCACTTGTATTGTGTTGCGTATCGTTTGTTTTCACTGTTGTGGTAGTGTATTTCACTGATTTTAAGTTAAAAATTTGTAACAGTACGAACACCTGATGTCAGAATTATGGTACGAGTGGTATCAGATTATTGTATTTTTACTGTATTTTGCATTCATGTGTATGGATGGTACATATTTCCCTTGTTTTGCCGACAACGACGCAGTTTCGACACAACAGAATCATTCCAAGGTCAAAGGCGGACGTGGGGATAAGAACACTTAAAATGGTTACATAAGTTAATACAGGCTCTAAATACGTTTGTTTCATTGGTCAACAATGCCAGACGTCATTAACAAAAGGAATGACGTGCATAAAATACGCAATAAACCAGGGCGTTTCCTTGACTAAAGACAAAGAATAATGACGTACGCACACACACACATACATAAAAAGTGCGTACTGCATCACCCCAGTCTTCACAACACCGCATCCGCGGTAACACGTTACAGAAATTCGCCAGCAAGCAATCCCGGCTTAGTGAGCTTAAAACATTCAAAAATGTAATTTATAAATACAAATCAGTGAAAATGAATTAATATCAGTGCACAATAATTTTCTAAAGTTAGAAATTAGAGTCAGTGTAATAACAGTCAGTAAAAGGTAACCAAGGAACCTTTGTTGAAACATCATGTGAGACCATCTACCAGAACTTCCAGTCTACAGTCAGGAAAGTGTAAAACCTTCATATAATTTTAAAGAGCTCAAAGAATTAACCATCCAATACTTAACCATCCAATACATTCATAAATAAAATGTATTAAATATATTCAGAATGAGTGAGTGTTATATGTTTGAAAATATTGATATTTAACAAAATATGATTGATAAAAACAAGGTTAAAGTAAATTCAGAACATCTAATTTTCCGGTAGCCATCTTGTACTGCCAACTTCTTATAAGAGAAAAAAAAAATATATATGTGCTTACCATGCTTACGTTCATACGGGTTCTTTTCGGCGAACAGGAAATCAGAATGTTGTTTAAACAAATAAAGAAAACTTTATATGTTTCCTCATTAATTAAAATTTATTAACATTTCTAGAAAAACGCACACAAAATGAAATTAAGAAAAAAACTTTTAATAAAAAAAAATAACATTTTAGTGTAAAAAGGAATCAAGATTTTATATAGAAATAATCTTTATACTACTAGGATTAGTTTTACTACGGAAACCAGCACTTCATTACCTATTTATATAATTAAACAAAACCCCTCACACACTCTCACATTCAATCCATTTTAAAATTTTCCCCTTAGACTCCCATTTTGTTTTAATCTTCCCCATGGGTTTTGAATTCCTGACAAAGATAATAAATTCTGGTAATGTTGTGTAAGACTTATCTGCCTCGAGTCCGAGTTTTAGTCCCGACGACGTCACATCGTTTTCAGTGCGCACTTTCACTTTATTACATGATTTCCGAATTGTTATATTATGGATAAAACTGTTAATCACATTCTAATAAGAATTTTGAATGTTTAGCCACATTTTGAAATATATTATTCACATTCTATTGGTTTTGCGGGCCACACCAAACTTCGCCCAAACCCGGCGAACCGGCGAACGCACAGTTGCTAGCGTCTGTTGAATTCAGATGTTGTTTTGCGACTGACTCTTTGTTCTGTGTGTCTGACGAAACTGGTGACACACCTCGTTATGTCACGCGCTGACGTAACGATCGCCTGATCGTCAGTTATATAACTTGTTGACAATGTTGTGTTTGTCCTTGATTTGACTTTTGCACAGTTTGTCTGTTATTAAAACTGTCCACACAATATTATTAAGAATTTTCTGCATTCATAAAGTCAACAGCAGTGTAGCCACGGTTGCGATCGTTCCAAAATAACAAATTTACCTCTCGGTTATAAAATTTTTTCCTATCACTCAACAAGTTAATTATTATTTATTTATGAAAAAATACAAATTATGTTATTACCCCAGGTATGCCCAAAAATGCCCCGCTACAAGTGTGAGAAAGGAAAGAGTGAATGGTAAACTGTCGACAGCCAAGCTGTGGCGTTGGTTTGCATATAGTCTCCATGTAAATATAAATAGAGTCATTTTTAGTAGAAAGGCAGCTGCGAATTAACACAGAAAGGGGTAATTTGATCAAAAATATAATATAGTTGTATGTCATAAGTAATAAAGAAATGTAAGTAACGGCTGCCATTTTGTTTTGGTCGTTAAGACGCCATTGTCTAATAAATAAAAAATCCGGTGTAAATGGGAAAATAATAAATCGAAGTTGATTTTCAATGTCTAGAGATGTTAGTATTTTTATTTCAAGGCCCGTCTCAGTCGACATTCACGCCGAATTCGAAACCCTGGACCCAGGTATCACATAGTTATGGTAAATACGATAATAATGGTGTGGTTGACATACCTGAACAAAGTTAATAAATATAAACTTACTAAATGTGTATGATAATAAATGACGTTCAGAAAAGTGAATTATTAATATGTATAGAGTTACAAATGCCGCCCGAACTGGTGACTATATAAAAAATAGCCTGTTGTATTTTTATATAATAAGCCTGAATGGAGACGGAGTGGGCATTGAAATCAAAGATACGATTGTAGGTTAGGTTGTGACATATGTAGAAAGCAACAATTCATTAACATTTTTTTTCACAATGGCGAATGATAGCGAAACAAGCATTACTGAATCGCAAATTATGAGAAAAGGCAATCAGTCAACGCCTATAGTAAATAAAAAAACCGAAGAGAATGAAATCGTAAAGATTATGCAAACACTTTTTGAAATACAGAATAATAAATTCGATGAGAAGTTTAATGATTTGAAAAGTGACATTAATGAAATCAAAAAACAGAATTGTAATTTTGACAAGAGAATTAACGAAATAGAGACACGGTTAGACGAGGTAGAGGTAGAAAATAAGAGGGGAGTAGACAAATTAGATATGAACAAAGATGACAAGGTAAGTGGGGGAGAAAATTATGACAAAATAAATAAAAGTATGATATTAGAAAATGATTATGTAAACAGGGGTAGTGATAATGAGATTTTATGGGGAATAGAATATGATAATAATGGAATGATAGTGTGTGTTGAAGGGTTAAAGTGAGTGTGTAAAGAGAGTATAATTGTAAAAGAGTTGCAGGGGGTAGATTTTTCCCTTAATGGTGTATTTGGGGGTGATGTACATGTGTTGAGGAAGGACGAGAGGGCCTTCGATGTATATTTGGGAGACATATGGTCTACAAATAAAGTTGCCCCTGGTTTTTTTAGTGCACTTCACAGGTGATGCAATAGTTGTGAATTAATTCCCCTGCAAATGTAGAAAGAGAGAATGTTTTAAGAGAGAGAGATGGTGTGATAGTGAGAGATATATTGAGAGATAAAGAGAAGTAGAGATTCTTAAGATAAGTAGAGATTATGAAGAATTTATGGAAAGGTTAGGAGTAGAGATGATTGATAAATACAGTAAATACTTGCCTTGTAATACAACTGAAGTAGTAGGAGATAAGGGAAATAATGATTTTATAAATTACCTAATTATGACTGATTATACTGAAGGTGACAGAACCATACCTGATCATGAATTATATGAGTTTGAGGATAATGATAAAAAGTTGAATGGTATATGAATTTATGATGTTAGTATAAGAGAGTCACTATTAAGCAATGTATGTAGATATAAGATTCGACTATTGTTTGACGATGGAGGGTAGATATTTTATTGTGTTTATGAACATTTAATTATGGGGACAGTGTTTTGAAATGGACTGCTTATGAACTGATTTTTGATAAATGATAAAATGATAATGTGGATTGTATATTTTTGTGTATATTGATGTCAATGTATTTGTGTATTTTTGCTGTTGTGTATTTTATGTATTTTTTATGTAAACCATGTACTGTAGAATTTTAAATATTCAAGAATAATTAATTATGAGGATGATTTTAAATGATATTATGGAATTTAGATTCTAATGGATAGTAAATGATTAAGTGAAGCAGGTAATATATTTGGATATTGAGATGTATTGTTGTTAGTAGGTAAGTGATGAATTTCCTAGTGGTATATTAAGGTGAAATGTTGTAAAAGAGTTTGGGGAATAACGATAAATAAGGGCATTGGAGTTAAATAGAGTTAATGGGAGTTAGTGAAAATAAGAATGTTGAGATACAGATAATATATAAAGAGGTGTTAGATATTTTAGGGACACAGTAGTTAGTGATTATATGTAGAGAGGTGAGTAATGTGAATGGTATATATATATTTGATGATGATGATATTTTGTAGTAAGGATCCGGTGTAAGGAGTGATCAGCGTGCAGCATTGTGGCAGGCGGAGCAATTTTGGGTTAGAGTGTTTGCCGATATTTGGTGGAGGGCAAATGGTTAGGAATGGATATGGCCAGGTAGGGAACACACATCCTTGTACAAAGACGAGCGGTGCCAGAGGATTTAAATGGGATTAGAGAAGGGGGTTATTATAGAGATATTGGTGTCATAATATGTTAATGGTTAGTAGCGGTTAGTAGTAAAAAAGAGGTCAGTAAGGTTAGATTGACAAATGCCAAAATAAGATATAGAGAATAATGAATAATAGAGAGTCACCCAAACTAATAAGGATTGAGGAAAGGTTAGAAAAAGAAAATTTATAGCAGGAAGGTGAGGTAACTGAAAGGTAAATGATAATTTTGAAATTTTTTTTTGTATAGAATCTAATGATAAATGAATGTTCACTAATTTAAAGGTTAATAAAGAGTGGATACTAGTAACGTTATAAAGTTTTGATGCCAGTTATTTAAATGTAAATTGTTTAATGTAAATGTAACAATGTTAATGTGTAATGTACAATGTTTTATTATGTTGATGGCAATAGTGTGTGTGGATAGGAGGTCGTTACGGGGTTAGCGACGGTAAAAATACTAATGTGTTAAACTATGAAAATAACAGTGGTTTTGAACAAAATAAATGATTTCGTTCTGTTGTAAAGAAAATATAAAGAGTTTTGAAGTTGTTTGCCATGATAGATATTGATATAAAACAAATTCTAACGTTGTTACGGATGTTTAATTATATTCGAGGATGTTTAAAAGCCCCACTGTTGGGCTAGCCAATTGGATACAAAACAATTAAATGAGAATAGTTTTTCTTATTGAATTATATTATGTTCTTACGGGGTTTAATGAAGCTGCACGTTGGTATGTGCCAATTTGTAATCTAAATACGAATATTACCTTTTGCGAGTGTAATACAGCTAAGGGTTTATCGTTAATTCAGCCCCATGGAATTAACCAATCTGTTATTAAGGAAAATGTTGATTATGTAGTCTTATAGGTGACCTCCTGCAACTCAATATTAATAGAAAAACTTTATTTATTATATCGTTATTACAACGTTTATGTAGACCAAAGCACGGTGTTAATCAATTACTAAATGTTTACTCGATGATAATTCTATATTACATGTATTTTAGTTAATAATTTGATAATTCTCTCCAACCCTATTCAGTCCGTATTATTTAAATCAAATCAAAAGTTGCGAAGGAAACACGCTAGTTCGTCAATCCCACGTTCTATCAGCTGTCTACTGCAAGCGCTGTTATTCGTAATTGGCCCACACTTATAGGTTAGCTTGTTTCACCTGATAGTTAATCGCCTTCTTTACCTGTAAATTACTCCCCCATCAAAATACAATACCTATTCTACAATAATATAAAACCTCATTACATACAAGAAGGATTCTTTATTTGTATTACTTTTAAAATTCCAACAGTGTTCTTTACGGTTATATGACCGTTATATCGATTGTACAATGTTGAATCGATATGACAATGGACTGGTCCTGTTTAATACAATTTAAATATAATTTTATTTATCTCTTATCCCAGGGTACATGTGATTCTTTTAACGATTAGTAAGGCCAGGTAATGCAAAATTAAGGTTACTAAGTATTACAAATGGTTATTAATTCTTAGTGTATAAAATTAAATATAAGCTGGTGTTACCGTACGAGGCGACTCTCAAGATAGCTGTGTCTGTTTACAAAGGCTTGAAGACTTACAGTTGAGGTTACTTGGTCCAGAAAATGTGTCCAGATGATTAATAAAATTGGAAAGGTGATGTCCCGGAGTGCAACAGGAACTTATCTATTCTTCGTTCTTCTCCACGATCCTTGTGTTTGTCGGTCCTGGTGGAATTGGTGTCGTGTTATAATTTCCCTTTTTGAAAGTCAGGTTTATGTCGCCAGTAACAAAGGTTCTTGTGTATATTTTGTCTATAATTCCATTAATTCAGACTTCTTATTCAGTCAATAAGTATCCTGGTTAAATGGGAAACTGGGTTCATCACTAATTCCAATGGAATTACCTTGAAGAGTGAAATAATAATTCCGCTACCCTTTGGAGGTGTATAAGTATATTTCTCGGAATCTAATTCATGAATTATTCATCAGTTCGGTTTGAAGGAATTGGTTTTGATACTTTAATTTATTAATTTTAATTCATTTTATTTTATTTCTTTTCTTTTAAATTTGTCTACTGATCTGAACTCAATAGCATATAACAATCGAATAATATTAAAGTTTTTTATAAATTCTTTTCTGTATTTTGTATGAATTCAACTGAACCCATTAGCATATAACAATCGAATAATTAAAATCAACAAGCTTCTTTACATTTTAGTTACCCTAACAACCATTACTTTCTGTCATTGGATAATATTTGATATCCTAGAGCCAGAATTAGAAAATATTACTACTCTTTTTTAATAAAATACTTCATGCTTGGAATTATACCAAATTACATAAAACTTTCACTCAATCTACCTTATTAAACCGTATATATTTTACTATAGTTTCATCTGACTGGACTTATTAAAAAGGTATTAATTTCCTTTTACAAATATTAAATTTAGGCCTATTGGTTTTCTTACACCTGTTATAATATTGTTTTGTTTTTAAGTTAATTTTTCTTTACCTGACCTACTGTACAAATAGTCACTGGTTTATGGCCACTTACATCAATTTTAATTTCCTGGTTTTAATTCATTATATTTTTTAGTTCATCATTGAACCCTTCATTATTTTATAACATAACTATAAGAACTACGTGCCAACTTTTTAACACTTATTGCCTTCTTGGCCAAGTTTACAAACATTATTTCAAACATCTTCATTAATCAATTACAGTAAACACATTTAACATAATATAATACCTAACACATTGACTTATACTTAATTATCTAAAGACAATTTTAACATAAATGAAAGGAGTACCACTGACTAAGTACTTCTATAAAACAACAGCTCCACTCTTACTATCCACAAAACATAAAATAAATATCCTGTAAACACTATATCTTGCTACAGCATAACACCAAGTACATTTTGTAACACATTAAATATTAATTTGAATAGTATTTTATACTTAATTCCTACACATTAAACTCCTCCCATTTGACACAATGTTTATGTTTTACATCTCATATTATTCATTACATTTTTTAGATTTAGGTACACTTTAGATGTTTTAATTACTTAGTAACCTTACTATGTACCTCTAATGCATTCTACAGGTGAGATGGGCCCTCTTGCATTTAATTATTACAGGCTTTGGGTATTGTTCTAAACCATATTTTCATAGTTTTTTATGTAACGTTGGGGACCTCAAATCTGTTACGTTACAATATATATTTCAATGCTATATAAAGTAAAATAGTAGAGTTAATGGTTGTTGCTTAGAAAAGTAAAATTTCTTTTCTGCCTAGGATAAGAATATATATTTCCATGTGGTAAAGAGAGTAAATATAATTGACTGGAGTCAGAAAGTTGTACTAAATACAGGGTTGTTAAAAGGAGAAGGAGTTTTCTATCTTAACTCTTGTTATATGTTGTGTGAAAATTTTAGAGTTAAGCAAACCAATGCCTCAAAACGCAAACCAATGCACTAAGGGGAGACATATCAGTTGTGGATATGGAGACAGATAAGGCCACTATTTTAAAATTTGTATTGCATGTTTCAGAGTTTGGTGGTGTTGTGACCGCGGTCCTGAGCTGGCCGGTGCGTCAGACCAGGAGCGTAAAGTGCCTCATGGCCTTATGGTGTTGGGATCTCTCCTGAGAAGTCCAGTAAGGTCAGAGGGTGCGAACATCATCATCAGACCAAGGGTAAGTAATTGTATTTTTTTTTATGTTAACACTACAGGGGGTTGTGGCACCATATCTGGGCTGATCCTTTTAGAACATGTGAATGGGTCAATGAAAGTTTTTATGTTTCGACATAATACCTTTCATTGAGGGGGTTTTGTAACAGTACGAACACCTGATGTCAGAATTATGGTACGAGTGGTATCAGATTATTGTATTTTTACTGTATTTTGCATTCATGTGTATTGTAACGTAACAGATTTGAGGTCCCCAACGTTACATAAAAAACTATGTAAATATGGTTTAGAACGATACACAAAGCCTGTAATAATTAAATGCAAGAGGGCCCATCTCACCTGTAGAATGCATTAGAGGTATATAGTAAGGTTACTAAGTAATTAAAACATCTAAAGTGTACCTAAATCTAAAAAATGTAACGAATAATATGAGATGTAAAACATAAACATTGTGTCTAATGGGAGGAGTTTAATGTGTAGGAATTAATTATAAAATACTATTCAAATTAATATTTAATGTGTTATAAAATGTACTTAGTGTTGTACTGTAGCATGATATAGTGTTTACAGGATATTTATTTTATGTTTTGTGGATAGTAAGAGTGGAGCTGTTGTTTTATAGAAGTACTTAGTCAGTGGTACTCCTTTCATTTATGTTAAAATTGTCTTTAGATAATTAAGTATAAGTCAATGTGTTAGGTATTATATTATGTTAAATGTGTTTACTGTAATTGATTAATGAAGATGTTTGAAATAATGTTTGTAAACTTGGCCAAGAAGGCAATAAGTGTTAAAAAGTTGGCACGTAGTTCTTATAGTTATGTTATAAAATAATGAAGGGTTCAATGATGAACTAAAAAATATAATGAATTAAAACCAGGAAATTAAAATTGATGTAAGTGGCCATAAACCAGTGACTATTTGTACAGTAGGTCAGGTAAAGAAAAATTAACTTAAAAACAAAACAATATTATAACAGGTGTAAGAAAACCAATAGGCCTAAATTTAATATTTGTAAAAGGAAATTAATACCTTTTTAATAAGTCCAGTCAGATGAAACTATAGTAAAATATATACGGTTTAATAAGGTAGATTGAGTGAAAGTTTTATGTAATTTGGTATAATTCCAAGCATGAAGTATTTTATTAAAAAAGAGTAGTAATATTTTCTAATTCTGGCTCTAGGATATCAAATATTATCCAATGACAGAAAGTAATGGTTGTTAGGGTAACTAAAATGTAAAGAAGCTTGTTGATTTTAATTATTCGATTGTTATATGCTAATGGGTTCAGTTGAATTCATACAAAATACAGAAAAGAATTTATAAAAAACTTTAATATTATTCGATTGTTATATGCTATTGAGTTCAGATCAGTAGACAAATTTAAAAGAAAAGAAATAAAATAAAATGAATTAAAATTAATAAATTAAAGTATCAAAACCAATTCCTTCAAAACCGAACTGATGAATAATTCATGAATTAGATTCCGAGAAATATACTTATACACCTCCAAAGGGTAGCGGAATTATTATTTCACTCTTCAAGGTAATTCCATTGGAATTAGTGGTGAACCCAGTTTCCCATTTAACCAGGATACTTATTGACTGAATAAGAAGTCTGAATTAATGGAATTATAGATAAAATATACACAAGAACCTTTGTTACTGGCGACATAAACCTCACTTTCAAAAAGGGAAATTATAACACGACACCAATTCCACCAGGACCGACAAACACAAGGATCGTGGAGAATAACGAAGAATAGAAGAGTTCCTGTTGCACTCCGGGACATCACCTTTCCAATTTTATTAATCATCTGGACACATTTTCTGGACCAAGTAACCTCAACTGTAAGTCTTCAAGCCTTTGTAAACAGACACAGCTATCTTGAGAGTCGCCTCGTACGGTAACACCAGCTTATATTTAATTTTATACACTAAGAATTAATAACAATTTGTAATACTTAGTAACCTTAATTTTGCATTACCTGGCCTTACTAATCGTTAAAAGAATCACACGTACCCTGGGATAAGAGATAAATAAAATTATATTTAAATTGTATTAAACAGGACCAGTCCATTGTCATATCGATTCAACATTGTACAATCGATATAACGGTCATATAACCGTAAAGAACACTGTTGGAATTTTAAAAGTAATACAAATAAAGAATCCTTCTTGTATGTAATGAGGTTTTATATTATTGTAGAATAGGTATTGTATTTTGATGGGGGAGTAATTTACAGGTAAAGAAGGCGATTAACTATCAGGTGAAACAAGCTAACCTATAAGTGTGGGCCAATTACGAATAACAGCGCTTGCAGTAGACAGCTGATAGAACGTGGGATTGACGAACTAGCGTGTTTCCTTCGCAACTTTTGATTTGATTTAAATAATACTGACTGAATAGGGTTGGAGAGAATTATCAAATTATTAACTAAAGTACATGTAACATAGAATTATCATCGAGTAGACATTTAATAATTGATTAACACCGTGCTTTGGTCTACATAAACGTTGTAATAACGATATAATAAATAAAGTTTTTCTATTAATATTGAGTTGCAGGAGGTCACCTATAAGACTACATAATTAACATTTTCCTTAATAACAGATTGGTTAATTCCATGGGGCTGAATTAACGATAAACCCATAGCTGTATTACACTCGAAAAAGGTATTATTTGTAGTTAGATTAAAAAATTGGCGCATACCAATGTACAGCTTCATTAAACCCTGTAAGAACATAATATAATTCAATAAGAAAAAATATTCTCATTTAATTTTTAGATTACAAATTGGCGAACCCAACAGTGGGGCTTTTAAACATCCTCGAATATAATTAAACACCCGTAACGTAACATCATTAAATTGTACTATATCAAATTGACGTCAACAACGTGGGGCTTAAAGTTGATACACGGGAGTCACCTATAAGTAACTACAAAATATCATTTAATTGGTTTTATATCAAATTGGCGCTCAATGAGTGGGCTTTAGTTAAGTAAAAAATTCGACTATTACTTAACTGGAGCAGGCAACTATTAGAGGCACAGGAATGCATACGAGAGGTGTTTCTAAAAGGATTGCGAAGGACCAGGAAACGAAAATGCCCGAACAAGAAAGACGACTAAGTTACGCGGAATGGATGACGGTGCTATTTAAAAAATTCAGCAAGGATATGGAGTATATTAAGAAGAACGCCACCGATCACGAAAGAGCGCAAATGAGTCGCGCGAATGCAATGGGAACACCAAACGACAAAATGACTTTGAGAGACACTTATGATGAAATGTGGGAGTTAGATGCCAGGTGTAATAAAGAAAAGACTATTGGGACAGCCCACGAAAAAGACGATAACAAGGTGGAAAGGATGACTAAAGAAGATTGGGAAAGATGGGACGATAATGAAGAACAAATGAAAAACGAAAGAACAGGAGTATACGCCCAGGTGACAGAACAATATACTCAGGAAGAATATGAACAATGGAGACGAGTAATAAGACAACCTGAAAACCCAATACAAACAGAAAACACAGAATTAAGGGAATGGATAAGGGTGATGTTTGAACTATCCAGAGAAGATATGTGTAACTGGAGGAAAGAACATAATCAAACAGAAGAATTTATAATAATGCCAAATCATAAAAACTTAGAACAATCAAATAAGCAACAAGAAGTAGAAATAGTCAAAGTGAAGCAACAGAAGAAAATATCAAAACAACCAAAGAAAGTGAGCTATCAGGACGTAATGGATTTTATGGCCGAACAATTTAGGAAACAGAGAGAAGATAACCAGAGATACCATGAAAAATTCATGAAAAGAATGGATGAATGTCTCAAGAATATGAATAAAACATTAGACAGCACTTCCGAAGGTATTATAATAAATCCGAAAACAGAAGAGAGTAGCAAGGAAACAGAAATTAGAGAAGACCAAAAGGCGTTGCTATCTGAAAATAAAAATAGAAAGAACAAAGAGAATATCCAAACCAGGAAAGAGAATATCACGAAAATAAGGCAAACACGTCAAAGGAAATTAATGAATACACGGGAAGGATTGGAGATGATTAAAGGGGGATTAGTTAAACTGCTTAATATACCAATTGCGGAACCCAGAGAAGTAAGGCAATTAAGAAACTCTACACGAACCACAAATGAATTCCTAGATAGATTAGACGGACCGAAAAAGCCAAAACTAACTGAGGAGCATGGAGGACTTCTGGAGATTATGTATGAACCATTCAAAAGATTAAGAAACGGTACGGAAGAATCAGCTCGAAAAATGATGGTAGACTTCAGCATGAATAAAAGTTTTATAACAACAAAATGGCGGAACTACAAGATAGTGAGATATGTCACAAGGACAGAAATAACTCTATACACTAGAGAGACCTGAACAACCAGTATAGAGGAAATAATGGACCACGGTTAAACAGATTCCAAACCGACCAGAAAAAAAGGGGACTGATTTTCGGAAAACTGACCAAGCAACCCATTGGATATAATAGAACCCCAAAATTCAAAAAACTATGTAAGGACAACTTACTCAAGTTATTTCGAAACAATATAATTTAAAATAAAAAGACTAAACCCCAAAATTCCAAAAAACTGTTAAGAACAACTTACTAAATATTGTTACAACACAAATAAGCCACCCCAGTACCAGGGATAAAAAAGATAATTCTTAATATAAAAATACTTCATATAAAATAAAATGTTTAAAAATGAATAAAATATAAATATTATGACACGACGAACCACGATATTACCCAACCCAAGTGATTGACCCAAAAACAAAAACACAAAGAAGGGAACCACGAAACATACTCAAGAAAAAAAAAAGGTGATTGACCAACAATTATGAACTAACAAAGGAAGATAAGAAACCAGAACTAAAGAAGAATCAAAGGAAGGGAACAAATCCCTACGACTAAACAGAAATCAAACCAGATGAGAGGAGGAGAACCGAACCAAGATGAAGACAATTGAAGAAGACGAAGAAGAGGAAGAATGAAGAGGAGACAGGTTAAACCCAAGGGGAACTAACACACATATGAAGGGGAGAAATAGTAGACTCAAGAATAGAATACTGTAAATATACCCCAAATAATTACCCTTTAATGAAACAAATAGTATTGTTATAATTGAATTAACTTATGTACCTATTTTAAAGACAAAAGACGATTGTAAAGTAACGTAGTGTAGAAAAGTACACTAACACAATTAGGAAGGTTAGATTTAATAAAAAATAAATAACCTAATATTATTAATAATAAATATTATGCTGTAAAGAAATAGTGAGAAATAATAGGAGAAAAGTATAGGGATTACCCATTAAGTAACACTCAATACAAACAGTGAACCAAAGTAAAGTGCAATAGTGAAAGTGTAAATACCCTAAAAATAGTGAAAGTGTATCAGTGATGAACCTCTATTATTTAAAGGTGAAGGTGATACAGGGAAATAGTTAAGTAAGAAAACACTTTATAAAGCATTGATAAACAATCAATGATTTGAGTGATCTTGTACACGTTTATATAATTAAAAATAATTAAAAGTAATATTTCAAGTAGATGTAAAAGAAGCATGTAAAATGATTCAGGGAGAAAGCCCAGACAAAAACAGTTTGTATTAACATGGTATGGAGGAAATAGTAGAATAGAAATAAAGTTTTGTTTTTTAAAATTAAGACTACAATGAATGAAACACCCCATGTTGAAAGGGGAATTAACTTTCATAAATTTGCAAGAAGTGATGATGTTTATCACTTAGAGTAGTTACAAAAGAAAGAAATTAATGTTAAAACTAACAATAGCTAGTAACCTATAAAGAATAGTTTGATTCAATGTTATGAAGAGGATATGGCTGAAGGGAACTTGCAGTCCATAAGCCTAATTGTTATATTTTAAAATATGTGTAATGAAAGTTGTATTGAATAATGATTAGAACACAAACAGGATGAACACACAACACAAACAAATATGATAACTAAGTGAAGCCCATCAGGCTGAATTCAAAATGTAATTTAAAAGAAATCCACCAAAAAACCATCATGGCTAATCTTGGCTATGAAAACATCTAACTGTCAGACACACTCAAATGTCAATTGTAACAATTTCGCAAGAAACCTTACTAATCTAAGACCAGTAAATGGCCAGTAATTATATGTAAATCATTTTAAAACAGAAATGTTATTATAAAGGTTTAATTTAAGAAAGATATGAAATTTATCAAATGTCAAATATTTAGACTAGAGTTAATGTATAACAGAATATGACCTTATGAGGTATCATTGTAAACTTTGAAAGGAAAGAAAGATAATAGTGATATCATTTATTACCCCAAAGGAACTATAAAGGGATAAAACCATTAGGAAAATACTTAATAAATTTGAATAAAAATTCAAATCTCTTAACAATGCTTTTCAAAGAGGAATTAACCAATCCAAGGAGTGGTGTTACCATAGTAACGGGCCGTTGAAGGCTAATTTTCCGTTAAATTTATTAGACTTGAAGAAACGAAGCGTGGGTAAGCGGCACGCAAAATTGTGATGATTGAAATTTTACTTTAAATAGTTACGAAAAGTTTCGGAAGTTAACCACGATAACCAAAGACGAATAGATGCCGACCTACCAAGATTAAACGATGTCCTGGAACCAAATACCAATAAATTAGTTAACAGAAATCCTAAGACAAGATTGAAAAAGATGTTCGAAGCTCAAAACCAGTCCAAATTTGCAGAATATCCACTGCCCCAGATGACAACATATCAACACTATCTGAACTGATAAGTATCGAACAAATTCCTTAATCCCAAAAAACCAAACTACTTTAAATATTTTTCAAATGATCAAATTTCTCACTATTGAACAAATATCATTTTCTTTCAAAGGTTTTAATGCATAATTTACTTACGTAAAAATATTTTATTAATCAAAATATAACCTCTCATAAGAGTGCAACTTTGTAACAAAAATACGATACTACCGAACATTTTGTAAAAACACATTATACTTTCTAAGTACGTATAAGGTATGGTAGTGTACTTTTTTTAATGTAACCAACGTTTATGTCTTATTTCATAATCCAAAGAACCCCAGACTGTAAACAGATTAATATATTGTATGTAACTGTGACCATAGCGGCAGAAAAATAATTTGTTTTCAGATCGATTTGCCAACCTTGAGATATTTGTGTTTCATGTTATAAACCGGAGCAATTTGTTACCAAAACATTTATAATCCTTTTGTCATATTAATTAATAACTGAATTTGTATTAAAATCACAGTACAGAGTATTACTATCTTTTTATTTCATAGGACGTTGTAGAGTATATGTGTGTTAGCAAGTTTTATTCAATAACCAACTAGCGCTCATCACGAGTGGTCGAGACGGCAACCTGTATAGCGGCGGGAACCATTCGAATGCTCCAGCTGTCCATGCTAATAACACGTATCATCTTAGAATTTAACTATTTTAATTGTTTTAATAGAAACAATTTGGCGCCACCCGGGATTCGCAACCCCTATGAATTGACAGGTAGGTTGTACTGGTGATTTTGACAACGCTACAGACCCCAGTAGTGACTTCGATTTATGTAACGACCGGTGTGAGGCAAACACACTACATTCACACTAATACACATAATAAACAAGTGTGAACACATTTTAACAGGTACGCACCCGTTATCTCGTTACATATTGACGAACCCAATGCGGGGCTTTAAGGAAGAAGGACGACCTCGTTTTATATCGTTACATATTGGCGACCAGCAACGTGAGGCTAGAAAGAATAACTAGCGGCGGTTATGAATAGACACGGTATGGTTACGAGGCGCAAAGGCAAGGAAGCATTAAACCAAGAAGAAAACCAAGAAGAAATGGAGGAAGTTGAGGAAGTAGAAATTGAGGAAACGACTGGAGAATTGCTGGAAGAGAACCCACAGGAGGACCAACTGGAAAATCCAAATCCACCAGAACCAGAAATAGAAGCAGAAATAATGGTAAACAAACAACCAGTCAAACCTACAGAAGAAACGAAACTAGATAGTTTGATGAGAATGATGATGGAACAATTTGGACAAATGAACAGGAGCCAGGAAGATTTGAATAAAAAACTGGATCAAAACAGTGAAGAATTGAAGAAGCAAATGAAGGAGAGCATAGAATTCCTGAATAACAAAATAGAGAGCAAACATGAAGACTTGAAGAGAAGTCAGGAGGCATTGGAAAAGAAGAGCGAGGAGCTAAAGAAACAGATCAAGAAGGATCTGGAAATAGTAAATAAAAAGATGGAAAATAATCATGATATTCTCCAATGGAAAATAGAGGAAGAAAGTGAGAAAACCAAAGAGGAATGGAACCAACAACTGGTCGAATATCGAGAGGAGACCAGGCAAACGGTAGCGGAGACCAACGAAGTAATGCTACAAATCCGGGAAGAAATTAACTATAAAATCATCGATGTCGAGGAGGAAAGTAGATTGAGAGCGACCGAATTCTACCAAGTCCTTACTGAAGGATGCCAGAAGAAGAAAAAGGAGGTGGTCAAGGAACTGGAGGAGAGGCACCAAGAGATACAAAAAGATGTAAATAATCGTGTGGAGAAGGTATACACCGTCACCAATAAACTAGACGGAATGACCAGAGAAAACAGAGAGAAAATCCAGGGGATCAGTACACGGGAGAAACAAATGCAAGAAGAGCTAGATGCATTAAGAGAGAAACCTTATAATAACACACAGTTCATAACCAGCGAAAATCGAGAGATGATTAATTTCCGCAGCTACCGAAGGAACCCGATAGAATTCCTCAAACGGGTAGAAGAGCTGATAGAAAAAAATAGAGAAACCAGGTGGTCTAGTGTGAGAAGTATGATAGACGAAATGTTCCGAGACACCCTGACAACTGGTGGACGGCCACTCGACCCGAGATCAATGACACACAAGAGTTTAAGAAACAATTCCGGGAGAAATATTGGTCCGAGTCCACACAGAATGTGCTCCGTAATGATATTAGCAATGGAAGATACGAGTTACAAGGAGGACACACTTTAACATCCTACTTTTTGGGAAAAGTATGCTTAGCCAGAAATTTGGAACCCAAGATACCCGAGGAGTCTTTGGTAATACAGCTGGGTTATCATTACGAAGAAGCAATACAGAAGGCCCGAAGGCAAGGACAAATAAAAACACTTCAAGGAATGGTTAGTCTATTGGAGGACCTGGAGAATAATAGCCAGTATCGATAAAACAGGATCACGAACCAAAGATACAACAAATGGAATGAGCACAATAATACGACCAATTTTAATGTGCCATACAATCATCCACAAAACAATAACCGGAATAACTGGGGCCGAAACCATAATAATAACAATGAAGAACAGCCTTTTAATAGAAATACCCACAATCATCCTCCGAGTAATCAGCCAGGTAACAGAGGTCAACAAAACCATCGTGAAGGGAATCAAGACAACAATAGAAACAGCCCAAATAATAATCGACCAAATGATAATTACAGAGGAGCTGGACCGGAACAACGCACAAATGGTCACCCCAACGACCATAACTACTACGGCAACCGGTACAATCCCAGTTACCAGTACAACTGGGGACCCGGTGGTAATCAAAATAGAGGCGACGACAGACGTCGGGTAAATTTCATCCGCGGGCAGAGGCAGAATAACCATAGAAGATATAGCCCGAACTGGCGTCCAAACTGCGGTTACCACGTATTGAATAACAATAATAATCCACTAGCAGAGAGTAGGAACGATGAACCACCTCGCAGTGAAAATAACCACCGACAGGAACCCAACACCAACCAAAATAATAGCGGGAATTGGGTAACAGTCCATGAGAATCCGGGTTTTTTAATACTGCATGATACGACGAGTAATGACGAAGGACCCCGGACAGCTCAGGTAAACAACATAAGGGCAGAAACCAGCCAAGAACCAAATGATAACCACAGAAATGAAAGTAATGTAGAAGATGATTTCAGCTATGCAGAGAGGGTATGGCCCTAACATGTGGTAAGGTGGTGATGACATAAATTTAATAAAATTATCCAGAATAAGTGTGACTATCAAACACTTGAAGGAGAAGAGGTGCAGAATAACGAAGTGTCGAACAAAAAGAGAAGGCAATAATAAAGGAAAGAAAAGGAGAAGTCAACTTACAAAAATATAATAACAAGGTCCGGTATATAGCACGATAAATGACCGTATATCATCACAAAAGATAATGGTAATAATACTTACCAGATAAGCAATATAAATACAAGAAAAATAAAGGGAGTTAATAACCAAACTTCGATAAAAAAGTTTTACGAAGAAGAATAAAACCATTATGAAATGAAATAATATTTCAAAATTCCAAAAGAGATTGTAAGAGCAACTTACTCAATTATTTAGATGATATATGCGGAATAAAAAGAATTAATATAATTGAATAATAATGTAAAAAACAAAGGAAACCGTTACACAAATTCCTTTCAATTTAAATCAATTTACAATATAATAAAAGATTGATATATGAAGTATGAAGTAAAAAAGTGAGATAATAAGGAATAAGTTACACACATTCCTATATAATAAAAATGTAAGAATCACAAACTTACTATTATAATTAAACAAAAAATAACTAAAAGGGAATACGCTACAAACATTCCTTTAAGGTAAGACAATTAACTTACCAAAGAATTATCAAAAATGATATTTAATACAGAATAAAATAAACAAAACTAAAATCAAGCTCAAATTACTGAGATAAATACCTGAAATTTTAATGAATCAAAAGTATTCTAAGAAAAAAAAAGAGAAATGTGAACTGGTACAAGGAGGAGAGAGAAATTGTATATAAAAAAATATATATATATATATATATACAAATATGGCTAAAGCAGAATCTTGCTGAATGACTAAGAAAAGAATAAAAAATGTCTAAGACAATTGAAATGATCACAACGAGCATTGAAAACAAAATAATGAAAAGTTAGATATGATAAAATTAACATATGAATAAATATAACAACAATCAAGTGTATGAGTAGATGATAGTGTATAGTTAAGGTATAGCGGAAGGGAGAATGAGTAAAAAGCCAAAGTGATCTAAAAACAAACCACAAGGTGGACAATCCCAAAGTATATTATTATATTATTATTATTATTATTATTGATTTAAGTCACAAGTTGACAAAGAAGGTATTTAAGATTGACTGTTGAAAAGTCCAGCAATCCAAATAAACTGAGCAGAGATGATGTGCCTCTGGTCTCAGAAAAATGAGTAGTAATGGGAGAAACCAACTACTATAAAGTTAGGGAAAAAATTGTGTACGAGGGAAAATGCACCAATGAGAAATAAATAAAAACAGATCCAAATAAAATGGAATGAATTAAGTAAGAAGAGAAATGAAGAATGGAGAAACAAACAAGAAAGAAAAGGAAAAAAGTTATCTATAACTGACAATTTCATAAAAAACTATGCTAGTGTTTTATCAAAATGATCAATTTTAGAGGAGAGGCATTATGTTACAACACAAATAAGCCACCCCAGTACCAGGGATAAAAAAGATAATTCTTAATATAAAAATACTTCATATAAAATAAAATGTTTAAAAATGAATAAAATATAAATATTATGACACGACGAACCACGATATTACCCAACCCAAGTGATTGACCCAAAAACAAAAACACAAAGAAGGGAACCACGAAACATACTCAAGAAAAAAAAAAGGTGATTGACCAAACAATTATGAACTAACAAAGGAAGATAAGAAACCAGAACTAAAGAAGAATCAAAGGAAGGGAACAAATCCCTACGACTAAACAGAAATCAAACCAGATGAGAGGAGGAGAACCGAACCAAGATGAAGACAATTGAAGAAGACGAAGAAGAGGAAGAATGAAGAGGAGACAGGTTAAACCCAAGGGGAACTAACACACATATGAAGGGGAGAAATAATAGACTCAAGAATAGAATACTGTAAATATACCCCAAATAATTACCCTTTAATGAAACAAATATTATTGTTATAATTGAATTAACTTATGTACCTATTTTAAAGACAAAAGACGATTGTAAAGTAACGTAGTGTAGAAAAGTACACTAACACAATTAGGAAGGTTAGATTTAATAAAAAATAAATAACCTAATATTATTAATAATAAATATTATGCTGTAAAGAAATAGTGAGAAATAATAGGAGAAAAGTATAGGGATTACCCATTAAGTAACACTCAATACAAACAGTGAACCAAAGTAAAGTGCAATAGTGAAAGTGTAAATACCCTAAAAATAGTGAAAGTGTATCAGTGATGAACCTCTATTATTTAAAGGTGAAGGTGATACAGGGAAATAGTTAAGTAAGAAAACACTTTATAAAGCATTGATAAACAATCAATGATTTGAGTGATCTTGTACACGTTTATATAATTAAAAATAATTAAAAGTAATATTTCAAGTAGATGTAAAAGAAGCATGTAAAATGATTCAGGGAGAAAGCCCAGACAAAAACAGTTTGTATTAACAGGGTATGGAGGAAATAGTAGAATAGAAATAAAGTTTTGTTTTTTAAAATTAAGACTACAATGAATGAAACACCCCATGTTGAAAGGGGAATTAACTTTCATAAATTTGCAAGAAGTGATGATGTTTATCACTTAGAGTAGTTACAAAAGAAAGAAATTAATGTTAAAACTAACAATAGCTAGTAACCTATAAAGAATAGTTTGATTCAATGTTATGAAGAGGATATGACTGAAGGGAACTTGCAGTCCATAAGCCTAATTGTTATATTTTAAAATATGTGTAATGAAAGTTGTATTGAATAATGATTAGAACACAAACAGGATGAACACACAACACAAACAAATATGATAACTAAGTGAAGCCCATCAGGCTGAATTCAAAATGTAATTTAAAAGAAATCCACCAAAAAACCATCATGGCTAATCTTGGCTATGAAAACATCTAACTGTCAGACACACTCAAATGTCAATTGTAACAATTTCGCAAGAAACCTTACTAATCTAAGACCAGTAAATGGCCAGTAATTATATGTAAATCATTTTAAAACAGAAATGTTATTATAAAGGTTTAATGTAAGAAAGATATGAAGTTTATCAAATGTCAAATATTTAGACTAGAGTTAATGTATAACAGAATATGACCTTATGAGGTATCATTGTAAACTTTGAAAGGAAAGAAAGATAATAGTGATATCATTTATTACCCCAAAGGAACTATAAAGGGATAAAACCATTAGGAAAATACTTAATAAATTTGAATAAAAATTCAAATCTCTTAACAATGCTTTTGAAAGAGGAATTAACCAATCCAAGGAGTGGTGTTACCATAGTAACGGGCCGTTGAAGGCTAATTTTCCGTTAAATTTATTAGACTTGAAGAAACGAAGCGTGGGTAAGCGGCACGCAAAATTGTGATGATTGAAATTTTACTTTAAATAGTTACGAAAAGTTTCGGAAGTTAACCACGATAACCAAAGACGAATAGATGCCGACCTACCAAGATTAAACGATGTCCTGGAACCAAATACCAATAAATTAGTTAACAGAAATCCCAAGACAAGATTGAAAAAGATGTTCGAAGCTCAAAACCAGTCCAAATTTGCAGAATATCCACTGCCCCAGATGACAACATATCAACACTATCTGAACTGATAAGTATCGAACAAATTCCTTAATCCCAAAAAACCAAACTACTTTAAATATTTTTCAAATGATCAAATTTCTCACTATTGAACAAATATCATTTTCTTTCAAAGGTTTTAATGCATAATTTACTTACGTAAAAATATTTTATTAATCAAAATATAACCTCTCATAAGAGTGCAACTTTGTAACAAAAATACGATACTACCGAACATTTTGTAAAAACACATTATACTTTCTAAGTACGTATAAGGTATGGTAGTGTACTTTTTTTAATGTAACCAACGTTTATGTCTTATTTCATAATCCAAAGAACCCCAGACTGTAAACAGATTAATATATTGTATGTAACTGTGACCATAGCGGCAGAGAAATAATTTGTTTTCAGATCGATTTGCCAACCTTGAGATATTTGTGTTTCATGTTATAAACCGGAGCAATTTGTTACCAAAACATTTATAATCCTTTTGTCATATTAATTAATAACTGAATTTGTATTAAAATCACAGTACAGAGTATTACTATCTTTTTATTTCATAGGACGTTGTAGAGTATATGTGTGTTAGCAAGTTTTATTCAATAACCAACTAGCGCTCATCTCGAGTGGTCGAGACGGCAACCTGTATAGCGGCGGGAACCATTCGAATGCTCCAGCTGTCCATGCTAATAACACGTATCATCTTAGAATTTAACTATTTTAATTGTTTTAATAGAAACAATTTGGCGCCACCCGGGATTCGCAACCCCTATGAATTGACAGGTAGGTTGTACTGGTGATTTTGACAACGCTACAGACCCCAGTAGTGACTTCGATTTATGTAACGACCGGTGTGAGGCAAACACACTACATTCACACTAATACACATAATAAACAAGTGTGAACACATTTTAACAGGTACGCACCCGTTATCTCGTTACATATTGACGAACCCAATGCGGGGCTTTAAGGAAGAAGGACGACCTCGTTTTATATCGTTACATATTGGCGACCAGCAACGTGAGGCTAGAAAGAATAACTAGCGGCGGTTATGAATAGACACGGTATGGTTACGAGGCGCAAAGGCAAGGAAGCATTAAACCAAGAAGAAAACCAAGAAGAAATGGAGGAAGTTGAGGAAGTAGAAATTGAGGAAACGACTGGAGAATTGCTGGAAGAGAACCCACAGGAGGACCAACTGGAAAATCCAAATCCACCAGAACCAGAAATAGAAGCAGAAATAATGGTAAACAAACAACCAGTCAAACCAACAGAAGAAACGAAACTAGATAGTTTGATGAGAATGATGATGGAACAATTTGGACAAATGAACAGGAGCCAGGAAGGTTTGAATAAAAAACTGGACCAAAACAGTGAAGAATTGAAGAAGCAAATGAAGGAGAGCATAGAATTCCTGAATAACAAAATAGAGAGCAAACATGAAGACTTGAAGAGAAGTCAGGAGGCATTGGAAAAGAAGAGCGAGGAGCTAAAGAAACAGATCAAGAAGGATCTGGAAATAGTAAATAAAAAGATGGAAAATAATCATGATATTCTCCAACGGAAAATAGAGGAAGAAAGTGAGAAAACCAAAGAGGAATGGAAGCAACAACTGGTCGAATATCGAGAGGAGACCAGGCAAACGGTAGCGGAGACCAACAAAGCAATGGTACAAATCCGGGAAGAAATGAACTATAAAATCATCGATGTCGAGGAGGAAAGTAGATTGAGAGCGACCGAATTCTACCAAGTCCTTACTGAAGGATGCCAGAAGAAGAAACAGGAGGTGGTCAAGGAACTGGAGGAGAGGCACCAAGAGATACAAAAAGATGTAAATAATCGTGTGGAGAAGGTATACACCGTCATCAATAAACTAGACGGAATGACCAGAGAAAACAGAGAGAAAATCCAGGGGATCAGTACACGGGAGAAACAAATGCAAGAAGAGCTAGATGCATTAAGAGAGAAACCTTATAATAACACACAGTTCATAACCAGCGAAAATCGAGAGATGATTAATTTCCGCAGCTACCGAAGGAACCCGATAGAATTCCTCAAACGGGTAGAAGAGCTGATAGAAAAAAATAGAGAAACCAGGTGGTCTAGTGTGAGAAGTATGATAGACGAAATGTTCCGAGACACCTATGACAACTGGTGGACGGCCACTCGACCCGAGATCAATGACACACAAGAGTTTAAGAAACAATTCCGGGAGAAATATTGGTCCGAGTCCACACAGAATGTGCTCCGTAATGATATTAGCAATGGAAGATACGAGTCACAAGGAGGACACACTTTAACATCCTACTTTTTGGGAAAAGTATGCTTAGCCAGAAATTTGGAACCCAAGATACCCGAGGAGTCTTTGGTAATACAGCTGGGTTATCATTACGAAGAAGCAATACAGAAGGCCCGAAGGCAAGGACAAATAAAAACAATTCAAGGAATGGTTAGTCTATTGGAGGACCTGGAGAATGATAGCCAGTATCGATAAAACAGGATCACGAACCAAAGATACAACAAATGGAATGAGCACAATAATACGACCAATTTTAATGTGCCATACAATCATCCACAAAACAATAACCGGAATAACTGGGGCCGAAACCATAATAATAACAATGAAGAACAGCCTTTTAATAGAAATACCCACAATCATCCTCCGAGTAATCAGCCAGGTAACAGAGGTCAACAAAACCATCGTGAAGGGAATCAAGACAACAATAGAAACAGCCCAAATAATAATCGACCAAATGATAATTACAGAGGAGCTGGACCGGAACAACGCACAAATGGTCACACCAACGACCATAACTACTACGGCAACCGGTACAATCCCAGTTACCAGTACAACCGGGGACCCGGTGGTAATCAAAATAGAGGCGACGACAGACATCGGGTAAATTTCATCCGCGGGCAGAGGCAGAATAACCATAGAAGATATAGCCCGAACTGGCGTCCAAACTGCTGTTACCACGTATCGAATAACAATAATAATCCACCAGCAGAGAGTAGGAACGATGAGCCACCTCGCAGTGAAAATAACCACCGACAGGAACCCAACACCAACCAAAATAATAGCGGGAATTGGGTAACAGTCCATGAGAATCCGGGTTTTTCAATACTGCATGATACGACGAGTAATGACGAAGGACCCCGGACAGCTCAGGTAAATAACATAAGGGCAGAAACCAGCCAAGAACCAAATGATAACCACAGAAATGAAAGTAATGTAGAAGATGATTTCAGCTATGCAGAGAGGGTATGGCCCCAACATGTGGTAAGGTGGTGATGACATAAATTTAATAAAATTATCCAGAATAAGTGTGACTATCAAACGCTTAAAGGAGAAGAGGTGCAGAATAACGAAGTGTCGAACAAAAAGAGAAGGTAATAATAAACGAAAGAAAAGGAGAATTCAACTTACAAAAATATAATAACAAGGTCCGGTATATAGCACGATAAATGACCGTATATCATCACAAAAGATAATGGTAATAATACTTACCAGATAAGCAATATAAATACAAGAAAAATAAAGGGAGTTAATAACCAAACTTCGATAAAAAATTTTACGAAGAAGAATAAAACCATTATGAAATGAAATAATATTTCAAAATTCCAAAAGAGATTGTAAGAGCAACTTACTCAATTATTTAGATGATATATGCGGAATAAAAAGAATTAATATAATTGAATAATAATGTAAAAAACAAAGGAAACCGTTACACAAATTCCTTTCAATTTAAATCAATTTACAATATAATAAAAGATTGATATATGAAGTATGAAGTAAAAAAGTGAGATAATAAGGAATAAGTTACACACATTCCTATATAATAAAAATGTAAGAATCACAAACTTACTATTATAATTAAACAAAAAATAACTAAAAGGGAATACGCTACAAACATTCCTTTAAGGTAAGACAATTAACTTACCAAAGAATTATCAAAAATAATATTTAATACAGAATAAAATAAACAAAAATAAAATCAAGCTCAAATTACTGAGATAAATACCTGAAATTATAATGAATCAAAAGTATTCTAAGAAAAAAAAAGAGAAATGTGAACTGGTACAAGTAGGAGAGAGAAATTGTATATAAAAAAAAATATATATATATATACAAATATGGCTAAAGCAGAATCTTGCTGAATGACTAAGAAAAGAATAAAAAATGTCTAAGACAATTGAAATGATCACAACGAGCATTGAAAACAAAATAATGAAAAGTTAGATATGATAAAATTAACATATGAATAAATATAACAACAATCAAGTGTATGAGTAGATGATAGTGTATAGTTAGGGTATAGCGGAAGGGAGAATGAGTAAAAAGCCAAAGTGATCTAAAAACAAACCACAAGGTGGACAATCCCAAAGTATATTATTATATTATATTATATTATTATTATTATTATTGATTTAAGTCACAAGTTGACAAAGAAGGTATTTAAGATTGACTGTTGAAAAGTCCAGCAATCCAAATAAACTGAGCAGAGATGATGTGCCTCTGGTCTCAGAAAAATGAGTAGTAATGGGAGAAACCAACTACTATAAAGTTAGGGAAAAAATTGTGTATGAGGGAAAATGCACCAATGAGAAATAAATAAAAACAGATCCAAATAAAATGGAATGAATTAAGTAAGAAGAGAAATGAAGAATGGAGAAACAAACAAGAAAGAAAAGGAAAAAAGTTATCTATAACTGACAGTTTCATAAAAAACTATGCTAGTGTTTTATCAAAATGATCAATTTTAGAGGAGAGGCATTATGTTACAACACAAATAAGCCACCCCAGTACCAGGGATAAAAAAGATAATTCTTAATATAAAAATACTTCATATAAAATAAAATGTTTAAAAATGAATAACATATAAATATTATGACACGACAAACCACGATATTACCCAACCCAAGTGATTGACCCAAAAACAAAAACACAAAGAAGGGAACCACGAAACATACTCAAGAAAAAAAAAAAGGTGATTGACCAAACAATTATGAACTAACAAAGGAAGATAAGAAACCAGAACTAAAGAAGAATCAAAGGAAGGGAACAAATCCCTACGACTAAACAGAAATCAAACCAGATGAGAGGAGGAGAACCGAACCAAGATGAAGACAATTGAAGAAGACGAAGAAGAGGAAGAATGAAGAGGAGACAGGTTAAACCCAAGGGGAACTAACACACATATGAAGGGGAGAAATAATAGACTCAAGAATAGAATACTGTAAATATACTGTAACGTGTCAAAATTGGGTACTTATATTTATTGCATTTATGGGGTATTTGTATTTTATTTTATTTCATTTCGGGATTTTTATACAAAATATTGTGCAAGATAATTCCATTGTAACAGACCACGTGTTGACTGAAACCGTTTGGAACAAAGCAGCAACGTAATATTCCGTTGCAAAACCAGGCAAAGAATTTGTACCACCCTCGATTTCTCAGAACTTTGTTTAAATGTGACCGCGCACGCACGCGCAAAACAGGCCTACGCTCGGAGGGACGCCGCCGTCCAAAAACCAAGATGCCAGGAGAACAATTCTATTCACAGTCTCCTTTACTGAGATGGAGGAAACGTAGCTAAGGACCGCCTCCTTTTGGTGACGTCAGACTAGCAGTGCCTAATATCGTCGGCACTCACTACAGAAACAATCACTATGTAGTATGTACTTAGCCAATAAACTGTAACAAATCAACTTTGAACGACAACGAGATCCATTGGCAGTGGACCACTGTTTCCTCCCGCTCGTCAAGAACGTTGCGCAGTTGTTCGTCCCAAGAGTACCAGCCGGTGCCCTTAGAAGGGGTAGCTCTTCTCAAAATTTGAAAAATGTGTCAATCAAAGTGAATCAATCTTTTTAAACCAGTGACAGTGATGGAGAAATAACTACAGAACATCCACATACAAATTTGTTTAGTCAGTTTTATTTTTCGGGACGATTACAACTTACCGCGGGGTGGCCACGAGGTCACTGATGAACGCGTTGCCGGCGGGGATTTTGTATCATGTATTAGATTGATCAATCAGGATAAAGGGGGGTTGTTTTTAAGAATGTGAGTACTGAGTGAAAGGCAGGCTGGGCTATCTCCTTAAGAGTAAGTAATCTTAGTTAAGTAAATAAAAATAAGATGTATGAACAAGAGTTACACAACATTTGAAAAACATGTAAGAAAATTTATTTGGAAAACAAACATTAAAAGTTGCAATATTTGAACAATAAACAATAATAATTTCTTTTCATAAAGATGTGTAGAATTAGTTATTTCGATAACCTATGAAACACATGTTTGTATCTAGCGTTCGTACGAAACAATCCTGGACCCAGACAAACGAAACTATAAAGGTAGGTGGAAGTGATATTTATGTATTTTATATATTTAAAAGTGTATTTTAACGTCACAATGGCTTCCAAGACAGGGACAGTTTTTATGAATTAACAAATTAAGTAAAAACCGTACCTACAGAAAAGATACAAACAGGTGTTGTTAGGTTAGCGGAATAAAATAAAAAAGTGCGTTATTCACATGAAATTGGCTATACAATATCTTATATATTGAATATATTATATGTAAGCACAAGTATCAAGTATAAAAAATAAGAATGTCAGATAGCGAAAATAACGTAAATGACACGACTAGTGTCGAAGTTTTTGACGAGTCAAACATGAGTAGTTTTGAGACACATCTGACTCCAACTGCGTGTCCGAATGAAACAGAAATAAGTGAAACAGAATCAAGAATTATGGATGAAGGAATTCATTCAACGCCAATTCCGAATAAAAACTCTGATAACAATAATATGATGAAATATTTATGTAGCATGGTGTGTAGTATGAAAGAGAGTTCAGACAAGCAGCAGGCGATGTTAGAGTTAAAATTCAGTGAACAGAAGAGTGATTCTGACGCTGAATTCAATATGCAAAATTCAATAATCAATAACAAATTTGATGAATTAAAATATGAGATTCAAGAATTAAATAAATGTTTAGAAAGTACTAATGAAACGATGAGAACTAGTTTGAATAAATTAGAACAGAGTGTTGAGCGAATGGGAGTACATGTGATAAGTACAGAGAAAAATAAAACAAATGAAAATTGTAGTGACAAGTGTAAAAATATGATACCAGATAAAGAGTTAACAAATGATAACAATAATGTCGAAAATAATGAATGTAATATTGAGAATAGTAACGTAATTGAAAATGTAGTATCTGAGATTGACATATTGAAAATAAATGAGGAGAGTACGGATGAATCTGTAGAATGTGATAAGGAAACGTTAATGTGCATGTATGAGTTGGAGAGAGAGTGGAAGGATGATATTGTGGTAGAATGGGGACAGGGGGTAAATTTTCCCCTTATTATTTATGATGATGATTTAATGTGTTCACAAGTATTGTTTAAGAAGGGCAAGAGTCCCGTAGGAGTAGAATATTGGAGTTGTTTATATTTGTTGTGTAATTTTGTACCCTCTGTCTGGAGTAATTTTGAGAGTGTGATATGGTGTTATAATGAGAGAGATTTAAAGAGAGAATTGTATGTTAATAAAGAAACAGAATTGTATAATTTGAATAGAAAGTATGACGAGTGGAAAATAAGGTTAGAAGTGTGTCAAGATAATAATGATTTGATTGAGAATACAAGAGTAAACAACCCGATAATGTATATAATTACTGATGGAGACTTAACAAATGTACTTAACGTTGACTGGTTTAATGATTATTTTGGTAGAATGAATGAATTTGGTTTTTATGGTTACAACACACAAAACAGTAATTTGTGTGTTAATGAAATTGAACAGTGTTACATAAAACAAAGACTTATCTGGGACGATGGAGGGTAGACTATAAAACAATAAAAGACAGTTATAAACAATTTTGTTTTATGGTTTTGACCCGGAAAATTTGGACAATGAAGTGCGGAAAAACTGAACAGTTAATAACAAAAGTTTGTAAATAATTGTAGTAAATTTATTTGTGTGCATTGTAGAGTGTTAAGTAAACAAGTGTGTGTAGAGGGTTGTAATAATAATATTAATATTTGCAATTTAAATAAATATCAAAATCAATTTTGAAGACAGTAACTGATGAGTTGTAATTGTTTTGATAGCTAGGTAATTTGTATTTTCAGTAATTAATTTAATTAAACCAATTTGATATGTTTTAAATATTTTAACTGATTAAATGTTGTATAATTGAAATTTTTTTATGAATTCAAATTATTTTACGAGATTTGGAAATTTGGTAATTAAATGATAAATTGTTTGATTTAAACTAACCTTTATGTTAAATGTTTCAGAGGTGAGGTGAAAGTATTGATATGGTAGATATTTTGTGTATGTCAATTGAAATGGACTGTAAGTATAAAAATTTTATAATCAAATATAGTAAAAATGTTTACAGATGTAACTCAGATGAAAGTATGGTAGTTCAATAATGAGAGGATTTGAAAAAATTGTGTTAAATAAAAATGATGATTATTTAAAACAACTTAACCATAACTGAAAGGTGATATATAATAATTATTGATAATAAATTTGAAAATTTTGTGTGTGGATGGGAGGTGACTCAGATGAGCCACGAATTTAAATTTTATATCATAAAAATCGTTAACTCAAATTTTGATCCAATAAAAATGCTTGTGTTCTGTTTAAATAATAGATGCTCATACATTCACTATAAGGTGTTCATTCCATAATTTTAAATGTATTATTTTATTGTTGTAGGTTAGATATAAGCATTGATAAAAATATGTGTTTTCATTATGTGTGTATTTTTGAACCTAAGTAAATAATTAAACTGACTGGCAGGCGGTTAACATAAACTATCAGAATCTGAAAGAGGGGAAACAAGGATATGAGAAGTAAGGATAAATAAATATATATATATTTCATGTAATTTGCTCAATTTTGAGATGTGTTTTCATTGTGTTAGTAAGATCAGCTGATCAGCAATAAAATGTCACTATTATATTGGTTATAAATGTTCCAGGTAATTAATGTTTAATGTAATGTTTTAATGTATTACAGATGCTATTTAAAATAATGAGAAAAGTAATTTGATAAAGTGAGAAATAAAGTAATAATTTGTGAAAGCTAATAAAAGATAGTTTTTGGGGTGATGGATATTTTGTGGGACATATAGATCAGTCCAAGTTGAAGTCAAAGTTAAAGGGGTAGTAGAGAGAAAAATATTGTTTTGAGTTAATGTAATGGTGTGAGATAATGTAATAGAATTTGAGAAGTATTGATGTTGACACAGTAGTTGTGGAGAATATATGTAGAGTTTTTAGTGATATATTGATGTTCATAATTGATGATGTTATTTTGTTGTAGTTGAAGTGAGGTAATAAGATTGATTTTGGGGATGGCAACTTTGTAGTAGGGGGTAGTGTAATGTGGGAGTCCGCAACAACATAAGAGTTGGGACGGGATGGGACCGATTTAATGGGAAGGGGTCGCCTCAGGTAGAATCCAGGGACCAGATAATGGGAAATGAGCTTTTGGGGGGGGGGAACACGTATCCTAAGTACAAAGGGTTAGAGAGTATTTTTTTATATATATTGAGAGAAGGTGGCGATTTGAGTTTCAAGATAAGTTGGGGTTAGAGAGGTTTTGATAGATATTTTGATAGAGATGGGTGTCATGTGAGTTACAGTTGATGAGTATTAGAGTCAGAGGGAGAAAGATGATATATGTATACAGATCAAGTAGTAAATTAAATGAGATAAATATTTAAATCACCCACAGTAATGGAGAATAGGATTGTCACATACAGAAAGAGATTTATAACAGAAATATATTTTAATTAAAACCAGTGACAAAATTTTGATAGAATTTGTAAATGTAAAGTTGTCAAGTTTATTTTGAATAATTTAAATGTCAATCTGATTGTTATTTATAATATTTTGTTTATTTTAAGTATTTTATTTTATTTTGTGTTTCAAGTTAGATGGTTACAGATGTCAAATGTATATTCAGATAGAATCTGTACATAACGTATGTGGGTCAAGGTTGTGGACTTGACCTAGTTTTGATCAGCTGACAGTGAGGTCATATACATACTAAGCTTGTTTAGTAGGGAAGTTAATTCAACTTTTGTTTTTTTGATCAATTTAAACAAATTTTGAATAATTTCTATATGTAAAGGAAACCTTTTAATAAATTTAAATTTTTTGAATTTTAAAATTTTTGGAAAAGTTTTGTTTTGAAAAAAAAAAAAAAATGATTTTGCGCCTGCCAGCTAATGGATATTTTAAACTTTGATTATTTTATTATTTGTGTACTAACCATGTTTATTTTTATGGAATTATTTTATTACATTGTATTGTTAGACTCTAGGTAATCACATGTTAGGTTAAGGATGTTCTTAATTGTAAGAAATGTTTAAATTGATTTATTTTAACTAACAGAAATAACAGAAAACCCTAAGGAAGAGAATAATTTAAAATATATACAAAATTTATGATTTGATTTTAAATGGAAACAACCAGTGAGTTGTAATTTCAACAAATTTTATTTAAAGATTTTTCAATTTATAATATGTAATGTGAGTGTGTGTGAGCCCAGTATCTGCTAAAGGCAGCCCCGCTTGCATACAAGGGGAAACATATCGGTGGAGGATCTGGCATAATCTAAGCCAGGGATTGAGGATTTGGGGGTAGCATGTTAGAAGGTGAGGTGCGCCGTGGTACGGGTCTGTTCGATTTTTCGGTGTTGGGATCTCTTACAGAGAAGTCCAGTGATCTCGTTCAGATGCGTCCATAGTCGCCAAGCCAGGGGGTTCGTTTACCCATGCGGAGTAAGAACAAGGGGGTTTTTGGCACCAGTTCCTCACCGGTCCTCTTAGGGGTTTTATCAATGAGATTTCTTCTGTTGTGGACAGAAGAATTCTCATTGGGGGGGTATTGTAACGTGTCAAAATTGGGTACTTATATTTATTGCATTTATGGGGTATTTGTATTTTATTTTATTTCATTTCAGGATTTTTATACAAAATATTGTGCAAGATAATTCCATTGTAACAGACCACGTGTTGACTGAAACCGTTTAGAACAAAGCAGCAACGTAATATTCCGTTGGGAAACAAGGCAAAGAATTTGTACCACCCTCGATTTCTCAGAACTTTGTTTAAATGTGACCGCGCACGCACGCGCAAAACAGGCCTACGCTCGGAGGGACGCCGCCGTCCAAAAACCAAGATGCCAGGAGAACAATTCTATTCACAGTCTCCTTTACTGAGATGGAGGAAACGTAGCTAAGGACCGCCTCCTTTTGGTGACGTCAGACTAGCAGTGCCTAATATCGTCAGCACTCACTACAGAAACAATCACTATGTAGTATGTACTTAGCCAATAAACTGTAACAAATCAACTTTGAACGACAACGAGATCCATTGGCAGTGGACCACTGTTTCCTCCCGCTCGCCAAGAACGTTGCGCAGTTGTTCGTCCCAAGAGTACCGGTCGGTGCCCTTAGAAGGGGTAGCTCTTCTCAAAATTTGAAAAATGTGTCAATCAAAGTGAATCAATCTTTTTAAACCAGTGACAGTGATGGAGAAATAACTACAGAACATCCACATACAAATTTGTTTAGTCAGTTTTGTTTTTCGGGAAGATTACAACTTACCGCGGGGTGGCCACGAGGTCACTGATGAACGCGTTGCCGGCGGGGATTTTGTATCATGTATTAGATTGATCAATCAGGATAAAGGGGGGTTGTTTTTAAGAATGTGAGTAGTGAGTGAAAGGCAGGCTGGGCTATCTCCTTAAGAGTAAGTAATCTTAGTTAAGTAAATAAAAATAAGATGTATGAACAAGAGTTACACAACATTTGAAAAACATGTAAGAAAATTTATTTGGAAAACAAACATTAAAAGTTGCAATATTTGAACAATAAAAATATAATAATTTCTCTTCATAAAGATGTGTAGAGTTAGTTATTTCGATAACCTATGAAACACATGTTTGTATCTAGCGTTCGTACGAAACAATCCTGGACCCAGACAAACAAAACTATAAAGATAGGTGGAAGTGATATTTATGTATTTTATATATTTAAAAGTGTATTTTAACATCACAATACCCCAAATAATTACCCTTTAATGAAACAAATAGTATTGTTATAATTGAATTAACTTATGTACCTATTTTAAAGACAAAAGACGATTGTAAAGTAACGTAGTGTAGAAAAGTACACTAACACAATTAGGAAGGTTAGATTTAAAAAAAAATAAATAACCTAATATTATTAATAATAAATATTATGCTGTAAAGAAATAGTGAGAAATAATAGGAGAAAAGTATAGGGATTACCCATTAAGTAACACTCAATACAAACAGTGAACCAAAGTAAAGTGCAATAGTGAAAGTGTAAATACCCTAAAAATAGTGAAAAGTTACCCTTTAAATAGTTACGAAAAGTTTCGGAAGTTAACCACGATAACCAAAGACGAATAGATGCCGACCTACCAAGATTAAACGATGTCCTGGAACCAAATACCAATAAATTATTTAACAGAAATCCCAAGACAAGATTGAAAAAGATGTTCGAAGATCAAAACCAGTCCAAATTTGCAGAATATCCACTGCCCCAGATGACAACATATCAACACTATCTGAACTGATAAGTATCGAACAAATTCCTTAATCCCAAAAAACCAAACTACTTTAAATATTTTTCAAATGATAAAATTTCTCACTATTGAACAAATATCATTTTCTTTCAAAGGTTTTAATGCATAATTTACTTATGTAAAAATATTTTATTAATCAAAATATAACCTCTCATAAGAGTGCAACTTTGTAACAAAAATACGATACTACCGAACATTTTGTAAAAACACATTATACTTTCTAAGTACGTATAAGGTATGGTAGTGTACTTTTTTTAATGTAACCAACGTTTATGTCTTATTTCATAATCCAAAGAACCCCAGACTGTAAACAGATTAATATATTGTATGTAACTGTGACCATAGCGGCAGAGAAATAATTTGTTTTCAGATCGATTTGCCAACCTTGAGATATTTGTGTTTCATGTTATAAACCGGAGCAATTTGTTACCAAAACATTTATAATCCTTTTGTCATATTAATTAATAACTGAATTTGTATTAAAATCACAGTATAGAGTATTACTATCTTTTTATTTCATAGGATGTTGTAGAGTATATGTGTGTTAGCAAGTTTTATTCAATAACCAACTAGCGCTCATCACGAGTGGTCGAGACGGCAACCTGTATAGCGGCGGGAACCATTCGAATGCTCCAGCTGTCCATGCTAATAACACGTATCATCTTAGAATTTAACTATTTTAATTGTTTTAATAGAAACAATTTGGCGCCACCCGGGATTCGCAACCCCTATGAATTGACAGGTAGGTTGTACTGGTGATTTTGACAACGCTACAGACCCCAGTAGTGACTTCGATTTATGTAACGACCGGTGTGAGGCAAACACTACATTCACACTAATACACATAATAAACAAGTGTGAACACATTTTAACAGGTACGCACCCGTTATCTCGTTACATATTGACGAACCCAATGCGGGGCTTTAAGGAAGAAGGACGATCTTGTTTTATATCGTTACAATATTTTTTCAGGAACAATATGATTTAATAAAAACTATGTAAGTACCACTTACTTAAGATATTTCGAAACCATTTGATTTAACAAAAAATAAGAACAGATTATTAAATAATATCTATAAAGAAGATTTAAAATGAAATAATAGGAAAAATAATATTTTATGGTAACAAACAGAAGAATAAATAAATAAATAAGAACAATTGATGGTAATGTGCTCAGTTAAGAAAGTCAAATAAGAAGAATAAAGAATAATTTAATGACTCCAATAAAACTGAAGGAGGATGATAATTAATACAACAATAATTAGAATTTCTCGGAATTGAAGATTATATAAGAAGAAATGATACGGAGAAATATGTCACAAGAAGGAAAGTCAAAAGGATTTTAAAATAATGCCTATTGTAACATCACAAGATGTCACCTAACCTAAGTGTATGTTATTAGATTTCATAAAACAGAATAACCAGGTAAATGGGTATAGAATAGTCAAAAGAAACAAGAAAGAAGAAACCAAGAGAGAAGAATAAAGCAGAAGTGCCATGGGAAACAGTAACCCAATAGCTGTCTGACGCTACAACTAGACTGAGACTAAAACGAACTAATGGACAGAATAGATTTAAATTCAACTGTCAATTCAGTAAATGGTTAATGTAAACCGAATGCCATTTATAAACAAAAAACAAATGAATTAGCAGTTAAATACTGTGAAAGCAAAATCAGCATTTTTCTGATAATAAATGTGACTATGAACAGTAGATAATGAATGCCAAAACCAATGTTAACAATGGCTATATTGTAGGAACTAAGATGTATTTCTGCATCAAATATACCTGTCAGAAAAGAGAGCTAACTATATAAGAGAATCTTATACCAATAAGATGTCTCTATAATTTACCGAATTGAGAACCAATAGGCATTATAAAGGCCAAATTTCAGTGTAGGCGATATTCTACACTTAACAAACTTAGACCAAACATTAGTCAATAAAATGACTATCAATAATTATCACCAGTGCAAAATAAAATGCACCAGAACAATGGTTATGCATTAACATAACGAAAAATGATATTAAAACGATAGGTTTAGCCACGATTTTATTTGTAAATAGTAGCCTAAAACTAACTAACGGTAAACAAAATGTCATTAGTCAGTAGGATCATTTATTACTATGTATAGAATTAAGGTGTAAAAGTAAAGTTCAGTGAAAAAACGTCAGTACAGTATTAATGGAGTCCGCACATAAACATTTGATTAATAAAATGTTATGTGGATACGAGAAAGGTTAACAAAAAGTGTAAAATCGGCGACTCATGAAGAGCAGACGACAGTAAGAATAGTGTACCCGAACATTGATTTTCTAACAATGTCGGTTAAAGTGAAGGTAATCCGAGATCGAGTGATATCAATTTAAAGGAAACAAAACAATCTTTAATTTGATAATAATATCAACTCAATCGTGACGGTATTAAGCGTATGACAACTGTTAGCATCATTTTATAAATGTATATCAGGAATCTGAGTACAAATAATAATAACAATGACAACAGAAGCGACCTGTCAATCATCTCAACACTTGACAGTTAGAAAAACCGTTTCCAACCGCCAAAAAGTGATACGTCATCTTCGTCTCACCTGTCTGGACCAATAGGAAAATTAGTTATAAAATGATAATTTTTCCTAAGCCCGATCCAAAAGGTGGGTATAAAAAGACAGACCGGCGAATTTTGAGGAGACCTTTACTAACTAACGAGCTGAACAGACGTACGCTCGTCTCCGCCACGTTTTTCTTATAACACATAGCGTCAGCTACCTTACACTCCGGAACCAATAGTTAACAACGAGAAACTTTACTTCAAGTGCATCATCAATCAACTACAGTGTTCAAGTGCAGTTTATTTTATTTTTGTGCGGGAATGACGAACAGAAAATAATTTATTGTCAGTATTCACGATCCATTTTTATCAGAAGAGGATCGAATTTCTGTTCTTGTGCGAATTAGTGCTGAAAGAAAGTAATCTCTATAATCCGATTACTTAAGTGATAAAAGGTTTTAATTAAAATAATTAAAACTACGAAGGTAAAAGTGCAATTATTATTATTCTTGATCTGAGCGCAATAACTTGTATTTTGCTACCATAACCTGTACTGACGCAAAACACAAAAACAGTATTTAAGATTACACCACGTTTCGATTTATTATTCAAATTTGTTATTAGTAAGTAAGCTATATGTTAGTTGTAAGGGCTCTCAATTGAATAATATTGTCATTAAAAAAGCAAGCGTTGATGAAACGCACGATCTTACAATAGATCGTTTTTTTATTTTAATTACTTGGTAAAAGTAACTTCAAATTTTTTGATCAATTGTATCATTGGATACTGTGTAGGCATAATTGTTTTCTTTCGTGTCTCAAAGAATTCACAACTGAGATAATAATAACGATAATAATAACAATAATACTAATATTAATAATTGTAATAATTTTATATTACAATAAATAGTATCTGGACTTAACCAGATTTATAACTCATGTTCTGAGCAAGCCGTATGAGGCATATAATAATTAACTTTTCATTGTACAACTTTGTATGTTACATTATGTGTATTTTTTGAATTCACTATAAGGGTGCAAATAAACCCATTATTAACAGCATCACCTGATTTGATTTATTTTATTTTTTCTGAATAATTAAATAGTTTCTTTTAATAAACTTAAACAACCTTCTGTTGTGTTTGACATATTGGAATAGCATTGCCAAAAAGTGGTACTCAACTATTTTAAATTTTCAATTCATCTATTAATTTTTATGAACGGGTTTTACACGGGATTTTCCCTGAATAAATCCGTGTGGCGCCCATTAATTTAATAAACAAGGTGACATAACCTTGCAACCAAAGGGAGTTGATGAATGTAAGCTGAGTTGACAGTTTAGTGAACTTCAAGTAAACGCAATCAGGTACGTAAAAGTATATGTTTGTTTATAATATTGTCCAGACTTTACGGGACTTGACTTACTCAGACTACCTGTAATCAGAAGAAGTTTCCACTACCAGTTTCAACCAGACGAGATCTACTATCAAACAATCAACTGCCATACTCCATGTTTTAATTTAAAATAATCTAACATTTAAATATAATCAACTTTATTATTTTTTGTTTAATACAAGGGAATTCTTTAAAAAACAAGAGTATTTAAACCATTGTAAACACTGTGAGTAACTTGAATGTGGTAGGGTAAAATACTTTACTACATTGGTCACCTTCAAGTAGAAACAACCATTATCAACATTGAGTTATCTCCAAGGAACACTTCACCCATAGATGAATTTTGTTTTAATGAGACTTTTAATACTTTAACCACAAATTTAAATTTAAACAACAACCACTCTTTTATTTTTGTTTCAAGTTAATTTAAACGTAACGTAAATTCGATTATAAATTTGACATTAACATTTAAATAAAAAACAACCCCCAATAAGAGTTCGGTCGTTATAAATTGGCGCACCAACTAGTGTGGCTTAAAAAATATTAAATAAATATATTTTTTATATTTTATATTAGCCCGGTAGACACGAAAAAATTAACATGCCGCACACCCATCAGTACGATACAAGATATAAGGACAGTAGAGTAGGAGAGATGCAACGGGAGGTAGATACATATGAAGAACAACCCACAGACGAGATAGGAATTATTACAATCAACAATGTCGAGACTAGTACCGACGAAACACATCACGTAGAACCAGAGATGGAAATGATTGTCAGCGACCAACCAGGCAGACCATCCGAAGAGACGAGATGGGATCACATGATGAGAATGATGATGGAACAATTCGGACAGATTAAGGAAGATAGTCGATCAATGAATAAAAATATGGAAGCATTACAGGAAGATAGTCGATCAATGAATAAAAATATGGAAGCATTACAGGAAGATGGTAAGAAATCCCGGGAAGAAAATCAAAGGAATGTCGAACTATTAAACAGAAATATAGAGTCGATAAGGGAGGACCATCGGGACTTAAATAGAAACCTGGAATCGCTTAGTAAAAATGTGGAATCGCTGAAGGAGGACCTAAATAAAAGGATAGACGATACGCATAAGTCTATGGACGCGCTGAACGATAAAATCGACGATAACTGTCAAGCCATTAGAAAAGAATTGAACACCACCTTAATGAAAATTAGCCAAAAAATGGATGACATGAATAACCGGAAGTGGGGAGAAGAACGGAAGGTATCCGAGGACAAAAACATGGAACAAATGAATCCAGAGCCGGAGAATAATGAAGAAGGAAAGGACGATGACAACTCAGAGATAGGAGAAGTATCAAATGATGAATCCATGGAAGAATTAAGTATACAATTCAAAAACACTGATAACCAAACTGAGGATAAAGAAGACTCGAAAGCATTGGTGCCTGAGGATACACACCATAGGAATGAAGAGAACATTCAGCATAAAGAAGCTACCATTAAAAATGTAAAGGACAAGGCGATAAAGAAAACAAGAGAGAAAGAGACAAAGATAAAAAGAATAATACGCTCTAAGAAAACAAGGATTACAAAGGAAATATTAGAAATGACTAGGAGTGGATTAATTAACTTCGTAGACAACCCAATTATTCGTCATAGAGCAAGGACCAATGGTAAGAAGTATAAACAAGACTTCATAAAAATAAATCACCATAAAACCGTGGGTAAGAAATTAAATAAGAATCCAATTAAATCAAATATACTAATAAATAAAATACACCAAACAAAATCAATCGATTCCTTAATGCATAACCGATCATTAAACCATTTAAGTAATGACCCAGATGACGGAACGATTAAAACAACGTTACATGCCATTGACTATGTTATGACGGAGAAGATTATAAACAACGAGGTATTTAAAGTGAATACTCTTAGAAGGAAGAGGCTTCACAGGGAGAAGGAAAATGATCAAGAACGACTGGACCAGCTTATTGAAAGGTACGCCCAAAGAATAAGGGAAATGCGGAAAAGGAGGGACCAAGCGATGGAAGAGTCCAACCAGGAGAACAAAGATCAACCTGGATTAGAAGATGGGCCAGACATCAATAATAGCCAAGGCCCGGAGTACAATGAACACAATAATACCAAAGATGATGAGAGGAAGAAGGCAAGGAAACGGGGAGCCAATGACTGACTATCTGGTAGCCGCTAAGTGGAAGAACCGCTTGATAGTAAGGTATCTTCAAAACCACTAGTACGGAACATATGTCAGATATCCCAATTATAGACCCAATAGAGCGGAAGAGCACAAATAACCCCATGAATATCGACGAATAAGAAATGATGAATATTAAGGAGAGATAATATGCAATAGGAAGCAATATTCCTCACCCATACGTTTACGTTATAAAAAAGTAAAATATATATATTGGAATGGACCACCACTATAAACAAACTCATTTGTGGTTAAACTACCAAAAATATTGAAGGTGACTAATTAGCTATAACTAGTCAATCTGCCTTATCAAGTTACAAAAGTGTGTAGATTTAAGATGTAAACCAAACCATTTGTTAATGATGAAAATGTACCAGACCTATTACCCTAGGGGATAGAATATTAGATAAGGTCAATCAAATGATTTAATAAGAAAATGCAATTACTGTACTATACCTAGAGAAAAATATGTATCCAGATGAATATTCTATATGACATAATGTTTATAAAATGATTATAGTATACCTCTCATAAAACTCAAATGTTAAAATAAAATCGTCCAGAATAAAGGTTCACCCAACTAACCTTTGAAGGAGTAGAGAGGCAGTATAACAAAGTGTGTAAAATAAAAAGAAGGACATTATTATGGAATGAAAGGAAAGAGAAATTAATATTTGTGACACAAACCATGAAAACCCCAAGCATGTCTATGAAATTAGATAATAGATATTAGTATATTGTTAAATGAAATTGTAATTACAGTATAGTATATAGTGTATAAAATCATCCAGAATAAGTGAAAACCACCATCACTTGAAGGAGTAGAGAAGAAAAATAACAAAGAGTATTAATTGTAAGAATAACTATTGTTATAATGAAATGAAAGGAAAAAACAATGTTTGTCAATTACCAAATATTATACATCATAAGAATATGTCAGAGAACATCAGAAAAAAAAAAGAAAACCATTTAGTATACAAACAATGTAAGCCTGATAGTTCAGGAGGAATATAACTCGTTAAGAAAGATTTAATAGACTATAGTGAAGACAGAAATATATTGTGAACTCTAGATAGAACAAACAAATGCATAAGTACTATAAGCATCAAAACCAGTGTATAATCTTAAAAATATTTAAATGAACCACAACAAATTGTTAACTAGTAAATAAGTAACTATATAGCTGATAAAAGCATAACTAAAAAACATCAAGTCTAAAGGAAGTAATTACCTGTAAGAAAGAAAGTATGTTAGCAAGTATAAAGATAGAAATGTGATCTAAATAAAAACCTCTGATACCTTGTATATTATAGTGAATATATTATATTATTGAATACGAATGATATGTGATATTTTTTTTGAGTTGTGATAGTGCAACTATTGCCAGGTGCAATGTTTATTTTTACTCAGACAGAGAAGAGTAATGCCTCTGAATCTGAGAATGTGTAGGGAGGAACGGCAGAGGATGTTAGCCATAGTGAGCCACCCTGATTCCAAAACCTCTACTACAGTTAGGGAATTATATTGTTTTATTATATCAAGGAATATTATGAAAGAATCTGTGAGGTATAAATTATAATAACCATCCAAATGATCACGAATGCAAAGATATGTAGTGAGAAAGTAGAATGTAAATAAAACAGGGAATAATTAACTTGAGAAACAAGATCCATTATAGTTAAATGATTTAGAGAGTAAGCAGCTTGAAATTACTAGTAAATTAAGAATGGTACCATTGTATAAAAAGCCAACCTAGAGTAATACACCAATAATATGTTTAAAAAAAAAATCTAGGAATACAAGAGAAAATTGTTATTGAAGTATACTAAGAAACTGACATGAATTGATAATTTTACCAAATATAAATTCTTCAAATGATCAATTTTAAAGAGGGTGTATTATGTAACATCACAAGATGTCACCTAACCTAAGTGTATGTTATTAGATTTCATAAAACAGAATAACCAGGTAAATGGGTATAGAATAGTCAAAAGAAACAAGAAAGAAGAAACCAAGAGAGAAGAATAAAGCAGAAGTGCCATGGGAAACAGTAACCCAATAGCTGTTTGACACTACAACTAGACTGAGACTAAAACGAACTAATGGACAGAATAGATTTAAATTCAACTGTCAATTCAGTAAATGGTTAATGTAAACCGAATGTCATTTATAAACAAAAAACAAACGAATTAGCAGTTAAATACTGTGAAAGCAAAATCAGCAGTTTTCTGATAATAAATGTGACTATGAACAGTAGATAATGAATGCCAAAACCAATGTTAACAATGGCTATATTGTAGGAACTAAGATGTATTTCTGCATCAAATATACCTGTCAGAAAAGAGAGCTAACTATATAAGAGAATCTTATACCAATAAGATGTCTCTATAATTTACCGAATTGAGAACCAATAGGCATTATAAAGGCCAAATTTCAGTGTAGGCGATATTCTACACTTAACAAACTTAGACCAAACATTAGTCAATAAAATGACTATCAATAATTATCACCAGTGCAAAATAAAATGCACCAGAACAATGGTTATGCATTAACATAACGAAAAATGATATTAAAACGATAGGTTTAGCCACGATTTTATTTGTAAATAGTAGCCTAAAACTAACTAACGGTAAACAAAATGTCATTAGTCAGTAGGATCATTTATTACTATGTATAGAATTAAGGTGTAAAAGTAAAGTTCAGTGAAAAAACGTCAGTACAGTATTAATGGAGTCCGCACATAAACATTTGATTAATAAAATGTTATGTGGATACGAGAAAGGTTAACAAAAAGTGTAAAATCGGCGACTCATGAAGAGCAGACGACAGTAAGAATAGTGTACCCGAACATTGATTTTCTAACAATGTCGGTTAAAGTGAAGGTAAACCGAGATCGAGTGATATCAATTTAAAGGAAACAAAACAATCTTTAATTTGATAATAATATCAACTCAATCGTGACGGTATTAAGCGTATGACAACTGTTAGCATCATTTTATAAATGTATATCAGGAATCTGAGTACAAATAATAATAACAATGACAACAGAAGCGACCTGTCAATCATCTCAACACTTGACAGTTAGAAAAACCGTTTCCAACCGCCAAAAAGTGATACGTCATCTTCGTCTCACCTGTCTGGACCAATAGGAAAATTAGTTATAAAATGATAATTTTTCCTAAGCCCGATCCAAAAGGTGGGTATAAAAAGACAGACCGGCGAATTTTGAGGAGACCTTTACTAACTAACGAGCTGAACAGACGTACGCTCGTCTCCGCCACGTTTTTCTTATAACACATAGCGTCAGCTACCTTACACTCCGGAACCAATAGTTAACAACGAGAAACTTTACTTCAAGTGCATCATCAATCAACTACAGTGTTCAAGTGCAGTTTATTTTATTTTTGTGCGGGAATGACGAACAGAAAATAATTTATTGTCAGTATTCACGATCCATTTTTATCAGAAGAGGATCGAATTTCTGTTCTTGTGCGAATTAGTGCTGAAAGAAAGTAATCTCTATAATCCGATTACTTAAGTGATAAAAGGTTTTAATTAAAATAATTAAAACTACGAAGGTAAAAGTGCAATTATTATTATTCTTGATCTGAGCGCAATAACTTGTATTTTGCTACCATAACCTGTACTGACGCAAAACACAAAAACAGTATTTAAGATTACACCACGTTTCGATTTATTATTCAAATTTGTTATTAGTAAGTAAGCTATATGTTAGTTGTAAGGGCTCTCAATTGAATAATATTGTCATTAAAAAAGCAAGCGTTGATGAAACGCACGATCTTACAATAGATCGTTTTTTTATTTTAATTACTTGGTAAAAGTAACTTCAAATTTTTTGATCAATTGTATCATTGGATACTGTGTAGGCATAATTGTTTTCTTTCGTGTCTCAAAGAATTCACAACTGAGATAATAATAACGATAATAATAACAATAATACTAATATTAATAATTGTAATAATTTTATATTACAATAAATAGTATCTGGACTTAACCAGATTTATAACTCATGTTCTGAGCAAGCCGTATGAGGCATATAATAATTAACTTTTCATTGTACAACTTTGTATGTTACATTATGTGTATTTTTTGAATTCACTATAAGGGTGCAAATAAACCCATTATTAACAGCATCACCTGATTTGATTTATTTTATTTTTTCTGAATAATTAAATAGTTTCTTTTAATAAACTTAAACAACCTTCTGTTGTGTTTGACATATTGGAATAGCATTGCCAAAAAGTGGTACTCAACTATTTTAAATTTTCAATTCATCTATTAATTTTTATGAACGGGTTTTACACGGGATTTTCCCTGAATAAATCCGTGTGGCGCCCATTAATTTAATAAACAAGGTGACATAACCTTGCAACCAAAGGGAGTTGATGAATGTAAGCTGAGTTGACAGTTTAGTGAACTTCAAGTAAACGCAATCAGGTACGTAAAAGTATATGTTTGTTTATAATATTGTCCAGACTTTACGGGACTTGACTTACTCAGACTACCTGTAATCAGAAGAAGTTTCCACTACCAGTTTCAACCAGACGAGATCTACTATCAAACAATCAACTGCCATACTCCATGTTTTAATTTAAAATAATCTAACATTTAAATATAATCAACTTTATTATTTTTTGTTTAATACAAGGGAATTCTTTAAAAAACAAGAGTATTTAAACCATTGTAAACACTGTGAGTAACTTGAATGTGGTAGGGTAAAATACTTTACTACATTGGTCACCTTCAAGTAGAAACAACCATTATCAACATTGAGTTATCTCCAAGGAACACTTCACCCATAGATGAATTTTGTTTTAATGAGACTTTTAATACTTTAACCACAAATTTAAATTTAAACAACAACCACTCTTTTATTTTTGTTTCAAGTTAATTTAAACGTAACGTAAATTCGATTATAAATTTGACATTAACATTTAAATAAAAAACAACCCCCAATAAGAGTTCGGTCGTTATACTATCAATAATGTTATATGCTATTAGTTAATGGAAAAGAAGAAGGAATCAAGAAGAAGAAGAAGAAGAAGAAGAAGAAGAAGAAGAAGAAGAAGAAGAAGAAGAAGAAGAAGAAATATATAATTTAATGCAAACAGCAACAGTATGAAGAATCCCAAAAGTGTTTAGTATTAGTCGCTAAATGACTACTTATAATCTTTTTGTTTTAATGTATTGACCGTAGAAATGTTCCGGCAATAATTTTCATGAGCAGGGATGATGTTCCCCTGGTCTCAGAAGGTGTAAGGATGGACAGCGGAGTTATGGACCCAAAAGTGGCCACCCGAACTGAACCACCGCACAGGATAGGGAAAAATGTTAGGGAAATTGAATATTTAAGGGATAATAATTATAAAATAGCTGAAGAGTGATATTAGATTCCAGAAGAATAGATGAAGAAAATAGAAGGAAGATAGCAGACAGAAGCTTAATTGAGAAAGTGAATTTATAGAAGTAAATAAGAAAATAAGTGTTAAAAGAAGTTTTTTATGATTAGTGTGACCAGTCCTTATCAAGTAAAATGTGGAAGTATCACTACCCAGAGAAATAAATAATTGATGAATTTGCCTCCAAGAGAGAGAGAGTTGAGTAGTAAAACAGCAATTACCATTAACCGAATAACAGGTATGTAACCAAACGGAAAAAAAATATTATGTGTAAAAAGACAACCTGATCAGGGACGAACTATAAGTTTATTTTTACTAAACTACATTGAGCCAAAATAAACTTCTTTCGAAGGGGGAGTGTTATGTAACGTAACAGATTTGAGGTACCCAACGTTACATAAACTATGTAAATATGGTTTAGAACGATACCCAAAGCCTGTAATAATTAAATGCAAGAGGGCCCATCTCACCTGTAGAATGCATTAGAGGTACATAGTAAGGTTACTAAGTAATTAAAACATCTAAAGTGTACCTAAATCTAAAAAATGTAATGAATAATATGAGATGTAAAACATAAACATTGTGTCTAATGGGAGGAGTTTAATGTGTAGGAATTAATTATAAAATACTATTCAAATGAATATTTAATGTGTTATAAAATGTACTTAGTGTTGTACTGTAGCATGATATAGTGTTTACAGGATATTTATTTTATGTTTTGTGGATAGTAAGAGTGGAGCTGTTGTTTTATAGAAGTACTTAGTCAGTGGTACTCCTTTCATTTATGTTAAAATTGTCTTTAGATAATTAAGTACAAGTCAATGTGTTAGGTATTATATTATGTTAAATATGTTTACTGTAATTGATTAATGAAGATGTTTGAAATAATGTTTGTAAACTTGGCCAAGAAGGCAATAAGTGTTAAAAAGTTGGCAAGTAGTTCTTATAGTTATGTTATAAAATAATGAAGGGTTCAATGATGAACTAAAAAATATAATGAATTAAAACCAGGAAATTAAAATTGATGTAAGTGGCCATAAACCAGTGACTATTTGTACAGTAGGTCAGGTAAAGAAAAATTAACTTAAAAACAAAACAATATTATAACAGGTGTAAGAAAACCAATAGGCCTAAATTTAATATTTGTAAAAGGAAATTAATACCTTTTTAATAAGTCCAGTCAGATGAAACTATAGTAAAATATATACGGTTTAATAAGGTAGATTGAGTGCAAGTTTTATGTAATTTGGTATAATTCCAAGCATGGAGTATTTTATTAAAAAAGAGTAGTAATATTTTCTAATTCTGGCTCTAGGATATCAAATATTATCCAATGACAGAAAGTAATGGTTGTTAGGGTAACAAAAATGTAAAGAAGCTTGTTGATTTTCATTATTCAATTGTTAGATGCGAATGCGTTAAGTAAAATTAATACTAATCCAGAAAAGAATTGATAAAAAACCTATATTATTCGATTGTTATATGCTATTGAGTTCAGATCAGTAGACAAATTTAAAAGAAAAGAAATATATTAAAATAAAATGAATTAAAATTAATAAATTAAAGTATCAAAACCAATTCCTTCAAACCGAACTGATGAATAATTCATGAATTAGATTCCGAGAAATATACTTATACACCTCCAAAGGGTAGCGGAATTATTATTTCACTCTTCAAGGTAATTCCATTGGAATTAGTGGTGAACCCAGTTTCCCATTTAACCAGGATACTTATTGACTGAATAAGAAGTCTGAATTAATGGAATTATAGACAAAATATACACAAGAACCTTTGTTACTGGCGACATAAACTTCACTTTCAAAAAGGGAAATTATAACACGACACCAATTCCACCAGGACCGACAAACACAAGGATCGTGGAGAAGAACGAAGAATAGAAGAGTTCCTGTTGCACTCCGGGACATCACCTTTCCAATTTTATTAATCATCTGGACACATTTTCTGGACCAAGTAACCTCAACTGTAAGTCTTCAAGCCTTTGTACACAGACACAGCTATCTTGAGAGTCGCCTCGTACGGTAACACCAGCTTATATTTAATTTTATACACTAAGAATTAATAACAATTTGTAATACTTAGTAACCTTAATTTTGCATTACCTGGCCTTACTAATCGTTAAAAGAATCACATGTACCCTGGGATAAGAGATAAATAAAATTATATTTAAATTGTATTAAACAGGACCAGTCCATTGTCATATCGATTCAACATTGTACAATCGATATAATGGTCATATAACCGTAAAGAACACTGTTGGAATTTTAAAAGTAATACAAATAAAGAATCCTTCTTGTATGTAATGAGGTTTTATATTATTGTAGAATAGGTATTGTATTTTGATGGGGGAGTAATTTACAGGTAAAGCAGGCGATTAACTATCAGGTGAAACAAGCTAACCTATAAGTGTGGGCCAATTACGAATAACAGCGCTTGCAGTAGACAGCTGATAGAACGTGGGATTGACGAACTAGCGTGTTTCCTTCGCAACTTTTGATTTGATTTAAATAATACGGACTGAATAGGGGTGGAGAGAATTATCAAATTATTAACTAAAGTACATGTAATATAGAATTATCATCGAGTAGACATTTAATAATTGATTAACACCGTGCTTTGGTCTACATAAACGTTGCAATAACAATATAATAAATAAGGTTTTTCTATTAATACTGAGTTGCAGGAGGTCACCTATAAGACTACATAATTAACATTTTCCTTAATAACAGATTGGTTAATTCCATGGGGCTGAATTAACGATAAACCCATAGCTGTACTACACTCGAAAAAGGTAATATTTGTAGTTAGATTACAAATTGGCGCACACCAATGTGCAGCTTCATTAAACCCCGTAAGAACATAATATAATTCAATAAGAAAAAATATTCTCATTTAATTTTTAGATTACAAATTGGCGAACCCAACAGTGGGGCTTTTAAACATCCTCGAATATAATTAAACACCCGTAACGTAACATCATTAAATTGTACTATATCAAATTGACGTCAACAACGTGGGGCTTAAAGTTGATACACGGGAGTCACCTATAAGTAACTACAAAATATCATTTAATTGGTTTTATATCAAATTGGCGCTCAACGAGTGGGCTTTAGTTAAGTAAAAAATTCGACTATTACTTAACTGCAGCAGGCAACTATTAGAGGCACAGGAATGCATACGAGAGGTGTTTCTAAAAGGATTGCGAAGGACCAGGAAACGAAAATGCCCGAACAAGAAAGACGACTAAGTTACGCGGAATGGATGATGGTGCTATTTAAAAAATTCAGCAAGGATATGGAGTATATTAAGAAGAACGCCACCGATCACGAAAGAGCGCAAATGAGTCGCGCGAATGCAATGGGAACACCAAACGACAAAATGACTTTGAGAGACACTTATGATGAAATGTGGGAGTTAGATGCCAGGTGTAATAAAGAAAAGACTATTGGGACAGCCCACGAAAAAGACGATAACAAGGTGGAAAGGATGACTAAAGAAGATTGGGAAAGATGGGACGATAATGAAGAACAAATGAAAAACGAAAGAACAGGAGTATACGCCCAGGTGACAGAACAATATACTCAGGAAGAATATGAACAATGGAGACGAGTAATAAGACAACCTGAAAACCCAATACAAACAGAAAACACAGAATTAAGGGAATGGATAAGGGTGATGTTTGAACTATCCAGAGAAGATATGTGTAACTGGAGGAAAGAACATAATCAAACAGATGAATTTATAGGAATGCCAAATCATAAAAACTTAGAACAATCAAATAAGCAACAAGAAGTAGAAATAGTCAAAGTGAAGCAACAGAAGAAAATATCAAAACAACCAAAGAAAGTGACCTGTCCGGACGTAATGGATTTTATGGCCGAACAATTTAGGAAACAGAGAGAAGATAACCAGAGATACCATGAAAAATTCATGAAAAGAATGGATGAATGTCTCAAGAATATGAATAAAACATTAGACAGCACTTCCGAAGGTATTATAATAAATCCGAAAACAGAAGAGAGTAGCAAGGAAACAGAAATTAGAGAAGACCAAAAGACGTTGCTATCTGAAAATAAAAATAGAAAGAACAAAGAGAATATCCAAACCAGAAAGAGAATATCACGAAAATAAGGCAAACACGTCAAAGGAAATTAATGAATACACGGGAAGGATTGGAGATGATTAAAGGGGGATTAGTTAAACTGCTTAATATACCAATTGCGGAACCCAGAGAAGTACGGCCATTAAGAAACTCTAAACGAACCACAATTGAATTCCTAGATAGATTAGACGGACCGAAAAAGCCAAAACTAACTGAGGAGCATGGAGGACTTCTGGAGATTATGTATGAACCATTCGAACGAAAGATTAAGAAACGGTACGGAAGAATCAGCTCGAAAAATGATGGTAGACTTCAGCATGAATGAAAGTTTTATAACAACAAAATGGCGGAACTACATGATAGTGAGATATGTCACAAGGACAGAAATAACTCTATACACTAGAGAGACCCGAACAACCAGTATAGAGGAAACAATGGACCACGGTTAAACAGATTCCAAACCGACCAGAAAAAAAGGGGACTGATTTTCGGAAAACCGACCAAGCAACCCATTGGATATAATAGAAGCCCAAAATTCAAAAAACTATGTAAGGACAACTTACTCAAGTTATTTCGAAACAATATAATTTAAAATAAAAAGACTAAACCCCAAAATTCCAAAAAACTGTAAGAACAACTTACTAAATATTTATTCAGGAACAATATGATTTAATAAAAACTATGTAAGTACCACTTACTTAAGAATATTTCGAAACCATTTGATTTAACAAAAAATAAGAACAGATTATTAAATAATATCTATAAAGAAGATTTAAAATGAAATAATAGGAAAAATAATATTTTATGGTAACAAACAGAAGAATAAATAAATAAATAAATAACAACAATTGATGGTAATGTGCTCAGTTAAAAAAGTCAAATAAGAAGAATAAAGAATAATTTAATGACTCCAATGAAACTGAAGGAGGATGATAATTAATACAACAATAATTAGAATTTCTCGGAATTGAAGATTATATAAGAAGAAATGATACGGAGAAATATGTCACAAGAAGGAAAGTCACAAGGATTTTAAAATAATGCCTATCAATAATGTTATATGCTATTAGTTAATGGAAAAGAAGAAGGAATCAAGAAGAAGAAGAAGAAGAAGAAATATATAATTTAATGCAAACAGCAACAGTATGAAGAATCCCAAAAGTGTTTAGTATTAGTCGCTAATTGACTACTTATAATCTTTTTATTTTAATGTATTGACCGTAGAAATGTTCCGGCCATAATTTTCATGAGCAGGGATGATGTTCCCCTGGTCTCAGAAGGTGTAAGGATGGACAGCGGAGTTATGGACCCAAAAGTGGCCACCCGAACTGAACCACCGCACAGGATAGGAAAAATGTTAGGGAAATTGAATATTTAAGGGATAATAATTATAAAATAGCTGAAGAGTGATATTAGATTCCAGAATAGATGAAGAAAATAGAAGGAAGATAGCAGTCAGAAGCTAATTGAGAAAGCGAATTTATAGAAGTAAATAAGAAAATAAGTGTTAAAAGAAGTTTTTTATGATTAGTGTGACCAGTCCTTATCAAGCAAAATGTGGAAGTACCACTACCCAGAGAAATAAATAATTGATGAATTTGCCTCCAAGAGAGAGAGAGAGTTGAGTAGTAAAACAGCAATTACCATTAACCGAATAACAGGTATGTAACCAAACGGAAAAAAAAATATTATGAGTAAAAAGACAACCTGATCAGGGACAAACTATAAGTTTATTTTTACTAAACTACATTGAGCCAAAATAAACTTCTTTCGAAGGGGGAGTGTTATGTAACGTAACAGATTTGAGGTCCCCAACGTTACATAAAAAACTATGTAAATATGGTTTAGAACGATACACAAAGCCTGTAATAATTAAATGCAAGAGGGCCCATCTCACCTGTAGAATGCATTTGAGGTACATAGTAAGGTTACTAAGTAATTAAAACATCTAAAGTGTACCTAAATCTAAAAAATGTAATGAATAATATGAGATGTAAAACATAAACATTGTGTCTAATGGGAGGAGTTTAATGTGTAGGAATTAATTATAAAATACTATTCAAATGAATATTTAATGTGTTATAAAATGTACTTAGTGTTGTACTGTAGCATGATATAGTGTTTACAGGATATTATTTTATGTTTTGTGGATAGTAAGAGTGGAGCTGTTGTTTTATAGAAGTACTTAGTCAGTGGTACTCCTTTCATTTATGTTAAAATTGTCTTTAGATAATTAAGTACAAGTCAATGTGTTAGGTATTATATTATGTTAAATATGTTTACTGTAATTGATTAATGAAGATGTTTGAAATAATGTTTGTAAACTTGGCCAAGAAGGCAATAAGTGTTAAAAAGTTGGCAAGTAGTTCTTATAGTTATGTTATAAAATAATGAAGGGTTCAATGATGAACTAAAAAATATAATGAATTAAAACCAGGAAATTAAAATTGATGTAAGTGGCCATAAACCAGTGACTATTTGTACAGTAGGTCAGGTAAAGAAAAATTAACTTAAAAACAAAACAATATTATAACAGGTGTAAGAAAACCAATAGGCCTAAATTTAATATTTGTAAAAGGAAATTAATACCTTTTTAATAAGTCCAGTCAGATGAAACTATAGTAAAATACATACGGTTTAATAAGGTAGATTGAGTGAAAGTTTTATGTAATTTGGTATAATTCCAAGCATGGAGTATTTTATTAAAAAGAGTAGTAATATTTTCTAATTCTGGCTCTAGGATATCAAATATTATCCAATGACAGAAAGTAATGGTTGTTAGGGTAACAAAAATGTAAAGAAGCTTGTTGATTTTCATTATTCAATTGTTAGATGCGAATGCGTTAAGTAAAATTAATACTAATCCAGAAAAGAATTGATAAAAAACCTATATTATTCGATTGTTATATGCTATTGAGTTCAGATCAGTAGACAAATTTAAAAGAAAAGAAATATATTAAAATAAAATGAATTAAAATTAATAAATTAAAGTATCAAAACCAATTCCTTCAAACCGAACTGATGAATAATTCATGAATTAGATTCCGAGAAATATACTTATACACCTCCAAAGGGTAGCGGAATTATTATTTCACTCTTCAAGGTAATTCCATTGGAATTAGTGGTGAACCCAGTTTCCCATTTAACCAGGATACTTATTGACTGAATAAGAAGTCTGAATTAATGGAATTATAGACAAAATATACACAAGAACCTTTGTTACTGGCGACATAAACTTCACTTTCAAAAAGGGAAATTATAACACGACACCAATTCCACCAGGACCGACAAACACAAGGATCGTGGAGAAGAACGAAGAATAGAAGAGTTCCTGTTGCACTCCGGGACATCACCTTTCCAATTTTATTAATCATCTGGACACATTTTCTGGACCAAGTAACCTCAACTGTAAGTCTTCAAGCCTTTGTACACAGACACAGCTATCTTGAGAGTCGCCTCGTACGGTAACACCAGCTTATATTTAATTTTATACACTAAGAATTAATAACAATTTGTAATACTTAGTAACCTTAATTTTGCATTACCTGGCCTTACTGATCGTTAAAAGAATCACACGTACCCTGGGATAAGAGATAAATAAAATTATATTTAAATTGTATTAAACAGGACCAGTCCATTGTCATATCGATTCAACATTGTACAATCGATATAACGGTCATATAACCGTAAAGAACACTGTTGGAATTTTAAAAGTAATACAAATAAAGAATCCTTCTTGTATGTAATGAGGTTTTATATTATTGTAGAATAGGTATTGTATTTTGATGGGGGAGTAATTTACAGGTAAAGAAGGCGATTAACTATCAGGTGAAACAAGCTAACCTATAAGTGTGGGCCAATTACGAATAACAGCGCTTGCAGTAGACAGCTGATAGAACGTGGGATTGACGAACTAGCGTGTTTCCTTCGCAACTTTTGATTTGATTTAAATAATACGGACTGAATAGGGGTGGAGAGAATTATCAAATTATTAACTAAAGTACATGTAATATAGAATTATCATCGAGTAGACATTTAATAATTGATTAACACCGTGCTTTGGTCTACATAAACGTTGCAATAACAATATAATAAATAAGGTTTTTCTATTAATATTGAGTTGCAGGAGGTCACCTATAAGACTACATAATTAACATTTTCCTTAATAACAGATTGGTTAATTCCATGGGGCTGAATTAACGATAAACCCATAGCTGTACTACACTCGAAAAAGGTAATATTTGTAGTTAGATTACAAATTGGCGCACACCAATGTGCAGCTTCATTAAACCCCGTAAGAACATAATATAATTCAATAAGAAAAAATATTCTCATTTAATTTTTAGATTACAAATTGGCGAACCCAACAGTGGGGCTTTTAAACATCCTCGAATATAATTAAACACCCGTAACGTAACATCATTAAATTGTACTATATCAAATTGACGTCAACAACGTGGGGCTTAAAGTTGATACACGGGAGTCACCTATAAGTAACTACAAAATATCATTTAATTGGTTTTATATCAAATTGGCGCTCAACGAGTGGGCTTTAGTTAAGTAAAAAATTCGACTATTACTTAACTGCAGCAGGCAACTATTAGAGGCACAGGAATGCATACGAGAGGTGTTTCTAAAAGGATTGCGAAGGACCAGGAAACGAAAATGCCCGAACAAGAAAGACGACTAAGTTACGCGGAATGGATGATGGTGCTATTTAAAAAATTCAGCAAGGATATGGAGTATATTAAGAAGAACGCCACCGATCACGAAAGAGCGCAAATGAGTCGCGCGAATGCAATGGGAACACCAAACGACAAAATGACTTTGAGAGACACTTATGATGAAATGTGGGAGTTAGATGCCAGGTGTAATAAAGAAAAGACTATTGGGACAGCCCACGAAAAAGACGATAACAAGGTGGAAAGGATGACTAAAGAAGATTGGGAAAGATGGGACGATAATGAAGAACAAATGAAAAACGAAAGAACAGGAGTATACGCCCAGGTGACAGAACAATATACTCAGGAAGAATATGAACAATGGAGACGAGTAATAAGACAACCTGAAAACCCAATACAAACAGAAAACACAGAATTAAGGGAATGGATAAGGGTGATGTTTGAACTATCCAGAGAAGATATGTGTAACTGGAGGAAAGAACATAATCAAACAGATGAATTTATAGGAATGCCAAATCATAAAAACTTAGAACAATCAAATAAGCAACAAGAAGTAGAAATAGTCAAAGTGAAGCAACAGAAGAAAATATCAAAACAACCAAAGAAAGTGACCTGTCCGGACGTAATGGATTTTATGGCCGAACAATTTAGGAAACAGAGAGAAGATAACCAGAGATACCATGAAAAATTCATGAAAAGAATGGATGAATGTCTCAAGAATATGAATAAAACATTAGACAGCACTTCCGAAGGTATTATAATAAATCCGAAAACAGAAGAGAGTAGCAAGGAAACAGAAATTAGAGAAGACCAAAAGGCGTTGCTATCTGAAAATAAAAATAGAAAGAACAAAGAGAATATCCAAACCAGAAAGAGAATATCACGAAAATAAGGCAAACACGTCAAAGGAAATTAATGAATACACGGGAAGGATTGGAGATGATTAAAGGGGGATTAGTTAAACTGCTTAATATACCAATTGCGGAACCCAGAGAAGTACGGCCATTAAGAAACTCTAAACGAACCACAATTGAATTCCTAGATAGATTAGACGGACCGAAAAAGCCAAAACTAACTGAGGAGCATGGAGGACTTCTGGAGATTATGTATGAACCATTCGAAAGATTAAGAAACGGTACGGAAGAATCAGCTCGAAAAATGATGGTAGACTTCAGCATGAATGAAAGTTTTATAACAACAAAATGGCGGAACTACATGATAGTGAGATATGTCACAAGGACAGAAATAACTCTATACACTAGAGAGACCCGAACAACCAGTATAGAGGAAATAATGGACCACGGTTAAACAGATTCCAAACCGACCAGAAAAAAAGGGGACTGATTTCCGGAAAACCGACCAAGCAACCCATTGGATATAATAGAAGCCCAAAATTCAAAAAACTATGTAAGGACAACTTACTCAAGTTATTTCGAAACAATATAATTTAAAATAAAAAGACTAAACCCCAAAATTCCAAAAAACTGTAAGAACAACTTACTAAATATTTATTCAGGAACAATATGATTTAATAAAAACTATGTAAGTACCACTTACTTAAGAATATTTCGAAACCATTTGATTTAACAAAAAATAAGAACAGATTATTAAATAATATCTATAAAGAAGATTTAAAATGAAATAATAGGAAAAATAATATTTTATGGTAACAAACAGAAGAATAAATAAATAAATAAATAAATAAGAACAATTGATGGTAATGTGCTCAGTTAAGAAAGTCAAATAAGAAGAATAAAGAATAATTTAATGACTCCAATGAAACTGAAGGAGGATGATAAATAATACAACAATAATTAGAATTTCTCGGAATTGAAGATTATATAAGAAGAAATGATACGGAGAAATATGTCACAAGAAGGAAAGTCACAAGGATTTTAAAATAATGCCTATCAATAATGTTATATGCTATTAGTTAATGGAAAAGAAGAAGGAATCAAGAAGAAGAAGAAGAAATATATAATTTAATGCAAACAGCAACAGTATGAAGAATCCCAAAAGTGTTTAGTATTAGTCGCTAATTGACTACTTATAATCTTTTTATTTTAATGTATTGACCGTAGAAATGTTCCGGCCATAATTTTCATGAGCAGGGATGATGTTCCCCTGGTCTCAGAAGGTGTAAGGATGGACAGCGGAGTTATGGACCCAAAAGTGGCCACCCGAACTGAACCACCGCACAGGATAGGGAAAAATGTTAGGGAAATTGAATATTTAAGGGATAATAATTATAAAATAGCTGAAGAGTGATATTAGATTCCAGAATAGATGAAGAAAATAGAAGGAAGATAGCAGTCAGAAGCTTAATTGAGAAAGCGAATTTATAGAAGTAAATAAGAAAATAAGTGTTAAAAGAAGTTTTTTATGATTAGTGTGACCAGTCCTTATCAAGCAAAATGTGGAAGTACCACTACCCAGAGAAATAAATAATTGATGAATTTGCCTCCAAGAGAGAGAGAGAGTTGAGTAGTAAAACAGCAATTACCATTAACCGAATAACAGGTATGTAACCAAACGGAAAAAAAAATATTATGAGTAAAAAGACAACCTGATCAGGGACAAACTATAAGTTTATTTTTACTAAACTACATTGAGCCAAAATAAACTTCTTTCGAAGGGGGAGTGTTATGTAACGTAACAGATTTGAGGTCCCCAACGTTACATAAAAAACTATGTAAATATGGTTTAGAACGATACACAAAGCCTGTAATAATTAAATGCAAGAGGGCCCATCTCACCTGTAGAATGCATTTGAGGTACATAGTAAGGTTACTAAGTAATTAAAACATCTAAAGTGTACCTAAATCTAAAAAATGTAATGAATAATATGAGATGTAAAACATAAACATTGTGTCTAATGGGAGGAGTTTAATGTGTAGGAATTAATTATAAAATACTATTCAAATGAATATTTAATGTGTTATAAAATGTACTTAGTGTTGTACTGTAGCATGATATAGTGTTTACAGGATATTTATTTTATGTTTTGTGGATAGTAAGAGTGGAGCTGTTGTTTTATAGAAGTACTTAGTCAGTGGTACTCCTTTCATTTATGTTAAAATTGTCTTTAGATAATTAAGTACAAGTCAATGTGTTAGGTATTATATTATGTTAAATATGTTTACTGTAATTGATTAATGAAGATGTTTGAAATAATGTTTGTAAACTTGGCCAAGAAGGCAATAAGTGTTAAAAAGTTGGCAAGTAGTTCTTATAGTTATGTTATAAAATAATGAAGGGTTCAATGATGAACTAAAAAATATAATGAATTAAAACCAGGAAATTAAAATTGATGTAAGTGGCCATAAACCAGTGACTATTTGTACAGTAGGTCAGGTAAAGAAAAATTAACTTAAAAACAAAACAATATTATAACAGGTGTAAGAAAACCAATAGGCCTAAATTTAATATTTGTAAAAGGAAATTAATACCTTTTTAATAAGTCCAGTCAGATGAAACTATAGTAAAATACATACGGTTTAATAAGGTAGATTGAGTGAAAGTTTTATGTAATTTGGTATAATTCCAAGCATGGAGTATTTTATTAAAAAAGAGTAGTAATATTTTCTAATTCTGGCTCTAGGATATCAAATATTATCCAATGACAGAAAGTAATGGTTGTTAGGGTAACAAAAATGTAAAGAAGCTTGTTGATTTTCATTATTCAATTGTTAGATGCGAATGCGTTAAGTAAAATTAATACTAATCCAGAAAAGAATTGATAAAAAACCTATATTATTCGATTGTTATATGCTATTGAGTTCAGATCAGTAGACAAATTTAAAAGAAAAGAAATATATTAAAATAAAATGAATTAAAATTAATAAATTAAAGTATCAAAACCAATTCCTTCAAACCGAACTGATGAATAATTCATGAATTAGATTCCGAGAAATATACTTATACACCTCCAAAGGGTAGCGGAATTATTATTTCACTCTTCAAGGTAATTCCATTGGAATTAGTGGTGAACCCAGTTTCCCATTTAACCAGGATACTTATTGACTGAATAAGAAGTCTGAATTAATGGAATTATAGACAAAATATACACAAGAACCTTTGTTACTGGCGACATAAACTTCACTTTCAAAAAGGGAAATTATAACACGACACCAATTCCACCAGGACCGACAAACACAAGGATCGTGGAGAAGAACGAAGAATAGAAGAGTTCCTGTTGCACTCCGGGACATCACCTTTCCAATTTTATTAATCATCTGGACACATTTTCTGGACCAAGTAACCTCAACTGTAAGTCTTCAAGCCTTTGTACACAGACACAGCTATCTTGAGAGTCGCCTCGTACGGTAACACCAGCTTATATTTAATTTTATACACTAAGAATTAATAACAATTTGTAATACTTAGTAACCTTAATTTTGCATTACCTGGCCTTACTGATCGTTAAAAGAATCACACGTACCCTGGGATAAGAGATAAATAAAATTATATTTAAATTGTATTAAACAGGACCAGTCCATTGTCATATCGATTCAACATTGTACAATCGATATAACGGTCATATAACCGTAAAGAACACTGTTGGAATTTTAAAAGTAATACAAATAAAGAATCCTTCTTGTATGTAATGAGGTTTTATATTATTGTAGAATAGGTATTGTATTTTGATGGGGGAGTAATTTACAGGTAAAGAAGGCGATTAACTATCAGGTGAAACAAGCTAACCTATAAGTGTGGGCCAATTACGAATAACAGCGCTTGCAGTAGACAGCTGATAGAACGTGGGATTGACGAACTAGCGTGTTTCCTTCGCAACTTTTGATTTGATTTAAATAATACGGACTGAATAGGGGTGGAGAGAATTATCAAATTATTAACTAAAGTACATGTAATATAGAATTATCATCGAGTAGACATTTAATAATTGATTAACACCGTGCTTTGGTCTACATAAACGTTGCAATAACAATATAATAAATAAGGTTTTTCTATTAATATTGAGTTGCAGGAGGTCACCTATAAGACTACATAATTAACATTTTCCTTAATAACAGATTGGTTAATTCCATGGGGCTGAATTAACGATAAACCCATAGCTGTACTACACTCGAAAAAGGTAATATTTGTAGTTAGATTACAAATTGGCGCACACCAATGTGCAGCTTCATTAAACCCCGTAAGAACATAATATAATTCAATAAGAAAAAATATTCTCATTTAATTTTTAGATTACAAATTGGCGAACCCAACAGTGGGGCTTTTAAACATCCTCGAATATAATTAAACACCCGTAACGTAACATCATTAAATTGTACTATATCAAATTGACGTCAACAACGTGGGGCTTAAAGTTGATACACGGGAGTCACCTATAAGTAACTACAAAATATCATTTAATTGGTTTTATATCAAATTGGCGCTCAACGAGTGGGCTTTAGTTAAGTAAAAAATTCGACTATTACTTAACTGCAGCAGGCAACTATTAGAGGCACAGGAATGCATACGAGAGGTGTTTCTAAAAGGATTGCGAAGGACCAGGAAACGAAAATGCCCGAACAAGAAAGACGACTAAGTTACGCGGAATGGATGATGGTGCTATTTAAAAAATTCAGCAAGGATATGGAGTATATTAAGAAGAACGCCACCGATCACGAAAGAGCGCAAATGAGTCGCGCGAATGCAATGGGAACACCAAACGACAAAATGACTTTGAGAGACACTTATGATGAAATGTGGGAGTTAGATGCCAGGTGTAATAAAGAAAAGACTATTGGGACAGCCCACGAAAAAGACGATAACAAGGTGGAAAGGATGACTAAAGAAGATTGGGAAAGATGGGACGATAATGAAGAACAAATGAAAAACGAAAGAACAGGAGTATACGCCCAGGTGACAGAACAATATACTCAGGAAGAATATGAACAATGGAGACGAGTAATAAGACAACCTGAAAACCCAATACAAACAGAAAACACAGAATTAAGGGAATGGATAAGGGTGATGTTTGAACTATCCAGAGAAGATATGTGTAACTGGAGGAAAGAACATAATCAAACAGATGAATTTATAGGAATGCCAAATCATAAAAACTTAGAACAATCAAATAAGCAACAAGAAGTAGAAATAGTCAAAGTGAAGCAACAGAAGAAAATATCAAAACAACCAAAGAAAGTGACCTGTCCGGACGTAATGGATTTTATGGCCGAACAATTTAGGAAACAGAGAGAAGATAACCAGAGATACCATGAAAAATTCATGAAAAGAATGGATGAATGTCTCAAGAATATGAATAAAACATTAGACAGCACTTCCGAAGGTATTATAATAAATCCGAAAACAGAAGAGAGTAGCAAGGAAACAGAAATTAGAGAAGACCAAAAGGCGTTGCTATCTGAAAATAAAAATAGAAAGAACAAAGAGAATATCCAAACCAGAAAGAGAATATCACGAAAATAAGGCAAACACGTCAAAGGAAATTAATGAATACACGGGAAGGATTGGAGATGATTAAAGGGGGATTAGTTAAACTGCTTAATATACCAATTGCGGAACCCAGAGAAGTACGGCCATTAAGAAACTCTAAACGAACCACAATTGAATTCCTAGATAGATTAGACGGACCGAAAAAGCCAAAACTAACTGAGGAGCATGGAGGACTTCTGGAGATTATGTATGAACCATTCGAAAGATTAAGAAACGGTACGGAAGAATCAGCTCGAAAAATGATGGTAGACTTCAGCATGAATGAAAGTTTTATAACAACAAAATGGCGGAACTACATGATAGTGAGATATGTCACAAGGACAGAAATAACTCTATACACTAGAGAGACCCGAACAACCAGTATAGAGGAAATAATGGACCACGGTTAAACAGATTCCAAACCGACCAGAAAAAAAGGGGACTGATTTCCGGAAAACCGACCAAGCAACCCATTGGATATAATAGAAGCCCAAAATTCAAAAAACTATGTAAGGACAACTTACTCAAGTTATTTCGAAACAATATAATTTAAAATAAAAAGACTAAACCCCAAAATTCCAAAAAACTGTAAGAACAACTTACTAAATATTTATTCAGGAACAATATGATTTAATAAAAACTATGTAAGTACCACTTACTTAAGAATATTTCGAAACCATTTGATTTAACAAAAAATAAGAACAGATTATTAAATAATATCTATAAAGAAGATTTAAAATGAAATAATAGGAAAAATAATATTTTATGGTAACAAACAGAAGAATAAATAAATAAATAAATAAATAAGAACAATTGATGGTAATGTGCTCAGTTAAGAAAGTCAAATAAGAAGAATAAAGAATAATTTAATGACTCCAATGAAACTGAAGGAGGATGATAAATAATACAACAATAATTAGAATTTCTCGGAATTGAAGATTATATAAGAAGAAATGATACGGAGAAATATGTCACAAGAAGGAAAGTCACAAGGATTTTAAAATAATGCCTATCAATAATGTTATATGCTATTAGTTAATGGAAAAGAAGAAGGAATCAAGAAGAAGAAGAAGAAATATATAATTTAATGCAAACAGCAACAGTATGAAGAATCCCAAAAGTGTTTAGTATTAGTCGCTAATTGACTACTTATAATCTTTTTATTTTAATGTATTGACCGTAGAAATGTTCCGGCCATAATTTTCATGAGCAGGGATGATGTTCCCCTGGTCTCAGAAGGTGTAAGGATGGACAGCGGAGTTATGGACCCAAAAGTGGCCACCCGAACTGAACCACCGCACAGGATAGGGAAAAATGTTAGGGAAATTGAATATTTAAGGGATAATAATTATAAAATAGCTGAAGAGTGATATTAGATTCCAGAATAGATGAAGAAAATAGAAGGAAGATAGCAGTCAGAAGCTTAATTGAGAAAGCGAATTTATAGAAGTAAATAAGAAAATAAGTGTTAAAAGAAGTTTTTTATGATTAGTGTGACCAGTCCTTATCAAGCAAAATGTGGAGTACCACTACCCAGAGAAATAAATAATTGATGAATTTGCCTCCAAGAGAGAGAGAGTTGAGTAGTAAAACAGCAATTACCATTAACCGAATAACAGGTATGTAACCAAACGGAAAAAAAAATATTATGAGTAAAAAGACAACCTGATCAGGGACAAACTATAAGTTTATTTTTACTAAACTACATTGAGCCAAAATAAACTTCTTTCGAAGGGGGAGTGTTATGTAACGTAACAGATTTGAGGTCCCCAACGTTACATAAAAAACTATGTAAATATGGTTTAGAACGATACACAAAGCCTGTAATAATTAAATGCAAGAGGGCCCATCTCACCTGTAGAATGCATTTGAGGTACATAGTAAGGTTAGTAAGTAATTAAAACATCTAAAGTGTACCTAAATCTAAAAAATGTAATGAATAATATGAGATGTAAAACATAAACATTGTGTCTAATGGGAGGAGTTTAATGTGTAGGAATTAATTATAAAATACTATTCAAATGAATATTTAATGTGTTATAAAATGTACTTAGTGTTGTACTGTAGCATGATATAGTGTTTACAGGATATTTATTTTATGTTTTGTGGATAGTAAGAGTGGAGCTGTTGTTTTATAGAAATACTTAGTCAGTGGTACTCCTTTCATTTATGTTAAAATTGTCTTTAGATAATTAAGTACAAGTCAATGTGTTAGGTATTATATTATGTTAAATATGTTTACTGTAATTGATTAATGAAGATGTTTGAAATAATGTTTGTAAACTTGGCCAAGAAGGCAATAAGTGTTAAAAAGTTGGCAAGTAGTTCTTATAGTTATGTTATAAAATAATGAAGGGTTCAATGATGAACTAAAAAATATAATGAATTAAAACCAGGAAATTAAAATTGATGTAAGTGGCCATAAACCAGTGACTATTTGTACAGTAGGTCAGGTAAAGAAAAATTAACTTAAAAACAAAACAATATTATAACAGGTGTAAGAAAACCAATAGGCCTAAATTTAATATTTGTAAAAGGAAATTGATACCTTTTTAATAAGTCCAGTCAGATGAAACTATAGTAAAATATATACGGTTTAATAAGGTAGATTGAGTGAAAGTTTTATGTAATTTGGTATAATTCCAAGCATGGAGTATTTTATTAAAAAAGAGTAGTAATATTTTCTAATTCTGGCTCTAGGATATCAAATATTATCCAATGACAGAAAGTAATGGTTGTTAGGGTAACAAAAATGTAAAGAAGCTTGTTGATTTTCATTATTCAATTGTTAGATGCGAATGCGTTAAGTAAAATTAATACTAATCCAGAAAAGAATTGATAAAAAACCTATATTATTCGATTGTTATATGCTATTGAGTTCAGATCAGTAGACAAATTTAAAAGAAAAGAAATATATTAAAATAAAATGAATTAAAATTAATAAATTAAAGTATCAAAACCAATTCCTTCAAACCGAACTGATGAATAATTCATGAATTAGATTCCGAGAAATATACTTATACACCTCCAAAGGGTAGCGGAATTATTATTTCACTCTTCAAGGTAATTCCATTGGAATTAGTGGTGAACCCAGTTTCCCATTTAACCAGGATACTTATTGACTGAATAAGAAGTCTGAATTAATGGAATTATAGACAAAATATACACAAGAACCTTTGTTACTGGCGACATAAACTTCACTTTCAAAAAGGGAAATTATAACACGACACCAATTCCACCAGGACCGACAAACACAAGGATCGTGGAGAAGAACGAAGAATAGAAGAGTTCCTGTTGCACTCCGGGACATCACCTTTCCAATTTTATTAATCATCTGGACACATTTTCTGGACCAAGTAACCTCAACTGTAAGTCTTCAAGCCTTTGTACACAGACACAGCTATCTTGAGAGTCGCCTCGTACGGTAACACCAGCTTATATTTAATTTTATACACTAAGAATTAATAACAATTTGTAATACTTAGTAACCTTAATTTTGCATTACCTGGCCTTACTAATCGTTAAAAGAATCACACGTACCCTGGGATAAGAGATAAATAAAATTATATTTAAATTGTATTAAACAGGACCAGTCCATTGTCATATCGATTCAACATTGTACAATCGATATAACGGTCATATAACCGTAAAGAACACTGTTGGAATTTTAAAAGTAATACAAATAAAGAATCCTTCTTGTATGTAATGAGGTTTTATATTATTGTAGAATAGGTATTGTATTTTGATGGGGGAGTAATTTACAGGTAAAGAAGGCGATTAACTATCAGGTGAAACAAGCTAACCTATAAGTGTGGGCCAATTACGAATAACAGCGCTTGCAGTAGACAGCTGATAGAACGTGGGATTGACGAACTAGCGTGTTTCCTTCGCAACTTTTGATTTGATTTAAATAATACGGACTGAATAGGGGTGGAGAGAATTATCAAATTATTAACTAAAGTACATGTAATATAGAATTATCATCGAGTAGACATTTAATAATTGATTAACACCGTGCTTTGGTCTACATAAACGTTGCAATAACAATATAATAAATAAGGTTTTTCTATTAATATTGAGTTGCAGGAGGTCACCTATAAGACTACATAATTAACATTTTCCTTAATAACAGATTGGTTAATTCCATGGGGCTGAATTAACGATAAACCCATAGCTGTACTACACTCGAAAAAGGTAATATTTGTAGTTAGATTACAAATTGGCGCACACCAATGTGCAGCTTCATTAAACCCCGTAAGAACATAATATAATTCAATAAGAAAAAATATTCTCATTTAATTTTTAGATTACAAATTGGCGAACCCAACAGTGGGGCTTTTAAACATCCTCGAATATAATTAAACACCCGTAACGTAACATCATTAAATTGTACTATATCAAATTGACGTCAACAACGTGGGGCTTAAAGTTGATACACGGGAGTCACCTATAAGTAACTACAAAATATCATTTAATTGGTTTTATATCAAATTGGCGCTCAACGAGTGGGCTTTAGTTAAGTAAAAAATTCGACTATTACTTAACTGCAGCAGGCAACTATTAGAGGCACAGGAATGCATACGAGAGGTGTTTCTAAAAGGATTGCGAAGGACCAGGAAACGAAAATGCCCGAACAAGAAAGACGACTAAGTTACGCGGAATGGATGATGGTGCTATTTAAAAAATTCAGCAAGGATATGGAGTATATTAAGAAGAACGCCACCGATCACGAAAGAGCGCAAATGAGTCGCGCGAATGCAATGGGAACACCAAACGACAAAATGACTTTGAGAGACACTTATGATGAAATGTGGGAGTTAGATGCCAGGTGTAATAAAGAAAAGACTATTGGGACAGCCCACGAAAAAGACGATAACAAGGTGGAAAGGATGACTAAAGAAGATTGGGAAAGATGGGACGATAATGAAGAACAAATGAAAAACGAAAGAACAGGAGTATACGCCCAGGTGACAGAACAATATACTCAGGAAGAATATGAACAATGGAGACGAGTAATAAGACAACCTGAAAACCCAATACAAACAGAAAACACAGAATTAAGGGAATGGATAAGGGTGATGTTTGAACTATCCAGAGAAGATATGTGTAACTGGAGGAAAGAACATAATCAAACAGATGAATTTATAGGAATGCCAAATCATAAAAACTTAGAACAATCAAATAAGCAACAAGAAGTAGAAATAGTCAAAGTGAAGCAACAGAAGAAAATATCAAAACAACCAAAGAAAGTGACCTGTCCGGACGTAATGGATTTTATGGCCGAACAATTTAGGAAACAGAGAGAAGATAACCAGAGATACCATGAAAAATTCATGAAAAGAATGGATGAATGTCTCAAGAATATGAATAAAACATTAGACAGCACTTCCGAAGGTATTATAATAAATCCGAAAACAGAAGAGAGTAGCAAGGAAACAGAAATTAGAGAAGACCAAAAGGCGTTGCTATCTGAAAATAAAAATAGAAAGAACAAAGAGAATATCCAAACCAGAAAGAGAATATCACGAAAATAAGGCAAACACGTCAAAGGAAATTAATGAATACACGGGAAGGATTGGAGATGATTAAAGGGGGATTAGTTAAACTGCTTAATATACCAATTGCGGAACCCAGAGAAGTACGGCCATTAAGAAACTCTAAACGAACCACAATTGAATTCCTAGATAGATTAGACGGACCGAAAAAGCCAAAACTAACTGAGGAGCATGGAGGACTTCTGGAGATTATGTATGAACCATTCGAAAGATTAAGAAACGGTACGGAAGAATCAGCTCGAAAAATGATGGTAGACTTCAGCATGAATGAAAGTTTTATAACAACAAAATGGCGGAACTACATGATAGTGAGATATGTCACAAGGACAGAAATAACTCTATACACTAGAGAGACCCGAACAACCAGTATAGAGGAAATAATGGACCACGGTTAAACAGATTCCAAACCGACCAGAAAAAAAGGGGACTGATTTCCGGAAAACCGACCAAGCAACCCATTGGATATAATAGAAGCCCAAAATTCAAAAAACTATGTAAGGACAACTTACTCAAGTTATTTCGAAACAATATAATTTAAAATAAAAAGACTAAACCCCAAAATTCCAAAAAACTGTAAGAACAACTTACTAAATATTTATTCAGGAACAATATGATTTAATAAAAACTATGTAAGTACCACTTACTTAAGAATATTTCGAAACCATTTGATTTAACAAAAAATAAGAACAGATTATTAAATAATATCTATAAAGAAGATTTAAAATGAAATAATAGGAAAAATAATATTTTATGGTAACAAACAGAAGAATAAATAAGAACAATTGATGGTAATGTGCTCAGTTAAGAAAGTCAAATAAGAAGAATAATTTAATGACTCCAATGAAACTGAAGGAGGATGATAATTAATACAACAATAATTAGAATTTCTCGGAATTGAAGATTATATAAGAAGAAATGATACGGAGAAATATGTCACAAGAAGGAAAGTCACAAGGATTTTAAAATAATGCCTATCAATAATGTTATATGCTATTAGTTAATGGAAAAGAAGAAGGAATCAAGAAGAAGAAGAAATATATAATTTAATGCAAACAGCAACAGTATGAAGAATCCCAAAAGTGTTTAGTATTAGTCGCTAATTGACTACTTATAATCTTTTTATTTTAATGTATTGACCGTAGAAATGTTCCGGGCATAATTTTCATGAGCAGGGATGATGTTCCCCTGGTCTCAGAAGGTGTAAGGATGGACAGCGGAGTTATGGACCCAAAAGTGGCCACCCGAACTGAACCACCGCACAGGATAGGGAAAAATGTTAGGGAAATTGAATATTTAAGGGATAATAATTATAAAATAGCTGAAGAGTGATATTAGATTCCAGAATAGATGAAGAAAATAGAAGGAAGATAGCAGTCAGAAGCTTAATTGAGAAAGCGAATTTATAGAAGTAAATAAGAAAATAAGTGTTAAAAGAAGTTTTTTATGATTAGTGTGACCAGTCCTTATCAAGCAAAATGTGGAGTACCACTACCCAGAGAAATAAATAATTGATGAATTTGCCTCCAAGAGAGAGAGAGTTGAGTAGTAAAACAGCAATTACCATTAACCGAATAACAGGTATGTAACCAAACGGAAAAAAAAATATTATGAGTAAAAAGACAACGTGATCAGGGACAAACTATAAGTTTATTTTTACTAAACTACATTGAGCCAAAATAAACTTCTTTCGAAGGGGGAGTGTTATGTAACGTAACAGATTTGAGGTCCCCAACGTTACATAAAAAACTATGTAAATATGGTTTAGAACGATACACAAAGCCTGTAATAATTAAATGCAAGAGGGCCCATCTCACCTGTAGAATGCATTTGAGGTACATAGTAAGGTTACTAAGTAATTAAAACATCTAAAGTGTACCTAAATCTAAAAAATGTAATGAATAATATGAGATGTAAAACATAAACATTGTGTCTAATGGGAGGAGTTTAATGTGTAGGAATTAATTATAAAATACTATTCAAATGAATATTTAATGTGTTATAAAATGTACTTAGTGTTGTACTGTAGCATGATATAGTGTTTACAGGATATTTATTTTATGTTTTGTGGATAGTAAGAGTGGAGCTGTTGTTTTATAGAAATACTTAGTCAGTGGTACTCCTTTCATTTATGTTAAAATTGTCTTTAGATAATTAAGTACAAGTCAATGTGTTAGGTATTATATTATGTTAAATATGTTTACTGTAATTGATTAATGAAGATGTTTGAAATAATGTTTGTAAACTTGGCCAAGAAGGCAATAAGTGTTAAAAAGTTGGCAAGTAGTTCTTATAGTTATGTTATAAAATAATGAAGGGTTCAATGATGAACTAAAAAATATAATGAATTAAAACCAGGAAATTAAAATTGATGTAAGTGGCCATAAACCAGTGACTATTTGTACAGTAGGTCAGGTAAAGAAAAATTAACTTAAAAACAAAACAATATTATAACAGGTGTAAGAAAACCAATAGGCCTAAATTTAATATTTGTAAAAGGAAATTAATACCTTTTTAATAAGTCCAGTCAGATGAAACTATAGTAAAATACATACGGTTTAATAAGGTAGATTGAGTGAAAATTTTATGTAATTTGGTATAATTCCAAGCATGGAGTATTTTATTAAAAAAGAGTAGTAATATTTTCTAATTCTGGCTCTAGGATATCAAATATTATCCAATGACAGAAACTAATGGTTGTTCAGGTAACAAAAATGTAAAGAAGCTTGTTGATTTTCATTATTCAATTGTTAGATGTGAATGGGTTAAGTAAAATTAATACTAATCCAGAAAAGAATTTATAAAAAACCTATATTATTCGATTGTTATATGCTATTGAGTTCAGATCAGTAGACAAATTTAAAAGAAAAGAAATATATTAAAATAAAATGAATTAAAATTAATAAATTAAAGTATCAAAACCAATTCCTTCAAACCGAACTGATGAATAATTCATGAATTAGATTCCGAGAAATATACTTATACACCTCCAAAGGGTAGCGGAATTATTATTTCACTCTTCAAGGTAATTCCATTGGAATTAGTGGTGAACCCAGTTTCCCATTTAACCAGGATACTTATTGACTGATTAAGAAGTCTGAATTAATGGAATTATAGACAAAATATACACAAGAACCTTTGTTACTGGCGACATAAACCTCACTTTCAAAAAGGGAAATTATAACACGACACCAATTCCACCAGGACCGACAAACACAAGGATCGTGGAGAAGAACGAAGAATAGGAGAGTTCCTTTTGCACTCCGGGACATCACCTTTCCAATTTTATTAATCATCTGGACACATTTTCTGGACCAAGTAACCTCAACTGTAAGTCTTCAAGCCTTTGTACACAGACACAGCTATCTTGAGAGTCGCCTCGTACGGTAACACCAGCTTATATTTATTTTTATACACTAAGAATTAATAACAATTTGTAATACTTAGTAACCTTAATTTTGCATTACCTGGCCTTACTAATCGTTAAAAGAATCACACGTACCCTGGGATAAGAGATAAATAAAATTATATTTAAATTGTATTAAACAGGACCAGTCCATTGTCATATCGATTCAACATTGTACAATCGATATAACGGTCATATAACCGTAAAGAACACTGTTGGAATTTTAAAAGTAATACAAATAAAGAATCCTTCTTGTATGTAATGAGGTTTTATATTATTGTAGAATAGGTATTGTATTTTGATGGGGGAGTAATTTACAGGTAAAGAAGGCGATTAACTATCAGGTGAAACAAGCTAACCTATAAGTGTGGGCCAATTACGAATAACAGCGCTTGCAGTAGACAGCTGATAGAACGTGGGATTGACGAACTAGCGTGTTTCCTTCGCAACTTTTGATTTGATTTAAATAATACGGACTGAATAGGGGTGGAGAGAATTATCAAATTATTAACTAAAGTACATGTAATATAGAATTATCATCAAGTAGACATTTAATAATTGATTAACACTGTGCTTTGGTCTACATAAACATTGCAATAACAATATAATAAATAAGGTTTTTCTATTAATATTGAGTTGCAGGAGGTCACCTATAAGACTACATAATTAACATTTTCCTTAATAACAGATTGGTTAATTCCATGGGGCTGAATTAACGATAAACCGATAGCTGTATTACACTCGAAAAAGGTAATATTTGTAGTTAGATTACAAATTGGCGCATACCAACGTGCAGCTTCATTAAACCCCGTAAGAACATAATATAATTCAATAAGAAAAAATATTCTCATTTAATTTTTAGATTACAAATTGGCGAACCCAACAGTGGGGCTTTTAAACATCCTCGAATATAATTAAACATCCGTAACGTAACATCATTAAATTGTACTATATCAAATTGACGTCAACAACGTGGGGCTTAAAGTTGATACACGGGAGTCACCTATAAGTAACTACAAAATATCATTTAATTGGTTTTATATCAGTATGGATGGTACAAATTTCCCTTGTTTTGCCGACAACGACGCAGTTTCGACACAACAGAATCATTCCAAGGTCAAAGGTGGACGTGCGGATAAGAACACTTAAAATGGTTACATAAGTTAATACAGGCTCTAAATACATTTGTTTCATTGGTCAACAATGCCAGACGTCATTAACAAAAGGAATGACGTGCATAAAATACGCATTAAACCAGGGTGTTTCCTTGACTAAAGACAAAGAATAATGACGTACGCACACACACACATACGTAAAAAGTGAGTAGTGCATCACCCCACCCCAGTCTTCACAACACCGCATCCGCGGTAACACGTTACAGAAATTCGCCGGCAAGCAATCCCGGCCTAGTGAGCTTAAAACATTCAAAAATGTAATTTATAAATACAAATCAGTGAAAATGAATTAATATCAGTGCACAATAATTTTCTAAAGTTAGAAATTAGAGTCAGTATAATAACAGTCAGTAAAAGGTAACCAAGGAACCTTTGTTGAAACATCATGTGAGACCATCTACCAACATCATGTGAGACCATCTACCAGAACTTCCAGTCTACAGTCAGGAAAGTGTAAAACCTTCATATAATTTTAAAGAGCTCAAAGAATTAACCATCCAATACATTCATAAATAAAATGTATTAAATATATTCAGAATGAGTGAGTGTGAGAAAGGAAAGAGTAAATGGTAAACTGTCGACAGCCAAGCTGAGGCGTTGGTTTGCATATAGTCTCCATGTAAATATAAATAGAGTCATTTTTAGTAGAAAGGCAGCTGCGAATTAACAGAGAAAGGGGTAATTTGATCAAAAATATAATATAGTTGTATGTCATAAGTAATAAAGAAATGTAAGTAACGGCCACCATTTTGTTTTGGTCGTTAAAAGACGCCATTGTCTAATAAATAAAAAATCCGGTGTAAATGGGAAAATAATAAATCGAAGTTGATTTTCAATGTCTAGAGATGTTAGCATTTTTATTTCAAGGCCCGTCTCAGTCGACATTCATGCCGAATTCGAAACCCTGGACCCACAATAAACAAATAAGATCAGATCAACAGGTATCACATAGTTATGGTAAGTACGATAATAATGGTGTGGTTGACATACCTGAACAAAGTTAATAAATATAAACTTACTAAATGTGTATGATAATAAATGACGTTCAGAAAAGTGAATTATTAATATGTATAGAGTTACAAATTGTCAATTTAGGTAACTCTCGTTTTCACTGATTTTCAACTTTGTACGCCATTACAATTCGTTATACGGTTTTTTAACGCGATCGAGCATCAACCGTTCACGTTGAATGTTAATAATGAACTGTTTTTTACTTCCTTCGTCTTAGGAAATATCTTGCCAAGTTAATATTGGAAAAGTATTGTTTAAATAATTATCACTTCCTATTCATGTAATTATAATATACATTATATATAGAATATTTTTAGTTTATTGATTGCTTTCATGAACTATTAACCACATAATTGGTTTATTTATCTCATTCTGTTTAATCTGATATGTCATAGTCCATATTTATTGAGATTTTTGTTAAAATTGCCATATTTCCGTCTTTTTGGAAATCTAGGCCCAAAAATCTGTTTCCTGTTCTTGTACACAATTACTGCCATTTTAGGTGTTATAAATATAATTATAATAAATTTCAGATGGTCACAAATCTTTCTCATTCCTTATAAATTTAACATCTGAACTATCTTTTAGTGATAATTCATTAATTTACTATTTCTCCTTTAGTTATTACCTTTCGAAAATTTTTAATAATTTAAGACATCTTTCTATATTACTCTTTTAAAGCATAGGATCAGTTACAGTAGTTGGTTATCGATCCACCTTACATAAATCTTATTAGTTTACATGGTTCATTGGTTAATTAACTAGTTTATATTAATTTTTGGGAATTCATTATTTGGCCTAGAAGTTAGTATTTTACATATATGGTTTTTACAAATAAAGTTATTTTTACACCTCCTCTGACTTTTAAAAGTTAACATAACATTAAATAAAATTGCTTACATAACTATTGATACCTGTAGCATATAATTCATGCTACTAATACAAAAAGTAATATTTAACATTAACTAGCAGTCTTCAAAGTTAGACATGTTTGTTGGAACTATTTTTAACATACATTTTAAACAATTTATAAACTGATGCAGCATCCATACATAAACATTTTAATCTGTATGCATACTGTTATGTAACTAAAACATCTTACACTAAATATTAATCTTATTCTATTAGAACTCTTTAAAAAGTGGAGTTCCTAGGCTCTAAACATAATTAGCCATTTAAATTTCTTAATTTTATTTAAACTGAAGTTACTTTCAGTTCTTTCTGTTTATTTTGTACCTTATAATATTTAATCCCCTTTTACAGTAAACATTCCCCCACATACTTTCTTTATTATTGGCATTACTATGAATGTTTTGAGATAAAAAAGTGACCTTTTTTATGAAACATTAGAAATATTTTTCATTTCAATATTTCATCACTTGTTAATTATAAAATATAAAAGTTATTTAATAGAACCTTGTTTAAGCAATAGTTACACATTAACTTGAAGTTTATTATATTTAAAACCACTTCCACTGGTACACATTCACTGTTGGTTCTGACTTATACTTGAGTTTTATTATATTCTCAGACCAGACCTTTAGTCATAATGGACTGTGAAGATTTGTTTATTTTACCATACAATAACTTTAGTTGGTGCACTTCTTATCATACTACTAAATACTTTTGTCTATAATTAAGTTACAATTTTATGAGGTTTTGGGGTGTTATACTTTCTTTTGGTGGTATTAACATTTGGTTTGGGGTTCATGGTCGTTAATAATAGGTTTATTACTAGGTATTTATTGTGGTTCTTTCATCCTATATCTTCTTAATACCTATAGGATGAAATAATTATATCTTCGGTATACCTAAGATCCATAAACCAGGTATACCGATAAGACCTCTCGTTAATTACACAACAGCCCCGGGTTATAAATTATCCAAGAAATTGGCCCAACTAATAAAAAATAACATAACCATAGACAACAATCATTCTATAAAAAATAGCATTGAATTAATAAAACTAACTAAAGACCTTAACATTAATAGTCAGCATGTAGCGGGTCAATTTTTGGGTATTTTTATTTTAACGGTTTGGGGCATTTATATATTTGTATTCATTTCGTTTTCGGTCGGGAGCCTTATAAAAATAATGTAAAACTGTATTATTGTGCAACGTATTTGTCCGTATAACAGACCAGTGTTGAGAAACAGAACAGTTGGAAACAAAGCAATAAGACGCAAATTCAGTGGTGTAATGCGGCAGAGGAATTCGCACCTCCACCAAAATTCTAAGAACTCTGTACATGTGTTTCGACGCCCGTATGCAACTCAGCCGGGTGGGGTTCGGCAATGACGCCGTGAGAGACACAAAGTTGAGGCAAACATGGCGCTGGGACGAAAAGTTTGTAGCTCCAAGTGATCGGCTACCGGAAAACAGCGTTAAACTCCGCCTACTGTTGGTGACATCACCAGAGCCAACACCAATATTAAGCTCTGGTCACACACATATATCAGCTCCATTCCATATATAAAATGGTTACCCAACAGCAAATGAGCAATGAACGACGACGCAAAGCGGGCGGCAGTGACCAACAGCTTCCCTCCAAAGAAAGCAAGCTGTACCTGTTACGTTCTCGGTGACGACACAGTCGACATTAAGCAGAGATGCTAAGCGGTCTACAGAAAACAGCGTACCGCTACAGACTTCTAAAGTTTCGGTTTGGGCCCGGTTGGTCGAGTTTTCGTAAATGTATTTAACTCAATAAGACCGACCGGGACCCCAGAAGGTAATAAATATATCGGAGTGAGTAATACGGACAGTGATGTGGAGAGATTAAAGTGATAAAACAAATATTGAAGTTACGGGACCAACCGCGTGTTCGGCCGGCTTCGTGTTCGTGGACGGTCATCGCGGATAACAATCGGAATGTTTAAAATTGAATAAATAAAGGGGAAGGTATAAAAAAAAAGGTATGGAAGTGTGCGTGGGCAAAATGGGCTGCCTTAGTTGTAAGTATAGTTTAAGGTAATTAAAATTTGATTGTGTAGCATTCTCATTCTGGTAATTATAACAATTAATCATAACTAATTCTTTTGTACTCATAGCAGTGAAAATCGACTTAATTCAGTAAAGTGATTTAGTTTACTTTGAAAATGTGTTAGTCTAAGTTATTTCGTCATTGCCACTTCCTCATTTCTGTGGAAAAAATTCGTCTAACGAAATCGGGGGTTTTCTGAAATTTTATTACAGTCAGATCGCGGGATTTTTTATAAGGGCAAGAGTATATAAGTTTTCGATATTTTACCTTTTAGAAAAATATCGTGGCGACCTTGGGCAGATTTCAAAAGATAAGTTTTACGGGGACCATGACGGTAAGTGAAATTCTGGCAGCGGTAAGTATTATTTTATGAAGAGTGGAATGTATTAATTATCAGGGTAAAAAGTGAGTAACTTCACAGCGACGCCCCTGCCAGGATGTTCGTATATAAATTTTATAGGAACTAGACCTATTTTAATACACAGAAAATAGGATGTGGTAATGACGAATTTATAAAAACGATTTATCGTATATAATTACGCACGTAGGTTAGGTTTGTATCATTGCGATTTACAGAGATAAAGTAAAAAATTACAAAAATGGAAAATAATCAATTTGAGAATAGCGATGTAATGAGATATTTGTGTGGCATGAATGCAATGTTGTGTGTTAAATTCGATGAGCAGAAGGTTAAATTCCATGAGTTGAAAAGCGAAATACATGAACAGACAATAAAGTGCGAAAGCAATTTCAGTGAGTTAAAAAACCATATTAGTGAGATCAATCAATGTTTTGAAAATAATAACGAAATAATAAAAAATAATTTGAATAAATTAGAACAGAGTGTGGAGAGAATGGAAGTAGTTGTGATGAATACAGAGAAAAATAAAACCAATGAAAATTGTAATGACAAATACAAAAATGTAGTACCAGATAAAGAGTTAACAAATAATAACAATGTTGAAAATAATGAATGTAATATTGAGAATAATAATGTGTTTGAAGAGTTAGTATCAGAGACGGATACAGTAAAAATAAATAATGAGAGTACTAATGAAAGTGTAGAATGCAGTGATTATGAGATGTTAATGTGTGTCAGTGAGTTAGAGAGAGAGAGAAAAAATAATGTTGTAGTAGAGTGGGGACAGAGGGGAAATTTTCCTTTTATTATCTATGATGAGTTAATGTGGTCACAAGAGTTTTTGAAGGGCAAGGGTCCCGTGTTAGTAGAAGATTTGAGTTTATTTTATTTGTATAAGTTTATACCCTCTGTGTGGAATGATTTTATAAGTATGAGATGGTGTTATGATGAGAGAGAATTAGAAGTATATAATTTAAAGAGAGATTATGATGAGTTGAAAGAAATATTAGAAGTGTATTTAAACAAGAATAATTTAATTGATGAAAAAGTAACTAACCCGATATTGGAAATATTTACTGACGGAGATTTAACAGAAATACTTAACTTAGACTTGGTGAATGAGTATTATGGTATAACGGATAAATTGAAATTGTTTGGTTATGACACACGAGACAACAATATGTATGTCAATATAATTGAAAAGTGTTATTTAGAACCAAGGTTGACCTTTGACGATGGAGGCTAAACTATAAACAATCAATGGACAATTTTATATATATTGTTTTATGGCTTTGTGACCTCGCAACCTTTGAACACTGAAGTGTGATATGACTAAATAAATAAGGATGCAGATTTGTAAATAAATGTTTAATAAGTTTATTTGTGTGTATGGTAGAATGTTAAGTAAACAATATGTGTGTAGATGATTGTTGTAATACTAATATTAATATTTGCAATCTAAACAAATAACCGAATTAATTTTGAAAACTAATTGGCTAATTGTAAATGTTTAATTAATTTAATTAAAATAATTTGAAATGTTTTAAATATTTTGATTAATTCAAAGATTATATTATTGAATTTTCTGATGAATTTAAGTGGTTTAACGAGAAGTGAAGTTGGTAATTAAATGATGAATTGTTGATTTGAAATAACTTTTGTTAAATGTTTCAGAGGTTACTTGGAGTAGTGGTGTATGGTGTATATAGTTGTGTATGTCAGTATATGAATTATGGACTGTAAGTATAAACTTTTATGATACAAGTCAAATATAACAAAATGTACACAAATGTTTAACTTAAGGGAACGAATTTTAACTTCAACAATGACAATAACTTGAGATAATATGAAATAGTGTGTGTGGCTGGGAGGTGACGCAAAGGAGTCACGAATTTAAATTTTATGACATAAAAGTTTTTGCTTATTCAAAGTTTAATCCAATCAAAAATGCTTGTGCTCTGTCCACATAATTATATGCTCAGACTAGTAATATAAGGTGTGCATACTATAATTTTAAAGGTATCATTTTATTGTTGTGTGATAGATATAGTTGTTGATAAAATGTATTTTCATTATGTGTGTATTTTTTTTTTAAGCCAATAATTAGCCGCCTGGCAGGCAATCAACATAATAGGAGTAAGTGTTGATAATGTATTACATGTAATTGTTCAATTTTGAATGGTATTCATGGTGTTTTAATTATGTCAGGAGATCAGCTGATCAGCAATGATGTCACTGGTAGGTTAGTTATAAAGGTTACAAGTTATTAATGTTCAATGCTATGTTTAATGTACTACAGATATTTTGAAGTAAAGACAAAAAGGAATATGAGAAATAAGATAACAATAATTTATGCAAATTAATAAAAGATAACTCATGGGTGATAAATGTTTTATGGGACACGTAGACCTGTCCAAATTGAATTAAAAGTTGAATGTGAAATGATAGAGATGAATATGATGTAATGTTGTTTTTGAGTTGATGTGATGTAACAGAGTTGGTGAAGTATTAATGTTGACACAGTGGTAATGGAGACTTTATGTAGATTTTGAGTGATATATTGTGGTTTTTATAGTTAATGAGGTTATTTTGTGTATTTGTAGTAATGTAATGAGATTGAGAATTTTGGGGATGGCAATTTTGTATTAGGGGGTAGTGTAATGTAGGAGTCCGCAACAAGGGTTGGGACGGGATAAGGATAGATTTTAGTGGGGAAGGGGCCGCCTTAGGTAGAATCCGGGCCGCCAAATAAGGGAATTGAGTTTTTTGGGTAGGGGAAACACGTATCCTATATACAAAGGGTTAGAGAGTATTTTATATGTAGAGAAGGTGGCGTTTTGTGTTAAATGGTAAGTTGGGGTTTAGAGCGTTTTGGGATAGATATTTTGGTAGAGATGGGTGTCATGATAATTGAAGTTGATTAATATTAGAGTCAGAGGGAGAAAGTTCATATATGTATACAGATCTAATTCAGTAAATGAGAATAAATAATTTACATCACCCACAGTAAAGTATAGCGAGATTGTTAAATGAAGAGTAAGATTGTTGAATAAAAAGAGAAATTTATGATAAAGAATATAAAATTTTTATTTTTTTTGCCAGTGACAAAATTTTGATAGAATTGAGAATAATGTAATGTCCAGAATTGTTTACATAATTTAAATGTCAACTTGATTATTATATTGAAATTTTGTTTGTTTTAAATATTTTGTTAGTATGTTTGTATGTCAAAGTTAGGATATTACAGATGTTCAATGTGTTTTCAGAACTTATATATAACATATGTAGGTCAAGGATCTTGGACTTGACCTAGTTACGATCAGCTGATGAGGTCATACACCTACTAAGCTTGTATAGTAGGAATCCAATTTTAATGTGTTTGTTTGATTAATTCAAACCAATATTTGAATAATTTTAATAAATATGTTGTTTAATAAATAAATTTAATAAAATTTTTTAATGAATAAATTTAAATTTTTTTGAATTTTAAAATTTTGAAAATTTTTAATTTTTTTGAAAAAAAAAAAAAAAAAAAAAAACTTGATTTTTCGCCTGCCAGCGAATGACTATTTTAGATAATGATTTTTTTTATGTGTGCATTAACCATGTTTCTTTTATTGTATTGCATTATATTGGTAGACTATAAGTGGTTCTCCTGTTAGAGTAAGGATGGGTTTATATTAGTAGAAATGTCTAAGTGTCATGTAAAAAAAAAAAAAAAAAAAAAAAAAAAAAGGGAAGAAAGAGGAAGAGAATTTTTTGATAAAAGATGATTTTTTTTTGACTTTGGAATTTTTTTAAAATTTTTGATAAATTTTAAAAGAAAGTTTTATTTTTTTTATGTGTTATGGTAGCCTGTAACGTGAGTGTGTGTGCGCCCAGTATTTGCTAAAGGCAGCCCAGCTTGCAAAAAGGGGAACCATATCGGCGGAGGAGCTGGGATAATTTTAGCCAGGGATTGAGGATTTTTGGGGGTAGCATGTTAGAAGGCGAGGCGTGCTGTGGTGCGAGTCTGTTCGATTTCTCGGTGTTGGGATCTCTTACGGAGAAGTCCAGTGATCTCGTTCAGATGAGTCCATGGTCGCTGAACCAGGGGGGTCGTGTACCCATGAGATTAAGAACCAGGGGGTTGTTGGCACCAGTTCCTCACCGGTCCTCTTCGGGGTTATCGATGAGATTTCTTCTGTCGTGAACAGTAGAATTCTCATCGAGGGGGTATTGTAGCGGGTCAATTTTTGGGTATTTTTATTTTAACGGTTTGGGGCATTTATATATTTGTATTCATTTCGTTTTCGGTCGGGAGCCTTATAAAAATAATGTAAAACTGTATTATTGTGCAACGTATTTGTCCGTATAACAGACCAGTGTTGAGAAACAGAACAGTTGGAAACAAAGCAATAAGACGCAAATTCAGTGGTGTAATGCGGCAGAGGAATTCGCACCTCCACCAAAATTCTAAGAACTCTGTACATGTGTTTCGACGCCCGTATGCAACTCAGCCGGGCGGGGTTCGGCAATGACGCCGTGAGAGACACAAAGTTGAGGCAAACATGGCGCTGGGACGAAAAGTTTGTAGCTCCAAGTGATCGGCTACCGGAAAACAGCGTTAAACTCCGTCTACTGTTGGTGACATCACCAGAGCCAACACCAATATTAAGCTCTGGTCACACACATATATCAGCTCCATTCCATATATAAAATGGTTACCCAACAGCAAATGAGCAATGAACGACGACGCAAAGCGGGCGGCAGTGACCAACAGCTTCCCTCCAAAGAAAGCAAGCTGTACCTGTTACGTTCTCGGTGACGACACAGTCGACATTAAGCAGAGACGCTAAGCGGTCTACAGAAAACAGCGTACCGCTACAGACTTCTAAAGTTTCGGTTTGGGCCCGGTTGGTCGAGTTTTCGTAAATGTATTTAACTCAATAAGACCGACCGGGACCCCAGAAGGTAATAAATATATCGGAGTGAGTAATACGGACAGTGATGTGGAGAGATTAAAGTGATAAAACAAATATTGAAGTTACGGGACCAACCGCGTGTTCGGCCGGCTTCGTGTTCGTGGACGGTCATCGCGGATGACAATCGGAATGTTTAAAATTGAATAAATAAAGGGGAAGGTATAAAAAAAAAGGTATGGAAGTGTGCGTGGGCAAAATGGGCTGCCTTAGTTGTAAGTATAGTTTAAGGTAATTAAAATTTGATTGTGTAGCATTCTCATTCTGGTAATTATAACAATTAATCATAACTAATTCTTTTGTACTCATAGCAGTGAAAATCGACTTAATTCAGTAAAGTGATTTAGTTTACTTTGAAAATGTGTTAGTCTAAGTTATTTCGTCATTGCCACTTCCTCATTTCTGTGGAAAAAATTCGTCTAACGAAATCGGGGGTTTTCTGAAATTTTATTACAGTCAGATCGCGGGATTTTTTATAAGGGCAAGAGTATATAAGTTTTCGATATTTTACCTTTTAGAAAAATATCGTGGCGACCTTGGGCAGCTTTCAAAAGATAAGTTTTACGGGGACCATGACGGTAAGTGAAATTCTGGCAGCGGTACGTATTATTTTATGAAGAGTGGAATGTATTAATTATCAGGGTAAAAAGTGAGTAACATCACAAGCATAAGTTAATCTCCTTTGACATAGTAAACCTCTATACAAGCGTCCCAGTACAGACAACCTTGGACATTCTAAAAGATAATTTAATAAGAACAGGAAAGTTAAATCTACAAGAAGTAACAGAATTGTTACTTTTACTAGACGTAATATTAAAACAAAATTATTTCACATTCAATAACACAATTTTTATTCAAGAGGAGGGTCTTGCAATGGGTTCACCCTTATCCGGTTTGTTGGCTGACATTTTCCTGAATAACTTCGAAAATACATATTTGCTATCACCACATAATAAATGGCAACGTAACATTACATTTTATAAACGATATGTAGATGACACATTTGTTATCTTCGACGGGACAACGAGACAGGCAAACATGCTGTTACACTACATGAATAACATCGCCAAAAACATACAGTTCACACTCGAAATAGTCAAACAACGCAATAAATTTTTTGGATTTAACTTTTATGAAACACAATAATAAATTTCAATACAGGATACACAGAAAACCCACCACAACTGATGATGTCATACATGCCGATTCGTTCCACCCGCACTCACAAAAAATGGCCGCGTTCAACAGTCTGATACACAGACTATACAGTGTACCTTTAGATCCAACAAACCACAAGGAAGAAATAGATATAATTAAACACATTGCAATTGCAAACGGTTACCGCAGCTCATTAGTTGAACACTTGATGCTTAGACACAAACGCAGAATTGACAACCCTCACCGTGTCACGATGGACGTAATATATAGGGCGGTTGATTATACTAATAACTTCTCAATGCTCATTAGAAACACATTTAAAAAACATAACATCCATATCACATTTAGAACAAATAACAATATCCAAAAAATGTTAAATAACGCCACACGAACATCAATTGAAAAAAGAACGGGCGTATAGAAGATGATATGTGATGACTGCGACATGCGTTACATTAATATAATTAAATTACCTTATTCGGTCCACCTTAGTGACACTAGCTGCTGTCGTTTAATGACGCGTTTCGGGATTAAAATCCCATCTTCAGATACACATAGTCAAAACATAAAAGTATACCACAATTTGTGGTTTGTCATAATTTAAAATATGTAAAATCTTTTAAATAAAATATATACAAACAAAAACGTAACAATTGAATCGCTCGGAGCGCTCGCATGCATGCACGCTGTACTACGACTTCCTCACGACTGGCTATACTTATCATTCAACCGTATAGCAGTGTCAAACAGGTTATTAGAACCGAAGTTCATTTGATCATTTAGTATGTTATTTTTGGTCATTGCGTTTTTTGTAGCTTTGTATATTTTGAATTCCTCTAGACTATCCATTAATTTACCCTTCTTGCAAGTATGCAACGCCACGAAATTGTTTTCGAAACTAGTATAACTATGATCTTTTTCTATTAAATGTTGTGCAAAACTGGAATTATTATTTTTTGTTTTTGGAATGTGCTCTAAAAATGTTGTATAAAAATCTCTGCCGGATTGGCCGATGTAGAATGCTGCACAATTATCGCATTTAATTTTATAGACTCCTGATTTATTTTTTAAAGGAATATTTATTTTAGTTTTGAAAAAATTTTTTAAATTATTACAGGTTTTGAATGAAATAGTATATCCTTTACTTTTAAAAACAGATTTTAAAATATTTGGCATCAAACCAGTATAATTAGCTGAAATGAATTTTTTATGTTTTTTATTATGTTGGTTAATAATATTGGTATTTTTATTTTCTAAACGTTTTTTATGTTTCATTATCATTTTATCAATTATTACTGGCCTGTAACCATTATTTAGAGCTATTTGTTTTATAATATTTAATTCTCGATCATAGTCTTCGTTATTAAGCGGAACACAAAGTAATCTGTCAATAAAGCTGTTAAATGCAGCCATTTTTTGGGCTGGAGGATGAAATAACTCAGCATGTATAACCATATCTTATTTGTAGGTATGGAATTTCATTAATTTATTAAATTCGTTCCAGTTCGCGGCGCCATTGTGCTATCATTTATTAACCACACAATAAAATACAAAACAGAACTGATTAAACTTCCACTTACCGTCAATCGGTATTCTCGGGTCCAGGGTTGCGTCATACGAACGTTAGGATACAGGCGTAATTTTTAAGGTTGTGTGAATGATTTACACAACACATTTTTTATGAAGAGAATTCATGATCTTTTAATGTTTTAAAGGTTTAATGAGTTTTAACAAATTTTACTCATGCTTTCGCATATTAAACAACATTGAAATGGTTTCTTCTTCTCGTTATACTTTACAGTTATGCAATTTCTATTCTATCCTAGTCTACTAGCTTACCTTATTATAAGTCATACTTAAACACAGACAGAGCCCAGCCTGCAATTTTTCACACTCACACATACATGAAATTTAATTTTAAAAACCCCAAATCATTTTAAAAATTTGTCGTAACCTTCACCGCCGGCAACGTGGTTTCCGCGCGCACTCGTTATTACTTTTCTGGATTTATTTTTTGTTGTCCGGAAGTTATAGTTAGGTTCTCCACTTTTTAACTCGACCGCAGTCATATAATTTTTTCTCTTATTTCACTTTTTACTGGTAAAATATGTAGTTTTGTAAAGAGCCTAACTTGGCTCGGTCCGGCGCCGGAGCGATCAGTTAACAAAACTGGGAGGCAAAAAGTCGCAGGTGAAGCTAACATGATCTCATACTTTTGGTGGAAATCACTGCCTTGTGTTTCGTCGCAGGAGTTTCGTCCCATGCAATTCATGTAGTTGTTGGGGTGACGACAGTATACGATCTCAGTGAGGCACTGGCTAACGTCACGAGATGGGCGGTGACTTAACCACATTTCCTTCAGCACGGATTGTAGGCCTCGCAAAACTTCGTCTCTGCGCCATTTTCGATAGCGTCGGTTGATCTGCTTGCGTCCCCGCCCGCGCGTATTGTTGAGTAAGGCGTACAGGCGCATGGTCACATTCAAACAAAGTTCTTGGAAATCTGATGTGGTGCAAATTCCTTGACTGATTTCGCAACGTGATATTGCGTTGCTGCCTCGTTACAAACTGTTTTATTCACCACGTCTGTCACAATGGAATAAAATTTTACACAATACTTTTTATAAAACCCCACAAAATGAAACAAATAAAAATACCCACATTTTTGGACCGTTACAAAGTGAAGTATTGAACAGCAGAGGAAGTAGCATACAGTGCCTCTCTGAACTGCACCAGCTCATGTGTTAGGGAATGATAGGGAATAAATATCCCAATAATAAAATACTAAGAAGAAAAATGAAAATAAAATAATGAATATGAAACTCAGATGACTATTACTATCAAGGAAGATCAAATACGAATGAGAAAAATGTAAGCTCAAATATATATAAGAAAAATTTAGAAATGGAAGGAAGTCAAGAATATTATAAAACTATAATAATTATCATAAGCAATTATTTCAGACAAACCAAGAATAGTCTGAAAAAGTCACTTCTGGAGGAGGGCAATCTGTAGCATGACAGATAATCCACTAAAAATTAATTCCATTAAGATGTAACGGGCCTATTTTTGGGGTAATAAAGCAATTTGTATTTTTTTATAAAACAAATAACATTTTCGATGATAGGGACAAAACTTAGGTAAATTTATTGGTGGCGACGAAAGCGACGGTGGCAGCACTGCTTGGGACGTTAGATACAAAATTATTCAATAATATTTTGTAAACAAGTGAAAACAACCGACAAACTGTGCCAAGGGCAGTTTCAAGGACATACACAACGGTAAACACATTATGTAACAGCATAAACAATTATGTAACCACATCAGACCATCTGACGTCAGTATATACGCCAGAGACGAACCCTGTTGTGGAATGCGGTTATATAACAAAAACAGTCTGCTGGCGGAGTGATACAAACTCTAAAACAATAAGAATTGGACATATAACTACGGAGACGTCATAAAATAGTACCGTTGGCTGAGTCCCAGTCTAACTCCATCACCACTCGCGAGTGGTACCTACATAAAAGTTTCAGAACGTATTTTGCGGGCCCGCAACCAATAAAATGTGAAAATATATAATTAAACAATTCACAGTTCATACCGGTATTACAGTTGAAATCAAAATGTGAAATCAGTAGAAAATCAACTCAATAGAATCAGTGAAAACCGCTAATTAGGTTGTGCGAGTAACCGCTAACATGTAACGAGTACATCTTCAGGACTCAATAAACAGGTAAGTAACCAGGATGAAACACCACTTTAACTGAAAATTCAAAATTCAACCTTTTAATAGCTGGAAATAAAATGAGATCTCTAAAGTAACTCGGTGTGTGTGTGTGCGTGAGTATGTGAGAATATATATATTTAAACAAAGAAGGCTGGTTTGTGTTTAACATAAAAATTATTTCTAGTTAATATCTTGATTCTTTTATTTCTTATAATATTTCTTTTATATTTACTAAAGGTTTTTATATTAAAGGTTTATACTATATGTGAGTTTTTTAGAACTGAGAATCTCTAATTGTTAATAAACTTTAAATCATGGGAAACCATATAAAGTTTTCTTTATTTTGAACAACCAATTCTGATCTCCTGTTCGCCGAAAAGAACCCGAGAAAATGGTAAACACCTATATTGGTACAATAATTAATTTCTTGCAGTACGCAAGATGGCGCCCGAAGAATTCAGTTAATAAATAGTGAACAGTAACCTATTATCAATAAATATAAATATCAATAAAACAATATATCACATTTGGCTTCCGAACGTAGGGACCATTTATATAAATACATTTATATAAATATAGGCCACGTGGAGAACAGAATGGTTGTTTGGAAGGGGAAATAAAATTTTGTATGTACGTAAAATAGACGTATAAAATAAGGTTATGTCATGTTTTTGTAGTATGGGTGAGTAGAATTTTTTTTTTTTTTAAATATGTGTTACATATAATAATATTTTGCAAAGAATTATATGTCTAAAAGATTTATGAAAAATGGCAGATAATAATGACGTCAGCTTATCTGAAAGTCAGTTAAGTAGCGATTCGGGAGTTCAAACGAATGACAGTAATTTAGAGAGTCAGTTGACCGAATCGAAAATAATGGAAGGTGTGACGAGTCAGTCAACGCCGACCTTAATTAAGAGAGAAAGTAATAGTGATATGATGAGTATCATGATGAGTCAGTTCGAAAAAATAAATAGTAATTTTGAGACCAAATTCAATGAAATGAATGATAAATTTGACAGTAATTTAGATGGACAAAATGTTAAATTCGATGAGTTAAAAAACCAAATTAAAGAAATTGATGAGCGTTTTGAGAATACCAATGAAAAATTTGCCAGTAAATATAATGATTTAGATACCAAATTAGATAATGCAGTTAAGAGTGTAGACATTAAATTTAACGAAAGAGATGAGAAAATTGACAAACAAATTTGTGAAATTACACTGAATATCGAAAGTAAAATCAGTAACGTAAGTGAGCAGATGGCAGATCAAATTAGAACTCAAATTGAAGAGCAGTTTGTAGAAGTAGAAAATAAATGCGTAACTAAAATTAATGAAAGTAATAATGATATAGAATTTAAAATAATGGAAGTAGAAAGTGCATGTAAAAAATCTATACAAGAGAGTATGGGGGTTATTAATAAACATAACCTTCAATATGCAAATAAATGTGATAACAAATTTAGCATGATAGAGCAGAATATCATAGAAATGAAAGATGAATTACATGTGGCCGTAAGCCAAAATTTAAATAATGTTGTGGAGCGAGTGATATATACTCGCGAAGCAAAAGATGAGATAGAATTAGAACAGTTTAATTGTGACAATCGTAGAGTACACCCAATGCAATTTTTAAACCGGGTAAGGGAGTTTAATCGATTTAATAGTAGTAGTTGGGAGGTTAAATTGCTGAAGATTATAAAGTGTTTTAAAGGTAGTGCCGAGATATGGGCGGAAGTACACCATGCGGAAATGGGGTAGTTACGAGAACTTTGAGGTAGCTTTTCGAAACAAATATTGGTCAGAAGAAGACCAAGAAATCTTAAGAAGCAAAATAATGGGTACTGGGAATTTTGGTAGGAGTAATAACCACCTAACCATATATGTGATGACCATATATAACGAAGCTAAGTATCTCGAACTGCCGTTGCCATTCCGGTCATTTGTAAGACATATTAGCAAACACCTGCCCAGAGAGGTGCAAATCACATTAATGACTAGAGAGATTACAAATATAAACGAGTTAGAGAACATGTTAGACGTGCTACAGAATATAGGGGAGCGCGACATAGGGCGACGTCCAAACACACCAGTAGTACCACACCATAATAATAATAATAATTACCATCAGAACAGGGGTACACAGAATTTTCATAGAGGAGCGCGGGGAGGAAGTTTCGATAATAGGGGCGAGAGTTGGAGGTGTAGAGCCTGTGAAACTGATAACTATGCTAATCGAACAAATTGTTTTAGATGTCATCGAACCAGGGAGTGCGCCAGGAACGAGAGAACGAACCCACCACCAAATCAACAGTCGAGGGGAGGAGAAGTTCATAGAAGAGCGCCAAGAGGAGGAGGACATTATAATAGAGGTAGAGGAGGAAATCATCCAGCTGTAGCAGATCCATCTAAGGAAAACTAAGGAAGACAATGGAGAAGCGGGCCCAACCATTGTCAACGGAGAACCGGGTCCAAGTAATCAACGAATACACAAACAATGTTATCAAGATGGACATGACAAAAGAGTTGGTAGAAGAAGAGGAGGACAAGGTGATGGAACGCAGAGCAGGATTGACTGAGGTGACGATTAACATTGACGGTAAGAATTATAAAACTTTAATTGATACCGGTAGTGAGATCTCAGTAATTTCTGAAAATGTCATGGGTGAATTAAAGGAGTTAAACAAGAATATACCGTCATTACCAGTTGCCGGGGTTACAGTAGTGGGGGTAACTGGGGTGAGAAGTAAGAGAATAACCAGACAAGTACAATTAAATATTTTAATAAATGAAGTTGAATTTGAAAACACTTTCCTAGTAGTTAAAGGGTTGAGTCTAGATGTAATATTGGGAAATGACTTTTTGGAAAGAAACGGAGCCGTAATAGATTTCAATAAACAAATAGTAAAATTTGAAAAAGGGGATAAACCAGTCAGAATAGGGTTTAAGAAAGTAGTAAATGAAGCTAAAGTCACGGGAATAAAAATGTTACATAAGCAGATAAGCGATAGAGAGATAGAGACTAAAATAAATATATGTCTAGAGAGTGATAGCCTAGAAAATGAGGAGAGAGAGATGCATGAGCGTAATGAGAGTGTGTGGGCAAATAGAGCCGACAAAATTTTCAATGAAAATACAGTTGTAGGAAATACTCAGCGAGAGGAGCTGTGGGCAGTTGTGGAGCGGTTCAGAGAGGTGTTTGATGAATCACCAGGGAAAGCGAAGGACTACATCTGCGAGCTGAAAGTTCGGGACCACGCACCATACATGCAGAGGAGCTACCCGGTGCCGTTTTCGAAGAGGAGGGCTGTACAGGAGGAACTAGACCGGATGATGCAGGGAGGCTTAATTGAACGCTCAGTATCACCTTACTCAAACCCTTTGGTAGTAGTGATCAAAAAGGATGGCAAGGTAAGGTTATGTTTAGATGCTCGGAAAATTAATCAAATTATTATACCTGACAGGGAATCTCCAGAATCCATAAATGAGATTTTACAGAAGTTCAGCGGAGTCAAATACATGACGTCTTTAGACCTGACAGCTGGATACTGGCAGGTGCCATTAGCAATAGAGAGCAGGAAATACACAGCTTTTCTTTTTAACGGTAAGAATTACCAGTTCAAACGCTTACCTTTTGGATTAAACACCAGTGTTGCCAGTTTTATTAAATGTTTAGATAATATTTTACAACCTAAGGATTTAGACTTTTTAACTGTGTATGTCGATGATATCTTGATAGCTTCTAGAACATTCACTGAACATTTAGAACACATAGAATATGTATTAGATAAGCTGCAAAGAGGGGGTTTAACAGTAAATTGGGACAAGTCTAAGTTTCTGCAGACAGAAATACATTTCTTAGGATTTATTATTACATAAGAGGGGATATTAGCTAACCCTGACAAAGTCGAAGCCATAATGCGATTCCCTGAACCAAAAAACATTAAGCAATTACAAAGTTTCTTAGGCCTATGCAATTTTTACAGGAAATTTCAGGAGAACTACGCACACACAACATCCAAACTGAGTGCTGTACTGCAGAAGAATAAACAGTGGAGATGGGGCGATACGGAACGAGCTGCATTTAATGAAATTAAGAGAAAGTTTAGTCACATGATCATGATGAACCATCCCGATTTTGATAAGACTTTTTATTTGCAGACCGACGCCAGCAATGTAGCGCTAGGGGCAGAGTTATACCAGGAGGGTTGCGACAAGGAACACCTGACGGTCGCCTTCGCCAGTAGATCGCTGTTGTCGGCTGAGAAGAATTATACTACAACTGAAAAAGAACATCTAAGTATTGTGTTCGCCGTGGGTAAATTCCGGACCTACATTCTCGGTAATACCACGATAATTCGGACGGACCACAAGGCATTGTCATTCCTTAATTCATGTAAGCTAACACATAGCAGATTAATCAGGTGGGTATTAGCCTTACAAGAGTATAACTTTTCATGGGAGTACATAAAGGGGTCAGATAATAAGGTACCAGATACACTTTCTAGAGTAGATGTTATAGATAATAAAACTGGTAGGGACCTTAAAGAGATAGAAATATTTAGACTAACTAGAGAAGATAGAATTTTTGGTGAGGAATTAAGTGATATTAAAAACATGCAAAGATCTGATAGCAAACTGGGTAAAATAATTGTTAGTTTAGAAACAGATGTAGCGGGATCTGAATATAATGAGCGATTTCAAGTATATCAAGGTATTTTGTTTAAAAAAGTAGATGGTGGGGAGCGTGAGTGGAGGTTAGTTATACCCGAGGGGTTAATAGATAAAATTGTATGGGATTGTCATATAAGGTATGGTCATTTTGGTGCGAGAAAGTGTGCTAATGTTTTGAAAGAGTCATGTATATTTAAGAATATGGAGAAGAGAGTTAGAAAAGTGTTGAGAGTGTGTGATTTATGTCAGAAATCGAAAGTAGTGAATTATAAAGTAGAAGGAGAGATGAATTACATAAAAGTAGAGAAACCTTTTGATCTAGTTGCGGTTGATTTATATGGACCATTACCCAGAGGCAGAGGGGGTGTGTTATATGTATTTGTAGTTCTAGACACCTTTTCAAAATTTGTAAAGTTATATAGCATTAAGAGAGCGACGAGTAAGGTACTCAGTGAGAAAATAGTAAAAGACTACATGCTCAATGTAAAAAACCGAAAATTATATTATCTGACCACGGTCCACAATTTATAAGCGGCAAGTGGCGGCAGACGCTTGGATGGGAAGGTATCATACCCAAGCATACGGCAGTGTACCATCCTCAGTCGAACCAAGCAGAACGGGTGATGAGAGAGATTGGCAGGATATTTCGGGCGTACTGTCACGCCAAACACACAGAATGGCCATCCTACGTGAAAAAAGTAGAGGAGTGGCTGAATTGTACCACCCATGAGTCCACGGGATTTACGCCGCATGAGTTGATCAGGGGAACAAGGCCGCCCAGGATATTGGAACAACTTTTCGAATACCCACCAGGTCAGATTTTGGACAGGAATATGAAAATTAGATTGGCCAACGAGAATTTACTCACGAGAGGAGAGCGAAGAAAACAGAAACATGATGCCAAGGGTAAATGGACCAGGTATGAGGTAGGTCAGTTAGTGTTAGTAAAAAGGCATGATTTGTCCAGTGCTCAAGATAGAGAAATAAAGAAGTTTTTCTTGTTGTATGAAGGACCTTATGAAGTTGTAGAAATAAAATGCAGAATGCGTATGTGCTGAGGAACCCAGCGACGCAGGAAATAGTAGGTACTCAAAATGCGACGAATTTAAAATTATATCTGTCACTTTAATTATGTTATGTTTATAAATATGATTTTAAATATTGTTGTATATTTACAGAAGGGATCCTCCCCCATTTTCGGGCGGTCACGATCTTACCAGTCCTGGCCGTGGAATTCGGAACTCGGAGGCGGGCCATGGTTGGCCGATCTTCCTTCGGGTGGTGAAAACAACGATGGTCCGGCTCCACCAAAATTGGTATAAAGTAGAAAACTTAGCTACATATTTGAACGGGGAGGGGGACCCCAACAGGTACGTGACATAAATTATTTTTTTTTATACACTCCAGGTGCAGCGGTCTTGGTGTACCTGTCACGTGCCTGCACTGCCTTAGAGTGTTGTATATAATGGAGGCTGCATTTAAAAATAAGGCAGTGCGTACAAAATTTAAAAGTTTCCGAACCAATGGCAAAATTAAAATTAGCCATTGGTTATAGTTCTGTTTAGTCCGAAAAGACGAGTTTTGGGGCAAGAGGGGTTGGCGCAAGGTAGAAAGCGGGTTAGAAAAAATGGTAGGAGAGGGGGAGTAGTGTGGTTCAGAAGGTGGACGTAAATTCACGAAGTAGATCTACGAGTCCCTATCCTCTTCGCATCAAAAAATCTGGCTTTTCAGGCGACTGCGACCTTCCTAGACGTGTTGAAAGTCAAGATAGAGTCAGCCTTCAATGTAAAAAAAAAAAAAAAAAAAAAAAAAAAAAAAAAAAAAAAAAAAAAAAAAAAATTGGATGTTTAGAATTTTAAATTTAAATAAAATTTTAGAATTAAGTGACCAAATATAATTGTCAAATTTTAGTATCAGTGAGTATGGGAACGTTTAAAAGGTGTGTAGTAAAATAAGAACTTGTTATCAATACAAGATGTGGGGATAATTTTGGGGGGTAGATTGGTGCTCAAAGAAGTGATAGAACAGTGGAGTGTGGAACTGCAACGGTAGAAAGTTTAGTTATCATTTTAATTAATTAGTTAGTAAGTTGCTGTTGCTGGGGTGGCATGTGCCCCAGTAGATAGCGGAAAGTGTTGGGGGTAACAGTGAGTGTTACCTCCATCGGAGGCCAACATGGCGAAAATGCACGACACAACCTTTTGTATAATTTTATATTGTACCTTGATAAATTGCCGTGTCGTGCATATTAATGATGAAGTGTACATGCCTGAAGGAAGAGATGATTTCCCCAACTTTTCGGGCGGTTACTGCCTTACCAGCACTAATCGTGGTTTTGGCTAGCGGTTAGCTATGGTCATACCAAGTCCCTTGACCATAGCTGGCTTGAAATTGGTCTATATTAGAAATTAATGGGGGGTGAAACTAGGGGTAATCCCGGAACTATGGAACAGTGGCTACCACTCTGTTCGAGGAGGAACAGCATAGCCAGGTGGTAGACCCGCATTAAGGGCGCATATTTATATAACACAGATATTATGATATCTAAATCTTTAAAATGTAATGCAGAAGCAAGGACACGGAGATGTCACATTCCTCCAAAACCTCAGTCCTTGTGGACGCAACTGGACGCCACAGTCCAGGGGGGGTCATAGTGTGTGTGGCAGGGAGGTTGTCCAGGGGGATAACGTATTAGAAATTTGTTATGTTTGAATAATGATGATTTGCTACTTAATAATTTTGTTTTGATTTGAAAAATAGATGCACTAAATACTTCCTATATTGTGTTTATTATGTCTTATTGTGTTAATTGCATTTAGTATGTTAGGAATAAGGATTATAAAAATATAATAAAATGTTTTCAATGTGTTTATAGATTTTAAATAAAAATTAAATAAATTCGTGATAGTTAAAATTTTCAATGGGTTGCAAAAGATAGAAATGGGTGATAGTAATTGTTTGAATAAAATGTTTGAATCAGTCCAAGTTGAATTTTTGTGGGACATATAGATCTGTCCAAATTGAAGTCAAAGTTAAAGGAATAGTAGAGATGAAAATAATGTAAGGTTGTTTCGAGTTAATGTATGTTATAGAATTTTGAGAAGTATTGATGTTGACACAGTAGAAATGGAGAAGATATGTAGAATTTTGAGTGATATATTGTTGTTTATTTTGTTGTAGTTGTAGTGAGATAATGAGATTGAGATTTTGGGGATGGCAATTTTGTAGTAGGGGGTAGTGTAATGTGGGAGTCCGCAACATAATGGTTGGGACGGGATTTGGTATAGTTTTAGTGGGAAGGGGCCGCCTTAGGTAGAATCCAGGGGCCAGAGAACGGGAATTGAGTTTTTTTTTGGGGGGGGAACACGTATCCTATGTACAAAGGGTTAGAGAGTATTTATATATATATATATATATATATAGAGAGAAGGTGGCGAATTGAGTTAAAGTAGTAAGTAGTTAGAGGTAGAGAAAGATTAGTAGATTTTTTGATAGAGGGGTGTCATACTAGTTAAAGATTTTGTAAGGGAGCGTTAGAGTAATAAAAGGGGTAAGATTATGAGTAAATGCCAAGTTGATAAAGTGAATTATAATGAATAACGTAGAATCACCCAAATTAATGAAAGGGAATAATAAATGAAATGATGTGTAAAACGAAGATTGAAAAAAAAAAAAAAAATTTTGAGAAACGAATTAATAAGAGTTAAATGGAGATTTATGTATTTTATTATTAAAAGATAATTTTCTGATTTTATATGCAGACTTAATGATGTAAAATGCGTAAATTTTAAATACAAGTTGTTTATTTTAAGATAAGGATAACAATGTGAATTATGAGTGTACTATGTTTTCTTATGTTATATTGTGTTTGTTAGTGTAAGAGAATTTTAGGAATTTAAATATTTTAAATGCATTTTTAAATTGGGGATGAAAGAAATGTAATATGGTAATGGGAAATGTTTATTTAAATTCTGATGGGAATCAGGGCAGTAATTTTGAATTTTGGGATAAAAGTTAACAAGAGAAAGTAGATAAAATGAGATTATGGAATTTTAAAATGGCTATCATGTTGTTATTAGATATTTTGATATATATGTTAGAAATAGGTAAAAAACAAAACCAGTGCAAACCAGCACCGCTAGGGGGAAACAGATCAGTTGGGGATATGGTGTTGTATAAGGCCACTATTTGATATTTGATTTGTTGTTTCAGTGTTTGGTGATGCTGTGGCAGCGGACCTGAGCTGGCCAGCGCGTCAGAGCAGGGGCGTTAAGTATCTGTCTGCCTCTACGGTGTTGGGATCTCGAGAGAGACGTCCAGTATTGTCATTCAGATGCGGTCACAGTCACCGGACCAAGGGTGAGTTGATTATATTTTTTGTAAACCGTAAAGGGGGTTGTGGCGACATATCCTGGCTGATCCCTTTAGCAAGTATGAGTGTGTCAATGAGATTTTTTATGCTTCGGCATAAAATATCTCATTGAGGGGGTATTGTAACGGGCCTATTTTTGGGGTAATAAAGCAATTTGTATTTTTTTTATAAAACAAATAACATTTTCGATGATATGGACAAAATTTAGGTAAACTTATTGGTGGCGACGAAAGCGACGGTGGCAGCACTGCTTGGGACGTTAGATACAAAATTATTCAATAATATTTTGTAAACAAGTGAAAACAACCGACAAACTGTGCCAAGGGCAGTTTCAAGGACATACACAACGGTAAACACATTATGTAACAGCATAAACAATTATGTAACCACATCAGACCATCTGACGTCAGTATATACGCCAGAGACGAACCCTGTTGTGGAATGCGGTTATATAACAAAAACAGTCTGCTGGCGGAGTGATACAAACTCTAAAACAATAAGAATTGGACATATAACTACGGAGACGTCATAAAATAGTACCGTTGGCTGAGTCCCAGTCTAACTCCATCACCACTCGCGAGTGGTACCTACATAAAAGTTTCGGAACGTATTTTGCGGGCCCGCAACCAATAAAATGTGAAAATATATAATTAAACAATTCACAGTTCATACCGGTATTACAGTTGAAATCAAAATGTGAAATCAGTAGAAAATCAACTCAATAGAATCAGTGAAAACCGCTAATTAGGTTGTGCGAGTAACCGCTAACATGTAACAAGTACATCTTCAGGACTCAATAAACAGGTAAGTAACCAGGATGAAACACCACTTTAACTGAAAATTCAAAATTCAACCTTTTAATAGCTGGAAATAAAATGAGATCTCTAAAGTAACTCGGTGTGTGTGTGTGTGTGCGTGAGTATGTGAGAATATATATATTTAAACAAAGAAGGCTGGTTTGTGTTTAACATAAAAATTATTTCTAGTTAATATCTTGATTCTTTTATTTCTTATAATATTTCTTTTATATTTACTAAAGGTTTTTATATTAAAGGTTTATACTATATGTGAGTTTTTTAGAACTGAGAATCTCTAATTGTTAGTAAACTTTAAATCATGGGAAACCATATAAAGTTTTCTTTATTTTGAACAACCAATTCTGATCTCCTGTTCGCCGAAAAGAACCCGAGAAAATGGTAAACACCTATATTGGTACAATAATTAATTTCTTGGAGTACGCAAGATGGCGCACGAAGAATTCAGTTAATAAATAGTGAACAGTAACCTATTATCAATAAATATAAATATCAATAAAACGATATATCACAAAGATCATAAAAACAATTAAATTACAATATAACTCAAAGAATTGCAAATGAAAATAAATTAAACTTCAAAGAAAAACACCACTATAAAAGGAAAAAAGTAATTACATAATAAAAATGCAACATTAAAACTCAAGAAAATAAATTAAAAGAAACTCGTATAAAAAATCAGGAATTACCCAGGAGATTAGGAGCATGTAATAAAGAAGATACCCTGAACCCAAGAAAGAAGAGTAAGTTAGTAGCAGGTGATAAAGAAGATACCCCGAACCCAAGAAAGAAGAAGAAGTTTAGGAGCAGATGATAAAGAAGATACCCCGAATCCAAGAAAGAAGAGGAAGTTTAGGAGCATGTAATAAAGAAGATACTCCGAACCCAAGAAAGAAGAGTAAGTTTAGGAGCATGTAATAAAGAAGATACTCCGAACCCAAGAAAGAAGAGTAAGTTTAGGAGCAGGTGATAAAGAAGATACCCCGAACCCAAGAACGAAGAAGAAGTTTAGGAGCAGATGATAAAGAAGATACCCCGAACCAACCAACGGACAAAATAAAACTAAGTACCTTGGTAAACACAAAATGAGAAAAAAAGAAGATATAGTTTTAAAGTCATTGTACTGGTATCCGCGTCACAATTATTATAATTAAAATTTTTTACCTTAATCCGTCACTGTGACCGCTTGGTTTTCATCTTTTAACGCGTTTCGGATTAGATTTAATCCATCATCAGAGTAAAAATTCGTCAGTTGACTTCGTCAAAACATTAAAACATTAAAAAGACACTAAAATACATCTATGTATATGTTGTACAAACACAGCGACGTACGTGGATTTGAGTGCGCACTCGACACCGGTTGACGACGTACTGCAGTTTATTTACGTTATCATGTTATCTATTGTAGTGTTAGGGCGTGTACTCTATGGTTATGTTATCTATAATCTTATCATATAGTGTATGTGATTTAAATGCCAACTGTTTGTTTAGTATATTATTAGGATTATTTCTGAAGGCCCGGTAAATTTCAAACTCTTCTACTGCATCCATATATCTTCCCTTTTTGCAAATGTGTAGGGGTTTGCAATTTGCCTCAAAATTTGTGTAATTATGATTTAATGAAACGAGATGTTTAGCGTAATTTGATTTATTTGTATTTGAAATGCTCGTGGGTAAGTGTTCTTTATATCTTTCGAAAAAACCCCTGCCAGTCTGACCAATGTAATGCATTTTCAATCTATTCATGTTTTACGTACCGAGTCACTTTTGGTTAATACAATTAAATTACCTTATTCGGTCCACCTTAGTGACACTAGCTGCTGTCGTTTAACGACGCGTTTCGGGATTAAAATCCCATCTTCAGATACACATAGTCAAAACATAAAAGTATACCACAATTTGTGGTTTGTCATAATTTAAAATATGTAAAATCTTTTAAATAAAATATATAGAAACAAAAACGTAACAACTGAATCGCTCGGAGCGCTCGCATGCATGCACGCTGTACTACGACTTCCTCACGACTGGCTATACTTATCATTCAACCGTATAGCAGTGTCAAACAGGTTATTAGAACCGAAGTTCATTTGATCATTTAGTATGTTATTTTTGGTCATTGCGTTTTTTGTAGCTTTGTATATTTTGAATTCCTCTAGACTATCCATTAATTTACCCTTCTTGCAAGTATGCAACGCCACGAAATTGTTTTCGAAACTAGTATAACTATGATCTTTTTCTATTAAATGTTGTGCAAAACTGGAATTATTATTTTTACTTCCATATTCCTTAAGGAATGGAAGTATGGTGATGGCAAAAAAAATCGTGTTCGAGATTATTGCAGATTCTGATTCTACTACACTCAAAACATGAAAAAAAGTCGTTTTCCGAAAAGTGTCTGTGTGTGTGTCTCTATGTCTGTGTGTCTGTCTGTAGATTTTTTCTATGGCAAACGATAACTGCCGCAAATTCAAACAGAATCAAATAATTTTTTGCATACAGCCCTGATTTGTAGAGTACTCGCGACCTATTGTTTTTGGTGAAGATCGGTTGAGGGAAAGGGGTAGTTTACCTGCAACGGGTTTTTTTTAGCAAGGGTAATTTTGTTTGTTTGGCAAACGATAACAGCCGCAAATTCAAACAGAATCAAATAATGTTTCGCATACAGCCCTGAATTGTAGAGTTCTCAAGACCTATTGTTTTTGGTGAATATCGGTTGAGGGAAAGGGGTAGTTTACCTGCAACATTTTTTTAACAAGGGTATTTTCTATGGCAAACGATAACAGCCGCAAATTCAAACAGACTCAAATAATGTTTTGCGTACAGCCCTGATTTGTAGAGTACTCAAGACCTATTGTTTTTGGTGAAGATCGGTTAAGGGGAAGGGGTAGTTTACCTGCAACGTTTTTTTATCAAGCGTATTTTCTATGGCAAACGATAACAGCCGCAAATTCAAACAGAATCAAATAATATTTTGCATACGTCCCTGAATTGTAGAGGTCTCAAGGACTTTCGATTTTGGTGAAGATCGGTTGAGGGGAAGGGGTAGTTTACCTGCAACCTTTTACGTTTTAAGAACAGTAAAGTACTTAAAAATTTATTTAAACTTTTTGAAACAATGGTAATTGTTAAAAATAAAATAATTTTGTTGCCAGGCAATAAAATTATAATTTTTTCATTTTAATGTAATATAATATTTTTCATTTAATACAGCAATAAAAAGGCAGGTAAGACACACACACACAATTCACGTTATTTCTGGCCTCACTCATGTTTATTTTCTTACATTTGCACGCCTTTTAAATGGAAAGTGCCGAAACCCACACCAACATAACGCGTGCAAGCCGAAAAAATGGACATCAATTTGCTTACTGGCGAAGCTAGTAGTTAATGAATGGGTAGGCAAAAATCTTAACTTAAATTTTTTTAAGGAATCACTAAAAGGACGGTGGTTCAAATCGGACGCTGAGGTAGAGTTTGCTGTAACCGAATGGTTCCACAAACAGCCATAAGAATTTTACTAGCAGGGAATCTACAGGTTAGCGCAACAGTGGAACTCATGTCTTAATGTTATTGGAGACTTCTTTTAAAATCGTTGAATAAAAAATGCTTTACGGCTCTATACGTGTTTCTATTGAACAATCCTTGTATTAGTCATACACAATAATACAACTGATTGAACTTCAAATTTTTAAACTTGATTAGTTTCTATATATATGTTTAATGTTACAAATAATTCAAATAACAATCTTGATCATCTGTTAGTTCAGCGGAATAACAGTGAGACTTTTAATAACCGCATAAAATAAACACTTAGAAACAACACAGGCACTTTAACTTAACTGTTTGGACCACAGAAGTGAGGCATGCCTCAACGCTCTATGTGTACAGCGCGGGACAATCCCCCCTCCCTACACTTCCCTATCACACTACTACATTACTTACATACGATGTATACAAAAAATGCTGAGGCAAGTTCAGGTTGCCTCATTCGCTTTAAACGAACTATGCCGAATCTCACCTGTCACCATCTAGTGGTCGCTCAATAAAGCACGTTTCGGTTTAATAAATTTGACAGTCGCAGTAACAATGTATAATCTTTACGTTATGTAGTTCATACGTATTTATAATTTTTATTCTACAGAATTTTTTAGGGTAGGCATTGCCTCAATTGCCTCCATGTAACTTCGCCACTGATATATATGTGTACAACGTTATCGGCAACAAAGAAGTAGTTTTTGTTAAAATTCCTTCCCGGAATATTTGGCCATAGTCCAATGTTTTCTAGAAAACCAGACATTTCGGCAATGCCATCGACTTCCATCATCAGTGAAAATCGAGTGCGATAATGTGAGGTGGTATACGTTAGTGACCACAGTACTGTGGTTAAGGCTGAAGCAGTAAGTAGAAAGAAGTAGTTTATATGGTAATATTTCATTTCGAAAATGATTTTAAATATAAATCTTAGAATATGGAAGTCATGTATGGTTCTCCATACCGATATTTTGTTTTTGGAATGTGCTCTAAAAATCTTGTATAAAAATCTCTGCCGGATTGGCCGATGTAGAATGCTGCACAATTATCGCATTTAATTTTATAGACTCCTGATTTATTTTTTAAAGGAATATTTATTTTAGTTTTGAAAAAAATTTTTTAAATTATTACAGGTTTTGAATGAAATAGTATATCCTTTACTTTTAAAAACAGATTTTAAAATATTTGGCATCAAACCAGTATAATTCTTAGGTTAAAGAACCAGTAATTTAGAGGTTAAGTGAAAATACGTAATGCAAAATATTGTCAAAGAGTTAAGACATGAGAGTTGGTTCAGATAATAAATAAGTATATAACAACCAATAATAAAGTTATAAAAAAGAGATAAAGTAAAATTTACAAAAATGGAAAATACAGAGAAGGAAGTCGTTTTGTCCGACTTAAATGTTACAAGCGAAGTAGCTGAATTTGATGAATCAGCTGTTATGAGCAGTCTTGAAGTACATTCAACACCGAATGTGGGTCAAGACGACAAAACTATAGATATAAGCAACACGAATGAATCAAATAGTACAGATGATTCGGGGATCCAAACGACCCCAAAATCGAATAGAGAAAGCAAAATGAATAATAATCAAGTCAGCTTCACTGACGATAAAACAGAAAGTCAGTCGACGCCGATCCAAGGCAAAAAGTTCGACGATAGTTATGAAATGTTCAAAACGATACAAACAATGTTAGATATGAAATTCAGTGAACAGAGGAGTGAATTTAATGAATTAAATAAACGTTTCGATAGTAATGATAAAAAATTTGATAATCGTTTTGATGAATTGAAAAATGATATTAATGAGATTAATAGACGTTGTGAAAGTACCAAAGTAGAATTTACTAATAAAATTAACCAAGTAGATACCAAGTTAGATAATTCAATACAGAAGACAGATGTTAAATTTAATAAATAGATAGATAGATAGAGTTGAGAAGCAGATAAATGAGAATAATGAAATATTAATAAATTCAATGAATGAGCACAACAATGAAATAGAATATAAAATAAATAAGTGTAATACTGAAACTGAATGTAAGTTGAGTAGCGTAGTAATGCCAATCGAAAAAATGAGTCAGAATATTGATGAACACAAAAATACTGTAGACTTTAAGGTTATTGAAATTGAAAATACCTGTAAGACAGAAATACAAGCATTAAATGAATCAATTAATGTAATATCAAAAAATAGCATACAGTCTGAGTGTAATAACGACAAAAAATTATATACATTTGAACAGAACATTAGTAGTGTAAGAGACGAATTAAGTTTAGTAAGAAACCAAAATTTAAACAATGTCACTGAACGTATATTAATTACAAGAGACGCTAATAATGAGGTTGAACTCGAGACCTTTTGTAGTGAAAATCGTAGAGTGCATCCAATGCAATTTTTGAATCGAGTACGGGAATTTGACAGATTTAATGGTAGTAGTTGGGAAGTTAAACTTATAAAAAATTTGAAATGTTTTAAGGGTAATTCGGAGATATGGGCGGAGACACATCGAAACGAATGGGAGAGGTATGAAAATTTTGAAAAAGCCTTCCGGAATAAATACTGGTCGGAGGAGGAGCAGGAGATACTACGAAGTCAAATAATGGGAACCGGGAGCTTTGGGAGAAACAACCGTAATATTACCGTCTATACGATGAAGCTATACAATGAAGCTAAGTACTTAGAACCACCTTTGCCATTCCAGTCGTTTGTACGCCACATCAGCAAACATCTACCGAGGGAAGTACAGATCACGTTAATGACCAGAGAGGTAAGTGATATCAATGAATTAGAAAAAATATTGGATGTTTTTCAGAATATTAAGGACCAGGAAGACAGCAGACGCATACAACAACCTAATATGCACAATGGAGGGAACTATACACCAAGAGGAGGACCAAACGGGGGAACCACACACAATGGTCGAGAACGGGACAGACGATATCCGATGTGGAAATGTGACGGGTGTCTGGTGGAAAATTATGCTGACCGTAATTTTTGTTATAGATGTAGAAGGGCGAGGCCCGGACAGCAGCCGAGGACACAACAGAGATTCAACAACCCACAGCAGAGGAACGGGGACAGACAACAGAGAATATGAGAAACGAAGGAGGAAGTTAGCATACGGGTAGTGTATACGCCCCGAAATGCAGATGAGAGGACGGGAAACTAAGGAGGACAATGGATGAGGAGGCCCGGCCATTGTCGAGGAATAACCACGGGGTCCACGAAAATAAATATAGGAATAACACTATTCACACGGACTTGGCTACGGAATTGATGGAAGAAGAGGAGGCGGAGACGAGGAGACAAGAGGCGTGGTTGACTGAGGTAAAACTGGAAATAGAAGGTAAGTCAGTCTTGACACTTGACACAGGTAGTGAAATATCCGTAATAGCAGAACATATACTAAATAAATTAAAAGAGACTAACAAAAATATCCCGTCTTTGCCAGTGGCGGGAGTAACAATTGTAGGCATTACGGGTGTTAGAAGTAAACGGGTTACAACACAAGTCCAGTTGAATATGTTAATAAATGGGGAAAGTTATGAGAATACATTTTTAGTTGTAAGAGGTTTAAATTTAGAAGTAATTTTGGGTAATGACTTTCTAATCAGGAATAATGCGGTCATCAATTTTAGAAAAAGAATTTTAGAATTGACCAATGAGAATAAACAAATAACGGTTAATTTTGAACGGGTTTTAGACACAGTAAAGATTTCGGGTATAAGGGTTATACCAAATAAGACCATAAATAGGGAGGTGGAATTTAGTATGAATATGTGTAGAGAGAGAGTGAGTGAAGAGAGTGAGGAGAGAATATGGGTGGATAGAGCGGTTAAATTTTGTGGGGAGGGTGGCGTAATAGGGAGTTCTCAGCGTAAAGCGCTGTGGCGGGTAGTCGAGGATTATAGGGGAGTGTTTGCCGGGGAACCAGGAAGGGCAAAAGGTTATGAATGCGAGTTAAAGGTGAGGGAGCATGCGCCATATGTCCAACGTAGTTATCCAGTACCATATTCGAAAAGGGGGGCCGTACAGTTAGAATTGGATAGGATGTTAGCGGGGGATATTATAGAAATGTCGGTATCAACTTATTCCAACCCTTTAGTAGTAGTGATCAAAAAAGATGGGAGAGTTAGGTTATGTCTAGATGCCCGCAAAATTAAACAAATAATTATTCTAGACCGGGAGTCACCCGAAGCTATCGAAGAGATTTTTCAGAAATTCAGCGGTGTGAAATATATGACCTCTTTAGACCTAACCACCGGGTATTGGCAAGTTCCTTTGGCAGTAAATAGTAGGAAGTATACCGCGTTCTTGTTCAACGGAAAAAATTATCAATTCAAGCGTTTACCGTTTGGTTTGAACACCAGTGTAGCCAGCTTTATCAAGTGTCTTGATGAGATTTTGCAACCTCATAACTTAGATTTTTTAACCATATATGTGGATGACATTCTGATAGCTTCTAGAACATTTGAGGAGCATGTCGAACATTTGGAGTATGTATTGGAGAAGTTATACCAGGGAGGTTTGACGGTGAATTGGGACAAGTCAAAATTTTTACAGACCGAGATACATTTTTTAGGTTTCATCATAACACCTACAGGAATACGGGCTAATCCGGACAAAGTAGAATCCATCCTGTCATTCCCGGAGCCTAAGAATATAAAACAGTTACAAAGTTTTCTTGGTCTCTGTAATTTTTACAGAAAGTTCCAGCGAAACTACGCCCAAACGACGGCCCGACTCAGTGCAGTGCTGCAAAAGAACAAACAATGGAGGTGGGGAGATAACGAAAGAGCAGCGTTCCACGAAATCAAGAATAAGTTCGCTGATATGATTTTAATGAACCATCCAAATTTTAATGATAATTTCTACTTACAGACAGATGCCAGCAATATAGCACTTGGAGCGGAACTGTACCAAGAGGACGAGGCGAAAGAACACAAAACCATTGCCTTCGCCAGCCGGACGTTGCTAGCCGCAGAGCGTAACTATACTACCACCGAGAAGGAGCTCCTTAGTATAGTTTTTGCTGTGAAAAAGTTCCGTACATATCTGCTGGGTAATAGAACGATTATCAGGACGGACCATAAAGCGCTGTCGTTCCTGAATACTTGTAAACTTACACACAGCCGGATAACCAGGTGGGTGTTAGCTCTTCAAGAGTATAATTTTTCTTGGGAATATATTAAGGGTGTAGAGAACAGGGTGCCAGACACACTATCACGAATAGACACAGATAGAAATTGAACGGGTAGAGATATCAAAGAAATAGAGATTTATAGATTGTCCAGGGAAGATAAACTTTTTGGGGAAGAATTGAAAGATATCAATGTAATGCAAAGAGCCGATAGTAAATTAAATAAAATAATTACTAGTGTAGAATCAGATGTAGATGAATTTGGGTACAAACAATATTTTCAAGTATTTCAGGGGAGTTTATTTAAAAAAGTAGAGGGGAGAGAAAGGGACTGGAGGTTAGTTATACCTGAAGGGCTGATAGAGAAAATAGTGTGGGACTGTCACCTTAGATACGGGCATTTTGGGGCACGGAAGTGTGTGAATGTATTAAAGGAATCTTGTCTATTTAAAAATATGGAAAAACGCGTCCAAAAAATACTTAGAGTTTGCGAACTATGTCAGAAATCTAAAGTTGTGAATTATAGGTTAGAAGGAGAACTAAATTACATTAAAGTAGAAAAACCATTTGATTTAGTAGCTGTAGATTTGTACGGCCCATTGCCAAAGGGTAGGGGTGGAGTGATGCATATTTTTGTTGTACTTGACACTTTTTCCAAATATGTAAGGTTATAATAGCGTGAAGCGAGCAACAAGTAAGGTGCTGAGTGAGAAGATCACACGTGACTACATGATCAACGTGGGAAGGCCGAAGGTGATATTATCTGACCATGGACCGCAGTTCATCAGTGGAAGATGGCGCCAGACTCTCGGATGGGAAGGTATCATCCCAAAGCACACCGCAGTGTATCATCCGCAGTCCAATCAGGCGGAGCGAGTCATGAGGGAGTTGGGCAGAATTTTCCGGACACACTGCCACGCCAAACACAGCGAGTGGCCACTATATGTTCAGAAAATTGAAAATTGGCTTAACTGCACCACCCATGAGTCGACGGGGTTCACACCTTATGAGCTAATAAGAGGAGAGCGTCCGCAGAGAATTTTGGAGCAATTAATTGAGTATCCACCAGAAACCAACACTATTGGTCGCGAGGTAAAACTTAGGCTAGCGAATGAAAGTCTATTGACGAAGGGGGAGAAGAGAAAACAGAGACATGATATGAAAGGTAAGTGGACGCAGTACGAGGTTCGACAGCTGGTATTGGTGCGACGCCACGATTTGTCGAGTGCTCAAGATAAGGAGATCAAGAAATTCTTCTTACTCTACAAGGGGCCGTACGAGGTAATAGAGATTAAGATGAAGAATTCATATGTGTTACAGAATAGAGAAAACTAGGGAGATAGTGAGAACGCACAACGCTACAAATTTGAAATTATGTTGGTCAGCATAAGGATTTTATCAATGATTAATTGTATGAATGAAATTTAATTGTTTTTTATATATGTTTTCAGAAGGGATCCTCCCCCATTTTCGGGCGGTCACGATCTTACCAGTCCTGGCCGTGGTATTCGGAACTTGGAGGCGGGCCATGGTTGGCGGATCTTCCTTCGGGCGGTGAAAACAACGATGGTCTGGCTCCACCAAAATTGGTTAAAATTAGAAAACTAACTTCACATTTGAACGGGGAGGGGACCCCAAAGGTACGTGACACGCATTATTATTTTTAATACACTCCGGGTGCAGCAGTCTTGGTGTACCTGTCACGTGCCAGCACTGCCTTAGAGTGTTTGTACATAATGGAGGTTGCACCTAAATAAAAGGCAGTGCGTGCAAATTTTAAAAAAATTTTCAGTGTTAATGGCAAAATTAAAGTTGAGCCATTGACAATAGTTTTGTTTAAGCCGAAATGAAGAGTTTTGCTGGGAGGCAGATTTGGCGATAGGTTAGACGGCGGGTCTGAAGAAATGAGAGCGGTAAGGGAGTAGAGTTGAGTATACAGGGAAGTAATTTCACAAAGTAGATCTAACTTCTCACCAAATTTGCCTCATAGCAGGAACACCCCCGTTTCAGGCGGGGATACTGACCACTAGAATATTCATGGTTTTGGAAGGTTAGGCAGCCTCCAATGTAAATATAAAAAAAAAAAATTTCTGAAAAACAAAACAAAAAACAAAAAAAAATAATACACCAAAAAATACTTTGGATGTTTATAATTTTAAATTTAAATAAATTTTAGAATTAAGTGACCAAATATAATTGTCAAGTTTTAGTATCAGTGAGCATGGGAACGTTTTGCAAAGTGTGAAATAAAAAATAAAAACTTGTTCTCAATGCAAGATGTGGGGATAATTTTGGGGGGTAGATTGGTGCTCAAAGGAGTGATAGAACAGTGGAGTGTGGAACTGCAATAGTAGAAAGTTTTAGTTCATTATCATTATTGTTTAGTTATTAAGGCGCTATTGCGGGGGTGGCCTGTGCCCTCGTAGATAGTGAAATGGGTTGGGGGTAACAGAGAGTGTTACCTCCATCGGAGGCCAACATGGCAAAAATGTGCGGCACACCCTTTTTGTACAAATTTAATTTGTACACTGATAGACGTTCGTGTCGCACATACTAATGACGATGTAGAACAGGCGTTGAAATAAAAGTTAGATTTCCCCGACTTTTTGGGCGATTACTGCCTTACCAGCACTAATCGTGGATTTGGCTAGCGGCCAGCTATGGTCATACCAAGTCCCTTGACCATAGCTGACTTGAAATTGGTCTATAATAGAAATTCAATGGGGGGTGAAATTAGGGGAAATCCAGGAACTATGGGACAGCGGCTGCCACTCTGTCCGCGTGGGGACAGCATAGCCAGGTGGTAGACCCGTTTTAAGGGCGTTTAAAAATAACACGGGTATGTTGATATCCAAACGTTAAAATGTAACTGCTGAAGCAAAGACACGGAGATGTCAAATTCCTCCAAATATGCAGTCTTTGTGGAAGCGAAAAGGCGCTACAGTCTTACATAAATTGCAATAGCGTGTGTGGATGAGAGGTGGCTCAGATGAGCCACGAATTTAAATTTATAACATAAAAACTGCTAACTCTAATTTTGATCTAATAAGAATGCTTGTGTTCCATTTAAATAACTAGAGGCTCATATATTCACTATAAGGTGTTCATTCTATATTTTTAAATGTAGTATTTTATTGTAGTAGGGTAGATATAAGAATTGATAAAAGGTATATGTTTTATATAATTTGTGTATTTTTGAAACTGAGTAGATAACTAAACCGACTGGCAGGCGGTTAACATAAAATTACCAGAATCAGAGAAAAGGGGAAACATTGATGGTAGATGTAAGTATTGATAAGCATATATATATTTAATGTAATCTGCACAATTTTTTGAAAGGTGTCTTCACTTTATTAAGAATATCAGCTGATCGGTAGTAAAGGGTCACTGTAAAATTGTTTATAAATGTTCAAGATAATTAATATTAAAAAATAATGTTTTAATGTGTTAAAGATATTGTTTTAAATAATGAGAAAAGAGATCTGGGGTGATGAATATTTTTGTGGGACATATAGATCAGTCCAAGTTAAAGTCAAACTTAAAGGGGTAGTAAAGAGAAAAATATTGTCTTGAAGTAATGTAATGTTGTTGTGAGTTAATGTGATAGAATTTGAGTATTGATGTTGACACAGTAGATATGGGGAACATATGTAGAGTATTGAGGGATATATTGCTGTTCATAATTGATGATGTTATTTTGTTGTAGTCGAAGTGAGGTAGTTAGATTGAGATTTTAGGGATGGCAATTTTGTAATAGGGGGTAGTGTAATGTAGGAGTCCGCAACATGAGGGTTGGGACGGGAAGGGACCGTTTGGCGCCGGAAAGGGTTACCTTAGGTAGAATCCAGGAACCAACATAATGGGATGAGTTTTTGGGAGGGAAACACGTATCCTGAGTACAAAGGGTTAGAGAGTATTTTTTAGATATATTGAGAGAAGGTGGCGAATTGAGTTTAATGGTAAGTTGGGTTTAGAGAGTGTTTCGATAGATATTTTGATAGAGATGGGTGTCATGTTAGTTAAAGTTGATGAGTATTAGAATCAGAGGGGTAGAGCTTATAAATGTAGGCCTACCAAGGGATAAATTAAATTGTTATAAGTATTTAAATCACCCACAGTAATGGAGCATAAGATTGTCAATTAAAGACAGAGATTTATAACAAGAATATAAAATTTTTTATTGAAACCAGTGACAAATTTTGATAGAATTTGGAAATGTAAAGTTGTAAAGTTTATTTGAATAATTTAAATGTCAATTTGATTATTATTTATAATGATGTTTTGTTAGTTTTAAATGTTTTGTTTTATTATGTTTTATGTTTCAAGACAGAATTTTACAGAAGCTTAATGTAGTCACAGATGTAACTGGTACATAACGTATGTAGGTCAAGGTTTTTTGACTTGACCTAGTTTTGATCAGCTGATAGTGAGGTCATGTACTAGGTATGTTTAGCATGGAAGTTAATTCAACTTTTGGTTTTTGATCACTTTAAACAAATTTTAACATTTTTTCAACATGCAAAGAAATATGTTAATAAATTTAAATTTTTTTGAATTTTAAAATTTTTTGTTTGAAAAAAAAATTTCTTGATTTTGCGCCTGCCAGATAATGGATATTTTTAAACTTTGATTATTTTATTGTTTGTGTTCGAATCGTGTTTATTGTTGTTGACTTATTGTATTGAACTGTATCGTTAGACTCTAGGTGTAATCACACGTTAGGTTAAGGATGTTCTTAATTGTAAGAAATGTTTAAATTGATTTATTTTAAATAACAGAAAAAAAAACAAAAACCAATGAAGAGAATAATTCAAAATAGATACAAAATTTGTGATTTGATTTTAAATGAAACAACCAGTGAGTTATAATTTAAGTAAATTTTCAAAGAATTTTTCAATTTTCAGTATGTAATGTAAGTGTGTGCGTGAGCCCAGTTTCTGCTAAAGGCAGCCCAGTTTCTGCTAAAGGCAGCCCAGCTTGCATATAAGGGGAAACATATCGGTGGAGGATCTGGCATGATCTAAGCCAGGGTTTGAGGATTTTTGGGGTAGCATGATAGAAGGCGAGGTGCGCTGTGGGGCGTGTCTGTTCGATTTTTCGGTGTTGGGATCTCTTATAGAGAAGTCCAGTGATCTCGTTCAGATGCGTCCATAGTCGCCGAGCCAGGGGGGTCGTTTACCCATGCAGAGTAAGAACAGAAGGGGGTTGTTGGCACCAGTTCCTCACCGGTCCTCTTAGGGGTTTTATCAATGAGACTTCTTCTGTTTTGACAGAAGACTTCTCATTGGGGGGGTATTGTAACGGTCCAAAAATGTGGGTATTTTTATTTGTTTCATTTTGTGGGGTTTTATAAAAAGTATTGTGTAAAATTTTATTCCATTGTGACAGACGTGGTGAATAAAACAGTTTGTAACGAGGCAGCAACGCAATATCACGTTGCGAAATCAGTCAAGGAATTTGCACCACCTCAGATTTCCAAGAACTTTGTTTGAATGTGACCATGCACCTGTACGCCTTACTCAACAATAAGCGCGGGCGGGGACGCAAGCAGATCAACCGACGCTATCGAAAATGGCGCAGAGACGAAGTTTTGCGAGGCCTACAATCCGTGCTGAAGGAAATGTGGTTAAGTCACCGCCCATCTCGTGACGTTAGCCAGTGCCTCACTGAGATCGTATACTGTCATCACCCCAACAACTACATGAATTGCATGGGACGAAACACAAGGCAGTGATTTCCACCAAAAGTATGAGATCACGTTAGCTTCACCTGCGACTTTTTCCCTCCCAGTTTTGTTAACTGATCGCTCCGGCGCCGGACCGAGCCAAGTTAGGCTCTTTACAAAACTACATATTTTACCAGTAAAAAGTGAAGTAAGAGAAAAAATTATGTGACCGCGGTCGAGTTAAAAAGTGGAGAACCTAATTCTATAACTTTCGGACAACAAAAAATAAATCCAGAAAAGTAATGACGAGTGCGCGCGGAAACCACGTTGCGGGCGGTGAAGGTTACGACAAATTTTTAAAATGATTTGGGGTTTTTAAAATTAAATTTCATGTATGTGTGAGTGTGAAAAATTGCAGGCTGGGCTCTGTCTGTGTTTAAGTATGACTTAAAATAAGGTAAGCTAGTAGACTAGGATAGAATAGAAATTGCATAACTGTAAAGTATAACGAGAAGAACAAACCATTTCAATGTTGTTTAATATGCGAAAGCATGAGTAAAATTTGTTAAAACTTATTAAACCTTTAAAACATTAAAAGATCATGAATTCTCTTCATAAAAAATGTGTTGTGTAAATCATTCACACAACCTTAAAAATTACGCCTGTACCCTAACGTTCGTATGACGCAACCCTGGACCCGAGAATACTGATTGACGGTAAGTGGAAGTTTAATCAGTTCTGTTTTGTATTTTATTGTGTGGTTAATAAATGATAGCACAACTTCTATTTGAGTACAGAGGCAAATCATCTCTGCTCAAAAAACATTAATAATGCTGGACTTATCTACAGACAGTTATTAAAAAAATTATTTCAGAGTAGTACACTTTTGTTACTATTTAAAAAATATCTTTGGAACTTCGTATATTGCTTAGAGATTTTAATATTCCTATCTCAGTTGTTCTTCTGACTTGTTAACTTGATGGTTATTTCAATTGGTATTATGGTGGGAAGCTCATTTATTAATATAATTATCAATGGTTATTATCATATAAAGTTTTTGGTTATTAATGCTTTATTCTTCTCTGGTTTTTATTACAATCTGCTTTTGTTTATGGTAGCATATATTTCTGATATATTTGTTTGTTTCTCAGTTCTTATTTGTTCCACTTGTTCCATGTTCTAGTACTTTCTTATAATTGTCGTTATTACATTTGACACTTAATTCATGATCATTTCATTATTGATTTATTTAATTACTTTTATAACTTTGATTCTTTTCTCAAATTACTCCTCTCTGGTTTTTTATTCAAATGGAGGTTTTAATTAATTTTTTAATGAGGTCATTGTTTCTCTTTATACCACTTCAAAGTTTTATTATTTTTATTTCCACATAAGTTTATTCAGTTAATCGTATCACTGGTTTTATTTCTTTATATATAGTTTCATAGAAGGTTTTTACAATTTATTGGTTGAAAGTAGACATTATTATATTCTTTTAGAATTGATTGGTTTAATTCTAAATTCTTTTTCTTTCATATATCTCATAATGATTTTCTATAAATATGGTAAATATATTGTATTAGTACCATAAATATGGTATGAATTCTTTTTATTTCACCATAGTTTTTTCATTTCTAGATTGTAGTAAGGTACTCTTACTTTGTTTTTGCATTTATAGGTTTTAATTCAAAATTCATTTTCTTTTTGTTCCATAAAGTTTTTATAAATAATTGGTTTGTAAGGTGTGCTTACAATATTTTTTGAATTTATATGATTTTTAATTCAAAATTCATTTTATATTATATTTCCAAATGGTTTTTTCATAAATAATCTTGTAGGAAGATGTACTTACTTTTATTTTTGAATTTTTATGATATTTAATTCAAAATTCTTTCTTTTTATATGTCCAAAATGTTTCTTTCAAGATAGTTGTAGTAAGTTGTTGTTAATTTTATTTTTGAATTTTTATGATATTTAATTCAAAATTCTTTCTTTTTATATTTCCAAAATGTTTCTTTCAAGATAGTTGTAGTAAGTTGTTCTTACTTTTATTTTTGAATTTTTATGATTAAATTCAAAATTCTCTTTAATTATAGTTCAAAATCATTTTCATAAATTATTTGTTTGTAAGGTGATCTTACTTTGTTTTTGAATTTTTATGTTAAATTCAAAATTCTTTCTTTTTATTTTTATTTTCTTTCAAAATTCTTTTTATATTATATTTCCAAATGGTTTCTTCATAAATAGTTGTAGTAAGTTGTTCTTACTTATATTTTTGAATTTCGTGATTTATGTTATTGTTGGGACTAATATCATCCTCCTCCAATAATTCGTGTCGGAGGTTCTTTAGGTAATTACAACCGATTATAGTGATACGATTATTTTCAGTTGCTTTTGTCAACTCATTTATATACCCAGGATTTAGGAGCAGCAACGGGTTTCGGTGATTTATTACTGCCTCCTCCCGTTTCAATGCTCGACATCATTGTTATGGTGTGTCGCACTGGTTGATGCATCATTCGGGGGACCTAGAGTGGGTCCCTGCCGCTCTGTTCGATGATCTAACGGTTGTTCGCTGTTTGTCAGCCGTTCTGTGTTATCTAGGCTGGTACTCCGTCTAGCAGGATTGTACCTTGGTTGGTCACGTTCTCGGCACCTCCGCCTATCTTCATATTCGTGATAGCTGTTGCGTCTCTGGTGGTAATACCTACGTTGGCGACCGACTTCCGCTAGTATGAAATTCACTCTCGGTCGAGAAAACCTACTATTATTATTATTACTATTTTGTGGATTACCACGATTATTATTATAAGAACGTTCGTTATTATAATTGGAGCTTCTCTGACTATTAGGGTTTGGGTAGTATGGGTTTCGGTTACCCTGATAACCATTATTTGGTCGATTATTATTATTCGGATTATTTTGAACCTGGTTATTACTATTATTATTATTACTGTTGTTATTGTTATTATTCTGTGGATAGGCTCGGTTTCTTTGGTATCCAGTGTTGTTGTTGGTTGTACCGTTGTTGGTATTTGGATAAGTTCTAGGTTCTGGCCGATCATTCCTTCTCCGGCTTTGTCGGTAGTACTCCTCATTTTCATAGTTCTCGAGGAGTTCTGTCATGGCCTGTATGGTCTTAATTTGGCTGCCTCTCCTCGCTCGAATCACCTCCTCATCATAATGATACGACAGCTTATTTATTAGGCATTCTTCAGGTATGGCTGGTTCCAGATGCTTGGCCATACATACTTTACCGAGGAAGTACGCCATCATTGAGCTACCCACTTGTGGTTTATAATGGACGTGACAAATGTTGTCACGGATTAAATTTTGGGTAGTCTCAGACCAATATTTCGCCTTGAAGAGGCTTTTAAACTGCTGGTAATTTTCTATGTCACTGCGGTTGGCCATCCACCAATGATCGCTCATTTCGCGGAAGGACTCGTCTAATAATTCTCGGTTATTGACTCATCGGTTGCCCCTATGTTTGTCCATGTATTCCTTGATTCGGGCCAAGAACTCCATATGCTTTCGTTTATATTGTCGGAAGTTCAACCATTTTCTATGCTCGTTTATTGGGAAATTAGTGAAGCTAGTCGGCCGGTTTTGGATTACCTCCATCTCTTTCTGGCTCTGCCACACTTGACCGGTAATATTTGTCATCTCCGCTTCCATACCGTCGCATCTTTCTGTGACATGGGTTCGCACCTTATTTATTTCCTCCTGTGTTACCTTTTGGTTTTCTTCCCATTTAGTTTTCTGGTGTTCTTTGACCTGGGTATTTTCCGTATTTATTACCTCCCTGACTTCCTGTACTTCACATTCAGTTTGACGACATCTTTCGTCCACTTCCCTGATCTGTTGGTTTACGATTACTACCTCTTGTTCCAATTTTTTAACTATGGATTTCTTAGTGTCGTTTATTTTTCTATTCAACTCTTCTTTCGCTAACTCTATTCTCTCGTCTACCTTGTTCATGTTTTCCTGGTTGGCTTACCTTAATTTTCTCTAAGCAGTTGGTTATCCTCTCTCAACTCTTCTAACTTCTCCCCCATCTTCTCTTCCATTTTCTTGTTATTTTCCCTTAATTCTTCCTTCAATTGTTGGTTGTCACTTTCCATCTTCTTACTATTTTCTTCAATCTTCTTTTCCATCTTCTTGCTGGTTTCCTCAATCTTCTCTTCCATCTTCTTGTTAGTATTTTCTATTTGGTCAATCAATTCTTCCTTGGTTGATTTGAATTCTTCCTTCAAAGACTGGTTGTCCTCCTTCAAATCTTCCAATTTTTTATTTAAGGATTGGTTGTCTTCCTTCCGTTCCTTACTATTTTCTTCCTTTGTGGATTTGATTTCTTCCATTGTGGATTTGATTTCTTCCTTTGTGGATCTGATTTATTCCATTGTGGATTTGATTTCTTCCTTCAAATCTTGACTCATTTGTAAGAGCATTTCCATCATTCTATCCATTTTCGTATCTCCATTGGTATTGGATTTCTCCTTCTCCTTCTCTGGGACATTGACGTCCCCTGTTTGCGTTGGTACTTCAGGTTGTTCCTCTGGTGGTGCGGGTTGTTTGTGTTCCACCGGGGTTACTAGCACTTCTAGATCCTCCATGGGTGTTGCCTCCTTATCCCCCATATCAACTTCCTTTTCGGCCTCTGCCACCCTTTTCTTCGAAGTCGCTCGTCGTTGCATTTTGCCTCCTTCTCGACGGTATAATCGCTGCCAAGCTTAATTAATTAAGCCCTCTTGTTGGATGCCAATTTGTAACCAGACGCTGTTCCACGCTGTTACAAATAATTATTTCTTCGTATTGTACAAAGAGAAAAAAAAAATTTTATTTAAAAAAAATTAAAAAAAAAAATTGTATGTTTGTTTGTTTATGTCTAATAATTTGTAAATAATCCTTGTTTTGTTGGTTCGTTAAAATTATAATGAAAGTTGAGTTGATTTGGCTAATATCTGTACTTCTGGTTGACCTTAAATGAATCTGGAGTTAATCAGATTGTCTTCTTACCATAATCGATTTGTGATTTTCAGTTCTGCTCCAGTATATCACTTTCCGTTAATGTTTGTCGTCTCCCAGTAAGTCCTTTAATTAACTAAAACTCTTATTCTAATATGTGAAATAATTTTAAATACTGATAGTTGAATGAATTTCATTTATTGATAATATTTATAAAAGATCGATTTAAAATCGATGTTGAGCAAATGTTCGACTCTTTCACAGGGCTTGGTCGATATTACCATTACAGGTTATTTTTATATAAATATCAGAAAGGTTCTTGTAACGATTATAATTATATAGTCAGAGAAGGGTAAGCCAAGAAAGTATAACATGTACAAAAATAAGTCTTAATAAGTAATAAATGACAATTTGTTAATAATATATAAAGTTTATAATATACAATTTATACCCACTGGTTACTGGACGAATTCATTGCAGGCGGATACTTTGCATCATGGGAAGTTCAAAATGGCGGCACGTCTCGTTGTAGCATATTACTGTGAACTGATGGTTGGAAATTCTGATAATAAAATTACCTTCACAACTGTTTTATTGGTCTCCGTAATAGTGTGTATTGTCTATTGTGTTGTTCTGGTATCCTTGATAAGTGTTCAGTGTTCACTGGTGTTAATTGTCTTATGTTAGATGTGTTCAATGTTTTCTGGTTATGGCTAAAAATTGAGAAGTTGTTACCATGTGAATTATTAATGTTAGGTTGTTTGACTGGTTTAATTCACTTGTATTGTGTTGCGTATCGTTTGTTTTCACTGTTGTGGCAGTGTATTTCACTGATTTTAAGTTAAAAATTGTCAATTTAGGTAACTCTCGTTTTCACTGATTTTCGACTTTGTACGCCATTACAATTCGTTATACGGTTTTCTAACGCGATCGAGCATCAACCGTTCACGTTGAATGTTAATAATGAACTGTTTTACTTCCTTCGTCTTAGGAAATATCTTGCCAAGTTAATATTGGAAAAGTATTGTTTAAATAATTATCACTTCCTATTCATGTAATTATAATATACATTATATATAGAATATTTTTAGTTTATTGATTGCTTTCATGAACTATTAACCACATAATTGGTTTATTTATCTCATTCTGTTTAATCTGATATGTCATAGTCCATATTTATTGAGATTTTTGTTAAAATTGCCATATTTCCGTCTTTTTGGAAATCTAGGCCCAAAAATCTGTTTCCTGTTCTTGTACACAATTACTGCCATTTTAGGTGTTATAAATATAATTATAATAAATTTCAGATGGTCACAAATCTTTCTCATTCCTTATAAATTTAACATTTGAACTATCTTTTAGTGATAATTCATTAATTTAGTATTTCTCCTTTAGTTATTACCTTTCGAAAATTTTTAATAATTTAAGACATCTTTCTATATTACTCTTTTAAAGCATAGGATCAGTTACAGTAGTTGGTTATCGATCCACCTTACATAAATCTTATTAGTTTACATGGTTCATTGGTTAATTAACTAGTTTATATTAATTTTTGGGAATTCATTATTTGGCCTAGAAGTTAGTATTTTACATATATGGTTTTTACAAATAAAGTTAATTTTACACCTCCTCTGACTTTTAAAAGTTAACATAACATTAAATAAAATTGCTTACATAACTATCGATACCTGTAGCATATAATTCATGCTACTAATACAAAAAGTAATACTTAACATTAACTAGCAGTCTTCAAAGTTAGACATGTTTGTTGGAACTATTTTTAACATACATTTTAAACATTTTATAAACTGATGCAGCATCCATACATAAACATTTTAATCTGTATGCATACTGTTATGTAACTAAAACATCTTACACTAAATATTAATCTTATTCTATTAGAACTCTTTAAAAAGTGGAGTTCCTAGGCTCTAAACATAATTAGCCACTTAAATTTCTTAATTTTATTTAAACTTAAGTTACTTTCAGTCCTTTCTGTTTATTTTGTACCTTATAATATTTAATCCCCTTTTACAGTAAACATTCCCCCACATACTTTCTTTATTATTGGCATTACTATGAATGTTTTGAGATAAAAAAGTGATTTTTTTTATGAAACATTAGAAATATTTTTCATTTCAATATTTCATCACTTGTTAATTATAAAATATAAAAGTTATTTAATAGCACCTTGTTTAAGTAATAGTTACACATTAACTTGAAGTTTATTATATTTAAAACCACTTCCACTGGTACACATTCACTGTTGGTTCTGACTTATATTTGAGTTTTATTATATTCTCAGACCAGACCTTTAGTCATAATGGAATGTGAAGATTTGTTTATTTTACCATACAATAACTTTAGTTGGTGCACTTCTTATCATACTACTAAATACTTTTGTCTATAATTAAGTTACAATTTTATGAGGTTTTGGGGTGTTATACTTTCTTTTGGTGGTATTAACATTTGGTTTGGGGTTCATGGTCGTTAATAATAGGTTTATTACTAGGTATTTATTGTGGTTCTTTCATCCTATATCTTCTTTTCTTCTCATTTTGTGTTTACCAAGGTACTTAGTTTTATTTTGTCCGTTGGTTGGTTCGGGGTATCTTCTTTATCATCTGCTCCTAAACTTCTTCTTCTTTCTTGGGTTCGGAGTATCTTCTTTATCACCTGCTCCTAAACTTACTCTTCTTTCTTGGGTTCGGAGTATCTTCTTTATTACATGCTCCTAAACTTCCTCTTCTTTCTTGGATTTGGGGTATCTTCTTTATTACATGCTCCTAATCTCCTGGGTAATCTCCTGATTTTTTATATGAGTTTCTTTTAATTTATTTTCTTGAGTTTTAATGTTGCATTTTTATTATGTAATTACTTTTTTCCTTTTATAGTGGTGTTTTTCTTTGAAGTTTAATTTATTTTCATTTGCAATTCTTTGAGTTATATTGTAATTTAATTGTTTTTATGATCTTAATGGAATTAATTTTTAGTGGGTTATCTGTGATGCTACAAAATATATCAGATTTGAACTACCAAAAACTCAATAAAATAAAAAACCAAAGTTAATGATGAAATATAAAACAGAATCATGGAAGGAAATCTATACTTTTACGCAAACACCAACCAACTTGTTGCTTTGAACCTCATATACTTGGTTATAGAAACTGAGTAGTGAATCAAAACCTGTAAACCTATAGCAACTTATTAAAACCCATTGTGATATTGTAGCAGAGACCTGGGGTGTCACACAAAAAGACGAATTAGCCCTGAGCACTTATGATACATACGTAGAAAAATATTTGACCAGATTCCACAGGATGAGAAAACATGGAGAAGAAAGATGAACTTTGAGGTTAAACGCAGTAAAAATTTTGTTGAATCAGATGCGTAGAGAAATTAATGATGAGGTTTCCAATGGGTGTTTGTTGGTATGCTGCATTTATTTGAACAAGGATCCATCATTGTGATGGATAATATCAGCTATCATTCAATCCAAGCCAATGTGTTTATGGAATGGTTGAATAAGAAGTGAAAGTGTGTTCCCTTTTCTCCTGTAAAACTATGGATTAGCTTCTACTTAAAGAAGCCATCTGAGCACAAAGAAGACATACAAATTGGATCAACTGTCAAATGAAATAGGACATAAAGAGCTGTGCTTCACACCACGTCACTGTCAATACAACCCATCCAGCTAATATGGATCCAAGTTAAGCAGTATACTCCAAAGAACACGACTTAAGACTATGCTACATTGAGAAACTTACACAATGCTTTTTTAAGCACGTTTAAAAAAATATATATAAAATAACTTAATAAAACTGATACAAAAGCTCCGCCAATGGTATTGTTTAATACTGCTGGTGGTCGCAAGCCCGGGGCCTCCTCTTGCAAGTGATGAGGAAGGAGGAGTAACAACCTCATTAAAAAACCAGGGTGCAGCTGGTCCGGCTGATAGTACCCTGTAAGGGCCTCTGCCGAGGGTACAGGTGAAAACTGGTCAACGGCCTCGAAGGCGGAAGAGAAAGAAATTCCTGACAATGTGCTTTCAAAATCTGGAACCTCTTCTTAAAATTGAACGAAGAATTCTTTGGAAAATTTATGGCCCCAAGAAAACTGAAGATGGGTACGGGCATAGACCCAAAGAAGAGCTGTACAGGGACATGGAAGATCTGGAAACAGCTTTCCGAAGGAAAAGACTGAGATTCCTTGGACATATGATAAGGTTCAGATGAATCGGTCCAGATTAAATAAACAAATTTTCAACTATATTTTGCAACTTTCCAGTCTGAACGGATACACCAAACAACTCAAGGAGGAAATGATGAAACTGGGTATCTCTTTGAATGACTGTGTGGATAGAAATACATACAGAAATAAAACTCAAAATCTTGAGGTTCTTTGCAGTGAGAAGAAGACAAGAAAGGGGTGGACAGTGGAAAGGAAGGCGGCGCACAGTGTCCGAATGAAGGCCTTCTGGTAGGAGAAGAAAAAGAAATGATATTCGCGTGGTCCATGACTGGCCTGTTCATGTAAAAAAAAAACTGATACAAATCTGAGTTTTAATAATAAAACTCAACAAAGTATGTATGACATGGGGAGGCATTACAAGAAGCTGAACACTGCAATAAAGTCCTCTTCATCATATACTTATGTGAGAGCAGTGTCTGCAAACTTGAATACAAAGATGAATGTTTAGGAAACTTAAAAACCGAAATATACACACATGATTATTAGTTGGTTTTGCAGAGTGCAGTAATTTTTACATTTAGTTCAGTCATAAGAAGAAAGCTGTGTGTGTACCTATTTCCTAGAAGTGTCAATAACATGTCCCAATGGTATGAAAACATTTTTTCAACGTGACAACTCACTAACCCCATTTTTGATAAGTTTCTCAACATTTTATTTATTTACTTACAAAAATCATATTTCTTTAAATGCCTTAAGAAATAGAAAAGAGCATTTTTTCACGTTTGTCCTCTCATCTATTTTAATGCTATTTTATTATTTCTTAACTTCTGTTGCAGATGTTGTTCCATTTATTTCACTAATGTGGTAGCGGTGATTCTTAGTGCGGGGGAACAGAAATCAGAAACAAAGTAGAATAGACACCAGAATATTTAGTTACAGAAAATATTTTGTTTTCCCAGTAACTAAAAATGTATGTTTGTGTCAAAGCAGCACACGAAAATTCATTCAAATAAAACATAAACCTAGCCAGCAGATTATACCTGAAGATGTACGTGTTATAAGAAATTACTTTCAATACAAACTATATCACTGTAAGTTTTTATCTGATGAAATGGAATGGAAGTCGCTAGCAAAGACATTTTACTTAAAGCAGCTGCAACAAATATATGATTCTTGTATATTTTTATTTTTTTACTTCAAATGCTTTTCCATTTTGCATATAAAATATACGTCTATATAGGCTTCTATAAACTTTCAGAATGTTTTGTAACGGGGCAAATAAAGCTGAGGGTTTATTTTTCTATGTTTCATAATAATTGTAATAATCTGGGGCCAACTCAGCTGGGCAACATTATTTATCACAAAAGCTTGATTTGTTTAACACCCAGTGGTTAGCTCGGTGTCAGGCCGAGCGAGGTACGAGAACAATTAAGCGTCTGGGAATGTGTAAGAGCGCGTGTGTGTGCTGCTTTTTTGGCGACATGTGCTCAGAGGACAAAAGGGCATGAGAAAATATGTATTCTCCAACCCAAAATGCATAACGGAAGGAAGATGAATTATTCCCACTAACCGCCATTAAACCAATCACGGAACGAGTGACGGCGACGCCTTACGCCTGGTGGGTAGGGAACTGTGCGCACGAGTTTGGCAGTTCATTACCAGTAGCCGAACCATATAGTAGACAATACAGCAGCAGTCTCCATTAAGAACGTCGGGAGGCCGGCGTGTGTAAGTACGCGCGGCCTGCCCCAACATAGTGCAAAAGAAGGATAGATGGAAGATAAGGTGTTATGAACAGAACAGTTAAATTCGAAAAACCAAAACAGTTCGGGGTGTCTTAGTGAAAGTGAACTTATCCGGCCGGTAATGGCGGACCGCCGTGGATGCCGTGGGTAGATGAGAACGATACAAAAGTAACTATATCGATTTACATCAATAATAAAATCAATATTAAAGAGCTCAATCATTAAAAAGGGTTTAACATATATATATATATATATATAAATTTGTAAACAGAATGTGTGTGTGTGGGGTAAAGTACTGGCTTGTCATAGAAAAATAAGGTTATAACGTATGGTAGTTTTGGAAATTGTTTTTTTAAGAAAAGAGAGAGATTTCAAGTTTGTTTCATTAAAAATAAAACAAGGTAATAACTGATAAATAATGTGTTAGGCTTAGTCATTTCGCCTATTACCATTTCCTAGTGTTCTGTGCTGAAAAATTCGTCTAACGTTTCCGGGAATCTTCTGAATTGGGGGGGGGAAGTCAGGTGGCAAAATTTTCCAGTTTTAATTAAGGAAGCGTATAAAAGTTTTAAATATTTTAACTTTAAAAAATATGTTGGCAGCCCTGAACTTCTGTTGGAATTAATAAAAAGGTAAGTCAGCGAGAAAAGTTCGCAGGTAAGGTTCTGGCAGTTTTTATTTTATTTATTTATTTAGAAATTTTGTTTGTTTCTTCACAGTTTTTCAACTCTCTTTAGTTACTGCTTCTGTCATTTTCCACACATTGCAATAAAAAATAATTTTACTTGTTAATTTCATGAAAACATATTTTTGTTTTACTGTAATAAAATATATTTTACTAATTTATAATATATGTTGTAAAATATTGTACAATAAACAAGTTAATATATTTAAAATGTATTGCCGTGTTCTTTACATTAAGTACTATTCTGTAACTTCTTTTTTATTTTTACTGAAAGTTCAAATTATTGCACATTTGCAAAAATTGTAAGTAGGTGCTGAGTTTTACTGGACAGATTGTGTGCAGTTTATTATACTACCAATTTATTAAGTACTTCTACTATAAAGTTACCATAAGAATTTTGATATGTAATGCATTTGGTATGAACAAATTATCAATACTACGTTACAGCCCATACAAAATATAAGTTTATTTATAGTTATTACTCATATAAAACACAGTAAAACATTTTCTACAGCGCACGCGTATACGTGCACACAACGCACACGCACATTTGAATGCAAAAAATAAAAAATCAAGCAATTTATCTTTATAAAACCACCAAGAAAATACAGTAAACCCTCGATTTAACGGACCTCAGATTTAACGGACAGAATTTGACAGACAAAACGGAAAAAAAACTGAAACATCAAAGCATGATAATGTTTTTAGGCTTTTGAAACATATAATGTGCATAAACTGCAGACTCTCCTGTTCTGGCGATATTCCTTGGCTATCGGAGCATTCTTTCGTTTCTTTTCTTCTTGTTTTGAAACACGCACATTTTCTCATCTTCAATTGTATTTGATGAGAACGGAGTATTCATCAAGAATTCATTTAATTCTTCATGATCCCTGTATTTGCGTTGTCGTTGACGCAGGCATCGCACACGTTCAGTGGAAAACATCACGACGACTAACACTGAACAATATACACTGATATGCATCTTATTTCACTGTGAAATATTCGTCCATCAGCTAATACAGCAAGCATTACAGTGGCACGTAACTTTTCATTTCCCGTAATCTTTACTGTTACAGATTTGGTTCCGTTTTGGTCCACAGTAAATATATGAAAATAAAAAATAAAAAATGCGGGCGTTTCGTCGGCATTTCCCATGTGTTCAAGTGAATAATTATGCTTCTTGCATAAATGAATGACAAACCGCTGGGGAGGTTTTCTTCGTAGTCACTCGGTAGTTTTAGCGCGAGTGATGTACGTCATTTAAGCACAAATCCATTTCGCCGCATTATTCGTCTTACCCGAAGCTGACTTTGAAACCGGAGACTTTTAATTCTTCTGCGATTTCTAAAGCTTTTAATTTTAAAACATGTCTAGTGACAGGGAGTCCTTGCCTTCTTAAAAGCCGTATGTATTCACAGACGCTGGACTCTACTGCTACAAAACGCCCAATTTGAGGTCCCGCGAATGCTCGTCGCGCAGTATTTGCATTTAAAAGTCGTTCCTTCTGTTTTCTCCATCGTCGAGTACAGGATTCATCAATATCAAATTTCCTTGCGGCTTCGAGATTGCATGTTTTTTCTACATTTCGTATCAAAATTAATTTAATATCGCATCGTATGGGTTACGTTTAATTTGATTTGACTGCGTGCCTTTAGTCTACACAATATCACTCATACCACAAACGCACTACAAAAACCCCAAATAAAAACAAAGTAAAAGATAAGTGATGTTGTCGCTGTTACAATAGAAAACCACACTGGTAGTTTACCCGTTACTTAGAAACATGTTACTCACACCCCTCTACTCATCCTTTGTCTTGCTGCCTACAGAAGGGTGCGAACACACGCGTGTGCGCACGCACTTACACTTTATCTTCCTATTCTTTCTTCAGTTTGCTGTTAAAATATTCGGTTGTAGTCATAAATCATAATGCCAGAGTTAACTACAGCCAGGCAAACTGCTGTTGCTTAGGCAGTAAACAACTCATAGATACCAAAAGCGTTCGTCCCGCCAGAAGTCAGGTATAACTTCGAATTTCGTTAGCGCACGAATGCAAGCCACATGCCAAATTAGCAACCATGTTTTTAGGAGAAAAAGTGCGGCTTGTATTCAGAACAATACGGTATTTGCATGATATTAATAGTATTAAAATGTCAAGTGTTATAGGCCTATTCGATTTAAATATATCCTCAAAAAACAAAATTTGCAATTTAACGGACTTTCGATTTTACGGACACCCCTCAGCCCCAATTAGTCCGTTAAATCGAGGGTTTACTGTACTCCCCACATGGCAGACAAATCGGCAAACAGTAGTTGCACCACAAAAGAATGAAATCAGAACAGTTATTCTTCAAAGCAAGAAACATCCTGGTGGGAAGAAATGCTGATGACGCCTGGTAGAGCACATAAAGTACAAAGAGCCCGCAACTTTAATTAATACTCTATACGGAATACACTATAAATGCTAATATTTTATAATTGAATTTTACTATTGCCAAATAAGCTGTTCAAGAAATTCCAGGTTTTTAATCTGTAACTGAAAGTATGGTATTACTCCTTGTTTCATCCCTGGCCTTTACATTTAAAAGGAAATGTACTAAAATGAACTTCTAAGTATAAAGAAGCCACTTTCCTATAAATTATCCTATAATTTAATAAAATAAATTTTTACGTGGCTTAATTATTTTATACAAATAAATATAAATTACTAGAAATAAACTAATTAGGCCATGTAAATATTTATTTTCTTACTAGTAATTTATCTTTATTTTACTAAATCATTTCTTTTTAAGAAATTTTAACTTAAGTCTTCTGGTTGAAATCTGTTAATGAATTGTTTGGTAAGACCATTGGTTAAGAAAGAATCCACTTTATTATAAATACACAATATTTTATAAATATTAACAATCTCTTTAAAAAGTTCTCTCTGTATGTAGTATACCGCTTAGTATACACACACAGATGTAACAGAGAAAACAGTAACTTTGCTTTGCAAAATTGTATATAGAAATACAAAATACTTTTTCAAATAACATTTTCCTGATGATTAGATACACACCAACATCTTATAATTTTTATAGATTTACTGAAGATTATTTTTCAAAACTGTACTTACACTCTACAGGGTAAATACCTGGGCGCAAGAGTAGGTAAAGGCAAAATTCTACGCCCCCGAATTGGTGAACCATGATTTGATGGTGGGCTTCTGAACGAATCCGGATAACGTCGTTTATTATTGTACTGGTATCCCTGATACAGTCCTTGGCTCCGCCGCAATGGATTGTATCCATTAGTTTGACTGTTACGATTGTAACCATTATTACCGTTATAATGGTGAAATGTCGTTGTAGCATTACCATTTGCACTTACTTCATGCACACGTCTAAAAAAAAAATGAAAAAATCACATACACAATGAATTTTAACAAATAATTTGAATATAATTTTTTAACACAATTTCTAATTACATCTGTAAGTAGCCAGAACAATATTAGTAATATTTGCTAACTGGATGTCCAACAGTCTGTATTGCACAAATTAGGTGCAACCCAACCACAGAGCATTGTTGTTAAATAATTATTAAAAGTAAACATTGTTAATACAAGTGTTAGTAAAAAACAAAAATGATCTATAACAGTCTGAATTCAAATATAAATCAGACATACATGTAAAAAATGTTTCATGAATTTTGTATAAACCACAAGTCCTGTTACAGCACAAACTGTGCAATACATGAAATGTTACTTTTTTATTGTTAGTAAGAAGCCAATATGCTAAATTAATTTGTGCATAGTAAGTGCAAATTTATTTCACAGACACACGCACAAAATATTTAGTTAGCAATTTATGTACAGATCTATCTTTATTATGTAACACTGCTTGTAAAAATAATATAATCAATCCATTTTAAATGATCCAAAATAAAAATAAATAGTTGCTTTACCATTTTTTTACATTTATTTTTTTACTAAAAAGACCTCTTTAGTGGAGGACTGTAAAAACAACATATTTTTTAACCTTGCCTTTTTACCAATTGCAGCCATATTTCTTTTGGAGCTACATGTATTTTTGTACTTGTCAGCATTCATGCCAAGCAGAATTACAGTTTGCAGTGGAGAGTTGAAATAAAGACTAAATTGTTAAGCAGTGTTCATACTTACTTTTAGATATGATTAATGATCCCACTGACTTTTACTAAGAGAACAAAAACTTAATGTACTTTGTCCTCAAAATTGTTGAAATATGCATTTTGTAGTACTTTTTACACCATGAAGGAGATACAATCAGTTATTTTTCGGCACACACACACACACACACGTAATAAATGACTTTCTTACTTGATCTTGCTGTGAATTGACAAATATTGAATTTTTCAGTTTTAGCAATTTCTGAGTCTTATTATCTGTGGTGGAGGAGCACATAAAACTTTGAAACTTACATAATTAGAATATCTCTATATAGCATTATTATAGGAAAATAATCATGTGTTTTGCAGGGAACAGAGGGTTACAGCACCTTCCTGAAAACATCTGACATTCTCATCTATTTTTATTGTAACTCATGACCCCGTTGGGGCAGATTATCTAGGTAATAAACGGTTGAACAGCATGCGTTTTCAAAATTTTCAAAAATAACTAACTCAAACTTTTTCTCAAAAACATTTCTTGAAAAAGTAAAAAATTATTTTTTTGTTAAGAGTGTGGTAAATTATATTAATCAGATGATCACATGAAAAACTCTAAAATAAGCACCATAGAACATAATTCTAGGATTAATACAAGAGAAGTTATTAAGGCTTAAATGTTGCACAGGTAACAAAAAGTTGACTGAAAAGTATCTTTGTACTAAATTGTAACATCACAAAATGTTCCATAATAATAACGAACACCAGAAGGGTGAATAATACTAAAAGAACTATAAATGAGTAACCAGGAAGAATGTAACAGCAAAAATAATTAACCAATAAAGAATGAAAGGAGACAAGGGGTTCAAGTAACCAGTGGTAAATCCACTACATGTACTAAATGACACTACAACATAAATAAACAGAATGACAAAGATGAAATGACAAGACAAGTTTCCCACATAAACTGTTAAGTGAGCTCAATAAAAAAACCTTTGATGAGTAAAATCAAATAGAATAAGTAAAATAACAAATGACTTGAATAGTATTGTACCATATGTTATAAATAAAAACAGCACATTAGCTGATCCAAGTCAAAGCAATGATTTAAAAAAGACAAATATAGAAAACCATGCTAGAAGTAGTCACAAACTGTAAAAGATAATGTGAAAGCCAAATATGTATTATCATGAATTAAGAATAAGTATAAATGTAAACACTGAATGTGTTTAGGTAACATCATAAGTAAATAAAATGTGTACATAAATGTAATAATAGTCAGGGAACAAAGCATTGTAAAATAATGATAACAAACCCTGAATGACCAATTTAAATCATGAAAATAAGAATCAGATAGAAACCCTACTAAGCATAATGAAGTAAAATCATAACAATGATAAAAGAATGTAAAGCACCACCACATGTGCGATGTTATAAGAATAAGAGATAAGAAGGACATGTTAAAATAAAAATAGTAAAATATGGAAGTTTATGTTAGAAAATCAACAAATGTAACAGATAATTAATATTGTTCAGCTGAATGCAGCATTTATATATAATAAGGTATTATTTTTAATCAATTAATCATGTTCACATTAGAAATTAAGAATAATTAAACAAATATTAGAAAAAAATTAATAGTCGGATCTGCAACATTTAGCAGACGACGAATGTAAACAATGCATTAGTAAGTTTAAAATAAAGAAATGTTAACGAAAACTATGACCAAACTGGCATCAAGCCATGTCAAAATAAAGATAAATAAATAAGCTGTACAATGATAGTAATAGAACCCGAATTGGAATTGTTGTAATAACTAAGATATAAACATTAGCATCATAAATTTTGTGAATCTCGAATAAATACGAGGGAATAATAACACAAACGAGACTGACACTCGAAATACAAATATGTAATGCCTATAAATAGAATTACATCATTATGACATAATTTCAGACCAATCACGAACTTTAGAAGCACGCCTAGAGCGCCAAGCGGCATTCTGAAAAATGTACATAAACGATTGCCACTGTAAACAGAGGAGCATTTTGTCTAAATTCACTCAACCAACAACAACAAATCCAGGCCAACTTATCATCCAAAATTTAATAATCAATGAGAAGGAAGAAGTATAATTCAATCAGTACATCGACAATAGTAGTGAAACTTTTACAAGAAGCGCGTGTGAAAGAACGAGGTTAAGTATCAAACATAACCACAGCTGTAGCTTATCAAGAAGAAAATAAACCCGTTCATGTGTGAAATTAAGTGAAGTGTAAACACGATCATTGAATCAGATCGTTAGAAGTGTTAATAAATTAATCATTGCGATTAATCACCAGGCAGTACGGTGCAAATACTTACATTGTTTACATTTTAGCCATTAACAGCATAGAATAATACACGTGTACTGACGCAAGAAACAATAATACAATAAGTAATCAACACTGTTTTAAAGTTATTTAGAGGAATTAACATATTCCGACGTAAGATTTCATGTGTTCTTATAACTAATCTAAAATTTATTCAGAATAATCGAACTTTTCGTTTATTAATTTTCAATAACTAAAGGTGTCTAACCTAACAATATAATATATCATAAGAGCATTGTAAAGTAAGGCTGTGGCGTTCTATTCTGTAAATTAAAAGAAGTCACCCTTGAGATAGGTAATTATTATAAACAATCTATCAATTAACACTAGAGTATTAATTGCAGACGAACTGAGCTAGATAAAAGTAAAAAAACGGATGATCTGTAATGTGTTTGTTATTATAAACCGAATGTATTTCATTGAATTTATTCTAGAACAAGCAATAAATAACTGAATTGTAAAGTAACAACAATTGTCAACAATTATTTCAACAAATAATTAACCAGTATTACTAATTGATGAGTTGCATTTTTATAGTAAACAAATAAACAGAAAATTAATGCCTGATCTTGATCTAACTATTTAAATCAATAATTGATTTATAAAATATCAGAATTAATTAGTGAATTATTCAGAAGAATTCTTTTTATGGAACATTTCTCTCGAAAGCCCATATGGGGCCCAAGTAATTTAAAAGTGCTCACAAAAAGCTTTCACAGCATAAATACACTGTTTGATCAAAAGCTTGATAGTTTATTAACCACCTGTGACCGACTGAACTTCCAGTACAACATCACAGGTACGTGAAGGTTTAATTTATATAAAATAACTTTGTCTAGACTATACACTGACACACACAGACGACACTATTCAACAGGAGAGTGAACTAATGTCAAGAGATCTACGCAACTGTTTACATTCAACAACGGATATACAACCAAATAATTACTCAAATATAAATACACAAAAACATAATCGAATGAAACAATTAAACAAATAAATAACAAATAGTTGAAGAATATATTTAATGAACGTGAGTGTTAAATTCAACAACCCATAAAAGTTTTATAACAGAATATAGCCATTAACAACATAAATCGTATGTAATACTATTCACAGCCATACGGAGAATAATTACTGTAAATTTTATGTACATCAAAAATAATCAGGTCGAGTCACTGGCTGATTTGACGTTGAATGGCATTTGTCTATCTGTTTGGAGAATGTTTCCAATATAATTTTTTAATACATTAACAAATTTTCCTAAAACTTAGCACATTTGTCCATACATTTTCTCCACAGACCCCTATTGTTTTGATATTCACTCCCCCAAAAATAAGGGCCCGCACAAGTAAAAAATGTGGTGTCAAAATTTGAAAAAATCGCAAAGGGTATGAAATCAAAGAGTATTTTAACTAAAATGTGAATATAGTGGTAAGTTTTTTGAAAAACTGTGAAAAGTTAAATTTTACCAAAAGTTCATAAAATAGTAAAGATCCATGTCGGATATCAAATTAAAAAGAATTTTAACAGAATCTGAATACAGTGTAGATTTCAAAATTTTAACCAGTGCAACTGGGCCAAGCGTATAACAATAAGAAGAACAGAGCTCAATAGGACAAACAAAAGGCATAAAGGTTCAATCCATTCCAAGTGGTCCAGAAAAAAAATTAATTGGTTGTCTGATCACTTCAGAAAAAATTCATTTTTTGTGTATCCATTCCCTTACGTTTCGGTAGTTCAAAACATATTTTCTTTTGTTTATTGTAAATGTTCAATGTTTTACTGAAAGTTCAAATTACTGCTCATTTGCAAAAATTGTAAGTAGATGCTGTGAGCTTAACAGGACAGATTCTATAAACTTTCAGAATGTTTTTCAAACTCTTTTTTGTTACTGCTTCTGTCATTTTCTACACATAGCAATAAAACATAATTTTACTTGTTAATTTCATGTAAACAAATTTCTGTTTTAGTGTAATAAAATATATTACAATAAACAAGTTAATATACTTAAAATGTATTGCTGTATTCTCTACATTAAGTACTATTCTGTAAGTTCTTTTTTTATTTTTACTGAAAGTTCAAATTACTGCTGATCTGCAAAAATTGTACATAGGTGCCGTGAGTTTTACTGGACAGATTGTGTGCAGTTTATTATACTACTAATTTATTAAGTATTTCTACTATAAATTTGCCATTAGAATTTTGGTATGTAATGCATTTGGTATGAACAAATTATCAATACTATGTTACAGCACATACAAAATATGAGGAATTTATTTATAGTTATTACTCATATAAAACATAGTAAAACATTTTTTTACAGTGCGCGCGCACGCACACACACACACACACACACACACACACACACACAATAAAACAACCATTTTTACACAGTGCATATTTTAACATGTTCTCTGCCGTGCCGGTCATAATGACCAAAAATGGGTCCGTTACCGAAGAATAACATTATATTGTGGGCAACCAAAAATTGTGTGGTGCAGGACGGAATAACGAAAACGTGCCAACAAAGAACGTCTTACTATATTTAAACATGTTATGTTAAAATTATAAAATAACACTGACTTCACTCCTTTGTTAAAATCTCCATTTAAAATTCCTTCCATCAAGTCTGTAGAATTTTGAGCACTTTCCAGGGGTGATTTGGCAACACCTGACTCTGTCAATTTTGAATGCTGACTGTCGCTATCAAAGGTGTTTTCACCATTAACTTTTATTGCTATATTGAGTAAATTTTGGCTCCTGAAAAATAATAATTAATATTTACAAAAAATACTGTTGGTTTAACTAAAAATAGTTGCCAATAATAAAACATGTTTAAATAATAATTTCTAATTAAATTTATTCATCACAAATACATAATAAACTTGTATTTTGTAAAGAACTTAGTAAGATTCTATTTCTATATAATAATCTGAATAATAATATTTCTTATTAATTATTATAGTAGTGAAATAATTTTATCTTATCCTATTATCTGTTCATATTACACACACATGCACATGTATAATTTTAATAAGACTAAAGCTGTTTTACTATTATACACAATTACATATAAACACTACTGTCTTTGTTTTCCAAGAACATACGTTTATAAATGGTATAAAAGTATTTATAACACACACACACACACACACACACACACACACACACACACACACACACACACACACACACACACACACACACACACACACACACAAAGTAAAACTGTCTTAACCAATCCAGTCAACTGCTTTTTAAAAATGTTTGTCCAGTTTTTGGAAGAAAATATTCAGTTTCCAGGATAATGGAGAGTTTCACTGAGATGACTGAACCATTGTGGACTGTACACTTACAACCCTGACTTGTCACCAGTTATCATGGTCTTTACAAAGTCAAAATAACTGCTGGTTCACTATACCATGCTGTGCATATCAATATGTGCTCCTTCCGTGCACATAGCTGCAGCTTTGGTATAGATTCCATAGTCACTGCACTGTTAAAATTATGTGCGTGAACCGCTGCTAACCCCAACATGATCTTGGTCAGCTAATTATCATTCATGATCAATCTGCACACTTAACTTAATGATATCCACGTTTCTGCTTGTTAATGGCCTACCAAGAGGCCAGTCACTGCAACTGAAATCTTCTTCTTAATGGGTTTTACATAGCGCCCTCCTATCTCTCTGTCCCCAAGCACCACCATGTTTGGTTCCACGTTTTTTCTGGACATCATAATGCAGTCTTCCTTTCTTTCATCTTTCCGGTGTGTTCACTTGGATGTCCACCTCAGCCATCATTCTCATCATGTTTCTTCTGCTTGCATCTGTCTGCAACTGAGGTTTGGTCATTTTTAATCTGGTTTGCCATTCTTTAATTTCCATAACCCTGCAGCATTGTTACTAAATACCTGCTGAAGGCTCTTGTTTCACTTTATGTATCACAAACTACATACAATAGCCTTGCACCACAAGTTCTGTCTTTGTAGACAAAGTAAAACTGTGAAGAAAGACACAAACACACACACACACACATACATACACACAGTCGGCTGGGGCAGCAACTGACTTGCTCTACAGGTTACAAAAAATTATGTGTAGCATTAAAAACTAATGCTGTATACTGGTCAGGAGCATGAAACTACATTCCGAGAGAAAAAATAAGGTCAGATAATTTTTAAAGAGACCTTACACATCATATGCATACATTTTATGATTTGCAACTCTGCAGTTGGACACAAGTTTGCTGATGACCAGGCTATCCTGTCAAACTCAAAGCAGCTTGCAGATCTCCATAATGAAGACCAAGGTGATGGCTTTTCATGGAGCTGATCCCATTTGAGCCAAAATTGTTGCAGAGTACTGTTTTGGAACAGGTCAGTAATTTTGAATATCTGCGCTATGTCTTGCATTACAAACAATGATGTTGTGAATAAGCTACATATGTTGAACCCATGTGTGCAGGACCACCAAGAGAATTCTAAATTCAACAAGTAACACAGCAATGCCTGAAATTCTACAAGGGCCTCCCCACACTTCTCAATGGGTTTGAGAATCGGACTTTAATGAAACTCCACACCAGTCATATTCAAGCAGCCGAAATAAGATTTTTCTGGCACTCTGCAGGATATACTCTACAAGATTGCAAAAGAAATGCAGATATACAGGAGAAACTAAATATTATGAGTACACTCAATAGAATTACCCAACATCAGCTAAAGTGGTTGGAACATCTTAACCAAATGGATGACTGCGGCATATCCAAACAACCACTGAATAATAAACCAAAAGGATGGGGTGGTATGAAACATCCGAAGAAGTGCTGGAGTGACCCAGCTCTAGTCACTGTTTGGAACAGGAACAAACCATTTTTTGTTTAATCAGTGCTAAAGACGATAATGACCTTTGCACATGAGTATACACTCTATTGTTACAACAAGACCTTCTTCATGGTATAAACCTTTAAACAATAAAATAAGAAATTTTTTTACTCTGAGACAACACCACTATTTCAATGACAAATAAGTTGATTTTTCAACTGGTGCAACTGGTATGTGTGCATGCACACACACACTCTGACAAATTCTCCAGGTGATTTAATTAATGATTGTAAAATTTACTATATAATTTGAGTTAAATTATGGCATTTGTCATTTTATTAATGTATTTAATTTTGACAAATACAAAAATCAGTTGTATTCTACCGTTTCCAGTAAAAGCTTCTGAGAAATAAATACTTTCACTTTATTAAGTATTTATTTAATAAATAATGTACAAACACACTTTAGTATGTGTACAAACTAAAAATTAAAATAATACTAAACAATAAAAATATAATTAAAAAATAAAACAGTTCAAACTCGATGAAACTGCAACACCATATGTCTACAAAATGTTATTTCACCATGATCCATACTCATCTTACAACACTTTTACTACCTGTATGCCATACTGCAGGAAGAATATTTTTATATGGTTAAAAAAATAAATAAATAAATTTCTTGAATTCTTCAATGTCAAATTAATTTCTGATGGCCTAACATATATTTATCATATAATCCTGCCAGCGGCATACCATATGAAAGGCCATTTAAAGAGTTTTGAAACGCATCCAAACTGGAGTTTCTTGAGAAAACAAACTTTTCTCATCACGTGAACTTGGTTTTCAGAAGTTTTTCAGTTTTTAAGTAACTCTGATTATTTTTAATTATTCAAGATAGTTATGACATTCATTAAAATTGCTTTCCTTTACTTGAAAACATAAACTTTTTTTTAAATCTGGCACCAAAATGATCCATAATACGCAAAAGAAGACAGTATTTCAAAATTTCCAAGTTAAGAAAGTAATACAATTCTACAATAATTTAAAAACTTTCTTGTCACAGAACATTGATTTTCATAAAATATTTGTATACGTACACACACTATGGTACAGAAAAGCTTTTCGTGGCCAGAATTTAAACTTTGCTGTGTTTTTGTGTTATGACCATGGTCTCTCATTTGATCTTCAGCAGACGTTTTAGTTACAATCACAGGTATTCTATGTTCAGTGTCTGTCAGCACATCCACTGACTAAAGATGGTCTACCGCCAGTTTTAGTCAGTGGTAGTCTGGCTGACAATCAAACAAATCACACCTCAACAATTGGAAAAGCCAAAACACAGAAGACTGCTGAGAAAATTACCTTATTTATTTATTATAAAAACATGTGATGTGTAATACAACATTATAATTTTAAGGCCACTGTTACAATGACAGTAATGGTTACCAATTGCTGCTGCTGCAGTTAAATGGTGCGGTTTGACAGGATGACTGCTGTGAGTCAAACTTGATCCTCAATATGGAACAAATTCAACTCGTCAATTATCCAAAGTCAAGTTTGTTACACACAAATAAATGCATAATGTAATTAAAAATTAAAAACCATTTGAAACAGAGGGATTACTAAAAGATTTTAACTAACTGTAAAGATAAAATCCATGGTTTTCTTTATTAAAGCTAATTTTTTCAATTTTTTTCAGTAAATGCTTTGACACATTTTATAGTAGGCCTAGTATTTATAAATACGATGAAGTTAGTACTATTACATATAAAAAACATCTAAACACTGATTGGTCTACCTCGAACTTTAACAAAAATGAAACCAGTTATAACCACAAAATTTTTTAAAATGTATGCCCCAAACTACTGAGTGTTACTGCAAGTCATTTAGAAAATGTGTTCTCTCAAACTTTCAGTTGTCTGGTCACAGCACCATTACGGCACACTGGATTTGTGTGGCCCCACTACACCTAATTTATCAACACTCATTTAAAATTATGTGCATTGCAACAGTTTAACTACAGTGGGGATAATGCAAGTGTAACAGTGGCCCAATATAACCAGTGCATCAATCAACTATAACACAGTTACTAGAATCGTCATTACCTTTGATTTCTGTTGGAGTTCCAGCGGAAATGTTTCACGTTTCCTCCATATGCTGGCCGAAAGTTTGATGGATGTGGTGAAGCTGGCAACTGTTGTATCATTGTATTTGTCCCTTCTTTACAGAAATCATTATCAATATTTTGTATTAATTGACTGTTAAAGCATCTCTGACGAATCGGTGGCATGTTATATTTATTCAAATGAATTATGTCCAATTTAGTTTCTTGTTGTTTGAACCCTACACTACACAATACTTGCTTTTCACAAGTCTTTACTGAAAAATTAAGATCTTTCTCCACTGAACCATAATCTTTAAACTTTAAATTCTGACAAGTATCATTTAAAGTTACATTTGAAGGTAGCTCGTACGAGAGAAAAAACATTGCCAGTTACAAATATACAATTATTTTTTATTTCTATTGTTTTCCCTATATTATAAATATTGTTGCTGTTCAGAAATTTATTTGTATAACTGACACTACCATTTCAGATTCTTATTTTTCCTAAAAATATTTTTATCTACATATATATAAATATTATTAGATCAGTCTTTTTGGTTTCAAATTTCTTCATGAAGAAGGATTTATTAATCGTACGTATAGAATATATTTTGATACCTACTATTTATTATATTACACTTGAATGGCTTCAAAATACACAGCTAATATATCCAACTTGATTTTCTGTTTACTCTTCTTATTTGCATTACTCTTTTCATTCAAACATGTTACTTTTTTCTTAATATTACTTCCTTTACTGTATCCTTATCATATACTTAACTATTTTTCTTTTTTTTTTTTAATTTCAAGTGTTACTTAATATCACAGCTTTGTAAAAACTAAACAGTCTCTAGGTCTATTTGTACAGGACGAGTAGACACATTCTGTTATAAAAAAAAGAAAAGCATAAAAATTATATGTTAAAACAAAATTTAACAATATTAGTTGGCAAAGGAAATAAAACACTTCTCTTTAACAAAAAACTGCAAAGCTAACTCATCAATTCAAATTATTTTTAGAATACAATATTCCACTTTACATACAAACCTCAAAACCTGATATGGGCCCATCAGTTGTAATGACTAAAACAAACCATGTAACTGGACTTCAAGTTCCAGTAACAATACAATCAGGTCTACCCACACAATGTGGAACACACACATAACAGTATGAGATCATTAACACCCAACAATTACACCCAGCCCAGCATGGTACTAAGTCATAATACGCTGTGGACTAATTAACCCCAGTCTCTTTACTGGGACAACCTTAACTAAACACTACCCTCAGAAGAGGTATCTACAGCAAGTATACAAAATACATATAATTTATAGCACGGAGCTTTTGTCTGATACATATATATATTGCAACATTACAATTTATATATTATGTATTTGAAGAGTAATCAAGGTAACTATTGAATAACCTACCAGTTAGGTCGCGGGATTTTTGTGTTCGTTACGTGAAGTTCCTTTTGTTGAACAACAAATTTTTATGTAAGAAGAGAAGATTTTGTGGCATAGAATAAATGATAATAAAACATTGATTCATAAAAAAAAATTCTTTAAAGATAGAAAAGAAATACGCATTAAATGCCACCTTTTAAAAGAAGCTGTTTTACAAGCATTAGTCATAGTATACACATTATAAATCTCCCATAAATAATATACAAACAACAAAAATAGAACACACACACACACGCGCGCGCAGAGGATTAGGATGTTTTTGGACTGCGCAGGACTGAATGCACGGTGGTGGCAAAATGTTGTGGTGGGGCTCGTTCTCCTCCTGAGACGTCATTTTAGTAGCAATGGAGCAGTGGACCTTGCAACACCGGCTGTTTGTGTATGGCAGTTTTGTTTGAAGTAGTGAATCTACCACAGCTATACAGCAATTCTTTCGCTGTCAATTTAATGTTGGTAGACGTGGGACCGTTCCGAGTCAGAACACAGTCCTTAGATGGGTGGAAATTTTAGATCAACTGGGAACATTATGAAGAAGAACCTACCAGGCCCTCGACGCAGTGTAACGACACCAGAGAATGTAGGAAGGGTTAGAGAAGCACAGATTAGGAGCACAAGACGAACGGCTAGACGACATGAACGTGAGTTAGCAATAAACCGTGAAATAGTCAGACGAATTTTACACAACGATTTGAAATTCCACCCATACAAAATTCAAATTGTGTATCAGCTAAAGGGGTAGATTACGGACAACTTGAGGACTTTGCTGTGAAAATGCAAGTGATATTGAGTGAAAATGTGGAATTGTTAATGAGTTATGAAGCTCGTTTTTATCTGAACGGGACCGTAAATAAGCATAACTTGCGTTATTGGACACCTAAACAACCACGTCTCATTCACCAGCATTTTCTACACTCTCAACGAGTCACAGTGTGGTGTCATGTTGGCTCTTTTGGAATTACTGAACCGTATTTTTTTTAGGAAAACTGCGTCACAGTCACTGTCAGTTCGGCTTGTTACATTCACATGCTTTAAATGTTCTTCAGGACAGAACTGCTAAGACAATGAATTGCCTTGAAAAATGTCTGGTTTCAGCAAGATGGCCGTGGCACAAGGTGGGGCTACGGCACACACCACAAACGATTCAATGAATGTTCTTCGAGGCATGTTTCGTGGGAATCTCATTTCAAGGTTTGGCGATGTTCCGTGTCCTCCAAGATCTCCTGACTTGTCAATGTGTGACTTTTTCCTGTGGGGGTACCTCAAAAACCATGTGTATGCTAACAAACCCTGCAATTTGGATGAGCTGAAGAATGCCATCATTCAAGAAATTGCTGCCATCCCTCAAGAGACGCTGGCCTGTGTGATGCAAGATTTCCAGTGGAGACTTGAAAACTGCATTAAAGAAGATGGGCGTCACCTCGCCGACATTATTTTTCAGAATTAAGGTGACCTTAACACAACTCAAATGGCATGTATTAAGCTGTAATTTTGTGTCAATAAACCCACTTGAAGTTTAAAGTTTACTGAGTATTGGTTATTTAAAAACTGTCTGATTCCTGTGTGTCACCCTGTATATAACCAGAGATAAGAATGTTTGAGTTACTTTGGTGTCCGATGTAAATACTGAATTCAAATAATTAAAATATTGCAAGTCCTATATAAAAATACTATTTAAAAATTTATTACATAAAAATGAAAATTTACTTACATTATTTTAATAAAAAATAACATTTCTTTACTTCAAGAAATACTAGTTATTGCACACTCATTGTAATTAAACAGAAAAATTAATGTTTAATAATAACTGAAAATTAATATTACTTATTTTACTTTGAATATTTACACTGCTTACATTTATGTATTTGTTTTACTTTTTTCTTTATTATTTCTATCTTTAAAAATAATAACGGTTCATGATTCATCTGTGTATCGGTGTGTTACCACTGAAAACTTATTGTTCGTGTGTGCATGTCTGCAGCTCCTGGATGCTGACGATTATGTTGATGTGCTGATTCCCACGTAGATCGTTAGTTGTTAGTCTTCTATTGCATGGTGATGATGATGGTCCTGGTGCTCCTTAGTCAATTATTGTAGTATGTTCTGTTTACAGCTTGATGGTGATGCTGATGATGAGTCTATGTTGTTGAGCAAACTGATATAGTGTCCCTGTGAGAAAATTATTGGCATCTGTTCGGTCGTTCAAAAGCGGCCAGGGTTTTATACTCAAGGCATGCTGACAGGTCGAAGATTGTTAACACGCCTTCTCAAACGCCTTCACAAATATTTTGGTCAAGCTTATTCCGCACATCGGCTTTCCACACATCACTTTTGCGTGTATTCACACTCATAATAAGTGTTCATGTCTGAACTAATAGAATCATGAGATTCGTGATACTTTTGTCTTTGTTTACATAATAATTAATTGCTCGTCACATATTAATTAGCTAAATAATTAATTTGTTTATAATTTCACCATTCATCTTCAAACTGTAACCATATATGTGTCATTTTGTACGTCTTAAAATGACATCATTCAGTTTGCTGTATGTATTGTCAGTGTGCGAATTTTTATTAAATAAATATATTTGTTTATTCATATTTTATGCTTGTCTGAACTGGAGCTCACTACACAATTTAAATACACTGTATGCTACACAGAAACATAGATGACCCGGGTTGAATAAATCATGTTACAGCCAGCACACACACACACACACACACACACACACACACACACACACACACACACACACACACACACACACACACACACACACACACACACACACACACACACACACACACACACACACACACACACACACACACACACACACAGAGTTTGCCACCCCTCAGTAACGTAGGTTAACAATTGTTCAAACAGGTGTTTAAAAACATGTTACGAATTTTCCAATTCTTGCCTGTTCCCATAATGCACCATTTAAAACTATTTACAACTGTCCATCTTTATTTTATATATACAAATAAATTCCCCTGGGCAAATATGTATTGTTGCAATATATATGAGGATGTCTGTCTATCATGTCTATGAGGATTAATGATTCTCAATATAATGAATTGGAGGATCCTATTATACACCTGTTGTAGTAGTTATAGAAACAAATCATAACAGTACATAGAAACAAATAATGTTCATTGTGTGTATGGTCACAAAGTTGCAACAGTTAATCTTTAAAATAGGTTAAGATACCTGTTATTCCTTCATTCAACTTACTTTGGTCGCTAGCCACGACGCATTTTAGGATCAAGGTCCCATCTTCAGGTGATGATCACTCGGGTCCAGTTCGTCAGTTCATAAAAACAAATACATAAAAAACACCGAATTCAATAAACACTCATACTGCACGAGGGGACGATGCACATTGTCCCCTCGTGCAGTATGAGTGTTTATTGAATTCGGTGTTTTCTATGTATGTGTTTTTATGAACTGACGAACTCGACCCGAGTGATCATCACCTGAAGATGGGACCTTGATTAAAAAACGCGTCGTGCCTAGCGATCAAAGTAAGTTGCATGAAGGAATAACTCTTAACCTATTTTAAAGATTAACAAATAATGCGATATTTACACGAGCACGATATATACTGCCTCCAGAACAACAATGCTGTTTTGGCTGCCTAGCCAACACTATTATTTCTGGTGTGTCAAGCAGACTATTATATAACTATTTTAAAAAATTTTAAAGCAATAAAGTGTTTGGCAGAATAAATATAATAACAGAAGACTGGAATCATTATCATCATAAGCACCCATATTTGTTTACTCACTGCTGTGTGTATGGCACCACATTCTCCCATGATTTCACCCTGAACAAGTCCTGACTTGACCATGCCATCATCCGTCTTGCATAAGGCTGTTATTATGATCTTTTCAAACTCACCTCTAACCAAATTTCTCCTGCCTTCTAGCCAGGCCAAATTATTATTTTAGTTTGATCCTATATTCATTTAATTGAATTCTTGTCTATCTCTGCTATTCCCAGCATTACTTTCCATATTTCTCTCTCCATTTTATATTTTTATAAGTACTAGGCCTACTTTTGTATTCATTATTCATGTTCCTGACCTCTAACTTAATTCCTGAATGTGTAATCTGATTAAAGACTGTTCTTTTTTAACAAAAGGTAGTTTGTTATTATTAACTAAATTCCTTATCTTTCTGATCTTATTCAACTAACTGTAGATCTCCACTGTTTATTATTATTTTATCTAAATATTTTACTTCATTCACAGATACGTACATCAGTTTTCACTAACTGGTTGAGCCTTATTAACATTATATCTGACTTTTCCTTTTGTATTCTAACACAAAGCTTTATACTATCCTGGTTGAGTTATACTTTATGTATCCTTTATACTAGCATAGACCAGTACCATAAATTCTCCATCTCAAATGTATTTTCACTAAACAACACTACAACATCTGCAAATTTCAAATTTGAAGACAAATTCTACCCATTTCTGTTTTTTGCTATTCCCATTTTAATGCATCCAAACATACTGAAATCAGCTTTTTGTGATCACCTACTTAGCTTCCATTTCCTCTTTTCTATAACTTGTGACGGGGCTAAAGTAAGGGGTTTTTATTTTATTAAATTTGGGGTTTCATTTTATTAAAGTATTGTAAATTCATTTCCATCTGTGTGGCCAGTCTCCAGTTGAATCTAACTCGCAGTTCAAACAAATCAAAGGTACGCTATAACTGTGGTGAAACAAGTGGAAAGGAATGTCGTGTTGTCAACTGTGACACAATTCTAAGAACTTTGCGGCTGTGTGGCATCTACACCCAAACACACTACACCAGCATGTGCGCAGACCCACGCCAAGAAGCACAAAACCAAACATGGCTTGTAGGAGAATTTTATCGTACATGTGCGTTTAAGATGGCGGATGTAAGTTTAAGTCCGGCCTACTTTGTGACGTCGACCAGTGCCCATCAATATCGTCGACGTTCAACACACAAAAATCCTGTGTGCTGTGTGTGTAACGAATGGAACTTTAGCAACGAAGGCTGGGAGCGGCGACGAAATTTGTTCGCCGGCAAGGCAGTAATGTCCGGCCGCATATAGAGAGTCGAGATATAGTAGCGTCAGTCTGTCGGCAGCATACGTTCAACCTAGTCAGACGTGATAATCGTAGCCTCGGAATTTCGGTAGGCTGAAGCGAGTAAAGTAGCTGAAGCCTACCGAAACTTAGTGATATGTGCTAAAGGAGATTAATACGAAGGAAGAGATAGATACGGCGGGCGCATGAGTTAATCGATGCCAAGGAGGACAGTTCGTGGGGAGACGGAAAAGTAAAAGTGAACTATGAGTAATGGCGGAACCCGGGGAATAGCACGTGCAGTTAAGTACACTGACAAATTTAGTCGTGGGCCAAACATTTCAAATAAACTTGAATTGATGCTAAAGATATCTCGAAAAAATGGGGTTGTCAATTGTATGCAAGAGAGTATGAATGCGCAAATACTGGGCTGTAGTTAATAAATATGTAATTAAATTAATTAACACGTAGGTAGAAGTGTAGGGGTTTCTATTAAATATTAAACATGAATTTGTTCATGAAAAAGAATGTAGAGAAGGTAATGATTCATAAATGAAAAAGATTTAATAAATAAGGCTTGTTTTACGTAATATAACCATGTGTTAGTTTAGTTATTTCGTCATTACCACTTCCTCATTTCTGTGCTACAAGATTCGTCTAAACGTTCCGGGTTCTTCTGAATTATTATTGGGGGGTAGTCAGATTGCAAAATTGTCCCATATTTTATTAAGGTAAAGTGTAAAGGTTTCGATATTATAACCAAAAAATATCGTGGCGACTCTGGGCTTCTGATTGAAAATTTAAAAAGGTAGGTAAGTGGAAAGATCGCAGGTAAGTTTCTGGCAGTATTATTTATATGGTAATGACCTGGCTGCTTTTGGGAATGAAGTGTGATAAAACTGAATAATTAATGATGAAGAATTGTAAATAAATGTTTAGTGAATTTAATTGTGTGTATTGTAGGATGTTATGTAAACAATGTGTTTATGTAGAAAAAATTGTGTGATGAAAATAATAATATTTGGCAGTCTAAATAAATAACAAAATAAATTTGAAGAAGATAATAAATAAATTGTAATTATTGTAATTGGTGAAAGTAATTAAAATTGATGTTTTCAATAATTAATTTAATTAAAATAATTGGAGGTGTTTAAATATTTTTGATTGATTTAAATGTTATATAATTGAATTTTTCTAATAAGTTCAAACTATTTTAGGAGATGTGAATTTGATAGTAATTAATAAATAAATGATAAATTGTTTGGTATGAAATCACACTGTTGTTAAATGTTTCAGAGGTTACGTGGAGATATTGGTGTGTATATTTTGTGTTTATGTCAGTAGGTGAATAATGTACTGTAAGTATAAATTTTATAATACCAATTAGATAGCGTAAAAATGTTTACAGGTGTGAAAGATTTTGATTCAATAATGAAAATAATTTGAGATAATTGTGCTAAATAGAAACTCATTAAAAAGTAATAATAACTGAAAGGTGATGTAAAACAAATGTTAATAATAAATTGGAAATTTTGAGGAATATAATTGTAGTGAATGAGAAATAATTAAATGATGATGGATAAAAGAGTTAATGAAAATTTCACATTATAAGGTATTATATAAAGTTTTAGTTTAGTTATTAGTGTGCTATCGCTGTGGTGGCATGTGCCACAGTGGATAGTGGGAAGTGTTGGGGGTAATAGAGAGTGTTACCTCCATCGGAGGCCGAAATGGCAAAAATGCACGGCACACCCCTTTTGTACAATTTTATATTGTACACTGATAAATAGCCGTGCCGTGCAGACAAATGATGATTGTAACATGCCTGAAAGTAAAGCTGATTTCCCAGACTTTTTGGGCGATTACTGCCTTACCAGCACTAATCGTGGTTTTGGCTAGCGGTCAGCTATGGCCATAAATTAAGTCCCTTGACCATAGCTGGCTTGAAATTGGTTGATACTAGAAATTAATGGGGGGTGAAACTAGGGGAAATCCCGGAAACTATGGAACAGCGGCTGCCATTCTGTTCGAGGAGGAACAGCAAAGCCAGGTGGTAGACCCGCATTAAGGGCGCATAACTATATAACAAAGATATGTTGATATCTAAATCTTTCAAATGTAACGCCGAAGCAAGGACACGGAGATGTCAAATTCCTCCACCTATGCCGTCCTTGTGGAGACCAATGGGCGCCACAGTCCAACAGAAAAAAAAACAATAGTGTGTGTGGTTGGGGGGTTGCTCAGGTGAGCAACGAATTCAAATTTTATAACCTAAAGATGATAACTCGCTATTACACTAATTAAACGATTGTATTATGATTTGATAAATAGGTGTTCGTATGTTTATTATACTGTGTTTTATTCTGTATTATTTTATTGTGTTAGAGATACGGATTGATGAAATGTGTGATTTGTAGAATTTTGAAATATGTTTGTAGTAAGGTCATTCACCTTGCTGAGAAAATCAGCTGATCAGCTGTACAATATCACTTATAAACAATTTGCAATTTTGTCAAGTTAGTTAAATGTTTGAATATGAGGAAAATGGAATGTAATTAATGTTTGAATAGTGATTTCAACGTGTTAAAGATTTTATTTTAAATGATGAAAATAATTTGATGTAGTTGAGAATTTTAAAGGATTTGTAAAAGAAATATAAAAGGTAGATTTTGGGTGATTAATATTTTGTTGGGACATGTAGATCAGTCCATGTTAAGTTTAAAGGGGTAATAGAGAGAATAATATTGTTATGAATAAATGTAATGTAGAATTTGAGAAGTATTGATAGGGACACAGTAGATATGGGGAATATATGTAGAGTATTGATTGATATTTTGATGTAATAAGTAAATGGTGATATTTTGTTGTAATTGAAGTGAGGTAATGAGAATGGTAATTAGTGGATGGGAATTTTGTAAGTGGGGATGGTGTGGTAGGAGTCTGCAACAAAAGTGGTTGGGACGGGAAGGGACCGTTCAGCGCCGGAAAGAGTTGCCTTAGGTAGAATCCAGGGACCAAAATAAGGGAATGAGCTGTGGGATGGAAACACACATCCTGAGTACAAAGGGTTAGAGAGTATTTTTTTTTATATAAGGGTAGAAGTGATGCGAATTGAGTTGAATAGTAAGTTGGGTTTAGAGGGTTCGATAGATGTTTTTGACAGTGATGGGTGTCATGTTTAGTTAAAGCTGTTAATGAGTGTTAGAGTCAGAGGGGTAAAGATTATAAATGTATGCATACCAAGTGGTATATCAAGTTAGTATAAATAATTAAATCACCCAAACTAATGAAGAATGAGAATGGTAAAGAAAGAGAGTTATAGTAAACATATATAATTTTAATTGAAACAAGTGACAATTTTAATAGAATTTGAGAGTAAAGTAAAATTGTAAAAATATGTAATTTTGAGTAATGTAAATATCAATTTTATTGTTAATTATAATAATATTTTGTTATTTTTAAATGTCTTATTTTATTATGTTTTTGTGTTTAAAGATAAAATTTTAAAGATGTTCAATGTATTTTCTGATGTAACTCATGTATAACTTATGTAGGTCAAGGTTCTTGACTTGACCCAGTTTGATCAGCTGATGGGTGATGTTCCATACTAGAACCGTTTTGGCAATGAAGTGATGCTAATTTTGTTTCTTAATTAATTTAAATAAACTTAAATAATTTTAATACTGAGAAAATATATTTTAATAAATTAAAATTTTTTTTTGATTTTGTGCCTGCCATCTAATTGATGCTTTGAATTTTGATTATATTATTGTTTGTGTGTATTAATAGTGTTATTGAATTATATTGTTTAGGATATATGTATAATCAAATGTTAGGATAAGGAAGTTCATGTTTTAATTAAATGTTCCATTTATTTGTTTTCTAATTACTAATAACAATGAAGAAATTAATCAATTCAGATAAAAGATTTTATTTTTGATTTTGAAGAAAATAGCTGTTTGATTTTAACCTAAATAAATTTTTGAAGGTAAGAATGAAATTTTGGCTAGGAAGTAGTTGTAAGTGTGTAAGAGCCCAGTAACTGCTAAAGGCAGCCCAGTGTGCATGATAAGGGGGAACATATCGGTTGAGGATCTGGCATGATATAAGACCAGGGATTTGGATTTTGGGGTTGCATGTTAGAAGGTTAGGTGCGCTGTGGTGCGTGTCTGTTCGATTTTATGGTGTTGGGATCTCGTACAGAGAAGTCCAGTGATCTCGTTCAGATGCGGCCATAGTCGCCGAGCCAGGGGGGTTGTTTACCCATGAAGTATAAGAACCAATGGGGGTTGTTGGCACCATATCCTCACCGGTCCTCTTAGGGGTTTAGCAATGAGATTTCTTCTGTTTCGGCAGAAGATATCTCATTGGGGGGGGGGTATTGTGACGGGGCTAAAGTAAGGGGTTTTTATTTTATTAAATTTGGGGTTTCATTTTATTAAAGTATTGTAAATTCATTTCCATCTGTGTGGCCAGTCTCCAGTTGAATCTATCTCGCAGTTCAAACAAAGGAAAGGTACGCTATAACTGTGGTGAAACAAGTGGAAAGGAATGTCGTGTTGTCAACTGTGACACAATTCTAAGAACTTTGCGGCTGTGTGGCATCTACGCCCAAACGCACTACACCAGCATGTGCGCAGACCCACGCCAAGAAGCACAAAACCAAACATGGCTTGTAGGAGAATTTTATCGTACATGTGCGTTTAAGATGGCGGATGTAAGTTTAAGTCCGGTCTACTTTGTGACGTCGACCAGTGCCCATCAATATCGTCGACGTCCAACACACAAAAATCCTGTGTGCCGTGTGTGTAACGAATGGAACTTTAGCAACGAAGGCTGGGAGCGGCGACGAAATTTGTTCGCCGGCAAGGCAGTAATGTCCGGCCGCATGTAGAGAGTCGAGATACAGTAGCGTCAGTCTGTCGGCAGCATACGTTCAACCTAGTCAGACGTGATAATCGTAGCCTCGGAATTTCGGTAGGCCGAAGCGAGTAAAGTAGCTGAAGCCTACCGAAACTTAGTGATATGTGCTAAAGGAGATTAATACGAAGGAAGAGATAGATATGGCTGGCGCATGAGTTAATCGATGCCAAGAAGGACAGTTCGTGGGGAGACGGAAAAGTAAAAGTGAACTACGAGTAATGGCGGAACCCGGGGAATAGCACGTGCAGTTAAGTACAGTGACAAATTTAGTCGTGGGCCAAACATTTCAAATAAACTTGAATTGATGCTAAAGAGATCTCGAAAAAATGGGGTTGTCAATTGTATGCAAGAGAGTATGAATGCGCAAATACTAGGCTGTAGTTAATAAATATGTAATTCAATTAATTAACACGTAGGTAGAAGTGTAGGGGTTTCTATTAAATATTAAACATGAATTTGTTCATGAAAAAGAATGTAGAGAAGGACGTAGGTAATGATTCATAAATGAAAAAGATTTAATAAATAAGGCTTGTTTTACGTAATATAACCATGTGTTAGTTTAGTTATTTCGTCATTACCACTTCCTCATTTCTGTGCTACAAGATTCGTCTAAACGTTCCGGGTTCTTCTGAATTATTATTGGGGGGTAGTCAGATTGCAAAATTGTCCCATATTTTATTAAGGTAAAGTGTAAAGGTTTCGATATTATAACCAAAAAATATCGTGGCGACTCTGGGCTTCTGATTGAAAATTTAAAAAGGTAGGTAAGTGGAAAGATTGCAGGTAAGTTTCTGGAAGTATTTTTTATTTATTTATTTCGATTAAGTTTGTTTATCAACAAACTGTTGTCATAAAGTAGCCTACAGTTGAATTTTAAGATGCACAGTTTGATTTGAGCTTTTTAGTTTATGTAGTTTATATCTGTGTACACACTTTTCTTATCTCTTGTGAATCTCAGCCTTTATTACAGCTTCTTATAGTCTGAATCAAAAGTTTTCTTTCAGTGGTTTTCCCTCCTCACAGCAGCCTTCTTGAAGTACATTAATTGCTTGTAGATGTACTATAATTATTTCTAACTCATGTTCAAGTAAGCAAATTATGAATATTTAGTTCTCTATAAACCTCTTATTAGTGAAAATTTTGTCATAATGGAGATTTTTTAATTCAAATTTTTGTGTAAAATAAATGAAATATCTTACATTTTCATCACACTGTTTTCTTAACTAGTTTTCAGCTCGTTGTTTTGTATAAAGTACTATGATTATGTATGTGCAAATATACAGCCAAGTAATTGTTTCATAAGGCAAGGCTATTTGTTGAAGGTCACTTGAATATAGACAACAAGAATACAAATATTTTTACATATCCCATATGTTTTGGTACATGGGAAGTACCAAATTTGCAGAGGGCTCAAAAACTATGACTTTGAAAAACGATTCAAAAGCATAAAGTCGCATACAAGTAATTACTCTACAGCCTTGTTCATAGTGTGACACTGAACCGTGACATCAAACATTTTTGATACGCGACACTATGACAACTAGCACTGCTCCAATACTAACATAACCTCTGCGCCCATTTTCACTGTATGAACATCCAATAACAGTGTTCCACTGTTCAAGATTAGTAACAGTTATACCAATCCAAATATGGTGTTTACTTTGAAAATTGTTTAAGATATGAGAAACAATGTATCGTCACTACTTCCATATGTCATTTCTCAGATAATGTTAAGAATCAAAGACGTAAGAACTTTATTCCAGATTTAAAAAATTAAAACTTATTTAAATTAACAGAAAATTAAAACTTAATATCTAAAATTAAAACATTTGATTTTCTCTACTAATAAAGTACTTTTCCAAAATAGTGAACTTACTCTGCAGCTTAGGGGACTTACTAGTTGATTATGTCTTAACATGATCTGTTAACGTTTTTGAGAATTGCACACAATATCACTGCTTGTGGACCCTTTATTGTATTAGCAACTAAAAGAATAGGCACTAAAGGGGTAATTCTGAAGCAGAGTTGTTAAAATATATTGAACTGAGAGTCTTGAGAGTTAAGTAAGATAAATTTATGGCTCATTTTCATAGACTGAAGTGTTCAGTCTCATGACACTACAGAAACATGTGTGAACGACTAGTGCCAAGATAGTGAACAGCAGATAGTGCTATGGCATCAGGTGTCATGACATCAGTGTCAACGTGTGAACGAGGCTTAAAAGAGTGGAATTTGTGTATACCAAGATTGGGGGGAGGGCTATAGATCAGGTTTGTCTGTTGTGGTTAGTTATTGATGATAAGCGAGTTTATAGGCAGTATTAGAGATTTACCAGTATATCCTACTGTTATCATGCCCACTAGTGAGGAATGCCAACTGGTAGGTTGTACCAATAAAACCTTACTGTGGTGACTTACCCAATGAAGGGATAACCCTCTTTGGTATATCACTGAGTAGGACACAAAATATGAGGTCTGACAATTATTAAGTTCACATACTCATCCCAGAAAATTTGCTACAGACCTTATTGCTGAATACCACTGTGGTCACCTTCGAAGCAGGGGTGCAGAATATGTCGGAATTTCGTGAACGTGGTTTGGGGGGAAATTTGGGCTGCCTGGGGAAATTTTTATCATTGACGAAAAATAGAAGTCATGATGAAAATATCAACTGATGTTGTATTCACATCATTTTTACAATTATCTTTATAATTAATCTTTAAAATAAGTTTTGAAAAGAAACATTCATCCTAATGAGAACATTGAATCGACAGATTTTTTATTTGCCCTACAATATTTATCTATATTCTCAACATAAAACAGAATAAATTTGTATTTTATAAATTACCGTATTTTGTTAGTACAGTAATATTTTTAACATGTCTCTTAGATTAAGAATAACACATTTATTTTATTTCAGTGCCCTCTTCCCTTGCAGCCATCATGTTACAGCCAATATTAGTCTATTGTGTTTGTTCAGTTGTGATTTTACTGTATTTCTTGTGCATAATTTTTTGAATAAATTAAGTGTCTGCAACCTCATTTTCATTGCTTCTCTTTTTATCATTCATCATGTACAATAGACTGGTTAGTAAAACATAATAAACCCTCGCGTTAGTTTTGGGGAAATTCCCTACCGAGAAAATTGTGTTCGGGGGAAATTTCAGGGGTCTAAACATTTTCTGCACCCCTGCTTCGAAGTACTCCCCTTGGGAAGCTATACACCGATTCCAGCGCCTACTCCAACCTTCTAAGCATTTTGGAACTTTTTTCAGGAATGGTCTTCAGAACTGCCATCATAGTAGCCTTAATGTTGTCAGTGTTATCGAAATGTCTTCCTTTCAAAACTTCTTTGATCTTCGGGAGAGAAAGAAGTCACTGGGGGCCAGGTCAAGTGAGCATGGTGGGTGGTCTACCAAAGTTATTTGTTTCCTGGCCAAAAACTCCCGTATAGACAGCGCCATGTGCACTGGTGCACTGTCTTGATGCAAGAGCCATGAGTTGTTGGCGAAAAGTTCCAGTCATTTGTGTCTCACTTTTTCATGCAACCTTTGCAGCACTCCCAAATAGTACACTTGGTTAACTGCTTGTCCTGGTGGTACAAATTCATAGTGGACAATCCCTTGGATCTCAAGAAAGGTTATCAATAACGTTTTGATTGACGTAACTTTCTCTGTCATGGAGAATTAGGTGTTTTCCATTGGACACTTTGTCGCTTTGTTTCAGTCATGTGTGAAGATCCAGGTTTCACCACCTGTGATTATTCAACCCACAACATCTTGCCTGTCCAACAAGTCTGTTCACAGTTCAACCCTCCTTTGCTTTTGTTCATCAGTAAACTCCTTTGGGACCATTTTGGAACACACCTTGCGCATGCCAAAGCCTTCAATTAAAACTTTCCACACAGTTTCCCCATTGATGTTCACTTGGTCTGCTATGGATCTCATGGTCAGTCGCAGATTTGGATGCACAATTTGATGAATGTTGGCAATGTTTTCGTCTGTTTGGCTCGTTACTGGCCGCCCTATCCTTTCTTCATCAGTCACTTGTTCCCTCCCCTCAGGAAAACATTTAATCCATTTGTAGACCACTGTTTTCTTAATGGCATTCTCGCTGTACATCTGTTCCAACATTTCCCATACTTCACTCCCACTCTTGCTCAGTTTCACCAGAAATTTGATGTTTGTTCGTTGCTCTAATTCCAGCTCAGATATTTTCATGACAGCGCAACACACAAGCACAAACAACAATTCACGCCACTCATCACAAATCTGGCACATATCAACATGAACACTGCTGTGAGTCACTGAAATACCAAGGTTATGAAATCTTACCGAGCTGCTTGTATAGTGCTGCCCTCAGCATTAAATGGTGGCGAGTCTGCGAACTTAATTGCCAGACCTCATAGATCTTTACTTACAGAAGACAACAGGCACTATAGAAGCAATTGCCCAACAAGAAATTTAAGAGGCATTAAATAAAATGAAGAATAGAAAAGTAATTACACCATGATGCATTCCAGTCGAGTTAGTTAAATATTGTTACGAGAAGCGTGTACCGAACAATCCAGAACATTCTCCCCCCCCCCACCCACCCGGGAGTGTGGTTTGTGTTGCGTCATTCACGTAGGTGATTCTAGTGAGTTCCAGGAACACCTGAGATAGCATTAAACTACCGGCATGCAGTTAAGGAGGGAAAGCTGTACTGGACCTCAGCGCGACGTATATAAAGCCATAGCAGCCAGGTTGTCAGTTCAGTTACGTGAGCGATTTTCACTAGTGCGGATTGAGTGTGTCGAAGTGAAGTAGTATTGTGTTAATAATTGTGTGAAACTCTATTAATAGACATTGTTATTGCGTGTGGACAAATCTAACTGGAAATATTGTACGAGTTAATTACAAACTGTGTAATTGTGATAATTAAAGCTGGCGATTAGTGACATAACTGGTGTCTTGTATTTTGTTTTCCACTGTACCTACGACGATCAAGTAGACCGTCGTAACAGTGGTGTGAACTGGGATAGAACGGTTAACAGTGGAAACAGAGGACACTTCCTAGAAGAGTGGTGTTAGTGGTAGTGGCCAAGAGAAGATAAAGCTTTGCATGGCTAAAATTTCAGGGTCTGACAACCATTCAACCAAGCAAGTGTCATTCACCAAAGAAGAAGTCAACAAGTCTGGTCAAGGGGAACCTTTCCTATTACAGGTGGAAATGGAAGAACTATCAGAGGAAGTACAAATAAGTGTAATGGCAAAATAAGTGATTGAAAAGCCAACTATGGACGTCAAGGAAAACACCTTGTTTGTTCCTGAGTTAACAGAAGTGCCTGGGGTAAGAGTTGCTGAAGATGTAGTTATGCAAGAGGTTGTTGACGAGAACCAAACAGACTTGGATCAGCCAGTGGTGTTTAGGTCATCAATACATGACGCAACGGGAGTGATTCCAGCAAAACTAGCAGTTGAGCGGAAGACTTGTATTCCTGGGAACTTGATGTTCAGATCACACGAGACCGAATTTGAAGGACGGGAAAATTATCTTTCACAAGGACGTCCACCTAGATCGCCTGGCCAAGTTATTACTTCAGAGACGGTTTGCCAGTTCAGGACGAACAGGCTTAAGGAGGGGGCAGTGTTACGAGAAGCATATCGAACAATCCAGACATTCTCCACTCCCCCCTCGCATCGAGTGTGGTTTGTGTTGCGTCATTCACGTAGGTGATTCTAGTGAGTTCCAGGAACACTTGAGATAGAATTAATCTGCCGGCATGCAGTTAAGGAGGGAAAGTGACCTCAGCTCAGCATATATAAAGCCATAGCAGCCGGGTTGTCAGTTCAGTTACATGAGCGATTTTTGCTAGTGCAGATTAAGAGTGTCAAACTGAAGTAGTATTGTGTTAATAATTGTGTGAAACTCTATTAATAGACATTGTTATTGCGTGTGGACAAATCTAACTGGAAATATTGTACACGAGTTAATTACAAACTGTGTAATTGTGATAATTAAAGCTGGTGATTAGTGACGTAACTGGTGTCTTGTATTTTGTTTTCCACTGTACCTATGGCGATCAAGTAGACCGTCATAACAATATACTCCAAGCATGTTAAAGAAGCATCTTTCTGAATTATCAACAAGTGCTTTGTAAACAGACATAACATTCATGATAATGTGTTTGATGGTATTTTAAGTACATTTTCTAAGTATTCTAAATATTTTTAATATCTATAAGAGAGCGATGTTTTGTAAAAGGGATTGCTAGTTAGTGCTTATGATTTAGAAAGGGAGTATAGTGATAGGTTAAATGTAGAAGGTGAACAGGGGGCAAAATTTTATGGGGTTAAAAGTGAAGCAGAGACTTCACGGAGGACAAGAGTTCCTCAATAGTTTTTGTAGAAGACGAGAGGTCTTCAGAAGGTCATATAAGTTTTTTGTGTTTATCTGGTAGGGCCAGATGGTATTTAAATAATTTTGTGGTATTGCCCTCTGCATGGAGTGAGAGAGAGAATGTGAAAGGGATATTGTGTTGTGATGAGAGAGAGAAAGAGTTAGAGTGGTTCAAGATAAATAGAGGTTATGAAAGGTTAGTACAGAGGTTAGATATAGAGAGAGAGGAATATTGGAATAAAACTTATAAATGATAAAATAACTGACTTAATGTTGAGTAAAAATACTTACGGAGACCGGACAACAATAAATAATAGTGACAGGTTTTATGACATAATAAAAGGGAAGATGAATGACATAGAAGTAATGGTTTATTATAACAATAATAATAATAACAAATTGAGTATAAGTAAGAAAGAGAAATGTTATAAAAAGGTACGACTATTACATGATGATGGGGGTTGAATTAAGAAATTGGGGAAGGAACAGTTAAATATGTTAACATATGGTAATGACCTGGCTGCTTTTGGGAATGAAGTGTGATAAAACTGAATAATTAATGATGAAGAATTGTAAATAAATGTTTAGTGAATTTAATTGTGTGTATTGTAGGATGTTATGTAAACAATGTGTTTATGTAGAAAAAATTGTGTGATGAAAATAATAATATTTGGCAATCTAAATAAATAACAAAATAAATTTGAAGAAGATAATAAATAAATTGTAATTATTGTAATTGGTGAAAGTAATTAAAATTGGTGTTTTCAATAATTAATTTAATTAAAATAATTGGAGGTGTTTAAATATTTTTGATTGATTTAAATGTTACATAATTGAATTTTTCTAATAAGTTCAAACTATTTTAGGAGATGTGAATTTGATAGTAATTAATAAATAAATGATAAATTGTTTGGTATGAAATAACACTGTTGTTAAATGTTTCAGAGGTTACGTGGAGATATTGGTGTGTATGGTGTGTATATTTTGTGTTTATGTCAGTAGGTGAATAATGTACTGTAAGTATAAATTTTATAATACCAATTAGATAGCGTAAAAATGTTTACAGGTGTGAAAGATTTTGATTCAATAATGAAAATAATTTGAGATAATTGTGCTAAATAGAAACTCATTAAAAAGTAATAATAACTGAAAGGTGATGTAAAACAAATGTTAATAATAAATTGGAAATTTTGAGGAATATAATTGTAGTGAATGAGAAATAATTAAATGATGATGGATAAAAGAGTTAATGAAAATTTCACATTATAAGGTATTATATAAAGTTTTAGTTTAGTTATTAGTGTGCTATCGCTGTGGTGGCATGTGCCACAGTGGATAGTGGGAAGTGTTGGGGGTAATAGAGAGTGTTACCTCCATCGGAGGCCGAAATGGCGAAAATGCACGGCACACCCCTTTTGTACAATTTTATATTGTACACTGATAAATAGCCGTGCCGTGCAGACAAATGATGATTGTAACATGCCTGAAAGTAAAGTTGATTTCCCAGACTTTTTGGGCGATTACTGCCTTACCAGCACTAACCGTGGTTTTGGCTAGCGGTCAGCTATGGCCATAAATTAAGTCCCTTGACCATAGCTGGCTTGAAATTGGTTGATACTAGAAATTAATGGGGGGTGAAACTAGGGGAAATCCCGGAAACTATGGAACAGCGGCTGCCATTCTGTTCGAGGAGGAACAGCAAAGCCAGGTGGTAGACCCGCATTAAGGGCGCATAACTATATAACAAAGATATGTTGATATCTAAATCTTTCAAATGTAACGCCGAAGCAAGGACACGGAGATGTCAAATTCCTCCACCTATGCCGTCCTTGTGGAGGCCAATGGGCGCCACAGTCCAACAGAAAAAAAACAATAGTGTGTGTGGTTGGGGGGTTGCTCAGGTGAGCAACGAATTCAAATTTTATAACCTAAAGATGATAACTCGCTATTACACTAATTAAACGATTGTATTATGATTTGATAAATAGGTGTTCGTATGTTTATTATACTGTGTTTTATTCTGTATTATTTTATTGTGTTAGAGATAAGGATTGATGAAATGTGTGATTTGTAGAATTTTGAAATATGTTTGTAGTAAGGTCATTCACCTTGCTGAGAAAATCAGCTGATCAGCTGTACAATATCACTTATAAACAATTTGCAATTTTGTCAAGTTAGTTAAATGTTTGAATATGAGGAAAATGGAATGTAATTAATGTTTGAATAGTGATTTCAACGTGTTAAAGATTTTATTTTAAATGATGAAAATAATTTGATGTAGTTGAGAATTTTAAAGGATTTGTAAAAGAAATATAAAAGGTAGATTTTGGGTGATTAATATTTTGTTGGGACATGTAGATCAGTCCATGTTAAGTTTAAAGGGGTAATAGAGAGAATAATATTGTTATGAATAAATGTAATGTAGAATTTGAGAAGTATTGATAGGGACACAGTAGATATGGGGAATATATGTAGAGTATTGATTGATATTTTGATGTAATAAGTAAATGGTGATATTTTGTTGTAATTGAAGTGAGGTAATGAGAATGGTAATTAGTGGATGGGAATTTTGTAAGTGGGGATGGTGTGGTAGGAGTCTGCAACAAAAGTGGTTGGGACGGGAAGGGACCGTTCAGCGCCGGAAAGAGTTGCCTTAGGTAGAATCCAGGGACCAAAATAAGGGAATGAGCTGTGGGATGGAAACACACATCCTGAGTACAAAGGGTTAGAGAGTATTTTTTTTTATATAAGGGTAGAAGTGATGCGAATTGAGTTGAATAGTAAGTTGGGTTTAGAGGGTTCGATAGATGTTTTTGACAGTGATGGGCGTCATGTTTAGTTAAAGCTGTTAATGAGTGTTAGAGTCAGAGGGGTAAAGATTATAAATGTATGCATACCAAGTGGTATATCAAGTTAGTATAAATAATTAAATCACCCAAACTAATGAAGAATGAGAATGGTAAAGAAAGAGAGTTATAGTAAACATATATAATTTTAATTGAAACAAGTGACAATTTTAATAGAATTTGAGAGTAAAGTAAAATTGTAAAAATATGTAATTTTGAGTAATGTAAATATCAATTTTATTGTTAATTATAATAATATTTTGTTATTTTTAAATGTCTTATTTTATTATGTTTTTGTGTTTAAAGATAAAATTTTAAAGATGTTCAATGTATTTTCTGATGTAACTCATGTATAACCTAATGTATATAGGTCAAGGTTCTTGACTTGACCCAGTTTGATCAGCTGATGGGTGATGTTCCATACTAGAACCGTTTTGGCAATGAAGTGATGCTAATTTTGTTTCTTAATTAATTTAAATAAATTTAAATAATTTTAATACTGAGAAAATATATTTTAATAAATTAAAATTTTTTTTTGATTTTGTGCCTGCCATCTAATTGATGCTTTGAATTTTGATTATATTATTGTTTGTGTGTATTAATAGTGTTATTGAATTATATTGTTTAGGATATATGTATAATCAAATGTTAGGATAAGGAAGTTCATGTTTTAATTAAATGTTCCATTTATTTGTTTTCTAATTACTAATAACAATGAAGAAAATTAATCAATTCAGATAAAAGATTTTATTTTTGATTTTGAAGAAAATAGCTGTTTGATTTTAACCTAAATAAATTTTTGAAGGTAAGAATGAAATTTTGGCTAGGAAGTAGTTGTAAGTGTGTAAGAGCCCAGTAACTGCTAAAGGCAGCCCAGTGTGCATGATAAGGGGGAACATATCGGTTGAGGATGGCATGATATAAGACCAGGGATTTGGATTTTGGGGTTGCATGTTAGAAGGTTAGGTGCGCTGTGGTGCGTGTCTGTTTGATTTTATGATGTTGGGATCTCGTACAGAGAAGTCCAGTGATCTCGTTCAGATGCGGCCATAGTCGCCGAGCCAGGGGGGTTGTTTACCCATGAAGTATAAGAACCAATGGGGGTTGTTGGCACCATATCCTCACCGGTCCTCTTAGGGGTTTAGCAATGAGATTTCTTCTGTTTCGGCAGAAGATATCTCATTGGGGGGGGTATTGTGACGGGGCTAAAGTAAGGGGTTCTTATTTTATTAAATTTGGGGTTTCATTTTATTAAAGTATTGTAAATTCATTTCCATCTGTGTGGCCAGTCTCCAGTTGAATCTATCTCGCAGTTCAAACAAAGGAAAGGTACGCTATAACTGTGGTGAAACAAGTGGAAAGGAATGTCGTGTTGTCAACTGTGACACAATTCTAAGAACTTTGCGGCTGTGTGGCATCTACGCCCAAACGCACTACACCAGCATGTGCGCAGACCCACGCCAAGAAGCACAAAACCAAACATGGCTTGTAGGAGAATTTTATCGTACATGTGCGTTTAAGATGGCGGATGTAAGTTTAAGTCCGGCCTACTTTGTGACGTCGACCAGTGCCCATCAATATCGTCGACGTCCAACACACAAAAATCCTGTGTGCCGTGTGTGTAACGAATGGAACTTTAGCAACGAAGGCTGGGAGCGGCGACGAAATTTGTTCGCCGGCAAGGCAGTAATGTCCGGCCGCATGTAGAGAGTCGAGATACAGTAGCGTCAGTCTGTCGGCAGCATACGTTCAACCTAGTCAGACGTGATAATCGTAGCCTCGGAATTTCGGTAGGCCGAAGCGAGTAAAGTAGCTGAAGCCTACCGAAACTTAGTGATATGTGCTAAAGGAGATTAATACGAAGGAAGAGATAGATATGGCGGGCGCATGAGTTAATCGATGCCAAGAAGGACAGTTCGTGGGGAGACAGAAAAGTAAAAGTGAACTACGAGTAATGGCGGAACCCGGGGAATAGCACGTGCAGTTAAGTACAGTGACAAATTTAGTCATGGGCCAAACATTTCAAATAAACTTGAATTGATGCTAAAGAGATCTCGAAAAAATGGGGTTGTCAATTGTATGTAAGAGAGTATGAATGCGCAAATACTAGGCTGTAGTTAATAAATATGTAATTAAATTAATTAACACGTAGGTAGAAGTGTAGGGGTTTCTATTAAATATTAAACATGAATTTGTTCATGAAAAAGAATGTAGAGAAGGACGTAGGTAATGATTCATAAATGAAAAAGATTTAATAAATAAGGCTTGTTTTACGTAATATAACCATGTGTTAGTTTAGTTATTTCGTCATTACCACTTCCTCATTTCTGTGCTACAAGATTCGTCTAAACGTTCTGGGTTCTTCTGAATTATTATTGGGGGGGTAGTCAGATTGCAAAATTGTCCCATATTTTATTAAGGTAAAGTGTAAAGGTTTCGATATTATAACCAAAAAATATCGTGGCGACTCTGGGCTTCTGATTGAAAATTTAAAAAGGTAGGTAAGTGGAAAGATCGCAGGTAAGTTTCTGGCAGTATTTTTTATTTATTTATTTCGATTAAGTTTGTTTATCAACAAACTGTTGTCATAAAGTAGCCTACAGTTGAATTTTAAGATGCACAGTTTGATTTGAGCTTTTTAGTTTATGTAGTTTATATCTGTGTACACACTTTTCTTATCTCTTGTGAATCTCAGCCTTTATTACAGCTTCTTATAGTCTGAATCAAAAGTTTTCTTTCAGTGGTTTTCCCTCCTCACAGCAGCCTTCTTGAAGTACATTAATTGCTTGTAGATGTACTATAATTGTTTCTAACTCATGTTCAAGTAAGCAAATTATGAATATTTAGTTCTCTATAAACCTCTTATTAGTGAAAATTTTGTCATAATGGAGATTTTTTAATTCAAATTTTTGTGTAAAATAAATGAAATATCTTACATTTTCATCACACTGTTTTCTTAACTAGTTTTCAGCTCGTTGTTTTGTATAAAGTACTATGATTATGTATGTGCAAATATACAGCCAAGTAATTGTTTCATAAGGCAAGGCTATTTGTTGAAGGTCACTGTCAAGTAAGAGGTTTATGCAAGTAAACAAAAGTTAGGAAACACTGACCAATATAGACAACAAGAATACAAATATTTTTACATATCCCATATGTTTTGGTACATGGGAAGTACCAAATTTGCAGAGGGCTCAAAAACTATGACTTTGAAAAACGATTCAAAAGCATAAAGTCGCATACAAGTAATTACTCTACAGCCTTGTTCATAGTGTGACACTGAACCGTGACATCAAACATTTTTGATACGCGACACTATGACAACTAGCACTGCTCCAATACTAACATAACCTCTGCGCCCATTTTCACTGTATGAACATCCAATAACAGCGTTCCACTGTTCAAGATTAGCAACAGTTATACCAATCCAAATATGGTGTTTACTTTGAAAATTGTTTAAGATATGAGAAACAATGTATCGTCACTACTTCCATATGTCATTTCTCAGATAATGTTAAGAATCAAAGATGTAAGAACTTTATTCCAGATTTAAAAAATTAAAACTTATTTAAATTAACAGAAAATTAAAACTTAATATCTAAAATTAAAACATTTGATTTTCTCTACTAATAAAGTACTTTTCCAAAATAGTGAACTTACTCTGCAGCTTAGGGGACTTACTAGTTGATTATGTCTTAACATGATCTGTTAACGTTTTTGAGAATTGCACACAATATCACTGCTTGTGGACCCTTTATTGTATTAGCAACTAAAAGAATAGGCACTAAAGGGGTAATTCTGAAGCAGAGTTGTTAAAAGATATTGAACTGAGAGTCTTGAGAGTTAAGTAAGATAAATTTATGGCTCATTTTCATAGACTGAAGTGTTCAGTCTCATGACACTACAGAAACATGTGTGAACGACTAGTGCCAAGACAGTGAACAGCAGATAGTGCTATGGCATCAGGTGTCATGACATCAGTGTCAACGTGTGAACGAGGCTTAAAAGAGTGGAATTTGTGTATACCAAGATTGGGGGGAGGGCTATAGATCAGGTTTGTCTGTTGTGGTTTTATTGATGATAAGCGAGTTTATAGGCAGTATTAGAGATTTACCAGTATATCCTACTGTTATCATGCCCACTAGTGAGGTATGCCAACTGGTAGGTTGTACCAATAAAACCTTACTGTGGTGACTTACCCAATGAAGGGATAACACTCTTTGGTATATCACTGAGTAGGACAAAAAATATGAGGTCTGACAATTATTAAGTTCACATACTCATCCCAGAAAATTTGCTACAGACCTTATTGCTGAATACCACTGTGGTCACCTTCGAAGCAGGAGTGCAGAATATGTCGGAATTTCGTGAACGTGGTTCGGGGGGAAATTTGGGCTGCCTGGGGAAATTTTTATCATTGACAAAAAATAGAAGTCATGATGAAAATATCAACTGATGTTGTATTCACATCATTTTTACAATTATCTTTATAATTAATCTTTAAAATAAGTTTTGAAAAGAAACATTCATCCTAATGAGAACACTGAATCGACAGATTTTTTATTTGCCCTACAATATTTATCTATATTCTCAACATAAAACAGAATAAATTTGTATTTTATAAATTACCGTATTTTGTTAGTACAGTAATATTTTTAACATGTCTCTTAGATTAAGAATAACACATTTATTTTATTTCAGTGCCCTCTTCCCTTGCAGCCATCATGTTACAGCCAATATTAGTCTATTGTGTTTGTTCAGTTGTGATTTTACTGTATTTCTTGTGCATAATTTTTTGAATAAATTAAGTGTCTGCAACCTCATTTTCATTGCTTCTCTTTTTATCATTCATCATGTACAATAGACTGGTTAGTAAAACATAATAAACCCTCGCGTTAGTTTTGGGGAAATTCCCTACCGAGAAAATTGTGTTCGGGGGAAATTTCAGGGGTCTAAACATTTTCTGCACCCCTGCTTCGAAGTACTCCCCTTGGGAAGCTATACACCGATTCCAGCGCCTACTCCAACCTTCTAAGCATTTTGGAACTTTTTTCAGGAATGGTCTTCAGAACTGCCATCATAGTAGCCTTAATGTTGTCAGTGTTATCGAAATGTCTTCCTTTCAAAACTTCTTTGATCTTCGGGAGAGAAAGAAGTCACTGGGGGCCAGGTCAAGTGAGTATGGTGGGTGGTCTACCAAAGTTATTTGTTTCCTGGCCAAAAACTCCCGTATAGACAGCACCATGTGCACTGGTGCACTGTCTTGATGCAAGAGCCATGAGTTGTTGGCGAAAAGTTCCAGTCATTTGTGTCTCACTTTTTCATGCAACCTTTGCAGCACTCCCAAATAGTACACTTGGTTAACTGCTTGTCCTGGTGGTACAAATTCATAGTGGACAATCCCTTGGATCTCAAGAAAGGTTATCAATAACGTTTTCATTGACGTAACTTTCTCTGTCATGGAGAATTAGGTGTCTTCCATTGGACACTTTGTCGCTTTTTTTCAGTCATGTGTGAAGATCCAGGTTTCACCACCTGTGATTATTCAACCCACAACATCTTGCCTGTCCAACAAGTCTGTTCACAGTTCAACCCTCCTTTGCTTTTGTTCATCAGTAAACTCCTTTGGGACCATTTTGGAACACATCTTGCGCATTCCAAAGCCTTCAATTAAAACTTTCCACACAGTTTCCCCATTGATGTTCACTTGGTCTGCTATGGATCTCATGGTCAGTCGCAGATTTGGATGCACAATTTGATGAATGTTGGCAATGTTTTCGTCTGTTTGGCTCGTTACTGGCCGCCCTATCCTTTCTTCATCAGTCACTTGTTCCCTCCCCTCAGGAAAACATTTAATCCATTTGTAGACCACTGTTTTCTTAATGGCATTCTCGCTGTACATCTGTTCCAACATTTCCCATACTTCACTCCCACTCTTGCTCAGTTTCACCAGAAATTTGATGTTTGTTCGTTGCTATAATTCCAGCTCAGACATTTTCATGACAGCGCAACACACAAGCACAAACAACAATTCACGCCACTCATCACAAATCTGGCACATATCAACATGAACACTGCTGTGAGTCACTGAAATACCAAGGTTATGAAATCTTACCGAGCTGCTTGTATAGTGCTGCCCTCAGCACTAAATGGTGGCGAGTCTGCGAACTTAATTGCCAGACCTCATAGATCTTTACTTACAGAAGACAACAGGCACTATAGAAGCAATTGCCCAACAAGAAATTTAAGAGGCATTAAATAAAATGAAGAATAGAAAAGTAATTACACCATGATGCATTCCAGTCGAGTTAGTTAAATATTGTTACGAGAAGCGTGTACCGAACAATCCAGAACATTCTCCCCCCCCCACCCACCCGGGAGTGTGGTTTGTGTTGCGTCATTCACGTAGGTGATTCTAGTGAGTTCCAGGAACACCTGAGATAGCATTAAACTACCGGCATGCAGTTAAGGAGGGAAAGCTGTACTGGACCTCAGCGCGACGTATATAAAGCCATAGCAGCCAGGTTGTCAGTTCAGTTACGTGAGCGATTTTCGCTAGTGCGGATTGAGTGTGTCGAAGTGAAGTAGTATTGTGTTAATAATTGTGTGAAACTCTATTAATAGACATTGTTATTGCGTGTGGACAAATCTAACTGGAAATATTGTACGAGTTAATTACAAACTGTGTAATTGTGATAATTAAAGCTGGCGATTAGTGACATAACTGGTGTCTTGTATTTTGTTTTCCACTGTACCTACGACGATCAAGTAGACCGTCGTAACAGTGGTGTGAACTGGGATAGAACGGTTAACAGTGGAAACAGAGGACACTTCCTAGAAGAGTGGTGTTAGTGGTAGTGGCCAAGAGAAGATAAAGCTTTGCATGGCTAAAATTTCAGGGTCTGACAACCATTCAACCAAGCAAGTGTCATTCACCAAAGAAGAAGTCAACAAGTCTGGTCAAGGGGAACCTTTCCTATTACAGGTGGAAATGGAAGAACTATCAGAGGAAGTACAAATAAGTGTAATGGCAAAATAAGTGATTGAAAAGCCAACTATGGACGTCAAGGAAAACACCTTGTTTGTTCCTGAGTTAACAGAAGTGCCTGGGGTAAGAGTTGCTGAAGATGTAGTTACGCAAGAGGTTGTTGACGAGAACCAAACAGACTTGGATCAGCCAGTGGTGTTTAGGTCATCAATACATGACGCAACGGGAGTGATTCCAGCAAAACTAGCAGTTGAGCGGAAGACTTGTATTCCTGGGAACTTGATGTTCAGATCACACGAGACCGAATTTGAAGGACGGGAAAATTATCTTTCACAAGGACGTCCACCTAGATCGCCTGGCCAAGTTATTACTTCAGAGACGGTTTGCCAGTTCAGGACGAACAGGCTTAAGGAGGGGGCAGTGTTACGAGAAGCATATCGAACAATCCAGACATTCTCCACTCCCCCCTCGCATCGAGTGTGGTTTGTGTTGCGTCATTCACGTAGGTGATTCTAGTGAGTTCCAGGAACACTTGAGATAGAATTAATCTGCCGGCATGCAGTTAAGGAGGGAAAGTGACCTCAGCTCAGCATATATAAAGCCATAGCAGCCGGGTTGTCAGTTCAGTTACATGAGCGATTTTTGCTAGTGCGGATTAAGAGTGTCAAACTGAAGTAGTATTGTGTTAATAATTGTGTGAAACTCTATTAATAGACATTGTTATTGCGTGTGGACAAATCTAACTGGAAATATTGTACATGAGTTAATTACAAACTGTGTAATTGTGATAATTAAAGCTGGTGATTAGTGACGTAACTGGTGTCTTGTATTTTGTTTTCCACTGTACCTATGGCGATCAAGTAGACCGTCATAACAATATACTCCAAGCATGTTAAAGAAGCATCTTTCTGAATTATCAACAAGTGCTTTGTAAACGACATAACATTCATGATAATGTGTTTGATGGTATTTTAAGTACATTTTCTAATTATTCTAAATATTTTTAATATCTATAAGAGAGCGATGTTTTGTAAAAGTTGGAAAAGAATTATTTGGGAAAATGAGAATCAGAAAGGATTTTAAGGCAATTGTACTGTCTTTCTATGTTATTTAAAATTGACATGATGGAAACTCTTAAAGAATAGAGCACGAAATGCTTCGAAATAGGTACAGAAACTGGAAGGGCACGCCTATGCATCCTCCTTTTTTTTTACAGATATCCAGCTATCATTGCTGATATAGGTATACTACATCACTCATATCAAGGTGAAAAGGCTGACTGATGAATATGTACAGTGAGGTAAAATACTTTGAATAAAACAGAGTACATCAATACATGAAGGAAAAGCAAATGACATCAAAGTAGACAGTTAAGTGATCACACTATGTATAAATATAGGAACAGTGTGATAAAAACTAACCCATAATATAAATCTTAAAATATGAAATTTGCAGTAAAGGTACTAACTGTAGGGTTACAGGTCAATCCATTCCAAGTGGTCCAGGAAAAAATTACTGTAATTGGTTGCCTGTCCATTTCAGAAAATATTCATCTTGTGTATCCATTCCTTCATGTTTTGGTAGTTCAAAACATATTTTCTTTTAATTTTAATATATACGTACAGTTTACAGGTGGTGGCTGTTTTTGTTTTATGGCCCACACTGTTTTCCATTTGCGGATATTTACGGTATTCTACATTTCTCAAGACTGGGTTGCCCTAGGCCTTTCAAATATTTTTTTTTTTTTTTTCCCAGTGCAGTTTAACCTACAGTTCGGAGTTCTGTTTACTGACCTTGTGTGATTCTGTACTGAAGGTATTTGTATCCAAAGTTGTTGCACAAAAATGAATAAAATTCAATTTTCATAGTGTAATTTCTCAAGGAAGGAAAAAATCTCACCCTAAATTTTTTTATATGCTTATTTATATATGATGATATGATGATAGTTAATTTACAGAAAGTATGAATGGTGAGTAATGTAACATTAAAAAATTACAGCCTCTTAAAAATTGAAATTTTTCATTTTTTTAAATTTTAAGCTTTGTATCTCTGTTGGAGAATCAGAGAAAACTCTGAAAGCTGCAAACATAAAAGGCCTAAAACATAAAAAGGACCAAATATACATGTGTGTGTGTTCATCATAGGCTCTGTCGAAGCTCTAACAAGCGAAGCTAGTTTAGGCAGTAAGGTAAAAATTTAACCTTTTTTATCACCAATAATTTCTGTTCCACGCCAGTATTATTCTATATACATAGCTGATAACATCGGACATGTCATGAGCAACAAAATCGCACAATTTATCAGTTCTTCTTCTGAGGAAACACCAGCTGATTTGAATTCACACAAAAATTGAATAGAAATGAGATTATTCACTACACATGCATGAGGAAAACACATGCAGTATACAACTTTTTTGTGAAGGAAATAAGTGATTACTGAATACAAGAGTGAATGCTGTAAGCTGTACTACTGAATAATATCTGTGCAATCTCTTTGCTTAAAATATCGCCACTATATTTAAATATTTCAATTAAAATGATAATGTATATGCAGAAAATATAAACAAACAGTAATATATGTATCTGTCATATTTAGTTGTCTCCTGCATAATATGCGATCCCACTTCATATGTGGTATTCACGCAGTTGCTTGAAGAGTGTTTTAATAGGGTTTTATTGAATTTACTGAAACATGACTATCAGGAAATAATAATTTAAATTTCTTGATACTTTTAAAATGTTTTCTTATTTATGGGCAATATAATGTATTCATGAGTATAACAGAGCACTAGCAAAATACCCAAAAACCAAAATCCAAAACTGTTAAAAACGAACAGTAAAGTGAAGTCATTTAAATTGTAATATGCTAATATACGTCTAGTTCAAACTTCTTTAATGTTAAAATAACTACTTCTACTTAGGCCTATATCAAATATTACATAATTATTAAATTACTTTAAGCTGACTGTACTTTTACATAACCTACATTAAACACACAGGAGATTACTAAATTAATAAGCTGCCTACTGAGTAAAGCATTCTCTAAAGAGACAACGTCAATTACTTTTGTATGTAGTACTTTGTAATGAAGCTACGTCCATTAACGAAGAAAATATTATCTGTGATCCTGTGAACTGTTACATGTTAACAACTTTTGTACTCTCAAATTATAAACTATAATTGTCAGTTTACGTGGATTGTACACAATAATCCTGTGCTAGACTATATTAACTACAAGATATAGATACGTTACATATATAATGTTTTATACATGATACGCTCACACATGACAAATAATATAAAAACCAACCACATACTATCAATTCAATAAACGTCAAATTATTCCCACCTGTTCAGGTTAGGACCAACATTTTAAGAATCTGTTGGAACGTCATGTATGTAACGACTTACTACATCATTCATAATCGGCTAAAATTATTTAAATCACGCTATATTTTTTCAAATCTAAAGTTTTCAATGTTCTGATCTCGTTAATGTAAAATTTATAGCATTAGGCCTACCACATGAGCTACTATCAAACGTCACATGCGGCATTTACAACTCGTTAACAGAAGACAATTGTACATCTGTCAAAACTTATTTACACTTATTTTAGATAACTTACAATATTTTACTCCCTATTGCACTTACTTTATAAAAAGAAATCTCTCATACCTTCCTAGAATTCAAAACTGAAAAATAACATCATTCTCGCAAAACAGTAAAATTACCACTGCTACCATTACACAAGAACAAGATGCTCCACAACAAAAGACTGATCGGATTGGCATTATGAACACAAACATATAAAGCGTTTAGATATAAAAAAAATCAGTGCTAAAAAAAATGTTTTAAGTATGTCACAAGAAATATAATAAGTATTTAGAAGTAAATATAATTATTTTTACAATCCACTGTTCGATTCATTGCAGCGTAGGATACCGGGGTAAAATGAAATTTAGATTTCTCCCATCGTAGGTTCAGTGCACTTTTGTTGTGGTTTTGTTTTGCACATCCAAAATAAATAAATTCATGTGTGAAATGATAAGTGATTGTTTGTAATAATGTCTTGCAATTACGCGGATGGATTATCACCTTACCAAAACAAAGGAATACTAGGAATAGATGAGGTAATTACTGACTAGAAAATTCCAGCTGAATATTAAGTTATAGACAGAAATCGTAAAAGGACAAACTAATATTGATTTTAATGACAGGTTTTAATGTTTTAATTAGTCAAATGTGTAGTAGAATTCAAGCAGTAGATACTTGTTTAAATATACGTAACCCACGTATGTCACTATTTTAGAAAAAAATGAGCAAAAGAGAATGGAGCAATAGTAATTTATTTTTGTAAGATTTTTCTTTGTGTAAAATACATTAAATAATGTTAACTAATGAAACAAGACGTCTTTTGTCATATGTTAATCGAAAAAATAAACAGCGTCAAGTGAAAGAGAAACGAAATGCAATTAAAAATTTTGATTACCGGTAGTCCTACTTTGAAAGATGTTATAGTGAATGTTAATGTTATAATGTTATGTGAACGAAAATTATAATTAATACGGTAAAACTATTGTGGATAATTAATTTAGTAATAATGATAATACCTAATTAAACAGCTTCAGGCTAGTCATGAAAATTTGTTTCAAACGCAGTTTTTTGAATTGTACATGCCCGCTAGCGTAGTCGGAGATTTCTTCTTCTCAGGGGCTGAGTATTACTTATTCCCCTCCCGATGCAATCTTTTTAAGACTCTTTTAAATTTCTTTTAGTCCGGCAAAATATAAAAGCCGACATTAGTACTTAATAAAACAATCCAGTATATGAATATACTAAAGGAGGAAATAAAAATGGCATTCTAACTAGTTAGAAAGTTGAAGTGCCGAAGCATCCACAAAACTTGCGAAAACCGCATTTTTTGTGTTTTTACGTAAACTGCATGCCAAAACTAGGTGCAGAAGCGAAAAATTCGGACTTTCGATTTGCAAGTTGCGAAAAAATGCACAATTACTTATAGCAATACACCAGTAAAATCCAATGATGTTTCGAGTTGGTTGCTTTTCCAGTGACCTGCACAGAAGCGAAGTAGTATTAGTGGAAAACGAGAGTTCTGTCACAGGAAGGGAGACATGTATAGTAAAAGGCTGGGGTTGGCCCTTGGCCATCCCGCCTTACTTCGAGTCGGTTGCTGTTTCTGTGATCAGCACAAAACCAGAGCATTACTGGGGAGAACGAGTTCTGTCACAACAAAGGGAGACTTACTTCAAGTTGTTTTTTTTTTTTTACGTGGATTTCACAAAAAAACTAGAAAAGGTTGGTAGTTAGGTTAGTTTGCTTGTTAACCAAAGAACGTCAATTTTACCTTATTTACGTCAAAAAACGCACCATATTTTGTGCGAATGTTTTGCTTCCGCACCTATTTTGACCTGTAGTTTACCTGGAAACACAAAAAACATGGTTTTTGCAAGTTTTGTGGCCGTCAGAGACGAGGTAGTCACTCGGAACTATTACCCAAATCAAATGACCTGTCGCCTCTCTTTGACCCAGTGTCATTTAAAAAATAAAAGTTACATCTAAAAAACGTAGGTACTTATTTCACTAAACTCATTGAGTCAAATTAGTCAAGAATTGGCATACAGTGAGCCTGTGTGTCTGTAGAAAACTGGTTCAGATGTGTAAAGCATATAGTAGAGATACTACTAAGGTTCTCTCTGACCAACTAAAATATTATGTTTAATGAAGAAAGTTGTGTTAGTGGTTGAAATCACAAGCAGAATGATCACTGTTGCACACCACAAGAATTCCGATCTGATGATGAGCTGTGAAGCTTGAAAGTGCTAATCGGGATAATTTTATATAGTGGTGTGCAACAGTGATCATTCTGCTTAAAATATTATGGATGACATACCTCATCTTAGTAAGAAGAAGATTCTATGAAATAAGTCTTTCAGTACAGACAGTATAAAACTAAAATAACCCCAGGAAAAACAAAGAAGAAATTATAATGTTCATGAGATGAGAAACAGATTTAATGAAGGCTGGAGAAAGGCAGCCTACAGATTACATAACAGTCATAAATGTCTGTATATGCAACAATGTGTTCAACCCCATTAATAGTAAACATTTAATTTTGCATGTAAAATATAGGCCTAGTCATTATGTTACATCATTTTTACTTTTATACCCGTTTCTCAGATGAGCATGTATTCGCCATAAGTGAGGAAACTAGCCAATATATACGCAAGATTCCAGACGAAACAGTCTCTTCAAATTGTGTTCCCAAACAGTTAAACATTCAACATCAGTCATGACCTGGAGCTGTAGTATGTCTGTACACAAACCAGTAGACTTCATGTTGTGAAGGTGATAATGAACCAGTTCCAATAAAATAAAATGTTAGAAACCAAACTCTTACCCCAGGTAAAAGTGGTTTCCCACTGGTGCTTCATTTTCTACACAATGTTGAACCTTGCCACCATAAAACGGATATAGTTATACAATTTTTAGAAGAAAATGTAATCCAACTGGTTCCATGGCCAGGAAATAGCCCTGACATGATCTCCTAAAAAAAAATTATCTCCTTAGTTTGGCCATAACTAAGAAGAAAATGAAGAAAGAAAAATTAGTACAAAGGCTGACACAATTTCTTCACTTATACGAACACAGCACTGTGATGAATAGGTAAATATTAATTGTGTAGAGTTAAAAAACATATACCAAAGCGATTAGATACAAATGATAATAAAAAGTATAAGGATGTATACTAACTATTATTATGCATTAGCAGTACTTAATTACATACAATTTTCATATTTTTCATCCTTTAGTCTAATACTTTACAGTATCTGTATATTAAAAACTTAATAAATATTTACAACTTTGCTTTCATAAGTTATTAGATGTAGCCTATATTTACAGTAGACCTATATGTATGAGGATTAGGTGAAAAGTTCTGGGCCTGACACAGAAATAATGCCACTATGCTCATTATTTTGATCGTGTTCGTCCATTATTGTGTATGATATCGCCCTTTGTAGGCTGAATTTTTATATATCAAATGAATGAGTTGTTTAGTATTAGTTTGACAGTATATCACAGAAAGTGCCTCAAACATTGTTTTAACAGTGGCCTTTTTTGGAATTCAGGGCATCGCTAAACACCTTTTTTTTGGAAGGGTTAACTACAACCAATATAGAAAAGGATCCGGATTCAATGTTGGGGAACTCTTTTGAATCAAATACAATTGTTAAGAGCTGGGTTACTGAATTTAAAATAGGTCGGACAAGCACAACTGATGACCCTCATGTTGGAAGTCCCATTGAAGTAACTATGCCTGAAAGAAAATAGCAAATATCTCCAAATTTGTTTTCGCAGACCATAGAAAGAAAGTGAGTGTTGGTGTATCAATGGAGCGTGTGCACTGTACCTTAAACGAACATCTGTGTGCTAGACAGGTGCCATGTTTGCTGACACTTTACCAACAACAGTGTTGAAAGGATGCTTCAACCTCTATATACACAATCCAACTGAACCAAATTGTGACGATTTAATAGGGTTAAATAGCACAAAATAAAAAAGGGGTAAAAATAATCCTAAATGAAACTACATAATTTCTCTCCCTATGAAATAAATAGAAAACTAAATAATGTTAAACAAATAATATGTAAACCACCTCCTGTTTCTTCAGCGAGTAATAAATTATAGAGAGACGTAATAAACCAGCAATTAAAATAAGTAAAAATAATAATTAATAAATTAAGAACTATTTCTCGCACCGGTAAATAACAACACGCGCGGACACGCACTTCGCTAAGCCCGCTGTGCGCCCCTAAATTAGTTGTAAATCAGACTCCGCAGCGAGACCAGTACAGTTGAAAATGTAGGCAGTAACTACAAAATTATAGAGAATGAAAGAATATGTCGTTCACTCTCTTAGTTTCTTTAAGCTAATGCTTAGTAAAGCTGATAGCAATATTTATTTATTTATTATCAAAATACCCTTATACCATATTGGTGTAGGGTTACATCAATATATGATAAGTACATCAACTACACTGTATATACAAATTTTTTTCCATCTTACTCTATACATTGACAATGTCTTCGCTTCCCTCCAGCCCAAGCCTCTTTCTCTCAAAATGTTTCCCATCATTCCATCCCAAGTCAGTCGCGGTCTTCCTCTCTTCTTTCTCCCCCCTGATTTTGCCTCCCAAACCTGTTTTACCATTCTATCACTATCCATTCTCTGCATGTGTCCCCACCAGCATGGTTGTCTCTGTTCAATAAAATCCAGAATCGATATCACTTCCAGATCCTCTCTTATTTGTGTATTCCTAACTCTGTTCTTCCTTGTTACTCCTACTACTCTCCTAAGATATTTCATTTCTGCCGCCTGGATTTTACTTTTTTGGCTTTTGGATAGCACCCACATCTCACAGCCGTATGTTAAAACCGGTCTATATACTGTTTTATACACACTCATTTTCGTTTTTCTTAATATCTCCTTCTTATTTATAAATCTATTGTTTAATGCATAGTATACTTTTATTGCCTTTTCAATTCTTTCATTTAATGCGGCTTCTTGTTTCCCATTACTATCTATTATAACCCCTAGATATTTGAATTGTTTGACTTGTTCTATCTTCACTCCTCCAATCTCTATATTTATTATTTTCTCCCCCATTACCATTACCTTTGTTTTGGTCTTATTTATTTTCATCCCTTTTTCCTGGAGAACTTCATTCCATATATTCAAATTACCCTGTAACGCCCTTTCACTTGTAGCCATTAGCACTACATCATCCGCAAAAGCCCCTTCTGCTACTTCTATACTTCGCAAGTTCCTGTATCCAACATGCATTTTCTTAACCTTCAGTGAACACTTCTTAATAATGTCGTCCATATACAAGTTGAATAATGTCGGACTCAGTCCACCTCCTTGTCTTAATCCATAGTTTGTTGTAAATCCTAACGACCTCATATTTTTACCAATGACATAATTAACATTATTTGTGTATAACCTCTGTACTACCTTAATTATTTTACTCCTTATTCCTCTATTTTTTAAACTTTCCCATATTTTTTCTCTAGGCACACTATCGAAAGCCTTCTCAAGATCAATAAAAGCCAAACATACCAATTTATCTTGTTGCATCGACTTCTCAGCTATCTGTTACAGAGTAAAAATGTGATCCTGCACACTTCTCCCTGATCTAAAGCCACTCTGCGATTCCTCCAAACTATTTTCTAAAATTGGGACCAATTTATTATTATCTGCTCATAAACCTTAACAATTGTATTTAACAGATTGATACCCCTATAATTATTACAATCTCTTGCGTTACCTTTCTTAAAAATAGGAACTATCAATGCTTCGTCCCATTCTCTTGGTATGTCTACACTTGTCCACGCTTTATTGATAATTTCTAAAAGTATTTCTTTCCCCTTTTTCCCCATATTCTTTATCATTTCTGCTGTAATTATATCTGTTCCAGGTGATCGCCCACTTTTAAGTCCTTTAATCATTACTTCTAATTCATGCATCATTATTTTTTCTTCTAAAACTTCACCATCCTCTCTATCTTCTTCTTCATTAATATTGACTTTATGATCATCTTTGTTGATTTCCTTACCACCTAGTAATCCTTCAAAGTATTCTTTCCATCTATTCATTATATCGTTTCTTTCTGTCAGTATTTTCCCATTAGCATTTTATATACGTATATCATTCTCAGTTTTTTCTTTTCTAAAAGATTTCAATACTCTGAAGAAAAGCTTTTGATTTTCCCACCTATCTCTTTCCAATTTTTCTCCAAAATCTTTCCATGCACTCTCTTTCCCTTTTCCAACTAATTCTTTAACAATTTTTCTTTGTTGCTTATATGCTTCATAGTTATCCACAGTTCTATTAGCTGTATACTTTTTCCATTCCCTTTTCTTCCTTTTAATCTGCTCCTTTATTTCATTAGTCCACCATACCGTCTGTTTTCTTTTATTATTCATTTTAGTAACACCACAAACCTCCACTGCTGTATCTATAATTATATCTTTCATTATTCTCCAGCCTTGGTGAATATTAGCATGCCTTATATTTTCACGTACCTTTTGTAATTTTTGCTCGATCACATCTTTAAACCTATTACTTACATCTCTACTTTTCAGTTTATTTGATCTGATAGATTTATATTCTATTATTCCTTCTCTGTAGTATATCTGTTTTTTATCTAATTGTTCTTTACATTTGGTCATTACTAAATAATGGTCGCTATATATTTCTGCACCTCTCCAGACTCTAGTGTCCATTATCATTTTCCTATTGGTCCTTTCAACTAGTATATAGTCAATTATCGACTTCTCTCCCCTAATTGGTTGTTCCCTTGTGAATTTATGTATATCTCTGTGCTGATAAAAAGTGTTCGTCACAATAAGATCATGTAATAAGCAGAAATCCAACATTCTCCTACCGTTATTGTTTCTCAATTCTTCTTCATATATTCCTATTACTCTTTTATATATCTCATCTCTTTTACCCACTCTACTGTTAAAGTCACCGACAATGTATTTATTTCCTTTGGCTTCCTCTGTTACTTCCGATAGTTCTTTCCAGAATTTATCTTTTACTTCCACCTTCTCATCCTCGTTTGGTCCATATACTACTATAATTGTAAAATATTTTCCCTTTTGACTCTCCAGCTCCACCAGTAGTAATCTTTCTGATACTGCTTCCCATTTCCGTATCTGTCTTACTAAATCCTTGTGAATTATGCATCCCACCCCCGCTGCAGCTCTCTTATCTTCATCTACTCCACTATATATAAGTACGTGATCACCATTCATAATAATCTTACCCCTTCCTTTTTTTTTAGTTTCGCTTAATGCTAAAATTTCTAATCTATATCCTACCAATTCTTTAATTATTTCCTCCTCCTTATTATATAAACTTCTGATGTTCCATGTTCCTAAATTCCATTTACGTCTATGTACTTCATGTGCTCTCCCCATTATCCTATCCAGTTTCTCTGCTCTGTCCGTTCCCTTTATGTCCGTCCTCTCATTAGTACTCAGTTTTTTGGTTTAGCTATGTCCAACTTCCCTTTACTCTTATTCCATCTCCATTCTATTCCATCTATAATTACTTTGTTGTTGTACCCTTTTTTAACTTCCCTCCTTTTTCCCTCTCCTCCTTTACCATCTTTCTTAACTGTATTTGTATTTCTCTTTCCTGCTTCGTTAAATCGTTATTAATGTATATTCCTTCAGTACCTGTATCCTTTTTTAATTTATATTTATTTTCTAAGATTTTCATCTTATCTTACTCCTTTTCTAATCTAACTACCCACATTTTTTTCCCTATTTTATACACTTCGCTGGTTTGCACATTTACCTCCAGATACTGTCCTATAAAATTCTCTACGTTCTTTTTAATCTCCGTTTTGTTATCTGCACCTATTTTTAATCCACTTATGATCACATTATTTTTCCTTCTATCTTTCTCCAAATATTCCACTGTATTTCTAACCTCAGCCAACTCCTTCTTAATGTCCATATTTTCTTTCCTGAGCGCTTCGTTTTCATCTTTTATGATAGCAATAATTATCAGTAATTTCAGTATGTTTAACATCTTTGATGCGTTTTAAGTGTGTGTTTATGACATCTCTGCAGTTGATTTAATATCATGTCAACGTGATAGAGATCACAGTATATGTAACAGTTTAACTATAAGGTAAAAGTGCGGGAAAACCGAAGTAAGTGAGTTCAAGTGAAAGTTTCTCACCACCGCCAGCACCAGAATCTGATTAACCTTGCAAAAAGAGAGAACCACACCTTCCATTATTACACCTTTCTTCAGACCTCCAGGATATACCAGAAGCTGCATAGCCACCGTTTACTACAGACAACCCCGATTCGCCGAGGATGCTACATACAGGTGACACAGAAGTCAAACTTCTGTAGTTCAGAAATCTTCTTATATATAAAAATGAATATTTCTTTGTTTGTCCCGTATGCGTTCCTATACCATTCATCCGATTGCGATGAAACTTCGGTGAGTTGTTGTGCGCACGCCCGCGAAGGTTTCTGAATTAGTGGTGTTTTTTCGGTGGGGTCCTTTGGGGGGTTCTTTGGGGTCTTCCACATCTCCTCCTAAACCACTGGACCGATTTCAACCAAACTTGGCACAAATATTTTACGCAACGGGAGAACCAAAATAGGATAGGCGTTTTTTTCGACGGGGTCCTTTGGGGTCTTCCACATCTCCTAAACCACTGGACCGATTTCAACCAAACTTGGCACAAATATTTTACGCAACGGGAGAACCAACATAGGATATGTGTTTTTTCGATATGATCCTTCGGGGGGTCCTTTGGGGTCTTCCACATCTCCTCCTAAACCACTGTACCGATTTCAACCAAACTTCGCACAAATATTTTACGCAACGGGAGAACCAACATAGGACAAGTGTTTTTTCGATACGATCCTTTGGGGGGGGGGTCCTTTGGGGTCTTCCACATCTCCTACTAAACCATTGGACCGATTTCAACCAAACTTGGCACAAATATTTTACGCAACGGGAGAACCAACATAGGACAGGTGTTTTTTTTCGATACGATCCTCTGGGGGGTCCTTTGGGTCTTAAAAACTATTAGATCTGGTTACGATGGCAACCCAAGAGAATAGATTCTGGTTACCATAGCATCGGTGGAAGTCTCCCGTGTAGGAAATAGCGCGGGAGTCGTCCGACGGGCCTTCCCCGGAGTCCATCCACGGAACCCGGGGAGTCTTAGGTCGGATCCTGCGAAAGACGGCGGGGCCAGAGTCCACAGTTCTTATAAATAAAGATATAGGTTATGATGTCAAAGGTGGTGTATACATCTTAAGAAACTTCTTAATAGTGCGTGAATTCAGAGTTGTTTCAGTTTGAATTTAAAAGTGGATAAGTTAAGATCGAAGTAAGTTATAAGCGAGTATAAAAAACAAAGTTTTGATAGCGAATGTATTCAGATCATAGTGTTTAGACAATATAAATGTGCTTGCTACAGTTTGAATTTAAAAATTGATAAGCTAACGTGAAACTCCGTAGCGAAGCATGGGTATTACGCTAGTTACTTAATAAAAATATGAAAGACAATTGACACAAAAATAAAATTAATATAATAATACAAAAGACTGGCTGAATTAAATTACCATTGTAACTTTGTAATAAACAATATGATGTATTTAGCTTTAATGACTATAACATGCTAATATTAATAAGCCCATTCTTCAAATGGCAGCAAAAGTGAATTGTTTAACTTTAATATAAAGAAAGGATATATCTCGGATCCGAGGGTATGAATTACCAAAGTTTTATAAATAATTAACCAAGTTGATTAATGAATACATTATGCGGTTATTTTTTTTATAGTTAACTAATCAGTTGAACGAAATAGAATAAACGAAAAGTAGGTTAAGTATATATATGTATGTTTTAACTATACAAATCACAAGACTATTTGATTTTTAATAATAAGACAGTAACTCATTTTCTTTTATGCTAATTACCAGGTGTGTAAATAAAGAGATGTCATGGACGTAAATATGCGTGAATTAATTTGGCAACACGAATCTAATATTCCTTAATTCACAGGTTCCAATTAAGTGCTTTGTTACGTTGTATTTTAATTAAATATATAACATTTTGTGAATATTATGGCAGCCTGTTTAATTGACCGACGTCAATTAACCCGGCTCCCGAGGTTATAAGGGCAATAGTATACAGAAGTTATAAAAGATAGTATACAGCCGTTATAAAATATCACTATTACATTAACGACTCGGAACACTAGGTTTTTTATAAGTGAAAGCATAAAGTTTTACCTTACAGCCTGAACCGGTTTTCTCATTTTTTTTCTCCAATTGAACCGTCGATTCATAACCGTTTTGATGAGTCTTGGGTCCACCACAACACTCCTCAGACCAGATAACAGTCAAAACAATGGACTGAAAAAGGCGAACCAACTTCAAGGATGGCAAAGATAATTCCTTCTGCTGGTAAAGTTATGGTGACTGTTTTTTGGGATGTACGTGAGTAATCTTCATTGACTACTTTAAAAAGAGGAAAACAATTAGGGGCAATACTATGCAAACCTACTGTACTTTTGAATGATGAAATCAAGAAAAAAGCGGTAACCTTTTTCTCTTCCACTAAGCGTGTTTCACCAAGACAATGCACCGTCTCACACATCAGTTGTTACAATTGCTAAAACCAAAGGATTGAACACTTAACTAAAAATGAACTTTTTTCATGTGAAAAACTTACTATTTTATTGTACGCGTTTCGGCTTAGTATCCGCCTTCTTCAGCTTTGGTAACAGACTCTGTTACCAAAGTCTGTTACCAAAGCTGAAGAAGGTGGATACTAAGCCGAAACGCGTACAATAAAATAGTAAGTTTTTCACATGAAAAAAGTTCATTTTTAGTTAAGTGTTAGTGCTGTGAAAGAAGAGATGAATAATCAAGACAACTACAAAGGATTGAAGTTCAGATTATTTTCTCACCCACCATACTCAGCTCTTTAATTTAGTCTAGAGCGACTTCGACATCTTTTTTTGTAATCTCAAAAATTGCTCGATAGAAAAAGATTTACCGACAACAATCTAGTCAGTGATGCTCTAAATGGCTACTTTGAGGACCTCGACAAATAGGCTTATCAGTCTGACATGTCTGCTGTAGAACATTGTTGGGAAAAGTCTGTAGAGCTAAGTAGAGATTATGTTGAGAAATTAAGGGATATTTAATCCAAAAAAGTGTTGTTTTCTTATTCAGGCCCAGGGCTTTTCACTCAACCCTTGTATTATGTAATTAGTATCACTAGTTTATGATCACTTATAAAAATGAATAATAATAAATAGGCTATGAAATCTGTTTACAATAAGAAATTGAGTTTTTTTTGCTTTTCCACTATTTACAAATGCTTCAATAACAGTTTCATCCGAAATGTTTATGTTGCCAAGAGCAGAAAGAAGTGGTAGTCTATTCAATCGTATTTCTGACATTGTGGTCCTGAGATAAGTCTTCAACTTTTCCAGAACTGAAAAACTTTTTTTAGCTGTTGCAGTTGACACATGAGGTAGTGCAAGAACTTTGGAAGTTCATTATTACTGGGAAAAAATGTTCACAGCTTGCAAGTACAGCCATGCAGTGCTTAGCCAGATGGTAACATTCATGACCAGCTACAATATTTTCATACTGTAGAAGGCTAAAGTGGCCCCAATCATATCAGTTTTATGAACACTTTTTGCCAACAAAACCTTTTACAGAGACTCTACCATACACTCATTTTCTGTCATTCCCTGTCTCTCACTGTTGTCCTTTCAGAAGTATATGACCTTGGTTTACTGGTCGTTTCCTGATAACTTTTTCAGCTCCAATAGTTCTGGTATGATTAAGGTCATCAGTTAAAAGTTAATTTTTTTATAGTGTGTGTATTTTTTTGTATTAGTGTGTAATCTTTTGATCTTTTGTAAGCTCTTGATTTGAAGGGGGTAAATTAAATATGAATGCATACAGATTTATAGTGGACTTAAAAGTTATGACAAATATCTTGAGGTTTGGCAAAGGAAAGCTCGTGATTTGGGGGGGGGGGCTACAGCCCCTTCAGAATATTTGAGATGCATTGGCGTATGTGTCTGTGGTGCATGCATGAAGGTAGAGAACCCCATTTTTTATGACTTTGTGGATTCTAAGTTTAATTAGTCAGTGGATTCTATGTTTAATAGTGTTTTAATTAATATTTTTTGGGTGTCGGGTTGAGGTGAGTAGTGGTTCTCATTTCCTCATATATAATATTATTATCCCAGGTATTCAACCTGTGAAAGGCTGAATTAACCAAGGGACTAATAAATCATAACTTGAGTTTTATAGTACTACCGAGGAGTCATACATGGGACCTCCAGATTAGGAGCCATATGATATATCACATACACTGGCATACATAGCAAAATTTATTACTTCAATAAATCTCTTCAATACAGACAGTAACCAATAATGTGTTTGTTGATGCTCACATTTGAAAGTGGTAGAAATATTGATTGTTCTTTAATGTGGTATTATAACTTATAGTGGGATCATATAATATTAACAGTTTTAAGTTTTGATGGACCTAATGCTACTGAAACTTGTTTTAGAAATTTGACAGTGCAGCAAGTGTGGCAAACAAAGTTTCTATTCTAGCTGACTGGATTTCATCTGCAAAACATGTCGTCTTTCACACAGGAGCTGGAATTAGTACATCCGCAGGAATTCCTGATTTCAGGTAACAAATGTGATAAAAAAATTCCATTGAAGGCTGTTTCAAGTTAATTTAAAACAGAATGTATAATAATACTGCTCAAAGATCTATGCCCTTAGTGTTTGTTAACATATTCTATAGCCACTTCTTGCAGACTGGGTCTCAGTTCATCAGCAATACAGTTCAGTTCAGTACATGAAATAGTCATTTAATACTGTTTGATGAGCTGTTGGCAAAGGAATTATCACATGTTGAGGAATTATCCTGTATTTTGATGTCACAGGCATGTAGTAAAGCCTGTATCAATTTCATTGTTTGCAGTGTTGAGAAATTGTGTAGCATCAAAAACGACATTTATTTAGCATAAATAAAACCTGTTAGGATGTAACATATCATTTTCTCATTCATTCAGCTTAACTAAACAGTACAACTGAATGAATGAGTAGTGAACAAAGTCATCTTTTTTATTTTCTATTCATACTTGCTGTAAATAGTAATTATGTAATGACAACATTTATTCTTACATGCAAATCTGATTACTTTTAAATACAGTATTTCACATTTAATCATTTCCATTGCTCTGGCAGGCACTACCTGTGTTTTAAAACACAGGTAAAGGTTAAAGGAACTTTAAGTAAATGTTTACTCAGTGAATTGTGGTGTGGTCTAATTATTGAAATATTAAATTCCAAAACAGAACCCTAAACTTGAAATTGAATGTGACCTGAATAGTTGTTTAGATTTAAATATATGTAGAAATTTATCTCACCCAGTGAATGTTATAATACAGCAGATTTTGTTTCTGTTTCATTACAGCAGTAGTGAATCTTTCTACTTCTTTATCAAACTGTTCTGTGGTTTTAGTGATACATGAAGCTTGAGATTTTCTTCAAGATCATTTCTTAATACATCCCAGTCAGATAACCTATTAGTTAACATAGAAGGTTGCTCTTTCTCATTACTGTTCCGCTTGTTATAACGAAGCACGCGTAGTCTGAACTAGATTATGATTTACATGCAAGTGTAGTTGGGAGATACTCCCTTCATTACAAAGTAGTCAGTTGGGTCAAGAAGCTGTTTTCTGTCAGTAGGGCAGCATGTTGCTTTGCCAGTCGATAATATGACCTTCGTATATTTATATAATAGAGGCAAGGAAAAAATTGATCAGTGGCAAGAGCCTGAGCTTCATTATTCTCTAGATTTACAATCTGTTGAAAGTTAATTAATTACACAGTATAACTACTAGAAATGTATAATATAGAAAACAATTTTCTTTGATATTGCTAACAAATATCATTGTCGACCAGAGCCTGTGCAAACTGATGTGCAACCCCATTGCCTGCGATTGTACTGTGTACCAAGCTTCAGATGAGCTCCTGCCACAAACTGACAAAACTTGAATAAGAATAAATAAAACAATAAAATAACAAAAAAATATTGACTAACAAAAAAACAAAATGGTTTGTCTTTTAAAGAGTATATAAAGTAACAGAAAGAAACACAAGCTTTTCCAATATACAGAATGTGTGTGAGACCGTTATCACACACATTCCAGTAGTCAGTTATGGCATTCCTACCACACTGCGGCTCTGTTCCTCACTGTTTCTGAGTACCTTCAGCAAACAGTGGCATAGCTAGGCTTTTTGGCGCTCAGGGGAAGGAGAGTGTTGGCCGCCTTCACAATTAAAAGGGAACAAAAGAGCAAAAACAAAGGCCCATCCAGTGAACAAAGTACTTAATAAATGCAAATGTGTAGATTTTTGTATGAAAGCACGTCCAACAAATATTTTTAGAACATCTGTTAAGTCAAAATTAAGAAATTACATATTATAATATTACCGGTATTCAGTTTGTATACATTTATTAGTAACAAATTTAGACTATACAAAATGTAGTAATATAAAGAATTTATAACATAAAAATGTTCTAATAAACATGCATATTCCTTGTATGTCTCGAGGGTATCGTCAAAACAATATCCTTGTGACAGTACAAAAAGCCTGATATAAAAAGTATGGTATGCAAGGTAGTAAAGTATGGTATTCCGATGTTTTTAAAGTCATTTCTATGGGTAATACAATTTCCCTTGGTTTTTGCCTACAACGACGCAGTTCCGAGACAACAAAATAATTTCAAGGACAGCAGTGTACGTGCAGATAGAAAGACTTATAATGGTTACAGCCACTAATAACGGCGCTTCATACTTCTGTGTCATTGGTCGAACACGCCAAACGTCATTAAAACAACAATGACGTGATTAAAATACGTAACTAACAAGGCGATTATATAACAAGAGACAAAGAACGATGACGTTTACTCACACACACATACGTAAAATTTGCATAATATCTGTCCCAGTCTGCAGAAATTCATCATGGCGATAACACACTAACAATTGTGCTGGCCTGAAACTGTCAGCTTAAGTGCTTTAAAGAATTAACAATGTAATCAAAATGTAAACCAGTGTTAACTACAAAAAGTCTAGACAGTGTGAAGTAATATTTTTCAAAAGTATAAGTAGAATCAGTGTATTCAGAAAGATGTAACCACTCCGTTTTGGAATCAACATGTGAACCGCTGCCAGAACGTCCAGTCTACTTACAAGGGAAGTGGCAAAACCAAAATTTTATTTAAAGAGCTCTTTTAATTAGAAAATTACAATTATTATGTGTACACATTCAAAAGTAAATTGAAAATTGTCTGTATGGATGTGAGAGAGAGAGCGGTGTGTGAACGTTAAATGTCGACTTCTAAATGGGGGTTGGTTTGCATTAACGATAATTAAATATAATAAAAGTCAAATGATCATGAAACTAATGCATAGTCAGTAAACAGAATTGTATGAATTAGCATTTAATCAAACATAAAGGAGTTTTATAGTAAAGGTCCGAAAGAAGTAATGGCCGACATGTTAAAATGTTATACTGTGTACACGCTTAACGAAATTACTGAATAAATTAAGATTAATGGTAACTGCTTCAAATAAACGTATTCTCATTTCGGTGACCATCTCTGTCAGCAATCTCGCTGAGTTGAATCCTTGGACCTTAGGTAATTATAAAAACGACAAGATCGAAGTAATCAGATTCTCAACTTATGGTAAGTACCATAATTATGGTGTACGTGACACACGTGCTTCATTCAAGTAATGTAAACAGATCTGAATATAGGTTACTTGATATTTCCTATTACAAATACATTTATTTTTATTTAAAAGAAAATGAGTTAGCACAAATGGCTGCCCGAACTGGTGACTATATAAAAATACATTAATGTATTTTATATAATAAGCCTGAATGGTGGCAGAGTGGACATTGAAACTGAGAATACGGTTGCAGGTTAGGTGGTAACGATAATATAAAGCGACAAACCGTTAACAATTTTTTATAATGACAGAAAATAAAGAAAATAGTTCTTTATTAAGCATAACTGATAGTACGAATAACAGTCAAATAAGTATGACAGAATCAATAGTCATGAGTGAAGGAGTTGTTCACTCAACACCAGTCCCAAATAACAGGGCTGAAAATAACGAAATTATGAAAATGATGCAAATGCTTTTCAATACACAGAACAATAATTTCAATGTAAAATTTGACGAAATAAAAAACGAAATCAAAAAGCAAAATATTAATTTTGATAGTCGAATAACTGAAATAGAGGTACGTTGCACAAATATGCCAGAACAAGTGGTAGAAATAATTAGCGAGAAATATGATGATAAAATAAATAATTTAAAGAGTAGAATCAGTACAGATAACGAAACAATAATTAGCGAAGTACGAAACCAAATAGAAACCCAGTATGAACAATTAGAAAACAAATGTTTAACCACAATTAGTGAGCAAATAGAAAGTAGAACCAATTGTGAAACAAGTAGACAAATAGAGATGAAAACTAGTATTTTGCAGAACAAAATAGAGAAATGTGAATTCGATATAATAGACATAACCAAACATTTTGAAACAGTAGACAGAACAGTATTAAAAAATGAGTGTAATACTAATGAGAGAATGAGCATGTTGCAAAATAAAGTTAATGAAATAGATAACCTAGTGATACAAAATGATAATAATGTGCATGTTAAATGTAATGTAATTGAAAATGATTTGATGAAAGTGAGAAATGAGTTAAAGGGGGAGATTCAGAGAAATTGTACCGGTACGACGGAAAGAGTAATCGTAACCAGGGACACGTACGGGGAAATAGAATTAGAAAATTTTAACTATGAAAATAGAATAATACACCCCATGAGATTTTTAAATCAAGCGCGTGAGTACAGTCGTTTTAGTAACCAAAATTGGGAGATACAGCTGATGAGAATTGTCAGAAGTTTTAAGGGTAATTCTATTATATGGGTAGAAGCACACAGGGTAGAATGGGATAGTTTTGAAACATTTGAGAGGGCGTTTAAAAATAAATTTTGGCCGGAAGATGAACAAGAGAGTTTGCGAAGTCGTATTATGGGGGTAGGCAATTTTGTGGGACAAAACAACATAACCATGTACGTGACGAAGTTATATAATGAGGAGAAATACCTCGAACCGCCAATACCATTTAAATCGTTTGTCAGATACGTAAGCAAACATCTACCCAGAGAGGCACAGGTGACTTTAATGACAAAGGAGATTGAGAACTTAAGTGAGTTGGAACGGATTTTGGACGTTTTACAAAGCATTAGGGACCGCGAAATCATTAGGCGACCTATACAGATGAATCAGCAGAATAATAACATAGAATTTAATCGACATCGGAGTAGCTATCAGGGAAACGGTGAGTATAATAACAGTTACAGACCCATAAATCAGTTTCAGCAAACAGGTGAGTGGAACTGTTCCAGATGCGGAAGAGAGAACTATGCTAACAGACGACAGTGTTTCCGATGTAGACAACCTAAAGAAGAACAGAGGAGAAGAGAACAGATGAAACAACACTTATCGAACGACAAAGGAGGACCAGGTACAAGTGGGACATCCAACCACCGGCAAGGACGACCAAATGGTCAACAACAACAGGAAATGAACAACGGTAGACGACAGCAGGAAAACTAGAAGCGACAGTGGTAGCCAGGACCCAACCACTGTTCAGAGGAGTGCATGAGGTCCAACACACAGTGGACATCCACAGCAACGTAATCCAAGCAGACATAGTAAGGGATCTATTAGAAGAAGAAAACAACACTTTGACGGAAGGGAGAGCAGGGTTAACAGAAGTCCAGGTAAATATAGAAGGTAAGCATTACAGAACACTGGTAGATACAGGTAGTGAGATTTCAGTGATAGCAGAAAATATTTTAACCGAGTTGAGAGAAATTAATAAAAATATCCCGGTTTTGCCAGTAGCAGGGGTTACGGTGATAGGAGTTACAGGGGTAAGGAGTAAGCGAGTGACAAAACAGATACATTTGAACTTTCTGATAAATGGTATAGATTTTGATAGTACATTCTTGGTAGTTAAGGGTTTGAGTTTGGACCTTATTCTGGGTAACGATTTTCTACAGAGGAATAGAGCAGTGATAAATTTTAAGGAAAAGGTGATAGAGTTAGACGGGGGTGACCGGTCGGTAAGAGTTAATTTCGAACGGGTGCTAGATAAAAGTGAAACAAAGGGAGTAAAGTTATTAAAGAAACGAGTAGAGGAGGAAAATAGCGATACGAGGATCAATTGGTGTAGAGAGGTAGAGTATATTTATGATGATGAAAACTAAACGAGTAATATTAATGATGCAGTATGGGAGATAAGGGCCGATAAGTTCCGGAGTGAAGGGTCTGATGTCGGGGGTGGCCAGCATGCAGCGTTGTGGCAGGTGATAGAGAGGTATAGAGGAGTGTTTGCCGATGTACCGGGAAGGGCAAAAAACTACGAGTGTGTATTACAGATTAGAGAACATACCCCTTTCATGCAACGGAGTTATCCTGTGCCTTATTCCAAGAGACGAGCGGTGCAAGTGGAGTTAGACAAAATGCTGGAAGGTAAAATTATAGAGAGATCAGTATCGCCCTACTCGAATCCCTTGGTGGTAGTGATCAAGAAGGACGGCAGAGTCAGGTGATGCTTGGACGCAAGGAGAATAAACCAAATAATTATACCCGACCGGGAGTCGCCAGAAGCGATAAACGAAATATTCCAGAAATTTAGCGGCGTGAAGTACATGACATCGCTGGACCTTACTGCAGGATATTGGCAGGTACCGTTAGCAGAAGAAAGCAGGAAATATACCGCATTTTTGTTCAATGGAAAGAATTACCAGTTCAGGAGACTACCTTTCGGATTGAATACCAGTGTGGCGAGTTTCATAAAGTGTTTAGACAAAATCTTGCGACCTAAGGATCTGGATTTCTTGACTGTTTATGTGGACGACATCTTAATCGCATCCAGGACTTTTGAGGATCATTTGGAACACATAAAGTATGTATTAACGAAATTGGAAACAGGAGGACTTACAATAAATTGGGATAAATCAGAATTTTTACGAACGGAGATTAAATTTTTAGGTTTTATTATTACACCGCAAGGGATATCAGCAAATCCAGAAAAAATCGAATCAATCATGCGCTTCCCTGAACCGAGGAACATAAAGCAACTTCAAAGTTTTCTAGGGCTGTGCAACTTCTACCGAAAATTTCAAAGGGACTACGCCCACGTGACAGCAAGGTTAAGCGCCGTACTACAGAAAAGTCATCAGTGGGAATGGAGCGAAGTAGAACGCGGGGTTTTTGAGGAAATTAAAAGGAAATTTAGTGAGATGATCATGATGAACCACCCGGATTTTGAGAAAGTGTTCTATCTACAAACAGACGCCAGTAATGTAGCCGTCGGGGCGGAGCTGTACCAGGAGGATGAGGAAAAGGAGCACCTCACAATAGCCTTTGCAAGTAGATCCTTACTGCCAGCGGAGAAGAATTATACGACAACAGAAAAAGAGTTATTGAGTATTGTATTCGCCGTTGGGAAATTTCGAACGTATATACTGGGAAACAGAACCATCATACGAACGGACCACAAGGCGCTATCCTTTCTGAACACTTGCAAGCTTGCTCACAGCCATCTCACACGATGGGTGCTCATACTACAGGAATACAACTTCAAGTGGGAGTACATCCGAGGAAAAGAGAACAAGGTACCCGACATTCTCTCCAGAGTAGACAGCGAAACCAACAGGACAGGTAGGGATCTAAAGGAGATCGAGATTTTCAAGATTACAAGGGAGGATAAAATATTTGGAGAAGAATTAAGAGATATTAGCACCATGCAAAGAGCAGATGGTAAGTTGGGAAGGATAATCAACAGCTTAGAAACGGAATTGGAGGAATCAGATTATAACCAATTTTTCCAAATATACAAAGGACTATTGTTTAAAAAGGTAGTAGGGGGTGAGCGTGATTGAAAGTTAGTGATACCAGAAGGGTTGGAAGAGAAGATCATTTGGGATTGTCATATTAGATACGGTCATTTTGGGGCGAAGAAGTGTGTCAGTGTATTGAAGGAGTCATGTGTTTTCAGAAATATGGAGAGAAGAGTGAGGAGATTACTGAGGAGTTGTGATCTGTGTCAGAAGTCAAAAGTGGTAAATTATAGGGTTGAAGGTGAGTTGAATTTTATAAGGGTAGAGAGACCATTTGATTTAGTGGCGGTAGATTTGTTTGGACCATTGCCGAAGGGTAGAGGCGGAGTTGTGTATATTTTTGTATTACTTGACACTTTTTCGAAGTATGTGAAATTGTATAGCGTAAAGAGAGCTACCAGTAAGGTATTGAGTGAGAAGGTGACTAAGGACTACATGATTAACGTGGGTAAGCCGAAGGTGATTTTGTCGGACCACGGGCCACAGTTCATCAGTGGGAAATGGCGCCAGACCTTAGGATGGGAAGGAATCCTCACGAAGCATACGGCTGTGTACCATCCCCAGTCAAACTAGGCTGAGCGTGTAATGAGAGAGATAGGCAGGATCTTTAGAGCCTATTGTCACGCTAAGCACAGCGAGTGGCCGTTATACGTAAGGAAGGTAGAAAATTGGCTGAACAGTACCACCCACGAGTCCACCGGCTATACACCTCACGAGTTAGTAAAGGGAACACGCCCCCCCAAGAATTTTAGAGCAATTGTTTGATTATCCAGAGGAGAGCGAGCGGACGGATGTGAGCATTAAGATCCGGATGGCCAACGAGAATTTATTAAGCAAGGGTGAACGCAGGAAACATAGACATGACACAAGAGGTAAGTGGATGAAGTATGAAATCGGGCAATTGGTATTAGTGAGGAGGCACGACCTGTCGAGTGCTCAGGAGAAGGAGATAAAGAAATTTTTTCTACTTTATGAAGGACCTTACGAGATAGTAGGGATAAAGATGGAAAATGCGTATGTATTGCAGGACATAGATACGGGGAAGGTGATAGGAACGCACAATGCCACGAATTTAAGACGAGACGATATTGGTCTTCTTAGAGCTTAAATAAGATTTGCATATTAATGAGAATGAATGAATGTAGCTTGATGTAAAAAAAAAAAAAAAAAAAAAAAAAAAAAAAAAAAAAAAAAAAAAAAGGGGGGGGGAGAGAAAGAAGTAAAAGAATATGTTTTGTTTTATGTAATCTCATCAAGTGATCCATTGTTGTAGTTCCTAAGTCACAGCAAAAGAAGTGGTCAGTGAAAGTGAAAGCTAGAACTTGTAAAGTGTCTATATATAAAATATTTTAAATAATTAACGAACTTGTTTTTGAGCAAGGTAAAAGGGTGTTTTATAGTTGTCTGGTGTTAGAAAAAGTAAGTCAAAATGGACTGTATGAACAGTATATGTAGGTGGAATTAAGTTAGAAGTAAGCGGGCTAGTGCAGTAGTGGCATGTATTATTGTAACTGGCGAATTGGGTTGATGAGTGACGTACAGAGCGTTGCCATCATCGGAGGCCTAGATAAGGCGTAAGTACACTGCACAAATTTTATATAATTTTGTGTTATATGTGATTATTGACCGTGCAGTGTATGATTGAAATGATGTAGAACATGTTTGAAGGTGAAGTAGATTTCCCCGACTTTTGGGCGATTACTGCCTTACCAGCACTAATCGTGGCTTTGGCTCGCGGTTAGCTATGGTTATATCAAGTCCCTTGACCATAGCTGGCTTGAAATTGGTCTATAGTAGAAATTAATGGGGGGTGAAGCTAGGGGAAATCCCCCGGAACTATGGAACAGCGGCTGTCACTCTGTCCGAGTAGGGACAGCAAAGCCAGGTGGCAGACCCGCATTAAGGGCATGTAACTATAAGCAGAGGTATGTTGATACCTAACTTTTCAATGTAACGCCAAAGCAAGAACACAGAGGCGATAGATTCCTCTAAAATAATACAGTTCTTGTGAAGGCAAATGGGCGTCACAGTCCATCCCTATGACAATAATAGTGTGTGTGGATAGGAGGTTACTACCAGGATAGTAACGATTGTAATATTAAAATTTTGTGAAGGTTGCCCATTCTGTGGTAATGATTCTATCAACCCTCGAAAATTGCACTCGCCCACTCGCCAGTGGCGAGTGGGGTTTGACTGTGAAAAAAAGGAGAAAAGAGGAAAGAAAGAATGAAAAATGGAAAAAAGAAGGACGTCTATTAAACCAAAACACGTCATGTTTTTGTTTTAGTAACGGCGCGTGTTGAAGTCATAGGCCGTCAGTTAGCTGTCACCGTGTGAATTTTATAAACAAAACTGCTCTGTTGGATATAAACATCTTAAAACACGTCGAACAAAATAGTGTTGCTGTGAGAGGGGAGCAGAAATTTCACGCCGTTCTGCGCGGGCCGCCGGCCGCTGGCCTTTGTCACTCCTTCCAAGTTGTACAGTCTGCTAATTATTGTTGAGTTGACCGGATGTGTTACGCGTGTGATTTATTGTTTCGTGTACTAAGAGTATTCTCAATTTCTAAGATCGTGTTCAGCGTGTATTTTATTTTTCGTGAATTATTTTATTCATAATGAAACAGATTAAACTTAATTATTTATTTAAAAAAAGTTCTACTGTCAGTACGACGACGCCTAGTGAGTCTGCGAGTGCGACGTCTACTGCTAGAGATGTAAGTGCCGGGCCTAGTAGGGAAACTGAAACGCGAGTTCTAGTGGACTTAGGCCTACTCACGGTTCCTCTGGGAAACGAAAATTTCAAAGAGCTTGGCTGCATATCTTCCCCTGGCTAGCTTACGATTCCGACCGCGCAAAATGTACTATATGCGCTAAATACCCTCAAAATAGTGACCCAAAATGGGTAGCAGGATTTTCTGGTTCCATGGAAAAGGAAACTTTTGTGTTTCATGGTAAAAGCCTAGTACATATGGACAATTTAACGCGGTTTGAAGTAGAGTCAGAACCAGGAAAAGCTTCTCTTGCCAAATGTATTAAGAAAATAGAGTCTTCTATGTTTGAGCATCTAACAACTTTATTCAACATAGCCTATTTTATAGGCATCAATGAAAAACCATTTACCGACTTCCCTAAGCAAGTTGCCCTTGCAACTAAATTAGGTGTAAATGTGGAGACAAAACAATATGTAAACGATAAAAACTGACAATTTTTCATTAATTTTATTGCTAAACAGTTACAAGAAGATGTGGTTCAAAAATTAAAAAATGCTCAGTGTTTCAGTATTTTGATTGATGGTTCCACGGACCGAAGTGCTGAGGAACGTGATTGTTTATGCTCGTTATGTGTGTGAAGGGGAAATAAGAGAAGACCTTTTAGGCCTTGTGCCTCTCGAGAGCGGTAGGGCAGAGTCGTATTTCACTGCTGTTACTGGGCTCTTGGATAACTTAGGGCTTAATTGGAGAAGAGAAAAGTACATGGTTAGTGTGGGAACTGACAGGGCGTCGTCTATTATTGGCTCAAATTCAGGTTTCGTACTTCGTTTGAAAGAAGAAGCTCCGCATTTAATTAGCATTCACTGCGCCGCGCATCGTCTACAATTGGCAATACTTGATGCTGCCAATTCCATCCCTAGAAAAGCTTGACGAAACTGTGAAGAACATATACAAATTTTACAAACGATCCTCAAAACGCCTCCATGAGCTTAAAAACACCGCGAAAACTTTAGAAAGTGAGATAGTAAAACTCAGAAATATTCACAATATACGGTGGATATGTAGTAAATCTGATGCTTTGAAAGCTTTGCGGCGTGATCTCGTACCTCTGGTCATCCATCTTGAGGATATAACGAACCGGAAACTACAACAGGAGAAGCTACGGATGCAGCTAGAGCAAAAGGCTATCTAAAAAACCCTTCCATCATACAAGTTTGTAAAAACATTAAACTTTTTGATTGACCTGTATGGGAAACTAGAGCCATTTTGTAAAGTTTTACAGTTGAAACAGTTACTGGTCTCACAGGTACGATCGTCAATGATGGTAAAAGTGGAAATGGTTCAGTTCTTGCTTTCATCTGAAGGATCCAGTGTGAAACAATTCCTTTCTGACACTTCAGACTCAGAGAAACTGAATTGCTCAAAATACAAAGGCGACCAAGGAATTGTTCTCACAAACACGTCTCAAGGGGAGGAAGAATACAAATCAATCCGTAATAAGCTGATAGAAACCACAGTTCATTACTTGAAGTGCTGTCTTGATATACCTGAGACTGTAGTAGGCACCAAGTGCCACGTTCTGGATTTCTTGTGCCTTCATCAAGATGACACCCTAACTGCATATGGCAATGAGGAGATTCTTCAATTGGCGCATGTTTTTATTACTGGTGATATAAATGAGGATGTTTTGCTATCGGAATGGCTTCAATTAAAAATGATGGTTAAAGAAGAGCAAATAACTTCAAAAGGACTGGGTGAGCTATTAAAAACTCTGTACAAGTTTCCTGAGCGTTTTGGTGAGCTAAAGAAAGTATTTTACGGCGTTGCATGCATGGCAGTAACAACAGCATCTTGTGAACGGGGATTTAGCTTCGTTAACAGGATAAAAGTGAAACAGAGACTTTCCCTGGACATCACTTCATTAGGAGATCTAATGCAGCTGGCAGTAAATGGACCAACCTTAGAAGATTTTAACCCTGGTGTAGCAATAGACAAATGGTATTTCTCGTCGGGACTTTGCCATTTTAGTGGCTACAAGAGGAAACACTCAGCCTAGTCCAGCTTGATTATTTTTAATCAATTATTTTTCATCTTCAACTCGATAAGGGACTATCAGAATATAAACTGGGCTAATGAATAATGTAGCGGTACATGCTAAATATTAAATAATAAAGTTTTATCCCCCCCCCCAAAACGGTATCTGGCGAGTGGGAAACGCCAATAATTTTCGAGGGTTGATTCTATTATAAAGAAAGTTAAACATAAGAAAAGATCGTAAAGAAATTATAAAGCTTTAAAGTTGTTTGCCATGATATAGATGTTGTAAGAGTATATGAAGTAAAATATTAGAGTTAATGGTTGTTGCTTAAGCAGTAAAATGCACAGTTTGTTTAGGTTAAGAACAAATTTATTCATGTGATAAAGAGAGTGAATATAATTGACAGGAGTCAGCAGGGTGTACTAGATACCGGATTGTTAAAAGAGAAGTAAATTCCTATCTTAATTCTTGATATACATTGTTTGAAACTTGTAGAGTTAAGCAAACCAATGCCCCAAAACGCAAACCAATGTACTAAGAGGAAACATATCAGTTAAGGATATGGATATAGCAAAGGCCACTATTTTAAAATTTTGTATTGGATGTTTCAGAGTTTTATGGTGTGGTGACCGCGGTCCTGAGCTGGCCGGTGTGTCAGAACAGGAGCGTAAAGTGCCTCATGGCCTTATGGTGTAGGGATCTCTCTGGAGAAGTCCAGTAAGGTCAGAAGGTGCGAACCTCATCATTGGACCAAGGGTAAGTGATTGAATTTTTTTTTATATAACACTACAGGGGGTTGTGGCTCCATATCTGAGCTGATCCTTTTAGAGAGGTGTGAATGAGTCAATGAAAGTTTTTGTGTCTCGACACAAAACCTTTCATTGAGGGGGTTTTGTGACAGTACAAAAAGCCTGATATAAAAAGTATGGTATGCAAGGTAGTAAAGTATGGTATTCCGATGTTTTTAAAGTAATTTCTATGGGTAATACAATTTCCCTTGGTTTTTGCTTACAACGACGCAGTTCCGAGACAACAAAATAATTTCAAGGACAGCAGTGTACGTGCAGATAAAAAGACTTATAATGGTTACAGCCACTAATAACGGCGCTTCATACTTCTGTGTCATTGGTCGAACACGCCAAACGTCATTAAAACAACAATGACGTGATTAAAATACGTAACTAACAAGGCGATTATATAACAAGAGACAAAGAACGATGACGTTTACTCACACACACATACGTAAAATTTGCATAATATCTGTCCCAGTCTGCAGAAATTCATCATGGTGATAACACGCTAACAATTGTGCTGGCCTGAAACTGTCAGCTTAAGTGCTTTAAAGAATTAACAATGTAATCAAAATGTAAACCAGTGTTAACTACAAAAAGTCTAGACAGTGTGAAGTAATATTTTTCAAAAGTATAAGTAGAATCAGTGTATTAAGAAAGATGTAACCACTCCGTTTTGGAATCAACATGTGAACCGCTGCCAGAACGTCCAGTCTACTTACAAGGGAAGTGGCAAAACCAAAATTTTATTTAAAGAGCTCTTTTAATTAGAAAATTACAATTATTATGTGTACACATTCAAAAGTAAATTGAAAATTGTCTGTATGGATGTGAGCGAGAGAGCGGTGTGTGAATGTTAAATGTCGACTTCTAAATGGGGGTTGGTTTGCGTTAACGATAATTAAATATAATAAAAGTCAAATGATCATGAAACTAATGCATAGTCAGTAAACAGAATTGTATGAATTAGCGTTTAATCAAACATAAAGGAGTTTTATAGTAAAGGGCCGAAAGAAGTAATGGCCGACATGTTAAAATGTTATACTGTGTACACGCTTAACGAAATTACTGAATAAATTAAGATTAATGGTAACTGCTTCAAATAAACGTATTCTCATTTCGGTGACCATCTCTGTCAGCAATCTCGCTGAGTTGAATCCTTGGACCTTAGGTAATTATAAAAACGACAAGATCGAAGTAATCAGATTCTCAACTTATGGTAAGTACCATAATTTGCTTCATTCAAGTAATGTAAACAGATCTGAATATAGGTTACTTGATATTTCCTATTACAAATACATTTATTTTTATTTAAAAGAAAATGAGTTAGCACATCCTAAAGCAACATAAAGTTAAACAAATAACTACGTTAAAAGTAATACAATAAATCACTTACCATTACAAGTTAATGGTTCCATTTTCTATTAATAAACCATTAATATTTATTTTTTTTACTAAACATTATGCCACTGATTTGTTATAATATTATTATATACATCCACCAAAATCAGTAAAGTTTCAATTTTTTAAATTATTGAATAAGGCCTTTTCGAAATTATTATAATTTCATCATCAGTTCACACTATAAAATGTTATTTGTGTCTATTATATCTCACTGCACTTCATATTGAATCTTCCACTGCCATCATTATTTGGTGTAACCAAGCAAGTCATATGTTGAAATAGTTCATCATTTTTGAATATTGTCTGCTGATTCATTAATTTGTTATATTTTTTATGGAGGTATATATTATAAAATTACAAGTATACTAGTATAGTATATATAATTATAGTAGTTGTATTATATAGATTGTGGTATTGATGTTTGGTGTGTTCGTGTGGTTGTAGACACGCACCGGTATCTACTATAATGTTGTGTATCTAAAGGTGTAATCGTAATCGTAGAAGTTATCGGTGTTAATGTATTGTTTTTTGTGGGTACGCAGTAATAGTTTACTCCTTTTTATATTAATATGATCCGCGCACTTTGTTGTGTATCTCACTTACTTACCACACTTGAATGCTTCAATTCAGTTCTGTGATGTTCCTTCTGAAATACAGGCACTTCAAATACAACAACAAAATATTCAGATTGAATAGTTAATATATCGTCACACACAATAGTAAATGAAGCAATATCTGACGAATATTCTGAATTATACTAAAACTATTTTAAATTCTTCCGCCACCTGTGTCAGAACTGATTAAAAATAAATGAATCTACTTTTACTAGAAATGATACTCCTTTTGTGGTAATACAATTGGAGGTTTATTAACAATTTGATAGGTGATAAAAGCTTTAACAATTAAAAACAATAATTAACAACTTTTAGATTACTGATTACAATAAAATTCAATAAGACTCTGTCTAATTCCTCAAGGCTGGTAGACCTGTTGTTAGTACAATAATTTATCTACATAGGTTATGTTATTTTGATTCAGAGAATTACCATATTTCGTTAGGTTCTTTGAGGTAACATGATACCAGTTACAAGATGTAATACAAATAACTATATTGGATTAACAATAGTGAATAATAATTGAACAAATATAAAAAATCAAAATTTGGTACCATATGTCTGGTATTTATAAAATTATCGTACGCGGGTATGCGCACGCATCTCTAATACTCGTGTGTTATTGTCAAGCTGTCTGACTTGTACAGTATTTAAAATGTATTACGTTCGTTTAATAATTAGCTTCAAAAATCATTTATTCACAAGAGAAAAATTTCTCAAAAAACTCTTGTTAGCAATTCTATTTCATTTGATTGTTACTTGAGAACAGATCGGTAATGTTGAAATTATCAAGTTACCGCCACACTTTCTGAGGTTAGAATTAATCGGTGTGGTTACAAAGGATAAGTATTCCTTATTAGCTAATATTTCTTATACTATACATGTAAACACATTATTCATAATAGTTTTTAATATATGATTATCAGAATTACATTTATTCCGATTGTATTAAAATTAATAAAATAGATTTCGAAATATTGAAAAATTCATGAAAAATACGTTTAATCAAACGAGTGACTAAATACTCTCGTATTTTATAACAATTATTTTCAAACATTTTATTTTAAATTACTATAATTAATTAAAATATTTTACTAATATTTTAATAATGTCGATTTAAATCTTTTCTCAATTCTGATAATTTAATTACTGTTGTTTCGATACTCAGCATTGTACGAGTTGCGTAGTATTGAAAGTCAGATATTCATAAAATTATTAATTTCGTTTAAATATTGTTTAAATAAAACTGTACTCCCTGTTTCCTATTTAAAACTTCACTCGCAAGTATGGTCGTTATTATACACTGACCTACTTGTTCAATTAACACAATTCCGCACTTTTTCACTCGTATGTATGAATGTTGTATTTAGGTTAACCGTATGTTGTGTATTGACGTAATATGGCGCGCACAGTTTTAAATATAAATTATATCTTCCTTGACTAGAGCGGCGTGACCTGTATGTTTGGTGGTTGATCGCAGACTGTTTGGTACCTCTGAGACGTCTCCCAGTCGTCTGCTGAAAGTCATTCATTCCATTGGCTGAATTCGTCATACTCTCCAACCCGAAAGCCTTCGTTTTATTAAAATATTTAATTTTTTGCCAAAATTGAGTTTGGGTTTGAGGCGTTTTTACGTCATCATTGGTACAAAATTTTACTTGAAAGTTTAAAATTATCATAATTTTCTTATCTTATGTCCTATCGTTAATTAGTTGATATCATTGAATTCAGGGCGTTTTGCTTGTCAAAATAAGTCCAAAAACGCTTATTTTTCGTTCATTATTACTATTACAATAACGATTTTATTATTTATTTTTGGTGCATCTTATTTTTATAAGTTTGTTACACCATATTTTATTTAAATATAATAAAACACTTCTTATCTAAACACTTTGAGTCTGTATCTCAGTCGGTTTACTTTACAATTTGGGAAAAACTGTTTCCTACACAAATCTCGCTATGGCGTCATTAAGCGTCCATGTTAGATTTTTTATAAATCTGCTTATAACTAATTTTTCTTATCTCAAATGATTATATTACTATCTAAAATTATTAGTAATGTTTATTTACACAATTTTCCACTATAATATTTATGTATGACTGTGGTTAATTTAATATTTACATAAGTTCAAACCTCTCATATGGTTCTTATACAATTTTTCATCTTATTTTTAGTCTCTTCATATAAATCATATCATTTAATGATTGTAATTTGTGTACATACATAGTACCTAATCTATTATATATAATGGTTACCTTTTAATGAGCTCAGAACTTTCTAATCATTCAGTAATGGCTCTGTTCAGGTTGTGTCATGTCATATGTCATAATAGTCATTTATTTTTTCTAATACAACAACTAAATTGTTATTGTCCTATTTGGTTTGGATTCCCAAAGTAGCATTAGATATTGTTCTAACTTTTGGTAATGTTTCCAATCACTTTTACATAAGTTCATATGCTATATTTTTCATAAATAACTGGTTGGTCATTGTTTGTTTACATTTGGTTTTCCTTATAATGGTCATTTGGTTTTCAAATGTTCGTATATAATATGACTGCTTTTGTGGTCATTATCTGTTCTCAAAGTAGCTTTGGGATTTCCTCTTGCTACTGGTAATAATTGTAACAATCTGTGCTCAATATTTGATACAGTATTTTTCTTAACTAATTTGCTATACAATGGTTTAGTTTACATCTGGTCATATGTACATGGTTAATTGGTTTACAATAATTTAGTTATAATACTGTTCTTATCATGTTCAAAATCTGTTCTCAATGTATTATCAGATATTTATCTCACTACTGGTAATACTCTTATAAACATTTACATTGGTTTTGATACTGTATTTTTCTTAACTAAACTGGTATACTTTTCTCATTTCTGTTATTCCCTGTGTCATTATGTTTGACTTGTTTTATTTACATTGTTTTGCATTATATTACATTGTTTCTTAATATTTATTATTATTACTTATAATAAATTCTCATTTGATAACATATTTGATGATCAGATATTTATACTAATATGTATCATTTTCTGTTGTAATAGGTCTCTTCCTTGTGGGTTGTGTAACAATGTACCATCTGTTTTAGTGCAGTATTTTTTCTACTACTAAACTGACGTCATTATGGTATATTAACATAATACTTTAACTAATTTGTTACACATGTTTATACAATTCCTTCTTAAACACTAACACAAATCTTTCTTGTACTATTTACAATGTTTTTCTGGTCAATGGTGGAATTTAATTCCTGTTATGTTTGATACTCAACAAATGTCTTTTATTTGTTGTCAGTTCTTTATGAACAATAATATCATTGTTCTAATTTGTTCTAATCTGGTGGTCTTATGATTATGTGTGTTGGTTACAACTTTATTAAATCAGTCACACTCATTGTCTGTGTTTATTTGACTATTTTTAATTTTTGTTGCTTCATCATGAAATTAACTTATTTTTCACACTGTAAACTTCATCACTGTAATTGTTTGTGTGGTTTATTCAGTTGAAATAGTTAGTTATTCACAGGTTTCACATTTGTATTAAGTACACACTGTAATTGTTTGTGTTTCCTTAAATGTTTCACACTGGTTTTCTTGTCACACTTATAATCATTTCTTTTGTCACTTACACTGTTTTTAGTACATGTGGTTTATATTGAGTCCTTATATCTTCTGTCCATCTTCTTTCTTCTTTGTGGTGCTCTTCTTGGTCCTTCTTCTTTCTTCTTTATTCTATATTTTCATTGTAGTTGCTATTTTTATTTTATCTCCATTGTTGTTGGAGCTTGTTGATCCTTGTTTCGTTGATTCCCCTCACTGTTGGATCCTATTGGGTCTATTTATTGATATTTTGTTTTGGGCTTGTAGCATTTTCTTTCTTCATTTTGTAATTAATGTTGATATATTCGTATTCTCTTCTTCATTGTTGGATTTTTTATTAATATTTTTGTGGATACACACTTATATACACTTAGCTTTGTTTATCTAGATATATTCCCATGTTTTTTCTCATACTTGACGTTACATTCGTTTATATTATGTAACTACCATATTTTTGGTACTGTTACAATATATAATTTTTCTAACTGTATAATGTCATTTTTATTATTATTTACTTCTACTATTTCCATATTGTTGGTTATATCTGTTATACTATGATTCATATCAATAAGGTGATCTGCTGTATTGGAGATTCCCATTTTTTTATTATTAAAGGCTCTGATATGTTCCATAAATCTCTGTTTGAAATTTCTATATGTTCTACCGATGTATATGTAGTCACAATCATTACACTTTATTTTGTATATTCCACTTAATTTGTATATATATCATAGTCTTTTCTATTTATTATTATGTTGTATATACTTTTATTTGGTTTGTATGCATATTTATATTTGTTTATCCAATTTTGTATTCTTTATCATGTATTGGAGATCTCTATATGTGTATTTGTAAGTTAGGTATTTTATATTTTCTACTTTTCTGCCTGTATTTATACTGCTTAATGTTGTTCTGTTGTTTAATATTGTTTTTTCTTTGTACTTTTTTTTTTATAAGCGAATTGACCACTTAGGATCACGCTACAACTTTATTTCTTTTTCTTTGCCTGGAGTTTCCTCTGTCTCCAATACTCCTTCATACGCTCACTGGCTTGTTTCCTTTGATCCTCTGTCCAAGTTCTATTAGGTCTTCCTGCATCTTGAAACAATTCCAGATTTTTCACTGTACTCCTAAATTCACTTCTTTCTAACATTTGGGACTCTGTGATATTCGACTTTTCTAAATCTTTTCTAACTTCCTTAATCCACGTTGTAGTGGTCTTCTTATTCCAGAGGTAGTCGAATATTTGTTTGGTTAATCGATTTTTGTCCATTCTGTATAGATGTCCGATAAATGTCAGCCTCCTCCTCCTTTGTACTTTTTATTTAATTTGTTTATAAATTTACTGTCATATCCATTTTCTATTGCTATTTCTTTTATGATGTTCAGTTCCTGATATAATTTCTCTTCGTTATTTATGTATTTGTATGCTCTATTAATCATATTATTATATATATTTATCTTGTGTATCCAAGGATGTGATGAATCTTTGTGTATTGTTGTATTATTATTTGTTTCCTTTCTATATACATTAGTAATTATTTCATTATCTTTTCCAATTTGAATATCAATGTCCAAAAAATTGATTTTCCTATTAACTTCTTCTTCAAATGTAAACTTCACATTATGATTGTATGTATTTAATTTATTTAGTATTATTAAATGTTCATTTTTTATGTTAGGATTATATTTTCCTTCAAATAAACGTATCAGTTGGTTAACTCCTCTTCTGTGATGCCGGTATTGGAATATCCACAAGTTGTAGTGTGTAGTATTATTCCTCCACTGGATTTTGTTCGGTAATAGGTGTGTTGTGTCAAATGGTCCCTTTCAATCAGTTGCTGGTTGTATGAGGTTAAATTTATTCTTCAGTCGTGTCCATACGTAGTGACAGCTCAATTTAGTAGTGTTTAATTTAGTTTTATGGTTTCAATGATCGTTATTATAGTATTCATTAATTTAATTTATATTCTTTTATCTTTTTATAATTTCATAATATATCTTGGTTTGTGTTGGTTAAAAATTCCATTCATTTTTCTCTGAAATGTATTCTGACATGTCTGTTCTGCTTGGCGTTTAACAATCAACTAAACTCTATTTGTTTCTTCATATAGCAAATTCTGTAAGATTTTGGTCTCATTTCTCATTGTTCATTATCAGCTGTTTTCATAATTAATAATTCAATTTTATAGAAAAAGATAACATTTTTTATATTTTACTGGCTATAAATTATTTGTTTAGTACTTTTATGGAATTCTAATTATATAACAATATTCCTGCTTTTATTTTATAAAAGTTAATACTAAATTTGACCTATTTTGGATTGAATTAAGCTTCTGAATTACATTCCTTGAAATTTACCTCTAGGCCTTATTCTGATTCACATAATTACTCATTAAATGTGTAACGGGGCGAAAACAGGTATTTTGTGCTCCACAACTTAATGGTTTACCTAAAATTCAAAAAATAGATATACCAATAAGACCTCTAATAAATTTCAAGACTGCACCGGCATATATAAACAATAGAAAAAAATACTCAGAGCAAAAATAATATTGGAAAATAGGTACAATGTAAAAAATGGATATACAGTTATAGAAAACCTAAAGAAAATACATACTACAGATGAAACAAAATTAATATCATTTGATATATCGAATATGTATAATAATATACCAATAAATGAAACACTGGAAATCATAAAGAAAAAATTAAAAAACAATAATGAAAACAACAGCTTCATAAATAACTTAATTATTATAATAAGAAACATATGTAACCAAAATTATTTTACTTTTAATAACAAATATTATACACAGACCAAAGGATTGGCAATGGGTTCACCCATATTATCAATTATGTCAGAAATTTATATACAGGATTTGGAAAACAAAATTATTTTAGGTATCATAAATATGCATAATGTGTTATTATGGAACACATATGTGGATGATATATTGGTCATATATAATCCTAACATAAAAAATGAACATTTAATAATACTAAATAAATTAAATACATACAATGATAATGGGAAGTTTATATTTGAAGAAGAAGTTAATAGGAAAATCAATTTTTTGGACATTGATATTCAAATTGGAAAAGATAACGAAATAATTGCTAATTTATATAGTGTAACGTTACATAACCCATGCCCAAATATGATAACACAATCACCCCACTATAAAAGTCAGAAATGGGTATTATGTACCTAGCTATCAAAAACTTTGTACCACCAAATTCTGTAAACAATAACAATGTGAAATATAGTGTACAAAGTGAGATATAGTGTACATAGTGAGAGTGTAAACTTTTAAAAAAGAGCATCTTGCAGATTTATACTGTAGATGAAAAAACAATCAATTGTAGCAGTGGACTATATTGCTGCTGACCAATTTTGTATTTTTTTGTATTTTGTGTAATTTTTATTGTGTAGGCCACAAAGATTTTGTACCTAGGTATAATTTTATGTTTAATATAATAATTGTGTTTAAATATAAGATAACCGAGGGTTAAATATAAAATAATAATATTTCAGTCACTTTCTGCTACAGTCCGTTTCTTGATGTATATAATACTATAATACTTATAACTATTTTACCTATTTTATGCCATCTGGGTCACCAGATTTTTTTTGGAGATACCAAAATACAAAATATCATAAAAACACATGACCCAGATGGCATATGGATAAGATATGTAGATGATGGACTATATGTATCAAATAACAAAAACACAAATGCAGAGAACATACTGAAACAAATCAATAACATACATCCCAAAATACAATTCACAGAAGAAAAAGAAAAACATAACAAAATCAACTAGTTAGACATAACCATCACAAGATACAACAAACACATACAATATGCAATATATAGAAAACCAACTTCCACTAACATCATTATACCTAACCATTCTGACCACCCACCACGACATAAAATGGCAGCATTTTATTCGTTATTTAACAGAATGTACAAAATACCCCTAAACAAACAAGAAACTGACAAAGAAAGAAATATAATATACCAAATTGGTTATGCAAATGGATACAATAAAAATACTATGATCAAAATAGAAAATAAAATCAAATACAAAATAAAAACTGAACAATTAAGAATTAATCAAACTGAACAACACATAAATAATAACAACAACAAAAAATGGGCCACATTCACATATATAAATAATAAAATGTCAAAACTAACAAAACTATTTAAAAACACAGATATAAAAATAGCATACAAAACTAATAAAAATAAATTACAAAATCTAAATAACTCACACAACAAAGATAATACAACAACCAACGGTATATACAAAATTGAATGCCAAGATTGCAATAAATGTTATATAGGACAAACAAAAAAACAGCTGAAAAAACGTTATTTTGAACACCTAAATGCATACAAAAAACCAAACATATATAAATCCAATTTAGCCACACATGCAATAAACACAGGACATGAGTTCCCAGACATAACCAATGTAACACTAATAAAACATATACCACACAAAGGCACCATAATGAACATTTGGGAAAATTTACAGATTTACAAACATAAAACACAAAACAAATTAATACCAGAACAAATACAAATCAATACAAAACATGACACAATATTCAAAGCACTCAACATCGAAAATACACAAAATACAAAAACAGATACCACAACCACACACAATAATGCAACATTGAAGGACCAAAGACCAACAAACCACCATAATAACATCCAGAAGCCAACACACAAATACTGCACCAGAAGCAAGATGGCGAAGGTTGAAGATGGGAGAACAGGATCTCCCGAAACATGTCCCTAAAGGAAAAAATACATCTTGAGGTAAAATAGTTATAAGTATTATAGTAAAATAATAATATAAAATACTACTATGTTAGAAAGATGGCATAGGAAAAATAGTCTAGAGTAAGGATACATTCAGTAAAGGATAAATTATAAATAAATCAAATTAAAAGAGATTAAAATATAAAAATACCAATGTACAAGCTTAAGGAAAAATATAAAGAAAAACCTTAAATAAATTAAATTGGATTATGAACAAAATGTAAAAAGGATTATTTTTCTAAAAAGAAGAAATAAATTTATAATAATTAATAATAGCCTATATACTAAAAAGTATATAGATTCACCAATAAAAAAACCATAAAAAAATCTTGGTTACTACGAGTAACCAACTAACAAGATTTGAAATTAATTGTTAAAACGATTGGGAAGTGAACGTTTTAAAAAAGTGTAACGCCTATTTAAATTTGAGAAAATTAATGAATACTTTTGGAATAACTAGTGCGAAATTTAATAAAATTTACGAGTGATGTCCACCTTATATTAGAACTCCTTCAAGTATAACCATTCGTGACCTTAATTTGATGAAACTTTGAAAAATCCAACTACCAGTTCCAGGCCTAGTCTTACTGCACATCGATATTTTGGTGAGATCGTATCAAAGTAAATTTAACTAAATTACAACTCAACTATAACTTCTAACACTAGAAACAGCACCATATATTTAACACTTCAGGAAAAGAGGTGAAACAAACTTTATTATTTTTTGTTAACCAAAAAATCTGCATAACGGATTCTTGTGAATTGCAGGCCGACATTAAATAATTTTTGTGTATAGTGAAGGAACGTAACCTGCGATCTGGCGGATAAACTCGGAACTACATACTACTAAATATAATCTATTAATTAATGTAAAGCTCGGTATTAAATTATTCATTTCTGACAGTCTCATAGTACAAAGAACTCAAAAATAACCCTGGGAAATTAATAAATTAATTCTTTATTGTTTTATATTTTATAAAAGATAAAAATATTTGTTATACATTCTATGTTTACAAAATAAGATCGAACTAATGTTGTGTTGACAGTGAGAATCGATTATAACTTTCTGTATTGGGAGAAGATAAAAAACATTGTATTTATTAAATAAATACAATGAATACTTTGTTATTTGAATAAAAGTGTATTATTTTCAGTAGAGGGTAGTTGTTTACAGATTGTTAGGAGACAAAGAAGAGGACGGACAACCAGAAAATATTACATACCATTGGTGTTAATTTAACCTCCAATTTGTTTGTAAACGTCAAAATCAGCTGGTTTCATGAGCGGAGAAATTTAAATTAAGTAATTGTATGCCAAGAGGATAATACTTTTTGCACTCTCTCTCCTAACTACGGTCAAACAACTTCATTGAATTCTCCCAAATCAAATCTAAGGGAAAAATCAGTATAATCACACACTCTCGATTTCTTTTTTTGGAACTTTAAACATAAATTATAACGAATTCTGTGACGATCGCAAGAGTGACGATAAGATCAAACGATACTATCCGATCATTACCCGCGAGACGTTACAAGATGGCGAACCCAACATTGGGGCTTTTGAACATTCGCAAATATAATCAATAAGTAACCGTAAAGAGGATTACGTTACAAGATGACGTACCAACGTGGTGCTTAATTAGGAAAGCTTAACACATTAACGATTGTGAGATAATAGTTTAAAAAGATGGAAAGTAAGACGGCTTTCTTACATGATAATTTAATAGCCTCTGGTGAGCTCGAAAGCAGCAGCATGCAGAATTGCTAATCAGACATAAATAATATAAAAAAATGACTTACCGTATCTCACGACTGGGTGATCCTGACACTCAAGGCAGGATAGACTGGTTGGGAAAAGGATGGGTGAAATGCATGGATTTCTACCTGCCGAGAAAGACCCGACTCGTGGATGATGACACTGAGATGGCTGACGTACGACAGAGCTAAAAGTTCACGTGCAGGTATGAGCTCTACAAAGCCATAGTGCCAACCTCGGAAAATGAAAAGAATGACTGGTTCGATCCGAAAGATTGAACACCGGCCCCCGTTGACCGCAATGGGTCAACCACCAACTACACCAAAAGACATGGCCAAAAATGCAGTACAAAAATTTGGCTTTTGGTGAACAGGAACGTTCTCTGAAAATTACCCTCCAACATAGGAGGGGGTCACACGCAAACACAAGAAAATACAAACATACAGAAAACATGCAATGAATCAGAAAACCATGCCGAATAATTCCGCCACGGGCACATCGACCAGGCGAGCAATCCGAAAGGTTCGGGTAGAGCAGACAAAACCCAATAACATACAATAAACAATGGCCCAGCCAAACACAATGTAAAACTCAGCAAATCAACTTAGTTAGTTCCCTAGTTTTTTACATTTTTTTTTTCTTTTTTTGTTGTTGTTCCCTTTATTCCCCCCTTTTTTCCATTTTTTTTTTTACTTATTTTTTTGTTGTTGATTTGTTGAGCATCCATAACTCCCAATGAACTGGCACAACGCCATGCCAGAAACATTCCACAATGTAAAATTCACTGCGGACAACAGCTGGAAGGAATCACCTGGGAAATCCCAGCAAAGTGTCCAGTAAGTCCACAACAATCATTGAAATTAATTCTGCTCACCCGAAAAAAAAAAAAAACAAGATAAACCCAATTAAGAAGATATGGGCAACCGGTATAATTTAATAGCCGGTCGTTCAAAAGAACCTGTGGATGTTGTAACTGAAGCGCAACGAACAACCCCGTCGCTCCCCGGAAACACAGCTGAAACTCGGCCAAGAGGCCATATCAGGGGGGGGAGAATTCTGTTCCTCCATAACCACCAGGTCCCCAACCATTAAATTTCTTGACTTAGACGACCACTTCGATCGGGCATGAAGTGCCGTCAAGTATTCCAAACGCCACCTTTTCCAAAAGGCTTGGAGCAAAGCGGCAATTTGTTTGTAATGACGGACGGTCCCTTCATTTAATGAGACTTCAGCTTCCGGGGGCGCGGTAATGGGGCGGCCAACCAAAAAATGACCAGGCGTTAGAGCCTGGTAATCACTCGGATCTGAGGATAGAGCAGTCAAAGGACGGGAATTTAAGATTCCCTCAATGCGAATGCATAACGACGAAAATTCTGCTATGGTCAGCGACCTGGTCCCAATCATACGTTTCATGTGAAACTTGGCCGACTGGACAGCCCGTTCCCACAAGCCACCCTGATGAGGGGCAGACGGAGGGATAAATTTAAATTCAATGTTATTGTCAACAGCAAAAGCTGTTATCTGAGCTGACTGGTCAGGATTGGAAAGAACATTTTTGAGCTCCCGTTTCAGTTCGGAGCGCGACCCCACAAAATTCCTACCACAATCCGAATACAGTGTTTTCGGAGCCCCACGGCGACTAATAAACCGTCTCAACACATCAATAAACTGGGGCGTTGAAAGATCCATAGCCACTTCAAAGTGAACTGCTTTAGTGGCTAAGCAGATGAAAATGCAGAGATACGCTTTGACTATAGGTGCCTTCCGAACAGCGTAGGCCCGTACCAAAAAGGGGCCAGCATAATCCATGCCGGAAGAATAAAATGGAGGTGCCGGATTAACCCTAGGAACTGGCAGATCCCCCATTAACGGGTTGGTGGGGCGAGGACGCGCCCTGAAACAAGGAAGACATTTCCAAATTATGGTTCTTATTGCCTGACGTGCGGACAAAATCCAATAATTTTGGGCAAGCTGAAATTGAACTTGCAAGGGCCCAGCATGACCTAACCACACATGGGTGTGATGAATTAGCAACCCTACTAGGTGGTGATGCTTGGGCAGTAAAATCGGAAAACGATTTCTAGAAACCGCAGAGTTGGTCAAGCGACCGCGTACTCGAATGAGGCCAAAATCATCTATAAACGGGACCAGGCGCTGAATGCGGACCGGGAGCCGCTTACCTAAACGAAGAGCTGCGAGCTCCTGTCCAAACACGCTGCGCTGAATGTAGCGTAAAATATACTTAACAGCCAACTTCTTCCAATCCATGGCTGTGGAAGCTTCACTCCGCGAAGGCATAGCCCACCTTAAGATGACTGAGGTAACCCCCACCACTAAGGGCCACGAGGACAAGTGCTCAAACAATTCCACCCGGGGCTCCTGAGTGAGAAACGAAGAGACCTTGGTTTCCAAGGCAACATCTTGCTCGTCGTGATTTGGGCGATAATTAATAGGGGGCCAGCGCAGAGCATCAAGCTTTAACCAATCTGGCCCTGACCACCACAATGTCGACGACCGGAGGCTGGAGAGTGACGTGCCTCTAGAGGCTAAATCAGCGGGGTTAGAAACACCATGAACATGACGCCAAGATTTAGTATTGGTCCACTCGGTAATGGCAGCCACCCGATTAGCACTAAATGTCTTCAATTTAAAAGTAGGCATATTCAGCCAATCCAAGACAATTGTCGAGTCCGTCCATAAGAAAACTTGACTCAATTGAATACATGATGAGAATAAGCCAACATAATGACGAACAAGTTTGGCTAAAAGATAAGCTCCCAACAACTCCAAACGTGGGATTGATAAAGTTTTAAGAGGTGCCACTTTAGTTTTAGACGACACCAACGAAACCACCGGAGGACCAGAGTCAGTATAAATGGACAGATAGAGGACGGCCGCGTAACCTAACTGGGAAGCATCACAGAAACCATGCAATATTACCCTTTCAATATGCCCACCTTTAGGGAAGAATGGCCGGGAAATAGTAATTACCGGAAGATGATTCAAAGAGGACAGGAATTGACTCCAATACTCGTTTAAGTCATCACTTAGAGGAGCATCCCAGTCCAAGCCCTCAGCCCAGAGTTTTTGAAAAAAAGCCTTGGCCCTGAAAATCACTGGCGAAAGCCAACCACATGGGTCAAATAATTGTGCCATCTGAGATAACACGACACGTTTGGTAAATTGAACCTGAGCATTGCTGCAACAGGCCAAAGGAGGAAAGGAGAAGCAATCGGTAAAATAGTCCCAACTTAAACCCAGAATATCCTTATCCTTAGCAACGACGGAATCACTTGGAGCGACTGATTCAGGTAGGCAGTCGGGTTGATTAGTGCACCATTTTTTCAAATTGAACCCTCCTGAAGACAACAACAGAATTAATTCCCGTTGTAGTTTACAAAGCTCTGATTTTGAATCAGCGCCAGCAGCAATATCATCCACAAAAATATTACGGCTAAGTACCGCCGCTCCCGCAGGAAAATTAACTGCCTCATCCTGAGCCAGCCGCTGCAAGGTTCGCAACGCCTGAAAAGGGGCGCAAGCCAGCCCGTAAGTAACGGTACGCAAAGCGAAAACCCTTAGTGGGGCGGTAACCTCCTCACGCCATAAAATACACAGGTACGCCGAGTCATCAGGATGCATAGCAATTTGGCGGTACATCTGTTCGATGTCGCACGTACAAACATGGCTAAACCGCCGAAACAAAGTCAAAACGTCGGACAGTAAGGTCTGCAACTTAGGGCCGACACATAACACATCATTTAAGGAAATCCCAGAGGACGTCTTCATACTGGCGTCAAACACCACCCTTATTTTAGAAGTATCACCTCTAACTTTAAAGATACCATGATGAGGAATGAAATATTTTGGAAAATTGGGGTCAGACACCAATGACATATGCCCCTGAGCGACATAATCCGTTATAAATTGTACATACTGGCTCTTAAACTGACTGTTCGCCGCAAATTTCCTCTCTAACGCAAAAAACCGAGACATGGCTCCCTTAAGGGAATTTCCCAAAATGTGAGAAGAGTTTTTGAAGAACGGCAAGCGCACCTGGTAACGACCCGGCGGCAACCGACTTGTTGACTCCATGTAAAACCTTTCAGCAAAGTGATCCTCTTCAGATAATTGGTGGGGTACAGCTGGAGGCTCTTCGACCTCCCAAAACCGATGAACTTGCTCAATTAGGTTGGTTGTCTCCGTAGATAACGTTGTGACGGAAGGATAAAAGTGGTGTAAATGACAGTGAAGCTGATGTGCAGATACCAGATCCAAAGGAAGGCCAGTGAGACCGCTAGCACAAGTCAATGCACAATTAAGTGAAATTGGGGCTCTACCCATAATCACAAACCGAAAACGTGTCCTAACTGCAACAGGCAAACCTGCACCCAAAGGAATAGTCTCTCCCATAAGAATAGCCGCTACAATATCGGCTCCAAACAACGCATCAATTGGGGCTGCTACATCGAAGGTAGGGTCAGCTAACAAAAGATCTTTTGTAGCCTGCTTAACTTCAGGCAACACCTGGAACCTAGGTGAGTCCGACGAGATCTTAGAAAGAATTATAAAGGCATGGTTAGATGCCACAACCTCGCGTTTTAAAGTTTCCAAGGACAGATGGCACACCTTTTTTGCTTTGGTGGCAATATCACCTACCCCATTGACACTTACCGAAGCGTCAAAACAAGCACATTTTAAGCGAGATGCACATGCTTCAGTGATGAAAGAAGCATGGGACGCGCTATCCAGGATGGCCCTAACTACAATATAACCACCATTCGGAGACGACAAGACTGCTAGACAGGTGGCTAACAGAACCCCTGCAGGATGGGGCAGAGACACGGTCAGAGTAGTGCTCGACAGATCAACAAGCGATGACTCCGCTGCCTTAAGTTCAGCTGTGTCAAAAATCTGTGAACGAGACGGAGACGGACGGGCACTTTTGAAATGCAGTAAAGTGTGGTGGTACTTAGAGCCACACGTTTTGCACCTATTTTTGCACCAGCCCGAATGTTTATGTTGGAGGCACGAAAGACAACATTTTTTATTTTTAAGACTCTGAAAACGAGCCCTAGGGTCCTTACTCAGCCACGCCGGACACTTGAGAAGCAAATGGGTCCGGGAATCGCAATGAAGGCAACGTGAACCAGATGCATCCCGTTGCGTAACCTCCGCAGATAACGTAGACACAGCAAGAGGAGTGGCCTTAGAAAAAGAAACCTTCTGGGTTTTCTGGTGGCTAGTGCTGGGAAGAGCAGGTAAAGCCGATTCCAAAGATGCCTGTTCTTTCTGTTCCGCCATAGCGGTTAAAAATGTCATAATTTCTGTTAGGGCAGGGAGATTCTCTTTGTCCGTAACAGACGCCTCAAAGCGTTCACGCAATGATAGATCCAGCCTAGACAATACAAAAGACGCATATATCGCTTGATATATATCAGCAATGTGTAGAGCTGACAACGCTGAAAAGTTAGCATTGAAGCTGTCCACCAACTTTCTAATAGACGCAGCTGATCGCATAGAAGCGGCTGGTAACTGAAGCAGATTGGTACTATAAACCCGAGCGGCCAAACGAGGATTGTGATGACGACTTTTAAGAGTTGACAGTGCAAGTGAATAACTATCATCAACTATGGGAAGCGCGGCAACCTTCTCATAAGCCTCACCCTTAAGATGAGTCGGTAAATATAACAATTTTTGCTTCGGAGTGAGGGCAGGACTTTCGTCCACCAATGTGGTGAACTTTGACCAAAACTCGGACCAACATTTAGCCTGGCCATCAAAACAAGGTAACGAAAGCTTCGGCAACTCATGAACAAGCACACCTGAGTGCCCGCCACTTGCCGATGAAAATCGACCGGAACCAACCGGTATCTCTGGTTTTGTTAGTTTGGACGCTAAAATGCTACCCCGGACATAAATATCCTTAATTTGAGCTACCACCGCAAAAATGTGGTCCTCGTCCAATCCCTGGGGCAATGACTCGGCCGATAGGTAAGGATCGACCGTACCTAGAAGGTCCTGATATTCTTCGGACAACCTGGAGGCCAAAATACCGGCTTCATGTTGATCCACGGCTCTCAATTGCGGCAACCCTTCCAACTTATTTATCAAATGGTGCAACGCAAGTATTCCCACTTGCAACGCAAGTGGTCCGGTCAAAAGCTGCCAACGACAATTTAGCAGGCATATTGAATTAAAAAATATCGCGCAACCGACAACCACCCTTAATAAGAGAATTAGAAACTGAACAATAATCACGACTCGACTACGCCTAACCGTGCTCGAGATAACTAGGCGTCTGACACAACTACTTTTCATAAACAATACCGAGCAAGACAAATACAAAAGTAAATTAGTGCAAGGCAAAATACAACTTACACAATCCAACAGGCAAATAATACCAAACACAATAAATTAAACACGCAACAAATTGAATTACACAGCGCAAAAGCACGACAACAAAAACACAAGTTACACAAGATTACAGCACATACGGTGCAAAATAATGGTACACAAAAGTGCACCCAAAAACAAACATGTATAATACCAAATAGAATAAACACACACAAAACACAGCAAAGTACAGTGCACAACAATTCACCAGTTACCGAACCAAACACAATAACTGGGACCCAATAAATGCCAAAATTGAAGGTCAACGCGTCGTGTATGGACAGGATATTGCATATGCAAAATATAAATCGCACCTAAAGGTAATAGTCATGACAAACAATTAAATTAAATACAAAGGCAGGCTAATCCGAAATCCGGATAACCTAAAACCGTTCCCTTTACGCCTGACAAACACGTAGCGCACAATTTCACGTGGGACGCAAACCGTAACAGGACGGAAACAAACTTTACCAGACTTAACCCAGTAATTAAACGACTACCCCAAAAAACAAGGTGCAAAATTTTGACACAAAATCTGCCCACCTGGCGATGCACACGCGACGACACTGCTGATCACAAGCAATAGCCATAAACGCAAACTCGTAGTTCACATGCCTACGTATTATACCAACGTGCTTCCGTGCAATAGCATGCAAATGACAAACATTCATGAAATTTAAAAAATTAACCGCATGCAAAAACACCCACGAGCAGGCACAAAAAACGAAACGGCACGGCACGTTGGTAATTAAAATAAAAACCACACCGCCAAAACTGACTTACAACCCAATTACTGAAACTCAACCCACCAGCAGCATCAAGCACAAAATTACGCAGCATGTGCTCCCAGTCGTGACGGCAAAATATTTAATTGAAAAGCTAGCAACCTCATGAACCACCTCTGGTAGTAAATATATGTGAGATAATAGTTTAAAAAGATGGAAAGTAAGACGGCTTTCTTACATGATAATTTAATAGCCTCTGGTGAGCTCGAAAGCAGCAGCATGCAGAATTGCTAATCAGACATAAATAATATAAAAAAATGACTTACCGTATCTCACGACTGGGTGATCCTGACACTCAAGGCAGGATAGACTGGTTGGGAAAAGGATGGGTGAAATGCATGGATTTCTACCTGCCGAGAAAGACCCGACTCGTGGATGATGACACTGAGATGGCTGACGTACGACAGAGCTAAAAGTTCACGTGCAGGTATGAGCTCTACAAAGCCATAGTGCCAACCTCGGAAAATGAAAAGAATGACCGGTTCGATCCGAAAGATCGAACAACGATAGTACATAATTGATCTTAGAGTTATAACCGCGAGACGTTACAATAGAAAGGAAACAAATAATAATACAACAATACACAAAGATTCATCACATCCTTGGATACACAAGATAAATATATATAATAATATGATTAATAGAGCATACAAATACATAAATAATGAAGAGAAATTATATCAGGAACTGAACATCATAAAAGAAATAGCAATAGAAAATGGATGACAGTAAATTTATAAACAATTAAATAAAAAGTACAAAGGAAAAACAATATTAAACAACAGAACAACTTTAAGCAGCATAAATACAGGCAGAAAAGTAGAAAATATAAAATACCTAACTTACAAATACACATATAGAGATCTCCAATACATTATAAAGAATACAAAATTGGATAAACATAAATATAAATATGCATACAAACCAAATAAAAGTATATACAACATAATAATAAATAGAAAAGACTATGATATTGTAACATGACATAAGGTAGTAAAGATCCACAATAATTAACTATGAATTAAAGAAGCTGAAGACAAGAATAAGAGGCAAAAACTTGTAAACTCAGAGATCAATAACCCAAATGACAAATGAGAGATCAATAACCCAAATGACAAATGACTGATAAACTGACAATGACCTGACACAGTAGATCGGATAAATACAAAAGGAACCACGGAACAATGAAGAAGAAGATAAGAACTAAATGTAATCAAGACATTAAGAATGAACATTGTAAATCCCTAATAATGACCATTAAAATGGAGGTTAACAAATGAACTAATATAATTAGAGTGGAGATGAGATTTACCTAGGTTAATAATGTTAATGAAAGATAATAATGTTATGTATATTTTATTGATAAAGGAATGTGTTTATAAGTATAAGTTAGGGAATTAATAATACACACACCCTAATAAATAGTGATGAATATTGTAACATGACATAAGGTAGTGAAGATCCAGTGATATTTAACTATAAAAATAAAAAGCTGAAGATAAGAATAAGAGGCAAAAAACTTATAAACACAGCGATCAATAACCCAGTAACCCAAAATGACAAATGACTGTTAACCTGACAATGACTTGACACAATAGATCGGATAAATACCAAAGGAACCAAGAAACAATGAAGAAGCAGTTGAGACCTAAGTGTAATCAAATAATCCCAAATAATGACCATTATATTGTAATTTAATTAATGAACTGATATAATTGTAGAGTAGATGAGATTTACCTAGGGTAATAAGGTTAATGGAGAATAATAATGTCATGTATATATTATTGATAAAGGAATGTACTTATAATATAAGGTAGGGAGTTAGAAACTAACCATACCCAAATTAATAGTGATAATAATAGTCAAAGCCAATCAAAGATGCTTTGAGCCAAACAGAGGCAATAATTAAGTAATAACCAAAAGTGATCAGAGTGATTTGAAAGTAAACTAGTTATTTATGACCCATAATCACACAGTGATGTCAAGATAATCAGACAAACCGTGTGAATAAATAAGTGAGTGAATTAAAAATGTGTATAAAAATAAATAAGTGGTGAAATGCTAGGTAATAGCATGTAATGGAAAAAAAGTGATAGTGATAATAAATAATGAAACCTTCTATGAAGGGAAAAGTGCAGTGGGGGTGCAGAATAAAGTATTTTATAAGCAGACTATAATAAAATAGCTAAACAATCTTTAATAAACTTTATGTTAGCAAGTAAGATTAAACTGATTGTGCTATTATGAATTTAGGTAATAGGAAGTAAGAATTATAAAATAAGGTAAAAATTAAGTTATTAGAATGAATAGTAAAATAAGAAGGACAGACACTGTATTTAAGTGAAGGGATTAGTAAGTAAGACATATCGTGTAAGGTACAGTTTAACAGTAGTATTATAAGAGTTTTGTTATTGTTCAAAAACCATAGAATATAGTAAATTATAAGATAAGCAAAATAATAGTAAAAAAGAGAAAACTAGTTAGAAGTTTAATTTCAGGCTTGAACCTGGCAAGGAATATTTTTATAATAAGAGGTGGAGTTAGGAACACTGATGTTTATTGCTTTTTTTGTTTATAAAATTGTATTAGAATTACCAAATATGTTATTAAGAAATGTTAGATGGGAGTAGAATAAAATCTAGGCTCTAGGCCTAACTGTTAAATAGAAGTTTAATAGATTTGAGAACAAATAATAGTCCAAAGTTAAAGCAGAGTATACCAAATGGTTAAACAAATTAAGTGAGTATTCCTAATACCAAAATATATGAATAACAACCAATTTTGAATAAAAGATATGTAAAATATAAATATGAAAAATAATAAAAATGTAATTAGCTATTCAAAAGTGGGCATGAGGGATATCAAAATGATCATCATGAAAATTTAGGAAGAATGGTACTCATGCAATAACCCTAGCTATTAGTATAAGATAGAAATCTTCATTTGAAGATATTTTGGTAAAATTAGACTAAAAAAGACGTTAAAACATAACAATGACTTAAGTTAATGACCAATGAGAATTAGCATAATTTATTAGGTAACCATAGCAACCAGAAATTTATTGCCAAAAACCGTTAGATTTTCATTACTGTATTATTGACCGATGCCGAGAGTGGATCGAGTAGCTCTCACACTAAAATTTTATTACTAAAGTGAATTTTAAATTAATTTAAACCAAAAGAAGATAATAACAACATCCCAGGGAATCCTGAATAAAATTTTGTGTAATAAAAATTATCAACGAACCATAATTATCCGAGGAAGCTGGGAAGACGCAACGAAGAAGAGAGACGACGACGGATCCCGAAGGAAGATAATCGGGACTTAGATCAATAGAAGAAGACGGACGATCACAAAAGGAGTGCGAGGCCGGAGTTTGCGAGGATAACCGTCGGGACAAGAGAAATAAACTTCCGAAGAACAGAAGAAGACGACATCTCAGGAGTTATCCGGAAGAAGAAGGCGACAGCAGGATCTTCAGCGGAAAATCGATGAGTATAAACATAATCCCATTATCGAATTCACAATTTTTTGGTCAAAATTAATAAATAACTATTTCACTTCACTGATCACTATTCCGATTTAGAACTAAATGCTTTGTTAAAATCACTATTTAAACTTTAATCAATTAATAATTATTAAAAGCAAAATATAATAAATAATTGACAAACCTTTCTAATGAACAAGACCTAACCCAAAATTTTACTAAGTTTTCATTGGTAATTACCTACTTGAATAGGATAAGATATTAATTTTTTTGTGTAACTAGTATTAAGGATTGTTATAAATTTGTGTGTCTTAGCCGTAAGTATATATTTCTGTAGCCGAAAGGACTTATTAACACCCCTGAGAAAAAACATTTTAACTGTAAACTAACGTTAAGACGACTTGTGTACAAAACACGGGAACTGAGCAAGTACCAACCGAACAAGTGTAATAGCCGGTATAAAAAATAGATTTGATGTATTATAAGGAAATTGAAATCTTTTAAAGGGTCAATAAATGTTCTCATTCTGCAACTCTGTATGTTTGATTCAATTAATTTACAATAATAAATAAGAATATTGAAGTAAAAGCGTCAAAGCAAAACGTTAGCCGAGTCGACACTGCAGAAAGGCGTGCGCCAATCAGGTGGCGAGGCGGCAACATTTGAATACAACAGAGAGATACGGTTTACCCGTAAATGATAAGAGAAGTTACAATTTGACCTATTAAACACAAATAACATAAATTATTAATTTTTACAAACCACATAAAGATTCTATTACCAAGTGACGCTCACAACAGTTGGGCTTTTCGTTTATGTTAAAACAAATAAATTAAATACCCCCCAACACAGTATATTTTACAAAGTGACGCATCCAAAGTGGGGCAGAATAACACGCATTCTAAAATAAATTAAATACCCCGCATAAACATCTTTGTTACAAAGTGGCGCACCAACTAGTAGGGCTAGAATAGTTAAGGAAACATACCTTTAAACTTTACAGATTCTAGCGGCGACTACAGAAATGGAACCAGCAAAAATCGGCACAAGACGGGCCAAGCTACACGAAAAGGAGGTGGAAGAGGAAGCAAGGAGATTAGAAAAGGAGATCGAGAAAGGTGGCAGAATGGAAGAAAAGGAAATAACTTCGGTGGAAGATGTCGAAGAATTACTAACCCCTATGGAAACGGATAAACCTACACAGCAGGAGGAAGCTGGGGAAAGACCTGATTGGAAACAGTTTATGGAATTAATGAGTAGTATGCAGAAGAGTATGGATAACAATTTTAAGAAGCAGAAGGAAGAAATTAAAGAAGACTCCAGGAAGCAGAATGAGAAAATGGAGGAACGGAGAAAGGAAGACAAAGAAGAATTAGATAAGAAAGTCGAGCTGATTAATGACAATTTTAAGAAGCAAGAGGAGAAAATAGATGAAAAATTTGACAAAAATAATGAGAAGATGGAGAAGAAATTGGACAGCACTAAAGAAGATTTAAGGAAGACCATTCATGGAAATATCAAAGCATTAAATGAAACCTTAAGACAGAAAATGGAGGAGGAGAATAAATTGATCAGTGAAAAGATAGAGAGAAGTAATGAGAAAACCACTGAAACCTTGAGACTCATGAAAGAGGACATTGAAACGTTGAACGACAAAATTGAATACAACCAGGATACATTACAGCAACAGTTGACGGAGTACAGAGAAGAACTGAAACAAACTGTAATGGAAACGGAAGAGAAGATAGAGAAAAGCAGCGAAGTAGTGATGCAAGTCCGAGAAGAAATTTTGATCAAGGTGAATGAAGTTGACGGCGAAGGTAAGAGGAGGGTTGAAGGACTCCAAAAGGAAACCAACACCAAATTAGAACAAATACAGACCAAAGTAGAAGAGAACTATAGCAGATTGGATGCATCAGTAAGTGAAGTGAAGGACACCACCACCGCCCAAGAAGGGAAAATAGCTGAATTTAGGGCAAGAGAGCTACGCCTACAGGAAGAGATCAATGCATTGAAGGATCGACCAATCATGAGCTCACATATATCATGTAGCGAAAGTAGAGAGACGATAAACTTTAAAAATTATAAACGCAACCCAATTGAGTTTATAGAACGAGTAGAGGAGAACTTAGCCCGAAACAGAGAGACACGGTGGACAACAATCAAGAGCATGATTGATGACATGTTCAAAGAAGTCCACGACAATTGGTGGACGGCGGTGAGACCAGATATAAGTAATTTTAGTGAATTTAAAAAATTATTTAAAGACAAATACTGGTCAGAGGCGACTCAGCATGTGGTGAGAAATAACATAAGCAATGGCCGATTCGACCCTTACCTAGGACAGTCCCCAACCGCTTACTTTTTAGGTAAGGTAAGCATAGCGAGGAACCTCGAACCTAACATCCCTGAAGAGTGCCTAGTGACGCAATTGGCATACCACTACGACGGAGAAATCACAAAAAGCCGTTTAAGTGGACGAATCAAGACTATACGAGAGATGGCCGCATTATTGGGAGAGTATGAGCGGGAGAAACATTATGTCTTGAACAGACAGAAGAACACACCAAACTACAGGAATTATGATAACCGGAATCAACCAAGTGGGCCGCAAGGAAACCACACCCCGGCCAATCATCCGCCAGCCAACCCCAATAATTATCGAGGGTTTAATAACCATAATAACAACAATAATTACCCGAGAAACTATAACCGGAATTACCCCAACAACAATAACAATGCAAACCATCCTTACAACAGGGGAAATAACCAAAATGGAGGTGGTTATAACAGACCCAATAACCAATACCACAATAATAACCAGTCGATACCGAATCAAACATACAGGCGACGGGTAAACTATGTAAATGCAGAAGGTAGAAACGACGGGAGATGTAGTTATAGGAGACCGAGGAGCCGGAGTGCTGAAGAAAACAGAAGGAGTCGGGAACAAATAACTCGCAATGACCACTCGATCGAGAGAAGGCAAAACACTGAGAATAATCACCCCGTCAGAACAGAGGACCGCGCCGAAGGCAACGGCCAGCATTTAAACGAGCAGCGGCAGTGAGAATACCACAGGACCCGTCACTGATCCGATCTATTGGGTTACAAACTAGACAGACACACGAGACTAATGACGACACTATCATAATAATTCAGAACCATTATCTGAAAAATATCCGGGAGGAGTTGATGGAAGAAAATTCCTCATTAATCAAGCACCCGGATAACGAAATTGCCTATGTTACCGCCAAGGTATATAATGTAAATGTAAAATTTATGATTGACTCAGGTGCAAACGTGTCTTTAATTGATATAAACATGTATGAAAAAATTCAAAAAGAGAGTAAGATTAGCTTACCCACGTTACCAATAAGTAACATTATTTTGATTGGAGCCACTGGGAGGCAGAACAAAACCATTAAGAGACAAGTGTCTCTAGAAGTCATAAGTAATGGTGAGACACTGCCAATGATATTTTTAATTGCCCACAACTTACCATTCGATATTCTAATTGGTTGTGACATACTGAGAAAGTACTCTGCAGTTATCGATATGGAACTATCAAAGGTAACCATGAAGTATGAAGGCAGAGAATGGGTAGCTGAATTAACTGGCAGCAAAGGGGTCATACCAATAAGTACAATATATAGCATAAGAACAATTTGTGATTCACCAGACCGGAGGTGGGAAGTGAAGCCAGACAGCCAAATTAACAATGACATTCTATGGAATCGGAAATTGGAGGAAATCCGACAGTTTCGAGGAACCCAAGACGGGAATCCATTAACGGAACAAGAGGTGGAGAAATTAATAAGAATTTACAAGTACCGACATGTATTTTCCGACCAACCAGGAAAGGTACGGGGGTATCAATGCGAGTTGAAATTCAAAGAAGTGGCCAATTTCAATAAAAAATCCTCCTACCCCATAGCGTATGCAGCCAAGGAAGCAGTGCGCACGGAAATTAATAAAATGATGGAAGAAGATATCATTGAGTATAGTTGTTCGCAGTACACCAGTCCTATAGTAGCTGTTACCAAAAAGGATGGAAGGGTACGCTTGTGTCTCGACGCCCGAGAAATAAATAAAATAATAGTCAACGACAGGACATCTCCTGGTGAGATTGAGGAGATCCTCAAAAAGTTTCATGGGACGCAATTTATCAGTACCTGGGATACAGTTTGCGGGTACTGGCAAGTAGAATTGCACCCAGCCAGTCGAAAATACGTAGCGTTCATATTTGAAGGCAGGAACTACCAGTTCAAGCGACTACCTTTTGGGCTGGTAAACTCGGTAGCAATATTTGTCCGCTGCATGGACCAGATACTGGGTCCTGAAACTATGAACTATACCACTGTATACGTCGATGATTTGCTAATCACTTCATCCAATTGGGAGGAGCACTGTATGAGAGTAGAGAGAGTACTGGAAAAATTATCCATCAATAATGTAACATTAAAACTAGAGAAGTCTAAGCTGATAGCAGCAGAAGTCCAATTCCTTGGATTCAACCTGTCACGACAAGGAATAACACCATCAGTCGACAAAGTAGATGCCATTCAACGTTTCCCTACCCCTAAAAATAAGAAACAGTTACAGTCGTTCCTGGGCATCTGTAACTACTACAGAAAATTCCAGCAAAATTATTCAGAGCTGACTACTAAACTATCACCACAGCTGTCATCCAAAAACAAGTGGATGTGGGGCCCAGAACAGGAAACGATCTTCAACACTATTAAAAAACACTTCCTAGACACAATCATGTTAAACCACCCCGATTTCAATAGACCCTTTTACATGAACTGCGACGCAAGCGACATTAGCTTGGGATCGGTGCTTTACCAAGAAGACAAAGATGGAAACCACCAAGTAATAAGTTTTGCCAGCCCAACATTAAACCTATGTGAGCGCAATTATCATGTAACCGAAAAAGAACTGTTGAGTGTGGTCTTTTCTTGTGGAAAATTTCGGACTTACATTCTTGGATATCCTATCACCGTGCGCACCGACCATAAGTCTATTTCCTTTTTGAAGAACTGCAAACTCAGCCATGGTCGATTAACCAGATGGGTTCTTGCTCTCCAAGAATATCACATCAACTGGGAGTATCTCCCTGGCAGTAAAAACACAGCAGCTGATGTTCTATCACGAATTAACACAGAACAGCAAACTTTCGATGGAGAGAAGGAGACCATAGTAAAGGTATTTAACATTATGAAAAATAGCGCCGACCTAGAAGTGATAGTGAATAAAGTGAGACAACACCAGAAAGAGGATGCAAAATTAAATCAAATCCGAGAGAGGCTAGATCGACAAGAAGAAAGAGCCACACATTACTATTGTGTACATGAAGATATTTTGTTTGTTAAGACTAAACCCAACCAGAATTCATGGAAACTGATGATACCTAAAGAAACCGCAGCTGAGATCATAATGGAATACCACCTCAGGTACGGACACATGGGAGCACTGAAGGTGACAAAAGCGTTAGAAGAGCACACATATCTGAAAGACATCAACCGGAGGGTAAGGAAGACCATAAGAAACTGTCACATATGTCAACTTGTTAAATGCAACAACGACAGGAAGGAAGGGGTAATGCAACCAATAACCTCTACAAATAAAATGGAACGAGTTTTCTTAGACATATGTGGACCTATGCCACGAAGTGGAGGGAGAAAGCAGCACAAATTCATAATCATTATCATGGACCATTACTCAAAATTCATTAAATTATACCCGATCAACCGTGCTACTACAAACAAGGTATTGAACATTATCACACAGAGATACATTACTGAGGTGGGGAGTCCCACGAGTATTATCACTGACCATGGTACTCAATTCCGGGGAAGACGATGGAAAGACACATTAATGGATCTGGGCATCCAAACATACAAGACTTCAATTTACCACCTGAACAGCAACCCAGCTGAAAGAGTGCTCCGTGAAGTTGGGAGGATTCTTCGTACATACTGCCACGATCAGCAACGTAAGTGGAGTGAATACCTCGAAGCCACTGAAAATTTCATAAATCTCGCCTATCATGAATCCATTAAGGATACCCCTTACACCATCATGTACGGAAAACCACCACCTCGAGCCATAGAAGAACTTGTCAATTTCCCCACCAATCCAATATACCAATTCGACAACGCTAAATTCTATAGTAAGATAGCGGAGCAGACAGAAAAGAAAAAGGCCAAATATCAGAGAATTCAACCGAAAGCAATCCGGTATCACGAAGGAGAAAAGGTACTAATACGAAACCAAGAGTTACCAAGTTCCAGAGAGGGAATCACAAAGAAATTGCTGTTATTGTACAATGGGCCCTATCTCATAGTAAAAGACAACAAAAACAATACCTATGTCATAAGTGAGATCACAACTAAGAAAATAAAAGGGACTTACAACCAGTCTTCTTTAAAAAAGTATTATGAACCAGTGTCAGAAAATTAAAGAGAATTTTGAAAGTAACAATTATCAAAATTCAAAAATAAATGTGAGCACAACTTACAATAAGTATTTGATTGGAACTATTATTATTATAAATGAAAGGGAATTTAGAAGAAAGATAAGCTAAATTCAAAACAAAGTAAGGCCAAACTTACGACCAAGTGGAAACAAAATGTGTAAACCCAAGTAATTTTGAAAAAATATGTATAATGAAATATCATAAAAATTGAGATAAAATAATAAAATGTTACACAAATAATGATGACGCTACATAACATCATTAACTAACCCTATCACAAAAGGGAATAATAATAAAAATTAATGTTTCACAAAAGAAAAGACAAGACAATCAAATAAAAAATAACACTGACAGATTGACTGAACAATCAATGAAAAAATAAGTGAGCCAGAAACCAGCTACAATGTTAATTTTAAATATCAATGAGCATTAAAGTGATGACAAATAAAATCACTACCATATAAAATAAGCTAATAAAATAATGCAAAATACCTATTAAATATCGCCATAAGCTTAAACGAAGGAATTTAAATAAGTTACTGAGATGAAAAAGTCATGAGATGTATAAAAGAGAGAATAATTAATCCCAAAAGTGTTTTATTGTATTAATATTATGTGAGTCGGAAATGAACGACTATTATTATAATTATTATGAATATTATTATGTGATGATTTTATGTTGAGATACGTCCAACAATTATTTATGTTATTGAGCAGATAGGCAAGGCCTCAACTCAAAATGTGTATAAATGGATAGCAGAGTAATAGAGCCACACATGCCCTCTGGCTAGTACCAATTTATATGAAGGAGAGAGAAGAAAAATTTTAGGGAAATATAACATAAAAGGGAATAATAAAGAAAGAAAATAATACCAATTATCATATTATGAACCGTGACTTAATAAAAAATGAATACAGAAGAAGTAGCGATAAAATAAACTATATTGATGATTTCAGAAAAAATATAATAATCTTTGTTTCGAAATAATCAATTTCGGTGCCGATGCATTATGTAACATGACATAAGGTAGTGAAGATCCAGTGATATTTAACTATAAAAATAAAAAGCTGAAGATAAGAATAAGAGGCAAAAAACTTATAAACACAGCGATCAATAACCCAGTAACCCAAAATGACAAATGACTGTTAACCTGACAATGACTTGACACAATAGATCGGATAAATACCAAAGGAACCAAGAAACAATGAAGAAGCAGTTGAGACCTAAGTGTAATCAAATAATCCCAAATAATGACCATTATATTGTAATTTAATTAATGAACTGATATAATTGTAGAGTAGATGAGATTTACCTAGGGTAATAAGGTTAATGGAGAATAATAATGTCATGTATATATTATTGATAAAGGAATGTACTTATAATATAAGGTAGGGAGTTAGAAACTAACCATACCCAAATTAATAGTGATAATAATAGTCAAAGCCAATCAAAGATGCTTTGAGCCAAACAGAGGCAATAATTAAGTAATAACCAAAAGTGATCAGAGTGATTTGAAAGTAAACTAGTTATTTATGACCCATAATCACACAGTGATGTCAAGATAATCAGACAAACCGTGTGAATAAATAAGTGAGTGAATTAAAAATGTGTATAAAAATAAATAAGTGGTGAAATGCTAGGTAATAGCATGTAATGGAAAAAAAAGTGATAGTGATAATAAATAATGAAACCTTCTATGAAGGGAAAAGTGCAGTGGGGGTGCAGAATAAAGTATTTTATAAGCAGACTATAATAAAATAGCTAAACAATCTTTAATAAACTTTATGTTAGCAAGTAAGATTAAACTGATTGTGCTATTATGAATTTAGGTAATAGGAAGTAAGAATTATAAAATAAGGTAAAAATTAAGTTATTAGAATGAATAGTAAAATAAGAAGGACAGACACTTTATTTAAGTGAAGGGATTAGTAAGTAAGACATATCGTGTAAGGTACAGTTTAACAGTAGTATTATAAGAGTTTTGTTATTGTTCAAAAAACCATAGAATGTAGTAAATTATAAGATAAGCAAAATAATAGTAAAAAAGAGAAAACTAGTTAGAAGTTTAATTTCAGGCTTGAACCTGGCAAGGAATATTTTTATAATAAGAGGTGGAGTTAGGAACACTGATGTTTATTGCTTGTTTTGTTTATAAAATTGTATTAGAATTACCAAATATGTTATTAAGAAATGTTAGATGGGAGTAGAATAAAATCGAGGCTCTAGGCCTAACTGTTAAATAGAAGTTTAATAGATTTGAGAACAAATAATAGTCCAAAGTTAAAGCAGAGTATACCAAATGGTTAAACAAATTAAGTGAGTATTCCTAATACCAAAATATATGAATAACAACCAATTTTGAATAAAAGATATGTAAAATATAAATATGAAAAATAATAAAAATGTAATTAGCTATTCAAAAGTGGGCATGAGGGATATCAAAATGATCATCATGAAAATTTAGGAAGAATGGTACTCGTGCAATAACCCTAGCAATTAGTATAAGATAGAAATCTTCATTTGAAGATATTTTGGTAAAATTAGACTAAAAAAGACGTTAAAACATAACAATGACTTAAGTTAATGACCAATGAGAATTAGCATAATTTATTAGGTAACCATAGCAACCAGAAATTTATTGCCAAAAAACCGTTAGATTTTCATTACTGTATTATTGACCGACGCCAAGAGTGGATCGAGTAGCTCTCACACTAAAATTTTATTACTAAAGTGAATTGTAAATTAATTTAAACCAAAAGAAGATAATAACAACATCCCAGGGAATCCTGAATAAAATTTTGTGTAATAAAAATTATCAACGAACCATAATTATCCCAGGAAGCCGGGAAGACGCAACGAAGAAGAGAGACGACGACGGATCCCGAAGGAAGATAATCGGGACTTAGATCAATAGAAGAAGACGGACGATCACAAAAGGAGTGCGAGGCCGGAGTTTGCGAGGATAACCGTCGGGACAAGAGAAATAAACTTCCAAAGAACAGAAGAAGACGACATCTCAGGAGTTATCCGGAAGAAGAAGGCGACAGCAGGATCTTCAGCGGAAAATCATGAGTATAAACATAATCCCATTATCGAATTCACAATTTTTTGGTCAAAATTAATAAATAACTATTTCACTTCACTGATCACTATTCCGATTTAGAACTAAATGCTTTGTTAAAATCACTATTTAAACTTTAATCAATTAATAATTATTAAAAGCAAAATATAATAAATAATTGACAAACCTTTCTAATGAACAAGACCTAACCCAAAATTTTACTAAGTTTTCATTGGTAATTACCTACTTGAATAGGACAAGATATTAATTTTTTTGTGTAACTAGTATTAAGGATTGTTATAAATTTGTGTGTCTTAGCCGTAAGTATATATTTCTGTAGCCGAAAGGACTTATTAACACCCCTGAGAAAAAACATTTTAACTGTAAACTAACGTTAAGACGACTTGTGTACAAAACACGGGAACTGAGCAAGTACCAACCGAACAAGTGTAATAGCCGGTATAAAAAATAGATTTGATGTATTATAAGGAAATTGAAATCTTTTAAAGGGTCAATAAATGTTCTCATTCTGCAACTCTGTATGTTTGATTCAATTAATTTACAATAATAAATAAGAATATTGAAGTAAAAGCGTCAAAGCAAAACGTTAGCCGAGTCGACACTGCAGAAAGGCGTGCGCCAATCAGGTGGCGAGGCGGCAACATTTGAATACAACAGGGAGAAATACGGTTTACCCGTAAATGATAAGAGAAGTTACAATTTGACCTATTAAACACAAATAACACTAATTATTAATTTTTACAAACCACATAAAGATTCTATTACCAAGTGACGCTCACAACAGTTGGGCTTTTCGTTTATGTTAAAACAAATAAATTAAATACCCCCCAACACAGTATATTTTACAAAGTGACGCATCCAAAGTGGGGCAGAATAACACGCATTCTAAAATAAATTAAATACCCTGCATAAACATCTTTGTTACAATATAATCAAAATTAGTACAGTATATTTTACAAAGTGACGCATCCAAAGTGGGGCAGAATAACACGCATTCTAAAGTAAATTAAATACCCCGCATAAACATCTTTGTTACAATATAATCAAAATTAGTAAACATACCCTAAGGCAAATCAAGGTCACAGTTAATTACCAAAAGTGATCATTTGTGAAGGGAAAATAAAATAAACAGTTATAATCAGTAACCCCATAATGATACTAACATCAAAGACAACCCAGTGAATAATTAAGTGAGTGGAAGAAGGAGTATATTAAAATAAAGTGGTGACATGTAGTGAGAGCATGTTGCACATTGTAAGTGAGAGTGTATAAGTCAAAAACCTTCTGTGAAGGAAAAAGTGTAGTTGGTGAACTTCAAAAGGTATTCTAATTAGTGAACTGTGTTAGAATAACAGGAAGACCAATGATAAACTTTGTATTAGTAAGTAAGAGAAACTTATTATAATGTAATTAAAGTAAGCCATAGGTAATAAGGATTATAGGATAAGATAGAAATTAAGGCATTGGAATGAAGGACAAACAAGAACGATAGACACTTTTTCTAGTGAAGGAATGGAGGAATAGTATATATGGTGCAGAGTATAAATTAATGTTAGTATAATAAGGTTGTTGTTACTGTTTTAAAAGAACCAATATAATGTAATGAATTGTTAATTGAACCAGATAGCAGAAGGGAGCAAAAAGGTAGTTAGAAGTTATTTCAGGCTTGAACCTATAAAGAAAGGGTTTTTTACTATAATAAGAGGTGGAGTTAGGAACCCCAATGTTTATTGCTTGTTTTGTTAAAAAATTGTGTTAGAAATACCAAATGTAAAGGTACTAAGAAATGTTAGATAGTAGTATAGTAAAATCTAGGCTCTAGGCCTAACTGTTAAATAAGAATTTAGTAGATTTGAGAACAAATAATAGTCCAATATTAAAGCAGAGTATACCAAATGTTTAAACAAATTAAGTGAGTAGTCCTAATACCAAAAGGTATGAATAACAGCCTATTTTGAATAAAATATATGTAAAATATAAATATGAAAAATAATAAAAATGTAATTAGCTACTCAAAAGTGACCATGAGGGATATCAAAATGACCCTTATGAAAAATTAGGAACAATGGTATTCATGTAATAAACCTGGCTATTAATATAAGATAGAGATCTTCATTTGAAGATATTTTGTAAAATTAAACTAAAATAAGACGTTAAACCGTAACAATTACTTAAATAAATGACCAATGAGAATTAGCATAATTTATTAGGTAACCATAGGAACCGAAATTTATTGCCAAAAAACCGTTAGATTTTCGATAGTCCATTATTGACCGACGCCAAGAGTGGATTGAGTAGCTCTCATCACAAAATTTAATTCCAAATAAGTGAATTTTAACCAAAATCAAAGGAAAGGAAGATTATGATAGCAGCCCAGGGAATCCTGGATAATATATTAGTTATTAAATTTGTCCACAAACCATAATTACCCAAGGAAACCAAGAAGACGCCGGGAAGAATAAGATGACGACTAATCCCGAAGGAAGATCATAAGGACCTACATCAACTCAAGAAGACGGACGATCGCAGAAGGAGTACGAGGCCGAAGTCTACGAGAAAAACCGTCTGGACGAGATTAATGAGATTCCGAAGAATAGAAGACGACGGGATCCATCCGGAACAAGAAGACGGCATCGCAGAAGCTCCATCGAAAATTGATGAGTATAAACAATAATCCCATTAAACGAATTCCAAATTTTTCGATCAAAAATAATAAACCACAATTTTCACTTCACTGATCACTATTCTGATTTAGAACTGAAGGTATTGGTAATATCACTATTTGAACTTTAATCAGTCGATAATTATTAAAATAAAAATATAATAAATAGTTAACAAACCTTTCTAATAGACAAATCCTAACCAAAATTTTTACTAAATCTCATTGATAATTACTTACTCGAATGTGTTAAGATATTGATTTTTTTGTGTACCTAGTATTAAGGATTATTATAAATTTGTGTATTTTAGCCGTAGTCAAATATTTCTGTAGCCAAAAGGACTTATTAACACCCCTGAGTAAAACCATTTTAATTGTAAACCAACATTAACCGTCAAGACGGTGTGTATACAAAACATTGGAACAGAGCATGCCAACTGAGCAACTGTAACAGCCGGTGCTAAAAATAAAATTAATGTACTACTAAATAATTGAAACCTATCAAAGTGTTAATAAATATTCTTATTCTGCAACACTGTATGTTTGATTTGAGTAAATTCAGATAATAAATAAGAATGTATTGAAGTGAAAACCTCAAAACAAGACGTTAGCCAAGTCGACACTGCAGAAAGGCGTGCGCCAATCAGGTGGCGAGGCGGCAATATTCAAACCAAACGGTGAGAGATACGGTTTACCCGTAAATGGTAAGAGAAGATACAACTCGACTTGCTACACACAAATAACAGTGACATAATTTATTGAATTTATTAATAACATCAATCACACACCCATACCATACCACGAACCCAACGAGCGAGTTAACGAACGCTCGAAACCCATACATATACTATACGAAGATAGAACGACTTACAGAATAACACAGAAATATTAATATTTATACACCCCACATAAAGGTTCTATTACAAGGTGACGCATCCAAAGTGGGACTACAGAATAACACACATTATATTAATATTACACCCCATGTAAAGGTCATCTTACAATATATACAAATTAAGTGGAATATACAAAATAAAGTGTAATGATTGTGACTACATATACATCGGTAGAACATATAGAAATTTCAAACAGAAATTTATGGAACATATCAGAGCCTTTAATAATAAAAAAATGGGAATCTCCAATATAGCAGATCATCTTATTGATATGAATCATAGTATAACAGATATAACCAACAATATGGAAATAGTAGAAGTAAATAATAATAAAAATGACATTATACAGTTAGAAAAAATATATATATATACCTACATAAAAAATATAACAAATTAATGAATCAGCAGACAATATTCGAAAATGATGAACTATTTCAATATATGACTTGCTTTGTTATACCAAATAATGATGGCAGTGGAAGATTCAATATGAAGTGCAGTGAGATATAATAGACACAAATAACAACATTTTATAGTGTGAACTGATGATGAAATTATAATAATTTCGAAAAGGCCTTATTCAATAATTTAAAAAATTGAAACTTTACTGATTTTGGTGGATGTATATAATAATAATAATAATATTTATTTGTAATATTTAATAAATATTTAAAACGAGACATTTTAAAATGTAAATTTCCTGGTCTTAATTGCTGCAAAGTCGGTTATTAAATCATTATAATCTAAAGATGAAGCAATGTCATTTTCAATTGAAGTTGTGCTAGATTTGTTAACCTATCTTGAGATTTTTTTATCATAGGTATAATTTAATCAATTTAAGTTTACTAAACGATCTTGTACAAGAAGACACAGACACTGATAAAGTAGGAACAATTTTTAAAGCTGTTGCTAGTGTTTTGTAGGCTTCTAATCCAATTGAAGAAATGTACTGTAGCAGTCCCTGAGGTGTAAAGTCCATTTGTTCTCCATTAACTTTTGCTCTTTTTAATGAAAGTATGACGTCTTTCAAGTCACAGAACAGTTCTTCACTGTTTAGGTCATGTGGATACAGTTTAGCTAGCAAGCACTGTGCACTTAATATTGATTTGGGAAAGCTGTTCCTTAAAATGTATATCCCCATCATTCATGAACACCTAAAATTTACAGAGGAATCCAAAGCGTTTTTCTAGCTCTTTTATGTTAGAGAAACGGCTTGAAATTTCAACTGACAGTTTGTTTAAAATTTCTATTGCAGAACATCGCATTTCATGCTGAACAGTTAATGCAGAATCGTCTGCATACTCCCCTGGCATCATGCCCTTTATTCTTATCCTTTTTGTGATACTGACACCCCATTCATTACATACCTGCTCTGCCTTAGAAATTACATTGTCACACAGCTTATTCCTACAAACGTTTAACTTGTCCGTTAGCTTCTCCAAAAATGGCAATGCTTGAATAAATCTTATTCCTTTGGTCTGCAAGATTTTCTTGATTTTGTCCATAGAAGAAAGAATATCTGTCCAGATAAACAGAAAGGTCACAAAATTAAAGTTTTGTATCGCATTAATTATTAATGCTGCATCTTCCCTCGTATCAATTGTTTCAGTCAGTGTATCCCTCAGTTTCTCCAGAGCAGTAATCACTTCATCCAGCTGAGTGTATATTGCTCTCACCGCATCTGCTTTTGAACTCCACCTGATATCACAATGTCCTTTTAGAGTAATATTTACAAAGTCTTTAAGAACATGGCATGTATAAGTGAAAAAGTAAGGCAGTCAGATCAGAGGAGTGGTTCAATCAACTGTGCCTTTATTAGTGAATCCTATCAAAGTGTTTATTATTTATGCGGATTAGTAAAGTTATGTAATTTATCAATTTTTATTTATTTTTTTATCTGTTGTTTGTGGTGGATAGATGTATGACATAGGATAATATTATAATACTAGTGTTAATTTTTGAAGAAGTAGTAATAAGCTTTTAGATGTTGATCTCATTGGCACATGTTAATTTACTTCACTGTTTTAAGCTCACAATTCATGCTGTCCACATAATAGTGTAAAGGGTGAAAGCTGTACAACACAACCTTGCAAATCGACAGGATTTTGGGTAGCCAGATTCAGTGTTTGTGGATTTTGGTAGGATAGATATCCAGTACTGATCAGTAAAATATTGCTACGACAGCACAGAACAATCTACGCGTTTATCGAATGCGCCAGAAAGATCTCGATGTAAGCGTGTGGTGTACGTGCTACTAAACGCATTTTGCGAGAATTTTCTCGACTGTGCCAGGCTCCGCTCGGGCGCTCGGACTGTGTCAAGGCCGTAGCAATTTACGTAGTTCGCGAGAGATAAGACGCAGTTTGGAAGCTTCTGGTGTGTGAGCGTAACTATAAATACATCGCGTCGCGGCCTTAGTTTTTCAGTTCAATGCGAGATTTTTGACTGTGCGGTTCGAGAGTATTAGTGCGATATATTTACAGAGCGGTTCGAGTTATTACGGTGTACGTTCAAGTAGTTATTAGTGAAGTGTTGCGTTTTATATTCGGACGGTATAATTGTAATACAGTTGAGTTTTAATATTAGTGGACATTTTATTGCGTATGAACAATTTCATTTGATTTGTTGTAGACACTGTGTTGTTAATTACGAACTGTTTTACTATAACAATTAAAGGTGTGATTAGTGACTTAATTGGTGTCTTGTACTTATTTTGTTTCCACTGTACCTACTCGATACGACGATCGAGTAGATCGTCGTAACAGTGGTGTCAGAACTGGGATAGAACGGTTAACAGTGGAAACAGCGGACACTTTGTACAAGACGAGTGTGATTCGTAATTAATCGGTAAACATGGATCCCAGTCAGATGATGGAAGCTTTACAAACACTGCTGCGGCAGACACAGGAAGAAGCAGAAAAACGACAGGATGAGAAACGAAGACAGGAAAGAGAAGAAGCTGAGGAACGTCAGAAAGCACTAATGCTAGAAACAGAAGAAAGACAGGATGAAAAACGTAAGCAAGAAGCAGATAAAACGGAAGCTCTCTTTGAAGTTATGCAGAAACAGTTGCAAGAACACAGTACCGCAGAATTGGGTATCCTACGAGGTGAGCTTAATAAACAAGTTACTAAAATATCGGAGGTACAAGAATCAATGACATTAAAAATAGCTGAAGTAGAAAAATCTGTCTTGACTGTTGAAGAATCGATGTCTACAAAAATATCTCTTATAGAAGAATCTGTTTCAAATAAAATATCTGCAGTAGAAAACTCAATGGCAAACATAAGAGAACAAATTAAAAGTGAAGTTGAACAGTGCATGAAGATTCAACCAAAACAAATTTCTGAACAGACTGTACCAGTGATCAAGACAGAAAAAGACACAGAAAATAAGTTAACAGAGAAAGTCACTTTGCCTGCAGTAGGGACAGTTCATGTCAAAGCTCCAACCTTTGACGGAAGCACTCACTGGGCAACGTACCTCCGCCAATTTGAAGCTGCTGCATGCGCAAATAATTGGACAGAAAAAGACAAGGCTGTTTCACTTGTTCTTGCATTAAAAGGACCCGCGGCAGAACTACTACAGAAAGTGCCACCTGACAGCCAGAACACCTATGCCGAGTTGATAAAAACTCTGGAATTACGGTATGGTGATAAACATTTGCGAGATGTGTACTGCACCCAGTTGAGAGCAAGGCGACAGCATTCCGGGGAAAGTCTTCAAGAGTTTGAAGCAAGTATCGACAGACTAATTAGACTGGCCTATCCTGAAGCGCCAGAAGATTTTCGAACGCGTTTTGCGATGCAGACATTTACTGCCGGTGTCCGAGATAACGAACTACAGCAAGTGTTACGAATGGCAAGACACCAGAACAGTGCAGACACCCTGGTACATGCTTTGCAATTTGAGGCCGCCAAATCAGCGTCTGGTTGGACAAGTCATAAAGTGCGCGAGCTAAAAGATCGCGACGGCACAAACGATGAGGAAGAAGAACAAGGAACAGGGACTCGACGGTCGGCGCCACAGAATAAAATAAGAAAGGATGGAAGACCGAAGTGTTATCGATGTGGGAAACCTGGACATCTACAACGAGATTGTCGGGTTAGAATTCAGCAGCAGGGAAACGAGCAATAGTCGGTGCAACGGGGCGTGTGCTGACTAACTGGAGGAACGAAGCCCCTAGAGAATACGCAATTTCTACGCTTCAGAAAAACACCGGGAGCTTGGTAGTTACCGGATTTGTTCAAGAAAGGCCAACTTCGATTACAGTTGACACAGGCGCAACAGTTTCTATTGTGCGCCCCGACGTGGTGAAAGATCTCAAGCCAATCTGGTGCTCTTGCAGCCTGCGAACAGCTACTGGACGGCCTGTAAAAGTGTATGGAAAAGTGGAGATACACCTACGCCTCGGTAGACTTGAGTTTAATCATCAAGTACTTGTTGCAGACATTGTGGATGAAGCAATTCTTGGTGTGGACGTTATGAACGCATACGGGTTTATAGTCGACTTCAAAAACAATGTCTTGAGAATCGGAGGCGAAGAGGTAATGCTATCAACAATGACGACAGCAGAAAAATCGATGGACGTCATAAACCAAGTGGCTGTAACTGTTCCGCCAAACTCCGAAAAGATCATCATGGTTAGAACTGCGGTAGATACTAGGGGCAATCAGTGCTCTATATTCGAACCCCAGGTAGTCAGCACACCGGGCATACTAATTGCCAGAAGTTTAGTAAAACCTGACGAAACCGGAAATGTACCTATTAGAGTGGCGAATATTTTGGATCAAGCTATCACTTTACAAAGCAATACGCTCCTTGGCAAATTGACTCCTGTGGCCTGGGTAGCCGGAATAACGCAACGAAGACCCAGTTCTTCGGATACTCATAAATTACCAGAGGAACTGCAAGAATTATTGAACAGATCTTCTAACGACCTCTCAAGTGGTGAGGTAAAAGAACTCGGACAGTTTTTACACGAATTCAAAGATTGTTTTGCAGTTCGGGGACAGTCACTGGGAAGAACCTCTCTTGTGCAACATCGCATCAATACCGGGGACACAACACCGATACGCCAACCTCCTCGGAGGCCTCCATTATCTAAACAAGAGGAGATGTCTCGATTAGTACAGGACATGTTGACAGAGGGAGTAATTGAACCTTCGTCAAGTGCTTGGTCTTCCCCTGTAGTGCTGGTAGCGAAGAAGGATGGTGGATTGCGTTTCTGCGTAGACTACAGGAGGTTAAATGACGTTACAAAGAAAGACTGCTATCCATTACCTCGCGTTGACGATACACTCGACACGTTGTCCGGAGCACAGTGGTTTTCCACATTGGACCTGAAGAGTGGATATTGGCAAGTGGGTCTTCATCAAGAAGACAAGGAAAAGACCGCTTTCTCGACCCCAAGTGGCTTATTCCAATTTAACGTCATGCCATTTGGACTCTGTAATGCACCGGCAACATTTGAGAGATTGATGGACCTGATACTCCGAGGCCTGACGTGGAAAACTTGCCTTGTTTACTTAGACGATGTCATAGTGATCGGGAAGACTTTCGAAGATCACTTGGAAAACCTTAAGGAAGTTCTAACTAGAATTCACGGTGCACAACTGAAGCTGAGCCCGAAGAAGTGTTCTCTATTCCAGAAGGAAGTACAGTATTTGGGCCATCTGGTTTCGGCAGCGGGCGTTAGCATGGATCCTAATAAAGTAGACACCGTAAGAGACTGGCCAGTTCCGAAGAATAAACACGAAGTTCGGAGTTTCCTGGGGTTATGCTCATATTACCGACGTTTTGTGAAAGGCTTCGCTACTATTGCTACACCACTACATGAGCTAACGGAAAATAAACGAAACTTCCAATGGTCGAGAGAGTGTGAACAAGCATTTAGAACGTTGAAGATTGCATTATGTTCGCAGCCAATTCTCGCTTTTCCAGCTTCCGAAGGAAAGTACATCGTAGACACAGACGCAAGCAATACTGGTTGTAACAGTACAGAATTAGCCATACCAGAATAAGGGTATGTAGGGATATATTTTATTGTAAATTTTATTGTAATCATGAAGTCTAGCCAGGGCAAGTTAGTTTTGACACAAGTCCCAGTAATACGCAAATTCACCAGAGGGGAGCCGATCCAAGGTCAGCGGCGTACGAGTGAAGTGAAACAATGATAATGGCAGTGTTAGGCGCTAAAAACTGACAATACTGACTTTCTATTGGTCCATTGTAACAAATCGTCATCAAAAACACAATGACGATATAAAACCATTACGTATTAACCAAGGCAGTGTTTGGAAAACAATAGACAATGACGTCAGATGCACGACCACTTACATAATAATTACGTCTGCCCCAGTCTCAGTCGTCAAAAGTAAATCAGGGAGCATACACGCTCTAACAGTAGTGGGCAGTTTTCTGCCAGCAAAATGTAACCTTTTACTGCAAAAAATGTTCTAAATAATATCACAGTAAACACTAACATTTACTAGCATCAGTGAACTTTATAAAACATGTATTCAAAGTAGAGTCAGTGAAAATGGACAACAGCAAACTGGACAAACACCTGCTCACCGCATGGAGCCGCTGAGGAAGGAACTATGCCACGTCTATTCAGGAAAGCCCTACATTTCATTACTAAATTTCAAAAAGTAGAAAAGATGAGCTCAATTTCTATAACATTTGTCTAAATTCATGTGAGAGGGTGAGAGAGAGAGAGAGTGTGTAACCAGGCGTTGATCAACCCAACATTAAATGAGGCGTTGGTTTGTGATCATGTTTAGTCAGTATTAAGAGTAAAGTATTAAAGAAATCCAAAACTATAATTCTGTTCAATGATGAGAATTACATACATAAAAGAAGTCAGTTATATAGCATCATAAAGTGTAGACAATTAACCTTGAGTAAGGTCAAGGGCGGAATAGTCTAGCCGCCATTTTGGAAATTTGAATCATTAACCATTGTTATGCTTATATTAATTTACCAAGTATCTGCTGAAAATAAAACCAAAATTCGTTACCGTTATCTAATGTGTCGCGTTATTTCTATACCCAACGACTTCTGCCGCTGTCTGCTTAACGCAATTCTGGACCCAAAGCCTAATGCATGTAACTGAGCGAAACACGTGTTATTCCGGTGATGAGATTTATTATGTAAATTACACAGATATGAACTACCATATATTCAGTATTAATAATTGTATAATTTATACACATAAATGTGTACTTTAACAGATGGCAGCCCGAACTTGGACTTTATATATAAATAAAAATATATAAATAAGCAGACAAGCAGAGGTTAGATGGGTAGTGGAATATACGAAAAAATAGAGGTTACCTGTATAGGTTATGTATGGTACGAATAGAGTACAACACAACAACTAAAATAAATTTATTATTGCTAATATATTAATAATATAAAAAAAAAAAAAGAAATGGCAAATAGTAATGAGACGAGTAGAACAGAATCAGAAATTATGGGTGATAGTATCCATTCAACACCAGCCCCAACAAAAAGAGTTGAGGAAAATGACACAATAAGAATGATGAAACTGCTTTTCAATGAGCAGAACATCAAATTTGACAATTTTAATGAAAAACTAAACCAATTTGATGTACAATTTAGCGAGATCAAAAATGAAATCAAAAAACAAAATTTTAATAAACGAATTGATGAAATGCACGCACGTTTCGATAAAACGGAAGAGAAAATAGTTGCATTAGTTAATGAGAAGTTTGATAGACAAAAGAATAAAGTAGATGAAAATTACGAGAGTAAAATGGGTGTAGAGAATAGTAGAGAATCAAATAAATTGAATGAAAATAAAGACAAGGCAAGTAGTGGTGATAATTATGATAATAGAATTAAAAATATGGTGTTAGAAAATAATTGTGTGAGTATTGAGAGTGGTGATAAAAGTATAATGGGAGTAGAATTTGATAATGAAGTGATAAAAAGTGTTGATGAATTAGAGAGAAAGAGAGAGATAGAGATTTTTAAGATGAATAGGAATTATAAAGGATTTATGGAAAAGTTAGGAGTAGAGATGATTGATAATAAAAGTAAATACTTACCTTGTAATGAAGCGGATATAGCAGTAGGAGAAGATGATAATGGAAATAACGACTTTATAACGTACCTAGTGGTGACTAATTATACTGGAGGTGACAGGACAATAACCAATTGTGACAGGTTGTATGATGAATTGATAGGTAATAACCCTATTAATGATAACGGTTTTGTAAAATATAAGAATTTAAATAAGTGTTATATTAATGATGTTAATATAATGTATTTAATAAAAAATAAATTGTACAGACCAAAGGTTCGATTATTATTTGACGATGGAGGGTAGACCTTTTATTGTGTTATGAACATTTAATTATGTGGACAGTGTTTTTTGAAATGGACTGTTTATGACTGATTTTGGTAAATGATGTAATGACTAGGTGGATTGTATATTTTTGTGTATTAATGTCAGTATTTGTGTATTCTTGTAGTTGTGTATTTTATGTATTTTTTATGTAAACATGTATTGTAGAATTTTAAATAATTGAAGGAAGTTAATAATGATTTTAAATGATATTAGGAGATTTAGATTCTAATGGGTAGTAAATGATTGTGCAGGTAATAGATTTGGCTATTGAGAAGTATTGTTGTTAGTAGGCAAGTGATGAATTTTCTAGTGTATTAAGGTGAAATGTTGTAAAGAGGTTTGGGAATAGTGATAAATAAGGGCATTGGAGTTAGGTAAATAGAGTTAATGGGAGTTAGGGAAAATAAAGTGTTGAGATACTGACAATATATAAAGAGGTGTTAGATATTTTAGGGACACAGTAGGTAGCGATTATATGTAGAGGTGAGTAATGTGGATGGTAATTTTATAGTTGTTGTTGATGATATTTTGTAATAAGGATCCGGTGTTAAGGAGTGATCAACGAGTGACGTGGCAAGGGACCAGCGTGCAGTGTTGTGGCAGGCGGAGCAATTTTGGGTTAGAGTGTTTGCCGATATTGGTGGAGGGCAAAGGGTTATGAATGGATGGCCAGTTAAGTAACATACATCCTTATATAAAAAACAAAATGAGCGGTGCCAGAGGTTTTAAATGGGATTTGTGAAGGGGGTTATTATTGAGATATTGGTGTCATATTATATTAATGGTTAGAAGCGGTGGTTAGTTAAAAAGAGGGAGAGTAAGGTTAGATTGACAATGCCAAAATAAGATATAGAGAATAATGAATAATAGAGAGTCACCCAAACTAGTAAGGATAAAAGGGTTAGAAAAGGAAAATTCATGATAGGAAGGAAATTGTAACTGAAAGGTAAATGATATATTTGAAATTTTTTGTTGTATAGAATCTAAATGAATGTTAAATGACTAAAAGTTAACCGAGAGTTGATAGGAAAAATGTTATAAAGTTCTGCTACAAGTTGTGTAAATGTAAATTGTCTAATGTGAATTGTTCAATGTTAGTGTTTAATGCTTATGATGTACGTTTTATTGTGTTTTATTATGTTGATAATAGTGTGTGTGGTTAGGAGGCTACTGTAAGGGTAGTGACCATGATAATATTAAATTTTGTGTTAGAGTAACAAGTCTCTGGGAAAAATGATTCTGTTAAAAGGAGTAAAATTAAAGTAAAGAAATGAATAAAGAAATTTAGATAGTTAAAAATGCTGCCATGCTAGAGAAATATACTGGTAGTAATTGAAATAAATGAATAAAAATAGTAGTTGTTGTTGGAGAATAAAAAATTTTTAGGTTGTATTTAGTATAAGAGTATAATTTTATGATGAAAGAGGCAATTTAGTATTGACGGGAGTCAAAGAAATTGATACGAATGTGTAGGAGTGTTGTCAAGTAGAAGGCTTATCTATCCTAAATCTTGTTATATTTTATTGTGTTATTTGGTATTTTATAAATAAATGAAACCAACGCCTCAAATCACAAACCAATGCATCTAAGAGGAAACATATGAGTTGCGGATATGTAAATGAATAAGACCACTATTTTAAAATTGTGTATTGAATGTTTCAGAGTTTTATGGTGTTGTGACCGCGGTCCTGCGCTGGCCGGTGCGTCAGAACAGGAGCGTGCAGTACCTCATGGCCTTATGGTGTAGGGATCTCTCAGGAGAAGTCCAGTAAGGTCAGACGGGTACGATCGATACTATAGGACCAAGGGTAAGTGATTGAGATTTTCTTTTTTATTAACACTACAGGGGGTTGTGGCACATATCTGAACTGATCCTTTTAGAAAAGTGTGAATGAGTCAATGAAATTTTTTGTGTCTCGACACCAAACCTTTCATTGAGGGGGTTTTGTAACAGTACAGAATTAGCCATACCAGAATAAGGGTATGTAGGGATATATTTTATTGTAAATTTTATTGTAATCACGAAGTCTAGCCAGGGCAAGTTAGTTTTGACACAAGTCCCAGTAATACACAAATTCACCAGAGGGGAGCCGATCCAAGGTCAGCGGCGTACGAGTGAAGTGAAACAACGATAATGGCAGTGTTAGGCGCTAAAAACTGACAATACTGACTTTCTATTGGTCCATTGTAACAAATCGTCATCAAAAACACAATGACGATATAAAACCATTACGTATTAACCAAGGCAGTGGTTGGAAAACAATAGACAATGACGTCAGATGCACGACCACTTACATAATAATTACGTCTGCCCCAGTCTCAGTCGTAAAAAGTAAATCAGGGAGCATACACGCTCTAACAGTAGTGGGCAGTTTTCTGCCAGCAAAATGTAACCTTTTACTGCAAAAAATGTTCTAAATAATATCACAGTAAACACTAACATTTACTAGCATCAGTGAACTTTATAAAACATGTATTCAAAGTAGAGTCAGTGAAAATGGACAACAGCAAACTGGACAAACACCTGCTCACCGCATGGAGCCGCTGAGGAAGGAACTACGCCACGTCTATTCAGGAAAGCCCTACATTTCATTACTAAATTTCAAAAAGTAGAAAAGATGAGCTCAATTTCTATAACATTTGTCTAAATTCATGTGAGAGGGTGAGAGAGAAAGAGAGTGTGTAACCAGGCGTTGATCAACCCAACATTAAATGAGGCGTTGGTTTGTGATCATGTTTAGTCAGTATTAAGAGTAAAGTATTAAAGAAATCCAAAACTATAATTCTGTTCAATGATGAGAATTACATACATAAAAGAAGTCAGTTATATAGCATCATAAAGTGTAGACAATTAACCTTGAGTAAGGTCAAGGGCGGAATAGTCTAGCCGCCATTTTGGAAATTTGAATCATTAACCATTGTTATGCTTATATTAATTTACCAAGTATCTGCTGAAAATAAAACCAAAATTCGTTACCGTTATCTAATGTGTCACGTTATTTCTATACCCAACGACTTCTGCCACTGTCTGCTTAACGCAATTCTGGACCCAAAGCCTAATGCATGTAACTGAGCGAAACACATGTTATTCCGGTGATGAGATTTATTATGTAAATTACACAGATATGAACTACCATATATTCAGTATTAATAATTGTATAATTTATACACATAAATGTGTACTTTAACATGGTCTAGGAGCAGTTTTGTCTCAAGTGCAGAACGGTGAAGAACGAGTAATAGCGTATTACAGCAAGACGCTTTCTAAACCAGAGAGAAATTATTGTGTTACAAGAAGCGAGTTGTTGGCAATTGTCAGAGCTTTGGAGCACTTCCATAAATACCTCTATGGGAGAGAGTTTTCACTACGTACCGACCATGCTGCACTTGCATGGCTCTTGAGATTTAAAAATCCGGAAGGACAGTTGGCAAGGTGGCTCGAACGTCTGCAAGAGTACAACTTCAAGGTACAACATCGGCGGGGGCGCCTGCACGATAATGCAGATGGCTTATCACGAAGACCGTGCCCGGAAGACTGCCGACATTGCCACAGAAAGGAAGAACAAAACTCAAGCGAACATGTTCAAGCCATCACTGTAGATTTCCTGGCTGATGGCTGGACAACACAAGACTGTCGACAAGAACAGATGACTGATGAAGACATTGGACCGATCTTGACAGCAAAAGAGGAAGGTCGCCGCCCGGATTGGCAAGATATCTGCCATGGTTCCGAAGTGCTGAAGGGCTACTGGGCACAATGGGAATCTCTCACCTTAGAAAACGGATTGCTGAAAAGGGCTTGGGAAAGTGCAGATGGACGAGACGTGGTCATGCAGTTGATAGTTCCCCGAAGTAAAGTGCAGTCTGTTTTGAAGGAGATGCATGATGGAACATCTGGAGGCCATCTTGGCGTTAACAAAACCCTTGAAAAAATACGGAAGCGATTCTATTGGCTTCATCTTCGCCACGACGTAGAGGAATGGGTTCGGACGTGTGAAATATGTGCTGCAAGCAAAGGCCCACAAACCAGAAGCAGGGGAAAAATGAGACAGTATAACGTTGGACAACCTTTCGAGAGAATTGCCATAGACATTGCTGGACCATTCCCAGTTACTGACGATGGAAACCGGTACGTCATGGTTGTAGGTGGGTGCATTACTAAGTGGGTGGATGCATACGCAATTCAAAATCAGGAGGTTACCACTGTGGCAAAGCAGTTAGTTCACAACTTCTGTTGCCGTTATGGAGCCCCTATGGAAATCCATACGGATCAAGGGAGAAATTTCGAATCAGGAGTGTTTAAAGAATTATGCCGTCTACTGGGAATTCGAAAGACCAGGACAACGCCTCTGCATCCTCAGTCGGACGGGATGGTTGAGAGATTCAACAGGACACTTGAGCAGCATCTTTCGAAAGTTGTTGACGAGAACCAAACAGACTGGGACCAACGTATACCACTATTCCTTATGGCGTATAGGTCATCAGTACATGACACAACCGGCATGACTCCAGCAAAATTGGTGTTTGGGCGGGAGATTCGTCTTCCTGGGGACTTGATGTTTGGATCACCTGAGACTCAGTCCCAAGAGCCAAAGAACTATTCCTCGCAATTAGAAAACCAACTGCGAGAAATGAATCACTTGGTAAGAGGACAGCTCAAGATTGCCAGTGATAAAATGAAAACTCGGTATGACATTCGCAGCAATAGTGTGGGTTTCCAAGAAGGAGATCAGGTCTGGTTGTTCAATCCAAAGCGCCGTCGTGGTCGCTCACCTAAGCTTCAGTCTAACTGGGAAGGACCCTACACTGTAAAAAAAAGGATTAACGATGTTGTTTATCGGATTCAACAGGAAGGGCAGTGAAAGTTCAAGGTCGTCCACCTAGATCGCCTGGCTAAATACAAATTTAGAGACGCTTTGCCAGTTCGGGGCGAACAGGCTTAAGGAGGGGGCAGTGCTACGACAGCACAGAACAATCTACGCGTTTATCGAATGCGCCAGAAAGATCTCGATGTAAGCGTGTGGTGTACGTGCTACTAAACGCATTTTGCGAGAATTTTCTTGACTGTGCCAGGCTCCGCTCGGGCGCTCGGACTGTGTCAAGGCCGTAGCAATTTACGTAGTTCGCGAGAGATAAGACGCAGTTTGGAAGCTTCTGGTGTGTGAGCGTAACTATAAATACATCGCGTCGCGGCCTTAGTTTTTCAGTTCAATGCGAGATTTTTGACTGTGCGGTTCGAGAGTATTAGTGCGATATATTTACAGAGCGGTTCGAGTTATTACGGTGTACGTTCAAGTAGTTATTAGTGAAGTGTTGCGTTTTATATTCGGACGGTATAATTGTAATACAGTTGAGTTTTAATATTAGTGGACATTTTATTGCGTATGAACAATTTCATTTGATTTGTTGTAGACACTGTGTTGTTAATTACGAACTGTTTTACTATAACAATTAAAGGTGTGATTAGTGACTTAATTGGTGTCTTGTACTTATTTTGTTTCCACTGTACCTACGACGATCGAGTAGATCGTCGTAACAATATAATGTGTCGAGTGATTCTCATCTGTTAGCTTGTAAAAGTTTACTATATAGATATAATGACAAATGTACCATTCTAAAACTTAACGTGGCTTTTACACAAAATCAAATAGAGGCATAATTCCATAGTTTGTTTAGGTAAACACAACATCGTGTGAATCTCAGTAATGCAGGTATATTATCGACATTTGTACATTTTTATTGTTATTCAAGTTATCTTTAATAATGTCGAGCAGAGCAAAAAAGTAAGACTACTGAATTATTAGTATCTTCTTATCGCCCGCATGATCCCTGATGTCCTCATACTACTTCTACCCTCTCATATTCTTCTGGTGACCACACGGAAGATTCTTACTTTTTTACTTAATTCTTAATTTGGGAGATAATGATTTAAAACATTATGCAAAAACATTATACACAGTTCTAAGTTATATAAATGTGATTGATCAGGGTACCTAAAGTTTCCTTTCAAATCTTATATAGTCTTATCAAAGAAAAATGTTTATTGAACCAGTGCAATTTCAGTAGAAATTAATTGTCTTAATTGTGTTATGTCTCACTAAATACCGTAATTTATATAGCTGTAATTCATGAATGTGCTGTCGAGTAAACTGAAATATGTGACTTATTTGCTTAGTTAAAAAATTTATTTAATTTTGCTTAGTGCTCAATATAAAATATGGATATTTTAGATTGCTAAGGTTAATATGTAAATGCTGTGCCATATTTTTCAGAGGACCAAAAGGTGTTTGGACACTGGAAAAGAAAGGGTTGAAACCAGATTTGAATATATCTTTTAATGATGCAGTTCCAACAAAAACACATATGGCTCTAGTTAAACTTGCTGAAGTAGGTAAGCTGATGTCCAGGTAGAGATTTGTAATAAGTTTAATTTTTTGATATGAGTAATATTTTTTGAACTGTAAAAATTAAACTGTCGACTAAGTCCTCTTTATTTATGAAGAACCATGTTTTTGTCTATAGACTAGTCATTAATTCGGTTAAATAGAATTGTTTCACTAAGTCTCATGTTAAGTTATTTCTCTACCACATTTTAAATTTATAGTAAATTTAATTTCTTACCTTGTATAGCCAGGAATCCATCACACGAACCTGTGAATGTTAAGCGTGACTTAGGGTTCACGTATTTCAATAACTACTCTCATTATCTACATTAATCATCTCTGTTTATTTTAAACTTCAACATTTCTTTTACTTTTCTTTTAACTTTAATTTATTTATTATTCATTGATAAAAACTACTGTTTATTTTCATTACTTTGCTTCAGAAATTATCAAAACATTTAGGCTATTGTTACATAACACATATTTTCATTGCTAGCTTCACACTCTAACTTCAATAAATAATCAACTTAACTAATTAATCTATAAAGAAAAACAACCCAGCTTGCTCGCTCACTCTCTCATACATGATTTAAATTATTCCCTTAAAAAAAAAAAAAAAACTAGAGCTCTTTAGATTAAAATTTTGGTTGATAATAACTTTACGTGGTTGTCGGCGTCTCCTCTAACACGTGCCGCACTCCGAACGGTTTATTGTATGTTCATCATATTACTCACTGTACTTGAGAATTTACTTGCTTATTTAATGTTGTTTTGATGTTTGCACTTTAAATTACTTTGAAAGATACCGTTTTACCACATTTTGAAGGCTTAAAAGTGTTTTCGGCCCGCGTGCCTATTTTGTCCATCCGGCCGGATGTAGATTTTTTAGTCGACTGGGGCAGCAAGCTGCCGGGGTGACGCACTTCGTCCTTTGTATGTAAATCACCACGTGACCGGTAACCGGATGTCTTTTCCACAACTCGTTCTCTCATTGGCTTAAAAGGCACCATGTCACACGATAATTAGTTATATTTTTGTGTTCCTTCCGATATCGACTTTGAGTTGGAGAGTACAGAAAGCGGCACATGCGCGCGCTCACATCCACATTCCAACGCTTTATCGCTCTCGTACCTGGTGCCGTCTGGCACAAAGTTGAATATAGGATGTTACATAAATTAAGTTTTCGTGACCATAAATGGTGCCCAAACAGATTAGCCCCAAATAATTATTAAATTAAAAAAAATAGACCATTCTCTTAATTTGCCCCGTTACAATACCCCCCCAATGAGAGGTTTTCTGCCGGAACAGAAAAACTCTCATTGCTAAACACTAAGAGGATCAGTGAGGATATGGCGCCAACAACCCCCCCTTTAATTCTTTACACGTCATGGGTAAACTACCCCCCTAGCTCAGCGACTATGGCTGCACCTGAACGAGATTACTGGACTTCTCTGTGCGAGATCCCAACACCATAAAATTGGACAGGTACTCACCATAATACCACCTAACCCTTTGTCATTCACCAAAAAAATCAAAACTGGCCTTATACCATACCAGATCCTCAACCGATATGTCTCCCCTTACATACATACTGGGTTGGTCTTTAGCAAGTACTGGGTGCGTACACGTATTCATTACTATATTATACACAATCTCCATATCTAAAATTCATAAAATATTTTATCCTTTAAACTTCATTTCTTTTCTCAACTTTTATCGACTTGACGTTACGGTTTCAGTCAAAATAAATCAAACAAATCAAATTTAAATCATTTAACTTTTGTTCACCTAGAGAAATTAATTTAAGTCCAATATCAAAGATTCATATTACCATTAATCTGATCATCTCTTTCCATGTACTCTCAAAATTTCAAAATCTTTTAAATGAATTTACAACTCTTCTTAACTAGCTGCTAACAATCATAATAAACAAAATAAAATGAACACCTTATTTTATCCTAAATTCCCTTATCATTACATTTGTTTACCGCATATCATATGAACCATATAACTTATTTAATACAATAGCAATATATCAACAATATATTTTGAACATCAAAACACAATCTGTACTTCAAGCAAAAAAATGAAACAATTTTTTTTCCAAAAAATTTTAATTTCCAAAAAGAATTAGGTTGTTAACAAAATTTATTATTTAATCATTTCAGTATATTGATTAACAAAAAAAACCTACAAATCAATTTTAAGGAACATCCCAAATATCTAACACCAGTCATCAGCTGATCTCTCTGGGTCAGGTGAATGACCTTACCCTAGATATACTTCAAAATTATTCAATGTAAAATACATGACACATGTTTGTAATTCTTACACCCTAACATAGTACAACATAATAAACAAACTAGAATAAACACCTTCTCGCCTCGAATTAATCTTTTGCAAAATCAGTAAAGTCATTTATAAAATTATTATACAGAGCATAACATATTTAAATCAATTACTTCTGAACAACTTCTCTGCCTTTAGCATAGGATCTCTTTAGTTAAAATAAAATCATTTAATTAGCTTATTAGCTCATTCAGTTTATGTCAATTTAAGATTTCCATTCGTTACTCCTCTGAGTAACCTGCTTACCACACACACTATGGCCCCCCACTGGACTGTGGCGCCCAGTTGCTTCCACAAGAACGGAAGTTTTTTAGGGGTAGACGCTGCCTACCCCGTTCTTGCTTCAGCGTTATATAAAAATTCGGCATTACTGATGTCCAAGGACACCACTAATCCTACTATAATGATTCACACACCCTTATCACGGCACTATCACCACCTTCGATGAAAGCCGCTGTTCCATAGTTATGTAGATTCCCCTGATTTACCCCCCGGTTAATTTCTAAGTTCACCAATTTAGAATATTAAGCAAAATCCACGGTCAGGGTTCGGTGAAGCCGTGACCACCCGAAAATGGGGAAACTACTAAAAAAGACATACAATTCGTTTACACTCACACTGCTACTACAATTCACAGAAGGTAAACCATTATATGTTTGGATATATTATCATTTAATTTTCCAAAAACACATTCAAATCTCTTATCCACCTTCATGTTACATCACATTTCATTTATTATTACATTTTAACTATGAATTTTCTTTTATTTAACATTTTGGTCATTTATGGGTTTGGGTGATTCTTAGTTATTCATAATAATTCGAAGGTATTTAAATATAACCTTACCCCCTTCTTCCTTCTAACAACCATTTACAGACTTATATAGTATGACACCAATCTCTCCAAATATTTACCTCCACCAATTCTCTAACTTCCACTTAAACTATTCTCCAATTATATACCCTCTTTGTGCCTAGGATGTGTGTACCCGACCTACCAGCTCATTCCCTTATCGGTTCCTGACCCTTCCAGGTAACCCGTAACCCTCTTTAAATCGTTCACCTCCCGCCATAACGCCTGTCGTTGATGACTCCTTACCACACCACCCTGTTTACAAAATTTCACCATCATCTATTTACTCTCCAATTACATTACTCCCATTACTCTGCATATATGCCCTATCGCTACTGTGTCCCTACTATTAACCCGTTTCTGTCTTACTTATATTCCCAAAAATCTTATTTCGTCTAACACCCATTTAAAAATTAACTTGACTGATTCAAATGTCTTATTGAACTAATTATTATCACCCAAACATTTTACAACATTTTACATTAATTACTACTTCAAATTAATTTCACCGTTTAATTCAAACCTTTGAAACTCATTTAACCTTTATCATTCAAACCTAAAACATTTTATTTGATTTAAACTGCATTATAAACTTCATACTTACAGTACATCACTCAGAACACATGATTCCTGTTATTGACACAAAATTATAAACAATTCATCACCACCAAATCATGTACACAACTCCATGTATCTTCTGAAACATTTTAACAATCATATGACTCCACAACTAACTACATTTTACATTTATTCATTCACTATTTATTATCAAGTTTAAATCATTTAAATTCATTATCAAAATTTATCTGTACATTAATTAATTAATTAATTAATTAATCTCAAATTCTTTAATTCAGTCAATTGTTCCAATCACAAATTATTTTAATTACCTTACTCCAAAACAATTACAATTCATTTATTATCACCTTCATAATTATTCTCATTATTTATTTAGACTAATAAAATATTATTATTATTAAAATCAATTTCTACTACATATACACATTGTTTACATCAATCACATTTTACAACACAACATAATTAATTTCACTATAAATTTATTTACAATTCTTTTACATTAATTTTCTGTTTACCACACCTCATTTCATAAGTTAGCCAGGTCATAACCATAAACTAAAATATTTAAAATGTTCATCACTGATTTTTTATTTAACCCCCATCATCATATATTAACCTGATGTATTTATAACATAACTCATTTTTATCTACATACATTACATTATAATTATTATTGTAATGACCCCTTTCATTAATTATATTAACATAGTAATTAACCGCATATTTGTCTCCCATTAATTCATAAAGCCCGTCTACATTGGTGATTTTAGTTCTGTCTCCATCAGTATTTTTTGTTAACATAAGGTACATTCTATCAGCATATTCCTCCACTATATCTATCACATCATAAGGTAAGTGTTTATCCTCTACAACGGCATCATCAAAATAATCATCAATCTGTATTTCACAAGGTAAGTCAATTTTCTCTCCTCTCTCAATATCTAAACTCTGCACTAACATTTCATAACCTCTATTAATCTCAAAAATCTCTATCTCTCTCTTTCTCTCTCTCTCATCACAATACCTCTCCTCATCATAACACCTGTCACCACCCGACTGACCTATTTCATACCACGCAAAGGGCACAACAAACTTACTATATTTCTTGGCTCTTCCAAGAATATTACAACAAATTAAGGGACTATTTGAAGACACCTCGTCTTCCACACAACTACTGGAGGAAACTCTGTCCTCATAAAACACTTGTGAAACCTCCGTTTCACCATATACTTGGGGAAAATCTGCCCTTTGCCCACCTAACCTTTCATCACACTCTCTCTCACTTTCATCAACACTTACTAACACTTCGTTACTAAATTCTACTCCACCAAAATCTTCATTATTACTCTCAATATTAACCACTTTATTCTCTAATACCACGTTTTTAATCATATCATTATAATTCTCAGTTTTTTCTTTACTATTAGATTCACTACCGTAATTACCACTTACCTTGTTCTCAGTTACTTCATTATTTGTTGTCATATTACCACTGTCACGTACCTTCTTATTCATTATCTGATTTATTTTACTGTCTAATCTTTTATTCATCTCATTAATTTTCTCCTTGCTATTATTGCTTATCGATTCTAATATCTGCTCCGACATATTATTACAACGTGTATTAATTTCATTGATATGTTTGTTAAGCTCAAAATTCTGTTGTCTAATTTCGTTAAAATTGCTATTTATTTCCTTGAATTTACTATTCTGAACATCGAATTTAGTATTTTGTTCCTCAAATCTTATGTTAATGTCCCGTCTTAATTCATTAAAATTGCTATCTTGTTTTTCTAAACTGTTATACATCATATTATACAACCGTGTTAACATATTATCGTCATCAGATTTCTTATTTTGATTAATTGAAATAGGCGTTGAATGAATTTCAACTTCATTCATTATTTTTGACTCGTCTACATTACTTTCACTTGTTTGAATCCTGAGTCGCTTTTGTTAGCCGACTCAGTTGACATATTTTCTTTACTTTCATACATCGATTTACTTTCGGCCTCTCGCCGACAATTACGTTAATTTCACGTACATCATTATTGTTTTTTCCTGCCATTTTTATAAATTTATTGATTTTCGTTTAAATGATTCTCTTAACTTACCTATAAAACATCTTACACTTAACCTAACAGTGATGTACTATTTTATGTATGCTACGTAATTTGTATATATTATTGCTTACCCTCCAAATCACACTTACATTCACATGTAGATGCAGTTTATGCAAAATTAAATTTATAAACTTGTCCCTGTTCGGGCGCCATTTGTTAAGTTATTTCTCTACCACATTTTAAATTTATAGTAAATTTCATTTCTTACCTTGTATAGCCAGGAATCCGTAACACGAACCTGTGAATGTTAAGCGTGACTTAGGGTTCACGTATTTCAATAACTACTCTCATTATCTACATTAATCATCTCTGTTTATTTTAAACTTCAACATTTCTTTTACTTTTCTTTTAACTTTAATTTATTTATTATTCATTGATAAAAACTACTGTTTATTTTCATTACTTTGCTTCAGAAATTATCAAAACATTTAGGCTATTGTTACATAACACATATTTTCATTGCTAGCTTCACACTCTAACTTCAATAAATAATCAACTTAACTAATTAATCTATAAAGAAAAACAACCCAGCTTGCTCGCTCACTCTCTCATACATGATTTAAATTATTCCCTTAAAAAAAAAAACTAGAGCTCTTTAGATTAAAATTTTGGTTGATAATAACTTTACGTGGTCGTCGGCGTCTCCTCTAACACGTGCTGCACTCCGTACAGTTTATTGTATGTTCACCATATTACTCACTGTACTTGAGAATTTACTTGCTTATTTAATGTTGTTTTGATGTTTGCACTTTAAATTACTTTGAAAGATACCGTTTTACCACATTTTGAAGGCTTAAAAGTGTTTTCGGCCCGCGTGCCTATTTTGTCCTGTAACGGGCCAAATTTATGGGTTATTTTATTTTATTGGATTTTTTGGGGATTTATAAAAATATGTGTGAAGTCTAATTTCAACGGAGACAGACCACGTGTTGTAAGAACAGTTTCTAACAAAGGCGACGTAATATCATGTTGTGCAATCGGTAACCAAGAATTCACCCAGCCTTAATTTCCACAAATTTTGTAAGAGTGTGACAGCGCGCCCATACGCATTACACCACCAGGGGCGCGGACCCACGCGGTAGGGAACCGCAAAGATGGCCAAGTGAATAATTTCTGTTCGCCTCCTTTGCTAAGGTGATGGATATAAAAATTAAGTCACGCCCATCTCGTGACGTTAGCCAGTGCCGCACCAATATCATAGACGATCGGCACACAAACAACAGCATGAGTTTAAATGGGACGAAGCTACGGCTACGAAACCACAGGCATTGGTTTCCACCAAAAACGATGCACTCAAGTTAGCGGCGCCTGCTACGCCGTGCTGCCCCAGTTCGTCTCACCTACAGACCGCATGCGGTCCGTATAAAATTTTACTAAAAGTTTTTTCCAAGGTCGGCCGACCTAGCCGGTGAGGATCCGGAACAGTACTAAAAAGTGAACTAACATTTCGGAATGAAGTAAGCGTGGTGTAGAAAGAAGATTAAAATGTGGTGAATCGACAAACGTTTCGGACATATAATCAGTGCAACACGTGGCGAGGAGGACGCTGATGGTGAAGTAACAACACCTAATTTCATTATATAAATAATTTCATTTAAAAGAGCTCTAGTTTTGACAAAATTAATAATAAAATAAAATGGGGAATTAAAACGGAATGTGAGTTGAGTGTGGGCATTGCTGGGCCGTCTTAATAATTTATTTAAGTTACAGTTGTAACTAGTTAATAGCGTATTGGTCATGTAAGTAAAAAAATCAAAATGTCAGTAATTCGTTAAGAAAAATAATCGAGATGCGAAGTAGGAGTTTTGTCACAATTTTAATAACAAAGTAAACAGAAAAAAATTTCATGCTAAACAAATAAAATAACATTTTATTTGTGTTCGCAAAATATGTATTTGTCATTGTATTACCTGTTGTTTTTCTCTGCCTAAGTACATCAGACGACACCCTGGTCATTCGCGAAGAAGGTAAGTGATACCAGTTTAAGTTTTTTCATTTTAAAAAAAACAAGCAAAATTTCAGTTGCCGCTTTTAATAGGCACAGATTTTTAGATGGTTACTATTTATTTTAAACTCGTACTGCTTTAGTTGGCGCCCGTAAACAGCGACATTGTGAATTAAAAATTAAAATAAATTAATGACCTGATCGAAATGGCAGAGAAAAGCGAGAGTGCAAATTTATGTGAAGATATTGTGGAGGGGTCAATTTTAAATGTTACGCAAGACGATTTAATATCGACAAATATTAACGAGAGTGTAGACAATACAACAGACGAATTAACGAATGAGACGGTAGATGCTAAGAGTAGCAGAATTGACAATGTAGACGTACTTAGTCAATTAGCATTATTTATGGAAATGATGAGTAATAAATTTGATCGACAAAATGAGAAATTTGATCAACAAAACACGAATTTGAACGAATTTAAATTTGAAATCAAATCAGAAATAAATACTGTAAATATTAAACTTACTGAATTAAGTAACGAGTTCATGAACGTGAGGAGCGAATTGAGAGTGAGTGAAATAAATATGAATAACAAATTAGAAAGTATGAATAAAACTATTGTGGGCATGAGAGGTGAGATAATTATAAATTCAAATAATATTCAAGACGAAATAAACGAAAGTAGAACGCGGAAGGAGGAGGTAGAAAATAACACAGTTACGAGTGATTGTGACGAAATAACAGACAACCAGAGTAATAATAAAATAACAAATAATTACAAATATGAATTAACAACTGATAGTAGTAAGATAGTGGAAAACGAGATATATAAAAATAATACAGTGAAAATAATTAGCGATCGTAATAATATAGAAACAGTGAGAGAGAGAGGAGAGAGTGTTTGTAAGTTACAGAGAGAGTTTGAAGAGAATGATTTTTTGAATATAGGGCAGAGGGTAAATTTTCCCCAGTTTTATGGTAAACCAAGCTGGTTACGAATGTTTTTGAAGGGCAAGAGTCCCTTACAAGAAAGCGATGTATATCTAAATAATTTTTTAATTTGTAGTAGGCATTTTTATGATTTAATACCCTCTGTACGGAATGATAGAAAAAGTGTGAATTGGTGTTATGATGAAAAATACGTTGACAAGAAGGTAATGTTATTTAAGGTTAGTAGAGATTATGACAAATTATTGCAGAGATTAGACATTGAAAGAGTTATTGATAATAAGTACTTACCTTGTGAAATAGTTAGTACAGCAATTGATGTAATAGACTACTTACTTTATGACAAAGCGAATACAGCAGCAGATAATAATGATAATGAAACTGTAATTGACATAACTATGACAGATCGTACTAAAGGCGACTGGACTATACTCGATGATAATAAATTACATAATTTAATAACAGGGAATAATCCTGTTGATATTGTGGAAGAATATAAGAATTTGGATAATCTTTGTATTAATAAAAATAATATAATGTGTTTAGTAAAGAATGAACTGTGTAAACGTAAAGCCAGATTTTTGAACGATGATTGGGGGTAGAGACAATTAATGTTTATTACTTATTTTTTGCGTACCGTATCACTTATTATATGATATATAATTACCTTAATATCCACTTTAGTGATACACAGTTTCGTCACTGATGACGCGTTTCGGGACTAAGTCCCATCCTCAGATACATTTAATTAATAAACTAAAATATTAAAACGCGGGTGAACGTATGCGGGAGCTCCAGCCGTGGTTAGCAAAGCTTATTACATGCGATTTGTAATTTATTTTATTTTATTTATTTTTGACTTGACCAGTATCATGGTCGTGATTTTAATATTTTAGTTTATTAATTAAATGTATCTGAGGATGGGACTTAGTCCCGAAACGCGTCATCAGTGACGAAACTGTGTATCACTAAAGTGGATATTAAGGTAATTATATATCAATTAATGTTTATTGAACGTTTAATCATGTAATTAATGGTTTTGGAATGGACTGCTTTACCAAATGAAGTGTGATAAATTGAATAATAATGACGAATAATTTGTAAATAAATGTGTAGTGAATTTATTTGCGTGTATTGTAGGATGTCAGGTAAACAACGTGTATGCAGGTAATTGTTGAAATAATAATATTAATATTTGCAATTTAAATAAACAACCGAATTAATTTTGAAGACAGTAACTGGTGAGTTGTAATTGTTTTGGTAGCAATGAAATTTGTATTTTCAATAATTAATTTAATTAAAATAATTTGAAATGTTTAAAATATTTTTGATTGCTTCAAAGATTATATAATTAAATTTTCTAATGGATTTAAATTATTTTAAGAGATGTGAGTTTGGAAATTAATGATAAATGTGTGAATGAAAATTAATTGGTTTTATATGTTTTCAGAAGGGAGTATCCCCCATTTTCGGGCGATCACGACCTCACCAATCCTGATCGTGGTTTTCGGCACTTGGAGGCGGACCATGGTTGACGGAACTTCCTTCGGGTGGTGAAACGACGATGGTCCGGCTCCACAAAATTGGTTGAGAATAGAAATTTAATCTTACTGTTGAACGGGGAGGGGGACCCCTAAGGTATGTGTTATACGATATTTTTTTACACTTTAGGTGTACCTTACCACATACCAACATTGCCTAGGCGTGTAAATGAATAATTTTAGTGAGGCAGTGTGTTTAAACAAATTTTACTCTTATGTAATAAAATCTATTATGCACTAATAAAATGTAACAAGGTCACGAGTAAATAGAATTTGAAAATGAAATTAAAAGTGTATGTTATGTAATTTTGGTAAATCTAAAAAGTGAATGGTTTATTTTCATGTAATAACAACATCGCTAAGAGTAAATAGATTAATTTAAGTGACTAAGTAAATATTTTGTTGTACTTATTATTTTATGTTAATGAAGGTCAAGGTAGGGAAAGTTAAGAAAGAAATGTATGGGGTTAAAACACCACCAAGACTAGAAATGTCATGTAATGTAAATTGTTAATTTTAATTTTACAAAATATATTTTACTTGTGATTCCCCAACTTTTCGGGCAGTCACGGCCTCACCGAACCCTGACCGTGGAATTGGTTTAGCTTTAACAGCTATGGTTGGGGCTCATTGCATCACGTTCTGCCTTAACTGGCCATAGCTGTTATCGTTGTAAAGGTGAATTTTGAAATTGACGGGGGTAATTTAGGGGAATCACCAAACTATGGAACAGCGGCTGCCACTCTGTCCGCGTGGGGACAGCATAGCCAGGTGGTAGACCCGTCTTAAGGGCTTTTCAATATGTAACAAGGATATGTCGATATCCACAATCTTTAAAATGTCAAGCCGAAGCAAGGACACGGAGATGTCAAAATTCCTCCAAAATTTCAGTCTTTGTGGACGCCACAGGCCAGGGGGGTCATAGTGTGTGTGGCAGGGAGGTTACCCAGGGGGGTAACGAATTAGAAATTTGTTGTGTTTTAATAATGATGGCTCACTACTGAGATAACTAAATAATCTTGTTTTGATTTGCAAAATAGAGGCACTAGATACTTCCTATATTGTGTTTATTATGTCTTATTGTGTTAATTGCATGTAGTATGTTAGGAATAAGGATTACAAAATAGGATAATATTTTATAAAATAAGTTTTCAATGTGTTTAAAGAATTTCAATGAATAATGAAATAAATTTGAGATAATTAAAAGTGTTAATGGGTTGTAAAAGATAGAAATTGGGTGATAGTAATTGTTTGAGTAAAACGTTTGAATCAGTCCAAGTTAAGGTTGTTAGTGGTATTAGAGAGAGAGAGGGAGAAAGATTATGTACATATACCTGCCAAGTGGCAAATCGAGGTATTACAATACTTGGATTTCGTTGTCCATGACGTGTCCGTTACTTAACTAAATATCACTATAATATTGACGACTCGGAACACTAAGTTTTTTATAAGTAAAAACGTAAAGTTTTACCTTACAGCCTAAACCGGCTTTCACCTATAGAAGACTTCATCAGAGGCTGTCGTTAGTAGCGCTGTTCGTCTTGTTGTTGGTGACGAGACAGTTTTTCGAAAGATCGAAGCTGTGTGTGTGTGTGGTGAGATGTGTTCGAATAATGCGTGCGATTTGAATTGTGTCTGTTCGTTTAGGATGTCGTTTTTATTTGTTTTTGTGTGTTTGTATATTTCTAATTGTTCTAGAGTGTCTAGTTTTTGGCCTTTTGTGTGTACGTGTAGTATGTTCATGTTATTGTCGATGTTTTTATATGTGTGGTTTGCTTCAGTGAGGTGGTTTGCGAAGGTAGATTCTGTAGTGGTGTGGAGTGCTTTTGTGTGTTCAATGTATCTCTGTTTGAAGCTACGTCCTGTCTGGCCTATGTAGAATTTATTGCAATTTGAACAATTTAGCTTATATACACCGGGTAGATCGAATTTGTTTTCTGCTTTGGGCATGCGTTTTGATAGTGTGTTCTGTTTTGTTAGTAGTTTTGAAAGCGATTCTGTATCCTGCTTTTTTGAATTTGTGGGCGATTTTTTCTGTTTGTTTGTTGATGTATGTTAGTGTTATGAATTTGTTGTTTTCTGTCTTTGTCTGTTGTTTGTTTTGTGTTTTATGTAGGAGTTTACTGACTATTGTTCTGTCATAACTAAACACGATAAAATATCTAGCAGAATCTAACGGTTATGACAGAACAATAGTCAGTAAACTCCTACACAAAACACAAAACAAACAACAGACAAAGACAGAAAACAACAAATTCATAACACTAACATACATCAACAAACAAACAGAAAAAATCGCCCACAAATTCAAAAAAGCAGGATACAGAATCGCTTTCAAAACTACTAACAAAACAGAACACACACTATCAAAACGCATGCCCAAAGCACAAAACAAATTCGATCTACCCGGTGTATATAAGCTAAATTGTTCAAATTGCAATAAATTCTACATAGGCCAGACAGGACGTAGCTTCAAACAGAGATACATTGAACACACAAAAGCACTCCACACCACTACAGAATCTACCTTCGCAAACCACCTCATTTATGAAAATGCCCAGGTCGCCACATGTTTTTTAGTTATACATGTAAACTTTGAACACTCTTGCCCTTATAAAAATCCCGCTATCTAACTACCCTTAAATATCAGAAAAATCCCAAAGAACGTTAGGCGAGGTTTTCAGCACAGAATAGGAAATGGTAACTTAATGTAACACATTTTTATATCCCTAAACAAACTTGATTTTATTTTATTAAGTAGCCTACAGCTAAAAAACATGAATTTGTTAAAACGCAAGTTTTATCAACTAATTATTTTATAGGAACCAGTACTTTTAATCATGATTTCTCCCATTGAATATATAGCTTTTACCCCCTTTATAGTATTCTCATTAATTCTTTTATAAATCTAAATTTGTTTAGTTTTTTACTGATATCAGATTGTTACGGAGTCACTTTTATATATATTTGTTACTTAACTGACATGTGTTCCAGTTGTTACCCGATCACTAGTATTTCACTGTCACATTAGCCACATCACACAGAACTGTTCTAACTGCACAAATTAACGTATTCATTAATTGTCTCGATCTCTTTCTTCATTTTACTCTTTTGCACACTTTTTATAAGATTCGGTAGGCCTAGGCTACTGTAGTCACTTTGGCCTACCGAAATTTCCGAGGCCACTGTATAAAGTTTTACTTATACATGCACTGCTCTCCACTGGTGTCTGATGATAACTCTGGTGATAGACTGCATACTGTAATTCACAAAAAGCCTGCTGCTGGGGCAGTTACGCAATGCGTCTAGACTGTTGTTTAGACTAACAGTGTATGTTGTACTGGGGCTCCTCACAGGTGAAAGTTAACAATTTATTAATTACTGAATTAAATACTGATTAAAACTGAATTGCTAAAATAAAATTAAACTGGGGTAGCGCACAATTCTGTACCGTTACAACATTCCAACGCTTTATCGCTCTCGTACCTGGTGCCGTCCGGCACAAAGTTGAATACAGGGTGTTACATAAATAAAGTTTTCGTGACCATAAATGGTGCCCAAACAGATTAGCCCCAAATAATTATTAAATTAAAAAAAAATAGACCCTTCTTTTAATTTGCCCCGTTACACTCATACAGCACTTAAATTTTATTATATACTCTTTGTTTTTGCCAGTATTCTACATTTTTTTTGTCCTTAGTAACAACATACTCTCTTTCATCTTTTCAGTTTTTTATAAGTCTGTTTTGAATGACAGCTGAGAATGATTAAAATCTATTAGCCTGGGGTTGTAGCGGGGCATTTTTGGGCATACCTGGGGTAATAACAGAATTTGTATTTTTTCATAAATAATAATTAACTTGTTGAGTGATAGAAAAATGTTATGACCGAGAGGTAAATTTGTTAGGTGGAAGCGATCCCAACAACGGCAACACTGCTTGAGGCGTTGAAAACAAAGTTATTAGACAATATTCATATAAACAGTTTTAATAACCGGCAAACTGTACCAAAGTCAGTTCAAGGACAATGACGAACACGAAAAACGTAAACACGTTATGTAACAAGATCTGTAAACACGTTACACAACCAGACATCAGGCGATGTGTTGCGTCAGCAAATTATATAACGATGTGTGTCACCAGTTTTGTCAACAAGCCAAAAACAGTCCACTGGCGCAAGGATACAAACTGAAAACCAATAAGAATTGAACGAACAACAGCCGCTTCACAAATTAGCGCAAGTAGTTCGTGGTCAGTCTAAATGCAATGCTCGCGCGAGCAACACCTGTTAAGTTTCGGAACATATTTGTGCGGGCCCGCAAAGCAAGAAAAATGTGAAAATTTTAATACATATATTTTGATCTAACAGTATTATTAAAAAACAAGTAGAGACAGTGAGAAAAATTGCGATAAAATAACCGTTCAGCCATGAAGTGTAAAAGTGAGAAATACGAGAAACAGCAAACAATGAACCACGATTTGACGCCCCAGTTCTACACAACAGCAGGAAAGTAGACATTCAAAATTATTTAAATACTGACACTTTTAAAATTGAGCTCAATAAAATAAAAATGTACTGTATGAAATAGCGTGAGTGTGTGTGTGTGAAAGCGCTGGTTTTAGTTATGTCGTAGTTATAGAGAATGGGTTATCTTTATGTTATATTCTAGTTTGAAACGGCTTAAGCAAAATGATCATTTTTACGAATACTTAAACATACTAAAATTGCGAAAGTCAAAAAGTATGAGGGAGAGAGGAAATTTGGTGTTTTGTATCAACAATATAACTTGATGATGTTTTCTTTTCTTTTTTGAAATTAATAAAGTAATAGTGATTATAACATTCAATGTGAAGTAATAGTTATTTCAGACAACCATGTGGTTTCCAACACGTCTAACGAGATCCTGGACATGAGGAGTTTAAGTTGGTACTCAACAATATGGCTGCTACTCCAGCCTAAAGTATAAAAAGTTTTACAAAGTGTAATAATAAATTTAAATAAAAAAGACGATTAATTATTAATATAACAGTGGCGCCCTTACAGCTGGACCGTTTGCATAAATTAAATTATGCAAATATGGACCTGTTGAAGAAATGATATGGTTGTTTGGAATGTGTATTTACGTATGTACGTAAATTAAACGTAAGAGGTTAGGTTCAATATGGGTGAGTAGAATATTTTTCAATAAGTATATGTTATGTACAATAAGATTATATGAAGATATATATATATAAAATTTTTTTAAGAAAAATGGCAGACAATCATGAAACTGTCGGCGTCACTGACAGTGTAGATGAAAGCCAGATAAGCATAACTGAATCTCAAATCATGCATGAAGGTGTTCACTCAACACCAGTCATGAACAAAACGGCTGAAGATAATGAGATGATCAAGATGATGAAATTACTTTTTAATGAACAGAAAAACGATATGCAAGAGTTATTAAAAAATCAGAATAAAGAGTTGAAATATGAGATTAAAGAGATTAATGAGAATTTGAACCAGATTGATGACATAATAAAAAACAGTTTGAATAAGTTAGAACAGAAGTTCGAGAAATTAGGTGACAATGTTTTAAGTAAGACAAAATGTAAAAATGACGAAATAGTAGACAAATCTGAGAGTATAGTGGGGGTGAGGAATAATGTAGAAGCAAATGATGAAAATATAATAACAAAGAGTACGGATGAAGTTTTAGAATGCGATAATGAAATGTTAATGAGTGTTTATGAAGTAGAGAGAGAGTGGAAAAATAATGTAGTAATTAAATGGGGACAGAGGGCAAATTTTCCCCTTATTGTTTATAATGATGATGATGATTTAATGTTGTTTTTTCAGGGCAAGAGACCCTTATTGTTAAATGAAGTAATGTTGTATAATGTTGTACCCTCTGTCCGTAATAATTGTGAGAGTGTGATGTGGTGCTATGAAGAAAGAGAGTTATATGTTGAGAATGAAATAGAAATATATAAGTTAGAAAGAAAGTATGATGAATTGAGAAAATTACTAGAAGGGGTGACGATGAATCATGTGAAATACGTACCTGTTGAAAGAGAGACAGAAAATAATTTTGATAATATCTTACCTGACTATAATGATTTACCTGACGTAGTAGTTGAGGAATACAAAAATGAGAAAACGATTTACCTGACATTAACAAATAACACTGATACAGACTGGACAATTCTAACTGATGTTGACATGATGTATAGTGGTACAAGGGATGAAATAGAGTTGATAGATTATTATGATAGTAATGATTATCATAATTTGTGTGTTGATAAAAATGATGAATGTTACAAATACACTAGATATATATATGACGATGGAGGATGAGCTAAAAGATCAGTGTTGGGACATTTTTAAATATTGTAAATTTTTGGTAATGACCTTGCTGATTTGGACATCTGAAGTGAGATACACTTGAACAGTTTTGACGCATATTTTGTAAATAATATTGAATTCATTTGTGTGTATTGTGAAATGTTAGAAAAGTAATGTGTATATGTTTTGGAAAATGTTGTGTTAATAATAATAATATTATTAATATTTTTGCATTATAATTAAATGTTACAATAATTATGAAGACAATAATTACTGATTTGTAGAATGTTGATAATAATTGAGATATGTTATTTTAATAATCAAATGAATATTCAATTTTAGTAATAAATTGAATTAAATAAGTTGAGATGTTTAGATATTGTGATTGAATGTTATGTGTTTGAATTTTATAAGGAATTTAAATTGTGTGATGAGATTTTAATTTAATAATCATGAATAAATAAATAAATGTTAAATGGTTTATTTGGTGGAATTTTGTGGAACATAATGATTAAAAATATATGTTAATAATAAATTTTAAGCAATTTTGAAAAGCTGATTGCAACACGGGATAAATTAATAATGAGGATAAATAAAAAGAGTTAATGAAACATTTTAAATAATAATGTTTATAAATTTTTATATAAATTAGTTAAAAGAGAATTGTTGGTTCAATGTATATTTGTGTATTATGTTATGTAATGTATGGAAATAGTGTGTGTGGCTGGGAGGTTATCCAAGGGGATAACGTATTAAAAATTTGATATATTTTAATTAATAATGATGATTTGCTACTCAATAATTTTGTTTGAATTTAAAAAATAGAGGCACTAAATGCTTCTTATATTGTGTTATTATGTCTTATTGTGTTGATTGCATTAGTATGTTAGGAATAAGTATTATAAAAATATAATAATATGTTTTCAATGTGTTTATAGATTTAAAAATAAAATGAAAAATAGTTGTGATAGGTAAAATTTTCAATGGGTTGTAAAAGATAGAAATGGGTGATAGTAATTAGTTGAATAAAATGTTTGAGTCAATTCAAGTTGAATTTTGTGGGACATATAGATCTGTTCAAATCGAAGTAAAAGTTAAAGAGAATGAGAGATGAAAATAATGCAATGTTGTTTTGAGTTAGTATATGTAATAGAATTTTGAGAAGTATAAGTGGAGACACAGTAGAAATGGAGAATTTATGTAGAGTCTTGAGTGATATATTGTTGTTTATTTGTTGATGTTAATTTGTTGTAATTGTAGTGAGGTTATGAGATTGAGATTTTTTGGGGATGGCAATTTTGTAGTAGTGGTAGTGTATTTGGGGAGTCCGCAACAAGGGTTGGGACGGGATAGGGACCGATTGGCGCCGGAAAGGGTTACCTAGGGGGAGTCCAGGGACCAACATAAGGGAATGAGTTTTGGGAAGGAAACACGTATCCTATGTACAAAGGGTTAGAGAGTATTTTTTTTTATATAAGAGTAGAAGGTGGCGATTGGAGTTAAAATAGTAAGTAGTTAGAGGTAGAGAAGGGTTAGTAAAATTTTGATAGTGGGGTGTCATACTAGTTAAAGATTTTGTAAGGGAGCGTAATGAAATGGAATGAAAGGGGAAGTTTGTGAGTAAATTCCAAGTTGATAAAGTAAATTATAAGGAATAACGTAGAATCACCCAAAGTAATGAAATGGAATAATGATGGCCAGAATTGAAAAAAAAAAAAAAAAAAAAAAAAAAAAAAAAAATAATAATAATTTTTGTAATTTTGAGAAACGCATTAATAAGAGTAAATCAAGTTTAAAAGTAATTTTCTGATTTTATATGCCAACTTAATGTGTGTAACATTTTAAATACCAATTGTTTATTTTAATGTGAATTAGAAGTGTATTATATTTTCTTATGTTATATTGTGTTTGTTAGTTTAAGAGAATTTTATGAAGTTAACTATTTTAAATGCATTTTTAAATTGGGGATGAGAGAAATTTAATATGGTAATGGGAAATGTTTGTGAGTCAGTCGTCTGTTTGCTTAAATTCTGATGGGAATCAGGGCAATGATTTTGAATTTTGGGGTAAAGTTGATAAGGGTAAGTAGATGGAATTTTAAGAGGGGTATATATATATTGTTGGTAAATATGTTATGATATATACATGTTAGCGATAAATGAAAAACAAAACCAGTGCTTCTTAGCGCAAACCAGCACCGCTAGGGGGAAACAGATCAGTTGGGGATATGGTGTTGTATAAGGCCACTATTTAATATTTTGATTTGTTGTTTCAGTGTTTGGTGGTGCTGTGGCGGCGGACCTGAGCTGGCCTGCGCGTCAGAGCAGGGGCGTGGAGTATCTGTCTGACTCTACGGTGTTGGGATCTCGAGAGAGAAGTCCAGTATTGTCATGCAGATGCGGTCACAGTCACCGGACCAAGGGTGAGTTGATTATTCTTTTTTGTAAACCATACAGGGGGTTGTGGCGACATATCCTGGCTGATCCCTTTAGCAAGTATGAATGTGTCAATGAGATTTTTTATGCTTCGGCATAAAATATCTCATTGAGGGGGTATTGTAGCGGGGCATTTTTGGGCATACCTGGGGAAAAACAGAATTTGTATTTTTTCATAAATAATAATTAACTTGTTGAGTGATAGAAAAATGTTATGACCGAGAGGTAAATTTGTTAGGTGGAAGCGATCCCAACAACGGCAACACTGCTTGAGGCGTTGAAAACAAAGTTATTAGACAATATTCATATAAACAGTTTTAATAACCGGCAAACTGTACCAAAGTCAGTTCAAGGACAATGACGAACACGAAAAACGTAAACACGTTATGTAACAAGATCTGTAAACACGTTACACAACCAGACATCAGGCGATGTGTTGCGTCAGCAAATTATATAACGATGTGTGTCACCAGTTTTGTCAACAAGCCAAAAACAGTCCACTGGCGCAAGGATACAAACTGAAAACCAATAAGAATTGAACGAACAACAGCCGCTTCACAAATTAGCGCAAGTAGTTCGTGGTCAGTCTAAATGCAATGCTCGCGCGAGCAACACCTGTTAAGTTTCGGAACATATTTGTGCGGGCCCGCAAAGCAAGAAAAATGTGAAAATTTTAATACATATATTTTGATCTAACAGTATTATTAAAAAACAAGTAGAGACAGTGAGAAAAATTGCGATAAAATAACCGTTCAGCCATGAAGTGTAAAAGTGAGAAATACGAGAAACAGCAAACAATGAACCACGATTTGACGCCCCAGTTCTACACAACAGCAGGAAAGTAGACATTCAAAATTATTTAAATACTGACACTTTTAAAATTGAGCTCAATAAAATAAAAATATACTGTATGAAATAGCGTGAGTGTGTGTGTGTGAAAGCGCTGGTTTTAGTTATGTCGTAGTTATAGAGAATGGGTTATCTTTATGTTATATTCTAGTTTGAAACGGCTTAAGCAAAATGATCATTTTTACGGATACTTAAACATACTAAAATTGCGAAAGTCAAAAAGTATGAGGGAGAGAGGAAATTTGGTGTTTTGTATCAACAATATAACTTGATGATGTTTTCTTTTCTTTTTTGAAATTAATAAAGTAATAGTGATTATAACATTCAATGTGAAGTAATAGTTATTTCAGACAACCATGTGGTTTCCAACACGTCTAACGAGATCCTGGACATGAGGAGTTTAAGTTGGTACTCAACAATATGGCTGCTACTCCAGCCTAAAGTATAAAAAGTTTTACAAAGTGTAATAATAAATTTAAATAAAAAAGACGATTAATTATTAATATAACAGGGTTAAATTAATATTAGTGTTTCCCAGCTTGGTTCATGGCCGTGTTGTGTCTAACGTTCTTCTATAAACTGTCTTCGAATAATTGTGGTCAAGTTTTTTATAATCAAGTTTCGTATGATCAATAAAATGAAGAAATGTCTACAGGTGCGATTTTTCTGTACTCACCAATTTGACTTCGTACTTTAAGCTGGAAGCCTTGTGAAATCTTGTATATGTACTCACTGTTAAACTAATTAGAATTAATATTAGGCATTACCTGTATTAACTTCCGTCTTGTGACTTACCAAATCCTACTTTCTGTGCTTTAAAACAGGTCTAGTTCCTATAATATTTATACGAACATCCTGGCAGGGTCGCCAATGTAAAGGTCCTGACTTCTCTCCTTTTTAAAATACTACACTCATCATAATACTCACCGCTGCCAGAATTTTACTTACCGTCATCGTCCCCGTTAAACTTACCTTATGAAAATGCCCAGGTCGCCACATGTTTTTTAGTTATACATGTAAACTTTGAACACTCTTGCCCTTATAAAAATCCCGCTATCTAACTACCCTTAAATATAAGAAAAATCCCAAAGAACGTTAGGCGAGGTTTTCAGCACAGAATAGGAAATGGTAACTTAATGTAACACATTTTTATATCCCTAAACAAACTTGATTTTATTTTATTAAGTTGCCTACAGCTAAAAAACATGAATTTGTTAAAACGCAAGTTTTATCAACTAATTATTTTATAGGAACCAGTACTTTTAATCATGATTTCTCCCATTGAATATATAGCTTTTACCCCCTTTATAGTATTCTCATTAATTCTTTTATAAATCTAAATTTGTTTAGTTTTTTACTGATATCAGATTGTTACGGAGTCACTTTTATATATATTTGTTACTTAACTGACATGTGTTCCAGTTGTTACCCGATCACTAGTATTTCACTGTCACATTAGCCACATCACACAGAACTGTTCTAACTGCACAAATTAACGTATTCATTAATTGTCTCGATCTCTTTCTTCATTTTACTCTTTTGCACACTTTTTATAAGATTCGGTAGGCCTAGGCTACTGTAATCACTTTGGCCTACCGAAATTTCCGAGGCCACTGTATAAAGTTTTACTTATACATGCACTGCTCCCCACTGGTGTCTGATGATAACTCTGGTGATAGACTGCATACTGTAATTCACAAAAAGCCTGCTGCTGGGGCAGTTACGCAATGCGTCTAGACTGTTGTTTAGACTAACAGTGTATGTTGTACTGGGGCTCCTCACAGGTGAAAGTTAACAATTTATTAATTACTGAATTAAATACTGATTAAAACTGAATTGCTAAAATAAAATTAAACTGGGGTAGCGCACAATTCTGTACCGTTACAACATTCCAACGCTTTATCGCTCTCGTACCTAGTGCCGTCTGGCAAAAAGTTGAATACAGGGTGTTACATAAATTAAGTTTTCGTGACCATAAATGGTGCCCAAACAGATTAGCCCCAAATAATTATTAAATTAAAAAAAAATAGACCCTTCTCTTAATTTGCCCCGTTACACTCATACAGCACTTAAATTTTATTATATACTCTTTGTTTTTGCCAGTATTCTACATTTTTTTTGTCCTTAGTAACAACATACTCTCTTTCATCTTTTCAGTTTTTTATAAGTCTGTTTTGAATGACAGCTGAGAATGATTAAAATCTATTAGCCTGGGGTTAAATTAATATTAGTGTTTCCCAGCTTGGTTCATGGCCGTGTTGTGTCTAACGTTCTTCTATAAACTGTCTTCGAATAATTGTGGTCAAGTTTTTTATAATCAAGTTTCGTATGATCAATAAAATGAAGAAATGTCTACAGGTGCGATTTTTCTGTACTCACCAATTTGACTTCGTACTTTAAGCTGGAAGCCTTGTGAAATCTTGTATATGTACTCACTGTTAAACTAATTAGAATTAATATTAGGCATTACCTGTATTAACTTCCGTCTTGTGACTTATCTGTTTAAATTTCTAAAACGACGCGTTTCGAGGATAAATCCTCATCTTCATGTTTTAATATTATAAAAACATCAAATTCACCTGAACGGGGTCATGAATTATTTAAAACACATAAAACACCACACATAATTTTACATTAATATAGTCTCGGGACAGTCCGATGCACATCGTCTCATTGCCAACGATTAACTGTTGTACTTTATCCTGTATGACCGTTATCATTTCCCATGGACACATCGATATCGATTGCTGTGTTGTACAGTAGATTAGATCGAAACGAAACTTTATCATTAAGTAGTTGGTCCGCTTGTAACTTAGAAGCCTTGTATATCTCATATTCCTCCACAGCGTTCATGTATGCACCTTTTTTGCAATTATCAAGCAGTTTAAAGTTTGTGTGGAAGTCTGAGTACTTATGATTATATAGCATTAAATGTTGAGTGTAACTAGATCTTGTTTTCGAGATATCCCTTTTGGGTAGGTGTTCCTTAAAACGTTCGGCTGATTGTCTGCCCGTTTGTCCTATATAAAATTTGTCGCTGAGGACTCCTTACCACACCCCACCCTTTTTACAAAATTTCACCCCACCTGTTTACTCTCCAATTACATTACTCTCATTATTCTACATACAGTAGAGTCTCGGTTATCCGCCCTTCGATTATCCGCCGTTCCGTGTTATCCGCCGCCCAAGCGGCGTAAAAAAACGTAAACGTAAAAAAATTTTCTTTAACTACTGCAACGAAAATAGTGTGCCAATAGTTTGCGGGCGTGAGTGTACGTGCTCTCTTTGTGATTGCTCCTGACCGTACCGCAGGAATTTGGCCTACTGCCCATCGCCTATTATAGCCTAGCTGTGACTCATGTGTCATTTACCCCACCCCACCCCCAACATCCAACGCTATCGCTCACATGCTCATCGCTTAGTAGACTGCAGTTTCTTGTTGTGTGCTGTAGTGAGCAGTGAGGCTATTTTTATGCGGTGTGTCCGTGAGTGACTAGTGCAGTTTTGGTGAAAGTGTCGTAGTGTAGTCTTGTTAATAGTGTTGCGATTATGGCTACGAAAAGGAAGAAAATTGTTTTATCAATAAAAGACAAGCTTGAGGCATTAAAAAGACTGGATAAAGGGGAAACGCTGCAGAAGGTGGCTGACCACTACGGTGTCGGTCATCGCACAGTTGGAGATTGGAAGAAGAGACGATTAGAATTAGAAAAATGGTGTTCCTCACGAGTTACTGAGACTGCTTTTAAAGATAGAAAAACTATGAAAAATAGTGATTATGAAAAAGTTAGCGAAGCGTTGTACATTTCGTTTACACAGTTCAGGGAAAAAGGGGTGCCTATTTTGGGACCTATCTTAAAAGAAAAGGCGTTGCAGTTTCAAAAAGAATTTAACGAAGGTGATGCAGATTTTACAGCAAGCGTTGGGTGGCTTGATAGATGGAAGAAGCATTATGGAATCCGTCAGTTGAATATTTGCGGCGAGAAACTGTCATCAAACTTTCAAGAAATGGAGCAGTTTAAGAAAAAATTTCAAGACTTTGTTGAAACTGAAAGCTTAACAGGAGATCAAGTATTTAATTGTGATGAAACAGGCCTTAATTTCAAAATGTTACCGAGTAAGAGGGTGAAGAACTGAAGCTGCAGCCCCTGGCTATAAACATAGTAAAGAGAGAGTGATTATTTTAGCATGCAGTAATGCCATAGCAAACCATAAAATGGACCTGGCAATGATTGGAAAGTCCAAAAACCCGAGGGCTTTTAAAACCATTTCAAAACATGCTCTTCCAGTAAAATATTTCAATCAAAAAAGTGCATGGATGACTAGTGAAATTTTTAAGGAATGGTTTTTTAAAGAGTTTGTTCCTTCTACAGAGAAGTTTTTTAAAGACAACAACCTACCCAGAAAAGCAGTTTTACTGCTAGACAATGCCCCAACTCACCCTGATCCAGACAAACTTAGAGATGGGGACATAAAGGCTATGTTTTTGCCACCAAATGTGACTGCCATTTGTCAGCCTATGGACCAGGGTGTTTTGGAAACACTTAAATGAAACTATCGAAGAAAGCTTCTTACAACAGTCATACAAGAAATTGAAGATGGGAAAAACTTGATTAAGAAGTTGAAAAGTATAAATTTGAAGGATGTCGCTTATTGGGTCGCAAGGGCCTGGGCCGACGTCGGGGCACAAACAATTGCGAAGTCGTGGCATAAGCTGTTGGGTGAGGACGAAAATATGACTGAAAGCATGCTGGATGAACTTCATGAAAGTATTTTGCCCTTGGTGCAACGTATCCCTGGATGTGAGGATGCATCGTTGGATGAAATAAGGAATTGGCTTTCAGGAGATGACCAATATGAAATAACTGACGAAGAAATTGTAACACTTGTTAATAGCGATGATGTTGAAGATCAAGACTCTGAAACTGTTGAGCCCCAAAAGATCACACACAAAGAAGGGGTTAAAGCTCTTGAAGCAGCCATTCAGTACGTTGAGCAGCAAGAGGAAGCCAGGGTTGTCGACATAATGATGCTCCAAAGATGTTGAGACTTGGCAGCAAAGAAGCGGGAACCATCAGGGAGGCAGTCGAAGATAACTAATTTTTTCACTCATCATGAACTGAACTCTCGCTTCCAACATTTCTGTTCTGACAGTGTAAGTCAATTTTATTACGTACACATTAGTCTGATTCTATATTTATTTTTAGTAAATTTCTCTTGTTAAAATTTACTGAATTCTTAAACTTGAAGCGTGAAGTACTAAAGTAGGCGTAATTGTTTTCTCTTTTTTTGTAAGTGTATAACTTTAATATTGTTGCTTGTTCTCTAAAATGTTTTACTATAATTTTGTAATATAATTGTATTGTTTTCTCTATTGATTTGTTGTAAAACGTGATGTTTATTAATTACATTTACAAAATTACAACGTAATTTTATGATAAATTTGCGTTTTATTTAACTCTCCCTATTATGCGCCATTCCAGCTTATCCGCCCTTCTGCCAGCCCGTTTATGGCGGATAACTGGGACTCTACTGTATATGCACTATCGCTACTGTGTCCCTACTACTGACCCGTTTCTGTACTATTTTTATTTCCAAAATTCTTATTTTGTCTACCACCCATTTAAAATAACTTTGATTGACTTAAATGCCTTATTGAAATAATTATTATCACCCAAACTCCAACTTTTACAACATTTTACGTTTACTTAACCATTGAAAACTACATTAGAATCATTACCTCAAATTAGTTTCATCATTTAATTTAAACCTTTAAAACTCATTTAAAATTTATTATTTACATTAAACATTTTACTTTATTTTAATTGCATTATAAACTTCATACTTACATTACATCACTCAATTGAATAAACACATGATTACTCTCGTAGACACAAAATTATAAACATTCATTACCACAAAAATCACGTACAACCATATGTACCTTCTGAAACATAACAATCATATAACTCCACAACTAAACACATTTTACATTTATTCATTTACTATTTAGTACCAAGTTTAAATCATATAAAATCGTTTAAATTCATTATCAAAATCTCTTTATACAACATTTTAAATTAATCAATTAATTCATCTCAAATTATTTTAATTCCATCAGTTATTTAAAACACAAGTTATTTTAATTACCTTCTTCCAAAACAATTACAATTCATTTATTACAAACCTTCATTACTTATTTAGTCTGCTAAACCATTATTATTATTAAAAACAATTTCTACTACATACACACATTGTTTACATAAAATACCTTTTACAACACAAACACAATTAATTTCACTACAAATGTATTTACAATTTTTTGTCATTATTTTTCTGTTTACCACACCTCATTTCATAAGTTAGCAAGGTCATCACCATAAACTAAAATAATTAAAATGTCCATTCACTTATTATTTATTTAACCCCCATCATCATACAATAGTCTTATTTTTATATAACAATTAGCATATTTAATTACACTCCTTACGTTATAATTATTATTGTAACGACCATTATCATTAATTACATCAACATAGTGTTTGACACCATTATTGCCTATTAATTCATAAAACCCGTCTACCTTGGTAATATTGGTCCTGTCTCCGTCAGTATTTTTTGTCAACATAAGGTAAGTTATTTTATCATCAACTACTGTTGCTACACCAATTTCAACACAAGGTAAGTACTCACTATAATTATCAATTCTCTCTCTATTCACTTTCTCCCTTAATTCTGTATAACTCCTCCCAACCTCAAACAACTTTATCTACCTATCTACACACAACTCTCTCTCTAAATATCTCACCATAACGCCATATCACAATTTCTTTACCATCCCATACAGAGGGTACTACTATATTAAAACACCTCCTGGTTCCTCCAGGAACAACACAAAAGTTCAAAGGACAATTATTGGTAGAACACTTATCTACCCAATACATTCGTGAAGACCTTTCTTCACCCACCACAACACCATGGGAAAATTTTACCCTCTGCAACCCCTCTACCTGTAAACTCTCTTCATACTCTCTCTCTAATTGATAAACACTTGTTTCTACCCCTTTACAACCCTCTACTCCCATTATTCTCTTACTCTCACTAACTATCTCTCTACCTATCTCTACATCATCACTATCTATTCTCATTATATCACTTTTAAATAGCTCGTTTTCCACTATCTTATCACTATTACTTATTAGTTAATTATTAGAATTATCGTTATTACTCACTTTGTCTACCGCCACCTGTTTTGCATTTAAACTAACACCATTACTATTAACACTTATATCTCCATTATTTTCATTTATTTTGCTCTTACCTATATCTATTCTCCACTCTCCCATTTTCTCAATATTTCGTTCTAATTCATTAAAATTACTGGCAAATATCTCATTGGTTTTTTCACAACGCTGATTGATTTCATTAATATGGTTTTTCAACTCACTGAAATTATTTTCACATTTGATTTTTTATTCATGTATTTCACTTTTCAACTCATCAAATTTGTTATTCTGTACTTCGAAACTACTCTTTATTTCTTTAATTTCATTATTTTGAACGTCAAATTTTACGTTAATATTACTACTCATTTTATTGATATCACTACTCAGGTTATCAGATATTGTTTTCATGAAATTATATATATCGTCCATTGACACTTCTTTTACTTTACTTATTATAGGGGTAGATTCTGCTTTTGCTTCACTAATTATTACAGATTCCTCTATCAGGCTTGGAGTGGTCTCCATTCCTGAATCATTTATATCATCTGATTCATTTACCATGCTTTCTTTTACTGTATTTGGGTCTAGATTCATTTCTACCTCCCCTGTAACAGTTACATCAATCATACTGACTTTATTTTTATTATTATCCATTCTTATCTTATTTATGAGATTTTCCTCTACATAAAATCAATCTTAAATGTATTCAGTATTTTTTAATATAGTATAGTATAAGTATTACTTAACTATAACTTAACATCATTTATATGTAATTAGTACGCATTACCACTTAACCTCCAAATCACGCTTACATTCACTAGTAGGTGTGGTTTATATATTATTTTTTATAAACAGTCTCTGTTCGAAGCGCCATTTGTGATCTTATATTTTTTCTACCACATTTAAATTGTATTAATAAAATAAACTTACCTTGAATTAGCCCAGGATTCGGCACACAAACTGTGAATTACAAGCGTGACTTAGGGTTACATCATTAATGTACTCAACTCTCATTTGTATTGTTAATTTAACTCACTTTTATTTAACATTTCTTTGTATTCTCTCTTTTAAATTTCTTACTTTCCATCTTTATTTTTTTTTTTTGAACAATGACTGATGCTTATGTAACATTGAAAATTTAATATAGCTTTCCTACTATAGTTAGATCAAATATTTCTTTTTTATATATATGTAAGACAACCCAGTACCCGCTCACGCTCTCATTCTCACATATCTTACCCCTTTAAAAACGAGAGTCTCTTTCCCCATTATAACTTTTAGTTTCGTTAATTTTAATTGAAATTGAATGTTTACTTTCCTGTCATCGCCTCAGGCCCGTGTTGGAATCACTACTGGTTTTGTTCACTTGGTTGTTCCGAAATACTCTTTCACTAGTTAAATTTTTTCTCACTGTTCGTAGTCTGATGAAGCACTGATATTTGAATACTGTGTTACATTTTACTTGAAGTTTAATCACACTAAATTAGAATGTTCGGCTCGCGAGCCTGTATACAGAATCTCGCCGCAGCTGCCGCTACGTACAACAAACACTGTTCTTTATTCACATTCTCATATGCGGGCGAGATGGAAACTGTGCCCAGCCGGCGACGCACGCCACTGCTCGCGTCCGTTACCTTCAGATGTTATTTGCCGTCTGCCTTTGTTCTAACGCACACTGGGCGAGAAAGAATGTATTCATACGTGACCAAACGCCTGAGAACATTGGCTGAGGGAGTGCGGACATGAGGGTGAATACGCGCCCTCGCTGACAATTTTACATTCCAATGCCAAGCCGTACCTCCCAGCGACAGCCTCGACGCTATAATCGATTCACCATATATTCTTTATCACAATTCCCAATGCGTACCTTGTACTGACAATTACCAAATAGTATAAAGATTGGTTTAAAATAATTAAAATTTGTTTTACCCCTTTTGCCCCGTTACATCTATTACTATTACGCTGTTCTTATTCAAATGAAATGAAACTAAACGCTTCACTTTTGATGAATACTGATGTTTTTTGAAAAGTACTCACAGAATAACCTCCACAGCGTCTCAGAGAAAACTAAGCTATGTTTATCTGTTGACGCATGTGCATTACATAACCTGCGCTGTTAGCACAAAAACGGTTGATTCATGTCTAGTGAATTTTACTGTATGGTTCTCCATACCGATATTTTACTTCCATGTTCCATAAGGAAATGGAAGTATGGTGATGGAAAAAAAATCGTGCTCGAGATAATTGCAGATTCTGATTGTACTACCCTCAAAACATGAAAAAAAATCATTTTGTGTGTGTGTGTGTGTGTGTTTAGATTTTTTTCTATGGCAAACGATGAGAGCCGCAAATTCAAACAGAATCAAATAATTTTTTGCATGCAGCCCTGAAGATTAGATTACTAAAGATCTATTGTTTTTGGTGAAGATCAGTTAAGGGAAAGTGGTAGTTTACCTGCAACGTTTTATGTTTTAAAAAGGGTATGTTTTTTCTATGACGACCGATAACTGCCGTAAATTCAAACAGAATCAAATAATTTTTTTTATACCTCTCTGAATTATAGAGAACTCAAGGTCTGTTGATTTTGGTGAAGATCGGTTAAGAGAAAAGGGTAGTTTACCTTTAATGTTTTATGTTTTAACAAGGGTAATTTTTCTTATGACGAACGATAACTGCCGCACATTCAAATAGAATCGAATAATTTTTTGCATACAGCCCTGAATTGTAGAGTACTCAAGACCTTTTGTTTTTGGTGAAGATCGGTTAAGGGAAAGGGGTAGTTTACCTGCATTATTTTGTTTTAACAAGGGTAATTTTTCTTATGACGAATGATAACTGCTGCACATTTAAACAGAATCAAATATTTTTTTGCATTCGTTCCTGAATTGTTAAGTACTCAAGGTCTGTTCGTTTTGGTGAAGATCGGTTAAGGGAAAGGGGTAGTTTACCTGCATTATTTTGTTTTAACAACGGTAATTTTTTCTATGACGAACGATAACTGCCGCACATTCAAGCAGAATCAAATATTTTTTTTGTGTACGTTCCTGAATTGTAGAAAACTCAAGGCCTATTGATTTTGGTGAAGATCGGTTATGGGGAAAGTGTAACTATAATTATTACTTTGCACTTTAATTATTTTATTTACTTTACTTCTTGTTTACAAAACTCAGCTTTGTCAATCGACTCGGCCGCCATCTTATATTACTGCCAACCATTAAAAAAAATTGTTACTTACCAGGGTTCGGTTAGACGAACGGGAGAACAGAATGGGTTATTCAAATAAAACAGATTGATTACTTGCATATACTTTTTGATGTTTTTATTATGCGTTCAACTTTTAGTTCATTTTAATTGTAAAAGACAATTCAAATTCATTTGACTCTCATCATGAGCAAATTTACCCCTTCTCTATCTCTTCTTTTGGATACAATATCTTGTTACGGTCTATCTCCTTTCCCCCCCTTATATTAAACTTTTTACTTACCTTTTCTTTCACTCGCCCTGACTTACGAAAAAAAACAGAAGATTCCCAAACTTACAGGTCACCACCAATATTTTAAAAAAGGACAAATATGGAAACCTTAATACATTTTCCCACTATTTACTTTAAATTACTTACCAGGTCCGTTTAGGCGAGATTTTCTATACAGGACAGGTTATGTTAAACAGGCGTAATAACTACTCTAACACATACTTTATATTAAGCTAAATCTGAATTTATTTTAAGTCAACTCTGAATTTACGAATTAGAGAAATAAACATTTCTTACTGGACTAGCCTATGACAAATTATTTGTATTTTTAATGAACCATTACGTAATTCATATCTGTTCCCTTAGAGGTCTCTATCGTTTAGAAAAACGTCTATAAATGCAAATGTTAATATAGTTAAAAGTTCTGAATTGATAATATGGTACTCATCCTGGCAGGGTCGCCATTTGTTACTGTCTATCTCCTTTCCCCCCTTATATTAAACTTTTTACTTACCTTTTCTTTCACTCGCCCTGACTTACGAAAAAAAAAACAGAAGATTCCCAAACTTACAGGTCGCCACCAATATTTTTAAAAAGGACAAATATGGAAACCTTAATACATTTTCCCACTATTTACTTTAAATTACTTACCAGGTCCGTTTAGGCGAGATTTTCCATACAGGACAGGTTATGTTAAACAGGCGTAATGACTTACTCTAACACATGGTTATATATTAAACAAAATCTAAATTTATTTTAAGACAAAAACTGAATTTACGCATTAATAAAATAAACATTTCTAACATATGACAAATTATTATGAACCAGTACGTAATTTAGAATTATATCTGTTCCCTTAGAGATCTCATTAATAAAATGTTTTAATTTGGACTTATTGAATTGTATTTTAGAATGGTTCTGGTTTTTGTTAATAAAAATGTTCAGTACATATTACCCATCCGCTGCGGGTTCCTGTAGTTAGTCGTACACTCGTATCGTTCTACCGCACTCACGTAATTGTTTGTATTGAATTTAGTATGTCTTTTTAATGTTCACTCATTACTTTGGTTGATACGTTATGTACATTGTAATATACATTATTATAGTCGTCTGACTTTCTTTCGCACGTGCACTGTCTATTACCACTGCTATTAAACGGTATTTTAATATTGCTACAATATTCACACTTTACGGGATAGGCCGATTATAATGATTTCGGCCTATCTTGCACCCGAGGCCACCGTTTTACTTAACAAGCTACACTGTATGCTGCTGCTGACTGTCTGATGTTCATCTGCATACTGTGATTCACAAAGCCTGCTGCTGGCAAAGTGTTACGTAATGCGTCTAGACAATTGTTTAGGCTAACAGTGTGTATTGCTGGTTAAATTGGGGCACCTCACAGGTGAAAGCTAACCATTGAAAATTAAAACTGAATTGATATAAAATAAAATTGAAACTGGCGTAGCACACAATTCTGTACCGTTACAATACCCCCCCCCCCAATAAGAGATTGGATGCCAAAGCATACAAACTCTTATTGCCTAAAACCTAAGAGGATCAGTGAGGATATGGCGCCACAACCCCCCTGAACTCTTTACTAAAATCAAACGGCCTTCCATCACTCCATATCCACAACTGATTTGTATCCTCTTAGTAATACTGGTTCATCCTCAAAGTACTGGTTCTTTTATTTGCAAAGTACTGGCTTGGTCTAAAATTGATAATATAAACTTTACTATCTACTTACAGTTTAATCATATAAATTTCATACAAATGGAATAATGTTCACAATATTATTACTCCTCCAACGTAATATTGATTATACAAAATACCAACCAAAACAAATTTTTTTCCAACCCCCTAATAGTCCCTTAATCCCTGATACCCGTTACACTGTACTGTGTGCAGCACTAGACTTCTTGGCCCTCGCAGACCTCAATCTAGCCGTAATCACATCTCCCCCGTGACCTGTAACCGCCTAATCCACACTCACTATTTACCCCCCCTGGACTGTAGCGCCCAGTTGCTTCCACAAGGACTGATGCGGAAGGGGTGGACATTTTTTCTTTTATTCCACCCCCATCCTTGCTTCGGCGTTACAATAAAAATTCAGTATTGCACTTACTATTATTGATTGATATGCCCCTAATGGACTACCACCCCTATCTGGGTGAAAATAGCCCTCTTCCAAAATTTGGTAGGTTCCCCAAAAAATAACCCCCCTACTAAGTCTAACAAACCACCGGGTTAACAAAATAAAACAAACCACAAGCCGATTATATCAAGTAAAATTTATGATTTGTCACAATTAACTACGTTCACGGTCATGATACTGTGAGGTCATGGCCGCACTTAGGTGGGGAATCTACAGTTAAACATAAAACATGGATTGACATTGCTAAAGGTTTCATGAACAGTAATATACACATCTTAGTTTCCCAAACATTATCTTAGCCCAAACATTTTTAATTGTATTCATACAAAATTTCCTTCAGTTTTCAATTAATCATTATTTTTCATCAATTATTATTTAATCTACAATTACATTTGAAATTTGAGTCAAAATAACTTTAAACTTGTTATTAAAATCATCTCTTCAATTAATTTAATTACCAAATTAATTTGATTTTATTTAATTAACAGTCTCAAAATTAATTACATTTTTCAAAATGATCCGACATACAAATATTACCTACATTATTCAAAAAATTTACCTTCATTTCTTCACATCTGGCATTTCTTTTTACATCATAATAGGATTTACTACTGGCAATGATTAGCATAATACAACCTTTTTTGTTATTGTCAACTCAGCATGACTGTAGGCATTAGTCACAACAGACCACATACCTGTTTACATAAACAGTTGTGTGCCAGACTTGTTTTCATAAACACTGTTATAAACACTCATTCAGTCTAAACATTCTGCTTACCACTACTAACACATATACTTCCTACGAGTTTTTGGTTTCTATAAATCTTTTAGTTAACATATTTATCAATTTCTATTAATTACAATTCAAACCAAATATAATTTTAATTCACCTTTTTAAATTACTTTAATAACCTCCAACCAGAACAGTTTAACTTTAATTACAGTATTTGAAACACTTTTAATGCAAACACAATTCAAAATTAAATTCATTATTACCTCTTATTATTATTGTTATTTGGCAAAATAAAGTATTATTATTATTATTGGTTTATATAGAACATCTTACAGTACACACACAATTAATTTCACTATAATGTATTTACAAATCTTCATCATTAATTGTTCAATTTTACCACACTTCATTTTACTAAATCAGCAAGGTCATTACCATATACTAAAGTATTTAAAATGTCCATTCATTGAGTTTATATTCAACCTCCATCATCAAAAATTAGTCTTTTCTGCACGTAACATTTTTCAATTGTATTGATACGCAACATATGGCTATCTTGTGTGTTATAGCCATAAAATTTTATTTTTTCCATTGTACCAAAATAATACCTAGGGTTAACCCCTATTATTACCTCATCAGAAATCAAGTTGACATTAGTATTTTTTATAAAGTCTCTGTCAGTGTTTGTTATTACCATTACATCATTATTACAGTATTCTACTACTACCGGTACATTAACTCTCCCCACAGGTAAATGTTTATCATCCCTATACTCATTGTTTACTATTACACAAGGTAAAGCTACATTGTTTATCATAATATTGATATTCAAAATGTCTATCAACTCTTTATAACTTCTGTTTAACTTGAAACACTCTAACTCTTTCTCTCTCTCATAATTATTTTTATCACAATACTTCTCACAACATTTCACATTCTCATTCCATACAGAGGGCAACACAACATTGTTACAACACATCCTGGCCTTACCAGATGCACAAAAAATCAAGGGACAATTATTTTTAGACCATACGACTCACAAATCCACTCGTGAAGCATTTTCTTCACCCACAACCACACCACGGGAAAATTTTACCCTCTGTATACTCTCTTCATACTCTCTCTCTCTCTAACTGATTAACATTTGTTTCTCCCCATTTACAACCCATTACTCTCTCACTCTCACTCACTATTTCTATGTCATCCCTATCTGATATCACATTTTCAATTACATTACCACTTTCAACGTCACTTGTTAACACATCATTATCATCGGTATTACTCACCTTATTATTAATTTCTCCACTATCTGTTATCATATTACCACTATTGCTTGCAAAACTTTTTAAATTATCATTTACTGTAATTACTTGTTCAAGAATAACATTACATCGCTCATCTATGTCAATTATACGTTTCTCGATATTAAACTTTTGTAATTTCATTTTATTAATCATGTCATCTAATTTTGCGTTCTGTTCATCTAACATTGTTTCTTGTTTATCAAAACGTTTATGCATCTTATCAAATTGACTTTGCGCATAATTCATTAGATCGGCCCATATTGGACCTACCCCGTTTTCCCGTATCTTGGCCATACTTAAGAAATACTATATAATACAGTTTTATCAAAACTACAATAATTATTCACACATACGCCATTACCACAACCTGTCTCGTACTTCCAATCAGGCCTAAACCCATATCACAAGATTCCATATGAGTCATCCTGGCAGGGTCGTCGCTGTTACGGTCTATCTCCTTTCCCCCCCCTTATATTAAACTTTTTACTTACCTTTTCTTTCACTCGCCCTGACTTACGAAAAAAAAAAACAGAAGATTCCAAAACTTACAGGTCGCCACCAATATTTTTAAAAAGGACAAATATGGAAACCTTAATACATTTTCCCACTATTTACTTTAAATTACTTACCAGGTCCGTTTAGGTGAGATTTTCCATACAGGACAGGTTATGTTAAACAGGCGTAATGACTTACTCTAACACATGGTTATATATTAAACAAAATCTAAATTTATTTTAAGACAAAAACTGAATTTACGCATTAATAAAATAAACATTTCTAACGTATGACAAATTATTATGAACCAGTACGTAATTTATAATTATATCTGTTCCCTTAGAGATCTCATTAATAAAATGTTTTAATTTGGACTTATTGAATTGTATTTTAGAATGGTTCTGGTTTTTGTTAATAAAAATGTTCAGTACATATTACCCATCCCGGGTTCCTGTAGTTAGTCGTACACTCGTATCGTTCTACCGCACTCACGTAACTGTTTGTATTGAATTTAGTGTCTTTTTAATGTTCACTCATTACTTTGGTTGATACGTTATGTACATTGTAATATACATTATTATAGTCGTCTGACTTTCTTTCGCACGTGCACTGTCTATTACCACTGCTATTAAACGGTATTTTAATATTGCTACAATATTCACACTTTACGGGATAGGCCGATTATAATGATTTCGGCCTATCTTGCACCCGAGGCCACCGTTTTACTTAACAAGCTACACTGTATGCTGCTGCTGACTGTCTGATGTTCATCTGCATACTGTGATTCACAAAGCCTGCTGCTGGCAAAGTGTTACGTAATGCGTCTAGACAATTGTTTAGGCTAACAGTGTGTATTGCTGGTTAAATTGGGGCACCTCACAGGTGAAAGCTAACCATTGAAAATTAAAACTGAATTGATATAAAATAAAATTGAAACTGGCGTAGCACACAATTCTGTACCGTTACAATCTTAGCGAGAAAACAACAACAATGATTATATGTATATATACTGAAAACTAGGAAATTCTTATATAAATTTAAGAATAGAAAGAAACTTTAACACATATTTAAGTCTACTTTTTACGCAAACCAGCGCTCCTTATTTTATCATTTTATTCACACGCACACTCATACCTATTTTTTGACTGCCCCCACCCCTTTGGGCCCATTATTTCCCTTTTAATTTTTTAATACTTTAAATTTTGACACCTCTTGGTTATTCTCCCCGTTAGTTACTTATCTGTTTATTTTTGGTTGATCTGTAACAGTCCAGTCTTTCCGTAATTTTACTTCACTCGTGTATTTGATTTTGCTTTCACTCTTTGCACCAAAACTGTTATTTCATTTTTTATATTGATTAGCAAATGATTACTTTCACATTTTTAACACCTTTTGGTGTTGGGCGCTCCCGTAAATTCGTTCCGGAACTTTTACGGCTGTACAGCATGAAAGTATATTGTAGAGGTGTATTACAACTACGTTGATTTCTGAGATGGTGTGGGGTCACGTGGTCACATTGCATTGTTTTAATCGTGTTATGTAGTCAGATTTGATAGCATTGTTAAATTAGCTCGAAATTCCAAAGTGACGTAAACATAGGTTTGGCCCTGACGTCATATGGCGCTTTGTCTAACAGGCATAGTTCACAGGTAATGTAGTTAAAAATAGCTGTCTCCTGCGCTCGGCTGACGACCTTGACATTAATACGTTCACTACGTTTATAATCCCAAATCCAATTTACAATTATTATTTGTTTATATTCCCCAAAATATCCCTAGGTGGGTCTAACTATACCGTTACAATACCCCCTCAATGAGAGGTTTTATGGCGAAGCATAAAAACTCTCAGTGACACTCATATACTTCCTAAAGGAATCAGTCAGGATATGTCGCCACAACCCCCTTATGTTTTATTAAAAATCATGGGTAACTTACCTGTTGAGCAGATAGGCATGACCTCTGACCTCAAAATATTGTAACGAAATAATAGCAGTCGTCCTCTTCTTTGTTCAAGCCTCACGATGTATTCGTCAATCTGTAACGAATAGCTCGGATCGTACCTGCAAAATGTGTACAATTTGTATGTGTTTTGTATGATTAGTGCGTTCGCCTCGTACTGGGTCGTTACAGTAATGTTGTGGCTAGCGATGTTCGTAGCGTAGATATAATCACCTGTATACTACGGCAGTAACCTTACCTGTTATTTATAGGGGTGTGATAATCCCGGGTGGCGCCAAGTTGTTTTACAAAACAACTAAAATTATGGTTAAACAAGTTATCAGCGTTGCGGGATGGTGCATTCAAATAGTTCCCGCTCACACGGCCGTCCCAATCGTCGCTTCTGCTGTGTGACTGACAACCTGTTTGCTGCTACGATTTATTCTTAAACACAAGTAATTGATATATAGCACTCCCTATGAAATGATAATGACGGTTACTCCCTGTAATAAATATTTTTTAATGGGTGATAACTGAAAACATTCACATTTACAATAATACAATTATAAATTCGCACCGACTGATTACATGAGATCTTGCCTTCAGGTTTGGCAAAGTGATTTAGGAACCATTTAACCTTGCGTTGCTGCTTACGTTAAGCGTATTACAGTTATTTTTGGTTTCCCAAATCGTGGATCCTTTTGGCTATGAGTTAAAGAACTCCATTGGTTACAATAAAAATATATATTACCTTAATCTAAGTGTACATAAAGAATAATGTGTGCTGTTACAATCTGTTGTGTTGTGTCGTAAAGGTGTTTTGTAAGTTCGTGTTTAATTCATAGGTTATTCAATGTTAACAAGTTTCTATTAAGTTTTAATTTGCTCAAATATTCTATGAAAGAGAAATATTGTTTCTATAGTGCGGTAAATTTACCTTTTAAAAATATTTAAAGTGATTAGGGTTGGTGGAAAATGAATAATTGGATGGTACTTAACACCTCAACGTGTCTTGGTGCCTTCGTTGTTTAATCGGGTAGGATGTGGCTGCATACATTCAGTTTTCATGGATTTTGGGCTTCAAAACATTGAGCGTCTGTTTCGTCATGGGTCTTGACATTCTTTTCAAGGATATTTTCTATTTAATTGGCCTTGGGTCTTAAATTATCTGCTACAACGGTCATCTGCTTCTCAGGCGATCATGTTCAGCAACTTTTCGTAACTATTTGCAGGATTTACACTGAAAAAACGCTCTTCCAAATATTTGCATCTGCATTGGCTTAATGACGCTTCGCTTCGCCGCCGTTTCCATAGCAACGGTATGATTCTGATTGGTTGATTTTGAGATGATGTATTGTTATCAAAATTCGAATTCTTCGTATATCTTCTGATTACTGTTATTCCTCCATCTTCCTTCCTGGTTATTAAATACTGTCACTATAGTATTTATTCTCGTTCATAGATTATTTTGATACCCCACAAGCTTGGGTAATTTCAGATTTTAAGTTTTTACAATTATGTTAATGCTTGTTAATTACATTTCTTTTTGTATAATAATGCCTATTACAATATTTTGAGTTATAAATGATTTACAATTTATTCTTGGTGATTCCTTCACCTCAGATTTTCTAAATTCTTATTCAATTTGTTATAATTTTTGGTTGTTTGGTTCTGACAGTTATGTTTTTTCTAGGCCTGAGTAGCCATTATAGTATTTTACTTATTTCATTCAAATCACATTTTGTTTCAGCCTATTGGGCTTTACTTTGTTATTTTTATTGGTTGTGTTGTATTTTGAGTCTGTTGGTGTGTTGTTTACTTGTCAATATTGCTTTCTCTATTTTAATCTTTAAAACATAACATTAGGCTTATGGACTGCAAATTTCATTCAGCCATATCCTATTCATAACATTAACATGAACAATTTTTTATAAGTTATTAGAGTTATTATTTTGATCAAGAAATATCATCACTTCCTTCTAACTTATCCTTATTTGCTATTTTTTTGTTTACAACACGTATTATTTTTGTTGTGATAAACAACATCACTTTTTATTAAATTGATAACAGTCCCTTATAACTTAGGTGTCTTTGTTAGTTTTTGATTTCTTAATCTTTAAATAATTTTTACTTTCTCTCCATGTTAACACCTTCAATTTATTCTTTTCTGGAATCCTCCCTTTTTACTTACTACCGGCTATAATTAACCTTAACTCTATTGAACATCTTTTCTTAAATAATAAAGTCATCATCACTTCTAGTGTTTACCATACCTTATTCTATAATTCACACTTAATACTATTTTTCATCAGCTATTTATTCACCGTTAATTTCCCACTTTTATCTTACCTTCACTTTTAAATTTTTATTGTTAATTATAATTTAACTAGTGTAACACTTCACTTTGGGGTTTTTACACCTACACCATTGCACTGTATCACTGTCTATACTATTTGTTTTCTGGTGGGTGATCCCTATACTTATTTCTCTTTCATATCCTTAATACTAATGACAATTAATACTTAATAATTAATACTTAATAACTAATAACAATTTTATCTGTGGTTTAGGTTGCCTTTTTATCACCTTAATCCTTAGTAATGTTTCTTCACTAGGTCATTTTGTCTATTAATGGGTAGTAACCGTTACCTTTCCTTTCTCCGGATAACCATTGTTTTGGTTTCAATATTCTTGAGTGCTTTATTACTTGTTTTGTGAACCATTATTGGTTTTCACTTCTGCTTGTCTCCCTCCTTCTTCATTTTCATTATTTGATTAATACATTGGGTTTTTCCATCCTTTTCCTTGGGTATTTTGGGGTCATTTAAACCCATGAACTTGTTTCCTTTTGGTTTGGGTTTATTACTTCCTTATTCTCGTTGGTTATTTGTGTGGTTCCCTTCTTCATTTGTTTCTTGTTGTTGGGTCAATCACTTGGGTTAGGTCAAAGTCGTCGTTTGTCGAGTCATATTCCTTATATTTTAATTAAATCAATCAGTTTATTTGATAAGAAGTATTTTTACATTTATAAATATATATTTTTTATCCCTGGTACTGGGTTGGCTATTTGTGTCGTAACAATATGTATAAATGGATAGCAGAGTAATAGAGCCACACGTGCCCTCTGACTAGTACCAGTTTATATGAATGGAAGAGAAGAAAATTTTAGGGAGATAAAACTTTCAAGGGATACAACACTCATTATAAAAGAATAGAAGAGGAGAATAATATCATATCCAGAATCATGAACCATGGAATCAATAAAGATAAACTAAAATATGATGATTGATCCACTATAATAACAACTTTATCTAATCAACTATGTAAACAAGAAGAAAAGGTTAATTGATGATTTCAAAAAAACCATCTTTATTTTTAGAAATAATCAATTTTAGCAGCGATGCATTATATAACATGACATAAGATAGCACCAAAAATTACTAATAATTAACGAAAGAAAAGCTGAAAGTAGAAGGAAAAATAAAAACTTATAACCTGAAGATTGATAGCCCAACATTAATAACTAAGTAATGACTAAGACACTGACGGACTAAACCCAATAGATTGGATAAGGTGAGAGAACAAGAAAACATGACACAACCCAAAACATGACTACAATCAATATAGCCTAAAATGTAACTAAAACAAAATGTAAAATAAATGTACAAAATCAGATAGGGGATAATTGAGATGTAAACTATATAAAAATCAATGTAAACTAGATATATTATGTGATTTAAAAGAAAAGAAAAGAAAGATAAATGTATAAACCCAAGATAGGAAGATGGGAATAAAAATACCCTATTAAATTAAGTAATAAGTTACCCAAAAGCAAGTAGAATAAAATCAAGCTTAGCAATTGTAATAATGAATACAAAGGTGACGAATAAAAAGTAATAATAAAGAAACTGTTAATGACAGATACCAACCCAGTGATAATTAATTAAATAAACAAATAAACACTATGTGAAATGAAAGGTGAAGTGTAGAACAGAATAAGTAGAAACTAATGACCACGAACTATGTAACTAACATAGCATAAAAGGTGATAATTATATTAAATAAATAAACACTATGTGAAATGAAAAGTGAAGTGTAAGTGACTCTATGGTAAGATACTATTCACAACAAATTATTAACAATATGTCAAACCATGTTAGAGCAGAATGTTAGTTGATAAGTAGTAAATAAGACTTGTTGTATTATTAATGTAAGTAACATTAAGCATTAGTAAATAATAAATTCTTAGAAATAAGATAAAAAGTAATATTAGTTAAGGAGTGTGTATGGGAGTAATAGTAGTTAGAATAATGTTAAAAAAGTGTTATAAGAGTTTTGTTGGTAAATGAACCAAATAGTATTAGTAAATTTAAATGACAAGCAATATTAAGGTCAGAAAACAATGATAGTTAGAAGCTTAGTTTCAGGAATGGACCTATGAAGAAAAATAAGTTAATTATATGAAATATTTGATGTTTAAAAGCACAAATGTTTTAATTAAGTTAGTTTGTTTCCTTGGTAAATGTTCAATAACCAAGTAAATAGAATTAATAAATATAAAAGATTGTAAAGAATATTGAATAGAAATATTATGAAACCTAGGCATTAGGCCTAGCATGGATGAAATGAATTTAGTAAGTTTCAAGATAAAGCAATAGCAAAAAGTCAATTAAAGTATATAATCTGTTTAGGTATTTAAGTAAAAATATAAGGTACTAAAATGGATACATAATGTTTAGTTTAAAGATAATTACATAAAGAAATATCAATTGGAAAAATAAGAAATATGTTAAAATTAACCAAATGTAACTATAAGTGATATCAAAATAATATTTGAGAAAAAAGCAAAACAATGGTGTTAGTGTAATTAATATTACAATTAGCATAAGAAAGTAATAATAATTTAAAGGATTTTTATAAATTTTGAACATGAAAAAACGTTAGAATATAACAATGTTATAAGGTATTAGCCAATGAGAATTAGAGTATCTTGAAGAGTTGCCATGACAACAAAAGCTTGTTACATGAATAACCATTGAAAACTGATTATTCCATTATTGACCAGCATAGAGGGTGGATGTATGTAGCCCATGAAGACGAATAAGTATTAAAATCAATAAATTTTACTAAATTGTGATTAAGAAGAGACAAGAAGCAATACTAAATTAACTACTGATGAGATATCCAATAAATCAACCAATTATATTATAAATATTATATAAAAAACTTGGAAGAAGCGAACCAAATTCATAAATGACCAACTACTGAAGGAAGAACAGAAGAAACCTAACTAAACCTGTGGATACATCTGAACCTGCAAGACTGATGGAAGCTGAACACCGAAATTAGATTATTTGAACCTGGATCTCAATAAACCATACAAGAAGGGACCATTAGAAGTATTCCAGAAGAAGAGGATCGCCCAAGAGAAGCAGCATTAAGGATGTGTTGAGTATAATTTAAATGCTTCACCAAATTTAAAACTTTAAATAATCAACAGTAACTGAACAGTTTTATTTTTCACTTCACCAGCCACTTAACTAACTTTTAGAACTGAACTTTATTGAATAATCACCTTTGATAAAACAAAAAGATCACTGAATTTTGATTTTATATTAATATGTTTTATATAAAATAGGTTAATTACCTTCTGTCACGTTTTCTCTGAATCCTAGTTATGGGATTACTCGAGTTTTGACACCAATGGTGTCATCATCAGATCCAATATGATTAAGGTTAAAACTTCATTTATCGATGTATATTCATCTCGTCAAATAATAAAAAAAACAACATTGCACAAAAATAATAAATAATTAACACATATTAAAACGAATAACAACGAATGAAAAATGACATGCGGCCGTCACGAACCTGTACAGAAACGCTCCCACGGTTCGTGACGGCCACATGTTATTTTTCATTCGTTATTTCGTTTTAATATGTGTTAATAATTTATTATTTTTGTGCAATGTATGTGTTTTTTTTATTATTTGATGAGATGAATATACATCGATAAATAAAGTTTTAACCTTAATCATATTGGATCTGATGATGACAGCATTGGTGTCGAAACTTGAGTAATCCCGTAATTAGGATTCAGAGAAACGCGACAGAATGTAATTAACCTATTTTATAGTCTCAACCGTTTCTGGAGGCAAATAAAATGTTTTAATATGTTTTAAAAAACGTAAACTTGCTAAGTAAACATTAACCTAGCAGTAACCTAATTCTCATTTGCGGTAACTTACTTTCCATATTTAAAGATATCACATATTGTGTATTAGTCATAAGGTATATTATGAAATTTTGTGCATTTATTAGTCTGTAAACCAACATTCTGTAGTCCAAAGAACTTTTCCCTGAGATATTAATATTATTAACAAACGCAGAACAATCCGCCATTGTCGAGTCTACACTTCGAACTGAGCAGACCGCCAACTACGTAACAAGTAAACGCCGGCGCTATGGTAAATGTTATGTCTTATTTCAGAATTGTAATTGACCAAATTATATAAAGTGTTAATAAATCCTCGTACCTATCAACAACTGTATGTTTGATTTATTCAAGGAGTAATATAAAGGGTCGGGGTAAATAAAAAGATAAAAATACATTAGTTGACGAATTCGACTTTGCCAAACAGTGTGAACCAATCAGACGGCGGGGCGGAGAATTCAAACTGAACGGCGAGCATACGGTCGACTTCGTAAGTATTTAGAAAAAATAATAAATGACTCATTACTATTTAACGAACGACAAAGTAAGTACAATTTAAGAACTAATGATATAAAAGCATACAACACCGTTACTTTACAAAGTGGCGACCAACCAGTAGGGCTAGAGTTAATTGATAAACTATACAATTAAATTAAATACATTCTAGCGGTGGCTGCAGAAAACCGGAACAGAAAATGCACAACACAAGATACAAGTCTAAACAACGCGAGAAGGAGGCTGAAAAGGAAGCAGAAATGTTAGAAAAGGAGACCGAGAAAGAAGTCAGAATGGAAGAAAGGGAAGTAACATCGGTTGAAGATGTGGAAGAAATACTAACCCCGGAAGAACCAAACCGGACCATAGAAGAAATGAGATTCAAAAGTTTAATGGAAACATTAAAACAAATGGGAGAACAGAGAAAGGAAGACAAAGAAGAATTAGATAAGAAATTCGAGACAATAAATGACAATTTTAAGAAACAGGATGAAAAATTGGACAAAAATAAAGAGGAGATGAAAGAGGATAATAAAAAATTATTAAAACAAAATAACGAGGTTACAATCAGAATAAGATTCCTGATCTGACGATGAGCTGTGAAGCTTGAAAGCGCTAATCGGAATAATTTTTATATAGTGGTGTGCAATATTGATCATTCTGATTGTGATTTCAACCACTAACACAAATTTCTTCATTAAACGTCTGTTAAAATAACGAGGAGTTGAAGAAACAAATGAATGAAAAATTCGACCGGAATGAGGAGAGTAATAAAAAGAATATGGAAACATTAACACAGAAAATGAAGGAGGAGAATAAATTGATAAGCGAAAAAATAGAGAAAAGTAATGAGGAAACCAGCGAAACATTGAGACAAATGAAAGAAGATATAGAAACATTGAACGATAAAATCGAATATAACCAAGAAACATTGCAACAACAATTAACAGAGTATCGAGAAGAAATAAAGCAGACCGTAATGAAGACCGAAGAGAAAATCGAAAGGACCCATGAAGCAGTGATACAAGTCCGGGAGGAGATATTAATCAAAGTAAACGAAGCTGAAGATGAAAGCAAAAAGAGGATTGAAGGACTCCAGCGGGAAACAACTGATAAGTTTGAGCAAGTACAAACAAGAGTTGAAGAGAGATACAACCAATTAGATGCGTCCGTAAGCAAGGTTAAGGGTACCATAACAGCCCATGAAGGAAAAATAGAAGAATCCCGAGTATGAGAGTTGCACCTCCAAGAAGAAGTCAACGCACTGAAGGATAGATCGCTTATGAGTTCACATGTCTCATGCAGTGAAAACAGGGAAATAGTTAATTTAAAAAACTATAAGCGTAACCTCATAGAATTTCTAGAGCGAGTGGAAGAGAGTCTAGCAAGAACCTGGGAGACACGACGGACAGTTATTAAGGGCATGCTGGATGAGATGTTTAAGGAGGTCCACGACAATTGGTGGACGGCAGTGCGGCCGGACATCCACAACTTTGCTGAATTTAAAGATCTCTTCAAAAATAAATACTGGTCCGAGGCGACACAACATTAGTACAAAACAACATTAGCAACGGCAGATTCGACCCGTACTTAGGACAATCTCCCACAGCCTATTTTTTTTGGGTAAGGTCAGTGTAGCGAGGAATTTAGAGCCGAACATCCCTGAAGAATGCTTGGTAACTCAGCTGACATACCATTATGACGGGGAGATCACGAAGAGTAGACTGAGCGGGCGGATCAAGACAATCCAGGATATGGCCGCTTTATTGGGGGAGTATGAGCAAGAAAAACATTACCTACTAAATCGGCAGAAGAACAGCCCAAATAACAGAAACTATGATGTACGAAACCACCAAAATGGGCCTCAGGGAAATAATGCACCGACGAATAACCCACCGAACAATCCCAATAGTTATCGCAACTTCAATAACAATAACAACAACAATTATCTACATACTAACAATCAAAATTACTATCATAATAATGGTAATAACAATACCAATTACAACCGAGGAAATAACAATAATGGTGGAAACTACAATAGACCCAACCACCAGTATAATAATAATAACAACCACGGTCAAAATCAAACATACAGGTGACGGGTCAATTACATCAGTGCAGAAAATAGAAATGATGGGAGGTGGTATTACCGAGGACCGAGGAGCAGGAGCGTCGAAGAATATAGAAGAAGCCGTGATTGGGTAACATTCACTAACAACCCGGTTGAAAGGATAGAAGTAACGGATGGTAACCACCCCAATAGACCAGAGGACCGTGTAGAAGGGACCACCCAATATTTAAACGAGCAGCGGCAGTGAGAATCCACCAGGACCCATCACTGAACCGATCTATTGGGTACATAGCTAAACTGACTGACCAGACGATAACAATCATACAGAACCATTATTTAAAAAATATACGTGAAGAACTGCTGGAAGATAAATTCAACAACAATTGACAGTTCAAATAATGAAATCGCTTATATTATAGCCAGTATAAATGGAATGCCTACAAAATTTATGATTGACACAGGCGCAAATGTGTCCCTAATTGATATAACTAAATACAACAAAATTCAAAAAGAAAGTAAGGTTAGCTTACCGACATTACCTGTGAGTAATATTATTTTGATTGGAGCCACTGGAAGGCAAAACAAGACGATCAAGAGACAAGTGTCATTGGAGGTGACAAGTAATAATGAAACATTATCAATGATCTTTTTAATCGCACACAATTTACCTTTCGAAATATTAATTGGTTGCGACATTTTAAGAAAATACTCCGCAGTTATTGACATGAGGCAATCATGAGTAACAATGAAGTCTGAAAATAAAGAATGGATAGCTGAACTAACTGGAAGCAAGGGGGTCGTCCCAGTTAACAATGTGTATAATATAAGAACAGTCCGTTATTCACCAGACAAAATGTGGGAAGAAAAAACTGAAGACCAAATGAATAATGACCTTTTATGGAACCAAAAGTTGGAAGATATCAGACACTTTCGAGGTACTGAAGACGGAAATTCCTTAACCACTCAAGAGGTGGAAAATTTAATCACCATATACAACAAATACCGTCATGTATTTTCTGACTGACCGGGAAAAGTAAGGGGATATCAATGCGAGTTGAGGTTCAAAGAAGTTGCTAACTTCAATAAAAAGTCATATCCAATTGCATATGCAGCGAAGGAAGCAGTAAGAATGGAGATCAACAGAATGCTGGAAGAATACATCATTGAGTACAGTTATTCGCAGTACACCAATCCCATAGTGGCTATTACAAAAAAGGACGGAAAGGTACGTCTGTGTCTTGACGCAAGAGAGATAAACAAGATTTTAATAAACGACAGGACATCTCCTGGAGAAATTGAGGAGATCCTGAAAAAGTTTCATGGTACCCAGTTTATCAGTACCTGGGATACAGTGGCAAGTAGAGTTGCACCCAGCCAGTCGAAAGTATGTAGCATTTATATTTGAGGGTCGGAACTACCAGTTCAAGCGATTACCTTTTGGGCTGGTAAATTCCGTGGCGATATTCGTCCGCTGTATGGACCAAATATTGGGTCCAGAAACCATGCATTATACCACTATGTACATTGACGATTTACTAGTCACTTCATCCAACTGGGAAGAGCATTGTGTTAGAGTAGAACGAGTACTGGAGAAGTTATCTGAAAGCAATGTGACATTAAAATTAGAAAAATCAAAACTAATAGCCGAAGAAGTACAATTCCTTGGTTTCAATCTATCCAGACAAGGCATAACACCATCAACAGACAAAATAGATGCTATTCAACGTTTTCCAACCCCAAAGAATAAAAAACAGTTACAGTCATTCCTGGGCATCTGTAATTATTACAGAAAATTCCAGCAAAACTATTCTGAACTACCAGCCAAATTATCACCACAATTATCATCTAAAACCAAGTGGATGTGGGGTCCAGAACAGGAAACAATTTTCAAAGCAATTAAGGACCACTTCCTCAAAACAATTATGTTGAAACACCCTGACTTCAATCAGCCCTTTTTCATGAACTGTGACGCAAGCGATATCAGCTTGGTGTTTGTGCTATATCAAGAAGATGATGACGGAAACCATCAGGTAGTGAGTTTCGCAAGCAGAACTTTGAACCAGTGCGAACGCAATTATCATGTGACTGAGAAGGAGTTATTAAGCGTAGTGTTTTCTTGTGGGAAGTTTAGAACATATATCCTTGGGTATCCAATAACTGTAAGAACCGACCATAAATCGATATCCTTTTTAAAAAAACTGCAAACTCAGTCATGGAAGGTTGACCAGATGGATACTTGCTCTCCAAGAATACCACATCAGTTGGGAATATATCCCAGGCAGTAAAAACGTTGCAGCTGATGTGCTATCCCGCATCAATACACAACAACAAACATTTGATGGAGAGAAGGAAACTATAGTAAAAGTATTCAACATAATGTAAAGCAAGGCAGACTTAGAAACCATATTGAAGGAAATAAAACAACACCAAAAGGATGACACTAAGTGAAACCAGATTCGAGAGAGGCTATACCAGAAAGATGAGAGAGTAACCCCATTTTATTGTTTACACGAGGATACATTATTCATCCAGACCAGTCCTAACCAGAATTCGTGGAAGTTAGTAATACCTAAGGGTATGAAAAAGAGATTATAATGGACTATCACCTCAGATACGGTCATATGGGAGCGTTAAAAGTGATAAAGGCGCTAGAGGAACATACCTACGTGAAGGACATCAACCGAAGAGTAAGGAATGGTATAAAAAACGGTCACATATGTCAGTTAGTCAAGTGTAATAACGATAAAAAGGAAGGAATAATGCAACCCATAACTTCAACCAATAAACTGGAAAGAGTTTTCTTAGACATATGTGGACCCATGCCACGCAGTGGAGGAAGGAAACAATATAAGTTTATAGTGATCATCATGGATCACAAAGTTTGTGAAATTATATCCCATCAACCGTGCTACCACAAATAAGGTATTAAATATTGTCACGCAGATGTACATACCAGAATTAGGGGCCCCAACATCTATTATCACCGACCATGGTACCCAATTCCGAGGAAGAAAGTGGAAGGAGACATTAATGGATCTGGGCGTCCGAACTTATAAAACTTCTGTTTACCACCCGAACAGCAATCCAGCAGAAAGAGTACTTCGTGAAGTCGGAAGAATCCTTCGAACTTACTGCCACGATCAACAACGTAAGTAGAATGACTATATAAGCGCAACAGAAAATTTCATTAATCTCGCATACCATGAATCCATCAGAGATACCCCTTACACCATAATGTATGGAAGGCCACCACCTCGAGCAATTGAAGATCTTATTAATTTTCCCACCAACCCTGAGTACAAGTTTGATGACGCAAGATTCTATAGCAAAATAGCTGAACAAGTGGAGAAGAGGAAGGACAAGTATCGGAAGATCCAACCTAAAGTAATACAATACCAAGAGGGAGAAAAGGTACTGATACGGAATAGAGAGTTACCCAGTTCTAGAGAAGGTATCACGAAGAAACTATTACTACTTTATAACGGCCCCTATGTAATTGTTAAGAATAACCAAAATAACACATATGTAATAAGTGAGATAGCTACCAAAAGAATCAAAGGGACTTGCAACCAGTCTTCTTTGAAGAAATATTATGAGGCGATATAAGACTGTTAGAAGAAATAAAAATTACCTAAATTCAAAAAACAGAAGTAAGGACAACTTACACCAAAATATTTGAACCGATTTATTTATGAAAAAAGAATTTTGAAAAAGAAAAATTAACTTTTCGATTAAAAAGAAAAGAAAAAACACAGCTTCGATCTTTCAAAAAACTATCCCGTCGCCAACAACAAGACTAACAGCGCTACCTACGACAGCCTCTGATGAAGCCTTCTATAGGTGAAAGCCGGTTTAGGCTGTAAGGTAAAACTTTACGTTTTTACTTATAAAAAACTTAGTGTTCCGAGTCGTCAATACTATAGTGATATTTAGTTAAGTAACGGACACGTCATGGACAATGAAATCCAGGTATGTGATAAGATAAGGAATAAGAATATAGAAAAAATTCCAGTATTACAGAAAAGCGGAATTTCTAAATTAAAATGTAAAGACTGCAACAAAGTGTACCTAGGTGAGACAGGACGAAAATTCGTATGCAGGTTGTCTGACCACAAACGTGGAGAAGGTAATAGAACAACCAATTCGTTATATGCAAGACATTTCATAGAAGACAACCATAAGTTTGTTAATCCTTTGGAAGAATATGAAATTGTAAAAGTAGTAAATAATACAGTTGAAAGGAAGCTTAGAGAGGAGTTAGAAATATTGAAAGAAAGAGAAAAAGGGTTAGACAATTTAATTAATATTAAAATTAAATTTGATAATGAAGAAATATTTTATAACATAATTAAGAAGTAAATGATAGAGGACAGATATATAAGATTAAGAATTATATTGCATAGTACTAATTGGATGTTTTAAAATAATGGTGTGTGACTGACCCACGTGGGTGGAGAGGAAGAGGGTAAGTTTAAAAGGATGCACACACACACACACACACACAACACTGAAACACAAGGAATTTGCTAGAAAAATATGTAACTGTACAGATGGTGGGACAGGGTTTAGGGGGTGCGGAAGGGTCGTTTATATTTTAGCTTGTTGTGTGTGAGCAGGGTGGGGTGAGAGGAGTGATGGGTTTGTTTTCACATAATTTCTGTCTGTTCCAATCTGACGATGAGCTGTGAAGCTTGAAAGCGCTAATCGGGATAATTTTTATATAGTGGTGTGCAACAGTGATCATTCTGCTTGTGATTTCAACCACTAACACAAATTTCTTCATTAAATACATTTTATTATTATTATTATTATAACTATTTAATATTTTAAATTGTTCCGTTACCCCAGAATAATAATCCTCTGGATTGATCCATATTATTCTATCATAAAACCTGTCTACCTCAGTATTTTTGGTTAAGTCTCCTTTGTTATCTCTTGCCACAATTAAATAGGTAATCAATTCATCATGACTCTCACCTGCTGTTACAACTGTTTCATCACCAGGTAAGTGCGTATTATCTTTTATATCAAATTCATCTACTACTATGGTACTCATTTCTACATAAGGTAAGTTTTTCATATAATCTACTCCATCAAATTTTAACTTCTTACCTAACCCTTTATAACTTCTACTAACCTCCAACAACTCTATCTCCCTCTCTTTCAAAATCGCTTACACAACCCCATCTTACTTTCTCTCTTATCATTCCATGCAGAGGGCACTAAATCATAAAACACCTCATGGCTCTTCCAGGAACACCACAAAAACTCGAAGGACAATTTGAAGACACATCGTCTTCCACTAAGGGACTCTCGCCCTTCAAAAACACCAGTGAACACCTTGGTTCACAATAAACTCGGGGAAAATTTACCCTCTGCCCCACATTTGTACTTAAATAACTCTCTTCATATTCTCTCTCTATCTTACAAACACTGATTTCTACCCCTTTACAACCCCCTACCCCCATTACTCTCTTACTCTCTCTTACTATTTCTATATTCTCATCATCACTATTTTTCAGTTATTTTCTCCATGTTAGCAGTCTTCATAACAATTTTGTCAAATTTTGTTGCTTCGCTGCTATATACACTTTTCCCTCGAACGAGGCCTTTCGGTTTCGCAACCATTATCAAGTTCTTCCTACAAAAACATTAAAATACTTACTTCCCTTATATATATACTAACCCTCCCACGCATCACCGGTTACATTCAACCAATAGGAGACAGTACGTACCGACCAGTCCTTACTAGCCCCGCCCCTTACTCAGTCAACCTGACCTCTCGTCATATACATTTCCTCTAGAAATCTCCTATAGCTTTCTACCGTCTGAACCTATCCTGTAACCGTAGTACACCTTTTATACACTACTCTTTCAAAATATAGTAAAATATATCCTCATTACTAAATTCAGTTTATATGTTCATCAGCGCGTTACTGTTCTTTTTCCTTACTTTTAATATTTCTAATTCTTCATACAATTTGCGTTTACTTATGTTATTCTCTAACCTTACTGTTTCGACGTTCTCTGTTGGGTCTAAAAACCTATGCCCTGTTTCATTAAAATGTCTCGCATAGAGCGAATTCGTAGTTCTGTCTCCTCCTCTCGCATGCTCTCTCAATCTAATTTCGAACTTACGTTGTTAACTGATAAAATAATTAAGTCCCTAGTTCTGGGCGACATTGTTAACTCGCTTCCTAACCACATATTTATAATTATAAGTACTTACCATAATAAGGTATCTCATTTGCATATCTATTGTGTGAATTACCATGTTCCGGATGCCACGTGCTCAAGTCGTCTACTCTAAATATGTTATTTCTACCTAAGGGTGCCAAAGTGTCGTTAAGCGAGAGACGGAAGCAGTCTGGGTTATCGAAATAACGTTTCACACACATATGTTTGAAAATAACACACTGATTTAATTGATTCTAAGGTTATTCAGTTACATGAAAAAAGGTTAGATTACACAGGAGTCATCATTCAAAATGGCGGCCATGCAATTCCGCTCCTCCTCCTCAGTTAACATTACTGTTTCCTATCTCATACAATTTAAAGCAATATTATAGAATAAACATTTTACACATATACATATATATATATATATATATATATATATATATATATATATATAGCAATTGCGATCTCTTATTGAATTGCAATATCACTTTTACTCATAAACCAATGCGTAGTTTTATGATGGCCGGCATTTTCTACACTCTCCCTCACAAACTGATGTTACTGGTATCAAATTGTTAGCATTGAATATTTTAATAGAGCTCTAATTTTGAAATACGAATAATAATAGTAATGACGTTCCTGAAAGTAGTGGTATTTGTGTAGTTCAGACGTTTTCCATGCTCCGGTCGTTGGCTGGCGTACTTCGGTATTGTTAGTACTGTCTGTTTGGTCTGTTGTTGCACTGAATTTACATATTTAACCGGTAACTGTTCACTGTTTACTGAAGCTTACATTTTTAAATTGAATTTACACTTTTAACTGGTTAATTTTTACCAGAGAGTAATGTGCGTGTTGTCGCCATGACAAAGATCTTCAGAGTGGGCCGACATTATGTCGAATTGTCGACAGGTGGAGGGGATCAATTGTGATAAATCATTCGTCCGCATCAGCTGACGGCATTGTTCCTTGTCATCGCTGTGACGTGTGTCAATATTTGTAATATCATTTTGTTTGTGTCGGTCAGAATCGCCATTGTATACGTTTTCCTTCACACGTACGCCCTCGGCCTTGAAGTAAATCGTATCGATGAAACTGCGTTGTTTCTGCAGACATAGGGAAATGGACCTAACCATACTTTATATATATATGAATACAATAAAAAATATTATGTAACATCCTTGAACCCCATAATTATGACAACAGGCCCTGTTTGTCCTGTTTCACCCAGGTAAACCTTATCACACTGTTTACAGTTCAACTTATAAACACCGCTTTTCTGTAATTCAGGCATTATTTCAGTACTACTATTCTTTACATAATCAAAACCTGTCTTTGTCTTTTTTACCGCTACATCTATATTGTGTTTTTCAAAGCACTTGATTATGTTCCTCGTTTGAAATCCCAGATACGTTATTGATCCTATGTATTTCTTTTCTTTCTTCTCTTCTTGTCTACTATTTCCTTCTATTCTTTTTACAATTTTCTCTACTATCCCCGGTTTATAATTATTATTTTTCGCTATTTCTTCTATTCTTTTTAACTCTTCTGTTTTACATGAATCATCTTCTAAGTATTTTATTGCTCTATAACAAAATGAGTTTAGTGCAGCCATCTTGTGACTTACGGGATGGTATGATTCCTGAGGTATAATTAAGTCTGTATACGTTTCTTTCCTAAATACATCAAATTTAAAGACACCACACTCTATCTTTATATTTAGATCTAGGTAATTTATTTGTACTCCACCTATTTCCTCTTTGAACTTAATTTTATTTTCAATTTGATTATTTCATTCATTAGTTCTGCGAATTCTTCATTTGTTCCTTCCCACACCACCAAAATGTCGTCTACATACCTTATCCATTCCTTTATTTTATCCTTATATTTTGATTCCATTAGGACACGCCTCTCAAAACAATTCATATATATTTCCGCCATAACTGGTGACAACGGACAACCCATTGGTAGCCCCTCCTTTTGAATGTAATACTTATTATTAAACCTAAAGTAGTTTTGGTGTACGCACGCTGTCAGAACTTTTATTAAATCACTTTTGTACTGATACTGGCCTAAATTGTTTTTTTAATAATTTCTACAGTATGTTCAACCGATATATTCGTAAACATATCTGACACGTCTAACGACATAAGTTTCGTATTTTCACTTATTTTTACTAACTTCAACCGTTCTATTACATTTCTACTATTTTCTACACTATATGTTACCTCAAAATCGTATAACCTCCTAAGCAACTTGCTCACTTCTTTCGATATCTTATAACTAGGCGAATTAATAAACGAAACTATTGGCCTAAACGGCATACCTTCTTTATGTAATTTTGGTTGACACCTCAACCTTGGCGCTTCTGGGTTTGATTCTATAAGTAATTTCTTCTTATCGCTTAGGAATGTTATTTCTTTTAACACTTTTTTAATTTGAGCTGGGTATTTGCTTGTGTAATCATATTTTATACGTTGATATGGGCTATTCATGTTTTACGTACTGAGTCACTTTATGGTTAATATAATTAAATTACCTTATTTGGTCCACCTTAGTGACACTAGCTTCTTTCTTTCAGTGACGCGTTTCGGGATGAAATCCCATCTTCAGATACACAATATCAATTCAAAACGTAAATGTATACCACATTTTGTGGTTATGTCATAATTTAAAATGTTTAAAATCTTTTAAATAAAATATACAAAACGTAACAACTGAATCGCTCGGAGCGCTCGCATGCATGCACGCTGTACCGCGATTTCCTTACGACGCTATAATTTTCGATGAATATAACTTTTGGATATGATGATATCTAGCATTTTAAAAAATTAACGCAGAAGCAAGGACAAGGAGATGACAAAATTCCTCCCAAATTTCAGTCCTTGTGGACGCAACTGGACGCTACAGTCCAGGGGGGTACAATAGTGTGTGTGGCAGGCAGGGAGGTTACTCAGGGGAGTAACGAATTTAAAAATTTGTTTTGTAACTCAATAATGCTGACCCGCCGATTTGGATTTTGACTTGAGAAGTGGTTACTGTAGACGACTGATACGAATTTACTTACACGTATTATACTCTGTGTTATGTTTTATAAATGATGTTACTGATTTTGAAAAGATGATTCCAGTAGATAAGGTGTTTATGGTGTTTTATTTTGTGTATTATGTTTGATTGCGTCATTATTGTTATTATGTTAGCGTATAAGAATTATGAGCATATATTATGTATTTTGTATTGTATAATTTTGTGTAGTGTATGTAGGTCAAGGTCATTTACCTGACCCAGAGAGATCAGCTGATGGGTTGTATCATGGTCCATAAGACCCATACCTATTTTTTTTTCCTTTCTTTTAATCCAGATAAATGCTAGTTGTATTTTTTGATAATTTTCTTTATTTTACCAGAATAACAATTTAATAAAGTTATTAAATTTTAATAAAATTTTTGAAAAAACAAAATTATTATTTTATACCTGCCATATAAATGGTGTTTTGAGATTCAGAATATTTATGTTTGTGAAGTTAATTACATTTTAATACATACAAATATAAATACATAAAATTGAAATTATTTTCATCTTCCACCTACCTTTTAATCTTCCTCCAACCCAGAGTTCGGCACACGAACGTTAAGATGCAAGTGTGATTATCAGGTTACCCAACAAACGTACGCTACACTCATTTGGTTGATGGAATTCAAAATTTTATTATCTAATTATTTCCTTTTAAATAAAATTTCAATTAGAACTCAACTTTCTCTCCTTTTAAGACAGATACAACATGCACATTTATTTAAACATTTTTCTTATTCTAATATGCTTTTAATTAATCAAGGCGAACCCAGCTTCCCACTTTCTCACATTCAAACCTTTAAAACCCCCTTTTTATAGAACATAAGAATACGTATAAGAGAATAGTGTTACTTTCCGAAACAGCGTCGCTGTCGACCACATGGCGCGTCCTGTAAAAGTTCTTGCACTATGTCCAAACTGTTGTTAGTTCATTTTTTTATTCCGAACTCACTTGATTGTATGGCGTTACATGTCAATCTCACTTTTTTATGCTGCTTTACAACTCCGACATAAACTTGATTAGTCAGTTATAATTTCGGGCCCGCCAGCCGGCTGTATTCATCCGGCTGCGGCCACGGAGGTTAGTTGACTGGGAAGGAACTTTTTGTGACGATGTTACGTGCGGACGGACATCACTGCCTTGCCGGCGAACAAATTTCATCGCCGCACACAGCCTTAGTTGTTCAAGTTTTTTAGTGGCTGTACACCTGGCACACAGGATTTACGTGTGCTGTACGTCGACGATATTTAGGTGCTTACTGGTTGATGTCACAAATAGGCGGCACTTAAGCTTATATCCGCCACCTATGATTATGTGCAAGGCAAAATTCTTCTCTAAGCCATCTTGTGTCCAACAACTCCGCGTCGGTCTGTGCACATGCTGGTGTAGTGCGTTTAGGCGCCGATCTCGCACAGCTGCAAAGTTCTTAGAATTGTGTCACAGTTGACAACACGACATTCTTTTGTAATTATTTCACCACGGTTACAGCGTACCCTTGCTTTGTTTGGACTGCAAGTTAAATTCACCCAAGGACTGGAGACATATATGAAATGAATTTAAAATATTTTGAAAAAATAAAAACCAAAATTAATAAAGTAAAAAACCCTTTTAATTCGCCCCATTACAATACCCACCCAATGAGAAGTCTTCTGTCGAAACAGAAGAAATCTCATTGCTAAACTCTAAGAGGACCGGTGAGGATATGGTGCCAACAACCCCCCATTTGTTCTTATACATCATGTGTAAACTACCCCCCTGGTTCGGTGACTATGGCCGCATCTGAACAAGATTACTGGACTTCTCTATACGAGATCCCAACACCATAAAATCGAACAGACACGCACCACAGCGCACCTCACCTTCTATCATGCCACCCCAAAATCCAAATCCCTGGTCTTATACCACGCCAGATCCTCAACCGATATGCTCCCCCTTACCATGCACACTGGGTTGCCTTTGGCAAATACTGGGCGCGTACATATACTTTAGTACATACCAACAAACTTTATTTCCAATTTGGAGGTTTTAAAACCAAAATTAAAACCAAATTTATATTACCATTAATCTCAAAAATCAAAATACAAATCTTTTATCTAAATTGAATCATTCTCTTTGTTATTATTACTGATTAGAAAAACAAATAAATTGAACGTTAACTAAAACATGACCTGCCTTATCCTAACATTTGATTATACATATATCCTAAACAATATAATTCAATAACACTATTAATACACACAAACAATAATACAATCAAAATTTAAAACATCAATTTGATGGCAGGCACAGAATTTAATTTTTTTTTTTCTATTACCCCCCTTTTAATCCCTTGACCCCTGATACCCGTTACATATTCATGTGTTCTGCGCTAGGCTTCTTGGCCATTTACAGCCTCATCCTAGCCATAAACCACATCTCCCTCATGACCTGTAACTGGGTCACCGCCCATCCACACTCACTATTTCCCCCCCTGGACTGTAGCGCCCAGTTGCTTTCACAAGGACTGATGCGGAAGGGGTGGACATTTTTTTCTTTTATTCCACCCCATCCTTGCTTCGGCGTTACATAAAAATTCAGTGTTACACTTACTAATAATGAACGATACGCCCCTAATGGACTACCACCCCTATCTGGGTGAAAATAGACCTGTTCCAAAATTTGGTAGATTCCCCAAAAAATAACACCCCTAATAAGTCTAACAAACCACCGGGTTGACAAAATAAAACAAACCACAAGCCGGTTATATCAAGTAAAATTTATGATTTGTCACAATTAACTACTTTCACGGTCATGATCCGGTGAGGTCATGACCGCACTTAGGTGGGGAATCTACAGTTAAAACATAAAACGTAGATTGACATTAATAAAATTTACATGAACAGAAATATACACATCTTATTTTCCAAGCACTATCTCAACTTTAACGTTCTTTCAAATTTTTAATTTAAATGAATATTGTAATCACTATATTTTTTCATCATTTTATTATTTAATCTACCATTACATTTGAATCAGAATAAATTTAAATTTGTCATTAAAAATCATCTTTTCAATTACTTTAATTATCAAATTAATTGAATTCTATTTAATATCTCAAAGTCTAAGTTACAGGAATTGCCTCGTTACTATTTTATCTGAAAAAAAAATTAACTTCATTTCTTTTATTTCACAATAAGATTTTGCTGCTGGCAATGATTCAGCAGACTACAACATTTTGTTATTGTCAATTCAGCATGACTGTAGACATTAGTCACAACATACCACACCTGTTTACATTAACAATAGTCTGCCAGACTGGTGTTATAAACACTCAGTTTCAACATTCTGATTACCCCATACTGCCACATATACTTCCTACAAAATTTTAATTTCTATAAATCTGTTAGTTAACATATTTGTCAAAGTTTATTTATTACAGTTCAAACCAAATATAATTTTAATTCACCTTTCAGTTATTATTGCTTTTTAATTACAGTTTCTATTTAATACCATTATCTCAATTCATTTTTATTATTGAATCCAAATCTTTTCACACCTGTAAACATTTTATTCTCTCTGATTGTTATTATAAACTTTATACTTACAGTACATTATTCACCTACTGACATGAACACAAAATATACACCATACACACCAATAACTCCACACTACCTCTGAAACATATAACAACAGTGTTATTCCATACCAAACAATTTGACATTTATTTATTAATGAATTATCAAATCTCATAAAACAATTTAAATCCATTAGAAAATTCAATTATACAACCTTTAAATTAATCAGAATATTTAAACATTTCAAATTATTTTAATTGAATTAATTACTGAAAACAACATTTTTAATTACTTTCACTAATTATAATAATTACAATTCATTAGTTATCCTCTTCCAAATTATTTTTGTTATTTATTTAGGCTGCAAAATATTAATATTATTATTCTCACAACAATTTCCATTACATACACACATTGTTTACCTAACATTTTACAATATACACAATTAATTTCACTATCAATTTATTTACAATTCTTCATCATTATTATTCAGCTGTATCACACTTCATTGTCCAAGTCTGCCAGGTCTGAACCATAAAACAAAATACTTAAAATTGTCCATTTATGAATTTAAGGTTCAGCATCCATCGTCAAAAATTAGTCTGGGTTCCACATAAAAGTTTTCAATTTTATTTACAGTCCACATATGGCTATCTTGTGTGTAATAACCATCAACTTTTAGTTCATTCATTTTACCATAATAATCATATACCAAGTCCACATTATTTGTGTCTATCCAGTCTCCATTAGTAGTTATATTCATTGTCAAGTCAGTTATTTTCTCATTCATTACAACATAAGGTAAATTATTATTCTTTAAACATGTATCATCCAAACAATTCTCACTCTCTATTTTAACAGGTAAGTATTTCATATCATTTAACATCTCTTTCAACTCCTTATAATTTCTCTGCAACTTATATAATTCTATCTCTCTATCAACACACAATTCTAAGAACTTTGCGGCTGTGCGAGATCGGCGCCTAAACGCACTACACCAGCATGTGCGCAGACCGACGCGGAGTTGTTGGACACAAGATGGCTTAGAGAAGAATTTTGCCTTGCACATAATCATAGGTGGCGGATATAAGCTTAAGTCCCGCCTATTTGTGACATCAACCAGTAAGCACCTAAATATCGTCGACGTACAGCACACGTAAATCCTGTGTGCCAGGTGTACAGCCACTAAAAAACTTGAACAACTAAGGCTGTGTGCGGCGATGAAATTTGTTCGCCGGCAAGGCAGTGATGTCCGTCCGCACGTAACATCGTCACAAAAAGTTCCTTCCCAGTCAACTAACCTCCGTGGCCGCAGCCGGATGAATACAGCCGGCTGGCGGGCCCGAAATTATAACTGACTAATCAAGTTTATGTCGGGGTTGTAAAGCAGCATAAAAAAGTGAGATTGACATGTAACGCCATACAATCAAGTGAGTTCGGAATAAAAAAATGAACTAACAACAGTTTGGACATAGTGCAAGAACTTTTACAGGACGCGCCATGTGGTCGACAGCGACGCTGTTTCGGAAAGTAACACTATTCTCTTATACGTATTCTTATGTTCTATAAAAAGGGGGTTTTAAAGGTCTGAATGTGAGAGTGTGGCAAGCTGGGTTCGCCTTGATTAATTAAAAGCATATTAGAATAAGAAAAATGTTTAAATAAATGTGCATGTTGTATCTGTCTTAAAAGGAGAGAAAGTTGAGTTCTAATTGAAATTTTATTTAAAAGGAAATAATTAGATAATAAAATTTTGAATTCCATCAACCAAATGAGTGTAGCGTACGTTTGTTGGGTAACCTGATAATCACACTTGCATCTTAACGTTCGTGTGCCGAACTCTGGGTTGGAGGAAGATTAAAAGGTAGGTGGAAGATAAAAATAATTTCAATTTTATGTATTTATATTTGTATGTATTAAAATGTAATTAACTTCACAAACATAAATATTCTGAATCTCAAAACACCATTTATATGGCAGGTATAAAATAATAATTTTGTTTTTTCAAAAATTTTATTAAAATTTAATAACTTTATTAAATTGTTATTCTGGTAAAATAAAGAAAATTATCAAAAAATACAACTAGCATTTATCTGGATTAAAAGAAAGGAAAAAAAAATAGGTATGGGTCTTATGGACCATGATACAACCCATCAGCTGATCTCTCTGGGTCAGGTAAATGACCTTGACCTACATACACTACACAAAATTATACAATACAAAATACATAATATATGCTCATAATTCTTATACGCTAACATAATAACAATAATGACGCAATCAAACATAATACACAAAATAAAACACCATAAACACCTTATCTACTGGAATCATCTTTTCAAAATCAGTAACATCATTTATAAAACATAACACAGAGTATAATACGTGTAAGTAAATTCGTATCAGTCGTCTACAGTAACCACTTCTCAAGTCAAAACCCAAATTGGCGGGTCAGCATTATTGAGTTACAAAACAAATTTTTAAATTCGTTACTCCCCTGAGTAACCTCCCTGCCTGCCACACACACTATTGTACCCCCCTGGACTGTAGCGTCCAGTTGCGTCCACAAGGACTGAAATTTGGGAGGAATTTTGTCATCTCCTTGTCCTTGCTTCTGCGTTACATTTTTTAAAATGCTAGATATCATCATATCCAAAAGTTATATTCATTGAAAATTATAGCCAGTCGTAAGGAAATCGCGGTACAGCGTGCATGCATGCAAGCGCTCCGAGCGATTCAGTTGTTACGTTTTGTATATTTTATTTAAAAGATTTTAAACATTTTAAATTATGACATAACCACAAAATGTGGTATACATTTACGTTTTGAATTGATATTGTGTATCTGAAGATGGGATTTCATCCCGAAACGCGTCACTGAAAGAAAGAAGCTAGTGTCACTAAGGTGGACCGAATAAGGTAATTTAATTATATTAACCATAAAGTGACTCAGTACGTAAAACATGAATAGCCCATATCAACGTATAAAATATGATTACACAAGCAAATACCAAGCTCAAATTAAAAAAGTGTTAAAAGAAATAACATTCCTAAGCGATAAGAAGAAATTACTTATAGAATCAAACCCAGAAGCGCCAAGGTTGAGGTGTCAACCAAAATTACATAAAGAAGGTATGCCGTTTAGGCCAATAGTTTCGTTTATTAATTCGCCTAGTTATAAGATATCGAAAGAAGTGAGCAAGTTGCTTAGGAGGTTATACGATTTTGAGGTAACATATAGTGTAGAAAATAGTAGAAATGTAATAGAACGGTTGAAGTTAGTAAAAATAAGTGAAAATATGAAACTTATGTCGTTAGACGTGTCAGATATGTTTACGAATATATCGGTTGAACATACTGTAGAAATTATTAAAAAAACAATTTAGGCCAGTATCAGTACAAAAGTGATTTAATAAAAGTTCTGACAAGCGTGTGTACACCAAAACTACTTTAGGTTTAATAATAAGTATTACATTCAAAAGGAGGGGCTACCAATGGGTTGTCCGTTGTCACCAGTTATGGCGGAAATATATATGAATTGTTTTGAGAGGCGTGTCCTAATGGAATCAAAATATAAGGATAAAATAAAGGAATGGATAAGGTATGTAGACGACATTCTGGTGGTGTGGGAAGGAACAAATGAAGAATTCGCAGAACTAATGAATGAAATAATCAAATTGAAAATAAAATTAAGTTCAAAGAGGAAATAGGTGGAGTACAAATAAATTACCTAGATCTAAATATAAAGATAGAGTGTGGTGTCTTTAAATTTGATGTATTTAGGAAAGAAACGTATACAGACTTAATTATACCTCAGGAATCATACCATCCCGTAAGTCACAAGATGGCTGCACTAAACTCATTTTGTTATAGAGCAATAAAATACTTAGAAGATGATTCATGTAAAACAGAAGAGTTAAAAAGAATAGAAGAAATAGTGAAAAATAATAATTATAAACCGGGGATAGTAGAGAAAATTGTAAAAAGAATAGAAGGAAATAGTAGACAAGAAGAGAAGAAAGAAAAGAAATACATAGGATCAATAACGTATCTGGGATTTCAAACGAGGAACATAATCAAGTGCTTTGAAAAACACAATATAGATGTAGCGGTAAAAAAGACAAAGACAGGTTTTGATTATGTAAAGAATAGTAGTACTGAAATAATGCCTGAATTACAGAAAAGCGGTGTTTATAAGTTGAACTGTAAACAGTGTGATAAGGTTTACCTGGGTGAAACAGGACAAACAGGGCCTGTTGTCATAATTATGGGGTTCAAGGATGTTACATAATATTTTTTATTGTATTCATATATATATAAAGTATGGTTAGGTCCATTTCCCTATGTCTGCAGAAACAACGCAGTTTCATCGATACGATTTACTTCAAGGCCGAGGGCGTACGTGTGAAGGAAAACGTATACAATGGCGATTCTGACCGACACAAACAAAATGATATTACAAATATTGACACACGTCACAGCGATGACAAGGAACAATGCCGTCAGCTGATGCGGACGAATGATTTATCACAATTGATCCCCTCCACCTGTCGACAATTCGACATAATGTCGGCCCACTCTGAAGATCTTTGTCATGGCGACAACACGCACATTACTCTCTGGTAAAAATTAACCAGTTAAAAGTGTAAATTCAATTTAAAAATGTAAGCTTCAGTAAACAGTGAACAGTTACCGGTTAAATATGTAAATTCAGTGCAACAACAGACCAAACAGACAGTACTAACAATACCGAAGTACGCCAGCCAACGACCGGAGCATGGAAAACGTCTGAACTACACAAATACCACTACTTTCAGGAACGTCATTACTATTATTATTCGTATTTCAAAATTAGAGCTCTATTAAAATATTCAATGCTAACAATTTGATACCAGTAACATCAGTTTGTGAGGGAGAGAGTGTAGAAAATGCCGGCCATCATAAAACTACGCATTGGTTTATGAGTAAAAGTGATATTGCAATTCAATAAGAGATCGCAATTGCTATATATATATATATGTATATGTGTAAAATGTTTATTCTATAATATTGCTTTAAATTGATGAGATAGGAAACAGTAATGTTAACTGAGGAGGAGGAGCGGAATTGCATGGCCGCCATTTTGAATGATGACTCCTGTGTAATCTAACCTTTTTTCATGTAACTGAATAACCTTAGAATCAATTAAATCAGTGTGTTATTTTCAAACATATGTGTGTGAAACGTTATTTCGATAACCCAGACTGCTTCCGTCTCTCGTTTAACGACACTTTGGCACCCTTAGGTAGAAATAACATATTTAGAGTAGACGACTTGAGCACGTGGCATCCGGAACATGGTAATTCACACAATAGATATGCAAATGAGATACCTTATTATGGTAAGTACTTATAATTATAAATATGTGGTTAGGAAGCGAGTTAACAATGTCGCCCAGAACTGGGGACTTAATTATTTTATCAGTTAACAACGTAAGTTCGAAATTAGATTGAGAGGGCATGCGAGAGGAGGAGACAGAACTACGAATTCGCTCTATGCGAGACATTTTAATGAAACAGGGCATAGGTTTTTAGACCCAACAGAGAACGTCGAAACAGTAAGGTTAGAGAATAACATAAGTAAACGCAAATTGTATGAAGAATTAGAAATATTAAAAGTAAGGAAAAAGAATAGTAATGCGCTGATGAACATAAAAACTGAATTTAGTAATGAGGATATATTTTACTATATTTTGAAAGAGTAGTGTATAAAAGGTGTACTACGGTTACAGGATAGGTTCAGACGGTAGAAAGCTGTAGGAGATTTCTAGAGGAAATGTATATGACGAGAGGGTCAGGTTGACTGAGTAAGGGGCGGGGCTAGTAAGGACTGGTCGGTAAGTACTGTCTCCTATTGGTTGAATGTAACCGGTGATGCGTGGGAGGGTTAGTATATATATAAGGGAAGTAAGTATTTTAATGTTTTTGTAGGAAGAACTTGATAATGGTTGCGAAACCGAAAGGCCTCGTTCGAGGGAAAAGTGTATATAGCAGGGAAGCAACAAAATTTGACAAAATTGTTATGAAGACTGCTAACATGGAGAAAATAACTGAAAAATAGTGATGATGAGAATATAGAAATAGTAAGAGAGAGTAAGAGAGTAATGGGGGTAGGGGGTTGTAAAGGGGTAGAAATCAGTGTTTGTAAGATAGAGAGAGAATATGAAGAGAGTTATTTAAGTACAAATGTGGGGCAGAGGGTAAATTTTCCCCGAGTTTATTGTGAACCAAGGTGTTCACTGGTGTTTTTGAAGGGCGAGAGTCCCTTAGTGGAAGACGATGTGTCTTCAAATTGTCCTTTGAGTTTTTGTGGTGTTCCTGGAAGAGCCATGAGGTGTTTTATGATTTAGTGCCCTCTGCATGGAATGATAAGAGAGAAAGTAAGATGGGGTTGTGTAAGCGATTTTGAAAGAGAGGGAGATAGAGTTGTTGGAGGTTAGTAGAAGTTATAAAGGGTTAGGTAAGAAGTTAAAATTTGAAGGAGTAGATTATATGAAAAACTTACCTTATGTAGAAATGAGTACCATAGTAGTAGATGAATTTGATATAAAAGATAATACGCACTTACCTGGTGATGAAACAGTTGTAACAGCAGGTGAGAGTCATGATGAATTGATTACCTATTTAATTGTGGCAAGAGATAACAAAGGAGACTTAACCAAAAATACTGAGGTAGACAGGTTTTATGATAGAATAATATGGATCAATCCAGAGGATTATTATTCTGGGGTAACGGAACAATTTAAAATATTAAATAGTTATAATAATAATAATAATAATAAAATGTATTTAATGAAGAAATTTGTGTTAGTGGTTGAAATCACAAGCAGAATGATCACTGTTGCACACCACTATATACAAATTATCCCGATTAGCGCTTTCAAGCTTCACAGCTCATTAATTAATTAATAAATGAAATCCAATTTAAAAATGAAAACCAAAATTAATAAAGTAAAAAACCCTTTTAAATCGCCCCATTACAATACCCCCCAATGAGAAGTCTTCTGTCGAAACAGAAGAAATCTCATTGCTAAACTCTAAGAGGACCGGTGAGGATATGGTGCCAACAACCCCCCATTTGTTCTTATACATCATGGGTAAACTACCCCCCTGGTTCGGCGACTATGGCCGCATCTGAACGAGATTACTGGGCTTCTCTATACGAGATCCCAACACCATAAAATCGAACAGACACGCACCACAGTGCACCTCACCTTCTATCATGCCACCCCAAAATCCAAATCCCTGGTCTTATACCACGCCAGATCCTCAACCGATATGCTCCCCCTTACCATGCACACTGGGTTGCCTTTGGCAAATACTGGGCGCGTACATATACTTTAGTACATACCAACAAACTTTATTTCCAATTTGGAGGTTTTAAAACCAAAATTAAAACCAAATTTATATTACCATTAATCTCAAAAATCAAAATACAAATCTTTTATCTAAATTGAATCATTCTCTTTGTTATTATTACTGATTAGAAAAACAACTAAATTGAACGTTAACTAAAACATGACCTGCCTTTTCGTAACATTTGATTATACATATATCCTAAACAATATAATTCAATAACACTATTAATACACACAAACAATAATACAATCAAAATTTAAAACATCAATTTGATGGCAGGCACAGAATTTAATTTTTTTTTTTTCTATTACCCCCCTTTTAATCCCTTGACCCCTGATACCCGTTACATATTCATGTGTTCTGCGCTAGGCTTCTTGGCCATTTACAGCCTCATCCTAGCCATAAACCACATCTCCCTCGTGACCTGTAACTGGGTCACCGCCCATCCACACTCACTATTTCCCCCCCTGGACTGTAGCGCCCAGTTGCTTTCACAAGGACTGATGCGGAAGGGGTGGACATTTTTTTCTTTTATTCCACCCCATCCTTTCTTCGGCGTTACATAAAAATTCAGTGTTACACTTACTAATAATGAACGATACGCCCCTAATGGACTACCACCCCTATCTGGGTGAAAATAGACCTGTTCCAAAATTTGGTAGATTCCCCAAAAAATAACACCCCTAATAAGTCTAACAAACCACCGGGTTGACAAAATAAAACAAACCACAAGCCGGTTATATCAAGTAAAATTTATGATTTGTCACAATTAACTACTTTCACGGTCATGATCCGGTGAGGTCATGACCGCACTTAGGTGGGGAATCTACAGTTAAAACATAAAACGTAGATTGACATTAATAAAATTTACATGAACAGAAATATACACATCTTATTTTCCAAACACTATCTCAACTTTAACGTTCTTTCAAATTTTTAATTTAAATGAATATTGTAATCACTATATTTTTTCATCATTTTATTATTTAATCTACCATTACATTTGAATCAGAATAAATTTAAATTTGTCATTAAAAATCATCTTTTCAATTACTTTAATTATCAAATTAATTGAATTCTATTTAATATCTCAAAGTCTTAAGTTACAGGAATTGCCTCGTTACTATTTTATCTGAAAAAAAAATTAACTTCATTTCTTTTATTTCACAATAAGATTTTGCTGCTGGCAATGATTCAGCAGACTACAACATTTTGTTATTGTCAATTCAGCATGACTGTAGACATTAGTCACAACATACCACACCTGTTTACATTAACAATAGTCTGCCAGACTGGTGTTATAAACACTCTCAGTTTCAACATTCTGATTACCCCTTACTGCCACATATACTTCCTACAAAATTTTAGTTTCTATAAATCTGTTAGTTAACATATTTGTCAAAGTTTATTTATTACAGTTCAAACCAAATATAATTTTAATTCACCTTTCAGTTATTATTCCTTTTTAATTACAGTTTCTATTTAATACCATTATCTCAATTCATTTTTATTATTGAATCCAAATCTTTTCACACCTGTAAACATTTTATTCTCTCTGATTGTTATTATAAACTTTATACTTACAGTACATTATTCACCTACTGACATGAACACAAAATATACACCATACACACCAATAACTCCACGCTACCTCTGAAACATATAACAACAGTGTTATTCCATACCAAACAATTTGACATTTATTTATTAATTAATTATCAAATCTCATAAAACAATTTAAATCCATTAGAAAATTCAATTATAGAACCTTTAAATTAATCAGAATATTTAAACATTTCAAATTATTTTAATTGAATTAATTACTGAAAACAACATTTTTAATTACTTTCACTAATTATAATAATTACAATTCATTAGTTATCCTCTTCCAAATTATTTTTGTTATTTATTTAGGCTGCAAAATATTAATATTATTATTCTCACAACAATTTCCATTACATACACACATTGTTTACCTAACATTTTACAATATACACAATTAATTTCACTATCAATTTATTTACAATTCTTCATCATTATTATTCAGCTGTATCACACTTCATTGTCCAAGTCTGCCAGGTCTGAACCATAAAACAAAATACTTAAAATTGTCCATTTATGAATTTAAGGTTCAGCCTCCATCGTCAAAAATTAGTCTGGGTTCCACATAAAAGTTTTCAATTTTATTTACAGTCCACATATGGCTATCTTGTGTGTAATAACCATCAACTTTTAGTTCATTCATTTTACCATAATAATCATATACCAAGTCCACATTATTTGTGTCTATCCAGTCTCCATTAGTAGTTATATTCATTGTCAAGTCAGTTATTTTCTCATTCATTACAACATAAGGTAAATTATTATTCTTTAAACATGTATCATCAAAACAATTCTCACTCTCTATTTTAACAGGTAAGTATTTCATATCATTTAACATCTCTTTCAACTCCTTATAATTTCTCTGCAACTTATATAATTCTATCTCTCTATCAACACACAATTCTCTATCTAAATCTCTCTCATCATAACACCATCTCACACTTTCAACATTATTCCACACAGAGGGTACTAACTTATACAAAAAAGGGAAACAACTCAAATCTTTCACTAATAAGGGTCTCTTGTCCTCCAATAATAACATTTTTGAACACCTTGGTTCATCACAAATAAGGGGAAAATTTACCCTCTGCCCTCCATATTCATCTACTCTTTCTTTCCATTCTTTTTCTAATTCATCAACACTAATTACTACTTCGTTACAACATATCACTCTCTCTTTCTCACTCACTATTTCACTATCTATTTTCAACGTATCACTCTCTGATACCACCCTTTCAATTACATTACCATTTTCAATATCATTGTTAACATTTGTTACCTTACTCTCTAATACCACATTTTTAATTATATTCTCATTTTCGACATTATTGTCATCATTTGTTAATTTTTTATTATCATTATTATTTTTACTTTTGATCCGTTCTTCTACTGACTCTACTATTTTCTCAATATCTTGTTTCAACTCGTTACAACTATTTTCGCATTTCATTTTTACTTCATCAATGTCAAATTTAATTACATCTAATTTGCTGTCAAAACTATTCTTTTGTTCGTTGAGTTTTTCGTCATTACTATCAAATCGTTTACTTAAAAGGTTAAATAAGTCATTCATGGACATCTCTTTTTCTTTTGTTTTACTCGTTACGGGAGTGGAATTCGCTCCCGGCGCACTAATTACAGATTCTTCTACATTACAATCACCCACTGATAGTGACTCTGTTTGGATACCTGAGTCGGTATTTGTTCGACTTTCTGTCTGACTGTCAGAGAAGCTGACTTCATTATTAATACTCTCATTATTCTCCATTATTTTATAAAACTTGTTACTCATAACACAATCTCAATCTTACATATACAATGCGTAAATTACGTATTTCTCCTTCACTACTTTAACCTCTGTACATTGATGTACTAATTTATATGTGCTGCGTAATTTTTACATAGTTACTTAACCCTCAAATCAAACTTGCATCTATCGTAGGTGTGGAATTTTAATTATTCAAATTCGAGTCCCTGTCGCGATGCCATTTGTGAAGTTAATTACATTTTAATACATACAAATATAAATACATAAAATTGAAATTATTTTTATCTTCCACCTACCTTTTAATCTTCCTCCAACCCAGAGTTCGGCACACGAACGTTAAGATGCAAGTGTGATTATCAGGTTACCCAACAAACGTACGCTACACTCATTTGGTTGATGGAATTCAAAATTTTATTATCTAATTATTTCCTTTTAAATAAAATTTCAATTAGAACTCAACTTTCTCTCCTTTTAAGACAGATACAACATGCACATTTATTTAAACATTTTTCTTATTCTAATATGCTTTTAATTAATCAAGGCGAACCCAGCTTGCCACACTCTCACATTCAGACCTTTAAAACCCCCTTTTTATAGAACATAAGAATACGTATAAGGGAATAGTGTTACTTTCCGAAACAGCGTCGCTGTCGACCACATGGCGCGTCCTGTAAATTTCTTGCACTATGTCCAAACTGTTGTTAGTTCATTTTTTTACTCCGAACTCACTTGATTGTATGGTGTTACATGTCAATCTCACTTTTTTATACTGCTTTACAACTCCGATATAAACTTGATTAGTCGGTTATAATTTTGGGCCCGCCAGCCGGCTGTATTCATCCGGCTGCGGCCACGGAGGTTAGTTGACTGGGAAGGAACTTTTTGTGACGATGTTACGTGCGGACGGACATCACTGCCTTGCCGGCGAACAAATTTCATCGCCGCACACAGCCTTAGTTGTCCAAGTTTTTTAGTGGCTGTACACCTGGCACACAGGATGTACGTGTGCTGTACGTCGACGATATTTAGGTGCTTACTGGTTGATGTCACAAATAGGCGGGACTTAAGCTTATATCCGCCACCTATGATTATGTGCAAGGCAAAATTCTTCTCTAAGCCATCTTGTGTCCAACAACTCCGTGTCGGTCTGCGCACATGCTGTTGTAGTGCGTTTAGCGCCGATCTCGCACAGCCGCAAAGTTCTTAGAATTGTGTCACAGTTGACAACACGGCATTCTTTTGTAATTATTTCACCACGGTTACAGCGTACCCTTGCTTTGTTTGGACTGCGAGTTAAATTCACCCAAGGACTGGAGACATATATGAAATGAATTTAAAATATTTTGAAAAATGAAAACCAAAATTAATAAAGTAAAAAACCCTTTTAATTCGCCCCATTACATGTTATTCATAGGAAATGTGTTATCACTAAATGCTAGAATAAGGAAATTTATGTTTTAATACATTCATTTTATTTGTTTTATGATTGTGAGTAGTTAGTGGAGATTCATATAGAATAATAGAATGTTTTTTGGTATTTCGATGGGATTAAGGGTGGTATTACGTTTTGATATTGGACTTAGAGCAGTTTTGGAACAAATTTTGAATGATTTGAATTTAACTTGTTTGCTTTAGTTTTATTTGAAAGACAACGTAAATTGGGGAAACGAAATAAAATGTTACAAGATAACAAACTTTTTTAGAATTTAGAGAGATGAATTATGTTTAATAAGAATAATCAGAGTATGTGTACGCGCCCAGTACTTGCTGAAGGCAACCCAGTATGCATGTAAGGGGAAACATATCGGTTGAGGATTTGGTATGGTATAAGGCCAGGGTTTTGATTTTGGGGGTAGAATGATAGAAGGTTGGGTGTACTATGGTGCGTATCTGTCCGAGTTTACAGTGTTGGGATCTCGAGTAGAGAAGTCCAGTAATCTCGTTCCGGTGCAGCCATAGTCGCCGAGCTAGGGGGATAGTTTACCCATGATGCGTTAGGAAAGTAACGAGGGGGTTGTTGGCACCATATCCTCTCCGATCCTCTTAGGGGTTTAGCAATGAGAGTTCTTCTGCTTTGACAAAAGACCTCATTGGGGGGGTATTGTAATGGGACAAAATGGGGTATTTATTTTATTTTATTTTTGTTAAATTTATGTGACTAAGGCAGCAAGTCCCCGACATAATACGGTTTCCATGAGACAAAACAGTTTCGTCAATCAAACAAAGAACGCAGTCACATAGTTTTGCAAGGCGTGACATTGGGACACAACACAATTCCAAGAAAGGCAATGTTGTTTTACACTCCCAGACGCACGACCCCAACATGTGCGCGGGAGCGACGCTTACAAAATGTCGAGCTGAAGAATTTCTTTTGCCACGAGGTTTGGTGATGGCGGATGTGGCAGAGAAAACAGCAGAGGCCATGCCTCACGGTGCCTATATATCGTCACCGTTGAATATTCTCAACACCTGATGAACATTGAGAAAGCCGTACTAAGTTCACGGCGGCTAACCGTTTAGGCTCAGAAGGCATTGCCTTCCCTGTAAAACCAGCAGCAGGGTGGGGAGTTAGTGAACAGTTCCCGCTCCCAGTCTTATAACGTCTAGAGGCCAAGCTTGGCCAAACAAATTTTGTGCTATTTTTTTTAAGGGGTCGGCCAACCTAAATAGTGTCTGTGAACGATGTTGGAGACAGTGTAAAATGAAAATAATGATGAAGCAGTTATATTGAAACTTATGTGAACTAAGGTTTGTTTTTGTACACCAAACCCTGGAACTATGTGAGACGCAAAACGCGGAGTTAACTACGACGCCACACCAAGTAACCGTATTATAACAGTTTATTATCAATAGTCCATATAAAAGGGGGAATTATTTAAATTATGGGATTTCTAAATGAATGAAAGTGTGTGTGTGAGCAAACTGGGCTGCTTTATTAGTTTTATTAACATGGTTAGAGTTTAATTATTAGCGGTAAGTATTTCAACAAATTTGGTTTGCTGTGTAATGTACGTAAAGTCAAACATTTACAATGTGTATTACCTATTAAATTTCAATGAATAGTACAGTGATTACTGTCCATGTAACGTAAAATAAATTGTTGACAGAGGAGTTTTGATACTATTTAGATGATGAATTTAGGTATAATAAACAGTGTTAATTTACCATATCAAGATGTATTGGTCATTGTGTTTACCTATTTCTCTCTGCTAAAAAGTACACCAGACGAATCCCTGGTGGTTTACGAAAGGTAGGTGATACAACAAAGTTCAATATTATTATTTCATTAATCTGTACTGCTTTAATTGGTGCCCTAAAAAGGGACAAAATTCAATATTTTAGTAACATTAGAGCAAGTAATGCTTTAGTTGGAACACTTAAGTTCTTCTCACTTTTCACGCCTCGAGTCATATTTGTCATATTGTAATGCGACATAATAGTAACCCTGTCCCAAAACAAGAACTGCTCAGTTCAATAGAAATGATAGTCACCTATGCTATCCACATAGACCAAATAAAAATAGACAACCTTTAGTCATAAATAATTACCACTGTCTAATATAAATAATAAGAGGAAAATACAATGCAAATAGTAAATAAACTAAGCAAAATGTACCATAAATGTAAAATAAGATACAAACCTTTTTGTGATTAAGTAAATGTGAAAAAGTGGGAGATAAAGCTAGTGATCGCTGATATTATATAGTGAAGTACAAGTGATATTCCCAAACAAAAAGTGTCAGTGAGGGGGAAATGGAAAGAGTGTAGGTTAAGTACCTTTATGTAAAAAGAAAACCCAAGAACCACATTGATATAGAGAGTTGTGATGGGAGCTTAAAAATAATGTTAACATGTTCATAAAGGTTTTGGCATGATTAGTTATGTTTGTGTTTTATGCCAAGGCTTATGAGTAACATTCATAAACTGTGTTGTTAGCAATAGTTGTAGCCTATGAGCAGAATCAGAAGGTGATGCATTAGGAACCAAAAACCCATGAGCAATAATCTAACCACTGATTAATAGTACTCTTTAAGATTAGTGGGATGGCTGAATAGTATGCCAGTTAATGTTTGTGGCTAATTGTAAAATACAATATTAAACCATGTAGGCCATGCCTAAAACATAGCATGCCAGATGATTCTGTTCTTATCAAGTTATTGTATTAACACTAAAATTATCATTTGTCAATTGATAATTGTAAACAAGTCCATAGAGGCAGTATATTAAATAATATGTTAAAGGATTTTATTGTAACCATTTGTTAAATAATGTTAAGGGTCCAGACTCGTTTAGTAAATAGTTAAAATCAGAAAAAAAGGGTTCAGCATCAGAGTTTAAACAATAATAAATGTAAATTATAAAATAGACTAGTAAATAAATGTCAGGAAACTAAAAGTGTAGGCCCAAAGTTAGAAATTTTGTAAGGTGGGAAACCACCCTTTATAATAACCAATGTATGTAAAAAAAGGTATCAAAATGCTCATAATTACGTAAAGAAAAACATGATGTAATTTAAATTTAAGAAAGCTTAAAGCTAAAAAAGGAGTATTTTTCTTATAGGCAAATGAACATTTAATTTTTGTAAACTGACCATGTGACCTAATGAACTCTCAGTTTTGACCAATCACAGGCCAGTATTGTAAGGTCAGGAAACCGTTGATGAAGAAGCAGGAATTTAGAATTGTATTGTTAACCATTGCAGAGGGCAGATGTGCTCTGATGAAGCAGATTTTAATTAAATACCAGTAATGTTTTGAAACTCTATGAATTAGTATAAATTAATTATTAATTCTTACCTTAGGGTTTTGTTCCAGAGTCGTACAGACGAAACTGCTGCAGAAAGGTTATCTGGGTTTAAGTTCGAAATAATTACGCAAACAGCGTTTCTGATTTTAACAAATTATTTCCCTTTTATTAAGCAAGACATATTTTACTTTACTTTGTTATTCACTGTTATTCAATATTATTTATATAACAACCAAAATATAAAATAAAATTTTCTAAAATGACTTTGGGTTATTGACCTTGCATTTTAGTTTCCTACTTTTAAAAGAACAAACCATATTCAGTTAGGACTACTTTCCTTAACTAATTTGTTTCTTAAACTTCTATTATACGAACCAGTACGTAATTTGTTCCCACACACACACACACACACACATTCGTTCTTTTACATTGACATTCTGTTAAACCCCACTTTGAGATCTCATGATTTTATGAAACATCTGCAAATATAAATGGTAATGTAGTTAAAATTGATTATAGGGTACTCATCCTGGTTGCTGATCTGATCCGACTGATGAGGCACTTGTTTTACCCCGCACTTCAGAAGTTAATTAAAGTTCGTTAAAGTGATTTTGTCTGTTGACTGGCGTTAAGTTATTGCTGATTACGAAAACCACGTTTTTTCACATTTCACTTTGTATAATAATTGTGTCGGCCGACGTAACTTTTCGAACACTTGATCTTGTAGGTTGGCCGCGCTCTATTGTTTGTAATAGGACTTTAACCAATTCGTGTATTTGACAACCGCATATGGAGAGTCAATAGCGGTGAAACGTACTTTTATACCAAACAACTGATAAACAACAGTTTAGAATTGAATATTCTATTTAAAGGGATAGGCCGCCCAATAATTACGGCCTATCCTACCCCCGAGGCCACCGTTTTGTTTTTTATAAAACGGCACTGTGCTGCTGCTGGCTGTGTATTGTACCCCTTCTGGTGACAAACTGCATACTGTTTCACAAGGACTGCTGCTTACTGGGGCGGTTACGCAATGCGTCTGGACAATTGTTTAGGCTGACTGTGTGTATTGCTGGTTACTGGGGCTCCTCACAGGTGAAGTCTGACAATTTGAAAATTACTGATTGATACAAAATAAAATTAAAACTATGGGATCACACAATTCTGTACCATTACAGTTTTTTGGTCCATTGGCAATCAAAAATAATTACCAACAGAAGCTGTAAACACTGTGGAAGACCAGAAGACAGAAATAATTCAATTATACCAAAAACTAAATGCAGAAACTCAGAAAATCCTGACTACCTAAAATGAACGCACGCTTGTAACTTATATGAGTGAGGTAAAGCTTAATTAATAGCCACACTACAAATACGATTACACAACACTATCGTAGACACTATCCACATTCAAAGAACAGACACCAGTGATCATTGAAAGAAAAGCTTAAAAACTAAAACTGTGAACACTAAAACATTTATTTTAAAATAATTTGTAACAGCTCGAGGTTATACGTCTCAGCGGCCATCTTGTGGAAACGATCGTTGTTGCTTAGCAACGGTTAATAAAATATAGTATTAAGATTTTAATTTTTACTTACCTTTTGTAATGTATTGTATTTTTGTATGCATTCTCTGAATTCAATGACAGTCTCAAAGAACCCTTAAACACTGAGATTTAATATATTATTATAATTAATTTGTTTATTGAAGGTTGTTAGTGACATAGTCGAATTGAGCAGTAGAGTCGACCCGACCAATATTTTGTTTCGACACAAGTCGACTGTTCCTTTCTCTGAATACTTTAAATATAAAAATAAATATTGTTATTTGACTGAAAAGAGTTGTCATTGTAGAAAATTAGAAAATTTACAGGACAATTACAGGCAATTCAACAGGAGAGTGAGCAGCGAACGGACCAGAGCATTTAAAAGAAGAACAGGGCGCTCGGAGACACAATCGATTGCGACTACAAATCCGTTTTTGACATAAGTGGAGTCAAATTACACTATTAAACTCTTCACGATAAACAAAATCAAAACCCACAAATACACGGTTATATTACAGATGGCGTCCAACCAGTGAGGCTGATGTTAGGGGACATTACCGATCCTAGCGTAATTACTAATGATACGGGAAACCTAATTTTAGCTGGCGACTGCTAGAAAAACAGAAATGCATACAAGAGGAGTGTCGAAAAGGTTGGCAAAGGACCAAGAAACGGAAGAAGGTAGACGAGAAGAAGAGACAGAAACAGTACTGGACACGGAAATGGAACAACAGGCTGGTGATAAAGAAGAGTCCAGAAGAGATGCATATTTACTGAAATTCATGGAACAAATGAATGAAAATTTTAAACGAATGGAGGAAAAAATAAACAGTACTCATGAAGGCTTAAAAAAAATTGAGGAAACAAATGAAAAAATAGACAGTATTAAAGAACAAAATAAACAAACAAAGGAAGATTTTTTAAAACAAATGAAAGCAGAAATAAATAGCGTTAAGGAAAACGCTGGTGAAAACTTTAGGAAACAGGATGAACAAAATAAACAAACTAATGAGAACTTGGAAAGTAAAATCGAGGAAATAAATGAGAAAATTAATAGTACAAACGAAAGTACTAAGGAAGATTTAATGAATGAAGGAGGAAATGAATGAGGAAAATTTAAAACAAATTAATGAGAAGATCGAGGACTCTAACAAGGAGTTGAGACGAACCATTGATGAGAAAATTGACAATATCAATGAAACACTTGGTAAAAAGATAGAGGAGTATAATGAAGAAGGAAAACAACAAACAGCTGAACTAGTTGGAAAAGTGGAACAAAAAGAAGCAATCGTACAGGTCAGGGCAGATTTAAACGCCAAAATCGACCAAGCAGATAACGTCAACCAAGTTAGGATAGCAGAGGTACAGCAAAGAACACAAGAAAGATTGGACGAATTACAAACTAACACCTCAGGAAAAATCGAACGGGTTAATGAGGAAATGAACCGAGTAAAAGACCAAATGAATGATAATACAGGAAGAATTGATAACCTCCAGGAAGTACAATTAAAGAACCTGAGAGAAGATCTCGACAGAATGAGCTATAGACCAGCCTGCAGTGTTCAACATAATGTGCTGGACAACAGAAAGAACATAAACTTTAAAAATTATCGCAGGAACCCAGTGGAATTCCTAGAATGGGTGGACGAGTGTCTACTGAGAACCAAAGAGAACCGTTGGACCATGATTAAGAATCTACTGGATGACAGCTTCAAGGAGATAACCGACAACTGGTGGTCGGCTGTCAGAAACGAAATAACGACATATGAGGGGTTTAAACAGACCTTCAGAATAAAATACTGGTCAGAGTCAGTACAGAATGTAATCAGGGATAATCTCTGCCATGGGAGGTACAACGCCACCCATTACCAGTCACCAACGGCCTACTTTCTCGGGAAGGTGTGTGTAGCATGCAATTTAGAACCAAAGATTCCTGAAGAATGCCTAATCAGCAAAATGGCATACCACTTTGATGAAGGGATTGTCCAAGCCACCCTATGCAGCCAGATCAAAACAATAGCTGACATGGAAAGACTGCTTGGAAGTTATGAAGACCAAGATTATTATAGAAAATCAAGGAGGCAGTATGACCAGTCCCAGATGGACAGAGGAGATAATTGCAGAGACCAACAACCAAGGTTAAACCAGCCCCGAAATGGGAACCATGACAATAACCATAATAATAGAAATAGTGGTAATGGCTATAATAATAATAATTATAGAAATAACCAAGGCAATTACAATAGCCGCAACCAAAATAATAATAATAGCGGAAACCGAGAATGGAGACGTAATATCAACAATGACCGGAGGTATCCAAATAACAGCAATAGAAGAGATGAAGAGGAAAGAAACCAACCCAGGAGGGGAAGCTCTCGAGACCGTTCTCCAAGAGACCTTGGAGAAACTACAACAAATACACAGCAATTAGACAGGGCGGAAAACTAGACACAGCAGTGAGAACTATGACCGGCCCATCACTGCGAGAATTGGATGGGCGAATAAACAAAGAAAGGACGAGAAATGAAATCATTATGGTCAATAAAAACTATTATTTGAGGAACATCAGAAATGACCTTATGGAAGAAGGACCATACTCGGAAAAGAAAAATAATAATCAAATAATGTTTATCAATGCTAAATTGGAAGGGGTAGCAACTGAAATTATAATTGATACAGGAGCGAATGTATCGCTCATTGACAAAGTGGAATTTAACAGAATTAAAACAATAAGTAAAGAACCAATACCAACCTTACCAATTAATAATATGGTGATAGTAGGTGCTACTGGCAAAATGAACAAGTCAGTAAGGCAACAAGTTCAAATAGATGTATCGAGCAAAGAAAAGGTGATCCAAGTGGTGTTCCTGGTGGCCCAAGGGTTACCGTTTAAGGTTATGATTGGTTGCGACCCTTTAAGGCGCCACTCAGCAATTATTGACATTGGTAGTGAGAAAATAACACTGACCAATGAACAGGGTGAATGGTCAAGTGAAATTTTAGGCCAGAATTGTGCCACACACAATAGACATTCATTCACCTTGATCCAAGATGAGAGGGAGGAGTTTAGGACACCACCTCAAGGATCAACCTACCCTGAAAATAAAGAATGGAATAAGAAATTGAACGAAATATACTCATTTCAAGTCACCAGAGGAGAAAACATTACATAAGAACAAAAGGAACGGTTGGTAAGTGTGTACAATAGATACAAAAACACTTTCTCAGATCTACCTGGGAAGGCGAAGAACTTTGTTTGTGAATTAGAATTCCACAACCCAATAAAGTTTAACAGAAAATCCTACCCCATTGCTCAATCACTTAAACCAGCAGTCAGAAGAGAAATACAGAAAATGCTGGAACAAGATATTATTGAAACCAGTTCATCACCGTACACCAGTCCAATTGTCGCTGTGCAGAAGAAGGATGGGGCGGTCAGATTGTGTCTAGACGCCAGAGAAATAAACAGGAATATAGTGAATGACAGAACATCACCGGGCAAATAGAGGAAATTATGAAGAAATTTGAAGGCTGCAAGTTCATGAGCATCCTCGACACCGTATGTGGATATTGGCAAGTTGAGCTGCACTCCAACAGCCGGAGGTATATTGCGTTTATTTTTTATGGTCGCAACTACCAATTTAAAAGATTACCAATTGGATTGGTAAACTCTGTTGCTGTTTTTGTCAAGGTCATGGACCATATATTAGGAAGAGATTTACTGGAGTTCGCCACGGTGTATGTAGATGATTTGCCGATTACGTCCACCACATGGGAGGAGCATTGTGAACGGGTAGAGATGGTTCTACGAAGACTAGCTACCAACAATATTACACTTAAAATTGAAAAATCGAAATTATTAACTAACCGATTAGTTTTTAGGATTTGTACTATGAGAAACAGGCATAACCACAGCTCCAGAGAAGATGGAAGCAATCCAGAAGTTCTCCAAACCTAAGAACATCAGGCAGTTACAGTCCTTCCTAGGTATCTGTAACTATTACAGAAAATTCCAAAGGAATTACTCTGAGTTAACATCCTGTTTTAAACATCTACTGTCATCCAAATACAAGTGGAAATGGAGTAGTGAAGATGACCTAACTTTCGATCTGATCAAGAAAAAATTCTTAGAAGAAGTCATGCTTCATCATCCCAATTTTGAAAAGAGGTTCTATATTAATTGTGATGCAAGTGATACAAGTTTAGGTGCAGAACTCTATCAACAAGATAGTGAAGGAGATCACCGGGTTGTAAGTTTTGCTAGTCGAATACTAAATCACTGTGAACGTAACTATAATGTTACAGAAAAAGAACTTCTAAGCGTAGTATTCGCTTGCAACAAATTTCGCACTTACATCTTGGGATACCCGGTCACAGTAAGAAATGATCACAAGTCAATTTCGTTTCTGCAAAGATGTAAATTGAGCCATGGGAGGCTAACTCATTGGGTCCTGGCTCTACAGGAGTATAATATCACCTGGGAGTATGTACCGGGAAAGAAGAATGTGGTTGCGGACGCTTTGTCAAGAGTAAATTTAGAAAAGGGGACTTTCGAACCTGACAGAGAGGATATTGGTAAAGTGTATTATTCACTAGCAGGCAGAGAAGAATGGGCAAACATTTTAAACAATATCAGAGAAGAACAAGTATTAGACCAAAAACTGGCTAGGATTAGAGTACGCATAGAAAACAACGGCCCTATGGTAACAGCATACCATCAACTTCATGATGGGCTAGTCTTCACGAAACCAAATATTAAAAGTAATCGATGGAAATTGAGTGTACCAAAGTCATTAGAACAGTCAATAGTAAATAATTATCACCAGATGTATGGGCACATGGGGCCAACTAAAGTGGTCAAGGCGTTAGAAGAACACCTGTACATGAAGGGGATGAACAAAAAGGTAAGGGTGATAGTAAAGAAATGTGCGATATGCCAAAAAGTGAAGGTAAACAATGCCAAGAAGGAAGGAGAGTTCATGACCATTACATCGAACAGAAGATTAGAGAAGGTGTTCCTCGACATTTGCGGGCCTTTTCCAAGAAGCGGGGGCTGGCACCGATACAAATATATTGTAATAATATGGGATCATTTCTCCAAGTATACCAAGCTGTATACAATCAGCAAGGCGTCAACTAAAGTCATTATCAAAATAGTACTGGAAAAGTACACCAGTGATGTCGGTACCCCTGAATCAGTGATAACGGACCATGGAACCCAGATTAAGGGCAAGCGATGGAGAGAAGCGTTATTAGCCAGAAGTATAAAAACCTACAAAACCTCCATATATCACCCTGCAAGCAACCCTGCAGAAAGAGTATTGCGAGAAGTGGGCAGCATTCTCCGGACCTATTGCCACAGTAATCACAAAAGTTGGAGCGAGCACGTGACGAATACTGAACTATTTTTAAATATAGCCTACCATGATACGCTGGGACTCAGCCCATATCAGATGATGTTTTCAAGACCACCACCGTGTGAGCTCACTCAGTTAATTACGTTCCCCGAGATGCCTGAAAAAGAATTAGATATTACACGAGTATACCACAGAATTGGAAACAAGATAGTGCTGAGGAGAAATAAGCGAAGAAATAGTGGGATACCAGAACTCAGATTCGAAGTCGGAGAAAGAGTACTTATATGAAATAGACAGCAGCCCAGTGGTACGGAAGGTGTAATGAAAAAACTCCTGCTGCTTTACCATGGACCATTTGTGGTAATCAAAGACCACAGTAATAACACCTATGTTTTAGCCAATCCAAGCAATAATAAAGTGAAGGGCACATACAATGTGTCCGAAATGAAGAAATTTTTTGAATGAAGTGGCAAACAGGAGGTTGAGATTAACAGTTAATTTTCCCTAGACCTTCAGCTAGAAAAAATAAACATGTTTTGGTGGGGGAGCATATGTAATGCGACATAATAGTAACCCTGTCCCAAAACAAGAACTGCTCAATTCAATAGAAATGATAGTCACCTATGCTATCCACATAGACCAAATAAAAATAGACAACCTTTAGTCATAAATAATTACCACTGTCTAATATAAATAATAAGAGGAAAATGCAATGCAAATAGTAAATAAACTAAGCAAAATGTACCATAAATGTAAAATAAGATACAAACCTTTTTGTGATTAAGTAAATATGAAAGAGTAGGGGATAAAGCTAGTGATCCCTGATATTATATAGTGAAGTACAAGTGATATTCCCAAACAAAAAGTGTCAGTGAGGGGGAAATGGAAAGAGTGTAGGTTAAGTACTTTTATGTAAAAAGAAAACCCAAGAACCACATTGATATAGAGAGTTGTGATGGGAGCTTAAAAATAATGTTAACATGTTCATAAAGGTTTTGGCACAATTAGTTATGTTTGTGTTTTATGCCAAGGCTTATGAGTAACATTCATAAACTGTGTTGTTAGCAATAGTTGTAGCCTATGAGCAGAATCAGAAGGTGATGCATTAGGAACCAAAAACCCATGAGCAATAATCTAACCACTGATTAATAGTACTCTTTAAGATTAGTGGGATGGCTGAATAGTATGTCAGTTAATTAATGTTTGTGGCTAATTGTAAAATACAATATTAAACCATGTAGGCCATGCCTAAAACATAGCATGCCAGATGATTCTGTTCTTATCAAGTTATTGTTCTTATTAAGTTATTGTATTAACACTAAAAATATCATTTGTCAATTGATAATTGTAAACAAGGCCATAGAGGCAGTATATTAAATAATATGTTAAAGGATTTTATTGTAACCATTTGTTAAATAATGTTAAGGGTCCAGACTCGTTTAGTAAATAGTTAAAATCAGAAAAAAAGGGTTCAGCATCAGAGTTTAAACAATAATAAATGTAAATTATAAAATAGATTAGTAAATAAATGTCAGGAAACTAAAAGTGTAGGCCCAAAGTTAGAAATTTTGTAAGGTGGGAAACCACCCTTTATAATAACCAATGTATGTAAAAAAATCTATCAAAATGCTCATAATTACATAAAGAAAAACATGATGTAATTTAAATTTAAGAAAGCTTAAAGCTAAAAAAGGAGTATTTTTCTTATAGGCAAATGAACATTTAATTTTTGTAAACTGACCATGTGACCTAATGAACTCTCAGTTTTGACCAATCACAGGCCAGTATTGTAAGGTCAGGAAACCGTTGATGAAGAAGCAGGAATTTAGAATTGTATTGTTAACCATTGCAGAGGGCAGATGTGCTCTGATGAAGCAGATTTTAATTAAATACCAGTAATGTTTTTTGGACCGTTGGCAATCAAAAATAATTACCAACAGAAGCTGTAAACACTGTGGAAGACCAGAAGACAGAAATAATTCAATTAAACCAAAAACTAAATGCCGAAACTCAGAAAATCCTGACTACCTAAAATGAACGCACGCTTGTAACTTATATGAGTGAGGTAAAGCTTAATTAATAGCCACACTACAAATACGATTACACAACACTATCGTAGACACTATCCACATTCAAAGAACAGACACCAGTGATCATTGATTGAAAGCAAAACTTAAAAACTAAAACTGTGAACACTAAAACATTTATTTTAAAATAATTTGTAACAGCTTGAGGTTATACGTCTCAGCGGCCATCTTGTGGAAACGATCGTTGTTGCTTAGCAACGGTTAATAAAATATAGTACTAAGATTTTAATTTTTACTTACCTTTTGTAATGTATTGTATTTTTGTATGCATTCTCTGAATTCAATGACAGTCTAAAGAACCCTTAAACCCTGAGATTTAATATATTATTATAATTAATTTGTTTATTGAAGGTTGTTAGTAACATAGTCGAATTGAGCAGTAGAGTCGACCCTACCAATATTTTGTTTCGACACAAGTCGACTGTTCCTTTCTGTGAATACAGTGGAACTTGGTTATAACGTCATTGAAGGGACCAAAAAAATAATGACCTTATATCCGAGTGACGTTATAAAAGAGTCGTTATAAAAGATCCTTTTTAATCACTAGTAAGGAAGGAGAAATTAAAAAAAAGATCTTTGCATTATTAACATTATTCGTGATATTTATTTTAAAGTTTACAATCTGCATTTCATTTATACAAACAGCATGAAGAATATTTTAAAAGATCAAAAAGAAATTCATTTTGTTTTAATTGTCTCCAAGTCACGTTACTAACTATTTAGAATTAATATTAGGCAATTACCTGTATTAACTTCCGTCTTGTGACTTATTTGGTTTTTTCCGTAAAACGACGCGTTTCGAGGATAAATCCTCATCAGGTTTCAATGCTATAAAAACATCAAATTCACCCAAAATTTAACATGTCTCGGACTGTGCCGAGAGTGTGTCGATGTTAAATTATGTGTGGTGTTTTTTTTGTGTGTTTTAACTAGTTGACGACCCCTTTTGGGTGAATTTGATGTTTTTATAGTATTGAAACCTGATGATGAGGATTTATCCTCGAAACGCGTCGTTTTAAGGAAAAAACCAAATAAGTCACAAGACGGAAGTTAATACAGGTAATTGCCTAATATTAATTCTAAATATCAAAAAGAAAGTACATGTAACTTACATTTAGGCTTACTGTCGAAAGTAATCTGTAATTTTCTTTTGAACGCTCCTTTCTGAAAAATAAATTCTTTCTGTTGTGCTGTGGAGCGCTGCATTGAATGTGTCGTCAGACGTCTCTCTAAAGCAGTAAAATCGTGAAAGAGTTGCGGCGGCTCTCATTGCTTCCTGTACTGTCAGACAAACGATGTCGGCATCCTCCTCTTGCTCAGCATCTTCTTCAACACTATCTTCCGCTTATATGTTTTTTACTTCTGCGATAATTTCTGCGTCACTCAATACTTGGAATGTTTCTACTTGGTCATCCACTGATGCATAGGAATCAAGTTCATTTCCAAATTCATTTACGTCGAATTTCTTAATCCACTCCGAGAGCGGCAAGTCGTCGTCTTCGTCATCATCGGGTAAATTTTCATGTACGAGTTGTGCTTTACTAAAGCATTTTGCTATCGTCTTCTGTGTTACACTCTTCCAAGAATCGTCTAGGAATTGTATTGCATCTAAGAGTGAAATTGTGGCAGGTTGCGCCGTGTCCATACAGAAAATAATTTTTTTTTTAAAGTTGCTTGCGGTAGTGACACTTTAGGCTTCTAATGACGCCTTGGTCCATAGGTTGCAGGACACTCATACAGTTGGCTGGTAAGAAGACCAGATTAATGTTTGTCAAATTTAACTTTGGATGGGCTGCATAGTTGTCAACTAGAAGTAGAATTTTTCTGTTTTTCGATGACAGTTCTTTATCCCACTTTCTTAGTTCATCTTCAAAAATACTAGAAGTCATCCACGCTTTTTTGTTGGCAGTGTAATTTACAGGAAGTTTTTTGATGTTTTTAAAACATCTAGGATGCAAACTTTTCCCGATAACTAAAAGTTTCCTTTTTTCGGTTCCCGTCATGTTCGCACAAACAAAACTGTAACTCTGTTTAGAGAGCTTCCCACCAACGCAATTTTCATTTTTAAATTTGAAAGTCTTATCTGGAGTTAATTTATAAAAAATTCTGGCTTCATCTCCATTAAAGATGTCTTCATCTTTATATGATCGTCTAATTTCTGGCCAAGTGTTACGCACCCAATCGCCTGTAACGTTCAGATCTACGCATTTTGCCTCACAACAAATTTTTGCAAAGGAAATCGAGTGTCGGGCCTTAAATCGATCTAGCCATTCGTTGGAGCACGTAAAATCAATACCAAACAATTTTCCGAATTCTGTAGCTTTCTTTTTCAGAATTGGTCCACTCAGGAATATCTGAACATCGACACTGTTTGAACCATTTCAATAATGCTGCATCCACATCACCATGTTCGCATTTCCTAATTTTTTTAATTTTTTCTCCATCTTCCTCAAATGTTTTTAAAATTTTGTCCTTGGTTTTTTAAAATTGAACCTACAGTAGAATTCACTAAACCAAACTCACGGCATACATCAGCTATTTTACGTCCGCTTTCATGTGATCTAATTACATGTACTTTCTCTTGAATAGACAGAACCTTTCTTTTTGTACTAGAACTTGCCATGATTACTGTATAAAAATTTAGACCTACGTATAAAATTCTATAAACAGTGGCTACCAAAACTTAAGTTATAAAACACACAAAAGAAACTGTCACAGTACGAGCAGATACAGAAACGATAACAACCAAAAACAGAGACAAGACTACGTGTAAAACAGACGAGACGCGCAGTGCTACTGACCCGATGAGAGTAGTGGGCTGGCACCGGCGGTCCTGTTACAGTGCTTATCGCTTGCATACAATGTATGTCTGTAGCCATGGGCATAGCGCGCGCACATATATACGTTTATATGAAATTTAGAGTAAAATATCTGAGAAATTTTTGACGCTATAACAGAGTAGTACAATATTTAGTGACGTTAAAACCGGGAATTTTTATAATATTAAAGATATCAGTTTGGCCGGACTTATGACAAAATAATGCTACACCCGAGTTGACGTAACAGCCGAGGCTGTAATAACCAAGTTCCACTGTACTTTAAAAATAAAAATAAATATTGTTATTTGACTGAAAAGAGTTGTCATTGTAGAAAATTAGAAAATTTACAGGACAATTACAGGCAATTCAACAGGAGAGTGAGCAGCGAACGGACCAGAGTCTTTAAAAGAAGAACAGGGCGCTCGGAGACACAATCGATTACGGCTACAAATCCGTTTTTGACATAAGTGGAGTCAAGTTACACTAATAAACTCTTCACGATAAACAAAATCAAAACCCACAAATACACGGTTATATTACAATATTTATTTTTTATTTCTTTACCTCGTTGTTCGTATCATCCCTAAAATACCATAGTTCCCTAGCATTAAATACTACACATGGGTTCGGATCCGGAGGGGCACTCTTGGCTTCCATTACTCTGCCGTTTTCCCTAAATATATCGTCTGACATCAGAGGAACTTCATCTCTGTCCAAGAAAATAAAAGTTGCACTATCACAACACAATACGTATAATTATTACCTATAAGGTAGCTCCTTCGCTACAAACTTATATTCAAGGGATTGTTACATGATTTCTTTGAGGTCTCCACATTTTTATTCCATTACTGTTTCACTTCTGGTGTTTTATCACTTCAATTAATATTCTATCATTCACAGGTAACTGGTTAACATTATTCGACATACATGTTGGATTATTTCCATCTTGGTGCTGTCAATCAATGATATTTTAGATTCTATCTTTATCCTCATTTTTATTTATTTATTCCCCTTTAATTATGCAGTTAAGTACTGAATTTCATCATTATCGTAATGAGACTACTCAATTATTTTAATTAATATTTATAATATCTTATCTTACCTTCGGGTTCTCGTCCAAGGTCGTACAGACGAAAAATCAGCTACAGAAAGGATTATTTGAAATAAACGGTATAAAGATCAATACACAGTTTACATTTAAACAAATAACGTCTGGTTTAATTACTTAATCTTCCTTTGATAATAGTTAAAGTTTTATAATTTCTTTTAGTATATGTGCATAGAATCTTCATTAGTAACATATGAAAGTCAACGAATTAATGATAAACATTTCTTAATATAACCTTTCTGAAACTACTACAACTTATTTATATTTTAATGAACCAGTGCTTTTTATTGTGTTTGTTTATATTTTATCTTTCCCTGAGAGATCTCTTTTAATAAAGTGTCTGTAAATAAATATTACCGTATAGTGGTTAAAAATTCTGAAATAATATGATACTCATCCTGGTAGTGACTGCGCTTCAACTTGGGATGTGCGTTTTTTATCCCTCACTTCGGAAATCGCTGTATAGTTTTATCTCTGCTGTTACTGATTGCCAAAATCATTGTTCACGTCTAACAATGGTATTGGTCCACTTAACTTCATCGGTACGAGCACTGATCACTTTTTATTAGTTGACTGCTTTCTTAGTTCGTACGCACTCCTACAACTGTTTATGATGAGTTCACTGATTTTGACTGAATGTTCACTAGTTTGATTTAATGTCTCCGTATGTTAATATTAAGTCGGCCGACGTAATTTTATCGCACTTAGATGGTTTTAGGTTGGCCGCGCTCTAAACTGTTTATACACTTTTCTGCATGTTTTATTACTTTGATAGATAGACCGAATTTGTTTTACGGCCTATCTTGCACCCGAGGCCACCGTTTTATTTAACCAGCTGCACTGTATGCTGCTGCTTACTGTCTGCTGTTCATCTGCATACTGTGATTCACAAGGACTGCTGCTGGGGCGGTTATGTAATACGTCTAGACAGTTGTTTAGGCTAACAGTGTGTTGCTGGTTAAACTGGGGCACCTCACAGGTGAAAGCTAACAATTGAAAATTAAAACTGAATTGATATAAAATAAAATTGAAACTGGGGTAGCACCCAATTCTGTACCGTTACAATACCCCCCCAATGAGAGATTGTAGGCCGAAGCATACAAACTCTCATTGCCTAAAACCTAAGAGGATCAGTGAGGATATGGCGCTGCAACCCCCCTGAACTCTCTACTATAATCATGGGTACTTACCCCCCTAGTCTGGCGACTCTGGCAGCACCCACCCGACCCTACTGGACATCTCTACTCAAGATCCCAACACCATAAACTCGGACAGATACCCGCCACAGTATCACCTGACTCTGTAACATTTAATTAAAAAATCAACAAACGGCCTTCCATAACTCCATATCCCACAACTGATTTGTTTCCTCTTAGCCGTACTGGTTCATTATCCGCAAAGTACTGGTTCATTTTGTTTTTATTATAAAATATAATATGCATTTGACTACATTGCAATATAGCTTCTAAATTGTCCAACAGTTACCTGGATCAATTAAAATTTAACTATCATGTCCATCGGATCATCTTCAACAAGTTACATTGTTCAACAATATAACTTAGCCCTAGAAAATACAGTGTTAATAAAACAATATAGGTTTACAGTAGTACATATGCGTTCCAGACAAATTAAATAATGTTCCCCGTACAATATTGCCCAGCCAAAATAACACATCAATTATACAAGTTATATCCTTAACTACTTTATATATATATATATATATATATATATATATATATAGAACAAAACAAATTTTTTTTCTACCCCCCCCAATAGTCCCTAACCCCTGATACCCGTTACAATCTACTGCGTGCAGCACTAGACTTCTTGGCCCTCGCAGACCTCAATCTAGCCGTAATCACATCTCCCTCGTGACCTGTAACTGGGTCACCCCCTAATCCACACTCACTATTTCCCCCCTTGGACTGTAGCGCCCAGTTGCTTCCACAAGGACTGATGCGGAAGGGGTGGACATTTTTTTCTTTTATTCCACCCCCATCCTTGCTTCGGCGTTACAATAAAAATTCAGTATTGCACTTACTATTATTGATTGATACGCCCCTAATGGACTACCACCCCTATCTGGGTGAAAATAGCCCTGTTCCAAAATTTGGTAGATTCCCCAAAAAATAACCCCCCTACTAAGTCTAACAAACCACCAGGTTAACAAAATAAAACAAACCACAAGCCGGTTATATCAAGTAAAATTTATGATTTGTCACAATTAACTACTTTCACGGTCATGATCCGGTGAGGTCATGGCCGCACTTAGGTGGGGAATCTACAGTTAAACATAAAACATGGATTGTCAATTATAAAAGTTTACCTGAGCAGTTATATACACATCTTGTTTCCCAGACATTATCTTAGCGCAAACATTTTTGATTGTATTCACACAAAATTTCCTTCAGTTTCCAGTTTTAAATGAATATTGTAATCATTATATTTTTTCATCATTTTATTATTTAATCTACCATTGCATTTGGAATTTGAATCAGAATAAATTTAAATTTATTATTAAAAATCTTTTCAATTAATTTAATTACCAAATTAATTTAATTATATTTAATTTCTCAAACTCTAAGTTACAGTAATTACCTCATTATTATTTTATCTGTAAAAAAATTAACTTCATTTCTTTTATTACACAATAAGATTTTGCTCAAGATACAACAGTTATCAACTTCAACACCTGGCTGTAAACATTAGTCAAAACATACAACACACCTGTTTACATTAACAGTTGTCTGCAAGACTTGTTTTATAAACACTCTTATGAACACTCACTCAGTCTAAACATTCTGCTTACCACATACTGACACATGTGCTTACTTCAATTTTCCATTTCTATAAATCTTTTAGTTAACATATTTATCAATTACTATTTATTACAATTCAAACCAAAATTAATTTTACTTCATTAATAAAATTTACCCTTTTAAATTACTTTAATATAGCCACCTACACTAAAAACAATTTGGCTTTAGTTACCTTGTTTAAAACACTTTTAACATAAACACATAGTACGGAATAAAATTCATTATTGTCTCTAATTCATTATTTTAGTAAAATCAAATATTACCAACATGTTTTATATATGAGCTATAATATACATTACAGCAAGATAATCTTAACACAGTACATTTAACACCAACACATTTATTTACAACTGTTCGTCAGAATTTTATTATTTACCATACTTCATTACCTAAATCAGCCAAGTCATTACCATAAACTAGAATATTTAAAATGTCCATTCATTGAGTTTATATTCAACCTCCATCATCGAAAATTAGTCTTATCTTTATATAACACTGCTCAATTTCATGTATACACATATGGCTATCTTTTGTGTAATGACCATAAAAATTTATATGTTCCATTGTACCAAAATAACAATACATGGGGTTACCCCTCATTGTTACTGCATTATAAATCAAGTTTACATTATTGTTTTTTGTCAAGTCGCCATTAGTATTTGTTATTACAATCACATCCTTTAATTTTTCATCGCTATAGGTGTCAGCTGTTACTAATACGCTGACCCTCACTACGGGTAAACATATTATTGTCATCAATATAATTATTGTTTATCAAACAAGGTAAGTTTTTAACTCTACCAGCTCTCTCACTATTTAAACTCTATTAACTTTTCATAATCTCTATTCACCTTAAATATTTCTACCACTCTCTCTTTCTCATAATCACTTTCATCACAATACTTCTCACAACATTTCACATTCTCATTCCACACAGAGGGCAATACCACTTTATTATTATTCCATCTGGACTTACCAGATGCATAAAAAATCAAGGGACAATTATTTGTAGACCATACGTCTCCCAAATACATTCGTGAAGCATTTTCTTCACCCACAACCACATCACGGGAAAATTTTACCCTCTGTATACTCTCTTCATACTCTCTCTCTAACTGATTAACATTTAACATCACTTCATTACTAAACTCTACTTCAACAAAATCTTCCTTATCACTCTCAACATTAAATACAGTTGTCTCAGAAATCCGTTAATGTTTCTTCCTAAGCTTTTTCAAATTCTGTTAGCAACTATTATTACTGTATGACGCACTGTCGTACAGACCATCTCCTTATTCTCTAATACCACGTTTTTACACATATTATAATTCTCATTTGTTTTACATTCAAAATTTTCAGCTACTTCCTGTATTTGTTTATCGATTTTTTCTACCACACTACTCTCTATTTCGTCAATTCATACTTTTTAATGAATGACTCAACGTTTTATTTAATTTGTATTTCAATTCGTTAAAGTTACTCTCACACTTAATTTTGACCTCATTAATATCTCTTTTCAGTTCATCAAATTTATTGTCAAATTTGCTGTTAAATTCACTTTTAATTTCATTAAATTTTATATCATTATTGTCAAAACGACTATTCACACTCTGCTTAATATCATCGGACATTGCTCTCATAAAATTAAATATATCATTCGTTGAATACGGTACTCTTTTTCTTTTGTTTTACTTATTACAGGAGTAGAATTTGCTCCTGCCTCACTAATTTTGATAGATTCGTCTACATTACTGTCACTGATTGACAGTGACTCTGTCTGACTACCTGAATCGCCTTTATTGGCTGACTCAGTTGATATATTTTCATACATTGATTTATTCTCGGCCTCATTGCCAACAACTACATCAATTTCATTTATTTTATTCTCTACTTTCTCCATTATGAAATTAATTTATTTACGCCCTTACTTCCAAATAACCTGTTCTGTAGCTTAATTAGGTCTGATCTGCGTGATTTATATTAAATCACGCAAATCGTCCAACTGATCGGGCGCCATTGAGACTACTCAATTATTTTAATTAATATTTATAATATCTTATCTTACCTTCGGGTTCTCGTCCAAGGTCGTACAGACGAAAAATCAGCTACAGAAAGGATTATTTGAAATAAACGGTATAAAGATCAATACACAGTTTACATTTAAACAAATAACGTCTGGTTTAATTACTTAATCTTCCTTTGATAATAGTTAAAGTTTTATAATTTCTTTTAGTATATGTGCATAGAATCTTCATTAGTAACATATGAAAGTCAACGAATTAATGATAAACATTTCTTAATATAACCTTTCTGAAACTACTACAACTTATTTATATTTTAATGAACCAGTGCTTTTTATTGTGTTTGTTTATATTTTATCTTTCCCTGAGAGATCTCTTTTAATAAAGTGTCTGTAAATAAATATTACCGTATAGTGGTTAAAAATTCTGAAATAATAATATGATACTCATCCTGGTAGTGACTGCGCTTCAACTTGGGATGTGCGTTTTTTATCCCTCACTTCGGAAATCGCTGTATAGTTTTATCTCTGCTGTTACTGATTGCCAAAATCATTGTTCACGTCTAACAATGGTATTGGTCCACTTAACTTCATCGGTACGAGCACTGATCACTTTTTATTAGTTGACTGCTTTCTTAGTTCGTACGCACTCCTACAACTGTTTATGATGAGTTCACTGATTTTGACTGAATGTTCACTAGTTTGATTTAATGTCTCCGTATGTTAATATTAAGTCGGCCGACGTAATTTTATCGCACTTAGATGGTTTTAGGTTGGCCGCGCTCTAAACTGTTTATACACTTTTCTGCATGTTTTATTACTTTGATAGATAGACCGAATTTGTTTTACGGCCTATCTTGCACCCGAGGCCACCGTTTTATTTAACCAGCTGCACTGTATGCTGCTGCTTACTGTCTGATGTTCATCTGCATACTGTGATCCACAAGGACTGCTGCTGGGGCGGTTACGTAATACGTCTAGACAGTTGTTTAGGCTAACAGTGTGTTGCTGGTTAAACTGGGGCACCTCACAGGTGAAAGCTAACAATTGAAAATTAAAACTGAATTGATATAAAATAAAATTGAAACTGGGGTAGCACACAATTCTGTACCGTTACAGTAAGTTGTATTTGTCTATTCTTTCTTCATCTAACTCATTTCTAACCCTTCTTAAATAGTAACTAGTCTTAATTGTTCTTATCATTGTTATTATACTGATTAATATGGTTGTTCAAATAATTATTATGGTATATAAAAAACTTTCACAAATGAACTTACTTTGGTTATCATTCACTTACTTAAAGTAAGTTCATTTGTGAAAGTTTTTTATATATAATAATATTTAAAAAAGTGAATGAAGAGGATGAATCAACAAGATATTTATAATTATTATGGTTATTAACCGTCTTTCTCTTCTTAATTGATTCAAAATAATTTCTCTTAACTATACGGTAAGATGTTCTTACTTATTTTAGAATTTGGTGGGTTTTTTAATTGATTCCAAATAATTTATCTTAACTATCCTGTATTGGCCACTGTTTGGGCTGCTCCACCAATATGGTTTTCCGCTGGATTCTGTAGGTTATATGCGGTTACAAATCTCTATGGGATTGTCACAGTATGGGTCATACACATACGGTTCTATGTCATCTTCATTCCGTCTATCCCTTCCCTCAGCATTCCCGGAATCGGGATTAGGTTTACGGTTTCCACAATAGTCCTCTTGGTTATCCCTCTCATCAGCCATGATATAGTTTATTCGAGCTATATGGGTTCCCTGGTCATTACTTGGTTGATTTTCCGAGGGTATGTCTCTCCTTTGTTCCCTGCTTCCTCTATCATTCTCGACGCTCCTATTTCTGGGTTGATTTCGTCTGTCATCGTTCCCTCGGTTACTGTTCCAATAATCTCTTCCATTGTCAAAATTCCTTCTGTCTGTACTGTATCGGTTATTATTATGGTTATTATAGTGGTTATTACTTTGATAATTATTAATGCGGTGGTTATTATTCATATGACTGTTATTATTATTTCGGTTATAATTATTATAGTTGTACCTATTGATTCCCTGACGCTGTTCTCGATTTTGATCTTCTCTTCTATTGTTCAGATAGTCGTTTTGTCTCCTAGACCTTTGATAATAATCTTCCATCTCATAACTTGCTAACAATGTTTCCATAGCTCTTATGGTCTTTACCTGACCACTGCGTCTAGCACGAACTATTTCTTCCTCGAAATGGTATCACAGTTTGTTCTCCAAATACTCCTCTGGTATTCGCGGTTCTAAATGACGCGCCAGACACACGTTTCCCAAAAATTAGGTAGTTAGGGACTGTTCTTGATTAATGTTGAACCTTCCGTTGGTGATATTGTCTCTAATCATATTTTGTACGGAGTCTGACCAATATTTTGATCTAAAAACTTTCTTAAATTCTTCATAATTATTTGTTTCATTTCGAACAGCCGACCACCAATTATCGTTTATGTTTTTAGAACAGTCATCTAACAAATTCTTAATTATATTCTATCGGGTCTCTTTAATTCTACAGAACCATTCATCTATCCTATCTAAAAATTCAATGGGGTTTCCTCTATAAATCTTAAAATTAATGTTTTCCTTTTGGTCAGGTGCTATGTGGTGTGCCAGGTACATTGGTCTATTTTATAAATTCTCAATTGACTTTTATATTAATCAACTCCTGATTTTGTATATTCTCAATGCTCCCTTTATTATGATCCACTTGAGTTTTCATTTGTATCATTTCATTGTTAACTAGTTCTATACTTCCGACTATGTTGATTTGTACTTCATCTAATTTTTCTTGTGTTTCTGCTTGTACCTCCGTTATACTAATTTTGTTATTAATTTCAGTGTTATTTACCCAGGTAGTTACCTCCTCCTTGAACCCTAGAAGTTCCTCTTTTGTTTGGTCGACTCTTTGACTGATTGTTTCGTTAATATTCTTTATTTTCTCATCTGTATTATCGTTAATTTTGTCTATCCTATCATTTATGCTTTCATTTATGCGATTTATTTTCTCATGTATTTCTCTAAACTCTTCTTTAGTACTTTCATTGGAACTGTCGATTTTCTCATTTATTTGTCTAAAATCCGCCTTCATTTGTTCATTATTTTCATTTATAGTTTGCCTTAAGGTTTCACTAGTACTTTCCTTAATACTGTCTATTTTTTCATTTATCAGTTTATTCTCCTCCTTAATTTGTCTTAAACTCTCATTAGTGTTCTCGTTTTGTTTCCTGAAATTTTCATTAGTTTCCTCTTTATTCTGGTCAAATCTTTCCTTTATTTTTTCCTCCATTTTGTCTATTTTCTCATTAGTTTGTTTATTATCTTCTTTAATACTGTCTATTTTTTCATTTGTTTGTTTATTTTGTTCCTTCATGCTACTCATTAATTCCATTAATTTTTCCCAATTTAGTCCTCCTCTGGCTTCCTCTTTATCACCCGTCTGTTGCTCCATTTCGGTGTCTATAACTATCTCTGTTTCTTCTTCCCGTCTATCTTCGTCCGTTTCTTGGTCCTTCGCCATCCTTTTAGAAACACCTCTTGTATGCATTCCTGTGCCTCTAATAGTCGCCTGCTCAAATTAAGTAGTATTGATGGAGTCTTATGTTTTACTTAACTAAAGCCCTACAAGTTGAGCACCAATTTGTAATAAAATGCAAATTGATATATGTTTAAATAAGCTCCACGTTGGAAACGCCAATTTGTAAGAATATGAAATAAATCTCATATTTATCTTTACCTTACTGTTGAAATTGCCAATTCGTAATAAAAAGTAACTTGTGATATGTTTTTCCTGTTTGTGAACAGTCACCTGCTGTACGCGTTAATTTGTAATAAAAATTATTGAGAGATATAGTATATTCTTATCTCTAATATATTATATTAATGAAGTCCGTTCTGAAGGAGTAGTGTACAATATTAGTTAGGATATGGGATGATTATGTCGTTACTATTCAGGCCTAGTCTGTACACAGCATTAAGAGAGGAGAGTAGGAGCCGTAAATTGCTTTTCTCTTCTCTCGTAATTCGACAGCTGTGGTTTATAGTCAGCCGGTTATTATAGGTTAAGTTGTTCTAAGCACTGTATTCCTCTCGTTTCTCTCTCTGTATACTATAAATTATTCAAACACACTAAATCATCAACAAATAATAATAATTCATCAATTTCAGGAAGGATTCTTTATTTTTATATTTTTCTTTTTAAAACAGATGTTCTCTCTTTGCACAGGTACAATACCTCGATCACACAGGAATGAATCGATTAGTTACAGAATTCGAATTTTAGATGTTTAATTTTAATTATATTGTTATTTTTTGTTAATCTCAGGGTTCGAAAGGTTCTTGTGACTATTAGGAAGGTCAGAAAATGCAAAATAAAATTACAAGGTATTACAATTTAATTATAAAATCTTGTTAATTAATATCTTAAACGTAAGTAGAGTTCTACCATCTGTTGACAAAGTTATTTGTAATGGCAGTGCACCGATAAACTCGTGCCTCGTGATGGTTGACCGACTAGGATGCAGATGTATAAATCATTGCCAGCCTCCACTCCAGTTTCGAAATAAAGTTTGGTGTTTTGATCCCTGGATGAAGCACAAATTCCAATTCTTAATCTTCGCTAATGTTAAAGTTCTTGTGGTTACGGGTTCCAATGGATTTTGTGTAGTAATAGTTTTCTTCACTTAGTCGTAAGAAAGTGAGGTTCAGAGTGCAATTTTAATTTTCCTTTTTTTTCTTTTATAGTACTTGATTACGTTAATTTCTTTAGGTCCTTTGTTTATTATTTGAATTTCGTTATTGATCATATTATTGGAATTAATTTGGAAATTTATTCATTTAGATTTTTCTTTAATTTTATTAGTAAGCTGAACTATACACTTTTATAAATAACCATCGAGAGTCAACAAACTTTCCTTTTTGTTAATTATTAGTTTAATTGAATTTACTGGACAATTTATTCTTTATATTTTTTCTTTTTTTCTCGGTTCATGAAGCTGAACTCTCTTCTTTCATAGATAACAATAGAGTGTCATTGAATAAACAAAATTTCTTGCATTTTGTCGTCCTTGACCACCAGTGTTTCTTCTGTTATTGGTTAATATTTGTAATCCTAGGGCCATAATTAAAAAAATGTTCTTGCACTTACTTAATAAAAATACTCCTTTACTAAAGTCACATTCTATCATATTAAATCTTCACATATCCTTTGTTATAAAATTACATACATTTTGCTACCTTTTCCTCTTAATCTCCTTAGTCTAACAAGTACTATCTTCTCATTACAAAATACTAATTTTGGGCCTATTTTTTCTATTACATATATTATGATTTTATTGTAATTTAAGTCGCTTATCTGTTATTAATAACTACTACTGCTTTCTTCTAATTCATTATATTACATTTAGTGTTTTTACATTTTTTAGTTACCTAACTTTTCTGACATGACTTCCTGTACAATGTGTCACTGGCTTATGGCCAATCATTCAATTTTTATTCCATTCTGATTTTAATTTATTATTACATAGTTTAGTATAGAACCCTTCATCTGTTTACAGCATAGTTACAATAAACCCTTTGGCATCTTATCACCAATTATTGCCTTCCTGGCCAAGTTTACAATTATAATCTAGCAATACCTCCATTATCTATTTAATGTGAGTACCAAAATATTTACTCTATATAAAGTTTAACACAAATTCTATGGTGACATGTTCGTTACCATAAACTAAATTAACATCAATTATTTGATATCCTCCTAAATCAATTGCTTAACACCTCCTACATACAAAATACAACATAAATACCATTATAACATGTTCATTATTATAAATTAAATTAATATCAATTAATTAGTCTACTCTCAATGTAATCATTCTCTATCATTGACTAAACCGTCTATATTATTTTCCACAGTATTTGACACTATATTTAATTTATCACTCACACTTTGCACTGACCACTTCATAGTTTGTATTCATAAACATTTATTTGTGACTCTGTTACCTTGTAATCTTATTTGATGTTATTTATTTATTTACTTAATAAGGGTTTACCCTTCTGACCTTTATTACAACGAATAACTAGCGTTTTTTATTATGAAAATTATAATTTAATCTGTTATATATACAGTATATCAAATAAATTAATGGGTATAAGCACAATAACAAGTAGGAGATTACAATAACTGATCTATATACTCTTGTTTTTGTGCTTTGGTGTATGATTGCAAGAAAATTATTATGTTAACCGAATGATAATATCACAGTTACTGTGTATGATCATAAGAAGCAGCAGTTACTATATTTATAATCTTACAGAAGAATCTTACATATGTCTCTTTTAATTTCTTTCTGATAATTTTTTATTAAATCGTGTAACAAACAAAATGCACAAAACCTAAATATTATGTTTTCACTAGTGAACAAGTATGGCATAACTTTTAATAACAACACTTTCTTTGGTTGCCAGCCATGTTTTATTGATATCATTATAAATACCCAACATTTCACCCATTCTGTGAGGTATGTTCAAGCTACATTCTTTACACCTCATCTTAAGTGTGCGTTCTTCTCAGCTTTACCTCTCACGATGCATAAGTCATAGAATGGGTACATTATAGTTTGGTATTTACAGTGATATCAATAAAATATGGTCATCAAATAAAAAAATTTGTTCTTAAAGGATATACATATTGTCAAACTAGCATGTGTTTATAAAAACAGGCACAAACTTGCGCCCTATTAACATAGTCATTTCTTTACAGGCAAAGTACAGTATATTGTGAGCCAGAATATAGATGGTTTGCATCTTCGTTCTGGTATTCCACGGTCTCATTTAGCTGAACTTCATGGCAACATGTTTATTGAACAGTGCAATCAGTGTAATAGGTAAGCTTTAAATTTTCATAATCACTGTGTATGTTTGTCCTCAATGAATTTTGTTTCATTAGATTTTCAATTAAATTCATGCTGGATGACCTTGAATTGTGTGATTTTCTTCGCAGTAACTATGAGAACCTTAGTAATCCAGAAGTCAAGGAAAAATTAATTACAAATCAGAATTCTGACATGTGTTATCTGTGTTCCACTATAAAACTGCAAACTACTATCTATACATACTCACAAACAATACTATCCTGTAAATTCTATATTACAACAGATCAAATTTTATTATACTAATAAGGATATACTGAGTGTGTAAAAATCACAAACAAATCTATTATGGAGGAGATGAAAAATTATTTATTAAACACACAAATATAGTTTTAAAGAGGTATATTGTATTATAAATTATCATGTATTGTAATTTGCAATAATAGTTTATAATGTTCGATAATATATCGGTTTTACTTGATTGAGGCTACGACCACAGTACATGCAATCCTCCGCTTCCTATCTGCCGCTCCCGTCCTGGCGTCTTCTTCTTCAGCGTCTCTCCTTCCTGGCGTCCTCTTCGTCCTGGCGTCCTCTTCTTCCGGCGTTCTCTTCTTCTGGCGTCCTCTTCGTCTTGTCATCCTCTTCTCAAATATGTTAAACACACAATGCTTATTAATTTCTCTAGAATAGTTTATTATTAATTGATATATAAATTTTATCAATCTCAGGGTGAATATGGGTATCAATTTAATAAGGTGTATTAGTCGTACACCTTCTTGAAGTCGTAATCTTGAAGTGTCTTTAAATTCCCTAAGCAGATATCTTAACTTACACGAAAAGCACTATACTATATTATAATTCTATCTAAATAATTGACCCACTCGGCTCTGTACGCAAAACTTCGTACCGAATACCAAGGATTATGTTAAGTTATACCTTTCTATGTTTGCTCAAGAACAACTCACTCACACACGAGCACAACTTCACCTTGCAACTTGTACAGCCAGTCTGTGTCGATCTTTACAGAGAATGAATGTTACTGAATTTTTCACATTACAAAATTTGATTCATGGTTCCAACAAATAACTTTTCCAGAGAGTTTGTATAAATATTGTAACATGACATAAGGTAGTGAAGATACATTGATAATTAATTATAAAACAAAGAAGCTGAAGGCAAGAATAAAGGTCAAGAACTTATAAACTCAGAGATTAATAACCTAATGACAAAATGACAAGTGACTAATAAACTGACGATGACTTGACACAATAGATCGGATAAACAGAAGAAGAACAATGGAACAAGGAAGAAGGAACCAAGAACTAAGTGTAATCAAGAAAATGATAACGAACATTGTAATTCCCTAATAATGACCATAAAATGTATGTTAACGAATGCACTAATGTAGTTAGAACATAGATGAGATGTACCTAGGGTAATAATGACAAATAAGAAAGATAGTAATGTTATGTATATTTTATTAATGAAGGAATGTACTCATAAATATAAGATAGGGAGTTAATAATAAAAACACCCAATTGAATAGTGATAAAAACAATCAAAACCAGTAAATCATACCCTGAGGCAAATAAAGGCCATAGTTAATAACCAAAAGTGATCATTAGTGAAGGGAAAATAAAATAAACACTTATAACCAGTAACCCCATGATGATGTTAACATAAATAAACAACCTAGTGAATAATATCAAGTGAGTGGAAGAAAGAGTGCATTAATACAAAAGTGGTGACATGCAGTTATAGCAAGTTGCATATAATAAGTGAAAGTGAATAAATAAAAAACCTTCTATGAAGGAAAAAGTGTAGTGGGTGAACATAAAAGGATATTTTAGTTAGTAGACTGTATTAAAATAACTGAAGGACCTGTGATAAACTTTGTACTAGCAAGTAAGAGGAACTCATTATAATGTGATTAAGTTAAGCAATAGTTAATAAGAATTATAAGATAAGATAGAAATTAAGTCATTGGAATGGAAGGTAAACAAGAAAGATAGACACTGTTTTCTAGTGAAGGAATGAGGGAATAGAGTATATTGTGTAAAGTACAGTGCAATAGTAGTATAATAAGGGTGTTATTATTGTTTAAAAAACCAATATAATATATTGAATTATCAGTTGAAACAGATAGTAGTAAGGAACAGAAATGTAGTTAGAAGTTTATTTCAGGCTTGAACCTGTCAAGAAAATGTTTATTGTTATAATAAGAGGTGTAGTTAGAAACACCAATGTTTATTATTTGTTTCTGTTAAAAAATTGTTTTAATGTACCATATATATAAAGGTATGGAGTTACAAAGAAATGTTAGATAGTAGTAGAGGAAAATCTAGGCTCTAGGCCTAACAGTTAATGAAGAATTTTGTAAATTTGAGAACAAATAATAGTCCAGTATCAAATCAGAATATACCACATGTTTAAACAAGTTAAGTGGGTATACCTAATACCAAAATGTATAAATAACATCCAGTTTTAGATAAAATATGTATGAAATATAAATAGGAAAAACAACAAAAATGTGATTAGATACTCAAAAGTAACCATGAGGGGTATCAAAATGATCCTTATCAAAAATTATGAACAACGGTATTCATGTAATAAATCTAGCTACTAATATAAGAAAGAAATCTTAATTTGAAGATATTTTATAAATTTAAACTAAAATAAGACGTTAGAATATAACAATGACTTAAAATTAACGACCAATGAGAATTAGCATAATTTATTAGGTAACCATAGCAACCGAAATTTATTGCCAAAAAACCGTTGAATTTTCGTTAATCCATTATTGACCGACGCGGAGGGCGGATGTATGCAGCTCTCAACCCAAATTTTATCATAAATAAGTAAATTGTGACTGAAATCAGAAGGAAGAAGGATAGTAATAGCAGTCCATGGAACACCTAACAATCTAATTATTGCTAAAATTTTCACAAACTAAAATTATCCGTGGAAATTAAGAAGACTTCAGGAATCATAGCTGACGACTCATCCCGAAGGAAGACCAGGAGTGACCTACTTCAACCCAAGAAGACAGACGACTGCGGAACGAGTGCGAAGCCGAACTTTATGGAAAAAACCGTCTGGACGAGATTGATGAACATCCAAAGAATAGAAGACGACCAGATCCATCCGGAAGAAGTAGACGAGCATCGTGGAAGCCCCGACGAGAATTGAGGAGTATAAAACAATAATCTCACTAAAAACGAATTCCCAATTTTTCTATCCATAATAACAAATCACAATTGTCACTTCACTGATCACTATTTTGAACAAGAACCGAAAGTATTTATAATATCACTATTATTAAACTTTAATCAATTGATAACCATTTAAACTGAGCTATAATAAATAATTAATAAACATAACTTGTGGTCAAAATCCTAACCAAAAATTAGACTAACTCTCATTGATGATTACTTACTTGGATGTATTAATGTATTAAATATTGTGTACCTAGTTTTAAGAATTATTATAAATTTGTGCATTTTAGCCGTAATCCAATACTTCTGTAGCCAAAAGGACTTATTAACACCCCTGTGTAAAACATTTTATTGTAAACAAACGGTATTCGCCAAGCGGCGTGTACATAATACATTTGAACTGAGCATGCCAACTGAGCAACTGTAAAAGCCGGTGCTAAGATAAAATAATGTACTACTAAATAACTGAAAATTATTAAAGGGTTAATAAATATAATTGTTCTGCAATGCTGTATGTTTGATTCGTACAAAATAAGATAATACATGGAAAATTATTAAAGTGAAAACAACAAAACATCACAGTTAGCGAAGTCGACACTGAAAGACGGCGTGTGCCAATCAGGTGGCGAGGCGGCAATATTCAAACCAAACGCCGAGAGATACGGTTTGCCCGTAAATGGTAAGAAAAGGTACAACTCGACTTGCTACATGCAAATAACATTGACAGAAATTATTGAACTGATTAATAACATCAATCATACACCTATACTATACCATGAACCCAACGAGCGAGTTAAAAAACGCTCGTCACGCACACATTTACTATACGAAGTAATAGAACGAATTACAGAAACACTAACTATTTTTTAAACACCCAGTAACAGAATACGTTAGAAAGTGGCGCGCCAACTAGTAGGGCTAGAATAGTTAAGAAATCATATCATTAAACCTTACAGATTCTAGCGGCGACTACAGAAATGGAACCGGCAAAGCACAATACGAGATACCAGACAAAGATACGCGAGAAGGAGGTGGAAAAGGGAGACAAGAGATCAGAAAAGGAGATCGAGAAAGACGTCAGAAGGGAGGAAAAGGAAATAACTTCGGTGGAAGATGTAGAAGAATTATTAACCCCCATGGAAACGGATAAACCTACACAGCAGGAGGAAACCAGAGGAGACATGGACTTACAACAACTATGGGAATTAATTAATAACAATTTCAAAAAACAGGATGAAAAAATGGATAAAAATAATGAGAAGATGGAGAAGAAAATGGACAGCACCAAGAAGGAAATGAAGGAGAACAATAAAAAATTATTAAAACAAAATAACGAGGAGTTGAAACAGGAGATGAATGAAAAACTACACAAGAAGTTTGAGTCATTAAATGAAACTCTGACACAGAAAATGAAGGAGGAGAATAAACTGATCAGTGAAAAGATAGAAAGAAGTAATGAGAAAACCAGCGAAACCTTGAGACTAATGAAAGAGGATATTGAAACGCTGAACGATAAAATTGAATACAACCAGGATACATTACAGCAACAATTGACGGAGTACAGAGAAGAATTGAAACAGACTGTAATGGAGACGGAAGAGAAGATAGAGAAAACCAGCGAAGTAGTATTGCAAGTCCGAGAAGAAATTTTGATCAAGGTGAATGAAGTTGAAGGTGAAGGTAAAAGGAGGGTTGAAGGACTCCAAAAAGAAACAAATAACAAATTAGAACAAATACAGACCAGAGTCGAAGAGAATTATAGCAAATTGGATGCATCGGTAAGTGAGGTGAAGGACACCATAACCGCCCAAGAAGGGAAAATAGCAGAATTTAGAGCAAGAGAACTACGCCTCCAAGAAGAGATAAATGCGTTGAAGGACCGACCAATGATGAGCTCATACATATCATGTAGTGAGAATAGAGAAACAATAAACTTTAAAAATTACAAACGAAACCCAATTGAATTCATAGAACGGGTAGAGGAGAACCTCGCCAGAACCAGGGAGACACGGTGGACAATAATCAAGGGCATGATTGACGAAATGTTCAAGGAAGTTCACGACAATTGGTGGACGGCTGTGCGACCAGACATACATAATTTTAATGAATTTAAAAAACTATTCAAGGACAAATACTGGTCGGAGGCGACGCAGCATGTGGTCAGAAATAATATCAGCAACGGCCGATTCGACCCTTACCTGGGACAATCTCCAACCGCCTACTTCTTAGGTAAGGTTAGTGTAGCTAGGAACCTAGAACCTAACATCCCTGAAGAGTGCTTGGTGACCCAATTGGCATACCACTACGATGGAGAAATCACCAAAAGCCGATTGAGTGGAAGAATCAAGACGATTCAAGAGATGGCCGCGTTATTGGGGGAATATGAACGGGAAAAACATTATGTGTTGAACAGGCAAAAGAACACCCCGAACTACAGAAACTATGATAGTAGAAATCATCCAAGTGGGCCGCAAGGAAACCATACACCGGTTAACCATCCGCCAACCAACCCCAATAATTATAGAGGTTTCAATAATAATAATAATAATAATAATAACCATAATTATCCGAGGAATAATAACCAGAATTACTTCCACAACAGTAATAATCCAAATAATTCCTATAACAGGGGAAATAACCAAAACGGAGGTGGTTACAACAGGCCCAACAATCAATACAACAATAACAACCAGTCGGTGCCGAATCAAACATACAGGCGACGGGTAAATTATATAAATGCCGAGAATAGAAACGACGGAAGACGTGGTTACAGAAGACCAAGGAGCCGGAGTGCGGAAGAAAATAGAAGGAGCCGAGAACGAATAACTTTCAATGACCACTCGGTTGAGAGAATGCAAACCACTGAGGATAATCACCCCATCAGATCAGAGGACCGCGCCGAAGACAACGCCCAACATTTAAACTAGCAGTGGCAGTGAGAATACCACAGGACCCGTCACTGATCCGATCTATTGGGTTATTAACAAGACTGAATAACCAGACAAATGACGAAACAATAACAATAATTCAGAACCACTATCTGAAAAACATCCGTGAGGAGTTAATGGAAGAAAATTCCACATTAATCAAACACCCTGATAACGAAATTGCATATGTTATTGCCAAGGTATATGGTGTAACTGTAAAATTCATGATTGACACGGGTGCCAATGTGTCTTTGATTGATACAAATATGTATAACAAAATTCAAAAAGAGAGTAAGATCAGCTTACCCACGTTACCAGTAAGTAACATTGTTTTAATTGGAGCCACTGGAAGGCAGAATAAAACCGTCTCTAGAAGTAATGAGTAATGGTGAGACACTGCCAATGATATTCTTAATTGCTCATAACTTACCATTCGAAATTTTAATTGGTTGTGATATCCTAAGAATGTATTCTGCGATTATCGATATGACACTATCTAAAGTAACTATGAGATATGAAGATAGAGAATGGATAGCAGAATTAACTGGGAGCAAGGGGGTCATCCCAATTAGTACAATATATAATATAAGAACGATTTGTGATTCACCAGACCGAAGGTGGGAAGTGAAACCAGACTATCAAATAAACAGTGACATCCTATGGAATCAGAAGTTAGAAGAAATCCGACAGTTTCGAGGGACCCAAGACGGGAATCCATTAACGGATCAAGAGGTGGAAAAATTAATAATGATTTATAACAAATACCGCCATGTATTTTCCGACCAACCAGGAAAGGTACGGGGGTACCAGTGCGAGTTGAAATTCAAAGAAGTGGCCAGCTTTAATAAGAAATCCTACCCGATTGCGTATGCAGCAAAGGAAGCAGTACGTGTGGAAATTAATAAAATGCTGGAGGAAGACATAATTGAGTACAGTTGTTCGCAGTACACCAGTCCTATAGTAGCTGTTACCAAAAAAGATGGAAGGGTAACTGTCTATAGGGTAAGGGTAATTATCTATGTATCGACGCCAGAGAAATAAATAAGATCCTAATCAACGACAGGACATCTCCTGGTGAAATTGAGTAGATCCTCAAAAAGTTTCATGGTACTCAAGTTATCAGTACCAGGAATACAGTTTGCGGGTACTGGCAAGTAGAATTGCACCCAGTCAGTAGAAAATACATAGCGTTCATATTTGAAGGCAGGAACTACCAGTTCAAACGACTACCTTTTGGGCTAGTAAACTCGGTAGCAATATTTGTCCGCTGCATGGACCAGATATTGGGTCCTGAGACCATGAATTATACAACTGTGTAGGTCGATGATTTGCTGATCACTTCATCCAACTGGGAGGAGCATTGCACAAGAGTAGAGCGGGTACTATTGAAATTATCCATAAACAATGTGACTTTAAAATTAGAAAAGTCAAAGCTGAAAGCAGAAGAAGTCCAATTCATTGGATTCAACCTGTCACGACAAGGAATAACACCATCAATCGACAAAGTAGATGCTATCCAACGTTTCCCTACCCCTAAAAATAAGAAACAGTTACAGTCGTTCCTGGGCATCTGTAACTGCTACAGAAAATTTCAGCAAAATTATTCTGAGCTGACAACCAAACTGTCACCACAACTATCATCTAAGACCAAGTGGATGTGGGGCCCAGAACAAGAAACGATTTTCAATACCATTAAAAAACACTTCCTCGACACAATCACATTAAACCACCCCGATTTCAAGACCCTTTTACATGAACTGCGATGCAAGCGACATTAGCTTGGGGTTGGTACTCTACCAAGAGGACAAGGATGGAAACCACCAAGTAATAAGTTTCGCCAGCAGAACGTTAAATCAGTGTGAACGTAATTACCATGTAACCGAAAAAGAGCTGTTGAGCGTGGTCTTTTCTTGTGGAAAATTTCGAACTTATATTCTTGGATATCCTATCACAGTACGCACCGACCATAAGTCTATTTCCTTCTTGAAGAACTGCAAGCTCAGCCATGGTCGATTAACCAGATGGATACTTGCTCTCCAAGAATACCACATCAATTGGGAGTATATCCCTGGCAGTAAAAACAGCAGCTGATGTGCTATCCCGAATTAACACCGAACAGCAAACCTTCGATGGAGAGAAGGAGACCATAGTAAAAGTGTTTAATATTATGAAAAGCAGGTCCGACCTAGAAGTGATACTGAATAGAGTAAAACAACACCAGAAGGAGGATAAGAAATTGAATCAAATCCTAGAGCGGCTAAACCAACAAGAAGAAAGAGCCACACATTTCTATTGTTTGCATGAAGATATTTTATTTATTAAAACCAAACCCAGCCAAAATACATGGAAACTAATAATACCTAAAGGAACTGAAGCTAAGATTATAATGGAATACCACCTCAGATACGGACACATGGGAGCACTGAAGGTAACCAAAGCATTAGAAGAGCATACCTACCTGAAGGACATTAACCGGAGGGTAAGGAAGACCATAAGAAGCTGTCACATATGCCAACTTGTCAAGTGCAATAACGACAAGAAAGAAGGAGTAATGCAACCAATAACTTCTGCCAATAAACTGGAACGAGTCTTCTTAGACATATGTGGACCCATGCCACGCAGTGGAGGAAGAAAGCAGTACAAGTTCATAGTTATTATCATGGACCATTACACCAAATTTGTAAAATTATACCCTATCAACCGAGCTACTACAAGCAAAGTACTGAACCTTATAACGCAGAGGTACATTACATACGTGGGGAGTCCAACGAATATTATCACTGACCATGGTACCCAATTCTGAGGAAGATGATGGAAGGACACATTGATGGATCTGGGCATCCGAACATACAGAACTTTGATTTACCACCCGAACAGCAACCCAGCTGAAAGAGTGCTCCGTGAAGTTGGGAGGATTCTTCGAACATACTGCCACGATCAGCAACGTAAGTGGAGTGAATACCTCGAAGCCATAGAAAGTTTCATAAATCTCGCTTATCGCGAATCCATTAAGGATACCCCTTACACCATCATGTACGGAAAACCACCACCTCGAGCTATAGAAGAACTTGTCAATTTCCCCGCCAATCCGGAATACCAATTCGATAATGCTAGATTCTACAGCAAGATAGCGGAAGAAATAGAAAGGAAGAAGGAAAGATATCAACGAATTCAACCGAAAGCAATCCGGTATCATGAAGGAGGAAAAGTGCTAATACGGAACCGAGAGTTACCAAGTTCCAGAGAGGGAATCACAAAGAAATTGCTATTATTGTACAATGGACCCTATCTCATTGTAAAAGACAACCAAAACAATACCTATGTCGTAAGTGAGATAACAACCAAGAGAATTAAAGGGACTTACAACCAGTCTTCTTTGAAAAAATATTATGAGACAGTGTCAGAAAGTTAAAAAGAATTTGGAGAGTAACCATTATCTAAATTCAAAAATTAAAGTAAGCACAACTTATAATAAGTATTTGATTGAAATTATTATATGAATGAAAAAGAATTTAGAAGAAAGATTAGCTAAATTCAAAACAAATTAAGTACAAACTTACAACCAAGTGTGAAACAAAATGTGTAAACCCATGTAATTTTGAAAAAATATATGTATAATGAAATATCACAAAAATTGACATAAAATAATAAAATGTTACACAAATAATGATGATGCTACATAACATCATTAACTAACCCTATTACAAAAGGGAATAATAAAGAATTAACGTTTCACAAAAGAAAAGACAAGACAATCAAATAAAAAAATGACAATGACATATTAACTGAACAATCAATGAAAAAATATAAGTGAGCCAGAAACCAGCTACAATGTTAATCTATATATATAAAAGAGAAATACCACTGACTCACTCACTGACTCATCACGAAATCTCCGAAACTATAACACCTAGAAACTTGAAATTTGGCATGTAGGTTCCTTATGTGATGTAGGTATCCGCTAAGAAGGGATTTTTGGAAATTCGACCTTTAAAGGGGGAAAAAGGGGGGAAGTTTGCCTGACTAACTGACATAGAATCAACGTAGAGCAAAAACTACTGAATGGATGTCAATGAAACTTTGAACATAGCTTCATCATAGGTCTTAGGTGCTCACTAAGAAACGGTTTTAAAAACTTTCACTCCTAAGGGGCAAACCCCCCCCCCATTGTATGTATGTATCTATGTATGTATGTTCCACATCTCCTCCTAAACCACTGGACCGATTTCAACCAAACTTGGCACAAATATTTTACGCGACAGGAGAACCAACATAGGTGAGCTGCTTTTCTCGATGGGGTCCTTTGGGGGGTTCTTTGAGGTATTCCACATCTCCTCCTAAACCACTGGACCGATTTCAACCAAACTTGGCACAAATATTTTACGCAACGGGAGAACCAACATAGGATAGGTGTTTTTTCGATGGGGTCCATTGGGGGTTCTTTGGGGTCTTCCACATCTCCTCCTAAACCACTGGACCGATTTCAACCAAACTTGGCACAAATATTTTACGCGACGGGAGAACCAACATAGGATAGGTGTTTTCTTCGATGGGGTCCTTTGGGGTCTTCCACATCTCCTCCTAAACCACTGGACCGATTTCAACGAAACTTGGCACAAATATTTTACGCAACGGGAGAACCAACATAGGGTAGGTGTTTTTTCGATACGATCCTTCGGGGGGTCCTTTGGGGTCTTCCACATCTCCTCCTAAACCACTGGACCGATTTCAACCAAACTTGGCACAAATATTTTACGCAACGGGAGAACCAACATAGGACAAGTGTTTTTTCGATACGATCCTTTGGGGGGTCCTTTGGGTCTTAAAAACTATTAGATCTGGTTACTATGGCAACCCAGTAGAATAGATTCTGGTTACCATAGCATCGGTGGAAGTCTCCCGCTTAGGAAATAGCACAGGAGTCGTCCAACAGGCCTTCCCCGGAGTTCATCCACGGAACCCGGGCAGTCTTAGGTCGGATCCCGCGAAAGACGGCGGGGCCAGAGTCCACGGTTCTTATAAATAAAGATATAGGTTATGATATCAAAGGTGGTGTATGCATCTTAAGAAACTTCTTAATAGTGTGTGAATTCAGAGTTGTTTCAGTTTGAATTTAAAAGTCGATAAGTTAAGATCGAAGTAAGTTATAAGCGAGTATAAAAAACAAAGTTTTGATAGCAAATGTATTCAGATCATAGTGTTCAGACAATATAAATGCACTTGCTTCAGTTTGAATTTAAAAATTGATAAGCTGAAATCTATAGAGGTATTGTATTGTTAGAATAAGTTTAGGAGACACTAATTTAACAAATGCCTTATTTCAACATTAACACAATGAATTATAAAAGACAGTAAATACGCAGCGCGTGCAAGTACTGTAGACATTTTATTGAAAACTAATTTAGCTGTTCGCCCTCTCCCAGAGTTATAAATCGAGCAGGAGCATCATGCGCAACAGAATTCTTCTCCAGATATAAGAATACAGTTTATGACATGTTCTTAAACAGGTGCGCTACAGAGTATTCCTCCAGTGAGAATGCGAACGTAACAATATAAGGAAGATTATACAATATACAAGTAATATAACATTAGAACAAGAATAGGTGCCTATGAGCCTATGAATAAATTATGAACCCGAGCAACGCTGGGTAAATCGGCTAGATATTGTAACGAAACAAATGTTACAAAAGAATAGTAAATAATAGTGGAATCCGATCCAGAGAAGAAACAAGAAATAATAATTGAAAGCAAATTAAAGGAAACCTAGTTGGTTTGACTTATATAATATTATCAAGAAACCCAGAAATAACCCAGTAGAATAGGGCAGTAAACAGACAAAAATTAAATAAATAAACCTAGTAGGCCTAATCAACTTACCCTGATTAACAACCAAACCCAATAAAGAGTACCTAATCATAAATTAAAATTGTATTAACAAAATTGTATCGACATATTTTAAGGATAGAAAAAGGGACACAAACCTTACAGTTATATGAGTGACATAATATAAATAGTGACACAGACTACTGTTAAACAGTGTTAATTATTTTTGTATGAAAAGTGTTTTATTGTTATTATTAGACAGAATTTTAGTTTATCATACAGACAATAGTTTAAGCAGTATAAATAAACTAAAACTGTCAAAAACAATTATTATTATTAAGAGTTTTGTTGTATGTTATAAGATTTTATGTCACCGGTTAATTTATGTAAATATATTTATCTCAGGTAGTCAAAGTAGAAATTACAATCAACCATAACAAATGGTTCCACCACATATCATAGAAATTCAAATTAATAAGGTTTTACAGTTATAAACTGAGGCATGTTTAGTATCAAATTGTTTATAATTATCTAATTAATAATTGTATAAACATTGCATGTATCATTAGAGTATAATAATAAAATTATCTATTAAGGGTAATTTATAAAATATAAAGTAGGTAATGGGTGTTGATCCTATAACATTTAACCTGTACATAAATGACCAATCAAAATTTAAGAAATTTGTATGAGTTCTGTGACTAAAAAAGAAGAAAGAACACTTAATTGTTAATTGTGATGGAAAACAGTTGAATAGTGCGTGTCTAGATGTGATTAAAAAATATAAAAATAGATAACCCGTTTGTGAAAGAAGATCTGAAAGACCATCATCGAAGATAATAATCCTTCCACTACAATTTTCATGAACAAGTAATACACACAATCAAGAAAAATTTCAGAATAAACCAGAAAACCTTCAGAATATCGTCTAGATGTGTAAAGTATAATTTGACAATATTTTTATCCAACAAGGAACAACCACTAGACAATATAACAATTTACACTAACACTAATCACTAGTAAACATTTTAAAGTGCAACCAAATTCAATATCTAAGCGAACAGTGATTACAAGGAAAACATTTATTGTACACATTCATAAACTTCATTATTTTCTGATACGGACAAATAGCCATGAGGTTGACGTGACTCTAACCTACATGCTTTTACGAAGCGTATTGAATATCGTCAAAACTTGTATGTAACTTAATATATAATTTATGTAATTTTTTAGATTATAAGTAATATATTGTTTGTAAAGGTACTCTCTATTATTAATTAACATGTAAAGGAACTTTTCGTAGCAGCCGCAAGAATTCCCGCGAAATATATAAAAATTATTTAGTTATTAAATCCTGAGATAAATATCGATTGTGACAACCATATGTATCGAATGGAATTTTCCAATAATTTGAATTTATGTTACACAGATTAAACCATTATGTTATTAAATCATATCCATGCGTTATTATTTCAGGAACGTAATATATTATACCATTAAGATACTACGGGCACAAAAGAGTCGTATTATAAATTGGCGCACCAACTAGTGAGCCTGAAATTAGGGAATATTAGGTGAAGGAATTGAAACAAGCAAATTAATTTCCTAATTTTTAGCTGGCGACTGCTATAAGTTCCAAAAAATAATAAAGATGCATAAGAGGGCGTCGTCACTGAGACGGACGAAGGAGGCAGAGAAAGAAGTCAGGATGGAAGAGAAAGAAGTAACATCGGTGGAGGATGTGGAGACGTTAGCAAGAAAGGAAGATAGGGGAGACCCGAATCTTATAAAATTAATGGAATTAATGAATAGTATGAGTGAAAAAATGGACAGAAATAAGGAAGAAACGAATGACAATTTTAAGAAGCAGAAGGAAGAATTCACTGAAAACTCAAGGAAACAAAATGAAATTTTGAGTCAAAACTTATTAAAACAAATGGAGGAACAAAACAAGCAAACGAAGGAAGATTTGAAGAGCATCAAGGAAGATCACAGACAAACAAATGAGAAAATAGACGGTATGAAGGAAGAGATTAACGAGAACTCAAGGGTACAAAACGAGAAAATGAGTGAAAATTTAATAAAACAGATGGAGGAGAGATTTGACCAAAACAGAGAAGACACCAACGAGAATTTAAAACGGATAAATGAAAAAATTGACAGTATTAAAGAAAGTACTAACGAAACCTTAAGGCAAACTATAAGTGACAATAATAACCAAATGAAGGAAGAATTCAGACAAATCAATGAAGTGAATTTAAGAAGAATTAACGGTAGAATTGAACAAGTCAATGATACAATTAACCAGAAGATGGACAAAATCGATGAGGAAAGGAAGCAAGAAATAGCTGACACTAATGAGAGATTGAGAAAAGCTAACGAAACCATTATACAAAATAGAGCAGTGATAAATACCAGAATAGACCAGGTACAAGAAAATAGTCGTATTCAAATAGAAGGAATACAAAAGGAACAAGAAAATTTAGTAAATTTACAGAAACAAACCGGAGAAAGGTGTGACAATATTAACACTACGGTGAACAATTTAACTGGTCAAGTACGCCAAAATCAAGAAGAAATTGAGTTAATTAGAACCAGACCAAATAATGTTACTCATGTTTCCACTACCGAAACCAGAGAAGGGATTAATTTCAAAAATTATCGGAGAAACCCCATGGAATTCCTGGCCAGAATCGAGGAACATTTTAATAAACATCGAATAACTATCTGGAGCTTGATTAGAGAGATGTTGGATGAGCATTTTAGGGAGATTACGGACAACTGGTGGACAGCAACCAGGAATGAGATAGTGGACTACGCTCAATTTAAAAAACTGTTTAAAGAAAAATACTGGTCCGAAGCGATACAAAATATTATAAGGGACAACATTTGTCAGGGAAGATACGATGGAAATAGAGGTACATCTCCAACTACTTACTTCTGGGGAAAGGTGTGTTTGGCGAGACACCTAGAGCCAAGAATACCAGAAGAATCCCTAGTAACTAAAATGGCATACCATTATGACACAGGAATTGCCAGAGCACGCCTGGGAAGCCAGATTAAAACGGTCCACGCACTGGCTGACTTATTAGAAAATTATGAACATGAGGGTTACTACAAAAGAAGCAGACAACGAACTGATCAGTGCGGTTCAAAAAATAATAACCATGGTATGAATCATAATCAATATAATAACCTGAATAACCAGAATAGTTATGTCAACGATCGTAATTACAACCAAAATTTTACCCCAAATAATAACCAACCAGCAAACTTCAATCGAAACCCAATTAACAATAATAATAACAACAGGCCCAATCAAAATTACCATCCGGGTAATAGAAATAATAATAATTATAATAACTACCGAACAAACCAAAATTATAATAATTTTAGGAGTAACTCAGGAGTTAATAACAATAATAATCAGGGTAATTATAATAATAATCGTCCGTACCGACCCCGAATAAATTATATCAGTGCAGAAGAAGGGGATTACTGGAGATACCATCAACCTCGGAGAAACAGTTTTAATAACAGTTATGATCAAAGAGGAAATCCCAGAGGGATGAGTCACCATTATAACCGAGTAAGAAGTAGAAGCCAGGAGGACTTCCGAGAATCAAGAGGAAGCGAACAATTAGACAACCGAGAGGTTGAACAACCAGGAACCAGCACACCATTCCAGGCAAATCAACAGTCATGCCCGGAAAATAATCATGATAGCCTTAATTTAAACGGAGTGAGGCAGTAATAAACCCTCGCGACCCCTTACTGCTACTAACTACTGGGTACAAAAACCACCAAATTCAAAAATATAGTAATAACAAATTACTGCCAACTAATTATGAAAAACTAATTATGGAAAATAAAATAATTTTGAAGTATAACAACAACCAAAGTTTAAGGACGGATAGTCAAAATCTTACTATTATTTACAATTATTATTTGAAAAATCTTCGAGAAGAACTGTTGGAGGAAACGGTGACAAGTAGAATCAACCAGCATAATGAAATTTTATACATAACCGCTCAAATTGAAGGAATTCCTACACGAATAATGATAGATACTAGTGCAAATGTATCGCTTATTAACGATGCTGAACTGGAGAGAATACAGAAACAAAGTAAAAATATAATACCTACCTTACCTGTCAATAATGTTATTTTAATAGGTGCCACTGGGCGTCAAAATAAAACAGTGAGAAAACAAGTGTCATTGGAAATAGAAAGCAAAGGTGTTACAATTAATATTATATGTTTGGTCGCAATCGGCCTACCATTCGAATTATTAATCGGATGCGATATGCTGAGGAAATACTCAGCCATTATTGTGATTTGAGCAAGGAGAAGGTGTCCTTGAACTCAGAAGGTGTTATGTGGACGGCAGAGTTAATAGGAAGCGATGGTGCCACTCTGAACCGTACCCATCACCAAGTTAGGGAATTAAATTTTTTAAATAATGACACCCAATGCAGAAAAATAATTTATAATATGACAAATGAAGACCTGTGGAACAGTAAATTACAGGAGATAAGAGAGTTTAGACACCAAGGCACAAATAATTTGACAGTAAAACAAGTAGAAGATCTCATTATGATATATAAGAAGTATAAACATGTATTTTCAGAAAAACCAGGAAAAATAAAAAACTATCAGTGTAGAATACAATTTAAAGAACCAGCAGAATTCCACAGAAAATCCTATCCTATACCATATTCATTGAAGGAGGCGGTTAGAGCTGAAATTAATAAAATGTTGTTAAATGATATAATTGATCATAGTCAATCACCATATACTAGCCCAATAGTGGCAATTCAGAAGAAGAACGGTCAGGTTCGACTTTGCTTGGATGCCCGAGAAATAAATAAACATATAGTAAATGATCGCACGTCACCTGGAGAAATAGAAGAAATTCTAAAGAAATTTCATGGTACAAAATTTATCAGTACCTGGGACACAGTTTGTGGTTACTGGCAGGTGGAGTTGCACCCGATGAGTCGAAAATATATGGCTTTTATTTTCGAGGGTAGAAACTACCAGTTTAAAAGATTGCCATTTGGATTAGTCAATTCGGTAGCAATTTTTGTACGATGTATGGACCAGGTATTGGGTCAGGAAGCGCTACAATTCACCACAGTTTATGTAGACGACTTGTTGATTACCTCATCCAACTGGGAGGAACATTGTCACAGGGTGGAATATGTATTGAGTAAGTTATCAGAGAACGACATAACACTAAAACTCGAAAAATCCCAATTAATAGCGAAGGAGGTTCAATTTTTAGGTTTCAATTTGACTGAACAAGGTATTTCCCCATCACAAGAAAAGGTTACTGCAATCCAGAAGTTCCCACAACCAAAGAATAAGAGGCAACTCCAATCCTTCTTAGGACTGTGTAATTACTACCGGAAGTTCCAATGCAATTATTCCGCATTGACATCTAAATTTCAGAAACAGCTGTCTTCCAAAAACAAATGGACATGGGGACATGAACAGGATGCTATACTACAACAAATAAAGGATAAATTCTTAGAGACAGTAATCCTTCATCATCCAAATTTTGATCACCCATTCTTTTTGAACTGTGACGCAAGTGATGTCAGTCTTGGGACGGTATTGTACCAAGAAGACGCAGAAGGAAACCATTTAGTCCTCAGTTTTGCCAGTCGTGTGTTAAACCACTGTGAGAGAAGGTATAATGTTACGGAAAAGGAACTATTAAGCATAGTCTTTGCTTGTAGTAAATTCCGAACGTACATTTTGGGATATCCTGTAACTGTCAGAACAGTTCATAAGTCCATCTCATTTTTAAGAAGTTGTAAGCTGAGTCATGGAAGGCTTACAAGGTGGATACTCGCCTTGCAGGAGTATAATATCAAATGGGAATATATTCCAGGGAGTCAAAACGTGATAGCAGACGTGTTATCTCGAATAAACCTGGACACCCAGACATTTGAGGGTGAGAAAGAAAGGATTATCAAGGTGTACAACATTCTCAAAAGTAGATCTGATTTGGAGGCATTATTACAAAATATCAGAGCTAATCAGTTATTAGACCCAAAATTAATAAAAATCAAGGAACGGATGACGAACCAAAACTCTTCAATAAACCAATTCTATTGTGAACAAGAAGGAATTTTATTTATAAAAAATACATTGAACCAAGAAGACTGGAAAGTAATCATTCCCAGAATCATGGAGAAAGAACTAGTGTTGGAATATCACATAAGATACGGACATATGGGTGCAGTAAAGGTAGTGAAAGCATTGGAGGAGAATTGTTACATTAAGAACATACACAGGAAGGTACAAAATTATATAAAACCCTGTCATATCTGTCAGTTGGTCAAAATTAATAATGAACGAAGGGAAGGTGTAATGATACCTATATCGTCAGAACAAAAATTGGAAAAATTATTCATTGACATATGTGGACCATTTCCTAGGAGTGAAGGTAGAAGCCGGTATAAATACCTTATAATCATTATGGACCACTTCACCAAATTGTATCCAATCAGTCGAGCAACTACGCAGAAAATTCTTGAAGTAATAACTACTCAATACATTCCAAAAATAGGAATACCTGTTTCAATAGTTACCGACCATGGTACACAGTTTCGAGGCAGAAAATGGAAGAACACATTGTTAGAACTGAACATCAAAAGCTATAAGACCTCCATATACCACCCCAGTAGCAATCCATCAGAAAGAATACTGAGAGAGGTTGGTAGAATCTTAAGAATCTATTGTCATCAACAACAAAGGAAGTGGCCTGATTACTTATCAGCCACAGAAGATTTTTTAAACTTGGCTTATCATCCATCTATAAATTGCACTCCATACACTGCCATGTATGAAAAACAACCACCCAGAGAGATCCAAGAATTGATTAAATTTCCTAAGTCTCCACCGTACCAATTTAATAAATTAAAATTCTATAATCAGGTGATGGAAAATCTGGAAAAACGCAGAAATAAATACCAGAAAATAAAGGGTAAAATAATTAAATATGAAGTAGGAGAGAAAGTTTTGTTAAAGAACAGGGAATTGCCTAGCACTCTAGAAGGGATATCAAAGAAATTATTATTACTATACGTTGGACCCTACACCATAACAAAAAACAACAACAACAACAACACGTACGAATTAACTGACCCCATTTCAAAGAAGATCAAGGGCAATTATAATCAACAATCCATGAAAAAATATCATGAGGAAGAAAAGGTAAAATAACATAAGTAATTATGTCCTCACACCTAATGAAGTGTTCAGAAATAATTACTTCTGAAGGGAGGCAATTTGTAACGAAACAAATGTTACAAAAGAATAGTAAATAATAGTGGAATCCGATCCAGAGAAGAAACAAGAAATAATAATTGAAAGCAAATTAAAGGAAACCTAGTTGGTTTGACTTATATAATATTATCAAGAAACCCAGAAATAACCCAGTAGAATAGGGCAGTAAACAGACAAAAATTAAATAAATAAACCTAGTAGGCCTAATCAACTTACCCTGATTAACAACCAAACCCAATAAAGAGTACCTAATCATAAATTAAAATTGTATTAACAAAATTGTATCGACATATTTTAAGGATAGAAAAAGGGACACAAACCTTACAGTTATATGAGTGACATAATATAAATAGTGACACAGACTACTGTTAAACAGTGTTAATTATTTTTGTATGAAAAGTGTTTTATTGTTATTATTAGACAGAATTTTAGTTTATCATACAGACAATAGTTTAGCAGTATAAATAAACTAAAACTGTCAAAAACAATTATTATTATTAAGAGTTTTGTTGTATGTTATAAGATTTTATGTCACCGGTTAATTTATGTAAATATATTTATCTCAGGTAGTCAAAGTAGAAATTACAATCAACCATAACAAATGTTCCACCACATATCATAGAAATTCAAATTAATAAGGTTTTACAGTTATAAACTGAGGCATGTTTAGTATCAAATTGTTTATAATTATCTAATTAATAATTGTATAAACATTGCATGTATCATTAGAGTATAATAATAAAATTATCTATTAAGGGTAATTTATAAAATATAAAGTAGGTAATGGGTGTTGATCCTATAACATTTAACCTGTACATAAATGACCAATCAAAATTTAAGAAATTTGTATGAGTTCTGTGACTAAAAAAGAAGAAAGAACACTTAATTGTTAATTGTGATGGAAAACAGTTGAATAGTGCGTGTCTAGATGTAATTAAAAAATATAAAAATAGATAACCCGTTTGTGAAAGAAGGTCTGAAAGACCATCATCGAAGATAATAATCCTTCCACTACAATTTTCATGAACAAGTAATACACACAATCAAGAAAAATTTCAGAATAAACCAGAAAACCTTCAGAATATCATCTAGATGTGTAAAGTATAATTTGACAATATTTTTATCCAACAAGGAACAACCACTAGACAATATAACAATTTACACTAACACTAATCACTAGTAAACATTTTAAAGTGCAACCAAATTCAATATCTAAGCGAACAGTGATTACAAGGAAAACATTTATTGTACACATTCATAAACTTCATTATTTTCTGAGACGGACAAATAGCCATGAGGTTGACATGACTCTAACCTACATGCTTTTACGAAGCGTATTGAATATCGTCAAAACTTGTATGTAACTTAATATATAATTTATATAATTTTTTAGATTATAAGTAATATATTGTTTGTAAAGGTACTCTCTATTATTAATTAACATGTAAAGGAACTTTTCGTAGCAGCCACAAGAATTCCCACGAAATATATAAAAATTATTTAGTTATTAATCCTGAGATAAATATCGATTGTGACAACCGTATGTATCGAATGGAATTTTCCAATAATTTGAATTTATGTTACACAGATTAAACCATTATGTTATTAAATCATATCCATGTGTTATTATTTCAGGAACGTAATATATTATACCATTAAGATACTACGGGCACAAAAGAGTCGTATTATAATATAAATATCTATATAAGCCAAATACCACTGATTGACTCACTGATCACGATATCTCTGAAACCACTGAATGGATATCAATGAAACTTTGAATGTAGCTTCATCATAGGTCTTAGGTGCTCGCTAAGAAACGGTTTTAAAAACTTTCACTCCTAAGGGGCAAAATACCAAATAATGAAATTTATCGCGGGAATTGCATACTTTGTAAATGAAGTGGTTGACATCTCAGTTTATTGGAAACCCCGAATACATTTAGTTCTGAGTTTTTAATCATTGTTTTAAATTGAAAAACTTCGTTGTTTGCAGGTTCTTACAGTCGAGAAAATTTCAAAGTTCAATTAATTAATAAACGTATGTCCTTTTTTTCTCGGAAACGGCTCTAACGATTTTCTCGAAATAAATAATAAATAGCTGTTGCTATGAATGTAAATAAACAAACAAAGAGTTGAGAATTTGTACAATCTATCTAATGCTATACTATTAAGCGAGCAATAATTGTACAATTACGTACAACATGAAACTCCGTAGCGAAGCACGGGTATTTTGCTAGTAGTGAATATAAATGAAAAATAAAGTGATAACAAATAAAACCACTACCATATGAAGTAAGCTGATGAACCAATGCAAAATGCCTATTAAATATCGCCATAAGCTTAGACAAAGGAATCCAAATAAGTCACTGAGATGAAAAGGTCATGAGATGTATAAAAGAGAGAATAATTAATCCCAAAAGTGTTTTATTGTATTGATATTATATGAGTCAAAACCAGACGACTAATATTATGATTATTATGAATATTATTATGTGATGATTTTATGTTGAGATACGTCCAACAATTATTTATGTTATTGAGCAGATAGGCAAGACCTCTGAACTCAAAATGTGTATAAATGGATAGCAGAGTAATAGAGCCACACGTGCCCTCTGGCTAGTACCAATTTATATGAATGGGAGAGAAGAAAATTTTTAGGGAAATAGAACATACAAGGGATAAACACTCGTAATAAAATAATACCAAATACCATATCATGAACCATGACTTAATAAAAATGAATAAAGAAGAAAGTAGCGATTGATGAATTCCTGAATAATAACAACTTGATTAAATGAACTATATTGATGATTTCAGAAAAAACATAATGATCTTTGTTTCGAAATAATCAATTTTGGTGGCGATGCATTATGTAACATGACATAAGGTAGTGAAGATACATTGATAATTAATTATAAAACAAAGAAGCTGAAGGCAAGAATAAAGGTCAAGAACTTATAAACTCAGAGATTAATAACCTAATGACAAAATGACAGATGACTAATAAACTGACGATGACTTGACACAATAGATCGGATAAACACAAGAAGAACAATGGAACAAGGAAGAAGGAACCAAGAACTAAATGTAATCAAGAAAATGATAACGAACATTGTAATTCCCTAATAATGACCATAAAATGTATGTTAACGAATGCACTAATGTAGTTAGAACATAGATGAGATGTACCTAGGGTAATAATGACAAATAAGAAAGATAGTAATGTTATGTATATTTTATTAATGAAGGAATGTACTCATAAATATAAGATAGGGAGTTAATAATAAAAACACCCAATTGAATAGTGATAAAAACAATCAAAACCAGTAAATCATACCCTGAGACAAATAAAGGCCATAGTTAATAACCAAAAGTGATCATTAGTGAAGGGAAAATAAAATAAACACTTATAACCAGTAACCCCATGATGATGTTAACATAAATAAACAACCTAGTGAATAATATCAAGTGAGTGGAAGAAAGAGTGCATTAATACAAAAGTGGTGACATGCAGTTATAGCAAGTTGCATATAATAAGTGAAAGTGAATAAATAAAAAACCTTCTATGAAGGAAAAAGTGTAGTGGGTGAACATAAAAGGATATTTTAGTTAGTAGACTGTATTAAAATAACTGAAGGACCTGTGATAAACTTTGTACTAGCAAGTAAGAGGAACTCATTATAATGTGATTAAGTTAAGCAATAGTTAATAAGAATTATAAGATAAGATAGAATTCTTGGATTTCGTTGTCCATGACGTGTCCGTTACTTAACTAAATATCACTATAATATTGACGACTCGGAACACTAAGTTTTTTATAAGTAAAAACGTAAAGTTTTACCTTACAGCCTAAACCGGCTTTCACCTATAGAAGGCTTCATCAGAGGCTGTCGTTAGTAGCGCTGTTCATCTTGTTGTTGGCGACGAGATAGTGTTTTGAAAGATCGAAGCTGTGTGTGTGTGGTGAGATGTGTTCGAATAATGCGTGCGATTTGAATTGTGTCTGTTCGTTTAGGATGTCGTTTTTATTTGTTTTTGTGTGTTTGTATATTTCTAATTGTTCTAGAGTGTCTAGTTTTCGGCCTTTTGTGTGTACGTGTAGTATGTTCATGTTATTGTCGATGTTTTTATATGTGTGGTTTGCTTCAATGAGGTGGTTTGCGAAGGTAGATTCTGTAGTGGTGTGGAGTGCTTTTGTGTGTTCAATGTATCTCTGTTTGAAGCTACGTCCTGTCTGGCCTATGTAGAATTTATTGCAATTTGAACAATTTAGTTTATATACACCGGGTAGATCGAATTTGTTTTGTGCTTAGGCCATGCGTTTTGATAGTGTGTGTTCTGTTTTGTTAGTAGTTTTGTAAGCGGTTCTGTATCCTGCATTTTTGAATTTGTGGGCAATTTTTTCTGTTTGTTTGTTGATGTATGTTAGTGTTATGAATTTGTTGTTTTCTATCTTTGTCTGTTGTTTGTTTTGTGTTTTGTGTAGGAGTTTACTGACTATTGTTCTGTCATAACCGTTAGATTCTGCTAGATATTTTATCGTGTTTAGTTCGTCTTTGTAGTCTATTTCATCTAAGGGGATGTTGTTAAGTCTATGTATCATGGTTCTAAAAGCAGCTAGTTTGTGTTGTATTGGGTGATTGGAGGTGTTGTGTATTAGTATGTCAGTTGTAGTTGGTTTTCTGTATATACTGAATTTGTGCCTGTGTTCTAGTTTTGTGATGGAGAGGTCTAAGAAGTTTATGGTATTGTTGTGTTCATATTCGGCAGTGAAGGTTATGTTTTTATGTATTTTGTTTATGTGCGTTAGTAACTGTTCACATTGTCTTTTGTTTCCCCTGTATAGTATTAGAATGTCATCAACGTATCTGTGCCAATATAGTATTTTATGTGAGTGTCTGTCATTGTTTGTGAGTATTTTTGTTTTTTCTAAGTATTGTAGGAAGACTTCTGCTAGAATGCTGGATATGGGGGAGCCCATGGGTAGGCCATCGTTCTGTGTGTAGTATTTATTGTTATAAGTAAAGTAGTTTTGTTTTGTGATAATGTTCAGAGTTTCTGTTATTTCATTGATAAGTTCATTTGGTGTGTTGTTCTGTTTGAGTTTGTTTTGTAGGATGGTGATTGTTTCAGAGATGGGGATGTTTGTGTACAGGTTTTTAATGTCAAAGGAGTCTAATGTGGCGTTATGGGGGATGTGTATAAAATAAAAGACATAATTGTTTCTGTTAAAAAATTGTTTTAATGTACCATATATATAAAGGTATGGAGTTACAAAGAAATGTTAGATAGTAGTAGAGGAAAATCTAGGCTCTAGGCCTAACAGTTAATGAAGAATTTTGTAAATTTGAGAACAAATAATAGTCCAGTATCAAATCAGAATATACCAAATGTTTAAACAAGTTAAGTGGGTATACCTAATACCAAAATGTATAAATAACATCCAGTTTTAGATAAAATATAAATAGGAAAAACAACAAAAATGTGATTAGATACTCAAAAGTAACCATGAGGGGTATCAAAATGATCCTTATCAAAAATTATGAACAATGGTATTCATGTAATAAATCTAGCTACTAATATAAGAAAGAAATCTTAATTTGAAGATATTTTATAAATTTAAACTAAAATAAGACGTTAGAATATAACAATGACTTAAAATTAACAACCAGTGAGAATTAGCATAATTTATTAGGTAACCATAGCAACCGAAATTTATTGCCAAAAAACCGTTGAATTTTCGTTAATCCATTATTGACCGACGCGGAGGGCGGATGTATGCAGCTCTCAACCCAAATTTTATCATAAATAAGTAAATTGTGACTGAAATCAGAAGGAAGAAGGATAGTAATAGCAGTCCATGGAACACCTAACAATCTAATTATTGTTAAAATTTTCACAAACTAAAATTATCCGTGGAAATTAAGAAGACTTCAGGAATCATAGCTGACGACTCATCCCGAAGGAAGACCAAGAGTGACCTACTTCAACCCAAGAAGACAGACGACTGCGGAATGAGTGCGAAGCCGAACTTTATGGAAAAAACCGTCTGGACGAGATTGATGAACATCCAAAGAATAGAAGACGACCAGATCCATCCGGAAGAAGTAGACGAGCATCGTGGAAGCCCCGACGAGAATTGATGAGTATAAAACAATAATCTCACCAAAAACGAATTCCCAATTTTTCTATCCATAATAACAAATCACAATTTTCACTTCACTGATCACTATTTTGAACAAGAACTGAAAGTATTTATAATATCACTATTATTAAACTTTAATCAATTGATAACCATTTAAACTGAGCTATAATAAATAATTAATAAACATAACTTGTGGTCAAAATCCTAACCAAAAATTAGACTAACTCTCATTGATGATTACTTACTTGGATGTATTAATGTATTAAATATTGTGTACCTAGTTTTAAGAATTATTATAAATTTGTGCATTTTAGCCGTAATCCAATACTTCTGTAGCCAAAAGGACTTATTAACACCCCTGTGTAAAACATTTTATTGTAAACAAACGGTATTCGCCAAGCGGCGTGTACATAATACATTTGAACTGAGCATGCCAACTGAGCAACTGTAAAAGCCAGTGCTAAGATAAAATAATGTACTACTAAATAACTGAAAATTATTAAAGGGTTAATAAATATAATTGTTCTGCAGCGCTGTATGTTTGATTCGTACAAAATAAGATAATACATGGAAAATTATTAAAGTGAAAACAACAAAACATCACAGTTAGCGAAGTCGACACTGAAAGACGGCGTGTGCCAATCAGGTGGCGAGGCGGCAATATTCAAACCAAACGCCGAGAGGTACAGTTTGCCTGTAAATGGTAAGAAAAGGTACAACTCGACTCGCTACATGCAAATAACATTGACAGAATTTATTGAACTGATTAATAACATCAATCATACACCTATACTATACCACGAACCCAACGAGCGAGTTAAAAAACGCTCGTCACGCACACATTTACTATACGAGTAATAGAACGAATTACAGAAACACTAACTATTTTTTAAACACCCAGTAACAGAATACGTTACAATATGCACTAACTTGCATTGAATTATCTACAAATGTTTATGACCCTATTAATGATAAGTGTTTCAAATTGGGTTTTTCCTATTTAAAAAACCATATTTCTAAAATAGTTATGAACCATAGAGTACACATAAATCGAAGCTATTTACATAAATAAATCATTGTCAAAGTTTCACGTCGATCGGTTAATTACCGCAGAAGGTATAGCGATCAAACGTTATCACACCCGCACACGCGCACAAATTCACTCAAAAAATACATGACAAAAAAGAACATCTTTTTACGAAGAATTTGGTATACCCTACATGCTTATCCATTTCTAAATACAAAACGTACGGCTAAACGACAAAGTATTATATAAAACCAATTTAAACGTGAAAATGCTCGTCATCCATGTGCTCTGATATAAACAACATATAGTCCAGTCAACGAAAAGGTTGTAGAGGGAAATGGAAGGACACAATTTTTGACTTTGGGACTTTGTTTGGACTAGTTAGGAGGTAAACATACTCAGAGTCCCCACTACTAGTAGGTGAGCGGGGTGCAGGGGGGGGCACATAGAAGGTACCTTTTTTTGGTTTTTCTCTTATATCTCGGAGACTATGCAACCTAGCGATAAGGCGATTCTATACAAAATTAAAGCGGACAAAATGTGCCACGAGATTGATTCTATTCATTTTTTCGCTATCTTGCATAGTTTCCGAGATATCCGTGCTCGAAATTCGCTAATTTTGAAAAAAAAATTTTGCCTCCTTTTTTGCCTTATTTGATTAGCTAACTCTTCGGCCCTTCGTCCTACGAAAAAGTCATGACAAAGGAAGTTGTAGAGCATTAAATTTCTTTCAAGAATAAATGTTATTTTACTATTTTATCTTCAACCGTTCAAAAGTAGAGCAATTTTAACTTTGTGTGTAAATTCTGAGATTTTGCAGAAAAACTTAACTTTCGTATTTGCATTATTCCACTGCTCTAACTCTATATATAAGCCAATATATTGTTACGACACAAATAGCCAACCCAGTACCAGGGATAAAAAATATATATTTATAAATGTAAAAATACTTCTTATCAAATAAACTGATTGATTTAATTAAAATATAAGGAATATGACTCGGCAAACGACGATTTTAACCTAACCCAAGTGATTGACCCAACAACAGGAAACAAATGAAGAAGGGAACCACACAAATAACCAACGAGAATAAGAAAGTAATAAACCCAAACCAAAAGGAAACAAGTTCATGGGTTAAACGACCCCAAAATACCCAAAAAAAGGATGGAAAAACCCAATGTATTAATCAAATAATGAAAATGAAGAAGGAGGGAGACAAGCAGAAGTGAAAACCAATAATGGTTCACAAAACAAGTAATAAAGCACTCAAGAAGAATATTGAAACCAAAACAATGGTTATCCGGAGAAAGGAAAGGTAACGGTTACTACCCATTAATAGACAAAATGACCTAGTGAAGAAACATTACTAAGGATTAAGGTGATAAAAAGGCAACCTAAACCACAGATAAAATTGTTATTAGTTATTAAGTATTAATTGTCATTAGTATTAAGGATATGAAAGAGAAATAAGTATAGGGATCACCCACCAGAAAACAAATAGTATAGACAGTGATACAGTGCAATGGTGTAGGTGTAAAAACCCCAAAGTGAAGTGTTACGCTAGTGAAATTATAATTAACAATAAATAATTTAAAAGTGAAGGTAAGATAAAAGTGGGAAATTAACGGTGAATAAATAGCTGGTGAAAAATAGTATTAAGTGTGAATTATAGAATAAGGTATGGTAAACACTAGAAATGATGATGACTTTATTATTTAAGAAAAGATGTTCAATAGAGTTAAGTTTAATTATAGCCGGTAGTAAGTAAAAAGTGAGGATTCCAGAAAAGAATAAATTGAAGGTGTTAACATGGAGAGAATGTAAAAATTGTTTAAAGATTAAGAAATCAAAAAACTAACAAAGACACCTAAGTTATAAAGGACTGTTAGCAATTTAATAAAAAGTGATGTTGTTTATCACAACAAAAATAATACGTGTTGTAAACAAAAAATTAGCAAATAAGGATAAGTTGGAAGGAAGTGATGATATTTCTTAATCAAAATAATAACTCTAATAACTTATAAAAAATTGTTCATGTTAATGTTATGAATAGGATATGGCCGACTGAAATTTGCAGTCCATAAGCCTAATGTTATGTTTTAAAGATTAAAATAGAGAAAGCAATATTGACAAGTAAACAACACACCAACAGACTCAAAATACAACACAACCAATAAAAATAACAAAGTAAAGCCCAATAGGCTGAAACAAAATGTGATTTGAATGAAATAAGTAAAATGCTATAATGGCTACTCAGGCCTAGAAAAAACAACTGTCAGAACCAAACAACCAAAAATTATAACAAGTTGAATAAGAATTTAGAAAATCTGAGGTGAAGGAATCACCAAGAATAAATTGTAAATCATTTATAACACAAAATATTGTAATAGGCATTATTATACAAAAAGAAATGTAATTAACAAGCATTAACATAATTGTAAAAACTTAAAATCTGAAATTACCCAAGCTTGTGGGGTATCAAAATAATCTATGAACGAGAATAAATACTAGAGTGACAATATTTAATAACCAGGAAGGAAGATGGAGGAATAACAGTAATCAGAAGATATACGAAGAATTCGAATTTTGATAACAATACATCATCTCAAAATCAACCAATCAGAATTATACCGTTGCTATGGAAACGGCGGTTGAAGACGAGATTACCGTTGGAATTAACAAGAAGCGAAGCATCATTAAGCCAATGCAGATGCAAATATTTGGAAGAGCGTTTTTTCAGTGTAAATCATGCAAATAGTTATTAAAAGTTGCTGAACATGATCGCATGAGAAGCAGATGACCGTTGTAGCAGATAATTCAAGACCCAAGGCCAATTAAATAGAAAATATCCTTGAAAAGAATGTCAAGACCCATGACGAAACAGACGCTCAATCTTTTGAAGCCCAAAATCCATGAAAACTGAACGTATGCAGCCACCTCCTACCCGATTAAACAACGAAGGCACCTAGACACGTTGAGGTGTTAAGTACCATCAAATTATTTATTTTCCACCAACCCTAATCACTTTAAATAATTTTAAAAGGTAAATTTACCGCACTATAGAAACAATATTTCTCTTTCATAGAATATTTGAGCAAAATAACACTTAATAGAAACATGTTAACATTGATATAACCTATGAATTAAACACGAAATTACAGAACACTTTTACGACACAACACAACAGATTGTAACAGCACACATTATTATTTATGTACACTTAGATTAAGGTAATATATATTTTTATTGTAACCATTGGAGTTCTTTAACTCATAGCCAAAAGGATCTGCGATTTGGGAAACCAATAATAACTGTAATACGCTTAATGTAAGCAGCAACGCAAGGTTAAATGGTTCCTAAATCACTTCGCCAACCCTGAAGGCAAGATCTCATGTAATCAGTCGGTGCGAATTTATAATTGTATTATTGTAAATGTGAATGTTTTCAGTTATCACCCATTAAAAAATAATTATTACAGGGAGTAACCGTCGTTATCATTTCATAGGGAGTGCTATATATCAATTACTTGTGTTTAAGAATAAATCGTAGCAGCAAACAGGTTGTCAGTCACACAGCAGAAGCGACGATTGGGACGGCCGTGCGAGCAGGAACTATTTGAATGCACCATCCCGCAACGCTGATAACTTGTTTAACCATAATTTTAGTTGTTTTGAAAAACGACTTGGCGCCACCCGGGATTATCACACCCCTATAAATAACAGGTAAGGTTACTGCCGTAGTATACAGGTGATTATATCTATGCTACGAACATCGCTAGCCATCAAAATTACTGTAACGACCCGGTGTGAGGCGAACGCACTAATCATACAAAACACATACAAATTGTACACATTTTGCAGGTACGAACCGATCTATTCGTTACATATTGACGGATACCAGGTGAGGCTTGAACGAAGACGAGGACGTCTTCTATTTGTACGTTACAGATTGGCGACCAACCGGTGAGGCCGTAAAAGAAGGTCAACGGCGGCTATGAAGAGACACTCAATGGTTACCAGGAAGGACAAACAGAAAGGAATTGAAGGGGAAGATCAACCGGAAGAGATGGAAGAAATTGAAGAAATAATCGGGGAGCTAGTCGAAGAGGACGTTCAGGAAAACCAACCAGGAAACCCAACTCAACCAGAACCGGAAGTGGAAGTAATGGTAGGGGACCAACCTAGCAAACCCACTCAGAAAGAAGACCTGAGCACGCAGGAGATGCTCAGGAGGATGATGGAACAAATGTACCAAGACAAGGAAGAGAAAAGACAAGACAAGGAAGAGAGAAGACAGGACAAGGAAGAATTGAATAAAAAATTAGAGTCAGACAAAGAAGAATTTAATAAAAAATTAGAGTCAAACAATACAAAATTAGAATCACTGCAAGAGGGAAGGAGACAAGACAGAGAATTCTTGAATAAAAAATTAGAGTCAGGCAAAGAAGAATTGAATAAAAAATTAGAGTCAGACAAAGAAGAATTGAATAAAAAATTAGAGTCATTGCAAGAGGGAAGGAAGGAAGACAGGAAATTTTTGGAGGAGAACATAGAGCTCCTGAATAACAAGATGGAAAGCAGCCAAGAGACGTTAGAAAAGAAGAGTGAGGAGCTGAAGAAGCAGATAAAAAAGGATCTTGAAGTGTTAAATAACAAGATTGATAATAATCGTGAAACACTCCAAAAACAATTGAAGGAAAAAGGCGAGAAATCAAAGGATGAATGGAGGCAAAAGTTGGCGGAGTGCAAAAATGAAATCAAACAGACTATCACTGAGATGAACGAAACAGTAATACACGTCCAGGAAGAGCTGACTGAAAAAATAAATCACGTCCAAGAGGAAGGAATTCTCAGGATCCAAGAAATGCAGAAGACCACCACCGATGAGTGTAGAAAAAATAAACAGGAGGTGCTTCAGGAGCTGAAGGAGAGGCACAAGGAAATCCAGACTGATGTCAGCGAACGCGTTGAAAGGGTATATACCACTATCAACAAGATTGACGAGAAAACGCAAGAAAATAAAGAAAAAATCAGAGAAATCAGTCAGAAGGAGAAACAGATGCAAGAGGAACTAGACGCTTTGAGGGAGAAGCCTTGCAGTAGCACTCACATCTTTATGAACGGACATAGGGAAGTGATCAACTTTAAGAGTTATCGAAGAAACCCCATAGAATTTCTGAAAAGGGTGGAGGAGATCATAGAGAGGAATAGAGATACCAGATGGACAATGGTGAGAAGTCTTATCGATGAGATGTTTCGAGACACGAACGACAATTGGTGGACAGCCACACGACCAGAAATCAGCTGTACACAAGAGTTCAAAACATTGTTCCGCGAAAATACTGGTCAGAATCGACCCAAAATGTGGTAAGGAACGACATAAGCAACGGAAGATATGAGCCACAGGCTGGGCATACACTAACATCATACTTCTTGGGAAAGGTCTGTCTAGCTCGAAACCTCGAACCAAAGATACCCGAAGAGTCCCTAGTCATTCAACTGGGATATCACTATGAAGACGCCATACAGAGGGCCAGGAGACAGGGACAAATAAAGACCATACAGGGAATGGCCAACTTGCTGGAAGACCATGAAAACGACAGCCAGTATAAGAAGAATCGTATGATCAACCAAAAGTACAACCGGGGGAATGAAAATTACAATGTGCCAAGCTACAACTTGCCCTACGGTAATACCCAGAACAACAACCGGAACATAATGAATCGAAACCCAAACAGTTACCCAGGGGACCAACCATTCCATCGGAATCAACCCAACTACAATCAAGGTAACCAACCAAGCAACAGAGATCATCCGAGTTACAACCAGGGGAACCAACCAAGTAATAGAAATGCACAAAACCCTAGCGCACTCCATAATAACAACAGGGGAATAGAACAAGTTAGAAATTCAAATGGTCACCCGAATAATCACAATTACTATGGCAACCGGTACGACCCGTATTACCAATATAACAGGGGAAACGGGAGTAACCAGAATAGGGGCGACATGAGGCGCCAAGTCAATTTTATCAGTGGGAGGAGACAGAACAACCATCGGCGATATTGTCCCATACGAGAACCAGCACAGTGTACAACGATTCCCAATATGACAACCAGCAAGCTACAGGAACAAGAACAATAGAAGCGCCGAGGAATCACATAAATGATCAATCAACCTTGACCAATGAAATGGCAGACCAAGTAAATAGTCTGGCCAGTGGTTCCCAGCAACCTTTAAACTAAAAAGGTCAGTGAGAAACCACCAGGACCCTTCACATGACCAATCACTTGGGTTAAATCGACAAACCATGACTGAAAGTGAAATGAAGAAGATAACAATAATATCAACCAATTATTTAAAGGACATCAGGGAAGAACTTCTGGAGGAGGAGGATAACCCCTTGTCAACAACAAATAGTGAAATAGTGCATATAAAAGCCATTATTAATGGAATCAACACTATCATAATGGTCGATACTGGGTCAAATATATCTCTCATAAACCAACCTGAATTGGAGCGGATCCAGGCCAACTCCAATATACCTATCCCAACTTTACCTATAAATAATATTGTCATAATTGGTGCCACAGGCAAACAAAATAAGACCATCAGAAAACAGGTCTCTTTAGAGCTAACCAGTCAGAACACAATAATACCTATTATTTTCCTTGTCGCAAATGGATTACCATTTAACATGTTGATTGGATGCGACGCTCTGAGACAACACTCAGCAATTATTGACATGCAGAAGGGAATAGTAGTGCTTACTTCTGAGAAGGGAGTGTGGTCAGCCAATATAATCAACAGTAACCCAACACAAATAACCCTAAATCATAATAAGGGGTTAAAAAGCTATTATTGCCAGACATATCAACCATCAATTACCATAGAATGTGAAGGTCCTCGCCTTCTACCTTTTATAATTACATATAATACACTCATCATAAAATAATACTCACCGCTGCCAGAATTTTACTTACCGTCATAGTCCCCGTAAAACTTACCTTATTAAACTACCCAGGTCGCCAACATGTTTTTTAGTTTTACATGTAAACTTTGAACACTTTTGCCCTTATAAAAATCCCGCTATCTGACCATAATAAAACTCAGAAAATCCCAAAGATCGTTAAACGAGTTGTCAGGACAGAAAACTAGGAAATGGTTTACGGCGAAATAAAGACACTAACACATGTTTATAGAAGAATGAACCTTTTAATTGCTCTTTTTATTATTTTAATTAAATACTCTATCATTGATTATTACGTTTTCTTTATATTTAAAATGTTTACTAATTTTAGTTCAATAATTTTGTATAGACTACTACTACCTCTTTCTAGTTGAGCCAGTACTTTTAATAACCCATACACACACTCACTCAATTTACATTTCTTTTTTAAAACTTCCTATTTAATTAATGAGCTCTTTATTAATTATAATGTTTTGGCCAAATGAAACTGTCTTTACACTTGTTACCTATTTGCGTAATATCCAAATGTTGTACACGATATTGTCCGGAACTGTTTTCACTAGTCACTCTCCACTCCGAACACAGTTTATTATTACCTTACGGCATTTTATATTACTTGGTAGGCCTACTTTTGTATTTTTCGGCCTACCAAGAACTCATCCGAGGCTACCGTTTTTGTTCTGGTAACTGTCTGCTGATTGTCTGGCCGCTCAGCCGTGCGTTGCAATGGAACTGGCCGCACGTTATTATTTGTATACTTTTAATACTTTTGAATGTTTACACACTTTCTTAGATAGGCCGAATTTATTTTAACGGCCTATCTTGTAAACCCGAGGCCACCGTTTAATTTTAAACCACGAGTTTTACTGTCTGATGCTGCTTACTACTGTTCACTCTCTGATGACAAACTGCAGACTGTTATTCACAAAGAGCCTGCTGCTGGGCGGTTACGCAATACGTCTGGGCAATTGTTTAGGCTAACAATGTGCATTGCTGGTTACTGGGGCTCCTCACAGGTGAAAGTTAACAATTTATTAATTACTGAGTAACATGCTGATTAAAACTGGATCACACACTTCTGTACCGTTACAAGAAGAGGGAGAATTGTGGAAAAGAAAAGTCGAAGAAATTAGAAAGTTCCAAAGAGAGAGACCTCAGCAAGAGATAACGGGTGAACAGGCTGAAAAACTAATAGCCATATATCAAGAATACCATCATGTTTTCTCAAATACCCCAGGGAAGGTCAAAGGATTCCAATGTAAAATCAACTTTCGAGAACCCATAGACTTCCACAGAAAATCCTACCCAATCGCCTACTCCCTAAAAAACGAGGTGAGGATGGAAATAAATAGAATGATGGAGGAGGACATCATTGAATACAGTCAGTCTCCTTATACGAGTCCTATAGTCGCCATACCAAAAAAGAATGGTAAAGTCAGAATATGTTTAGACGCCCGGGAGATCAATAAGATGATCATTAATGATCGAACATCACCGGGAGAGATTGAAGAGATACTCAAGAAATTTCATGGCACCAGATATATAAGCACCTGGGATACTGTATGTGGGTACTGGCAGGTGGAGCTGCACCCACACAGTAGGAAGTACATGGCATTCATCTTCGACGGAAGGAATTAGCAGTTTAAGAGGTTACCTTTCGGCCTCATTAATTCCGTCGCAGTGTTCGTCAAGTGCATGGACCAGGTCATAGGTCAGGAAGCATTGCAGTTCACAACAGTGTACGTGGACGACCTTCTAATAACATCATCTGACTGGGATGAGCACTGCGATAGGGTCAAACAGGTATTACAAAAATTATCTGAAAATAATATAACATTAAAATTAGACAAGTCCAAGTTCATAGCAAACCAAGTCAAATTCTTGGGTTTCAACTTAGCAAAACAGGGGATAACACCATCCCAAGAGAAGGTGGAGGCTATTCAGAACTTCCCCACCCCAAAGAATAAGAAGCAGCTACAATCCTTCTTAGGTATTTGTAACTACTATAGAAAGTTCCAAACAAATTATTCTTATTTAACAGCAAAGTTCTCTAAACAATTATCAGCTAAAGAAAAGTGGACTTGGGGGAAGGAACAAGATGAAGTGTTAAAATTAATCAAAATAAAATTTCTTGAAACTATAATGCTACACCACCCTAATTTTGAACAGCCGTTCTACTTAAATTGTGACGCCAGTGATGTGAGCCTGGGCGCCGAGTTATATCAAGAGGATAAGGACGGACACCACCTGGTCATCAGCTTTGCCAGCAGGGTACTGAACCGATGCGAACGTAACTACAATGTTACTGAAAAGGAACTACTCAGTATTGTATTCGCATGCGGAAAATTTAGGATGTATATCCTTGGATATCCCATCACCGTCCGAAGCGACCATAAGTCCATTTCCTTCTTGAAACTGTAAGTTAAGTCATGGGAGGCTTACACGATGGATACTCGCATTACAAGAGTACCACATAACGTGGGAGTACATTCCAGGATGTAAAAATGTTGCTGCCGATGTATTATCCAGAATAAATGTCACAGATCAGACATTTGAAGGAGAAAAGGAGAAGATCGTCAAAGTGTTTTGTATAATAAAGGATAGAAAGGACCTGGAAAATATTCTGAACGAGGTAGTGGTACAGCAGAAACAAGATTCAAAATTACTAAACATAAGAAACCGACTGTTAGAAGATGAAGAAGTTGTGAATAAATATTATTGTATCCACCAAGATATACTCTTTGTTAAAACAAGAAAACATAATAGCACATGGAAACTAGTAGTTCCAAAAACATTAGAAAATAAGATAATTAAGGATTATCATGTTCGATACGGACATATGGGAACTGTAAAAATTGTAAAAGCATTGGAGGAGGAAGTCTTTATAAAAAATATAGTAAGGAAGGTAAACCAAAATATTAAAACATGTATAATATGTCAAATGGTAAAGACCAATAACGAGAAAAAAGAGGGAACCATGATACCCATCACCTCAACAACAAAGTTAGAAAAAGTATTCCTCGATATATGTGGTCCATTCCCACGTAGTGGAGGGAGACATAAATACAAGTTTATTGTAATCATGTTAGACCACTATACAAAATATACGAAATTATATGCAATAAACAGAGCTACTACTAAGAAAATACTAGAAATAATAAAAACTAAATATATCACTGAAGTGGGAAGACCATGCATGATAATAACTGACCATAGAACGCAGTTCAAAGGAAAGAAATGGCGGAACGAGTTACTAAAAGAGAATATAAAAACCTATAAAACTTCCAAACAATCACTTTTACTCAAAGTATCAAAAAATAAATAATAATAACACATACTATTTATGTTTGTATCTGAGAATAATAAACATGAATATTGTAATATAATCGTTTGAGTGGGGTGTTCGATTTGTAGAATGCGTGTTATTCTGCCACACGTTGGATGCGTCACTTTGTAATATAATCATTTGCGGTTGTGTTTTATCACGACGTCTTTCAACCTTGTAACCGTCTTTGTAACATTAACGAAAATGCGTGGCGAGTGTCTTATGTCACTTGTTGCATTCGTAGTATAAGTGTGTAATTATGGGTAATTGTGAGTATTAATCTGTTAAATACCTCTGTTAAGGGTTAATCGTATGTAGCGAGACAGGTTATACTTTTTCTTAATACTTACGGGCTAACCGTATCTCTCGTTGTTCAATTCGAATCTTACCGCCTCGTCACCTGATTGGCTCACGCCGTCTTGCAGTGTCGACTTTGCTAACTGTGGTATGTTGGCGTTTTCAGTTTAGTATTTCTTTATATTACGTTATTTTATATGAATCAAACATACAGCGTTGAAGAACATTAAAATTTATTAAACCCTTCTTTATATTATCCTTTCAATTACATTTAATGAATAGTACATATGTTTATGTTGATACCGGCTTTTACAAATTGCTCAGTTGGCATTGCTCAGTAGTTCGTAACGTAAAGACGCCAGCATGGCGAATAATGTTTTGTTTACAATTATTATTTTGTCTCTCAGGGTGTTTTAAGTCCTTTTGACTACAGAAGTTGGATTATCGGCTAAAAATGCACAAGATTATAACACTCCTTAAAACTAAATACACAATGGTTAATACACTCATACATAAAAAGTAAGTTATTGGCAATGAGAATTAGAATAGTGTTTCGTTAAATTTTTTGTCAGCAAGTTATGTTTTTTAAAATTTATTATAATTCAATCTCAAAGTTTATTGCTTAATTATGTTTTATTAATAGTGATATATTAATTAAATTCAGTTATTGAGCCAAAATTGTGATCAGTGAAGTGAAAATTTCCATCTCGTTATTATGGATAATTGGGATTTATTTTTAAGTGAAATTGTTAGTTTATACTCATCGAGTTCTTGACGTGGCTTCTCCGATGTTCGTCTTCTTCTTCAGGAATCCTCTAGTCGTCTTCTCTTCTTTGGATGGTTCGCAATTCTCGTTCAATGGTTTCAATTAAAGTTCGGCTTCCACCAGTCTCTGTAGTCATTCGAAGTCCTCAGGTTGAGTTAGGTTGATCCCCTTCTTCCTTCAGGATAGTTCGTCCGTTATGTTCCTTCGAAGTATTCTTATTTTCACTGTGATTTCTATGGTTTAAATCCTTTAATAATGGTTCATTTCATCAGATGTAGTATGGAATGCTTCTACAATACTTCTTCCTTCTTGATTTATTAAAATTTTAAGTTAATTTCGGATCGAGAGCTTCATACATCCGCCCTCCTCGTCAATCAATAATGAATTAATTAGAATTGCAACGGTTTTTTGGTAATAAATCTCAGTTGCTATGGTTACCTATTAAATTATGCTAATTCTCATTGGTCAGTATCTTATGACATTGTTATATTCTAACGTTTTTATTTTGGTTTAAATCTATAAAATATCTTCAAATTAAGATTTCTTTCTTATATTAGTAGTTACATCAATTATATGAACACCATTGTTCTTCTTTTTTGTTAAGGGTTATTTTGATATCCCTCATGATTACTTTTGAATAAATAACGTTTTCCTTATTTTCTTATTTGTATTTCTTATGTAGTTATTTTAAAACTGGATATTATTTATACATTTTTGTACTAGGTATACTTACTTAACTGCTTAAACATTTGATATACTCTGATTGATACTGGGTTATTGTTTTCCTTTTAAATTTACAAAGTTCCTTCACTAAATGTTAGGCCTAGAGCCAAGACTTCCCCATACTACTATTTAACATTCTTTGTAACTCATTAACTTTATATATTGGTACATTAAACAATTTTTTATAGAAACAGATAATAAAACATTGGTGATTCTAACCACACCCCTTATTATAAAATATTCCTTGCCAGGTTCAAGCCTGAAATTAAACTTCTAACTGATTTTCATTTTTTTACTACTATCTTGCTTATCTTATAAGTTACTACGTTCTGTTTTTTTTTTTTAAACAATAACGAAACTCTTATAATACTACTTTTAACCTGTACCTTACACAATATACCTCACTTACTAATTCCGTCACTCAAATACAGTGTCTGTCTTTCTTATTTTACTATTCATTCTAATAACTTAATTTTTCCCTTATTTTTATAATTCTTACTTACTATCACTTAAATTAATAATAGCACAATCAGTGTAGTCTTACTTGCTAACATAAAGTTTATCAAAGGTTGTTTAGCTATTTTATTACAGTCTGCTTTTAAAATACTTTATTCTGTACACCCACTGCACTTTTCCCTTCATAGAAGGCTTCTTTATTTATTATCGCTTTCACTTTTTATAATATGCCATACATAGCATGTCACTACTTACTTATATTTATACATTTTTTATCTTACTCACTTAATATTACTCACTCTGTTTGTCTAATTATTTTAATATCACTGTGTGATTATTGGTCATGAATAATTAGTTTATTTTCAACTCACATTGATCACTTTTTGTTATTAATTATTGCCTTTATTTGGCTCAAAGTATCTTTTATTTGCTTTGACTATGTTTATCACTATTAATTTGGGTATGTTTATTTTTAATTTCCTACCTTATATTTATAGGTACATTTTTCTTCTTCTTTCATATAATATACATAATATCACTATCTTACTGGTTATTGTTAACATGGTTACATCTTATTTATGCCCTAACTATTTTAGTGCATTGGTTTACATACATATTTTAGTCATAATTTGGGGATTACAATGTTCGTTATTATATTCTTGATTACATTTGGTTTCTTGTTCCTTCCTTCTTGTTACATTTTATTTTCCTTGTTGTTATCCAATCTATTGGGTCAAGTCATCGTCAGTTTCTTAGTAATTTGTCATTTCATAATTTGGTCATTAATCTTTGAGTTATAAGTTTTTTAGCATTTCTTCTTATCTTCAGCTTTTTTGTTTATTATTAATCATCAGTGTATTTTCACTATCTTATGTCATGTTACATAATGCATCGCCACCAAAATTGATTATTTCGAAAATAAAGATTATCTTTTCTGAAATCATCAATATAAGTTCATTAAATCAGGTTGTTATTATTAAGGAATTCATCAATCGCTACTTTCTTCTTTATTTTATTTTTATTAAGTCATGGTTCATGATATGGTACATGGTATTATTCTCCTTCTTTACTCTTTCATTACGAGTGTTATCCCTTGTATGTTCTATCTCCCTAAAATTTTCTTCTCTCCTATTCATATATAAATTGGTACTAGCCAGAGGGCACGTGTGGCTCTATTACTCTGCTATCCATTTATACACATTTTGAGTTCAGAGGTCTTGCCTATCTGCTCAATAACATAAAATAATTGTTGGACGTATCTCAACATAAAATCATCATATAATAATATTAATAATACTCATAATAATAGTCGTCTATTTTCGACTCATATAATATCAATACAATAAAACACTCTTGGGATTAATTATTCTCTCTTTTATACATCTCATGACCTTTTCCTCTCAGTGACTTATTTGGATTCCTTTTCTATGCTTATGGCGATGTTTAATAGATATTTTGCATTGTTTCATCAATTTACTTCATAGGATAGTTATTTTATTGGTTATCACTTTCTTTCTCATTTATAATCAATATTAACATTGTAGCTGGTTTTTGGCTTACTTATATTTATCATCATTGATTGTCCATTTAATATGTTATTGTCATTTTTTATTTGATTGTTTTGTCTTTTCTTTTTGTGAAACGTTAATTCTTTATTATTCCCTTTTGTAATAGGGTTAGTTAATGATGTTATGTAGCGTCATCATTGTTTGTTTTATATTTTATTATTTTATGTCAGTTTTTATGGTTTTTTATAATAATATATTTTTTTCAAAATTACTTTGTTTCACACTTGGTTGTAAGTTGTACTTACTTTTGTTTTGAATTTAGATAATCTTTCTTCTAAATTCTTTTTCCATTCATTTATTACTTGATCAAAATTTATTTGTAAGTTGTACTTACTTTGATATTTTGAATTTGGATAATGTTTTACTCTCCAAATTCTTTTAACTTTCTGACACCGCCTCATAATATTTCTTCAAAGAAGACTGGTTATAAGTCCCTTTGATTCTCTGGGTCGTTATCTCACTTACGACATAGGTGTTATTGTGGTTATCTTTGACAATGATATAGGGGCCGTTGTACAGTAATAATAATTTCTTTGTGATTCCCTCTCTGGAACTTGGTAATTCTCTGTTCCGTATTAACACTTTTTCTCCTTCTTGATATCGTATTGCTTTAGGTTGGATTTTGTGATATTTTTCCTTCTTCTTTTCTACTTGTTCCGCTATCTTGCTGTAGAATCTTGCATTATCGAACTGGTATTCAGGATTGGTGGGGAAATTAACAAGTTCTTCTATTGCTCGAGGTGGTGGTCTTCTGTACATGATGGTATAAGGTGCTTCGTTTGTTTTTTCTTACTCATTGGTTTAATCTTTCCCTTCTTTCTTCCTTCATCAATGCTGTGTCGGTTATCTCTAACATCAGTCCCTTTTCGCAGTAATGTTCGCCTTTGGTTTACCCATGGTCCATAGGTTGATCTGCACTTGTTGTTTGGACTACTCTGGTGTTCATCATTAATTCTGTTCTGGTGATATAAGTCTCTGTTTCCTTGTACATCAATTCTTCTAATACTATATGTCTATTGGTATTCGTTATTTCGTCAACCACTTTACCATTTCTTTTGTAGAACAGATACTTCAATGGTACACTTATTATTTGTAGTTTCATTGATATTTTAGTATACCTTTCTAATTTTGGTATATTCCATTTACTTATTGAGTTTCTCATGTGGCTACTTGTGGTTTTATAGAAAGTCATTTGTACAATTTGGTTTGACCTTCTCCTATAATCTTGGACATTTATGATTTCTTCATGGTCGGTAATTGGTATATTAAACATGTTTATCAATCCATTCTTCATCATCTCCCCTCCTTCTCTTGTATTGATTATTTTCTTTCTATATATTTTTCTTATTTCCTTGGTCTTCATTTCCAAGTATTTATTATTCTCTTTGTCGCTGTTATTTTTATTTGCAGATAACAGTATACTTTTGTCTTTGGTAATTTCTATTTCCTCCCTACCATCTTCTACCTTCTGGTCTACTGGTTCCCTGTTCTCCTTCACTGTTTCTTCAATACCTTCAGAAACTCTGTCTAGTGTTTCATTCACCTTCTTGAAACCATTATCTAATGTTTCCTTGATCTGATCGGTTTTGTAATTTGTTTCTTCCCATCTCTGATTCATCTCTGTTTTTGTCTGCTTTGCTTCTTTACTTTACGCTATTAATTGTCGTTGTATAGTTTCACTGTTACTATCGATTTTATTGTTCAATTTTTCAATATCTTCTTTCATTTGTCTCAAGGTTTTGCTGGTTTTCTCATTACTTCTCTCTATCTTTTCCCTGATCAACTTATTCTCCTCCTTCATCTTCTGTGTCAAGGTTTCGTTTAATGACTCAAATTTCTTGTCCAATTTTTCATTCATCTCCTTTTTCAACTCCTCGTTATTTTGTTTTAATAATTTTTTATTGTCCTCCTTATTTTCTTCCTTAGTGCTGTCCAATTTTTTGTCTTGTTTCTTGAAATTGTCATTACTTTCTTCCTTCATTTTCCTCAGATCTTCCTTCATTAATTCCCATAATTGTTTTAAGTTCAGGTCTCCTCTGGCTTCCTCCTGTTGTGTGGATTTATTTGGTTCCACGGGAGTTAGTAATTCTTCCACATCTTCCACCGAAGTTATTTCCCTTTCTTCCATTCTGACGTCTTTCTCGATCTCCTTTTCTAACGTCTCTGCTTCCTTTTCGGCCTCCTTCTCGCGCAGCTTAGTCTGGTGCCTTGTGCCGTATTTTGCCAGTTCCATTTTCTGCAGCCGCCGCTAGAATCTGTAAGGTTTAATGGTATAATTTCTTAATTATTCTAGCCCTACTAGTTCGCGCCACTTTGTAATAAAACTTATAGATGAAGATGATGCTCCACTGTGGTGAACGCCACTTTGTAATAAACCTTTTGGTGTTGTATCACGATTTCTTTCAACCTTGTAACCGTCTTTGTAACAGTAACGAAAATGTGTGGCGAGCGTTTTATGTCACTCGTTGCATTTGTAGTATAAGTGTGTAATTATGGGTAATTGTGAGTATTAATCTGTTAAATACCTCTGTTAAGGGTTAATCGTATGTAGTGAGCCGGATTATACTTTTTCTTAATACTTACGGGCTAATCGTATCTCTCGTTGTTCAATTCGAATCTTACCGCCTCGTCACCTGATTGGCTCACGCTGTCCTGCAGTGTCGACTTCGCTAACTGTGGTATGTTGGCGTTTTCAGTTTAGTATTTCTTTATATTACGTTATTTTATATGAATCAAACATACAGCGTTGAAGAACATTAAAATTTATTAAACCCTTCTTTATATTATCCTTTCAATTACATTTAATGAATAGTACATATGTTTATGTTGATACCGGCTTTTACAAATTGCTCAGTTGGCATTGCTCAGTAGTTCGTAACGTAAAGACGCCAGCATGGCGAATAATGTTTTGTTTACAATTATTATTTTGTCTCTCAGGGTGTTTTAAGTCCTTTTGACTACAGAAGTTGGATTATCGGCTAAAAATGCACAAGATTATAACACTCCTTAAAACTAAATACACAATGGTTAATACACTCATACATAAAAAGTAAGTTATTGGCAATGAGAATTAGAATAGTGTTTCGTTAAATTTTTTGTCAGCAAGTTATGTTTTTTAAAATTTATTATAATTCAGTCTCAAAGTTTATTGCTTAATTATGTTTTATTAATAGTGATATATTAATTAAATTCAGTTATTGAGCCAAAATTGTGATCAGTGAAGTGAAAATTTCTATCTCGTTATTATGGATAATTGGGATTTATTTTTAAGTGAAATTGTTAGTTTATACTCATCGAGTTCTTGACGTGGCTTCTCCAATGTTCATCTTCTTCTTCAAGAATCCTCTAGTCGTCTTCTCTTCTTTGGATGGTTCGCAATTCTCGTTCAATGGATTCAATTAAAGTTCAGCTTCCACCAGTCTCTGTAGTCGTTTGAAGTCCTCAGGTTGAGGTAGGTCGATCCCCTTCTTCCTTCAGGATAGTTCGTCCGTTATGTTCCTTCGAAGTATTCTTATTTTCACTGTGATTTCTATGGTTTAAATCCTTTAATAATGGTTCATTTCATCAGATGTAGTATGGAATGCTTCTACAATACTTCTTCCTTCTTGATTTATTAAAATTTTAAGTTAATTTCGGATCGAGAGCTTCATACATCCGCCCTCCTCGTCAATCAATAATGAATTAATTAGAATTCCAACGGCTTTTTGGTAATAAATCTCAGTTGCTATGGTTACCTATTAAATTATGCTAATTCTCATTGGTCAGTATCTTATGACATTGTTATATTCTAACGTTTTTTTTTTTTTGTTTAAATCTATAAAATATCTTCAAATTAAGATTTCTTTCTTATATTAGTAGTTACATCAATTATATGAACACCATTGTTCTTCTTTTTTGTTAAGGATTATTTTGATATCCCTCATGATTACTTTTGAATAAATAACGTTTTCCTTATTTTCTTATTTGTATTTCTTATGTAGTTATTTTAAAACTGGATATTATTTATACATTTTTGTACTAGGTATACTTACTTAACTGCTTAAACATTTGATATACTCTGATTGATACTGGGTTATTGTTTTCCTTTTAAATTTACAAAGTTCCTTCACTAAATGTTAGGCCTAGAGCCTAGACTTCCCCATACTACTATTTAACATTCTTTGTAACTCATTAGCTTTATATATTGGTACATTAAACAATTTTTTATAGAAACAGATAATAAAACATTGGTGATTCTAACCACACCCCTTATTATAAAATATTCCTTGCCAGATTCAAGCCTGAAATTAAACTTCTAACTGATTTTCATTTTTTTACTACTATCTTGCTTATCTTATAAGTTACTACGTTCTGTTTTTTTTTTTTAAACAATAACGAAACTCTTATAATACTACTTTTAACCTGTACCTTACACAATATACCTCACTTACTAATTCCTTCACTCAAATACAGTGTCTGTCTTTCTTATTTTACTATTCATTCTAATAACTTAATTTTTACCTTATTTTTATAATTCTTACTTACTATCACTTAAATTAATAATAGCATAATCAGTGTAGTCTTACTTGCTAACATAAAGTTTATCAAAGGTTGTTTAGCTATTTTATTAGTCCGCTTTTAAAATACTTTGTTCTGTACACCCACTGCACTTTCCCCTTCATAGAAGGTTTCTTTATTTATTATCGCTTTCACTTTTTATAATATGCCATACATAGCATGTCACTACTTACTTATATTTATACACTTTTTATCTCACTCACTTAATATTACTCACTCTGTTTGTCTAATTATTTTAATATCACTGTGTGATTATTGGTCATGAATAATTAGTTTATTTTCAACTCACATTGATCACTTTTGGTTATTAATTATTGCCTTTATTTGGCTCAAAGTATCTTTTATTTGCTTTGACTATGTTTATCACTATTAATTTGGGTATGTTTATTTTTAATTTCCTACCTTATATTTATAGGTACATTTTTCTTCTTCTTTCATATAATATACATAATATCACTATCTTACTGGTTATTGTTAACATGGTTACATCTTATTTATGCCCTAACTATTTTAGTGCATTGGTTTACATACATATTTTAGTCATAATTTGGGGATTACAATGTTCGTTATTATATTCTTGATTACATTTGGTTTCTTGTTCCTTCCTTCTTGTTACATTTTATTTTCCTTGTTGTTATCCAATCTATTGGGTCAAGTCATCGTCAGTTTCTTAGTAATTTGTCATTTCGTAATTTGGTCATTAATCTTTGAGTTATAAGTTTTTTAGCATTTCTTCTTATCTTCAGCTTTTTTGTTTATTATTAATCATCAGTGTATTTTCACTATCTTATGTCATGTTACATAATGCATCGCCACCAAAATTGATTATTTCGAAAATAAAGATTATCTTTTCTGAAATCATCAATATAAGTTCATTAAATCAGGTTGTTATTATTAAGGAATTCATCAATCGCTACTTTCTTCTTTATTTTATTTTTATTAAGTCATGGTTCATGATATGGTACATGGTATTATTCTCCTTCTTTACTCTTTCATTACGAGTGTTATCCCTTGTATGTTCTATCTCCCTAAAATTTTCTTCTCTCCTATTCATATATAAATTGGTACTAGCCAGAGGGCACGTGTGGCTCTATTACTCTGCTATCCATTTATACACATTTTGAGTTCAGAGGTCTTGCCTATCTGCTCAATAACATAAAATAATTGTTGGACGTATCTCAACATAAAATCATCATATAATAATATTAATAATACTCATAATAATAGTCGTCTATTTTCGACTCATATAATATCAATACAATAAAACACTCTTGGGATTAATTATTCTCTCTTTTATACATCTCATGACCTTTTCCTCTCAGTGACTTATTTGGATTCCTTTTCTATGCTTATGGCGATGTTTAATAGATATTTTGCATTGTTTCATCAATTTACTTCATAGGATAGTTATTTTATTGGTTATCACTTTCTTTCTCATTTATAATCAATATTAACATTGTAGCTGGTTTTTGGCTTACTTATATTTATCATCATTGATTGTCCATTTAATATGTTATTGTCATTTTTTATTTGATTGTTTTGTCTTTTCTTTTTGTGAAACGTTAATTCTTTATTATTCCCTTTTGTAATAGGGTTAGTTAATGATGTTATGTAGCGTCATCATTGTTTGTTTTATATTTTATTATTTTATGTCAGTTTTTATGGTTTTTTATAATAATATATTTTTTTCAAAATTACTTTGTTTCACACTTGGTTGTAAGTTGTACTTACTTTTGTTTTGAATTTAGATAATCTTTCTTCTAAATTCTTTTTCCATTCATTTATTACTTGATCAGAATTTATTTGTAAGTTGTACTTACTTTGATATTTTGAATTTGGATAATGTTTTACTCTCCAAATTCTTTTAACTTTCTGACACCGCCTCATAATATTTCTTCAAAGAAGACTGGTTATAAGTCCCTTTGATTCTCTGGGTCGTTATCTCACTTACGACATAGGTGTTATTGTGGTTATCTTTGACAATGATATAGGGGCCGTTGTACAGTAATAATAATTTCTTTGTGATTCCCTCTCTGGAACTTGGTAATTCTCTGTTCCGTATTAACACTTTTTCTCCTTCTTGATATCGTATTGCTTTAGGTTGGATTTTGTGATATTTTTCCTTCTTCTTTTCTACTTGTTCCGCTATCTTGCTGTAGAATCTTGCATTATCGAACTGGTATTCAGGATTGGTGGGGAAATTAACAAGTTCTTCTATTGCTCGAGGTGGTGGTCTTCTGTACATGATGGTATAAGGTGCTTCGTTTGTTTTTTCTTACTCATTGGTTTAATCTTTCCCTTCTTTCTTCCTTCATCAATGCTGTGTCGGTTATCTCTAACATCAGTCCCTTTTCGCAGTAATGTTCGCCTTTGGTTTACCCATGGTCCATAGGTTGATCTGCACTTGTTGTTTGGACTACTCTGGTGTTCATCATTAATTCTGTTCTGGTGATATAAGTCTCTGTTTCCTTGTACATCAATTCTTCTAATACTATATGTCTATTGGTATTCGTTATTTCGTCAACCACTTTACCATTTCTTTTGTAGAACAGATACTTCAATGGTACACTTATTATTTGTAGTTTCATTGATATTTTAGTATACCTTTCTAATTTTGGTATATTCCATTTACTTATTGAGTTTCTCATGTGGCTACTTGTGGTTTTATAGAAAGTCATTTGTACAATTTGGTTTGACCTTCTCCTATAATCTTGGACATTTATGATTTCTTCATGGTCGGTAATTGGTATATTAAACATGTTTATCAATCCATTCTTCATCAATCTCCCCTCCTTCTCTTGTATTGATTATTTTCTTTCTATATATTTTTCTTATTTCCTTGGTCTTCATTTCCAAGTATTTATTATTCTCTTTGTCGCTGTTATTTTTATTTGCAGATAACAGTATACTTTTGTCTTTGGTAATTTCTATTTCCTCCCTACCATCTTCTACCTTCTGGTCTACTGGTTCCCTGTTCTCCTTCACTGTTTCTTCAATACCTTCAGAAACTCTGTCTAGTGTTTCATTCACCTTCTTGAAACCATTATCTAATGTTTCCTTGATCTGATCGGTTTTGTAATTTGTTTCTTCCCATCTCTGATTCATCTCTGTTTTTGTCTGCTTTGCTTCTTTACTTTACGCTATTAATTGTCGTTGTATAGTTTCACTGTTACTATCGATTTTATTGTTCAATTTTTCAATATCTTCTTTCATTTGTCTCAAGGTTTTGCTGGTTTTCTCATTACTTCTCTCTATCTTTTCCCTGATCAACTTATTCTCCTCCTTCATCTTCTGTGTCAAGGTTTCGTTTAATGACTCAAATTTCTTGTCCAATTTTTCATTCATCTCCTTTTTCAACTCCTCGTTATTTTGTTTTAATAATTTTTTATTGTCCTCCTTATTTTCTTCCTTAGTGCTGTCCAATTTTTTGTCTTGTTTCTTGAAATTGTCATTACTTTCTTCCTTCATTTTCCTCAGATCTTCCTTCATTAATTCCCATAATTGTTTTAAGTTCAGGTCTCCTCTGGCTTCCTCCTGTTGTGTGGATTTATTTGGTTCCACGGGAGTTAGTAATTCTTCCACATCTTCCACCGAAGTTATTTCCCTTTCTTCCATTCTGACGTCTTTCTCGATCTCCTTTTCTAACGTCTCTGCTTCCTTTTCGGCCTCCTTCTCGCGCAGCTTAGTCTGGTGCCTTGTGCCGTATTTTGCCAGTTCCATTTTCTGCAGCCGCCGCTAGAATCTGTAAGGTTTAATGGTATAATTTCTTAATTATTCTAGCCCTACTAGTTCGCGCCACTTTGTAATAAAACTTATAGATGAAGATGATGCTCCACTGTGGTGAACGCCACTTTGTAATAAACCTTTTGGTGTTGTATCACGATTTCTTTCAACCTTGTAACCGTCTTTGTAACAGTAACGAAAATGTGTGGCGAGCGTTTTATGTCACTCGTTGCATTTGTAGTATAAGTGTGTAATTATGGGTAATTGTGAGTATTAATCTGTTAAATACCTCTGTTAAGGGTTAATCGTATGTAGTGAGCCGGATTATACTTTTTCTTAATACTTACGGGCTAATCGTATCTCTCGTTGTTCAATTCGAATCTTACCGCCTCGTCACCTGATTGGCTCACGCTGTCCTGCAGTGTCGACTTCGCTAACTGTGGTATGTTGGCGTTTTCAGTTTAGTATTTCTTTATATTACGTTATTTTATATGAATCAAACATACAGCGTTGAAGAACATTAAAATTTATTAAACCCTTCTTTATATTATCCTTTCAATTACATTTAATGAATAGTACATATGTTTATGTTGATACCGGCTTTTACAAATTGCTCAGTTGGCATTGCTCAGTAGTTCGTAACGTAAAGACGCCAGCATGGCGAATAATGTTTTGTTTACAATTATTATTTTGTCTCTCAGGGTGTTTTAAGTCCTTTTGACTACAGAAGTTGGATTATCGGCTAAAAATGCACAAGATTATAACACTCCTTAAAACTAAATACACAATGGTTAATACACTCATACATAAAAAGTAAGTTATTGGCAATGAGAATTAGAATAGTGTTTCGTTAAATTTTTTGTCAGCAAGTTATGTTTTTTAAAATTTATTATAATTCAGTCTCAAAGTTTATTGCTTAATTATGTTTTATTAATAGTGATATATTAATTAAATTCAGTTATTGAGCCAAAATTGTGATCAGTGAAGTGAAAATTTCTATCTCGTTATTATGGATAATTGGGATTTATTTTTAAGTGAAATTGTTAGTTTATACTCATCGAGTTCTTGACGTGGCTTCTCCAATGTTCATCTTCTTCTTCAAGAATCCTCTAGTCGTCTTCTCTTCTTTGGATGGTTCGCAATTCTCGTTCAATGGTTTCAATTAAAGTTCAGCTTCCACCAGTCTCTGTAGTCGTTTGAAGTCCTCAGGTTGAGGTAGGTCGATCCCCTTCTTCCTTCAGGATAGTTCGTCCGTTATGTTCCTTCGAAGTATTCTTATTTTCACTGTGATTTCTATGGTTTAAATCCTTTAATAATGGTTCATTTCATCAGATGTAGTATGGAATGCTTCTACAATACTTCTTCCTTCTTGATTTATTAAAATTTTAAGTTAATTTCGGATCGAGAGCTTCATACATCCGCCCTCCTCGTCAATCAATAATGAATTAATTAGAATTCCAACGGCTTTTTGGTAATAAATCTCAGTTGCTATGGTTACCTATTAAATTATGCTAATTCTCATTGGTCAGTATCTTATGACATTGTTATATTCTAACGTTTTTTTTTTTTTGTTTAAATCTATAAAATATCTTCAAATTAAGATTTCTTTCTTATATTAGTAGTTACATCAATTATATGAACACCATTGTTCTTCTTTTTTGTTAAGGATTATTTTGATATCCCTCATGATTACTTTTGAATAAATAACGTTTTCCTTATTTTCTTATTTGTATTTCTTATGTAGTTATTTTAAAACTGGATATTATTTATACATTTTTGTACTAGGTATACTTACTTAACTGCTTAAACATTTGATATACTCTGATTGATACTGGGTTATTGTTTTCCTTTTAAATTTACAAAGTTCCTTCACTAAATGTTAGGCCTAGAGCCTAGACTTCCCCATACTACTATTTAACATTCTTTGTAACTCATTAGCTTTATATATTGGTACATTAAACAATTTTTTATAGAAACAGATAATAAAACATTGGTGATTCTAACCACACCCCTTATTATAAAATATTCCTTGCCAGATTCAAGCCTGAAATTAAACTTCTAACTGATTTTCATTTTTTTACTACTATCTTGCTTATCTTATAAGTTACTACGTTCTGTTTTTTTTTTTTAAACAATAACGAAACTCTTATAATACTACTTTTAACCTGTACCTTACACAATATACCTCACTTACTAATTCCTTCACTCAAATACAGTGTCTGTCTTTCTTATTTTACTATTCATTCTAATAACTTAATTTTTACCTTATTTTTATAATTCTTACTTACTATCACTTAAATTAATAATAGCATAATCAGTGTAGTCTTACTTGCTAACATAAAGTTTATCAAAGGTTGTTTAGCTATTTTATTAGTCCGCTTTTAAAATACTTTGTTCTGTACACCCACTGCACTTTCCCCTTCATAGAAGGTTTCTTTATTTATTATCGCTTTCACTTTTTATAATATGCCATACATAGCATGTCACTACTTACTTATATTTATACACTTTTTATCTCACTCACTTAATATTACTCACTCTGTTTGTCTAATTATTTTAATATCACTGTGTGATTATTGGTCATGAATAATTAGTTTATTTTCAACTCACATTGATCACTTTTGGTTATTAATTATTGCCTTTATTTGGCTCAAAGTATCTTTTATTTGCTTTGACTATGTTTATCACTATTAATTTGGGTATGTTTATTTTTAATTTCCTACCTTATATTTATAGGTACATTTTTCTTCTTCTTTCATATAATATACATAATATCACTATCTTACTGGTTATTGTTAACATGGTTACATCTTATTTATGCCCTAACTATTTTAGTGCATTGGTTTACATACATATTTTAGTCATAATTTGGGGATTACAATGTTCGTTATTATATTCTTGATTACATTTGGTTTCTTGTTCCTTCCTTCTTGTTATATTTTATTTTCCTTGTTGTTATCCAATCTATTGGATCAAGTCATCGTCAGTTTCTTAGTAATTTGTCATTTCGTAATTTGGTCATTAATCTTTGAGTTATAAGTTTTTTGCATTTCTTCTTATCTTCAGCTTTTTTGTTTATTATTAATCATCAGTGTATTTTCACTATCTTATGTCATGTTACAATATGTACAGTAAACCCTCGATTTAACGGACTAATTGGGGCTGAGGGGTGTCCGTAAAATCGAAAATCCGTTATATCGCAAATTTTGTTTTTTGAGGATGTATTTAAATCAAATAGGCCTATAACACTTGAAATTTTAATACTATTAATATCATGCAAATACCGTATTGTTCCGAATACAAGCCGCACTTTTTCTCCTAAAAACATGGTCGCTAATTTGGCCTGCGGCTTGCATTCGCGCGCTAACAAAATTCGAAGTTATACCTGGCTTCTGGCGGGACGAACGCTTTTGGTATCTATGAGTTGTTTACTGCCTAAGCAACAGCGGTTTGCCTGGCTGTAGTTAACTCTGGCGTTATGATTTATGACTACAACCAAATGTTTTAACAGCAAACTGAAGAAAGTGTAAGTGTGTGCGCACGCGCGCGTTCTCGCATCCTTCTGTAGGCAGCAAGACAAAGGATGAGTAGAGGGGGTGTGAGTAACATGTTTCTAAATAACGGGTAAACTGCCAGTGTGGTTTTCTATTGTAACAGCGACAACATCGCTTATCTGTACTTTGTTTTCATTCGGCGTTTTTGTAGTGCGTTTGCGGTGTGAGTGATATTGTGGAGACTAAAGGCACGCAGTCAAATCAAATTAAACGTAACCCATACGATGAGAATTATAAATTAATTTTGATACAAAATGTAGAAAAAACATGCAATCGCGAAGCCGCAAGGAAATTTGATATTGATGAATCCTGTACTCGACGATGGAGAAAACAGAAGGAACGACTTTTAAATGCAAATACTGCGCGACGAGCATTCGCGGTACCTCAAGTTGGGCGTTTTGTAGCAGTAGAGTCCAGCGTCTGTGAATATGTACGGCTTTTAAGAAGTCAAGGACTCCCTGTCACTAGACATGTTTTAAAATTAAAAGCTTTAGAAATCGCAGAAGAATTAAAAGTCTCGAGTTTCAAAGCCAGCTTCGGGTGTATAAGACGAATAATGCGGCAAAATGGATTTGTGCTTAAATGACGTACATCACTCATGCTAAAACTACCGAGTGACTACGAAGAAAAACTCCTACAGTATCAGCGGTTTGTCATTCATTTACGCAAGAAGCATAATTATTCACTTGAACATATGGGAAATGCCGATGAAACGCCGGTATTTTTTATTTTTTATTTACGTATATTTACGGTGGACCGAAAGGGAATAAAATCTGTAACAGTAAAGATTATGGGAAATGAAAAATTACGTGCCACTGTAATGCTTGCTGTATTAGCCGATGAAAGAATACTTCACAGTGAAATAAGATGCACATCAGTGTATATTGTTCAATGTTAGTCGTCGTGATGTCTTCTACTGAATGTGTGCGTCGACGACAACACAAAGACAGGGATCATGAAGAATTAAATGAATTCTTGATGAATACTCCGTTCTCATCAAATACAATTGAAGATGAGAAATTTTGCGTGTTTCAAAACAAGAAACAAGAAGAAAAGAAATGAAAGAATGCTGCGATAGCCAAGCAATATCGCCAGAACAGGAGAGTCTGTAGTTTATGCACATTATACGTTTCAAAAACCTAAAAACATTATCATGCTTTTGATTTTTTTTTGTCTGTCAAATTCTGTCCGTTAAATCCGAAGTCCGTTAAATCGAGGGTTTACTGTATTATATAATATATTTTCAGGTACATATGTAGTTCTTCAAAAGTAATACTGTTTGGTGTCGTTGAATACTATTTTCGACACCCCGAATCTAATGGAACCACTTTGAGAGCTCCATCTCTTACCCCTACAGAAATACAATGACTATATATGATGGAAATTTTTTGAAAATACTCAAAATTGACAATTTATCGAGGATCGCTGAATCTTTATTGTTATTTAGGAGCCATAATAACCCTCTACATAGGCAATAATACTTGTATTCAATGTATATAATATATAATATACAGTTAATATATATATTATATATATTAACTGTACATTCGCTCCGCAAAGGCATTGGGGTAGGGTGATTCCAGAGTCAACAACAATTTGTACATAACTTTTTTTATTAACACATTAACTCGTAAATGTTTTTGATAAACTATGTTACATTTCATTTAATAATATATTTACACCTTATAGTACAATTATACATTAGTAATTGTTATCAATTTGTGACAGTACGAAAATCCTGATGTCGGATTTATCGTATGATATATCGTAGCAAATTATTGTATTTTATTGTTTTACACACACATACATGGGTAGGACTATTTCCGTTTGTAAAAAGACAACGACGCAGATTTCAGCAGAGCGAAACGATTCCAAGGTCAGGAGCAGACGTGTGAAGCCGAACATATACAATGGCGGTATAAGTGAAGACAGACTCTCAATATCCATTTTCATTGGTCCATAAGGTGGGACGTCATTAAAAATAAAAAGATGACATAACAACAATGACATGACAACAGGGCGTGAGCCATATTGAAACAAAAGACAATGACGTGGATGCGCTAACACATACGCAAAAAATGTGCTTTGCATCCCCCCAGTCAACATCAGACCATCAAGGCGTCAACACGCTGTGAAAATCGCCGGCAGCTTTTGCCAGCGAAAGTGTTTTCTTTGTCAAATTATCAATGTGTTAACATGAAATAGTAACCATTAGACAGAAATAATTACATAACTATTCAAAATGTAAGCTAAAGTCAGTGTAACCAAGAAGACACATGGGACGTTCGGCCGAACACCTGCCTGACCATGATCGACATCTGAGGACAGCTTAAACTCTACAACGCATATCCAGGAAAGTTAAATTATATATTCCAGTCTTTCTTATCTAAATTGAGCTCAAAAAACCCAAAATTCAAATGTATGAGTAAATCGCTATTGGCGAAATGGGTGTGTGTGAGTGTGTGTCAGACCGTACTGGTACATTTAAGTAATATTTTTATGGGACGTTGGTTTGTGTCATTTTAGATGTAAGAAATTATCAATCTGAAAATAATAATTGCAATTTCTTTCAAAGTTACATTTATTATAAATTTCATAATGAAGTTAACACATGAATAATGGAAAATAACATAATAGTAATATAGCGGAACTTGTGGCCGCCATTTTGTCAATTTGAGTATAAGTATTCCATTTTGTTTTGTTGATTTTGATGTCGATCTTGATTTTCCATGTCAATAAAAACCAACTATATATATGATACGCTGTTTGATTTAATTATTCCGAACAATCGTCCTGTCTCTGCTGATCGCTTTACGAATCCTGGGACCCTTACGTAAAATTATCGAATCATGAGGTTGGTACTACAAGATGGCCACCGAATTAGTATGACATATACGATAAATATGGTACCGAAAGGTAAGATATCAAAACAAACAAAAATACAGAATTATTATTATTATAAAAAACAACAGAGTGAAAGTTACCAGATGTCGCCCAGAACTTATTTATTTGAAAGTTAACAAATGCCGCCCGAACTGGTGACTTGATATAAATAAAAGTTTTATACAATAAGCCGGAGTCAGAGACGGAGGGTTGTCGGAAAAAAGGAAGTGATACATAAGATATACCTGGTACGTAGATAATAAGTTATACCATGATTATAGGTTATGTGGTGATATTAGATATATATATAGTGCTAGTATAAATTGAAACAAAGATAGTTAAACAAGGATTTTTTTTTTATTTTTTGTGCTCATTTCTCTTCTCAATATGGCAAACCGTAGTGAAATAAGCATTACTGAATCGCAAATTATGAGCGAAGGCAATCAATCAACACCAATCGTAAATAGAAAAACCGAAGAAAATGAGATTGTAAAGATTATGCAAACACTTTTTGAAATACAAAATAATAAATTTGATGAGAAATTTAACGAATTGAAAGAAAAAATAGCGATTTAAAAAATGACATTAATGAAATTAAGAAACAAAATTATAATATTGACGGAAGGTTAAATGAGATACATACACGGTTAGACGAGATAGAGTTAGAAAATAAGAGGGGAGTAGACAAGTTAGATATAAACAAAGACAAGGTAAGTGGGGGAGAAAATTGACAAAATAAATAAAAGTATGATATTAGAAAATAATTATGTAAACAGGGGTAGTGATAATGAGATTTTATGGGGAATAGAATATAATAATGATGGAATGATAGTGTGTGTTGAAGGGTTAAAGAGAGTGTGTAAAGAAAGTATAATTGTAAAAGAGTTGCAGGGGGTAAAATTTTCCCTTAATGATGGAGTAGGGGGTGAAGCCCATGTGTTTAGGAAGGGCGAGAGTGCCTTCGATGTATATTTGGGAGACGATAGGTCTACAAATAAAGTTGTCCTTGGTTTTTTTAGTGCACTTCACAGATGGTGCAATAGTTGTGAATTAGTGTCCCCTGCAAATGTAGAAAGAGAGAATGTAGCTTGGTGTGATAGAGAGAGATATATTGAGAGAAAGAGGGAGATAGAGATTTTTAAGATAAGTAGAACTTATGAAGAATTTATGGAAAAGTTAGGAGGAGAGATGATTTATAATAAAAGTAAATACTTACCTTGTAATGAAACTGAAGTAGTAGGAGATAATGAAAATAATGACTTTGCAAATTACCTAATTATGACTGATTATACTGAAGGTGACAGAACCATACCCGATCATGAATTATATGAGTATGAGGATAATGATAAAAAGTTTAATGGTATATGTATTTATGATGTTAGTATAAGAGAGTCAACATTAAGCAATGTATATAGATATAAGATAAGACTATTGTTTGACGATGGAGGGTAGATATTTTATTGTGTTTATGACCATTTAAATATGTGGTAGTGTTTTTCAAGATGGATTACTTTCTGACTGATTTTTGATAAATGTAAAATGATAATTTGGATTGTATATATTTTGTGTATTGGTGTCAATGTATTTGTGTATTCTTGATATTATGTATTTTATATATATATATTTTTTTTTATGTAAACCATGTATTGTAGAATTTTAAATATTAAAGAATAAGTAATTAGGAGGAGGATTTTGAATAATTATGAGATTTAGATTATAATGAATAATAAATGATAACGCAGGTAATATATTTCGATATTGATAGGTATTGTTGTTAGTAGGTGAGGAATGAATTTTCTAGTGGTATGTTAAGGTAAAATGTTAAAAAGGAGATAGAATTTGGGTGATAATTATTAAAATAGGGCATTGGAGTTAGTCAAGTAGAGTTAATGGGGGTTAGTGAAAATAAGAATGTTGAGATACAGATAATATATAAAGAGGTGTTAGATATTTTAGGGACACAGTAGTTAGTGATAATATGTAGAGAGGTGAGTAATATGAATGGTATATATATATATATATATATATATATATATATTTGTTGATGATGATATTTTGTAGTAAGGATCCGGTGTAAGGAGTGATCGGCGTGCAGCGTTGTGGCAGGCGGAGCAATTTTGGGTTAGAGTGTTTGCCGATATTTGGTGGAGGGCAAATGGTTAGGAATGGATATGGCCAGGTAGGGAACACACATCCTAGTACAAAGATGAGCGGTGCCAGAGGATTTAAATGGGATTAGTGAAGGGGGTTATTATAGAGATATTGGTGTCATAAAATATATAAATATGGTTGTTAGCAGCGGTTAGTAGAGAAAAAAGGGGTAGTAAGGTTAGATAGACAAATGCCAAAATAAGATAGAGAGAATAATGAATAATAGAGAGTCACCCAAACTAATAAGGATAAAAAGGTTAAAAAAGGAAAATTCATGGTAGGAAGGTGAAGTAACTGAAAGGTGAATAATAAGTTTGAAATTTTTTTATAGAATCTAAGGGTATAACAAATGTTTACTAATAAAAGTTGAATAGAGAGTTGATAAAAATAATAATTTCTTATCAAATTTTATACAAGTTATTTACATGTGAATTGTTCAATGTTAGTGTTTAATGTTTTATGATGTACAATGTTTTATTGTGTTTTATTATGTTGATGGTACAATAGTGTGTGTGGCCAGGAGGTTGCTGCAGGGGTAGCAACGATAACAAATATTAAGTGTTATAGAAATAATAGTGATATTGGTGTTGTTTATCAAGTCTATAATGATGATTCTGTTGTAAAGAAAGATAAGTGTAATGAAAGTTGAGTAAAGAAAATATAAAGAGTTTTGAAGGTGTTTGCCATAATAGGTATATGTTTCAATATTGTATGAAGTAGAATAGTAGACTTAGTGGTTGTTGCTTAGAAAATTGGAATTTGTTTTATGCTTAGGATAAGAATATATTTTCATGTGGTAAAGAGAATGAATATGATCGACTGGAGTCAGAATGTTTTGCTAAATGCAGGGGTGTTAAAAGGAGAAGGGGATCTTCTATCCACAATCTTGCTATTTTGTTTGAGAATTGTAAGTTAAACAAGCCAACGTCTCAAAACACAAACCAATGCATCTAAGGGGAGACATATCAGTTGTGGATATTGTAACATGACATAAGGTAGTGAAGAGACAATGATAATTAATTATAAAACAAAGAAGCTGAAGACAAGAATAAAAGGCAAGAACTTATAAACTCAGAGATTAATAACCCAATAACCAAATGACAAATGACTAATAAACTGACAATGACCTGATTCAATAGATCGGATAAATACAAAAGGATCAACGGAACAAGGAAGAAGGAACCAAGAAATAAATGTAATCAAGAAATTGATAATGAACATTGTAAATCCCTAATAATGACCATTAAAATGTAGGTTAACAAATGTACTAATGTAATTAGAGTATAGATGAGACGTACCTAGGGTAATAATGACAAATAAGAAAGATAGTAATGTTATGTATATTTTGTTAATGAAGGAATGTACCCATAAATATGAGATAGGGAATTAATAATACACACACCCTAATGAATAGTGATGCAAATAATAAAAAACTAGTAAACATACCCTAAGGCAAATAAAGGCCACAGTTAATTACCAAAAGTGATCATTAGTGAAGGGAAAATAAAATAAACACTTATAACCAGTAACCCCATGATGATATTAACATAAATAAACAACCCAGTTATAACGACCGTTCTCTTATTGGGGGTTGTTTTTATTTAAATGTTAAATTCAAATTTATAATCGAATTTACGTTACGTTTAAATTAACTTGAAACAAAAATAAAAGAGTGGTTGTTGTTTAAATTTAAATTTGTGGTTAAAGTATTAAAAGTCTCATTAAAACAAAATTCATCTATGGGTGAAGTGTTCCTTGGAGATAACTCAATGTTGATAATGGTTGTTTCTACTTGAAGGTGACCAATGTAGTAAAGTATTTTACCCTACCACATTCAAGTTACTCCCAGTGTTTACAATGGTTTAAATACTCTTGTTTTTTAAAGAATTCCCTTGTATTAAACAAAAAATAATAAAGTTGATTATATTTAAATGTTAGATTATTTTAAATTAAAACATGGAGTATGGCAGTTGATTGTTTGATAGTAGATCTCGTCTGGTTGAAACTGGTAGTGGAAACTTCTTCTGATTACAGGTAGTCTGAGTAAGTCAAGTCCCGTAAAGTCTGGACAATATTATAAACAAACATATACTTTTACGTACCTGATTGCGTTTACTTGAAGTTCACTAAACTGTCAACTCAGCTTACATTCATCAACTCCCTTTGGTTGCAAGGTTATGTCACCTTGTTTATTAAATTAATGGGCGCCACACGGATTTATTCAGGGAAAATCCCGTGTAAAACCCGTTCATAAAAATTAATAGATGAATTGAAAATTTAAAATAGTTGAGCACCCCTTTTTGGCAATGCTATTCCAATATGTCAAACACAACAGAAGGTTGTTTAAGTTTATTAAAAGAAACTATTTAATTATTCAGAAAAAATAAAATAAATCAAATCAGGTGATGCTGTTAATAATGGGTTTATTTGCACCCTTATAGTGACTTCAAAAAATACACATAATGTAACATACAAAGTTGTACAATGAAAGGTTAATTATTATATGCCTCATACGGCTTGCTCAGAACATGAGTTATAAATCTGGTTAAGTCCAGATACTATTTATTGTAATATAAAATTATTACAATTATTAATATTAGTATTATTGTTATTATTATCGTTATTATTATCTCAGTTGTGAATTCTTTGAGACACGAAAGACAACAATTATGCCTGCACAGTATCCAATGATACAATTGATCAAAAAATTTGAAGTTACTTTTACCAAGTAATTAAAATAAAAAAACGATCTATTGTAAGATCGTGCGTTTCATCAACGCTTGCTTTTTTAATGACAATATTATTCAATTGAGAGCCCTTACAACTAACATATAGCTTACTTACTAATAACAAATTTGAATAATAAATCGAAACGTGGTGTAATCTTAAATACTGTTTTTGTGTTTTGCGTCAGTACAGGTTATGGTAGCAAAATACAAGTTATTGCGCTCAGATCAAGAATAATAATAATTGCACTTTTACCTTCGTAGTTTTAATTATTTTAATTAAAACCTTTTATCACTTAAGTAATCGGATTATAGAGATTACTTTCTTTCAGCACTAATTCGCACAAGAACAGAAATTCGATCCTCTTCTGATAAAAATGGATCGTGAATACTGACAATAAATTATTTTCTGTTCGTCATTCCCGCACAAAAATAAAATAAACTGCACTTGAACACTATAGTTGATTGATGATGCACTTGAAGTAAAGTTTCTCGTTGTTAACTATTGGTTCCGGAGTGTAAGGTAGCTGACGCTATGTGTTATAAGAAAAACGTGGCGGAGACGAGCGTACGTCTGTTCAGCTCGTTAGTTAGTAAAGGTCTCTCCTCAAAATTCGCCGGTCTGTCTTTTTATACCCACCTTTTGGATCGGGCTTAGGAAAAATTATCATTTTATAACTAATTTTCCTATTGGTCCAGACAGGTGAGACGAAGATGACGTATCACTTTTTGGCGGTTGGAAACGGTTTTTCTAACTGTCAAGTGTTGAGATGATTGACAGGTCGCTTCTGTTGTCATTGTTATTATTATTTGTACTCAGATTCCTGATATACATTTATAAAATGATGCTAACAGTTGTCATACGCTTAATACCGTCACGATTGAGTTGATATTATTATCAAATTAAAGATTGTTTTGTTTCCTTTAAATTGATATCACTCGATCTCGGATTACCTTCACTTTAACCGACATTGTTAGAAAAGCAATGTTCGGGTACACTATTCTTACTGTCGTCTGCTCTTCATGAGTCGCCGATTTTACACTATTTGTTAACCTTTCTCGTATCCACATAACATTTTATTAATCAAATGTTTATGTGCGGACTCCATTAATACTGTACTGACGTTTTTTTCACTGAACTTTACTTTTACACCTTAATTCTATACATAGTAATAAATGATCCTACTGACTAATGACATTTTGTTTACCGTTAGTTAGTTTTAGGCTACTATTTACAAATAAAATCGTGGCTAAACCTATCGTTTTAATATCATTTTTCGTTATGTTAATGCATAACCATTGTTCTGGTGCATTTTATTTTGCACTGGTGATAATTATTGATAGTCATTTTATTGACTAATGTTTGGTCTAAGTTTGTTAAGTGTAGAATATCGCCTACACTGAAATTTGGCCTTTATAATGCCTATTGGTTCTCAATTCGGTAAATTATAGAGACATCTTATTGGTATAAGATTCTCTTATATAGTTAGCTCTCTTTTCTGACAGGTATATTTGATGCAGAAATACATCTTAGTTCCTACAATATAGCCATTGTTAACATTGGTTTTGGCATTCATTATCTACTGTTCATAGTCACATTTATTATCAGAAAAATGCTGATTTTGCTTTCACAGTATTTAACTGCTAATTCGTTTGTTTTTTGTTTATAAATGACATTCGGTTTACATTAACCATTTACTGAATTGACAGTTGAATTTAAATCTATTCTGTCCATTAGTTCGTTTTAGTCTCAGTCTAGTTGTAGTGTCAAACAGCTATTGGGTTACTGTTTCCCATGGCACTTCTGCTTTATTCTTCTCTCTTGGTTTCTTCTTTCTTGTTTCTTTTGACTATTCTATACCTATTTACATGGTTATTCTGTTTTATGAAATCTAATAACATACACTTAGGTTAGGTGACATCTTGTGATGTTACATAATACACCCTCTTTAAAATTGATCATTTGAAAAATTTATATTTTGTAAAATTATCAATTCATGTCAGTTTCTTAGTATACTTCAATAACAATTTTCTCTTGTATTCCTAGATTTTTTTTAAACATATTATTGGTGTATTACTCTAGGTTGGCTTTTTATACAATGGTACAATTCTTAATTTACTAGTAATTTCAAGCTGCTTACTCTCTAAATCATTTAACTATAATGAATCTTGTTTCTCAAGTTAATTATTCCCTGTTTTATTTACATTCTACTTTCTCACTACATATCTTTGCATTCGTGATCATTTGGATGGTTATTATAATTTATACCTCACAGATTCTTTCATAATATTCCTTGATATAATAAAACAATATAATTCCCTAACTGTAGTAGAGGTTTTGGAATCAGGGTGGCTCACTATGGCTAACATCCTCTGCCGTTTCTCCCCACACATTCTCAGATTCAGAGGCATTACTCTTCTCTGTCTGAGTAAAAATAAACATTGCACCTGGCAATAGTTGCACTATCACAACTCAAAAAAATATCACATATCATTCATATTCAATAATATAATATATTCACTATAATATACAAGGTATCAGAGGTTTTTATTTAGATCACATTTCTATCTTTATACTTGCTAACATACTTTCTTTCTTACAGGTAATTACTTCCTTTAGACTTGATGTTTTTTAGTTATGCTTTTATCAGCTATATAGTTGCTTATTTACTAGTTAACAATTTGTTGTGGTTCATTTAAATATTTTTAAGATTATACACTGGTTTTGATGCTTATAGTACTTATGCATTTGTTTGTTCTATCTAGAGTTCACAATATATTTCTGTCTTCACTATAGTCTATTAAATCTTTCTTAACGAGTTATATTCCTCCTGAACTATCAGGCTTACATTGTTTGTATACTAAATAGTTTTCTTTTTTTTTTCTGATGTTCTCTGACATATTCTTATGATGTATAATATTTGGTAATTGACAAACATTGTTCTTTCCTTTCATTTCATTATAACAATAGTTATTCTTACAATTAATACTCTTTGTTATTTTTCTTCTCTACTCCTTCAAGTGATGGTGGTTTTCACTTATTCTGGATGATTTTATACACTATATACTATACTGTAATTACAATTTCATTTAACAATATACTAATATCTATTTCATAGACATTCTTGGGGTTTTCATGGTTTGTTTCACAAATATTAATTTCTCTTTCCTTTCATTCCATAATAATGTCCTTCTTTTTATTTTACACACTTTGTTATACTGCCTCTCTACTCCTTCAAAGGTTAGTTGGGTGAACCTTTATTCTGGACGATTTTATTTTAACATTTGAGTTTTATGAGAGGTATACTATAATCATTTTATAAACATTATGTCATATAGAATATTCATCTGGATACATATTTTTCTCTAGGTATAGTACAGTAATTGCATTTTCTTATTAAATCATTTGATTGACCTTATCTAATATTCTATCCCCTAGGGTAATAGGTCTGGTACATTTTCATCATTAACAAATGGTTTGGTTTACATCTTAAATCTACACACTTTTGTAACTTGATAAGGCAGATTGACTAGTTATAGCTAATTAGTCACCTTCAATATTTTTGGTAGTTTAACCACAAATGAGTTTGTTTATAGTGGTGGTCCTTTCCAATATATATATTTTACTTTTTTATAACATAAACGTATGGGTGAGGAATATTGCTTCCTATTGCATATTATCTCTCCTTAATATTCATCATTTCTTATTCGTCGATATTCATGGGGTTATTTGTGCTCTTCCACTCTATTCCTATCATGCGGTTCTTCCACTTGGCGGCTACCAGATAGTCGTTGGCTCCCCGTTTCCTTGCTTTCTTCCTCTCATCATCCTTGGTATTCCTGTATCCATTGTACTCTGGGCCTGGGCTATTATTGATGTCTGGCCCATCTTCTAATCCGGGTTGACCTTTGTTCTCCTGGTTGGACTCTTCCATCGCTTGGTCCCTCCTTTTCCGCATTTCCCTTATTCTTTGGGCGTACCTTTCAATAAGCTGGTCCAGTCGTTCTTGATCATTTTCCTTCTCCCTGTGAAGCCTCTTTCTTCTAAGAGTATTCACTTTAAATACCTCGTTGTTTATAATCTTCTCCGTCATAACATAGTCAATGGCATGTAACGTTGTTTTAATCGTTCCGTCATCTGGGTCATTACTTAAATGGTTTAATGATCGGTTATGCATTAAGGAATCGATTGATTTTGTTTGGTGTATTTTATTTATTAGTATATTTGATTTAATTGGATTCTTATTTAATTTCTTACCCACGGTTTTATGGTGATTTATTTTTATGAAGTCTTGTTTATACTTCTTACCATTGGTCCTTGCTCTATGACGAATAATTGGGTTGTCTACGAAGTTAATTAATCCACTCCTAGTCATTTCTAATATTTCCTTTGTAATCCTTGTTTTCTTAGAGCGTATTATTCTTTTTATCTTTGTCTATTTCTCTCCTGTTTTCTTTATCGCCTTGTCCTTTACATTTTTAATGGTAGCTTCTTTATGCTGAATGTTCTCTTCATTCCTATGGTGTGTATCCTCAGGCACCAATGCTTTCGAGTCTTCTTTATCCTCAGTTTGGTTATCAGTGTCTTTGAATTGTATACTTAATTCTTCCATGGATTCATCATTTGATACTTCTCCTATCTCTGAGTTGTCATCGTCCTTTCCTCCTTCATTATTCTCCGGCTCTGGATTCATTTGTTCCATGTTTTTGTCCTCGGATACCTTCCGTTCTTCTCCCCACTTCCGGTTATTCATGTCATCCATTTTTTGGCTAATTTTCATTAAGGTGGTGTTCAATTCTTTTCTAATGGCTTGACAGTTATCGTCGATTTTATCGTTCAGCGCGTCCATAGACTTATGCGTATCGTCTATCCTATTATTTAGGTCCTCCTTCAGCGATTCCACATTTTTACTAAGCAATTCCAGGTTTCTATTTAAGTCCCGATGGTCCTCCCTTATCGACTCTATATTTCTATTTAACACCTCGACGTTCCTTTGATTTTCTTCCCGGGATTTCTTACCATCTTCCTGTAATGCTTCCATATTTTTATTCATTGATCGACTATCTTCCTGTAATGCTTCCATATTTTTATTCATTGATCGACTATCTTCCTTAATCTGTCCGAATTGTTCCATCATCATTCTCATCATGTGATCCCATCTCGTCTCTTCGGATGGTCTGCCTGGTTGGTCGCTGACAATCATTTCCATCTCTGGTTCTACGTGATGTGTTTCGTCGGTACTAGTCTCGACATTGTTGATTGTAATAATTCCTATCTCGTCTGTGGGTTGTTCTTCGTATGTATCTACCTACCGTTGCATCTCTCCTACTCTATTGTCCTTATATCTTGTATCGTACTGATGGGTGTGCGGCATGTTAATTTTTTCGTGTCTACCGGGCTAATATAAAATATACAAAATATATTTATTTAATATTTTTTTAAGCCACACTAGTTGGTGCGCCAATTTATAACGACCGTTCTCTTATTAGGGGTTGTTTTTTATTTAAATGTTAAATTCAAATTTATAATCGAATTTACGTTACGTTTAAATTAACTTGAAACAAAAATAAAAGAGTGGTTGTTGTTTAAATTTAAATTTGTGGTTAAAGTATTAAAAGTCTCATTAAAACAAAATTCATCTATGGGTGAAGTGTTCCTTGGAGATAACTCAATGTTGATAATGGTTGTTTCTACTTGAAGGTGACCAATGTAGTAAAGTATTTTACCCTACCACATTCAAGTTACTCCCAGTGTTTACAATGGTTTAAATACTCTTGTTTTTTAAAGAATTCCCTTGTATTAAACAAAAAATAATAAAGTTGATTATATTTAAATGTTAGATTATTTTAAATTAAAACATGGAGTATGGCAGTTGATTGTTTGATAGTAGATCTCGTCTGGTTGAAACTGGTAGTGGAAACTTCTTCTGATTACAGGTAGTCTGAGTAAGTCAAGTCCCGTAAAGTCTGGACAATATTATAAACAAACATATACTTTTACGTACCTGATTGCGTTTACTTGAAGTTCACTAAACTGTCAACTCAGCTTACATTCATCAACTCCCTTTGGTTGCAAGGTTATGTCACCTTGTTTATTAAATTAATGGGCGCCACACGGATTTATTCAGGGAAAATCCCGTGTAAAACCCGTTCATAAAAATTAATAGATGAATTGAAAATTTAAAATAGTTGAGCACCCCTTTTTGGCAATGCTATTCCAATATGTCAAACACAACAGAAGGTTGTTTAAGTTTATTAAAAGAAACTATTTAATTATTCAGAAAAAATAAAATAAATCAAATCAGGTGATGCTGTTAATAATGGGTTTATTTGCACCCTTATAGTGACTTCAAAAAATACACATAATGTAACATACAAAGTTGTACAATGAAAGGTTAATTATTATATGCCTCATACGGCTTGCTCAGAACATGAGTTATAAATCTGGTTAAGTCCAGATACTATTTATTGTAATATAAAATTATTACAATTATTAATATTAGTATTATTGTTATTATTATCGTTATTATTATCTCAGTTGTGAATTCTTTGAGACACGAAAGAAAACAATTATGCCTGCACAGTATCCAATGATACAATTGATCAAAAAATTTGAAGTTACTTTTACCAAGTAATTAAAATAAAAAAACGATCTATTGTAAGATCGTGCGTTTCATCAACGCTTGCTTTTTTAATGACAGTATTATTCAATTGAGAGCCCTTACAACTAACATATAGCTTACTTACTAATAACAAATTTGAATAATAAATCGAAACGTGGTGTAATCTTAAATACTGTTTTTGTGTTTTGCGTCAGTACAGGTTATGGTAGCAAAATACAAGTTATTGCGCTCAGATCAAGAATAATAATAATTGCACTTTTACCTTCGTAGTTTTAATTATTTTAATTAAAACCTTTTATCACTTAAGTAATCGGATTATAGAGATTACTTTCTTTCAGCACTAATTCGCACAAGAACAGAAATTCGATCCTCTTCTGATAAAAATGGATCGTGAATACTGACAATAAATTATTTTCTGTTCGTCATTCCCGCACAAAAATAAAATAAACTGCACTTGAACGCTGTAGTTGATTGATGATGCACTTGAAGTAAAGTTTCTCGTTGTTAACTATTGGTTCCGGAGTGTAAGGTAGCTGACGCTATGTGTTATAAGAAAAACGTGGCGGAGACGAGCGTACGTCTGTTCAGCTCGTTAGTTAGTAAAGGTCTCTCCTCAAAATTCGCCGGTCTGTCTTTTTATACCCACCTTTTGGATCGGGCTTAGGAAAAATTATCATTTTATAACTAATTTTCCTATTGGTCCAGACAGGTGAGACGAAGATGACGTATCACTTTTTGGCGGTTGGAAACGGTTTTTCTAACTGTCAAGTGTTGAGATGATTGACAGGTCGCTTCTGTTGTCATTGTTATTATTATTTGTACTCAGATTCCTGATATACATTTATAAAATGATGCTAACAGTTGTCATACGCTTAATACCGTCACGATTGAGTTGATATTATTATCAAATTAAAGATTGTTTTGTTTCCTTTAAATTGATATCACTCGATCTCGGATTACCTTCACTTTAACCGACATTGTTAGAAAAGCAATGTTCGGGTACACTATTCTTACTGTCGTCTGCTCTTCATGAGTCGCCGATTTTACACTATTTGTTAACCTTTCTCGTATCCACATAACATTTTATTAATCAAATGTTTATGTGCGGACTCCATTAATACTGTACTGACGTTTTTTTCACTGAACTTTACTTTTACACCTTAATTCTATACATAGTAATAAATGATCCTACTGACTAATGACATTTTGTTTACCGTTAGTTAGTTTTAGGCTACTATTTACAAATAAAATCGTGGCTAAACCTATCGTTTTAATATCATTTTTCGTTATGTTAATGCATAACCATTGTTCTGGTGCATTTTATTTTGCACTGGTGATAATTATTGATAGTCATTTTATTGACTAATGTTTGGTCTAAGTTTGTTAAGTGTAGAATATCGCCTACACTGAAATTTGGCCTTTATAATGCCTATTGGTTCTCAATTCGGTAAATTATAGAGACATCTTATTGGTATAAGATTCTCTTATATAGTTAGCTCTCTTTTCTGACAGGTATATTTGATGCAGAAATACATCTTAGTTCCTACAATATAGCCATTGTTAACATTGGTTTTGGCATTCATTATCTACTGTTCATAGTCACATTTATTATCAGAAAAATGCTGATTTTGCTTTCACAGTATTTAACTGCTAATTCGTTTGTTTTTTGTTTATAAATGACATTCGGTTTACATTAACCATTTACTGAATTGACAGTTGAATTTAAATCTATTCTGTCCATTAGTTCGTTTTAGTCTCAGTCTAGTTGTAGTGTCAAACAGCTATTGGGTTACTGTTTCCCATGGCACTTCTGCTTTATTCTTCTCTCTTGGTTTCTTCTTTCTTGTTTCTTTTGACTATTCTATACCTATTTACATGGTTATTCTGTTTTATGAAATCTAATAACATACACTTAGGTTAGGTGACATCTTGTGATGTTACATAGTGAATAATCAAGTGAGTGGAAAAAAGATTATATTAATACAAAAGTGGTGACATGTAGAGATAGCATGTTGCATATAATAAGTGAAAGTGAATAAGTCAAAAACCTTCTGTGAAGGAAAAAGTGTAGTTGGTGAACTTGAAAAAGTATTCTAGTTAGTAGACTGTATTAGAATAACTGGAAGACCTGTGATAAACTTTGTACTAGCAAGTAAGAGGAACTCATTATAATGTGATTAAGTTAAGCAATAGTTAATAAGAATTATAGGATAAGATAGAAATTAAGTCATTGGAATGAAAGGCAAACAAGAAGGATAGACACTGTTTTATAGTGAAGGAGAGGGAATAGACAGTTTAATAGTAGTATAATAAGAGTGTTATTATTGTTTAAAAAACCAATATAATATAATGAATCATCAATTGAACCAGATAGTAGTAAGGAATAGAAAAGGTAGTTAGAAGTTTTATTTCAGGCTTGAACCTGTCAAGAAATTGTTTATTATTATAATAAGAGGTGTAGTTAGAAACACCAATGTTTATTACTTGTTTCTGTTTTTAAAAGTTGTTTTAAAGTACCAAATATAAAGGTAAGAAGTTACAAAGAAATGTCAGATAGTAGTATTGGAAAATCTAGGCTCTAGGCCTAACAGTTGATGATGAATTTTGTAAATTAAAGAACAAACAATAGCCCAATATCAAAGCAGAATATACCAAATGTTTAAACAAGTTAAGTGGGTATTCCTGATACCAAAATGTATAAATAACATCCAATTTTGGATAAAATATATATAAAATATAAATAAGGAAAATAACAAAAATGTGATTAGCTACCCAAAAGTAACCATGAGGGGTATCAAAATGATCCTTATCAAAAATTATGAACAATGGTATTCATGTAATAAACCTAGCTACTAATATAAGAAAGAAATCTTAATTTGAAGATATTTTGTAGATTTAAACTAAAATAAGACGTTAGAATATAACAATGACATAAATTAACGACTAATGAGAATTAGCATAATTTATTAGGTAACCATAGCAACCGAAATTTATTGCCAAAAAACCGTTGAATTTTTATTAGTCCATTATTGACCGACGCCGAGGGCGGATGAATGTAGCTCTCAACCCAAATTTTATCCTAAATAAGTGAATTTTGACGGAAATCATAAGAAAAGAAGATAGTATTAGCAGTCCATGGAACACCTGATAATATATTTATTATTAAAATTCTCACAAACCAAAATTATCCGTGGAATTTAAGAAGACTTCTGGAATCATAGCTGACGACTCATCCCGAAGGAAGATCAGAGGTGACCTACTTCAACCCAAGAAGACGGATGAGTGCAGAACGAGTACGAAGCCAAACTTTATGGGAAAAACCCGTCTGAACGAGATTGACGAATATCCGAAGAATAGAAGACGACCAGATCCATCCGGAAGGAGCAAACGAGCATCGTGGAAGCCCCAGCGAGAATCGATGAGTATAAAACACTAATCTTATTAAAACGAATTCCCAATTTTTCTATCCATAATAACAAATCACAATTTTCACTTCACTGATCACTATTCTGAACTAGAACTGAAAGTATTTATAATATCACTATTATTGAACTTTAATCAATTGATAATTATCTAAACTGAGCTATAATAAATAATTAATAAACATAACTTGTTGATAAAATCCTAACCAAAAATTTTGACTAACTCTCATTGTTGGTTACTTACTCGGATGTATTAAAATAGTAAATATTGTGTACCTAGTTTTAAGAATTATTATAAATTTGTGCATTTTAGCCGTAATCCAATACTTCTGTAGCCAAAAGGACTTATTAACACCCCCTGGGTAAACATTTTATTGTAAACAAACGGTATTCGCCAGACGGCGTGTACATGACACATTTAAAACTGAGCATGCCAACTGAGCAACTGTAAAAGCCGGTGCTAAGATAAAATAATGTACTACTAACTAACTGAAAACTATTAAAGGGTTAATAAATATTATTATTCTGCAACGCTGTATGTTTGATTCGTACAAAATAAGTTAATACATAGCAAATTATTAAATTGAAACAACAAAACATCACAGTTAGCGAAGTCGACACTGAAAGACGGCGTGCGCCAATCAGGTGGTGAGGCGGCAATATTCAAACCAAACGCCGAGAGATACGATTTACCCGTAAATGGTAAGAAGAGGTACAATTCGACTCGCTACACGCAAATAACATTGACAGAAATTATTGAACTAATTAATAACATCAATTATACACCCATACTATACCACGAACCCAACGAGCGAGTTAAAAAACGCTCGTCAAGAACACATTTACTATACGAGTAATATAACGACTTACAGAAACACTAATTTTTAAACACCCAGTAACAGTCTACGTTACAAAGTGGCGTGCCAACTAGTAGGGTTAGACCATACTAATAATTAAAAAGTAAGACCATTAAACCTTACAGATTCTAGCGGCGACTACAGAAATGGAACCGGCAAAGCACGATACGAGATACCAGACTTAGATACGTGAGAAGGAGGCGGAAAAGGGAGTCAAGAGATCAGAAAAGGAGGTCGAGAAAGATGTCAGAATGGAGGAAAAGGAGATAACTTCGGTAGAAGATGTACCAGAATTATTAACTCCTGTGGAGACAGACAAACCCACACAACAGGCGGAAGCCAGAACAGGGATGGACTTGCTGCAATTATGGGAATTAATGAAGGAAAAATTGGACAGCACTAAGGAAGAAATTAATGAGGACAATGAGAGAAGGAGAAAGGAAGACAATGAAAAACTAGACAAGAAATTTGAGTCTATAAATGACAATTTTAAGAAACAGGACAAGAATGATGAGAAAACAAATGAAACCTTAAAGGAGATGAATAAAAAATTCGACCGGAATGAAGAGAGTAATAAAAGGAATATGGAAACATTAAGACAGGAGATGAAGGAGGAGAATAAATTGATCAGCGAAAAAATAGAGAGGAGTAATGAGAAAACCAACGAAGCCTTGAGACTAATGAAAGAAGATATCGAGACGCTAAATGATAAAATTGAATACAACCAGGATACATTACAGCAACAATTGACGGAGTACAGAGAAGAATTGAAACAAACTGTAATGGAGACGGAAGAGAAGATAGAGAAAACCAGCGAAGTAGTGTTGCAAGTCCGAGAAGAAATTTTGATCAAGGTGAATGAAGTTGAAGGTGAAGGTAAAAGGAGGGTTGAAGGACTCCAAAAAGAAACAAATAACAAATTAGAACAAATACAGACCAGAGTCGAAGAGAATTATAGCAAATTGGATGCATCGGTAAGCGAGGTGAAGGACAACACAACCGCCCAAGAAGGGAGGATAGCAGAATTTAGAGCAAGAGAACTACGCCTCCAGGAAGAGATCAGTGCGTTGAAGGACCGACCAATGATGAGCTCACACATATCATGTAGTGAGAATAGAGAATCAATAAACTTCAAAAATTACAAACGAAACCCAATTGAATTCATAGAACGGGTAGAGGAGAACCTAGCCCGAACCAGGGAGACACGGTGGACGGTAATCAAGGGCATGATCAACGAAATGTTCAAAGAAGTTCTCGACAATTGGTGGACAGCTGTGAGACCAGATATACATAATTTTAATGAATTTAAAAAACTATTCAAGGACAAACACTGGTCGGAGGCGACGCAGCACATTGTCAGAAATAACATCAGCAACGGCTGATTCGACCCTTACCTGGGACAATCTCCAACCGCCTACTTCTTAGGTAAGGTTAGTGTAGCTAGGAACCTCGAACCTAACATCCCTGAAGAGTGCTTGGTGACACAATTGGCATACCACTATGACGGAGAAATCACCAAAAGCCGTTTGAGTGGAAGAATCAAGACGATTCAAGAGATGGCCGCGTTATTGGGGGAATATGAGCGGGAAAAACATTATGTGTTGAACAGGCAAAAGAACACCCCGAACTACAGAAACTACGATAACAGAAATCATCCAAGTGGGCCGCAAGGAAACCATACACCGGCTAATCATCCGCCAGCCAACCCCAATAATTATCGAGGTTTTAATAACAATAATAATAACCATAATTATCCGAGGAATTATTTCCAGAATTACTCCAACAACAATAACGATCCAAATAATTCCTACAACAGGGGAAATAACCAAAACGGAGGTGGTTATAACAGGCCCAACAATCAATACAACAATAACAACCAGTCGGGGCCGAATCAAACATACAGGCGACGGGTAAATTATATAAATGCCGAGAGTAGAAACGACGGACGACGTGGTTATAGAAGACCAAGGAGCCAGAGTGCTGAAGAAAACAGAAGGAGTCGAGAACGAATAACTTTCAATGACCACTCGGTGGAAAGAATGCAAACCACTGAGGATAATCACCCCATCAGATCAGAGGACTGCGCCGAAGGCAACGCCCAACATTTAAACGAGCATCGGCAGAGAGAATACCACAGGACCCGTCACTGATCAGATCTATTGGGTTATTAACAAGACAGACTAACCAGACAACTGACGACTCAATAACAATAATTCAGAACCACTACCTGAAGAACATCCGTGAGGAGCTAATGGAAGAAAATTCCACATTAATCAAGCACCCTGATAATGAAATTGCCTGTGTTATTGCCAAGGTATATGGTGTAACTGTAAAATTTATGATTGACACAGGTGCAAATGTGTCTTTGATTGATACAAATATGTATGATAAAATTCAAAAAGAGAGTAAGATCAGCTTACCCACGTTACCAGTAAGTAACATTGTTTTAATTGGAGCCACTGGAAGGCAGAATAAAACCATTAAGAGACAAGTGTCTCTAGAAGTAATAAGTAATGGCGAGACACTGCCAATGATATTCTTAATTGCTCCTAACTTACCATTCGAAATTCTAATTGGTTGTGATATCCTAAGAAAGTATTCTGCAATTATCGATATGAGACTATCTAAAGTAACTATGAAATATGAAGACAGAGAATGGATAGCAGAATTAACTGGGAGCAAGGGAGTCATCCCAATCAGTACAATATATAATATAAGTACGATTTGTGATTCACCAGACCGAAGGTGGGAAGTGAAACCAGACAATCAAATAAACAGTGACGTCCTATGGAATCAGAAGTTAGAGGAAATCCGACAGTTTCGAGGGACCCAAGACGGGAATCCATTAACGGATCAAGAGGTGGAGAAATTAATAATGATTTATAACAAATACCGACATGTATTTTCCGACCAACCAGGAAAGGTACGGGGGTATCAGTGCGAGTTGAAATTCAGAGAAGTGGCCAACTTTAATAAGAAATCCTACCCCATAGCGTATGCAGCAAAGGAAGCAGTATGCATAGAAGTTAATAAAATGCTGGATGAAGACATAATTGAGTACAGTTGTTCGCAGTACACCAGTCCCTATAGTAGCTGTTACCAAGAAGGATGGAAGGGTACGCCTATGTCTCGACGCCAGAGAAATAAATAAGATCCTAATCAACGACAGGACATCTCCTGGTGAAATTGAGGAGATCCTCAAAAAGTTTCATGGCACTCAATTTATCAGTACCTGGGATACAGTTTGCGGGTACTGGCAAGTAGAATTGCACCCAGCCAGTAGAAAATACGTAGCGTTCATATTTGAAGGCAGGAACTACCAGTTCAAACGACTACCTTTTGGGCTGGTAAACTCGGTAGCAGTATTTGTCCGCTGCATGGACCAGATATTGGGTCCTGAAACTATGAATTATACAACTGTGTACGTCGATGATTTGCTGATCACTTCATCCAACTGGGAGGAGCATTGTATGAGAGTAGAGAGGGTACTAGAAAAATTATCCATCAACAATGTAACATTAAAATTAGAAAAGTCAAAGCTGATAGCAGAAGAAGTCCAATTCCTTGGATTCAACCTGTCACGACAAGGAATAACACCATCAATCGACAAAGTAGATGCTATTCAACGTTTCCCTACCCCTAAAAATAAGAAACAGTTACAGTCGTTCCTGGGCATCTGTAACTGCTACAGAAAATTTCAGCAAAATTATTCTGAGCTGACTACCAAACTGTCACCACAACTATCATCTAAGACCAAGTGGATGTGGGGCCCAGAACAAGAAACGATTTTCAATACCATTAAAAAACATTTCCTCGACACAATCATGTTAAACCACCCCGATTTCAATAGACCCTTTTACATGAACTGCGATGCAAGCGACATTAGCTTGGGATCGGTACTCTATCAAGAGGACAAGGATGGAAACCACCAAGTAATAAGTTTCACCAGCAGAACATTAAACCAGTGTGAGCGTAATTACCATGTAACCGAAAAAGAGCTGTTGAGCGTGGTCTTTTCTTGTGGAAAATTTTGAATTTATATTCTTGGATATCCTATCACAGTGATCACCGACCATAAGTCTATTTCCTTCTTAAAGAACTGCAAGCTCAGCCATGGTCGATTAACCAGATGGATTCTTGCTCTCCAAGAATATCACATCAACTGGGAGTATATCCCTGGCAGTAAAAACACAGCAGCTGATGTGCTATCCCGAATTAACACCGAACAGCAAACCTTCGATGGAGAGAAGGAGACCATAGTAAAAGTGTTTAATATTATGAAAAGCAGATCCGACCTAGAAGTGATACTGAATAGAGTAAAACAACACCAGAAGGAGGATAAGAAATTAAATCAAATCCGAGAGCGGCTGAACCAACAAGAAGAAAGAGCCACACATTTCTATTGTTTGCATGAAGATATTTTATTTATTAAAACCAAACCCAACCAAAATACATGGAAACTAATAATACCTAAAAGAACTGAAGCTGAGATTATAATGGAATACCACCTCAGATACGGACACATGGGAGCACTGAAGGTGACAAAAGCATTAGAAGAGCATACCTACCTGAAAGACATTAACCGGAGGGTAAGGAAGACCATAAGAAGCTGTCACATATACCAACTTGTTAAGTGCAATAACGACAAGAAAGAAGGGGTATGCAACCAATAACTTCTGCTGAGAAACTGGAACGAGTCTTCTTAGATATATGTGGACCCATGCCACGCAGTGGAGGAAGAAAGCAGTACAAGTTCATAGTTATTATCATGGACCATTACACCAAATTTGTAAAATTATACCCTATCAACCGTGCTACTACAAACAAAGTACTGAACATTATAACGCAGAGGTACATTACAGAGGTGGGGAGTCCCACGAATATTATCACTGACCATGGTACCCAATTCCGAGGAATACGATGGAAAGACACATTGATGGATCTGGGCATCCGAACATACAAAACTTCGATTTACCACCCGAACAGCAACCCAGCTGAAAGAGTGCTCCGTGAAGTTGGGAGGATTCTTCGAACATACTGCCACGATCAGCAACGTAAGTGGAGTGAATACCTCGAAGCCACAGAAAGTTTCATAAATCTCGCTTATCACGAATCCATTAAGGATACCCCTTACACCATCATGTACGGAAAACCACCACCTCGAGCTATAGAAGAACTTGTCAATTTCCCCGCCAATCCGGAATACCAATTCGATAACGCTAGATTCTACAGCAAGATAGCGGAACAAATAGAGAAGAAGAGGGGAAAATATCACAGAATTCAACCAAAAGCAATCCGGTATCATGAAGGAGAAAAAGTGCTAATACGGAACCGAGAGTTACCAAGTTCCAGAGAGGGAATCACAAAGAAATTGCTATTATTGTACAATGGACCCTATCTCATTGTAAAGGACAACCAAAACAATACCTATGTCGTAAGTGAGATAACAACCAAGAAAATCAAAGGGACTTACAACCAGTCTTCTTTGAAAAAATATTATGAAACAGTGTCAGAAAGTTAAAGAGAATTTGGAGAGTAACCATTATCTAAATTCCAAAAAATTAAAGTAAGCACAACTTACAATAAGTATTTGATTGAAATTATTATATGAATGAAAAGGAATTTAAAAGAAAGATTAGCTAAATTCAAAACAAAGTAAGTACAAACTTACAACCAAGTGTGAAACAAAATGTGTAAACCCATGTAATTTTGAAAAATATGTATAATGAAATATCATAAAAAATTGATATAAAATAATAAAATGTTACACAAATAATGATGACGCTACATAACATCATTAACTAACCCTATCACAAAAGGGAATAATAACGAACTAACGTTTCACAAAAGAAAAGACAAGACAATCAAATAAAAAATGACACTGACATATTAACTGAACAATCAATGATGAAAAAAAAATATAAGTGAGCCAGAAACCAGCTACAATGTAATTTTGAATATAAATGAGCAATAAAGTGATAACAAATAAAATCACTACGATATGAAGTAAGCTGATGAAAAAATGCAAAATGCCTATTAAATATCGCCATAAGCTTAGAAAAAGGAATCCAAACAAGTCACTGAGATGAAAAGGTCATGAGATGTATAAAAGAGAGAATAATTAATCCCAAAAATGTTTTACTGTATTGATATTATATGAGTCGAAAACAGACGACTATTATTATAATTATTATGAATGTTATTATGTGATGATTTTATGTTGAGATACGTCCAACAATTATTTATGTTATTGAGCAGATAGGCAAGGCCTCTGAACTCAAAATGTGTATAAATGGATAGCAGAGTAATAGAGCCACACGTGCCCTCTGGCTAGTACCAATTTATGTGAAGGGGAGAGAAGAAAAATTTTAGGGAAATAGAACATACAAGGGATAACACTCGTAATAAAATAATACCAAATACCATATCATGAACCATGACTAAATAAAAATGAATAAAGAAAAAAGTAGCGATTGATGAATTCCTGAATGATAACAACTTGATGAAATGAACTATATTGATGATTTCAGAAAAAATATACTAATCTTTGTTTCGAAATAATTTTGGTGGCTATGCATTATGTAACATGACATAAGGTAGTGAAGAGACAATGATAATTAATTATAAAACAAAGAAGCTGAAGACAAGAATAAAAGGCAAGAACTTATAAACTCAGAGATTAATAACCCAATAACCAAATGACAAATGACTAATAAACTGACAATGACCGGATTCAATAGATCGGATAAATACAAAAGGATCAACGGAACAAGGAAGAAGGAACCAAGAAATAAATGTAATCAAGAAATTGATAATTAACATTGTAAATCCCTAATAATGACCATTAAAATGTAGGTTAACAAATGTACTAATGTAATTAGAGTATAGATGAGACGTACCTAGGGTAATAATGACAAATTTGAAAGATAGTAATGTTATGTATATTTTGTTAATGAAGGAATGTACCCATAAATATGAGATAGGGAATTAATAATACACACACCCTAATGAATAGTGATGCAAATAATAAAAAAACTAGTAAACATACCCTAAGGCAAATAAAGGCCACAGTTAATTACCAAAAGTGATCATTAGTGAAGGGAAAATAAAATAAACACTTATAACCAGTAACCCCATGATGATATTAACATAAATAAACAACCCAGTGAATAATCAAGTGAGTGGAAAAAAGATTATATTAATACAAAAGTGGTGACATGTAGTGATAGCATGTTGCATATAATAAGTGAAAGTGAATAAGTCAAAAACCTTCTGTGAAGGAAAAAGTGTAGTTGGTGAACTTGAAAAAGTATTCTAGTTAGTAGACTGTATTAGAATAACTGGAAGACCTGTGATAAACTTTGTACTAGCAAGTAAGAGGAACTCATTATAATGTGATTAAGTTAAGCAATAGTTAATAAGAATTATAGGATGAGATAGAAATTAAGTCATTGGAATGAAAGGCAAACAAGAAGGATAGACACTGTTTTATAGTGAAGGAGAGGGAATAGACAGTTTAATAGTAGTATAATAAGAGTGTTATTATTGTTTAAAAAACCAATATAATATAATGAATCATCAATTGAACCAGATAGTAGTAAGGAATAGAAAAGGTAGTTAGAAGTTTTATTTCAGGCTTGAACCTGTCAAGAAATTGTTTATTATTATAATAAGAGGTGTAGTTAGAAACACCAATGTTTATTACTTGTTTCTGTTTTTAAAAGTTGTTTTAAAGTACCAAATATAAAGGTAAGAAGTTACAAAGAAATGTCAGATAGTAGTATTGGAAAATCTAGGCTTTAGGCCTAACAGTTGATGATGAATTTTGTAAATTAAAGAACAAACAATAGCCCAATATCAAAGCAGAATATACCAAATGTTTAAACAAGTTAAGTGGGTATTCCTGATACCAAAATGTATAAATAACATCCAATTTTGGATAAAATATATATAAAATATAAATAAGGAAAATAACAAAAATGTGATTAGCTACCCAAAAGTAACCATGAGGGGTATCAAAATGATCCTTATCAAAAATTATGAACAATGGTATTCATGTAATAAACCTAGCTACTAATATAAGAAAGAAATCTTAATTTGAAGATATTTTGTAGATTTAAACTAAAATAAGACGTTAGAATATAACAATGACATAAATTAACGACTAATGAGAATTAGCATAATTTATTAGGTAACCATAGCAACCGAAATTTATTGCCAAAAAACCGTTGAATTTTTATTAGTCCATTATTGACCGACGCCGAGGGCGGATGAATGTAGCTCTCAACCCAAATTTTATCCTAAATAAGTGAATTTTGACGGAAATCATAAGAAAAGAAGATAGTATTAGCAGTCCATGGAACACCTGATAATATATTTATTATTAAAATTCTCACAAACCAAAATTATCCGTGGAATTTAAGAAGACTTCTGGAATCATAGCTGGCGACTCATCCCGAAGGAAGATCAGAGGTGACCTACTTCAACCCAAGAAGACGGATGAGTGCAGAACGAGTACGAAGCCAAACTTTATGGGAAAAACCCGTCTGAACGAGATTGACGAATATCCGAAGAATAGAAGACGACCAGATCCATCCGGAAGGAGCAAACGAGCATCGTGGAAGCCCCAGCGAGAATCGATGAGTATAAAACACTAATCTTATTAAAACGAATTCCCAATTTTTCTATCCATAATAACAAATCACAATTTTCACTTCACTGATCACTATTCTGAACTAGAACTGAAAGTATTTATAATATCACTATTATTGAACTTTAATCAATTGATAATTATCTAAACTGAGCTATAATAAATAATTAATAAACATAACTTGTTGATAAAATCCTAACCAAAAATTTTGACTAACTCTCATTGTTGGTTACTTACTCGGATGTATTAAAATAGTAAATATTGTGTACCTAGTTTTAAGAATTATTATAAATTTGTGCATTTTAGCCGTAATCCAATACTTCTGTAGCCAAAAGGACTTATTAACACCCCCTGGGTAAACATTTTATTGTAAACAAACGGTATTCGCCAGACGGCGTGTACATGACACATTTAAAACTGAGCATGCCAACTGAGCAACTGTAAAAGCCGGTGCTAAGATAAAATAATGTACTACTAACTAACTGAAAACTATTAAAGGGTTAATAAATATTATTATTCTGCAACGCTGTATGTTTGATTCGTACAAAATAAGTTAATACATAGCAAATTATTAAATTGAAACAACAAAACATCACAGTTAGCGAAGTCGACACTGAAAGACGGCGTGCGCCAATCAGGTGGTGAGGCGGCAATATTCAAACCAAACGCCGAGAGATACGATTTACCCGTAAATGGTAAGAAGAGGTACAATTCGACTCGCTACACGCAAATAACATTGACAGAAATTATTGAACTAATTAATAACATCAATTATACACCCATACTATACCACGAACCCAACGAGCGAGTTAAAAAACGCTCGTCAAGAACACATTTACTATACGAGTAATATAACGACTTACAGAAACACTAATTTTTAAACACCCAGTAACAGTCTACGTTACAAAGTGGCGTGCCAACTAGTAGGGCTAGGATAATTAAAAAGTAAGACCATTAAACCTTACAGATTCTAGCGGCGACTACAGAAATGGAACCGGCAAAGCACGATACGAGATACCAGACTTAGATACGTGAGAAGGAGGCGGAAAAGGGAGTCAAGAGATCAGAAAAGGAGGTCGAGAAAGATGTCAGAATGGAGGAAAAGGAGATAACCTCGGTAGAAGATGTAGCAGAATTATTAACTCCTGTGGAGACAGACAAACCCACACAACAGGCGGAAGCCAGAACAGGGATGGACTTGCTGCAATTATGGGAATTAATGAAGGAAAAATTGGACAGCACTAAGGAAGAAATTAATGAGGACAATGAGAGAAGGAGAAAGGAAGACAATGAAAAACTAGACAAGAAATTTGAGTCTATAAATGACAATTTTAAGAAACAGGACAAGAATGATGAGAAAACAAATGAAACCTTAAAGGAGATGAATAAAAAATTCGACCGGAATGAAGAGAGTAATAAAAGGAATATGGAAACATTAAGACAGGAGATGAAGGAGGAGAATAAATTGATCAGCGAAAAAATAGAGAGGAGTAATGAGAAAACCAACGAAGCCTTGAGACTAATGAAAGAAGATATCGAGACGCTAAATGATAAAATTGAATACAACCAGGATACATTACAGCAACAATTGACGGAGTACAGAGAAGAATTGAAACAAACTGTAATGGAGACGGAAGAGAAGATAGAGAAAACCAGCGAAGTAGTGTTGCAAGTCCGAGAAGAAATTTTGATCAAGGTGAATGAAGTTGAAGGTGAAGGTAAAAGGAGGGTTGAAGGACTCCAAAAAGAAACAAATAACAAATTAGAACAAATACAGACCAGAGTCGAAGAGAATTATAGCAAATTGGATGCATCGGTAAGCGAGGTGAAGGACAACACAACCGCCCAAGAAGGGAGGATAGCAGAATTTAGAGCAAGAGAACTACGCCTCCAGGAAGAGATCAGTGCGTTGAAGGACCGACCAATGATGAGCTCACACATATCATGTAGTGAGAATAGAGAATCAATAAACTTCAAAAATTACAAACGAAACCCAATTGAATTCATAGAACGGGTAGAGGAGAACCTACCCCGAACCAGGGAGACACGGTGGACGGTAATCAAGGGCATGATCAACGAAATGTTCAAAGAAGTTCTCGACAATTGGTGGACAGCTGTGAGACCAGATATACATAATTTTAATGAATTTAAAAAACTATTCAAGGACAAACACTGGTCGGAGGCGACGCAGCACATTGTCAGAAATAACATCAGCAACGGCTGATTCGACCCTTACCTGGGACAATCTCCAACCGCCTACTTCTTAGGTAAGGTTAGTGTAGCTAGGAACCTCGAACCTAACATCCCTGAAGAGTGCTTGGTGACACAATTGGCATACCACTATGACGGAGAAATCACCAAAAGCCGTTTGAGTGGAAGAATCAAGACGATTCAAGAGATGGCCGCGTTATTGGGGGAATATGAGCGGGAAAAACATTATGTGTTGAACAGGCAAAAGAACACCCCGAACTACAGAAACTACGATAACAGAAATCATCCAAGTGGGCCGCAAGGAAACCATACACCGGCTAATCATCCGCCAGCCAACCCCAATAATTATCGAGGTTTTAATAACAATAATAATAACCATAATTATCCGAGGAATTATTTCCAGAATTACTCCAACAACAATAACGATCCAAATAATTCCTACAACAGGGGAAATAACCAAAACGGAGGTGGTTATAACAGGCCCAACAATCAATACAACAATAACAACCAGTCGGGGCCGAATCAAACATACAGGCGACGGGTAAATTATATAAATGCCGAGAGTAGAAACGACGGACGACGTGGTTATAGAAGACCAAGGAGCCAGAGTGCTGAAGAAAACAGAAGGAGTCGAGAACGAATAACTTTCAATGACCACTCGGTGGAAAGAATGCAAACCACTGAGGATAACCACCCCATCAGATCAGAGGACTGCGCCGAAGGCAACGCCCAACATTTAAACGAGCATCGGCAGAGAGAATACCACAGGACCCGTCACTGATCAGATCTATTGGGTTATTAACAAGACAGACTAACCAGACAACTGACGACTCAATAACAATAATTCAGAACCACTACCTGAAGAACATCCGTGAGGAGCTAATGGAAGAAAATTCCACATTAATCAAGCACCCTGATAATGAAATTGCCTATGTTATTGCCAAGGTATATGGTGTAACTGTAAAATTTATGATTGACACAGGTGCAAATGTGTCTTTGATTGATACAAATATGTATGATAAAATTCAAAAAGAGAGTAAGATCAGCTTACCCACGTTACCAGTAAGTAACATTGTTTTAATTGGAGCCACTGGAAGGCAGAATAAAACCATTAAGAGACAAGTGTCTCTAGAAGTAATAAGTAATGGTGAGACACTGCCAATGATATTCTTAATTGCTCCTAACTTACCATTCGAAATTCTAATTGGTTGTGATATCCTAAGAAAGTATTCTGCAATTATCGATATGAGACTATCTAAAGTAACTATGAAATATGAAGACAGAGAATGGATAGCAGAATTAACTGGGAGCAAGGGAGTCATCCCAATCAGTACAATATATAATATAAGTACGATTTGTGATTCACCAGACCGAAGGTGGGAAGTGAAACCAGACAATCAAATAAACAGTGACGTCCTATGGAATCAGAAGTTAGAGGAAATCCGACAGTTTCGAGGGACCCAAGACGGGAATCCATTAACGGATCAAGAGGTGGAGAAATTAATAATGATTTATAACAAATACCGACATGTATTTTCTGACCAACCAGGAAAGGTACGGGGGTATCAGTGCGAGTTGAAATTCAGAGAAGTGGCCAACTTTAATAAGAAATCCTACCCCATAGCGTATGCAGCAAAGGAAGCAGTATGCATAGAAGTTAATAAAATGCTGGATGAAGACATAATTGAGTACAGTTGTTCGCAGTACACCAGTCCCTATAGTAGCTGTTACCAAGAAGGATGGAAGGGTACGCCTATGTCTCGACGCCAGAGAAATAAATAAGATCCTAATCAACGACAGGACATCTCCTGGTGAAATTGAGGAGATCCTCAAAAAGTTTCATGGCACTCAATTTATCAGTACCTGGGATACAGTTGGTGGACAGCTGTGAGACCAGATATACATAATTTTAATGAATTTAAAAAACTATTCAAGGACAAACACTGGTCGGAGGCGACGCAGCACATTGTCAGAAATAACATCAGCAACGGCTGATTCGACCCTTACCTGGGACAATCTCCAACCGCCTACTTCTTAGGTAAGGTTAGTGTAGCTAGGAACCTCGAACCTAACATCCCTGAAGAGTGCTTGGTGACACAATTGGCATACCACTATGACGGAGAAATCACCAAAAGCCGTTTGAGTGGAAGAATCAAGACGATTCAAGAGATGGCCGCGTTATTGGGGGAATATGAGCGGGAAAAACATTATGTGTTGAACAGGCAAAAGAACACCCCGAACTACAGAAACTACGATAACAGAAATCATCCAAGTGGGCCGCAAGGAAACCATACACCGGCTAATCATCCGCCAGCCAACCCCAATAATTATCGAGGTTTTAATAACAATAATAATAACCATAATTATCCGAGGAATTATTTCCAGAATTACTCCAACAACAATAACGATCCAAATAATTCCTACAACAGGGGAAATAACCAAAACGGAGGTGGTTATAACAGGCCCAACAATCAATACAACAATAACAACCAGTCGGGGCCGAATCAAACATACAGGCGACGGGTAAATTATATAAATGCCGAGAGTAGAAACGACGGACGACGTGGTTATAGAAGACCAAGGAGCCAGAGTGCTGAAGAAAACAGAAGGAGTCGAGAACGAATAACTTTCAATGACCACTCGGTGGAAAGAATGCAAACCACTGAGGATAATCACCCCATCAGATCAGAGGACTGCGCCGAAGGCAACGCCCAACATTTAAACGAGCATCGGCAGAGAGAATACCACAGGACCCGTCACTGATCAGATCTATTGGGTTATTAACAAGACAGACTAACCAGACAACTGACGACTCAATAACAATAATTCAGAACCACTACCTGAAGAACATCCGTGAGGAGCTAATGGAAGAAAATTCCACATTAATCAAGCACCCTGATAATGAAATTGCCTATGTTATTGCCAAGGTATATGGTGTAACTGTAAAATTTATGATTGACACAGGTGCAAATGTGTCTTTGATTGATACAAATATGTATGATAAAATTCAAAAAGAGAGTAAGATCAGCTTACCCACGTTACCAGTAAGTAACATTGTTTTAATTGGAGCCACTGGAAGGCAGAATAAAACCATTAAGAGACAAGTGTCTCTAGAAGTAATAAGTAATGGCGAGACACTGCCAATGATATTCTTAATTGCTCCTAACTTACCATTCGAAATTCTAATTGGTTGTGATATCCTAAGAAAGTATTCTGCAATTATCGATATGAGACTATCTAAAGTAACTATGAAATATGAAGACAGAGAATGGATAGCAGAATTAACTGGGAGCAAGGGAGTCATCCCAATCAGTACAATATATAATATAAGTACGATTTGTGATTCACCAGACCGAAGGTGGGAAGTGAAACCAGACAATCAAATAAACAGTGACGTCCTATGGAATCAGAAGTTAGAGGAAATCCGACAGTTTCGAGGGACCCAAGACGGGAATCCATTAACGGATCAAGAGGTGGAGAAATTAATAATGATTTATAACAAATACCGACATGTATTTTCCGACCAACCAGGAAAGGTACGGGGGTATCAGTGCGAGTTGAAATTCAGAGAAGTGGCCAACTTTAATAAGAAATCCTACCCCATAGCGTATGCAGCAAAGGAAGCAGTATGCATAGAAGTTAATAAAATGCTGGATGAAGACATAATTGAGTACAGTTGTTCGCAGTACACCAGTCCCTATAGTAGCTGTTACCAAGAAGGATGGAAGGGTACGCCTATGTCTCGACGCCAGAGAAATAAATAAGATCCTAATCAACGACAGGACATCTCCTGGTGAAATTGAGGAGATCCTCAAAAAGTTTCATGGCACTCAATTTATCAGTACCTGGGATACAGTTTGCGGGTACTGGCAAGTAGAATTGCACCCAGCCAGTAGAAAATACGTAGCGTTCATATTTGAAGGCAGGAACTACCAGTTCAAACGACTACCTTTTGGGCTGGTAAACTCGGTAGCAGTATTTGTCCGCTGCATGGACCAGATATTGGGTCCTGAAACTATGAATTATACAACTGTGTACGTCGATGATTTGCTGATCACTTCATCCAACTGGGAGGAGCATTGTATGAGAGTAGAGAGGGTACTAGAAAAATTATCCATCAACAATGTAACATTAAAATTAGAAAAGTCAAAGCTGATAGCAGAAGAAGTCCAATTCCTTGGATTCAACCTGTCACGACAAGGAATAACACCATCAATCGACAAAGTAGATGCTATTCAGCGTTTCCCTACCCCTAAAAATAAGAAACAGTTACAGTCGTTCCTGGGCATCTGTAACTGCTACAGAAAATTTCAGCAAAATTATTCTGAGCTGACTACCAAACTGTCACCACAACTATCATCTAAGACCAAGTGGATGTGGGGCCCAGAACAAGAAACGATTTTCAATACCATTAAAAAACATTTCCTCGACACAATCATGTTAAACCACCCCGATTTCAATAGACCCTTTTACATGAACTGCGATGCAAGCCACATTAGCTTGGGATCGGTACTCTATCAAGAGGACAAGGATGGAAACCACCAAGTAATAAGTTTCACCAGCAGAACATTAAACCAGTGTGAGCGTAATTACCATGTAACCGAAAAAGAGCTGTTGAGCGTGGTCTTTTCTTGTGGAAAATTTTGAATTTATATTCTTGGATATCCTATCACAGTGATCACCGACCATAAGTCTATTTCCTTCTTAAAGAACTGCAAGCTCAGCCATGGTCGATTAACCAGATGGATTCTTGCTCTCCAAGAATATCACATCAACTGGGAGTATATCCCTGGCAGTAAAAACACAGCAGCTGATGTGCTATCCCGAATTAACACCGAACAGCAAACCTTCGATGGAGAGAAGGAGACCATAGTAAAAGTGTTTAATATTATGAAAAGCAGATCCGACCTAGAAGTGATACTGAATAGAGTAAAACAACACCAGAAGGAGGATAAGAAATTAAATCAAATCCGAGAGCGGCTGAACCAACAAGAAGAAAGAGCCACACATTTCTATTGTTTGCATGAAGATATTTTATTTATTAAAACCAAACCCAACCAAAATACATGGAAACTAATAATACCTAAAGGAACTGAAGCTGAGATTATAATGGAATACCACCTCAGATACGGACACATGGGAGCACTGAAGGTGACAAAAGCATTAGAAGAGCATACCTACCTGAAAGACATTAACCGGAGGGTAAGGAAGACCATAAGAAGCTGTCACATATACCAACTTGTTAAGTGCAATAACGACAAGAAAGAAGGGGTATGCAACCAATAACTTCTGCTGAGAAACTGGAACGAGTCTTCTTAGATATATGTGGACCCATGCCACGCAGTGGAGGAAGAAAGCAGTACAAGTTCATAGTTATTATCATGGACCATTACACCAAATTTGTAAAATTATACCCTATCAACCGTGCTACTACAAACAAAGTACTGAACATTATAACGCAGAGGTACATTACAGAGGTGGGGAGTCCCACGAATATTATCACTGACCATGGTACCCAATTCCGAGGAATACGATGGAAAGACACATTGATGGATCTGGGCATCCGAACATACAAAACTTCGATTTACCACCCGAACAGCAACCCAGCTGAAAGAGTGCTCCGTGAAGTTGGGAGGATTCTTCGAACATACTGCCACGATCAGCAACGTAAGTGGAGTGAATACCTCGAAGCCACAGAAAGTTTCATAAATCTCGCTTATCACGAATCCATTAAGGATACCCCTTACACCATCATGTACGGAAAACCACCACCTCGAGCTATAGAAGAACTTGTCAATTTCCCCGCCAATCCGGAATACCAATTCGATAACGCTAGATTCTACAGCAAGATAGCGGAACAAATAGAGAAGAAGAGGGGAAAATATCACAGAATTCAACCAAAAGCAATCCGGTATCATGAAGGAGAAAAAGTGCTAATACGGAACCGAGAGTTACCAAGTTCCAGAGAGGGAATCACAAAGAAATTGCTATTATTGTACAATGGACCCTATCTCATTGTAAAGGACAACCAAAACAATACCTATGTCGTAAGTGAGATAACAACCAAGAAAATCAAAGGGACTTACAACCAGTCTTCTTTGAAAAAATATTATGAAACAGTGTCAGAAAGTTAAAGAGAATTTGGAGAGTAACCATTATCTAAATTCCAAAAAATTAAAGTAAGCACAACTTACAATAAGTATTTGATTGAAATTATTATATGAATGAAAAGGAATTTAAAAGAAAGATTAGCTAAATTCAAAACAAAGTAAGTACAAACTTACAACCAAGTGTGAAACAAAATGTGTAAACCCATGTAATTTTGAAAAATATGTATAATGAAATATCATAAAAAATTGATATAAAATAATAAAATGTTACACAAATAATGATGACGCTACATAACATCATTAACTAACCCTATCACAAAAGGGAATAATAACGAACTAACGTTTCACAAAAGAAAAGACAAGACAATCAAATAAAAAATGACACTGACATATTAACTGAACAATCAATGATGAAAAAAAAATATAAGTGAGCCAGAAACCAGCTACAATGTAATTTTGAATATAAATGAGCAATAAAGTGATAACAAATAAAATCACTACGATATGAAGTAAGCTGATGAAAAAATGCAAAATGCCTATTAAATATCGCCATAAGCTTAGAAAAAGGAATCCAAACAAGTCACTGAGATGAAAAGGTCATGAGATGTATAAAAGAGAGAATAATTAATCCCAAAAATGTTTTATTGTATTGATATTATATGAGTCGAAAACAGACGACTATTATTATAATTATTATGAATATTATTATGTGATGATTTTATGTTGAGATACGTCCAACAATTATTTATGTTATTGAGCAGATAGGCAAGGCCTCTGAACTCAAAATGTGTATAAATGGATAGCAGAGTAATAGAGCCACACGTGCCCTCTGGCTAGTACCAATTTATGTGAAGGGGAGAGAAGAAAAATTTTAGGGAAATAGAACATACAAGGGATAACACTCGTAATAAAATAATACCAAATACCATATCATGAACCATGACTAAATAAAAATGAATAAAGAAAAAAGTAGCGATTGATGAATTCCTGAATGATAACAACTTGATGAAATGAACTATATTGATGATTTCAGAAAAAATATACTAATCTTTGTTTCGAAATAATTTTGGTGGCTATGCATTATGTAACATGACATAAGGTAGTGAAGAGACAATGATAATTAATTATAAAACAAAGAAGCTGAAGACAAGAATAAAAGGCAAGAACTTATAAACTCAGAGATTAATAACCCAATAACCAAATGACAAATGACTAATAAACTGACAATGACCGGATTCAATAGATCGGATAAATACAAAAGGATCAACGGAACAAGGAAGAAGGAACCAAGAAATAAATGTAATCAAGAAATTGATAATTAACATTGTAAATCCCTAATAATGACCATTAAAATGTAGGTTAACAAATGTACTAATGTAATTAGAGTATAGATGAGACGTACCTAGGGTAATAATGACAAATTTGAAAGATAGTAATGTTATGTATATTTTGTTAATGAAGGAATGTACCCATAAATATGAGATAGGGAATTAATAATACACACACCCTAATGAATAGTGATGCAAATAATAAAAAAACTAGTAAACATACCCTAAGGCAAATAAAGGCCACAGTTAATTACCAAAAGTGATCATTAGTGAAGGGAAAATAAAATAAACACTTATAACCAGTAACCCCATGATGATATTAACATAAATAAACAACCCAGTGAATAATCAAGTGAGTGGAAAAAAGATTATATTAATACAAAAGTGGTGACATGTAGTGATAGCATGTTGCATATAATAAGTGAAAGTGAATAAGTCAAAAACCTTCTGTGAAGGAAAAAGTGTAGTTGGTGAACTTGAAAAAGTATTCTAGTTAGTAGACTGTATTAGAATAACTGGAAGACCTGTGATAAACTTTGTACTAGCAAGTAAGAGGAACTCATTATAATGTGATTAAGTTAAGCAATAGTTAATAAGAATTATAGGATAAGATAGAAATTAAGTCATTGGAATGAAAGGCAAACAAGAAGGATAGACACTGTTTTATAGTGAAGGAGAGGGAATAGACAGTTTAATAGTAGTATAATAAGAGTGTTATTATTGTTTAAAAAACCAATATAATATAATGAATCATCAATTGAACCAGATAGTAGTAAGGAATAGAAAAGGTAGTTAGAAGTTTTATTTCAGGCTTGAACCTGTCAAGAAATTGTTTATTATTATAATAAGAGGTGTAGTTAGAAACACCAATGTTTATTACTTGTTTCTGTTTTTAAAAGTTGTTTTAAAGTACCAAATATAAAGGTAAGAAGTTACAAAGAAATGTCAGATAGTAGTATTGGAAAATCTAGGCTTTAGGCCTAACAGTTGATGATGAATTTTGTAAATTAAAGAACAAACAATAGCCCAATATCAAAGCAGAATATACCAAATGTTTAAACAAGTTAAGTGGGTATTCCTGATACCAAAATGTATAAATAACATCCAATTTTGGATAAAATATATATAAAATATAAATAAGGAAAATAACAAAAATGTGATTAGCTACCCAAAAGTAACCATGAGGGGTATCAAAATGATCCTTATCAAAAATTATGAACAATGGTATTCATGTAATAAACCTAGCTACTAATATAAGAAAGAAATCTTAATTTGAAGATATTTTGTAGATTTAAACTAAAATAAGACGTTAGAATATAACAATGACATAAATTAACGACTAATGAGAATTAGCATAATTTATTAGGTAACCATAGCAACCGAAATTTATTGCCAAAAAACCGTTGAATTTTTATTAGTCCATTATTGACCGACGCCGAGGGCGGATGAATGTAGCTCTCAACCCAAATTTTATCCTAAATAAGTGAATTTTGACGGAAATCATAAGAAAAGAAGATAGTATTAGCAATCCATGGAACACCTGATAATATATTTATTATTAAAATTCTCACAAACCAAAATTATCCGTGGAATTTAAGAAGACTTCTGGAATCATAGCTGACGACTCATCCCGAAGGAAGATCAGAGGTGACCTACTTCAACCCAAGAAGACGGACGAGTGCAGAACGAGTACGAAGCCGAACTTTATGGGAAAAACCCGTCTGAACGAGATTGACGAATATCCGAAGAATAGAAGACGACCAGATCCATCCAGAAGGAGCAAACGAGCATCGTGGAAGCCCCAGCGAGAATCGATGAGTATAAAACACTAATCTCATTAAAACGAATTCCCAATTTTTCTATCCATAATAACAAATCACAATTTTCACTTCACTGATCACTATTCTGAACTAGAACTGAAAGTATTTATAATATCACTATTATTGAACTTTAATCAATTGATAATTATTTAAACTGAGCTATAATAAATAATTAATAAACATAACTTGTTGATAAAATCCTAACCAAAAATTTTGACTAACTCTCATTGTTGGTTACTTACTCGGATGTATTAAAATATTAAATATTGTGTACCTAGTTTTAAGAATTATTATAAATTTGTGCATTTTAGCCGTAATCCAATACTCCTGTAGCCAAAAGGACTTATTAACACCCCCTGGGTAAACATTTTATTGTAAACAAACGGTATTCGCCAGACGGCGTGTACATGACACATTTAAAACTGAGCATGCCAACTGAGCAACTGTAAAAGCCGGTGCTAAGATAAAATAATGTACTACTAACTAACTGAAAACTATTAAAGGGTTAATAAATATTATTATTCTGCAACGCTGTATGTTTGATTCGTACAAAATAAGTTAATACATAGCAAATTATTAAATTGAAACAACAAAACATCACAGTTAGCGAAGTCGACACTGAAAGACGGCGTGCGCCAATCAGGTGGCGAGGCGGCAATATTCAAACCAAACGCCGAGAGATACGGTTTACCCGTAAATGGTAAGAACAGGTACAATTCGACTCGCTACACGCAAATAACATTGACAGAAATTATTGAACTAATTAATAACATCAATTATACACCCATACTATACCACGAACCCAATGAGCGAGTTAAAAAGCTCTCGTCAAGAACACATTTACTATACGAGTAATAGAACGACTTACAGAAACACTAATTTTTAAACACCCAGTAACAGTCTACGTTACAATATGGAGATAGATAAGGCCACTATTTTAAAATTTGGTGTTGCATGTTTCAGAGTTTGATGGTGTTGTGACCGCGGTCCTGAGCTGGCCGGTGCGTCAGAACAGGAGCGTTAAGTGCCTAATGGCCTTATGGTGTTGGGATCTCTCCTGAGAAGTCCAGTAAGGTCAGATGGTACGATCATCATCATTGGACCAAGGGTAAGTGATTGTATTTCTTTTATATTAACATTAAGGGGGTTATAGCGACATATCTGAACTGATCCTTTTAGAAAAGTGTGAATGAGTTGACATAAAACCTTTCATTGAGGGGGTTTTGTGACAGTACGAAAATACTGATGTCGGATTTATGGTATGAGTGGTAGCAAATTATTGTATTTTATTGTTTTACACACACATACATGGGTAGGACTATTTCCCTTTGTAAAAAGACAACGACACAGATTTCAGCAGAGCGAAACGATTCCAAGGTCAGGAGCAGACGTGTGAAGCCGAACATATACAATGGCGGTATAAGTGAAGACAGACTCTCAATATCCATTTTCATTGGTCCATAAGGTGGGACGTCATTAAAAATAAAATATGACATAACAACAATGACATGACAACAGGGCGTGAGCCATATTGAAACAAAAGACAATGACATGGATGCGCTAACACATACGCAAAAAATGAGCTTTGCATCCCCCCAGTCAGCATCAGACCATCAAGGCATCAACACGCTGTGAAAATCGCCGGCAGCTTTTGCCAGCGAAAGTGTTTTCTTTGTCAAATTATCAATGTGTTAACATGAAATAGTAACCATTAGACAGAAATAATTACATAACTATTCAAAATGTAAGCTAAAGTCAGTGTAACCAAGAAGAGACATGGGACGTTCGGCCGAAAACCTGCGTGACCATGATCGACATCTGAGGACAGCTTAAACTCTACAACGCGTATCCAGGAAAGTTAAATTATATATTCCAGTCTTTCTTATCTAAATTGAGCTTAAAAAACCCAAAATTCAAATGTATGAGTAAATCGCTATTGGCAAAATGGGAGTGTGTGAGTGTGTGTCAGTCCGTACCGGTACATTTAAGTAATATTTTTATGGGACGTTGGTTTGTGTCATTTTAGATGTAAGAAATTATCAATCTGAAAATAATAATTGCAATTTCTTTCAAAGTTACATTTATTATAAATTTCATAATGAAGTTAACACATGAATAATGGAAAGTAACATAATAGTAATATAGCGGAACTTGTGGCCGCCATTTTGTTAATTTGAGTATAAGTATTCCATTTTGTTTTGTTGATTTTGATGTCGATCTTGATTTTCCATGTCATTAAAAAGCAACTATATATATAATACGCTGTTTGATTTAATTATTCCGAACAATCGTCCTGTCTCTGATGATCGCTTAATCGAATCCTGGGACCCTTACGTAAAATTATCGAATCATGAGGTTGGTACTACAAGATGGCCGCCAAATTAGTATGACATATACGATAAATATGGTACCGAAAAAAAGTTAACAGATGTCGCCCAGAACTAGGGACTTATTTATTTGAAAGTTAACAAATTCCTGGCTCTCTTGGGGCGGGAGGGTCCTGGCTCGTCATGGGAACTTGGTCCTGGGGTGGGTTCTGCTTCGTTTTCTTCTTCATCCATTGAGGAAGGGGATAAATCTTCGAGGATGACTGGCAGAGGATCGATGTCGAGTTCTTCATCCTCATTGTCCAAGAGGGGGCCCCCATTAAGACAGTTCCCCTGGCAGTTTTGGCAGGCAGGGGAACACTTGAGAGATGCCTTTCTGCATCCACATTTGGTGGTGGCACAATCCTTTGTGCCCCGACAAAAAATAATTTTTAATATTTCATCCGTTGCAGCCTACTGCTCACTGTGTACCGGGGTTAGAAATTTGTTGGTGGTTAGCTCCCACCCATACATCTGAGGAGGCAGCTCATGTCCCAACCACATCTGGACTTGGTGATATGTCCTCAGAGAATGTTGTTTCGCTGCCCCCTCAGTTGGTGGGAGGCATGAGATGTCCGGTTTGATATTGGCTGCCGATTTAACAAAGGATTGTTAACGGTAAGCGTTTAGAGATTTCTCTTTAGGTGGGGCCCCGTACCACCTCAAAATACACTTTTTCCCAGCTTCCTCTATATCATCCTTGGTTGAAGAAGGGTCTGAAAAAACTGCAGCAGCTCCCTGGACGTCTGGAGACTTCAAATACAGTTTGATAAATCCCAGCTTACTCTTTCGGAAGGCTGCTGAGGTGGTATCGCACCCAGTGAAGGCGTGTAGAAATAGTATGTCTCACAGCCCCTGGATCTGAAGCTCCTGAGTAGAAAACAATGAAGGTTTTATGTTTCCACGTCCAGGCTTGACGAAAATTATGTCCTGGTCACCAGGTGTTTTGGCCATCAACAGGACTATTAGGTCGACATCCTCACCAATAACAGCAACAGCGGTGGTATGTGACAACTCAACAGCCGTGTCTACAATGAGGACGTCCGCATCGTTCTGTGCTTGAAGGGTTCTGACTCCATGTGCCTGTAGTGTGACCTTCAGCATGTTAATCAGCCGACTTTTGTTGTAGACGTTTGACAGGAAGTCTTCCTGCTTCACAGTTATGACTGTCTCCTGATTGAAATGTATGTCGGCTGACTTGCTGAGGCGGTACCGCCTTTGCTGCTCAGCGACCTTGGTACTTGATGATGAGCTTGTGTACCCATCAAACACTACAGTGCAACTCCTTCGACGATAGTGACTGTTCACAAAACTGGCGTACCCATCACAAATGGCAGATATCGTGGAACCTTTTTGCCAAATAACTTTGTGGAGGAGAAGTCCTCCGTCCATAACAATGTCAAAGTGTGTCACACGTACATCTTTGGCTGTTGGATTGAGCTCTTTGTAGAGAACTGACTTCGTCGATTTCCTCATCCCATCCTCATTGAAGAAGGCCAAAGGGAAAGGGGCTAATTCATATTGCAAATAAGTTTTCAAATCTTCGTCGATTTTCTTGTTTATGGATATGCGTTGGAATAGCAAAAAAGGATCCACAGACACCTTTTCGTCGTTGATCTTGATTGACGAGCTTACAGTCGAAAGGGGGAGTGGTCGATTTTTCCGAGACAGTTTGATATCTGAAAATGGAGAATTCACCATTTTAGCCATTATTGCTTGTTTACCAACTGTAACAGCATTGTAGCATGTGATTGTTTTGTCACCAACCACCCCCGTCGCAATAGACATGATGTCGCTGATAGCCGGAAAGGGAGAATATTTCCCAAACCACTCATTAGTTTGGTAACATCAGCTGCATCCTTAGTTTGGCGGGCTTGTCCAAAATCTGTGTGCTGCTCATAGTGATGTGGGCTGGGTAAATACCCAGTGGGTAGGGTATTTAAAAATGGGTATTTTCCTGAGTATTTACCCTTGACTCGGGTAAATACCCAAAATCAGGGTATTTATCAATTAATGCATTAATTTTTAAATCTGGTACTTTTACTGCGCTTTTTGAATGGTCTTTGTAGTTAGTTAGTTATCTTAGTAAATGATAATAATACAATTTCATGAAATTGTATTATGTGATTTAAGAAAATAGTAAGCCTAATTCAGTCTACCCAAATCAAATTTCAAATCAGAAGTTTAGTTTAGTTTAGAGACAATTTTACTTGTTGATTTTAGATAATTCATTTCAATATAAAAAACATAATTACTTTATAACAGCTAATTGTTATAGGCCAGCTACATCATTTAATTCAATTCAAATAAATTGTATTTGAATAATATCACAACAGAACCAGAGGCTATATTTGTACTAAGATTGATTTAAGGATAAAGATTGATTTAGTTAAAGAGGGAAATTTTATTTTGCACTGCACTTCAGAGAACTGCCAACACTGTGAGACAGTTCTCCCCTCCACTCATATTTCAGCTTTTCTTTGTTTACAGAGTAATGCTGGTGGAGTGAATATAACATAACCTCTCTTTGTAAAATGTTTGTTCTATCATAAGGTGTGAGTGTGAGTAGTACCGGTATTCAGTTTTCGAAAATGGGGAAGAGAAAAGGACCTGCATGGGACTTTTTTAAAGAAAAAGGTTGTGGTGTGATATGTAAGTACTGTTGCAAAGAGTACAAACATGCTAATGTCAATAAAATGAGTAACCATTATAACCAACTCGTGTCTCGTCTTTCGTATACCTCTGTAAAATATAACAGTGTGTCTGAGTGTGAAAGTGTGTCTGTGTTTCTTACCACTGCGTCCTCGCACGGCGATGTACTTCACAATATTTGGGCCCGTAGCGAACGTACTGGGGACCAGGTATCGTGGTTCCCGATTTGAGGTTCAAACGTAGTGGATTATCTCCGGGTGGCGCCAAATTGTTTATAGAAAACAATTAAAATGGTTTGCTTGTCAATGTTCTATTTGAACGAGGCGACGAATTCAATCTGTCCCGCCTTTTCTCAATTTCGTGTCAATCGAGATAGCGGTTGCAGGATTCGCTACTTGAGCGCTAGACGTCGCATTGGAAACCTTCACTATACATTATATTTTTAAACATACACTTTGCTAATAGAAATAAGACACGATTTAACACACACAGTATAAATTTATTATTAATTGGAAGTTAATATTTTATAGACACAAGTTGTAATTAGTTTGTTCATATATAATTCTGCACCGGATAATTCTTTATAAGACTCTACTCAAGGGTTAATCAATCGATTTCGAATACATATAAACAGTATTGCGTGTTAATAGGCCAATCAACAAATATTTCGATCGATGATTGTGAGTTGTTTGGATCACTTTAAAAGGTTCAGATGCAGTTACAACATTAAAAATACACAACCTTAAAATGTTTTTTCCTTATGTAGGATAATGTGTAGTGGTAATTGTTTTGTTTAAGTGTCATACAAGATGTTTATAAGTCGTACATAAATATGAGGTTAGTTCTATAGTTAACAAATTTTCAGTGATATAATTTTATGGATCAATCCTTGTAAGAGAATAAAAATGATTTAGTGGTATTCAACATACATTGAGAAATGGTCAAAGTGCGTTTATTTTTTGGAAGTTGAAATAATTTAACTGATACTTAACAGCCGTGCAGTACGGTATTATTCGGGATGAAGAGAAGGAAAGATTATGGCATCAATATTGTTCCTGCGTTCTTTATTCAGGCTTCGGCATCTTTTTCAAAGTTGGTTGGACTTATTTATACATTTCATATTGAGTTAAACGTCTTCTCCCTCTGGAAACGGTATTCAGCATCCATCAGACTTCTGTACTCTCAATTTCTACACTTTGTTTTACTTCGAAGGTGTTTTAAACATTAAAAGGTGTTGTACAGAAAATTCGCATCTGGCTTGCGATAGCGTCACTTTCCAAGTAAGTGTATTTAATGGTAATTACCTCGTTAAACGCTCGTTTCCATGGTTACGTATTTGCTCTCATTGGGTGAGCTCAACATGAACACATTTTTATCAATTTTTGAATTTCTTTCAAATCTTTCCGTATCTTCGGACTTTCTTCCTCCTCTTATCTTACTTCGGGGTTATTATCTAAATGCACTGTCATTTATGTTTTCTCACAAAGATTATTTTGGTACCCACAATATTGGGTTTTGTCAAGTTTTCTAAGTTTACAATTAATTTTATACTTACTAATTACATTTCTTTGTTTATATAATTCCTTAATTTAATATTTGGTTTTTTAATAATAACTACTATTCATCCTTGATGAATTAGTCACCTTGGATTTGTCCATTACATGGTGATTTTTATGCAATCAGTAATTGTTTATGTTTGACCGTTAGGCCTGTTTCACATTTAAGTAGCCATTACTGGATTTTTGTGGCTTCATACACAACATATTTCATTGAGTCCCAAATTGTTATTTTGCATTTATAATTAGGTGTAATATATCTGGATGTGTTTTAATTAGTAACAACTGTATTATTCAATCTTACTTGCTAATTATTTGCTATTCATTTCCAATATAAAATAAAACATCTAGGCCTATGGTCTGTATAACTCTTACAGCCATATCCATTTCATAACTAACAGTTTATATAATTCATTATTTCTTATTTGTTGTTCTGGTGCTAAACAATCTCACCTCTATTGAACTTTTTCCATTAAACTCCCCTTATAACATGGGTATTCAATTAATGTTGATACAAACTTATTTTCTAATGCTTTTTTCTCTCCCTTCCATATTAACACCATCTAATTACTTTTCTTTGTGAAACACACCTTTAAACTTTTACAATACATTTTTAAGTTATAACAATACTCTTTACTAGTCATCACAGTGAATATCACTACTTAGTGTTCATTATTCACTGATTAAATGTTCTATCCTAAATACTATTCATTGCAACTTGTTAAATGTTATTGTTCACTCTTAAAATTAAAACATATTGTTCACTCTTAAAACTAAAACATGAGTAATTTTACTAAGTCTTTACCTTAGCCTACTCTCCTCTTACTATTTGTATGATAGGCAATGTTTGTATTTATTGTTCACTAGCACTTTCTTAAATTATTTAGTGTTCATTATAATTTATTTAGTGTTTCTTTAGTATTATATCACTCTGGTATAAATCACTTTCACTAATTCAACTTCCATTTATTTCTCATCATTTTATTCTCTTTCTCTACCCACTATCTATATAACATTATTAATATTGTGTCTTTCTTAGTTAACAAAGTACATATATCCCTAACTCTTTTGGTTAGCATATTTTTATACATTGTGTCATATTACTGACGGTTCATAATGGTCATTTTATCAATACTAACATTCATTAATAGTTTTGGTTCTTAACCGAATTTCATTGTCTTTATTACTTTGGGTTACATTATTTCTCCCTTCTCTATTTTTCATTACTTGTCTAGTTTTCTTGATGCGTTTCATCTTGTTTTCTTCCTCATGGGTTTGTTCTCTCTTGGTTTTCATTCTTCTTCTCCTTCATTCGTCTTGTTTTCTTTATTTTGATTTCTTAACTGGTTTCTCAACTGGCCAATCTCTGGGGTTGGGTCAATGTCGTTTGTCTGTCAGTCTATTATTTGAGTTTCTTTTATTAATCACTTTCAGTTTATTACACCTCCTCCCTCCATGATAATTACCTTTTATTTATTTTTTTACTATCCACATAATTTATTTATTCAAACATAATATCATTTAGCCTTTTTTATACATACTTATTGTTATCAAAATTTATCTGAATTTGGTGATGTTATATAATGCTCTCCCACCAAAATTGATCATTTTATAAAACGTGATTCTAAGTTTGATGAAATTTCAATTGTATTGTATCATTTTCTTCTTAAACTCTCCTGCTTCTCACTCGATTTTTTATGCTTAATTCTGTATCTTTTATTTCCTTTCTTCTGATTCTCTTCTTCGTCATTTTTCCTTATTACGAACTGGCTTATTGATTTTTTATTATAAATTTTCCCTATAAATCTTATTTTCCCTAACTCTCTTTACTTGGTAGTTGCAATCGATTCGGATGGGCTCTATTGGCTTACCTAACTCCGTCGTTCAAAACTACTCTTATTCTGAGATCAGGGGAACATCATCCCTGCTCAGTAAAATGATTGCTGGACTTATTCAACAGTCAATCTCAATTAATGAATCTTAAATATAGTCATCTCGTGACTCAACATAATAATAATAATCATAACATTTGTTGGGAATCTTTTACCTTTGTACTTCATTATTGCTCAGTTCGGGTCATATATTTTTTCATCTTTCTTTATAGATACTACTTGATAATACTTAAAGCATTGCTTTTTATTGATACAATTCACATTTTTATTCATTTTTAATTACTTTTCGTTTCATCTCAATTCATATTACAACTCTTAGAATGTTTATTTTATTTATTTTGTTTTTTGATCATTGGTTTTCTTAATCTTACTTCCCATTTCTTTCTAAATAGTATTGGAAGTTGGTCATTTTGATTGATATTGTTTTTTTTTTCATAACTTTTTAAATATCATAGTAAGTTAGTGTTTCTTACTAGTTAGGAATGTTTTTAGCTCATTCCTTTATAGCATGTTTTCCTTTTTTGTGCCTTACATTTTGGCTAAAGATTATTGTAACTTAATCTTATTTTGTTAGGAATGTTTTGTAACTTCACTCCATTATTATTAATTTTTGTTCAAAGATTATAGTAAGTTATTGTTTCTTACTTTATGTGGATTCTTGGTAATTTTATTTCTCCATTTTTTATGATTGGTCTAAAATATTCTCGAAATATCTGCGTAAGCTGTCCTTACATAACTTTTTGAATTTTGAAATTCATTTTTTATATATATTTTTTCATTATTATTTATCAGTAAACTCACTTGCTGAGATTATTTTTCCTTTTTATTCCAACTAACTTGGTTGGCTTTTTTAAGTTGAATTCTTTTCAGTTAATTTTGATCGTCATAGTATTTTTTAATCGATGCTTGGTTATATACCCCCTTTATTTTCTGGGTGGTGGGGTTGGTTATTTCATATGTGTTGTTGCCCTTGTCTTGCGTGATAGTGTACGGCCCGACATATAGCAATAGTAATTTTTTCGTAATGCCTTCAATGGAGCTGGGCAATTCCCTGTTCTTTATTAATACACTCTCTCCGATTTGGTACTGGATCGTATGTGGATGATTTTTAGAGTATTTATTTTTCTGCTGTTCTACCTTCTCAGCAATTTTGTTATAAATTCTTCTCTTTTCAAATTGGTATTCAGCATTGGTGGGAAATTTAATTAAATCGTTTATCTCTCTAGGTGGTGGGCGTTCAAACATCATCGAGTATGGTGTGGTTTCAGTGAAGTTGTGGTAAGCAAGATTTATAAACTCTTCGGTGGACCTTAGGTAATTGTGCCACTCCTTTTGTTTGTTATGGCAGTAGGTCCTCAGAATACGGCCCACTTCTCTAAGCACTCTCTCAGCTGGGTTACTGCTGGGATGATAAACAGATGTTTTGTATGTTTTGATGCCATGTTCCCCGAGTTTATTTTTCCACAAATTTCCTTTAAACTGGGTCCCATGATCGGTTATTATGGCCGACGGTCTTCCCACTTCTGGTATATAGTTGTCCAATATAATTTCAATGATTTTGTTGGTAGTAGCACGGTTAATAGAATATAATTTGGTATATTTGGTAAAGTGATCGAAAATGATGATTATGAATTTAAATCTGTGTCTTCCTCCACTGCGAGGAAACGGACCACAAATATCAAGAAATACTCTCTCTAGTTTTTGGCTTGATATTATGGGTATCATCATACCCTCCTTCTTAGCATTGTTGCATTTCACCATTTGACAGATTTGACACTTTTGTATGGTTCGGCTTATCTTTCGATAGATACTTTTGATATATACTTGCTCCTCTAGTGCCTTTACTACTTTCATGGCACCCATATGGCCGTACCGGATGTGGTAGTCCATGATTATCTGTTCTTCGGTTGTAGATGGGATTACCAGTTTCCATTCTCCGGCACTAGGGTTATTTTTTATGAATAATAAATTGTCATGTACTTTGTAATACTGTACAAGGGGTTCTTCTTCTTTAAGTATTCTTTCTCTGATACTCACTATCTTTGGGTCCACATTTTGCTGTTTGCTTATCTCCAGCGTTATCTTTTCCAAATCTGTTCTGTCTTTAATGATGTTATATACTTTGACTAGCAACTCTTTTTCTCCGTCGAATGTTTGTTGCTGGATGTTGATACGTGATAATATGTCGGCAGCAATATTTTTCTTTCCTGGTATGTATTCCCAGTTGATATGGTATTCTTGCAATAGTAATATCCATCGGGTCAGTCTTCCATGGCTAAGCTTGCATTGTTTAAGGAAAGATATTGATCGATGGTCACTCCTCACGGTTACGTTGTACCCTAAAATGTACGTCCTGAATTTGTCACAGGCGAATACAACACTAAGCAACTCCTTTTCCGTAACGTGGTAGTTCCTTTCACATGCATTTAGGGTCCGGCTTGCAAAGCTTATGACCATATGTTGCCCTTTATCATCTTCTTGATACAAGACAGCACCGACGCTCACGTCGCTCGCATCACAATTCATGAAAAATGGTTTTTGGAAATCCGGATGGCGTAGCATGACGGTGTCTAAAAATTTGTCTTTTATTTGTTCGAATACCTTGTCTTGGTCGGCTCCCCATGTCCATTTATTTTTTGCGGATAACTGTTTTTGAAATTGGGCTGTTAGCTTGGAATAATGGTCCTGGAATTTCCGATAATAATTACATATTCCCAGGAAAGATTGCAGCTGTTTTTTATTTCTAGGTGTTGGGAACCTTTGTATTGCTTCAACCTTCTCTGCTGAAGGGGTGATACCTTCTTCGGTCAGATTAAAACCTAAAAATTGTACCTTGCTGGCTATAAATTTGGATTTGTCCAGCTTAAGGGTAATATGGTTATCAGATAATATTTTCAAAACTGTTTCTACTCTATTACAGTGGTCTTGCCAGTTTGATGATGTGATCAATAAGTCATCCACATAGACGGTAGTAAAGTTAAGTACCTCTTGCCCCAGGATCTGATCCATACACTGGACGAATACAGCAACGGAATTAATTAGTCTGAATGGCACTCTCTTGAATTGGTAGTTTCTCCCATCGAACAGAAAAGCTAGGTATTTTTCGTGTCTCGTCTTTCGTATACCTCTGTAAAATATAACAGTGTGTCTGAGTGTGAAAGTGTGTCTGTGTTTCTTACCACTGCGTCCTCGCACGGTGATGTACTTCACGATATTTGGGCCCGTAGCGAACGTACTGGGGACCAGGTATCGTGGTTCCCGATTTGAGGTTCAAACGTAGTGGATTATCTCCGGGTGGCGCCAAATTGTTTATAGAAAACAATTAAAATGGTTTGCTTGTCAATGTTCTATTTGAACGAGGCGACGAATTCAATCTGTCCCGCCTTTTCTCAATTTCGTGTCAATCGAGATAGCGGTTGCAGGATTCGCTACTTGAGCGCTAGACGTCGCATTGGAAACCTTCACTATACATTATATTTTTAAACATACACTTTGCTAATAGAAATAAGACACGATTTAACACACACAGTATAAATTTATTATTAATTGGAAGTTAATATTTTATAGACACAAGTTGTAATTAGTTTGTTCATATATAATTCTGCACCGGATAATTCTTTATAAGACTCTGCTCAAGGGTTAATCAATCGATTTCGAATACATATAAACAGTATGGCATGTTAATAGGCCAATCAACAAATATTTCGATCGATGATTGTGAGTTGTTTGGATCACTTTAAAAGGTTCAGATGCAGTTACAACATTAAAAATACACAACCTTACAATGTTTTTTCCTTATGTAGGATAATGTGTAGTGGTAATTGTTTTGTTTAAGTGTCATACAAGATGTTTATAAGTCGTACATAAATATGAGGTTAGTTCTATAGTTAACAAATTTTCAGTGATATAATTTTATGGATCAATCCTTGTAAGAGAATAAAAATGATTTAGTGGTATTCAACATACATTGAGAAATGGTCAAAGTGCGTTTATTTTTTGGAAGTTGAAATAATTTAACTGATACTTAACAGCCTTGCAGTACGGTATTATTCGGGATGAAGAGAAGGAAAGATTATGGCATCAATATTGTTCCTGCGTTCTTTATTCAGGCTTCGGCATCTTTTTCAAAGTTGGTTGGACTTATTTATACATTTCATATTGAGTTAAACGTCTTCTCCCTCTGGAAACGGTATTCTGCATCCATCAGACTTCTGTACTCTCAATTTCTACACTTTGTTTTACTTCGAAGGTGTTTTAAACATTAAAAGGTGTTGTACAGAAAATTCGCATCTGGCTTGCGATAGCGTCACTTTCCAAGTAAGTGTATTTAACGGTAATTACCTCGTTAAATGCTCGTTTCCATGGTTACGTATTTGCTCTCATTGGGTGAGCTCAACATGAACACATTTTTATCAATTTTTGAATTTCTTTCAAATCTTTCCGTATCTTCGGACTTTCTTCCTCCTCTTATCTTACTTCGGGGTTATTATCTAAATGCACTGTCATTTATGTTTTCTCACAAAGATTATTTTGGTACCCCACAATATTGGGTTTTGTCAAGTTTTCTAAGTTTACAATTAATTTTATACTTACTAATTACATTTCTTTGTTTATATAATTCCTTAATTTAATATTTGGTTTTTTAATAATAACTACTATTCATCCTTGATGAATTAGTCACCTTGGATTTGTCCATTACATGGTGATTTTTATGCAATCAGTAATTGTTTATGTTTGACCGTTAGGCCTGTTTCACATTTAAGTAGCCATTACTGGATTTTTGTGGCTTCATACACAACATATTTCATTGAGTCCCAAATTGTTATTTTGCATTTATAATTAGGTGTAATATATCTGGATGTGTTTTAATTAGTAACAACTGTATTATTCAATCTTACTTGCTAATTATTTGCTATTCATTTCCAATATAAAATAAAACATCTAGGCCTATGGTCTGTATAACTCTTACAGCCATATCCATTTCATAACTAACAGTTTATATAATTCATTATTTCTTATTTGTTGTTCTGGTGCTAAACAATCTCACCTCTATTGAACTTTTTCCATTAAACTCCCCTTATAACATGGGTATTCAATTAATGTTGATACAAACTTATTTTCTAATGCTTTTTTCTCTCCCTTCCATATTAACACCATCTAATTACTTTTCTTTGTGAAACACACCTTTAAACTTTTACAATACATTTTTAAGTTATAACAATACTCTTTACTAGTCATCACAGTGAATATCACTACTTAGTGTTCATTATTCACTGATTAAATGTTCTATCCTAAATACTATTCATTGCAACTTGTTAAATGTTATTGTTCACTCTTAAAATTAAAACATATTGTTCACTCTTAAAACTAAAACATGAGTAATTTTACTAAGTCTTTACCTTAGCCTACTCTCCTCTTACTATTTGTATGATAGACAATGTTTGTATTTATTGTTCACTAGCACTTTCTTAAATTATTTAGTGTTCATTATAATTTATTTAGTGTTTCTTTAGTATTATATCACTCTGGTATAAATCACTTTCACTAATTCAACTTCCATTTATTTCTCATCATTTTATTCTCTTTCTCTACCCACTATCTATATAACATTATTAATATTGTGTCTTTCTTAGTTAACAAAGTACATATATCCCTAACTCTTTTGGTTAGCATATTTTTATACATTGTTTCATATTACTGACGGTTCATAATGGTCATTTTATCAATACTAACATTCATTAATAGTTTTGGTTCTTAACCGAATTTCATTGTCTTTATTACTTTGGGTTACATTATTTCTCCCTTCTCTATTTTTCATTACTTGTCTAGTTTTCTTGATGCGTTTCATCTTGTTTTCTTCCTCATGGGTTTGTTCTCTCTTGGTTTTCATTCTTCTTCTCCTTCATTCGTCTTGTTTTCTTTATTTTGATTTCTTAACTGGTTTCTCAACTGGCCAATCTCTGGGGTTGGGTCAATGTCGTTTGTCTGTCAGTCTATTATTTGAGTTTCTTTTATTAATCACTTTCAGTTTATTACACCTCCTCCCTCCATGATAATTACCTTTTATTTATTTTTTACTATCCACATAATTTATTTATTCAAACACAATATCATTTAGCATTTTTTATACATACTTATTTTTATCAAAATTTATCTGAATTTGGTGATGTTATACCATATAAAAAAGTGTTTCAAGACTCCTGCAGATTTGAAAAAAGTGTTAAATTCAAACATTTGTGCTACTGCTGTTTTCAAATCTTTTTCAACATCAACTCCACAAAAAATGAGTGTCCTGGAACCCTTGGAAATTGACACTACTTTTGAAACAGAACCAGAACCCGGGCCAAGTGCAAGTAGTAATGAGCATAATAGGCTTGCAAGCAGAAATTCAAACCTATCATCTTCATCCTCATCAGAAGTTTGGGGATTACAGCAATGTGGACAATCAAAAACGTTGGTGCAGTCTTCAACCTCTCAGTCTTCACAACAATCACAACTATTGTCATTTGTGGACCACATGGATACTCAAGAAAATGTAAGTACATAGTCTGCTTATTATTCAAATTATCTCAAAGATTATGTGGATTCAAATCCATTATCTGCCAACCAAAGGTTATGTTAGGTCAAAACCGTCAGGTTCTGTGATAGAAAAAAGTTTAAGTTTGGTTTAAGATAATGTAATTCAACCGAATGTATGTACTGCATTGGTCTATATTTAACTAATCTTTTAAGCTAGGTATACGGTATACAATGTAATAAGAAAAAATTCTTATAAAATATGGTCCAGAAAAATTTCTAGTCATTATTGCAGACAATGCTGCTAATATGAAGGCTGCGCTGAACATAGTTAAAGAAAAGTATCCTAACATTGTGCCCATTGGTTGCCTTGCTCACCTGTTGCACCTGCTTTGTTCACATATTTTACGCTGTACATCAGTGATGTCCTTTATGGCTACTGTAATCGATATTGTGAAGACAATCAAAAACAGTCATATTTTGAAGGCACTGTTTGACCAGATCTCGGCTGAGAAAAAAAAGTTCAAGGATAGAGTTACATTAAAGCTACCAGGGAAAACTAGATGGGGCAGTCACTTGTTTTGTATAAAAAGTTTATTGGCAAATAAAGTCGTACTTCAAACACTTGCTGTCAGTGAACAGGCAGAACTCTCCACAGAAATGAAAAGAAGGTTGTTAGATGACTGTGTATTCTGCGTTCGTGTACAAAAAATGGTAGACATCTTAAATCCTATTGTACATCTGATAACTGCTTTTGAAAGTAACCAGCCACAGATACATAAAGTATTTTCAAAATTCAATGACTTGGAGAAAACTTTAATTGTACAGCTCCCACTTTCTCCATTACAAAAAGCAGAAGAGAAAAATGTTCTGAAGAAGTTTAAAAAGCGGAGAGATTTTGGTTTAGGGGAAATACACCTTGCAGCAGACCTACTAAATCCAGCTGCTCAAGGGACCAGTTTAAAACCACTCGAGTTACTAGATGCAGTTAGCTTTGTTTGTGATGTTGGGTGGAAAATGGGTGTAAGCATCCCTAAAATAAAAGAAAATATAGCTGACTATAGAGACAAGCAAGGGATCTGGGGAAAAGAATTTGTGTGGGAAGGCATTGATGAATTGAGCCCAGTTCTGTGGTGGAGGGGATTAAGAGGAACATGTGAACTAGCAGATGTAGCCATTCGAATTTTAGGAGCACCTGTGACATCTGCTGCTACTGTACATTCAGTTGGGTTCACAGCAAAAAAAGAAATCGCCTAAATTCACAAAGAGCTGCCAAGTTGACGTATTTATCATGCAATTGGAAGCTTTTAAATTGTAAGAGTAAGCCAAACAAGAGAAAGCGCTCTTGTGAAGAGCAGCAACACAAAGGGGAAAAACCTTCAGAAAACAAAATTCCTGAAGATGAAGATAAAGATGAAAGTGATGTTGAAGATGAAGTTAAAGACAACAGTGATTTTGAATATGGAGATAAAGATGAAAGTGATTTTGAAGATAAAGATGAAAGTGATGTTGAAGAGGAAGATAGAGACGAAAGTGATGCTGGAGTTACAGATGAAGATGAAAATGGTGTTGAAGATTCAGTTGTGTAATTATCAATTTGTTTTAATAAATACTTTTAAACTATAATCTACTATAATGTTTCTTTCATTGTAATGGTTTAATAAATACTTTCTTACTTGATAATCTTTTGCTTTCTTGATTCTTTAATTATCTTTACTAGTTCACATGCATTCAAATTTTAATTAAGTTAAAATTGATTGTTGGATGGAAAAGAGCTTACATTTCATCATGTCTTTAAGAGTGTTAATTTATGATTATTAAAATTGAAATTCCGTTCAATTTGGAAAAAATAAAACAACCACTGTCGTAAGTACTTGGTTGTTCATGCCAAAATGTAGAATGCAACAGCTGATGAGCTGAATAAATTTTATACTGCCATATTCAGTTGGGTTTTAGAACACAAATATAATAATAAAAATAATATATAATTAATATGTATACAGTCATGCCTTAAATGATTTTTATAAATACCCGGGTATTTACCCATTTTGGGTATTTACCTTGAATTTTAAATACCCGGGTATTTTACATAATAGCTGCTCACTAGACGTGAGTAGAACCCCACAAAACTCTTCTAGAGAGGTGCAAATATCATGGGTCGCACTCATTCCAATTACCCATTTGCTGAGTGTACTATTTGTCACACCTCTACCACAGGTCATGCCACCTTGGCCAGAAAACGCTCGCATCAGGGTGGTCTCGATGGTCATATCGGACCACACGCCTGACCAAAAGCGATCAGATCGCCGCATTGTGAAGTAACTGTTATTTACAAATTTGTTGTATTGTTCGGCTGTCAGTTTTTAAGACAGATTTTCCATGTCTTGAACGTATAAATGGCACGACTTGGCGTAGGGAAAGTGCTCTGAAGCATGAAAGTACGGGATCATTCGCTTCACACAATCGAGGTGTCCTTTCCAATCCCCAGACCTCTCTGCATGGATGTACTCTTTCATCAGGCATACCATTTTGAAGTACTGCACCCAAAGCTGTGCTGTTGGTTCCTTATCACTGAGTTGATCCAGTGCAGCTCCTAATTTGATGGACACTTGTTTAAGGTGAGAGTTTTCGTTTATTGGAAGCAGAGAGGGAGGCTCGTTAAGAAAATTTGACATTACTTCTTTAATACATGTCTGCTCTTCCTCTGTCAGCTGGAGGTTTTCTAATATTATGGTTGACAAAGCTGTGGTTGCAAGCAAATGTCCTCTCACTGCCCTGGCAAAAGCGTGGCCTTGCAGCATTTTGTCTACTGACAGAGGAGCATAGACAGTACTCAGAAGTTCCCTCAGACCACTTCCAGACATCAAATAGCCAATGGCTCCCAAAAAGGACATCAGGAGGTGGAATCCCCCAAGACACACCACACGTGTTGAAAGTTTCGAATCAGGTGGAGCAGCTGCCACAATCTCTCTGGCCTTCCAATAAAGAGGCTGGTCAAACGTGACGATCAAGCACTGTTGCTTAATAAGTTTCCCACATAAATTAGCTGCATATTGTAACGCTGTATAGATGGTATCGTAGCTGGAGGGAGGAGCATTTATGAAAGGAAGTGTAACAACTCTTGTCTTCTCGCTGAAGTATCCTATTGTAATGGACTGCATGTATCCTTTCCACTCTGGTATTGGAATACCTTGCTGTTTAGAAACAAACCACAAGGTTTCATGAGGATCAGGATGTTTTGGTTCATCTGGGATCACCAATTCTTGCACAGTGACTGTTCGCAATCCCACTTCCTTGCCGTGGAATGTTTCGAGTGGAATAATCCTGAGTTTTCCAGTCTCCAGCGACGTTGGCATGTTGGTCAGTCTAGGAATGTCAGATCCTCTCTCCACAGAACTGGACGGTGTAATACATCTGATACCACCCATTGCATGAAAAGAGTTGAGCCCATCGATGGTGCACGCATTAAAGTCAGCGTTATCAAACACGAATTGGCTGAATGAATCTGACTTGAAAGTTGGTTGAGCATGCATGAGAGCAGACATTTCCAGTGTTTGGGCTTCATAATACGATGAATAAAAACCCAAATTCGTTACAACATCAATTAGTCTCTTAGAGGCATATTTCCTGTGGAGAAGGAGGGAAAGGCTGCTCATTACTGAAGACGTGAAGGTACGTGGTCTGATGATTGAGGCGATAGCATGCCCGATAGCAATACACTTTGTCTTTGTTTCTTTGACTCTTTTCATTTTTTTCATCATCACATCCTCCAGAAAAGTTAGTAGGGTTTGAGGGAGAGCTTCTGCATCCTTTAGGAAGTCATCACTAGGGGGATATTTGTCATAAGTGTACAATTCACTCTGAATATCCTGCCTAATGATTTCGGCTGCTTTTTTTACAATCCTGAGTCGCTCGTCACATGCGTTGTCCTCCTTGTGTTTGTACCAAGCATCACGTATCAATTGTTGCCCAGCATCTCTAAAACATAGCACTGGAACATTGAATCTGTTCGAACCTTCAGTCACTATTATACGATCCCCAGACTTTGCTTCAAGTTGTGCTTTTATTGTTTTCCATACAGGTTTGACACCTGAGACGACACCAAGTATTTCGGTCTGTGAAAATTGGCAGTCAGTAGTCTCCTCAATGTAAGCACAAATTTCATCCATTGCTCTTGTAACATGGACAGATTGGGGAACGCGAGTGTCTGATTTCGGTTGAGCATAATAGTGCTTAACAAATTTAAAATGACAATCATTGTGATAAATGCCCTCCTCAGCGACGAGATCATTAATAGAGGACAGGCGACCTGATACTTCATCGCTCCAACTATCTTTTCTTGCTGAGGCGGCCTCCAGACATGCTTTGTGTAACTCAATAGTGCGGACATTGAACACCTTCCTCCTTTTGTTCAGGGGCTTCTTGTCTTCATTTTTAATAGGCTCCCACAGAAGAAACAATTCTTCTTAAAATCGAATGTGGGTATTGCAGACCTCACAACTGCCGGTTGTGAAGACGTTGCTGCTTCATGTTTCTTCAAAGCCACAGTCATATTTCTTCTCGTGTAATTTTTTCTACACAAAGTGTGGACGAGAAGTGACTCCAAACCGGCTAGCTGTCGGATTTTGCCGTCGCCCCTCTCTATGCTGGCTTTTTTGATTGAACATATTCCTTTTGACCCACTTTTGAAACACCATCAATTGATTCACTTATCTCTTCATCACACACAAAACACCTACTACTCATTGTGATGGTAAAACACTCTCGATATCGAACAACCGTAAGATGTAGCACATATAAATCGTTTCACAACAGAACGCAACGTTTCACAAGCTAAGTTGAGGAAGAACTGAATGGTAAGGGATCTGGTGTTGGGCCCCCACCTTGCGGTGGGTGGGTGGGTGAGGAGTGGGGATAACGGTCCCTATTGGATGCGAGGTACGAGGGGACGGCCTGAAGGCTACAGAAATCACTCTCTGTCTGAACTTACGATATTGTCGATGTTTGGTATACAAAAAAAGTTAGTGGCACAAATAAATCAATAAATGCAAAGTGAAGCCTCATTACAATTAAAGCAAAACAATTCAACTTCTATTGAACCAATAAGCTGCAAAAACAATTATGTATTAATTAAGAATTATTCATATTTGTGACAAACAAACACTTGATAATTAATTGTAAACAAAACCGGAAAGCTAACATTCATATTTAATTATTAAATCACATAATTATTAAAGAAAGTGAAATAACATATATTGGCTTATATATAGGAGTAAGAGCAGTGGAATAATGAAAAATACGAAAGTTAAGTTTTTCTGCAAAATCTCGGAATTTACACATAAAGTTAAAATTGCTCTACTTTTGAACGGTTGAAGATAAAATAGTAAAATATCATATATTCTTGAAAGAAATTTAATGCTCTACAACTTCCTTTGTCATGACTTTTTCGTAGGACGAAGGGCCGAAGAGTTAGCTAGTCAGATAAGGCAAAAAACGTGAGGCAAATTTTTTGTTTTTCAAAATTAGCGAATTTCGAGCGCGGATATCTCGGAAACTACGCAAGATAGCGAAAAAATGAATAGAATCAATCTTGTGGCACATTTTGTCCGCTTTAATTTTGTATAGAATGGCCTTATCGCTAGGTTGCATAGTTTCCGAGATGTAAGCGAAAAACCGAAAAAAGGGACCTTCTACGTGCCCCCCTGCACCCCGCTCACCTCCTAGGAGTGGAGACTCTTAGCACGGGTACTAGAACTAGACGGTAAGGGCCACGCGCATGTCTTCCGTCACACTCTAGCGAGGTGTGATGTCACCGGTGCTCGCCAGGAGGATTTGTACTACAGCTGTTAACTGTTAATTATTATAAATATCATATATTTGTTAAATATCACTATTGTAATAACGACTCTGGTCCTTTTACCAATAAATGGTTAGGGGTGACTTTGTGGGCATACTTTACATCATTACTCTGAGAACTTCTTATTTTTTCAAAAACTTCTGTCTTTACAGTCTTTCTGTCAAAAAGTTGAAAACCCTCATCGATCAAGTGACTTCTGAGCAACTTCAGCATGTGCGGGACATCACAAAATGCCCAAATCCATCGATTTTCATCAACAGGAGACTTAACATTTGAATTACTTGCAGAAATACCAAGTTTTGACAACAGTTTTTGATTTGAACCACCCATGTCTCCAACAAACTGACGCACTTTGAAACAAGTAGATTCTACTTTTTTTTACAATTTCGTAAAAAAGTTCTTTTGCCATTGAACAATCAAAGTTATAAAATACTGGCTGTTTCCATTTACCTACCAAACTTCTCACTACTACCACTTGAACATTCTTGTATGCCCCTCTCATAACATCCTGTTTTACATCATAAAAAGGTCAGATTTTACTGTCATTTCATCATAACTCAAGATTACGTCCTTTTCAAAATCTGTAAAAATATTTGCATGTGATTTTAGTAAATTGAAACTAATTTCGACAAAGCCAGGACTTGCTTCAATGTGAGACAGCCTGTAGCGGGTCGATTTTTGGGTGTTTTTGTTTTAACCGTTTGGGGTATATATATATTTTTATTCAGTTCGTTTTCGGTCGGGAGCTTTATAAAACATTGCGAAATAATTGTATTGTGCAACGTATTTGTCCGTACAACAGAACAGTGTTAAGAAACAGTGAAACAACGCTATAAGACGCAGTTGTTGTTGAGGAATGCGGCGGAGCATCTGCACCTCCACAAAATTCTGAGAACTTTGTACCTGTGTGTGGCAGCGCACATACGCAACTGCTCAATCACGCTCAAAGGACGCTCTAATAAAAAACCAAGATGGCTAGAGAGAATAATATTTGTCGTCTTCTTCAAGATCCCCCGGAAGCACTGTTTTAAGTCCGGCCCACTTAAATGACGTCAGCCACTGCCTATAGAAGATCATGTGCGACATTGACTCAAAAACCACATGCATAGCATGGGCCGAAGCTTCGGCGACGAAGCCCAAGGCTGTGATTTCCATCAAAAAGTTAGTTAAGTGTAGTGCTGTGAAAGAAGAGATGAATAATCAAGACAACTATAAATATAAAATTTGACGAGTTGATAAATAACATACAAGACAAGAATGTATGTCTTGGAAATGCCAATGAAATGACAAAAATTAGTTCGAATAAAGTAGAACAGAGTAAGAATAATACAAACGAAAGTCGTAATGACAGTGTTGTGTTAGGCAATGAATTAATAAATAATAATGATGATAATAATAACGAGAATAATAATGTGTTTGAGAAATTGGTATCAGAAAGTGATACGGTAAAAATAAATAATGAAAGTATAGAATGCAGTGATTATGAAATGTTAATGTGTGTCAGTGAGTTAGAGAGAGAGAGAAAAAATAATGTTGTAGTAGAGTGGGGACAGAGGGGAAATTTTCCTTTTATTATTTATGATGATTTAATGTGGTCACAAGAGTTTTTGAAGGGCAAGAGTCCCGTGTTAGTAGAAGAGTTGAGTTTAGTTTATTTGTATAAGTTTATACCCTCTGGGCGGAATGATTTTATAAGTATGAGATGGTGTTATGATGAGAGTGATTTAAATAGAGAATTGTGTGTTGAGAGAGAGATAGAGTTATATGAATTAAAGAGAGATTATGAGGAGTTGATAGAAATATTAGAAGTATATTTAAACCCGAATGATGTAATTGATAATACAAAAGTAACTAACCCGATATTGGAAATATTTACTGACGGAGAGTTAACAGAAATACTTAACGCAGACTTGGTGAATGATTATTATGGTATAACAGATAAATTGAAATTGTTTGGTTATGACACACAAGACAACAATATGTGTGTCAATACAATTGAAAAGTGTTATTTAGAACCAAGATTAATTTTTGACGATGGTGGCTGAACTAGAATATCAGTGTATAGACCTTGTTAGATACTGTAAATTCTGGTAATGACCTTGCTGATTTGGACATCTGAAGTGAGATACACTTGAACAGTTTTGGCATATATTTTGTAAATAATATTGAATTCATTTGTGTGTATTGTGAAATGTAATGTGTATATGTTTTAGAAAATGTTGTATTAATAATAATAATATTATTAATATTTTTGCACTCTAATTAAATAACAAAATAATTATGAAGACAATAGTTAATGATTTGTAGAATGTTGATAATAATGGAAATATGTTATTTTAATAATCAAATGAATATTTAATTTTAATAATAAATTGAATTAAATAAGTGGAGATGTGTAGATAGTGTGATTGAATATTATGTGTTTGAATTTTATAAGGTAATTAAATTGTTTGGTGAGATTTTGATTTAATAATAATTAATAAGTAAATAAATGGTAAATGGTTTATTTTGTGGAACATAATGATTAAAAATATGTATTAATAATAAATTTAGAATTTTTGAAAATCTGATTACAATACAGGATAAATTCATCATGATGATAAATAAAAAGAGTTAATGAAAAATTTTAAATAATAATGTTTATAAATTTTTATATAAACTATTTAAAAGAGAATTGTTTGTTTGATGTATGCTAATAATCCAGGTTTATTGCTATTTGTGTGTTGTGTTATGTGATGTATTATAACAGTGTAGTGTGGAACTGCTATGGGGGAAAGTTGTAGATTTTGTATTAATTATTTTATGTTACTAATGGTTAAGCTTCCATTTAGAGTGGGTTAAAAACCCCATCTAAATTAATATTGTCATTTAAATATAAATGCGTAAATTTAATATTACGAAAGATATTTTACTTGTGATTCCCCAAATTTTCGGGCGGTCACGGCCTCACCGAACCCTGACCGTGGAATTGGTTTAGCTTTAACAGCTATGGTTGGGGCACATTACGATTACGCGCTGACCATAACTGGCCATAGCTGTTATCGTTGTAAAGGTGTATTTTGAAATTGATGGGGGGTAAATAAAAGGGGAATCACCAAACTATGGAACAGCGGCTGCCACTCTGTTCGAGAAGGAACAGCAGAGCCAGGTGGTAGATCCGTTTAAGGGTGCATGATTATTAACGAGAACATGATGATGTTCACCAATTTTAACTTAACAGCGGAAGCAGAGACACGGAGAGGTAAAACCTACTCCAAAATATACAGTCTCTGTGGAAGCGAAAGGGCGAGACAGTCCTCCATAACCTGAAATAGTGTGTGTGGCTGGGAGGTGACGTAAAGGAGTCACGAATTTAAAATTTTATGACGTAAAAGTTTTGCTTATTCAAAGTTTAATTCAATCAAAAAAAATGCTTGTGCTCTGTCCACATAATTATATGCTCAGACTCGTAAAATAAGGTTCATACTATAATTTTAAAGGTATCATTTTATTGTTGTGTGTTAGATATAGTTGTTGATAAAATGTATTTTCATTATGTGTGTAATTTTTTTCTAAGCCAATCATTAGACGCCTGGCAGGCAATCAACATAATAGAAGTAAGTGTTGATAATGTATTACATGTAACTGTTCAATTTTGAAAGGTATCCATTGTGTTTTTATTATGTTAGGATATCAGCTGATCAACAATACCATGTCACTGGTATATTGGTTTGTAAATGTTACAAGTAATTAATGTTTAGTGGGCTACAGATATTTTGAAGTAAAGATAAAAAGAATATGCAGATTAATAAAAGATAATTTATGGGTGATAAATGTTTTATGGGACACGTAGACCTGTCCAAATTGAATTAAACGTTAAATGTGAAATGATAGAGAGGAATATAATGTAATGTTGTTTTTGAGTTGATGTGATATAACAGGATTTTGTGAAATATAGATGTTGACACAGTGGTAATGGAGACTTTATGTAGATTTTGAATGATATATTGTTGTTTTTATAGTTAATGAGGTTATTTTGTGTATTTGTAGTAATGTAATGAGATTGAGATTTTTTGGGGATGGCAATTTTGTATTAGAGGGTAGTGTAGTTGGGGAGTCCGCAACAAGGGTTGGGACGGGAATTAGAATAGATTTTAGTGGGGAGGGGCCGCCTTAGGTAGAATCCGGGCCGCCAAATAAGGGAATTGAGTTTTGGGTAGGGGAAACACGTATCCTATGTACAAAGGGTTAGAGAGTATTTTATATGTAGAGAAGGCGGCGAATTGTGTTAAATGATAAGTTGGGGTTTAGAATGTCCTGATTAGTAGATATTTTTGATAGAGATGGGTGTCATGAGCATGGAAGTTGATGAATATTAGAGTCAGAGGGAGAAAGTTTAGGTGTATAGAAATATATAGAAATCTCATACAGAAAAACGAGAATAAATAATTTACATCACCCACAGTATATTAAAGTAAGATTGTTGAAAAGAAAGAGGAATTTATAATAAAGAATATATAATTGTTTATTTTTTTGTTTCAACCAGTGACAGAATTTTGATAAAATTTGAAAATAATGTAAAGTCAAGAATTGTTTGTTTTAAATAATTTAAATGTCAATCTGTTTATTATTTGTATTAATATTTTGTTTGTTTTAAATATTTTGTTTATTATGTTTTGTATTTCAAGGTAGGATATTGAAAATGTTCAAGGGGTTTTCAGAAATCATACATAACATATGTAGGTCAAGGGTTTTGTACTTGACCTAGTTATGATCAGCTGATGAGTTCATACACCTACTAAACTTGTAGAGTAGGAATTCAATTTTAATTTGTTTGATTAATTCAAACTAATATTTGAATAATTTTAATAAATGTTATTTAATAAATAAATTTAATAAAATCTTTTACTGAATAAATTTAAATTTTTTTTTGAATTTTAAAATTTTGAAAATTTTAAATTTTTTTTGAAAAAAAAAAAAATTTTTTTTGATTTTTCGCCTGCCAGCGAGTGAATATGTTGAGTAATGATTATTTTATTGTGTATGTATTAATGATGTTTCTTTTATTGTATTGCTTTATATTGGTATGCTATAAATTGTTCTCATGCTAGAGTAAGGATGTATTTATATTATTAGAAATGTTTAGGTTAAGTCATGTAACAAAAATTAGAAAAAAGAGGAAGAGAATTTTTTGATAAAAGATTATTTTTTTTTGAATGTTGAATTTTTTAAATTGTTAGTAAATTTTATTTTTTTTATGTGTTATGATAACATGTAATGTTAGAGTGTGTGAGCCCAGTATTTGCCAAAGGCAGCCCAGCTTGCAAAAAGGGGATCCACATCGGCGGAGGAGCTGGAACGATTTTAGCCAGGGATTGAGGATTTTTGGGGGTAGCATGTTAGAAGGCAAGGTGGGCTGTGGTGCGAGTCTGATCGATTTCTCGGTGTTGGGATCTCTTACGGAGAAGTCCAGTGATCTAGTTCAGATGAGTCCATGGTCACTGAGCCAGGGGGGTCGTGTACCCATGCAGAGTAAGAACCAGGGGGTTGTTGGCACCAGTTCCTCTCCGGTCCTCTTCGGGGTTATCGATGAGATTTCTTCTGTTATGAACAGCAGAATTCTCATCGAGGGGGTATTGTAGCGGGTCGATTTTTGGGTGTTTTTGTTTTAACCGTTTGGGGTATATATATTTTTTTATTCAGTTCGTTTTCGGTCGGGAGCTTTATAAAACATTGCGAAATAATTGTATTGTGCAACGTATTTGTCCGTACAACAGAACAGTGTTAAGAAACAGTGAAACAACGCTATAAGACGCAGTTGTTGTTGAGGAATGCGGCGGAGCATCTGCACCTCCACAAAATTCTGAGAACTTTGTACCTGTGTGTGGCAGCGCACATACGCAACTGCTCAATCACGCTCAAAGGACGCTCTAACAAAAAACCAAGATGGCTAGAGAGAATAATATTTGTCGTCTTCTTCAAGATCCCCCGGAAGCACTGTTTTAAGTCCGGCCCACTTAAATGACGTCAGCCACTGCCTATAGAAGATCATGTGCGACATTGACTCAAAAACCACATGCATAGCATGGGCCGAAGCTTCGGCGACGAAGCCCAAGGCTGTGATTTCCATCAAAAAGTATGAGATCACGTTAGCTACACCTGCGACGTTTTCCTGCCCAGTTAGTCGTTGATCGTGTCGGCCGACACAGCGCCGAGTGCGCCCTGCTAACTCTTACAGTTTTATTTTAAAGCAAAAGTGAAATAACAGTTTAAATCCATGTAACCGCGGTTAATACCATTCAGTGAAGAATATCTACGTTTAGTTCCGGACAAACCAGTGATTGCCAAACGTTAAATAGTGAGTGCGAATGATGACCACGTTGCCGACTATAGAATTTCACAACATGTTTAAGGGTTCGGGGTAATAAAAATGTTCAGGGGAGGGTGTATAAATTGAGAGAATGAGTGAATGGCAGGCTGGGCTCTGTCTGTATATTTGTTTTGTATAGTGATCACTAAGGTAAGCTCTTAGAATAAGTAGCATGTAGCAGAGGCTAACCGAACAAAGAAAACTGTAACTTAATCTGTAAAACAATGATCAAAAGTTTTTGAACAAAATTTAAATATGATTCTGATTAATAAAAAAAATCTAATTTCTCTTCTACAAAATTGCGAGTTAAAATTCTTTCAAAACCTTAGTTCGTTATATGTATCGTCAGAGTTCGTCGAACGAAATGGGTTAGTCCACACTATGCGATCCGGCCAGATCAAAGATGAAAGGTAAGTGGGAGTTTTAATCTGAATAGATCAAATATCCAAAATTAATAAAAGTTACAAGCCGGCGTTTAATTGTAGTTCCACTAGGAAAGGGATATTTCAAAGTTTCACGAATGAATTTAAAAGCCTTAGCCGAAATACTTCGTAGGGTGACAGCTTTTGAAATGTCATCTGATGACCAGCTTGAGCACACACCTTTTTCAATACGTTTCATTTGGCAGGGTGAAAATATTTGTTTATACTTCGAAAGGTCACACTTTAAGACAGTATTTTCATTTGATAAGCACTTACACTTATTTAACAACTGAGAATTTTCTTGTTTTAAATTAAAAATTTCATTCTGTAAACTGCGTAAGGTACAGGTTTTTTCTCTATCATTACTTTCGTTCAGGTGACTACTATCATTAGTAGATCCGTTTACTTCAAAACTCTCATTCTCTAGGTTTTCAGTTATCTCCCGGACATCAAACTGTCTGTTAGTCTCATTAGTTTGTGAAGCACTAAGCAGTTTTTCCACAACCTTTTTATTCTCCCGTTTTTTAATTCGAGCCGACCTCTCTTCATTATTTCTGGTGACAGTTTTCGTTGGTATCTTTAATCTTGGAAAAGCGGATGGTTTTAACCTGGGTGTCCACATTCTGGAAAGTCAGGGAAAAAAAGTTGGTCAGGGAAAGTCAGGGAAATAAACAAAAAATCTGGAAAGTCAGGGAAATCTTCCCCGATGACAGACTTGAGGGTAATTTTTTACTCTAGTCTGCCGCAACCCGTGAAAAATCTGAAAAGTCAGGGAAATCTTCCCCAATGATGGATTTGAGGGGAATTTTGAATGCTCTAGTCTGCCGTAACCCGTACTATTGTAGACAATTATATATTTTTTGTTGTGCCCTTGTGTCCTTTTTTCAACCGATTTAGCTAATTCTTTTTCTATTTTCAGTTTTTTTAGGCTGCTGACTTAAACTCATTACAATGGCTAACAAGAAATGTTTGTTTAATAAACTTTGGCTGGACAGTAAAGTGTTTCCGGAATTTAGTGGTTGGTTGGACTTGGTGGTTAGTGATGCAAATTCGGCTTATTGTCAAGTGTGTCTCAAATCTTTTAAACTAAGCAATATGGGGAAACAAGCAATTGTTTCTCATGCTAAGGGACCAACTCATATAAAAAACATGAGAGCAAAGGCTTCCCAGCCGGCAATTTCTTTTTTTACTACTCCATCTCCATTAAAAGATGTGCAGCCAACACCTTCAACTTCAGCTACAAAAGAATTATTAGTAGTGCCAGGAACAAGTCAAACAAGTTTAAAGAGTTTCACTGTGAATGAAGATGATGTTACGTCAGCCGAAGCAATATGGGCTATCCATGTCATCACTGGGAAAATTGTTCAAAGAGGACAAATGGACTTGTGTGTAAGGTTTTGGGAAGTAAACCTTCAGAAAGTTTCAACACGATATTGGAATAGTGTATTTTTAGGCAGGGAAACTGCAGATCACTTGTTAGATGGGTTTATTCAAGGGCTCTCCTTACCTTTAGGAAATATTTTGCAAATCTCAATGGACGGGCCGAATGTTAACCTCAGTTTTATGAAAAACTCGAGAGCCATTTGCAAGTCTTAAATCCAGAGGGAAAGTCCCTTCTTGATATTGGCATATGCAGTTTGCATACAGTTAATGGAGCCCTGAAGACTGGGATCTCCAAAACTGGTTGGGAACTTTTTCACTTTTTTAGATCTCTCTACAGTCTTTTCAAAGATAGCCCAGCTCGGCGAGCAAAATACTCAGATATTACAACCAGCACCTCTTTCCCTTTTAAGTTCACAGCAGTAAGATGGCTGGAAAATGGTCGCTGTGTACATCAAGCTCTCAAAATATTTGATCATGTCGATAAATTTGTAAAAGAATACAACGAAAAAGACAACAAAAACCTGCAATACCTTAGAGAAGCTATGAAAAATCCATTTTTTAAGGCAAAACTAAGTGATTTCAGAAGCATATTGTCAGACGTTGAGCCGTTCCTGAGAAGGTTCCAAAGTCAGAAGCCTACGGTCCCTTATCTCTTTACTTCACTTGAACAACTTATGAAAAAACTAATGATGAGATTTGTGAAAAAATAGCTGAATCAAGTACTACTCAAAAATTAATGAACTTGGACTTGCAAGACAGTGCCAATCTGGTTTCAGTAGAAAAGGTGGACGTTGGTTATGCTGCAGAAAGCTTAATGAAACAAATTAAATGCTCAGAAAAAGAGAAACTTGTTTTTAAAAATGAGTTCAAAAATCTCCTTACCACCATGATAGAAAAACTCAGAGAGAAAAGTCCTTTGAAATCACATGTAGCACGAGGCCTCACTGCCTTAGACCCTAAAATGATAATGCTCAAACCCAGTTTGGCAATAAAAAGGATTGATGTTCTAGAAAACCTGCACAGCCATAGAAGAATATATGATAAAAGTGCTGAAAAGGCCAAACGACAGTTTTCTTTGCTAACTGAAGAAGCTAACGATTTCATTTCCAAAACATCTGATGACATGGGATTGGACGAATTTTACTACAGCCTTTTAGGAGAAGATAAGAAATATGAAGATCTCTGGTCTGTAATGAAGCTGTGTTTCATTTTATCCCATGGTAATGCATCAGTTGAATCTGGCTTTTCTGTCAATAAGCATTTACTAGTTGAAAATCTTCTAGAAGAATCCCTTGTGTCCCAAAGAGTTATTTGTGATAGCATAAAGCATCTAGGTGGTTTGAGGAATGTGACTATCAACAGAAGTATGCTTACCTCGGTCAGATCTTCAAGAAGAAGATATCAATCATATTTGGAAAAGAAAAAAGAAATGCAGTCAGAAGAGGAAAAAAAGAAAATAGAGAAAAGGAAAATTGAATTACAGTTGAAAGAGTTGGAAGAAAAAAGAAAAAAGTTGAAACTTGAAAGAGAAATGGAGGATGTAGAAATTGAGGGAAAAGAAAAAACTGCTGGAGAACATGAAGAGATCACACTAGTAAATTTTGAAGGAGTGCATATTTTCCTTTTTCATTCTCATCCTGTCGGACTGGTTCATTTTCAATTTTGAAAGCTATAGCTGATTATTATAATTATTTGTTACCATGTAAGTTGTTCTATTAATTAGTCCATTTTATCTTGTTCATATATTATTTTATTAAGTTCTAGTGAAAATACTCTCATTCTTACGTTACCTAAGTGTTACCTTTAGGTGATAATGGAAATATTTATTTTTAAAATGCCATCAATGTATTTGTATTTTTCAATAAATAAATAATAAAAAATAAATAAAATAAAAGAGGAAGAAAAAAGAAAGTGGAGAGAGAATTAGGCCAGCTATGGGGAAGGTGGAGGCTGGGTTTTCTTTTTTCTTCCTTGTAAAATATAATGCTCAAAGAATTAATGTACTATGCATTTTAGTGAGTCAGGGAAATTTCTGTAAGTAGGTCAGGGAAAGTCAGGGAAAATTAAAACAGAATTTCTGTGGACACCCTGTTTAACACTTTCTTAGGCTTTAAGTTAAGCAACTCTGCTTTCAAATCTCTTTCAAAATCACTATCATCAAAATGTTCAGAGCACACTCGTGAGTTGGCTAATGGGAAATCGTCCGCCCTTTTGCAGGTGTTATGACAGCTTTTCTTTGTTGCTTCATCTGTAGGGAAATGATGAAACGATATCGTCGTATTTTTAAAGTTTTTATCACTGTTATTGCAACAAGCAATAGCACAACTGGGTATTTCTAACTTTGAAAATAACGTTACACGTTATAAAAACACTGCGAACAAGGAAAAACAAGCACAGCGTATGTAACTTGTCAACAAAGCAGACAACACTGACACACAAGTTCAGCGTGACGGAGTGAGTGGGGAGTACCGGTGACGTCATGAAGGCGGCAGTCTACTGTGCATCTCCCTCGTGGCCCTTACCGTTAAGTTCTAGTACCCGTGACTCTTAGTATGTTTACCTCCTAACTAGTCCAAACAAAGGCCCAAAGTCAAAAATTGTGTTCCTTCCATTTCCCTCTACACCCCCCTTTTGAGCATTCATTGACTGGACTAATAGCTTATCATCCTGTGTTCCGTTGCAGGATTAACCCCACCACGTGTAAAAAAAATTGTTATATGGAATAAAAAAAAATGTTGTTTTTCTCTTCCTAACCTAAATTGACATAACTTTCTCCCAATAATAATAATCACCCAAATAATATCATAATAAATTCAAAAATCAAAATAAATGAATACCTTCTATCAAACACATTCCTCAACTGTCACTTTGACAGCCCTAATGTAAACAAACAAATGCACGTGGCTAGATATCAACAACACTCCTGAACACAGACAAGCATATCACACTTCTGACGTCGTTCAGCTATAACTATGTATATTATAGTTCATCCATACATTTTCCAACATGATCACAATTGTTCTTACTTTACACATATTTTTATACAATTTCCTACCAGTCATTCCACATATATCCTGACATTCTAGGTTTAATTATCTTTAATGTAATATTTTCTTAAGGTTGATGCATGGAACTTCCCTATCACCCTGTTTGTATTTGGGTTTGTGACAATGTATGTATTTTTACCCACTTGTTCCGATAAAATATATGGACTGTTGTATAATCTAAAGAATTTGGCCGCAGTATTATCTTCCCTGTAGCCTACATTTAAAGCTTGCAGGAGTACCTTCTCTCCAGTTTTGAACGTTACCAGTTTGTGATCCGCTTTAAATTTCTCCGTCCGTTCTTCGGCACACCTTTTAATGCGTCTCCTGGCCTCTATCTTTTTAACCAAATTTGGAATAAGCAAATTCTGCATTGCAATCCTCCTGATGCACCCATCCCAGACACGCTTTGGCATTGTACCGGTTTGTAGTTCGTTAGGTGTAAATCCTGTCGTGTTATTGTAATTCCTGTTGATGGATGCCTCGAAAAACTCGAGATAATCTGGCCACCTACTCTGGTTGGTATTACAATAAGTGCGAAACAGGCGCCCTAACTCCCTGTTGACCCTTTCGGCGAGGTTACCTTGCTGTCTCCGGATTGCTGTCAACACTGCCTGTATATTGTGCTTCTCTAATTCGGACTGTCACTTCTTGTTGGTGAATTGCTTACCCTGGTCAGATAGAATTTTCTTCAGCGGACCATATTCTGAATATATTTATTTTGCAATACATTGCAAAATATGTACAACATTGTATATTGAATGTACAACATTTAATACTGCCATCGTGGTAGGTCGTCCAATTGCTTCTAACCATTAACATATTATGACACCAATATCTCAATAATAACCCCCTTCACTAATCCCATTTAAAACCTCTGGCACCGCTCATTCTTGTACAAGGATGTGTGTTTCCTACCTGGCCATACCCATTCCTAACCATTTGCCCTCCACCAAATATCGGCAAACACTCTAACCCAAATTGCTCCGCCTGCCACAACGCTGCACACTGGTCCCTTGCCACGTCGCACGCTGATCACTCCCTACACCGGATCCTTACTACAAAATATCATCATCAACAAATATAATTACCATTCACATTACTCACCTCTCTACATATAACCACTAACTACTGTGTCCCTAAAATATCTAACACCTCTTTGTGTATTATCTGTATCTCAACATTCTTATTTTCACTAACTCCCATTAACTCTATTTAACTAACTCCCATGCCTCTATTTATCATTATTACTCAAATTCTTTTACAACATTTCCCTTTAATATACCACTAAAAAATTCATCCCTCACCTACTAATAACAATACAACTCAATATCCAATTATATTATATGTTTACTCATTTATTATCCATTGGAATCTAAATCTCATAATATCATTTAAAATCATCCTCATAATTAATTATTCTTGAATATTTATAACTCTACAGTACATGGTTTACATAAAAAAACACAAAATACACACAGCAAAAATTACACAAATACATTGACATCAATATACACAAAAAATATACAATCCAAATTATCATTTTAACCATTTATCAAAATCAGTTCATAAGCAGTCCATCTTGAAAAACACTGTCACATTATTAAATGTTCATAAACACAATAAAATATTTACCCTCCATCGTCGAACAATGATCTTATCTTAAAACTATATACATTATTTAATATTGACTCTCTTATACTAACATCATAAATACATACACCATTTAACTTTTTATCATTATCCTCAAACTCATATAACTCATGATCGGGTATGGTTCTGTCACCTTCAGTATAATCAGTCATAATTAGGTAATTTATAAAGTCATTCTTTCCCTTATCTCCTACTACTTCAGTTTCATTACAAGGTAAGTACTTACTATATTTATTATATATCATCTCTACTCCTAACCTTTCCCTAAATTCTTCATAGTCTCGACTTATCTTAAAAATCTCTATTTCTCTTTTTCTCTCACAATACCTCTCACTTTCAAAACATCTCTCTCTACCACACCACGCTACATTCTCTCTTTCTATATTTGCAGGGGACACTAATTCACAACTATTGCACCACCTGTGAAGTGCACTAAAAAAACCAAGGACAACTTTATTTGTAGACCATATGTCTCCCAAATATACATCGAAGGCACTCTCGTCCTTCCTCAACACATGTACATCACCCCCAAATACACCATTAAGGGAAGAATCTACCCCTGCAACTCTTTTACAATTATACTCTCTTTACACACTCTCTTTAACCCTTCAAAACACACTATCATTCCATTATTATCATATTCCATTCCCCATAAAATTTCATTATCACTACCCCTGTTTACATAATTATTTTCTAATATCATACTTTTATTTATATTGTTACAATTCTCTCCCCTACTTACCTTGTCATCTTTGTTCAATTCTAATTTGTCTATTCCTCTCTTATTTTCTAATTCTATCTCGTGTAAACGCGTCTCTATTTCGTTAATTCTCTTGTTAAAATTACAACTTTGTTTTTTAATTTCTTTTTTGATATCATTAAATTGTTCATCAAATTGGTTTAATTTATCATTAAAATTATCTAATTTTGTATCGAACTTAATGCTCTGCTCTTTTAACTCATTATTCTGTATCTTCATCAACTGAAAAAGGTCTTGTAATGACACTTTATTATTTATAATAGGTGTTGAATTAGCTTGTGGTTCATTTAATAATAGAGATTCTGTTGCTGTATTATTTATACTAATGCTTTCGTTATCAGCCATTTTGATCATATTAATAGTAAATTTTATTTTTAGTATTTGTTCTGTACTTCATTCAAACAATAATATAACCTATACTGTTAACCTACGTTGCTTCTGTTTTACGTATATTTCGCCACCCGTCTGCTTCCGTACTCTGGTTTATTTATATAAGCCAATTTGTTATATAAAGTCCTAAGTTCGGGCTGCCATCTGTCACTGATCACATTGTTGAGTATTTATAATTATCAGTACTTACCATAGTTATGTACCTCATTTGCATTTTATCAGTTGAAATACTATGCCACGTGCTCACTTCGTTTACACTGAATCTATTTATTATACCTAAGGGTGCCAAGGTGTCGTTAAACAAAAGGTAGAAGCAGTACGGGTTATAGAAATAACGTCTCTCAGACATAGGTTTGAATACAGCACACTTTTAATTATCGTTATAGTTACTCAGTTACACAAACAAAGAAAGGGTTAAATTATATTGCAATCATATTACCAAAATGGCGGCTGCAGTTCCGCTCTTATTTAGTATTTAGCGTTATCATCTTCCCATCTTATACTTTATTTTGACCATCGGAAGATAATCATTTTACATATCAATTGAAATATTTCATACATTTTATTAAATTTGAATCCCCTTTTGCCCATAAACCAATGTATAGTTGTTGTTGTTGTTGGCCGACCTTTTACTCACACTCTCTCCCTCACATGCTGATGTTACAAATAATAAGTTTTTAAAGTTTTATATCTTATTAGAGCTCTAATTTTGAAAAATAAGAATGAGAATATTGTTGACTCCCCTGAAAGTAGTTGCAGTCGAGTGGGTTAGATGTTTTCCATGTTCCGGCCGTAGGCTGGCGTACTACGATGTTATTTGTACTGGCTGTTTGATCTGTCACATCACTGAATCTATATCATTAGAACTGTTACTGATTACTGTTCAACTGATGCTACATTTTTTTAAATTCTGTTACATTTTGCTGGTTAAATTTTATCAGAAAGAAATAAACGTGTTGTCGCCATGACAAGAATCTTCAGAGTGGGCAGACATTGTGTCGATCTTTCGACAGGTGGAGGGGATCAATTGTGATCCACGATTCATCCGAATCAGCTGACGGCATTGTTCCTCGTCATTGTTGTGACGTGTGTCAATATTCGTAATATCATTTTGTTAGTGTCGATCAGAATCGCCATTGTATGCATTCTCCTTCCCACGTACGCCTTCGGCCTTGAAGTAAATCGTACCGATGAAACTGCGTTGTTTGTGCAGACATAGGGAAAATGGACCTAACCATTCTTTATATATATGAATACAATAAAAATATTATGTAACATTCTCAAACCCCATAATTAAGATCACAGGCCCGTTTGTCCCGTTACAAAATCGCACGCATTATTCGAACACATCTCACCACACACACACACACACACACAGCATCGATCTTTCGAAAATCTACCCGTCGCCAACAACAAGACGGACAGCGCTACCTACGGCAGCCTCTGAAGAAGCCTTTAAAGGTGAAAGCCGGTTTAGGCTGTAAGGTAAATCTTTACGATTTTACTTATAAAAAACTTAGTGTTCCGAGTCGTTATTACAATAGTGATATTTAGTTAAGTAACGGACACGTCATGGACAACGAAATCCAAGAATATATTTGTTGTTGCGACTCCGAACATAAACAGCACAGATATAACACAAAGTAAATGTAGTATTTTTCGTTTAAATTTTTACAACTTTATTCGTTAAACCCTACACATGTATAAGGGAGTTGCAGAATTGATTGTAGTGATACAATTAAACTAATTAATTACGCGTGTTCAAATTAGACTTTATTATTATTTCGTATTTTCTAAAAAAGGAAATAAGTACTAATAATACCTATACAAAACAAAATATTGGCAATTTAATACATTATATAGGCCTATGTTATTTATAACCTTAAAATTTAAGGGATGTAATATTAAAGTTTCACACATTGTTAAATATGTTTTTTATTTGCTGAACATTTTTGAAATACATTGTTATATTATTTATTCACTGGTAAGTACTATCCTCTTCCACTGTCAATTGTATATTTTTCATCCTTAGCGCAGCCTTTTCCAGGTCTGAAAAGTGTACAAGTCAGAGATTAACTGATTAAAAAAAGCAAAATAAACCATACTAATATCAAAACAAAGGTTTTTTTTCAATTTCAAGTAGGCTTCATTTTTATTTGATAACACAGGATTATAATACTATTTTAATTTTAAGTTACATAGAAAGACTTGTTCCAAAATGGAAGAATTAGTTTCTTTTAACTTACTATATCACTGCAGTTTGTTGAGCTTCTTATTCTTCTTTCTACCAGCATCGGTTTGTTTGTCACCATAAAACCTTTTATTGGCTCTTGCCTTATTCAGGGACTTCATTCTAATAAATGTGCATGTGCGCATATAACATGTAATTGCAAATTCATCAACGGGATATTTGACTGTTAAATTATCAATAAGAGTTTTCATCACTTTTTCCCTGTTGCTTAATCCATTTTCTCCATGATGCTCTTCAAAATCTTTCTCCATTTTAAGCACCATGTTTAGTCGCTCTTCTGTAGGGTTCATAAGGTATCCTCTCGACAGAGTTGACAGCCAATCTTTTTGTTTGGTGCACTCTTTTGTAGGGTGGCCGTAGACAAAAGTTGGAACCATTTTTTTTCTACTAACCCTGTAACTTACATATCCCGCCAACATTTTAATTAAGTCTGGGTCCTCCTTTGTCAATTGCTCTGAAACATCCTGTTCATCTTGTTCATCATCACATACTGCTCGCAGTTCTTCTGTTTCTATATATGGCTCTGTTACAGTCTCTGTCTCATTTAGATCATTTTCTTCCCCTTCATTGTTCGTGTTAAAAACATCTACACTTAAGGTCACTGAATCATCGCCACTACAGTTAGTAGGTTTTATTATACTTGATGCATTTCTACTTAGCAACAAAGTTTTTATTCGTTGACTTAGAGACGTCAGCAGTGGGTGGTCATAAAACCTTCCCAGTCCCCTTATTTGTGAAAAATATGATTCAACAACATCTTGGTTGCACCTGGAAGTCATCATGTAGGTGTAACCTTCAGTTTTCAAATCTTTAAACAGTCCTCGAGCACTTTGGATTGAAATGAGAAATCATTTCTGAAAAGGTAGCAAACCTTTTTTCCCTATGGCTCTCATTGACGAGCACAAGTTTTGGAGCTTTTCCAAAGCAGCTTCTTGTTCTTCGAAATTTATGCCATAGGCACATTTTATTGGGTTTACGTTGTTCGGAAATTTGGAATTGAGCACATCAAAACCGTCATTTACGGTCTGAACAAAACGTTGTGCATGCTCCTGGTTTTCAAGTAGGTATCCAATAGCAGAAGCCATTGTGCTTGAGAGCAATTCAGCAGCCATGCGGACATTTTGGCGTTCTGGTCCTTTTACCAGTAAATGGTTAGGGGTGACTTTGTGGGCATACTTTAGATCATTACTCTGAGAACTTCTTATTTTTTCAAAAACTTCTGTCTTTACAGTCTTTCTGCCACAAAGTTGAAAACCCTCATCGATCAAGTGACTTCTGAGCAACTTCAGCATGTGCGGGACATCACAAAACGCCCAAATGCATCGATTTTCATCAACAGGAGACTTAACATTTGAATTACTTGCAGAAATACCAAGTTTTGACAACAGTTTTTGATTTGAACCACCCATGTGTCCAACAAACTGACGCACTTTGAAACCAGTAGATTCTACTTTTTTTACAATTTCGTAAAAGTTCTTTTGCCATTGAACAATCAAAGTTATAAAATACTGGCTGTTTCCATTTACCTACCAAACTTCTCACTACTACCACTTGAACATTCTTGTGTGGCCCTCTCATAACATCCTGTTTTACATCATAAAAAGGTCAGATTTTACTGTCATTTCGTCATAACTCAAGATTACGTCCTTTTCAAAATCTGTAAAAATATTTGCATGTGATTTTAGTAAATTGAAACTAATTTCGACAAAGCCAGGACTTACTTCAATTTGAGACAGCCGGCGTTTAATTGTAGTTCCACTAGGAAAGGGATATTTCAAAGTTTCACGAATGAATTTAAAAGCCTTAGCCGAAATACTTCGTAGGGTGACAGCTTTTGAAATGTCATCTGATGACCAGCTTGAGCACACACCTTTTTCAATACGTTTCACTTGGCAGGGTGAAAATATTTGTTTATACTTCGAAAGGTCACACTTTAAGACAGTATTTTCATTTGATAAGCACTTACACTTATTTAATAACTGAGAATTTTCATGTTTTAAATTAAAAATTTCATTCTGTAAACTACGTAAGGTACAAGTTTTTTCTCTATCATTACTTTCGTTCAGGTAACTACTATCATTAGTAGATCCGTTTACTTCAAAACTCTCATTCTCTAGGTTTTCAGTTATCTCCCGGACATCAAACTGTCTGTTAGTCTCATTAGTTTGTGAAGCACTAAGAAGTTTTTCCACAACCTTTTTATTCTCCCGTTTTTTAATTCGAGCCGACCTCTCTTCATTATTTCTGGTGACAGTTTTCGTTGGTATCTTTAATCTTGGAAAAGCGGATGGTTTTAACCAGGGTGTCCACATTCTGGAAAGTCAGGGAAAAAAGTTGGTCAGGGAAAGTCAGGGAAATAAACAAAAAATCTGGAAAGTCAGGGAAATCTTCCCCGATGACAGACTTGAGGGTAATTTTTTACTCTAGTCTGCCGCAACCCGTGAAAAATCTGAAAAGTCAGGGAAATCTTCCCTGATGATGGATTTGAGGGGAATTTTGAATGCTCTAGTCTGCCGTAACCCATACTATTGTAGACAATTATATATTTTTTGTTGTGCCCTTGTGTCCTTTTTTCAACCGATTTAGCTAATTCTTTTTCTATTTTCAGTTTTTTTAGGCTGCTGACTTAAACTCATTACAATGGCTAACAAGAAATGTTTGTTTTATAAACTTTGGCTGGACAGTAAAGTGTTTCCGGAATTTAGTGGTTGGTTGGACTTGGTGGTTAGTGATGCAAATTCGGCTTATTGTCAAGTGTGTCTCAAATCTTTTAAACTAAGCAATATGGGGAAACAAGCAATTGTTTCTCATGCTAAGGGACCAACTCATGTAAAAAACATGAGAGCAAAGGCTTCCCAGACGGCAATTTCTTTTTTTACTACTCCATCTCCATTAAAAGATGTGCAGCCAACACCTTCAACTTCAGCTACAAAAGAATTATTAGTAGTGCCAGGAACAAGTCAAACAAGTTTAAAGAGTTTCAGTGTGAATGAAGATGATGTTACGTCAGCCGAAGCAATATGGGCTCTCCACGTCATCACTGGGAAAATGTCTCTAAACTCTTGTGATGAAACCTCTGCAACCTTCAAAAATATGTTTCCAGACAGTAAAATCGCTCGGAGCTTTTCTGTGGGCAAGACTAAAGCTTCCTATGTAATAAATCATGGGTTAGCCCCATATTTTCAAGAAATGTTGCAAAATAACATGAAACAGTGCTCTGACTATGTTGTTTGTTTTGATGAATCTCTGAACAAATTTGTTCAAAGAGGACAAATGGACTTGTGTGTAAGGTTTTGGGAAGTAAACCTTCAGAAAGTTTCAACACGATATTGGAATAGTGTATTTTTAGGCAGGGAAACTGCAGATCACTTGTTAGATGGGTTTATTCAAGGGCTCTCCTTACCTTTAGGAAATATTTTGCAAATCTCAATGGACGGGCCGAATGTTAACCTCAGTTTTATGAAAAAACTCGAGAGCCATGTGCAAGTCTTAAATCCAGAGGGAAAGTCCCTTCTTGATATTGGCATATGCAGTTTGCATACAGTTAATGGAGCCCTGAAGACTGGGATCTCCAAAACTGGTTCGGAACTTTTTCACTTTTTTAGATCTCTCTACAGTTTTTTCAAAGATAGCCCAGCTCGGTGAGCAAAATACTCAGATATTACAACCAGCACCTCTTTCCCTTTTAAGTTCACAGCAGTAAGATGGCTGGAAAATGGTCGCTGTGTAGATCAAGCTCTCAAAATATTTGATCATGTCGATAAATTTGTAAAAGAATACAACGAAAAAGACAACAAAAACCTGCAATACCTTAGAGAAGCTATGAAAAATCCATTTTTTAAGGCAAAACTAAGTGATTTCAGAAGCATATTGTCAGACGTTGAGCCGTTCCTGAGAAGGTTCCAAAGTCAGAAGCCTATGGTCCCTTATCTCTTTACTTCACTTGAACAACTTATGAAAAACCTAATGATGAGATTTGTGAAAAAATAGCTGAAGCAAGTACTACTCAAAAATTAATGAACTTGGACTTGCAAGACAGTGCCAATCTGGTTTCAGTAGAAAAGGTGGACGTTGGTTATGCTGCAGAAAGCTTAATGAAACAAATTAAATGCTCAGAAAAAGAGAAACTTATTTTTAAAAATGAGTTCAAAAATCTCCTTACCACCATGATAGAAAAACTCAGAGAGAAAAGTCCTTTGAAATCACATTTAGCACGAAGCCACACTGCCTTAGACCCTAAAATGAAAATGCTCAAACCCAGTTTGGCAATAAAAAGGATTGATGTTCTAGAAAACCTGCACAGCCATAGAAGAATATATGATAAAAGTGCTGAAAAGGCCAAATGACAGTTTTCTTTGCCAACTGAAGAAGCTAACGATTTCATTTCCAAAACATCTGGTGACATGGGATTGGACGAATTTTACTACAGCCTTTTAGGAGAAGATAAGAAATATGAAGATCTCTGGTCTGTAATGAAGCTGTGTTTCATTTTATCCCATGGTAATGCATCATTTGAATCTGGCTTTTCTGTCAATAAGCATTTACTAGTTGAAAATCTTCTAGAAGAATCCCTTGTGTCCCAAAGAGTTATTTGTGATAGCATAAAGCATCTAGGTGGTTTGAGGAATGTGACTATCAACAGAAGTATGCTTACCTCGGTCAGATCTTCAAGAAGAAGATATCAATCATATTTGGAAAAGAAAAAAGAAATGCAGTTAGAAGAGGAAAAAAAGAAAATAGAGAAAAGGAAAATTGAATTACAGTTGAAAGAGTTGGAAGAAAAAAGAAAAAAGTTGAAACTTGAAAGAGAAATGGAGGATGTAGAAATTGAGGGAAAAGAAAAAACTGCTGGAGAACATGAAGAGATCACACTAGTAAATTTTGAAGGAGTGCATATTTTCCTTTTTCATTCTCATCCTGTCGGACTGGTTCATTTTCAATTTTGAAAGCTATAGCTGATTATTATAATTATTTGTTACCATGTAAGTTGTTCTATTAATTAGTCCATTTTATCTTGTTCATATATTATTTTATTAAGTTCTAGTGAAAATACTCTCATTCTTACGTTACCTAAGTGTTACCTTTAGGTGATAATGGAAATATTTATTTTTAAAATGCCATCAATGTATTTGTATTTTTCAATAAATAAATAATAAAAAATAAATAAAATAAAAGAGGAAGAAAAAAGAAAGTGGAGAGAGAATTAGGCCAGCTATGGGGAAGGTGGAGGCTGGGTTTTCTTTTTTCTTCCTTGTAAAATATAATGCTCAAAGAATTAATGTACTATGCATTTTAGTGAGTCAGGGAAATTTCTGTAAGTAGGTCAGGGAAAGTCAGGGAAAATTAAAACAGAATTTCTGTGGACACCCTGTTTAACACTTTCTTAGGCTTTAAGTTAAGCAACTCTGCTTTCAAATCTCTTTCAAAATCACTATCATCAAAATGTTCAGAGCACACTCGTGAGTTGGCTAATGGGAAATCGTCCGCCCTTTTGCAGGTGTTATGACAGCTTTTCTTTGTTGCTTCATCTGTAGGGAAATGATGAAACGATATCGTCGTATTTTTAAAGTTTTTATCACTGTTATTGCAACAAGCAATAGCACAACTGGGCATTTCTAACTTTGAAAATAACGTTACACGTTATAAAAACACTGCGAACAAGGAAAAACAAGCACAGCGTATGTAACTTGTCAACAAAGCAGACAACACTGACACACAAGTTCAGCATGACGGAGTGAGTGGGGAGTACCGGTGACGTCATGAAGGCGGCAGTCTACTGCGCATCTCCCTCGTGGCCCTTACCGTTAAGTTCTAGTACCCGTGACTCTTAGTATGTTTACCTCCTAACTAGTCCAAACAAAGGCCCAAAGTCAAAAATTGTGTTCCTTCCATTTCCCTCTACACCCCCCTTTTGAGCATTCATTGACTGGACTAATAGCTTATCATCCTGTGTTCCGTTGCAGGATTAACCCCACCACGTGTAAAAAAAATTGTTATATGGAATAAAAAAAAATGTTGTTTTTCTCTTCCTAACCTAAATTGACATAACTTTCTCCCAATAATAATAATCACCCAAATAATATCATAATAAATTCAAAAATCAAAATAAATGAATACCTTCTATCAAACACATTCCTCAACTGTCACTTTGACAGCCCTAATGTAAACAAACAAATGCACGTGGCTAGATATCAACAACACTCCTGAACACAGACAAGCATATCACACTTCTGACGTCGTTCAGCTATAACTATGTATATTACAGTTCATCCATACATTTTCCAACATGATCACAATTGTTCTTACTTTACACATATTTTTATACAATTTCCTACCAGTCATTCCACATATATCCTGACATTCTAGGTTTAATTATCTTTAATATAATATTTTCTTAAGGATGGAACTTCCCTATAACCCTGTTTGTATTTGGGTTTGTGACAATGTATGTATTTTTACCCACTTGTTCCGATAAAATATATGGACTGTTGTATAATCTAAAGAATTTGGCCGCAGTATTATCTTCCCTGTAGCCTACATTTAAAGCTTGCAGGAGTACCTTCTCTCCAGTTTTGAACGTTACCAGTTTGTGATCCGCTTTAAATTTCTCCGTCCGTTCTTCGGCACACCTTTTAATGCGTCTCCTGGCCTCTATCTTTTTAACCAAATTTGGAATAAGCAAATTCTGCATTGCAATCCTCCTGATGCACCCATCCCAGACACGCTTTGGCATTTTACCGGTTTGTAGTTCGTTAGGTGTAAATCCTGTCGTGTTATTGTAATTCCTGTTGATGGATGCCTCGAAAAACTCGAGATAATCCGGCCACCTACTCTGGTTGGTATTACAATAAGTGCGAAACAGGCGCCCTAACTCCCTGTTGACCCTTTCGGCGAGGTTACCTTGCTGTCTCCGGATTGCTGTCAACACTGCCTGTATATTGTGCTTCTCTAATTCGGACTGTCACTTCTTGTTGGTGAATTGCTTACCCTGGTCAGATAGAATTTTCTTCAGCGGACCATATTCTGAATATATTTATTTTGCAATACATTGCAAAATATGTACAACATTGTATATTGAATGTACAACATTTAATACTGCCATCGTGGTAGGTCGTCCAATTGCATACAAACTTACGTTCTTAGAAAATGCAACTGTGCAAACAACCAGGTTCTTCATACCCCTTGCAGCACGTGGTAGCGAACCTAAAAAATCGATACACAGTAGATAATTCTTATTCTTGGTAAAGATGTTACCCATCTCCACATTGGTGTGTTGATTTGGGATTTTAGCTGTCTGGCATATGTGACATGTTCGCAAAATAGACTTAACTTTCCTTGCCATGTTCAACCATACGAAGTCTTCCCTCATCGCCAAATAACACTTATAAGCTCCAGCATGAGCAAGACTTTCATGACAAGCCCAAGTTAAATCTTCTACGAGATCATCAAGAACCATAATCTTCCATTGTCTATCGATTATTTTATACAGTACCTCCCTGTCGATTCTGTATTTCAGGTTATCTTGATTCCGTATTTCCTCACTAATTTTTCTTAATTTTGCGTCCTTCTGTTGTTCAAGATTTACCGATTTCAACCTATTTTTTAAGTCATTTGGTAATGTATACTTGACTGCTAGAGTTTTTAAAATTGATTTACATTTATTTAAACTATTAATTAATTATTATTATATACATCCACCAAAATCAGTAAAGTTTCAATTTTTTTTAAATTACTGAATAAGGCCTTTTCGAAATTATTATAATTTCATCATCAGTTCACACTAAAGAATATTGTTATTTGAATATGAAGTGCAGTGAGATATAATGGACACAAATAACAACATTCTTTAGTGTGAACTGATGATGAAATTATAATAATTTTGAAAAGGCCTTATTCAGTAATTTAAAAAAATTGAAACTTTACTGATTTTGGTGGATGTATATAATAATATTATAACAAATCAGTGGCGTAATGTTTAGCAAAATATTAATTAATTGTTTCTCTTGACAAGCGGTCTGCTTATCACCAGTGCACTGCCCGTTGCTCATTATCTTATCTTTGCGATAACCAGCTGGCTGCTGTAGATTAACTTTCCGCTCGCATTCATTCATATTATTCTGCTTATGCCCCAGACTAATATTATGTAGCTTATTTTGGCAAGTCAGTGTTTTGCTATTAAAATCAATTGTGGCATGTATTTTTTTTTTAATGTGTCAGTGCCTAATACTACATCATAAATTAGATTTTTCACTATAAGAACGGGTACTTCCACTTCCATACCTTGTGACCATATTGTGACAAGTACTTGGTTACAAATACAGTAGAACTTGGCTAATTCGAAGCTGAAGGGACCAGTAAAAAATTCGAATTATCCAAAAATTCGAATTAGGAAAGTTTTAATAAGGGTAGAAAAATCAAATCAAAAACCGAAATTCATTAAAGCAATATGTTATTTTATTAAACAATTTCCTTATACATATGTATTACAAATGTATAAACACGTTTCAGTACAAAATATAGCATTTACAGTTTTTAAAAAAAACTAGAATCTTTTGATTGCATTTTGCAGTTAATAACAGAGTTGTAGTAAACTCTTCAAGTTTATTAAGTGCTTGGAAAATAGCGTCACTTACGTTCTGCTGTCCTTCAACAAACCGTCTCAAGTCTTGAATATAATTTGATGCCTGTGAAGCCGTTGGAATCGGTATCTCTGGAAGTTTTAGCTGGTTCCCTTCTTCATCTGAAGATGCACCATCATTTCTTTTGTTCACAACATCAGCCACGATCTCCGGATCTGTCTGTTCACCGCACACCGCCCAGTCTTCATCGATGTTTACAAACTCTTCATAACGAATGCCTGCGTCATGTCCTAGTTATCTGCAGTGGGTACGACTTCTCTAGCAGCTTTATTCTCCTCTTCACCTTCAATGTGGCAGAAACCACTTTTACGAAAGCAATTAGCAATTGTTTTTTGCTAACTTGGTCCCAAGCACTGTTGCATATGCGGGCAGCTTGAAGGATGTTAATCTTAATAGTATTTTCGTGCTCATCTAAATAAGCACCTGACAGAATGTTTTGGACCACAAGCCGTCTGTAAAAATGCTTAAAATTGTTTATTAGACCTTGGTCCATAGGTTTAACTACTGAAGTCATGTTTGGTGGGAAAAACACAACCTTTACATTTTCCATCACAGGAATAGTGTTGTGCGCTGTACAGTTGTTAATAAACAAGACGATTCTTCTGTTTTGATTCCGAAATTTCCTGTTGATTTTCAAAACCCATCTTTCGAAAATTTCACCTGTCATCCAAGCTTTATTGTTTGATTCATATTCAACTGGTTTTGTTTTTACATTTTTGAAACAACGTGGGTTGGCTGACTTCCCTATCATTAGCAAAGGCAGTTTTTCCGAGCCATCCATGTTTGCTCCGACTAAAAGTGTTATGCGCTCCTTGCTGTGTTTGCCGCCACTACAACTTTCTCCTTTAAAAGCAAGTGTTTTGTCGGGGGTGCATTTGAAGAATAAGCCCGTCTCGTCAACGTTAAAAATGTCTTTAGTGTCTCTATCAGAAATCATTTGCAACAAATCGTCTTTCCATGAATTTGCAGCTTCAACGTCAACAGATCCACTTTCCCCACAAACAGTTTTCAAAGACTGTTTGTGGGGAAAACATTCCTTTCTTTAAAACCATCGAGCCAACCAGTGCTGGCCTTAAAATCATTTTTCCCTAAGCTAGATGCAAATTCCTCAGCTTGGGCCCACTAACTGGAATTTTTTTGCCCCTTGCTTGCTTAAACCACTTCAGTGAACATCAGGATTCATCCACATCAGGATTTTCTGGTCCTCGCACTCTTTTCCTATCTTTGTCGCTGGCTTTACACACACTATTCAAAATCTTCTCTTTATTTTTTAGATACGTTGACAGTGTATTTGGCGGTATCCCGAAGTCCTTAGCAATTTCAGATTTCTTTTTTTGTCCCTTTTCCACTTCCCGAATAACTGCAACTTTTTCGGCAAATGTCAATGATTTGTATTGGGTCTGTGTTGGTTTTGAAAGGGCCATGATGAACACACAACAAAATAAAACTGCACAATAAGCGTCACTAAAACACACCAGTGTGTGTATATACAGTTATGTATAAAGAAAGGAACGGTATCTCACTACAGGACACAGCTCGCACAGTAGAAACTCAAAAAGACAACCCTTCCACGAATGCAGGCAGACTGAACTGAAAGCAACAGTGAGGGTGGCTGACTGACGAGGCGTGGAACAGGGACAATGGCGGACGGTACCGTTACACGAGCCAGTCACGTGTCATCGCGAGATACTGGCACCAATTCCACAAATTTGACAAAGGACAAGCTTCTGTTCAAAAAGGGCGATGCCTGCTTGTCTGTTTCCAGTCGTGTCTCTATTGTTACGTGGTCTAGCCCATACTGCAGGTGATTTTTTGTAGTTTGAGCAAAATTTTTATTTCGAATTAACCAAAAAAAGTTCGAATTACAGACTATGGTTTTGCACGGTTTTACATAGGATATTCAAGGGACCACGGTAATAGTTCGAATTATCCACGAATTCGAATTATGCACGTTCGAATTAGCCAAGTTCTACTGTAGTTTGTGATTCACCTGTGGCTGTAGTGACGATTGTATTGCTGACAGGTAAGATCTGTGTTTCTTTAAATCGGTGTTTATGTTTGTTAACAAATTTTTCGCTGATTAGAGAAATTTGCGTCCCAGTATCAAATAATACATTTCCGACACAACCATTAATTTTCACTCTTACAACAATAATCATTTTCATTCTTATTTCTAACATTTTCCACATCATCATCAACACAATTGTTATATATTAATTCATCTCTAATGTCAACAGAATATAAGCCTGAAGCAATGTATACATTCGTACTACTAGTATTGTTCACATGAGATTTTTGACGCTGCTGTTTGATATGGTATGTTTTATTAATTGCCGATACATTACTTTGAATGAACGTTTGGAAATTAGGTTTGTTTTTAAATTGTTGTGGTTGTTTTTGTGGTTGTTGTGGCTGAAGTTGTTTCCGAGCCGGTTCACTATCATTATTACTATTATTTTGGCTGTCAACATTATCCCATTTGGTTAACAATAGGAGTAGTTCCTCCAGTGATTTAATACTTTGTGTCATTACAGCGATTTGAATACCGCGTCCGAAATGATGAGCTAATTTATTTACCATCTCTGGCTCTGACATTTCTGGTTCAAGATACTTCGTACGAGATATGAGTTGGATTAAATAATTTTCTTTAGACCCTTTTAAACTGGAATACCTACCAAACTCCAGCTGTACACGTATTTTTCACTGTATTTCGCTGTTCTTGTATCTCGCCTTAAAATTTTGTACCAGATCTTGATATGTAACTATTTTATCTTGTACTACCGTGAACCACTCAGCTGCAGTACCCTTTAATCTCCTGACTACATAGTTTATTTTATCCATCTCACTCAGGGTGTCGCCTATTGCGTCCATGTCTCGCTGAAAGTTTTTCAGGAACAGAAGCGGATTTTCACTATCTTTTCTGAAGAATTTCAACTGTGACTTGTTTTCTTCTAAAGTTCTATAGATGAACGTGGTCTGGTTCGCTGTTGTTGAGGTACTCTGGAGTCGGGTCAGCTGTTGTTTCAATTCCTGTATCTGCTGATCTTGTTCAGCTACAAGCTCACTTACCGTATATGTGTGTTGAACTACTCTTTCCTCTATCCCAGTGATTTTAGCTTCACATTCACTGATGCGAGAATTGTTCGCTTCTAAAGCGGTCTCAATATTGCTGCAAATTATTTCTACCTTTTCGCCTATATGTTTTTCGGTTGACTCTAAAAGTTGTTTATTTTGTTTAGCCTGGTTATGAACAGCTGTATAGATTCTTTTATTCTCATCGTGAAGTGATTTATTTTGTTTTGCAGCTTCTTGTTTATTTGCTTTATTCTCTTCTGAGAGCTTTTGCATATTTGCTTTATTTTTTTCCAACATTTTCTGCATATTAGCTAGGATTGCCGCTAATGTATTCTGTAATTCTTGTGATTCGGCCATATTGATTATTTATTATTATAATTGAATAAATATTATATTTTTTTTTTTACTTATCGTAGCGGCACTATTATTAAAATTTAATTTACTTATACTGTCAGTTTATATGTTATTTATTATTATCATCCAGTATCTCAATCAAATGTAAACAAGCTTAATCTAACACAAATACAAATAATAATTCAATCTCCACATAGACAATTTACTTCTATTGTCCAAATATCTGATAAGAGAGAGTATTCAAACTTTTATCTACATTCCCTGATAACATAGAACGGCACACACAAATAGTTTAATGAATTTATTCTATACACACTTAAATAATATTTTCTTTTTTACAACTAATGCAAAAAATCGGGCCCGACGTTGGCCAGCGGCAAATATTCTTATGCAACAGATCAAATTTTATTATACTAATAAGGATATAGTGAGTGTGTAAAAATCACAAACAAGTCTATTATGGAGGAGATGAAAAATTATTTATTATACACACAAATATAGTTTTAAAGAGGTATATTGTATTATAAATTGTCGTGTATTGTAATTTGCAATAATAGTTTATAATGTTCGATAATATATCGGTTTTACTTGATTGAGGCTACGACCTCAGTACATGCAATCCTCCGCTTCCTATCTGCCGATCCCGTCCTGGCGTCCTCTTCTTCCGGCATCCTCTTCGTCCATCATCCTCTTCTCAAATATGTTAAACACACAATGCTTATTAATGTCTCTAAAATCGTTTTTTATTAATTGATATGTAAATTTTATCAATCTCAGGGTGAATATGGGTATCAATTTAATAAGGTGTATTAGTCGTACACCTTCTTGAAGTCGTAATCTTGAAGTGTCTTTAAATTCCCTAAGCGGATATCTTAACTTACACGAAAAGCACTATACTATATTATAATTCTATCTAAATAATTGACCCACTCGGCTCTGTACGCAGAACTTCATACCGAATACCAAGGATTATGTTAAGTTATACCTTTCTATGTTCGGTCGAGAACAACTCACTCACGCACGAGCACAACTTCACCTTGCAACTTCTACAGACAGACTGTGTCAATCTTTACAGAGAATGAGTGTTACTGAATTTAGTGTATTCCGATTGGCTAAACCCAAGTCACATGATTGATGTTTTCAACAGATAACTTTTCCAGAAAGAGTTTGTATAAATATGCACTAACTTGCATTGAATTATCTACAAATGTTTATGACCCTATTAATGATAAGTGTTTCAAATTGGGTTTTTCCTACTTAAACAACCATATTTCTAAAATAGTTATGAACCATAGAGTACACATAAATCGAAGCTATTTACTTAAATAATTCATTGTCAAAGTTTCACGTCGATCGGTTAATTACTGTGGAAGATATAGCGATCAAACGTTATCACACCCGCACACGCGCACAAATTCACTCAAAAAATAGATGACAAAAAGAACATCTTTTTACGAAGAATTTGGTATACCCTACGTGCTTATCCATTTCTAAATACAAAACTTACGGCTAAACAACAAAGTATTACATAAACCAATTTAAACATGAAAATGCTCGTCATCCATGTGCTCTGATATAGATACAGCTTATCATCCTGTGTTCCATTGCAATATACAATTCTGTTACGCTAGTTAGAGACGATGAATGTAGGAATTTACGGGTATTGTTTTTACCCCATACTGTGTCCATGATTTTTCTTGGCATCAGTTTAGAAGTGTTGATGTTTCATCAGCTGCTCTTTAAAACTTCATATGATGTTTTATTATTATATTGATTTTATTAAAATTATATTAATTACAGTTTGTATGTTGCCCAGACAATTTGTACGAAATTCTGCTACATCATCTGTTGGACAGAAGTGTTTACAGAAGCCTTGCCCAACATCAAAACAAAATGGACGGCCTTGTCGAGGTCGAATGCATGATGTAGTTCTTGACTGGGAACATAATCTGCCAGAACGTGATCTTGGACTAGCTGATTTTCATTCATGGTATGATCAGTTTTTATTTGCTGTAATGTAAACATAGAGATTTCAAAGTATTTCTTTATTGTTAAAAAATAAAACATGTGTTGTTGTCTGTGTCACTTTTATTGAGTTGTTGGTATGTTATGTTTTGGCAGTGCTTACCACCATCGCCCAGCCTAAATTAACAAATATACAAAAAACTACAACTTATAAACACAACAATAAAAGTATTACTTAACTTTTTTAATTGCTAAATATCAAATAAATGTTAAAATTGAAATTTGGAATGTGTTAACAGATAAAACTGTAATACAAACAATTCTTTCTTAATTTTATAATTTCATTTGCATTCTAAATGATTTCTTTCTCTGTATTACTATTGCTATATGTGTGTTTCAGTGTTGCCGATTTAAGCATATGTTTGGGAACAACAATGCAAATTGTCCCTAGTGGTAATTTACCTTTGCACACTAAGAAGTATAGTGGTGGACGTCTTGTCATATGCAATTTGCAGCCAACGAAACATGTAAGTACATGTTTGGATATGTGTAGGGTGAATCCATTTCAGCTCACCAGTTGCTTACATTTTGTGCCAGTGTTACTAATTATTTTGATAATTAAGAAACGTGGTTCAACATTTTGTGTTATGCATTATTTTGTGTTGACTATTTTTTTAACAGTGGCTTTATGCTTTTTGAAGGAAAAATATGTTTTATGTAAAATCATGTAGCTCCCGTATTTTTAAAATGATCAGGATAATTTAAAACCCATTCTGTATAAAATTATATAAATTTTAGGGAATAAATAATTTTTTCTAACTAGTAAGACAATAACCTAAAAAATATGATGCGTGTACTTTTCATCTTTGTTTGTTACGATGCATTTTTCTTAACACTTTCAAAACCACCATTTGTTTTTCATCATTGCCTGCTGAACCACCATTTTTAGCAATATTTCAAAAAATTGTAACAAAATTTATTTTTTAACAAAATAATACATTATATCAAATTTAAGCTTCTTCTAAGCAGATTTTATATATATTCTGAGTATTCTGAAACATGTATGTAATTTTGACAAATTAGTGTTAAACATACTGCTATGACAATTATGTAAGGCTCTTGAGAAGACTGGAGCATCGTTCTACACGCTTCTTGATGTGTCAAGTACGTCCACTCCAGACTGTTCTAGTATTTGTAACTATGCAAATTATGCCAGCACACCACCAAAAGAATGGGAAATTTGTGTTATTCTGGAACTTCTGCAGGGTATATATAAGCAACACCAGCCGGCTTAGTTACACCTGGCATTATTGTAAAATGCGGATCAAGTGATTGTTGCAGATTAGTGGAAAGTGATTATTATGTTACAATTAGTGCAGAACTTTAATAGTTGACATTATTATTGTGTGTGGATAAATTTAATGTGAATTATTATACGAGAGTACCTTGTTGATTTCAAATTGTTATTTGTGACTAATTAAAGCTGGTAATTAGTGATTTCATTGATGTCTGTATTTTGTTTCCACTGTACAACACAACGATCTGTGAGACCGTCGTAACAATACTCTTTCATCACAAAAAATTTGAATCTTCATTATACTTAAAGGCCATGGTTTTCAGGAAAAACCTGAGAAGAGGACAGGTGCCATCTGGACTGACGAAAAGAGGGGAGATGTGGGAGAGGAGGAAGAGAGAAGAGAAGGAGGAAGGAACCGGTTGATTGTATGACACCAGCATGTGGCGTCTGTGTCAGGTTCGTCCACTCCAGACTGTTCTAGTACTTGTAATTATGCAATGCCTTGTAACTATGCCTCTGGCTAAACGTAGCCCACAGTGGCTCATACGCAAACAAAAGTATGGTGATTAATGTGTGTTTACACTCTAATAGCTAATTTAATTACTATAGTCTCTATCAAGCAAGGGTAAAAACAGTCAAATTCTGAACAGTTTTTGTCAATTGGCACTATTATAGCAGATTCTCATTCAAACACGAGGAAATCTGCCTGGATATTAGTATCAATCCAACCAGTATCAATTTCAGTGTCACAGTTTCATCCCCCTTTACAGCATTGGTTCTATTTCTGCTTCATCTGCACACAAGGAAAACCAGTATAACTGTTACTGCACGAAAGAATAAAAATAAAATATATGTGACAATACACATAATGTAAACAGGTTACTTGCATGAAATTATATTTGCATTTTATCATCGAAATATTTATCAAGTTTATATGTATATTCTTATCCACATTTTATCAATTTTTAAATTGATTGATGAAAATTCTCATCATGTATTGATTCATGAAGTACAAAATCACATGTATTTGAAATTTTAGAAACACCACTCACCTAGCACATGCAACAGCTGAGCCTAAACACTGATTACTTCACTGGTTTGTGGGAGATATATACTGGTAAAATATCGAACTAAATAAACAGCAGGCTATAATGAGTGAAGTAGTCTCATGCTACAGACTTCGGTCAGACAACGTATGGGTAAATGTGTTGAAACACACAAAAACTGAGCGCCCATATGACATGGGTATAGTCTGCTCCAGCATCATAGCACTGCCAATATTACAGGCAGTCCAGTGGTCTGGATAGTGTTAATAGTCCATCAGCATTTAATATTTATATTGTGATGGCATAAAGTGAATTTGTGTTTTCTTCCAGATTATAAAGACTTCTTATTTTCTTTTTATGCATGTGCAATTATTTTATCAGTATTTTAAATTATTATTAAACCGCTGCATTTGCTTGATTGGAAGACAACCTTCTTTTCCAAGTTTTGAAGTATAGGCATTTGTATATTTGCAAACAAAAGGTCAAATTTGTAGTTAGTAATATTGATAGTATGAAAAGAACAATAACACAAGGTTTACTTTTAAGTGTCTTTCCATTCAATTATGGCAGTCTTGTATTACTTTTTTGTATTCCATTCCATCATGTCTTGTACATGACATTTTTGTTAGATTACTTTTTATTAAGTAATATTGTTACATCCTATTTTACCACTGAGGTGTTATGCAGTATTAACATATGTGGAACGAGCTTACAGATCGGTAGATGAAAAGACTGCAACTCAGGTGCAATGAAATGTAAGTTAATGATAAAACAGTGGTTATATTTGTTTTTTAATTAATATTTTATATTGACATTTAAATTAATGGTGGTAATAGCAACTATAATAATAACTATTGTGATACAAGTTATGATTTTGGAACTTCAGAAGCTAACATTTCTTGCTGGATTCTTTCAGAACACAAACTGAAAAATTCAAAAACAAACAATAAGATGTCCATTCATGGGATTCAAAACAGTACAGTTTCAAGAAACTGAAGAAGTTGTGAACTTTATGCTTGCTCAAAGGCACAGAGATGCGGCTGTTTCTGAAAACCCATTCTGATTAAAGCATATATTAAAGCAATGTAACAAAACTACTATAAGATTAGGCACACCATACCAGGATACAAGAAGTTCAAGGAGTTGATGAAACAAGTAATCCGATGAAACAAGTTTTCTTGTGGACATCAGTATGCTAGAAACATCCTAAAGAATAGACGAGAAATGTTTTGTGTACCAAAATTGGTTATTCACTTATGAAAGAACTACCTTGTAAGCCAAATTGGGAGTGCTGATGAAACTCCACCAGTGTTTTTGACATACTGTTAAATTTTGTAGTCAAAGTGGCATACATACGTTCTCTTACTGAGAACTGGCAAAGTAGCATGGAACTTCTTAATTAAAAACATAATACGTAACTTAATTACAGGTTATTGTTATGTGTGGAAGAATGACGTCATAGTTCCAGGTTTTAGATGTATCAGTAAATAATTCATTCAGAAATAATTTGAAAAGGTGATGTTGTGATTGGTTATATAATAGTAAGTACAGTTTTACCCCTATAAAAGCAATATTAAAAAACCTGATATTGCACGTTTAATATGGGTATTACCACTCCTGATATCCTGACACCATTCCTGAGGAATACATGTATAATACTGTCATAAATTTATTCAGTAACCTTTGCTTAACTCTTGATCGTGAGAACTTTATCAGTTCCATGTTAGTACCATCTGTTTCCATTGCATTCCCATTTTGCCGTTTTATAAATTGTTTAAAACTAGCTCCAGTTCTTCCATACCTAGTCCGCCAATACTGTCATTTACATTTCATTCATAAGTCACATAACACAATGGCAAGGTGAGGAAATACAATGTGTATTGACATATAAATACAAGCTCTGTGAGCTGTTTTAATACATGCAATTTTTAACCAGATTTCGTAACCTATAACTGTGGAACCATGTAACTCTGAATCATCAAATTGATTATTTTGTTTCAACTCAAAAATATTTATTGTGTGAAAATTTCATAATAATTCTTTCAGTAAATCTAGAGAAAATCTGTGTTGAAAGGGACAGTTTACTGGTGTAATACAAATTTGTTGAAGTCTCTACAAAAACGTTATAAAGCTTAAACTTTTTGTAGCAAGTACTCAGTCTTGTGAGACATCTATTCAGGGGAAAATGTATAAGGTGAATCTTATTTCCTTCATAAAAATTGTGTTTAAATAATTTTTTATTTTTTTATTTTAAGTGTTCTTTAAACATATTTTAATGTAATTTCTTTACCATCTATACAAAAATTATACCTATTTCTTAAAATTTTATAAGTAATCTGGGTTTTAAATTATCCTGACAGCTTTGAAATATTGTTATGTGATTACATGGCTTTATGGAACAATAACTTTTTATGAAACACATTTTTCTCTGCTATGCATAACACCATTGTTAAAAAAATTGTCACAAAAAAGTGATTGATGATCAAAAATGTTTAAACCGTGGTTTTTAACTCTCAAAATACTATGGAATGGTTGAACACAAAATTAGAAAAATTTTAAAATCGAGCAACACCAACTGGTTGATTTGAAAACACTGTGTTTGTGTTTTATAAAATGACTATAATAACTTAATATTTGAGTAATGTTAGTTGCACACCTTTACCAATAAAAAACCATAAACAATGTGTTTACAGGATCGTAAAGCTGATCTCTTGATACATTCTTACGTGGATGAAGTGATGTCACAGCTGATGGAAAAGCTCAACTTAACCATACCAGAGTACAGCAGAGACAAAGATCCAATACTGACAAGTAAACATAGCCAATTGGTGGAGTGGACAATTCCACAGGCAGATGTACAAAAAATGAGAATGATGTATGAATCAAAATGCTGTAAAGGAAAAAATAAACGTGTTATCAAAGAGGAAATCATAACTGATGGAAAGAAGATAAAAAATGAAGTGAATGAAAAGAATATTAAATGTGAAAATAAAAACATTTATGATAACGTCAAAGCCATCAAAGGTGAAGAAATTGCAGTTGTGTCTGATGTTATAAAAGATATTAAAACGGAGATTGCTAATAATGGTATCACAGAAGTTTCTATTATCAAGCTGACTGATGTTATTGAAATTGAAACTGTCACCTAGTGTTGCATCGTTTTGCTTTTCTCTCACTTCAGGTAATTCTTTAAATCTCAGCCATAGTCACATGTAATGTACCAGAGTCTTGGGCATTTTTAATGTTTTAAAAAAGTAACTGTTCTGAAAACAAATCTGATTGTAATGATTCAGTACTAAAGTAAAATATGTATTTCCATCCATATACTATATAAAACACATAACTGTAACATTAAAAAAAATAAACCAAGGTAAATATACAAACTTTTTTCTTTGTTGACAAAAATTTGACTGCTCATTTCTATAATATTAGTTCGACTTATTTCTATACTGCTTATTTGTTAAGTCGCCTTTAGAGTAAAGTCATATCACCTGTTACATGGTTTTTTAATAATTATAGAAAAATGCTTTTGTATTTCAGTAATATCTGACAGTATCTTGCCATTGTGTAGTGTAATCTAAAAAGCTCAGATGAGATGACGTATACACATTGCAATAAACTTTTTCATTATAGTCTTTACTTTGTAAACTAACAGATTGCATCATATTATACGAGGTGTGTCCATAAAGTAAAGATACATAGGCCTTAACAGTTTTAAATTTTTTTTGTACAACCCTTTAACTGACAGTTATTTAATTACATATATCTTTATTGTGTGACATACGAGGGAAGTTCGAAAAGTAAAGATACAAGGCTCACAAAACATTCAAAAATGCATGTATTTCAAAACAAAGTACATGAAGGTATATATCACACTATTTTTTGACATAATCGCCGTCAAGATCGATACACTTTTGCAGTCTTGGGACGAGTTTTTGTATACCAGTGTTGTACACCTCTCCCGCCACCTTCCACAACCAACTTTTCACAGCATCTTTCACCTCATCGTCATTAGAAAAATGCATCCCCACTCAAGTGATCCTTTAGCTTGGTGAAGAGGTGATAATCGCTGGGTGCGAGATCAGGGCTATGTGGAAGGTGGGGCAAAACATCCCATCCAAAAGAATCCAGTAATTCCTGGGTTGCTCAGGATATATGGGGGCCCAATACCCCAACTTTTCTGTAAGCGTATCATACAAAACTGTTCTCGAAATTTCAGGGCACAATTCGTAAAGCTCGTCAATTATCAAACGTCGATTGTTACGAATGTTCTCCTCGATTTTTCGCAAAACTCTGTCACTGACAACAGAAGGGCGCTCACTCCTCTCCTCATCATGAACTTCCGTTCTTCCTTCTTTAAACTCACGAATCCACTTCATCACATTCTGTCTTGTCATAACACCTTCACCATAAACCGCAAAAAGTCGACGATGAATCTCAGCTGCTCTATTGCCTTCCGCGGAAAGAAATCGTATTAAACTGAGTCCAACTCGCACCTGGCGGGATTTTGATATACAGGGTTCATTTTAACACGATGCTGAGTCAACAACAACAATCAAACTGAGGAACGGAAATGCTTTCTCGCTTCTCCACTCCCCCCCCCCTACACACCAGTGCTACCGACTTCGAAAATTAAATTTCCCTATGATCCGTAGGAGCCTTGTATCTTTACTTTTCGAATTTCCCTTGTACTTACTGCCTTTATGTAAGGAACTATTAAGCCTGAGGACAGCATTTGTATCCCTGAGTCAAGTCTTTTACCAAGTCATGACTTCTGCAACTTTCAACTCATTATTATGAAATTTTTTGTATGCACACTGAGTGATATGCCTCATTGACACAAAAATATTTGCTGTCTGGCAACTCTACCTATATTCACACACCCACAAAAAAAAATGCTAACAACTTGCATGTCCACTGTATAAGTTTATATAACCACAAAACACTAACATTAGCCACATGTACTTTTACCACTGGTCTGATTGCACACACAAACTCTTTGTAGACAGTCAACTAAATCATGTCACACAGATACTATAAGCAGCACATTATAAACAATATAATTATGGACCATTCTGATTATTTTCGATAGAGTTTTGGTATCTTTGTGGCTGTTTGATTGTAGTGAGAAGGGTAGTCTGTTCATCATGGAGTCCCAGTAATCCTTAGTTATGCTATTACATCCAATATCTACTTGTGTTATGTCTCCTTATCTTAGGCTTCCAGAACATGGAATATTTACATAATAATTAACATTATTTTCTTTGTTTTTTAGGTTTATGGGTATACTAATAGAATAGAAAGCAGTGTTGGTACCCTCTTGTTTATTGCTTTGAATGAAGATGGTATGTGGTTTGAGAAAGTAAACCTCACACAGCACTGGTCAGATGAGTTGATGCAGGCTTGCTGTGAATAGTTTTGGTCTGCTCCAGTCTTCTTCATATAATAATATTTAAACCAGTAGCCTGTTTTAGTAAAGTTTAACTCAGAAGTGTAAACTAACACCATCAGTGTAACTAGAATTAAGTTTTTAATCTTTTTTACAGTAGATTTTGGAAGTATTTTTTTATAACATATATGTATAAGGATCTGTGATATTCCAGAATTGTGGTAATGTTTTAAATGTAATTGTATATTAGTAATATCAGCTGAAATATTCTTTTGTTGTAAAGCATAGTGGTTTTTATGTGACCACAAACATTGTGCTAAGTATTCAAAGTTGTTACATATTGTTACGACGGTCTACTCGATCGTCGTAGGTACACTGGAAACAAAATAAGTACAAGACACCAATTAAGTCACTAATTACCAGCTTTAATTTCCACAGTTAACAGTTCGTAATTAACAACACAATCTCTACAACAAATCAAATAAAAATTGTTCACACGCAGTAAAATGTCCACTAAAATTAAACACAATTGTATTACAATTACCGTCCGATTATAAAACACAACACTTAACTAATAACCACTTGAACACGCACAGTAATATCGCTACTATAACTCTCGAACTGTTATGTTTGTCATAACACTGAGCCCCCTCCTTAAGCCTGTTCGTCCCGAACTGGCAAATCGTCTGAAGTAGTACTTAGCCAGGCGATCTAGGTGGATGACCTTGAACTTTCGCTATCCTTCCTGTTGAATCCGATAAACAACATCGTTAATTCTTTTTTTCACAGTGTAGGGTCCTTCCCAGTTAGACTGAAGCTTAGGTGAGCGACCACGACGGCGATTTGGATTGAACAACCAGACCTGATCTCCTTCTTGGAAACCCACACTATTGCTGCGAATGTCATACTGAGTTTTCATTTTATCACTGGCAATCTTCAGCCGTCCTCTTACCAAGCGATTCATTTCTCGCACTTGGTTTTCTAATTGCGAGGAATAGTTCTGCGGTTCTTGGGACTGAGTCTCAGGTGATCCGAACATTAGTCCTCAGGAAGACCAATCTCCCGCCCAAACACCAATTTTGCTGGAGTCATGCCGGTTGTGTCGTGTACTGATGATCTATTCGCCATGAAGAATAGTGGTATACGTTGGTCCCAGTCTGTTTGGTTCTCGTCAACAACCTTCGAAAGATGCTGCTCAAGTGTCCTATTGAATCTCTCAACCATCCCGTCCGACTGAGGATGCAGAGGCGTTGTCCTGGTCTTTAGAATTCCGAGTAAACGGCATAATTCTTTAAACACTCCTGATTCGAAATTTCTCCCTTGATCCGTATGGATTTCCATAGGGGCTCCATAACGGCAACAGAAGTTGTGAGGTAACTGCTTTGCCACAGTGGTAACCTCCTGATTTGGAATTGCATAGGCTTCCACCCACTTAGTAAAGTAGTCACCTACAACCATGATGTACTGGTTTCCATCGTCAGTAACTGGGAATGGTCCAGCAATGTCTATGGCAATTCTCTTGAAAGGCAGTCCAATGTTATACTGTCTCATTTTTCCCCTGCTTCTGGTTTGTGGGCCCTTGCTTGCAGCACATATTTCACACGTCCGAACCCATTCCTCTACATCGTGGCGAAGATGAAGCCAATAGAATCGCTTCCGTGTTTTGTCAAGGGTTTTGTTAACGCCAAGATGGCCTCCAGATGTTCCATCATGCATCTCCTTCAAAACAGACTGCACTTTACTTCGTGAACTATCAACTGCATGACCACGTTTCGTCCATGTGCACTTTCCCAAGCCCTTTTCAGCAGTCCGTTTTCTAAGGTGAGAGATTCCCATTGTGCCCAGTAGCCCTTCAGCACTTCGGAACCGTGGCAGATATCTTGCCAATCCGGGCGGTGACCTTCCTCTTTTGCTGTCAAGATCGGTCTGATGTCTTCATCAGTCATCTGTTCTTGTCGACAGTCTTGTGTTGTCCAGCCATCTGCCAGGAAATCTACCATGATGGCTTAAACATGTTCGCTTGAGTTTTGTTCTTCCTTTTTGTGGCAATGTCTGCAGTCTTCTGGGCACGGTCTTCGTGATAAGCCATCTGCATTACCATGCAGGCGTCCCCACCGATGTTCTACCTTGAAGTTGTACTCTTGCAGACGTTCAAGCTACCTTGCCAACTGTCCTTCCGGATTTTTAAATATCAAGAGCCATGCAAGCGCGGCATGGTCAGTACGTAGTGAAAACTCTTTCCCATAGAGGTATTTATGGAAGTGCTCCACAGCTCTGACAATTGCCAACAACTCTCTCCTTGTAACACAATAATTTCTCTCTGGTTTAGAAAGCATCTTGCTGTAATATGCTATTACTCGTTCTTCACCGTTCTGCACTTGAGACAAAACTGCTCCTAGACCAGTATTGCTTGCGTCTGTGTCTACAATGTACTTCTCTTCGGAAGCTGGAAAAGCGAGAATTGGTTGCGAACATAATGCAATCTTCAAAGTCCTAAATGCTTGGTCACACTCTCTTGACCACTGGAAGTTTCGTTTATTTTCCGTTAGCTCATGTAATGGTTTAGCAATAGTAGCGAAGCCATTCACAAAACGTTGGTAATATGAGCATAACCCCAGGAAAAACTGAACTTCGTGTATACTCTTCGGAACTGGTCAGTCTCTTACGGTGTCTACTTTATTAGGATCCATGCTAACACCCGATGCCGAAACGAGATGGCCCAGATAATGTACTTCCTTCTGGAATAGAGAACACTTCTTCGGGCTCAGCTTCAGTTGTGCACCGTGAATTCTGGTTAGAACTTCCTTAAGGTTTTCCAAATGGTCTTTGGAAAAGAAAGGAAACTGTTTTTAGTACAGATCTTAAACAAAAGATCTACAATGATTAACTTATTATAAATTATATTATTTACTACTGTTCCTAAGATAACGGGAGTAAAATTAATTTTGACACAGCCTACTTCAAAGCTGGATTTTACCATTGTATTATGATAATTTTTCAAGAAGAACAGATGTAGAGATAAATTTTTATGCATAAAATATTATAATTATCTATGTAAATCCCTGCATTAATTTATACAAGGTAGGTGAACTTATTGGCTGACATTTTTATTGTTATGTTAATGGTTAATTTGTTAATTTCTCTACAATAAGTATGTTTTCGCTCAGTGTTCCTATAACGTGCACATTAGTTATAGCTGTCATAAGTATGACGTTTTTATATGTATTTCAACTGTTTATGTTGTGTCGTAGACACATGGTAGAAGGTTGTATTTTGACACTGCCAGAATAATTTATTTGTGGTATATTCAGTAGCATGCAAATTTTCTGGACCATATATGTTAAATCGCATTTTAATTGAATTGTTTGTAATGAAATCAAAGTATAAATGTTTTTTAAGTTGCCCCACCCTTTATTTTGTACACATAACATAATACAATTTGTAATAAAAAACATTTACTTGATGATGTGGAATAATCTGGTTCTTAGAACTACATACTATAACAATAAATGTTTTGATACTTAGTATGTCATATATTTTTAATCTAAGCTTCAACTGCAAATTTTAAAACTGTTGTATCATTGCATGTCTTTAAGTGTGTACGTGTTTGTGTCATATATTAAAACCATAAATTCATAAGGAAATTGCCTGGAAATAAAGAAATTTTTAATGTATTATGTGATTTGTTTTTTATGAAGTGAAAGTACAATATTTGTGTTCTTGTGGGGTTTCAATTTGTGTGCTGTACATATTATGTTCTTAATTTGATAAAGTGTTCTATATTTTATAATTACACACATGATTTTATATACAGATATATAATTAATAAGTTTTGTTTAGTTTTAAACTGTGTAAAATATAACTAATGAGTATCAAGAAACCAGTATTGTTGTTTTCTTTTAGTGTATATAGGCCTGTATATTTTTTTGAAATCTATTATGTAGTTTAACGTAGTTATTATACAGAAACCTAATGTTGAGCTCTGTGGCTGTCTTATGAATATTTGTTACATACAAAAAAAAATCTGTGTATGTGAAAATATTTATATTAAAAAATATCATATTTATTAAAATTAGAGTGAGTCGTTTTTATATATGTATCTTCATGAAATTAGAGTCAATAAAATGCTTAAGTTTTTTATGAAATGTTTACAGTCATTAATATTGTTACGACGGTCTACTTGATCGTCGTAGGTACAGTGGAAAACAAAATACGAGACACCAATTAAATCACTAATTACCAGCTTTAATTTTCACAGTTATAAACAGTTCGTAATTAACTCGTACAATATTTCCAGTTAGATTTGTCCACACGCAATAACAATGTCTATTAATATTACACAATGTCTATTAATGTAACACAATTATTAACACAATACTACTTCACTTCGACACATTCAGTCCGCACTAGCGAAAATCACTCACGTCACTGAACTGACAATCCGCCTGCTATGGCTTTATATAGGCCCCGGAGAGGTGCAGTACAGCTTTGCCTCCTTAACTGCACGCCGGCGGCGGCTTAATGCTTATCTCAGGTGTTTCTGGAACTCACTATAATCATGTACTTGAATGACGCAACAGCTGCCACACTGGACAGGGGGAGTGGAGAATGTTCTGGGTTGTTCGGTAGGCTTCTCGTAACACTCCCCTCCTTAAGCCTGTTCGTCCCGAACTGGCAAACCATCTCTGAAGTAGTACTTGGCCAGGTGATCTAGGTGGATGTCCTTAATAATTCTCCCGTCCTTCGAATTCGGTCTCGTGTGATCCGAACATCAAGCTCCCAGGAATACGAGTCTTCCACTCAACCGCTAGTTTTGATGGAATCACTCCCATTGCATCATGTATTGATGACCTAAACACCACTGGCTGATCCAAGTCTGTTTGTTTCTCGTCAACAACCTCTTGCGTAATTTCATCTTCAGCAACATTTCCCCCGGGCACTTCTATTAACTCAGGAACATGTGAATAAACAAACTTATTCACAATAATAATATTACAATATAAATGTATTTATATTTGTTTTTAACAATACTACCTTTGTCAATAAACTTTAAATACATAAATAAGGTTATCTTACCCATAATAATAATTTATCAAGTCCCAGTGAGGGCGACAATTGTGAATAAACAAACTTCTAATCACTGTGAGGGCGGCAATTGTGAATACACTCACTCTTATCAATAATATTAGCACATATATTTAGTAAGGTATAGATAACAAATACCATAATTTGGTATTAATGATACTCACCAATTTCATTATTTGCCGGGCTCGTTTTCTTCCTCTATAACCTGTTTTCTACCTAAGGGGTACCAGGGTTCGGGTACAGGAAGCTTTTGAAACACAGTTGACGACACAAATGATAACCAGATATTCTTGAAATTAACCATCAAATTTAATTCAATCTAAGGTAGTACACATACAACCATGCGGTCAAAATAGTGACGTCATATGATATGACACAAAACAAAATGGTGGCTAACCTTCCTATCTCTTTTGATTCTCTCTATTTCTTTATCTGTTGAATTAATATCAATGTACACTTTATAGCTGCAGCTTTAAATCATTTATTAATAGTTAATTAGTTACTGCACAAACCAATGCCTTCGGTTTATGTGTTATGGCCATACATTCACGCATTCATTCTCACACATTCAACTTCAGACCCGTACATTCTTTTTTATTATCGATTTGATATTAATGAGCTCATTAACTATAAAAATGACAAAAGGAACTTCTCTGCTTGTTAGGTGGTGGTGTCCATCCGTTGTTGGTGTGAGACTCCCATGGTGATGGTCGGTGTTCGCCTTTAATTCCGCTGAGTTTAATTAGATAGATGTGTGCACTGAATTTACATTCTTTATATATTTATACTGTAAACAAGATGAGCCTTTATTGCTCCACTACTGTTGGTAACATTTTTGTTAGTTGAATTAAAGTATTGTTAAAAAGTTATACACACAACGATACATCGCTGTGGCTCCTCTGAAGAATGGCGTTGAAATGAGAGCGAGGCAAGTGTAATTTCTTGCTTGTGTGTGTGTGTAGTTCTTACGTCATCCCACTTTGTCTTGCTGGACAACGCCTCGTTGCACACATTGTACTCAGTGCGTCATTGTTCTTAGCGATGACGGACTAGTGTTATAGCCCAATCATAATGCATATTGTGGTACTTCGTCATAAACACCGCCATGGTAGATTTTGCTGTTTTCACGTCCACCGGAGACCTTGGTGTTTTACTCTGGCCGAATTTACGTTGTTCCGTTTTCCAGAGGGACAATGTACCTAACCATTCTGTATGTTTAAAAAATACATAATAAAACAATGAAAATACCCATAATTCCCATAATTCTGGTACTGGGTCAGTCTGTACTGTTACAAACAAACAAGGGGTTTTCCTTGACATCCATAATTGGCTTCTCAATCACTTCTTTCGCCATTACACTTATTTGTACTTCCTCTGATAGTTCTTCCATTTCCACCTGCAATAGGAAAGGTTGCCCTTCATCAGACTTGTTAACTTCTTCTTCGGCGAATGACACTTGCTTAATAAAATGGCTGGCAGACCCTGACATTTTAGCCATGCAAAGCTTTATCTTCTCTTGGCCAACCTTCAGGACATTCTCTCTTAAGTCCACAACGAATCCGTAAGCATTCATAATGTCTGTGCCAAGAATCACTTAATCAACAATGTCTGCAACAAGCATTTGGTGGCTAAACTCGAGAAGACCCAGGCGTACACGTACGTCTATCTTTCCTAACACATTGACGGGGCTTCTAGTCACAGTCTGTATTGTACAAGAGCTAATTTGAGGCCGTCAGTAGCTGATTAAGTCAGGGCGCATAATAGACACTGTAGCGCCCGTGTCAACTGTAAATGTTTGTTTACGTTCCGCAAATCCAGTAACAAAGTAACAATCAGGTTTCCACTTGTCTTATGTAGTGTGAAAACTGTGTGCTGTTCTGGGCCTTTACTTCTCCAATTGGTGCAATCACTCCCTTCTCTTGGTATTTTCTTCTCTCAACAGTCTACCTGTAGATGACCATGTTTCCCACAGCTGTAACACTTCGGTCTTCTGTCTTTATTCTTTTGTTCGAAAGATCGTTGTGGCGCTACTGACTTCTTAAACTGTTGTTCTTGAATCGTCTGTTTATTCCGTCCATTATGCTGATACTGTGATACTGGATCCATTTGACTACAACGTGATGACATACTTTGATTAATGTAGGTCGCTGACTTGGCAGCTTCAAAATGGAGAGCATGAACAAAAGCGTCTGATTTATTATCATGCCGTGCCATTCTTAACACTTGTTGTAATTGACTATCTCTGATACCGTCAATAAACATAATGAGAGAAATCCACTTCTTGAAGTCCTCCGATTTTTCGGGATAAGCCAATCTCGTCAGTCGGTCGACATTTGCTTAAAACTCCTGGAGGGTTTCCCCGGAACGTTGTCGCCTCGCTTTAAGTTGTTCATGGTACACTTCGCACAAATGTTTGTCACCATACCAATTCCAGAGCTTTTGTTAATTCGGCATAGATGTTCTGATTTTCAGTTGGCACTTTCTGTATTAGTTCTGCGGCAGGCCCTTTCAAAGCAATAATTAGTGAAAGTTCTTTCTTTTCTTCCATCCATTTATTTAAGTGAGCGGCAGCTTCAAATTGGCGAATGTAAGTTGCCCAATGAGTGCTTCCATCAAATGTTGGGGCCTTTGCGTAAACTGGCTCTACTAGAGTTAGATTTCTCTGATATTTTGAATCTTCTTCAGCATTTATTAATGGTCTTTCATTATCAACTATTTATTTTACTAAATGTTTGACTTCCTTTTTAATTTGTTTTATTAAATTTGTAATAGAATCTTCTAAACTTGAAATATTTGTTTTCACAGATTTTTCTATTTCAGATATTCTGTCAACTTGTTTGTTCAGCTCACCTCGTAACAGGACAAATTTTGCAGTGGTATCCTCTTGTACGAACGTCTTAACATCGTCTGCTTGACGGCTAAATTCTTTTTTCCGTCCCTCTGGTGTTTCATTTTCACGCTTACATTTTTCGTCTTGTCGTTTTTCTGCCTCTTCTCTTTCCTGTCTTTGCTGTAGCATTGCTCGGAATGCTTCTATCATCTGACTGGTATCCATTTCTGTACCGATTAGTTACGAATTACCTCCTCTTGTACAAAGTGTCCACTGTTATCCGTTCTATCCCAGTTCTGACACCACTGTTACGACGGTCTACTTGATCGTCGTAGGTACAGTGGAAAACAAAATACAAGACACCAATTAAATCACTAATTACCAGCTTTAATTTTCACAGTTAAACAGTTCGTAATTAATTCGTACAATATTTCCAGTTAGATTTGTCCACATGTAATAACAATGTCTATTAATATTACACAATGTCTATTAATGTCACACAATTATTAACAGATCCATGTTTTTTGGTATCCAGGCCACTTATAGTATATAATTAGTAAAATAATTTTACCTTTTTCTTGTCCATCTGGTGGCCTTTTCTCTATATTTAATTCTACGCATTTCGGGACATATGCCCCATCATCAGGAATATCCCTTGGTGAAGTTCGTCGATCATTAAATTATTAAAAACACTTTATATACAATTTATACACATAACAATAAATATAATATAAACATAAAAAATATACGTAATCCCCAAACTTGAGACACACGCGATATCAGTGGTGCGCACCACGACATGGTATAGTCGACTGCAGCGTTCATGTTGTTATATGTCGTGCACTATGGACCTTGTTCTGTATTCTTATCGCTGTGTCGTATAATAGATTTGACTGGAAATTCAATTGATCGTTAAGGATGACTTCTTCTGTTTTTTTATTTTTGTAAGCCTTATAATTTCGTATTCTTCGATAGCATTCATATAATTTCCTTTTCTGCATATATGGAGGGGTTGAAAGTTCATTGTGAAATCAGTATAACTATGGTTTTTGTCCAACAGATGGCGCGCGTAATTTGACACTTTTACTAAATTCTTTTTTAGGTAAATGTTCTCTGAATCGTTTTTTAAAAGGTCTACCAGTTTGGCCGATGTAAAAGCTATCACAGTCATTGCATATTATCTTATAAACACCCGTCTTGTCCTCAACCGATTTTGAATGTTTAGGTAAGAGTATCTTATTAATGTTATTATTGGTTCGGTAAGCCATTTTCACATCTATCCCACTGAATACTTTGTTTAAAATTTTGGGTAGGGTGTTACCATATTTTGAAGCTATATACCTAACTTTATTTCTATTATTTTCTTGTAATTCTATGTTGTTTTTCTTTTTTCTGTGTTTCTTGACTAAATTATCCACAATTGAGCCTTTATAACCATTGGCTTTAGCTATGTATTTGATCGTGTTCAGTTCTTCGTGAAAATCTTTGTCTTCTAATGGTATGGAAAGTAACCTATGTATTAAACTATGATAAGCTGCCATTTTATGAGAAAAGGGGTGATGTGATTCAGCATTTATCGTGAGATCCGTGGTTGTCGGTTTTCGGTATATTTGATATTGAAATTTTTCATCTAGTCTTGTAATTGTCTGGTCGAGGAAGTTAAGTTTATTATTTATCTCCGTCTCAAGTGTGAACTGTACGTTTTTATTGACACTCTTTAGAAGACAAAGATTTTCATGAAGAACTGAACACGATCAAATACATAGCTAAAGCCAATGGTTATAAAGGCTCAATTGTGGATAATTTAGTCAAGAAACACAGAAAAAAGAAAAACAACATAGAATTACAAGAAAATAATAGAAATAAAGTTAGGTATATAGCTTCAAAATATGGTAACACCCTACCCAAAATTTTAAACAAAGTATTCAGTGGGATAGATGTGAAAATGGCTTACCGAACTAATAATAACATTAATAAGATACTCTTACCTAAACATTCAAAATCGGTTGAGGACAAGACGGGTGTTTATAAGATAATATGCAATGACTGTGATAGCTTTTACATCGGCCAAACTGGTAGACCTTTTAAAAAACGATTCAGAGAACATTTACCTAAAAAAGAATTCAGTAAAAGAGTGTCAAATTACGCGCGCCATCTGATGGACAAAAACCATAGTTATACTGATTTCACAACGAACTTTCAACCCCTCCATATATGCAGAAAAGGAAATTATATGAATGCTATCGAATACGAAATATATAATGCTTACAAAAATAAAAAAACAGAAGTCATCCTTAACGATCAATTGAATTTCCAGTCAAATCTATTATACGACACAGCGATAAGAATACAGAACAAGGTCCATAGTGCATGACATATAACAACATGAACACTGCAGTCGACTATACCATGTCGTGGTGCGCACAACTGATATCGCGTGTGTCTCAAGTTTGGGGATTACGTATATTTTTTATGTTTATATTATATTTATTGTTATGTGTATAAATTGTATATAAAGTGTTTTTAATATTTTAATGATCGACGAACTTCACCAAGGGATATTCCTGATGATGGCGCATATGTCCCGAAACGCGTAGAATTAAATATAGAGAAAAGGCCACCAGATGGACAAGAAAAAGGTAAAATTATTTTACTAATTATATAATTATTAACACAATACTACTTCACTTCGACACACTCAATCCGCACTAGCGAAAATCGCTCACGTCACTGAACTGACAATCCGCTTGCTATGGCTTTATATAGGCCCTGGAGAGGTGCAGTCAGCTTTGCCTCCTTAACTGCATGCCGGCGGCGGCTTAATGCTTATCTCAGTTATTTCTGGAACTCACTAGAATCACATACTTGAATGACGCAACAGCTGCCACACTGGACGGTGTTACTTTACTTTCTCTGTTACAAATTAATTATTTTTATAATTTAATTATTTTGAGATTTATCGGGCGCCTTGTTGCATACGCCATACACAACAAAATATGAAATTGACCTTGGGGTCCAGAATTCGTGTTAACGAACCAGTAATTTCAAAAATGTATTACCTGAAATAAATCACTCGTGTTTCTATTTGTTACCAATGACATTACCTTTTATTTATTATAAAAACCCTACTTACATATTGAAAAGACACATGTGCCAGCATGCACGTGTTCACTACGTCTCAGGGCATAGTAGTCCCATTTATCTAGTAAACATATATTCTCCCTTAAATATTTGGGTAGACCCTCCAAAATAAACATGTGTTATAACTACTATATAAGAAACATGATAAAAATATATTTATATATATTGGCACAACCCAGCACTTATTAATATTGAATAGTATCCACTCTCTCACTCTCTCCCATTCATACTCTGGTACATTTTCTTTAAAAATGAGCTCATGTTATTAAATTTGGATAATTTTGAATATTTGATTTTTTTATATTGAATATTTGATTGGTTTTACAGCCAATTGTACTTAGCTGTCACTCCCTGTACTTTTGAGTTACGGACATCGAAAACGTCTCATCTTTGATCACACACTCTCGTTTTCGTAGCGTCCCATCGCAGATCACACGCTCTCGTTTTCGTAGTGTCCCATCGTAGATCACACGCTCTCATTTTCGTAGTGTCCCATCGTGGATTACACGCTTCCGATGTTTTAACTCAAAAATGTTAATATATAACTGTTATTAATAAACTTTTGGTGGTGTAAAATTTAAATAATCACACTTCGTGAATTTGCCGGCCCTGTGAATTGGCCTGCCGGCGCACTTCACTGTTGAGACGAAAGTGGCCACGTTTCACCAGTGAGCATTGTAGAGGTGGGGCAAAAACTACGTCACCAGTCTTTTGTTTGTACGGCCAAGCCTAGTTAAATACAATTGTATAATAATGCGCCTTGCATTCCTTCAGCTGACGTAATCTTGGGCTAGGCTTGTTTACCCGTTATTATGACGAACTGTTTTTTGCTACTTTTGTCATTTTCCACTGACCTCGACACAAATCCTGTTAACTCAATATTGCGTTATTGAAAATTCTCAATAACTTTACCAATCTTTTATATGGGATATAAAATGAAATACAATAATTATGCTTTGGAACAATGATTTCCCAAAATTATTATGGTACCAGAATTGTACCGTCACAAAACCCCCTCAATGAAAGATTTTATGCCGAAGCATAAAAACTCTCATTGACACATTCGTACTTCCTAAAGGGATCAGCTAGGATATGTCGCCACCCCTTACTATTTATGTGAAAAAAATACAACAACTCACCCATGGTCCGATGATGGTGACAGTACCTGCATGACCTTACTGGACTTCTCCTACGAGATCCCGACACCATAAGCCCAATCAGGCGCATAACGCTCCTGCTCTGACGCGCTGGCCAGCTCAGGACCGCCGTCACAACATCACCAAACACTGAAACAATATCAAAATAGTGGCTTGGTATAATACTATATCCCTAACTGATTTGTTTCCCCTTAGCTATGTGCTGGTTTGTGTTAAGAAGCACTGGGTTTGCTTCAACTCAACAAGAATTATATAGAAGTGCCATTCTCTTCAAATTCCTATGCTAATACATAATAAACATAATACAAACTAATATACTCATTACTAACATTACGATTAATACATTAAAATAACCAATTCACATTTAAGCTTGATTAAAATTTACGCACCCTACATTTTTAAATTTGCGTATAAAATTGTAAACATTACTTTTTAATTTCAATTAATTCTAAACTTTCATTAATTAGCCATCAATTATTTATCGGTTACTACCATTTACTTCTTCCACAATTTCAAATTTATTATTATATATTCATATTACATTATTATTATTTCATTTCTTATTACCTTTTACTATGAACTTTCTACTTTATTGATTAGTCTGGGTGACTCCTGTATTCACTATGATTTGACTTATTATATAGGCACTAACATTTATAATCTTACTCACCTTTCTTCTACTAACAACCAAATTTACACATTATGACACCCATTTCTCAATTATAATCCACTTCACTAACTCCATTTAATAACATGGCACCGCTCGTCTTTGTACTCAGATGGGTGTTCCCTACCTGGCCATATACATTCATAATTTTTTGCCCTTCCAAAATATCGGCAAACACTCCCTTAAACTATGCTATTACCTGCCACAACGCTATACGTTGGTCACTCCTTACCACCTCACCCCCACTACAAAATATCATCATCAACAAATATATGTTTACCCTTTACTTTACTCACCTCTACAAATAATCACTACTACTGTGTCCCTAAAATATCTAATACTCTCTTTGTGTAGTATTTTCTTCAAAATTCTTAGCTATCTAACTCCCATTAACTTTAATTGACTAACTCACATGCCTTTATTTTAATAATTCTCACCCAATCTCTATCCCCTTTTAAACACTTTACATTTCTGTGATCATTGATAATTGCATTAGAAAATTCATCTCTCACCTACTGATAACAATACATCTCAATATTCAAATATATATATATATATATATATATATATATATATTACTATAATACTTATAACTATTTTACCTCAAGATGTATTTTTTCTTTAGGGACATGTTTCGGGAGATCCTGTTCTCCCATCTTCAACCTTCTCCATCTTGCTTCTGGTGCAGTATTTGTGTGTTGGATGCACCAGAAGCAAGATGGCGAAGGTTGAAGATGGGAGAACAGGATCTCCCGAAACATGTCCCTAAAGAAAAAATACATCTTGAGGTAAAATAGTTATAAGTATTATAGTATTATATACATCAAGAAATGGACTGTAGCAGAAAGTGAATGAAATATATATATATATATATATATATATATATGCTTACTCATTTATTATTCATTAGAAACTTTCTTCATTACAAATTAATAATTTAACTTCATTACACAAACTTTCTTTTATACTACATTAATGGAGTAATTAGTCTTCAATTATTTAATTCAAAATCATTATTTAAAATTCATCATTACTTTCACTTGTTTAGTCAAAACAAAAACATGTTAATTGTTATTACTAACTCCATTAACTATAATTTACTGTTACATACATGGTGTACATAAAATTTACCTGTAATACACAACATCAAAATACACAAATACATTGACATTAATACAATCAAAAATATACAATCCAAACTCATTATTTTATCATTGACCAAAATTAGTTCATAAGCAGTCCATTTCAAAACCACTGTTCACATATATTGAATGTTCATTACACAATAAAACAATCTATCCTCCATCATTGAATAAGTCGAATCTTAGGTCTATACAACTTATTTTTTATTAAAGAAATGATATTCTTATTATCAGTATAATATTTGTTTACATTTTTATATTTTTCCACTATCTCGTTCGTATTAATAGGTGTATTCCATATTAATTTATCATATACCATGTCACGATCGGGTATGGTTCTGTCTACCTCAGTATTATCTGTCATAATCATGTTAGTCATATAATCATCATAATTATCTACTACGACACCCATTACTTCCCTAGGTAAGTAATTGTTATCATTATTATCATCATCTACTATTATTTCTATCTCAATTTCACTATAAGGTAAGTATTCACTATAATTATCCACCATATCTACTCCTAACCTTTCTACAAATTCTCTATACTTTCTATTTATCTTAAAAATCTCTATTACTCTCTTTCTCTCTCTCTCATTATATTTCTCACCATAACACCAAGCTACACTCTCTCTCTCCAAATATGCAGGGGTCACTAACTCATAATTACTGCACCACCTATGAGGTACACAAAAACACCAGGGAACTCTATTTGTAGACATATCGTCTCCCAAATATAAATCTAAGGAACTCACGTCCTTGCTAAAAATACGTGAAGACTTTACTTCACCCTGTGAAGTTAATTACATCTATTAAAATACATAAATACATAAATTTTATTCCACCTACCTGCAAAGTTATCTGGGTCCAGGATTCTCGCACGAATGTAAGATGCTAACGTGATTTATAGGTTAACTGAATAATTGACATAACTCATTTTGTTTTGAAGAGAATTGATGACCTTTTAATTTTTTTAATATTAACAAACTTTAACCGATTGTACTCACACTTTAGTAAATGAAATAGCAGCCTAATAACTTCTTATTTTTGTTGTTTGTTCCATGAATACAATTTTTACTTTACCTTATTCTATAAGCTTACCTTAAATTAAGATATCGACAGCCCAGCCTGCCAAACATTCTCTCTCTCACTCTTATTTAAAACCCTCCCCTGATATATTAATTCACAAAAACCCTTCACATTGTGAAATACCCCACTGCCGGCAACGTGGTTAACTCGAGCTTGCTGTTTCGCATTTCGCAAGTAATTGTGTGTCCGAAAATCGACGTAGATGTTTTTCAACAAAATACTCTCACCACTTGTCACATTAATTTAACTGATAGTTCAACTTTTACTTGAAAATAATGAAATTTTAAAATGAGCCCCGTGGGGCGGTACCTGGCCAGGCACTGTCTGTAATCGGACTGCTAAGAGCGGCTTAGCGTTCACTGCTAACTAGATTGCGTCTTTCTAGGTGGAAACCAATGCCTTGTAGTTATTCGCCGCGTGTTGTGTTCCATTTAACCCATGCAGTTGATTGTGTGTTGGTCACGGAAGATATTTGTTCTGCACTGGCTGACGACACAAAAGAGGTTGGACTTAGGATTCACATCCGGCAACCTGGAACATGTGCTTGTACAATTTTCGTCTTAGCCATTTTTGAGTTTCAGAAGCCGGCGTCAGTCCGCGCACCTGCTCGTGTGATGCATACGGGCGCACTGCCACACACTCGCAAAGTTCTTAGAAAATGATGCTTAGTACATTCCTTCATACAGATTGCACAACAGCGAAGGCGTATTGTTCCTTTGTTAGAACACTGTTTCAATTCAACACGTGGCCTGGTCCCAAATGGAAATTAAGTTTATGAATATTGTTTAACAAGTCCCCAAAAATTTAATAAAATAAAATATCCCTCAAAATCGGCACATTACAATACCCCCCCCCAATGAGAGATCTTCTGCCGAAACAGAAGAAATCTCATTGCTAAAACCCCTAAGAGGACCGGTGAGGATATGGTGCCAACAACCCCCTTTAGCTCTTACACATCATGGGTAAACAACCCCCCTGGCTCGGCGACTATGGACGCATCTGAACGAGATCACTGGATTTCTCTTTACGGGATCCCAACACCGAAAAATCGAACAGATACGCACCTCACCTTCTACCATGCAACCCCAAAACATCCAAATCCCTGGCTTATATCATGCCAGATCCTCAACCGATATGTTCCCCCTTACATGCACACTGGGCTGCCTTTAGCAGTTACTGGGCTTGCACACACACTTACAGCTACATACTATCAAAATTGAAATATTCTTCAAAAATTTATTTAAGTTAAAAATCACCAGCTATTTTCTTTTAAATCAAAACAAAAATTTTTTCTCTAAATAATTCTCTTCATTATTTTTTATCATTAGAAAATAAACAAGTTGCACATTTCTTAAAATATGAACATCCTTATCCTAACATGTGATTATACCTATATTCTAAACAATACCATTTAATAAAAAAAACACGATTAGTACACAAACAATAACATCATCAAAGTTCAAAAACATCAATTAGATGGCAGGCACAAAATCAAGAAATTTTTTTTTCCAAGAAAAATTTTAAATTCAAAAAATTTAAATTTTTTAAAATATATTTTTTCAATATTGAAATTATTTAAAATTATTCAAATTAATTAAAAGCAAAATTGGCTTTACTTCCTTGCTAAACGTGTCTAGTATAGAACATCACCCATCAGCTGATCAAAACTGGGTCAAGTCAAGAACCTTGACCTACATAAATTATACACAAGTTACATCTGAAAATACATGGCACATCTTTAAAAGTCTATCTTTCAACACAAAAACATAATAAAATAAAACATTTAAAATTACCAAATTGTAAGATAATATTTTAAAAGATGGAAAGTAAGACGGCTTTCTTACTTGATAATTTAATAGCCTCTGGTGAGCTCGAAAGCAGCAGCATGCAGAATTGCTAATAAGACATAAATAATATAAAAATGACTTACTGTATCTCACGACTGGGTTGATCCTGACACTCAAGGCAGGATAGACTGGTTGGGAAAAGGATGGGTGAAATGCACGGATTTCTGCCTGCCGAGAAGTCCCGACTCGTGGACGTTGACACTGAGATGGCTGGCGTACGACAAAAGCTAAAAGTTCATGTGCATGTATGAGCTCTACAAAAGCCATAGTGCCAACTTCGGAAAATGAAAAGAATGACCGGTTCGATCCGAAATATCGAACAACGGCCCCCGTTGACCGCAATGGGTCAACCACCAACTACACCAAAAGACATGGCCAAAAATGCAGTACAAAAATTTGGCTTTTGGTGAACAGGAACATTCTCTGAAAATTACCCTCCAACCTAGGAGGGGGTCACACGCAAACACAAGAGAATACAAACATACAGAAAACATGCAATGAATCAGAAAACCATGCCGAATAACTCCGTCGCGAGTGCATCGACCAGGCGAGCAATCCGAAAGGTTCGGGTAGAGCAGACAAAACCCAATAACATCCAATAAACAATGGCCCAGCCAAACACAATGTAAAACTCAGCAAATCAACTTAGTTAGTTCCCTAGTTTTTACATTTTTTTCCTTTTTATTTTTTTTTTTTGCTGTTCCCTTTATTCCCCCCCCTTTTTTCCTTTTTTTTTTTTTTTACTTATTTTTGTTGTTGTTGATTTGTTGAGCATCCATAACTCCCAATGAACTGGCACAACGCCATGCCAGAAACATTCCACAATGTAAAATTCACTGCGGACAACAGCTGGAAGGAATCACCTGGGAAATCCCAGCAAAGTGTCCAGTAAGTCCACAACAATCATTGAAACTAATTCTGCTCACCCGAAAAAACAAGATAAACCCAATCAAGAAGATATAGGCAACCTGTATAATTTAGGTCACCCCCACCTCTAAGGGCCACGACGACAAGTGCTCAAACAATTCCACCCGGGGCTCCTGAATGAGAAACGAAGAGACCTTGGTCTCCAAGGCAACATCTTGCACGTCGTGATTCGGGCGATAATTAATAGGGGGCCATTGCAGAGCATCAAACTTTAACCAATCTGGCCCTGACCACAATGTCGACGACCGAAGGCTGGGTAGTGACGTGCCTCTAGAGGCTAAATCAGCGGGGTTAGAAACACCATGAACATGACGCCAAGATTTAGTATCGGTCCACTCGGTAATGGCAGCCACCCGATTAGCAATAAACGTCTTCAATTTAAAAGTAGGCATATTCAGCCAATCCAAGACAATCGTCGAGTCCGTCCATAAGAAAACTTGACTCAGTTGAATACATGACGAGAATAAGCCAACATAATGACGAACAAGTTTGGCCAAAAGATAAGCTCCCAACAACTCCAAACGTGGGATTGATAAAGTTTTAAGAGGTGCCACTTTAGTTTTAGACGACACCAACGAAATCACCGGAGGACCAGAGTCAGTATAAATGGACAGATAGAGGACGGCCGCGTAACCCAACTGGGAAGCATCACAGAAACCATGCAATATTACCCTGTCAATATGCCCACCTTTAGGGAAGAATGGCCGGGAAATAGTAATTACCGGAAGATGATTCAAAGAGGACAGGAATTGACTCCAATAATCGTTTAAGTCATCACTTAGAAGAGCATCCCAGTCCGAGCCCTCAGCCCAGAGTTTTTGGAAAAAAGCCTTGGCCCTGAAAATCACTGGCGAAAGCCAACCACATGGGTCAAATAATTGTGCCATCTGAGATAACACGACACGTTTGGTAAATTGAACCTGAGCATTGCTGCAACAGGCCAAAGGAGGAAAGGAGAAGCAATCGGTAGAATGGTCCCAACTTAAACCCAGAAGATCCTTATCCTTAGCAACGACGGAATCACTTGGAGCGGCTGATTCAGGTAGGCAGTCGGGTTGATTAGTGCACCATTTTTTCAAATTGAACCCTCCTGAAGACAACAACAGAATTAATTCCCGTTGTAATTTGCAAAGCTCTGATTTTGAATCAGCGCCAGCAGCAATATCATCCACAAAAATATTACGGCTAAGTACCGCCGCTCCCGCAGGGAAATTAACTGCCTCATCCTGAGCCATCCGCTGCAAGGTTCGCAACGCCTGAAAAGGGGCGCAAGCCAGCCCGTAAGTAACGGTACGCAAAGCGAAAACCCTTAGTGGGGCGGTAACCTCCTCACGCCATAAAATACACAGGTACGCCGAGTCATCAGGATGCATAGGAATTTGGCGATACATCTGTTCGATGTCGCACGTGAAAATATGGCTAAACCGCCGAAACAAAGTCAAAACGTCGGACAGTAAGGTCTGCAGCTTAGGGCCGACACATAACACGTCATTTAAGGAAATCCCAGAGGACGTCTTCATGCTGGCGTCAAACACCACCCTTATTTTTGAAGTATCACCTCTAACTTTAAAGATACCATGATGAGGGATGAAATATTTTGGAAAATTGGGGTCAGACACCAATGACATATGCCCCTGAGCGACATAATCCGTTATAAATTGTACATACTGGCTCTTAAACTGACTGTTCGCCGCAAATTTCCTTTCTAACGCAAAAAACCGAGACATGGCTCCCTTAAGGGAATTTCCCAAAATGTGAAGAGTTTTTGAAGAACGGCAAGCGCACCTGGTAACGACCCGACGGCAACCGACTTGTTGACTCCATGTAAAACCTTTCAGCAAAGTGATCCTCTTCAGATAATTGGTGGGGTACAGCTGGAGGCTCTTCGACCTCCCAAAAACGATGAACTTGCTCAAGTAGGTTTGGTATATCCGTTGATAACGTTGTGACGGAAGGATAAAAGTGGTGGAAATGACAGTGAAGCTGATGTGCAGATACCAGATTCAAAGGAAGGCCAGTGAGACCGCTAGCACAAGTCAATGCACAATTAAGTGCAATTGGGGCTCTACCCATAATCACAAACCCAAAACGTGTCCTAACTGCAACAGGCAAACCTGCACCCAAAGGAATAGTCTCTCCCATAAGAATAGCTGCTACAATATCGGCTCCAAACAACGCATCAATTGGGGCTGCTACATCGAAGGTAGGGTCAGCTAACAAAAGATCTTTTGTAGCCTGCTTAACTTCAGGCAACACCTGGAACCTAGTTGAGTCCGACGAGATCTTAGAAAGAATTATAAAGGCATGGTTAGATGCCACAACCTCGCGTTTTAAAGTTTCCAAGGACAGATGGCACACCTTTTTTGCTTTGGTGGCAATATCACCTACCCCATTGACACTTACTGAAGCGTCAAAACAAGCACACTTTAAGCGAGATGCACATGCTTCAGTTATGAAAGAAGCATGGGACGCGCTATCCAGGATGGCCCTAACTACAATATAACCACCACTGGGAGATGACAAGACTGCTAGACAGGTGGCTAACAGAACCCCTGCAGGATGGGGCAGAGACACGGTCAGAGTAGTGCTGGGCAGATCAACTTGGTCAGCAAGCGATGACCCCGAAGCCTTGAGTTCAGCTGTGTCAGAAATCTGTGAACGAGACAGAGACGGACGGGCACTTTTGAAATGAAGTAAAGTGTGGTGGTACTTAGAGCCACACGTTTTGCACCAGCCCGAATGTTTATGTTGGAGGCACGAAAGACAACATTTTTTATTTTTAAGACTCTGAAATCGAGCCCTAGGGTCCTTACTCAGCCACGCCGGACACTTGAGAAGCAAATGGGTCCGGGAATCGCAATGAAGGCAACGTGAACCAGATGCATCCCGTTGCGTAACCTCCGCAGATAATGTAGACACAGCAAGAGGAGTAGCCTTAGAAAAAGAAACCTTCTGGGTTTTCTGGTGGCTAGTGCTAGGAAGAGCAGGTAAAGCCGATTCCAAAGATGCCTGTTCTTTCTGTTCCGCCATAGAGGTTAAAAGTGTCATAATTTCTGTTAGGGCAGGGAGATTCTCTTTGTCCGTAACAGATGCCTCAAAGCGTTCACGCAATGATAGATCCAGCCTAGACAATACAAAAGACGCATATATTGCTTGATATATATCAGCAATGTTTAGAGCTGACAACGCTGAAAAGTTAGCATTGAAGCTGTCCACCAATTTTCTAATAGACGCAGCTGATCGCATAGAAGTGGCTGGTAACTGAAGCAGATTGGTACAATAAACCCGAGCGGCCAAACGAGGATTGTGATAACGACTTTTAAGAGTTGACAGTGCAAGTGAATAACTATCATCAACTATGGGAAGCGCGGCAACCTTCTCATAAGCCTCACCCTTAAGATGAGTCAGTAAATATAACAACTTTTGTTTTGGGGTGAGGGCAGGACTTTCGTCCACCAATGTGGTGAACTTTGACCAAAACTCGGACCAACATTTGGCCTGGCCATCAAAACAAGGTAACGAAAGCTTCGGCAACTCATGAACAAGCACACCTGGGTGCCCGCCACTTGCCAATGAAAATCGACCGGAACCAACTGGTATCTCTGGTTTTGTTAGTTTGGACGCTAAAATGCTACCCCGGACATAAATATCCTTAATCTGAGCTACCACCGAAAAAATGTGGTCCTCGTCCAATCCCTGGGGCAATGACTCGGCCGATAGGTAAGGATCGACCTTACCTAGAAGGTCCTGATATTCTTCGGACAACCTGGAGGCCAAAATACCGGCTTCATGTTGATCCACGGCTCTCAATTGCGGCAACCCTTCCAACTTATTTATTAAATGCTGCAACGCAAGTATTCCCACCGAAGTGGTCCGGTCAAAAGCTAACAACGACAATTTAGCAGGCATATTGAATTAAAAAATATCGCGCAACCGACAACCACCCTTAATAAGAGAATTAGGAACTGAACAATAATCACGACCCGACTTAGCCTAACAGTGCTCGAGATAACTAGGCGTCTGACACAACTACTTTGCATACACAATACCGAGCAAGATAAATACAAAAGTAAATTAGTGCAAGGCAAAATACAACTTACACAATCCAACAGGCAAATAATACCAAACACAATAAATTAAACACGCAACAAATTGATTTACACAGCGCAAAAGCACGACAACAAAAACACAAGTTACACAAGATTAAAGCACATACGGTGCAAAATAATGGTACACAAAAGTGCACCCAAAAACAAACATGTATAATACCAAATAGAATAAATACACACAAAACACAGCAAAGTACAATGTACAACAATTCACCAGTTACCGAACCAAACACAAATAACTGGGACACCTTAAATGCCAAAATTGATGGTCAACGCGTCGTGTATGGACAGGATATCGCATATGCAAAATATAAACCGCACCTAAAGGTAATAGTCAGCCAAAAAAATTAAATTAAATACAAAGGCAGGCTAATCCGACCCTGGATAACCTAAAACCAACCCGTTCCCTTTACGCCTGACAGTTGCAAACACGTAGCACAATTTCACGTGGAACGCAGACCTTAACAGGACGGAAACAAACCTCACCAGACTTGACCCAGTAATTAACCGACTACCCAAAAAACAAGGTGCAAAATTTTTACTCAAAATTTGCCCACCTGGTCATGCACACACGACGTTCACTGCTGACACTAAGCAACAGCATTGAAACACAAACTCGTAGTTCACATGCGTACGTATTATACCAACGTGCTTCCGTGTGATAGCATGCAAATGACGAACATTCATGAAATTGGAAAAATTAACGGCATGCAAAACAACCACAAGCAGGCACAAAAACGATACGGCACGGCACGTTGGTAATTAAAATAAAAATCACGCAGCCAAAACTGACTTATAACCCAATTACTGAAACTCGACCCACCAGCAGCAACATGCACAAAATTACGAAACACGTGCTCCCAGTCGTGACGGCAAGCAATTTAATTGAAAAGCTAGCAACCTCATGATTCCTCTGGTAGTAAATAGATGTCAGATAATATTTTAAAAGATGGAAAGTAAGACGGCTTTCTTACTTGATAATTTAATAGCCTTTGGTGAGCTCGAAAGCAGCAGCATGCAGAATTGCTAATAAGACATAAATAATATAAAAATGACTTACCGTATCTCACGACTGGGTTGATCCTGACACTCAAGGCCAGGATAGACTGGTTGGGAAAAGGATGGGTGAAATGCACGGATTTCTACCTGCCGAGAAGTCCCGACTCGTGGACGTTGACACTGAGATGGCTGGCGTACGACAAAAGCTAAAAGTTCATGTGCATGTATGAGCTCTACAAAAGCCATAGTGCCAACTTCGGAAAATGAAAAGAATGACCGGTTCGATCCGAAATATCGAACACAAATATTATTATAATTAACAAATTGATATTTAAATTACTCAAAATAAACACTTTATAACTTTACATTATTTTCAAACTCTTATCAAAAATTGTCACTGGTTGCAATCAAACTTTTACCTCTTTACTATAAATCTCTTTATTTAATCATCTCATTCTCCATTACTTTGGGTGATCTAATTATTTATACTAGCTTGATTTGCCACTTGTTATGTATACACATATAATCTTTATCTCTTTGACTCTAATACTCATCAACAGCGTTAACTAATATGACACCCATCTCTATCAAAACATCTATCAAACAATCTCTAAACCCAACTTACCACTAAACTCAATCCACATCATTCTCTCGATATATAAAAAAAATATTCTCTAACCCTTTGTACTTAGGATAAGTGTTCCCCCCCCCAAAAGCTCATTCCCTTAATCTGGTCCCTGGATTCTACCTAAGGCAACCCCTTCCCTCCAAATCGGTCCCTTCCCGTCCCAACCCTTTTGTTGCGGACTCCTACACTACACTATCCCCTCTTACAAAATTACCATCCCCAAATCTCATTCTTATTACCTCACTTCGAATACAACAAAATAATATCATCATTTATAAACATCAATATATCAATCATTACTCTACCTATATTCCCCATATCTACTGTATCAACATCAATACTTCTCCAATTCTATTACATTAACTCACAACAACATTACATTAATTCAAAACAATGTTTTCGTCTCTAGTACTACTTTAACTTTAACTTGGACTGATCTATATGTCCCACAAAATATTAATCACCCAAAATCTACCTTTTATTATTTCTCACAAATCATTAAAATCTTAACTTTATCAAATTACTTTCCTCATCCTTCAAAATAGTATCTTTAACACATTCAACATTATATTTGACATTAATTACCTTGGACATTAATAAACAATTTATCAGTGACATTCTATTACTGATCAGCTGATATTCCTAGCAAGGTGAACGACCTCACTGCAAACTCATTTAAAATTTTACACATTATATAAAACACATTTTTTATCAATTCTTACCTCTAACACAATAAAATAATACATTTATAAAATATAGAATGAACACATTATACTGAACGTTGTAACGGTACATAACCCGGTCCCAATAAATGATAACTCTTATAGTACCATAAAGGTCAGAAATGGGTAAACTATAACGAGCTAAAAATTAAGTTGTATCACTAAACATTATAAACAACATTGAAGTGATATACAGTGATCAGTGAGTTATAGTGCACCCAATGAGGTAATAAGTGAAGGTGAAGGGAACTTTTTACAGAATTGTGCTGTAGATGTGAGCATTATAGACTATAATAGTAGACTATAATGTTACCAACTAATTATGTATTTTGTTTAGTTATTGTAGGATTTATATTGTGTAGTACCTATGTTAATTTTATATTTTATAAAATAATTGTTTTATTATATAAGATAACCCAGGGTTTTTAAAAAATAAAAGATTTAAATATCAGATGATAATAAAAATAAAATAATACTGTATGAGGGAAATGGCAGAAGAAAATAGTTCAGTGTAAGAATACTATAAGAGATTAATAAATAATATATAAATTCATTTAAAGTTAATAAAAATATTAAATACTTATATCCAAAGTTATAAGAAAATAAACAGAAAATTATTATGTAAATCAAATTGGGAAAGAAACCAAGATTAAAAAGAATTATTTTTCTGTAAATCAAAAATAAATTTATAATAATTACAAACTGCCTATATACTAAAAAGTAAATAGCAGCACCAATAAAAAATGACATAAAAATTATGGGTTACTAAGAGTAACAAAATAACAAGTATTGTTTAATCGAATTTGAAATTGAAACCTGTCCGGTTGACAAAATGATGAGACAAAATTTTATTAAAATATCCTTTAGAAATCTGTGAACAGCACCAAATTGTTACCAAATTTAAATAACAGTATGAACATTATGTACTACTACCTTAGTTATCAAAGTTAACTTGCTATACTCCATAATAAAAGTGAAAAAAAACATTTTGGACGATCAGGCCTAGCTTCGCTGTGTTTCGAGTTTTGACGAGATAGTATTTGACAGACGGGTATGAAATTACAAACAACTACGAACACCACCTGAGAAACAGCTTCACCCAAGTAAGAACTTCGAGAAGAGAGGTAATATAAACATTTCTTTTAATATTGTAACACAACGATAATATTTGATAATATAGATACGTAGATAGATAGATATACGTGTATAAGTGTGTTTCGATTGTGTTGCTTGTAGATACGCACCGGTATCCACAATAATGTTGTATAATAAAATGTTCAAATTATAATTATTATTATCAGTCTGATTGTGACTAGTAAATTTGTGGGTATCGTTGGTTAACTCTTTTAATTTAAAAGTATTTGTCGCACTCCGCTAGTAACCTCCCCACTTACCATATGTGGATATTGTTGTTCGGTTAGGTGACTGCCCAGCTGCAACATACACGCTACATATACAAGCAGATATTCTGTTTGAATATCAAACGTGACTAGCATGCACAATAATAATAATATAACAGCTAAATAAAGTTCTGAGTTATCAGGAATATTTGAATTCTTCCGCCACCTTTTGGTAGAACTAGCTATGAAAAATGAACTATTTTAAGTTTTGAAATTAAACTCTTTTTCCACTGGTAACAAAATATAGAGGTTTATTAACAGTTAGGAATGCTATAAAATCTTTTAAAAATTAACAATCATTTACTAATAATTTTACTGAGAATAATTACAATGAACAAATTTGAAATGAAACTCTCCTTAGCCTCAAGGCTGGTAACCCTGTAGGTTATACAATAGTTTTTATTTTGAGAGGTTATGTCCTCTTACATAAGTTAATTACCAAGTTCGTGTGGTTCTTTTAAGTAACATGATGCCAGATACAAGATGTGGTGTTTTATAATGATATTAAATGAACAATTAATAAAAAACGAACAAACAAATATTAAAATAGAAAATTGGTACCATATAATAGATAATTATGGTATTATCGTACGCGGGAATTCGTACGCAGTATACAGTAGTTGCTTGACAATAAACAAGTGCGTTGGTTTGCACTGCTAAAATGTATTATTATATTTTCATAATTCACTGTGGGAATTATTTATTTACAAGAGAAAAAGTTATAAAAAAAAAACTCTTGTTATAGTTTTCATCTGGTTTGGATTATATGAGAACAGACTTATGACAAAAAGGTGGCAAATTGCGGTTATGATTTTAAGGTTATCTCATAACGTGAATTGTTATTAGAGTTAATTATATTAAGCATTAATTTCTTCTTAATCTAATCATACATATATCATTTATAATATTTCTGATGCATAACTATCAGTAGCATAAAATATTCTTTCGCATAAAAATTAAAATATTTTTCTTCAATAGTAAAAAATAAAAAAAAAAAAAAAACAACGTTAGTCAATTGAGCAACTATTTACTGTGCTCGTATTTTGTAATAAGTACATTAATCGTGATTCTTTTAATTATGAAAAATAATTAAAATATTTATTTATCATGTTAAAAATTGCGAAATAATTCTTTCGTCAATTCTGATAAATTTCATCAGCATTATTATACTTCGCTATTATTGATTAGCGTAGTATCTAAACAATCGGTATTTACAGAAATTTTTATTTCTGTTTTATTGTTAATTAATGAAAAATATTGTACTCCCTGGTTTATTTTTCGCACAACACTCGCAAATACGATCGATATTGTACACTGATCGTATTTAAATCTTATTCACTCCGCACTGTACACACGTTAATACTTGTGTTGTATTTAGGTTAGGTGTATGTTGGTTACTGATGTTTACGTGTCGCGCACAATTCAAAAATAAACTTCTTCATATATCTCGTTCGCCGAGTGACACGTGCTGTCTAGTTGATGATTGATAGATGACTGTGACGCTCCTTCGGAACGTCTCTGGCTTGTCTGCCGATTTCCATTCATTCGATTGGCTGAAATGTTTGAACTCTCCGACCCAAAGTACCTTGGCTTATTAAAATTTTTAATTTTTTACCAATTTTGCGTTTGGGTTTGAGATTAACATGACGTCAGCATTGGTACAAAAAATAATTAAAAAGTGTAAAATCGTAATAACTTTCTTAATATTTGTCTTATCGTTAAACGGTGAGTGTCAATAAATCGCGGACATCCTGAGCTTTAAATAAAGTCCAAACAAGATTATAATCCGTCCATTATTTAAATCACTATAACGATTTTATCGATTTTCATGGTGCATCTTATATTTAATAAGTTTATTACACCAAACTTAACTGATTACACTAAAACACTTTTGATTAAACGATCTGAGTCTATTTCTCAACTTGTTTAATACAAAATTTGGGAATAATTGTTGCCCAAACAATGTCTGATCATGGCGTCTTTAGCGTCCATATTCAATTATTCACAATTGTCCTTAAAACTATTTTTCCTTATCTAATAACATTGATATTGTAATCTGACAATAATATAAACGTCTATTTACATGAATTTGTACTTTAGTATATGTACAGGGCTGTGTTTCAGTACCCTCCTATCTCTTTTCTTAAAATTGTCACTTTATTTATGGTTTTTCTATATAAGGTATTTTATTTTATAAATGCAACTAGTGTACAATTATAGTACCTAATTCATTTCATATATTTGTTAGCTTTTAGCTATCTGGGAACCCTTCAGTTTCTAGTAATGGGTTTGTTTACATTAGGTCATGGCATGGTAGTCAGTTATTTTTTTGATAGATCAATAACTAAATTGTTATTGTTATACTTGACATAGATTCTCAAAGTAGTATCAGACAGTCTTCTGATCATTGATAACATTTTTATCTACTTTTAAACAAGTTTGTATGTTGCATTTTGCATAAATAACTTGCTACCTACTGTTTGTTTACATTCTGATTCCACCATCATGGTCATTTAGTTTTTATTAATTTATCTATAAAATGACTATTCTCATGGTTATGGTCTGTTCTCATAGTAGTGTTAGGTGTCCCTCTTACTACTGGGAGCACTCTCATTAATCTTTGTTTAAGTTTTAATAAAGTATCTTGCTTAACTAGTCAGTTACATTGCCTCTGCTTACTTCTGGCTATGCATTCATAGTCAGCTAGTTTACAATATTTTGGTCACAAAACTATTGTCATTATACTTATAATCTGTCCTCATAGTAGTACCAGATGTTCATCTAACTACTGGTAATACTTTCATTAATCTTGGTACATGTTTTAACACTGTATTTTGTTTAACTGATTTGGCATATTAGGTTCCATTTCTTCTAGCTTTGTGCCATCATATTTGGTCTACTTTATTTGTAGTGTATTTCAATATAATACACTGTTTACTAGGGTGTATCATTACTTATAATGAATCTTTGATTGACACAATTGTTAATGGTTATTTGGTTAAACTAACATGTATGATTTTTTGTTTCATAGGTGCCTTTCCTATGGGGTTATGTGACAATGTACAACACATTTTAATGCAGCATGTTGCTACTACTAACATCACTTCAGTATGGTATTCTATTACAATAGTTTAATTGTTTTAATACACATGTTTACACTACTTCTTCTTAAACAATAATACATATATTCTTGAACTAATGATAATATCTTTCTTGTCATGGTTTGTAACTAATTTCTGTCACATTTGTTTGATATTTAACAAACTACTTTGTTTGTTATTGTTCTTTCTCTGGCCTTTCTTTGTGTTGTGTTCTGTTTTGCCGTGGCATTCAGTTACATTTCTTTTGAAATTTACAAAGGTTTTTATTGTCCAGTTCTATGAACAATAATATAACTGTTCTATTTTACATTGTTTGGTGGTCTTATGATTATCTATTTGGATCACAATCTTCATTAAACTAGTCACACTAACTGTCTGTGTATTTCTGACTATTTAATTCTTGATGTTTCCACTATGAAAGTAACACATTTTCTTCCACTATAAACCTTATCACTGGAATTGTTTGTGGGGTTTATTAGGTTAAAATTAGTTAACTGGTCACAGGTTTTCACACTTATATTAAGTACCCACTATAATTGTTTGTGATTTCTTAAATGTTAAACACTGTTTCTTCATAGTTGACAATCACTATTCTTTTAGTTACTAGTATTGTCTCTAGTACACTTGATGAATGATTATTCCTTGTATGGTCTATCCATTTTCTTCTCTCTTCATGTCATGTTTCCTTGTCCTTCTTCTTCCCTTCTTCTTTAGGTTTGAACGTCTTCTTCAATGTTTTCATTGTAGTAGTCGTTGTTCCATAATATTTATATTTGTCAATACATCGGTTTGTCTGCCATCATTGTGGTTGCTCTTGAGTTGTTTCTTCCTTTATTTGGCATAGTTATTTTTGTTGGTTCCCCTCACTGTTGGAATCCTGTTGTCTTCTTTTACACTTTTATTATAGTCATTTTCTTCATTTGTTCCCCTCACTGTTGGGATCTATTTGTAGTCATTTTGTTTTACACTTTCATTATCTATTATCTTTGTTGGTTCCCCTCACTGTTGGAATCTATTGGGCCTGGTTACTAACATTTTATTTTGGCTCAGGGTTATTTTCTTTCTTCATTTCGTGTATGATGCTGCTATGTTACATTTTCTTCTTCATAGTCGGAACTTTACACTAATATATCTGTAGATACACACTTTTTGTTCACATAGTTTTATTTATCTAGAAATACTTTCATGCTTTCCCGTCACTTGACGTTATAGTTGCTTACTTTATGTAACTACCATATTTGGTAACGTTACATATGCCTTCCTATAAGAACTGATTAATTCTGAATCAGTATATTTATTTTTCATTGAAGAATTCATCAATTGTTGTACGTTTCCATGTTGATTCATATGCTTTTTACATATATCCCTTCACTTTCTTCTATTTGAATCATAATTATTTCTTCTCTATGTAATTATCTCCCTTGTTTATTTAGTTCCCTAATTCCCTAACATAAGCTTAGCTGGGGCAGTTCAGAGCGGCTCACTTTGGCTATTCAACTCCACTGGCCATACTAACTTCAATAAATACGGAGGCACATCATCTCCTTCAATAATAATAAATGATTGCTGGCATTATTCATCAGTCAATTCATCTCAAATAATCAAAAAAATAATAATAGTGGTCGTTCTTCCGACAAATAATAAATATCCTTGGGATTAACTCACGCATCTGCGGTTTATACATTGTTATACTCTCTTTTTCTTGATTCAACTCAACTAAATTCTTCACATATTATAGGGATATTTAGTTTTACATTTCATCACTGGTATACTCTCATGACTGTCTTCGTTAGTATATTACTTTTCATTCTTCTTCATCATCGATTAATCTCTTCATTTTGTATCACATTAAATGTCATCTCGTCATATTCTTCATTTTAGGGTTTACTCATCTAGATATAATTCATGAATATATTTATTTTTTCTCTTTTCTCATGGTTTCAGTTGAGATATAGTACATGTGGTATTGGCTTTCTTCTAGTAACAAAAACACTAGAAAACAATGTGGTTGTGTGTGGTTTCTCGTCTACATTAATGATACATTTCTTTGGGTTTGTTCCTCCAACTTCTTATTTGCTCCTTCTCTCTTCATTTGTAGTACGGGTTTGATGGTAATTTACTTGTTGACGTGGCTCTTGGAAATATGGTGCCGTAGTTGTAGGTTGTCTTTCTCGTATTTTACATCTTCTCTTTATTAGTACGGGTAGGATGTTGAATTACTGGTTGACTTGGCTCTAGGAACTAGTTGTGCCAGGGATGGAGTTTGTCAGTCTCGTATTGTACTTCTTCTCTTTTTTATAGTACGGGTAAGATGTTGAATTACTGGTTGACTTGGCTCTAGGAACTAGTTGTGCCAGGGATGGAGTTTGTCAGTCTCGTATAGTACTTTTTTCTCTTTATTAGTAGTAATACTAGTACTATTATTTGCAAATACAATTTTCTGAATCCTTTACATAACTTCTTTGGGAACATACTTTTTCACAATATAAAATTACAATATAGTCAACGTTCATTTCATAGTTGTATAGTTACTTCTCATTTAATATAAACATATAATATTCTTCATAGCAATATTCCATCCTTTCTCCATTAGTCAACATTTATTTCCATATTTATATTTTCATTTTTCGCTTTCTAATAAACAATAATCTTCATCGCCACATTTCACTTTTTATTTTTACATAGTTAACAGTTATATTCACAAGTATATTTTCATTTTTCATTTAATATTCATAACAAATAATTTTCATCGCGATTTTTTCACTTTTAATCTTATATTTTAATCTCCGATATATCGTTTCATTGAAGCTTGATTATAAGTGCCCTTTATCTTTTTGGTTATTGGGTCTTGCAATTCATAAGTATTATTGAGGTTGTTTTTGGTTACTGTATATGGGCCTGTGAATAGCAGTAGCAGTTTTTTCGCAATACCCTCAACTGTACTTGGGAGTTCTCTGTTTTTTATGAGTACTCTGTCTCCCACTTCATACTTTATAACTTTGGGTTGCGATTTTTTGTATTTGAGCCTAAGTTTGTCAGCTCGTTCAACTGCGTTATTGTAAAATTTTGTTCTATTGAATTTGACCTCTTTTCCTATTGGAAAGTTAATGATTTCTGTAATTTCCCGGGGTGGTCTTCGCTCATACGTAGCCATATAAGGTGTCTCATCTGTTGATTGATGATAGGCTAGGTTTAGGAAGTCTTCAGCTGGGGATAGATACTCCTCCCATTTCCTCTGCTGGCTGTGACAGTAGGTTCTTAAGATCCTTCCTACTTCTCTCAACACTCTCTCAGCAGGGTTGCTGTTGGGGTGATACACAGATGTTTTGTAGGTCTTTATGCCCTGATGGATTAATGTTTCCCGCCACTTTCGTCCTCGGAACTGTGTCCCATGGTCTGTAATTATTGACAACGGTTTTCCCACTTCGGGTATATACTTGGATATCAGTATGTCCAGTATTTTGTTTGTTGTAGCTCGATTTATTGGGTACAGTTTGGTGAATTTTGTGTAGTGGTCGAATATGATTACTATGTATTTATATTGGTGCCTTCCACCACTTCGTGGAAATGGTCCACAAATGTCTAAAAATATTTTCTCCAATTTTGCTGTCGATGTTATAGGTATCATTACCCCTTCTCGTCTTTCATTACTACACTTTACCAACTGGCAAATATGACAATTTTGGATATACTTTCTAACTTTTCTATTCATGTCTTTGAAGTGTACATGTTCTTGTAATGCTTTCACGACCTTGATTGCGCCCATGTGACCGTAGCGTATATGGTAATCAATCGTTAGTTCTTTTTCCATGGTTTTTGGTATAACCACCTTCCATTGTTCACCATCTTTGTTATGTTTAGTGAATAGTAATCGGTTATGAGTACAGTAGAATTGTGTTATTTTTTCATCATCGTTTGCCAATCTTTGAATGATTAGTGAGATTTTGGGATCCTGGTTTTGATGAGTATCTATATCTGATAGGATGTTGGTTAGTTCAGATGTGTTTTTTAGTATGTGGTAGACTTTTTGCGATGGTTTCCTTTTCTCCCTCGAATGTCTGGGTGGTGATGTTTACTCGGGACAACACGTCGGCCGCTATGTTGCTCTTCCCTGGTATATACTCCCATTGGATGTTATATTCCTGGAGTGTAAGAGTCCACCTTGTTAATCTACCATGCTTCAGTCTGCAATTCTTGAGAAAGGAAATAGATTTGTGGTCTGTTCTCACTGTAATAGGATATCCCAATATGAAAGTTCTGAATTTCTCACAAGCAAACACTATACTCAGCAACTCCTTCTCAGTTGTGTGGTAGTTTCGCTCACATTTATTTAAAGTTCTGCTTGCGAAACTGATTACTTGGTGATTACCTTCTTGGTCCTCCTGGTATAACACAGAACCAAGGCTTAGGTCGCTAGCATCACAGTTCATAAAAAATTGTCTCTCAAAATTAGGGTGGTGTAGCATGACGGTGTCGAGAAATTTTTCCTTAATTAGCTCAAAGGTAGAGTCTTGGTCAGACCCCCACTTCCACTTTTCCTTTGAGGATAATTGTGACGAAAATCGAGCCGTTAATTCAGAATAGTTGCTCTGGAACTTTCGGTAATAATTACAGATTCCGAGGAACGACTGTAATTGCTTTTTATTTTTTGGTACTGGGAAACGCTGGATTGCTTCCATCTTTTCTTGGGATGGTGTGATTCCAAACTCTGATAAGTTGAACCCCAAAAATTGTACTTCCTTGGCTATCAACTGTGATTTGTCCAATTTGAGCGTGATATGGTTGTCTTCTAACTTCTTTAACACTTGTGCCACCCGGTTACAGTGCTTTTCCCAATTATTTGATGCTATTAATAGGTCATCGACATATACTGTCGTAAATTGTAAAGTGTTGTGGCCTAATATTTCGTCCATGCACTTGACAAAGATGGCCACAGAGTTCACTAGGCCGAAGGGTAATCTTTTAAAATGATAATTACGGCCTTCGAAAATAAATGCTGTGAACTTCCTGCTATTCGGGTGTAATTCAACCTGCCAATAACCGCAGACAGTATCCCATATACTGTAATATCTGGTGCCATAAAATCTCTTTAATATCTCGTCGATTTTACCAGGCGACGTCCTGTCATTGATTATGGACTTATTAATTTCCCGTGCATCCAAGCAAATTCTCACTGCACCATTTTTCTTGGGTACAGCTACAATGGGATTAGTGTACGGGGAATTGCTAACTTCAATGATATCGTTCTCAATCAATCTTTGGATTTCCTCACGAACGGCTTCCTTAAGTGAAAAAGCGATTGGATAGGACTTTCTCTTAAATTCAGTTTGGTCCTTAAATTTTAGTTCACACTGAAAATTTTCTATCTTACCAGGTGTATCGGAGAATACATGACGGTATCGATAGTATATTTGTATTAGTTTGTCACGCTGTTCATGAGTCAACTCATGGTTAATATTGTTTGTCTGGAATTCTCTAATTTCGTTAATTTTTTCTAACCATAATGCTTCTTCTGGATTGCTGCGAATTTCTTGGTTGATGGATCTTTTCTGATGTTCATGGCCTTCCCGTATATAATATATAACATGTTCTGAGGGTGCCTTCCTATATTCTATTAAATTTGCAGTCCATTCAATTTCCTCTGCCTTCAGTAATACAGTATTTTCGTCCATATTAATTATGGCTGTATACCTCCGCAGTATGTCGCAGCCGATGAGTAATGTGAATGGTAGTCCACTAGCTACGAGGAATACCATTGGGATTGTTTTTCCATTACTTGACACGTCCAGTTGCACTTGTTGGCGAATAGTTTTATTTTGTCGCCCAGTGGCTCCAATAAGTATTATATTATTGATGGGTAGGGTTGGTATAGTAGTCTTATTTTCTGACTGTATCCTGTTCAATTCCAATCTGTCAATTAACGATACATTAGCTCCTGTATCTACCATTGCTGTGGCATTTATTCCGTTGACTCTTACAGATATATATGCGATTTCGCTGTTAGTCGTGTCTCCGATACTATCTTCTTTCTCCTCCATTAGGTCCTTCCTAATGTTCTTAAGATAATTGTTATGGTATGTTTTATGATAAGCCAAATGTGTTGCCAAAATGTCAGACCCAATAGTCCGGTTCAGTGAGGGTGTGGTTAATCTTTTCACTGCCGGTTCCCATTTAAAGGCAGGTCACCGTTTGTGTGCCTGTCTTGCGAAGTAGATGCGATGGGTTCCTGGGCTCCTGGCCCGTGTCCGTTGTGATAGGTTTCCGTTGTCTGTGTGACTGGTCTGTTGCCTTCACTACTGTCGCTTCTATTGGACCTATAACCTGACTCTCGGTCGCTGTGGCTGGAGTTACTATGGTGGTTCGGAAAACTTCTCCGTCCTTGGTAATAATTCCTTCGATTTCCACCTCGGCTTGCGTGGGCGTAGTTTACCCTCCGGAACTGATTATTGTTTTGGCTCCCATTGCCATGTCGCTGTTGATTGTTGGGGGATTGGTTGTTGTATGGTCTATAGTAATTGTTGCCCCTCTGGTAATGTGCGTCCCGTTGGTATCCACTTGGTCGGGGGTTGCTAAAATTTCCTCTGTCCACATGGTTGCCACCTCCATTTTGGCGTGGTCCTTGTTGGTTTTGGAACCGTGGAGGATTGTTGAAATTCCTTCCTGGACTGGTTCTGTCATTGTGATTTGTAGGGTTGTTATTTCCGGGTCCCCCCCTATCATACACTTGACTAGGACCTTGGCGGTTTCGCTGGTAATACCTCTCTCGTTCATGACTCTCTAGTAGATCACACATTCCCTGTATAGTCTTGATTTGCGAGTTCAGCCTCCCTTGTGAAATCCCTTGGTTAAAGTGATATGCTAGTTTAGTTACCAAGCATTCTTCTGGAATAGCTGGCTCTAAATTTCTGGCCAGACAGATCTTGCCTAGGAAATATGTAGTCATTGACTGTCTGCCATTTACGTCAAATTTCCCGTTCGTTATGTCATCTCTAATTATGTTTTGGGTTGTTTCGGACCAGTATTTCTGTTTAAAGGCCGTCTTAAAGGTATCGTAACTTCCTACTTCATGACGGGTCGCCGTCCACCAATTATCGAAAGTGTTCTTGAAGGATTCGTCCAGCATTCCCTTGATAATGGACCACCTGCTTTCTCGATTCCGGTTTATGACCTCTTCTATTCTTTCCAAGAATTCTAACGGATTTTTAGCATATGTACGGAATTCAATTTGGTTCCTACCTTCCAGGTGATTTAGTCCTGATAGAATGTTTGGGATGGTTCGTAGACGGTGCATCTCGTCTCTAATATCATTTAACTCTCTCTGCTGGCGTTCCGTCAACTGGTCTTTGTCGTTACTCACTTGTTGTTTAATAGCATCCACCTTCACAGAAACTTCCTCACATTTTTCATTCAGTGTCGATTGCGCTATCTTCATCTCAGTTTGTTCCCGTGCTACAATTCCTATTTGGGCGCTGTGTGTCTTCTCAACATCACTGATACGACGGTTGACGTCTACTTCTGTCTGTATTAATTTTTGACTAGTGCTTTCTCCCTCCTTCCGTATTTCAGAGATTTCTACATGAATTTCGGTTGTCAATATGGCCATTCGTTCTTTGGTTGCCTCAAAATTTTCTCCTAATCTTCTTTCGACCATCTCGATCGTATCTTTAGCAGCTTCTTCCACCTTGTCACTGTTAATGGTCATTTGTTGCCATATTCTTTCGTTGTCGTTTTGCATGAGTTCAATGTCTCGACTAATTTTGGCGTTAATTTCATCGATTTTCTGGTTGGTTTGGTCGATTTTAATCCCCAACTCTGCAGACAAATCCTCCTTCATGATGGCCATCTTCATCTCCAATAGCTCTTCAGTCTTTTTCTGCCCGTCTTCCATCCTCCTGTTGGTTTCATTTATCTTGTCATTTAATTCCTCCTTCAACAATTCTATATTTTTCTGGCTCTCCCTCTGGCCTTCTTCTATTTTCTGATTCGTGGACCGACTGGTTTCCTCTATTTTACTGTTCAACTCTTCCTTCAAGGTTCGATTGTCCTCCTTCAATGATTCTATGTTCTTCCTATTTTCTTCCTTTGTGGATCGATTCTCCTCCTTTGATGATTTCTGGCCTTCTTCTATTTTCTTGTTGGTTTCCTTCAGAACTTCTTCCATCGTTGCCCTCAATATTTCCATGAAGTTCATTCCTTCCGGTAGCATTAGCTTTGCCGGTTGACTTATTTCTGGCTGAACTTCTTGAGGTATGACTTCCGGCTCCTCCTCGTCCGGTTGTTGAACCTCCTCCGCCGGTTCAAGTGGTTTATCCTCCAGTTCTAATAGGATTTCTTCAACGTCTTCCGTTGATGTTGCCTCCTTCTCTTCCAGTCTGGCCTCCCTCTCTGCCTCTGCTGCCCTCTTTTTTGAGGTTGATCTCCTTGTGTACATCTTGTCGCTGGCAATGTACTTGCTGTCTCTCGACGGATTGGGTTATTAAATTATTGGTTAAACTGTCCGTTTTTTTCCCTAATCCGCGCTCAGACGTTGGGCGCCACGTTGTAACACAACGATAATATTTGATAATATAGATACGTAGATAGATAGATATACGTGTATAAGTGTGTTTCGATTGTGTTGCTTGTAGATACGCACCGGTATCCACAATAATGTTGTATAATAAAATGTTCAAATTATAATTATTATTATCAGTCTGATTGTGACTAGTAAATTTGTGGGTATCGTTGGTTAACTCTTTTAATTTAAAAGTATTTGTCGCACTCCGCTAGTAACCTCCCCACTTACCATATGTGGATATTGTTGTTCGGTTAGGTGACTGCTCAGCTGCAACATACACGCTACATATACAAGTAGATATTCTGTTTGAATATCAAACGTGACTAGCATGCACAATAATAATAATATAACAGCTAAATAAAGTTCTGAGTTATCAGGAATATTTGAATTCTTCCGCCACCTTTTGGTAGAACTAGCTATGAAAAATGAACTATTTTAAGTTTTGAAATTAAACTCTTTTTCCACTGGTAACAAAATATAGAGGTTTATTAACAGTTAGGAATGCTATAAAATCTTTTAAAAATTAACAGTCATTTACTAATAATTTTACTGAGAATAATTACAATGAACAAATTTGAAATGAAACTCTCCTTAGCCTCAAGGCTGGTAACCCTGTAGGTTATACAATAGTTTTTATTTTGAGAGGTTATGTCCTCTTACATAAGTTAATTACCAAGTTCGTGTGGTTCTTTTAAGTAACATGATGCCAGATACAAGATGTGGCGTTTTATAATGATATTATATGAACAATTAATAAAAAACGAACAAACAAATATTAAAATAGAAAATTGGTACCATATAATAGATAATTATGGTATTATCGTACGCGGGAATTCGTACGCAGTATACAGTAGTTGCTTGACAATAAACAAGTGCGTTGGTTTGCACTGCTAAAATGTATTATTATATTTTCATAATTCACTGTGGGAATTATTTATTTACAAGAGAAAAAGTTATAAAAAAAAAACTCTTGTTATAGTTTTCATCTGGTTTGGATTATATGAGAACAGACTTATGACAAAAAGGTGGCAAATTGCGGTTATGATTTTAAGGTTATCTCATAACGTGAATTGTTATTAGAGTTAATTATATTAAGCATTAATTTCTTCTTAATCTAATCATACATATATCATTTATAATATTTCTGATGCATAACTATCAGTAGCATAAAATATTCTTTCGCATAAAAATTAAAATATTTGTCTTCAATAGTAAAAAATCAAAAAAAAAACAACGTTAGTCAATTGAGCGACTATGTACTGTGCTCGTATTTTGTAATAAGTACATTAATCGTGATTCTTTTAATTATAAAAAATAATTAAAATATTTATTTATCATGTTAAAAATTGCGAAATAATTCTTTCGTCAATTCTGATAAATTTCATCAGCATTATTATACTTCGCTATTATTGATTAGCGTAGTATCTAAACAATCGGTATTTACAGAAATTTTTATTTCTGTTTTATTGTTAATTAATGAAAAATATTGTACTCCCTGGTTTATTTTTCGCACAACACTCGCAAATACGATCGATATTGTACACTGATCGTATTTAAATCTTATTCACTCCGCACTGTACACACGTTAATGCTTATGTTGTATTTAGGTTAGGTGTATGTTGGTTACTGATGTTTACGTGTCGCTCACAATTCAAAAATAAACTTCTTCATATGTCTGGTTCGCCGAGTGACACGTGCTGTCTAGTTGATGATTGATAGATGACTGTGACGCTCCTTCGGAACGTCTCCGGCTTGTCTGCCGATTTCCATTCATTCGATTGGCTGAAATGTTTGAACTCTCTGACCCAAAGTACCTTGGCTTATTAAAATTTTTAATTTTTTACCAATTTTGCGTTTGGGTTGAGATTAACATGACGTCAGCATTGGTACAAAAAATAATTAAAAAGTTTAAAATCGTAATAACTTTCTTAATATTTGTCTTATCGTTAAACGGTGAGTGTCAATAAATCGCGGACATCCTGAGCTTTAAATAAAGTCCAAACAAGATTATAATCCGTCCATTATTTAAATCACTATAACGATTTTATCGATTTTCATGGTGCATGTTATATTTAATAAGTTTATTACACAAAACTTAACTAATTACACTAAAACACTTTTGATTAAACGATCTGAGTCTATTTCTCAACTTGTTTAATACAAAATTTGGGAATAATTGTTACCCAAACAAGATCATGGCGTCTTTAGCGTCTATATTCGATTATTCACAATTGTCCTTAAAACTATTTTTCCTTATCTAATAACACTGATATTGTAATCTAACAATAATATAAACGTCTATTTACATGAATTTGTACTTTAGTATATGTACAGGGCTGTGTTTCATATACTATTAGCATTGTTTCAGTACCCTCCTATCTCTTTTCTTAAAATTGTCACTTTATTTATGGTTTTTCTATATAAGGTATTTTATTTTATAAATGCAACTAGTGTACAATTATAGTACCTAATTCATTTCTTATATTTGTTAGCTTTTAGCTATCTGGGAACCCTTCAATTTCTAGTAATGGGTTTGTTTACATTAGGTCATGGCATGGTAGTCAGTTATTTTTTTGATAGATCAATAACTAAATTGTTATTGTTATACTTGACATAGATTCTCAAAGTAGTATCAGACATTCTTCTGATCATTGATAACATTTTTATCTACTTTTAAACAAGTTTGTATGTTGCATTTTGCATAAATAACTTGCTACCTACTGTTTGTTTACATTCTGATTCCACCATCATGGTCATTTAGTTTTTATTAATTTATCTATAAAATGACTATTCTCATGGTTATGGTCTGTTCTTATAGTAGCGTTAGGTGTCCCTCTTACTACTGGTAGCACTCTCATTAATCTTTGTTTAAGTTTTAATAAAGTATCTTGCTTAACTATAGTCAGCTGCATGGAAGTAGTATCGTCAAGGTCACTCACTTTCACTCCTTCTCCCTGTCACCTCCACGCCCCTCGCCCAGCGTTGTTGCCGGCTAGTACAGTGTGTAGCGTTTTAGCAGTGTTACGAAAACAAATTTCATACATCCACATTATATTCTTCGTTTCAAATTTATTTATGCGTATCGCGTAAATGAATTTGTTTTATCAGGAATAATTAGTTGTGGGTAACACTACTCAGTTAAATTCTGGGCGCCAGTATTTGAGCTCTAAAAATTTGTGTGAGTCGGCAACATATTTTTTGTTGTCGCGTAAATATCTACAGAATTTCTATCTTTGCGTTTCTTCTGTTTCTTTGGCTTTTTTTTTGTTACGATTTGCAGTTCTCTGAAACTACTATTTATACTGCGCTGGTTTTTCTTATGTTAGAATCTAAACCTTTTAGCAATACACACCCTAACTTTACGAAGTACCATTAGGTCAGTTATTTTGTGATTTCCGTACAGTGCACTTACTTATTAAAGTTTTACTGTTTTCTTCATGGGCAGTTATCCTACAGACTGACAGTTGTCTGAGAACGCTGACCTTGCCTGCTGTTGTCGCTTTAATTTTTTCATACTCACGGTCTTTTCCCTTTTGTAAATGAATCTGTTTTTGTTCTCTACACGGTCATTCCTAAGCCATATGGTTCGGAAGTTCTGTTAGGTATATGTACACATTTGGTATGCACATTGCGTATACCCTGTCGGCATGTCTTTTCGGTAAATATTGCTGTCTGACACTTTTATGAATGCCTTTGTCATTTTATAATCCCCTCAAAAATGTGTATGTTTACTGCCCGCGCTACTACCTTTCTTCCGTTGCACAAAGATAAATAGGACTGAGCAATTTCTGTAAACAAAATTGTCGCTGTTGTGACAAAAGCCAATCCCATTTCAGTTACAGTACCCCATTCCAAGTAGGTTGCGTGGACGAGGTGAGGAAGAGACGAACATCCAAAATATTTATCGTCCTTAGTATTGTTGACAGACATTTTGTGCGTTTCATGTGAACGGTTGACGTCTTTATTGTAGACAGTGTGTGTATTAGTTTATTTCAATAATTTGTATTTATTATGAGTGATATTGAGGAACAGTATCCTACATTTAGTTCGAGTACAAGCAGCGGTGGTGTACGTGCGGGCCGAGAGGACATTAGATAACAAAGTAAAGTCATCATAGCAAACGTTTACAAGTTTTTTAAAAATCTTGCGTATAATGAAGAAGGCAGGAGGAACATAAACTTTGCACAAGTTCGAAAATTGACAGCGGAAGCTTGTGGCATTTCTGAACAGTCGGTGCAACGTATTAGCAATACCGTTGCTTCGGCAGATGATCAAGGCGTGAGTGTTGTGTTCAGTTCTCCAAGGAAAGGGTATAAACGGGAACACAAAAACACTGAACTGGACGATTTTAATAAACAAATAGTCCGCAGGACCGTACTAGAATATTACGACCGAGGGGAATACCCCACTGCAAGCAAAATTCGAGCTGATCTCTGTCAGAAAATCAATTATTCTGGTTCAGAAGCCTCCGTACTTCGCCTTCTGAAAGTGCTTGGTTTTAAATTTAAGAAGTGCAACGATGGACGAAAATTTTTAATGGAGCGCAGAGACATTGCTGCCTTGAGAGCGAAGTTTTTGAGAACCATGCATATACATCGTACGGAGGACAACAGGCCTATAATTTATTTGGATGAAACCTGGATATCACAGAATCATACGAATAAATACATCTGGCAAGACTCCAGAGGGAACGGTGGGCTGAAAGTACCTACTGGTAGAGGTGGCCGGCTGATTATTGCACATGCTGGATCCGCAAGTACAGGTTTCATAGCAGGTGCCAAACTTGTCTTTCGTGGCAGTAAGCATTCAGCTGCATCTGACTACCACACAGAAATTAATGCTGAAGTTTTTAAGACCTGGTTTGTTGGTATGTTGCGGTCCTTGGAAGAAGGCTCTGTCATCGTGATGGATAATGCCAGCTATCATTCTGTACAAATAGATAAACCACCATGTTCAAACTGGCGTAAAGCAGATATCATGGAGTGGCTGCGTAAGAAGAGAATTTCATTTTCCACAGCTGAAACCAGGGATGAACTTCTTTCTAAAGAAGAGATCCGAACGGCCAAGAAGACGTACGAATTGGATCAACTGGCAAATGAAATGGGACATACAGTAGTGCGCCTGCCACCATATCATTGTCAGTATAATCCGATCGAGCTGATATGGGCCCAAGTTAAACGGTATGTTGCAAACAAGAATACGACTTTCAGATTGGCCGATATTGAACAACTTGCACACGAAGCTTTGGACAGGATAACTCAGGAAGACTGGGAGAAGTGCGTAAGACATGCGGAGGCACTACAAGAAGCCGATTACTCAAAGCAGTGCACGAGAGACACCACAGTGGAGCCCTTCATCATACACTTACGTGTGAGTAGTGACAGCGAACCTGAGTCCAGTGAATCCGAAGACGAATAAGGCAGGAGTGTTAAAAAGTGTATATAGGTGGTAAACGTGTCTATAGCGAAGCGTAGTATTTTCTATTTTTATTGAAACATAAAAAACCGTGTGTGCGTGTTTTCTTCAGGAGTGTTATGAATGTGCTCTGTGCTATCACTTTGCAAAGTGATAATTGTGTGACTAACCCTATTTAAGGTGAGTTTTTCAACATACTGCTTATTTATAATAGTCATAAGGAATTCTATAGTTCATAAAATAAGGAAAATTTTAATTATAAAATTAGTAAGGACAATGCATAAAATATAGAATTATAAATTTAAATTCTATATTTAAAGATTTAAGTTTAAAAAAAAATATATATATATATATATATAAATAAATAAGGAATTTTAAATTTATTTCATGAGACATTTGTATTTGTTGTTTATAAAATTATCCTTATTTTCTTAAGAAATCCAATTCGTTTCACGTTTATACATACCATTATTTTTATGCTACTTGTGCATGTAACATCTTATAGTATAGGTCTAATTTTTTTACTTAATTAATAAGCAGCGCAGGAAATAAAAATAGAATATTTTTCTGAGTCACGAATAGTGCGGTGTCTTCAATAATTAAATGGGGCAAGCTTAAGACACAGGATGCGTATAAAATTCGTTCAAACAAACTATAGCTGACGCGTCGAATTGAATGTTATGTATAAGATACGGAAATTAATTGTTAATTAATTATTAACAATATATTAATTGTGATGTAATTATTATTAAGAATTACTGACAATGTAACAATGTACTCTAATGCATGTATTACAAACTTTCTCACTTTGTTATATTCTTTACAGTAAGTAGGCTTACTTACTAGTGTAGCATTTTTCGGAAGAAAGGGAAACTGTTGCTTAGTGGCAACGCTGTAAGTAAGCGGTGTGACCTTGACGATACTAGTTCCATGCAGCTGACTCTAGTTGGTTACATTGCCTCTGCTTACTTCTGGCTATGCATTCATAGTCAGCTAGTTTACAATATTTTGGTCACAAAACTATTGTCATTATACTTATAATCTGTCCTCATAGTAGTACCAGATGTTCATCTAACTACTGGTAATACTTTCATTAATCTTGGTACATGTTTTAACACTGTATTTTGTTTAACTGATTTGGCATATTAGGTTCCATTTCTTCTAGCTTTGTGCCATCATATTTGGTCTACTTTATTTGTAGTGCATTTCAATATAATACACTGTTTACTAGGGTGTATCATTACTTATAATGAATCTTTGATTGACACAATTGTTAATGGTTATTTGGTTAAACTAACATGTATGATTTTTTGTTTCATAGGTGCCTTTCCTATGGGGTTATGTAACAATGTACAACACATTTTAATGCAGCATGTTGCTACTACTAACATGACTTCAGTATGGTATTCTATTACAATAGTTTAATTGTTTTAATACACATGTTTACACTACTTCTTCTTAAACAATAATACATATATTCTTGAACTAATTGTAACGGTACGAAATTGTAGGGCCAATATAACATTGTAAAATTATATTCTCCATGCAGTCATTGTTCACCCTTGTAGAACCCCGAGTTAGTCAACCAGATAGGCTGTGTTTATTACAGAATAAAACGTCTATGTTTTGTCTCCGTACTCGAGCAACGTAGACCGATTGTGAAATAACACCTAACTTCGCATCAGCTGTGAATCACGGAGAAAATAACGCCAAGTTATGAATTGCGCCAGGCGGCAAAAACATTGCTAAACCTTCCGCATACGGTAAGGCGCTCTTTTAACAGCACCAATGGGAGCACATATTCACGATCACGTGACCAGCTCTGTATGCTCAACTTTAGCGAACTAACGCCAGTTCTATTGCAACTCATGGTCGCGCGACCGTTAAAATTCTAAGTGCCCGGGCGAATCTCAAAAGCCGGCCGGCTATATATATATATAAAAAAAAAAAACATACAGTGTACATCTTACAGTGCTTAAAGTATTTAACAACAACCAAACTCAATGTCAATAGTGCCAGAGTGCGAAAAAACGTGTAAAACTGTCATCACGAGACGACGTAGCAAACCAGAAGAAAACGTAATGGATGGGTAACTAAAATCACAGCCTATTAACATTTAAACCAATGTTTAGTAAATTTTGATTACCAAAAGCTTAAAAAGTAAGAAACAAAGAGATCTCTAAGAAAAAGGTTTTTATATTAAATATGAAAGCAAGGTGAAAGAATAAAAAATAAACGTACTGGTTTATTCAAAAAGATATAATTTGTTATAGGTTAAGAAAGATTTCATTTATTAATTTGTTTGAATATAATGTATTACCAATATCAAGACTAGTGTTTAATTGATGAGGAAATAATGGGGCTAATAAATTGGAAGCAATTTGTTTTATAAATGAACTACATATTTATATGTGTACTGGTAACCTTCAAATAATCCTCTCTGCAGCCGTTTCGTCTGAAGGACTCTTGGAAAAAACCCGAAGGTAAGAAATAATTATTAATAAGAGTTAATTATAATTTTGTAATTAATTGAGTAGTTTCAATGGCCCCCGTACAGTGACGCGAGTATAGGGTTTATAACCTATATTCGCCAGACCTAACCAAGCTGCAGAACGGGTCATTTGAGAGGGAGAACGTAATTCTTATGTGACATTTTATAAACTCTTATGTAACATTTTATAAATTTAGAAAAATGGCAGGAAAGAATGAGAGCAATATACATGAAACGACTAGTGTCGAAAACTATAATGAATCAAATAGCATGAGCGATTTTGAAATCCACTCGACTCCAAACGTGAGTCAGGAAAATAAAACAAAAAATAATGCAAATGAAACAAAGAGTACAGACGATTCGGGGATACAAATAACCCTAAAATCGAGTAGGGAAAGTGAAACGAATAATGAAGTCAGCTTCACTGACAAAAATGTAGCAGCACAATTTACTCCAACGACAACACGAGTCAAAGAGTTGTTGATGGACGATATATTTACTTTAATGAAAACAATGTCTGAGAATTTGAGTAGTGATATCAATAAAATGAATAGCAGTATCAATGTAAAATTCGATGAACAAAAGAATAGTTTTGACAGCAAATTAGACGTACAGAATGACAAATTTAACGAATTAAATAATCATTTTGATGAAATTAAGACCGAAATTAAAAGCGAATTTAATTGCAAATTTGATGTACTTAAATTTGACATTGATGAGGTAAAAATGAAATGCGAAAGTAATTTTCACGAATTGAAATTTGAATTAAACGAGAAGTTGAGTAATTCATTAAATAGTATGAATAATAGAATCGACGAGATAGAGAGTAGTGTGGTAGAAAAAAACAAACAAATACGGAAGGTAACCGAAATTTTTGATCGTAAAATAGATGAATGTAATGTTAGTAGTGAGTACAAGTTGAATTGTGTAGTTGATAAGATTGAAACATATGAAATTAGTACTAATGCCAAAATCAATGAAATAGAAAGTAATTGCAAAACAGAGATACAAGCTATACAAAATACAGTGAATACTATAGATAAGCGTCATGTACAAATTGAGAGTTTAAATAACAATATATTTGCATCAATTGAGCAGAGTATAGTTAATGTTAAAGATGAATTGAATTTAGCTATAAACGAAAAACTTAATAGCGTTACTGAACAAATAGTCATTACTAAAGATGTGAATAGCGATTTTGATTTGGAGTTGTTTAATTGTGAAAACAGGGGGGTACACCCTATGCAGTTTTTAAATAGAGTCAAAGAATTTAATCAGTTTTGTAGAAGTAGTTGGGAAGTACAACTGTTAAAAATAATGAAGTGCTTTAGAGGGAATTCCGCAGTATGGGCGGAGGTACATAAAGTAGACTGGGTAAATTATCAGTGTTTTGAGACGGCCTTTAGAGAGAAATATTGGTCGGAGGAGGAACAGGAAATATTGCAGAGTAAAATTTGTAATGGGGCATATTAAAAGGTTCTCTTAGTGGAATTTAATAAGGGGCATGAACCAATCAGGGTAGATTTTAAGAGGGTGTTAGATAAGGCTAGAGTTACGGGTGTAAAGATGATACAAAACCGAGTAGGCGAGGGAATTATAGAAACAAGAGTGAATGTGTGTCAAGAGAGTGAGAGCATGGGGAATGATGAGAGAGTATGGGAAATTAGGGCAGAGACATTTTTTAAAGAGGGTGGAGTTATAGGGAGTCCCCAACGACAGGAGTTGTGGGCAGTTATTGAACGTTTTAGAGATGTGTTTGCTGAGTTGCCTGGAAAAGCCAGGGACTATGTATGCGAGCTGAAGATTCGAGAGCACTCACCCTACATGCAAAGAAGTTATCCAGTGCCATTTTCAAAGAGGAGAGCCGTTCAAGAAGAGTTGGACCGCATGATGGAAGGGGACATCATCGAAAGATCCATATTGCCTTACTCGAATCCATTGGTAGTGGTCATCAAAAAGGATGGAAAGGTAAGATTGTGCTTAGACGCTAGAAAAATTAATCAGATTATAATACCTGACCGGGAATCACCGGAAGCCATGAACGAAATTTTTCAAAAGTTTAGTGGAGTCAGATATATGACGTCCTTAGATTTAACGGCGGGCTACTGGCAAGTCCCATTAGCGCCAGAAAGCCGTAAATTTACTGCATTTCTTTTCAATGGAAAAAACTATCAATTTAAACGCCTGCCATTTGGGCTTAATACTAGTGTAGCAAGTTTTATTAAATGTGTAGACATGATATTACAACCGAAAGACTTAGATTTTTTGACTGTATATGTTGACGACATACTAATAGCATCAAGAACATTCTCTGAACACGTAGAACACATAGAGTACGTTTTAAATAAATTACAACAAGGGGGACTAACTGTTAATTGGGAGAAATCAAAATTCATACAAACTGAGATACATTTTTTAGGATTTATTATCACTCCAGAGGGTATTTTAGCAAACCCAGATAAAGTAGAAGCTATCATACGTTTTCCGGAACCGAAAAATATTAAACAGTTGCAGAGCTTTCTAGGATTATGCAACTTTTATAGAAAATTCCAGAGAAATTATGCACACATTACCTCTAAATTAAGTGTTGTTTTACAAAAGAATAAACAATGGAAATGGGGAGAGGAGGAGAGAACTATTTTCAATGAAATCAAAGAGAAATTTATAGACACAATTATGATGAATCACCCCGATTTCCAGAGAAAGTTTTATTTACAGACGGATGCTAGCAACATAGCCCTCGGCGCAGAGCTTTACCAGGAGGGTGAGGATCAGGAGCACAGGACCATCGCTTTCGCCAGCAGAACCTTATTGGCAGCCGAAAAGAATTACACAACTACCGAAAAGAACTGCTGAGCATCGTCTTTGCTGTGAAGAAATTCCGTACTTACCTGCTAGGAAACGAAACTGTCATCAGGACCGATCATAAGGCCTTATCATTCCTAAATACATGTAAGCTGACGCATAGCAGATTAACCAGGTGGGTACTAGCTTTACAAGAGTATAACTTTTCTTGGGAGTATATTAAGGGGTCAGATAATAAAGTACCGGACACTCTGTCCAGGGTAGACACTATAGATAATAAGACAGGTAGAGATCTGAAAGAAATAGAAATTTTTCGATTAACCAGGGAAGATAGAAGTTTTGGGGAGGAATTAAGGGAAATTAAAGATAGACAAAGATCAGAAAATAAATTAGGTAAGATAATAAATAGTTTAGAAGCAGACATTAATGGTTCAGAGTATAATACACATTTCCAGATATATAAAGGAATTTTGTTTAAGAAAGTAGAAGGGGGTGAACGGGATTGGAGGTTAATGATACCTGATGAATTAGTAGATAGAATTATTTGGGATTGTCACATAAGATATGGTCATTTTGGGGCGAAAAATGTGCAAATATACTAAAAGAATCTTGTGTTTTTAAAAACATGGAGAAGAGAGTTAGAAGAGTATGAAGAGTTTGCGATCTGTGTCAAAAGTCTAAAGTAGTAAATTACAGGGTTGAAGGTGAAATGAAGTATATTAAAGTAGAAAGACCTTTTGATTTAGTTGCAGTAGATTTGTATGGGCCATTGCCTAAAGGTAGAGGAGGAGTGGCCCTACAATTTCGTACCGTTACAATACCCCCCCAATAAGAGATTGAAAGCCGAAGCGTTCAAACTCTTATTGCCTAAACCCTAAGAGGATCAGTGGGGATATGGCGCCGCAACCCCCCTGAACACTCTACCAAAATTGTGGGTTCTTACCCCCCTAGTCTGGCGACTGCGACAGCACCCATCCGATCTTACTGGACTTCTCTGTTCGAGATCCCAACACCGAAAAATCGAACAGATACCAGACCCAGTATCGTCTGACTTTAAAACGTTCAATTAAAAAACAACAAACGGCCTTCCATCACTCCATATCCCACAACTGATTTGTTTCCTCTTAGCCGTACTGGTTCATTGACAACGTACTGGCTCACTTTCTATTATAGACCCAAAAAAAAATAGTGTTAATAAAACAATATAGGTTTACAGTAGTACACATAAATTCCAGTTAAATTGAATAATATTCCCCGTACAATATTGCCCAGCCCAAACGACACATTAATTATACAGGATTACCTTAACTCACAGTAATAGTACCTAAAATACAAATTATGTCCTTATTTGCCTACTATATATATATATAGAATAAGCAATTTTTTTTTCTACCCCCCTTTTACTCCCTTAACCCCCGATACCCGTTACATATTAATGTGTTCTGCGCGAGGCTTCTTGGCCTTTTTCAGCCTCATCCTCGCCATAAACCACATCTCCCTCGTGACCTGTAACTGGGTCACCGCCCATCCACACTCACTATTACCCCCCCTAGACTGTAGCGTCTAGTTGCTTTCACAAGGACTGATGCGGAAGGGGTGGACATTTTTTCTTTTATTCCACCCCCATCCTTGCTTCGGCGTTACAATAAAATTCGGTATTACACCTACTAGTTTTTATTTATACACCCCTAATGGACTACCACCCCTATCTGGGTGAAAATAGCCCTGTTCCAAAATTAGGTAGATTCCCCCAAAAATAACCCCATACTAAAACTAACAAACCACCGGGTTAACAAAATAAAACAAACCACAAGCCGGTTATATCAAGTAAAATTTATGATTTGCCACAATTAACTACTTTCACGGTCATGATCCAGTGAGGTCATGAACGCACTTAGGTGGAGAATCTACTGTTAAAACATAAAACATAGATTGTCAATTGATACAAGTTTACATGAATAGTTATATAAATATCTTATTTTCCCAAACACTATCTCATCTTAAACGTTCTTTCAATTCTTTAATTTAAATGAATATTTTAATCATTACGTTTTTTATCAATTATTTATTTTACAATCAAAACTAAGATCAAAATAGATTTAAAGTCATTGTCAAAAATTATCTTTTTAATTTATTTAATTACCTTTCATTAAATTTAATTCATATTGTTTTAATTAACACTTTCAAAATTAATTACATTTTTCAAAAGGATCTGACATAAAATGTTACCTACATTATTATTTTGTCTGTAAAATTCTAATTTCAATTCTTTGATGTCACAATAAGATTTTACTCAAGATACTGATTCATCAAGCTACAGCAGTTATCAGCGTCCACACCTGGCTATACACATTAGTCAAAACATTTCACACACCTGTTTGCATCAGCAATAGTCTGCCAGACTGGTGTTATAAACACTCTGTCTCAACACCCACATAGTCTAAACATTCTGGTGACATCATATACTGACATATATACTTCCTTCAAATTTTTGGTTTCTGTAAATCTTTTAATGTTAACATATTTATCAATTTCCACCAATTCAGATCAGAGTTAATTCTGCTTCATTAATAAAATTGACCCTTTTAAATTATTTGTTTAACTTAAAATTCTTTAATAATCTTCACTCAAACAGTTTAACTTTAATTACCGTTATATGCAGTTAATGTATAAAATATATAAAATTACAATTTAAATTTAAATCAAAATGAAGTTAAACACATCACTAACCTTCATATTATTAAGTTACTCCAAGAACAACTACAATTTAATTTAATCTCTTCGTACATTCCAAACAATTTCCATTACTTTAATTACATTTATCAAAAAGATTCTAATTAGTATAGTATTTCAGTTTTTCTTAATACTTCAATAAATTTTACAAACATTCCATCATTTGTTTCAAATCTCTCTTTAAATTCCTCCACAATCACATTCTAACTACCATCTATCCTCTACTCATAACCTAACATAGCAGGTACCACAAAATAATAATTAAACCTTTTGGTTACAGTTTTTTGTTTTAAAATATTTTCCCAAATTATTTTTTCTCTAACTACCCATAAATAGGTTATATCTTACTTGTACAGGATAATGGTCTATAGAGATGCAATTGAAAATGAACATAACCCAACTCCAGTGAATATAATGAACTACCCTCCATTTTTTTTTTTTTCAAATTACAAAACAAACCACAACCACTAATCTACAACCCCATCTCTATAGGCAATTATCCTATTAGACTATACAGAAATTTATTATCTAGTTTGTCTACTCAGCCACAAAACTTCTCCACTACCTACCTAATTAAGGGATGAGTTTACAAATCATAAATAACGCCAGTTTTCTAATTTTGAGGATTACCCTAATGTGTTGTTTAGAATTAAGGCAATCAAATGGTTCCAAAAAGTGTGCCAATTTATGTAACTATTGTTATGTTTACTCTAAGGGGAGGGTTAAGGAAATCGGGAAGACAAAAAAGGTAAGGATCATTTAAAGGTCAAGAACTAGGACTAAAGGTAAGGGCAAAGCTTCCTCCGGAAATAAGGGTAAATGGAGAAAACCAAGCCTCGCGTGGGCAGGGGCGCGTCCCTGAAATAGACGACCCCACTGGGACAAGTGGGGAACATCTATCCGCTACCACTTACTGTTTTATATTATTTATAGTTGTTTATAATTATTTAACTATAGGTTTATTATAGTTGTTTAGTTGTATTTAATTACAAAATTTATTTTTATTATTTTTATTTATTATTATTTCATCTTGACCAATACTTTTTTAAATTGGTGGCATTATGGGTACCCACTATTTCCCCAGTCATTTGGTTTCGTAGAACGTAGGCATTATCCATTTTGATTTCAACTACTTCATACGGTCCTTCATACAACAAAAAGAATATCTTGTGCACTTGATAAATCGTGTCTTCTTACTAATACTAACTCCCCTATCTCATATTTGACCCACTTACCTTTGCCATCATGCTTTTGCTTTCTCCGCTCTCCCTTGGTGAGCAGGCTCTCGTTGGCGAGTCGTATTTTTACATCTCTGTCCAAGACTCTTTCTTCCGGTGGATATTCAAAAAGTTGTTCCAAAATCCTGGGTGGACGGCTTCCCTTGATTAGTTCGTACGGTGTAAATCCTGTAGAATCGTGGGTTGTGCTGTTTAACCAATCCTCCACTTTCTTCACATACAAAGGCCACTCTGTGTGTTTGGAGTGACAATACGCCCTGAATATTCTGCCGATTTCTCGCATCACCCGCTCTGCCTGGTTCGACTGTGGATGGTAAACTGCCGTATGTTTGGGTATGATGCCTTCCCAGCCAAGAGTCTGTCTCCACTTGCCGCTGATGAACTGCGGTCCGTGATCAGATAAAATTACCTTCGGTTTCCCTACGTTGATCATGTAGTCCTTTGTGATCTTCTCGCTGAGTACTTTGCTAGTAGCTCTCTTTACACTATATAACCTAACAAACTTGGTAAAAGTATCCAAAACAACAAAAATGTATACCAATATAATGTATTACCAATATCAAGACTAGTGTTTAATTGATGAGGAAATAATGGGGCTAATAAATTGGAAGCAATTTGTTTTATAAATGAACTGCATATTTATATGTGTACTGGTAACCTTCAAATAATCCTCTCTGCAGCCGTTTCGTCTGAAGGACTCTTGGAAAAACCCCGAAGGTAAGAAATAATTATTAATAAGAGTTAATTATAATTTTGTAATTAATTGAGTAGTTTCATAATGATAATATCTTTCTTGTCATGGTTAGTAACTAATTTCTGTCACATTTGTTTGATATTTAACAAACTACTTTGTTTGTTATTGTTCTTTCTCTGGCCTTTCTTTGTATTGTGTTCTGTTTTACCGTGGCATTCAGTTACATTTCTTTTGAAATTTACAAAGGTTTTTATTGTCCAGTTCTATGAACAATAATATAACTGTTCTATTTTACATTGTTTGGTGGTCTTATGATTATCTATTTGGATCACAATCTTCATTAAACTAGTCACACTAACTGTCTGTGTATTTCTGACTATTTAATTCTTGATGTTTCCACTATGAAAGTAACACATTTTCTTCCACTATAAACCTTATCACTGGAATTGTTTGTGGGGTTTATTAGGTTAAAATTAGTTAACTGGTCACAGGTTTTCACACTTATATTAAGTACCCACTATAATTGTTTGTGATTTCTTAAATGTTAAACACTGTTTCTTCATAGTTGACAATCACTATTCTTTTAGTTACTAGTATTGTCTCTAGTACACTTGATGAATGATTATTCCTTGTATGGTCTATCCATTTTCTTCTCTCTTCATGTCATGTTTCCTTGTCCTTCTTCTTCCCTTCTTCTTTAGGTTTGAACGTCTTCTTCAATGTTTTCATTGTAGTAGTCGTTGTTCCATAATATTTATATTTGTCAATACATCGGTTTGTCTGCCATCATTGTGGTTGCTCTTGAGTTGTTTCTTCCTTTATTTGGCATAGTTATTTTTGTTGGTTCCCCTCACTGTTGGAATCCTGTTGTCTTCTTTTACACTTTTATTATAGTCATTTTCTTCATTTGTTCCCCTCACTGTTGGGATCTATTTGTAGTCATTTTGTTTTACACTTTCATTATCTATTATCTTTGTTGGTTCCCCTCACTGTTGGAATCTATTGGGCCTGGTTACTAACATTTTATTTTGGCTCAGGGTTATTTTCTTTCTTCATTTCGTGTATGATGCTGCTATGTTACATTTTCTTCTTCATAGTCGGAACTTTACACTAATATATCTATCTGTAGATACACACTTTTTGTTCACATAGTTTTATTTATCTAGAAATACTTTCATGCTTTCCCGTCACTTGACGTAATAGTTGCTTACTTTATGTAACTACCATATTTGGTAACGTTACAATATTTAACGAAGAAAACTCAAACTGAATGGTCGTGCAGTCAGAAACGATTAAAGTGTAATCACATGTTTTAATAAAAACAAACGCAATCTGCTCTCTTACGGACGAATCCGGAACTACGTACTAAGCGAAATAAACAAATTTTTGAAGTTTTTTTTCTATATTTGTAAAGCGTAGTATAATTATCCATTTCTGACCATCTCATAACAAAAAGGACTTACCCTTAACCCTGGGGAAATAACTAAAAGAATTATATGTTGATTGATGTTTAAATAAAAGATAAAATTGTAAAATCGCTCAAAACTGTATATTTTTTATGACAATTCCATGTTACTCAATGAAGTCGATATCATGTACTAGTTAATGAAAATATCGATTGTAATATTTGTATTTTGGCGGAAGGGAAAAAACCAATAATATAAACAATAAATATTATTGAGAAAATGATATTGAATAATAAAATGTGTTTCCTTTATTGTAGTGGGTAGTTGTAGTAGGTTTCAGAAAGATTAAGAAGAGGACGATCAACCAGGTCATATTCAGCAACAGTGTAGTTTGGTTAACCCATATTTGGAGACTAACGTCAAAATCAGCTGATTCAATTCACGGCAGATATTTGAAAATTTAGAAATCGTCTAATCCGAGGGTAAACCAACGGTACTTGCTCTCTCTTCAAAAGGAGGCTAAACAACTTCCCTACTTGACCCAAATCACACACACTCGATTTCAGCTTTGTTTGGGTAACATTACCACCAACTTTATTTAAACTTCAGTCTTTATAGTTCATAAGTGGCGATTGCTAAGAGGTGTTCTGACCGATCCGAGACTGTAAAAAAAAAAAAAAAAAAAAAAAAAAAAAAAAAAAAAAAAAAAAAAAAAAACGGACGTCACACTCACACCTAAAATAGGCGGTACGTTACAGAATTGGCGCTTACAACAGTGCGTCTTAATTAAATAAGACGAGCACTCAATAGGCCGCATACAAAAACATCTCGGAAGGTACATACTCTAAAACCCGCTACGTTACAAATTGGCGAACCCAACATTGGGGCTTGACTAAGACGGACGTTTCGCTAAATAACACCTCAAAAACCCGCTACGTTACAAATTGGCGCTCAACGTAAAAGGGCTGTAATTAGAAAAGAATTTTGATATATTTAATAAATTAATATACCAAAAAATCTAATTATCGTCGGCAGTTATGAGAAAACAAGAAATGCATAATACCAGAGGCAGATCGAAGAAGAGGGCAGAAGAAAAGGAGAAGGAAGAAGGTGGACAGGAACGAGAGATAGAATTATTTACAGACAGTGAAATGGAACAACCAATGGGTGATAAAGAAGAAACTGAAGCAATTACAAACACGGAAAAGGAAAGAGTTGAAGAAGATGCCCAAAGGGATCAACCAGATAAATCCAACCAAAAAGAAGATATAAGCATACAGGAGATGTTAAGAATTATAATGGAAGGGAATAACAAGATCCAGGAAGATAATAAGCGAACCAATGACAAAATAGATGAAAATTTTAGAAAACAGGAGGAAGCCTTGAAACAAACCAATGAGGAAAATAAGGAGAATTTTAAGAAACAGGAGGAAAACTTAAAACAAACCAATGAGGAAAATAAGGAGAATTTTAAGAAACAGAAGGAACAAAATAGACAGACCAATGAGAAAATAGATAGCATTCAGGAAAGTTTAGTCAAACAACTAAATGAAAAAATAGAGACCATTCATGGAAATATCAAACAAACCATGAAAGAACAATACCATGAACTGAAAGAAACTGTTGAAGGACAAAGAGAAGAGATGAATGCAAAATTTGAAGAGAATAATGAGAATTTAAAACAAATTGAGGGTAAGATGGAGAACTTCAACAAGGAATTAAGAGAAAATCTAGAGAGTAAAATTGAACTGGTCAGTAATACGCGTATCCAAAAAGCAGATACATACAAGGAGGAGACAAATAAGCAAATGGATGAAGGTTTCAAGAGTTTGGATGAAACATTAGACAGCACTTCCGAAAGTATTATAGTAAGTCCAAACACAGAAGAGAGTAGCAAGAAAACAGAAATTAGAGAAGACCAGAATGCATTGCTATCTGAAAATAAGAATAGAAAGGACAAGGAGAAGATCCAAACCATGGAAGAGAATATCAAGAAAATAAGGAAAATATGGAGAAAGAAAATATTCAATACAAAAGAAGAAATGGAGATGAGGAAGGGTGGATTAATTAATATATTTAACCCTCCCATTAATAAACGAAGGGAGTTAAATAAAGTTAGAAATTGTAGACAAAACTCAACAAAAATATCAAAGGTAAACCACCATAGAATAATAACAAAAAACTTGAATAAATTTAAATATCAGTTAAAAATATCGACGATCAAAGAGTATCTGACCACATCAATTATATTTTCAAGACGGAGTATACCAACAGAACATTGTGTAAATAATACAGAGGTCAAAGAGAATGGAATAGTGGCATATATGAGTGATTACATTAAAATAGAGGAGATACAATACCTATTAATTAAGAAGGATCTAAATATGACCGAAAACCGTGACTTAAATGAAGACTTTGTATCAGCTGAGTTACAGTACCAGATAGAGAGTTATTTAACAAGGACAAAAATCATTATGGACACCCCAGTAATCTGAGAACATGGAGTACCTGAGTTAATGGACCATGGTTAACCTAAATAATAACAAACCAGAAAAAAAGGGGACTGAATTTTTGAAAATCGACCAAGCAACCCATTGAATAGCGGAAGAAAACCCCAAAATTCTAAAAAACTGTAAGTACAACTTACTCAACAATTTATTCAGGAACAAGACGATTTAATAAAAACTATGTAAGGACAACTTACTTAATTTATTCAGAAATAATACGATTTAAGATATTTTGAAACCATTTGATTTAACAAAAAATAAGAACAGATTAGTAAATAAGAGTTATAAAGAATTGATTTAAAATGAAATAATAGGAAAAAGTAATAATTTTAATGGTAACAAACAGAAGAAAAATTAAATGAACAAAAACAATTGATGGTAATGTGCTCAGATAAGAAGAATAAAGAATAATTTAATGACTCCAATGAAACTGAAGGAGGATGATAATTAATACAATAATTAGAATTTCTTGGAATTGAAGATTATATAAGAAGAAATGATACGGAGAAATATGTCACAAGAAGTAAAGTCAAAAGAATTTTAACATAAGGCCTATCAATAATGTTATATGCTATTAGTTAATGGGAAAGAAGAAGGAATCAAGGAGAAGAAGAAATATATAAATAAATGCAAACAGCTACAGTATGAAGAATCCCAAAAGTGTTTAGTACTAGTCGCTAATTGACTACTACTTATAATTTTTTTATTTTAATGTATTGACCGTAGAAATGTTCCGGCAATAATTTTTATGAGCAGGGATGATGTTCCCCTGGTCTCAGAAGGTGTAAGGATGGACAGCGGAGTTATGGACCCAAAAGTGGCCACCCGACTGGTACCACCGCACAGGATAGGGAAAAATGTTAGGGAAATTGAATATTTAAGGGATAATAATTATAAAATAGCTGAAAAGAGTGATATTGGATTCCAGAAGTATAGATGAAGAAAATAGAAGGAAGATAGCAGACAAAAGCTTAATTGATAAAGCTAATTTAGAGAAGTAAATAGAAATGAGTGTTAAAACAAGTTTAATATGATTAGTGTGACCAGTCCTTATCAAATAAAATGTGGAAGTACCACTACCCAGAGAAATAAATCAATAATGAATTTGCCTCCAAGAGAGAGAGAGTTGAGTAAGAAAACAGCAATTACCACCAGTCTGAATTACCAGTCAGTATATAACCAGTTTGAAATGAAGGAAGATATTACGAAGATATAAAACCAGGAATATTCGGAAAGTAGAAGCAATCAACAATTTATTTTAGTAAACCAGTAAAACAAAAATAAATTTGTTCTAGTGGGGGGGGCTTTATGTAACGGTACATAACCTGGTCCCAATAAATGATAACTCTTATACTACCATAAAGGTCAGAAATGGGTAAACTATAACGAGCTAAAAATTAAGTTGTATCACTAAACATTATAAACAACATTGAAGTGATATACAGTGTAATATAAATAATTTTACAAATATAAAAATAAAAATATATATATTGAAATTCAGATATATTGTGTGTCGATTGATGTGTTATATTAACAATGGTTTGTGTTCTCCTTTTAGCCCCACTTGTTAGGCTAGTCAATTTGTAATATAAATTCAAATGTAATAATAAATAAAATATAAAGATATTGATGATAAGAATTGTGTATGTTGGCTGGATCTCGGTATTGAACCGATGATACAGCTCCACTTTGAAATCACCAAATACAAAGAATAGATTTAATATAAATAGGTTATAACTGGGTGTGATTGATTGATAAATGACAAATAAATCAAACTTTAAAAATTGTGAAAAATATTTTTTCTCGTTCTTGTATTGAGTTTGATTGAATTATTTACTTTAATTAATTACTAATTAATTAATTAATTGAGTTTGTAATTTCCTTGTATATCTATTCTCTCACTGTAAATTATGTTTTTGTTTAATAAAAAATAATAGTAACATTAATTGTAGAAATAAAAACAATGCTGGTAACTGAGTAATGATTTGCGTTTATTAACATTCAAAATAATGCGCCAGTCAAACTGCGCATGTCCCAGGCACTGGCTAATCTTTGCTACAGTCGGTAGTGAAAAAATCAACAAATATATTTTTACAAGTTTAAATTTGTGGTTCTTTTAACGAGTCGAAATGGTCAGAGGGCAAGGAACAAGATACATTTAACAGGTATTCTTAAACTAAATAGTAATATCTGAAATAGAACAGAATTATTATTACAATTGTCAATTAGAAAAAAATTAAATTGCGAACCAAGTCGAAGAAATGACGTCACTCCCTTCCAGGAGGCACTGCACCGTCTTTGTGAGAAATCCAGTAATGGCCGCCGTCTACTCGATTTTAACTGCGATGCTGTTGGAATTGACAGAGCTTCTCCCGCAGAAATAAAAATGATATTCCCTTTTCTGCGAAGTGGTGTTGGTCCAGGAATATAGTGTGGAATGTCCTCTCGTCGTCTGCGATGTCGATTTCTGGATGGATTTCTTGTGTAGTGTCCGGTGTTCAAATATGTGTGTTGGTTTTCTGTGAATTTGGTCCAAAAATTGTTCAAAATGGCTGTCGATTTCTTGTGTTGAGTTTTATGGTGTTATACTGTGTTTTGGAAATTTGTGAAGTGTTAGAAATTGATAGTTAAGGTTATTTCACTTTTTAGATCATCTCCGTTGCACGCCACATAACCACATTTGGTTTTATTACAAATTATTTTGTTTTCAATACTCCGCTAACACATTTCCAACTATTCCGCTTTACGATTAACAATAGACTAATAGACGCAACGTCGTCGTTTTAGGGTAATTTGTGCTATGTCTTTTTCCTCTTCATATTGTTTAACTATAAAAATATCTGTCTAAGACTTGTTTCACCATCTAACTATACATAATAAGTTTTCTTATTTTTTACTGTATTTCAAATATTTCTTAATTTCACATGAATCTAACTATTCAGTAATATTGATTAGTTAATTTTACATCTTTTGATATATAGCTGGGTTTGTTTCAAGCTTATTTAAGCCCAAAAATTACAATTTTACATAATGATTGTATGCCTCATATTTTGTACAAATTCAGTGTTTTAAAGGTTTTTATTTGTTTTTTCTTATAATATTTCTATGGAATATACTTAATAACTCCGTAATTACTTTGTTGTTAATAATTTGGTTGTTAAAACATTTCAATATTGATTAATTTGCTGTTTAGTCTGATTTGATTACTATTATAGGCCTATTATTGACTGTTTCCAAAAGAAGTTAATTTCCTTTCTTTTGTCATTCTATTTGCTATTAACTGTATCTGTATTAATTATATTTTCAATTTCTGTATTGTATGTATTGAATTCTATTCCTATTACATAGATTGATTCTTTGATAAATAATTTTTTGGTCTATAGGTCAGTCTGTGTTTACTAAAATGGTGTCTTGGCTGGTCTGTTTGTACATTATACATGGTTTACTGTTTTGAATACAATTATTACATTTTTATGTCCTACTTGCCTCTCTGACTTACACAATGGAAAATTAAATGACATGATTTTAAAATACAATAGAATATCTTGTATCTACTAAACTTTCTTTATACTAATAACATCATTGAACCATAACATGAACATCTTATGCCTAATTTTCTCTATATCATCTAATTTTAACAAAAACATTTTATCCCTATTATTTTTAACTGTATCATCAAATGATAACAAAATATCTTATCCTTATTATTACCTAGACATAATTTAATTAGAAAAAATAAAAAAAATAAAAAACTCCTATTACTAGTAATACTGTCAGTCATTAACTGTCTTGTGTATTTATGTTTCTTTTGAAAACAATTCAACTGTGATTAAAAAACATCTTGTATCTATTATCACCTTATATCTAAAATATTATCTAATTAACAATAAATAACAAACATCTTATTATTAGTTATACCCTCAGTTATGAACTGTCCTCTGGTATTTTTGTCCTTCTCACAATTTACTTAACTGTAATTAAAGAAAACATTTTATGGGTAATAGTTTTTCTTATATCTAATTTAAAAAACTCTTATTACTAATAATGTTGTCAGTCCTTAGACTGTCTTTGATTCCAATGGTTTTACTAGTATTATTCTACACTCATGGTAGTCTTTTTATAATATTTACACTTCATTGAATATTTTTTCATAGATTTTTTTATCTATGTTTCTCACTATACTCACTGTAGTTTCTTATTTTTGTTACCTCACTTCACTTTATTGGGTTCTACACTATGGTAGTCTCTTTTGATATATTTTTTAACATATTACTCTTATAACTAGTATACAATTTGTGTTTTCTGGGATTGTATCTTGTAACTTGTTTGGGTCTACATATATCAGTTTTAATTTTGTCTCATGGTATGTATTACTTGACTAACATTTCGTTTTGGCATATCTCTTCCTGTTTCTGGTCTCTTTGTGGGAATCTTTGCCTCGTGACCTTATTATTGTTCCCTTATTAAAATGGTTTCATGTCAAATTATTTCCTTTTTTATGGTCCTTCCCTTTTTGTACTGCTTCCCCAATCTACTGGGTATACTGCTGGTTTAACTGGTTTTTACATAGTAGGTTATTTTAATCAATGGTTTTCTTTGTTATTTTCCATTTTTATTAACATTTTATAGACTTAATATACAGTTTCTAGTGTAATCCTTAAACAATTTATTCTTCTCACTCACTATGGAACTTTTTCCTTTATTTATGTTGCATTTATTCAAATGTTTAGTGTGATAATTTTGTTATGTCACAACAGTGATAAGTGAGTTATAGTGCACCCAATGAGGTAATAAGTGAAGGTGAAGGGAACTTTTTACAGAATTGTGCTGTAGATGTGAGCATTATAGACTATAATAGTAGACTATAATGTTACCAACTAATTATGTATTTTGTTTAGTTATTGTAGGATTTATATTGTGTAGTACCTATGTTAATTTTATATTTTATAAAATAATTGTTTTATTGTATAAGATAACCCAGGCTTTTTAAAAAATAAAAGATTTAAATATCAGATGATAATAAAAATAAAATAATACTGTATGAGGGAAATGGCAGAAGAAAATAGTTCAGTGTAAGAATACTATAAGAGATTAATAAATAATATATAAATTCATTTAAAGTTAATAAAAATATTAAATACTTATATCCAAAGTTATAAGAAAATAAACAGAAAACTATTATGTAAATCAAATTGGGAAAGAAACCAAGATTAAAAAGAATTATTTTTCTGTAAATCAAAAATAAATTTATAATAATTACAAACTGCCTATATACTAAAAAGTAAATAGCAGCACCAATAAAAAATGACATAAAAATTATGGGTTACTAAGAGTAACAAAATAACAAGTATTGTTTAATCGAATTTGAAATTGAAACCTGTCCGGTTGACAAAATGATGAGACAAAATTTTATTAAAATATCCTTTAGAAATCTGTGAACAGCACCAAATTGTTACCAAATGTAAATAACAGTATGAACATTATGTACTACTACCTTAGTTATCAAAGTTAACTTGCTATACTCCATAATAAAAGTGAAAAAAAAAACATTTTGGACGATCAGGCCTAGCTTCGCTGTGTTTCGAGTTTTGACGAGATAGTATTTGACGGACGGGTATGAAATTACAAACAACTACGAACACCACCTGAGAAACAGCTTCACCCAAGTAAGAACTTCAGGAAGAGAGGTAATATAAACATTTCTTTTAATATTTAACGAAGAAAACTAAAACTGAATGGTCGTGCAGTACAGAAACGATTAAAGTGTGATCACATGTTTTAATAAAAACAAACGCAATCTGCTCTCTTACGGACGAATCTGGAACTACGTACTAAGCGAAATGAACAAATTTTTGAAGTTTTTTTTGTATATTTGTAAAGCGTAGTATAATTATCCATTTCTGACCATCTCATAAAAAAAAGGACTTACCCTTAACCCTGGGGAAATAACTAAAAGAATTATATGTTGATTGATGTTTAAATAAAAGATAAAATTGTAAAATCGCTCAAAACTGTATATTTTTTATGACAATTCCATGTTACTCAATCAACCCTCGAAAATTGCACTCGCCCACTCGCCAGTGGCGAGTGGGGTTTGACTGTGAAAAAAAGGAGAAAAGAGGAGAGAAAGAATGAAAAATGGAAAAAAGAAGGACGTCTATTAAACCAAAACACGTCATGTTTTTGTTTTAGTAAAGGCGCGTGTTGAAGTCATAGGCCGTCAGTTAGCTGTCACCGTGTGAATTTTATAAACAAAACTGCTCTGTTGGATATAAACATCTTAAAACACGTCGAACAAAATAGTGTTGCTGTGAGAGGGGAGCGGAAATTTCACGCCGTTCTGCGCGGGCCGCCGGCCGCTGGCCTTTGTCACTCCTTCCAAGTTGTACAGTCTGCTAATTATTGTTGAGTTGACCGGATGTGTTACGCGTGTGATTTATTGTTTCGTGTACTAAGAGTATTCTCAATTTCTAAGATCGTGTTCAGCGTGTATTTTATTTTTCGTGAATTATTTTATTCATAATGAAACAGATTAAACTTAATTATTTCTTTAAAAAAAGTTCTACTGTCAGTACGACGACGCCTAGTGAGTCTGCGAGTGCGACGTCTACTGCTAGAGATGTAAGTGCCGGGCCTAGTAGGGAAACTGAAACTCGAGTTCTAGTGGACTTAGGCCTACTCACGGTTCCTCTGGGAAACGAAAATTTCAAAGAGCTTGGCTGCATATCTTCCCCTGGCTAGCTTACGATTCCGACCGCGCAAAATGTACTATATGCGCTAAATACCCTCAAAATAGTGACCCAAAATGGGTAGCAGGATTTTCTGGTTCCATGAAAAAGGAAACTTTTGTGTTTCATGGTAAAAGCCTAGTACATATGGACAATTTAACGTGGTTTGAAGTAGAGTCAGAACCAGGAAAAGCTTCTCTTGCCAAATGTATTAAGAAAATAGAGTCTTCTATGTTTGAGCATCTAACAACTTTATTCAACATAGCCTACTTTATAGGCATCAATGAAAAACCATTTACCGACTTCCCTAAGCAAGTTGCCCTTGCAACTAAATTAGGTGTAAATGTGGAGACAAAACAATATGTAAACGATAAAAACTGACAATTTTTCATTAATTTTATTGCTAAACAGTTACAAGAAGATGTGGTTCAAAAATTAAAAAATGCTCAGTGTTTCAGTATTTTGATTGATGGTTCCACGGACCCAAGTGCTGAGGAACGTGATTGTTTATGCTCGTTATGTGTGTGAAGGGGAAATAAGAGAAGACCTTTTAGGCCTTGTGCCTCTCGAGAGCGGTAGGGCAGAGTCGTATTTCACTGCTGTTACTGGGCTCTTGGATAACTTAGGGCTTGATTGGAGAAGAGAAAAGTACATGGTTAGTGTGGGAACTGACAGGGCGTCGTCTATTATTGGCTCAAATTCAGGTTTCGTACTTCGTTTGAAAGAAGAAGCTCCGCATTTAATTAGCATTCACTGCGCCGCGCATCGTCTACAATTGGCAATACTTGATGCTGCCAATTCCATCCCTTACCTAGAAAAGCTTGACGAAACTGTGAAGAACATATACAAATTTTACAAACGATCCTCAAAACGCCTCCATGAGCTTAAAAACACCGCGAAAACTTTAGAAAGTGAGATAGTAAAACTCAGAAATATTCACAATATACGGTGGATATGTAGTAAATCTGACGCTTTGAAAGCTTTGCGGCGTGATCTCGTACCTCTGGTCATCCATCTTGAGGATATAACGAACCGGAAACTACAACAGGAGAAGCTACGGATGCAGCTACAGCAAAAGGCTATCTAAAAAACCCTTCCATCATACAAGTTTGTAAAAACATTAAACTTTTTGATTGACCTGTATGGGAAACTAGAGCCATTTTGTAAAGTTTTACAGTTGAAACAGTTACTGGTCTCACAGGTACGATCGTCAATGATGGTAAAGGTGGAAATGGTTCAGTTCTTGCTTTCATCTGAAGGATCCAGAGTGAAACAATTCCTTTCTGACACTTCAGACTCAGAGAAACTGAATTGCTCAAAATACAAAGGCGACCAAGGAATTGTTCTCACAAACACGTCTCAAGGGGAGGAAGAATACAAATCAATCCGTAATAAGCTGATAGAAACCACAGTTCATTACTTGAAGTGCCGTCTTGATATACCTGAGACTGTAGTAGGCACCAAGTGCCACGTTCTGGATTTCTTGTGCCTTCATCAAGATGACACCCTAACTGCATATGGCAATGAGGAGATTCTTCAATTGGCGCATGTTTTTATTACTGCTGATATAAATGAGGATGTTTTGCTATCGGAATGGCTTCAATTAAAAATGATGGTTAAAGAAGAGCAAATAACTTCAAAAGGACTGGGTGAGCTATTAAAAACTCTGTACAAGTTTCCTGAGCGTTTTGGTGAGCTAAAGAAAGTATTTTATGGCGTTGCATGCATGGCAGTAACAACAGCATCTTGTGAACGGGGATTTAGCTTCGTTAACAGGATAAAAGTGAAACAGAGACTTTCCCTGGACATCACTTCATTAGGAGATCTAATGCAGCTGGCAGTAAATGGACCAACCTTAGAAGATTTCAACCCTGGTGTAGCAATAGACAAATGGTATTTCTCGTCGGGACTTCGCCATTTTAGTGGCTACAAGAGGAAATACTCAGCCTAGTCCAGCTTGATTATTTTTAATCAATTATTTTTCATCTTCAACTCGATAAGGGACTATCAGAATATAAACTGGGCTAATGAATAATGTAGCGGTACATGCTAAATATTAAATAATAAAGTTTTATTCCCCCCCCCCCGAAACGGTATCTGGCGAGTGGGAAACGCCAATAATTTTTGAGGGTTGACTCAATGAAGTCGATATCATGTACTAGTTAATGAAAATATCGATTGTAATATTTGTATTTTGGCGGAAGGGAAAAAACCAATAATATAAACAATAAATATTATTGAGAAAATGATATTGAATAATAAAATGTGTTTCCTTTATTGTAGTGGGTAGTTGTAGTAGGTTTCAGAAAGATTAAGAAGAGGACGATCAACCAGGTCATATTCAGCAACAGTGTAGTTTGGTTACCCCATATTTGGAGACTAATGTCAAAATCAGCTGATTCAATTCACGGCAGATATTTGAAAATTTAGAAATCGTTTAATCCGAGAGTAAACCAACGGTACTTGCTTTCTCTTCAAAAGGAGGCTAAACAACTTCCCTACTTGACCCAAATCACACACACTCGATTTCGGCTTTGTTTGGGTAACATTACCACCAACTTTATTTAAACTTCAGTCTTTATAGTTCATAAGTGGCGATTGCTAAGAGGTGTTCTGACCGATCCGAGACTGTAAAAAAAAAAAAAAAAAAACGGACGTCACACTCACACCTAAAATAGGCGGTACGTTACAGAATTGGCGCTTACAACAGTGCGTCTTAATTAAATAAGACGAGCACTCAATAGGCCGCATACAAAAACATCTCGGAAGGTACATACTCTAAACCCGCTACGTTACAACGTATGAACACCTATTTACCAAAGCAAAATACAGTACAAGCATTTTATTAGAGCAAAATTGAGTTATCATTTTTTATGTTATGAAATTTAAATTCGTTGCTCATCTGAGCAACCCCCCCTCAATCCACACACACTATTGTATTTTATGTTTAAAACAATTATCTCAAATTATTCTCATTATTATAAATTTTATACTTACAGTACATAATTCACATACTGACATACACAAAATATATACACCATACACACCAATATCTCCAAGTAACCTCTGAAACATTTAACAAAAATGTTATTTCAACTCAAACAATTTTAACAATTAATTAACAAATTCACATCTCATAAAATAATTTAAATCCATTAGAAAATTCAATTATATAACATTCAAATCAATCGGAATATTTAAAACATCTCAAATTATTTTAATTAAATTAATTATTGAAAATACAAGTTTCATTGCTATCAAAACTTACAATTCGCTAATTACTGTCTTCAAAATTAATTTTGTTATTTATTTAGATTGCAAAATATTAATATTATTATTATTACAACAATTACCTACTACATATACACATTGTTTACCTCTACAATACATACAATTAGATTCACTACACTTATTTACAATTCTTCATCATTGATTACTCAGTTATATCACACTTCAATGTCCAAGGTTGTGGGGTCAAAAACCATAAAATAAAATACTTAAAATTGTCCATTTATTGTTTTATGGTATACCCTCCATCGTCAAAAATTAATCTTTGTTTCAAGTAACACTTTTCAATTTCAGTTACACACATATTGCTATTTTGTGTCATAACCATAAAATTCAAATTCATTCGTTTTATCACAATAATCATGAACCAAGTCAACATTAAGTATTTCTGTCAAGTCTCCGTTAGTAAATACACTCAATATCGGGTCAGTTATTTTCTCATCAATTATATTATTCTTGTTTAAATACACTTCTAACATTTCTTTCAACTCACCATAATCTCTCTTTAATTCATATAATTCTATCTCTCTCTCAACACACCATTCTCTATCTAAATTTCTCTCATCATAACACCATCTCATACTTATAAAATCATTCCACACAGATGGTAGAAACTTATACAAAACTGGGAAACAAAAATCTTCTATTAACACGGGACTCTTGCCCTTCAAAAACAACACTTGTGAACACTCTGGTTCATCACCAATAATAAGGGGAAAATTTACCCTCTGCCCCCATTCTACCACTATACTATCTTTCCACTTTCTCTCTGACTCATAAACACACATTAACATTCCATCATCATTTTCTACAACTTCATCAGTACTCTCACTATTTATTTTCAACTTATCACTCTCTGATATTACCTTTTTAATTACATTACCATTCTCAATATTACTTTTATCATTTTTGACATCATCCTTATCATTTGTTAACTCTTTATCTAGTACCACATTTTTACACGTATCATTATAATTTTCTTTTGTATTACTCTTGTTTGTATTCATCACACTCACTCCCATTCTCTCAATACTCTGTTCTAATTTATTCAAACTATTTTTTATTATTTCATTGGTATTTTCTAAACGTTTATTCTTTTCTTGTATATCATTTTTTAATTCATCAAATTTCACACTTATACTCTGCTGAAACTGAATATTCTGTTCTTCAAATTTTTTATTAAAATTGCTATTTTGAAAGTCAAAACGACGGTCTATTTTATCAAATTTTTCGTCATTAGAATTAAAACGACTCAAATTTTTTGTCAGTTGCATCAAAACGTTTACTTAGGAGGTTAAATAAGTCACTCGTGGACATCTCTTTTTCTTTATTTATTAACGGAGTAGATTCTGCTTTTACTCCACTCATTATTACCGATTGCGTCAAATTATTCTCATCTATCAGGCTTGGAGTTGTCTCCATTCCTGACTCATTTATATTATCTGATTCATTTAAAACGCTTTCTTTGACCACATTAGGGTCTGGATGAATTTCTCCCTCCCCCGTGACAGTTACATCAATCATACTAACTTTACCTCCGTATTCCATTTTGATCTTATTTATGAGATTTTGCTTTACATAAAAATTCAATCTTAAAGATTTTCAGTATTATTTAATATAGTATAATCTAAGTATCACTTAACTACACCTTAACATCATTTATATGTAACTAGTACTCATTTCCACTTAACCTCCGAATCACGCTTGCATCTTATTTGTAGGTGCGGTTTTTACTTTAAATTTTTTACTCATAAAAACTGTCCCTGGTCGGCTGCGCCATTGTGAAGCTAATTACATCTATTAAAATACATAATTACATAAATTTTATTCCACCTACCTGCAAAGTTATCTGGGTCCAGGATTCTCGCACGAACGTAAGATGCTAACGTGATTTATAGGTTAACTGAATAATTGACATAACTCATTTTGTTTTGAAGAGAATTGATGACCTTTTAATTTTTTTAATATTAACAAACTTTAACCGATTTTACTCACACTTTAGTAAATGAAATAGCAGCCTAATAACTTCTTTTTTTGTTGTTTGTTCCATGAATACAATTTTTACTTTACCTTATTCTATAAGCTTACCTTAAATTAAGATATCGACAGCCCAGCCTGCCAAACATTCTCTCTCTCACTCTTATTTAAAACCCTCCCCTGATATATTAATTCACAAAAACCCTTCACATTGTGAAATACCCCACTGCCGGCAACGTGGTTAACTCGAGCTTGCTGTTTTGCATTTCGCAAGTAATTGTGTGTCCAAAAATCGACATAGATGTTTTTCAACAAAATACTCTCGCCACTTGTCACATTAATTTAACTGACAGTTCAACTTTTACTTGAAAATAATGAAATTTTAAAATGAGCCCCGTGGGGCGGTACCTGGCCAGGCACTGTCTGTAATCGGACTGCTAAGAGCGGCTTAGCGTTCACTGCTAACTAGATTGCGTCTTTCTAGGTGGAAACCAATGCCTTGTAGTTCTTCGCCGCTTGTTGTGTTCCATTTAACCCATGCAGTTGATTGTGTGTTGGTCACGGAAGATATTTGTTCTGCACTGGCTGACGTCACAAAAGAGGTTGGACTTAGGATTCACATCCGGCAACCTGGAACATGTGCTCGTACAATTTTCGTCTTAGCCATTTTTGAGTTTCAGAAGCCGGCGTCGGTCCGCGCACCTGCTCGTGTGATGCATACGGGCGCACTGCCACACACTCGCAAAGTTCTTAGAAAATGATGCTTAGTACATTCCTTCATACAGATTGCACAACAGCGAAGGCGTATTGTTCCTTTGTTAGAACACTGTTTCAATTCAACACGTGGCCTGGTCCCAAATGGAAATTAAGTTTATGAATATTTTTTAACAAGTCCCCAAAAATTTAATAAAATAAAATATCCCTCAAAATTGGCACGTTACAACCCCCTACTACAACATCAAAGGAAAATTCTACCCCCTGCATCCCTTTTACAAATATACTTTCTCTCAGCTCTCTCTCTGACTCAACACACACAAACATCCCATTTTCATTTTCTAACACCATATTCTTAATTATATCATTGTTACTACCCTTGTTAGCACTTAAACTAACAATTTTTTCTGTAAATGTATCATCATTACTACCCCCACTATTCTCTACCCCACTTTTATTCTTGTAATTCTCGTCTACTTTACTCTTTGGTATATCAAATATGTCGTCTTCTAACGTTACTGTTTGTTCTTTCATTTTATCGAAACGTATATGCATTTCCTTGATTCTTTTATCAAAATGGCAATTTTGTCTTTTAATTTTGTTTTTTATTTCATCAAACTTTACACTCTGTTCATCAAATTTGGCATTTATTTTATCGTATTTCAGATTGGAATTGCTTTGTTGTTCATCTAACTTCATGTCTAACTTTAACAGTAATTGCATCATTGCACTAATCTCACCTGTTTTATTTTCGTCTCGAGTTGAGATGGGTGTTAATGGGACTGGATTTAATTCAATGGCACTGGTTTCACTGATCTGACTAATTGTGGTTAATTTAACGTTCATCTCACTCGTAACTGTTTCGTCTACATTATCATCTTCACCAGTATTCATTTTGCTTATTATATCTCTAACACATATATGTCTATAACCTCGTAACTTAACCCTACTTTACTCACGTGTTTATTTACTTTCGAAATTATTTCAGGTAATTTATTCCGCTTCTCTGGTAGGTACAGTCCATAAAATTAAATTTTATATCAAGTCCAAGTTCGGCCGTGCCAATGTTACTTTACTTTCTCTGTTACAAATTAATTATTTTTATAATTTAATTATTTTGAGATTTATCGGGCGCCATGTTGCATACGCCATACACAACAAAATATGAAATTGACCTTGGGGTCCAGAATTCGTGTTAACGAACCAGTAATTCGAAAATGTATTACCTGAAATAAATCACTCGTGTTTATATTTGTTACCAATGACATTACCTTTTATTTATTATAAAAACCCTACTTACATATTGGAAAGACACATGTGCCAGCATGCACGTGTTCACTACGCCTCAGGGCATAGTCCCATTTATCTAGTAAACATATATTCTCCCTTAAATATTTGGGTAGACCCTCCAAAATAAACATGTGTTATAACTACTATATAAGAAACATGATAAAAATATATTTATATATATTGGCATAACCCAGCACTTAATAATATTGAATAGTATCCACTCTCTCACTCTCTCCCATTCATACTCTGGTACATTTTCTTTAAAAATGAGCTCATGTTATTAAATTTGGATAATTTTGAATATTTGATTTTTTATATTGAATATTTGATTGGTTTTACAGCCAATTGTACTTAGCTGTCACTCCCTGTACTTTTGAGTTACGGACATCGAAAATGTCCCATCTTTGATCACACACTCTCGTTTTCGTAGCGTCCCATCGCAGATCACACGCTCTCATTTTTGTAGCGTCCCATCGTAGATCACACGCTCTCGTTTTCGTAGTGTCCCATCATGGATTACACGCTTCCGATGTTTTAACTCAAAAATGTTAATATATAACTGTTATTAATAAACTTTTGGTGGTGTAAAATTTAAATAATCACACTTCGTGAATTTGCCGGCCCTGTGAATTGGCCTGCCGGCGCACTTCACTGTTGAGACGAAAGTGGCCACGTTTCACCAGTGAGCATTGCAGAGGTGGGGCAAAAACTACGTCACCAGTCTTTTGTTTGTACGGCCAAGCCTAGTTAAATACAATTGTATAATAATGCGCCTTGCATTCCTTCAGCTGACGTAATCTTGGGCTAGGCTTGTTTACCCGTTATTATGACGAACTGTTTTTTGCTACTTTTGTCATTTTCCACTGACCTCGACACAAATCCTGTTAACTCAATATTGCGTTATTGAAAATTCTCAATAACTTTACCAATCTTTTATATGGGATATAAAATGAAATACAATAATTATGCTTTGGAACAATGATTTCCCAAAATTATTATGGTACCAGAATTGTACCGTCACAATGGGGGGAGTGAAGAATGTTGTAGGTTGTTCGGTGGGCTTCTCGTAACAATATATATCACTATTTCATTGCCTTTAATCCATTTCATTTCTTCCTTCAGTTTAGCTAAGAAGTTCAGGCTCACACTAGTCTCTAGGTTGAAACTCAGGAGTATCACCAAACATTGTTTCAATTCATTCACTTTCATAGTTTTCATATTCAGTTCTTGAAAAACATCAGACTACATAGTGTAACTAATCAATTTGTAGATTTATCATATCAAACTTTAGGTTTGTTGGAGGCAGAGCAGTAGGAGAGATCTTGACAGGGGTCTTCTTGGCCAATAGATTGCAATACTCAACGAAATTTCTTCAGGAAGGAGTAGTAGATAATCAGGTAACAAAGAAAGTCCTCTTATGGGGACTATGAAATAGAAAGACACTGAAATACATGTGGATATGACAGAGTAAGTAAAGCAAAAAAAAAATAATAATAATAAAGAAAGAAAGAAAGAAACGAAAAAAAAAGAATTAGAAAGGCCAGAGTGGAAAGTTTTGTATAAATCCACAGCAAGAGTTCACAGCTAAAATAATAAATAAAAATATAAACAGAATTATGACATATTAAATATTTAGATTTGGTCTATTTCATGCCTATTGTTTTTGTCAGGCAACATTTCTTTTTTTTTTGTTGAATTCATATATAAAAGAATTAATATCCATATACAGGAAGAATGAGAGTAGACATTATTCCAAATGAGTGTAGGTAGAAAAAACAATGAATTCTGTTGCCTATCATATTTGATTTGTAGCCCTCTCAGTTGGTACGTTGCAACAGTATTAGTGCACAAATTGTGAATTATCAAGGCTCAAGTAAACTGTTTCTAGAATAACATTTTCTGTCTGTTAACTACAGAATGTTCTACATGTTTCTCAGCTAGCCCAGCTGTAATGTTTATGTTGCTACTTTGAGAAGAAAGACAATTATGTGACACCTAACATACGTCAACAATTGAGGCTGTTCCAGACTTCACCGCTCATGCTCTGTGTTCAAGGCTGCAATCAATTACGCCCTAGTGTTTTCGAGTAGTGTTGACGCGTATTATGGATTGTTCTGGAACACTTGTGCTATCTATTTAAACAATGACAGCTGCCGCTTAGAGGTCAGTTTAAGTGGCGATGTTTAAGTTCGAAGTATTGTGGCAAAGGTGTTATTGTATTATAATTGTGCGGGACTCTATTAGTTGACATTATATTGTGTGTGGACAAATTTTGCTCAGATTATTATACAAATTGATTATAAACTGTATTTGTGATTAATTAAACTGGTGATTAGTAACTTGATTGGTGTCTTTTATTTTGTTATCCACTGTACCATACGACGATCAAGGAGACAGTCATAACAATATGTTACCTCAATGCTTTTCTTTTAGGAGGCGATCTGGGAGCTGAGATTTTTATTTTCCCCCATAATTCTGTAGTCTTGTGTTTACTTTTCTAATTCATTTGCCTTTTCCTTTTAAATCCACCACAGCTACATTCTGTCACGATATCTTATATTTTCCTCACTTATTGTACGTGTACATTATTATAATTTTAATTTTCCTCATATCAACATTGTCTCCCATGTGACTTACCTACTTAGTTGTATAGCCTTTAACACCAAATAACATTATAATTCTTCATTCTTATATATCTTTGTTTATTAAATATCTTTTAACTTTTTGATTTCTTATGTACGCATACACTATTTTTTCTCTTCCAAAACGCTTCTAATCATTTTCTGTTTCCACCTTGTTTAGCAGCTATATAATGCCATTGGTCTGATGAGTATTTACACCAGTTATACTTGTTTCAAGTAATGTATACAAGGGTTGTTTAAAAAGTGATAAGACTGACTATAAAATTAATTGCTGACATTTAACTGCAAAACAATTTTATCTCCTTCAAAGTAGTTCCTTTGGGAAGCAGACCTATTAGTCCAGTCAACAGGTATGGAAAAAAGGGCTTGCCTTGCAAAAGGTGGGGTAGAAGATTTTTTTTTTTAATTTGTACATATTAGTACCAATATGAAAAAATCAAGTTATCCAACATGGTCGACCCCGGGAGAACTTTTGGCGGCCGAAAAACCACGAAAATTTACTACTTTTTGTGGTTTTTTTGAAATATCTCATAAATGGTTGAATTTAGCGATAATTCTCTTTATAAAAATTAAAGAAGATTAAATTTCCTACAACTTTTTTGTAGCACGAATAGCAAGCGCGTTACAGCTTCTTGAAAGTCGGCATTTTTTCACAATTCAGAGATTCGTGCATGAAAGCGTATCAAAGAACGGAGAAAAAGAAGAGGGACGTCACCAGCTGTCTGACCTTGGGAAATGACGTCTGCTTCATAGCGGAGAGAGAGGTATAAAACTGCCTGCCCCCCTTTACACAAAGAGCTCCCCGTTCCTCCCCCTCTTCCTGTCTCCAAATACGTTGTGTTGACTCAATAGCTGCCCATATTCGTCAGTTCAGTTTGAGCGAGCATACGTACTACTTCAATCGGTGGGTTTTTTATTACTGTTGAAATATTGCTGTATTATAACATTATTTTGTATTTTAATTCTTCGAATCTGAACGATAAGCTAGAGTGTGAGATTTGTTTACATTTCTACTGTTTCTTGGAATATTAACGTAACCGTTTTTTTGTCTCTACATCAGCTCACTACTGTTCTATGGCACGTGTGTTTATATACAAATGTACTCTATATAATTTGACAAAAGCAGCGCCTTGTTTCAGTCTAAGCTCGACCTTTGCCGCAGAGAGATGTTTCTTTTAATAAATACTTTTTTATTCTAACAGTGGTTTGATTTTTATTAGCACGTAAAAATCCTAACAGTTACAATTTCGTTTCTAAAAATGAGCGCGCTTGACCGAAGTGTTTGTTTTATTTGTGAAATCAGTTTAAATGAAGGTGAAATAAAGATTGTGAAGGAGAAAGGTATAAAAAATCTTCAAAAATGCAGTGCAAAATGAAGAACATCAGCGTTTTTTGAAGGACTTAAAACAAGTGACAATTCACAATGCCTGTCACAAACGATACATCAATGAGCGAATGATTGCAGCATATGTGCGGCGTACAGCTGGTGATGATGATGGTCCAAGCTGTGTGGCTCCATCCCTTCGATCAAGAACTGAGGGTTTCTGTTTTAAAGATCAATGCTTCTTGTATGGAGAGGGGATACCTGAAGATTTCTTAAAAAACAGGAACGACTTCCTGAGCATGAAAGGAATTTGATCCATCATGTCATGAAACTGGGTGTGAAAGAAACAATTGTAAATGCTGCCGAAAATCGTGGGGATGAGTGGGGAAAAAAGGTACTTGATCGTATCAGAAATTTAAAAGACTTAGTTGCTGTAGATGCCTGGTATCACAGGTTTTGCCATCGAAAACTGTATCAGAGGCCTAAAAGTGAGATGAAACGAGGACACTGCCCTGCAAGTAACATTGATGAGGCAATGGAAACAATTTACTCCTACCTTGAAAACAACTCGGAGGAGTGCCAATTTCTTATTGAGGATTTGATGAATAAAATAGGGGGTGATTTTCATCCTGATATCAGAACAGTTAAATCACGCCTTTACAAAAAATATGGTGAAGATGTCTTAATAGCCGAAACTGCCAACAAGAAGGCAGTTGTTTGTTTCCGAAATGTTGGCTATAAAATACTCAGTGATAATTGGTATAGTAACAAGGACTCTGATCCTCAACAGGAAAGACGTGTTGTCAAAGCAGCTGCAGACATCATTTTGTCAGATATAAGGTCTGAGGTCTACAATACTACAATATATCCCCCATCTGACAACTTCTTGGGTGACGTTGAATCAGTCATTCCTGATTCACTGAAATTGCTGATGGAATCCATCATACTGAAGCACAAAAGGGGTTTTCTAGTGAAATGGAAAAAAACATGTATAGCTCTGTCACACTCTGTCATTAATGCAGTAAGACCACGATCATTTATGTCCTCACTCCTTACAGGGATCAGTGGGTATCTGTACAGAAAGTTTGGTTCCAAACATCTCATCGAGATTCTATCATATCTTGGCTTTCCAGCTTCCTACTATGAAGCTTCCCTCCTTGAAACGTCCGCTGTTCTACAGTCTCAGAAGACGCAAGTGCAGGAAGAAGCATTTTGTCAATTCGTTTTCGACAATGCCGATTATAACATCATGACAATTGATGGTACTGGAACATTCCATGGTATGGGAGGAATCATGTGTTACTCCACACCATGCACTTTTTCCACAAGAGAGTATGAAACGGCTCACACAATTATCAACAGCTGAAACTGTAAAAAAAGCAGGACATGTCCAACTGCAAACGTTTGGAGGAAGCGGAGGATTACAAGATGTGACGATTGAAGATTTGCAGAAGCTTAATCCGATTTCGAATGAAATAGTACCATTGACCACTGATGTAGTCTGGCTTTATAGTAAATGGATACAAGATCCAAGTGTTCCTGGATGGAATGGCTTCATGGAACAGATAACAGCTTCTAAGGATTATGATCGTTCAAGGATAATATGCCTTCCATTCATCAACGATCCTCCCACTCAAATTGATACTATATACACAGCACTTTTAATGGCATCAGAAAAATGCAAGCAACTAAATCAAAAGATGTGTTTCGTGACGTTCGATCAGCCATTGTATCTTAAAGCAAGGGACATTGTTGCCAATGGCGATCCTGAGTTGAATAATATCATTGTGAGACTTGGCGGTTTTCACCTTGCAATGTCATTCATGGGAGCCATTGGCACAATAATTGCTGGCAGTGGTTTACAGCAGCTGTTATCTACTATCTACGCTGAGAATAGTGTGGAGAAGATTATGAATGGACATGCATACTCTTGGGCTGTGAGAGCACATTTATTGATGCATTCGCTGTGGCTTCTCTGGTGTGGGATACAATTGAAGTTACTGATTGTGAGCGTTCTGGAATGGCGAATATGCTTAATACATGTGATCAAACCATTATACTCACAGCCTGTGCCAATACTACCTCTCTGAAAAATATTGTTGCAAAATTTAGACAAGCTTTGTGCGCTCTCGAATGTAAGGGACCTACTGCAAAATTATGGCTTCAATACTTTCGTATGATAACACTCCTCAAACAGTTTATCGAGGCTGAGCGTACAGGCAACTGGAAGCTTCATCTTGACACCGTTCAAAAATCACAACCATTTTTCCAAGCTGCTGGACATTTCTTATATGCTAAAAGTGCGCACCTGTACCTCCAGGACATGTTGAAACTAGAACAATTAATGGACCCAACTGAATTTCACGATTTTACCACCAAAGGGAAGTTTACCATTAAGACGCTCTAAGAAGTACTGGTGTGGGATTTGGTCAGATCAAACCATTGAGCAAACACTTATGAAAAATATGAAATCCCGTGGAGGGATTATACGTGGGAGAGGATTTTCAGACAACGTTTTGGCAAAATGGACTTTAGCAATGATAGTCATGCAGAACATTTGTAATGAAATTGAAAATTTCTGTGACATACATTATGAAACATCAGAGCAACACGTGGACATGCGAAGTTCTCGTATCGACAGAGACAGACATGACTTAATTAAACTGCGGGAGTGGCTTTCACAACACCCCCCCTTTTCAGACATTGACACCATAAGGTCTTTAAGCAGTGGTATAGTTGGAGGGACAGATGTTAACTGTCATTTGGCCCAAGAAGTTGGCATGGAAATGGTTACGAAAATGGTCACTTATGGTAATTTTAAAAATGTGACTTTCAAGAGGAAGCACAAGGTGGTAACCCTAGCATCTGTTGTTAATAGTTTTAAAGCAGGAACCCTTAAAGTAACTGCTATTGATCCATTCACACTTTTTCAAAGATTGTGCCTTTCGAAACAGTCTGATGAAGACTTAAAAGTATTTTTATCACATGAACTTGCACCCTACCCGATGTCGCTTTTCTCTGAAGAAGGTATGTGAAAAGGTAATAAATCTTCTTTATACAAGGCTTTCACACCAATCAACAGCAATGAAATGACAGAGAAGAAAACGCTAGCTGTTGTAGATGGCGGATATCTCCTACATAAAGTTATTTGGCCTCACAATGCTTCCTTTGCTACCATATCTCAGAATTATTCTTCATTTCTAAAAAGACATTATGGATCTCAGGTTGTGGTTGTATTTGATGGATATCCTGCACGTACTAGTACCAAAAGATTTGAACGATTGCGGCGAATGAGGGTGCACTGTTCCCCTGAAGTAATGTTTGAATCCAACATGATCAATCAAATCCCTCAAGAAAGATTTTTGGCAAATGATCAAAACAAGAGTCGTCTGATCAAACTTCTAAGCACAAATTTTGAAGAGTGTGGCATTGAAGTCAAGCAGGCTCAAGAAGCTGCCGACTTACTAATTGTCAACACTGCCCTTTCAAAGGCCAAGGACTTGAAAAGGTTGTTATAGTTGGGGAGGATATCGATCTGCTAGTGCTGATGACAGCGTTAGGACAGTCCTTCAGCAACTTGTTCTATCTAAAGCCTGGAAGAGGGAGGAGTGCTGGTGATTTGTTTTTCTCAACTAAATCATTTAAGTTTGACCCCGGCAGTATCCTGTTCATCCATGCATTTAGTGGATGCGATACGACATCGGCCATCTTTGGCCAAGGCAAGATTAAATTGTGCAACATTGTCAACAAATTTCCTGAAATGAAGGGAGTCATTGAAGCATTCATGGATCCACTCACCCATCACGAGGACATAACTGTAGCTGGAGAACAAATTCTGAAAACGTTATATACAGGCGGCATTAATCATTCCAACCAATCCTTGGACACTTTGCGATTTAACCTTTTTGCAAAATCAGTGTACAGCAGAAAAATAAATCTTGCACGACTACCACCTATGTGCGATGCTGGACGCTACCACTCCTATCGGTGCTACCAACAAATTCAAAGTTGGTTAGGCAACGACATCAATCCGGAGCAGTGGGGTTGGGAATGCAGAATGGAAGGTCTAATGCCTGTTGACATCAAAAGAGATTCAGCTCCTCAGACTCTTCTGAAGAATGTGTCGTGCGCTTGTAAGAAAAGGTGTAGTGGAGCCTGTTCTTGTCGCAACGCAGGTTTGAAATGCTCCAGCATGTGCAAAAACTGCAGTGGTATGGATTGTGAAAATGTTGCACTAATTTCATCTTTGGATGAGACTGAAGAAGATGATGACTTGTTCCAAGAGCTTTTGGAACCACCGCAACACGGCACGGAGAGAAACAACTTGAGGACGACAGCTTCCTTCTACCTCCGATAAATTCTGAACCTGAAGAACCTGGGCCTTCAAAACGACTTCGAAGAAGATAAAAGTGTATGTTATATTTTAATGTCCTTTCTTTATTTGTTTCAAGGCTGAATGAATCTCCCTGAAATTTATATATATATATATGTTAAATTTCTACAATTTGCATTTTTGAAGGTAATTATTTGCTTTTAATAATATATATATACTTTCACTTATGAACTTACTTTTGTCACTTCCCAAACGTTTCGAGATGTTGTTTCTCTTCTTCAGTGGGTTTAATACTAACTGTCGATTACAGAATAACCGTTACGGAATGGAGTGTGTGGTGGGGGTTGATGGTGGGAAGGGATTGGCGCTGAGGTTCGAATTATGTGTGTGGATCAGTGTGTCAAATAGTGTATGTGATTTGTAATGTATCTGTTCATTTAATATGTTATTGGTTGTAGTGTGTGATAATGAACAGATACATTACAAATCACATACACTATTTGACACACTGATCCACACACATAATTCGAACCTCAGCGCCAATCCCTTCCCACCATCAACCCCCACCACACACTCCATTCCGTAACGGTTATTCTGTAATCGACAGTTAGTATTAAACCCACTGAAGAAGAGAAACAACATCTCGAAACGTTTGGGAAGTGACAAAAGTAAGTTCATAAGTGAAAGTATATATATATTATTAAATTAATAAAGTGAACGAAGAGGATGCAACAACAAGAAAATTTTTATTTGCTTTTGTACTTCAAACAAGTTCGGCTATTGTGGAGTTTATTTAAATTTGCTTATTATTATTAATCTATTATATCATCAATATTAATATATCAGTAATTATTGTTCATTACATCATTATGTATCCCTAAACAAATATCATTAATGTATTATATTTAAGTAATTAGTTAAATTACAATATTTATACATTCACATATTGAGTTTTTGCTTATTAGCACCCTAATATTTATTCATTTACATTATTTATATTCAAATATCGCATTTTTGTAAGTAAAACATCAGAGTAGAATGTATGAATTATATGCTGTAAATGAATGTGTGTATTATGCGTTGCAGTTACACAATACTATACATCATCTGTTATTGGAGTCTGATGAAGACTGCTGTTGTCAGGCCAGAATTGTCAGTGCGTGGCCGGTGGGGGGGGGGGGAGGAAAATAAAAAGTTGATAAACTTTCTGAAAATAAAGGTTCTAGTCAAATTTTAATAATTAATGTGCGTTATTTATAAGGAGTTAATGCTTTTTTTTTCGAAGTTGAGAAAAACTGTCTATTTTCAAAAAGCTGCAGCCAGCTTACTATTTGTGCTACAGAAATGTTTTAATAGTAAAAAATGTAGGAAATTTAATCCTCTATAAAACTGATAGTGTAGAAGTATCCCTATGATTGACCGTTTTTGAGCTATCTCGAAAAAAACACAAAATTTTGTAAGATTTCGTGGTTTTTAGGCCGTAAAGTTTTCTCCCGGGATCGGCCATGTTGGATAACTTGGTTTTTTCATGTTGGCACCAATATATACAAGTAAAAAAAAAAAGCTTCTACCCCATGTTTTGCAAGGTACAATGTATTTACTGACTGGACTATATAGGAAGATCTGTAATTGCACAGCCCATCTGAAAAAATGCACCAGTTAAAAAATCGATAGAGAAATTGTGTAACTGAGAATGTATGTATAAGTTGCAAAAGTGATGTTAGAAATGTTATTTTTTTGTACATTATATTTTGTGTGATATGTAAATTAAAGAGAAATGATTTACATTGACATCAACAGTACCACAGAAAGAAATATAGACAGTCTATTGCGTGAGGCGTGACAAAGGGCCTATCTGCCGATTTTGAGTCAGTGTCCATGTAATTTTTTGATTCCTTTTGCTATCACTTCCTAAAAGGTTCTAGAACAAAGTAAAGGAAAAATGTTGGCCCGCTCTCACCCCTGAAGGGTTGAAAACTACCCCTAAAGAGTCGAAAATATGAAATGATGCGAAGATGCATTTTGGAGCCCTTAAATTAGGTACTTATAGGTTTTGGGAGTGTTGATTACGATTCTGATGTCCAAAATTATATTAGACAAAGGGTAGTTTTTGAAGGGTTGAAGCAGACTATAATCGGGGGTGTAAGTATTAAACTTCGCGAGAATGCCGGCGCGAATACCTAAAGGTTTTTGGGGGTGCTGATTTGACATCACGGGATACATCCGATGCAAGGGTTGAAAACCACCCCTAAAAGGTTGAAAACATGAAACAAGGCGAGGATGTACTTTGAAGTCCTGAAATTGGGTACCTATAGGTTTGGGGGGGGGGTTAACCTACATTTGCTTAAACATCACAACATTAATAATATTAACAAAATATTACAACCCTTGCACAATAACAAACAACTCCTGTAATGGGGCAAAAATGGGGTTTTTGTTTTTTTATTAAATTTATTTAAATCTATTCTGTCAGCATTGCAAGTCCCCTGCAAATTAATGTCGTATTAGAACAAAGAACAGGAACATAAACTTTTTGAATGGAGTGTAGTTGAAAAATGCCAGACTCGCTTGTAAACTCAGTGTTTGTCACTCGACGGCACGCCGCTACTACGCCTAACCATAAAAACTGACGCTAAGAAAATGGCTAAGCCGTAAGAACTTAGTAACATGTGCTTTCAAGATGAAGGAAATCCAGTAAGAGGCCACACCCACAAAGCCTCCTATATCGTCGACATTTGACAACCTTATCCTGTGTGTCCCATAGACAATCCATACACTGTGTGCGGCTATGAAAAATGTAGCATGAAGGCGGTGAGTTCCTGTTTAGCAACGAACAATGGTGGGGAGCCTGTTTCGCAGGTGCGAGAGAGTCGACGATTAACAGCTTTACGTAACGGACGCGAGTAGTGGCGTGCGTCACCGGCCGGGCTAAATTTTTATCAAAAATGTGAAAACAGTAAAAGCAGTTCAACTAACACTTTTTACCCGGCCGGGTTGACAAAAGAACTCGTGTGCACCAAATATTTCTTTTAACTGTAGACAGTGACAACCAGACATAAATAAGTGACCCAATATTTCAGAAGGAAGTAAGTGGAGGGAAGAAAGGAAAATTAAAATGTGTTGAACTGACAAAACATTCGGACATATATCTAGTGCGGCACGTGGTGAGGAGAGAAACGCCGAAAGTTAAGTAACCGATGAGCAATTTCCCGATATAATTATTTTAAATGAAAAGAGCGCTCTAAATAAAATAAATGGGGTTTCTAAAGGTATGAGTGTGAGAATGTAGCAAGCTGGGTTGTCTTATTTGAATTAAGGGTTAGAATAAGTATAAGATGTCAAAGTAAATGTTTTGTGTTATTCATATGTAAAAGTAACAATAATATTTTAATTTTGAGAGAAAAGATGAATAATCCATAAAGTTGAAGAAGTATAAAAATGAAATAAAATTTGAGTTGTTTCTCATAAACGAGAGTTGAGTATGTTACTGATACAACCTTGAAATCACGTTTGTATTCACAGTTCGTGTGACGAACCTGGGGTCAATTAAGGTAGGTGAGAGATATATATATTATTCTATAAATGTATTAATATATAACTTCACAAATGGCGCCTCGAACTGAGGACAAGTTTTATAAAATAAAATTTATACAAAAACCGCACCTACGGTAAATACAAGCGTAGTTTGGAGGTTGGGTAGGAATACGTAAATTACGTACAGGTTAAGCGATGTGTATGCTATAGTTAAGTAAAACATACAAAATGAAAAAATATTAAATATATGTAAGATTGAAATTGTGTTAAGATTAACAAATCTCATAAAGAATAAATAATGGCTACTAACGAAAATGAAATTGAAATAATTGTAGGCGACAAAGCCAAAAATAAAGCGATGTTTGAAAGTATGTCAACTGAATCGGCTGATAAGAGCGATTCAGGAATTCGAACAAGTGAAAGTAACTTTGACGAATCAAAAATAATGCATGAAGTTGAAATTCATTCAACACCTATTTCAATTAAAACAAAAAAGCTGAGGACAGTAGTATGTTAAAAGACTTGTATAGTTTAATATATAGTATGAAAGAAAGTTCAGAGAAGCAACACAATGAAGTAAATAACAAATTTGATAAATTAAGCAGTGATTTTGATAATCGTTTTGATATTAATGACAGTAAGTTTAATGAAATTAATACCAGAGTCAATGGTATAGAAAGTGAGATCGTAACGAAATAAATGAACGGTTAATGACATTTAAGGAACAAGTGACAGAATCAGTAGAGGAACAGATTAAAAGTAAAGTAAATCAGATAGTTAATACAACGGTAAGTAACAGTGGTAGTAATATGATGAAAATTAGTGAAGAAATAATTAATAAGGTGAGTAATACCGATAATTCGAATAATGAATTAATAAGTAATAGTGATAAGATAGTGGAAAACGAGATACTTAAAGGTGATATAATGAAAATAGATAGTGATGATATAGAGATAGTTAGTGAGAGTGAGAGAATAATGGGTTGTAAAGGGGTAGAAACAAATGTTTATCAGTTAGAGAGAGAGTATAGAGGTAGAGGGGTGGCAGAGGGTAAAATTTTCCCATGGTGTTGTGGGGGGTGAAGAAAGGTCTTCACGAATGTATTGGGTAGATAAATGTTCTACCAATAATTGTCTTTTGAATTTTTGTGTTGTTCCTGGAGGAACCAGGAGGTGTTTTAATATAGCAGTACCCTCTGCATGGAGTGAGAGAGACAAAGTGATATGGCGTTATGGTGAGAGATGTTTAGAGAGAGAGAGTTGAGTGTTGATGGGGAGATAGAATTGTTTACGTTAAGTAGAAGCTATAAGGAGTATTAATAGTAGATGATTCTGAAATTGAGAGGTTAAAATACTTAGGGGGTGATAGATAACAATACAGACGGTGTCAAAACCAAAATCAATGATTTAGAAAGGCCATATGATTTAATAATGATGTGGGATAGTCCAGTAAATTATTATATGGGTTTTACGGAACAATTTGAAATTTTAAAGAATGATTATATAAATAATAATAATAAATTGAGTGTGAGTAAGAATGATAATTGTTATATAAAAATAAGACTATTATATGATGATGGGGGTTAGATAAAAACTAAGGGAATGGACATTTTAAATATCTTAGTTTATGGTAATGATCTAGCTAACTGAGGAAATGAGGTGTGGTAAACAGAAAAATTAATGACGAAGAATTGTAAATAAATTTATAGTGAAATTAATTATGTTTGTGTTGTAAAAGGTATTTTATATAAACAATGTGTGTATTGTTACAAATTAAATAAATAAAGGTCTCCCGAGTATCGACGTTAAGCCCCACTGTTGGGTTCGCCAATTTGTTACAACTAGCTTATGTTATTAATTAAATTTGAGAATGTTTAAAAGCCCCACTTATGTTTTTCCAGTAAATTATTTGTTATTAATTAAGTTGATTGTTTTGTATTTCCTTAATATTTATGAAGTTGTAAGTGTTCTCCCTTAAGCACCGCAGTGTCAATCTATTTATAAAGAAATAATATTTTTTGAATTGATGATATTATTCAAATGTTGATAATATCTCAATATTGGATAGTAATTAAGTACCTTCCGAAAGAATAACGTTCAACACCAGTTAATATATTGGGTAATTCTATCGTTATTATTCAGGCCTAGTCTGCATCCAGCATTAAGAGAGGAGAATAAGATTCTTAAATAGTTCTCTCTTCCCTTGTAATTCACCAGCTGTCCGCGGACTAGCGCTGTTGTTTACAGTCAGCCAGTTATTATAGGTTAAGTTGTTCCACTTACTGTATTTCTCACGTTCCTTTCTCTGTAAATTACAACTTATTCAAAAATGCACTAATTACTCTACAAGTAACAAGAAATCGCCAATTTCAAGAAGGATTCTTTATTTTATATTTTATCTATTTTAAAACAGATGTTTTCTCATGCCACAGATACAACACATCGATCACACAAGACTGAATCGATTATTTATTGAATTCGGGTTTAGATGTTTTTTAAGTTTAATTATATTTTTAATTTGTTCTTAATCTCAGGGTACATGGAGTTCTTGTGACTATTAGTAAGGTCAGGAAATGCAAGTTAGGGTTACTAGGTATTACAATTTAGGCATAAAATCTTATTACATAAAGCTCAAACATGAGCTGGTTTTTTACCGTGCATTGACAAGATACTCGTTATGGCCGTGTTTCACTGAACGGTGACTGGGAGCAGAATGATGACGAATGTCTGGAATATATCGGCCTCCAGCTTCTCAATAAAAGTTTGGTGTTGGTGTCCCAGGATGTAGTGGAAGTTTCAGTTCTTGATCTTCGCTAATTTTTACGTTTCTGGTGGTCACAGGTCCCAATGGAATTTGTGTAGTATTAAGTCTTCGCTCAGTTGTAAAAAGTGAGGTTCTTGACGTAATTTTAATTTTCTTTGTTCGTTTTAAAGTATTTCATTACTTTGACTTCTCCAGGTCTTGGATTGTCTTCATTTATTTATTATTTTTCATTATTACTCATTTGACGGTAGCAGATTGGTTAATTTATTCTTTAGAAATTTTGTTTTAATTTTATTGATGGGTAGAATTATATTATCTGAGTGATAGCCTCGGAAGTCGATCAACTGTCTTTTTAATTAGTTACTATTTATTAATTTTGATTGATAGTAAATTTATTCATTAGGTTTTCTTGGTCTTTTTTAGATTTATATCAACTGAACTGTCCTCGTTCATATATAACAATTGAGCGTTGAATCAACAAGATATCTCGTATTTTGTCGTCCATGACAACCAGTCTTCGTTCTGTTATTGGATAATATTTGTTATCCTAGAGCCGTAATTAGAAAAATGTTCTTGCACTTACTTAATAAAATACTCCCTTATTAAAATTACATTACATCATATAAAACTTTTACATAATCTGTGTTATTAAACTGTATACATTTTGCTACATTTTCTTTTTGATTGTCCTAGTTTAATAGGTATTATTTTCCCTTTACAAAATACTAATTTTAGGCCTATTTGTTTTATTCCATGTGTTATAATTTTTATATTTTAAGTCACTTATCCTTTTATTAATTAAGACTACTGCCTTCCTTTAATTTATTATATTACATTGAATGTTTTTACATTTTTTAGTTATTTAACTTTTCTGATCTGACCTACTGTACAATGTGTCACTGGCTTATGGCCAATCATTCCGATTTTATTTCATCCTGATTTCAATTTATTATTATTTATTTTAGTATTGAACCCTTCATCTGTTTATAACATAATTACAATAACCCTTTGGCAACTTATCAACAATTATTGCCTTCCTGGCCAAGTTTACAAATATAATCTAACAATATCTCTATTATTTATTCAAAGTAAGTACCCAAATATTTACTCTTATAAAGTTTAACATAAATGAAACTAACATCCATAAATTGATATTTCTTAAAGCAATTGCTTCACACCTGCTACATACAAAAGACAACATAAATACCATGAAAACAAAATAACATGATAAAACATAATAACATGCATATTATTATAAAATATTAAATACCAATTAACCAGTCTACTCTCAGTTAAGTAATTGATTAGTCTAAACTGTCTATTGTATTTTTCACATCATTGGACACTATGTTTATTGCTTACACTTTTCACTGACCACTTCATAGTTTGTATTTATAGACATTTCTATTTTTCTATTACCTTGTAACCTTACTTGGTAATATTGATTTATTTATTTAATGAAGGTTTACCCTTCTGACCTTTATTATAATGGACAATTAGCGTTTTTTTATATTGACAATTATAAATCCTTATGTAACGTAGGGGACCTTTGTTTTGTTACGTTACTGTTATTGTTTCTGCTTTAGTATGCAATTCATTTGGTTCTTTGGGGTTTATTTTCTATTTATATTCCTTAAACTTTTAGTTGCACCGGAAAACTGTGTTGATACAAATTGTATATCTTGTCATTAATTCTCTACTGGTACCTCACTCAGTTGTAGACCTATCCTTTTCCCTGGAACTCATAACTTCTTCTAGCTTATTACGCCATCATTTCTTATTATCATATTTATATTTAATTACCTCGCTTGGTGTATAATCCCTAAAATACTATATTTCCCTAACATTTTTCCCTAATATCATAGCTGGTATGGAATCAGAGGGGCACTCTTGGCTTCCATTACTCTGCCGTTTCCCTAACTATATCTTCTGAGATCAGAGGAACTTCATCTCTGTCCAGAAAAAAAAATAAAAGTTGCACTATCACAACACAATACATATAATTATTACCTATAAGGTAGCTCCTTCGCTACAAACTTATATTCAAGGGATGGTTACTATTATTTCTGAGGTATCCTAATACTTTTTCTTAACTTATTTATCTCGTTCTTCTGTAGTTCCATTTATCATATTATTCACAGGTATAGTAGTTAAAGCTGTTTAACATTTCTTTTAAATTCTTCTTAGCTCCGTGCTGTCAATTAATTATTCTTTAGCATACGTATTTTATTATTTCTGATTCACTCCCATTTACTTCTGCAGTTAAACTCTGAATCTCCTCCTTGTCATAAATTGTATTGGCATATTGTTCCTTCATCCAACTCATTTCTAACCCTTCTTAAATAGCAACTAGTCTTAATTGTTTTTATCATTGTTATTATACTGATTAATCTGGTTATTCAAATAATTACTATGGTTATTAACCGTCTTTCTCTTCTTTTATGATTATTAGTTTAAAATAATTTCTTCTGAATTATATAGTAAGATGTTCTTACTTATTTTTAGAATTTTGTGGTTTCTTCTTAATAGATTCAAAATAATTTCTCTGAAGTATCGTGTAATTAGTTTATTAAAAGTCACTTATCCTTTTATTAATTAAGACTACTGCCTTCCTTTAATTTATTATATTACATTGAATGTTTTTACATTTTTTAGTTATTTAACTTTTCTGATCTGACCTACTGTACAATGTGTCACTGGCTTATGGCCAATCATTCCGATTTTATTTCATCCTGATTTCAATTTATTATTATTTATTTTAGTATTGAACCCTTCATCTGTTTATAACATAATTACAATAACCCTTTGGCAACTTATCAACAATTATTGCCTTCCTGGCCAAGTTTACAAATATAATCTAACAATATCTCTATTATTTATTCAAAGTAAGTACCCAAATATTTACTCTTATAAAGTTTAACATAAATGAAACTAACATCCATAAATTGATATTTCTTAAAGCAATTGCTTCACACCTGCTACATACAAAAGACAACATAAATACCATGAAAACAAAATAACATGATAAAACATAATAACATGCATATTATTATAAAATATTAAATACCAATTAACCAGTCTACTCTCAGTTAAGTAATTGATTAGTCTAAACTGTCTATTGTATTTTTCACATCATTGGACACTATGTTTATTGCTTACACTTTTCACTGACCACTTCATAGTTTGTATTTATAGACATTTCTATTTTTCTATTACCTTGTAACCTTACTTGGTAATATTGATTTATTTATTTAATGAAGGTTTACCCTTCTGACCTTTATTATAATGGACAATTAGCGTTTTTTTATATTGACAATTATAAATCCTTATGTAACGTAGGGGACCTTTGTTTTGTTACGTTACTGTTATTGTTTCTGCTTTAGTATGCAATTCATTTGGTTCTTTGGGGTTTATTTTCTATTTATATTCCTTAAACTTTTAGTTGCACCGGAAAACTGTGTTGATACAAATTGTATATCTTGTCATTAATTCTCTACTGGTACCTCACTCAGTTGTAGACCTATCCTTTTCCCTGGAACTCATAACTTCTTCTAGCTTATTACGCCATCATTTCTTATTATCATATTTATATTTAATTACCTCGCTTGGTGTATAATCCCTAAAATACTATATTTCCCTAACATTTTTCCCTAATATCATAGCTGGTATGGAATCAGAGGGGCACTCTTGGCTTCCATTACTCTGCCGTTTCCCTAACTATATCTTCTGAGATCAGAGGAACTTCATCTCTGTCCAGAAAAAAAAATAAAAGTTGCACTATCACAACACAATACATATAATTATTACCTATAAGGTAGCTCCTTCGCTACAAACTTATATTCAAGGGATGGTTACTATTATTTCTGAGGTATCCTAATACTTTTTCTTAACTTATTTATCTCGTTCTTCTGTAGTTCCATTTATCATATTATTCACAGGTATAGTAGTTAAAGCTGTTTAACATTTCTTTTAAATTCTTCTTAGCTCCGTGCTGTCAATTAATTATTCTTTAGCATACGTATTTTATTATTTCTGATTCACTCCCATTTACTTCTGCAGTTAAACTCTGAATCTCCTCCTTGTCATAAATTGTATTGGCATATTGTTCCTTCATCCAACTCATTTCTAACCCTTCTTAAATAGCAACTAGTCTTAATTGTTTTTATCATTGTTATTATACTGATTAATCTGGTTATTCAAATAATTACTATGGTTATTAACCGTCTTTCTCTTCTTTTATGATTATTAGTTTAAAATAATTTCTTCTGAATTATATAGTAAGATGTTCTTACTTATTTTTAGAATTTTGTGGTTTCTTCTTAATAGATTCAAAATAATTTCTCTGAAGTATCGTGTAATTAGTTTATTTCATTTAATAGTTAGTTTAATATTTTTAATTAGTTTCTCATTATTTTCCTTTGATTTGCTTTATTCAGTATCCATAAAATCCGTCCCTTTTCTCTAATGGTTGGTTTGGAATCCGTTTAACCATGGTCCATTATTTCCTCTGTACTGATTGTTCGGATTTCTCTGGTGTGCAGAATTATTTCTGTCCTTGTGACATATCTCACTATTATGTGGTTCCGCCATTTTGTTGCTACAAAATTTTCATTTACGTTAAGGTCTACGGTTGTGTTTCAAACTGATTTTGTTCTTGTTAATTCTTCTTTTATTTTCTGGTTTAGTTGTTCCAACGACAGTTTCCCATCCTGGTTTATTTCTTTTATCAATGGTTGGTGGTTCTCATTCATTCTTTTATGGATTTTGTGTATTTTCCGGCAAAATCTTTCCCTGCGTTTTTCGTTATCTTCCAGGAATATTCCATTATCTTCTTCACTGGTTCATCCATATTGTTTCTGAATCGTTCAAATGGTTCATACATAATCTCCATAAGTCCTCCATGCTCCTCGGTTAGTTTTGGCTTTTTCGGCTCTTCTAATCTCTCCGGGAATTCAATTGTGGTTCGTTTAGAGTTTCTAAATTGCCTTATTTCTCTTGGTTCCATAATTGGTATATTATGCATCTTAACTAATCCCCCCCTTAATCATCTCCAATCCTTCCCGTGTATTTATTAATTTCCTTTGACGTGTTTGTCTCATTTTCTTTGTCTTCATTTCATTATTTCTGTTAGGTTTCTTTTCAGATAACAGTACACTTTTGTCTTTTTTATTCTCATTAGTTTCCTCTTTATTTTTGTCAAACTTCTCGTTCATTAGTTTTATTAAGTTCTCACACAAAACTTAGTTTTGTTTCTTTGAATTTTCGTTTATACTGTCCATTTTATTTTCTAGCTTTCCTAAGTTTTTGTCAAATTTGTTAATTAATTCTTCCTTCTGTTTCTTGGAATCTTCTTTAATACTGTATAATTTCTCATTTATTTGTCTATTTTGTTCCTTTATGCTACTCATTAATCCCATTAATTTTTCCCAATTTAGTCCTCCTCTGGCTTCCTCTTTATCGCCCGCTTGTTGTTCCATTTCGGTGTCTATAACTATCTCTGTTTCTTCTTCCCGTCTATCTTCTTCCATTTCTTGGTCCTTCGCCATCCTTTTAGAAACACCTCTCGTATGCATTCCTGTGCCTCTAATAGTCGCCTGCTCAAGTTAAGTAACAGCGATGTAGTCGATTTTTTACTTAACTCAAGCCCCATGTTGGGTGCCAATTTGTTACAAATTAAATAAATAGAGGTCTCCCGAGTATCCACGTTAAGCCCCACTGTTGGGTTCGCCAATTTGTTACAACTAGCTTATGTTATTAATTAAATTTGAGAATGTTTAAAAGCCCCACTTATGTTTTTCCAGTAAATTATTTGTTATTAATTAAGTTGATTGTTTTGTGTTTCCTTAATATTTATGAAGTTGTAAGTGTTCTCTCTTAAGCACCGCAATGTCAATCTATTTATAAAGAAATAATATTTTTTGAATTGATGATATTATTCAAATGTTGATAATATCTCAATATTGGATAGTAATTAAGTACCTTCCGAAAGAATAACGTTTAACGCCAGTTAATATATTGGGTAAGTCTATCGTTATTATTCAGGCCTAGTCTGCATCCAGCATTAAGAGAGGAGAATAAGATTCTTAAATAGTTCTCTCTTCCCTTGTAATTCACCAGCTGTCTGCGGACTAGCGCTGTTGTTTACAGTCAGCCAGTTATTATAGGTTAAGTTGTTCCGCTTACTGTATTTCTCACGTTCCTTTCTCTGTAAATTACAACTTATTCAAAAATGCACTAATTACTCTACAAATAACAAGAAATCGCCAATTTCAAGAAGGATTCTTTATTTTATATTTTTTCTATTTTAAAACAGATGTTGTCACGGTACAGAATTGTGTGTCAGAGACAGTAAAGAGTCAATTCAGTTTTAATTTGAAAGCAGTCAGCATTCACCTGTGAGGTGCCGCATTGTAACATACAATGTTATGGGAGACTATTTATATTTATGTTTATGTCTGAAGCCTATAGCCTGCCCAACCAGACGTATTACGTAATAGCTTGCCAGCAGCAGTCCTCTCTCTGTGAAAATCACAGTAAGCAGTCTATCACCAGTGTTTGCATCAGATAACAGCAATTATACAGTAAGAACTTTGTCATCTTAGTTTTCGCATCAGACAGCAGTAGAGTTGAATAGTAGTCGTCAGCAGCCGACCTTTATACTGAGTAGACATAATTTAACTGTAGTCTCAGGCGTTTGCGATAGGCCGACAATGCTATAATCAGCCTAGCCAGCAAAGTAGTGTAAGAAGAATGAAGCAGTACGAAAAAACCGTTTAAAACCAGCATTTAGTGACAGTGGATAATATAACAATTTTAACAAGAGTAACTTAGTGGTATTATTAAAAAAGTGTCTCAACAGGCAGTGCTACGAATCGGACCATGTGCAGTTAAGTAAAAGTGAAAGAACATAATTAAGTGGCCAAAACAAATTATAATTTTATATCAATTTCTATTATTTTTATAAAAATGTCCAGTTTAAATTAGATCTCTAAGGGAACATATAAATTACGTACTGGTTCATAATCATATGTCATAGGCTAGTTGATTCAGAAATGTTTATTTTATTAATTCGTAAATTCATATTTCACTTTAAAATAAATTCAGATTCTGTTTAATATAAAGCATGTGTTAGAGTAAGTTATTACGCCATAACCATTTCCTATTCTGTGCTGAAAACCTCGTCTAACGTTCTATGGGATTTTCTGAGTTTTAAGGGTGGTCAGATAGCAGGATTATGTTAATTTTTATAAGGGCAAGAGTGTAAAGGTTTCGATATTAAACCTCAAAATATCGTGGCGACCTGGGTAATTTAATAAGGTAAGTTTAGTGGGATTATGACGGCAGGTAAAATTCTGGCAGCAGTGAGTTTTAGTAATAATATTATTGTATTATATTATTCTGGAATCTTCTGATAAAATCAATACCTTTACATTGGTGACTTGCTGCCAGGATGTTCGTATAAATATTATATGAACTAGACCTGTTTTGAGGCACAGAAAATAGGTTGTGGTAATGGCGTATTTGTAAAATTTTGAATTATTGCATAGATTTATGTTCTGGTACAAGTTTAGGTGTAGAGTATTTTAATTGGGTGTGTAATTATTGTGTAATAGGAGGGTTGGAATTTTATAAAGGGGTATTATATAAAATTTGAATAATCATGGCGGATGTAAGAGAAACCGTAGAAAAAAAGGGAATAGGGGCTGACGTGTTGAATCTTTTGAAAACAATAGAGGAGAATAGTGAGAAGCGTCTTAAGAAACTTCACAAGGGTCGTGACGAGTTAAAAACAAGAGTAGATGAAACGGCGGAAAGGATAGATAAGGAGTTTGATAAATTGAAGGATGTTTTTGCCAAACCATGTAAGCTACTCAAAAATAAAGAAAAGGACCTAAACCAGGTGAGTAGTTTTGATAGTGGAGATAAAATTGATGTTACTGTTACAAAAAATAGTGCTAGTTTAAGCACAGGGGAGATAAAAAACGAGGTAAGTGAGATCAATACGAGTAATATTCGGGAAGAGGTTAGTTTAAATGTAAAACTGGTGGCCGTAAATATTGTGAGTAATAATGTTAGTTGTGATGATGTTAACAAGAGTGAGATATTTTTCTTTAAAAATATTGGTGGTATATTGTGTAATAGTGATAATGAGAGTAGAAAGTTAGTTGGTGTTAGTAAGGGAGTAATGATTAGTATTGATGAGTTGGAGAAAGAATGGAGAGATAATTTAAAGGGTGAACAGGGGGCAAATTTTTATGGGGTTAAATGTGAAACAGAGTTTTCACAAGTTGTTTATGGGGGATAAGAGATCCTCACTAGGACATTTGGGTGACAATGGGTCAGCAAATAGTCAAAAAAAGTTTTTTGTGTTTATCTGATAGAGCCAGATGTTGTTATAGTAAAGTGGTTTTGCACTCTGTGTCGATGAGATTGGGTTGGGAGAGTGATTATGAAGAGCGAGAGAGAGTAATTGAGTTGTTCAGATTAAGCAGAGATTATAAAGGATTAGTTAAGGAGTTAAATAGTAAGAGAATTATGATAAATAATGTAGCCTTACCTTGTTCAGTAGTAAACAATGACAATGATAATATTGATGATGAATATGTACCTGTGGGGAGAGTTAGTGTACTGGTAATAGCAGACAATTGTGATAATAATGTAATTTACCTGGGAATAACAGAAAATACTGACGGAGATTTGACAAAAAATAATAATGTTGACTTGGTTTATGACAAAATATTAATGGGGGGTAACCCTGAGCATTATTATTATGGTATATTGGAAAAAATGAATTTTTATGGTTATTACATGAATGATAGCCATATGATGTGCACAAATAAAAATGAACAGTGTTATGTGGGCATTTGATTAATTTTCGATGACGGCGGTTAGACAGTTTAAGAATGAACATTTAATTATGTGTGTTAAGGGCAATCACTTGGCTTATTTAGGTAATGAAGTGTGGTAAACAATAATTGGATATGATAAAAATTTGTAAATAAATGTGTTAGTGTTAAATGTATTGTGTCAATATTATCTTGTTGTAATGTATACTATAGCTTGTGCAAAACATGTTTGTAATAAGGATGAATGGTATAATATTTATTTTACTAAAATAACGAACAAGAGGTAATAATGAATTTTAGTTTGCATTGTGTGTTTATATTAAAAGTGTTTTAAATAATGTAATTAAATTTAAACTGTTTTGATTTGGAGTTAAAATGAAGCTAATTTAAAAATGTGAATTTTAATGAAGTCAAATTAATTTTGATTTAAATTTTGCTTTGAATTGTAACAAATAGTAATTGATTAAAACGTACAGACTAACAAGATTTTTAGAAACTGAAAATTGAAGGAAGTACATGTATTAGTGGTGTTGTAATCAAAAATGTTGAGGTTGAGTAGGTGTTTATAAAACCAGTCTTGGAGACCACTGTTGATGTAAACAGGTATGTTTATAGGTTGATGTTTACAGTCATGCTCGAGTTGACAAGAAGAATGTTGTAGTTTGATGAATCAGTGCTATGAGCAAATTCTATTATGAAATAAAAGAAACCAGACGTGTTGAAATGAAGGTAATTTTTTATGAATAAGATAAGGAAATAACGTAGTGTTTTGATTGTAATGCAGTTAATATTTATGCGAAAGGGTTTGGTTAATGGAGAATTATTTTGAAAAAATGTAATAAGAGTAAATGAAATTGGTAATTAAATTAATTGAAAAGGTGAATTTTAATAATGAATTTAAACTTATTTTGATCTGAAGTTTAACTGTAATGATAAATTAAATAATAATGATTTAAATTTAATAATATTTAAATTTAATGTAATGATAAGTGAATTTATGATTTAATAAGATGTTCAGTTTATTTGTTTTTTATGATTATTAGTAGCCAGTGAAGAAGAATTGTAGATTCATGTAAAAGATTTTGGGGTTTTGATGAAATTAATTGTAATATAACATTTTGATATTGCACTTAGATTAAATTTTGAACAGAATTTAAATGATGTAATCTGATTTGTTCGATTTATTTTGATTTGGAAAAACAATGTAGATGAAATTTGAGAAAAGAAATTGAAAATAAAACAGAAATTATTTTGAAATTTGAAAGCAAGAAATGGAATGTAGATATTATAGTCAGTAATAATGAGTATGTGTACGCACCCAGGACTTGCTAAAGGCAACCCAGTATGCATGTAAGGGGGAACATAACGGTTGAGGATCTGGTATGGTATAAGGCCAGTGTTTTGATTTTTTGGGCGGAATGATAGAAGGTTAGGGGTACTATGGTGAGTATCTGTCCAATTTTATGGTGTTGGGATTTTGCACAGAGAAGTCCAGTAATCTCGTTCAGGTGCAGCCATAGTCGCCGAGCGAGGGGGGTAGTTTACCCATGACGTGTTTAGAAATTAACGGGGGGGTCATTAGCGCCATATCCTCATCGATCCTCTTAGGTTAGCAATGAGAGTTTTTATGCTTTTGGGCATAAAACCTCTCATTGGGGGGGTATTGTAATGGGGCAAAAAGGGGGTTTTTGTTTTTTTATTAAATTTATTTAAGTCTATTCTGTCAGCATTGCAAGTCCCCTGCAAATTAATGTCGTATTAGAACAAAGAACAGGAACATAAACTTTTTGAATGGAGTGTAGTTGAAAAATGCCAGACTCGCTTGTAAACTCAGTGATTGTCACGTCCGCTGCGCACACGCACTCGACGGCACGCTGCTACTATGCCTAAACATAAAAACTGACGCTAAGAAAATGGCTAAGCCGTAAGAACTTAGTAACATGTGCTTTCAAGACGAAGGAAATCCAGGAAGAGGCCACACCCACAAAGCCTCCTATATCGTCAACATTTGACAACCTTAGCCTGTGTGTCCCATAGACAATCCATACACTGTGTGCAGCTATGAAAAATGTAGCATGAAGGCGGTGAGTTCCTGTTTAGCAACGAACAATAGTGGGGAGCCTGTTTCGCAGGTGCGAGAGAGTCGACGATTAACAGCTTTACATAACAGATGCGAGTAGTGGCGTGCGTCACCGGCTGGGCTAAATTTTTATCAAAAATGTGAAAACAGTAAAAGCAGTTCGAATAACACTTTTTACCCGGCCGGGTTGACAAAAGAACTCGTGTGCACCAAATATTTCTTTTAACTGTAGACAGTGACAACCAGACATAAATAAGTGACCCGATATTTCAGAAGGAAGTAAGTGGAGGGAAGAAAGGAAAATTAAAATGTGTTGAACTGACAAAACATTCGGATATATATCTAGTGCGGCACGTGGTGAGGAGAGAAACGCCGAAAGTTAAGTAACCGACGAGCAATTTCCCGATATAATTATTTTAAATGAAAAGAGCGCTCTAAATAAAATAAATGGGGTTTCTAAAGGTATGAGTGTGAGAATGTAGCAAGCTGGGTTGTCTTATTTGAATTAAGGGTTAGAATAAGTATAAGATGTCAAAGTAAATGTTTTGTGTTATTCATATGTAAAAGAAACAATAATATTTTAATTTTGAGAGAAAAGATGAATAATCCATAAAGTTGAAGAAGTATAAAAATGAAATAAAATTTGAGTTGTTTCGCATAAACGAGAGTTGAGTATGTTACTGATACAACCTTGAAATCACGTTTGTATTCACAGTTTGTGTGATGAACCTGGGGTCAATTAAGGTAGGTGAGATATATATATATATATTATTCTATAAATGTATTAATAAATAACTTCACACTCCGACGCTCAACTGATTCTACAAAAGACACGTGTCAGTTATAAGCAGTGAGCATCAGGCCTCTTCTGGTCTCCGCTAGAGGGTCCGTGTTTTTAGCGATCATAATTCAAAATTCAGTCAAAAAAAATATGTATTGCATCCATGCTTATGAAATTTAATCAAAGAAAAGTCGAACCATAAACATTTTAATTATTTTATTAAATTAAATATTCGATTGATATATAAAGAACCAGCCGTACAGACAGTGACAGATTGCAACAGATATCCTTTTGTTTACAATAGACGTTACAAAAATAATAATTATATTTAATGTTATTGTCAATATGAAAAGAAATTAGTTTAGTATAAATTAATAGGCTCTCAGGACCGCACCCGAACATATAATGTACGATAACAAAATCTATCTGTTGGAGCGCGTTTACATTTTTAGTCATAACTCGGTCTTTTTAAGAATAAAATTTCAAACAAAATGCATTTTGTAGGATACAAGTTTTTTCGTATGTACTATAGTCGAAAAACCTACTGTACGCTAGATATTTCACCTAGAAATCAAAAATGTTTTACACGATGTCAGCAAAATACACATTTAAACTGTTGTACCTCATCGAGTTTTAGTCGTAAAAGAATGAACCAAAATTCAAAATTTTTGGTTTTTTATAAGCTTTATTTTTTGTCCATATTAATTTTTCAATAAAACGCATCGTTACTGAGATATTTAATAAAAAAATGCGAAATTTGGGGAAAATCCAAAAAATTGAATTTTCTTAAAACGTTACGCGTTACTGTACAGCAATACATATAGCGTCAAATAATTTGAGGACATTACTAATATAATAGACACCCAAAAACTACAGTATCTTGGCATAATATACATATTTGACAAAATGGCGGACGTCCGTTTTTAAATTTCTTGGAAACATTTTGTAGAAATTACAATATTTTCCTACTGAGCGTTGTTATTTTGTAAGCTGGACAAGTACTTAACCCATCATGTTTTAGGAAATTAACAGAGCTTTCATTTGATACTCAGTTAGTTATTATCTAACCATTTTTGGCCGAGTTATATAAGTTTTAAGCATGTGATTTGATCAAAAAACTGTGAAATGGCATCTTGTTTTGGCTGGATCTTAAGAACTGTTTGACATAACGAAACCAAACAAAGTGGAAAATGTTTATCTGTTAATAAGCTTTAATTTTGATTTTTATACAAGTTGTTTGCAACATTGCATCATTTTTTAGTTATTTGCAGATTGATGTTAAAAAACACGTTATTTTGGCAAAACTTTGAACCCTTGTAACTCGCAAACAACACATTTGTTCGAAAAAGTGTATACTACCTTGCTTAGAATTTGATTCTCTATCAGTTCCCGTGGTTAACTAAATTTTGTATTTTTAACCCCAGAGAAAGAGGTGAAAACAATGCTTAAATTCAAGAGCAGGCCAAAAGGTTTCCTTAACTTTATTCTATAACCTTTTATGAAGACATTGCAAAAAAATCAGAAGGATCCATGTACACTGACTCAAAATCTGCAGAAAATTCCTCACGTAATAGAGTATTGGATGTATTGTATGTAGGTAGGTTGGTATCACGTGGTTTACCAGTGAAGCAAAAGTGGTTTTGTCATGTGATAAAAGTAGTTCAAGTAAATTTGTTTTTATACAGTGAAATGTATAATAGCCAAGACAATGGAAGAACTTGAGTGTTATGGAAACTGTGGATGCAGAACCTGTACATCAGTTTTGAGACTAATCACCAGGTCAATGTCAAATTACTTTGTCACCCATTACATAATTCGGGTCATCTCAGTGTGTGGTACAAGAAATCCCCTATAAAAAGTTTAAATTTCAAAATTTAAAAGTGTGTATGTATTCAAAATTGAGAAACAGTTATACTGAAACTGAACAGTGCAATTTCTGTGGAAATAATCGGCATTTACATATAAAACGATGAATCAAAAGTTAAGTGACCACAAGGCTTCCAACATAATCGCAGGGGCATATTCTAAAAACTTAAATTGTAATGTAAGAATGTTAAAAGGAACTCGTAATAACTGGAGCCAGAGGCGTATCTAGGGGGGGCAAGGGGCATCCGCCCCGGGCAGCATAGCCAGGAGAGCAGCAAAGTGAGCATAGACTTGAAAAAATTGTTTTCAGTTTATAAAACTACAAGCAACTTGTTTCTTTGATACGACTATTCCTTAAGAACTACAGGAATGTAAGATTTTCTTAATATAAGATTAAGAACTACAATGAGTTCTAAAGAGTTCATGAAGTCTTTTATTAAAGGAAAATTAAACGCTGAGTGTCAAAATATTACAATTAACAAGGAATCAACTTGAGATCATAAAATGGATGTTGTTAGCGACGAGGCTGCTGATAAATACAACAAAGTTAACGACGTGAATACTTCAAACTGTGAAAGTGTCAAAGTACAGTTACAAGATTCAGTTGATTCTAGTACCATGGATGTGTTGCATCACGCAGTCTTGAAATTACAGGTGATGAAAGACAGAACATTACTAACAACAATGTAGACTGTGTTCCTGGCGCTGCTCTACAAGATATGGGAGTTTGGCCAAGCAAGATCTCTCAATGCTTCCGAGATATAATGGTGAATAGAGGAACACATCAGTTGCAAAACAAGGACTGCCATTTTCCTGAAGATGAAGCTCGACGATCCTTACACAAATATTAGTTTGATAAAACCATACAAAATGGCGAAAAGGTAAACCGCACTTGGATGTGGTTTTTTCCAACTAAAAAATCTATAGAAGCCATTTCAAAAGTGAAAATGGGTTTTCGTCGTGGCGAAAGTTATATAGCTGTACAGTAACACGTGTAACGTTTTAAGAAAATTCAATTTTTTGGATTTGCCCCAAATTTCGCATTTTTTTATTAAATATCTCAGTAACGATGCGTTTTATTGAAAAACTAATATGGATAAAAAATAAAGCTACAATATTATAATGCCCCACGTTGGGCGTAATATACAATATTATATATTTTATGCAAACTTATCTGCATAGATTAGTTAATTGATTTTAATTAGGTCGCAACCCCAAGTTTGGGTGGTCATATACGACTTTATATTTTCTGTGAAGTTATGAGTGTAAATGTTAATTGTTCAAATAACTAAATTACCTTGTTTACTATGATTGACGACTCTTTATCAGTTTGGATAAATGGTTTATTATTGATGCTAAATATATCTGCTCATAGGAACTTCATCATGTAAGGTATGATAATTAATTGTATACCATTCTAAGGAGTTTTCCATAAATGTAGGTTTTTACTACAGATCTTGTTTACTGCTCCAGGACGGGCATACCATATATGATGATACACTCTGATATCACTGAACTTTAATACGTCCCGCGTTCTGGAGCACCATATGTAAACAGGTGTTTTGGGTGAATAACAATTATGTGAATCAGACACTATTAACTTTTGTGAACAATACAAATTTATTATATATTTTCAATGTCATTTAAATTCTGAATAAAGTTAGCGTTTCTATACAACATATTAAATACACAATGCTGTTATATTATCTCTAACATTTATGAACATCTACAAATCAATAAAGGTTAATTAATGACTTTATAAATTTCAATATATCCTACTCTATGGATTCAAATTTCCCAATTTGCGTTACTTAGAGCAATTAAATAAATGTATATTCAACTCAGTGGCGAGTTCTTTTTGAGTGGCAGGACAGTGGCAACCTAATCTAATGGTACATGAATAATAATAATTTACTTGGTGTTTGTATCCAATTTGCGGTGACTAACTGCGTAGTTCCTCATTCTGCGACGAGGTCCAGGCTGAAGATAAGACGATTAATCTACTCCGCGTCATTGAATTGTGATACGCCAATTAAATTTCACTTGACACTCCGTCACGACACTATTTGTTCCACATTTTATTCGGATACTCGCATGAAATGACTAATAGCGTTAATTCGACTATTTCTTCATTGTCTAAAACACTCTTGCGTGCAGGTTCTCTGTCACTCTCGGTGTACGTGTGCAATAGTTTACGCCGCGTTCAACTAGAGCGATCGTACCATTTATAATGTATTCACTTATGCAAATATAATTGGCTTTATTTGCATTTCAGTGAGTTAATTCGTGGCACAATCTCACTATATTGTCTCATGTCACTTACGTCACGGTAATGTGATATATTGTCAATACTTTGTCACACGCATTCGATTCATAAAACGGGATATTTATGATCACAAAGTCTGATCGTACTTAACTCGACATAGTCTTAGTATTTAACTTCCACGATCTTATGAATTCTATTAACGCACAGGTTAGTTCTACAGTTTTACATAGTTTCTGATGCACTCCTGAACGATCTCTCTGCTTGTATCAATACACTTTACTACAGTCCATCTGAAAGACTCTGGCTGATTTATACCGAAATAGAATTGACTGACAACAATTAGAATACGACCGAACTGAGACTGAACTCAAATTGACTGTTTGAAAATTGAAAATCGACTGACTGAGATTTACAATAGACTGAACTCTGATTTAAAATAGACTGAACTCTCCAAATCGACTGAACTCTCCTTCTCTGCGAACACCTAATTTTATTACTTCAGCAACACGACTCCCTCCACGGATATCATACCCTTACTGTCATGATTGGCTTCTCGCGTCCGATTCTGCAAAGGCTCCTCCTAGATACTCTGGCTGGGGTCTCTAGTCTACTTCCCATTAGCTCTTCACCCTTGTCTCCATGTTGACGTCTTCTTAACACCTGCCTTTGCTGAATTCCTTGTTCCTGATAGGTCAGTCAAGACCCCTCTCTAAAAGTCTTGCTGTCCACACCACCTCCCCGTATGACGACGGACCTAATTACACGGTTGTCTGTTACGTGATTGTCTTACGTTCCCTACTGTCCTTTCCAAGCGATTTCCTTTCCGCACATGTGTGTACCATAACCCGGGTGTGTCGAATCGCCGTATTGTCCTCGACTTCCCTTGTTACGTTCACACGCTGATGGTGGTCATCTTCCAGGAACTAACATCTGTTCTGCAGCCCTATAAGATGCTCCGTATGTCGTGCCAGCAAGCAAGTTACCCGCTGTGCGGCTATGCATGTTCTTTTGTTCTTAATTGCATCCGCTCTTAGACTGCTTTTGTGGAAAATGTTATGTCCATGTGCAGCCGCCAACTCACACGTGTATGTCGAAAATGTTGGCGTCCCCTTAGTACACGCTTTGTCGGTAATTGTGACAAAAAGACACAGTCTTTTGTTTCTTTGTTATTGTAGCCTTTTGCGCTTATGTCGTTCATCCACGTCCAACATCTGCTGTGTGCCGAGGCATTGTCTTTCTTAAGTCATTGTCTAACGGCGTCCGTTTGGCTATAACATGCATCACTCTTGACAGTTGACGCCCGCTACAGTGCCGTTTACACACAAAAAATTCTCTACTGTAATTGCTTCACAAAGCTTATAAAAAACCAAAAATTTTGAATTTTGGTTCATTCTTTTACGACTAAAACTCGATGAGGTACAGCAGTTTAAATGTGTATTTTGCTGACATCGTGTAAAACATTTTTGATTTCTAGGTGAAATATCTAGCGTACAGTAGGTTTTTCGACTATAGTACATACGAAAAAACTTGTATCCTACAAAATGCATTTTGTTTGAAATTTTATTCTTAAAAAGACCGAGTTATGACTAAAAATGTAAACGCGCTCCAACAGATAGATTTTGTTATCGTACATTATATGTTCGGGTGCGGTCCTGAGAGCCTATTAATTTATACTAAACTAATTTCTTTTCATATTGACAATAACATTAAGTATAATTATTATTTTTGTAACATCTATTGTAAACAAAAGGATATCTGTTGCAATCTGTCACTGTCTGTATGGCTGGTTCTTTATATTTTTTTTTTCGTAGTCCTTCAGCCTTTCGACTGGTTAGTACCCTCCCCGCATATACCTGTGGTGCGTGTGGTACTGAGTCTCTCACAGGTATATGGGACCTACAGTTTAACGCCGGATCCGAATGGCATAGTTGGGGAAGGTTTATACTAAGCAGGATGCCTCTCGCTGGTTTGCCATTGCCTTGTGAGGGGGAATGGTCGTATCTAAATCAGATGGCCCCCGGCGGGAATTGAACCCGCGCCGACAGCGTAGCAGAGCCACACGCTAGCCACTACGCCACGACCGCTCCGTTCTTTATATATCAATCGAATATTTAATTTAATAAAATAATTATAATGTTTATGGTTCAACTTTTCTTTGATTAAATTTTATAAGCATGGATGCAATATATATTTTTTTTTACTGAATTTTGAATTATGACCGCTAAAAACACGGACCCTCTAGCGGAGACCAGAAGAGGCCTGATGCTCACTGCTTACAACTGACACGTGTCTTTTGTAGAATCAGCTGAGCATCGGAGTGTGAAGTTATTTATTATTACATTTATAAAATAACATATAAATATCCCGTATTCAGGATCATGAAAATAGTCCTGCTCATTGCTCTGCGTTTTTGGAATGGAAGGAATTGGAACGTTCTTTAAATAAAGAGGGACTTAATGGTGATCTGTTTCAGGAACAAATGAGTAAAGCAGTTAAGACATGGAAATAAATCCTCAAACGGGTCATTAGCACAGTACAAAATCTGGTACTGAGAGGACATCGAGACAATTACTATCGATCCAAATCCTGGAAACTTTCTGGCTTTGTTAAAATACTTGGCTAAATTTTACCCCGTCATAAGATCTCATTTGGATTCAGTCTCTCGTAAATCTGGGTGTATATCATATCTTTCGCCAGGTGTTCAAAATGAAATAATAAGCCTGTTAAGAGTGCCCAAATATATTATTACTGCATGTAAGAAGGCGAAGTATTTTAGTAAATTATATTTGACACAACATCAGATGCTGCACATGTAGAAAAAATGTCAGATTATAAGATTTCTTGAAGTTAAACACAATTCTGTTGATATCAAGGAAGCATTCATAGATTTTATTCCTTTAGAAGTGAAAACAGTAGAGGGGATCACACAAGCTATCACAAGTAAACTTGAGAGAGATGGATTGAATCTTAGCGATTGCAGAGGTCAGTCGTATGACAATCAAGCAACAATGGCTGGTATCCATTCAGGAGTTCAGAAGAGAATATTAGATTTTAATCCACTAGCTATGTTTGTTCCCTGTGACAGCCATTCACTTAACTTGGTTGGAGTTCATGCAGCTCATATAAATGTTCAGACAGTAACATTTTTGGGACAGTGGGTCAATTCACCTTCTTTTCCAGTTCCACTCATAGATGGAGTGTTCTTAAAGACTTAAAGACTTAAAGTGGCATAAATAACAAATAATGTGAGAACAAATTACCATTCAGTGACGTCAAGATTAAATTGTGAGAACTAATTTCGGACATTTGAGTGAATAAATCCACCGAGTACAACATGTGGTCAACCGGAATGTACAGAGAAATAACAATGCAACTTTCTTCTTAATTTTTTCACCATAATTATGACAAATTTTTACAAAGCACTAAACCTAAAGAAGAGGGGAATTTAAATAATGTATGACTGTGTGAGTGAGCAAACTGGGTTGTCTTACTTAAACTAATGATTAGAATAAGTGCAACAATGTTATAGTAAAGGTACTGTTTTTGTGTATTTTAAAAGAAAAAAGTAATTAAAAGAAATATTAATAGTTTGAGCCATAAGTTGGAAGGCAAGTAAATTCAAAAGTAGTAAAGAATGTTTAATAAAATTTGAATGAGTCAAACAAAGCAATGAGAGTAATTATTAATAACACTTAACCCTAAATCACTTATAGGTATGAGTTCATGTGAAGACTCTGGCCCAATGCAGGTAAGGGAGTTTTGTGATTGTGTATGTTTATCGAAGATTAATTTCTTTATAAAAGAAGTAATCTCTCAATGGCGCCCGAACAGAGACAGTTTGTACAAATTTAAATTTTGTACAGACCGCGTCTACATTGTGAATAAGTGATTTAGTGGTTGAGGCAGAGTGTGTAAAAAATTACAAAAAACGATGTCATGTTAGAGTAGGTTATACGTAAGTAATACCTATACTAGTGAATAATACTTAATGAATGTAAAATAAGGATTGTAAAAATAGATGATAATTTCATAATTTAAAAAATGGCAAGAAATAATGAAAATGATATAGAGGAAATAATAGGAAATAATTAATTTTAAGGAATCAGCTGTCATGAGCAGCCTTGAAGTCTATTCGACTCCAAATGTGGGTCAAGACAACAAGATAAACGAATGTAATATTACAAATGAAATAAATGTCACAAATGATTCGGGAATTCAATTAACCCCGAAATTAGATAGTAAAAATAAGAAACCAAATGAAAATATAAATGTGAGACGGGAGCAAAATCGACTCCCGAGGTAACAAATGTAAAAGAAAAAGAATTGTCATTAGATGACATATTTAATTTTATAAAGCTCAAGATGTTAAAAGCGAAAGTAGATTTAAAGAAGTAAACAATAAATTCGATAAAATAAATAGCAAATTTGATGAACAGAAGAGTAGTTTTGACGCTAGATTTGATGAACAGAATGATAAGATTAAGAATAATTTTACTGAAAAATTGAATGAGATCAGAGATGAAATTAAACAACAAAATTTTAATTTTAGTAAGCAAGTGAATGAAATTAATACACGTTGTGATAGTATGAAAGAGGAAATATTAAAATCAATAAGTTGCAATTGCAAGGAGAAAATTAACGAAATGAATGAAAGGTTGGACAGTAAAATTAATTCAGATAATGAATAAGAAGCTAAGTGAAAGTGGTAGTAATATGACGAAAATTAGTGAAGAAATAATTAACAAGGTAAGTGGTAATTACGGTAGTGAGTCTAATAACAATGATATAATTGAAAATGTGGTGCTAGAGAGTAAGCTGGTTAATGTTGAGAGTGATAACGAAGAGTTGTTAGCAAGTGTTAATGAAAGTGAAGAGAGAGTGTGAAGAGAGGTTAGGTGGGCAAAGGGCAGATTTTTCCCAAGTATATGGTGAAACAGAGTTTTCACAGGTGTTTTATGAGGACAGAGTTTCCTCCAGAAGTTATGTGGAAGACGAGGTGTCTTCAAATAGTCCCTTAATTTTTTGTGGTGTTCTTGGAAGTGCCAAGAAATATACTAAGTTTGTGGTGCCCTTTGCGTGGTATGAAATAGGTCAGTGGGGTTGTGACAGGTGTTATGATGATGAGAGATATTTAGAGAGAGAGTTATTTATAGATAGGGAGATAGAGATATTCATGTTAAGTAGGAGTTATAAAGAGTTGAAAGAGAGGTTAGAATTGAAAAAAATAGACGATATGAAATGCTTACCTTGTGAAATAGATATAGATGATTATTTTGATGATACCGTTGTAGATGATAAACACTTACCTTATGATGTGATGAATATAGTGAAGGAATATGATGATAGAACGTACCTTATGTTAACAAAAAATACAGACGGTGACAAGACCAAAACTTATGATGTAGACAGGTTATATGATTTAATAATAATGTGGGATAATCCAGTAGATTATTATGTGGGTTTTATGGAACAATTTGAAATATTAACGGGTTATTATATAAATAACAATGATGTAAGGAGTGTAATTAAAGATGATAATTGTTATGTAAAAGTAAGACTAATATATGATGATGGGGGTTAGAAACAGTGAATGGACATTTTAATTATTTTAGTTTATGGTGATGACCTAGCTAACTTATGAAATGAGGTGTGGTAAACAGAAAATTAATGACAAGAAATTGTAAATAAATTTATAGTGAAATTAATTATGTTTGTGTTGTAAAATGTATTTTATGTAAACAAGGTATGTATGCAGTAGAAATTTATTTAATAATAATAATAATATTTTGGCAGACTAAATAAATAATGAGAGTTTGTAATAAATGAATTGTAATTATTTTGGAGTAAGGTAATTAAAATAACTTGTGTTTTAAATAACTGATTGAATTAAAATAAATTGTAGATGAACTAACTAATTTAAATGATGTTTCTGAGATTTGAAATTGATAATAGACAGTAAATGAATAAATGTAAAATGTGTTTAGTTGTGGAGTCATATGATTGTTATAATGTTTCAGAAGATATATAGAGTTGTGTACGCTATATTTGTTGTAATGAATGTTTATATTTGGAATTAATGACAGTAATCATGTGTTTAAAAGATGGAGTGATTGACCATATGTAAGTATGAATTTTGATAAAATGTTTAATGTTTGAATAATAAATTTTAAATGAGTTTTAAAGGTTTAAATTAAATGATGAAATTAATTCGAGGTAGTTATGAATTTTCTAGTGTAATTTTCAATGGTTAAGTTAATGTGAAATGTTGTAAAAGATAGAGTTTGGGTGAGAATTATTTCAATACGTCATTTGAGTCAGTCAAGGTTAATTTTAAATTGGTGTTAGACAGAATAAGAATTTTGGAATAAAAGTAATACAGAAACGAGGCAATAGTAGGGACACAGTAGCGATAGTGCATATACGTAGAGAAAGTGAGAGTGATGTAATTGGGGAATATATAGATGGTGGTGAAATTTTGTAAAGAGGGTGGTGTGGTAAGGAGTCCTCAATGAAAGGCGTTGTGGCGGGAGGTGAACCGTAAATGAGCGTTGACAGAGTTACCTGGGGGAGACCAGGAACTAATAAGGGAATGAGTATAAGGGAGGGAACACACCCTAAGTACAAAGAGGGTAGCAGGTATTTTGTTATAAGAGTAGAATGACGCAAGGTGAGTTAGCGTAGTAAGTTAATGGAAGTAAATTTTATTGAGAGATTGGTGTCACACTATGCACATCTGTAAATGGTGGTTAGAAGGAAGAAGGGGGGTAAGGTTATATTCAAATACCCATATAATAAATCGAATCATTATGAATAACGGATAATCACCCAAACCAATTGATAATGAAAATGATTAATAGAAATTCATAATTGAAAGATAATAATAAAATGTAACAAGATACAGAGTTAATAGAATTTGAAACTAAAACTAAATTTGAAATGTTTGTAATTTTTATTCAGATGCAATTTAAATGTTTATTTTAATGGAAGGAGAGAGAGTAAATTCTTTTTATTTAAGTTGTAAATTAAATCATAATTAAAGATTCAATCGTTGGTTGGTGATAGCCTATGTAAGTAGGAATAGATTAGTTTAGGTGAATAAGTAAATATTTTGTTGTACTCACTATTTTAGGTTAATGAAAGTCAAAGTAGGGAAAGTTAAGAAAGAAAATGTATGGTGTTAGAACACACAACCAAGAATAGGAACTTCATGTAATGAAAATTGTAAATTTTAAACGTAACTATATCAAACATATAAATATTTTATTTGTGATTCCCCATTTTCGGGCGGTCACAGCCTCACCGAACCCTGACCGTGGAATTGGCTCAGCTTTGACTAGCTATGGTCAGGGCTCATTGCAACTCGTTCTGCCTAAACTGGCCATAGCTATTATCGTTGTAAGAGGTGAATTTAGAAATTAACCGGGGGGTAAATCCGGGGAATCACCAGAACTATGGAACAGCAGCTATCCATCGAATGGGATGGTAGACCATTTAAGGACATATACCTAAGTTTAGTAGGATTACTGGTGTCCTCGGACATCAGTAATACCGAATGTTTTGTAACGCCGAAGCAAGAACAGGGTAGGCAGCGTCTACACCCAAAAAACATCCGTTCTTGTGGAAGCAACTGGGCGCTACAGTCCAGGGGGGCCATAGTGTGTGTGGGAAGGAGGTTACTCAGGGGAGTAACGCATTAGTAAATATTAGAATGACTTATGCTGATGAGCTAATTAAATGATGTTATTTTGAGTCAATAGATACTATGCAAAAGGCAGATGATTAACGTTTTCAATTTGTTCAGAGGTAGTTGATTTAAATATGTTATTCTCTATATGATAATTTTATAAATGACTTTAAAGATTCATTCTAGGAGAGGAGGTGTTTATTATGTTTCATAATGGTACTATGTTAGAGTGTAAGAATTATAAACATGTGTTATGCATTTTACATTGTATTATTTGTATGTAGTGTGCCTAAGGAAAGGTCATTCACCTGTTAGTAAGACATCAGCTGATGACTGGTGTAAACTGTATAATAATCTTTTAATAATCAATGTAATTTTATTCTGTAACTTTTCTTTGTATTAATTATCAGAATATACGTTTAATAAAATATTATTACACTTTATTGCATTAAAAAAAAAATTGATTTGTTTTGAGGTAGGCTACAATTTGTTGTGTTTTCAGGTTCAAGATATATTGCTAATTGTGGGTAGTAATAATGTAGTAAGTGATTCGTAGTATTCATATTATGTTTGTAAACAGATGTAGTGACAGGGGCATTTATAATAGAAAGAAGTTGTTTGTTTTTGTTTTGTTTATTATGTTTGTTAGTATTTAGATAAGAGGAGATAAAATAAATTCATTTGAAGAATTTTGGAGTTTTAAGAATTATGATTAAATTAATTAATTTAAGTACATAATATGAATTATCATAAAAGGGAATTTTTGATAAGAAATTGGGGTTTATTGCATTATTTGAACAAAAATTAAATACTTTAATTTGATTGGGAATAATAACGTAAGGAAAAAGATTAAAAGTTGAAAAATGGAATTGGATTTAAAATATAAAATATTTCTGTGAATTTTAGATCAAGAAGTAGGATGTAGATGTTGTGTTTAATATAATAATGAGTATGTGTACGCACCCAGTACTTGCTAAAGGCAACCCAGTATGTATGTAAGGGGAGATATATTGGTTGAGGATCTGGTATGTTATAAGGCCAGTTTTGGAATTTTATTCAGAATGTTACAAGGTTAGGTGGTACTGTGGTGAGTAACTGTCCGACTTTACGGTGTTGGGATCTCGCACAGAGAAGTCCAGTGCTGTCGTTCAGATGCAGCCATAGTCGTCGAGCTAGGGGGGTAGTTTACCCATGATGTGTTAAGAATTAAAGGGGGGTTGTTGGCGCCATATCCTCACTGATCCTCTTAGGGTTTAGCAATGAGAGTTTTTCTGTTTCGGCAGAAAACCTCTCATTGGGAGAGTATTGTAATGGTACAAACCCATGAGATTTTGCAATTTTAATATTTTCAATTTTAATTCAACAAAGAATATATGGTGAATGGAGTATAGCATTGAGACTGGTACGGCTCGTTACAGGAATGTAAAATTGTCAGCAAGGATGCGAATTCGCCCATAAGTGCGTGCACAGGCGGCCAACGTTCTCAGGCGTTTGGTCACGTTCGAATGCATTCCTCAGCGCTGTGTGCGCAGAGAACAAACACAGTCGACTAAAAAACATCCATCTGACCGGATGAACACAAAGGCTCGCGGGCCAAAAATGTATTAAAACTTTAAAATGTGGTTTAATTTATAATGTAAAGTGGCATAAATAACAAAGAATGTGAGAACAAATTACCATTCAGTGACGTCAAGATTAAATTGTGAGAACTAATTTCGGACATTTGAGTGAATAAATCCACCGAGTACAACATGTGGTTGACCGGAATGTACAGAGAAGTAACAGTGCAACTTTCTTCTTAATTTTTTTACCATAATTATGTCAAATTTTTACAAAGCACTAAACCTAAAGAAGAGGGGAATTTAAATAATGTATGACTGTGTGAGTGAGCAAACTGGGTTGTCTTACTTAAACTAATGATTAGAATAAGTGCAACAATGTTATAGTAAAGGTACTGTTTTTGTGTATTTTAAAAGAGAAAAGTAATTAAAAGAAATATTAATAGTTTGAGCCATAAGTTGGAAGGCAAGTAAATTCAAAAGTAGTAAAGAATGTTTAATAAAATTTAAATGAGTCAAACAAAGCAATGAGAGTAATTATTAATAACACAACCCTAAATCACTTATAGGTACGAGTTCATGTGAAGACTCTGGCCCAATGCAGGTAAGGGATTTGTGATTGTGTATGTTTATCGAAGATTAATTTCTTTATAAAAGAAGTAATCTCTCAACTGAAACAATTGATTCGAAGGAAGATGCACCATTAATAATTAATGTGATACAAACCTTTAATTTTGTGACCTTGCTCTTTTTCTGGACAGATATTCTTTCTTCTATGGACAAAATCCAGAAAATCTTCCAGACCAAAGGAATAAGCTTTATTCAAGCATTGACACTTTTGGAGACGCTAACGGACAAATTAAAAGTTTGGAGGAATGAGCTGTGTGACAATGTCATTTCTAAGGCAGAGCAGGTATGTAATGGATGAGGCGTCAGTATCACAAAAAGGATAAGAATGAAGCGCACAATGCGAGGAGAGTATGCAAACGATTCTGCATTAACCATTCAGCAAGAAATGGGACGTTCTCTTATAGAAATTTTGGACAAACTGTCAGTTGAAGTTTCAAGCCATTTCTCTAACATAAAAGAGTTAGAAAAACGCTTTGAGTTCCTCTGTAAATTTGAGGTGTACATAAATGATGGGGATATACATTTTAAGGACCAGCTTTCCCAAATCAATATTAAGTGCACAACGCTTGCAAAACTGTATCAACATGACCTAGTGAATAATTGTTCAGTGACTTGAAAGACGCCATACTTTTATTAAAAATGGGAAAAGTTAAAGGAGAACAAAAAGACTTTACATCTCAAGGACTGTTACAATACATTTTTTCAATGAGATTAGAAGCCTACAAAACACTAGCAAACAGCTTTAAAAAATTTTTCTTACTTCACTAGTATCTGTGTCTTGTAAAAGATCATTTAGTAAACTTAAATTGATTAAATCGTACCTACGATCAACAATATCTCAAGACAGGGTATCAAATCTAGCAATACTTTCAATTGAAAACGACATTGCTTCAACTTTAGATTATAGTGATTTAATAACCGATTTCGCAGCAATTAAGACCAGGAAAGTTACATTTTAAAATGTCTCGTTTTAAATATTTATTCAATATTAAGTGTTTATTAATAGAAGACGGAACCATTAACCTGTAATTGTAAGTGATTTATTGTATTGCTTTTAATATAATGTAGTTATTTGTTTAACTTTATGTTGCTTTAAGATATTGTTTTGGCGATGCACTTGGAATTTTCATGTTTATTAGAACATTTTTATGTTACAAATTTTTTATATTACTATATTTTTTATAGTCTACATATGTTACTAATAAACGTATACAAACTGAGTACTGGAATATTATAATATAAAATTTCTTTATTTTGACTTAACAAATATTGTTAAGATGTTTGCTGGACATGCTTTCATACAAAAATCTACACATTTGCATTTATTAAGTACTTTGTTCACTGGATGGGCCTTGATTTTTGCTTTTTTGTCCCCTTTTAATTATGAAGATGAGGCGGCCGATGATATCCTCGCCCCGGGCGCCGCCAAAAAGCCTAGCTATGCCACTGACTGGACCATTGAGGTATACAAATTTAGACATTTAGTTAACAAGTGGAAAAATAGAACACCATCTAGTACATGACTGCACAACATGGTGTAATGCCACATGCTCACATAGTGTGGCTAGTAGTACTTTTGATTTTATTATTATGTAAAGTAATAAAGTAAAGAATTTAAAACAGTTGTGGATAATAGTGAAGAACTTTTCGAATTATGGAGTTAACAATAATTTATCCACTATTCAATGGTGTAATCCTGCAACCACCGAATTCGGCTTACGTATATAAGTATTATCAGTGTATAAGGTAGGCGATGGCCATTGTTTATATTGATACGCGAATTACGTAACGGTCTCGAAAAGTCGGCTGGTGCAGTTATATAATCGTTCTACACGTTTCTCGAGTAGCCCAATATGGCATCTGTGTCAAGGCCATCCACTCAAGTAGGTTCAGGACTGTTCGAGCACTCTTTAACTATGACAATTATGGAAATTATTTCCGTATGCCAAAAGAATGTAAAATTGTTCTGAAACATCTGCGGGGCCTATATAAGCGACAGTGGCCAGCTTAGAGTTAGTTACACCTGACGAGATTTTATAGAGTGGATCAAGTATTTGTTACAGATTAGTGGAAAGTGGTTTTTGTTTTATAATTAGTGTGGACCTCTATTAGTTGACATTATTATTGTGTGTGGACAAATTTAACTTGAATTATTATATAATTTAACTTTCATACTGATTTCAAATTGTTACTTGTGACTAATTAAAGCTGATAATTAGTTACTTCATTGGTGCCTGTATTTTGTTTCTACTGTACTATACGATGATCCGTGAGTCCATCGTAACAATATAAAGAAAAGCTTGTATAAAGATACAAGTCTTAGCAGGAATTATAACGAGTTAAAATTATAAAGTATAAATGAGTAAATGATTTTTCACAGAAATAATTATACAATTAAAAGTGCTGGTCGTTTGACCTGAAATCTTTATTTTTATTTCATTAAAATGCTATATAAAAAAGCATTGCACAAAACCAGGAAAGCATAGTTAACAAACAAGGATTTTAATATTTGGTTTTTGACCCAAAATTTTTTTTTGTTTGAGTTTGATTAAAGTGATTAAAAAAGTAAGAGTATAAATGGTTTCGTTGATAATAAAAAGTAAGAGTGTAAATTGTTTTATTCAGCTGACCTATTTAAATACCATGAGTCAAATTCCAATTCTTAAATTGACAAAAGAATGTTTAAATAAACAGTTCCATAATAAAATTTTATGGAAACAAGTATGCTGTAAGCGTCTTTTATTTGTCATGTTACCTCGACCTAACCTGTGCTCAGCGGACTTGCTTAATTGGATCTAGACCCTGTATTTTTCTGTGAGGGCTTATGTAAAGTTTTTTAGTGTTTTATTTTGGGGGACAGTGTTGCAGTTTCCACATTCTGCCTACCACAATGTGGTGGTGACCTGGGGTTTTGTATATTTTAGAGTTGTTTCAGGGGCACTTTTCTTTCATATGATTACAGATCTTCAACTGTCAATGTCTTTAGCTGGTCTATCACAGTTTTTTCAGTGTTTTTCCCAACTAAAGCAAATCAGAGGTTGGTGTTGGTGTTGTTACAATGCATAAGATGCTGTTAAAATAACTGAAAAATAACTTTAAATCGATTCTTTCAAGAGTCTTGGAACAAATCCATTCTGAGTTGTTTTATAGCAATACACTGAGTTTTATTATCAGTTATTTCAGTACATTACTACTAAGAAGTTTTAAATCTTTATTGCATATATTTTAAATTTTATTCCTGGTCTCTCTTTGCTGTTCTTAGCATAAAGCATATGCACTGTGTTTGTTTGTCATTCTCATGTTTACTTTTACTTATTTTTTGTGTACCGTATCACTTATTATATAATTATATAATTACCTTATTATCCACTCTAGTGATACAAAATTTCGTCAGTTATGACGCGTTTCGGGACTAAGTCCCATCCTCAGATAACACTTATTTCAATATAATAAACTAATACAATAAAATTGCAACCATGATACCGGTCATGTCAATCAAATAAAATAAAATAAAACTTCAAAACACATGTGAAATGTTATACGAACCACGGCTGGAGCTCCCGCATGAGTTCACCCTCAACCGCGATCGTCACGCGACTGGTCAAAGATTAAATCCAAACCGATGGCAGTGTCGAACAAGTAGTTTGATGCAAAATTTATCTGATCATTTAATAAACTGTTTTTAGTGGTACTATTTTCAATAGCTTTATAAATTTTGAATTCCTCCAGACTATCCATCCGTTTACCTTTTTTACAAAAATGCAACGCTGTTAAATTTTCTTCAAAGCTCGTATATTTATGTCCGCTTGATATTAAATGTTGTGCAAAATTGGATTTAGTATTACTTGGCTTGGGAATATGTTCTAAAAATCTTGTATAAAAACATCTGCCTGATTGACTGATGTAGAACGCTTCACAATCATCACATTTTATTTTATATACACCAGATTTCTTTTTTAAAGGTACTTTGTTTTTGTTTTTGAAATAATTTCCCAAGTTATTATTTGTTTTAAATGATAAGATATAGTTATTATCTTTGAGAACGGGTCTTAAAATATTTGGCATAATACCTGTGAAATTAGCAGAAAGATATTTACAATTTTTATTACTTGTTTTTATACAGTTTGAATTTTTATTTTCTAAATGTTTTCTATGTGTATTTATTATTTTGTCTACTATTGTAGATTTATACCCGTTGTTTATAGCTATTTGTTTGATAGTGCTAACCTCATTCAAGTAGTCCTCCTTTTCGAGGGGAACATTTAAAAGTCTGTTGACAAGACTGTTAACACATTCGAGACGAGCTGCGGGCACTGCCCGCAGTACCGTAGAGTCCCATAAAGACGAAGTGCGGGCATAGCTCGCAGTCGCGTATCTAACTGCGAAATAAACGTAATACGGCTCCCGCTCGCTGTTAGTCACAATGAAACAATAGCAGTATTAGTAGTTAACATTTTCAAATGTAGATGGCAGCAGCAATCAGAGTCTGAACACAACAGTAGCTTTTTTTTGTATGTTGTACACAACACACTGTACATAACCAAGCCACATGGTTGGCGTGAGGAAAATGGCTTCCGCGAAAAACAGGGTAAGTTTAAAAATTAATATTTTATTTATTTTACAAGCTACTGACATAAAATTTACACCAAATTAATGAGAATCCTTGGTTTTATAATATAATATAGCTTTATATATTTAAATATTATATGGTTTAGAAGTATAAGCTTTTGAAAAAATGCAAAAAAGCCCAGTCTGTACGGTAAATGAATGCATTTTTCATATAGTCCTGAATGTGTTAAATACTGCCATTTTTTGTGTAACGGGATGATGTGAATCGTAGTGTATTACTGTGTCAGTATTAGTGTGTTTTCTAAAGATTTTGTATTTTAAATTATTCCCATTATTTAATACAGTTAAGTCTAAAAAATTGATACTTTTGTTGTTTTCGACCTCCATAGTAAATTTTAATTTATTATGAATTTTGTTTAAGTAATTTTTAAATAATTCTATTTGTCTGGCATTCCCATTAAAAATAATAAAGTATCTGGAATATCATCAACATATCTGGAATAATGGATGATTTTCTTGGCGAAATAATTATCTTTTAAAATTTTTGTATTTTCTAAATGGTTTAAATATAGGTCCGCCAGGATGCCAGAAAGTGGAGATCCCATGGCAAGGCCTTCATTCTGTTTATAATATGTATCTTCAAATGAAAAATAGTTTTGATTAAGAATGACTTTTAGTATCATCATCAGTTGGTCAACTTTCTGTATTTCCAAAGAACCCTTATTCATTAAATTATGTCTGAGTAAAGTTAATGTTTCATCAATAGGCACATTTGTATATAAATCAACTATGTCGAATGATACTAGCTTGTGGTTTGGTTGAATTGTAATGTGGTTTACATTTTTGATAAAATCTTTATAGCTTTTTACTTATAAAAGGAACGTTTAACTAAGGAATGTCAAATAAGCGCCAGACAATAGTGGCACGCGCGGGAAGGAATGTGCTTCGGTTTGTTTACCGTGAGATCAAAGAACAGCGCGACGCTAATTAACTTGACCTACATTCTAACAGCTGAGCACAACGCATGTGTAACAATTTCCGGCCCGTGCGTTGTTTCGCCTCCCCCGTCTTATTATACACGCTACAAACAAATTGTCATTCATACACAACTTATTTACAATTATTATTAATATTATATAATACACATTTAATTTATTTTAATATTAATTATTATTTAAATTATTATTAACCCTAAACATGATTTATTTTCAAAGTGCCTCTAATATTTGGTAACCGTTTTTGTGGGTGGTTCTACAATATTCTTCTAGCCACTCGTTAAGTCCTTCGGCGTCACCGGATACTACAACAACGTCTCCCAAGGCTCCTTGCGTGGGAATGCTGCCTCCAAGTTCCTGTTGTACCGGACATACAATTGTCAGAGTGCTTTGTTGTATTGTATTCACCTCAAACAACGGTTTTGTACTTTCTGGTCAGAATACCTTATTAATCGGCACACAAATTTCTGGACAAAAATCACCTTTCTTAAACCTAGTATTTTTTTATTTCTACCTATTTTAGCTTTAAATAATTTTGCATGATTTATGGCGCATCCCCCCTGGAGGCGCCCCCTGCCAAGTTTTTTGGAGATTTATGGCTTTTTCGTTTTTCGCTAGGGTCCTTAACGCTTTGTGTATCGCTGTCTTGCGCAGTTGTATCACTTTTCGATATTTCAATTGTCTGTATAGTTCTCATCTGAGTACCATCATTGCCCTTATATTGCCCTTTCGGTCTGCCGACATTTGGCTTACCTTTGTATTCAAAGGTCTTATCTGGGGGTTTTGACGGTGTCTGAGGTGGAGTAGAACTCGTACTTGGTCTCTGATCAGGTTGGGTATTGTATTGTACCCGTGTATTTTGACCGTCGGTATTTCGACGAAAATCTGGGTTATAACGCCAACCGCCTAAATCAAAAACTGTTTCGCTTTGCGACACTAAAATGAGCAATTCGTCAACGGTGCGTATACCTTGTGTAAACACAGCTACCCGTATATTGTGGTTGAAATGATAGGCTAGTTTAGTGACAATGTCGATCTCTGAAAATGCTGGGGTTAAATGCTTTGCGCGCTCGACTTGCTGAATGATATAATTTTCGGGCGTTATGCCTAGCTTTCTGTCATAACGTCCGTATTCTAACTCGTTCCGTAACAGTCTTTGTGTGTGAGAATTCCAATACCGGCTTTCGAACTTCTGTTTGAATTCCGCGTATGTGGTTACTTTATCACGTACAATATTATACCATTTTCGCGCAGAATCACGCATCGCGTTTACTACCCATTATATTTTATCTTGATCTTCGAGTCTCGAACCTACCCTCGCCATTTCATTTTCACAGGCTAACAAAAATTCTATTGGGTTTTCATTATTTTCCCCCGTAAAATATACACGATCCGTTGATCGGCTGGTCCCTGTACTAGGATATTAGGAGCGGATCTCCGACATACTTCCTGTCGTACCTTCAAGATCTCGTCATTAAGTGCTTGCAATACACTTTCTTTATTAGAATCTATATTTGATCGCGTTCTATTATTGAAGCATCAAGTCTGTCAACACGCCGTTGGGTTTCTGTCACATCGGCTTGAATTCTTACCACGAGTGTATCTACTTTTTTCGGAACTCCGCAGTTTGTTTCTCACACCTACTGATGTGTTCTTTGAATCGCCCTTCCATACGCGTAACTTGTTCGATAAACGATTTCTGCATGGTGGTCTCAAAAACCTTGAACCGTTCGTTTATTTTCGTTTCTACCGTATGCACTTTTTCTCCGATTTCCGTGACTTTAGCATCTAATTTCTGTACGCTTTCATCGATTTTCGCGGTCGTTTCTTTATTACTTTGTTTTACTTCGGCATTTATATCCGCGTTACTATGTTCTAGTGCTTCGGTTAAACTTGATTTTTGCGCATCGATTTTAGCCGTTAATTCCGTGTTATTTATTTCAGCATTGGCTGTAATTTGTTCAAATTTCGCGTTCATATTAGCAGTTAAATCCCCGTTTGTTTTCTCAGCTTTTTCAAATTTCGTGTTCATTTCTGCTGCGTTTTGCTTCATTTCTTGCAATAATTGTTTAAACATTTTCTCGGTATCCATTTTTATACAACAATTTCAAATACACAATAATTTCAAATACTTCACTGCTGGACCACTACCAATCACAAAACATTTCTTTGGGGTTTGTAGAGTTGGACGCCAGCTGTTTTAAAAGTTAAAACAGCAAACTTTGTTTTAACGTGAATTAAATTTAATTTGAATTTAATTTCGTCGTGCCCCACGCTCCGGGCAAGCCATTTATAACTTTATTATAAATGTGTTGTTCGGAACGTAAATTTAATGTAATGTAAATTTATCAGGCCCCACGATCTTGGAGCGCCATTTATAACTTTATATAAATGGGAATCGTTTCAAGATCGTTATGATTTAAATTTAAATTTTTAAATTTATCGAGCCCCACGTTCAGGGCGACATTTATAACAATATTATTAACGTGTTGTGTGGTGTAAATGTGTGAGCACCTACCTGCTGTCCGATCTTGCGGTTTTCTTCCGACTAGGGCGTGTGGATTTTGGATTTGATTTCGCAAGTATGTAAACTCAAGTGTATAACAGCAGCACACTAAATATATTATTTTAAAGGTGAAGAGTTTTGTGAGGTTGGTAGGCTCCGTAGTACAGCAATAAAAAATACAATATGGGGTAATAAAAACGGGGTTTATACTCCAATCACACACAAGAATGAAATGCTTATAAATTCAAATCTTCTTACAAACTAAACAGTAAATAAATCTTGTGTAATGTTTTCTGAATGATTAATAGTTTTCAGAAGTTGAGCTCATTATTTTCAAAGAAGTTATTTTAACTGAGAATTTAATTAATCAATTTAAATTAATTCAATTTAATTTCAATGATTTTAAAAATGATTCTAATGTAATAAAAACTCTAAATTACTTGGAAATATTCAAAAATAAACTAGGCGTGACAATCTAGTTCACACCCTTTTATTTACTAGTGATCTGACTCACGTATACTGCAGTATGAGCAAATTATTTAATTCTTTGTTAAGATTTGTATAGCGCTTTTCTCTTTATCTACTACTAATTCTTAACTAATGCTTATTAATTACTTATACTAGCTATACAGATTATCACACGTGAATAATTCTTATTTAATTAGAGTCTCTGATTTTTGGCATCTGAATGATTTATATTACATTGATTTTAATTAAAAAGAAAGAAAAATTGAACAGTTGAAAAATAAATAACGTGATTTTGACTTTCCTGATTCTGAAGAGGTTGTATGGATGCTCCTGGAATCCCTCGCTGTCCTTGTCCAATCGGCTAGAGATCTACTAAGCGTCCTGGGTTTTGGCGGTGAGCTCGGAAATCAGCAACACTCTGCTCTCCTGCTATTGATGAAGTTTTTACGTCCGTAGTTTCTGCGAGAACTGGTTCAGGTCCCTCGTCGATTCACGTTCCACGTCAGCGTGTGTGTCTCGTTACGAGTTGTCGCTCTGCTGGTCAGCCGATTCACAAGTGGTTTAGACGGCCTCTCTGTCGTATTCTTGAAGTAACGTCTTGTAGTCTTGTAGATCTCTTGCGTGCATACACAAGTTAATGTAGTGCACGGTACGCTTGTTTGTTGATGTGGAAGAGTATCTTGACTGCACGCTGTAATTACGAGTCGTTACAGTTGATCTGTTTTATGACGATCGTAATTAGGCGTGTTGACCACGTTGAGTCTTCACAAAACTATGGTTTTTAGACGGCTGAAGATGTACGTCTGTTGCTTTTGAATACTGGCAGTCGAGTGTTGATCAGCCCCAAAAGTTGGTTCCAATTTCTTCGAATGATTTGATTGGCTGACACACGCTCCCTACTACCCAAAATTTGAATCACCTCACCCCGTGAGAACGAAACTACTTTCACACAGACTGAGAATTTATATTATTATTAATATTCTTAACACAACGGAACTGAATTGTCGTTTCTGATTTCCTGTGGCACTTTGTATTGCAATTATCTTGGCTGCAAGCCAAGTTGTGCTAATTCTAAAATATACATTTGGTAGATAATTCTTATAGCTATAACATATTAAAAGCTCTTTTATGTAGCTCCATTATTACGGAAGTTATTTACATAAAATTAATTAACTCTGTTATTATTTAATTATATTGCATAAAATTCGCACACCCTATTATTAATATTTCGGCAAACATTTTGGCTATAATGGATTTCGCCTGAATTTACTGGTTTCCGAAATATTAATAATTGAAAGTTTGGGTGTGGTCCTATTCGTTACACAGTGAGTTGATTATGTAACAGTCGCGGGCATAGGCGTGTGCGCCTGTACAATGCGTTAACATAATCGTTACAACATATGAGTGGAGTTTTGACTATTAAAATTTATTTAAACATCCATATAGTATACCCTTAACATATAACTCCAAATTTATGATATTTGGTCCTGTTATAATATGTATATATTATAGTACTACGGTTTCCCCCGTATCAATATCTTTTAAAGCCCCACTGTTGTGAGTGCCAATTTATACTACCTCTCTGTGTAACTCCCGTGTTAATTTGCCTCACGTTGGATGCGTCAATTTATCTTAACACGGTTCACTCTTCAAGTAATGTATGTGTTATTGTGATTTAAATTATTTATTAGGTGTTAAGTGGTTTCTCTTAAAAACCACAATGTTCGATTATTTGTAAAGAAATAATATCCTCTAAAGGGTGATCTTAATCAAATATTAAGAATATCTCAATATTCTGTATTAATTTAGTACTTTCTGTAATCATATCGTTCAATACCAGTTGATATAGTGTGTAATTCTAATGTTCTTATTCAAGCCTAGTCCGCGTTTTGAGAGAGGAGAATATCTCCTTAACTCGGTTTCTCGTTCTCTTGTAATTCAACAGCGGTCCGCGAGCTAGCGCTGTTGTTCACCGTCAGCTGCGTATTGTAGGTTAGTTATCCGCCCACAATAATTCCCACGTTACACTCTCTACATAAATTACAACTTGTTCATTAGACACTAAATATTATACAAATGATAAGATCTCGTCAGTTTTAAAAATGGTTCTTTATTTTTATTATTTTATTTTCTTGACAACAAAGTTCTTCCTTTACGAGGATACAAAAATCGATCGTACTGGAATTAATCGATTAATTATCGAATTCAGGTTATATATTATTTTTAATTATTATTGTTTTTTCTTTAAATACAGGGTGTGAAGGTTCTTTCAACTATTAGTAAGGTCAGAAAATGCATAAATAGGATTACAAGGTATTACAATATATTACTAATTTCTTATTAATTATTATTTAAAATAAGTGGAGTTTACCGTCCGATTGGCATCGTCACTTGTAGTGGCAGTGCACAGCTAACCTCGTTCGATGTGTTTGATCAACAACAGGATACAGATAAATAAATCCTCGCCAGTCTTCACTCCAAGTTCAAAATAAAGGTTGATGTCTTGGTCCTGGGATGACGCAGAAATGCCGATCCTTACTGTTCACCAATGTCCAATTCTTGTGGTTACGGGTTTCAATGTATTTTGTGTCAAAATATGCTTTTTCTATCGAATCGTGGAAGGTGATGTTCGAGTACAAATTTGAGTTCTACCTTCGTTCTTTAGAATACTGGAGTATTTTATTCTATTCAGGTAGTTATTTCTCTTCATTGGTCTATTAATTAAGTTTAAGGATTACTCATTGTACTGAGTTTTATTGGTAAAATTCTTTCCTTAGATTTTCGCCACTTTTGATTTATAGGCTTATTAGTATTCGGTTATATGTGACCGTCAAAAGTCAGTGAACCTTCCTATGGTTATTTATTACTTAATTTTGTTCACTCATTAATTTATTTTATTTAACTTTATCGTTTTTTCTAAGCTCATCAAAACTAAACTGTCTTCGTTCATGGATAACAATTCAATAATCGAATCAACAAATTTTATTCCATTTTGTCGTCCTTGACAACCAGTCTGTCTTCTCTTATTGGATAATATTTATAATCCTATAATCATAACCATACAATGTTCTTGCACTTATTAAAATACTCCCTTACTAAATTTACATTATATCATATTATACCTTTACTTATTGTTTGTTACTAAATTATATACAGTTTGCTGTCGTTTCCTGTTAATCTACTTACTCTAACAAGTATTATTTCCCATATTACCTGTCGGTAACATTGCACTATTACATTTTGAGATTTTATTTAAATTGAATTTACTTATCTGCTATCAGTAATTATTATTGACTTTTCCTAACTCATTATATTCTACTTAGTATTTTTTTTACAAATTTCGTTACCTAACTTTTCTGACCTGACTTACTATACAATGTTACTGGTCTGTGGCCTATCATTACATTTTTATCTCATTCTGATTTTAATTCGTTATTACCTACATTATTATAGAATCCTTCATTTGTTTATGATGTAATTACAATAAACCCTTTTGTACCTCATTAACACTTATTGCCTTTCTGGCCAAGTTTACAATTATAATCCACATACTAAATAAGTACATGTATACAAAACATTTAATTTTATAAAGTTTAACACCAGTTCTATAATGATTTATTTGATAACACAAAAATGAAAGTAACATCAGTTAATTGATATTCTCTTAAAACAATTACCTCACTTGCTACATACAAATAAATAACATAAATATCATGATAATAACACAACATGATAAAACATAATAACATGTACATTTTTATAAAATAAATAATGCACTAATCAATTATTCTCCTCTCAGTTAATCCATCAATCATTCTAAAACTGTCTAAGTTAGGTTTTACATTACTTGCCAATGTTTATAGTTTACCCTTTTCACTGAACACTTAAGTTTGTATTTATAAACATTCTTAATTTCTCCTTTTTACCTTGTATTCTTATTATGGGATTATTCATTTATTTAATAATGGGTTATGTTTCTGACCTTTTATTATTACGGACATTTATTATTATTATTTTTTTTTAAATTATAAACTTTTTATGTAACGTAGGGGACCATATTTTCGCTACGTTACAATATATATATATTGTAACTCTACTTAATGCGTGTTGTTGTGTTGTGTGAATGTATGAGCACCTACCTGCTGTCCGATCTTGCGGTTTTCTTCCAACTAGGGCGTGTGGATTTTGGATTTGATTTCGCAAGTATGTAAACTCAAATATATTACAACAGCACACTAAATAAGTTATTTTAAAAGTGAAGAGTTTTGTGAGGTTGGTAGGCTCCATAGTACAGCAATAAAAAAATACAATATGGGGTAATAAAACGGCGTTTATTACTCCAAACACACACAAGAATGAAATGCTTATATGATCAAATATTCTTACACACTAAACAATAAATAGATCTTGAATAATGTTTTCTAAATGGTTGATAATTTTAGAAGTTGAGCTCGTTATTTTGAAAGAGTTAATTTTAACTGAAAATTTAATTAATTAATTTACTTTAATTTAATTTAATTTCAATGGCTTTAAAATTTGATTCAAATGCAATAAAAACTCTGAAGTTTATTGAATATATTCCAAAATAAATTAGGCGTGACAATCTAGTTCACGTCCCTTTATTTACTAGTGATTTGATTCACGTATACTGCAGTAAGAGCAAATTATTTAATTCTTTGTTAAGATTTGTATAGCGCTTTTTGTTTTATCTACTTTTAATTCTTAACTAAAGCTTATTAATTACTTATACTGGCTATACAGATTATCACACATGACTGATTCTTATTTAACTAGAGTTTTTGATTTATGGCACCTGAATGATTTATATTACAATGATTTGAATTAAAAAAGAAAGAAAATTTAACAGTTGAAAAATAGATAACTTGATTTTGACTTTCCTGATACTGAGGTGGATTGTAGAGATGCTCCAGATGTCCCTCGCTGTCCTTGTCCAATCGGCTAGAGATAGTGATCTACTTGAGCGTCCCAGGTTTCGGCGTTGAGCTCGGAAATCAGCAACACTCTGCTCTCCTGCTATTTGTTGAAGTTTTTACGTGTGTGGCTTTCTGCAAGAACTGCTTCACGTCCCTCGTCAATTCACGTTCCACGTCAGCGTGTGTGTGCGTTGTTTCGAGTTGTAGTTCTGCTCGTCAGCTGATTCGCAATGGTTTAGACGGCCTCTCTGTCATATTCTTGAAGTAATGTCTTGTAGTCTTGTAGATCTCTTGCATGCTTATGCCCACAGCTAGTGTAGTGCACAATAAGCTTGTTTGTTGAAATGAAGAGTATCTTGACTGGACACCCTAATTACGAGTCGTTACAGTTGATCTGTTTTATGATGATCGTAATTATGCGTGTTGACCACGTAGAGTCTTCTGATGAGTCTTCACAAAACTATGGTTTTGAGACGATCGAAGATATACATCTGTTCTTCTTGAATACTGGCAGTAGAGTGTTCGATCAGCCCCAAAACTCCGCGCTGGTTGGGATTTCTTCGAATGATTTGATTGGCTGACACACTCTCCCTACTACACAAAATTTGAATCACCTTAGTCCGTGAGAACGAAACTAGTTTCCCACAGACGGAGAATTTATATTATTACTAATATTCTTAACACAACGGAACTGAATTGTCGTTCCGGATTTCCTGTGGCACTTTTATATTGCAATTATCTTGGTTGCAAACCAAGTTGTGCTAAATCCAAAATATACAATTTGTTGTAAATTCTTATAGCTATAACATATTAAAAGCTCTTTTATGTAGCTCAATTATTACAGAAGTTATTCACATAAAATTAATTAACTCTGTTATTATTTAATTATATTGCATAAAATTCGCACACCCTATTATTAATATTTCGGCAAACATTTTGGCTATAATGGATTTTGCCTGAATTTACTGGTTTCCGAAATATTAATAATTGAAAGTTTGGGTATGGTCGTATACGTTACACAGTGAGTTGATTATGTAACAGCCACGTGTGCGTCTTTTACAATGCATTATTATGATCGCTATAACATATGAGTGGAGTTTTGACTATTAAAATTTATTTAAACATGAATATAGTATACTCTCAACATATAACTCCAAATTAATGATATTTGGTCCTGTTATATACTCCTCCACCCGGTTTAAAAAAAATATATGAGTGTAATATTTACAATTTTTTTTTTTTAATTATTTTAAATGTACATTGAATTGATTATGCTTGCTACTATGTGAAGTTAATCTATTTTTTAAATATATAAAATGCAAAATTACAATTTAATTCCACCTACCTGTAAAGGTTCTTTCTGGGTCCAGGATTCAATCGCACGTACGTCGGATACAAACATGTGTTTCATAGGTTAGTGAAATGACTTACTCTACACATTTTATGAAGAGAAATTATGATTTTTTAATTGTCAAATATTGCAACGTTAAAGGTTATTTTTTTCAATAAATTTTCTCACATGGTTTTCAAAATTTTGTTACTCTGGTTCATACATCTTACAATGGTATATTTACATTATATTACTTACGTCTATTGTAGGTAGCCCAGCCTGCCCATTCTCACATTCACTCAATTAATTTTAATACACCCTCCCCTGATCATTTTAATTACCCCTAGACCTGTTGTGTAATACTCCCGGCCAGCAACGTGGTTTTCGATAGATCTCACTATTCACGTTTTCATTGATTTGTGTGTCCGAAACTAACTGGATCTGTTATACACTGAGAAATATTAGCCACTGCCACATAATTTCAATGGGTAGTTCACTTTTTACTTGAAATCGAGAAATTTAAGAGAGCCCCATAGGGCGGATGTCTGGGCAGACAACGTCTCCAAGTGAAACTGGGCAGAGCCGCTATACTTGCACGGCCAACTGGATTACTTCATTTTTTTTATGGAACCCAAAGCCTGTTGTTTCGTCGTCGTTCGTAATTTCCATCTAAGCCATGTAAAAGTTTGCCAGAGTATCATAGTAGATATTTGTGTGGCACTGGCTGACATCACTAAATAGGCGGTGCCTTAGCCACATTTCCTTCAGCACGGATTGTAGGTCTCACAAAACTTCGTCTCTGCACCATTTTTGATAGTGTCGGTTGATCTGCTTAGCGTCCCCGCCTGCGCACATGCTTATATGATGGGTCCGAGCGCACGGTCACAGTCTCGCATAGTTCTTGGAAATCTAGGGTGGTGCGAATTCCTTTACTGATTTCACAACGTTATATTGCATTGCAGCTTCGTTACAACACTGTTTTTACACGTGGTCTGTCACAATGGAATAAAACTTACACAATATTTTTTATAAATCCCCGAAATGAAATCAAATAAAAATACCCACATTTTTGACACGTTACAATACCCCCTCAATGAGAAGTCTTCTGTCAAGACAGAAGAAATCTCATTGATAAAACCCTTAAGAGGACCGGTGAGGAACTGGTGCCAACAACCCCCTTTTTTGTTCTTACACTTCATGGGTACACGACCCCCCTGGCTCGGCGACCATGGACGCATCTGAACGAGATCACTGGACTTCCCTGTGCGAGATCCCAACACCGAAAAATCGAACAGACACGCACCACAGCGCACCTCGCCTTTCATCATGCTACCCCAAAAATCCTCAATCCCTGGCTCAGATCATGCCAGATCCTCCACCGATATGTTTCCCCTTATATGCAAGCTGGGCTGCCATTAGCAGATACTGGGCTCACGCACACACTTACATTACATACTGAAAAACTGAAAAATTCTTTAAAAATTTACTTAAATTACAACTCACTGGTTGTTTTCATTTAAAATCAAATCACAAATTTTGTATCTATTTTGAATTATTCTCTTCATTGGTTTTTTTTTTGTTTTTTGTTATCAGAAAATTATATCAATTGAACACTTCTTAAAAAATAAAACGTCCTTAACCTACCATGGGATTACACCTAGAGTCTAACAATACAATTCAATAAAATAATTCAATAATAATAAACATGGTTAGTACACAAACAATAAAATAATTAAAGTTTAAAAATATCCATTATCTGGCAAGCGCAAAATCAAGAAATTTTTTTTTTTTAAGAAAATTTTAAATTCAAAATTTCCAAAAAAAATCTCAAATTCCAAAAAATTTAACTTTCTTAAAATATTTTTCTTTTCATATTGAAATTATTTAAATCAGTTAAAAGCAAAAGTTGGATTAACTTCCTTGCTAAACATGCCTAGTATATGACTTCACTATCAGGTGATCAAAACTAGGTCAAGTCCACAACCTTGACCTACATACGTTATATACCAATTAGGTCTGAAAATACCGTAAACATCCGTAAAATTCTGTCCTTAAACACAAAACATAATAAAATACAATATTTAAAACTAATAAAATATTATTATAATTCACAATCAAATTGACATTTAAATTATTCAAAATGAACACTTTCTAACTTTACATTATCTTCAAATTCTATCAAAAATTGTCACTGGTTGCAATTAAAATTGTTATATATTCTTATTACAAATCTCTTTCTTTATTAACCTCATTCTCCATTACTTTGGGTGATCTAATTATTTGTACTCATTCAATTTACTATTTGATCTGTATACATATATAATCTTTCTCCCTTTGACTCTAACCACTAACAACTGTAACTCACATGACACCCATCTCTATCAAACTATCTATCAAACAATATCTAACCCCAACTTATCATTAAACTCCAATCGCCCCATTCTCTCGATATATATAAGAAAAATACTCTCTAACCCTTTGTACTTAGGATACGTGTTCCCCCCCCAAAAGCTCATTTCCTTAATCTGGTCCCTGGATTCTACCTAAGGCGACCCCTTCCCACCAAATCTGTCCCATCCCGTCCCAACCATTGTGTTGCGGACTCCCACATTACACTACCCCCTATTACAAAATTACCATCCCCAATAATCTCAATCTTATTACCTTACTTCAACTACAACAAAATAACATCATCAATTATAAACATCAATATATCCCTCAAAACTCTACAGGTATTCTCCATAACTACTGTGTCAACATCAATACTTCTCAAATTCTATTACATTATCTTACAACAACATTACATTATTTTCATCTCTACTATTTCAACTTTAATTTCAACTTGGACTGATCGACATGTCCCACAAAATATTCATCACCCCAAAACTATCTTTTATTAGCTTTCACAAATTATTACTTTATTTCTCACTTTATCAAATTACTTTTCTCATTACTTTAAATAGCATCTATAATCCATTGAAACATTACATTAAACATTAATTACCTGGAACATTTACAACCAATATAACAGTGACATTTTATTGCTGATCAGCTGACCTTCCCACCAAAGTAAAAACACATCTCAAAATTTAGCAAATTACATGAAATATATATTTTATCAATCCTTACATTTACCATCATTGTTTCCCCTTTTCTGATTCTGATAATTTATGTTAACCACCTGCCAGTCGGTTTAGTTATTTGCTTAGTTTCAACAATACACACATCATATAAACACATATTTTTTATCAATTCTTATATCTAACCTACTACAATAAAATGTTACATTTAAAACATAGAATGAACACCTTATACTGAATGTATGAGCACATATTTATTTGATCGGAATACAAACGTTTTTATTAGAGCCAAATGGATTTATCAGTTTTTAAATTTACAAAATTTTAGTACGTTGCTCAACTGAGCAACCCCCTGGTCCACACACACTATTGTAATCATATAACTCAGTCATCACCTTAAAATTTTCAAATTTATTATTAATAATTATTATATATCATCTTTCAGTTATTATTAAAATTTTTAATTATGCTTTTTATTTAACACAATTATTTCAAATCATAAACATTTTTATTACACTTGATTCATACCATAAAATTTTTATACTTACAGTCCATTTAAAATGACATACACACAATATATACCATACCCCAATACTTTCACCTCACCTCTGAAACATTCAACACAAATGTTAGTTATCAATTAATTTATCATTTAATTACCAAATTTCCATCTCGTAGAATAATTTAGATTCATTAGAAAATTTAATTATACAACATTTAACTCAATCAGAATATTTAAAACATCTCAGATTGTTTTACTTAAGTTAGTTATTGAAAAAACAAATTACATAGCTATCAAAACAATTACAACTCATCAGTTACTGTCTTCAGAATTAACATAGTTATCTATTTAAATTGTAAAATATTAATATTATTATTGTAACAATCACCTACACACTTGTTTACTTGACATTCTACAATACACACAAATAAATTCACTACATATTTATTTACAAATCATCCTTATTATTTGTTCAGTTATACCACACTTCAATGTCCAAAGTTGCGAGGTCAAAAACCATAAAACAAAATATTTCTAACTGTCCTTTATTGTTTTTTGGCCTACCCTCCATCGTCAAAGATTAATTTTGGTTTTATATAGCACTGTTCAGTTTTATTGATGCACAAATTACCGTCTTGTGTGTCGTAACCACAAAAACCAAATTCATTCATTTTACCAAAATAATCATGCAACAAGTCAACGTTAAGTACATCTGTTAAGTCTCCATCAGTAATTATATTCATTATCGGGTTATTTACTTTTGTATTATCAATCAAATCATTATTATTTAAATATACTTCTAACCTTACTTTCCATTTATCATACTCTCTATTCAATTCATACAATTCTGTTTCTTTATTAACATACAATTCTCTATTTAAATCTGTCTCATCACAATACCATATCACACTCTCAATATTATTCCAGACAGAGGGTACACAATTATACAACAAAAATAAACACTTCAAATCTTCTACTACCACGGGACTCTTGCCCTTCTTAAACAATACTTGTGAACACATTAAATCATCATCATAAATAATAAGGGGAAAATTTACCCTCTGCCCCCATTCTACCACTATATTCTCTTTCCTCTCTCTCTCTCTAACTCATAAGCACACATCAACATTTCATTATCACATTCCACAACTTCATTAGTACTCTCATTATTTATTTTCACCGTATCACTTTCTGATACTAACTCTTTAAACACATTACTATTCTCAATATTACATTCATTATTTTCGACATCATCATTATCATTTATTAACTCTTTATCTAGTATTACACTTTGACACATGTCATTACAATTTTCATTTATTTTACTTTTGTCTGTACTCATCACATGTACCCCCATTCGCTCAACACTCTGTTCTAATTTATTCAAACTGGTTCTTATTGTTTCATTATTATTTTCAAAACATTTATTCATTTCTTGGATCTCATTCTTTAATTCATCAAAACTATTCTTTTGAGCATCGAATTTCTCATTAATATCCCTACTTTGTCTGTCAAATTTGTCGTTCTGAATATTGAATTTAGCGTCAGAATCATTTTTCTGTTCTTTGTTTTGTTCTAAAAGTAATTGTAACATACTCATTATATCACTATTGAATTGGACGTTACATTTTGTTGAAGTCTGGGTCAATTGCACGCCCGAATCTTCAGTTACATTACTCTGGTCACTTAAATTTAACTCTGTTTTCTCTTGACTCGCACTTGGAGTCGAATGTATCTCAAAATTACTCATGTTTGACTCGTCAAAATTTTCGACACTAGTCGTTTCATTTATGTTATTTTCGTTATCTACCATTCTTACTATTTATAATTGATACTTGTAGTACATCTAATATAATCAATATGTAATATACTGTATAGCCAATTTTGTGTGCATGACGCACTTTTTATTTTATTCCGCTAACCTAAAACACACGTTTGCATCTTTGTAGGTGTGGATTTTACATTAACAAAATTTTTTAATTTATAAAATCGTCCCTTTCGGCAGCGCCACTTGTGAAGTTAATCTACTTTTTGTATATATAAAATGCAAAATTACAATTTAATTCCACCTACCTGTAAAGGTTCTTTCTGGGTCCAGGATTCGATCGCACGTACGTCGGATACAAACATGTGTTTCATAGGTTAGTGAAATGACTTACTCTACACATTTTATGAAGAGAAATTATGATTTTTTAATTGTCAAATATTGCAACGTTAAAGGTTATTTTTTTCAATAAATTTTCTCACATGGTTTTCAAAATTTTGTTACTCTGGTTCATACATCTTACAATGGTATATTTACATTATATTACTTACGTCTATTGTAGGTAGCCCAGCCTGCCCATTCTCACATTCACTCAATTAATTTTAATACACCCTCCCCTGATCATTTTAATTACCCCTAGACCTGTTGTGTAATACTCCCGGCCGGCAACGTGGTTTTCGATAGATCTCACTATTCACGTTTTCATTGATTTATGTGTCCGAAACTAACTGGATCTGTTATACACTGAGAAATATTAGCCGCTGCCACATAATTTCAACGGGTAGTTCACTTTTTACTTGAAATCGAGAAATTTAAGAGAGCCCCATAGGGCGGATGTCTGGGCAGACAACGTCTCCAAGTGAAACTGGGCAGAGCCGCTATACTTGCACGGCCAACTGGATTACTTCGTTTTTTTGATGGAACCCAAAGCCTGTTGTTTCGTCGTCGTTCGTAATTTCCATCTAAGCTATGTAAAAGTTTGCCAGAGTATCATAGTAGATATTTGTGTGGCACTGGCTGACGTCACTAAATAGGCGGTGACTTAGCCACATTTCCTTCAGCACGGATTGTAGGTCTCACAAAACTTCGTCCCTGCGCCATTTTCGATAGCGTCGGTTGATCTGCTTAGCGTCCCCGCCTGCGCACATGCTTATATGATGGGTCCGAGCGCACGGTCACAGTCTCGCATAGTTCTTGGAAATCTAGGGTGGTGCGAATTCCTTTACTGATTTCACAACGTTATATTGTGTTGCAGCTTCGCTACAACACTGTTTTTACACGTGGTCTGTCACAATGGAATAAAACTTACACAATATTTTTTATAAATCCCCGAAATGAAATCAAATAAAAATACCCACATTTTTGACACGTTACAACTATACATTATATTAATTATCTATGGACACATACATTAGTGTCAATGTTCTTTACATATATCACTTAATTCTAATTGAACACTTTTTATAACATTATACCTGAAATCATTGTGTAGTATATGTTTGTAGTACGGCTAGTAGTTAATTGCAGCGTTTAAGAATGCTAGATAAGCGTCAGCCGACAGCTGACACGCACACGCTCGAGGAATGTGCTGACTTTGTTTACAAAGTGATATCAAAGGACGCGCGACGTTAATTACTTGACCTACATTCTAACAGCTGAGCGGGACACATTGTGTGGCATAACAATTTCCGGCCACTCCGGTTCGCTTCGCCCGTCCGCGTGTACGCTTGTTCGTTACCGCGCAACTACCAAACTATGATTCATACACAACTTATTTACAATTATTATTAATATTATACAACACACATTTAATTTATTTTAATACTAATTATTATTTAATTAAATTATTATTAATCCTATATATCATATTTTCAAAGTGCGTCCAATATTTCGTAACCGTTTTTACTTCCATATTCCTTAAGGAATGGAAGTATGGTGATGGCAAAAAAAATCGTGTTCGAGATTATTGCAGATTCTGATTCTACTACACTCAAAACATGAAAAAAAGTCGTTTTCCGAAAAGTGTCTGTGTGTGTGTCTGTCTGTCTGTCTGTAGATTTTTTTTCTATGGCAAACGATAACTGCCGCAAATTCAAACAGAATCAAATAATTTTTTGCATGCAGCCCTGATTTGCAGAGTAATCGCGACCTATTGTTTTTGGTGAACATCGGTTGAGGGAAAGGGGTAGTTTACCTGCAACGGTTTTTTTTTAGCAAGGGTAATTTTGTTTGTTTGGCAAACGATAACAGCCGCAAATTCAAACAGAATCAAATAATGTTTCGCATACAGCCCTAAATTGTAGAGTTCTCAAGATCTGTTGATTTTGGTGAAGATCGGTTAAGGGAAAGGGGTAGTTTACCTGTAACGTTTTATGTTTTAACAAGGGTATTTCCTATGGCAAACGATAACAGCCGCAAATTCAAACAGAATCAAAAGATTATTTGCATACAGCCCTAAATTGTAGAGTTCTCAAGACCTATTGTTTTTGGTGAAGTTCGGTTGAGGGAAAGGAGTAGTTTACCTGCAACGTTTTTTTAACAAGGGTATTTTCTATGGCAAACGATAACAGCCGCAAATTCAAACAGAATCAAATAATGTTTTGCATGCAGCCCTGATTTGCAGAGTACTCGCGACCTATTGTTTTTGGTGAAGATCGGTTGAGGGAAAGGGGTAGTTTACCTGCAACGGTTTTTTTTTAGCAAGGTAATTTTGTTTGTTTGGCAAACGATAACAGCCGAAAATTCAAACAGAATCAAATAATGTTTCGCATACAGCCCTGAATTGTAGAGTTCTCAAGATCTGTTGATTTTGGTGAAGATCGGTTAAGGGAAAGGGGTAGTTTACCTGTAACGTTTTATGTTTTAACAAGGGTATTTCCTATGGCAAACGATAACAGCCGCAAATTCAAACAGAATCAAAAGATTATTTGCATACAGCCCTAAATTGTAGAGTTCTCAAGACCTTTTGTTTTTGGTGAAGTTCGGTTGAGGGAAAGGGGTAGTTTACCAGCAACGTTTTTTTAACAAGGGTATTTTCTATGGCAAACGATAACAGCCGCAAATTCAAACAGAATCAAATAATGTTTTGCATACAGCCCTGATTTGTAGAGTACTCAAGACCTGTTATTTTTGGTGAAGATCGGTTAAGGGGAAGGGGTAGTTTACCTGCAACTTTTTTTTATCAAGCGTATTTTCTATGGCAAACGATAACTGCCGCAAATTCAAACAGAATCAAATAATTTTTTGCATACATAAGTGAATTGTAGAGGACTCAAGGCCATTAGATTTTGGTGAAGATCGGTTAAGGGGAAGGGGTAGTTTACTTGTAACCTTTTACGTTTTAACAAGAGTAAAGTACTTGAAAATTTATTTAAACTTTTTGAAACAATGGTAATTGTTAAAAATAAAATAATTTTGTTGCCAGGCAATAAAATTATAATTTTTTCATTTTAATGTAATATAATATTTTTCATTTAATACAGCAATAAAAAGGCAGGTAAGACACAGCCTGGCTGTTTGGCTGAAAATGATTTTAAATATAAATCTTAGAATATGGAAGTCATGTATGGTTCTCCATACCGATATTACTTCCATATTCCTTAAGGAATGGAAGTATGGTGATGGCAAAAAAAATCGTGTTCCAGATTATTGCAGATTCTGATTCTACTACACTCAAAACATGAAAAAAAGTCGTTTTCCGAAAAGTGTCTGTGTGTGTGTCTGTCTGTGTGTGTCTGTAGATTTTTTTTCTATGGCAAACGATAACTGCCGCAAATTCAAACAGAATCAAATAATGTTTTGCATACAGCCCTGATTTGTAGAGTACTCGCGACCTATTGTTTTTGGTGAAGATCGGTTGAGGGAAAGGGGTAGTTTACCTGCAACGGTTTTTTTATCATGGGAAATTTTTTTTTTTTGGCAAATGTTAACAGCCGCAAATTCAAACAGAATCAAATAATGTTTAGCATACAGCCCTGAATTGTAGAGTTCTCAAGACCTATTGTTTTTGGTGAAGATCGTATAAGGGAAAGGGGTAGTTTACCTGTAACGTTTTATGTTTTAACAAGGGTATTTCCTATGGCAAACGATAACAGCCGCAAATTCAAACAGAATCAAAAGATTATTTGCATACAGCCCTAAATTGTAGAGTTCTCAAGACCTGTTGGTTTTTGGTGAAGATCGGTTAAGGGAAAGGGGTAGTTTACCTACAACGTTTTTTTAACAAGGGTATTTTCTATGGCAAACGATAACAGCCGCAAGTTCAAACAGAATCAAATAATTTTCTGCATACAGCCCTGATTTGTAGAGTACTCAAGACCTATTGTTTTTGGTGAAGATCGGTTGAGGGGAAGGGGTAGTTTACCTGCAACTTTTTTTTTCTATGGCAAACGATAACTGCCGCAAATTCAAACAGAATCAAATAATTTTTTCATACATCCCTGAATTGTAGAGGTCTCAAGGACTTTCGATTTTGGTGAAGATCGGTTAAGGGGAAGGGGTAGTTTACCTGCAACCTTTTACGTTTTAACAAGAGTAAAGTACTTGAAAATTTATTTAAACTTTTTGAAACAATGGTAATTGTTGAAAATAAAATAATTTTGTTGCCAGGTAACAAAAATAAAGTCATTTTGATTATAAAATATAAATATTTACAACAAGAAAAGAATTTTCAGTTTTCAAAATTTAAATATATTTTTTTAAAACAATGAGTTCTTCATTGAGGTGGGGACCATGTCACTCACTCCATCACAAGCCTCTCCCATTTTGCAGAAAAAGAGGACCCTATCAAGGCTGATACTTTGACGACAGTGACAGGGCTTTCCACCAAATTCAGCAGAGTGACAGGTAGGCCCAACTCTGATTGGCTCCTCAGATTTCCCCAGCGTTAGTAGGTTCTATGAAAATATTTTATTTCAAAAATGATTTTAAATATAAATCTTAGATATGTTTTATAAATCTCATGTTTTATGTTTTAACATGGGTAATTTTTTATATGACGAACCATAACTGCCGTAAATTCAAACAGAATCAAATAATTTTTTACATATGTGCCTGAGCTATAGAGAACTCAATGTCTGTTGATTTTGGTGAAGATCGGTTACGGGAAAAGGGCAGTTTACCTGAAACATTTTTTGTTGTAACATGAGTAAAGTACTTAATTTTGATAAAGTATCCTGATAAGATCTTAATAATCCACTGTAGAAACGTAGATGAAATATCTATAAATGAAGAGGCTAGTTGAACGGGCTGGGGGTAATTTTCTATAAATCAAAATTATAGTTGAAGGGGGAGGGGATAATTTTTTTTTATATGTGTACTACGTTATTGGCAACAAAGAAGTATTTTTTTGTTAAAATTCCTTCCCTGGCTGTTTGGCTGAAAATGATTTTAAATATAAATCTTAGAATATGGAAGTCATGTATGGTTCTCCATACCGATTTTTATGGGTGGTTCTACAATATTCCTCTAGCCACTCATTAAGTCCTTCGGCGTCACCGGATATTACAACAACGTCTTCCCAGGGTGATTGTGTGGGAACGCTACCGCTAAGTTCCTGTTCTACCGGACATACAATTGTAGGAGTGCTTTGTTGTATTGTATTCACCTCAAACAATGGTTCTGTACTTTCCGGTTGGAATACCTTATTAACCGGCACAGAAATTTCTGGACAAAAATCACCTTTCTTAAACCTAGTATTTTTTTAATTTCTACCTATTTTAGCTTTAAATAATTTTGCATGATTTATGGCGCATCCCCCCTGGAGGCGCCCGTTTCCAAGTTTTTTTGGAAATTTACGGTTTTTTTTCTTGTCACTAGGGTCCTTAATGCTTTGTGTATCGCTGTCTTGCGCAGTCGTATCACTTTTAGCTATTTCAATTGTCTGTATAGTTCTCATCTGCGTCCCATCGTTGCCCTTATATTGCCCTTTCGGTCTACTGACATTTGGCTTACTTTTGTATTCAAAGGTCTTATCTGGGGGTTTTGACGATGTCTGGGGTGGAGTAGAACTTGTACTTGGCCTCTGATCAGATTGTGGATGGTATTGCACTCGTCGTCGTATTTGATCGTCGTTATTTCGGCGAAAATCTGGGTTATAACGCCAACCGCCTAAATCAAAAACTGTCTCACTTTGCGACACTAAAATGAGCAATTCATCAACCATGCGTATACCTTGCGTAAACACAGCTACCCGTATATTGTGGTTGAAATGATAGGCTAGTTTAGTGACAATGTCGATCTCTGAAAATGCTGGGGTTAAATGCTTTGCGCGCTCGACCTGCTGGATGATATAATTTTCAGGCGTTATACCCAATTTTCGGTCATAACGTCCATATTCTAATTCATTCCGTAACAGTCTTTGTGTGTGAGAATTCCAATACCGGCTTTCGAATTTCTGTTTGAATTCCGCGTATGTGGTTACTTTATCGCGTACAATATTATACCATTTACGCGCCGAATCACGCATCGTGTTTACTACCCATTGTATTTTATCTTGATCTTCGAGTCTCGAACCTACCCTCGCCATTTCATTTTCACAGGCTAACAAAAATTCAATAGGGTTTTCATATTCCTGTAAAATATACACGATTCTTTTCATCGACAGGACCTTGTACTAGAATATTAGGAGCGGATCTCCTACGTACTTCCTGTCGTACTTTTAAGATCTCATCATTAAGTGCTTGCAATACACTTTCTTTATTAGAATCTATATTTGATCGCGTTTCTACTATTGAAGCATCAAGTCTGTTTACTTGCCGTTGAGTTTCTGTCGCATCGGCTTGAATTCTTATCTCGAGCGAGTCAACTTTTTTCGCAACATCAGCGGTCTGTTTTTCACACCTACTGATGTGTTCTTTGAACCGGCCCTCCATACGCGTAACTTGTTCGATAAACGATTTCTGCATGGTGGTCTCAAAAACTTTGAACCGTTCGTTTATTTTCGTTTCTACCGTATGCACACTTTCTCCGATTTCAGCGACTTTAGCGGTCAATTCTTTATTACTTTCTTTAATTTCTTTATTAGTTTGTTTTATCTCGGCATTTATGTCTGCGTTACTGTGTTCTAGTGCTTCGGTTAAGCTTGATTTTTGCGCGTCTATTTTTGCCGTTAATTCTGCGCTATTTATCTCAGCATTGGCTGTTATTTGTTCAAACTTCGCGTTCATATTCTCTGTCAACTCACGTTTCATTTCCGCGTTCATTTGCTCCGCTTTAGCCGCGTTTTGTTTAATTTCTTGCAATAATTGTTTAAGCATTTTTTCCGATTCCATTTTTACACAATAATTTCAAATAGACAATAATTTCAAATACTTGACTGCTGTACCACTACCAATCACAAAACTTTTCTTTGGGGATTGTACAGTTGGACGCCAGCTGTTTTAAAAGTTAAAACAGCAAACTTTGTTTTCACGTAAATTAACTTTAAATTTAATGTAATATAAATTTATTGAGCCCCACGAAATTGGAGCGCCATATGTAACTTTACTACAAATGTGGCGTTTCAATTTCGTTGTGATTTAAATTTAGTTTGAATTTAATTTCTGGCCCCACGTGCAGGGCGACATATGTAACTTTACTATATGTCGTTCTGAACGTAAATTCAATATAATTTAATTTCGTCGTGCCCCACATTCCGGGCAAACCATATGTAACTCTACTTAATGCGTGTTGTTGTGTTGTGTGAATGTATGAGCACCTACCTGCTGTCCGATCTTGTGATTTTCTTCCGACTAGGGCGTGTGGATTTTGGATTTGATTTCGCAAGTATGTAAACTCAAATATATTACAACAGCACACTAAATAAGTTATTTTAAACTTCGTATTGTTTAAATTAGCAGCCATCCTTACTATTTCTTTTATGAATTTGCTAACTGCTATAATTTTTTATTGTTTGACTAAGCTTTTCGTCATTACTGACATCTTCAGGTCTTAAACAACGACCGTTTAAGACGTAATCGTTGTTTAAGACCTGAAGATGTCAGTAATGATGAAAAGCTTAGTCAAACAATAAAAAATTATAGCAGTTAGCAAATTCATAAAAGAAATAGTTATTTTAAAAGTGAAGAGTTTTGTGAGGTTGGTAGGCTCCGTAGTACAGCAATAAAAAAATACAATATGGGGTAATAAAACGGTGTTTATTACTCCAAACACACACAAGAATGAAATGCTTGTATGATCAAATATTCTTACACAATAAACAATAAATAGATCTTGAATAATGTTTTCTAAATGGTTGATAATTTTAGAAGTTGAGCTCGTTATTTTGAAAGAGTTAATTTTAACTGAAAATTTAATTAATTAATTTACTTTAATTTAATTTAATTTCAATGGCTTTAAAATTTGATTCAAATGCAATAAAAACTCTGAAGTTTATTGAATATATTCCAAAATAAATTAGGCGTGACAATCTAGTTCACGTCCCTTTATTTACTAGTGATTTGATTCACGTATACTGCAGTAAGAGCAAATTATTTAATTCTTTGTTAAGATTTGTATAGCGCTTTTTGTTTTATCTACTTTTAATTCTTAACTAAAGCTTATTAATTACTTATACTGGCTATACAGATTATCACACATGACTGATTCTTATTTAACTAGAGTCTTTGATTTATGGCACCTGAATGATTTATATTACAATGATTTGAATTAAAAAAAAAAGAAAATTTAACAGTTGAAAAATAGATAACTTGGTTTTGACTTTCCTGATACTAAGGTGGATTGTAGAGATGCTCCAGATGTCCCTCGCTGTCCTTGTCCAATCGGCTAGAGATAGTGATCTACTTGAGCGTCCCGGGTTTCGGCGTTGAGCTCGGAAATCAGCAACACTCTGCTCTCCTGCTATTTGTTGAAGTTTTTACGTCTGTGGCTTTCTGCAAGAACTGCTTCACGTCCCTCGTCGATTCACATTCCACGTCAGCGTGTGCGTGTGTCGTTTCGAATTGTAGTTCTGCTCGTCAGCTGATTCGCAATGGTTTAGACGGCCTCTCTGTCGTATTCTTGAAGTAATGTCTTGTAGTCTTGTAGATCTCTTGCATGCTTATGCCCACAGCTAGTGTAGTGCACAATAAGCTTGTTTGTTGAAATGAAGAGTATCTTGACTGGACGCCCTAATTACGAGTCGTTACAGTTGATCTGTTTTATGATGATCGTAATTATGCGTGTTGACCACGTAGAGTCTTCTGATGAGTCTTCACAAAACTATGGTTTTGAGACGATCGAAGATATACGTCTGTTCTTCTTGAATACTGGCAGTAGAGTGTTCGATCAGCCCCAAAACTCCGCGCTGGTTGGGATTTCTTCGAATGATTTGATTGGCTGACACACTCTCCCTACTACACAAAATTTGAATCACCTTAGTCCGTGAGAACGAAACTAGTTTCCCACAGACGGAGAAATTATATTATTACTAATATTCTTATCACAACGGAACTGAATTGTCGTTCCGGATTTCCTGTGGCACTTTTATATTGCAATTATCTTGGTTGCAAACCAAGTTGTGCTAAATCCAAAATATACAATTTGTTGTAAATTCTTATAGCTATAACATATTAAAAGCTCTTTTATGTAGCTCAATTATTACAGAAGTTATTCACATAAAATTAATTAACTCTGTTATTATTTAATTATATTGCATACAATTCGCACACCCTATTATTAATATTCCGGCAAACATTTTAGCTATAATGGATGTCGCCTGAATTTACTGGTTTCAAAAATATTAATAATTGAAAGTTTGGGTGTGGTTGTATGCGTTACACAGCGAGTTGATTATGTAACAGCCACGTGTGCGTCTTTTACAATGCATTATTATGATCGCTATAACATATGAGTGGAGTTTCGACTATTAAAATTTATTTAAACATGAATATAGTATACTCTCAACATATAACTCCAAATTAATGATATTTGGTCCTGTTATAATATACAATTGTTATATATTGCAATGATACGTTTAGCATAAGTATATGTATCAACCCCTGACTGAGTTATGATAACATACGAACGCACGGATGAGATATATAAGATGTAAATAATAAAAATAATGTAATAATTAAGCGTTAGGTGTAAGAGATCATAAAAGAAATAAACGTAGTATTTAATTTTAAATAAATAAATATTGTAAGTGAGCCTGCATATGGAATTAAAAGCTTCATTGGTTTTTAATCATACCGAAGGGGAGAAACCAACACGCGCCGACCGGCAAAGGTGACATCATAGTGACAGGCTGCTGCTTGTGTATCAGTCTGCGTGTGTGTGTGCTAGTGTACGTATGTAAATGAGAGACAGGTTGAATTATGCATATGAGGATAGAAAATTTTACACAGTTTTTTAAGTACTGAACGAAAACCAGAAGTCACACGAATCAGCGACATATGTAAAAACATAGCTAGCGCCTGGCGCTATCATTCAAGACTAATTGGTCAATGATCATGGGAACCGTTCAGCCACCGTGTGAAATTTTGCCATAACTGCCATAATTTACACACCTTAATATTCATAATTTGCATAAACAAAGTTTAATAATATACCTAACGATGTGTGAAGTAATTTTTATAAAAAATTGTGCGCTTCATAGAAAGACGCGTAGGTTGTAATTAGCAATGAAATCGACACGCGGACCTGTTCAAAGTTGTCCAAACAGTTTCCAACAGGAATGGAACGACGGCAGCAGTATAAAACCCCAGTCAGTGACACACGCTTTCTCAGATGAACTCAGAATAGTACGTGAAATCCACACATCTTGCAACCGCGAATTTTACAAATTCAAGTAATGTTTTTAAACAGTATTACATAACTTGAAGTGCGATGGAACCGGCATTACGTCAGTGAGAGTAATAGTTAAACACAATTATTTTAAAAAAGACTATAACATCGTAATCTACGAGAAGTTGTAACCACGATGAACTTCAAGAAGTACGCATAGAACTTCGAGACATCCACGAGGGACAAGATAAGAAGAGGAGAGGAACCAGAGCAGAATACGAGAGGACGCAGGGACAGCCACATGCAGCTACATCCAGCCGTACATCATCACGACGAGAGGTCCACATCAGAAATCAGCATCCAATAGACGGAGAGAGGAATTTCAACGACGCAGAAACAGAGAAGGTGATTCCGAAGAGGATCAACAAACTCGAGAGTCCAGATGACAGTAACGACAAAGTTAAATGGTTGCAGAATTATGCAGGTGAAGTCAGACATTTATTTAATATTATAAATGACCCTGAGGTCTATCGAAAGAAGCTCTAGATTCCATATACAAGTTTACAAAAACATTAGTATATTTTTATTTTCGAGAATGAGTAATAAATAAGTTCAAAGAATAATTGAACAGAGCATATAAGTTAAATTTATTAATCTCATAAATAAATGGTCAATATAGAACCATATTTAATTATATTTTATTAGAGAATTAAATTCAAGTATGAGAGTTATTTAAATTGATGATTTTTAATTAATTGAGACATTAATAAGATAATTAATAAAAGTAATAATATGTTTTCTATTAGTAATTTTAATAAATGTTTAATTAATTAATTGTTTTATTAAGTGGTATATAATAAAAACCACTCTTGCAAAGACGAGATAAATAGTCAATTTCAGACATGTGAATCATGTATTATATTAATAGATGTATTATATGTCCGTGTAAATATTTCAGGTCATATATGTTTTATATTTGTGTATAATATGTCTTAGAATATAAGTGATAAGTTTTTAAACACGATATAATTACATTATATTCGTATTGAATATAAGGGTTCAAATAGTAATTAACCCACACAAAATAATAATTAATATGATAATTTGAATTTTTTAAATAATAAATCAAAGGGATATGATTTTATTAACACAGTCGTGCTAATTTCACAACTAATACTATGCTCTGTATGATGGTGGTTGGCGTGTGGACCCTTGGCCTACCTGCTACCTCTCCCCCATTCTAATACTTCTGCCCGGGCTCGACAGCAGCTAATTGCCGCGTGAGTCACCTCACTGTGCGTCCAGTATGAAACAATTTTTTTTTGCCTCGCCCAATACTGGTAAAATTTTGTTATATTTGAAATCAGCGAAATAACATGATTAAAATGACACCAAAGACGACTAAGGAATATTAAAAATTGGGCGTTATAAAGTAACAATGACTGAATAATTACAATGACTTCATTTGTCTTATTTAATTTACAATAACTTTACATATTTACAATGACTTATGCTAGCGATTGTAATAAAGCAGGTCAAAGTTGATGCTGGTAAACGACATCGATCCGAGTTACCAGAGAACCTATGGAAAAACAAACATTTGCTAACATTTTTCTGAAAATAATTATTTGTAAATAAGACCAGTTATGACTTAGCTTATGAAAATAAATTTTTTTACTATTATGACTTAGCTCATAATAGTACCCTACTTTGATAATATTTTTTTAGATAGTACTATATTTTTATAATATCTTTTGGAACAACGTTTCTCAAACATTTTGACCTTTGAAATATAAGGCAAAAAATAAATAAAACACTAAATAAATATACCAAGTCTACTTACTCTCATTAAAACAGTTATTCCAATGGAGATGTTCCCAAGTCTTCTTCCTCGTCAGAGTTTCAGTCACTGTCGTCATCATCTGGATCTCCTGGAGCCAAGTTGATGATCATTTCCTGGACACTGCGGTCATCAAGTCCTTCACTCAGTCAATCATCATCCATTTCTCTCTTTATGTGTTTAACGCAGTTTTCCACGAATCTGCTTGGTAGGAGTTTACAGCTTCAAAAAACAAATTTTGCACATAGTCCAGTTTGAATGTTGTGTTGCGCTGTTTGACGTAATTCTTCAAGTGAGCCCAGACCTTTTCAATAGCGTTGTAATTACAATGATAAGGTGGAAGCCGAATAACCCGGAATCCAAGCTCAGATGCTTTCTTGTCAATGACATAAGAAGTCAGTTGGGGCTTGTGTAGCTTGACGAGATTATACAGTTCGGGCTTACGCATGTCGTCCGTGATACAAACTCCTCGTGAGGTTAGCCAACCTGCCATTTCTCCTTTCCTTGAGGATGAGGTTGGAGTCGAGTTATTTACTCTTGAGTGGTAAGGAGCATTGTCCATCACTATTGTTGAACCGAGTGGTAGTGAAGGAAGCAACACTTCAAAAAACCAGCACTCAAATATCTCAGAATTCATTTCCTCATGGTAGTCAACCGTTTTCTTAGATTTAAAAATCAGCGGGGGTGCATTTATCCATCCGTTGACGCCACCTGCATGGCAGATTATGAGTCGCTGTCCTTTGCCTAGAGATGCACCCAGAGTAGAGCTAACACTGCCGTCGGTCCATCCAACATCTTTGGTGACATTACTATTAATCCATGTTTCATCTAAAAAAAACCACATTTTTAATGTCCACATTACGAATTTTCCTCAAAAACCGGCATCTTGATAAAGCAACCGATGGCTTCTCCATAAGTACCTTTCTTTTATCGAACCTTTTCCATTTGAAACCAATATTCTTTAATATGTTAGACAGAGACTGTAAGCATCCCTTGAAAAGTCCCGCATCTTTGAGAGATGCTTGTAATTTTCGGAGGGTCGGCACTTCCTTGCGTCTATAATAATCTACAACATGGCGTCGGATGGCAGATTTGTCAAAATCATCAATATACGTATGTCACTGGGCATGGGAGAAGTTTTTTTCTTTTTGGCGTATGGATTACACTAGCATTTTCCGTGTTCACTGCATCTGGGAGCACATCGTCATTTTCATTATCTTCGCTTATAACAAAACTATCGTTCTTACACACCTTAAGTTCACTTTTTATTCTAGTAATGGTGCGTAGAGACACTTGACACGCTGCCGAAACTCTCTCACACATTTTTTTTATATCAATTAACGGGCCTTTATTGTCACGCTCCTGTTCAAAGTACTGCATAACTGACGCGATTATTGTTCTAGCTTGAAAATGATACACTTTACCACGTTTACTAGATGAAGACATCTCGATAAAAAAAATAAAAAACTAATAAAACTTCAAATACTTAACAAAATGTAACCTTATAATATTCAACTAATTAAACTAATACTCTGTAAACTCACGATCGACAGTAGCGACGAACAGTAGACACTAAACTATTCAACTGTTTGTGAGCAACTGAAGAAGGGATGAGGCTGAGACATAAATACCAAGCAGCACTAGTCACGAGATGACTCATAGCAACCCCATTATAGGAAATGAGCAGGAAGTTCTCTGTCCACTACCAGCGCTTAAACACGAAATATTATGTGTGTTCTTTTTCAATCAAAGAATTAAACAAAGCAATTAAACAAGTATTCGTATTTTTCATTTAAATTTATTTTTTGAGCAGTATGCACTGAAGTATGTATTAAAGTAGTTGTTGACCTTTTACCTTTTAACGAGTAGAGATTTGTACTATCTCTGAAAATGTGTAAGTATTGTGTGTTCGCCTCACACTGGTGTCGTTACTTATATGTTGCGCTGACGATGTCCGTAACGATACTTCGAATTACCAGTACTCGCGAGTGGAAACCTTACCTGTTCTTCACTAGGTGTTCATAAATGCCGGGTGGCGCCAAATTGTTTAATTAAAACAATTAAATTAAAAATAGGATGATTAAGCGTTTTCAGCTATGGAGAATTCAAATTTTCTCCCGCCTTTGTTTGACCTTCTTAATTGAGCGGTTATTTCGCCGAGTTTCCAACGTGAGCGCTTACCGTCACCCTAGTTTTTCGCTAAAATGCACAAATATTATAATACACTTTCCTATGGAATAAAGAACAGTGGTTACACTCTGTACTAGTTTATTTAATTGTGATTGGTAATTATTCAGTTTTACACAAAATTATATTTTGTTATTGAATAAATTTGCACCGGCAATTATTATAATACAAAAATCTCAAGGTTGGCGAATCAACTTTGAACGAATTATTCAGTCAAACATGGCGACTGCTTGGTTTGTTTACAGTTATTTTTGTTCAGATCCTGGATTCTTGTGGTTACAGAAGAAATATTGATAATGATTACAATAAAGTACACTACCTTACATTAATTGTACTTAAATAATATAATGTGTAATTATAATTTGTTCCTGAAGTGTGGTAAAGTGTGTTTCAAAAGTTCATAATCTTCATACAGGTTATTTTACTAGTTAACATAAGTTTAGTGTTTTTATTTTTTTATTAATCTTTGAAAGAAATAATATCATCAGTTTATAGTGAGAGTTCAGATTACTGTGAGAAAAATTTAAAGAGAATTTAATTCAGAAATTAGGGTAAATTAGCAATACTTACCAACTCAGTCGACTAGATGTGTATTGTCAATCAGTTGAAATGGTTTGGGGTCTTCAATAGTCTTCAATCTTCAATTATTTTGGAACTTAAATACGGCTGGCATCTTTTTCATATTAGTTGTTGAAATTTATTAATTTGGAATTTGTTAAATTGGTCTTTGGCATCAGTTAAATGTTCTCGTCCTTCATCAGCTTCTTACGTCACCATCTTTGCAAATTTTGATTACTTTTTAAACGTTTTATATTAAAATTTTGGTCATTTGCGGCCTGGCGTCTATTCCTGTTGAGCGTCAAGAATGAAATACTAAATCCTAACGGAAAATTCATAAATAATGTTCCAGTTGTCATGGTAACTTATAGGTCCTGATTGGCTGAACTTGACTTAGTACCATTGTTATCATATTTGAATTTTTATTCAAAATTACTGTATGTCTTCTGATTGCTATTATTCTTCCATCTTCCTCTCTATGTATTAAATATTATCACTACTGTTCGTATTTTCTTTCAAAGATCATTTTGACATCCCACAATTTGGGTTTCTTATGTATTATTGTTTGAACATTTATGTTGATAATATCTATTTACATTTCTTTCTTATTTTATGTCCTTAGTTTAACATTTATCTTTTAATACTATTCACTAATTATCCTTGACTAGTTGCTTGCCTTGGATTTACTAATATTCTTGTTAGTTTTTTTTTTACAATTTGTAGTTATTTGTTTTTTACAGTTAGGCATTTCATAGGCCTAAGTAGTAATTGGCCTTATTTACTTATTTTATACTAATTACTTATTAATTTACTCTCATACATGTTTTGTTTTGGTATTCTAAATGATTTGTTTACTTGTTGACTTGTTTTGGATATGTTTTACAATTATTGAATGTTTTCATTAGTTTCTACAATATGGTTTGTTTATTATTTTCTAACTGCCTTCCAGTATTATCAGATTTATATTACTTTATCTTTTTTTCTTATTTATTTTGCCAATGTTTATTATTTGACAACTATTTACTATTCTTTATAAAATACAATATAACATTTAGGTTTATGGTCTGTGTAATCCCTTCAGCCATATTCCTATTCATAGATTTAATCAAACAATTCTTTAACAGCTATTATGCAACATTTGTTTACAATTTGTTTCATTCTTAATTATTTTTGGGTGATAAACATCATCACACCCTTCAAATTTCCTTAACTGACTATCCCTTAAAATATAGGGTGTTTATTGATTTTGCTTTTATTTTCTTTACTATATTTTTTCTTATATTAACTTTACTCTCTAGCCATGGTAACACTAACTTTTTACATTCTATAGGATTCCTTTCCTTGAATACTATGGTATCCCTCATTTACAATTAATCTTAATACTATCATTAACAAAATTCTTATTGAATAATAATGTTCACCATTAAATCTTTAGTGTTCATCACAGATTATTAAGTGTTTATACCTATCAATAGGGTTTCTTATTATTTTGGGGTTTTACACTATCACTTTGCACTTCTTATTTTTATTTTAAGTGTTATTAGTGGGTAATCCCTAACATTACATTTTCTTTGTCACTTACTTTGTTCACTGTCTCACTATCTCTCTATTTCTCTTTTTACAAAGGTTAGTTATACAGTTCCTTATAGAGTCTTTTATTACCTTTAAACTCTATTTCTCTGGTTAGTGTACTTTTAGTTTGTCATTACTTTATCGGGTTTTATCAATTATCATTTACATGGATTATTTAGTCGATACTAATAATTATCGTTGTCTTGATTGTTCATCATCTTTTTTCACAGCACTACACTTTATATAATAATGAAACTTTCACTTGTGAACTTACTTGTCTTTTCTCTCGTCGAACGCGTTTCGGCATAGTGTTCGCCTTCATCAGCTTAGAGACAGACTGCCAGACTTTGTAACGGTTATTGCTTGGAAGGTATAGTGGGGGTGGTTTATCCAACAACAATATACATTCCACGTTTGCCACACACATACACACACAAAACCACAGCTACACCAACATAGATACTAATCTTGAAATATTACACAAAGGTCGAAAACTCAACACAGCAGAACAATATGAAATATACAAACACCACACAACACAACCAAACAACATACTTAACGACCAATTACAATATAAATCACATACACTTTTTGATACAATTATACAAAAAACAAACAATAATTTGGATCCCCGCGCCAATCCCCTTCCTCCACACACCACCCCCACTATACCTTCCAAGCAATAACCGTTACAAAGTCTGGCAGTCTGTCTCTAAGCTGACGAAGGCGAACACTACGCCGAAACGCATTCGACGAGAGAAAAGACAAGTAAATTCACAAGTGAAAGTTTCATTATTATATAAAGTAATAATTATCTTTTACATTTGTTATTTATTGGTTTCTTTTTCATTATTATATTTGAGTGTAACATTTCTCCTTTCTCTGTTCTATATTATTTGTTTGTGTCTTTTCATTTCTTCTTGTTTTGTTTCATTTATACTTGGTTTGTTTCATTTTCATTTTCCTTCTTCTTCAATTTCATTTTATTTCATTTTATCTCATTTTATTTTGGTTTTCCCCTTCTCATTTGGTTTCATTTTATTTGGTTTATCTATTGATTCAATCACTTGGGTTGGGTCATGTAGTCGTTTGTCGCGTCATCGTCATTTTATTTTCTTTAGTTTAAACATTTTATATAGTTGATTCATCGTTTTTTCCCTGGTATTGGGGTGGCTTGTTTGTGTTGTAACAACCTTGAAACACCTTAAAATTTAATATTTTTTAGTCGTGTTTGGTGTCATTTTCATCGTATTATTTCGCTGATTTCAAATATAACAAAATTTTACCAGTATTGGGCGAGGCAAAAAAAAAATTGTTTCATACTGGACGCACAGTGAGGTGACTCACGTGGCAATTAGCTGCTGTCGAGCCCAGGCGGAAGTATTACAATGGGGGTGAGGTAGGAGGTAGGCCAAGGGTCCACACGCCAACCACCATCATACAGAGCATAAATCCTCTGTACTCTTTACTTGTATTAAAATCGTATAACGATATTCACGTGCTTATCCACACTCATACAACTACCAAAGCCTGCGACCCAGCCGGGGAACATCAAGGTAAATACTGCAGAAGAAGAGTATACCTTCGAGACGTGGGTAAGTGCGCACAAATGAGTAAGAGCATATGTGCCAAATTAAGTGTCTAAAAATAACGTTGTAATATATAGACTGTATGCTAGAATACATATAATATTTGGCATCCTGTTGCAATTGTTCTTAAAATTGTAAATTGTATTTAACAAGATTTAACAGCAATTAACAATTCAAAACAATCATTCTTATGTTTGTATAATAATAACATGTCATCAACTTTAACATCATACATACGAAAATTATGATTCAAATCTGATACATTAGTTGAACACACATCTACACTTTTGCCTAACACATGTGTGTGTATGCAAATTGCTAAGGAAACGTGTTGTAGCTACTAACATTTATGTTTTGAACATTATAGAGTTTCTGAAGTTTTTTACCAAGTAGAAATTGATAGATTAATGCAAAAACGTACATGCAACCGTAACCATTACTGACAGACAAAGTTACATTTGTGATATATGTTTTATAAAGAGCTGTATGACTGTTTTTCTTATTTCAAGTTTTTGTAGATATAGTACAGTCACTGAAGCCGAAAAAAAATAGAAATTTCAAATTAAGTGGCTTCTATGAGTTTTTTTGCATAGGGCTAGATAAAAAGGTAAGAAAGAATTTTAAAAAAGTTTACAAAAATTCAGTTGCGGGTTTTTGAAAAAAAGGGAGGGGGAAGGTACAAAAAATTAATTTTTCGTAATTATCTTAAAAAATATTAAATTTATGAGAAAAATACAAAAGACCAAAAAGGAAGAGCATAAAATTATGCATAAAAAAGGATATTAACATTTTTTTGTCAGGGTGATAATTTTAGTAGAAAAATTAATTCAAAGTTGGCCAAATTTTTCACAAGGTGGATTTTCACATAAAATACATGTTTACTTAATAGACATGCATTTTTTCAGGAATATAAGTTTAAAAACTCATTATTATTAAGTTAATTAAATTAATTAAGAAGTTGCGATAATTTCAAAAAATAAACATTACACGTGCTCCGAAATAAAATAACAGTCGATCCGGCAACGGTTTACACACCAACACTTACAACGTACAAGCTTGTGTGTCAGCTCACCGCGCATCTGTATGGCGCATGTGCCAGTTGTCCTTGCTCTCCCTAAAATTCTTCAACTTTCAGGGTCTGTTCTTTTTATGCCCATGCACGGATATAAATTTTCACTATGTAGAAGAGAAACCTCAAATATTGTAGTTTTACATACAATAGTTACATTTTAATTTTTTTTTTTTAGTTTTTAACTATTAATATTAATAGGCGCAATGGACATAATTTTACATTTATTAATAAAAGTTACATTTATTTAAATTTAACTAAATTTTAACAATTCTTTACACTGCAGTCTTATAGAAGACACTTTGACCAATACTTGTTCATAATTTTGTTAAAAAATATTTATTTTGAAAATTTCTGTAGAAATTTTAAGTTAAGAAAATGATGTATACTTGCGAACTAAAAAAAAATATATATTTTAAAACTCGCTCATTTTATGCCAATAAATCAATATTAATTTTTATTATTTTTTTCGAAGACCTATATATGTAAAGTTCATATTGTGAAGTTTTTTTTTTTTAATGTAAGTACATTTGTAATAAATTGTTAATATGTTTATGCATTAGTTGAAAAAAATAAAAAACAAAAACGTTATTACAGTAAAACTCCATTTATCCGAACTAATGAGTCCCAGCTGTAACTCGGATATGAAGAAATTCGGATAATTGCGACAAAAGTAAAAAAAAAAAAGGTTTTAATTAAATTTTTTAATTACCGGTATATAATATAATATTTGCACCACGTTGGATGCGTCCTTTAGGTGTTGTAATTATTTATACGTATGGTAATGATTTAACAGTACAAGTAAAGAAACTCTTTCTCTCAGGGTTAATGATTATTAAGTTATTTTATCGTATTTACGATTGTATCTATTATTTTCTTTTCTTTAAACCAACCCAGATTCAGTTAATAGTTAGTACTTTGGTAATTAACCATGTAAAAAATAACTAACGTATTAATGTAACTTAACCGTCTCTGAATTCTTCTAGCTGCCACGGGTTCACTTCTGGTTGTTGTTTACCTTTCTTCAACAGCAATATTAAGCTTGGTAATCTGTTTCTTCACACTAATCTCTTATTGCTCTCACCGCTGAATGCCGCTCTCCAAGACTACTGCAACACCGATGTCTCCTTTGAACACTTAATTATTCGTTAGGGCCACTTAAACTCTTCTCCAGTCCAAGATTTTCCTCTTCTGTCGTCGTTCTATCAAGGATATTGTTATATTTTTTTTGTATTATTATTTATTTATTCGATATTATAATCAAACTCTGGTATCACTATTCAAAATCCTTTACTTTATTTTCTTTTCCACGTTACATTAATTTTGTGATGGACAACTGTTATTTAATATCATTTAAGATTCTTCATTTAGTTACTATTAGATATTTAATTTTGGACTAATAATGTTTCTTGTATTAAATATAATTGAAGATTCATAATGTGACTCTGATTGAATTAAAAATTAGACTAATACATTTTCCTTCTCTTTCATCTTTATAGTATTGAATATAAAATTAGACTCCTACATTTTCCTTCATCACTATCCAAAACAATCTCTTAACAATTTAACAATTTGCCATAATTCCCTAATTTATTTACATCTGTTTATCATATAACTATTAAAACATATATCATTTTTCTATTTCTTATTAACATCTTTATTTTAACTCTAATATTTGTAATTCTATTGGTTATTTATTAAATTATAATTTTATTACTCTTTACTCTTCTTATAACATTCATTTCAATTTCATATATAATTTTCTGAACATATAACTAAATATGGTTTTACATCATATAGGAATCGACCTCTATGTTGATTGAGTAAGTCGATATTACCAATGTTTTCTGTTTACATTCTAAAACATGTGTTCCCTTAATATTAATTTTGTATCTTTTTTCTTTTAAAATTGATTATTTACCTCTTATGTACTGTGTGCATTTTAACAGCAGTACATAATACCTTCCCTTATTTCATAATCTCAGATACAACTTGATATGAGAATATGAAATAATTAATTTCTTATCACAAACATGGTCGAACATTAATATTGAAAACATCTGATTAATTCGCTAATTGTATATCAGAAAATTCATTTCATAAATTGGTTTTTTCTTTTATTAACATAACAAGTATGGTTCATCACTATCAAGAATCGCCGTATCTTACACAGTCATTTATGGCTTAAAATAACATTAATCAAACCAACTGGTTTTACATAAAAAATAATAAGTATAAAATAACAATTGTGCCTAGTTTCATGGCTAAAAACTCAAAAACATGTCTAAACATTCTCTTTCTTTCGGACCTCACCTTCCCAATCCAGGGCATATATTTCATTTGTTCTTTGTTTCAGAATTATTTTTCTTTTAATTATATTTTTGTTGTTTTTTTTTAATATTTTTATTATAATATGGGTATCAGCTTTAGTAATGTGATATGCTTTGTAAACCTAATAGCTGTCCATGATAATCAGTATATATTTCCTACATCTCCTATCACTAGTTGATAATGGTCCACAAATGTCAATAAAACTTGCTCTAACGCTCTCAATGCTTGATGATTTATCCACCTTCCCTCATATCTGACATTGGCTACCTTGACTTTTTTTCAAATATCATATATTAACTTAGCACCTAAAACTTAATGTCGATTCTTCATATACTTTGGGTTATTCTATCATTTATTTGGTTACTTTTAATTATATTCCTGTTTTCATGTTGGAACACTTAATTTCTTCTTACTTTTTACACCTCGAGTCATGTTGTCATATTTATTTTTTATTTCTTTACCTCGTTGTTTGTATCATTCCTAAAATACCATAATTCCCTAACATTAAATACTATACATGGGTTCAGATTCGGAGGGGCACTATTGGCTTCCATTACTCCGCCGTTTTCCCTAAATATATCATCTGAAATCAGAGGAACTTCATCTCTGTCCAGGAAAAAATAAAAGTTGCACTATCACAACACAATACATATAATTATTACCTGTAAGGTGGCTCCTTTGCTACAAAATTATATTCAAGGGATTGTTACATGATTTCTTTGAGGTCTCTTCACATTTTATTCCATTACTGTTTCACTTCTGGTGTTTTATCACTTCAATTAATATTCTATCATTCACAGGTAACTGGTTAACATATTCGACATACATGTTGGATTATTCCCATCTTGGTGCTGTCAATCAATGATATTTTAGATTTTATCTTCATCTTCATTTTTATTTATTTATTCACCTTTAATTAGGCAGTTAAGTACTGAATTTCATCATTATCGTAAGTTGTATTTGTCTATTCTTTCTTCATCTAACTCATTTCTACCCTTCTTAAATAGTAACTAGTCTTAATTGGTCTTATCATTGTTATTATACTGATTAAAATGGTTATTCAAATAATTATTATGGTTATTAACTGTCTTTCTCTTCTTAATTGATTCAAAATAATTTCTCTTAACTATCCGGTAAGATGTTCTTACGTTTTTTGAATTTGGTGGGTTCATTTCATCTTAATTCATAAAATAAAAATTTTTTATTTGTAATAACCTTCATATATGTCGTTTGTATTAATAATCAATCTAATCTTTGTTCCATTGGTTTGCTTTGGTCCATACCCAGAAAATCAGTCCCTTCTTTCCATATTTTTCATATTTAGTTCATCCGTTGTCAAATACTTCATTTACCCTTGTTGTTCGGATTACTACAGTGTCCATAATGATCTCTGTTTTTATTAAATATCTCCCTGTCACCCTGTACTCCCATTCCTTTAACACTACATGTTCATCTGAACCTATACCTACATCAATCACTTTCCCATTTATTTTATTGAACAGGTATTTTAATGGTATTTGAATTATTGATGACAGTATTGACAGTTTGCTACACACTTCTATTTCTGTGATATTTAATTTACCTATAGACTATCGGACATTTTTTCTCACTATTTTATTGTAATTCCCTTTGAAAGTTTCTATTGAGTTCCTTTTATTATCTTTAAAATTACTTATTCTTCTGTAGTTAGTACTTAGGATGTTCAGTACATTAATCAGTCCATTATTCATCATCTCCAATTCTTCTCGTATATTTTTAATTTTCTTAGGATGTGTTATTCTTCTTTCTTCTGTTTTCTTAATTATTTTCTTCTTTATTCCATTATCTTCTATTTTCTGACTTACTTGCTCCCTGTTTTGATCGTTTGGTATTATTTCTATCTCCGTTTTGTTATCATTTATTACTTCTTCCGTTATCTTATTCAATGTTTCCACACTTTGCTTGTCATCTTCTATCGTTGTTTCTATTGACTGATTTTCATCACTCATTATTTCTTTCATTGTTTCTATATTCAATTTCACTTTTGCGGATTGCCTAACGTTCCTTTCCTCACAATTTTGTAATATTAACTTGATTTCAGCCTTTTGCTGGTCTAATTTATTATTCACCCCATTTATTTGTTGTTGAAGGTTCTCCTTTAATTCCTCATTTTTTTGTTTTAATAAGGTTTCATTATCTAATTTCATTTGTTTCTTTAATGTTTCACTGTTACTATCCATTTTCTTGTACACTTTTTCAATATCCTCCTTCATTTGTTTCTTTAATTCCTTTTTATCTTCCCTCATTTGTTTCAATAATGTTTCGCTGGTTTGGTTATTCTTTTCGTCTGTTTGTTTATTATTTTCTTCTATTCTTCCGAATTGCTCCATCATAATCCTCATCATTTCCTGTAAATTTACATCCATTGGTTGGGTTGGTTTCTTTGATTGGTCCCCTTGGGCATCCTCTACTACTATTTCCATTTCAGTTTCTTCCTCTTCAACACTATTACTCCTTAATTCATATCGTTGCTCTGGTTTGTTAGCCATTTTACAATCTTTAACTTAATTTTAATTACAAGGAAAAAATTTGTATGCTAATTAAATTTAACAAAATTGTGTTATTTGGTGCTGGTTTAAAGAAAATCTTTGCTTTCACGTATGGGCGCCATTTATTGTACTGTTGTTAATTACAGGTATAATGTTCAAGATATGTTCCACGTTGGGACTGCCATTTAATGTACTGTAATTTTTTAATTACCGGTATATAATATAATATTTGCACCATGTTGGATGCGTCCTTTAGGTGTTGTAATTATTTATACGTATGGTAATGATTTAACAGTACAAGTAAAGAAACTCTTTCTCTCAGGGTTAATGATTATTAAGTTATTTTATCGTATTTACGATTGTATCTATTATTTTCTTTTCTTTAAACCAACCCAGATTCAGTTAATAGGTAGTACTTTGGTAATTAACCATGTAAAAAATAACTAACGTATTAATGTAACTTAACCGTCTCTGAATTCTTCTAGCTGCCACGGGTTCACTTCTGGTTGTTGTTTACCTTTCTTCAACAGCAATATTAAGCTTGGTAATCTGTTTCTTCACACTAATCTCTTATTGCTCTCACCGCTGAATGCTGCTCTCCAAGACTACTGCAACACCGATGTCTACTTTGAACACTTAATTATTCGTTAGGGCCACTTTAACTCTTCTCCAGTCCAAGATTTTCCTCTTCTGTCGTCGTTCTATCAAGGATATTGTTATATTTTTGTTGTATTATTATTTATTCATTCGATATTATAATCAAACTCTGGTATCACTATTCAAAATTCTTTACTTTATTTTCTTTTCCACGTTACATTAATTTTGTGATGGACAACTGTTATTTAATATCATTTAAGATTCTTCATTTAGTTACTATTAGATATTTAATTTTGGACTAATAATGTTTCTTGTATTAAATATAACTAAAGATTCATAATGTGACTCTGATTGAATTAAAAATTAGACTAATACATTTTCCTTCTCTTTCATCTTTATAGTATTGAATATAAAATTAGACTCCTACATTTTCCTTCATCACTATCCAAAACAATCTCTTAACAATTTAACAATTTGCCATAATTCCCTAATTTATTTACATCTGTTTATCATATAACTATTAAAACATATATCATTTTTCTATTTCTTATTAACATCTTTATTTTAACTCTAATATTTGTAATTCTATTGGTTATTTATTAAATTATAATTTTATTACTCTTTACTCTTCTTATAACATTCATTTCAATTTCATATATAATTTTCTGAACATATAACTAAATATGGTTTTACATCATATAGGAATCGACCTCTATGTTGATTGAGTAAGTCGATATTACCAATGTTTTCTGTTTACATTCTAAAACATGTGTTCCCTTAATATTAATTTTGTATCTTTTTTCTTTTAAAATTGATTATTTACCTCTTATGTACTGTGTGCATTTTAACAGCAGTACATAATACCTTCCCTTATTTCATAATCTCAGTGTATACCTACGTTATTTTTGAATTTATAAATACGATATATCTCACAAATGTGGTTATGTATACAAAAACTAGGACGCCATCTTTTACTACCTAAGTCATGGGCCAGAATTTCGTTACGCGAAGTCAGTCGGGAATAGAAATTGCTTGAAATAAAAACAGCTGTTCTGATTTTTACCAATGAAATACCCTTTTTATTATTTATACGTTTTACATACTTGTTTTCAACCCTATCTTTAACCCTTCCAAAATAAATACATAGTGTAATAATACCTTCGGTAAATATCATAAGTATATGACAAAATTATTTATATGTGTTGCAACTTCTATAAGTACAATATGTATATGACAAAATTACATCTATATATATATATATATTTTTTTATAGGTGTTGCTCAACCCAGCACTTAGAATAATTACGCACGCACACAACCACGCACCCTTTCATTCTCATGGTACAAACATTTATAACTTTTATAACTTTTGGAGCTCCTTTTATTAGATTGAAATTTAAAATTTTTTTTTAACCAAAAAATGATATTGGGAAATTATGAAATCAGGAATTAAGGAAAGATCTCACCCATTTCGTGTTGGCTTCCTCTGTTTATACGAACTTCACGCACCGCGAGTTCGGCGATTTTTCCCGGTCACATCTTGGAGTTGGCGCACTGGATTTAATATATTTATATTGTAGATATTATACTGTTTATTAACCACCTGCAGTGGTCTAAAAAGTTAAAATTCACTCGTAAGTGAATGTGCAACCGGCCGGTGCTGATCAGTTGTTGCAACAGAATGACGGCAATTCCTGGTTGAAATCTGCGGAAGTGGGGTGTATTGACGTCACATTTTCTTTGTCTAAGTTGTTGACATCGCCGTTTTGTTGTTGTCAACACATTCTCCGCCTCTGACGTAACGAAGGCTTGGCTCTGCTTATCGCAATAACTGCACACTGTTTTTGTGATGTGACACCGTTTTTTGTCATGAATTAGTTCAAATCCTGGCAAATACTGTAATATAGTCCACTCACTGTAAATTCTATATCGGGTGTTTGAGGTCGGGTTGGGTATGTCAAAAAATAGGAAAATACAATATGTATGATCTCGTTACCATATTTTAGGTAATTATAAAATGTACCATGATTGTACCATCACAAAACCCCCTCAATGAAAGATGGTGTGACGAAGCACACAAACTTTCATTGACCCTTTCATACTTCCTAAAGGGATCAGTCAGGACAAGCCGCCACAACCCCCTTACAATTTTACATAAAAAATAACAACAACTCACCCTTGGTCTGGTGATGAGGACCGTACCTAGATGACCTTACTGGACTTCTCATGCGAGATCCCAACACCATAAGGCCACTTAGGCTCTTAACGCCCCTGCTCTGACGCGTTGGCCAGCTCAGGACCGCTGTCACACCACCAAACACTGAAACAATATATAATAAATATTAAAATAGTGGCTTAGTAAATCACTACATCCTCAACTGATCTGGTTCCCCTTAGCTAAGTGCTGGTTTGTGCCAATAAGCACTGGGTTGGCTTAATATATTTTAATATGCTTAATAAAATTATAAGATTATATATTATAATCTTCAAGAATTAAAAAGAATATTATACCAAAATTGAATAAGATATAATTGAAAATATAAGAAGAAAATTACACATTATAATCTCCCAAATCTGGAGAAAAACAAATTATAAAAGAATTAATAACTCTATATATTTATTTATTGAATACTCTTAGTGCATGATAAAACAAAAAAAATTATTATTATTATTATTATTAACAGTTAATCATCTGGCTGATAAATATTATTAACAACGCCATTTAAAATTTTTTCTCTTCCTACACATATTATAAAATCATGTTAAAAAGTTAAAATACATAATACATTAATAATTAACACTGATATATTAATAATACAGTTAATACATTTTAAATACTCAATCATATTTAATCATATCTAAGATATGCATTAACATTTGTATAATTTACTTAAAAGTTGTATTTAAATTAAAATTTACCATTGCAGTTATTAATTAAACATCAAATTTATTTATTTATAATAATAAAATACATTTTGAACTTATTGTTACTATTCATATTACATTATTATTTCATTATTCATTTTCTACTACCTCTCTCCTCTGAACTTTCTATCTACCTAACTACCTAACCTCTCACCTTCTATCACTGTTTAGTCTGGATAACTCCTATATTCACTACACTTCATTATATAATTTGACTCACCTTCTTTTAACTGACCATCAAATTTACCTATCATTGACACCAATATCTCAATTATATACTCCATTACTATTTTCATTTAACTCTTATGGCACAGCTCGTCTTTGCACTGGCTTGGGTGTTCCCTAACTGGCTATATACATCTCTAATATTTTGCCCTTCCAAATAATTCGGCAAACACTCCCTTAAACTACGCTAATACCTGCCACAACACTATTGGTTGGCTACTCTTTATCACCTCACCCCCACTACAGAATTCATCAACAACAAATATATGTATGTACCTTTACTTAAACACCTTCTCTACAAATAATCACTAACTACTGTGTCCCTAAATATTTAATAATTCTCTTTGTATTTTCTTAAAAATTCTAATCTTTCTAACTCCATTTTACATTAATTGCATAACTCACCTGCATTTTATCTATACCCAGGCTCTATCCCTGTTTAAACACTTACTGTAATCATTGACAATTCTCTTATAAAATTCCTCTCCTACCTACTTATAACAATACCTCTTTTCAAAATTCAAATATAATTATTTATTTAAACATTCATTATTATTCATTAGTAATTAATTAAAATATTATTATTAAACATGTTATATATATAAAATATATAATAATACACACTGGGGTACCTGTAATACATAATACACATCAAAATACATGGATAAATACAATAAAAATATACACTCCAACTTCATTATTGTGTCATTAATCGAAATCAGTCCATAACAGTCCAATTCAAAACCACTTTGCACATTATTATTTAATGTTCATACACAATTAAAACAGTCTATCCACCATCATTAAACAACAAACGAATCTTAGGTCTATATAAATTCTTATTTAATAAATAGATTTTATTAGATACATTATATTCATATGTTATTGAACGGTTATTAAATAAATATTTCCAGTCACGATCAAGTAGAGTTCCGTTTGTCTTAGTATCATATGTCATTAATCGGTTTATACTATAATTATCTCCATAATATTCCACCACAGGTAAGTACCTAATGTCTTTACTCTCATTTCTTGTTATTTCCAATTTATTGTTATTATCAGGTAAGTATTCATCATTTTCATATACCACATCTAACCCTAACCTTTCTAACAGTTGTCTGTAATTTCTGTTTACTTTAAATACTTCTATTACTCTCTTACTCTCACAATATCTTTCTATACTTTCTCTCTTAATACATTTCTCTCCATAACACCAAAATACACTTTCTCTCTCCAAATATGCAGGGTTCCCTATCATAAAATCGTTGTACCTCTTAGGTACACAAAAACTAAAAGAAACTTTATTTGTAGAACTATCGTCTATCAAATATAAATTAAAGGCATTCTTATCCTTATAACCATAACATGAAGACTTGTCTTCACCCCCTAATACAACATTAAAAGAAAATTCTACCCCCTGCATTCCTTGTACTAAAATACTTTCTCTCAACTTTCTTTCTGACTTCATAAATTCAAATATTTCATTATCATTCATTATAATTTCATTATCATGTTTATCCGTTTCCAACACCACAATCTTACTACCTGTATTATTTGAATTATCTAGAGTACATTCATTTTTGGAATTATCAGTTTTAAATATGTTATCCAGTACAGCATTTTGCTGGGTACTACTATCTAGTACTTTCTGACTTTCTAATTTACTTTCTACCACATGTAACTTATCTAATTTTGTAATCAGCTGGTCACATTTCTTAATAAGTTTATTGTGACTCACTTTTATTTCATTTTTCATTTCATTGAATTTAATATCAGAATCAATTTTCTGTTCGTCTAGATTTTATCAAAACTGTCAAATTTATTTAATAAAAGTTGCATCATTGCATTAGTTTCATCTGACTTACTGTCTAAATTAGTTGAAATGGATGTGTCAGTTTGCGTTATTTCGGCAGACACAGGCGTATTTGCCCCGTCAGTCTGACTAATGGGATTTATTTGCATATCCATTTCACCAGTTAAAGTTATGTCAGTGGTACTGGTTTTTATGTCACTATCGTCACTTGTACTCATTTTGGCAATTGTGTAATGCACGCATGCATACAATTGTCTAACCTAATTGTGGGGTTATGTTTACTAGTTATAAAATTTTGTCTGTTACCTCAAGCAATTTTTTTTTTCCGTGTTCTTTCTAGGCGTATCCCATGTAATAATATATATACATAATATTACATAGGGTCCCTGTTCTTACGGGCGACATCTGTATACCTACGTTATTTTTGAATTTATAAATACGATATATCTCACAAATGTGGTTATGTATACAAAAACTAGGACGCCATCTTTTACTACCTAAGTCATGGGCCAGAATTTCGTTACGCGAAGTCAGTCGGGAATAGAAATTGCTTGAAATAAAAACAGCTGTTCTGATTTTTACCAATGAAATACCCTTTTTATTATTTATACGTTTTACATACTTGTTTTCAACCCTATCTTTAACCCTTCCAAAATAAATACATAGTGTAATAATACCTTCGGTAAATATCATAAGTATATGACAAAATTATTTATATGTGTTGCAACTTCTATAAGTACAATATGTATATGACAAAATTACATCTATATATATATATATTTTTTTATAGGTGTTGCTCAACCCAGCACTTAGAATAATTACGCACGCACACAACCACGCACCCTTTCATTCTCATGGTACAAACATTTATAACTTTTCTAACTTTTGGAGCTCCTTTTATTAGATTGAAATTTTAAATTATTTTTTAACCAAAAAATGATATTGGGAAATTATGAAATCAGGAATTAAGGAAAGATCTCACCCATTTCGTGTTGGCTTCCTCTGTTTATACGAACTTCACGCACCGCGAGTTCGGCGATTTTTCCCGGTCACATCTTGGAGTTGGCGCACTGGATTTAATATATTTATATTGTAGATATTATACTGTTTATTAACCACCTGCAGTGGTCTAAAAAGTTAAAATTCACTCGTAAGTGAATGTGCAACCGGCCGGTGCTGATCAGTTGTTGCAACAGAATGACGGCAATTCCTGGTTGAAATCTGCGGAAGTGGGGTGTATTGACGTCACATTTTCTTTGTCTAAGTTGTTGACATCGCCGTTTTGTTGTTGTCAACACATTCTCCGCCTCTGACGTAACGAAGGCTTGGCTCTGCTTATCGCAATAACTGCACACTGTTTTTGTGATGTGACACCGTTTTTTGTCATGAATTAGTTCAAATCCTGGCAAATACTGTAATATAGTCCACTCACTGTAAATTCTATATCGAGTGTTTGAGGTCGGGTTGGGTATGTCAAAAAATAGGAAAATACAATATGTATGATCTCGTTACCATATTTTAGGTAATTATAAAATGTACCATGATTGTACCATCACAAAACCCCCTCAATGAAAGATGGTGTGACGAAGCACACAAACTTTCATTGACCCTTTCATACTTCCTAAAGGGATCAGTCAGGACAAGTCGCCACAACCCCCTTACAATTTTACATAAAAAATAACAACAACTCACCCTTGGTCTGGTGATGAGGACCGTACCTAGATGACCTTACTGGACTTCTCATGCGAGATCCCAACACCATAAGGCCACTTAGGCTCTTAACGCCCCTGCTCTGACGCGTTGGCCAGCTCAGGACCGCTGTCACACCACCAAACACTGAAACAATATATAATAAATATTAAAATAGTGGCTTAGTAAATCACTACATCCTCAACTGATCTGGTTCCCCTTAGCTAAGTGCTGGTTTGTGCCAATAAGCACTGGGTTGGCTTAATATATTTTAATATGCTTAATAAAATTATAAGATTATATATTATAATCTTCAAGAATTAAAAAGAATATTATACCAAAATTGAATAAGATATAATTGAAAATATAAGAAGAAAATTACACATTATAATCTCCCAAATCTGGAGAAAAACAAATTATAAAAGAATTAATAACTCTATATATTTATTTATTGAATACTCTTAGTGCATGATAAAACAAAAAAAATTATTATTATTATTATTATTAACAGTTAATCATCTGGCTGATAAATATTATTAACAACGCCATTTAAAATTTTTTCTCTTCCTACACATATTATAAAATCATGTTAAAAAGTTAAAATACATAATACATTAATAATTAACACTGATATATTAATAATACAGTTAATACATTTTAAATACTCAATCATATTTAATCATATCTAAGATATGCATTAACATTTGTATAATTTACTTAAAAGTTGTATTTAAATTAAAATTTACCATTGCAGTTATTAATTAAACATCAAATTTATTTATTTATAATAATAAAATACATTTTGAACTTATTGTTACTATTCATATTACATTATTATTTCATTATTCATTTTCTACTACCTCTCTCCTCTGAACTTTCTATCTACCTAACTACCTAACCTCTCACCTTCTATCACTGTTTAGTCTGGATAACTCCTATATTCACTACACTTCATTATATAATTTGACTCACCTTCTTTTAACTGACCATCAAATTTACCTATCATTGACACCAATATCTCAATTATATACTCCATTACTATTTTCATTTAACTCTTATGGCACAGCTCGTCTTTGCACTGGCTTGGGTGTTCCCTAACTGGCTATATACATCTCTAATATTTTGCCCTTCCAAATAATTCGGCAAACACTCCCTTAAACTACGCTAATACCTGCCACAACACTATTGGTTGGCTACTCTTTATCACCTCACCCCCACTACAGAATTCATCAACAACAAATATATGTATGTACCTTTACTTAAACACCTTCTCTACAAATAATCACTAACTACTGTGTCCCTAAATATTTAATAATTCTCTTTGTATTTTCTTAAAAATTCTAATCTTTCTAACTCCATTTTACATTAATTGCATAACTCACCTGCATTTTATCTATACCCAGGCTCTATCCCTGTTTAAACACTTACTGTAATCATTGACAATTCTCTTATAAAATTCCTCTCCTACCTACTTATAACAATACCTCTTTTCAAAATTCAAATATAATTATTTATTTAAACATTCATTATTATTCATTAGTAATTAATTAAAATATTATTATTAAACATGTTATATATATAAAATATATAATAATACACACTGGGGTACCTGTAATACATAATACACATCAAAATACATGGATAAATACAATAAAAATATACACTCCAACTTCATTATTGTGTCATTAATCGAAATCAGTCCATAACAGTCCAATTCAAAACCACTTTGCACATTATTATTTAATGTTCATACACAATTAAAACAGTCTATCCACCATCATTAAACAACAAACGAATCTTAGGTCTATATAAATTCTTATTTAATAAATAGATTTTATTAGATACATTATATTCATATGTTATTGAACGGTTATTAAATAAATATTTCCAGTCACGATCAAGTAGAGTTCCGTTTGTCTTAGTATCATATGTCATTAATCGGTTTATACTATAATTATCTCCATAATATTCCACCACAGGTAAGTACCTAATGTCTTTACTCTCATTTCTTGTTATTTCCAATTTATTGTTATTATCAGGTAAGTATTCATCATTTTCATATACCACATCTAACCCTAACCTTTCTAACAGTTGTCTGTAATTTCTGTTTACTTTAAATACTTCTATTACTCTCTTACTCTCACAATATCTTTCTATACTTTCTCTCTTAATACATTTCTCTCCATAACACCAAAATACACTTTCTCTCTCCAAATATGCAGGGTTCCCTATCATAAAATCGTTGTACCTCTTAGGTACACAAAAACTAAAAGAAACTTTATTTGTAGAACTATCGTCTATCAAATATAAATTAAAGGCATTCTTATCCTTATAACCATAACATGAAGACTTGTCTTCACCCCCTAATACAACATTAAAAGAAAATTCTACCCCCTGCATTCCTTGTACTAAAATACTTTCTCTCAACTTTCTTTCTGACTTCATAAATTCAAATATTTCATTATCATTCATTATAATTTCATTATCATGTTTATCCGTTTCCAACACCACAATCTTACTACCTGTATTATTTGAATTATCTAGAGTACATTCATTTTTGGAATTATCAGTTTTAAATATGTTATCCAGTACAGCATTTTGCTGGGTACTACTATCTAGTACTTTCTGACTTTCTAATTTACTTTCTACCACATGTAACTTATCTAATTTTGTAATCAGCTGGTCACATTTCTTAATAAGTTTATTGTGACTCACTTTTATTTCATTTTTCATTTCATTGAATTTAATATCAGAATCAATTTTCTGTTCGTCTAGATTTTATCAAAACTGTCAAATTTATTTAATAAAAGTTGCATCATTGCATTAGTTTCATCTGACTTACTGTCTAAATTAGTTGAAATGGATGTGTCAGTTTGCGTTATTTCGGCAGACACAGGCGTATTTGCCCCGTCAGTCTGACTAATGGGATTTATTTGCATATCCATTTCACCAGTTAAAGTTATGTCAGTGGTACTGGTTTTTATGTCACTATCGTCACTTGTACTCATTTTGGCAATTGTGTAATGCACGCATGCATACAATTGTCTAACCTAATTGTGGGGTTATGTTTACTAGTTATAAAATTTTGTCTGTTACCTCAAGCAATTTTTTTTTTCCGTGTTCTTTCTAGGCGTATCCCATGTAATAATATATATACATAATATTACATAGGGTCCCTGTTCTTACGGGCGACATCTGTATACCTACGTTATTTTTGAATTTATAAATACGATATATCTCACAAATGTGGTTATGTATACAAAAACTAGGACGCCATCTTTTACTACCTAAGTCATGGGCCAGAATTTCGTTACGCGAAGTCAGTCGGGAATAGAAATTGCTTGAAATAAAAACAGCTGTTCTGATTTTTACCAATGAAATACCCTTTTTATTATTTATACGTTTTACATACTTGTTTTCAACCCTATCTTTAACCCTTCCAAAATAAATACATAGTGTAATAATACCTTCGGTAAATATCATAAGTATATGACAAAATTATTTAAATGTGTTGCAACTTCTATAAGTACAATATGTATATGACAAAATTACATCTATATATATATATATTTTTATAGGTGTTGCTCAACCCAGCACTTAGAATAATTACGCACGCACACAACCACGCACCCTTTCATTCTCATGGTACAAACATTTATAACTTTTCTAACTTTTGGAGCTCCTTTTATTAGATTGAAATTTTAAATTATTTTTTAACCAAAAAATGATATTGGGAAATTATGAAATCAGGAATTAAGGAAAGATCTCACCCATTTCGTGTTGGCTTCCTCTGTTTATACGAACTTCGCGCACCGCGAGTTCGGCGATTTTTCCCGGTCACATCTTGGAGTTGGCGCACTGGATTTAATATATTTATATTGTAGATATTATACTGTTTATTAACCACCTGCAGTGGTCTAAAAAGTTAAAATTCACTCGTAAGTGAATGTGCAACCGGCCGGTGCTGATCAGTTGTTGCAACAGAATGACGGCAATTCCTGGTTGAAATCTGCGGAAGTGGGGTGTATTGACGTCACATTTTCTTTGTCTAAGTTGTTGACATCGCCGTTTTGTTGTTGTCAACACATTCTCCGCCTCTGACGTAACGAAGGCTTGGCTCTGCTTATCGCAATAACTGCACACTGTTTTTGTGATGTGACACCGTTTTTTGTCATGAATTAGTTCAAATCCTGGCAAATACTGTAATATAGTCCACTCACTGTAAATTCTATATCGGGTGTTTGAGGTCGGGTTGGGTATGTCAAAAAATAGGAAAATACAATATCTATGATCTCGTTACCATATTTTAGGTAATTATAAAATGTACCATGATTGTACCATCACATCAGATACAACTTGATATGAGAATATGAAATAATTAATTTCTTATCACAAACATGGTCGAACATTAATATTGAAAACATCTGATTAATTCGCTAATTGTATATCAGAAAATTCATTTCATAAATTGGTTTTTTCTTTTATTAACATAACAAGTATGGTTCATCACTATCAAGAATCACCGTATCTTACACACTCATTTATGGCTTAAAATAACATTAATCAAACCAACTGGTTTTACATAAAAAATAATAAGTATAAAATAACAATTGTGCCTAGTTTCATGGCTAAAAACTCAAAAACATGTCTAAACATTCTCTTTCTTTCGGACCTCACCTTCCCAATCCAGGGCATACATTTCATTTGTTCTTTGTTTCAGAATTATTTTTCTTTTAATTATATTTTTGTTGTTTTTTTTATTATTTTTATTATAATATGGGTATCAGCTTTAGTAATGTGATATGCTTTGTAAACCTAATAGCTGTCCATGATAATCAGTATATATTTCCTACATCTCCTATCACTAGTTGATAATGGTCCACAAATGTCAATAAAACTTGCTCTAACGCTCTCAATGCTTGATGATTTATCCACCTTCCCTCATATCTGACATTGGCTACCTTGACTTTTTTTTCAAATATCATATATTAACTTAGCACCTAAAACTTAATGTCGATTCTTCATATACTTTGGGTTATTCTATCATTTATTTGGTTACTTTTAATTATATTCCTGTTTTCATGTTGGAACACTTAATTTCTTCTTACTTTTCACACCTCGAGTCATGTTGTCATATTTATTTTTTATTTCTTTACCTCGTTGTTTGTATCATTCCTAAAATACCATAATTCCCTAAATTAAATACTATACATGGGTTCGGATTCGGAGGGGCACTATTGGCTTCCATTACTCCGCCGTTTTCCCTAAATATATCATCTGAAATCAGAGGAACTTCATCTCTGTCCAGGAAAAAATAAAAGTTGCACTATCACAACACAATACATATAATTATTACCTATAAGGTGGCTCCTTTGCTACAAAATTATATTCAAGGGATTGTTACATGATTTCTTTGAGGTCTCTTCACATTTTATTCAATTACTGTTTCACTTCTGGTGTTTTATCACTTCAATTAATATTCTATCATTCACAGGTAACTGGTTAACATATTCGACATACATGTTGGATTATTTACATCTTGGTGCTGTCAATCAATGATATTTTAGATTTTATCTTAATCTTCATTTTTATTTATTTATTCACCTTTAATTAGGCAGTTAAGTACTGAATTTCATCATTATCGTAAGTTGTATTTGTCTATTCTTTCTTCATCTAACTCATTTCTACCCTTCTTAAACAGTAACTAGTCTTAATTGTTCTTATCATTGTTATTATACTGATTAAAATGGTTATTCAAATAATTATTATGGTTATTAACTGTCTTTCTCTTCTTAATTGATTCAAAATAATTTCTCTTAACTATCCGGTAAGATGTTCTTACGTTTTTTGAATTTGGTGGGTTCATTTCATCTTAATTCATAAAATAAAAATTTTTTATTTGTAATAACCTTCATATATGTCGTTTGTATTAATAATCAATCTAATCTTTGTTCCATTGGTTTGCTTTGGTCCATACCCAGAAAATCAGTCCCTTCTTTCCATATTTTTCATATTTAGTTCACCCGTTGTCAAATACTTCATTTACCCTTGTTGTTCGGATTACTACAGTGTCCATAATGATCTCTGTTTTTATTAAATATCTCCCTGTCACCCTGTACTCCCATTCCTTTAACACTACATGTTCATCTGAACCTATACCTACATCAATCACTTTCCCATTTATTTTATTGAACAGGTATTTTAATGGTATTTGAATTATTGATGACAGTATTGACAGTTTGCTACACACTTCTATTTCTGTGATATTTAATTTACCTATAGACTATCGGACATTTTTTCTCACTATTTTATTGTAATTCCCTTTGAAAGTTTCTATTGAGTTCCTTTTATTATCTTTAAAATTACTTATTCTTCTGTAGTTAGTACTTAGGATGTTCAGTACATTAATCAGTCCATTATTCATCATATCCAATTCTTCTCGTATATTTTTAATTTTCTTAGGATGTGTTATTCTTCTTTCTTCTCTTTTCTTAATTATTTTCTTCTTTATTCCATTATCTTCTATTTTCTGACTTACTTGCTCCCTGTTTTGATCGTTTGGTATTATTTCTATCTCCGTTTTGTTATCATTTATTACTTCTTCCGTTATCTTATTCAATGTTTCCACACTTTGCTTGTCATCTTCTATCGTTGTTTCTATTGACTGATTTTCATCACTCATTATTTCTTTCATTGTTTCTATATTCAATTTCACTTTTGCGGATTGCCTAACGTTCCTTTCCTCACAATTTTGTAATATTAACTTGATTTCAGCCTTTTGCTGGTCTAATTTATTATTCACCCCATTTATTTGTTGTTGAAGGGTCTCCTTTAATTCCTCATTATTTTGTTTTAATAAGGTTTCATTATCTAATTTCATTTGTTTCTTTAATGTTTCACTGTTACTATCCATTTTCTTGTACACTTTTTCAATATCCTCCTTCATTTGTTTCTTTAATTCCTTTTTATCTTCCCTCATTTGTTTCAATAATGTTTTGCTGGTTTGGTTATTCTTTTCGTCTGTTTGTTTATTATTTTCTTCTATTCTTCCGAATTGCTCCATCATAATCCTCATCATTTCCTGTAAATTTACATCCATTGGTTGGGTTGGTTTCTTTGATTGGTCCCCTTGGGCATCCTCTACTACTATTTCCATTTCAGTTTCTTCCTCTTCAACACTATTACTCCTTAATTCATATCGTTGCTCTGGTTTGTTAGCCATTTTACAATCTTTAACTTAATTTTAATTACAAGGAAAAAATTTGTATGCTAATTAAATTTAACAAAATTGTGTTATTTGGTGCTGGTTTAAAGAAAATCTTTGCTTTCACGTATGGGCGCCATTTATTGTACTGTTGTTAATTACAGGTATAATATTCAAGATATGTTCCACATTGGGACTGCCATTTAATGTACTGTAATTTTTTAATTACCGGTATATAATATAATATTTGCACCATGTTGGATGCGTCCTTTAGGTGTTGTAATTATTTATACGTATGGTAATGTTTTAACAGTACAAGTAAAGAAACTCTTTCTCTCAGGGTTAATGATTATTAAGTTATTTTATCGTATTTACGATTGTATCTATTATTTTCTTTTCTTTAAACCAACCCAGATTCAGTTAATAGGTAGTACTTTGGTAATTAACCATGTAAAAAATAACTAACGTATTAATGTAACTTAACCGTCTCTGAATTCTTCTAGCTGCCACGGGTTCACTTCTGGTTGTTGTTTACCTTTCTTCAACAGCAATATTAAGCTTGGTAATCTGTTTCTTCACACTAATCTCTTATTGCTCTCACCGCTGAATGCCGCTCTCCAAGACTACTGCAACACCGATGTCTCCTTTGAACACTTAATTATTCGTTAGGGCCACTTAAACTCTTCTCCAGTCCAAGATTTTCCTCTTCTGTCGTCGTTCTATCAAGGATATTGTTATATTTTTTTTGTATTATTATTTATTTATTCGATATTATAATCAAACTCTGGTATCACTATTGAAAACCCTTTACTTTATTTTCTTTTCCACGTTACATTAATTTTGTGATGGACAACTGTTATTTAATATCATTTAAGATTCTTCATTTAGTTACTACTAGATTTTTAATTTTGGACTAATAATGTTTCTTGTATTAAATATAATTGAAGATTCATAATGTGACTCTGATTGAATTAAAAATTAGACTAATACATTTTCCTTCTCTTTCATCTTTATAGTATTGAATATAAAATTAGACTCCTACATTTTCCTTCATCACTATCCAAAACAATCTCTTAACAATTTAACAATTTGCCATAATTCCCTAATTTATTTACATCTGTTTATCATATAACTATTAAAACATATATCATTTTTCTATTTCTTATTAACATCTTAATTTTAACTCTAATATTTGTAATTCTATTGGTTATTTATTAAATTATAATTTTATTACTCTTTACTCTTCTTATAACATTCATTTCAATTTCATATATAATTTTCTGAACATATAACTAAATATGGTTTTACATCATATAGGAATCGACCTCTATGTTGATTGAGTAAGTCGATATTACCAATGTTTTCTGTTTACATTCTAAAACATGTGTTCCCTTAATATTAATTTTGTATCTTTTTTCTTTTAAAATTGATTATTTACCTCTTATGTACTGTGTGCATTTTAACAGCAGTACATAATACCTTCCCTTATTTCATAATCTCAGATACAACTTGATATGAGAATATGAAATAATTAATTTCTTATCACAAACATGGTCGAACATTAATATTGAAAACATCTGATTAATTCGCTAATTGTATATCAGAAAATTCATTTCATAAATTGGTTTTTTCTTTTATTAACATAACAAGTATGGTTCATCACTATCAAGAATCACCGTATCTTACACACTCATTTATGGCTTAAAATAACATTAATCAAACCAACTGGTTTTACATAAAAAATAATAAGTATAAAATAACAATTGTGCCTAGTTTCATGGCTAAAAACTCAAAAACATGTCTAAACATTCTCTTTCTTTCGGACCTCACCTTCCCAATCCAGGGCATACATTTCATTTGTTCTTTGTTTCAGAATTATTTTTCTTTTAATTATATTTTTGTTGTTTTTTTTATTATTTTTATTATAATATGGGTATCAGCTTTAGTAATGTGATATGCTTTGTAAACCTAATAGCTGTCCATGATAATCAGTATATATTTCCTACATCTCCTATCACTAGTTGATAATGGTCCACAAATGTCAATAAAACTTGCTCTAACGCTCTCAATGCTTGATGATTTATCCACCTTCCCTCATATCTGACATTGGCTACCTTGACTTTTTTTTCAAATATCATATATTAACTTAGCTCCTAAAACTTAATGTCGATTCTTCATATACTTTGGGTTATTCTATCATTTATTTGGTTACTTTTAATTATATTCCTGTTTTCATGTTGGAACACTTAATTTCTTCTTACTTTTCACACCTCGAGTCATGTTGTCATATTTATTTTTTATTTCTTTACCTCGTTGTTTGTATCATTCCTAAAATACCATAATTCCCTAACATTAAATACTATACATGGGTTCGGATTCGGAGGGGCACTATTGGCTTCCATTACTCCGCCGTTTTCCCTAAATATATCATCTGAAATCAGAGGAACTTCATCTCTGTCCAGGAAAAAATAAAAGTTGCACTATCACAACACAATACATATAATTATTACCTATAAGGTGGCTCCTTTGCTACAAAATTATATTCAAGGGATTGTTACATGATTTCTTTGAGGTCTCTTCACATTTTATTCCATTACTGTTTCACTTCTGGTGTTTTATCACTTCAATTAATATTCTATCATTCACAGGTAACTGGTTAACATATTCGACATACATGTTGGATTATTCCCATCTTGGTGCTGTCAATCAATGATATTTTAGATTTTATCTTCATCTTCATTTTTATTTATTTATTCACCTTTAATTAGGCAGTTAAGTACTGAATTTCATCATTAACGTAAGTTGTATTTGTCTATTCTTTCTTCATCTAACTCATTTCTACCCTTCTTAAATAGTAACTAGTCTTAATTGTTCTTATCATTGTTATTATACTGATTAAAATGGTTATTCAAATAATTATTATGGTTATTAACTGTCTTTCTCTTCTTAATTGATTCAAAATAATTGCTCTTAACTATCCGGTAAGATGTTCTTACGTTTTTTGAATTTGGTGGGTTCATTTCATCTTAATTCATAAAATAAAAATTTTTTATTTGTAATAACCTTCATATATGTCGTTTGTATTAATAATCAATCTAATCTTTGTTCCATTGGTTTGCTTTGGTCCATACCCAGAAAATCAGTCCCTTCTTTCCATATTTTTCATATTTAGTTCATCCGTTGTCAAATACTTCATTTACCCTTGTTGTTCGGATTACTACAGTGTCCATAATGATCTCTGTTTTTATTAAATATCTCCCTGTCACCCTGTACTCCCATTCCTTTAACACTACATGTTCATCTGAACCTATACCTACATCAATCACTTTCCCATTTATTTTATTGAACAGGTATTTTAATGGTATTTGAATTATTGATGACAGTATTGACAGTTTGCTACACACTTCTATTTCTGTGATATTTAATTTACCTATAGACTATCGGACATTTTTTCTCACTATTTTATTGTAATTCCCTTTGAAAGTTTCTATTGAGTTCCTTTTATTATCTTTAAAATTACTTATTCTTCTGTAGTTAGTACTTAGGATGTTCAGTACATTAATCAGTCCATTATTCATCATCTCCAATTCTTCTCGTATATTTTTAATTTTCTTAGGATGTGTTATTCTTCTTTCTTCTCTTTTCTTAATTATTTTCTTCTTTATTCCATTATCTTCTATTTTCTGACTTACTTGCTCCCTGTTTTGATCGTTTGGTATTATTTCTATCTCCGTTTTGTTATCATTTATTACTTCTTCCGTTATCTTATTCAATGTTTCCACACTTTGCTTGTCATCTTCTATCGTTGTTTCTATTGACTGATTTTCATCACTCATTATTTCTTTCATTGTTTCTATATTCAATTTCACTTTTGCGGATTGCCTAACGTTCCTTTCCTCACAATTTTGTAATATTAACTTGATTTCAGCCTTTTGCTGGTCTAATTTATTATTCACCCCATTTATTTGTTGTTGAAGGGTCTCCTTTAATTCCTCATTATTTTGTTTTAATAAGGTTTCATTATCTAATTTCATTTGTTTCTTTAATGTTTCACTGTTACTATCCATTTTCTTGTACACTTTTTCAATATCCTCCTTCATTTGTTTCTTTAATTCCTTTTTATCTTCCCTCATTTGTTTCAATAATGTTTCGCTGGTTTGGTTATTCTTTTCGTCTGTTTGTTTATTATTTTCTTCTATTCTTCCGAATTGCTCCATCATAATCCTCATCATTTCCTGTAAATTTACATCCATTGGTTGGGTTGGTTTCTTTGATTGGTCCCCTTGGGCATCCTCTACTACTATTTCCATTTCAGTTTCTTCCTCTTCAACACTATTACTCCTTAATTCATATCGTTGCTCTGGTTTGTTAGCCATTTTACAATCTTTAACTTAATTTTAATTACAAGGAAAAAATTTGTATGCTAATTAAATTTAACAAAATTGTGTTATTTGGTGCTGGTTTAAAGAAAATCTTTGCTTTCACATATGGGCGCCATTTATTGTACTGTTGTTTGTTATTACAGGTATAATATTCAAGATATGTTCCACGTTGGGACTGCCATTTAATGTACTGTAATTTTTTAATTACCGGTATATAATATAATATTTGCACCATGTTGGATGCGTCCTTTAGGTGTTGTAATTATTTATACGTATGGTAATGATTTAACAGTACAAGTAAAGAAACTCTTTCTCTCAGGGTTAATGATTATTAAGTTATTTTATCGTATTTACGATTGTATCTATTATTTTCTTTTCTTTAAACCAACCCAGATTCAGTTAATAGGTAGTACTTTGGTAATTAACCATGTAAAAAATAACTAACGTATTAATGTAACTTAACCGTCTCTGAATTCTTCTAGCTGCCACGGGTTCACTTCTGGTTGTTGTTTACCTTTCTTCAACAGCAATATTAAGCTTGGTAATCTGTTTCTTCACACTAATCTCTTATTGCTCTCACCGCTGAATGCCGCTCTCCAAGACTACTGCAACACCGATGTCTCCTTTGAACACTTAATTATTCGTTAGGGCCACTTAAACTCTTCTCCAGTCCAAGATTTTCCTCTTCTGTCGTCGTTCTATCAAGGATATTGTTATATTTTTTTTGTATTATTATTTATTTATTCGATATTATAATCAAACTCTGGTATCACTATTGAAAATCCTTTACTTTATTTTCTTTTCCACGTTACATTAATTTTGTGATGGACAACTGTTATTTAATATCATTTAAGATTCTTCATTTAGTTACTACTAGATATTTAATTTTGGACTAATAATGTTTCTTGTATTAAATATAATTGAAGATTCATAATGTGACTCTGATTGAATTAAAAATTAGACTAATACATTTTCCTTCTCTTTCATCTTTATAGTATTGAATATAAAATTAGACTCCTACATTTTCCTTCATCACTATCCAAAACAATCTCTTAACAATTTAACAATTTGCCATAATTCCCTAATTTATTTACATCTGTTTATCATATAACTATTAAAACATATATCATTTTTCTATTTCTTATTAACATCTTTATTTTAACTCTAATATTTGTAATTCTATTGGTTATTTATTAAATTATAATTTTATTACTCTTTACTCTTCTTATAACATTCATTTCAATTTCATATATAATTTTCTGAACATATAACTAAATATGGTTTTACATCATATAGGAATCGACCTCTATGTTGATTGAGTAAGTCGATATTACCAATGTTTTCTGTTTACATTCTAAAACATGTGTTCCCTTAATATTAATTTTGTATCTTTTTTCTTTTAAAATTGATTATTTACCTCTTATGTACTGTGTGCATTTTAACAGCAGTACATAATACCTTCCCTTATTTCATAATCTCAGATACAACTTGATATGAGAATATGAAATAATTAATTTCTTATCACAAACATGGTCGAACATTAATATTGAAAACATCTGATTAATTCGCTAATTGTATATCAGAAAATTCATTTCATAAATTGGTTTTTTCTTTTATTAACATAACAAGTATGGTTCATCACTATCAAGAATCACCGTATCTTACACACTCATTTATGGCTTAAAATAACATTAATCAAACCAACTGGTTTTACATAAAAAATAATAAGTATAAAATAACAATTGTGCCTAGTTTCATGGCTAAAAACTCAAAAACATGTCTAAACATTCTCTTTCTTTCGGACCTCACCTTCCCAATCCAGGGCATACATTTCATTTGTTCTTTGTTTCAGAATTATTTTTCTTTTAATTATATTTTTGTTGTTTTTTTTATTATTTTAATTATAATATGGGTATCAGCTTTAGTAATGTGATATGCTTTGTAAACCTAATAGCTGTCCATGATAATCGGTATATATTTCCTACATCTCCTATCACTAGTTGATAATGGTCCACAAATGTCAATAAAACTTGCTCTAACGCTCTCAATGCTTGATGATTTATCCACCTTCCCTCATATCTGACATTGGCTACCTTGACTTTTTTTTCAAATATCATATATTAACTTAGCACCTAAAACTTAATGTCGATTCTTCATATACTTTGGGTTATTCTATCATTTATTTGGTTACTTTTAATTATATTCCTGTTTTCATGTTGGAACACTTAATTTCTTCTTACTTTTCACACCTCGAGTCATGTTGTCATATTTATTTTTTATTTTTTTTACCTCGTTGTTTGTATCATTCCTAAAATACCAAAATTCCCTAACATTAAATACTATACATGGGTTCGGATTCGGAGGGGCACTATTGGCTTCCATTACTCCGCCGTTTTCCCTAAATATATCATCTGAAATCAGAGGAACTTCATCTCTGTCCAGGAAAAAATAAAAGTTGCACTATCACAACACAATACATATAATTATTACCTATAAGGTGGCTCCTTTGCTACAAAATTATATTCAAGGGATTGTTACATGATTTCTTTGAGGTCTCTTCACATTTTATTCCATTACTGTTTCACTTCTGGTGTTTTATCACTTCAATTAATATTCTATCATTCACAGGTAACTGGTTAACATATTCGACATACATGTTGGATTATTCCCATCTTGGTGCTGTCAGTCAATGATATTTTAGATTTTATCTTCATCTTCATTTTTATTTATTTATTCACCTTTAATTAGGCAGTTAAGTACTGAATTTCATCATTATCGTAAGTTGTATTTGTCTATTCTTTCTTCATCTAACTCATTTCTACCCTTCTTAAATAGTAACTAGTCTTAATTGTTCTTATCATTGTTATTATACTGATTAAAATGGTTATTCAAATAATTATTATGGTTATTAACTGTCTTTCTCTTCTTAATTGATTCAAAATAATTTCTCTTAACTATCCGGTAAGATGTTCTTACGTTTTTTGAATTTGGTGGGTTCATTTCATCTTAATTCATAAAATAAAAATTTTTTATTTGTAATAACCTTCATATATGTCGTTTGTATTAATAATCAATCTAATCTTTGTTCCATTGGTTTGCTTTGGTCCATACCCAGAAAATCAGTCCCTTCTTTCCATATTTTTCATATTTAGTTCTTCCGTTGTCAAATACTTCATTTACCCTTGTTGTTCGGATTACTACAGTGTCCATAATGATCTCTGTTTTTATTAAATATCTCCCTGTCACCCTGTACTCCCATTCCTTTAACACTACATGTTCATCTGAACCTATACCTACATCAATCACTTTCCCATTTATTTTATTGAACAGGTATTTTAATGGTATTTGAATTATTGATGACAGTATTGACAGTTTGCTACACACTTCTATTTCTGTGATATTTAATTTACCTATAGACTATCGGACATTTTTTCTCACTATTTTATTGTAATTCCCTTTGAAAGTTTCTATTGAGTTCCTTTTATTATCTTTAAAATTACTTATTCTTCTGTAGTTAGTACTTAGGATGTTCAGTACATTAATCAGTCCATTATTCATCATCTCCAATTCTTCTCGTATATTTTTAATTTTCTTAGGATGTGTTATTCTTCTTTCTTCTGTTTTCTTAATTATTTTCTTCTTTATTCCATTATCTTCTATTTTCTGACTTACTTGCTCCCTGTTTTGATCGTTTGGTATTATTTCTATCTCCGTTTTGTTATCATTTATTACTTCTTCCGTTATCTTATTCAATGTTTCCACACTTTGCTTGTCATCTTCTATCGTTGTTTCTATTGACTGATTTTCATCACTCATTATTTCTTTCATTGTTTCTATATTCAATTTCACTTTTGCGGATTGCCTAACGTTCCTTTCCTCACAATTTTGTAATATTAACTTGATTTCAGCCTTTTGCTGGTCTAATTTATTATTCACCCCATTTATTTGTTGTTGAAGGGTCTCCTTTAATTCCTCATTATTTTGTTTTAATAAGGTTTCATTATCTAATTTCATTTGTTTCTTTAATGTTTCACTGTTACTATCCATTTTCTTGTACACTTTTTCAATATCCTCCTTCATTTGTTTCTTTAATTCCTTTTTATCTTCCCTCATTTGTTTCAATAATGTTTCGCTGGTTTGGTTATTCTTTTCGTCTGTTTGTTTATTATTTTCTTCTATTCTTCCGAATTGCTCCATCATAATCCTCATCATTTCCTGTAAATTTACATCCATTGGTTGGGTTGGTTTCTTTGATTGGTCCCCTTGGGCATCCTCTACTACTATTTCCATTTCAGTTTCTTCCTCTTCAACACTATTACTCCTTAATTCATATCGTTGCTCTGGTTTGTTAGCCATTTTACAATCTTTAACTTAATTTTAATTACAAGGAAAAAATTTGTATGCTAATTAAATTTAACAAAATTGTGTTATTTGGTGCTGGTTTAAAGAAAATCTTTGCTTTCATGTATGGGCGCCATTTATTGTACTGTTGTTTGTTATTACAGGTATAATATTCAAGATATGTTCCACGTTGGGACTGCCATTTAATGTACTGTAATTTTTTAATTACCGGTATATAATATAATATTTGCACCATGTTGGATGCGTCCTTTAGGTGTTGTAATTATTTATACGTATGGTAATGATTTAACAGTACAAGTAAAGAAACTCTTTCTCTCAGGGTTAATGATTATTAAGTTATTTTATCGTATTTACGATTGTATCTATTATTTTCTTTTCTTTAAACCAACCCAGATTCAGTTAATAGGTAGTACTTTGGTAATTAACCATGTAAAAAATAACTAACGTATTAATGTAACTTAACCATCTCTGAATTCTTCTAGCTGCCACGGGTTCACTTCTGGTTGTTGTTTACCTTTCTTCAACAGCAATATTAAGCTTGGTAATCTGTTTCTTCACACTAATCTCTTATTGCTCTCACCGCTGAATGCCGCTCTCCAAGACTACTGCAACACCGATGTCTCCTTTGAACACTTAATTATTCGTTAGGGCCACTTAAACTCTTCTCCAGTCCAAGATTTTCCTCTTCTGTCGTCGTTCTATCAAGGATATTGTTATATTTTTTTTGTATTATTATTTATTTATTCGATATTATAATCAAACTCTGGTATCACTATTCAAAATCCTTTACTTTATTTTCTTTTCCACGTTACATTAATTTTGTGATGGACAACTGTTATTTAATATCATTTAAGATTCTTCATTTAGTTACTACTAGATATTTAATTTTGGACTAATAATGTTTCTTGTATTAAATATAATTGAAGATTCATAATGTGACTCTGATTGAATTAAAAATTAGACTAATACATTTTCCTTCTCTTTCATCTTTATAGTATTGAATATAAAATTAGACTCCTACATTTTCCTTCATCACTATCCAAAACAATCTCTTAACAATTTAACAATTTGCCAAAATTCCCTAATTTATTTACATCTGTTTATCATATAACTATTAAAACATATATCATTTTTCTATTTCTTATTAACATCTTTATTTTAACTCTAATATTTGTAATTCTATTGGTTATTTATTAAATTATAATTTTATTACTCTTTACTCTTCTTATAACATTCATTTCAATTTCATATATAATTTTCTGAACATATAACTAAATATGGTTTTACATCATATAGGAATCGACCTCTATGTTGATTGAGTAAGTCGATATTACCAATGTTTTCTGTTTACATTCTAAAACATGTGTTCCCTTAATATTAATTTTGTATCTTTTTTCTTTTAAAATTGATTATTTACCTCTTATGTACTGTGTGCATTTTAACAGCAGTACATAATACCTTCCCTTATTTCATAATCTCAGATACAATTTGATATGAGAATATGAAATAATTAATTTCTTATCACAAACATGGTCGAACATTAATATTGAAAACATCTGATTAATTCGCTAATTGTATATCAGAAAATTCATTTCATAAATTGGTTTTTTCTTTTATTAACATAACAAGTATGGTTCATCACTATCAAGAATCACCGTATCTTACACACTCATTTATGGCTTAAAATAACATTAATCAAACCAACTGGTTTTACATAAAAAATAATAAGTATAAAATAACAATTGTGCCTAGTTTCATGGCTAAAAACTCAAAAACATGTCTAAACATTCTCTTTCTTTCGGACCTCACCTTCCCAATCCAGGGCATACATTTCATTTGTTCTTTGTTTCAGAATTATTTTTCTTTTAATTATATTTTTGTTGTTTTTTTTATTATTTTAATTATAATATGGGTATCAGCTTTAGTAATGTGATATGCTTTGTAAACCTAATAGCTGTCCATGATAATCGGTATATATTTCCTACATCTCCTATCACTAGTTGATAATGGTCCACAAATGTCAATAAAACTTGCTCTAACGCTCTCAATGCTTGATGATTTATCCACCTTCCCTCATATCTGACATTGGCTACCTTGACTTTTTTTTCAAATATCATATATTAACTTAGCACCTAAAACTTAATGTCGATTCTTCATATACTTTGGGTTATTCTATCATTTATTTGGTTACTTTTAATTATATTCCTGTTTTCATGTTGGAACACTTAATTTCTTCTTACTTTTCACACCTCGAGTCATGTTGTCATATTTATTTTTTATTTTTTTTACCTCGTTGTTTGTATCATTCCTAAAATACCAAAATTCCCTAACATTAAATACTATACATGGGTTCGGATTCGGAGGGGCACTATTGGCTTCCATTACTCCGCCGTTTTCCCTAAATATATCATCTGAAATCAGAGGAACTTCATCTCTGTCCAGGAAAAAATAAAAGTTGCACTATCACAACACAATACATATAATTATTACCTATAAGGTGGCTCCTTTGCTACAAAATTATATTCAAGGGATTGTTACATGATTTCTTTGAGGTCTCTTCACATTTTATTCCATTACTGTTTCACTTCTGGTGTTTTATCACTTCAATTAATATTCTATCATTCACAGGTAACTGGTTAACATATTCGACATACATGTTGGATTATTCCCATCTTGGTGCTGTCAGTCAATGATATTTTAGATTTTATCTTCATCTTCATTTTTATTTATTTATTCACCTTTAATTAGGCAGTTAAGTACTGAATTTCATCATTATCGTAAGTTGTATTTGTCTATTCTTTCTTCATCTAACTCATTTCTACCCTTCTTAAATAGTAACTAGTCTTAATTGTTCTTATCATTGTTATTATACTGATTAAAATGGTTATTCAAATAATTATTATGGTTATTAACTGTCTTTCTCTTCTTAATTGATTCAAAATAATTTCTCTTAACTATCCGGTAAGATGTTCTTACGTTTTTTGAATTTGGTGGGTTCATTTCATCTTAATTCATAAAATAAAAATTTTTTATTTGTAATAACCTTCATATATGTCGTTTGTATTAATAATCAATCTAATCTTTGTTCCATTGGTTTGCTTTGGTCCATACCCAGAAAATCAGTCCCTTCTTTCCATATTTTTCATATTTAGTTCTTCCGTTGTCAAATACTTCATTTACCCTTGTTGTTCGGATTACTACAGTCTCCATAATGATCTCTGTTTTTATTAAATATCTCCCTGTCACCCTGTACTCCCATTCCTTTAACACTACATGTTCATCTGAACCTATACCTACATCAATCACTTTCCCATTTATTTTATTGAACAGGTATTTTAATGGTATTTGAATTATTGATGACAGTATTGACAGTTTGCTACACACTTCTATTTCTGTGATATTTAATTTACCTATAGACTATCGGACATTTTTTCTCACTATTTTATTGTAATTCCCTTTGAAAGTTTCTATTGAGTTCCTTTTATTATCTTTAAAATTACTTATTCTTCTGTAGTTAGTACTTAGGATGTTCAGTACATTAATCAGTCCATTATTCATCATCTCCAATTCTTCTCGTATATTTTTAATTTTCTTAGGATGTGTTATTCTTCTTTCTTCTCTTTTCTTAATTATTTTCTTCTTTATTCCATTATCTTCTATTTTCTGACTTACTTGCTCTCTGTTTTGATCATTTGGTATTATTTCTATCTCCGTTTTGTTATCATTTATTACTTCTTCCGTTATCTTATTCAATGTTTCCACACTTTGCTTGTCATCTTCTATCGTTGTTTCTATTGACTGATTTTCATCACTCATTATTTCTTTCATTGTTTCTATATTCAATTTCACTTTTGCGGATTGCCTAACGTTCCTTTCCTCACAATTTTGTAATATTAACTTGATTTCAGCCTTTTGCTGGTCTAATTTATTATTCACCCCATTTATTTGTTGTTGAAGGGTCTCCTTTAATTCCTCATTATTTTGTTTTAATAAGGTTTCATTTATCTAATTTCATTTGTTTCTTTAATGTTTCACTGTTACTATCCATTTTCTTGTACACTTTTTCAATATCCTCCTTCATTTGTTTCTTTAATTCCTTTTTATCTTCCCTCATTTGTTTCAATAATGTTTCGCTGGTTTGGTTATTCTTTTCGTCTGTTTGTTTATTATTTTCTTCTATTCTTCCGAATTGCTCCATCATAATCCTCATCATTTCCTGTAAATTTACATCCATTGGTTGGGTTGGTTTCTTTGATTGGTCCCCTTGGGCATCCTCTACTACTATTTCCATTTCAGTTTCTTCCTCTTCAACACTATTACTCCTTAATTCATATCGTTGCTCTGGTTTGTTAGCCATTTTACAATCTTTAACTTAATTTTAATTACAAGGAAAAAATTTGTATGCTAATTAAATTTAACAAAATTGTGTTATTTGGTGCTGGTTTAAAGAAAATCTTTGCTTTCACATATGGGCGCCATTTATTGTACTGTTGTTTGTTATTACAGGTATAATATTCAAGATATGTTCCACGTTGGGACTGCCATTTAATGTACTGTAATTTTTTAATTACCGGTATATAATATAATATTTGCACCATGTTGGATGCGTCCTTTAGGTGTTGTAATTATTTATACGTATGGTAATGATTTAACAGTACAAGTAAAGAAACTCTTTCTCTCAGGGTTAATGATTATTAAGTTATTTTATCGTATTTACGATTGTATCTATTATTTTCTTTTCTTTAAACCAACCCAGATTCAGTTAATAGGTAGTACTTTGGTAATTAACCATGTAAAAAATAACTAACGTATTAATGTAACTTAACCGTCTCTGAATTCTTCTAGCTGCCACGGGTTCACTTCTGGTTGTTGTTTACCTTTCTTCAACAGCAATATTAAGCTTGGTAATCTGTTTCTTCACACTAATCTCTTATTGCTCTCACCGCTGAATGCCGCTCTCCAAGACTACTGCAACACCGATGTCTCCTTTGAACACTTAATTATTCGTTAGGGCCACTTAAACTCTTCTCCAGTCCAAGATTTTCCTCTTCTGTCGTCGTTCTATCAAGGATATTGTTATATTTTTTTTGTATTATTATTTATTTATTCGATATTATAATCAAACTCTGGTATCACTATTCAAAATCCTTTACTTTATTTTCTTTTCCACGTTACATTAATTTTGTGATGGACAACTGTTATTTAATATCATTTAAGATTCTTCATTTAGTTACTACTAGATATTTAATTTTGGACTAATAATGTTTCTTGTATTAAATATAAATGAAGATTCATAATGTGACTCTGATTGAATTAAAAATTAGACTAATACATTTTCCTTCTCTTTCATCTTTATAGTATTGAATATAAAATTAGACTCCTAGATTTTCCTTCATCACTATCCAAAACAATCTCTTAACAATTTAACAATTTGCCATAATTCCCTAATTTATTTACATCTGTTTATCATATAACTATTAAAACATATATCATTTTTCTATTTCTTATTAACATCTTTATTTTAACTCTAATATTTGTAATTCTATTGGTTATTTATTAAATTATAATTTTATTACTCTTTACTCTTCTTATAACATTCATTTCAATTTCATATATAATTTTCTGAACATATAACTAAATATGGTTTTACATCATATAGGAATCGACCTCTATGTTGATTGAGTAAGTCGATATTACCAATGTTTTCTGTTTACATTCTAAAACATGTGTTCCCTTAATATTAATTTTGTATCTTTTTTCTTTTAAAATTGATTATTTACCTCTTATGTACTGTGTGCATTTTAACAGCAGTACATAATACCTTCCCTTATTTCATAATCTCAGATACAACTTGATATGAGAATATGAAATAATTAATTTCTTATCACAAACATGGTCGAACATTAATATTGAAAACATCTGATTAATTCGCTAATTGTATATCAGAAAATCCATTTCATAAATTGGTTTTTTCTTTTATTAACATAACAAGTATGGTTCATCACTATCAAGAATCACCGTATCTTACACACTCATTTATGGCTTAAAATAACATTAATCAAACCAACTGGTTTTACATAAAAAATAATAAGTATAAAATAACAATTGTGCCTAGTTTCATGGCTAAAAACTCATAAACATGTCTAAACATTCTCTTTCTTTCGGACCTCACCTTCCCAATCCAGGGCATACATTTCATTTGTTCTTTGTTTCAGAATTATTTTTCTTTTAATTATATTTTTGTTGTTTTTTTTATTATTTTTATTATAATATGGGTATCAGCTTTAGTAATGTGATATGCTTTGTAAACCTAATAGCTGTCCATGATAATCAGTATATATTTCCTACATCTCCTATCACTAGTTGATAATGGTCCACAAATGTCAATAAAACTTGCTCTAACGCTCTCAATGCTTGATGATTTATCCACCTTCCCTCATATCTGACATTGGCTACCTTGACTTTTTTTTCAAATATCATATATTAACTTAGCACCTACAACTTAATGTCGATTCTTCATATACTTTGGGTTATTCTATCATTTATTTGGTTACTTTTAATTATATTCCTGTTTTTATGTTGGAACACTTAATTTATTCTTACTTTTCACACCTCAAGTCATTTTGTCATATTTATTTTTTATTTCTTTACCTCGTTGTTTGTATCATTCCTAAAATACCATAATTCCCTAACATTAAATACTATACATGGGTTCGGATTCGGAGGGGCACTATTGGCTTCCATTACTCCGCCGTTTTCCCTAAATATATCATCTGAAATCAGAGGAACTTCATCTCTGTCCAGGAAAAAATAAAAGTTGCACTATCACAACACAATACATATAATTATTACCTATAAGGTGGCTCCTTTGCTACAAAATTATATTCAAGGGATTGTTACATGATTTCTTTGAGGTCTCTTCACATTTTATTCCATTACTGTTTCACTTCTGGTGTTTTATCACTTCAATTAATATTCTATCACTCACAGGTAACTGGTTAACATATTCGACATACATGTTGGATTATTCCCATCTTGGTGCTGTCAATCAATGATATTTTAGATTTTATCTTCATCTTCATTTTTATTTATTTATTCACCTTTAATTAGGCAGTTAAGTACTGAAATTCATCATTATCGTAAGTTGTATTTGTCTATTCTTTCTTCATCTAACTCATTTCTACCCTTCTTAAATAGTAACTAGTCTTAATTGTTCTTATCATTGTTATTATACTGATTAAAATGGTTATTGAAATAATTATTATGGTTATTAACTGTCTTTCTCTTCTTAATTGATTCAAAATAATTTCTCTTAACTATCCGGTAAGATGTTCTTACGTTTTTTGAATTTGGTGGGTTCATTTCATCTTAATTCATAAAATAAAAATTTTTTATTTCTAATAACCTTCATATATGTCGTTTGTATTAATAATCAATCTAATCTTTGTTCCATTGGTTTGCTTTGGTCCATACCCAGAAAATCAGTCCCTTCTTTCCATATTTTTCATATTTAGTTCATCCGGTGTCAAATACTTCATTTACCCTTGTTGTTCGGATTACTACAGTGTCCATAATGATCTCTGTTTTTATTAAATATCTCCCTGTCACCCTGTTCCCCCATTCCTTTAACACTACATGTTCATCTGAACCTATACCTACATCAATCACTTTCCCATTTATTTTATTGAACAGGTGTTTTAATGGTATTTGAATTATTGATGACAGTATTGACAGTTTGCTACACACTTCTATTTCTGTGATATTTAATTTACCTATAGACTATCGGACATTTTTCTCACTATTTTATTGTAATTCCCTTTGAAAGTTTCTATTGAGTTCCTTTTATTATCTTTAAAATTACTTATTCTTCTGTAGTTAGTACTTAGGATGTTCAGTACATTAATCAGTCCATTATTCATCATCTCCAATTCTTCTCGTATTTTTTTAATTTTCTTAGGATGTGTTATTCTTCTTTCTTCTGTTTTCTTAATTATTTTCTTCTTTATTCCATTATCTTCTATTTTCTGACTTACTTGCTCCCTGTTTTGATCGTTTGGTATTATTTCTATCTCCGTTTTGTTATCATTTATTACTTCTTCCGTTATCTTATTCAATGTTTCCACACTTTGCTTGTCATCTTCTATCGTTGTTTCTATTGACTGATTTTCATCACTCATTATTTCTTTCATTGTTTCTATATTCAATTTCACTTTTGCGGATTGCCTAACGTTCCTTTCCTCACAATTTTGTAATATTAACTTGATTTCAGCCTTTTGCTGGTCTAATTTATTATTCACCCCATTTATTTGTTGTTGAAGGGTCTCCTTTAATTCCTCATTATTTTGTTTTAATAAGGTTTCATTATCTAATTTCATTTGTTTCTTTAATGTTTCACTGTTACTATCCATTTTCTTGTACACTTTTTCAATATCCTCCTTCATTTGTTTCTTTAATTCCTTTTTATCTTCCCTCATTTGTTTCAATAATGTTTCGCTGGTTTGGTTATTCTTTTCGTCTGTTTGTTTATTATTTTCTTCTATTCTTCCGAATTGCTCCATCATAATCCTCATCATTTCCTGTAAATTTACATCCATTGGTTGGGTTGGTTTCTTTGATTGGTCCCCTTGGGCATCCTCTACTACTATTTCCATTTCAGTTTCTTCCTCTTCAACACTATTACTCCTTAATTCATATCGTTGCTCTGGTTTGTTAGCCATTTTACAATCTTTAACTTAATTTTAATTACAAGGAAAAAATTTGTATGCTAATTAAATTTAACAAAATTGTGTTATTTGGTGCTGGTTTAAAGAAAATCTTTGCTTTCATGTATGGGCGCCATTTATTGTACTGTTGTTTGTTATTACAGGTATAATATTCAAGATATGTTCCACGTTGGGACTGCCATTTAATGTACTGTAATTTTTTAATTACCGGTATATAATATAATATTTGCACCATGTTGGATGCGTCCTTTAGGTGTTGTAATTATTTATACGTATGGTAATGATTTAACAGTACAAGTAAAGAAACTCTTTCTCTCAGGGTTAATGATTATTAAGTTATTTTATCGTATTTACGATTGTATCTATTATTTTCTTTTCTTTAAACCAACCCAGATTCAGTTAATAGGTAGTACTTTGGTAATTAACCATGTAAAAAATAACTAACGTATTAATGTAACTTAACCGTCTCTGAATTCTTCTAGCTGCCACGGGTTCACTTCTGGTTGTTGTTTACCTTTCTTCAACAGCAATATTAAGCTTGGTAATCTGTTTCTTCACACTAATCTCTTATTGCTCTCACCGCTGAATGCCGCTCTCCAAGACTACTGCAACACCGATGTCTCCTTTGAACACTTAATTATTCGTTAGGGCCACTTAAACTCTTCTCCAGTCCAAGATTTTCCTCTTCTGTCGTCGTTCTATCAAGGATATTGTTATATTTTTTTTGTATTATTATTTATTTATTCGATATTATAATCAAACTCTGGTATCACTATTCAAAATCCTTTACTTTATTTTCTTTTCCACGTTACATTAATTTTGTGATGGACAACTGTTATTTAATATCATTTAAGATTCTTCATTTAGTTACTATTAGATATTTAATTTTGGAATAATAATGTTTCTTGTATTAAATATAATTGAAGATTCATAATGTGACTCTGATTGAATTAAAAATTAGACTAATACATTTTCCTTCTCTTTCATCTTTATAGTATTGAATTTATATTATATTAGACTCCTACATTTTCCTTCATCACTATCCAAAACAATCTCTTAACAATTTTCCATAATTCCCTAATTTATTTACATCTGTTTATCATATAACTATTAAAACATATATCATTTTTCTATTTCTTATTAACATCTTAATTTTAACTCTAATATTTGTAATTCTATTGGTTATTTATTAAATTATAATTTTATTACTCTTTACTCTTCTTATAACATTCATTTCAATTTCATATATAATTTTCTGAACATATAACTAAATATGGTTTTACATCATATAGGAATCGACCTCTATGTTGATTGAGTAAGTCGATATTACCAATGTTTTCTGTTTACATTCTAAAACATGTGTTCCCTTAATATTAATTTTGTATCTTTTTTCTTTTAAAATTGATTATTTACCTCTTATGTACTGTGTGCATTTTAACAGCAGTACATAATACCTTCCCTTATTTCATAATCTCAGATAACTTGATATGAGAATATGAAATAATTAATTTCTTATCACAAACATGGTCGAACATTAATATTGAAAACAACTGATTAATTCGCTAATTGTATATCAGAAAATTTATTTCATAAATTGGTTTTTTCTTTTATGAACATAACAAGTATGGTTCATCACTATCAAGAATCACCGTATCTTACACACTCATTTATGGCTTAAAATAACATTAATCAAACCAACTGGTTTTACATAAAAAATAATAAGTATAAAATAACAATTGTGCCTAGTTTCATGGCTAAAAACTCAAAAACATGTCTAAACATTCTCTTTCTTTCGGACCTCACCTTCCCAATCCAGGGCATACATTTCATTTGTTCTTTGTTTCAGAATTATTTTTCTTTTAATTATATTTTTGTTGTTTTTTTTATTATTTTTATTATAATATGGGTATCAGCTTTAGTAATGTGATATGCTTTGTAAACCTAATAGCTGTCCATGATAATCAGTATATATTTCCTACATCTCCTATCACTAGTTGATAATGGTCCACAAATGTCAATAAAACTTGCTCTAACGCTCTCAATGCTTGATGATTTATCCACCTTCCCTCATATCTGACATTGGCTACCTTGACTTTTTTTTCAAATATCATATATTAACTTAGCACCTAAAACTTAATGTCGATTCTTCATATACTTTGGGTTATTCTATCATTTATTTGGTTACTTTTAATTATATTCCTGTTTTCATGTTGGAACACTTAATTTCTTCTTACTTTTCACACCTCGAGTCATGTTGTCATATTTATTTTTTATTTCTTTACCTCGTTGTTTGTATCATTCCTAAAATACCATAATTCCCTAACATTAAATACTATACATGGGTTCGGATTCGGAGGGGCACTATTGGCTTCCATTACTCCACCGTTTTCCCTAAATATATCATCTGAAATCAGAGGAACTTCATCTCTGTCCAGGAAAAAATAAAAGTTGCACTATCACAATACAATACATATAATTATTATCTATAAGGTAGCTCCTTTGCTACAAAATTATATTCAAGGGATTGTTACATGATTTCTTTGAGGTCTCTTCACATTTTATTCCATTACTGTTTCACTTCTGGTGTTTTATCACTTCAATTAATATTCTATCATTCACAGGTAACTGGTTAACATATTCGACATACATGTTGGATTATTCCCATCTTGGTGCTGTCAGTCAATGATATTTTAGATTTTATCTTCATCTTCATTTTTATTTATTTATTCACCTTTAATTAGGCAGTTAAGTACTGAATTTCATCATTATCGTAAGTTGTATTTGTCTATTCTTTCTTCATCTAACTCATTTCTACCCTTCTTAAATAGTAACTAGTCTTAATTGTTCTTATCATTGTTATTATACTGATTAAAATGGTTATTCAAATAATTATTATGGTTATTAACTGTCTTTCTCTTCTTAATTGATTCAAAATAATTTCTCTTAACTATCCGGTAAGATGTTCTTACGTTTTTTGAATTTGTTGGGTTCATTTCATCTTAATTCATAAAATAAAAATTTTTTATTTGTAATAACCTTCATATATGTCGTTTGTATTAATAATCAATCTAATCTTTGTTCCATTGGATTGCTTTGGTCCATACCCAGAAAATCAGTCCCTTCTTTCCATATTTTTCATATTTAGTTCATCCGTTGTCAAATACTTCATTTACCCTTGTTGTTCGGATTACTACAGTCTCCATAATGATCTCTGTTTTTATTAAATATCTCCCTGTCACCCTGTACTCCCATTCCTTTAACACTACATGTTCATCTGAACCTATACCTACATCAATCACTTTCCCATTTATTTTATTGAACAGGTATTTTAATGGTATTTGAATTATTGATGACAGTATTGACAGTTTGCTACACACTTCTATTTCTGTGATATTTAATTTACCTATAGACTATCGGACATTTTTTCTCACTATTTTATTGTAATTCCCTTTGAAAGTTTCTATTGAGTTCCTTTTATTATCTTTAAAATTACTTATTCTTCTGTAGTTAGTACTTAGGATGTTCAGTACATTAATCAGTCCATTATTCATCATCTCCAATTCTTCTCGTATATTTTTAATTTTCTTAGGATGTGTTATTCTTCTTTCTTCTCTTTTCTTAATTATTTTCTTCTTTATTCCATTATCTTCTATTTTCTGACTTACTTGCTCCCTGTTTTGATCATTTGGTATTATTTCTATCTCCGTTTTGTTATTATTTATTACTTCTTCCGTTATCTTATTCAATGTTTCCACACTTTGCTTGTCATCTTCTATCGTTGTTTCTATTGACTGATTTTCATCACTCATTATTTCTTTCATTGTTTCTATATTCAATTTCACTTTTACGGATTGCCTAATGTTCCTTTCCTCACAATTTTGTAATATTAACTTGATTTCAGCCTTTTGCTGGTCTAATTTATTATTCACCCCATTTATTTGTTGTTGAAGGGTCTCCTTTAATTCCTCATTATTTTGTTTTAATAAGGTTTCATTATCTAATTTCATTTGTTTCTTTAATGTTTCACTGTTACTATCCATTTTCTTGTACACTTTTTCAATATCCTCCTTCATTTGTTTCTTTAATTCCTTTTTATCTTCCCTCATTTGTTTCAATAATGTTTCGCTGGTTTGGTTATTCTTTTCGTCTGTTTGTTTATTATTTTCTTCTATTCTTCCGAATTGCTCCATCATAATCCTCATCATTTCCTGTAAATTTACATCCATTGGTTGGGTTGGTTTCTTTGATTGGTCCCCTTGGGCATCCTCTACTACTATTTCCATTTCAGTTTCTTCCTCTTCAACACTATTACTCCTTAATTCATATCGTTGCTCTGGTTTGTTAGCCATTGTACAATCTTTAACTTAATTTTAATTACAAGGAAAAAATTTGTATGCTAATTAAATTTAACAAAATTGTGTTATTTGGTGCTGGTTTAAAGAAAATCTTTGCTTTCACGCATGGGCGCCATTTATTGTACTGTTGTTAATTACAGGTATAATATTCAAGATATGTTCCACGTTGGGACTGCCATTTAATGTACTGTAATTTTTTAATTACCGGTATATAATATAATATTTGCACCATGTTGGATGCGTCCTTTAGGTGTTGTAATTATTTATACGTATGGTAATGATTTAACAGTACAAGTAAAGAAACTCTTTCTCTCAGGGTTAATGATTATTAAGTTATTTTATCGTATTTACGATTGTATCTATTATTTTCTTTTCTTTAAACCAACCCAGATTCAGTTAATAGGTAGTACTTTGGTAATTAACCATGTAAAAAAAACTAACGTATTAATGTAACTTAACCGTCTCTGAATTCTTCTAGCTGCCACGGGTTCACTTCTGGTTGTTGTTTACCTTTCTTCAACAGCAATATTAAGCTTGGTAATCTGTTTCTTCACACTAATCTCTTATTGCTCTCACCGCTGAATGCCGCTCTCCAAGACTACTGCAACACCGATGTCTCCTTTGAACACTTAATTATTCGTTAGGGCCACTTAAACTCTTCTCCAGTCCAAGATTTTCCTCTTCTGTCGTCGTTCTATCAAGGATATTGTTATATTTTTTTTGTATTATTATTTATTTATTCGATATTATAATCAAACTCTGGTATCACTATTCAAAATCCTTTACTTTATTTTCTTTTCCACGTTACATTAATTTTGTGATGGACAACTGTTATTTAATATCATTTAAGATTCTTCATTTAGTTACTACTAGATATTTAATTTTGGACTAATAATGTTTCTTGTATTAAATATAATTGAAGATTCATAATGTGACTCTGATTGAATTAAAAATTAGACTAATACATTTTCCTTCTCTTTCATCTTTATAGTATTGAATTTATATTATATTAGACTCCTACATTTTCCTTCATCACTATCCAAAACAATCTCTTAACAATTTGCCATAATTCCCTAATTTATTTACATCTGTTTATCATATAACTATTAAAACATATATCATTTTTCTATTTCTTATTAACATCTTAATTTTAACTCTAATATTTGTAATTCTATTGGTTATTTATTAAATTATAATTTTATTACTCTTTACTCTTCTTATAACATTCATTTCAATTTCATATATAATTTTCTGAACATATAACTAAATATGGTTTTACATCATATAGGAATCGACCTCTATGTTGATTGAGTAAGTCGATATTACCAATGTTTTCTGTTTACATTCTAAAACATGTGTTCCCTTAATATTAATTTTGTATCTTTTTTCTTTTAAAATTGATTATTTACCTCTTATGTACTGTGTGCATTTTAACAGCAGTACATAATACCTTCCCTTATTTCATAATCTCAGATAACTTGATATGAGAATATGAAATAATTAATTTCTTATCACAAACATGGTCGAACATTAATATTGAAAACAACTGATTAATTCGCTAATTGTATATCAGAAAATTTATTTCATAAATTGGTTTTTTCTTTTATGAACATAACAAGTATGGTTCATCACTATCAAGAATCACCGTATCTTACACACTCATTTATGGCTTAAAATAACATTAATCAAACCAACTGGTTTTACATAAAAAATAATAAGTATAAAATAACAATTGTGCCTAGTTTCATGGCTAAAAACTCAAAAACATGTCTAAACATTCTCTTTCTTTCGGACCTCACCTTCCCAATCCAGGGCATACATTTCATTTGTTCTTTGTTTCAGAATTATTTTTCTTTTAATTATATTTTTGTTGTTTTTTTTATTATTTTTATTATAATATGGGTATCAGCTTTAGTAATGTGATATGCTTTGTAAACCTAATAGCTGTCCATGATAATCAGTATATATTTCCTACATCTCCTATCACTAGTTGATAATGGTCCACAAATGTCAATAAAACTTGCTCTAACGCTCTCAATGCTTGATGATTTATCCACCTTCCCTCATATCTGACATTGGCTACCTTGACTTTTTTTTCAAATATCATATATTAACTTAGCACCTAAAACTTAATGTCGATTCTTCATATACTTTGGGTTATTCTATCATTTATTTGGTTACTTTTAATTATATTCCTGTTTTCATGTTGGAACACTTAATTTCTTCTTACTTTTCACACCTCGAGTCATGTTGTCATATTTATTTTTTATTTCTTTACCTCGTTGTTTGTATCATTCCTAAAATACCATAATTCCCTAACATTAAATACTATACATGGGTTCGGATTCGGAGGGGCACTATTGGCTTCCATTACTCCACCGTTTTCCCTAAATATATCATCTGAAATCAGAGGAACTTCATCTCTGTCCAGGAAAAAATAAAAGTTGCACTATCACAACACAATACATATAATTATTATCTATAAGGTAGCTCCTTTGCTACAAAATTATTTTCAAGGGATTGTTACATGATTTCTTTGAGGTCTCTTCACATTTTATTCCATTACTGTTTCACTTCTGGTGTTTTATCACTTCAATTAATATTCTATCATTCACAGGTAACTGGTTAACATATTCGACATACATGTTGGATTATTCCCATCTTGGTGCTGTCAGTCAATGATATTTTAGATTTTATCTTCATCTTCATTTTTATTTATTTATTCACCTTTAATTAGGCAGTTAAGTACTGAATTTCATCATTATCGTAAGTTGTATTTGTCTATTCTTTCTTCATCTAACTCATTTCTACCCTTCTTAAATAGTAACTAGTCTTAATTGTTCTTATCATTGTTATTATACTGATTAAAATGGTTATTCAAATAATTATTATGGTTATTAACTGTCTTTCTCTTCTTAATTGATTCAAAATAATTTCTCTTAACTATCCGGTAAGATGTTCTTACGTTTTTTGAATTTGTTGGGTTCATTTCATCTTAATTCATAAAATAAAAATTTTTTATTTGTAATAACCTTCATATATGTCGTTTGTATTAATAATCAATCTAATCTTTGTTCCATTGGTTTGATTTGGTCCATACCCAGAAAATCAGTCCCTTCTTTCCATATTTTTCATATTTAGTTCATCCGTTGTCAAATACTTCATTTACCCTTGTTGTTCGGATTACTACAGTCTCCATAATGATCTCTGTTTTTATTAAATATCTCCCTGTCACCCTGTACTCCCATTCCTTTAACACTACATGTTCATCTGAACCTATACCTACATCAATCACTTTCCCATTTATTTTATTGAACAGGTATTTTAATGGTATTTGAATTATTGATGACAGTATTGACAGTTTGCTACACACTTCTATTTCTGTGATATTTAATTTACCTATAGACTATCGGACATTTTTTCTCACTATTTTATTGTAATTCCATTTGAAAGTTTCTATTGAGTTCCTTTTATTATCTTTAAAATTACTTATTCTTCTGTAGTTAGTACTTAGGATGTTCAGTACATTAATCAGTCCATTATTCATCATCTCCAATTCTTCTCGTATATTTTTAATTTTCTTAGGATGTGTTATTCTTCTTTCTTCTGTTTTCTTAAATATTTTCTTCTTTATTCCATTATCTTCTATTTTCTGACTTACTTGCTCCCTGTTTTGATCGTTTGGTATTATTTGTATCTCCGTTTTGTTATCATTTATTACTTCTTCCGTTATCTTATTCAATGTTTCCACACTTTGCTTGTCATCTTCTATCGTTGTTTCTATTGACTGATTTTCATCACTCATTATTTCTTTCATTGTTTCTATATTCAATTTCACTTTTGCGGATTGCCTAATGTTCCTTTCCTCACAATTTTGTAATATTAACTTGATTTCAGCCTTTTGCTGGTCTAATTTATTATTCACCCCATTTATTTGTTGTTGAAGGGTCTCCTTTAATTCCTCATTATTTTGTTTTAATAAGGTTTCATTATCTAATTTCATTTGTTTCTTTAATGTTTCACTGTTACTATCCATTTTCTTGTACACTTTTTCAATATCCTCCTTCATTTGTTTCTTTAATTCCTTTTTATCTTCCCTCATTTGTTTCAATAATGTTTCGCTGGTTTGGTTATTCTTTTCGTCTGTTTGTTTATTATTTTCTTCTATTCTTCCGAATTGCTCCATCATAATCCTCATCATTTCCTGTAAATTTACATCCATTGGTTGGGTTGGTTTCTTTGATTGGTCCCCTTGGGCATCCTCTACTACTATTTCCATTTCAGTTTCTTCCTCTTCAACACTATTACTCCTTAATTCATATCGTTGCTCTGGTTTGTTAGCCATTTTACAATCTTTAACTTAATTTTAATTACAAGGAAAAAATTTGTATGCTAATTAAATTTAACAAAATTGTGTTATTTGGTGCTGGTTTAAAGAAAATCTTTGCTTTCACGTATGGGCGCCATTTATTGTACTGTTTTTAATTACAGGTATAATATTCAAGATATGTTCCACGTTGGGACTGCCATTTAATGTACTGTAATTTTTTAATTACCGGTATATAATATAATATTTGCACCATGTTGCATGCGTCCTTTAGGTGTTGTAATTATTTATACGTATGGTAATGATTTAACAGTACAAGTAAAGAAACTCTTTCTCTCAGGGTTAATGATTATTAAGTTATTTTATCGTATTTACGATTGTATCTATTATTTTCTTTTCTTTAAACCAACCCAGATTCAGTTAATAGGTAGTACTTTGGTAATTAACCATGTAAAAAATAACTAACGTATTAATGTAACTTAACCGTCTCTGAATTCTTCTAGCTGCCACGGGTTCACTTCTGGTTGTTGTTTACCTTTCTTCAACAGCAATATTAAGCTTGGTAATCTGTTTCTTCACACTAATCTCTTATTGCTCTCACCGCTGAATGCCGCTCTCCAAGACTACTACAACACCGATGTCTCCTTTGAACACTTAATTATTCGTTAGGGCCACTTAAACTCTTCTCCAGTCCAAGATTTTCCTCTTCTGTCGTCGTTCTATCAAGGATATTGTTATATTTTTTTTGTATTATTATTTATTTATTCGATATTATAATCAAACTCTGGTATCACTATTCAAAATCCTTTACTTTATTTTCTTTTCCACGTTACATTAATTTTGTGATGGACAACTGTTATTTAATATCATTTAAGATTCTTCATTTAGTTACTACTAGATATTTAATTTTGGACTAATAATGTTTCTTGTATTAAATATAATTGAAGATTCATAATGTGACTCTGATTGAATTAAAAATTAGACTAATACATTTTCCTTCTCTTTCATCTTTATAGTATTGAATATAAAATTAGACTCCTACATTTTCCTTCATCACTATCCAAAACAATCTCTTAACAATTTAACAATTTGCCATAATTCCCTAATTTATTTACATCTGTTTATCATATAACTATTAAAACATATATCATTTTTCTATTTCTTATTAACATCTTTATTTTAACTCTAATATTTGTAATTCTATTGGTTATTTATTAAATTATAATTTTATTACTCTTTACTCTTCTTATTGCATTCATTTCAATTTCGTATATAATTTTCTGAACATATAACTAAATATGGTTTTACATCATATAGGAATCGACCTCTATGTTGATTGAGTAAGTCGATATTACCAATGTTTTCTGTTTACATTCTAAAACATGTGTTCCCTTAATATTAATTTTGTATCTTTTTTCTTTTAAAATTGATTATTTACCTCTTATGTACTGTGTGCATTTTAACAGCAGTACATAATACCTTCCCTTATTTCATAATCTCAGATAACTTGATATGAGAATATGAAATAATTAATTTCTTATCACAAACATGGTCGAACATTAATATTGAAAACAACTGATTAATTCGCTAATTGTATATCAGAAAATTTATTTCATAAATTGGTTTTTTCTTTTATTAACATAACAAGTATGGTTCATCACTATCAAGAATCACCGTATCTTACACACTCATTTATGGCTTAAAATAACATTAATCAAACCAACTGGTTTTACATAAAAAATAATAAGTATAAAATAACAATTGTGCCTAGTTTCATGGCTAAAAACTCAAAAACATGTCTAAACATTCTCTTTCTTTCGGACCTCACCTTCCCAATCCAGGGCATACATTTCATTTGTTCTTTGTTTCAGAATTATTTTTCTTTTAATTATATTTTTGTTGTTTTTTTATTATTTTTATTATAATATGGGTATCAGCTTTAGTAATGTGATATGCTTTGTAAACCTAATAGCTGTCCATGATAATCAGTATATATTTCCTACATCTCCTATCACTAGTTGATAATGGTCCACAAATGTCAATAAAACTTGCTCTAACGCTCTCAATGCTTGATGATTTATCCACCTTCCCTCATATCTGACATTGGCTACCTTGACTTTTTTTTCAAATATCATATATTAACTTAGCACCTAAAACTTAATGTCGATTCTTCATATACTTTGGGTTATTCTATCATTTATTTGGTTACTTTTAATTATATTCCTGTTTTCATGTTGGAACACTTAATTTCTTCTTACTTTTCACACCTCGAGTCATGTTGTCATATTTATTTTTTATTTCTTTACCTCGTTGTTTGTATCATTCCTAAAATACCATAATTCCCTAACATTAAATACTATACATGGGTTTGGATTCGGAGGGGCACTATTGGCTTCCATTACTCCACCGTTTTCCCTAAATATATCATCTGAAATCAGAGGAACTTCATCTCTGTCCAGGAAAAAATAAAAGTTGCACTATCACAACACAATACATATAATTATTACCTATAAGGTAGCTCCTTTGCTACAAAATTATATTCAAGGGATTGTTACATGATTTCTTTGAGGTCTCTTCACATTTTATTCCATTACTGTTTCACTTCTGGTGTTTTATCACTTCAATTAATATTCTATCATTCACAGGTAACTGGTTAACATATTCGACATACATGTTGGATTATTCCCATCTTGGTGCTGTCAGTCAATGATATTTTAGATTTTATCTTCATCTTCATTTTTATTTATTTATTCACCTTTAATTAGGCAGTTAAGTACTGAATTTCATCATTATCGTAAGTTGTATTTGTCTATTCTTTCTTCAGCTAACTCATTTCTACCCTTCTTAAATAGTAACTAGTCTTAATTGTTCTTATCATTGTTATTATACTGATTAAAATGGTTATTCAAATAATTATTATGGTTATTAACTGTCTTTCTCTTCTTAATTGATTCAAAATAATTTCTCTTAACTATCCGGTAAGATGTTCTTACGTTTTTTGAATTTGGTGGGTTCATTTCATCTTAATTCATAAAATAAAAATTTTTTATTTGTAATAACCTTCATATATGTCGTTTGTATTAATAATCAATCTAATCTTTGTTCCATTGGTTTGATTTGGTCCATACCCAGAAAATCAGTCCCTTCTTTCCATATTTTTCATATTTAGTTCATCCGTTGTCAAATACTTCATTTACCCTTGTTGTTCGGATTACTACAGTCTCCATAATGATCTCTGTTTTTATTAAATATCTCCCTGTCACCCTGTACTCCCATTCCTTTAACACTACATGTTCATCTGAACCTATACCTACATCAATCACTTTCCCATTTATTTTATTGAACAGGTATTTTAATGGTATTTGAATTATTGATGACAGTATTGACAGTTTGCTACACACTTCTATTTCTGTGATATTTAATTTACCTATAGACTATCGGACATTTTTTCTCACTATTTTATTGTAATTCCATTTGAAAGTTTCTATTGAGTTCCTTTTATTATCTTTAAAATTACTTATTCTTCTGTAGTTAGTACTTAGGATGTTCAGTACATTAATCAGTCCATTATTCATCATCTCCAATTCTTCTCGTATATTTTTAATTTTCTTAGGATGTGTTATTCTTCTTTCTTCTGTTTTCTTAAATATTTTCTTCTTTATTCCATTATCTTCTATTTTCTGACTTACTTGCTCCCTGTTTTGATCGTTTGGTATTATTTCTATCTCCGTTTTGTTATCATTTATTACTTCTTCCGTTATCTTATTCAATGTTTCCACACTTTGCTTGTCATCTTCTATCGTTGTTTCTATTGACTGATTTTCATCACTCATTATTTCTTTCATTGTTTCTATATTCAATTTCACTTTTGCGGATTGCCTAATGTTCCTTTCCTCACAATTTTGTAATATTAACTTGATTTCAGCCTTTTGCTGGTCTAATTTATTATTCACCCCATTTATTTGTTGTTGAAGGGTCTCCTTTAATTCCTCATTATTTTGTTTTAATAAGGTTTCATTATCTAATTTCATTTGTTTCTTTAATGTTTCACTGTTACTATCCATTTTCTTGTACACTTTTTCAATATCCTCCTTCATTTGTTTCTTTAATTCCTTTTTATCTTCCCTCATTTGTTTCAATAATGTTTCGCTGGTTTGGTTATTCTTTTCGTCTGTTTGTTTATTATTTTCTTCTATTCTTCCGAATTGCTCCATCATAATCCTCATCATTTCCTGTAAATTTACATCCATTGGTTGGGTTGGTTTCTTTGATTGGTCCCCTTGGGCATCCTCTACTACTATTTCCATTTCAGTTTCTTCCTCTTCAACACTATTACTCCTTAATTCATATCGTTGCTCTGGTTTGTTAGCCATTTTACAATCTTTAACTTAATTTTAATTACAAGGAAAAAATTTGTATGCTAATTAAATTTAACAAAATTGTGTTATTTGGTGCTGGTTTAAAGAAAATCTTTGCTTTCACGTATGGGCGCCATTTATTGTACTGTTTTTAATTACAGGTATAATATTCAAGATATGTTCCACGTTGGGACTGCCATTTAATGTACTGTAATTTTTTAATTACCGGTATATAATATAATATTTGCACCATGTTGGATGCGTCCTTTAGGTGTTGTAATTATTTATACGTATGGTAATGATTTAACAGTACAAGTAAAGAAACTCTTTCTCTCAGGGTTAATGATTATTAAGTTATTTTATCGTATTTACGATTGTATCTATTATTTTCTTTTCTTTAAACCAACCCAGATTCTGTTAATAGGTAGTACTTTGGTAATTAACCATGTAAAAAATAACTAACGTATTAATGTAACTTAACCGTCTCTGAATTCTTCTAGCTGCCACGGGTTCACTTCTGGTTGTTGTTTACCTTTCTTCAACAGCAATATTAAGCTTGGTAATCTGTTTCTTCACACTAATCTCTTATTGCTCTCACCGCTGAATGCCGCTCTCCAAGACTACTACAACACCGATGTCTCCTTTGAACACTTAATTATTCGTTAGGGCCACTTAAACTCTTCTCCAGTCCAAGATTTTCCTCTTCTGTCGTCGTTCTATCAAGGATATTGTTATATTTTTTTTGTATTATTATTTATTTATTCGATATTATAATCAAACTCTGGTATCACTATTCAAAATCCTTTACTTTATTTTCTTTTCCACGTTACATTAATTTTGTGATGGACAACTGTTATTTAATATCATTTAAGATTCTTCATTTAGTTACTACTAGATATTTAATTTTGGACTAATAATGTTTCTTGTATTAAATATAATTGAAGATTCATAATGTGACTCTGATTGAATTAAAAATTAGACTAATACATTTTCCTTCTCTTTCATCTTTATAGTATTGAATATAAAATTAGACTCCTACATTTTCCTTCATCACTATCCAAAACAACCTCTTAACAATTTAACAATTTGCCATAATTCCCTAATTTATTTACATCTGTTTATCATATAACTATTAAAACATATATCATTTTTCTATTTCTTATTAACATCTTTATTTTAACTCTAATATTTGTAATTCTATTGGTTATTTATTAAATTATAATTTTATTACTCTTTACTCTTCTTATTGCATTCATTTCAATTTCATATATAATTTTCTGAACATATAACTAAATATGGTTTTACATCATATAGGAATCGACCTCTATGTTGATTGAGTAAGTCGATATTACCAATGTTTTCTGTTTACATTCTAAAACATGTGTTCCCTTAATATTAATTTTGTATCTTTTTTCTTTTAAAATTGATTATTTACCTCTTATGTACTGTGTGCATTTTAACAGCAGTACATAATACCTTCCCTTATTTCATAATCTCAGATAACTTGATATGAGAATATGAAATAATTAATTTCTTATCACAAACATGGTCGAACATTAATATTGAAAACAACTGATTAATTCGCTAATTGTATATCAGAAAATTTATTTCATAAATTGGTTTTTTCTTTTATTAACATAACAAGTATGGTTCATCACTATCAAGAATCACCGTATCTTACACACTCATTTATGGCTTAAAATAACATTAATCAAACCAACTGGTTTTACATAAAAAATAATAAGTATAAAATAACAATTGTGCCTAGTTTCATGGCTAAAAACTCAAAAACATGTCTAAACATTCTCTTTCTTTCGGACCTCACCTTCCCAATCCAGGGCATACATTTCATTTGTTCTTTGTTTCAGAATTATTTTTCTTTTAATTATATTTTTGTTGTTTTTTTATTATTTTTATTATAATATGGGTATCAGCTTTAGTAATGTGATATGCTTTGTAAACCTAATAGCTGTCCATGATAATCAGTATATATTTCCTACATCTCCTATCACTAGTTGATAATGGTCCACAAATGTCAATAAAACTTGCTCTAACGCTCTCAATGCTTGATGATTTATCCACCTTCCCTCATATCTGACATTGGCTACCTTGACTTTTTTTTCGAATATCATATATTAACTTAGCACCTAAAACTTAATGTCGATTCTTCATATACTTTGGGTTATTCTATCATTTATTTGGTTACTTTTAATTATATTCCTGTTTTCATGTTGGAACACTTAATTTCTTCTTACTTTTCACACCTCGAGTCATGTTGTCATATTTATTTTTTATTTCTTTACCTCGTTGTTTGTATCATTCCTAAAATACCATAATTCCCTAACATTAAATACTATACATGGGTTTGGATTCGGAGGGGCACTATTGGCTTCCATTACTCCACCGTTTTCCCTAAATATATCATCTGAAATCAGAGGAACTTCATCTCTGTCCAGGAAAAAATAAAAGTTGCACTATCACAACACAATACATATAATTATTACCTATAAGGTAGCTCCTTTGCTACAAAATTATATTCAAGGGATTGTTACATGATTTCTTTGAGGTCTCTTCACATTTTATTCCATTACTGTTTCACTTCTGGTGTTTTATCACTTCAATTAATATTCTATCATTCACAGGTAACTGGTTAACATATTCGACATACATGTTGGATTATTCCCATCTTGGTGCTGTCAATCAATGATATTTTAGATTTTATCTTCATCTTCATTTTTATTTATTTATTCACCTTTAATTAGGCAGTTAAGTACTGAATTTCATCATTATCGTAAGTTGTATTTGTCTATTCTTTCTTCATCTAACTCATTTCTACCCTTCTTAAATAGTAACTAGTCTTAATTGTTCTTATCATTGTTATTATACTGATTAAAATGGTTATTCAAATAATTATTATGGTTATTAACTGTCTTTCTCTTCTTAATTGATTCAAAATAATTTCTCTTAACTATCCGGTAAGATGTTCTTACGTTTTTTGAATTTGGTGGGTTCATTTCATCTTAATTCATAAAATAAAAATTTTTTATTTGTAATAACCTTCATATATGTCGTTTGTATTAATAATCAATCTAATCTTTGTTCCATTGGTTTGATTTGGTCCATACCCAGAAAATCAGTCCCTTCTTTCCATATTTTTCATATTTAGTTCATCCGTTGTCAAATACTTCATTTACCCTTGTTGTTCGGATTACTACAGTCTCCATAATGATCTCTGTTTTTATTAAATATCTCCCTGTCATCCTGTACTCCCATTCCTTTAACACTACATGTTCATCTGAACCTATACCTACATCAATCACTTTCCCATTTATTTTATTGAACAGGTATTTTAATGGTATTTGAATTATTGATGACAGTATTGACAGTTTGCTACACACTTCTATTTCTGTGATATTTAATTTACCTATAGACTATCGGACATTTTTTCTCACTATTTTATTGTAATTCCCTTTGAAAGTTTCTATTGAGTTCCTTTTATTATCTTTAAAATTACTTATTCTTCTGTAGTTAGTACTTAGGATGTTCAGTACATTAATCAGTCCATTATTCATCATCTCCAATTCTTCTCGTATATTTTTAATTTTCTTAGGATGTGTTATTCTTCTTTCTTCTCTTTTCTTAATTATTTTCTTCTTTATTCCATTATCTTCTATTTTCTGACTTACTTGCTCCCTGTTTTGATCATTTGGTATTATTTCTATCTCCGTTTTGTTATTATTTATTACTTCTTCCGTTATCTTATTCAATGTTTCCACACTTTGCTTGTCATCTTCTATCGTTGTTTCTATTGACTGATTTTCATCACTCATTATTTCTTTCATTGTTTCTATATTCAATTTCACTTTTGCGGATTGCCTGACGTTCCTTTCCTCACAATTTTGTAATATTAACTTGATTTCAGCCTTTTGCTGGTCTAATTTATTATTCACCCAATTTATTTGTTGTTGAAGGGTCTCCTTTAATTCCTCATTATTTTGTTTTAATAAGGTTTCATTATCTAATTTCATTTGTTTCTTTAATGTTTCACTGTTACTATCCATTTTCTTGTACACTTTTTCAATATCCTCCTTCATTTGTTTCTTTAATTCCTTTTTATCTTCCCTCATTTGTTTCAATAATGTTTCGCTGGTTTGGTTATTCTTTTCGTCTGTTTGTTTATTATTTTCTTCTATTCTTCCGAATTGCTCCATCATAATCCTCATCATTTCCTGTAAATTTACATCCATTGGTTGGGTTGGTTTCTTTGATTGGTCCCCTTGGGCATCCTCTACTACTATTTCCATTTCAGTTTCTTCCTCTTCAACACTATTACTCCTTAATTCATATCGTTGCTCTGGTTTGTTAGCCATTTTACAATCTTTAACTTAATTTTAATTACAAGGAAAAAATTTGTATGCTAATTAAATTTAACAAAATTGTGTTATTTGGTGCTGGTTTAAAGAAAATCTTTGCTTTCACGTATGGGCACCATTTATTGTACTGTTTTTAATTACAGGTATAATATTCAAGATATGTTCCACGTTGGGACTGCCATTTAATGTACTGTAATTTTTTAATTACCGGTATATAATATAATATTTGCACCATGTTGGATGCGTCCTTTAGGTGTTGTAATTATTTATACGTATGGTAATGATTTAACAGTACAAGTAAAGAAACTCTTTCTCTCAGGGTTAATGATTATTAAGTTATTTTATCGTATTTACGATTGTATCTATTATTTTCTTTTCTTTAAACCAACCCAGATTCAGTTAATAGGTAGTACTTTGGTAATTAACCATGTAAAAAATAACTAACGTATTAATGTAACTTAACCGTCTCTGAATTCTTCTAGCTGCCACGGGTTCACTTCTGGTTGTTGTTTACCTTTCTTCAACAGCAATATTAAGCTTGGTAATCTGTTTCTTCACACTAATCTCTTATTGCTCTCACCGCTGAATGCCGCTCTCCAAGACTACTACAACACCGATGTCTCCTTTGAACACTTAATTATTCGTTAGGGCCACTTAAACTCTTCTCCAGTCCAAGATTTTCCTCTTCTGTCGTCGTTCTATCAAGGATATTGTTATATTTTTTTTGTATTATTATTTATTTATTCGATATTATAATCAAACTCTGGTATCACTATTCAAAATCCTTTACTTTATTTTCTTTTCCACGTTACATTAATTTTGTGATGGACAACTGTTATTTAATATCATTTAAGATTCTTCATTTAGTTACTACTAGATATTTAATTTTGGACTAATAATGTTTCTTGTATTAAATATAATTGAAGATTCATAATGTGACTCTGATTGAATTAAAAATTAGACTAATACATTTTCCTTCTCTTTCATCTTTATAGTATTGAATATAAAATTAGACTCCTACATTTTCCTTCATCACTATCCAAAACAATCTCTTAACAATTTAACAATTTGCCATAATTCCCTAATTTATTTACATCTGTTTATCATATAACTATTAAAACATATATCATTTTTCTATTTCTTATTAACATCTTTATTTTAACTCTAATATTTGTAATTCTATTGGTTATTTATTAAATTATAATTTTATTACTCTTTACTCTTCTTATAACATTCATTTCAATTTCATATATAATTTTCTGAACATATAACTAAATATGGTTTTACATCATATAGGAATCGACCTCTATGTTGATTGAGTAAGTCGATATTACCAATGTTTTCTGTTTACATTCTAAAACATGTGTTCCCTTAATATTAATTTTGTATCTTTTTTCTTTTAAAATTGATTATTTACCTCTTATGTACTGTGTGCATTTTAACAGCAGTACATAATACCTTCCCTTATTTCATAATCTCAGATAACTTGATATGAGAATATGAAATAATTAATTTCTTATCACAAACATGGTCGAACATTAATATTGAAAACAACTGATTAATTCGCTAATTGTATATCAGAAAATTTATTTCATAAATTGGTTTTTTCTTTTATTAACATAACAAGTATGGTTCATCACTATCAAGAATCACTGTATCTTACACACTCATTTATGGCTTAAAATAACATTAATCAAACCAACTGGTTTTACATAAAAAATAATAAGTATAAAATAACAATTGTGCCTAGTTTCATGGCTAAAAACTCAAAAACATGTCTAAACATTCTCTTTCTTTCGGACCTCACCTTCCCAATCCAGGGCATACATTTCATTTGTTCTTTGTTTCAGAATTATTTTTCTTTTAATTATATTTTTGTTGTTTTTTTATTATTTTTATTATAATATGGGTATCAGCTTTAGTAATGTGATATGCTTTGTAAACCTAATAGCTGTCCATGATAATCAGTATATATTTCCTACATCTCCTATCACTAGTTGATAATGGTCCACAAATGTCAATAAAACTTGCTCTAACGCTCTCAATGCTTGATGATTTATCCACCTTCCCTCATATCTGACATTGGCTACCTTGACTTTTTTTTCAAATATCATATATTAACTTAGCACCTAAAACTTAATGTCGATTCTTCATATACTTTGGGTTATTCTATCATTTATTTGGTTACTTTTAATTATATTCCTGTTTTCATGTTGGAACACTTAATTTCTTCTTACTTTTCACACCTCGAGTCATGTTGTCATATTTATTTTTTATTTCTTTACCTCGTTGTTTGTATCATTCCTAAAATACCATAATTCCCTAACATTAAATACTATACATGGGTTTGGATTCGGAGGGGCACTATTGGCTTCCATTACTCCACCGTTTTCCCTAAATATATCATCTGAAATCAGAGGAACTTCATCTCTGTCCAGGAAAAAATAAAAGTTGCAATATCACAACACAATACATATAATTATTACCTATAAGGTAGCTCCTTTGCTACAAAATTATATTCAAGGGATTGTTACATGATTTCTTTGAGGTCTCTTCACATTTTATTCCATTACTGTTTCACTTCTGGTGTTTTATCACTTCAATTAATATTCTATCATTCACAGGTAACTGGTTAACATATTCGACATACATGTTGGATTATTCCCATCTTGGTGCTGTCAATCAATGATATTTTAGATTTTATCTTCATCTTCATTTTTATTTATTTATTCACCTTTAATTAGGCAGTTAAGTACTGAATTTCATCATTATCGTAAGTTGTATTTGTCTATTCTTTCTTCATCTAACTCATTTCTACCCTTCTTAAATAGTAACTAGTCTTAATTGTTCTTATCATTGTTATTATACTGATTAAAATGGTTATTCAAATAATTATTATGGTTATTAACTGTCTTTCTCTTCTTAATTGATTCAAAATAATTTCTCTTAACTATCCGGTAAGATGTTCTTACGTTTTTTGAATTTGGTGGGTTCATTTCATCTTAATTCATAAAATAAAAATTTTTTATTTGTAATAACCTTCATATATGTCGTTTGTATTAATAATCAATCTAATCTTTGTTCCATTGGTTTGATTTGGTCCATACCCAGAAAATCAGTCCCTTCTTTCCATATTTTTCATATTTAGTTCATCCGTTGTCAAATACTTCATTTACCCTTGTTGTTCGGATTACTACAGTGTCCATAATGATCTCTGTTTTTATTAAATATCTCCCTGTCATCCTGTACTCCCATTCCTTTAACACTACATGTTCATCTGAACCTATACCTACATCAATCACTTTCCCATTTATTTTATTGAACAGGTATTTTAATGGTATTTGAATTATTGATGACAGTATTGACAGTTTGCTACACACTTCTATTTCTGTGATATTTAATTTACCTATAGACTATCGGACATTTTTTCTCACTATTTTATTGTAATTCCCTTTGAAAGTTTCTATTGAGTTCCTTTTATTATCTTTAAAATTACTTATTCTTCTGTAGTTAGTACTTAGGATGTTCAGTACATTAATCAGTCCATTATTCATCATCTCCAATTCTTCTCGTATATTTTTAATTTTCTTAGGATGTGTTATTCTTCTTTCTTCTCTTTTCTTAATTATTTTCTTCTTTATTCCATTATCTTCTATTTTCTGACTTACTTGCTCCCTGTTTTGATCATTTGGTATTATTTCTATCTCCGTTTTGTTATTATTTATTACTTCTTCCGTTATCTTATTCAATGTTTCCACACTTTGCTTGTCATCTTCTATCGTTGTTTCTATTGACTGATTTTCATCACTCATTATTTCTTTCATTGTTTCTATATTCAATTTCACTTTTGCGGATTGCCTGACGTTCCTTTCCTCACAATTTTGTAATATTAACTTGATTTCAGCCTTTTGCTGGTCTAATTTATTATTCACCCCATTTATTTGTTGTTGAAGGGTCTCCTTTAATTCCTCATTATTTTGTTTTAATAAGGTTTTATTATCTAATTTCATTTGTTTCTTTAATGTTTCACTGTTAATATCCATTTTCTTGTACACTTTTTCAATATCCTCCTTCATTTGTTTCTTTAATTCCTTTTTATCTTCCCTCATTTGTTTCAATAATGTTTCGCTGGTTTGGTTATTCTTTTCGTCTGTTTGTTTATTATTTTCTTCTATTCTTCCGAATTGCTCCATCATAATCCTCATCATTTCCTGTAAATTTACATCCATTGGTTGGGTTGGTTTCTTTGATTGGTCCCCTTGGGCATCCTCTACTACTATTTCCATTTCAGTTTCTTCCTCTTCAACACTATTACTCCTTAATTCATATCGTTGCTCTGGTTTGTTAGCCATTTTACAATCTTTAACTTAATTTTAATTACAAGGAAAAAATTTGTATGCTAATTAAATTTAACAAAATTGTGTTATTTGGTGCTGGTTTAAAGAAAATCTTTGCTTTCACGTATGGGCGCCATTTATTGTACTGTTGTTAATTACAGGTATAATATTCAAGATATGTTCCACGTTGGGACTGCCATTTAATGTACTGTAATTTTTTAATTACCGGTATATAATATAATATTTGCACCATGTTGGATGCGTCCTTTAGGTGTTGTAATTATTTATACGTATGGTAATGATTTAACAGTACAAGTAAAGAAACTCTTTCTCTCAGGGTTAATGATTATTAAGTTATTTTATCGTATTTACGATTGTATCTATTATTTTCTTTTCTTTAAACCAACCCAGATTCAGTTAATAGGTAGTACTTTGGTAATTAACCATGTAAAAAATAACTAACGTATTAATGTAACTTAACCGTCTCTGAATTCTTCTAGCTGCCACGGGTTCACTTCTGGTTGTTGTTTACCTTTCTTCAACAGCAATATTAAGCTTGGTAATCTGTTTCTTCACACTAATCTCTTATTGCTCTCACCGCTGAATGCCGCTCTCCAAGACTACTACAACACCGATGTCTCCTTTGAACACTTAATTATTCGTTAGGGCCACTTAAACTCTTCTCCAGTCCAAGATTTTCCTCTTCTGTCGTCGTTCTATCAAGGATATTGTTATATTTTTTTTGTATTATTATTTATTTATTCGATATTATAATCAAACTCTGGTATCACTATTCAAAATCCTTTACTTTATTTTCTTTTCCACGTTACATTAATTTTGTGATGGACAACTGTTATTTAATATCATTTAAGATTCTTCATTTAGTTACTACTAGATATTTAATTTTGGACTAATAATGTTTCTTGTATTAAATATAATTGAAGATTCATAATGTGACTCTGATTGAATTAAAAATTAGACTAATACATTTTCCTTCTCTTTCATCTTTATAGTATTGAATTTATATTATATTAGACTCCTACATTTTCCTTCATCACTATCCAAAACAATCTCTTAACAATTTGCCATAATTCCCTAATTTATTTACATCTGTTTATCATATAACTATTAAAACATATATCATTTTTCTATTTCTTATTAACATCTTAATTTTAACTCTAATATTTGTAATTCTATTGGTTATTTATTAAATTATAATTTTATTACTCTTTACTCTTCTTATAACATTCATTTCAATTTCATATATAATTTTCTGAACATATAACTAAATATGGTTTTACATCATATAGGAATCGACCTCTATGTTGATTGAGTAAGTCGATATTACCAATGTTTTCTGTTTACATTCTAAAACATGTGTTCCCTTAATATTAATTTTGTATCTTTTTTCTTTTAAAATTGATTATTTACCTCTTATGTACTGTGTGCATTTTAACAGCAGTACATAATACCTTCCCTTATTTCATAATCTCAGATAACTTGATATGAGAATATGAAATAATTAATTTCTTATCACAAACATGGTCGAACATTAATATTGAAAACAACTGATTAATTCGCTAATTGTATATCAGAAAATTCATTTCATAAATTGGTTTTTTCTTTTAATAACACAACAAGTATGGTTCATCACTATCAAGAATCACTGTATCTTACACACTCATTTATGGCTTAAAATAACATTAATCAAACCAACTGGTTTTACATAAAAAATAATAAGTATAAAATAACAATTGTGCCTAGTTTCATGGCTAAAAACTCAAAAACATGTCTAAACATTCTCTTTCTTTCGGACCTCACCTTCCCAATCCAGGGCATACATTTCATTTGTTCTTTGTTTCAGAATTATTTTTCTTTTAATTATATTTTTGTTGTTTTTTTTATTATTTTTATTATAATATGGGTATCAGCTTTAGTAATCTGATATGCTTTGTAAACCTAATAGCTGTCCATGATAATCAGTATATATTTCCTACAACTCCTATCACTAGTTGATAATGGTCCACAAATGTCAATAAAACTTGCTCTAACGGTCTCAATGCTTGATGATTTATCCACCTTCCCTCATATCTGACATTGGCTACCTTGACTTTTTTTTCAAATATCATATATTAACTTAGCACCTAAAACTTAATGTCGATTCTTCATATACTTTGGGTTATTCTATCATTTATTTGGTTACTTTTAATTATATTCCTGTTTTCATGTTGGAACACTTAATTTCTTCTTACTTTTCACACCTCGAGTCATGTTGTCATATTTATTTTTTATTTCTTTACCTCGTTGTTTGTATCATTCCTAAAATACCATAATTCCCTAACATTAAATACTATACATGGGTTCGGATTCGGAGGGGCACTATTGGCTTCCATTACTCCGCCGTTTTCCCTAAATATATCATCTGAAATCAGAGGAACTTCATCTCTGTCCAGGAAAAAATAAAAGTTGCACTATCACAACACAATACATATCATTATTACCTATAAGGTAGCTCCTTTGCTACAAAATTATATTCAAGGGATTGTTACATGATTTCTTTGAGGTCTCTTCACATTTTATTCCATTACTGTTTCACTTCTGGTGTTTTATCACTTCAATTAATATTCTATCATTCACAGGTAACTGGTTAACATATTCGACATACATGTTGGATTATTCCCATCTTGGTGCTGTCAATCAATGATATTTTAGATTTTATCTTCATTTTCATTTTTATTTATTTATTCACCTTTAATTAGGCAGTTAAGTACTGAATTTCATCATTATCGTAAGTTGTATTTGTCTATTCTTTCTTCATCTAACTCATTTCTACCCTTCTTAAATAGTAACTAGTCTTAATTGTTCTTATCATTGTTATTATACTGATTAAAATGGTTATTCAAATAATTATTATGGTTATTAACTGTCTTTCTCTTCTTAATTGATTCAAAATAATTTCTCTTAACTATCCGGTAAGATGTTCTTACGTTTTTTGAATTTGGTGGGTTCATTTCATCTTAATTCATAAAATAAAAATTTTTTATTTGTACTAACCTTCATATATGTCGTTTGTATTAATAATCAATCTAATCTTTGTTCCATTGGTTTGATTTGGTCCATACCCAGAAAATCAGTCCCTTCTTTCCATATTTTTCATATTTAGTTCATCCGTTGTCAAATACTTCATTTACCCTTGTTGTTCGGATTACTACAGTGTCCATAATGATCTCTGTTTTTATTAAATATCTCCCTGTCACCCTGTACTCAAATTCCTTTAACACTACATGTTCATCTGAACCTATACCTACATCAATCACTTTCCCATTTATTTTATTGAACAGGTATTTTAATGGTATTTGAATTATTGATGACAGTATTGACAGTTTGCTACACACTTCTATTTCTGTGATATTTAATTTACCTATAGACTATCGGACATTTTTTCTCACTATTTTATTGTAATTCCCTTTGAAAGTTTCTATTGAGTTCCTTTTATTATCTTCAAAATTACTTATTCTTCTGTAGTTAGTACTTAGGATGTTCAGTACATTAATCAGTCCATTATTCATCATCTCCAATTCTTCTCGTATATTTTTAATTTTCTTAGGATGTGTTATTCTTCTTTCTTCTGTTTTCTTAATTATTTTCTTCTTTATTCCATTATCTTCTATTTTCTGACTTACTTGCTCCCTGTTTTGATCGTTTGGTATTATTTCTATCTCCGTTTTGTTATCATTTATTACTTCTTCCGTTATCTTATTCAATGTTTCCACACTTTGCTTGTCATCTTCTATCGTTGTTTCTATTGACTGATTTTCATCACTCATTATTTCTTTCATTGTTTCTATATTCAATTTCACTTTTGCGGATTGCCTAACGTTCCTTTCCTCACAATTTTGTAATATTAACTTGATTTCAGCCTTTTGCTGGTCTAATTTATTATTCACCCCATTTATTTGTTGTTGAAGGTTCTCCTTTAATTCCTCATTTTTTTGTTTTAATAAGGTTTCATTATCTAATTTCATTTGTTTCTTTAATGTTTCACTGTTACTATCCATTTTCTTGTACACTTTTTCAATATCCTCCTTCATTTGTTTCTTTAATTCCTTTTTATCTTCCCTCATTTGTTTCAATAATGTTTCGCTGGTTTGGTTATTCTTTTCGTCTGTTTGTTTATTATTTTCTTCTATTCTTCCGAATTGCTCCATCATAATCCTCATCATTTCCTGTAAATTTACATCCATTGGTTGGGTTGGTTTCTTTGATTGGTCCCCTTGGGCATCCTCTACTACTATTTCCATTTCAGTTTCTTCCTCTTCAACACTATTACTCCTTAATTCATATCGTTGCTCTGGTTTGTTAGCCATTTTACAATCTTTAACTTAATTTTAATTACAAGGAAAAAATTTGTATGCTAATTAAATTTAACAAAATTGTGTTATTTGGTGCTGGTTTAAAGAAAATCTTTGCTTTCACGTATGGGCGCCATTTATTGTACTGTTGTTAATTACAGGTATAATATTCAAGATATGTTCCACGTTGGGACTGCCATTTAATGTACTGTAATTTTTTAATTACCGGTATATAATATAATATTTGCACCATGTTGGATGCGTCCTTTAGGTGTTGTAATTATTTATACGTATGGTAATGATTTAACAGTACAAGTAAAGAAACTCTTTCTCTCAGGGTTAATGATTATTAAGTTATTTTATCGTATTTACGATTGTATCTATTATTTTCTTTTCTTTAAACCAACCCAGATTCAGTTAATAGGTAGTACTTTGGTAATTAACCATGTAAAAAATAACTAACGTATTAATGTAACTTAACCGTCTCTGAATTCTTCTAGCTGCCACGGGTTCACTTCTGGTTGTTGTTTACCTTTCTTCAACAGCAATATTAAGCTTGGTAATCTGTTTCTTCACACTAATCTCTTATTGCTCTCACCGCTGAATGCCGCTCTCCAAGACTACTACAACACCGATGTCTCCTTTGAACACTTAATTATTCGTTAGGGCCACTTAAACTCTTCTCCAGTCCAAGATTTTCCTCTTCTGTCGTCGTTCTATCAAGGATATTGTTATATTTTTTTTGTATTATTATTTATTTATTCGATATTATAATCAAACTCTGGTATCACTATTCAAAATCCTTTACTTTATTTTCTTTTCCACGTTACATTAATTTTGTGATGGACAACTGTTATTTAATATCATTTAAGATTCTTCATTTAGTTACTACTAGATATTTAATTTTGGACTAATAATGTTTCTTGTATTAAATATAATTGAAGATTCATAATGTGACTCTGATTGAATTAAAAATTAGACTAATACATTTTCCTTCTCTTTCATCTTTATAGTATTGAATTTATATTATATTAGACTCCTACATTTTCCTTCATCACTATCCAAAACAATCTCTTAACAATTTGCCATAATTCCCTAATTTATTTACATCTGTTTATCATATAACTATTAAAACATATATCATTTTTCTATTTCTTATTAACATCTTAATTTTAACTCTAATATTTGTAATTCTATTGGTTATTTATTAAATTATAATTTTATTACTCTTTACTCTTCTTATAACATTCATTTCAATTTCATATATAATTTTCTGAACATATAACTAAATATGGTTTTACATCATATAGGAATCGACCTCTATGTTGATTGAGTAAGTCGATATTACCAATGTTTTCTGTTTACATTCTAAAACATGTGTTCCCTTAATATTAATTTTGTATCTTTTTTCTTTTAAAATTGATTATTTACCTCTTATGTACTGTGTGCATTTTAACAGCAGTACATAATACCTTCCCTTATTTCATAATCTCAGATAACTTGATATGAGAATATGAAATAATTAATTTCTTATCACAAACATGGTCGAACATTAATATTGAAAACAACTGATTAATTCGCTAATTGTATATCAGAAAATTCATTTCATAAATTGGTTTTTTCTTTTATTAACATAACAAGTATGGTTCATCACTATCAAGAATCACTGTATCTTACACACTCATTTATGGCTTAAAATAACATTAATCAAACCAACTGGTTTTACATAAAAAATAATAAGTATAAAATAACAATTGTGCCTAGTTTCATGGCTAAAAACTCAAAAACATGTCTAAACATTCTCTTTCTTTCGGACCTCACCTTCCCAATCCAGGGCATACATTTCATTTGTTCTTTGTTTCAGAATTATTTTTCTTTTAATTATATTTTTGTTGTTTTTTTTATTATTTTTATTATAATATGGGTATCAGCTTTAGTAATCTGATATGCTTTGTAAACCTAATAGCTGTCCATGATAATCAGTATATATTTCCTACATCTCCTATCACTAGTTGATAATGGTCCACAAATGTCAATAAAACTTGCTCTAACGGTCTCAATGCTTGATGATTTATCCACCTTCCCTCATATCTGACATTGGCTACCTTGACTTTTTTTTCAAATATCATATATTAACTTAGCACCTAAAACTTAATGTCGATTCTTCATATACTTTGGGTTATTCTATCATTTATTTGGTTACTTTTAATTATATTCCTGTTTTCATGTTGGAACACTTAATTTCTTCTTACTTTTCACACCTCGAGTCATGTTGTCATATTTATTTTTTATTTCTTTACCTCGTTGTTTGTATCATTCCTAAAATACCATAATTCCCTAACATTAAATACTATACATGGGTTCGGATTCGGAGGGGCACTATTGGCTTCCATTACTCCGCCGTTTTCCCTAAATATATCATCTGAAATCAGAGGAACTTCATCTCTGTCCAGGAAAAAATAAAAGTTGCACTATCACAACACAATACATATCATTATTACCTATAAGGTAGCTCCTTTGCTACAAAATTATATTCAAGGGATTGTTACATGATTTCTTTGAGGTCTCTTCACATTTTATTCCATTACTGTTTCACTTCTGGTGTTTTATCACTTCAATTAATATTCTATCATTCACAGGTAACTGGTTAACATATTCGACATACATGTTGGATTATTCCCATCTTGGTGCTGTCAATCAATGATATTTTAGATTTTATCTTCATTTTCATTTTTATTTATTTATTCACCTTTAATTAGGCAGTTAAGTACTGAATTTCATCATTATCGTAAGTTGTATTTGTCTATTCTTTCTTCATCTAACTCATTTCTACCCTTCTTAAATAGTAACTAGTCTTAATTGTTCTTATCATTGTTATTATACTGATTAAAATGGTTATTCAAATAATTATTATGGTTATTAACTGTCTTTCTCTTCTTAATTGATTCAAAATAATTTCTCTTAACTATCCGGTAAGATGTTCTTACGTTTTTTGAATTTGGTGGGTTCATTTCATCTTAATTCATAAAATAAAAATTTTTTATTTGTAATAACCTTCATATATGTCGTTTGTATTAATAATCAATCTAATCTTTGTTCCATTGGTTTGATTTGGTCCATACCCAGAAAATCAGTCCCTTCTTTCCATATTTTTCATATTTAGTTCATCCGTTGTCAAATACTTCATTTACCCTTGTTGTTCGGATTACTACAGTGTCCATAATGATCTCTGTTTTTATTAAATATCTCCCTGTCACCCTGTACTCCCATTCCTTTAACACTACATGTTCATCTGAACCTATACCTACATCAATCACTTTCCGATTTATTTTATTGAACAGGTATTTTAATGGTATTTGAATTATTGATGACAGTATTGACAGTTTGCTACACACTTCTATTTCTGTGATATTTAATTTACCTATAGACTATCGGACATTTTTCTCACTATTTTATTGTAATTCCCTTTGAAAGTTTCTATTGAGTTCCTTTTATTATCTTTAAAATTACTTATTCTTCTGTAGTTAGTACTTAGGATGTTCAGTACATTAATCAGTCCATTATTCATCATCTCCAATTCTTCTCGTATATTTTTAATTTTCTTAGGATGTGTTATTCTTCTTTCTTCTGTTTTCTTAATTATTTTCTTCTTTATTCCATTATCTTCTATTTTCTGACTTACTTGCTCCCTGTTTTGATCGTTTGGTATTATTTCTATCTCCGTTTTGTTATCATTTATTACTTCTTCCGTTATCTTATTCAATGTTTCCACACTTTGCTTGTCATCTTCTATCGTTGTTTCTATTGACTGATTTTCATCACTCATTATTTCTTTCATTGTTTCTATATTCAATTTCACTTTTGCGGATTGCCTAACGTTCCTTTCCTCACAATTTTGTAATATTAACTTGATTTCAGCCTTTTGCTGGTCTAATTTATTATTCACCCCATTTATTTGTTGTTGAAGGGTCTCCTTTAATTCCTCATTATTTTGTTTTAATAAGGTTTCATTATCTAATTTCATTTGTTTCTTTAATGTTTCACTGTTACTATCCATTTTCTTGTACACTTTTTCAATATCCTCCTTCATTTGTTTCTTTAATTCCTTTTTATCTTCCCTCATTTGTTTCAATAATGTTTCGCTGGTTTGGTTATTCTTTTCGTCTGTTTGTTTATTATTTTCTTCTATTCTTCCGAATTGCTCCATCATAATCCTCATCATTTCCTGTAAATTTACATCCATTGGTTGGGTTGGTTTCTTTGATTGGTCCCCTTGGGCATCCTCTACTACTATTTCCATTTCAGTTTCTTCCTCTTCAACACTATTACTCCTTAATTCATATCGTTGCTCTGGTTTGTTAGCCATTTTACAATCTTTAACTTAATTTTAATTACAAGGAAAAAATTTGTATGCTAATTAAATTTAACAAAATTGTGTTATTTGGTGCTGGTTTAAAGAAAATCTTTGCTTTCACGTATGGGCGCCATTTATTGTACTGTTGTTAATTACAGGTATAATATTCAAGATATGTTCCACGTTGGGACTGCCATTTAATGTACTGTAATTTTTTAATTACCGGTATATAATATAATATTTGCACCATGTTGGATGCGTCCTTTAGGTGTTGTAATTATTTATACGTATGGTAATGATTTAACAGTACAAGTAAAGAAACTCTTTCTCTCAGGGTTAATGATTATTAAGTTATTTTATCGTATTTACGATTGTATCTATTATTTTCTTTTCTTTAAACCAACCCAGATTCAGTTAATAGGTAGTACTTTGGTAATTAACCATGTAAAAAATAACTAACGTATTAATGTAACTTAACCGTCTCTGAATTCTTCTAGCTGCCACGGGTTCACTTCTGGTTGTTGTTTACCTTTCTTCAACAGCAATATTAAGCTTGGTAATCTGTTTCTTCACACTAATCTCTTATTGCTCTCACCGCTGAATGCCGCTCTCCAAGACTACTACAACACCGATGTCTCCTTTGAACACTTAATTATTCGTTAGGGCCACTTAAACTCTTCTCCAGTCCAAGATTTTCCTCTTCTGTCGTCGTTCTATCAAGGATATTGTTATATTTTTTTTGTATTATTATTTATTTATTCGATATTATAATCAAACTCTGGTATCACTATTCAAAATCCTTTACTTTATTTTCTTTTCCACGTTACATTAATTTTGTGATGGACAACTGTTATTTAATATCATTTAAGATTCTTCATTTAGTTACTACTAGATATTTAATTTTGGACTAATAATGTTTCTTGTATTAAATATAATTGAAGATTCATAATGTGACTCTGATTGAATTAAAAATTAGACTAATACATTTTCCTTCTCTTTCATCTTTATAGTATTGAATTTATATTATATTAGACTCCTACATTTTCCTTCATCACTATCCAAAACAATCTCTTAACAATTTGCCATAATTCCCTAATTTATTTACATCTGTTTATCATATAACTATTAAAACATATATCATTTTTCTATTTCTTATTAACATCTTAATTTTAACTCTAATATTTGTAATTCTATTGGTTATTTATTAAATTATAATTTTATTACTCTTTACTCTTCTTATAACATTCATTTCAATTTCATATATAATTTTCTGAACATATAACTAAATATGGTTTTACATCATATAGGAATCGACCTCTATGTTGATTGAGTAAGTCGATATTACCAATGTTTTCTGTTTACATTCTAAAACATGTGTTCCCTTAATATTAATTTTGTATCTTTTTTCTTTTAAAATTGATTATTTACCTCTTATGTACTGTGTGCATTTTAACAGCAGTACATAATACCTTCCCTTATTTCATAATCTCAGATAACTTGATATGAGAATATGAAATAATTAATTTCTTATCACAAACATGGTCGAACATTAATATTGAAAACAACTGATTAATTCGCTAATTGTATATCAGAAAATTCATTTCATAAATTGGTTTTTTCTTTTATTAACATAACAAGTATGGTTCATCACTATCAAGAATCACTGTATCTTACACACTCATTTATGGCTTAAAATAACATTAATCAAACCAACTGGTTTTACATAAAAAATAATAAGTATAAAATAACAATTGTGCCTAGTTTCATGGCTAAAAACTCAAAAACATGTCTAAACATTCTCTTTCTTTCGGACCTCACCTTCCCAATCCAGGGCATACATTTCATTTGTTCTTTGTTTCAGAATTATTTTTCTTTTAATTATATTTTTGTTGTTTTTTTTATTATTTTTATTATAATATGGGTATCAGCTTTAGTAATCTGATATGCTTTGTAAACCTAATAGCTGTCCATGATAATCAGTATATATTTCCTACATCTCCTATCACTAGTTGATAATGGTCCACAAATGTCAATAAAACTTGCTCTAACGGTCTCAATGCTTAATGATTTATCCACCTTCCCTCATATCTGACATTGGCTACCTTGACTTTTTTTTCAAATATCATATATTAACTTAGCACCTAAAACTTAATGTCGATTCTTCATATACTTTGGGTTATTCTATCATTTATTTGGTTACTTTTAATTATATTCCTGTTTTCATGTTGGAACACTTAATTTCTTCTTACTTTTCACACCTCGAGTCATGTTGTCATATTTATTTTTTATTTCTTTACCTCGTTGTTTGTATCATTCCTAAAATACCATAATTCCCTAACATTAAATACTATACATGGGTTCGGATTCGGAGGGGCACTATTGGCTTCCATTACTCCGCCGTTTTCCCTAAATATATCATCTGAAATCAGAGGAACTTCATCTCTGTCCAGGAAAAAATAAAAGTTGCACTATCACAACACAATACATATCATTATTACCTATAAGGTAGCTCCTTTGCTACAAAATTATATTCAAGGGATTGTTACATGATTTCTTTGAGGTCTCTTCACATTTTATTCCATTACTGTTTCACTTCTGGTGTTTTATCACTTCAATTAATATTCTATCATTCACAGGTAACTGGTTAACATATTCGACATACATGTTGGATTATTCCCATCTTGGTGCTGTCAATCAATGATATTTTAGATTTTATCTTCATTTTCATTTTTATTTATTTATTCACCTTTAATTAGGCAGTTAAGTACTGAATTTCATCATTATCGTAAGTTGTATTTGTCTATTCTTTCTTCATCTAACTCATTTCTACCCTTCTTAAATAGTAACTAGTCTTAATTGTTCTTATCATTGTTATTATACTGATTAAAATGGTTATTCAAATAATTATTATGGTTATTAACTGTCTTTCTCTTCTTAATTGATTCAAAATAATTTCTCTTAACTATCCGGTAAGATGTTCTTACGTTTTTTGAATTTGGTGGGTTCATTTCATCTTAATTCATAAAATAAAAATTTTTTATTTGTAATAACCTTCATATATGTCGTTTGTATTAATAATCAATCTAATCTTTGTTCCATTGGTTTGATTTGGTCCATACCCAGAAAATCAGTCCCTTCTTTCCATATTTTTCATATTTAGTTCATCCGTTGTCAAATACTTCATTTACCCTTGTTGTTCGGATTACTACAGTGTCCATAATGATCTCTGTTTTTATTAAATATCTCCCTGTCACCCTGTACTCCCATTCCTTTAACACTACATGTTCATCTGAACCTATACCTACATCAATCACTTTCCGATTTATTTTATTGAACAGGTATTTTAATGGTATTTGAATTATTGATGACAGTATTGACAGTTTGCTACACACTTCTATTTCTGTGATATTTAATTTACCTATAGACTATCGGACATTTTTCTCACTATTTTATTGTAATTCCCTTTGAAAGTTTCTATTGAGTTCCTTTTATTATCTTTAAAATTACTTATTCTTCTGTAGTTAGTACTTAGGATGTTCAGTACATTAATCAGTCCATTATTCATCATCTCCAATTCTTCTCGTATATTTTTAATTTTCTTAGGATGTGTTATTCTTCTTTCTTCTGTTTTCTTAATTATTTTCTTCTTTATTCCATTATCTTCTATTTTCTGACTTACTTGCTCCCTGTTTTGATCGTTTGGTATTATTTCTATCTCCGTTTTGTTATCATTTATTACTTCTTCCGTTATCTTATTCAATGTTTCCACACTTTGCTTGTCATCTTCTATCGTTGTTTCTATTGACTGATTTTCATCACTCATTATTTCTTTCATTGTTTCTATATTCAATTTCACTTTTGCGGATTGCCTAACGTTCCTTTCCTCACAATTTTGTAATATTAACTTGATTTCAGCCTTTTGCTGGTCTAATTTATTATTCACCCCATTTATTTGTTGTTGAAGGGTCTCCTTTAATTCCTCATTATTTTGTTTTAATAAGGTTTCATTATCTAATTTCATTTGTTTCTTTAATGTTTCACTGTTACTATCCATTTTCTTGTACACTTTTTCAATATCCTCCTTCATTTGTTTCTTTAATTCCTTTTTATCTTCCCTCATTTGTTTCAATAATGTTTCGCTGGTTTGGTTATTCTTTTCGTCTGTTTGTTTATTATTTTCTTCTATTCTTCCGAATTGCTCCATCATAATCCTCATCATTTCCTGTAAATTTACATCCATTGGTTGGGTTGGTTTCTTTGATTGGTCCCCTTGGGCATCCTCTACTACTATTTCCATTTCAGTTTCTTCCTCTTCAACACTATTACTCCTTAATTCATATCGTTGCTCTGGTTTGTTAGCCATTTTACAATCTTTAACTTAATTTTAATTACAAGGAAAAAATTTGTATGCTAATTAAATTTAACAAAATTGTGTTATTTGGTGCTGGTTTAAAGAAAATCTTTGCTTTCACGTATGGGCGCCATTTATTGTACTGTTGTTAATTACAGGTATAATATTCAAGATATGTTCCACGTTGGGACTGCCATTTAATGTACTGTAATTTTTTAATTACCGGTATATAATATAATATTTGCACCATGTTGGATGCGTCCTTTAGGTGTTGTAATTATTTATACGTATGGTAATGATTTAACAGTACAAGTAAAGAAACTCTTTCTCTCAGGGTTAATGATTATTAAGTTATTTTATCGTATTTACGATTGTATCTATTATTTTCTTTTCTTTAAACCAACCCAGATTCAGTTAATAGGTAGTACTTTGGTAATTAACCATGTAAAAAATAACTAACGTATTAATGTAACTTAACCGTCTCTGAATTCTTCTAGCTGCCACGGGTTCACTTCTGGTTGTTGTTTACCTTTCTTCAACAGCAATATTAAGCTTGGTAATCTGTTTCTTCACACTAATCTCTTATTGCTCTCACCGCTGAATGCCGCTCTCCAAGACTACTACAACACCGATGTCTCCTTTGAACACTTAATTATTCGTTAGGGCCACTTAAACTCTTCTCCAGTCCAAGATTTTCCTCTTCTGTCGTCGTTCTATCAAGGATATTGTTATATTTTTTTGTATTATTATTTATTTATTCGATATTATAATCAAACTCTGGTATCACTATTCAAAATCCTTTACTTTATTTTCTTTTCCACGTTACATTAATTTTGTGATGGACAACTGTTATTTAATATCATTTAAGATTCTTCATTTAGTTACTACTAGATATTTAATTTTGGACTAATAATGTTTCTTGTATTAAATATAATTGAAGATTCATAATGTGACTCTGATTGAATTAAAAATTAGACTAATACATTTTCCTTCTCTTTCATCTTTATAGTATTGAATTTATATTATATTAGACTCCTACATTTTCCTTCATCACTATCCAAAACAATCTCTTAACAATTTGCCATAATTCCCTAATTTATATACATCTGTTTATCATATAACTATTAAAACATATATCATTTTTCTATTTCTTATTAACATCTTTATTTTAACTCTAATATTTGTAATTCTATTGGTTATTTATTAAATTATAATTTTATTACTCTTTACTCTTCTTATAACATTCATTTCAATTTCATATATAATTTTCTGAACATATAACTAAATATGGTTTTACATCATATAGGAATCGACCTCTATGTTGATTGAGTAAGTCGATATTACCAATGTTTTCTGTTTACATTCTAAAACATGTGTTCCCTTAATATTAATTTTGTATCTTTTTTCTTTTAAAATTGATTATTTACCTCTTATGTACTGTGTGCATTTTAACAGCAGTACATAATACCTTCCCTTATTTCATAATCTCAGATAACTTGATATGAGAATATGAAATAATTAATTTCTTATCACAAACATGGTCGAACATTAATATTGAAAACATCTGATTAATTCGCTAATTGTATATCAGAAAATTCATTTCATAAATTGGTTTTTTCTTTTATTAACATAACAAGTATGGTTCATCACTATCAAGAATCACTGTATCTTACACACTCATTTATGGCTTAAAATAACATTAATCAAACCAACTGGTTTTACATAAAAAATAATAAGTATAAAATAACAATTGTGCCTAGTTTCATGGCTAAAAACTCAAAAACATGTCTAAACATTCTCTTTCTTTCGGACCTCACCTTCCCAATCCAGGGCATACATTTCATTTGTTCTTTGTTTCAGAATTATTTTTCTTTTAATTATATTTTTGTTGTTTTTTTTATTATTTTTATTATAATATGGGTATCAGCTTTAGTAATGTGATATGCTTTGTAAACCTAATAGCTGTCCATGATAATCAGTATATATTTCCTACATCTCCTATCACTAGTTGATAATGGTCCACAAATGTCAATAAAACTTGCTCTAACGCTCTCAATGCTTGATGATTTATCCACCTTCCCTCATATCTGACATTGGCTACCTTGACTTTTTTTTCAAATATCATATATTAACTTAGCACCTAAAACTTAATGTCGATTCTTCATATACTTTGGGTTATTCTATCATTTATTTGGTTACTTTTAATTATATTCCTGTTTTCATGTTGGAACACTTAATTTCTTCTTACTTTTCACACCTCGAGTCATGTTGTCATATTTATTTTTTATTTCTTTACCTCGTTGTTTGTATCATTCCTAAAATACCATAATTCCCTAACATTAAATACTATACATGGGTTCGGATTCGGAGGGGCACTATTGGCTTCCATTACTCCGCAGTTTTCCCTAAATATATCATCTGAAATCAGAGGAACTTCATCTCTGTCCAGGAAAAAATAAAAGTTGCACTATCACAACACAATACATATCATTATTACCTATAAGGTAGCTCCTTTGCTACAAAATTATATTCAAGGGATTGTTACATGATTTCTTTGAGGTCTCTTCACATTTTATTCCATTACTGTTTCACTTCTGGTGTTTTATCACTTCAATTAATATTCTATCATTCACAGGTAACTGGTTAACATATTCGACATACATGTTGGATTATTCCCATCTTGGTGCTGTCAATCAATGATATTTTAGATTTTATCTTCATCTTCATTTTTATTTATTTATTCACCTTTAATTAGGCAGTTAAGTACTGAATTTCATCATTATCGTAAGTTGTATTTGTCTATTCTTTCTTCATCTAACTCATTTCTACCCTTCTTAAATAGTAACTAGTCTTAATTGTTCTTATCATTGTTATTATACTGATTAAAATGGTTATTCAAATAATTATTATGGTTATTAACTGTCTTTCTCTTCTTAATTGATTCAAAATAATTTCTCTTAACTATCCGGTAAGATGTTCTTACGTTTTTTGAATTTGGTGGGTTCATTTCATCTTAATTCATAAAATAAAAATTTTTTATTTGTAATAACCTTCATATATGTCGTTTATATTAATAATCAATCTAATCTTTGTTCCATTGGTTTGATTTGGTCCATACCCAGAAAATCAGTCCCTTCTTTCCATATTTTTCATATTTAGTTCATCCGTTGTCAAATACTTCATTTACCCTTGTTGTTCGGATTACTACAGTGTCCATAATGATCTCTGTTTTTATTAAATATCTCCCTGTCACCCTGTACTCCCATTCCTTTAACACTACATGTTCATCTGAACCTATACCTACATCAATCACTTTCCCATTTATTTTATTGAACAGGTATTTTAATGGTATTTGAATTATTGATGACAGTATTGACAGTTTGCTACACACTTCTATTTCTGTGATATTTAATTTACCTATAGACTATCGGACATTTTTTCTCACTATTTTATTGTAATTCCCTTTGAAAGTTTCTATTGAGTTCCTTTTATTATCTTTAAAATTACTTATTCTTCTGTAGTTAGTACTTAGGATGTTCAGTACATTAATCAGTCCATTATTCATCATCTCCAATTCTTCTCGTATATTTTTAATTTTCTTAGGATGTGTTATTCTTCTTTCTTCTGTTTTCTTAATTATTTTCTTCTTTATTCCATTATCTTCTATTTTCTGACTTACTTGCTCCCTGTTTTGATCGTTTGGTATTATTTCTATCTCCGTTTTGTTATCATTTATTACTTCTTCCGTTATCTTATTCAATGTTTCCACACTTTGCTTGTCATCTTCTATCGTTGTTTCTATTGACTGATTTTCATCACTCATTATTTCTTTCATTGTTTCTATATTCAATTTCACTTTTGCGGATTGCCTAACGTTCCTTTCCTCACAATTTTGTAATATTAACTTGATTTCAGCCTTTTGCTGGTCTAATTTATTATTCACCCCATTTATTTGTTGTTGAAGGGTCTCCTTTAATTCCTCATTATTTTGTTTTAATAAGGTTTCATTATCTAATTTCATTTGTTTCTTTAATGTTTCACTGTTACTATCCATTTTCTTGTACACTTTTTCAATATCCTCCTTCATTTGTTTCTTTAATTCCTTTTTATCTTCCCTCATTTGTTTCAATAATGTTTCGCTGGTTTGGTTATTCTTTTCGTCTGTTTGTTTATTATTTTCTTCTATTCTTCCGAATTGCTCCATCATAATCCTCATCATTTCCTGTAAATTTACATCCATTGGTTGGGTTGGTTTCTTTGATTGGTCCCCTTGGGCATCCTCTACTACTATTTCCATTTCAGTTTCTTCCTCTTCAACACTATTACTCCTTAATTCATATCGTTGCTCTGGTTTGTTAGCCATTTTACAATCTTTAACTTAATTTTAATTACAAGGAAAAAATTTGTATGCTAATTAAATTTAACAAAATTGTGTTATTTGGTGCTGGTTTAAAGAAAATCTTTGCTTTCACGTATGGGCGCCATTTATTGTACTGTTGTTAATTACAGGTATAATATTCAAGATATGTTCCACGTTGGGACTGCCATTTAATGTACTGTAATTTTTTAATTACCGGTATATAATATAATATTTGCACCATGTTGGATGCGTCCTTTAGGTGTTGTAATTATTTATACGTATGGTAATGATTTAACAGTACAAGTAAAGAAACTCTTTCTCTCAGGGTTAATGATTATTAAGTTATTTTATCGTATTTACGATTGTATCTATTATTTTCTTTTCTTTAAACCAACCCAGATTCAGTTAATAGGTAGTACTTTGGTAATTAACCATGTAAAAAATAACTAACGTATTAATGTAACTTAACCGTCTCTGAATTCTTCTAGCTGCCACGGGTTCACTTCTGGTTGTTGTTTACCTTTCTTCAACAGCAATATTAAGCTTGGTAATCTGTTTCTTCACACTAATCTCTTATTGCTCTCACCGCTGAATGCCGCTCTCCAAGACTACTACAACACCGATGTCTCCTTTGAACACTTAATTATTCGTTAGGGCCACTTAAACTCTTCTCCAGTCCAAGATTTTCCTCTTCTGTCGTCGTTCTATCAAGGATATTGTTATATTTTTTTTGTATTATTATTTATTTATTCGATATTATAATCAAACTCTGGTATCACTATTCAAAATCCTTTACTTTATTTTCTTTTCCACGTTACATTAATTTTGTGATGGACAACTGTTATTTAATATCATTTAAGATTCTTCATTTAGTTACTACTAGATATTTAATTTTGGACTAATAATGTTTCTTGTATTAAATATAATTGAAGATTCATAATGTGACTCTGATTGAATTAAAAATTAGACTAATACATTTTCCTTCTCTTTCATCTTTATAGTATTGAATTTATATTATATTAGACTCCTACATTTTCCTTCATCACTATCCAAAACAATCTCTTAACAATTTGCCATAATTCCCTAATTTATTTACATCTGTTTATCATATAACTATTAAAACATATATCATTTTTCTATTTCTTATTAACATCTTAATTTTAACTCTAATATTTGTAATTCTATTGGTTATTTATTAAATTATAATTTTATTACTCTTTACTCTTCTTATAACATTCATTTCAATTTCATATATAATTTTCTGAACATATAACTAAATATGGTTTTACATCATATAGGAATCGACCTCTATGTTGATTGAGTAAGTCGATATTACCAATGTTTTCTGTTTACATTCTAAAACATGTGTTCCCTTAATATTAATTTTGTATCTTTTTTCTTTTAAAATTGATTATTTACCTCTTATGTACTGTGTGCATTTTAACATCAGTACATAATACCTTCCCTTATTTCATAATCTCAGATAACTTGATATGAGAATATGAAATAATTAATTTCTTATCACAAACATGGTCGAACATTAATATTGAAAACAACTGATTAATTCGCTAATTGTATATCAGAAAATTCATTTCATAAATTGGTTTTTTCTTTTATTAACATAACAAGTATGGTTCATCACTATCAAGAATCACTGTATCTTACACACTCATTTATGGCTTAAAATAACATTAATCAAACCAACTGGTTTTACATAAAAAATAATAAGTATAAAATAACAATTGTGCCTAGTTTCATGGCTAAAAACTCAAAAACATGTCTAAACATTCTCTTTCTTTCGGACCTCACCTTCCCAATCCAGGGCATACATTTCATTTGTTCTTTGTTTCAGAATTATTTTTCTTTTAATTATATTTTTGTTGTTTTTTTTATTATTTTTATTATAATATGGGTATCAGCTTTAGTAATGTGATATGCTTTGTAAACCTAATAGCTGTCCATGATAATCAGTATATATTTCCTACATCTCCTATCACTAGTTGATAATGGTCCACAAATGTCAATAAAACTTGCTTTAACGCTCTCAATGCTTGATGATTTATCCACCTTCCCTCATATCTGACATTGGCTACCTTGACTTTTTTTTCAAATATCATATATTAACTTAGCACCTAAAACTTAATGTCGATTCTTCATATACTTTGGGTTATTCTATCATTTATTTGGTTACTTTTAATTATATTCGTGTTTTCATGTTGGAACACTTAATTTCTTCTTACTTTTCACACCTCGAGTCATGTTGTCATATTTATTTTTTATTTCTTTACCTCGTTGTTTGTATCATTCCTAAAATACCATAATTCCCTAACATTAAATACTATACATGGGTTCGGATTCGGAGGGGCACTATTGGCTTCCATTACTCCGCCGTTTTCCCTAAATATATCATCTGAAATCAAAGGAACTTCATCTCTGTCCAGGAAAAAATAAAAGTTGCACTATCACAACACAATACATATAATTATTACCTATAAGGTAGCTCCTTTGCTACAAAATTATATTCAAGGGATTGTTACATGATTTCTTTGAGGTCTCTTCACATTTTATTCCATTACTGTTTCACTTCTGGTGTTTTATCACTTCAATTAATATTCTATCATTCACAGGTAACTGGTTAACATATTCGACATACATGGTGGATTATTCCCATCTTGGTGCTGTCAATCAATGATATTTTAGATTTTATCTTCATCTTCATTTTTATTTATTTATTCACCCTTAATTAGGCAGTTAAGTACTGAATTTCATCATTATCGTAAGTTGTATTTGTCTATTCTTTCTTCATCTAACTCATTTCTACCCTTCTTAAATAGTAACTAGTCTTAATTGTTCTTATCATTGTTATTATACTGATTAAAATGGTTATTCAAATAATTATTATAGTTATTAACTGTCTTTCTCTTCTTAATTGATTCAAAATAATTTCTCTTAACTATCCGGTAAGATGTTCTTACGTTTTTTGAATTTGGTGGGTTCATTTCATCTTAATTCATAAAATAAAAATTTTTTATTTGTAATAACCTTCATATATGTCGTTTGTATTAATAATCAATCTAATCTTTGTTCCATTGGTTTGCTTTGGTCCATACCCAGAAAATCAGTCCCTTCTTTCCATATTTTTCATATTAATTCATCCGTTGTCAAATACTTCATTTACCCTTGTTGTTCGGATTACTACAGTGTCCATAATGATCTCTGTTTTTATTAAATATCTCCCTGTCACCCTGTACTCCCATTCCTTTAACACTACATGTTCATCTGAACCTATACCTACATCAATCACTTTCCCATTTATTTTATTGAACAGGTATTTTAATGGTATTTGAATTATTGATGACAGTATTGACAGTTTGCTACACACTTCTATTTCTGTGATATTTAATTTACCTATAGACTTTTTCTCACTATTTTATTGTAATTCCCTTTGAAAGTTTCTATTGAGTTCCTTTTATTATCTTTAAAATTACTTATTCTTCTGTAGTTAGTACTTAGGATGTTCAGTACATTAATCAGTCCATTATTCATCATCTCCAATTCTTCTCGTATATTTTTAATTTTCTTAGGATGTGTTATTCTTCTTTCTTCTCTTTTCTTAATTATTTTCTTCTTTATTCCATTATCTTCTATTTTCTGACTTACTTGCTCCCTGTTTTGATCGTTTGGTATTATTTCTATCTCCGTTTTGTTATCATTTATTACTTCTTCCGTTATCTTATTCAATGTTTCCACACTTTGCTTGTCATCTTCTATCGTTGTTTCTATTGACTGATTTTCATCACTCATTATTTCTTTCATTGTTTCTATATTCAATTTCACTTTTGCGGATTGCCTAACGTTCCTTTCCTCACAATTTTGTAATATTAACTTGATTTCAGCCTTTTGCTGGTCTAATTTATTATTCACCCCATTTATTTGTTGTTGAAGGGTCTCCTTTAATTCCTCATTATTTTGTTTTAATAAGGTTTCATTATCTAATTTCATTTGTTTCTTTAATGTTTCACTGTTACTATCCATTTTCTTGTACACTTTTTCAATATCCTCCTTCATTTGTTTCTTAAATTCCTTTTTATCTTCCCTCATTTGTTTCAATAATGTTTCGCTGGTTTGGTTATTCTTTTCGTCTGTTTGTTTATTATTTTCTTCTATTCTTCCGAATTGCTCCATCATAATCCTCATCATTTCCTGTAAATTTACATCCATTGGTTGGGTTGGTTTCTTTGATTGGTCCCCTTGGGCATCCTCTACTACTATTTCCATTTCAGTTTCTTCCTCTTCAACACTATTACTCCTTAATTCATATCGTTGCTCTGGTTTGTTAGCCATTTTACAATCTTTAACTTAATTTTAATTACAAGGAAAAAATTTGTATGCTAATTAAATTTAACAAAATTGTGTTATTTGGTGCTGGTTTAAAGAAAATCTTTGCTTTCACGTATGGGCGCCATTTATTGTACTGTTGTTAATTACAGGTATAATATTCAAGATATTTTCCACGTTGGGACTGCCATTTAATGTACTGTAATTTTTTAATTACCGGTATATAATATAATATTTGCACCATGTTGGATGCGTCCTTTAGGTGTTGTAATTATTTATACGTATGGTAATGATTTAACAGTACAAGTAAAGAAACTCTTTCTCTCAGGGTTAATGATTATTAAGTTATTTTATCGTATTTACGATTGTATCTATTATTTTCTTTTCTTTAAACCAACCCAGATTCATTAATAGGTAGTACTTTGGTAATTAACCATGTAAAAAATAACTAACGTATTAATGTAACTTAACCGTCTCTGAATTCTTCTAGCTGCCACGGGTTCACTTCTGGTTGTTGTTTACCTTTCTTCAACAGCAATATTAAGCTTGGTAATCTGTTTCTTCACACTAATCTCTTATTGCTCTCACCGCTGAATGCCGCTCTCCAAGACTACTACAACACCGATGTCTCCTTTGAACACTTAATTATTCGTTAGGGCCACTTAAACTCTTCTCCAGTCCAAGATTTTCCTCTTCTGTCGTCGTTCTATCAAGGATATTGTTATATTTTTTTTGTATTATTATTTATTTATTCGATATTATAATCAAACTCTGGTATCACTATTCAAAATCCTTTACTTTATTTTCTTTTCCACGTTACATTAATTTTGTGATGGACAAATGTTATTTAATATCATTTAAGATTCTTCATTTAGTTACTACTAGATATTTAATTTTGGACTAATAATGTTTCTTGTATTAAATATAATTGAAGATTCATAATGTGACTCTGATTGAATTAAAAATTAGACTAATACATTTTCCTTCTCTTTCATCTTTATAGTATTGAATTTATATTATATTAGACTCCTACATTTTCCTTCATCACTATCCAAAACAATCTCTTAACAATTTGCCATAATTCCCTAATTTATTTACATCTGTTTATCATATAACTATTAAAACATATATCATTTTTCTATTTCTTATTAACATCTTTATTTTAACTCTAATATTTGTAATTCTATTGGTTATTTATTAAATTATATTTTTATTACTCTTTACTCTTCTTATAACATTCATTTCAATTTCATATATAATTTTCTGAACATATAACTAAATATGGTTTTACATCATATAGGAATCGACCTCTATGTTGATTGAGTAAGTCGATATTACCAATGTTTTCTGTTTACATTCTAAAACATGTGTTCCCTTAATATTAATTTTGTATCTTTTTTCTTTTAAAATTGATTATTTACCTCTTATGTACTGTGTGCATTTTAACAGCAGTACATAATACCTTCCCTTATTTCATAATCTCAGATAACTTGATATGAGAATATGAAATAATTAATTTCTTATCACAAACATGGTCGAACATTAATATTGAAAACAACTGATTAATTCGCTAATTGTATATCAGAAAATTCATTTCATAAATTGGTTTTTTCTTTTATTAACATAACAAGTATGGTTCATCACTATCAAGAATCACTGTATCTTACACACTCATTTATGGCTTAAAATAACATTAATCAAACCAACTGGTTTTACATAAAAAATAATAAGTATAAAATAACAATTGTGCCTAGTTTCATGGCTAAAAACTCAAAAACATGTCTAAACATTCTCTTTCTTTCGGACCTCACCTTCCCAATCCAGGGCATACATTTCATTTGTTCTTTGTTTCAGAATTATTTTTCTTTTAATTATATTTTTGTTGTTTTTTTTATTATTTTTATTATAATATGGGTATCAGCTTTAGTAATGTGATATGCTTTGTAAACCTAATAGCTGTCCATGATAATCAGTATATATTTCCTACATCTCCTATCACTAGTTGATAATGGTCCACAAATGTCAATAAAACTTGCTCTAACGCTCTCAATGCTTGATGATTTATCCACCTTCCCTCATATCTGACATTGGCTACCTTGACTTTTTTTTCAAATATCATATATTAACTTAGCACCTAAAACTTAATGTCGATTCTTCATATACTTTGGGTTATTCTATCATTTATTTGGTTACTTTTAATTATATTCCTGTTTTCATGTTGGAACACTTAATTTCTTCTTACTTTTCACACCTCGAGTCATGTTGTCATATTTATTTTTTATTTCTTTACCTCGTTGTTTGTATCATTCCTAAAATACCATAATTCCCTAACATTAAATACTATACATGGGTTCGGATTCGGAGGGGCACTATTGGCTTCCATTACTCCGCAGTTTTCCCTAAATATATCATCTGAAATCAGAGGAACTTCATCTCTGTCCAGGAAAAAATAAAAGTTGCACTATCACAACACAATACATATCATTATTACCTATAAGGTAGCTCCTTTGCTACAAAATTATATTCAAGGGATTGTTACATGATTTCTTTGAGGTCTCTTCACATTTTATTCCATTACTGTTTCACTTCTGGTGTTTTATCACTTCAATTAATATTCTATCATTCACAGGTAACTGGTTAACATATTCGACATACATGTTGGATTATTCCCATCTTGGTGCTGTCAATCAATGATATTTTAGATTTTATCTTCATCTTCATTTTTATTTATTTATTCACCTTTAATTAGGCAGTTAAGTACTGAGTTTCATCATTATCGTAAGTTGTATTTGTCTATTCTTTCTTCATCTAACTCATTTCTACCCTTCTTAAATAGTAACTAGTCTTAATTGTTCTTATCATTGTTATTATACTGATTAAAATGGTTATTCAAATAATTATTATGGTTATTAACTGTCTTTCTCTTCTTAATTGATTCAAAATAATTTCTCTTAACTATCCGGTAAGATGTTCTTACGTTTTTTGAATTTGGTGGGTTCATTTCATCTTAATTCATAAAATAAAAATTTTTTATTTGTAATAACCTTCATATATGTCGTTTGTATTAATAATCAATCTAATCTTTGTTCCATTGGTTTGATTTGGTCCATACCCAGAAAATCAGTCCCTTCTTTCCATATTTTTCATATTTAGTTCATCCGTTGTCAAATACTTCATTTACCCTTGTTGTTCGGATTACTACAGTGTCCATAATGATCTCTGTTTTTATTAAATATCTCCCTGTCACCCTGTACTCCCATTCCTTTAACAATACATGTTCATCTGAACCTATACCTACATCAATCACTTTCCCATTTATTTTATTGAACAGGTATTTTAATGGTATTTGAATTATTGATGACAGTATTGACAGTTTGCTACACACTTCTATTTCTGTGATATTTAATTTACCTATAGACTATCGGACATTTTTTCTCACTATTTTATTGTAATTCCCTTTGAAAGTTTCTATTGAGTTCCTTTTATTATCTTTAAAATTACTTATTCTTCTGTAGTTAGTACTTAGGATGTTCAGTACATTAATCAGTCCATTATTCATCATCTCCAATTCTTCTCGTATATTTTTAATTTTCTTAGGATGTGTTATTCTTCTTTCTTCTGTTTTCTTAATTATTTTCTTCTTTATTCCATTATCTTCTATTTTCTGACTTACTTGCTCCCTGTTTTGATCGTTTGGTATTATTTCTATCTCCGTTTTGTTATCATTTATTACTTCTTCCGTTATCTTATTCAATGTTTCCACACTTTGCTTGTCATCTTCTATCGTTGTTTCTATTGACTGATTTTCATCACTCATTATTTCTTTCATTGTTTCTATATTCAATTTCACTTTTGCGGATTGCCTAACGTTCCTTTCCTCACAATTTTGTAATATTAACTTGATTTCAGCCTTTTGCTGGTCTAATTTATTATTCACCCCATTTATTTGTTGTTGAAGGGTCTCCTTTAATTCCTCATTATTTTGTTTTAATAAGGTTTCATTATCTAATTTCATTTGTTTCTTTAATGTTTCACTGTTACTATCCATTTTCTTGTACACTTTTTCAATATCCTCCTTCATTTGTTTCTTTAATTCCTTTTTATCTTCCCTCATTTGTTTCAATAATGTTTCGCTGGTTTGGTTATTCTTTTCGTCTGTTTGTTTATTATTTTCTTCTATTCTTCCGAATTGCTCCATCATAATCCTCATCATTTCCTGTAAATTTACATCCATTGGTTGGGTTGGTTTCTTTGATTGGTCCCCTTGGGCATCCTCTACTACTATTTCCATTTCAGTTTCTTCCTCTTCAACACTATTACTCCTTAATTCATATCGTTGCTCTGGTTTGTTAGCCATTTTACAATCTTTAACTTAATTTTAATTACAAGGAAAAAATTTGTATGCTAATTAAATTTAACAAAATTGTGTTATTTGGTGCTGGTTTAAAGAAAATCTTTGCTTTCACGTATGGGCGCCATTTATTGTACTGTTGTTAATTACAGGTATAATATTCAAGATATGTTCCACGTTGGGACTGCCATTTAATGTACTGTAATTTTTTAATTACCGGTATATAATATAATATTTGCACCATGTTGGATGCGTCCTTTAGGTGTTGTAATTATTTATACGTATGGTAATGATTTAACAGTACAAGTAAAGAAACTCTTTCTCTCAGGGTTAATGATTATTAAGTTATTTTATCATATTTACGATTGTATCTATTATTTTCTTTTCTTTAAACCAACCCAGATTCAGTTAATAGGTAGTACTTTGGTAATTAACCATGTAAAAAATAACTAACGTATTAATGTAACTTAACCGTCTCTGAATTCTTCTAGCTGCCACGGGTTCACTTCTGGTTGTTGTTTACCTTTCTTCAACAGCAATATTAAGCTTGGTAATCTGTTTCTTCACACTAATCTCTTATTGCTCTCACCGCTGAATGCCGCTCTCCAAGACTACTACAACACCGATGTCTCCTTTGAACACTTAATTATTCGTTAGGGCCACTTAAACTCTTCTCCAGTCCAAGATTTTCCTCTTCTGTCGTCGTTCTATCAAGGATATTGTTATATTTTTTTTGTATTATTATTTATTTATTCGATATTATAATCAAACTCTGGTATCACTATTCAAAATCCTTTACTTTATTTTCTTTTCCACGTTACTTTAATTTTGTGATGGACAACTGTTATTTAATATCATTTAAGATTCTTCATTTAGTTACTACTAGATATTTAATTTTGGACTAATAATGTTTCTTGTATTAAATATAATTGAAGATTCATAATGTGACTCTGATTGAATTAAAAATTAGACTAATACATTTTCCTTCTCTTTCATCTTTATAGTATTGAATTTATATTATATTAGACTCCTACATTTTCCTTCATCACTATCCAAAACAATCTCTTAACAATTTGCCATAATTCCCTAATTTATTTACATCTGTTTATCATATAACTATTAAAACATATATCATTTTTCTATTTCTTATTAACATCTTTATTTTAACTCTAATATTTGTAATTCTATTGGTTATTTATTAAATTATAATTTTATTACTCTTTACTCTTCTTATAACATTCATTTCAATTTCATATATAATTTTCTGAACATATAACTAAATATGGTTTTACATCATATAGGAATCGACCTCTATGTTGATTGAGTAAGTCGATATTACCAATGTTTTCTGTTTACATTCTAAAACATGTGTTCCCTTAATATTAATTTTGTATCTTTTTTCTTTTAAAATTGATTATTTACCTCTTATGTACTGTGTGCATTTTAACAGCAGTACATAATACCTTCCCTTATTTCATAATCTCAGATAACTTGATATGAGAATATGAAATAATTAATTTCTTATCACAAACATGGTCGAACATTAATATTGAAAACAACTGATTAATTCGCTAATTGTATATCAGAAAATTCATTTCATAAATTGGTTTTTTCTTTTATTAACATAACAAGTATGGTTCATCACTATCAAGAATCACTGTATCTTACACACTCATTTATGGCTTAAAATAACATTAATCAAACCAACTGGTTTTACATAAAAAATAATAAGTATAAAATAACAATTGTGCCTAGTTTCATGGCTAAAAACTCAAAAACATGTCTAAACATTCTCTTTCTTTCGGACCTCACCTTCCCAATCCAGGGCATACATTTCATTTGTTCTTTGTTTCAGAATTATTTTTCTTTTAATTATATTTTTGTTGTTTTTTTTTTTATTTTTATTATAATATGGGTATCAGCTTTAGTAATGTGATATGCTTTGTAAACCTAATAGCTGTCCATGATAATCAGTATATATTTCCTACATCTCCTATCACTAGTTGATAATGGTCCACAAATGTCAATAAAACTTGCTTTAACGCTCTCAATGCTTGATGATTTATCCACCTTCCCTCATATCTGACATTGGCTACCTTGACTTTTTTTTCAAATATCATATATTAACTTAGCACCTAAAACTTAATGTCGATTCTTCATATACTTTGGGTTATTCTATCATTTATTTGGTTACTTTTAATTATATTCGTGTTTTCATGTTGGAACACTTAATTTCTTCTTACTTTTCACACCTCGAGTCATGTTGTCATATTTATTTTTTATTTCTTTACCTCGTTGTTTGTATCATTCCTAAAATACCATAATTCCCTAACATTAAATACTATACATGGGTTCGGATTCGGAGGGGCACTATTGGCTTCCATTACTCCGCCGTTTTCCCTAAATATATCATCTGAAATCAAAGGAACTTCATCTCTGTCCAGGAAAAAATAAAAGTTGCACTATCACAACACAATACATATAATTATTACCTATAAGGTAGCTCCTTTGCTACAAAATTATATTCAAGGGATTGTTACATGATTTCTTTGAGGTCTCTTCACATTTTATTCCATTACTGTTTCACTTCTGGTGTTTTATCACTTCAATTAATATTCTATCATTCACAGGTAACTGGTTAACATATTCGACATACATGCATGTTGGATTATTCCCATCTTGGTGCTGTCAATCAATGATATTTTAGATTTTATCTTCATCTTCATTTTTATTTATTTATTCACCTTTAATTAGGCAGTTAAGTACTGAATTTCATCATTATCGTAAGTTGTATTTGTCTATTCTTTCTTCATCTAACTCATTTCTACCCTTCTTAAATAGTAACTAGTCTTAATTGTTCTTATCATTGTTATTATACTGATTAAAATGGTTATTCAAATAATTATTATGGTTATTAACTGTCTTTCTCTTCTTAATTGATTCAAAATAATTTCTCTTAACTATCCGGTAAGATGTTCTTACGTTTTTTGAATTTGGTGGGTTCATTTCATCTTAATTCATAAAATAAAAATTTTTTATTTGTAATAACCTTCATATATGTCGTTTGTATTAATAATCAATCTAATCTTTGTTCCATTGGTTTGCTTTGGTCCATACCCAGAAAATCAGTCCCTTCTTTCCATATTTTTCATATTAATTCATCCGTTGTCAAATACTTCATTTACCCTTGTTGTTTGGATTACTACAGTGTCCATAATGATCTCTGTTTTTATTAAATATCTCCCTGTCACCCTGTACTCCCATTCCTTTAACACTACATGTTCATCTGAACCTATACCTACATCAATCACTTTCCCATTTATTTTATTGAACAGGTATTTTAATGGTATTTGAATTATTGATGACAGTATTGACAGTTTGCTACACACTTCTATTTCTGTGATATTTAATTTACCTATAGACTATCGGACATTTTTTCTCACTATTTTATTGTAATTCCCTTTGAAAGTTTCTATTGAGTTCCTTTTATTATCTTTAAAATTACTTATTCTTCTGTAGTTAGTACTTAGGATGTTCAGTACATTAATCAGTCCATTATTCATCATCTCCAATTCTTCTCGTATATTTTTAATTTTCTTAGGATGTGTTATTCTTCTTTCTTCTCTTTTCTTAATTATTTTCTTCTTTATTCCATTATCTTCTATTTTCTGACTTACTTGCTCCCTGTTTTGATCGTTTGGTATTATTTCTATCTCCGTTTTGTTATCATTTATTACTTCTTCCGTTATCTTATTCAATGTTTCCACACTTTGCTTGTCATCTTCTATCGTTGTTTCTATTGACTGATTTTCATCACTCATTATTTCTTTCATTGTTTCTATATTCAATTTCACTTTTGCGGATTGCCTAACGTTCCTTTCCTCACAATTTTGTAATATTAACTTGATTTCAGCCTTTTGCTGGTCTAAATTATTATTCACCCCATTTATTTGTTGTTGAAGGGTCTCCTTTAATTCCTCATTTTTTTGTTTTAATAAGGTTTCATTATCTAATTTCATTTGTTTCTTTAATGTTTCACTGTTACTATTCATTTTCTTGTACACTTTTTCAATATCCTCCTTCATTTGTTTCTTTAATTCCTTTTTATCTTCCCTCATTTGTTTCAATAATGTTTCGCTGGTTTGGTTATTCTTTTCGTCTGTTTGTTTATTATTTTCTTCTATTCTTCTGAATTGCTCCATCATAATCCTCATCATTTCCTGTAAATTTACATCCATTGGTTGGGTTGGTTTCTTTGATTGGTCCCCTTGGGCATCCTCTACTACTATTTCCATTTCAGTTTCTTCCTCTTCAACACTATTACTCCTTAATTCATATCGTTGCTCTGGTTTGTTAGCCATTTTACAATCTTTAACTTAATTTTAATTACACGGAAAAAATTTGTATGCTAATAAAATTTAACAAAATTGTGTTATTTGGTGCTGGTTTAACGAAAATCTTTGCTTTCACGTATGGGCGCCATTTATTGTACTGTTGTTAATTACAGGTATAATATTCAAGATATGTTCCACGTTGGGACTGTCATTTAATGTACTGTAATTTTTTAATTACCGGTATATAATATAATATTTGCACCACGTTGGATGCGTCCTTTAGGTGTTGTAATTATTTATACGTATGGTAATGATTTAACAGTACAAGTAAAGAAACTCTTTCTCTCAGGGTTAATGATTATTAAGTTATTTTATCGTATTTACGATTGTATCTATTATTTTCTTTTCTTTAAACCAACCCAGATTCAGTTAATAGGTAGTACTTTGGTAATTAACCATGTAAAAAATAACTAACGTATTAATGTAACTTAACCGTCTCTGAATTCTTCTAGCTGCCACGGGTTCACTTCTGGTTGTTGTTTACCTTTCTTCAACAGCAATATTAAGCTTGGTAATCTGTTTCTTCACACTAATCTCTTATTGCTCTCACCGCTGAATGCCGCTCTCCAAGACTTCTACAACACCGATGTCTCCTTTGAACACTTAATTATTCGTTAGGGCCACTTAAACTCTTCTCCAGTCCAAGATTTTCCTCTTCTGTCGTCGTTCTATCAAGGATATTGTTATATTTTTTTTGTATTATTATTTATTTATTCGATATTATAATCAAACTCTGGTATCACTATTCAAAATCCTTTACTTTATTTTCTTTTCCACGTTACATTAATTTTGTGATGGACAACTGTTATTTAATATCATTTAAGATTCTTCATTTAGTTACTACTAGATATTTAATTTTGGACTAATAATGTTTCTTGTATTAAATATAATTGAAGATTCATAATGTGACTCTGATTGAATTAAAAATTAGACTAATACATTTTACTTCTCTTTCATCTTTATAGTATTGAATATAAAATTAGACTCCTACATTTTCCTTCATCACTATCCAAAACATACTCTTAACAATTTGCCATAATTCCCTAATTTATTTACATCTGTTTATCATATAACTATTAAAACATATATCATTTTTTTATTTCTTATTAACATCTTTATTTTAACTCTAATATTTGTAATTCTATTGGTTATTTATTAAATTATAATTTTATTACTCTTTACTCTTCTTATAACATTCATTTCAATTTCATATAAAATTTTCTGAACATATAACTAAATATGGTTTTACATCATATAGGAATCGACCTCTATGTTGATTGAGTAAGTCGATATTACCAATGTTTTCTGTTTACATTCTAAAACATGTGTTCACTTAATATTAATTTTGTATCTTTTTTCTTTTAAAATTGATTATTTACCTCTTATGTACTGTGTGTATTTTAACAGCAGTACATAATACCTTCCCTTATTTCATAATCTCAGATACAACTTGATATGAGAATATGAAATAATTAATTTCTTATCACAAACATGGTCGAACATTAATATTGAAAACATCTGATTAATTCGCTAATTGTATATCAGAAAATTCATTTCATAAATTGGTTTTTTCTTTTATTAACATAACAAGTATGGTTCATCACTATCAAGAATCACCGTATCTTACACACTCATTTATGGCTTAAAATAACATTAATCAAACCAACTGGTTTTACATAAAAAATAATAAGTATAAAATAACAATTGTGCCTAGTTTCATGGCTAAAAACTCAAAAACATGTCTAAACATTCTCTTTCTTTCGGACCTCACCTTCCCAATCCAGGGCATACATTTCATTTGTTCTTTGTTTCAGAATTATTTTTTTTTAAATTATATTTTTGTTGTTTTTTTTATTATTTTTATTATAATATGGGTATCAGCTTTAGTAATGTGATATGCTTTGTAAACCTAATAGCTGTCCATGATAATCAGTATATATTTCCTACATCTCCTATCACTAGTTGATAATGGTCCACAAATGTCAATAAAACTTGCTCTAACGCTCTCAATGCTTGATGATTTATCCACCTTCCCTCATATCTGACATTGGCTACCTTGACTTTTTTTTCAAATATCATATATTAACTTAGCACCTAAAACTTAATGTCGATTCTTCATATACTTTGGGTTATTCTATCATTTATTTGGTTACTTTTAATTATATTCCTGTTTTCATGTTGGAACACTTAATTTCTTCTTACTTTTCACACCTCGAGTCATGTTGTCATATTTATTTTTTATTTCTTTACCTCGTTGTTTGTATCATTCCTAAAATACCATAATTCCCTAACATTAAATACTATACATGGGTTCGGATTCGGAGGGGCACTATTGGCTTCCATTACTCCGCCGTTTTCCCTAAATATATCATCTGAAATCAGAGGAACTTCATCTCTGTCCAGGAAAAAATAAAAGTTGCACTATCACAACACAATACATATAATTATTACCTATAAGGTAGCTCCTTTGCTACAAAATTATATTCAAGGGATTGTTACATGATTTCTTTGAGGTCTCTTCACATTTTATTCCATTACTGTTTCACTTCTGGTGTTTTATCACTTCAATTAATATTCTATCATTCACAGGTAACTGGTTAACATATTCGACATACGTGTTGGATTATTCCCATCTTGGTGCTGTCAATCAATGATATTTTAGATTTTATCTTCATCTTCATTTTTATTTAATTATTCACCTTTAATTAGGCAGTTAAGTACTGAATTTCATCATTATCGTAAGTTGTATTTGTCTATTCTTTCTTCATCTAACTCATTTCTACCCTTCTTAAATAGTAACTAGTCTTAATTGTTCTTATCATTGTTATTATACTGATTAAAATGGTTATTCAAATAATTATTATGGTTATTAACTGTCTTTCTCTTCTTAATTGATTCAAAATAATTTCTCTTAACTATCCGGTAAGATGTTCTTACGTTTTTTGAATTTGGTGGGTTCATTTCATCTTAATTCATAAAATAAAAATTTTTTATTTGTAATAACCTTCATATATGTCGTTTGTATTAATAATCAATCTAATCTTTGTTCCATTGGTTTGCTTTGGTCCATACCCAGAAAATCAGTCCCTTCTTTCCATATTTTTCATATTAATTCATCCGTTGTCAAATACTTCATTTACCCTTGTTGTTCGGATTACTACAGTGTCCATAATGATCTCTGTTTTTATTAAATATCTCCCTGTCACCCTGTACTCCCATTCCTTTAACACTACATGTTCATCTGAACCTATACCTACATCAATCACTTTCCCATTTATTTTATTGAACAGGTATTTTAATGGTATTTGAATTATTGATGACAGTATTGACAGTTTGCTACACACTTCTATTTCTGTGATATTTAATTTACCTATAGACTATCGGACATTTTTTCTCACTATTTTATTGTAATTCCCTTTGAAAGTTTCTATTGAGTTCCTTTTATTATCTTTAAAATTACTTATTCTTCTGTAGTTAGTACTTAGGATGTTCAGTACATTAATCAGTCCATTATTCATCATCTCCAATTCTTCTCGTATATTTTTAATTTTCTTAGGATGTGTTATTCTTCTTTCTTCTCTTTTCTTAATTATTTTCTTCTTTATTCCATTATCTTCTATTTTCTGACTTACTTGCTCCCTGTTTTGATCGTTTGGTATTATTTCTATCTCCGTTTTGTTATCATTTATTACTTCTTCCGTTATCTTATTCAATGTTTCCACACTTTGCTTGTCATCTTCTATCGTTGTTTCTATTGACTGATTTTCATCACTCATTATTTCTTTCATTGTTTCTATATTCAATTTCACTTTTGCGGATTGCCTAACGTTCCTTTCCTCACAATTTTGTAATATTAACTTGATTTCAGCCTTTTGCTGGTGTAATTTATTATTCACCCCATTTATTTGTTGTTGAAGGGTCTCCTTTAATTTCCCAAATTTTGTTTTAATAAGGTTTCATTATCTAATTTCATTTGTTTCTTTAATGTTTCACTGTTACTATCCATTTTCTTGTACACTTTTTCAATATCCTCCTTCATTTGTTTCTTTAATTCCTTTTTATCTTCCCTCATTTGTTTCAATAATGTTTCGCTGGTTTGGTTATTCTTTTCGTCTGTTTGTTTATTATTTCCTTCTATTCTTCCGAATTGCTCCATCATAATCCTCATCATTTCCTGTAAATTTACATCCATTGGTTGGGTTGGTTTCTTTGATTGGTCCCCTTGGGCATCCTCTACTACTATTTCCATTTCAGTTTCTTCCTCTTCAACACTATTACTCCTTAATTCATATCGTTGCTCTGGTTTGTTAGCCATTTTACAATCTTTAACTTAATTTTAATTACACGGAAAAAATTTGTATGCTAATTAAATTTAACAAAATTGTGTTATTTGGTGCTGGTTTAAAGAAAATCTTTGCTTTCACGTATGGGCGCCATTTATTGTACTGTTGTTAATTACAGGTATAATATTCAAGATATGTTCCACGTTGGGACTGCCATTTAATGTACTGTAATTTTTTAATTACCGGTATATAATATAATATTTGCACCATTTTGGATGCGTCCTTTAGGTGTTGTAATTATTTATACGTATGGTAATGATTTAACAGTACAAGTAAAGAAACTCTTTCTCTCAGGGTTAATGATTATTAAGTTATTTTATCGTATTTACGATTGTATCTATTATTTTCTTTTCTTTAAACCAACCCAGATTCAGTTAATAGGTAGTACTTTGGTAATTAACCATGTAAAAAATAACTAACGTATTAATGTAACTTAACCGTCTCTGAATTCTTCTAGCTGCCACGGGTTCACTTCTGGTTGTTGTTTACCTTTCTTCAACAGCAATATTAAGCTTGGTAATCTGTTTCTTCACACTAATCTCTTATTGCCTCACCGCTGAATGCCGATCTCCAAGACTACTGCAACACCGATGTCTCTTTTAACACTTAATTATTCGTTAGGGCCACTTAAACTCTTTCTCCAGTCCAAGATTTTCCTCTTCTGTCGTCGTTCTATCAAGGATATTGTTATATTTTTTTGCATTATTATTTATTTATTCGATATTATAATCAAACGCTGGTATCACTATTCAAAATCCTTTACTTTATTTTCTTTTCCACGTTACATTAATTTTGTGATGGACAACTGTTATTTAATATCATTTAAGAATCTTCATTTAGTTACTATTAGAAATTTAATTTTGGACTAATAATGTTTCTTGTATTAAATATAATTGAAGATTCATAATGTGACTCTGATTGAATTAAAAATTAGACTAATACATTTTCCTTCTCTTTCATCTTTATAGTATTAAATTTAAAATTAGACTCCTACATTTTCCTTCATCACTATCCAAAACAATCTCTTAACAATTTAACAATTTGCCATAATTCCCTAGTTTATTTACATCTGTTTATCATATAACTATTAAAACATATATCATTTTTCTATTTCTTATTAACATCTTTATTTTAACTCTAATATTTGTAATTCTATTGGTTATTTATTAAATTATAATTTTATTACTCTTTACTCTTCTTATAACATTCATTTCAATTTCATATATAATTTTCTGAACATATAACTAAATATGGTTTTACATCATATAGGAATCGACCTCTATGTTGATTGAGTAAGTCGATATTACCAATGTTTTCTGTTTACATTCTAAAACATGTGTTCCCTTAATATTAATTTTGTATCTTTTTTCTTTTAAAATTGATTATTTACCTCTTATGTACTGTGTGCATTTTAACAGCAGTACATAATACCTTCCCTTATTTCATAATCTCAGATACAACTTGATATGAGAATATGAAATAATTAATTTCTTATCACAAACATGGTCGAACATTAATATTGAAAACATCTGATTAATTCGCTAATTGTATATCAGAAAATTCATTTCATAAATTGTTTTTTTCTTTTATTAACATAACAAGTATGGTTCATCACTATCAAGAATCACCGTATCTTACACACTCATTTATGGCTTAAAATAACATTAATCAAACCAACTGGTTTTACATAAAAAATAATAAGTATAAAATAACAATTGTGCCTAGTTTCATGGCTAAAAACTCAAAAACATGTCTAAACATTCTCTTTCTTTCGGACCTCACCTTCCCAATCCAGGGCATACATTTCATTTGTTCTTTGTTTCAGAATTATTTTTCTTTTAATTATATTTTTGTTGTTTTTTTTTATTATTTTTATTATAATATGGGTATCAGCTTTAGTAATGTGATATGCTTTGTAAACCTAATAGCTGTCCATGATAATCAGTATATATTTCCTACATCTCCTATCACTAGTTGATAATGGTCCACAAATGTCAATAAAACTTGCTCTAACGCTCTCAATGCTTGATGATTTATCCACCTTCCCTCATATCTGACATTGGCTACCTTGACTTTTTTTTCAAATATCATATATTAACTTAGCACCTAAAACTTAATGTCGATTCTTCATATACTTTGGGTTATTCTATCATTTATTTGGTTACTTTTAATTATATTCCTGTTTTCATGTTGGAACACTTAATTTCTTCTTACTTTTCACACCTCGAGTCATGTTGTCATATTTATTTTTTATTTCTTTACCTCGTTGTTTGTATCATTCCTAAAATACCATAATTCCCTAACATTAAATACTATACATGGGTTCGGATTCGGAGGGGCACTATTGGCTTCCATTACTCCGCCGTTTTCCCTAAATATATCATCTGAAATCAGAGGAACTTCATCTCTGTCCAGGAAAAAATAAAAGTTGCACTATCACAACACAATACATATAATTATTACCTATAAGGTAGCTCCTTTGCTACAAAATTATATTCAAGGGATTGTTACATGATTTCTTTGAGGTCTCTTCACATTTTATTCCATTACTGTTTCACTTCTGGTGTTTTATCACTTCAATTAATATTCTATCATTCACAGGTAACTGGTTAACATATTCGACATACGTGTTGGATTATTCCCATCTTGGTGCTGTCAATCAATGATATTTTAGATTTTATCTTCATCTTCATTTTTATTTATTTATTCACCTTTAATTAGGCAGTTAAGTACGGAATTTCATCATTATCGTAAGTTGTATTTGTCTATTCTTTCTTCATCTAACTCATTTCTACCCTTCTTAAATAGTAACTAGTCTTAATTGTTCTTATCATTGTTATTATACTGATTAAAATGGTTATTCAAATAATTATTATGGTTATTAACTGTCTTTCTCTTCTTAATTGATTCAAAATAATTTCTCTTAACTATCCGGTAAGATGTTCTTACGTTTTTTGAATTTGGTGGGTTCATTTCATCTTAATTCATAAAATAAAAATTTTTTATTTGTAATAACCTTCATATATGTCGTTTGTATTAATAATCAATCTAATCTTTGTTCCATTGGTTTGATTTGGTCCATACCCAGAAAATCAGTCCCTTCTTTCCATATTTTTAATATTTAGTTCATCCGTTGTCAAATACTTCATTTACCCTTGTTGTTTGGATTACTACAGTGTCCATAATGATCTCTGTTTTTATTAAATATCTCCCTGTCACCCTGTACTCCCATTCCTTTAACACTACATGTTCATCTGAACCTATACCTACATCAATCACTTTCCCATTTATTTTATTGAACAGGTATTTTAATGGTATTTGAATTATTGATGACAGTATTGACAGTTTGCTACACACTTCTATTTCTGTGATATTTAATTTACCTATAGACTATCGGACATTTTTTCTCACTATTTTATTGTAATTCCCTTTGAAAGTTTCTATTGAGTTCCTTTTATTATCTTTAAAATTACTTATTCTTCTGTAGTTAGTACTTAGGATGTTCAGTACATTAATCAGTCCATTATTCATCATCTCCAATCCTTCTCGTATATTTTTAATTTTCTTAGGATGTGTTATTCTTCTTTCTTCTGCTTTCTTAATTATTTTCTTCTTTATTCCATTATCTTCTATTTTCTGACTTACTTGCTCCCTGTTTTGATCGTTTGGTATATTTCTATCTCCGTTTTGTTATCATTTATTACTTCTTCCGTGACTTATTCAATGTTTCCACACTTTGCTTGTCATCTTCTATCGTTGTTTCTATTGACTGATTTTCATCACTCATTATTTCTTTCATTGTTTCTATATTCAATTTCACTTTTGCGGATTGCCTAACGTTCCTTTCCTCACAATTTTGTAATATTAACTTGATTTCAGCCTTTTGCTGGTCTAATTTATTATTCACCCCATTTATTTGTTGTTGAAGGGTCTCCTTTAATTCCTCATTATTTTGTTTTAATAAGGTTTCATTATCTAATTTCATTTGTTTCTTTAATGTTTCACTGTTACTATCCATTTTCTTGTACACTTTTTCAATATCCTCCTTCATTTGTTTCTTTAATTCCTTTTTATCTTCCCTCATTTGTTTCAATAATGTTTCGCTGGTTTGGTTATTCTTTTCGTCTGTTTGTTTATTATTTTCTTCTATTCTTCCGAATTGCTCCATCATAATCCTCATCATTTCCTGTAAATTTACATCCATTGGTTGGGTTGGTTTCTTTGGTTGGTCCCCTTGGGCATCCTCTACTATTATTTCCATTTCAGTTTCTTCCTCTTCAACACTATTACTCCTTAATTCATATCGTTGCTCTGGTTTGTTAGCCATTTTACAATCTTTAACTTAATTTTAATTACAAGGAAAAAATTTGTATGCTAATTAAATTTAACAAAATTGTGTTATTTGGTGCTGGTTTAAAGAAAATCTTTGCTTTCACGTATGGGCGCCATTTATTGTACTGTTGTTAATTACAGGTATAATATTCAAGATATGTTCCACGTTGGGACTGTCATTTAATGTACTGTAATTTTTTAATTACCGGTATATAATATAATATTTGCACCACGTTGCATGCGTCCTTTAGGTGTTGTAATTATTTATACGTATGGTAATGATTTAACAGTACAAGTAAAGAAACTCTTTCTCTCAGGGTTAATGATTATTAAGTTATTTTATCGTATTTATGATTGTATCTATTATTTTTCTTTTCTTTAAACCAACCCAGATTCAGTTAATAGGTAGTACTTTGGTAATTAACCATGTAAAAAATAACTAACGTATTAATGTAACTTAACCGTCTCTGAATTCTTCTAGCTGCCACGGGTTCACTTCTGGTTGTTGTTTACCTTTCTTCAACAGCAATATTAAGCTTGGTAATCTGTTTCTTCACACTAATCTCTTATTGCTCTCACCGCTGAATGCCGCTCTCCAAGACTTCTACAACACCGATGTCTCCTTTGAACACTTAATTATTCGTTAGGGCCACTTAAACTCTTCTCCAGTCCAAGATTTTCCTCTTCTGTCATCGTTCTATCAAGGATATTGTTATATTTTTGTTGTATTATTATTTATTTATTCGATATTATAATCAAACTCTGGTATCACTATTCAAAATCCTTTACTTTATTTTATTTTTTTCGTTACATTAATTTTGTGATGGACAACTGTTATTTAATATCATTTAAGATTCTTCATTTAGTTACTATTAGATATTTAATTTTGGACTAATAATGTTTCTTGTATTAAATATAATTGAAGATTCATAATGTGACTCTGATTGAATTAAAAATTAGACTAATACATTTTCCTTCTCTTTCATCTTTATAGTATTAAATTTAAAATTAGACTCCTACATTTTCCTTCATCACTATCCAAAACAATCTCTTAACAATTTAACAATTTGCCATAATTCCCTAATTTATTTACATCTGTTTATCATATAACTATTAAAACATATATCATTTTTCTATTTCTTATTAACATCTTTATTTTAACTCTAATATTTGTAATTCTATTGGTTATTTATTAAATTATAATTTTATTACTCTTTACTCTTCTTATAACATTCATTTCAATTTCATATATAATTTTCTGAACATATAACTAAATATGGTTTTACATCATATAGGAATCGACCTCTATGTTGATTGAGTAAGTCGATATTACCAATGTTTTCTGTTTACATTCTAAAACATGTGTTCCCTTAATATTAATTTTGTATCTTTTTTCTTTTAAAATTGATTATTTACCTCTTATGTACTGTGTGCATTTTAACAGCAGTACATAATACCTTCCCTTATTTCATAATCTCAGATACAACTTGATATGAGAATATGAAATAATTAATTTCTTATCACAAACATGGTCGAACATTAATATTGAAAACATCTGATTAATTCGCTAATTGTATATCAGAAAATTCATTTCATAAATTGGTTTTTTCTTTTATTAACATAACAAGTATGGTTCATCACTATCAAGAATCACCGTATCTTACACACTCATTTATGGCTTAAAATAACATTAATCAAACCAACTGGTTTTACATAAAAAATAATAAGTATAAAATAACAATTGTGCCTAGTTTCATGGCTAAAAACTCAAAAACATGTCTAAACATTCTCTTTCTTTCGGACCTCACCTTCCCAATCCAGGGCATACATTTCATTTGTTCTTTGTTTCAGAATTATTTTTCTTTTAATTATATTTTTGTTGTTTTTTTTTTATTATTTTTATTATAATATGGGTATCAGCTTTAGTAATGTGATATGCTTTGTAAACCTAATAGCTGTCCATGATAATCAGTATATATTTCCTACATCTCCTATCACTAGTTGATAATGGTCCACAAATGTCAATAAAACTTGCTCTAACGCTCTCAATGCTTGATGATTTATCCACCTTCCCTCATATCTGACATTGGCTACCTTGACTTTTTTTTCAAATATCATATATTAACTTAGCACCTAAAACTTAATGTCGATTCTTCATATACTTTGGGTTATTCTATCATTTATTTGGTTACTTTTAATTATATTCCTGTTTTCATGTTGGAACACTTAATTTCTTCTTACTTTTCACACCTCGAGTCATGTTGTCATATTTATTTTTTATTTCTTTACCTCGTTGTTTGTATCATTCCTAAAATACCATAATTCCCTAACATTAAATACTATACATGGGTTCGGATTCGGAGGGGCACTATTGGCTTCCATTACTCCGCCGTTTTCCCTAAATATATCATCTGAAATCAGAGGAACTTCATCTCTGTCCAGGAAAAAATAAAAGTTGCACTATCACAACACAATACATATAATTATTACCTATAAGGTAGCTCCTTTGCTACAAAATTATATTCAAGGGATTGTTACATGATTTCTTTGAGGTCTCTTCACATTTTATTCCATTACTGTTTCACTTCTGGTGTTTTATCACTTCAATTAATATTCTATCATTCACAGGTAACTGGTTAACATATTCGACATACGTGTTGGATTATTCCCATCTTGGTGCTGTCAATCAATGATATTTTAGATTTTATCTTCATCTTCATTTTTATTTATTTATTCACCTTTAATTAGGCAGTTAAGTACGGAATTTCATCATTATCGTAAGTTGTATTTGTCTATTCTTTCTTCATCTAACTCATTTCTACCCTTCTTAAATAGTAACTAGTCTTAATTGTTCTTATCATTGTTATTATACTGATTAAAATGGTTATTCAAATAATTATTATGGTTATTAACTGTCTTTCTCTTCTTAATTGATTCAAAATAATTTCTCTTAACTATCCGGTAAGATGTTCTTACGTTTTTTGAATTTGGTGGGTTCATTTCATCTTAATTCATAAAATAAAAATTTTTTATTTGTAATAACCTTCATATATGTCGTTTGTATTAATAATCAATCTAATCTTTGTTCCATTGGTTTGCTTTGGTCCATACCCAGAAAATCAGTCCCTTCTTTCCATATTTTTCATATTTAGTTCATCCGTTGTCAAATACTTCATTTACCCTTGTTGTTCGGATTACTACAGTGTCCATAATGATCTCTGTTTTTATTAAATATCTCCCTGTCACCCTGTACTCCCATTCCTTTAACACTACATGTTCATCTGAACCTATACCTACATCAATCACTTTCCCATTTATTTTATTGAACAGGTATTTTAATGGTATTTGAATTATTGATGACAGTATTGACAGTTTGCTACACACTTCTATTTCTGTGATATTTAATTTACCTATAGACTATCGGAAATTTTTTCTCACTATTTTATTGTAATTCCCTTTGAAAGTTTCTATTGAGTTCCTTTTATTATCTTTAAAATTACTTATTCTTCTGTAGTTAGTACTTAGGATGTTCAGTACATTAATCAGTCCATTATTCATCATCTCCAATTCTTCTCGTATATTTTTAATTTTCTTAGGATGTGTTATTCTTCTTTCTTCTGTTTTCTTAATTATTTTCTTCTTTATTCCATTATCTTCTATTTTCTGACTTACTTGCTCCCTGTTTTGATTGTTTGGTATATTTCTATCTCCTTTTTGTTATCATTTATTACTTCTTCCGTGACTTATTCAATGTTTCCACACTTTGCTTGTCATCTTCTATCGTTGTTTCTATTGACTGATTTTCATCACTCATTATTTCTTTCATTGTTCTATATTCAATTTCACTTTTGCGGATTGCCTAACGTTCCTTTCCTCACAATTTTGTAATATTAACTTGATTTCAGCCTTTTGCTGGTCTAATTTATTATTCACCCCATTTATTTGTTGTTGAAGGGTCTCCTTTAATTCCTCATTATTTTGTTTTAATAACGTTTCATTATCTAATTTCATTTGTTTCTTTAATGTTTCACTGTTACTATCCATTTTCTTGTACACTTTTTCAATATCCTCCTTCATTTGTTTCTTTAATTCCTTTTTATCTTCCCTCATTTGTTTCAATAATGTTTCGCTGGTTTGGTTATTCTTTTCGTCTGTTTGTTTATTATTTTCTTCTATTCTTCCGAATTGCTCCATCATAATCCTCATCATTTCCTGTAAATTTACATCCATTGGTTGGGTTGGTTTCTTTGGTTGGTCCCCTTGGGCATCCTCTACTATTATTTCCATTTCAGTTTCTTCCTCTTCAACACTATTACTCCTTAATTCATATCGTTGCTCTGGTTTGTTAGCCATTTTACAATCTTTAACTTAATTTTAATTACAAGGAAAAAATTTGTATGCTAATTAAATTTAACAAAATTGTCTTATTTGGTGCTGGTTTAGAGAAAATCTTTGCTTTCACGTATGGGCGCCATTTATTGTACTGTTGTTAATTACAGGTATAATATTCAAGATATTCTTGTAATAATGTTGGATTATTCCCATCTTGGTGCTGTCAATCAATGATATTTTAGATTTTATCTTCATCTTCATTTTTATTTATTTATTCACCTTTAATTAGGCAGTTAAGTACTGAATTTCATCATTATCGTAAGTTGTATTTGTCTATTCTTTCTTCATCTAACTCATTTCTACCCTTCTTAAATAGTAACTAGTCTTAATTGTTCTTATCATTGTTATTATACTGATTAAAATGGTTATTCAAATAATTATTATGGTTATTAACTGTCTTTCTCTTCTTAATTGATTCAAAATAATTTCTCTTAACTATCCGGTAAGATGTTCTTACGTTTTTTGAATTTGGTGGGTTCATTTCATCTTAATTCATAAAATAAAAATTTTTTATTTGTAATAACCTTCATATATGTCGTTTGTATTAATAATCAATCTAATCTTTGTTCCATTGGTTTGCTTTGGTCCATACCCAGAAAATCAGTCCCTTCTTTCCATATTTTTCATATTTAGTTCATCCGTTGTCAAATACTTCATTTACCCTTGTTGTTCGGATTACTACAGTGTCCATAATGATCTCTGTTTTTATTAAATATCTCCCTGTCACCCTGTACTCCCATTCCTTTAACACTACATGTTCATCTGAACCTATACCTACATCAATCACTTTCCCATTTATTTTATTGAACAGGTATTTTAATGGTATTTGAATTATTGATGACAGTATTGACAGTTTGCTACACACTTCTATTTCTGTGATATTTAATTTACCTATAGACTATCGGACATTTTTTCTCACTATTTTATTGTAATTCCCTTTGAAAGTTTCTATTGAGTTCCTTTTATTATCTTTAAAATTACTTATTCTTCTGTAGTTAGTACTTAGGATGTTCAGTACATTAATCAGTCCATTATTCATCATCTCCAATTCTTCTCGTATATTTTTAATTTTCTTAGGATGTGTTATTCTTCTTTCTTCTGTTTTCTTAATTATTTTCTTCTTTATTCCATTATCTTCTATTTTCTGACTTACTTGCTCCCTGTTTTGATCGTTTGGTATATTTCTATCTCCGTTTTGTTATCATTTATTACTTCTTCCGTTATCTTATTCAATGTTTACACACTTTGCTTGTCATCTTCTATTGTTGTTTCTATTGACTGGTTTTCATCACTCATTATTTCTTTCACTGTTTCTATATTAAATTTCACTTTTGCGGATTGCCTAACGTTCCTTTCCTCACAATTTTGTAATATTAACTTGATTTCAGCCTTTTGCAGGTCTAATTTATTATTCACCCCATTTATTTGTTGTTGAAGGGTCTCCTTTAATTCCTCATTATTTTGTTTTAATAAGGTTTCATTATCTAATTTCATTTGTTTCTTTAATGTTTCACTGTTACTATCCATTTTCTTGTACACTTTTTCAATATCCTCCTTCACTTGTTTCTTTAATTCCTTTTTATCTTCCCTCATTTGTTTCAATAATGTTTCCCTGGTTTGGTTATTCTTTTCGTCTGTTTGTTTATTATTTTCTTCTATTCTTCCGAATTGCTCCATCATAATCCTCATCATTTCCTGTAAATTTACATCCATTGGTTGGGTTGGTTTCTTTGGTTGGTCCCCTTGGGCATCCTCTACTATTATTTCCATTTCAGTTTCTTCCTCTTCAACACTATTACTCCTTAATTCATATCGTTGCTCTGGTTTGTTAGCCATTTTACAATCTTTAACTTAATTTTAATTACAAGGAAAAAATTTGTATGCTAATTAAATTTAACAAAATTGTCTTATTTGGTGCTGGTTTAAAGAAAATCTTTGCTTTCATGTATGGGCGCCATTTATTGTACTGTTGTTAATTACAGGTATAATATTCAAGATATTCTTGTAATAATGTTGGATTATTCCCATCTTGGTGCTGTCAATCAATGATATTTTAGATTTTATCTTCATCTTCATTTTTATTTATTTATTCACCTTTAATTAGGCAGTTAAGTACTGAATTTCATCATTATCGTAAGTTATATTTGTCTATTCTTTCTTCATCTAACTCATTTCTACCCTTCTTAAATAGTAACTAGTCTTAATTGTTCTTATCATTGTTATTATACTGATTAAAATGGTTATTCAAATAATTATTATGGTTATTAACTGTCTTTCTCTTCTTAATTGATTCAAAATAATTTCTCTTAACTATCCGGTAAGATGTTCTTACGTTTTTTGAATTTGGTGGGTTCATTTCATCTTAATTCATAAAATAAAAATTTTTTATTTGTAATAACCTTCATATATGTCGTTTGTATTAATAATCAATCTAATCTTTGTTCCATTGGTTTGCTTTGGTCCATACCCAGAAAATCAGTCCCTTCTTTCCATATTTTTCATATTTAGTTCATCCGTTGTCAAATACTTCATTTACCCTTGTTGTTCGGATTACTACAGTGTCCATAATGATCTCTGTTTTTATTAAATATCTCCCTGTCACCCTGTACTCCCATTCCTTTAACACTACATGTTCATCTGAACCTATACCTACATCAATCACTTTCCCATTTATTTTATTGAACAGGTATTTTAATGGTATTTGAATTATTGATGACAGTATTGACAGTTTGCTACACACTTCTATTTCTGTGATATTTAATTTACCTATAGACTATCGGACATTTTTTCTCACTATTTTATTGTAATTCCCTTTGAAAGTTTCTATTGAGTTCCTTTTATTATCTTTAAAATTACTTATTCTTCTGTAGTTAGTACTTAGGATGTTCAGTACATTAATCAGTCCATTATTCATCATCTCCAATTCTTCTCGTATATTTTTAATTTTCTTAGGATGTGTTATTCTTCTTTCTTCTGTTTTCTTAATTATTTTCTTCTTTATTCCATTATCTTCTATTTTCTGACTTACTTGCTCCCTGTTTTGATCGTTTGGTATATTTCTATCTCCGTTTTGTTATCATTTATTACTTCTTCCGTTATCTTATTCAATGTTTACACACTTTGCTTGTCATCTTCTATTGTTGTTTCTATTGACTGGTTTTCATCACTCATTATTTCTTTCACTGTTTCTATATTAAATTTCACTTTTGCGGATTGCCTAACGTTCATTTCCTCACAATTTTGTAATATTAACTTGATTTCAGCCTTTTGCAGGTCTAATTTATTATTCACCCCATTTATTTGTTGTTGAAGGGTCTCCTTTAATTCCTCATTATTTTGTTTTAATAAGGTTTCATTATCTAATTTCATTTGTTTCTTTAATGTTTCACTGTTACTATCCATTTTCTTGTACACTTTTTCAATATCCTCCTTCACTTGTTTCTTTAATTCCTTTTTATCTTCCCTCATTTGTTTCAATAATGTTTCCCTGGTTTGGTTATTCTTTTCGTCTGTTTGTTTATTATTTTCTTCTATTCTTCCGAATTGCTCCATCATAATCCTCATCATTTCCTGTAAATTTACATCCATTGGTTTGGTTGGTTTCTTTGGTTGGTCCCCTTGGGCATCCTCTACTATTATTTCCATTTCAGTTTCTTCCTCTTCAACACTATTACTCCTTAATTCATATCGTTGCTCTGGTTTGTTAGCCATTTTACAATCTTTAACTTAATTTTAATTACAAGGAAAAAATTTGTATGCTAATTAAATTTAACAAAATTGTGTTATTTGGTGCTGGTTTAAAGAAAATCTTTGCTTTCACGTATGGGCGCCATTTATTGTACTGTTGTTAATTACAGGTATAATATTCAAGATATGTTCCACGTTGGGACTGTCATTTAATGTACTGTAATTTTTTAATTACCGGTATATAATATAATATTTGCACCACGTTGCATGCGTCCTTTAGGTGTTGTAATTATTTATACGTATGGTAATGATTTAACAGTACAAGTAAAGAAACTCTTTCTCTCAGGGTTAATGATTATTAAGTTATTTTATCGTATTTACGATTGTATCTATTATTTTCTTTTCTTTAAACCAACCCAGATTCAGTTAATAGGTAGTACTTTGGTAATTAACCATGTAAAAAATAACTAACATATTAATGTAACTTAACCGTCTCTGAATTCTTCTAGCTGCCACGGGTTCACTTCTGGTTGTTGTTTACCTTTCTTCAACAGCAATATTAAGCTTGGTAATCTGTTTCTTCACACTAATCTCTTATTGCTCTCACCGCTGAATGCCGCTCTCCAAGACTACTGCAACACCGATGTCTCCTTTGAACACTTAATTATTCGTTAGGGCCACTTAAACTCTTCTCCAGTCCAAGATTTTCCACTTCTGTCATCGTTCTATCAAGGATATTGTTATATTTTTTGTATTATTATTTATTTATTCGATATTATAATCAAACTCTGGTATCACTATTCAAAATCCTTTACTTTATTTTCTTTTCCACGTTACATTAATTTTGTGATGGACAACCGTTATTTAATATCATTTAAGATTCTTCATTTAGTTACTATTAGATATTTAATTTTGGACTAATAATGTTTCTTGTATTAAATATAATTGAAGATTCATAATGTGACTCTGATTGAATTAAAAATTAGACTAATACATTTTCCTTCTCTTTCATCTTTATAGTATTAAATATAAAATTAGACTCCTACATTTTCCTTCATCACTATCCAAAACAATCTCTTAACAATTTAACAATTTGCCATAATTCCCTAATTTATTTACATCTGTTTATCATATAACTATTAAAACATATATCATTTTTCTATTTCTTATTAACATCTTTATTTTAACTCTAATATTTGTAATTCTATTGGTTATTTATTAAATTATAATTTTATTACTCTTTACTCTTCTTATAACATTCATTTCAATTTCATATATAATTTTCTGAACATATAACTAAATATGGTTTTACATCATATAGGAATCGACCTCTATGTTGATTGAGTAAGTCGATATTACCAATGTTTTCTGTTTACATTCTAAAACATGTGTTCCCTTAATATTAATTTTGTATCTTTTTTCTTTTAAAATTGATTATTTACCTCTTATGTACTGTGTGCATTTTAACAGCAGTACATAATACCTTCCCTTATTTCATAATCTCAGATACAACTTGATATGAGAATATGAAATAATTAATTTCTTATCACAAACATGGTCGAACATTAATATTGAAAACATCTGATTAATTCGCTAATTGTATATCAGAAAATTCATTTCATAAATTGGTTTTTTCTTTTATTAACATAACAAGTATGGTTCATCACTATCAAGAATCACCGTATCTTACACACTCATTTATGGCTTAAAATAACATTAATCAAACCAACTGGTTTTACATAAAAAATAATAAGTATAAAATAACAATTGTGCCTAGTTTCATGGCTAAAAACTCAAAAACATGTCTAAACATTCTCTTTCTTTCGGACCTCACCTTCCCAATCCAGGGCATACATTTCATTTGTTCTTTGTTTCAGAATTATTTTTCTTTTAATTATATTTTTTTTTTTTTTTTTATTATTTTTATTATAATATGGGTATCAGCTTTAGTAATGTGATATGCTTTGTAAACCTAATAGCTGTCCATGATAATCAGTATATATTTCCTACATCTCCTATCACTAGTTGATAATGGTCCACAAATGTCAATAAAACTTGCTCTAACGCTCTCAATGCTTGATGATTTATCCACCTTCCCTTATATCTGACATTGGCTACCTTGACTTTTTTTTCAAATATCATATATTAACTTAGCACCTAAAACTTAATGTCGATTCTTCATATACTATGGGTTATTCTATCATTTATTTGGTTACTTTTAATTATATTCCTGTTTTCATGTTGGAACACTTAATTTATTCTTACTTTTCACACCTCGAGTCATGTTGTCGTATTTACTTTTTATTTCTTTACCTCGTTGTTTGTATCATTCCTAAAATACCATAATTCCCTAACATTAAATACTATACATGGGTTCGGATTCGGAGGGTCACTGTTGGCTTCCATTACTCCGCCGTTTTCCTAAAGATATCATCTGAAATCAGAGGAACTTCATCTCTGTCCAGGAAAAAATAAAAGTTGCACTATCACAACACAATACATATAATTATTACCTATAAGGTAGCTCCTTTGCTACAAAATTATATTCAAGGGATTGTTACATGATTTCTTTGAGGTCTCTTCACATTTTATTCCATTACTGTTTCACTTCTGGTGTTTTATCACTTCAATTAATATTCTATCATTCACAGGTAACTGGTTAACATATTCGACATACGTGTTGGATTATTCCCATCTTGGTGCTGTCAATCAATGATATTTTAGATTTTATCTTCATCTTCATTTTTATTTATTTATTCACCTTTAATTAGGCAGTTAAGTACGGAATTTCATCATTATCGTAAGTTGTATTTGTCTATTCTTTCTTCATCTAACTCATTTCTACCCTTCTTAAATAGTAACTAGTCTTAATTGTTCTTATCATTGTTATTATACTGATTAAAATGGTTATTCAAATAATTATTATGGTTATTAACTGTCTTTCTCTTCTTAATTGATTCAAAATAATTTCTCTTAACTATCCGGTAAGATGTTCTTACGTTTTTTGAATTTGGTGGGTTCATTTCTTCTTAATTCATAAAATAAAAATTTTTTATTTGTAATAACCTTCATATATGTCGTTTGTATTAATAATCAGTCTAATCTTTGTTCCATTGGTTTGCTTTGGTCCATACCCAGAAAATCAGTCCCTTCTTTCCATATTTTTCATATTTAGTTCATCCGTTGTCAAATACTTCATTTACCCTTGTTGTTCGGATTACTACAGTGTCCATTATGATCTCTGTTTTTATTAAATATCTCCCTGTCACTCTGTACTCCCATTCCTTTAACACTACATGTTCATCTGAACCTATACCTACATCAATCACTTTCCCATTTATTTTATTGAACAGGTATTTTAATGGTATTTGAATTATTGATGACAGTATTGACAGTTTGCTACACACTTCTATTTCTGTGATATTTAATTTACCTATAGACTATCGGACATTTTTTCTCACTATTTTATTGTAATTCCCTTTGAAAGTTTCTATTGAGTTCCTTTTATTATCTTTAAAATTACTTATCCTTCTGTAGTTAGTACTTAGGATGTTCAGTACATTAATCAGTCCATTATTCATCATCTCCAATTCTTCTCGTATATTTTTAATTTTCGTAGGATGTATTATTCTTCTTTCTTCTGTTTTCTTAATTATTTTCTTCTTTATTCCATTATCTTCTATTTTCTGACTTACTTGCTCCCTGTTTTGATCGTTTGGTATTATTTCTATCTCCGTTTTGTTATCATTTATTACTTCTTCTGTTATCTTATTCAATGTTTCCACACTTTGCTTGTCATCTTCTATCGTTGTTTCTATTGACTGATTTTCATCACTCATTATTTCTTTCATTGTTTCTATATTCAATTTCACTTTTGCGGATTGCCTAACGTTCCTTTCCTCACAATTTTGTAATATTAACTTGATTTCAGACTTTTGCTGGTCTAATTTATTATTCACCCCATTTATTTGTTGTTGAAGGGTCCCCTTTAATTCCTCATTATTTTGTTTTAATAAGGTTTCATTATCTAATTTCATTTGTTTCTTTAATGTTTCACTGTTACTATCCATTTTCTTGTACACTTTTTCAATATCCTCCTTCATTTGTTTCTTTAATTCCTTTTTATCTTCCCTCATTTGTTTCAATAATGTTTTGCTGGTTTGGTTATTCTTTTCGTCTGTTTGTTTATTATTTTCTTCTATTCTTCCGAATTGCTCCATCATAATCCTCATCATTTCCTGTAAATTTACATCCATTGGTTGGGTTGGTTTCTTTGGTTGGTCCCCTTGGGCATCCTCTACTATTATTTCCATTTCAGTTTCTTCCTCTTCAACACTATTACTCCTTAATTCATATCGTTGCTCTGGTTTGTTAGCCATTTTACAATCTTTAACTTAATTTTAATTACAAGGAAAAAATTTGTATGCTAATTAAATTTAACAAAATTGTGTTATTTGGTGCTGGTTTAAAGAAAATCTTTGCTTTCACGTATGGGCGCCATTTATTGTACTGTTGTTAATTACAGGTATAATATTCAAGATATGTTCCACGTTGGGACTGCCATTTAATGTACTGTAATTATTTAGTTACCGGTATATAATATAATATTTGCACCACGTTGGATGCGTCCTTTAGGTGTTGTAATTATTTATACGTATGGTAATGATTTAACAGTACAAGTAAAGAAACTCTTTCTCTCAGGGTTAATGATTATTAAGTTATTTTATTGTATTTACGATTGTATCTATTATTTTCTTTTCTTTAAACCAACCCAGATTCAGTTAATAGGTAGTACTTTGGTAATTAACCATGTAAAAAATAACTAACGTATTAATGTAACTTAACCGTCTCTGAATTCTTCTAGCTGCCACGGGTTCACTTCTGGTTGTTGTTTACCTTTCTTCAACAGCAATATTAAGCTTGGTAATCTGTTTCTTCACACTAATCTCTTATTGCTCTCACCGCTGAATGCCGCTCTCCAAGACTACTGCAACACCGATGTCTCCTTTGAACACTTAATTATTCGTTAGGGCCACTTAAACTCTTCTCCAGTCCAAGATTTTCCTCTTCTGTCATCGTTCTATCAAGGATATTGTTATATTTTTGTTGTATTATTATTTATTTATTCGATATTATAATCAAACTCTGGTATCACTAGTCAAAATCCTTTACTTTATTTTCTTTTCCACGTTACATTAATTTTGTGATGGACAACTGTTATCTAATATCATTTAAGATTCTTCATTTAGTTACTATTAGATATTTAATTTTGGACTAATAATGTTTCTTGTATTAAATATAATTGAAGATTCATAATGTGACTCTGATTGAATTAAAAATTAGACTAATACATTTTCCTTCTCTTTCATCTTTATAGTATTGAATATAAAATTAGACTCCTACATTTTCCTTCATCACTATCCAAAACAATCTCTTAACAATTTAACAATTTGCCATAATTCCCTAATTTATTTACATCTGTTTATCATATAACTATTAAAACATATATCATTTTTCTATTTCTTATTAACATCTTTATTTTAACTCTAATATTTGTAATTCTATTGGTTATTTATTAAATTATAATTTTATTACTCTTTACTCTTCTTATAACATTCATTTCAATTTCATATATAATTTTCTGAACATATAACTAAATATGGTTTTACATCATATAGGAATCGACCTCTATGTTGATTGAGTAAGTTGATATTACCAATGTTTTCTGTTTACATTTTAAAACATGTGTTCCCTTAATATTAATTTTGTATCTTTTTTCTTTTAAAATTGATTATTTACGTCTTATGTACTGTGTGCATTTTAACAGCAGTACATAATACCTTCCCGTATTTCATAATCTCAGATACAACTTGATATGAGAATATGAAATAATTAATTTCTTATCACAAACATGGTCGAACATTAATATTGAAAACATCTGATTAATTCGCTAATTGTATATCAGAAAATTCATTTCATAAATTGGTTTTTTCTTTTATTAACATAACAAGTATGGTTCATCACTATCAAGAATCACCGTATCTTACACACTCATTTATGGCTTAAAATAACATTAATCAAACCAACTGGTTTTACATAAAAAATAATAAGTATAAAATAACAATTGTGCCTAGTTTCATGGCTAAAAACTCATAAACATGTCTAAACATTCTCTTTCTTTCGGACCTCACCTTCCCAATCCAGGGCATACATTTCATTTGTTCTTTGTTTCAGAATTATTTTTCTTTTAATTATATTTTTGTTGTTTTTTTTATTATTTTTATTATAATATGGGTATCAGCTTTAGTAATGTGATATGCTTTGTAAACCTAATAGCTGTCCATGATAATCAGTATATATTTCCTACATCTCCTATCACTAGTTGATAATGGTCCACAAATGTCAATAAAACTTGCTCTAACGCTCTCAATGCTTGATGATTTATCCACCTTCCCTCATATCTGACATTGGCTACCTTGACTTTTTTTTCAAATATCATATATTAACTTAGCACCTAAAACTTAATGTTGATTCTTCATATACTTTGGGTTATTCTATCATTTATTTGGTTACTTTTAATTATATTCCTGTTTTCATGTTGGAACACTTAATTTCTTCTTACTTTTCACACCTCGAGTCATGTTGTCATATTTATTTTTTATTTCTTTACCTCGTTGTTTGTATCATTCCTAAAATACCATAATTCCCTAACATTAAATACTATACATGGGTTCGGATTCGGAGGGGCACTATTGGCTTCCATTACTCCGCCGTTTTCCCTAAATATATCATCTGAAATCAGAGGAACTTCATGTCTGTCCAGGAAAAAATAAAAGTTGCACTATCACAACACAATACATATAATTATTACCTATAAGGTAGCTCCTTTGCTACAAAATTATATTCAAGGGATTGTTACATGTTTTCTTTGAGGTCTCTTCACATTTTATTCCATTAATGTTTCACTTCTGGTGTTTTATCACTTCAATTAATATTCTATCATTCACAGGTAACTGGTTAACATATTCGACATACGTGTTGGATTATTCCCATCTTGGTGCTGTCAATCAATGATATTTTAGATTTTATCTTCATCTTCATTTTTATTTATTTATTCACCTTTAATTAGGCAGTTAAGTACGGAATTTCATCATTATCGTAAGTTGTATTTGTCTATTCTTTCTTCATCTAACTCATTTCTACCCTTCTTAAATAGTAACTAGTCTTAATTGTTCTTATCATTGTTATTATACTGATTAAAATGGTTATTCAAATAATTATTATGGTTATTAACTGTCTTTCCCTTCTTAATTGATTCAAAATAATTTCTCTTAACCATCCGGTAAGATGTTCTTACGTTTTTTGAATTTGGTGGGTTCATTTCATCTTAATTCATAAAATAAAAATTTTTTATTTGTAATAACCTTCATATATGTCGTTTGTATTAATAATCAATCTAATCTTTGTTCCATTGGTTTGCTTTGGTCCATACCCAGAAAATCAGTCCCTTCTTTCCATATTTTTAATATTTAGTTCATCCGTTGTCAAATACTTCATTTACCCTTGTTGTTCGGATTACTACAGTGTCCATAATGATCTCTGTTTTTATTAAATATCTCCCTGTCACCCTGTACTCCCATTCCTTTAACACTACATGTTCATCTGAACCTATACCTACATCAATCACTTTCCCATTTATTTTATTGAACAGGTATTTTAATGGTATTTGAATTATTGATGACAGTATTGACAGTTTGCTACACACTTCTATTTCTGTGATATTTAATTTACCTATAGACTATCGGACATTTTTTCTCACTATTTTATTGTAATTCCCTTTGAAAGTTTCTATTGAGTTCCTTTTATTATCTTTAAAATTACTTATTCTTCTGTAGTTAGTACTCAGGATGTTCAGTACATTAATCAGTCCATTATTCATCATCTCCAATTCTTCTCGTATATTTTTAATTTTCTTAGGATGTGTTATTCTTCTTTCTTCTGTTTTCTTAATTATTTTCTTCTTTATTCCATTATCTTCTATTTTCTGACTTACTTGCTCCCTGTTTTGATCGTTTGGTATTATTTCTATCTCCGTTTTGTTATCATTTATTACTTCTTCCGTTATATTATTCAATGTTTCCACACTTTGCTTGTCATCTTCTATCGTTGTTTCTATTGACTGATTTTCATCACTCATTATTTCTTTCATTGTTTCTATATTCAATTTCACTTTTGCGGATTGCCTAACGTTCCTTTCCTCACAATTTTGTAATATTAACTTGATTTCAGCCTTTTGCTGGTCTAATTTATTATTCACCCCATTTATTTGTTGTTGAAGGGTCTCCTTTAATTCCTCATTATTTTGTTTTAATAAGGTTTCATTATCTAATTTCATTTGTTTCTTTAATGTTTCACTGTTACTATCCATTTTCTCGTACACTTTTTCAATATCCTCCTTCATTTGTTTCTTTAATTCCTTTTTATCTTCCCTCATTTGTTTCAATAATGTTTCGCTCGTTTGGTTATTCTTTTCGTCTGTTTGTTTATTATTTTCTTCTATTCTTCCGAATTGCTCCATCATAATCCTCATCATTTCCTGTAAATTTACATCCATTGGTTGGGTTGGTTTCTTTGGTTGGTCCCCTTGGGCATCCTCTACTATTATTTCCATTTCAGTTTCTTCCTCTTCAACACTATTACTCCTTAATTCATATCGTTGCTCTGGTTTGTTAGCCATTTTACAATCTTTAACTTAATTTTAATTACAAGGAAAAAATTTGTATGCTAATTAAATTTAACAAAATTGTGTTATTTGGTGCTGGTTTAAAGAAAATCTTTGCTTTCACGTATGGGCGCCATTTATTGTACTGTTGTTAATTACAGGTATAATATTCAAGATATGTTCCACGTTGGGACTGCCATTTAATGTACTGTAATTTTTTAATTACCGGTATATAATATAATATTTGCACCATGTTGGATGCGTCCTTTAGGTGTTGTAATTATTTATACGTATGGTAATGATTTAACAGTACAAGTAAAGAAACTCTTTCTCCCGGGGTAATGATTATTAAGTTATTTTATCGTATTTACGATTGTATCTATTATTTTCTTTTCTTTAAACCAACCCAGATTCAGTTAATAGGTAGTACTTTGGTAATTAACCATGTAAAAAATAACTAACGTATTAATGTAACTTAACCGTCTCTGAATTCTTCTAGCTGCCATGGGTTCGCTTCTGGTTGTTGTTTACCTTTCTTCAACAGCAATATTAAGCTTGGTAATCTGTTTCTTCACACTAATCTCTTATTGCTCTCACCGCTGAATGCCGCTCTTCAAGACTACTGCAACACCGATGTCTCCTTTGAACACTTAATTATTCGTTAGGGCCACTTAAACTCTTCTCCAGTCGAAGATTTTCCTCTTCTGTCGTCGTTCTATCAAGGATATTGTTATATTTTTGTTGTATTATTATTTATTTATTCGATATTATAATCAAACTCTGGTATCACTATTCAAAATCCTTTACTTTATTTTCTTTTCCACGTTACATTAAATTTGTGATGGACAACTGTTATTTAATATCATTTAAGATTCTTCATTTAGTTACTATTAGATATTTAATTTTGGACTAATAATGTTTCTTGTATTAAATATAATTGAAGATTCATAATGTGACTCTGATTGAATTAAAAATTAGACTAATACATTTTCCTTCTCTTTCATCTTTATAGTATTGAATATAAAATTAGACTCCTACATTTTCCTTCATCACTATCCAAAACAATCTCTTAACAATTTAACAATTTGCCATAATTCCCTAATTTATTTACATCTGTTTATCATATAACTATTAAAACATATATCATTTTTCTATTTTTTATTAACATCTTTATTTTAACTCTAATATTTGTAATTCTATTGGTTATTTCTTAAATTATAATTTTATTACTCTTTACTCTTCTTATAACATTCATTTCAATTTCATATATAATTTTCTGAACATATAACTAAATATGGTTTTACATCATATAGGAATCGACCTCTATGTTGATTGAGTAAGTCGATATTACCAATGTTTTATGTTTACATTCTAAAACATGTGTTCCCTTAATATTAATTTTGTATCTTTTTTCTTTTAAAATTGATTATTTACCTCTTATGTACTGTTGCATTTTAACAGCAGTACATAATACCTTCCCTTATTTCATAATCTCAGATACAACTTGATATGAGAATATGAAATAATTAATTTCTTATCACAAACATGGTCGAACATTAATATTGAAAACATCTGATTAATTCGCTAATTGTATATCAGAAAATTCATTTCATAAATTGGTTTTTTCTTTTATTAACATAACAAGTATGGTTCATCACTATCAAGAATCACCGTATCTTACACACTCATTTATGGCTTAAAATAACATTAATCAAACCAACTGGTTTTACATAAAAAATAATAAGTATAAAATAACAATTGTGCCTAGTTTCATGGCTAAAAACTCATAAACATGTCTAAACATTCTCTTTCTTTCGGACCTCACCTTCCCAATCCAGGGCATACATTTCATTTGTTCTTTGTTTCAGAATTATTTTTCTTTTAATTATATTTTTGTTGTTTTTTTATTATTTTTATTATAATATGGGTATCAGCTTTAGTAATGTGATATGCTTTGTAAACCTAATAGCTGTCCATGATAATCAGTATATATTTCCTACATCTCCTATCACTAGTTGATAATGGTCCACAAATGTCAATAAAACTTGCTCTAACGCTCTCAATGCTTGATGATTTATCCACCTTCCCTCATATCTGACATTGGCTACCTTGACTTTTTTTTCAAATATCATATATTAACTTAGCACCTAAAATTTAATGTCAATTCTTCATATACTTTGGGTTATTCTAATATTTATTTGGTTACTTTTAATTATATTCCTGTTTTCATGTTGGAACACTTAATTTCTTCTTACTTTTCACACCTCGAATCATGTTGTCATATTTATTTTTTATTTCTTTACCTCGTTGTTTGTATCATTCCTAAAATACCATAATTCCCTAACATTAAATACTATACATGGGTTCGGATTCGGAGGGGCACTATTGGCTTCCATTACTCCGCCGTTTTCCCTAAAGATATCATCTGAAATCAGAGGAACTTCATCTCTGTCCAGGAAAAAATAAAAGTTGCACTATCACAACACAATACATATAATTATTACCTATAAGGTAGCTCCTTTGCTACAAAATTATATTCAAGGGATTGTTACATGATTTCTTTGAGGTCTCTTCACATTTTATTCCATTACTGTTTCACTTCTGGTGTTTTATCACTTCAATTAATATTCTATCATTCACAGGTAACTGGTTAACATATTCGACATACGTGTTGGATTATTCCCATCTTGGTGCTGTCAATCAATGATATTTTAGATTTTATCTTCATCTTCATTTTTATTTATTTATTCACCTTTAATTAGGCAGTTAAGTATGGAATTTCATCATTATCGTAAGTTGTATTTGTCTATTCTTTCTTCATCTAACTCATTTCTACCCTTCTTAAATAGTAACTAGTCTTAATTGTTCTAATCATTGTTATTATACTGATTAAAATGGTTATTCAAATAATTATTATGGTTATTAACTGTCTTTCTCTTCTTAATTGATTCAAAATAATTTCTCTTAACTATCCGGTAAGATGTTCTTACGTTTTTTGAATTTGGTGGGTTCATTTCATCTTAATTCATAAAATAAAAATTTTTTACTTGTAATAACCTTCATATATGTCGTTTGTATTAATAATCAATCTAATCTTTGTTCCATTGGTTTGCTTTTGTCCATACCCAGAAAATCAGTCCCTTCTTTCCATATTTTTCATATTTAGTTCATCCGTTGTCAAATACTTCATTTACCCTTGTTGTTCGGATTACTACAGTGTCCATAATGATCTCTGTTTTTATTAAATATCTCCCTGTCACCCTGTACTCCCATTCCTTTAACACTACATGTTCATCTGAACCTATACCTACATCAATCACTTTCCCATTTATTTTATTGAACAGGTATTTTAATGGTATTTGAATTATTGATGACAGTATTGACAGTTTGCTACACACTTCTATTTCTGTGATATTTAATTTACCTATAGACTATCGGACATTTTTTCTCACTATTTTATTGTAATTCCCTTTGAAAGTTTCTATTGAGTTCCTTTTATTATCTTTAAAATTACTTATTCTTCTGTAGTTAGTACTTAGGATGTTCAGTACATTAATCAGTCCATTATTCATCATCTCCAATTCTTCTCGTATATTTTTAATTTTCTTAGGATGTGTTTTTCTTCTTTCTTCTGTTTTCTTAATTATTATTTCTTCTTTATTCCATTATCTTCTATTTTCTGACTTACTTGCTCCCTGTTTTGATCGTTTGGTATTATTTCTATCTCCGTTTTGTTATCATTTATTACTTCTTCCGTTATCTTATTCAATGTTTCCACACTTTGCTTGTCATCTTCTATCGTTGTTTCTATTGACTGATTTTCATCACTCATTATTTCTTTCATTGTTTCTATATTCAATTTCACTTTTGCGGATTGCCTAACGTTCCTTTCCTCACAATTTTGTAATATTAACTTGATTTCAGACTTTTGCTGGTCTAATTTATTATTCACCCCATTTATTTGTTGTTGAAGGGTCTCCTTTAATTCCTCATTATTTTGTTTTAATAAGGTTTCATTATCTAATTTCATTTGTTTCTTTAATGTTTCACTGTTACTATCCATTTTCTTGTACACTTTTTCAATATCCTCCTTCATTTGTTTCTTTAATTCCTTTTTATCTTCCCTCATTTGTTTCAATAATGTTTCGCTGGTTTGGTTATTCTTTTCGTCTGTTTGTTTATTATTTTCTTCTATTCTTCCGAATTGCTCCATCATAATCCTCATCATTTCCTGTAAATTTACATCCATTGGTTGGGTTGGTTTCTTTGGTTGGTCCCCTTGGGCATCCTCTACTATTATTTCCATTTCAGTTTCTTCCTCTTCAACACTATTACTCCTTAATTCATATCGTTGCTCTGGTTTGTTAGCCATTTTACAATCTTTAACTTAATTTTAATTACAAGGAAAAAATTTGTATGCTAATTAAATTTAACAAAATTGTGTTATTTGGTGCTGGTTTAAAGAAAATCTTTGCTTTCACGTATGGGCGCCATTTATTGTACTGTTGTTAATTACAGGTATAATATTCAAGATATGTTCCACGTTGGGACTGCCATTTAATGTACTGTAATTTTTTAATTACCGGTATATAATATAATATTTGCACCACGTTGGATGCGTCCTTTAGGTGTTGTAATTATTTATACGTATGGTAATGATTTAACAGTACAAGTAAAGAAACTTTCTCTCAGGGTTAATGATTATTAAGTTATTTTATCGTATTTACGATTGTATCTATTATTTTCTTTTCTTTAAACCAACCCAGATTCAGTTAATAGGTAGTACTTTGGTAATTAACCATTTAAAAGATAACTAACGTATTAATGTAACTTAACCGTCTCTGAATTCTTCTAGCTGCCACGGGTTCACTTCTGGTTGTTGTTTACCTTTCTTCAACAGCAATATTAAGCTTGGTAATCTGTTTCTTCACACTAATCTCTTATTGCTCTCACCGCTGAATGCCACTCTCCGAGACTACTGCAACACTGATGTCTCCTTTGAACACTTAATTATTCGTTAGGGCCACTTAAACTCTTCTCCAGTCCAAGATTTTCCTCTTCTGTCGTCGTTCTATCAAGGATATTATTATATATTTTTTGTATTATTATTTATTTATTCGATATTATAATCAAACTCTGGTATCACTATTCAAAATCCTTTACTTTATTTTCTTTTCCACGTTACATTAATTTTGTGATGGACAACTGTTATTTAATATCATTTAAGATTCTTCATTTAGTTACTATTAGATATTTAATTTTGGAATAATAATGTTTCTTGTATTAAATATAATTGAAGATTCATAATGTGACTCTGATTGAATTAAAAATTAGACTAATACATTTTCCTTCTCTTTCATCTTTATAGTATTGAATATAAAATTAGACTCCTACATTTTCCTTCATCACTATCCAAAACAATCTCTTAACAATTTGCCATAATTCCCTAATTTATTTACATCTGTTTATCATATAACTATTAAAACATATATCATTTTTCTATTTCTTATTAAATCTTTATTTTAACTCTAATATTTGTAATTCTATTGGTTATTTATTAAATTATAATTTTGTTACTTTTTACTCTTCTTATAACATTCATTTCAATTTCATATATAATTTTCTGAACATATCACTAAATATGGTTTTACATCATATAGGAATCGACCTCTATTTTGATTGAGTAAGTCGATATTACCAATGTTTTCTTTTTACATTCTAAAACATGTGTTCCCTTAATATTAATTTTGTATCTTTTTTCTTTTAAAATTGATTATTTACCTCTTATGTACTGTGTGCATTTTAACAGCAGTACATAATACCTTCCCTTATTTCATAATCTCAGATACAACTTGATATGAGAATATGAAATAATTAATTTCTTATCACAAACATGGTCGAACATTAATATTGAAAACATCTGATTAATTCGCTAATTGTATATCAGAAAATTCATTTCATAAATTGGTTTTTTCTTTTATTAACATAACAAGTATGGTTCATCACTATCAAGAATCACCGTATCTTACACACTCATTTATGGCTTAAAATAACATTAATCAAACCAACTGGTTTTACATAAAAAATAATAAGTATAAAATAACAATTGTGCCTAGTTTCATGGCTAAAAACTCATAAACATGTCTAAACATTCTCTTTCTTTCGGACCTCACCTTCCCAATCCAGGGCATACATTTCATTTGTTCTTTGTTTCAGAATTATTTTTCTTTTAATTATATTTTTGTTGTTTTTTTTATTATTTTTATTATAATATGTGTATCAGCTTTAGTAATGTGATATGCTTTGTAAACCTAATAGCTGTCCATGATAATCAGTATATATTTCCTACATCTCCTATCACTAGTTGATAATGGTCCACAAATGTCAATAAAACTTGCTCTAACGCTCTCAATGCTTGATGATTTATCCACCTTCCCTCATATCTGACATTGGCTACCTTGACTTTTTTTTCAAATATCATATATTAACTTAGCACCTACAACTTAATGTCGATTCTTCATATACTTTGGGTTATTCTATCATTTATTTGGTTACTTTTAATTATATTCCTGTTTTCATGTTGGAACACTTAATTTCTTCTTACTTTTCACACCTCGAGTCATGTTGTCATATTTATTTTTTATTTCTTTACCTCGTTGTTTGTATCATTCCTAAAATACCATAATTCCCTAACATTAAATACAATACATGGGTTCGGATTCGGAGGGGCACTATTGGCTTCCATTACTCCGCCGTTTTCCCTAAATATATCATCTGAAATCAGAGGAACTTCATCTCTGTCCAGGAAAAAATAAAAGTTGCACTATCACAACACAATACATATAATTATTACCTATAATGTAGCTCCTTTGCTACAAAATTATATTCAAGGGATTGTTACATGATTTCTTTGAGGTCTCTTCACATTTTATTCCATTACTGTTTCACTTCTGGTGTTTTATCACTTCAATTAATATTCTATCATTCACAGGTAACTGGTTAACATATTCGACATACGTGTTGGATTATTCCCATCTTGGTGCTGTCAATCAATGATATTTTAGATTTTATCTTCATCTTCATTTTTATTTATTTATTCACCTTTAATTAGGCAGTTAAGTACGGAATTTCATCATTATCGTAAGTTGTATTTGTCTATTCTTTCTTCATCTAACTCATTTCTAGCCTTCTTAAATAGTAACTAGTCTTAATTGTTCTTATCATTGTTATTATACTGATTAAAATGGTTATTCAAATAATTATTATGGTTATTAACTGTCTTTCTCTTCTTAATTGATTCAAAATAATTTCTCTTAACTATCCGGTAAGATGTTCTTACGTTTTTTGAATTTGGTGGGTTCATTTCATCTTAATTCATAAAATAAAAATTTTTTACTTGTAATAACCTTCATATATGTCGTTTGTATTAATAATCAATCTAATCTTAGTTCCATTGGTTTGCTTTTGTCCATACCCAGAAAATCAGTCCCTTCTTTCCATATTTTTCATATTTAGTTCATCCGTTGTCAAATACTTCATTTACCCTTGTTGTTCGAATTACTACAGTGTCCATAATGATCTCTGTTTTTATTAAATATCTCCCTGTCACCCTGTACTCCCATTCCTTTAACACTACATGTTCATCTGAACCTATACCTACATCAATCACTTTCCCATTTATTTTATTGAACAGGTATTTTAATGGTATTTGAATTATTGATGACAGTATTGACAGTTTGCTACACACTTCTATTTCTGTGATATTTAATTTACCTATAGACTATCGGACATTTTTTCTCACTATTTTATTGTAATTCCCTTTGAAAGTTTCTATTGAGTTCCTTTTATTATCTTTAAAATTACTTATTCTTCTGTAGTTAGTACTTAGGATGTTCAGTACATTAATCAGTCCATTATTCATCATCTCCAATTCTTCTCGTATATTTTTAATTTTCTTAGGATATGTTATTCTTCTTTCTTCTGTTTTCTTAATTATTTTCTTCTTTATTCCATTATCTTCTATTTTCTGACTTACTTGCTCCCTGTTTTGATCGTTTGGTATTATTTCTATCTCCGTTTTGTTATCATTTATTACTTCTTCCGTTATCTTATTCAATGTTTCCACACTTTGCTTGTCATCTTCTATCGTTGTTTCTATTGACTGATTTTCATCACTCATTATTTCTTTCATTGTTTCTATATTCAATTTCACTTTTGCGGATTGCCTAACGTTCCTTTCCTCACAATTTTGTAATATTAACTTGATTTCAGCCTTTTGCTGGTCTAATTTATTATTCACCCCATTTATTTGTTGTTGAAGGGTCTCCTTTAATTCCTCATTATTTTGTTTTAATAAGGTTTCATTATCTAATTTCATTTGTTTCTTTAATGTTTCACTGTTACTATCCATTTTCTTGTACACTTTTTCAATATCCTCCTTCATTTGTTTCTTTAATTCCTTTTTATCTTCCCTCATTTGTTTCAATAATGTTTCGCTGGTTTGGTTATTCTTTTCGTCTGTTTGTTTATTATTTTCTTCTATTCTTCCGAATTGCTCCATCATAATCCTCATCATTTCCTGTAAATTTACATCCATTGGTTGGGTTGGTTTCTTTGGTTGGTCCCCTTGGGCATCCTCTACTATTATTTCCATTTCAGTTTCTTCCTCTTCAACACTATTACTCCTTAATTCATATCGTTGCTCTGGTTTGTTAGCCATTTTACAATCTTTAACTTAATTTTAATTACAAGGAAAAAATTTGTATGCTAATTAAATTTAACAAAATTGTGTTATTTGGTGCTGGTTTAAAGAAAATCTTTGCTTTCACGTATGGGCGCCATTTATTGTACTGTTGTTAATTACAGGTATAATATTCAAGATATGTTCCACGTTGGGACTGCCATTTAATGTACTGTAATTTTTTAATTACCGGTATATAATATAATATTTGCACCACGTTGGATGCGTCCTTTAGGTGTTGTAATTATTTATACGTATGGTAATGATTTAACAGTACAAGTAAAGAAACTTTCTCTCAGGGTTAATGATTATTAAGTTATTTTATCGTATTTACGATTGTATCTATTATTTTCTTTTCTTTAAACCAACCCAGATTCAGTTAATAGGTAGTACTTTGGTAATTAACCATTTAAAAGATAACTAACGTATTAATGTAACTTAACCGTCTCTGAATTCTTCTAGCTGCCACGGGTTCACTTCTGGTTGTTGTTTACCTTTCTTCAACAGCAATATTAAGCTTGGTAATCTGTTTCTTCACACTAATCTCTTATTGCTCTCACCGCTGAATGCCACTCTCCAAGACTACTGCAACACTGATGTCTCCTTTGAACACTTAATTATTCGTTAGGGCCACTTAAACTCTTCTCCAGTCCAAGATTTTCCTCTTCTGTCGTCGTTCTATCAAGGATATTATTATATATTTTTTGTATTATTATTTATTTATTCGATATTATAATCAAACTCTGGTATCACTATTCAAAATCCTTTACTTTATTTTCTTTTCCACGTTACATTAATTTTGTGATGGACAACTGTTATTTAATATCATTTAAGATTCTTCATTTAGTTACTATTAGATATTTAATTTTGGAATAATAATGTTTCTTGTATTAAATATAATTGAAGATTCATAATGTGACTCTGATTGAATTAAAAATTAGACTAATACATTTTCCTTCTCTTTCATCTTTATAGTATTGAATATAAAATTAGACTCCTACATTTTCCTTTATCACTATCCAAAACAATCTCTTAACAATTTGCCATAATTCCCTAATTTATTTACATCTGTTTATCATATAACTATTAAAACATATATCATTTTTCTATTTCTTATTAACATCTTTATTTTAACTCTAATATTTGTAATTCTATTGGTTATTTATTAAATTATAATTTTGTTACTTTTTACTCTTCTTATAACATTCATTTCAATTTCATATATAATTTTCTGAACATATCACTAAATATGGTTTTACATCATATAGGAATCGACCTCTATTTTGATTGAGTAAGTCGATATTACCAATGTTTTCTTTTTACATTCTAAAACATGTGTTCCCTTAATATTAATTTTGTATCTTTTTTCTTTTAAAATTGATTATTTACCTCTTATGTACTGTGTGCATTTTAACAGCAGTACATAATACCTTCCCTTATTTCATAATCTCAGATACAACTTGATATGAGAATATGAAATAATTAATTTCTTATCACAAACATGGTCGAACATTAATATTGAAAACATCTGATTAATTCGCTAATTGTATATCAGAAAATTCATTTCATAAATTGGTTTTTTCTTTTATTAACATAACAAGTATGGTTCATCACTATCAAGAATCACCGTATCTTACACACTCATTTATGGCTTAAAATAACATTAATCAAACCAACTGGTTTTACATAAAAAATAATAAGTATAAAATAACAATTGTGCCTAGTTTCATGGCTAAAAACTCATAAACATGTCTAAACATTCTCTTTCTTTCGGACCTCACCTTCCCAATCCAGGGCATACATTTCATTTGTTCTTTGTTTCAGAATTATTTTTCTTTTAATTATATTTTTGTTGTTTTTTTTATTATTTTTATTATAATATGTGTATCAGCTTTAGTAATGTGATATGCTTTGTAAACCTAATAGCTGTCCATGATAATCAGTATATATTTCCTACATCTCCTATCACTAGTTGATAATGGTCCACAAATGTCAATAAAACTTGCTCTAACGCTCTCAATGCTTGATGATTTATCCACCTTCCCTCATATCTGACATTGGCTACCTTGACTTTTTTTTCAAATATCATATATTAACTTAGCACCTACAACTTAATGTCGATTCTTCATATACTTTGGGTTATTCTATCATTTATTTGGTTACTTTTAATTATATTCCTGTTTTCATGTTGGAACACTTAATTTCTTCTTACTTTTCACACCTCGAGTCATGTTGTCATATTTATTTTTTATTTCTTTACCTCGTTGTTTGTATCATTCCTAAAATACCATAATTCCCTAACATTAAATACAATACATGGGTTCGGATTCGGAGGGGCACTATTGGCTTCCATTACTCCGCCGTTTTCCCTAAATATATCATCTGAAATCAGAGGAACTTCATCTCTGTCCAGGAAAAAATAAAAGTTGCACTATCACAACACAATACATATAATTATTACCTATAATGTAGCTCCTTTGCTACAAAATTATATTCAAGGGATTGTTACATGATTTCTTTGAGGTCTCTTCACATTTTATTCCATTACTGTTTCACTTCTGGTGTTTTATCACTTCAATTAATATTCTATCATTCACAGGTAACTGGTTAACATATTCGACATACGTGTTGGATTATTCCCATCTTGGTGCTGTCAATCAATGATATTTTAGATTTTATCTTCATCTTCATTTTTATTTATTTATTCACCTTTAATTAGGCAGTTAAGTACGGAATTTCATCATTATCGTAAGTTGTATTTGTCTATTCTTTCTTCATCTAACTCATTTCTAGCCTTCTTAAATAGTAACTAGTCTTAATTGTTCTTATCATTGTTATTATACTGATTAAAATGGTTATTCAAATAATTATTATGGTTATTAACTGTCTTTCTCTTCTTAATTGATTCAAAATAATTTCTCTTAACTATCCGGTAAGATGTTCTTACGTTTTTTGAATTTGGTGGGTTCATTTCATCTTAATTCATAAAATAAAAATTTTTTACTTGTAATAACCTTCATATATGTCGTTTGTATTAATAATCAATCTAATCTTAGTTCCATTGGTTTGCTTTTGTCCATACCCAGAAAATCAGTCCCTTCTTTCCATATTTTTCATATTTAGTTCATCCGTTGTCAAATACTTCATTTACCCTTGTTGTTCGAATTACTACAGTGTCCATAATGATCTCTGTTTTTATTAAATATCTCCCTGTCACCCTGTACTCCCATTCCTTTAACACTACATGTTCATCTGAACCTATACCTACATCAATCACTTTCCCATTTATTTTATTGAACAGGTATTTTAATGGTATTTGAATTATTGATGACAGTATTGACAGTTTGCTACACACTTCTATTTCTGTGATATTTAATTTACCTATAGACTATCGGACATTTTTTCTCACTATTTTATTGTAATTCCCTTTGAAAGTTTCTATTGAGTTCCTTTTATTATCTTTAAAATTACTTATTCTTCTGTAGTTAGTACTTAGGATGTTCAGTACATTAATCAGTCCATTATTCATCATCTCCAATTCTTCTCGTATATTTTTAATTTTCTTAGGATATGTTATTCTTCTTTCTTCTGTTTTCTTAATTATTTTCTTCTTTATTCCATTATCTTCTATTTTCTGACTTACTTGCTCCCTGTTTTGATCGTTTGGTATTATTTCTATCTCCGTTTTGTTATCATTTATTACTTCTTCCGTTATCTTATTCAATGTTTCCACACTTTGCTTGTCATCTTCTATCGTTGTTTCTATTGAGTGATTTTCATCACTCATTATTTCTTTCATTGTTTCTATATTCATTTTCACTTTTGCGGATTGCCTAACGTTCCTTTCCTCACAATTTTGTAATATTAACTTGATTTCAGCCTTTTGCTGGTCTAATTTATTATTCACCCCATTTATTTGTTGTTGAAGGGTCTCCTTTAATTCCTCATTATTTTGTTTTAATAAGGTTTCATTATCTAATTTCATTTGTTTCTTTAATGTTTCACTGTTACTATCCATTTTCTTGTACACTTTTTCAATATCCTCCTTCATTTGTTTCTTTAATTCCTTTTTATCTTCCCTCATTTGTTTCAATAATGTTTCGCTGGTTTGGTTATTCTTTTCGTCTGTTTGTTTATTATTTTCTTCTATTCTTCCGAATTGCTCCATCATAATCCTCATCATTTCCTGTAAATTTACATCCATTGGTTGGGTTGGTTTCTTTGGTTGGTCCCCTTGGGCATCCTCTACTATTATTTCCATTTCAGTTTCTTCCTCTTCAACACTATTACTCCTTAATTCATATCGTTGCTCTGGTTTGTTAGCCATTTTACAATCTTTAACTTAATTTTAATTACAAGGAAAAAATTTGTATGCTAATTAAATTTAACAAAATTGTGTTATTTGGTGCTGGTTTAAAGAAAATCTTTGCTTTCACGTATCGGCGCCATTTATTGTACTGTTGTTAATTACAGGTATAATATTCAAGATATGTTCCACGTTGGGACTGCCATTTAATGTACTGTAATTTTTTAATTACCGGTATATAATATAATATTTGCACCACGTTGGATGCGTCCTTTAGGTGTTGTAATTATTTATACGTATGGTAATGATTTAATAGTACAAGTAAAGAAACTCTTTCTCTCAGGGTTAATGATTATTAAGTTATTTTATCGTATTTACGATTGTATCTATTATTTTCTTTTCTTTAAACCAACCCAGATTCAGTTAATAGGTAGTACTTTGGTAATTAACCATTTAAAAGATAACTAACGTATTAATGTAACTTAACCGTCTCTGAATTCTTCTAGCTGCCACGGGTTCACTTCTGGTTGTTGTTTACCTTTCTTCAACAGCAATATTAAGCTTGGTAATCTGTTTCTTCACACTAATCTCTTATTGCTCTCACCGCTGAATGCCACTCTCCAAGACTACTGCAACACTGATGTCTCCTTTGAACACTTAATTATTCGTTAGGGCCACTTAAACTCTTCTCCAGTCCAAGATTTTCCTCTTCTGTCGTCGTTCTATCAAGGATATTATTATATATTTTTTGTATTATTATTTATTTATTCGATATTATAATCAAACTCTGGTATCACTATTCAAAATCCTTTACTTTATTTTCTTTTCCACGTTACATTAATTTTGTGATGGACAACTGTTATTTAATATCATTTAAGATTCTTCATTTAGTTACTATTAGATATTTAATTTTGGAATAATAATGTTTCTTGTATTAAATATAATTGAAGATTCATAATGTGACTCTGATTGAATTAAAAATTAGACTAATACATTTTCCTTCTCTTTCATCTTTATAGTATTGAATATAAAATTAGACTCCTACATTTTCCTTTATCACTATCCAAAACAATCTCTTAACAATTTGCCATAATTCCCTAATTTATTTACATCTGTTTATCATATAACTATTAAAACATATATCATTTTTCTATTTCTTATTAACATCTTTATTTTAACTCTAATATTTGTAATTCTATTGGTTATTTATTAAATTATAATTTTGTTACTTTTTACTCTTCTTATAACATTCATTTCAATTTCATATATAATTTTCTGAACATATCACTAAATATGGTTTTACATCATATAGGAATCGACCTCTATTTTGATTGAGTAAGTCGATATTACCAATGTTTTCTTTTTACATTCTAAAACATGTGTTCCCTTAATATTAATTTTGTATCTTTTTTCTTTTAAAATTGATTATTTACCTCTTATGTACTGTGTGCATTTTAACAGCAGTACATAATACCTTCCCTTATTTCATAATCTCAGATACAACTTGATATGAGAATATGAAATAATTAATTTCTTATCACAAACATGGTCGAACATTAATATTGAAAACATCTGATTAATTCGCTAATTGTATATCAGAAAATTCATTTCATAAATTGGTTTTTTCTTTTATTAACATAACAAGTATGGTTCATCACTATCAAGAATCACCGTATCTTACACACTCATTTATGGCTTAAAATAACATTAATCAAACCAACTGGTTTTACATAAAAAATAATAAGTATAAAATAACAATTGTGCCTAGTTTCATGGCTAAAAACTCATAAACATGTCTAAACATTCTCTTTCTTTCGGACCTCACCTTCCCAATCCAGGGCATACATTTCATTTGTTCTTTGTTTCAGAATTATTTTTCTTTTAATTATATTTTTGTTGTTTTTTTTATTATTTTTATTATAATATGTGTATCAGCTTTAGTAATGTGATATGCTTTGTAAACCTAATAGCTGTCCATGATAATCAGTATATATTTCCTACATCTCCTATCACTAGTTGATAATGGTCCACAAATGTCAATAAAACTTGCTCTAACGCTCTCAATGCTTGATGATTTATCCACCTTCCCTCATATCTGACATTGGCTACCTTGACTTTTTTTTCAAATATCATATATTAACTTAGCACCTACAACTTAATGTCGATTCTTCATATACTTTGGGTTATTCTATCATTTATTTGGTTACTTTTAATTATATTCCTGTTTTCATGTTGGAACACTTAATTTCTTCTTACTTTTCACACCTCGAGTCATGTTGTCATATTTATTTTTTATTTCTTTACCTCGTTGTTTGTATCATTCCTAAAATACCATAATTCCCTAACATTAAATACAATACATGGGTTCGGATTCGGAGGGGCACTATTGGCTTCCATTACTCCGCCGTTTTCCCTAAATATATCATCTGAAATCAGAGGAACTTCATCTCTGTCCAGGAAAAAATAAAAGTTGCACTATCACAACACAATACATATAATTATTACCTATAATGTAGCTCCTTTGCTACAAAATTATATTCAAGGGATTGTTACATGATTTCTTTGAGGTCTCTTCACATTTTATTCCATTACTGTTTCACTTCTGGTGTTTTATCACTTCAATTAATATTCTATCATTCACAGGTAACTGGTTAACATATTCGACATACGTGTTGGATTATTCCCATCTTGGTGCTGTCAATCAATGATATTTTAGATTTTATCTTCATCTTCATTTTTATTTATTTATTCACCTTTAATTAGGCAGTTAAGTACGGAATTTCATCATTATCGTAAGTTGTATTTGTCTATTCTTTCTTCATCTAACTCATTTCTAGCCTTCTTAAATAGTAACTAGTCTTAATTGTTCTTATCATTGTTATTATACTGATTAAAATGGTTATTCAAATAATTATTATGGTTATTAACTGTCTTTCTCTTCTTAATTGATTCAAAATAATTTCTCTTAACTATCCGGTAAGATGTTCTTACGTTTTTTGAATTTGGTGGGTTCATTTCATCTTAATTCATAAAATAAAAATTTTTTACTTGTAATAACCTTCATATATGTCGTTTGTATTAATAATCAATCTAATCTTAGTTCCATTGGTTTGCTTTTGTCCATACCCAGAAAATCAGTCCCTTCTTTCCATATTTTTCATATTTAGTTCATCCGTTGTCAAATACTTCATTTACCCTTGTTGTTCGAATTACTACAGTGTCCATAATGATCTCTGTTTTTATTAAATATCTCCCTGTCACCCTGTACTCCCATTCCTTTAACACTACATGTTCATCTGAACCTATACCTACATCAATCACTTTCCCATTTATTTTATTGAACAGGTATTTTAATGGTATTTGAATTATTGATGACAGTATTGACAGTTTGCTACACACTTCTATTTCTGTGATATTTAATTTACCTATAGACTATCGGACATTTTTTCTCACTATTTTATTGTAATTCCCTTTGAAAGTTTCTATTGAGTTCCTTTTATTATCTTTAAAATTACTTATTCTTCTGTAGTTAGTACTTAGGATGTTCAGTACATTAATCAGTCCATTATTCATCATCTCCAATTCTTCTCGTATATTTTTAATTTTCTTAGGATATGTTATTCTTCTTTCTTCTGTTTTCTTAATTATTTTCTTCTTTATTCCATTATCTTCTATTTTCTGACTTACTTGCTCCCTGTTTTGATCGTTTGGTATTATTTCTATCTCCGTTTTGTTATCATTTATTACTTCTTCCGTTATCTTATTCAATGTTTCCACACTTTGCTTGTCATCTTCTATCGTTGTTTCTATTGAGTGATTTTCATCACTCATTATTTCTTTCATTGTTTCTATATTCATTTTCACTTTTGCGGATTGCCTAACGTTCCTTTCCTCACAATTTTGTAATATTAACTTGATTTCAGCCTTTTGCTGGTCTAATTTATTATTCACCCCATTTATTTGTTGTTGAAGGGTCTCCTTTAATTCCTCATTATTTTGTTTTAATAAGGTTTCATTATCTAATTTCATTTGTTTCTTTAATGTTTCACTGTTACTATCCATTTTCTTGTACACTTTTTCAATATCCTCCTTCATTTGTTTCTTTAATTCCTTTTTATCTTCCCTCATTTGTTTCAATAATGTTTCGCTGGTTTGGTTATTCTTTTCGTCTGTTTGTTTATTATTTTCTTCTATTCTTCCGAATTGCTCCATCATAATCCTCATCATTTCCTGTAAATTTACATCCATTGGTTGGGTTGGTTTCTTTGGTTGGTCCCCTTGGGCATCCTCTACTATTATTTCCATTTCAGTTTCTTCCTCTTCAACACTATTACTCCTTAATTCATATCGTTGCTCTGGTTTGTTAGCCATTTTACAATCTTTAACTTAATTTTAATTACAAGGAAAAAATTTGTATGCTAATTAAATTTAACAAAATTGTGTTATTTGGTGCTGGTTTAAAGAAAATCTTTGCTTTCACGTATCGGCGCCATTTATTGTACTGTTGTTAATTACAGGTATAATATTCAAGATATGTTCCACGTTGGGACTGCCATTTAATGTACTGTAATTTTTTAATTACCGGTATATAATATAATATTTGCACCACGTTGGATGCGTCCTTTAGGTGTTGTAATTATTTATACGTATGGTAATGATTTAATAGTACAAGTAAAGAAACTCTTTCTCTCAGGGTTAATGATTATTAAGTTATTTTATCGTATTTACGATTGTATCTATTATTTTCTTTTCTTTAAACCAACCCAGATTCAGTTAATAGGTAGTACTTTGGTAATTAACCATGTAAAAGATAACTAACGTATTAATGTAACTTAACCGTCTCTGAATTCTTCTAGCTGCCACGGGTTCACTTCTGGTTGTTGTTTACCTTTCTTCAACAGCAATATTAAGCTTGGTAATCTGTTTCTTCACACTAATCTCTTATTGCTCTCACCGCTGAATGCCGCTCTCCAAGACTACTGCAACACCGATGTCTCCTTTGAACACTTAATTATTCGTTAGGGCCACTTAAACTCTTCTCCAGTCCAAGATTTTCCTCTTCTGTCGTCGTTCTATCAAGGATATTGTTATATTTTTTTTGTATTATTATTTATTTATTCGATATTATAATCAAACTCTGGTATCACTATTCAAAATCCTTTACTTTATTTTCTTTTCCACGTTACATTAATTTTGTGATGGACAACTGTTATTTAATATCATTTAAGATTCTTCATTTAGTTACTATTAGATATTTAATTTTGGACTAATAATGTTTCTTGTATTAAATATAATTGAAGATTCATAATGTGACTCTGATTGAATTAAAAATTAGACTAATACATTTTCCTTCTCTTTCGTCTTTATAGTATTGAATATAAAATTAGACTCCTACATTTTCCTTCATCACTATCCAAAACAATCTCTTAACAATTTGCCATAATTCCCTAATTTATTTACATCTGTTTATCATATAACTATTAAAACATATATCATTTTTCTATTTCTTATTAACATCTTTATTTTAACTCTAATATTTGTAATTCTATTGGTTATTTATTAAATTATAATTTTGTTACTTTTTACTCTTCTTATAACATTCATTTCAATTTCATATATAATTTTCTGAACATATCACTAAATATGGTTTTACATCATATAGGAATCGACCTCTATTTTGATTGAGTAAGTCGATATTACCAATGTTTTCTTTTTACATTCTAAAACATGTGTTCCCTTAATATTAATTTTGTATCTTTTTTCTTTTAAAATTGATTATTTACCTCTTATGTACTGTGTGCATTTTAACAGCAGTACATAATACCTTCCCTTATTTCATAATCTCAGATACAACTTGATATGAGAATATGAAATAATTAATTTCTTATCACAAACATGGTCGAACATTAATATTGAAAACATCTGATTAATTCGCTAATTGTATATCAGAAAATTCATTTCATAAATTGGTTTTTTCTTTTATTAACATAACAAGTATGGTTCATCACTATCAAGAATCACCGTATCTTACACACTCATTTATGGCTTAAAATAACATTAATCAAACCAACTGGTTTTACATAAAAAATAATAAGTATAAAATAACAATTGTGCCTAGTTTCATGGCTAAAAACTCAAAAACATGTCTAAACATTCTCTTTCTTTCGGACCTCACCTTCCCAATCCAGGGCATACATTTCATTTGTTCTTTGTTTCAGAATTATTTTTCTTTTAATTATATTTTTGTTGTTTTTTTTATTATTTTTATTATAATATGGGTATCAGCTTTAGTAATGTGATATGCTTTGTAAACCTAATAGCTGTCCATGATAATCAGTATATATTTCCTACATCTCCTATCACTAGTTGATAATGGTCCACAAATGTCAATAAAACTTGCTCTAACGCTCTCAATGCTTGATGATTTATCCACCTTCCCTCATATCTGACATTGGCTACCTTGACTTTTTTTTCAAATATCATATATTAACTTAGCACCTACAACTTAATGTCGATTCTTCATATACTTTGGGTTATTCTATCATTTATTTGGTTACTTTTAATTATATTCCTGTTTTCATGTTGGAACACTTAATTTCTTCTTACTTTTCACACCTCGAGTCATGTTGTCATATTTATTTTTTATTTCTTTACCTCGTTGTTTGTATCATTCCTAAAATACCATAATTCCCTAACATTAAATACAATACATGGGTTCGGATTCGGAGGGGCACTATTGGCTTCCATTACTCCGCCGTTTTCCCTAAATATATCATCTGAAATCAGAGGAACTTCATCTCTGTCCAGGAAAAAATAAAAGTTGCACTATCACAACACAATACATATAATTATTACCTATAATGTAGCTCCTTTGCTACAAAATTATATTCAAGGGATTGTTACATGATTTCTTTGAGGTCTCTTCACATTTTATTCCATTACTGTTTCACTTCTGGTGTTTTATCACTTCAATTAATATTCTATCATTCACAGGTAACTGGTTAACATATTCGACATACGTGTTGGATTATTCCCATCTTGGTGCTGTCAATCAATGATATTTTAGATTTTATCTTCATCTTCATTTTTATTTATTTATTCACCTTTAATTAGGCAGTTAAGTACGGAATTTCATCATTATCGTAAGTTGTATTTGTCTATTCTTTCTTCATCTAACTCATTTCTAGCCTTCTTAAATAGTAACTAGTCTTAATTGTTCTTATCATTGTTATTATACTGATTAAAATGGTTATTCAAATAATTATTATGGTTATTAACTGTCTTTCTCTTCTTAATTGATTCAAAATAATTTCTCTTAACTATCCGGTAAGATGTTCTTACGTTTTTTGAATTTGGTGGGTTCATTTCATCTTAATTCATAAAATAAAAATTTTTTACTTGTAATAACCTTCATATATGTCGTTTGTATTAATAATCAATCTAATCTTAGTTCCATTGGTTTGCTTTTGTCCATACCCAGAAAATCAGTCCCTTCTTTGCATATTTTTCATATTTAGTTCATCCGTTGTCAAATACTTCATTTACCCTTGTTGTTCGAACTACTACAGTGTCCATAATGATCTCTGTTTTTATTAAATATCTCCCTGTCACCCTGTACTCCCATTCCTTTAACACTACATGTTCATCTGAACCTATACCTACATCAATCACTTTCCCATTTATTTTATTGAACAGGTATTTTAATGGTATTTGAATTATTGATGACAGTATTGACAGTTTGCTACACACTTCTATTTCTGTGATATTTAATTTACCTATAGACTATCGGACATTTTTTCTCACTATTTTATTGTAATTCCCTTTGAAAGTTTCTATTGAGTTCCTTTTATTATCTTTAAAATTACTTATTCTTCTGTAGTTAGTACTTAGGATGTTCAGTACATTAATCAGTCCATTATTCATCATCTCCAATTCTTCTCGTATATTTTTAATTTTCTTAGGATATGTTATTCTTCTTTCTTCTGTTTTCTTAATTATTTTCTTCTTTATTCCATTATCTTCTATTTTCTGACTTACTTGCTCCCTGTTTTGATCGTTTGGTATTATTTCTATCTCCGTTTTGTTATCATTTATTACTTCTTCCGTTATCTTATTCAATGTTTCCACACTTTGCTTGTCATCTTCTATCGTTGTTTCTATTGAGTGATTTTCATCACTCATTATTTCTTTCATTGTTTCTATATTCAATTTCACTTTTGCGGATTGCCTAACGTTCCTTTCCTCACAATTTTGTAATATTAACTTGATTTCAGCCTTTTGCTGGTCTAATTTATTATTCACCCCATTTATTTGTTGTTGAAGGGTCTCCTTTAATTCCTCATTATTTTGTTTTAATAAGGTTTCATTATCTAATTTCATTTGTTTCTTTAATGTTTCACTGTTACTATCCATTTTCTTGTACACTTTTTCAATATCCTCCTTCATTTGTTTCTTTAATTCCTTTTTATCTTCCCTCATTTGTTTCAATAATGTTTCGCTGGTTTGGTTATTCTTTTCGTCTGTTTGTTTATTATTTTCTTCTATTCTTCCGAATTGCTCCATCATAATCCTCATCATTTCCTGTAAATTTACATCCATTGGTTGGGTTGGTTTCTTTGGTTGGTCCCCTTGGGCATCCTCTACTATTATTTCCATTTCAGTTTCTTCCTCTTCAACACTATTACTCCTTAATTCATATCGTTGCTCTGGTTTGTTAGCCATTTTACAATCTTTAACTTAATTTTAATTACAAGGAAAAAATTTGTATGCTAATTAAATTTAACAAAATTGTGTTATTTGGTGCTGGTTTAAAGAAAATCTTTGCTTTCACGTATCGGCGCCATTTATTGTACTGTTGTTAATTACAGGTATAATATTCAAGATATGTTCCACGTTGGGACTGCCATTTAATGTACTGTAATTTTTTAATTACCGGTATATAATATAATATTTGCACCACGTTGGATGCGTCCTTTAGGTGTTGTAATTATTTATACGTATGGTAATGATTTAATAGTACAAGTAAAGAAACTCTTTCTCTCAGGGTTAATGATTATTAAGTTATTTTATCGTATTTACGATTGTATCTATTATTTTCTTTTCTTTAAACCAACCCAGATTCAGTTAATAGGTAGTACTTTGGTAATTAACCATGTAAAAGATAACTAACGTATTAATGTAACTTAACCGTCTCTGAATTCTTCTAGCTGCCACGGGTTCACTTCTGGTTGTTGTTTACCTTTCTTCAACAGCAATATTAAGCTTGGTAATCTGTTTCTTCACACTAATCTCTTATTGCTCTCACCGCTGAATGCCGCTCTCCAAGACTACTGCAACACCGATGTCTCCTTTGAACACTTAATTATTCGTTAGGGCTACTTAAACTCTTCTCCAGTCCAAGATTTTCCTCTTCTGTCGTCGTTCTATCAAGGATATTGTTATATTTTTTTTGTATTATTATTTATTTATTCGATATTATAATCAAACTCTGGTATCACTATTCAAAATCCTTTACTTTATTTTCTTTTCCACGTTACATTAATTTTGTGATGGACAACTGTTATTTAATATCATTTAAGATTCTTCATTTAGTTACTATTAGATATTTAATTTTGGACTAATAATGTTTCTTGTATTAAATATAATTGAAGATTCATAATGTGACTCTGATTGAATTAAAAATTAGACTAATACATTTTCCTTCTCTTTCATCTTTATAGTATTGAATATAAAATTAGACTCCTACATTTTCCTTCATCACTATCCAAAACAATCTCTTAACAATTTGCCATAATTCCCTAATTTATTTACATCTGTTTATCATATAACTATTAAAACATATATCATTTTTCTATTTCTTATTAACATCTTTATTTTAACTCTAATATTTGTAATTCTATTGGTTATTTATTAAATTATAATTTTGTTACTCTTTACTCTTCTTATAACATTCATTTCAATTTCATATATAATTTTCTGAACATATCACTAAATATGGTTTTACATCATATAGGAATCGACCTCTATGTTGATTGAGTAAGTCGATATTACCAATGTTTTCTGTTTACATTCTAAAACATGTGTTCCCTTAATATTAATTTTGTATCTTTTTTCTTTTAAAATTGATTATTTACCTCTTATGTACTGTGTGCATTTTAACAGCAGTACATAATACCTTCCCTTATTTCATAATCTCAGATACAACTTGATATGAGAATATGAAATAATTAATTTCTTATCACAAACATGGTCGAACATTAATATTGAAAACATCTGATTAATTCGCTAATTGTATATCAGAAAATTCATTTCATAAATTGGTTTTTTCTTTTATTAACATAACAAGTATGGTTCATCACTATCAAGAATCACCGTATCTTACACACTCATTTATGGCTTAAAATAACATTAATCAAACCAACTGGTTTTACATAAAAAATAATAAGTATAAAATAACAATTGTGCCTAGTTTCATGGCTAAAAACTCATAAACATGTCTAAACATTCTCTTTCTTTCGGACCTCACCTTCCCAATCCAGGGCATACATTTCATTTGTTCTTTGTTTCAGAATTATTTTTCTTTTAATTATATTTTTGTTGTTTTTTTTATTATTTTTATTATATTATGGGTATCAGCTTTAGTAATGTGATATGCTTTGTAAACCTAATAGCTGTCCATGATAATCAATATATATTTCCTACATCTCCTATCACTAGTTGATAATGGTCCACAAATGTCAATAAAACTTGCTCTAACGCTCTCAATGCTTGATGATTTATCCACCTTCCCTCATATCTGACATTGGCTACCTTGACTTTTTTTTAAAATATCATATATTAACTTAGCACCTAAAACTTAATGTCGATTCTTCATATACTTTGGGTTATTCTATCATTTATTTGGTTACTTTTAATTATATTCCTGTTTTCATGTTGGAACACTTAATTTCTTCTTACTTTTCACACCTCGAGTCATGTTGTCATATTTATTTTTTATTTCTTTACCTCGTTGTTTGTATCATTCCTAAAATATCATAATTCCCTAACATTAAATACTATACATGGGTTCGGATTCAGAGGGGCACTATTGGCTTCCATTACTCCGCCATTTTCCCTAAATATATCATCTGAAATCAGAGGAACTTCATCTCTGTCCAGGAAAAAATAAAAGTTGCACTATCACAACACAATACATATAATTATTACCTATAAGGTAGCTCCAATGCTACAAAATTATATTCAAGGGATTGTTACATGATTTCTTTGAGGTCTCTTCACATTTTATTCCATTACTGTTTCACTTCTGGTGTTTTATCACTTCAATTAATATTCTATCATTCACAGGTAACTGGTTAACATATTCAACATACGTGTTGGATTATTCCCATCTTGGTGCTGTCAATCAATGATATTTTAGATTTTATCTTCATCTTCATTTTTATTTATTTATTCACCTTTAATTAGGCAGTTAAGTACGGAATTTCATCATTATCGTAAGTTGTATTTGTCTATTCTTTCTTCATCTAACTCATTTCTACCCTTCTTAAATAGTAACTAGTCTTAATTGTTCTTATCATTGTTATTATACTGATTAAAATGGTTATTCAAATAATTATTATGGTTATTAACTGTCTTTCTCTTCTTAATTGATTCAAAATAATTTCTCTTAACTATCCGGTAAGATGTTCTTACGTTTTTTGAATTTGGTGGGTTCATTTCATCTTAATTCATAAAATAAAAATTTTTTATTTGTAATAACCTTCATATATGTCGTTTGTATTAATAATCAATCTAATCTTTGTTCCATTGGTTTGCTTTGGTCCATACCCAGAAAATCAGTCCCTTCTTTCCATATTTTTCATATTTAGTTCATCCGTTGTCAAATACTTCATTTACCCTTGTTGTTCGGATTACTACAGTGTCCATAATGATCTCTGTTTTTATTAAATATCTCCCTGTCACCCTGTACTCCCATTCCTTTAACACTACATGTTCATCTGAACCTATACCTACATCAATCACTTTCCCATTTATTTTATTGAACAGGTATTTTAATGGTATTTGAATTATTGATGACAGTATTGACAGTTTGCTACACACTTCTATTTCTGTGATATTTAATTTACCTATAGACTATCGGACATTTTTTCTCACTATTTTATTGTAATTCCCTTTGAAAGTTTCTATTGAGTTCCTTTTATTATCTTTAAAATTACTTATTCTTCTGTAGTTAGTACTTAGGATGTTCAGTACATTAATCAGTCCATTATTCATCATCTCCAATTCTTCTCGTATATTTTTAATTTTCTTAGGATATGTTATTCTTCTTTCTTCGGTTTTCTTAATTATTTTCTTCTTTATTCCATTATCTTCTATTTTCTGACTTACTTGCTCCCTGTTTTGATCGTTTGGTATTATTTCTATCTCCGTTTTGTTATCATTTATTACTTCTTCTGTTATCTTATTCGATGTTTCCACACTTTGCTTGTCATCTTCTATCGTTGTTTCTATTGACTGATTTTCATCACTCATTATTTCTTTAATTGTTTCTATATTCAATTTCACTTTTGCGGATTGCCTAACGTTCCTTTCCTCACAATTTTGTAATATTAACTTGATTTCAGCCTTTTGCTGGTCTAATTTATTATTCACCCCATTTATTTGTTGTTGAAGGGTCTCCTTTAATTCCTCATTATTTTGTTTTAATAAGGTTTCATTATCTAATTTCATTTGTTTCTTTAATGTTTCACTGTTACTATCCATTTTCTTGTACACTTTTTCAATATCCTCCTTCATTTGTTTCTTTAATTCCTTTTTATCTTCCCTCATTTGTTTCAATAATGTTTCGCTGGTTTGGTTATTCTTTTCGTCTGTTTGTTTATTATTTTCTTCTATTCTTCCGAATTGCTCCATCATAATCCTCATCATTTCCTGTAAATTTACATCCATTGGTTGGGTTGGTTTCTTTGGTTGGTCCCCTTGGGCATCCTCTACTATTATTTCCATTTCAGTTTCTTCCTCTTCAACACTATTACTCCTTAATTCATATCGTTGCTCTGGTTTGTTAGCCATTTTACAATCTTTAACTTAATTTTAATTACTAGGAAAAAATTTGTATGCTAATTAAATTTAACAAAATTGTGTTATTTGGTGCTGGTTTAAAGAAAATCTTTGCTTTCACGTATGGGCGCCATTTATTGTACTGTTGTTAATTACAGGTATAATATTCAAGATATGTTCCACGTTGGGACTGCCATTTAATGTACTGTAATTTTTTAATTACCGGTATATAATATAATATTTGCACCACGTTGGATGCGTCCTTTAGGTGTTGTAATTATTTATACGTATGGTAATGATTTAACAGTACAGGTAAAGAAACTCTTTCTCTCAGGGTTAATGATTATTAAGTTATTTTATCGTATTTACGATTGTATCTATTATTTTCTTTTCTTTAAAGCAACCCAGATTCAGTTAATAGGTAGTACTTTGGTAATTAACCATGTAAAAGATAACTAACGTATTAATGTAACTTAACCGTCTCTGAATTCTTCTAGCTGCCACGGGTTCACTTCTGGTTGTTGTTTACCTTTCTTCAACAGCAATATTAAGCTTGGTAATCTGTTTCTTCACACTAATCTCTTATTGCTCTCACCGCTGAATGCCGCTCTCCAAGACTACTGCAACACCGATGTCTCCTTTGAACACTTAATTATTCGTTAGGGCCACTTAAACTCTTCTCCAGTCCAAGATTTTCCTCTTCTGTCGTCGTTCTATCAAGGATATTGTTATATATTTTTTGTATTATTATTTATTTATTCGATATTATAATCAAACTCTGGTATCACTATTCAAAATCCTTTACTTTATTTTCTTTTCCACGTTACATTAATTTTGTGATGGACAACTGTTATTTAATATCATTTAAGATTCTTCATTTAGTTACTATTAGATATTTAATTTTGGAATAATAATGTTTCTTGTATTAAATATAATTGAAGATTCATAATGTGACTCTGATTGAATTAAAAATTAGACTAATACATTTTCCTTCTCTTTCATCTTTATAGTATTGAATATAAAATTAGACTCCTACATTTTCCTTCATCACTATCCAAAACAATCTCTTAACAATTTGCCATAATTCCCTAATTTATTTACATCTGTTTATCATATAACTATTAAAACATGTATCATTTTTCTATTTCTTATTAACATCTTTATTTAACTCTAATATTTGTAATTCTATTGGTTATTTATTAAATTATAATTTTGTTACTCTTTACTCTTCTTATAACATTCATTTCAATTTCATATATAATTTTCTGAACATATCACTAAATATGGTTTTACATCATATAGGAATCGACCTCTATGTTGATTGAGTAAGTCGATATTACCAATGTTTTCTGTTTACATTCTAAAACATGTGTTCCCTTAATATTAATTTTGTATCTTTTTTCTTTTAAAATTGATTATTTACCTCTTATGTACTGTGTGCATTTTAACAGCAGTACATAATACCTTCCCTTATTTCATAGTCTCAGATACAACTTGATATGAGAATATGAAATAATTAATTTCTTATCACAAACATGGTCGAACATTAATATTGAAAACATCTGATTAATTCGCTAATTGTATATCAGAAAATTCATTTCATAAATTGGTTTTTTCTTTTATTAACATAACAAGTATGGTTCATCACTATCAAGAATCACCGTATCTTACACACTCATTTATGGCTTAAAATAACATTAATCAAACCAACTGGTTTTACATAAAAAATAATAAGTATAAAATAACAATTGTGCCTAGTTTCATGGCTAAAAACTCATAAACATGTCTAAACATTCTCTTTCTTTCGGACCTCACCTTCCCAATCCAGGGCATACATTTCATTTGTTCTTTGTTTCAGAATTATTTTTCTTTTAATTATATTTTTGTTGTTTTTTTTTATTATTTTTATTATAATATGGGTATCAGCTTTAGTAATGTGATATGCTTTGTAAACCTAATAGCTGTCCATGATAATCAGTATATATTTCCTACATCTCCTATCACTAGTTGATAATGGTCCACAAATGTCAATAAAACTTGCTCTAACGCTCTCAATGCTTGATGATTTATCCACCTTCCCTCATATCTGACATTGGCTACCTTGACTTTTTTTTCAAATATCATATATTAACTTAGCACCTACAACTTAATGTCGATTCTTCATATACTTTGGGTTATTCTATCATTTATTTGGTTACTTTTAATTATATTCCTGTTTTCATGTTGGAACACTTAATTTCTTCTTACTTTTCACACCTCGAGTCATGTTGTCATATTTATTTTTTATTTCTTTACCTCGTTGTTTGTATCATTCCTAAAATACCATAATTCCCTAACATTAAATACAATACATGGGTTCGGATTCGGAGGGGCACTATTGGCTTCCATTACTCCGCCGTTTTCCCTAAATATATCATCTGAAATCAGAGGAACTTCATCTCTGTCCAGGAAAAAATAAAAGTTGCACTATCACAACACAATACATATAATTATTACCTATAATGTAGCTCCTTTGCTACAAAATTATATTCAAGGGATTGTTACATGATTTCTTTGAGGTCTCTTCACATTTTATTCCATTACTGTTTCACTTCTGGTGTTTTATCACTTCAATTAATATTCTATCATTCACAGGTAACTGGTTAACATATTCGACATACGTGTTGGATTATTCCCATCTTGGTGCTGTCAATCAATGATATTTTAGATTTTATCTTCATCTTCATTTTTATTTATTTATTCACCTTTAATTAGGCAGTTAAGTACTGAATTTCATCATTATCGTAAGTTGTATTTGTCTATTCTTTCTTCATCTAACTCATTTCTACCCTTCTTAAATAGTAACTAGTCTTAATTGTTCTTATCATTGTTATTATACTGATTAAAATGGTTATTCAAATAATTATTATGGTTATTAACTGTCTTTCTCTTCTTAATTGATTCAAAATAATTTCTCTTAACTATCCGGTAAGATGTTCTTACGTTTTTTGAATTTGGTGGGTTCTTTTCATCTTAATTCATAAAATAAAAATTTTTTATTTGTAATAACCTTCATATATGTCGTTTGTATTAATAATCAATCTAATCTTTGTTCCATTGGTTTGCTTTGGTCCATAGTAGTAATAAAAGGTTGGTTCTGGGGCAGCCACGCCCCCCTCGTTTGTTTATGTTTACATTTTTTTCACTCCCTCCACCCCCGTCTTCACCTACATAACCGCCGCGCGGTCACCCAACTCCGCTCGTTTGTTTACATTTTTCCGGTTTGTTTACATTTTTTCTCTCTCGCCCCCCCGCATTCCTCTGTTTATGTTTACATTTTTCCTTCCTCCCCACCCCCGCCTCGCCCCGCACCCATCGCCGCCGCCGCGCGGTCATCGACCTCCTCGTGTTTATGTTTACGTTTTTTTTCCACCACGTGTCCCAGCTTTGCGTTGTTTACGTTCTCTCCTCTGTTTATGTTTACATTTTTTTCCTTCCTTCCCACCCCCGCCTCGCCCCGCACCCACCGCCGCCGCGTCGCGGTCATCGACCTCCTCGTGTTTATGTTTACGTTTTTCGTGTCCCAGCTTTGCGTTGTTTACGTTCTCTCCTCTGTTTATGTTTACATTTTTTCCTTCCTTCCCACCCCCGCCTCGCCCCGCACCCACCGCCGCCGCGTCGCGGTCATCGACCTCCTCGTGTTTATGTTTACGTTTTTCGTGTCCCAGCTTTGCGTTGTTTACGTTTGTCGGAATGTTTATGTTTACGTTTTTTTCTCTCTCTCGTTGTTTTCCTTGGCCGCCGCCGCCGATCGACGACACGCTGACCCAGTAACAAACGTAAACATAAACATTCCGACAAACGTAAACAACGCAAAGCTGGGACACGAAAAACGTAAACGTAAACATTCGGAGTTCGGCGGCGACCGCCGGAGCGCGTCTGTTTGTAAACAAATGTTTAGGAGAAGGGATAATGGCGTGATATATTTTTTTTATTAATAACGTTGTTTGGTATTTGTCATTGTACAGTACAATCGGAAACTATGACGCCACTTAAATCTGTAATATTTTTTTTAACATTATGGGCAAAATGCGATCAAATATTACTAGCAAATTCTTCGACCGATAATACAACACAGATTGAAATGGATAAAGTTAAGCGATATTTATATGACTATGGTTATCTTAAAACAGATGATGAATTTTCGTTGCAAGCGGTAAATGAATCAGATATTGCTAACGCGTTACTTATATTTCAAGAATACTATAAATTGCCTACTGATGGCGAATTAAATAATGAAACTATAAACTTAATGTCGAAAACTAGGTGCGGTAACAGTGATATTATCGATTATCGAGTATCTAGTTTCAAATGGAACAAGCCCGAAGTAACATGGCATTATTATTTAGCGAATCAAGAGGTGTTAGAATTGACTAAACAAGCTTTCGCAGTATGGGAGGAAAAGTCTGGTATACGTTTCAAACATGATAGAGTGAATACAGATATTTTAATTTCTAATAAACGATTGAAACATATGATGCAAAAAGAATCATGGCAATGTACGAGAATGTTTGACGGCAAAGGCGGAACATTAGCGCACGCATATTTTCCTGATTATAATAATTCAAGACGAGAAATTCATATTGATGAAGATGAAAATTGGTCATATTCGACTGGTAAAGTCATTCCTCTTGGTCAATCAAGTTTGTATGCAACTTTAATACACGAAATCGGTCATGCTATAGGTTTATCACATTCAGATGTATCAGATTCTGTAATGTATGCTTATTACAACGGTAAAATCGAGTTAGGTGATGATGATGTTTTAGCTATTCAAAATTTGTATGGTAAGACACAAAACACTTTTATGACGTCTTTCATACCGATGTCACCATCTTCTTCAATACCAGAGACGGAAGACGAGCGTCCTATAGATACAAATAAAATTGATCTTTGTAATTTTAAAAATATTAATTTATTTTTAATTGCCGATAAACGATTATATATATTACATGAAAAATGGCTGTGTATATTAAATCCAACAGAGATGATGTACACCAAACCGCTTATAATAAAGCATTGGTTAACGTTTCTTCCAAGAAATTTCACAAAAATTTTAGCTGTATATCAACGGCCATCTGGCGAGATAGTTATGTTTATAGATTCTTTGGTATTCATGTTTGATTTAATGAGTCTTAAATTAAGTCATGGTTATCCGAAGCATATCCAGTCTTTATTTAACATACAACCGAATAATTTGCATGCGGTATTTAACAGTTATACAGGTAAAACTTATATATTTCATGATGATAATTATTATAGAGAAGTCAATGAGTGTATGTTCACTACTAAATCATGGGGTTATATATCCGATACATTTCCTGGAATACCGCCTAAAATCGATTCATCATTTAGATTTTCTGATGGCAATTTATACTTTTTTAAGAATAACACTGTGTATGTCTTTAATGAATTTACGGGCGGATTAGTTAGAACAGAACAAAATAATCTATCGATATTCGGATTGAAATGTGCAAATGATGATGTACTATACAAATTGAAAGAATTAATATTACAATTGATAATTCAAAAGAAAGACCAATCGATTTCACACAATAATTGATAGTAATATCGATGAAGAAGAATAAAAGTTCAGTTTGTAAATAAAATTTATAAAAATAGAGTTGATATGTATTATTGTCGACGCTTGTTTACGTTACAGTCGATGGATAACCTATAACCTTCAAATTGATATGACTCGAATTTTTGTATTGAGAAATATTTCATTGTTGTAAAGAGTGTAATAAATTGTATTGTTAACAAAACACTGGTTTTATTTTAATTATTCCTACGAAATAATAATAACAAATCAAAGCAGATCACAATATTTATTATCATACCATTAAATACATATATAATGATCGGATTATATCAACAAATACATACAAATTTTGTGATAACAAAATAATTGAGATTATATTAACAAGTACATACAAAATGATTATTTGAATAGTTACAAATTTTGTGATAACAAAATAATTGAGATTATATTAACAAGTACATACAAACTAACTATTTGAACAGTTACAAATTTTATGACGACAAAATAATTGAGATTATATTAACAAGTACATACAAAATAACTATGTACATACAAAATGACTAACAAATTTTGTGATAACAAAATAATTGAGATTACATTAATAAGTACATACAAAATAACTATTTGAACTATGATAACAAAATAATTAAGATTATATTAACATATTTTTTTTTTTTTTTTTTTGTCAGCAGTTGGAAGTCAGTCCTCCCCAACCTATAACAAACAAAAATAATAATTTGTTAATTAAACGTACCAAGAATCCTTTGAAAAAAAAGTCATATTTTTTTTAAAAATTAAACAAAAGATAAACTAAACTTTTAAGAACTAAAAATTGAACCCTATTAACTAAAGATAAAAAAAGTAATAGAGAAACGTATAGAATACATTATATATTTTAATAATTATATATTTAAAAAAAAAAAATGATATAGGAAAGACTTATAAGACAAAATTTTTGGAATAGAGAAATGTAAAAACGACATATGAAGAACCTACTTATTTTACAGGTAACGAATAATTACTGTATATGTATGTTCTTGTGTAGAACATATTATAATAAGTTATTTTATAAGTAACTAAATTATATTGTGAAACTAATATAATCACCTATTTTTTTAAAATAGTAAAAATTATTAAAAAAAAAAATACCTTAAAGATGATAATGATCACATCCAAGCTGTGTTATCACAAACTGGCATTGTGGCATTACTTTCTTATGTAATGCTATAGGGCAATCCTCCGCCGTCCATTCCATAAATCTGACTCTACATGTCAGACATCGAACGGTGTCGCCATCGCCTTCATAAACAAATCCAGCGGCTGCCAGATTGTGAGGATTTTGATTCCTATTAGGATAAAATCTATGATAATGTTTTTTTCGTCCAGCTTTTTCAACTTTATAAAACGTCTTTAAGCGTTTCAAAAATTCTATGTGATTATACATTACAACAGTTGGTATGCTTCTGGATGCTGAGCCACAATTTTTAATCGGTTTATATACACAGAAAACGCATTATCGTCAGTACGTGTTATAAGTAGAAGGTTAAAAGATTAATTTATTATCGGTTTCATTGCAATTAACACAATCACGTTTCCAGTATGCGTTTCAATGAACATTTTTTTGTGTAGGAAATTATTTGAATATTGTCGATATCGTTTTTTTGTTCAGGTATTAAAAATATATATACATAAAATGTCATGGTAAATTAAAATATGTTAAAATAATTGAGATATAGTATTCCAAAGTTGAGTAACGCGTTGATAGCATTTTAAATGATTATTACAACAAGTATTTTGATACACATCAAACTTTGTACAATTTTTAACACACTCCATATTATTATCATATTCTTCTACTTTTTCACGAAGAAATTTAAATATTTTAGAATAACAGATATTAAAATTTTTAAGTCCCATAGCCTGAGTATCGTAAATATTAAAAACGATGTTTTTACGTTGATTGTGTTCATTTTGTAACATAAAAAGACGATTCATAGTTCGACTATAAAGTATCAACTTGAATGGCTTAATGAATAATGGCCGTACGGGATTGTATTTATCCCGTTATCACATAATACTCTCTTATCATCATTATTGCTTAACGCTAATTTATTAATTGATACCGATTCTACTATATGTTTTTTCGATCTTATTAATTTCATAATTCTACGTTTTTCTGTTTCCGAAAGAGTATTATGAAGACAATTTTTGAAATCGTTAAACGCGATCTCGTTATTAATTACACATTTTTTAATTCCTTTCGCTTTCTTTTGAATATTATTATCACGCGTAGTATAGGTATATAATTTTGATCGTAAACCAATAAATTCCTTAATCGGAATACCGTTACATTCGTCTTTAAATTTGCCAATTACTTTTTTATTTATAGTAGAATAACATTTATGATCAGGAGGATAATCGCTAGTATCAAAAAACATTTTCAAATCTGGATCTAACATATCTTCATAAAAATCATTTGTCAATATTTCATAAAACAAACTGTCAGTATCAGTATATAATAACGAAATTTTGTTTCCATATTTTTTTTTCATTATATCATAATGAAATTCATACATTAAGGTTTTGCTCAATTCTAATACCGCGAAACCTACATAAATTGGTTTATTAAAATAAATAGACGTTTTGTTTGATAATACAGCACAAAGTGATTTATCATATATAATTCTGTCTTTGAAAGTCGGCTTAGAAATAAGTTTTAATAATTTTTTATTTTCACTTACAAGATCTAATTTCATTCTTTTTCTTACATTTTCCATACACTTACCAAATACAGAATTATTTAACAATTTAAAAAAATCTTTTTCAAACTCGTTTGTTGCAATTCGTCGTTTTTCCGTATTTAAATGGATATACGGTTTTAACCATGGTTTTTGATAAAATTTTAACGTTCTGTGAATTTTAGTTACTTTCAACCCGTGATTGACAGCTTGTTTTAAATTGATATAATGGCAAATATAATGTTCTTTTGGTTCTAATGTAGTTAGTAATTTTGTTTGTTTTGTGTGATTTATACTTTTATTAATTGGAAGAAATGGTAGATCCATATGGTTATCGTGTAAACTTTCAGGGTATTCTATATCGACTTCTAATATATACCCTGTTTTAGAATTATTAGGGGTATTTAATATATCTGTAATAGTAATTTTATCAGTCCATACAAAGTTAGAATACGGAATATATTCACTCATCGCCCACCCGTATAGATTATTCGCGTCTAAATATGCTAAAAATGTTTTAGGATAATTTGGATTATATGTTTCTTTTATATATTCGTTATTGGCTTTTGAATGTTTTTTAATACATGACGATATCCCTCCTTTTATAGCGGCCTCAAAAAACATATACATTTCGTATTCGTTAAGCAACTCAAGTTCAATACCAGTACAAAATAGCATCGCATCAAAAGCAAACCCTGGAACGGTTAAATAGTGCGCGCAATCTAAATTATGTGAAGATAAACAAAGCAAACGAAAACTTTCAAAAACGTCGCATAAAAGCAATACGTCAATTTTCAAATATAAATCACTGTAGTCGCCCAACGATTTAATTTTAAAATGATTCCAAATTTGAACCGCGTGATTATAATCTTCATCGCTTATATGTTTCGCATTTAATTTACTATAAAATTCGACTTTAGGAGGTAGTTCTTGTACTTCCAATTTTTCCCACGAATCGGTATATTCATAAGGATATACACCTTTTCGAGTGACTAAGTCCATATCATTATTTGAAAAAAATTTGCTAGTATGAAAAAATTGATTTTTTGGTAGATTATTACTTAGTTCCGCTAAGGATCTATTTAGAAAACGAAAAGTATCAACAAATTTAATAGTTATTCCGTTACACGTTTTTTTTGAAAATGATATATATTTTTCAGTCGAATTTGGAATAACAATTATTTGCCTAATATCATACCCTAATTGGCGGACGATAAAATGAGAATCATAATTTGAACTAGCGTGAATAAAAACGGGAACAAATTTTTGATTTTGTCTCCTCAGATTACAATTATTACATAATGCGGAACGGTAACGACCGGTAATATGACAATGATCTCTAACGGGTCTGTAAAATAACGTGAATTCGCGTTTACACATTTCGCAATGTGTAGTAGATTTATATTTGATTTTATCTTGTTTTGTCATTTTTAACGGTATAATATTATTAAGAAGCAAACCTAATAAATTTATGTTTTCAACGAGATATGATACGAATTTTTCCGCAGCATTTTTACCTCTATATAAGAACGGTTCTGATGGCAAATGTTTTTTAATATTAGCGGGAATTGAATTTTCTACAACGAAATAAACGCAAAAACTCATAGGTTCGTGTAGTTCATTCGCGACTGTAAAAGAATATTTCCGATCAGGGTAACAAGTACTTATCGGTTTTAATATACATTCAAAATCCGCGTAAACTACTATTGGAAATTTATATTGGTATTGGAAATTTTGAAATTTTAAATTATCAGTCGGCATTATCACTCGTGTAGGTGTATTTTTTTGACAGTTTCGTTTATGTATTTTTAACTTTTTAGATTTAACAGTGAAGTAGGTTAGACATCGTTTACAAAATTCGATATTATTAAAACTTTTAGTTACTTGCGATCTAATTAATTTGGTGAAATTTTTAATATAACAATAATGGGTCGTATTATTTTTATTTAATAATAAAAGATCGAAATGGTTTGATTTTTCATTATCGCATACTTTTAACGGGTAAATTGTGATATCGTTTTCAACACCATACACGTTAATCGAAACGTTATTATTTTTTTCAAAAATTTTTATTTGTGTTAACGGAGTAGGAAAATCGATATTATTAAAAGTAAATTTATTTTCTAAATCCTTATAACGAAAATTTATGCGTTCCGGGTGTGAACCGTTTACGAATTTACAAAGAATCGCCCATTTAAAACAATAATTATCTGTATTTTTAGGATTAATTATGCTTTTTTTAGCAGTCAGTTTTGGTGAAAGCGGAATATACGAACTACCTCTTAAAGGCTTAAAACGATTAATTCGAATTAATATCCCGTCAATTGAATGTAACGACCATCCAGAGCCTTTTTGTACATATATGTCTTCTTCATTACAAATACTGTTTATCATACTGTCTATTTCAGATGGTATAGACGAACTGTGAAGTAAAATAATATTTTTGGTTTTAAATGTTCTGTCCTGATATTCATTAATATTATTTTTAACGTATGTACATTCAACTAAAATATTGAATTTTATAGCGTTATATATTACAATCATATTACTTAAAATGTTTAATATTTCTAATTTTAAATAAATTAATAATAGACATATGTCTTTAATTACATTATTATTATTTTTATAAAAATACGTTCTTAAATTACCCTTAAACGCATTTTCTATTTCTATAAATTTATTTTCTAAAATTATATGTTTTAATCTATTATTTTTTAAATGTAAATTATTATTATTAGATGATGATGATGATGATGATGATAATGATGATGATGATGGTGATGATGTGGAAGAATAACTTGGATGTTGTATATAAGACGACCCAGGTTGAGGATCTTGTCTGGATGAAGATCCCGGTTCAGGTGTGCGAGTATTTGCGTCATTATCGGTTCTCACAGACAATCTCTTTTTGAATGGGAGTTGTTTGTCCATTATAATATAAAAAAAGTAAAATCATTCATTTTTTAAAAAGTAAATATTTACTATTGAATTAGTCTAACAGTAAAAGAAATAATTCCAATACCTATAGGTTGCTGTTGTTCAATAAAGCTGAGTAATAGTTTTGAAGGTACACAAAATTCGTTGATTTTGTTATGAAGCGATTGTATCTCTCTATCTGTCCTGTAACGAATTTGATGAATTTGTCTTCATACTGATGTAGAGGAATAAAATCATAGTATTTAAATGTTTTGCGGCTATAACAGTAAAATACAAATTGAGAAAAAAAATATTTACGTCATTTCAGTTAATTGGCGCTGTACATAAATGGAAAACCAATTTGCGATAATTCCGGGTTGTTTAATCGACAGTACTCTTAATTATATTATTTTTTGTTTTGTTTTTTATATTACAATCTGTAAATAACAAGTTTCACGTGTATATCACACGATTATTAATTACAGTTATTAAAATAATTGGTTCGATAACGGAAAACAGTAACGAAATCCGGGTCTAGAGTTTTAATTATTATTCTCTCTACTGTATTCTTACATATTATTTTTGTTGTTGTTTTGACATTACAACCTATAAATAACAAGTTTCACGTGTATGTTACATGATTATTAATTGCAGTTGTTTGTACAATTACGTAAATGGAATTAGCTTGATAACGAAAACAGTAAACAAAATCTGGATACAAAGTTCTAATTATTATTCTTTTTACAGTAATTTTATTTCTTTATATTATTTTGTTGTTGTTTTGACATTACAATCTGTAAATAGCAAGTTTCACGCGTATATCACATGATTATTAATCACAGTTTTTTTTGTATAATTACGTAAATGGAAGTGGCTTGATAACGGAAAACAGTAAACAAGTCTCTGTACAGAGGTCATAATTGGTATTCTCAAAAAATGTATATAAAGTGAATTGGATTTTACTGATCTATGTACAATTCTTCGTTCGACTCGACGTGTTGTACTGCCGCTATCTCAGGTAAGAGACAATTTTTTGTATACACTAACATTGTTGATAGTGATAGATTTTAAATAGATAATGTTAAGTTGTGAAATTAATACTTTTTTTATTTTTATACAGATATCATCTTGATACTTTTCATAATCTTGATATTATAAAATATATCAAAACATGGTTGAACTGATTCTACGGTTACTGTATTCACTGTTTACTGTCGGGCGCCATCTTTGTTACCAACTACGTACAAAGAAAAAATATATGTTCTAACCATGTTGAGGGTTCTTTTTTAGGCGAACAGGAGATCAGAATCGGTTGTTCAAAATTAAAGAAAACTTTATTTGTTTCCCATGAATGGAGTTTTATTGACATTTTTTACTATAATTTTTTATTGTTAACAAACTACCTCCTGCCATCCTCTCTCTCTCTATAAATTCACATTTACGAAAGTTATTGATTATATAATCATTCTGCTACAATGAGAATTAAAACATGGTATATAAATTCCAAACAAACTTCAAGACATTAAATATGAATTAAAATACAAACAACACAAACCAGCCTTCTTTGTCTACATACTTTCTCACGCACACACACCCACAATTATTTTATGATTTAAGAGCTCTTATTTTATATTTTATTAAAAATTTATTTCCCCATTCTGCCAGTAATTTTGAAAAACCCTTGTTAAAATCTTATGGATACGTGGCTACTTAGCTGAATTTGAAGCCGATTATTATTCCTGAAGCCGTCACATGGTTTTACGTGCGCACTTTACTTCACTCCATGATTATCGAACTGTTATTACACTTTTAATACGAAATTTTGACTTTAGTTCATGTTTTAAAATATAATATTCACATTTTATGGTTTTGCGGGCCCGCACTTACTGCCGAAACTTTTATAGATACCACTCGCGAGTGGTGATGAGATGAGACTGGGGAGATTTACAGGCGCTATTTTGTGAAGCGGCTGTTGTTCGCCCAACTCTCATTGGTTTACAGTTTGTATTCGTTCGCCAGTGGACTGTTTTTTGGCCTGTTGACAAAACTGGTGACACACATCGTTATATAAGTTGCTGACGCAACACATCGCCTGATGTCTGGTTGCATAATTGGTTTACAGATTTAGTTACATAACGTGTTTACGTTTTTCGTGTTCGTCGTTGTCCTTGAACTGACTTTGGTACATTTGCAGTTATTAAAACGGTCCACACAATTATTAAACAATTCATACAGTCAACAGCAGTGCAGCCACGTTGCGATCGCTTCCACATAACAAATTTACCTCTCGGTCACAAAATTTATAATTTCTGTCCCTATCACTCAACAAGTTATTTATTATTTATGAAAAAATACAAATTATGTCATTACCCCAGGTATGCCCAAAAATGCCCCGCTACAATACCCCCTCAATGAGATATTTTATGCCGAAGCATAAAAAATCTCATTGACACATTCATACTTGCTAGAGGGATCAGCCAGGATATGTCGCCACAACCCCCTGTATGGTTTACAAAAAAGAATAATCAACTCACCCTTGGTCCGGTGACTGTGACTGCATCTGCATGACAATACTGGACTTCTCTCTCGAGATCCCAACACCGTAGAGTCAGACAGATACTCAATGCCCCTGCTCTGACGCGCAGGCCAGCTCAGGTCCGCCGCCACAGCACCACCAAACACTGAAACAACAAATCAAAATATCAAATAGTGGCCTTATACAACACCATATCCCCAACTGATCTGTTTCCCCCTAGCGGTGCTGGTTTGCGCTAAGAAGCACTGGTTTTGTTCTTTATTTATATTTAACATATATATGAATACCTAACTACAACATGATAAGATTCTCTTACACTAACAAACACAACATAACATAAGAAAACATAGACATAAAACATAAAATAAGAAACATATTACACTTCTAATTCCCATTAAAATAAACAACTGGTATTTAAAATGTTACACACTTTATATCATTAAATTGGCATATAAAATCAAAAAATTACTTTTAAACTTGATTTACTCTTATTAATTCGTTTCTCAAAATTACAAAAATTATTTTATTTTTTTTTTTTCAATTATGGCCATCATTATTCCATTTCATTACTTTGGGTGATTCTACGTTATTCATTATAATTTACTTTATCCACTTGGCATTTACTCATAATCTTACCCCTTTTATTACTCTAACGCTCCCTTACAAAATCTTTAACTAGTATGACACCCCACTATCAAAATTTTACTAACCCTTCTCTACCTCTAACTACTTACTATTTTAACTCCAATCGCCACCTTCTACTCTTATATAAAAAAAATACTCTCTAACCCTTTGTACATAGGATACGTGTTTCCCCCCCCCCCAAAAAAGCTCAATTCCCATTCTCTGGCCCCTGGATTTTTACCTAAGGCGGCCCCTTCCCACTAAAACTATACCAAATCCCGTCCCAACCCTTATGTTGCGGACTCCCACATTACACTACCCCTACTACAAAATTGCCATCCCCAAAAAATCTCAATCTCATAACCTCACTACCATTACAACAACTTAACATCAACAAAATAAACAACAATATATCACTCAAGACTCTACATAAATTCTCCATTTCTACTGTGTCTCCACTTATACTTCTCAAAATTCTATAACATTACATTAACTCAAAACAACATTGCCTTATTTTCATCTCTACTATTTCTTTAACTCTGACTTCGGTTTGGACAGATCTATATGTCCCACAAAATTCAACTTGAACTGACTCAAACATTTATTATTACACATTTTATTCAAACAATTACTATCACCCACTTCTATCTTTTGCAACCCATTGAAAATTTTACCTATCACAACTATTTTTCCTTTTAAAATCTATAAACACATTGAAAACATATTATCATATTTTTATAATTCTTATTCCTAACATACTAAATGCAATCAACACAATAAGACATAATAACACAATATAAGAAGTATTTAGGGCATCTATTTTTTAAATTCAAACAAAATTATTGAGTAGCAAATCATCATTATTAATTAAAATATAGAAAATTATTAACACGTTATCCCCTTAGATAACCTCCCAGCCACACACACTATTTCCAATTATGTAAGACTGTGGCGCCTTTTTGCTTCCACAGAGACTGTATAATTTTGGAGCAGGGTTTTACCTCTCCGTGTCTCTGCTTCCGCTATTAAGTTTAAAATTGGTGAACATCAACATGTTCTTGTTAATAATCATACACCCTTAAACGGATCTACCACCTGGCTCTGCTGTTCCTCCTCGAACAGAGTGGCAGCCGCTGTTCCATAGTTTGGTGATTCCCCTTTTATTACCCCCCATCAATTTCAAAATACACCTTTACAACGATAACAGCTATGGCCAGTTATGGTCAGTGCGTAATCGTAATGTGCCCCAACCATAGCTGTTAAAGCTAAACCAATTCCACGGTCAGGGTTCGGTGAGGCCGTGACCGCCCGAAAAGTTGGGGAATCACAAGTAAAATATCTTTCGTAATATTAAATTTAAGAATTTATATTTAAATGACAATATTAATTTAGATGGGGTTTTAACCCACTTTATATGGAAGCTTAACCATTATTAACATAAAATATTAAATACAAAATTTACAACCTCCCCCCATAGCAGTTCCACACTACACTGTTATGTCACTTCATTGAGCACCAAACTACCCCCCAAAATTATCCCCACATCTTGTATTGATAACAAGTTCTTATATTACTACACATTTCTTCAAAACGTTCCTATACTCACTAATACTAAAATTTAACTATTATAATTGGTCACCTATTCCAAAAAATTTAGAAGAAAGAAAAAAAATGTATATTTTAAATTTAAAATTATACACATCCAAAATTATTTTGGGGTTTTTTTTTTTTTTTTTTTTTTTTTTTTTTTACATATACTATTTACATAGGAGGCTGACTCTATTGTCATAAACTTACTCTACGTCTAGGAAGATCGCAGCCGCCTGAAATGCCGGGTCTTGCTGCAAAACGCATCGGAACCCGGTAGATATACTACGTGAATTCACGTCCCCTCTCTAAAACACACTACTCCCCCTCTCCTACCATTTCTTCTACCCCGCTTTCTACCGTGCTCCAAAACGTCCTGCCCCAAAACTTGTCGTTTCGGGCCAATCAGAAAATATTGTCAAAGGCTCCATTTTAATTTTGCCCTTGACACTAAAAAATTTAATTTGAATGCACTGCCTTTTACTTAAATGCAGCCTCCATTATTTACAAACACTCTAAGGCAGTGCAGGCACGTGACAGGCACACCAAAACCGCTGCACCGGGAGTGTATAAAAAATAATTTGTGTCACGTACCTGTGGGGTCCCCCTCCCCGTTCAAATGTGCAGTTAAGTTTTCTACTTTATACCAATTTTGGTGGAGCCGGACCATCGTTGTTTTCACCGCCCGAAGGAAGATCCGCCAACCATGGCCCGCCTCCGAGTTCCGAATTCCACGGCCAGGACTGGTAAGATCGTGACCGCCCGAAAATGGGGGAGGATCCCTTCTGTAAACATACAATAATATTTGGAAAACTTATTTATAAACATAACAATTAAAGTGACCTATATAATTTTAAATTCGTCGCATTTTGAGTACCTACTATTTCCTGCGTCGCTGGGTTCCTCAGCACATACGCATTCTGCATTTTTATTTCTATGATTTCATAAGGTCCTTCATATAACAAGAAAAACTTTTTTATTTCCCTATCTTGAGCACTGGACAAATCATGTCTTTTTACTAACACTAACTGACCTACCTCATACTTGGTCCATTTACCTTTGGCATCATGTTTCTGTTTTCTTCGCTCTCCTCTAGTAAGTAAATTCTCGTTCGCCAGTCTAATTTTCATGTTCCTGTCCAAAATTTGACCTTCAGGTGGGTATGTGAAGAGTTGTTCTAATATCCTGGGCGGCCTTGTTCCCCTGATCAATTCATGTGGCGTAAATCCCGTGGACTCATGGGTGGTACAATTCAGCCACTCCTCTACTTTTTTCACGTAGGATGGCCATTCTGTGTGTTTGGCGTGACAGTACGCCCGAAATATCCTGCCAATCTCTCTCATCACCCGTTCTGCTTGGTTCGACTGAGGATGGTACACTGCCGTATGCTTGGGTATGATGCCTTCCCATCCAAGCGTCTGCCGCCACTTGCCGCTTATAAACTGTGGACCATGGTCAGATAATATAATTTTCGGCTTTCCCACATTAAGCATATAATCTTTTACTATTCTCTCACTAAGTACTTTACTAGTTGCCCTCTTAATGCTATATAATTTTACAAATTTTGAAAAAGTGTCTAAAACTACAAATACATATACCACACCCCCTCTACCTCTGGGTAATGGTCCATATAAATCAACCGCCACTAGATCAAAAGGCTTATCTACTTTTATGTAATTCATCTCTCCTTCCACTCTATAATTCACCACTTTCGATTTTTGACATAAATCACACACTCTCAACACTTTTCTCACTCTCCTCTCCATATTCTTAAATATACATGACTCTTTCAAAACATTTGCACACTTTCTCGCACCAAAATGACCATACCTTATATGACAATCCCAAACAATTTTATCTATTAACCCCTCGGGTATAATTAACCTCCAATCACACTCTCCACCATCTACTTTTTTGAACAAAATACCTTGATATACTTGAAATCGCTCGTTATATTCTGATCCCGCTACATCTGTTTCTAAACTAACAATTATTTTACCCAGTTTGCTATCAGATCTTTGCAAGTTTTTAATGTCACTTAATTCCTCACCAAAAATCCTATCTTCTCTAGTTAGTCTAAAAATTTCTATTTCTTTAAAGTCCCTACCAGTCTTATTATCTATAACATCTATTCTAGAAAGTGTATCTGGTACCTTATTATCTGACCCCTTTATGTACTCCCATGAAAAGTTATATTCCTGTAAGGCTAATACCCACCTGGTTAATCGGCTGTGTGTTAGCTTACATGAATTCAGAAATGACAGTGCCTTGTGGTCCGTCCGGATGATCGTGGTATTCCCTAGTATGTACGTGCGGAATTTACCCACGGCGAACACAATGCTCAAAAGTTCCTTTTCAGTTGTCGTGTAATTCTTTTCCGCCGATAACAGCGATCTACTGGCGAAGGCGATCGTTAGGTGTTCCTTGTCGCAGCTCTCTTGGTATAACTCAGCACCTAGCGCTACATTGCTGGCGTCGGTCTGCAAATAAAAGATCTTATTAAAATCGGGATGATTCATCATTATCATGTGACTGAACTTTCTCTTAATTTCATTAAACGCAGCTCGTTCCGCATCACCCCATCTCCACTGTTTATTCTTCTGCAGGACAGCACTCAGTTTGGATGTTGTGTGCGCGTAGTTCTCCTGAAATTTCCTGTAAAAATTGCATAAGCCTAAAAAACTCTGTAGTTGCTTAATGTTTTTAGGTTCAGGGAATCGCATTATTGCTTCGACTTTGTCAGGGTTGGATAATATCCCCTCTTGTGTAATAATAAATCCTAAAAAGTGTATTTCTGTCTGCAGAAACTTAGACTTGTCCCAATTCACTGTTAAACCCCCTACTTGTAGCTTATCTAATACATATTCTATGTGTTCTAAATGTTCAGTGAATGTTGTAGAGGCTATCAAAATATCATCGACATACACAGTTAAAAAGTCTAAGTCCTTAGGTTGTAAAATATTATCTAAACATTTGATAAAACTAGCAACACTGGTGTTTAATCCAAAAGGTAAGCGTTTAAACTGGTAATTCTTACCGTTAAAAAGAAAAGCTGTGTATTTCCTACTCTCTGTTGCTAATGGTACCTGCCAGTATCCAGCGGTCAGATCTAAAGATGTCAGGTACTTGACTCCGCTAAACTTTTGTAAAATCTCATTTATGGGTTCCGGAGATTCTCTGTCCGGTATAATAATTTGATTTATTTTTCTAGCATCTAAACATAACCTTACCTTGCCATCCTTCTTTATCACTACCACCAAAGGGTTTGAATAAGGTGATACTGAGCGTTCAATTATGCCTCCTTGCATCATACGGTCTAACTCCTCCTGGACAGCTCTTCTCTTCGAAAACGGCACCGGGTAGCTCCTCTGCATGTATGGTGCGTGGTCCCGAACTTTCAGCTCGCAGATGTAGTCCTTTGCTTTCCCTGGTGATTCATCAAACACTTCTCTGTACCGCTCCACAACTGCCCACAACTCCTGTTGTTGAGTATTTCCTACAACTGTATTTTCATTGAAAAATTTATCGGCTCTATTTGCCCACACACTCTCATTACGCTCATGCATCTCTCTCTCCTCATTTTCTAGGCTATCACTCTCTAGACATATATTTATTTTAGTTTCTATCTCTCTATCACTTATCTGTTTATGTAACATTTTTATTCCCGTGACTTTATTTTCATTTACTACTTTCTTAAACTCTATGCTGACTGGTTTATTCCCCTTTTTAAATTTTATTATTTGTTTATTGAAATCTATTACTGCTCCGTTTCTTTCCAAAAAATCATTTCCCAATATTACATCTAGACTCAACCCTTTAACTACTAGGAAAGTGTTTTCAAATTCAACTCCATTTATTAAAATATTTAATTGTACTTGTCTGGTTATTCTTTTACTTCTCACCCCAGTTACCCCCACTACAGTGACCCCTGCAACTGGTAATGACGGTATATTCTTGTTTAACTCTTTTAATTCACCCATGACATTTTCAGAAATTACTGATATCTCGCTACCGGTATCAATTAAAGTTTTATAATTCTTACCTTCAATGTTAATCGTCACCTCAGTCAATCCTGTTCTGCGTTCCACCACCTTGTTCTCCTCTTCTTCTAACAACTCTTTTGCCATATCCATCTTGATGACGTTGTTTGTGTATTCGTTAATTACTTGGACCCGGTCCTCCGTTGACAATGGCTGGGTCCGCTTCCCCATTGTCTTCCTCAGTTTTCCGTGGATGGACCTGCCACAGCTTGATGATTTCCTCCTCGACTTCTATTGTGATTTCCTCCTCCCCGAGGCGCTCCTCTATAAAATTCTCCTCCTCTCGACTGTTGATTTGGTGGTGGGTTTGTCCTCTCGTTTCTGGCGCACTCCCTGGTTCGATGACATCTAAAACAATTCGTTCTATTAGCATAGTTATCAATTTCACAGGCTCTACACCTCCAACTCTCGCCCCTATTATCGAAACTTCCTCCCCGCGCTCCTCTATGAAAATTCTGTGTACCCCTGTTATGATGGAAATTATTATTATTATTATTATTATGGTGTGGTACTACTGGTGTGTTTGGACGTCGTCCCATGTCGCGTTCCCCTATATTCTGTAATACATCTAACATGTTTTCTAACTCGCTTATATTTGTAATCTCTCTAGTCATTAAAGTTATTTGCACCTCTCTGGGCAGGTGTTTGCTAATATGTCGTACAAATGATCGGAATGGCAACGGCGGTTCTAAATACTTTGCTTCGTTATAAATGGTCATCACATATATGGTTAGGTGGTTATTAATCCTACCAAAATTCCCGTTACCCATTATTTTACTTCTTAATATTTCTTGGTCTTCTTCTGACCAATATTTATTGCGAAAAGCTATCTCAAAATCTTCATAACTTTCCCATTCGGTATGGTGTACTTCCGACCATATCTCGGCACTACCTTTAAAACATTTGATAATCTTCAGCAACTTAACCTCCTAGCTACTATTATTAAACCGATTAAACTCCCTAACCCTATTTAAAAATTGCATTGGGTGTACTCTACGATTGTCACAATTGAAAGTTTCTAATTCTACTTCATTATTTGTGTCTCGTGTCATAAATACTCGTTCAATAACATTGTTTACATTTTGATTTTTCACTAAACTTAATTCATCTCGCATACTACTAATATTTTGTTCAAGTGAATACAATTTTTTATCATTACTATATTCAGACTGTACATTATTTTTTGCTATTACTTCAATAGATTCATTTACGGCTTGTATCTCTGTCTTATAATTACTTTCAATTTCATATATTCTAGAGTCTATCTTATTTTGGTGTTCATCAATATTCTGACTAAATTTTTCAACTGTCATTACTACACTACTCAACTTACATTCAGTTTCAATATTACGTTTAATAATTTTAGATTCTATGTCATTGTTATACTCATTCATTTAATTTATTAATATTTCATTGTTTTCATTGATTTGCTTCTCAACTCTGTCTATCTGACTATCTATTTCATTAAATTTATCATCTGTCTTTTGTATTGAATCATCTAACTTGGTTTCTACTTGGCTGATTTTATTAGTAAATTCTACTTTGGTATTTTCACAATGTTTATTAATTTCTTGTATCTCATGTTTCAACTCCTCAAAACTATTCTTTTGAATATCGAACTTCTCATTGATTTCGTTTTTTTGTTCATTAAACAGCAATTTCATCATCTTGATTAAATCATTATCTTCAGCCGTTTTGTTCATGACTGGTGTTGAGTGAACACCTTCATGCATGATTTGAGATTCAGTTATGCTTATCTGGCTTTCATCTACACTGTCAGTGACGCTGACAGTTTCATGATTGTCTGCCATTTTTCCTTAAAAAAATTTTTTTATATATATATCTTCATATAATCTTATTATACGTAACATATACTTATTGAAAAATATTCTACTCACCCATATTAAACATAACCTCTTACGTCTAATTTACGTATGCATAAAATTTTCTTTTCTACTTCAAACAATCATTCTGTTCTCCTAAGTAGGCCTATATTTATATAATTATATTATATAAATCGTCCCTACGTTCGGAAGCCATTGATACTTTTCATAATCTTGATATTATAAAATATATCAAAACATGGTTGAACTGATTCTACGGTTACTGTATTCACTGTTTACTGTCGGGCGCCATCTTTGTTACCAACTACGTACAAAGAAAAAATATATGTTCTAACCATGTTGAGGGTTCTTTTTTAGGCGAACAGGAGATCAGAATCGGTTGTTCAAAATTAAAGAAAACTTTATTTGTTTCCCATGAATGGAGTTTTATTGACATTTTTTACTATAATTTTTTATTGTTAACAAACTACCTCCTGCCATCCTCTCTCTCTCTATAAATTCACATTTACGAAAGTTATTGATTATATAATCATTCTGCTACAATGAGAATTAAAACATGGTATATAAATTCCAAACAAACTTCAAGACATTAAATATGAATTAAAATACAAACAACACAAACCAGCCTTCTTTGTCTACATACTTTCTCACGCACACACACCCACAATTATTTTATGATTTAAGAGCTCTTATTTTATATTTTATTAAAAATTTATTTCCCCATTCTGCCAGTAATTTTGAAAAACCCTTGTTAAAATCTTATGGATACGTGGCTACTTAGCTGAATTTGAAGCCGATTATTATTCCTGAAGCCGTCACATGGTTTTACGTGCGCACTTTACTTCACTCCATGATTATCGAACTGTTATTACACTTTTAATACGAAATTTTGACTTTAGTTCATGTTTTAAAATATAATATTCACATTTTATGGTTTTGCGGGCCCGCACTTACTGCCGAAACTTTTATAGATACCACTCGCGAGTGGTGATGAGATGAGACTGGGGAGATTTACAGGCGCTATTTTGTGAAGCGGCTGTTGTTCGCCCAACTCTCATTGGTTTACAGTTTGTATTCGTTCGCCAGTGGACTGTTTTTTGGCCTGTTGACAAAACTGGTGACACACATCGTTATATAAGTTGCTGACGCAACACATCGCCTGATGTCTGGTTGCATAATTGGTTTACAGATTTAGTTACATAACGTGTTTACGTTTTTCGTGTTCGTCGTTGTCCTTGAACTGACTTTGGTACATTTGCAGTTATTAAAACGGTCCACACAATTATTAAACAATTCATACAGTCAACAGCAGTGCAGCCACGTTGCGATCGCTTCCACATAACAAATTTACCTCTCGGTCACAAAATTTATAATTTCTGTCCCTATCACTCAACAAGTTATTTATTATTTATGAAAAAATACAAATTATGTCATTACCCCAGGTATGCCCAAAAATGCCCCGCTACAATCTGCTTATTACTACTACTACTACTACTACTACTACTACTACTACTACTACTATTACTATTATTTTTGGTAAGCGGATATTTTTATTTAATATAAAAACATTAGCGCTGTTGATAGTAATAGATTTTAAGTTGTAAAATTAATACAGATATTATCAGCTTGTTTCGTCTCCCTTCGTACGTTTTTATCAATCGACTACCGTCACTTTTGGTAAATGATTATTTATATTATAAACACTAACGCTACTGGTGGTTATGATAAGTTATAAAACTAATACTTTATTTTGTTTTATACAGATATTATCAGCTTGTACTTATATCAGCTTTCGTCTCCCTTCGTACGTTTTTATCAATCGACTGACTACCGTCACTTTTGGTAAATGATTATTTTTATTAAAAAATACTAACGCTACTGGTGATTATGTTAAGTTATAAAACTAATACTTTATTTTGTTTTATACAGATATTATCAGCTTGTTCTTCTTCTTCTCTTTTTTGTGCAACAACTTCATACATCAATTCAGTAAGTAATTGTTTAAAATTGTTTTTTAATATATGTTAATATTATCCGATAATGTAATTGTTTTTGTATATAGATATTATCATCGCTGAAGGCAGTATAATTTGTTTTTTGTGTTGCAGGCATAATGGCAGTTCCAACTCTGTTTTTTGTCAAGTTATCTGATAATGCTTATCCTCCAGTCAAAATGAGCGCATATGCTGTGGGTTTCGACCTCAGAAGCGCGTATGATTGTATGATCGCTCCTCATGACAATGCGTTAGTTAAAACTGATTTGGCTGTTAAAATTCCAGAGAAATGTTATGGACGAATTGCACCACGTTCTGGGTTAGCGTTAAAACACCATATCGCTGTTGGAGCAGGCGTTATTGATAGAGATTATCGCGGCAATGTTGGTGTAATTTTATTTAACCATTCTTCTGAAATTTTTTACATTCGAAAAGGAGATCGTATAGCGCAGTTAATATGCGAACAAATAGCTGAGCCAAAATTACAAGAATTAGCGAGTTTAGATTCAACAGCTCGCGGCTCTTGTGGTTTTGGTTCGACAGGAGGAACAAGCGTTGCAGATAACTATGATGATGATGAAAACTTATTGCTAGAAATAGAAAAATTTTTAACAGATTTCTAAATTTTCTTTTTTTCTAACAATATTATTTATTTTTTTTTTAAATGTTGTTAGAAATTAATTATGTTATTTTTTTTCTGTTTCTAGTAATGGAACGCGAAACATCCAATACTTCTCCTTCAGCATCCGCCGGCCCATCGACGTATTTTTCAATTAAAGACCTGATTCAATGTCTTTACATAACGGGGCTGGTAAAAATAGTGCTGTGGGAGGAGGCATTAGAAAATTTGAAAGCGATTGTACTGGACCAACCTTCAATTATTATTAATTTATATTTAATTATTCAGAATGCGGTCATGCATATATTTGATAATGAACCGTCAGAAATCGATATTTTCCGTAGGAAACAAAAAGAAATGACCTTAGCGGAAATTATCGATTATTTTAATTCTCAGATTGATGACGAACTTTACAATAGCAAAAATTTAGATCATGATAGTATTAAATTGTTTCGTGAATTAATTAGTATAAAGAAATCGGCCGAGACGATTGAACTCAATAAAAACAGCGATAGTAGTACCGATACTCAATCAGATAGCGAAGACGATTTTGATAAAATTTTTAACTCTTTTTCCAAATCTAAAAAATCTAAAAAATCTGAAAAATCAAAAAAAATCAAAAACACTAAATTTGAACAAAAGTTTGAGATATTAAAAGACGGCATGAAGAAATGGGTTAAAACACCAGGTGAGGAAGGTCCATATTTGATCGAGGTAAAATTAACGCAGACGGCTGACATCAAACGTATACATTCCGACAACTGGTGGCAAAAAGTATCCCGTAAAGTGACTGTTTTAGCATCGTCACAACAAGACCCGCTGTTCGTGGCAACAGCCGATTTATTTAAATCGGCTTTAATCAAAATTAAAAATGTTAAAGATGTAGCACACGGCTCGTACAAGACGCGGTATAAGCCGTATTAAAATAATTTAAGGTTGGTCTGTTAGTTGATTGATTGATTGATTGATTGATGTATGTAAATATGTATATATTATAAATAAGTATTTAATTTTAATTGTATGTATATATATATAAATAATTTAATTTTAATATATATAATAAAAATAATATGTTTTACGCAAGAACGTGTATAATAATTCTTGTTTTTTTTTTTGGTCACCTGTAAAATAAGTGTGTTCTTTTTATATCATTTTTAATATATGTATTATTACAAGGTATAACGTGTTTTACATTTCTCTATTCAAAAAATTAATTTGTTTTTGTTATAAGACTTTCCTATGTTATTTTTAAACCGTATTTGATTTTACATAGAACACATTTACAGCTGTTTTTGACCTACTTCTATTTGCGTCTTTGATGGAAATGAACACGTCATCAAAACAGGAGGAGGAGAGTCGTCTTCTCCAGAAATGGTTTTTTTCGCCAAAAAGATTAACACCTGGAGAAATTGTGAAATTGAAAGCGATAGTCGACAGACCAGGCTCGACTATACAGCCGTTTATAAAAGAATTAATAAAAAAATTATAGAATTTTTGTAATTTTATATATATATATGTATAAATAAATAACATATAAAAAATTTAGTGTTGGTGTTTAATACTTTCACAAAATCCTTTCCTTTGTGCAGGTAATGAACCGTGACCAAGAATTCAACCCAAGCGTGCGTGTCGACGATAAATATCTAAGTCACACATGGGAGTGTATAGCTATGTTAGAACATTACCTTGATATTAAATTTTGTCGACCAAGTCATAATAAAAATACAGATTTTAAAATTCCTGAAGGTGACCGTCGTTGCGCTATGTATAGAAACAAATCAAAAAATATAGTAGATCGTTTGTATACATCGCGTTTGTATACGGGTAATATACGATCTATAATACGGTGTGTATGTGATTCTATAAATTTATATAGAGATTATATTTTGAATCATATATTAACACACGGTCACGAATCTAAAATTAATAATTGTGCTTGTGTCGACGCCTGTCTGTCCAGTTCCAAAATTAGCTGTACAGACGGTAAAAAAATTATTAAATGGATAGAAAAACAACTGTTATTAACAGATCGAATGTACTGCGAACGTCATGAATGTTATGTACATTTGCAATCAGACGATAGTATAATAGCGAACACCATATATAATACAAGTTGTAAGAGTATAATAAATGATGTGTGCTATCATACAGCTATACTATTAATATATAGAGATCGCAATAATCGAACATTATACGGTTCGGAATTGCATAGAGCCTTAACAGCTTGGGTTCGTTATAACGAAGGGTTGAACGACTGGAGTAAACGCACAGTGTTGGTGCGTGACGATGATGGGCTTGGTATTTATCATGGATTCCCGGATTAATAATAATGTGATGTTCTAGCATAGTAATAGTGAAGAAAAAAAAAATATGTTTATACAGACTGTTTTAAGACACTTAATGATGGACACTTCAACCGACTTGTAGTCGATCATAGATTAATAATAGTAAAGGAAAAAGATGTGAAATAAATACATTAAAAAAAATACATTTTAAATTTTATTATTCAATATCCAATTTGCTATATGAAATACATTATTTAGCGCACAATGATCAAGATTATGTTTATATGGGCAATCGACACGTGCCACAGTCTGCTGTTGTAAGACACTTAATGATGGACACTTAAGCGCTTCGAGATCTATTACTTCAACCGACTTGTAGTCGAGCATGTCCTCGATGAGTCTGTGCTTTTCCGCTCCTTTAGTGTACACATATTCACCTTCAGTAACGATGCTGTTTAAAATATTGTGAAGTTCGTCATAGCTGTGAATTCCACAATTCCAGCTGAAACCATGAAAAAATCTTTTCAACCACTCTACTTGTTTTTTTCTATTTTTTGATAAATAACGATAATCGAATGGTGGTAAAAACAAAAAATGTTCTCTCACACCGGTACAGTTGTGATTTTCTATTCTTTGTACACACAATTCTTTAACAATATAATTTTTGGCATCATCGAAAAAACATTGAACATCAACAATAAAACCGATCATTATTATAAAGCGCTAACACTACAAGTGATTATAAAATGTGTATGACAAGCGAATAAATATAATGTTAACAATCGATTCATTCTATCGATTTTCTTATAACACCAGATAAAGGTAAATATACGAGCAAATTATCAGATATCAGTAAGCAGTATGCGGTCGTTTTCGGCGGAAAATTCTGCGCTGATTCTATTTCTAAACGAACATCGACAGAACCGGTTTTTAAAAGGTCGCTCTGATGAGAGCAGTCAATAACAATTATCGGCACGTATAATAAATAATCGGTCCTGTCCAGAACAGGTTCGTTCTCGCTACCATCATAATACGATGATTGAAACCCTTTATACATCTCGTATAACGTTTCTTTACTTCCGTTTAAATTATCATACGGATAGTATTGCGAATTCAAATATAATTTAATATTATGCAAGTTGCATAAATCAAAATGAGAGGCATTTTTTGTTATGTTATTTTTTCTATCTGTTTGAAAACCTACAATTATATAACGCGGTTTATCAGTCTGTGCTACAGTTTTTATCGTCCACGTTAACTGTTTAGTTTCTGGTAAAGTCGGGTATTCTTGCAACTCCCATCTACGAAACGCTAATTTTATTGGCGTATCTCTATCAACAATACTCAATAATCTGTGTCTATACTCATCGCTAACATAAATATAAGGAATTCGCCAATTGATTTTTGTTAATTGTAATATATATTTATCGATAGCGTTTAAAACTACAGCGTTATTATCAGACGATGATCGTATTAAAATCAGTTCTTGTTTCACATTTAAAATTATGCGTTTGTATTGTTCAGCAAAACCGAGTAATAATTTTAAAGGAATACAAAACACGAAATTCGTTGAATCTGTTGTGAAGCAACTTTTTACATCTCCCGTCCATCCTGCATTAGTTATTTTCTTCATATCACCGGGTTTGAATGTTAAAATATTCTTCATTACTGATGTGATACCAACATTTTTAACACGATCTACTTCCGTAGCACATATTTCGTACCGTATTTCATCGAATAAAAACGCTAATCCGTTACTAATTAATCGAATATTTTCGTTTTTCTGATTGTTTTCACCCATTAATTTACCTTCGATATGTAGATAACTCTCACAAGGAAGTGTATAATGATCTTGTTGATGAACAGGAATACGTATCTCATCATTATTATTTAATGTAGTAGATGCGTAAGGAGTGTGTGTATGATACGCACGTCCGATGATACTATCGTCATCATAGACAGCGCTATTTAACACGTCCAATATACTCATTGTTAATAAGTACTTTATACCCTAACGACTTTAAAAATTTTCTATTAAGAGATGTTAACTGATTAGCATCCCGTATTTTACTGACACTATTTACGGGCTTAACTATTGTTTTATTTTGCCCATAAGGAAAAATTAGCCTCATCTCGTCTTTTTCTTATATGTAATCGCAAAGAAATCGTTTCTTCTCTAAAATTTATTAACTTTCCGTCTTGATCTTCTAATCGTATTGTGATATTATCTAATCTATTTGTATTAACTGGTAAATAGATAACGTTTGTCGGTGATTCTACTAATTTATACCCCGGTCCGACTGTCGGATAAAATTCGTGTAATATATGAGATTCTCGACCGTTCTTCAATGATCCAACCACAGCACTACAGACAAGTCTTACAACATCTGTCTTTACAATGTTGATTGTCGACTGTGATGAATGCCATATAAGCGGTTCGAGTTTGGCAGTATTAGCGAATCCGAGAAGAGAAGCCAAAGAATTCGGTTTAGTGAAATCTATCGTTTCACTCGAATAGATTTCGCTTTTCAAAGTATTATTATTAGCACGTATTAATAATTTAATAATTTTCCTTTTATTACTTTTTGGTAATTTTTGATTTATATAAGTGTTTATATCCTCGATTTCATAAGAGCCTGTAGGTAATTCAATCACTCCATCGTCACCGAAATAAAACATATTATTTACATTTTCTTCAACATTCGGTATGGAATTGTATGTCATGAAATTAATCAACCCGAGTTCCCAATTTCCTTCGAGTTCGATGGGAGGAAATATATCACAACTAAGCGACGATCCTACTCCGTTTAAGCTAAACATTATTACTAAGAAACTGTAAACACAAACGTCCACAATTAACTGTATTTGATCGTTGATAACGTTTATAATTATAGTTTATATTGACGGGTTGTTGCTCCGATGTTTGAAAATAACGAACTAATTCAATTGGCGGTCTTAAATTACCAAAACTATCGAAATAGTTTATTATCTTATTTTGTTTACGGTAACATACCCAATGCGTACATGACCCGCGTATACTATCTAAATTAACAATACCGGTTTCATTTTTCTGAATTTTTAACGGTAAAGTATCTTTCATAAAAACACCTCTAAAATTAGATACATTCAAGAGTTTAGTGTAGGAAAACAATTCATTATTGGTGAGAGCGTGTGAGGGAATCTTTATTTCTTTCGATGTTTTTTTTTTTTATTCCCACCACCGCCACCACCACCAGATTTTTTATACGGTCGTAAGTATAATCCCCTTCCCCTCCTTTTTCTTTTTTTTGATTTAGAAATTCGCTTATTTTTTTTCTTTTTTTTCTTTTTAATACCGCCGCCGAATTTACTTTTCGCTTTCATAATATTAGTTAACGCCCAAGCAACAGCTTTTTCACCGATAGACGAGTCTCGTGCTTTTACACGTTGCCAAGCTTTTTCCGCTAATTCACGATCGGCTTTAGAACGATTTTCAGTATCTCGATATTTCGAGTATATTATATCGTGTTCCTTACAAGCCGCGTCTAATTTATTAATACCCGAATCTCCGCGCTGTAATCGTTTACTTAATTTCGTACCCAGTCCGCAGTATTGATAACCAGGAACATGTAGTTCGATAGGTAAAATATCGACCGCTTTATTCAGTAAATTTCCGATTAATCCTCGACCGCGACGGAAATCTTCTGCACTCTTCTGATATACACGCATTTGTGACGGCGATAAACAATAATTTACAAATATATATTTTTTTTCCAATCTTCTATATCTCTGACAGGATTATCTTTCGTTGTTTTTACATAAACATTATATAATATACTATACACGTGATTGTTTAATATATTAACAAAATTGTCTAATCTGTCTTCAACTCTCTGTTGAACTATATTAACTGTATCGAGTATAAACTGTTTGCTTACAGCATCTGTCGGAACCGATGGATAACCTATGTTATTTAACCTATAACCTTCGAAGTTACAAATTCCATTTGATACGGTCGGAATTTTTGTATCTACATACGATTTAGTCGCTGCGTCAGTAAGTAATTTCGGATCGGCTAAATTAATTATATTCTTCAAAGCAACGTCGTACTGGTTATCAATTTGATATAAACAATTTTCTTTTAAAATTTTAAAACTAACAGCATCTTCTTCCGAAACAGCGTTACCGACATTACAGAGTCTCTTATTATCTATATCATAATCACCCTCATCTGTTAAACGAAAACCTTCACCGGTAGGACCGCGAACAACGTTTATCCGCATATGTCTATTGTAACGTCCGAATTTATCGATACTCATTTTGTAAATGACAAAATTAACATTACTACACATTATTTTATTATATTCGCTTCTCGCAATTCTTCGATAATTGATATGATTTCATTTTCATGACCGGAATGACCGGTATTCTTAGATGCTATTAATAAACGTAATCTGTCGCATAACTCGTTCGGATCATCCCAATATATATAATTCGGTTTATCGTCGTTAGTTAACGATAAAACACCGCGTCCTTCAATACGTTTCAGTTTCGATTTAGTAGACGTTGACTCTGATACCAGATTTTTAATTATATTATTATATTTATGTCCTTTGTTACTCTTAACTCGATCAGAGTGACTCTGTTTATGAGCATTTGTCGCTTTTAGTATCAAACCGTACGTATGCAGATCCTCTTCTGAATATATATAATCGTCAGGTATTTTCATAAAAAGAAGTTCATAAAGTCCAGGCGTACCTTCATACGTTACATTATCGATAATAATATTATCGCCCTCGAAATTAATAGTTGAATTGCCTATCTTTATCGAATCATCGTCTCCAAAATAAACACCGTAAGTATGATCGATTTCCTTATTTTTATCATTAAACAATTTACGTAAATATAGTCTAGGCAATTTTCCTGTGACAGCGTTATCAATCCAATAATTTGCTCTACTAAGACCAGTAGATGTTGATAGTACTTCTTGTAATGTCGGCGGTGTTTCATATATTTCCGTAGCACCTTCGTTAACATCCATTTCAGGTGTACTAGTTATCGATCCAATTTTTCTCATTTTAATCGGCGTAATTCCTACTTCTTTTTGTTCTTCTATTTTATTTCCACGACGTTTATGTTTTTTTAAACGCGTTTCTACATCATCCATTTTTTCATCCGTATCATAAAGCACATTACGTAAATTTATTAATTTTTTTAAAGGTTGAACTATCGGTTCTAATTGTTTCTCTAATTCCTGTTGTTCGCTGATAGCGCTTTGAGTCAAATTAGCGTGTTTCCGTCTAATATCTTTCCTAATTTGTTTGATCTCTTTCGCAAGTTGTTCACGTTTCGCTCGCGACGTCATCTTGTACAATAATTTATCAATCCTTATGTATCTATATAAATATCGAATCCAATACGATAACGACCGCAACGCATATCACTCTCTTTGTCTATTACTAAAAAATGATGTTTACCACGTATCCATGCTTTATTACAAATTTCTTTAAAACAATCAAAACTCATATCCGTGTTAACATGATCTGAAAAAACATGTTTTAAATTTAGTTCATCTTGCCGAAATAAAACTATTAAATTTGCGTTATCTCGTATCAGTTGTTTTGGAATTTTACTATACGACTGACACAAATAAAAAACATCAATATTATTATGTCTCCCCATTGTAAAATAATTTCGTATATTATACTGCCGTTCACAAGCTATATCGTCGAAAATTATTACAGAATTAGGTTTAGCTTCATTCGGATGTATAACCTCGTCATTATCTGTAAACGTATGATAACCTATAAACGGTATTTTTGAAAACACTCTATTTAAAAACTTGTATTTAAGCTGATACAACGATTTTGAAAACACGTATATATTTTCAAAGCATAATCCGTTCGGATCGAATAACAAATTAAGCATTAAATTAGTCTTCCCCATGTCTGATGAGCCTGTAATTAAACATCTAATATTATCTGGTAATAATTTACTATGTTTTTTCTCTTTTTCTTCAGATCCCTACAATTATAAACAATCGTATCAATATCGCGAATATTTATTTTATGTTTCTGCCGTTTAAGCTTCATCACTGACGTCTATTTTTTTACACACGTTATTATATAATATTATTTCTATTAATCCAACTGTCGTGTGATTTATCATAACCCAACCAACGTACAAGTACTTTCTCCCCTTTACGTTTTAAAATTTTTTCAATTAAATATACGTCACCAAATTTTGTTTTACTTATTTCTTGTTCATAAAAACCACCTTCTAATATATTACCTTTATCGTCCTTCAGAATATACGTTCTCGGCGCTGTAGATTTAACGTTATAAATAGTAAATAACTCGTTTGTCCAGTTGGGAAGGTAACCTTTAGCAAACACCTTTTTATATTTGCTAATTCTTACTCTATCGCCGATTTTAAATTTTGGAGGTTTCTTATTGAACGTTAATTGTTTTATTTTATTTATTCGTAACAATACTTCTTTTTCGTTATTCTTGTTTACATCTACAGGTTTCATTTTAATCGTTCTGTGCACAGTATTATTGTAGTCTCTCAATAAATCAGGAAGGACATTCAACCACGTATACTTACCGTTAGTTGTAAACCATTTCCACATTTTATTTTTCAAAGTACGGTTGAACCGTTCGATAATAGAAGCTTTTTTATCTGAATGTGTAGAATAATGATTTATATTGTATTGCTTCAACAAATTACGCACACGTTCGTTGTACCATTCTTTACCTTTATCTGTTTGTAAATGATTCATTTTATTATTTTGTAACAAAATTTTAAGTACTCGCGCAACATTTTCAGACGATTTTGTTTTTATTGGAACAGCGAATGCGTATTTACTGAAGCAATTTATCATCGTTAATATATACTTATAACCTCTATTCAACTTTGCATATGGAATCATTTCTACAAGATCGGCTTGATATAAATCATCAAGACCTTTGAGCTCAACACTACGAGTTAAAAAATTTTTTCTAACTTGTTTATGTAATTCGTTACTGATATTCTCTCTTACACTCATTATATATATGTTGATGGTTCTAACTACGATAAGAAAATGAATAAAAAACAACAAACACAAATACATCAATACTATTTTTTATTATTTTTAATAATAATAATAATAATTACATACAATCTTCACCTTTGTGAATTTTCACCAAAAAACAGTGTGGTGATACTTTTTCATGAACAGTCCAAGGATCGTCAGAACATTTCCAACCGTTTAAAATGACTCTACACTCTATACATGATAATTTACTACCAACACCGGTATAATAAAATCCGGCGTTAACCAGTTTTTTAAAATTGGGCTCGAGTGTAGGCCAACTTTTAAATGATAATAACATCACTTTTTTAGTCTCTGCAATACATCTTTTCGCATTCCTATAATTATTGAAATTATACATTATACATTGCTCCATCTCGCAATTCGGATTCGATAATTTATGCATAAACTTAATATGTTCGATAGGTAAAGTTCCTCTTGTCTGAAACCCGCACAAAGAACACTGAACACTATCTAAATATCGTTTAAAAACAAAACCGGATTCTAACAATTCGTTTATCGAATGATTGATTAATCTTTCACACAGCAGCGCTTGTTTTGACATTGTTTTTTAACCGACGTCTTCACAGCGACTGGTGACGCACGAACTGATTTTACTTTATACAATTTTTCTTCTTCTTCATGATCGATACTCAGTAGTGTTTGACGACTACAGTTTTTTAATTTTTTCAATACAGCACCGTATGTATAAGTAATCGGTAAACTGATTTTAATAATCTGCTTATTCCTTTCAATTTTAACAACATTTGCTCGTGTAAATTCGTTCACTATCAAACAACAAATTTCGTTAAAATTTAATTCTCCATCGAGCGGCGGGCCGAAATAATATATTTGCCAATTAAATGCGGAAATACTGTTTTCAAATTTATCAGTCATTTTGTTTTTAAAAATGGAAGATATCTATCTACAAAAAATAATTTAATTTCTGAATCATCATGACTTTCAATCAACTGTAAACAACACAGTAATTTATTTTTATTTCTTTCAAAAATAGCGCACGGGCACGGACCGTCTATAACGTCAGTAAACTTATCACTACAACAACACCCGTCTTCAGATAACTTCTTTACTTCACAATAAAAAATAATTTCTTTTAAGCAATCATATATTCCCTTCAGTTGGCACGTTCGAAAATGATCTATCACCAAATCGTCTAAACTCGTTACTTTAATAATATTTGATAACCTTAATACAACGTCTTCTGAAAATTCGCGTTTTAATAAGTCGATTATACTTCTACCGTCCATTCTTTCGTTAACATGTTCTCACAGAGACTGCAAACTGAACACTGACAATAAAATTGAACGTATACTAAATATTCGGTTAGGTGGGGATAGAAAATAATTCTTTATATATTCTAACTAATAAACAATATGGCGAGGCTTTCGCATGCTCAATCCAAGGATCGTCAGTCTCCTCCCACTCACAAAGAACCGCTTTGCATTCCACACACATTACGTCATCTTCAATTCCGGTATAATAAAATCCCGCTGATCTGAGTCTATCGGCTGACGGTGAACGTTTTGGCCATGTATAAAATGTCAACTTCATCATTTCTTCTGTTTCTTCAACACATTTTATCGCATTCTGATAATTAGCAATACACTCTTTTGATTTAGCGAGTAACATTTGTCTCAGAAAATTCATTATTTACAAAATAAATCTGGCGAAAAATCTGCGCTCGTAAAAACACAATGTTGCCGCTAAGACCGCAAGCCATTTACTGACAGAGAATAAACATTTGTTTAATCGGGAACTGAAAATTATTCTTTATATATTTTAATTAATAAAAAAATATGATTTGGTAATGCGAGGGATCGAACCTACGAACTAATAATACTGATAAAACCGTTATAGGATACAATTAACGCACACGACCAAATCATATTTGATAAATAATAATTTTAAAACGATACTAAACGAATAATTCAAAATAAAAAAAAGCGCATACATTTCCAGATAAAACTTGTTTATTACTACTACTATTTTTCCGCACACTGTCTCTTGTGCAATTTAATTAATACACAGTCTGGCGAAGCTTTCGCGTGTTCGAGCCAAGGATCATCAGTCTCCTTCCAATCACAAAGTATTATTCCGCATTCAACACATATTACGTCGTCTTCCGTTCCGGTGTAATAAAATCCCGCTGATACCAGTCTCTCGACTGACGGGTAACGTTTTCGCCATCGAGGAAACGCAAATGATGCTTCCATCTGTTTCCGCGCTTCTCGAACACATTTCACAGCGATTGGATAATTTGTAATACACTCTCTCGATTTAGCGTAATCTTCAAATTTATAATACCTATCGCGAATCATTCCGCATTTCGGATATAAAAGTTTATGCATGAACTGGATATGCGCGATTGTCAGATATACTTTTGTTTTAAAACCGCACTTGCCGCATTTAATATTATCTGAATTAGTTATAAAAACAAAACCTTCGTTGTCAAAAAAATCTAGCACAATCTGGACGGGTGTAACACGCGTTACAGACATCTTAAACGAAAATCTCGTATTAACTGAAAAAATTGATACGTAAACAATACCAAACAACATCATTAATAAAAAAATATATCACGCCATTATCCCTTCTCCTAAACATTTGTTTACAAACAGACGCGCTCCGGCGGTCGCCGCCGAACTCCGAATGTTTACGTTTACGTTTTTCGTGTCCCAGCTTTGCGTTGTTTACGTTTGTCGGAATGTTTATGTTTACGTTTGTTACTGGGTCAGCGTGTCGTCGATCGGCGGCGGCGGCCAAGGAAAACGACGAGAGAGAGAAAAAAAACGTAAACATAAACATTCCGACAAACGTAAACAACGCAAAGCTGGGACACGAAAAACGTAAACATAAACACGAGGAGGTCGATGACCGCGACGCGGCGGCGGTGGGTGCGGGGCGAGGCGGGGGTGGGAAGGAAGGAAAAAAATGTAAACATAAACAGAGGAGAGAACGTAAACAACGCAAAGCTGGGACACGCGGTGGAAAAAAAACGTAAACATAAACACGAGGAGGTCGATGACCGCGCGGCGGCGGCGATGGGTGCGGGGCGAGGCGGGGGTGGGGAGGAAGGAAAAATGTAAACATAAACAGAGGAGTGGGGGCGTGGCGAGAGAGAAAAATGTAAACAAACCGGAAAAATGTAAACAAACGAGCGGAGTTGGGTGACCGCGCGGCGGTTATGTAGGTGAAGACGGGGGTGGAGGGAGTGAAAAAATGTAAACATAAACAAACGAGGGGGGCGTGGCTGTCCCAGAACCAACCTTTTATTACTACTGTCCATACCCAGAAAATCAGCCCCTTCTTTCCATATTTTTCATATTTAGTTCATCCGTTGTCAAATACTTCATTTACCCTTGTTGTTCGGATTACTACAGTGTCCATAATGATCTCTGTTTTTATTAAATATCTCCCTGTCACCCTGTACTCCCATTCCTTTAACACTACATGTTCATCTGAACCTATACCTACATCAATCACTTTCCCATTTATTTTATTGAACAGGTATTTTAATGGCATTTGAATTATTGATGACAGTATTGACAGTTTGCTACACACTTCTATTTCTGTGATATTTAATTTACCTATAGACTATCGGACATTTTTTCTCACTATTTTATTGTAATTCCCTTTGAAAGTTTCTATTGAGTTCCTTTTATTATCTTTAAAATTACTTATTCTTCTGTAGTTAGTACTTAGGATGTTCAGTACATTAATCAGTCCATTATTCATCATCTCCAATTCTTCTCGTATATTTTTAATTTTCTTAGGATGTGTTATTCTTCTTTCTTCTGTTTTCTTAATTATTTTCTTCTTTATTCCATTATCTTCTATTTTCTGACTTACTTGCTCCCTGTTTTGATCGTTTGGTATTATTTCTATCTCCGTTTTGTTATCATTTATTACTTCTTCCGTTATCTTATTCAATGTTTCCACACTTTGCTTGTCATCTTCTATCGTTGTTTCTATTGACTGATTTTCATCACTCATTATTTCTTTCATTGTTTCTATATTCAATTTCACTTTTGCGGATTGCCTAACGTTCCTTTCCTCACAATTTTGTAATATTAACTTGATTTCAGCCTTTTGCTGGTCTAATTTATTATTCACCCCATTTATTTGTTGTTGAAGGGTCTCCTTTAATTCCTCATTATTTTGTTTTAATAAGGTTTCATTATCTAATTTCATTTGTTTCTTTAATGTTTCACTGTTACTATCCATTTTCTTGTACACTTTTTCAATATCCTCCTTCATTTGTTTCTTTAATTCCTTTTTATCTTCCCTCATTTGTTTCAATAATGTTTCGCTGGTTTGGTTATTCTTTTCGTCTGTTTGTTTATTATTTTCTTCTATTCTCCCGAATTGCTCCATCATAATCCTCATCATTTCCTGTAAATTTACATCCATTTGTTGGGTTGGTTTCTTTGGTTGGTCCCCTTGGGCATCCTCTACTATTATTTCCATTTCAGTTTCTTCCTCCTCAACACTATTACTCCTTAATTCATATCGTTGCTCTGGTTTGTTAGCCATTTTACAATCTTTAACTTAATTTTAATTACAAGGAAAAAATTTGTATGCTAATTAAATTTAACAAAATTGTGTTATTTGGTGCTGGTTTAAAGAAAATCTTTGCTTTCACGTATGGGCGCCATTTATTGTACTGTTGTTAATTACAGGTATAATATTCAAGATATGTTCCACGTTGGGACTGCCATTTAATGTACTGTAATTTTTTAATTACCGGTATATAATATAATATTTGCACCACGTTGGATGCGTCCTTTAGGTGTTGTCATTATTTATACGTATGGTAATGATTTAACAGTACAAGTAAAGAAACTCTTTCTCTCAGGGTTAATGATTATTAAGTTATTTTATCGTATTTACGATTGTATCTATTATTTTCTTTTCTTTAAACCAACCCAGATTCAGTTAATAGGTAGTACTTTGGTAATTAACCATGTAAAAGATAACTAACGTATTAATGTAACTTAACCGTCTCTGAATTCTTCTAGCTGCCACGGGTTCACTTCTGGTTGTTGTTTACCTTTCTTCAACAGCAATATTAAGCTTGGTAATCTGTTTCTTCACACTAATCTCTTATTGCTCTCACCGCTGAATGCCGCTCTCCAAGACTACTGCAACACCGATGTCTCCTTTGAACACTTAATTATTCGTTAGGGCCACTTAAACTCTTCTCCAGTCCAAGATTTTCCTCTTCTGTCGTCGTTCTATCAAGGATATTGTTATATTTTTTTTGTATTATTATTTATTTATTCGATATTATAATCAAACTCTGGTATCACTATTCAAAATCCTTTACTTTATTTTCTTTTCCACGTTACATTAATTTTATGATGGACAACTGTTATTTAATATCATTTAAGATTCTTCATTTAGTTACTATTAGATATTTAATTTTGGACTAATAATGTTTCTTGTATTAAATATAATTGAAGATTCATAATGTGACTCTGATTGAATTAAAAATTAGACTAATACATTTTCCTTCTCTTTCATCTTTATAGTATTGAATATAAAATTAGACTCCTACATTTTCCTTCATCACTATCCAAAACAATCTCTTAACAATTTGCCATAATTCCCTAATTTATTTACATCTGTTTATCATATAACTATTAAAACATGTATCATTTTTCTATTTCTTATTAACATCTTTATTTTAACTCTAATATTTGTAATTCTATTGGTTATTTATTAAATTATAATTTTGTTACTCTTTACTCTTCTTATAACATTCATTTCAATTTCATATATAATTTTCTGAACATATCACTAAATATGGTTTTACATCATATAGGAATCAACCTCTATGTTGATTGAGTAAGTCGATATTACCAATGTTTTCTGTTTACATTCTAAAACATGTGTTCCCTTAATATTAATTTTGTATCTTTTTTCTTTTAAAATTGATTATTTACCTCTTATGTACTGTGTGCATTTTAACAGCAGTACATAATACCTTCCCTTATTTCATAATCTCAGATACAACTTGATATGAGAATATGAAATAATTAATTTCTTATCACAAACATGGTCGAACATTAATATTGAAAACATCTGATTAATTTGCTAATTGTATATCAGAAAATTCATTTCATAAATTGGTTTTTTCTTTTATTAACATAACAAGTATGGTTCATCACTATCAAGAATCACCGTATCTTACACACTCATTTATGGCTTAAAATAACATTAATCAAACCAACTGGTTTTACATAAAAAATAATAAGTATAAAATAACAATTGTGCCTAGTTTCATGGCTAAAAACTCATAAACATGTCTAAACATTCTCTTTCTTTCGGACCTCACCTTCCCAATCCAGGGCATACATTTCATTTGTTCTTTGTTTCAGAATTATTTTTCTTTTAATTATATTTTTGTTGTTTTTTTTATTATTTTTATTATAATATGGGTATCAGCTTTAGTAATGTGATATGCTTTGTAAACCTAATAGCTGTCCATGATAATCAGTATATATTTCCTACATCTCCTATCACTAGTTGATAATGGTCCACAAATGTCAATAAAACTTGCTCTAACGCTCTCAATGCTTGATGATTTATCCACCTTCCCTCATATCTGACATTGGCTACCTTGACTTTTTTTTCAAATATCATATATTAACTTAGCACCTAAAACTTAATGTCGATTCTTCATATACTTTGGGTTATTCTATCATTTATTTGGTTACTTTTAATTATATTCCTGTTTTCATGTTGGAACACTTAATTTCTTCTTACTTTTCACACCTCGAGTCATGTTGTCATATTTATTTTTTATTTCTTTACCTCGTTGTTTGTATCATTCCTAAAATACCATAATTCCCTAACATTACATACTATACATGGGTTCGGATTCGGAGGGGCACTATTGGCTTCCATTACTCCGCCGTTTTCCCTAAATATATCATCTGAAATCAGAGGAACTTCATCTCTGTCCAGGAAAAAATAAAAGTTGCACTATCACAACACAATACATATAATTATTACCTATAAGGTAGCTCCTTTGCTACAAAATTATATTCAAGGGATTGTTACATGATTTCTTTGAGGTCTCTTCACATTTTATTCCATTACTGTTTCACTTCTGGTGTTTTATCACTTCAATTAATATTCTATCATTCACAGGTAACTGGTTAACATATTCGACATACGTGTTGGATTATTCCTATCTTGGTGCTGTCAATCAATGATATTTTAGATTTTATCTTCATCTTCATTTTTATTTATTTATTCACCTTTAATTAGGCAGTTAAGTACGGAATTTCATCATTATCGTAAGTTGTATTTGTCTATTCTTTCTTCATCTAACTCATTTCTACCCTTCTTAAATAGTAACTAGTCTTAATTGTTCTTATCATTGTTATTATACTGATTAAAATGGTTATTCAAATAATTATTATGGTTATTAACTGTCTTTCTCTTCTTAATTGATTCAAAATAATTTCTCTTAACTATCCGGTAAGATGTTCTTACGTTTTTTGAATTTGGTGGGTTCATTTCATCTTAATTCATAAAATAAAAATTTTTTATTTGTAATAACCTTCCTTCATATATGTCGTTTGTATTAATAATCAATCTAATCTTTGTTCCATTGGTTTGCTTTGGTCCATACCCAGAAAATCAGTCCCTTCTTTCCATATTTTTAATATTTAGTTCATCCGTTGTCAAATACTTCATTTACCCTTGTTGTTCGGATTACTACAGTGTCCATAATGATCTCTGTTTTTATTAAATATCTCCCTGTCACCCTGTACTCCCATTCCTTTAACACTACATGTTCATCTGAACGTATACCTACATCAATCACTTTCCCATTTATTTTATTGAACAGGTATTTTAATGGTATTTGAATTATTGATGACAGTATTGACAGTTTGCTACACACTTCTATTTCTGTGATATTTAATTTACCTATAGACTATCGGACATTTTTTCTCACTATTTTATTGTAATTCCCTTTGAAAGTTTCTATTGAGTTCCTTTTATTATCTTTAAAATTACTTATTCTTCTGTAGTTAGTACTTAGGATGTTCAGTACATTAATCAGTCCATTATTCATCATCTCCAATTCTTCTCGTATATTTTTAATTTTCTTAGGATGTGTTATTCTTCTTTCTTCTGTTTTCTTAATTATTTTCTTCTTTATTCCATTATCTTCTATTTTCTGACTTACTTGCTCCCTGTTTTGATCGTTTGGTATTATTTCTATCTCCGTTTTGTTATCATTTATTACTTCTTCCGTTATCTTATTCAATGTTTCCACACTTTGCTTGTCATCTTCTATCGTTGTTTCTATTGACTGATTTTCATCACTCATTATTTCTTTCATTGTTTCTATATTCAATTTCACTTTTGCGGATTGCCTAACGTTCCTTTCCTCACAATTTTGTTATATTAACTTGATTTCAGCCTTTTGCTGGTCTAATTTATTATTCACCCCATTTATTTGTTGTTGAAGGGTCTCCTTTAATTCCTCATTATTTTGTTTTAATAAGGTTTCATTATCTAATTTCATTTGTTTCTTTAATGTTTCACTGTTACTATCCATTTTCTTGTACACTTTTTCAATATCCTCCTTCATTTGTTTCTTTAATTCCTTTTTATCTTCCCTCATTTGTTTCAATAATGTTTCGCTGGTTTGGTTATTCTTTTCGTCTGTTTGTTTATTATTTTCTTCTATTCTTCCGAATTGCTCCATCATAATCCTCATCATTTCCTGTAAATTTACATCCATTTGTTGGGTTGGTTTCTTTGGTTGGTCCCCTTGGGCATCCTCTACTATTATTTCCATTTCAGTTTCTTCCTCTTCAACACTATTACTCCTTAATTCATATCGTTGCTCTGGTTTGTTAGCCATTTTACAATCTTTAACTTAATTTTAATTACAAGGAAAAAATTTGTATGCTAATTAAATTTAACAAAATTGTGTTATTTGGTGCTGGTTTAAAGAAAATCTTTGCTTTCACGTATCGGCGCCATTTATTGTACTGTTGTTAATTACAGGTATAATATTCAAGATATGTTCCACGTTGGGACTGCCATTTAATGTACTGTAATTTTTTAATTACCGGTATATAATATAATATTTGCACCACGTTGGATGCGTCCTTTAGGTGTTGTAATTATTTATACGTATGGTAATGATTTAACAGTACAAGTAAAGAAACTCTTTCTCTCAGGGTTAATGATTATTAAGTTATTTTATCGTATTTACGATTGTATCTATTATTTTCTTTTCTTTAAACCAACCCAGATTCAGTTAATAGGTAGTACTTTGGTAATTAACCATGTAAAAGATAACTAACGTATTAATGTAACTTAACCGTCTCTGAATTCTTCTAGCTGCCACGGCTTCACTTCTGGTTGTTGTTTACCTTTCTTCAACAGCAATATTAAGCTTGGTAATCTGTTTCTTCACACTAATCTCTTATTGCTCTCACCGCTGAATGCCGCTCTCCAAGACTACTGCAACACCGATGTCTCCTTTGAACACTTAATTATTCGTTAGGGCCACTTAAACTCTTCTCCAGTCCAAGATTTTCCTCTTCTGTCGTCGTTCTATCAAGGATATTGTTATATTTTTTTTGTATTATTATTTATTTATTCGATATTATAATCAAACTCTGGTATCACTATTCAAAATCCTTTACTTTATTTTCTTTTCCACGTTACATTAATTTTGTGATGGACAACTGTTATTTAATATCATTTAAGATTCTTCATTTAGTTACTATTAGATATTTAATTTTGGACTAATAATGTTTCTTGTATTAAATATAATTGAAGATTCATAATGTGACTCTGATTGAATTAAAAATTAGACTAATACATTTCCTTCTCTTTCATCTTTATAGTATTGAATATAAAATTAGACTCCTACATTTTCCTTCATCACTATCCAAAACAATCTCTTAACAATTTGCCATAATTCCCTAATTTATTTACATCTGTTTATCATATAACTATTAAAACATGTATCATTTTTCTATTTCTTATTAACATCTTTATTTTAACTCTAATATTTGTAATTCTATTGGTTATTTATTAAATTATAATTTTGTTACTCTTTACTCTTCTTATAACATTCATTTCAATTTCATATATAATTTTCTGAACATATCACTAAATATGGTTTTACATCATATAGGAATCGACCTCTATGTTGATTGAGTAAGTCGATATTACCAATGTTTTCTGTTTACATTCTAAAACATGTGTTCCCTTAATATTAATTTTGTATCTTTTTTCTTTTAAAATTGATTATTTACCTCTTATGTACTGTGTGCATTTTAACAGCAGTACATAATACCTTCCCTTATTTCATAATCTCAGATACAACTTGATATGAGAATATGAAATAATTAATTTCTTATCACAAACATGGTCGAACATTAATATTGAAAACATCTGATTAATTTGCTAATTGTATATCAGAAAATTCATTTCATAAATTGGTTTTTTCTTTTATTAACATAACAAGTATGGTTCATCACTATCAAGAATCACCGTATCTTGCACACTCATTTATGGCTTAAAATAACATTAATCAAACCAACTGGTTTTACATAAAAAATAATAAGTATAAAATAACAATTGTGCCTAGTTTCATGGCTAAAAACTCATAAACATGTCTAAACATTCTCTTTCTTTCGGACCTCACCTTCCCAATCCAGGGCATACATTTCATTTGTTCTTTGTTTCAGAATTATTTTTCTTTTAATTATATTTTTGTTGTTTTTTTTATTATTTTTATTATAATATGGGTATCAGCTTTAGTAATGTGATATGCTTTGTAAACCTAATAGCTGTCCATGATAATCAGTATATATTTCCTACATCTCCTATCACTAGTTGATAATGGTCCACAAATGTCAATAAAACTTGCTCTAACGCTCTCAATGCTTGATGATTTATCCACCTTCCCTCATATCTGACATTGGCTACCTTGACTTTTTTTTCAAATATCATATATTAACTTAGCACCTAAAACTTAATGTCGATTCTTCATATACTTTGGGTTATTCTATCATTTATTTGGTTACTTTTAATTATATTCCTGTTTTCATGTTGGAACACTTAATTTCTTCTTACTTTTCACACCTCGAGTCATGTTGTCATATTTATTTTTTATTTCTTTACCTCGTTGTTTGTATCATTCCTAAAATACCATAATTCCCTAACATTACATACTATACATGGGTTCGGATTCGGAGGGGCACTATTGGCTTCCATTACTCCGCCGTTTTCCCTAAATATATCATCTGAAATCAGAGGAACTTCATCTCTGTCCAGGAAAAAATAAAAGTTGCACTATCACAACACAATACATATAATTATTACCTATAAGGTAGCTCCTTTGCTACAAAATTATATTCAAGGAATTGTTACATGATTTCTTTGAGGTCTCTTCACATTTTATTCCATTACTGTTTCACTTCTGGTGTTTTATCACTTCAATTAATATTCTATCATTCACAGGTAACTGGTTAACATATTCGACATACGTGTTGGATTATTCCCATCTTGGTGCTGTCAATCAATGATATTTTAGATTTTATCTTCATCTTCATTTTTATTTATTTATTAACCTTTAATTAGGCAGTTAAGTACGGAATTTCATCATTATCGTAAGTTGTATTTGTCTATTCTTTCTTCATCTAACTCATTTCTACCCTTCTTAAATAGTAACTAGTCTTAATTGTTCTTATCATTGTTATTATACTGATTAAAATGGTTATTCAAATAATTATTATGGTTATTAACTGTCTTTCTCTTCTTAATTGATTCAAAATAATTTCTCTTAACTATCCGGTAAGATGTTCTTACGTTTTTTGAATTTGGTGGGTTCATTTCATCTTAATTCATAAAATAAAAATTTTTTATTTGTAATAACCTTCCTTCATATATGTCGTTTGTATTAATAATCAATCTAATCTTTGTTCCATTGGTTTGCTTTGGTCCATACCCAGAAAATCAGTCCCTTCTTTCCATATTTTTAATATTTAGTTCATCCGTTGTCAAATACTTCATTTACCCTTGTTGTTCGGATTACTACAGTGTCCATAATGATCTCTGTTTTTATTAAATATCTCCCTGTCACCCTGTACTCCCATTCCTTTAACACTACATGTTCATCTGAACGTATACCTACATCAATCACTTTCCCATTTATTTTATTGAACAGGTATTTTAATGGTATTTGAATTATTGATGACAGTATTGACAGTTTGCTACACACTTCTATTTCTGTGATATTTAATTTACCTATAGACTATCGGACATTTTTTCTCACTATTTTATTGTAATTCCCTTTGAAAGTTTCTATTGAGTTCCTTTTATTATCTTTAAAATTACTTATTCTTCTGTAGTTAGTACTTAGGATGTTCAGTACATTAATCAGTCCATTATTCATCATCTCCAATTCTTCTCGTATATTTTTAATTTTCTTAGGATGTGTTATTCTTCTTTCTTCTGTTTTCTTAATTATTTTCTTCTTTATTCCATTATCTTCTATTTTCTGACTTACTTGCTCCCTGTTTTGATCGTTTGGTATTATTTCTATCTCCGTTTTGTTATCATTTATTACTTCTTCCGTTATCTTATTCAATGTTTCCACACTTTGCTTGTCATCTTCTATCGTTGTTTCTATTGACTGATTTTCATCACTCATTATTTCTTTCATTGTTTCTATATTCAATTTCACTTTTGCGGATTGCCTAACGTTCCTTTCCTCACAATTTTGTAATATTAACTTGATTTCAGCCTTTTGCTGGTCTAATTTATTATTCACCCCATTTATTTGTTGTTGAAGGGTCTCCTTTAATTCCTCATTATTTTGTTTTAATAAGGTTTCATTATCTAATTTCATTTGTTTCTTTAATGTTTCACTGTTACTATCCATTTTCTTGTACACTTTTTCAATATCCTCCTTCATTTGTTTCTTTAATTCCTTTTTATCTTCCCTCATTTGTTTCAATAATGTTTCGCTGGTTTGGTTATTCTTTTCGTCTGTTTGTTTATTATTTTCTTCTATTCTTCCGAATTGCTCCATCATAATCCTCATCATTTCCTGTAAATTTACATCCATTTGTTGGGTTGGTTTCTTTGGTTGGTCCCCTTGGGCATCCTCTACTATTATTTCCATTTCAGTTTCTTCCTCTTCAACACTATTACTCCTTAATTCATATCGTTGCTCTGGTTTGTTAGCCATTTTACAATCTTTAACTTAATTTTAATTACAAGGAAAAAATTTGTATGCTAATTAAATTTAACAAAATTGTGTTATTTGGTGCTGGTTTAAAGAAAATCTTTGCTTTCACGTATCGGCGCCATTTATTGTACTGTTGTTAATTACAGGTATAATATTCAAGATATGTTCCACGTTGGGACTGCCATTTAATGTACTGTAATTTTTTAATTACCGGTATATAATATAATATTTGCACCACGTTGGTGCGTCCTTTAGGTGTTGTAATTATTTATACGTATGGTAATGATTTTAACAGTACAAGTAAAGAAACTCTTTCTCTCAGGGTTAATGATTATTAAGTTATTTTATCGTATTTACGATTGTATCTATTATTTTCTTTTCTTTAAACCAACCCAGATTCAGTTAATAGGTAGTACTTTGGTAATTAACCATGTAAAAGATAACTAACGTATTAATGTAACTTAACCGTCTCTGAATTCTTCTAGCTGCCACGGGTTCACTTCTGGTTGTTGTTTACCTTTCTTCAACAGCAATATTAAGCTTGGTAATCTGTTTCTTCACACTAATCTCTTATTGCTCTCACCGCTGAATGCCGCTCTCCAAGACTACTGCAACACCGATGTCTCCTTTGAACACTTAATTATTCGTTAGGGCCACTTAAACTCTTCTCCAGTCCAAGATTTTCCTCTTCTGTCGTCGTTCTATCAAGGATATTGTTATATTTTTTTTGTATTATTATTTATTTATTCGATATTATAATCAAACTCTGGTATCACTATTCAAAATCCTTTACTTTATTTTCTTTTCCACGTTACATTAATTTTGTGATGGACAACTGTTATTTAATATCATTTAAGATTCTTCATTTAGTTACTATTAGATATTTAATTTTGGAATAATAATGTTTCTTGTATTAAATATAATTGAAGATTCATAATGTGACTCTGATTGAATTAAAAATTAGACTAATACATTTCCTTCTCTTTCATCTTTATAGTATTGAATATAAAATTAGACTCCTACATTTTCCTTCATCACTATCCAAAACAATCTCTTAACAATTTGCCATAATTCCCTAATTTATTTACATCTGTTTATCATATAACTATTAAAACATGTATCATTTTTCTATTTCTTATTAACATCTTTATTTTAACTCTAATATTTGTAATTCTATTGGTTATTTATTAAATTATAATTTTGTTACTCTTTACTCTTCTTATAACATTCATTTCAATTTCATATATAATTTTCTGAACATATCACTAAATATGGTTTTACATCATATAGGAATCGACCTCTATGTTGATTGAGTAAGTCGATATTACCAATGTTTTCTGTTTACATTCTAAAACATGTGTTCCCTTAATATTAATTTTGTATCTTTTTTCTTTTAAAATTGATTATTTACCTCTTATGTACTGTGTGCATTTTAACAGCAGTACATAATACCTTCCCTTATTTCATAATCTCAGATACAACTTGATATGAGAATATGAAATAATTAATTTCTTATCACAAACATGGTCGAACATTAATATTGAAAACATCTGATTAATTTGCTAATTGTATATCAGAAAATTCATTTCATAAATTGGTTTTTTCTTTTATTAACATAACAAGTATGGTTCATCACTATCAAGAATCACCGTATCTTACACACTCATTTATGGCTTAAAATAACATTAATCAAACCAACTGGTTTTACATAAAAAATAATAAGTATAAAATAACAATTGTGCCTAGTTTCATGGCTAAAAACTCATAAACATGTCTAAACATTCTCTTTCTTTCGGACCTCACCTTCCCAATCCAGGGCATACATTTCATTTGTTCTTTGTTTCAGAATTATTTTTCTTTTAATTATATTTTTGTTGTTTTTTTTATTATTTTTATTATAATATGGGTATCAGCTTTAGTAATGTGATATGCTTTGTAAACCTAATAGCTGTCCATGATAATCAGTATATATTTCCTACATCTCCTATCACTAGTTGATAATGGTCCACAAATGTCAATAAAACTTGCTCTAACGCTCTCAATGCTTGATGATTTATCCACCTTCCCTCATATCTGACATTGGCTACCTTGACTTTTTTTTCAAATATCATATATTAACTTAGCACCTAAAACTTAATGTCGATTCTTCATATACTTTGGGTTATTCTATCATTTATTTGGTTACTTTTAATTATATTCCTGTTTTCATGTTGGAACACTTAATTTCTTCTTACTTTTCACACCTCGAGTCATGTTGTCATATTTATTTTTTATTTCTTTACCTCGTTGTTTGTATCATTCCTAAAATACCATAATTCCCTAACATTACATACTATACATGGGTTCGGATTCGGAGGGGCACTATTGGCTTCCATTACTCCGCCGTTTTCCCTAAATATATCATCTGAAATCAGAGGAACTTCATCTCTGTCCAGGAAAAAATAAAAGTTGCACTATCACAACACAATACATATAATTATTACCTATAAGGTAGCTCCTTTGCTACAAAATTATATTCAAGGAATTGTTACATGATTTCTTTGAGGTCTCTTCACATTTTATTCCATTACTGTTTCACTTCTGGTGTTTTATCACTTCAATTAATATTCTATCATTCACAGGTAACTGGTTGCATATTCGACATACGTGTTGGATTATTCCCATCTTGGTGCTGTCAATCAATGATATTTTAGATTTTATCTTCATCTTCATTTTTATTTATTTATTCACCTTTAATTAGGCAGTTAAGTACGGAATTTCATCATTATCGTAAGTTGTATTTGTCTATTCTTTCTTCATCTAACTCATTTCTACCCTTCTTAAATAGTAACTAGTCTTAATTGTTCTTATCATTGTTATTATACTGATTAAAATGGTTATTCAAATAATTATTATGGTTATTAACTGTCTTTCTCTTCTTAATTGATTCAAAATAATTTCTCTTAACTATCCGGTAAGATGTTCTTACGTTTTTTGAATTTGGTGGGTTCATTTCATCTTAATTCATAAAATAAAAATTTTTTATTTGTAATAACCTTCCTTCATATATGTCGTTTGTATTAATAATCAATCTAATCTTTGTTCCATTGGTTTGCTTTGGTCCATACCCAGAAAATCAGTCCCTTCTTTCCATATTTTTAATATTTAGTTCATCCGTTGTCAAATACTTCATTTACCCTTGTTGTTCGGATTACTACAGTGTCCATAATGATCTCTGTTTTTATTAAATATCTCCCTGTCACCCTGTACTCCCATTCCTTTAACACTACATGTTCATCTGAACGTATACCTACATCAATCACTTTCCCATTTATTTTATTGAACAGGTATTTTAATGGTATTTGAATTATTGATGACAGTATTGACAGTTTGCTACACACTTCTATTTCTGTGATATTTAATTTACCTATAGACTATCGGACATTTTTTCTCACTATTTTATTGTAATTCCCTTTGAAAGTTTCTATTGAGTTCCTTTTATTATCTTTAAAATTACTTATTCTTCTGTAGTTAGTACTTAGGATGTTCAGTACATTAATCAGTCCATTATTCATCATCTCCAATTCTTCTCGTATATTTTTAATTTTCTTAGGATGTGTTATTCTTCTTTCTTCTGTTTTCTTAATTATTTTCTTCTTTATTCCATTATCTTCTATTTTCTGACTTACTTGCTCCCTGTTTTGATCGTTTGGTATTATTTCTATCTCCGTTTTGTTATCATTTATTACTTCTTCCGTTATCTTATTCAATGTTTCCACACTTTGCTTGTCATCTTCTATCGTTGTTTCTATTGACTGATTTTCATCACTCATTATTTCTTTCATTGTTTCTATATTCAATTTCACTTTTGCGGATTGCCTAACGTTCCTTTCCTCACAATTTTGTAATATTAACTTGATTTCAGCCTTTTGCTGGTCTAATTTATTATTCACCCCATTTATTTGTTGTTGAAGGGTCTCCTTTAATTCCTCATTATTTTGTTTTAATAAGGTTTCATTATCTAATTTCATTTGTTTCTTTAATGTTTCACTGTTACTATCCATTTTCTTGTACACTTTTTCAATATCCTCCTTCATTTGTTTCTTTAATTCCTTTTTATCTTCCCTCATTTGTTTCAATAATGTTTCGCTGGTTTGGTTATTCTTTTCGTCTGTTTGTTTATTATTTTCTTCTATTCTTCCGAATTGCTCCATCATAATCCTCATCATTTCCTGTAAATTTACATCCATTTGTTGGGTTGGTTTCTTTGGTTGGTCCCCTTGGGCATCCTCTACTATTATTTCCATTTCAGTTTCTTCCTCTTCAACACTATTACTCCTTAATTCATATCGTTGCTCTGGTTTGTTAGCCATTTTACAATCTTTAACTTAATTTTAATTACAAGGAAAAAATTTGTATGCTAATTAAATTTAACAAAATTGTGTTATTTGGTGCTGGTTTAAAGAAAATCTTTGCTTTCACGTATCGGCGCCATTTATTGTACTGTTGTTAATTACAGGTATAATATTCAAGATATGTTCCACGTTGGGACTGCCATTTAATGTACTGTAATTTTTTAATTACCGGTATATAATATAATATTTGCACCACGTTGGATGCGTCCTTTAGGTGTTGTAATTATTTATACGTATGGTAATGATTTAACAGTACAAGTAAAGAAACTCTTTCTCTCAGGGTTAATGATTATTAAGTTATTTTATCGTATTTACGATTGTATCTATTATTTTCTTTTCTTTAAACCAACCCAGATTCAGTTAATAGGTAGTACTTTGGTAATTAACCATGTAAAAGATAACTAACGTATTAATGTAACTTAACCGTCTCTGAATTCTTCTAGCTGCCACGGGTTCACTTCTGGTTGTTGTTTACCTTTCTTCAACAGCAATATTAAGCTTGGTAATCTGTTTCTTCACACTAATCTCTTATTGCTCTCACCGCTGAATGCCGCTCTCCAAGACTACTGCAACACCGATGTCTCCTTTGAACACTTAATTATTCGTTAGGGCCACTTAAACTCTTCTCCAGTCCAAGATTTTCCTCTTCTGTCGTCGTTCTATCAAGGATATTGTTATATTTTTTTTGTATTATTATTTATTTATTCGATATTATAATCAAACTCTGGTATCACTATTCAAAATCCTTTACTTTATTTTCTTTTCCACGTTACATTAATTTTGTGATGGACAACTGTTATTTAATATCATTTAAGATTCTTCATTTAGTTACTATTAGATATTTAATTTTGGAATAATAATGTTTCTTGTATTAAATATAATTGAAGATTCATAATGTGACTCTGATTGAATTAAAAATTAGACTAATACATTTTCCTTCTCTTTCATCTTTATAGTATTGAATATAAAATTAGACTCCTACATTTTCCTTTATCACTATCCAAAACAATCTCTTAACAATTTGCCATAATTCCCTAATTTATTTACATCTGTTTATCATATAACTATTAAAACATGTATCATTTTTCTATTTCTTATTAACATCTTTATTTTAACTCTAATATTTGTAATTCTATTGGTTATTTATTAAATTATAATTTTGTTACTCTTTACTCTTCTTATAACATTGATTTCAATTTCATATATAATTTTCTGAACATATCACTAAATATGGTTTTACATCATATAGGAATCGACCTCTATGTTGATTGAGTAAGTAGATATTACCAATGTTTTCTGTTTACATTCTAAAACATGTGTTCCCTTAATATTAATTTTGTATCTTTTTTCTTTTAAAATTGATTATTTACCTCTTATGTACTGTGTGCATTTTAACAGCAGTACATAATACCTTCCCTTATTTCATAATCTCAGATACAACTTGATATGAGAATATGAAATAATTAATTTCTTATCACAAACATGGTCGAACATTAATATTGAAAACATCTGATTAATTCGCTAATTGTATATCAGAAAATTCATTTCATAAATTGGTTTTTTCTTTTATTAACATAACAAGTATGGTTCATCACTATCAAGAATCACCGTATCTTACACACTCATTTATGGCTTAAAATAACATTAATCAAACCAACTGGTTTTACATAAAAAATAATAAGTATAAAATAACAATTGTGCCTAGTTTCATGGCTAAAAACTCATAAACATGTCTAAACATTCTCTTTCTTTCGGACCTCACCTTCCCAATCCAGGGCATACATTTCATTTGTTCTTTGTTTCAGAATTATTTTTCTTTTAATTATATTTTTGTTGTTTTTTTTATTATTTTTATTATAATATGGGTATCAGCTTTAGTAATGTGATATGCTTTGTAAACCTAATAGCTGTCCATGATAATCAGTAAATATTTCCTACATCTCCTATCACTAGTTGATAATGGTCCACAAATGTCAATAAAACTTGCTCTAACCCTCTCAATGCTTGATGATTTATCCACCTTCCCTCATATCTGACATTGGCTACCTTGACTTTTTTTTCAAATATCATATATTAACTTAGCACCTAAAACTTAATGTCGATTCTTCATATACTTTGGGTTATTCTATCATTTATTTGGTTACTTTTAATTATATTCCTGTTTTCATGTTGGAACACTTAATTTCTTCTTACTTTTCACACCTCGAGTCATGTTGTCACATTTATTTTTTATTTCTTTACCTCGTTGTTTGTATCATTCCTAAAATACCATAATTCCCTAACATTACATACTATACATGGGTTCGGATTCGGAGGGGCACTATTGGCTTCCATTACTCCGCCGTTTTCCCTAAATATATCATCTGAAATCAGAGGAACTTCATCTCTGTCCAGGAAAAAATAAAAGTTGCACTATCACAACACAATACATATAATTATTACCTATAAGGTAGCTCCTTTGCTACAAAATTATATTCAAGGGATTGTTACATGATTTCTTTGAGGTCTCTTCACATTTTATTCCATTACTGTTTCACTTCTGGTGTTTTATCACTTCAATTAATATTCTATCATTCACAGGTAACTGGTTAACATATTCGACATACATGTTGGATTATTCCCATCTTGGTGCTGTCAATCAATGATATTTTAGATTTTATCTTCATCTTCATTTTTATTTATTTATTCACCTTTAATTAGGCAGTTAAGTACGGAATTTCATCATTATCGTAAGTTGTATTTGTCTATTCTTTCTTCATCTAACTCATTTCTACCCTTCTTAAATAGTAACTAGTCTTAATTGTTCTTATCATTGTTATTATACTGATTAAAATGGTTATTCAAATAATTATTATGGTTATTAACTGTCTTTCTCTTCTTAATTGATTCAAAATAATTTCTCTTAACTATCCGGTAAGATGATCTTACGTTTTTTGAATTTGGTGGGTTCATTTCATCTTAATTCATAAAATAAAAATTTTTTATTTGTAATTACCTTCATATATGTCGTTTGTATTAATAATCAATCTAATCTTTGTTCCATTGGTTTGCTTTGGTCCATACCCAGAAAATCAGTCCCTTCTTTCCATATTTTTAATATTTAGTTCATCCGTTGTCAAATACTTCATTTACCCTTGTTGTTCGGATTACTACAGTGTCCATAATGATCTCTGTTTTTATTAAATATCTCCCTGTCACCCTGTACTCCCATTCCTTTAACACTACATGTTCATCTGAACCTATACCTACATCAATCACTTTCCCATTTATTTTATTGAACACGTATTTTAATGGTATTTGAATTATTGATGACAGTATTGACAGTTTGCTACACACTTCTATTTCTGTGATATTTAATTTACCTATAGACTATCGGACATTTTTTCTCACTATTTTATTGTAATTCCCTTTGAAAGTTTCTATTGAGTTCCTTTTATTATCTTTAAAATTACTTATTCTTCTGTAGTTAGTACTTAGGATGTTCAGTACATTAATCAGTCCATTATTCATCATCTCCAATTCTTCTCGTATATTTTTAATTTTCTTAGGATGTGTTATTCTTCTTTCTTCTGTTTTCTTAATTATTTTCTTCTTTATTCCATTATCTTCTATTTTCTGACTTACTTGCTCCCTGTTTTGATCGTTTGGTATTATTTCTATCTCCGTTTTGTTATCATTTATTACTTCTTCCGTTATCTTATTCAATGTTTCCACACTTTGCTTGTCATCTTCTATCGTTGTTTCTATTGACTGATTTTCATCACTCATTATTTCTTTCATTGTTTCTATATTCAATTTCACTTTTGCGGATTGCCTAACGTTCCTTTCCTCACAATTTTGTAATATTAACTTGATTTCAGCCTTTTGCTGGTCTAATTTATTATTCACCCCATTTATTTGTTGTTGAAGGGTCTCCTTTAATTCCTCATTATTTTGTTTTAATAAGGTTTCATTATCTAATTTCATTTGTTTCTTTAATGTTTCACTGTTACTATCCATTTTCTTGTACACTTTTTCAATATCCTCCTTCATTTGTTTCTTTAATTCCTTTTTATCTTCCCTCATTTGTTTCAATAATGTTTCGCTGGTTTGGTTATTCTTTTCGTCTGTTTGTTTATTATTTTCTTCTATTCTTCCGAATTGCTCCATCATAATCCTCATCATTTCCTGTAAATTTACATCCATTTGTTGGGTTGGTTTCTTTGGTTGGTCCCCTTGGGCATCCTCTACTATTATTTCCATTTCAGTTTCTTCCTCTTCAACACTATTACTCCTTAATTCATATCGTTGCTCTGGTTTGTTAGCCATTTTACAATCTTTAACTTAATTTTAATTACAAGGAAAAAATTTGTATGCTAATTAAATTTAACAAAATTGTGTTATTTGGTGCTGGTTTAAAGAAAATCTTTGCTTTCACGTATCGGCGCCATTTATTGTACTGTTGTTAATTACAGGTATAATATTCAAGATATGTTCCACGTTGGGACTGCCATTTAATGTACTGTAATTTTTTAATTACCGGTATATAATATAATATTTGCACCACGTTGGATGCGTCCTTTAGGTGTTGTAATTATTTATACGTATGGTAATGATTTAACAGTACAAGTAAAGAAACTCTTTCTCTCAGGGTTAATGATTATTAAGTTATTTTATCGTATTTACGATTGTATCTATTATTTTCTTTTCTTTAAACCAACCCAGATTCAGTTAATAGGTAGTACTTTGGTAATTAACCATGTAAAAAATAACTAACGTATTAATGTAACTTAACCGTCTCTGAATTCTTCTAGCTGCCACGGGTTCACTTCTGGTTGTTGTTTACCTTTCTTCAACAGCAATATTAAGCTTGGTAATCTGTTTCTTCACACTAATCTCTTATTGCTCTCACCGCTGAATGCCGCTCTCCAAGACTACTGCAACACCGATGTCTCCTTTGAACACTTAATTATTCGTTAGGGCCACTTAAACTCTTCTCCAGTCCAAGATTTTCCTCTTCTGTCGTCGTTCTATCAAGGATATTGTTATATTTTTTTTGTATTATTATTTATTTATTCGATATTATAATCAAACTCTGGTATCACTATTCAAAATCCTTTACTTTATTTTCTTTTCCACGTTACATTAATTTTGTGATGGACAACTGTTATTTAATATCATTTAAGATTCTTCATTTAGTTACTATTAGATATTTAATTTTGGAATAATAATGTTTCTTGTATTAAATATAATTGAAGATTCATAATGTGACTCTGATTGAATTAAAAATTAGACTAATACATTTTCCTTCTCTTTCATCTTTATAGTATTGAATATAAAATTAGACTCCTACATTTTCCTTCATCACTATCCAAAACAATCTCTTAACAATTTGCCATAATTCCCTAATTTATTTACATCTGTTTATCATATAACTATTAAAACATGTATCATTTTTCTATTTCTTATTAACATCTTTATTTTAACTCTAATATTTGTAATTCTATTGGTTATTTATTAAATTATAATTTTGTTACTCTTTACTCTTCTTATAACATTCATTTCAATTTCATATATAATTTTCTGAACATATAACTAAATATGGTTTTTACATCATATAGGAATCGACCTCTATGTTGATTAAGTAAGTCGATATTACCAATGTTTTCTGTTTACATTCTAAAACATGTGTTCCCTTAATATTAATTTTGTATCTTTTTTCTTTTAAAATTGATTATTTACCTCTTATGTACTGTGTGCATTTTAACAGCAGTACATAATACCTTCCCTTATTTCATAATCTCAGATACAACTTGATATGAGAATATGAAATAATTAATTTCTTATCACAAACATGGTCGAACATTAATATTGAAAACATCTGATTAATTCGCTAATTGTATATCAGAAAATTCATTTCATAAATTGGTTTTTTCTTTTATTAACATAACAAGTATGGTTCATCACTATCAAGAATCACCGTATCTTACACACTCATTTATGGCTTAAAATAACATTAATCAAACCAACTGGTTTTACATAAAAAATAATAAGTATAAAATAACAATTGTGCCTAGTTTCATGGCTAAAAACTCATAAACATGTCTAAACATTCTCTTTCTTTCGGACCTCACCTTCCCAATCCAGGGCATACATTTCATTTGTTCTTTGTTTCAGAATTATTTTTCTTTTAATTATATTTTTGTTGTTTTTTTTATTATTTTTATTATAATATGGGTATCAGCTTTAGTAATGTGATATGCTTTGTAAACCTAATAGCTGTCCATGATAATCAGTATATATTTCCTACATCTCCTATCACTAGTTGATAATGGTCCACAAATGTCAATAAAACTTGCTCTAACGCTCTCAATGCTTGATGATTTATCCACCTTCCCTCATATCTGACATTGGCTACCTTGACTTTTTTTTCAAATATCATATATTAACTTAGCACCTAAAACTTAATGTCGATTCTTCATATACTTTGGGTTATTCTATCATTTATTTGGTTACTTTTAATTATATTCCTGTTTTCATGTTGGAACACTTAATTTCTTCTTACTTTTCACACCTCGAGTCATGTTGTCATATTTATTTTTTATTTCTTTACCTCGTTGTTTGTATCATTCCTAAAATACCATAATTCCCTAACATTAAATACTATACATGGGTTCGGATTCGGAGGGGCACTATTGGCTTCCATTACTCCGCCGTTTTCCCTAAATATATCATCTGAAATCAGAGGAACTTCATCTCTGTCCAGGAAAAAATAAAAGTTGCACTATCACAACACAATACATATAATTATTACCTATAAGGTAGCTCCTTTGCTACAAAATTATATTCAAGGGATTGTTACATGATTTCTTTGAGGTCTCTTCACATTTTATTCCATTACTGTTTCACTTCTGGTGTTTTATCACTTCAATTAATATTCTATCATTCACAGGTAACTGGTTAACATATTCGACATACATGTTGGATTATTCCCATCTTGGTGCTGTCAATCAATGATATTTTAGATTTTATCTTCATCTTCATTTTTATTTATTTATTCACCTTTAATTAGGCAGTTAAGTACGGAATTTCATCATTATCGTAAGTTGTATTTGTCTATTCTTTCTTCATCTAACTCATTTCTACCCTTCTTAAATAGTAACTAGTCTTAATTGTTCTTATCATTGTTATTATACTGATTAAAATGGTTATTCAAATAATTATTATGGTTATTAACTGTCTTTCTCTTCTTAATTGATTCAAAATAATTTCTCTTAACTATCCGGTAAGATGTTCTTACGTTTTTTGAATTTGGTGGGTTCATTTCATCTTAATTCATAAAATAAAAATTTTTTATTTGTAATAACCTTCCTTCATATATGTCGTTTGTATTAATAATCAATCTAATCTTTGTTCCATTGGTTTGCTTTGGTCCATACCCAGAAAATCAGTCCCTTCTTTCCATATTTTTAATATTTAGTTCATCCGTTGTCAAATACTTCATTTACCCTTGTTGTTCGGATTACTACAGTGTCCATAATGATCTCTGTTTTTATTAAATATCTCCCTGTCACCCTGTACTCCCATTCCTTTAACACTACATGTTCATCTGAACCTATACCTACATCAATCACTTTCCCATTTATTTTATTGAACAGGTATTTTAATGGTATTTGAATTATTGATGACAGTATTGACAGTTTGCTACACACTTCTATTTCTGTGATATTTAATTTACCTATAGACTATCGGACATTTTTTCTCACTATTTTATTGTAATTCCCTTTGAAAGTTTCTATTGAGTTCCTTTTATTATCTTTAAAATTACTTATTCTTCTGTAGTTAGTACTTAGGATGTTCAGTACATTAATCAGTCCATTGTTCATCATCTCCAATTCTTCTCGTATATTTTTAATTTTCTTAGGATGTGTTATTCTTCTTTCTTCTGTTTTCTTAATTATTTTCTTCTTTATTCCATTATCTTCTATTTTCTGACTTACTTGCTCCCTGTTTTGATCGTTTGGTATTATTTCTATCTCCGTTTTGTTATCATTTATTACTTCTTCCGTTATCTTATTCAATGTTTCCACACTTTGCTTGTCATCTTCTATCGTTGTTTCTATTGACTGATTTTCATCACTCATTATTTCTTTCATTGTTTCTATATTCAATTTCACTTTTGCGGATTGCCTAACGTTCCTTTCCTCACAATTTTGTAATATTAACTTGATTTCAGCCTTTTGCTGGTCTAATTTATTATTCACCCCATTTATTTGTTGTTGAAGGGTCTCCTTTAATTCCTCATTATTTTGTTTTAATAAGGTTTCATTATCTAATTTCATTTGTTTCTTTAATGTTTCACTGTTACTATCCATTTTCTTGTACACTTTTTCAATATCCTCCTTCATTTGTTTCTTTAATTCCTTTTTATCTTCCCTCATTTGTTTCAATAATGTTTCGCTGGTTTGGTTATTCTTTTCGTCTGTTTGTTTATTATTTTCTTCTATTCTTCCGAATTGCTCCATCATAATCCTCATCATTTCCTGTAAATTTACATCCATTTGTTGGGTTGGTTTCTTTGGTTGGTCCCCTTGGGCATCCTCTACTATTATTTCCATTTCAGTTTCTTCCTCTTCAACACTATTACTCCTTAATTCATATCGTTGCTCTGGTTTGTTAGCCATTTTACAATCTTTAACTTAATTTTAATTACAAGGAAAAAATTTGTATGCTAATTAAATTTAACAAAATTGTGTTATTTGGTGCTGGTTTAAAGAAAATCTTTGCTTTCACGTATGGGCGCCATTTATTGTACTGTTGTTAATTACAGGTATAATATTCAAGATATGTTCCACGTTGGGACTGCCATTTAATGTACTGTAATTTTTTAATTACCGGTATATAATATAATATTTGCACCACGTTGGATGCGTCCTTTAGGTGTTGTAATTATTTATACGTATGGTAATGATTTAACAGTACAAGTAAAGAAACTCTTTCTCTCAGAGTTAATGATTATTAAGTTATTTTATCGTATTTACGATTGTATCTATTATTTTCTTTTCTTTAAACCAACCCAGATTCAGTTAATAGGTAGTACTTTGGTAATTAACCATGTAAAAAATAACTAACGTATTAATGTAACTTAACCGTCTCTGAATTCTTCTAGCTGCCACGGGTTCACTTCTGGTTGTTGTTTACCTTTCTTCAACAGCAATATTAAGCTTGGTAATCTGTTTCTTCACACTAATCTCTTATTGCTCTCACCGCTGAATGCCGCTCTCCAAGACTACTGCAACACCGATGTCTCCTTTGAACACTTAATTATTCGTTAGGGCCACTTAAACTCTTCTCCTGTCCAAGATTTTCCTCTTCTGTCGTCGTTCTATCAAGGATATTGTTATATTTTTTTTGTATTATTATTTATTTATTCGATATTATAATCAAACTCTGGTATCACTATTCAAAATCCTTTACTTTATTTTCTTTTCCACGTTACATTAATTTTGTGATGGACAACTGTTATTTAATATCATTTAAGATTCTTCATTTAGTTACTATTAGATATTTAATTTTGGAATAATAATGTTTCTTGTATTAAATATAATTGAAGATTCATAATGTGACTCTGATTGAATTAAAAATTAGACTAATACATTTTCCTTCTCTTTCATCTTTATAGTATTGAATATAAAATTAGACTCCTACATTTTCCTTCATCACTATCCAAAACAATCTCTTAACAATTTGCCATAATTCCCTAATTTATTTACATCTGTTTATCATATAACTATTAAAACATGTATCATTTTTCTATTTCTTATTAACATCTTTATTTTAACTCTAATATTTGTAATTCTATTGGTTATTTATTAAATTATAATTTTGTTACTCTTTACTCTTCTTATAACATTCATTTCAATTTCATATATAATTTTCTGAACATATAACTAAATATGGTTTTACATCATATAGGAATCGACCTCTATGTTGATTAAGTAAGTCGATATTACCAATGTTTTCTGTTTACATTCTAAAACATGTGTTCCCTTAATATTAATTTTGTATCTTTTTTCTTTTAAAATTGATTATTTACCTCTTATGTACTGTGTGCATTTTAACAGCAGTATATAATACCTTCCCTTATTTCATAATCTCAGATACAACTTGATATGAGAATATGAAATAATTAATTTCTTATCACAAACATGGTCGAACATTAATATTGAAAACATCTGATTAATTCGCTAATTGTATATCAGAAAATTCATTTCATAAATTGGTTTTTTCTTTTATTAACATAACAAGTATGGTTCATCACTATCAAGAATCACCGTATCTTACACACTCATTTATGGCTTAAAATAACATTAATCAAACCAACTGGTTTTACATAAAAAATAATAAGTATAAAATAACAATTGTGCCTAGTTTCATGGCTAAAAACTCATAAACATGTCTAAACATTCTCTTTCTTTCGGACCTCACCTTCCCAATCCAGGGCATACATTTCATTTGTTCTTTGTTTCAGAATTATTTTTCTTTTAATTATATTTTTGTTGTTTTTTTTATTATTTTTATTATAATATGGGTATCAGCTTTAGTAATGTGATATGCTTTGTAAACCTAATAGCTGTCCATGATAATCAGTATATATTTCCTACATCTCCTATCACTAGTTGATAATGGTCCACAAATGTCAATAAAACTTGCTCTAACGCTCTCAATGCTTGATGATTTATCCACCTTCCCTCATATCTGACATTGGCTACCTTGACTTTTTTTTCAAATATCATATATTAACTTAGCACCTAAAACTTAATGTCGATTCTTCATATACTTTGGGTTATTCTATCATTTATTTGGTTACTTTTAATTATATTCCTGTTTTCATGTTGGAACACTTAATTTCTTCTTACTTTTCACACCTCGAGTCATGTTGTCATATTTATTTTTTATTTCTTTACCTCGTTGTTTGTATCATTCCTAAAATACCATAATTCCCTAACATTAAATACTATACATGGGTTCGGATTCGGAGGGGCACTATTGGCTTCCATTACTCCGCCGTTTTCCCTAAATATATCATCTGAAATCAGAGGAACTTCATCTCTGTCCAGGAAAAAATAAAAGTTGCACTATCACAACACAATACATATAATTATTACCTATAAGGTAGCTCCTTTGCTACAAAATTATATTCAAGGGATTGTTACATGATTTCTTTGAGGTCTCTTCACATTTTATTCCATTACTGTTTCACTTCTGGTGTTTTATCACTTCAATTAATATTCTATCATTCACAGGTAACTGGTTAACATATTCGACATACGTGTTGGATTATTCCCATCTTGGTGCTGTCAATCAATGATATTTTAGATTTTATCTTCATCTTCATTTTTATTTATTTATTCACCTTTAATTAGGCAGTTAAGTACGGAATTTCATCATTATCGTAAGTTGTATTTGTCTATTCTTTCTTCATCTAACTCATTTCTACCCTTCTTAAATAGTAACTAGTCTTAATTGTTCTTATCATTGTTATTATACTGATTAAAATGGTTATTCAAATAATTATTATGGTTATTAACTGTCTTTCTCTTCTTAATTGATTCAAAATAATTTCTCTTAACTATCCGGTAAGATGTTCTTACGTTTTTTGAATTTGGTGGGTTCATTTCATCTTAATTCATAAAATAAAAATTTTTTATTTGTAATAACCTTCCTTCATATATGTCGTTTGTATTAATAATCAATCTAATCTTTGTTCCATTGGTTTGCTTTGGTCCATACCCAGAAAATCAGTCCCTTCTTTCCATATTTTTAATATTTAGTTCATCCGTTGTCAAATACTTCATTTACCCTTGTTGTTCGGATTACTACAGTGTCCATAATGATCTCTGTTTTTATTAAATATCTCCCTGTCACCCTGTACTCCCATTCCTTTAACACTACATGTTCATCTGAACGTATACCTACATCAATCACTTTCCCATTTATTTTATTGAACAGGTATTTTAATGGTATTTGAATTATTGATGACAGTATTGACAGTTTGCTACACACTTCTATTTCTGTGATATTTAATTTACCTATAGACTATCGGACATTTTTTCTCACTATTTTATTGTAATTCCCTTTGAAAGTTTCTATTGAGTTCCTTTTATTATCTTTAAAATTACTTATTCTTCTGTAGTTAGTACTTAGGATGTTCAGTACATTAATCAGTCCATTATTCATCATCTCCAATTCTTCTCGTATATTTTTAATTTTCTTAGGATGTGTTATTCTTCTTTCTTCTGTTTTCTTAATTATTTTCTTCTTTTTCCATTATCTTCTATTTTCTGACTTACTTGCTCCCTGTTTTGATCGTTTGGTATTATTTCTATCTCCGTTTTGTTATCATTTATTACTTCTTCCGTTATCTTATTCAATGTTTCCACACTTTGCTTGTCATCTTCTATCGTTGTTTCTATTGACTGATTTTCATCACTCATTATTTCTTTCATTGTTTCTATATTCAATTTCACTTTTGCGGATTGCCTAACGTTCCTTTCCTCACAATTTTGTAATATTAACTTGATTTCAGCCTTTTGCTGGTCTAATTTATTATTCACCCCATTTATTTGTTGTTGAAGGGTCTCCTTTAATTCCTCATTATTTTGTTTTAATAAGGTTTCATTATCTAATTTCATTTGTTTCTTTAATGTTTCACTGTTACTATCCATTTTCTTGTACACTTTTTCAATATCCTCCTTCATTTGTTTCTTTAATTCCTTTTTATCTTCCCTCATTTGTTTCAATAATGTTTCGCTGGTTTGGTTATTCTTTTCGTCTGTTTGTTTATTATTTTCTTCTATTCTTCCGAATTGCTCCATCATAATCCTCATCATTTCCTGTAAATTTACATCCATTTGTTGGGTTGGTTTCTTTGGTTGGTCCCCTTGGGCATCCTCTACTATTATTTCCATTTCAGTTTCTTCCTCTTCAACACTATTACTCCTTAATTCATATCGTTGCTCTGGTTTGTTAGCCATTTTACAATCTTTAACTTAATTTTAATTACAAGGAAAAAATTTGTATGCTAATTAAATTTAACAAAATTGTGTTATTTGGTGCTGGTTTAAAGAAAATCTTTGCTTTCACGTATCGGCGCCATTTATTGTACTGTTGTTAATTACAGGTATAATATTCAAGATATGTTCCACGTTGGGACTGCCATTTAATGTACTGTAATTTTTTAATTACCGGTATATAATATAATATTTGCACCACGTTGGATGCGTCCTTTAGGTGTTGTAATTATTTATACGTATGGTAATGATTTAACAGTACAAGTAAAGAAACTCTTTCTCTCAGGGTTAATGATTATTAAGTTATTTTATCGTATTTACGATTGTATCTATTATTTTCTTTTCTTTAAACCAACCCAGATTCAGTTAATAGGTAGTACTTTGGTAATTAACCATGTAAAAGATAACTAACGTATTAATGTAACTTAACCGTCTCTGAATTCTTCTAGCTGCCACGGGTTCACTTCTGGTTGTTGTTTACCTTTCTTCAACAGCAATATTAAGCTTGGTAATCTGTTTCTTCACACTAATCTCTTATTGCTCTCACCGCTGAATGCCGCTCTCCAAGACTACTGCAACACCGATGTCTCCTTTGAACACTTAATTATTCGTTAGGGCCACTTAAACTCTTCTCCAGTCCAAGATTTTCCTCTTCTGTCGTCGTTCTATCAAGGATATTGTTATATTTTTTTTGTATTATTATTTATTTATTCGATATTATAATCAAACTCTGGTATCACTATTCAAAATCCTTTACTTTATTTTCTTTTCCACGTTACATTAATTTTGTGATGGACAACTGTTATTTAATATCATTTAAGATTCTTCATTTAGTTACTATTAGATATTTAATTTTGGAATAATAATGTTTCTTGTATTAAATATAATTGAAGATTCATAATGTGACTCTGATTGAATTAAAAATTAGACTAATACATTTTCCTTCTCTTTCATCTTTATAGTATTGAATATAAAATTAGACTCCTACATTTTCCTTCATCACTATCCAAAACAATCTCTTAACAATTTGCCATAATTCCCTAATTTATTTACATCTGTTTATCATATAACTATTAAAACATATATCATTTTTCTATTTCTTATTAACATCTTTATTTTAACTCTAATATTTGTAATTCTATTGGTTATTTATTAAATTATAATTTTGTTACTCTTTACTCTTCTTATAACATTCATTTCAATTTCATATATAATTTTCTGAACATATCACTAAATATGGTTTTACATCATATAGGAATCGACCTCTATGTTGATTGAGTAAGTCGATATTACCAATGTTTTCTGTTTACATTCTAAAACATGTGTTCCCTTAATATTAATTTTGTATCTTTTTTCTTTTAAAATTGATTATTTACCTCTTATGTACTGTGTGCATTTTAACAGCAGTACATAATACCTTCCCTTATTTCATAATCTCAGATACAACTTGATATGAGAATATGAAATAATTAATTTCTTATCACAAACATGGTCGAACATTAATATTGAAAACATCTGATTAATTCGCTAATTGTATATCAGAAAATTCATTTCATAAATTGGTTTTTTCTTTTATTAACATAACAAGTATGGTTCATCACTATCAAGAATCACCGTATCTTACACACTCATTTATGGCTTAAAATAACATTAATCAAACCAACTGGTTTTACATAAAAAATAATAAGTATAAAATAACAATTGTGCCTAGTTTCATGGCTAAAAACTCATAAACATGTCTAAACATTCTCTTTCTTTCGGACCTCACCTTCCCAATCCAGGGCATACATTTCATTTGTTCTTTGTTTCAGAATTATTTTTCTTTTAATTATATTTTTGTTGTTTTTTTTATTATTTTTATTATAATATGGGTATCAGCTTCAGTAATGTGATATGCTTTGTAAACCTAATAGCTGTCCATGATAATCAGTAAATATTTCCTACATCTCCTATCACTAGTTGATAGTGGTCCACAAATGTCAATAAAACTTGCTCTAACCCTCTCAATGCTTGATGATTTATCCACCTTCCCTCATATCTGACATTGGCTACCTTGACTTTTTTTTCAAATATCATATATTAACTTAGCACCTAAAACTTAATGTCGATTCTTCATATACTTTGGGTTATTCTATCATTTATTTGGTTACTTTTAATTATATTCCTGTTTTCATGTTGGAACACTTAATTTCTTCTTACTTTTCACACCTCGAGTCATGTTGTCATATTTATTTTTTATTTCTTTACCTCGTTGTTTGTATCATTCCTAAAATACCATAATTCCCTAACTTTAAATACTATACATGGGTTCGGATTCGGAGGGGCACTATTGGCTTCCATTACTCCGCCGTTTTCCCTAAATATATCATCTGAAATCAGAGGAACTTCATCTCTGTCCAGGAAAAAATAAAAGTTGCACTATCACAACACAATACATATAATTATTACCTATAAGGTAGCTCCTTTGCTACAAAATTATATTCAAGGGATTGTTACATGATTTCTTTGAGGTCTCTTCACATTTTATTCCATTACTGTTTCACTTCTGGTGTTTTATCACTTCAATTAATATTCTATCATTCACAGGTAACTGGTTAACATATTCGACATACATGTTGGATTATTCCCATCTTGGTGCTGTCAATCAATGATATTTTAGATTTTATCTTCATCTTCATTTTTATTTATTTATTCACCTTTAATTAGGCAGTTAAGTACGGAATTTCATCATTATCGTAAGTTGTATTTGTCTATTCTTTCTTCATCTAACTCATTTCTACCCTTCTTAAATAGTAACTAGTCTTAATTGTTCTTATCATTGTTATTATACTGATTAAAATGGTTATTCAAATAATTATTATGGTTATTAACTGTCTTTCTCTTCTTAATTGATTCAAAATAATTTCTCTTAACTATCCGGTAAGATGTTCTTACGTTTTTTGAATTTGGTGGGTTCATTTCATCTTAATTCATAAAATAAAAATTTGTTATTTGTAATAACCTTCATATATGTCGTTTGTATTAATAATCAATCTAATCTTTGTTCCATTGGTTTGCTTTGGTCCATACCCAGAAAATCAGTCCCTTCTTTCCATATTTTTCATATTTAGTTCATCCGTTGTCAAATACTTCATTTACCCTTGTTGTTCGGATTACTACAGTGTCCATAATGATCTCTGTTTTTATTAAATATCTCCCTGTCACCCTGTACTCCCATTCCTTTAACACTACATGTTCATCTGAACGTATACCTACATCAATCACTTTCCCATTTATTTTATTGAACAGGTATTTTAATGGTATTTGAATTATTGATGACAGTATTGACAGTTTGCTACACACTTCTATTTCTGTGATATTTAATTTACCTATAGACTATCGGACATTTTTTCTCACTATTTTATTGTAATTCCCTTTGAAAGTTTCTATTGAGTTCCTTTTATTATCTTTAAAATTACTTATTCTTCTGTAGTTAGTACTTAGGATGTTCAGTACATTAATCAGTCCATTATTCATCATCTCCAATTCTTCTCGTATATTTTTAATTTTCTTAGGATGTGTTATTCTTCTTTCTTCTGTTTTCTTAATTATTTTCTTCTTTATTCCGTTATCTTCTATTTTCTGACTTACTTGCTCCCTGTTTTGATCGTTTGGTATTATTTCTATCTCCGTTTTGTTATCATTTATTACTTCTTCCGTTATCTTATTCAATGTTTCCACACTTTGCTTGTCATCTTCTATCGTTGTTTCTATTGACTGATTTTCATCACTCATTATTTCTTTCATTGTTTCTATATTCAATTTCACTTTTGCGGATTGCCTAACGTTCCTTTCCTCATAATTTTGTAATATTAACTTGATTTCAGCCTTTTGCTGGTCTAATTTATTATTCACCCCATTTATTTGTTGTTGAAGGGTCTCCTTTAATTCCTCATTATTTTGTTTTAATAAGGTTTCATTATCTAATTTCATTTGTTTCTTTAATGTTTCACTGTTACTATCCATTTTCTTGTACACTTTTTCAATATCCTCCTTCATTTGTTTCTTTAATTCCTTTTTATCTTCCCTCATTTGTTTCAATAATGTTTCGCTGGTTTGGTTATTCTTTTCGTCTGTTTGTTTATTATTTTCTTCTATTCTTCCGAATTGCTCCATCATAATCCTCATCATTTCCTGTAAATTTACATCCATTTGTTGGGTTGGTTTCTTTGGTTGGTCCCCTTGGGCATCCTCTACTATTATTTCCATTTCAGTTTCTTCCTCTTCAACACTATTACTCCTTAATTCATATCGTTGCTCTGGTTTGTTAGCCATTTTACAATCTTTAACTTAATTTTAATTAGAAGGAAAAAATTTGTATGCTAATTAAATTTAACAAAATTGTGTTATTTGGTGCTGGTTTAAAGAAAATCTTTGCTTTCACGTATGGGCGCCATTTATTGTACTGTTGTTAATTACAGGTATAATATTCAAGATATGTTCCACGTTGGGACTGCCATTTAATGTACTGTAATTTTTTAATTACCGGTATATAATATAATATTTGCACCACGTTGGATGCGTCCTTTAGGTGTTGTAATTATTTATACGTATGGTAATGATTTAACAGTACAAGTAAAGAAACTCTTTCTCTCAGGGTTAATGATTATTAAGTTATTTTATCGTATTTACGATTGTATCTATTATTTTCTTTTGTTTAAACCAACCCAGATTCAGCTAATAGGTAGTACTTTGGTAATTAACAACGTAAAAAATAACTAACTTATTAATGTAACTTAACCGTCTCTGAATTCTTCTAGCTGCCACGGGTTCACTTCTAGTTGTTGTTTACCTTTCTTCAACAGCAATATTAAGCTTGGTAATCTGTTTCTTCACACTAATCTCTTATTGCTCTCACCGCTGAATGCCGCTCTTCAAGACTACTGCAACACCGATGTCTCCTTTGAACACTTAATTATTCGTTAGGGCCACTTAAACTCTTCTCCAGTCCAAGATTTTCCTCTTCTGTCATCGTTCTATCAAGGATATTGTTATATTTTTTTTTGTATTATTATTTATTTATTCGATATTATAATCAAACTCTGGTATCACTATTCAAAATCCTTTACTTTATTTTCTTTTCCACGTTACATTAAATTTGTGATGGACAACTGTTATTTAATATCATTTAAGATTCTTCATTTAGTTACTATTAGATATTTAATTTTGGAATAATAATGTTTCTTGTATTAAATATAATTGAAGATTCATAATGTGACTCTGATTGAATTAAAAATTAGACTAATACATTTTCCTTCTCTTTCATCTTTATAGTATTGAATATAAAATTAGACTCCTACATTTTCCTTCATCACTATCCAAAACAATCTCTTAACAATTTGCCATAATTCCCTAATTTATTTACATCTGTTTATCATATAACTATTAAAACATATATCATTTTTCTATTTCTTATTAACATCTTTATTTTAACTCTAATATTTGTAATTCTATTGGTTATTTATTAAATTATAATTTTATTACTCTTTACTCTTCTTATAACATTCATTTCAATTTCATATATAATTTTCTGAACATATAACTAAATATGGTTTTACATCATATAGGAATCGACCTCTATGTTGATTGAGTAAGTCGATATTACCAATGTTTTCTGTTTACATTCTAAAACATGTGTTCCCTTAATATTAATTTTGTATCTTTTTTCTTTTAAAATTGATTATTTACCTCTTATGTACTGTGTGCATTTTAACAGCAGTACATAATACCTTCCCTTATTTCATAATCTCAGATACAACTTGATATGAGAATATGAAATAATTAATTTCTTATCACAAACATGGTCGAACATTAATATTGAAAACATCTGATTAATTCGCTAATTGTATATCAGAAAATTCATTTCATAAATTGGTTTTTTCTTTTATTAACATAACAAGTATGGTTCATCACTATCAAGAATCACTGTATCTTACACACTCATTTATGGCTTAAAATAACATTAATCAAACCAACTGGTTTTACATAAAAAATAATAAGTATAAAATAACAATTGTGCCTAGTTTCATGGCTAAAAACTCATAAACATGTCTAAACATTCTCTTTCTTTCGGACCTCACCTTCCCAATCCAGGGCATACATTTCATTTGTTCTTTGTTTCAGAATTATTTTTCTTTTAATTATATTTTTGTTATTTTTTTTTATTATTTTTATTATAATATGGGTATCAGCTTTAGTAATGTGATATGCTTTGTAAACCTAATAGCTGTCCATGATAATCAGTATATATTTCCTACATCTCCTATCACTAGTTGATAATGGTCCACAAATGTCAATAAAACTTGCTCTAACCCTCTCAATGCTTGATGATTTATCCACCTTCCCTCATATCTGACATTGGCTACCTTGACTTTTTTTTCAAATATCATATATTAACTTAGCACCTAAAACTTAATGTCGGTTCTTCATATACTTTGGGTTATTCTATCATTTATTTGGTTACTTTTAATTATATTCCTGTTTTCATGTTGGAACACTTAATTTCTTCTTACTTTTCACACCTCGAGTCATGTTGTCATATTTATTTTTTATTTCTTTACCTCGTTGTTTGTATCATTCCTAAAATACCATAATTCCCTAACATTAAATACTATACAGGGGTTCGGATTCGGAGGGGCACTATTGGCTTCCATTACTCCACCGTTTTCCCTAAATATATCATCTGAAATCAGAGGAACTTCATCTCTGTCCAGGAAAAAATAAAAGTTGCACTATCACAACACAATACATATAATTATTACCTATAAGGTAGCTCCTTTGCTACAAAATTATATTCAAGGGATTGTTACATGATTTCTTTGAGGTCTCTTCACATTTTATTCCATTACTGTTTCACTTCTGGTGTTTTATCACTTCAATTAATATTCTATCATTCACAGGTAACTGGTTAACATATTCGACATACGTGTTGGATTATTCCCATCTTGGTGCTGTCAATCAATGATATTTTAGATTTTATCTTCATCTTCATTTTTATTTATTTATTCACCTTTAATTAGGCAGTTAAGTACAGAATTTCATCATTATCGTAAGTTGTATTTGTCTATTCTTTCTTCATCTAACTCATTTCTACCCTTCTTAAATAGTAACTAGTCTTAATTGTTCTTATCATTGTTATTATACTGATTAAAATGGTTATTCAAATAATTATTATGGTTATTAACTGTCTTTCTCTTCTTAATTGATTCAAAATAATTTCTCTTAACTATCCGGTAAGATGTTCTTACGTTTTTTGAATTTGGTGGGTTCATTTCATCTTAATTCATAAAATAAAAATTTTTTATTTGTAATAACCTTCATATATGTCGTTTGTATTAATAATCAATCTAATCTTTGTTCCATTGGTTTGCTTTGGTCCATACCCAGAAAATCAGTCCCTTCTTTCCATATTTTTCATATTTAGTTCATCCGTTGTCAAATACTTCATTTACCCTTGTTGTTCGGATTACTACAGTGTCCATAATGATCTCTGTTTTTATTAAATATCTCCCTGTCACCCTGTACTCCCATTCCTTTAACACTACATGTTCATCTGAACCTATACCTACATCAATCACTTTCCCATTTATTTTATTGAACAGGTATTTTAATGGTATTTGAATTATTGATGACAGTATTGACAGTTTGCTACACACTTCTATTTCTGTGATATTTAATTTACCTATAGACTATCGGACATTTTTTCTCACTATTTTATTGTAATTCCCTTTGAAAGTTTCTATTGAGTTCCTTTTATTATCTTTAAAATTACTTATTCTTCTGTAGTTAGTACTTAGGATGTTCAGTACATTAATCAGTCCATTATTCATCATCTCCAATTCTTCTCGTATATTTTTAATTTTCTTAGGATGTGTTATTCTTCTTTCTTCTGTTTTCTTAATTATTTTCTTCTTTATTCCGTTATCTTCTATTTTCTGACTTACTTGCTCCCTGTTTTGATCGTTTGGTATTATTTCTATCTCCGTTTTGTTATCATTTATTACTTCTTCCGTTATCTTATTCAATGTTTCCACACTTTGCTTGTCATCTTCTATCGTTGTTTCTATTGACTGATTTTCATCACTCATTATTTCTTTCATTGTTTCTATATTCAATTTCACTTTTGCGGATTGCCTAACGTTCCTTTCCTCATAATTTTGTAATATTAACTTGATTTCAGCCTTTTGCTGGTCTAATTTATTATTCACCCCATTTATTTGTTGTTGAAGGGTCTCCTTTAATTCCTCATTATTTTGTTTTAATAAGGTTTCATTATCTAATTTCATTTGTTTCTTTAATGTTTCACTGTTACTATCCATTTTCTTGTACACTTTTTCAATATCCTCCTTCATTTGTTTCTTTAATTCCTTTTTATCTTCCCTCATTTGTTTCAATAATGTTTCGCTGGTTTGGTTATTCTTTTCGTCTGTTTGTTTATTATTTTCTTCTATTCTTCCGAATTGCTCCATCATAATCCTCATCATTTCCTGTAAATTTACATCCATTTGTTGGGTTGGTTTCTTTGGTTGGTCCCCTTGGGCATCCTCTACTATTATTTCCATTTCAGTTTCTTCCTCTTCAACACTATTACTCCTTAATTCATATCGTTGCTCTGGTTTGTTAGCCATTTTACAATCTTTAACTTAATTTTAATTAGAAGGAAAAAATTTGTATGCTAATTAAATTTAACAAAATTGTGTTATTTGGTGCTGGTTTAAAGAAAATCTTTGCTTTCACGTATGGGCGCCATTTATTGTACTGTTGTTAATTACAGGTATAATATTCAAGATATGTTCCACGTTGGGACTGCCATTTAATGTACTGTAATTTTTTAATTACCGGTATATAATATAATATTTGCACCACGTTGGATGCGTCCTTTAGGTGTTGTAATTATTTATACGTATGGTAATGATTTAACAGTACAAGTAAAGAAACTCTTTCTCTCAGGGTTAATGATTATTAAGTTATTTTATCGTATTTACGATTGTATCTATTATTTTCTTTTCTTTAAACCAACCCAGATTCAGCTAATAGGTAGTACTTTGGTAATTAACAACGTAAAAAATAACTAACTTATTAATGTAACTTAACCGTCTCTGAATTCTTCTAGCTGCCACGGGTTCACTTCTAGTTGTTGTTTACCTTTCTTCAACAGCAATATTAAGCTTGGTAATCTGTTTCTTCACACTAATCTCTTATTGCTCTCACCGCTGAATGCCGCTCTTCAAGACTACTGCAACACCGATGTCTCCTTTGAACACTTAATTATTCGTTAGGGCCACTTAAACTCTTCTCCAGTCCAAGATTTTCCTCTTCTGTCATCGTTCTATCAAGGATATTGTTATATTTTTTTTTGTATTATTATTTATTTATTCGATATTATAATCAAACTCTGGTATCACTATTCAAAATCCTTTACTTTATTTTCTTTTCCACGTTACATTAAATTTGTGATGGACAACTGTTATTTAATATCATTTAAGATTCTTCATTTAGTTACTATTAGATATTTAATTTTGGAATAATAATGTTTCTTGTATTAAATATAATTGAAGATTCATAATGTGACTCTGATTGAATTAAAAATTAGACTAATACATTTTCCTTCTCTTTCATCTTTATAGTATTGAATATAAAATTAGACTCCTACATTTTCCTTCATCACTATCCAAAACAATCTCTTAACAATTTGCCATAATTCCCTAATTTATTTACATCTGTTTATCATATAACTATTAAAACATATATCATTTTTCTATTTCTTATTAACATCTTTATTTTAACTCTAATATTTGTAATTCTATTGGTTATTTATTAAATTATAATTTTATTACTCTTTACTCTTCTTATAACATTCATTTCAATTTCATATATAATTTTCTGAACATATAACTAAATATGGTTTTACATCATATAGGAATCGACCTCTATGTTGATTGAGTAAGTCGATATTACCAATGATTTCTGTTTACATTCTAAAACATGTGTTCCCTTAATATTAATTTTGTATCTTTTTTCTTTTAAAATTGATTATTTACCTCTTATGTACTGTGTGCATTTTAACAGCAGTACATAATACCTTCCCTTATTTCATAATCTCAGATACAACTTGATATGAGAATATGAAATAATTAATTTCTTATCACAAACATGGTCGAACATTAATATTGAAAACATCTGATTAATTCGCTAATTGTATATCAGAAAATTCATTTCATAAATTGGTTTTTTCTTTTATTAACATAACAAGTATGGTTCATCACTATCAAGAATCACTGTATCTTACACACTCATTTATGGCTTAAAATAACATTAATCAAACCAACTGGTTTTACATAAAAAATAATAAGTATAAAATAACAATTGTGCCTAGTTTCATGGCTAAAAACTCATAAACATGTCTAAACATTCTCTTTCTTTCGGACCTCACCTTCCCAATCCAGGGCATACATTTCATTTGTTCTTTGTTTCAGAATTATTTTTCTTTTAATTATATTTTTGTTATTTTTTTTTATTATTTTTATTATAATATGGGTATCAGCTTTAGTAATGTGATATGCTTTGTAAACCTAATAGCTGTCCATGATAATCAGTATATATTTCCTACATCTCCTATCACTAGTTGATAATGGTCCACAAATGTCAATAAAACTTGCTCTAACCCTCTCAATGCTTGATGATTTATCCACCTTCCCTCATATCTGACATTGGCTACCTTGACTTTTTTTTCAAATATCATATATTAACTTAGCACCTAAAACTTAATGTCGGTTCTTCATATACTTTGGGTTATTCTATCATTTATTTGGTTACTTTTAATTATATTCCTGTTTTCATGTTGGAACACTTAATTTCTTCTTACTTTTCACACCTCGAGTCATGTTGTCATATTTATTTTTTATTTCTTTACCTCGTTGTTTGTATCATTCCTAAAATACCATAATTCCCTAACATTAAATACTATACAGGGGTTCGGATTCGGAGGGGCACTATTGGCTTCCATTACTCCACCGTTTTCCCTAAATATATCATCTGAAATCAGAGGAACTTCATCTCTGTCCAGGAAAAAATAAAAGTTGCACTATCACAACACAATACATATAATTATTACCTATAAGGTAGCTCCTTTGCTACAAAATTATATTCAAGGGATTGTTACATGATTTCTTTGAGGTCTCTTCACATTTTATTCCATTACTGTTTCACTTCTGGTGTTTTATCACTTCAATTAATATTCTATCATTCACAGGTAACTGGTTAACATATTCGACATACGTGTTGGATTATTCCCATCTTGGTGCTGTCAATCAATGATATTTTAGATTTTATCTTCATCTTCATTTTTATTTATTTATTCACCTTTAATTAGGCAGTTAAGTACAGAATTTCATCATTATCGTAAGTTGTATTTGTCTATTCTTTCTTCATCTAACTCATTTCTACCCTTCTTAAATAGTAACTAGTCTTAATTGTTCTTATCATTGTTATTATACTGATTAAAATGGTTATTCAAATAATTATTATGGTTATTAACTGTCTTTCTCTTCTTAATTGATTCAAAATAATTTCTCTTAACTATCCGGTAAGATGTTCTTACGTTTTTTGAATTTGGTGGGTTCATTTCATCTTAATTCATAAAATAAAAATTTGTTATTTGTAATAACCTTCATATATGTCGTTTGTATTAATAATCAATCTAATCTTTGTTCCATTGGTTTGCTTTGGTCCATACCCAGAAAATCAGTCCCTTCTTTCCATATTTTTCATATTTAGTTCATCCGTTGTCAAATACTTCATTTACCCTTGTTGTTCGGATTACTACAGTGTCCATAATGATCTCTGTTTTTATTAAATATCTCCCTGTCACCCTGTACTCCCATTCCTTTAACACTACATGTTCATCTGAACCTATACCTACATCAATCACTTTCCCATTTATTTTATTGAACAGGTATTTTAATGGTATTTGAATTATTGATGACAGTATTGACAGTTTGCTACACACTACTATTTCTGTGATATTTAATTTACCTATAGACTATCAGACATTTTTTCTCACTATTTTATTGTAATTCCCTTTGAAAGTTTTTATTGAGTTCCTTTTATTATCTTTAAAATTACTTATTCTTCTGTAGTTAGTACTTAGGATGTTCAGTACATTAATCAGTCCATTATTCATCATCTCCAATTCTTCTCGTATATTTTTAATTTTCTTAGGATGTGTTATTCATCTTTCTTCTGTTTTCTTAATTATTTTCTTCTTTATTCCATTATCTTCTATTTTCTGACTTACTTGCTCCCTGTTTTGATCGTTTGGTATATTTCTATCTCCGTTTTTTATCATTTATTACTTCTTCCGTTATCTTATTCAATGTTTCCACACTTTGCTTGTCATCTTCTATCGTTGTTTCTATTGACTGATTTTCATCACTCATTATTTCTTTCATTGTTTCTATATTCAATTTCACTTTTGCGGATTGCCTAACGTTCCTTTCCTCACAATTTTGTAATATTAACTTGATTTCAGCCTTTTGCTGGTCTAATTTATTATTCACCCCATTTATTTGTTGTTGAAGGGTCTCCTTTAATTCCTCATTATTTTGTTTTAATAAGGTTTCATTATCTAATTTCATTTGTTTCTTTAATGTTTCACTGTTACTATCCATTTTCTTGTACACTTTTTCAATATCCTCCTTCATTTGTTTCTTTAATTCCTTTTTATCTTCCCTCATTTGTTTCAATAATGTTTCGCTGGTTTGGTTATTCTTTTCGTCTGTTTGTTTATTATTTTCTTCTATTCTTCCGAATTCCTCCATCATAATCCTCATCATTTCCTGTAAATTTACATCCATTGGTTGGGTTGGTTTCTTTGGTTGGTCCCCTTGGGCATCCTCTACTATTATTTCCATTTCAGTTTCTTCCTCTTCAACACTATTACTCCTTAATTCATATCGTTGCTCTGGTTTGTTAGCCATTTTACAATCTTTAACTTAATTTTAATTACAAGGAAAAAATTTGTATGCTAATTAAATTTAACAAAATTGTGTTATTTGGTGCTGGTTTAAAGAAAATCTTTGCTTTCACGTATGGGCGCCATTTATTGTACTGTTGTTAATTACAGGTATAATATTCAAGATATGTTCCACGTTGGGACTGCCATTTAATGTACTGTAATTTTTTAATTACCGGTATATAATATAATATTTGCACCACGTTGGATGCGTCCTTTAGGTGTTGTAATTATTTATACGTATGGTAATGATTTAACAGTACAAGTAAAGAAACTCTTTCTCTCAGGGTTAATGATTATTAAGTTATTTTATCGTATTTACGATTGTATCTATTATTTTCTTTTCTTTAAACCAACCCAGATTCAGTTAATAGGTAGTACTTTGGTAATTAACCATGTAAAAAATAACTAACGTATTAATGTAACTTAACCGTCTCTGAATTCTTCTAGCTGCCACGGGTTCACTTCTGGTTGTTGTTTACCTTTCTTCAACAGCAATATTAAGCTTGGTAATCTGTTTCTTCACACTAATCTCTTATTGCTCTCACCGCTGAATGCCGCTCTCCAAGACTACTGCAACACCGATGTCTCCTTTGAACACTTAATTATTCGTTAGGGCCACTTAAACTCTTCTCCAGTCCAAGATTTTCCTCTTCTGTCGTCGTTCTATCAAGGATATTGTTATATTGTTTTTGTATTATTATTTATTTATTCGATATTATAATCAAACTCTGGTATCACTATTCAAAATCCTTTACTTTATTTTCTTTTCCACGTTACATTAATTTTGTGATGGACAACTGTTATTTAATATCATTTAAGATTCTTCATTTAGTTACTACTAGATATTTAATTTTGGACTAATAATGTTTCTTGTATTAAATATAATTGAAGATTCATAATGTGACTCTGATTGAATTAAAAATTAGACTAATACATTTTCCTTCTCTTTCATCTTTATAGTATTGAATATAAAATTAGACTCCTACATTTTCCTTCATCACTATCCAAAACAATCTCTTAACAATTTGCCATAATTCCCTAATTTATTTACATCTGTTTATCATATAACTATTAAAGATATATCATTTTTCTATTTCTTATTAACATCTTTATTTTAACTCTAATATTTGTAATTCTATTGGTTATTTATTAAATTATAATTATATTACTCTTTACTCTTCTTATAACATACATTTCAATTTCATATATAATTTTCTAAACATATAACTAAATATGGTTTTACATCATATAGGAATCGACCTCTATGTTGATTGAGTAAGTCGATATTACCAATGTTTTCTGTTTACATTCTAAAACATGTGTTCCCTTAATATTAATTTTGTATCTTTTTTCTTTTAAAATTGATTATTTACCTCTTATGTACTGTGTGCATTTTAACAGCAGTACATAATACCTTCCCTTATTTCATAATCTCAGATACAACTTGATATGAGAATATGAAATAATTAATTTCTTATCACAAACATGGTCGAACATTAATATTGAAAACATCTGATTAATTCGCTAATTGTATATCAGAAAATTCATTTCATAAATTGGTTTTTTCTTTTATTAACATAACAAGTATGGTTCATCACTATCAAGAATCACCGTACCTTACACACTCATTTATGGCTTAAAATAACATTAATCAAACCAACTGGTTTTACATAAAAAATAATAAGTATAAAATAACAATTGTGCCTAGTTTCATGGCTAAAAACTCATAAACATGTCTAAACATTCTCTTTCTTTCGGACCTCACCTTCCCAATCCAGGGCATACATTTTATTTGTTCTTTGTTTCAGAATTATTTTTCTTTTAATTATATTTTTGTTGTTTTTTTAATTATTTTTATTATAATATGGGTATCAGCTTTAGTAATGTGATATGCTTTGTAAACCTAATAGCTGTCCATGATAATCAGTATATATTTCCTACATCTCCTATCACTAGTTGATAATGGTCCACAAATGTCAATAAAACTTGCTCTAACGCTCTCAATGCTTGATGATTTATCCACCTTCCCTCATATCTGACATTGGCTACCTTGACTTTTTTTTCAAATATCATATATTAACTTAGCACCTAAAACTTAATGTCGATTCTTCATATACTTTGGGTTATTCTATCATTTATTTGGTTACTTTTAATTATATTCCTGTTTTCATGTTGGAACACTTAATTTCTTCTTACTTTTCACACCTCGAGTCATGTTGTCATATTTATTTTTTATTTCTTTACCTCGTTGTTTGTATCATTCCTAAAATACCATAATTCCCTAACTTTAAATACTATACATGGGTTCGGATTCGGAGGGGCACTATTGGCTTCCATTACTCCGCCGTTTTCCCTAAATATATCATCTGAAATCAGAGGAACTTCATCTCTGTCCAGGAAAAAATAAAAGTTGCACTATCACAACACAATACATATAATTATTACCTATAAGGTAGCTCCTTTGCTACAAAATTATATTCAAGGGATTGTTACATGATTTCTTTGAGGTCTCTTCACATTTTATTCCATTACTATTTCACTTCTGGTGTTTTATCACTTCAATTAATATTCTATCATTCACAGGTAACTGGTTAACATATTCGACATACGTGTTGGATTATTCCCATCTTGGTGCTGTCAATCAATGATATTTTAGATTTTATGTTCATCTTCATTTTTATTTATTTATTCACCTTTAATTAGGCAGTTAAGTACGGAATTTCATCATTATCGTAAGTTGTATTTGTCTATTCTTTCTTCATCTAACTCATTTCTACCCTTCTTAAATAGTAACTAGTCTTAATTGTTCTTATCATTGTTATTATACTGATTAAAATGGTTATTCAAATAATTATTATGGTTATTAACTGTCTTTCTCTTCTTAATTGATTCAAAATAATTTCTCTTAACTATCCGGTAAGATGTTCTTACGTTTTTTGAATTTGGTGGTTTCATTTCATCTTAATTCATAAAATAAAAATTTGTTATTTGTAATAACCTTCATATATGTCGTTTGTATTAATAATCAATCTAATCTTTGTTCCATTGGTTTGCTTTGGTCCATACCCAGAAAATCAGTCCCTTCTTTCCATATTTTTCATATTTAGTTCATCCGTTGTCAAATACTTCATTTACCCTTGTTGTTCGGATTACTACAGTGTCCATAATGATCTCTGTTTTTATTAAATATCTCCCTGTCACCCTGTACTCCCATTCCTTTAACACTACATGTTCATCTGAACCTATACCTACATCAATCACTTTCCCATTTATTTTATTGAACAGGTATTTTAATGGTATTTGAATTATTGATGACAGTATTGACAGTTTGCTACACACTTCTATTTCTGTGATATTTAATTTACCTATAGACTATCGGACATTTTTTCTCACTATTTTATTGTAATTCCCTTTGAAAGTTTCTATTGAGTTCCTTTTATTATCTTTAAAATTACTTATTCTTCTGTAGTTAGTACTTAGGATGTTCAGTACATTAATCAGTCCATTATTCATCATCTCCAATTCTTCTCGTATATTTTTAATTTTCTTAGGATGTGTTATTCTTCTTTCTTCTGTTTTCTTAATTATTTTCTTCTTTATTCCGTTATCTTCTATTTTCTGACTTACTTGCTCCCTGTTTTGATCGTTTGGTATTATTTCTATCTCCGTTTTGTTATCATTTATTACTTCTTCCGTTATCTTATTCAATGTTTCCACACTTTGCTTGTCATCTTCTATCGTTGTTTCTATTGACTGATTTTCATCACTCATTATTTCTTTCATTGTTTCTATATTCAATTTCACTTTTGCGGATTGCCTAACGTTCCTTTCCTCATAATTTTGTAATATTAACTTGATTTCAGCCTTTTGCTGGTCTAATTTATTATTCACCCCATTTATTTGTTGTTGAAGGGTCTCCTTTAATTCCTCATTATTTTGTTTTAATAAGGTTTCATTATCTAATTTCATTTGTTTCTTTAATGTTTCACTGTTACTATCCATTTTCTTGTACACTTTTTCAATATCCTCCTTCATTTGTTTCTTTAATTCCTTTTTATCTTCCCTCATTTGTTTCAATAATGTTTCGCTGGTTTGGTTATTCTTTTCGTCTGTTTGTTTATTATTTTCTTCTATTCTTCCGAATTGCTCCATCATAATCCTCATCATTTCCTGTAAATTTACATCCATTTGTTGGGTTGGTTTCTTTGGTTGGTCCCCTTGGGCATCCTCTACTATTATTTCCATTTCAGTTTCTTCCTCTTCAACACTATTACTCCTTAATTCATATCGTTGCTCTGGTTTGTTAGCCATTTTACAATCTTTAACTTAATTTTAATTACAAGGAAAAAATTTGTATGCTAATTAAATTTAACAAAATTGTGTTATTTGGTGCTGGTTTAAAGAAAATCTTTGTTTTCACGTATGGGCGCCATTTATTGTACTGTTGTTAATTACAGGTATAATATTCAAGATATGTTCCACGTTGGGACTGCCATTTAATGTACTGTAATTTTTTAATTACCGGTATATAATATAATATTTGCACCACGTTGGATGCGTCCTTTAGGTGTTGTAATTATTTATACGTATGGTAATGATTTAACAGTACAAGTAAAGAAACTCTTTCTCTCAGGGTTAATGATTATTAAGTTATTTTATCGTATTTACGATTGTATCTATTATTTTCTTTTCTTTAAACCAACCCAGATTCAGTTAATAGGTAGTACTTTGGTAATTAACCATGTAAAAAATAACTAACGTATTAATGTAACTTAACCGTCTCTGAATTCTTCTAGCTGCCACGGGTTCACTTCTGGTTGTTGTTTACCTTTCTTCAACAGCAATATTAAGCTTGGTAATCTGTTTCTTCACACTAATCTCTTATTGCTCTCACCGCTGAATGCCGCTCTCCAAGACTACTGCAACACCGATGTCTCCTTTGAACACTTAATTATTCGTTAGGGCCACTTAAACTCTTCTCCAGTCCAAGATTTTCCTCTTCTGTCGTCGTTCTATCAAGGATATTGTTATATTGTTTTTGTATTATTATTTATTTATTCGATATTATAATCAAACTCTGGTATCACTATTCAAAATCCTTTACTTTATTTTCTTTTCCACGTTACATTAATTTTGTGATGGGCAACTGTTATTTAATATCATTTAAGATTCTTCATTTAGTTACTATTAGATATTTAATTTTGGAATAATAATGTTTCTTGTATTAAATATAATTGAAGATTCATAATGTGACTCTGATTGAATTAAAAATTAGACTAATACATTTTCCTTCTCTTTCATCTTTATAGTATTGAATATAAAATTAGACTCCTACATTTTCCTTCATCACTATCCAAAACAATCTCTTAACAATTTGCCATAATTCCCTAATTTATTTACATCTGTTTATCATATAACTATTAAAACATATATCATTTTTCTATTTCTTATTAACATCTTTATTTTAACTCTAATATTTGTAATTCTATTGGTTATTTATTAAATTATAATTATATTACTCTTTACTCTTCTTATAACATTCATTTCAATTTCATATATAATTTTCTGAACATATAACTAAATATGGTTTTACATCATATAGGAATCGACCTCTATGTTGATTGAGTAAGTCGATATTACCAATGTTTTCTGTTTACATTCTAAAACATGTGTTCCCTTAATATTAATTTTGTATCTTTTTTCTTTTAAAATTGATTATTTACCTCTTATGTACTGTGTGCATTTTAACAGCAGTACATAATACCTTCCCTTATTTCATAATCTCAGATACAACTTGATATGAGAATATGAAATAATTAATTTCTTATCACAAACATGGTCGAACATTAATATTGAAAACATCTGATTAATTCGCTAATTGTATATCAGAAAATTCATTTCATAAATTGGTTTTTTCTTTTATTAACATAACAAGTATGGTTCATCACTATCAAGAATCACCGTATCTTACACACTCATTTATGGCTTAAAATAACATTAATCAAACCAACTGGTTTTACATAAAAAATAATAAGTATAAAATAACAATTGTGCCTAGTTTCATGCCTAAAAACTCATAAACATGTCTAAACATTCTCTTTCTTTCGGACCTCACCTTCCCAATCCAGGGCATACATTTCATTTGTTCTTTGTTTCAGAATTATTTTTCTTTTAATTATATTTTTGTTGTTTTTTTAATTATTTTTATTATAATATGGTTATCAGCTTTAGTAATGTGATATGCTTTGTAAACCTAATAGCTGTCCATGATAATCAGTATATATTTCCTACATCTCCTATCACTAGTTGATAATGGTCCACAAATGTCAATAAAACTTGCTCTAACGCTCTCAATGCTTGATGATTTATCCACCTTCCCTCATATCTGACATAGGCTACCTTGACTTTTTTTTCAAATATCATATATTAACTTAGCACCTAAAACTTAATGTCGATTCTTCATATACTTTGGGTTATTCTATCATTTATTTGGTTACTTTTAATTATATTCCTGTTTCCTTGTTGGAACACTTAATTTCTTCTTACTTTTCACACCTCGAGTCATGTTGTCATATTTATTTTTTATTTCTTTACCTCGTTGTTTGTATCATTCCTAAAATACCATAATTCCCTAACATTAAATACTATACATGGGTTCGGATTCGGAGGGGCACTATTGGCTTCCATTACTCCGCCGTTTTCCCTAAATATATCATCTGAAATCAGAGGAACTTCATCTCTGTCCAGGAAAAAATAAAAGTTGCACTATCACAACACAATACATATAATTATTGCCTATAAGGTAGCTCCTTTGCTACAAAATTATATTCAAGGGATTGTTACATGATTTCTTTGGGGTCTCTTCACATTTTATTCCATTACTGTTTCACTTCTGGTGTTTTATCACTTCAATTAATAATCTATCATTCACAGGTAACTGGTTAACATATTCGACATACGTGTTGGATTATTCCCATCTTGGTGCTGTCAATCAATGATATTTTAGATTTTATCTTCATCTTCATTTTTATTTATTTATTCACCTTTAATTAGGCAGTTAAGTACGGAATTTCATCATTATCGTAAGTTGTATTTGTCTATTCTTTCTTCATCTAACTCATTTCTACCCTTCTTAAATAGTAACTAGTCTTAATTGTTCTTATCATTGTTATTATACTGATTAAAATGGTTATTCAAATAATTATTATGGTTATTAACTGTCTTTCTCTTCGTAATTGATTCAAAATAATTTCTCTTAACTATCCGGTAAGATGTTCTTACGTTTTTTGAATTTGGTGGGTTCATTTCATCTTAATTCATAAAATAAAAATTTTTTATTTGTAATAACCTTCATATATGTCGTTTGTATTAATAATCAATCTAATCTTTGTTCCATTGGTTTGCTTTGGTCCATACCCACAAAATCAGTCCCTTCTTTCCATATTTTTCATATTTAGTTCATCCGTTGTCAAATACTTCATTTACCCTTGTTGTTCGGATTACTACAGTGTCCATTATGATCTCTGTGTTTATTAAATATCTCCCTGTCACCCTGTACTCCCATTCCTTTAACACTACATGTTCATCTGAACCTATACCTACATCAATCACTTTCCCATTTATTTTATTGAACAGGTATTTTAATGGTATTTGAATTATTGATGACAGTATTGACAGTTTGCTACACACTTCTATTTCTGTGATATTTAATTTACCTATGACTATCGGACATTTTTTCTCACTATTTTATTGTAATTCCCTTTGAAAGTTTCTATTGAGTTCCTTTTATTATCTTTAAAATTACTTATTCTTCTGTAGTTAGTACTTAGGATGTTCAGTACATTAATCAGTCCATTATTCATCATCTCCAATTCTTCTCGTATATTTTTAATTTTCTTAGGATGTGTTATTCTTCTTTCTTCTGTTTTCTTAATTATTTTCTTCTTTATTCCGTTATCTTCTATTTTCTGACTTACTTGCTCCCTGTTTTGATCGTTTGGTATTATTTCTATCTCCGTTTTGTTATCATTTATTACTTCTTCCGTTATCTTATTCAATGTTTCCACACTTTGCTTGTCATCTTCTATCGTTGTTTCTATTGACTGATTTTCATCACTCATTATTTCTTTCATTGTTTCTATATTCAATTTCACTTTTGCGGATTGCCTAACGTTCCTTTCCTCATAATTTTTTAATATTAACTTGATTTCAGCCTTTTGCTGGTCTAATTTATTATTCACCCCATTTATTTGTTGTTGAAGGGTCTCCTTTAATTCCTCATTATCTAATTTCATTTGTTTCTTTAATGTTTCACTGTTACTATCCATTTTCTTGTACACTTTTTCAATATCCTCCTTCATTTGTTTCTTTAATTCCTTTTTATCTTCCCTCATTTGTTTCAATAATGTTTCGCTGGTTTGGTTATTCTTTTCGTCTGTTTGTTTATTATTTTCTTCTATTCTTCCGAATTGCTCCATCATAATCCTCATCATTTCCTGTAAATTTACATCCATTTGTTGGGTTGGTTTCTTTGGTTGGTCCCCTTGGGCATCCTCTACTATTATTTCCATTTCAGTTTCTTCCTCTTCAACACTATTACTCCTTAATTCATATCGTTGCTCTGGTTTGTTAGCCATTTTACAATCTTTAACTTAATTTTAATTACAAGGAAAAAATTTGTATGCTAATTAAATTTAACAAAATTGTGTTATTTGGTGCTGGTTTAAAGAAAATCTTTGCTTTCACGTATGGGCGCCATTTATTGTACTCTTGTTAATTACAGGTATAATATTCAAGATATGTTCCACGTTGGGACTGCCATTTAATGTACTGTAATTTTTTAATTACCGGTATATAATATAATATTTGCACCACGTTGGATGCGTCCTTTAGGTGTTGTAATTATTTATACGTATGGTAATGATTTAACAGTACAAGTAAAGAAACTCTTTCTCTCAGGGTTAATGATTATTAAGTTATTTTATCGTATTTACGATTGTATCTATTATTTTCTTTTCTTTAAACCAACCCAGATTCAGCTAATAGGTAGTACTTTGGTAATTAACCACGTAAAAAATAACTAACTTATTAATGTAACTTAACAGTCTCTGAATTCTTCTAGCTGCCACGGGTTCACTTCTAGTTGTTGTTTACCTTTCTTCAACAGCAATATTAAGCTTGGTAATCTGTTTCTTCACACTAATCTCTTATTGCTCTCACCGCTGAATGCCGCTCTTCAAGACTACTGCAACACCGATGTCTCCTTTGAACACTTAATTATTCGTTAGGGCCACTTAAACTCTTCTCCAGTCCAAGATTTTCCTCTTCTGTCATCGTTCTATCAAGGATATTGTTATATTTTTTTTGTATTATTATTTATTTATTCGATATTATAATCAAACTCTGGTATCACTATTCAAAATCCTTTACTTTATTTTCTTTTCCACGTTACATTAAATTTGTGATGGACAACTGTTATTTAATATCATTTAAGATTCTTCATTTAGTTACTATTAGATATTTAATTTTGGAATAATAATGTTTCTTGTATTAAATATAATTGAAGATTCATAATGTGACTCTGATTGAATTAAAAATTAGACTAATACATTTTCCTTCTCTTTCATCTTTATAGTATTGAATATAAAATTAGACTCCTACATTTTCCTTCATCACTATCCAAAACAATCTCTTAACAATTTGCCATAATTCCCTAATTTATTTACATCTGTTTATCATATAACTATTAAAACATATATCATTTTTCTATTTCTTATTAACATCTTTATTTTAACTCTAATATTTGTAATTCTATTGGTTATTTATTAAATTTTAATTTTATTACTCTTTACTCTTCTTATAACATTCATTTCAATTTCATATATAATTTTCTGAACATATAACTAAATATGGTTTTACATCATATAGGAATCGACCTCTATGTTGATTGAGTAAGTCGATATTACCAATGTTTTCTGTTTACATTCTAAAACATGTGTTCCCTTAATATTAATTTTGTATCTTTTTTCTTTTAAAATTGATTATTTACCTCTTATGTACTGTGTGCATTTTAACAGCAGTACATAATACCTTCCCTTATTTCATAATCTCAGATACAACTTGATATGAGAATATGAAATAATTAATTTCTTATCACAAACATGGTCGAACATTAATATTGAAAACATCTGATTAATTCGCTAATTGTATATCAGAAAATTCATTTCATAAATTGGTTTTTTCTTTTATTAACATAACAAGTATGGTTCATCACTATCAAGAATCACCGTATCTTACACACTCATTTATGGCTTAAAATAACATTAATCAAACCAACTGGTTTTACATAAAAAATAATAAGTATAAAATAACAATTGTGCCTAGTTTCATGGCTAAAAACTCATAAACATGTCTAAACATTCTCTTTCTTTCGGACCTCACCTTCCCAATCCAGGGCATACATTTCATTTGTTCTTTGTTTCAGAATTATTTTTCTTTTAATTATATTTTTGTTGTTTTTTTAATTATTTTTATTATAATATGGTTATCAGCTTTAGTAATGTGATATGCTTTGTAAACCTAATAGCTGTCCATGATAATCAGTATATATTTCCTACATCTCCTATCACTAGTTGATAATGGTCCACAAATGTCAATAAAACTTGCTCTAACGCTCTCAATGCTTGATGATTTATCCACCTTCCCTCATATCTGACATTGGCTACCTTGACTTTTTTTTCAAATATCATATATTAACTTAGCACCTAAAACTTAATGTCGATTCTTCATATACTTTGGGTTATTCTATCATTTATTTGGTTACTTTTAATTATATTCCTGTTTTCATGTTGGAACACTTAATTTCTTCTTACTTTTCACACCTCGAGTCATGTTGTCATATTTATTTTTTATTTCTTTACCTCGTTGTTTGTATCATTCCTAAAATACCATAATTCCCTAACATTAAATACTATACATGGGTTCGGATTCGGAGGGGCACTATTGGCTTCCATTACTCCGCCGTTTTCCCTAAATATATCATCTGAAATCAGAGGAACTTCATCTCTGTCCAGGAAAAAATAAAAGTTGCACTATCACAACACAATACATATAATTATTGCCTATAAGGTAGCTCCTTTGCTACAAAATTATATTCAAGGGATTGTTACATGATTTCTTTGAGGTCTCTTCACATTTTATTCCATTACTGTTTCACTTCTGGTGTTTTATCACTTCAATTAATATTCTATCATTCACAGGTAACTGGTTAACATATTCGACATACGTGTTGGATTATTCCCATCTTGGTGCTGTCAATCAATGATATTTTAGATTTTATCTTCATCTTCATTTTTATTTATTTATTCACCTTTAATTAGGCAGTTAAGTACGGAATTTCATCATTATCGTAAGTTGTATTTGTCTATTCTTTCTTCATCTAACTCATTTCTACCCTTCTTAAATAGTAACTAGTCTTAATTGTTCTTATCATTGTTATTATACTGATTAAAATGGTTATTCAAATAATTATTATGGTTATTAACTGTCTTTCTCTTCGTAATTGATTCAAAATAATTTCTCTTAACTATCCGGTAAGATGTTCTTACGTTTTTTGAATTTGGTGGGTTCATTTCATCTTAATTCATAAAATAAAAATTTGTTATTTGTAATAACCTTCATATATGTCGTTTGTATTAATAATCAATCTAATCTTTGTTCCATTGGTTTGCTTTGGTCCATACCCAGAAAATCAGTCCCTTCTTTCCATATTTTTCATATTTAGTTCATCCGTTGTCAAATACTTCATTTACCCTTGTTGTTCGGATTACTACAGTGTCCATAATGATCTCTGTGTTTATTAAATATCTCCCTGTCACCCTGTACTCCCATTCCTTTAACACTACATGTTCATCTGAACCTATACCTACATCAATCACTTTCCCATTTATTTTATTGAACAGGTATTTTAATGGTATTTGAATTATTGATGACAGTATTGACAGTTTGCTACACACTTCTATTTCTGTGATATTTAATTTACCTATAGACTATCGGACATTTTTTCTCACTATTTTATTGTAATTCCCTTTGAAAGTTTCTATTGAGTTCCTTTTATTATCTTTAAAATTACTTATTCTTCTGTAGTTAGTACTTAGGATGTTCAGTACATTAATCAGTCCATTATTCATCATCTCCAATTCTTCTCGTATATTTTTAATTTTCTTAGGATGTGTTATTTTCTTTCTTCTGTTTTCTTAATTATTTTCTTCTTTATTCCGTTATCTTCTATTTTCTGACTTACTTGCTCCCTGTTTTGATCGTTTGGTATTATTTCTATCTCCGTTTTGTTATCATTTATTACTTCTTCCGTTATCTTATTCAATGTTTCCACACTTTGCTTGTCATCTTCTATCGTTGTTTCTATTGACTGATTTTCATCACTCATTATTTCTTTCATTGTTTCTATATTCAATTTCACTTTTGCGGATTGCCTAACGTTCCTTTCCTCATAATTTTGTAATATTAACTTGATTTCAGCCTTTTGCTGGTCTAATTTATTATTCACCCCATTTATGTGTTGTTGAAGGGTCTCCTTTAATTCCTCATTATTTTGTTTTAATAAGGTTTCATTATCTAATTTCATTTGTTTCTTTAATGTTTCACTGTTACTATCCATTTTCTTGTACACTTTTTCAATATCCTCCTTCATTTGTTTCTTTAATTCCTTTTTATCTTCCCTCATTTGTTTCAATAATGTTTCGCTGGTTTGGTTATTCTTTTCGTCTGTTTGTTTATTATTTTCTTCTATTCTTCCGAATTGCTCCATCATAATCCTCATCATTTCCTGTAAATTTACATCCATTTGTTGGGTTGGTTTCTTTGGTTGGTCCCCTTGGGCATCCTCTACTATTATTTCCATTTCAGTTTCTTCCTCTTCAACACTATTACTCCTTAATTCATATCGTTGCTCTGGTTTGTTAGCCATTTTACAATCTTTAACTTAATTTTAATTACAAGGAAAAAATTTGTATGCTAATTAAATTTAACAAAATTGTGTTATTTGGTGCTGGTTTAAAGAAAATCTTTGTTTTCACGTATGGGCGCCATTTATTGTACTGTTGTTAATTACAGGTATAATATTCAAGATATGTTCCACGTTGGGACTGCCATTTAATGTACTGTAATTTTTTAATTACCGGTATATAATATAATATTTGCACCACGTTGGATGCGTCCTTTAGGTGTTGTAATTATTTATACGTATGGTAATGATTTAACAGTACAAGTAAAGAAACTCTTTCTCTCAGGGTTAATGATTATTAAGTTATTTTATCGTATTTACGATTGTATCTATTATTTTCTTTTCTTTAAACCAACCCAGATTCAGTTAATAGGTAGTACTTTGGTAATTAACCATGTAAAAAATAACTAACGTATTAATGTAACTTAACCGTCTCTGAATTCTTCTAGCTGCCACGGGTTCACTTCTGGTTGTTGTTTACCTTTCTTCAACAGCAATATTAAGCTTGGTAATCTGTTTCTTCACACTAATCTCTTATTGCTCTCACCGCTGAATGCCGCTCTCCAAGACTACTGCAACACTGATGTCTCCTTTGAACACTTAATTATTCGTTAGGGCCACTTAAACTCTTCTCCAGTCCAAGATTTTCCTCTTCTGTCGTCGTTCTATCAAGGATATTGTTATATTGTTTTTGTATTATTATTTATTTATTCGATATTATAATCAAACTCTGGTATCACTATTCAAAATCCTTTACTTTATTTTCTTTTCCACGTTACATTAATTTTGTGATGGACAACTGTTATTTAATATCATTTAAGATTCTTCATTTAGTTACTATTAGATATTTAATTTTGGAATAATAATGTTTCTTGTATTAAATATAATTGAAGATTCATAATGTGACTCTGATTGAATTAAAAATTAGACTAATACATTTTCCTTCTCTTTCATCTTTATAGTATTGAATATAAAATTAGACTCCTACATTTTCCTTCATCACTATCCAAAACAATCTCTTAACAATTTGCCATAATTCCCTAATTTATTTACATCTGTTTATCATATAACTATTAAAACATATATCATTTTTCTATTTCTTATTAACATCTTTATTTTAACTCTAATATTTGTAATTCTATTGGTTATTTATTAAATTATAATTATATTACTCTTTACTCTTCTTATAACATTCATTTCAATTTCATATATAATTTTCTGAACATATAACTAAATATGGTTTTACATCATATAGGAATCGACCTCTATGTTGATTGAGTAAGTCGATATTACCAATGTTTTCTGTTTACATTCTAAAACATGTGTTCCCTTAATATTAATTTTGTATCTTTTTTCTTTTAAAATTGATTATTTACCTCTTATGTACTGTGTGCATTTTAACAGCAGTACATAATACCTTCCCTTATTTCATAATCTCAGATACAACTTGATATGAGAATATGAAATAATTAATTTCTTATCACAAACATGGTCGAACATTAATATTGAAAACATCTGATTAATTCGCTAATTGTATATCAGAAAATTCATTTCATAAATTGGTTTTTTCTTTTATTAACATAACAAGTATGGTTCATCACTATCAAGAATCACCGTATCTTACACACTCATTTATGGCTTAAAATAACATTAATCAAACCAACTGGTTTTACATAAAAAATAATAAGTATAAAATAACAATTGTGCCTAGTTTCATGGCTAAAAACTCATAAACATGTCTAAACATTCTCTTTCTTTCGGACCTCACCTTCCCAATCCAGGGCATACATTTCATTTGTTCTTTGTTTCAGAATTATTTTTCTTTTAATTATATTTTTGTTGTTTTTTTAATTATTTTTATTATAATATGGTTATCAGCTTTAGTAATGTGATATGCTTTGTAAACCTAATAGCTGTCCATGATAATCAGTATATATTTCCTACATCTCCTATCACTAGTTGATAATGGTCCACAAATGTCAATAAAACTTGCTCTAACGCTCTCAATGCTTGATGATTTATCCACCTTCCCTCATATCTGACATTGGCTACCTTGACTTTTTTTTCAAATATCATATATTAACTTAGCACCTAAAACTTAATGTCGATTCTTCATATACTTTGGGTTATTCTATCATTTATTTGGTTACTTTTAATTATATTCCTGTTTTCATGTTGGAACACTTAATTTCTTCTTACTTTTCACACCTCGAGTCATGTTGTCATATTTATTTTTTATTTCTTTACCTCGTTGTTTGTATCATTCCTAAAATACCATAATTCCCTAACATTAAATACTATACATGGGTTCGGATTCGGAGGGGCACTATTGGCTTCCATTACTCCGCCGTTTTCCCTAAATATATCATCTGAAATCAGAGGAACTTCATCTCTGTCCAGGAAAAAATAAAAGTTGCACTATCACAACACAATACATATAATTATTGCCTATAAGGTAGCTCCTTTGCTACAAAATTATATTCAAGGGATTGTTACATGATTTCTTTGAGGTCTCTTCACATTTTATTCCATTACTGTTTCACTTCTGGTGTTTTATCACTTCAATTAATATTCTATCATTCACAGGTAACTGGTTAACATATTCGACATACGTGTTGGATTATTCCCATCTTGGTGCTGTCAATCAATGATATTTTAGATTTTATCTTCATCTTCATTTTTATTTATTTATTCACCTTTAATTAGGCAGTTAAGTACGGAATTTCATCATTATCGTAAGTTGTATTTGTCTATTCTTTCTTCATCTAACTCATTTCTACCCTTCTTAAATAGTAACTAGTCTTAATTGTTCTTATCATTGTTATTATACTGATTAAAATGGTTATTCAAATAATTATTATGGTTATTAACTGTCTTTCTCTTCGTAATTGATTCAAAATAATTTCTCTTAACTATCCGGTAAGATGTTCTTACGTTTTTTGAATTTGGTGGGTTCATTTCATCTTAATTCATAAAATAAAAATTTGTTATTTGTAATAACCTTCATATATGTCGTTTGTATTAATAATCAATCTAATCTTTGTTCCATTGGTTTGCTTTGGTCCATACCCAGAAAATCAGTCCCTTCTTTCCATATTTTTCATATTTAGTTCATCCGTTGTCAAATACTTCATTTACCCTTGTTGTTCGGATTACTACAGTGTCCATAATGATCTCTGTGTTTATTAAATATCTCCCTGTCACCCTGTACTCCCATTCCTTTAACACTACATGTTCATCTGAACCTATACCTACATCAATCACTTTCCCATTTATTTTATTGAACAGGTATTTTAATGGTATTTGAATTATTGATGACAGTATTGACAGTTTGCTACACACTTCTATTTCTGTGATATTTAATTTACCTATAGACTATCGGACATTTTTTCTCACTATTTTATTGTAATTCCCTTTGAAAGTTTCTATTGAGTTCCTTTTATTATCTTTAAAATTACTTATTCTTCTGTAGTTAGTACTTAGGATGTTCAGTACATTAATCAGTCCATTATTCATCATCTCCAATTCTTCTCGTATATTTTTAATTTTCTTAGGATGTGTTATTCTTCTTTCTTCTGTTTTCTTAATTATTTTCTTCTTTATTCCGTTATCTTCTATTTTCTGACTTACTTGCTCCCTGTTTTGATCGTTTGGTATTATTTCTATCTCCGTTTTGTTATCATTTATTACTTCTTCCGTTATCTTATTCAATGTTTCCACACTTTGCTTGTCATCTTCTATCGTTGTTTCTATTGACTGATTTTCATCACTCATTATTTCTTTCATTGTTTCTATATTCAATTTCACTTTTGCGGATTGCCTAACGTTCCTTTCCTCATAATTTTGTAATATTAACTTGATTTCAGCCTTTTGCTGGTCTAATTTATTATTCACCCCATTTATTTGTTGTTGAAGGGTCTCCTTTAATTCCTCATTATTTTGTTTTAATAAGGTTTCATTATCTAATTTCATTTGTTTCTTTAATGTTTCACTGTTACTATCCATTTTCTTGTACACTTTTTCAATATCCTCCTTCATTTGTTTCTTTAATTCCTTTTTATCTTCCCTCATTTGTTTCAATAATGTTTCGCTGGTTTGGTTATTCTTTTCGTCTGTTTGTTTATTATTTTCTTCTATTCTTCCGAATTTCTCCATCATAATCCTCATCATTTCCTGTAAATTTACATCCATTGGTTGGGTTGGTTTCTTTGGTTGGTCCCCTTGGGCATCCTCTACTGTTATTCCCATTTCAGTTTCTTCCTCTTCAACACTATTACTCCTTAATTCATATCGTTGCTCTGGTTTGTTAGCCATTTTACAATCTTTAACTTAATTTTAATTAGAAGGAAAAAATTTGTATGCTAATTAAATTTAACAAAATTGTGTTATTTGGTGCTGGTTTAAAGAAAATCTTTGCTTTCACGTATGGGCGCCATTTATTGTACTGTTGTTAATTACAGGTATAATATTCAAGATATGTTCCACGTTGGGACTGCCATTTAATGTACTGTAATTTTTTAATTACCGGTATATAATATAATATTTGCACCACGTTGGATGCGTCCTTTAGGTGTTGTAATTATTTATACGTATGGTAATGATTTAACAGTACAAGTAAAGAAACTCTTTCTCTCAGGGTTAATGATTATTAAGTTATTTATCGTATTTACGATTGTATCTATTATTTTCTTTTCTTTAAACCAACCCAGATTCAGCTAATAGGTAGTACTTTGGTAATTAACCACGTAAAAAATAACTAACTTATTAATGTAACTTAACCGTCTCTGAATTCTTCTAGCTGCCACGGGTTCACTTCTAGTTGTTGTTTACCTTTCTTCAACAGCAATATTAAGCTTGGTAATCTGTTTCTTCACACTAATCTCTTATTGCTCTCACCGCTGAATGCCGCTCTTCAAGACTACTGCAACACCGATGTCTCCTTTGAACACTTAATTATTCGTTAGGGCCACTTAAACTCTTCTCCAGTCCAAGATTTTCCTCTTCTGTCATCGTTCTATCAAGGATATTGTTATATTTTTTTTTGTATTATTATTTATTTATTCGATATTATAATCAAACTCTGGTATCACTATTCAAAATCCTTTACTTTATTTTCTTTTCCACGTTACATTAAATTTGTGATGGACAACTGTTATTTAATATCATTTAAGATTCTTCATTTAGTTACTATTAGATATTTAATTTTGGAATAATAATGTTTCTTGTATTAAATATAATTGAAGATTCATAATGTGACTCTGATTGAATTAAAAATTAGACTAATACATTTTCCTTCTCTTTCATCTTTATAGTATTGAATATAAAATTAGACTCCTACATTTTCCTTCATCACTATCCAAAACAATCTCTTAACAATTTAACAATTTGCCATAATTCCCTAATTTATTTACATCTGTTTATCATATAACTATTAAAACATATATCATTTTTCTATTTCTTATTAACATCTTTATTTTAACTCTAATATTTGTAATTCTATTGGTTATTTATTAAATTATAATTTTATTACTCTTTACTCTTCTTATAACATTCATTTCAATTTCATATATAATTTTCTGAACATATAACTAAATATGGTTTTACATCATATAGGAATCGACCTCTATGTTGATTGAGTAAGTATATATTACCAATGTTTTCTGTTTATATTCTAAAACATGTGTTCCCTTAATATTAATTTTGTATCTTTTTTCTTTTAAAATTGATTATTTACCTCTTATGTACTGTGTGCATTTTAACAGCAGTACATAATACCTTCCCTTATTTCATAATCTCAGATACAACTTGATATGAGAATATGAAATAATTAATTTCTTATCACAAACATGGTCGAACATTAATATTGAAAACATCTGATTAATTTGCTAATTGTATATCAGAAAATTCATTTCATAAATTGGTTTTTTCTTTTATTAACATAACAAGTATGGTTCATCACTATCAAGAATCACTGTATCTTACACACTCATTTATGGCTTAAAATAACATTAATCAAACCAACTGGTTTTACATAAAAAATAATAAGTATAAAATAACAATTGTGCCTAGTTTCATGGCTAAAAACTCAAAAACATGTCTAAACATTCTCTTTCTTTCGGACCTCACCTTCCCAATCCAGGGCATACATTTCATTTGTTCTTTGTTTCAGAATTATTTTTCTTTTAATTATATTTTTGTTGTTTTTTTTTATTATTTTTATTATAATATTGGTATCAGCTTTAGTAATGTGATATGCTTTGTAAACCTAATAGCTGTCCATGATAATCAGTATATATTTCCTACATCTCCTATCACTAGTTGATAATGGTCCACAAATGTCAATAAAACTTGCTCTAACGCTCTCAATGCTTGATGATTTATCCACCTTCCCTCATATCTGACATTGGCTACCTTGACTTTTTTTTCAAATATCATATATTAACTTAGCACCTAAAACTTAATGTCGATTCTTCATATACTTTGGGTTATTCTATCATTTATTTGGTTACTTTTAATTATATTCCTGTTTTCATGTTGGAACACTTAATTTCTTCTTACTTTTCACACCTCGAGTCATGTTGTCATATTTATTTTTTATTTCTTTACCTCGTTGTTTGTATCATTCCTAAAATACCATAATTCCCTAACATTAAATACTATACAGGGGTTCGGATTCGGAGGGGCACTATTGGCTTCCATTACTCCGCCGTTTTCCCTAAATATATCATCTGAAATCAGAGGAACTTCATCTCTGTCCAGGAAAAAATAAAAGTTGCACTATCACAACACAATACATATAATTATTACCTATAAGGTAGCTCCTTTGCTACAAAATTATATTCAAGGGATTGTTACATGATTTCTTTGAGGTCTCTTCACATTTTATTCCATTACTGTTTCACTTCTGGTGTTTTATCACTTCAATTAATATTCTATCATTCACAGGTAACTGGTTAACATATTCGACATACGTGTTGGATTATTCCCATCTTGGTGCTGTCAATCAATGATATTTTAGATTTTATCTTCATCTTCATTTTTATTTATTTATTCACCTTTAATTAGGCAGTTAAGTACAGAATTTCATCATTATCGTAAGTTGTATTTGTCTATACTTTCTTCATCTAACTCATTTCTACCCTTCTTATATAGTAACTAGTCTTAATTGTTCTTATCATTGTTATTATACTGATTAAAATGGTTATTCAAATAATTATTATGGTTATTAACTGTCTTTCTCTTCTTAATTGATTCAAAATAATTTCTCTTAACTATCCGGTAAGATGTTCTTACGTTTTTTGAATTTGGTGGGTTCATTTCATCTTAATTCATAAAATAAAAATTTGTTATTTGTAATAACCTTCATATATGTCGTTTGTATTAATAATCAATCTAATCTTTGTTCCATTGGTTTGCTTTGGTCCATACCCAGAAAATCAGTCCCTTCTTTCCATATTTTTCATATTTAGTTCATCCGTTGTCAAATACTTCATTTACCCTTGTTGTTCGGATTACTACAGTGTCCATAATGATCTCTGTTTTTATTAAATATCTCCCTGTCACCCTGTACTCCCATTCCTTTAACACTACATGTTCATCTGAACCTATACCTACATCAATCACTTTCCCATTTATTTTATTGAACAGGTATTTTAATGGTATTTGAATTATTGATGACAGTATTGACAGTTTGCTACACACTTCTATTTCTGTGATATTTAATTTACCTATAGACTATCGGACATTTTTTCTCACTATTTTATTGTAATTCCCTTTGAAAGTTTTTATTGAGTTCCTTTTATTATCTTTAAAATTACTTATTCTTCTGTAGTTAGTACTTAGGATGTTCAGTACATTAATCAGTCCATTATTCATCATCTCCAATTCTTCTCGTATATTTTTAATTTTCTTAGGATGTGTTATTCATCTTTCTTCTGTTTTCTTAATTATTTTCTTCTTTATTCCATTATCTTCTATTTTCTGACTTACTTGCTCCCTGTTTTGATCGTTTGGTATATTTCTATCTCCGTTATGTTATCATTTATTACTTCTTCCGTTATCTTATTCAATGTTTCCACACTTTGCTTGTCATCTTCTATCGTTGTTTCTATTGACTGATTTTCATCACTCATTATTTCTTTCATTGTTTCTATATTCAATTTCACTTTTGCGGATTGCCTAACGTTCCTTTCCTCACAATTTTGTAATATTAACTTGATTTCAGCCTTTTGCTGGTCTAATTTATTATTCACCCCATTTATTTGTTGTTGAAGGGTCTCCTTTAATTCCTCATTATTTTGTTTTAATAAGGTTTCATTATCTAATTTCATTTGTTTCTTTAATGTTTCACTGTTACTATCCATTTTCTTGTACACTTTTTCAATATCCTCCTTCATTTGTTTCTTTAATTCCTTTTTATCTTCCCTCATTTGTTTCAATAATGTTTCGCTGGTTTGGTTATTCTTTTCGTCTGTTTGTTTATTATTTTCTTCTATTCTTCCGAATTGCTCCATCATAATCCTCATCATTTCCTGTAAATTTACATCCATTGGTTGGGTTGGTTTCTTTGGTTGGTCCCCTTGGGCATCCTCTACTGTTATTCCCATTTCAGTTTCTTCCTCTTCAACACTATTACTCCTTAATTCATATCGTTGCTCTGGTTTGTTAGCCATTTTAGAATCTTTAACTTAATTTTAATTACAAGGAAAAAATTTGTATGCTAATTAAATTTAACAAAATTGTGTTATTTGGTGCTGGTTTAAAGAAAATCTTTGCTTTCACGTATGGGCGCCATTTATTGTACTGTTGTTAATTACAGGTATAATATTCAAGATATGTTCCACGTTGGGACTGCCATTTAATGTACTGTAATTTTTTAATTACCGGTATATAATATAATATTTGCACCACGTTGGATGCGTCCTTTAGGTGTTGTAATTATTTATACGTATGGTAATGATTTAACAGTACAAGTAAAGAAACTCTTTCTCTCAGGGTTAATGATTATTAAGTTATTTTATCGTATTTACGATTGTATCTATTATTTTCTTTTCTTTAAACCAACCCAGATTCAGTTAATAGGTAGTACTTTGGTAATTAACCATGTAAAAAATAACTAACGTATTAATGTAACTTAACCGTCTCTGAATTCTTCTAGCTGCCACGGGTTCACTTCTGGTTGTTGTTTACCTTTCTTCAACAGCAATATTAAGCTTGGTAATCTGTTTCTTCACACTAATCTCTTAATGCTCTCACCGCTGAATGCCGCTCTCCAAGACTACTGCAACACCGATGTCTCCTTTGAACACTTAATTATTCGTTAGGGCTACTTAAACGGTTCTCCAGTCCAAGATTTTCCTCTTCTGTCGTCGTTCTATCAAGGATATTGTTATATTTTTGTTGTATTATTATTTATTTATTCGATATTATAATCAAACTCTGGTATCAATATTCAAAATCCTTTACTTTATTTTCTTTTCCACGTTACATTAATTTTGTGATGGACAACTGTTATTTAATATCATTTAAGATTCTTCATTTAGTTACTATTAGATATTTAATTTTGGAATAATAATGTTTCTTGTATTAAATATAATTGAAGATTCATAATGTGACTCTGATTGAATTAAAAATTAGACTAATACATTTTCCTTCTCTTTCATCTTTATAGTATTGAATATAAAATTAGACTCCTACATTTTCCTTCATCACTATCCAAAACAATCTCTTAACAATTTGCCATAATTCCCTAATTTATTTACATCTGTTTATCATATAACTATTAAAACATATATCATTTTTCTATTTCTTATTAACATCTTTATTTTAACTCTAATATTTGTAATTCTATTGGTTATTTATTAAATTATAATTTTATTACTCTTTACTCTTCTTATAACATTCATTTCAATTTCATATATAATTTTTTGAACATATAACTAAATATGGTTTTACATCATATAGGAATCGACCTCTATGTTGATTGAGTAAGTCGATATTACCAATGTTTTCTGTTTACATTCTAAAACATGTGTTCCCTTAATATTAATTTTGTATCTTTTTTCTTTTAAAATTGATTATTTACCTCTTATGTACTGTGTGCATTTTAACAGCAGTACATAATACCTTCCCTTATTTCATAATCTCAGATACAACTTGATATGAGAATATGAAATAATTAATTTCTTATCACAAACATGGTCGAACATTAATATTGAAAACATCTGATTAATTCGCTAATTGTATATCAGAAAATTCATTTCATAAATTGGTTTTTTCTTTTATTAACATAACAAGTATGGTTCATCACTATCAAGAATCACTGTATCTTGCACACTCATTTATGGCTTAAAATAACATTAATCAAACCAACTGGTTTTACATAAAAAATAATAAGTATAAAATAACAAATGTGCCTAGTTTCATGGCTAAAAACTCAAAAACATGTCTAAACATTCTCTTTCTTTCGGACCTCACCTTCCCAATCCAGGGCATACATTTCATTTGTTCTTTGTTTCAGAATTATTTTTCTTTTAATTATATTTTTGTTGTTTTTTTTTATTATTTTTATTATAATATGGGTATCAGCTTTAGTAATGTGATATGCTTTGTAAACCTAATAGCTGTCCATGATAATCAGTATATATTTCCTACATCTCCTATCACTAGTTGATAATGGTCCACAAATGTCAATAAAACTTGCTCTAACCCTCTCAATGCTTGATGATTTATCCACCTTCCCTCATATCTGACATTGGCTACCTTGACTTTTTTTTCAAATATCATATATTAACTTAGCACCTAAAACTTAATGTCGATTCTTCATATACTTTGGGTTATTCTATCATTTATTTGGTTACTTTTAATTATATTCCTGTTTTCATGTTGGAACACTTAATTACTTCTTACTTTTCACACCTCGAGTCATGTTGTCATATTTATTTTTTATTTCTTTACCTCGTTGTTTGTATCATTCCTAAAATACCATAATTCCCTAACATTAAATACTATACATGGGTTCGGATTCGGAGGTGCACTATTGGCTTCCATTACTCCGCCGTTTTCCCTAAATATATCATCTGAAATCAGAGGAACTTCATCTCTGTCCAGGAAAAAATAAAAGTTGCACTATCACAACACAATACATATAATTATTACCTATAAGGTAGCTCCTTTGCTACAAAATTATATTCAAGGGATTGTTACATGATTTCTTTGAGGTCTCTTCACATTTTATTCCATTACTGTTTCACTTCTGGTGTTTTATCACTTCAATTAATATTCTATCATTCACAGGTAACTGGTTAACATATTCGACATACGTGTTGGATTATTCCCATCTTGGTGCTGTCAATCAATGATATTTTAGATTTTATCTTCATCTTCATTTCTATTTATTTATTCACCTTTAATTAGGCAGTTAAGTACGGAATTTCATCATTATCGTAAGTTGTATTTGTCTATTCTTTCTTCATCTAACTCATTTCTACCCTTCTTAAATAGTAACTAGTCTTAATTGTTCTTATCATTGTTATTATACTGATTAAAATGGTTATTCAAATAATTATTATGGTTATTAACTGTCTTTCTCTTCTTAATTGATTCAAAATAATTTCTCTTAACTATCCGGTAAGATGTTCTTACGTTTTTTGAATTTGGTGGGTTCATTTCATCTTAATTCATAAAATAAAAATTTTTTATTTGTAATAACCTTCATATATGTCGTTTGTATTAATAATCAATCTAATCTTTGTTCCATTGGTTTGCTTTGGTCCATACCCAGAAAATCATTCCCTTCTTTCCATATTTTTAATATTTAGTTCATCCGTTGTCAAATACTTCATTTACCCTTGTTGTTCGGATTACTACAGTGTCCATAATGATCTCTGTTTTTATTAAATATCTCCCTGTCACCCTGTACTCCCATTCCTTTAACACTACATGTTCATCTGAACCTATACCTACATCAATCACTTTCCCATTTATTTTATTGAACAGGTATTTTAATGGTATTTGAATTATTGATGACAGTATTGACAGTTTGCTACGCACTTCTATTTCTGTGATATTTAATTTACCTATAACACAATTTAGACTATCGGACATTTTTTCTCACTATTTTATTGTAATTCCCTTTGAAAGTTTCTATTGAGTTTCTTTTATTATCTTTAAAATTACTTATTCTTCTGTAGTTAGTACTTAGGAGGTTCAGTACATTAATCAGTCCATTATTCATCATCTCCAATTCTTCTCGTATATTTTTAATTTTCTTAGGATGTGTTATTCTTCTTTCTTCTGTTTTCTTAATTATTTTCTTCTTTATTCCATTATCTTCTATTTTCTGACTTACTTGCTCCCTGTTTTGATCGTTTGGTATTATTTCTATCTCCGTTTTGTTATCATTTATTACTTCTTCCGTTATCTTATTTCTTTCATTGTTTCTATATCCAATTTCACTTTTGCGGATTTCCTTTCCTCACAATTTTGTAATATTAACTTGATTTCAGCCTTTTGCTGGTCTAATTTATTATTCACCCCATTTATTTGTTGTTGAAGGGTCTCCTTTAATTCCTCATTATTTTGTTTTAATAAGGTTTCATTATCTAATTTCATTTGTTTCTTTAACGTTTCACTGTTACTATCCATTTTCTTGTACACTTTTTCAATATCCTCCTTCATTTGTTTCTTTAATTCCTTTTTATCTTCCCTCATTTGTTTCAATAATGTTTCGCTGGTTTGGTTATTCTTTTCGTCTGTTTGTTTATTATTTTCTTCTATTCTTCCGAATTGCTCCATCATAATCCTCATCATTTCCTGTAAATTTACATCCATTGGTTGGGTTGGTTTCTTTGGTTGGTCCCCTTGGGCATCCTCTACTATTATTCCCATTTCAGTTTCTTCCTCTTCAACACTATTACCCCTTAATTCATATCGTTGCTCTGGTTTGTTAGCCATTTTAGAATCTTTAACTTAATTTTAATTACAAGGAAAAAATTTGTATGCTAATTAAATTTAACAAAATTGTGTTATTTGGTGCTGGTTTAAAGAAAATCTTTGCTTTCACGTATGGGCGCCATTTATTGTACTGTTGTTAATTACAGGTATAATATTCAAGATATGTTCCACGTTGAGACTGCCATTTAATGTACTGTAATTTTTTTAATTACCGGTATATAATATAATATTTGCACCACGTTGGATGCGTCCTTTAGGTGTTGTAATTATTTATACGTATGGTAATGATTTAACAGTACAAGTAAAGAAACTCTTTCTCTCAGGGTTAATGATTATTAAGTTATTTTATCGTATTTACGATTGTATCTATTATTTTCTTTTCTTTAAACCAACCCAGATTCAGTTAATAGGTAGTACTTTGGTAATTAACCATGTAAAAAATAACTAACGTATTAATGTAACTTAACCGTCTCTGAATTCTTCTAGCTGCCACGGGTTCACTTCTGGTTGTTGTTTACCTTTCTTCAACAGCAATATTAAGCTTGGTAATCTGTTTCTTCACACTAATCTCTTAATGCTCTCACCGCTGAATGCCGCTCTCCAAGACTACTGCAACACCGATGTCTCCTTTGAACACTTAATTATTCGTTAGGGCTACTTAAACTCTTCTCCAGTCCAAGATTTTCCTCTTCTGTCGTCGTTCTATCAAGGATATTGTTATATTTTTGTTGTATTATTATTTATTTATTCGATATTATAATCAAACTCTGGTATCACTATTCAAAATCCTTTACTTTATTTTCTTTTCCACGTTACATTAATTTTGTGATGGACAACTGTTATTTAATATCATTTAAGATTCTTCATTTAGTTACTATTAGATATTTAATTTTGGAATAATAATGTTTCTTGTATTAAATATAATTGAAGATTCATAATGTGACTCTGATTGAATTAAAAATTAGACTAATACATTTTCCTTCTCTTTCATCTTTATAGTATTGAATATAAAATTAGACTCCTACATTTTCCTTCATCACTATCCAAAACAATCTCTTAACAATTTGCCATAATTCCCTAATTTATTTACATCTGTTTATCATATAACTATTAAAACATATATCATTTTTCTATTTCTTATTAACATCTTTATTTTAAGTCTAATATTTGTAATTCTATTGGTTATTTATTAAATTATAATTTTATTACTCTTTACTCTTCTTATAACATTCATTTCAATTTCATATATAATTTTCTGAACATATAACTAAATATGGTTTTACATCATATAGGAATCGACCTCTATGTTGATTGAGTAAGTCGATATTACCAATGTTTTCTGTTTACATTCTAAAACATGTGTTCCCTTAATATTAATTTTGTATCTTTTTTCTTTTAAAATTGATTATTTACCTCTTATGTACTGTGTGCATTTTAACAGCAGTACATAATACCTTCCCTTATTTCATAATCTCAGATACAACTTGATATGAGAATATGAAATAATTAATTTCTTATCACAAACATGGTCGAACATTAATATTGAAAACATCTGATTAATTCGCTAATTGTATATCAGAAAATTCATTTCATAAATTGGTTTTTTCTTTTATTAACATAACAAGTATGGTTCATCACTATCAAGAATCACTGTATCTTACACACTCATTTATGGCTTAAAATAACATTAATCAAACCAACTGGTTTTACATAAAAAATAATAAGTATAAAATAACAATTGTGCCTATTTTCATGGCTAAAAACTCAAAAACATGTCTAAACATTCTCTTTCTTTCGGACCTCACCTTCCCAATCCAGGGCATACATTTCATTTGTTCTTTGTTTCAGAATTATTTTTCTTTTAATTATATTTTTGTTGTTTTTTTTTATTATTTTTATTATAATATGGGTATCAGCTTTAGTAATGTGATATGCTTTGTAAACCTAATAGCTGTCCATGATAATCAGTATATATTTCCTACATCTCCTATCACTAGTTGATAATGGTCCACAAATGTCAATAAAACTTGCTCTAACCCTCTCAATGCTTGATGATTTATCCACCTTCCCTCATATCTGACATTGGCTACCTTGCCTTTTTTTTCAAATATCATATATTAACTTAGCACCTAAAACTTAATGTCGATTCTTCATATACTTTGGGTTATTCTATCATTTATTTGGTTACTTTTAATTATATTCCTGTTTTCATGTTGGAACACTTAATTTCTTCTTACTTTTCACACCTCGAGTCATGTTGTCATATTTATTTTTTATTTCTTTACCTCGTTGTTTGTATCATTCCTAAAATACCATAATTCCCTAACATTAAATACTATACATGGGTTCAGATTCGGAGGGGCACTATTGGCTTCCATTACTCCGCCGTTTTCCCTAAATATATCATCTGAAATCAGAGGAACTTCATCTCTGTCCAGGAAAAAATAAAAGTTGCACTATCACAACACAATACATATAATTATTACCTATAAGGTAGCTCCTTTGCTACAAAATTATATTCAAGGGATTGTTACATGATTTCTTTGAGGTCTCTTCACATTTTATTCCATTACTGTTTCACTTCTGGTGTTTTATCACTTCAATTAATATTCTATCATTCACAGGTAACTGGTTAACATATTCGACATACGTGTTGGATTATTCCCATCTTGGTGCTGTCAATCAATGATATTTTAGATTTTATCTTCATCTTCATTTCTATTTATTTATTCACCTTTAATTAGGCAGTTAAGTACGGAATTTCATCATTATCGTAAGTTGTATTTGTCTATTCTTTCTTCATCTAACTCATTTCTACCCTTCTTAAATAGTAACTAGTCTTAATTGTTCTTATCATTGTTATTATACTGATTAAAATGGTTATTCAAATAATTATTATGGTTATTAACTGTCTTTCTCTTCTTAATTGATTCAAAATAATTTCTCTTAACTATCCGGTAAGATGTTCTTACGTTTTTTGAATTTGGTGGGTTCATTTCATCTTAATTCATAAAATAAAAATTTTATTTGTAATAACCTTCATATATGTCGTTTGTATTAATAATCAATCTAATCTTTGTTCCATTGGTTTGCTTTGGTCCATACCCAGAAAATCAGTCCCTTCTTTCCATATTTTTCATATTTAGTTCATCCGTTGTCAAATACTTCATTTAACCTTGTTGTTCGGATTACTACAGTGTCCATAATGATCTCTGTTTTTATTAAATATCTCCCTGTCACCCTGTACTCCCATTCCTTTAACACTACATGTTCATCTGAACCTATACCTACATCAATCACTTTCCCATTTATTTTATTGAACAGGTATTTTAATGGTATTTGAATTATTGATGACAGTATTGACAGTTTGCTACGCACTTCTATTTCTGTGATATTTAATTTACCTATAACACAATTTAGACTATCGGACATTTTTTCTCACTATTTTATTGTAATTCCCTTTGAAAGTTTCTATTGAGTTCCTTTTATTATCTTTAAAATTACTTATTCTTCTGTAGTTAGTACTTAGGATGTTCAGTACATTAATCAGTCCATTATTCATCATCTCCAATTCTTCTCGTATATTTTTAATTTTCTTAGGATGTGTTATTCTTCTTTCTTCTGTTTTCTTAATTATTTTCTTCTTTATTCCATTATCTTCTATTTTCTGACTTACTTGCTCCCTGTTTTGATCGTTTGGTATTATTTCTATCTCCGTTTTGTTATCATTTATTACTTCTTCCGTTATCTTATTTCTTTCATTGTTTCTATATTCAATTTCACTTTTGCGGATTTCCTTTCCTCACAATTTTGTAATATTAACTTGATTTCAGCCTTTTGCTGGTCTAATTTATTATTCACCCCATTTATTTGTTGTTGAAGGGTCTCCTTTAATTCCTCATTATTTTGTTTTAATAAGGTTTCATTATCTAATTTCATTTGTTTCTTTAATGTTTCACTGTTACTATCCATTTTCTTGTACACTTTTTCAATATCCTCCTTCATTTGTTTCTTTAATTCCTTTTTATCTTCCCTCATTTGTTTCAATAATGTTTCGCTGGTTTGGTTATTCTTTTCGTCTGTTTGTTTATTATTTTCTTCTATTCTTGCGAATTGCTCCATCATAATCCTCATCATTTCCTGTAAATTTACATCAATTGGTTGGGTTGGTTTCTTTGGTTGGTCCCCTTGGGCATCCTCTACTATTATTTCCATTTCAGTTTCTTCCTCTTCAACACTATTACTCCTTAATTCATATCGTTGCTCTGGTTTGTTAGCCATTTTACAATCTTTAACTTAATTTTAATTACAAGGAAAAAATTTGTATGCTAATTAAATTTAACAAAATTGTGTTATTTGGTGCTGGTTTAAAGAAAATCTTTGCTTTCATGTATGGGCGCCATTTATTGTACTGTTGTTAATTACAGGTATAATATTCAAGATATGTTCCACGTTGGGACTGCCATTTAATGTACTGTAATTTTTTAATTACCGGTATATAATATAATATTTGCACCACGTTGGATGCGTCCTTTAGGTGTTGTAATTATTTATACGTATGGTAATGATTTAACAGTACAAGTAAAGAAACTCTTTCTCTCAGGGTTAATGATTATTAAGTTATTTTATCGTATTTACGATTGTATCTATTATTTTCTTTTCTTTAAACCAACCCAGATTCAGTTAATAGGTAGTACTTTGGTAATTAACCATGTAAAAAATAACTAACGTATTAATGTAACTTAACCGTCTCTGAATTCTTCTAGCTGCCACGGGTTCACTTCTGGTTGTTGTTTACCTTTCTTCAACAGCAATATTAAGCTTGGTAATCTGTTTCTTCACACTAATCTCTTATTTCTCTCACCGCTGAATGCCGCTCTCCAAGACTACTGCAACACCGATGTCTCCTTTGAACACTTAATTATTCGTTAGGGCCACTTAAACTCTTCTCCAGTCCAAGATTTTCCTCTTCTGTCGTCGTTCTATCAAGGATATTGTTATATTGTTTTTGTATTATTATTTATTTATTCGATATTATAATCAAACTCTGGTATCACTATTCAAAATCCTTTACTTTATTTTCTTTTCCACGTTACATTAATTTTGTGATGGACAACTGTTATTTAATATCATTTAAGATTCTTCATTTAGTTACTACTAGATATTTAATTTTGGACTAATAATGTTTCTTGTATTAAATATAATTGAAGATTCATAATGTGACTCTGATTGAATTAAAAATTAGACTAATACATTTTCCTTCTCTTTCATCTTTATAGTATTGAATATAAAATTAGACTCCTACATTTTCCTTCATCACTATCCAAAACAATCTCTTAACAATTTAACAATTTGCCATAATTCCCTAATTTATTTACATCTGTTTATCATATAACTATTAAAACATATATCATTTTTCTATTTCTTATTAACATCTTTATTTTAACTCTAATATTTGTAATTCTATTGGTTATTTATTAAATTATAATTATATTACTCTTTACTCTTCTTATAACATTCATTTCAATTTCATATATAATTTTCTGAACATATAACTAAATATGGTTTTACATCATATAGGAATCGACCTCTATGTTGATTGAGTAAGTCGATATTACCAATGTTTTCTGTTTACATTCTAAAACATGTGTTCCCTTAATATTAATTTTGTATCTTTTTTCTTTTAAAATTGATTATTTACCTCTTATGTACTGTGTGCATTTTAACAGCAGTACATAATACCTTCCCTTATTTCATAATCTCAGATACAACTTGATATGAGAATATGAAATAATTAATTTCTTATCACAAACATGGTCGAACATTAATATTGAAAACATCTGATTAATTCGCTAATTGTATATCAGAAAATTCATTTCATAAATTGGTTTTTTCTTTTATTAACATAACAAGTATGGTTCATCACTATCAAGAATCACCGTATCTTACACACTCATTTATGGCTTAAAATAACATTAATCAAACCAACTGGTTTTACATAAAAAATAATAAGTATAAAATAACAATTGTGCCTAGTTTCATGGCTAAAAACTCATAAACATGTCTAAACATTCTCTTTCTTTCGGACCTCACCTTCCCAATCCAGGGCATACATTTTATTTGTTCTTTGTTTCAGAATTATTTTTCTTTTAATTATATTTTTGTTGTTTTTTTAATTATTTTTATTATAATATGGGTATCAGCTTTAGTAATGTGATATGCTTTGTAAACCTAATAGCTGTCCATGATAATCAGTATATATTTCCTACATCTCCTATCACTAGTTGATAATGGTCCACAAATGTCAATAAAACTTGCTCTAACGCTCTCAATGCTTGATGATTTATCCACCTTCCCTCATATCTGACATTGGCTACCTTGACTTTTTTTTCAAATATCATATATTAACTTAGCACCTAAAACTTAATGTCGATTCTTCATATACTTTGGGTTATTCTATCATTTATTTGGTTACTTTTAATTATATTCCTGTTTTCATGTTGGAACACTTAATTTCTTCTTACTTTTCACACCTCGAGTCATGTTGTCAAATTTATTTTTTATTTCTTTACCTCGTTGTTTGTATCATTCCTAAAATACCATAATTCCCTAACATTAAATACTATACATGGGTTCGGATTCGGAGGGGCACTATTGGCTTCCATTACTCCGCCGTTTTCCCTAAATATATCATCTGAAATCAGAGGAACTTCATCTCTGTCCAGGAAAAAATAAAAGTTGCACTATCACAACACAATACATATAATTATTACCTATAAGGTAGCTCCTTTGCTACAAAATTATATTCAAGGGATTGTTACATGATTTCTTTGAGGTCTCTTCACATTTTATTCCATTACTGTTTCACTTCTGGTGTTTTATCACTTCAATTAATATTCTATCATTCACAGGTAACTGGTTAACATATTCGACATACGTGTTGGATTATTCCCATCTTGGTGCTGTCAATCAATGATATTTTAGATTTTATCTTCATCTTCATTTCTATTTATTTATTCACCTTTAATTAGGCAGTTAAGTACGGAATTTCATCATTATCGTAAGTTGTATTTGTCTATTCTTTCTTCATCTAACTCATTTCTACCCTTCTTAAATAGTAACTAGTCTTAATTGTTCTTATCATTGTTATTATACTGATTAAAATGGTTATTCAAATAATTATTATGGTTATTAACTGTCTTTCTCTTCTTAATTGATTCAAAATAATTTCTCTTAACTATCCGGTAAGATGTTCTTACGTTTTTTGAATTTGGTGGGTTCATTTCATCTTAATTCATAAAATAAAAATTTTATTTGTAATAACCTTCATATATGTCGTTTGTATTAATAATCAATCTAATCTTTGTTCCATTGGTTTGCTTTGGTCCATACCCAGAAAATCAGTCCCTTCTTTCCATATTTTTCATATTTAGTTCATCCGTTGTCAAATACTTCATTTAACCTTGTTGTTCGGATTACTACAGTGTCCATAATGATCTCTGTTTTTATTAAATATCTCCCTGTCACCCTGTACTCCCATTCCTTTAACACTACATGTTCATCTGAACCTATACCTACATCAATCACTTTCCCATTTATTTTATTGAACAGGTATTTTAATGGTATTTGAATTATTGATGACAGTATTGACAGTTTGCTACGCACTTCTATTTCTGTGATATTTAATTTACCTATAACACAATTTAGACTATCGGACATTTTTTCTCACTATTTTATTGTAATTCCCTTTGAAAGTTTCTATTGAGTTCCTTTTATTATCTTTAAAATTACTTATTCTTCTGTAGTTAGTACTTAGGATGTTCAGTACATTAATCAGTCCATTATTCATCATCTCCAATTCTTCTCGTATATTTTTAATTTTCTTAGGATGTGTTATTCTTCTTTCTTCTGTTTTCTTAATTATTTTCTTCTTTATTCCATTATCTTCTATTTTCTGACTTACTTGCTCCCTGTTTTGATCGTTTGGTATTATTTCTATCTCCGTTTTGTTATCATTTATTACTTCTTCCGTTATCTTATTTCTTTCATTGGTTCTAAATTCAATTTCACTTTTGCGGATTTCCTTTCCTCACAATTTTGTAATATTAACTTGATTTCAGCCTTTTGCTGGTCTAATTTATTATTCACCCCATTTATTTGTTGTTGAAGGGTCTCCTTTAATTCCTCATTATTTTGTTTTAATAAGGTTTCATTATCTAATTTCATTTGTTTCTTTAATGTTTCACTGTTACTATCCATTTTCTTGTACACTTTTTCAATATCCTCCTTCATTTGTTTCTTTAATTCCTTTTTATCTTCCCTCATTTGTTTCAATAATGTTTCGCTGGTTTGGTTATTCTTTTCGTCTGTTTGTTTATTATTTTCTTCTATTCTTCCGAATTGCTCCATCATAATCCTCATCATTTCCTGTAAATTTACATCCATTGGTTGGGTTGGTTTCTTTGGTTGGTCCCCTTGGGCATCCTCTACTATTATTTCCATTTCAGTTTCTTCCTCTTCAACACTATTACTCCTTAATTCATATCGTTGCTCTGGTTTGTTAGCCATTTTACAATCTTTAACTTAATTTTAATTACAAGGAAAAAATTTGTATGCTAATTAAATTTAACAAAATTGTGTTATTTGGTGCTGGTTTAAAGAAAATCTTTGCTTTCACGTATGGGCGCCATTTATTGTACTGTTGTTAATTACAGGTATAATATTCAAGATATGTTCCACGTTGGGACTGCCATTTAATGTACTGTAATTTTTTAATTACCGGTATATAATATAATATTTGCACCACGTTGGATGCGTCCTTTAGGTGTTGTAATTATTTATACGTATGGTAATGATTTAACAGTACAAGTAAAGAAACTCTTTCTCTCAGGGTTAATGATTATTAAGTTATTTTATCGTATTTACGATTGTATCTATTATTTTCTTTTCTTTAAACCAACCCAGATTCAGTTAATAGGTAGTACTTTGGTAATTAACCATGTAAAAAATAACTAACGTATTAATGTAACTTAACCGTCTCTGAATTCTTCTAGCTGCCACGGGTTCACTTCTGGTTGTTGTTTACCTTTCTTCAACAGCAATATTAAGCTTGGTAATCTGTTTCTTCACACTAATCTCTTATTTCTCTCACCGCTGAATGCCGCTCTCCAAGACTACTGCAACACCGATGTCTCCTTTGAACACTTAATTATTCGTTAGGGCCACTTAAACTCTTCTCCAGTCCAAGATTTTCCTCTTCTGTCGTCGTTCTATCAAGGATATTGTTATATTGTTTTTGTATTATTATTTATTTATTCGATATTATAATCAAACTCTGGTATCACTATTCAAAATCCTTTACTTTATTTTCTTTTCCACGTTACATTAATTTTGTGATGGACAACTGTTATTTAATATCATTTAAGATTCTTCATTTAGTTACTACTAGATATTTAATTTTGGACTAATAATGTTTCTTGTATTAAATATAATTGAAGATTCATAATGTGACTCTGATTGAATTAAAAATTAGACTAATACATTTTCCTTCTCTTTCATCTTTATAGTATTGAATATAAAATTAGACTCCTACATTTTCCTTCATCACTATCCAAAACAATCTCTTAACAATTTAACAATTTGCCATAATTCCCTAATTTATTTACATCTGTTTATCATATAACTATTAAAACATATATCATTTTTCTATTTCTTATTAACATCTTTATTTTAACTCTAATATTTGTAATTCTATTGGTTATTTATTAAATTATAATTATATTACTCTTTACTCTTCTTATAACATTCATTTCAATTTCATATATAATTTTTTGTGAACATATAACTAAATATGGTTTTACATCATATAGGAATCGACCTCTATGTTGATTGAGTAAGTCGATATTACCAATGTTTTCTGTTTACATTCTAAAACATGTGTTCCCTTAATATTAATTTTGTATCTTTTTTCTTTTAAAATTGATTATTTACCTCTTATGTACTGTGTGCATTTTAACAGCAGTACATAATACCTTCCCTTATTTCATAATCTCAGATACAACTTGATATGAGAATATGAAATAATTAATTTCTTATCACAAACATGGTCGAACATTAATATTGAAAACATCTGATTAATTCGCTAATTGTATATCAGAAAATTCATTTCATAAATTGGTTTTTTCTTTTATTAACATAACAAGTATGGTTCATCACTATCAAGAATCACCGTATCTTACACACTCATTTATGGCTTAAAATAACATTAATCAAACCAACTGGTTTTACATAAAAAATAATAAGTATAAAATAACAATTGTGCCTAGTTTCATGGCTAAAAACTCATAAACATGTCTAAACATTCTCTTTCTTTCGGACCTCACCTTCCCAATCCAGGGCATACATTTTATTTGTTCTTTGTTTCAGAATTATTTTTCTTTTAATTATATTTTTGTTGTTTTTTTAATTATTTTTATTATAATATGGGTATCAGCTTTAGTAATGTGATATGCTTTGTAAACCTAATAGCTGTCCATGATAATCAGTATATATTTCCTACATCTCCTATCACTAGTTGATAATGGTCCACAAATGTCAATAAAACTTGCTCTAACGCTCTCAATGCTTGATGATTTATCCACCTTCCCTCATATCTGACATTGGCTACCTTGACTTTTTTTTCAAATATCATATATTAACTTAGCACCTAAAACTTAATGTCGATTCTTCATATACTTTGGGTTATTCTATCATTTATTTGGTTACTTTTAATTATATTCCTGTTTTCATGTTGGAACACTTAATTTCTTCTTACTTTTCACACCTCGAGTCATGTTGTCAAATTTATTTTTTATTTCTTTACCTCGTTGTTTGTATCATTCCTAAAATACCATAATTCCCTAACATTAAATACTATACATGGGTTCGGATTCGGAGGGGCACTATTGGCTTCCATTACTCCGCCGTTTTCCCTAAATATATCATCTGAAATCAGAGGAACTTCATCTCTGTCCAGGAAAAAATAAAAGTTGCACTATCACAACACAATACATATAATTATTACCTATAAGGTAGCTCCTTTGCTACAAAATTATATTCAAGGGATTGTTACATGATTTCTTTGAGGTCTCTTCACATTTTATTCCATTACTGTTTCACTTCTGGTGTTTTATCACTTCAATTAATATTCTATCATTCACAGGTAACTGGTTAACATATTCGACATACGTGTTGGATTATTCCCGTCTTGGTGCTGTCAATCAATGATATTTTAGATTTTATCTTCATCTTCATTTCTATTTATTTATTCACCTTTAATTAGGCAGTTAAGTACGGAATTTCATCATTATCGTAAGTTGTATTTGTCTATTCTTTCTTCATCTAACTCATTTCTACCCTTCTTAAATAGTAACTAGTCTTAATTGTTCTTATCATTGTTATTATACTGATTAAAATGGTTATTCAAATAATTATTATGGTTATTAACTGTCTTTCTCTTCTTAATTGATTCAAAATAATTTCTCTTAACTATCCGGTAAGATGTTCTTACGTTTTTTGAATTTGGTGGGTTCATTTCATCTTAATTCATAAAATAAAAATTTTATTTGTAATAACCTTCATATATGTCGTTTGTATTAATAATCAATCTAATCTTTGTTCCATTGGTTTGCTTTGGTCCATACCCAGAAAATCAGTCCCTTCTTTCCATATTTTTCATATTTAGTTCATCCGTTGTCAAATACTTCATTTAACCTTGTTGTTCGGATTACTACAGTGTCCATAATGATCTCTGTTTTTATTAAATATCTCCCTGTCACCCTGTACTCCCATTCCTTTAACACTACATGTTCATCTGAACCTATACCTACATCAATCACTTTCCCATTTATTTTATTGAACAGGTATTTTAATGGTATTTGAATTATTGATGACAGTATTGACAGTTTGCTACGCACTTCTATTTCTGTGATATTTAATTTACCTATAACACAATTTAGACTATCGGACATTTTTTCTCACTATTTTATTGTAATTCCCTTTGAAAGTTTCTATTGAGTTCCTTTTATTATCTTTAAAATTACTTATTCTTCTGTAGTTAGTACTTAGGATGTTCAGTACATTAATCAGTCCATTATTCATCATCTCCAATTCTTCTCGTATATTTTTAATTTTCTTAGGATGTGTTATTCTTCTTTCTTCTGTTTTCTTAATTATTTTCTTCTTTATTCCATTATCTTCTATTTTCTGACTTACTTGCTCCCTGTTTTGATCGTTTGGTATTATTTCTATCTCCGTTTTGTTATCATTTATTACTTCTTCCGTTATCTTATTTCTTTCATTGTTTCTATATTCAATTTCACTTTTGCGGATTTCCTTTCCTCACAATTTTGTAATATTAACTTGATTTCAGCCTTTTGCTGGTCTAATTTATTATTCACCCCATTTATTTGTTGTTGAAGGGTCTCCTTTAATTCCTCATTATTTTGTTTTAATAAGGTTTCATTATCTAATTTCATTTGTTTCTTTAATGTTTCACTGTTACTATCCATTTTCTTGTACACTTTTTCAATATCCTCCTTCATTTGTTTCTTTAATTCCTTTTTATCTTCCCTCATTTGTTTCAATAATGTTTCGCTGGTTTGGTTTATCTTTTCGTCTGTTTGTTTATTATTTTCTTCTATTCTTCCGAATTGCTCCATCATAATCCTCATCATTTCCTGTAAATTTACATCCATTGGTTGGGTTGGTTTCTTTGGTTGGTCCCCTTGGGCATCCTCTACTATTATTTCCATTTCAGTTTCTTCCTCTTCAACACTATTACTCCTTAATTCATATCGTTGCTCTGGTTTGTTAGCCATTTTACAATCTTTAACTTAATTTTAATTACAAGGAAAAAATTTGTATGCTAATTAAATTTAACAAAATTGTGTTATTTGGTGCTGGTTTAAAGAAAATCTTTGCTTTCACGTATGGGCGCCATTTATTGTACTGTTGTTAATTACAGGTATAATATTCAAGATATGTTCCACGTTGGGACTGCCATTTATTGTACTGTAATTTTTTAATTACCGGTATATAATATAATATTTGCACCACGTTGGATGCGTCCTTTAGGTGTTGTAAGTATTTATACGTATGGTAATGATTTAACAGTACAAGTAAAGAAACTCTTTCTCTCAGGGTTAATGATTATTAAGTTATTTTATCGTATTTACGATTGTATCTATTATTTTCTTTTCTTTAAACCAACCCAGATTCAGTTAATAGGTAGTACTTTGGTAATTAACCATGTAAAAAATAACTAACGTATTAATGTAACTTAACCGTCTCTGAATTCTTCTAGCTGCCACGGGTTCACTTCTGGTTGTTGTTTACCTTTCTTCAACAGCAATATTAAGCTTGGTAATCTGTTTCTTCACACTAATCTCTTATTGCTCTCACCGCTGAATGCCGCTCTCCAAGACTACTGCAACACCGATGTCTCCTTTGAACACTTAATTATTCGTTAGGGCCACTTAAACTCTTCTCCAGTCCAAGATTTTCCTCTTCTGTCGTCGTTCTATCAAGGATATTGTTATATTGTTTTTGTATTATTATTTATTTATTCGATATTATAATCAAACTCTGGTATCACTATTCAAAATCCTTTACTTTATTTTCTTTTCCACGTTACATTAATTTTGTGATGGACAACTGTTATTTAATATCATTTAAGATTCTTCATTTAGTTACTACTAGATATTTAATTTTGGACTAATAATGTTTCTTGTATTAAATATAATTGAAGATTCATAATGTGACTCTGATTGAATTAAAAATTAGACTAATACATTTTCCTTCTCTTTCATCTTTATAGTATTGAATATAAAATTAGACTCCTACATTTTCCTTCATCACTATCCAAAACAATCTCTTAACAATTTAACAATTTGCCATAATTCCCTAATTTATTTACATCTGTTTATCATATAACTATTAAAACATATATCATTTTTCTATTTCTTATTAACATCTTTATTTTAACTCTAATATTTGTAATTCTATTGGTTATTTATTAAATTATAATTATATTACTCTTTACTCTTCTTATAACATTCATTTCAATTTCATATATAATTTTTTGTGAACATATAACTAAATATGGTTTTACATCATATAGGAATCGACCTCTATGTTGATTGAGTAAGTCGATATTACCAATGTTTTCTGTTTACATTCTAAAACATGTGTTCCCTTAATATTAATTTTGTATCTTTTTTCTTTTAAAATTGATTATTTACCTCTTATGTACTGTGTGCATTTTAACAGCAGTACATAATACCTTCCCTTATTTCATAATCTCAGATACAACTTGATATGAGAATATGAAATAATTAATTTCTTATCACAAACATGGTCGAACATTAATATTGAAAACATCTGATTAATTCGCTAATTGTATATCAGAAAATTCATTTCATAAATTGGTTTTTTCTTTTATTAACATAACAAGTATGGTTCATCACTATCAAGAATCACCGTATCTTACACACTCATTTATGGCTTAAAATAACATTAATCAAACCAACTGGTTTTACATAAAAAATAATAAGTATAAAATAACAATTGTGCCTAGTTTCATGGCTAAAAACTCATAAACATGTCTAAACATTCTCTTTCTTTCGGACCTCACCTTCCCAATCCAGGGCATACATTTTATTTGTTCTTTGTTTCAGAATTATTTTTCTTTTAATTATATTTTTGTTGTTTTTTTAATTATTTTTATTATAATATGGGTATCAGCTTTAGTAATGTGATATGCTTTGTAAACCTAATAGCTGTCCATGATAATCAGTATATATTTCCTACATCTCCTATCACTAGTTGATAATGGTCCACAAATGTCAATAAAACTTGCTCTAACGCTCTCAATGCTTGATGATTTATCCACCTTCCCTCATATCTGACATTGGCTACCTTGACTTTTTTTTCAAATATCATATATTAACTTAGCACCTAAAACTTAATGTCGATTCTTCATATACTTTGGGTTATTCTATCATTTATTTGGTTACTTTTAATTGTATTCCTGTTTTCATGTTGGAACACTTAATTTCTTCTTACTTTTCACACCTCGAGTCATGTTGTCATATTTATTTTTTATTTCTTTACCTCGTTGTTTGTATCATTCCTAAAATACCATAATTCCCTAACTTTAAATACTATACATGGGTTCGGATTCGGAGGGGCACTATTGGCTTCCATTACTCCGCCGTTTTCCCTAAATATATCATCTGAAATCAGAGGAACTTCATCTCTGTCCAGGAAAAAATAAAAGTTGCACTATCACAACACAATACATATAATTATTACCTATAAGGTAGCTCCTTTGCTACAAAATTATATTCAAGGGATTGTTACATGATTTCTTTGAGGTCTCTTCACATTTTATTCCATTACTGTTTCACTTCTGGTGTTTTATCACTTCAATTAATATTCTATCATTCACAGGTAACTGGTTAACATATTCGACATACGTGTTGGATTATTCCCATCTTGGTGCTGTCAATCAATGATATTTTAGATTTTATCTTCATCTTCATTTTTATTTATTTATTCACCTTTAATTAGGCAGTTAAGTACGGAATTTCATCATTATCGTAAGTTGTATTTGTCTATTCTTTCTTCATCTAACTCATTTCTACCCTTCTTAAATAGTAACTAGTCTTAATTGTTCTTATCATTGTTATTATACTGATTAAAATGGTTATTCAAATAATTATTATGGTTATTAACTGTCTTTCTCTTCTTAATTGATTCAAAATAATTTCTCTTAACTATCCGGTAAGATGTTCTTACGTTTTTTGAATTTGGTGGGTTCATTTCATCTTAATTCATAAAATAAAAATTTTATTTGTAATAACCTTCATATATGTCGTTTGTATTAATAATCAATCTAATCTTTGTTCCATTGGTTTGCTTTGGTCCATACCCAGAAAATCAGTCCCTTCTTTCCATATTTTTCATATTTAGTTCATCCGTTGTCAAATACTTCATTTAACCTTGTTGTTCGGATTACTACAGTGTCCATAATGATCTCTGTTTTTATTAAATATCTCCCTGTCACCCTGTACTCCCATTCCTTTAACACTACATGTTCATCTGAACCTATACCTACATCAATCACTTTCCCATTTATTTTATTGAACAGGTATTTTAATGGTATTTGAATTATTGATGACAGTATTGACAGTTTGCTACGCACTTCTATTTCTGTGATATTTAATTTACCTATAACACAATTTAGACTATCGGACATTTTTTCTCACTATTTTATTGTAATTCCCTTTGAAAGTTTCTATTGAGTTCCTTTTATTATCTTTAAAATTACTTATTCTTCTGTAGTTAGTACTTAGGATGTTCAGTACATTAATCAGTCCATTATTCATCATCTCCAATTCTTCTCGTATATTTTTAATTTTCTTAGGATGTGTTATTCTTCTTTCTTCTGTTTTCTTAATTATTTTCTTCTTTATTCCATTATCTTCTATTTTCTGACTTACTTGCTCCCTGTTTTGATCGTTTGGTATTATTTCTATCTCCGTTTTGTTATCATTTATTACTTCTTCCGTTATCTTATTTCTTTCATTGTTTCTATATTCAATTTCACTTTTGCGGATTTCCTTTCCTCACAATTTTGTAATATTAACTTGATTTCAGCCTTTTGCTGGTCTAATTTATTATTCACCCCATTTATTTGTTGTTGAAGGGTCTCCTTTAATTCCTCATTATTTTGTTTTAATAAGGTTTCATTATCTAATTTCATTTGTTTCTTTAATGTTTCACTGTTACTATCCATTTTCTTGTACACTTTTTCAATATCCTCCTTCATTTGTTTCTTTAATTCCTTTTTATCTTCCCTCATTTGTTTCAATAATGTTTCGCTGGTTTGGTTATTCTTTTCGTCTGTTTGTTTATTATTTTCTTCTATTCTTCCGAATTGCTCCATCATAATCCTCATCATTTCCTGTAAATTTACATCCATTGGTTGGGTTGGTTTCTTTGGTTGGTCCCCTTGGGCATCCTCTACTATTATTTCCATTTCAGTTTCTTCCTCTTCAACACTATTACTCCTTAATTCATATCGTTGCTCTGGTTTGTTAGCCATTTTACAATCTTTAACTTAATTTTAATTACAAGGAAAAAATTTGTATGCTAATTAAATTTAACAAAATTGTGTTATTTGGTGCTGGTTTAAAGAAAATCTTTGCTTTCACGTATGGGCGCCATTTATTGTACTGTTGTTAATTACAGGTATAATATTCAAGATATGTTCCACGTTGGGACTGCCATTTATTGTACTGTAATTTTTTAATTACCGGTATATAATATAATATTTGCACCACGTTGGATGCGTCCTTTAGGTGTTGTAAGTATTTATACGTATGGTAATGATTTAACAGTACAAGTAAAGAAACTCTTTCTCTCAGGGTTAATGATTATTAAGTTATTTTATCGTATTTACGATTGTATCTATTATTTTCTTTTCTTTAAACCAACCCAGATTCAGTTAATAGGTAGTACTTTGGTAATTAACCATGTAAAAAATAACTAACGTATTAATGTAACTTAACCGTCTCTGAATTCTTCTAGCTGCCACGGGTTCACTTCTGGTTGTTGTTTACCTTTCTTCAACAGCAATATTAAGCTTGGTAATCTGTTTCTTCACACTAATCTCTTATTGCTCTCACCGCTGAATGCCGCTCTCCAAGACTACTGCAACACCGATGTCTCCTTTGAACACTTAATTATTCGTTAGGGCCACTTAAACTCTTCTCCAGTCCAAGATTTTCCTCTTCTGTCGTCGTTCTATCAAGGATATTGTTATATTTTTTTTGTATTATTATTTATTTATTCGATATTATAATCAAACTCTGGTATCACTATTCAAAATCCTTTACTTTATTTTCTTTTCCACGTTACATTAATTTTGTGATGGACAACTGTTATTTAATATCATTTAAGATTCTTCATTTAGTTACTACTAGATATTTAATTTTGGACTAATAATGTTTCTTGTATTAAATATAATTGAAGATTCATAATGTGACTCTGATTGAATTAAAAATTAGACTAATACATTTTCCTTCTCTTTCATCTTTATAGTATTGAATATAAAATTAGACTCCTACATTTTCCTTCATCACTATCCAAAACAATCTCTTAACAATTTAACAATTTGCCATAATTCCCTAATTTATTTACATCTGTTTATCATATAACTATTAAAACATATATCATTTTTCTATTTCTTATTAACATCTTTATTTTAACTCTAATATTTGTAATTCTATTGGTTATTTATTAAATTATAATTATATTACTCTTTACTCTTCTTATAACATTCATTTCAATTTCATATATAATTTTCTGAACATATAACTAAATATGGTTTTACATCATATAGGAATCGACCTCTATGTTGATTGAGTAAGTCGATATTACCAATGTTTTCTGTTTACATTCTAAAACATGTGTTCCCTTAATATTAATTTTGTATCTTTTTTCTTTTAAAATTGATTATTTACCTCTTATGTACTGTGTGCATTTTAACAGCAGTACATAATACCTTCCCTTATTTCATAATCTCAGATACAACTTGATATGAGAATATGAAATAATTAATTTCTTATCACAAACATGGTCGAACATTAATATTGAAAACATCTGATTAATTCGCTAATTGTATATCAGAAAATTCATTTCATAAATTGGTTTTTTCTTTTATTAACATAACAAGTATGGTTCATCACTATCAAGAATCACCGTATCTTACACACTCATTTATGGCTTAAAATAACATTAATCAAACCAACTGGTTTTACATAAAAAATAATAAGTATAAAATAACAATTGTGCCTAGTTTCATGGCTAAAAACTCATAAACATGTCTAAACATTCTCTTTCTTTCGGACCTCACCTTCCCAATCCAGGGCATACATTTTATTTGTTCTTTGTTTCAGAATTATTTTTCTTTTAATTATATTTTTGTTGTTTTTTTAATTATTTTTATTATAATATGGGTATCAGCTTTAGTAATGTGATATGCTTTGTAAACCTAATAGCTGTCCATGATAATCAGTATATATTTCCTACATCTCCTATCACTAGTTGATAATGGTCCACAAATGTCAATAAAACTTGCTCTAACGCTCTCAATGCTTGATGATTTATCCACCTTCCCTCATATCTGACATTGGCTACCTTGACTTTTTTTTCAAATATCATATATTAACTTAGCACCAAAAACTTAATGTCGATACTTCATATACTTTGGGTTATTCTATCATTTATTTGGTTACTTTTAATTATATTCCTGTTTTCATGTTGGAACACTTAATTTCTTCTTACTTTTCACACCTCGAGTCATGTTGTCAAATTTATTTTTTATTTCTTTACCTCGTTGTTTGTATCATTCCTAAAATACCATAATTCCCTAACATTAAATACTATACATGGGTTCGGATTCGGAGGGGCACTATTGGCTTCCATTACTCCGCCGTTTTCCCTAAATATATCATCTGAAATCAGAGGAACTTCATCTCTGTCCAGGAAAAAATAAAAGTTGCACTATCACAACACAATACATATAATTATTACCTATAAGGTAGCTCCTTTGCTACAAAATTATATTCAAGGGATTGTTACATGATTTCTTTGAGGTCTCTTCACATTTTATTCCATTACTGTTTCACTTCTGGTGTTTTATCACTTCAATTAATATTCTATCATTCACAGGTAACTGGTTAACATATTCGACATACGTGTTGGATTATTCCCATCTTGGTGCTGTCAATCAATGATATTTTAGATTTTATCTTCATCTTCATTTTTATTTATTTATTCACCTTTAATTAGGCAGTTAAGTACGGAATTTCATCATTATCGTAAGTTGTATTTGTCTATTCTTTCTTCATCTAACTCATTTCTACCCTTCTTAAATAGTAACTAGTCTTAATTGTTCTTATCATTGTTATTATACTGATTAAAATGGTTATTCAAATAATTATTATGGTTATTAACTGTCTTTCTCTTCTTAATTGATTCAAAATAATTTCTCTTAACTATCCGGTAAGATGTTCTTACGTTTTTTGAATTTGGTGGGTTCATTTCATCTTAATTCATAAAATAAAAATTTTATTTGTAATAACCTTCATATATGTCGTTTGTATTAATAATCAATCTAATCTTTGTTCCATTGGTTTGCTTTGGTCCATACCCAGAAAATCAGTCCCTTCTTTCCATATTTTTAATATTTAGTTCATCCGTTGTCAAATACTTCATTTAACCTTGTTGTTCGGATTACTACAGTGTCCATAATGATCTCTGTTTTTATTAAATATCTCCCTGTCACCCTGTACTCCCATTCCTTTAACACTACATGTTCATCTGAACCTATACCTACATCAATCACTTTCCCATTTATTTTATTGAACAGGTATTTTAATGGTATTTGAATTATTGATGACAGTATTGACAGTTTGCTACACACTTCTATTTCTGTGATATTTAATTTACCTATAACACAATTTAGACTATCGGACATTTTTTCTCACTATTTTATTGTAATTCCCTTTGAAAGTTTCTATTGAGTTCCTTTTATTATCTTTAAAATTACTTATTCTTCTGTAGTTAGTACTTAGGATGTTCAGTACATTAATCAGTCCATTATTCATCATCTCCAATTCTTCTCGTATATTTTTAATTTTCTTAGGATGTGTTATTCTTCTTTCTTCTGTTTTCTTAATTATTTTCTTCTTTATTCCATTATCTTCTATTTTCTGACTTACTTGCTCCCTGTTTTGATCGTTTGGTATTATTTCTATCTCCGTTTTGTTATCATTTATTACTTCTTCCGTTATCTTATTTCTTTCATTGTTTCTATATTCAATTTCACTTTTGCGGATTTCCTTTCCTCACAATTTTGTAATATTAACTTGATTTCAGCCTTTTGCTGGTCTAATTTATTATTCACCCCATTTATTTGTTGTTGAAGGGTCTCCTTTAATTCCTCATTATTTTGTTTTAATAAGGTTTCATTATCTAATTTCATTTGTTTCTTTAATGTTTCACTGTTACTATCCATTTTCTTGTACACTTTTTCAATATCCTCCTTCATTTGTTTCTTTAATTCCTTTTTATCTTCCCTCATTTGTTTCAATAATGTTTCGCTGGTTTGGTTATTCTTTTCGTCTGTTTGTTTATTATTTTCTTCTATTCTTCCGAATTGCTCCATCATAATCCTCATCATTTCCTGTAAATTTACATCCATTGGTTGGGTTGGTTTCTTTGGTTGGTCCCCTTGGGCATCCTCTACTATTATTTCCATTTCAGTTTCTTCCTCTTCAACACTATTACTCCTTAATTCATATCGTTGCTCTGGTTTGTTAGCCATTTTACAATCTTTAACTTAATTTTAATTACAAGGAAAAAATTTGTATGCTAATTAAATTTAACAAAATTGTGTTATTTGGTGCTGGTTTAAAGAAAATCTTTGCTTTCACGTATGGGCGCCATTTATTGTACTGTTGTTAATTACAGGTATAATATTCAAGATATGTTCCACGTTGGGACTGCCATTTATTGTACTGTAATTTTTTAATTACCGGTATATAATATAATATTTGCACCACGTTGGATGCGTCCTTTAGGTGTTGTAAGTATTTATACGTATGGTAATGATTTAACAGTACAAGTAAAGAAACTCTTTCTCTCAGGGTTAATGATTATTAAGTTATTTTATCGTATTTACGATTGTATCTATTATTTTCTTTTCTTTAAACCAACCCAGATTCAGTTAATAGGTAGTACTTTGGTAATTAACCATGTAAAAAATAACTAACGTATTAATGTAACTTAACCGTCTCTGAATTCTTCTAGCTGCCACGGGTTCACTTCTGGTTGTTGTTTACCTTTCTTCAACAGCAATATTAAGCTTGGTAATCTGTTTCTTCACACTAATCTCTTATTGCTCTCACCGCTGAATGCCGCTCTCCAAGACTACTGCAACACCGATGTCTCCTTTGAACACTTAATTATTCGTTAGGGCCACTTAAACTCTTCTCCAGTCCAAGATTTTCCTCTTCTGTCGTCGTTCTATCAAGGATATTGTTATATTTTTTTTGTATTATTATTTATTTATTCGATATTATAATCAAACTCTGGTATCACTATTCAAAATCCTTTACTTTATTTTCTTTTCCACGTTACATTAATTTTGTGATGGACAACTGTTATTTAATATCATTTAAGATTCTTCATTTAGTTACTACTAGATATTTAATTTTGGACTAATAATGTTTCTTGTATTAAATATAATTGAAGATTCATAATGTGACTCTGATTGAATTAAAAATTAGACTAATACATTTTCCTTCTCTTTCATCTTTATAGTATTGAATATAAAATTAGACTCCTACATTTTCCTTCATCACTATCCAAAACAATCTCTTAACAATTTAACAATTTGCCATAATTCCCTAATTTATTTACATCTGTTTATCATATAACTATTAAAACATATATCATTTTTCTATTTCTTATTAACATCTTTATTTTAACTCTAATATTTGTAATTCTATTGGTTATTTATTAAATTATAATTATATTACTCTTTACTCTTCTTATAACATTCATTTCAATTTCATATATAATTTTCTGAACATATAACTAAATATGGTTTTACATCATATAGGAATCGACCTCTATGTTGATTGAGTAAGTCGATATTACCAATGTTTTCTGTTTACATTCTAAAACATGTGTTCCCTTAATATTAATTTTGTATCTTTTTTCTTTTAAAATTGATTATTTACCTCTTATGTACTGTGTGCATTTTAACAGCAGTACATAATACCTTCCCTTATTTCATAATCTCAGATACAACTTGATATGAGAATATGAAATAATTAATTTCTTATCACAAACATGGTCGAACATTAATATTGAAAACATCTGATTAATTCGCTAATTGTATATCAGAAAATTCATTTCATAAATTGGTTTTTTCTTTTATTAACATAACAAGTATGGTTCATCACTATCAAGAATCACCGTATCTTACACACTCATTTATGGCTTAAAATAACATTAATCAAACCAACTGGTTTTACATAAAAAATAATAAGTATAAAATAACAATTGTGCCTAGTTTCATGGCTAAAAACTCATAAACATGTCTAAACATTCTCTTTCTTTCGGACCTCACCTTCCCAATCCAGGGCATACATTTTATTTGTTCTTTGTTTCAGAATTATTTTTCTTTTAATTATATTTTTGTTGTTTTTTTAATTATTTTTATTATAATATGGGTATCAGCTTTAGTAATGTGATATGCTTTGTAAACCTAATAGCTGTCCATGATAATCAGTATATATTTCCTACATCTCCTATCACTAGTTGATAATGGTCCACAAATGTCAATAAAACTTGCTCTAACGCTCTCAATGCTTGATGATTTATCCACCTTCCCTCATATCTGACATTGGCTACCTTGACTTTTTTTTCAAATATCATATATTAACTTAGCACCAAAAACTTAATGTCGATACTTCATATACTTTGGGTTATTCTATCATTTATTTGGTTACTTTTAATTATATTCCTGTTTTCATGTTGGAACACTTAATTTCTTCTTACTTTTCACACCTCGAGTCATGTTGTCAAATTTATTTTTTATTTCTTTACCTCGTTGTTTGTATCATTCCTAAAATACCATAATTCCCTAACATTAAATACTATACATGGGTTCGGATTCGGAGGGGCACTATTGGCTTCCATTACTCCGCCGTTTTCCCTAAATATATCATCTGAAATCAGAGGAACTTCATCTCTGTCCAGGAAAAAATAAAAGTTGCACTATCACAACACAATACATATAATTATTACCTATAAGGTAGCTCCTTTGCTACAAAATTATATTCAAGGGATTGTTACATGATTTCTTTGAGGTCTCTTCACATTTTATTCCATTACTGTTTCACTTCTGGTGTTTTATCACTTCAATTAATATTCTATCATTCACAGGTAACTGGTTAACATATTCGACATACGTGTTGGATTATTCCCATCTTGGTGCTGTCAATCAATGATATTTTAGATTTTATCTTCATCTTCATTTTTATTTATTTATTCACCTTTAATTAGGCAGTTAAGTACGGAATTTCATCATTATCGTAAGTTGTATTTGTCTATTCTTTCTTCATCTAACTCATTTCTACCCTTCTTAAATAGTAACTAGTCTTAATTGTTCTTATCATTGTTATTATACTGATTAAAATGGTTATTCAAATAATTATTATGGTTATTAACTGTCTTTCTCTTCTTAATTGATTCAAAATAATTTCTCTTAACTATCCGGTAAGATGTTCTTACGTTTTTTGAATTTGGTGGGTTCATTTCATCTTAATTCATAAAATAAAAATTTTATTTGTAATAACCTTCATATATGTCGTTTGTATTAATAATCAATCTAATCTTTGTTCCATTGGTTTGCTTTGGTCCATACCCAGAAAATCAGTCCCTTCTTTCCATATTTTTAATATTTAGTTCATCCGTTGTCAAATACTTCATTTAACCTTGTTGTTCGGATTACTACAGTGTCCATAATGATCTCTGTTTTTATTAAATATCTCCCTGTCACCCTGTACTCCCATTCCTTTAACACTACATGTTCATCTGAACCTATACCTACATCAATCACTTTCCCATTTATTTTATTGAACAGGTATTTTAATGGTATTTGAATTATTGATGACAGTATTGACAGTTTGCTACACACTTCTATTTCTGTGATATTTAATTTACCTATAACACAATTTAGACTATCGGACATTTTTTCTCACTATTTTATTGTAATTCCCTTTGAAAGTTTCTATTGAGTTCCTTTTATTATCTTTAAAATTACTTATTCTTCTGTAGTTAGTACTTAGGATGTTCAGTACATTAATCAGTCCATTATTCATCATCTCCAATTCTTCTCGTATATTTTTAATTTTCTTAGGATGTGTTATTCTTCTTTCTTCTGTTTTCTTAATTATTTTCTTCTTTATTCCATTATCTTCTATTTTCTGACTTACTTGCTCCCTGTTTTGATCGTTTGGTATTATTTCTATCTCCGTTTTGTTATCATTTATTACTTCTTCCGTTATCTTATTTCTTTCATTGTTTCTATATTCAATTTCACTTTTGCGGATTTCCTTTCCTCACAATTTTGTAATATTAACTTGATTTCAGCCTTTTGCTGGTCTAATTTATTATTCACCCCATTTATTTGTTGTTGAAGGGTCTCCTTTAATTCCTCATTATTTTGTTTTAATAAGGTTTCATTATCTAATTTCATTTGTTTCTTTAATGTTTCACTGTTACTATCCATTTTCTTGTACACTTTTTCAATATCCTCCTTCATTTGTTTCTTTAATTCCTTTTTATCTTCCCTCATTTGTTTCAATAATGTTTCGCTGGTTTGGTTATTCTTTTCGTCTGTTTGTTTATTATTTTCTTCTATTCTTCCGAATTGCTCCATCATAATCCTCATCATTTCCTGTAAATTTACATCCATTTGTTGGGTTGGTTTCTTTGGTTGGTCCCCTTGGGCATCCTCTACTATTATTTCCATTTCAGTTTCTTCCTCTTCAACACTATTACTCCTTAATTCATATCGTTGCTCTGGTTTGTTAGCCATTTTACAATCTTTAACTTAATTTTAATTACAAGGAAAAAATTTGTATGCTAATTAAATTTAACAAAATTGTGTTATTTGGTGCTGGTTTAAAGAAAATCTTTGCTTTCACGTATGGGCGCCATTTATTGTACTGTTGTTAATTACAGGTATAATATTCAAGATATGTTCCACGTTGGGACTGCCATTTAATGTACTGTAATTTTTTAATTACCGGTATATAATATAATATTTGCACCACGTTGGATGCGTCCTTTAGGTGTTGTAATTATTTATACGTATGGTAATGATTTAACAGTACAAGTAAAGAAACTCTTTCTCTCAGGGTTAATGATTATTAAGTTATTTTATCGTATTTACGATTGTATCTATTATTTTCTTTTCTTTAAACCAACCCAGATTCAGTTAATAGGTAGTACTTTGGTAATTAACCATGTAAAAAATAACTAACGTATTAATGTAACTTAACCGTCTCTGAATTCTTCTAGCTGCCACGGGTTCACTTCTGGTTGTTGTTTACCTTTCTTCAACAGCAATATTAAGCTTGGTAATCTGTTTCTTCACACTAATCTCTTATTGCTCTCACCGCTGAATGCCGCTCTCCAAGACTACTGCAACACCGATGTCTCCTTTGAACACTTAATTATTCGTTAGGGCCACTTAAACTCTTCTCCAGTCCAAGATTTTCCTCTTCTGTCGTCGTTCTATCAAGGATATTGTTATATTTTTTTTGTATTATTATTTATTTATTCGATATTATAATCAAACTCTGGTATCACTATTCAAAATCCTTTACTTTATTTTCTTTTCCACGTTACATTAATTTTGTGATGGACAACTGTTATTTAATATCATTTAAGATTCTTCATTTAGTTACTACTAGATATTTAATTTTGGACTAATAATGTTTCTTGTATTAAATATAATTGAAGATTCATAATGTGACTCTGATTGAATTAAAAATTAGACTAATACATTTTCCTTCTCTTTCATCTTTATAGTATTGAATATAAAATTAGACTCCTACATTTTCCTTCATCACTATCCAAAACAATCTCTTAACAATTTAACAATTTGCCATAATTCCCTAATTTATTTACATCTGTTTATCATATAACTATTAAAACATATATCATTTTTCTATTTCTTATTAACATCTTTATTTTAACTCTAATATTTGTAATTCTATTGGTTATTTATTAAATTATAATTATATTACTCTTTACTCTTCTTATAACATTCATTTCAATTTCATATATAATTTTCTGAACATATAACTAAATATGGTTTTACATCATATAGGAATCGACCTCTATGTTGATTGAGTAAGTCGATATTACCAATGTTTTCTGTTTACATTCTAAAACATGTGTTCCCTTAATATTAATTTTGTATCTTTTTTCTTTTAAAATTGATTATTTACCTCTTATGTACTGTGTGCATTTTAACAGCAGTACATAATACCTTCCCTTATTTCATAATCTCAGATACAACTTGATATGAGAATATGAAATAATTAATTTCTTATCACAAACATGGTCGAACATTAATATTGAAAACATCTGATTAATTCGCTAATTGTATATCAGAAAATTCATTTCATAAATTGGTTTTTTCTTTTATTAACATAACAAGTATGGTTCATCACTATCAAGAATCACCGTATCTTACACACTCATTTATGGCTTAAAATAACATTAATCAAACCAACTGGTTTTACATAAAAAATAATAAGTATAAAATAACAATTGTGCCTAGTTTCATGGCTAAAAACTCATTAACATGTCTAAACATTCTCTTTCTTTCGGACCTCACCTTCCCAATCCAGGGCATACATTTCATTTGTTCTTTGTTTCAGAATTATTTTTCTTTTAATTATATTTTTGTTGTTTTTTTTATTATTTTTATTATAATATGGGTATCAGCTTTAGTAATCTGATATGCTTTGTAAACCTAATAGCTGTCCATGATAATCAGTATATATTTCCTACATCTCCTATCACTAGTTGATAATGGTCCACAAATGTCAATAAAACTTGCTCTAACGCTCTCAATGCTTGATGATTTATCCACCTTCCCTCATATCTGACATTGGCTACCTTGACTTTTTTTTCAAATATCATATATTAACTTAGCACCTAAAACTTAATGTCGATTCTTCATATACTTTGGGTTATTCTATCATTTATTTGGTTACTTTTAATTATATTCCTGTTTTCATGTTGGAACACTTAATTTCTTCTTACTTTTCACACCTCGAGTCATGTTGTCATATTTATTTTTTATTTCTTTACCTCGTTGTTTGTATCATTCCTAAAATACCATAATTCCCTAACATTAAATACTATACATGGGTTCGGATTCGGAGGGGCACTATTGGCTTCCATTACTCCGCCGTTTTCCCTAAATATATCATCTGAAATCAGAGGAACTTCATCTCTGTCCAGGAAAAAATAAAAGTTGCACTATCACAACACAATACATATAATTATTACCTATAAGGTAGCTCCTTTGCTACAAAATTATATTCAAGGGATTGTTACATGATTTCTTTGAGGTCTCTTCACATTTTATTCCATTACTGTTTCACTTCTGGTGTTTTATCACTTCAATTAATATTCTATCATTCACAGGTAACTGGTTAACATATTCGACATACGTGTTGGATTATTCCCATCTTGGTGCTGTCAATCAATGATATTTTAGATTTTATCTTCATCTTCATTTTTATATATTTATTCACCTTTAATTAGGCAGTTAAGTACGGAATTTCATCATTATCGTAAGTTGTATTTGTCTATTCTTTCTTCATCTAACTCATTTCTACCCTTCTTAAATAGTAACTAGTCTTAATTGTTCTTATCATTGTTATTATACTGATTAAAATGGTTATTCAAATAATTATTATGGTTATTAACTGTCTTTCTCTTCTTAATTGATTCAAAATAATTTCTCTTAACTATCCGGTAAGATGTTCTTACGTTTTTTGAATTTGGTGGGTTCATTTCATCTTAATTCATAAAATAAAAATTTTTTATTTGTAATAACCTTCATATATGTCGTTTGTATTAATAATCAATCTAATCTTTGTTCCATTGGTTTGCTTTGGTCCATACCCAGAAAATCAGTCCCTTCTTTCCATATTTTTCATATTTAGTTCATCCGTTGTCAAATACTTCATTTACCCTTGTTGTTCGGATTACTACAGTGTCCATAATGATCTCTGTTTTTATTAAATATCTCCCTGTCACCCTGTACTCCCATTCCTTTAACACTACATGTTCATCTGAACCTATACCTACATCAATCACTTTCCCATTTATTTTATTGAACAGGTATTTTAATGGTATTTGAATTATTGATGACAGTATTGACAGTTTGCTACGCACTTCTATTTCTGTGATATTTAATTTACCTATAGACTATCGGACATTTTTTCTCACTATTTTATTGTAATTCCCTTTGAAAGTTTCTATTGAGTTCCTTTTATTATCTTTAAAATTACTTATTCTTCTGTAGTTAGTACTTAGGATGTTCAGTACATTAATCAGTCCATTATTCATCATCTCCAATTCTTCTCGAATATTTTTAATTTTCTTAGGATGTGTTATTCTTCTTTCTTCTGTTTTCTTAATTATTTTCTTCTTTATTCCATTATCTTCTATTTTCTGACTTACTTGCTCCCTGTTTTGATCGTTTGGTATTATTTCTATCTCCGTTTTGTTATCATTTATTACTTCTTCCGTTATCTTATTTCTTTCATTGTTTCTATATTCAATTTCACTTTTGCGGATTTCCTTTCCTCACAATTTTGTAATATTAACTTGATTTCAGCCTTTTGCTGGTCTAATTTATTATTCACCCCATTTATTTGTTGTTGAAGGGTCTCCTTTAATTCCTCATTATTTTGTTTTAATAAGGTTTCATTATCTAATTTCATTTGTTTCTTTAATGTTTCACTGTTACTATCCATTTTCTTGTACACCTTTTCAATATCCTCCTTCATTTGTTTCTTTAATTCCTTTTTATCTTCCCTCATTTGTTTCAATAATGTTTCGCTGGTTTGGTTATTCTTTTCGTCTGTTTGTTTATTATTTTCTTCTATTCTTCCGAATTGCTCCATCATAATCCTCATCATTTCCTGTAAATTTACATCCATTGGTTGGGTTGGTTTCTTTGGTTGGTCCCCTTGGGCATCCTCTACTATTATTTCCATTTCAGTTTCTTCCTCTTCAACACTATTACTCCTTAATTCATATCGTTGCTCTGGTTTGTTAGCCATTTTACAATCTTTAACTTAATTTTAATTACAAGGAAAAAATTTGTATGCTAATTAAATTTAACAAAATTGTGTTATTTGGTGCTGGTTTAAAGAAAATCTTTGCTTTCACGTATGGGCGCCATTTATTGTACTGTTGTTAATTACAGGTATAATATTCAAGATATGTTCCACGTTGGGACTGCCATTTAATGTACTGTAATTTTTTAATTACCGGTATATAATATAATATTTGCACCACGTTGGATGCGTCCTTTAGGTGTTGTAATTATTTATACGTATGGTAATGATTTAACAGTACAAGTAAAGAAACTCTTTCTCTCAGGGTTAATGATTATTAAGTTATTTTATCGTATTTACGATTGTATCTATTATTTTCTTTTCTTTAAACCAACCCAGATTCAGTTAATAGGTAGTACTTTGGTAATTAACCATGTAAAAAATAACTAACGTATTAATGTAACTTAACCGTCTCTGAATTCTTCTAGCTGCCACGGGTTCACTTCTGGTTGTTGTTTACCTTTCTTCAACAGCAATATTAAGCTTGGTAATCTGTTTCTTCACACTAATCTCTTATTGCTCTCATCGCTGAATGCCGCTCTCCAAGACTACTGCAACACCGATGTCTCCTTTGAACACTTAATTATTCGTTAGGGCCACTTAAACTCTTCTCCAGTCCAAGATTTTCCTCTTCTGTCGTCGTTCTATCAAGGATATTGTTATATTTTTTTGTATTATTATTTATTTATTCGATATTATAATCAAACTCTGGTATCACTATTCAAAATCCTTTACTTTATTTTCTTTTCCACGTTACATTAATTTTGTGATGGACAACTGTTGTTTAATATCATTTAAGATTCTTCATTTAGTTACTATTAGATATTTATTTTTGGAATAATAATGTTTCTTGTATTAAATATAATTGAAGATTCATAATGTGACTCTGATTGAATTAAAAATTAGACTAATACATTTTCCTTCTCTTTCATCTTTATAGTATTGAATATAAAATTAGACTCCTACATTTTCCTTCATCACTATCCAAAACAATCTCTTAACAATTTAACAATTTGCCATAATTCCCTAATTTATTTACATCTGTTTATCATATAACTATTAAAACATATATCATTTTTCTATTTCTTATTAACATCTTTATTTTAACTCTAATATTTGTAATTCTATTGGTTATTTATTAAATTATAATTTTATTACTCTTTACTCATCTTATAACATTCATTTCAATTTCATATATAATTTTCTGAACATATAACTAAATATGGTTTTACATCATACAGGAATCGACCTCTATGTTGATTGAGTAAGTCGATATTACCAATGTTTTCTGTTTACATTCTAAAACATGTGTTCCCTTAATATTAATTTTGTATCTTTTTTCTTTTAAAATTGATTATTTACCTCTTATGTACTGTGTGCATTTTAACAGCAGTACATAATACCTTCCCTTATTTCATAATCTCAGATACAACTTGATATGAGAATATGAAATAATTAATTTCTTATCACAAACATGGTCGAACATTAATATTGAAAACATCTGATTAATTCGCTAATTGTATATCAGAAAATTCATTTCATAAATTGGTTTTTCCTTTTATTAACATAACAAGTATGGTTCATCACTATCAAGAATCACCGTATCTTACACACTCATTTATGGCTTAAAATAACATTAATCAAACCAACTGGTTTTACATAAAAAATAATAAGTATAAAATAACAATTGTGCCTAGTTTCATGGCTAAAAACTCATAAACATGTCTAAATATTCTCTTTCTTTCGGACCTCGCCTTCCCAATCCAGGGCATACATTTCATTTGTTCTTTGTTTCAGAATTATTTTTCTTTTAATTATATTTTTGTTGTTTTTTTTATTATTTTTATTATAATATGGGTATCAGCTTTAGTAATGTGATATGCTTTGTAAACCTAATAGCTGTCCATGATAATCAGTATATATTTCCTACATCTCCTATCACTAGTTGATAATGGTCCAAAAATGTCAATAAAACTTGCTCTAACGCTCTCAATGCTTGATGATTTATCCACCTTCCCTCATATCTGACATTGGCTACCTTGACTTTTTTTTCAAATATCATATATTAACTTAGCACCTAATACTTAACGTCGATTCTTCATATACTTTGGGTTATTCTATCATTTATTTGGTTACTTTTAATTATATTCCTGTTTTCATGTTGGAACACTTAATTTCTTCTTACTTTTCACACCTAGAGTCATGTTGTCATATTTATTTTTTATTTCTTTACCTTGTTGTTTGTATCATTCCTAAAATACCATAATTCCCTAACATTAAATACTATACATGGGTTCGGGTTCGGAGGGGCACTATTGGCTTCCATTACTCCGCCGTTTTCCCTAAATATATCATCTGAAATCAGAGGAACTTCATCTCTGTCCAGGAAAAAATAAAAGTTGCACTATCACAACACAATACATATAATTATTACCTATAAGGTAGCTCCTTTGCTACAAAATTATATTCAAGGGATTGTTACATGATTTCTTTGAGGTCTCTTCACATTTTATTCCATTACTGTTTCACTTCTGGTGTTTTATCACTTCAATTAATATTCTATCATTCACAGGTAACTGGTTAACATATTCGACATACGTGTTGGATTATTCCCATCTTGGTGCTGTCAATCAATGATATTTTAGATTTTATCTTCATCTTCATTTTTATTTATTTATTCACCTTTAATTAGGCAGTTAAGTACGGAATTTCATCATTATCGTAAGTTGTATTTGTCTATTCTTTCTTCATCTAACTCATTTCTACCCTTCTTAAATAGTAACTAGTCTTAATTGTTCTTATCATTGTTATTATACTGATTAAAATGGTTATTCAAATAATTATTATGGTTATTAACTGTCTTTCTCTTCTTAATTGATTCAAAATAATTTCTCTTAACTATCCGGTAAGATGTTCTTACGTTTTTTGAATTTGGTGGGTTCATTTCATCTTAATTCATAAAATAAAAATTTTATTTGTAATAACCTTCATATATGTCGTTTGTATTAATAATCAATCTAATCTTTGTTCCATTGGTTTGCTTTGGTCCATACCCAGAAAATCAGTCCCTTCTTTCCATATTTTTAATATTTAGTTCATCCGTTGTCAAATACTTCATTTAACCTTGTTGTTCGGATTACTACAGTGTCCATAATGATCTCTGTTTTTATTAAATATCTCCCTGTCACCCTGTACTCCCATTCCTTTAACACTACATGTTCATCTGAACCTATACCTACATCAATCACTTTCCCATTTATTTTATTGAACAGGTATTTTAATGGTATTTGAATTATTGATGACAGTATTGACAGTTTGCTACACACTTCTATTTCTGTGATATTTAATTTACCTATAACACAATTTAGACTATCGGACATTTTTTCTCACTATTTTATTGTAATTCCCTTTGAAAGTTTCTATTGAGTTCCTTTTATTATCTTTAAAATTACTTATTCTTCTGTAGTTAGTACTTAGGATGTTCAGTACATTAATCAGTCCATTATTCATCATCTCCAATTCTTCTCGTATATTTTTAATTTTCTTAGGATGTGTTATTCTTCTTTCTTCTGTTTTCTTAATTATTTTCTTCTTTATTCCATTATCTTCTATTTTCTGACTTACTTGCTCCCTGTTTTGATCGTTTGGTATTATTTCTATCTCCGTTTTGTTATCATTTATTACTTCTTCCGTTATCTTATTTCTTTCATTGTTTCTATATTCAATTTCACTTTTGCGGATTTCCTTTCCTCACAATTTTGTAATATTAACTTGATTTCAGCCTTTTGCTGGTCTAATTTATTATTCACCCCATTTATTTGTTGTTGAAGGGTCTCCTTTAATTCCTCATTATTTTGTTTTAATAAGGTTTCATTATCTAATTTCATTTGTTTCTTTAATGTTTCACTGTTACTATCCATTTTCTTGTACACTTTTTCAATATCCTCCTTCATTTGTTTCTTTAATTCCTTTTTATCTTCCCTCATTTGTTTCAATAATGTTTCGCTGGTTTGGTTATTCTTTTCGTCTGTTTGTTTATTATTTTCTTCTATTCTTCCGAATTGCTCCATCATAATCCTCATCATTTCCTGTAAATTTACATCCATTTGTTGGGTTGGTTTCTTTGGTTGGTCCCCTTGGGCATCCTCTACTATTATTTCCATTTCAGTTTCTTCCTCTTCAACACTATTACTCCTTAATTCATATCGTTGCTCTGGTTTGTTAGCCATTTTACAATCTTTAACTTAATTTTAATTAAAAGGAAAAAATTTGTATGCTAATTAAATTTAACAAAATTGTGTTATTTGGTGCTGGTTTAAAGAAAATCTTTGCTTTCACGTATGGGCGCCATTTATTGTACTGTTGTTAATTACAGGTATAATATTCAAGATATGTTCCACGTTGGGACTGCCATTTAATGTACTGTAATTTTTTAATTACCGGTATATAATATAATATTTGCACCACGTTGGATGCGTCCTTTAGGTGTTGTAATTATTTATACGTATGGTAATGATTTAACAGTACAAGTAAAGAAACTCTTTCTCTCAGGGTTAATGATTATTAAGTTATTTTATCGTATTTACGATTGTATCTATTATTTTCTTTTCTTTAAACCAACCCAGATTCAGTTAATAGGTAGTACTTTGGTAATTAACCATGTAAAAAATAACTAACGTATTAATGTAACTTAACCGTCTCTGAATTCTTCTAGCTGCCACGGGTTCACTTCTGGTTGTTGTTTACCTTTCTTCAACAGCAATATTAAGCTTGGTAATCTGTTTCTTCACACTAATCTCTTATTGCTCTCACCGCTGAATGCCGCTCTCCAAGACTACTGCAACACCGATGTCTCCTTTGAACACTTAATTATTCGTTAGGGCCACTTAAACTCTTCTCCAGTCCAAGATTTTCCTCTTCTGTCGTCGTTCTATCAAGGATATTGTTATATTTTTTTTGTATTATTATTTATTTATTCGATATTATAATCAAACTCTGGTATCACTATTCAAAATCCTTTACTTTATTTTCTTTTCCACGTTACATTAATTTTGTGATGGACAACTGTTATTTAATATCATTTAAGATTCTTCATTTAGTTACTACTAGATATTTAATTTTGGACTAATAATGTTTCTTGTATTAAATATAATTGAAGATTCATAATGTGACTCTGATTGAATTAAAAATTAGACTAATACATTTTCCTTCTCTTTCATCTTTATAGTATTGAATATAAAATTAGACTCCTACATTTTCCTTCATCACTATCCAAAACAATCTCTTAACAATTTAACAATTTGCCATAATTCCCTAATTTATTTACATCTGTTTATCATATAACTATTAAAACATATATCATTTTTCTATTTCTTATTAACATCTTTATTTTAACTCTAATATTTGTAATTCTATTGGTTATTTATTAAATTATAATTATATTACTCTTTACTCTTCTTATAACATTCATTTCAATTTCATATATAATTTTCTGAACATATAACTAAATATGGTTTTACATCATATAGGAATCGACCTCTATGTTGATTGAGTAAGTCGATATTACCAATGTTTTCTGTTTACATTCTAAAACATGTGTTCCCTTAATATTAATTTTGTATCTTTTTTCTTTTAAAATTGATTATTTACCTCTTATGTACTGTGTGCATTTTAACAGCAGTACATAATACCTTCCCTTATTTCATAATCTCAGATACAACTTGATATGAGAATATGAAATAATTAATTTCTTATCACAAACATGGTCGAACATTAATATTGAAAACATCTGATTAATTCGCTAATTGTATATCAGAAAATTCATTTCATAAATTGGTTTTTTCTTTTATTAACATAACAAGTATGGTTCATCACTATCAAGAATCACCGTATCTTACACACTCATTTATGGCTTAAAATAACATTAATCAAACCAACTGGTTTTACATAAAAAATAATAAGTATAAAATAACAATTGTGCCTAGTTTCATGGCTAAAAACTCATTAACATGTCTAAACATTCTCTTTCTTTCGGACCTCACCTTCCCAATCCAGGGCATACATTTCATTTGTTCTTTGTTTCAGAATTATTTTTCTTTTAATTATATTTTTGTTGTTTTTTTTATTATTTTTATTATAATATGGGTATCAGCTTTAGTAATGTGATATGCTTTGTAAACCTAATAGCTGTCCATGATAATCAGTATATATTTCCTACATCTCCTATCACTAGTTGATAATGGTCCACAAATGTCAATAAAACTTGCTCTAACGCTCTCAATGCTTGATGATTTATCCACCTTCCCTCATATCTGACATTGGCTACCTTGACTTTTTTTTCAAATATCATATATTAACTTAGCACCTAAAACTTAATGTCGATTCTTCATATACTTTGGGTTATTCTATCATTTATTTGGTTACTTTTAATTATATTCCTGTTTTCATGTTGGAACACTTAATTTCTTCTTACTTTTCACACCTCGAGTCATGTTGTCATATTTATTTTTTATTTCTTTACCTCGTTGTTTGTATCATTCCTAAAATACCATAATTCCCTAACATTAAATACTATACATGGGTTCGGATTCGGAGGGGCACTATTGGCTTCCATTACTCCGCCGTTTTCCCTAAATATATCATCTGAAATCAGAGGAACTTCATCTCTGTCCAGGAAAAAATAAAAGTTGCACTATCACAACACAATACATATAATTATTACCTATAAGGTAGCTCCTTTGCTACAAAATTATATTCAAGGGATTGTTACATGATTTCTTTGAGGTCTCTTCACATTTTATTCCATTACTGTTTCACTTCTGGTGTTTTATCACTTCAATTAATATTCTATCATTCACAGGTAACTGGTTAACATATTCGACATACGTGTTGGATTATTCCCATCTTGGTGCTGTCAATCAATGATATTTTAGATTTTATCTTCATCTTCATTTTTATATATTTATTCACCTTTAATTAGGCAGTTAAGTACGGAATTTCATCATTATCGTAAGTTGTATTTGTCTATTCTTTCTTCATCTAACTCATTTCTACCCTTCTTAAATAGTAACTAGTCTTAATTGTTCTTATCATTGTTATTATACTGATTAAAATGGTTATTCAAATAATTATTATGGTTATTAACTGTCTTTCTCTTCTTAATTGATTCAAAATAATTTCTCTTAACTATCCGGTAAGATGTTCTTACGTTTTTTGAATTTGGTGGGTTCATTTCATCTTAATTCATAAAATAAAAATTTTTTATTTGTAATAACCTTCATATATGTCGTTTGTATTAATAATCAATCTAATCTTTGTTCCATTGGTTTGCTTTGGTCCATACCCAGAAAATCAGTCCCTTCTTTCCATATTTTTCATATTTAGTTCATCCGTTGTCAAATACTTCATTTACCCTTGTTGTTCGGATTACTACAGTGTCCATAATGATCTCTGTTTTTATTAAATATCTCCCTGTCACCCTGTACTCCCATTCCTTTAACACTACATGTTCATCTGAACCTATACCTACATCAATCACTTTCCCATTTATTTTATTGAACAGGTATTTTAATGGTATTTGAATTATTGATGACAGTATTGACAGTTTGCTACGCACTTCTATTTCTGTGATATTTAATTTACCTATAGACTATCGGACATTTTTTCTCACTATTTTATTGTAATTCCCTTTGAAAGTTTCTATTGAGTTCCTTTTATTATCTTTAAAATTACTTATTCTTCTGTAGTTAGTACTTAGGATGTTCAGTACATTAATCAGTCCATTATTCATCATCTCCAATTCTTCTCGAATATTTTTAATTTTCTTAGGATGTGTTATTCTTCTTTCTTCTGTTTTCTTAATTATTTTCTTCTTTATTCCATTATCTTCTATTTTCTGACTTACTTGCTCCCTGTTTTGATCGTTTGGTATTATTTCTATCTCCGTTTTGTTATCATTTATTACTTCTTCCGTTATCTTATTTCTTTCATTGTTTCTATATTCAATTTCACTTTTGCGGATTTCCTTTCCTCACAATTTTGTAATATTAACTTGATTTCAGCCTTTTGCTGGTCTAATTTATTATTCACCCCATTTATTTGTTGTTGAAGGGTCTCCTTTAATTCCTCATTATTTTGTTTTAATAAGGTTTCATTATCTAATTTCATTTGTTTCTTTAATGTTTCACTGTTACTATCCATTTTCTTGTACACCTTTTCAATATCCTCCTTCATTTGTTTCTTTAATTCCTTTTTATCTTCCCTCATTTGTTTCAATAATGTTTCGCTGGTTTGGTTATTCTTTTCGTCTGTTTGTTTATTATTTTCTTCTATTCTTCCGAATTGCTCCATCATAATCCTCATCATTTCCTGTAAATTTACATCCATTGGTTGGGTTGGTTTCTTTGGTTGGTCCCCTTGGGCATCCTCTACTATTATTTCCATTTCAGTTTCTTCCTCTTCAACACTATTACTCCTTAATTCATATCGTTGCTCTGGTTTGTTAGCCATTTTACAATCTTTAACTTAATTTTAATTACAAGGAAAAAATTTGTATGCTAATTAAATTTAACAAAATTGTGTTATTTGGTGCTGGTTTAAAGAAAATCTTTGCTTTCACGTATGGGCGCCATTTATTGTACTGTTGTTAATTACAGGTATAATATTCAAGATATGTTCCACGTTGGGACTGCCATTTAATGTACTGTAATTTTTTAATTACCGGTATATAATATAATATTTGCACCACGTTGGATGCGTCCTTTAGGTGTTGTAATTATTTATACGTATGGTAATGATTTAACAGTACAAGTAAAGAAACTCTTTCTCTCAGGGTTAATGAATATTAAGTTATTTTATCGTATTTACGATTGTATCTATTATTTTCTTTTCTTTAAACCAACCCAGATTCAGTTAATAGGTAGTACTTTGGTAATTAACCATGTAAAAAATAACTAACGTATTAATGTAACTTAACCGTCTCTGAATTCTTCTAGCTGCCACGGGTTCACTTCTGGTTGTTGTTTACCTTTCTTCAACAGCAATATTAAGCTTGGTAATCTGTTTCTTCACACTAATCTCTTATTGCTCTCACCGCTGAATGCCGCTCTCCAAGACTACTGCAACACCGATGTCTCCTTTGAACACTTAATTATTCGTTAGGGCCACTTAAACTCTTCTCCAGTCCAAGATTTTCCTCTTCTGTCGTCGTTCTATCAAGGATATTGTTATATTTTTTTGTATTATTATTTATTTATTCGATATTATAATCAAACTCTGGTATCACTATTCAAAATCCTTTACTTTATTTTCTTTTCCACGTTACATTAATTTTGTGATGGACAACTGTTATTTAATATCATTTAAGATTCTTCATTTAGTTACTATTAGATATTTAATTTTGGAATAATAATGTTTCTTGTATTAAATATAATTGAAGATTCATAATGTGACTCTGATTGAATTAAAAATTAGACTAATACATTTTCCTTCTCTTTCATCTTTATAGTATTGAATATAAAATTAGACTCCTACATTTTCCTTCATCACTATCCAAAACAATCTCTTAACAATTTAACAATTTGCCATAATTCCCTAATTTATTTACATCTGTTTATCATATAACTATTAAAACATATATCATTTTTCTATTTCTTATTAACATCTTTATTTTAACTCTAATATTTGTAATTCTATTGGTTATTTATTAAATTATAATTTTATTACTCTTTACTCATCTTATAACATTCATTTCAATTTCATATATAATTTTCTGAACATATAACTAAATATGGTTTTACATCATACAGGAATCGACCTCTATGTTGATTGAGTAAGTCGATATTACCAATGTTTTCTGTTTACATTCTAAAACATGTGTTCCCTTAATATTAATTTTGTATCTTTTTTCTTTTAAAATTGATTATTTACCTCTTATGTACTATGTGCATTTTAACAGCAGTACATAATACCTTCCCTTATTTCATAATCTCAGATACAACTTAATATGAGAATATGAAATAATTAATTTCTTATCACAAACATGGTCGAACATTAATATTGAAAACATCTGATTAATTCGCTAATTGTATATCAGAAAATTCATTTCATAAATTGGTTTTTCCTTTTATTAACATAACAAGTATGGTTCATCACTATCAAGAATCACCGTATCTTACACACTCATTTATGGCTTAAAATAACATTAATCAAACCAACTGGTTTTACATAAAAAATAATAAGTATAAAATAACAATTGTGCCTAGTTTCATGGCTAAAAACTCATAAACATGTCTAAATATTCTCTTTCTTTCGGACCTCACCTTCCCAATCCAGGGCATACATTTCATTTGTTCTTTGTTTCAGAATTATTTTTCTTTTAATTATATTTTTGTTGTTTTTTTTATTATTTTTATTATAATATGGGTATCAGCTTTAGTAATGTGATATGCTTTGTAAACCTAATAGCTGTCCATGATAATCAGTATATATTTCCTACATCTCCTATCACTAGTTGATAATGGTCCAAAAATGTCAATAAAACTTGCTCTAACGCTCTCAATGCTTGATGATTTATCCACCTTCCCTCATATCTGACATTGGCTACCTTGACTTTTTTTTCAAATATCATATATTAACTTAGCACCTAATACTTAACGTCGATTCTTCATATACTTTGGGTTATTCTATCATTTATTTGGTTACTTTTAATTATATTCCTGTTTTCATGTTGGAACACTTAATTTCTTCTTACTTTTCACACCTAGAGTCATGTTGTCATATTTATTTTTTATTTCTTTACCTTGTTGTTTGTATCATTCCTAAAATACCATAATTCCCTAACATTAAATACTATACATGGGTTCGGGTTCGGAGGGGCACTATTGGCTTCCATTACTCCGCCGTTTTCCCTAAATATATCATCTGAAATCAGAGGAACTTCATCTCTGTCCAGGAAAAAATAAAAGTTGCACTATCACAACACAATACATATAATTATTACCTATAAGGTAGCTCCTTTGCTACAAAATTATATTCAAGGGATTGTTACATGATTTCTTTGAGGTCTCTTCACATTTTATTCCATTACTGTTTCACTTCTGGTGTTTTATCACTTCAATTAATATTCTATCATTCACAGGTAACTGGTTAACATATTCGACATACGTGTTGGATTATTCCCATCTTGGTGCTGTCAATCAATGATATTTTAGATTTTATCTTCATCTTCATTTTTATTTATTTATTCACCTTTAATTAGGCAGTTAAGTACGGAATTTCATCATTATCGTAAGTTGTATTTGTCTATTCTTTCTTCATCTAACTCATTTCTACCCTTCTTAAATAGTAACTAGTCTTAATTGTTCTTATCATTGTTATTATACTGATTAAAATGGTTATTCAAATAATTATTATGGTTATTAACTGTCTTTCTCTTCTTAATTGATTCAAAATAATTTCTCTTAACTATCCGGTAAGATGTTCTTACGTTTTTTGAATTTGGTGGGTTCATTTCATCTTAATTCATAAAATAAAAATTTTTTATTTGTAATAACCTTCATATATGTCGTTTGTATTAATAATCAATCTAATCTTTGTTCCATTGGTTTGCTTTGGTCCATACCCAGAAAATCAGTCCCTTCTTTCCATATTTTTCATATTTAGTTCATCCGTTGTCAAATACTTCATTTACCCTTGTTGTTCGGATTACTACAGTGTCCATAATGATCTCTGTTTTTATTAAATATCTCCCTGTCACCCTGTACTCCCATTCCTTTAACACTACATGTTCATCTGAACCTATACCTACATCAATCACTTTCCCATTTATTTTATTGAACAGGTATTTTAATGGTATTTGAATTATTGATGACAGTATTGACAGTTTGCTACGCACTTCTATTTCTGTGATATTTAATTTACCTATAGACTATCGGACATTTTTTCTCACTATTTTATTGTAATTCCCTTTGAAAGTTTCTATTGAGTTCCTTTTATTATCTTTAAAATTACTTATTCTTCTGTAGTTAGTACTTAGGATGTTCAGTACATTAATCAGTCCATTATTCATCATCTCCAATTCTTCTCGAATATTTTTAATTTTCTTAGGATGTGTTATTCTTCTTTCTTCTGTTTTCTTAATTATTTTCTTCTTTATTCCATTATCTTCTATTTTCTGACTTACTTGCTCCCTGTTTTGATCGTTTGGTATTATTTCTATCTCCGTTTTGTTATCATTTATTACTTCTTCCGTTATCTTATTTCTTTCATTGTTTCTATATTCAATTTCACTTTTGCGGATTTCCTTTCCTCACAATTTTGTAATATTAACTTGATTTCAGCCTTTTGTTGGTCTAATTTATTATTCACCCCATTTATTTGTTGTTGAAGGGTCTCCTTTAATTCCTCATTATTTTGTTTTAATAAGGTTTCATTATCTAATTTCATTTGTTTCTTTAATGTTTCACTGTTACTATCCATTTTCTTGTACACCTTTTCAATATCCTCCTTCATTTGTTTCTTTAATTCCTTTTTATCTTCCCTCATTTGTTTCAATAATGTTTCGCTGGTTTGGTTATTCTTTTCGTCTGTTTGTTTATTATTTTCTTCTATTCTTCCGAATTGCTCCATCATAATCCTCATCATTTCCTGTAAATTTACATCCATTGGTTGGGTTGGTTTCTTTGGTTGGTCCCCTTGGGCATCCTCTACTATTATTTCCATTTCAGTTTCTTCCTCTTCAACACTATTACTCCTTAATTCATATCGTTGCTCTGGTTTGTTAGCCATTTTACAATCTTTAACTTAATTTTAATTACAAGGAAAAAATTTGTATGCTAATTAAATTTAACAAAATTGTGTTATTTGGTGCTGGTTTAAAGAAAATCTTTGCTTTCACGTATGGGCGCCATTTATTGTACTGTTGTTAATTACAGGTATAATATTCAAGATATGTTCCACGTTGGGACTGCCATTTAATGTACTGTAATTTTTTAATTACCGGTATATAATATAATATTTGCACCACGTTGGATGCGTCCTTTAGGTGTTGTAATTATTTATACGTATGGTAATGATTTAACAGTACAAGTAAAGAAACTCTTTCTCTCAGGGTTAATGAATATTAAGTTATTTTATCGTATTTACGATTGTATCTATTATTTTCTTTTCTTTAAACCAACCCAGATTCAGTTAATAGGTAGTACTTTGGTAATTAACCATGTAAAAAATAACTAACGTATTAATGTAACTTAACCGTCTCTGAATTCTTCTAGCTGCCACGGGTTCACTTCTGGTTGTTGTTTACCTTTCTTCAACAGCAATATTAAGCTTGGTAATCTGTTTCTTCACACTAATCTCTTATTGCTCTCACCGCTGAATGCCGCTCTCCAAGACTACTGCAACACCGATGTCTCCTTTGAACACTTAATTATTCGTTAGGGCCACTTAAACTCTTCTCCAGTCCAAGATTTTCCTCTTCTGTCGTCGTTCTATCAAGGATATTGTTATATTTTTTTGTATTATTATTTATTTATTCGATATTATAATCAAACTCTGGTATCACTATTCAAAATCCTTTACTTTATTTTCTTTTCCACGTTACATTAATTTTGTGATGGACAACTGTTATTTAATATCATTTAAGATTCTTCATTTAGTTACTATTAGATATTTAATTTTGGAATAATAATGTTTCTTGTATTAAATATAATTGAAGATTCATAATGTGACTCTGATTGAATTAAAAATTAGACTAATACATTTTCCTTCTCTTTCATCTTTATAGTATTGAATATAAAATTAGACTCCTACATTTTCCTTCATCACTATCCAAAACAATCTCTTAACAATTTAACAATTTGCCATAATTCCCTAATTTATTTACATCTGTTTATCATATAACTATTAAAACATATATCATTTTTCTATTTCTTATTAACATCTTTATTTTAACTCTAATATTTGTAATTCTATTGGTTATTTATTAAATTATAATTTTATTACTCTTTACTCATCTTATAACATTCATTTCAATTTCATATATAATTTTCTGAACATATAACTAAATATGGTTTTACATCATACAGGAATCGACCTCTATGTTGATTGAGTAAGTCGATATTACCAATGTTTTCTGTTTACATTCTAAAACATGTGTTCCCTTAATATTAATTTTGTATCTTTTTTCTTTTAAAATTGATTATTTACCTCTTATGTACTGTGTGCATTTTAACAGCAGTACATAATACCTTCCCTTATTTCATAATCTCAGATACAACTTGATATGAGAATATGAAATAATTAATTTCTTATCACAAACATGGTCGAACATTAATATTGAAAACATCTGATTAATTCGCTAATTGTATATCAGAAAATTCATTTCATAAATTGGTTTTTTCTTTTATTAACATAACAAGTATGGTTCATCACTATCAAGAATCACCGTATCTTACACACTCATTTATGGCTTAAAATAACATTAATCAAACCAACTGGTTTTACATAAAAAATAATAAGTATAAAATAACAATTGTGCCTAGTTTCATGGCTAAGAACTCATAAACATGTCTAAATATTCTCTTTCTTTCGGACCTCACCTTCCCAATCCAGGGCATACATTTCATTTGTTCTTTGTTTCAGAATTATTTTTCTTTTAATTATATTTTTGTTGTTTTTTTTATTATTTTTATTATAATATGGGTATCAGCTTTAGTAATGTGATATGCTTTGTAAACCTAATAGCTGTCCATGATAATCAGTATATATTTCCTACATCTCCTATCACTAGTTGATAATGGTCCAAAAATGTCAATAAAACTTGCTCTAACGCTCTCAATGCTTGATGATTTATCCACCTTCCCTCATATCTGACATTGGCTACCTTGACTTTTTTTTCAAATATCATATATTAACTTAGCACCTAATACTTAACGTCGATTCTTCATATACTTTGGGTTATTCTATCATTTATTTGGTTACTTTTAATTATATTCCTGTTTTCATGTTGGAACACTTAATTTCTTCTTACTTTTCACACCTAGAGTCATGTTGTCATATTTATTTTTTATTTCTTTACCTTGTTGTTTGTATCATTCCTAAAATACCATAATTCCCTAACATTAAATACTATACATGGGTTCGGGTTCGGAGGGGCACTATTGGCTTCCATTACTCCGCCGTTTTCCCTAAATATATCATCTGAAATCAGAGGAACTTCATCTCTGTCCAGGAAAAAATAAAAGTTGCACTATCACAACACAATACATATAATTATTACCTATAAGGTAGCTCCTTTGCTACAAAATTATATTCAAGGGATTGTTACATGATTTCTTTGAGGTCTCTTCACATTTTATTCCATTACTGTTTCACTTCTGGTGTTTTATCACTTCAATTAATATTCTATCATTCACAGGTAACTGGTTAACATATTCGACATACGTGTTGGATTATTCCCATCTTGGTGCTGTCAATCAATGATATTTTAGATTTTATCTTCATCTTCATTTTTATTTATTTATTCACCTTTAATTAGGCAGTTAAGTACGGAATTTCATCATTATCGTAAGTTGTATTTGTCTATTCTTTCTTCATCTAACTCATTTCTACCCTTCTTAAATAGTAACTAGTCTTAATTGTTCTTATCATTGTTATTATACTGATTAAAATGGTTATTCAAATAATTATTATGGTTATTAACTGTCTTTCTCTTCTTAATTGATTCAAAATAATTTCTCTTAACTATCCAGTAAGATGTTCTTACGTTTTTTGAATTTGGTGGGTTCATTTCATCTTAATTCATAAAATAAAAATTTTTTATTTGTAATAACCTTCATATATGTCGTTTGTATTAATAATCAATCTAATCTTTGTTCCATTGGTTTGCTTTGGTCCATACCCAGAAAATCAGTCCCTTCTTTCCATATTTTTCATATTTAGTTCATCCGTTGTCAAATACTTCATTTACCCTTGTTGTTCGGATTACTACAGTGTCCATAATGATCTCTGTTTTTATTAAATATCTCCCTGTCACCCTGTACTCCCATTCCTTTAACACTACATGTTCATCTGAACCTATACCTACATCAATCACTTTCCCATTTATTTTATTGAACAGGTATTTTAATGGTATTTGAATTATTGATGACAGTATTGACAGTTTGCTACACACTTCTATTTCTGTGATATTTAATTTACCTATAGACTATCGGACATTTTTTCTCACTATTTTATTGTAATTCCCTTTGAAAGTTTCTATTGAGTTCCTTTTATTATCTTTAAAATTACTTATTCTTCTGTAGTTAGTACTTAGGATGTTCAGTACATTAATCAGTCCATTATTCATCATCTCCAATTCTTCTCGTATATTTTTAATTTTCTTAGGATGTGTTTTTCTTCTTTCTTCTGTTTTCTTAATTATTATTTCTTCTTTATTCCATTATCTTCTATTTTCTGACTTACTTGCTCCCTGTTTTGATCGTTTGGTATTATTTCTATCTCCGTTTTGTTATCATTTATTACTTCTTCCGTTATCTTATTCAATGTTTCCACACTTTGCTTGTCATCTTCTATCGTTGTTTCTATTGACTGATTTTCATCACTCATTATTTCTTTCATTGTTTCTATATTCAATTTCACTTTTGCGGAATGCCTAACGTTCCTTTCCTCACAATTTTGTAATATTAACTTGATTTCAGCCTTTTGCTGGTCTAATTTATTATTCACCCCATTTATTTGTTGTTGAAGGGTCTCCTTTAATTCCTCATTTTTTGTTTTAATAAGGTTTCATTATCTAATTTCATTTGTTTCTTTAATGTTTCACTGTTACTATCCATTTTCTTGTACACTTTTTCAATATCCTCCTTCATTTGTTTCTTTAATTCCTTTTTATCTTCCCTCATTTGTTTCAATAATGTTTCGCTGGTTTGGTTATTCTTTTCGTCTGTTTGTTTATTATTTTCTTCTATTCTTCCGAATTGCTCCATCATAATCCTCATCATTTCCTGTAAATTTACATCCATTGGTTGGGTTGGTTTCTTTGGTTGGTCCCCTTGGGCATCCTCTACTATTATTTCCATTTCAGTTTCTTCCTCTTCAACATATTACTCCTTAATTCATATCGTTGCTCTGGTTTGTTAGCCATTTTACAATCTTTAACTTAATTTTAATTACAAGGAAAAAATTTGTATGCTAATTAAATTTAACAAAATTGTGTTATTTGGTGCTGGTTTAAAGTAAATCTTTGCTTTCACGTATGGGCGCCATTTATTGTACTGTTGTTAATTACAGGTATAATATTCAAGATATGTTCCACGTTGGGACTGCCATTTAATGTACTGTAATTTTTTAATTGCCGGTATATAATATAATATTTGCACCACATTGGATGCATCCTTTAGGTGTTGTAATTATTTATACGTATGGTAATGATTTAACAGTACAAGTAAAGAAACTCTTTCTCTCAGGGTTAATGATTATTAAGTTATTTTATCGTATTAACGATTGTATCTATTATTTTCTTTTCTTTAAACCAACCCAGATTCAGTTAATAGGTAGTACTTTGGTAATTAACCATGTAAAAAATAACTAACGTATTAATGTAACTTAACCGTCTCTGAATTCTTCTAGCTGCCACGGGTTCACTTCTGGTTGTTGTTTACCTTTCTTCAACAGCAATATTAAGCTTGGTAATCTGTTTCTTCACACTAATCTCTTATTGCTCTCACCGCTGAATGCCGCTCTCCAAGACTACTGCAACACCGATGTCTCCTTTGAACACTTAATTATTCGTTAGGGCCACTTAAACTCTTCTCCAGTCCAAGATTTTCCTCTTCTGTCGTCGTTCTATCAAGGATATTGTTATATTTTTTTGTATTATTATTTATTTATTCGATATTATAATCAAACTCTGGTATCACTATTCAAAATCCTTTACTTTATTTTCTTTTCCACGTTACATTAATTTTGTGATGGACAACTGTTATTTAATATCATTTAAGATTCTTCATTTAGTTACTATTAGATATTTAATTTTGGAATAATAATGTTTCTTGTATTAAATATAATTGAAGATTCATAATGTGACTCTGATTGAATTAAAAATTAGACTAATACATTTTCCTTCTCTTTCATCTTTATAGTATTGAATATAAAATTAGACTCCTACATTTTCCTTCATCACTATCCAAAACAATCTCTTAACAATTTAACAATTTGCCATAATTCCCTAATTTATTTACATCTGTTTATCATATAACTATTAAAACATATATCATTTTTCTATTTCTTATTAACATCTTTATTTTAACTCTAATATTTGTAATTCTATTGGTTATTTATTAAATTATAATTTTATTACTCTTTACTCATCTTATAACATTCATTATATTTCATATATAATTTTCTGAACATATAACTAAATATGGTTTTACATCATATAGGAATCGACCTCTATGTTGATTGAGTAAGTCGATATTACCAATGTTTTCTGTTTACATTCTAAAACATGTGTTCCCTTAATATTAATTTTGTATCTTTTTTCTTTTAAAATTGATTATTTACCTCTTATGTACTGTGTGCATTTTAACAGCAGTACATAATACCTTCCCTTATTTCATAATCTCAGATACAACTTGATATGAGAATATGAAATAATTAATTTCTTATCACAAACATGGTCGAACATTAATATTGAAAACATCTGATTAATTCGCTAATTGTATATCAGAAAATTCATTTCATAAATTGGTTTTTTCTTTTATTAACATAACAAGTATGGTTCATCACTATCAAGAATCACCGTATCTTACACACTCATTTATGGCTTAAAATAACATTAATCAAACCAACTGGTTTTACATAAAAAATAATAAGTATAAAATAACAATTGTGCCTAGTTTCATGGCTAAAAACTCAAAAACATGTCTAAACATTCTCTTTCTTTCGGACCTCACCTTCCCAATCCAGGGCATACATTTCATTTGTTCTTTGTTTCAGAATTATTTTTCTTTTAATTATATTTTTGTTGTTTTTTTAATTATTTTTATTATAATATGGGTATCAGCTTTAGTAATGTGATATGCTTTGTAAACCTAATAGCTGTCCATGATAATCAGTATATATTTCCTACATCTCCTATCACTAGTTGATAATGGTCCACAAATGTCAATAAAACTTGCTCTAACGCTCTCAATGCTTGATGATTTATCCACCTTCCCTCATATCTGACATTGGCTACCTTGACTTTTTTTTTCAAATATCATATATTAACTTAGCACCTAAAACTTAATGTCGATTCTTCATATACTTTGGGTTATTCTATCATTTATTTGGTTACTTTTAATTATATTCCTGTTTTCATGTTGGAACACTTAATTTCTTCTTACTTTTCACACCTCGAGTCATGTTGTCATATTTATTTTTTATTTCTTTACCTCGTTGTTTGTATCATTCCTAAAATACCATAATTCCCTAACATTAAATACTATACATGGGTTCGGATTCGGAGGGGCACTATTGGCTTCCATTACTCCGCCGTTTTCCCTAAATATATCATCTGAAATCAGAGGAACTTCATCTCTGTCCAGGAAAAAATAAAAGTTGCACTATCACAACACAATACATATAATTATTACCTATAAGCTAGCTCCTTTGCTACAAAATTATATTCAAGGGATTGTTACATGATTTCTTTGAGGTCTCTTCACATTTTATTCCATTACTGATTCACTTCTGGTGTTTTATCACTTCAATTAATATTCTATCATTCACAGGTAACTGGTTAACATATTCGACATACGTGTTGGATTATTCCCGTCTTGGTGCTGTCAATCAATGATATTTTAGATTTTATCTTCATCTTCATTTTTATTTATTTATTCACCTTTAATTAGGCAGTTAAGTACGGAATTTCATCATTATCGTAAGTTGTATTTGTCTATTCTTTCTTCATCTAACTCATTTCTACCCTTCTTAAATAGTAACTAGTCTTAATTGTTCTTATCATTGTTATTATACTGATTAAAATGGTTATTCAAATAATTATTATGGTTATTAACTGTCTTTCTCTTCTTAATTGATTCAAAATAATTTCTCTTAACTATCCAGTAAGATGTTCTTACGTTTTTTGAATTTGGTGGGTTCATTTCATCTTAATTCATAAAATAAAAATTTTTTATTTGTAATAACCTTCATATATGTCGTTTGTATTAATAATCAATCTAATCTTTGTTCCATTGGTTTGCTTTGGTCCATACCCAGAAAATCAGTCCCTTCTTTCCATATTTTTCATATTTAGTTCATCCGTTGTCAAATACTTCATTTACCCTTGTTGTTCGGATTACTACAGTGTCCATAATGATCTCTGTTTTTATTAAATATCTCCCTGTCACCCTGTACTCCCATTCCTTTAACACTACATGTTCATCTGAACCTATACCTACATCAATCACTTTCCCATTTATTTTATTGAACAGGTATTTTAATGGTATTTGAATTATTGATGACAGTATTGACAGTTTGCTACACACTTCTATTTCTGTGATATTTAATTTACCTATAGACTATCGGACATTTTTTCTCACTATTTTATTGTAATTCCCTTTGAAAGTTTCTATTGAGTTCCTTTTATTATCTTTAAAATTACTTATTCTTCTGTAGTTAGTACTTAGGATGTTCAGTACATTAATCAGTCCATTATTCATCATCTCCAATTCTTCTCGTATATTTTTAATTTTCTTAGGATGTGTTTTTCTTCTTTCTTCTGTTTTCTTAATTATTTTCTTCTTTATTCCATTATCTTCTATTTTCTGACTTACTTGCTCCCTGTTTTGATCGTTTGGTATTATTTCTATCTCCGTTTTGTTATCATTTATTACTTCTTCCGTTATCTTATTCAATGTTTCCACACTTTGCTTGTCATCTTCTATCGTTGTTTCTATTGACTGATTTTCATCACTCATTATTTCTTTCATTGTTTCTATATTCAATTTCACTTTTGCGGAATGCCTAACGTTCCTTTCCTCACAATTTTGTAATATTAACTTGATTTCAGCCTTTTGCTGGTCTAATTTATTATTCACCCCATTTATTTGTTGTTGAAGGGTCTCCTTTAATTCCTCATTTTTTGTTTTAATAAGGTTTCATTATCTAATTTCATTTGTTTCTTTAATGTTTCACTGTTACTATCCATTTTCTTGTACACTTTTTCAATATCCTCCTTCATTTGTTTCTTTAATTCCTTTTTATCTTCCCTCATTTGTTTCAATAATGTTTCGCTGGTTTGGTTATTCTTTTCGTCTGTTTGTTTATTATTTTCTTCTATTCTTCCGAATTGCTCCATCATAATCCTCATCATTTCCTGTAAATTTACATCCATTGGTTGGGTTGGTTTCTTTGGTTGGTCCCCTTGGGCATCCTCTACTATTATTTCCATTTCAGTTTCTTCCTCTTCAACATATTACTCCTTAATTCATATCGTTGCTCTGGTTTGTTAGCCATTTTACAATCTTTAACTTAATTTTAATTAGAAGGAAAAAATTTGTATGCTAATTAAATTTAACAAAATTGTGTTATTTGGTGCTGGTTTAAAGTAAATCTTTGCTTTCACGTATGGGCGCCATTTATTGTACTGTTGTTAATTACAGGTATAATATTCAAGATATGTTCCACGTTGGGACTGCCATTTAATGTACTGTAATTTTTTAATTGCCGGTATATAATATAATATTTGCACCACATTGGATGCATCCTTTAGGTGTTGTAATTATTTATACGTATGGTAATGATTTAACAGTACAAGTAAAGAAACTCTTTCTCTCAGGGTTAATGATTATTAAGTTATTTTATCGTATTAACGATTGTATCTATTATTTTCTTTTCTTTAAACCAACCCAGATTCAGTTAATAGGTAGTACTTTGGTAATTAACCATGTAAAAAATAACTAACGTATTAATGTAACTTAACCGTCTCTGAATTCTTCTAGCTGCCACGGGTTCACTTCTGGTTGTTGTTTACCTTTCTTCAACATCAATATTAAGCTTGGTAATCTGTTTCTTCACACTAATCTCTTATTGCTCTCACCGCTGAATGCCGCTCTCCAAGACTACTGCAACACCGATGTCTCCTTTGAACACTTAATTATTCGTTAGGGCCACTTAAACTCTTCTCCAGTCCAAGATTTTCCTCTTCTGTCGTCGTTCTATCAAGGATATTGTTATATTTTTTTGTATTATTATTTATTTATTCGATATTATAATCAAACTCTGGTATCACTATTCAAAATCCTTTACTTTATTTTCTTTTCCACGTTACATTAATTTTGTGATGGACAACTGTTATTTAATATCATTTAAGATTCTTCATTTAGTTACTATTAGATATTTAATTTTGGAATAATAATGTTTCTTGTATTAAATATAATTGAAGATTCATAATGTGACTCTGATTGAATTAAAAATTAGACTAATACATTTTCCTTCTCTTTCATCTTTATAGTATTGAATATAAAATTAGACTCCTACATTTTCCTTCATCACTATCCAAAACAATCTCTTAACAATTTAACAATTTGCCATAATTCCCTAATTTATTTACATCTGTTTATCATATAACTATTAAAACATATATCATTTTTCTATTTCTTATTAACATCTTTATTTTAACTCTAATATTTGTAATTCTATTGGTTATTTATTAAATTATAATTTTATTACTCTTTACTCATCTTATAACATTCATTATATTTCATATATAATTTTCTGAACATATAACTAAATATGGTTTTACATCATATAGGAATCGACCTCTATGTTGATTGAGTAAGTCGATATTACCAATGTTTTCTGTTTACATTCTAAAACATGTGTTCCCTTAATATTAATTTTGTATCTTTTTTCTTTTAAAATTGATTATTTACCTCTTATGTACTGTGTGCATTTTAACAGCAGTACATAATACCTTCCCTTATTTCATAATCTCAGATACAACTTGATATGAGAATATGAAATAATTAATTTCTTATCACAAACATGGTCGAACATTAATATTGAAAACATCTGATTAATTCGCTAATTGTATATCAGAAAATTCATTTCATAAATTGGTTTTTTCTTTTATTAACATAACAAGTATGGTTCATCACTATCAAGAATCACCGTATCTTACACACTCATTTATGGCTTAAAATAACATTAATCAAACCAACTGGTTTTACATAAAAAATAATAAGTATAAAATAACAATTGTGCCTAGTTTCATGGCTAAAAACTCAAAAACATGTCTAAACATTCTCTTTCTTTCGGACCTCACCTTCCCAATCCAGGGCATACATTTCATTTGTTCTTTGTTTCAGAATTATTTTTCTTTTAATTATATTTTTGTTGTTTTTTTAATTATTTTTATTATAATATGGGTATCAGCTTTAGTAATGTGATATGCTTTGTAAACCTAATAGCTGTCCATGATAATCAGTATATATTTCCTACATCTCCTATCACTAGTTGATAATGGTCCACAAATGTCAATAAAACTTGCTCTAACGCTCTCAATGCTTGATGATTTATCCACCTTCCCTCATATCTGACATTGGCTACCTTGACTTTTTTTTCAAATATCATATATTAACTTAGCACCTAAAACTTAATGTCGATTCTTCATATACTTTGGGTTATTCTATCATTTATTTGGTTACTTTTAATTATATTCCTGTTTTCATGTTGGAACACTTAATTTCTTCTTACTTTTCACACCTCGAGTCATGTTGTCATATTTATTTTTTATTTCTTTACTTCGTTGTTTGTATCATTCCTAAAATACCATAATTCCCTAACATTAAATACTATACATGGGTTCGGATTCGGAGGGGCACTATTGGCTTCCATTACTCCGCCGTTTTCCCTAAATATATCATCTGAAATCAGAGGAACTTCATCTCTGTCCAGGAAAAAATAAAAGTTGCACTATCACAACACAATACATATAATTATTACCTATAAGCTAGCTCCTTTGCTACAAAATTATATTCAAGGGATTGTTACATGATTTCTTTGAGGTCTCTTCACATTTTATTCCATTACTGATTCACTTCTGGTGTTTTATCACTTCAATTAATATTCTATCATTCACAGGTAACTGGTTAACATATTCGACATACGTGTTGGATTATTCCCGTCTTGGTGCTGTCAATCAATGATATTTTAGATTTTATCTTCATCTTCATTTTTATTTATTTATTCACCTTTAATTAGGCAGTTAAGTACGGAATTTCATCATTATCGTAAGTTGTATTTGTCTATTCTTTCTTCATCTAACTCATTTCTACCCTTCTTAAATAGTAACTAGTCTTAATTGTTCTTATCATTGTTATTATACTGATTAAAATGGTTATTCAAATAATTATTATGGTTATTAACTGTCTTTCTCTTCTTAATTGATTCAAAATAATTTCTCTTAACTATCCAGTAAGATGTTCTTACGTTTTTTGAATTTGGTGGGTTCATTTCATCTTAATTCATAAAATCAAAATTTTTTATTTGTAATAACCTTCATATATGTCGTTTGTATTAATAATCAATCTAATCTTTGTTCCATTGGTTTGCTTTGGTCCATACCCAGAAAATCAGTCCCTTCTTTCCATATTTTTCATATTTAGTTCATCCGTTGTCAAATACTTCATTTACCCTTGTTGTTCGGATTACTACAGTGTCCATAATGATCTCTGTTTTTATTAAATATCTCCCTGTCACCCTGTACTCCCATTCCTTTAACACTACATGTTCATCTGAACCTATACCTACATCAATCACTTTCCCATTTATTTTATTGAACAGGTATTTTAATGGTATTTGAATTATTGATGACAGTATTGACAGTTTGCTACACACTTCTATTTCTGTGATATTTAATTTACCTATAGACTATCGGACATTTTTTCTCACTATTTTATTGTAATTCCCTTTGAAAGTTTCTATTGAGTTCCTTTTATTATCTTTAAAATTACTTATTCTTCTGTAGTTAGTACTTAGGATGTTCAGTACATTAATCAGTCCATTATTCATCATCTCCAATTCTTCTCGTATATTTTTAATTTTCTTAGGATGTGTTTTTCTTCTTTCTTCTGTTTTCTTAATTATTTTCTTCTTTATTCCATTATCTTCTATTTTCTGACTTACTTGCTCCCTGTTTTGATCGTTTGGTATTATTTCTATCTCCGTTTTGTTATCATTTATTACTTCTTCCGTTATCTTATTCAATGTTTCCACACTTTGCTTGTCATCTTCTATCGTTGTTTCTATTGACTGATTTTCATCACTCATTATTTCTTTCATTGTTTCTATATTCAATTTCACTTTTGCGGATTGCCTAACGTTCCTTTCCTCACAATTTTGTAATATTAACTTGATTTCAGCCTTTTGCTGGTCTAATTTATTATTCAACCCATTTATTTGTTGTTGAAGGGTCTCCTTTAATTCCTCATTATTTTGTTTTAATAAGGTTTCATTATCTAATTTCATTTGTTTCTTTAATGTTTCACTGTTACTATCCATTTTCTTGTACACTTTTTCAATATCCTCCTTCATTTGTTTCTTTAATTCCTTTTTATCTTCCCTCATTTGTTTCAATAATGTTTCGCTGGTTTGGTTATTCTTTTCGTCTGTTTGTTTATTATTTTCTTCTATTCTTCCGAATTGCTCCATCATAATCCTCATCATTTCCTGTAAATTTACATCCATTGGTTGGGTTGGTTTCTTTGGTTGGTCCCCTTGGGCATCCTCTACTATTATTTCCATTTCAGTTTCTTCCTCTTCAACACTATTACTCCTTAATTCATATTGTTGCTCTGGTTTGTTAGCCATTTTACAATATTTAACTTAATTTTAATTACAAGGAAAAAATTTGTATGCTAATTAAATTTAACAAAATTGTGTTATTTGGTGCTGGTTTAAAGAAAATCTTTGCTTTCACGTATGGGCGCCATTTATTGTACTGTTGTTAATTACAGGTATAATATTCAAGATATGTTCCACGTTGGGACTGCCATTTAATGTACTGTAATTTTTTAATTACCGGTATATAATATAATATTTGCACCACATTGGATGCATCCTTTAGGTGTTGTAATTATTTATACGTATGGTAATGATTTAACAGTACAAGTAAAGAAACTCTTTCTCTCAGGGTTAATGATTATTAAGTTATTTTATCGTATTAACGATTGTATCTATTATTTTCTTTTCTTTAAACCAACCCAGATTCAGTTAATAGGTAGTACTTTGGTAATTAACCATGTAAAAAATAACTAACGGATTAATGTAACTTAACCGTCTCTGAATTCTTCTAGCTGCCACGGGTTCACTTCTGGTTGTTGTTTACCTTTCTTCAACAGCAATATTAAGCTTGGTAATCTGTTTCTTCACACTAATCTCTTATTGCTCTCACCGCTGAATGCCGCTCTCCAAGACTACTGCAACACCGATGTCTCCTTTGAACACTTAATTATTCGTTAGGGCCACTTAAACTCTTCTCCAGTCCAAGATTTTCCTCTTCTGTCGTCGTTCTATCAAGGATATTGTTATATTTTTTTGTATTATTATTTATTTATTCGATATTATAATCAAACTCTGGTATCACTATTCAAAATCCTTTACTTTATTTTCTTTTCCACGTTACATTAATTTTGTGATGGACAACTGTTATTTAATATCATTTAAGATTCTTCATTTAGTTACTATTAGATATTTAATTTTGGAATAATAATGTTTCTTGTATTAAATATAATTGAAGATTCATAATGTGACTCTGATTGAATTAAAAATTAGACTAATACATTTTCCTTCTCTTTCATCTTTATAGTATTGAATATAAAATTAGACTCCTACATTTTCCTTCATCACTATCCAAAACAATCTCTTAACAATTTAACAATTTGCCATAATTCCCTAATTTATTTACATCTGTTTATCATATAACTATTAAAACATATATCATTTTTCTATTTCTTATTAACATCTTTATTTTAACTCTAATATTTGTAATTCTATTGGTTATTTATTAAATTATAATTTTATTACTCTTTACTCATCTTATAACATTCATTTCAATTTCATATATAATTTTCTGAACATATAACTAAATATGGTTTTACATCATATAGGAATCGACCTCTATGTTGATTGAGTAAGTCGATATTACCAATGTTTTCTGTTTACATTCTAAAACATGTGTTCCCTTAATATTAATTTTGTATCTTTTTTCTTTTAAAATTGATTATTTACCTCTTATGTACTGTGTGCATTTTAACAGCAGTACATAATACCTTCCCTTATTTCATAATCTCAGATACAACTTGATATGAGAATATGAAATAATTAATTTCTTATCACAAACATGGTCGAACATTAATATTGAAAACATCTGATTAATTCGCTAATTGTATATCAGAAAATTCATTTCATAAATTGGTTTTTTCTTTTATTAACATAACAAGTATGGTTCATCACTATCAAGAATCACCGTATCTTACACACTCATTTATGGCTTAAAATAACATTAATCAAACCAACTGGTTTTACATAAAAAATAATAAGTATAAAATAACAATTGTGCCTAGTTTCATGGCTAAAAACTCAAAAACATGTCTAAACATTCTCTTTCTTTCGGACCTCACCTTCCCAATCCAGGGCATACATTTCATTTGTTCTTTGTTTCAGAATTATTTTTCTTTTAATTATATTTTTGTTGTTTTTTTAATTATTTTTATTATAATATGGGTATCAGCTTTAGTAATGTGATATGCTTTGTAAACCTAATAGCTGTCCATGATAATCAGTATATATTTCCTACATCTCCTATCACTAGTTGATAATGGTCCACAAATGTCAATAAAACTTGCTCTAACGCTCTCAATGCTTGATGATTTATCCACCTTCCCTCATATCTGACATTGGCTACCTTGACTTTTTTTTCAAATATCATATATTAACTTAGCACCTAAAACTTAATGTCGATTCTTCATATACTTTGGGTTATTCTATCATTTATTTGGTTACTTTTAATTATATTCCTGTTTTCATGTTGGAACACTTAATTTCTTCTTACTTTTCACACCTCGAGTCATGTTGTCATATTTATTTTTTATTTCTTTACCTCGTTGTTTGTATCATTCCTAAAATACCATAATTCCCTAACATTAAATACTATACATGGGTTCGGATTCGGAGGGGCACTATTGGCTTCCATTACTCCGCCGTTTTCCCTAAATATATCATCTGAAATCAGAGGAACTTCATCTCTGTCCAGGAAAAAATAAAAGTTGCACTATCACAACACAATACATATAATTATTACCTATAAGCTAGCTCCTTTGCTACAAAATTATATTCAAGGGATTGTTACATGATTTCTTTGAGGTCTCTTCACATTTTATTCCATTACTGATTCACTTCTGGTGTTTTATCACTTCAATTAATATTCTATCATTCACAGGTAACTGGTTAACATATTCGACATACGTGTTGGATTATTCCCGTCTTGGTGCTGTCAATCAATGATATTTTAGATTTTATCTTCATCTTCATTTTTATTTATTTATTCACCTTTAATTAGGCAGTTAAGTACGGAATTTCATCATTATCGTAAGTTGTATTTGTCTATTCTTTCTTCATCTAACTCATTTCTACCCTTCTTAAATAGTAACTAGTCTTAATTGTTCTTATCATTGTTATTATACTGATTAAAATGGTTATTCAAATAATTATTATGGTTATTAACTGTCTTTCTCTTCTTAATTGATTCAAAATAATTTCTCTTAACTATCCAGTAAGATGTTCTTACGTTTTTTGAATTTGGTGGGTTCATTTCATCTTAATTCATAAAATAAAAATTTTTTATTTGTAATAACCTTCATATATGTCGTTTGTATTAATAATCAATCTAATCTTTGTTCCATTGGTTTGCTTTGGTCCATACCCAGAAAATCAGTCCCTTCTTTCCATATTTTTCATATTTAGTTCATCCGTTGTCAAATACTTCATTTACCCTTGTTGTTCGGATTACTACAGTGTCCATAATGATCTCTGTTTTTATTAAATATCTCCCTGTCACCCTGTACTCCCATTCCTTTAACACTACATGTTCATCTGAACCTATACCTACATCAATCACTTTCCCATTTATTTTATTGAACAGGTATTTTAATGGTATTTGAATTATTGATGACAGTATTGACAGTTTGCTACACACTTCTATTTCTGTGATATTTAATTTACCTATAGACTATCGGACATTTTTTCTCACTATTTTATTGTAATTCCCTTTGAAAGTTTCTATTGAGTTCCTTTTATTATCTTTAAAATTACTTATTCTTCTGTAGTTAGTACTTAGGATGTTCAGTACATTAATCAGTCCATTATTCATCATCTCCAATTCTTCTCGTATATTTTTAATTTTCTTAGGATGTGTTTTTCTTCTTTCTTCTGTTTTCTTAATTATTTTCTTCTTTATTCCATTATCTTCTATTTTCTGACTTACTTGCTCCCTGTTTTGATCGTTTGGTATTATTTCTATCTCCGTTTTGTTATCATTTATTACTTCTTCCGTTATCTTATTCAATGTTTCCACACTTTGCTTGTCATCTTCTATCGTTGTTTCTATTGACTGATTTTCATCACTCATTATTTCTTTCATTGTTTCTATATTCAATTTCACTTTTGCGGATTGCCTAATGTTCCTTTCCTCACAATTTTGTAATATTAACTTGATTTCAGCCTTTTGCTGGTCTAATTTATTATTCAACCCATTTATTTGTTGTTGAAGGGTCTCCTTTAATTCCTCATTATTTTGTTTTAATAAGGTTTCATTATCTAATTTCATTTGTTTCTTTAATGTTTCACTGTTACTATCCATTTTCTTGTACACTTTTTCAATATCCTCCTTCATTTGTTTCTTTAATTCCTTTTTATCTTCCCTCATTTGTTTCAATAATGTTTCGCTGGTTTGGTTATTCTTTTCGTCTGTTTGTTTATTATTTTCTTCTATTCTTCCGAATTGCTCCATCATAATCCTCATCATTTCCTGTAAATTTACATCCATTGGTTGGGTTGGTTTCTTTGGTTGGTCCCCTTGGGCATCCTCTACTATTATTTCCATTTCAGTTTCTTCCTCTTCAACACTATTACTCCTTAATTCATATTGTTGCTCTGGTTTGTTAGCCATTTTACAATATTTAACTTAATTTTAATTACAAGGAAAAAATTTGTATGCTAATTAAATTTAACAAAATTGTGTTATTTGGTGCTGGTTTAAAGAAAATCTTTGCTTTCACGTATGGGCGCCATTTATTGTACTGTTGTTAATTACAGGTATAATATTCAAGATATGTTCCACGTTGGGACTGCCATTTAATGTACTGTAATTTTTTAATTACCGGTATATAATATAATATTTGCACCACATTGGATGCATCCTTTAGGTGTTGTAATTATTTATACGTATGGTAATGATTTAACAGTACAAGTAAAGAAACTCTTTCTCTCAGGGTTAATGATTATTAAGTTATTTTATCGTATTAACGATTGTATCTATTATTTTCTTTTCTTTAAACCAACCCAGATTCAGTTAATAGGTAGTACTTTGGTAATTAACCATGTAAAAAATAACTAACGGATTAATGTAACTTAACCGTCTCTGAATTCTTCTAGCTGCCACGGGTTCACTTCTGGTTGTTGTTTACCTTTCTTCAACAGCAATATTAAGCTTGGTAATCTGTTTCTTCACACTAATCTCTTATTGCTCTCACCGCTGAATGCCGCTCTCCAAGACTACTGCAACACCGATGTCTCCTTTGAACACTTAATTATTCGTTAGGGCCACTTAAACTCTTCTCCAGTCCAAGATTTTCCTCTTCTGTCGTCGTTCTATCAAGGATATTGTTATATTTTTTTGTATTATTATTTATTTATTCGATATTATAATCAAACTCTGGTATCACTATTCAAAATCCTTTACTTTATTTTCTTTTCCACGTTACATTAATTTTGTGATGGACAACTGTTATTTAATATCATTTAAGATTCTTCATTTAGTTACTATTAGATATTTAATTTTGGAATAATAATGTTTCTTGTATTAAATATAATTGAAGATTCATAATGTGACTCTGATTGAATTAAAAATTAGACTAATACATTTTCCTTCTCTTTCATCTTTATAGTATTGAATATAAAATTAGACTCCTACATTTTCCTTCATCACTATCCAAAACAATCTCTTAACAATTTAACAATTTGCCATAATTCCCTAATTTATTTACATCTGTTTATCATATAACTATTAAAACATATATCATTTTTCTATTTCTTATTAACATCTTTATTTTAACTCTAATATTTGTAATTCTATTGGTTATTTATTAAATTATAATTTTATTACTCTTTACTCATCTTATAACATTCATTTCAATTTCATATATAATTTTCTGAACATATAACTAAATATGGTTTTACATCATATAGGAATCGACCTCTATGTTGATTGAGTAAGTCGATATTACCAATGTTTTCTGTTTACATTCTAAAACATGTGTTCCCTTAATATTAATTTTGTATCTTTTTTCTTTTAAAATTGATTATTTACCTCTTATGTACTGTGTGCATTTTAACAGCAGTACATAATACCTTCCCTTATTTCATAATCTCAGATACAACTTGATATGAGAATATGAAATAATTAATTTCTTATCACAAACATGGTCGAACATTAATATTGAAAACATCTGATTAATTCGCTAATTGTATATCAGAAAATTCATTTCATAAATTGGTTTTTTCTTTTATTAACATAACAAGTATGGTTCATCACTATCAAGAATCACCGTATCTTACACACTCATTTATGGCTTAAAATAACATTAATCAAACCAACTGGTTTTACATAAAAAATAATAAGTATAAAATAACAATTGTGCCTAGTTTCATGGCTAAAAACTCAAAAACATGTCTAAACATTCTCTTTCTTTCGGACCTCACCTTCCCAATCCAGGGCATACATTTCATTTGTTCTTTGTTTCAGAATTATTTTTCTTTTAATTATATTTTTGTTGTTTTTTTAATTATTTTTATTATAATATGGGTATCAGCTTTAGTAATGTGATATGCTTTGTAAACCTAATAGCTGTCCATGATAATCAGTATATATTTCCTACATCTCCTATCACTAGTTGATAATGGTCCACAAATGTCAATAAAACTTGCTCTAACGCTCTCAATGCTTGATGATTTATCCACCTTCCCTCATATCTGACATTGGCTACCTTGACTTTTTTTTCAAATATCATATATTAACTTAGCACCTAAAACTTAATGTCGATTCTTCATATACTTTGGGTTATTCTATCATTTATTTGGTTACTTTTAATTATATTCCTGTTTTCATGTTGGAACACTTAATTTCTTCTTACTTTTCACACCTCGAGTCATGTTGTCATATTTATTTTTTATTTCTTTACCTCGTTGTTTGTATCATTCCTAAAATACCATAATTCCCTAACATTAAATATTATACATGGGTTCGGATTCGGAGGGGCACTATTGGCTTCCATTACTCCACCGTTTTCCCTAAATATATCATCTGAAATCAGAGGAACTTCATCTCTGTCCAGGAAAAAATAAAAGTTGCACTATCACAACACAATACATATAATTATTACCTATAAGGTAGCTCCTTTGCTACAAAATTATATTCAAGGGATTGTTACATGATTTCTTTGAGGTCTCTTCACATTTTATTCCATTACTGATTCACTTCTGGTGTTTTATCACTTCAATTAATATTCTATCATTCACAGGTAACTGGTTAACATATTCGACATACGTGTTGGATTATTCCCGTCTTGGTGCTGTCAATCAATGATATTTTAGATTTTATCTTCATCTTCATTTTTATTTATTTATTCACCTTTAATTAGGCAGTTAAGTACGGAATTTCATCATTATCGTAAGTTGTATTTGTCTATTCTTTCTTCATCTAACTCATTTCTACCCTTCTTAAATAGTAACTAGTCTTAATTGTTCTTATCATTGTTATTATACTGATTAAAATGGTTATTCAAATAATTATTATGGTTATTAACTGTCTTTCTCTTCTTAATTGATTCAAAATAATTTCTCTTAACTATCCAGTAAGATGTTCTTACGTTTTTTGAATTTGGTGGGTTCATTTCATCTTAATTCATAAAATAAAAATTTTTTATTTGTAATAACCTTCATATATGTCGTTTGTATTAATAATCAATCTAATCTTTGTTCCATTGGTTTGCTTTGGTCCATACCCAGAAAATCAGTCCCTTCTTTCCATATTTTTCATATTTAGTTCATCCGTTGTCAAATACTTCATTTACCCTTGTTGTTCGGATTACTACAGTGTCCATAATGATCTCTGTTTTTATTAAATATCTCCCTGTCACCCTGTACTCCCATTCCTTTAACACTACATGTTCATCTGAACCTATACCTACATCAATCACTTTCCCATTTATTTTATTGAACAGGTATTTTAATGGTATTTGAATTATTGATGACAGTATTGACAGTTTGCTACACACTTCTATTTCTGTGATATTTAATTTACCTATAGACTATCGGACATTTTTTCTCACTATTTTATTGTAATTCCCTTTGAAATTTTCTATTGAGTTCCTTTTATTATCTTTAAAATTACTTATTCTTCTGTAGTTAGTACTTAGGATGTTCAGTACATTAATCAGTCCATTATTCATCATCTCCAATTCTTCTCGTATATTTTTAATTTTCTTAGGATGTGTTATTCTTCTTTCTTCTGTTTTCTTAATTATTTTCTTCTTTATTCCATTATCTTCTATTTTCTGACTTACTTGCTCCCTGTTTTGATCGTTTGGTATTATTTCTATCTCCGTTTTGTTATCATTTATTACTTCTTCCGTTATCTTATTCAATGTTTCCACACTTTGCTTGTCATCTTCTATCGTTGTTTCTATTGACTGATTTTCATCACTCATTATTTCTTTCATTGTTTCTATATTCAATTTCACTTTTGCGGATTGCCTAACGTTCCTTTCCTCACAATTTTGTAATATTAACTTGATTTCAGCCTTTTGCTGGTCTAATTTATTATTCACCCCATTTATTTGTTGTTGAAGGGTCTCCTTTAATTCCTCATTATTTTGTTTTAATAAGGTTTCATTATCTAATTTCATTTGTTTCTTTAATGTTTCACTGTTACTATCCATTTTCTCGTACACTTTTTCAATATCCTCCTTCATTTGTTTCTTTAATTCCTTTTTATCTTCCCTCATTTGTTTCAATAATGTTTCGCTGGTTTGGTTATTCTTTTCGTCTGTTTGTTTATTATTTTCTTCTATTCTTCCGAATTGCTCCATCATAATCCTCATCATTTCCTGTAAATTTACATCCATTGGTTGGGTTGGTTTCTTTGGTTGGTCCCCTTGGGCATCCTCTACTATTATTTCCATTTCAGTTTCTTCCTCTTCAACACTATTACTCCTTAATTCATATCGTTGCTCTGGTTTGTTAGCCATTTTACAATCTTTAACTTAATTTTAATTACAAGGAAAAAATTTGTATGCTAATTAAATTTAACAAAATTGTGTTATTTGGTGCTGGTTTAAAGAAAATCTTTGCTTTCACGTATGGGCGCCATTTATTGTACTGTTGTTAATTACAGGTATAATATTCAAGATATGTTCCACGTTGGGACTGCCATTTAATGTACTGTAATTTTTTAATTACCGGTATATAATATAATATTTGCACCACATTGGATGCGTCCTTTAGGTGTTGTAATTATTTATACGTATGGTAATGATTTAACAGTACAAGTAAAGAAACTCTTTCTCTCAGGGTTAATGATTATTAAGTTATTTTATCGTATTTACGATTGTATCTATTATTTTCTTTTCTTTAAACCAACCCAGATTCAGTTCCAAGAATGAAGATATTCGGGTAAAACTCCTCGTTACGTTCTCCTAAAGCTTCGATAGCACAGGATGGGCGGTCAGTCTCATCCCTCTTCTCCCAAAAAATTCTCCATAGGTCAAACTCTGATTGTAACAGATCCAAATTAACTTTGTTTTGGTACAACTTCAAGCTTTCAGTGTCTAAAAAAGTAGTAGGCTTACAGCAAACGGATGGTAAAAGAGAGTTTAAATTTGCAAATACTTCTTTGTGATCAAGAAATCTTATTTTTAGCTGATTGTTAAAATCATCGAGAAGTCGAATGGCCATAGAGATGCGAAAATACTTTTCTGGGTCTTCCGTTTGTATGTTACAACGGTTACGTTGTGATGGAGTTAAACGGGGAAGCATGATTTCCCCGCCAACATTAGCTAGTAAGGATTTTGCAGACTTGTATATAATGGAGAATTCACACTCAATATTCATGCGAATATTCTGAAAGAGGTCAACAATATTTTGAACGTGATCAGTTGCTGATTTCAAATCACAGAGACTAAACACACAAAGTCAAGGTATAAGAAAACACTTTGGCTAAGAAACAGAGACTAAGAACAAACTCTCCATTAAGCAGAGCTGTTACTAAAGATGAGGCTTTGGATGAGGTATCCATGTCTGGATCATCGCTTAAATCTTCTAACATGGTGAGAATGCATTTGAAATGGTCCTTGAATTTCAAAAGACTGCTATGATTTTCAACCCATCTGGTCTCGCACATGGATGTTAAAGTTTTCCACTGGGAGTCAGATTTATTTGATTGCAATACACTCATTCTTTTAGGAGAGCTCTTCAAAAAAGTGATCGTAGTCTTAACTGTACCAACACAGTTTCTTACACTTTGTAAATTGCACGAGTGGCATAAAGCTAGATTTAACGAGTGGGAACAGCAATGGACATACAGAGCTTCTGGATAATCTTTTCTGATTAGTGCTTGCACGCCTTTGAATGATCCTTTCATCACAGAGGCACCATCATAGCCTTCCCCAACTATCATTTTGCAATCCAAACCAAGATCTTCCAAATATGAAGTTATATTCCTAGCTATATCTTGTCCGGTAGTATGATGAAGACGAACAAAGCCTAAGAAGTCCTCTTTTGACACATAATAATTATCTTCTTTTTTTGTATATTGTACACAGAGAGATAGCTGTTCATGTCCAGCAATGTCTGCAGTTTCATCTACTAAAATGGAGAACATATTGGCTTCAGTTATATCATTGACAATTTGCTTCTGAATAATTTCTCCACATATCTGAATAAGATCGTTCTGGACTGTTGGACTCATGTAAGAGGCATTTAAAGACATACTTTCTGTGTGATTGATCAATTTTCGGTCACCACATAGTATTCTCATCCTTAATAAAGCCCTAAAATTGTCATCATTAACGTTTTTTATATAATTACAAATCTTTATAACCTACGGAGGAAATTCGTAAAATTAATAGTCATAACCCCAGCTCTAATTAAATATAATACAAAAAATATAATACTAGGCCTATACATTGATATCTCTAGCACAACTGTATGACATGTAGACTAGACATATAATGGAAAGACTCGTAAAAATGCAAACATTTTACTTACTTCTTACTTTATGTCTCTTTCTTGTACGTCCCTCTACAACTAAAGCAAGCACAATAATTCACTAATTTATTGAAGATGAAAAGCACGTCATTACCAAATGGCAACACGCAAACTGTAACCCACGTGGTCAAGATATTCACAGAGTAAGTTCGGCACCTTCACTTTCCATTGTTTGAAGGTCGGCGGCCAACAATGATGAGGGCTGTCAAGTGTTAGCCACGTGGTTTTCCAAGAAACTAGTGGTTTCCTTCCTACAAAGGCAGCTATGTACTCATGGAAGGAAAAAACGCACAGTTTGCTTTTTGTAGATGCAGTACCAGAAACACAAAATAACTGAATTATTGCACAGTTCCTTTTTTATAAGAGCATTTTTCATTATATTTTTATTTACGTTTGTTTTTATCCTAAAAAATTTCTATTTTTACCTCAACATTTCGGGGGGGGGGTTCTAACCCCCTAACCCCCCCGCTGGCTACGGCCTTGGTTCCCTTAATATTAATTTGGTATCTTTTTTCTTTTAAAATTGATTATTTACCTCTTATGTACTGTGTGCATTTTAACAGCAGTACAATATATAAAAAATATGCATAAAATTAATGGCTTGTATAAGTTAATGATTTATCTCCATTAAGTAGTGCTCAAGTTTCCAAAGTTTTAATATTATGATGTCCGTAATTAAAACATCAGAGCAGGTTTAGTGTGTATGAGGGTACACCGTGGACAAAAATTTTCAACATTTCCTATTGAGCGTTGCTTAGAGTAAAGCTGCGAATCTACAGTGTACGTTCCACAGAACAAACACGCAGAAAAGAAGGAGCGCTCCGAAGTCACTCATGGACCCTCAGCATCTTGCAGAGGATTCATTCCCTAAAGACGAAAAGTCTGTCTATGAATCGTTCCTCTGTAAACACGTGCAGTTACACTGCCCATCAATCCACAGGAAGCAAATCTCTATCCACGCTGGACACTTTTTCGGCTTGCATGCGTTATGTTGGTATGGGTTTCGGCACTTTCCATTTAAAAAGCGTGCAAATGTAAGAAAATAAACATGAATGAGGCCAGAAATAACGCGAATTGTGTGTGTGTGTGTGTGTGTCTCTTCCCTGCCTTTTTATTGCGGTAGTCATAATAATAAAATGGAAACATAAACATTACATAACTGAGATATGCTTGCCTGCCACGAACGATATATTTTCTCTCATACATGATTTACATTAAAATGAAAAAATTATAATTTTATTGCCTGGCAACAAAATTATTTTATTTTTACCAATTACCATTGTTTGAAAAAGTTTAAATGAATTTTCAAGTACTTCACTGTTGTTAAAACGTAAAAGGTTGCAGGTAAACTACCCCTTCCCCTTAACCGATCTTCACCAAAATCAACAGGCCTTGAGCTCTCTACAATTCAGGGGTGTATGCAAAATATTATTTGATTCTGTTTGAATATGCGGCAGTTATCGTTCGTCATAGAAAAAATTACACTGTTAAAACATAAAACGTTGCAGGTAAACTACCCCTTTCCCTTAACCGATCTTCACCAAAAACAACAGGTCTTGAGAACTCCATAATTCAGGGCTGTATGCGAAACATTGTTTGATTCTGTTTGAATTTGCGGCTGTTATCGTTTGCCAAAAAAAAAAAATTACCCTTGATAAAAAAAAACCGTTGCTGGTAAACTACCCCTTTCCCTCAACCGATCATCACCAAAAACAATATGTCATGAGTACTCTACAAATCACGGCTGTACGCAAAAAATTATTTGAATCTGTTTGAATTTGCGGCAGTTATCGTTTGCCATAGAAAAAAAATCTAAGACACACAGATAGACACACACACAGACACCTTTCGAAAAACGACTTTTACTTCCATATTCCTTAAGAAAATGGAAGTATGGTGATGGCAAAAAAATCGTGTTCGAGATTATTGCAGATTCTGATTGTACTACACTCAAAACATGAAAAAAAGTCGTTTTTCGAAAAGTGTCTGCGTGTGTGTTTATCTGCCTATAGATTTTTTTTTATGGCAAACGATAACAGCCGCAAATTCAGTTCAAACAGAATCAAATAATTTTTTGCATACAGTCCTGATTTGTAGAGTACTCACGACCTATTGTTTTTGGTGAAGATCGGTTGAGGGAAAGGGGTAGTTTACCTGCAACGGTTTTTTTTTCAAGGGTAATTTTTTTTTTTTTGGCAAACGATAACAGCCGCAAATTTAAACAGAATCAAATAATGTTTCGCATACAGCCCTGACTTATGGAGTGTTCAAGACCTATTGTGTTTGGTGAAGATCCGTTAAGGGAAAAGGGTAGTTTACCTTCAACGTTTTTTATGTTTTAACAAGGGTATTTTCTATGGCAAACGATAACAGCCGCAAATTCAAACAGAATCAAATAATTTTTTGCATACACCCCTAAATTATAGAGTTCTCAAGACCTTTTGTTTTTCGTGAAGATCGGTTAAGCGAAAGGGGTAGTTTACCTGCAACATTTTATGTTTTAACAAGGGTAATTTTTTCTATCACGAACGATAACTGCTGCATATTCATACAGAATCAAATACGTTTTTGCATACATCACTGAATTGTAGAGAACTCAAGGCCTTTTGATTTTGGTGAAGATCGGTTAAGGGGAAAGGGGTAGTTTACCTGTTACCTTTTACGTTTTAACAATAGTAAAGTAGGCCTACTTGAAAATTCATTTAAACTTTTTCAAACAATGGTAATTGTTAAAAATAAAATAATTTTGTTGCCAGGCAATAAAATTATATTTTTTCATTTTAATGTAAATCATGTATGAGAGAAAATATATCGTTCGTGGCAGGCAAGCAATATCTCAGTTATGTAATGTTTACGTTTCCATTTTATTATTATGACTACCGCAATAAAAAGGCAGGGAAGACACACACACACACACACACACACACACACACACACACACACACACACACACACACACACACACACACACACACACACACACACACACACACACACACACACACACACACACACACACACACACACACACACACACACAGAATTCGCATTATTTCTGGCCTCATTCATGTTTATTTTCATACATTTGCACGCTTTTTAAATGGAAAGTGCCGAAACCCATACCAACATAACGCGTGCAAGCCGAAAGTGTCCAGCATGGATAGCGATTTGCTTCCTGTGGATCGCTGGGCAGTGTAACAGCACGTGTTTACAGAGGAACGATTCATAGACAGACTTTTCGTCTTTAGGGAATGAACCCTCTGCAAGATGCTGATGGTCCATGAGTGACTTCGGAGCGCTCCTTCTTTTCTGCTTGTTTGTTCTGTGAAACGTACACTGTAGATTCACAGCTTTACTCTAAGCAACGCTCAATAGGAAATGTTGAAAATTTTTGTCCACGGTGTACCCTCATACACACTAAACCTGCTCTGATGTTTTAATTACGGACATCATAATATTAAAACTTTGGAAACTTGAGCACTACTTAATGGAGATCAATCATTAACTTATACAAGCCATTAATTTTATGCATATTTTTTATATATATGTGTACAACGTTATCGGCAACAAAGAAGTAGTTTTTGTTAAAATTCCTTCCCGGGATATTTGGCCGTAGTCCAATGTTTTCTACAAAACCAGACGTTTCGGCAATGCCATCGACTTCCATCATCAGTGAAAATCGAGTGCGATAACATGAGATGGTATACGATAATGACCACAGTACTGTGGTTAAGGCTGAAGCAGTAAGTATAAAGAAATAGTTTCTTTGGTAATATTTCAATTTCGAAAATGATTTTAAATATAAATCTTAGACTATGGAAGTCATGTATATTTCTCCATACCAATATTTTTTCATGTTTTGAGTGTAGTACAATCAGAATCTGCAATAATCTCGAACACGATTTTTTTTTTGCCATCACCATACTTCCATTTCTTTAAGGAATATGGAAGTAAAATAATACTCACACATAATTATAATTTTAGGCAAGCAGTAGGCTAGAAAATATTGTACTGATCAGTACGTAAGCTATGATGGATAGCTAACACAGTCTTATAAATATGTATTTCATTTGATTACCATTTTTTTTTGTTAGTACGGCAATTTGAATAAACTTTTTTTAGACATTGTATTTTTTTTAATTTCCTGATAACGATTTGGATAAATGGAGTTCTACTGTACTTTATTTTAAGTATTTATTAATAATTTAGTTATTTTCTTTTCATTTTACGTAAAAGTACAAACATTTAGCTTTTTGATTTTTGTCTCTACGACTATTATAACGGATTTTATTAAAATTTGTATGTTGCAATGTGAGAAAAAATTAGCCTTCCCGCTTATCGGGGCAGACTCCGACAATTAATTTTTTTCTAATATTTCAATTCCATTTTTCTCACAAAGTATTGGCCTGACAAAAAAATGGTAGATAGCTTTTTTGTAGAGAATTTAATGGTCTTTAAGTTTTGTAATTTGTTTTTTTTTGTAGATTTGTTATTTTTCAAGATAATTGAAAAAAACTAATTTTTTGAACCTTTCCCCTCCTCTTTTTCGAAAAACCGCAACGGAATTTATGTAAACTTTTTTTTACATTGTTTCTCACCCTTTTATCTAACCTTATGCAAAAAATCTTGTAGAAGCCACTTAATGTGAATTGTTTTCCTTCAGCGACTGTACTAATAGTGCACTTTCTCATGGAGAACAATATGATCAATTGTACATTCATATTACAATTTATTTATAAAAAAAAAAATACCATAATGCATTATGAAAATACAATGTCTAGGAAGCAGGATTGGGTAAAGACTGCAGACACAGTGCAACATCAGAAAAATGCAAGAAATCAAGAAATATACTGGGTGTTGCTGAATAGTAGTCTGTCATGGTATTAAGATATTTGGAGGCATAAGAATGACAGTGGGGTGGTTCAGTGAATACCAGTTGGCTTTGTATGGCATTCATTTTTCATGTTGTGCTGTGAATCAATCTAAACCCAGTCTTGGGGCCATGCAATACTCTGACTGAGATAGTTGGACCTTCGTGAGTGGTAACAACATACCACTTATATAGGAGATGTGAATTTCTTACTTAAAGTTAAAGGAGATGTGTATAGTTATGTATTGCCATTCCACAGGGAGAAGAATTAAGATTTACTCAAAACAAAAAGTTTTATTGTCACATTTTAATGCTATTAATAATTTAACCAGATTGTAATAAGTACACAGTTGGTATTATTTGTAAAAATAAATAATTACAGTGTTTTCACAACATAGGAATTCATATATCTGTATTGATGAAAACAGATTATAACATTACTTTCACTTTACTTGAGACATCCTTACATGTACCTTGAGCACAAACTGGTACTAGGGCAGCAGTAGCCCTAGTATTGGTCGCACCAGTTGAATTTGGTTGCAGATTTTTTGAAGTGTCATTTTTCTGTTGAGGACCATACTTAATTTCTTTCAGTTTTTTTACAGCCTCGTCTCCAAAGTACTCCTTAAAAATACAAAATCTGTTATTTTCTGAACACTAAGAAACAAAAGTTCCACACATTTTGTGTTTCTATTGTAAGTAGCATGCCATAATTTCCATTCTTGGCTTTTGTAGCATCTTAGACTGTATTATATCTTATACTATTAAGCGAGCAATCTTTGTATGTATGTCCTTTTTTTCTCGGAAACGGCTCTAACGATTTTCTCGAAATTTGGTACTTAAGCATATTTGGACACTAAAAATCGATTGGGCTAGGTCTCATTGTCCGCAAAAATCACCTAAGGCCTAAACCGTAGGGTCTTTTAAGTACACATTTTTATTCATGTAGGTTTAAATATTCACACAACAATTGCTATTGTTATAACTCTGTCACCCAGCAACAAATATTTTAAAAAAATATTTTTTATTTGAAATTAAAACATTAATTTTAATTCTGTTAATAAAGAATAGATCTTATCGATGTTTATAAATAATATAAAATAGCTGTTGCAATGAATGTAAATAAACAAACTAAGAGTTGAGACATACAATCCCAGTATCGATGTTTATAAATAAATATAAATAGCTGTTGTTATGAATGTAAATAAACAAACTAAGAGTTGAGACATACAATCTAATCTATGTATGGCCTTGAAACGGCTCTAACGATACCGTAGGGTCTTTATAGGTCTTTAACCTGTGGCCTAAACGGCGCAGTATCGATGTTTATAAATAATATAAACAGATGTTGCTATGACTGTAAATAAACAAACTAAGAGTTGAGACATACAAATGTGGGTTTCTGCGCAACGATTTTTGTACAATCTATCTGATATACATAATCTAAACTATTAAGTGTTCTGTATACGCTGTTGTGTTTTTTGCATTCTCTGAGGTATATACATAATCTAAACTATTAAGTGTTCTCTATACGCTGTTGTGTTTTTTGCATTCTCTGAGGTAAGTGGTAGTCATATTCTGTCTAACGGGAATCTTATTGATGAAGTGTTTGGTGATTGTTTGGCAAACAACAGATACGAAGCTATGAAAGACAGAGCTATATTAGCGCCTTTGAATAAAGATGTAAATAAAATTAACGACGAAATTATTAAAAAGCTTCCTGGAGAATATTATAAAGTATATAAAAGCTACGATTCTGTTAAAGATCAACCAGAAGGAGCTCTTCAATTCACTTCTGAATTTCTAAATTCTGTTGAGATGGCTTGGTGTTGACTTACCACCACACGAATTAAAGCTTAAAAAAAATACAATAATAATGCTTTTACGAAACTTGGACGTCTCTGAAGGGCTGTGCAATGGAACGAGATTGGTCATGACTGAATTACGTAATAACATTATTAAAGCCAAGATTATCACGGGTGAATATTCAGGCCGAGAAGTTCATATTCCAAGGATTACAATAGATTCCAGCAAAAGTCAGCTTGGGTGCACTATGCAAAGGCATCAATTTCCCGTCAGAGCAGCTTTTGCTATTACTATTCACAAGGCTCAAGGTCAAACATTTGAAGTGGTGGGAATTCACTTATCAATTCCTGTGTTTATGCACGGCATGTTGGATGTAGCATTTTCCAGAGTCAAAAGGCGAAGTGGCTTAAAAGTTCTTTTACCACCAGAAAATCCTCGCCATACAAGAATCGTTGTATGGAAAGAAGTATTAAATAATTGTGATTCCAATAACAGAAACCGTCGATAAACGCAAACGGCGTAGTATCGATATGTTTATATATGAAAATAAATATCAGAAAATAAATAATTAATAAAAATAAATAAATAATTAATAAAAATAAATAAATAATTAATAATAAATAATGTTTTTTTTAAATCTGTATATTTATAAATAAATGTGAAAACTGAGCAAAGCTCGGTCACCCTGATATTAGTTGTTAAGAAACAATCATATTATAAACAAATTAATAAAAATAAAAATATTCTGCCAGAACCTTACCTGCGATCTTTTCTCGCTGACTTACCTTTTTATAAATTCCCACAGAAGTTCAGGGCCGCCAACATATTTTTTGAAGTAAAAATATGTAAAACTTGTATATGCTTCCTTAATTAAAACTGGATAATTTTGCAATCTGACTTCCCCCCAATTCAGAAGATTCCCGGAAACGTTAGACGAATTTTTCAGCACCGAACACTAGGAAATGGTAATGACGTAAAACTTACAACTAACATATATTTATGACGATTCAAACATTGTTTTATTATATAACAATTAATTTCTTTACCCTTCCAATTATATGGTTAATAGGGTTACAATATTATAAATTCTATAGATTATACAAACCAGTAACGTTTTCTTTCTCCTCCTTTATTCCCTTTCTCTCTCAAACACACACGCTCTCACTCTCTTTACGTATTCGAATAAACCCCCGTTATTGAGCTCATTATGAATTTACTGTTTACGATAAACTGTAAAGGTCCTCGCCTTCTACCCTTTTAATTAATAACACACTCATCATAAAATAACACTTACCGCTGCCAGAATTTTACTTACCGTCATAGTCCCCGTAAAACTTACCTTATTAAATTACCCAGGTCGCCACGATATTTTTCTAGGGTTAACTATCGAAACCTTTACACTTTTGCCCTTATAAAAATCCCGCTATCTAACTACCCTTAAATATCAGAAAAATCCCAAAGAACGTTAGGCGAGGTTTTCAGCACAGAATAGGAAAGGGTTATGGCGTAATAACTTAATTTAACACATTTTTATATCCCTAAACAAACTTGATTTTATTTTATTAAGTAGCCTACAGGTAAAAAACATGAATTTGTTCAAACACAAGTTTTATCAACTAATTATTTTATAGGAACCAGTACTTTTAATCATGATTTCTCCCATTGAATATATAGCTTTTACCCCCTTAATAGTATTCTCATTAATTCTTTTATAAATCTAAATTTGTATAGTTTTTTACTGATATCAGATTGTTACGGAGTCACTTTTATATATATTTGTTACTTAACTGACATGTGTTCCAGTTGTTACCCGATCACTAGTATTTCACTGTCACATTAGCCACATCACACAGAACTGTTCTAACTGCACAAATTAACGTATTCGTTAATTGTCTCGATCTCTTTCTTCATTTTACTCTTTTGCACACTTTTTAATAAGATTCGGTAGGCCTAGGCTACTGTAATCACTTTGGCCTACTGAAATTTCCGAGGCCACTGTATAAAGTTTTACTTATACATGCACTGCTCTCCACTGCTGTCTGATGATAACTCTGGTGATAGACTGCATACTGTAATTCACAAAAAGCCTGCTGCTGGGGCAGTTACGCAATGCATCTAGACTGTTGTTTAGACTAACAGTGTATGTTGTACTGGGGCTCCTCACAGGTGAAAGTTAACAATTTATTAATTACTGAATTAAATACTGATTAAAACTGAATTGCTAAAATAAAATTAAAACTGGGGTAGCGCACAATTCTGTACCATTACAATACCCCCCCCCCCAATAAGAGGTTGAAGGCCGAAGCGTTCAAACTCTTATTGCCTAAACCTAAGAGGATCAGTGAGGATATGGCGCCGCAACCCCCCTGAACACTCTACTAAAATCATGGGTACTTACCCCCCTAGTCTGGCGACTGCGGCAGCACCCATCCGATCTTACGGGACTTCTCTACTCGAGATTCCACCATCATAAGCTCGGACCGATACCCACCACAGTATCGCCTGACTCTAGAACATTCAATTAAAATTTAATAAACGGCCTTCCATCACTCCATATCCCACAACTGATTTGTTTCCTCTTAGCCATACAGGCGCATTCTTTGCAAAGTACTGGTTCTGTTTATACAAAGTACTGGTTTGGTTTAAAAATAATAATATAAACTTACAGTCTACTTGCAGTTCAATCATATAAACTAAATAATATTCCCCGTATAATATTACCCATCTTATTTTCCAAACACTATCTTGGCTTTGGACGTTCTTTCTGTTTTTTTATTTTCAATAAATGTTTTAATCATTGTTTTTATCAATCACTGTTTAATCTACCGTTACCTTTGAAATTTAGTTCAAAATAAATTTAACTTTATTATTAAAAATCATCTTTTCAATTAATTTAATTACCAAATTAAGTTACTTTTTATTTAATTAACAGTTTCAAAATTAATTACATTTGATCAAAATGATTTTACATTAACAACATCCTATCACACAAATATTAATTGTCTCCCAATCAAAACATTAAATCATTTCCTTACATCATTCAAAAAATTTACCTTCATTTCTTCACACCTGGCATTTCTTTTTATTTCATAATAGAATTTTGCTACTGGCAATGATTCAGCAGACTACAACAGTTTTGTTATTGTCAACTCAACATGACTGTAGACATTAGTCACAACATACAGCATACCTGTTTACATCAACAGTTGTCTGCAAGACTGGTTTTATAAGCACTGTTATAAACACTCACATAGTCTAAACATTCTGGTTACCTCACCCCTCATACCTGTACTTTTAATTTCAATTTCTATCATTAATAAAATTAACCTTGTTAATAAAATTATTTGTTTAACTTGACAATTATTTAATAACCTCCACTCAAAACAACTTAGCTGTAATTGTATTATTTAAAACATTTTTAATATACACACATCATACAAAATGGACTTAAATATTATTATGCCATTTGTTCATATTACAAACATACGTTACCTATAAGCTATACTGTACATTGCAGCAAAATAATATTAACACAATACATTTATTTACAAATTTTCGTCATGTCCAATTATTATTTGTCACACTTTAATACCTGATTCAGCCAAGTCGTTACCATGTACTAAAGTATTTAAAATGTCCATACACTGCTTTTTACTTCAACCTCCATCGTCATGTATATACCTAACGTATTTATAGCATAAATCATTTTTATTTACATCCAATTTATTATTATTATTATAATAAACCATTACCTCTATATCATTCATTATCCCTTTTATTATGTCATAAAACTTGTCACTATCAATTATTTTTGTCCAGTCTCCGTAAGTATTTTTTCTCAACATCAAGTCAGTTATTTTATCATTTATAACAGTTTTATTCAAATATTCCTCTCTCTCTGTTTCATAATGCAATTCACTTTCTTCATCTCTCTCAATATCTAACACCTGCACCAACATTTCATAACCTCTATTAATCTCAAAAATTTTTATTTCTCTCTCTCTTTCATTACAACACCTCTCATAACCATACTGAACTCTCCCATTCCATGCAAAGGGCACCATTAAATATTTATTACCTCTACTGGCTTTACCAGTTAAATCACAAAAAATACAGGGACCATCTGAAGACACCTTGTCTTCCATACAAATACAGGAGGAAACTCTGTCCTCATTAAACACCTGTGAAAACTCTGTTTCACCATAAACTTGGGGAACATCTGCCCTTTGCCCATGTAACCTCTCTACACACACACTTATAACCTCATCAACACTTTCTTTGCTCACCACCTTACACTCTAACACCACGTTTTTAATTTCACCACTGTTACTTACCGTATCATTCTTAGATACCCCATTTTCAGCTATATAATCATTATTCTTATTTAATGTTATTTCATCATTATAATTACTTGTATTACTCCCACTTACCTCAGAATTGTAATCACCATCATTATCTTCACTAGTCAACACTACCTCTCCCACTATTTTGTCACTGTTATTTATTAATTCATTATTAGAATTATCATTATCACTCACCTGGTTAATTATTCCCTCACTATCATTAACAACACTATTATCACTTACCTGTTTTGATTCAACTTCTGTATTCTCCTTTAATTGACATCTATCTCCTTCCCATTTCTCGTCCCGTTTATTCATCTTTGTGTTTAGTTCGTCAAAATGTTTATCCATACTATCAAAACCCTTAGTTCATCAAAACCCTTAACCATCTCTGCTTTTATAAGGTTCAACATATACGTCTTATATTCAGATTCACTCATATTATTCCTACTTACCTTATTATCTGTCACCTGATCGACTTTATTTTTGTTAACTTGGTCTGTCTCTCTACCTTTATTTACCACCACCACACTATCATCATTATCACTAGGCATATTTACTGCCTTATTTTCTACCACTGTTACTTAAATCAAAATACCCCACACATAAAACAGTTAGCAATACGTAAAAGTAAACACACAATAGCTCTACCCAAACATAACCTTATTTAACGTAATTATGTACGATAATTTTTTACAAATACGCCGTTACCAATTCCTATTTTCTGTGCCTCAAAACAGGTCTAGTTCCTATAATTTTTATATACGAACATCCTGGCAGGGTCGCCATTGTTAAGGTCCTCGCCTTCTACCCTTTTAATTAATAACACACTCATCATAAAATAATACTTACCGCTGCCAGAATTTTACTTACCGTTATAGTCCCCGTAAAACTTACCTTATTAAATTACCCAGGTCGCCACGATATTTTTCTAAGGTTAACTATCGAAACCTTTACACTTTTGCCCTTATAAAAATCCCGCTATCTAACTACCCTTAAATATCAGAAAAATCCCAAAGAACGTTAGGCGAGGTTTTCAGCACAGAATAGGAAATGTTTATGGCGTAATAACTTAATTTAACACATTTTCATATCCCTAAACAAACTTGATTTTATTTTATTAAGTAGCCTACAGCTAAAAAACACCCCCTTTATAGTATTCTCATTAATTCTTTTATAAATCTAAATTTGTATAGTTTTTTACTGATATCAGATTGTTACGGAGTCACTTTTATATATATTTGTTACTTAACTGACATGTGTTCCAGTTGTTACCCGATCACTAGTATTTCACTGTCACATTAGCCACATCACACAGAACTGTTCTAACTGCACAAATTAACGTATTCGTTAATTGTCTCGATCTCTTTCTTCATTTTACTCTTTTGCACACTTTTTAATAAGATTCGGTAGGCCTAGGCTACTGTAATCACTTTGGCCTACTGAAATTTCCGAGGCCACTGTATAAAGTTTTACTTATACATGCACTGCTCTCCACTGCTGTCTGATGATAACTCTGGTGATAGACTGCATACTGTAATTCACAAAAAGCCTGCTGCTGGGGCAGTTACGCAATGCATCTAGACTGTTGTTTAGACTAACAGTGTATGTTGTACTGGGGCTCCTCACAGGTGAAAGTTAACAATTTATTAATTACTGAATTAAATACTGATTAAAACTGAATTGCTAAAATAAAATTAAAACTGGGGTAGCGCACAATTCTGTACCGTTACAAAACTTTTGGCCAATTATTGTAAATTTCACTTTTACTTAACTGTATGAAGTCCCCGGCATTGCGCACTATGTCTGCTCCATCTTCTTCACTTAACTCCCAGTTTTCATTTACTCCACTCTTTTTATACACTGTTCCTCCGGTTGAACCACTGTTGTTTTATTACGATACACTCTTTGGTAGACCTACTGTTAACTTTTTCGTTCTACCAAAGTTTGTCCGAGGCTACTGTGAAATTACGTCTTGACTGTTTGATGAGTTGTAGAGAACTGCCGTGCTATGCGATGACTGACTGTGTGTGTGCGTTGGTTGCATAACCGCCCAGGTGTTAGGCGTCGCCGTCAATGTGTATTCTGTATTGCTTTGTTCCCATCACAGGTTCGGCGCTGGAATGTATGTACGTGCCGTTTTTTGTGAGAACGTTGGCCGGGGTGCGAGCTCTTGTTTGTGAAGTCGCACCCTAGTTGCTAATTTCACATTCCTGTGTCAAGCCGCGACAGTCTCGAACCTATAGTTGGTTCACAACATGTACTTGGTTGAATAAAATTGAAAAGATTTAATTTACAAATCCCCATCGGTTTGTACCGTTAAATAGTGATGTGTGACACGTTTTTCCTCTGTGGGTTAAACCAGTCTAGTTTGATGGGATGATCACTGCAAGGCACATGACCTCAAAATAGACAGATTCATCCTATCAAATGACTGATGGTTGACTCAAGTCAGTTATACACATACATAAACTAATATATGAAGTATTCATTAAAAAATTATTTGTGCAAATTATAAGTTGTTTGAAGCAGGTGAATTATAAGAACTACTTAATCTTAAATATTGTTTTTACTTCCATGTTCCATAAGGAAATGTATGGTGATAGCAAAAAAAAAATCATGGTCGAGATTATTGCAGATTCTGATTTTACTACCCTCAAAAAATGAAAAAAAAGTAATTTTTCGAAAAGTGTCTGTGTGTCTTAGATTTTTTTCTATGGCAAACGATAACAGCCGCAAATTCAAACAGAATCAAATAATTTTTTGCATACAGTCCTGAATTGTAGAGTACTCAAGACCCATTGTTTTTGGTGAAGATCGGTTAAGAGAAAGGGGTAGTTTACCTGCAACTTTTTTTTTATCAAGGGTAATTTTTTTTCTATGGCAAACGATAACAGCCGGAAATTCAAAAAGAATCAAATAATGTTTCGCATACAGCCCTGAATTGTAGAGTTCTTAAGACCTATTGTTTTTGGTGAAGATCGGTTTACCTGCCACATTTTATGTTTTAACAAGGGTAATTTTTACTTCCATGTTCCTTAAGGAAATGGAAGTATGGTGATGGCAAAAACAATCGTGTTTGAGATTATTGCAGATTCTTATTGTACTACACTCAAAACATGAAAAAAAGTCGTTTTTCGAAAAGTATCTGTGTGTGTGTTTGTGTGTCTGTCTGTCTATGTGTGTGTGTCTGTCAGTAGATTTTTTTTCTATGGGAAATGATAACTGCCGCAAATTCAAACAGAATCAAATAATTTTTTGTGTACAGCCCTGATTTGTAGAGTTCTCAAGACCTTTTGTTTTTGGTGAATATCGGTTAAGTGAAAGGGGTAGTTTACTGGCAACGTTTTATGTTTTAACAAGGGTATTTTCTATGGCAAACGATAACAGCCGCAAATTCAAACAGAATCAAATAATTTTTTGCATTCAACTCTGAACTGTAGAGTTTTCAAGATCTATTGTTTTTGGTGAAGATCGGTTAAGGGAAAGGGGTAGTTTACCTGCAACGTTTTATGTTTTAACAAGGGTAATTTTTTCTATCACGAACGATAACTGCCGCATATTCATACAGAATCAAATAATTTTTTGCATACGTCACTGAATTGTAGAGAACTCAAGGCCTTTTGATTTTGGTGAAGATCGGTTAAGGGGAAGGGGTAGTTTACCTGCAACCTTTTACGTTTTAACAACAGTAAAGTACTTGAAAATTCATTTAAACTTTTTCAAACAATGGTAATTGTTAAAAATAAAATAATTTTGTTGCCAGGCAATAAAATTATATTTTTTTCATTTTAATGTAAATCATGTATGAGAGAAAATATATCGTTCGTGGCAGGCAAGCATATCTCAGTTATGTAATGTTTATGTTTCCATTTTATTATTATGACTACCGCAAAAAAAAGGCAGGGAAGACACACACACACACACACACACACAGAATTCGCGTTATTTCTGGCCTCATTCATGTTTATTTTCATACATTTGCACGCTTTTAAATGGAAAGTGCCGAAACCCATACCAACATAACGCGTGCAAGCCGAAAAAGTGTCCAGCGTGGATAGCGATTTGCTTCCTGTGGATCTCTGGGCAGTGTAACTGCATGTGTTTACAGAGGAACGATTCATAGACAGACTTTTCGTCTTTAGGGAATGAACCCTCTGCAAGATGCTAATGGTCCATGAGTGACTTCGGAGTGCTCCTTCTTTTCCGCGTCTTTGTTCTGTGAAACGTACACTGTAGATTCGCAGCTTTACTCTAAGCAACGCTCAATAGGAAATGTTGAAAATTTTTGTCCACGGTGTACCCTCATACACACTAAACCTGCTCTGATGTTTTAATTACGGACACCATAATATTAAAACTTTGGAAACTTGAGCACTACTTAATGGAGATCAGTCATTAACTTATACAAGCCATTAATTTTATGAATATTTTTTATATATATGTGTACTACGTTATCGGCAAGAAAGAAATAGTTTTTGTTAAAATTCCTTCCCGGGAAGTTTGGCCATAGTCCAATGTTTTCTACAAAACCAGATGTTTCGGCAATGCCATCGACTTCCATCATCAGTGAAAATCGAGTATCGGTATACGTTAGTGATCACAGTACTGTGGTTAAGGCTGAAGCAGCAAGTAGAAAGAAGTAGTTTCTATGGTAATATTTCATTTCAAAAATGATTTGTAAATATATATCTTAAAACATGGAAGTCATGTATGGTTCTCCATACTGATAGTTTCTATGACAAACGATAACTGCTGCACATTCAAACAGAATCAAATAATGTTTTGCATGCATCCCTGAATTGTAGAGGACTGAAGGCATTTTGATTTTGGTGAAGATCGGTTGAGAGAAAGGGGTAGTTTACCTGCAACCTTTTATGTTTTAACAAGGGTAATTTTACTTCCATGTTCCTTAAGGAAATGGAAGTATGGTGATGGTAAAAAAAATCGTGTTCGAGATTATTGCAGATTCTGATTGTACTACACTCAAAATATGAAAAAATATCGGTATGGAGATCCATACATGACTTCCATATTCTAAGATGTATATTTAAAATCATTTTTGAAATAAAATGTTTCCACAGAAATTACTTCTTCCTTCAGCCTTAACCACAATACTGTGGTCACTAACATATACCACCTCCAGTTAGCATATTCGATTTTCACTGATGATGGTAGGCGATTGCACTGCTGAAACGTCTGGTTTTTCATAAAACATTGGACCTTGGCCAAACTGCCCGGGAAGGAATTTTTACAACAAACTATTTCTTCTTTACCGATAATGTAGTACACATATAAAAAGATGCATGAAATTAATGGCTTGTAAAAGTTAATGTTTGATCTCTATTAAGTAGTGCTCAAGTTTCTAAAGTTTTAATATTATGACGTCCGTAATCAAAACATCAGAGCAGGTTTAGTGTGTATGAGGGCACACCGTGCACAAAAATTTTCAACATTCCCTATTGAGCGTTGCTCAGAGTAAAGTTGCGAATCTACAGTGTACGTTTCACACAACAAACACGCGGAAAAGAAGGAGCGCTCCGAAGTCACTCATGGACCCTGAGCATCTTGCAGAGGGTTTATTCCCTAAAGACGAAAAGTGTGTCTATGAACCGTTCCTCTGTAAACACGTGCAATTTTACTGCCCAGTGAACCACAGGAAGCAAATCGCTATCCACGCTGGACACTTTTTTGGCTTGCACACGATGTGTTGATGTGGGTTTTGGCACTTTCCATTAAAAAGCGTGCAAATGTAAGAAAATAAACATGAGTGAGGCCAGAAAAAACGCGAATTGTGTGTGTGTGTGTGTGTGTGTGTGTGTGTGTGTGTGTGTGTGTGTGTGTGTGTGTGTGTGTGTGTGTGTGTGTGTGTGTGTGTGTGTCTTGCCTGATACATTGGATCTGGCCAAACTGCCCGGGAAGGAATTTTTACAACAAACTATTTCTTTGTTGCCGATAATGTAGTACACATATAAAAATATGCATGAAATTAATGGCTTGTAAAAGTTAATGTTTGATCTCTATTAAGTAGTGCTCAAGTTTCCAAAGTTTTAATATTATGACGTCCGTAATCAAAACATCAGAGCAGGTTTAGTGTGTATGAGGGCACACCGTGCACAAAAATTTTCAACATTCCCTATTGAGCGTTGCTCAGAGTAAAGTTACAATAGATTTTCTGCTACGAACAATAGATTTTCTCTCATACATGATTTAAATTAAAATGAAAAAATTATAATTTTATTGCCTGGCAACAAAATTATTTTATTTTTAACAATTACCATTGTTTGAAAAAGTTTAAATGAATTTTCAAGTACTTTACTGTTGTTAAAACGTAAAAGGTTGCAGGTAAACTACCCCTTCCCCTTAACCGATCTTCACCAAAAACAACAGGTGTTGAGAACTCGACAATTTAGGGCTGTATGCAAAAAATTATTTGATTCTGTTGAATGTGCAGTAGTTATCGTTCGTCATAGATAAAATTACCCTTGTTAAAACATAAAATGTTGCAGGTAAACTACCCCTTTCCCTTAACCGATCTTCAACAAAATCGTGTTCTGTATAATTCAAAAATGTATGCAAAAAAGTAGTCGATTTTGTTTGAATTTACGGCAGTTATCGTTCGTCATAGAAAAAATTACCCTTGTTGAAACATAAAATGTTGTAGGTAAACTACCCCTTTCCCTTAACTGATCTTCACCAAAACCAACAGGTCTTGAGTACTCTACAATTCAGGACGGTATCCAAAATATTATGATTCTGATTGAAACTGCGGCTGTTATCGTTTGCCGTAGAAAAAATTAACCTTGATAAAAAAAAGTTGCCGGTAAACTACCCCTTTCCCTTAACCGATCTTCACCAAAAGCAATAGGTCCTGAGAATTCTATAATTCAGGGCAGTATGCAAAACATTATTTGATTCTGTTTGAATTTGCGGCTGTTATCGTTTGCCATAGAAAAAAATCTATAGACAGACACACACACAGACACTTTTCGAAAAACGACTTTTTTCATGTTTTGAGTGTAGTACAATCAGAATCTGCAATAATCTCGAACACGATTTTTTTTGCCATCACCATACTTCCATTTCCTTAAGGAACATGGAAGTAAAAGTCATTTTTCGAAAAGTGTCTGTGTGTGTATCTGAAGATTTTTTTCTATGGCAAACGATAACAGCCGCAAATTCAAACACAATCAAATAATTTTTTGCGTACAGTCCTAATTTGTAGAGTACTCACGACCTATTGTTTTTGGTGAAGATCGGTTGAGGGAAAGGGGTAGTTTACCTGCAATGGTTTTTTTGTCAAGGGTAATTTTTTTTTATGGCAAACGACAACAGCCGCAAATTCAAACAGAATCAAATAATGTTTCGCATACAGCCCTGAATTATAGAGTTGTCAAGACCTTTTGTTTTTGGTGAAGATCGGTTAAGGGAAAGGGGTAGTTTACCAGCAACATTTTATGTTTTAAAAGGGTATTTTCTATGGAAAACGATAAGATCCGCAAATTCAAACAAAATCAAATAATTGTTTGCACACAGTCCTGATTTGTAGAGTACTCAAGATATATTGTTTTTGGTGAAGATCGGTTAAGGGAAAGGGGTAGTTTACCTGCAACGTTTTTCTTATCAAGGTTAATTTTTTACTACCATGTTCCTTAAGGAAATGGAAGTATGGTGATGGCAAAAAAAATCGTGTTCGAGATTATTGCAGATTCTGATTGTACTACAATCAAAACATGAAAAAAAGTCGTTTTTCGAAAAGTGTGTGTGTGTGTGTGTGTGTGTGTGTGTGTGTGTGTGTGTGTGTGTGTGTGTGTGTGTGTGTGTGTGTGTGTGTGTGTGTGTGTGTGTGTGTGTCTGTAGATTTTTTTCTATGGCAAACGATAACAGCCGCAAATTCAAACTGAATCAAATGATTTTTTGTATACAACCGTGATTTGTAGAGTACTCACGACCAATTGTTTTTGGTGAAGATCGGTTGAGGGAAAGGGGTAGTTTACCTGCAACGGTTTTTTTTTAATCAAGGGTAATTGTTTGCTATGGCAAACGATAACAGTCGCAAATTCAAACAGAATCAACTAATACTCTTTTGCATACAGCCCTGAATTGTAGAGTTCTCAAGATCTGTTGATTTTGGTAAAGATGGGTTAAGGGAAAGGGGTAGTTTACCTGCAATGTTTTATGTTTTAACAAGGGTATTTTATATGGCAAACGATAAAAGCCGCAAAATAAACATAATTAAATAATTTTTTGCATACTGCCCTGAATTGCAGAGTTCTCAAAATCTATTGATATTGGTGAAGATCGGTTAAGGGAAAGGGGTAGTTTACTTGCTACGTTTTATGTTTTAAAAGGGTATTTTATATGGCAAACGATAAGAGCCGCAAATTCAAAAAGAATCAAATGATAATTTTGCATACAACCCTACATTGTAGAGTTCTCAAGACGTGTTGATTTTGGTGAAGATCGGTAAAGGGAAAGTGGTAGTTTACCTGCAACGGTTTTTTTTTTAAACAAGTGTAATTTTTTTCTATGGTGAACGATAACAGTCGCAAATTCAAACAGAACCAACTACTCTTTTGCATACAGCACTGAATTGCAGAGTTCTCAAGATCTCTTGATTTTGGTAAAGTTGGGTTAATGGAAAGGGGTAGTTTACCTGCAACGTTTTATGTTTTAACAAGGGTATTTTATATGGCAAACGATAAAAGCCGCAAAATCAAACATAATTAAATAATTTTTTGCATACTGCCCTGAATTGTAGAGTTCTCAAAATCTATTGATTTTGGTGAAGATCGGTTAAGGGGAAGGGGTACTTTAACGGCAACGTTTTTTTTATACAAGTGTAATTTTTTCTATGGCAAATAATAGCCGCAAATTCAAACAGAATCAACTACTCTTTTGCATACCGCCCTGAATTATAGAGATCTCAAGACCTATTGGTTTTGGTGAAGATCGGTTAAGGGGAAGGGGTAGTTTACCTGCAAAGTTTTTTTTATCGGGTGTAATTTTTACATCCATGTTTCTTAAGGAAATGGAAGTATGGTGATGGCAAAAAAAATCGTGTTCGAGATTATTGCAGAATATGATTGTACTACACTCAAAACATGAAAAAAGTCATTTTTCGAAAAGTGTCTGTGTGTGTGTGTCTGTAGATTTTTTTTCTATGGCAAACGATAACAGCCGCAAATTCAAACAGAATCAAATAAGTTTTTGCATACATCCCTGATTTATAGAGTACTCAAGACTTATTGTTTTTGGTGAAGATCGGTTAAGGGAAAGGGGTAGTTTACCTGCAACGTTTTATGTTTTAACAAGGGTAATTTTTTCTATCACGAACGATAACTGCCGCATATTCATACAGAATCAAATAATTTTTTGCATACGTCACTGAATTGTAGAGAACTCAAGGCCTTTTGATTTTGGTGAAGATCGGTTAAGGGGAAGGGGTAGTTTACCTGCAACCTTTTACGTTTTAACAACAGTAAAGTACTTGAAAATTCATTTAAACTTTTTCAAACAATGGTAATTGTTAAAAATAAAATAATTTTGTTGCCAGGCAATAAAATTATATTTTTTTCATTTTAATGTAAATCATGTATGAGAGAAAATATATCGTTCGTGGCAGGCAAGCATATCTCAGTTATGTAATGTTTATGTTTCCATTTTATTATTATGACTACCGCAAAAAAAAGGCAGGGAAGACACACACACACACACACACACACAGAATTCGCGTTATTTCTGGCCTCATTCATGTTTATTTTCATACATTTGCACGCTTTTAAATGGAAAGTGCCGAAACCCATACCAACATAACGCGTGCAAGCCGAAAAAGTGTCCAGCGTGGATAGCGATTTGCTTCCTGTGGATCTCTGGGCAGTGTAACTGCATGTGTTTACAGAGGAACGATTCATAGACAGACTTTTCGTCTTTAGGGAATGAACCCTCTGCAAGATGCTAATGGTCCATGAGTGACTTCGGAGTGCTCCTTCTTTTCCGCGTCTTTGTTCTGTGAAACGTACACTGTAGATTCGCAGCTTTACTCTAAGCAACGCTCAATAGGAAATGTTGAAAATTTTTGTCCACGGTGTACCCTCATACACACTAAACCTGCTCTGATGTTTTAATTACGGACACCATAATATTAAAACTTTGGAAACTTGAGCACTACTTAATGGAGATCAGTCATTAACTTATACAAGCCATTAATTTTATGAATATTTTTTATATATATGTGTACTACGTTATCGGCAAGAAAGAAATAGTTTTTGTTAAAATTCCTTCCCGGGAAGTTTGGCCATAGTCCAATGTTTTCTACAAAACCAGATGTTTCGGCAATGCCATCGACTTCCATCATCAGTGAAAATCGAGTATCGGTATACGTTAGTGATCACAGTACTGTGGTTAAGGCTGAAGCAGCAAGTAGAAAGAAGTAGTTTCTATGGTAATATTTCATTTCAAAAATGATTTGTAAATATATATCTTAAAACATGGAAGTCATGTATGGTTCTCCATACTGATAGTTTCTATGACAAACGATAACTGCTGCACATTCAAACAGAATCAAATAATGTTTTGCATGCATCCCTGAATTGTAGAGGACTGAAGGCATTTTGATTTTGGTGAAGATCGGTTGAGAGAAAGGGGTAGTTTACCTGCAACCTTTTATGTTTTAACAAGGGTAATTTTACTTCCATGTTCCTTAAGGAAATGGAAGTATGGTGATGGTAAAAAAAATCGTGTTCGAGATTATTGCAGATTCTGATTGTACTACACTCAAAATATGAAAAAATATCGGTATGGAGATCCATACATGACTTCCATATTCTAAGATGTATATTTAAAATCATTTTTGAAATAAAATGTTTCCACAGAAATTACTTCTTCCTTCAGCCTTAACCACAATACTGTGGTCACTAACATATACCACCTCCAGTTAGCATATTCGATTTTCACTGATGATGGTAGGCGATTGCACTGCTGAAACGTCTGGTTTTTCATAAAACATTGGACCTTGGCCAAACTGCCCGGGAAGGAATTTTTACAACAAACTATTTCTTCTTTACCGATAATGTAGTACACATATAAAAAGATGCATGAAATTAATGGCTTGTAAAAGTTAATGTTTGATCTCTATTAAGTAGTGCTCAAGTTTCTAAAGTTTTAATATTATGACGTCCGTAATCAAAACATCAGAGCAGGTTTAGTGTGTATGAGGGCACACCGTGCACAAAAATTTTCAACATTCCCTATTGAGCGTTGCTCAGAGTAAAGTTGCGAATCTACAGTGTACGTTTCACACAACAAACACGCGGAAAAGAAGGAGCGCTCCGAAGTCACTCATGGACCCTGAGCATCTTGCAGAGGGTTTATTCCCTAAAGACGAAAAGTGTGTCTATGAACCGTTCCTCTGTAAACACGTGCAATTTTACTGCCCAGTGAACCACAGGAAGCAAATCGCTATCCACGCTGGACACTTTTTTGGCTTGCACACGATGTGTTGATGTGGGTTTTGGCACTTTCCATTAAAAAGCGTGCAAATGTAAGAAAATAAACATGAGTGAGGCCAGAAAAAACGCGAATTGTGTGTGTGTGTGTGTGTGTGTGTGTGTGTGTGTGTGTGTGTGTGTGTGTGTGTGTGTGTGTGTGTGTGTGTGTGTGTGTGTGTGTGTGTCTTGCCTGATACATTGGATCTGGCCAAACTGCCCGGGAAGGAATTTTTACAACAAACTATTTCTTTGTTGCCGATAATGTAGTACACATATAAAAATATGCATGAAATTAATGGCTTGTAAAAGTTAATGTTTGATCTCTATTAAGTAGTGCTCAAGTTTCCAAAGTTTTAATATTATGACGTCCGTAATCAAAACATCAGAGCAGGTTTAGTGTGTATGAGGGCACACCGTGCACAAAAATTTTCAACATTCCCTATTGAGCGTTGCTCAGAGTAAAGTTACAATAGATTTTCTGCTACGAACAATAGATTTTCTCTCATACATGATTTAAATTAAAATGAAAAAATTATAATTTTATTGCCTGGCAACAAAATTATTTTATTTTTAACAATTACCATTGTTTGAAAAAGTTTAAATGAATTTTCAAGTACTTTACTGTTGTTAAAACGTAAAAGGTTGCAGGTAAACTACCCCTTCCCCTTAACCGATCTTCACCAAAAACAACAGGTGTTGAGAACTCGACAATTTAGGGCTGTATGCAAAAAATTATTTGATTCTGTTGAATGTGCAGTAGTTATCGTTCGTCATAGATAAAATTACCCTTGTTAAAACATAAAATGTTGCAGGTAAACTACCCCTTTCCCTTAACCGATCTTCAACAAAATCGTGTTCTGTATAATTCAAAAATGTATGCAAAAAAGTAGTCGATTTTGTTTGAATTTACGGCAGTTATCGTTCGTCATAGAAAAAATTACCCTTGTTGAAACATAAAATGTTGTAGGTAAACTACCCCTTTCCCTTAACTGATCTTCACCAAAACCAACAGGTCTTGAGTACTCTACAATTCAGGACGGTATCCAAAATATTATGATTCTGATTGAAACTGCGGCTGTTATCGTTTGCCGTAGAAAAAATTAACCTTGATAAAAAAAAGTTGCCGGTAAACTACCCCTTTCCCTTAACCGATCTTCACCAAAAGCAATAGGTCCTGAGAATTCTATAATTCAGGGCAGTATGCAAAACATTATTTGATTCTGTTTGAATTTGCGGCTGTTATCGTTTGCCATAGAAAAAAATCTATAGACAGACACACACACAGACACTTTTCGAAAAACGACTTTTTTCATGTTTTGAGTGTAGTACAATCAGAATCTGCAATAATCTCGAACACGATTTTTTTTGCCATCACCATACTTCCATTTCCTTAAGGAACATGGAAGTAAAAGTCATTTTTCGAAAAGTGTCTGTGTGTGTATCTGAAGATTTTTTTCTATGGCAAACGATAACAGCCGCAAATTCAAACACAATCAAATAATTTTTTGCGTACAGTCCTAATTTGTAGAGTACTCACGACCTATTGTTTTTGGTGAAGATCGGTTGAGGGAAAGGGGTAGTTTACCTGCAATGGTTTTTTTGTCAAGGGTAATTTTTTTTTATGGCAAACGACAACAGCCGCAAATTCAAACAGAATCAAATAATGTTTCGCATACAGCCCTGAATTATAGAGTTGTCAAGACCTTTTGTTTTTGGTGAAGATCGGTTAAGGGAAAGGGGTAGTTTACCAGCAACATTTTATGTTTTAAAAGGGTATTTTCTATGGAAAACGATAAGATCCGCAAATTCAAACAAAATCAAATAATTGTTTGCACACAGTCCTGATTTGTAGAGTACTCAAGATATATTGTTTTTGGTGAAGATCGGTTAAGGGAAAGGGGTAGTTTACCTGCAACGTTTTTCTTATCAAGGTTAATTTTTTACTACCATGTTCCTTAAGGAAATGGAAGTATGGTGATGGCAAAAAAAATCGTGTTCGAGATTATTGCAGATTCTGATTGTACTACAATCAAAACATGAAAAAAAGTCGTTTTTCGAAAAGTGTGTGTGTGTGTGTGTGTGTGTGTGTGTGTGTGTGTGTGTGTGTGTGTGTGTGTGTGTGTGTGTGTGTGTGTGTGTGTGTGTGTGTGTGTGTGTCTGTAGATTTTTTTCTATGGCAAACGATAACAGCCGCAAATTCAAACTGAATCAAATGATTTTTTGTATACAACCGTGATTTGTAGAGTACTCACGACCAATTGTTTTTGGTGAAGATCGGTTGAGGGAAAGGGGTAGTTTACCTGCAACGGTTTTTTTTTAATCAAGGGTAATTGTTTGCTATGGCAAACGATAACAGTCGCAAATTCAAACAGAATCAACTAATACTCTTTTGCATACAGCCCTGAATTGTAGAGTTCTCAAGATCTGTTGATTTTGGTAAAGATGGGTTAAGGGAAAGGGGTAGTTTACCTGCAATGTTTTATGTTTTAACAAGGGTATTTTATATGGCAAACGATAAAAGCCGCAAAATAAACATAATTAAATAATTTTTTGCATACTGCCCTGAATTGCAGAGTTCTCAAAATCTATTGATATTGGTGAAGATCGGTTAAGGGAAAGGGGTAGTTTACTTGCTACGTTTTATGTTTTAAAAGGGTATTTTATATGGCAAACGATAAGAGCCGCAAATTCAAAAAGAATCAAATGATAATTTTGCATACAACCCTACATTGTAGAGTTCTCAAGACGTGTTGATTTTGGTGAAGATCGGTAAAGGGAAAGTGGTAGTTTACCTGCAACGGTTTTTTTTTTAAACAAGTGTAATTTTTTTCTATGGTGAACGATAACAGTCGCAAATTCAAACAGAACCAACTACTCTTTTGCATACAGCACTGAATTGCAGAGTTCTCAAGATCTCTTGATTTTGGTAAAGTTGGGTTAATGGAAAGGGGTAGTTTACCTGCAACGTTTTATGTTTTAACAAGGGTATTTTATATGGCAAACGATAAAAGCCGCAAAATCAAACATAATTAAATAATTTTTTGCATACTGCCCTGAATTGTAGAGTTCTCAAAATCTATTGATTTTGGTGAAGATCGGTTAAGGGGAAGGGGTACTTTAACGGCAACGTTTTTTTTATACAAGTGTAATTTTTTCTATGGCAAATAATAGCCGCAAATTCAAACAGAATCAACTACTCTTTTGCATACCGCCCTGAATTATAGAGATCTCAAGACCTATTGGTTTTGGTGAAGATCGGTTAAGGGGAAGGGGTAGTTTACCTGCAAAGTTTTTTTTATCGGGTGTAATTTTTACATCCATGTTTCTTAAGGAAATGGAAGTATGGTGATGGCAAAAAAAATCGTGTTCGAGATTATTGCAGAATATGATTGTACTACACTCAAAACATGAAAAAAGTCATTTTTCGAAAAGTGTCTGTGTGTGTGTGTCTGTAGATTTTTTTTCTATGGCAAACGATAACAGCCGCAAATTCAAACAGAATCAAATAAGTTTTTGCATACATCCCTGATTTATAGAGTACTCAAGACTTATTGTTTTTGGTGAAGATCGGTTAAGGGAAAGGGGTAGTTTACCGGCAACGGTTTTTTTTTAATCAAGGGTAATTGTTTGCTATGGCAAACGATAACAGTCGCAAATTCAAACAGAATCAACTACTACTCTTTTGCATACAGCCCTGAATTGTAGAGTTCTCAAGATATGTTGATTTTGGTAAAGATGGGTTAAGGGAAAGGGGTAGTTTACCTGCAACGTTTTATGTTTTAACAAGGGTATTTTATATGGCAAACGATAAAAGCCGCAACATCAAACATAATTAAATAATTTTTTGCATACTGCCCTGAATTGTATAGTTCTCAAAATCTATTGATATTGGTGAAGATCGGTTAAGGGAAAGGGGTAGTTTACCAGCTACGTTTTATGTTTTAAAAGGGTATTTTATATGGCAAACGATAAGAGCCGCAAATTCAAACAGAATCAAATGATAATTTTGCATACAACCCTACATTGTAGAGTTCTCAAGACCTGTTGATTTTGGTGAAGATCGGTTAAGGGAAAGGAGTAGTTTACCTGCAACGGTTTTTACTTCCATATTCCTTAAGGAATGGAAGTATGGTGATGGCAAAAAAAAATCGTGTTCGAGATTATTGCAGATTCTGATTCTACTACACTCAAAACATGAAAAAAAGTCGTTTTCCGAAAAGTGTCTGTGTGTGTGTCTGTCTGTCTATCTGTGTGTCTGTGTCTGTAGTTTTTTTTTCTATGGCAAACGATAACTGCCGCAAATTCAAACAGAATCAAATAATTTTTTGCATACAGCCCTGATTTGTAGAGTACTCACGACCTATTGTTTTTGGTGAAGATCGGTTGAGGGAAAGGGGTAGTTTACCTGCAACGGTTTTTTATCAAGGGAAATTTTTTTTTTTTGGCAAACGATAACAGCCGCAAATTCAAACAGAATCAAATAATGTTTCGCATACAGCCCTGAATTGTAGAGTTCTCAAGACCTGTTGTTTTTGGTGAAGATCGGTTAAGGGAAAGGGGTAGTTTACCTGTAACGTTTTATGTTTTAACAAGGGTATTTCCTATGGCAAACGATAACAGCCGAAAATTCAAACAGAATCAAAAGATTATTTGCATACAGCCCTAAGTTGTAGAGTTCGCAAGACCTATTGTTTTTGGTGAAGGTCGGTTAAGGGAAGGGGGTAGTTTACCTACAACGTTTTTTTAACAAGGGTATTTTCTATGGCAAACGATAACAGCCGCAAATTCAAACAGAATCAAATAATTTTCTGCATACAGCCCTGATTTGTAGAGTACTCAAGACCTTTTGTTTTTGGTGAAGATCGGTTGAGGGGAAGGGGTAGTTTACCTGCAACGTTTTTTATCAAGCGTATTTTCTATGGCAAACGATAACTGCCGCAAATTCAAACAGAATCAAATAATTTTTTGCACACATCAGTGAATTGTAGAGTACTCAAGGCCTTTAGATTTTGGTGAAGATCGGTTAAGGGGAAGGGGTAGTTTACGTGCAACCTTTTACGTTTTAACAAGAGTAAAGTACTTGAAAATTCATTTAAACTTTTTCAAACAATCGTAATTGTTGAAAATAAAATAATTTTGTTGCCAGGCAATAAAATTATAATATTTTCATTTTAATGTAAATCATGTATAAGAGAAAATATATCGCGCTTGGCAGGCAAGCGTATCTCAGTTATGTACTGTTTACGTTTCCATTTTATTATTATGAGTACCGCAGTAAAAAGGCAGGGAACACACACACACACACACACACACACACACACACACACACACACACACACACACACACACACACACACACACACACACACACACACACACACACACACACACACACACACACACACACACACAAAATTCGCGTTATTTCTGGCCTCATTCATGTTTATTTTCTTACATTTCACGCTTTTTAAACGGAAAGTGCCGAAACCCACACCAACATAACGCGTGCAAGCCGAAAAAATGGACATCAATTTGCTTACTGGCGAAGCTAGTAGTTAATGAATGGGTAGGCAAAAATCTTATCTTAAATTTTTTTTAAGGAATCACTAAAAGGACGGTGGTTCAAATCGGACGCTGAGGTAGAGTTTGCTGTAACCGAATGGTTCCACAAACTGCCGTAAGAATTTTACTAGCAGGGAATCTACAGGTTAGCGCAACAGTGGAACTCATGTCTTAATGTTATTGGAGACTTCTTTTAAAATCGTTGAATAAAAAATGCTTTACAGCTCTATACGTGTTTCTATTGAACAATCCTTGTATTAGTCATACACAATAATACAACTGATTGAACTTCAAATTTTTAAACTTTATTAGTTTCTATATATATGTTTAATGTTACAAATAATTCAAATAACAATCTTGATCATCTGTTAGTTCAGCGGAATAACAGTGACACTTTTAATAACCGCATAAAATAAACACTTAGAACAACACAGGCGCTTTAACTTAACTGTTTGGACCACAGAAGTGAGGCATGCCTCAACCCTCTATGTGTACAGCGCGGGACAATCCCCCCTCCCTACACTTCCCTATCACACCGCTACATTGCTTACATACGATGTATACAAAAAACGCTGAGGCAAGTTCAGGTTGCCTCATACGCTTTAAACGAACTATGCCGAATCTCACCTGTCACCATCTAGCGGTCGCTCAATAAAGCACGTTTCGGTTTAATAAATTTGACAGTCGCAGTAACAATGTATAATCTTTACGTTATGTAGTTCATACGTATTTATAATTTTTATTCTACAGAATTTTTTAGGGTAGGCATTGCCTCAATTGCCTCCATGTAACTTCGCCACTGATATATATGTGTACAACGTTATCGGCAACAAAGAAGTAGTTTTTGTTAAAATTCCTTCCCGGGATATTTGGCCGTAGTCCAATGTTTTCTACAAAACCAGACATTTCGGCAATGCCATCGACTTCCATCATCAGTGAAAATCGAGTGCGATAACGTGAGGTGGTATACGTTAGTGACCACAGTACTGTGGTTAAGGCTGAAGCAGTAAGTAGAAAGAAGTAGTTTCTATGGTAATATTTCATTTCGAAAATGATTTTAAATATAAATCTTAGAATATGGAAGTCATGTATCGTTCTCCATACCGATATTTTTTAAACAAGTGTAATTTTTTTCTATGGCAAACGATAGCCGCAAATTCAAACAGAATCAACTACTCTTTTGCATACCGCCCTGAATTATAGAGTTCTCAACACCTATTGGTTTTGGTGAAGATCGGTTAAGGGGAAGCGGTAGTTTACCGGCAAAGTTTTTTTTATCGGGGGTAATTTTTACTTCCATGTTTCTTAAGGAAATGGAAGTATGGTGATGGCAAAAAAATCGTGTTCGAGATTATTGCAGAATATGATTGTACTACACTCAAAACATGAAAAAAAGTTATTTTTCGAAAAGTGTCTGTGTGTCTATCTGTCTGTAGATTTTTTCTATGGCAAACGATAACAGCCGCAAATTCAAACAGAATCAAATAATTTTTTCCATACAGCCCTGATTTATACAGTACTCAAGACATATTGTTTTTGGTGAAGATCGGTTGAGGGAAAGGGGTAGTTTACCGGCAACGGTTTTTTTTAAATCAAGGGTAATTGTTTGCTATGGCAAACGATAACAGTCGCAAATTCCAACAGAATCTACTACTCTTTTGCATACAGCCCTGAATTGTAGAGTTCTCAAGATCTGTTGATTTTGGTAAAGATGGGTTAATGGAAAGGGGTAGTTTACCAGCAACGTTTTATGTTTTAACAAGGGTATTTTATATGGCAAACGATAAAAGCCGCAAAATCAAACATAATTAAATAATTTTTTGCATACTGCCCTACATTGTAGAGTTCTCAAGACCTTTTGATTTTGGTGAAGATCGGTTAAGGGAAAGGGGTAGTTTACCAGCAACGGTTTTTTTTTAAACAAGTGTATTTTTTTCTATGGCGAACGATAACCGCCTCAAATTCAAACAGAATCAACTACTCTTTTGCATACCGCCCTGAATTATAGAGTTCTCAAGACCTATAGGTTTTGGTGAAGATCGGTTAAGGGGAAGGGGTAGTTTACCTGCAAAATTTTTTTTATCGGAGGTAATTTTTAATTCCATGTTTCTTAAGGAAATGGAAGTATGGAGATGGCAAAAAAATCGTGTTCGAGGTTATTGCAGAATATGATTGTACTACACTCAAAACATGAAAAAAAGTCATTTTTCGAAAAGTGTCTGTGTGTGTGTCTGTGTGTCTATCTGTATGTCTCTCTGTCTGTAGATTTTTTTTTATGGCAAACGATAACAGCCGCTAATTCAAACAGAATCAAATAATTTTTTGCATACAGCCTTGATTTATAGAGTTCTCAAGACCTTTTGCTTTTGGTGAAGATCGGTTAAGGGAAAGGGGTAGTTTACCAGCAACATTTTATACTTTAACAAGGATATTTTCTATGGCAAACGATAAAAGTGGCAAATGTAAACAGAATCAAATAATTTTTTCCATACAGCGCTGAATTGTAGAGTTCTCATGACCTATTGTTTTTCGTGAAGATCGGTTAAGTGAAAGGGGTAGTTTACCTGCAACGTTTTATGTTTTAGAAGGGTATTTTTTATGGCAAAAGATAAGAGTCGCAAATTCAAACAAAATTAAATACTGTTTTGCATGCAGACCTGATTTGTAGAGTACTCAAGACCTTTTGATTTTGATGCAGATCGGTTAAGGGAAAGGGGTAGTTTACTGGCAACGGTTTTTTTAAATCAAGGGGATTTTTTTTTTATGGCAAACGATAACTGCCGCAAATTCAAACAGAATCAACTACTCTTTTGCATACAGCTCTGATTTGTAGAGTACTCAAAACCTGTTAACTTTTATGAAGATCGGTTAAGGGAAAGGGGTAGTTTATCAGCAACGTTTTATGTTTTAAAAAGGTTAATTTCTTTATGACGAACGATAACTGCCGAAAATTCAAACAGAATCAACTACTCTTTTGCATACAGCTCTGAATTGTAGAGTTCTCAAGATCTGTTGATTTTGGTAAAGATGGGTTAAGGGTAAGGGGTAGTTTACCGGCAACGTTTTATGTTTTAACAAGGGTATTTTATATGGCAAACGATAAAAGCCTCAAAATCAAACATAATTAAAATTAGTTTTTGCATATTGCCCTGAATTGTAGAGTTCTCAATTTCTATTGATATTGGTGAAGATCGGTTAAGGGAAAGGGGTAGTTTACCAGCTACGTTTAATATTTTAAAAGGGTATTTTATATGGCAAACGATAAGAGCCGAAAATTCAAACAGAATCAAATGATAATTTTGCATACAACCATACATTGTAGAGTTCTCAAGACCTGTTGATTTTGGTGAAGATCGGTTAAGGGAAAGGGGTAGTTTACCTGCAACGGTTTTTTTTTTAAACAAGTGTAATTTAATTCTATGGCAAACGATAGCCGCAAATTCAAACAGAATCAACTACTCTTTTGCATACCGCACTGAATTATAGAGTTCTCAAGACCTGTTGATGTTGGTGAAGATCGGTTAAGGGAAAGGGGTAGTTTACCAGCAACGGTTTTTTTTTTAAACAAGTGTACATTTTTTCTATGGCGAACGATAACAGCCGCAAATTCAAACAGAATCAACTACTCATTTGCATACAGCCCTGAATTGTAGAGTTCTCAAGATCTGTTGATTTTGGTAAAGATGGGTTAAGGTAAAGGGGTAGTTTACCAGTAACGTTTTATGTTTTTACAAGGGTATTTTATATGGCAAACGATAAATGCCGCAAAATCAAATATAATTAAATAATTTTTTGCATACTGCCCTGAATTGTAGAGTTCTCAAAATCTTTTGATATTGGTGAAGATCGGTTAAGGGAAAGAGGTAGTTTACCTGCTACGTTTAATATTTTAAAAGGGTATTTTATATGGCAAACAATAAGAGCCGCAAATTCAAACAGAATCAAATGATAATTTTGCATACAACCCTACATTGTAGCGTTCTCTAGACCTGTTGATTTTTGTGAAGATCGATTAAGTGGAAGGGGTAGTTTACCTGCAAAGTTTTTTTTATCGGGGGTAATTTTTACTTCCATGTTTCTTAAGGAAATGGAAGTATGGTGATGGCAAAAAAATCGTGTTCGAGATTATTGCAGAATATGATTGTACTACACTCAAAACATGAAAAAAAGTTATTTTTCGAAAAGTGTCTGTGTGTCTATCTGTCTGTAGTTTTTTCTATGGCAAACGATAACAGCCGCAAATTCAAACAGAATCAAATAATTTTTTCCATACAGCCCTGATTTATAGAGTACTCAAGACATATTATTTTTGGTGAAGATCGGTTGAGGGAAAGGGGTAGTTTACCGGCAACGGTTTTTTTTAAATCAAGGGTAATTGTTTGCTATGGCAAACGATAACAGTCGCAAATTCCAACAGAATCTACTACTCTTTTGCATACAGCCCTGAATTGTAGAGTTCTCAAGATCTGTTGATTTTGGTAAAGATGGGTTAATGGAAAGGGGTAGTTTACCAGCAACGTTTTATGTTTTAACAAGGGTATTTTATATGGCAAACGATAAAAGCCGCAAAATCAAACATAATTAAATAATTTTTTGCATACTGCCCTACATTGTAGAGTTCTCAAGACCTTTTGATTTTGGTGAAGATCGGTTAAGGGAAAGGGGTAGTTTACCTGCAACGGTTTTTTTTTAAACAAGTGTATTTTTTTCTATGGCGAACGATAACCGCCTCAAATTCAAACAGAATCAACTACTCTTTTGCATACCGCCCTGAATTATAGAGTTCTCAAGACCTATAGGTTTTGGTGAAGATCGGTTAAGGGGAAGGGGTAGTTTACCTGCAAAATTTTTTTTATCGGAGGTAATTTTTAATTCCATGTTTCTTAACGAAATGGAAGTATGGTGATGGCAAAAAAAATCGTGTTCGAGGTTATTGCAGAATATGATTGTACTACACTCAAAACATGAAAAAAAGTCATTTTTCGAAAAGTGTCTGTGTGTGTGTGTCTGTGTGTCTATCTGTATGTCTCTCTCTCTGTAGATTTTTTTTTTATGGCAAACGATAAAAGTGGCAAATGTAAACAGAATCAAATAATTTTTTCCATACAGCGCTGAATTGTAGAGTTCTCATGACCTATTGTTTTTCGTGAAGATCGGTTAAGTGAAAGGGGTAGTTTACCAGCAACGTTTTATGTTTTAGAAGGGTATTTTTTATGGCAAAAGATAAGAGTCGCAAATTCAAACAAAATTAAATACTGTTTTGCATGCAGACCTGATTTGTAGAGTACTCAAGACCTTTTGATTTTGATGCAGATCGGTTAAGGGAAAGGGGTAGTTTACCGGCAACGATTTTTTTAAAATCAAGGGGAATTTTTTTATGGCAAACGATAACAGCCGCAAATTCAAACAGAATCAACTAATCTTTTGCATACAGCCCTGATTTGTAGAGTACTCAAGACCTATTGATTTTGATGAAGATCGGTTAAGGGGAAGGGGTAGTTTATCAGCAACGTTTTGTGTTTTAAAAAGGTTAATTTCTTTATGACGAAAAACAACTGCCGAAAATTGAAACAGAATCAACTACTCTTTTGCATACGGCCCTGAATTGTAGAGATCTCAAGATCTGTTGATTTTGGTAAAGATGGGTTAAGGGAAAGGGGTAGTTTACCAGCAACGTTTTATGTTTTAACAAGGGTATTTTATATGGGAAACGATAAAAGCCGCAAAATCAAACATAATTAAATAATTTTTTGCATACTGCCCTGAATTGTAGAGTTCTCAAAATCTATTGATATAGGTGAAGATCGGTTAAGGGAAAGGGGTAGTTTACGAGCTACGTTTTATGTTTTAAAAGGGTATTTTTTATGGCAAACGATAAAAGCCGCAAATATAAACAGAATCAAATAATGTTTTGCACATGCCCTGAATTGTAGAGTTCTCAAAATCTGTTGATATTGGTGAAGATCGGTTAAGTGGAAGGGGTAGTTTACCTGCAACGTTTTATGTTTTAAAAGGGTATTTTCTATGGCAAACGATAAGAGCTGCAAATTCAAACAGAAACAAACAATTTTTTGCATACAGCCTTGATTTGTACAGTACTCAAGACCTATTGTGTTTGGTGAAGATCGGTTAAGGGAAAGAGTTAGTTTACCTGCGACGTTTTATGTTTTAAAAGGGTATTTTTTATGGCAAAAGATAAGAGTCGCAAATTCAAACAAAATCAAATAATGTTTTGCATACAGTCCTGATTTGTCAAGTACTCAAGACATATTGATTTTGATGAAGATCGGTTAAGGGAAAGGTGTAGTTTACCAGAAACACTTTATGATTTAACGAGAGTAGAGTACTTAATTTTTAAAAATAAAGTATCCTGATAAGAAGCTCATAATAATCCACTGTAGAAACGTAGATGAAATATCTATAAATGAAGAGGTTAGGTGAACGGGGTGGGGGTAATTTTCTATTATTAAAAATTATAGTTGAAGGTGGAGGGGAGAATTTTTTATGTGTACTACGTTATCGGCAACAAAGAAGTAGTTTTTTTTTAAATTGCTTCCCGGGCTGTTTAGCCGTAGTCCTATGTTTTCTGTAAAACCAGACGTTTCTGCAGTGCCATCGACTGCCATCATCAGTGAAAATCGAGTGCGAAAACGTGAGGTGGTATACGTTTGTGACCACAGTACTGTGGTTAATGCTGAAGCAATAAGTAGAAAGACGTAGTTTCTATGGAAATATTTCATTTCGAATATGATTTAAATATAAATCTTAGAACATGGAAGTCACATATGGTTCTCCATACCGATATTTTCTATGGGAAACGATAACAGCCGCAAATTCAAACAGAATCAAATAATTTTTTGCATACAGCCCTGATTTGTAGAGTACTCAAGACATGTAGTTTTTGGTGAAGATCGGTTCACGGAAAGGGGTAGTTTACCAGCAACGTTTTTTTTTAATCAAGGCTAACTTTTTTCTATGGCAAACGATAACAGCCGCAAATTCAAACAGAATCAGCTACTTTTTTGCATACAGTCCAGCATTGTAGAGTTCTCAAGACCTATTGTTATTTGGTGAAGATCGGTTATATGAAAGGGGTAGTTTACCAGCAACGTTTTATGTTTTTACAAGGGTATTTTCTATGGCAAACGATAACAGCCGCAAATGCAAACAGAATCAAATGATTATTTGCATACAGCCATAAATTGTAGAGATCTCAAGACCTGTTGTTTTTGGTGAAGATCGGTTAAGGGAAAGGGGTAATTTACCTGCAACGTTTTATGTTTTAAAAGGGTATTTTCTATGGCAAACGATAACAGCCGCAAATTCAAACAGAATCAAATAATGTTTTGCATACAGCCCTGATTTGTAGAGTACTCAAGACCTGTTGGTGTTTGTGAAGATCGGTTAAGGGAAAGGGGTAGTTTATCGGTAACGTTTTATGTTTTAAAAAGGTTAATTTTTTTATGACGAACGATAACTGCCGAAAATTCAAACAGAATCAACTACTCTCTTGCATACAGCCCAGAATTATAGAGTTCTCAAGACCTCTTGGTTTTGGTGAAGATCGGTTAAGGGAAAGGGGTAGTTTACCGGCAAAATTTTATATTTTAACGAGGGTATTTTCTACGGCAAACGATAAAAGCCGCAAATGTAAACAGAATCAAATAATGTTTTGCACATGACATGAATTGTAGAGTTCTCAAGACCTATTGGCTTTGGTGAAGATCGGTTAAGGTAGAGGGGTAGTTTACCTGCAACGTTTTATACTTTAACAAGGGTATTTTCTATGGAAAAAAATAAAAGACCTAAATGTAAACAGAATCAAATAATGTTTTGCATAAAGCGCTGAATTGTAGAGTCCTCATGACCTGTTGTTTTTGGTGAAGATCGGTTATAGGAAACGGGTAGTTTACCTGCAACGTTTTATGTTTTAAAAGGGTATTTTCTATGGCAAACGATAAGAGCTGCAAATTCAAACAGAAACAAACAATTTTTTGCATACAGCCCTGATTTGTAGAGTACTCAAGACCTATTGATTTTGATGAAGATCGGTTAAGGGAAAGGGGTAGTTTACCTGCAACATTTTAAGTTGTAACATTAGAAATGTTTTCATGACGAACGATCTGCCGCACATTTAAACAGAATCAAATATTATTTTGCATGCATCCCTGAATTGTAGAGGATTGAAGGTCTGTTGATTTTGGAGAAGATCGGTTAAGAGAAAGGTGTAGTTTACCTGAAACACTTTATGATTTAACGAGAGTAGAGTACTTAATTTTTAAAAATAAAGTATCCTGATAAGAAGCTCATAATCATCCACTGTAGATACGTAGATGAAATATCTATAAATGAAGGGGTTAGGTGAACGGGGTGGGAGTAATTTTCTATTATTAAAAATTATAGTTGAAGGTGGAGGGGAGAATTTTTTATGTGTACTACGTTATCAGCAACAAAGAAGTAGTTTTTTTTTTTTAAATTGCTTCCCGGGCTGTTTAGCCGTAGTCCAAAGTTTTCTGTATAACCAGCCGTTTCTGCAGTGCCATCGACTGACATCATCAGTGAAAATCGAGTGCGAAAACGTGAAGTGGTATATGTTTGTGACCACAGTACTGTGGTTAATGCTGAAGCGATAAGTAGAAAGACGTAGTTTCTATGGAAATATTTCATTTCGAATATGATTTTAAATATAAATCTTAGAACATGGAAGTCATGTATGGTTCTCCATACCGATATTTTCTATGGCAAACGACAACAGCTGCAAATTCAAACAGAATCAAATAAATTTTGCATACAGCCCTGATTTGTAGAGTACTCAAGACATGTAGTTTTTGGTGAACATCGGTTTACGGAAAGGGGTAGTTTACTAGCAACGTTTTTTTTAAATCAAGGGTAACTTTTTTCTATGGCAAACGATAACAGCCGCAAATTCAAACAGAATCAGCTACTTTTTTGCATACAGTCCAGCATTGTAGAGTTCTCAAGACCTATTGTTATTTGGTGAAGATCGGTTATATGAAAGGGGTAGTTTACCAGCAACGTTTTATGTTTTAACATGGGTATTTTATATGGCAAACGATAAAAGCCGCAAAATCAAACAGAATCAAATATTGTTTTGCATACTGCCCTGCATTGTAGAGTTCTCAAAATTTATTGATATTGGTGAAGATCGGTTAAGGGAATGGGGTAGTTTACCTGCTACGTTTTATGCTTTAAAAGGGTATTTTATATGGCAAACGATAAGAGCCGCAAATCCAAGCAGAATCAAATGATAATATTGCATGCAACCCTACATTGTAGAGTTCTCAACACCTGTTGATTTTGGTGAAGATCGGTTAAGGGAAAGGGGTAGTTTACGTGCAACGTTTTTTTTTTTAACAAGTGTAATTTTTTTCTATGGCGAACGATAACAACCGCAAATTCAAACAGAATCAACTACTATTTTGCATACAGCCCAGAATTGTAGTGTTCTCAAGATCTCTTGATTTTGATGAAGATCGGTTAAGGGAAAGGGGTAGTTTATTGGTAACGTTTTATGTTTTAAAAAGGTTAATTTTTTTGTGACGAACGATAACTGCCGAAAATTCAAACAGAATCAACTACTCTTTTGCATACGGCCCTGAATTATAGAGTTCTCAAGACCTGTTGGTTTTGGTGAAGATCGGTTAAGGGAAAGGGGTAGTTTACCAGCAACATTTTATATTTTAACAAGGGTATTTTCTATGGCAAACGATAAAAGCCGCAAATGTAAACAGAATCAAATAATGTTTTGCACATGCCATGAATTGTAGAGTTCTCAAGACCTATTGGTTTTGGTGAAGATCGGTTAAGGGAGAGGGGTAGTTTACCTGCAACGTTTTATACTTTAACAAGGGTATTTTCTATGGAAACCGATAAAAGCCGCAAATGTAAACAGAATCAAATAATGTTTTGCATAAAGCGCTGAATTGTAGACTCCTCATGATCTGTTGTTTTTGGTGAAGATCGGTTGTAGGAAAGGGGTAGTTTACCTGCAACGTTTTATGTTTTAACAAGGGTATTTTCTATGGCAAACGATAACAGCCGCAAATGCAAACAGAATCAAATGATTATTTGCATACAGCCGTAAATTGTAGAGATCTCAAGACCTGTTGTATTTGTTGAAGATCGGTTAAGGGAAAGGGGTAATTTACCTGCAACGTTTTATGTTTTAAAAGGGTATTTTCTATGGCAAACGATAACAGCCGCAAATTGAAACAGAATCAAATAATGTTTTGCATACAGCCCTGATTTGTAGAGTACTCAAGACCTGTTGGTGTTTGTGAAGATCGGTTAAGGGAAAGGGGTAGTTTACCGGCAACGTTGTATGTTTTAAAAAGGTTAATTTCTTTGACGAACGATAACTGGCGAAAATTCAAACAGAATCAACTACTCTTTTGCATACTGTCCTGAATTGTTGAGTTCTCAAGATCTGTTGATTTTGGTAAAGATGGGTTAAGGGAAAGGGGTAGTTTACCGGCAACGTTTTATGTTTTAACAAGGGTATTTTATATGGCAAACTATAAAAGCCGCAAAATCAAACAGAATCAAATATTGTTTTGCATACTGCCCTGAACTGTAGAGTTCTCAAAATCTGTTGATATTGGTGAAGATCGGTTAAGGGAATGGGGTAGTTTACCAGCTACGTTTTATGCTTTAAAAGGGTATTTTATATGGCAGACGATAAGAGCCGCAAATTCAAACAGAATCAAATGATAATTTTGCATACAACCCTACATTGTAGAGTTCTCAAGACCTGTTGATTTTGGTGAAGATCGGTTAAGGGAAAGGGGTAGTTTACCTGCAACGGTTTTTTTTTAACAAGTGTAATTTTTGTCTATGGCGAACGATAACAGCCGCAAATTCAAACAGAATCAACAACTATTTTGCATACAGCCCAGAATTGTAGGGTTCTCAAGATCTCTTGATTTTGATGAAGATCGGTTAAGGGAAAGGGGTAGTTTATTGGTAACGTTTTATGTTTTAAAAAGGTTAATTTTTTTGTGACGAACGATAACTGCCGAAAATTCAAAAAGAATCAACTACTCTTTTGCATGCAGCCCTGAAGTATAGAGTTCTCATAACCTGTTGGTTTTGGTGAAGATCGGTTCACGGAAAGGGGTAGTTTACCAGCAACGTTTTTTTTTAATCAAGGCTAACTTTTTTCTATGGCAAACGATAACAGCCGCATATTCAAACAGAATCAAATAATGTTTTGCATACAGCCCTGATTTGTAGAGTACTCAAGACCTGTTGGTGTTTGTGAAGATCGGTTAAGGGAAAGGGGTAGTTTATCGGTAACGTTTTATGTTTTAAAAAGGTTAATTTTTTTATGACGAACGATAACTGCCGAAAATTCAAACAGAATCAACTACTCTCTTGCATACAGCCCAGAATTATAGAGTTCTCAAGACCTCTTGGTTTTGGTGAAGATCGGTTAAGGGAAAGGGGTAGTTTACCGGCAAAATTTTATATTTTAACGAGGGTATTTTCTACGACAAACGATAAAAGCCGCAAATGTAAACAGAATCAAATAATGTTTTGCACATGACATGAATTGTAGAGTTCTCAAGACCTATTGGTTTTGGTGAAGATCGGTTAAGGTAGAGGGGTAGTTTACCTGCAACGTTTTATACTTTAACAAGGGTATTTTCTATGGAAAACGATAAAAGCCCTAAATGTAAACAGAATCAAATAATGTTTTGCATAAAGCGCTGAATTGTAGAGTCCTCATGACCTGTTGTTTTTGGTGAAGATCGGTTATAGGAAAGGGGTAGTTTACCTGCAACATTTTAAGTTGTAACATTAGAAATGTTTTCATGACGAACGATCTGCCGCACATTTAAACAGAATCAAATATTATTTTGCATGCATCCCTGAATTGTAGAGGATTGAATGTCTGTTGATTTTTGAGAAGATCGGTTAAGAGAAAGGTGTAGTTTATCTGAAACACTTTATGATTTAACGAGAGTAGAGTACTTAATTTTTAAAAATAAAGTATCCTGATAAGAAGCTCATAATCATCCACTGTAGATACGTAGATGAAATATCTATAAATGAAGGGGTTAGGTGAACGGGGTGGGAGTAAATTTCTATTATTAAAAATTATAGTTGAAGGTGGAGGGGAGAATTTTTTATGTGTACTACGTTATCGGCAACAAAGAAGTAGTTTTTCTTTTTTAAATTGCTTCCCGGGCTGTTTAGCCGTAGTCCAATGTTTCCTGTATAACCAGCCGTTTCTGCAGTGCCATCGACTGACATCATCAGTGAAAATCGAGTGCGAAAACGTGAAGTGGTATATGTTTGTGACCACAGTACTGTGGTTAATGCTGAAGCAATAAGTAGAAAGACGTAGTTTCTATGGAAATATTTCATTTCGAATATGATTTTAAATATAAATCTTAGAACATGGAAGTCATGTATGGTTCTCCATACCGATATGTTCTATGGCAAACGACAACAGCTGCAAATTCAAACAGAATCAAATAAATTTTGCATACAGCCCTGATTTGTAGAGTACTCAAGACATGTAGTTTTTGGTGGACATCGGTTTACGGAAAGGAGTAGTTTACCGGCAACGTTTTATGTTTTAACAAGGGTATTTTCTATGGCAAACGATAACAGCCGCAAATGCAAACAGAATCAAATGATTATTTGCATACAGCCATAAATTGTAGAGATCTCAAGACCTGTTGTATTTGGTGAAGATCGGTTAAGGGAAAGGGGTAATTTACCAGCAACGTTTTATGTTTTAAAAGGGTATTTTCTATGGCAAACGATAACAGCCGCAAATTCAAACAGAATCAAATAATGTTTTGCATACAGCCCTGATTTGTAGAGTACTCAAGACCTGTTGGTGTTTGTGAAGATCGGTTAAGGGAAAGGGGTAGTTTACCGGCAAAGTTGTATGTTTTAAAAAGGTTAATTTTTTTGACGAACGATAACTGGCGAAAATTCAAACAGAATCAACTACTCTTTTGCATACTGTACTGAATTGTAGAGTTCTCAAGATCTGTTGATTTTGGTAAAGATGGGTTAAGGGAAAGGGGTAGTTTACCTGCAACGTTTTATGTTTTAACAAGGGTATTTTATATGGCAAACTATAAAAGCCGCAAAATCAAACAGAATCAAATATTGTTTTGCATACTGCCCTGAACTGTAGAGTTCTCAAAATCTGTTGATATTGGTGAAGATCGGTTAAGGGAATGGGGTAGTTTACCTGCTACGTTTTATGCTTTAAAAGGGTATTTTATATGGCAGACGATAAGAGCCGCAAATTCAAACAGAATCAAATGATAATTTTGCATACAACCGTACATTGTAGAGTTCTCAAGACCTGTTGATTTTGGTGAAGATCGGTTAAGGGAAAGGGGTAGTTTACCTGCAACGGTTTTTTTTTTAACAAGTGTAATTTTTGTCTATGGCGAACGATAACAGCCGCAAATTCAAACAGAATCAACAACTATTTTGCATACAGCCCAGAATTGTAGGGTTCTCAAGATCTCTTGATTTTGATGAAGATCGGTTAAGGGAAAGGGGTAGTTTATTGGTAACGTTTTATGTTTTAAAAAGGTTAATTTTTTTGTGACGAACGATAACTGCCGAAAATTCAAACAGAATCAACTACTCTTTTGCATGCCGCCATGAATTGTAGAGTTCTCAAGACCTGTTGGTTTTGGTGAAGATCGGTTAATGGAAAGGGGTAGTTTACCGGCAACATTTTATATTTTAACTAGGGTATTTTCTATGGCAAACGATAAAAGCCGCAAATGTTAATAGAATCAAATAATGTTTTGCACATGCCATGAATTGTAGAGTTCTCAAGACCTATTGGTTTTGGTGAAGATCGGTTAAGGGAGAGGGGTAGTTTACCTGCAACGTTTTATACTTTAACAAGGGTATTTTCTATGGAAAACGATAAAAGCCGCAAATGTAAACAGAATCAAATAATGTTTTGCACAAAGCGCTGAATTGTAGACTCCTCATCATCTGTTGTTTTTGGTGAAGATCGGTTATAGCAAAGGGGTAGTTTACCAGCAATGTTTTATGTTTTAAAAAGGTATTTTCTATGGCAAACAATAAGAGCTGCAAATTCAAACAGAAACAAACAATTTTTTGCATACAGCCCTGATTTGTAGAGTACCCAAGACCTATTGATTTTGATGAAGATCGGTTAAGGGAAAGGGGTAGTTTACCAGCAACATTTTAAGTTGTAACATTAGAAATGTTTTCATGACGAACGATAACTGCCGCACATTTAAACAGAATCAAATATTATTTTGCATGCATCCCTGAATTGTAGATGATTGAAGGTCTGTTGATTTTGGAGAAGATCGGTTAAGAGAAAGGCGTAGTTTACCTGAAACACTTTATGATTTAACGAGAGTAGAGTACTTAATTTTTAAAAATAAAGTATCCTGATAAGAAGCTCATAATAATCCACTGTAGAAGCGTAGATGAAATATCTATAAATGAAGATGTTAGGTGAACGGGGTGGGGGTAATTTTCTATTATTAAAAATTATAGTTGAAGGTGGAGGGGAGAATTTTGTATGTGTACTACGTTATCGGCAACAAAGAAGTAGTTTTTTTTTTAAATTGCTTCCCGGGCTGTTTAGCCGTAGTCCAATGTTTTCTGTAAAACCAGACGTTTCTGCAGTGCCATCGACTGACATCATCAGTGAAAATCGAGTGCGAAAACGTGAGGTGGTATATGTTTGTGACCACAGTACTGTGGTTAATGCTGAAGCAATAAGTAGAAAGACGTAGTTTCTATGGAAATATTTCATTTCGAATATGATTTTAAATATAAATCTTAGAACATGGAAGTCATGTATGGTTCTCCATACCGATATTTTCTATGGCAAACGATAACAGCCGCAAATTCAAACAGAATCAAATAATTTTTTGCATACAGCCCTGATTTGTAGAGTACTCAAGACATATAGTTATTGGTGAAGATCGGCTCACGGAAAGGGGTAGTTTACCAGCAACGTTTTTTTTAAATCAAGGGTAAATTTTTCTATGGCAAACGATAACAGCCGCATATTCAAACAGAATCAGCTACTTTTTTGCATACAGTCCAGCATTATAGAGTTCTCAAGACCTATTGTTTTTTGGTGAAGATCGGTTAAGGGAAAGGGGTAGTTTACCTGCAACGTTTTATGTTTTAACAAGGGTATTTTATATGGCAAACGATAAAAGCCGCAAAATCAAACAGAATCAAATATTGTTTTGCATACTGCCCTGAACTGTAGAATTCTCAAAATCTGTTGATATTGGTGAAGATCGGTTAAGGGAATGGGGTAGTTTACCTGCTACGGTTTATGCTTTAAAAGGGTATTTTATATGGCAGACGATAAGAGCCGCAAATTCAAACAGAATCGAATGATAATTTTGCATACAACCCTAAATTGTAGAGTTCTCAAGACCTGTTGATTTTGGTGAAGATCGGTTAAGGGAAAGGGGTAGTTTACTTGCAACGGTTTTTTTTTTTAACAAGTGTAATTTTTTTCTATGGCGAACGATAACAGCCGCAAATTCAAACAGAATCAACTACTATTTTGCATACAGCCCTGAATTGTAGAGTTCTCATGATCTCTTGATTTTGATGAAGATCGGTTAAGGGAAAGGGGTAGTTTATCGGTAACGTTTTATGTTTTAAAAAAGTTAATTTTTTTTGACGAACGATAACTGCCGAAAATTCAAACAGAATCAACTACTCTCTTGCATACAGCCCAGAATTATAGAGTTCTCAAGACCACTTGGTTTTGGTGAATATCGGTTAAGGGAAAGGGGTAGTTTACCGGCAACATTTTATATTTTAACAAGGGTATTTTCTACGGCAAACGATAAAAGCCGCAAATGTAAACAGAATCAAATAATGTTTTGCATAAAGCGCTGAATTGTAGAGTCCTCATGACCTGTTGTTTTTGGTGAAGATCGGTTATTGGAAAGGGGTAGTTTACCTGCAACGTTTTATGTTTTAAAAGGGTATTTTTTATGGCAAACGATAAGAGCTGCAAATTCAAACAGAAACAAACAATTTTTTGCATACAGCCCTGATTTGTAGAGTACTCAAGACCTATTGATTTTGATGAAGATCGGTTAAGGGAAAGGGGTAGTTTACCTGCAACATTTTCAGTTGTAACATTAGAAATGTTTTCATGACGAACGATCTGCCGCACATTTAAACAGAATCAAATATTATTTTGCATGCATCCCTGAATTGTAGAGGATTGAAGGTCTGTTGATTTTGGAGAAGATCGGTTAAGAGAAAGGTGTAGTTTACCTGAAACACTTTATGATTTAACGAGAGTAGAGTACTTAATTTTTGAAAATAAAGTATCCTGATAAGAAGCTCATAATAATCCACTGTAGATACGTAGATGAAATATCTATAAATGAAGGGGTTAGGTGAACGGGGTGGGAGTAATTTTCTATTATTAAAAATTATAGTTGAAGGTGGAGGGGAGAATTTTTTGTGTGTACTACGTTATCGGCAACAAAGAAGTAGTTTTTTGTTTTTTAAATTGCTTCCCGGGCTGTTTAGCCGTAGTCCAATGTTTTCTGTATAACCAGACGTTTCTGCAGTGCCATCGACTGACATCATCAGTGAAAATCGAGTGCGAAAACGTGAGGTGGTATATGTTTGTGACCACAGTACTGTGGTTAATGCTGAAGCAATAAGTAGAAAGACGTAGTTTCTATGGAAATATTTCATTTCGAATATGATTTTAAATATAAATCTTAGAACATGCAAGTCATGTATGGTTCTCCATACCGATATTTTCTATGGCAAACGATAACAGCCGCAAATTCAAACAGAATCAAATAATTTTTTGCATACAGCCCTGATTTGTAGAGTACTCAAGACATATAGTTATTGGTGAAGATCGGCTCACGGAAAGGGGTAGTTTACCAGCAACGTTTTTTTTTAATCAAGGGTAACTTTTTTCTATGGCAAACGATAACAGCCGCAAATTCAAACAGAATCAGCTACTTTTTTGCATACAGTCCAGCATTGTAGAGTTCTCAAGACCTATTGTTATTTGGTGAAGATCGGTTATATGAAAGGGGTAGTTTACCTGCAACGTTTTATGTTTTAACATGGGTATTTTATATGGCAAAAGATAAAAGCCGCAAAATCAAACAGAATCAAATATTGTTTTGCATACTGCCCTGCATTGTAGAGTTCTCAAAATCTATTGATATTGGTGAAGATCGGTTAAGGGAATGGGGTAGTTTACCTGCTACGTTTTATGCTTTAAAAGGGTATTTTATATGGCAAACGATAAGAGCCGCAAATTCAAGCAGAATCAAATGATAATTTTGCATGCAACCCTACATTGTAGAGTTCTCAAGACCTGTTGATTTTGGTGAAGATCGGTTAAGGGAAAGGGGTAGTTTACGTGCAACGTTTTTTTTTTAACAAGTGTAATTTTTTTCTATGGCGAACGATAACAGCCGCAAATTCAAACAGAATCAACTACTATTTTGCATACAGCCCAGAATTGTAGCGTTCTCAAGGTCTATTGATTTTGATGAAGATCGGTTAAGGGAAAGGGGTAGTTTATTGGTAACGTTTTATGTTTTAAAAAGGTTAATTTTTTTAGGACGAACGATAACTGCCGAAAATTCAAACAGATTCAACTACTCTTTTGCATACGGCCCTGAATTATAGAGTTCTCAAGACCTGTTGGTTTTGGTGAAGATCGGTGAAATGAAAGGGGTAGTTTACCTGCAACATTTTATATTTTAACAAGGGTATTTTCTATGGCAAACGATAAAAGCCGCAAATGATTTTGGAATCAAATAATGTTTTGCACATGCCATGAATTGTAGAGTTCTCAAGACCTATTGGTTTTGGTGAAGATCGGTTAAGGGAGAGGGGTAGTTTACCTGCAACGTTTTATACTTTAACAAGGGTATTTTCTATGGAAAACGATAAAAGCCGCAAATGTAAACAGAATCAAATAATGTTTTGCACAAAGCGCTGAATTGTAGACTCCTCATCATCTGTTGTTTTTGGTGAAGATCGGTTATAGGAAAGGGGTAGTTTACCAGCAATGTTTTATGTTTTAAAAAGGTATTTTCTATGGCAAACAATAAGAGCTGCAAATTCAAACAGAAACAAACAATTTTTTGCATACAGCCCTGATCTGTAGAGTACTCAAGACCTATTGATTTTGATGAAGATCGGTTAAGGGAAAGGGGTAGTTTACCAGCAACATTTTAAGTTGTAACATTAGAAATGTTTTCATGACGAACGATAACTGCCGCACATTTAAACAGAATCAAATATTATTTTGGATGCATCCCTGAATTGTAGAGGATTGAAGGTCTGTTGATTTTGGAGAAGATCGGTTAAGAGAAAGGTGTAGTTTACCTGAAACACTTTATGATTTAACGAGAGTAGAGTACTTAATTTTTAAAAATAAAGTATCCTGATAAGAAGCTCATAATAATCCACTGTAGAAACGTAGATGAAATATCTATAAATGAAGAGGTTAGGAGAACGGGGTGGGGGTAATTTTCTATTATTAAAAATTATAGTTGAAGGTGGAGGGGAGAATTTTTTATGTGTACTACGTTATCGGCAACAAAGAAGTAGTTTTTTTTTAAATTGCTTCCCGGGCTGTTTAGCCGTAGTCCAATGTTTTCTGTAAAACCAGACGTTTCTGCAGTGCCATCGACTGACATCATCAGTGAAAATCGAGTGCGAAAACGTGAGGTGGTATATGTTTGTGACCACAGTACTGTGGTTAATGCTGAAGCAATAAGTAGAAAGACGTAGTTTCTATGGAAATATTTCATTTCGAATATGATTTTAAATATAAATCTTAGAACATGGAAGTCATGTATGGTTCTCCATACCGATATTTTCTATGGCAAACGATAACAGCCGCAAATTCAAACAGAATCAAACAATTTTTTGCATACAGCCCTGATTTGTAGAGTACTCAAGACATATAGTTATTGGTGAAGATCGGCTCACGGAAAGGGGTAGTTTACCAGCAACGTTTTATGTTTTAACAAGGGTATTTTCTATGGCAAACGATAACAGCCGCAAATGCGAACAGAATCAAATGATTATTTGCATACAGCCATAAATTGTAGAGATCTCAAGACCTGTTGTTTTTGGTGAAGATCGGTTAAGGGAAAGGGGTAATTTACCTGCAACGTTTTATGTTTTAAAAGGGTATTTTCTATGGCAAACGATAACAGCCGCAAATTCAAACAGAATCAAATAATGTTTTCCATACAGCCCTGATTTTTAGAGTACTCAAGACCTGTTGGTGTTTGTGAAGATCGGTTAAGGGAAAGGGGTAGTTTACATGCAACGTTGTATGTTTTAAAAAGGTTAATTTCTTTGACGAACGATAACTGGCGAAAATTCAAACAGAATCAACTACTCTTTTGCATACTGTCCTGATTTGTAGAGTTCTCAAGACCGGTTGATTTTGGTAAAGATGGGTTAAGGGAAAGGGGTAGTTTACCGGCAACGTTTTATGTTTTAACAAGGGTATTTTATATGGCAAACGATAAAAGCCGCAAAATCAAACAGAATCAAATATTGTTTTGCATACTGCCCTGAACTGTAGAATTCTCAAAATCTGTTGATATTGGTGAAGATCGGTTAAGGGAATGGGGTAGTTTACCGGCTCCGTTTTATGCTTTAAAAGGGTATTTTATATGGCAGACGATAACAGCCGCAAATTCAAACAGAATCAACTACTATTTTGCATACAGCCCTGAATTGTAGAGTTCTCATGATCTCTTGATTTTGATGAAGATCGGTTAAGGGAAAGGGGTAGTTTATCGGTAACGTTTTATGTTTTAAAAAGGTTAATTTTTTTATGACGAACGATAACTGCCGAAAATTCAAACAGAATCAACTACTCTCTTGCATACAGCCCGGAATTATAGAGTTCTCAAAACCACTTAGTTTTGGTGAATATCGGTTAAGGGAAAGGGGTAGTTTACCGGCAACATTTTATATTTTAACAAGGGTATTTTCTACGGCAAACGATAAAAGCCGCAAATGTAAACAGAATCAAATAATTTTTTGCATACAGCCCTGATTTGTAGAGTACTGAAGACATGTATTTTTTAGTGAACATCGGTTAACGGAAAGGGGTAGTTTACCAGCAACGTTTTTTTTTTTTTAATCAAGGGTAACTTTTTTCTATGGGAAATGATAACAGCCGCAAATTCAAACAGAATCAGCTACTCTTTTGCATACAGTCCAGAATTGTAGAGTTCTCAAGACCTATTGTTTTTTGGTGAAGATCGGTTAAGGGAAAGGGGTAGTTTCCCTGCAACGGTTTTTTTTTTAACAAGTGTAATTGTTTTCTATGGCGAACGATAACAGCCGCAAATTCAAACAGAATCAACTACTGTTTTGCATACAGCCTTGAATTGTAGAGTTCTCATGATCTCTTGATTTTGATGAAGATCGGTTAAGGGGAAGGGGTAGTTTATCGGTAACGTTTTATGTTTTAAAAAGGTTAATTTTTATATGACGAACGATAACTGCCGAAAATTCAAACAGAATCAACTACTCTCTTGCATACAGCCCAGAATTATAGAGTTCTCAAGACCACTTGGTTTTGGTGAATATCGGTTAAGGGAAAGGGGTAGTTTACCGGCAACATTTTATATTTTAACAAGGGTATTTTCTACGGCAAACGATAAAAGCCGCAAATGTAAACAGAATCAAATAATGTTTTGCATAAAGCGCTGAATTGTAGAGTCCTCATGACCTGTTGTTTTTGGTGAAGATCGGTTATTGGAAAGGGGTAGTTTACCAGCAACGTTTTATGTTTTAAAAGGGTATATTCTATGGCAAACGATAAGAGCTGCAAATTCAAACAGAAACAAACAATTTTTTGCATACAGCCCTGATTTGTAGAGTACTCAAGACCTATTGATTTTGATGAAGATCGGTTAAGGGAAAGGGGTAGTTTACCTGCAACATTTTAAGTTGTAACATTAGAAATGTTTTCATGACGAACGATCTGCCGCACATTTAAACAAAATCAAATATTATTTTGCATGCATCCCTGAATTGTAGAGGATTGAAGGTCTGTTGATTTTCGAGACGATCGGTTATGAGAAAGGTGTAGTTTACCTGAAACACTTTATGATTTAACGAGAGTAGAGTACTTAATTTTTAAAAATAAAGTATCCTGATAAGAAGCTCATAATAATCCACTGTAGAAACGTAGATGAAATATCTATAAATGAAGAGGTTAGGTGAACGGGGTGGGGGTAATTTTCTATTATTAAAAATTATAGTTGAAGGTGGAGGGGAGAATTTTTTATGTGTACTACGTTATCGGCAACAAAGAAGTAGTTTTTTTTTTAAATTGCTTCCCGGGCTGTTTAGCCGTAGTCCAATGTTTTCTGTAAAACCAGACGTTTCTGCAGTGCCATCGACTGACATCATCAGTGAAAATCGAGTGCGAAAACGTGAGGTCGTATATGTTTGTGACCACAGTACTGTGGTTAATGCTGAAGCAATAAGTAGAAAGACGTAGTTTCTATGGAAATATTTCATTTCGAATATGATTTTAAATATAAATCTTAGAACATGGAAGTCATGTATGGTTCTCCATACCGATATTTTCTATGGCAAACAATAACAGCCGCAAATTCAAACAGAATCAAATAATTTTTTGCATACAGCCCTGATTTGTAGAGTACTCAAGACATGTAGTTTTTGGTGAACATCGGTTAACGGAAAGGGGTAGTTTACCAGCAACGTTTTTTTTTTTTTTAATTAAGGGTAACTTTTTTCTATGGGAAACGATAACAGCCGCAAATTCAAACAGAATCAGCTACTCTTTTGCATACAGTCCAGAATTGTAGAGTTCTCAAGACCTATTGTTTTTTGGTGAAGATTTGTTAAGTGAAAGGGGTAGTTTACCTGCAACGTTTTATGTTTTAACAAGGGTATTTTCTATGGCAAACGATAACAGCCGCAAATTCAAACAGAATCAAATGATTATTTGCATACAGCCCTAAATTGTAGAGCTCTCAAGACCTGTTGTTTTGGTGAAGATCGGTTAAGGGAAAGGGGTAATTTACCAGCAACGATTTATGTTTAAACAGTTTAATTTCCCTTTGACGAACTAGAACTGCCGAAAATTCAAACAGAATCAACTACTCTTTTGCATACAGCCCTGAAATGTGGTGTTCTCAAGATCGGTTGATTTTGGTAAAGATGGGTTAAGGGAAAGGGGTAGTTTACCTGCAACGTTTTATGTTTTAACAAGGGTACTTAATATGGCAAACGATAAAAGCCGCAAAATCAAACAGAGTCAAATATTGTTTTGCATACTGCCCTGAATTGTAGAGTTCTCACAATCCGTTGATATTGGTGAAGATCGATTAAGGGAAAGGGGTAGTTTATCAGTAACGTTTTATGTTTTAAAAAGGTTAATTTTTTTAGGACGAACGATAACTGCCGAAAATTCAAACAGAATCAACTACTCTCTTGCATACTGCCCAGAATTATAGAGTTCTCAAGACCTCTTGGTTTTGGTGAAGATCGGTTAAGGGAAAGGGATATTTTAACGGCAACATTTTATATTTTAACAAGGGTATTTTCTACGGCAAACGATAAAAGCCGCTAATGTAAACAGAATCAAATAATGTTTTGCACATGACATGAATTGTAGAGTTCTCAAGACCTATTGGTTTTGGTGAAGATCGGTTAAGGGAAAGGGGTAGTTTACCTGCAACATTTTATATTTTAACAAGGGTATTTTCTATGGCAAACGATAAAAGCCGCAAATGTAAACAGAATCAAATAATGTTTTGCACATGCCATGAATTGTAGAGTTCTCAAGACCTATTGGTTTTGGTGAAGATCGGTTAAGTGAAAGGGGTAGTTTACCTGCAACGTTTTATGTTTTAACAAGGGTATTTTCTATGGCAAACGATAACAGCCGCAAATTCAAACAGAATCAAATGATTATTTGCATACAGCCCTAAATTGTAGAGCTCTCAAGACCTGTTGTTTTGGTGAAGATCGGTTAAGGGAAAGGGGTAATTTACCAGCAACGATTTATGTTTAAACAGTTTAATTTCCCTTTGACGAACTAGAACTGCCGAAAATTCAAACAGAATCAACTACTCTTTTGCATACAGCCCTGAAATGTGGTGTTCTCCAGATCGGTTGATTTTGGTAAAGATGGGTTAAGGGAAAGGGGTAGTTTACCGGCGACGTTTTATGTTTTAACAAGGGTACTTAATATGGCAAACGATAACAGCCGCAAATTCAAACAGAATCAAATAATTTTTTGCATACAGCCCTGATTTGTAGAGTACTCAAGACATGTAGTTTTTGGTGAACATCGGTTAACGGAAAGGGGTAGTTTACCAGCAACGTTTTTTTTTAAATCAAGGGTAACTTTTTTCTATGGGAAACGATAACAGCCGCAAATTCAAACAGAATCAGCTACTCTTTTGCATACAGTCCAGAATTGTAGAGTTCTCAAGACCTATTGTTTTTTGGTGAAGATCTGTTAAGTGAAAGGGGTAGGTTACCTGCAACGTTTTATGTTTTAACAAGGGTATTTTCTATGGCAAACGATAACAGCCGCAAATTCAAACAGAATCAAATGATAATTTGCATACAGCCCTAAATTGTAGAGCTCTCAAGACCTGTTGTTTTGGTGAAGATCGGTTAAGGGAAAGGGGTAATTTACCAGCAACGATTTATGTTTAAACAGTTTAATTTCCCTTTGACGAACTAGAACTGCCGAAAATTCAAACACAATCAGCTACTCTTTTGCATACAGTCCAGAATTGTAGAGTTCTCAAGACCTATTGTTTTTTGGTGAAGATCGGTTAAGGGAAAGGGGTAGTTTACCTGCAACGTTTTGTGTTTTAACAAGGGTATTTTATATGGCAGACGATAAGAGCCGCAATTTCAAACAGAATCAAATGATAATTTTGCATACAACCCTACATTGTAGAGTTCTCAAGACCTGTTGATTTTGATGAAGATCGGTTAAGGGAAAGGGGTAGTTTACCTGCAACATTTTAAGTTGTAACATTAGAAATGTTTTCATGACGAACGATCTGCCGCACATTTCAACAGAATCAAATATTATTTTGCATGCATCCCTGAATTGTAGAGGATTGAAGGTCTGTTGATTTTGGAGAAGATCGGTTAAGGGAAAGGTGTAGTTTACCTGAAACACTTTATGATTTAACGAGAGTAGAGTACTTAATTTTTAAAAATAAAGTATCCTGATAAGAAGCTCATAATAATCCACTGTAGATACGTAGATGAAATATCTATAAATGAAGGGGTCAGGTGAACGGGGTGGGAGTAATTTTCTATTATTAAAAATTATAGTTGAAGGTGGAGGGGAGAATTTTTTATGTGTACTACGTTATCAGCAACAAAGAAGTAGTTTTTTTTTTTAAATTACTTCCCGGGCTGTTTAGCCGTAGTCCAATGTTTTCTGTAAAACCAGACGTTTCTGCAGTGCCATCGACTGACATCATCAGTGAAAATCGAGTGCGAAAACGTGAGGTGAGATATGTTCGTGACCACAGTACTGTGGTTAATGCTGAAGCAATAAGTAGAAAGACGTAGTTTCTATGGAAATATTACATTTCGAATATGATTTTAAATATAAATCTTAGAACATGGAAGTCATGTATGGTTCTCCATACCGATATTTTCTATGGCAAACGATAACAGCTGCAAATTCAAACAGAACCAAATAATTTTTTGCATACAGCCCTGATTTGTAGAGTACTCATGACGTGTAGTTTTTGGTGAACATCGGTTTACGGAAAGGGGGTAGTTTACCTGCAACGTTTTATGTTTTAACATGGGTATTTTATATGGCAAACGATAAAAGCCGCAAAATCAAACAGAATCAAATATTGTTTTGCATACTGCCCTGCATTGTAGAGTTCTCAAAATCTATTGATTTTGGTGAAGATCGGTTAAGGGAATGGGGTAGTTTACCTGCTACGTTTTATGCTTTAAAAGGGTATTTTATATGGCAAACGATAAGAGCCGCAATTTCAAGCAGAATCAAATGATAATTTCGCATGCAACCCTACATTGTAGAGTTCTCAAGACCTGTTGATTTTGTTGAAGATCGGTTAAGGGAAAGGGGTAGTTTACGTGCAACGGTTTTTTTTTTTAACAAGTGTAATTTTTTTCTATGGCGAACGATAACAGCCGCAAATTCAAACAGAATCAACTACTATTTTGCATACAGCCCAGAATTGTAGCGTTCTCAAGATCTCTTGATTTTGATGAAGATCGGTTAAGGGAAAGGGGTAGTTTATCTGTAACGTTTTATGTTTTAAAAAGGTTAATTTTTTTATGACGAACGATAACTGCCGAAAATTCAAACAGAATCAACTACTCTTTTGCATACAGCCCTGAATTATAGAGTTCTCAAGACCTGTTGGTTTTGGTGAAGATCGGTTAAGGGAAAGGGGTAGTTTACCTGCAACGTTTTATGTTTTAACAAGGGTATTTTCTATGGCAAACGATAACAGCCGCAAATTCAAACAGAATCAAATGATAATTTGCATACAGCCCTAAATTGTAGAGCTCTCAAGACCTGTTGTTTTGGTGAAGATCGGTTAAGGGAAAGGGGTAATTTACCAGCAACGATTTATGTTTAAACAGTTTAATTTCCCTTTGACGAACTAGAACTGCCGAAAATTCAAACACAATCAGCTACTCTTTTGCATACAGTCCAGAATTGTAGAGTTCTCAAGACCTATTGTTTTTTGGTGAAGATCGGTTAAGGGAAAGGGGTAGTTTACGTGCAACGTTTTTTTTTTTAACAAGTGTAATTTTTTTCTATGGCGAACGATAACAGCAGCCGCAAATTCAAACAGAATCAACTACTATTTTGCATACAGCCCAGAATTGTAGCGTTCTCAAGATCTCTTGATTTTGATGAAGATCGGTTAAGGGAAAGGGGTAGTTTATTGGTAACGTTTTATGTTTTAAAAAGGTTAATTTTTTTGTGACGAACGATAACTGCCGAAAATTCAAACAGAATCAACTACTCTTTTGCATACGGTCCTGAATTATAGAGTTCTCAAGACCTGTTGGTTTTGGTGAAGATCGGTTAAGGGAAAGGGGTAGTTTACCTGCAACATTTTATATTTTAACAAGGGTATTTTCTATGGCAAACGATAAAAGCCGCAAATGTTATTAGAATCAAATGATGTTTTGCACATGCCATGAATTGTAGAGTTCTCAAGACCTATTGGTTTTGGTGAAGATCGGTTAAGGGAGAGGGGTAGTTTACCTGCAACGTTTTATACTTTAACAAGGGTATTTTCTATGGTAAACGATAAAAGCCGCAAATGTGAACAGAATCAAATAATGTTTTGCATAAAGCGCTGAATTGTAGACTCCTCATGATCTGTTGTTTTTGGTGAAGATCGGTTGTAGGAAAGGGGTAGTTTACCTGCAACGTTTTATGTTTTAACAAGGGTATTTTTTATGGCAAACGATAACAGCCGCAAATGCAAACAGAATCAAATGATTATTTGCATACAGCCATATATTGTAGAGATCTCAAGACCTGTTGTATTTGGTGAAGATCGGTTAAGGGAAAGGGGTAATTTACCTGCAACGTTTTATGTTTTAAAAGGGTATTTTCTATGGCAAACGATAACAGCCGCAAATTCAAACAGAATCAAATAATGTTTTGCATACAGCCCTGATTTGTAGAGTACTCAAGACCTGTTGGTGTTTGTGAAGATCGGTTAAGGGAAAGGGGTAGTTTACCGGCAACGTTGTATGTTTTAAAAAGGTTAATTTCTTTGACGAACGATAACTGGCGAAAATTCAAACAGAATCAACTACTCTATTGCATACTGTCCTGAATTGTAGAGTTCTCAAGATCTGTTGATTTTGGTAAAGATGGGTTAAGGGGAAGGGGTAGTTTACCTGCAACGTTTTGTGTTTTAACAAGGGTATTTTATATGGCAGACGATAAGAGCCACAAATTCAAACAGAATCAAATGATAATTTTGCATACAACCCTACATTGTAGAGTTCTCAAGACCTGTTGATTTTGATGAAGATCGGTTAAGGGAAAGGGGTAGTTTACCTGCAACATTTTAAGTTGTAACATTAGAAATGTTTTCATGACGAACGATCTGCCGCACATTTCAACAGAATCAAATATTATTTTGCATGCATCCCTGAATTGTAGAGGATTGAAGGTCTGTTGATTTTGGAGAAGATCGGTTAAGAGAAAGGTGTAGTTTACCTGAAACACTTTATGATTTAACGAGAGTAGAGTACTTAATTTTTAAAAAGTAAAGTATCCTGATAAGAAGCTCATAATAATCCACTGTAGATACGTAGATGAAATATCTATAAATGAAGGGGTCAGGTGAACGGGGTGGGAGTAATTTTCTATTATTAAAAATTATAGTTGAAGGTGGAGGGGAGAATTTTTTATGTGTACTACGTTATCGGCAACAAAGAAGTAGTTTTTTTTTTAAATTGCTTCCCGGGCTGTTTAGCCGTAGTCCAATGTTTTCTGTAAAACCAGACGTTTCTGCAGTGCCATCGACTGACATCATCAGTGAAAATCGAGTGCGAAAACGTGAGGTGAGATATGTTCGTGACCACAGTACTGTGGTTAATGCTGAAGCAATAAGTAGAAAGACGTAGTTTCTATGGAAATATTACATTTCGAATATGATTTTAAATATAAATCTTAGAACATGGAAGTCATGTATGGTTCTCCATACCGATATTTTCTATGGCAAACGATAACAGCTGCAAATTCAAACAGAATCAAATAATTTTTTGCATACAGCCCTGATTTGTAGAGTACTCATGACATGTAGTTTTTGGTGAACATCGGTTTACGGAAAGGGGTAGTTTACTAGCAACGTTTTTTTTTAATCAAGGGTAACTTTTTTCTATGGCAAACGATAACAGCCGCAAATTCAAACAGAATCAGCTACTTTTTTGCATACAGTCCAGCATTGTAGAGTTCTCAAGACCTATTGTTATTTGGTGAAGATCGGTTATATGAAAGGGGGTAGTTTACCTGCAACGTTTTATGTTTTAACATGGGTATTTTATATGGCAAACGATAAAAGCCGCAAAATCAAACAGAATCAAATATTGTTTTGCATACTGCCCTGCATTGTAGAGTTCTCAAAATCTATTGATTTTGGTGAAGATCGGTTAAGGGAATGGGGTAGTTTACCTGCTACGTTTTATGCTTTAAAAGGGTATTTTATATGGCAAACGATAAGAGCCGCAATTTCAAGCAGAATCAAATGATAATTTCGCATGCAACCCTACATTGTAGAGTTCTCAAGACCTGTTGATTTTGGTGAAGATCGGTTAAGGGAAAGGGGTAGTTTACGTGCAACGGTTTTTTTTTTAACAAGTGTAATTTTTTTCTATGGCGAACGATAACAGCCGCAAATTCAAACAGAATCAACTACTATTTTGCATACAGCCCAGAATTGTAGAGTTCTCAAGATCTCTTGATTTTGATGAGGATTGGTTAAGGGAAAGGGGTAGTTTATCTGTAACGTTTTATGTTTTAAAAAGGTTAATTTTTTTATGACGAACGATAACTGCCGAAAATTCAAACAGAATCAACTACTCTTTTGCATACAGCCCTGAATTATAGAGTTCTCGAGACCTGTTGGTTTTGGTGAAGATCGGTTAAGGGAAAGGGGTAGTTTACCTGCAACGTTTTATGTTTTAACAAGGGTATTTTCTATGGCAAAAGATAACAGCCGCAAATTCAAACAGAATCAAATGATAATTTGCATACAGCCCTAAATTGTAGAGCTCTCAAGACCTGTTGTTTTGGTGAAGATCGGTTAAGGGAAAGGGGTAATTTACCAGCAACGATTTATGTTTAAACAGTTTAATTTCCCTTTGACGAACTAGAACTGCCGAAAATTCAAACACAATCAGCTACTCTTTTGCATACAGTCCAGAATTGTAGAGTTCTCAAGACCTATTGTTTTTTGGTGAAGATCGGTTAAGGGAAAGGGGTAGTTTACGTGCAACGTTTTTTTTTTTTTAACAAGTGTAATTTTTTTCTATGGCGAACGATAACAGCAGCCGCAAATTCAAACAGAATCAACTACTATTTTGCATACAGCCCAGAATTGTAGCGTTCTCAAGATCTCTTGATTTTGATGAAGATCGGTTAAGGGAAAGGGGTAGTTTATTGGTAACGTTTTATGTTTTAAAAAGGTTAATTTTTTTGTGACGAACGATAACTGCCGAAAATTCAAACAGAATCAACTACTCTTTTGCATACGGTCCTGAATTATAGAGTTCTCAAGACCTGTTGGTTTTGGTGAAGATCGGTTAAGGGAAAGGGGTAGTTTACCTGCAACATTTTATATTTTAACAAGGGTATTTTCTGTGGCAAACGATAAAAGCCGCAAATGTTGATAGAATCAAATAATGTTTTGCACATGCCATGAATTGTAGAGTTCTCAAGACCTATTGGTTTTGGTGAAGATCGGTTAAGGGAGAGGGGTAGTTTACCTGCAACGTTTTATACTTTAACAAGGGTATTTTCTATGGTAAACGATAAAAGCCGCAAATGTGAACAGAATCAAATAATGTTTTGCATAAAGCGCTGAATTGTAGACTCCTCATGATCTGTTGTTTTTGGTGAAGATCGGTTGTAGGAAAGGGGTAGTTTACCTGCAACGTTTTATGTTTTAACAAGGGTATTTTTTATGGCAAACGATAACAGCCGCAAATGCAAACAGAATCAAATGATTATTTGCATACAGCCATAAATTGTAGAGATCTCAAGACCTGTTGTATTTGGTGAAGATCGGTTAAGGGAAAGGGGTAATTTACCTGCAACGTTTTATGTTTTAAAAGGGTATTTTCTATGGCAAACGATAACAGCCGCAAATTCAAACAGAATCAAATAATGTTTTGCATACAGCCCTGATTTGTAGAGTACTCAAGACCTGTTGGTGTTTGTGAAGATCGGTTAAGGGAAAGGGGTAGTTTACCGGCAACGTTGTATGTTTTAAAAAGGTTAATTTCTTTGACGAACGATAACTGGCGAAAATTCAAACAGAATCAACTACTCTATTGCATACTGTCCTGAATTGTAGAGTTCTCAAGATCTGTTGATTTTGGTAAAGATGGGTTAAGGGAAAGGGGTAGTTTACCTGCAACGTTTTGTGTTTTAACAAGGGTATTTTATATGGCAGACGATAAGAGCCGCAAATTCAAACAGAATCAAATGATAATTTTGCATACAACCCTACATTGTAGAGTTCTCAAGACCTGTTGATTTTGATGAAGATCGGTTAAGGGAAAGGGGTAGTTTACCTGCAACATTTTAAGTTGTAACATTAGAAATGTTTTCATGACGAACGATCTGCCGCACATTTCAACAGAATCAAATATTATTTTGCATGCATCCCTGAATTGTAGAGGATTGAAGGTCTGTTGATTTTGGAGAAGATCGGTTAAGAGAAAGGTGTAGTTTACCTGAAACACTTTATGATTTAACGAGAGTAGAGTACTTAATTTTTAAAAATAAAGTATCCTGATAAGAAGCTCATAATAATCCACTGTAGATACGTAGATGAAATATCTATAAATGAAGGGGTCAGGTGAACGGGGTGGGAGTAATTTTCTATTATTAAAAATTATAGTTGAAGGTGGGGGGGGAATTTTTTATGTGTACTACGTTATCGGCAACAAAGAAGTAGTTTTTTTTTTTAAATTGCTTCCCGGGCTGTTTAGCCGTAGTCTAATGTTTTCTGTAAAACCAGACGTTTCTGCAGTGCCATCGACTGACATCATCAGTGAAAATCGAGTGCGAAAACGTGAAGTGAGATATGTTTGTGACCACAGTACTGTGGTTAATGCTGAAGCAATAAGTAGAAAGACGTAGTTTCTATGGAAATATTACATTTCGAATATGATTTTAAATATAAATCTTAGAACATGGAAGTCATGTATGGTTCTCCATACCGATATTTTCTATGGCAAACGATAACAGCTGCAAATTCAAACAGAATCAAATAATTTTTTGCATACAGCCCTGATTTGTAGAGTACTCATGACGTGTAGTTTTTGGTGAACATCGGTTTACGGAAAGGGGTAGTTTACTAGCAACGTTTTTTTTTAATCAAGGGTAACTTTTTTCTATGGCAAACGATAACAGCCGCAAATTCAAACAGAATCAGCTACTTTTTTGCATACAGTCCAGCATTGTAGAGTTCTCAAGACCTATTGTTATTTGGTGAAGATCGGTTATATGAAAGGGGGTAGTTTACCTGCAACGTTTTATGTTTTAACATGGGTATTTTATATGGCAAACGATAAAAGCCGCAAAATCAAACAGAATCAAATATTGTTTTGCATACTGCCCTGCATTGTAGAGTTCTCAAAATCTATTGATATTGGTGAAGATCGGTTAAGGGAATGTGGTAGTTTACCTGCTACATTTTATGCTTTAAAAGGGTATTTTATATGGCAAACGATAAGAGCCGCAATTTCAAGCAGAATCAAATGATAATTTGGCATGCAACCCTACATTGTAGAGTTCTCAAGACCTGTTGATTTTGGTGAAGATCGGTTAAGGGAAAGGGGTAGTTTACGTGCAACGGTTTTTTTTTTTAACAAGTGTAATTTTTTTCTATGGCGAACGATAACAGCCGCAAATTCAAACAGAATCAACTACTATTTTGCATACAGCCCAGAATTGTAGAGTTCTCAAGATCTCTTGATTTTGATGAAGATCGGTTAAGGGAAAGGGGTAGTTTATCTGTAACGTTTTATGTTTTAAAAAGGTTAATTTTTTTATGACGAACGATAACTGCCGAAAATTCAAACAGAATCAACTACTCTTTTGCATACAGCCCTGAATTATAGAGTTCTCAAGACCTGTTGGTTTTGGTGAAGATCGGTTAAGTGAAAGGGGTAGTTTACCTGCAACGTTTTATGTTTTAACAAGGGTATTTTCTATGGCAAACGATAACAGCCGCAAATTCAAACAGAACCAAATGATTATTTGCATACAGCCCTAAATTGTAGAGCTCTCAAGACCTGTTGTTTTGGTGAAGATCGGTTAAGGGAAAGGGGTAATTTACCAGCAACGATTTATGTTTAAACAGTTTAATTTCCCTTTGACGAACTAGAACTGCCGAAAATTCAAACAGAATCAACTACTCTTTTGCATACAGCCCTGAAATGTGGTGTTCTCCAGATCGGTTGATTTTGGTAAAGATGGGTTAAGGGAAAGGGTAGTTTACCGGCAACGCTTTATGTTTTAACAAGGGTACTTAATATGGCAAACGATAACAGCCGCAAATTCAAACAGAATCAAATAATTTTTTGCATACAGCCCTGATTTGTAGAGTACTCAAGACATGTAGTTTTTGGTGAACATCGGTTAACGGAAAGGGGTAGTTTACCAGCAACGTTTTTTTTTAAATCAAGGGTAACTTTTTTCTATGGGAAACGATAACAGCCGCAAATTCAAACAGAATCAGCTACTCTTTTGCATACAGTCCAGAATTGTAGAGTTCTCAAGACCTATTGTTTTTTGGTGAAGATCTGTTAAGTGAAAGGGGTAGTTTACCTGCAACGTTTTATGTTTTAACAAGGGTATTTTCTATGGCAAACGATAACAGCCGCAAATTCAAACAGAATCAAATGATAATTTGCATACAGCCCTAAATTGTAGAGCTCTCAAGACCTGTTGTTTAGGTGAAGATCGGTTAAGGGAAAGGGGTAATTTACCAGCAACGATTTATGTTTAAACAGTTTAATTTCCCTTTGACGAACTAGAACTGCCGAAAATTCAAACACAATCAGCTACTCTTTTGCATACAGTCCAGAATTGTAGAGTTCTCAAGACCTATTGTTTTTTGGTGAAGATCGGTTAAGGGAAAGGGGTAGTTTACGTGCAACGTTTTTTTTTTTAACAAGTGTAATTTTTTTCTATGGCGAACGATAACAGCCGCAAATTCAAACAGAATCAACTACTATTTTGCATACAGCCCAGAATTGTAGCGTTCTCAAGATCTCTTGATTTTGATGAAGATCGGTTAAGGGAAAGGGGTAGTTTATTGGTACCGTTTTATGTTTTAAAAAGGTTAATTTTTTTGTGACGAACGATAACTGCCGAAAATTCAAACAGAATCAACTACTCTTTTGCATACGGTCCTGAATTATAGAGTTCTCAAGACCTGTTGGTTTTGGTGAAGATCGGTTAAGGGAAAGGGGTAGTTTACCTGCAACATTTTATATTTTAACAAGGGTATTTTCTATGGCAAACGATAAAAGCCGCAAATGTTTTTAGAATCAAATAATGTTTTGCACATGCCATGAATTGTAGAGTTCTCAAGACCTATTGGTTTTGGTGAAGATCGGTTAAGGGAGAGGGGTAGTTTACCTGCAACGTTTTATACTTTAACAAGGGTATTTTCTATGGAAAACGATAAAAGCCGCAAATGTAAACAGAATCAAATAATGTTTTGCATAAAGCGCTGAATTGTAGACTCCTCATGATCTGTTGTTTTTGGTGAAGATCGGTTGTAGGAAAGGGGTAGTTTACCTGCAACGTTTTATGTTTTAACAAGGGTATTTCCTATGGCAAACGATAACAGCCGCAAATGCAAACAGAATCAAATGATTATTTGCATACAGCCATAAATTGTAGAGATCTCAAGACCTGTTGTATTTGGTGAAGATCGGTTAAGGGAAAGGGGTAATTTACCTGCAACGTTTTATGTTTTAAAAAGGTATTTTCTATGGCAAACGATAACAGCCGCAAATTCAAACAGAATCAAATAATGTTTTGCATACAGCCCTGATTTGTAGAGTACTCAAGACCTGTTGGTGTTTGTGAAGATCGGTTAAGGGAAAGGGGTAGTTTACCGGCAACGTTGTATGTTTTAAAAAGGTTAATTTCTTTGACGAACGATAACTGGCGAAAATTCAAACAGAATCAACTACTCTATTGCATACTGTCCTGAATTGTAGAGTTCTCAAGATCTGTTGATTTTGGTAAAGATGGGTTAAGGGAAAGGGGTAGTTTACCTGCAACGTTTTGTGTTTTAACAAGGGTATTTTATATGGCAGACGATAAGAGCCGCAATTTCAAACAGAATCAAATGATAATTTTGCATACAACCCTACATTGTAGAGTTCTCAAGACCTGTTGATTTTGATGAAGATCGGTTAAGGGAAAGGGGTAGTTTACCTGCAACATTTTGAGTTGTAACATTAGAAATGTTTTCATGACGAACGATCTGCCGCACATTTCAACAGAATCAAATATTATTTTGCATGCATCCCTGAATTGTAGAGGATTGAAGGTCTGTTGATTTTGGAGAAGATCGGTTAAGAGAAAGGTGTAGTTTACCTGAAACACTTTATGATTTAACGAGAGTAGAGTACTTAATTTTTAAAAATAAAGTATCCTGATAAGAAGCTCATAATAATCCACTGTAGATACGTAGATGAAATATCTATAAATGAAGGGGTCAGGTGAACGGGGTGGGAGTAATTTTCTATTATTAAAAATTATAGTTGAAGGTGGAGGGGAGAATTTTTTATGTGTACTACGTTATCGGCAACAAAGAAGTAGTTTTTTTTTTTTAAATTACTTCCCGGGCTGTTTAGCCGTAGTCCAATGTTTTCTGTAAAACCAGACGTTTCTGCAGTGCCATCGACTGACATCATCAGTGAAAATCGAGTGCGAAAACGTGAGGTGAGATATGTTCGTGACCACAGTACTGTGGTTAATGCTGAAGCAATAAGTAGAAAGACGTAGTTTCTATGGAAATATTACATTTCGAATATGATTTTAAATATAAATCTTAGAACATGGAAGTCATGTATGGTTCTCCATACCGATATTTTCTATGGCAAACGATAACAGCTGCAAATTCAAACAGAATCAAATAATTTTTTGCATACAGCCCTGATTTGTAGAGTACTCATGACGTGTAGTTTTTGGTGAACATCGGTTTACGGAAAGGGGTAGTTTACTAGCAACGTTTTTTTTTAATCAAGGGTAACTTTTTTCTATGGCAAACGATAACAGCCGCAAATTCAAACAGAATCAGCTACTTTTTTGCATACAGTCCAGCATTGTAGAGTTCTCAAGACCTATTGTTATTTGGTGAAGATCGGTTATATGAAAGGGGGTAGTTTACCTGCAACGTTTTATGTTTTAACATGGGTATTTTATATGGCAAACGATAAAAGCCGCAAAATCAAACAGAATCAAATATTGTTTTGCATACTGCCCTGCATTGTAGAGTTCTCAAAATCTATTGATATTGGTGAAGATCGGTTAAGGGAATGGGGTAGTTTACCTGCTACGTTTTATGCTTTAAAAGGGTATTTTATATGGCAAACGATAAGAGCCGCAATTTCAAGCAGAATCAAATGATAATTTGGCATGCAACCCTACATTGTAGAGTTCTCAAGACCTGTTGATTTTGGTGAAGATCGGTTAAGGGAAAGGGGTAGTTTACGTGCAACGGTTTTTTTTTTTAACAAGTGTAATTTTTTTCTATGGCGAACGATAACAGCCGCAAATTCAAACAGAATCAACTACTATTTTGCATACAGCCCAGAATTGTAGAGTTCTCAAGATGTCTTGATTTTGATGAAGATCGGTTGAGGGAAAGGGGTAGTTTATCTGTAACGTTTTATGTTTTAAAAAGGTTAATTTTTTTATGACGAACGATAACTGCCGAAAATTCAAACAGAATCAACTACTCTTTTGCATACAGCCCTGAATTATAGAGTTCTCAAGACCTGTTGGTTTTGGTGAAGATCGGTTAAGGGAAAGGGGTAGTTTACCGGCAACATTTTATATTTTAACAAGGGTATTTTCTATGGCAAACGATAAAAGCCGCAAATGTAAACAGAATCAAATAATGTTTTGCACATGCCATGAATTGTAGAGTTCTCAAGACCTATTGGTTTTGGTGAAGATCGGTTAAGTGAAAGGGGTAGTTTACCTGCAACGTTTTATGTTTTAACAAGGGTATTTTCTATGGCAAACGATAACAGCCGCAAATTCAAACAGAATCAAATGATTATTTGCATACAGCCCTAAATTGTAGAGCTCTCAAGACCTGTTGTTTTGGTGAAGATCGGTTAAGGGAAAGGGGTAATTTACCAGCAACGATTTATGTTTAAACAGTTTAATTTCCCTTTGACGAACTAGAACTGCCGAAAATTCAAACAGAATCAACTACTCTTTTGCATACAGCCCTGAAATGTGGTGTTCTCCAGATCGGTTGATTTTGGTAAAGATGGGTTAAGGGAAAGGGGTAGTTTACCGGCAACGTTTTATGTTTTAACAAGGGTACTTAATATGGCAAACGATAACAGCCGCAAATTCAAACAGAATCAAATAATTTTTTGCATACAGCCCTGATTTGTAGAGTACTCAAGACATGTAGTTTTTGGTGAACATCGGTTAACGGAAAGGGGTAGTTTACCAGCAACGTTTTTTTTAAAATCAAGGGTAACTTTTTTCTATGGGAAACGATAACAGCCGCAAATTCAAACAGAATCAGCTACTCTTTTGCATACAGTCCAGAATTGTAGAGTTCTCAAGACCTATTGTTTTTTGGTGAAGATCTGTTAAGTGAAAGGGGTAGTTTACCTGCAACGTTTTATGTTTTAACAAGGGTATTTTCTATGGCAAACGATAACAGCCGCAAATTCAAACAGAATCAAATGATAATTTGCATACAGCCCTAAATTGTTGAGCTCTCAAGACCTGTTGTTTTGGTGAAGATCGGTTAATGGAAAGGGGTAATTTACCAGCAACGATTTATGTTTAAACAGTTTAATTTCCCTTTGACGAACTAGAACTGCCGAAAATTCAAACACAATCAGCTACTCTTTTGCATACAGTCCAGAATTGTAGAGTTCTCAAGACCTATTGTTTTTTGGTGAAGATCGGTTAAGGGAAAGGGGTAGTTTACGTGCAACGTTTTTTTTTTAACAAGTGTAATTTTTTTCTATGGCGAACGATAACAGCCGCAAATTCAAACAGAATCAACTACTATTTTGCATACAGCCCAGAATTGTAGCGTTCTCAAGATCTCTTGATTTTGATGAAGATCGGTTAAGGGAAAGGGGTAGTTTATTGGTAACGTTTTATGTTTTAAAAAGGTTAATTTTTTTGTGACGAACGATAACTGCCGAAAATTCAAACAGAATCAACTACTCTTTTGCATACGGTCCTGAATTATAGAGTTCTCAAGACCTGTTGGTTTTGGTGAAGATCGGTTAAGGGAAAGGGGTAGTTTACCTGCAACATTTTATATTTTAACAAGGGTATTTTCTATGGCAAACGATAAAAGCCGCAAATGTTTTTAGAATCAAATAATGTTTTGCACATGCCATGAATTGTAGAGTTCTCAAGACCTATTGGTTTTGGTGAAGATCGGTTAAGGGAGAGGGGTAGTTTACCTGCAACGTTTTATACTTTAACAAGGGTATTTTCTATGGAAAACGATAAAAGCCGCAAATGTAAACAGAATCAAATAATGTTTTGCATAAAGCGCTGAATTGTAGACTCCTCATGATCTGTTGTTTTTGGTGAAGATCGGTTGTAGGAAAGGGGTAGTTTACCTGCAACGTTTTATGTTTTAACAAGGGTATTTTCTATGGCAAACGATAACAGCCGCAAATGCAAACAGAATCAAATGATTATTTGCATACAGCCATAAATTGTAGAGATCTCAAGACCTGTTGTATTTGGTGAAGATCGGTTAAGGGAAAGGGGTAATTTACCTGCTACGTTTTATGTTTTAAAAGGGTATTTTCTATGGCAAACGATAACAGCCGCAAATTCAAACAGAATAAAATAATGTTTTGCATACAGCCCTGATTTGTAGAGTACTCAAGACCTGTTGGTGTTTGTGAAGATCGGTTAAGGGAAAGGGGTAGTTTACCGGCAACGTTGTATGTTTTAAAAAGGTTAATTTCTTTGACAAACGATAACTGGCGAAAATTCAAACAGAATCAACTACTCTATTGCATACTGTCCTGAATTGTAGAGTTCTCAAGATCTGTTGATTTTGGTAAAGATGGGTTAAGGGAAAGGGGTAGTTTACCTGCAACGTTTTGTGTTTTAACAAGGGTATTTTATATGGCAGACGATAAGAGCCGCAAATTCAAACAGAATCAAATGATAATTTTGCATACAACCCTACATTGTAGAGTTCTCAAGACCTGTTGATTTTGGTGAAGATCGGTTAAGGGAGAGGGGTAGTTTACCTGCAACGGTTTTTTTTTTTAACAAGTGTAATTTTTTTCTATGGCGAACGATAACAGCCGCAAATTCAAACAGAATCAACTACTATTTTGCATACAGCCCAGAATTGTAGAGTTCTCAAGATCTCTTGATTTTGATGAAGATCGGTTAAGGGAAAGGGGTAGTTTATCGGTAACGTTTTATGTTTTAAAAAGGTTAATTTTTTTAGGACGAACGATAACTGCCGAAAATTCAAACAGAATCAACTACTCTCTTGCATACTGCCCAGAATTATAGAGTTCTCAAGACCTCTTGGTTTTGGTGAAGATCGGTTAAGGGAAAGGGGTAGTTTAACGGCAACATTTTATATTTTAACAAGGGTATTTTCTACGGCAAACGATAAAAGCCGCTAATGTAAACAGAATCAAATAATGTTTTGCACATGACATGAATTGTAGAGTTCTCAAGACCTATTGGTTTTGGTGAAGATCGGTTAATGGAGAGGGGTAGTTTACCTGCAACGTTTTATACTTTAACAAGGGTATTTTCTATGGAAAACGATAAAAGCCGCAAATGTAAACAGAATCAAATAATGTTTTGCATAAAGCGCTGAATTGTAGAGTCCTCATGACCTGTTGTTTTTGGTGAAGATCGGTTATAGGAAAGGGGTAGTTTACCAGCAACGTTTTATGTTTTAAAAGGGTATTTTCTATGGCAAACGATAAGAGCTGCAAATTCAAACAGAAACAAACAATTTTTTGCATACAGCCCTGATTTGTAGAGTACTCAAGACCTATTGATTTTGATGAAGATCGGTTAAGGGAAAGGGGTAGTTTACCTGCTACGTTTTATGCTTTAAAAGGGTATTTTATATGGCAGACGTTAACAGCCGCAAATTCAAACAGAATCAACTACTATTTTGCATACAGCCCTGAATTGTAGAGTTCTCATGATCTCTTGGTTTTGATGAAGATCGGTTAAGGGAAAGGGGTAGTTTATCGGTAACGTTTTATGTTTTAAAAAGGTTAATTTTTTTATGAAGAACGATAACTGCCGAAAATTCAAACAGAATCAACTACTCTCTTGCATACAGCCCAGAATTATAGAGTTCTCAAGACTACTTGGTTTTGGTGAATATCGGTTAAAGGAAAGGGGTAGTTTACCGGCAACATTTTATATTTTAACAAGGGTATTTTCTACGGCAAACGATAAAAGCCGCAAATGTAAACAGAATCAAATAATGTTTTGCATAAAGCGCTGAATTGTAGAGTCCTCATGACCTGTTGTTTTTGGTGAAGATCGGTTATTGGAAAGGGGTAGTTTACCTGCAACGTTTTATGTTTAAAAGGGTATTTGCTATGGCAAACGATAAGAGCTGCAAATTCAAACAGAAACAAACAATTTTTTGCATACAGCCCTGATTTGTAGAGTACTCAAGACATGTAGTTTTTGGTGAACATCGTTTACGGAAAGGGGTAGTTTACTAGCAACGTTTTTTTTAAATCAAGGGTAACTTTTTTCTATGGCAAACGATAACAGCCGCAAATTCAAACAGAATCAGCTACTTTTTTGCATACAGTCCAGCATTGTAGAGTTCTCAAGACCTATTGTTATTTGGTGAAGATCGGTTATATGAAAGGGGTAGTTTACCTGCAACGTTTTATGTTTTAACATGGGTATTTTATATGGCAAACGATAAAAGCCGCAAAATCAAACAGAATCAAATATTGTTTTGCATACTGCCCTGCATTGTAGAGTTCTCAAAATCTATTGATATTGGTGAAGATCGGTTAAGGGAATGGGGTAGTTTACCTGCTACGTTTTATGCTTTAAAAGGGTATTTTATATGGCAAACGATAAGAGCCGCAATTTCAAGCAGAATTAAATGATAATTTTGCATGCAACCCTACATTGTAGAGTTCTCAAGACCTGTTGATTTTGGTGAAGATCGGTTAAGGGAAAGGGGTAGTTTACGTACAACGGTTTTTTTTTCTTAACAAGTGTAATTTTTTCTATGGCGAACGATAACAGCCGCAAATTCAAACAGAATCAACTACTATTTTGCATACAGGCCAGAATTTTAGAGTTCTCAAGATCTCTTGATTTTGATGAAGATCGGTTAAGGGAAAGGGGTAGTTTATCGGTAACGTTTTATGTTTTAAAAAGGTTAATTTTTTTATGACGAACGATAACTGCCGAAAATTCAAACAGAATCAACTACTCTTTTGCATACAGCCCTGAATTATAGAGTTCTCAAGACCTATTGGTTTTGGTGAAGATCGGTTAAGGGAAAGGGGTAGTTTACCTGCAACATTTTATATTTTAACAAGGGTATTTTCTATGGCAAACGATAAAAGCCGCAAATGTAAACAGAATCAAATAATGTTTTGCACATGCCATGAATTGTAGAGTTCTCAAGACCTATTGGTTTTGGTGAAGATGGGTACGGGAGAGGGGTAGTTTACCTGCAACGTTTTATACTTTAACAAGGGTATTTTCTATGGAAAACGATAAAAGCCGCAAATGTAAACAGAATCAAATAATGTTTTGCATAAAGCGCTGAATTGTAGACTCCTCGTGATCTGTTGTTTTTGGTGAAGATCGGTTATAGGCAAGGGGTAGTTTACCTGCAACGTTTTATGTTTTAAAAGGGTATTTTCTATGGCAAACAATAAGAGCTGCAAATTCAAACAGAAACAAACAATTTTTTGCATACAGCCCTGATTTGTAGAGTACTCAAGACCTATTGATTTTGATGAAGATCGGTTAAGGGAAAGGGGTAGTTTACCTGCAACATTTTAAGTTGTAACATTAGAAATGTTTTCATGACGAACGATCTGCCGCACATTTAAACAAAATCAAATATTATTTTGCATGCATCCCTGAATTGTAGAGGATTGAAGGTCTGTTGATTTTGGAGAAGATCGGTTAAGAGAAAGGTGTAGTTTACCTGAAACACTTTATGATTTAACGAGAGTAGAGTACTTAATTTTTAAAAATAAAGTATCCTGATAAGAAGCTCATAATAATCCACTGTAGAAACGTAGATGAAATATCTATAAATGAAGAGGTTAGGTGAACGGGGTGGGGGTAATTTTCTATTATTAAAAATTATAGTTGAAGGTGGAGGGGAGAATTTTTTATGTGTACTACGTTATCGGCAACAAAGAAGTAGTTTTTTTTTTAAATTGCTTCCCGGGCTGTTTAGCCGTAGTCCAATGTTTTCTGTAAAACCAGACGTTTCTGCAGTGCCATCGACTGACATCATCAGTGAAAATCGAGTGCGAAAACGTGAGGTGGTATATGTTTGTGACCACAGTACTGTGGTTAATGCTGAAGCAATAAGTAGAAAGACGTAGTTTCTATGGAAATATTTCATTTCGAATATGATTTTAAATATAAATCTTAGAACATGGAAGTCATGTATGGTTCTCCATACCGATATTTTCTATGGCAAACGATAACAGCCGCAAATTCAAACAGAATCAAATAATTTTTTGCATACAGCCCTGATTTGTAGAGTACTCAAGACATGTAGTTTTTGGTGAACATCGGTTAACGGAAAGGGGTAGTTTACCGGCAACGTTTTTTTTTTTTTAATCAAGGGTAATTTTTTTCTATGGGAAACGATAACAGCCGCAAATTCAAACAGAATCAGCTACTCTTTTGCATACAGTCCAGAATTGTAGAGTTCTCAAGACCTATTGTTTTTTGGTGAAGATCGGTTAAGTGAAAGGGGTAGTTTACCTGCAACGTTTTATGTTTTAACAAGGGTATTTTCTATGGCAAACGATAACAGCCGCAAATTCAAACAGAATCAAATGATTATTTGCATACAGCCCTAAATTGTAGAGCTCTCAAGACCTGTTGTTTTGGTGAAGATCGGTTAAGGGAAAGGGGTAATTTACCAGCAACGATTTATGTTTAAACAGTTTAATTTCCCTTTGACGAACTAGAACTGCCGAAAATTCAAACAGAATCAACTACTCTTTTGCATACAGCCCTGAAATGTGGTGTTCTCAAGATCGGTTGATTTTGGTAAAGATGGGTTAAGGGAAAGGGGTAGTTTACCTGCAACGTTTTATGTTTTAACAAGGGTACTTAATATGGCAAACGATAAAAGCCGCAAAATCAAACAGAGTCAAATATTGTTTTGCATACTGCCCTGAATTGTAGAGTTCTCACAATCTGTTGATATTGGTGAAGATCGATTAAGGGAAAGTGGTAGTTTATCAGTAACGTTTTATGTTTTAAAAAGGTTAATTTTTTTATGACGAACTGCCGAAAATTCAAACTGAATCAACTACTCTTTTGCATACAGCCCTGAATTATAGAGTTCTCAAGACCTGTTGGTTTTGGTGAAGATCAGTTAAGGGAAAGGGGTAGTTTACCGGCAACATTTTATATTTTAACAAGGGTATTTTCTATGGCAAACGATAAAAGCCGCAAATGTAAATAGAATCAAATAATGTTTTGCACATGCCATGAATTGTAGAGTTCTCAAGACCTATTGGTTTTGGTGAAGATCGGTTAAGGGAGAGGGGTAGTTTACCTGCAACATTTTATACTTTAACAAGGGTATTTTCTATGGAAAACGATAAAAGCCGCAAATGTAAACAGAATCAAATAATGTTTTGCATACAGCGCTGAATTGTAGAGTCCTCATGACCTGCTGTTTTTGGTGATGTTCGGTTATATGAAAGGGGTAGTTTACCTGCAACGTTTTATGTTTTAAAAGGGTATTTTCTATGATAAACGATAAGAGCTGCAAATTCAAACAGAGACAAACAATTTTTTGCATACAGCCCTGATTTGTAGAGTACTCAAGACCTGTTTTTTTTGGTGGAGATTGGTTAAGGGAAAGGGGTAGTTTACCTGCCACGTTTTAGGTTTTAAAAGGTATTTTTTATGGCAAAAGATAAGAGTCGCAAATTCAAACAAAATCAAATAATGTTTTGCATACAGTCCTGATTTGTCAATTACTCAAGACCTATTGATTTTAATGAAGATCGGTTAAGGGAAAGGGGTAGTTTATCAGCAACGTTTTATGTTTTAAAAAGGTTAATTTTTTTATGACGAACGATAACTGCCGAAAATTCAAAGAGAATCAAATAATTTTTTGCACACTTTCCTGCGTTTTAGAGAACTGAAGGTCTGTTGATTTTGGTGAAGATCGGTTAAGGGAAAGGGGTAGTTTACCTGCAACATTTTAAGTTGTAACAATAGAAATGTTTTCGTGACGAACGATAACTGCCGCACATTTAAACAGAATCAAATATTATTTTGCATGCATCCCTGAATTGTAGAGGATTGAAGGTCTGTTGATTTTGGAGAAGATCGGTTAAGAGAAAGGTGTAGTTTACCTGAAACACTTTATGATTTAACAAGAGTAAAGTACTTAATTTTTAAAAATAAAGTATCCTGATAAGAAGCTCATAATAATCCACTGTAGAAACGTAGATGAAATATCTATAAATGAAGAGGTTAGGTGAACGGTGTGGGGGTAATTTTCTATTATTAAAAATTATAGTTGAAGGTGGAGCGTAGAATTTTTTATGTGTACTACGTTATCGGCAACAAAGAAGTAGTTTTTTGTTAAAATTGCTTCCCGGGCTGTTTAGCCGTAGTCCAATGTTTTCTGTAAAACCAGACGTTTCTGCAGTGCCATCGACTGCCATCATCAGTGAAAATCGAGTGCGAAAACATGTGGTGGTATACGTTTGTGACCACAGTACTGTGGTTAATGCTGAAGCAATAAGTAGAAAGACGTAGTTTCTATGGAAATATTTCATTTCGAATATGATTTTAAATATAAATCTTAGAACATGGAAGTCATGTATGGTTCTCCATACCGATATTTTCTATGGCAAACGATAACAGTCGCAAATTCAAACAGAATCAAATAATTTTTTGCATACAGCCCTGATTTGTAGAGTACTCAAGACCTATTGTTTTTGGTGAAGAACGGTTAACGGAAAGGGGTAGTTTACCAGCAACGTTTTTTTTTAAATCAAGGGTAACTTTTTTCTATGGGAAACGATAACAGCCGCAAATTCAAACAGAATCAGCTACTCTTTTGCATACAGTCCAGAATTGTAGAGTTCTCAAGACCTATTGTTTTTTGGTGAAGATCGGTTAAGTGAAAGGGGTAGTTTACCTGCAACGTTTTATGTTTTAACAATGGTATTTTCTATGGCAAACGATAACAGCCGCAAATGCAAACAGAATCAAATGATTATTTGCATACAGCCCTAAATTGTAGAGATCTCAAGACCTATTGGTGTTTGTGAAGATCGGTTAAGGGAAAGGGGTAGTTTACCTGCAACGTTTTATGTTTTAAAATGGGTAATTTTTTTATGACGAACGATAACTGCCGAAAATTCAAAGAGAATCAAATCATTTTTTGCACACTTTCCTGAGTTGTAGAGAACTCAAGGTCTGTTGATTTTGGTGAAGATCGGTTAATGGAAAGGGGTAGTTTACCTGCAACATTTTGTGTTGTAACAAGAGAAATGTTTTCATGACGAATGATAACTGCAGCACATTCAAACAGAATCAAATATTTTTTTGCATGCATCCCTCAATTGTAGAGGACTGAAGGTCTATTGATTTTGGAGGAGATCGGTTAAGTTAAAGGGGTAGTTTACCAGCAACCTTTTACGTTTTAACAACAGTAAAGTACTTGAAAATTCATTTAATATGATTTTAAATATTAATCTTAGAACATGTAAGACCTGAATGGTTCTCCATACCGATATTTTTAAATTTCTTATTGAATCTTGACATATTGTTACAAAACTCAATTAATGATTGAAAGAGCATGAAGGAGTGTGCGATGAATGGAACTGTGACTGTGTTTCTAAAAGTGTCTCAAAATTTGGTTGTAACTGGGATGAGCTGACTCTCAGAAGTGAAGCTAAGTGGTCATCTGTCAATTTGTTTCTGACACTACTTTTTCGAAGCTTCATGGTAGAAAACACTTGTTTACAGACATAGGATGATGGAAACATAGCAGTTATCTTCTGGGCATGAGATCTCAAATTTGGGAAACTTGATTTCGATAGCGACTTGTAAAACTCCACTTTTGGGATGTTAAGAAACAACTGCTTCAACTCAGTGTTACACTGTAACTCAATTAGTTCAAGCTGAAATTCTGTTTCACAGTCCAAATTAAGTGGCATACTGGAAATATTTAAGTCTTGTTCAATATTTTTAAAGTCTTGAAACCTGCGTTCGAATTCATCATGGAGTCTTCTTACGCTTTCCTCGTAGCTTACAAGTTTGTCTTCCACCACTGGGACTATTGTTTTTTCCTCGGGAAGTGGGACAGGTTTCTTTTAGCTAGCTGTTTTTCAAATAGAACTAGTTGCATTTTAAACCCTTTGAGATGACCCCAGATATCGTAAATAAATTGATTTCTTCCTTGCAGCTTAACATTCAACTTGTACATATGACACAGATCTGTGAAAAAAGCAAAGTCCGAAAGCCATGCAGTAATTTCCAAAATTTCACAGCCTTCAAACATCTGTTTTTCATGCATGAATGAAATAATTTCCTCTTTCAGCTCCCAAACTCGCTCGAAAACACGTCCTGCACTAAGCCACCTTACTTTGGTGTAGTAGAGTACGTCAGTATATTCAGACTGCATTGAGTCAAGAAACTCTCGAAATTGTCTGTGAGTAAGCGCTCAAGATCGAATATTATTTACGACTTTAATAATGACATCAAGCACGTGTTTCATGTCTAGGGCAGATTTACACAGAGTGTCTTGATGTATGACACACTGTAGAAATACAACTTTGTTCTCAGGATATGTTTGGTTAAATATACCAACAAAACCAGATTTTTTCCCCATCATATTTGGTGCCCCATCAGTCGTAATATTGCATATACTGGTTATGGGTAGGCCTACTTTTAAAGTCAATAGGCCTTCTTCAAATCCATGAAACATGTCTGATCCTTTTGACACCCCCTTTAATGATCGCATGCATGCTAGTTCTTCAGTAATACAGAAGTTATCATCAACTCCTCTTACAAATATTAGTAACTGAGCAGTATCATTTATGTCAGTACTCTCATCCATAGTAACAGAACAGAATTTAAACTGAGTAATTCTTGATTCTAGCTGTGATAATAGGTGTTTATCTATTGTCTCGATTATAGAAGTAACTGTTTTTCGAGACAAACTGACAGTCTCAAAATCCTTTGTTTTGTCAGAACATAAAATATCACAAACTTGGAGCATGCATTGTTTCACAAACTCCCCATCAGAAAGAGCTTTGTTACTTTTAGCAATATTGTATGATACAACATAACTAGCATGTGTAGCAGCTTTTTGAGAACTGTTTTGTTTTTTTAAAATATTTTGCTGACCTAAGAGCTTCTTACATAAATCTTCTGTTTTTTTTTCCTTTCACCTTTGGTCATGGCTTCATAACGAGCACTGTTATGCTTAGATGTAAAAGGCCAGAAAATGTTAAATTCTTTGTAAACGGCCGTGGTTTCGTTGCAAATAAGGCACAACGGTTTATCCTTAAAACCTGTGAAAAAGTATTTCCAACTCCACTCATCTTTAAAAACACGGCATTCTGAATCAACTTTACGTTTTTTAGTTGCCATTATGGCAAATCAGAAATGTCTCACAAATACTCACTACAAAAAAGCAAACAACAACTTATAAAAATACACAATATTGAATTGAGAAAGGCTGTGTAACAAGCCACTGACTCAGACTGACTGAGAGTATTACTCATCCACTGTGGCGTGATGTGCCGATAGGATGGGCGAGGGGTAGGCGGCAGCTGGAGTGGTGGGGATAACTACACTTGTGACGTGTCTGTCTTGCTCTCGTACTACTGTTGTGAATGCTTGACGCCATTCCGTTACCATTTTTTGTGTTCATAATACAGACACAGAAAAAATACAATGTGATACGATAAAATGCATTTTTGTTTTTGGTTGACAAAGCTGAACACTGTTCTCTCCTGGGAACATGGTAAATAATGTGTGTAGGTAAGTTGTCATTCAGAACTCTGTCACGGGCCGGATGACACCAGTCTGGGGGCCGGATCTGGCCCGCGGGCTGTACTTTGCCCATCACTGAGTTAAGAGAAAGCGGTAGTTTACCAGCAACGTTTTATGTGATAACAAGGTTAATTTTTTTTATGACGAACGATAACTGCCGTAAATTCAAACATAATCAAATAAGTTTTTGCATACATCCCTAAATTGTGGAGAAGTCAAGGCCTGTTGATTTTGGTGAAGATCGGTTAAGGGAAAGGGGTAGTTTACCTGCAACATTTTATGTTGTAACAAGAGTAAAGTACTTAATTTTGATAAATAAAGTATCCTGATAAGAAGATCTCGCCAATCCACTGTAGAAACGTAGATGAAATATCTATAAAAGAAGAGGCTAGTTGGACGGGGTGGGGGTAATTTTCTATAAATGAAAATTATAGTTGAAGGGGGAGGGGATAATTTTTTATATATGTACTACGTTATCAGCAACAAAGAAGTAGTTTGTTGTTAAAATTCCTTCCGTCCTGTTTGGCCGTAGACCAATGTTTTCTGCTAAACTAGACATTTTGGCAGTGTCATCGACTTCCATCATCAGTGAAAATCAAGTGCGATAACGTGAGGTGGTATACGTTAGTGACCACAGTACTGTGGTTAAGGCTGAAGCAGTAAGTAGAAAGAAGTAGTTTCTATGGAAATGTTTCATTTCGAAAATGACTTTAAATATAAATCTTAGGACATGGAAGCCATGTTTGGTTCTCCATACCGATATTTTTTTACATGAAACTGAAAGTAAATGTTCTGTAAAATTTGATTTGTATTTGTAAATATGATAAGTAGTTTTAATACTATCTTATATTAAAAGCATTGGTATACATTGAACAGTGTCAAAGCAAAATGATTTATATAACCACAAAAGTTGGAAACTCTATTACTTACAGTAAAAAATATATTCGTTTAGGTCACTGAAAGCTATTATTTGGTTAATTATTAAGACAGTGACTTTCTATTTCTTATTATTTGATCAATTTTTGCTTCCATTTTGCTGTTCTAGTTGGTGTGGTTTAGTTGCTGATTATGTAAAATAAAAACATTCGATGGCAAAAAAAAATTGTATTCGAGATTATTGCAGATTCTGATTGTACTACATTCAAAACATGAAAAAAAGTCGTTTTTCGAAAAGTGTCTGTGTGTGTGTCTGTCTGTCTGTAGATTTTTTTCTATGGCAAACGATAACAGCTGCAAATTCAAACAGAATCTAATAATTTTTTGCATACAGCCATGATTTGTAGAGTACTCACGACCTATTGTTTTTGGTGAAGATCGGTTGAGGGAAAGGGGTAGTTTACCTGCAACGGTTTTTTTTTTATCAAGGGTAATTTTTTTTTTGGCAAACGATAACAGCCGCAAATTCAAACAGAATCAAATAATGTTTCGTATACAGCCCTGAATTATGGAGTTCTCAAGACCTATAGTTTTTGGTGAAGATCGGTTAAGGGAAAGGGGTAGTTTACTGGCAACATTTTATGTTTTAACAAGGGTAATTTTTTCTATGACGAACGATAACTGCCGCATATTCAAACAGAATCAAATAATTTTTTGTACACGTCACTGAATTGTAGAGAACTCAAGGCCTTTTGATTTTGGTGAAGATCGGTTAAGGGAAAGGGGTAGTTTACCGGCAACCTTTTACATTTTAATAACAGTAAAGTACTTGAAAATTCATTTAAACTTTTTCAAACAATGGTAATTGTTAATATCGGTATGGAGAACCATACATGACTTCCATATTCTCAGATTTATATTTGAAATCATTTTCGAAATGAAATATTACCATAGAAACTATTTCTTTCTACTTACTGCTTCAGCCTTAACCACAGTACTGTGGTCACTAACGTATACCATCTCACGTTATCGCACTTGATTTTCACTGATGATGGAAGTCGATGGCATTGCCAAAACGTCTGGTTTTGTAGAAAACATACGTTTTCTATCCCATACTACGGCCAAATATCCCGGGAAAGAATTTTAACAAAAACTACTTCTTTGTTGCCGATAACGTTGTACACATATATATAAAAAATATGCATAAAATTAATGGCTTGTATAAGTTAATGATTGATCTCCATTAAGTAGTGCTCAAGTTTCAAAGTTTTAATATTATGATGTCCGTAATTAGAACATCAGAGCAGGTTTAGTGTGTATGAGGGTACACCGTGGGCAAAAATTTTCAATATTTCCTATTGAGTGTTGCTTAGAGTAAAGCTGTGAATCTACAGTGTACGTTTCACAGAACAAACACGCAGAAAAGAAGGAGCGCTCCGAAGTCACTCATGGACCCTCAGCATCTTGCAGAGGGTTCATTCCCTAAAGACGAAAAGTGTGTCTATGAACCGTTCCTCTGTAAACACGTGCAGTTACACTGCCCAGCGATCCACAGGAAGCAAATCGCTATCCATGTTGGACACTTTTTTGGCTTGCACACGTTGTGTTGGTGTGGGTTGTGGCACTTTCCATTAAAAAGCGTGCAAATGTAAGAAAATAAACATGAATGAGGCCAGAAATAACGCGAATTTTGTGTGTGTGTGTGTCCGTGTCCCCTGCCTTTTTATTGTGGTAGTCATAATAATAAAATGGAAACGTAAACATTACCTAACTGAGATATGCTTGCCTGCCACGAACGATATATTTTCTCTCATACATGATTTACATTAAAATGAAAAAAATATAATTTTATTGCCTGGCAACAAAATTATTTTATTTTTAACAATTACCATTGTTTGAAAAAGTTTAAATGAATTTTCAAGTACTTTACTGTTGTTAAAACATAAAAGGTTGCTGGTAAACTACCCCTTCCCCTTAACCGATCTTCACCAAAATCAAAAGTCCTTGAGTTCTCTACAATTCAGTGATGTATGCCAAAAATTATTTGATTCTGTTTGAATATGCGGCAGTTATCGTTCGTCATAGAAAAAATTACCCTTGTTAAAACATAAAACGTTGCTGGTAAACTATCACTTTCCCTTAACCGATCTTCACCAAAAACAATAGGTCTTGAGAACTCTACAATTTAGGGGTGTATGCAAAAAATTATTTGATTCTGTTTGAATTTGCGGCTGTTATCGTTTGCCATAGAAAAAAATCTACAGATACACAGATAGACAGACAGACAGACAGACAGACACACACACACAGACACTTTTCAAAAAACGACTTTTTTTCATGTTTTGAGTGTAGTACAATCAGAATCTGCAATAATCTCGAACACGATTTTTTTTGCCATCACCATACTTCCATTTCCTTAAGGAATATGGAAGTAAAAATAAAATAATTTTGTTGCCAGGCAATAAAATTATAATTTACCTTGTAATTTCTGTCCGGTGACGTCGAGCGTAATTTGTATGGTTACGCGTTTCAGGCCATGTGGCCCATCCTCAGACCATCACTCCGAGAGGAGCTCGTTAAACAATAAAATCCACACAAAACAAACATATAATAAATAAATACATAAAATATATTAAATAAACATATAAAAGCGTTCTATTACCCGAACACGGTGCACCGCGTATAGCATGTCAGAACTGCGTCAATGGAACATGTTATCTATTATTATCTGTAATCGATCGCAGCGCGGTATCATACAGTGGGTTGGACCTGAAGTTAAGTTTATCATTAAGTATGTCATCACACACACACCAGGGTTATTATGACCTCTATATATCTCGAATTCCTCGAGTGCATCCATATAACGGCCTTTACTACAATAATGTAGGGGTATGAGGTTAGTGTTGAAATTAGTATAAGAATGATTACACGAAATCAGATGCCTTGTAAAGTTAGATTTAATATTATCTATGGAAAAATCACCCCTGTTAAAATGGCTTTGTAGTGTGTGTTCACGGAATCTTTTGATAAACGGTCTACCCGTTTGGCCGATATAAAATCGGTCACAATCGTCACATAAGCTTATAAATACCGGTTTTGGATTCAATGTTTGTCTGAACGACTGGGCGAACCAAGTTCCGTAGACGGTTATTTGTTTTAAAAATAACAGTATAACCTAATTTACTTAAAGTGGATGTAAGGATCCTGGGCATCAACTCAGTGTATGTTGTTGTGATGTATTTGTTGTTAGGTGCATTATCATGTGTCTGTCTGGAACGACGGGATTTGTGTTTTCTAAGAATATTGTCAATCATTTGGGACTCATATCCGTTGGCCATAGCTATGTGTTTAATTATGTTGAGTTCACACTCGAAATCATCATTATTTAGGGGGATCATCAAAAGTCTGTGAATGAAACTGTTGTAGACCGCTAATTTTTGAAAGAAAGGGTGGTGTGAGTCCGCATGTATTGTCATGTTTGTGGTGGTAGGTTTTCTGTAAATTTTAAAGTTTAAGCTGTTAAGTTGCCTGGTAACAGTAAGATCGAGAAAGTTGAGTTCATTACTGGTTTCAGTTTCCATAGTAAACTGAATATTGTGAGTAACAGTATTCATATGGTTTTTAAGATTACTGATTTGGCGTAGAGTACCGTTAAAAATTAGAAAAGTATCATCAACATATCGGCCATAAAAGATAATATTATTGGCGAAGATATTATTATTAAGGATATAATTGTTTTCATAAAAGTCAAGATATATATCAGCCAACAGGCCGGATAACGGTGAACCCATGGCCAGGCCGTCTGTTTGAATATAGTAATTACCGTTGAAAGTAAAATAATTTTGTTGAAGGATGAGTCTTAGTATGGTAATTAGTTCTTTAATAAGTTGTGTGTCTAATTTGTTAGTATCATGGAGATTGTCATTCAAAATATCTAAAGTTTGGTTCACGGGTATATTTGTGTATAGATTGACGATGTCGAAGGAGGCTAGTTTGTAACTAGGTTGTAATTTTATGTCGTTGACCTTGTTTATGAAATCAGTATTGTTGACGATAATATGGTTGTTTTTGAGAAAGATGTTGTCTTTAATTAGTGTGACAAGTTTCTTGGCTGTTTTGAAACCTGGCGCTGTAGTAAAATTGACTAATTGCCTGATAGGAATGTCATCTTTGTGGATCTTGAGTAAGCTGGTAAGTTTTGGGGCGCGCGCGTTGACAGGTTTTAAGGAACGTCGAGTGCGATCGTTAAATAAATTGGTACAATTGTTAATAGTATTATTTAATGATTTTACATATGAGTCAGTGGGATCGAAATTTATTATCTCGATATTGTTATCGGAAATGAATTTGTGTACTTTCTGTGTGTATGTGTCATTATGGATTATTACCAAAGTATGACCTTTGTCTGCTTTAGTAATAAGTGCGTTGTTATCATGCAACTTAGTTTTTATCTTTTTGAGTGTCTTGCGTTCAGCCTGTGCTCTTAACTGTTTCTGTATGTTACGACCATCAGTTAAAAATATGTTTAAAATAAAATTATAATTTTTTCATTTTAATGTAAATCATGTATGAGAGAAAATATATCGTTCGTGGCAGGCAAGCATATCTCAGTTATGTAATGTTTACGTTTCCATTTTATTATTATGACTACTGCAATAAAAAGGCAGGGAAGACACACACACACACACACACACACGCACAAAATTCGCGTTATTTCTGGCCTCATTCATGTTTATTTTCTTACATTTGCATGCTTTTTAAATGGAAAGTGCCGAAACCCATACCAACATAACGCGTGCAAGCCGAGAAAGTGTCCAGCATGGATAGCGATTTGCTTCCTGTGGATCGCTGGGCAGTGTAACTGCACGTGTTTACAGAGGAACGATACATAGACAGACTTTTCGTCTTTAGGGAATGAACCCTCTGCAAGATGCTGAGGGTCCATGAGTGACTTCGGAGCGCTCCTTCTTTTCCGCGTGTTTGTTCTGTGAAACATACACTGTAGATTCGCAGCTTTACTCTAAGCAACGCTCAATAGGAAATGTTGAAAATTTTTGGCCACGGTGTACCCTCATACACACTAAACCTGCTCGGATGTTTTAATTACGGACATCATAGTATTAAAACTTTGGAAACTTGAGCACTACTTAATGGAGATCAATCATTAACTTATACAAGCCATTAATTTTATGCATATTTTTTATATATATGTGTACAACGTTATCGGCAACAAAGAAGTAGTTTTTGTTAAAATTCCTTCCCAGGATATTTGGCCGTAGTCCAATGTTTTCTACAAAACCAGACGTTTCGGCAATGCCATCGACTTCCATCATCAGTGAAAATCGAGTGCGAAATGTGAGGTGGTATACATTAGTGACCGCAGTACTGTGGTTAATGCTGAAGCAGTAAGTAGAAATAAGTAGTTTCAATGGTAATATTTCATTTCGAAAATGATTTCAAATATAAATCTTAGAATATGGAAGTCATGTATGGTACTCCATACATATATTTTAAGAGTTGTGATTATTATTATTATTATTATTAAAATAAAAGTTAGAGATTGTAACTTTGTTTTACTTCCATGTTCCATAAGGAAATGGAAGTGTATGGTCATGGCGAAAAAAATCGTGTTCTAGATAAGGGCTGATTCTGATTGTACTACCCTCAAAACATGAAGAAAAGTCATTTTTTGAAATGTGTGTGTGTGTGTGTCTCGAATTTTTCTATGGCAAACGATAACAGCCGCAAATTCAAACAAAATCAAATAATTTTTTGCATACAGCCCTGAATTGTAGAGTACTCAAGGCCTATTGTTTTTGGTGAAGATCGGGAAAGGGGTAGTTTACCTGCAATGTTTTATGTTTTAACAAGGGTAATTTTTTCTATGACGAACGATAACTGCCGTATATTTAAACAGAATCAAATAATTTTTTGCATACGTCCCTGAGTTGTAGAGAACTCAAGGCTTTTTGATTTTAGTGAAGATCGGTTATGGGGAAGGGGTAGTTTACCTGCAACCTTTTACGTTTTAACAAGAGTAAAGTACTTGAAAATTCATTTAAACTTTTTCAAACAATGGTAATTGTTAAAAATAAAATAATTTTGTTGCCAGGCTATAAAATTATAATTTTTTCATTTTAATTTAAATCATGTATGAGAGACAATATATCGTTCGTGGCAGGCAAGCATATCTCAATTATGTAATGTTTATGTTTCCATTTTATTATTATGATTACCGCAATAAAAAGGCAGGCAAAACACACACACACACACACACACAATTCGCATTATTTCTGGCCTCACTCATATTTATTTATGTGTGCTACGTTATCGGCAACAAAGAAGTAGTTTGTTGTTAAAATTCGTTCCCAGGCGGTTTGGCCGAGGTTCAATGTCTTCTGCAACACCAGACGTTTTGACAGTGCCATCGATTGTCATCATTAGTGAAAATCGAGTGCGCTAACATGAGGTCGTATACGTTAGTGACCACAGTACTTCTGAAGAAAGAAGTATTTTCTGTGGAAATATTTCATTTCAAAAATGATTTTAAATATAAATCTTATATGGAAGTCATGTATGGTTCTCCATACCGATATTTAAATGAAGCTGTGAAAAACTAAAAAATATATGAAGAATGCTTGAAAATAGTGAACAAGAGTGGATCAGTGAAGAACATTGGAATACAAAAGAAAAAAGGTAGAGGAATACGTAGGAAAGACTGGGATAGAGCAGTCACAAAACTCATGTTAAAAACGGAAAAAGGCAGCAGTATAAGAGCAGGCGAAATAATAAGGTGCAACCACTGAATATGACTGCATGTATTTACAGCGTATTCTCGAACTTGCTGTTGTTGAGTTGTCCTATTTGACCATATCACAATTCCAACGTAGTGCAATAACGCACTAATATAACAGTTGTTCATTTAAAATAACGTGTTTCTGTTATCCGATTAAACCAGTGGTTCCCAACCTGTAGAAGTCTGCGGACCACTCAGCCTGAAATTGAATCATGTACGGACCACCCCCACCCCCACCCCCATACCACAAATGAGTTGTAACCCTTCCTCAGCACCTTCCCCATAACCAAATTCAAAGGTGATTAAGTAAAACAGTTTTTTAGAACACATTATTTATTATTACTATTAATTAGTGTACAGTACAACTTAATTACAAATTACTTAATAAATAAAAATTACTTTTTTATAATGTATAGCCTACTACATATTATAAAAAGTCTCAATTACAAATTTATGTTGAAACAACAATTTTGTTTGAAAAGGACGTTGAAAAAAAATTTTACCTCAATGTTTTTCTCAGTGTGACTTTTGTGCACGAATTTGTTTGACAAGCTGAGGAATTCTAGGAGTTAGGCTCTTGCCTAGAGCTAATCTCAAATCACTGCTTGTACCTAGCCGATTTCTTTGTTTGTTTTTAATCAACAATAAAGTCGAGAATCCCTGCTCACACAAAAATGTTGTCGAAAACACCATGAGATACCGCAAAGCTGCTTGCCGAATTTTTGGGTAAAATATGGCTTTTTTACACCACAACTCTTCTAGGTTTACACCAGATTCAAACGAGTCCTTGAAGTTACTGTCATTTTGAAGTTCAATAACCTCCTCTTGAATATTATCAGGGAGATCCTTAGGCTTGACAATGAAAGGATTTTGAATCAGTTTTTTTATAGCTTGAGTCTCACTGCTACCATATTCAGGGAAATAATGAGCAAATTCATCATTGAGAGTGCCTAAGTGACTGAGTACGTTATGTTGTACCTTGTCTGTAACAGTGGCTTAGTCCCCGTTGTCAGCAAGGGTTTTCAAAGTCGGGAAAGATTGAAAGTTTTTCTCTTCAGCTTTGGCTATCCAGAGATCAATTTTACACAAAAACGCACGAAGTTTGTCCTCAAATACAAATATCTTACCAACACCTTCAAAATTTTCGTTTCCAGAACCTTGAAGTTGTAAGTTTAGCTGGTTCAAATGGCCAAAAATATCTACTAGATATGCGAGTTGCATCACAAAAGTTGGATCACTCGATTGTTCCAAGGAATGCTGCATTTTCGTCTCAATATAAAATGCTTTTAGCTCTTCTCTCAACTCATATAAGCGTGCCAACACATTGACTTTTGACAGCCAACGAACCTCAGTATGAAAAAGTAGTGTCTCATGCTCAGAGTCTAATGCTGCACATAACTTTTTGAAAATACGAGTGTATAACGCACTACTTTTAACAGCGTTCACCATCTTTATGGCCAATTTCATTGTATTCGACAAGTCTTCCGGAAATGTTTTTGATGCTAATGCTTGGCGATGAATTATGCAGTGCATCATCACTGTGGAGGGGTTCTTCTCTCTCACCAACGTTGCTAAGCCTGAACGTGATCCTAGCATAGCAGGGGCTCCGTCGGTACAAAATCCAGCAAGCCTCTTCCACTCAATGCCATGCCTCTCAAAGTAATCACAAATGATTTTCATGATATCTTTTTCTGTCGATGTTGTTTTCAGCTCTTGGGATATTAAAAGTTCTTCCTTGATTGTGTTGTTGTCTCCTAAATACCGAACAAAAACTAGCAACTGGCAGCATTGAGCAACGTCGGTACTTTCATCACACTGCAAACTGAAATATGGAGACTTTTTAATTTCACAAACCAGCTGCTCTTCAATGTCACTGGACATTGTATCGATCCGTACCTTCACAGTATTGTTCGATAGGGGAATATCTTGAATTTTCTTAGAAGCTTCAACCCCTAAAATGTGTTCGACTGCTTTGATCAAACATGGCTTCACTAGGGTTTCGCCAATAGTATGCGGTTTCTTTGCCTTGGCGATTAACTGTGAAACCTCAAATGAAGCTGAGAGGGTTTTTTCAGACAATTCATATCCTGTACCAGTTTTCCCTAATTTCATTTTCTTTAAGTTTTCTAATTTTCCAGCGAAGAATTCAGGTGTACGGTCACTCAAGTTAGAATGAACTGTCTTTAAATGATGTTCTAGTTTTGCAGGTTTTAAGGCTTGATTGCTGAGGACAGCAGCACAAATCACGCACTGGGGTCTAATCTCCTTATTTACCTCAATTGCTGTAAATCCGAACTTGATGTAATCACTGTCATATTTCCGCTTTTGAGCCATTTTCAACAGAAAAAGTACAAACACACACAATAATATCGTGCAATATCAGTAAACACAGCAAAGGCTACCGAAATGAATCGCACTGCTCTGCAAGACTCACTGATACAGACTGAGCAATTGAGTTGCCGACTGCCGTCTCATCACTACATGACTACACAGTACACACCCAGCACTGACAGCCAGTGAGCACGAGACTGCGCGGCGCGCACAGACAGGCAGACATAACCACGAAGTGTTCACGTGATGGAGTTCAGATAGAGCCCTGTGCCTTTCTGGTTGTTTAATGTTGGTGAGAGTTCATTTGCCACATTTAAACATAAGTTATGAAAATTATTTTGTATCATATTCTAATAATAATTATTTAAAGATATTTCAATTCAACAGCTGATAGTCATCGGCACGGATATATTCACCCCATCTCGTTCAACGCAGATCGCTTTCAAAATCCCCATTTATTGGCAACTTTTTTATATGTGCTGTCGGACCCTCCCGCGGACCACTCCCGAGGCTCTCGCGGACCACTTGTGGTCCGTGGACCACTGGTTGGGAACCACTGGATTAAACAGACTGATTTAATCAAAATGATGAACATGTGTTGTGCATTACTAGTACAGTAATACGTGTTTTGTAACAAGTACCAAATTATAACATAGGTTTCTCAGAGTAGTTAAAATATTGTGTTTATATTAATTTTCAATAATTTTAGTTAACACTGGTATGCTTCCTGAGCTGCAGGACTCGCTCCATATTTTGAACAAGGTACTTGTATTATTATATAAATTTCAAGATTAGATAATTTTTCAGTTACTACTACTATTTCAGTTATTTCTCTACTATTTCTTTAGTAATGTATCAATCGTAGTGCACACAATCACGCAATAAACACTAAAAATTTGAATCATTTGGATTTGTATTACAATTTATTTTAGTCTGAAACACTGCTGGATTTTCACAATTTTTTTTTTCAAACGTGTGATCCTTTTATCAGCCCTGGGATCCCAAAATTTTGGAATTTCTAAAAACACTACATTCAGATGTTATTAGAAATTCTCTTTAATTTGATACCATGAATTTTTGCGATTTCATCAAACTTTTCATCTACTTTTTGAGCCCTGACATCTACAATTTTTGAAATTTTCAAAAATGAATACTCAAATATTCAGTTTGTTGTTTAAATTCTTTTAATTTGATACCCTCATAAGCTTTTGCAATTTTTTCAAAATACTGACCCATACATTTTTGGCTTTTACTCCTTATTTCTGAAGAGATCAGTCTAAAAAATAGGGTTCTGTAGAGTAAAAGTAAGGACATGCATGCAAAGTTTTACAAAAATCAATTGATGGGTTCAAACATTATTATGAGACATACCCCAAATAGACAGACAAATGCCAACAGTCAAGTTAAAACTGAGAACTTGTTTCGCTCATTCAATTACAAAGGTAGGTGAAAAGTTCCAGGCCTGAATAAGAAATCAGCAATTTTTTAGATTAATTTCCATTTATTTCTCAACATAATTTCTATTTAAATATTAGATATTATGATATTAGATATTTAGATATTAACTTTTCCCAACGACATTCTAAAGTGTTTATGCCAGACTGATAAGCCAATTTTTGGAGGTACTAAAAGTAGTCACTTACAGCATCACTGACTTAATTGGCATCAGTAAATCCTTTTCCAGTGAGACATTTTTTGAGGTGAGGAAAGAAATAGAAGTCACTCATGGCAAGTATGGTCGGTGAAGTAGCAATTCGAATTTCAGTTCGTTGACTTTAGCCATCGGAACAATTGGCGTGTGAGATGGTGCATAGTCTTGATAAAACAGCACTTCGTTTTTCACTAAATATGGCTGTTTTTTCTTGATTTCATCGTTTCCAAGGTGCAGAAGGTTTGCAAAATTCGCCATTGTTTCCTCTTTTTAAGGTAGTCAACCCAAAAATTGTTTTCCTCCATGGTCATCCCAAAAACCAGTCACCATAACCTTACCAGCAAAAAACTTGTCTTTGCCTTCTTTGGAGTTGGTTTGCCTTTCGTGGTCCATTGTTTCGACTGTTGTTTGGCCTCAGGAGTGTTGTGGAGCTAAGTCTCAACGGTTATGAATCAACACCAAAATTTTCTTGGCTTGAGCGTATAGAGTGCCAAACAATCAGTTGAAACTGTTTAGAACACTGTTTTTCGTCAAGTGCCAGCAATGCAGCACCCATCTAGTGCACAGCTTTGTCATTTACAGATGTTCGTGTAAGATATTGCATACATATTGCGACAATACAAGCATATGCTGTAATGTGCATGTATTAAATAAAATAAATATTTAAATTAATTTTAGTAATATGCAATAGACAAGCAGGTGTGAAATTGAAAGCTGAATTATGAACAGGAATCAACAGGAAAGATCACGCGATTGCCGCTGAGTGCGTGTACACGAGTAAATAGTGTGTGTGCATGAGGCCTGTTCAAGCCTGAAAGTTTGCAATCTCACCCCAAATAGATACTAAATTAAAGTTTTATTTAATTATAAGCAAACCGTAAATATTAGAAAGATTGTAAAGACTTCTAAAAATGCATAAAAATCAGACACATGTGCAGTGCGAATTCTATGTAATTATGATGTTCAGTGGGAATTCTGTGCGATTTTTAGAGCATAGTAATTACACTAATGATGCGATCATTATGATAATTATGTATAATATGTGTAATTGAATCAGACAATGTTAGATCACTTTGAAATCCGCATTAGACATTGCAATAGGCAAAAATGTGCGAATATGTGGAATTGGATGATGGTGGGGGAACTGACGCCACGGACAGCTTCTGACCTGCAGAATCCTGTGACGACAGGTGTGGTTTTTTTGATGAATATAAATACGAGCCCAGGAGAGCCAAATTTACTCTTCAATCAGTTTTCAATTGCAGCGGTAAGCTCTGTACATCAGAGACGCGAATTTTAATTACTTCAGACACACTATGTCCAATATTGACAAGATCTTTTGTTTATAAACTGTAAAATCTAACGGACAATACATTAGTTCAAGTAATAAAAAAACAGTAACTACAATTATCGGACGTCTACAAACAGTCTACAACTACAAACATCAACACTCTAGACAAATGGCGAGAGAACAGCAAGTAGAGGAACGATATGCAGAGCAATATAGGAGGTTAATAGAACAACAGCAGCTGATTCAGAGCAACACATCATTCCATTCTACAGCCAGCAGATGGGACCATGAAGGACGAGTGACTGGAGAATGACCAGTGGAACCAGAAAACGCAAGAGGACATCCAGTAGGAGAGGACCGACAGATCACCGGAGGACATGGGTTGTAACGGTACAGAATTGTGAGCCACCCCAGTTTAATTTTATATTAATTCAAATCATCAATTCAATCACTTTCCAAATTGCCAGACTTCACCTGTAAGGAGCCCCAGTACAGCAATGCACATACAGTTAGCCTAAACAATTGCCCAGACGGATTGCGTAACTGCCCCAGCAGCAGGCTTTTTGTGAATTACAGTCTGCAGTCTATCACCAGTTGTTGCATCAGCCAGTAGCAGATAGCAGTCTTCAACCAGAGCGGTCGTAAGTTAAATAGTGGCCTCGGGTGCAAGATAGGCCGAAAGTACTATAATCGGCCTATCTAGTAAAGTGCGCAATACAACAGTAAACTAACTACAGTACCGGTTATACGAAAAGTTTTAAAACAAACTTTGTTGTTGGAGTAAAAAGACGTAATTGCAGTACGTGACCAAGTGTAGATAAGCAGCAGTGAAAACAGTCCATCAAATAACAATCCATCATTTGTTTTTTTTTTAAAGTGTACACAAATAAATAATGAGATCTCAAACAGTGGGGTTTAAAAACAAAGTGTAAAAAGAATGAGAGAGTGAGTGAGGTAATAAAGGGGGAGAAAGAAAACATTAAGGAGAGTACTGGTTCGTATAGTAGATATATAATTTACATATTTTGATATTGCAACCTTATTGATAAAAATTATAAGTAAAGAAAAAAAAAAGGAAAAGAAAGAAGTAAATTTTTATGTTAAATAAAATAGTATTTGAATTATTATAAACATGTGTTAGCCTAGTTATTACGCCATAACCATTTCCTAGTTTTCTGTGCTGACAACTCGTTTAATGTAATTTGGGATTTTCTGAGTTTTATTACAGTCAGATAGCGGGATTTTTATAAGGGCAAGAGTGTTCAAAGTTTACATGTAAAACTAAAAAACATGTTGGCGACCTGGATATTTTAATAAGGTAAGTTTTACGGGGACCATGATGGTAAGTAAAATTCTGGCAGCGGTGAGTATTTTATGATGAGTGTATTATATGTAATTATAAAAGGTAGAAAGTGAGGACCTTCACAGCGACGCCCCTGCCAGGATGTTCGTATATAAAATTTATGGGAACTAGACCTGTTTTAAAGCACAGAAAATAGGAATTGGTAACGGCGTATTTGTAGAAATAATCGTATATATATTTACGTTATAAAAGGTTATGTTTTGATAGGGTTATTGTGTTTACTTGTCCTGTTGACAATGATTGTGTTAGGTGTTTTGATTTTATAGGATAATAGTGGTTTTTTATATATAAAGGGTATATTAGAAATAACATTTTTGAACATGACCGAGGCACGTGAAAATAAAGTAAGTGGATTAGTGGAGGCATGGAATAGATGCAATACGGAATTCATGCAAGAGTTTGAAAGGGTTTTGAAAGAATGACTGAGGATGATTGGCGTAGATTAAATAATAAGCTTAGACAAATGGAAGAACAAAAAACGGGACTATACGCTTTCCTGAATAAAAATAGTGATGATACTAGTAAACAAAGTAACGAGGTAAGTGAAGGGGTTAGTGAGAGTAAATAGTAGAAAATGGTAGTCACGAGATCAAAAATGATAACGGTGACACAATTGAAAATGTAGCAATAGAGAGTGACAATAATGTTTTTAATGATAGTGAAGAAATAATTAACCAGGTGAGTGATAACGATAATGAATTAATAAATAACTGTGACAAAATAGTGGGAGAAGTAGGGTTAACTAGTGGAGATAATTCTGGTAATTACAATTCTGAGGTAAGTGGTGATGTTACTATAATTAATTATAATGATGAAATAATGGTGAACAATAATAATGATATAGTTGAGAGTAAAGTATTGGATAGTGGTGAGATAGAGATAGTGAGTGAGAGAGAGAAAGTAATAGATTGTAAAGGCGCAGTAATTAATGTTGATGAGTTAGATAATGAGTGGAAAGAGAGTTATAATATTGTGAGTATGAAAAAGAGGGTAAATTTATTACGAGGTGTTATAGGGGGTGAAGAAAGGAAGAAAGATCTTCACGTATATATTGGGTAGACAAGAGTTCTACGAATAATAGTTTTTTGAAGTATTTTGTTGTGCCTGGAGAAGCCAGGAAATATTTAATTAAGTTAGTACCCTCTGCATGGAATGAGAGAGAAAGGGTGAAATGGCATTATGATGAGAGAGATCTGTGGGTTGATAAAGAGATAGAAGTATATAATTTAAGGAGAGATTATGATGAGTGGAAAGTAAGGTTAGAAGCATGTTTAAGTAATAACCATTTAATTTATGATGATAAAATAATTGACTTGGTATTGAGGAAATTTACTGACGGAGACTGGACAAAATTAATTAATCGTGACAAGTTTTACGACCTAATGAATGGTATAACGAAGGACTTAGAAATAATGGTGTGTTATAATAATAATAATAATGACAAATTGAGTATAAGTAAGAAAGAGAAATGTTACAAAAAGGTACGACTATTACATGACGATGGAGGTTAGATTACGAAATCACGGAAGGAACAGTTTAAGTATGTTAATATATGGTAATGACCCAGCTGATTTTGACATTGAAGTGTGATATAGTGGAATAATAATGATGAAGATTTGTAAATAAATGTTTAGTAAATTTATTTGTGTGTATTGTAGAATGTTAAGTACACGATGTGTATGCAGGTAATTGTTGAAATAATAATAGTAATAAAAAAGTGGTAAGCTAAATAAACAAAAAGATTAATTTTGGAGACAGTAATTAAAGAATTGTAATTGTTTTGATAGCAACTGAACTTGTATTTTCAATAATTAATTTAATTAAAACAATTTGAGATGTTTAAATATTCTGATTAATTTAAAGGTTGTATAATTGAATTTTCCAATGGATTTAAATTGTTTTATGAGACTTGATATTAATAAATAAATGTTAAATTGTTTGACATGAAATAACATTGTTGTTAAATGTTTCAGAGGCTACGTGGAGATATTGGTGTGTGTGTGTGGTGTGTATTTTGTGTTCAGGTCAATAGTTGGATAATGTACTGTAAGTATAATGTTCATAATACCAATCAGATAGAATAAAATGCTTACAGGTGTGAAAAGAGTTGTATAACACACCAATAATAAAAATGAATTGAGATAATGGTATTAAATGAAAACGGTAATTAAAAAAAAGTAATAATAACTAAAAGGGTGAATTAAAATTATATTTGGTTTGAACTGTAATAAATAGACTTTGTTAAATATGTGAACTGTAAGATTTATAAAAATTGAAAAGTGCAGTACAGCTGTTAGAGGCGAGGTAAGCAGAATGTTGAGTGGTTATAACTGTGTTTATGAAAACAAGTCTCTGCACACAAGTGTTTATGTAAACAGGTATGCTGTATGTTGTGACTGAGGTCTACAGTCATGCTTGGTGACAATAACAAAAAATGTTGTAGTCTGCTGAATCAGTATCTTGAGTAAAATCTTATTGTGACATAAAAGAATTGAAGTTAATTTTTTTCAGATAAAATAATAATGAGGTAATTACTGTAACTTAGAGTTTGAGAAATTAAATAAAATTAAATTAATTTGGTAATTAAATTAATAGAAACAATGATTTTTAACAATGAACTTAACTTTATTTTCATTTGAATTCAAATTGGAATTATAAATTAATTGAAAAAAAAAAATGATTAAAATACTTATTTAAAATGGAAAACTGATAGAACGTTCAAGCTGAAACAGTGATGGGAGAATAAGACATGTATATTATTGCTCATGTAAACTATTATAATTGACAATTTATGTTTTAACTGTAGATTCCCCACCTAAGTGCGGCCATGACCTCACCGGATCATGACCGTGAAAGTAGTTAATTGTGACAAATCATAAATTTTACTTGATATAACCGGCTTGTGGTTTGTTTTATTTTGTCAACCCGGTGGTTTGTTAGACTTAGTAGGGGGGTTATTTTTTGGGGAGTCTACCAAATTTTGGAACAGGTCTATTTTCACCCAGATAGGGGTGGTAGTCCATTAGGGGTGTATAAAAAAAACTAGTAGGTATAATACCGAATTTTATTGTAACGCCGAAGCAAGAATGGGGGTGGAATAAAAGAAAAAAATGTCCACCCCTTCCACATCAGTCCTTGTGAAAGCAACTAGACGCTACAGTCTAGGGGGGGTAATAGTGAGTGTGGATGGGCGGTGACCCAGTTACAGGTCACGAGGGAGATGTGGTTTACGGCTAGGCTGAGGCTGGAAAAGGCCAAGAAGCCTAGCGCAGGACACATTAATATGTAACGGGTATCAGGGGTTAAGGGATTAAAAGGGGGGTAAGAAGAAAAAGAAAAAAAATTTTTTGTTTATTCTATATAAATATAGTAGGCAAGTAAGGACATAATTTGTATTTTAGGTACTATTCCTATGAGTTAATGTAATCCTGCATAATTAATGTGTCATTTTGGTTGGGCAATATTGTACGGGGAATATTATTCACTTTAACTGGGATTTATGTGTACTACTGTAAACCTATATTGTTTTATTAACACTATTTTTAGGGTCTATAATATAAAATGAGCCAGTATGTTGTCAATGAACCAGTACGGCTAAGAGGAAACAAATCAGTTGTGGGATATGGAGGGATGGAAAGCCGTTTGTCGATTTCTCAATTGAATGTTTCAAAGTCAGGCGATACTGGGGCGGTTATCTGTCCGAGCTTAGGGTGTTGGGATCTCGAACAGAGAAGTCCAGTAAGATCGGGTGGGTGCTGCCACAGTCGCCAGACTAGGGGGGTAAGAACCCATGATTTTAGTAGAGTGTTCAGGGGGGTTGCGGCGCCATATCCTCACTGATCCTCTTAGGTATTAGGCAATAAGAGTTTGAACGCTTTGGCCTTCAACCTCTTATTGGGGGGGGGGTATTGTAACGGTACAGAATTGTGAGCCACCCCAGTTTAATTTTATATTAATTCAAATCATCAATTCAATCACTTTCCAAATTGCCAGACTTCACCTGTAAGGAGCCCCAGTACAGCAATGCACATACAGTTAGCCTAAACAATTGCCCAGACGGATTGCGTAACTGCCCCAGCAGCAAGCTTTTTGTGAATTACAGTCTGCAGTCTATCACCAGTTGTTGCATCAGCCAGTAGCAGATAGCAGTCTTCAACCAGAGCGGTCGTAAGTTAAATAGTGGCCTCAGGTGCAAGATAGGCCGAAAGTACTATAATCGGCCTATCTAGTAAAGTGTGCAATACAACAGTAAACTAACTACAGTACCGGTTATACGAAAAGTTTTAAAACAAACTTTGTTGTTGGAGTAAAAAGACGTAATTGCAGTACGTGACCAAGTGTAGATAAGCAGCAGTGAAAACAGTCCATCAAATAATAATCCATCATTTGTTTTTTTTTTAAAGTGTACACAAATAAATAATGAGATCTCAAACAGTGGGGTTTAAAAACAAAGTGTAAAAAGAATGAGAGAGTGAGTGAGGTAATAAAGGGGGAGAAAGAAAACATTAAGGAGAGTACTGGTTCGTATAGTAGATATATAATTTACATATTTTGATATTGCAACCTTATTGATAAAAATTATAAGTAAAGAAAAAAAAGGAAAAGAAAGAAGTAAATTTTTATGTTAAATAAAATAGTATTTGAATTATTATAAACATGTGTTAGCCTAGTTATTACGCCATAACCATTTCCTAGTTTTCTGTGCTGACAACTCGTTTAACGTAATTTGGGATTTTCTGAGATTTATTACAGTCAGATAGCGGGATTTTTATAAGGGCAAGAGTGTTCAAAGTTTACATGTAAAACTAAAAAACATGTTGGCGACCTGGGTATTTTAATAAGGTAAGTTTTACGGGGACCATGACGGTAAGTAAAATTCTGGCAGCGGTGAGTATTTTATGATGAGTGTATTATATGTAATTATAAAAGGTAGAAAGTGAGGACCTTCACAGGGTACAATCTGCAGAATTGAGGTGACGAAAAACGAATTTATAATTATAAAAGAATAGAGACATTGAAAAGACATTAATTAAAAAAATCTTAAATTAAAGAAAATTATGTAGATAGAGATAAGGGAATGTAATTTAACTGTAGTAATAATTTTCTTTAATGATGACCAATTAATTTAAAGATAATTTAAGTCCTTGCTTGGAGGATCAACAATTGATTTAATAATTTTAAATTTTCATTGAAAGCGTATAAAGTAAAGTAGTTGGAAATATAGAAGAAGACTAACGATTCGATTAGTTTATTTAAAATGTTAAAAGCCAAGCATAGAATAATAATGTAAATACGAACAAATTTATAAAGCACACATTCAGACTGAGTAGTCAAGAATTTATAGTGTAACGAAGAAATGTTTAACATAGAGTTTTGCTAATATAAAATATAAGATATAAGATTTATTTTATGATGAGTGTATGGCAACAAAGAAACATTGAAACAATTCATAATGAATATTTTATGGCGAAGTAAATATTATTATATTTTTTTAAATTTTTCATTTGAATAAAGAAATGAAAACATGTTACGATTCATAAAAGGACTACTCTTATTATAATTACACCTAAACTCCAATTATACATACACGTTATCAGTAATGTTGTATGAGCTATACCACTACACAATTTAGATTACATTTAATTAATACATTTTGTCATTGTAATATATTATTGATATACCAACAGTCTCAGCTATCTCACTCACTTTTACTCAACGGTCCACCAAAATGAGTGCATGGATTTTTCAATTTTTTCTGGGATATCACATCAATGGGACATCCAACATGTGGGTCATCAGTAATGCTTGTTCGACCCATTTTAAGTCCAGCAACCATTGTATTTGATGAAGAAGAGGCTACAACGTGAATTCAGTACCATTTTTCAAAATTACACACAAACTGTTCTCAGTCATAATATAACAACAGTGCTAGTTTTCATATAATTACTAACCCATCAAGATATAAGTAGACCAAAGAAGAGATGGCTTCAGTGAAGGCGGAACAGATGTAAGCTTATACCTTGACATGGAGAAGAAGAAGACTATCTAACCCATATAGCATTTACTTAATTAAAAATCTTAACAGTTTTTTGTGGCTGAACATTTTTTTTAATTTTTACTGTGTGGTGCTACCAAAATCCAATAATTACTGTTGTGTATTACATAACAATGTTGGACACAATGCCACAGATCCTACAAATTATACTTGATTCTGGAACTCACTAGAGGAGCATATTAATACTAATATTACTTGTCAAAAGGTAATATTAATTGTATCAGTGGTGGACTGTTGAAATCGTAAGTATGTCATATTTTAATATAATAAGCGTATTTACATAGTACTGCATAATGTCAAAAAAGAAAGTGCTGGGACTTGGTAACATGTTAAAACAATAATGGTACAGATTTACAATTTTGTTTATTGAAGAAAGTTGTGTTAGTGGTTAAAATCACAAGCAAAATTATCACTGTTGCACACCTACAACTTTAAATTTGTTGTACAGGTCTCTAATTGCATAAATTAATTGAAATTATTAATTAAATAAATCTTGCTTGTTGCCCCGCGTTGGGAAGCCATATACAATATTATATATTTTATGCAAACTTATCTGCATAGATTAATTAATTGATTTTAATTAGGTCGCAACCCCAAGTTTGGGTGTTCATATACGACTTTATATTTTCTGTGAAGTTATGAGTGTAAATGTTAATTGTTCAAATAACTAAATTACCTTGTTTACTATGATTGACGACTCTTTATCAGTTAGGATAAATGGTTTATTATTGATGCTAAATATATCTGCTCATAGGAACTTCATCATGTAAGGTATGATAATTAATTGTATAATTAATTATATACCATTCTAAGGAGTTTTCCATAAATGTAGGGTTTTACTACAGATCTTGTTTACTGCTCCAAGACGGGCATACCATATATGATGATACACTCTGATATCATTGAACTTTAATACGTCCCGCGTTCTGGAGCACCATATGTAAACAGGTGTTTTGGGGGAATAACAATTATGTGAATCAGACACTATTAACTTTTGTGAACAATACAAATGTATTATATATTTTCAATGTCATTTAAATTCTGAATAAAGTTAGCGTTTCTATACAACATATTAAATACACAATGCCGTTATATTACCTCTAACATCTATGAACATCTACAAATCAATAAAGGTTAATTAATGACTTTATAAATTTCAATATATCCTACTCTATGGATTCATATTTCTCAATTTGCATTACTTAGAGCAATTAAATAAATGTATATTCAACTCAGTGGCGAGTTCTTTTTGAGTGGCAGGACAGTGGCAACCTAATCTAATGGTACATGAATAATAATAATTTACTTGGTGTTTGTATCCAATTTGCGGTGACTAACTGCGTAGTTCCTCATTCTGCGACGAGGTCCAGGCTGAAGATAAGACGATTAATCTACTCCGCGTCATTAGATTGTGATATGCCCATTCGATTTCACTTGACACTCCGTCATGACACTTTGTTCCACATTTTATTCGGATACTCGCATGAAATGACTAATAGCGTTAGTTCGAATATTTCTTCATTGTCTAAAACACTTTTGTGTGCAGGTTCTTTGTCACTCTCGGTGTACGTGTGCAATAGAGCGATCGTACCATTTATAATGTATTCACTTATGCAAATATAATTGGCTTTATTTGCATTTCAGTGAGTTAATTCGTGGCACAATCTCACTATATTGTCTCATGTCACTTACGTCACGGTAATGTGATATATTGTCAATACTTTGTCACACGCATTCGATTCATAAAACGGGATTTTTATGATCACAAAGTCTGATCGTACTTAACTCGACATAGTCTTAGTATTTAGTCACGGGTTAGTTCTACAGTTTTACATAGTTTCTGATACACTTCCGAACGATCTCTCTGCTTGTATCAATACACTTTACTACAGTCCATCTGAAAGACTATGGCTGATTTATACTGAAATAAAATTGACTGACAAAAATTAGAATACGACCGAACTGAGACTGAACTCAAATTGACTGTTTGAAAATTGAAAATCGACTGACTTGAGATTTAAAATAGACTGAACTCTGATTTAAAATAGACTGACTTCTCCAAATCGACTGAACTGAACTTCTCTGCGAACACCTAATTTTATTACTTCAGCAACACGACTCCCTCCACGGATATCATACCCTTACTGTTATGATTGGTTTCTCGCTTCCGATTCTGCGAAGACTCCTCCTAGATACTCTGGCTGGGGCCTCTAGTCTCCTTCCCATTAGCTCTTCACCCTAGTCTCCATGTTGACGTCTTCTTAACGCCCGCCTTTGCCGAATTCCTTGTTCCTGATAGGTCAGTCAAGACCCGTCTCTAAAAGTCTTGCTGTCCACACCACCTCCCCGTATGACGACGGACCTAATTACACGGTTGTCTGTTACATGATTGTCTTATGTTCCCTACTGTCCTTCCCAAGAGATTTCCTGTCCGCACATGTGTGTACCATAACCCGGGTGTGTCGAATCGCCGTATTGTCCTCGACTTCCCTTGTTACGTTCACACGCTGATGGTGGTCATCTTCCAGGAACTAACATCTGTTCTGCAGCCCTCTAAGATGCTCTGTATGTCGTGCCAGCAAGCAAGTTACCCGCTGTGCGGCTATGCATGTTCTTTTGTTCTTAATTGCATCCGCTCTTAGACTGCTTTTGTGGAAAATGTTATGTCCATGTGCAGCCGCTAACTCACACGTGTATGTCGAAAATGTTGGCGTCCCCTTAGTACACGCTTTGTCGGTAATTGTGACGAAAAGACATAGTCTTTTGTTTCTTTGTTATTGTAACCTTTTGCGCTTATGTCGTTCATCCACGTCCAACATCTGCTGTGTGCCGAGGCATTGTCTTTCTTAAGTCATTGTCTAACGGCGGCCGTTTGGCTATAACATGCATCACTCTTGACAGTTGACGCCCGCTACAGTGCCGTTTACTCAAAAAAAAATTCTCTACTGTAATTGCTTCACAGAGTCCCCAATTTGGGTTCATTGATGAGTCCCGAATCAAGGAATCGCAAATTAACGCCCTTGCTGAAATTTCATCAATGGTCATTCTTCATTGAAAAGAGTGTAGTCACCAAAGATCATCTTCCACATGAAAGAGTGTAGCGTCACTTACCCTTTCCTTCCCCCATTTTCAACACTGTCTCTCATTATTACACCACTGTCGTTCATAACATCGATACTGAATTTATTGCTCGCTTGTTTGAGATTATGAATCCATTTACAGATTTTCTAGTAATTAAATGGTTAAGTTAATATTCATTTACATGTTCTATATCTACAAAATTCCTTCTTTTTAAGTAAATAAAGTAAAAAAAAATGTTCTTTTGTTGCTAACTAGTTATCACATTTTTTTCTTTTCGTTTAAGTTTTTAATATGCATTACTCCTAAATAATCTACAAGCTAAATTTTACATTTTGTTGACAAGCGTTCTACCAACTTGGTTACAACAAAAGAAAACACAATAAGCTTAAGTATAAATATCTTGATTACTTATCTACTCCAATTATCCTTGGTTAGATTTTCCAAAGATTATATTACAATTTGATTTACGCTAAATTTTACACATATAAACATTAATAATGTACTTCTTATACGTATCAAAAAAAAAAAAAAAGTTTTCTTCCCCTAAAATTTTACAATTTCTCAACAACATCTCATTTCAATTGAACAAAACCTTATTTACATTTCCCCTTTTATTTGAACTTAACAACTACCACACTATAATTCTCATTAAAATTTTTATGATTACACAATTTATATAAAATGATTTTTTTTTCTTATTGTACATTCTTGTAATTTATTACTGCTTGTTGCACATTCCAATAATTTATAGCTAATTATTTCATATGATTAAGTAACAAACCTTTGCTTACTTTCTCCTATCGATTACTATCTTATCACGTACATTATTCAAAATTCTACCAAGAAACAAGACAATTTAAATTTTTACAAATTAGTCTATGATTTCACTACTAACTATAACACAATGACATAGTTCTTGATTTAATTACAAAGACAATTCTATCTCTTAGCTAAGCAAACTTGAATGGTTTGTTTTATTACCGTTAGAGGCGTTACGTATTCCTCTAACTTCTCCCCACTTAGCCGTTGAGTAATTTGCCTTTTCCTTCCTTTATGTAACAAACACACGTCTTGTCCTTAAATAATTTGATGTATTATTTATCACGTTGATTTCTTTCTTTAATCTCTTTCCTTCCGGGAATGATATGCTTTCAATTGCCTTATGTTGAATTTGCCGCGGACCTTCTGTTCATCGCTGCATTCAACCAACATATATGTAGCTTCCCCTAAGACCTGTTTCACCTTATAGGGCCCACAATATAATTCACAAAATTTGTCAATTTTCTTCTGCATGGCATCCGATTGGCAATATGTCCTTACCAATACTAGATCTCCCATTTTAAATTTGGTAATTTTGTTATCCTCGTTCATTTTCCTTGCGTGCTTCTCTCTCTTCAGCTTCATTTTCACAAAGATTTGGTGGTTGTCCGTTATACTATGTTCATGTATTTCTTGGTTTAAGTATTTTTCCCAAACGCGTGCTGGTCTCCTACCGAACTGCGCTTCGTATGGTGTTATTTCTATGGTGTCGTGATACGTTTCGTTAATGCAGCTTTCTATTGTTGCAATAAAACGTGACCACTTAGTGTGTTGTTCGCCGACGAATATACGGAACATGTTTCCTAATTGTCGATTAATTTGTTCGGCAAGGTTGGCGCACGGGTTACGAATGGCAGTGTACTTCGGTTGTATTTGAAGTTCACTCATTCCTCTCACCCATTGTTTCGATGTAAACTGCGTCACATTGTCCGTTAATATTGCTTTCGGTTTTACAATTTCTTCGATGTATTGTCGGACTCTCCTGATAGTTGCGGCTGTCGTTGCCCTTCTCAACGTGTATAACTTCACGTATTTTGTAAAGTTATCTACCATGACGAAGATGTATTTTACGCCACCCGTCGATACTGGTAACGGTCCGTAATAATCACCGCTAATGAGTTCTCCTTTCTCTGATGGTAAAATAGGTATCGTTCCGCCAAACAGGTTCCTATTTTGGCTATCCTTGCAACGTTGACATTTGTCACAAGTTTTCACGTACTCTTTAATTTTCCTTGACATTTTGTCAAATGTGAAACTCTCCTGTAACAGTTTGGTACATTTCTTACCTCCTAAATGGCCGTACATCTGGTGTATTTCGGAGATGATTATGTCCGTAATACTCTCTGGCACGTATAATTTCCATTTGTTCTTACACTTCCTATACAACTTGTTATCAATATACTTATAAAACTTACACATATCCTATTTGTAGTTTAAAAGGCAGGTGAAATAAGATTCACGCAAAAAGTTCACTAAGTAAGAACACTATATTGTTCACAGTACAATTTTGGTTATAAAGTATACAAGTTTAAAAGTTTAGCCTATATATACAGTAGTTTAACAGGTTTAAAGGTTTACATAGTTTAACTGCTTGCTGCTGGCGCGCAGAATCGGCACTGCCTGTCTCCAGCCTCCCCACCCTCACCGCTGCTGGATTTGTAGTGGGACAGTCTCCCCGCTTATGACAGACGTTGAACATGCCGCCCCCGTTGAAGGCGCAGACTTCAATCATCTGGAAGAGGACAAAGCTTGACGAGAGCTCGTTTAGTCAAACCTCGAGAAGTTCGGATCGTAGCAACACGAGCTTTTCCGTCTGACCCAATGTGAAGTTCAACGACACGGCCAATTTCCCAGTGTAGTGGTGGTCTAAAATCTTCTCGAATGACCACTAGAGAGCCTGGTTGGGGAGGGGGAAAGTCCTTGGTCCATTTATTTCTCTGTTGTAATGTAACTAAGTATTCGTTTGACCAGCATTTCCAAAAATTCTGATACATTTGTTGAACGTGTTGCCAGTAATCTAATCTATTCATTTTTAAATGCGTCAAGTCAGGTACAGGGAAAGATGATAAGGTTTCACCTATAAGAAAATGAGCGGGCGTTAAAGGGTATAAGTCATTAGGATCAGTGGATAAAGGTGTCAAAGGTCGAGAATTTACGCAAGCTTCAATCTTAATGAGTAATGTTTCTAATTCGTCATAAGACAGAATACGTGTTCCCAGTACTCGTTTAAGATGACCTTTAACTGATTTAACTCCCGCTTCCCACAAGCCACCGAAGTGTGGTGAGTGAGGTGGAATGAAATGCCAGTTTATAGATGCAGACGCACAAAATGACTGGAGTTGATATTGATGGTTTTCAGTCTTAAATAGCTGACGAAGTTCGATGAGTTCATTCTTCGCTCCGACAAAGTTAGTGCCATTATCTGAGTAGATGTTTTTGATCTTCCCGCGTCGTGCCATCATTCTATCAAGAGCTTCTAGGAATTTTTTCGTTGTTAAATCTGGTACCAATTCGAGATGAATAGCTTTGGTAGACATGCAAACGAAGAGCCCTACATATGCCTTTACAGGATGAGATTTTCGTTGTAAAACTCTCCGGTAGTAGAAAGGGCCGCAGAAATCGACACCACAATTTTCAAAAGGACGAGAAGGTTGAACTCGGCAAGCAGGTAGGTCGCCCATTAAATATTTAGCTGCTCTTGGCATTGACCTACTACATTTAAAGCATTTCCTTACGATGGATCGAGCTAACACCTTCCCATTAATAGGCCAATATTTTGTCCTTACTGCTGCAAGAAGTGCTTGAGGACCCGTATGAAGTGTGGTAGTATGAGTTTCATGAAATATCAATTTTGTAATTTGATGATCAGGTGGAAGCAGAATTGGGTTTTTGCAATCTGAAGATATTGAAGCATGTTTTAGTCTACCACCAACACGAAGAATGCCTATCTCATCCACATATGGTGCAAGTGATTTTATGTTATTGCTTACGGTCTTCTTTTTCTGAAGTCTATCTATGTCGTCAGAGAATGTACGTTGGGTTGATTTTATCCATACTAATTCTGCATTATGCAAGTCCTCCGGTGTGAGATGTCCTATGGTTCGGTTTGAAGGATTTTTACAGTTCTTAATAAAACGTCGGCATAAAGCAGTAATTCTTAGAAGTTTCGTCCAAGATGAAAATTTCTCAATCAATTCAAATGATGAAGAATTAGTACAATGTATGTTAATTTTCTTTTTTCTTTCTTCAAATTCTGAATCAACAGGAGTAGTTAGAATTGTCTTGGGCCAATTGCACTCTGTGCTTGTCAGCCACTGAGGTCCGTGCCACCATAGCTTATTTTTTATGAGCGTTTGAGGAGACGTACTTCTAGATATTAAATCAGCTGGGTTGTCTTGAGATCTAACGTGCTTCCAAGTACAGTTGTTTGTTAGTTCCTGAATCTGTGAAACTCTGTTCGCTACAAAGGTCTGCCAAGTTTTTGGAGATGAGTTTAACCAATGCAACACTATGGTTGAGTCAGTCCACAGAGTGATGCTCCTAATTTGTATCCTTTCCAAGGAACTCAAAGTTTTGTTTAATAGCTGAGACAACAGAAGTGCTGCACATAATTCTAATCTGGGCAAAGTTAGTTGCTTAAGTGGTGCAACACGAGACTTGGAACATAATAGTTTAACTCTAATATCACTATTTTCTTGGATGGTCCTTATATACAAACATGATCCGTACGCCCTCTCAGATGCATCAGCAAAACCATGTATCTCATATTCTTGATTGGAAGTGCCACTTAATACTCTTCTCTCCACGGCTAGTTGGTTTAGATCTTGCAATGAATTTCTGTAAACGTTCCACTTCTTCAGTATGTTGGCGGGAACTGGTTCATCCCATCCAAAGTCCTTTATAGACCATATTTCTTGCATAAATAATTTTGCTGTGATGACTACTGGTGAGATAAGGCCAATAGGATCAAAAATTTTGGAAATGTCAGAAAGTATTACTCGTTTAGTTACAAGCTTAGGTGCTTCAGAAAGACTAACATGAAACTGAAATGTGTCATTTGAAGGCTGCCATAAAATACCTAGGGCCTTGGTTGACTTGTTTTCAGATTCTTCAATGAGGAATCCTGCTTCAATATTTTCACTTGGGATATTGTTTAAGATCATAGGGTGATTCGCACACCATTTTCGTAGTTCAAAACCTCCTCTTTCTAAGAGATTTATCAGTTGTCTTTGCACTTCAATAATTTGATCAAGCGAATCAGTTCCTATCAATACATCGTCTACATAGAAATCATGTTGTAAAGTGTCTGAAGCTACAGGGAAAATGTGCTTTTTGTCTTCAGCAAGCTGAAATAGAGTTCTTATTGCGAGAAATGGAGCTGACACGATACCGTAAGTGACTGTCTTGAGTCGATATGTAGAAATTGGATCAGTTGTGTTATCACGCCAAAGAATTCGTTGATAGTCTCGTTGAGTTTCATCTAGTAACACCTTACGGTACATTTGTTTGATATCTGCAGTGAAAACATACATATGAGTACGGAATGACAACAATATTGAGATTAAATCGCGTTGTATTGTAGGACCAACCATGAGAACATCGTTGAGTGATTTATTTGTAGACGTCTTCGATGAGGCGTCGAAAACCACACGTAGTTTGGTTGTAGAGCTTGACTCTTTCAGGACAGGATGATGAGGCAAATAGTATACTTTGTCAGGTTCGGATTTCTCAGATATCTTCTCCATTTCCTCGTTCTCTAGGTACTCATTTAGAAATAAAGTATAATTTTCCTTGAGTTCAGGATTTCTGTTGAGTTTACGTTCCAAGGCTAGAAAACGCCTGAAAGCTTGATCCTTTGACTCACCAAGAGAAGATGTTGGATCAGTCGAAAACGGAAGCTTAACAACATATCTGCCATCTGGCTGACGTTTTATGTTCGCCTCATAATGATTTTCACATGCTTCCTCTTCATAGGATTGTTTCTTCTTATTTGGAATTTCTTCTATCTTCCAAAAGGATGAGATAAGATTTTCTAGATTTGCTGATACAGAGGTAAAACACACCGTGTTCAGAGTTGAATAAAGTTTATTTGTAGACTCATCAGATGCTAGCTTGCCACTAACAATCCAACCAAAGGCTGTATTCTGTATAACAGGTAGGTTATCTCCGAGTTTAATGTGGCCTTTTCGTAAAGTGTTATAAAAGACACTTGCGCCAAGTAAAACGTCAATTCCTCTCGATTTGTAAAAGTGATCATCAGCGAGATTCACTCCGCCCGGGATACTTAAAGTCGGGAGATTTTAAGAGGTTGGTAGATCATTAGTGATTTTTCCTAGAACCAGAAAGTCAATTTCTTCTTCATAATTACTGAATCTTGACTTGACTTTAGTGCGTACAAATGAATTGGTCGAAACACCTGTATTTCCAATACAGTTGACTGACACATTTGTTTTGGAGGTTTTCAGACCTAAAGAAGATATAAGTGATTGACTTATAATATTAGACTGACTGCCGCTGTCTAACAATGCACGGCAAGGATAGGCGTCACCTTGATTATCAAAAATAAGAATAATAGCAGTGGCAAGAAGTACTTCACCGCTGATGCTTGAACATGCAGAAATGGTATGGTTTTGATTTGAAGGGTTAACCTTTTCCTTTTGTCCGTCATTATGAAGTACAGTATGATGACGTCCTTCGCAATGTTTGCAATTATGCGGACTTTTGCATTGTATGGTTTTGTGTCCTACTCTTAAACAGTTTATACAAAGATTCAGTTTCTTTATTTTGTCGAGTCGTTGAGATAAGTTAAGACTCAACAACTGTTTGCAGGTGAACGTGGTATGGCCTTCTTTACAAACAGCGCAAGCAGGTTTAGATATGCTAACTGTATGGAATGAAGGTTTGTTTACTGGAGAAGGGTGTTGAAATTTGTGTTTGTTTTCCTTTGGGCGAACTTTTATATCGGTAGAGTAGCTTTCTTCTCTGACTTCTTGTATCATGCACTGTTCATAAATAAACTGCATTAACATCTTGAATGAATATGGTTTGGAGTTATTATTAGGGATCTGTGAACCACTAATTTTGTTACCGACATCTAATTCTTCATACTTATCGCTAACATGTTTTGCATGGTAAGATTCCCAGCGGTCTCTTGTTTCAGAATCCAATTTTTCTGTAATTAAAAACACTAGAAGTGTACCCCATTGATCTGTTGGTTCGCCTAAATTATTTAATGCAGTTAAATGGTTCGTAACAGTATCGTATAAATGTTTCAGTTTTAACGCAAGCGGTTTGTCAAGACGTTTGAAGTTTAAAATACCCTGTACGTGGGCCTTAATACTGAGTCTATTATTCTTGAATCGTCGTTTAAGAGTTGTCCAAGCTATGTCATAATTGTCCGCGGTAACCTTTAATTCTTTAATGGTTCTTAAAGCTTCACCAGAAAGACAAGAGCGTAAGTAGTAGAATTTTTGTATTTTTGGTAATTTGGTAGAATTGTGTATCATCGATTCAAAGACATCGTGGAAATCGGTCCAGTCTTCGTATTTTCTGGAGAACGAAGGTAAAGGCATATCGGGAAATTTAATATTATCAGATACATCCAATTGTTGTGTAGGAGGGTGTGAGTTAATCGACATATTACTGTTTTCATGTGATGATAAAATGTCTTCAATCTTGTCTCTAATCTCAAAGTAATCGTTCTCAAATTCGGAGTATTCATCATCTTGATAATTACTATCGTCACTAGGAAATGCATCAATTTCTGCTTGAACCGCATTGAAATCTGACCAACATTCTTCTAGCTTTTCGCGTCTAGATTTTAAAGATAACAATGAATGACTTTCAAGACTGAAGGATAAAACGAAATTTCTTATTCGAGTTACTCGCGCCTTTATCTGTCCACGTTTACGTGTTAAAGTTTTCATATTAGCATCCATCTTAAACGAGTATAGGGATTACAAAGTACAGTAATAATAAACTTAATAATAAAATAAGTAATAATACAAGTACTGGTAACATGAACTAAGAATAAGAACGTAAATAATACTACTGATAACTAATAACTTAGATACAAGTAAAATATTAATAATTTGCCTTAACTGCTAATGATACTGATAATCTATTAATAATATATTGTGTTCAAAAATAGATTGTGTAATATCTTTACATGAGTTGAGTTGAACTGCAACACAATTAAGAGTTTATCGCGTACAAAGAATAAAAATATCAACAAGAATACAAAGAATGTTCATTAACTACGAATGTCATTACAAAAACTGTCATTAAGCAATCAGTAACATTTAGTTAGCATTGACAAAGAGGTCTTTGTTCTCTGAGCTACGCCACCGCTGGCTAGAACCATTAAAAGGGTGACGTGCTACGCACATAAACTTTTACGACCCAACACTTGACAAAAATGACGCCACACAAGTTGTGGCGTAATAGGTTTTTTTTATATAGCAAGGATTAGCGTTAAGTGGAAACTAGACCTTAACTTAAACGTTTAAATCAAGTGTTTTTTTTTTTTTAATAAATCTATATTTGTGAAATTGTGATGATATTTAATTAAATAAATATGTGATATTGTGAAACTCATCTGGTCAAACGTTGACGAACTGTTGAGTGTCGTCGTTACTGCAGTAATGCCTTAAACTGTTTACACTTCCACACACTGGCGTATTTCTTACACTGTTTTTACACTTCAAATTGTTTCACTACACTTTACACTGTTTTGTTTATGTTATTAAATCACGTCGGGGTCACCAATATTTGTAGTTTAAAAGGCAGGTGAAATAAGATTCACGCAAAAAGTTCACTAAGTAAGAACACTATATTGTTCACAGTACAATTTTGGTTATAAAGTATACAAGTTTAAAAGTTTAGCCTATATATACAGTAGTTTAACAAGTTTAAAGGTTTACATAGTTTAACTGCTTGCTGCTGGCGCGCAGAATCGGCACTGCCTGTCTCCAGCCTCCCCACCCTCACCGCTGCTGGATTTGTAGTGGGACAGTCTCCCCGCTTATGACAGACGTTGAACATATCCTTTTCATTACTATTATTTAAATTATCTATAATAGATCCCAACTTCGTATCCTCCTTCTGGAATTTTCCTATGTCTCTTATCATACTACATACGTCTTTCTTCATTTTTATAGTTACCTGATTTATCTGATATTCGAAGTTCTCATCAACTTGGTCCTCTTCCGTTACGTCTTCTGGATACCGGCTGAGTATGTCGGCCACTACATTTTCTTTACCTTTACAGTGAAGGATGTTAAAGTTATATTCTTGTATGGATAGGATCCACCTAGTTATCCTGGAGTTGATTAGATGGCATTTATGCATGAAAGTGAGCGCTTTATTATCAGTTATAATCGTTAATGGTTGACCCAAGATATATATTCGAAATTTCTCTAAACATCTGACAATGCTTAATAGTTCTTTTTCAGTCGTGAAGTAGTTCTTTTCCGCACCCTTAAAAGTTTTACTTGTGTAGGCAATAACACCCACATTCCCCTCTTCATCCAACTGATACAGTTGTCCACCATAGGCGTATTTACTCGCATCGCATTGAAGAAAATATCGTTGGTTGACTTTCGGAAATTTTAATATAACCGTCTCAATAAATAAATCCTTCACTCCCTTGAAGCATTGATCTAGTTCTGATGTCCAAATAAACCTTTTATTTTTTTCAATAAATCCAGTAATGGTTGAATAGTTTCTGCGTACTTAGCAGTAAATCTATTATAAAAGTTAGTCGATCCTAAGAATCCTTTCAATTGCTTCTGGTTTCTCGGAACTGGGAAATTTCTGATCGCAGCAACCTTTTCTTCTGTTGCTTGTACTCCTTCCGTAGTTAAGCGATACCCTAGATAGGCGATTTCTTGACGAAAGAATTGCGATTTATCAAGGTTAATCGTTAGGTTTGCTCTGCGTAGATTGCTTAATAATAAATTTAAATGTACCAGATGCGTCTTGATGTCGTTCGAGTAACAAAGACAGTCGTCAACATAGATGATTGTGTTTTCCTTCACCGGATCTTCAAGTGCCATGTCTAGTCCTCTCGTCAGAGCGGCAGAACTGGTGCTTAATCCGAATGGTGTTACAGTATATCTATAACATTTCCCCTCATACATGAAAGCGGTGTAATCGTGACAATATTTCTTTAGTGGCACCTGCCAAAAACTGCTGGTTAAATCCACTGTGGACAGGTACTTCATTCTTCCACACCTTGCTAATATCTCTTGGATAGGAGTTGGTCCTTCATAGTCGGGAATGGTAACACTATTGATTTTTCGTGCGTCCAAACACAGCCTGACGTTTCCGTCTTTCTTTATTACGGCGACCATTGGATTTATAAATGGGCTATTTCCCCTCTCAATTACACCGTGTTTCAACATTTTGTTGATTTCGGCATCAACTCTTTGCTTGTATGCAAGTGGAATTGGCCACCCGCGTTGGAAATAAGGCGTGTTGTCCGTTACTTTAAATTCATGTTGATAACATTCCATTCTCTCTGGACTCTCCCGAAATAAACTTTTATTATTCATTAAGACTTCTCTCAGATTTTCTAATGTTTCCTCATCCACACCTGTTATGTTGTCCACTTTCGCGTTTATTTTCTTCTCGATTTCATCCTCTTCTTCTGCTTCTACTACTTCCATGTGTACAATGGGTATGCTGACATTTTGTTCTTCCTCTCTTCCTCTAAATTCGACGACTCCCTTTCCCACGTCAATCAAACGTCTTTCATCTTTCATAAAGCTAATACCTAATATACAATTTCTAATTAAATTTGGAATAATTAAAAATACACAGTCTATCTTGATATCACTAATGTAAATGTCACATAAGATTTGTTTCCGTACTAGCTTAGACTTACTACCTACTGCACTAATAATCAGTGTATTAGTCATGCTTAATTCCTCATAAGGTTCTAAATAATGTTTATTTTGGTTGAACCATTCTTCTGACAACGCATTAGTCGCGCTCCCTGTATCCAATAAGGCAAGGACTGTAATATTATTATTGAACTTAATTAATATTTCTGGACACTTAGAAATCCGTTGTTCGAATTTTAATTCATCTTCATAAATTAATTCATTTCTAAGATCTGGTAATAGTATGTTAGTTTCGTGAAGTCGGTTCTTAGTCAGTATATCGGCTATCTCATTGTATTGTAGGGTTAATTTTTTTTTCTTTATCTAAGTCGTTCCCCTTACCAGTCGAGGTTGACGCACCGTTGTTTACAAATTCCAAGGAATTTATGGGCTGTCGGTTAGTGTGTCGTCCAAACCCCTTAACGTTGTGACCGCTTTCACTTTCCTTGTTCGGCACATGTAGTTTTTGTTTCCAGCTGACAACCTTATTGTGAAATGGTTGGGGTGTATTTGTTGCTTCCCCCACACCTCGGGCATTCACCTTCTCGTGACTCCCTACAACGTCGTTGTCTCTGTTTGTTCGCTGATTAATTGTAGCGTACTCTGCAATCAATGATTCAAGGTTTTGGATAGAATTAATCCCCCTTGTCATCACAGCAATTTCAATATTCTTACCAAAATGGCGCGCTATCTTTTTGATTAACTGACGATCAGTGATTGCTGGCGTTAATTGGCGGCTTTCAAGTAGCTTGCGCTCCATATACTGTATTGCGCTCAGATTGCCCTTCCAATTAAACCGGCCAAATTCTAGGCTGTCTCTGACTGCGTCCTGTCTTTCTTCTCCCCAATACTTTTGTGTAAAGAGGTCTTTAAATTCATCAAAATTACGGATTTGGTCTCGTATCACCCTCCACCAAATCGCGGCGTCTGCTTCTAAATGTCGACCGATCCATTTGACATCGTCACTTGGGTAGAATGTGTTCTGGATTTCGGTCAGTTCTTTGAGAAATTCGATGGGATATCGGTCTGTGCCGTTGTATTTTAATTCGTTGTTATGCGGCCCACCTGTTCTTGCGGTCGATCCGACTTCTGCGTTGGCTAATTGACGCTGTAGTCGTTCTTGGCCTTCTTTAACTTTGGCGATGTAGTTTCTTAATTCTTCTAGTCGTGTCTCCTTCTCTTTATCTGTCTCACTGATTTTCTGTACAGCCGATCGTTGTCTGTCATCTACTTCTACGATCTTCTGTTTTAACGAGTTTACTGCTTCTCCTTGTTCTGTCCGTAGTCGTTCTACGTTGTTCATGACAACTCCTTTCAATTCTTCATTCCTGCTGTTGGTTTCTTGAATATGTGCGTCTATTTTGTTATTTATTTGGTCTACTGTCTTCTGTGTATTATTAATTGCTTCTTGCCATTCTTGCTTGTCGGTCCTTCTCTCTCAATTCTTTACTTTCTTTGGTATGTCTTGTTAATTCATTCTTCAACTCTTTCATTCCACGTTCATTCTTTTTCTGTAGCTCGCTAATTTTCTCTTCCCATTTCTTGGTGTGTTCTTGCAATTCTACTTTTATTTTTCCAATCTGTTCTTCGTTATGTCGTTTCAATTCCTCGCCTAGTTTATTCTGTTTCTCACTTAGTTTCTCGCTTAATTCTTCGTTCTGTTGTCTCTGTCTCTCGCTCATTTTTTCACTCATTTCTTCATTCTGTTGTTTCATTTTTTCGCTCATTTCTTCATTCTGTTGTTTAATGAACTCGAGCAATAACTGAAAGTTCACCTCGCGAGGTACTAACGATTGTGCCCCCGCCCCTGTAGTCTCGCCGGCGCTGGCGTTTTCACTCTGCGTCGATTCTTCGTCACGTCCTTCGACGCCTAGCTGGTTGTTCACGTCGAACTCCATACTGTCTGGATTATTGGTTGTCATTTTCGCGCGACTACGCGTAATCATTCAAGTATGCTTAAACTAAGTATTTTCTACTACTGACTTATTGTCTAACAATTGCTTACAGCCACTGCCTGTCCTCAGCCTACTCACTAATAATATTTATTATTAATTAATCGAGCAATCGCTTCGTGCCCCACGTTGGGCGCCATATACAACTTTAAATTTGTTGTACAGGTCTCTAATTGCATAAATTAATTGAAATTATTAATTAAAGAAATCTTGCTTGTTGCCCCGCGTTGGGAAGCCATATACAATATTATATATTTTATGCAAACTTATCTGCATAGATTAATTAATTGATTTTAATTAGGTCGCAACCCCAAGTTTGGGTGTTCATATACGACTTTATATTTTCTGTGAAGTTATGAGTGTAAATGTTAATTGTTCAAATAACTAAATTACCTTGTTTACTATGATTGACGACTCTTTATCAGTTAGGATAAATGGTTTATTATTGATGCTAAATATATCTGCTCATAGGAACTTAATCATGTAAGGTATGATAATTAATTGTATAATTAATTATATACCATTCTAAGGAGTTTTCCATAAATGTAGGGTTTTACTACAGATCTTGTTTACTGCTCCAGGACGGGCATACCATATATGATGATACACTCTGATATCACTGAACTTTAATACGTCCCGCGTTCTGGAGCACCATATGTAAACAGGTGTTTTGGGGGAATAACAATTATGTGAATCAGACACTATTAACTTTTGTGAACAATACAAATTTATTATATATTTTCAATGTCATTTAAATTCTGAATAAAGTTAGCGTTTCTATACAACATATTAAATACACAATGCCGTTATATTATCTCTAACATCTATGAACATCTACAAATCAATAAAGGTTAATTAATGACTTTATAAATTTCAATATATCCTACTCTATGGAATCATATTTCTCAATTTGCGGTACTTAGAGCAATTAAATAAATGTATATTCAACTCAGTGGCGAGTTCTTTTTGAGTGGCAGGACAGTGGCAACCTAATCTAATGGTACATGAATAATAATAATTTACTTGGTGTTTGTATCCAATTTGCGGTGACTAACTGCGTAGTTCCTCATTCTGCGACGAGGTCCAGGCTGAAGATAAGACGATTAATCTACTCCGCGTCATTAGATTGTGATACGCCCATTCGATTTCACTTGACACTCCGTCACGACACTTTGTTCCACATTTTATTCGGATACTCGCATGAAATGACTAATAGCGTTAGTTCGAATATTTCTTCATTGTCTAAAACACTTTTGCGTGCAGGTTCTTTGTCACTCTCGGTGTACGTGTGCAATAGTTTACGCCGCGTTCAACTAGAGCGATCGTACCATTTATAATGTATTCACTTATGCAAATATAATTGGCTTTATTTGCATTTCAGTGAGTTAATTCGTGGCACAATCTCACTATATTGTCTCATGTCACTTACGTCACGGTAATGTGATATATTGTCAATACTTTGTCACACGCATTCGATTCATAAAACGGGATTTTTATGATCACAAAGTCTGATCGTACTTAACTCGACATAGTCTTAGTATTTAGTCACGGGTTAGTTCTACAGTTTTACATAGTTTCTGATACACTCCCGAACGATCTCTCTGCTTGTATCAATACACTTTACTACAGTCCATCTGAAAGACTCTGGCTGATTTATACCGAAATAAAATTGACTGACAAAAATTAGAATACGACCGAACTGAGACTGAACTCAAATTGACTGTTTGAAAATTGAAAATTGACTGACTTGAGATTTAAAATAGACTGAACTCTGATTTAAAATAGACTGACTTCTCCAAATCGACTGAACTGAACTTCTCTGCGAACACCTAATTTTATTACTTCAGCAACACGACTCCCTACACGGATATCATACCCTTACTGTCATGATTGGTTTCTCGCTTCCGATTCTGCGAAGACTCCTCCTAGATACTCTGGCTGGGGCCTCTAGTCTCCTTCCCATTAGCTCTTCACCCTAGTCTCCATGTTGACGTCTTCTTAACACCTGCCTTTGCCGAATTCCTTGTTCCTGATAGGTCAGTCAAGACCCCTCTCTAAAAGTCTTGCTGTCCACACCACCTCCCCGTATGACGACGGACCTAATTACACGGTTGTCTGTTACGTGATTGTCTTACGTTCCCTACTGTCCTTCCCAAGAGATTTCCTGTCCGCACATGTGTGTACCATAACCCGGGTGTGTCGAATCGCCGTATTGTCCTCGACTTCCCTTGTTACGTTCACACGCTGATGGTGGTCATCTTCCAGGAACTAACATCTGTTCTGCAGCCCTCTAAGATACTCCGTATGTCGTGCCAGCAAGCAAGTTACCCGCTGTGCGGCTATGCATGTTCTTTTGTTCTTAATTGCATCCGCTCTTAGACTGCTTTTGTGGAAAATGTTATGTCCATGTGCAGCCGCTAACTCACACGTGTATGTCGAAAATGTTGGCGTCCCCTTAGTACACGCTTTGTCGGTAATTGTGATGAAAAGACATAGTCTTTTGTTTCTTTGTTATTGTAGCCTTTTGCGCTTATGTCGTTCATCCACGTCCAACATCTGCTGTGTGCCGAGGCATTGTCTTTCTTAAGTCATTGTCTAACGGCGGCCGTTTGGCTATAACATGCATCACTCTTGACAGTTGACGCCCGCTACAGTGCCGTTTACTAAAAAAAAAATTCTCTACTGTAATTGCTTCACACACCACTATATAAAAATTATTCCGATTAGCGCTTTCAAGCTTCACAGCTCATCCGATCTGACGATGAGCTGTGAAGCTTGAAAGCGCTAATCGGAATAATTTTTATATAGTGGTGTGCAACAGTGATAATTTTGTTTATTATTATATACATCCACCAAAATCAGTAAAGTTTCAATTTTTTTAAATTATTGAATAAGGCCTTTTCGAAATTATAATAATTTTGAAAAGGCCTTTTTCAATAATTAAAAAAAAATTGAAACTTTACTGATTTTAGTGTATGTATATTGTAACGAAAACTTTGTTTGTTGCAAATATAAAATTTTTGTTTAAATTTAAAAATAATGTTTGTGTTAAAAAAATGTTGTTTATAAATTTTTTTTATTATATAATTAATTAAAAACAATTAATTAATTATGTCCTGTGGTGTTCTGAATCGTTTATTTATAGTTTTGTTTTATTGACTTTTCGGTATTTTTAAATTCTCTCGCCACTTGATAGATTCGTCTCCAAGAACAATCGATTTGTTTACTTTTCTTATTTGGAGGTTATCTTCCTTCTTCGTGGTGAGATCCTGGTTGTTACTTCTATTAAATTTAATTATTATATTATTTATATTCTAGGAATGAAAAACTGTGTAAGTATGAAATAAATAAGAAATTTTATTAACAATTCAATATCTTTTGACTTTTTATTGATTTGTCAATCGATTCTCAGGGTGTTGTTTTATCATACAATTATTTATATCAGGATTCTTTTAGCAGTTATTTTATGGTAAGTCAGAGAAATAAGGGTTAAGTTTATCAAGTATAACATTACAAATATATCACCTTAAAGATTAAAAATACAGACATAATATTGAATATATAATAGTAAGTGAGTCGTTTTCAAACCAATCCGTAGTGAAGGCTGTGTTGAGTTGTATTGTGGGTAATCAATGATGGCTGCCTCTCGTGTATAGCTGGAAGCCGATCTCACCTCGCTGATTCAAAGTTTAAATAAAGATTCTTTTCCTCTGAATTTACGTCCTGGTGGCTGCAATTCTTCCTTCTTGTGTTGGTGTAGTGTCTCTGGTTCAGTTTTGGTGTTGTACTCGGAAAAATAGTGTAGTATTAAGTCAAGTTCACTTTTGTCGGTTAGGCGTATATTAGCACTTTTATGGTTAAGTGTTATTACTGTTTTAATGGTTTTAAATGTGTAATCACTGGTGTTCTGTTCTGTATAGTGTTAGTTGAATGTTTGTAGGTGTTTATTTCACTCGGTCTCCGTTTAAAATATGTTTTTTGTCGAAACTCTCGTTCGTCACTTTTAGGCTTCGAAACCATTCGCCATTATGGTAGTAGCAAATAGGTTAAGGTTTTTAAGAACACGTATCAAGTGTATCATTCAACGTTCAATAATCAACTAATTTACTTCCTCCTTCTTTGGCCAAAGTCTTAGCCAAGACAATATTATTCAATGCATTGTTCCAAATTTCTATTCCATCCTGTGGATGTGATAACGTTACATAATATAACTGATTATATTTTTGTTATTCTTCAAATTTATTAGCTAGTTACTACTTAATCTTCTTCTTCAGTTCATTCTGCATAATTTGATACCAAATAATGTAGTTTTATTAAGTTTTTAATCTAAAATGATAATTTTTCCTTCATTTTGTTATGGTAATTTTTAAATCCAACTTCCTGTCCTTGTCTTTCAAATGAAGCCATATTATAAGTTATATTATTGATTATATTAAATTTCAGATTGTAATAAAAGATTTATCTTCCCTTCATTTCTTGCAATTAGCTTAATCGGTTATGTTTTAAAATATTATTCAGTAATATATGACTCCCCTCTCTAAATTTTGAGTTTTTACATTTCCATTTTTAACAATAATTCTGGATATAATTTTACAAAATCTTCCTTACTTATATTTCTAATTACATGACTTTATTACTGATTTACCTTATGTAAATTCCTTCAGTTTAAATGTATTTCTATACTTATTTGATCAAATTTGATGCTTTTTTTAGTTTTTAACATTTGGCCTAGATTTCTAATAGTTTTTACATACAAAGTTTTTTTTTTAAATAATACATATTTATTTATACACTCTCTGACTTTCATTGCTATTGTGACATAGATTGACATTTTCTTGTTTTAACAAGTTAACAATTAGTATATGGTTCATACTATTAACAAATAACATATAACTCAAATTAACATTTTCTTATTGTAAACAAAAATAACAATCAGTATATGGTTCATACCATTAATACATAACATATGAATCAAATTAATATTTGTCTTCTCAACTCAGACATTGTATACTTATTGATTGATAAAATACACAAGAAATATTATAAATAAGGAATGTTAGATTCTGACATTTAAACTTAATTGTTTCTAACACCTTATTCTATACAAACAAACTTAATTATTATAATCTTATTCTATATTTCTTAAGCTAGGTTTGAATATCAGTTTTCATCTGTTTTTAGGTTTTTTGGGGTAATGATACCTTGTCACTTCACTTTTATTATGGCCTGCTCTGTTTTATTTTATTCATTCTAATGAATGTTATTTAAAAAGAGTGGCAGTTATCTACAAACAACACATGTATTATAGGTCATGATAATACTCTATTTACATTATTCATGAACACATATTAAATCACTTTAAAGTTGTAGTATTTCATCATCTACTCAGTTTGTGAACACCAATATTAAAATATAAGGTTTATTTTCTATAACACTAAAACTTGCACTGATTCTCTATTTATTCCTTGATTTTGATTCTAAATAGTTATATAGTTTTACTAGAATCAAGAAATCTATTTATAGATTATAATGAAGATTTGTTTTTTGGTGTTATATTATTATCTCACATTGGTTCACTTTCAATTCTTACTCTATACACTTTTTGGTTTACATCTATTGTACATGTGGTTTTTACCTTTGATATTTTGTTATACTTTGATTTATTATTATTATATTTATTTAGGGGTTTGGGGTTTTTTTTTATAAGAGCATTCCTTCTTCATGTGGATGCTGTCTTGCTCTTGTTTCTTCATTGATTCCTCCTCTTCTTCTTGTTTCTCACAAAATTGTTTCCTTCATCTTCTTGTGGATGTCATCAGGTTTTGATTTTCTTCCTCACCTACTCTTCTTGTTTCGTACAACATATTTACTTTTCTTGTTGTGGGTTTAGTCATTTTCTGGGTTTCTTCCTTACCTACTCCTATCCTACCTGGGTATTACCTGTTTTCTCATATTTAGCTTTTAAATTGGTTTTGATGATCCATCACTCCTTGTAACATTTATTTTATATGAACTTTTATTTTAATCAATGATTGTATTGCACGGTGGTTCTTAATTAAGTCTTTATTTTAATTTGCTTTCTCAGATTTAATTACGTTATTATTTTATTTCTATGATCATTTTACCATTCATTTTTATGGGCTTATCTGTCATGCTACAGATTGCTCTCCTCCAGAAGTGATTATTTCAAACTTGATTATGGATGAAATAATTGCTTATGACAATTTTATTATTTTTTATTTTGCATTTTCCTCTCAATTTATATATCGACTTTTTCATATTTGAGCTTAAGAAATTTTATATAGTCACTTATCTGACTTTTGATCCTTCTTAGATAGTTGGTGTCTTCTGAGATATATTATTATTATTATTATTATATATTTACTTTTCTGATAAACTCGTGTTTTATCCCTGGGATATTAATTCCCTAACGTGTGAGCTGGGGCAGTTCAGAGGGGCACTGTAGGCTTCACAACTCTGCTGGCCATACATCACTTCAAATTGAGTCCAGAGGCAAATTCATCTCTGCTCGAAAACATAATGCTGCTGGAATTATCTACAGACAGTCATCGAATGAAAATTATCTAAGAATAGTCCACTTTATGACTATTTTTTTAAAAAATATCTTTGGATTCTTCACTTCGTTGTTTCTCAGATTATCTCACATTTTCTATCTCAATTATTCTTCTTACTATTTATTATTCTCATTATATATATATTCTTCTAAACTCTTAGCTCGTCTGATATATTCATTTTAATTATGGTTGGACACTTTTGTTAATACTTCTTGTTACTAGTTATAGTGTAACTTTTTCCTTCTACATCTGAATTCTCATTACATTTTCTTCTGGTTATTTACATGATAGCATAGCATACTTTTTTATATGTATTTTCTCTTTGGTTCTTATTCATTATTTGAATGGTCTTATTTTTATGTTAGTTAATTTTTTCAATGTGTATCTTTATAATTGATATTCAGGTTGTTATTGTGATCATATTATTTAATTATATTTTTCTTTCTTTTCTCTCAGAAAGTTATTAATCCGTTTTTGCATTCATCAAAATTAATTTACTTATATTATATTTCATGTGGTATTTCTTCTCTTTGCGTTTCATATATGTCTTATTATTATTGTTTTTTCAAAATCATCTTCTCCATATGTCTGGTATGAGTTGTTCTTCTTTGTTTCTTCAGAACTGAGTAATATCATAATCATCTTTCTTGATTATCTGTTTCCATTATTGTTTCATAAGTAGTTAGTCATGGGTCGTTCTCATTATATTATTGTTTTTCTGTTTTAGATTTTTTATAATTTGCTTATAATAACAGATTCTTCTCTTTGTTTCCAAATTATTGCCTTCTCTTGTATATCACACTCTTTTTTGTTTGTCTTCTCTACTCCTTCAAATGTTAGATATTCACATTTATTCTGGATTATTTTTAATTCTTTTTTCTCAGTTAATCATACTATTTTCTTCTAAATTTATTTATAAGTGGATCATATTTATTTTTAGAACTTTGTTAGTTTTATGCAAAATTCAAATTCTTCTTTTTATTTAATTCCATAACATTTTTCATAAATCATTTGTAATAAGTTGATCTTATTATGTTTTAAAATTTTGATGTTTTTATCAAAATTCATCTCCTTTTATTTAGTCACAATATTTTCTTTCAAATTTATTGGTAGTAAGGTGATCTTACTTATCTTTGAATTTGTTTCTAAATTCATTCTTTTCTTTTTAATTATTCCAAATGTTCTCTTTCAAATTTTATTGGTAGTAAGATGTGCTTACTTAGTTTTTAGAATTTTTATTATATTATCAAAATTCTTTTTCTTTTCTTAGGTTCAAAAGTCGTTTCATAAATATTTGTTAGTAAGAGGTGCTTACTTAGTTTTTAGAATTTTTATTATTTTTCAAAATTCTTTTTCTTTTTCTTTAGTTCAAAAGTCGTTTCATAAATATTTGGTAGTAAGATGTGCTTACTTAGTTTTTAGAATTTTTTGTTATTTTTCAAAATTCTTTTTCTTTTTCTTTGGTTCAAAAGTCGTTTCATAAATATTTGGTAGTAAGATGTGCTTACTTAGTTTTTAGAATTTTTATTATTCTATCAAAATTGTTTTTCTTTTTCTTTGGTTCAAAAGTCGTTTCATAAATATTTGGTAGTAAGATGTGCTTACTTAGTTTTTAGAATTTTTATTATTTTTCAAAATTCTTTTTCTTTTTCTTTAGTTCAAAAGTCGTTTCATAAATATTTGGTAGTAAGATGTGCTTACTTAGTTTTTAGAATTTTTATTATTCTATCAAAATTCTTTTTCTTTTTCTTTGGTTCAAAAGTCATTTCATAAATATTTGGTAGTAAGATGTGCTTACTTAGTTTTTAGAATTTTTATTATTCTATCAAAATTCTTTTTCTTTTTCTTTGGTTCAAAAGTCGTTTCATAAATATTTGGTAGTAAGATGTGCTTACTTAGTTTTTTGAATTTTTATTATATTCTTATATTCATTCTTCATAATACTTTTTTATGGAGGCTTGGTTGTACACTCCTTTAACTCTTCCGGAAACTATTTCTTTCAGTTCGTATGTATTATTATTATTATTATTTTTTACGACGACATATGGTCCAGTATATAGTAACAATAGCTTTTTTGTTATCCCTTCTAGGGTGCTGGGTAGTTCTCGATTTTTTAACAGAACTTTTTCACCCTCTTTGTAACTTATAATTCGTCCTATTGCCTTTTGATATTTGGCTTGCCGTTTCTCTTGGTCTTCGGCCACCTTGTTATAGAACTTCACCTGGTCAAACTTACGACCATCGTTCGTTGGGAATTCTATTATTTCTTCAATCTCTCAGGGGGTTGGTTTCTCATACATGGCGGAGTAAGGGGTAATTCCTATAGCTGGATGGTGGGTGAAATTTAAGAATTTCTCTGTTGCTGCTAAGTACTCTTGCCACTTTTTCTGTTGGTTGTGACAGTACGTTCACAAGATTCTACCCACTTCTCTCAGTACCCTTTCAGCTGGATTACTACTTGGGTGGTAGACTGACGTCTTATATGTTTTAATTCCAAGTGATAATAATGTGTCCCGCCATCTTCTCCCTTTAAACTGAGTACCATGGTCGGTAATGATTGAAGATGGTTTACCTATCTCTGGCACATACAACTCTGTTATGACTGCGAGAACTTTTACTGTTGTTGCCCGATTAACCGGATATAGCTTTACGTATTTTGTATAATGGTCCATTATTATGATTAGGTATTTGTACCTGTGTTGACCACCACTATGGGGAAATGGCCCACAGAGGTCTAAAAATACTTTTTCCAGTTTCACTTTCGATGTTATCGGTATCATTATACCTTCTTTCTTTTCGTTGTTAATTTTAACGCACTGGCAAATATTACATGATTTCAGGTAATTTCTTACCTTTAGGTTGATGTTCTTTATCTTACAATTCTCATCTAAAGCCTGTATCACTTTAAGCGCTCCCATATGGCCGTACCTTACATGGTAATCGATTATAATCTCCTTCTCGATTTGGTTCGGAATAATCACCTTCCATGTTTCTTCATTCAAGGCTGTTTTGACGAATAATATACCTTTATTGAGGTGGTAGTACTTAGAAACGGTTTCATCACCTGCTTCCAATCGATTAACTATGTTTTTTAGTTTAGGGTCAGACTGTTGGTGGATACGGATGTTTATCAATACAGCTTCTAAGTCGGATCTGTTTTTAATCAAGTTATAAACTTTGACTAAGCTCTCCTTCTCTCCCTCAAAGGTCTGGTCTTCCAAATTGATCCGTGACAATACATCGGCTACCACATTCTTTTTCCCGGAATATACTCCCATTGTAAGTTGTATTCTTGTAGGGCGAGTACCCATCTAGCCAATCGGTCGTGACTCAGCTTGCACCTACGTAGAAATGAGATGGATTTATGATCAGTTCGGACAGTAACTGGATACCCGAGAATATATGTCCGGAATTTGCTACATGCGAATACCACGCTAAGCAATTCTTTCTCGGTCACATTATAATTCTTTTCGCATTGATTCAGGGTACGCCTATCAAAGCTTATCACCAGATGGTGACCCCCTCATCTTCCTGATATAATGTTGTTCCTAAGCTGATGTCGCTAGCATCACAGTTTAAAAATAAATGTTTCTTAAAATCCGGGTGACGAAGTATAACACTCTCTAAGAACTTTTCTTTTATCAGTTGGAAGGTAATATCCTGTTCTTCACCCCAGGTCCATTTGTTTTTTGCAGATAATTGTGGTTGAAACTTGGCTGTCAGCTCGGAATATTTGTGCTGGAACTTTCTGTAATAGTTACAGAGTCCGAGGAAAGATTGTAACTGATTCCTGTTCTTTGGTTTAGGGAACTTCTGAATTGCCTCCACTTTTTCTGCTGACGGGGTAATCTAGGTTGAAACCTAAAAACTGTACTTCTCGCGCAATGAACTTAGATTTCTCCAATTTCAGAGTGATATTATTCTGCGCTAACTTTTTGAGTACATGTTCTACTCGGTAACAGTGTTCCTCCCAGGTCTCCGAAGTAATGAGCAAATCGTCCACATAGACTGTAGTAAATTGGAGTGCTTCTTGTCCAAGTATTTGGTCCATACAGGCCACAAAGATGGCTACAGAATTTACAAGTCCGAAGGGCAATCTCTTGAACTAGTAATTGCGCCCTTCGAAAATGAACGCCACGTACTGACGACTTTGTGGATGCAACTCCACTTGCCAGTAACCACATACAGTGTCCCATGTGCTGATAAACTTGGTGCCGTGAAATCGTTTTAGGATCTCCTCTATTTCACCGGGTGATGTTCGGTCATTGACAATAGTTTTATTTAGCTCACGCGCATCCAAACAGAGCCGGACTTGTCCGTCTTTCTTGGGAACAGCAATGATTGGACTAGTGTATGGAGATTGACTAATCTCAATTATGTCACTGCTGATCATCTTATTAATTTCCGTTCTCACGGCCTCCTTCAGTGAATGCGCGATTGGGTATGACCTCCGGTTAAATTCCACGTTTTCCTTAAACTCAAGCTTACACTGGTAGTTCTTGACTTTACCTGGTTCATCTGAAAATACGGACTTGTATCTTTCGTATACCCTTATTAACCAATTTGCTTGGTGTATGGGTATTTTTTCGTGGTTGGTTCCGCACTGGAAGTCTCGTATTTCTTGTATCTTCACTGACCATAAATCCTCTACTCCATTATTATATATTATTGGTTTATGAATGGATCTGTTCTCTACAAAATTTATTTTGCGAAGTTGTTGGTGTATTGTATTGGGAAGTATATTCGCGCCTCCTACCAAATCTGCTGTCCATGTTATCCCGTCTGGAAATAGCGATACCTTTCCTTGGTTAAGGTCGATAATGGCGGAGTACCTTCTTAAAATATCGCAACCTACCAATATATTAAATGGTAATCCGGTGGCGATCAAAAATACCATATCTAAAGCTATACCATGGCTAACGACATTTACGGAAACTTGTTTTCGAATAGTTTTGTTCTGGCGGCCAGTTGCACCTATTAAGACAATATTGTTTACTGGTGACATAGGCAAAGTTTTACCACACTCTTTCTGGATTCTTTCCAGCTTGTTCACATTTATTATAGAAATATTCGCACCGGTATCAATCATGATTTTAGCGGGGATTCCTTCCACTTCCGCTTTTATATACAATATCTCATTGTTTTGACTATCGAGGCTAGTTTCGTTTTTCTCCAATAGTTCCGTTTTAATGTTCTTTAAGTAGTTGTTACTTATGATGGTGATGCTTTTTTACTCGGTTGCCTCTTGCAACTCGTTTATATACCCAGGGAATAGGAGCAGTAACGGGTCGTGATGGTTTATCACTGCCTCCTCCCATTTAAATTATTGTTGTCATCGTTGGCACTCGGATTGACCGAGGCGTCGTTTTGGAAACCCTGAGTCGTTTCCTGCCACTCTGTATCCTGTTTGAATGCTATTTCTCTGTTTTGCTGTCGGCCAGGATCCTCCAGGCTGGTACTTCTTCTTCTTTGTTCATACCTAGGACCGTCCCGTTCTTCGCTTCTTCATCGGCGATCTCCATCATGGAAACTATTCCTCCGTTGACGGTTGAATCTTCTCGGCCCTCAATCTTCGGCTCTTATAAAATTAACTCTAGGACGGGAAACTCTATTATTATTATTATTATAGTTATTATTGTATTTTCTATTATTCTGGTAATACCGTTCATTATTACCGGGGTAGGGGTTTCTCTGACTATATGGGTTGTTAGGGGGTTGATAAAAATTATTACGGTTATTAGGGTATTGGTTATTATTTCTATTACCGTTTTGGTTGCCGTTAAAGTTATTGTTATTGTGCGGCGGGTTATTGTTGCCGTTGTAATTATTTTGCTGGTTGCGGTTTCCTGGATAGTTATTACCATTACTGGGGTACTGGTTAGTTCTCCCCTCCAGTCTATCATTCCTCCTCCTACTTTGACGGTAGTATTCTTCGTTTTCGTAGCTCTCTAACAACTCAGTCATGGCTTGCACCGTTTTAATCTGGCTACCTCTCCTCGCTCTGATAATATCCTCGTCACAGTGATACGATAGCTTGTTCGCTAGACATTCTTCGGGTATTGCTGGCTCTAGGTGTTTTGCCAGGCACACTTTCCCTAGGAAATAGGCTGTCATGGTGCCGCCTATTTGGGCCCTGTACCGTCCATGGCAAATATTATCTCTGATCAGGTTCTGTGTTGTTTCTGACCAGTATTTAGCCTTAAACAGTTTCCTGAACTGTTGGTAGTCCTCAATCTCGCTACGGTTCGCCATCCACCAGTTATCTGTCATCTCCCTGAATGACTCATCCAAAATTTCCCGGTTATTGTTCCATTGACTCCCTCTATGCTTGGTGAAGTATTTTTCTATCCGGGCCAGGAACTCCATAGGTTTCCTCTTGTATTGCCGGAAGTTCAGCCATTCTCGGTTTTCGTTGATGGGTATCCCGGTAAAATTAGTGGGTCGGCTTCTCAGGACTTCCATTTCTTCTTGGCCCTGCCGTACCTGACCAGTTATATTGGTCATAGCCTCTTCCATCCCGTCACACCGTTCCGCGACTTGGCTCCGTACTCTCCCAAATACTTCGTGAGTTTCCTTTCGTTGTTCTTCCACTTTCCTGCGACTATGTTCTTCAATATTAGTAAACTTGATGTTTACCACTTCCTTGAACTCCTGTACTTCCCTTTCGGTTTGGTTACATTTTCCGTCAATTTCCCTGATCTGTTGGTTCATTATTATGGTTTCTTCTTCCAATTTTTTATTTAGAGATTTCTTATTATCGTGGAGTTCTTTGTTCATTTCTTCTCTCAACAACTCCATCCTTTCGTCTAACTTGCCCAGATTTTCCTGGTTAACCTCCCTCAATTCTTCTCTTAGTAGTTGGTTATCCTCCCTCAGTTCTTCCAACTTCTCCCCCATTTTCTCTTCCATCTTCTTGCTGTTTTCTACCATCTTCTCTTCCATCTTCTTACTGTTTTCTTCAATTCTCTTATTGGTATTCTCAATTTTGTTAATCAATTCTTCCTTAGTTGATTCAAATTCTTCCTTAAAAGATTGGTTATCTTCCTTCAAGTCTTCTAACTTTTTACCCATTTCTTCTTCCATCTTCTTACTGTTTTCTTCAATTTTATTACCCAGTTCTTCCTTTAAAGACTGGTTGTCACTTCCCATTTTCTTACTAGTTTCTCCTATGTCCTTCCTTAATTCTTCCTTCGTGGAATCCATTTTTGCCATTATTAATCGGAACATTTCTTGCACGTTCTCTTTCTCTGTTCGTGTGGGTTTTTCTAATTGTTCCTTCCGGACATTGACTTCCCCTGTTTGTGTGGGCATCTCAGGTTGTTCCTCTGGTTGTGCAGGTTGTTTAGATAATACTGGTGGTAATAACCTTTCTACATCTTCTACTGGCATCGCCTCTTTGTTTTCCATATCGATTTCGATCTCCTTTTCGGCCTCCACCGCCCGTTTCTTCGAGGTCGCTCGACGTTGCATTCTCCCTTTCCTCTAACCTTATAGCTGCTGCCAAGCTCCAATTAGGGATTGGGCAAATTGTAGTGTCCTGTCAATCGCTAATTAAAGCACCTCAGTTGTTCGCCAATTTGTAACAAAAACTTTGTTACAAATATAAAATTTTTGTTTAAATTTAAAAATAATGTTTGTGTTAAAAAAATGTTGTTTATACATTTTTTTTATTATATAATTAATTAAAAACAATTAATTAATTATGTCCTGTGGTGTTCTGAATCGTTTATTTAGTTTTAATTGTTTTATTGACTTTTCGGTATTTTTAAATTCTCTCGCCACTTGATAGATTCGTCTCCAAGAACAATCGATTTGTTTACTTTTTTTATTTGGAGGTTATCTTCCTTCTTCGTGGTGAGATCCTGGTTGTTACTTCTATTAAATTTAAGTATTATATTATTTATATTCTAGGAATGAAAAACTGTGTAAGTATGAAATAAATAAGAAATTTTATTAACAATTCAATATCTTTTGACTCTTTATCGATTTGTCAATCGATTCTCAGGGTGTTGTTTTATCGTACAATTATTTATATCAGGATTCTTTTAGCAGTTATTTTATGGTAAGTCAGAGAAATAAGGGTTAAGTTTATCAAGTATAACATTACAAATATATCACCTTAAAGATTAAAAATACAGACATAATATTGAATATATAATAGTAAGTGAGTCGTTTTCAAACCAATCCGTAGTGAAGACTGTGTTGAGTTATATTGTGGGTAATGATGGCTGCCTCTCGTGTATAGCTGGAAGCCGGTCTCACCTCGCTGATTCAAAGTTTAAATAAAGATTCTTTTCCTCTGAATTTACGTCCTGGTGGCTGCAATTCTTCCTTCTGTGTTGGTGTAGTGTCTCTGGTTCAGTTTTGGTGTTGTACTCGGAAAAATAGTGTAGTATTAAGTCGAGTTCACTTTTGTCGGTTAGGCATATATTAGCACTTTTATGGTTAAGTGTTATTACTGTTTTAATGGTTTTAAATGTGTAATCACTGGTGTTCTGTTCTGTATAGTGTTAGTTGAATGTTTGTAGGTCTTTATTTCACTCGGTCTCCGTTTAAAATATGTTTTTTGTCGAAACTCTCGTTTGTCACTTTTAGGCTTCGAAACCGTTCGCCATTATGGTAGTAGCAAATAGGTTAAGGTTTTTAAGAACACGTATCAAGTGTATCATTCAACGTTCAATAATCAACTAATTTACTTCCTTCTTCTTTGGCCAAAGTCTTAGCCAAGACAATATTATTCAATGCGTTGTTCCAAATTTCTATTGCATCCTGTGGATGTGATAACGTTACATTATATAACTGATTATATTTTTGTTATTCTTCAAATTTATTAGCTAGTTACTACTTAATCTTCTTCTTCAGTTCATTCTGCATAATTTGATACTAAATAATGTAGTTTTATTAAGTTTTTAATCTAAAATGATAATTTTTCCTTTATTTTGTTATGGTAATTTTTAAATCCAACTTCCTGTCCTTGTCTTTCAAATGAAGCCATATTATAAGTTATATTATTGATTATATTAAATTTCAGATTGTAATAAAAGGTTTATCTTCCCTTCATTTCTTGCAATTAGCTTAATCGGTTATGTTTTAAAATATTATTCAGTAATATATGACTCCCCTCTCTAAATTTTGAGTTTTTACATTTTCATTTTTAACAATAATTCTGGATACAATTTTACAAAATCTTCCTTACTTATATTTCTAATTACATGAATTTATTACTGATTTACCTTATGTAAATTCCTTCAGTTTGAATGTATTTCTATACTTATTTGATCAAATTTGATGCTTTTTTTAGTTTTTAACATTTGGCCTAGATTTCTAATAGTTTTTACATACAAAGTTTTTTTTTTTAAATAATACATATTGATTTATACATTCTCTGACTTTCATTGCTATTGTGACATAGATTGACATTTTCTTGTTTTAACAAGTTAACAATTAGTATATGGTTCATACTATTAACAAATAACATATAACTCAAATTAACATTTTCTTATTGTAAACAAAAATAACAATTAGTATATGGTTCATACCATTAATACATAACATATGAATCAAATTAATATTTGTCTTCTCAACTCAGACATTGTATACTTATTGATTGATAAAATACACAAGAAATATTATAAATAAGGAATGTTAGATTCTGACATTTAAACTTAATTGTTTCTAACACCTTATTCTATACAAACAAACTTAATTATTATAATCTTATTCTATATTTCTTAAGCTAGGTTTGAATATCAGTTTTCATCTGTTTTTAGGTTTTTTGGGGTAATGATACCTTGTCACTTCACTTTTATTATGGCCTGCTCTGTTTTATTTTATTCATTCTAATGAATGTTATTTAAAAGGAGTGGCAGTTATCTACAAACAACACATGTATTATAGGTCATGATAATACTCTATTTACATTATTCATGAACACATATTAAATCACTTTAAAGTTGTAGTATTTCATCATGTACTCAGTTTGTGAACACCAATATTAAAATATAAGGTTTATTTTCTATAACACTAAAACTTGCACTGATTCTCTATTTATTCCTTGATTTTGATTCTAAATAGTTATATAGTTTTACTAGAATCAAGAAATCTATTTATAGATTATAATGAAGATTTATTTTTTTGGTGTTATATTATTATCTCACATTGGTTCGCTTTCAATTCATACTCTATACACTTTTTGGTTTACATCTATTGTACATGTGGTTTTTACCTTTGATATTTTGTTATACTTTGATTTATTATTATTATATTTATTTAGGGGTTTGGGGTTTTTTTTATAAGAGCATTCCTTCTTCATGTGGATGCTGTCTTGCTCTTGTTTCTTCATTGATTCCTCCTCTTCTTCTTGTTTCTCACAAAATTGTTTCCTTCATCTTCTTGTGGATGTCATCAGGTTTTGATTTTCTTCCTCACCTACTCTTCTTGTTTCGTACAACATATTTATTTTTCTTGTTGTGGGTTTAGTCATTTTCTGGGTTTCTTCCTTACCTACTCCTATCCTACCTGGGTAGTACCTGTTTTCTCATATTTAGCTTTTAAATTGGTTTTGATGATTCATCACTCCTTGTAACATTTATTTTACATGAACTTTTATTTTGATCAATGATTGTATTGCACGGTGGTTCTTAATTAATTCTTTATTTTAATTTGCTTTCTCGGATTTAATTATGTTATTATTTTATTTCTATGATCATTTTACCATTCATTTTTATGAGCTTATCTGTCGTGCTACAATATAATAATATTATAACAAATCAGTGGCATAATGTTTAGCAAAATAATTTTGTTTATATTCATATTATGTTACGTTTTATCTTGTATGTTTGTATTTACAATATATTCATATATTGTAATATATGTTGGTCCTTCCTCACAATTTTTAGAGTAAAAAAAAATTATAATAGAATTATAACATGTTGGATTTTGTTGTCCATGACGTGTCCATTACTTAACTAAATATAATTATTTCACTAATGACTCGGAGCACAAAGTTTTTTTATGAGTAAAAACGTAAAGTTTTACCTTATAACCTGAATTTGTGGGCTATTTTTTCAATTTGTTTGTTTGTTTGTAGTTTTGTAAGTGATTCTGTATCCTGCTTTTTTGAAGTTTTGGGCTATTTTTTCAGTTTGTTTGTTTGTTAGCAGTTTTGTAAGCGATTCTGTATTCTGCTTTTTTGAATTTGTGGGATACAAACAAACTGAAAAAATAGCCCACAAATTCAAAAAAGCAGGATACAGAATCGCTTGCAAAACTACAACAAAACAGAACACACACAAAGCACAAAACAAATTCATTCTACCTGGTGTTTACAAACTAAATTGCTCAGATTGCAACAAATTCTACATAGGCCAGACAGGACGTAGCTTCAAACAAAGATACATTGAAAACACAAAGGCACTCCACTCCACTACAGAATCCACCTTTGCAAACTACCTCATTGAAGCAAACCACACATACAAAAACATCGACAATAACATGGGCATTCTACACGTACACACAAAAGGCCAAAACTAGACACTCTAGAACAACTGGAAATATACAAACACACAAAAACAAATAAAAACGGCATCATAAAATAACAGACAAAATTCAAATCACATGCATTATTCGAACATATCACATCCCACACACACAACATCGATCTTTTGAAAATCGATAGTCGCCAACAACAAGACGGACAGTGCTACCAGCAGCAGCCTCTGAAGAAGCTTTTTAAAAGCGAAACTGGTTCAGGTTATAAGGTAAAACTTTACGTTTTTACCCATAAAAAACTTTGTGCTCTGAGTCGTTAGTGAAATAATTATATTTAGTTAAGTAATGGACAACGAAATCCAAGAGGTTATAATTCTATTATCATTTTTTTTACTCTAAAAATTGTGTGGAAGGACTAACATATATTACAATATATGAATATATTGTAAATATGAACTGTGCCGGTGTTTGCATAACCCGGCGATCGAAGGTATACAAATTTTGTTTTTCCAATAATAAACTCGGGTATTAATGTCAGTTAGCACGACAATATTGGCAAGGCGCTGTCAGACAGCGCGCGCGATCTTGCGTCGACGTTTGGTGTTCGTTGGGTTGTGGCTGTACTGGTCAGTTCAACACAGCCTTTCACTGAAACAACAAGCTCTCTCTCTTGGACAGTCTACCTGGGCAATTTTCTACTCGTCTTGATGGCAGGCTAATTTTTCGAGACTTCCCGGTGAGTGACTTACAGTATGGTATAAAATGATTTAATAGTAAGGGAATAATTAAACTCAAATGTATTCAGCCAGATGCGAAAGTTAGAATGCACGTGTTGCGATCAGACGTGTGTGTGTATGGTAAGAAAATTAATTGATGTTCTAGTGCATACTGCCAGTAATTCTTTTAATTATTGTTCAAGTAACAATCATTTGTTTAATTATTGTATAAAATTATAACTAAAGTAAGTACGTTATAGACAGAGTTGAATCGTGTTGGTTATGCATGAACACGCACTGGACCGGAAGAGTGTATTTTTCTTTAATTATATCAGTTGAAAGTAAATTGAATTGTGAGACCACCCTTAGATGAAATACTGTAACTCTTTTAATTGTGTGTAACTGTAAGGGCCTTTAGTGTGGTCATTTTCTGACAAATTACGATATTTGTTTCGCCACGTGGTGAGGCGGGTCCAACCTGTATGATTATGTCGGCACTTGTTAAATCTGGTGCGAGTGTCTCTTTACTATGCACATTTTATTATTTTTTCATGAGTTCATATTTACCTTGAAGACATAATTACTCCTCAGGCAATTTTCAAAAAACAAAAAAAAACTTTTATGCATTTATCTTGAGTTAGTCGGGAGCTCCAGTTCTGATGTTTAATATCTTTGACTAGGGTGCAAATTTTAGTGGACAGTAGTTCTAATCCTTTTTGAATCCTTAGGGTTCTCACACCTAGATGGAGATGTGGCCCCAGCTGGTGTACTGCCGCCTTCACCAGTCATGAAGCACCCGACACTCGACACTCGTCTGTTCCGAGGAGAGAGCTTGCTAACCAACTGTAAGGATGTTATTCTACCGCTGCAATTAAGGTGATATGAACTCTATTATTATTTTTCGTTGGCCTGGCCCGCAGTACATCCGTGTTACAAATTGTTTTTGAACCATGTGCTTACTCTGCTAGACAGTCCGATCAAGGGTGTGTCACTAGGACATTCACTATGAACATTATTATAACTATTATAAAATTATCCATAACTATAACGTACTATTATTGTAATTGTGTGCTGCACTGTGGGAGCGTGCCAGAGCTTAGTTTTGCTTTCCTCATAGTTTTTTTTTATGCAAAGGCCGTTAGAGTTATTGTTCTGCAAATCTGAGTTTGAGTCATGTGTTTCTTGATTCTGAACCGGCTGGTTCAGGACGGGGTTCATATTTTATTATTTTTCTGCATTTAAGGGTTGGGGGTTGCATTTTCAGGCTGTTTCTGGGTGTTAAAATTTACATAGTTTTTTTTTTGACACAAGTTAGGCACATGTTGGTACCGTTTCGTGCAGGTCTGATACCTGTCTTACCTGGTCTGGCACATTCTGGCACACTTCCACAGCTGCTAGAATACAACATGCTGTGACTTTAATTTTTTTTATGCACAGATGGCTGATATTAAAATTTTATTTTTTTTTTGGGCATATACTATTAATTTTGGAGATTGTAAAATCATACTGGTGGTACTAATTATTGTAACTTAGGTTCTGACTTGCTTGCTGGACTTGTCTGTTTAATTAAATCATAATGATTAAGGAACGAATTCCTGATATATAGATATAGATATTGTTACGACGGTCTACTCGATCGTCGTAGGTACAGTGGAAACAAAATAAGTACAAGACACCAATTAAGTCACTAATCACACCTTTAATTGTTATAGTAAAACAGTTCGTAATTAACAACACAGTGTCTACAACAAATCAAATGAAATTGTTCATACGCAATAAAATGTCCACTAATATTACGACTCAACTGTATTACAATTATACCGTCCGAATATAAAACGCAACACTTCACTAATAACTACTTGAACGTACACCGTAATAACTCGAACCGGTCTGTAAATATATCGCACTAATACTCTCGAACCGCACAGTCAAAAATCTCGCATTGAACTGAAAACTAAAACCGCGACGCGATGTATTTATAGTTACGCTCACACACCAGAAGCTTCCAAACTGCGTCTTATCTCTCGCGAACTACGTAATTGCTGCGGCCTTGACACAGTCCGAGCGCCCGAGCGAAGGCTGGCAAAGTCGAGAAAATTCTCGCAACATGCGTTTAGTAGCACGTACACCACACGCTTACGTCGAGATCTTTCTGGCGCATTCGATAAACGCGTAGATTGTTCTGTGCTGTCGTAGCAATATATTTGTAACACAAGATTTAACATTTTGTAAAAATTATGCCAGTTGGTTAAACTTAAGTGAGGAGGGTTTTTACCTCTTTGTATACAGTTCAAAGAAATTTAAAGATTTTGATATACTTATAATATACAATTTCTTAGATGTTATAAAATCATATGGGCTGCCATGCCACTCTGATTTCGCAGTTTTTAGTCATCATTATCCTTTCGGTTTCTTTAAAAATTTTTATTTCATTGTTAATGGAGTAAAGGGGTTGTGGTTTTTTTTATGAATTTATGAATGCAGTTTGGGGGCTTTATGGAATATACAGACTTTCCTCCCAGTTATATGCGGGCTGTCTGCCAGATTGAACATGAGTTTTAGTTGTGATGTATATTATATGTATATGTGTCTATATGTTGCAGTATGTGATGTTAGTGTTAAGTGTTATCAGGGTGGGGATTTAAATAATTTATAGGATGTTGCTTAAGGAACCAGATTGATATATATATATATGGGATGAATTGAAATGGCCTTATTGAAACTGATTTGTTAGTATACTGAGATTATTTATTTATCAAGCTTGTTGTTATATTTGTATCCCAAGGGACTTGTAATTGATATATGTAGGTAACGAATTATGGGATAGATTGAAATGGCCTTATTGAAATTGATTTGTTAATATGTTGAGACTATTTATTTATCAAGCTTATTGTTATATTCGCACCTAAGGGGAATTGTAATTGATATATGTATGTAACGAATTATGGGGTAAGAATAAACGATGGTTATTACTGTTTACCTACCGAATTTCATTGCAAGTCCTGTCTCACTGGACCCAGCGCATTTTTGGCTTCTCTAGGCCTTCCGCCTAGTTTTAAATAACTAGTGGCTCTCTTTAAAAAAAAAAAAAAAAGTTTGTGTTGTATTGGGTGATTGGAGGTGTTGTGTATTAGTGTGTCAGTTGTAGTTGGTTTTCTGTATATACTGAATTTGTGCCTGTGTTCTAGTTTTGTGATGGAGAGGTCTAAGAAGTTTATGGTATTGTTGTGTTCGTATTCGGCAGTAAAGGTTACTATCATCAAAGACGAACTAAACACGATAAAATACCTAGCAGAATCTAACGGATATGACAGAACAATAGTCAGTAAACTCCTACACAAAACACAAAACAAACAACAGACAAAGACAGAAAACAACAAATTCATAACACTAACATACATAAACAAACAAACTGAAAAAATAGCCCACAAATTCAAAAAAGCAGGATACAGAATCGCTTACAAAACTACTAACAAAATAGAACACACACACAAAGCACAAAGCAAATTCGATCTACCCGGTGTTTACAAGCTAAATTGCTCAAATTGCAATAAATTCTACATAGGCCAGACAGGATGTAGCTTCAAACAGAGATACATTGAACACACAAAGGCACTCCACTCCACTACAGAATCCACCTTTGCAAACCACCTCATTGAAGCAAACCACACATATAAAAACATCGACAGTAACATGAACATTCTACACGTACACACAAAAGGCAGAAAATTAGACACTCTAGAACAATTGGAAATATACAAACACACAAAAACAAATAAAAACGACATCCTAAATGAACAGACACAATTCAAATCGCACGCATTATTCGAACATATCTCACCCCACACACACAGCATCGATCTTTCGAAATTCGATTCCGTCACCCACAACAAGACGGACAGCGCTACCAGCGGCAGCCTCTGAAGAAGCCTTTTAAAGGAGAAAACCAGTTCAGGCTGTAAGGTAAAACTTTATACTTTTACTTATAAAAAAACCTAGTGTCGTTAATGTAATAGTGATATTTAGTTCATTTATTGTTATTTTGGAGTGTTAGTGGTCTCAAATATTTCTACTAGTAATTTTATACAAACCACTATGTTGTATTTGCTACTGATGAGCGCTTTCGGCAGTCAAGCCATCTTCAGGTCATTTACCTTTTCATATTTCTCTGTTGGTAAATGACCTGAAGATGGCTTGACTGCCGAAAGCGCTCGTCAGTACCAAATACAACATAGTGGTTTGTATAAAATTACTAGTAGAAAGGTAAATGTTCAGTGATAAATAACTGATGTGAATGTGTGTAAATACAAAGAAAGGTGTGTGTAAACAGGTGTTATATAAAATCACCTTTGATTTCCCAGCATCCAGTTGTACAGGCACCTCTCCACCCATTTCAACAAAATCATCATCTGTCATGTTGCCTATTTTGGAGGATTGGATATCTACCACTTCTAGCTCCACTAAATGATCAGGAACTGGATCGATGGCTACTTCTCCAAAAGATACATTCATTGCATTTGGAATATCACAGAATGATTCACCTTCAGGTGCTCTCTGTAATAATATTAGTATGTGGGTTACTCAAGTGAGGCTATATCAGTTGCTGGTTCCCAAGCCTTCCAAGGCCTGTTACAATTGTGATATTGTTGTGATAACTCCAAATAGACTACCTTGAATATTTTTATATTTTTAAATAAAGAAATGCTTCACATTTAAATGAATTGTATAAGGTTTCACATAATATTATCTAATAAAATTATTATCTGTATTTTACAAATTCACATGCAATTATAACTTAAAAATATAAAATTCAGTTTTTAATTTAAAAAGAAAAACACTCATATGTGTATGAAAAATATATATTGTAACGATTCTAGATGACTCGTGCGTCTCTGTAAAATGTTTTTACATTTGTTTATTATGTGTATAAGTGTTAATGTGGTGTGTTCGCCTCACACCGGTCGTTACAATAATGGTTGTCACTACTGAAGTCTGTAGCGTGGTCCAAATTATCAGTACAACCTACCTGTTTATTCATAGGGGTTGCGAATCCCGGGTGGCGCCAAATTGTTTATATTAAGACAATTAAATTTGTTAAATTACAAATTAAATAAGTGTTGTCAGCGTTGACGGCTGGAGCGTTCGAATGATTCCCGCCGCTGTACTGCTTGTCGTATTGTCCACTCGTGAAGAGCGCTAGTTGGTTACTTAATAAAAATTGCCAACACACATATATTATACAACGCCCTACGAAATAAAACAATGGTAATACTCTGTACTGTAATTTTAATGCAAATTCATTCATTAATTAATATGACAAAAGGATTATAAATTATTTAATAACAAATTGCTCCGGCTTAGAACATGAAACACAAATATCTCAAAATTGGTGAAATTGGTTTTGAAACAAATTATTTTGATGCCATCATGGCCTCTGTTTACATACAATATATTAATCTGTTCAAAATCTGGGGTTCTTTGGATTATAAAATAAAACATAAAAGTTGGTTACATTAAAAAAGTACACTACCATACCTTATACGTACTTAAATAGTATACAGTGTTTTTACAAATTGTATGGTAGTGTCGTATTATTTGTTACAAAGTTCGCACACTAATGCGAGGTTATATTTTAATTAACAATTGTTTTACGTAAGTTGATTATGCTTTAAACCTTTGAAAGAAAATTAATTTTGTTTAATAGTGAGAAATTTTTGATTGACTTGAGAAATATTTAAAGTAATTTGGTTTCTGGGATAAAGGAATTTAGTTGATACTTATCAGTTCAGACAGTGGTGATATGGTGTCGTCTGGGGTGATAGAAATTCTGTAATTTTGGGCTGGTTTAGGCTTCGGGCATCTTCTTCTATCTCGTCTTGGGACTCGCTGCTATTTAATTTCTTTTTATTTGGTTCCAGGACATCGTTTAATCTTAGAAGCTCTGCATCTACTCATCATTGGTTCTTGTAGTCGATTTCTGAACGTCTTTTGAACTTTTTAATGTAAAATTTTAGTCATCACAATCTTGCGTACCGCTTACCCACGCGTCATTTTTCCAAGTCTCATAAATTTAACGGAAAATTAGTATTCAACGGCCCGTTTCTATGGTAACAGAAACCCTTTGATTGGTTAAGGCCTCGATTGAAAGCATTGTTATGAGATTTGAAATTTTTATTCAAATTTATTATATATTTTCTGAATGATTTTATTCCTCTGTCGTTCCTTTGGGGTAATAAATAATATCACTATTGTCGTTATTTCCTTTCAAAGTTTAGAATGATACCTCATAAGGTCATATTCCATTATACATTAACTTTAGTCTAATTATTTGACATCTGATAAACTACATATCTCTTTTAAATTAAACTTTTATAATAACATTTCTCTTTTAACATGATTTATACATAATTACTGGCTACTTACTTGCCTTAGATTTGTAAATTTCCTTGTGAATTTGTTACAATTGACATTTGTGTGTGTCTGACAGTTAAACATTTTCATAGCCAAAAGTAGCCATGATGGTATTTTACTTATTTATTTTAAATTACATTTTAATTCAGCCTGATGGGCTTTATTATTATAATTGTTTGTGTTCCGTTTTGATTCTGTTAGTGTTCTGATTTTATGTCAATATAGTTCTCATTATACATCTTTTAAAATATAATAATTAGGCTTATGGACTGCAAGTTTGTTTCAGCCATATCCTATTCATAACATTAAAACAAACAATTCTTTATAAGTTATTAGTTACTGTTGGTTTAACATTTATTTCATTCTTTTGCTATTACTTTGAGTGAGAAACATCATCACTTCTTTCAAACTCATTAAATTTATTTCCCTTCTAACATGGGGTGTTTTATTAATTGTATACTTAATTTTAATGCAAATCCTTATTTTATTACTACTACCTTCCTCCATTCCATGTTAACACAAACTGTTTTTACATGGGCTTTCTCCCTGAATAATACTACATCCTTTACTTATCTCTATTTTAAATACTATTTTTAATTATTCTTAATTATATGATTGTTCATAAGCTCACTTACATCACTGATTGGTTTATCAATGATTTATTAAGTGTTTCCTTATCTATTAATACATTTTTATTACTGATAATATCTTTTTCCACGTATCACTTTCACTTTTAACTAACTGGTGTTTATCACTGATACACTCACTATTTTGGGGTATTTACACTTTCACTATTGCACTTTTTTTTTCACTGTTTATATTAAGTGTTACTTAGTGGGTAATCCCTATACTTATTTCTCTATTATTTCTCACTATTTCATTATAGCATGATAATTATTATTAATGACATTTTGTTATTTACATTTCATTAAATCTAACTTTGATAATTGGGTTAGTGTACTTTTCTTCACTAAGTTACCTTTTCACTGTTTTTTGTTTAAAACAGGTATATAAATTATTTCATTTATAACAATAATATTTGTTTTCATTAGTGTATAATTATTTGGGGTTTATTTACAGTATTCTATCTTTGAGTATACCATTTCTCCCTTTTATATGTGGTGTTTGTTACTTCTTGGTTTCACTTTGTCTCCTCTTCATTCTTCCTCTTCTTCTTCTTCATCTTCAACTTCAATTGTCTTCATTTTGATTCGGTTCTCCTCTTCTCATCTGGTTTAATTTCTATTTAGTTGTAGGAATTTGTTCACTTCCTTTAATTCTTCTTTGGTTCTGGTTCCTTACCTTTTTTTGTTAGTTCCTATTTTTTTGGTCAATCACCTTTTTCTTGTGTATGTTTCGTGGTTCCCTTCCTCTTTGTTTTCTGTTGTTGGGTCAATCACTTGGGTTGGGTAATATTGTCATTCGTCGTGTCATAATATTTATATTTTATTTATTTTTAAACATTTTATTTGATATGAAGTATTTTTACATTTATAATTATCTTTTTTATCCCTGGTACTGGGGTGGCTTATTTGTGTTGTAACAATATATATAAAACAATATAATATATGCTTTAGTTATATCTTCAGGTATGTGTATTATGAATATTTTCTATGTTCTAGAAATGGTCCTAGATTTTAAAAGTCAAAATATCAAATAACAACAGAGGTGAAGGGAAATGGTACATTACAGGAGTACAGGAGATTATCTGAACACTGCACTACGGTATTTGGATATGTATTTTGATAATTTGCATTTAACTGTCTTATGGTACTAAAAAGAAAAGAAAGAAATATATATCAGGAAATGAATATGAGCTGTACTGATATATATATTTAACAGGAAAAAATTTTAGCTTGACCTTCAGAATATTATAAATGAAAACTGAATGATAAGGAAAATTTTGCTACCTACATTAAATGTACTGGAATATAATACTTACTATATGATGATTAAGAAAGTAATTGTACAAACTCAATTGCAGTAGTACCTTAAGATCAGGTTTTGTTGATTTTAATTATACATCTCATTGGCAGAACAAGTTAGCACACAAATGATGTACCCTACCTAACCTAAGCTGCCCTTCAGGATTTATTTAAATAAAAAGCTGTGTCAAAATAATAAACATTAATATGTATAAACAATTTTATCAGACATCGATTAGGATTGAAGGAGATATGGATGAGGAGGAAGAGAGAGGAGAAGAAGGGAGGAACCAGTCGAACCAAACATAGTCCACAGTGACTCATACGAAAAAAAATGTATAAGGCTGATGTATTACCTACAGACCAGAGGTAGAAACATAACTGTAAGCAATGACAATTTCCTGCCATGTAGAGAAAGCAAAGTACTAAGAAAATTTTATTATCTGGTAAATGAGATTAGGAAACAGTAAATATCATAAAAACTGTAGCAACTTTACAAACAAGGAACATCGTTAAGCCTAAGACAGGGAACTTGTAGTGCGGAACTTGTAGTAGGGAACTTGATAAGGGATCAAGTAGTGTGGAAAGTACTGAGACTAGGAAGAAGAAAACTTATAAAAGATGATGAACACCATTCAAGGAGGCTATAAGAAAATGAATGTAAACAAATTTAGAGTTCACATCTTGATTCTGACACTATATGTTGTGTATGACTGTTACCATATGTTAGTAATAACCTTTACCAACCAGTGAACCTCATAATATCACATTGTTGATTATAATACATACGGGTACCTTAAAAAATTACACATTCTTGATTCATTAAAACATTAATACTATTAATTTCAGTAAGTTACATTTTGAAAATTATAGTTTTTGAAAATCTTCAGAATCAATATAATTACAGGTACTATTGTCTTAGATGATAAGTAACCTATTAAGATAAACTGCCACACTAAGTTTTTTTTTTAGTTCAACTATTATATGTAAATTGCTAATGTTCTTCACTGTACTACAACCACACTGCCTGTAATGTCAATATGTGTCATGTTCTTCAGAGGTTTGTCTTGTCATACAAGTATAGGATCTGCCAATCAATGTGTTATCAGAATAATTGGGTAGAGAGGCACTATTATAATTTGGAAGATATAGCAAAAATATAACTTACCAGTTTTACTAGTACCTGACAAAGAAATGTGACTTTACAAATGACATGTAACCTGCAGTGCAAACTTAAATTCATCTGGTTAGCAGTTTAGTAGTCAAATTCAATTATACTATATTAGAGCACTTCATATTGTGAAATGTTAGTTTAATTTACTGCCTTTTGCTAATTTACTGAAAACTGTTCGTATTACCTTTAATTTCTGATCCTTGGGACATGGCTTAGAGGAATTACACAGTTGTATATTTGATGGCTTTTCACCACTACATTCTTTTGGATCAGTAATAATTTCATTGTCACCATTAGGATTCTCTTTGACACATTCAACTAATCGTTTCTGAGTACCTGATCTAAATATGCATCCTGAACATGGGCCCCATTTCCATACTTTCCACCTGTGTAATTTTGTAACAGAAATAAGTAAATACAGATTGATTAATAGATGTTTTTTTGTATAAATTACAGTTATATTAATAATAATTGATATCAGAGCTGTGAATTGAAATTGTATTTTGTGTGTTATATTTTTATTTGTGAAAGATTATTTGTGATATCGGTAACAAAACAATGAGTCGACAGTGATACAAGTGTTTTATTTCGATTGCTGCCTAGAAGACAACAAGTTATCCATGAGTTTTCCACAGAGGTTATTGACTAAGATTTTAACATGAGGGTTATAGGCCAAGTTTCTTCCATTGTGGCAAATCATTGTACATCAGAAGTCCTCATCTTTTGAATACAGGTTTGACAAACCTGGATGAGATCCTTTTCTTTAATCTTTTCTGACGTCAAAGCTACTAGAGTATTCAAGGGGTAGGGTGTCTTTTTATCATCATCATCTTCACAACACAATATTGGTAAGGTGCTGCCTGTTCCACCTTCAAAGATCCTCCAGCCATCTCTTCCTGGGTCTAGCCACACACCTATTCCTATAGGTTTGTATTTCCAGACTTGTTTGGCCATTCTGGAATCTAACATTTTTACTAAGCATTCTTTCCACTGTTGTTTGTAATATTTTAATTTTTCATTCAAGTTATAAATTTGTAACTCTTCTATGATGGCCTCATTCCTTATATAGTCAAGTTTAGAACAGCTTTTAACTCCTCTTAAGAATGCCTCTTAAATACAATACCTGTATTTTATTGTCTTGTTTCTTGGTTGTTGTCCATAATTCACACCCATAGGACTGTTCAGGGACTGCCATAACTTTATAAAACTAACTTTTTTGTATCTCAATGTACCTTGTACTTAAAAATATGGTTGATTGTCCCACAGATCATCTGGAATTTACCTAACTTAACATCAATATCATAATTCTTATCATAGCCAATATCATATCCCAAATAATTAAAATGGCTCATCTGTTCTAGAATTTGATAATTAATCATTCTTGGATTTCGTTATCCATGACATGGATTAATTCTTATTGGTTCCTTGCCTCAAAATGACATTACCTTTGTTTTTGTAGTGGAGATTTTCATATTATATTTTTTGCAAATCTGATGAAGTGATGAAGCTTAAAAACAGATTTTTGCAAAGCAGATTCTGTATTTTGAATTACAAGCCATTGTCAGCAAATAACAGCACATTCAAATAACTGACTCATGGTATCTTAATACTAGGCTTCACTAGATGTTTTCATTTCCTTATTAGACCATCAATATAAATGTTAAAAATAGTAGGTGATATACTGACAGATATATTTCTTGAGATTTATATGGGTGTCTTTTATTTTCATTTTTATTTATACTTTTCTTATTTCCTAGCTGTGGCCTACAAATAATCCTTTAGTAATCCCTTGTAGATTGGTGGTAAAGAATAACATGATGTCTCAGTTAGTAGTGACCACAGACAGTAATGAATCGTCCACAAACTGCAAGGAAGATCCTAATCTCCAGGAATAGAAAGAGAGGAGCAGTTGTTCCAAGGTAAAGGGGCTGTCTTCATTGGGCTAATTGCCGCATGGTTGTAAGCTGATTCAGCGAAGAAAACCTGATACTGAGAAGCAGAAAGGCTAGATAAAGTAGAAGAAGGAAGACAAATCATGATAAGTGAGAGAAGATGCATTGGCAGCGGTAAGTGATCCACAAATTAGGTTTTGTGTATATTATATAATGACTGCAAGTAAGCTTGTAATTCCTTCTTATAGGTCTGACCTACAAGAGCTCATTGGTGATCTACCCAATGGGACTGAGAGTGTAACCCCACACTGGATTTTTGCTTCTATTTTAGTTCTTCTTATATTATGTAAAACAATTTGGGCAGTTCTTCCTTCACGTAGGGACTGTTTAATGGTGGCTCTTTGTCCTTAATGTTTATTCAAAAAAGCTCCTTTAGAGACACAAATTCCCATCGTTCTAGTGAGATATTTTCCTGCTGAACACTCATTTAGAATTTATTTATGTTTTTAATCCATTTATAATAATTAACTTTAGTACCATATTATTATTCTAGCTACATTACCTATAGTATGTAAATCAGTTCTATATAGAATTTCAGAAAGGTTATTTGATTATGAAGAATATCCAGAAAGTGAAGATACATAGTGCACACATTTTTCAAAAAATATTTATTTCCAGATCTTCAACTGATGATTACTTAAATAAATAACCTTTATTTTTCCATTAACCACTTGATTATGAAACCTAAGAACCAATTTTTGTATCCTAGAAGTTTGCCATATATTCAAGTATATCATGTGTCCTTTTAAGTATATCATGACCTCCTCTTTCATGTCGCGATCGTCACTGAATTTTTATCCAGCTAGATATTTCTTCACATGAAGAAACAACTGAAAATCACTGGGTACAAGTGCTGGGGTATGCAACAGATAATAGAAAATATCCTAAACAACAATCTTCTTCTTCTTTGGCACTGTTTGTTTCTGAATATCATGTCTATACTTCTCTATCGGTGGCAATCCTTATAACTTTCTTCACTGCCCCAAATTTGTCAGTACTTTAACTTGGTTACTGCTCAATTGTTGAACAGTGCAAAAGTGATATGTGCAGTATGGTACTGAGTACTATCTTGGAGCAAGCAGACACTGTGTGGTTTCCTTATTTTGTGCTGAATAGCCCGTGAAATGTATCTCAATGACTAACTCAGCATACATTGGCAGTAATTGTTTTGCTTTAAGACATGAAGTTAACCAGGAGAATACCTCTCCTATACAACAAAATTAATTAATTAGTTAATTAAAAAAGTCATATTTTTTTGCCTGGAATCAATATTTCAAGTTGTTTTTATTTTAGGGAAATCTATGTAGCATCATTGCAATAATTTTTGCTTTGGTTAAGGAGTATGATGATAAACTAGTGTCATCCTCAGTTACAATAGAGTCTAGAAATTCACCTCCTTCCTCTGTTTAATATATGAAAAACATCAGTGCAGAACCCAACTGTTTTAGAGATCCAATTATGCACACAATTTTTTACAGACTAATTTCATCTTCATTACAAATGAAGGCGGTAGTGATGAAGAAATCAATATAATAATAATGGCTCCCATGTGTACCACCGAAGTAGCTTAGGAGTAGGCAGGGTAGGCTGCCTCATGTGAGCCGTACGGCATACAAGGAAGACAGTGTGGCCAGCACTATGCTTCAGCCGCCCATTGTTATCCTCAGGATGTTATCCCAGGTACTCATTTTCAACCGGCTGAGTCGACCTGGGGGCTGAAAAATGCACCTTGATTATATGGTGCGGGCCCAGGAATCAAACTAGAAGAAATCAAACATTGAATTTTAATGGGAAATAGTACCATCATGATAAAAAAAATTGGGAGATCATCATCTCAATAAAGAAATGAAGATGAAGCTGCTCAAGGCTTGTGTTTCCAATTGCAGTGTATGGATCAGACTTGTTGACTCTTGAATGCTGCATGCCAATGTATAATAAAAGCTTCTGAAATTATCAGCTTCAGAAAAATGTTAAGAATGCTGTTGATTGCTTGACAAACTAATGGTTCAATTTTGTGTGAATCGAAAATAGACAACAAAGACCTGACTGCATAGGCGGCTAAAGGGGTGGACTTGGGAGGGGGGCTTAGCCCCCCAAAAAATCCAGCGTTTCTGTTTTTAAAATTTAATAACTTGCTCAACAAAAAATATAATAAAATAAAAAATTTCAAAGTAAAAAAATTTCAAATTTTTAATTTTTTCAAGAAAAATGTGATTCCTTATAAAACTAAAATAAAGATACTTAAACAAACTTTTTTTGTTATTATAATACCTATTGCTATTAGTAAGCAAAAAATACGATATTCAGTCGTTAGGTGATATTTTAGGCTGGCGCCCCCTTTGTTTCCATTTTAGAAATTCGCTTCCGACTGAAGCGTTGTGAAAGGTAGCAGCACTATCCGTGCTATCCGATAGTAGATGGTTTGCGACTTGTTTCTTAAACTTGCCACACTACGCGCAGTATACAGTTTCTTGTAGCTTTGGATAGGTGCTATGTTTTAACTGTTTTGAGGTTAGTTTATGTAACTTGCACAATGATTTAAATTGCTACAGTTTGAGAAACTGGAAATCGGGTCTAATTCATCTAATAGTTCCAACGTAACATTTCAACGTAAAAGTAAGAATATGATAATTATCTAATTTAAAATATTATAAGTATTGGTCTTACTAAAACAATCAGAGTGTGTGAGAATAAACATGCAAAACGAGAACGTCAAAACAGAATTTTGAACGCCGAATTTTAGTCAACGCCTTCTGCCCCAACGAGTCAGTTCTTGGAAGCGAATCGAGTGAAAACGAGTCTTCAAGTATAAGCGTTATTGCAGACATTTTGGTGTTTTTAGGTCTCGAATAAATATTTTAATATATATTTTCATTGTCATGCCCACAGAGTAGAGCTTGCAGTAACAGATATGTGCAACTAGTTCGAAACTTTTATTCAATGGCCTTCAAGCACTTTATGTGCACTTTGCAAAACCATCTAACCACTGCATAGTGCAGCAAGCAGCGGAAAAGCTTCAAGTGAAAAAGAAGTCTTTAGAAATATCTTCTCAGTGTTCGACAAGGTGGACTTGCAGGTATCAAAACTGTGAGCAGTTAATAAAGAATTTTGATATCGTAACGGAGGCTTTAAGTTTTGAATTTGATCAATGTGAAGATACTGATTCAATAAAAGCTTTAGGAATTTTAAAGACAATTACATCACCTGGTTTCGTTGTGAATCTTTTCATTTTCCACGAAGTTTTAATTCTGACACATGTTTTGAGCAAACAATTACAAAAAAAAGATGCCACGCTAGGAGGCGCTTCTAATGTCATTAAAGCCACTATCGCATCATTGAAAGAAAAGCGTAAAGATTCTCAGTTCTTGATCATTTGGGAAAACATCACAGAGTTCGCTGAAAAATACGATATTTGTTTAGAAAATGCAAGGAGCTCGAAGCAGAAAAGAGAAATGAGTACTCGCCTCAAAGATAGTGCAGTATTGTCTACTACTATTGGGCAATCTTATGAGGAATATAATATCGAAAAAAATAACGCAAATGAGACTATGAAATTTTGGCAGTCTCACATGTACAACAGGGTCCTAGACACAATCACTCAAAGATTGGAACAACGCTTCAGCGAAGAGTCACTTTTACTGGCAGAAGCTGTTGATTCATTATTCAATTTTGACTTTGAGAACTCAAAACCATTTTTAGATCATTATGGTGAAATTTTAAAAATAAATACCACGTTACTGGCTGCGGAGATGACAATTATTGCCAAAATTTGTCTTAATAAGATTGAAGCAAGCGAAGTAAAAAATAAGGAAACCACAGCGACAACTACAGAAAAGAAAAAAAGAAGGATATTGTGATCGTCAGAAAATTTAAACGTGTTCAAAACGTGGTAAACCTAAATGAATTTCCAAATTTGTTCAAGACTCTAAAACTAGCAGCTTCCATTCCAATTAGTTCAGCGTCATGTGAGAGAAGTTTCTCTGCAATGAGGAGAATAAAGAACTGGCTACGAACCACCATGACGCAAGATAGATTCTCAAATTTATCTCTGTTATATATAGAAAGAAATCTATATAAAAACCAACTGAGCGGCCAAGATATTGTAAAAAGGTTTGCTACAAAACCGAGAAAAATTAATTTGAAATAAATATATAGTTAATCTTTAGGGTTTAGTTTTTGCAAATAATCGATTCATATTTTTTAGTAACTATAACTTCTTATTTTTTGAAAACTCGTTTAATTGTTCAAAAGTTTATCAATCAACTAATTTTAGTGATGTTTTGATGTTTAGTGTATTGTATTCTATCTATATTGTAATAAACTTAAACCTTGTAAATAAAATTGCGTTTTTACCCCTTGGTTTGACATAAAAACAACGTAAATTTAACAAAAGAAACAGTTTATGACATGACACAAAAAACTTATCTAGTATTACTAATTCAGTATATAGATATGACTGGGTTTGGATTTATTTGAAAATCATTAATACAATTTTTTTTTAAACTAATCATTTGCCAGCTGAACTACTTAATGAAATGAACAAATTTTAAAAATGTTTGTAAATGTTGTGCACATATACTATGAATATTTAAGAACATCTAAGATCTTTTCATAAATTTTAAATATTTTAACGATTTTTTAAATTTCATGTACATTAGTACATTTTCCTAAAGAGCGAAAATCTTTGATGGTCAAAAATTGTGGTTTTAAGGACCATATTTTTAGAAACTGTTCTATGGGGCCTCTTTTTAAAATTCTTTTTTACCTAAAGTCTAGCCCCCCCAAAATGTATGACCAAAAGCCGCCTATGCCTGACTGCTATCAAAAGTTCCAACTACCACAAACACAAATTCTAAAGTTCTTCAGCCTCATCTTAGGACAGTGCAAAATTGATAGTTTGGTCATTCAAGGCAAAGTACTATAGATGGAACAAGGAATAGAAATTGATCACCAGTCTCATTTATCAACCAAGTTACAATACTAATAAAGTTGGCCAGCAGAGGATGTTATAAGAATTGCCATTATAGAGAAGTTGTATAGACAAGATTAACTGTTCTATATATACAACAGATCATGATGTTCAGAAGCAAACAATGCCAAAGAAGAAGAAGAATTTTGTATTTAGAATCTTATAACTCATAGGCTTACATATCTTAAACACATCTTGCATCAATTCATTTAATTCTCTCATTGTCAAATGCACATCTGTATGAATGGTTTCTTCAGTTTTATGGAGAGGGTAATAAGATATCAACAACTGCCTACAGCTTCTTTGTTCATTGTGAACATCAGTATCCTCCTGAGATTTCATGGCACTACTTTGAGATATTTGTCAAGACAAAACGTCACCGTGAACAACTGTGATTTGTATATAAATTTCTGCTGGCCATTCACATTTTGTGTGCCAGTTGTATCATAAATGAATTTTGAATTTGATGGGATTTTAAACTGACAGTGCCATTTTCAGACATGTGTAATATGAACAGAAGCATATCTAGAATTTGGTCTTTGGGTAGGGCGGGGTATTTGTTGGCTTCATACAAAAGAAAAAAACAAGTTAAAACTAATCAACATTACAATATTTATCTGTAAGATGTTACCGGAATTAGGTTTATCAATTAGTAAAATATTGCATTTGTAAAAAACGAAAATCATTTAATAAAACAGTAACTGTTTGGAGGCAAGAATTACTTAAATAAAATCTGTCATCATTTGCTTTCAAAATGTTAAGTTTACAATGTGATTTTTCGTATGTGTGATTAATTCTTAGATAACAATAAGCTTGATTATTGTAAGTTTTACTATTACTCTTCATTTATGGATTCTGAGAATTCAGACAATAGCTTTTTGATTGATGTAGTTTTGATAAACAAACATTGGTATCAAGTGAAAATGAAAATATTTAACTCAGGACAGTAGCACAAATAGTATGTTACAGTTTGTTTCACAAGAATATAGATCATGTTAGCTATATGGATGTTCAAGAGCTGTATACAAGGACACCAATGAGGATTTCATTAATGGCATCAATTCTTGGCCGGGTTCCTTGGCGGCAGCGGCAGAATTCTTCAATGAGGGACTGCAAAAGCTGGTTCAATGATATAATATGTGCTTGTATATGACTGTGACTGCTGATTATGTGCAAATGCAATATAAAGGCATATTTAACTTTTATAAGTAACAAAATATTTTTTCATATTTTAGTTTCTCTTTGTCTGCTAATCAGATGTTAATTTTTGAATTGCCCGCTTAGTAATAGAACTGTTAAGTGTACAAATTGAAAACATAACATTCAGTAATTTTCTGTCTCCACTTCAAGTTTGTTTAATGAATATTAAACATAATTAACATTATGTTATAATATGGATGTTGATTGAGATAGGTTTCTAATATCCATGTCCAGCTAAAGACTGTCTGCATATGACATTTAAATACATAGAAATCAGATGGAAAAGCCAGTAACTGTCTTGGGTACAGGGATTGGCTGACTACTGCATTAAATTAACAAAAGTTGATATGTAAAGTTTTATCAAATAATTACATTTTATTTTTAATTTGGTAAAGTTTATTTCTTAACACATTAAGTTATTCAAGATGCTTGAGACATGTTTAATATAATAGTGAAAGAAATATAACACATGAAATTGTTGAAGGAAATAAATAGGCCTACATGGTAGATAATTGATTAAAATAAATCATCATCTTCACAGCACAGCATAGGCAAGATTCTGCCTGTTTCTCCTTCAAAGATCCTCCAGCCATCTCTTCCTAGGTCTACCCACACCCCTGTGTCCTATAGGCAGGGCCGGCGACAAGGGGGGACAGAGGGGGCAAATGCCCAGGGGCCCGGGCCCAAAAAAATTAATTAAAAATAAAAATTTAAAGTTTAAATAAATTTAAATGCCAACAAGAATACAAACTTTTGTTGTTTACAAAGTGAAAAAACAAATCAAGGTAGAGCGTGTGTCAGTGTGCAGTAGAGAAGTATGATGGGGTGATGGGGTTTTTATTTCGAAAATGTTTCCCCATCCCTTTCCACTGACATGTGTTTATTTAACATAAAAAATTTATAAGTACAATTTATAGTACATCAAAAGATAATGCATGACAGTGCACATTTCTTCTGCAGAAAAAGCTGATAATCAGGTAAGTCTTGGTTATAAAATAACCTGCAAGTTCCCAGTTCTGGTCTAAATTAAGTGGGGGGGGGGTGTACCGGGATTTAGGGGCCCGGACCCCTCAGTTGCCCAGGGGCCCGAGAATCCTGTCACCGGGCCTGCCTATAGGTTTGTATTTCCAAACTTACTTGGCCAGTTTGGAATCTGACATTCTTTCTAAATGTTCTTTCCATTGTTGTTTGTAATCTTTTAAATAAATAGAAATCAGATGGGAATGCCAGTAACAAGAAACTGTCTTGGATATAGGGACTGGCTGATTAATGTCAAAAAAAAAAAAAATACAAAACCTAACAGCACACTAAGGATTTTTAATCAACACCACATATAATAAAAGTACAATTAGTTTTATAGAAAGAAATAATTAGCATTTACTTTCATAAAGGCAAATGAAAAACAGAATTAATAAAAAAAGTATTTCAATACCATTAACATCAATAATTCTGTGCAAAAACTAATAATTTGTACAATGCAATGCTAAACAAAGGTATACAATTAAATTATTTTGCTAAACATTATGCCACTGATTTCTTATAATATTATTATATACATACCACCAAAATCAGTAAAGTTTCAATTTTTTTAAATTATTGAATAAGACCTTTTCGAAATTATTATTATAAAAGTATAAAATATAAAAGTGTATAAATATATTATTATTATATGTATAAAAGAAGACATCACAACAAGAACATTTTAGTGTGAACTGATGATGAAATTATAATAATTTCGAAAAGGCCTTATTCAATAATTTAAAAAAATTGAAACTTTACTGATTTTGGTGGTATGTATATAATAATATACAATTAAATGTAAGACTTTTAATAGAGAAATCAAAAATATTGGCTTACCATGTACCAAGGCTTAAAATAAAAACAAAACTGTACAAAAAACTTAACCTATATAATAATGTAACACATTCCGTAAATAAGGGCTTAAATTCCCAGACTATTAACATTTGCGGGGTACACACTTACAAATATAGAACATAGAATCAATTAATTGTTTAATAAAAGTCAAATCAATACAAAACATAACACAACTCTTAGAACATTAAACACTGGAATTATTCATGTAACATAACTACTAACCTGTTCACAACATCACAACCAACATACAACATGTAAAACTCATCCAAAGTTACTTGCTAGACAAATCCAGTATCCTCACCTCTAGTTCAGATATTAACATCAAAAGCAAGCTTTTGCTAATTAAAACTATAAGTAAACAATACATATGATACTTATATAACCTTGCATGACAAGGCTGTTGATTACACAGCCTTGTTTTAGGTGATTCAGGCTCTCCAAGACTGTTGCAGAAATTGGGACTTACTTTTCCATCTCTCTCTTCAACACACTCACTTTCTGCCACCTACATTCAACAATATTTGTGAATTTTAATTTGTAAATCATTTATAAGAATCATCATTATACATAACTAACTAAAAGCCACAAGTTTCTACCACAGAACATCCAGTTGAAATAAACATATTCGTTTTTGTGAATCATGTTAAGTTCTCTCTAGAAAAAAGTATGTTTTATGTTGTGACTAAAGTCTTTCACTGCTACAATTACTCCCCCCTCCTTCCCTCGACTTTTCATCATTAGACACAGTTCAGTGCTGACTCTAGTTTGAAGTATCAGTTCACTAGCTGACACTAGACAGTAGTTCCCAATACCATTTTTTTTTCAAATCATCTTCAGCATCATTGATCCATCATAATTTACATTAATCTGTATTTTGTTATACACCAGGAATTTCCATCATCATTTTTCCTACTGGTTAATTTTGTTTCTGAATATGGCCTACACATCCAGCTCATTTAAATTACTTTATGAGTCTAGTTACTGGTGGCTGATTAAAAACATCTTCTCATTTCTTCGTATTGTTTAAATTAGCAGCCATCCTTACTATTTCTATTATGAATTTGCTAACTGCTATAATTTTTATAATAACTGGTTAACAGTTATATAAAAATTATAGCAGTTAGCAAAATCTTCTCATTTGTCCATTTTCACAGCAAGCTCCTTAAAACTCCCTCAAGACAGTCTTTTTGAATAAGTTAAGTTTGTTTCCATTCCCTCTTGACTTGCCTGTCTTGACTTAGGCCTCAATGCAGACTTTACAAAGGTTTTGCAGATGGTGTTTTATATTATATATATTATTTTGAAGTGTAAGAGAACACCTCAGTGCCTGTTGCAGCTCACCACTTAAGAGGATAAAGGGTATGGCCATTTAGGCTTCTTAATTATTTATCTTATATTGAATTTAGTGGATGACAGAAATTTTGGCAATATTTCATTACATAATTCTTTGATCAAATAAAAATAATAATACAACATGCAAAGAACTCATCCTACATAACTTGGTCTATTACAGAAATTACTAAATACAGTGTCAATTTCTTTAGTACCAGGTAAACAATATATTGTACAATATATGCACAATATTTATACAATAAATCTCATACAATGAATCCTCTGAGATTAGTCACATTTTACTTACTTTCTAGCTTTTAACACAAGGCACAATAAAAACATACTAACTGGCAATGTATATGCCACATTACACTTATGAGTTCATTCAGCATTCAGAGAGGGTGGGGCCATGGAGAACTGGGGCTTCTGAATGAAACACAAGCTGCATCTAGTTTTAAAAATATTTCCTATTATTTAAGTATCCTGAAATCGTATTCTTGCCAATAGTATTGAAGTTTTCAAAAAGTATTGTGGTTTTGGAAGATATAATGGTTTTCCAAGAGTAGTAATAACAAATTATTTAAGGCTGTGATTTAAACTGGGGGATGCATGCCTTAGTGAGTTCCAAGAACAAGTTGCATCTGTGTAGACTCCAAAGTAAGTGAAATGCTGCTCATTATCAGCATTGTAATCGCAGACAATGAAGTGTCACTGACTATAATCTTTTGCCAATAAACTATGTATAGAATACATATCCTATATGTGTTAAATATTAACCAAATAACTTTATTGTGTGTGTGTGCGTGCACATTTACTCTTGAGTTGTTGCCCATAAACCAATCATTGGATCTGAGGAAAGTTGGAACCGTTACAGTATTTCAGTACCACTTTCTTCTGTCTAGTGTTTTGGTAAGGTATTCTTAATGGTCTAAAGCTACTGTAACAATATGTAAAATTAACAACAAAAATGTATTAAAATTATCTGCAATTATGTTGTATGTATTCAATTTAACAACAAATTAAAACACACACACACACATCAATTACACATACTCAGAAAACAATAATCTGTTTAACATGTTTTGACTGCAAAAAACTTCTGGATTAAAAGAATGTCAAGGCATTATTGGTGAGAATATAACTCATCAAGGAGTCATCAACCTAAGAATGACAGAGATGAATCTGCTGAAACATTGCAATAACCCTTTCAAGGAGAATAATCACAGTTGAACGTAGAACTTAGCTTGAAACAGCATAACATTATATTGTATGATACTCACAAGACCTTATATATAAATAAACATAAATATGTACTTATGTATGTATGTATATATGCTCTGTTGGTCTCTCATTAGTAGCCCACTTATTTTGTTTGTCAGCTACAAAATAGCACATATACATTTTGAGAACAACAGAGTCTGGCAGAAATTGAACACCAAAAGACTGGGATCAAATGTGAAGCTTACAGATTGAGAAGTGACAAGATGGCTTAAACAAGGGAGCAGCGGACTTTGCTTAAACCAAGTCTGGAAGACCATTATTGAAACAGTAGGTCACGCACACCACAGAAATGTCATCACACTGATATACAATGCCAAAGATGTTACGCCATCCCTATACAGGAATACACTAGGTTTAATGACGAGGAGCTTATTGACCTATCAGATCCCTAAAAATCTCATCACATGTGTCAGTGGCTCTATAGGAATGTGGCAAACTTGCCATTACACATATAAATAAAAACTAATAAACACTATTCCAACATGGAACACAAGTAATTTGGATAAAAATTTATAAAAATGTTTACCTTATTGCCTGAGCTACATTATTGTAAGCGTCATAAGAGGCTGCCACTAGGTGTGCTATTCATTCTGTTTTTGGAGATGTTGCCATTATTTGAAAGATCATTGTTTTGTGTGTGTTGTGTAATGTGTTAGACATTCTCTGATGAAACTACTCGAAAATTCAATAGTAGCATAATCGAACTATCACAGAGGCTTAGCTTGTTGCTGGTCTGTTAGCAGATGAGTTCATTTTGTGATTGGGTGTCTAAGCAACTATGTGTTGTAGACCCAGCATATGTATAGGTATGGTGCTTTTCTATTTCTACCACTTATCTGATAGCACTTGACTTCTGCATTTAGTATCTAATGTTTCATTGAATTTAATTTTTCAATGTTATGCACATAGCTGACCAGTGAGCCTCTGTGTTGTTAGTATGTGCTTCGTTAGTTGAATATTCCCACTAACATTGCTGTGTACCTACATTGTCCTACCATTGCGAATCACATTTCCCTAACTTGACAAGCTGTAATAATAACTATTTTTGTCATAATTTAATCATACCTTTTATTTTTATGTACACTACATAATAAATAAATAATAATAAACCTCTGCTCAACAGTCTGTAAACATCCAAGGTATACTGGACAGCTTTTGTGTTTTATTGGGACAGTTGCATGGCTAGTACAACAATGCATTCCCAGCCACTAGTTGCAGAATTCACAGCCAGGAGGCGGCGCTGTTACCTCAGCAGCTACTCAATTTTGCCTCACAATGCTGAGTGCACGTCGTACTGAGCCTCCACAGGGAATTGAACATGGGACCACACACACATGGTGTACACTGTATACGGCTATAATATAAGATTACAAAAATGTTATTACACTTACCTGAACACCCCCTCCGCATCTTGCTGTGCACTGTCCCCACTGCAGAAATTCCCAGTGATAATGTGGACTGTACATAGGTTTATCTGTCAGAACTGAATAAGAATATTTTATCCCTGGATTTTTATCATTAAAAAAACATACCTAAAAAAATAAGTAACTAAATCTTTCACAAATACTGCATTGTATTTAATCATTAGAAAGAAGAATTGAAGATTGAAAGGAAGTAATATATACCACACAAAGTTAATAATTGTCAGACCATGAGAACTCAAAAATAACTTTCTAAGTATAAGTGAGTTGCAATCAAATAAATATTCAATCCCTTTTTAATAGACTACAATGATTAGTAAGCTACTAAGATAGAGGTTTGTGTATACTCTCAAGTAGTATTTAGAATTAATCCTACAGAGATTTTGGTTATTTTTTTTTAAATATGCTTTGAACATTTCAGTTCTCCCAACTTAATATTAATAATTAATCTTTACCGTGTGTCTATCCTTAGAACTGTAGAGGTTCTCCATGTGGCCATTCATCCAGCTTTTTTATTCATGCAGGTGAGTCTAACCATATAACTACTTTTTCTAAATGAACATATCAAATTGTCTTTTTACAAGTAACTAAATTGCTCATTACAACTTTTTCTGTTAAAAAGTTGTGGCTATTTCACTTTCCAGTAGTCATTCTTGTACTAATCACTACACTATGATATCAATACAGTAATACATTCATCTTATGGTTATGAAGTTTGATGAAATATAATGATCTGTGATATTATGAGAGCAGTGTGAAAAGTTCTTAGACTCGACCATAGGTGGCAGCACTATCACAAATTTGTTTTTCTTATGTTGGTACTACATCTATTGTAAGCATGTGTGTGCAATTTCTGGCGATTCTACCAAATAATTGTCTTATACAGCAGTTTGAAACAAAAGTGTTTTCCGTACTCCTTAAAATGGAGGAAATTGAGTATCGTGCAGTCATAAAGTTCTTTGTGAAAGAAGGTTTAACATCAAGCAAAATTTATTCAATGTTTGTTAAAGTGTATGGGGACTTCTCTTCTTTATTTTCAACAGTTAAAAAATGGGCTGCTGAGTTTAAACATGGTTGTACCAGCCTGGAAGATGATTCACATGAACAACATCTAAAAACGGCAAAAACTGCGGAAATTGCATAAAGTGCATAATATGGTTCTTGAACAATCACCAATTTAAAGTGCATGGAATTGCTGAGCCTATAGGCACTAAAAAAAAAAGAACACCTATATTTCAAAAGAAAGTGTCAAACCTGTATTTTACATGAGGAATTGCAAATGAAAAGGTTTGTACTAGGTGGATGCCACACTTGCTCACAGCAGACCAAAAACGCATGCGCATGAAAATATCTGAAAAGTGCTTGGAGCATGTTAATAAGAACAAAGCAGATTTTGTGAATTGGTTTATTATAATGGATGAAACGGATCCACCACTACACACCAGAGTCCAAACAACAGTCAAAGTAGTGGACAGAAGCTGGTTGTTCAGCACTAAAGAAGGCAAAGTCAATTACATCAGCAGGAAAAGTTATAGCGTCAGTGTTTTGGGAAGCTAAAGGTGTTTTGTAAATTGATTAACTTGAAAAGGGTGCAACAATATAGCCGGGGAATATTATTCCAACTTTTTATCGAAAAATTAGATGAAAAAATTCATGAAAAAAGTTTGCAGAATACAAAAAAAAATATTTTTCACGACAATACACCTGTCCACAAAAGTGTATTGGCAATGGGAAAATTAAGAGATCTCCGGTATGAATTGTTGGAACATCCTCCCTATTCCCCAGATTTGAGTCCCTTAGACTTTCATCTTTTCCCAAAACTCGAACTCTTTCTCGCTGGTCAGTGTTTATCATCAGATCAAGAGGTGATTTTTCCTATAGACGGGTATTCTTCAGACCTTACAAAAAACCACTTCACGGATGGGATAGCGGCATTGGACATCGCTGGAATAAATGTGTTATGCTAACAAGAGATTATGTTGAAAAATAAAAATATTTTTGAAATAATAAATTCGTTTTTTTCATTGTTAGGCTGAGAACTTTTCAGACTGCCCTTGTACATAGAATGAAATTTTATGTAAAGAGATACAGAAGTAGACATTAATGATTTATTCACATGAGAATAATGAGAATATTTTATGGATATTCCATGAAATTTATTCATACATTAACATATTGTAAACATAACCAAACCAGATTATTACTAGTCAGATCAATACATGTTTAAGTCTTCAACAGTTGCCTTCTATTATGTCTGCATGCAAACTATCTTTAAACTTTCAGGAATGATTGTTGTTAGAGAACTGAGGATTCGCAGCAATTACTATTCTGAATTTTTTCTAAGCTATGAAAGTGTCACAGACACTTATAACCCTGTCCTTGACTTTTTTCCATTTTCTCTCACGTTGGACCCTTCTTAATGGATGCATCTATTATGATGAAGTAAAACATTCTCATTTAACAAGTCTGCTCGGCAATCAGTTGCAACTGTTATCCAAGCTTGAGGCCTATCAGATCATAGACTCTCAAATGGTGACAATGATGGTATTACTCAGTGGTTGCTATAAGAATAGTGTTATTTTATTGTACTTCTCACTTGATTATTCCCTTGGCCAGAACACAATTAGCAAAAGTGAAGTCCTATAGTATAACCTATTCTCTTTATCGCACTGAAAGTAAAAGTCTTTTTAGTGTTAAGTAGTAGAATAAGGTGTAATACACAATACGTGTATGTGTGCTTAGTATTGATAAGTACATGTATGCATAAATGCAGAGCTGCTCTTCGCAGCTACAGGGCCTGGTGCAAATCTACAGGACCTGGGTCTGTGGGGTCCTATACCTCCCCCGTACCTCCCTAAAATCAAACAGCCTCCAAACATCATCTATATATATCGTCTTGAACTTATGAAAAAGATTATCTTTAAGAATTTTAAAGTAAATTTACCAAGTTAGCTTTTAATTACAATTCTCAAAGTGAAATTAAATAATAGGATCTCATTTTTTTATTATTTAATGTTACTTAGCATACAATATGTTGAAAAAAAAACTCAAAAACATATGCATAACCTGTACCCTACACCTCTTAAAGAAATTAATGAGCTATCTATAAATGACATCATTACTAATAACGAGGAAGTGCATGGATAGTGAACAAACCTGTCCCCTGTAGCTATCCTGTGACAACAAATTGCATAATGAACCCAACTGCAGACAACCTTGAAATCTTTACATTATTATGTTATTGTAGTCCGAATATTGTAGTTATTGCTAATAAGTTTATGATAACAGTTGGTAGCAAACAGTTATAAACAATTGAGTTAGCAATGTTTTCAGGTTCTCTAATTGATGTGGCAGAATGGCAGATTACGTATAGCTAAGTGTTATAGCTAATTATGCCAGAAAGAATTGCATTATATAAAAAAAACTTGGGTTAACATGAAATGTTTTTCTCAACTTTGTCTTCAAATTTAAAGTTCTATACATGAATGATTTATAGTGATTTACATGTATCACATTAATTGCTGTGTGTCTTTCATATCTGTATCCTATTCAGAATTGCATTAGTCAGTATTAAGAGTTTTGATAATAAAACTGTTAGTGATGTTACAAGTATTTAATGTAGTCAAGTCTGAACAATTTATCTTCCTCTTTCAGTATGTGCTAAACAAAATGAAGCCACTTATTTTATTCGTACACCACTGCCTTGATTAATTGTATGACAGTAATTGTCATCTGTCTCTTGTAAGTTTAATGTTGAAAGATATGGTTTGTTATTTATAATGTTGTATTTTTTTGCTGATATTTGTGTTAATACATCACCAATATTATAACATCGCCAAATTCAGATCAATTTTGATAACTATAAGTATGTATAAACAATGCTAAAAAAATAATATATTTTAATAAATAAATAATGAAGAGAATAAAAATATAAAATGTAATTAAGAAAGAAGGAGAAAGAGTTATAAACTAAAAGTGATTAATAAAGAAACTCAACGACTAGACTGACAGACAAACGACATTGACCCAACCCCAGAGATTGGCCAGCTAAGAACCAAAATAAAAGTAAACCAGATGAGAAGTGAAGGAGAAGAAAATGAGAACAAAGAGGGAACAAACCAACGATGAAGAATATAAAATGAAACACGTCAAGAAAACAGAGACAAGACATGGAGAATAGAGAATGGAGAAATAATGTAATCAAAAATTATAAAGAAAATTAAACTGGTAAAGAACCAAAATAAATAATAAATGTTAGTATTGATTGAGTGACAATTGTAAATAATCATTAATAAAACACGATACCTAAAAATACACTAGCCAAAGAGTTAGAAGTACATATAAGTTGTTAATAGAGAAAGACATGATATTAATAAGTATATATAATATGTGTAGAGAAAGAGAAAGAGATTAAAATAGTGAGAAGTAAACGGAAGTTAACATAGTGAAAGTGAAATTACCCTAAAGTGAAATGATAGAAAAAGAAACACTAAGTAAATTATGATAAACACAAAATAATTTAAAAGTGCAAGTGATAAATAAATAAAGATAGTGTCAGTAATAAAAACAGTAAAAATAGGGAAGGCTAAGATAAACTTAGTAAAATTAACCAATATTTAAGGTTTGATAGTGAACAATAACATTTAAGAAAGTTATTAAGAATAATGTTTAAAATAAACCATTGATTCAGTAATAATGAACACTGAAGAGTGATATTAACTGTAGTGATTATAAAATAATATTATTGTAGAACTTAAAAATGTATTGTAGAATTTAAAGGTGAGAATCACATGACAAAGTAATAAGATAGTGTTGACATGGAAAAGAAAGCAAGGAGTTTTTATAAAATAAGTAGTTTAAAACAATAAGTAAACACCCATGTTATAAGGGTAGAGTAATGAAACAAGTTCAATAGAGGTGAGGTTGTTTATCACTCGAACAATAAGTCAAAAGTAATGAATTGTACACAAATAGTAGATAATAAGTGTTAAATAATTATCTAAACAATTATTTATGAATAGGGTATGGATTGGGTAATTATCCCAAACATAGGTCTAAATGTTATATGATGAATAAATAGTAATTAATAGCCATATTGTTGACATTGGCAGAGTAATTAAATAAGAAAAGAAAGCAATGTTTGAGTTAGAAAAGAGAAAACCGTTAGTAAATAATTAGCAAGAAATAATGAATAAAACAATTGTAACACAGTAAAATCACACAAAGACTGAACCAAAACACATCCATAGATAATAAACATAATTCTAAGAACAAAATAACGCTCTAGGACAAAATGATATATAATGTGTATGAAGTAATCAAAAATCAGTAATGGCTATTTAGACTTGAAACAGGCAAACGGTCAAACACCAACAAATACTAATTGTATAAAAATAGCCAAGTAATTAACAAATCCAAGGTACCAAATTAACCAAGGATGAATGGTAAATTTTATTAAAAACAAAATATTAAAATAAGGAGTTATATAAACAGAGAAATGTAATTAGTAAATATTAAATTAATTGTAAACTTATGAAACATGAAATAACCCAATATTGTGGGATACCAAAATAATCTTTGTGAGAAAATACAAATGACAGTGCTAATAATTAATACTTAAGAAGGAAGATAATGGAAGGAAGAAAGTCAGAAGATATATGAAGATTTGAAATGAATTCAAATTTTGATAACAATGGATTTACATCAAGCTAGCCCAATCAGATTCCTTTGGTAACCATGGAAACCACGGTTGAAGATGAAATTACCGTTGAATATCATTACTCAGAAAGTGACGCTCAGGAAAAACAGACGCCAGAATTCAGAACAACCAATGTTCTTATTTAAAATGTTTTAAATGTCAAACAAACTGTCCAAATTGAACGAGAAGGAGGCTGACTATCACTGAACTCAATTACCTGATGGAGAAGACGTTTTATTTCCAGACGAAATGAATAAATGAATCTGAATACTTTGAAAAAGATGCCAGAAGCCCGAATAAATGAAAACTGAATTATATTGCGGCCACATTCCTTTGCTCCAGACCAACAGATTAATCACATGCTACGAAGCTGTTAAGTATCCAATAAATTATCTAAACTTCCAAAATAACGCACTTTGAATATTTCTCACTATATTCTGAAATATCACTGAATCAATTTTATTCTCTTTCAAAGATTAAATAAAAATATTAAGACACTTTGAATTTGTCAAATTATAAAGCTAACCTAGTATTAATGTACGAACCTTTAAAACACTTTTACTACACTTCAACAAACCATTTATAGTTACACATTACAGTATAATATTTAAGTAGCAACATTGTAATGTTGTGTATTTTTATTATTGTAATTGCATCTGAGCCTTTTAACGTGATCAAAAGAATCCAACATTTGAACGAAAATATTTGTTTATCACTTTGGTAGAACGACATACTGTATGTTAGTCACGTTCAAAATCGATTGTAAAACCCAGAGAGAAAACGTCTCATAAATAAATTACCGGTGCAAAATTATATAAGAAATCAAATATAGTTTGTGTCTATGAAAACAGAAATCACCAATCGTTAATAAATCAATACTGTGTATATAAAAATTTGTTTTATTTTCAGTAGGAAGGTGTATTCTTAATGTTATAAATTACAGCGAACGTCTCTGACGTGATAACTAGTGCTCAAGCAGCGAATAAGGCAACTGCTGGCTTGATTATACAACTCGATAAGTGGCGGGACAAATTGAATTCTTCACTCCGTCTGAGCAGAACCGCTGATAATAATACATTTTTAATTGTTTTAAATAAACAATTTGGTGCCACCTGGGAATTATACACTCCTAGTGAACCTCAGATCGGGACTACGATACCTGGTTATCCGTACGTTCGCTACGGACTCAAGCATCGTAAGTTATGTTACCGAGCGAGGACGAATTGGTAAGACACACATACACAAGATACACTCTGACACACTTCAAAATTTTACAGAATACTTTAAGGACGACGTTTACACGCTTGCAGAAGTAAGACGGACGGCAGTCGTGTAATAAATTGGCTTCCATCGCGGGGCTTTAAAGAAGGCAGGACTTCACTTTGTAATAATATTTAAAAAAAAAATAAAATAAACAGAAAGAGTTTATGATTAATAAAATTAGACTAACTGAATAAAAAGAAAACTATTCCATCTCACTCTCTCTCTCTCTCTCTCTCTCTCTCTCTCTCTCTCTCTCTCTCTCTCTCTCTCTCTCTCTCTCTCTCTCTCTCATTAAATTTATTTGATATCCTTTTTTTCCTTACTGAGAAAGCTTGAAGTCCTATACAATGGCACCTGTCGTACCCATAAATGTGTGCTTCTGCATGCATGGATGTACGTGCGTGCTGTAACTTAACTCAATGCTGTGGTTATAAATTCTTCAATCTGGTCTCGTCTTCCTTTTATTTTTAATTTAATCCCCACTGTTGAGCTATCCAATTTGTAACTAAACGTGGTTATAGTGTTAAAGTTGTATTGGTGTATTGTTACAAAAATATTTTAAATATGTTGGTTGTGAAAGAAATAAAAATTGTTTGTTTAGAAAAAAAATTGTATAATTAAAACAAAAAATTGTCTTTTTATTGATTAATTAATTAGAAACAATTAATTAATTGATGTTCGTGAAGTTCCAAAACGTCTCTCACTTGTTTAAAAAATTTTATAAGCTTTCCTGTATTTTTCAATAAACTCCAACCACTTATAAGATTGTCTCCAGATACAATCGATCTTTGTTTACTTTCAGTTTTGGAGGTTATCTTCCTTCTGATGTGGTGAAATTCTTATAGTATGTTGTTTAAATTATATTAAGTGTAAATTGTTATGTTTAGTAAAGAAAGAACCGTTTTGATATGAAAAGTATAAATTATTTATTGGACAATTGGTTATAAAGACTCTTGTCGATTTTAAAATCGACTCTCAGGGTATCGAATGTTACAAGTTTTTTATATAAAATACAATCAGGTTCTTTTAACAGCTATTCATTGGAAAAGTCAGAGAAATCGGGCAAAGATTAAAAAAGTATAACGTTACAATAATTATTCTTAATACTAAAGTACATATATTCAATTTGAAAAGATTAAAATAAATAAATTGATTGCGAACCGTGTCGCTGACAAACTAGATGGCCGTGTTGAGTTGAGCGGTGACAAAAAAGCAAATGGCCACCGTCGAGGTCGTCAAACGTCCCTTCGTAGATTTGGCGTTCCAATAAAGATATTTTCTTGCCAAATTCATGTCCTGGTGTCAGCAAATCTTCCTTCTGATGTTGGTGTAGTGTCTTTGGTTAAGTTTCTGTGTTGTATTTTGAATAGTGGTGTATTTATAAGTCAGTTCACTTTTTGTCGATCAGGCACTATTTGATGGTTATGATATATACTGTTTTATGGTGTTTAATAATGTTATTTAACTGTAGTTTCGTGCTATACAATGTTATTTAGTCTCTTGTAAGTGTTTATGTCACTGTGTCGATGTTGTGAAATGTTTTTTGTAGCCACTCGCGATTTTCAAATTCGTATCCTACACTGACTCGCCATTACGGTACTAGAAATAGGTTAACTCGTATTAATTACTCGTGTCAAGTGTCCCGTACAACATTCAATAATCAACTCTATACTTCCTTCACTTTCAACTAAAATCTTAGCCAAAGCAATATTATTCCTTTCATTGTTCGAATTTTACTTTGCATCCTGTGCATGTATTAAAGTTACATTATATAACTGCTTAAACTTTGGTTATTATTCAAATTTATTAGCTAGTTGTTATTTAATTTTATCCTTCAGTTCATTCGGCGTATTTTGATATCGAATAATGCCGTTTTGTTATGTTTTTTATCTAAAATTGGTAATTTTACCTTCATTTTGTATCTGGTAAATTTTCAAAATCAGCTTCCTGTCATTATGCAAATTCTGCCATTTTTAAGTTATATTTATGATTATTAATCTCATATTATAATAAAAGGTTTATATTCCCTTAGTTTCTTGCAATTATTTGAATTGGTTAAGTTTTAAAATATTATGTTGGAATATATGACTCCCCTCTCCAAACTTTTGAGTTCTGTCATTTCCATTTTTATTTATAATCCTGGCTATAATTTTACAAAATCTTTCTAAGTTGTATTTCTAATTATATGGCTTCATTTCTGGTTTATGTTATCTAAATCCCTTCAGTTTAAATGTATTTAAGTACTTAGTTTATCAGTTTTGATGAGGTTTAGTTTTCATCATTTTGCCTAGATTCTTAACAAGTTTTTCACACAAATTTTTATATAAATAGTACATACTGTGTTATACCCTCTCTGACTTTTTAACATTGTAATATAAATTAAACATTTTTTCTGTTAAACATAACAACAATTAGTATCTGTCTCAATACTATAAACAGATAAGAAATATTTTCAAATAATGGTTGTCTTCAACTAATTAGACATTTTTTATAATCAAAATTTAATACTAAAACAGAAATATTATTTACAAAGAATGTTTTTTCCCATCTAACATCTTATTTAATTATTACTATCAATATAAGTAATAAACGTTTTTACAATGGGATGTTAGTGGTTCCAAACTTATTAAAAGGTTCTTATTACTAATACATTTTTATAAAATATCCTATTTCAAATAAACAAAACCTTATTTTCTACATTCTTATTCTATTTCTTACATTAAATTTAATTATGCAGTTTTTAACTGTTTTTAATATGGTTTAGGGTAATTGTACCCTGTCACTTTGTGTTTGCATCTGTTTTTACTCATCATTTTTAAAGAAATGTCATTTCAAACAGATTGACAGCGTGATATTATTACATGTATCACATTCACCTTGTACAAATCATAAGTCATTAAAAAGTTGTATTTTTCATTATCTACACAGTTTGTGGATGCCAAGGATGAAACATAAGGTTTATTTTTTATAATACACAAACTAGCACTAGTTCACTTTACACTCTTTGATGCTATTTCTAAATGGTTGTTTAGTCTTATTAACATCAAGAAATTAGTTTGTGGGTTACAATGAAGATTTGTTCTTTGGGTATTATATTATTGTTTCACCTTGGTCCACTGGCAACTCTTACTCTATACACTTTTATTCTTAATTTTATTGTACATATGGTTTCTTTTCATGAATACTTCGTTATACTTTTTATTATTGTGGTTTTTATTTATTTTGGGATATGGGCATATGGGTGTTTTTTATAAGAACATTCCTTCTTCTTCTGGATGCTGTCTTCTTCTTCTTTCTTCAATGATGTCTTCTTTTCTTCTGGCTTCTTTGAATAGTATGTTCTTCATCTTCTGGATGCCATCGGGTTTCTTGGGGTTACTTCATCTTCTTCTGATTTCTTGAAATACATCACCTTTTATGGTGGATCTTGCCTTGTTCAGGGTTTCTCTTTTAATTTATTCCTCATCTTTGTTGGGCGTTTAGTAATACTCTGGGTTGCTTCTTTATATACTCCTTACCTTCCTGGGTTATATTTTAAAACCTTGGGTTATTACACTGGTTTTGATGATTCATCACTAGTAACATTGCTTTTATTCGAAATTATACTTTTAATATCCATGATTGTTCTGCACGGTTGCTCTGAATTAATTCTTTATATTATTTTAATGCTTTCTTCGGATTTAATGTTATAATCTTATATTATTCTAATGATCAATGCCATTCATTATTATGTGTTTATCTGTCACGCTACAGATTGCTCTCCTCCAGAAGTAATTATTTCAGACATGTTTATGGATGAAATAATTTCTTATGACAATTTCATTATTTTTTGTATTTCGTTTTCCTCTCCATTTCTATATCGACTTTTTATATTTGAGTTTAATAAATTTTATATATATAGTTACTTATTTTATTTTGATCCTTCTTGGATAGTTAGTGTCTTCTGAGATATATTATTATTATTATACATTTCCTTTCTTTATAAACTTCGTGTTGCATCCTTGGGATATTAATTCTCTAACATTCCCTATCACGTGGGCTGGGGCAGTTCAGAGGGGCACTGTAGGCTACACAAATTCTGCTGGCCATACTCTACTTCTACAATTTGAGTCCAGAGGCACATTCATCTCTGCTCAAAAAACATAATGCTGCTGGAATTATCTTCAGTCAGTCATCGAATAAAGTAAAATAAAAAGTAGTCTCATTTTCGACTAATAAAAATATCTTTGGATTCTTCACTTCGTAGTTTCTCAGATTATCTCACATTTTCTATCTTAATAAATCTTCTTAATTCTTATTATACTCATTATATATATATTTTTCTGAAGTCTTAACTTGTCTGATATATTTATTTTAATTATGGTTGAAAACTTCTCTTAATAACTCTTGTTACTGGTTATAGTGTAACTCTTTTTCTTCTCCATCTGAATTCTCTTTATACTTCCTTCTGGTTACTTACAGTGTTAGCATGGTCTTTATATATAGTATTTTCTTATTCAGTATTTGAATGGTCTTATTTTATTATATTTAATTTTTTTAATTTGTATCTTTATATTAGATATTCAGGTTGTTATTTTGATCATTTTATTTAAACATTTTGTTCTTTCCGTTCTCTTAGAAAGTTATTAATCCGCCTTCGCATTCATTAACATTAATTCATTGATATTATATTTCATGTGGTACTCTTCTCTTTGCATTTCATATAGGTTTTATTATTATCATTTGTTCAAAATCATCTTCTCCATATGTTTGGTATTAGTTGTTCTCCTTTGCTTCTTCAGAACTGAGTAATATCGTATTCCTTTTTCTTGATTAACTGTTTCCATTATCGTTTCATAAGTAATTAGTCATAGGTTGTTCTCATTATTATCTTATTGTTTTTCTTTCTTGGATTTTTTATAATTTTATTATAATAACAGATTCTTCTCTTTGTTTCCAAATTTTTGCCTTCTCTTGTATATCACACTCTTTTTTGTTTTTCTTCTCTACTCCATCAAATGCTAGATATTCACATTTATTCTGGATTAAATTTAATTCTTTTTTCTGAATTAATCATTTTATTTTCTTCTAAATTTAATTATAAATGGCACATATTTATTTTTAGAACTCTGTTAGTTTTATGCAAAATTCAAACTCTTCTTTTTACTTAATTCCATAACATTTCTCATAAATCATTGTAATAAGTTGATCTTATTTTGTTTCAAAATTTTGACGTTTTATCAAAATTCAAATTCTGTTTAATTCATTTATTCCCAAAATTGTTTCCTTAAAAATTGTTTATAGTAAGATGTGCTTACTTAATTTTTAATTTTTTGTTATGTATAATTCTAAATTCTAATTCTTCCTTTTTAATCATTCCAAATGGTATCTCTTCAAAATTGAGTGTCATAAGGTGATCTTACAATTATTTCTGAATTTTTTGGTATTTCTCTAAATTCAAATTCTTCTTAATTATTTACCATAAAGTTTTTTCACAAAATTAGTTATAGTAAGTTGGTCTTACTTCATTTTTAAATTTTTTGTATATTAAATTCCAAAATCTTTCTTTTATTTCGCCATAAAGTTTTTTCTCAAAATATTTGGTTGTAAGATGTTCTTACATTTATTTTCGAATTTTGCTGTATTATTAAATTCAAAATTCCTTTCTTTCATTTTGCCAAAAGGTTTTTTCTAAAATATATTTGGTTGTAAGTTGTACTTACAATTGTTTTTGAATTTTCATGTATTAAAAATTCTTTCTTTTATTTCGCCATAAAGTTTTTCTCAAAAATATTTGGTTGTAAGTTGTACTTACAATTGTTTTAGAATTTTTTGTGTATTAAAAATTCTTTCTTTTATTTTGCCATAAAGTTTTTCCTCATAAATATTTGGTAGTAAGTTGTACTTACAATTATTTTTGAATTTTCATGTGTATTAAATTCAAAATTCCTTTCTTTTTATTTCTCCCAAAAGGTTTTTTCTAAAATATATTTGGTTGTAAGTTGTACTTACAATTGTTTTAGAATTTTTTATGTATATTCAAAATTCTTTCTTTTATTTTCTCCCAAAAGGTTTTTTTCTAAAATATATTTGGTTGTAAGATGTGCTTACATTTATTTTTGAATTTGTTGTGTTAAAAATTCTTTCTTTTATTTTGCCAAAAGGTTTTTTCTCATAAATATTTGGTTGTAAGATGTTCTTACAATTATTTTTGAATTTTTTGTTTTATTAAAAATTCTAAACTTATTCTTCATAGTACTTTTTCATAGATGCTTGATTGTACACACCTTTAAATCTTCCGGAAACTATCTCTCTCAGTTCATAAGTATTATTATGATTATTCTTTACCACAACATATGGGCCTGTGTTATATGAGCAATAATAACTTTTTGGTTATCCCTTCTAGGGTGCTGGGCAGTTCTCGATTTTTTAAGAGAACTTTCTCACCCTCTTTGTATGTTATTATACGCCCTATTGCCTTTTGATATTTGGCTTGCAGTTTCTCTTGGTCTTCAGCCACCTTGTTATAGAATCTAATCTGGTTAAATTTGCGATCATTGTTTGGTGGAAACTCGATGATTTCTTCAATTTCTCGGGGAGTCGGCTTCTCATACATGGCGGAGTATGGTGTAATTCCTATAGCTGGATGGTGGGCGAAATTTAGGAATTTCTCTGTTGCTGCTAAGTACTCTTGCCACTTTTTCTGTTGGTTGTGACAGTACGTCCGCAAGATCCTACCCACTTCTCTCAGTACCCTCTCAGCCGGATTACTACTTGGGTGGTAGACTGACGTCTTATAGGTTTTGATCCCAAGTGATAATAATGTGTCTCGCCATCTCCTCCCCTTAAATTGCGTACCATGGTCGGTAATAATGGAAGATGGTCTACCGATCTCTGGCACATACAAATCTATGATTACCGCGAGAACTTTCGCTGTTGTTGCCCGATTAACCGGATATAGCTTTATATATTTGGTATAATGGTCCATGATTATTATTAGGTACTTATACCTGTGTCGACCGCCGCTACGGGGAAATGGCCCGCAGATATCCAAGAATACTTTTTCTAGTTTTGTATTTGAGGTAATAGGTATCATTATACCCTCTTTCTTCTCATTGTTTATCTTGACGCATTGGCAAATATTACAGGACTTTAGGTAATTCCTTACCTTTCGGTTTATATTCTTTATTTTGCAGTTTTCTTCTAAAGCCTGTATCACTTTTAGCGCTCCCATGTGGCCATACCTGATATGATAATCTATGATGACTTCCTTTTCGATTTAGTGTGGAATTATCACCTTCCATGTCTCTTCATCCAATGCCGTTTTTACTAATAATATCCCTTTGTTTAGATTGTAGTATTTGGAAATGGTGTGATCGTCGGCTTCCAATCGACTCATGATGTTTTTCAGTTTAGGGTCAGACTGTTGGTGGATACGGATGTTTATTAATAGAGCTTGTAGATCGGCTCTGGTCTTAAATAGGTTGTAAATTTTAACCAAGCTCTCCTTCTCTCCCTCGAAGGTCTGGTCTTCCAGATTTATCCTTGATAATACATCTGCTACCACATTCTTTTTTCCCAGAATATACTCCCATTTTAAATCATATTCTTGTAGGGCGAGTACCCATCTAGCCAATCGGCCATGATTCAATTTGCACCTACGTAGAAACGAGATGGATTTATGATCAGTACGAACAGTGACTTGATACCCGAGAATGTATGTTCAGAACTTGCTGCATGCGAACACCACGTTAAGCAATTCCTTTTTGGTTACACTATAATTCTTTTCGCATTGATTCAGCGTGCGACTAGCAAAGCTTATTACCAAATGCTCACCCTCCTCATCTTCCTGGTATAATGTCGTTCCTAAGCTTAGGTCGCTAGCATCGCAATTTAAAAAGAATGGTTTCTTAAAATCTGGGTGACGAAGTATAACGCTCTCCAGAAACTTTTCGTTTATCAAGCGGAAGGTAAGATCTTATTCCTCACCCCAGGTCCATTTGTTTTTAGCAGATAATTGTGGTTGAAACTTGGCTGTCAACTCGGAATATCGGTTCTGAAACTTTCTGTAATAGTTACAGAGTCTGAGGAAAGATTGTAACTGTTTCCTGTTTCTTGGCTGCGGGAACTTCTGAATTGCCTCCACTTTCTCTGCTGATGGGGTAATACCTCTATCGTCTAGATTGAAACCTAAGAATTGTGCTTCGCACCCAATGAACTTGGATTTCTCCAACTTCAAAGTTATGTTGTTTTGTGCTAACTTGCTTAGTACATATTCTACTCTATAACAGTGTTCCTCCCAGGTTTCTGACGTAATGAGTAAATCGTCTACATAGACGGTGGTAAATTGGAGTGCTTCTTGTCCAAGTATTTGGTCCATACATGCCACAAAGATGGCGACAGAATTTACAAGTCCGAAGGGCAGTCTCTTGAACTGGTAATTGCACCCTTCGAAAATGAACGCCACATACTGACGGCTTTGTGGATGCAACTCCACTTGCCAATAACCACATACAGTGTCCCAGGTACTGATAAACTTTGTGCCATGAAAACGTTTTAGTATCTCCTCTATTTCACCGGGTGAGGTTCGGTCATTCACAATTGTTTTGTTCAGTTCGCGCGCATCTAAACAGAGCCGGACTTGTCCGTCTTTCTTGGGAACAGCAATAATTGGACTAGTGTAAGGAGATTGACTAATCTCAATTATGTCATTTTCAATCATTTTATTAATTTCTGTTCTCACGGCCTCTTTTAACGAATGCGCGATCGGATATGACCTCCGGTTAAACTCCACGTTTTCTTTGAATTCAAGTTTGCACTGATAGTTTTTAACCTTACCTGGTTCGTCTGAAAACACTGCTTTGTACTTCTCATATACTCTGATTAAACGATCTGCTAGATGTACAGGTATTTTTTCTTTATTGGTTCCGCACTGGAAGTCCCATATCTCTTGTATTTTTACTGACCATAAATCCTCTCCTCCATTGTTGTATACAATTGGTTTATGAAGGGGGCTGTTCCTTATGATATTTATTTTACGAAGTTGTTGGTGTATTGGGCTGGGACGTATATTTCTCTAGGTTAAGATCGATAATGGCGGAGTACCTTCTTAGAATATCGCAACCAACCAGTATATCAAATGGTAATCTGGTGGCGATCAAAAATTCCATGTCCAAAGCTATATCGCGGCTAACGACACTTAAGGAAACTTGCTTCCTAATGGTTTTGTTCTGGCGGCCAGTTGCACCTATTAATACAATGTTATTTACTGGTAACATTGGCAAAGTTTTCCCACATTCTCTCTGTATCCTTTCCAGTTCATTGGCATTTATAATGGAAATATTGGCACCTGTGTCAATCATGATTTTTGCGGGAATTCCTTCTACCTCCGCTATTATATATAATATTTCGTTATTATTATTATTGAGGCTCTTTTCGTTCTCCTCTAAAGGTTCAGTTCTAATATCTTTCAGGTAATGGTTACTAATTATCGTGATGTTCTTTTCATTGGTTGCTTGTTGCAACTCATCTTTGTTTAACCCAGGAAGTATAAGCAGTAACGGGTCGTAATTGTTAATTACTGCTTCCTCCCGTTTAAAGTATTGTGGTAATCGTTTGGACTAGGATTGACCGAGGCATCGTTTGGGAAACTCTGTGTCGTTTCCTGACGCTCTGTACCCTGTTCGAGGTTTATTTCCCTGTTTTGCGGCCGGCCAAGATCCTCCAGGCTGGTACTTCTTCTTCCTTGTTCGTGGCGTGGACCGTCCCGTTCCGCACTTCTCCATCTTCTGTCTGCACCGTGGAAGCTGTTCCTCCGTGGTTGGTAGTACCTTCTCGGACCGCGATCTTCCGCTCTTATAAAATTAACCCTCGGGCGTGACACTCTATTATTATTATTATTATTATTATTATTATTATAATTATTGTTATAATAATTTCTGTTGGGTGGGTAATGTCTATCATCATTATTACCGGGGTATGGATTTCTCTGACTATACGGGCTATTAGGAGGCTGATAATAATTGTTCCTATTATTAGGATAGGTGTTGTTCCTAATACCGTTTGCGTTGCCATTAAAATTGTGGTTATTACGCGGTGGGTTATTATTGCCGTCGTAATTACTAGGCTGGTTTCAGTTTCCGGGATGGTTATTGCTGTTACTAGGGTACTGATTCATTCTCGCCTCTGGTCGTTCATTCCTCCTCCTGCTCTGGCGGTAGTATTCTTCATTTTCGTACCCTTCCAGTAATTCCGTCATGGCCTGTACCGTCTTGATCTGGCTACCTCTCCTTGCCCTGACAATATCTTCATCGTAGTGATAGGAGAGTTACCAGGCACTCTTCGGGTATAGCCGGTTCGAGGCGTTTCACCATGCACACCTTCTCTAAGAAATAAGCTGTCATGCTACTGCCTATTTGTGCCCTGTATCGTCCGTTGCATATGTTATCTCGGATCAGGTTCTGGGTTGTTTCAGACCAGTATTTTGACTTAAACATTCTCCGGAACTGCTGGTAGTCGGCAATCTCGCTACGGTTAGCCATCCACCAATTATCAGTCATCTCCCTGAATGACTCGTCCAATATTTCCCTGTTATGGCTCCATTGCGTTATTCTATGTTTGGCGAAGTACTCATCTACCCTCGCCAGGAACTCCATCGGTTTCCACTTGTACTGCCGGAAGTTGAGCCATTCTCGGCTTTCGTTGATAGGCAATCCGGTGAAATGAGTTGGTCTATTTCTTAAAACTTCCATCTCTTCTTGGCTTTGCCGTACCTGACCCGTGATATTAGTCATAGCCTCTTGCATCCCATCACACCGTTCTGCGACTTGGTTCCATACTCTCCCGAATTCTTCTTGAGTCTCCTTGCGCTGTTCTTCCACTTTCCTGCGGCTATGCTCTTCTATATTTGTAAACTTGATGTTTACTACTTCCTTAAATTCTTGTACCTCCTTTTCGGTCTGGTTGCATTTTCCGTCAATCTCTCGGATCTGTCGATTCACCATTATGTTTTCTTCTTCCATCTTTTTATTCATCGCTTTCTTGTAAACATTGATTTCCTTATTCAGTTCTTCTCTTAACAATTCCATTCTTTCGTCAAGTTTGTCCAAAATTGACCTCCCTTAATTCTTCTCTTAACATTTGGTTATCCTCTCTCAGTTCTTCCAATTTCTCCCCCATCTTCTCTTCCATTTTCTTGTTATTCTCCTCCAATTTTTCTTCAATTGTTTGTTGTTCTTTTCTATCTCCTTCCTAGTTTCATCGATTTTCCGATTGGTGTTTTCAACTTTATTAATCAATTCTTCTTTAGTCGACTTGAATTCTTCCTTAAAAGATTGGTTGTCTTCCTTCAATTCTTCTAACTTTTTACTATTCTCCTCCATGTTCTTGTTCATTCCACTCAATTCTTCTTTTGTGGATTGGTTATCCTTCTTCAAATCTTCTTTTGTAGAATCCCATTTCTTCTCCATCTTCTTACTATTCTCTTCCATTTTCTTGTTATTCTCCTCCATTTGGGATTCTATGTTTTTATTTATTTCCTTACTCAATTTATTACCGTTCTGTTCCATTTGCTCCATTATTATTCTGATCATCGCTTGCATGTCCTCGTTCTCCATTCGTGATGGTTTCTCAAGTTGTTCTAACCGTTCTTCCCGGACGTTAACTTCCCCTGTCTGTGTGGGCATCTCAGGTTGTTCCCCGGGTTGTGCAGGTTGTTTTGACAATACCGGTGGCAATGACCTTTCCACATCTACTGGCGTCGCCTCTTTATTCTCCATGTCCATCTCTACTTCTTTTTCGGCCTCCGCCGCCCGTTTCTTTGATGTTGCACGTCGTTGCATTTTCCGTCCATTTCTCTGGCTTTATAGCTGCTGCCGAACTCCAATTAGTGATTGGGCAGATTGTAGTGGCCTTTCAATCGCTAATTAAAGCCCCTCAGTTGTGCGCCAATTTGTAACTTAACTCAATGCTGTGGTTATAAATTCTTCAATCTGGTCTCGTCTTCCTTTTCTTTTTAATTTAATCCCCACTGTTGAGCTGTCCAATTTGTAACTAAACGTGGTTATAGTGTTAAAGTTGTATTGGTGTATTGTTACAAAAATATTTTAAATATGTTGGTTCTGAAAGAAATAAAAATTGTTTGTTTAGAAAAAAAAAATTTTATAATTAAAAAAAATATATTTTCTTTTTATTGATTAATTAATTAGAAACAATTAATTAATTGATGTTCGTGAAGTTCCAAAACGTCTCTCACTTGTTTAAAAAATTTTATAAGCTTTCCTGTATTTTTCAATAAACTCCAACCACTTATAAGATTGTCTCCAGATACAATCGATCTTTGTTTACTTTCAGTTTTGGAGGTTATCTTCCTTCTGATGTGGTGAAATTCTTATAGTATGTTGTTTAAATTATATTAAGTGTAAATTGTTATGTTTAGTAAAGAAAGAACCGTTTTGATATGAAAAGTATAAATTATTTATTGGACAATTGGTTATAAAGACTCTTGTCGATTTTAAAATCGACTCTCAGGGTATCGAATGTTACAAGTTTTTTATATAAAATACAATCAGGTTCTTTTAACAGCTATTCATTGGAAAAGTCAGAGAAATCGGGCAAAGATTAAAAAAGTATAACGTTACAATAATTATTCTTAATACTAAAGTACATATATTCAATTTGAAAAGATTAAAATAAATAAATTGATTGCGAACCGTGTCGCTGACAAACTAGATGGCCGTGTTGAGTTGAGCGGTGACGAAAAAGCAAATGGCCACTGTCGAGGTCGTCAAACGTCCCTTCGTAGATTTGGCGTTCCAATAAAGATATTTTCTTGCCGAATTCATGTCCTGGTGTCAGCAAATCTTCCTTCTGATGTTGGTGTAGTGTCTTTGGTTAAGTTTCTGTGTTGTATTTTGAATAGTGGTGTATTTATAAGTCAGTTCACTTTTTGTCGATCAGGCACTATTTGATGGTTATGATATATACTGTTTTATGGTGTTTAATAATGTTATTTAACTGTAGTTTCGTGCTATACAATGTTATTTAGTCTCTTGTAAGTGTTTATGTCACTGTGTCGATGTTGTGAAATGTTTTTTGTAGCCACTCGCGATTTTCAAATTCGTATCCTACACTGACTCGCCATTACGGTACTAGAAATTAGGTTAACTCGTATTAATTACTCGTGTCAAGTGTCCCGTACAACATTCAATAATCAACTCTATACTTCCTTCACTTTCAACTAAAATCTTAGCCAAAGCAACATTATTCCTTTCATTGTTCGAATTTTACTTTGCATCCTGTGCATGTATTAAAGTTACATTATATAACTGCTTAAACTTTGGTTATTATTCAAATTTATTAGCTAGTTGTTATTTAATTTTATCCTTCAGTTCATTCGGCGTATTTTGATATCGAATAATTCCATTTTATTATGTTTTTTATCTAAAATTGGTAATTTTACCTTCATTTTGTATCTGGTAAATTTTCAAAATCAGCTTCCTGTCATTATGCAAATTCTGCCATTTTTAAGTTATATTTATGATTATTAATCTCATATTATAATAAATGGTTTATATTCCCTTAGCTTCTTGCAATTATTTGAATTGGTTAAGTTTTAAAATATTATGTTGGAATATATGACTCCCCTCTCCAAATTTTTGAGTTCTGTCATTTCCATTTTTATTTATAATCCTGGCTATAATTTTACAAAATCTTTCTAAGTTGTATTTCTAATTATATGGCTTCATTTCTGGTTTATGTTATCTAAATCCCTTCAGTTTAAATGTATTTAAGTACTTAGTTTATCAGTTTTGATGAGGTTTAGTTTTCATCATTTTGCCTAGATTCTTAACAAGTTTTTCACACAAATTTTTATATAAACAATACATACTGTGTTATACCCTCTCTGACTTTTTAACATTGTAATATAAATTAAACATTTTTTCTGTTAAACATAACAACAATTAGTATCTGTCTCAATACTATAAACAGATAAGAAATATTTTCAAATAATGGTTGTCTTCAACTAATTAGACATTTTTTATAATCAAAACTTAATACTAAAACAGAAATATTATTTACAAAGAATGTTTTTTCCCATCTAACATCTTATTTAATTATTACTATCAATATAAGTAATAAACGTTTTTACAATGGGATGTTAGTGGTTCCAAACTTATTAAAAGGTTCTTATTACTACATTTTTATAAAATATCCTATTTCAAATAAACAAAACCTTATTTTCTACATTCTTATTCTATTTCTTACATTAAATTTAATTATGCAGTTTTTAACTGTTTTTAATATGGTTTAGGGTAATTGTACCCTGTCACTTTGTGTTTGCATCTGTTTTTACTCATCATTTTTAAAGAAATGTCATTTCAAACAGATTGACAGCGTGATATTATTACATGTATCACATTCACCTTGTACAAATCATAAGTCATTAAAAAGTTGTATTTTTCATTATCTACACAGTTTGTGGATGCCAAGGATGAAACATAAGGTTTATTTTTTATAATACACAAACTAGCACTGGTTCACTTTACACTCTTTGATGCTATTTCTAAATGGTTGTTTAGTCTTATTAACATCAAGAAATTAGTTTGTGGGTTACAATGAAGATTTGTTCTTTGGGTATTATATTATTGTTTCACCTTGGTCCACTGGCAACTCTTACTCTATACACTTTTATTCTTAATTTTATTGTACATATGGTTTCTTTTCATGAATACTTCGTTATACTTTTTATTATTGTGGTTTTTATTTATTTTGGGATATGGGCATATGGGTGTTTTTTATAAGAGCATTCCTTCTTCTTCTGGATGCTGTCTTCTTCTTCTTTCTTCAATGATGTCTTCTTTTCTTCTGGCTTCTTTGAATAGTATGTTCTTCATCTTCTTCTGGATGCCATCGGGTTTCTTGGGGTTACTTCATCTTCTTCTGGTTTCTTGAAATACATCACCTTTTATGGTGGATCTTGCCTTGTTCAGGGTTTCTCTTTTAATTTATTCCTCACCTTTGTTGGGCATTTAGTAATACTCTGGGTTGCTTCTTTATATACTCCTTACCTTCCTGGGTTATATTTTAAAACCTTGGGTTATTACACTGGTTTTGATGATTCATCACTAGTAACATTGCTTTTATTCGAAATTATACTTTTAATATCCATGATTGTTCTGCACGGTTGCTCTGAATTAATTCTTTATATTATTTTAATGCTTTCTTCAGATTTAATGTAATAATCTTACATTATTCTAATGATCAATGCCATTCATTATTATGTGTTTATCTGTCACGCTACAGTGCGCATGTATGAACGCGCACGTGAGTACGTGTGTGTGTTTGTGTGTGTGTGTGTGTGAGACAGGGACAGGGAGAAAGAGACAGAGACAGACAGAGATACTCCACACTTCTGTAGTTTGTAATTTATACAGATAAGGAGACACAAGGTCTCTACGTCAAGAATCTTTTTCTAAGTACTTAGTGCTCTTTCATATAAGTCAACATTTTCAAATTATAGTTGTCATTACTAGTATTCGCAATCCACACACACACACACACACACACACACACACACACACACACACACACACACACACACACACACACACACACACACACACACACACACACACACACACACACACACACACACACACACACACACACACACACACACACACACACACACACACACACACCTACTTCATGACTTACTTGAAACACCAGAGCTTCTTTAATGGGTCCCTTAATATAAATTGCTTCTCTGCGTGGTTCATGTTTTATGTAAAATCCTTTCACTCCTCCAATTTTGTAATCTCCAGGGCTTTGCTCCATACTAAAAAACAAAATTCATAAATTGTATATGGACAGTTTAAGTTTTAACAATCGATTATTTAGTTAGTATTTTATTAACATATCTGTAAGGGATATTTACATTACATACAAGGGACGTTCACATCAATCTGGGACTATTCATTTTTAATAAATATAGAACACATTTATGATAGTAAAAAATACTTTTATTTTTTGATGTAATCCCCTGCTACATTTATATATTTATCCCAGAGTTTCACTAGTGCCTGGTTACCCGCTGTGTAGAAAGATTTGTCGTTATGTCGAAACCAAGATAGGACTGACTGCTTCAGCTCATCATCGCTGTTGGAATGCTGGCCTCCCAGAACAACTTCAAGGGTCCGAACAAGTGAAAATTGTTGGGATCGAGGATTTTTGCCTAAGTGGTATGTTATTAGATTTTAAAAAGTTTACAGTGAAAGTGTACAAGTGCGTTTGTTTTGATAAAACCGCTCAGCATGGGTGACCTTATAGTCATGTATGAAACTGCACACAATACGATGCATGATGACTTACATACATGAAAAAGTTATCACTCAGAAAGTCACTCAGAGCAGCACCAGATGTGTTTAAAGTCAGAGATGAACCGATGAGATCAGCAATGCTTGGTAAGAACGTGGGACAGAAAAAAATTTGCGTTTACCACTGCCACCTTGCGGTCAGACAGTGGAAGCTTATCCGGTTGCAGGACATTTGCGCCTTAGCATTTGAATTAACCGGATAAGCTTCCACTGTCTGACCGCAAGGTGGCAGTGGTAAATGCAATTTTTTTCTGTCCCACGTTCTTACCAAGCATTGCTGATCTCGTCGGTTCATCTCTGTTAAAGTAGGTATCAAATTCATTCGTTTGGAATTTGCAACACTGTTCACCGATGTTGTAAACATCAGCTGTTGTTTACCTCAGTTCTCCGTCTCACGAAGCCAATGAGAAAGACCAGACCCTGGCACGTGAAAATCACGTGATCTTAGTACATGGGATTGTGAGTGTTAGTACATTAGCTGTGCGTCTCATTGAGTGTGAAGTATGATTGTTCTTTGGTGATAGTGTTGGTGATTATGTTGATAACAAAACAACATGGCTAGTCGTCAAAGTAGTTTATTTAGTTTCTTCAACAGGAAAAGAAGTGGTGGTAACTGTACCGAAAGTACGGATCGGATAACACTTGTGTTACACCAACACCAAAACAAACTAAATATGCCGACGACGCTGTGAGTACATTTAATATTGTGCCATTATCTAGTGAGACATGTGTTAGTGTTCATAGTGCAGGAATTCCAAATGATATTAGTAAATCGATTCAAGACGGACCCCACCAACCTCGTAAGTCCAATTTCAAGCAAACAATTATAAATAATAAAGTAGCTTTAACAGTGCGTGGTATGACAAGTTTAAGTTTATTGAGTACTCTGAGCAAAAGGATGCCATTTACTGCTTTCCTTGTCGCCACTTTGAGCCTATATCTGGAAACGCTGAATTAACTTTTACAAAACTTGGGTTTTCAAATTGAAAAAAAGTGGGTGACAACTTTTAAGACACGAAAAAAGTGAGTGCCACAAGCTGTCATTAATTAAATGGAACAGCTTTTTGATAAGTGAACAACATGGCACTGTCACGTCTATGATCAGTGCACAAAATAGAGATGAAATATTACATAATTGGTCTGCTGTTGCCACTGCGGCTCGAATGGCACTTGTATGTGCTAGACAGGACATAGGCCTAAGAGGTCACCGTGAGACTGAAAGTGATGATAAAAAATCAAATTTTGTGAATATGAGAAATTTTTTGGAAATCATAAAACTAGTAAAATTAGAGAGTGAAACGGCTAAAAATAATTTAGATAATTTGCCACGAAATGCTACTTACTTATCTAAGGATTCCCAAAACAAATTATTAGACGTGTCGGCTAATATTATATTAAAACATATTGTCAATGAAACCACATATAATGATGGGATATTCTCATTGATTATAGATGAAGCTAGAGACTCCAGTAAATTAGAACAGATGTCTGCTTGTATTAGGTATGTTAGTCGAAATGGTGTTGAAGAACGGTTTGCAGGTTTCATTCAGTTAGATGAATTAAATGCTAGGGCTCTTTCTGATAAAGCCTTGGAGCACCTTAGCTCGATTGGATTGGTCCCTGAGAAATGTATTGCATAGGCTTATGATGGAGCCTCAGTAATGTCTGGAGGTACAAATGGTGTTCAAAGTTTATTTCGTAAAGCAGCTAAGAACCCGTGTGTCTACGTGCATTACTATGCACATCGTGTAAACTTGGTACTAGTTGATGTTTCTAAGACAGTTGATATTGTTGGTGACACATTTGGTTTACTAGAGGCCATTTACGCATTTCAATCTGTCTCTTCATTGAGACATAATCAATTTATTAAAACGCAAACAGAACTTTATCCCGGCAAAAGAAGTTTAGAACTACCATTACAGAGTGACACTCGCTGGGTTTGCAAGTACAGAGGCATTAAGTATTTCCAAAGTTGTTTTGCATCTGCCAAATCAGCACTTCAGTACTTTGCAACTTCCAACAATAAACGAGAGGCTGCGGAAGCTAAGGGGTTGTTCTTTAAATTTAAAATTATATTTGTACTACATATATTTAGTGACTTGCTAGAACTTACTAATGGTTTATCGATGATGCTACAACAAAAGGAAGTCGAATTTGGTACTGCTGTTAAAATAGTAAAGTCCATCATTCTCACTCTGGAAGACAAAAGGTCGGATGATTATTTCAACCAAATTTGGGATAAATCAAGGGAGTTTGCTGAAAATGTAGACGTAGAAGAGCCAAAAGACTTTAATACAAGAAAAACTGTAGTACCTAAAAAACTGAGTGACAACTATATAACATTAGCCACTTGTTCATCTGAAGACCGGGACCGGAAAGTAGGCTCTCTTCCTTTGAAGACAAAATATAAGAAAGCTTACTTTCAAATTATAGATTCTATGAAAGAAGAATTCAATTCTAGATTTCAGCAAAACGACTTTGTTCGTAATGCTGCAGACGCATGTAATCCCAAGAGTAATTCATTCCTGGATTTCAAGTATATTGAAGCATTTGCAGAAAAGTACGAGTTTTTCTTTAAAAATAGAACCAAACTGAAATCAGAAGTTGATCTACTTAGGAACATGTTTCATGAAAACAACATGACTTCAGCTTCGACTACACAACTATTTTTTGAACTACAGAAAATGGAGATCGTGTTTCCGGAACTATTAACATTAATAAAACTTGTATTGACTCTACCCGTGACATCAGTGACTGCGTAGTTTCTCTCCTATGAAATGTATAAAAACATATTTAAGGTCAACAATGAAGACAGACAGACTTTCGAATTTAACACTTCTCTCTATTGAGCGGGAGCTAAGTGAAAAATTGTTACAAGATCCTGACGAAATAGTGAAGGAATTTTCAAAGATAGGCAACAGAAGACTCAATTTATAGGTAATGTACTATCATCATCTGCTCATATATTGTTTGTTATTCATCTGCATATATATTGTTTCTTATTATGTATAATTACAAATTACTTTTCTTACATGCAAATATTATGTTTATTCCCATCTACTACGGTGGCCCCCCCCCACTTTACAAGCTCTAGAACCGCCACTGGGGGTGTGGCAATAACTCCCAGCCAAGATCATGTAGCGTGCATGTTGTGCAGTGGGCCGTATGTGGGCATGCATTGTCCTGCAGAAATGAATGCCTTTAGTGATCGCACCAGGCTGTTTTTTCTTGAGAGCATTGTGCACATCTTGAAGAACTTTGTAGTAGTACTCACTGTTAATATTGACTCCACAGGGTAGAAAATCGATGTGAATGATGCCATTTTTATCCCAAACAATTGAGGCCATAACTTTGCCTGCAGAAGGAATTATTCTAAATTTTTTGGGAGGTGGTGAGTCTACATGCTTCCACTGCTTTGATGCATGTTTTGATTCCAGGGTGAAATGATGGGCCCACATTTCATCGCAGGTAACAATTCGATCGAGAAAAAGCTGGCCTTTGTCAAAACATTGCTTTAACTCCTTGCAGATTTGTAATCTTCCTTTCCGGTTGAAAGCAGAAAGCTGTCTTGGTACCCAATGTGCACTAACCTTACTGAACTTCAGATGTTCATGAATGATTTTGTTTACAGTTCCCAGAGACACATTTATTTCTTTTGCAATTTGCTGACAAGTTATCCATCGATTATCAAGGATCAGTTCTTCCACTCACTGAATGTTCATGGGAATGACTGCAGTAGGCTCCAAACCACATTGACTGGGATCGTCACTCACTGATGTACGGCCTTCTTAAATGTTTTACTGCAACTAAGAGTCTCATAGCCATACTATGCAAGGAGGCACAAATAAATCTCACTGAGTTTTACGCCTTCATTCACGAGAAATTTCATTACAACACACTGTTCCACATGTGCATTGGACGCCATCTTCTTTATGACTGACTGTTGTTATTGTTTAACGTGTAAACAATAGAGCACGCCATGCGGTAATAGCTGACACTTGTACTTCATATGTACGACCAACAGAATGTGCAGGAATCTCCATTTACACTCTAGTCTAACAAAAGTCCCGGATTGATGTGAACGTTCCTCGTACATTTGTATTTTGTGTCAGCCTTTATATGATGTATCTCCTATGAAGTAATATTTCTTACTTAGGGATATTTTTTAAAAAACATGAATTTTATATATGAGTATATAAAATATTGTATGTAGTAGTTTTTATAATACATACAATTACTATGCAACATGTACCTAATAGTATGTATAATTTTATATTATGTTCATAAATGCTCAAAATTTTCTAGTATATATATTTTTTATATTATTATTAATAATAAAAAAGTTCTTTACAAAAATGTATTTTTATTGTTTTGTGAATTACAATGTTTTAATAGTAAAACATTTTATAATAAAAACGAATCTTGTCAATAAAATAAAATAAATGTTGATTGGATCAACTATGGAAAGAAAAAGTTAGATGGGCATCTGCTATGCTATGCCATTCAAACTGGTTCACTGCCCCCGTGGGTGTAGTGGGAGGGGAAGGGCCAGGCCCAGGTAGGACTACACGGTTCAGGTAAGAAAAGAATGAAGGTATGTAGTGATAAAGAGGCTGTCTATGTAAAGGAAGAAATTGCAACCCCACTAACCTCTGGGTTGGGAAGAAGAAGAAGAAACTAAAAATATGTAATTTAACTTTAACATAAAGTTAACTATCAAGTGTTAAAGTTAAGCCTTTTACAAAGTACAACCTTATGACACCTTAAGGTTTTTATTGTATGACACCACCTTCTACGATAGGATCAACACCAACAACAGAAAATTAAACAGATATATAAACGAATTTTTTACAAATTTATTAAAGAATATGGAAACTATTAATTACAGAAATACATTAAATGATGTAACAAGAAAACTCAAGTTTGTAGTTTCTGTTAATATATTTATTACAAGTCCAACATGGTGTATGTGTTCATCCACCAGAAATGTATATATTTATTTTGTCAAATAATAGTACAGAACATGTAACGTGTTTTGTATGTTCTCTCCACAATAAATTCAACCCTGGCTGAATTTGCCCATTGCGAACATACACCGGTTGCAAAATTTTACTACTATGATTGCCACGATTAAAACCACAAAGCATGTGTGTATACCGCGAGCGCACATGCATGCGACATACCAGAGTGTGTGTGGTGGAGTCAATGCAAGGTGTGCGCTTGCACTGACTGCCAACACGCAGACTGCATCACAGGACATGTGTCTGCTCAGCGATGTGGTGTGAGTCTGTACGCGCGGGCAACACATGCACGTGCTTAGCAGAGTGCGTGTTGAAGTCAATGCAAGGCATGCACTTGCACTTGCACTGACTCCCAACACGCAGACTGCAATGCAGGACATGTGTCTGCCAAACGGGTGTGTGTGAGTGTGATGCCTGTACTCTAATCGTGACAGTCAGAGTAGCAAAAATTCCATTACCTGGAGTATTTCACAGTGGATAAAGGAGCTACAAGCTGAATTTATCTGCAGAGACACTGACAGGACACAACTGTTATTGTTGCTGGTTGAATTAAATAAAATAATTTCATTTAATTACTATCAATATTCGAAACAGACTTGTTGTTATTAACAATTACAACAATGAAAAATTTATTATACAAATAGTGAGAATTAAGTGCAGTAATATTTCATATTTGGGTTTTTAGGAAATATAACTTACTATGATATCCACTATAATGTAATTCCTTCAAACATTTATAAAAAATAATTCTTAAATACAGGATCACTCGATGATATGGGTGACTTTAAACATTCAGTTGTGTTTTTATTCATGGATTGTAAAATTAACATTTACACTAAATTGAAAGTATACATAATAGCATTTAACTAGACGCAGAAACTACAAGTTTTTGAACATTACACCCCGAATGTGGTGAAAATTTCAACTCACACACTTTTGAAGTTGAGTTTTTATGTTTTCCATTACACGATGTAATAATATGTGAACAGAAATTATACCAACTTTGAGTGTTTTGATGTTTCATGGCATTGGATCATCGTACACCTTACTCTCAAAATATCCCCAGTAGAAGCTGACAAACTGACAAAATATCCCTAATGGCAAGCTGACAATCTTGCGGGCCACAGAATGTTGCCACTCCTGAAGGTAACTTGTTAAACTGCATCCATTGATCGCCTAGCCCCTATAGCTGGTTGCTCCCCATACTGTTAGTGTGATTTCAGACTTTTCTGCGACTTGGGGAGACAAAATTCATTAATCAATTGGACATATTGCTCGGATGTGACAGTAATGGAATTCCCATTCTCATCCTCAAAGAAGTGAGGACTGATTATTCCAAAGGGAGCTATTGCACACCATAAAGTAAGTTTAGCAGTGTGCAATGGTTTTTGAAGCATTTCTCCTTACAGTTATTTGCCTCTCAATACAGAAAGGTTTGTTTATTTACATATCCGCTCAGATGGAATGCATGTCATTACTCATCAGCGTATTGTGAATAACGTTACATTGTTATTTATGACATACAAGAACTGGCGGCAAAAAGTCACATGGTTTACTTTATCACTGTCACTTAAGGTTTACAATATTTGAATTTTGTACACCTGCATGTTTAAATTATTATGAAGAATAATTCGAACACTGGTATTCGATGAGCCACATGAAACTGTATGGTGTTAGGCAGAATGTTGAGTATAGGATAGTTGGATAAACTTTATACCTATACACTTTGTACTATAAATTGCTGCATTGTGGGTGCGTGTAGTGACGTCACCTTTTTTCTATCTTATCTGCTGTCGGTCTTGAGACAGGCTGACCACAGTCAAAATTAAGTTAGTTCTATACAAGACTCCGAGCAGGCCACTCGTCTCAATCGCCAGCCGCGGTTACATTATTTCATTATTTTAATTTCTTAGCATGTTCAGCATGCGCTAATTTTACTTGGGCGATCTCAGCCTTATTACGCACGATTATGTCATTCAGTACTTAATTCTATTTCAATTATCAGGCATCATGCCTCGCTAAACCTACACGCGCCAGCAATCATATCTGCTAATGTTCAATAAACAATTATCTATACAAAAAACATACAGTCCACTTAATTATTTCATTTCTCACCAGCGAACTCACATTAGCGTTCCTAAGATTAACTCAAGACACTTCGAGAGCATCTAAGACGCAACATTTTTGGTCCTCCGGGCCGGATTTCACATTTTGATCATAGGGCCGCATTTTGGTCCACCACAATTTCAAATACATTTCAATTTAATGGGCCCAAACAACCTTTGTTTCAAGCCCAAGTACTTTCGAATGTTAGATTGCTGGCCATGGCATGCCTTTATTTTCCTAAAAACAAACTTCATACGTGACATGCAAGATTCTGCAGAGCGTCAACTCTGAGACTACAAGACATTTCTTCTACAGCAACGAAATTCCACAACTTTAAAATTACGCAAAGCTACAACGTCAAGCGTCACCCGACCAGCACAAACAGGCGGTGCGCCAACTTCAAAGGATTGCCGAACGGGATCAACACGGAACCAACAGGACCGAAGCCGTTTTGAACATGCCGGGATTCAACATCCACGTGATTATAAACTTTCATTTTTTATAATTGTTCATATATAATTCATGGGTACAGCAAACTGAGTAATATTTTACATTTAATATAGTTTTATTAATATTTTTTATGTAAGCAGATATTATTGTCAAGTGAACATAAACTCTCATTTTTATCTAGATTTTCATATGTACATAAATTTTCATTTACACAGCTGTACAATAACGCATTAAGAAACTTAAGTGTTGTGATAAGACTATATGTATATTGTCATTTGAATAATTCATATTTTCAATAACAGTCATAACTATTCTTTTAAAAAAGATAAGTAGCTACTAGAGTAAGTAATATATTAAGGTGTATACTGATCACTGGCTCCCGCATCATATCAGATTTTAGCAAATTATTCAAAATTACAACAATTGTTCACCTACTCTATATCAAATTATCGTTTTCAAATCACATTTTACATTTCGGTCATGGCTGATGTGAAGGCGTTAATAAAGAAACGGGGCACAATTAAGGCGTCTATATCCCGTGTGAATACTTTCGCTGACAATTTCGATATGGACACAAGCGACCATCATGCTTTAAAAATTAAACTCCCCCATTTGATGGAATTGTCCGCTAAGTATGACGAAATTCAGACTCAAATTGAGGCTGACGATTCAGATTTCGCATCAGTCAGTGACAGAGTTCAAACAGAGGATGATCTCTGCAACATCGAATGCAAGTTACACCACTTATTAGAGCAAGTAGAGCAGGTGAACCAGAAACCGTTGTTCAAACCGAAGTTATGCCAATTAAACCCCCCCCCATACAGTTGGAACCAATTAAATTGCCCTGCTTCTCAGGTAGCATTATTAATTGGCAAAGCTATTATAATATATTTGTGGAGTTAGTACACGTCAGAAGTGACCTGACGGATATTCAAAAATTACACTATTTGCACCCTTCATTGAGTGACGAGGCGTTAAATTTAATAAAATCTCTTCCAAACACCCATGAAAATTATGCAGTAGCCATTGATTTATTAAAAACCAGGTACAACAACAAATTAATTGTCTCAGCCCATCACATAGGTAATGTCTTGGGCGTGAAGTCCGTTCAACAAGAGTCCAGGGTTAGCATTTCCAGATTCATAGACGGGATCACCACGAATATAAATGCCTTAAATTCATTAAATCTACCCGTAAATACATTTGAAATTATTTTAGTTCAATACTTAACGCAAAAACTTGATAATCATACATGTCGGCTCTGGAAAGAAAGTTTGTTGGACGAATGATATCCTAATTTCAGTAATTTTATAAAATTTTTAAATAACAGAAGGCAGTTATTACAAAACTTGGACTGCGCAACCAGCTCCGTAAGCAAGATACACGTTAGCGATAAGAATCCCTATCGCAAAGCAATTAAACCGGTTAATATTTCAAGGTCGACATTCCATGCTCATATTGAAAATAATATATGTCAGCTGTGTCGTGGAAAACACCGACTTACTGAGTGTCCACAATTTGTAGCGGTTACCCCCCTGGAATGAAAAAATATTATAATTAAAAATAAACTTTGCTTAAATTGCATACGCTCAGGCCATGATCTTGCACACTGTCCCTCCAAATTTGCTTGCAGAACGTGTGCTAAACGCCACCACACAATGATCCATATATCTAGCAATAATGCTTCGTCCAGGAACAATCAGTGTTCGCTAAAACTGCAAACAAACAAATCTATATTATTATCCACCACGGTTTGCATGACCACTGACCACGCAGGTAGAAAGCATCCGGTAAGGATTTTGTTAGACTCAGGTTCGCAAGCTAACTTTTGCACCATGAATTTCGCACGTCGCATGGGCCTAAAAATCTCAATCACCCATCACTGGTATAAACAATTCATTATCTCAAGCTGACTTCAGCACTAGGGTAAGGTTGTATTCACGTTATAAGAATTTTAGTTTAAACATACATTGCGCTGTGCTTCCCAGTATCAATAATAATCTCCCTGCGGAATCATTTGATATCGCATCCTTAAATTTACCCAAAGGCATATTCCTAGCCGACCCACAACTGAACTTCTCTTCGCAGATCGACCTATTGCTCGGTGCTCAGTATTACCTACAATTAATTGAACCTGTCAAATTCATCCGTAGCCCACATTTTCCCATAATACAGGAGACAAAATTAGGATTCATTCTCGCAGGTAACTTGCCATTTAATGTCGACATGACAAAGCCTGTCTCATCGTTCATAGCATGTGAAGATAATAATACCATTTCTTCACAACTAAAGGACTTTTGGAAGTTAGAGGACATTACTATTCGTGCTCACTCCGTTGAGGACGCGGAATGCGAAAGTCATTTTGTATCCGATACTGTCCATAATAATGATGGCAGATTTGTGGTATCCCTACCATGCAGGTTACACAATTGTCATTTAGGCGATTCTCTCTCCGGCACTATTCGCAGGTTTCAATCATTGGAACTCCAACATTACGCATTGAGGACAGTCATATATGGGACTGCAAGTGCGTCATTTCTTGCTACAAGATGTCTGGCTCAAATAGCCCAGGAAAATAAAACTAAACACCCTATAGCTTGTGAAGCCATCGCGAACGATTTTTATGTGGACGATCTTATGACCAGTTCAGATAACCCGCACATCCTATCTAAAATGAAATCCGACATCATAGATTTATTAAGCCAATACGGTTTTACCTTACACAAATGGTTTCCAATAATCAAGCCATTATAGCTTCGCACGCTCGCTCCTCCCACGACTTTAGCAAAAATCAAACTGTGCGCACTTTGGGCATTCAATGGAACATAGATGAAGATAGTTTTGTATATAGTGTCCAAAAACATGTCAATGTAGAGGTATTCAACAAGAGAAGGGTATTATCAGTCATCGCAGGAATTTACGATCCTTTGGGACTCATTGGCCCGGTTACATTCTGGTGTAAGCATTTTATGCAGCTATTGTGGTTAACAGGTACAAGTTGGGACGAACCCTTATCAGATTCATTATCTAATCAGTGGGTAGAGCTTTATTCTCAACTGATTTCAGACACTTATTTTAAAATTCCAAGGTCTGTAAAGAGTTTAAACAATTCAAAAATCATTTCATTCCAGCTTCATGGATTTGCCGACGCGTCAGCAAAAGGTTACGCATGTTGTATTTATGTGCGTACGGTCTATTCAAACTATGCCATCTCATCAAACCTTTTATGTTCTAAATCTAGAGTCGCTCCCTTGAAGCAGATAACATTACTTAGACTTGAACTTTGCACTTGTCTATTGTTAGTCCAGTTGGCTTCCAAGGTTATAGATGCCGTGGATTACAGATCTGACGACTTATATTTTTACTCGGACTCAATGATAGCCTTACACTGGATCCATCAGCAATCTTCCAAATGGAAGGTATTTGTCCCCAACTGTGTTGCGGAGATACAGCGTCTCACCACAAGGGGTACTTGGCATCATGTCTCGTCACTGGACAACCCTATTGACATTTTATTGCATGGTTACCTCCCTCGGATTTTACACAGTCACCCACAATGGTGGCATGGTCCATCCTGGTTGTCCCATGAGTCATCATCATGGCCTATCTGTGCCTTCGATGCCCATTCACCCTGCACTTATCCCGATCTTGAGCAGGAACAACGGATGCAGTTCCAAACCTCGTTGATTGCCGCCTCATCTACGTCTAGTTACTTTGAAAACTACTCATCACTTTCAAAACTCCTTCGCGTGTTTTCGTATTGCCGTCGATTCATTTGGAACTCTAGGCTCCCCATAGCTAATAGGGACACTTCCTTTTTAACCTCCCATGAGTTACATGGTACACTTTTGGTTTTTATTCGCAAGTCCCAGCAATTGCACTTTAGCATCGAAATTAAGGAACTTGAGGCACAACGCTGCATCCCTAATAACAGTAAGATTCTTTCACTTAACCCCTTTCTGGACAAGACAGGAATATTACGTGTGGGAGGACGTCTGCAGCACTCCCAGCTTACCTACGAGAGCAAACACCCAATCATACTACACCCACATTCTCATCTCAGCAAATTAATCATAGAAAACGAGCATCTTCATTTACTACACGCTGGTGTACAATTGACTCAGTTCTCTCTATGGCAGAAATATTGGATAATTAATGATAAATCCTATATACGCTCAGTAATACATAAATGTATCACTTGTTTTCGATTCCGTGCTAGGGGCGCAAACCAATTATTAGGACAACTACCCCCTTCCCGGGTTATGCCTGCTAAGCCATTTTCCCAATCTGCAGTCGACTACGCCGGTCCCGTATTTGTACGTCATGGCGGGCAGCGTTCAAAATCGACGTCAAAGGCGTATATTGCTTTATTTATATGCATGACCACTAAGGCCATTCACCTGGAATTAGTCTCAGATCTTACCTCAGACGCCTTCATAGCGGCCTTAAAATGGTTTGTAGCACATAGAGGTATCCCTGATCAGATATGCTCCGACAATGGAACAAACTTTCGTCGTGCTAGTAGCACACTTCATGAATTATACAAACTTTTGCAGTCTAAGGGATTTGAACAGACCACCCAGGATTTTACCAGCGCCCAAGGCATTAAATGGTCCTTTATTCCACCCTCAGCACCTCATTTCGATGGCCTGTGGGAAAGCGGTGTCAAGAGCATCAAATTTCACTTGCGGCGCGTGGTCGGCGGAACCATTCTTACTTTCGAGGAGTACTATACGATCCTAACTCAAATAGAGGCCTGCCTTAACTCACGCCCCATGTTTGCCCTCTCCAATGACTCTAGGGACCCTGTACCTTGAAATCCAGCGCACTTCCTGGTTGGTTCTCCGCTCTCTGCCCTCCCGGAACCTGACTATTCCCAAATCAATATTAGTCATCTGGGCAGATGGCAGCTGCTCCAAAAATTCACACAGTCGATATGGAATAGGTGGTCGAAAGATTATTTACACCAGTTGCAACAGCGCAACAAATGGCACATCACATCAAAAAATTTGACTCCCGGACAACTCGTCCTTATTTTAGATGACAGCTCCCCCCCATTGCAGTGGAAACGTGGGGTAGTCACGAATGTCTATTCGGGTCAGGATTTTATAGTGCGCGTATGTGGAATGTATGTAGTTTGTGGTGAGGGCTTTTAAATGTTCTGAAAATCTGGAGGAAGATCTTTTCCCTCCAGATTTTCCGAACATTTAAAACCCTCACCACAAACTACATACATTCCACATTTGCCACACATTTACAAACCGAAAACCACAGTTACACAAACAAAGAACACAACATGGAAATATTACACTATTTACCTAAAAGTAGAAAACTAAACACAGCTGAACAATTTGAAATATACAGATATCACGCACTACAACCAAACAACATATTAAATGCACAATTACATTATAGATCACATACACTATTCGATACACTGATCCAAACACACAATTTGAACCTCAGCGCCAATTCCCTCCCACCATCAACCCCCACCACACACACCTGAGCCCATAACCGTTATTCTGTTAAGTGACATTCAGTATTTACTCCCACTGAGGAAGAGGCACATCACCTCGAAACGTTTGGGGCAGTGATAAAGAAAGTAAGTTCATATTGTGAAAGTTTATATATATAATAATATATTATTATTATTATGTATATTGCATTATTGTGTATCACTATCATGTTTTTGGATTTTTTGGGGATTACGATTCTAATATTATTGTATCAATTATTATGTTTTTCTCTATTGTATTTACTCTATGATTGTGTATTTTTGAATTTTTGGGGATTGTTATTATAGTATTATGCATGTAAAATTATTATGTCTTTGTCATTGTATTATTACCTGTTACTTATTATTGAATTTTTGGGATCATTATCCTATTATTATGTACTGCAAATTATTATGTCTGTCTGATTATTGTATTATTATGTATCATTACTATGTTGTTATATGTTTTGGAATTTTATTATCATGGTTCTACTACTATGTAACATAAATCATTATGTATTATGTGTTATTACATGTATTTGGTATGTTAATTATATTGTTAATATCAAGTTTCTGGGTGTCATTGCCCTGCTTTTATACATGTCAAATGGTATGTCGTTGTTGTTGTATTAGCAGTTGTTATTTATTATTGAATTTATTATCATGTAACGTCAATTACCATATACTATTCACAATTACTTAAGTTGCAAAATCGCCCCGATTTTGTGCGGGCAGTATGGATAAACTTTGTACCTATACACTTTGTACTATAAATTGCTGCATTGCGGGTGCGTGTAGTGACGTCACGTTTTCCTATCTTATCTGCTGTCGGTCTTGAGACAGGCTGACCGCAGTCAAAATTAAGTTAGTTCTATACAAGACTCCGAGCAGGCCACTCGTCTCAATTGCCAGCCGCGGTTACATTATTTCATTATTTTAATTTCTTAGCATGTTCAGCATGCGCTAATTTTACTTGGGCGATCTCAGCCTTATTACGCACGATTATGTCATTCAGTACTTAATTCTATTTCAATTATCAGGCATCATGCCTCGCTAAACCTACACGTGCCAGCAATCATATCTACTAATGTTCAATAAACAATTATCTATACAAAAACCATACAGTCCACTTAATTATTTCATTTCTGACCAGCGAACTCATATTAGCGTTCCTAAGATTAACTCAAGACACTTCGAGAGCATCTAAGACGCAACAATAGTGTAGCATAGAAGGTCTTGTGCGCGCAATGTTTTTGGGCGTACATACAGTTCTATGTTACCTGGAGGTTCCTTTTTACTTCCATGTTCCGTAAGGAAATGGAAGAATGGTGGTAGCAAAAAAAAGTGTGCGAGATAAGGGCTGATTCTGATTGTACTATCCTCAAAACATGAAAAGTCATTTTCCAAAAAGTGCTGTGTGTCTGTATGTAGAATTTTTTCTATGGTAAACGATAACTGCCGCAAATTCAAACAAAATCAAATAATATTTTGCATATGTGTCCAAGTTGTAGAGGACTCAAAGCCTATTGATTTTGGTGAAGATCAGGTAAGGGAGAGGGGTAGTTTACTTGCTATGTTTTATGTTTTAACAAGAGTAAAGTACCTAATTAATTTTGATAAATAAGTGCACTGAAAATGAAGTCATATTAATCCACTGTAAAATGGTAAATGATGTTTCTATAAATGAAGAGGGTAGTTGAAAGGGGAGGGGTGATCTTTTTAAAATTTCTTTGCTGATATCAAGTAAAATACAAGTATTTAATTTTGAATGATAAGATTCCTTAGCAGTTAAATATGATAAAACTATTACTCTATGTAAGTGTAAATATCATTAATGATGGGGATCGGTTGAGGAGGAGGGATGATTATCTGTGAAATTCAGATTCTTTATAAGAATAAAGTAACTAATTTTTATAGATAAAGTGACTTGAAAATAACATTATATTAAACAACTACCCCATAATTACAAAAATATCTATAAATTGTGAAAATAGTTTGAGGGTGGGGAATATTTTTTTAGAAATTATCAAACCGAATTCATGATTTTAAATATAAATCTTAGAACATGGACGTCATTTATGTTCTCCATACCAGTATATCTTTAATATCATATCTACCAAATTGTCTATGTTCAAGCTTGTGCCAATGTTGTTTTCTATCTCTGTTCTAAATATGAGGGTCATCTCAGAAGTAAGTTTCCTTGTTTTAGAAAAAATAAAAAACATGTCAAAATTAAAAAGAAATTTACACTTTTATTCAAAAACATGTATTTGTTTTCAATATAACCTCCAGCTTTGTCAGTACACTTTCTGTAGCGTAAAAACGGTTTTTCAATTCCTTTTTTGAACCACTACTTACCCAGATTTCGGAGCCAGGTGTCAACCGCCTGTTTCACTTCCGTATCTGTTTCGAAATGTTGTCCTCCCTGATGTTATCTGAGATGGGGGAGCAGATGGAAATCACTCAGAGCCAAATAGGGGAATATGATGGATGGTCGAAAATCTCCTATTGAAAGGAATCCAAGAAATCTGCGTGACTCGTGAGGAATGAGGACGTGTGTTGTCGTGAAGTAGAACTTTGTTGCTCAACAAACCGGGCTGTTTCTGCATTATCACTGATTGCAGTTTTTTCAGAGTCTTGCAATACGTCTCTGCATTTATTATGCTAGGCAGATAATCAATGAACAAAACACTGTTTGTATTCCAAAAAACTGTAGCCTTTCCCAGAGGAGTGTGAAACTTTGGCTTTTTCGGTGTGCTCTTGCTCACGGTTTTCCAGACCATGCTCTATTGTTTCGTTTCAGGAGTGTAATGATAAACCCATGTTTCATCTCCTGTTATGATGTAGTTCACTAGATCATCTTCTTTCTCCCGGAACATGTTTAGCAACTTGCACGCATCAGCAATCCTCTTCTCTTTGTGTTCTTGAGAGAACCCATTGTTCACAAATTTGTTGAAATCACAGTTTATCACTGACAATCCTCCCAATTGATGCTTGCCTTGTCTTCAAATTGGTAGGTAATCGCACATGAATTTCATCAAGGATGATGCATCTGTCCTCCAACACAATCAACTTAAGAGAGCTGGATTCTCAAGTGATGTTTAGGATGTTTAGGGTCTCCCACTGCGTGGTTTATCGTGCAACTTCATTCTTCCTTTCAAAAAAAAAAAAAAAAAAAAAAAAAGGAAACTTACTTTTGAGATGACCCTTGTATAAACCTATAGACCATCTATTATACTCTATCTATATTATAGACTATTTATTATAGCAGTGTATGTGCTGCTGTGTCAGGATATACAGGTGATGGTCTCTGTCTTTTCTATACATCTTGTGTAATCCCTGAAAGAGCCATTCGTAGTTAGTACTTTGGTCATATAATAATCAAGGTTTTATGTTGGCACCCTGTGCAATTTTCAATATTTGATATTAGGCTCTTTGTCCATTGCATCACATTCCCTTCTTTATGTCATTGTTCCTGCCATTTTCTCATTGTTATTTATCTATCTTGTTTCTTTGCTACCATGGTTCTCCAATCTGCTCTGAAATGTAATCTCAGTATCTCATCTGCCATTAGGCCTATTAGTATAATACCTGCAATAACTTTCAGAGCTTTTGTTGAAACTGTCCTGTATGCACCAGCTATTCTTGTTAATACCTTTCTAAGTGCCTTATTCAAAATTTCTTATGCCTCCTAGTCTTCAATGTTTCTGAGTGATGCATACAAATGTGCTAGGCTAGAAGTTTTATTCCTGCAACAACTAATTAGAAAATTGTTCTCTTCTGAAGGTCATGTTGTTAATGTTTTTGTTTTTGTATATTATATGTTATGTTGATGGTTTCATATTTAATCTCCAAGAAGACATTTCCTAAAAAATGTAAGTGATATGTGTTACGATACAATTAAGCCAAATCCCGTACCAGTGATAAAAAGATAATTCTTAATATAAAAATACTTCATATAAAATAAAATGTTTAAAAATTAATAAAATATAAATATTATGACACGACGTACGACGATATTACCCAACCCAAGTGATTGAGCCAACAACATAAACATAAAGAAGGGAACCACGTGACTTACTCAAGAAAAAATGTAATAGACCAAACAATTATGAACTAACAAGAGAAGAATCAGAGGAAGAGAACAGATCCCTACAATTAAACAGAATTTTAAACCAGAAGAGAAGAGGAGAACCGAATGAAGATGAAGACTATTGAAGAGGAAGAATGAAGAGGAGACAGATTAAACCCAAGGGGAGACTAACACACATAAAAAGGGGAAAAATAGTATACTCAAGGATAGAATACGGTAAATAAACCCCAAATAATTATTTATTGTTGAAACAAATATTATTGTTATAATTGAGTTAACCTATTTTAAAGACAATACAATTGTAAAGTAAAGTAATGTAGAAAAAGTACACTAACACAGTCAGAAAGGTTAGATTTAACAAAAAACAACTAACCTCATATTATTAATAATAAATATTATGCTAGAAAGAAATAGTGAGAAATGATAGGAGAAAGTATAGGGATTACCCATTAAATAACACTCAATACAAACAGTGAACCAAAGTGAAGTGCCTTAGTGAAGTGTAAGTACCCTAAAAAATAGTGAAAGTGAATGTTAAGCATTAAAAAAATATAATGATAAGTAAGAAAACACTTTATAAACATTGATGAACAATCAGTGATTGGAGTGACATTGTACATGTTAATATAACTAGAAATAATTAGAAATAGTATTCCAAATAAAATATAAAAGAAGCATGTAATGTTATTCCGGGAGAAAGCCCAGACAAAAGTAATTTGTGTTATCATGGTATAGTAGAATAGAAATAAAGTTTTGTTGTTAAAATTAAAACCCCATGTTGAAAGGGGAATTAACTTTCATAATTTTACGAGAAGTGACAATGTTTATCACTCTAGATTGTAACAAAAGAAAGAAGTCAATATTAGAACTAATAATAACTAGTGACTTGTAAAGAATAGTTTGGTTCAATGTTAAAAAGGGAATATGGCTGGAGGGAACCTACAGTCCATAAACCTAATTATTATATTTTAAAGGATGTGTAATGAAAATGTATGTGGAATAATAGTTAAAACACAAACAAATAAGATAACTAAGTGAAGCCCAACAGGCTGAATTCAAGATGTAATTTAAAAGAGGTACACCAAAAAACAATCATGGCCAATCTTAGCTATGAAAACATCTAACTGTCAGAAACACTCAAAAGTAAATTGTATCTATTTCGCAAGAAATCTTACTAATCTAAGACCAGTAAATGGCCAGTAATTATATGTCAATCATTTTAAAACAGAAATGTTATTGTAATAGTTTAATTTAAGAAAGATATGTAATTTATCAGATGTCAAATATTTAGACTAAAGTTAATGTATAACAGAATATGACCTTATGAGGTATCGTTGTAAACTTTGAAAGGAAAGAAAGATAATAGTGATATCATTTATTACCCCAAAGGAATTATAAAGAAATAAAACCATTAGGAAAATACTTAATAAATTTGAATAAAAATTCAAATATTTTAACAATGTCTTTGAAAGAGTAGTTAACCAATCACAGGATTGAGGTTACTATGACAACGAGCCGTTGAGGGCTTATTTTCCGTTAAATATTAGAGACTCGAAAAAACGACGCGTGGGTAAGCGGCACGCAAAATTGGAATGATTAAATTTTTAATTTAAATAGTTACAAGAAGTTTCAAAAGTGAACCAAGATGACCAAAGACGAATAGATGTTGACCTAACAAGAATTAACGATGTCCAGGAACCAAATTAAATAAATTAATTAGAAAAAACCCAAGACCAGATTGAAAAAGATGTCCGAAGTTTAAAACCAGCCCAAAATTGAAGAATATCCACTAACCCGATGACTACGCTTCAACGTTATATGAACTGATAAGTATCGAATAAATTCCTTAATCCCAAAAACCCAAATTACTTAAATTATTTTCCAAATGATAAAATTTCTCACTATTGAACAAGTATTATTTTCTTTCAAAGGTGTTAATGCATAATTTACTTACTTAAAAACATTTTTTTTAATCAAAATATAACCTTGATTGAGAGCACAATTTTTGTAACAGAAATACGACACTACCGAAAAATTTGTAAAAACACATTATAATTTCTAAGTACGTATAAGGTATGGTAGTGTACTTTTTTAATGTAAGCAACGTTTATGTCTTATTTCATGATCCAAAGAACTCCAGATTTTGAACATAGTAATTTATTATATGCAATTGACGCCATATCGGCAAACGAAAGTGTTTTAAAATCAATTTTGCCAACTCTGAGATATTTTTGTGTTTCATGCTATAAGCCGGAGCAATCTGTTATCAAATTATTTATAAATCATTTGTCATATTTATTGATGACCAAATTTGTATTAAAAACACAATACTGAGTATTACTATCTTGTTATTTCATAGGATTTTGTAGAGTATATGTGTGTTAGCAAGTTTTATTCAATAGCCAACTAGCGCTCATCACGAGTGGACGAAACGGCAACTTATATAGCGGCGGGAACTATTCGAACGATCCAGCTGTCCATGCTAATCACACGTATCATTTTAGAATTTAACTATTTTAATTGTTTTAATAGAAACAATTTGGCGCCACCCGGGATTCGCAACCCCTATGAGTTAACAGGTAGGTTGTACTGGTAATATTGACAACGCGACGGACTCCAGTAGTGACGTCGATTTATGTAACAACCGGTGTGAGGCAAACACACTACATTCACACTAATACACAAAATAAACAAGTGTGATACACTAGACAGCAACCCCCACGAAGTGATTGTTACATATGTTATTTAAAGGCCAACATGTTATTTTTGCTTATAATTTTAACTTGTTTTTTATTCACTTATAATTTTAACGTGTTTTTCTATTCTAGCTAAGTAATTATAAGGGGCAGATGGGGAAAGGGGAGTTTTTGGGAATAGTTTTTAGTTGAAAACCAAATCTAGGTAATTTTGTAAGAAAGCATGAAAAAATGTAGTAATTACTTTAATTTTTATTAAAGGATATTTATAATTAATTTTTATTAGAGGATAAGTTTAAAGGTTGTGTTTGGGAAATTTCTTCTGTCTACCTTAGATCTGCTTCTGTATGTGGTTAAATTTATGTTTTTTATTTATTGTTTAACGATCACTACTGCACATACCACTTTTTTATGACATCTAAGTTTTATAAATAGTGTAATATCTTAGGTAGCCTATGTGACACTTCATCTGGAATGAAAATTATATTTATGTTTCATTTGTTAATCTGTGAATTTATAATATATCACACAACTGTACTTACTAGTTTCCATTGAGGAAATATGTTGTTTTGTTGACTGCAGCCACAGCAATCATATTTTCCGAAGGTGTGATTTCTTCCACTTGTATTTTGACACTTTTTTCTGGTACAGTCAAGAAATCCATGTAACCTAACAACAAGTAATATTGTCAGAGTTCATCATTACCATCGTCATCATCACCACCACAATCATTAAGTAGAGCTGTTGTCATTATCAGCAACTAAGAAGTAAATAACATTTTAGTTTCTACTTTTTAAAATCTATTTTAAAACCAGGAAACTATCTAGGTTTAACAAAATAAATACAAAAAGAACATGTTATGTAGTGAACATGTTATGCAGAACGTATTATGCATGTATACAAAAGAGCATGTTATTTGTACACCTGTACAAATTAAAGGAATTTGAAAAGATATGAACAATGGTGGGAGAGGGGTTATTGACATAGTCAAGTAAATATGATACAGATACAACTATAATAGCAGAAAACATATCTGTATCTTACAAAAAAAGTGATAAAATTGATATAACCATTTTATATTGTTTGGATGTTTATGCGGTACAGTGGAAACAGAATAACTGACAATGAATATAATGAAGTCTCTAATTACAACTGTAATCAGAATCAAACAACAATCAGAAATTAAAAAAAAAACCTCTTATACAATTCTTCAAGTTAAAATTTGTCCAACACACCAGTGGCGTAACTATTTTTTTTTGCCTCCTCCCACCAAATCTTTGTTGGCCTCCCTATTACCGTCCCTTAACTCATGCCATTGTTCCCTAATGAATACTAACCCCTCCTCATAACTATGCCAGTTACTAAAATTATATAACATGCACAGAATACAGTATAGACAGAGACTGTTTAAACGCTCTTCTTCTAAGCTCAGGCCAGTTTCATCAGTTATTTCTATAAATCCTAAAACCTTTCGTTTATTTTTAACTTGGTCCCTGCCTCATCTTCATAAATTGTGACAAATCCGATTACTTGACACAGTTGATCACTGTCTTTTGTAGTATGGACTATTAAAAAGAAAAACTGAGGAGCAGATTCAGTCTGTTTCAAAATAATATTTCCCACTTTTTTAGATAAAAGCTGAATGAGTTCATTTGAATTCTGGTACTCATATACTACTCCCTGTTCTTCAGACCACTGATTGTCTCTTTGCAACAGCGAATCGTATTTACTCAAAAGATCGATAGTTGCCAACACGTTTCCATTATAGGGCTGGCCTATTTTCTCTTTGTGTCCTCTAAAGGCTAACTTTGATGTTACCAATGTCAGAGTAATATTTAAAATGCGATTCAGTAACCTTTGGTTCAATTATTAGTTTTATTTTATAGCTCATAACAAATAACCGATGCAGGCCTAGCCAGTGGGCCTGTGCATTCTTAACTCGAATCACTGCTCTGTTGAGCAGTTAACCAAAAAATGTGCACCGTACACTCAAAGTACATCATTAAGTAGTGGTAGGATAACAGTGAAAAAATTAACATATTTGTTTTGATCTTATGGAAGAATTTTGTTTTACTTAAGTCCAATGCTTTATACTGATTCCTAAAAATTAAAGGGAAATGTTTGCGTGGGCCTCTCTAGCCATCAGGCTCCCCCGTATTGTGGGCCTAACAGTTATGCCACTGCAACACACAACAATAAGTGTCACCTTATTACAGTTCTGTACTAAGACAATTACACTGATACCGCAAATCACAATAACAATCACTCCAAACTGTACTGTCAAGTTGCTGGTTACAAACTAAACTTTGTTGGCTGAAGCTGCTTATTTATACCCCAACTGAGATTACAGAATAATCTACCACTTTCCAGTCTGTGAATTGAGAAGTGTTGCATAGTTACAAGTACCGGTACTCTGCAGCTCACTAGAAACTGTGTCAATATCCGACCTTGAACAATTGCTGGGGAGAATTATCACCAACATCTGGAATACACATCTTGAACAACCTCAACTGTTATGTAAGCAACACATGTAAAATGCTATATAGTTATCTTTATTTCAGCATAACAATATATACAAGCATAAAATAACATTACACATAATTTATATTTAAAATTGTTATGTTTTAAACTTCAAATTAGGGACAAAATTAAGATTATAGCTCTTCATACAATTACATTTGTGAGGTCACACACATAATTATGAAGTGTGTAAAGTGTGTATATGTATGAACACACACACACATGGTTGAACACATATAATTTAAAACAGTGACACAGACACCTGGATCTGGTACAAAGAATAAAGTGGTTGCTGGTTTAAGACACTATGTATAGATTATATATTTACTATTAAGTAGCGGACTGGCATCCCTGGGGGCCCTTGGATGGAAGCAGTCAAGGGGCCCCCTGCAGCTACACACACAAAGGTGCACATGTGTATTTGTGTGTGTATACTTTTTTAAATGATTTATTTACTCTTTTTTAGATACATGGTATGTAGGCTACAGTACTTACATAAGTGAACTTTTTAATACAAAACATACAGGACAGTTTATTTGATTATTTAGACTTTAACATAACCAGCTTTAAAACCATAATTGCCTACTATAAATGTTTCTACTGTAAAGAACATAAAATCTTCTACCCTAAAATCTACATAAAACCCAATTAAAAATATTCCACAGTGTATTACGGCAGTGGAGCACCTTGAGCTCGGCCCCCAGTCCATTTTTACTCCGTCCCTCCAATCCATAGCCCCAGTAGTGTAACTTTTTAACCAGGCCCTCCTGCAAGTTTATGCCATGAGCCCCCTTTTGAATCTTGACATAGGGCCCTGAGACTCTCCCAAGCCTCCAGGCTCCTCAGCCCTGAAAGCTGCATTGGTGTTCAAACAAAAATGACAATAGCCTACTACTTGTCACATCAGTCAGTTGCTGCGTGGTGCATCTCTACAGTAACCTCCTTCGCTTTCCTCCATTAGTAAATACTAAATCGGCTGCATATAAACAAGGCTGAGAAGTGAACACTTCCAATCTGACCAAAATAAATCCTGAAGATTTATTTCCAACAATATTTAGATGAGGAAAGGTTTTCAATACCAGTAAAAGTATATATATTTCTTGTTTCTCCTTGAATTAAAATTTTCATGGCTCGGGGGCCACCTGAGCCTTCTTGGGGCTCGGGGCCCTTGGCAATCACTGACCAGCCGACCTGGCCAGTCCATCCCTTCTATAAAAAATAAAATAAACCTCCGCTCCACAGTCCGTTAAGGACCAAGGCGACCGCGCAGCTTTTTGTGTTAGTGTGACGGTGTATGGCTAGTACTACGCGCCACCAGCCGCTAGTTGCGGTATTTATGGCCAGGAGGCGGCGCTGTTATCTCAGCGCCTACTCAGTTTGCCTCACGACGCTGAGTGCATGCCGTATGGAGCCTCTGCCGGGAATTGAACCCGGGACCACGAGCGCAGTCCGCCCCTGCTATTAAGTATAAAGAAGCCAGTGCAGCCAGCAGCCTGCTTCAAAACTGCTAGTCATTTATCCCAGTTGATTTACCTCTACTGGTTATTTAACAGGTAAAGACATGCCTTGATTTTACTGTAGAGCACAAGAAACAAATGTGGACCTCTACATTAGTACTTAAGGACTTTATCTAAATGTCTACTAAGACTATACTGTATGTACTTACAAATAAATAAGACACTGTCTTTTCATCAGATTATCAGTAAACATTTGAAATGTTCTGTTGCCTACCTGCAGTTCCTGGTGCATCAAATAATCCCTTAGTTACATTACAGTTAACTCCATTGCCTCCGCATACACCACACACATCGTCAACAAGTTTAGAATTCAAAGCCCAGTCACAGCCAACATGCTAAAAATAAATATCAATCAATTTTTTATAAATTAGTCTAATCTCTCTCTCTCTCTCTCTCTCTCTCTCTCTCTCTCTCTCTCTCTCTCTCTCTCTCTCTCTCTCTCTCTCTCTCTCTATCTCTCTCTCTCTCTCTCTGCCCCCATCTACAGCCATCTTTCTCTTCAACCCTCCCCACACAGGCACACACATTTTAAGAACTTACATTGTTTAATTATACATATTGTTTGAGGACCATTTGCATCCTCAGCATATCTATGACAAATTAAACAAAGTAATATCTTGAAAAAGTGTTCTCTTTTTAAACTTAATTCAAGAACATTGTACCAAGAATAAATTATATATATTACTTATAGTATGCTAGCACACAATCAAGGGTTTTTTGCTAATTTGGAACATATTTCAAGCGCCTCTCAGCCATGTATGGGATGTATATGTGCTGGTCAGTTGGTGCTGCTAGCTTCTGGTTGGTTTTTGTAGACTGGAGCTATTGGTGTTATTGTCGTCAGCTGTGGTCTGTAAATTTGTCTTTTGAGTATTTCCATACATCAGGGGTCCATATCTTGTGGATACGGGTTTGACAATCCCGATGTGCCCTAGCTGGTTTCTCATTTTGTTTCAACTTGTCTTGGATGAGATCCCTTCCTTAAGTCTTTTCTATCTAGTCTCTCTTGACTGCCTCTTGTTCTTTTCTGACCTCAACACTATTATAGTAATTAAGGGGAAGGGTGTCTTCCTTTTTCATTTCTAATTTCTTAATTTTGGGTGTCTTAGGATCTTAGAGTGCTTACTGAGACTAATAGGTGAGCACTGGAAATACTAAGAAATGTTCAGTATCAAAATAACTAATAAAAAGCCACCAAATCCTATCTCAGGAAGAGAAGGGTGAGGGCGAATCTCCTCCACCCCAAAACAGGGGCCTTTCGGCTAAGGTATGGTAACCCTGACAGAAGAGTCCCTGGTCCTCCTGGTAGGGGGTTGCGCAACAGTCCAGTAACATGTTCATGTAAAACTTTAAAATACTTGTAGTAGCCAAAGCAGCCTGGGAATAAGGTCTGGAAACTGTGGCAGTAGGACCCTGGCAAAGAATAAATATCTGAATAAATGGATTGTGGACAAATTAAAGTTAGCTACATGGAATGTTACAGGGATCAGTGGCAACGATTGGAAATAGCAAAAGTATTTGAAGAAAAAAAATGTTAATATAGCAGTATTAACTGAAACAAAAAAGAAGTTAAGAGGTTCTGCATATTCAAGGAATTATGCAATGTTTTATAGTGGTGTGGACAAAAGATTCAGGACAAGTAAAGACATGTATATTGTAACATAACACAAAATATTCTGTAAGAATGTTGTTTAAGTTCCACGTGGGAAACGCCAATTTTGTAACGTTCCTTGTATCTATGTTGCACCCCACTGTTGTGAGCGCCAATTTTGTAACGTACCTGTTACGAAAAATGAAAATGAATACCACCTGTAATTTACCCAGGAAGGCGCTCACCCTGTCTGCTGGGGGGGGGGGGGCATTGTGTGTTTTTTGTTTTTATGTGTACCTGTAATTTGAAAATGAATTAAAAATTTTTTTAATTTTAAAATTTTGTTGTTTCTGAAAAAATATTTTTTGTTTCGTGTTTTTTTTTATTACTGGTATTTAAAAAATAATTGTGGTTATTGTCTCTGCTTATTTTGCTTAAAAGTCTTATTTATTTTACTTCACAATAAGTTTATTCATTTTAATTGTATCAGTGGTTTTTACTGCCATTTCTTTATTCTCAAAATTTTTTCATAATTGGTTCCATATATAATTGTTTGTAATGTGAACTTACTCTTCCTTTTGAATGTTGTGGTTATTCTTCAAAATTCTTTTTCTTTTCTTTTATATTCAATGATTTGAGTTTCGTAGATGTTTGTTAGCAATTTGTACTTACTTGGTTTTTTGAATTTGTTTTATTCAATTCATTTTCTTTTTACTTCCAGAAAGTTTTTTCATAACTTGTTGTTTTAAAATTGATTTTACAATATATTTGAATTGCGTTGATTTTATTCTAAATTCCTTTTCCTTTTCTCTCTTAATTAATTTCATAAATCATAGATAGTAAATTGTGCTTACATTGTTTTTAAATTTGCTTGTTTTAATTCTCTTCTTTTTATTTTTTATTCCAAAAGTCGTTTCATAAATATTAGGTAGTAAGTTGTGCTTACATTGTTTTTGAATTTCGACATTATTTTACCAAATTCTTTTTCTTTTAGTTTTTCATTAATTCAAAAATCGTTTCATAAATATTCGGTGGTAAGTTGTGCTTACTTTGTTTTTGAATTTTGACATTATTATACCAAATTCTTTTTCTTTTTCATTAATTCAAAAATCGTTTCATATATTAGGTAGTAAGTTGTGCTTACATTGTTTTTGAATTTTGGCATTTATTTTACCAAATTCTTCTATATACATTCAATTACTCATAATATTTTTTCATGGAAGCCTGGTTATATACACCCTTTATCCTTTCTGAATCTATTTCCTTTATTTCATAAGTATTATTATTTTTTATATTGGATATTACATATGGTCCGGTGTATAACAGCAATAACTTCTTCATTATTCCTTCCAGTGTGCTGGGTAGTTCACGATTTTTTAATAAGATTTTTTCTCCCCTTTCATAAGTTATTAATTTACCACTAGCCTTTCGATACTTATTTTGCCGTTTTTCCTGGTCTTCTGCCACCTTGTTGTAGAATTTAGCTTTGTCAAATTTGTAAATATTGTTTACAGGGAACTCTAGGATTTCTTCTTATGGTTGGAAGCTGGTTTAATATAATTATCACTTGTTATTCAGTGTAAAGTTTTTATTTATTTTAATTCTCTGTTATACCTTGACTGTTATTACAATCTTCTTCTGGTCATTGGTAGCATATATTTTGTATTATATTTTTGTTTTTTCTTAATTCTTATGAATCGTTCCACTAGTTTTATGTTCTTGCAATTACTTTTTTAATTGTCCGTCTTATAATTGACATTTATTTTATGATCATATTTTTCTTATAGATTTATTTATACATAGTTATTTCTTGCTTTTTCAAAATTTTATTCTGCTCTTGCTTTTTATCCAAATGCACTCTTTAATTATTAATTCTATGTGGTCATTGTCTCTGTTCATTAAGTATATTTGTTTATTTTAGATATCTTCTTTCTTCATTCTTGTTTCTTCAGTACCATTTCGTTATTATACACTTTTGTTTATACTGGTCTGTTTACTTTGTCGGTTTACTTGGTCTGGGTATCTTCCTTGCCTGCTCCTATCCTACCTGGGTATTATTGTTATTTTAATTTTAGTTTTCTGGGGTTTTAATTTGTTGTATAATTATATTAGTTGCAGATTTTTTTCTTTATGTTTACTTTTTCTGGTTATAATGGTAATTTATAGTGCTTTTTATTTGGTTCTCATTTGGATTTTCCTGGATATTCCATATACTTGTTTTTTACTAATGATCATCTGGTAATTGATTTAAGTGGATTATCTGTCATGCTACAATGTATATGTGGATAAAAAATGGGAAAAAGGGTTAAAGACTATAATTCCGTGAGTGAAAGAATAATAACCCTGAAGCTTAAGTATGAAAGAGGATACATTATCATAATAGGTGTTTATGCTCCAGAAGAAGGGAAAGAGGAGAAAACAACTTTATTCTATGAAACGCTACAAAAAATAGTTTACAAGTATAATAAGAACTATAGTGTGATACTTGTTGGTGACTTAAATTCTAGAGTTGGCAGAATTTAGAGTTGGGCCCATCCCAAAACTTATAGGGCCACATGGAGAGCTAACATTAAACAGAAACAGTGAAAGACTGAGGTAATTTGTTACATACAATGATCTAAAGATAACTAATAGATTTTTAGGAAAAAGGATATTCATTCATAAATATGCCTGGTCGGTGAGAGGTACTTGATCAATTATAGGTTATATAATAGTTAAGAAGAAGCTAGTATTACAAGTTGAAGACACAAGAGCCTGGAGAGGGTTGACATTTTTTTAGATAATTTTCAATTACATAAGTGATAGAAAAAAACAAAATAATTTTGGTCAACAACACAAAGTAATGAACTAGTCTGTAAAGTTTATGGATTGGAGGATGAAAGTACCAGACATCTTTATCAGAACAGAATGAATCAGTGCATTGCAGTAATACCTACTAGTGAAGACATAGAGGTGGAATGGAGTAATATCAAGAAAATAATAATACAAGCACTGAAGCAGCTAAGGAAGGAGTAGGCTGCAAAAAGAAGTATAGACGAAGCAGGGGTCTGAGAATTTGGACAGAAGAAATAGATACTGTGGTAAAGAGGAAAAATTATAGCTTTAGAAGTTATATATCACATCCAACAGAAGAGTAAGAGACGCATACCTGAGAAAAAGAAATGAAACAAAGAGAATTATTTAAGCACATCAAGACTCATGAGAATGCTCCATAGCCACTATGGAACACGATTTATATGGTAGACATACTATGGCGTGTAAACTGATGATAACATTGAATAGCTCTGGGAGATAAAAGATTCATATTAATATGACTGAGGAAAATTAATGGACAAGCCATTATAGAAAGTTATATTTTGACAGTGCAATAGAAAATGATAAGGAATATATAAGTAAGCCTAGTGGAAAAGGTCTATATAAGTTAAATATAGAAGAACTCCAACAAGCAATGAATGGAATGAAAAGTAGAAAGGCACCAGGACTTAACAGAATAAATGCTGAGTTAATAAAATATGGTGGCACATTATTTCATTTACGAATTCTCCATTAACATTTGGATGGATAACAAAATTTCAAAAGAATGGAGGGAGGCAAAAGTGATGTTGTTATATAAAAAAGGAGACAGGACAGATGCAGATAATTACAGAGGAATAAGCTTGCTGGACTCAACATACAAAATATATACAAGAATTCTCAAACAGAGATTAAGATTCATTATAGATGCATTACTCCTTGAAGCAAATGGGTTTTAGAAAGGGTAGGTCGACTATGGATGCATTGTTTGTATTATGACAGATAATAGAGAAAAGGCGAGAATGTAACTAGGAAACGCATATTGCTTTTGTTGATCTGGAAAAATAATTTGATAACGTAGACCATCAAAAGTTATAGAATATTATGGATAGAAGAGAATGGCCACAGCACTTAATAAATTCAGTTAAGATCTTTTACAAAAGTACATCTACAGTCCTGGATCTGAATGGTAGGCTCTCAGGTGACATTCCAATAAATAAGGGAGTTAGACAGATATACTGTGTTTCCCCAACCTTTTTAATATATACATTGATGGCATGCTGAGAGCATGGAAATCCAGAGTGACTTCAGGAATATGTCTTAACAAATCAATTTGTATGGGTTCCCTGCTATATGCGGATGACATAGTTCTTATTCAAGACAATGAGGACGATTTACAAAGAGCTATGTTTCAATTATAAGAAGTGGCAAGAGTGTACTCGCTGACAATTTCAGTTGTAACGTGTCTAAATTGGGTAATTTCATTTATTACTGTTAATGGGTCTTTGTATATTATTTATTTCATTTTTTGCGGGATTTTACAAAAACATTGTGCAAACGTTATTTCCATTGGAACCGAACACGTGGTAAGAAACAGTGTTGAAACAAAGGCAAGGCGCAATTTCTGTGGTGTAACTCGACAAGGAATTCGCACCACCCTATTTTTCTCAGAACTCGGTGTATGTGTGACGATGCACGCACTTAACATCTCAAGCAGGGGCGCTGTAGTGACGCCGTGAAACTCCAACGGCGCTGTAAAAAATGGCGCATGAACGAACAGTTTGTAATATCAGCAAGACGAACTACAGGAAATAAGGTCTAAGTCCGGCCCCTTTTGTGACGTTAGCCAGTGCCTCGCTGAAATCGTCTACTGTCGTCACTCCGACAACTACATGCATAGCATAGGACGAAACTGTGACGAACAAATACCAGGCATTGGTTTCCTCAACAAACGACGAAATCGAGGTAGCGGTGAACGCCTTACCGTTCTGCGCAGTCCGATTCCACATCTTACCTGGCCAGGTATAATCCCAAGTGGGCTCATTTGAAAATTTCCTAATTTTCAGTAAAAGTGGAACTATTCGTGAAAATAATGTAACAGTGGAGTGTTTATTCAATTGAAGAACATCAATATCGGTTTCGGACGCCAAGCAGTTTAAAAAACGAGAAGTCATAATGAGCGTGAGTGAACCACGTTGCCGACGGGGGGAATATTCCAAAATGTTAAGGGTTTTATAATTTTCCGGGGTCTGTGTGTATGCGTGAGTGACCAAAGCTGGGCTGTTTGTGTTTGTGTTTATGTGAGCTAATTAAGGTAAGACCGTAGAATAAGTAATTACAATTAGTATTCATGTAGCAAATCAAACAAAAGAAGAAAGCAGTAAGAAGTTATGTAAGATAAAAAAGCATGGTAAAATTTGTTTTCTAATTTGAATTTAAATGACTTGACAAAATTAAAACATTCATTTTCTTCATTCAAAATGTGTATTCATACTTATTTTGTAACCTCACACCGTTTCTGATCTCGCTTATAGGAGAACTCTGGGGGGACCCTTAGGAATATCGGTAAGTACGAACAAGTGGAATAAATGTATAAATAGTTAGTTTTTATACAAATGGCGGCCCGAATGACGGACATTATATAAAATAATTATATAAATAAGCCAGAATTCAGAAACAGAGTGGGTATCGAAAGAATATAAAATACGTAAAATAAGGTTATGTTGTAACTACACGTGGTAGAAAATTTTACAATAATTTTAGATATAATATGAATGTGTAATATTTATTATACGAAAACATTTTTTTTTTAAGAAATAGAAATATTTAAACAAAAGTTAAAATGGCAGATAACGAGAACGTCAGTCTAGCTGACAATACCAATGAAAGCCAGACAAGCGCAACCGAATCACAAATTGTGAGTGGAGAAATTATTCACTCGACGCCAGTCCCGACTAACAGGGCTGACGAAAATCAAATAATGAAAATGATGCAAACGCTTTTTAATATACAAAATAGTAAGTTCGATGAGAAATTTAGTAACCTTGATGAAAAATTTAGCGAACAGAAAAGTGAAATTAGAGAAGTTCAAAATAATTTTAACGTAAAATTTGAAGAAGTAAAAAATGAAATCAGAAAACAGAATATTAGTTTTGATAGACGAATCAATGAAATAGACGTACGTTGTACAAATATGCAAGAACAAGTAGTAGAAATAGTTAATGAGAAATTCGATGCTAAAATAAATGATTTAGGTGAAAAAATCAATACAATCAATGAAACAGTAATTAGCACAGTTGAAAACAAGGGGAAGTAACTGCACAAAGTAGAGCTGAGTTGAAATTTCTGGATCTTTCACTGCAAAACACCCCCATTTCAGGCGACTGCGATCTTCCTAGACGTGGTGAAAATTAAGATAGAGTCAGCCTTCAATGTAAATAGAATTTTTGAAAGAAAAAAAAAATACCAAAATAATTTTGGATGTGTATAATTTTAAATTTAAATAAATTATAGAATTAAGTGACCAAATATAATTGTCAAGTTTTAGTATGAGTGAGTATGGGAACGCTTTGAAAAGATGTGTAATAAAATAAAAACTTGTTGTCAATACAAGAAGTGGGGATGATTTTGGGGGGTAGATTGGTGCTCAATGGAGTGATAGAACAGTGGAGTGTGGAACTGCAATTGTTGAAAGTTTTAGTTTATCAATTGTAATTAGTTAGTTATTAAGCTGCTATTGCGGGGGTGGCCTGTGCTCTCGTAGATAGTGAAATGGGTTGGGGGTAACAGAGAGTGTTACCTCCATCGGAGGCCAAAATGGCGAAAATGTGCGACACACCCTTTTCGTGTAAACTTAATTTGCACACTGATAGACGATCGTGTAGCACATAATAAAACGATGTAGAACAGGCAGTGAAATGCAAGTTAGATTTCCCCGACTTTTCGGGCGATTACTGCCTTACCAGCACTAATCGTGGATTTGGCTAGCGGTTAGCTATGGTCATACCAAGTCCCTTGACCATAGCTGACTTGAAATTGGTATATAGCAGAAATTAAATGGGGGGTGAACTTTAGGGGAAATCCAGGTACTATGGAACAGCGGCTACCACTCTACCCGCGTGGGGGCAGCAAAGCCAGGTGGTAGACCCGTTTAAGGGCGCTTAATTATAGACCAGAACATGTTGATGTTCATAACCTTTAAAATGTAACAGCCGAAGCAAAGACACGGAGAGGTCAAACTACTCCAAAATATGCCGTCTTTGCAGAAGCAAAAGGGCGATACAGTCCTCCATAATTTGCAATAGAGTGTGTGGATGGGAGGTGACTCAGATGAGTCACGAATTTAAATTTTACGAAAAAAAAAAATTTTTTTTGCTAATTCAAATTTTGATCCAATAAAAATGCTTGTGTTCTGTTTAAGTAATTAGATGCTCATACATTCAATATAAGGTGTTCATGCTATAATTTTAAATGTATTATTTTATTGTCGTACGTTAGATGTAGGTATTGATAAAAATATGTGTTTTCATTATGTGTGTATATTTTAAACTAAGCCAATGATTAAACCGTCTGGCAGGTGGGTAGCACAAAGTATCAGAATCAGAAAGAGAGGAAACAATGAGGTGAGAAGTAATGATAAATAAATATATATGTATATATCATGTAATTTGTTCAATTTTGAGATGTGTCTTCATTGTGTTAGGAGATCAGCTGATCAGCAATAACAGGTCACTGGTAAAATGGTTTATAAATGTTCCAAGTAATTAATATTCAATGTAATGTTTTAATGTATTACGAATGTTTTAAAGTAATGAGAAATTAGTAATAATTTGTGAAACTTAATAAGAGATAGTTTTGGGTGATGAATATTTTGTGGGACATGTAGATCTGTCCAAATTGAAGTCAAGGTTACAGAAATAGTAGAGATGAAAATAATGTGATGTTGTTTTGAATTAATGTATGTTAGAGAGTTTTAAGAAGTATTGATGTAGACACAGTAGTAGTGAGTATGTGTAACGATGCGTAATGTGAGTGGTAGATAAATATATTTGCTGATGATATTTTGTAGTAAGGGTGAGGTGGTAAGGTGTGAGCAGCGTGGGGCGCTGTGGCGGGAGTAGAGTAGTCTAAGGGAGTGTTTGCCGATATTTTGGAGGGGCATTGGTTCGTATGTAGATAGCCAAGTAGGGAACACACATCCTAGTACAAAGATAAGCGGTGCCAGAGGTAAGTTGGGTTTAGAATGTTTTGATAGATATTTTGATAGAGATGGGTGTCATGTAAGTTACAGTTGTTAGAGGTTAGAATCAAAGGGAGAAAGATTATATATGTATACCGATCAAGTAGTACATTAAATGAGAATAAATAGTTCAAATCACCCGCAGTAATGGAGAATAAGATTGTTAAATAAAGAGAGAGATTTGTAATAAAGATATAAAATTTTTATTTTAAAACCAGTGACAAAATTTTTATAAAAATTAAAAATAATGTAAAATTAAGAATTGTTTATTTTGAATAATCTAAATGTCAATTTGCTTATTATTTACATTTTGTTAATTTTAAATGTTTTATTTTATTATGTTTTGTGTTTCAAGTTAGGAGGTTCCAGATGTTAAATGTATTTTCAGACAGAAAGTGTACATAATGTATGTGGGTCAAGGTTGTGGACTTGACCTAGTTTTGATCAGCTGATGAGGTCATATACACACTAAGCTTGTATAATAATGAAGTTGATTCAAATTTTGTTTTTTTTGATCAATTTAAACAAGTTTTAAAATAATTTCTATATGTAAAGGTAACCCTTTTACTAAAATTTAATTTTTTTTTGAATTTTAAAATTTTTTGGAAAATATTTTTTTTTTGAAAATTTTTTTTTTTGAAAAAAAAAAATCTTGATTTTTCGCCTGCCAGCTAATGAATATTTTAAGTATTGATTATTTGATTGATTGTGTATTAACCATGTTTATTTTTATTGATTTATTGCAGTGACTTGTATTGTTAGACTATAAGTGATCACATGTTAGGTTAAGGATGTGTTAATTATAAGAAATGTTTAAAATAACTTATTTTAAATAAAAACAGGAAACAATGAAGAGAATATTTTAAAATTTATACCAAAATTTATGAATCAGTTTTATTTGAAAACAACGTGTTGTAATTTAAAGAACTTTTAAAATTTTTTCAATTTTATGATATATAATGTCAGTATGTAATGTGAGTGTGTGTGAGCCCAGTATCTGCTAAAGGCAGCCCAGCTTGCAAACAAGGGGAAACATATCGGTGGAGGATCTGGCATAATCTGAGCCAGGGATTGAGGATTTTTTGGGGGTAGCATGTTAGACGGCGAAGTGTGCTGTGGTACGTGTCTGTTCGATTTTTCGGTGTTGGGATCTCTTACGGAGAAGTCCAGTGATTTCGTTCAGATGCGTCCATGGTCACCAAGCCAGGGGGGTCGGTTACCCATGATGTATAAGAACAAGGGGGTTGTTGGCACCAGTTCCTCACCGGTCCTCTTCGGGGTTTATCAATGAGATTTCTTCTGTTTTGGACAGCAGAATTCTCATTGAGGGGGTATTGTAACGTGTCTAAATTGGGTAATTTCATTTATTACTGTTAATGGGTCTTTGTATATTATTTATTTCATTTTTTGCGGGATTTTACAAAAACATTGTGCAAACGTTATTTCCATTGGAACCGAACACGTGGTAAGAAACAGTGTTGAAACAAAGGCAAGGCGCAATTTCTGTGGTGTAACTCGACAAGGAATTCGCACCACCCTATTTTTCTCAGAACTCGGTGTATGTGTGACGATGCACGCACTTAACATCTCAAGCAGGGGCGCTGTAGTGACGCCGTGAAACTCCAACGGCGCTGTAAAAAATGGCGCATGAACGAACAGTTTGTAATATCAGCAAGACGAACTACAGGAAATAAGGTCTAAGTCCGGCCCCTTTTGTGACGTTAGCCAGTGCCTCGCTGAAATCGTCTACTGTCGTCACTCCGACAACTACATGCATAGCATAGGACGAAACTGTGACGAACAAATACCAGGCATTGGTTTCCTCAACAAACGACGAAATCGAGGTAGCGGTGAACGCCTTACCGTTCTGCGCAGTCCGATTCCACATCTTACCTGGCCAGGTATAATCCCAAGTGGGCTCATTTGAAAATTTCCTAATTTTCAGTAAAAGTGGAACTATTCGTGAAAATAATGTAACAGTGGAGTGTTTATTCAATTGAAGAACATCAATATCGGTTTCGGACGCCAAGCAGTTTAAAAAACGAGAAGTCATAATGAGCGTGAGTGAACCACGTTGCCGACGGGGGGAATATTCCAAAATGTTAAGGGTTTTATAATTTTCCGGGGTCTGTGTGTATGCGTGAGTGAGCAAAGCTGGGCTGTTTGTGTTTGTGTTTATGTGAGCTAATTAAGGTAAGACCGTAGAATAAGTAATTACAATTAGTATTCATGTAGCAAATCAAACAAAAGAAGAAAGCAGTAAGAAGTTATGTAAGATAAAAAAGCATGGTAAAATTTGTTTTCTAATTTGAATTTAAATGACTTGACAAAATTAAAACATTCATTTTCTTCATTCAAAATGTGTATTCATACTTATTTTGTAACCTCACACCGTTTCTGATCTCGCTTATAGGAGAACTCTGGGGGACCCTTAGGAATATCGGTAGGTACGAACAAGTGGAATAAATGTATAAATAGTTAGTTTTTATACAAATGGCGGCCCGAACGACGGACATTATATAAAATAATTATATAAATAAGCCAGAATTCAGAAACAGAGTGGGTATCGAAAGAATATAAAATACGTAAAATAAGGTTATGTTGTAACTACACGTGGTAGAAAATTTTACAATAATTTTAGATATAATATGAATGTGTAATATTTATTATACGAAAACATTTTTTTTTTAAGAAATAGAAATATTTAAACAAAAGTTAAAATGGCAGATAACGAGAACGTCAGTCTAGCTGACAATACCAATGAAAGCCAGACAAGCGCAACCGAATCACAAATTGTGAGTGGAGAAATTATTCACTCGACGCCAGTCCCGACTAACAGGGCTGACGAAAATCAAATAATGAAAATGATGCAAACGCTTTTTAATATACAAAATAGTAAGTTCGATGAGAAATTTAGTAACCTTGATGAAAAATTTAGCGAACAGAAAAGTGAAATTAGAGAAGTTCAAAATAATTTTAACGTAAAATTTGAAGAAATAAAAAATGAAATCAGAAAACAGAATATTAGTTTTGATAGACGAATCAATGAAATAGACGTACGTTGTACAAATATGCAAGAACAAGTAGTAGAAATAGTTAATGAGAAATTCGATGCTAAAATAAATGATTTAGATGACAAAATCAATACAATCAATGAAACAGTAATTAGCACATTTGAAAACAAGGGGAAGTAACTGCACAAAGTAGAGCTGAGTTGAAATTTCTGGATCTTTCACTGCAAAACACCCCCATTTCAGGCGACTGCGATCTTCCTAGACGTGGTGAAAGTTAAGATAGAGTCAGCCTTCAATGTAAATAGAATTTTTGAAAGAAAAAAAAAATACCAAAATAATTTTGGATGTGTATAATTTTAAATTTAAATAAATTCTAGAATTAAGTGACCAAATATAATTGTCAAGTTTTAGTATGAGTGAGTATGGGAACGCTTTGAAAAGATGTGTAATAAAATAAAAACTTGTTGTCAATACAAGAAGTGGGGATGATTTTGGGGGGTAGATTGGTGCTCAATGGAGTGATAGAACAGTGGAGTGTGGAACTGCAATTGTTGAAAGTTTTAGTTTATCAATTGTAATTAGTTAGTTATTAAGCTGCTATTGCGGGGGTGGCCTGTGCTCTCGTAGATAGTGAAATGGGTTGGGGGTAACAGAGAGTGTTACCTCCATCGGAGGCCAAAATGGCGAAAATGTGCGACACACCCTTTTCGTGTAAACTTAATTTGCACACTGATAGACGATCGTGTCGCACATAATAAAACGATGTAGAACAGGCAGTGAAATGCAAGTTAGATTTCCCCGACTTTTCGGGCGATTACTGCCTTACCAGCACTAATCGTGGATTTGGCTAGCGGTTAGCTATGGTCATACCAAGTCCCTTGACCATAGCTGACTTGAAATTGGTATATAGCAGAAATTAAATGGGGGGTGAACTTTAGGGGAAATCCAGGTACTATGGAACAGCGGCTACCACTCTACCCGCGTGGGGGCAGCAAAGCCAGGTGGTAGACCCGTTTAAGGGCGCTTAATTATAGACCAGAACATGTTGATGTTCATAACCTTTAAAATGTAACAGCCGAAGCAAAGACACGGAGAGGTCAAACTACTCCAAAATGTGCCGTCTTTGCAGAAGCAAAAGGGCGATACAGTCCTCCATAATTTGCAATAGAGTGTGTGGATGGGAGGTGACTCAGATGAGTCACGAATTTAAATTTTACGAAAAAAAAAAAATTTTTTTTGCTAATTCAAATTTTGATCCAATAAAAATGCTTGTGTTCTGTTTAAGTAATTAGATGCTCATACATTCAATATAAGGTGTTCATGCTATAATTTTAAATGTATTATTTTATTGTCGTACGTTAGATGTAGGTATTGATAAAAATATGTGTTTTCATTATGTGTGTATATTTTAAACTAAGCCAATGATTAAACCGTCTGGCAGGTGGGTAGCACAAAGTATCAGAATCAGAAAGAGAGGAAACAATGAGGTGAGAAGTAATGATAAATAAATATATATGTATATATCATGTAATTTGTTCAATTTTGAGATGTGTCTTCATTGTGTTAGGAGATCAGCTGATCAGCAATAACAGGTCACTGGTAAAATGGTTTATAAATGTTCCAAGTAATTAATATTCAATGTAATGTTTTAATGTATTACGAATGTTTTAAAGTAATGAGAAATTAGTAATAATTTGTGAAACTTAATAAGAGATAGTTTTGGGTGATGAATATTTTGTGGGACATGTAGATCTGTCCAAATTGAAGTCAAGGTTACAGAAATAGTAGAGATGAAAATAATGTGATGTTGTTTTGAATTAATGTATGTTAGAGAGTTTTAAGAAGTATTGATGTAGACACAGTAGTAGTGAGTATGTGTAACGATGCGTAATGTGAGTGGTAGATAAATATATTTGCTGATGATATTTTGTAGTAAGGGTGAGGTGGTAAGGTGTGAGCAGCGTGGGGCGCTGTGGCGGGAGTAGAGTAGTCTAAGGGAGTGTTTGCCGATATTTTGGAGGGGCATTGGTTCGTATGTAGATAGCCAAGTAGGGAACACACATCCTAGTACAAAGATAAGCGGTGCCAGAGGTAAGTTGGGTTTAGAATGTTTTGATAGATATTTTGATAGAGATGGGTGTCATGTAAGTTACAGTTGTTAGAGGTTAGAATCAAAGGGAGAAAGATTATATATGTATACCGATCAAGTAGTACATTAAATGAGAATAAATAGTTCAAATCACCCGCAGTAATGGAGAATAAGATTGTTAAATAAAGAGAGAGATTTGTAATAAAGATATAAAATTTTTATTTTAAAACCAGTGACAAAATTTTTATAAAAATTAAAAATAATGTAAAATTAAGAATTGTTTATTTTGAATAATCTAAATGTCAATTTGCTTATTATTTATATTTTGTTAATTTTAAATGTTTTATTTTATTATGTTTTGTGTTTCAAGTTAGGAGGTTCCAGATGTTAAATGTATTTTCAGACAGAAAGTGTACATAATGTATGTGGGTCAAGGTTGTGGACTTGACCTAGTTTTGATCAGCTGATGAGGTCATATACACACTAAGCTTGTATAATAATGAAGTTGATTCAAATTTTGTTTTTTTTTGATCAATTTAAACAAGTTTTAAAATAATTTCTATATGTAAAGGAAACCCTTTTACTAAAATTAAATTTTTTTTTGAATTTTAAAATTTTTTGGAAAATATTTTTTTTTTGAAAAAAAAATCTTGATTTTTCGCCTGCCAGCTAATGAATATTTTAAGTATTGATTATTTGATTGATTGTGTATTAACCATGTTTATTTTTATTGATTTATTGCAGTGACTTGTATTGTTAGACTATAAGTGATCACATGTTAGGTTAAGGATGTGTTAATTATAAGAAATGTTTAAAATAACTTATTTTAAATAAAAACGGGAAACAATGAAGAGAATATTTTAAAATTTATACCAAAATTTATGAATCAGTTTTATTTGAAAACAACGTGTTGTAATTTAAAGAACTTTTAAAATTTTTTCAATTTTATGATATATAATGTCAGTATGTAATGTGAGTGTGTGTGAGCCCAGTATCTGCTAAAGGCAGCCCAGCTTGCAAACAAGGGGAAACATATCGGTGGAGGGTCTGGCATAATCTGAGCCAGGGATTGAGGATTTTTTGGGGGTAGCATGTTAGACGGCGAAGTGTGCTGTGGTACGTGTCTGTTCGATTTTTCGGTGTTGGGATCTCTTACGGAGAAGTCCAGTGATTTCGTTCAGATGCGTCCATGGTCACCAAGCCAGGGTCTACTGTCATCGTCTACGTCTAATCGTCTACTGTCATCGGTTACCCATGATGTATAAGAACAAGGGGGTTGTTGGCACCAGTTCCTCACCAGTCCTCTTCGGGGTTTATCAATGAGATTTCTTCTGTTTTGGACAGCAGAATTCTCATTGAGGGGGTATTGTAACGTGTCTAAATTGGGTAATTTCATTTATTACTGTTAATGGGTCTTTGTATATTATTTATTTCATTTTTTGCGGGATTTTACAAAAACATTGTGCAAACGTTATTTCCATTGGAACCGAACACGTGGTAAGAAACAGTGTTGAAACAAAGGCAAGGCGCAATTTCTGTGGTGTAACTCGACAAGGAATTCGCACCACCCTATTTTTCTCAGAACTCGGTGTATGTGTGACGATGCACGCACTTAACATCTCAAGCAGGGGCGCTGTAGTGACGCCGTGAAACTCCAACGGCGCTGTAAAAAATGGCGCATGAACGAACAGTTTGTAATATCAGCAAGACGAACTACAGGAAATAAGGTCTAAGTCCGGCCCCTTTTGTGACGTTAGCCAGTGCCTCGCTGAAATCGTCTACTGTCGTCACTCCGACAACTACATGCATAGCATAGGACGAAACTGTGACGAACAAATACCAGGCATTGGTTTCCTCAACAAACGACGAAATCGAGGTAGCGGTGAACGCCTTACCGTTCTGCGCAGTCCGATTCCACATCTTACCTGGCCAGGTATAATCCCAAGTGGGCTCATTTGAAAATTTCCTAATTTTCAGTAAAAGTGGAACTATTCGTGAAAATAATGTAACAGTGGAGTGTTTATTCAATTGAAGAACATCAATATCGGTTTCGGACGCCAAGCAGTTTAAAAAACGAGAAGTCATAATGAGCGTGAGTGAACCACGTTGCCGACGGGGGGAATATTCCAAAATGTTAAGGGTTTTATAATTTTCCGGGGTCTGTGTGTATGCGTGAGTGAGCAAAGCTGGGCTGTTTGTGTTTGTGATTATGTGAGCTAATTAAGGTAAGACCGTAGAATAAGTAATTACAATTAGTATTCATGTAGCAAATCAAACAAAAGAAGAAAGCAGTAAGAAGTTATGTAAGATAAAAAAGCATGGTAAAATTTGTTTTCTAATTTGAATTTAAATGACTTGACAAAATTAAAACATTCATTTTCTTCATTCAAAATGTGTATTCATACTTATTTTGTAACCTCACACCGTTTCTGATCTCGCTTATAGGAGAACTCTGGGGGGACCCTTAGGAATATCGGTAAGTACGAACAAGTGGAATAAATGTATAAATAGTTAGTTTTTATACAAATGGCGGCCCGAACGACGGACATTATATAAAATAATTATATAAATAAGCCAGAATTCAGAAACAGAGTGGGTATCGAAAGAATATAAAATACGTAAAATAAGGTTATGTTGTAACTACACGTGGTAGAAAATTTTACAATAATTTTAGATATAATATGAATGTGTAATATTTATTATACGAAAACATTTTTTTTTTAAGAAATAGAAATATTTAAACAAAAGTTAAAATGGCAGATAACGAGAACGTCAGTCTAGCTGACAATACCAATGAAAGCCAGACAAGCGCAACCGAATCACAAATTGTGAGTGGAGAAATTATTCACTCGACGCCAGTCCCGACTAACAGGGCTGACGAAAATCAAATAATGAAAATGATGCAAACGCTTTTTAATATACAAAATAGTAAGTTCGATGAGAAATTTAGTAACCTTGATGAAAAATTTAGCGAACAGAAAAGTGAAATTAGAGAAGTTCAAAATAATTTTAACGTAAAATTTGAAGAAGTAAAAAATGAAATCAGAAAACAGAATATTAGTTTTGATAGACGAATCAATGAAATAGACGTACGTTGTACAAATATGCAAGAACAAGTAGTAGAAATAGTTAATGAGAAATTTGATGCTAAAATAAATGATTTAGATGACAAAATCAATACAATCAATGAAACAGTAATTAGCACAGTTGAAAACAAGGGGAAGTAACTGCACAAAGTAGAGCTGAGTTGAAATTTCTGGATCTTTCACTGCAAAACACCCCCATTTCAGGCGACTGCGATCTTCCTAGACGTGGTGAAAGTTAAGATAGAGTCAGCCTTCAATGTAAATAGAATTTTTGAAAGAAAAAAAAATACCAAAATAATTTTGGATGTGTATAATTTTAAATTTAAATAAATTCTAGAATTAAGTGACCAAATATAATTGTCAAGTTTTAGTATGAGTGAGTATGGGAACGCTTTGAAAAGATGTATAATAAAATAAAAACTTGTTGTCAATACAAGAAGTGGGGATGATTTTGGGGGGTAGATTGGTGCTCAATGGAGTGATAGAACAGTGGAGTGTGGAACTGCAATTGTTGAAAGTTTTAGTTTATCAATTGTAATTAGTTAGTTATTAAGCTGCTATTGCGGGGGTGGCCTGTGCTCTCGTAGATAGTGAAATGGGTTGGGGGTAACAGAGAGTGTTACCTCCATCGGAGGCCAAAATGGCGAAAATGTGCGACACACCCTTTTCGTGTAAACTTAATTTGCACACTGATAGACGATCGTGTCGCACATAATAAAACGATGTAGAACAGGCAGTGAAATGCAAGTTAGATTTCCCCGACTTTTCGGGCGATTACTGCCTTACCAGCACTAATCGTGGATTTGGCTAGCGGTTAGCTATGGTCATACCAAGTCCCTTGACCATAGCTGACTTGAAATTGGTATATAGTAGAAATTAAATGGGGGGTGAACTTTAGGGGAAATCCAGGTACTATGGAACAGCGGCTACCACTCTGCCCGCGTGGGGGCAGCAAAGCCAGGTGGTAGACCCGTTTAAGGGCGCTTAATTATAGACCAGAACATGTTGATGTTCATAACCTTTAAAATGTAACAGCCGAAGCAAAGACACGGAGAGGTCAAACTACTCCAAAATATGCCGTCTTTGCAGAAGCAAAAGGGCGATACAGTCCTCCATAATTTGCAATAGAGTGTGTGGATGGGAGGTGACTCAGATGAGTCACGAATTTAAATTTTACGAAAAAAAAAAATTTTTTTTGCTAATTCAAATTTTGATCCAATAAAAATGCTTGTGTTCTGTTTAAGTAATTAGATGCTCATACATTCAATATAAGGTGTTCATGCTATAATTTTAAATGTATTATTTTATTGTCGTACGTTAGATGTAGGTATTGATAAAAATATGTGTTTTCATTATGTGTGTATATTTTAAACTAAGCCAATGATTAAACCGTCTGGCAGGTGGGTAGCACAAAGTATCAGAATCAGAAAGAGAGGAAACAATGAGGTGAGAAGTAATGATAAATAAATATATATGTATATATCATGTAATTTGTTCAATTTTGAGATGTGTCTTCATTGTGTTAGGAGATCAGCTGATCAGCAATAACAGGTCACTGGTAAAATGGTTTATAAATGTTCCAAGTAATTAATATTCAATGTAATGTTTTAATGTATTACGAATGTTTTAAAGTAATGAGAAATTAGTAATAATTTGTGAAACTTAATAAGAGATAGTTTTGGGTGATGAATATTTTGTGGGACATGTAGATCTGTCCAAATTGAAGTCAAGGTTACAGAAATAGTAGAGATGAAAATAATGTGATGTTGTTTTGAATTAATGTATGTTAGAGAGTTTTAAGAAGTATTGATGTAGACACAGTAGTAGTGAGTATGTGTAACGATGCGTAATGTGAGTGGTAGATAAATATATTTGCTGATGATATTTTGTAGTAAGGGTGAGGTGGTAAGGTGTGAGCAGCGTGGGGCGCTGTGGCGGGAGTAGAGTAGTCTAAGGGAGTGTTTGCCGATATTTTGGAGGGGCATTGGTTCATATGTAGATAGCCAAGTAGGGAACACACATCCTAGTACAAAGATAAGCGGTGCCAGAGGTAAGTTGGGTTTAGAATGTTTTGATAGATATTTTGATAGAGATGGGTGTCATGTAAGTTACAGTTGTTAGAGGTTAGAATCAAAGGGAGAAAGATTATATATGTATACCGATCAAGTAGTACATTAAATGAGAATAAATAGTTCAAATCACCCGCAGTAATGGAGAATAAGATTGTTAAATAAAGAGAGAGATTTGTAATAAAGATATAAAATTTTTATTTTAAAACCAGTGACAAAATTTTTATAAAAATTAAAAATAATGTAAAATTAAGAATTGTTTATTTTGAATAATCTAAATGTCAATTTGCTTATTATTTATATTTTGTTAATTTTAAATGTTTTATTTTATTATGTTTTGTGTTTCAAGTTAGGAGGTTCCAGATGTTAAATGTATTTTCAGACAGAAAGTGTACATAATGTATGTGGGTCAAGGTTGTGGACTTGACCTAGTTTTGATCAGCTGATGAGGTCATATACACACTAAGCTTGTATAATAATGAAGTTGATTCAAATTTTGTTTTTTTTGATCAATTTAAACAAGTTTTAAAATAATTTCTATATGTAAAGGAAACCCTTTTACTAAAATTAAATTTTTTTTTGAATTTTAAAATTTTTTGGAAAATATTTTTTTTTTGAAAAAAATCTTGATTTTTCGCCTGCCAGCTAATGAATATTTTAAGTATTGATTATTTGATTGATTGTGTATTAACCATGTTTATTTTTATTGATTTATTGCAGTGACTTGTATTGTTAGACTATAAGTGATCACATGTTAGGTTAAGGATGTGTTAATTATAAGAAATGTTTAAAATAACTTATTTTAAATAAAAACAGGAAACAATGAAGAGAATATTTTAAAATTTATACCAAAATTTATGAATCAGTTTTATTTGAAAACAACGTGTTGTAATTTAAAGAACTTTTAAAATTTTTTCAATTTTATGATATATAATGTCAGTATGTAATGTGAGTGTGTGTGAGCCCAGTATCTGCTAAAGGCAGCCCAGCTTGCAAACAAGGGGAAACATATCGGTGGAGGATCTGGCATAATCTGAGCCAGGGATTGAGGATTTTTTGGGGGTAGCATGTTAGACGGCGAAGTGTGCTGTGGTACGTGTCTGTTCGATTTTTCGGTGTTGGGATCTCTTACGGAGAAGTCCAGTGATTTCGTTCAGATGCGTCCATGGTCACCAAGCCAGGGGGGTCGGTTACCCATGATGTATAAGAACAAGGGGGTTGTTGGCACCAGTTCCTCACCGGTCCTCTTCGGGGTTTATCAATGAGATTTCTTCTGTTTTGGACAGCAGAATTCTCATTGAGGGGGTATTGTAACGTGTCTAAATTGGGTAATTTCATTTATTACTGTTAATGGGTCTTTGTATATTATTTATTTCATTTTTTGCGGGATTTTACAAAAACATTGTGCAAACGTTATTTCCATTGGAACCGAACACGTGGTAAGAAACAGTATTGAAACAAAGGCAAGGCACAATTTCTGTGGTGTAACTCGACAAGGAATTCGCACCACCCTATTTTTCTCAGAACTCGGTGTATGTGTGACGATGCACGCACTTAACATCTCAAGCAGGGGCGCTGTAGTGACGCCGTGAAACTCCAACGGCGCTGTAAAAAATGGCGCATGAACGAACAGTTTGTAATATCAGCAAGACGAACTACAGGAAATAAGGTCTAAGTCCGGCCCCTTTTGTGACGTTAGCCAGTGCCTCGCTGAAATCGTCTACTGTCGTCACTCCGACAACTACATGCATAGCATAGGACGAAACTGTGACGAACAAATACCAGGCATTGGTTTCCTCAACAAACGACGAAATCGAGGTAGCGGTGAACGCCTTACCGTTCTGCGCAGTCCGATTCCACATCTTACCTGGCCAGGTATAATCCCAAGTGGGCTCATTTTAAAATTTCCTAATTTTCAGTAAAAGTGGAACTATTCGTGAAAATAATGTAACAGTGGAGTGTTTATTCAATTGAAGAACATCAATATCGGTTTCGGACGCCAAGCAGTTTAAAAAACGAGAAGTCATAATGAGCGTGAGTGAACCACGTTGCCGACGGGGGGAATATTCCAAAATGTTAAGGGTTTTATAATTTTCTGGGGTCTGTGTGTATGCGTGAGTGAGCAAAGCTGGGCTGTTTGTGTTTGTGTTTATGTGAGCTAATTAAGGTAAGACCGTAGAATAAGTAATTACAATTAGTATTCATGTAGCAAATCAAACAAAAGAAGAAAGCAGTAAGAAGTTATGTAAGATAAAAAAGCATGGTAAAATTTGTTTTCTAATTTGAATTTAAATGACTTGACAAAATTAAAACATTCATTCTCTTCATTCAAAATGTGTATTCATACTTATTTCGTAACCTCACACTGTTTCTGATCTCGCTTATAGGAAAACTCTGGGGGGACCCTTAGGAATATCGGTAAGTACGAACAAGTGAAATAAATGTATAAATAGTTGGTTTTTATACACAGTAAGAAAGACCAAAACCATGGCCTTTAAAGGTAAATATCTAGTGAGGACTAAGATAGTTATAAACAACAGCACTATAGAACAAGTGAGCCGTTTCAAATATCTTGTCTGTGCAGTAAGTTATGAATCTGAATATGATATAAGAGAGAAGATAAATAAATTTAGGAATATTTGTGGCACGATTCACAGACATCTTAGAAATAAAACAAGACACAGTACAAAGATTAAATTTTATAATACAAGGATTCAATTGCAATACCCACATTGATTTATGGGGGTGAGGCGTAGGTCATGACGAAAAAGGAATGCGGCAAGATTCAGAGTGCTGAAATGCAGTTTCTTTGAAATACTTTAAATTATAAGTATAACACTACTGACTCGGAACACAAAATTTTTTATTGGTAAAAATGTAGAATTTTTACCTTATAACCTTAACCAGTTTTTGCTTATTATAAACTTCGTCAGAGGCTGCAACTAGGAGCACTGTCTGTCTTGTTCTTGGTGAGAGCGCCGTTGTTTGAAAAATCAATGTTGTTTGTGTGTGGTGTGATATGTTTGAATAGTATGTTTGATTTGAGTAGTACTATTCGAACATATCACTCCGCACACAAATACCATCGATCTTTCAAACGACGGCGCCATCACGAAGAACAAGATGGATAGCGGTCTTAGTGGCAGCCTCTGACAAAGATTATAATAAATGAAAACTGGTTCAGGAGTATTTTTTCTTCTCCTAAACACAGAGGTTGCTGAACCTGCAATTTCTTCTCTCCTGGCAGCAGTTTCTTAATCTGTATATACTTCCTTCCTCCTTTTTGTATTGTAACGTCACAAAACGTTCTATAAAGAAAGTAAGTGCAAAAGTAAATTATCATAAGAGGAAGGTGAAATTAACAGTATCGAACCCAAGGAATCCAAAAAATTTAGTAATATTGTCCAATAGTTAATATCAATAATATGTAAAAACAACGAAGACTTTGACCAAGACTCAAACCCCATATATTGTTTAAGTGAAGAATAGAATAAAAATTATATTGTATAATAAGAGAAACAAATAATCTCAGAAATGACCAAAATGAGGTCATGACATGTTAGAACTGTAACTCTGAATAAAGCATAAAAACCAATTTATTGTGAAATAATAGACAAGATTTATTCCAATACTTTATAATATATATAAAATAGATGTATCAAATGATTTAAACACATCATTAAAAAGGATATAAATTAAAATAAAAAGATGTAATTTTGTAACAAAAAATCAAAGTTTTAGAGTTGAGACCAATCACTCAGATGTATGTGAAAATTAATTATTATAAAATTAAGAAAAAACTAGATGTAAATGTCAATTAGACAAAGACAAACAAAATACTTCGAATAGAGAAAGCTGTAAATTGAATAGAAGTCAATGAAAATAACCAAAAACAGTGTTAAACTGAAAACATGTAGTGAACATGTAAAATTGTATAAATTATGACTTTAAAGTTATCAAAATGCAACAAACTTGTATTTTAAAGTTGAAGCACAATATAAAGTAACTATACCTATAAATATGACCACCTAAAACACTTTAACAGTCAAGTTATAAAACTAGTTACCTATACCATACTTGGCTGAGCTCAAAAAACAGTCACAAAATTAGTCATATTTGACAGATTAATTGTTTAATATTAGAAAAAATATAGAAAAAGATACAATTCTATGATGTAAAATGGAAAAATACTTGCTCAATTGAAGGAAGACAAGCTTAATTCATAAAGAATTTTTAAATATAAAAGTGAAATTTGTCACACACATGAAATAGCTCATCTGCACAAAGACAGTGAGATGCTAATTGAGATTACAATAAAATTAAAATGTATTAGGAAAAACCAGGTATTCCCAAAGATAAACAATGTAACAAACTCTAAGTGAATACCCAAAAAATCCCAGAAATAATACAAGAAAAGACAAATTACTATAAATAACAGTGACAAGAAAAGTAGGCCATATGTTATGCCTACAGAAAAATGAAATTAATTATATGTTATGTGCATTAATATTTGTTTGTTTTGTTATGTACAACTAATTATGTTATTTGTTAATGTTATAGTAAGAGCCGAGGAACTTAATAACATTTTATTAATAAGAAAACTATAATTTTGTATAAATACTACAAGGTAAGGATATGTATTTATGTTAATTTATTAGATTTAATTTATTTAAAACCAATCATGAATGGTATCATTTTAATCAGTTGAAAGCAGAGAATCTAAAAATAATAATGACATACAGATTGTAAGTAGTTCTGTAAAATTGTTTGACAAATACCAGAATAATTTCAGTAAAATCCTTTTGTATGAAGAAAAAGAAGTTTTTGTTCTAAAGCTTCTACAGAAGTCGAATTTGTTCCATGATGTTCTATTTGCATATTCTCGAATGTTCCAGAAGAAAATGTTACTAAAAAATACTGGAACTCATGAATAAAAATTAAAACAATGCACCTTACAAAGAGTATATAAGTGAGACCAAAATCGACCCAAGAAGACTTTATGCTTTGAAACCACGAGAGACACTTCACACACGAATTTGAACATCTAATCCAAGGCGAACTCGAAGAAGAGGAATTCAACCCGAAAACTCAAAAAAGGCTTTTCCCCGTACCAGACAAAAGACATACTTAACCTGAAAAGGAGTATATCGCTAAATCGCTAACATGCATGTTGAATAGAGCAACAGCACGCAAATTCTAATAGAACATACACAGCCAAATATCCAGCGGCCCTGAAAGGACCGATTTTAATAGAGAAAAATCAAATTTTGCTGGTATTAGCGACATAAACAGACTTTGACAAAACCCCCAAACAAATTACTGACGCAAGCCTACATTGAGTCGTAGCTAGCACTGAGACGGCAGTATAGCGAGATCACGGAACGCAGTCAGCTGTTTTTTGCCGGCAATGATTTAAATCATAGAAACAGTACGATTTTTATTTAAATTGTGCGGAGTTTTCAAATCGTAATTTGACTTTTAAATAGTTACAAGTGAGTGAAGAAAGGTAAATACGAAGAGGCGCAAGATTGGAGTCGTTCCCAAGAACAGTGTCCAGTGAAGGAAATACCTACCCACTGGAACGTGAGTTGTCCAAAATTAAAATCCTTTTACCTGGTATCTTTGTCACACAATTGTACTACATATATCAAACACTTTCAATTCACACGAATTTTGTAAAGCATCCCACTGATTTGTCTTGATAGTTCAAAGGAGTCACGTCCTGAGTATAAAGTTTTTTCAAAGATTAAATTCATGCGATTCAACTGAGCAATAAAATATTTATTAGCCGATACTTAATAAAATCTTGTCAATAATTTTTGTAACTCTGCAACTTTACATAATTTTACTGTTAGTCCTTCGGACAATTTTTATGAAAGAAAAGTCATTAAACATATGTTATTTGCAACTCAACTTGTCTTGTTTACATTTTTTTCTATAACTAATTTAACAAACAAAAGAAGATCAATTTTAAATAATAATAATTTCTTGGACTAAACATCCAAGTGGCGCCCACATACATATATTAACATAAGTTGTGTTTGCAGGACTACATCTTCGAAGAGAAAAAGACAGTAATTAAGTATAAGTGCGCGGAGTGTAACACCCGACATCACAGTCTCTTTGTTATAATATCCATATACTTCTATCTGGGACTACCCTTTTATTATGCTTCTCAATCAGCCTGGTGAACCAGTTTGAATGTGTAAGAAAAATGGGAATCACTTTTTCAGGAGATATAATGAAAAGTGAATTATTAAAATCAGTTCATTTTTGAAAGCCATTACCTAGTATAAATAGACATGATTTTTAAAGTAAAAGGGCACAGTATGATAAGATTATCTCTAATGCAGCCTGAATGACATTGAGTATGTGTGGAATATAGTGAAAAATAAATAGCAAGAATCAACATCAATCAGAATGCAGGTGATATTAAAAAACTTCACCAGAAATGTTAGCTCTTCTATTTCAGAAAGTGACTGGAAAAAAGTTATATAACAGGTGAAAAATAAGGAAGCTAAATACTGGGAAACCAATGCTCTGATGGAAGACTAGATGAAGAAGATTATAACATAGGTTAGGGGAGAAGAATCTTTTGACACTGATACAGATGATGACAGCGAATGTTTTAATCACTTATCAGATTGATGTGAAATGTCTGAAGTTGAAGAATTAGATTAGAGTGCCATTTAATTTGAAGACTGCTTTCATGTTATCAAATTTGTGTAGAGTTGCAGAATTATTTGTTTGTCCCTATATAGTCTACTTTTACATCTCTGAGGACTTTGAACATTATATTCTAGTTGATGGTGTCAAATGGCTTTTTGATGTCATTAAAGGCTATCATGATTTCTTTGACAGTCTCATAGTTTTCTCCACAATTATTTTCAGTGACAATATGGTTCTTGTGTTCCATGATTTCTCTGAAAGTTAGTTTTTTGATAAACTAGGTTCGGAGTTCTTCACATTTCTGTTTGGTGCTGGTCTTGGTTCAAAGGCTGGGTACTCCATTTGAGTACATCTGGTTTTATAATACCGAACAACATATATTTGTGTTTTAACCTAAGTGACTTCAAAATTTTCCTGATTATATTTTCAAGTTATGAAAAAATATCCTTTCAAACCATAAGTGACTTTTAGAATTCTTTTCTCAAAATTGATAGCTTTATATCATCCTCTACAACACTGTTCACATTATCCAGAATGTTTTCAATCTTGTCCCCTGTATAATTCTTCTATATATCCTTGCCACTGTTTTAGAATTCCTTCCTCATCATTTTCACCTTTCCATGTTCTGTTATGGGCTTCTTATTTATGTGTACATTCTATGCCTCTGACCATGATTTCATCTATTTCCTTACATTTCCATTCAAGCTTCTCTTGCTTTCTTAGTTGCTCTGTGCATCATGTTTCTGTATTTTCTATAGTTGATTTGATCATGATAATTTTACACTTTATGTTGATGGCATTCAAAGAGTATATGTGAATTAAATTGTGATTGTTCACTTAGAATTTTGTTTCCATAAATGTGTGTTTGAACAAGAAGCAATATACAAACATACAAAAACATATGGAAACAACATTCTAAATGAACATACACAATTTAAATCACACATAATCTTTGAAAACATTACACAATGAACACACAACAACAATCTCATAACCATTTCAAACAATAGCAAGCATTAACTCCAAAAACAGAACTGACAGCACTCCTAGTGGTTGCCTGGTTGCCTCTACTGAATCTCACAAGCAAAAGCTGGATCAGGCAAGAAAAAAGTATATCCAAAATATTAGTATTCTATGATGATGTAGTACATACCAAATTTTTTACATAATATTACCATGCAGACTCCTTGAACACATGTGTCTTTGGTACCAGGATTACAGCGGGTTCCATCCTTTACTCTGGGGGCCATTTTTGTGTAAACATTTTCTTCATTAATGCAGTACAGTGCACATGGATTAGCTGAAAAAAAAAATAGAATTAAAATGATCTGAACAAACTGTTGAAAGAGTGAAGCAAGTTATCAGTTAAAACTCGACCATTTGGCGTTTGTCTGTCTATTTGTTTGGGGTCTCACGATAACTCTAGAACGCATCAACTGATTTTTGTAAAACTTGCCACGTGTGTCCTTACTTTTACCCTACAGAATTACTTTTAGAGACTGCTATCCAAAAAAAAAAATAGGGGGGCCAGGAGGCAACAATGTGAGGAAGTCAAAATTGTGATAAAATCCCAAAAAGCCCATGTGGTATCAAATTAAAGATAACTGCAACTAATATCTGAATGCAGTGTAAAGTTTTAGAAATTTTAGATTTGATTGTTTGGAATTTCCAGCATTTGTTGTATAATTGCTCTACAATTGTTACTTGACGAAATAGAAAATAGTAGGGTAATACAAATTTTAATATTTTTGTATAATTGAAAAATTATCTAATATCAAAAATTATCTAATAATAAATGTACTTTATTCAAAATAGTGAAAAAATTCTGCAGCTTAATGAGTTTACTAGTAATACATCAAGTGCAGAGATAATGAAACAATGACACATTAAATGATTACTACTAAATTCTTATGCGCTTTTTCAAGAATGTGGTCAGTTGCTGAACTTAAGGTAACACTGACAACAATTCTAATAAAGAAATGAAATCAAAAATTCCCAGATAGCTGTATTACTGTTAATGGAATGTATTCAACAGGTAGATAAGGGCATAGAAAAAGTCAGTAGGGAAATTAGAATTTTGATTAGAATTAACAGTTTTAAGGTAGCCACTTAGCAGTTTAATGATCAATTCCTTTATTTTTTATTGTTATTTATCAATTGTTGTCATTATTATTACATCATTATCACCATCAGGTCTGAAAACATTTCTGGTTTGTTCTATGTTTGCATATCATGTTTTGTACAACACCTAGCAGGCCTACACTTTTCAATAATTACATTCAAAGTCAACAGGAAAGTTGAAGACAAATATAAAACTAATGAACGTAATCTCTGTGAACTGAATATCATATTTTTTATAGAAAATCATGGAAGTGAATTTAAAAAAAAGTTGATATTGTAACATGACTTAAGATAGTGAAAATACACTGATGATTAATAAATAAACAAAAAAGCTGAAGATAAGAAGATATACTAAAAAACTTATAACTCAAAGATTAATGACCAAATTACGAAATGACAAATGACTAAGAAACTGACGATGACTTGACCCAATAGATTGGATAACAACAAGGAAAATAAAATGTAATAAGAAGGAAGGAACAAGAAACCAAATGTAATCAAGAATGTAATAACGAACATTGTAATCCCCAAATTATGACTAAAATATGTATGTAAACCAATGCAATAAAATAGTTAGGGCATAAATAAGATCTAACCATGTTAACAATAACAAGTAAGATAGTGATATTATGTATATTATATGAAAGAAGAAGAAAAATGTACCTATAAATATAAGGTAGGAAATTAAAAATAACCATACCTAATTAATAGTGATAAACATAGTCAAAGCAAGTAAAAGATACTTTGAGCCAAATAAAGGCAATAATTAATAACAAAAAGTGATCAAAGTGAATTGAAAATAAACAAATTATTCATGACCAATAATCACACAGTGATATTAAAATAATCAGACAAACAGTGTGAGTAATATTAAATGAGTGAGATAAAAAGTGTATAAATATAAGTAAGTGGTGACATGCTATGTATAGCATATTATAAAAAGTGAAAGTGATAATAAATAAAGAAACCTTCTATGAAGGGAAAAGTGCAGTGGGTGTACAGAATAAAGTATTTTAAAAGCAGACTGTAATAAAATAGCTAAACAACCTTTGATAAACTTTATGTTAGCAAGTAAGACTACACTGATTGTGCTATTATTAATTTAAGTGATAGTAAGTAAGAATTATAAAAATAAGGTAAAAATTAAGTTATTAGAATGAATAGTAAAATAAGAAAGACAGACACTGTATTTAAGTGAAGGAATTAGTAAGTGAGGTATATTGTGTAAGGTACAGTTTAAAAGTAGTATTATAAGAGTTTCGTTATTGTTCAAAAAACCATAGAATGTAGTAACTTATAAGATAAACAAGATAGTAGTAGAAAACAGAAAATTAGTTAGAAGTTTAATTTCAGGCTTGAACCTGGCAAGGAATATTTTATAATAAGGGGTGGTTAGAATCACTAATGTTTTATTATCTGTTTATATAAAAAATTGTTTAATGTACCAATATATAAAGTTAATGAGATACAAAGAATGTTAAATAGTAGTATGGGGAAGTCTAGGCTCTAGGCCTAACATTTAGTGAAGGAACTTTGTAAATTTAAAAGGAAAATAATAACCCAGTATCAATCAGAGTATATCAAATGTTTAAGCAGTTAAGTAAGTATACCTAGTACAAAAATGTATAAATAATATCCAGTTTTAAAATAACTACATAAGAAATACAAATAAGAAAATAAGGAAAATGTTATTAACTATTCAAAAGTAATCATGAGGGATATCAAAATAATCCTTAACAAAAAAGAAGAACAATGGTGTTCATATAATTGATGTAACTACTAATATAAGAAAGAAATCTTAAATTGAAGATATTTTATAGATTTAAACCAAAATAAAACGTTAGAATATAACAATGTCATAAGATACTGACCAATGAGAATTAGCATAATTTAATAGGTAACCATAGCAACTGAGATTTATTACAAAAAACCGTTGGAATTCTAATTAATTCATTATTGACTGGCGCGGAGGGCGGATGTATGAAGCTCTCGATCCGAAATTAACTATAAAAACTTAAATTTTTAATAAATCAAGAAGTATTGTAGAAGCATTCCATACTACATCTGATGAAATGAACCAGTATTAAAGGATTTAAACCATAGAAACACAGTAAAAATAAGAATACTTTGAAGGAATGTAATGGACGAACTATCCTGAAGGAAGAAGGGGATCGACCTAACTCAACCTGAGGACTTCGAACGACTACAGAGACTGGTGGAACCCGAACTTTAATTGAAGCCATTGAACGAGAATTGCGAACCATCCAAAGAAGAGAAGACGACTAGAGGATTCCTGAAGAAGAAGATGAACATCGGAGAAGCCACATCAAGAAATCGATGAGTATAAACTAACAATTTCACTTAAAAATAAATTCCAATTATCCATAATAACGAGATAGAAATTTTCACTTCACTGATCACAATTTTGACTCAATAACTGAATTTAATTAATATATCACTATTAATAAAACATAATTAAGCAATAAACTTTGAGATCGAATTATAATAAATTTAAAAAAAAAAACATAACTTGCTGATAAAAATTTAATCAAACTCTATTCTAATTCTCATTGCCAATAACTTACTTTGTATGTATTAGTGTATTAACCATTGTGTATTTAGTTTTAAGGAGTGTTATAATTTTGTGCATTTTTAGCCGATAATCCAACTTCTGTGGTCAAAAGGACTTAAAACACCCTGAGACAAAAATAATAATTGTAAACAAAACATTATTCGCCATGCTGGCGTCTTTACGTTACGAACTACTGAGCGATGCCAACTGAGCAATTTGTAAAAGCCGGTATCAACATAAACATATGTACTATTCATTAAATATAATTGAAAGGATAATATAAAGAAGGGTTTAATAAATTTTAATGTTCTTCAACGCTGTATGTTTGATTCATATAAAATAATGTAATATAAAGAAATACTAAACTGAAAACGCCAACATACCACAAATAGCGAAGTCGACACTGCAAGACAGCGTGAGCCAATCAGGTGACGAGGCGGTAAGATTCGAATTGAACAATGAGAGATACGGTTAGCCCGTAAGTATTAAGAAAATGTATAACCCGTCTCGCTACATATGATTAACCCTTCACAGAGGTATTTAACAGATTAACACTCACAATTACCAACAATTACACACTTATACTACGAATGCAACGAGTGACATAAAACGCTCGCCACGCATTTTCGTTAATGTTACAAAGACGGTTACAAGGTTGAAAGACGTCATGATAAAACACAACCGCAAACGATTATATTACAAAGTGACGCAACCAACGTGTGGCAGAATAACACGCATTCTACAAATCTAACACCCCACTCAAACGATTATATTACAATATTCATGTTTATTATTCTCAGATGCAAACATAAATAGTATGTGTTATTATTATTTATTTTTTGATACTTTGAGTAAAAGTGATTGTTTCCCCCAAAGGGGGAAATTTTTGCTGGTATTTGCATGAATTTTGAAAGCTGTATTGTGTTCAGCTTCATTTACAGTAGTCTCTACATCTTTCTTAATTGTCTTAATTTCTTTGTACGAGGGTGTGTTAATTTCCATAAATATTTATCATTTTTAAATATACTGTACTTTTTACTTTAACATGTTCTTTACAAGTTTTGTCAAATCACATCAAAAATTTTTTAAAATAATATAAAACGTTACACAAGTTTTTAAAGTGTGTGTGTGTGTTTGTGAGAGAGAGAGAGAGAGAGAGAGAGAGAGAGAGAGAGAGAGAGAGAGAGAGAGAGAGAGAGAGAGAGAGAGAGAGAGAAATCATGTACAGTATTTTATTAAAAAAATTGGAAATGTTAGAACCTATACTCCACTTTTGCTACTGTTTCTTATGGAGAAAACTCTCTTGTTTTATGTGTTTCTAATTGACATCATGAGTTTTAAGAACCTACACTTAAAGTGAGATGAGAAATTACTGTACTGTAAAATCTACATGATTCACTGAACATATTTTATGAACAAAACTATCCATTGTGAAAGCAAGACTTCTGGATGAACAAAAACTTTACTACATTTACCAAAATATTATAAATCTTTATGTAGTAATATTATAACATGTGCTCCCACTAAAATCATGTTTCATTATTAATGGCATCTACATTTCTATATGTTTTATCATTTTTTTCAAAATGATTTTTTGCAACATTTATCTGCTTAAACACAGATACACCAACTACTACTGTACTTTTTATGTAAATACAGAATACCAACTACTGTATTTGTGAATTAATTAGGATGTAGTATTTGCTTATTGTTTTTCATTAAACTATGCTTTTGTACCCTCAAAACTTGCTTGTAATTGTTGGGTACTCAAAATCAGCAAATAATTGGCTTCAGCTATAACAATAGTTACAAACAGATAATACTCAAACAGTCTGATGATGAAATATTAGTTTTCAAAATGATAATGAACATTGTCTGTAGTTGGACTCACTTAATTTAATCATAAACAGTATAGAAATCTTATAATATGTCTGGAAACAAATATTCTGAAAAAAAAAAGGTTTATAGGTAGGTGATGCAGTTGGTTGCATATCTAATTACTGTGGCAAGTACGCTGACTATGTTTACATAGTTTGTTTATGGTCTTTATGACTCAAGTTTAATCATTCCCCCCCACAAGCCTATAATTCATTGGACAATGAAATCCAAGAATTCATTGGAGTTGTCCACTCTAAACTCATTAGACAGTCCACTCAAAATGTACATATATACTGTAACTTGATTGTGTGAAGTTCACCACTTCAGCAAGCGTACTGGTCACTTTTTTTGACATTGGTGCTATTGCATTCTTCATATTGTTACAACTGCAATAATAATGTCAACTAATATAAAACACAATTGTATTTCAATTGTCTCACACAATCATAAAACACATAACACTTCGCTACAATACTTCGAACCACACTGTGTAAATCGCCCAACAATAACTGAACTAAGTGCCGCTGAAGTCTTGTATTTATATTCTGCTGAGATTCCAGCATATTCCATAACATGTATCTACTAGAAAACACTAGAACATAATTGACTGTGGCCTTGAACACAGCGTGTGCGGACCAGTATGGTCTGGAAAAGTCTCGTGGACGCGTGACAAGTGTCACGTAATTGTCCTTCATCTCAAAGTAGCAGCAATATGTACACATACAGACATTATAGCCGGGCTCTGCTGGAATAGCCAAGAAACACATAGTATGATCTGTAATGTCATAACAATATAATGCTGATCAAGGATCAAATGCTTAGAAAGCCTCTATACCAGAACGATAGAACAAGGAGTAACAGTAATGATATAACAGTAAATAATCCACTTAATAAAGTGTTTAAATATGTTTTGAATTTTTGAGCATGTCTCTCTCTCTCTCTCTCTCTCTCTCTCTCTCTCTCTCTCTCTCTCTCTCTCTCACTATCTCTCTATCTCTATCTCTCTCTCTTCCCCCCCACAAGCATGCACATCATAAGAGGATGTTGTGTGTGTTCAGTGAGTTCACTAATGGATCTAGTGGGTTTATTGGATTTATATTAAAGGTTACAAGCACAGACCACTGGGGAATGTGATATAGGTGCTACATCCTGTGATTAAAAGTGTAGCTGGTGACCATCCAATTTTATGTTCGAGCAACTTCATGTGGTATTTTGGGGTCATTACTTTTTTACCACTACAACACACACACGCGCGCGCACACACACACACACACACACACATGCTCACACTTGCACACACTACATTATTAATATTAATTAATCTTTATTAGTTTTTATTGTTATTAATACTTATTAATCATTTCTCAGTTTTATTAAATTTTATTAACTGTTAACTGAGAATTACATTAATTTTAGAATTCTAACTAGTTTCATATAGTCAGATACTGTACTGCTTACGTTCTGAATCTGGCTTTGGGTAAGACTTCCACTCATGGTAGACGCCTAGAAACTTTTTGGAATTAAACTCTGCACACTGAACATCACGAAACTTTACTGCGTTTTCACCACAGTACTGAACAGAAAATCTAATAATTAAAAAATAAGTATAACAAGCATTATCTTTTAACAAATAAAAAAATTATTAGCATTATGGATAAGCAAAAATAATAATTTCAGCAAGTTCATAATGAAACACAGGAAATGAATCTTTGCAAGTGATATGACAAGGAGAGGTATTTGTAAGCAAGCATGATAATAAGTGAACATAGAAATAAATTAGGTATGCTTTGTTTAATCATGGATAAAGGCTTATGTGTGCTGTTCCAGTTTCTACATGTGACTGTGTATTCTTTATTCACTTCTTTATTCTTGTGTTCTTCCGAGGTTGTTTGGCAAGCATAATACAAACAAGTAAATTAATGTGTCATAGAAGATGCCAGTTATTTTTTATATCCCTTTGTTCCAGACATTGGAAGGGGGAATATATTTGAGGTTACAGAAGATATGTGTGAAGTCTAACTACCTTAAACTAAACCAAAATGACAAATTACTCACTCTGAAAAGAAAAAATATCTGTGAGTATTTACGACATCACAAGTAAATTATATTAAAAAAAAAATTATGACACAAGTTTGTACCAGTGAAATAGTTCAAAGAAAGCTGATAAGAAAGGTTGGCTACATGGGATGTTCAGTACACAAGGAAAGCATCTACTGCTTATTTCCCAGAAATGTTATTTGAAGTATTCATTTTTCAGAAAGTGAGTCAAATTTGGAGCTAATAATATCGTCATATTACAGTGATGTTAGGACTTGAAGCTGGGTCTCTAATTTGGTAGGACAGTAAAGACCCAAGCATGCTAAATTATTTATCTGATATGTTGTATAGTAGTAACAAAACATTGTTTAACAAGATATTTTATGAAAAATTATAGTAACATATAAAATGGAGTAATAAAAAAGGTATAATAGAATTGTTATTATAAATATTTAATGTTTTTTCAATTAAAGATATACTAGTATTTGTCCTCTTTTAAAACAATGTTATGTAGCATAACCAAATGTATTTCACAAAACATATGGTTTACTATTTAGTCAGCCTGAATTCAAATTACTATAATTGTTTCTGTAATGATCTGTGTGTGTGATAGGTTTTGCATTTATGAGAACTTTCATATAAATAATTATGTTTGTCTGCATAATTATACAGTAACAGATTATTCTGCCAAAACAATTGTAGGTTAATCTTTAACTCAGTAGTAAATAAATACAACTATTATATTAATGACTCAGAACACAAAGTGTTTTATAAGTAAAAACATAAAGTTTTACCTTACAACCTGAACCGGTTTTCACCTTTAAAAGGCTTCTTCAGAGGTTGCCGCTGGTAGCGCTGTCTGTCCTGTTATGGGCGACGGAATCGAATTTCAAAAGATCGATGTTGTGTGTGTAGGGTGAGATGTGTTTGAATAATGTGTGCGATTTGAATTGTGTTTGTTCGTTTAGGATGTCGTTTTTATTTGTTTTCGTGTGTTTGTATATTTCCAATTGTTCTAGAGTCTATAGTTTTCAGCCTTTTGTGTGTACGTGTAGAATGTTCATGTTATTGTCGATGTTTTTGTATGTGTGGTTTGCTTCGATGAGGTGGTTTGCAAAGGTGGATTCTGTAGTGGAGTGGAGTGCCTTTGTGTGTTCAATGTATCTCTGTTTGAAGCTACGTCCTGTCTGGCCTATGTAGAATTTGTTGCAATTTGAGCAATTTAGTTTGTAAATACCGGGTAGATCGAATTTGTTTTGTGTGTGTGTTCTGTTTTGTTAGTAGTTTTGTAAGTGATTCTGTATCCTGCTTTTTTGAATTTGTGGGCTATTTTTTCAGTTTGTTTGTTGATGTATGTTAGTGTTATGAATTTGTTGTTTTCTGTCTTTGTCTGTTGTTTGTTTTGTGTTTTGTGTAGGAGTTTACTGACTATTGTTCTGTCATATCTGTTAGATTCTGCAAGATATTTTATCGTGTTTAGTTCGTCTTTGTAGTCTTTTTCATCTAAGGGGATGAAATGGAAACTGAACTTACACATTTTGTATTCTCATGTAGGCTTCTGCAGTTGGTGTCCATTCTGTATTTGAAGTTTTTTAGTATGGACCATGTTAAAAATGGCTTGTAAACAATGTTTTGCCCATAATACAATGGGTCTCCTCAGGTTTATGCGACGATGAGGCATGCAGCAACCCACTGGAACACCCTTCACCATCTCTACCGTATATAACAGAGTTTATTTGTCAGCCTCATATTCACATAGACCTGAGGATACCCATTGCAATATGGATGAAATATTGCTTTAACAAGACACTTCCAACATGGTCCACACCAGAAAAGACTTACAAATACAGAATTACACATTTCGTGTTCCTGTCTATTTTTAACTGAATTATAGCATCTATTTGTAATATTTTTCTTGTGTTGTTATGCACAAAGTAGTACAGTAAAACACAAATTATTGTATACATATTTTGTTAATCTATACAGTACGTATATATTTTGAAACATGTTTTTCAAAGTACTGCTGCTTGTCACATGCCTGTTTAGTATTGGGGATAAGTGAAGCATTATGAAACTAGTTAATTCAAGTTCTTTTAAGTGTGCCTCCTTAAACTGGTTTCCCCAAATTGGCATCTGTATATATTTAGAGGTTATGTATAACTTTGTGAGTGTATGTGTATTGTGTGTGTGTGTGTGTGTGTGTGTGTGTGTGTGTGACATATATTTATAAACTTTATGTATAATATAGATCATACACACACACACACACACACACCACTGTCATCTTCTAGGTCAGTGATTTAAATAAAATACTTGTATCACTGTCAGCACCTTGGTTATTTACTGGTATCACAAATAATTTTTTACAAATAAAAATACGACACAGTAAAATACACTTTCGATCCACAACTGTGATATCACATATTGACACAACCATAATTTAACACACAAATATAATTTTGATCCACAAATGTGGTATCTTCTTGAAAATGTAATTGAAGTTGCAGTGCACAATAAACGACATTTCTTAATTGTCCATTATGAATCTCTGCTGATTATCATGAAAGAAAGCTCGATGTTGGGAAAAAGACCATTTTACATCATGTGAAGTCAGTCAGGCATACTTAAAAAGAGGAACATCACTTACACTTACACTTTGAATGTCTACTTGCTGACCTTCTAGAACTTGGGTAACTAAACTTACAATTTCAAATCCAGTGCCTTTTCCAAATACAACTTTGAATTTATACTTTAAGTTTTCCATTTTTGATCCTGTGAGAGAACTGATTTTGCTTTCAACAAAACGTATATTATTAACAGATTCTGTTGAGAGGTTTGTAGTTTTTTCAAGTTTTTTTATTGGATTGCACAAGAAACTCAAATTAGCAGAAATACAAGGATTGTTCAATAGAAACCCGTTTGATCTGCACAGCCGTGACTTTGTCGCCATGGCAACGGAATTAATTTGCTTATATTGTCTGTTTAAGTACCAGTGAGGGGCATGTCTCTCAAAAATATTTGCAGTTTGCCCTTTTCTAAGCATTGTGACTGGGTTAAAAAATATTCTCTATGATAGAAAATCCGTCCAAAGATAATCTGTGTGTCGTTATTCAGATTGGCTGAGGGGCATCAGCCAATGGAAATTTATATGAGAATGAAAACTGTATCTATATGGCGACTATAGTTATTCTCATGCAGCAGTGGTTGAATGGTGCAATAAATTTCGAGAAGGAGAGAATCTACTACAGATTTGGGTTGTTCTGGACCTGCACGTGTTGCAGCATCAGATGAAAATGTGAGACAGCTGGAAACTGCTTTAGGCGCAAATAGGCACATCAAAGTTAGAGAATTTTCTCAAATGTTGAGCGTTAGCATGGGAACTGTTCATCCCATCATTCATAGTCTTGGCTATCACAAAGTTGCTGCTCAGTGGATTCCACGACTACTTATTGATGAGCAGAAAAATTTGTGTTCAGCTTTATCATTACAGCATTTGATGTGCTATCAACAACAAGGTAATGCCTTTCTACATCAAATTGTTGCAGTGATGAGTCTTAGTGTTATCACTATGAACCAGAATCCAAACGTCAGAGTATGCAGTGGAAGCATGCACAATCTCCGAAGGCAAAAAAATGTTGGTTCCAACCTTTGGGAGGAGGAAAAATAATGGTGACCGTATTTTTTTATTATCAGGGTGTGCTGCTCTTAGATTTTAAAGAACCTGGTGTCAACATCAACACTGAGCGATATGCAGACAGCTTAAAACGCTTACGAGTCAGCAGCAAGAATAAACGTCCCGGGAAGCTAAAAAATGGTGTCATTCTTCCGCATGATAATGCTCAAACCCATGTAGCCCAGATGATTCAAGATCTGCTTGGTTGTATGAAGTGGGAAGTCTTACAACATCCACCTTACAGTCCCGACTTGTCCCCATGTGATTATCATGTTTTTGGCCCATTAAAGAAATCACTAAAAGGATGGCGGTTCAAATCGGACGTTGAGGTAGAGTTTGCTGTTAGCGAATGGTTCCGCAAACAGCTGCAAGAATTTTACCAGCAGGGAATCACAGATTAGTGCAACAGTGGGACTCATGCCTTAATGTTAATGGAGACTTCTTTAAAAATCGTTGAATAAAAAATGCTTTACAGCCTCTGAACATGTTTTTATTGAACAATCCTCGTATATGCCAACTCATTTCTTAGACTTCTGTCTTTTACCTGGTTTTGAAGGATCGCTATTGATGAAGCACATCTTTGTTCAGTTCTTCAACAACTAATTTAACACTATCAAATTATCTTGTTGATTCATCCTCTTCGTTCACTTATTAATAATATATATAAAACTTTCACAATGAACTTACTATTGTACAGGAAAGTGACAACGAATAGTAAGTTCATTGTGAAAGTTTTATATATACTATCAAATTATCTGTACAATATAACATTGCAGAAAGCGGAGTCCCCCAGCAAGTGGGTGTTGGTGGTAATGGAAGGTTAGGATTTTTGTTTCAGAAAAGATCAATCCTCATAGGGCGAAGTGTGTGAAACACTTTCTTTCCATTTGATACTAATCTGTCCACATTAGGATACAAGGATCGGATAGTTTCACACACTCTGTGCACAGCATGTACAACACAGGTAACGTGTATCAGTTTTGGATAGGTGACACAAAGAGCTTCCGCTGCTTTCTTCATATACAACACTGCATCGTTAATAAAATGTAATAGATTATCATACTTAATACCTTTTACCCACAACAAATGCATACTTTTGTTGAACAAACTAGCGACTGTAATATGATATGGTGCTGAGATTTTTTTACAAGCAATCATAAATGAAAGTTCAGAAACTATTTTTAAGCACACCAATAACTACACTTCCAACTTTTCTGCCTGTTGAGTCCATAGTTTCATCAACACTTACCCATATTTTCTCATTTTCACACACGCAGCTCTGATATTTTCTAACATTTATTCATAGCATCATTCAGAGGAGCTAAGTTCATGTAATTCACAAGAACATTTCTAAGCCCTGGATTGTTTCCGTTGTGTAGAGGAATGTCTGCTGAATGAAAGCTTTATACAAATCAGAATAAAATACACGACACTTTATAGGTCCCAAATGTTAGGAGGGGAGGGTCCTGTTTGACCTAAAAGGACTTGTTTCAAACTAGAATGCGAAGCTGCAGCAGTACATTTGTTGCTTGATAGATGTTGTGTAACTTGCAGTCAATGATTTGCTTTTATGGATTTTCCACAAGTCTGACAATATAGTATCTTTCCACCAGAACTGAATATACCTTTCAATTCTTTGACATAGGCTACTGCTGTAACAAGGCACTTTCATTACATTTTACCTTTGGCATTCTGCCAAGCACTGTACCTGATGCAACAACATGATGATAAATGATGTAAAACGACAACAAATTAAGTTTTCTAACCCAAACTTAGCTGGTTTAGTGCTTGTAAAATGAACAATTATCTCTCACCCTTCATTGTGACTACATCACTAAATTTGATTACATATAATATCCATGATGTTGTCGATGTTTGTGTATGTATGGTTTGTTTCAATGAGGTGGTTTGCAAAGGTGGATTCGGTAGTGGAGTGTAGTGCCTTATGAAGATCCTCTTTTGTGAAGATAGATACTGCTTTCTTGTGTAACTGAAACATTGCTTTCTGCAATTTATACTACTGTCAATCAAATTTTAGTCACAATTTGACTAAATACAAAAATTTCCAGGGGTATTACTGAGTTGCCAGTTGAGCTACTCAATCTTTTCTGAGAAAATATGGAAACAAATTCTTTGTATGTTTATACTTTGGGCCACTTAAACATGAAACAATGTCAATTTGTAATAGCCAGAGCAAGTATACCTACCAAATGTTTAGTCTGACACCATAGTTATATTCTTGGATTTCGTTGTCCATGACGTGTCCGTTACTTAACTAAATATCACTATAATATTGACGACTCGGAACACTAAGTTTTTTATAAGTAAAAACGTAAAGATTTACCTTACAGCCTAAACCGGCTTTCACCTATAGAAGGCTTCATCAGAGGCTGTCGTTAGTAGCACTGCTCGTCTTGTTGTTGGCGACGAGATAGTGTTTCGAAAGATTGAAGCTGTGTGTGTGTGGTGAGATGTGTTCGAATAATGCGTGCGATTTGAATTGTGTCTGTTCGTTTAGGATGTCGTTTTTATTTGTTTTTGTGTGTTTGTATATTTCTAATTGTTCTAGAGTGTCTAGTTTTCGGCCTTTTGTGTGTACGTGTAGTATGTTCATGTTGTTGTCGATGTTTTTATATGTGTGGTTTGCTTCAATGAGGTGGTTTGCGAAGGTAGATTCTGTAGTGTTGTGGAGTGCTTTTGTGTGTTCAATGTATCTCTGTTTGAAGCTACGTCCTGTCTGGCCTATGTAGAATTTACTGCAATTTGAACAATTTAGTTTATATACACCGGGTAGATCGAATTTGTTTTGTGCTTTGGGCATGCGTTTTGATAGTGTGTGTTCTGTTTAGTTAGTAGTTTTGTAAGCGATTCTGTATCCTGCTTTTTTGAATTTGTGGGAAATTTTTTCTGTTTGTTTGTTGATGTATGTTAGTGTTATGAATTTGTTGTTTTCTGTCTTTGTCTGTTGTTTGTTTTGTGTTTTAGAACCATGATACATAGACTTAACAACATCCCCTTAGATGAAATAGACTACAAAGACGAACTAAACACGATAAAATATCTAGCAGAATCTAACGGTTATGACAGAACAATAGTCAGTAAACTCCTACACAAAACACAAAACAAACAACAGACAAAGACAGAAAACAACAAATTCATAACACTAACATACATCAACAAACAAACAGAAAAAATTGCCCACAAATTCAAAAAAGCAGGATACAGAATCGCTTACAAAACTACTAACAAAACAGAACACACACTATCAAAACGCATGCCCAAAGCACAAAACAAATTCGATCTACCCAGTGTATATAAACTAAATTGTTCAAATTGCAGTAAATTCTACATAGGCCAGACAAAACATAGGACATAGGACGTAGCTTCAAACAGAGATACATTGAACACACAAAAGCACTCCACAACACTACAAAATCTACCTTCGCAAACCACCTCATTGAAGCAAACCACACATATAAAAACAGCGACAATAACATGAACATACTACACGTACACACAAAAGGCCGAAAACTAGACACTCTAGAACAATTAGAAATATACAAACACACAAAAACAAATAAAAACGACATCCTAAACGAACAGACACAATTCAAATCGCACGCATTATTCGAACACATCTCACCACACACACACAGCTTCAATCTTTCGAAACACTATCTCGTCGCCAACAACAAGACGAGCAGCGCTACTAACGACAGCCTCTGATGAAGCCTTCTATAGGTGAAAGCCGGTTTAGGCTGTAAGGTAAAACTTTACGTTTTTACTTATAAAAAACTTAGTGTTCCGAGTCGTCAATATTATAGTGATATTTACCATAGTTATGTGGGCAGAAATATAAAATACTGAGGAATGAATGTTTTATATACAAATGGCAGGCACTTGACTGAGTAAACTAAAACATAATAACTCATTCTTTGTAAAAGTGAAGCATATAGAAGGTATACCATTATTATACAACACTGCGTACAGCACATGGAGGTTATTCCCGAAAAACTTAACATTAAAATGTTAAAAATATATGGTAATCACCTGTTTATGAAAAATATTTAATTATTAAAGTAAATATGAAAAATATTTTATTATATATAAAAACATTTACCTAAAAATCCATTCCCTAGTCACAACTTTTTAGATATATTTCAAGTGATTATGGAATCACTGCCTCCTCCTCCTATGGCACTACAGCCCAAGTTGGGCCCTGGCGTCCACCAATCTCTGCCTCCAATCCACTCTATCCACTGCAACCCTCCTCCAGTTTCTTATCCCCATGTCCCTCGCGTCCTCTGCAACGCCATCTTCCCACCTCTTCTTCGGTCTGCCTCTAGGTCTCGTTACCTCCCATGTACCCAGCAAAGCCCTCTTGGGGTTCCTGCCATCCTCCATTCTCATAACATGTCCGGCCCAACGCAATCTTTGTATTCTTATAAATTTTGAGACTGGTATCTCTTTATATATTTGATACAGTTCATTGTTGTATCTCAATCTCCATGAGCCATTTTCTTGTATTGGGGCTATAATGCGTCTGAGGATTTTCCTTTCAAATGTGTCTATTATGTCGCCTGTTTTCTGTGTGATTGTCCATGCCTAACACCCGTAGTATATCACCGGTCTGATAACAGTCCTATATATTATCATTTTTGGTTAAATGATAAATGGTTGAGACTGACATGGTGTGACAGCAGCATTAAAAAGGAAACAACTACAACTACCTCAGTTTTGAATGATTTCCAGCTAGGGTCCTTAGACAAAGAAGACAACAAGAAGCTCAGAGAATTGCTTCATAGTTGTCCAGAAGTTGTTACAGATAAGATAGGCTACACAATGACAGTTAAACATAGAAGTGGTTGTAAGGACAATACACTCTAAAACAAACACCCTATCCTATCAACCCAGAAGAAAGTAAGTTTTTCTTGATAAGATAAAAGAAATGGAATGTCAAGAATTAATAGAACCATCAACATCTAGCTGGGTATCACCCGCTGTGTTATCAAAGACGAAGGATGGGACATATCAACTGTATGTAGCGTCAGAAAGCCAACCACTCAGACGGTTACCTGATACCAGATTTGAAGGACCTGTTGAAACAAGTGAACGGTTCGAAAATCTTCAGATCTTCAGTTGATCTCAACTCTGGACATTGGTAGGTTGAAGCTGAAGAAAGCTCCAGGCAATATCTTTCACTATACCACGAGAGCTGTATCAGTTCAAGGTATGCAATTTGGTTTGAAGAATGCATCAGCTACCTCCGTGCCCCTGATGGATGAAATGTTGTCTAGCTACACAGGAAAATTCTGCCATCTGAAGTCTGCTGTCTTCTATCTGAATGTCATTCTAATATACAGTAAGAATTGACAGGAACACTTTGAACACCCCAATTGAGTTTTGAAAAGACTTAAGATTCATGGTCTAACCTGCTAAATGAAGAAATGTCATTTTTTATCATCAAAGGTGGAATCTTTAGGACAAATTTTAACATCTGAGGATCTGGAAAGACAGCCAGAGAAGAACAAGGCTAACAAAAAGATGGAGAGACCCCGAAGTAAATGGAAACAATTCATTAGGTCCTAAGACTTTGTTGGTAGTATAACAGCTTTGTACCACATTTTAAGATAAAAGCAACTCCACTAACAGACATGAATAAGAAACATTGTTTAAAATGGACCAACAAGGAAGAAGAAGCTTCTATAAGATCAAGGAAGCAATTTGTAGTGCTGCTCAACTTGCCTACCTGGACGCCAAGCAGAAGATCTATTCTGCACACTGATGCCAGTGAGATGGAATTAGAAGCAGTATTATTCCAAGAAAAGAAGGGCAGAGGAAAGGGATAGTGAAATATGCCAGTAGGAAACTGTCACCACCAGAAAGACATTATTGCACAGCAGAGAAGGAGGTGTTAGCAGTGGTATGGGCTGTTGGGAAATTTTGGGGCTATCTAGAAGATAGGAAATTCCACCTATACACTGACAACTCATCTCTTCAGTGGCTTCATAGTCAGTCTGGTATACAATCAAAATTGATGCACTGGGCGTTGTTATTGGCAGACTTTGATATTGATGTCACCCTGGGACAAGGGACAAGCTATCAAGCAACAGATAGCCTTTCAAGTCACTCTGTAGGGGAACATGAGCCAGAGAAAATTGAGCTGTTGGAAAGAGAAATTCCAAAGCAAATTATTAAAGATGGTTTAAACACTGAAATGGTCAATAAATGGCAAGAAAATAACTGGACTTGTAGTAAGATGAAGGAATGGATTATGAAATGAACAACAAATTGTCAAGGCACAGCAAAGCAGTTCAAAATGTGCTATAAGGGTCACTTGAAGGATAACTGTCTTATGATTCATTGTATTCGACTCACTCACAACCTGTTCTAGTTGTTCCAAGGTAGTACAGCATCCAGATCCTGGTGATGTTCCATGACCACACTGAGGCTGGACATCCAGGAGAGATAGAAACCTACCAGTCCATATGTTGATGGTTCTTCTGGGTTTCCATGAGGCAGGATATTGCCAGCTACATCTGGTCATGTTCCATCTGTGCCTGTACTAAGCCAAGCAACCACCAGGAGGCTGACACCAGTATGCAAAGAAGGCAGCCATACCAGTCTTGGGAAGGCATCGCACTTGACTTGATGGGGCCATACTCCAGAACATCATGAGGAAAAATGGGATCCTAGTGATCATAAGCCTATTCAGCCAGTGTGTGTAGGGATGTTCAATTCTAGAATCCATAACTGAACAGATCCTGACAATATTAAGAAGTGAAGTCTTCAGTCACCATGGTTATCCACAATGTCTTTTGACTGACAAAGGCTGTCAATTCACTTCTTAGCAATGACACCAAACACTAGGAACATGGGCCATTGAATGCTGGACAATTCCCATCTACAGTCCAAGGGCAAACTAACAGAGTAGCGAAATCAAGAGCTGAAGAGAATGTTAAGAATCTAGCTAGTATTCAAGGAGCATAAAACCTGGGACCAACATCTACCCCAATCACTTTTTGCTCTATACGAGAGGGTCAGCAGAATCACAAGCTATTCCCCAGCTTAACTATTTCTGGGTTGACAATTATCCAGAACCAGTCTTTGGGGGATCAGCCAACCTACAGAAGAAGGCTGGAAATCCAGGTGTTTGGCTTAAAAGACATCAATCAGAGGTTGACAAGAAACGAGATGTGGCAAAGCCGTGCACTCTTCAGGAACCCAAAAACCAGGATGGTGAGGAGGATAAATTATTGTTACAATGGTCTAATGGATCGTTGTATTGTACAGTGGAAACAAAATAACAGACATCAATGAAGTCACCATTACCAACTTTAATTAGTCACAAACAGTAATTTTAAATCAACAAACATGCTCATACAATAACTCAAGTTAAATTTGTCCACACACAATTATAAATGTCACCTTATTACAGTTGTACACTAATTAACACAATAATCACTGTCCACTATCCTGGCAACTATTATTTGATCTACACTGAATAAACTGCCAATTGTAACTGACTTCTAAGCCAGCCGCTGACACTATGTATACCTTGCAGAGATTCCGGAATTGTCTTTCACTTTCCAGGTGGCACTGCGAGCATAATGTGCATAGTACAGACACTGGAACAATCTGGAGACTAGGTCAAAAGCGTGACCTTGAATCCAATATGGCAATTGCATGCGCACTTAAAACATGCAGAATGATAGACTCGCATCTTCAAGAGCGGCATGTAATTGTCTTTCATTTCAATGAATGTAGCAGTATTAAATCCAGGGGACTGGATTTGTGTTGTGTTGTGTTCATGTTTGTGTTGAACAAAGGAATCACACCCTCAGCAACAAGGCAGATGGATACCATGCAGGACTAGCTCAGAAGAGGGTAGGACCATTTGAGGTAGAGCAGTGTTTGGGATATTTGTATATTCTCTAAGACATTTCCACCAATGAAACTCCATGCAGCTGAGCTGAAGTTGTTTAATATGACAGTCTTGCGGCCATAAGAGCAATATTATCAGGATAATATTAGTTAGGTTTAAGTTCTACAAGAGAAAATTTATAATTCTTCAGCCCCTTATAGATGAAATTCAGATTTTCACCTTTATTAGGTTCTTTCAGAATTTGATCATCTAATTTTGGGAGAAATCTGTTAGTCAAATGAACTTTGTGTTTTTCTAGATGACATAGAATGGATGGTCTGAACTCTGTCTTCACTTACTCAAATCTTTTGATTTTATACTCCTTGCTAATTTTCAAGTTTCTTATGTTCCTGAATTCTTTGTTTGAGGAGGTCATCATAAACTCAATTTAAATAGAAAAAATTTTACTAGAAAATTTACTGAGGAGTTTAAGAAGAAAATTAATTTAATTATGTTTTGCAGAATTTAAAATGTAATTAAATTAAATTGAATTATTTTAAATGGGTTCAGCATCTAATGATCTGATTCAGTATCATACGTGTAAGAAGAAGACTAAAACTGTAGGTTCTAAGGTACTTCAGACTACTGACAATCTGTGTAGAGATTAGTATCCAAGCGTGCGAATTGTAAAAGTAATAAAAGCAAGAAACCTGAAGAAGAAACTAAACAGAGTACTAGGAAGTTAAACATTGTATTTGCCTCCAAAAGCGTTTTAAGACTATAAAACAGGTTAATTACCTACCGTCACGCTTTTTGAAATCGGAAAACACGATTACTCGAGTTTCGACACATTAAGTGTCATCTTCAGATCCTCGATGAATATAAGTTAAAAATACATTTGTTGATGTATGCACATCCTGTCAGATAATAAAAACAACACAACATAACAACAAAAATACTTAAATAATTTAACACATATTAAAACCGAGACAAAACAGAACGAAAACACGATCCACGCGGCCGACGCGGACCTGCGCAGGAACACGTTATGCGATAAAATCAATCGATACCGATTTGACCTTTGATAAATTTTATCGATCTGACACAGCTAGTATCTCGTTCGATATCGTTTACTCTGTTAAATAGAATATTATTTTTATGGATCGATTTTTCATTTAAGATGCGATCGTAATTATCTTTAGTGGCCTTATATATTTCAAACCTTTCAAGAGTGTCCAGTTTAAGAGATTTCCTGCATTTATGTAATATATCCAAATTCTCACTAATACTTTTTGTGTTATGATCTTGTGAACTTAAATGTTCAGCAAATGTGGATCTTCCTATATTTGATTTAGAGCTTGGGAGGTGTTCTTTATAACGCAATTCGAACGAACGACCCGTTTGTCCTATGTAGAAATTTGAACAATCCGAACAATTAAGCCTGTATACACCTGTACCATCGTATTCATCGAAAGACTTAATTTGATTTTTAAACTTAAGTTTGTTCTCGAGTTTATTATTTGCTTTTGAAGCCAATACTATATTTCGTTTTTTCAATTGGTTTTTTAAAGTGTAATGTAACATTTCACCATACTCTATTGCGATATATTTTACTTTTTCTTTAGGCATGTCAATATTTATTAGTCTATTTTGTTTCTTATTTATTATTTTATCTATTATGTTACATTTATAACCATTGGCTATTGCTATGTGTTTAATAATTTCGACTTCATTTTTATGGTCTTCTGTGGAGAGGGGCAATGATAACAATCTATGTACCATACTATTAAAAAATGCCATTTTGTGTGAATAAGGGTGGTAAGACGAGGCATGAATAGCATGATCAGTGGTTGTCGGTTTCCTGTAAATATTATAGTTAATTTTATTATCAATTTTTGTTAAAGACAAATCTAAGAAATTTATTTTATTATTCTTTTCTGTTTCTAATGTAAATTGCAAATTTTTTGTTATGCTATTCAAATACTTATTAAGCGTCTCTAATTGTCTGCAATTACCATTGTAAACCACTATCGTGTCATCCACATATCGACGATAAAATAAAATTTTGTTGTAATGTTTGTTGTTTGGTGATAATATTTCATTATTTTCGATGTGGTTTAAATAAATTTCTGCCAGAATTCTTGATAGTGGGGATCCCATTGCTAATCCATCTTTCTGTAAATAAAATTTACAATGGTAATTGCAGACAATTAGAGACGCTTAATAAGTATTTGAATAGCATAACAAAAAATTTGCAATTTACATTAGAAACAGAAAAGAATAATAAAATAAATTTCTTAGATTTGTCTTTAACAAAAATTGATAATAAAATTAACTATAATATTTACAGGAAACCGACAACCACTGATCATGCTATTCATGCCTCGTCTTACCACCCTTATTCACACAAAATGGCATTTTTTAATAGTATGGTACATAGATTGTTATCATTGCCCCTCTCCACAGAAGACCATAAAAACGAAGTCGAAATTATTAAACACATAGCAATAGCCAATGGTTATAAATGTAACATAATAGATAAAATAATAAATAAGAAACAAAATAGACTAATAAATATTGACATGCCTAAAGAAAAAGTAAAATATATCGCAATAGAGTATGGTGAAATGTTACATTACACTTTAAAAAACCAATTGAAAAAACGAAATATAGTATTGGCTTCAAAAGCAAATAATAAACTCGAGAACAAACTTAAGTTTAAAAATCAAATTAAGTCTTTCGATGAATACGATGGTACAGGTGTATACAGGCTTAATTGTTCAGATTGTTCAAATTTCTACATAGGACAAACGGGTCGTTCGTTCGAATTGCGTTATAAAGAACACATCCCAAGCTCTAAATCAAATATAGGAAGATCCACATTTGCTGAACATTTAAGTTCACAAGATCATAACATAAAAAGTATTAGTGAGAATTTGGATATATTACATAAATGCAGGAAATCTCTTAAACTGGACACTCTTGAAAGGTTTGAAATATATAAGGCCACTAAAGATAATTACGATCGCATCTTAAATGAAAATCGATCCATAAAAATAATATTCTATTTAACAGAGTAAACGATATCGAACGAGATACTAGCTGTGTCAGATCGATAAAATTTATCAAAGGTCAAATCGGTATCGATTGATTTTATCGCATAACGTGTTCCTGCGCAGGTCCGTGTCGGCCGCGTGGATCGTGTTTTCGTTCTGTTTTGTCTCGGTTTTAATATGTGTTAAATTATTTAAGTATTTTTGTTGTTATGTTTGTGTTGTTTTTATTATCTGACGGGATGTGCATACATCAACAAATGTATTTTTAACTTATATTCATCGAGGATCTGAAGATGACACTTAATGTGTCGAAACTCGAGTAATCCTGTTTTCGGATTTCAAAAAGCGTGACGGTAGGTAATTAACCTGTTTTATAGACTAGGAAGTTAACAAAAGAGGAAGCTATAATTGAAACTAAAGAAATTCATGCTCCTGTTAGAAAGAAGTTCTGTAAGAGGAAAATAATAACATTCAGTATAGATTACTTATGGGGTGGCTGATATAGTCATAATGTCAAGTTATGCTGAGCAGAAAGACAGCTACATGTTGAATGTTTTAGATATGTTCTTAAAGTATGCAAAACCACTAAGGAAGAAAACTGGTGTTGATGTTACTAAATTTTTTGAGGAAATTTTGAGGTTGCTCTTAGAGTTGACAACAAGCCACTTAGCCTGTTACATACAATAATGGTCTACAGTTAAAAAAAAAAGAGTTTAATTTGATCATGTAAGTGTATAATATTAAGCTCTATCACAAAGAAAATGATGAAAAGAGCTCTATTATAGAACAGTGCAAGAATATATTCTCACGTAGGCTTCCACGGCCGGTGTCCATTATGCTTTTGAAGTCTTCAAAAACATAGTGCAATAATAATTCTGTACTCAGAATAAATGTATGAAAGTGATCTTTGAGGTCAGTAAGAACTATAGGTGTCCACCTATCCTGATCTTTATTTGTCAGTGTCCTACCTAAAATTTGGGCTTGAGGGAGGTCCGGTCAAATTAGCTTCATACAAAAGAACAAACAAGTTAAGACTAATCAAGACTACTATCTTTAAAGTGATTGAAAAACATGTGATAAGATCCTGAAGTCAATCCCATTAAAGTAAACTGTAACAAAACAAAAAAAATACATGTTATTCAACATTGTGTAGAAGATACATATTGACTCTCTCCTATGGCACTACAGCCCAAGTCGGGCCCTGGCCTCCACCAAACTCCGCCTCCAATCCACTCTATCCACTGCAACCCTCCTCCAGTTTCTTATCCCCATGTCTCTCGCGTCCTCTGCAATGCCATCTTCCCACCTCTTCCTTGGTCTACCTCTAGGTCTCATTCCCTCCCATGTACCCAGGAAAGCCCTCTTAGGGTTCCTGCCATCCTCCATTCTCATAACATGTCTGGCCCAACGCAATCTTTGAATTCTTATAAATTTTGAGATTGGTATCTCTTTATATATTTGATACAGTTCGTTGTTGTATCTCAGTCTCCATGAGCCACTTTCTTGTATTGGGCCTATAATGCGTCTGAGGATTTTCCTTTCAAAGGTGTCTACTATGTCGACTGTTTTCTGTGTGATTGTCCATGCCTCACACCCGTAGCATAGCACCGGTCTGATGACAGTCCTATATATTTTCATTTTTGTTTCCCTGTGCACATCCCCAGACCTAAATGATGGCAGCAATGCGAAGCACGCCTTGTTAGCCATGGTGGTCCGTCTTTGGATCTCCGGCTCCTCTGATCCAGTCTTTGCTAGATTCACTCCGAGATACGTGAAATTGTCCACCACTTTAATTGTGTCCTCCTCTATCTCGATGTTGTTATGAACCTGGTCCCTTCTTGTTTGGATAAGCATTTTTGTTTTATCTGTGTTTATGGCTAGCCCAACTTCCTTGGCTTTGTTTTTAAGCTCTATAAATATTTCTTTAGCTGCCGTGATCCGTCTTGACATGATGTTAAGTTTTATTTGTTAACAGATTGGAGCTATTTATTGATAAGCCTCTAATTACATATTCCAATGCAATATTAAATAGTGTTGGGGCTAACCCATCTCCTTGCTTTAGTCCTCGTGTAATATTTATGGGTTCAGTTAGTTGGCTATCCACCTTTACTTGGGCTTCAGTCTGCTGCATAGTAACTTGTGTTAATCTTACCAGCTTGCCTGGTATTCCAAATTCATGCATTATGGTGTAGAGTTTGTCTCTATTAATAGAGTCATATGCTTGCCTGAAGTCCACAAAGATCTGATACACATCAATATCACATTCCCATCCGCATCTTAGTATCTGTTTTACCGAGAAGATACATATTGACTAAGTTGATTTTCCTATATTTTATATTTTAAATGTATATGCAAATTCTGTGTAATAAACTTGTTTGTATACTTAAAAAAGAGTCAGTGTTACCATACACAGCTGAAAAAATAATTAATAACTTAAAAATAAGAGAGTAACAAAATTTGTCAACTTTTTTTTGACCCTCTGGGGGGGGAGGTCCGGTCCCTGTTCGTCCCCCTCTTAAATACGCCCCTGGCATCTATCCATCTATCATGATAGGTAGCTTAGCAGAGATCATAAAAGACTGTAATAATGCTAATAATGCTATGCTCAGAATGATAGGAAAAAAAAACCGAGAAAGGATTGTTAGAAATAGTCTTCAAATATATGCCACTGGAAATAGGAAAGGGTCTATGTTTAAAATTTATGAATTTATGACAGAGTTTGGATTCTGAATAAGAATGCCATCTTCTTGAGTCAATGTAAGGACAACTGGTCAAGGGAAATCTTAATAATCAATCAAATGAATAACTAAAATTTCGTTGTCCATGAAGTGTCTGTTACTTAACTAAATATAATTAATTCACTACTGACTCAGAACACAAGGTTTTTTATGGGTAAAACAAATTATAGCCTGAACCAGTTTTCGCTTTTAAAAAGCTTCTTCAGAGGCTGCTGTTGGGAGCACTGTCCATCTTGTTCTTGGTGACGGTATCGACTTTTGAAGGATCAATATTGTGTGTGTGGGGTGTGATATGTTCGAATAATGCGTGTGATTTGAATTGTGTCTGTTCATTTAGGATGTCGTTTTTATGTGTTTTCGTAAGTTTGTATATGTCCAATTGTTCAAGAGTGTCTAGTTTTCGGCCTTTTTTGTGTACGTGTAGAATGTCCATGTTATTGTCGATGTTTTTGTATGTGTGATTTGCTTCAATGAGGTGGTTTGCAAAGGTGGATTCTGTAGTGGAGTGTAGTGCCTTTGTGTGTTCAATTTATCTTTGTTTGAAACTACGTCCTGTCTGGCCTATGTAGAATTTGTTGCAATCTGAGCAGTTTAGTTTGTAAACACCAGGTAGATCGAAATTGTTTTGTGCTTTGTGTGTGTCATTTGATAGTGTGAGTTCTGTTTTGTAAGCGATTCTGTATCCTGCTTTTTTGAATTTGTGGGCTAATTTTTCAGTTTGGTTATTGATGTATGTTAGTGTTATGAATTTGTTGTTTTCTGTTTGTCTGTTGTTTGTTTTGTGTTTTGTGTAGGAGTTTATTGACTATTGCTCTGTTGTATCCATTGGATTCTGCTAGATATTTTATCGTGTTTAGTTCGTCTTTGTAGTCTTTTTCATCTAGTGGGATGTTGTTAACTATGTATCATAGTTCTGAAGACAGCTAGTTTGTGTTGTATTGGGTGATTGGAGGAGTTGTGTATTAGTGTGTCAATTGTAGTCGGTTTTCTGTATATACTGAATTTGTGCCTGTGTTCAAATTTTGTGATGGAGAGGTCTAAGAAGTTTATGCTATTGTTGTGTTCGGCAGTGAAGGTTATGTTTTTGTGTGTTTTGTTTACGTGCGTTAGTAACTGTTCACATTGTCTTTTGTTTCCCCTGTATAGTATTAGAATTTCGTCAATGTATCTGTGCAAATATAGTATTTTATGTGTATGTTCCAAATTGGTAGTGAATTAATTATATTTAAATAACTCGACTCCTATAACATATAATATAAGAAATCTAAATGAGTAAGAGATTAAAGGTAGATTTTGTGAGTACAAATTAAAGAAGACTATTTTCTAACTAAATTTTTACTATATATAAATCGTATATAGAAATAGGATATGGAGATAGCATATGGAGAATGTGCAGAAGAAAACTTGAAGTTGCTGCATATCCGATTTTCACAAATACAGGAAATATAAAGATGGTCTAGCATGTTATTGCAAGGAATGCTGCAAGGAATATAATAAAAATTATTTTAAAAATCCAGTTCCACCAATTGGTAAAAAACGTGTGCTGGTTGTAAAGAGAATAAGATTCTTGTGTGTCCGTAAAAGTGCATACTTCAGAGATAAACTGTATTGTTATTGTATTGTTATTGTTATTGAATTGTTATTGCTATTGTTGTAAATGATGTGAAGAAGAATACACTGAAGCTGATCATGTGTGGAAGAGAAATTAAAAGTTTCAATTTCTTGTCTTCAGGTCCACCTCTAAAGCTTTCTCTTGTAGAACTTACAGCTAACTAATATTATCCTGACAATATATTCTTTTCTCGCATGTCCATGAGTTCACTTCCTAACTGCCTTAAAGTCTTTTGTTATGTCTTACAGTTTTCTGTGCAATGAATATCTTTGTTGGATATTTTTTTTGGAATGCTTGCTGGTAAAATCTCTTGAAGAGTGCTGAAAACATGGTCACAAGATATAATTTTCTAATTTTGTTTGGTATTGGTATTGGTATGGATTGGTATGTTAACGTTCTTAACAATTATATAGAAGTGTACATAAATTTCTAAAAGTCCTAGCTATATGTAGCTCTGAACATATAGGCTACACCTTAAAAATAGCTTTCTAAGTAGAGCTCTGAAATAAGTTTATGAAATAAACTGTTTATTTAGTAAAACTACATAAATCACCACTTAATTTATGGTGTTTTTTGGTGGTTTCTTCATATTTTCTGCATAAATTTGGCTGTCCACAAAATTGTGCTAGGATCTACATATTGGCATCTACTTTTATATGTATTTATGTGTGTGTGTGTGTGTGTGTGTGTATGTGTGTGTGTTGACTGCTTCCTGCTCTTGAAATCAAACCAATACACATATAATTCACCATAATGACAACCAGCATGGCTGATGATGAGCATTTAGCTTAAAACTTGAAATATGTTCAAAGTAAGAAAAAAATCTTGTCTATACATTAGCATAAGTATTAAGTAATTTACACATGAAGAAAAGAACTGTAGCAACAAGTGTTTGAACACACACACACACACACACACACACACACACACACACACACACACACACACACACACACACACACACACACACACTTCCTGTTATTACTATGTGTGTATTGTTTATGAATTCAGTTTGCATATGAAATGTTACAAAATTTATTTGTTTACTTCAAATATTATATCATGCCATATGTGATTGTACTCACCCCTGTATTGCACATTTTATATTCTTTGCGTTTTCCAAGACAGTATCTGCCAAAATTGGCTGGCTGAGGATTATTACACAACCGTTCTCTCACAATTATACCACCACCACAAGTGCGAGAACACTGGGTCCATTCACCCCACTGACCCCATTCACCATTAACAGCTGATGGTCTTTCACCCATTGCCACACAGCACCGTTCATAACACCACTTAAAAAAAGTATACATAATACTACTACAATAATGCAAATTCAACTACATATGAAACAAATAAAATTGCTCTATATGCACAGTATGAGGCAAAATAGCCTATTTTATAATCACATAGGCCTATGTAATCATGTGCTCTTGTGTATGATTATATATGATGATATTTATAAATCATGTGATCTATGCAAATTAAATATGTACTGACTTAGATTTTTAAATTTATTTGATGTGACATATATATTGTGTGTGTGTGTGTGTGTGTGTGTGTGTGTGTGTGTGTGTGTGTGTGTGTGTGTGTTAACAGTCTAGTCAGAGTACTGTGCAATATATTTTTGAATAAAAATTTGTTATAAAAAAAAATTTAGAGTAAACTGAGTTAACTTTATTTATTTTTGCAGACAAAATTATTCTGCATGTAACAAAACCATGCATTTAAACAGTCTTTTTTTAGCAGAAACTAAAACTTACTGTCCAATTTTTATTATCACGCCATTTATCCAATTAAAATGCTAGAGCATTGGAGTGGTACAGTTAAGTACTTTTATTTTTATTCAGAATCACTGTTTGGTATGTGACACAATTAAATACAGATAGTCTACTGTTTGCAATGTACCCTATGGACGTGTAAATTACCATGGACTTAAAGACTTATTTACTTACATTTATTGTAGCAAACACTATAGGTTTAACTGTTTAAGCTTAAATCAGTATAATTCAGCCCCCTTTAATTACAACTCTCCCTCCCTTTTAGCTACTTTATTTATTAGATACGTTGGATGATGAAGATGACAAGACTCTGAACCTCTATACTTCGCAGAATAAAGAGGAAATATGCTCAAATAAACACAAGGGAACTTAGATCATGGTATATAATTTATTGTGATTTATTGTAAATGATAAATTAATAAATATAATTTATTTAAATTAATAAATAAGTTAATTTAATTTATTTATTTATTAAAAAAATTTACTGATACGTTGGGGCTGTCTTAAGATCAATCAGTCTTTAGGTTCAATGTAGATTATAGTCTGGCTTATACAGATTTTACAAAATTTGGCAGTAATTCATTCTTAAGATATGATGAGACTACTCCGGACTCAACATTTTAATTTTATTTTGCTTTGTATAAACGCAAAAACGAAGTCACTGATGGATACAAGGTAATTAAAATAACGCAAAAACGAAGTCACTGATGGATACAAGGTAATTAACATTTTAATGTAAAAGGTAGGGGTAAGTTTCTCAAAACCTGGATACAGTTCCTTGTTTTTCTCCATCTTTACATGTTGTGATAATGTCTGGACCCTGTAATGTTTGTATTTTTGTCTTAAATTATCTAGTAGTCTTATTCCCCTGACTTCATAAGGATCTAGGTCTGATTGAAATATGTCATAACTGCCCTGACTACAATCCTATACATTCCAAACTTAGCAGTGATTTATTAATTTATTCTTATATGCACAGGAACTGGTACTATACTACAAACAGTCTTCTAAGCTACCACTATTATGTGTGTGATAGCTGGCTTTACATACAAGTATTTTCAGTCATGCTTTACCACGGGGAAGAGTGTAAAGTTTTGCGTTTGATAAAACCAATTGAGTAGTCATGCACAATTCTAAAACTGTAAAAAATACACTCATGTTCTTTCACGCAAGAAACCGCGTCAATTTATAAGTACACGTGAAAGACTATATGTGTAAACGACAATCTCACACACTTTACTTGGTGAAATCTGATCCTGTGGAATGTCTGGAAGTTGCACAGTTTCCTTTGTACTACAACAGTGGCATGGCGTGGGTAATTAACACCTATTCCCGGTTGCTGTTAGGCCTAAAACTTACCCTAAAAATTAATTATTTGTAACTTATCTTAGAGTTTATTTGTAGTCGACTTATAAGGCAGTTTGATTCCGCGATCCTTCTCTATAAAGAGGTTTATAATGGAGTCATAAAATGTAGGCATTTTCTTCAGGTTTTGTAGAACAGATATTTTTAATTGACATAGTCTAGACAGTCTATTTTGACCCTGATTATTCCATGGGAAAGTATGTATGGAGCATAGGGTTGAAAATAGCCGTTCTGCAAACGCACTTGTAATAGGAATTGTAAGTAGGCTATTGAAGCACATAGTTTTGTAATTTCCGGTAATCCTTGAGTGAGTCCATTGGCATGTAAGTAGGCCTATAGATGTACCTCATATACCGACTTGCCTCTAAATTTGTATACATATAAAAGTTCGTTCTTCAAACAGGTCGTATCAAAGATTCTAATGTAGTTTTTTAATAATACTTGCAATGTTTTGTCTGAGAATTTATTTTTAAAGTCGGCGTAGTTTTCACAACGTAGTAAAGCATGAAGTTCTAGTTTATCAACATCTGAAAATTTAGCAATAACTTAACCTTTTGGAGTGTCAATTATTTCATATAAATGCCGTCTGTAGAAAACTTTTCATCAGCGTAATAACCAATTTATTTACTCATATTTTTTTGTTTTTTTTTTACATGATGCTTCTGGTACATTTACAGTTTTTACTTTTTCCAGACTTCATCAAAACTATCATGCATTCTGAAAATAACCAGCTGCATGCGCTTATAACCAGCTGTGTTTCAGCATCCCACTCTTCACACTGGCTTCTCCTATTGACTTGTAAAGCCTAGAGAGTTTGGGTTTACAATTAAAAATCATGTCAATCATCCTCTTTTTGTAGTCCCAATTAGTACTACACTGTCGGATGATGCTTTTTACCTTTGCGATCAAGATCATTAATTCTATTTGAAGATTTTGTAAAAAAACGAAGAGAACCCTGACACTGTTTGAAAAAAAATTGTACACACTTTTATACATTCAACAAATTTTCTTAAAACAAAATGAAGTCTGTGAGCAAAGCAATGGACAAACAATGTTTTGGAATCCGAACATTTCTCTTTTATGAGAGTTTGGAGACCTCTAATAAAACCAGACATCTCTGGTCTGTGCTACTAGTTTTTGACTGCACTGGAACTGGTCTATGTATTCATATACAACCGAGCAGCCGTGAGTTGGCTACTGACATTTGAATATCTTAAAAGTGTCTCCTTAACTTTTCATTTCAAAGTTACGTAGCGTAAAATTTTTTAACGTTGGGATTTATTCGAAATGTTAGTTGTTTCATCCATAACTACAGCAACAAAATTAGAACAGTTCACTTCTTCTTTAATTTTGTTCATTAGAAAACAGGATATGCACTCAATGTGATGTCACTATGAATTACACTAGATGTAACAGGAACACTGTTGCAGTTTGTAAGCGATGATACAGTTTATCATAAGTTTCAGCTAATAAATTTAACATTTCTACGTAGTTTCTTTTACTAAGTAAATTAGATGATTCATCATTACTTCTAAACTGCAATTCTTGTTGAGCTAAAAAACACGTAGCATTTATTAAGCGTTCAAAAATGTATCTGTTACATTTCAGATTTTTATTACATTGATCTATAGCTTGCTTAAAAGCATTACTTCATTAAAAAGTCAACTCTTGTATTACCAAACTTGGATAAAGCATACATTGAAAGATATAATTTTCTACAGACTGTTCTAAAATTATCTATGCTACTGACACCATCACTGTTCCACGTACTTTTTTCTGTTGAAAGAAAATACATGACCAGCAGAAAAGTTTCATCAACTTAGGACACCCATATAGTTAAGGATATTATATATTCATTGCAGTGTTAAAATGCTGATCATAACCGCCAGATGATTTTGATTTTAAAGTCTTTAGATTTGGAGTAGGCCTCCTTAAAAATACACAAACCCAAAGGTTTTTTTAGTATATTTTCTATCACAAAATTACGTTTGTTGGGAGAAGAAGAGGATCTGGTTCAAGGGTACCTGAAGCCATTGTACTTACACAAAATAAATCAGAACACAAATAATCGAATTAATAATAATAAAAGAACACAGAGAAACACATAACTACATGAGCAAAACAGAAATAGGTGCAAGTAGTAACCAGTATATGTTGGGTTTGAAAATGAAGAAGCAGGCAACTGAGTGTTTTGCCAGTTTATACAGCAGCAACACACTGGACTGGCGAATGTGCCCCTTCCACTGATCTCTACAGTAACAACTACTATGAGGTCAATGACCTCAGGCTGTTGCACATACTAATATAACTAATGTCACCGATGTTTGAGCTGGCAACTCACATTAAAATGACAGTTCAAGTGCTCATCAGTTAGAAAGCAATATTATGTTTTTCTTCAACTTTCTCTACTAATATTGTTCACATTTCAAAACAATCAGTAACGAAAGTATTTACTTTCTGATATAATTCATTTCATTTTCTTTCAGTTCCTGTACTGTTGCCGCTGGAAACAGCGTTTACATGGACACCACCCATGGTGTTACAAGGTTTTAGAATGGACTTCCGATGAAGGAAAATCGTACTGGGCACAGTTTTTTTCTGGTGTGACTGTCATGTTAACAAAAAGGTGATGACAATGGAGGATGTGGTTTAAAGAATATAACATACAAAATTATACAAGAAAATGAACAACTACAACATACTAGCTACTAATAAAGCATTTGATAAAGTGCACTGTCAACACACATGTATCTCTTCTGGGACGCTTTCATTGTTCCCTTGTACAACTTCACGCACGCACGCACGCACGCACGCACGCACGCACACACACACACACACACACACACACACACACACACACACACACACACACACACACACACACACAATCTTTCCTGTGCAAAAGCTTCTACTGCACCCAATCATGCAAGAAAGCGTTTGTGTGTAAAGCCAGCCAACGTATCTGACATAATGCCATGAAGGATGAGTTATCACCAACTTTCAAGGTATGAAGCTATGGGCTGCTGTTGCAACATCAAATATATAACTATTTAGGTAAGTAAGTAACTCGTATAATGGGTTACTACTCCTCCTTGACTTCTGGTGAAGATGCCATTATTATGTCACTCCAACATACACTATGAATGAAAATGTGTATGATCTTCTGCTGTGTACTCTGTCACATAATTAATTTAAAAATATCTATGACTATGAATTAATTTTAAAACACCTTGTATGTGAAAAAAGTACAGTCTGCTCACTATTATTGATTAAGGGTGCCATTTATAATGCCTAAAGAATGTAGACCTCTTTAAATTTCAAGTTAAATTACAGTTGTACCTTATTCACACCACATTTTGTGCCGTCAGCAAGAGGAATCTTCTTAGCAAAAGACTGGGTTGATCCTGGTTCCATACACCAAAGCTTCTCACAAATTTTTGCCTGTGTGTCAACAAAATCATGTTGTTCATAAAAGAAACAATTTGTACTAAAGAATATGATTTTTATCATGACTTTAAACAATCCAAAGGCTGTCTGTCTGAATACTATCCTACCTACAGTTTGTATAAATTTAAAACCACTAAAATAACACTCTATTTATTCTACAGATAAATATTATTACATCTGACTTAATATAAAAAAAGTACTAATCAATTACATTTATTTACTAAATATATATTTAACTAAATATATGCAATATATATTTAAATGATGCATGCTAGTTAATAAATACTTTTTACGAAGGATTTAGTTATAATATATTCAGGAACTTAAAAATTCTTGTGTAAAACAGAGTTTTATTTTATGTTTGTATTAATAGTTTTTCCTTATAATTCCTCCATTCTGTACCACACAGTTTTGGACTATCATAGGATATTTATGGCTGATGTATCACAACTGTGATATCAATTATTAACACAACTGTAATTTACAAAAAAAGACAACACACAAATGTAATATAAAAAATGTGGTATCAAATGCATGCACTAATTTTGTAACTTATGCATACATGCACTAGTTATGTAATTCTGTACACACTAACTCTCAGAATATTCCAGGCGCCCATTCTAGAACATTGCAGAATAAACTATGTTAACTCTAAATGTATTTGTTCATTGGCCTGTACAGAACAATCTAGCGTATTCTATAAATGGTTTCTCTATAAATAACGTATACCAATATACATAAGATATACAACAATTGTATACAATGTAAATACACGTGACTGTATACTTAACCTATGTAACATAACTTATGTACAATTCTAATGACAATAGTTTTAATAATACCAATCGCATTATTAGGTATTGGTTTTATTTATAATATTACTTTGAATGTGGGTTTGGGTTCTCTAGTGTACAAGAATATGAGTTGCCCAGATGTTAATATTGTTAAAATAAATTAATTATCTATGTGACATAAAAAAGCTTTGAATTTTCATACCAGGAAACACTGTATATTATAATTAGTGGACATTGTTCATACCTTCTATGTAGCTAAAATGAATAGCTCTTGTTCCAGATGTGAGAATGTAGCCACTAGTATGTGCAGGAGGTTGCTTATTTATTAGTAAAATAACTTACTCACAAGTTGTAAGTTTATGGATAAGGTAGTAAATCTACTGATAAGGAAACTTTAAACTATAGTTGTTTGAAATTTATAAAGAAAATATTGATTTACCCCTTTGATTGGTCTGTTAATATATGTATCTCCAAATTCTAATCTGCACTGTGCATCTGCGTCATAAATTGTTCCAATAGGCATTTGATGTAGTTGGTAATCTTGGTCCTTTGGTTCATCCAAAAGACACTCACCAAGCTGATCACTATACAAAGAAAGAAAGATGAAAAGAAAGAAAAAGAAAATTCATTTTATAATTTTTTAATTTGTTAAAAATTTAATAACTAGCAAATTAAAAAATAATAAAAACAAGAAAATTACATACTTAATTTATTTTGCTTAATGTTCTCCAGACTTTTAAAAATACCTTCTCTTTTGGTTAAACAGGTTAAACAGTTCTTGTTGTTTGTTCCTTACAGATATAAGATTTTTCCTACTAATAATATTTATTTTGATATAGACATTGCCTGTACTTGGATGTAACTTAATTTTCTATGTCCAGTTAAATGTGTAATAACTTCTGCATATTATTCTTTTTCAGACATTCTACTTTTCTCCAGTATTACTTAATTAAATATAATTATTTCACTACGACTCGGAACATAAAACCTTTTATGGATAAAAACGTAAAAGTTTTACCTTATAACCTGAACCGGTTTTCACTTTTAAAAAGCTTCTTCAGAGGTTGCCGCTGGTAGCACTGTCCATCATGTTGTTGGCGATGGAATCGATTTTCAAAAGATCGATGTTGTGTGTGTGGGGTGTGATATGTTCGAATAATGCGTGTGATTTGAATTGTGTCTGTTCGTTTAGGATGTTGTTTTTATTTGTTTTCGTGTGTTTGTATATTTCCATTTGTTCTAGAGTGTCTAGTTTTTGGCCTTTTGTGTGTATATGTAGAATGTTCATGTTATTGTCGATGTTTTTGTATGTGTGGTTTGCTTCAGTAAGGTGGTTTGCAAAGGTGGATTCTGTAGTGGAGTGGAGTGCCTTTGTGTGTTCAATGTATCTTTGTTTGAAGCTACGTCCTGTCTGGCCTATGTAGAATTTGTTGCAATCTGAGCAGTTTAGTTTGTAAACACCAGGTAGATCGAATTTGTTTTGTGCTTTGTGTGTGTGTTTTGATAGTGTCTGTTCTGTTTTGTTAGTAGTTTTGTAAGCGATTCTGTATCCTGCTTTTCTGAATTTGTGTGCTACTTTTTCAGTTTGTTTGTTGATGTATGTCAGTGTTATGAATATGTTGTTTTCTGTCTTTGTCTGTTGTTTGTTTTGTGTTTTGTGTAGGAGTGTGTTGATTATTGTTCTGTCGTATCCGTTGGATTCTGCTAGATATTTTATCGTGTTTAGTTTGTCTTTGTAGTCTTTTTCATCTAGGGGGATGTTGTTAAGTATATGTATCATGGTTCTGAAGGCAGCTAGTTTGTGTTGTATTGGGTGTGGACGGTAGCGCGATGATTTTATTTTACTAGGTTGGCTAATCTGATTTATATCTCATCAACGTTCGCGTAATCGTACTTTGACCAGTGCACATTCAGTAATCTCGGCGTTCGGTTCGCCGGACCTTTCCGCCAAGTTAGTGTCGACATTAGATGTAGGCCTTAGGCCTTACTATTTTCTATCATGGCCAACTAGCGCCACAACTTCATTCTTAACTAAATTTATTAATTATTGATTCAATATGCAGCATTAGCCAGCCTTCTTTCAATTTATTACAGCTGTAATGTGATCATTCAAATTATTAAAACTATTCGTATACAGTCCACTTCTCTTATTTCTTAATGTAATTAATACATCCTACACAACATCTTCAATCATAATGGAAGACCAGCAGACAAATATTTAATGCAAGATACATAATTTTCGCCCGCTCGGGCTGAACAAATTAACTCTTCCGGTCCGCACTTGCGGAACGTTACCTTTCTTAAACTGTTTCGGCCCACTTGGGCCGGGATCAGCCATATTTTTGGTCCACCGTGCCTGGATTCCAATCAGCATTTTGGTCCTCACGGTGCGCATCATCCATTTTTGGTCACTCCGGACCTGGATTTCCACTTAATGTCTTTTGTATCTTTTTCTGGCCACCACGGGCGGGTTAGCACGTCAGCTAATGCGACCGTGGCGTGATTTGCGTCGCCATTTCGCTCGTCGTCTTCAGGCAACGTGATAGCAAGTTCCTGCCGGCTGCAGTGCCTCAAGGTGGTCATCTTGCCAGCTGTTCACCATCATCATCAAGGAGCCGACGCTGCGGGACGTCGCTGACCAGGTACCACCAGCAACAGTAATAAGGTGCGTAAAAGAATGTCTGAGGAAGGCCTCAAGGTGCTGACCAGAAAGAGAGGCGGATTAAAGTCCGCGATAGTGCGGATACAATCCGCGGTAAATTCATTTGACATTAATTTAACCACAAAACATTTTTTGACTGTGAGATTAGAAAGTCTTAAGAGCTTAGCCTCGAAGTACGACGAAGTACAGTCTGAGATAGAGCTTATAAGTAAAGACGTGAGCACTGCTCAGGCAGACCGAGTCGAGGTTGAGGAAATGATATACTCAACTGAGGCAAACATTTTACAACTTCTTGACACTGTTAATACTCAGACTGTGCCTCCTGTACTATCGACGCCTGTGCATTTAAAACCGATAAGTTTGCCCTGCTTCTCAGGCAACATACTTGAGTGGCAACATTTCTATTCAATTTTTAATGATCTGGTGCATTCAAGATCAGATTTAACACCAGTACAGAAACTGCATTACTTGCATTCATCGGTGAAGTGTGAACCATTAGACTTAATTAAATCATTACCAATTTGTCAAGAGAATTATGTAATAGCGTTGAACTTGCTGTCCGATAGGTACAATAACCCATTTATATTAGCAAAATATTATGTACAGAACCTACTTCAGGTTAAGTCCACAATAAAGGACTCAGTCCAAAGCTTAGCTGAGTTTACGAATACTATAACGTCTTCTGTTAATTCGCTGGCGGCAATGAAGCTGTCTGTAAACCTATTTGAGTTTATTACTATACAATTGCTTTCCACTAAACTTGACCCTATCACTTTAAAACGTTGGAAGGAGTCTATAGACCCTGACAACTTGCCTAGTTTTCAAGACTTTACTCATTTTTTGAATTTGCGCCGACAGCTTTTAGAAAATACTATGCCAATTGAACCCGGACAGCAATTCAATAAACCTAGTGTAAAACCAAACAATAAGTTTGAGAAATGTAGTTTAAGAAATACTGCTGGCAGCAGTACCTTTAAGAGTTATCATGCTACGGCAAGGCATTATTCATGTGTGTGCTGTAAATCTGATCACCCGCTTTACAGGTGTAATAATTTTCGCATATTAAGTGCCGCTGAGCGGGGGCAATTGGTGGCAAACCATAAATGTTGTATTAACTACCTTAGAGCAGGTCATTTGATAACAAATTGTAAAAGTAAACAGGTTTGTAAAATTTGTTCAAAGGGTCACCACACCTTGCTGCACGCTAATTACGTGCCGAAATCAGCAGCTGCCAGCAGTAACTACTGCTCATTTAAATTACAGTGTAAAAACAATGTACTTTTATCCACTGCAGTTGTATATGTCATTGATCAGGCTGGCAATAGGCATAAGGCGCGCGCACTTCTTGACGCCGGGTCTCAGATCAATTTTTGTACGAAATCATTTGCGAAAAGATTGCACCTCAATCTAACCCGATCTAATATTCCGATTACAGGAATAAGCAACACAGCGTGTTGCGCTACTGACATTGTTTCTATGCGTATTATGTCTCGCTATCAGAGACATAGTTTCGAGGCCAAATTTGCCGTCTTATCTAACTTAACTCATAATCTGCCTTCAATATCGTTTGACATCAACCGGTTCCACATTCCAAATAAAATTTTTCTCGCCGACCCAGATTTTAATATATCTTCACAGATCGACATACTATTGGGGGCTCAATTTTATCTAGATTTAATATTAGCTAATAAGTACACACGCGGACCCAACTTCCCTATCATTCAGGAGACAAAACTGGGTTACATTTTGGCCGGCAATCTGCCCAAGCACTGCCACACCCAGGGTCCTGCTGTTTCGTTCTTGGCAAGGAACAATGACAGCCAAATCCTGCAATCTCTTGAGAGATTTTGGGAGGCAGGAACGATCCCCGGCGATACCCCTAATGGCGAGTCGGCTTGCGAAGAGCATTTTATGCGCTACACTCAGCGCAACCACGAGGGTAGATTTATAGTGTCGCTCCCATTCAAGTCTGATAATCCTCACTTAGGGGAATCCTACACAAGTGCCGAATCAAGGTTTTTAAACTTGGAGCGTCGATTCAGGCACGATCCCAAGCTCGCTCGCGACTACGCGGACCTTACCAAAGAATGTAAGGATCTTGGGCACATGACACTCATCGATCATGGCGCTATCAATTTAGTAGCGTCACACACTTACTACATATACTTATGTGTATACTTATACATACTCATATACTTAATTTGGCTTTGTAAGCTTAGTTGGGATGAACCGCTTTCCGGTCAGTCACTGTCGGATTGGCATTCTTTGTGTAACAAATTAAGTCTGATTGGTAAAATAGTGGTCCCGCGATCTATTCGTTGCAACCATCAGGCGTTTACAGTTCAGTTGCATGGTTTTTCGGATGCTTCCGAGAGAGGGTTCGGCTGTTGTGTGTATGTCCGAGTCATTTATCAAGATGCTACTGCTTCCTGTCGTCTTTTGTGTTCAAAATCTCGCGTGGCTCCCTTGCGCCAAGTGTCATTACCTCGTATCGAGCTCTGCGCTTGTTTGTTATTATCGCGACTTGTGTCGAAAATTATTCCTGCTCTTCATTCATTCATTGAAGATGTACATTTGTATTCCGATTCTATGGTGGCTCTTTACTGGATTCATGCGCAGTCTTCGCGTTGGAAAACATACGTCGCTAATAGGGTTGCTGAAATTCAGCGTCGCACGCAAACTTGTACCTGGCATCACATTGATTCGCGACGCAATCCTGCTGATATTATTTCTAGGGGGTGTCTCCCGGACGTTTTGCGCGATTGCTCGCTTTGGTGGCACGGTCCTGGCTGTCTGTCTCAATCGTCAGAGTCTAATCCTTTCCCATCTTTCGTACCGGCCACTCCATCATCTTCGGAAGTCATCGCGGAAGAGAAAACTACACATAACCGTTCGCTAATGTCTACCCTGGCTGTTGACTTATCGTTGGACTTTTCCTCGTTACACCGGCTGACACGTGTATACGCTTACTGTTTTCGTTTCATCAGAAATGTTAGGCACTCATCTGCGGACAGGCTTTCGGGCGATCTGACCCCTGCGGAAATTCATCAGTCTCTTAATTTCTTTATAAGGCAATCTCAATCGACCCACTTCCCAGGCGAAATTAGTTGTCTTCGGAATGGATCTTCTGTTTCCATCAGAAGCAAGTTAGCCTCTCTCGACCCGTTTCTTGACGACACTGGAATGATACGCGTGGGCGGACGATTGCAGCATTCCCAGTTATCTTACGACTCGAAACATCCTATCGTACTACCCCCATCGGCGCATGTCACACGCCTTATCATCGAACGCGAACACATTCGTTTGCTTCATGCTGGTGCGCAGCTCGTGCATCATTCACTGCGTCAACGTTGGTGGATTGTTAATGCCCGGCTAGTCATCCGTTCCATTATTCGTAAGTGTCTCAAGTGCATCAGGTTTAGCGCCACACAGCAGGTTCAGAGGCTTGGCATCTTGCCATCCCCTAGAGTCACTCCTTCAAGGCCGTTTCTATTTTGCGCGGTTTATTATGGTGGTCCCTTCATGATTCGTCATGGCGGGCAGAAGTCTAGAACTCTTACTAAGGCGTACGTGTCTCTGTTTGTTTGCTTAGCAACTAGGGCTATTCACCTGGAATTGGTGTCCGAGCTTATTGCCAGCGCGAGACGAGATGTGACACTATGGTTACAGCACAATGCGGCTTTATTCCGCCATTGACTTATTATTTATTACGACCATTTGGTCAACATGATTGTGATGGATTGTCACAATATTTTTGTCAATTTTGCGTCATGGCACGCTTCTGAGTATCACAGTTCTGGTGATATCTTAATATTTGTATTGTATGTTAATTTTTGTGGCATACTATGTCACACTTTCATTGATGTCATGGGGTGTACTGCATGTCTTTGGGTGGTCTTATTTATGAATGTTATTACATAATATTCGCATGTTTGCTGTCAAGTAACCATGCATTCATTTCTTTATATTGTTGCTGATAAATATGTACTATTTTGTGAATGTCTTAAATTGTTAAATTGTTTCTGTAATTTCAGTATTGTATTGTTGGCTGACATTACAATTATTTATCTTGTAATTATGCAAATTATTATTGTTGTATTCACATAAATTGTGTCGATGTAAACTATTGTAAGCGTCTACCGTGTGTAACTGCCTTGTCTAATTTATTTATATTGTACTTATATTTTATTCATTTTTGTAAGTAAGCATGCACAATTCTTTATTTAAATTATGACATACACGTCATATCTGGGCTACATTCAGCATCTAGCTTGCTCATACGTTGGCATACATTGTAAATTCCTGAAACTTCAGGAATAGCGTATTTAGGTCGATACATGTCGCCCTCCTGAATATACAATGAAACATGCAACTGTAACATGTTCAACAACAATTTTATTCATGTAATGAAATTTCTGTACAGGTCTACGGACCTTAGCTAGCATTAAGCTAACTCTATGACTTGCATATTATGTATTTCTCGTTCATGTTTTGTAATGTTACGTACTGCGCACTTGTGTCAGTAATATTGGTTAACCAGACTTAGTGGTACATGAAACAGCTGTTTGCCAAACCTTGGCCTACAGTCGCCTATCTGCATGCTTATCTCAAATCAGCGGCCGATTGCCGTTATCTAATCTCAACTCAAGGTTCAACTCAGCCTTGAAGCTGATTCTAATTATTAAAACTCCACTATTTCAAATTGAATTGTAAATGTATTATAATTTATTAAAGAATGTATTAAAAAATCTTTTTTATTTTTGACGGGCAGCTTATGGACGGTAGCGCGATGATTTTATTTTACTAGGTTGGCTAATCTGATTTATATCTCATCAACGTTCGCGTAATCGTACTTTGACCAGTGCACATTCAGTAATCTCGGCGTTCGGTTCGCCGGACCTTTCCGCCAAGTTAGTGTCGACATTAGATGTAGGCCTTAGGCCTTACTATTTTCTATCATGGCCAACTAGCGCCACAACTTCATTCTTAACTAAATTTATTAATTATTGATTCAATATGCAGCATTAGCCAGCCTTCTTTCAATTTATTACAGCTGTAATGTGATCATTCAAATTATTAAAACTATTCGTATACAGTCCACTTCTCTTATTTCTTAATGTAATTAATACATCCTACACAACATCTTCAATCATAATGGAAGACCAGCAGACAAATATTTAATGCAAGATACATAATTTTCGCCCGCTCGGGCTGAACAAATTAACTCTTCCGGTCCGCACTTGCGGAACGTTACCTTTCTTAAACTGTTTCGGCCCACTTGGGCCGGGATCAGCCAGGGTGATTGGAGGAGTTGTGTATTAGTGTGTCAGTTGTAGTCGGTTTTCTGTATATACTGAATTTGTGCCTGTGTTCAAGTTTTGTGATGGAGAGTTCTAAGAAGTTTATGCTATTGTTGTGTTCGTATTCGGCAGCAAAGGTTTTGTTTTATGTATTTTGTTTATGTGCATTAGTAACTGTCACATTGTCTTTGGTTTCCCCTGTATGGTATTAGAATGTCATCAACGTATCTGTGCCAATATAGTATTTTATGTGAGTGGATGTCATTGTTTGTGAGGATTTTTGTTTTCTCTAAATGTTGGAGGAAGACTTCTGCTAGAATGCTGGATATGGGTGAGCCCATGGGTAGACCATCATTCTGTGTGTAAAATTTATTGTTATATGTAAAGTAGTTTTATTTTGTGATAATGTCCAGAGTTTCTATTATTTCGTTAATAAGTTCATCTGGTGTGTTGTTCTTATCAGACGACCAACTTGTTGGCAACGAGACGATGCGCATTGGACTGTGCCGTGACTGTGTCGGTGTTAAATTATGTGTGGTGTTTTTGTGTTTTAACTAGTTGACGACCCCTTTTGGGTGAATTTGATGTTTTTATAGTATTGAAACCTGATGATGAGAATTTATTCTCGAAACGCGTCATTTTAAGAAAAAACCAAATAAGTCACAAGACGGAAGTTAATACAGGTAATTGCCTAATATTAATTCTAAATGTTTAGTAACGTGACTTGGAGACAATTAAAACAAAATGAAAGATACATTGAACACACAAAGGCACTCCACTCCACTACAGATTCCACCTTTGAAAACCACCTCACTGAAGCAAACCACACATACAAAAACATCGACAATAACATGAACATTCTACACATACACACAAAAGGCCGAAAACTAGACACTCTAGAACAAATGGAAATATACAAACACACGAAAACAAATAAAAACAACATCCTAAACGAACAGACACAATTCAAATCACACACATTATTCGAATATATCACACCCCACACACACAACATCGTTCTTTTGAAAATCGATTCCATCGCCAACAACATGACGGACAGTGCTATCAGCGGCAACTTCTGAAGAAGCTTTTTAAAAGTGAAAACTAGTTCAGGTTATAAGGTAAAACGTTTAAATATTTACCCATAAAAAGTTTTGTGCTCCAAGTCGTAGTGAAATAATTATATTTAATTAAGTACTGGACACATCATGGACAACAAAATCCAAGAATTACTTAAATTGTACGACAATGTTATAGGTCTACAAAAAGTAAGTAACCTGGGGAAGTTTTATACAGACAGTAGAGGAGATAATAAAATAAATGTTGACAATGGGCTTTATTGGGAACAACAACTGCTGGAAAAGGTGTTTGATGGAACTGAAATAAGTTAATACAAGGCAATGTGGAAAGACTACATTACGGTGCAAAGAGTGAAGAGAATAAAACTGTACAAGTACAGTAAGTTGAAGTGTTAAGTGTCAAAACTTAAAACAGCAGTGCACATGGAAAACATGTATTTAATATGTATAAATGAAACTAAAAGGCACTTCGAAAATCTTAGATTTAAGTCATGGAGTAATTTTATATTAGATTAATAGTGCTTTTTAGTAAAAATGAACTAAATTGTGGTTACATTGTGACTTCTAAAGAGTAGACTGTGTGATGAAACTATCAAGTAAATAAATTAAAATAATCATGATAGTGGATTTTAATGGTTTTATGGATTTTAATTCATATATTTATTTTAAGGTGCTGATGCTAAAATAAAACTAATAAAATATGTGATAAAATGACAACAATTAACTCGTCCTCTAACAAGCCTCACTGTTGTTGGTATCAATTCTGTAAAGACTTTCCGCTTAGTGGTGAAGATCGCAAGTGCGCTAACCATTATATATAAATCTGTTACTAAGCAACAGTACTAAAAACCTGTACACTTTATATTGAAATTTTATATCAAAACATACTGTACACTTGGGCATACGGCAAATCTCTCTGAAAATTCTGTGAATTCTATTATTTCTATCATTTGTATCACTGCATGGAGAGATTGTGAGTATCCACGTGGATTGAAGTGTTATTGTTTATTATATAATAATAGGTACGGTTTACAATAGAGGTTTCTAGGAGTAACTTGAAAAAGATTAACTTTGAATTAAAGAATTCAATGAAATGTTAGTCCAATATTTGTTTTGTTTTATTAACTTTTGTTTATTTGATTATTTATTTAACACCATGTTTTCTGCAGTTGGGAGAAATTGCAGGATGATACTTATTTCGATACATCAGTATTTTTTGGATTTTTTTTATGTCTCAGACCATATAACAAATATAAAATAGTAATATACTCAAGGAGGTTAGTGATGAAGGCACGGCTACAATTCGACCATGATTTTGTGTTTGCAACGGCATTAGGTGTCATTACAGCATAATATGTTTTATCAACTTTGTCATCACATCCAGACTCTCGTGGACTATCATGAGGACATCCAAGGCTGTAACAATAATATTAAAAAACATTTAGAAACCTTTTTCATTGTCCTGCTCTCTATACACACACATGCGCGCACGCACGCACACACACACACAATTATGTAAAAAACCTAGTTCAAGGAACTGATGCCAAAAATATAAGATATATAAGATAGTTTTAGTATAAATATGTTAAGATACTTACAGAGAAACATACACACACCATAAATAAATTTTACTTTAACTCTGTATGGTTTTAGCATACATTGTTACTACGTATTTATTAATTTGACATTAGTATAATGCTATTGATTTTTTAAAATTCCATTTATGTATTTTCAACCAAATTTTCAAGCATCTAGCACAATATAAATGTTCACTGGAATAATCGAACTACACAAACAAGTACAATCTGGAGCCATTAAACACTTTAAAGACTAGACTAGATTAAAGAATTTTCTCACTCCAAGAATTGCAGGACATCAGCTTCACATAGTAATGAAGTTTTTGTTCATGAAAGTCGGTGAAATTTTTCAATTCTTGTCAACTGTAGGCATCCTCAGAAGTTTCCAAAAGCATCCATTCCAAATATATTATGATTCGACAATGGCTTGAGGATTTTGTTCTTTATTTGAATTGTTTATAAATTTGTATGCTACTAAAGTAATGAGCCATAGGTTCATAGCAGTTTTATCATCATCGCCATTACCATCACCATCATCTAACAGTCTTATGACCCCTCAATGAGTCCTAGCCTCTTGAACTGGCCTTCACCAGTTTGGACATTGTGCTGTTGCTCTCCAGTTCAAATGATGCACTATAGTACACATTATTGTGATTCCATAAAAATAAAAAGATCTTTTAGTAGTTGAAGAAATTATGTAATGTTTTTCTTTTGGTTCATCAATTAGGCTGAATTAAATTTTGTCCCTCAAATTTATATTTTTATACTACTATATTTTATATTTTTAATAATATATTTTTATATTGTAATATAAAGGATTGTTTATACTGTTCAGTTTGAGTGGTCACTGAAAAATTATGTATAATAAAAACACATAATATTTACACCCCTTTAAAGTTATGATGAGTTAATTCAGTGGCATTTGTGCCGTAACTAGTTACGGCGACTTCCAAATTTGTTATATTTGTATTTCGGCAGGGATGCTTTCATTGGATCGTGGACACTCTCGCCATCTACGAGGCGTTACTGTAACTTAGGAACTTGTTTGTGGCTCTCGCTACGATTGGACACTCATGCTATCTGTCAGAGACGTCAGACAACCTTACTTTGCGTTCCCGCAGCTTGGTGCGGTGTTTGCCGTGAGTAGAGAATAGCGGATTTGACTCTTGTAGTGGGTCAGCTGTTTGTCGTTGTGTAGAGAAGCGGTTTGGGAGGCTGTTTTTGACTCAAGTGGTGGATACCAGCTGTTGGTTCCCAGTCAGCTGTTCTCGTCACGAGCTGTCTTGGAGGTCAGCGTTTGAAAAGGTTTTTGTTTTATGTTTTTAAGGCCGGGGTTTTTTTAAATTAATGATGGCAGGCTAAGTGTAAAGTGTGCCGAAGGTCTCTCGGCCTGGCAACTGTGACCGCGTGAAGAGATCAAGATGTTATATGTGAGTAAATTGAGGAACTCGGACAGCACGTGCTAATGCACTATGAACAGGTATGCAAGGTGAAAATTATTAAATTTTGCCCGGGATGCGCTTCCGCACGGCTTGCGTTAGGGTCAAGTGGGGCCTGGCTAGTTCTTAACAACGAAAAAAAAAAGGAACAACAGTTGCTTAATTCTGGATGTTTTTTTTACTTCACTGTATACCTGGAACCTAATCTGCAGGTTTCTGCAGTCATTGCCAATTCTTGAACGCAAGTTTTTTTAAAAGAATAGTCTGTTGAACTTGACTAGCTTCTGATATTTCTTTCAAATGATGAGTAGCTTCTCTTGCTGTTTGCGGTGACAGTGTATCTTATGTGCAAAACTTTTTTTTACCTACAAAAAAAAAAAAAACAAAAATAAAAAACTTAAGAAAATGTGTTAGGAATTGGCCAGTGTGATCATGGGCCTAGTGAAGCAAAATTCAGCCGAGTTCCTTAATCTCTCTGTGCATGATTCAGTGTGTTCATATAAATGTCTTGTGTTTGAATTGTCAAAGCATGTAATGTCCAGTATACATTTTTCCTATAATCTGTGTTGAACTTATATTGTGGCTGCCTTTTATTGGAACGTATAAATCTGATTATGAAAAGAGTTGCAGATCACCTACAATTGTAATAATACATTGCCCTGTACTAGAACTGTAATTCAGAAGTATTCCGCCTATTAATAAAAATGACTGAACTGTTGTACAAGATGAAATTTCCACTTTGGGATTTTTTTTATTTTATTGTGATTCTCTATCAATGTACAGTCACTGTGAAAATTCTTTTGTATATGTATGTGCTCATAATTTGATGCATAAAATATTTTTACCTTTTGAGAGATATATACCTGATTATTTGATAGTTTTTTTTAAATAATGGTGCACTCTGAAATCAGTAAGCCATGGTGCTACACACGTTTACACAAGTTTAAGGAAAAGTGAGCACACACGCACTTGTGAATTCCACACAGAGTATATAATCACCTATCTTATGTTTACATTATATATTCCTAATTATATGATTCTCCTTTCTAGCTTTTGATTTGGATTTCAGAGGGCGCATGTTGTTATGTAATATAATTGTTTAAATTGTTGTGGCTGTAATAATTGTTGTAGGATAGAATTTCTTGTTAAATGGTTTATAAAATTGTTTATATTATTGAAAGTGTTTATAGTACAACCAGAGGGGGACTGAAAAGGAAAAAAAAAAAAAAAAAGAAAAGACTTATTGTTATTAAATGTTATATTTCGAGAACCTCTGGATTTACTCTGTGTACTTATTAATGTTAATATAATTATTTCCAAATAAGGAAATTCTATTTGGTGAAGGTTAAAAGGTACTGTCGAGGCTTCTTGCATGTCAATGGCGATTTTGTATACCATGTAATAGATTTTAGATATTTTACAGATTTTATATATTTCTAATGGAATACTTTTTAAATATTAAATTTTGAATATTTTGAAATTTTAAATTTTGAATACCAGGTAATATAGTTTAAATATTTCACATATTTATATATTCTAATAGAATACCTTCACAGCCTGAATTCTATGAAATCTCATTGTAAGAAAAACTAAAGATGATAGCATCAATAAATTTGTTATTTTCGGAATTTTAAAATTGAGGTCACCTCATTCGTCCTATTACCTAATGGTTACCCAGCATGTGGCTATTCTTCCACTAGGAGGCCTCTCCTAGTTCAAGTGAACAAGTGAGCCGGTCATCAAGGTGAGTTGTAGATTTTATATTTTTTTTTAGGTTGTCAAACTTGAAAAATGTGTCAGATTTGGAAAGTTGAAAATTGTGTTGTGCTGTCTTTGGTGATGAGCGGCTCACTAATGACCGCCCAAAATGACCATTTTGCGTGAGAATGTGCAAGAATTGTTGGACCAGGGGGTTATCGAACCTTCCACGTCGGCCTATGCCAGTCCAGCATTCGTGGTGCCTAAACCGGGAGGGAAGCATGGGCTGGTCATTGATTACCGAAAGTTAAACCAAAATATTGAAGTTGAGTCGGTGCCCCTTCCGGACCTGCATTCCGCCTTTGATTGGTTTTCGCAGGCCCGATATTTCACCATTTTCGACCTGAATTCGGTTTACCACCAGATTCCCTTACACAAGGATTCTTGGCCGTACACTGCTTTTTGCGTACCGTGGAACCTGTACCAATATAAGAGAGTCCCCATGGGACTGGCGGTTGGTGCTCAGACGTTAACCCGTCTACTAGACTCTGTGTTCCACGATATTAAATTCCAGTACGTGTTCAATTATCTGGATGATCTCCTCATTTACAGCTCCACTTTAGAGGAATACATGAACCATCACCGAGAGGTGTTGTGTCGCTTGAGGCGCGCGGGGCTTACGGTGAATCCCGACAAGGTGAAATTTGCCCAGGAGGAAATTTCTTTCCTCGGTCACCTTGTCTCTCATAAAGGGGTCACGGTTGACCCAGAGAGGACGCAGGCAATCCGGGATTTTCCTCCTTCTCGGGATGCTAAAGGGGTGGCCCGCTTCATGGGTATGGTGAATTTTTACCAGCGGTTCATCCCGGGGGCTGCTGAGATTGCGGCTCCCCTAAATTCCTTAAGGAAAAACGGGGCCAAATTTGTGTGGGGAGACGAGCAGCAACGTGCCTTTGAGACCCTGAAGGAGTCCATTCTGTCGCCGCCTGTGCTTCGGATGCCCAATTTCACGAAGCCCTTTGTTGTGCAATCTGATGCCAGCTCTGTGGCGATCGGGGCTGTGCTCTCTCAGGAGGTGGATGGTGCTCGGCAGCCAGTCGCATTTGTATCCAGGACCCTCACCAACCCTGAAAAGAAATCCTCGGTGTACGAGTTAGAGTGTTTGGCGATTGTCTTCGCCCTGGACAAGTTTAGGAGGTATTTGGAACATGCTGAGTTCCTATTAGAGACCGACAATCAGGCTCTCTCGTGGCTTCTGGCGCACCCCCGTCAACTGGGTAAACTTGGCCGCTGGGTGTTCAAAATTTCTTCTTTTAAGTTTTGGGCACAACATATAAGGGGGACCCAAAATGTTGTTGCCGATGCTCTGTCCCGTATGTATCACCTACCCAGTGAGGAGCCAATAAATGAACCCTGCGCCTTACTCCTGGAGTTTCCCCTCGCCTTCACTGAGGTTATCCCTCATCAGCTTGATGATGAGGTGTTGGGTCCCATCATCGATAAAATTAAATCAGGCGAGATGAAGGCTCCATATCATCTGTCCAAGGGCGTCCTCTGCTGCAAGGAACGTAGAGGACGGGTCCCTAAGATAGTGCTGCCAAGCAAGCTGGTACCCATGGTCTTCCAATATTATCATGATTCCCCGGTTGGAGGCCATTTGGGTGTTTCAAAGACCATCACCGCGATCAGAAAGAACTTCATCTGGAAAGGCATGGACCGGGACATCGCCACCCGGGTGAAGTGTTGTCATCTGTGTAGTCTGAGCAAGCCCGCTCAGAACACTAAGTTGGGGTTGCTGTCTTCTGAGGTGGCTGGCAGACCGATGGAGAAGGTTTTCATCGACTACGTGGGTCCTTTCCCGCGTAGCAAGGCAGAGAATTCGTTCCTCCTTGTTTGTGTGGACGCCTTCTCCAAGTATGTCTGGCTACTTCCCTTGCGTCAGGCTAGTACTGCCAATACCATCATAGCCCTTCAGACCAGTATCTTTCAGCATTTCGGGCTTCCCTCCATCATTGTATCAGACAATGGCCCCCAATTCATCTCGAGGCAGTTCCGGAACATGTGTTTCAGGCACGGCATTCTGCATGTAACCACCTCCCCTTACCACCCGCAACCTTCCCACGCTGAGCGATTCAATCGCAACCTGAGATCCGCTCTTATCACCTACCACGCGGAACAGCAGAATACGTGGGACCAGAATCTCCAGTGGTTACAGATGGCTTTCAATTCGTCCCTTCATGAAAGCCATCGTGCCGTGCCTTTTGAGGTCATGTTTGGTTTCTCCCCCGCTCATCCCCTTGGTAATTTGTGGAAACTGGAGGATTTTCTCCCGGACTCGCCGAACGAGGGGGTCGCTCACAGGTGGAAAGAGGTGAGGAGAGCCCTGCTCCGATCGCACGAGCGCGTGCGGCGTCGCTATAACGCTGCGAGAGTCCCCAACCCTTTTAAGGTGGGCCAGTTAGTTGATTGCAGGAGCCACCCGCACAGCTCTAAGGTGGAGGGTCGCGCTGCCAAGCTTTGCTATAGATAGTTGGGACCCTTCCGGATTTCTGAGTTTGTCTCGCCGGTTACAGCCAGCCTGTTGGGTCTGGAGGATGGGATGAAGGTGAGGGTGGCCCATGTGTCACATTTGAAGGCGTGTGTGCAGATGGAGCTTCCTTGAGTGTTGAATTGGTTTTGTTTACCCCAGTTAGGATTAGTTAGGGTCCTCGGGTCTGGTTTTCGGGGGGCTTCTCTGGAGGAATTGTGTTTTAAGGTTTTACTTTTTAGCATTTTATTGTTTTAAGGTGGGGATAATTGGGGTTTTAAAAGTTTTATCGGTATTTTAGCTCCTCTCCTTTCCTTTCTTTTTTCCTATTTGTTTTAGGTCACGACCGCTCACACTCCCCGTATCTTCTACACTTACACACACCCACACACACCTTGTCCTTCCTTCTGGTGTCTTTTCGTTTTCAACCTTCGCTGGATTTTATCTTTTTATTGATTTTAGTTAGTCCCCGCTTTTCCTCCAGTGGGGGCAGTCCCAGTGTCGTCCAACCCGTTGGACTCCTTTTGTTGTGGGGGTGTGCCGTAACTAGTTACGGCGACTTCCAAATTTGTTATAATTGTATTTCGGCAGGGATGCTTTCATTGGATCGTGGACACTCTCGCCATCTATGAGGTGTTACTGTAACTTAGGAATTTGTTTGTGGCTCTCGCTACGATTGGACACTCACGCTATCTGTCAGAGACGTCAGACAACCTTACTTTGCGTTCCCGCAGCTTGGTGCGGTGTTTGCCGTGAGTAGAGAGTAGCAGATTTGACTCTTGTAGTGGGTCAGCTGTTTGTCGTTGTGTAGAGAAGCGGTTTGGGAGGCTGTTTTTGACTCGAGTGGTGGATACCAGCTGTTGGTACCCGGTCAGCTGTTCTTGTCACGAGCTGTCTTGGAGGTCAGCGTTTGAAAAGGTTTTTGTTTTATGTTTTTAAGGCCGGGGTTTTTTTAAATTAATGATGGCAGGCTAAGTGTAAAGTGTGCCGAAGGTCTCTCGGCCTGGCAACTGTGACCGCGTGAAGAGATCAAGATGTTATATGTGAGTAAATTGAGGAACTCGGACAGCACGTGCTAATGCACTATGAACAGGTATGCAAGGTGAAAATTATTAAATTTTGCCCGGGATGCGCTTCCGCACGGCTTGCGTTAGGGTCAAGTGGGGCCTGGCTAGTTCTTAACAACGAAAAAAAAAAGGAACAACAGTTGCTTAATTCTGGATGTTTTTTTTACTTCACTGTATACCTGGAACCTAATCTGCAGGTTTCTGCAGTCATTGCCAATTCTTGAACGCAAGTTTTTTTAAAAGAATAGTCTGTTGAACTTGACTAGCTTCTGATATTTCTTTCAAATGATGAGTAGCTTCTCTTGCTGTTTGCGGTGACAGTGTATCTTATGTGCAAAACTTTTTTTTACCTACAAAAACAAAAAAAAAAAAACAAAAATAAAAAACTTAAGAAAATGTGTTAGGAATTGGCCAGTGTGATCATGGGCCTAGTGAAGCAAAATTCAGCCGAGTTCCTTAATCTCTCTGTGTATGATTCAGTGTGTTCATATAAATGTCTTGTGTTTTAATTGTCAAAGCATGTAATGTCCAGTATACATTTTTTCCTATAATCTGTGTTGAACTTATATTGTGGCTGCCTTTTATTGGAACGTATAAATCTGATTATGAAAAGAGTTGCAGATCACCTACAATTGTAATAATACATTGCCCTGTACTAGAACTGTAATTCAGAAGTATTCCGCCTATTAATAAAAATGACTGAACTGTTGTACAAGATGAAATTTCCACTTTGGGATATTTTTTATTTTATTGTGATTCTATATCAATGTACAGTCGCTGTTAAAATCTTTTGTATATTTATATGCTAATAGTTATTTTAATTGTCGATCAATTTACAGTCACTGTTAAAATTCTTTTGTAGATGTATATGCTCATATTTATTTTAATTCTCTATCAATGTACAGTCACTGTGAAAATTCTTTTGTATATGTATGTGCTCATAATTTTATGCACAAAATATTTTTACCTTTCGAGAGATATATACCTGATTATTTGATAGTTTTTTTTAAATAATGGTGCACTCTGAAATCAGTAAGCCATGGTGCTACACAAGTTTATACAAGTTTAAGGAAAAGTGAGCACACACGCACTTGTGAATTCCACACAGAGTATATAATCACCTATCTTATGTTTACATTATATATTCCTAATTATATGATTCTCCTTTCTAGCTTTTGATTTGGATTTCAGAGGGCGCATGTTGTTATGTAATATAATTGTTTAAATTGTTGTGGCTGTAATAATTGTTGTAGGATAGAATTTCTTGTTAAATGGTTTATAAAATTGTTTATATTATTGAAAGTGTTTATAGTACAACCAGAGGGGGACTGAAAAGGAAAAAAAAAAAAAAGAAAAGACTTATTGTTATTAAATGTTATATTTCGAGAACCTCTGGATTTACTCTGTGTACTTATTAATGTTAATATAATTATTTCCAAATAAGGAAATTCTATTTGGTGAAGGTTAAAAGGTACTGTCGAGGCTTCTTGCATGTCAATGGTGATTTTGTATACCATGTAATAGATTTTAGATATTTTACAGATTTTATATATTTCTAATGGAATACTTTTTAAATATTAAATTTTGAATATTTTGAAATTTTAAATTTTGAATACCAGGTAATATAGTTTAAATATTTCACATATTTATATATTCTAATAGAATACCTTCACAGCCTGAATTCTATGAAATCTCATTGTAAGAAAAACTAAAGATGATAGCATCAATAAATTTGTTATTTTCGGAATTTTAAAATTGAGGTCACCTCATTCGTCCTATTACCTAATGGTTACCCAGCATGTGGCTATTCTTCCACTAGGAGGCCTCTCCTAGTTCAAGTGAACAAGTGAGCCGGTCATCAAGGTGAGTTGTAGATTTTATATTTTTTTTTAGGTTGTCAAACTTGAAAAATGTGTCAGATTTGGAAAGTTGAAAATTGTGTTGTGCTGTCTTTGGTGATGAGCGGCTCACACGTGTGGGCCCATAACCCAGAGGTCCATGGATCGGAACCACGCTCTGCTACCATTTGTGAGCTGCTCATCACCAAAGACAGCACAACACAATTTTCAACTTTCCAAATCTGACACATTTTTCAAGTTTGACAACCTAAAAAAAAAAATAAAATCTACAACTCACCTTGATGACCGGCTCACTTGTTCACTTGAACTAGGAGAGGCCTCCTAGTGGAAGAATAGCCACATGCTGGGTAACCATTAGGTAATAGGACGAATGAGGTGACCTCAATTTTAAAATTCCGAAAATAACAAATTTATTGATGCTATCATCTTTAGTTTTTCTTACAATGAGATTTCATAGATTTCAGGCTGTGAAGGTATTCTATTAGAATATATAAATATGTGAAATATTTGAACTATATTACCTGGTATTCAAAATTTAAAATTTCAAAATATTCAAAATTTAATATTTAAAAAGTATTCCATTAGAAATATATAAAATCTGTAAAATATCTAAAATCTATTACATGGTATACAAAATCACCATTGACATGCAAGAAGCCTCGACAGTACCTTTTAACCTTCACCAAATAGAATTTCCTTATTTGGAAATAATTATATTAACATTAATAAGTACACAGAGTAAATCCAGAGGTTCTCGAAATATAACATTTAATAACAATAAGTCTTTTCTTTTTTTTTTTTTTTTTCCTTTTCAGTCCCCCTCTGGTTGTACTATAAACACTTTCAATAATATAAACAATTTTATAAACCATTTAACAAGCAATTCTATCCTACAACAATTATTACAGCCACAACAATTTAAACAATTATATTACATAACAACATGCGCCCTCTGAAATCCAAATCAAAAGCTAGAAAGGAGAATCATATAATTAGGAATATATAATGTAAACATAAGATAGGTGATTATATACTCTGTGTGGAATTCACAAGTGCGTGTGTGCTCACTTTTCCTTAAACTTGTATAAACGTGTGTAGCACCATGGCTTACTGATTTCAGAGTGCACCATTATTAAAAAAAAACTATCAAATAATCAGGTATATATCTCTCAAAAGGTAAAAATATTTTGTGCATAAAATTATGAGCACATACATATACAAAAGAATTTTCACAGTGACTGTACATTGATAGAGAATCACAATAAAATAAAAAAAATCCCAAAGTGGAAATTTCATCTTGTACAACAGTTCAGTCATTTTTATTAATAGGCGGAATACTTCTGAATTACAGTTCTAGTACAGGGCAATGTATTATTACAATTGTAGGTGATCTGCAACTCTTTTCATAATCAGATTTATACGTTCCAATAAAAGGCAGCCACAATATAAGTTCAACACAGATTATAGGAAAAATGTATACTGGACATTACATGCTTTGACAATTCAAACACAAGACATTTATATGAACACACTGAATCATACACAGAGAGATTAAGGAACTCGGCTGAATTTTGCTTCACTAGGCCCATGATCACACTGGCCAATTCCTAACACATTTTCTTAAGATTTTTATTTTATTTTATTTTTTTTTTTGTTTCTGTAGTTAAAAAAAAGTTTTGCACATAAGATACACTGTCACCGCAAACAGCAAGAGAAGCTACTCATCATTTGAAAGAAATATCAGAAGCTAGTCAAGTTCAACAGACTATTCTTTTAAAAAAACTTGCGTTCAAGAATTGGCAATGACTGCAGAAACCTGCAGATTAGGTTCCAGGTATACAGTGAAGTAAAAAAAACATCCAGAATTAAGCAACTGTTGTTCCTTTTTTTTTTCGTTGTTAAGAACTAGCCAGGCCCCACTTGACCCTAACGCAAGCCGTGCGGAAGCGCATCCCGGGCAAAATTTAATAATTTTCACCTTGCATACCTGTTCATAGTGCATTAGCACGTGCTGTCCAAGTTCCTCAATTTACTCACATATAACATCTTGATCTTTTCACGCGGTCACAGTTGCCAGGCCGAGAGACCTTCGGCACACTTTACACTTAGCCTGCCATCATTAATTAAAAAAAACCCGGCCTTAAAAACATAAAACAAAAACCTTTTCAAACGCTGACCTCCAAGACAGCTCGTGACGAGAACAGCTGACCGGGAACCAACAGCTGGTATCCACCACTCGAGTCAAAAACAGCCTCCCAAACCGCTTCTCTACACAACGACATACAGCTGACCCACTACAAGAGTCAAATCTGCTACTCTCTACTCACGGCAAACACCGCACCAAGCTGCGGGAACGCAAAGTAAGGTTGTCTGACGTCTCTGACAGATAGCGTGAGTGTCCAATCGTAGCGAGAGCCACAAACAAATTCCTAAGTTACAGTAACACCTCATAGATGGCGAGAGTGTCCACGATCCAATGAAAGCATCCCTGCCGAAATACAATTATAACAAATTTGGAAGTCGCCGTAACTAGTTACGGCACATTGATATACTGATTTTTGGTTTTAAATGAAATAACTATTGTCCCTGTATAACCTCAGTTTTGATACACGTAAAGCGTGAATTGGCTAAAAGTAAAAAATAATCATTATACTAAAATAATTAGTATGTGAAGTGAAGGAGTTAATTTTTTAATAATACCATAATCAATAAAAATCACAAGAAGTGGATCACACAGAAATACACTTGATAATACTTCAAATATATTGTAAGAACAATATTTCAGGTCTGATGTTTTTTGGCAAACATTGATAATATTCACGTTAAACAACTAACTTAAACATACACAATTCATTACACTTATAACATTTTAGACTTAATGATTTTATTTTTATTCTACACATGCAATACAATGCAAAAATTAGTGGTTATAGTTAATTTTGCTGCAGTTGTGAGTCACAAATATGAAGAACTCTAGTCATTTTTTATTTGTTTGCCAATAGGCTTACAATCAGTGATTAAACAATTTTGAACATAGGAATTTTTTGGCCTTAGAGCAATTGTCTTTGACCATCCTCACTCTTTAGATGCTTCTGAGAGCAAGGTCAAACACACTCTGCACCTCACTGTCATTGGCAGATGTTACGTCACGTTAACAAACTGCATTGTGAAAATGTTTAGCTTTTTAAAAAAAACATCATATATAGAGAAATGTTATAACGAATTTCTGTCGCATTTACAAATGATCAGTGTGATCACATTCAGCTTGTGATATTGTATAGTTTTATACCTTTTGACAATGAATACATGGTTTTTTATTTCCGTACTTGTTTTCATGTAGCATGTTAATAAGTCACAATGAAACATATAATATTATATTTTGTGGGTGACAAATTGGTCTTCTCTGACCTTAAATTTGTGTGAGTGTGCACGGATGCACATTAGTTCTTTACTAAAATATAAATGACCCAAATGAAATTTGATGGTAGACAAAAACAATTTGATGATACTTTTGTAATATTGCTTATGACAATTAACTATTAATGACTGTTCCTAGTGTTGGAAAGATGAATCCATGTATTTTAGTAATATATAATAACGGATTTCTAGAGGCTTATGAACCGACTAGCAGACATTACTTACTTATGAATGAACTAGCAGACATACTTACTTATGGCCAAACTCATGAGCAATAACAATTCCGACAACAAGACCAAAGTCTTCGATTATGGCACAGTTTCTGTCAGTAGTACACACAGTACCCACGTATGCTAGCCCAACTAAGCCACAACCATTGGGTGCTTTACTACACAAGTCATATCTGTACATAAAAGTACTATTTATTAGGCATTTTCTTATTTTTGAGAAGCTGTAATATAGTAGGGTACAACTACACACACACACACACACACAATTGTTAGACACAGAAGAAGGTTATGCAAATAGCATCAATATTTTATGTTTAGTACATTAACTACTCAAATCATATCATTTGGATTACATAATGCAAGTGGAAAATTTAGAATGATAAAAAACTAAATATCTATAACAGTTTTGTATGTGAAAAAAATATATATTGCAATGATACATACAGTATATTTGCATATTTACCCATGGTAATATATTTTGTGATATATTAATGCTTATGTGTAAGAGAACAAGGGCAAGAGTAGAAGAATACAAAAATAAGAGAACATGCGCGCAAAACACATCCAGAAGAAAGAAAAGATTATATGAAAATGAGAAGATAAGGGAAATAGAGCAGGAATATAGTAAACAGGAATATTATAAAGCACCTTCTTTATAAAAGTAAGGGAACAGAAAGAAATATTTAAAACCAGAACAAATATGTGTAAGAATAGGAAAGGTGAATTAGTAGTTGATGAGAAAGAAATAGTAGACAGATGGAGATAATATTTTAAAGATTTACTAAAGGGGCTGTTGGGGAAGAAGAGGATGGATAGGTTCAAGAAGAAATCCAGTATTATGGTCTGCATTTGGACTACCTTTGAGAGAGGAGGTTGAGGAACAAGTGAAGAAATTGAAGAACAAAAAATCACCAGGAGAAGATGAAGTAACAGTACAACTAGACAAACATGGAGGGGAAGAGTTGATAAACAAGATACATGAGTTAACAAGATCTATTTAAAGTTATATGGATCAAAAAAAAAAAAAAAATGCCAACCAAATAGACACATGCTGTAATATGCCCCATATACAAGAAAAATGGAGATAAGCTAAAATGTAACAACTACAGAGGAATATCATTGTTAGGTGTAGTTTATAAAATTTTGGCAGCGATTATAGCAGAGAGAATAAAGCCAAATGAAGAGGTTTTAGGAGAGTACTAACAAGGCTTTAGAAGCAGAAGATACACTATAGACCATATATTCATTAACAAATGAGTTAGGAAAAAGCTACGAATCCAATATTTACATGCACCAACTGTATGTAGATTATAAACAGGAATATGGGAGTTTAAAAAGGAAGTATTTACTACAGACAATGGAGGACTTTGGAATACCCAAGAAGTTGATTAATCTCACAAAAATGACAATATCACAAACAATAATTATGGCAAGGAAACAGGGAGTTCTATCAAAACAGTTTAAAGTGGAAAGGAGGCTAAGACAAGGTGATTCGCTTTCCTCAGTGCTATTCAGTCTAGTACTGGAGAGATGTGTAAGAAAAATAGAAATAAACCCTTGAGGAAATATATATAACAGATTCTGCCAATACCTATCATATGCAGCATATGCAGTTATGGCAAGAACAAGACAAGCGCTAGTGGCAGCATATCAGGAATTAGAAAGATAGGGGCGAAATGCTAGGTTAAAAATAAATGAAGAGAAAAAAGTATATTTTGATGACAAGGAATGAGAGAAGAGAGAAAGGAAGAATAGGAATAGGCAACCACAGTTTTGAGAAGGTCCAAGAATTTAAATATCTCGTAAGCACAATTACAGATAATAATGAAACAAGCAAAGAAATCAAAGCAAGAATCTCAGTGGGAAACAGAAGCTACTATGCATAAAAACATATATTCCAATCCAGGAATGTATCAAAAAATGTCAAATAGAAAATACACACCACGGTAATCAGACCTATAGTAACATATGGGTGCTGAAGTTGGAAGATATGATAAATCTTTGCGTTTTCGAGAGTAAACTTCTGAGAAGAATTTATGGACCAGTGTGGGATGGAGTGACCAAGGTCAAAAAATGGCATTGGAAAAGAAGCTGGAGGAGAGGACGTTCAAGGAGGAGATGGTATGAAGATTTGGAAGGGGATTTGAGGGAGATGTGAGTGGCAGGTTGGAGGAGTAAGGCTCTGGACAGAAAAGAATGGGGAGAATCATTGAGCAGGCCAGGGTTCTAGAGTTTTAAACTCATGTTCTCTGGTATCCAAGTCACGATTCAATACAGATTAAAATTAATTTACCTTTTTTTCATCCGCCGTGTGACTTCTTATTGTATTTAATTAAATAACGCGTTTCGAGGCTCAAGGCCTCATCTTCAGATTTCAGTCCCATGTGGACGTCGTTAACACATTAAAATAAAACACACTACACAAGTTAACCGATGTCTGGGTGCGCACCCTTTGCCGGCTCGCGATGCACTGCCTGAAACTCCTCTACGGTCTCGTCACAACGCCTCACCATCGATTGCTGTCTATTCCTGCTTAATATGAATTTGTCCACAATCATATCGTATAGCTGATGTGATTTAAAATTCAGCTGGTCATTTAGCATGTTACTAGGATTGCACTTAAACGCACGGTATATTTCAAATTCTTCGGCTGCGTTCATGTATCGTCCCTTATTGCAGAGATGTAATGGCTTGCAGTTGGTGTCAAAGTCAGTATAATTACGGTTATGCACCATTAAGTGTTCGGCATATTTTGATTTTGATTTACAGGCTTTTAAGTTATTTTTAGGTAGATGTTCTTTAAACCTCTGTCTAAATGCCCTGCCTGTCTGACCGATATACACCATATCACAATCATTACAAATCATTTTGTAAACACCTGTCCTTTTTTCTTTGAACTGATGTGTTTTAGGCCGTAATAATTTTTGAACATTATTTGTGGTACGGAACGTTACTAGGATTTTATGTTTCCGAAATTCGTTTTTTACAACCATAGATATATTATTGGTGTACTCAGTTGAAATAATCTTAACTTTATTATTTTTGTTACGTGTACTGATGACGTTCTTCTTTTTATGTTTACATAATAACCGTTCGACCATTGAGCTTCGGTACCCATTCACTTCCGCTATATATTTAATTGTATTTAATTCATCTACATAATCATCGTGCTCAAGAGGTATACTTGTCAACCGGTGTAAGAGGCTATTGAACTCTGAGCACGATGATTATATAGATGAATTAAATACAATTAAATATATAGCAGAAGTGAATGGGTACCGAAGCTCAATGGTCGAACGGTTATTACGTAAACATAAAAAGAAGAACGTCATCAGTACACGTAACAAAAATAATAAAGTTAAGTTTATTTCAACTGAGTACACCAATAATATATCTATGGTTGTAAAAAACGAATTTTGGAAACATAAAATCCTAGTATCATTCCGTACCACAAATAATGTTCAAAAATTATTACGGCCTAAAACACAACAGTTCAAAGAAAAAAGGACAGGTGTTTACGAAATGGTTTGTAATTATTGCGATATGGTGTATATCGGTCAGACAGGCAGGGCATTTAGACAGAGATGTAAAGAACATCTACCTAAAAATAACTTAAAAGCCTGTAAATAAAAATCAAAATATGCCGAACACTTAATGGTGCATAACCATAATTATACTGACTTTGACACCAACTGCAAGCCATTACATCTCTGCAATAAGGGACGATACATGAACGCAGCCGAAGAATTTGAAATATACCGTGCGTTTAAGTGCAATCCTAGTAACATGCTAAATGACCAGCTGAATTTTAAATCACATCAGCTATACGATATGATTGTGGACAAATTCATATTAAGCAGGAATAGACAGCAATCGATGGTGAGGCGTTGTGACGAGACCGTAGAGGAGTTGCAGGCAGTGCGTCGCGAGCCAGCAAAGGGTGCGCACCCAGACATTGGTTAACTTGTGTAGTGTGTTTTATTTTAATGTGTAGTAGTTTAGTTTTAATGTGTTAACGACGTCCACACAGGACTGAAATCTGAAGATGAGGCCTTGAGCCTCGAAACGCGTTATTTAATTAAATACAATAAGAAGTCACATGGCGGATGAAAAAAAGGTAAATTAATTTTAATCTGTAGGGTTCTAGAGGCTCCGTAGTGCCAGAAGAAGAAGAAAGATGTAGGAAAGTAATTATGTATGTTTATATGTAATTCACAGTAATGTGACATTTAATTTTAAGAAATTTGGTTTATAATTGATGAATAAAGATGCACAAATTAAAGTACTATGTGTCATTTTTCTGATTGTGATTATAATGAAATAATAAACATTTCACAGGCAGTATCTGGTTTGGAGTTAGATTAGATTAGATTAGATGGGGAAATAGGTATTTCAGTTGGTAAGTGGAAATCCTTAGATTCACAGCTTTGACATTATGCTTTTTTTCATTTGTTTAATTACTTATTATGAGGTATGTTAATGAATATGGCAATTTGAATGGTGTAGGTTTTGTAAAGAGGGTGACTTTACTCTGCCGCCATGAATCACCCTTAGTCCACAGACAATAAGGTTAAGACTGCTGTTAGAGCAGTGGTTTTCAATGGGTGTGTTGCAGCACAGTAGTATGAGATTTGCTATATGTGTTACAAAATTTTCAAAACTTTGAGACATTGCTGGTAAAAGTAATTAAAATAATTTTACTTATTATTTATTTTAAAAAACAAAGAAGAGAAAAATAAACATATTTATTTTACATGGGATTTATTGGGTTACACCTTATAATAAATGATTTGATTTATTATTGAGGAACTTGAACTAGTCGTTTATTGCACAAAAGTTCAAGAATTAAAGATGGAACATGATGAAACCCATGATGGAATTAAAGACAAACATAATGCATTTCCTGTTCATCTGAGAGAAATCTTTCACATTTCTCGTTTTTATGTTTGTTATTACTTACTGAAAAGCCCAGCTTGCTCAAGTAGGTGACAGAAAAAAAAGTGTAACAAGGTTCCACTATTATTATTACATACTCTTTCTTCATTACCATCAAAAGTATTGAGAAATGGTACTTCACCACACTTTAGTTGAAGTGTTTGGTCTAACAGAACATTCAGGACCTCTCTCTTTTTCTCTGGAGAGAGATCAGTGTGGATTCTGGGAACATAACGATTGCTCACCCAGTCATACTTGGCAACAGTGATGGAAGGAAAATATTGTCCCATGTTATTCTCAAGGTCCCATGTTATGCTAGTAGGTGATTTAAAAAACCAGTTCTGACACCATGTCTCTGTGTGGATCTGCCTTGAAAATCACATGAAACCTCTAAAGATTTTTCTTTTCCATTTGTAATTTTTATATTTCAAGTTTTCTTAAGAACCCAGTAAGTTTATCACTTCAAGTCAGCACATTTTCTTGTTTCCCGTGCATACTCTCATTCAGGTAATTTAAACAGTATACAATATCAGAAGTAGGCTAACTGTGAACTTCACCCCTTGTTGTTTAACTTAGTAGCAAAGTCAGGTTTTTTGACACTAAACATACTCAGAAGCTCTGGCTCAGCTCATAAAATCTGTCTAGGACTTTATCATTCGACAACCAGTGGAGGAATCTTGTCTGGCACATTTGTTTGAAGAGTCTTGTCTTAAGACCTTGACTTAACAAAATTTATCATCTTAACTCGAGTTAAGAGCGTTTCAGAGCGCTGAATACTCTTCGCCTTCAGAACCACACAGTGTATGAAACAGTGTATTGAACTTACAGTCAGAAAATATCATTTGTGTTGAAACAAATGCTTTTATTCTTCCAATCACTACAGGTGCACCAAAAGAACAATTTTCCAGAACACCCATTTTGTTCCAAGGAGCTGGACATGGGACTACACACATTTCATCCAACTTTGTTGTGTCTATGTGCTGAACTGCTACCTGTCATGCTCTGGATGAGTCCTTTCAGTGTCTTCACCACTATCAAGTCCTAGGATAATAGTGGACTTGATAATGGTGGAGACACTGAGAGGCCTCGTTCAGAGCATGACAGGTAGCAGTTCAGCAAGTAGACATGATAAAGTTGGAATTACAGAGACTGCTAATTCAAATAATAAGATAAACATCACACCCAGTTGATGTTAAAAACAATTCAGTATATGAAAGGAATTGTTCAATAATCAAATTCTGATCAACAAATATGATGTAACTCAATTGACATTTCTAACTTAAATCAGTTGACTCGTTGAGCTGTAGTAAAATACTTGACTGTCATTTAGCTTTTCATGTACATGACACTAGATATCTGAATCTACCATGATATAGTATCATTTGACAATGGAACCAAGAATATTTCCTTTTTGGCGCCATCACATAATATCTACTTCACTATTTCCTTGCAAGCAAATACAATTACATCCTCAGCCATAGTATATAGAGCATCATTTGTTTGCTATTACTTCGGCAACTTTATAACTGGCAACTTGTGCATTTTCAGGAATAGTTGCTCTCTGTACCACAGCTTTTGCTTGCTTTGCTTCTGATGACATCAATTGGCTAAAATAGTTCTTATATTTTCCAGATAGGTGACTATATTTGGTGTTCAAATGTCTTTTCAGTTTACTAATGACCATACATTCATTTCTAGTTTTTCTCCACACGTGTCATGTTCTGGTTGTGTTCAGGTCCACTGAATGTAAATTCAAAGTTTAAATAATATCTTTATTTATCAGTTATTGAGAATCAATTTGATCTTAGTTTTAGGTCAGTGACTGTTAAGATTCTGTCACTGACCCATCTTCAACTTCCCTTTTTTTAATCACTACTTCTTTAATTTTTTATTTGTAGGCTACTAAACTTGAATTTTTAATAAAGTAAAATTATCACAATAATTGAATAATGCATGTAACATGTTTCAAACTAATAGTCACAAAATGGTGTTATGACTCCAAGTCAGAGTTACAATTAGTGTGCTCCAATAACTCATTACAAAAGGATAGTGTGCCATGAATAAAAAAAAAAAAGGTTGAGAACCGCTGTATTATAGAGTAAATAGGTATGAAGAGATGGCGAAGGAAAAATATGCTGGAGCAGATTTATCATTTATTACTTTACTAACAAGTCTCTACAGCTGATTCTTATGGTGTTCTATTGGCTGAAATTTCCAAAAAAGTGAGAACTTATTCCTGGTTATAGAATATGTAATTACATGTTTCAGTGAAATAATTTATTAAATACTAGATGACCCGGCAGACTTTGTCCTGCCTCTAATTTTTTTGTTCATTTTGCTGAGGCCAAAAAAAATGATGTAGATATGAGCATGAAAATGATTTTTTTGAGCATGTTGTGATTTTCGACCAATGTTTGCCCGCCCTCTTCTTGGCATTTTTCTATCACAAATGTATATATGAAAATAAAACATTTTAATTGTAACAATTTTATAAATACATCACGTAACATTGCGGTTATATTGAATTTCCTTAAATTGATTTGTTGTTTGCAGCACATTCCTAAACAAAATGTAAATAGAACCTACCATTGAGTTTATATTGAATTGCCGGTAATTGATTTGTTGTTTGCAGCACATTCCTAAACAAAATGTAAATAGAGTATTATATTCACCACTAAACAAAATGTAAATACAGTATTATATTTACCACTGTGTTTTTTAATCACTGTGTTTTTCACCCCACCTCCCAACTTGGACCAAAACACCTATCCTATTGTTGCTTCTCCCGTTGCATAAAATATTTCTGGCAAGTTGGTTGAAATCGGTCCTGCCGTTTTTCATATTTTCCATTTTTGACAACCCCCCTCAAACCGCCCATTTATTAAACCCAAGGGCCCAAAAATTTTCAATAGTGCATACATGCATGTAAAATTGTTACTTCCATCGAAATTCCCTTTAATTCGATACCCCATACGCTGTATTTTCATTTTTCCAATTTTTACCCCCCCTTGGCCAAACTGACACCCCCAACCACCCAAAAATTTTCAATAGTGCATACATGCATGTAAAATTGTTACTTGCATGGAAATTCCCTTTAATCTTATACCCCATATACGGTATTTTCATTTTTTCCAATTTTTACCCCCCCCTTTGGGCCAACCTCACACTCGGCACATGTAAACCTTACTCTGAACCTAACGAACATATGGTGCGAATATGAGCTCTATCAGATAAGTGGTTCAAAAGTTTTAAGAACATGTGCAGACGTACACTGAATTTTTATATATAAAGATGTATCAGTTGATGTTTAATATTTTGCCTTATAGTAATTTTTTTATAGTTTAACTGAAAGAATGTATGAAAATTGTTGATGTTAAGTTGATATTAAGTTGATGTTGATGAAGAAGTTTATTCAAATTTTACTGCTTAAATTATTACCTAGTGAAAAGTAATGCTAAGTCATGGTGATTTGGATGATTGTGGTCTTTTGGATTCATGTTAATTTGCCATTTGCAGAAACTAGCCAGCGTTTTTTCTGCACTTGTGTTTATCTCAAGATCCATCTGAAAATAAGAGATTATTACTGCTAGCATTAAACCTGCATGGTGTGTGTGTGTGTGTGTGTGTGTGTGTTTTATGTGTGTAATTTAACATGACTGTTTTTATCATTTACTTCAATGACTGTTTTTATCATTTATTATTTATGAATTTTACATGAATTTATATTGATTTATCTAAATTTTGATAGAATTATTCTATCATGACAAACATAATTCTATCATACCAGAACATAATAAATACTATCTTCTTATCAAATACATACCTTGTTTGTATTTTATGAAATATCTCATCTGTTTGAAAATGTAAATTACTCAAAAAAGAACATAAGTTAAATAAAACATTAGTTATGCACTATTAATTTAATTTGGTTAAGATATTAAGTTGATTAAATTTATGCTCTTATAGCAAAAATTGATTCTACATATGGAAAGTTGTTCACAGTGTTTGCTTCTTATCTTCTTATCTGAATAGGAGAAGGTACTGGTAAGTGTACTACAACTTTGAAATTATGTACAAGATACCAGTATAGTAACTAATGTACTCCCTGAGCATCAGAACTGTGAGCAACACTATTTTGAGCAAAAGTACATTTTTTGTTAGATCAATTTTGATACAATTTTTCAATTATCAGAAAAATGATATAAACTCCAATTACATTACTATTCTTATTAAGTAAAGTAATACCGGTAATTAAAATAGACCAAACAATTATAAAATAAACGATTAAAATTCCAAACACTTGGAATGTTTAAATTCCTTTTAGCTGATACCTGGTTGTATTTTTACAATTTCTTCAATATTTGATCATTTTTTGGGGCCTGGGGTCCAATAATTTTTGGAATTTCCAAAAGTGAACATTAAAGAGTTTTTGTTAAAAATCCCCTGTAATTCAATTCCTACCTCACATGGACTTCTGCAATTTTTTCACAGTTTTGCCCCGGCACATTTTTGAGTCCTGCTCACTACATTTGGCATCAACCTCAAAAACAATATGATTCTGTAGCAAAACACATACCATATGTCCATATTACATATAAAAGTTATGAGGCCCTAATCACATAGATAGATAGACAAATGCCAAACAGTTGATTTAAAACTGAGAACTTGCTACATTCATTCAAAATTTTACTAAGTACTCTGTATAAGGGTTATAAGGCATGATTATACACTAGTAAAAATTATACTGAAGAGTAATGCAAGTAAACTTTCTAGAGAAAATATTTAAAATTTTGTAAAGTCAATAAAATTGTGTTTTATTAAATTAATGAGAATTAATTAAGCCAAGTACATTTGTGTGACAAGATGAGAAATAAACATTTACAGTGAACACAAAGGCATGTGCAACATTTTCCCACTGATTTTTTTGTAATTTGTGTTCTATACTTGTGTCACTTTTGCCTGAAGTATGTCAGGTCAATAATTGACTTGATCCCTGCCTGTAGCTTTGGATAAATATAACCAGATGCATTGGTAGTAATTTTAGATAATCAGCTTTTGTTATCACACACACAATGAAGAAAACAAAGTTCTTGTCAGTAGAACATTACTTTTTAAAAGGAAAATAGGTAGCAGAAACTAAATCCAGGCTTGATAAATATTACAGCAGGTTAGAATCATTTATTAGTGGCTTGGTGATTTTTGATGCTGCAGAGTAAACATAATGATGCTGAACATTCTAGCCACTCTGTTGAAGCCACTGTGCAGAAATTAAAATATACACACGTGGTGACAATATTAAATGGATACAAGATTTAAAAGTGCATTTTGACACTTATGTTAGAACTAACGATTGATAAAAAATATAAACGAGTAACTCTTTGAAGCACAATTTGGAGCTGTTTCAAATGCAGATGAATCTTTTCACTATCTCATAACAGTTGATGACACTGAACAAATCATAGTATCTGATAGGAAGGAATACAAGAACAGTATGCTGAACCAGGTGAACTAGCAACAAGAAAGCAGAAATGGTTTCATCAGCCGGAAAGGACACGTCGCTGTGTTTATTGGAGGGGGCAATTGTAGAATAATCTTTAATGACTACTTAGAAAAAACAAAAGCAGTCACCAGAGAATAGGTTTAGCTTACTATGAAACTTTATGGGTTATTTAAATAGTGATATTAAGACAAAAAAGCCACGTTAGTAAAAAAAGTTTTTCCCAAATGACATTGCTAGTTCATTTGTGATTATAATGCCAATACTGTTATAATTATGCTATAAGATTGTTCCCCACCCTCCATATTATGTAGATTTGGTTCCCCTACACAATTACTTCTTTCCAATTATAAAACAAATTTCATGTAGATAAAAAATTTGCTTCAAAGTTCAAAGTGTTTAAACAAATGCCTCTTTTACAGCCTTGAAGAATTCACTTTATGGAAAGGATAAAAAGCTTGAAAATCATTAATCCAAATGTATTGACCTTGAGTAAGATTATTTAAAAACATAATAAATTTTTAAAAAAGCCATTTCACTTTTTTGTTGCACAGCTTTGTCAAACAATACTCCATCTGTATAATTTGCTACAAAATCAAAATGTGACAAACAAAAGTACAGCAATGATTTTTTATAGAAAACATTATCCTCAATTAGAACCAATGCATCATATTATTTTATACTTCATTAATATTAAACTTTCAGCCAAAATTTGTGATATCCAAAATTATTACTGTTGCTTTGAAGTATTTTTCAGTGCTAGTATTTCTTAGTATTTCCAGTGCTCACTTATCGGCATCAGTGAACACTCTAAGATCCTAAGTCACCCAAAATTAAAAAATTAGAACAAAAAAAGGAAGAGATCCTAGCCCTCAATTAATTTAATAGCATTGGAGTCAGAAAAGAACAAAAGTCAGTCAAGAGAGACTGGACAGAAAAGACTAAAGGAAGGGATCTCACACAAGACAAGTTGAGAATCCAGCTAGGGCACATGGGATTCCAAACCTGCATCAACAAGATGTGGACCCCTGATGGTATCAGTCAATTAATTTGTTTAGATAAATCGATGTAATCATGCAATCCTAATTCATTTAGAATTTGCAAGCTATGGTATTCAAAGAAATAATACAAAGCATCATTATTAGCTAGGGGAACTAACAAAATATTTTCTTAAACTTACTCAAATAAGATAATGTGTTTATTTATACTAACATTGAGATTAAATTTGTCTTGTAATAACTTACAAACTCTAAATGGTATTTATAAGACCACTATTAACATACTTGTTGTGTCTACAAGTATTGATGTTATCAGATGTAAAACAAATTGATTAGAATTTACTGATGACACAACAATTTCAACTGAAAATTGTTTAGAAAATTTATTGTAATTTAAAGATCAAGACAGCGGATTATTTTATAAAAATGGGTGTAAGGAAACAAAAGTATTGGTAATAAGAGCAGGAAAGGGTGAATGTATGTATGAATATTGTGTGAACAATAGTGAACACTTATTGTAGGTAGGAAAATTTATAAATTTTTTATGTGGCTTTTACTTACATGTCAGTTTAGATATATTTAAATGTAAATAATCTATATATATAAAAGAGAAATACCACTGACTCACTGACTCACTGATTCATCACGAAATCTCCGAAACTATAACACCTAGAAACTTGAAATTTGGCATGTAGGTTCCTTATGTGATGTAGGTATCCGCTAAGAAGGGATTTTTGGAAATTCGACCTTTAAAGGGGGAAAAGGGGGGAAAAGTTTGCCTGACTGACTGACATAGAATCAACGTAGAGCAAAAACTACTGAATGGATATCAATGAAACTTTGAACATAGCTTCATCATAGGGCTTAGGTGCTCACTAAGAAACGGTTTTAAAAACTTTCACTCCTAAGGGGCAACCCCCCCCACCATTGTATGTATGTATCTATGTATGTATGTTCCACATCTCCTCCTAAACCACTGGACCGATTTCAACCAAACTTGGCACAAATATTTTACGCGACGGGAGAACCAACATAGGATAGGTGTTTTTTCGATGGGGTCCTTTGGGGGGTTCTTTGGGGTCTTCCACATCTCCTCCTAAACCATTGGACCGATTTCAACCAAACTCGGCACAAATATTTTACGCGACGGGAGAACCAACATAGGATAGGTGATTTTTTCGATGGGGTCCTTTGGGGGGGTTCTTTGGGGTCTTCCACATCTCCTCCTAAACCACTGGACCGATTTCAACCAAACTTGGCACAAATGTTTTACACAATGGGAGAACCAACATAGGATAGGTGTTTTCTTCGATGGGGTCCTTTGGGGTCTTCCACATCTCCTCCTAAACCACTGGACCGATTTCAACCAAACTTGCATAAATATTTTACTCAACGGGAGAACCAACATAGGATAGGTATTTTTTTCGATACGATCCTTCAGGGGGTCCTTTGGGGTCTTCCACATCTCCTCCTAAACCACTGGACCGATTTCAACCAAACTTGGCACAAATATTTTACGCAACGTGAGAACCAACATAGTACAAGTGTTTTTTCGATACTATCCTTTGGGGGGTCCTTTGGGTCTTAAAAAACTATTAGATCTGGTTACCATGGCAACCCAATAGAATAGATTCTGGTTACCATAGCATCGGTGGAAGTCTCCCGCGTAGGAAATAGCGCGGGAGTCGTCCGACAGGCCTTCCCCGGAGTTCATCCACGGAACCCGGGGAGTCTTAGGTCGGATCCCGCGAAAGACGGCGGGGCCAGAGTCCACGGTTCTTATAAATAAAGATATAGGTTACGATATCAAAGGTGGTGTATGCATCTTAAGAAACTTCTTAATAGTGTGTGAATTCAGAGTTGTTTCAGTTTGAATTTAAAACTGGATTAGTTAAGATCGAAGTAAGTTATAAGCGAGTATAAAAAACAAAGTTTTGGTAGCGAATGTATTCAGATCATAGTGTTCAGACAATATAAATGCACTTGCTTCAGTTTGAATTTAAAAATTGATAAGCTGAAATCTATAGAGGTATTGTATTGTTAGAATACGTTTAGGAGACACTAATTTAACAAATGCTTTATTTCAACATTAACACAATGAATTATAAAAGACAGTTAAATACGCAGCGCATGCAAGTACTGTAGACATTTTATTGAAAACTAATTTAGCTGTTCGCCCTCTCCCAGAGTTAGAAATCGAGCAGGAGCATCACGTGCAACAGAATTCTTCTCCAGATATAAGAATACAGTTTATGACATGTTCTTAAACAGGTGCGCTACAGAGTATTCCTCCAGTGAGAATGCGAACGTAAAAATATAAGGAAGATTATACAACATACAAGTAATATAACGTTAGAACAAGAATAGGTGCCTATGAGCCTATGAATAAATTATGAACCCGAGCAACGCTGGGTAAATCGGCTAGATATAGTTATCTATATAAGCCAAATACCACTGACTGACCCACTGATCACGATATCTCTGAAACCACTGAATGGATATCAATGGAACTTTGAACATAGCTTCATCATAGGTCTTAGGTGCTCACTAAGAAACGGTTTTAAAAACTTTCACTCCTAAGGGGCAAAAAACCAAATACTGAAATTTATCGCGGGAATTGCATACTTTGTAAATGAAGTGGTTGACATCTCAGTTTACTGGAAACCCTGAATACATTTAGTCCTGAATTTTTAATCATTGTTTTAAATTGAAAAAAACTTCGTTGTTTGCAGGTTCTTATAGTCGAGAAAATTTTGAAGTTCAATTAATTAATAAATGTATGTCCTTTTTTTTCTCGGAAACGGCTCTAACGATTTTCTCGAAATAAATAATAAATAGCTGTTGCTATGAATGTAAATAAATAAACTAAGAGTTGAAACTCCGTAGGAAGCACGGGTATTTTGCTAGTCTATATATAAAAGAGAAATACCACTGACTCACTGATTTATCACGAAATCTCCGAAACTATAACACCTAGAAACTTGAAATTTGGCATGTAGGTTCCTTATGTGATGTAGGTATCTGCTAAGAAGGGCTTTTTGGAAATTCGACCTTTAAAGGGGGAAAAAGGGGGGAAAGTTTGCCTGACTGACTGACATAGAATCAACGTAGAGCAAAAACTACTGAATGGATATCAATGAAACTTTGAACATAGCTTCATCATAGGTCTTAGGTGCTCACTAAGAAACGGTTTTAAAAACTTTCACTCCTAAGGGGCAAACCCCCCCCCATTGTATGTATGTATCTATGTATGTATGTTCCACATCTCCTCCTAAACCACTGGACCGATTTCAACCAAACTTGGCACAAATATTTTACACGACGGGAGAACCAACATAGGAGAGGTGCTTTTTTCGATGGGGTCCTTTGGAGGGTTCTTTGGGGTCTTCTACATCTCCTCCTAAATCACTGGATCAATTTCAACCAACCTTGGCACAAATATTTTACGCAATGGGAGAACCAACATAGGATAGGTGTTTTCTTCTTCGATGGGGTCCTTTGGGGTCTTCCACATCTCCTCCTAAATCACTGGACCAATTTCAACCAACCTTGGCACAAATATTTTACGCAACGGGAGAACCAACATAGGACAGGTGTTTTTTTCGATACGATCCTCTGGGGGGTCCTTTGGGTCTTAAAAAACTATTAGATCTGGTTACTATGGCAACCCAATAGAATAGATTCTGGTTACCATAGCATCGGTGGAAGTCTCCCACGTAGGAAATAGCGTGGGAGTCGTCCGACGGGCCTTCCCCGGAACGATACCTCTGAAACCTTCTGGTTTCACGATATCTCTGAAACCACTGAATGGATATCAATGAAACTTTGAACATAGCTTCATCATAGGTCTTAGGTGCTCACTAAGAAACGGTTTTACAAACTTTCACTCCTAAGGGGCAAAAAACCAAATACTGGAATTTATCCACTGTAAGTGGTTGACATCTCAGTTTACTGGAAACCCCGAATACATTTAGTCCTGAGTTTTAATCATTGTTTTAAATTGAAAAAAACTTCGTTGTTTGCAGGTTCTTATAGTCGAGAAAATTTTGAAGTTCAATTAATTAATAAATGTATGTCCTTTTTTTCTCGGAAACGGCTCTAACAATTGTCTCGAAATAAATAATAAATAGTTGTTGCTATGAATGTAAATAAACAAACTAAGAGTTGAGAATTTGTACAATCTATCTAATCCTATACTATTAAGCGAGCAATAATTGTACAATTACGTACAACGTGAAACTCCGTAGTGAAGCACGGGTATTTTGCTAGTAGCTTTATATATTTATAACACAACAAACAGAAATAAGTAAATCTCATAAGTGGTACAAAGTCAACTTTACAAATTTTGTGATCATACAGTATAGACACATATTGACTTCTCTTACTTACTTCCTTTTCTTCCTTTTCCAAGTAGATAATTCTGACTATAACAAGATCAATCATGTTGCCAATTGTAGCATCATGGAATAAATCAGATGCCTAGAGAGAAGTACGAGAATAAAATTAAAAAAAGAAAGTTCTGAAACTAGTTTTTAGTTATAAATTAAAGATTACTTTAGATGGTGCATATAACTTAGAGGTAATACATAAGCCATAGTTAATAATGGTAAGTGACAACTTTCTTGGTGAGAACAGTAATTTTTGGTTATGTATTATTCAGGGTACAACAGCTCTTTCTTGTTTGAATCCAGGGACAAAGATTTTTCAACCTCATTGATAATCTGTCTTTATGAAAATTCTACTTATAAAATGTTAAGTAAATCAATTTTATGTTCAATTTAAGTCAGGTTAAGTAAAAAGAAGTACGGCAAACACTCTTTAATTACCAATAAGTGTATTCAGTACACAAACTTGATTCATTTTAAGTTTGGTCATTAATGATGGTTAATTAACTACTTTAAATTGAACAATAATGGTTAAATAATAATTTTTTTTATAGCTCTTGTTGAAAAGTAGTTTTAAACAACCTGTATAGGCTCATAAGCCTTGACACAAGAAAGTATTGTGTAGAAACATTTGTTCACATAAACTGACAGCTGACATGTATTACAGGGCATATTAATATGACAACTTATGAATAGACCATTTTTTTAGTGCATGTATACAATAAAAAAATAACAATTTTAAACATTACAATAGTAATGTTTGAACATTCTTATGTGCCAAATATAAGAAAGTCTAAAAACATTACATTACAAAGAACACTCTAATTGTTAATATCCAAAACATCTGAAAGTGTATAAATAAACAAACCTACCACTCTAATCACCAACAACCACAAGATCAATTCCTGTCATTCATTTAAAATAATGAATGGAATAAAAAATAAACTAAACATAATACAATTTTATAAGATGAAACAAACTGTCAAAATATTGGTATGGTGTCACAGTATAGGCCTACATATGCTGGAATGAGTTAAACAGTCACTGGATAAAAATCAAATTTGAATGTAACCGCAATGGTTTTTCAAGAGAGGCAAGGGAGGCTTGATCTCCCCTGATATTTCTGAGACATTGAAGTTTTAATGCTCTCCGAAAGCAAGTTAAATAATTGTCAGAATTTCATATTGCCTTATATTTTGATTTTTTCTATAATATAATTTTTTGACATAAAGTATCACTGTTGTTAGTAAATGAAAGATGTTGTATATGAGAACCCCAGAAGAAATAAAGTGAACCTGCTGTTGAACTGCCACCTGCTGTTCGATTGTACATGTGATGTTATGGTCACAATAGTTACCAGGAAACTCTGTATGGCATAAACTAGTGAGAGAGGCCAACCAATATTTCCTCTAAGTAAAGGACTAGCTCTGTTCTATTGCAATACACAAAAAACGTGTAATATACCCTTGTACTGTAAAAGAGCATTATTTGTACTATGTTCACTGTGAGTCTGAGTATGGTGAAGAGATAAATTGTGTTAAAGTTATTATGTTGTTAATCAACATTTGAACCAGTTCAAATGGATGCACCTGGTTGGAATTCTAGTGAAACATACAGTGCAGATATAATGCCTAGTTTGCTGGGGATTCCCTTTTCAAGAGTGCAATAGGTATGAAATTTAAAGATCTGAATGGCCTAGATAAAAACTATTGTAACTACAAAAGGTTATAGATAAAAGTAGATCATTTTATGGTTCATGGTACAATAATTGTAAGTAGTTGTGTGGATCCACTGTAAAGAGGAAATTATTTTTCTGCCCATGTTTTGTACTGCAACCAAATAAAACTGTGTAGTCTATCAAGTAAAAAGTGGATGGGAATCAAGTATAAACACTTTCATTTCTTATGTGTCACATAAAATCTTGGGCAGACGCATGTTCAACATTTGTGATTCAGTGAATGAGCACACAAACTAAACTGTTAAAATTATAACATAATAGAAAAGAGAGAGAGAGATTGTCCACAATTTATGTAATGTTACATGTTTAGTAACACGTAACTAGCAGTTTTCTTTATTGGGCACTTGGAATCAGATGGCTCAAGTAATCTTGGAAATTTTAAATCTATAGCTCAGCTGATATTAAATAGAAATTTAGAGCTGAAAGGAAACTGTCATAAAATGAGCTACTTCATGAAATTTTTAACAATAATTCAGAATGAACTAACTAAATACATTGAAGAACAAATACTACGTGTAATTGACAAAGATTGAAACAATGCTACTTTTTTTTACACATTGTCAGTGAAAACCACAGATATAGTAGAAACATTTGTATGCAATCATTTTTGTGCTTGTAGCTGCTTCAGGACATATTCAAGAACATTTCCTGGGATTGTTATGACATTCTGGAGAATACTGTACATACTGTACACTGCTGAAAGCTTATATTCTTTGTTCAGAGCGTTCTTAAAGAGTTCAATGTCCAAACTGAAAGTATAGCTCCAACCTTTGTAGGGTGAATGTTATGGCAGAGGAATTGAATGAATGACTTGAATGACTTAAAAGTGAAACTGTGATAGTTTGCTCCTCATGAAATTTTTACTCACTGCTTTGCACATCATTTAAATTTAGTTCTGTAATTAAGTTACGTAAAAGCCATAAGTAGAAGTATTGTATTCCATTCTTCCAGGTACACTTGGTTTTTTCATCAATCATCATTATTCTTATTGTTAGGCAATATAAAAGAACAAAGAATCCTGCACATAACAAGTAAAGTGTAATTGAAATGCTAAAATAATTCTTGCTATATATACTAACAGAGTGAAATTAATTAAGTTTTTATAGAACTAATGAACTGTCCAGATCAAGTGGCAACAGAGAGGCACAAAGCTCTCAGTTTTTCAAGAAACATTTCAATAAACTTTCCATTGTTAGAGAGGCTGTGAGATAAGGATGTTAAGACACATCTATAAGGGAGTGATTGAGGGTAGTGTGTGGTAACCACTACATCATAATGCTAACTTCTACCAACTCTACGGAAACCCCTGGTATTGTAAGATTCATAGGATAAACAGATTAAGGTGGATTTGTCATATAGAAATGAAGGAGGAAAGACAGGCTACAAAGCAAATATTTTACTAAAAATTAGATTGAGGGAGTAGTGGAGGCCAAATGTTAAAAAGTGGAAGTTTAGAGTGAAGAACAGGAACAAATAGAATTGACCCTGAGAACATGCCAAGGGTTGTAGAGCCACAAACGATGATCATAATTTCAAAAAACTCAATTACAGAGGCTTATTTTTTAAGTAAGAACCGTTTGCGCATCTTGATAACACAGGTCAATAGTGGCGGTAGTGGTAAGGTCATCCAATCCAAGGTTGGCAGCCCCCTCAGTATGCAGCCACTAAGTTTCAAGTGTCACATAAAAGTGCTGCACACGTTAGTTGTTTGGTTATGCAGCATTGTTCACCCTAACATATTGTTGGTCGATAATCTCACCAATTGTGAAGTCGCGCTATGATTAGATTTTTGAATGCAAAAACTATTCGTCGTTTTGGAGCGGTATGACAAGGATGGTGATGAGATTTGAACTATATTGTGACTGGAGATGACACCTGGATCTGCCACTATACACCAGAGATCAAATGACATCCTCTGAGTGGCATCATTCCCAATCACTGTCGAAACCACAAAAATCCAAGGAAACTCTAACAGCCTAAAACTCTTGACTATAGTCTTCTAAGATTGGAAAGGCATCCTTTTGGTTGACTTTCTCGTACAAGGAATGAGAATAAATGTGGAAGTGTATTGTGAAAGACTCATTAAGCTTAGGCTGGCCATTCACAACCACCGCTATGAGCGGCTTTCAAGTGGCGTCTGTTTCCTTCATGACAACGGTGGCAAGGACAACAGCACTACTGGACCAGTTTGGATGGGAAAAGCTTAATCATCTGTCTTATAGTCCTGATCTTGTACCTTCCAACTTCATCTTTTCCCAAAGCTGAAGGAATTTTTTTTTTTGGGGGGGGGGGGACCAAATGGCTGACGATGAATTGAAACAAACTGTCATTACTTGATTGAACAGACAAGCCATCTTTGATGATGGTATAAATAAATTAGTGCCACGTCTAAACAGTACTAGGATCTTAATGGCGACTACATAGAAAAGTAGAGTCATATTGTAATTTGTTTGCACTTGTAATTTTATTTATCAATAATGTTTTCTTTGCTATGTAGCAAAACTTCTTACTTAAAAAATGGCCCTTGTATTTTAATAAAATTCAAAGATAAAATATTCTAAAAAATATTCTATAAAAAGATAAAAAATTCAAAGATATTCTATTTTGCATTGCTGCTGTCTATGAATATATTTCATTTTTGAAGAATGTAGCAAAATGAGAATAAATGCATATTGGGTTTCCTCAGTTTGTTGAAATCTAGGATCTTCTGAATCATTTCTCAAACGTCATGGTTTTAAAATAAGAATACATATTTTAAATACCTTGGTACTTTAATTGCAGCCGACTGTATTACAAAATACTGGATAACATTGTAACCCAATTTTTATGATATGTAACACTGGCATTTCATAAGTTAGGTGATACTAATCAGTTTTCAAAATATGGCCATATGTTACCTTTGGTAGCTGTAGATTCATTAATGGAGTGATATGAAAAGATTTTTAGTAAAGTTGAAATTAGAAACAGAACTTGAAACACTGTTAGAATTTTCACCACTGCATAAGGAACCATTCATGATTTAATTTATATAGCCTAATGAAACAAATGATTCAAAATTATTATAATGAAATTCTTCCAGATGCTTTTAAATTATTTGTTTACTTGCAACAATCCCAGCCACAAATGCTTCTGTGTAAACAAGTTTCTTCTACAGAAATAAGTGTGTATGGAACAAGTGTATATGAAATAAGTGTTACACTTTTTTAAGGAACTTTATGATTCAGGATTGTCTATCAACATTATCTTGTGTCCATTAAAAAGGGATATTCCTCAAACTTCAAAAGAGAAATATAGTATGACAAGGTTATTGGCTGTACTGCTAATAAGAAAGAAAAGCATGTAAAACTACTGATTAAGTGCAGACATCTGATTGTTCCTGCTGCTCCCATCAGAGTATAATGTAAGTACATTTTCACTGAAGTAAAAATGTTACTATCGTTGCTGAAGTAAAGATGCATTGAGCTGAAAAATTAAACAGGAAGGGTTAGAGAAAGAGTGTATCCATTTAAAGTTACTGGTGTGTAGTTCAACTCTGATTCTGAAGTATTAATATTACCATAGCGAGTAGAAGAGAAAGTGAGATCACTCTGGGCGCGCGCTGTAGTTGTGAATAGGGCTAGCGGTGACCACATTAAACTTCGGCACTGCGATCACAGGTTGTTGTAGTTGAGTAAGCCTATTAGCCACGTGCAAAAAAGAGCTGTGTTTTATGTGTTGTAAAAAGTATGTTTGTGCATCTTATTACTTATATCATGTTCAGTTGCAATATTATAGGTTTGAGTGATTTACAAACATTCTGAGTAATAAATGTGTGATAATATATAGTAAAAATGCTCAGAATGTATGAATGGTTACAGTAATGATTTGTGCGTTATTTTCCATGTATGGGTAGTTTTTAGTTTCAGTTAACAGTGCATGTGAAAAATTTATGTAGTGCAGTTATACAGAAGTTGTATGTTAAAATATATAATAGAAATTCCATCCTGTTTTGTACCTGGATGTAGGAATGGCTGTGATAAAAATTCCTACAAAGGAAATCATTTCTTTAGACCTCCCATGGATGAAGATCAGTTTGCAAAGTGGGCGAGGACAATTCCCAGGAAGGACAAATGTCTTACCCATAAATCTTATAACCTATCTGTCAAGTACATTTTTCTGATGATTTGATTTTGAAAGTAGATCTATTTGTTGTAAACAATAAAAAGGTCGAAATTTCAAGACTGAGATGGAACTTACAGCCTGGCGCAGTACCTCATATCTTTCCGAATTTGCCTACATATTTGACAAAGCCTCTAAAACTTCGAAAGTCACCCTCGAAAAGGCAAATACAGCAAGTACAAACAGGCTAAGAAAAAAAGCAATTCGACAAACTGTTCTGTGACAGCAACAGTGAGTTCAGACCACCCCCAGACTAGAACACACCAAGACGATCAACTGGATGAACAAAACCGAATCATGGTGCTGAAATGGAAAATACAAAATCTAACTCGTACTTTGATATGAACTAAAAATAAACTGCATTGTGAGAAAGCAAAAGTTGTTTTACTGAAAAGAAACTTGCCAGGAAGGAATGTTATTCATGTGAAAGAGGGATGAAGAGTTTACGTAAAAAGCAGAACATGATTGTACATGCTATGGTTAAAGTCTAATTTGTCAAATTCCAAAGGAATGAGGTACTATAATGAGCTAATACTGTAAAGTTTGCTGCTTAAAATAAAATCCCAAAGGGATACAGACATTGCTTGCAACATGATTTATTGCCACTTCCGTCGGAAAGCCACCTGAAAAGACTGTAAAGGTTTAAAATGCCCATACGGGGTAAACACTAATGCTGTAAATGTCATATCAGACTTTCTGCAAGAAGAAACTGATGAAAATAGATGTCTCAGAGTAGCAATATTCGACAAAGTGAAGCTAAGGGAGGAAATTCAGTTTAATGCAACCTCTTTAAAAGTTGATGGCTTTGTAGACTTTGGTGATTATACACCTACGGACATGAAAAATTCTCTGGCGAACCATGCCCTGGTATTCATGTTTGTGCCTCTGTTATTCAACTGGGTACAGCCTGTAGCAGTGTATGTAAGCAGGAATGCAACCCCGGGTGATATTCTAGCAAAAATTTTGATACAGGTTATCTTGCAGTTAGAGCAGCAAGGTGTAAGAATAATTGGATTTACACAATGGTAGTCAATCTAATAAAAAGGCGTGGGCGAACTTATGAATCTGTGGGAAAAGAGGTGAGATTAAATGTAGTATTCCGAATCCGGCAGGCAAAGACAGGAGGATTTGGGCATTCTCAGATGCTGTCCACATAATAAAATGTATGAGAAACTTTTTCCATGACAAAGTGTCAGTATTGTACAACGACATTGTCAGCTACAAATTCTTTAGACTAGTTTACAAACTGGACACTACTGCTGAAACACACAGGACTTAGGACATGCCCTAAAGTGACAACAGCCCATCTTGATCCTACATCATTCCAACGTATGAATGTAAGGTTGGCATTCCAGTTATTTAGTAACAGCATAGCCAACGTAATTAAATTTTATCATGACACGAACTGTGAAGGGTTTGTAGCTAGTGAGAAAACAGAAAGCTTCAGCAGAGACATGAATGACCTTGTCGATGCATTAAATTCATCAACTCCTACTAAGGGACTTTACCATTGTAAAGCATCATATAAGGGACTTTACCATCAGCATCCCATCATATATTATTAAAATTTCTACAAATTCCTAATTCAGAAACCAACACAGTAATACAAACAGTATTATTTAATACAGAATTGTGTTTGTATTAAAACTTATTTGCGTGCTTCACGCTGGCGTACACAACAACAGGTGATGCTAGCACCACACTGCGGTGAATCACAATAACTAGCTAAGTGATCGCACTTTCTCTTCTGTTCGCTATGGCATTACATTACATTTCCCTTTTTTCCTCCACACAATATGAATCCATGAGTTGCCACTGGAATGTAATTGAAAGATGTGATTAAATAAGCTAAAGTAAAATAAGGTTATCTCACACTTACAGTTTTACAAACATTCTAACTGGATGAAGAAATAATTATATACATAACGCTACCGATTAATTAATTTGTAATACTACAAATTTTTATTGGTAAAAACGATAAAATTTACCTGATGACTTAAACTAGCTTTCACTCCTTTAGAGCTTTGTCAGAGGCTCAGAAGCTCTAACAGAGCAAAAACAAGTCTAGGCCATCAGGTAAAATTTATCATTTTTACCAACAATAATTTTTGATCCGTCTCAGTACTATTATATATATAATTAATTAATAACAGAAACATCGTGGACAACAAAATCCAGGATGAAGATTGTGGCTTATAGTAGTGAGGACTGTATAAAACATCACACTATGTATGCTGCTTACAGGTGCTTAACCTGTAGCATATGATCTTTGTTTACATATTTCACCATATAATATACCATTTCTGTTGTTCGAGTAAATAACTCTTACACACTCTCAGTAAAATAAAGTGAAATAATTAGACATCGTTTTTTTATAATTTTATATAGACATAAATTACTAAGTTTTTTATGCCCAATCTAAATGGAGTCATGGTCAAAATATGTGTACTGTTATCAGCATTAAAGTTACATTACATAGTAAGTAGTAGCACAGATGCAACGGTCCAATAATAAAAGTTTGTTAATCTAACTTAAATATATTAATTGCTTTGTAATTGCAGGTAATAGGTGGTTGGTATTTTACATTTTTTCTTACTTAGGTTAGCCAACTGGTTTATATAGATACTGTATTTACTTGGATATAAAACTCTACCATATGTGTGACAAAGGCCTGCCCTCCATCAGATGATGATGACTATAACATCTTATGGAATATAGACTATCTCTTAACTTTTTTAAAAGTAAAACAAACAAACAAACACACACACACACACATGTAAATGGTACAAATTGTATAAAAAATGCACTACACTGCATATATAATGTATAAGAAACATAAAAATGGGAATATTTATATTTATTGAATACCTATATTGTTTTAAAACTAATAATCCCAGACATGTGGATCACCTGAGTGAAGTCAAGCAGGGCAAGACCTCTGTGTTCACTGTAAGTTTTGGTGTGTGTGTGTGTGTGTGTGTTTTGCCAGTACAGATAGGAATTCTAAATGTATGCAAAACTGTATGTTTTATTGAAATTGTGAGCAATTGGACGTGAAAACAGCATATGTAATTGGGTTGTGCAAAATGTTAAGTACCTGTGGACTCTCGGTACCCAGTGTAAAGTCACACTGTAATTATTTGTTAATTATTTTAATGTAGAAATAATTATGGAGTAATAAAAAAAGTCCCATGAAGTGAAAAATGTTACAAATAATGAACAATCATTGTATTTGCCCAGAGTGTGATACAGATGATGAAAGTTGTCAATACAGGCAAATAATTTTTCATGTTGTGAAGGTGATACGAAGCTTGTTGTAATAACCATTGACAAGCCCAGAGTGTTTAATCCATCTTTGACAGATTTTTAATACCAGGACTACATAACCTTAAGTCTGGTGAACCACATTCTCTTTACAGTCAGATTCTAAATTCAGTTGGAACTACTACTATAGAATTTATATCCATTATTCTTTTAATCATACATTATTCATTATTTTATTATTATATACATACCTCCAAAATCAGTAAAGTTTCAATTTTTTTAAATTATTGAATAAGGCCTTTTCGAAATTATTATAATTTCATCATCAGTTCACACTAAAATGTTCTTGTTGTGATGTCTTCTTTTATATTGTAACAACCTAAAAAATTCTGTTGTTTACAAAATAAAAATTTTGGTTTACCAAAATAAAAATTTGGTGGTTTGTTTTTTGAAAAAATATTGTTTAATTGGTTTTTGTAGTTTGTATTTAGTAAATTAATTTTCGTAATTGATTTGTGTAATAATTCAACTCTTTTGGTTCTGTTTCTGTTAATTGGATCACTTTACGTTTTTATAATTAACTTCCGCGTTAATTGGATTATCTCCAGCACTAATCGATAGACGGTTCTTCTTCTTCTTTTAGTATTCTGCTTCCTTTTTGGTAAAGGCCGCCTTTCGGATAGTCCGTGATCTCAAATTATCTTATTTTTAATGGTATTTATTAAATTTATAAATAAATAGAAATCAATTTGCAGAAATTCCAGATTTATTAACAATTTTATAATGTATCGAGTGTTAATCGATTATTTAACAGTAGTATCAACTCGTTCTCAGGGCCGTCGATTAATTTTTTACATCTGTATTTTCTATTAATTATTAGGTTCTTTGAATGGTTATTTTATATATAGTCAGAGAAGGGTAAGGTCACGAAAGTATAACACTTACAAGTAAAAAGCTTAATAATTAAAAATTACAAGTTATTAGTTAATATATAATGTTTATAAAAGATAAAATTTCGAACCAGTGAAGTCTGTATGATTATGTTGGTAAAGCTCGCTTTGAATTGTGGGAGTCAAGATGGCGGCTCCCGGACTGCATATGTTAAACCGTAGTCAGCTCAATGAAAATTTCTTCCGATAAATGGTGCCTTTTCAATGTTTCCTCGTCTCCGCAGTTGTGCTTATTCCTTCTGGTGTTAGTAGAATGGTTCTGGTTCAGTGTCTTGTGATTCACTTCGATTAAATATGTGTGATAATGTTTAATTTACTTTGTTCAATAAGGTCGAAACTAGCACTTCTCATCTCGTTATTAAGAATTATTTATTGTAGAGGTTTAATTTATTATTTCACTCATTTACTGTTCTGTATTACTTTATTTTAATGGTGGTATTAAATGTTCTCACTGAGTTTAAGGTTTAAGTTCAAAATTTAGTAATTTACTATTTTTCACTGCAGACTAGGCTTACAGACCGATCGCCATATTTTGTCTACTATATAGGTTAATATTAGCACCAATCTCATTCAAGTGTGCTCGACAAGGTCCAATAATTAACTGTTCTCATTTCCTTCGTCTCCTGACAAAGTCTTAGCCAATTTAATATTAGCAATACATTGTTTTAAATCCTTTTGGCTTCCGCTACATTCGGAAATTTTACATTATATTACTGAATATATTTTTGCTATTATTTAATTTTATGAAATACTAAACACATAATCTCTTTCTTTAGTTCATTCTGTTTGATTTGATACCAAATAAGATAGTTTTACAACGTTTTTTATCTAAAATGCTATATTTCTATCATTTTGAAAAAGTAGGCTTTAAAATTTACTTCCTGTTCTTCCCCAAATGTTTGCCATTTTATATGTTATATTTATGATTGTACTAAATCTCAGATTGACATAAAATATTTATCTTCCCTTAATTTCTTGTAATTTTATTAATTGGTTATCCTTTTAAATATTATTCAATAATTTAAGACTCCCCACTCTGAATTTTCAGTTATTACATTTGCATTTTTTCTCATAATTCTTCCTATCTTTTTACAATATCTTTTTAAAGTATAATTTACATTATATTATTCTGTGACTGATTTACCTTACATAAATTTCATCAGTTTAACTAGTTTACTGGACTTGATTCATCAATTACAATTTAGTTTAGATTTACCATTAGGCCTAGATTTTATCTGGTTTTACATACAAAGTTTTTTTAATAATACAGCTTGTTTATACCCTTTCTGACCTTCTATTCTAATACAATGTTAATTAACAATTCCTTACTTTACTACAAGAACATTTAGTACTGATTTCTAACTAATAATACATAACAATTATTTGACATGAAAAAGTGGTTTTTAATCTCAGACATTCTAGTTTTGATTATTTCTAGTAACTCATAATAAACATTTTATAATAAAAGAATGGTATCCACACTCAGACATTGCATTCTTGATTAAAACTATTAAACATAATAAACATTTTAGAATATTAGAACACTACTCTCTATTTCAACATTTATGTATATAGTTCATTGATTTAACAAGAAACATAACACATTTGTTTCTTCATTTTTAAACCTTTCTTAAAATTACTTGAGTGCAGTCTTATCTGTTTTTATTTTATTTTAGAGATGTATCCCTTGTCACTTTACTTATTAACTACCTGCTCTCTATTTATTTTACTCATTTCAGTTTGTTATTAGATAAAGAGTGGCACTTTATTAGAAACATTAGTCTTTGCCTTTCATAATACTATTCTACTAAATATTATTCATGAAGTTAAAGTAAAACTTTAAAGTTGTTTAAAGGTACACTTTTATTAAGTTTAAGCATTTAATGCACTTTCTTGAAGTTTATTTACTATAATATAATAACTTGCACTTGTCCCCTGTTAATTCTTGATACTATCACTAATCAGTTTTATAGTTTTATATTATCAAGAATTTTATTTATGAAGGACTGTTAAGATTTGTTTTTTATTCATTATAAAATAACTTTTATGGGTGCACTTTCACTTATAACTCTAAACACTTTTGTTTACATTTATTTTACATTATTTCTGTTTTTGGGTGTTATACTTTCATTTGTGACATTTAATTTCTTTTGGGGTTTTGGTTTTCTCCTTACTGGGTCTCTTTTGGGTATTTGTTGTAGTCTTCTCCTCCTACTATCTTGTATCTTCAAACTCATTCCTGTTTATTAGGTATTTTGGTTTGTTCTGGGTATTTTCCTTATTCATTCTTTATTTCTTCATTACCATATATTTATTATGTACGTTGGTTTGTTCTGGGTATCTTCCTTACTTACTCCTATCCTACCTGGGTATTTCCTTATTTTATTTTAGTTTTTTAATTTATTTTTCATTACATGTATTTGTATTTGTTGCTTTTTCTTTATTTTTACTTTTTCAAGCTATGATTGTATTTTATTGTGATACTTATTTGTTTTCATTTGGATTTTCTTTGATATTTATTTTAATTGATATTTATTTATGATCATATTTCATTCTTTATTAAGTGGATAATCTGTCATGCTACAATATGTATCTTTATAATTTTTATACATATAAAAGAAGACATCACAACAAGAACGTTTTAGTGTGAACTGATGATGAAATTATAATAATTTTGAAAAGGCCTTATTCAATAATTTAAAAAATTGAAACTTTACTGATTTTGGTGGTATGTATATAATAATATTATAACAAATCAGTGGCATAATGTTTAGCAAAATATTCATTATTTTGTTGTGACAGTGGTGGTGGTTGCTGTTTGTGTGTTTTTATAATTTAATACAGATAAATAGTCTGATATAGAAGACCTAAGAGATTAGAATTACCATATTCATTGTAGTGAGAATATACTCTTCAATGTCATGATTTTTGTGATGCTGAATAAATTTAAGATCTGCAACACACATAACTTCAATATATCTGGCGAGACTGATGCCAGCTTCAGAACGTTTCTGTTGTGGATGCTTTCTGTGATTGTTTGAAATTTCTTTCATTGCATAACTGAGTGAATCCCACCAGTTATCAAGACCTGTAACAGATAACAAGCAACAATATTATATCATATGAGATGTAGAAAATTTTTCAATGGTTCTTGTATTTTATGCCGTATATTCAGGAGACAACTAAATTTGAATTTATTTTACGTCCCAAATAGTGCTAAGCAGTAAGGAAAATATTTGTAATTACGATAATTTTGGACTTGTGATCTTAACGGCCAAATGTACACTACTACAAGGAATGTGCTCTGTATTAGAATGCACTTACAAATATAAAATATTTGGAACTATAAATATTACATCACAGATAGATTCTGATTCAATTCAAAAACACAATGAACAAGTTACAAAAAATGCACATATTTTAAGAAGCGTGATAAAATATAAAATTACTAGATTGTATGTGTGAAGCATATCTTTAAAAAGCTGTGAAAATGCAATAGGCTTTGGTGTTGTATAAGCTGATGAAACAAGTGTACCTTTGTTGAAGGTAAATTATAATTATTTTGCCAAACATTATGCCACTGACTTGTTATAATATTGTTATATACATACCACCAAAATCAGTAAAATTCCATTTTTTAAAATAATGAATAAGGCCTTTTCGAAATATTAAATTTCATCATCAGTTCATACACTGTAATGTTCCCGTTATGATGTTTTTCTTTAAATGTATAACTGTTGTTAACTGTGTCTACTACCTCTTACTGTACTTCATTTTGAACTTTCCACTGCCATCATTATTGGGTGAAACCAAGCCAGATATGTATTGAAATAATTGATCATTTTCAAATATTATCTGTTGATTCATCAGTTTGTCATATTTTTTATGAAGGTATATATATATAATTCTTATAACTGTATAATGCCATTTTTATTATTGTTTATTTCCACTATTTCCATATTGTTGATTATATTTGTTATACTATGATTCATACTAATAAGGTGATCTGCTATGTTGGAGATTCCCGTTTTTTTATTATTAAAAGCTCTGAAATGTTCCATAAATCTCTGTTTGAAATTTCCATGTGTTCTTCCGATGTATATGTAGTCACAGTTATTACATTTTATTCTGTATATTCCACTTAATTTGTATATATCACAGTCTTTTCTATTTATTATTATATTATATATACTTTTATTTGGTTTGTATGCATATTTATATTTATGTTTATCCAATTTTGTATTTTTTATAATGTATTGGAGATCTTGATATGTGTATTTGTAAGTTAGATATGTTACATTTTCTTCTTTTTTGCATGAATTTATACTGCCTAATGTTGTTCTATTGTTTAATATTGTTTTTCTTTATATTTTTTATTTAAGCTGTTTATAAATTTGCTGTCATATCCATTTTCTATTGCTATTTCTTTTATGATGTTCAGTTTCTGATGTACTTTCTCTTCGTTATTTACGTATTTGTATGCTCTATTAATCATATTGTTATATGTATTAACTTTGTGTATCCAAGGATGCGATGAATCTTTGTGTATTGTTGTATTATTATTTGTTTCGTTTCTGTATACATTAGTAGTTATTTCGTTATCTTTTCCAATTTGAATATCAATGTCCAAAAAATTTGTTCTTCTATTTACTTCTTCTTCAAATGCAAACTTCACATTACCATTGTATGTATTGTAACCACTCGTTCTCGTCGTATCTGTAAAATGTGTACACCTGTTTTTATGTGTATTAAGTGTTAGTGTGGTGTGTTCGTCTCACACCTGTAGTTACATTTATAGTTGTCGCTACCGAAGTCCGTAGCGTGGTCACAATTATCAGTACAACCTACCTGTAATTTCATAGGGGTTGCGAGTCCCGGGTGGCGCCAAATTGTTTATTTTAAAACAATTAAATTTCATAATTAACAAGTTAGATTGGTGTTATCAGTGTTGACAGCTGGAGCATTCAAATGGTTCCCGCCTCCGTATAGCTTACTGTATTGCCCACTTGGCAAGAGCGCTAGTCGTCTGCTCAGTGAAATTGCTAACACACACTTATATATGATACATCTACCTATGAAATAAAACAATGGTAATACTCTGTACTGTAATTTTAATTGTGATTTGGTCATTAATCAATGTGACAAAAATATTCTAAATTAGTTTTCAATAAAACTGCTCCGGCTTAAAACATGAAACATAAATCTCTGGGCTGACGAAATTGATTTTGAAATGAGTTATACTGAGGCCGACATGGCGTCTGTTTGTACACTATGTATTAACTCTCTCAAAATTTGGAGTTCTTTGGATTATAAAGAAAACATAAAAGATGGTTACATTAAAAAAGTACACTACCGTACCTTATCCGTACTTAAATGGTATAAAGTGTGTTTACAAATTGTTCGGCAGTGTAGTAATAGTTGTTACAAATTTCGCACATTAATGCGAGGTTATTTCTAAGTTAACAATTGTTTTACGTAAGTTTATTATTATTCAATCCTTGAAAGAAAATTAATTTTGCTTAATAGTGAGAATTTTTTGATTGATGTGAGAAATATTTAAAGTGCTTTTATTCCGGGGATTATTGTATTTAATTGATACTTATCAGTTCAGAAGGTTACGATGTGTCGTTGTTCTGGGGTAATGGAAATTCATCAATTTTGGGGTGACTGGCTGCTGGCGTCTTCTTCTAATTTGTCTTGGGAATTTCTGCTATTTAATTTTGTTTACTTGGTTCCTGGACATCTGTTAATATTTGAAGCTCTTCATCTCCTCATCACTGATTCATACTGTTGACTTCTAAAAGTTTTTCAAACTTTTTAAATTAAAATTTCGGTCATCTCAATCTTGCGTACCTCTTGCCCAAGCGTCATTTTTCCAAGTAAGTAAATTTAACGGAAAATTAGTAAAATGGTAACAGAAACCCTTTGATTGGTTAAGGCCGAGATTAAAAGCATTGTTATTATATTTGAAATTTTTATTCAAATTTATTATATATTTTCTGATTGATTTTATTCTTCTGTCTTCCCTTCTGGGTAATAAATATTATCACTATTGTGTTTATTTCCTTTCAAAGATTAAAACAATACCTCATAAGGTCATGTTCTATTATATATTAACTTTTGTCTAATTATGTTGACATTTGGTAATTACGTATTTCTTTTAATTTAATCTCTTATAGTAATATTTTTCTTTTAAAATAGTTTATACATAATTACTGGCTAGTTATTTGCCTTAGATTTGTAAATTTCCTTGTTAATTTGTTATAATTTGTATTTGTGTGTTTCTGACAGTTAGGCATGTTCATAGGCCTAAGTAGCCATTATGGTATTTTACTTATTTCATTTAAATTACATTTCATTTCAGCCTGATGGGCTTTATTTTGTTATTAAAATTGGTTGTGTTGTTTTTTGAGTCTGTTTGTGTTCTGATTACATGTCAAGATTATTTTCTAGATCTTACTATTTAAAACATAACAATTAGGCCTATGGATTGAAAGCTTCCTTCAGCCATATCCTATTCATAAAATTAAAATGAACAATTCTTTTCAAGTTATTAGTTACTGTTGGTTTAACATTCATTTCATCCTTTTTCTATTATTTTGAGCGAGAAATATCATCACTTCTTTCAAACTTATTTTCCCTTCGAACATAGGGTGTTTTTTAATTATATACTTAAATTCTTAATTCATTACTACTTCTTTTCTCCATTCCATGTTAACACAAACTGTTTTTACATGGGCTTTCTCCCTAAATAACATTATATATCATTTCCTTATCTCTACTTTAAATACTATTTCTAATTATCCTTAACTACATAATTTTCTACAAGCTCACTCTTAAATCATTTATTGGTTCATCAATGACTTACTAAGTGTTTTCTTATCTATTACTACCTTTTTATTATTTATAATATCTTTTTCCACTTATCACTTTCACCTTTAATTAATTGGTGTTTATCACTGATACACTCACTATTTTGGGGTATTTACACATTCACTATTGCACTTTTTCACTGTTTACATTAAGTGTTTTTTAGTGGGTAATCCCTATAATTATTTCTCTTTCTCTTTCTCACCTTCTCACTTTCTCTTTCATTCTAAATTATACATAGTATTAATGATATTTTGCTATATATTTCACTATATCTAACTCTAATATTTGGGTTAGTGTACTTTTCTTTACTAGGTTACTTTTTACTGTTTTTGTTTAAAACAGGTATATAAATTATCTCATTTACAATAATATTTATTTCCATTAGTGGATAATTATTGGGGTTTTATTTACAATATTCTATATTTGAGCGTACCATTTCTCCCTTTTATATGTGATGTTTCTTATTTCTTGGTTTCATTTCGTTTCCTCTTCCTTCTTCTGCTTCTTCTTCTTCTTCTCCTTCATCTTCTTCATTTTCTATTGTCTTCATTTTAATTCGGTTCTCCCCTTCGCATCTGGTTTAATTTTATTTAGTTATAGGAATTCGTTCACTTCCTTTAATTGTCTTTATTCTTCTTTGGTTCTGGTTGCTTCCCTTCTTTTGTTAGTTCCTGTTAGTTTGGTCAATCACTTTTTTTTCTTGTTTATTTTTCGTGGTTCCCTTCTTCTTTTGCTTTCTGTAGTTGGGTCAATCACTTGAGTTGGGTAATGTCGTCGTTTGTCGTGTCATAGTTTTTATATTTTATTTATATTTAATCATTTTATTTAATATGAACTACATTTACATTTAGAATTATCTTTTTTATCCCTGGTACTGGGGTGGCTTATTTGTGTTGTAACATAATGCCTCTCCTTCAAAATTGATCATTTTAATAAAACACTAACATAGTTTTTTATGAAATTATCAGTTATATATAATTCTTTTTCCTTTTCTCTCTTGTTTGTTTCTCCATTCTTTAATTCTCTTCTTACTTGATTCATTCCATTTTATTTGGATCTGTTTTTATTTATTTCCATTGGTGTGTTCTCCCTTATACACAATTTTTTCCCTAACGTTTTAGTAGTAGCTGGTTTCTCCCATTACTACTCATTTTTTCTGGGACCAGAGGAACATCATCTCTGCTCAGTTTATTTGGATTGCTGGACTTTTCAACAGTCAATCTTAAATACCTTTTTTGTCAACTTGTGACTTAAATTAATAATAATAACATATTTTGTTTGGGATTGTCCACCTTGTGGTTTTTGTTTGTTTGTTTTTTTTTTTTTTTAGATCACTGGCCTTTTACTCATTCTTCCTTCCGCTGTACCTTTGCTATATACTGTCATCTACTCATACAGTTGCTTGTTTTTTATTTATTCATATGTTAATTTCATTATATCTAACTTTTCATTATTTTGTTTTGCTATTCTTCGTGTGATCATTTTAATTATCTTAGACATTTTTATTCTTTTCTTGGTTATTAAGCAATATTCTGCTTTTGCCATTTCTTGTATATTTGTTTTATACATAACTTCTCTTTCTCCTTGTACCAGTTCAGATTTTTTTTTTCATTGACTACATTAAATTCATTATAATGTTAGGTATTTATCTCAGCAATTTTAGTTTGATTTTATTTTTGTTTACTTTATTTTGTTTTAAATATCATTTTTGATAAATTTTGTAAGTTAGTTCTCTTACTTTATAGGAATTTTTGTAGCTTATTCCTTTTTAGGTATTTTTTGTTCAAATTTTATCGTAAGTTTGTGATTCTTACTTTTGTATAGGAATTTTTGTAACTTATTCCCTTATTGTACTTTTTTTAATTTTATACTTCATATATCAACTTTAATAGACTGTAAGTAGATTTTACTTGGTAGGAATTTGTGTAACTTATTCCTTTGTTTTTATATTTTTATTCATTTATTTTAATTTTTTCTATACCGCATATATCATCTAAATAAGGTTGTAAGTTGTTCTTACAAACTTTTTGAATTTTGAAATTTGTTTATTTCATTTCTAGTGGTTTATTCTTCATCGTAAAACTTTTTTATTGAAGCTTGGTTGTAAACTCCTTTGATTTTTCTTGTGATTATATTACTTATTTGGTAAGTATTATTACCATTATCTTTTGTGATGACATATGGGCCTGTATAAAGCAATTACAATTTCTTTGCTATACCTTCCAGTGTACTTGGCAGTTCACGATTTTTGATTAGTATCTTTTCTCCCTCTTTATATTTGATTATCTTGGCCTGGTTTTTAGCATATTTGGCTTTTTGTTTCTCAATCTTCTCCATTATTAGGCTGTACCATTTGTTTTTATCATACGGGTCTTCTGGTTTTTTGGAAATTCTATTATCTCTTGTATCTCTCTATTTGGCTTCCTCTCGTACATCATTAAGTATGGTGTATTTTCAGTAAATTGGTGATAGCTGATATTTAAAAATACTTCAGTTGAAGTTAAATATTTGTACCATTCTCTCTGGTTATCATGACAATAAGTTCTCAAAATGCGTCCCACCTCTCTCAACATTCTTTCTGCTGGATTACTACTAGGGTGGTATACGGAAGTTTTATATGTTTTGATGTTCAATTTCCTTAACTCTTCTCTCCACCTATTTCCTTTAAATTGTGTCCCGTGATCGGTTATTATCATGTACGGTTTTCCAATTTCTGACATGTATTTATTTTTAATAATATCTAATATTTTATTTGTTGTGGCTCTGTTTATAGCGTATAGTTTGGTGTACTTGGTGTAATGGTCAAGTATAAGTACGATGAACTTGTATCCATGTCTTCCTCCGCTGCGTGGGAATGGTCCACATATGCCGAGGAATACCTTCTCTAGTTTGGCATTTGACGTGATGGGTATCATTGTTCCATTCTTCCTTTCATTATTGGTTTTGACCATCTGACACAATGTGCAGGTTTTTATGTTTTTATTTACCTTTCTTGTGATATTTTTTATAAACAAATCTTCCTCTAAAGCTTTTACTATTTTGAGTGTTCCCATGTGTCCGTATCTTACATGGTAATCTTTGATGATCTGATTTTCTAATGAATGAGGAATTACTAGTTTCCATGTGTCTTGGTTCTTTTTTGTTTTTATGAATAATATGTCTTTGTATATACAGTAAAATTTATTTATAATTGCTTCAGATTCCATTAGTCTTTTTCTTATGTTTAATATTTTGGTATCTTGCTCTTGTTGTAACACTATTTCGTTTACAATATTTTCCAGGTCTTTCCTATCTTTCAATATATAATACACTTTTGCTATCTTCCCCTTTTCTCCTTCAAATGTCTGATCTTCTACATTTATTCTGGATAATACGTCGGCCACTATGTTCTTTCGGCCTGGAATATATTCCCATGTAATGTGGTATTCTTGCAGAGCAAGTATCCATCGAGTAAGTCAACCATGACTCAATTTACATTGTTTGAGAAACGATATTGACTTATGATCGCTTCTGACTGTGATAGGATATCCTAGTAGGTCGGTTCTAAATTTGCCACACGCGAATACTATGCTGAGCAACTCTTTCTCTGTAACATTATAGTTACGCTCGCAACTATTTAGTATTCGGCTGGCAAAGCTAATGACCAGGTGGTTTCCTTCATTGTCTTCCTGGTACAATTCTGCGCCTAGACTTACATCACTAGCGTCGCAATTTAGGTAGAATGGTTGTTCGAAATTGGGGTGGTGTAACATGACAGTTTCGAAAAATTTTTGTTTAATTAAAGTGAGTACTTCCTCTTGTTCAGTTCCCCAAGTCCATTTTTCTTTTGATGAAAGTTGCTTAGAAAATTTCGCTGTGAGATGGGAGTAGTTTGAAACTTCCTATAGTAATTGCATATCCCCAAGAATGACTGCAATTGCTTCTTGTTTTTTGGTGAGGGGAATTTTTGGATGGCTTCAACTTTCTCTTGGGATGGAGAGATTCCCTTTTCGGTCAAGTTGAACCCTAAGAATTTCACTTCATTGGGAATGAATTTTGACTTATCCAATTTGAGTGTAATATTATTATTGGACAACCTTTTTAATACATGTTCGACTCTTTTGCAGTGTTCGTCCCAGTCTGAAGACGTTATGAGCAGGTCGTCAACCTACACTGTGGTGAATTCCAGTGCCTCTTGACCTAAGACTTGGTCCATGCACTTGATGAACACTGCTGTGGAATTGATGAGTCCAAATGGTAATCTTTTAAATTGGTAATTTCTACCATCAAATATAAATATTGCCTACTGTGTGGGTGCAGCTCCACCTGCCAGTACCCACATACAGTATCCCAGGTACTAATGTATTTTATTCCATGAAATCTTTTTAAAATTTCCTCAATTTCTCCTGGTGAGGTCCGGTCATTGACAATTATTTTATTGATTTCTCGGGCATCCAAGCAAATTCGTACTTTGCCATTCTTCTTGGGTATAGCTACTATTGGGCTTGTGTATTGAGATTGGCTATACTCAATAATATCCTCTGCAATCATTCTGTTTATCTCCGTCCTGACTTCATTTTTCAGGGAGTACGCTATGGGATATGATTTCCTGTGGACGTCTACAGGTTCCCTGAAGTTAATTTTACACTGGTATCCCTTAACTTTTCCAGGAGTATTTGAGAAGACATTATGATATTTGTTATAAATTGCAATGAGGTTTTCAGACTGTTGTTTACAAATTTCTTGTTGAGGCCGTTCTCTTTGGAAATTTCTTATTTCTTCGATTTTCTGTTCCCACAATCCTCTATCTTCCTCTTCATTTTCCATCATGATGGACGGTTCATGTGTTTGACAGTAGTAACTCTTCAAATCTGGATCTTGATTCAGAGCGGTTGGAGTTGAATTACAATTTATGATATTTGCAGACCAGATTCCCTGTTCTGAAGTTAGAAATACCACTCCCTTTTGCAGGTTGATAACTGCCGAATATCTTCTTAATACATCACATCCTATGAGCATGCTGAATGGTAGCCCATTGGCCACTAGAAATACAATAGGGATAGTTGATTCTTGATTGTCTAATTCTAATGAAACTTGCTTTCTTACGGTCTTATTTTGTTTGCCAGTGGCGCCAATGATAATTATATTGTTTATTGGCAGTGTAGGGATTGGTGTTCGAGAGTTGGCTTGAATCCGCTCTAATTCAGGCTGATTTATTAGAGAGATGTTAGATCCCGTGTCAACCATGATTATGGTAATAGTGCCGTTTATGGTAGCCTTTATATGGACAATTTCACTGTTAGTTTGTTGTAACTTGTTGGCCTCTTCTTCGAGAAGTTCCTCTCGGATATTCTTTAGATAGTTGTTATATATTACTGTAATTACTTTGTGTTTACTTTTTGACATTACACGACGTATTAACCCAAGTGACTCGTCATGTGAAGGGTATCTAGGCTTTCCACTGACCTCTTTAGTTTAAAGGTGGTTGTTGATTCGTGGCCAGACTATTCGACTGGTCATTCGTCTCGTTGCTTGGTCCTTGTTGATGGTTATTTTCATCCCTTGGTGGTTCGTCAGTCCTTCTCTCTGAGAACTGATTGCTGTTATTATTCGATTCGTGGTACCATGGGTTTGTATGTTAGTTCGGACTATATCTCCTGTGGTTATTTTGTCTACGCCCATGAATGAAATTTACTTGGTGTCTGCCGTCGCCTCTATTTTGGTTTCCCCCGGGTCCCCGGTTGTACTGATAATTAGGGTTGTACCGGTTGCCATAGTAGTTATTGTTGTTGGGGTGACCATTTGTGTGTTGGTCCAGTTCAGCTCCCCTGTAGCTATTGTTTGGTGGATTATTGTTCGGGATGTTCCTGTTGTTATTCTGGTTTCCCGGATGATTGTTTGGTGGGCCTCTGTTAAATGGCTGGTTATTCGGAGAATTATTCTGTGTATTCCTGTTAAATGGCTGTTCATTATTATAGTTGTTATTGTTCCGGTTCCCATTGTTCCGGTGGCTGTTTTGTGTGTGATTGTAGGGCAGGTTGACATTGTGTGCATTATTATTATCATTCCATTTGTTATACCGTTGGTTCACTAGCCGATTTTTCTTATATTGTCCATCGTTCTCATGATCCTCCAACAAGCTCGCCATTCCTTGGATCGTCTTTATTTGCCCTTGTCTCCTGGCTTTTTGTACAGCTTCCTCATAGTGGTACCCAAGCTGTATCACCAGAGATTCCTCAGGTATCTTGAGTTCTAGGTTTCGGGCTAAACATACCTTTCCTAAAAAGTAGGACGTTAGAGTGTGTCCTGCTTGTGGTTTGTACCTCCCATTGCTAATGTCATTACGGACTACATTTTGGGTGGACTCCGACCAATATTTTTCTCTGAATTGTTTTTTAAATTCCTGAGTATCATTTATTTCTGGTCTAGTTGCTGTCCACCAGTTGTCGTGGGTGTCTCGGAACATTTCATCTATGAGGCTTCTTACGCTTGTCCACCTGGTTTCCCTATTCTTCTCTATTAACTCCTCTACTCTTTTGAGGAATTCCATTGGATTCCGCCGGTAACTGCGGAAGTTGATTACCTCTCTATTCTCGCTGGTTACTATGTGTGTATTATGACAAGGTTTCTCTCTCAGCGGGTCCAGCTCTTCCTGCATTCCCTTTGGAATTCTTGTCTCTCCCTTTGGCTGATTCCCTGGATCCTCTCCTTGTTTTCTTTGGTCTGTCCGTCTATTTTGTTGATGGTGGTGTATACCTTTTCCACACGATCATTGACATCTATTTGTATTTCTTGCTGCCTCTCCTCCAGTTTCTTAATCACCTCCTGTTTATTTCTCTGGCATTCTTCGGTGGTGACTTGATAAAATTCTGTTGCTCTCATTCTACTTTCCTCCTCGACATTGCTGACTTTATTGTTTAACTCTTCCCGGACTTGTATCACAGTCTCATTCGTCTCGGTTACCGTTTGTTTAATCTCCTCCCGATATTCTACCAGTTGTTGCTTCAATTCCTCTTTGGTTTTTTCGCTGTCTTCCTTCAATTTCCGTTGGAGCGTATCATTACTATTTTCAATCTTCTTATTCACTGTCTCCAGATCTTTCTTGATCTGTTTCTTCAGCTCTTCACTCTTCTTTTCTAGTGTCTCCTGGCTTCTCTTCAAGGCCTCCTGGTTGCTTTCCATTTTCTTATTCAGAAGTTCCGTGTCCTCCTTGAGTTGTTTCCTTAATTCTTCACTGTTTTGTCTGAAGAATTCCCTGTCTTCTTTCCTTTGTTCTCTCGTTTCTGCCTTCAGCTGGTCTATTTTGTTCTCTTGCTTCTTAAAATTTTCATCAGTTTTCTCCTGGTTTTTGTTGAATTGTTCCATCATCATCCTCATCATGTTCTCTATCCTTGCCCCTTCGGTTGGTTTGACTGGTTGGACATCAACCACTACTTCAATTTCCGGTTACGGTAGGTTTGGATTTTCCGGTTGTTCCCCCTGGAGATCCTCTTCAAACAATCCTCCAATCATTTCCTCAATTTCTTCCATTTCTTCTTGATTTGATTCTTTCTTACTTTTGAGTCTTGTAACCATATGGTGTCTTTTCATCATCGCCGCTAGTCGTCCTTTTCTAGCCTCACTACGTTGGTTGCCAATCTGTAACCACTGGGAGATGTCCTTTTCTACGTTTAAGCCCCGCGATGGAAGCCAAATCTGTAACCACTCGTTCTCGTCGTATCTGTAAAATGTGTACATCTGTTTTTATGTGTATTAAGTGTTAGTGTGGTGTGTTCGTCTCACACCTGTAGTTACATTTATAGTTGTCGCTACCGAAGTCCGTAGCGTGGTCACAATTATCAGTACAACCTACCTGTAATTTCATAGGGGTTGCGAGTCCCGGGTGGCGCCAAATTGTTTATTTTAAAACAATTAAATTTGATAATTAACAAGTTAGATTGGTGTTATCAGTGTTGACAGCTGGAGCGTTCAAATGGTTCCCGCCTCCGTGTAGCTTACTGTATTGCCAACTTGGCAAGAGCGCTAGTCGTCTGCTCAGTGAAATTGCTAACACACACATATATTATACATCTACCTATGAAATAAAACAATGGTAATACTCTGTACTATAATTTTAATTGTGATTTGGTCATTAATCAATGTGACAAAAATATTCTAAATTAGTTTTCAATAAAACTGCTCCGGCTTAAAACATGAAACATAAATCTCTGGGCTGACGAAATTGATTATGAAATGAGTTATACTGAGGCCGACATGGCGTCTGTTTGTACACTATGTATTAACTCTCTCAAAATTTGGAGTTCTTTGGATTATAAAGAAAACATAAAAGATGGTTACATTAAAAAAGTACACTACCATACCTTATCCGTACTTAAATGGTATAAAGTGTGTTTACAAATTGTTCGGCAGTGTAGTAATAGTTGTTACAAATTTTGCACATTAATGCGAGGTTATTTCTAAGTTAACAATTGTTTTATGTAAGTTTATTATTATTCAATCCTTGAAAGAAAATTAATTTTGCTTAATAGTGAGAATTTTTTGATTGATGTGAGAAATATTTAAAGTGCTTTTATTCCGGGGATTATTGTATTTAATTAATACTTATCAGTTCAGAAGGTTACGATGTGTCGTTGTTCTGGGGTAATGGAAATTCATCAATTTTGGGGTGACTTAGGCTGCTGGCGTCTTCTTCTAATTTGTCTTGGGAATTTCTGCTATTTAATTTTGTTTATTTGGTTCCTGGACATCTGTTAATATTTGAAACTCTTCATCTCCTCGTCACTGATTCATACTGTTGACTTCTAAACGTTTTTCAAACTTTTTAAATTAAAATTTCGGTCATCTCAATCTTGCGTACCTCTTGCCCAAGCGTCATTTTTCCAAGTAAGTAAATTTAACGGAAAATTAGTAACCAACGGCCCGTTTCTATGGTAACAGAAACCCTTTGATTGGTTAAGGCCGAGATTAAAAGCATTGTTATTATATTTGAAATTTTTATTCAAATTTATTATATATATTCTGATTGATTTTATTCTTCTGTCTTCCCTTCTGGGTAATAAATATTATCACTATTGTGTTTATTTCCTTTCAAAGATTAAAACAATACCTCATAAGGTCTTGTTCTATTATATATTAACTTTTGTCTAATTATGTTGACATTTGGTAATTACATATTTCTTTTAATTTAATCTCTTATAGTAATATTTTTCTTTTAAAATAGTTTATACATAATTACTGGCTAGTTATTTGCCTTAGATTTGTAAATTTCCTTGTTAATTTGTTATAATTTGTATTTGTGTGTTTCTGACAGTTAGGCATGTTCATAGGCCTAAGTAGCCATTATGGTATTTTACTTATTTCATTTAAATTACATTTCATTTCAGCCTGATGGGCTTTATTTTGTTATTAAAATTGGTTGTGTTGTTTTTTGAGTCTGTTTGTGTTCTGATTATACGTCAAGATTATTTTCTAGATCTTACTATTTAAAACATAACAATCAGGCCTATGGATTGAAAGCTTCCTTCAGCCATATCCTATTCATAAAATTAAAATGAACAATTCTTTTCAAGTTATTAGTTACTGTTGGTTTAACATTCATTTCATCCTTTTTCTATTATTTTGAGCGAGAAATATCATCACTTCTTTCAAACTTATTTTCCCTTCGAACATAGGGTGTTTTTTAATTATATACTTAAATTCTTAATTCATTACTACTTCTTTTCTCCATTCCATGTTAACACAAACTGTTTTTACATGGGCTTTCTCCCTAAATAACATTATATATCATTTCCTTATCTCTACTTTAAATACTATTTCTAATTATCCTTAACTACATAATTTTCTACAAGCTCACTCTTAAATCATTTATTGGTTCATCAATGACTTACTAAGTGTTTTCTTATCTATTACTACCTTTTTATTATTTATAATATCTTTTTCCACTTATCACTTTCACCTTTAATTAATTGGTGTTTATCACTGATACACTCACTATTTTGGGGTATTTACACATTCACTATTGCACTTTTTCACTGTTTACATTAAGTGTTTTTTAGTGGGTAATCCCTATAATTATTTCTCTTTCTCTTTCTCACCTTCTCACTTTCTCTTTCATTCTAAATTATACATAGTATTAATGATATTTTGCTATATATTTCACTATATCTAACTCTAATATTTGGGTTAGTGTACTTTTCTTTACTAGGTTACTTTTTACTGTTTTTGTTTAAAACAGGTATATAAATTATCTCATTTACAATAATATTTATTTCCATTAGTGGATAATTATTGGGGTTTTATTTACAATATTCTATATTTGAGCGTACCATTTCTCCCTTTTATATGTGATGTTTCTTATTTCTTGGTTTCATTTCGTTTCCTCTTCCTTCTTCTGCTTCTTCTTCTTCTTCTCCTTCATCTTCTTCATTTTCTATTGTCTTCATTTTAATTCGGTTCTCCCCTTCGCATCTGGTTTAATTTTATTTAGTTATAGGAATTCGTTCACTTCCTTTAATTGTCTTTATTCTTCTTTGGTTCTGGTTGCTTCCCTTCTTTTGTTAGTTCCTGTTAGTTTGGTCAATCACTTTTTTTTCTTGTTTATTTTTCGTGGTTCCCTTCTTCTTTTGCTTTCTGTAGTTGGGTCAATCACTTGAGTTGGGTAATGTCGTCGTTTGTCGTGTCATAGTTTTTATATTTTATTTATATTTAATCATTTTATTTAATATGAACTACATTTACATTTAGAATTATCTTTTTTATCCCTGGTACTGGGGTGGCTTATTTGTGTTGTAACATAATGCCTCTCCTTCAAAATTGATCATTTTAATAAAACACTAACATAGTTTTTTATGAAATTATCAGTTATATATAATTCTTTTTCCTTTTCTCTCTTGTTTGTTTCTCCATTCTTTAATTCTCTTCTTACTTGATTCATTCCATTTTATTTGGATCTGTTTTTATTTATTTCCATTGGTGTGTTCTCCCTTATACACAATTTTTTCCCTAACGTTTTAGTAGTAGCTGGTTTCTCCCATTACTACTCATTTTTTCTGGGACCAGAGGAACATCATCTCTGCTCAGTTTATTTGGATTGCTGGACTTTTCAACAGTCAATCTTAAATACCTTTTTTGTCAACTTGTGACTTAAATTAATAATAATAACATATTTTGTTTGGGATTGTCCACCTTGTGGTTTGTTTTTTTTGTTGTTTTTTTTTTTTTTGATCACTGGCCTTTTACTCATTCTTCCTTCCGCTGTACCTTTGCTATATACTGTCATCTACTCATACAGTTGCTTGTTTTTTATTTATTCATATGTTAATTTCATTATATCTAACTTTTCATTATTTTGTTTTCTATTCTTCTTGTGATCATTTTAATTATCTTAGACATTTTTATTCTTTTCTTGGTTATTTAGCAATATTCTGCTTTTGCCATTTCTTGTATATTTGTTTTATACATAACTTCTCTTTCTCCTTGTACCAGTTCAGATTTTTTTTTGTTTTTTGACTACATTAAATTCATTATAATGTTAGGTATTTATCTCAGCAATTTTAGTTTGATTTTATTTTTGTTTACTTTATTTTGTTTTAAATATCATTTTTGATAATTTTTTGTAAGTTAGTTCTCTTACTTTATAGGAATTTTTGTAGCTTATTCCTTTTTAGGTATTTTTTGTTCAAATTTTATCGTAAGTTTGTGATTCTTACTTTTGTATAGGAATTTTTGTAACTTATTCCCTTATTGTACTTTTTTTAATTTTATACTTCATATATCAACTTTAATAGACTGTAAGTAGATTTTACTTGGTAGGAATTTGTGTAACTTATTCCTTTGTTTTTATATTTTTATTCATTTATTTTAATTTTTTCTATTCCGCATATATCATCTAAATAAGGTTGTAAGTTGTTCTTACAAACTTTTTGAATTTTGAAATTTGTTTATTTAATTTCTAGTGGTTTATTCTTCTTCATAAAACTTTTTTATTGAAGCTTGGTTGTAAACTCCTTTGATTTTTCTTGTGTTTATATTACTTATTTGGTAAGTATTATTACCATTATCTTTTGTGATGACATATGGGCCTGTATAAAGCAATTACAATTTCTTTGCTATACCTTCCAGTGTATTTGGCAGTTCACGATTTTTGATTAGTATCTTTTCTCCCTCTTTATATTTGATTATCTTGGCCTGGTTTTTAGCATATTTGGCTTTTTGTTTCTCAATCTTCTCCATTATTAGGCTGTACCATTTGTTTTTATCATACGGGTCTTCTCGTTTTTTGGAAATTCTATTATCTCTTGTATCTCTCTATTTGGCTTCCTCTCGTACATCATTAAGTATGGTGTATTTTCAGTAAATTGGTGATAGCTGATATTTAAAAATACTTCGGTTGAAGTTAAATATTTGTACCATTCTCTCTGGTTATCATGACAATAAGTTCTCAAAATGCATCCCACCTCTCTCAACATTCTTTCTGCTGGATTACTACTAGGGTGGTATACGGAAGTTTTATATGTTTTGATGTTCAATTTCGTTAACTCTTCTCTCCACCTATTTCCTTTAAATTGTGTCCCATGATCGGTTATTATCATGTACGGTTTTCCAATTTCTGACATGTATTTATTTTTAATAATATCTAATATTTTATTTGTTGTGGCTCTGTTTATAGCGTATAGTTTGGTGTACTTGGTGTAATGGTCAAGTATAAGTACGATGAACTTGTATCCATGTCTTCCTCCGCTGCGTGGGAATGGTCCACATATGCCGAGGAATACCTTCTCTAGTTTGGCATTTGACGTGATGGGTATCATTGTTCCATTCTTCCTTTCATTATTGGTTTTGACCATCTGACACAATGTGCAGGTTTTTATGTTTTTATTTACCTTTCTTGTGATATTTTTTATAAACAAATCTTCCTCTAAAGCTTTTACTATTTTGAGTGTTCCCATGTGTCCGTATCTTACATGGTAATCTTTGATGATCTGATTTTCTAATGAATGAGGAATTACTAGTTTCCATGTGTCTTGGTTCTTTTTTGTTTTTATGAATAATATGTCTTTGTATATACAGTAAAATTTATTTATAATTGCTTCAGATTCCATTAGTCTTTTTCTTATGTTTAATATTTTGGTATCTTGCTCTTGTTGTAACACTATTTCATTTACAATATTTTCCAGGTCTTTCCTATCTTTCAATATATAATACACTTTTGCTATCTTCCCCTTTTCTCCTTCAAATGTCTGATCTTCTACATTTATTCTGGATAATACGTTGGCCACTATGTTCTTTCGGCCTGGAATATATTCCCATGTAATGTGGTATTCTTGCAGAGCAAGTATCCATCGAGTAAGTCGACCATGACTCAATTTACATTGTTTGAGAAACGATATTGACTTATGATCGCTTCTGACTGTGATAGGATATCCTAGTAGGTCGGTTCTAAATTTGCCACACGCGAATACTATGCTGAGCAACTCTTTCTCTGTAACATTATAGTTACGCTCGCAACTATTTAGTATTCGGCTGGCGAAGCTAATGACCAGGTGGTTTCCTTCATTGTCTTCCTGGTACAATTCTGCGCCTAGACTTACATCACTAGCATCGCAATTTAGGTAGAATGGTTGTTCGAAATTGGGGTGGTGTAACATGACAGTTTCGAAAAATTTTTGTTTAATTAAAGTGAGTACTTCCTCTTGTTCAGTTCCCCAAGTCCATTTTTCTTTTGATGAAAGTTGCTTAGAAAATTTCGCTGTGAGATGGGAGTAGTTTGAAACTTCCTATAGTAATTGCATATCCCCAAGAATGACTGCAATTGCTTCTTGTTTTTTGGTGAGGGGAATTTTTGGATGGCTTCAACTTTCTCTTGGGATGGAGAGATTCCCTTTTCGGTCAAGTTGAACCCTAAGAATTTCACTTCATTGGCAATGAATTTTGACTTATCCAATTTGAGTGTAATATTATTATTGGACAACCTTTTTAATACATGTTCGACTCTTTCGCAGTGTTCGCCCCAGTCTGAAGACGTTATGAGCAGGTCGTCAACCTACACTGTGGTGAATTCCAGTGCCTCTTGACCTAAAACTTGGTCCATGCACTTGATGAACACTGCTGTGGAATTGATGAGTCCAAATGGTAATCTTTTAAATTGGTAATTTCTACCATCAAATATAAATATTGCCTACTGTGTGGGTGCAGCTCCACCTGCCAGTACCCACATACAGTATCCCAGGTACTAATGTATTTTATTCCATGAAATCTTTTTAAAATTTCCTCAATTTCTCCTGGTGAGGTCCGGTCATTGACAATTATTTTATTGATTTCTCGGGCATCCAAGTAAATTCGTACTTTGCCATTCTTCTTGGGTATAGCTACTATTGGGCTTGTGTATTGAGATTGGCTATACTCAATAATATCCTCTGCAATCATTCTGTTTATCTCCGTCCTGACTTCATTTTTCAGGGAGTACGCTATGGGATATGATTTCCTGTGGACGTCTACAGGTTCCCTGAAGTTAATTTTACACTGGTATCCCTTAACTTTTCCAGGAGTATTCGAGAAGACATTATGATATTTGTTATAAATTGCAATGAGGTTTTCAGACTGTTGTTTACAAATTTCTTGTTGAGGCCGTTCTCTTTGGAAATTTCTTATTTCTTCGATTTTCTGTTCCCACAATCCTCTATCTTCCTCTTCATTTTCCATCATGATGGACGGTTCATGTGTTTGACAGTAGTAACTCTTCAAATCTGGATCTTGATTCAGAGCGGTTGGAGTTGAATTACAATTTATGATATTTGCAGACCAGATTCCCTGTTCTGAAGTTAGAAATACCACTCCCTTTTGCAGGTTGATAACTGCCGAATATCTTCTTAATACATCACATCCTATGAGCATGCTGAATGGTAGCCCATTGGCCACTAGAAATACAATAGGGATGGTTGATTCTTGATTGTCTAATTCTAATGAAACTTGCTTTCTTACCGTCTTATTTTGTTTGCCAGTGGCACCAATGATAATTATTATTAATTATCTATTGTTTTATTAATAAATTTCAAGACTGTACCAGCATATATAATAGCAAAAACAATAGATAAAATACTCAGAGGGAAGATAATATTGGAAAATAGGTACAATGTAAAGAATGGATATACAGTTATAGAAAACCTAAAGAAAATACACACTACAGAAGAAACAAAATTAATATCATTTGATATATCAAATATGTATAATAACATACCAATAAATGAAACACTGGAAATCATAAAGAAAAAATTAAAACCATAATGAAAACAATTTCATAAATAACTTGATTATTATAAAGAAACATATGTAACCAGAATTATTTTACTTTCAATAAAAAATATTATACACAAACCAAGGGATTGGCAATGGGTTCACCTATTTCATCAATTATGTCAGAAATTTATATACAGGATTTGGAAAACAAAATTATTTTAGGTATCATAAATGTCCATAAAGTGTTATTATGGAACAGATATGTAGATGATATATTGGTCATATATAATCGTAGCATAAAAAATGAACATTTAATAATACTAAATAAATTAAATACATACAATGATAATGTGAAGTTTACATTTGAAGAAGTAAATAGAAGAATCAATTTTTTGGACATTGATATTCAAATTGGAAAAGATAACGAAATAACTACTAATGTATACAGAAACGAAACAAATAATAATACAACAATACACAAAGATTCATCACATCCTTGGATACACAAAGTTAATACATATAACAATATGATTAATAGAGCATACAAATACATAAATAACGAAGAGAAATTACATCAGGAACTGAACATCATAAAAGAAATAGCAAAAAAAATGGATATGACAGCAAATTTATAAACAAATTAAATAAAAAATATAAAGAAAAACAATATTAAACAATAGAACAACATTAGGCAGTATAAATGCATGCAAAAAAGAAGAAAATGTAACATACCTAACTTACAAATACACATATTAAGATCTCCAATACATTATAAAGAATACAAAATTGGATAAACATAAATATAAATATTCATACAAACCAAATAAAAGTATATATAATATAATAATAAATAGAAAAGACTGTGATATATACAAATTAAGTGGAATATACAGAATAAAATGTAATAACTGTGACTACATATACATCGGAAGAACACATAGAAATTTCAAACAGAGATTTATGGAACATTTCAGAGCTTTTAATAATAAAAAAAACGGGAATCTCCAACATAGCAGATCACCTTATTAGTATGAATCATAGTATAACAAATATAACCAACAATATGGAAATAGTGGAAATAAACAATAATAAAAATGACATTATACAGTTAGAAGAATTATATATATACCTTCATAAAAAATATGACAAATTGATGAATCAACAGACAATATTTGAAAATGATCAATTATTTCAATACATATCTGGCTTGGTTTCACCCAATAATGATGGCAGTGGAAAGTTCAAAATGAAGTACAGTAAGAGGTAGTAGACACAGTTAACAACAGTTATACATTTAAAGAAAAACATCATAACAGGAACATTACAGTTTATGAACTGATGATGAAATTTTAATATTTCGAAAAGGCCTTATTCATTATTTTAAAAAATGGAATTTTACTGATTTTGATGGTATGTATATAATAATAATAATAAATTATAATTATTTTTTGCTTTGTTAAGAATTGTAATCCAGTCAAAAGATGTCTTTCTTTTAAAGGAGATACACCTTTGAACAACCAATGGTTTTGCTGAACTTCTGCAAAAGAATCTTCAACCTTTTAATATTAATGGGGTCTTAGTTGTAGGTGTAGCCAAGGCGTGTGCAGAATCATGCAGAACACATTCACCATTGCCAAGTATGTACATTGCTATGTGGAATGTAGTCATAAAAACTAAATTAAACCAGTGAAGAAATTTTTTTGCCTGTATAGTGGTTTTACTATGTTCTAATTTATGCCAAAAACATAGTGATTTACTGTGTTCAACAAATGCAAGCCAACTGTTTCAACATAATGAAATTTTAAATTCCAAATTGTTGAAAGCTTGAAGTAATATTAAGTAGAATTAATTAATGCTTGATACCTTTACGTGGTGAAAATCCATTGTAAATTATAGTAAAAAATAAAACCATAAAATAGTTTTAGTGATTTCCACTCGTCAACAGCCATTTCCTAATGCCAGCTTCAACCCCTTTTATCGCTGATAAACTTTTGTTGTTCGTCTTCAAACTCATGTAATGTGGTGTTAAGTTGTCCATTAAGCACTTTTGACGAGTGGAAATCACTAAAACTATTTTATGGTTTTATTTTTTACTATAATTTTTAAGTAGAATTGCTTGAGTGCTTTGTGAAGACTGAAGGGGAAGATGATTTAACAGAAGATAAGCATTCTGGATTAAAAAAATGTGAGTTACAGTTGAGAGTTTTCTTTCTAAATATATTTTGGATGATGGTATGAAGAATGTTTATATTTTGTACAATTTAATTTAGCTACAGACTGTTAGTTTTATAACTGTTACAAATGCAATCTAACGTTTTGAGTCTGTTGCAGGCATAAGAACTTTTATTACATCATTGTTTAATTAATTAATTTTTAATAAGCCATCATTCTATGCATTTGTCTCAGCAATATTAGTTTATCTATGCTCTTCCACAACATCACACCACCCCCCCCCCACACACACATAGACACTACATTCATATTTGCTCACATTATTCTTATATATATTTTTTATTATTAATAATAATAAATAAAACTTTTCTTACAAGAATATATTTTTTGAATATTACACTATTTTGATAGTACAGTAGAAACGTTGATTATCCGAACATCCACTAACTTAACGATCTATTATCCGAACTCAATAAATGTACATTTATGTACTGTACTGTACAGTAATGTATTGGACACATGTAGGCATATTGGATATTTATTGAACATAAACATTTAAAAAATTTTTAATTAATTTTATAGTACATTGTTTGTCATTAAACTCTAATTCTGTTTAAATTAACTTTTGGTTTTTATTAATTACATTTAGTTTTAACTCAACGATTTTTAGTCTTAGTAATACATTGCAGTACACTATACAGGTTTCTGTAATTATATACCAATGTTTTAGAAATGATTTTGTAATAAAAACCTTTGTTTTTGTACAGAGAAATAATGTTTTCAGTTTACAATCTATTACCCAAAATATCGATTTTCCAAACCTGTCCTAAGAGGTTCAGATAATCGATGCTCTACTGTATGAACTATCATAATCAGAAATTATTTTTTGATATTCTGATAATAGTTTATACTATGAAAACAGTGTAATATTTTAAAAAATAAAAAAATGTATTCTTGTAAGAAAAGTTTTATTTATCATTAATAATAATTATATATACAAATGCTTTCCTGTCTTCAAAAATGTGTTGGTATGCTAATTCAAGATGTAGAAATCTGTTTAGTCCTGCTTTCCTCTCCTATCCCTACCAGTGAACGTCTGAAAACACTCGCCAATTATACAAAATAATCCAGAAAGTAAAGAACATTTGACCTTAGCAGACAAGGCAGGCCACCTATCACCACTGCCACCATACCATTGAAAATTCTCTTCTACTAGATCAGTCTTAGTCAAGCAATGAAGCATTGTTGATGTCTGCTTATTTTTGTACTATTTTAAAATGTGTGACAAAATTGAAAATCCTCCAAAGCGTGATACTTTTTTGAATACAAAAAAATTTTGTCCCATCAAAATTCATAGACAAAAATGAAGGTGGATGGTGATAAAGTTATGTACAAAGAATCTGTAAGAAAATAGTGCATCATTAAATAGAGGAAGGTCAAATGTTCACAATGAAGAATGTTCTGGTCAACCGTATCTTATTGCAAAAAGACTCAAGACAAGAACTGACAGGAAAATTTGTGACAATTTGGCCAGTTTGTAGATTTGTTTTCCTGGAATTTCAAGGGGTCTTCTTCATGAAATTGTTACAGATCATCTTGGGTACAAAAAATGAATGCAACATTGGGTAGCACAAGAGGTAAAGAGAATAGGAGCTGCCTTGACTTTTCTCACTTGATATGACAAAGACAGAGACAGATTTGTAGGTCATACCATGACTGGTGACGAGGTGTGGTCTGAAAGTCCAGAAACTAAGTACCAATCAGTGGATATCTAAATAACTATCTAACTAAAATATGGATATCATTCCATATTTCCATCCAACACAAAAAAAAAGCAAAGAGCACACAGCAAGTGATGGTAACCATATTTTGGAACTCAAAGGGTGTCCTTTTGATTGAATTTATGGCAAAGGAGAGACAATAAATTCAGAAGGTTACATGAGAAATGGAGAGAGGGACTTAGAGAGAGAGAGAGAGAGAGAGAGAGAGAGAGAGAGAGAGAGAGAGAGAGAGAGAGAGAGAGAGAGAGCATACGAAAAGAATTAGTAGACATTCTTGGATTTTGTTGTCCATGACGTGTCCGTTACTTAACTAAATATAATTATTTCACTACCAACTCGGATCACAAAGTTTTTTATGGGTAAAAACGTAAAAGTTTATCTTATAGCCTGAACCAGTTTTTGCTTTTAAAAAGCTTCTTCAGAGGCTCATTCCATATCATGAATGTTCCACGAATATTCCAAATATTCCACTAGCCTCTGAAGAAGCTTTTTAAAAGCGAAAACCAATTCAGGGTATAAGGTAAAACTTTTACATTTTTATCGATAAAAAACTTTGCGTTCCGAGTCGGTAGTGAAATAATTATATTTAATTAGTGGAAGATCTGTGGGTGGATAGAGAAAAGTAGAGGTTGGGAATTGGGAACAAAAGAGAATAAGAATGTAATCTGTCATATGAGGCAACCAGTTTACAAGGCTGCTTGTCCACAAATATTTGAAATTGAGATACTGGAAAATGTAATAATTTCTACACAGTACCAGTCCTCTGTTGTGACTTATTTGATTGTGTTTTCATTATTTTAAAAATTATTATGATTTATTTGCTACATAATTTATGTCACCTAATAGTGTGGCAGAGTGACTAAAGCACTGTGGCTTCACATCATATGCACAAATGTAAAACCAGGAAAGTTTATCCCAGTGTGGCTTGATGGTCGGGGATCTTTATATTTGTAAGGGTAAAGATCACAAACATTTGTAAGGGTAAAGGTAAAATATTTACCTTTTTGATAAACATGGATGAATAGATATCTTCAAATACCCAATGAAAATTAGAGGAGCTGATGTATGCAAAACCCACATTTCAAGAAATGGTTTTGATTATTCATAAGCTTCCAGACTGTTGCGAATAATGAATGACTGTGGTCTGAGCTTACAATTCAAGACATTCCCAAATTCAACAAACATTTTTATACCAAAGAGTTGATTTCATAAAAATTAAAATTAGTCTGTATAACAATGTATTAAAATATACATATTGAAATACTAAATTGAAAGACCTCATAACAAACAGGAACATGTCCTTTGTACAAAATACTTCATGTTGATTACACATATGTAAAAAATGCAAATTAAAATTTATCAGAAAACATTTTTGGATGTTTTAAGCCTCAAGAAGAAAAGTAAGCAAAGAATCTGTCATTATTATTTCTTAACTGTTAAACTGGCAAATAAAAAATAAGGTGATGGTCTAATCATTTCATAACATGAGGGAGCAGAAAATGTAGTGACAGCCTATATTATTTCTCTAATATGTCTGTACATACCACCACTACTAACATCTCATTATACAGTAAGTTAAATATATAAAAAATCGTATGCTATAACACCAGTTCACATACAGAGGCATTAAATGTCACTTAAGAATATTTCAGAAATATCTATGTCACTTATCATAATAAAAGTCTTGATACTCCAAATGCACACTGTAAGTAGAAAAATTACAACTTAACAGTAATCAGTAATCATAGAGTTTTTCTTTTATTTGTCAGTTATAAGAACAAGATAAGCGCTTACTTATATATTTAAAGAATGAAAAGAAGGGGGCTCTTTTGCAACTGTTCAATGCCAGGAGAATTTAGTTCAGTCTAAAGTACTGGAGATGGTTGGTTTCTGTTAGAAAGTTTTATTTATTAATTTTACTTCCATGTTCCATAAGGAAATGGAAGTATGGTGATCACAAAAAAATTGTGTTTGAGATAAGGGCTGATTCTGATTGTACTACCCTCAAAACATGAAGAAAAGTAATTTTCTGAAAAGTGACTGTGTGTGTCTGTATGTAGATTTTTTTCTATGTCAAACGATAACTGCCGCAAATTCAAACAGAATCAAATAATTTTTGCATATGTGTCTGGGTTGTAGAGGACTCAAAGGCTTATTGATTTTGGTGAAGATTGGTTAAGGGGGAGGGGTAGTTTACCTGCAACATTTTACGTTTTAATAAGAGTAAAGTACTCAATTTTGAAGTACCCTGAAAAGAAGGTCATAATAATCCACTATAGAAAGGTAGATGAAATATCTATAAATGGAGAGGGTAGTTGAAGGGGGCGGGGGTAATTTTTTGAAAATTACCTTTCTGATGGTTAATCAACTACTTCAATTCGAATAGTAAGATACCTTAGTAATTACATATAATGAAATTATTACTTAATAAATATGTAAATATAAAAATGGGGTTGTTCAGTTAAGGGGGAGGGGTAGTTTACCTGCATTGTTTTGAGTTTTAACAAGAGTAAAGTACTTAATTTTGATAAATAAGTGTCCCAAAAATAAAGTTATATTAATCCACTGTAAAAAGGTAAATGAGATATCTATAAATGGAGAGAGTAGTTGAAGGGGTAGGGGCTGATTTTTTTGAAAATTACTTTGCTGATATCAAGTAAAGTACGAGTATTTAATTTTGAAGGATAAGATACTTTAGCAATTACACATAATAAAACTATTACTTTATGAAAGTGTAAATATCATAAATGGTGGTGATCGGGTGAGGAGGAGGGATGATTATCTGCGTAGTTCAGTTGTTAATTAGAAAAAAGTACCTAATTTTTATATCCTTAAATTCGTAGTGACTGTCAATCAATGAATTTTTCATTGAAGGGTTAGTGAGGATCGGTCAAAAATAACACAATTTGTCGCATAACACAAATGCCAAACACACAACTGTGATGTTTGGCATCAGTTGTGTGTTTGGCGTCAGCAACAATTGTCCTGATGATGACAATAAACATTGTTGAAACATCGACACAAATAAGTTAAAAATTTGTGTTATTTTTTGACCGATCCTCACTAACCCTTCACTAATTTTTATAGATAAAGTGACTTAAAAATAACATTATATTAAATGACTACTCCATAATAACAAAAGTATCTATAAATAGTAAAAATAGTTTGAGGGTGAGGAATATTTTTTTATAAATTATCAAACCGAATTCAAGTAAATGATTATAAATAATATAAATATTAGAAAATGGAAGTCATGTGTGGTTCTCCACACTGATATTTATTTTTTATGAAAAGACTATTGTTGATAAACAATCTCATTATGAGATCTTTCACATAGACCAAGTCTGACAGGAAACAATCTATGATTATAAGTTCATTATTTAGAAAGATTTACCTCTTACATTACATGAACTGTTATCTGTCAATGTGTGCTCATCCAATGAGCGTTTGTAAACCACATGGATATGCTCTCCTGTTTCGCCCCTTGCACTGCTTCCTTCTACTGGTTCCACAAAATATGCACCATGGTCGGTTATTATATAACCTACCTGGCACAAAAAAATGAACTTATATTCTTGGATTTTGTTGTCCATGATGTGTCAATTGATTAACTAATTATAAATATATCACAACTGACTCGGATTACTAATTTTTTATTGGTCAAAAATTTTAAAGAAGGTAAAAGTTTAACATTCTTTACCAAATACAACTATTATATTAACGACTCGGAACACAAAGTTTTTTATAAGTAAAAACATAAAGCTTCAAACAGAGATACATTGAACACACAAAGGCACTCCACTCCACTACAGAATCCACCTTTGCAAACCACCTCATGAAGCAAACCACACATACAAAAACATCGACAATAACATGAACATTCTACACGTACACACAACAGGCCGAAAACTAGACACTCTAGAACAATTGGAAATATACAAACACACGAAAACAAATAAAAACGACATCCTAAACGAACAGACACAATTCAAATCGCACGCATTATTCGAACATATCTCACCCCACACACACACACAGCATCGATCTTTCGAAATTCGATTCCGTTGCCCACAACAGGACGGACAGCGCTACCAGCGGCAGCCTCTGAAGAAGCCTTTTAAAGGTGAAAACCGGTTCAGGCTGTAAGGTAAAACTTTATGTTTTTACTTATAAAAAACTTTGTGTTCCGAGTCGTTAATATAATAGTTGTATTTAGTTAAGTAACGGACACGTCATGGACAACGAAATCCAAGAATTTTTTACAAATAAAAAATTAGTGATCCAAGTGAGCACTGATATATTTATAATTAGAACTTATATTCTTGAAAGTTATAATAAGAGTTACAGAAACACACACACACACACACACTCATCCCTAAAGGAAGTCATACACAGATTATATACGTTGTATACTATATCCTGCTACATACGAGAGTGAGAGTCTTAACTAGTTTTAGTAAGTATACAATTGTTTGATTTTAAGAACTATATGAACGTGCTTGTCAGTATAGACTTTATAGGGAATACAACTGTTAAAATGAATACTAAACATATACAATGTACACAGACCAGGAAAAAGTAGTTTGTTTGTTTGGAGGAAAAAGTAGTTGCCTGTTGTATCATACCAGTCACGCTCACATCATACCATTGCTTCTTGATCCACCAAGAATAAACTCACATAATCATATTGATAATGTGAACATGTAATGGATAATATGTTTACCATTTGAGTTTATGTAAGAAGCGAATGTTTTATTTGATAATAAACATGAAAGCAGGAGTACAACCAGGGTTTCCTTCTGAGAAGTTCTGGCAGATTCTGAGGAAGAGTTAGATTTTTGTGAATAAAACTACAAAAATTAAAAGAAAAAACTCTTAATTTGCTGTTTATTTTGTTGTAGTCAAGGTCCCCCATAGGTGAGGAATAGGCCTATACTGCCATCCACAATGGCCCAATGTCTGCCGTATATCCACTTAAGACACGCACAGCCTTATCCTGAAGTGGATTGGGGTTGATGTTAACCAGGCTGAGGTTTGTGTCTTGTGATTAGGAACCAGAGTTGGCTCCCTGGCAGTAGGTACGAGGTTACCATTCCGTTGTGATGGGCTTTACCAGGTGGGATTGAAGCTACGGCTCTGGGAGGTAGATGCTGGTGCTATAAGACTGATTACCGGTGGCCCCTTCTCCTTCCAAACCACCCACCTGACGCACGCTATTTTCTGGGGCGCGGGTTAACCAATTTCCGCGGTATCAGGGCTCAAAGCGTGCGTCCGGCGTTCGGTGGCGCGATTTGAGGGTCTGTTCCCTTTACAGACCTGCCCACTTTGAACAGCTCACAGACAGAAATTGGGAACAGTGTATACTGTACTGGACATTAACATGGTTTCAATGTTGAGCTTACAACTTAAGGAATATTATTTTTGTTGTATTTTGGACCATGTCTATGCTGACTTCCAATTTAGACGTTTCTTTCAGTCATCTTGTTACGGTATCATCAGAATATAACATAACTGACAGTAGAAGAACAAAACATAATCTCAGTAGGTATCTAGAAAGCAGGGAAATTTATATTATCAAAACTGAAATATAAACAAAGCGGCCGTTACGAAAAATCTTAATGGATCTTACCAAACCGTCGCATACTGAAATGGCGGCACGAGACATACGATGACCTTTGATCTTGCCCTTGAAATGACACAGGTGTTTTGTGGGTTGTGTCAACACAATGCTGGATAAATTGGCTCCTCCGCTACGTCTTTCGATCAGCAAGCCCGGGGCGCTAAGCCGGGTGTTTGGTTCCAATTCTAGGTGGTGAGTCTTATTGTTAAAGTGCAGACTGTAGTGGATGTGATCGTCGATGGTCGGACTTCTCTGTGACGTAATAATAATAATAATTATTGTAATTATAATTTTAATGATGAAGATTATGATGAGGATGATGATAATAATAATAATAATATAAATAATCATAATTATAATATTATGAATGAATAACAATCGTAAACAATAAAATTTAACACTGACGACTCCTACAAACGCAGTAAGGGTTACGTTTATATTACCTTCTTTCGGAGGTTGTCATCAAAATGGTGCGGCAAGTTGTAGGAGTGGAACGTACCGTCTGGTTTCACTTTTTTCGGAACGACGAAGTAGTAATCGGACTTCAGGTCTCTGGTATACTGCCCTGAACACAAAATCCATTGATTCTATCAAATTATTTATCACATAAATAAATTTTTGTTACAATGTGGGACGAAAATCACCCATTATTTTCATACTTTATTTATTTATCAAAAAATCCAATGTTCTAGCAACATTCTCTATCTAATGTTAATAGAGAATTGAAAAAATATTTATAGAACTTTATCAATTCTATTTGTGAAAGAATAAAATAACTTGGATTTCGTTGTCCATGACGCGTCCGTCACTCAACTAAATATCACTATAATATTGACGACTCGGAACACAAAGTTTTTTATAAGTAAAAACGTAAAGTTTTACCTTACAGCCTAAACCGGCTTTCACCTATAGAAGGCTTCATCAGAGGCTGTCGTTAGTAGCGCTGCTCGTGTTGTTGTTGGCGACGAGAAAGTGTTTCGAAAGATTGAAGCTGTGTGTGTGTGGTGAGATGTGTTCGAATAATGCGTGCGATTTGAATTGTGTCTGTTCGTTTAGGATGTCGTTTTTATTTGTTTTTGTGTGTTTGTATATTTCTAATTGTTCTAGAGTGTCTAGTTTTCGGCCTTTTGTGTGTACGTGTAGTATGTTCATGTTATTGTCGATGTTTTTATATGTGTGGTTTGCTTCAATGAGGTGGTTTGCGAAGGTAGATTCTGTAGTGGTGTGGAGTGCTTTTGTGTGTTCAATGTATCTCTGTTTGAAGCTACGTCCTGTCTGGCCTATGTAGAATTTACTGCAATTTGAACAATTTAGTTTATATACACCGGGTAGATCGAATTTGTTTTGTGCTTTGGGTATGCGTTTTGATAGTGTGTGTTCTGTTTTGTTAGTAGTTTTGTAAGCGATTCTGTATCCTGCTTTTTTGAATTTGTGGGCAATTTTTTCTGTTTGTTTGTTGATGTATGTTAGTGTTATGAATTTGTTGTTTTCTGTCTTTGTCTGTTGTTTGTTTTGTGTTTTGTGTAGGAGTTTACTGACTGTTGTTCTGTCATAACCGTTAGATTCTGCTAGATATTTTATCGTGTTTAGTTCGTCTTTGTAGTCTATTTCATCTAAGGGGATGTTGTTAAGTCTATGTATCATGGTTCTAAAAGCAGCTAGTTTGTGTTGTATTGGGTGATTGGAGGTGTTGTGTATTAGTGTGTCAGTTGTAGTTGGTTTTCTGTATATACTGAATTTGTGCCTGTGTTCTAGTTTTGTGATGGAGAGGTCTAAGAAGTTTATGGTATTGTTGTGTTCGTATTCGGCAGTGAAGGTTATGTTTTTATGTATTTTGTTTATGTGCGTTAGTAACTGTTCACATTGTCTTTTGTTTCCCCTGTATAGTATTAGAATGTCATCAACGTATCTGTGCCAATATAGTATTTTATGTGAGTGTCTGTCATTGTTTGTGAGTATTTTTGTTTTTTCTAAGTGTTGGAGGAAGACTTCTGCTAGAATGCTGGATATGGGGGAGCCCATGGGTAGGCCATCGTTCTGTGTGTAGTATTTATTGTTATAAGTAAAGTAGTTTTGTTTTGTGATAATGTTCAGAGTTTCTGTTATTTCATTGATAAGTTCGTCTGGTGTGTTGTTCTGTTTGAGTTTGTTTTGTAGGATGGTGATTGTTTCAGAGATGGGGATGTTTGTGTACAGGTTTTTAATGTCAAAGGAGGCTAATGTGGCGTTATGGGGGATGTGTATGTCTTTTATTTTTGTTACTAGGTCAGTGTTGTTTTTTACTGCAATGTTGTTGTCTATTTGTGTGTGTTGTCTAATAATTTTGTCTAGATATTTTGCCAGTTTGTGTGCAGGGGCATTACGGTAGTTGATAATGGGGCGGATCGGAATGTCTTCTTTATGGATTTTGGGAAGCGCTTGGAGTGTAGGTGCTGATGGTCGGATTTGTTTCATGTAGGGCTTTTGTTTATGTGTCATAATGTGTTTGGCTTTGTTGACTATTTGTTTTATTGAGTTTTGGTATCTGTCGGTAGGGTCGTGTTTTAGTTCTGTGATGTTGTTCTGTTCTATGAAGTCTTGTACTTTTTTGTGTAGGTTGTCTGTGGGGATAATTACAGTCGTGTTGCCTTTGTCAGCTTTTACAAATGTGATGTTGTGTTTGTGTGCCTTTTCCCTCAGTTTGATGGCTGTGTGTATTTCTGAGTTGTGGTTGTTGTTGTCTGGTGTCTTATGTACTCCTATTGTGTTGTTTATATTATGTCTTAATGTGTCTTGATGTTCTGGTGCTGTGTTTTGTATATTTGTTTCTGTGTCAATTATGAGCTTTGTTAGTGTTTGGTTTAAAGGCCTAAAACATAACATACATTACAAACATAACAACCAAACACTAACAAAGCTCATAATTGACACAGAAACAAATATACAAAACACAGCACCAGAACATCAAGACACATTAAGACATAATATAAACAACACAATAGGAGTACATAAGACACCAGACAACAACAACCACAACTCAGAAATACACACAGCCATCAAACTGAGGGAAAAGGCACACAAACACAACATCACATTTGTAAAAGCTGACAAAGGCAACACGACTGTAATTATCCCCACAGACAACCTACACAAAAAAGTACAAGACTTCATAGAACAGAACAACATCACAGAACTAAAACACGACCCTACCGACAGATACCAAAACTCAATAAAACAAATAGTCAACAAAGCCAAACACATTATGACACATAAACAAAAGCCCTACATGAAACAAATCCGACCATCAGCACCTACACTCCAAGCGCTTCCCAAAATCCATAAAGAAGACATTCCGATCCGCCCCATTATCAACTACCGTAATGCCCCTGCACACAAACTGGCAAAATATCTAGACAAAATTATTAGACAACACACACAAATAGACAACAACATTGCAGTAAAAAACAACACTGACCTAGTAACAAAAATAAAAGACATACACATCCCCCATAACGCCACATTAGCCTCCTTTGACATTAAAAACCTGTACACAAACATCCCCATCTCTGAAACAATCACCATCCTACAAAACAAACTCAAACAGAACAACACACCAGACGAACTTATCAATGAAATAACAGAAACTCTGAACATTATCACAAAACAAAACTACTTTACTTATAACAATAAATACTACACACAGAACGATGGCCTACCCATGGGCTCCCCCATATCCAGCATTCTAGCAGAAGTCTTCCTCCAACACTTAGAAAAAACAAAAATACTCACAAACAATGACAGACACTCACATAAAATACTATATTGGCACAGATACGTTGATGACATTCTAATACTATACAGGGGAAACAAAAGACAATGTGAACAGTTACTAACGCACATAAACAAAATACATAAAAACATAACCTTCACTGCCGAATACGAACACAACAATACCATAAACTTCTTAGACCTCTCCATCACAAAACTAGAACACAGGCACAAATTCAGTATATACAGAAAACCAACTACAACTGACACACTAATACACAACACCTCCAATCACCCAATACAACACAAACTAGCTGCTTTTAGAACCATGATACATAGACTTAACAACATCCCCTTAGATGAAATAGACTACAAAGACGAACTAAACACGATAAAATATCTAGCAGAATCTAACGGTTATGACAGAACAATAGTCAGTAAACTCCTACACAAAACACAAAACAAACAACAGACAAAGACAGAAAACAACAAATTCATAACACTAACATACATCAACAAACAAACAGAAAAAATTGCCCACAAATTCAAAAAAGCAGGATACAGAATCGCTTACAAAACTACTAACAAAACAGAACACACACTATCAAAACGCATGCCCAAAGCACAAAACAAATTCGATCTACCCGGTGTATATAAACTAAATTGTTCAAATTGCAGTAAATTCTACATAGGCCAGACAAGACGTAGCTTCAAACAGAGATACATTGAACACACAAAAGCACTCCACACCACTACAGAATCTACCTTCGCAAACCACCTCATTGAAGCAAACCACACATATAAAAACATCGACAATAACATGAACATACTACACGTACACACAAAAGGCCGAAAACTAGACACTCTAGAACAATTAGAAATATACAAACACACAAAAACAAATAAAAACGACATCCTAAACGAACAGACACAATTCAAATCGCACGCATTATTCGAACACATCTCACCACACACACACAGCTTCAATCTTTCGAAACACTTTCTCGTCGCCAACAACAACACGAGCAGCGCTACTAACGACAGCCTCTGATGAAGCCTTCTATAGGTGAAAGCCGGTTTAGGCTGTAAGGTAAAACTTTACGTTTTTACTTATAAAAAACTTTGTGTTCCGAGTCGTCAATATTATAGTGATATTTAATAAAATAACCTAATTTACTAACAGGAATTTTTTGTTGAAATGTTTATCAACATAAATAAATTATATGTGCTACTCCGAACGATAGACAACATGCATGGCTTACATGTCACTTTGGCACGTATTATGTAAGCAGCAGGATGCCGCAACTCTCATTTTGCGCAGTAAGTTTTCAATCGTTGCACGCCTTCGATACGGTGAGCTATGATTTTACCGACAACTGGAATCGCTGCAAACGTTATTAACGGTAACTGTTCCTACCGGTTGTAAGCACAGCAACTCACGTCGGTAACCTAACAACTCACGTGGAGTAACCTAGTTGAGCTCGGGAGTCCCTATAGCTTGCAAAAGCTGAATGTTGCAAATTGAAGCGATCAAATGCGTGGCATAGAAAGCAGTATTTAGTACAAGTGACTAGTGTTTATTGTTTATTGTGTTATCAACTATTGTAATTTTTTGGCGCCTTTCATTATTTATTGCGATAGTTTGTATTGAACAATTGTATAACTGTTGTGCCCAGTATTGTTTTTTTTAATGAAATTATTATTAATATTGTGAGTTTAGATTTCTCTGGTGTTCAGTAATTTATTTCACTGTACTTACTTTTTCGCCGTTACGATTCGTAGTTCTACACAAGCGAACTAAACTTAATTGGTTTCACGCGACGTTTAATCTAATGTGCCCAAAATACGAACCATTGTGTATAGAGGGTAGTATTCTGGGAGGGTAGTTAGATATTAACAGCGAGGTGCCTCGGAACATGCCTGCGGAGAATGAATTCGTCTAAATGTTTCTGCAGTACGTGTCAGATACAGAGTATTAAAACGCCTACTATTTAAAATATGACTCACCGATCATTACGGTAGGGAATTCGAATTAATTTCGTTTTTGTATTTCATGAGATTCTACTAATGTTGTAGGAATAAGTAATCATTTACAATGTGCAATTAATTAAATTGTGAATTAATTGAATAATTACTTTACTAAATATCACTATAATATTGACGACTCGGAACACAAAGTTTTAATACTAAACTTTGTGTTCCGAGTCGTCAATATTATAGTGATATTTAGTTAAGTAACGGACACGTCATGGACAACGAAATCCAAGAATTTAATTACTTTAATTATTTATAGATTAACAAATGATATCCTTGATAAGCCTCGCGATTGGTATCACCATTTACATTGATATCAGTTAACAATTAATATTGTGAATTCAATTAAATCACTGAGCAAAAAGACTCTTAGAAAATTACTTTATGTTTTCAAAGATTAATTTAACATGTGGGTTATCTGTAATAATGAACGCATGTGTAAAATCAACTTAAATAACTAATTTATTATTCATTTATAAATTTATAATCATACATATAAAAACGTCGTTGCACCTGTAAATACATACATATTTCAAATAAACAAGTTCTAGTTTAAATATTCGCTGAAAAAGACATACATACATAAATCATAGAATACAACAATTCAAATACTAATTATTGATGCGTTCATTAATCCCAGATAGTTTTTGTTAACACATTCGTTATTTATAACTTTTAACTCTAATTGTATTCATTACATTTATTTATAACTTCCCAGGGTAGGAATTCTTTGAAAGAATCAGGTCAGTAGCAGTTATTTAAAGTAATAAATTAATAATGGTTACTTGAGTTTATAGAATATCCGTTTAGTGTCCAGTGATGTCCGGTCCTTGTGGTGATGAAGACAGAAAGACACATCTTGTTGACTGCCGTCAATAGCACAAACACTTGTATACACCCACGATCACTCGCGTCGAAGTAGAGTTGTGTAAATAAGTAATGGATTTTGTGTTAGTTTGAATAATTCATTCTAAAATGAGTGTTGTATGTTCATTTTGCAACATTAATGTTTATGTCCGTTCGTCACTTATTTCACTTTCTATCAATGTATATATGATTAGATTAGTTCGTTCAAATGTTTCATGTTCTATTATGTTTAATGTGATTTAGTAGCACTGACTAATTGTAAGTTCGTCTATTTTGTACAGTACACAAGTAATGATATTTGTACGTGTCGAGATTGTATTGTTCACTTTGATTGATTACTACATGAGTCCGTTAAATCGCACTTTGAATTCCACTATTAGAAAATCACCAAGTCTGAATATTATGACATGATGATTTCACTAAGTCTGTTATTTTACATGAAACTGAAATTTACTGATATATACTGACTTGAAAGTTTAAAATATACTGGCTTCCGAAAATTAAGATATATTAGCCGTAAGATTTAGATATACTAGCCGCTTGAAATTAAAAATATACTAGCCTCGTCCCTGTGTTATAGACACATAGTTTTATCAGTTTGTCCCTACTCAAATTTTGTCTTCTGCACTGTCCACGCCTTTTCTTACTTGTGATAGGTCAGCTCATAGTTTTCTCGGAATACTTCGTCCCACTACACCAGGGCTTTTTGGTATCTATCTCCTGATACGCCTTTTGCTTTTGGTTGCTATAGAAACTGTCCTCTCCACCGGTGATCTTCGCAAGAGTTGTATTCTGATAGGTTGCCAGACATCCCCAGATTTGTCCTGTTCGAACGTTGACCTATTTCGCAGAATTTCTAGCTATTATACGCCTGTCGATCACTCTTTTGTGTGAGGTATACGCAGTGTTTTTCTAAGTTGGCTTCATCTGTTCTCGGGTCCTTCCGAAGTATTGTTCTCTCTTACACCCCTTTTTTGTAACTATTAATAATTCTGGACATATGTTAGCTGGTGAAGTCACCCTGACTTTCTACTCGTAAATTGCGTCTGACACTTAGACGTTACCTCCAGCTGTGTAGCTTGGTTGGAGTCCTGTCCATTCTCCACTTCACACATTGTTTCTGAAAGTGCTGTACGTACGCTCCTTTGTAAACATCTTGTCCCCTTTTTTGCAGTACCTCGTATTCTGACGTAACCTGACTGAACGTATGCCTTAATTCCCAGTACACGTGTGAGTGTCCTCGCCTGCTTTGTCTCGACTGTCGTGGGTAATAATTTTTAGCTAAGCGTCCCCTGTCATCTCGTACATCCAATTTCTATAGTTGAGTAGAACTTAACGTCTTCCTATTGTCTTGTTAGCGACGCTGCTATGACATCTTCACATTACGTTTTATTTATTGCATCGACTAGAAGTCGTTGACACAACTTCGTGTAAACAAAATCCGTCGAGGAGAAAATTTGAAATTTTTTAAATTTTTGCTCGTTACACATTAAAAGGGTTTCAGGTCGCTCATAACGAAACTGATGTTAAAATTAGAACACTCGAAATGACGGATATAGCATAGTTGATTGAAATTTTACAAATGATATGCAGAAAGCGTGACATTATCTTACGGTATTTCTAAATATTTAAAATTTTTTCAGGACATTTACGTTGACAAAATAATCTTTACGTAAATGCACGACGTTAATTTAGAAAAACTAACTTATAGTTAAATGGATAAGGAAATTAATATATAAACTTGCATTAATAAATACATTTTAGTATTTGGAATTTAAAACAATGCTAAAAGTTTTAGTCGAATTCATTTTTCTAAAACGTGTTACGAATAAAAGCCCTCGTTGAGCTTCAGTTACATGTAAGCAATCAGAAAAAGGTAAAGAATACGCAAATTTAGAATAATTATTATGATGGTTACGGCCTGTTGCGTCCTATAATCATGGCACAACTTACTAGAAATAAACCTCCCAGCTGTTAAAATGAGGCCGATTTCGATTAAATCGAAATCATTAACTTGGGCTGAATCGTTAATCGTTAATTTTGATTGTTCGTTAATTTGTAATGAAACCTTTGAAAATACAGATTAAATTTGTGAAACTTACGTCAAGAAAGTACTAATATAGTGATAAAAAATAAAAAAGTACACTTGGAGAAGTAATTTATTATTTGTTATTATAATATATAACATACAATTGCTACTATAAACTCCGAACCTCAAAGAGTTACAGAGAAAATATTTATACTCTTATATGCTGATTAGTTTTTTATATTTTATTTTATTAAGACGTGCAAGTGCTTTAGACTAAGAACAAATCTTCTTCTTCGTTCCAGGATTAGGCAAAATCAGCTGTTCCGGTCTCTATTTTAAAGCAATATTTTGCGTGGTCTACCCACATCACTTTTACCTTTAGGCACATGTTGGTAAAACTTGGTGAGGTAGCCTTTCCGCTTCCATTCTCCCTACACGTTCAATCCATTTCAGCTTACATTCCTCGATTATTGCATTTACAGAGAATGTAACCAATTCATGTCTTATCAGATCGTTTCTAATTCTATCGTTTCGTGCACATCCCTTTATGTATCTCAAGAAATTCATCTCCGCAGCTTCTATCTTTTTAGATAATACCCATGTATCGGGACCGTATAAAAGAGTGGGGACTGCCATAACCTTATAGAACTTCGTTTGAGTTTCCTTTCTTCTTTTCGATGTAATTTATCTTCTAACTTTTTTAATCTATATGTAGACGACCTGATGAGAAAGTGGAGGACAGAATTTTATATTGGGATTAAGAACAAATGTTTTGAACCTATTTATGTCATACAGTTACAACCTTTACATATGAAATTTTAAAGTATTTTTAATTTTTTGTTATTTTGTATTGATATAGTTTTTATAGGCTACAAGAAGCTTTGATATTGTGAGTTTACTTTTATGTTACATTGTGGCCTTTATTACCTTGCGAGTTACTAGGTTTCATTTGTGTAATTTAGTCGAGGCTAATAATAATTATTTTAACTTTTATAATATAATCATTATTAATTACTTCAATTGTGTCCTATAATAATTGTCTACTGACAGTTACTGGTATTGTACAATAGTCCACGCACCTCTGGTTATAACTCTTCAAGAATTGGATCTGCAAGATTGTACTCATAAAAACTCTCAAATATAGTGTACTAGACGTTTTGCTGTACATAAAATAAAACAGATACGTAGCAAATTAAATTATGTTTTCGTGTGTTATGTGTTCGTATGTATATACCATTATACATACGAACACATAACACACCATACGAAGTATATATACCATTATGTTACACCATTGTCTTATAGAGGCTAGAAAACGTCAGAGGGTCTAATAAAAGAGATGGTCCTCTTGTAGCCGAATTCTTGGTCGGTCCAAGGGGACAGTTTTAAGTCTGTTGCCCGATTTATGCTCGGCGAGGTACCTGGGCAGGGAAATGTTGCTCAAATCGTGCCAGCCGGTATGAATGTGGTGCGCTAATTTTGTGTGGTTATTTTGATTTACCACACACGCGCGGAAGTAACCATGTTTGCCTGTGGGTGTGAAAATGGTTGGAAACGAAAAAAATATTGGTTTATAAAAATGAAATCTGTATGACAATATAGACCTACTAGTACGCTCCCTGAGCTGCAACATACTAGTTCGCTCACTATTTTGAACGAAGTATATTTATTAGTGGATAAATTTTGATCATCATCATCATCATCATCATCATCATCATCATCATCATCATCATCATCATCATCATCATCATCATCATCATCATCATCTTCACGGATTAAACCAAGGATGGTTTGATCTGGTCTCAAATAGGTAAAGATTAGAGCTGGTCACTCCAGCACTTCCTCGGACGTCCCACACCTCTCTGTCCCCTCGGCTTATAGTTCCAGAGTTGTTTGGGGATGCGGCAGTCATCCATTCGGCAAAGATGTTTCAACCAATAAGCCGATACTGAGCGATTCTGTCGAGTATACTCATAATATTCAGTTCCTGCCGTATATCTGTGTTTCTTCTACGATCATGGAGAGTATACCCTGTCACGTGCCTGAAAAATCGAATTTAGCCGCTTGGATGCGACTGACCTGGCCTTTCGTTAAAGTCAAATTCTCAGACCCATAAAAAAATGCGGGAAGAGCCATCACGTTGTAGAATTTTAGGCGTGTTTCTTTACTTGCTGATTTAAAGGTTCGATAAATTTTGATACTAGACAATTTTTCAATTATCAGAAAAACTAAGAAAATCTCGATTACCCTACTATTTGTTTGTTTAGTAAGGTAACAATTGTAGAGCAACTGTACAATAAACGCTAAAAATTCCAAACAATCGGATTTGTGTTAAAAATTCTTGTTGTCTGGCCCTTATATGGTTTTTATCATTTTCAAAAAAGGTTTAATCTTATTTTTGGGGGTCAAAAACTTGGAGTTTTAGAACATTATGTCAGTATTATAGAAGTTGTAAATTTCCAGAAGTGTACACTACATTTAGATTTTGATTAAAATTCTCTTTGATTTGATATCCCACGCTGAATTTGCAATTTTATCAAACGTTTAGGCTCCAGCATCTAAAAATTTTGATATTACCAAAACTTAACTACAACTACATTCAGAGTAACGTAACTACTACACTTTAGTTTGATGGACTTTTGTAATTTCTTCAAAATTCTCAAAAACAGTAAGGTTCTGTGGAGTAAAAGTACGGACACGCATGCCACGTTTTACGAAAATAGGTTGATGTGTTCAAACATTATCGTGAGATAGACAGGTAGACAGACAAGAACAGTCGAGTTAAAACTGAGAAGTCGCTTCGCTTGTTGAATTATGGTGAAATAAATGAGAATCCAAATTTTCCATCCCACAGTTAATCGGATTACTTTGAATTACTGCTTTGGTCAGACTAATTTGGAAATTACTTAACAACTTAATGAAAAATTAAAGCTTATTTGGCGTTTTAAACGGATATTATTCACTGTCTTACATTACTTTTGAAATATTACTTTAGCACTGTCTGAATTTACTAATCATCTTATAATATCTAACAGCATTTTCTGTAATAGATATTTCATTTCAAACCCATAATTGGCAAGTAATTTATTTGTGTAATATATTTTACACTATCGTGTATAAGCGAAGAAACAATTATACATTTAATGAAAGTATAGAGGAGAGTCGGACTATGTTTCAATCTGAGAAAATTTCTCCGCAAACAATGATGACTATTTAATAATTTTCATGGAAATATTATCATATAAACAGTAAAAAACATTAACACTATGGTTGAATTATTATCTTAGTTTACGAAACAAAACTATTTTGCATAACTAAAATAATTATGCAGGCTACTGAAATGTAATAAAATAACACTTAAAATCGATTAATTTTTGTCCTTGTTGCAAAATATCACTGCTAACTAGTCGCAACAAGATATTTGGCTTACATGTACTTGTTTACTAACACTTACCGTGGACTACATTCAAAGGTTTCGTTTTGTCTTGAGTATTGTGATCAACCCCCTTCAGCATCTGAACACTATACATTATGTTCAAAACGAACACGTTTAATGCCAGTCTGGTAAACATTTTTACGTTTCTAATTTGCTTCTTGTTACTAAACATGCACTACACTGATAAACTAACGATGTAAAATAACGTTTCTTCAGAAAATGTTAATAGCATTAGTTTTTGTGTATTTATAATAAAAAAATAATCAGTCACAGGCATTTAGTATGTTTACTTTACAAAATACACACTCCCTATATAAATATGTTTTTAAAACGTTCTCAATACAGCTGAGAAGTAGGCCTATATTATTATCTTACAGGTCTGCCATAATTAAATAAATTAACAGTTTAGGCCTATATCCTAATTTTTTAAAATGAATATAAATATGGTGAGCGGAGTGGGTTTACGCAAACAAACGATCGTAACAACTGATGACAGAAATTAACAAGGTTCTTCTGTAATAATACTAAACAGTTTAAATGTGCTTCTTTTGTGATGTATCAGTTCCGTGACCGATTTAAAATTGTAGAAACATTGTCCTAAATGCTTAAAAGAATTGGACTGATTTTTGTCAAAAAGCTTAAAAATATTTTAAGAAGTTAATTTTTAATATTTAAATCATTATTAAGGAGACGATCGTTAATAAGGATAGGACGATCTTTGTAAACAGTTTGGTTTTCGAAAATTTAAAAAATCTGTTACGAGTGTCATGAAACGTAATTTCGATTAAAATTGCGTGGTTTGTGAGCGTGTTATGAAAAATGAATTGTATTTAAAAACGAATTCTGTGACAATAGAAGTTTAGTATAATAACCCGCAAACTGGCCATCATGCCTTAATTTGAAGGTACGCACTTACCTTTATCTGATCCTGAAGTCATTTTCGATATTTCGATAATGCGATTGTTTGGTTACAATGTTTAGTAAATATCGCACATAATTTGATGTTGTTAAAAGAATTATACAAATTTTAATATTTTATGTCGGAAAATAGTTGGTTGACGATTGTTGTTGGTTTTGTTAAGTCGTTTTGTAATGGGAAACAATGTTGTAGCAGTAGTATAGCAGAGTTGCGTACCTGTGACGCCAAAAGTTGTTAGGTTAAAATGAGAACTGAAACAAAACGTGGAAAGCAGAAATCTTTTTTTTCTGCGGAAAATACGGAAAACCCCAACTCGAAAGTAAGGCAGGGTGGCCCTTTACTATACATATTTCTTTTTTGTGGCAGAACTCGATTTGCATTAGAAATCGTGTTTTCAGTAGTATATTCTTTTTTGCATTAATACTCGTCCTTTGAATAGATCACTGCAAAACGACCCAACTCGAAAGTAAGGCGGGGCGGCCCAAGGGCCACCCTTTGCCTACTACTATACTTGTCACTTTTTTGTGGCAGAACTCGGTTTTTTCGGCAATATTCGTTTTCCAACAAGTACTCGTTTTGTGGCTAACAAAAAAGAAACGTCCATTATGTACAATATGTAGATCGTATGTTGTCATTCATTAATACATTGTTTTTTTTGTTTTCCATCAACCATAAATATTTGTATTTTTCAGTTTACATTTGCTGTTGTAGTTTTGGTAATTTGCCAACTCTAAATCATTAGGTTCTGTATTTTAAGTATTACTGTGTTATAAGCATTGTATGTACACATTAAACGTTGTGTTTTCCTGAACCATGGCTTTTATTTATTTCAGCAGTAAGCTAAAAATCAAAAATCATTGTCACCTATCCTCACAAATGAAAACAACACGTATTTTCGCTTTGCATTAAGAAATAGAACAATTATTTACAATTAGTAAACTTCTTCTTTTCCACATCTAATATATCGATACAATCACATATTAAAAAAATCGAAAATGTACTGGAGGATCAGATAAAGGGACAGTTCCAATTTGAATTGTAACTGTGGATTGTACAATAAAAGTGAGTAGTCTTACTTTTTATATTTTAATTTCACATTATATTTGGTTGTCTTATTTAGTATTGCATGTTATTTGTGGTTTGTGAAATACAAGTGAATATTTATTTTTAAGAGTTCATTGTTTTATTTGGAGGCAAGTAAATAATAAATAATAATAAATAAGTAATAAATAACTATTAGGCTACACTCTTACACTCACTATTGCTCGCAATTACATTTTGTAAAACTAAACAACAGGCTAACACTTTGTATTACCGGTTAACATAACAGGCAACATTTTTAACGCTTACATTCGGAAGACTAGTTCAACCGATGTTTCATTTAGTTAAAAACATTTTTTTTTTTGCTCTTAATCGCATTTTATTCTCATTTACTTATTGAATGAGCGAAGCGAGTTCTCAGTTTTTACATAAACAATTGACATTTGTCTGTCTGTCTTGTCTATTTGGGGTTGTATCATAATAACTTTTGAAGGCATAAACCGATTTTCGTAAAATTTGACGCACTTGTCTATATTTTTACCGTACACGACCCTCTTATTTTTTAGTTCGATCCTCCCAAAAATGGGGGAAGGCAAAAATGTGAGGGGTAAAAATTTAAAAAAATTTTAAACAAATATGAATTTAATGTTCATTTTTGAAAATTTCAAAATTTTTGACGTTAGGGACCATAAAGCGGGTGAAAATTTTTATATAATCGCAAAATTCGTGTGGAGTAAAATATAAAAGTAATTTTAAATAAAACCTGAATGTAATGTTAAGTTTTAAATATTTGTAAATTTTGGGACCCAGGGCAAGAAAAGTGAGGCAAAAGTTTGATGAAATTGCAAGTTCCATGTGGGATATAAAATTAAAGAGAATCTTAACCTAAATCTGCATGTGGTGTACAGTTTTGGAAATTGGTTGAAAAACGTGTGATAACATCCTGAAATCAATCCCATTAAAGTAAACAGTAATAACGCAATAAAAATATGCGTTCATTTATTGAACCTATTTATGTGTAAAAGAAAAGTTACACGTACTAATATATTAGCATACGTAGTGAAAAAAGAACAAAATAGCCTAAAAATGAAGAGATTAACAAAAAATGTTTTTCGACCCTCTGAGGAGGATCCGGTCTGGTTCGTCCCCCTCCATAAATACGCCTCTGGTTGAGTTAAAAAACCAACACTCCAACCTAGTTTTTCTTTGTTTCAAATGTTAAAATCTAAACCGTTATTTGTAATTTATTTTAAATATTTTTTGTGTGCAAACCATTATATTATAAAAGGCTCTAATGTCATGCACTGTGTAGACTATTGTTCTTAACAAAATGTACTAAAAGCCAAAACAATTTTCCTAACCTTAAGCACGATAACATTAGGTATTTTCCATGAATGCAGTTATGCAGTGTAGTCTTTTACCACATACACTTTACCATAATGTATCGTACTATAGCAACGAAATATCACAAAAACGTAGTTGTACAGACAATGGGAAAGTACTGTACCAACAATTCGCTTTCATCAGCTCTATATACCCAACAAATATTGATTTTCTACCGGACATATTCTTTCTACCAAGAACGAAATATCCTTTCATTGTATCGTCAAGACCGTTCCGATAACAGGCAGAATTTCGCACTTTTGATAAATCATAATTGTAACTTTTCCGTTAGTAGGAAGATTCCAAATATTCAACGTCACAATAGAAAACAAAGGAACTTAACACGAAGTTACGAAACATAAAAGGAAGTTACGAAAACGTAACATGAACAAAGGAAACAAAGGACAGTGTAATTACACTGAACAAATTGTCGTAATGTGGCAACAACGGACAAACTGAAACATAATATACCCAGAACAAAAACAGACTCGTGGCACTACAACTATTCAGAATGTTTCGAAAAGAATGACCCAAATTTTGGGAAATGATTTTACTCATTAAACCGAAGGAATATGTTCAATAACATACGCCGGAAAATTCTTCGTTTCCCGTCTGTATGTGTGTGTGTTTTTTTAAATTAATTACTGCTGAAAGGAGTGAGATGTAGATTTGAAAGTTAATGTGCAGAGTAAGTGTTCTATTTTGTATAATTTTTAGTACTATCAATTCAATTTTTGGTATTGATTTGACAATTTTGCTTTCATAATTGGTTACATTATTTTTTCGTAAATAAAATTTGTATCTAGTAAAAGAAACAATTTAAATTATGGGCAGAAAACGAAAGGTGCATCACGTTACATGAAAATATCGGGCTAAGGAATCTGAAAAACAGAAAAAAATTCGTCTATTAAAAAATGCTCTGCAAAATGCCAAATCACGTTCAGAAGAGACCTCTGCTGTTCGACAAACAAGATCTCACTGTGTTTACAATGAAACACTTAACATTTTACTGGATAAATCACAATTTGATAAAATTAAAATTTACAGAGATATAAGTGATCAAAAAAGTAAAGTGACCGCCATTTTGAAATTTGAGACCATAAAATAACCTTGACTTCTTAATTTTTTAAGTAACATTAATATAAATATATGTACAAAATTTCATTAAGATATCTCTATTGCTGTTTTGAGATATAAAATGGCGGCCAGACAGAAAATAAAACGTTTCCTGACCATCATAAAAAAGGTTTATGCGAACCTTTTTTATGATGCATAAAATCGAATATGTATCGTGAGGACATCTTTTACGTTACACCTGTGTGTGTGTGTGTTGTGTTACTATAATAGCCTATTTAATATACATGTTATATTACTTTTCACGTCACTTTTTTTAAGAATAAGTATAATGTTTTCCGCGTTTACGTTCAGGGTTATTATTTTAGATAATTACTTTTTTCATTGTACAAATGTTTCGTTCTTGCTCTCCCCGTCAGTTAATCTGGTATTTTATACTGACTGTGTACACCGCTTATTCATTAAACAATATGAACACACTTTCAGTTATAGGTAATGCTCTCTATAGTGATTAATGTCAGGTTATTTTCATATAAAGAACTATGTGATGTTACTTCAGGTAACTGTTAACACGTAAGTATTTACATCATAAGTAAACTCTAATAAATTTGTACAATAATTTGTAGTCCTTCACTGAAAAGTGTTCACTCAGTGTAGCAATAAATCGACGTCGTTAGTCTGGCGACGCCTTCAGTGCGCATAACGCACTATCGCCACACGCGAAACCGCGTAACAGTGTAACCCATTTAACCAATGCTGAAAATTAAATCTGGGACGGCCATTAGGTGAATTGTCTAATGTGGTGGCATGGACTCGTTGCTCTAGCAGTATAAAGAAAATATAAATTTCTTTCTCAAGTTCTGTCTGAGGCTTTCACTGTAATCAGAACTTCGGCTTGTCGACCTGTAAGGCCGTGGTCTAAGGTTGTTGGGTGCAAACGTTTCTGTCGTCGGTGAGAGCGTATTTCCTCGCCTGCATTTGGAGTCCGTCCAGATTCAGAAACATGCATCGATTGCAATGAATCGGTTGGACGAGTCCCTCTCTTTGAGTGCTCTTTGGACGTGAGTTGTGGCGAAACGATAAGAATTTGCCTTTCTTCTGATTGGCTGGTGGTGTCAGACAACACCTTTGTGCGGACTCCAAAAGTTTGTAAATATGCGTGTCCTACTCACACAGTTCAGTGGTCACTGACTACGAAAACTTGGTCAGTGTGTTGCAGCCTTCTGCACTGAAGATGACCGTCGAAGGCACGGCCGAAACGTTTGCACCCAACAACCTTGGACCACGGCCTTACAGCGCGGCAAGCCGAAGTTCTAACATTCTTTCTCAAGTGGTTTGGAATAAAATGGACGTCATACTGTACCGCCAGAATTGAAGAATTTATGATATAAAGTAACGAATGCTGGCAAGAACAATTCTATTTTTAAGAATCATGAAGGTACAGACTGGATTTAACCAAAACTGGTGTAAAGGACAGTTAATTTTATTTGTTCAAGACATCGTAGAAGTTGCTGAACAACTGTCATTAGCTTTGTGTAATGCAGGATTATAGTAATTATTGCAGACATTCGCGTAAATCTACAACAGCACAGAGAATTCCAAAAAAAATATTGAACGACTAAGACTTGGACATCAGTGGCTAATAAAGGATAACATTTTATATCTTGATGCTAGATCCAACTTTGCCAATGTATTGAATTACAGTATTTCTGAGATAGTCCAGATGATAGAAAATGCTAAATACAGACATTGCATGAAAATATAGACTCAAGAGATCCAACAGTGAAATACCAAAGCACCGATTGAGTTAAATAAATATGTAACTATAAATGATAACATGTCGATTTTACGTGATACATTTCATCAGAGTGATGAATGGTTCAACATCGATTTATGCGGTAAACAGTATACTGGCATAGCAGCAGCTGCTTGTGTAGATTTTTCTACATTAGAAGCAAATACTTGCACTATAAGCGACATAGATTATACATATAGTTATAGTAGGTGATAAGTATTATAGAGAATGCATATCATTGCGAGTAAATACTAATACTCAACAGCAAAATTTGGAGTATTTAGCGATGATGGACCTTCAGTCAAGGTTATATTTTAATAATCATTGGATAAATTTGAATCTATTTGTCTCATTTGGATGTTTTGATATATCTATTGATGGCCATATTAACAAAGACACAAAGATTTTCCAAATTTGAAAAATGGTTTGATCGCTTTTTGCAAGAGTTACGAGCACGCGATTCTTACTGCTAATTCATTTTCAGTAGCTATGACATGTACAGAAAAGAAATATATCAAATACTTTTGGTTGCTTAATTTACGTGCTAGAGGGTCAAAGGATTATAGAGCAACACCCAGAGGTGTATTGTGCTATATATGTTTTGTGAGTATCGAAGAACTTCATACAGTTTTATGTCGTAATCTGATAATAACAAAAGCTAATGATACAAACGTAACCCAATAACGCAGCAATCCCAGTATATATTATTGCATTTTCAAAGCACGAATGTGAGTAACAAATACAGTATTCTGTTGGTACTGGAACAGTACTGTGGCAATACTAATTTTAGATACCGTGGGACCACCGCAGGAATATGCCTTTCAAATAAAAAAAATGTATTAAAATCGATCCAGCCGTTCTTGAACAATCGGCGAACATACATAGAAAAAAAAACATAGGCGCGAACATAGAACCTCTTCCTTTTTGAAGTCGGTTAAAAACTGCACAGTGATCTTATACGAACATATCGAATACGTTATTACTTGTGTTTTTAAATTGTTCAAAAACACATCAAGAAATGAAAAGAGTTTAAACGCGAAATAAAAGCTAAAACCATTAATTTCATACTAGGTGGTACGAATTATGTATATAGATGACTACTCGCAATGAAACAGGTATTACGCTCACTGTCAGCAGCAGATTTATTGTAAATATTGGGTAAATTATTTACTGTAGTTAGCAAGCCTAAAAATTTATTGCTCTTAAATAAATAAGTTATAAACAATTTACTTAACTGTGGACACATAATCAAAGTGCAGTACGTGCATTGCTTATTCATGAAACCAGCTTACACAATATTTTAGTGTCGATAAAATTATTTATTAACTTTTGCAGGTAAGACAAAAAGAGCTCGAAGTCAAGGCGCCTCCCTGCACGAACAGCTGACCCTAAGGTATCCGTTCTATAGCAATTAACGTGTTCAAGTAGAAACGTAATTTATAACAATTTTTTTCTCAAGAGAATATATGGATTTAAACTACAATGTTGAACGGTAAGTTCATTAAAACAGAACACTTTATTACAGTCGTTCGATTAGGGGTCTACTGATGTAGAATTTTAAAAGTTAAAGAGCTCTCGTGTACGTTCAGAATATTACGAACAGGTTTTGTCCTGTAGTTTTTTCTTTACAATTGATAAGAAAACAAGTTTTGATTAAAACAAACGTTTGATATTTATATCCTTGCAAGCTACATCTCTGGGCGTGAAAATCTGTGTTCTTTTAATTTCAACAGTATTAAGCTTGATCCCATTATACAAAAAGTATTACAAAGTATGTAACAAATAATGGCTGCTTGTTTTACATTTCAATGGATGCGGTTTTAATAGAGTTTCATTTTGGATAGAAATTGTGACAGGATTGATGATTGGAGTACAAGAAATATGTAGATCATGATTTCTCATAAAACATTTATTTATTACAGTACGGAGTTTTCACACAGGATATTCTTGTTCAGAATATACGTTTGTTTCGAATTTCTGTCACACTGTTAACTTTACAAACATAGTGTTACAACATTACAGAACAATCTACGTGTTTATCGAATGTTCCAGATGAATCCAGTGGAATACGGCTAAATGTTGTGGCGTACGTGATTTTCGACGCATTTGAGAGACATTTCTGGAAGCCGCCAGCCGCGCGGACTGTGTCAAGACCGCAATTAATTACGTCGTACACACTGGCGCTAACGCGCATTTTGGAATATTCTGGTCTGTGAGCGTTGTATAAATACAAGGCGTCAGCGGCCTTAGTTTTCAGTTATATTTTTTATGAAACAGTCAAAGAATACCTTTAATAATGTATAAAGGATTTTTAGTACTTACAAGTACACCTCTAGGTATTCCAGTCGGTGATTTTCTTAGTTTTTCATCCGAGATGCATTTCGGAACAGTTGCAGATGCAATCGGAATCATTTAGTAAACTTACATATATACACTTTTTTCCCTCATGTGAGCGTCGTCGACACAGGTACATAAAACATAACACTTATGTGTTTTTAAGTGTTATGTTTTATGTACCTGTGTCGACGACGCTCACATGAGGGGAAAAACATTTTTTTATATATTGTAACTAAACGTGTAATAGTGTTGTGTTTACAAAAATATAAATATGTGTTAGTGTAGAAATAAAAATTATTTATTAAACAACAATTTTTAATTACATTTTTGTCTTTAATTAATTAACTAATTAAGAACAATTAATTAATTAAGTTTCGTGATGTTCCAAAACGTTTATCACTTAATTTGAATGTTTTATAGGCTTTTGGGTATTTGTTAAAAAACTCCAGCCACTTATAGGATTGTCTCCAATAGCAATCGATCCTTGTTTATTTTCGGTTTGGAGGTTATCTTCCTTCTGGTGGTGAAATTCTTGTAGTAATTTCTGTTTAAATTAAGGTATTGTTAAATGGCTATATTTAGAAATGCAAAAAATGTTTAAATATGAAATGTATTAATAATTTTATTAACAATTAGGTATTTTGACTCTTGTCGATATATAAATCGATTCTCAGGGTATCGTTTTGTTATTACAAATTTTTTGTATAAAGGTTCTTTGAACAGCTATGTTAGGGAAAGTCAGAGAAATAGGGCAAAGATTAAAAAGTATAACATTACAATGTAAATTCTTAAAATTAACAGTACATATGTTCGATTTAAGTATAGAAATAAATAATTATGTTGCAAACCGTCCAGCAGCAGTAGATGGCTGTGTTCAGTTGAGTTGTTGGAAATCAGTAATGGCCGCCGTTGAAGTTGGAAATCGTCACCTCGCAGTTTTGATGTTCAAATAAAGATGTTTTCCTTGTGAATTTACGTCCTGGTGTCTGCAAATCTTCCTTCTGGTGTTGGTGTAGTGTCTCTGGTTCAGTTTTGGTGTTGTATTCGGAAAATTGGTGTAGTTATAAGTCAATTTCACTTTTGTCGGTTATGTCATATGTTAGTCACTTTTTGGTTAAGTTTTATTACTGTTTTATCGGGTTTAATATTATTTCCACTGGTGTTCTGTGCTGTATAATGTTAGTTCGGTGTTTGTAGATGTTTATTTCACTGTGTATGACTTTAAAAATGTTTTTTACCGCAACTCGCGATTTTCACTTTCGGATCGTACAATTATTCACCATTACGGTATTCGTAACTAGGTTAATACGGTTAAAATGCTCGTGTCAAGTGTCCCGTACAATATTCAATAATTAACTCACTTACTTCCTTCATCTCCGACTAAAGTCTTAGCCCAAGTAATATTATTCATTCCATTGTTCAAATTTTATTTTGCATCCTGTGCATGTAATAAAGTTACATTATATAACTGATTATACTTTGGTTATTCTTCAAATTTATTAGCTAGTTGTTACTTAATTTTATCCTTCAGTTCATTCGGCGTATTTTGATACCAAATAATGCCGTTTTATTAAGTTTTTGATCTAAAATTGATAATTTTTACTTCATTTTGTATATTCTAAATTTTAAGGTCTAGCTTCCTGTTGTTTTCCAAATTCTGCCATTATCAAGTTATATTTATGATTATTAAATCTCATATTGTAATAAAAGGTTTATATTCCCTTAATTTCTTGCAATTAGATGAATTGGTTAAGTTTTAAAATATTATGTTGGAATATATGACTCCCCTCTCCAAATTTTTGAGTTCTGTCATTTCCATTTTTATCAATAATTCTGGCTATGATTTTACAAAATCTTTCTTAGTTATATTTCTAATTACATGGCTTTTTTCTGGTTTACCTTATCTAAATCCCTTCAGTTTAAATGTATAAGTACTTAGTTTCTCAGTTTTGATGATGTTCAGTTTTTGACATTTGGCCCTAGATTCCTAACAGTTTTCACATACAAATTTTTATAAATAATACATATTGAGTTATACCCTCTCTGACTTTTTGACATTGTAACATAAATTAAACATTTTCTTCTATTAAACAAAATAACAATTAGTATTTGTTTCATACTATTAACATATAACAAATAATTCCAAATAATAGTTGTCTTCAACAAATCAGACATTTTTTATACTCAAAGCTTAATAATAATACCTAACAAATATTATTTATAAAGAATGTTTTTCCATTCTAACATCTTACTTAATTATTAACAATAATACCTGTACTAAATATTTTACAATTAAAGAATGTTAGTGGTTCTGAACTGTTTAAATTTTCTTATTCCTAATACATTTTTAAATATCTTATGCTACATAAACAAAATCTTATTTACTATACTCTTATTCTCTATATTCCTTATACTAAGTTTTATTAGCAGTTTTTAACTGTTTTTAATTGGGTTTTGGGTAATTGTACCCTGTCACTTCACTTTTTATTCTGTGTCTGCTTTTGTTTTATTAATCATTTAAATGAATGTCATTTAAACAGATTGGCAGTTCTTTGCTAACACATGTATTATATTACCTCTGTACAGAAATTAAGTCACTTAAAAGTTGTATTATTTCATTATTTACATAGTTTGTGAATGCCAATAATGAAACATAAGGTTCATTTTTTATAATACTAAAACTTGCACTGGTTCTCTTTACATTCCTTGATTCTATTTCTAAATGGTTATATAGTCTTACTAAAGTCAAGAGATCTATTTGTAGGTTACAATGAAGATTTGTTCTTTGGTATTATATTATTATTTCACCTTGGTCCACTTTCAACTCTTACTCTATACACTTTTTTGGTCTTATATCTATTGTACATGTGGGTTTTTGCATTAATACTTTGTTATACTTTTTTATTATTATTATTTTTATTTATTTTGGGGTATGGGTGTTTTTTACAAGAGCATTCCTTCTTCTTGTGGATGCTGTCTTCTTCTTGTTTCTTCATCGATGTCTTCTTTTCTTCTGGTTTCTTATAATTGTATTTTCTTCATCTTCTTGTGGATATCATTGGGTTTTTGGGTTCCTTCTTCACCTACTCTTCTTGTTTCTTCAAATGCATCACCTTTTATGGTGGATCTTGCCTTGTTCTGGGTTTCTTCCTTATCTACTCCTTACCTTCCTGGGTATTACATTTTTTCACCTTTAGTTATTAAAATTGGTTTTGATGATTCATCACTTGTAACATTTATTTTATATGAACTTATATTTTAAATCAATGATTGTACTGCACGGTTGTTCTGAATTAATTCTTTATTATATTGCTTTCTTCGGATTTAAACATGTTATTATATTATTTTAATGATCAATTTACCATTCATTTTTATGGGCTTATCTGTCATGCTACAGATTGCTCTCCTCCAGAAGTAATTATTTCAGACTTGATTATGGATGAAATAATTTCTTATGATAATTTTATTATTATTTATTTTTTATACTTCATTTTCCTCTCCATGTCTATATCGACTTTTTTATAGTTGAGCTTAATAAATTTTATATATATAGTCACTTATCTGACTTTTGATCCTTCTTGGATAGTTAGTGTCTTCTGAGATATATTATTATTATTATTATTATACATTTTCTTTCCTTATAAACTTCGTGTTGTATCCTTGCAATATTAATTCCCTAACGTTCCCTATCATGTGGGCTGGGGCAGTTCAGAGGGGCACTGTAGGATTCACAACTCTGCTGGCCATACACCACTTCTACAATTTGAGTCCAGAGGCAAATTCATCTCTGCTCAAAAAACATAATGCTGCTGGAATTATCTACAGTCAGTCATCGAATAAATTAAATAAAAAGTAGTCTCATTGTCGACTAATAAAAATATCTTTGGATTCTTCACTTCGTAGTTTCTCAGATTATCTCACATTTTCTATCATAGTAAATCTTCTTAATTCTTATTATACTCATTATATATATTTTTCTAAACTCTTAGCTCGTCTGATATATTATTTTAATTATGGTTGGAAACTTTTGTTAATTCTTCTTGTTACTAGTTATAGTGTAACTCTTTTCCTTCTCCAACTGAATTCTCATTATACTTCCTTCTGGTTAATTACATTGTTAGCATGGTTTTTATATATAGTATTTTCTCTTTGGTTCTTATTCATTATTTGAATGGTCTTATTTTATTATTTTTAATTGTTTCAAAAGTTTCTTTGTAATTGATATTCAGGTTGTTATTGTGATCATATCATTTAATTATATTTTTCTTTCTTTTCTCTCAGAAAGTCATTAATCCGCCTTCACATTCATTAAAATTAATTAATTTATATTATATTTCATGTGGTACTTCTTTTCTTTGCGTTTCATATAGGTTTTATTATTATTATTTGTTCAAAATCATTTTCTCCATATGTTTGGTATGAGTTGTTCTTCTTTGTTTCTTCAGAACTGAGTAATATCATAATCATCTTTCTTGATTATCTGTTTCCATTATCGTTTCATAAATAGTTATTCATAGATTGTTCTCATTATATTATTGTTTTTTTTTCTTTTTTATATTTTCATTAATTTGCTTATAATAACAGATTCTTCTCTTTGTTTCCAAATTATTGCCTTCTCTTGTATATTACACTCTTTTTTTTTTCTTCTCTACTCCTTCAAATGCTAGATATTCACATTTATTCTGGATTATATTTAATTCTTTTTTCTGAATTAATCATATTATTTTCTTCTAAATTTAATTATAAATGTAACATATTTATTTTTAGAACTTTGTTAGTTTTATTCAAAATTCAAATCTTTTTTTTATTTATTTCCATAACATCTTTCATAAATCATTTGTAATAAGTTGATCTTATTTTGTTTTAAAATTTTGACGTTTTTATCAAAATTCAAATTCTGTTTAATTCATTTATTTCCAAATTGTTTCCTTCAAAATTGTTTGTAGTAAGATGTGCTTACTTAATTTTTAATTTTTATAGTATAATTCTAAATTCTAATTCTTTTAATTGTCTTCAAATGTTCTTTCTCAAAATTAGTTGTAGTAAGTTTGTCTTACTATTATTTTTGAATTTGGTGGTTTTAATTCAAAATTTCTTTCTTTTATTTATTCCAAATGTTTTCTCTTCAAAATTGGTAATAAGTAGTTCTTATTTTATTTTAGGATTTTGAGGTTTACTCAAAATTCAAATTCTTTTTAATTCCAAATGTTTCTTTTCAAAATTGTTTGGTAGTAAGTTGATCTTACAATTATTTTTGGATTTAGTGGTTTTATTCTAAATTCTTGTCTTTTTAATTATTCCAAATGGTTTCTCTTCAAAATTGTGTGTAGTAAGTTGGTCTTACAATTATTTTTGAATTTGTTTGTTTTAATTCAAAATTCTTTCTTTTATTTATTCCAAATTGTTTCTCTTCAAAATTGGTAATAAGTTGTTCTTATTTTATTTTAGGATTTTGAGGTTTTACTCAAAATTCAAATTCTTTTTAATTCCAAATGTTTCTTTTCAAAATTGTTTGGTAGTAATGAGCCGCTCATCACCCAGTGACATCACAACAAAATTTTAAACTTTCCAAATCTGACACATATTTCAAGTTTGACAACCAAAAAAAAAAATATATAAAAATCTACAACTCACCTTGATGACCGGCTCACTTGTTCTCTTGAACTAGGAGAGGCCTCCTAGTGGAAGAATAGCCATATGCTGGGTAACCATTAGCAAATTGGACGAATGAGGTGACCTCAATTTTAAAATTTCGAAAATAACAAATTTATTGATGCTATCATATTTTGTTTTTGTTACAATGAGATTTCATAGAATTCAGGCTGTGAAGGTATTCCATTAGAATATATAAATATGTGAAATATTTAAACTATATTACCTGGTACAGTATTTCATTATTTACATAGTTTGTGAATGCCAATAATGAAACATAAGGTTCATTTTTTATAATACTAAAACTTGCACTGGTTCTCTTTACATTCCTTGATTCTATTTCTAAATGGTTATATAGTCTTACTAAAATCAAGAGATCTATTTTTAGGTTACAATGAAGATTTGTTCTTTGGTATTATATTATTATTTCACCTTGGTCCACTTTCAACTCTTACTCTATACACTTTTTTGGTCTTATATCTATTGTACATGTGGGTTTTTGCATTAATACTTTGTTATACTTTTTTATTATTATTATTTTTATTTATTTTGGGGTATGGGTGTTTTTTACAAGAGCATTCCTTCTTCTTGTGGATGCTGTCTTCTTCTTGTTTCTTCATCGATGTCTTCTTTTCTTCTGGTTTCTTATAATTGTATTTTCTTCATCTTCTTGTGGATATCATCGGGTTTTTGGGTTCCTTCTTCACCTACTCTTCTTGTTTCTTCAAATGCATCACCTTTTATGGTGGATCTTGCCTTGTTCTGGGTTTCTTCCTTATCTACTCCTCACCTTCCTGGGTATTACATTTTTTCACCTTTAGTTATTAAAATTGGTTTTGATGATTCATCACTTGTAACATTTATTTTATATGAACTTATATTTTAAATCAATGATTGTACTGCACGGTTGTTCTGAATTAATTCTTTATTATATTGCTTTCTTCGGATTTAAACATGTTATTATATTATTTTAATGATCAATTCACCATTCATTTTTATGGGCTTATCTGTCATGCTACAGATTGCTCTCCTCCAGAAGTAATTATTTCAGACTTGATTATTGATGAAATAATTTCTTATGATAATTTTATTATTATATATTTTTTATACTTTATTTTCCTCTCCATGTCTATATCGACTTTTTTATAGTTGAGCTCAATAAATTTTATATATATAGTCACTTATCTGACTTTTGATCCTTCTTGGATAGTTAGTGTCTTCTGAGATATATTATTATTATTATTATTATTATACATTTTCTTTCCTTATAAACTTCGTGTTGTATCCTTGCAATATTAATTCCCTAACATTCCCTATCATGTGGGCTGGGGCAGTTCAGAGGGGCACTGTAGGCTTCACAACTCTGCTGGCCATACACCACTTCTACAATTTGAGTCCAGAGGCAAATTCATCTCTGCTCAAAAAACATAATGCTGCTGGAATTATCTACAGTCAGTCATCGAATAAATTAAATAAAAAGTAGTCTCATTGTCGACTAATAAAAATATCTTTGGATTCTTCACTTCGTAGTTTCTCAGATTATCTCACATTTTCTATCATAGTAAATCTTCTTAATTCTTATTATACTCATTATATATATTTTTCTAAACTCTTAGCTCGTCTGATATATTATTTTAATTATGGTTGGAAACTTTTGTTAATTCTTCTTGTTACTAGTTATAGTGTAACTCTTTTCCTTCTCCAACTGAATTCTCATTATACTTCCTTCTGGTTAATTACATTGTTAGCATGGTTTTTATATATAGTATTTTCTCTTTGGTTCTTATTCATTATTTGAATGGTCTTATTTTATTATTTTTAATTGTTTCAAAAGTTTCTTTGTAATTGATATTCAGGTTGTTATTGTGATCATATCATTTAATTATATTTTTCTTTCTTTTCTCTCAGAAAGTCATTAATCCGCCTTCACATTCATTAAAATTAATTAATTTATATTATATTTCATGTGGTACTTCTTTTCTTTGCGTTTCATATAGGTTATATTATTATTATTTGTTCAAAATCATTTTCTCCATATGTTTGGTATGAGTTGTTCTTCTTTGTTTCTTCAGAACTGAGTAATATCATAATCATCTTTCTTGATTATCTGTTTCCATTATCGTTTCATAAATAGTTATTCATAGATTGTTCTCATTATATTATTGTTTTTTTTTCTTTTTTATATTTTCATTAATTTGCTTATAATAACAGATTCTTCTCTTTGTTTCCAAATTATTGCCTTCTCTTGTATATTACACTCTTTTTTTTTTCTTCTCTACTCCTTCAAATGCTAGATATTCACATTTATTCTGGATTATATTTAATTCTTTTTTCTGAATTAATCATATTATTTTCTTCTAAATTTAATTATAAATGTAACATATTTATTTTTAGAACTTTGTTAGTTTTATTCAAAATTCAAATCTTTTTTTTATTTATTTCCATAACATCTTTCATAAATCATTTGTAATAAGTTGATCTTATTTTGTTTTAAAATTTTGACGTTTTTATCAAAATTCAAATTCTGTTTAATTCATTTATTTCCAAATTGTTTCCTTCAAAATTGTTTGTAGTAAGATGTGCTTACTTAATTTTTAATTTTTATAGTATAATTCTAAATTCTAATTCTTTTAATTGTCTTCAAATGTTCTTTCTCAAAATTAGTTGTAGTAAGTTTGTCTTACTATTATTTTTGAATTTGGTGGTTTTAATTCAAAATTCTTTCTTTTATTTATTCCAAATGTTTTCTCTTCAAAATTGGTAATAAGTAGTTCTTATTTTATTTTAGGATTTTGAGGTTTACTAAAAATTCAAATTCTTTTTAATTCCAAATGTTTCTTTTCAAAATTGTTTGGTAGTAAGTTGATCTTACAATTATTTTTGGATTTAGTGGTTTTATTCTAAATTCTTGTCTTTTTAATTATTCCAAATGGTTTCTCTTCAAAATTGTGTGTAGTAAGTTGGTCTTACAATTATTTTTGAATTTGTTTGTTTTAATTCAAAATTCTTTCTTTTATTTATTCCAAATTGTTTCTCTTCAAAATTGGTAATAAGTTGTTCTTATTTTATTTTAGGATTTTGAGGTTTTACTCAAAATTCAAATTCTTTTTAATTCCAAATGTTTCTTTTCAAAATTGTTTGGTAGTAATGAGCCGCTCATCACCCAGTGACATCACAACAAAATTTTAAACTTTCCAAATCTGACACATATTTCAAGTTTGACAACCAAAAAAAAAATATATAAAAATCTACAACTCACCTTGATGACCGGCTCACTTGTTCTCTTGAACTAGGAGAGGCCTCCTAGTGGAAGAATAGCCATATGCTGGGTAACCATTAGCAAATTGGACGAATGAGGTGACCTCAATTTTAAAATTTCGAAAATAACAAATTTATTGATGCTATCATATTTTGTTTTTGTTACAATGAGATTTCATAGAATTCAGGCTGTGAAGGTATTCCATTAGAATATATAAATATGTGAAATATTTAAACTATATTACCTGGTACAGTATTTCATTATTTACATAGTTTGTGAATGCCAATAATGAAACATAAGGTTCATTTTTTATAATACTAAAACTTGCACTGGTTCTCTTTACATTCCTTGATTCTATTTCTAAATGGTTATATAGTCTTACTAAAATCAAGAGATCTATTTTTAGGTTACAATGAAGATTTGTTCTTTGGTATTATATTATTATTTCACCTTGGTCCACTTTCAACTCTTACTCTATACACTTTTTTGGTCTTATATCTATTGTACATGTGGGTTTTTGCATTAATACTTTGTTATACTTTTTTATTATTATTATTTTTATTTATTTTGGGGTATGGGTGTTTTTTACAAGAGCATTCCTTCTTCTTGTGGATGCTGTCTTCTTCTTGTTTCTTCATCGATGTCTTCTTTTCTTCTGGTTTCTTATAATTGTATTTTCTTCATCTTCTTGTGGATATCATCGGGTTTTTGGGTTCCTTCTTCACCTACTCTTCTTGTTTCTTCAAATGCATCACCTTTTATGGTGGATCTTGCCTTGTTCTGGGTTTCTTCCTTATCTACTCCTTACCTTCCTGGGTATTACATTTTTTCACCTTTAGTTATTAAAATTGGTTTTGATGATTCATCACTTGTAACATTTATTTTATATGAACTTATATTTTAAATCAATGATTGTACTGCACGGTTGTTCTGAATTAATTCTTTATTATATTGCTTTCTTCGGATTTAAACATGTTATTATATTATTTTAATGATCAATTCACCATTCATTTTTATGGGCTTATCTGTCATGCTACAGATTGCTCTCCTCCAGAAGTAATTATTTCAGACTTGATTATTGATGAAATAATTTCTTATGATAATTTTATTATTATATATTTTTTATACTTTATTTTCCTCTCCATGTCTATATCGACTTTTTTATAGTTGAGCTCAATAAATTTTATATATATAGTCACTTATCTGACTTTTGATCCTTCTTGGATAGTTAGTGTCTTCTGAGATATATTATTATTATTATTATTATTATACATTTTCTTTCCTTATAAACTTCGTGTTGTATCCTTGCAATATTAATTCCCTAACGTTCCCTATCATGTGGGCTGGGGCAGTTCAGAGGGGCACTGTAGGCTTCACAACTCTGCTGGCCATACACCACTTCTACAATTTGAGTCCAGAGGCAAATTCATCTCTGCTCAAAAAACATAATGCTGCTGGAATTATCTACAGTCAGTCATCGAATAAATTAAATAAAAAGTAGTCTCATTGTCGACTAATAAAAATATCTTTGGATTCTTCACTTCGTAGTTTCTCAGATTATCTCACATTTTCTATCATAGTAAATCTTCTTAATTCTTATTATACTCATTATATATATTTTTCTAAACTCTTAGCTCGTCTGATATATTATTTTAATTATGGTTGGAAACTTTTGTTAATTCTTCTTGTTACTAGTTATAGTGTAACTCTTTTCCTTCTCCAACTGAATTCTCATTATACTTCCTTCTGGTTAATTACATTGTTAGCATGGTTTTTATATATAGTATTTTCTCTTTGGTTCTTATTCATTATTTGAATGGTCTTATTTTATTATTTTTAATTGTTTCAAAAGTTTCTTTGTAATTGATATTCAGGTTGTTATTGTGATCATATCATTTAATTATATTTTTCTTTCTTTTCTCTCAGAAAGTCATTAATCCGCCTTCACATTCATTAAAATTAATTAATTTATATTATATTTCATGTGGTACTTCTTTTCTTTGCGTTTCATATAGGTTTTATTATTATTATTTGTTCAAAATCATTTTCTCCATATGTTTGGTATGAGTTGTTCTTCTTTGTTTCTTCAGAACTGAGTAATATCATAATCATCTTTCTTGATTATCTGTTTCCATTATTGTTTCATAAATAGTTATTAATAGATTGTTCTCATTATATTATTGTTTTTTTTTTCTTTTTTATATTTTCATTAGTTTGCTTATAATAACAGATTCTTCTCTTTGTTTCCAAATTATTGCCTTCTCTTGTATATTACACTCTTTTTTTTTTTTTCTTCTCTACTCCTTCAAATGCTAGATATTCACATTTATTCTGGATTATATTTAATTCTTTTTTCTGAATTAATCATATTATTTTCTTCTAAATTTAATTATAAATGTAACATATTTATTTTTAGAACTTTGTTAGTTTTATTCAAAATTCAAATCTTCTTTTTATTTATTTCCATAACATCTTTCATAAATCATTTGTAATAAGTTGATCTTATTTTGTTTTAAAATTTTGACGTTTTTATCAAAATTCAAATTCTGTTTAATTCATTTATTTCCAAATTGTTTCCTTCAAAATTGTTTGTAGTAAGATGTGCTTACTTAATTTTTAATTTTTATAGTATAATTCTAAATTCTAATTCTTTTAATTGTCTTCAAATGTTCTTTCTCAAAATTAGTTGTAGTAAGTTTTCTTACTATTATTTTTGAATTTGGTGGTTTTAATTCAAAATTCTTTCTTTTATTTATTCCAAATGGTTTCTCTTCAAAATTGGTAATAAGTTGTTCTTATTTTATTTTAGGATTTTGAGGTTTACTCAAAATTCAAATTCTTTTTAATTCCAAATGTTTCTTTTCAAAATTGTTTGGTAGTAAGTTGATCTTACAATTATTTTTGGATTTAGTGGTTTTATTCTAAATTCTTGTCTTTTTAATTATTCCAAATGGTTTCTCTTCAAAATTGTGTGTAGTAAGTTGGTCTTACAATTATTTTTGAATTTGTTTGTTTTAATTCAAAATTCTTTCTTTTATTTATTCCAAATTGTTTCTCTTCAAAATTGGTAATAAGTTGTTCTTATTTTATTTTAGGATTTTGAGGTTTTACTCAAAATTCAAATTCTTTTTAATTCCAAATGTTTCTTTTCAAAATTGTTTGGTAGTAATGAGCCGCTCATCACCCAGTGACATCACAACAAAATTTTAAACTTTCCAAATCTGACACATATTTCAAGTTTGACAACCAAAAAAAAAATATATAAAAATCTACAACTCACCTTGATGACCGGCTCACTTGTTCTCTTGAACTAGGAGAGGCCTCCTAGTGGAAGAATAGCCATATGCTGGGTAACCATTAGCAAATTGGACGAATGAGGTGACCTCAATTTTAAAATTTCGAAAATAACAAATTTATTGATGCTATCATATTTTGTTTTTGTTACAATGAGATTTCATAGAATTCAGGCTGTGAAGGTATTCCATTAGAATATATAAATATGTGAAATATTTAAACTATATTACCTGGTACAGTATTTCATTATTTACATAGTTTGTGAATGCCAATAATGAAACATAAGGTTCATTTTTTATAATACTAAAACTTGCACTGGTTCTCTTTACATTCCTTGATTCTATTTCTAAATGGTTATATAGTCTTACTAAAATCAAGAGATCTATTTTTAGGTTACAATGAAGATTTGTTCTTTGGTATTAAATTATTATTTCACCTTGGTCCACTTTCAACTCTTACTCTATACACTTTTTTGGTCTTATATCTATTGTACATGTGGGTTTTTGCATTAATACTTTGTTATACTTTTTTATTATTATTATTTTTATTTATTTTGGGGTATGGGTGTTTTTTACAAGAGCATTCCTTCTTCTTGTGGATGCTGTCTTCTTCTTGTTTCTTCATCGATGTCTTCTTTTCTTCTGGTTTCTTATAATTGTATTTTCTTCATCTTCTTGTGGATATCATCGGGTTTTTGGGTTCCTTCTTCACCTACTCTTCTTGTTTCTTCAAATGCATCACCTTTTATGGTGGATCTTGCCTTGTTCTGGGTTTCTTCCTTATCTACTCCTTACCTTCCTGGGTATTACATTTTTTCACCTTTAGTTATTAAAATTGGTTTTGATGATTCATCACTTGTAACATTTATTTTATATGAACTTATATTTTAAATCAATGATTGTACTGCACGGTTGTTCTGAATTAATTCTTTATTATATTGCTTTCTTCGGATTTAAACATGTTATTATATTATTTTAATGATCAATTTACCATTCATTTTTATGGGCTTATCTGTCATGCTACAGATTGCTCTCCTCCAGAAGTAATTATTTCAGACTTGATTATGGATGAAATAATTTCTTATGATAATTTTATTATTATTTATTTTTTATACTTCATTTTCCTCTCCATGTCTATATCGACTTTTTTATAGTTGAGCTTAATAAATTTTATATATATAGTCACTTATCTGACTTTTGATCCTTCTTGGATAGTTAGTGTCTTCTGAGATATATTATTATTATTATTATTATACATTTTCTTTCCTTATAAACTTCGTGTTGTATCCTTGCAATATTAATTCCCTAACGTTCCCTATCATGTGGGCTGGGGCAGTTCAGAGGGGCACTGTAGGATTCACAACTCTGCTGGCCATACACCACTTCTACAATTTGAGTCCAGAGGCAAATTCATCTCTGCTCAAAAAACATAATGCTGCTGGAATTATCTACAGTCAGTCATCGAATAAATTAAATAAAAAGTAGTCTCATTGTCGACTAATAAAAATATCTTTGGATTCTTCACTTCGTAGTTTCTCAGATTATCTCACATTTTCTATCTTAATAAATCTTCTTAATTCTTATTATACTCATTATATATATTTTTCTAAACTCTTAGCTCGTCTGATATATTATTTTAATTATGGTTGGAAACTTTTGTTAATTCTTCTTGTTACTAGTTATAGTGTAACTCTTTTCCTTCTCCAACTGAATTCTCATTATACTTCCTTCTGGTTAATTACATTGTTAGCATGGTTTTTATATATAGTATTTTCTCTTTGGTTCTTATTCATTATTTGAATGGTCTTATTTTATTATTTTTAATTGTTTCAAAAGTTTCTTTGTAATTGATATTCAGGTTGTTATTGTGATCATATCATTTAATTATATTTTTCTTTCTTTTCTCTCAGAAAGTCATTAATCCGCCTTCACATTCATTAAAATTAATTAATTTATATTATATTTCATGTGGTACTTCTTTTCTTTGCGTTTCATATAGGTTTTATTATTATTATTTGTTCAAAATCATTTTCTCCATATGTTTGGTATGAGTTGTTCTTCTTTGTTTCTTCAGAACTGAGTAATATCATAATCATCTTTCTTGATTATCTGTTTCCATTATTGTTTCATAAATAGTTATTAATAGATTGTTCTCATTATATTATTGTTTTTTTTTTCTTTTTTATATTTTCATTAGTTTGCTTATAATAACAGATTCTTCTCTTTGTTTCCAAATTATTGCCTTCTCTTGTATATTACACTCTTTTTTTTTTTTTCTTCTCTACTCCTTCAAATGCTAGATATTCACATTTATTCTGGATTATATTTAATTCTTTTTTCTGAATTAATCATATTATTTTCTTCTAAATTTAATTATAAATGTAACATATTTATTTTTAGAACTTTGTTAGTTTTATTCAAAATTCAAATCTTCTTTTTATTTATTTCCATAACATCTTTCATAAATCATTTGTAATAAGTTGATCTTATTTTGTTTTAAAATTTTGACGTTTTTATCAAAATTCAAATTCTGTTTAATTCATTTATTTCCAAATTGTTTCCTTCAAAATTGTTTGTAGTAAGATGTGCTTACTTAATTTTTAATTTTTATAGTATAATTCTAAATTCTAATTCTTTTAATTGTCTTCAAATGTTCTTTCTCAAAATTAGTTGTAGTAAGTTTTTCTTACTATTATTTTTGAATTTGGTGGTTTTAATTCAAAATTCTTTCTTTTATTCATTCCAAATGGTTTCTCTTCAAAATTGGTAATAAGTTGTTCTTATTTTATTTTAGGATTTTGAGGTTTACTCAAAATTCAAATTCTTTTTAATTCCAAATGTTTCTTTTCAAAATTGTTTGGTAGTAAGTTGATCTTACAATTATTTTTGGATTTAGTGGTTTTATTCTAAATTCTTGTCTTTTTAATTATTCCAAATGGTTTCTCTTCAAAATTGTGTGTAGTAAGTTGGTCTTACAATTATTTTTGAATTTGTTTGTTTTAATTCAAAATTCTTTCTTTTATTTATTCCAAATTGTTTCTCTTCAAAATTGGTAATAAGTTGTTCTTATTTTATTTTAGGATTTTGAGGTTTTACTCAAAATTCAAATTCTTTTTAATTCCAAATGTTTCTTTTCAAAATTGTTTGGTAGTAATGAGCCGCTCATCACCCAGTGACATCACAACAAAATTTTAAACTTTCCAAATCTGACACATATTTCAAGTTTGACAACCAAAAAAAAAAATATATAAAAATCTACAACTCACCTTGATGACCGGCTCACTTGTTCTCTTGAACTAGGAGAGGCCTCCTAGTGGAAGAATAGCCATATGCTGGGTAACCATTAGCAAATTGGACGAATGAGGTGACCTCAATTTTAAAATTTCGAAAATAACAAATTTATTGATGCTATCATATTTTGTTTTTGTTACAATGAGATTTCATAGAATTCAGGCTGTGAAGGTATTCCATTAGAATATATAAATATGTGAAATATTTAAACTATATTACCTGGTACAGTATTTCATTATTTACATAGTTTGTGAATGCCAATAATGAAACATAAGGTTCATTTTTTATAATACTAAAACTTGCACTGGTTCTCTTTACATTCCTTGATTCTATTTCTAAATGGTTATATAGTCTTACTAAAATCAAGAGATCTATTTTTAGGTTACAATGAAGATTTGTTCTTTGGTATTAAATTATTATTTCACCTTGGTCCACTTTCAACTCTTACTCTATACACTTTTTTGGTCTTATATCTATTGTACATGTGGGTTTTTGCATTAATACTTTGTTATACTTTTTTATTATTATTATTTTTATTTATTTTGGGGTATGGGTGTTTTTTACAAGAGCATTCCTTCTTCTTGTGGATGCTGTCTTCTTCTTGTTTCTTCATCGATGTCTTCTTTTCTTCTGGTTTCTTATAATTGTATTTTCTTCATCTTCTTGTGGATATCATCGGGTTTTTGGGTTCCTTCTTCACCTACTCTTCTTGTTTCTTCAAATGCATCACCTTTTATGGTGGATCTTGCCTTGTTCTGGGTTTCTTCCTTATCTACTCCTTACCTTCCTGGGTATTACATTTTTTCACCTTTAGTTATTAAAATTGGTTTTGATGATTCATCACTTGTAACATTTATTTTATATGAACTTATATTTTAAATCAATGATTGTACTGCACGGTTGTTCTGAATTAATTCTTTATTATATTGCTTTCTTCGGATTTAAACATGTTATTATATTATTTTAATGATCAATTTACCATTCATTTTTATGGGCTTATCTGTCATGCTACAGATTGCTCTCCTCCAGAAGTAATTATTTCAGACTTGATTATTGATGAAATAATTTCTTATGATAATTTTATTATTATTTATTTTTTATACTTCATTTTCCACTCCATGTCTATATCGACTTTTTTATAGTTGAGCTTAATAAATTTTATATATATAGTCACTTATCTGACTTTTGATCCTTCTTGGATAGTTAGTGTCTTCTGAGATATATTATTATTATTATTATTATACATTTTCTTTCCTTATAAACTTCGTGTTGTATCCTTGCAATATTAATTCCCTAACGTTCCCTATCATGTGGGCTGGGGCAGTTCAGAGGGGCACTGTAGGATTCACAACTCTGCTGGCCATACACCACTTCTACAATTTGAGTCCAGAGGCAAATTCATCTCTGCTCAAAAAACATAATGCTGCTGGAATTATCTACAGTCAGTCATCGAATAAATTAAATAAAAAGTAGTCTCATTGTCGACTAATAAAAATATCTTTGGATTCTTCACTTCGTAGTTTCTCAGATTATCTCACATTTTCTATCTTAATAAATCTTCTTAATTCTTATTATACTCATTATATATATTTTTCTAAACTCTTAGCTCGTCTGATATATTATTTTAATTATGGTTGGAAACTTTTGTTAATTCTTCTTGTTACTAGTTATAGTGTAACTCTTTTCCTTCTCCAACTGAATTCTCATTATACTTCCTTCTGGTTAATTACATTGTTAGCATGGTTTTTATATATAGTATTTTCTCTTTGGTTCTTATTCATTATTTGAATGGTCTTATTTTATTATTTTTAATTGTTTCAAAAGTTTCTTTGTAATTGATATTCAGGTTGTTATTGTGATCATATCATTTAATTATATTTTTCTTTCTTTTCTCTCAGAAAGTCATTAATCCGCCTTCACATTCATTAAAATTAATTAATTTATATTATATTTCATGTGGTACTTCTTTTCTTTGCGTTTCATATAGGTTTTATTATTATTATTTGTTCAAAATCATTTTCTCCATATGTTTGGTATGAGTTGTTCTTCTTTGTTTCTTCAGAACTGAGTAATATCATAATCATCTTTCTTGATTATCTGTTTCCATTATTGTTTCATAAATAGTTATTAATAGATTGTTCTCATTATATTATTGTTTTTTTTTTCTTTTTTATATTTTCATTAGTTTGCTTATAATAACAGATTCTTCTCTTTGTTTCCAAATTATTGCCTTCTCTTGTATATTACACTCTTTTTTTTTTTTTCTTCTCTACTCCTTCAAATGCTAGATATTCACATTTATTCTGGATTATATTTAATTCTTTTTTCTGAATTAATCATATTATTTTCTTCTAAATTTAATTATAAATGTAACATATTTATTTTTAGAACTTTGTTAGTTTTATTCAAAATTCAAATCTTCTTTTTATTTATTTCCATAACATCTTTCATAAATCATTTGTAATAAGTTGATCTTATTTTGTTTTAAAATTTTGACGTTTTTATCAAAATTCAAATTCTGTTTAATTCATTTATTTCCAAATTGTTTCCTTCAAAATTGTTTGTAGTAAGATGTGCTTACTTAATTTTTAATTTTTATAGTATAATTCTAAATTCTAATTCTTTTAATTGTCTTCAAATGTTCTTTCTCAAAATTAGTTGTAGTAAGTTTTTCTTACTATTATTTTTGAATTTGGTGGTTTTAATTCAAAATTCTTTCTTTTATTTATTCCAAATGGTTTCTCTTCAAAATTGGTAATAAGTTGTTCTTATTTTATTTTAGGATTTTGAGGTTTACTCAAAATTCAAATTCTTTTTAATTCCAAATGTTTCTTTTCAAAATTGTTTGGTAGTAAGTTGATCTTACAATTATTTTTGGATTTAGTGGTTTTATTCTAAATTCTTGTCTTTTTAATTATTCCAAATGGTTTCTCTTCAAAATTGTGTGTAGTAAGTTGGTCTTACAATTATTTTTGAATTTGTTTGTTTTAATTCAAAATTCTTTCTTTTATTTATTCCAAATTGTTTCTCTTCAAAATTGGTAATAAGTTGTTCTTATTTTATTTTAGGATTTTGAGGTTTTACTCAAAATTCAAATTCTTTTTAATTCCAAATGTTTCTTTTCAAAATTGTTTGGTAGTAATGAGCCGCTCATCACCCAGTGACATCACAACAAAATTTTAAACTTTCCAAATCTGACACATATTTCAAGTTTGACAACCAAAAAAAAAAATATATAAAAATCTACAACTCACCTTGATGACCGGCTCACTTGTTCTCTTGAACTAGGAGAGGCCTCCTAGTGGAAGAATAGCCATATGCTGGGTAACCATTAGCAAATTGGACGAATGAGGTGACCTCAATTTTAAAATTTCGAAAATAACAAATTTATTGATGCTATCATATTTTGTTTTTGTTACAATGAGATTTCATAGAATTCAGGCTGTGAAGGTATTCCATTAGAATATATAAATATGTGAAATATTTAAACTATATTACCTGGTACAGTATTTCATTATTTACATAGTTTGTGAATGCCAATAATGAAACATAAGGTTCATTTTTTATAATACTAAAACTTGCACTGGTTCTCTTTACATTCCTTGATTCTATTTCTAAATGGTTATATAGTCTTACTAAAATCAAGAGATCTATTTTTAGGTTACAATGAAGATTTGTTCTTTGGTATTAAATTATTATTTCACCTTGGTCCACTTTCAACTCTTACTCTATACACTTTTTTGGTCTTATATCTATTGTACATGTGGGTTTTTGCATTAATACTTTGTTATACTTTTTTATTATTATTATTTTTATTTATTTTGGGGTATGGGTGTTTTTTACAAGAGCATTCCTTCTTCTTGTGGATGCTGTCTTCTTCTTGTTTCTTCATCGATGTCTTCTTTTCTTCTGGTTTCTTATAATTGTATTTTCTTCATCTTCTTGTGGATATCATCGGGTTTTTGGGTTCCTTCTTCACCTACTCTTCTTGTTTCTTCAAATGCATCACCTTTTATGGTGGATCTTGCCTTGTTCTGGGTTTCTTCCTTATCTACTCCTTACCTTCCTGGGTATTACATTTTTTCACCTTTAGTTATTAAAATTGGTTTTGATGATTCATCACTTGTAACATTTATTTTATATGAACTTATATTTTAAATCAATGATTGTACTGCACGGTTGTTCTGAATTAATTCTTTATTATATTGCTTTCTTCGGATTTAAACATGTTATTATATTATTTTAATGATCAATTTACCATTCATTTTTATGGGCTTATCTGTCATGCTACAGATTGCTCTCCTCCAGAAGTAATTATTTCAGACTTGATTATTGATGAAATAATTTCTTATGATAATTTTATTATTATTTATTTTTTATACTTCATTTTCCACTCCATGTCTATATCGACTTTTTTATAGTTGAGCTTAATAAATTTTATATATATAGTCACTTATCTGACTTTTGATCCTTCTTGGATAGTTAGTGTCTTCTGAGATATATTATTATTATTATTATTATACATTTTCTTTCCTTATAAACTTCGTGTTGTATCCTTGCAATATTAATTCCCTAACGTTCCCTATCATGTGGGCTGGGGCAGTTCAGAGGGGCACTGTAGGATTCACAACTCTGCTGGCCATACACCACTTCTACAATTTGAGTCCAGAGGCAAATTCATCTCTGCTCAAAAAACATAATGCTGCTGGAATTATCTACAGTCAGTCATCGAATAAATTAAATAAAAAGTAGTCTCATTGTCGACTAATAAAAATATCTTTGGATTCTTCACTTCGTAGTTTCTCAGATTATCTCACATTTTCTATCTTAATAAATCTTCTTAATTCTTATTATACTCATTATATATATTTTTCTAAACTCTTAGCTCGTCTGATATATTATTTTAATTATGGTTGGAAACTTTTGTTAATTCTTCTTGTTACTAGTTATAGTGTAACTCTTTTCCTTCTCCAACTGAATTCTCATTATACTTCCTTCTGGTTAATTACATTGTTAGCATGGTTTTTATATATAGTATTTTCTCTTTGGTTCTTATTCATTATTTGAATGGTCTTATTTTATTATTTTTAATTGTTTCAAAAGTTTCTTTGTAATTGATATTCAGGTTGTTATTGTGATCATATCATTTAATTATATTTTTCTATCTTTTCTCTCAGAAAGTCATTAATCCACCTTCACATTCATTAAAATTAATTAATTTATATTATATTTCATGTGGTACTTCTTTTCTTTGCGTTTCATATAGGTTTTATTATTATTATTTGTTCAAAATCATTTTCTCCATATGTTTGGTATGAGTTGTTCTTCTTTGTTTCTTCAGAAATGAGTAATATCATAATCATCTTTCTTGATTATCTGTTTCCATTATCGTTTCATAAATAGTTATTCATAGATTGTTCTCATTATATTATTGTTTTTTTTTCTTTTTTATATTTTCATTAATTTGCTTATAATAACAGATTCTTCTCTTTGTTTCCAAATTATTGCCTTCTCTTGTATATTACACTCTTTTTTTTTTCTTCTCTACTCCTTCAAATGCTAGATATTCACATTTATTCTGGATTATATTTAATTCTTTTTTCTGAATTAATCATATTATTTTCTTCTAAATTTAATTATAAATGTAACATATTTATTTTTAGAACTTTGTTAGTTTTATTCAAAATTCAAATCTTTTTTTTATTTATTTCCATAACATCTTTCATAAATCATTTGTAATAAGTTGATCTTATTTTGTTTTAAAATTTTGACGTTTTTATCAAAATTCAAATTCTGTTTAATTCATTTATTTCCAAATTGTTTCCTTCAAAATTGTTTGTAGTAAGATGTGCTTACTTAATTTTTAATTTTTATAGTATAATTCTAAATTCTAATTCTTTTAATTGTCTTCAAATGTTCTTTCTCAAAATTAGTTGTAGTAAGTTTGTCTTACTATTATTTTTGAATTTGGTGGTTTTAATTCAAAATTCTTTCTTTTATTTATTCCAAATGTTTTCTCTTCAAAATTGGTAATAAGTAGTTCTTATTTTATTTTAGGATTTTGAGGTTTACTAAAAATTCAAATTCTTTTTAATTCCAAATGTTTCTTTTCAAAATTGTTTGGTAGTAAGTTGATCTTACAATTATTTTTGGATTTAGTGGTTTTATTCTAAATTCTTGTCTTTTTAATTATTCCAAATGGTTTCTCTTCAAAATTGTGTGTAGTAAGTTGGTCTTACAATTATTTTTGAATTTGTTTGTTTTAATTCAAAATTCTTTCTTTTATTTATTCCAAATTGTTTCTCTTCAAAATTGGTAATAAGTTGTTCTTATTTTATTTTAGGATTTTGAGGTTTTACTCAAAATTCAAATTCTTTTTAATTCCAAATGTTTCTTTTCAAAATTGTTTGGTAGTAATGAGCCGCTCATCACCCAGTGACATCACAACAAAATTTTAAACTTTCCAAATCTGACACATATTTCAAGTTTGACAACCAAAAAAAAAATATATAAAAATCTACAACTCACCTTGATGACCGGCTCACTTGTTCTCTTGAACTAGGAGAGGCCTCCTAGTGGAAGAATAGCCATATGCTGGGTAACCATTAGCAAATTGGACGAATGAGGTGACCTCAATTTTAAAATTTCGAAAATAACAAATTTATTGATGCTATCATATTTTGTTTTTGTTACAATGAGATTTCATAGAATTCAGGCTGTGAAGGTATTCCATTAGAATATATAAATATGTGAAATATTTAAACTATATTACCTGGTACAGTATTTCATTATTTACATAGTTTGTGAATGCCAATAATGAAACATAAGGTTCATTTTTTATAATACTAAAACTTGCACTGGTTCTCTTTACATTCCTTGATTCTATTTCTAAATGGTTATATAGTCTTACTAAAATCAAGAGATCTATTTTTAGGTTACAATGAAGATTTGTTCTTTGGTATTATATTATTATTTCACCTTGGTCCACTTTCAACTCTTACTCTATACACTTTTTTGGTCTTATATCTATTGTACATGTGGGTTTTTGCATTAATACTTTGTTATACTTTTTTATTATTATTATTTTTATTTATTTTGGGGTATGGGTGTTTTTTACAAGAGCATTCCTTCTTCTTGTGGATGCTGTCTTCTTCTTGTTTCTTCATCGATGTCTTCTTTTCTTCTGGTTTCTTATAATTGTATTTTCTTCATCTTCTTGTGGATATCATCGGGTTTTTGGGTTCCTTCTTCACCTACTCTTCTTGTTTCTTCAAATGCATCACCTTTTATGGTGGATCTTGCCTTGTTCTGGGTTTCTTCCTTATCTACTCCTTACCTTCCTGGGTATTACATTTTTTCACCTTTAGTTATTAAAATTGGTTTTGGTGATTCATCACTTGTAACATTTATTTTATATGAACTTATATTTTAAATCAATGATTGTACTGCACGGTTGTTCTGAATTAATTCTTTATTATATTGCTTTCTTCGGATTTAAACATGTTATTATATTATTTTAATGATCAATTCACCATTCATTTTTATGGGCTTATCTGTCATGCTACAGATTGCTCTCCTCCAGAAGTAATTATTTCAGACTTGATTATTGATGAAATAATTTCTTATGATAATTTTATTATTATATATTTTTTATACTTTATTTTCCTCTCCATGTCTATATCGACTTTTTTATAGTTGAGCTCAATAAATTTTATATATATAGTCACTTATCTGACTTTTGATCCTTCTTGGATAGTTAGTGTCTTCTGAGATATATTATTATTATTATTATTATTATTATACATTTTCTTTCCTTATAAACTTCGTGTTGTATCCTTGCAATATTAATTCCCTAACGTTCCCTATCATGTGGGCTGGGGCAGTTCAGAGGGGCACTGTAGGCTTCACAACTCTGCTGGCCATACACCACTTCTACAATTTGAGTCCAGAGGCAAATTCATCTCTGCTCAAAAAACATAATGCTGCTGGAATTATCTACAGTCAGTCATCGAATAAATTAAATAAAAAGTAGTCTCATTGTCGACTAATAAAAATATCTTTGGATTCTTCACTTCGTAGTTTCTCAGATTATCTCACATTTTCTATCATAGTAAATCTTCTTAATTCTTATTATACTCATTATATATATTTTTCTAAACTCTTAGCTCGTCTGATATATTATTTTAATTATGGTTGGAAACTTTTGTTAATTCTTCTTGTTACTAGTTATAGTGTAACTCTTTTCCTTCTCCAACTGAATTCTCATTATACTTCCTTCTGGTTAATTACATTGTTAGCATGGTTTTTATATATAGTATTTTCTCTTTGGTTCTTATTCATTATTTGAATGGTCTTATTTTATTATTTTTAATTGTTTCAAAAGTTTCTTTGTAATTGATATTCAGGTTGTTATTGTGATCATATCATTTAATTATATTTTTCTTTCTTTTCTCTCAGAAAGTCATTAATCCGCCTTCACATTCATTAAAATTAATTAATTTATATTATATTTCATGTGGTACTTCTTTTCTTTGCGTTTCATATAGGTTTTATTATTATTATTTGTTCAAAATCATTTTCTCCATATGTTTGGTATGAGTTGTTCTTCTTTGTTTCTTCAGAACTGAGTAATATCATAATCATCTTTCTTGATTATCTGTTTCCATTATCGTTTCATAAATAGTTATTCATAGATTGTTCTCATTATATTATTGTTTTTTTTTCTTTTTTATATTTTCATTAATTTGCTTATAATAACAGATTCTTCTCTTTGTTTCCAAATTATTGCCTTCTCTTGTATATTACACTCTTTTTTTTTTCTTCTCTACTCCTTCAAATGCTAGATATTCACATTTATTCTGGATTATATTTAATTCTTTTTTCTGAATTAATCATATTATTTTCTTCTAAATTTAATTATAAATGTAACATATTTATTTTTAGAACTTTGTTAGTTTTATTCAAAATTCAAATCTTTTTTTTATTTATTTCCATAACATCTTTCATAAATCATTTGTAATAAGTTGATCTTATTTTGTTTTAAAATTTTGACGTTTTTATCAAAATTCAAATTCTGTTTAATTCATTTATTTCCAAATTGTTTCCTTCAAAATTGTTTGTAGTAAGATGTGCTTACTTAATTTTTAATTTTTATAGTATAATTCTAAATTCTAATTCTTTTAATTGTCTTCAAATGTTCTTTCTCAAAATTAGTTGTAGTAAGTTTGTCTTACTATTATTTTTGAATTTGGTGGTTTTAATTCAAAATTCTTTCTTTTATTTATTCCAAATGGTTTCTCTTCAAAATTGGTAATAAGTAGTTCTTATTTTATTTTAGGATTTTGAGGTTTACTCAAAATTCAAATTCTTTTTAATTCCAAATGTTTCTTTTCAAAATTGTTTGGTAGTAAGTTGATCTTACAATTATTTTTGGATTTAGTGGTTTTATTCTAAATTCTTGTCTTTTTAATTATTCCAAATGGTTTCTCTTCAAAATTGTGTGTAGTAAGTTGGTCTTACAATTATTTTTGAATTTGTTTGTTTTAATTCAAAATTCTTTCTTTTATTTATTCCAAATTGTTTCTCTTCAAAATTGGTAATAAGTTGTTCTTATTTTATTTTAGGATTTTGAGGTTTTACTCAAAATTCAAATTCTTTTTAATTCCAAATGTTTCTTTTCAAAATTGTTTGGTAGTAATGAGCCGCTCATCACCCAGTGACATCACAACAAAATTTTAAACTTTCCAAATCTGACACATATTTCAAGTTTGACAACCAAAAAAAAAATATATAAAAATCTACAACTCACCTTGATGACCGGCTCACTTGTTCATTGGAACTAGGAGAGGCCTCCTAGTGGAAGAATAGCCACATGCTGGGTAACCAAGAGCGAATTGGACGAAAGAGGTGACCTCAATTTTAAAATTTCGAAAATAACAAATTTATTGATACTATCATATTTTGTTTTTGTTACAATGAGATTTCATAGAATTCAGGCTGTGAAGGTATTCCATTAGAACAGTGTTCCGCAACCTTTTTTTATTCACGGCACACCCCAGACGGGCATAGACTCAACACGGCACACCAAAATGTCTGTCCCCTCAAAATCATATGAATCTTAATATAATTACGAAATATTACGTCGTTATGTAATCAATTTTTATTATTATTATTATTATTATCATCATCATTATTGTTATTATTATTATTATAAAACAGGAATATACTCATGCATTTATTAACAATTTATTAACTTTAATTCACTGTAGAAAATACGAATTTTAAAGTAGATAACTCTACTCAATCCTTCAGTGTGATACTTGAGCCTGCTTAGCTGCACACAGACGGCTGATTCGTGGCGGAATCGTTGACAAAGCAAGCCTCATTTCTTCATCGATGGATTTGAGTCTCTCTCTCTTTGATGTTTTAATTTCAGTCAACGTCGAGAAGCCCAGTTCACACAAATATGTAGTTGAAAATGGTAATAACACATTAACTCCCATCTCGGAGATAGCCGGGTATTCACTGCTTATTGACAACCAAAATGTTTCCAAAGGCACTTCGAAAAATTTTAATTTCAATGTTCTGTCTGCTTTCAAATCTGCCAGTTCCTTTTTTTAAGCCTAAATTATTCAGAAGATGTTTCGAATCCATAATGAATGGATCACGAACCCAGTCAAAATCTTCAACACTCTCTCCAAAATATTTTTTGAAATTCTGCTGCAAGAGTACTAAATGTTCTTTAATTAAGTCCATCAACACCTTATTATCGTCAGCAAGAGGCCACACAGTTGGGAACATCTTACACGATCGATTTTCAATTGTCTGTATCCACAAATTTCACTTATTAATAAATCCTTGAATCTTATCCATACTAGTCAGTATATTTTCGTTTCTACCTTGCATTTTTCTGTTTAGTTCATTCAAGTGTACGAAAATATGGGGAAGATATGCCAACTTAGATACCCATTCATCATCTGCAAAAAAAATCCGCATACTCATGACCCTCAATAGCCAAAAATGCAAGTACCTCCTCTTTTAGTTCAAACATTCGCGTTAACACTTTACCTCGAGATAACCATCGTACTTCTGTATGTAGCAGAAGTGTAGTGTGCTCTGATCACATTTCTTGACACAAAAAGTTAAAAAGCCGCATATTTAGGGGCCGCGATTTGATGAAGTTCACGACTTTTACTATTTCGTCCATCACAATTTTCAGAGGAGATGGCAAAGACTTAGCAACAATGGCTTCGCGGTGAATGAGACAATGGTCGGTTCGTAAGTTAGGATTGACTTCGCGTACTTTACCCACGAATCCTTTCATTCGGCCTGTCATAGAAGCGGCTCCGTCTGTACAAACACTAACGCAATCCTCCCATGTTAATTCATTACGGACCACATATACATTAGTCGTACGAAATATTTCTTCACCGGTTGCTCGCTCGGGTAGTTCTTTGCAAAAAAAGAAATTAGTTGCAATTACATCCCCATCAACATACCTTATGTAGGAAAGAAGTTGCGCGTGACCGCCAATATCGGTGGACTCGTCGATCTGAAGTGAGAACTTTCGACTGCTCTTTATTTTCTCCTTCATAATGTCTTCGATGTCACTGGACATGTCACTAACTCGGCGGCTGATTGTGTCAGCAGAGAGAGGAATTTTTGAAATTTCAGTACCAGTTTCTAAACCCAGGACTATTTTTACCATTTCTTTACACGCGGGCATTAACAACGTTTCTGCTATTGTGTGTGGTTTTTTGGCCTTTACGATAAGTTCGGCTACCTTATAGCTAGCTTCCTGTACTTTTTGCGAAACACGTACCGACGTAGTCATGAGCGTCACTTGTTTTTTTATTTTGTTCCAACAACCGACGAAAATAATTCACATCTTTACTTAACAGAGAGGAATGTTTTGTTGACAAATGTCGTTTCAATTTATTGGGAACCATAGCAGCGTTACTGAGTTTTTCACCACACACAACACACTCGGGGATTGGGCATGTTTTGTCACCACACCAAAAAAACCCGTAAGATAAATAATTATCACTATATTGCCGGTGAACTACTTTCTGTTTCTTTTTTTCGGGCTCGATGGTTTCACTACTTGCACTCGAGGACGGGCCACTCCGTACAAGGAACTTATTCATATCGAAAAAAAAAATAGTTTAATAACACTGTAATAGAAAATAGTAAGACTGGTGTAGCAATCACAATATTCGCACTACTGCAGAGCACAGCTGTGATAGAACTGAACTGAAATACTGTAATTGTTGTCTGACAATGTGTGGGTCCTTCGGCGAAGGAAAAGAGCAATAAAGTTTAAGAAGCGCCGACAAACAGACACAAATGTCAAAACAAGGCAATAAAATAATAAAGAGAGGGAAATTTTTGCTAATCCCCGCAATTTTAGTTAAAAGCACGTACAGCCAGCCGTACACAAAAGATGTGGTGTTACAAAGAACTCTCTTGAATAGAGTTTAGAACGTTTAGAGTTTTGAACGTAAACTCTATTGTATGATTGCGGGGCACTAAAAGGCTTGCTAAAAGTCTTACGCGGCTTTCTTTGCGGTGAACACAAAGCTTGCCGCCTGTAACCCACCAAACCGGCCCAATATTTCAGACGAGAATACAAATAACTTAAGATAAGCAAACTATAAAAACAATATTGAGTAAATAAATTACATTTAATTTCTATGAAAATATAACAGTTGTCAGCATGTATTAAAGAATAAACAAGCACCTTCTTACTTAAAATCGACAATTAATTTATTACAATAATAGGTAAAAGTTCGCGTCACACCTTTCACCTTGTGACGGCACACTATTGTGCCGCGGCACACTGGTTCCGCAACCTTTTTTTATTCACGGCACACCCCAGACGGGCATAGACTCAACACGGCACACCAAAATGTCTGTCCCCTCAAAATCATATGAATCTTAATATAATTACGAAATATTACGTCGTTATGTAATCAATTTTTATTATTATTATTATTATCATCATCATTATTGTTATTATTATTATTATAAAACAGGAATAGACTCATGCATTTATTAACAATTTATTAACTTTAATTCACTGTAGAAAATACGAATTTTAAAGTAGATAACTCTACTCAATCCTTCAGTGTGATACTTGAGCCTGCTTAGCTGCACACAGACGGCTGATTCGTGGCGGAATCGTTGACAAAGCAAGCCTCATTTCTTCATCGATGGATTTGAGTCTCTCTCTCTTTGATGTTTTAATTTCAGTCAACGTCGAGAAGCCCAGTTCGCACAAATATGTAGTTGAAAATGGTAATAACACATTAACTCCCATCTCGGAGATAGCCGGGTATTCACTGCTTATTGACAACCAAAATGTTTCCAAAGGCACTTCGAAAAATTTTAATTTCAATGTTCTGTCTGCTTTCAAATCTGCCAGTTCCTCTTTTTAAGCCTAAATTATTCAGAAGATGTTTCGAATCCATAATGAATGGATCACGAACCCAGTCAAAATCTTCAACACTCTCTCCAAAATATTTTTTGAAATTCTGCTGCAAGAGTACTAAATGTTCTTTAATTAAGTCCATCAACACCTTATTATCGTCAGCAAGAGGCCACACAGTTGGGAACATCTTACACGATCGATTTTCAATTGTCTGTATCCACAAATTTCACTTATTAATAAATCCTTGAATCTTATCCATACTAGTCAGAATATTTTCGTTTCTACCTTGCATTTTTCTGTTTAGTTCATTCAAGTGTACGAAAATATGGGGAAGATATGCCAACTTAGATACCCATTCATCATCTGCAAAAAAAATCCGCATACTCATGACCCTCAATAGCCAAAAATGCAAGTACCTCCTCTTTTAGTTCAAACATTCGCGTTAACACTTTACCTCGAGATAACCATCGTACTTCTGTATGTAGCAGAAGTGTAGTGTGCTCTGATCACATTTCTTGACACAAAACGTTAAAAAGCCGCATATTTAGGGGCCGCGATTTGATGAAGTTCACGACTTTTACTATTTCGTCCATCACAATTTTCAGAGGAGATGGCAAAGACTTAGCAACAATGGCTTCGCGGTGAATGAGACAATGGTCGGTTCGTAAGTTAGGATTGACTTCGCGTACTTTACCCACGAATCCTTTCATTCGGCCTGTCATAGAAGCGGCTCCGTCTGTACAAACACTAACGCAATCCTCCCATGTTAATTCATTACGGACCACATATACATTAGTCGTACGAAATATTTCTTCACCGGTTGCTCGCTCGGGTAGTTCTTTGCAAAAAAAGAAATTAGTTGCAATTACATCCCCATCAACATACCTTATGTAGGAAAGAAGTTGCGCGTGACCGCCAATATCGGTGGACTCGTCGATCTGAAGTGAGAACTTTCGACTGCTCTTTATTTTCTCCTTCATAATGTCTTCGATGTCACTGGACATGTCACTAACTCGGCGGCTGATTGTGTCAGCAGAGAGAGGAATTTTTGAAATTTCAGTACCAGTTTCTAAACCCAGGACTATTTTTACCATTTCTTTACACGCGGGCATTAACAACGTTTCTGCTATTGTGTGTGGTTTTTTGGCCTTTACGATAAGTTCGGCTACCTTATAGCTAGCTTCCTGTACTTTTTGCGAAACACGTACCGACGTAGTCATGAGCGTCACTTGTTTTTTATTTTGTTCCAACAACCGACGAAAATAATTCACATCTTTACTTAACAGAGAGGAATGTTTTGTTGACAAATGTCGTTTCAATTTATTGGGAACCATAGCAGCGTTACTGAGTTTTTCACCACACACAACACACTCGGGGATTGGGCATGTTTTGTCACCACACCAAAAAAACCCGTAAGATAAATAATTATCACTATATTGCCGGTGAACTACTTTCTGTTTCTTTTTTTCGGGCTCGATGGTTTCACTACTTGCACTCGAGGACGGGCCACTCCGTACAAGGAACTTATTCATATCGAAAAAAAAATAGTTTAATAACACTGTAATAGAAAATAGTAAGACTGGTGTAGCAATCACAATATTCGCACTACTGCAGAGCACAGCTGTGATAGAACTGAACTGAAATACTGTAATTGTTGTCTGACAATGTGTGGGTCCTTCGGCGAAGGAAAAGAGCAATAAAGTTTAAGAAGCGCCGACAAACAGACACAAATGTCAAAACAAGGCAATAAAATAATAAAGAGAGGGAAATTTTTGCTAATCCCCGCAATTTTAGTTAAAAGCACGTACAGCCAGCCGTACACAAAAGATGTGGTGTTACAAAGAACTCTCTTGAATAGAGTTTTGAACGTAAACCCTATTGTATGATTGCGGGGCACTAAAAGGCTTGCTAAAAGTCTTACGCGGCTTTCTTTGCGGTGAACACAAAGCTTGCCGCCTGTAACCCACCAAACCGGCCCAATATTTCAGACGAGAATACAAATAACTTAAGATAAGCAAACTATAAAAACAATATTGAGTAAATAAATTACATTTAATTTCTATGAGAATATAACAGTTGTCAGCATGTATTAAAGAATAAACAAGCACCTTCTTACTTAAAATCGACAATTAATTTATTACAATAATAGGTAAAAGTTCGCGTCACACCTTTCACCTTGTGACGGCACACTATTGTGCCGCGGCACACCGGTTCCGCAACCTTTTTTTATTCACGGCACACCCCAGACGGGCATAGACTCAACACGGCACACCAAAATGTCTGTCCCCTCAAAATCATATGAATCTTAATATAATTACGAAATATTACGTCGTTATGTAATCAATTTTTATTATTATTATTATTATTATCATCATCATTATTGTTATTATTATTATTATAAAACAGGAATAGACTCATGCATTTATTAACAATTTATTAACTTTAATTCACTGTAGAAAATACGAATTTTAAAGTAGACAACTCTACTCAATCTTTCAGTGTGATACTTGAGCCTGCTTAGCTGCACACAGACGGCTGATTCGTGGCGGAATCGTTGACAAAGCAAGCCTCATTTCTTCATCGATGGATTTGAGTCTCTCTCTCTTTGATGTTTTAATTTCAGTCAACGTCGAGAAGCCCAGTTCGCTCAAAATATGTAGTTGAAAATGGTAATAACACATTAACTCCCATCTCGGAGATAGCCGGGTATTCACTGCTTATTGACAACCAAAATGTTTCCAAAGGCACTTCGAAAAATTTTAATTTCAATGTTCTGTCTGCTTTCAAATCTGCCAGTTCCTTTTTTTAAGCCTAAATTATTCAGAAGATGTTTCGAATCCATAATGAATGGATCACGAACCCAGTCAAAATCTTCAACACTCTCTCCAAAATATTTTTTGAAATTCTGCTGCAAGAGTACTAAATGTTCTTTAATTAAGTCCATCAACACCTTATTATCGTCAGCAAGAGGCCACACAGTTGGGAACATCTTACACGATCGATTTTCAATTGTCTGTATCCACAAATTTCACTTATTAATAAATCCTTGAATCTTATCCATACTAGTCAGAATATTTTCGTTTCTACCTTGCATTTTTCTGTTTAGTTCATTCAAGTGTACGAAAATATGGGGAAGATATGCCAACTTAGATACCCATTCATCATCTGCAAAAAAAATCCGCATACTCATGACCCTCAATAGCCAAAAATGCAAGTACCTCCTCTTTTAGTTCAAACATTCGCGTTAACACTTTACCTCGAGATAACCATCGTACTTCTGTATGTAGCAGAAGTGTAGTGTGCTCTGATCACATTTCTTGACACAAAAAGTTAAAAAGCCGCATATTTAGGGGCCGCGATTTGATGAAGTTCACGACTTTTACTATTTCGTCCATCACAATTTTCAGAGGAGATGGCAAAGACTTAGCAACAATGGCTTCGCGGTGAATGAGACAATGGTCGGTTCGTAAGTTAGGATTGACTTCGCGTACTTTACCCACGAATCCTTTCATTCGGCCTGTCATAGAAGCGGCTCCGTCTGTACAAACACTAACGCAATCCTCCCATGTTAATTCATTACGGACCACATATACATTAGTCGTACGAAATATTTCTTCACCGGTTGCTCGCTCGGGTAGTTCTTTGCAAAAAAAGAAATTAGTTGCAATTACATCCCCATCAACATACCTTATGTAGGAAAGAAGTTGCGCGTGACCGCCAATATCGGTGGACTCGTCGATCTGAAGTGAGAACTTTCGACTGCTCTTTATTTTCTCCTTCATAATGTCTTCGATGTCACTGGACATGTCACTAACTCGGCGGCTGATTGTGTCAGCAGAGAGAGGAATTTTTGAAATTTCAGTACCAGTTTCTAAACCCAGGACTATTTTTACCATTTCTTTACACGCGGGCATTAACAACGTTTCTGCTATTGTGTGTGGTTTTTTGGCCTTTACGATAAGTTCGGCTACCTTATAGCTAGCTTCCTGTACTTTTTGCGAAACACGTACCGACGTAGTCATGAGCGTCACTTGTTTTTTTATTTTGTTCCAACAACCGACGAAAATAATTCACATCTTTACTTAACAGAGAGGAATGTTTTGTTGACAAATGTCGTTTCAATTTATTGGGAACCATAGCAGCGTTACTGAGTTTTTCACCACACACAACACACTCGGGGATTGGGCATGTTTTGTCACCACACCAAAAAAACCCGTAAGATAAATAATTATCACTATATTGCCGGTGAACTACTTTCTGTTTCTTTTTTTCGGGCTCGATGGTTTCACTACTTGCACTCGAGGACGGGCCACTCCGTACAAGGAACTTATTCATATCGAAAAAAAAATAGTTTAATAACACTGTAATAGAAAATAGTAAGACTGGTGTAGCAATCACAATATTCGCACTACTGCAGAGCACAGCTGTGATAGAACTGAACTGAAATACTGTAATTGTTGTCTGACAATGTGTGGGTCCTTCGGCGAAGGAAAAGAGCAATAAAGTTTAAGAAGCGCCGACAAACAGACACAAATGTCAAAACAAGGCAATAAAATAATAAAGAGAGGGAAATTTTTGCTAATCCCCGCAATTTTAGTTAAAAGCACGTACAGCCAGCCGTACACAAAAGATGTGGTGTTACAAAGAACTCTCTTGAATAGAGTTTAGAACGTTTAGAGTTTTGAACGTAAACTCTATTGTATGATTGCGGGGCACTAAAAGGCTTGCTAAAAGTCTTACGCGGCTTTCTTTGCGGTGAACACAAAGCTTGCCGCCTGTAACCCACCAAACCGGCCCAATATTTCAGACGAGAATACAAATAACTTAAGATAAGCAAACTATAAAAACAATATTGAGTAAATAAATTACATTTAATTTCTATGAAAATATAACAGTTGTCAGCATGTATTAAAGAATAAACAAGCACCTTCTTACTTAAAATCGACAATTAATTTATTACAATAATAGGTAAAAGTTCGCGTCACACCTTTCACCTTGTGACGGCACACTATTGTGCCGCGGCACACTGGTTCCGCAACCTTTTTTTATTCACGGCACACCCCAGACGGGCATAGACTCAACACGGCACACCAAAATGTCTGTCCCCTCAAAATCATATGAATCTTAATATAATTACGAAATATTACGTCGTTATGTAATCAATTTTTATTATTATTATTATTATCATCATCATTATTGTTATTATTATTATTATAAAACAGGAATAGACTCATGCATTTATTAACAATTTATTAACTTTAATTCACTGTAGAAAATACGAATTTTAAAGTAGATAACTCTACTCAATCCTTCAGTGTGATACTTGAGCCTGCTTAGCTGCACACAGACGGCTGATTCGTGGCGGAATCGTTGACAAAGCAAGCCTCATTTCTTCATCGATGGATTTGAGTCTCTCTCTCTTTGATGTTTTAATTTCAGTCAACGTCGAGAAGCCCAGTTCGCACAAATATGTAGTTGAAAATGGTAATAACACATTAACTCCCATCTCGGAGATAGCCGGGTATTCACTGCTTATTGACAACCAAAATGTTTCCAAAGGCACTTCGAAAAATTTTAATTTCAATGTTCTGTCTGCTTTCAAATCTGCCAGTTCCTCTTTTTAAGCCTAAATTATTCAGAAGATGTTTCGAATCCATAATGAATGGATCACGAACCCAGTCAAAATCTTCAACACTCTCTCCAAAATATTTTTTGAAATTCTGCTGCAAGAGTACTAAATGTTCTTTAATTAAGTCCATCAACACCTTATTATCGTCAGCAAGAGGCCACACAGTTGGGAACATCTTACACGATCGATTTTCAATTGTCTGTATCCACAAATTTCACTTATTAATAAATCCTTGAATCTTATCCATACTAGTCAGAATATTTTCGTTTCTACCTTGCATTTTTCTGTTTAGTTCATTCAAGTGTACGAAAATATGGGGAAGATATGCCAACTTAGATACCCATTCATCATCTGCAAAAAAAATCCGCATACTCATGACCCTCAATAGCCAAAAATGCAAGTACCTCCTCTTTTAGTTCAAACATTCGCGTTAACACTTTACCTCGAGATAACCATCGTACTTCTGTATGTAGCAGAAGTGTAGTGTGCTCTGATCACATTTCTTGACACAAAACGTTAAAAAGCCGCATATTTAGGGGCCGCGATTTGATGAAGTTCACGACTTTTACTATTTCGTCCATCACAATTTTCAGAGGAGATGGCAAAGACTTAGCAACAATGGCTTCGCGGTGAATGAGACAATGGTCGGTTCGTAAGTTAGGATTGACTTCGCGTACTTTACCCACGAATCCTTTCATTCGGCCTGTCATAGAAGCGGCTCCGTCTGTACAAACACTAACGCAATCCTCCCATGTTAATTCATTACGGACCACATATACATTAGTCGTACGAAATATTTCTTCACCGGTTGCTCGCTCGGGTAGTTCTTTGCAAAAAAAGAAATTAGTTGCAATTACATCCCCATCAACATACCTTATGTAGGAAAGAAGTTGCGCGTGACCGCCAATATCGGTGGACTCGTCGATCTGAAGTGAGAACTTTCGACTGCTCTTTATTTTCTCCTTCATAATGTCTTCGATGTCACTGGACATGTCACTAACTCGGCGGCTGATTGTGTCAGCAGAGAGAGGAATTTTTGAAATTTCAGTACCAGTTTCTAAACCCAGGACTATTTTTACCATTTCTTTACACGCGGGCATTAACAACGTTTCTGCTATTGTGTGTGGTTTTTTGGCCTTTACGATAAGTTCGGCTACCTTATAGCTAGCTTCCTGTACTTTTTGCGAAACACGTACCGACGTAGTCATGAGCGTCACTTGTTTTTTATTTTGTTCCAACAACCGACGAAAATAATTCACATCTTTACTTAACAGAGAGGAATGTTTTGTTGACAAATGTCGTTTCAATTTATTGGGAACCATAGCAGCGTTACTGAGTTTTTCACCACACACAACACACTCGGGGATTGGGCATGTTTTGTCACCACACCAAAAAAACCCGTAAGATAAATAATTATCACTATATTGCCGGTGAACTACTTTCTGTTTCTTTTTTTCGGGCTCGATGGTTTCACTACTTGCACTCGAGGACGGGCCACTCCGTACAAGGAACTTATTCATATCGAAAAAAAAATAGTTTAATAACACTGTAATAGAAAATAGTAAGACTGGTGTAGCAATCACAATATTCGCACTACTGCAGAGCACAGCTGTGATAGAACTGAACTGAAATACTGTAATTGTTGTCTGACAATGTGTGGGTCCTTCGGCGAAGGAAAAGAGCAATAAAGTTTAAGAAGCGCCGACAAACAGACACAAATGTCAAAACAAGGCAATAAAATAATAAAGAGAGGGAAATTTTTGCTAATCCCCGCAATTTTAGTTAAAAGCACGTACAGCCAGCCGTACACAAAAGATGTGGTGTTACAAAGAACTCTCTTGAATAGAGTTTAGAACGTTTAGAGTTTTGAACGTAAACTCTATTGTATGATTGCGGGGCACTAAAAGGCTTGCTAAAAGTCTTACGCGGCTTTCTTTGCGGTGAACACAAAGCTTGCCGCCTGTAACCCACCAAACCGGCCCAATATTTCAGACGAGAATACAAATAACTTAAGATAAGCAAACTATAAAAACAATATTGAGTAAATAAATTACATTTAATTTCTATGAAAATATAACAGTTGTCAGCATGTATTAAAGAATAAACAAGCACCTTCTTACTTAAAATCGACAATTAATTTATTACAATAATAGGTAAAAGTTCGCGTCACACCTTTCACCTTGTGACGGCACACTATTGTGCCGCGGCACACCGGTTCCGCAACCTTTTTTTATTCACGGCACACCCCAGACGGGCATAGACTCAACACGGCACGCCAAAATGTCTGTCCCCTCAAAATCATATGAATCTTAATATAATTACGAAATATTACGTCGTTATGTAATCAATTTTTATTATTATTATTATTATTATCATCATCATTATTGTTATTATTATTATTATTATTATAAAACAGGAATAGACTCATGCATTTATTAACAATTTATTAACTTTAATTCACTGTAGAAAATACGAATTTTAAAGTAGATAACTCTACTCAATCCTTCAGTGTGATACTTGAGCCTGCTTAGCTGCACACAGACGGCTGATTCGTGGCGGAATCGTTGACAAAGCAAGCCTCATTTCTTCATCGATGGATTTGAGTCTCTCTCTCTTTGATGTTTTAATTTCAGTCAACGTCGAGAAGCCCAGTTCGCACAAATATGTAGTTGAAAATGGTAATAACACATTAACTCCCACCTCGGAGATAGCCGGGTATTCACTGCTTATTGACAACCAAAATGTTTCCAAAGGCACTTCGAAAAATTTTAATTTCAATGTTCTGTCTGCTTTCAAATCTGCCAGTTCCTTTTTTTAAGCCTAAATTATTCAGAAGATGTTTCGAATCCATAATGAATGGATCACGAACCCAGTCAAAATCTTCAACACTCTCTCCAAAATATTTTTTGAAATTCTGCTGCAAGAGTACTAAATGTTCTTTAATTAAGTCCATCAACACCTTATTATCGTCAGCAAGAGGCCACACAGTTGGGAACATCTTACACGATCGATTTTCAATTGTCTGTATCCACAAATTTCACTTATTAATAAATCCTTGAATCTTATCCATACTAGTCAGAATATTTTCGTTTCTACCTTGCATTTTTCTGTTTAGTTCATTCAAGTGTACGAAAATATGGGGAAGATATGCCAACTTAGATACCCATTCATCATCTGCAAAAAAAATCCGCATACTCATGACCCTCAATAGCCAAAAATGCAAGTACCTCCTCTTTTAGTTCAAACATTCGCGTTAACACTTTACCTCGAGATAACCATCGTACTTCTGTATGTAGCAGAAGTTTAGTGTGCTCTGATCACATTTCTTGACACAAAACGTTAAAAAGCCGCATATTTAGGGGCCGCGATTTGATGAAGTTCACGACTTTTACTATTTCGTCCATCACAATTTTCAGAGGAGATGGCAAAGACTTAGCAACAATGGCTTCGCGGTGAATGAGACAATGGTCGGTTCGTAAGTTAGGATTGACTTCGCGTACTTTACCCACGAATCCTTTCATTCGGCCTGTCATAGAAGCGGCTCCGTCTGTACAAACACTAACGCAATCCTCCCATGTTAATTCATTACGGACCACATATACATTAGTCGTACGAAATATTTCTTCACCGGTTGCTCGCTCGGGTAGTTCTTTGCAAAAAAAGAAATTAGTTGCAATTACATCCCCATCAACATACCTTATGTAGGAAAGAAGTTGCGCGTGACCGCCAATATCGGTGGACTCGTCGATCTGAAGTGAGAACTTTCGACTGCTCTTTATTTTCTCCTTCATAATGTCTTCGATGTCACTGGACATGTCACTAACTCGGCGGCTGATTGTGTCAGCAGAGAGAGGAATTTTTGAAATTTCAGTACCAGTTTCTAAACCCAGGACTATTTTTACCATTTCTTTACACGCGGGCATTAACAACGTTTCTGCTATTGTGTGTGGTATTTTGGCCTTTATGATAAGTTCGGCTACCTTATAGCTAGCTTCCTGTACTTTTTGCGAAACACGTACCGACGTAGTCATGAGCGTCACTAGTAGAGGGAAAGTGTATGTATGAGAACAATGGCGATGACGTCACAGAGAGGCACTGGTAGCTGGCTTCCGCGGTGTGAAAACAATTGGTTGGGGAACCCCCAGTTGAAAACACTACCGGGTTCCAGTTCATGACGTCATAGAGGCACTGGCAGCTGGTGTCCGAGCTGTCCATGTGACGTCACTGTTTTGTGTGTGTGTGTGTATGTGTGTGTATGTGTGACTGAAACACTTCCGTGTTCCAGTTCATGACGTCATACAGAGGCTCAAGTCGCTGCCGTCCGCATGGCTAAAACCTGTTTCAAGACGTCACGGAGGCCGTGGTTTCTGCATGTCCGTAATTTGGTAGCCGAAAACAATGTGTAGCGGATGGGGGTACCCGGAATTCGGCGGTTGCCCGCAGAGGCGATGTCATCGGGTACCGTTACTCGAAATTTTGGGGGTACCGTTACCCGAAATGTTTAAATCAACGGATGGGGGTACCCGAAATTTGTGGGTACGCCCTAACCGGGTTCCAGTTCATGACAGAGGCCCTGGCAGCTGGTGTCCGAATGTTAAAACACTTCCGCGTTCTGGTTTATTTTGATGTAACAAAATAATCGTTCTCTCTCGAAATTTTTAATGTCAGAATTTTGGTACCCTAAATGATTAAAACAACGGATGGGGGTACCCGAAATTTGTGGGTACGCCCACATGACGACGACGTAGAGGGCATGATGTCTGAAATGTTTAAATCAACGGATGGGGGTACCCGAAATTTTCGGTGTCTGAAATTTAGTACCCGAAATGTTTAAATCAACGGATGGGGTTACCCGAAATTTTTGGTGTCCGAAATTTTAACACCGGAATGTACGACCACATGACGCATGTGTTCAACTGTAACAATGGTATGTCATTGGATATTAATTTTTACATAAAAATAAATTACGGCCCCTCCGGGATTTGAACCCGGGACCTCCGGTACACCAAACCGGCGTGCATCCACTACACCAAGGGGCCGTTATCGCTTAACTGTAATTATTTCTGTACTTATACTTCTCATCTCTTACTTGTAACCATGAGGTGGACGAGTGATATCTACTGTCGTCCTATGTGTAAAATCATAAAAGCACAATATAAGTTTATTTATTATTAAATAAATAAACATTTCGTTATACTTTTATTTTTTTACCTCTCATCCTCTTCCTAGCAGCCTGAGGGAGGCGAATGAGAGCCTGCTACGCTTTTTTTAACGTGGTTTCCCCAACTTTACAGATTCGTAAAGCAGGCCTACTCCACGTTATCTATCGCTGTACTATTGACTAGTACAGTGGTAGATAATAATAAAGATACATTATGCAATGTTAAGCCAATGTGTAAAAGCAGTACATATTTTTTTATTTACTTTTTTATTTATTTTTTTTTATTTTTTTAATCGGGTGAATATGTTGTTCATACATGATGCGTATTCACATTTGCTGTACCGTAATGAGTAATTTTCACACACATACTGGTTCTTGACGAGTTTACAGGTATATCTACCGTGCCAGTGACCCGTCTCGAACTACCAGGACTACGTTTATGAGTATTTCTACCGCGACAGTGACGTAGTCAAGGTTAACACTCACGCACACACTACGGTACCTAATTCTACGTTTATGGACATTTCTGTCACGTAGCATTCACACTAACACCATGATGAAAACATGTTCACAACCGACTATATTTTATTTCGTTGCCGCAACCATTCTGCATAAAACAAAGCTTTGCGTAATGCACAGTGTAAGGGGGGAGTGGTAACGGGTTGACGATGAGGAACAGGACATTGTATGATGGGTACAAAGGATCTAGGAACTACAGGTGCTTGAATATCGTTTAAGTCAATCACCTCACCATGGTGATACAACTGTCGTAAGAAATTTGCCTTCTCAAACCCTTTTGTATAGACAACAGGATAATCTGAAAAAATGTCTGCAACGATGCGTACCATATTCTTGTACGGTACATTACCATCGTTCCATCGTATCCTGTGATAATGTGTTTCCAACCAGTCATTGATTTTTCGGAATTTCTGGTGCAGTCGTGCACTTTCGTATGGTGGAGCGAACAACACGATAACAAAACGTCCGGTTGTTATATCAACTGTAACGAACTCTTTGATTACATATTCATTTTTGTCACCGCGAAACGCTTCAAACTCGGCAATAACCGTCCTATTCAAGTTCATTTTTCCGAGTGACACATGTCCGCATCGAGTACGTTAATTTTTTCAAATTCCCCCTCTACTTTTCCTTCCAATACCAGTTCATCGTAAAGACGATCAAATGTTAGCTGTTGGTCGTGACGACTGCTTTCCAATCGAAAAAACGAGGGGAAAAAGAAGGGTGGTGGTACATAACACCCCTTGGCTACTACCTGATTAATGTACGACTTGAAGTGATCTTGATCATAAAACAAGCGAACAAGATATTTCTTTAGTACTGTTAATAAACAACCAAAACGGATCCACTCGGGTTCTGTGAAAACAAATTTTTCGGTCTTACTACCTTTAATCCGAACAAACGTTTTCCCAAAGTTACGACTGATCATCACACTCTTCTTCTTTTCACGGTTTTCACCTTCTTCGTACAATAACATACTGGATAGTAGCTGTTCACGAAAGATCAACAAGTAATTCCACTCAGAAAAGTCAAGTAATATACGTTTCTTTTTTCCGTTTGTAAACAAAACACCCGGTTCATAGTTGAGTTCGTTAAACAGTCCGACGGTAACGAACTTAGAGTACGAGTTGATTGGATATGCAAGAGACAAGTAAACGTTATACTCACAATGGCTGCTGCTGCTGCTGCTGCTGTCACAGTCACCTTCCATCGTTGAAAAGGACTGAGGTTGTTGTTATGTAGAGATCGCTAATACCTATCTTTATAAACTAGTAGAGGGGAGAACAAGTTTTTTTATGACAAACGATGAACAGTATTCGACAACGCTGTGTACTGTACTATCCTATCGTGTATAATCAAAGCGTAAGCGGTGGTTTTATCTGGAAAATTGTTACTGGATTCAAATTCTAAACGCACATCAACGGCAGACGACTTGATTGGTTCTTCTTGTCTGGAACAATCGATGACAAACAACGGTGCTTTCGTTATAAATTCATTAGGTGTCAAAAGAGGCACTCTGTTGCGACGGTCGTAGTATGATGTTTGAAAACGTGTATACATGTCGTAGAACAGTGCGTAACGTTTTTTATCGATATCCTGGTTCAGGTTATCGTACGGATAGTATTTATCGTTCAGAAAAAGCTTGACATTCGTTAAATTGCAGTGATCAAATTCCGACGCGTTTTTCGCTATATTGTTCTTCCTATCCGTCTGAAATATTAATATTACATACCGAGGTTTTTCCAACTGTGACGATGTCTTCAAGGTCCACGAATGTCGATTTGTCGTCGGTAGAACGGGATACTCGTGCAATTCCCAACTGCGGAACGGCATCACTAGTTCATGATCCTCCTCGATGTGCTCCAATAGCGGTATTCGGTACTTGTTTGACACGCGCACATAGGGCATCTTCCAGTGTACTTTGTTTATTACGAGATTACCGTTTGCAGTTGCACCCGATTCTTTTAGCACCATTGCGTTCTGATCGGTAGAGGTACGCAACAGAATCAATTCTTGCTTAACGTTCAGCATGATGCGTGTATAGTCTTCGTTGAAACCGAGTAGCATTTTCAACGGAAGACAAAACGTAAAATCACCGGTACTCTCGTGTACTGTCAACGACTCGTCGGTTGTCGTCACCCATCCTGCATTGATTAGATGCTTTCTTTCATGCTCATTGCTCGATAGTAACAATTTCACAGTGCTCGTAATTCCAACGTTTTTTGTACGATCCACTTTCACACCGCACACTTCGTAACGGATCTCCTCAAACAAGAAAGCCATTGCATTGTTGATTAATTTCACGTTCAACGCTGTGTCGGTAGCGTTAACCTTGGTCAATGTTCCTTCGATGTACAGAAAACTCTCCGCCGGTAAAGTGAAAACATCCTGTTGTTGGATGGGTATACGTATTTCATCGTTGTTACCGTATCGGGTGGAAGCATACGGTGCGTGCGTACGATATTCGAACTCAACGATTCTGTTATCGAAAGCCGCTCCTCGTTCGATAGCTAGAATTTCACCCGACATTATTTTAATCGTATAATTTGAATCCAAGTAAAAGTAAGAAACGCTTGTTCCTTGATGTCAATCGCTTCAACGTTGAACACCGACTACCATGTTTCTTTCGTACACACTCCCTTTTTACAGGTGACGTTTGTCCGAAATACAATCCCATATTTTCAGATGCAGTCGTATCGTGATAACTTCACCGCGAAAATCGACTAAATCCCCGTCCTAATCAACGAGAGACAAAATTATGTTGTCTACACGTTGTACGTTTACCGGTAAGTATATTACGTTTGTCGGTGTTTCAACTATTTTGAAACCTGGTGCCACGGTCGGATAAAACGAATGCAACGTGTGCTGGTCCTGGCCGTCCTTGTACGCACCCTGTACGATATTACCCCGTACGTGAACGGTGTTAACTTTGATTATGTCAACGGGTACGTTCGACTCGTGTGTTATATACGCTTCCAGCTGCTGATTCTCCTTGAATCCTAACATACTTGCAATGGTATTCGGTGTATGCGAAAAGTCGATGACATGCTTACAGTAAATTTCACACTTTAATGTGTTGTTGTTTGGACGTAAACTGATTGTTCTCTCGCCTAACTGTTTCTGCAGATACGTTTCGATATCACTGATTTCGTAGGTGCCGGTAGGCAACTTGATGACGGACCACTGATCCTTGGAAATTTTTACTGGAAATGCATTATTTTTTCCTTCAGTAACGTTTGGTATTGAATTATACGATGTAAAATCTAATAGTCCAACGTACCATTCACCGTATAACTCGAGAGGTGGGAAAAAGTTACACACGAGATTCGCAGCGTCGGTACCCGTCACGGTGACCGTTAGCGACGACATGCTGAAGTTTACTGATCAGAAGACGATAAAAAGTCTAAACATAAATGACCGCAGATGACCGTGTTAGGAGGTTGCTTCCGTTCATAGTTGTAACGAACGTCGGCTGTATCACCAAAATATTGCATCAGCTCGAGAGGTGGACGTAAATTACCGAACCCGTCAAAATAGTGTACTCGATTTCCACGCTTCTTGTAACATACCCAGTGGGTTCCCGGTCCGCTCTCGTCGTCCAAATTTACGATGACGCTTTCGTTCTTCCACGGCGCTGTATCCGGTAATGCGTTACGCATGTAAACACCTCTAAAATACGGTATGTTTAGCTTTTTTGCGTATACACGTAATTCATCTTCGGACAACGGGCTGAGCGGTATGTGAATTAGTTTTTTCGGTACGGACGTAGATACAATCCGGACGCAGTTCTCTTCTTTTTCCTAGCGGTTCGGACAGTTCTCTTCCTCCTCTTCTTCATCCCACCACCAGCACCACGACCACGACTACTCACATTCTTTTTATTTTTACGACGTCGACCGCTTCCTATTGCTGATTTTGCTTTCATGGCCGCTGCAACTGCTGTCGCATAAGCTCGTTCGCTGATACCCGAATCCAAAGCCTTTACCCGTCCCCACGCTTTTTCCGCGAGTTTACGATCTGCAATACGTCTACTTTCGTTGTCTTTGTATTGAGCGTAAGCGATATCGTGTTCGCGACAGGCTTCGTCTAGTTGATTGATTCCACGATCACCACGCGCTAATCTTTCTTCGAGTTTCGTGCCCGGTCCACAGAATCTGTAACCCGGCAGATGTAATTCGACAGGTAGTGCGTCCACCGCTCGATTGATAACTGACGAAACAACGGACGGTACAACGTTTTTAAGCACGTTTCCGACGCCCCACCCCTTTTTCCTCTTAACGTTGTTGTACATCGTAAACCGATCTCCAGTCTTTCTCTTCTATGTTTTTATCGTATTCATCTATTAACCTTCTTATTTCCTTCGTGTCGAGTGTCCACTCGTCTTCTGAACTACGTGGCTTAGACAATTTCAATAAGTAGTAATCCAGTTGATACTGAAATGTTTTAACGACTTTATACATCTCGCTCTTTACGTATCGTCTCACGTCATTTAATTGTTGTAAGTTAACAGCATCGCTCTCCGCAAAACCATCCGCTACGTCTGTTATTCTCTTTTCCGCTGCTTTGAAAACACCATCTTCGCCCAAGCTAACGGTGTTCTGCAACATGTATTTTACGTTAACCGCGTCATCTCCAAAAATCGGTGAACTCACTCCCGACAACCAGCTCTGCCCAAACAAATAGCTGTTCGATACTTTTTTAATGACGTTCGAGTCTACATAGTTTTTGTTAACCGCATCGGTCGCTTGTTCCGGACTTCGAACGTTGATTACCCATCGATCTCGTGCATCGATGACCTCACCTCTCTCTTGACTCGAGTGTTGTATACAGTTGTCATCAACGTAATATTTGTTGACTACGTCTTTAACGTCTACAGGAGTATCAACATTTTTCAATCTACACCCTTTAACGTCCACGCTTTTACGTTCATCATCGAGTAGCAGACAATGTGTTTGCATATAAGTCAGAGATACAGCATCCTTTGCTGCATCCGGTTCGTTCAGATTGCGGATCTTTTTGTTTTCAACATCTATATGCCCATCATTCGTAATCTTAAATCCTACAGTATCGCGTAATTGTCTTTTTGTTTCTCGTCGCACGCTCACGGCGCTTTGATGTCTCCCGAACTTGTCCACAACCATTGTACGACTGCACGCTACAAATGATGTGCTAACCGTTTTAAGTAACGACACTGTGGTGACCATCGCGTGTGTAACACAATCGGATCGTCACCCTCTTTCCAACGAAAGATTTCTATACCGCAAAATGAACATCGAACCCTGTCAATTTCATTTGTGTAATGAAAGCCTGCGGCAACCATAGCGGTTGGACTGATGAAATGCACAGGCCATGATGTAAAGGTTTTCAGTCTTTCGTTTTCGACTTCAAAGTCAGGTGTCAAATCTAACCCGCACATGTTGACAGTGTTGACGTCAATGAGTTGTTACACCGACGTTCATAAAATTTATACGATAATGTTGGCTTCACGTAATTCCTCCACAACGGAGATGATTTCGTTGTCGTGTCCGGTGTGACCGGCGCGTTTTGAACTTACCACCAGTCTCAACCGTTCAACCAGTTTGTTGGGATCGTTCCAGTGTACGTAATCGATACCACGTCCGCTGCGCGGTGGGAACAATCGGGCGATTATCTCTCTGTACTTTACACCTTTGTTTGTATTTATTTTAGCACCGGGTAAATGATAATGTTTATGTGCGTTAGTGTCCAACAGTATAGATTTGTACGCTGCTAAATCGTTTTCATCATAGACGCTCTTGTTGGGTTCTTTCATAAACATAAGTTCGTAGAGACCCGGTGTACCCCTGTATCGTTTTCCAGCTATGTAGAAGCTGTCGTCTTGATTGATCTCCAACACCGAATTTCCCACCATCCATTTGTCTGCAACGTTACGGATACCGTACGTATGATCCATCTTTTTTTCTCGATCATCAGATAAAGCGAGTAGTAAGTATTTCCTCGCGAGCGGACCTTCGACAGACTGTTCAACGTATTCTTGTGCTTCGTGTCGACCTTCGGGTGTTGCTAAAAACTCTTCAAGAGTCACGTTCGATGTTTCGACATCAGGAGTTTGTGCCAACACTTCCGTTCTAAGGAATCGAGGTTGTGATGGTGGTGGTGTCATCTCGACAGCTGTCTTCGTATCTTCATCTTCAACATTTATTTTTTTAATTTTATCACCGGAGACATTCAACTTTTCCGAAATCTGGGTTAACGGTTCCAAAAGAGGTTTGTACTTTCTCGTTAACGCTTCATCGCTCTCTCTGATGTCATGTTTCAACGCGCGATACTTTTGTCTTATGTTATCGCTAATTGCATCGATTTCATGTGTCAATTGCTTGTCATCCATCTTGACACTGATGACTTTCTCGCACAAACTATTCTATTTATGTATAAAACGATCGAAACCCACTCTGTATCTACCCGCGTTTATCGGTGAGTCCTTGTTGATGACTATGAATCCGTAACGATCCTTCCACGCTTCGGCGCACATCGCTTTGAACTCTTCGTATTTCATATCTGTGTTAACGTGATCGTTGTAAACGTGACGTAAATTGAGATCATCTTGTCTGAACAAAACCAAGAAATTGGCATTATCACGCACCAGTTGCTTTGGCACCAGACTGTACGTCTGACAAAGGTACAAAGTGTCCACACCGCTATGCCGTCCCATAGCGAAATATTTTCGTATGTTATTCTGCCGTTCACATACCACATCATCGAACAACATGATTGAATTAGGTACAATTTCGTGCGGAGGTGGTACTTCATCGTTTTCACTGTATGTGAAGTACATCATTCCTTCGTCAGCGAGAGCATTAAAAACGTCTTCCAACATACGATATTTTGGTTGAAATAACGATTTGGAGAACACGTACAGGTTCTGAAATCGCAGTCCGTTTGAATCGAATAACATGTTAAAGGCAACGTTTGACTTCCCGCTACATGACCCGCCGCACACGATACATCGAACTGTGTTTGGAAACAGTGGACTGTGTTTATTATATGCAACTTCACCGTTGTACTTAGCAGAGTCTACGTTCTTAACATTTAACTTTAACGATTGTTGTTCAATCTTCATCTTAACTCGTTTACGTTCGGTTAAATACTGTGGTAATGTTATTATATCAGATCTTTTTTATGTATCCACGAATCGTGTTTACCGTCAAAGCCGAGCCAGCGCACTCGCACGCGATCACCTTTACGTTGTAATATTTTTTCAACGAGATACACATCACCAACGCTGGTTTTACTCAATTCTTGTTCATAAAACCCACCTTCCACAACGTCACCCGTGTGATCTTTCAACAAGTACGTAACCGGTACGGTTGGCTGAACTCTGTGCACTGTATATATCTCGTTCGTCCAGTTTGGTGTATAACCTTTAGCGAATGTGATTTTGTATTTACTGATACGCACTCGATCGCCTATTTTAAACTTATGTTTCTTGCTCACTTTCCGCGGTACGATATTTTTTCTTATTCGTTCCAACACAATTTGCTCGTTGCTCTTGTCGACTTGTCGCGGCTTCATCTCTATAGTTCTATGCACTCTGTCGTTGTATTCCATCACCAGTTTAGGCAAAAGCGACAACCACCGATAATGGCCTTGCTCGCTGAACGCGCGGTACATGTTCGTTTTCAACGTACGATTAAATCGCTCTACGATGGATGCTTTCTTCTCGCTATAAGTTGAATAGTGTTTGACGTTGAATCTCTTTAGTAAAGCTTGTACGGTAGTGTTAAAGTACTCTTTCCCCTTATCCGTTTGCAGGTATTTCATTTTATTTTTTACAATTATTGGTTCGAGAGCATGTGCTACTTCAACACCCGATTTAGTTTTTAAGGGAATCGCATATGCATACTTGCTAAATGCGTTTATTACCGTCATTAGATATTTGTACCCCTTGTTCAACTTGGCATGCGGTATCATTTCCACCAAAACCGCTTGGTAGAGATCGTGTAACCCCTTCACCTCCACCGCACGTCTGGGAAAGTTCCTTCTCACCGGTCTGTGCAATTCTTTTGCAATAGTTTTGCGTACGTTTTCATATCGCCACCCGAAACGCGAATCGCAAAATTTTGGTACGAGATATACCGTTACGTTTTCACTGAACCTCACCGACTTCATCGTCGTTACTGACAGTGTGTTGCTCCTGCAAGCGAGTCTTATATCAACGTATATCAAACGCATAATTTATAACGGATTTTCTCGCTTGCTGAATTATCTCGCGTCTGGGTTGACAGAGTTTATAATGACCGTACGCCAGTGTTGTTTCACCGTCATCCAAGACATATCGTTTGTCATCGTACGGTGACAGCGATAATTTTGTAAGCTTTCTTGTGTATATGTTATGTTTTTCGCTTTGGATAGTCTGCGCCGTAGTATAAGTTTGAGAAGTGGTCTTTACACATTGTTTATAAAGTTGATGTTTCAACTGTGTAGCTATCGCGGAACGTGGCACACCTTTCGCTACCTTTTTCTCTTTATCGTTTGCCGTAACGAATGAATAACATTTTGCGCGCAACCCGACAAATTCAAGTATCGGTATTCCATTTGTTTCGTCTTTAAAAGTACCCAACTTTTTCTTGTTTGTTTCACTATAGCACGGATGTGCCTTAGGGTACTCCGACGTGTCAAAGAGTTCGAGATGCTCCTCCATGTCTTTGTACACATCGTCGGTGTGAATGTCGTACAACAGAGAGTCAGTGTCCGTCATACATAGACGTGCACGTGACCCGTACGTATTCATCGTGAATCCGTAATGGAACCGATACATAATCAGCTTACTAATATCCAATACACTGAACCCAACGTGCAAAGGTCGGTTCAGTGTAATGGATATTTTTTTCATCGTGAGACCTACCAGGTCCTCGTTATAGATGAAAAAATGTTGTAGCCTGGGGTTAGCGGTTAGTTTGTGAAGTTTCTTCTCGTTTGGAACTAACTTGAAATCGATTCGCTTCCGTACGTTTTCCAACGATTTACCGTACGGGGCGTTATTCATTAACTTAAAAAAGTCTTTTTCAAAGGTGTTTCTGGCTTCCTTTCGTCGCTTCGTATTAAAATCGATGAAAGGTTTCAACCATACGTACTGTGTGAATGCTAACACACGGTGAATCGCTTTCAACTCCATTCCTAGTTCGAGGTAGAGTTTCAATGTTCTGTAATGAACAATGTATTTTGTCTTGTCCTCGAGGGACGTTATCAGTTTCTCTACCTTACCGTTACTACACACAAAGTCTTTTAACAGCTTCATGCGATAGCAGTACGGTGAAAGCATACTGTCCGTAATAGTACACTTTTCGGGTGCTAAAGGGTAGTCACTGTGTAAGTCGTGTAGGTAATGTGGATACCCCAGATCGACTTCCAGGATATAACCGGTGTCATCATCGTCACGTAACGCGTGCACGTTCAACGTATCGATCTCTGTACGTTCCAACCATCGAAAACTGGACAGTGGTAAAGGCTGTGTTATAGCCGTTCCGTACAGGTTGGTACAATCGAGGTAGAGTAAATAGTTATGCGGCTTGCTTGCGTCATAATCGGGAATGTACGGGTTGTTGGCCTTGGCGTACCTATTAGAAATTGCTGCTAAGCCGCCACGGATACCTCTTTCGATGTACAGGTGTACGTCTATATCGCGGAGTAACTCTAACCTAACTCCTGTCATTTTCAGCATCGCGTTCCACGCTAAACCGGCGGTGGTAAAAACGTTACACGGATCGAGTTCGTAGTACTGTAGGCTCATGTTTCGAAAGTTTTCAAATACATCAGCAAGCAGTAGTACATCCGTTTTTAAATAAAGGTCATGATAATCACCGAACGTTTGCATGTCGAAAGCCGACCAAACCGCTCGAGCGTGCGCGTAATCTTCTTCGTCTATATCCGACTCTGTCAACCCGTTGTAAAAATGTACGCGGTCCGGTAACTGCCTCTCGTCAAATTTTGAATCGTCCGTAACGTATTCGTAAGGGTACACGCCTTTACGCAACAGTAAATCAACATTACGCGTGTAAAATTGATTAAGGATTTTAAATTTATCCGCGGATAAGTTGGAGACGAGTTTTTCAAGTGAAGCGTTCATGAACCGCAGAGAATCGAGAAACCGGAGCTGACCGAGTGTAACGGAGATGTAACGTTCGCTTGTAGTAGCGATACACGTTATTTCATCTTCCTTGTACTTTCCGAAACCTTGCATCAAATGATGCGAGTCATAGCCACTTAAATTATGGAAAAAAACCGGAACGTGTGTTGGTATTTTGTAATTTATATTACACGCATTGTGAGCAGCGCCTAAATAGTTACCCGTTATGTGGCAATGATTTCGAACCGTGTCGTCCGTTAACGGCTTCTTGCACAGATGACAGTGAGTGGCGTTTCGGAATGACCGTTCATCGGCCGCTGTCATTTGGATCGGTTTATTAAACTTTTTATCGAGTCGTTGAACGTCGGCTAAAAGCATACGAAGGAACGTGTCCACCACGTCTTTACCGCGGTATATTACAGGTTCCTTGACGGCGTTTCCCATCCAGTCAACTATCACATAGCAGAAACTGGCTGGTATATGATGTGCCACGTTTTTACCGGTGGTCGGAACAATAAACGATTCGAAGTCAGCGTATACCGTATAAGGTACGCGGTGACAAAGTGAAAAGTTTTTAAAATACATCCACTTTTCGTCCTCGTCAGGAAGTTTTACTTTCTGTACTCCGTGCTGAGAACAGTTGCGTTCGTGTTCTTCAACTCGTTTTCGCGCCGCGTTAGTATCTTTATTGTCCGAAAATCTGTGTAGACAGTAGTTGCAGTACACCGATGCACGACAATTTTTTGTCAACGACGAAAGCATACGCGAAAGGTTCCGTATGAGGCAGTAGTGAGTAGTGTTTGCGTCGGACAGTAGCAGTAGGTTTACGTGGTACTTTCTACCGCGATGTTCAGTGATACGTAAAGGATATACCTCATCTTCGTAGCCAAAAACGTTAACGGATATGTTTTCGTTTAATTTTTCAAAACGTTTTATCTTATTGACTGCGACGGGATAAGGTATGTCCTTCATGTTTATTTCTTCTTCGTACGGAAGGTAATGGCTAACGCGATGCGGGTTACACGCGATCGGGTGTATACAGGCGAGCACAGACCACAAGAAACACTTTTCATCTTCTAAATTTTTCACATTAATAATTCCTTTCCTACTGTGTGACAATTTCGATGGTGTAGGTAGAAAGCTCGACCCCACAAGAGGATTGTATTTTGTAATATTTATTTCCACCGACTCGACACCGTTTTCGACCCACCCGCTTCCGTCACGCGTGAATTTGTCAACGGATTCCATTATTTTCTCGCTAGCTATCGAATACTGTTCATCGATATCGTCATACTGTGACTTAAGTTCTGTACGTGATCTGAATACCGCATTACAATAAATATTTTCGGTGTTTATTAATTTTTTAAAAGATACACGAACTGCTAAATACCACTTTATATAATTATTTAATGCAACGGCTTCGCTACAAATCTTATCAATAACCGTGTGTTTGTAATCTAATAATACTGTTTGTGTGTTTAGTGTATTGTCAAGTATCATAAATTTTATAGTAATTACATTACCATTGATAGCACGGTGTTCGCTGTTGCTGCCGCTGCTGCTGCTGCTGCTGTCGGTCATTGTGAAAGGAGTGAGGCCGGCTTCGCGTCGTCGGTTCCCTATATAGACAGTCCGGTGACCGGTAACGCTGTCGCCGCGCTCCGCTCGCGAGGAGCAGCGGTGCGGGCTAGGATGTCATCGTCCGGTCGTGACCGATGACGTGCGTTGCGGAGGGCTGGGTGGGGTGGGGAGTGCGGTGTAGGAAGCCGACGTCCGTGACCGATGCGGTGCGGGGTAAAGGTGTGGGATGGTGGTGCGGGGTAGGGAGCTAGGTTGCAGCCGGTGTCCGTGACCGAGAGGTAGGCGAGGTGCGGGGTACCGGATGCCGGCGACCATGACCGAAGCGCGCTCGTTGAGTCGCCTCCCGCGGGATGTTGGGTGCGGGTACGGGGGGGGGCTGGGTTGTACGACCGGTCGTGACCGAAAGCAGATGGTGGCCCGAGACGACGCGAGGTGGGGTAGGAAGCTAGGTTGTCGCCGACGGACTCGATTGGGGTGCGGGGGGGGGGTAAACCCGGTCGTTGCGGAGCGACAGACAAAGTAATTGAACAAAATATGTAGGCGAGGTGCGGGGTGGTGGTGAGGCTCTGGGTGCGGTGTGGGGGTGCGGGGTAGGATGTCATCGTCCGGTCGTGACCGAAAGCAGATGGTGGCCCGTGACGACGCGGGGTGGGGTAGGAAGCAAAATTATAGCGGTTACCGTTGCGGTGGAGGTGCGGGGTAGGGTGTCGTGACCGAAGGAGATGACGCTTTAGAAGGAAGGAACGTGGTCGGGGGAAACAGAATAAATACGCCAGTGTTTCCCTGTGCAGTCATCAGTACTCGCCATGGAAGGAATCGTTGCGAAGCGAAGACAGTTGAAAATTTTTTACCAAAACGAGACTTGTCAAGTCTTTCTTTAGGAGTAAAGTATCATATAATTCACATGAAATTTGTGAAAACGAAATTCGGGGAGTCAGTTGTGGTAGATTTGGAAGATACCGGAGCCTGTCCTCAGCCGGAGGATAAACTTTTCTATGTATACCTACCTAAAAGATGGTGTGACGTATTTACAGAGGAGCAATTGAACGCTGTGAAGCCTTGTGTCCTATCACTATGCGTAACCTCACACACTCCGCTGGCGAACGAGAAAGTGAGCGTGCAGTTGGATATTGATTATGTGAGTATGATATTTCAGTACCACTAATAATTACTTATACAGAAGTGGTTATGTATTAATTTTTTCTCTTTTTTTCCAGACCAAATAAACGAGAACAGGATTGATTTATTATAATAATAATAGTAATAATAACATTAATAGTAAAATGTTTTTAAATGATGAAGTAGACTTCTCTATTTTTTTGTCGTTTTTTAATGTTAACTGTTCATTTTCAGAGAAAGAACAAGGTGTTGCTTGGATCTAATATTGTAGAAAAACTTTTAAACAGAGAAATAAATGGTAATAATAGATTATATTGTCAATGCAACATGATTAAATTCGATTATAATTTTAGAAATAATCGTAAGACACTGAGTAGATGGATATCAATACGAAACGAAAAGAATATTTACAAAATGAAAGTATTTATTCGTAATGAGTTTTTCAAACTCTTCAAAACATCAATTAGTTATTGTAACAACCATAATATTGAATATCTTCAAATAAAAGATTTGCTAATTGCTAAAACAAAGCTGGTTAATCAGATATACTATATGATGTATAATTTTACTGGTACAGCGTATACCTCGCTAGTAAAAAAATATGAGTGGTCAAGGCATGACTCTAGTGGATGTCCGCTTCGTAACCGTTGTCGCGTCTGTTGTTATCTAAGATATCAAAATGACTTTAATTCAGAATACATGTTTTTTTTAATACCACACTAACTATCATTTGATGTGTCTAGATTCTTTTGTATTTGATCAAGTATTATTAATTGTAGGAAATTATATTCTGTTTTTAATTATTAAAAAACGTATGTGGTTTATAACATAAAAAGTTGAGATAAACAATCATTAAAGTGTTAATTAAATTTTTATGTGTAATTAAATATTTTAAAAGATTTCTTTCATAGTTACAGAAACCTTGTTTCGATGTTATGTGTTTGTGCGAATGCGAGGGAGATGTATGTCGTTCACCACCATATGGTGACCACTGTAACATTCTGAGTGCTTGTGAGTGGAGAGAATTTACACTCTGAAGAACAATTGTTTTAAAAAATTATTTTGACGAAAAAATGTAATTGTTTAAGGCATAATTCCACTGGATGTGCGCTTTATAAGCGTTGTTACCACTGTTATTATCTAAAATACTAAAAAGAGTTGAATTCAAGGTTTTGGTGTACCATTTTACACATGTAGTTAACACCATATTAATTATCATTTGATGTGTGTCTACATTCAGTATGTTATTATTAATATATTACACATCAACATTGTAATATTGTATGTTATTAATTATTATTATTATTGTTAGACATATAAGGCTTGTTTTGGTTGTAGTAAATGTAATTATTATTTTGTTAATTATATGTGTGTGTGTGTGTATGTGTGTATATATACATATATATATATATATAGAGAGAGAGAGAGAGAGAGAGAGAGAGAGAGAACCTTCAAGGCTGCAAAAGTGAGAGAAAGCGAGAGAGAAAAAAGATTATTTTGTATAATTATGTAAATATATATATATATATATATATATAATATATATATATATAGATAAAGTGTCTATTTTGTTTAGTTATGTATATAGAGAGAGGGCGTATGTTTTGCTCAATTATAATTGTCTTGTGAATATAGAACATGTGTGTGTAGAGAGAGAAAAAACTTATAGCTTATGATTTGATTGTAAAAGCTTTTGATATTATTAAAAATTATATATACATATAAACCATAACCTATGTTATTTTTATTATTATACCCCTTATACAAAACAATTATTCCTATCATACTTGAATAATCGCAAAAGCAGTAGAGATGTATGTCTCTCACATGGAATGTAACAGCAAAGAAACCGGTTTTTATAGTAGAGAAAGAGCGCTGCAAGTTACAACAGCTTGCCTGAGCCAGCCTACGTCACACACACACACACACACACACACACACACACACACAGCTTTATAAAACACGGACGCCAGCTATCAGTTCCTCTTTGAATACATTAACGGAACGTGGTAGTGTTTCACACACACACCGCTTGTACCAGCTTAGATGCTGTTTGACTGGTTTACAAGCGAATCGTCACAGGAGTAAATATATTTATTCAGTTAATAATTTTAGTAACGCATAATAAGAATATATGTTTTCTAAACAGTATTCAAATCGATGCATCTGTTTTATATTAACACAATATAAACATTATAATAATACAATATCCGGTTTTGAGTACCGGAGGAACCGCGTCGGGATGTCATTAATCACCAAATTTCAGAACCCGTCAGGTACCTATTGTCCCAAATTTTAACCGATCAATTTCGCGTAACGGTTTCTCCTCCCCGTCCAGAGTTTAGACATACAGGACTTGTTTTAGGTTGTACCCCCCATCCGTTGATTTAAACATTTCGGGTGTCAAAATTCGGACACCAAAAATTTCGGGTAAACCCATCCGTTGATTTAAACATTTCGAGTACTAAATTTCAGACACCGAAAATTTCGGGTACCCCCATCCGTTGATTTAAAAATTTCAGACATCACGCCCTCTACGTCGTCGTCATGTGGGCGTACCCACAAATTTCGGGTACCCCCATCCGTTGTTTTAATCATTTAGGGTACCAAAATTCTGACATTAAAAATTTCGAAAGAGAACGATTATTTTGTTACATCAAAATAAACCTGAACGCGGAAGTGTTTTAACATTCGGACACCAGCTGCCAGGGCCTCTGTCATGAACTGGAACCCGGTTAGGGCGTACCCACAAATTTCGGGTACCCCCATCCGTTGATTTAAACATTTCGGGTAACGGTACCCCCAAAATTTCGAGTAACGGTACCCGATGACATCGCCTCTGCGGGCAACCGCCGAATTCCGGGTACCCCCATCCGCTACACATTGTTTTCGGCTACCAAACTGCGGACATGCAGAAACCACGGCCTCCGTGACGTCTTGAAACAGGTTTTAGCCATGCGGACGCCAGCGACTTGAGCCTCTGTATGACGTCATGAACTGGAACACGGAAGTGTTTCAGTCACACATACACACACATACACACACACACACACACACAAAACAGTGACGTCACATGGACAGCTCGGACACCAGCTGCCAGTGCCTCTATGGCGTCATGAACTGGAACCCGGTAGTGTTTCAACTGGGGGTTCCCCAACCAATTGTTTTCACACCGCGGAAGCCAGCTACCAGTGCCTCTCTGTGACGTCATCGCCATTGTTCTCATACATACACTTTCCCTCTACTGTCACTTGTTTTTTATTTTGTTCCAACAACCGACGAAAATAATTCACATCTTTACTTAACAGAGAGGAATGTTTTGTTGACAAATGTCGTTTCAATTTATTGGGAACCATAGCAGCGTTACTGAGTTTTTCACCACACACAACACACTCGGGGATTGGGCATGTTTTGTCACCACACCAAAAAAAACCGTAAGATAAATAATTATCACTATATTGCCGGTGAACTACTTTCTGTTTCTTTTTTTCGGGCTCGATGGTTTCACTACTTGCACTCGAGGACGGGCCACTCCGTACACGGAGCTTATTCATATCGAAAAAAAAATAGTTTAATAACACTGTAATAGAAAATAGTAAGACTGGTGTAGCAATATAATATTCGCACTACTGCAGAGCACAGCTGTGATAGAACTGAACTGAAATACTGTAATTGTTGTCTGACAATGTGTGGGTCCTTCGGCGAAGGAAAAGAGCAATAAAGTTTAAGAAGCGCCGACAAACAGACACAAATGTCAAAACAAGGCAATAAAATAATAAAGAGAGGGAAATTTTTGCTAATCCCGCAATTTTAGTTAAAGCACGTACAGCCAGCCGTACACAAAAGATGTGGTGTTACAAAGAACTCTCTTGAATAGAATTTTGAACGTAAACTCTATTGTATGATTGCGGGGCACTAAAAGGCTTGCTAAAAGTCTTACGCGGCTTTCTTTGCGGTGAACACAAAGCTTGCCGCCTGTAACCCACCAAACCGGCCCAATATTTCAGACGAGAATACAAATAACTTAAGATAAGCAAACTATAAAAACAATATTGAGTAAATAAATTACATTTAATTTCTATGAAAATATAACAGTTGTCAGCATGTATTAAAGAATAAACAAGCACCTTCTTACTTAAAATCGACAATTAATTTATTACAATAATAGGTAAAAGTTCGCGTCACACCTTTCACCTTGTGACGGCACACTATTGTGCCGCGGCACACCGGTTCCGCAACCTTTTTTTATTCACGGCACACCCCAGACGGGCATAGACTCAACACGGCACACCAAAATGTCTGTCCCCTCAAAATCATATGAATCTTAATATAATTACGAAATATTACGTCGTTATGTAATCAATTTTTATTATTATTATTATTATTATCACCATCATTATTGTTATTATTATTATTATAAAACAGAAATAGACTCATGCATTTATTAACAATTTACTAACTTTAATTCACTGTAGAAAATACGAATTTTAAAGTAGATAACTCTACTCAATTCTTCAGTGTGATACTTGAGCCTGCTTAGCTGCACACAGACGGCTGATTCGTGGCGGAATCGTTGACAAAGCAAGCCTCATTTCTTCATCGATGGATTTGAGTATCTCTCTCTTTGATGTTTTAATTTCAGTCAACGTCGAGAAGCCCAGTTCGCACAAATATGTAGTTGAAAATGGTAATAACACATTAACTCCCATCTCGGAGATAGCCGGGTATTCACTGCTTATTGACAACCAAAATGTTTCCAAAGGCACTTCGAAAAATTTTAATTTCAATGTTCTGTCTGCTTTCAAATCTGCCAGTTCCTTTTTTTAAGCCTAAATTATTCAGCAGATGTTTCGAATCCATAATGAATGGATCACGAACCCAGTCAAAATCTTCAACACTCTCTCCAAAATATTTTTTGAAATTCTGCTGCAAGAGTACTAAATGTTCTTTATAATTAAGTCCATCAACACCTTATTATCGTCAGCAAGAGGCCACACAGTTGGGAACATCTTACACGATCGATTTTCAATTGTCTGTATCCACAAATTTCACTTATTAATAAATCCTTGAATCTTATCCATACTAGTCAGAATATTTTCGTTTCTACCTTGCATTTTTCTGTTTAGTTCATTCAAGTGTACGAAAATATGGGGAAGATATGCCAACTTAGATACCCATTCATCATCTGCAAAAAAAATCCGCATACTCATGACCCTCAATAGCCAAAAATGCAAGTACCTCCTCTTTTAGTTCAAACATTCGCGTTAACACTTTACCTCGAGATAACCATCGTACTTCTGTATGTAGCAGAAGTGTAGTGTGCTCTGATCACATTTCTTGACACAAAACGTTAAAAAGCCGCATATTTAGGGGCCGCGATTTGATGAAGTTCACGACTTTTACTATTTCGTCCATCACAATTTTCAGAGGAGCTGGCAAAGACTTAGCAACAATGGCTTCGCGGTGAATGAGACAATGGTCGGTTCGTAAGTTAGGATTGACTTGGCGTACTTTACCCACGAATCCTTTCATTCGGCCTGTCATAGAAGCGGCTCCGTCTGTACAAACACTAACGCAATCCTCCCATGTTAATTCATTACGGACCACATATACATTAGTCGTACGAAATATTTCTTCACCGGTTGCTCGCTCGGGTAGATCTTTGCAAAAAAAGAAATTAGTTGCAATTACATCCCCATCAACATACCATATGTAGGAAAGAAGTTGCGCGTGACCGTCAATATCGGTGGACTCGTCGATCTGAAGTGAGAACTTTCGACTGCTCTTTATTTTCTGCTTCATAATGTCTTCGATGTCACTGGACATGTCACTAACTCGGCGGCTGATTGTGTCAGCAGAGAGAGGAATTTTTGAAATTTCAGTACCAGCTTCTAAACCCAGGAATATTTTTACCATTTCTTTACACGCGGGCATTAACAACGTTTCTGCTATTGTGTGTGGTTTTTTGGCCTTTACGATAAGTTCGGCTACCTTATAGCTAGCTTCCTGTACTTTTTGCGAAACACGTACCGACGTAGTCATGAGCGTCACTTGTTTTTTATTTTGTTCCAACAACCGACGAAAATAATTCACATCTTTACTTAACAGAGAGGAATGTTTTGTTGACAAATGTCGTTTCAATTTATTGGGAAACATAGCAGCGTTACTGAGTTTTTCACCACACACAACACACTCGGGGATTGGGCATGTTTTGTCACCACACCAAAAAAACCCGTAAGATAAATAATTATCACTATATTGCCGGTGAACTACTTTCTGTTTCTTTTTTTCGGGCTCGATGGTTTCACTACTTGTACTCGAAGACGGGCCACTCCGTACAAGGAACTTATTCATATCGAAAAAAAAATAGTTTAATAACACTGTAATAGAAAATAGTAAGACTGGTGTAGCAATCACAATATTCGCACTACTGCAGAGCACAGCTGTGATAGAACTGAACTGAAATACTGTAATTGTTGTCTGACAATGTGTGGGTCCTTCGGCGAAGGAAAAGAGCAATAAAGTTTAAGAAGCGCCGACAAACAGACACAAATGTCAAAACAAGGCAATAAAATAATAAAGAGAGGGAAATTTTTGCTAATCCCCGCAATTTTAGTTAAAAGCACGTACAGCCAGCCGTACACAAAAGATGTGGTGTTACAAAGAACTCTCTTGAATAGAATTTTGAACGTAAACTCTATTGTATGATTGCGGGGCACTAAAAGGCTTGCTAAAAGTCTTACGCGGCTTTCTTTGCGGTGAACACAAGGCTTGCCGCCTGTAAGCCACCAAACCGGCCCAATATTTCAGACGAGAATACAAATAACTTAAGATAAGCAAACTATAAAAACAATATTGAGTAAACAAATTACATTTAATTTCTATGAAAATATAACAGTTGTCAGCATGTATTAAAGAATAAACAAGCACCTTCTTACTTAAAATCGACAATTAATTTGTTACAATAATAGGTAAAAGTTCGCGTCACACCTTTCACCTTGTGACGGCACACTATTGTGCCGCGGCACACCGGTTCCGCAACCTTTTTTTATTCACGGCACACCCCAGACGGGCATAGACTCAACACGGCACACCAAAAAGTCTGTCCCCTCAAAATCATATGAATCTTAATATAATTACGAAATATTACGTCGTTATGTAATCAATTTTTATTATTATTATTATTATTATCAACATCATTATTGTTATTATTATTATTATAAAACAGGAATAGACTCATGCATTTATTAACAATTTAATAACTTTAATTCACTGTAGAAAATACGAATTTTAAAGTAGATAACTCTACTCAATCCTTCAGTGTGATACTTGAGCCTGCTTAGCTGCACACAGACGGCTGATTCGTGGCGGAATCGTTGACAAAGCAAGCCTCATTTCTTCATCGATGGATTTGAGTCTCTCTCTCTTTGATGTTTTAATTTCAGTCAACGTCGAGAAGCCCAGTTCGCACAAATATGTAGTTGAAAATGGTAATAACACATTAACTCCCATCTCGGAGATAGCCGGGTATTCACTGCTTATTGACAACCAAAATGTTTCCAAAGGCACTTCGAAAAATTTTAATTTCAATGTTCTGTCTGCTTTCAAATCTGCCAGTTCCTTTTTTTAAGCCTAAATTATTCAGAAGATGTTTCGAATCCATAATGAATGGATCACGAACACAGTCAAAATCTTCAACACTCTCTCCAAAATATTTTTTGAAATTCTGCTGCAAGAGTACTAAATGTTCTTTAATTAAGTCCATCAACACCTTATTATCGTCAGCAAGAGGCCACACAGTTGGGAACATCTTACACGATCGATTTTCAATTGTCTGTATCCACAAATTTCACTTATTAATAAATCCTTGAATCTTATCCATACTAGTCAGAATATTTTCGTTTCTACCTTGCATTTTTCTGTTTAGTTCATTCAAGTGTACGAAAATATGGGGAAGATATGCCAACTTAGATACCCATTCATCATCTGCAAAAAAAATCCGCATACTCATGACCCTCAATAGCCAAAAATGCAAGTACCTCCTCTTTTAGTTCAAACATTCGCGTTAACACTTTACCTCGAGATAACCATCGTACTTCTGTATGTAGCAGAAGTGTAGTGTGCTCTGATCACATTTCTTGACACAAAACGTTAAAAAGCCGCATATTTAGGGGCCGCGATTTGATGAAGTTCACGACTTTTACTATTTCGTCCATCACAATTTTCAGAGGAGATGGCAAAGACTTAGCAACAATGGCTTCGCGGTGAATGAGACAATGGTCGGTTCGTAAGTTAGGATTGACTTGGCGTACTTTACCCACGAATCCTTTCATTCGGCCTGTCATAGAAGCGGCTCCGTCTGTACAAACACTAACGCAATCCTCCCATGTTAATTCATTACGGACCACATATACATTAGTCGTACGAAATATTTCTTCACCGGTTGCTCGCTCGGGTAGATCTTTGCAAAAAAAGAAATTAGTTGCAATTACATCCCCATCAACATACCATATGTAGGAAAGAAGTTGCGCGTGACCGTCAATATCGGTGGACTCGTCGATCTGAAGTGAGAACTTTCGACTGCTCTTTATTTTCTGCTTCATAATGTCTTCGATGTCACTGGACATGTCACTAACTCGGCGGCTGATTGTGTCAGCAGAGAGAGGAATTTTTGAAATTTCAGTACCAGCTTCTAAACCCAGGACTATTTTTACCATTTCTTTACACGCGGGCATTAACAACGTTTCTGCTATTGTGTGTGGTTTTTTGGCCTTTACGATAAGTTCGGCTACCTTATAGCTAGCTTCCTGTACTTTTTGCGAAACACGTACCGACGTAGTCATGAGCGTCACTTGTTTTTTATTTTGTTCCAACAAACGACGAAAATAATTCACATCTTTACTTAACAGAGAGGAATGTTTTGTTGACAAATGTCGTTTCAATTTATTGGGAACCATAGCAGCGTTACTGAGTTTTTCACCACACACAACACACTCGGGGATTGGGCATGTTTTGTCACCACACCAAAAAAACCCGTAAGATAAATAATTATCACTATATTGCCGGTGAACTACTTTCTGTTTCTTTTTTTCGGGCTCGATGGTTTCACTACTTGTACTCGAAGACGGGCCACTCCGTACAAGGAACTTATTCATATCGAAAAAAAAATAGTTTAATAACACTGTAATAGAAAATAGTAAGACTGGTGTAGCAATCACAATATTCGCACTACTGCAGAGCACAGCTGTGATAGAACTGAACTGAAATACTGTAATTGTTGTCTGATAATGTGTGGGTCCTTCGGCGAAGGAAAAGAGCAATAAAGTTTAAGAAGCGCCGACAAACAGACACAAATGTCAAAACAAGGCAATAAAATAATAAAGAGAGGGAAATTTTTGCTAATCCCCGCAATTTTAGTTAAAAGCACGTACAGCCAGCCGTACACAAAAGATGTGGTGTTACAAAGAACTCTCTTGAATAGAATTTTGAACGTAAACTCTATTGTATGATTGCGGGGCACTAAAAGGCTTGCTAAAAGTCTTACGCGGCTTTCTTTGCGGTGAACACAAGGCTTGCCGCCTGTAAGCCACCAAACCGGCCCAATATTTCAGACGAGAATACAAATAACTTAAGATAAGCAAACTATAAAAACAATATTGAGTAAACAAATTACATTTAATTTCTATGAAAATATAACAGTTGTCAGCATGTATTAAAGAATAAACAAGCACCTTCTTACTTAAAATCGACAATTAATTTGTTACAATAATAGGTAAAAGTTCGCGTCACACCTTTCACCTTGTGACGGCACACTATTGTGCCGCGGCACACCGGTTCCGCAACCTTTTTTTATTCACGGCACACCCCAGACGGGCATAGACTCAACACGGCACACCAAAAAGTCTGTCCCCTCAAAATCATATGAATCTTAATATAATTACGAAATATTACGTCGTTATGTAATCAATTTTTATTATTATTATTATTATTATCAACATCATTATTGTTATTATTATTATTATAAAACAGGAATAGACTCATGCATTTATTAACAATTTAATAACTTTAATTCACTGTAGAAAATACGAATTTTAAAGTAGATAACTCTACTCAATCCTTCAGTGTGATACTTGAGCCTGCTTAGCTGCACACAGACGGCTGATTCGTGGCGGAATCGTTGACAAAGCAAGCCTCATTTCTTCATCGATGGATTTGAGTCTCTCTCTCTTTGATGTTTTAATTTCAGTCAACGTCGAGAAGCCCAGTTCGCACAAATATGTAGTTGAAAATGGTAATAACACATTAACTCCCATCTCGGAGATAGCCGGGTATTCACTGCTTATTGACAACCAAAATGTTTCCAAAGGCACTTCGAAAAATTTTAATTTCAATGTTCTGTCTGCTTTCAAATCTGCCAGTTCCTTTTTTTAAGCCTAAATTATTCAGAAGATGTTTCGAATCCATAATGAATGGATCACGAACACAGTCAAAATCTTCAACACTCTCTCCAAAATATTTTTTGAAATTCTGCTGCAAGAGTACTAAATGTTCTTTAATTAAGTCCATCAACACCTTATTATCGTCAGCAAGAGGCCACACAGTTGGGAACATCTTACACGATCGATTTTCAATTGTCTGTATCCACAAATTTCACTTATTAATAAATCCTTGAATCTTATCCATACTAGTCAGAATATTTTCGTTTCTACCTTGCATTTTTCTGTTTAGTTCATTCAAGTGTACGAAAATATGGGGAAGATATGCCAACTTAGATACCCATTCATCATCTGCAAAAAAAATCCGCATACTCATGACCCTCAATAGCCAAAAATGCAAGTACCTCCTCTTTTAGTTCAAACATTCGCGTTAACACTTTACCTCGAGATAACCATCGTACTTCTGTATGTAGCAGAAGTGTAGTGTGCTCTGATCACATTTCTTGACACAAAACGTTAAAAAGCCGCATATTTAGGGGCCGCGATTTGATGAAGTTCACGACTTTTACTATTTCGTCCATCACAATTTTCAGAGGAGATGGCAAAGACTTAGCAACAATGGCTTCGCGGTGAATGAGACAATGGTCGGTTCGTAAGTTAGGATTGACTTGGCGTACTTTACCCACGAATCCTTTCATTCGGCCTGTCATAGAAGCGGCTCCGTCTGTACAAACACTAACGCAATCCTCCCATGTTAATTCATTACGGACCACATATACATTAGTCGTACGAAATATTTCTTCACCGGTTGCTCGCTCGGGTAGATCTTTGCAAAAAAAGAAATTAGTTGCAATTACATCCCCATCAACATACCATATGTAGGAAAGAAGTTGCGCGTGACCGCCAATATCGGTGGACTCGTCGATCTGAAGTGAGAACTTTCGACTGCTCTTTATTTTCTCCTTCATAATGTCTTCGATGTCACTGGACATGTCACTAACTCGGCGGCTGATTGTGTCAGCAGAGAGAGGAATTTTTGAAATTTCAGTACCAGCTTCTAAACCCAGGACTATTTTTACCATTTCTTTACACGCGGGCATTAACAACGTTTCTGCTATTGTGTGTGGTTTTTTGGCCTTTACGATAAGTTCGGCTACCTTATAGCTAGCTTCCTGTACTTTTTGCGAAACACGTACCGACGTAGTCATGAGCGTCACTTGTTTTTTATTTTGTTCCAACAACCGACGAAAATAATTCACATCTTTACTTAACAGAGAGGAATGTTTTGTTGACAAATGTCGTTTCAATTTATTGGGAACCATAGCAGCGTTACTGAGTTTTTCACCACACACAACACACTCGGGGATTGGGCATGTTTTGTCACCACACCAAAAAAACCCGTAAGATAAATAATTATCACTATATTGCCGGTGAACTACTTTCTGTTTCTTTTTTTCGGGCTCGATGGTTTCACTACTTGCACTCGAGGACGGGCCACTCCGTACAAGGAACTTATTCATATCGAAAAAAAAATAGTTTAATAACACTGTAATAGAAAATAGTAAGACTGGTGTAGCAATCACAATATTCGCACTACTGCAGAGCACAGCTGTGATAGAACTGAACTGAAATACTGTAATTGTTGTCTGACAATGTGTGGGTCCTTCGGCGAAGGAAAAGAGCAATAAAGTTTAAGAAGCGCCGACAAACAGACACAAATGTCAAAACAAGGCAATAAAATAATAAAGAGAGGGAAATTTTTGCTAATCCCCGCAATTTTAGTTAAAAGCACGTACAGCCAGCCGTACACAAAAGATGTGGTGTTACAAAGAACTCTCTTGAATAGAGTTTAGAACGTTTAGAGTTTTGAACGTAAACTCTATTGTATGATTGCGGGGCACTAAAAGGCTTGCTAAAAGTCTTACGCGGCTTTCTTTGCGGTGAACACAAAGCTTGCCGCCTGTAACCCACCAAACCGGCCCAATATTTCAGACGAGAATACAAATAACTTAAGATAAGCAAACTATAAAAACAATATTGAGTAAATAAATTACATTTAATTTCTATGAAAATATAACAGTTGTCAGCAGGTATTAAAGAATAAACAAGAACCTTCTTACTTAAAATCGACAATTAATTTATTACAATAAAAGGTAAAAGTTCGCGTCACACCTTTCACCTTGTGACGGCACACTATTGTGCCGCGGCACACCGGTTCCGCAACCTTTTTTTATTCACGGCACACCCCAGACGGGCATAGACTCAACACGGCACACCAAAATGTCTGTCCCCTCAAAATCATATGAATCTTAATATAATTACGAAATATTACGTCGTTATGTAATCAATTTTTATTATTATTATTATTATCATCATCATTATTGTTATTATTATTATTATTATTATAAAACAAGAATAGACTCATGCATTTATTAACAATTTATTAACTTTAATTCTCTGTAGAAAATACGAATTTTAAAGTAGATAACTCTACTCAATCCTTCAGTGTGATACTTGAGCCTGCTTAGCTGCACACAGACGGCTGATTCGTGGCGGAATCGTTGACAAAGCAAGCCTCATTTCTTCATCGATGGATTTGAGTCTCTCTCTCTTTGATGTTTTAATTTCAGTCAACGTCGAGAAGCCCAGTTCGCACAAATATGTAGTTGAAAATGGTAATAACACATTAACTCCCATCTCGGAGATAGCCGGGTATTCACTGCTTATTGACAACCAAAATGTTTCCAAAGGCACTTCGAAAAATTTTAATTTCAATGTTCTGTCTGCTTTCAAATCTGCCAGTTCCTTTTTTTAAGCCTAAATTATTCAGAAGATGTTTCGAATCCATAATGAATGGATCACGAACCCAGTCAAAATCTTCAACACTCTCTCCAAAATATTTTTTGAAATTCTGCTGCAAGAGTACTAAATGTTCTTTAATTAAGTCCATCAACACCTTATTATCGTCAGCAAGAGGCCACACAGTTGGGAACATCTTACACGATCGATTTTCAATTGTCTGTATCCACAAATTTCACTTATTAATAAATCCTTGAATCTTATCCATACTAGTCAGAATATTTTCGTTTCTATCTTGCATTTTTCTGTTTAGTTCATTCAAGTGTACGAAAATATGGGGAAGATATGCCAACTTAGATACCCATTCATCATCTGCAAAAAAAATCCGCATACTCATGACCCTCAATAGCCAAAAATGCAAGTACCTCCTCTTTTAGTTCAAACATTCGCGTTAACACTTTACCTCGAGATAACCATCGTACTTCTGTATGTAGCAGAAGTGTAGTGTGCTCTGATCACATTTCTTGACACAAAACGTTAAAAAGCCGCATATTTAGGGGCCGCGATTTGATGAAGTTCACGACTTTTACTATTTCGTCCATCACAATTTTCAGAGGAGATGGCAAAGACTTAGCAACAATGGCTTCGCGGTGAATGAGACAATGGTCGGTTCGTAAGTTAGGATTGACTTGGCGTACTTTACCCACGAATCCTTTCATTCGGCCTGTCATAGAAGCGGCTCCGTCTGTACAAACACTAACGCAATCCTCCCATGTTAATTCATTACGGACCACATATACATTAGTCGTACGAAATATTTCTTCACCGGTTGCTCGCTCGGGTAGATCTTTGCAAAAAAAGAAATTAGTTGCAATTACATCCCCATCAACATACCATATGTAGGAAAGAAGTTGCGCGTGACCGCCAATATCGGTGGACTCGTCGATCTGAAGTGAGAACTTTCGACTGCTCTTTATTTTCTCCTTCATAATGTCTTCGATGTCACTGGACATGTCACTAACTCGGCGGCTGATTGTGTCAGCAGAGAGAGGAATTTTTGAAATTTCAGTACCAGCTTCTAAACCCAGGACTATTTTTACCATTTCTTTACACGCGGGCATTAACAACGTTTCTGCTATTGTGTGTGGTTTTTTGGCCTTTACGATAAGTTCGGCTACCTTATAGCTAGCTTCCTGTACTTTTTGCGAAACACGTACCGACGTAGTCATGAGCGTCACTTGTTTTTTATTTTGTTCCAACAACCGACGAAAATAATTCACATCTTTACTTAACAGAGAGGAATGTTTTGTTGACAAATGTCGTTTCAATTTATTGGGAACCATAGCAGCGTTACTGAGTTTTTCACCACACACAACACACTCGGGGATTGGGCATGTTTTGTCACCACACCAAAAAAACCCGTAAGATAAATAATTATCACTATATTGCCGGTGAACTACTTTCTGTTTCTTTTTTTCGGGCTCGATGGTTTCACTACTTGCACTCGAGGACGGGCCACTCCGTACAAGGAACTTATTCATATCGAAAAAAAAATAGTTTAATAACACTGTAATAGAAAATAGTAAGACTGGTGTAGCAATCACAATATTCGCACTACTGCAGAGCACAGCTGTGATAGAACTGAACTGAAATACTGTAATTGTTGTCTGACAATGTGTGGGTCCTTCGGCGAAGGAAAAGAGCAATAAAGTTTAAGAAGCGCCGACAAACAGACACAAATGTCAAAACAAGGCAATAAAATAATAAAGAGAGGGAAATTTTTGCTAATCCCCGCAATTTTAGTTAAAAGCACGTACAGCCAGCCGTACACAAAAGATGTGGTGTTACAAAGAACTCTCTTGAATAGAGTTTAGAACGTTTAGAGTTTTGAACGTAAACTCTATTGTATGATTGCGGGGCACTAAAAGGCTTGCTAAAAGTCTTACGCGGCTTTCTTTGCGGTGAACACAAAGCTTGCCGCCTGTAACCCACCAAACCGGCCCAATATTTCAGACGAGAATACAAATAACTTAAGATAAGCAAACTATAAAAACAATATTGAGTAAATAAATTACATTTAATTTCTATGAAAATATAACAGTTGTCAGCAGGTATTAAAGAATAAACAAGAACCTTCTTACTTAAAATCGACAATTAATTTATTACAATAAAAGGTAAAAGTTCGCGTCACACCTTTCACCTTGTGACGGCACACTATTGTGCCGCGGCACACCGGTTCCGCAACCTTTTTTTATTCACGGCACACCCCAGACGGGCATAGACTCAACACGGCACACCAAAATGTCTGTCCCCTCAAAATCATATGAATCTTAATATAATTACGAAATATTACGTCGTTATGTAATCAATTTTTATTATTATTATTATTATCATCATCATTATTGTTATTATTATTATTATTATTATAAAACAAGAATAGACTCATGCATTTATTAACAATTTATTAACTTTAATTCTCTGTAGAAAATACGAATTTTAAAGTAGATAACTCTACTCAATCCTTCAGTGTGATACTTGAGCCTGCTTAGCTGCACACAGACGGCTGATTCGTGGCGGAATCGTTGACAAAGCAAGCCTCATTTCTTCATCGATGGATTTGAGTCTCTCTCTCTTTGATGTTTTAATTTCAGTCAACGTCGAGAAGCCCAGTTCGCACAAATATGTAGTTGAAAATGGTAATAACACATTAACTCCCATCTCGGAGATAGCCGGGTATTCACTGCTTATTGACAACCAAAATGTTTCCAAAGGCACTTCGAAAAATTTTAATTTCAATGTTCTGTCTGCTTTCAAATCTGCCAGTTCCTTTTTTTAAGCCTAAATTATTCAGAAGATGTTTCGAATCCATAATGAATGGATCACGAACCCAGTCAAAATCTTCAACACTCTCTCCAAAATATTTTTTGAAATTCTGCTGCAAGAGTACTAAATGTTCTTTAATTAAGTCCATCAACACCTTATTATCGTCAGCAAGAGGCCACACAGTTGGGAACATCTTACACGATCGATTTTCAATTGTCTGTATCCACAAATTTCACTTATTAATAAATCCTTGAATCTTATCCATACTAGTCAGAATATTTTCGTTTCTACCTTGCATTTTTCTGTTTAGTTCATTCAAGTGTACGAAAATATGGGGAAGATATGCCAACTTAGATACCCATTCATCATCTGCAAAAAAAATCCGCATACTCATGACCCTCAATAGCCAAAAATGCAAGTACCTCCTCTTTTAGTTCAAACATTCGCGTTAACACTTTACCTCGAGATAACCATCGTACTTCTGTATGTAGCAGAAGTGTAGTGTGCTCTGATCACATTTCTTGACACAAAACGTTAAAAAGCCGCATATTTAGGGGCCGCGATTTGATGAAGTTCACGACTTTTACTATTTCGTCCATCACAATTTTCAGAGGAGATGGCAAAGACTTAGCAACAATGGCTTCGCGGTGAATGAGACAATGGTCGGTTCGTAAGTTAGGATTGACTTCGCGTACTTTACCCACGAATCCTTTCATTCGGCCTGTCATAGAAGCGGCTCCGTCTGTACAAACACTAACGCAATCCTCCCATGTTAATTCATTACGGACCACATATACATTAGTCGTACGAAATATTTCTTCACCGGTTGCTCGCTCGGGTAGTTCTTTGCAAAAAAAGAAATTAGTTGCAATTACATCCCCATCAACATACCTTATGTAGGAAAGAAGTTGCGCGTGACCGCCAATATCGGTGGACTCGTCGATCTGAAGTGAGAACTTTCGACTGTTCTTTATTTTCTCCTTCATAATGTCTTCGATGTCACTGGACATGTCACTAACTCGGCGGCTGATTGAGTCAGCAGAGAGAGGAATTTTTGAAATTTCAGTACCAGCTTCTAAACCCAGGACTACTTTTACCATTTCTTTACACGCGGGCATTAACAACGTTTCTGCTATTGTGTTTGGTTTTTTGGCCTTTACGATAAGTTCGGCTACCTTATAGCTAGCTTCCTGTACTTTTTGCGAAACACGTACCGACGTAGTCATGAGCGTCACTTGTTTTTTATTTTGTTCCAACAACCGACGAAAATAATTCACATCTTTACTTAACAGAGAGGAATGTTTTGTTGACAAATGTCGTTTCAATTTATTGGGAAACATAGCAGCGTTACTGAGTTTTTCACCACACACAACACACTCGGGGATTGGGCATGTTTTGTCACCACACCAAAAAACCCGTAAGATAAATAATTATCACTATATTGCCGGTGAACTACTTTCTGTTTCTTTTTTTCGGGCTCGATGGTTTCACTACTTGCACTCGAGGACGGGCCACTCCGTACAAGGAACTTATTCATATCGAAAAAAAAAATAGTTAAATAACACTGTAATAGAAAATAGTAAGACTGGTGTAGCAATCACAATATTCGCACTACTGCAGAGCACAGCTGTGATAGAACTGAACTGAAATACTGTAATTGTTGTCTGACAATGTGTGGGTCCTTCGGCGAAGGAAAAGAGCAATAAAGTTGAAGAAGCGCCGACAAACAGACACAAATGTCAAAACAAGGCAATAAAATAATAAAGAGAGGGAAATTTTTGCTAATCCCCGCAATTTTAGTTAAAAGCACGTACAGCCAGCCGTACACAAAAGATGTGGTGTTACAAAGAACTCTCTTGAATAGAGTTTAGAACGTTTAGAGTTTTGAACGTAAACTCTATTGTATGATTGCGGGGCACTAAAAGGCTTGCTAAAAGTCTTACGCGGCTTTCTTTGCGGTGAACACAAAGCTTGCCGCCTGTAACCCACCAAACCGGCCCAATATTTCAGACGAGAATACAAATAACTTAAGATAAGCAAACTATAAAAACAATATTGAGTAAATAAATTACATTTAATTTCTATGAAAATATAACAGTTGTCAGCATGTATTAAAGAATAAACAAGCACCTTCTTACTTAAAATCGACAATTAATTTATTACAATAATAGGTAAAAATTCGCGTCACACCTTTCACCTTGTGACGGCACACTATTGTGCCGCGGCACACCGGTTCCGCAACCTTTTTTTATTCACGGCACACCCCAGACGGGCATAGACTCAAAACGGCACACCAAAATGTCTGTCCCCTCAAAATCATATGAATCTTAATATAATTACGAAATATTACGTCGTTATGTAATCAATTTTTATTATTATTATTATTATCATCATCATTATTGTTATTATTATTATTATTAAAAAACAGGAATAAACTCATGCATTTATTAACAATTTATTAACTTTAATTCACTGTAGAAAATACGAATTTTAAAGTAGATAACTCTACTCAATCCTTCAGTGTGATACTTGAGCCTGCTTAGCTGCACACAGACGGCTGTTTCGTGGCGGAATCGTTGACCAAGCAAGCCTCATTTCTTCATCGATGGATTTGAGTCTCTCTCTCTTTGATGTTTTAATTTCAGTCAACGTCGAGAAGCCCAGTTCGCACAAATATGTAGTTGAAAATGGTAATAACACATTAACTCCCATCTCGGAGATAGCCGGGTATTCACTGCTTATTGACAACCAAAATGTTTCCAAAGGCACTTCGAAAAATTTTAATTTCAATGTTCTGTCTGCTTTCAAATCTGCCAGTTCCTTTTTTTAAGCCTAAATTATTCAGAAGATGTTTCGAATCCATAATGAATGGATCACGAACCCAGTCAAAATCTTCAACACTCTCTCCAAAATATTTTTTGAAATTCTGCTGCAAGAGTACTAAATGTTCTTTAATTAAGTCCATCAACACCTTATTATCGTCAGAAAGAGGCCACACAGTTGGGAACATCTTACACGATCGATTTTCAATTGTCTGTATCCACAAATTTCACTTATTAATAAATCCTTGAATCTTATCCATACTAGTCAGAATATTTTCGTTTCTACCTTGCATTTTTCTGTTTAGTTCATTCAAGTGTACGAAAATATGGGGAAGATATGCCAACTTAGATACCCATTCATCATCTGCAAAAAAAATCCGCATACTCATGACCCTCAATAGCCAAAAATGCAAGTACCTCCTCTTTTAGTTCAAACATTCGCGTTAACACTTTACCTCGAGATAGCCATCGTACTTCTGTATGTAGCAGAAGTGTAGTGTGCTCTGATCACATTTCTTTACACAAAACGTTAAAAAGCCGCATATTTAGGGGCCGCGATTTGATGAAGTTCACGACTTTTACTATTTCGTCCATCACAATTTTCAGAGGAGATGGCAAAGACTTAGCAACAATGGCTTCGCGGTGAATGAGACAATGGTCGGTTCGTAAGTTAGGATTGACTTCGCGTACTTTACCCACGAATCCTTTCATTCGGCCTGTCATAGAAGCGGCTCCGTCTGTACAAACACTAACGCAATCCTCCCATGTTAATTCATTACGGACCACATATACATTAGTCGTACGAAATATTTCTTCACCGGTTGCTCGCTCGGGTAGTTCTTTGCAAAAAAGAAATTAGTTGCAATTACATCCCCATCAACATACCATATGTAGGAAAGAAGTTGCGCGTGACCGCCAATATCGGTGGACTCGTCGATCTGAAGTGAGAACTTTCGACTGCTCTTTATTTTCTCCTTCATAATGTCTTCGATGTCACTGGACATGTCACTAACTCGGCGGCTGATTGTGTCAGCAGAGAGAGGAATTTTTGAAATTTCAGTACCAGCTTCTAAACCCAGGACTATTTTTACCATTTCTTTACACGCGGGCATTAACAACGTTTCTGCTATTGTGTGTGGTTTTTTGGCCTTTACGATAAGTTCGGCTACCTTATAGCTAGCTTCCTGTACTTTTTGCGAAACACGTACCGACGTAGTCATGAGCGTCACTTGTTTTTTATTTTATTCCAACAACCGACGAAAATAATTCACATCTTTACTTAACAGAGAGGAATGTTTTGTTGACAAATGTCGTTTCAATTTATTGGGAACCATAGCAGCGTTACTGAGTTTTTCACCACACACAACACACTCGGGGATTGGGCATGTTTTGTCACCACACCAAAAAAACCCGTAAGATAAATAATTATCACTATATTGCCGGTGAACTACTTTCTGTTTCTTTTTTTCGGGCTCGATGGTTTCACTACTTGCACTCGAGGACGGGCCACTCCGTACAAGGAACTTATTCACATCGAAAAAAAATAGTTTAATAACACTGTAATAGAAAATAGTAAGACTGGTGTAGCTATCACAATATTCGCACTACTGCAGAGCACAGCTGTGATAGAACTGAACTGAAATACTGTAATTGTTGTCTGACAATGTGTGGGTCCTTCGGCGAAGGAAAAGAGCAATAAAGTTTAAGAAGCGCCGACAAACAGACACAAATGTCAAAACAAGGCAATAAAATAATAAAGAGAGGGAAATTTTTGCTAATCCCCGCAATTTTAGTTAAAAGCACGTACAGCCAGCCGTACACAAAAGATGTGGTGTTACAAAGAACTCTCTTGAATAGAGTTTAGAACGTTTAGAGTTTTGAACGTAAACTCTATTGTATGATTGCGGGGCACTAAAAGGCTTGCTAAAAGTCTTACGCGGCTTTCTTTGCGGTGAACACAAAGCTTGCCGCCTGTAACCCACCAAACCGGCCCAATATTTCAGACGAGAATACAAATAACTTAAGATAAGCAAACTGTGACGATTTCATTAATAAAAATATGTTAATTAATTAAGTTGATAATATATAATCGGAGAAATTTTAAATTCTTAATAAAATCTCACATTGTAAACTAAATCTTATGGCAATCATTTAATAATAATAATATTTAATATAAGTCTAATCATAAAATTAAAAGGGAATTGAATTGTACAGAAAGGGTAAAGCTTATTAAATTATTCCTGCATAAACAGGCGCTGACCAGAATTAACTTGTTTTCTGACCCCTAAATAAACTAAGTATTATTGTAAATTTGTTATTATTTAAATAATTAATTAAGACCATTGTTACGTACTTTGATAACTTCTGTAACTAAGAATATAACGATTTAATTATTTAATCAACCGTAGTCCTTTAATTAAAATTAGAAAAACGGAACTACTTTTATGTTGCCTAGTAATTGTCTTGAGATTACTACGCTCCCCTTAACTATTTTCTTCCACTTGTAATGGAGCGCTCACGCCGTAAGCAGCGTAAAGCGTTGTTTCGCTACGTGTATATATAAAAATGTGAAAGGGTTGATACAATGACTATTTAAATAAGTAATTTGTGTGGTGATGATATCTCTCTATATTATAAACTAACGGACTATGTAAATAATACAGTATTACAACCTAGAAGGTGATAGTCAACTAATCTATCATCATGTGAAGTGTATAACAGTGAAACAAACTTTCTATCTATGTATTCTAACTACAAGAATTACTAAGAATAACTACAGTCGCCGGAGATGAATGTACCACACCAGGAATGATTTCACATACGTCTAGAACTTCACCATCACAGTATGATAAGGTAACGACTGAACTTCAAGAAACATCAGGAGGACCGAAGGACGAATTCTGCAGCAACTTCAGGAAACACACAGGTGACATGGAGGCTTGTCTTCCATGGTTAAGAGTTACAAAATTAGAAACCCAAAAAGACAATTTAAATTATCATATTAAAGACTTGAAAACTTATGTTTAAATGTAATAACATTAAAGACTTTAGAAACCTGACATTTTAGGTAACATGTAGTATAAAATCTAATAACGCTAGTTATAGCAAAAAGGTAAAGTTTAAACTAAAAGTTTTGTTGTTTTAGAAGATTAGTAAAAACAAGAAAAACCATTCTTCAAATGGTTAGAGTTTCAATATTGTACATGGCAAGGTGACCATAATTCATTTAATATATTTAATCCCGGATCCGTGGAATTAATCTATAAGATGTACATCATATTTTGAGGCCCCTTTGTAAAGTAGTAATTTATATATTTAATCATATAGTAAACTATATTGTTTGAGAACTTTCAATAGAGAACATAATCACCAAATGTAATAAAGAGATGTCATCTAAGTACCGAGTAAAATGAGTGCATAAATCAACAGTCTCCCCTTCCTAATATCCTGCTATATAAATTGTTTATTTGTTGTGATTATTTTCAGTGCTTTACAACGAAGGCAGCCGGTATAATTGGCACTTCCAATTAGTACTGGTTCCCTAGGTTATAACTCAAGAGAAGAGGTTATAATTTGCGCCACTGCTATTTTGCTATTCTGCAAATTTTGCGTAAGAGAAAAGAAAGAAGTAATTGCGTCCCGATATCCCACGCACAAAAGCTGTTGATCTATACACTCATGTATTTCAATATGTGTCAGTGTTTGAAATAAGATAAAAAATAATAATTAATATTATAGTAATATAGTATAAATAACTTTATTAGTAAATATAATATGTGTAACGTAATATTAGCATATAATCCAATGTAAACAAACCATGTCGGTACTTGTTAAAAGTCCCATTCATAAACGTGCCACATTCTCGACAATCTCGGACGGGTAGTTTCCTGCTGCCGTTTGTTTAAAATTGTCATTGTTTAGTTGAGTTGAAAATAAGTCACCCTCCTTGTGTGGTCTATTGTTATAAGAAGCGTGTCTGTTCATGTGTTAGTAACCGAAGGGGGAATCTTTTGTCGTACGCATATTCATGCATGTGTGAAATTTCTCTCTCTCCCTCAAAGTAAAACGATAAAGGTTGTCATAACATTTTATGTGTTTATTTGTAAAAAAAAAAAAGAAAAAGGAGTAAGAACACGATTGATTTATAGTTTTATATTTTTGTGTAAAAAAAAAAAGAAGCGTTGTATAGCATGTAATGAAAATAGTAGAATAATTAGTTATAGCCGCTCACGTTACAAAAATGGCCGAATTTAATCCTGATCTGTTATTAAAAGATGAGCTATGCTACGAGGCACTTTTACGAGGTCTAAAACATGTAAATATAACCGTGTCGGAGTTACGAAAATCATTACGCCAAACCGGATCAGATACACCCTCGCAGTTAGATAGATTGCGTGAACTCGATTATGACGGCGAACGAGAAACCTGTTATGCGAAATATAGGGAATTGATAGTATTATCTCAAAACCTTGAGGACAAGAAATCACCTACGGAATTTTTGCGCGTTACGCAACGTATAGAACATTTAACCCGCCGGTTAAACAATTTATTAAGCTGGCCCGACGTCACCGTAACCCCCCCCCCCCGATGTGCAGAAATTTGCGGAGGAGGCATTAAGCCAATTACCCATAATTATCAACGACTTATGACGAAAATCAGACTCATCGAGAATGGAGGAAATTGAGCACTACTTACAAAAATTATATATCTCCCCAGTTCAATCTCCTACTTTAGAACACCCTCTCCCCACCTCGAACCCCGAATCACCCACCGTATCGAAGATACCACTGAGTCATGAACAATTACCTAGTAGAGAATTAAATACCCACACTATGTCAGAACCCCCACCGCCAAATGTTCAGCATACTCGCACTAGTAAATATGCGATTACAAATCCTAATGCAAACACCAATCCTTCGAAAAGTATACCTAACGTATATTTTAATGTAGACCTCTATGGAAAGATTTCCCACCCAGTAGAGAAAATAATTAATGATATTCCTTACACCGATGGCTTAAGCATCACGACTCTATTGACTTTTATCAGATATCTACTGCAAATAAAAGATCTACAACAATTGAGCGATTGGCAAATACTGCAGGTCATCTTACCCAAATGTAAACCACCTTTACGAGATCGCGTGCTCGAATCATTAAACTCGAATCTTCCGGTAGAAGAACTTCATACAAATATAATCAAATATTTTATTCCCACTGGAATATATGAGGAGATAAAAAGGAATACCGTTCTTCGAGTACAAAGAGCTCAAGAAAGACTGGCCCACTATATCGCAGACATCAGAGAATCTTCACGTCTACTGCAAGTCGACTGGACTGAAAAACAATTAGTCGATACTATATTGGTAGGCTTATCTCCTGAAGAACGCTCCCGTTTAGCTCTAATAAGTAGACCCCTTACTTTCGCTGACCTTGAACAATGTAGTGTGCACTCTTCAAATGTGTGGTATGCAGATCAGCATCGACATGCACCTGTATCCACAACACCACATAGAAAGGAAACGCAAGCCCTATCCTCAGATACAAGAAGTCTACGAGAACGACGCCCATTTCGGCGACCAACCTATGTTCATGGCCACGGTAAGTCCAAAGAGCCACCACCTAGACACGAAACCAGTGAGACCCCGCGTAAAGAATATATATGCTATAACTGCGGAAAACCTGGACACCTCAGTAGAAACTGTAAACGGAAACAATATCACCAGAAAACTCATTATCCAAAAAAACATGTAAGGCAGGGAGATCCGAAACCCTGTGTCTTCCGCAGCATCGTGAAAACAGGTAAACCCCTGAGAAACCACAAGTTAAAACAAAATACTAATAATAATAACAAAAGAAAATTAGACCCCTATGTTAGGAAATTTATCGATAAATGTAACTCTATTAGTAAATGTGATTACAATAGGTGTGAATTACCGTATATACAAGTTGACATTGGTGTTACATCCACACTCGGATTAATTGATTCCGGATCCACGCGAAGTTTAATTAGTCAAGAGCTAGCCGATCAATTATTTAAACACAATTTAGTTAAACGCAGTCAATCAGTAAATATTAGATGCGCTACAGCTAATAAGCAAAACTTAATGATAAAACTTATCATCACGTTTAAAGTAAAAATTAAAAATCTAACGTGGTATTTTCCAATGTTGGTATGCGACGAATTAGGACCCGAATTAATATTGGGAGCTGATTTTATCAGTAAAACAGGAATAATTTTAGACATTCACGAGAAGATATTTTACTTTGGATTCGATCGTTCACGGAAATATAACTTGCATGATAATGCAAATAACAGAGAAAGTACTAGCACCACTTCTACACATATAAAGCATCACGAATCTGAATTAAGTCATCTGAAAAGTAAAGATAGACGGAACATACAGACTTTAATAAAACAATTCTCCAACGTCCTCACCCCAAAGTTAGGACTGACGGATCTAATAGAGTACAAAATAAATTTGAGCGACAACAAAGTAATTCGTTTAGCCCCATACAAATTATCACCACCGAAAATGGAAGTGATGAGGAACCAAATTAATAAATTGTTAGAACAAGGAGTCATCGAACCCTCTACGTCATCTTATTCATCACCTGCGTTTTTAGTACCCAAAAGTAACGACAAACATAGATTAGTGGTGGACTACAGACAACTAAATAAACGGATAGAATTTGAATCTATACCCCTTCCCGACATCCACAGTGCATTTCATTATTTTACTAAAGCAAAAATCTTTACCATTATGGATTTAAATCAGGCATTTCATCAGATACCTCTTTCGGAAGAATCAAAACGTCTTACCGCCTTTGCCGTCCCTTTCAACCTGTACCAATTTACAAGGGTACCTTTTGGTATATCCCAAGGTAGTTCTGTATGTAGCAGATTATTAGAAAAATTATTTCATGACATAAAGTTTAAATATGTGTACCACTACCTGGATGACATTGTTATCTACAGTGAGTCAATTGAGCAACATCTTAATCATCTACGTGAAGTACTAACCCGATTGGAGAAAGCTGGATTAACCGTAAATCCCAGTAAAGTAAATTTTGCTGTGACACAATTCTCATTTTTAGGTCACATCGTAAAAGCCAACGGAAAGGTAAGCATAGACCCAGAGCGAACCCGTGCCATAAGAGAATTTTTACCGCCGCGGGATGCGAAAGGAATAGCCCGATTTTTAGGAATGATAAATTATTTCCATAAGTACATCCCACATCTAGCCGAAATTGCAGCACCGCTAAATACCTTAAGAAAGAAGGGAATTAAATTTGAATGGAATGAGCAACACCAAACCGCATTCGAGAAATTAAAAGAAAGCATAATATCACCCCCCGTACTACAATTAGCCGACTTTACAAAACCATTTGTAGTGCAGACAGACAGTTCTAGTGTCGCCCTAGGTGCAGTAATATATCAGGAAGTAGATAACTCAAGGTTACCTATTAGTTACGCTTCTCGCACCCTAACTGAGCAAGAAAAGAAATACTCCGCATACGAATTAGAATGTTTAGCTGTAGTTTTCGCTTTTGAGAAGTTCAAACCATTTTTAGAACATAAGGAGTTTTTATTAGAAACAGATAATCAAGCGTTATCTTGGCTACTAAATCACCCAAAACAATTAGGCCGTATCGGAAGATGGGTATTAAGATTAAATTGTTTTAAATTCAAAGTACAACATATTAGAGGCACCCAAAACGTAGTTGCCGATACACTGTCACGTATGTTCCAGCCTAGTAGTAATAATTACGAAAACAAGAGTAGAGAAACGCCGATTATTAATACTTTAATTACCGAATTTCCTCTTGCATTTACGGATTTAGCCCAGTATCAAATACAAGACCCACGTTTGAGTCCAATTATTGAACAACTTGAAAAAGGAAATAAATCAGAGAAATACATATTAAGTAGGAGAGTATTATGTTGTAAAATAGCGAACGGAAAATATCTACGAATAATTGCCCCTGATATTATTAAACCTATGCTGATGGAATATTATCACTCTTCCACCATTGGAGTACATATGGGAATAAATAAAACTATACACCGAATTCGTAAAGAATATCACTGGGAAAATATGAACAGTGAGATCGCCAATTTTGTAAAAAAGTGTAAGTTGTGTGCACTCAGCAAACCCGCTAGAAACAGCCAAATAAGTCAGTTAATCTCAGAGATTCCTGCTACTCCGTTCTCCAAAATTTATTTAGACTTTTCAGGACCCTACCCGCGTTCAAAATCAGGAAATACAATGTTACTAATTTGTGTAGACTCTTTTAGCAAATTCGTCTGGATGTACCCCATGCGGCGGGCCTTAGCTACAACCACAGTAAATATTTTACAGCATAGATTATTTAAAGAATTCGGTATTCCTGTCCATCTAGTGTCGGATAACGGACCACAGTTTAAGTCCAAGGAATTCAGGAACATGTGTTTCAAACTAGGAATAAACCATATTACCACTACAGAGTATCGTCCGCAAGGTAATATAGCTGAGAGGTATTTGCGAAACCTAAAATCTGCTTTAATTGCCTACCATGCTAACGACCATACTTCTTGGGACCAGAACTTATCCTGGATACAATTCGCTTTTAATTCAGCATATCATGAAGGACATAAGTCTACCCCATTCGAATTATTGTTCAAGTATAAACCCAACCACCCATTATCCACTAAGTGGAAAATACATGAATTGTTACCACTTGAAATTAGGGATAAAAATATTAAGAAAATATGGAATGAAGCGCGCGCTAATTTACGAACAAACTTAGCGAAATCAAGGAAATATCACGAGCGAAATAAAAATAATGAAGTAAAGTACCAAATCGGTAACTTAGTTATGTGTAAAACACATCCTACGAGTAGTGCAATCGATAAGACCACTTCCAAGCTATCATACCGATGGTGCGGTCCTTATCAAATTCACAAATATTTAACTCCAGTAACCGTAGCACTGTATGAACCTTCTACTCAAAAATATGTACGAAGGACACATATTTCTCAGATAAAACATTATCACGAAGAAGGTAATGGTAGAGTGCAAGTTAAATAAATGTAAAGAAAAAAGAAAGGTATATGTTTTGTACTCAACTGCAAAGGAGTACCAGAGTAACATTTAGCTAGCTAATGGTATAGATAGGTACGAGGCCTGATCACCCTTGAATCCTATTCTTCGAAAGTAGAGCAAAGTAAGAAGTCAGCTGACAGCAAATATGAGAAATAATTAAGTAACAAATTACTTAATGAGTAGTTCTATCACTAGAATAACTCCCAACTAAAGAAAAACCCGGTAGTAGTCGTAAGTAGTAGTGTTAAGAAACTTTAGAATGTTAACTATATGTTTTATAATGTGTGAATTTTATGTACTATTAGAATTAGTCTGTAAAGTATGATATGTAGATAGTAAGAATGAACAATTCGAGACTGACGTGTGTAACTCATAATTACATACAGAGAGAAAAGGATGAGAGAAATTACACACGGAAATCCCTAAACATACTCTCGGTATATTAAAAAAAAAAAATTATACCGGCGTCTCTGGCTTAAGCGGCGGAGTATGTGACGATTTCATTAATAAAAATATGTTAATTAATTAAGATGATAATATATAATCGGAGAAATTTTAAATTCTTAATAAAATCTCACATTGTAAACTAAATCTTATGGCAATCATTTAATAATAATAATATTTAATATAAGTCTAATAATAAAATTAAAAGGGAATTGAATTGTACAGAAAGGGTAAAGCTTATTAAATTATTCCTGCATAAACAGGCGCTGACCAGAATTAACTTGTTTTCTGACCCCTAAATAAACTAAGTATTATTGTAAATTTGTTATTATTTAAATAATTAATTAAGACCATTGTTACGTACTTTGATAACTTCTGTAACTAAGAATATCACGATTTAATTATTTAATCAACCGTAGTCCTTTAATTAAAATTAGAAAAACGGAACTACTTTTATGTTGCCTAGTAATTGTCTTGAGATTACTACGCTCCCCTTAACTATTTTCTTCCACTTGTAATGGAGCGCTCACGCCGTAAGCAGCGTAAAGCGTTGTTTCGCTACGTGTATATATAAAAATGTGAAAGGGTTGATACAATGACTATTTAAATAAGTAATTTGTGTGGTGATGACATCTCTCTATATTATAAACTAACGGACTATGTAAATAATACAGTATTACAACCTAGAAGGTGATAGTCAACTAATCTATCATCATGTGAAGTGTATAACAGTGAAACAAACTTTCTATCTATGTATTCTAACTACAAGAATTACTAAGAATAACTACAGTCGCCGGAGATGAATGTACCACACCAGGAATGATTTCACATACGTCTAGAACTTCACCATCACAGTATGATAAGGTAACGACTGAACTTCAAGAAACATCAGGAGGACCGAAGGACGAATTCTGCAGCAACTTCAGGAAACACACAGGTGACATGGAGGCTTGTCTTCCATGGTTAAGAGTTACAAAATTAGAAACCCAAAAAGACAATTTAAATTATCATATTAAAGACTTGAAAACTTATGTTTAAATGTAATAACATTAAAGACTTTAGAAACCTGACATTTTAGGTAACATGTAGTATAAAATCTAATAACGCTAGTTATAGCAAAAAGGTAAAGTTTAAACTAAAAGTTTTGTTGTTTTAGAAGATTAGTAAAAACAAGAAAAACCATTCTTCAAATGGTTAGAGTTTCAATATTGTACATGGCAAGGTGACCATAATTCATTTAATATATTTAATCCCGGATCCGTGGAATTAATCTATAAGATGTACATCATTATTTTGAGGCCCCTTTGTAAAGTAGTAATTTATATATTTAATCATATAGTAAACTATATTGTTTGAGAACTTTCAATAGAGAACATAATCACCAAATGTAATAAAGAGATGTCATCTAAGTACCGAGTAAAATGAGTGCATAAATCAACAGTCTCCCCTTCCTAATATCCTGCTATATAAATTGTTTATTTGTTGTGATTATTTTCAGTGCTTCACAACGAAGGCAGCCGGTATAATTGGCTCTTCCAATTAGTACTGGTTCCCTAGGTTATAACTCAAGAGAAGAGGTTATAAAACTATAAAAACAATATTGAGTAAATAAATTACATTTAATTTCTATGAAAATATAACAGTTGTCAGCATGTATTAAAGAATAAACAAGCACCTTCTTACTTAAAATCGACAATTAATTTATTACAATAATAGGTAAAAGTTCGCGTCACACCTTTCACCTTGTGACGGCACACTATTGTGCCGCGGCACACCGGTTCCACAACCTTTTTTTATTCACGGCACACCCCAGACGGGCATAGACTCAACACGGCACACCAAAATGTCTGTCCCCTCAAAATCATATGAATCTTAATATAATTACGAAATATTACGTCGTTATGTAATCAATTTTTATTATTATTATTATTATTATTATCATCATCATTATTGTTATTATTATTATTATTATTATCATCATCATTATTGTTATTATTATTATTATTAAAAAACAGGAATAGACTCATGCATTTATTAACAATTTATTAACTTTAATTCACTGTAGAAAATACGAATTTTAAAGTAGATAACTCTACTCAATCCTTCAGTGTGATACTTGAGCCTGCTTAGCTGCACACAGACGGCTGATTCGTGGCGGAATCGTTGACAAAGCAAGCCTCATTTCTTCTTCGATGGATTTGAGTCTCTCTCTCTTTGATGTTTTAATTTCAGTCAACGTCGAGAAGCCCAGTTCGCACAAATATGTAGTTGAAAATGGTAATAACACATTAACTCCCATCTCGGAGATAGCCGGGTATTCACTGCTTATTGACAACCAAAATGTTTCCAAAGGCACTTCGAAAAATTTTAATTTCAATGTTCTGTCTGCTTTCAAATCTGCCAGTTCCTTTTTTAAGCCTAAATTATTCAGAAGATGTTTCGAATCCATATTGAATGGATCACGAACCCAGTCAAAATCTTCAACACTCTCTCCAAAATATTTTTTGAAATTCTGCTGCAAGAGTACTAAATGTTCTTTAATTAAGTCCATCAACACCTTATTATCGTCAGTAAGAGGCAACACAGTTGGGAACATCTTACACGATCGATTTTCAATTGTCTGTATCCACAAATTTCACTTATTAATAAATCCTTGAATCTTATCCATACTAGTCAGAATATTTTCGTTTCTACCTTGCATTTTTCTGTTTAGTTCATTCAAGTGTACGAAAATATGGGGAAGATATGCCAACTTAGATACCCATTCATCATCTGCAAAAAAAATCCGCATACTCATGACCCTCAATAGCCAAAAATGCAAGTACCTCCTCTTTTAGTTCAAACATTCGCGTTAACACTTTACCTCGAGATAACCATCGTACTTCTGTATGTAGCAGAAGTGTAGTGTGCTCTGATCACATTTCTTGACACAAAACGTTAAAAAGCCGCATATTTAGGGGCCGCGATTTGATGAAGTTCACGACTTTTACTATTTCGTCCATCACAATTTTCAGAGGAGATGGCAAAGACTTAGCAACAATGGCTTCGCGGTGAATGAGACAATGGTCGGTTCGTAAGTTAGGATTGACTTGGCGTACTTTACCCACGAATCCTTTCATTCGGCCTGTCATAGAAGCGGCTCCGTCTGTACAAACACTAACGCAATCCTCCCATGTTAATTCATTACGGACCACATATACATTAGTCGTACGAAATATTTCTTCACCGGTTGCTCGCTCGGGTAGTTCTTTGCAAAAAAAGAAATTAGTTGCAATTACATCCCCATCAACATACCTTATGTAGGAAAGAAGTTGCGCGTGACCGCCAATATCGGTGGACTCGTCGATCTGAAGTGAGAACTTTCGACTGCTCTTTATTTTCTCCTTCATAATGTCTTCGATGTCACTGGACATGTCACTAACTCGGCGGCTGATTGTGTCAGCAGAGAGAGGAATTTTTGAAATTTCAGTACCAGCTTCTAAACCCAGGACTATTTTTACCATTTCTTTACACGCGGGCATTAACAACGTTTCTGCTATTGTGTGTGGTTTTTTGGCCTTTACGATAAGTTCGGCTACCTTATAGCTAGCTTCCTGTACTTTTTGCGAAACACGTACCGACGTAGTCATGAGCGTCACTTGTTTTTTATTTTGTTCCAACAACCGGCGAAAATAATTCACATCTTTACTTAACAGAGAGGAATGTTTTGTTGACGAATGTCGTTTCAATTTATTGGGAACCATAGCAGCGTTACTGAGGTTTTCACCACACACAACACACTCGGGGATTGGGCATGTTTTGTCACCACACCGAAAAAACCCGTAAGATAAATAATTATCACTATATTGCCGGTGAACTACTTTCTGTTTCTTTTTTTCGGGCTCGATGGTTTCACTACTTGCACTCGAGGACGGGCCACTCCGTACAAGGAACTTATTCATATCGAAAAAAAAATAGTTTAATAACACTGTAATGGAAAATAGTAAGACTGGTGTAGCAATCACAATATTCGCACTACTGCAGAGCACAGCTGTGATAGAACTGGACTGAAATACTGTAATTGTTGTCTGACAATGTGTGGGTCCTTCGGCGAAGGAAAAGAGCAATAAAGTTTAAGAAGCGCCGACAAACAGACACAAATGTCAAAACAAGGCAATAAAATAATAAAGAGAGGGAAATTTTTGCTAATCCCCGCAATTTTAGTTAAAAGCACGTACAGCCAGCCGTACACAAAAGATGTGGTGTTACAAAGAACTCTCTTGAATAGAGTTTAGAACGTTTAGAGTTTTGAACGTAAACTCTATTGTATGATTGCGGGGCACTAAAAGGCTTGCTAAAAGTCTTACGCGGCTTTCTTTGCGGTGAACACAAAGCTTGCCGCCTGTAACCCACCAAACCGGCCCAATATTTCAGACGAGAATACAAATAACTTAAGATAAGCAAACTGTGACGATTTCATTAATAAAAATATGTTAATTAATTAAGTTGATAATATATAATCGGAGAAATTTTAAATTCTTAATAAAATCTCACATTGTAAACTAAATCTTATGGCAATCATTTAATAATAATAATATTTAATATAAGTCTAATAATAAAATTAAAAGGGAATTGAATTGTACAGAAAGGGTAAAGCTTATTAAATTATTCCTGCATAAACAGGCGCTGACCAGAATTAACTTGTTTTCTGACCCCTAAATAAACTAAGTATTATTGTTAATTTGTTATTATTTAAATAATTAATTAAGACCACTGTTACGTACTTTGATAACTTCTGTAACTAAGAATATCACGATTTAATTATTTAATCAACCGTAGTCCTTTAATTAAAATTAGAAAAACAGAACTACTTTTATGTTGCCTAGTAATTGTCTTGAGATTACTACGCTCCCCTTAACTATTTTCTTCCACTTGTAATGGAGCGCTCACGCCGTAAGCAGCGTAAAGCGTTGTTTCGCTACGTGTATATATAAAAATGTGAAAGGGTTGATACAATGACTATTTAAATAAGTAATTTGTGTGGTGATGACATCTCTCTATATTATAAACTAACGGACTATGTAAATAATACAGTATTACAACCTAGAAGGTGATAGTCAACTAATCTATCATCATGTGAAGTGTATAACAGTGAAACAAACTTTCTATCTATGTATTCTAACTACAAGAATTACTAAGAATAACTACAGTCGCCGGAGATGAATGTACCACACCAGGAATGATTTCACATACGTCTAGAACTTCACCATCACAGTATGATAAGGTAACGACTGAACTTCAAGAAACATCAGGAGGACCGAAGGACGAATTCTGCAGCAACTTCAGGAAACACACAGGTGACATGGAGGCTTGTCTTCCATGGTTAAGAGTTACAAAATTAGAAACCCAAAAAGACAATTTAAATTATCATATTAAAGACTTGAAAACTTATGTTTAAATGTAATAACATTAAAGACTTTAGAAACCTGACATTTTAGGTAACATGTAGTATAAAATCTAATAACGCTAGTTATAGCAAAAAGGTAAAGTTTAAACTAAAAGTTTTGTTGTTTTAGAAGATTAGTAAAAACAAGAAAAACCATTCTTCAAATGGTTAGAGTTTCAATATTGTACATGGCAAGGTGACCATAATTCATTTAATATATTTAATCCCGGATCCGTGGAATTAATCTATAAGATGTACATCATATTTTGAGGCCCCTTTGTAAAGTAGTAATTTATATATTTAATCATATAGTAAACTATATTGTTTGAGAACTTTCAATAGAGAACATAATCACCAAATGTAATAAAGAGATGTCATCTAAGTACCGAGTAAAATGAGTGCATAAATCAACAGTCTCCCCTTCCTAATATCCTGCTATATAAATTGTTTATTTGTTGTGATTATTTTCAGTGCTTTACAACGAAGGCAGCCGGTATAATTGGCACTTCCAATTAGTACTGGTTCCCTAGGTTATAACTCAAGAGAAGAGGTTATAATTTGCGCCACTGCTATTTTGCTATTCTGCAAATTTTGCGTAAGAGAAAAGAAAGAAGTAATTGCGTCCCGATATCCCACGCACAAAAGCTGTTGATCTATACACTCATGTATTTCAATATGTGTCAGTGTTTGAAATAAGATAAAAAATATTAATTAATATTATAGTAATATAGTATAAATAACTTTATTAGTAAATATAATATGTGTAACGTAATATTAGCATATAATCCAATGTAAACAAACCATGTCGGTACTTGTTAAAAGTCCCATTCATAAACGTGCCACATTCTCGACAATCTCGGACGGGTAGTTTCCTGCTGCCGTTTGTTTAAAATTGTCATTGTTTAGTTGAGTTGAAAATAAGTCACCCTCCTTGTGTGGTCTATTGTTATAAGAAGCGTGTCTGTTCATGTGTTAGTAACCGAAGGGGGAATCTTTTGTCGTACGCATATTCATGCATGTGTGAAATTTCTCTCTCTCCCTCAAAGTAAAACGATAAAGGTTGTCATAACATTTTATGTGTTTATTTGTAAAAAAAAAAAGAAAAAGGAGTAAGAACACGATTGATTTATAGTTTTATATTTTTGTGTAAAAAAAAAAAAGAAGCGTTGTATAGCATGTAATGCAAATAGTAGAATAATTAGTTATAGCCGCTCACGTTACAAAAATGGCCGAATTTAATCCTGATCTGTTATTAAAAGATGAGCTATGCTACGAGGCACTTTTACGAGGTCTAAAACATGTAAATATAACCGTGTCGGAGTTACGAAAATCATTACGCCAAACCGGATCAGATACACCCTCGCAGTTAGATAGATTGCGTGAACTCGATTATGACGGCGAACGAGAAACCTGTTATGCGAAATATAGGGAATTGATAGTATTATCTCAAAACCTTGAGGACAAGAAATCACCTACGGAATTTTTGCGCGTTACGCAACGTATAGAACATTTAACCCGCAGGTTAAATAATTTATTAAGCTGGCCCGACGTCACCGTAACCCCCCCCCCGATGTGCAGAAACTTGCGGAGGAGGCATTAAGCCAATTACCCATAATTATCAACGACTTATGACGAAAATCAGACTCATCGAGAATGGAGGAAATTGAGCACTACTTACAAAAATTATATATCTCCCCAGTTCAATCTCCTACTTTAGAACACCCTCTCCCCACCTCGAACCCCGAATCACCCACCGTATCGAAGATACCACTGAGTCATGAACAATTACCTAGTAGAGAATTAAATACCCACACTATGTCAGAACCCCCACCGCCAAATGTTCAGCATACTCGCACTAGTAAATATGCGATTACAAATCCTAATGCAAACACCAATCCTTCGAAAAGTATACCTAACGTATATTTTAATGTAGACCTCTATGGAAAGATTTCCCACCCAGTAGAGAAAATAATTAATGATATTCCTTACACCGATGGCTTAAGCATCACGACTCTATTGACTTTTATCAGATATCTACTGCAAATAAAAGATCTACAACAATTGAGCGATTGGCAAATACTGCAGGTCATCTTACCCAAATGTAAACCACCTTTACGAGATCGCGTGCTCGAATCATTAAACTCGAATCTTCCGGTAGAAGAACTTCATACAAATATAATCAAATATTTTATTCCCACTGGAATATATGAGGAGATAAAAAGGAATACCGTACTTCGAGTACAAAGAGCTCAAGAAAGACTGGCCCACTATATCGCAGACATCAGAGAATCTTCACGTCTACTGCAAGTCGACTGGACTGAAAAACAATTAGTCGATACTATATTGGTAGGCTTATCTCCTGAAGAACGCTCCCGTTTAGCTCTAATAAGTAGACCCCTTACTTTCGCTGACCTTGAACAATGTAGTGTGCACTCTTCAAATGTGTGGTATGCAGATCAGCATCGACATGCACCTGTATCCACAACACCACATAGAAAGGAAACGCAAGCCCTATCCTCAGATACAAGAAGTCTACGAGAACGACGCCCATTTCGGCGACCAACCTATGTTCATGGCCACGGTAAGTCCAAAGAGCCACCACCTAGACACGAAACCAGTGAGACCCCGCGTAAAGAATATATATGCTATAACTGCGGAAAACCTGGACACCTCAGTAGAAACTGTAAACGGAAACAATATCACCAGAAAACTCATTATCCAAAAAAACATGTAAGGCAGGGAGATCCGAAACCCTGTGTCTTCCGCAGCATCGTGAAAACAGGTAAACCCCTGAGAAACCACAAGTTAAAACAAAATACTAATAATAATAACAAAAGAAAATTAGACCCCTATGTTAGGAAATTTATCGATAAATGTAACTCTATTAGTAAATGTGATTACAATAGGTGTGAATTACCGTATATACAAGTTGACATTGGTGTTACATCCACACTCGGATTAATTGATTCCGGATCCACGCGAAGTTTAATTAGTCAAGAGCTAGCCGATCAATTATTTAAACACAATTTAGTTAAACGCAGTCAATCAGTAAATATTAGATGCGCTACAGCTAATAAGCAAAACTTAATGATAAAACTTATCATCACGTTTAAAGTAAAAATTAAAAATCTAACGTGGTATTTTCCAATGTTGGTATGCGACGAATTAGGACCCGAATTAATATTGGGAGCTGATTTTATCAGTAAAACAGGAATAATTTTAGACATTCACGAGAAGATATTTTACTTTGGATTCGATCGTTCACGGAAATATAACTTGCATGATAATGCAAATAACAGAGAAAGTACTAGCACCACTTCTACACATATAAAGCATCACGAATCTGAATTAAGTCATCTGAAAAGTAAAGATAGACGGAACATACAGACTTTAATAAAACAATTCTCCAACGTCCTCACCCCAAAGTTAGGACTGACGGATCTAATAGAGTACAAAATAAATTTGAGCGACAACAAAGTAATTCGTTTAGCCCCATACAAATTATCACCACCGAAAATGGAAGTGATGAGGAACCAAATTAATAAATTGTTAGAACAAGGAGTCATCGAACCCTCTACGTCATCTTATTCATCACCTGCGTTTTTAGTACCCAAAAGTAACGACAAACATAGATTAGTGGTGGACTACAGACAACTAAATAAACGGATAGAATTTGAATCTATACCCCTTCCCGACATCCACAGTGCATTTCATTATTTTACTAAAGCAAAAATCTTTACCATTATGGATTTAAATCAGGCATTTCATCAGATACCTCTTTCGGAAGAATCAAAACGTCTTACCGCCTTTGCCGTCCCTTTCAACCTGTACCAATTTACAAGGGTACCTTTTGGTATATCCCAAGGTAGTTCTGTATGTAGCAGATTATTAGAAAAATTATTTCATGACATAAAGTTTAAATATGTGTACCACTACCTGGATGACATTGTTATCTACAGTGAGTCAATTGAGCAACATCTTAATCATCTACGTGAAGTACTAACCCGATTGGAGAAAGCTGGATTAACCGTAAATCCCAGTAAAGTAAATTTTGCTGTGACACAATTCTCATTTTTAGGTCACATCGTAAAAGCCAACGGAAAGGTAAGCATAGACCCAGAGCGAACCCGTGCCATAAGAGAATTTTTACCGCCGCGGGATGCGAAAGGAATAGCCCGATTTTTAGGAATGATAAATTATTTCCATAAGTACATCCCACATCTAGCCGAAATTGCAGCACCGCTAAATACCTTAAGAAAGAAGGGAATTAAATTTGAATGGAATGAGCAACACCAAACCGCATTCGAGAAATTAAAAGAAAGCATAATATCACCCCCCGTACTACAATTAGCCGACTTTACAAAACCATTTGTAGTGCAGACAGACAGTTCTAGTGTCGCCCTAGGTGCAGTAATATATCAGGAAGTAGATAACTCAAGGTTACCTATTAGTTACGCTTCTCGCACCCTAACTGAGCAAGAAAAGAAATACTCCGCATACGAGTTAGAATGTTTAGCTATAGTTTTCGCTTTTGAGAAGTTCAAACCATTTTTAGAACATAAGGAGTTTTTATTAGAAACAGATAATCAAGCGTTATCTTGGCTACTAAATCACCCAAAACAATTAGGCCGTATCGGAAGATGGGTATTAAGATTAAATTGTTTTAAATTCAAAGTACAACATATTAGAGGCACCCAAAACGTAGTTGCCGATACACTGTCACGTATGTTCCAGCCTAGTAGTAATAATTACGAAAACAAGAGTAGAGAAACGCCGATTATTAATACTTTAATTACCGAATTTCCTCTTGCATTTACGGATTTAGCCCAGTATCAAATACAAGACCCACGTTTGAGTCCAATTATTGAACAACTTGAAAAAGGAAATAAATCAGAGAAATACATATTAAGTAGGAGAGTATTATGTTGTAAAATAGCGAACGGAAAATATCTACGAATAATTGCCCCTGATATTATTAAACCTATGCTGATGGAATATTATCACTCTTCCACCATTGGAGCACATATGGGAATAAATAAAACTATACACCGAATTCGTAAAGAATATCACTGGGAAAATATGAACAGTGAGATCGCCAATTTTGTAAAAAAGTGTAAGTTGTGTGCACTCAGCAAACCCGCTAGAAACAGCCAAATAAGTCAGTTAATCTCAGAGATTCCTGCTACTCCGTTCTCCAAAATTTATTTAGACTTTTCAGGACCCTACCCGCGTTCAAAATCAGGAAATACAATGTTACTAATTTGTGTAGACTCTTTTAGCAAATTCGTCTGGATGTACCCCATGCGGCGGGCCTTAGCTACAACCACAGTAAATATTTTACAGCATAGATTATTTAAAGAATTCGGTATTCCTGTCCATCTAGTGTCGGATAACGGACCACAGTTTAAGTCCAAGGAATTCAGGAACATGTGTTTCAAACTAGGAATAAACCATATTACCACTACAGAGTATCGTCCGCAAGGTAATATAGCTGAGAGGTATTTGCGAAACCTAAAATCTGCTTTAATTGCCTACCATGCTAACGACCATACTTCTTGGGACCAGAACTTATCCTGGATACAATTCGCTTTTAATTCAGCATATCATGAAGGACATAAGTCTACCCCATTCGAATTATTGTTCAAGTATAAACCCAACCACCCATTATCCACTAAGTGGAAAATACATGAATTGTTACCACTTGAAATTAGGGATAAAAATATTAAGAAAATATGGAATGAAGCGCGCGCTAATTTACGAACAAACTTAGCGAAATCAAGGAAATATCACGAGCGAAATAAAAATAATGAAGTAAAGTACCAAATCGGTAACTTAGTTATGTGTAAAACACATCCTACGAGTAGTGCAATCGATAAGACCACTTCCAAGCTATCATACCGATGGTGCGGTCCTTATCAAATTCACAAATATTTAACTCCAGTAACCGTAGCACTGTATGAACCTTCTACTCAAAAATATGTACGAAGGACACATATTTCTCAGATAAAACATTATCACGAAGAAGGTAATGGTAGAGTGCAAGTTAAATAAATGTAAAGTAAAAAGAAAGGTATATGTTTTGTACTCAACTGCAAAGGAGTACCAGAGTAACATTTAGCTAGCTAATGGTATAGATAGGTACGAGGCCTGATCACCCTTGAATCCTATTCTTCGAAAGTAGAGCAAAGTAAGAAGTCAGCTGACAGCAAATATGAGAAATAATTAAGTAACAAATTACTTAATGAGTAATTCTATCACTAGAATAACTCCCAACTAAAGAAAAACCCGGTAGTAGTCATAAGTAGTAGTGTTAAGAAACTTTAGAATGTTAACTATATGTTTTATAATGTGTGAATTTTATGTACTATTAGAATTAGTCTGTAAAGTATGATATGTAGATAGTAAGAATGAACAATTCGAGACTGACGTGTGTAACTCATAATTACATACAGAGAGAAAAGGATGAGAGAAATTACACACGGAAATCCCTAAACATACTCTCGGTATATTAAAAAAAAAAAATTATACCGGCGTCTCTGGCTTAAGCGGCGGAGTATGTGACGATTTCATTAATAAAAATATGTTAATTAATTAAGTTGATAATATATAATCGGAGAAATTTTAAATTCTTAATAAAATCTCACATTGTAAACTAAATCTTATGGCAATCATTTAATAATAATAATATTTAATATAAGTCTAATAATAAAATTAAAAGGGAATTGAATTGTACAGAAAGGGTAAAGCTTATTAAATTATTCCTGCATAAACAGGCGCTGACCAGAATTAACTTGTTTTCTGACCCCTAAATAAACTAAGTATTATTGTAAATTTGTTATTATTTAAATAATTAATTAAGACCATTGTTACGTACTTTGATAACTTCTGTAACTAAGAATATCACGATTTAATTATTTAATCAACCGTAGTCCTTTAATTAAAATTAGAAAAACGGAACTACTTTTATGTTGCCTAGTAATTGTCTTGAGATTACTACGCTCCCCTTAACTATTTTCTTCCACTTGTAATGGAGCGCTCACGCCGTAAGCAGCGTAAAGCGTTGTTTCGCTACGTGTATATATAAAAATGTGAGAGGGTTGATACAATGACTATTTAAATAAGTAATTTGTGTGGTGATGACATCTCTCTATATTATAAACTAACGGACTATGTAAATAATACAGTATTACAACCTAGAAGGTGATAGTCAACTAATCTATCATCATGTGAAGTGTATAACAGTGAAACAAACTTTCTATCTATGTATTATAACTACAAGAATTACTAAGAATAACTACAGTCGCCGGAGATGAATGTACCACACCAGGAATGATTTCACATACGTCTAGAACTTCACCATCACAGTATGATAAGGTAACGACTGAACTTCAAGAAACATCAGGAGGACCGAAGGACGAATTCTGCAGCAACTTCAGGAAACACACAGGTGACATGGAGGCTTGTCTTCCATGGTTAAGAGTTACAAAATTAGAAACCCAAAAAGACAATTTAAATTATCATATTAAAGACTTGAAAACTTATGTTTAAATGTAATAACATTAAAGACTTTAGAAACCTGACATTTTAGGTAACATGTAGTATAAAATCTAATAACGCTAGTTATAGCAAAAAGGTAAAGTTTAAACTAAAAGTTTTGTTGTTTTAGAAGATTAGTAAAAACAAGAAAAACCATTCTTCAAATGGTTAGAGTTTCAATATTGTACATGGCAAGGTGACCATAATTCATTTAATATATTTAATCCCGGATCCGTGGAAATAATCTATAAGATGTACATCATTATTTTGAGGCCCCTTTGTAAAGTAGTAATTTATATATTTAATCATATAGTAAACTATATTGTTTGAGAACTTTCAATAGAGAACATAATCACCAAATGTAATAAAGAGATGTCATCTAAGTACCGAGTAAAATGAGTGCATAAATCAACAGTCTCCCCTTCCTAATATCCTGCTATATAAATTGTTTATTTGTTGTGATTATTTTCAGTGCTTCACAACGAAGGCAGCCGGTATAATTGGCTCTTCCAATTAGTACTGGTTCCCTAGGTTATAACTCAAGAGAAGAGGTTATAAAACTATAAAAACAATATTGAGTAAATAAATTACATTTAATTTCTATGAAAATATAACAGTTGTCAGCATGTATTAAAGAATAAACAAGCACCTTCTTACTTAAAATCGACAATTAATTTATTACAATAATAGGTAAAAGTTCGCGTCACACCTTTCACCTTGTGACGGCACACTATTGTGCCGCGGCACACTGGTTCCGCAACCTTTTTTTATTCACGGCACACCCCAGACGGGCATAGACTCAACACGGCACACCAAAATGTCTGTCCCCTCAAAATCATATGAATCTTAATATAATTACGAAATATTACGTCGTTATGTAATCAATTTTTATTATTATTATTATTATCATCATCATTATTGTTATTATTATTATTATTATTAAAAAACAGGAATAGACTCATGCATTTATTAACAATTTATTAACTTTAATTCACTGTAGAAAATACGAATTTTAAAGTAGATAACTCTACTCAATCCTTCAGTGTGATACTTGAGCCTGGTTAGCTGCACACAGACGGCTGATTCGTGGCGGAATCGTTGACAAAGCAAGCCTCATTTCTTCATCGATGGATTTGAGTCTCTCTCTCTTTGATGTTTTAATTTCAGTCAACGTCGAGAAGCCCAGTTCGCACAAATATGTAGTTGAAAATGGTAATAACACATTAACTCCCATCTCGGAGATAGCCGGGTATTCACTGCTTATTGATAACCAAAATGTTTCCAAAGGCACTTCGAAAAATTTTAATTTCAATGTTCTGTCTGCTTTCAAATCTGCCAGTTCCTTTTTTAAGCCTAAATTATTCAGAAGATGTTTCGAATCCATAATGAATGGATCACGAACCCAGTCAAAATCTTCAACACTCTCTCCAAAATATTTTTTGAAATTCTGCTGCAAGAGTACTAAATGTTCTTTAATTAAGTCCATCAACACCTTATTATCGTCAGCAAGAGGCCACACAGTTGGGAACATCTTACACGATCGATTTTCAATTGTCTGTATCCACAAATTTCACTTATTAATAAATCCTTGAATCTTATCCATACTAGTCAGAATATTTTCGTTTCTACCTTGCATTTTTCTGTTTAGTTCATTCAAGTGTACGAAAATATGGGGAAGATATGCCAACTTAGATACCCATTCATCATCTGCAAAAAAAATCCGCATACTCATGACCCTCAATAGCCAAAAATGCAAGTACCTCCTCTTTTAGTTCAAACATTCGCGTTAACACTTTACCTCGAGATAACCATCGTACTTCTGTATGTAGCAGAAGTGTAGTGTGCTCTGATCACATTTCTTGACACAAAACGTTAAAAAGCCGCATATTTAGGGGCCGCGATTTGATGAAGTTCACGACTTTTACTATTTCGTCCATCACAATTTTCAGAGGAGATGGCAAAGACTTAGCAACAATGGCTTCGCGGTGAATGAGACAATGGTCGGTTCGTAAGTTAGGATTGACTTGGCGTACTTTACCCACGAATCCTTTCATTCGGCCTGTCATAGAAGCGGCTCCGTCTGTACAAACACTAACGCAATCCTCCCATGTTAATTCATTACGGACCACATATACATTAGTCGTACGAAATATTTCTTCACCGGTTGCTCGCTCGGGTAGTTCTTTGCAAAAAAAGAAATTAGTTGCAATTACATCCCCATCAACATACCTTATGTAGGAAAGAAGTTGCGCGTGACCGCCAATATCGGTGGACTCGTCGATCTGAAGTGAGAACTTTCGACTGCTCTTTATTTTCTCCTTCATAATGTCTTCGATGTCACTGGACATGTCACTAACTCGGCGGCTGATTGTGTCAGCAGAGAGAGGAATTTTTGAAATTTCAGTACCAGCTTCTAAACCCAGGACTATTTTTACCATTTCTTTACACGCGGGCATTAACAACGTTTCTGCTATTGTGTGTGGTTTTTTGGCCTTTACGATAAGTTCGGCTACCTTATAGCTAGCTTCCTGTACTTTTTGCGAAACACGTACCGACGTAGTCATGAGCGTCACTTGTTTTTTATTTTGTTCCAACAACCGACGAAAATAATTCACATCTTTACTTAACAGAGAGGAATGTTTTGTTGACAAATGTTTCAATTTATTGGGAACCATAGCAGCGTTACTGAGGTTTTCACCACACACAACACACTCGGGGATTGGGCATGTTTTGTCACCACACCGAAAAAACCCGTAAGATAAATAATTATCACTATATTGCCGGTGAACTACTTTCTGTTTCTTTTTTTCGGGCTCGATGGTTTCACTACTTGCACTCGAGGACGGGCCACTCCGTACAAGGAACTTATTCATATCGAAAAAAAAATAGTTTAATAACACTGTAATAGAAAATAGTAAGACTGGTGTAGCAATCACAATATTCGCACTACTGCAGAGCACAGCTGTGATAGAACTGAACTGAAATACTGTAATTATTGTCTGACAATGTGTGGGTCCTTCGGCGAAGGAAAAGAGCAATAAAGTTTAAGAAGCGCCGACAAACAGACACAAATGTCAAAACAAGGCAATAAAATAATAAAGAGAGGGAAATTTTTGCTAATCCCCGCAATTTTAGTTAAAAGCACGTACAGCCAGCCGTACACAAAAGATGTGGTGTTACAAAGAACTCTCTTGAATAGAGTTTAGAACGTTTAGAGTTTTGAACGTAAACTCTATTGTATGATTGCGGGGCACTAAAAGGCTTGCTAAAAGTCTTACGCGGCTTTCTTTGCGGTGAACACAAAGCTTGCCGCCTGTAACCCACCAAACCGGCCCAATATTTCAGACGAGAATACAAATAACTTAAGATAAGCAAACTATAAAAACAATCACTTTACTAAAAATGAACTTTATCTTGTGAAAAACTTACTTTTTTCGTCGGACGCGTTTCGGCTTAGTATCCGCCTTCTTCAGCTTTTAGTCAGACTGCCATCATTTCGTAACGGTTTTTGTGTGGAAGGTGTAGTGGGGGTGGTGTGTGGAGGAAGGGGATTGGCGCAGGGATTCAACTTGATGTTTGTTTTTTGTAAAATTGTGTCAAAAAGTGTATGTGATTTATATTGCAATTGATCGTTGAGTATGTTGTTTGGTTGTGTTGTGTGGTGTTTATATATTTCGTATTGTTCAGTTGTGTTGAGTTTTCGGCCTTTAGGTAAGTAATGTAAAATTTCGAGATTGGTGTCTATGTTGGTGTAACTATGGTTTTCTGTGTGTATGTGTGTGGCAAATGCGGAGTGTATATTGTTGTTGGTTAGAGCTTTTAAATGTTCAGAATAACGGGATGAAAAAGATCTTCCTGTCTGGCCGATGTAGAAACTATTGCAGTCATTACATTTTAATTTGTAAACACCTGTTTTGTTATATTTGTCTATGTCTGTGTTTGTATTATTGATGTGTTTTGTAATGGTATTGGTTGTTCTGTATGCTATTTTGTATTTGTGTTTTCTGAATGTGTTGGCGATTTTGCGTGTGTAGGAGTTGTGGTATGTGAGTGTGATGTATTTATTGTGTTGTGTGCTGATGGTATTTTGTGTTTTGTTGTTTTTGTTTTTGATGCGTTTGTGTAGCGTGTTTATTAAATTAGGGTTGTAACCGTTTCTGATTGCTATGTATTTTATTGTGTTGAGTTCGTCGGTGTAATCTTGTTTATTTAAGGGTATTTTAGTTAGTCTATGGAGCATATGGTTGAAGGCCGCATGTTTATGTTGTGTTGGGTGGTTTGATGTGTTGTGTATAACCATGTCAGTTGTGGTTGGTTTCCTGTATATTTTGTATGTGTGTGTGTTGTTAGTTTTGTTAATTGTTAGGTCTAGAAAATTTATACTATTGTTTTGTTCAATTTCCAGTGTAAATTTTAATTTGTGGTGTATAGTGTTTATGTATTTGTGGAAGTTTTCAACTTGTCTTGTGTTGCCTTTGAATAAAAGTAATATGTCATCTACATACCTGTGCCAATATATAATTTTGTTAGTGTATTTGTTGTTGTTTATTATGTGGTTCTGTTCTATGTTGTGTATATATATTTCTGCTAGTATTCCTGATATGGGGGAGCCCATTGGGAGACCCTCTGTTTGTATGTATATCTTGTTATTGTATGTAAAGTAATTTTGTTCTGTTATTAGTTTGGTCAGTGTAATGATTTCTTGTATGTGTTTTTCAGGTGTGTTGTTTTGTCTGAGTAGTTGTTCTAGTGTTTGGATGGTTTCTTTGATGGGGACATTAGTGTATAAATTGGTTATATCAAAAGATGCCAGAGTTGAGTTATGTGGGATATGGATGTGTTCAGTTTTCTTGACTAGGTCTATGTTGTTTTTGATGGATGTGTTGTTACTGAGATTAATATTTTCTCTGATTATCTTGTCTAGTTGTTTTGCGATTTTGTGGGAGGGTGCCTGTGTGTTGTTTATTAATGGTCTGATGGGAATGTTCCGTTTATGTATTTTTGGTAATGCATTTAGTATAGGGGGGTTAGGTTTTATTTGTTTAAGGTATTTGGCGCTTTCTGGTTTGATTATATGTTTTGTGTTGTTTATAAACTTATTAATCTGTTTATGAAATTTTAGTGTGGGGTCTTTATTTATTTCTGTTATATTATTTTCGTTGAAGAAATTTTCGATTTTAGTGTTTAATTGGTGTTTGTCCATTATGACGCTAATGTTACCTTTGTCAGCTTTTAGGATTGTTGTGTTGTGTTCAAGTAACTTGTGTTTTACATTGTTAAGTGTTTTTATTTCATTGTTGTGTATTTTTGGTTTTGTATGTGTGTTTAGAAGTTTTCGTTTTATTTCGTGGCGAATCGGGTCCTGGTCATTAAAGTGCGTGTTTTGTACAGCTGTTTCTGCGTCTATGATTATGTCACGTGTGTGTTTATTGTGATTTTTGTTAGTTGCATTGTTATTTAAATTATGTTTCAGTCCTTTGTTTAATAAATCCATTTCATCCTTTGTGAAATTAATGGTTGTTGTATTAACTACGCGTGCGTGGAATTTGTATGTCGGTTCAGGGATAGATTCAATTGTGCGTGTTGTGAGGTTAGTTATTTTTTTGTTGTGTCTAGCTTGTATAGTCAATTTGAGTTTTTCTATGTTGTCTTGTGTGTGTTGTAGTACATTTTCAAGTTCCGTGTGGTGTAATATTTGTGTGAGTTTCATGTGTAATTTATATGCCTGTTTGTTGAGTGTGTCTTTTTTATGGTATAAATAATTGATTATGTTATTTAGGTTTATTTGTTCTAATTTCCGTTTGGTTTGAAGTGCTGTAGGTGTGTTTTGTTTTATTGTAACTTGTGCGTGTGTTGGTATGATGTTGTGTTTTCGACAAGTTTTGTTGAATGCTATGTGTAAGGAAGTTTTTGTTACTTGTTGTTTGGCGTTTCTGTACTTATTGATGAAATACGCTTTATCTGCGGTATTATAGTTGTCTTGATTGTTCATCTCTTCTTTCACAGCACTATCACTTTACTAAAAATGAACTTTATCTTGTGAAAAACTTACAACACAACACAACTTATTCAAAGGCAACACAAGACAAGTTGAAAACTTCCACAAATACATAAACACTATACACCACAAATTAAAATTTACACTGGAAATTGAACAAAACAATAGTATAAATTTTCTAGACCTAACAATTAACAAAACTAACAACACACACACATACAAAATATACAGGAAACCAACCACAACTGACATGGTTATACACAACACATCAAACCACCCAACACAACATAAACATGCGGCCTTCAACCATATGCTCCATAGACTAACTAAAATACCCTTAAATAAACAAGATTACACCGACGAACTCAACACAATAAAATACATAGCAATCAGAAACGGTTACAACCCTAATTTAATAAACACGCTACACAAACGCATCAAAAACAAAAACAACAAAACACAAAATACCATCAGCACACAACACAATAAATACATCACACTCACATACCACAACTCCTACACACACAAAATCGCCAACACATTCAGAAAACACAAATACAAAATAGAATACAGAACAACCAATACCATTACAAAACACATCAATAATACAAACACAGACATAGACAAATATAACAAAACAGGTGTTTACAAATTAAAATGTAATGACTGCAATAGTTTCTACATCGGCCAGACAGGAAGATCTTTTTCATCCCGTTATTCTGAACATTTAAAAGGTCTAACCAACAACAATATACACTCCGCATTTGCCCCACACATACACACAGAAAACCATAGTTACACCAACATAGACACCAATCTCGAAATTTTACATTACTTACCTAAAGGCCGAAAACTCAACACAACTGAACAATACGAAATATATAAACACCACACAACACAACCAAACAACATACTCAACGATCAATTGCAATATAAATCACATACACTTTTTGACACAATTTTACAAAAAACAAACATCAAGTTGAATCCCTGCGCCAATCCCCTTCCTCCACACACCACCCCCACTACACCTTCCACACAAAAACCGTTACGAAATGATGGCAGTCTGACTAAAAGCTGAAGAAGGCGGATACTAAGCCGAAACGCGTCCGACGAAAAAAGTAAGTTTTTCACAAGATAAAGTTCATTTTTAGTAAAGTGATAGTGCTGTGAAAGAAGAGATGAACAATCAAGACAACTATAAAAACAATATTGAGTAAATAAATTACATTTAATTTCTATGAAAATATAACAGTTGTCAGCATGTATTAAAGAATAAACAAGCACCTTCTTACTTAAAATCGACAATTAATTTATTACAATAATAGGTAAAAGTTCGCGTCACACCTTTCACCTTGTGACGGCACACTATTGTGCCGCGGCACACCGGTTCCGCAACCTTTTTTTATTCACGGCACACCCCAGACGGGCATAGACTCAACACGGCACACCAAAATGTCTGTCCCCTCAAAATCATATGAATCTTAATATAATTACGAAATATTACGTCGTTATGTAATCAATTTTTATTATTATTATTATTATCATCATCATTATTGTTATTATTATTATTATTATTATAAAACAGGAATAGACTCATGCATTTATTAACAATTTATTAACTTTAATTCACTGTAGAAAATACGAATTTTAAAGTAGATAACTCTACTCAATCCTTCAGTGTGATACTTGAGCCTGCTTAGCTGCACACAGACGGCTGATTCGTGGCGGAATCGTTGACAAAGCAAGCCTCATTTCTTCATCGATGGATTTGAGTCTCTCTCTCTTTGATGTTTTAATTTCAGTCAACGTCGAGAAGCCCAGTTCGCACAAATATGTAGTTGAAAATGGTAATAACACATTAACTCCCACCTCGGAGATAGCCGGGTATTCACTGCTTATTGACAACCAAAATGTTTCCAAAGGCACTTCGAAAAATTTTAATTTCAATGTTCTGTCTGCTTTCAAATCTGCCAGTTCCTTTTTTTAAGCCTAAATTATTCAGAAGATGTTTCGAATCCATAATGAATGGATCACGAACCCAGTCAAAATCTTCAACACTCTCTCCAAAATATTTTTTGAAATTCTGCTGCAAGAGTACTAAATGTTCTTTAATTAAGTCCATCAACACCTTATTATCGTCAGCAAGAGGCCACACAGTTGGGAACATCTTACACGATCGATTTTCAATTGTCTGTATCCACAAATTTCACTTATTAATAAATCCTTGAATCTTATCCATACTAGTCAGAATATTTTCGTTTCTACCTTGCATTTTTCTGTTTAGTTCATTCAAGTGTACGAAAATATGGGGAAGATATGCCAACTTAGATACCCATTCATCATCTGCAAAAAAAATCCGCATACTCATGACCCTCAATAGCCAAAAATGCAAGTACCTCCTCTTTTAGTTCAAACATTCGCGTTAACACTTTACCTCGAGATAACCATCGTACTTCTGTATGTAGCAGAAGTGTAGTGTGCTCTGATCACATTTCTTGACACAAAACGTTAAAAAGCCGCATATTTAGGGGCCGCGATTTGATGAAGTTCACGACTTTTACTATTTCGTCCATCACAATTTTCAGAGGAGATGGCAAAGACTTAGCAACAATGGCTTCGCGGTGAATGAGACAATGGTCGGTTCGTAAGTTAGGATTGACTTGGCGTACTTTACCCACGAATCCTTTCATTCGGCCTGTCATAGAAGCGGCTCCGTCTGTACAAACACTAACGCAATCCTCCCATGTTAATTCATTACGGACCACATATACATTAGTCGTACGAAATATTTCTTCACCGGTTGCTCGCTCGGGTAGTTCTTTGCAAAAAAAGAAATTAGTTGCAATTACATCCCCATCAACATACCTTATGTAGGAAAGAAGTTGCGCGTGACCGCCAATATCGGTGGACTCGTCGATCTGAAGTGAGAACTTTCGACTGCTCTTTATTTTCTCCTTCATAATGTCTTCGATGTCACTGGACATGTCACTAACTCGGCGGCTGATTGTGTCAGCAGAGAGAGGAATTTTTGAAATTTCAGTACCAGCTTCTAAACCCAGGACTATTTTTACCATTTCTTTACACGCGGGCATTAACAACGTTTCTGCTATTGTGTGTGGTTTTTTGGCCTTTACGATAAGTTCGGCTACCTTATAGCTAGCTTCCTGTACTTTTTGCGAAACACGTACCGACGTAGTCATGAGCGTCACTTGTTTTTTATTTTGTTCCAACAACCGACGAAAATAATTCACATCTTTACTTAACAGAGAGGAATGTTTTGTTGACAAATGTCGTTTCAATTTATTGGGAACCATATCAGCGTTACTGAGTTTTTCACCACACACAACACACTCGGGGATTGGGCATGTTTTGTCACCACACCGAAAAAACCCGTAAGATAAATAATTATCACTATATTGCCGGTGAACTACTTTCTGTTTCTTTTTTTCGGGCTCGAAGGTTTCACTACTTGCACTCGAGGACGGGCCACTCCGTACAAGGAACTTATTCATATCGAAAAAAAAAATAGTTTAATAACACTGTAATAGAAAATAGTAAGACTGGTGTAGCAATCACAATATTCGCACTACTGCAGAGCACAGCTGTGATAGAACTGAACTGAAATACTGTAATTGTTGTCTGACAATGTGTGGGTCCTTCGGCGAAGGAAAAGAGCAATAAAGTTTAAGAAGCGCCGACAAACAGACACAAATGTCAAAACAAGGCAATAAAATAATAAAGAAAGGGAAATTTTTGCTAATCCCCGCAATTTTAGTTAAAAGCACGTACAGCCAGCCGTACACAAAAGATGTGGTGTTACAAAGAACTCTCTTGAATAGAGTTTAGAACGTTTAGAGTTTTGAACGTAAACACTATTGTATGATTGCGGGGCACTAAAAGGCTTGCTAAAAGTCTTACGCGGCTTTCTTTGCGGTGAACACAAAGCTTGCCGCCTGTAACCCACCAAACCGGCCCAATATTTCAGACGAGAATACAAATAACTTAAGATAAGCAAACTATAAAAACAATATTGAGTAAATAAATTACATTTAATTTCTATGAAAATATAACAGTTGTCAGCATGTATTTAAGAATAAACAAGCACCTTCTTACTTAAAATCGACAATTAATTTATTACAATAAAAGGTAAAAGTTCGCGTCACACCTTTCACCTTGTGACGGCACACTATTGTGCCGCGGCACACCGGTTCCGCAACCTTTTTTTATTCACGGCACACCCCAGACGGGCATAGACTCAACACGGCACACCAAAATGTCTGTTCCCTCAAAATCATATGAATCTTAATATAATTACGAAATATTACGTCGTTATGTAATCAATTTTTATTATTATTATTATTATCATCATCATTATTGTTATTATTATTATTATAAAACAGGAATAGACTCATGCATTTATTAACAATTTATTAACTTTAATTCACTGTAGAAAATACGAATTTTAAAGTAGATAACTCTACTCAATCCTTCAGTGTGATACTTGAGCCTGCTTAGCTGCACACAGACGGCTGATTCGTGGCGGAATCGTTGACCAAGCAAGCCTCATTTCTTCATCGATAGATTTGAGTCTCTCTCTCTTTGATGTTTTAATTTCAGTCAACGTCGAGAAGCCCAGTTCGCACAAATATGTAGTTGAAAATGGTAATAACACATTAACTCCCATCTCGGAGATAGCCGGGTATTCACTGCTTATTGACAACCAAAATGTTTCCAAAGGCACTTCGAAAAATTTTATTTTCAATGTTCTGTCTGCTTTCAAATCTGCCAGTTCCTTTTTTAAGCCTAAATTATTCAGAAGATGTTTCGAATCCATAATGAATGGATCACGAACCCAGTCAAAATCTTCAACACTCTCTCCAAAATATTTTTTGAAATTCTGCTGCAAGAGTACTAAATGTTCTTTAATTAAGTCCATCAACACCTTATTATCGTCAGCAAGAGGCCACACAGTTGGGAACATCTTACACGATCGATTTTCAATTGTCTGTATCCACAAATTTCACTTATTAATAAATCCTTGAATCTTATCCATACTAGTCAGAATATTTTCGTTTCTACCTTGCATTTTTCTGTTTAGTTCATTCAAGTGTACGAAAATATGGGGAAGATATGCCAACTTAGATACCCATTCATCATCTGCAAAAAAAATCCGCATACTCATGACCCTCAATAGCCAAAAATGCAAGTACCTCCTCTTTTAGTTCAAACATTCGCGTTAACACTTTACCTCGAGATAACCATCGTACTTCTGTATGTAGCAGAAGTGTAGTGTGCTCTGATCACATTTCTTGACACAAAACGTTAAAAAGCCGCATATTTAGGGGCCGCGATTTGATGAAGTTCACGACTTTTACTATTTCGTCCATCACAATTTTCAGAGGAGATGGCAAAGACTTAGCAACAATGGCTTCGCGGTGAATGAGACAATGGTCGGTTCGTAAGTTAGGATTGACTTGGCGTACTTTACCCACGAATCCTTTCATTCGGCCTGTCATAGAAGCGGCTCCGTCTGTACAAACACTAACGCAATCCTCCCATGTTAATTCATTACGGACCACATATACATTAGTCGTACGAAATATTTCTTCACCGGTTGCTCGCTCGGGTAGTTCTTTGCAAAAAAAGAAATTAGTTGCAATTACATCCCCATCAACATACCTTATGTAGGAAAGAAGTTGCGCGTGACCGCCAATATCGGTGGACTCGTCGATCTGAAGTGAGAACTTTCGACTGCTCTTTATTTTCTCCTTCATAATGTCTTCGATGTCACTGGACATGTCACTAACTCGGCGGCTGATTGTGTCAGCAGAGAGAGGAATTTTTGAAATTTCAGTACCAGCTTCTAAACCCAGGACTATTTTTACCATTTCTTTACACGCGGGCATTAACAACGTTTCTGCTATTGTGTGTGGTTTTTTGGCCTTTACGATAAGTTCGGCTACCTTATAGCTAGCTTCCTGTACTTTTTGCGAAACACGTACCGACGTAGTCATGAGCGTCACTTGTTTTTTATTTTGTTCCAACAACCGACGAAAATAATTCACATCTTTACTTAACAGAGAGGAATGTTTTGTTGACAAATGTCGTTTCAATTTATTGGGAACCATAGCAGCGTTACTGAGTTTTTCACCACACACAACACACTCGGGGATTGGGCATGTTTTGTCACCACACCGAAAAAACCCGTAAGATAAATAATTATCACTATATTGCCGGTGAACTACTTTCTGTTTCTTTTTTTCGGGCTCGATGTTTTCACTACTTGCACTCGAGGACGGGCCACTCCGTACAAGGAACTTATTCATATCGAAAAAAAAAAATAGTTTAATAACACTGTAATAGAAAATAGTAAGACTGGTGTAGCAATCACAATATTCGCACTACTGCAGAGCACAGCTGTGATAGAACTGAACTGAAATACTGTAATTGTTGTCTGACAATGTGTGGGTCCTTCGGCGAAGGAAAAGAGCAATAAAGTTTAAGAAGCGCCGACAAACAGACACAAATGTCAAAACAAGGCAATAAAATAATAAAGAGAGGGAAATTTTTGCTAATCCCCGCAATTTTAGTTAAAAGCACGTACAGCCAGCCGTACACAAAAGATGTGGTGTTACAAAGAACTCTCTTGAATAGAGTTTAGAACGTTTAGAGTTTTGAACGTAAACTCTATTGTATGATTGCGGGGCACTAAAAGGCTTGCTAAAAGTCTTACGCGGCTTTCTTTGCGGTGAACACAAAGCTTGCCGCCTGTAACCCACCAAACCGGCCCAATATTTCAGACGAGAATACAAATAACTTAAGATAAGCAAACTATAAAAACAATATTGAGTAAATAAATTACATTTAATTTCTATGAAAATATAACAGTTGTCAGCATGTATTTAAGAATAAACAAGCACCTTCTTACTTAAAATCGACAATTAATTTATTACAATAAAAGGTAAAAGTTCGCGTCACACCTTTCACCTTGTGACGGCACACTATTGTGCCGCGGCACACCGGTTGCGGAACACTGCTAGAATGTATATAAATATGTGAAATATTTAAACTATATTACCTGGTACAGTATTTCATTATTTACATAGTTTGTGAATGCCAATAATGAAACATAAGATTCATTTTTTATAATACTAAGACTTGCACTGGTTCTCTTTACATTCCTTGATTCTATTTCTAAATGGTTATATAGTTTTACTAAAGTCAAGAGATCTATTTGTAGGTTACAATGAAGATTTTTTCTTTGGTATTATATTATTATTTCACCTTGGTCCACTTTCAACTCTTACTCTATACACTTTTTTGGTCTTATATCTATTGTTCATGTGGGTTTTTGCATTAATACTTTGTTATACTTTTTTATTATTATTATTTTTATTAATTTTGGGGTATGGGTGTTTTTTACAAGAGCATTCCTTCTTCTTGTGGATGCTGTCTTCTTCTTGTTTCTTCATCGATGTCTTCTTTTTTTCTGGTTTCTTATAATTGTATTTTCTTCATCTTCTTGTGGATATCATCGGGTTTTTGGGTTCCTTCTTCACCTACTCTTCTTGTTTCTTCAAATGCATCACCTTTTATGGTGTATCTTGCCTTGTTCTGGGTTTCTTCCTTATCTACTCCTAACTTTCGTTGTGGGTTTAGTTATGTTCTGGGTTTTTTCCTTATCTACTCCTTACCTTCCTTGGTATTACATTTTTTTACCTTTAGTTATTAAAATTGGTTTTGATGATTCATCACTTGTAACATTTATTTTATATGAACTTATATTTTAAATCAATGATTGTACTATTTTAAATCAATGATTGTACTGCACGGTTGTTCTGAATTAATTCTTTATTATATGGCTTTCTTCGGATTTAAACATGTTATTATATTATTTTAATGATCAATTCACCATTCATTTTTATGGGCTTATCTGTCATGCTACAATATGTAAGTTTACTAAATGATTCCGATTGAAGATGGAATACAACTGTTCCGAAATGCATCTCGGATGAAAAACTAAGAAAATCACCGACTGGAATACCTAGAGGTGTACTTGTAAGTACTAAAAATCCTTTATACATTTCAGTTATAGTTGCGATGTATTACGTGCGGTTCTAGTTATTATCGAGCGTAATTACTCTGTGCGTTCAAGTGATTATTAGTTATTTGTTGTGTTTTATAATCGGACGGTATATTGAAATACAATTGTATTTTAATATTAATTGACATTTTATTGGGTGTGAACAATTTTTATTTGATTTGTTGTAAGAGACTATGTTGTTAGTTACGAACTGTTTAACTGTGAAAATTAAAGCTGGTGATTAGTGACTTAATTAGTGTCTTGTGTTTTGTTTTCCACTGTACCATACGACGATAAATAGACCGTCGTTACAATAGTTTTATGTTCTGTCAACTGAACGGCTGTTATTACAGTTTCGTATAGAATTAGCATATAGTACATTGCTTTACCTACCTCGGCTCAGAAGTTAACTGTAAAAATAATATTAGTATGGAAATCCAAAAGTGTATTTTGTCAGCAAATAGGTGTGTGCAGGGCCTCAGAAAACATTTAAATTCTCAGTTAATACAAAGGAAGACCAAGGTATTGACTGATGTATGAGGTACTAGTGCGCCTAGTACTGACTTATGCATCAGAGACATGGTCGCTGCGTAGATCAGATGAGAGCCAACTAAATATATTTGAGAGGAGGATCCTCAGGTAAATTTTTGGTCCAGTGGAAGAGGGGGGAGCCTGGAGGAAAAAGATATAATTTAGAGCTTTATAATTTGTATGATATGAACCTGATGTGGTCACTTTTATTAAATTAAAAAGATTGGAATGGGCTGGACACACTGTACGTGAGTAGTGTGTTAGGGAGGGTATCGAGACAGGAAGACAGAAAGTGTGACGTCACAATCAGCTAATGGCCGGAAGTAGTGACATCACGAACAGCTGGCAATGACTTCACGGGTAAGTGACCTCATGATCAGCTGATCGGCTGATGATGACGTCAGTAAAGTCAGCTGAGCGTGATGTCATGTTCTGGTCGTCAGAGTAGATCGTGACGTCGCACTTCCTGTTTCGATACCCCCCGTACTTGAACGTGTGTGTGTGTGTGAATTTCTGTGTCTGTACACGCGCGCATTCGGACACAAAATTTTCTCCGTTAAAAGTTAGTTTGTCTCGGTTTCGGTCTCGGTCTCGGACATATCGGTCTCGGACGTGGTTCGGGCTCGGGCTCGGGGCGAAGCGTTGGTTGCGACTGTTGACACAAGACTGAACAGTATAGCTAACGAGCCCAGTTTATGTAGGCGGACAATCCTCCCTCCCCTGCTCTACTATTGCGTGTAACTACGCAACATCCTGTCAACACGAATTGCGCCATAACGCTTCACCGCGGTGATACGATGCAACAGTTCTAACAAGTGGATTGCACCACACCGCTTCACGCACGGTGATACGACGCCGCAACGGTTCCAATAAAAAAAATTAAACCAGTCCGCGAAAGTCATCGAGAGATGTTGCACCGGCAACGGTGGTGAACGGAACACTAACACCTGTCAACGCTGTGTCACTCGTATAAACGGTGGTAGTGGTTGAAGGGGAAAGGAACGAGGAGGGGAAAAACCTGTTAGCACCATTTAATTTATTAACAAAGAAATAAGAAAAATAATAAATAATAAATTTAAAAAAAAAATAATAGACAGACATATGTTGCATGAGAGAGCCGGAGAGAATCAGAGCGAAGTATTTACTTATCTGATGTTATAATATTAAATAAGTTTTTTGTCGGATAATCCATAATAATGTTATACTTTTTCTTGCAAATAATCAACAAACCGTCACAGGTGGGTCGCTAATTTAGCGAGTATTTGCTAAGAAAACGCACACTCAAGTTTTCATATATTTTTTTTTTTTTAATAAAATTATGCCAGCCGTTATAGCTACTGTCGTCTATTTTGTTTATAATTGGATTCGAATCGTGCGGAATGTAACTAGTGCGGCGTGCAATCAAATGGTAGAGAGAGAGAGAGAGAGAGAGAGAGAGAGAGAGAGAGAGAGAGAGAGAGAGAGAGAGAGATGGGGCAGAGAGAGAGATATGTCATAATTATAAATACAAGAGAACAGTAAATCTCTCAGCGGTTCACCAGAACAGAAGAGACCTTAAGAGACCTCGACGCTCGCGTCTACTTAACATTTCGCTGCACAACATTTGATGCATGTAAACTAATAATAAGAAGAAAAAGGAATTAAAATAAGATAAAGCGAGAGAGCACGAGAGCGGGAGTGCATAGCACATGTAGGCCTATTTGGTTAGATCCAGGAAGAGATCGTTGGAGGATCTTTGAAGGCGGAGCAGGCAGCATCCTGCCTACGCCGTGTTGTGAAGACGATGATGGCGAGAATGCAGCAACTTAATGCAGAAATATTTTATATTTTGAGAATATGGTTTCGGATTACGGGAAGGCGTTTCGGTGTAACCTTACGTTCTCCCTTCATCAAGCATAATAAAAGACGGTTAAGAAAATTGAAACAATTATTTGAGAGGAGCCGTTAAATCTGCCACGCTTACTGTGGAATTCCACACGTTGCATGGGAGTAACTAGTGTACTGAACAATAAGAGTGGATGGGAAAAGGAGAGAGAGAGAGAGAGAGAGAGAGAGAGAGAGAGAGAGAGAGAGAGAGAGAGAGAGACAGACAGACAGACAGACAAATAGACAGACAGAGAGAGAGTTCCAATTGAAGACAGGACGAACCAACGAGAGAGTCAAAGTGAGGTAGGTACTCACCTAATGTTATAATTTTAAATAAACGGTTTTTTGCAAGAACTGAAAACTCGGCAAATAGACCATAGATCATGACCGCTGTGTTCATATTTTACTCGGCAAACGAGTATTTGTTAAGAAAAATTATGACAGCCGTTATAGGTAGTGTCGCCCACTTTGTTTATAATTGGAGTCGAATTGTGCGGAATGGAACTACTGCGGCGGACAGTAAAATTATAGGATGCCGGTTGGAAAGAGAGAGAGAGAGAAATGTACTTACTTGATACCAACATCCAACAATTAATACAAAATAGTAAATAAAAAACTGTATTAAAAATACAGACATACAATATTTACAATTTTGAAATAGTAACGTCTGCTACACGATCTTTTTGTCCTTTGTACTGTAGGTAAAACGTGTTCGGTTGTATGCCAGTAATTAAATGCAGTGATGATACTGAATGAGGGGGAAAGCGCGTGTGTATTTACTAGTAGGGACAGCTGAGTCGAGTCGGCAGCGGGTTTGTGGGTCAGAGGCAGCGAAAGAATGTATAGGGAGGGCAGGTGTTTGTACGCGAGTGCTGTACTGCAGTGCGAGAGAGAGCGTCAGAGTAGACGAGGTGAGGGGGACGCCTGTGTGGGAAGCTAGATATTACATCTCCTATACCGATTCAGCCGTGGCTGAAATGGCATAGAGTTTGTAGCGCTTCGCGGGGCGACGCGCCGATCACCATTACAATACCTATGCGGGCTCAGCACATTACCGCCTATCGTCTCTTCTCTATCGCATCTCTCACACATTATTTGACTCTATCATCTCTATCATATCACTTATTCTATTACGATATGATTATTATTATTATTATTTATATTTACGATTAGGCTATATACAGTAGGCTATATACTGTATTAATTTATAATGATAATTGTACTGTACTACATTTTGTGTTTGTAAGAACAAAATACAATGAATTTTCTTTTAAATTTATTTATATTTTTACATTGAAAATTATACTACAGTGTTGTTGGACAGTTCTTTTTTTAACTGATGTTACATTTACATTACATAGTGTGCTTTTAAAATTACAAAAAAATCAACAGTTACATAATTAAAGAATTTAACTTAATTTATTTATAATGGTCTGTAACAGAAAAAATTCACACTTTTTGACCTCCTCGTTGTTAGTGAAGCTTAGCACTAGGCGTATTATTTTCAATGCTTAGTGATAAATTATGTTTTCGTTTTGTTCTTGCAGTCGATTTCTTTTTGAAAGTTAGCATCTTTTCTGTGTTTGCCGGTTGTCCCGATTGAATTCTTCCTCCTCCTTTTGATATTCCTCGCTCTTTTCGCCGTGTTAATGAAGTAGGCTGGACTCGAATTTTCTTAGTTTTTAAGGAGGATAGTTTAGCTGCCATGAAACTCATGACCTGCCCTGGCGTTTTTATTGCTTGCATTTTTTTTTTAATCGTTTTATTTATAATGACACTGTTTGAAGAACTTGGACAGGTCTCTAATATGTCGGCCATGCGGTTAAATTCAACTCTTAACTTATCCAAAGAATCTTTATAATTAATTAAAGGAATACTTTGATTTTCATGCACCAGCGTCACCTCACTAGTCCCTGTAATTGTGTCTGCTGCAACCACCGACGTCACGTTTTCGGTTAAGTCCATGCTGCTATAAAATTCGACTGGAATTTCTGAACCAAAAGCAACCTTAGCAAATTTAATTTTATCTTCTACATTTAACACAGGATGAGTTGTCATCTGAAACTGGAATTTTTCTCAACTGCACACATGTGTTTACAATATTTACCACCTCTACCATACAAGCAATCACACGTTGCGAATTTCTTGTGTACAGTATATACATCTGTCATACATTTAGATGTGACTTTGAACTTATTTTCACTTAATTGCTCGACATCTATTCCTTCAACTCGTTTGTAAAACTTCGAGTAATGGGATAAAAGTTTTTGATCGCGTCTTGAACTTGCAAATTCTATCAGTCGACGTTTATGATAATTTTCAAAAACACTACAAATAAATTCCAAAAGTGCGCATGAATTGAATGCTTTACACCTTTGAAGTACAACGTCTTTAAAAATGCGAGCAGATGCTTCACAATAGTTGTTAGTATTGTTTTCCCTTGTGATAATTTCGTTGCGGTAAGCTAAACACCAATTAGTTCTTTTTAGCCACAGTGTCTCAAAATGTTTTTTTGCTTGGGGATAATTTTTTTTTTAACACTACAAATAAGTTCTTCGTACATCTTACGTGCAGTATCAGAATAGAGAACATTTTGAAATAACTGCATGATAGTCTTTCGGTCTTCCTTTTCAATGTTGTGATTTTTATCCCACAACCAACGCCACAGTGCCTGACATACATGAAAAGTGCAAAGTAAAAGTCTTATGGTTGGAAAAACGTGCTGAAGTGCATTTCATTCAGCGTCACTGTCGTCGGTCATAATTACTGAAGGACGGAAAATTTTGTTAGTGTTTGATTCAAGTGATTCTTTTAATAACTTAAACGCTATTTTATAATTATCTTCCGTCAAAGATGCATGGAGAATATAACCTATAGGAAGAGCTCCAATCTTACTTCCACAAAAAACAAACGTAACACACGTATTCGTTTGATCGCAGGAACTACTCGAATCAACAAATACTATTTCATCCGCATTATCAAGTGCAAACACTCTTTTCATAATTAGCGTTACAATAGCTACAGTCATGGTTTTATCATCTATGGTTATATTATTCCCCATTGCTTCTAAATTTTCGTTTCTCTTTTTTAAATTTTCTAACAAGTTATCATTGCTTCTGTCCCCAAAGTGTTCCCTCCTCCATACTGTAAATAAATTAATGATCTGTCTGATTGTTGGATTTACTTGTGCGTTTGCTAAGTTTGCAAGAGTGCAAGATTGTCATCCTCTGCGCTTTCAGTAATAATAATTTCATGATAATTTTTTGCAGCAGAAGGTGTCATACCACAGTTAAAATAAGAATGAAAAATTTCTACTGTTTCTTGAGAGCACCTTAAATAGCTAAATGCCTCTGCTACATTAACTGAATGATTATGACTGAAGTTTATGTGGATCACACAATTGAAGCCAGTTTTTAAATTCGGGTCATTTTTGCAGGTATCCCTATTTATCTTTTTAAATTTAAAGTCAATGCTTGCGTCACATTTTCTATCCCTAATTCTATTTTTATATTTTCTTTCGTGTTTTGATTTATTTTTTTGAGAGTGTTGGCACCTATAAGTCTTTCTAAATAAATTTCTCACTTGTTTCCCATACCTTTTAAACACTATCCAGTTGGTTTGTGTTGCTTTCGAAAACTCTTGTACAAATAAAGAACACTGTTTGTCATAATTTTCGCCGTTCAATTTGCAATAAATTAAACTTGTAAATGTTTCACTTTTTTCACTACAAAATTCGAATTTAGTGACTTTATTATCAATGCAAACATTACTTAAAAGCGTCTTAAAATTTTGTTCGTTCATTTTGTTAGTTCAACAACGACAACACTGAATAACAGCTTATTAAAAACAACTACAAACTAGAAAACTCACTCTTCGTTCACTTCGAAACACTGACTACAGATACGTACACTAAACCCAGACTTGGTGTCAAGGGCGAGGAGGGTCAGATGACTCAGCGTTGATGATAGGGCGGGGATTGTATAAGGCGGGAAAAGAAGGAATGTAACAACGGCTATCGCGGCTGAGCCCGCATAGGTATTGTAATGGTGATTGGTGCGGTCGCCCCGCGAAGCGCTACAAACTCTATGCCATTTCAGCCACGGCTGAATCGGTATAGGAGATGTAATTACGCGGCCCGGCCGAGGGGTGAAAACGATAATGTATACAAGGCAGCGCGTGCGAGAGATGGCGAGGACTCGGTGCGGGGCCAAGCGGAGCGAAGGTGCCAGGCAATTAAAATTCCGCAGCTGTTGGCTGATGTGGAGGGTGCGGTACGCGGGGTAAGCCACACGGACTGAAATGAAAGGGAGTGCGTTTATAATCGTTCCGCTGCACTTAATGGTAGTGTAAAGACAATAATATAACGAATGTCAAGTTTTACAAAACACGTGATTTAGTCGATTTCTACAGGCGAAATGATCACACACATACACGCGCGTGCACGCACACATGTTTAGACGCGAAACAACTTACATTTTGTATGTCTATGGAAAACAGTTAAAGGAATTTTTAATTCTGTCTACAAAAAGGGCACCTTACAAGTCTTTGGACGCATTATGAACAAACTAAATGGCCGCACGGGTATACAAATTTAAGTTGCTTCGCTTCTAAACATATTTTACATTTACCACTGCTTTCACTCGATTCAGGTTGTTGTTGGTAGGATGATGTTGATGGCAAGACGACAGTCTCAGCATCGCTGAGACGACTTTGGCTAATGTCAGTCTCCATTTGTAAATCATCATCAACATCACCATCAGCATCATCACTACCAAGTTCCAATACTTCATCAGTGGAAACTATCATTTCGTCTGTAGAAAGCAGAGTAGTATCATCAGTGGCGAGGCGTGAGTTTTTAGAATGTGTATGCGGTAATAGGCCTAACTACCTCAGCCATCAACAAATAAAACTCCTCCTTCTCTCTCTCTCTCCGTGTGATAATCAAACCCAGCCAACAGTGTTAACAACAGATAAGAAAAGAGTAAATATTACAATTTTTATTTTTTACGATGAGTGACGTCTGGTGGTACTGATTCATCTGTTATTTCCACTTGATTTAATCACATAAAGCCACAGAATCCATAAATAAACACACTGCACAATTATTTATTTAAGATAATTTATATCTTGTGTACCTGTTGTTTAATGTCATGCGTAAACAATACGGATTCATAATGGTAATTAAAATCGTCCACAACGACACTAATTCATTCATTGTAACAGCTCACAATAATTTATTATTTACTTTATTGTTAATTATTACGCGTTAGTTGTAGGAGTTGTTTTTTAAACGTTAGTTCAATGCGCCTGGTTTTTACAGCGATAAAGTCAACAACCGTATCGTAAAAAGCAGAATTAGTTTTCAGTTTCAAAAGAAGCGGTTTTTCAATAAATAACACTATCAGAGCCGAGAGCCAATGTTCAGTTTGCGAGTTACGCAAATACGTTTTTATGCTCTTCAAGGCTGAAACCGAACTGTCTGTTGAAGAGCTTGTAACTGGAATTGTCATTATAAGATTTACAAGCATGCACACTTGAGGAATGATGTCACTCAGATCTGCTGATGTTAAGTACTTTGACAAGTCACTAACACTATTTTTACAAAACTGCTCATTTGAATAAACTACAGAAAGCTCACTCCTTAGTAACGGAAAATCAAAATACTGGCCATAAGAGCGTCTTAGAGATTCAAAGTGCTCTTCTGGAAACTTTTTAGAAAATTGTGGAAAACGTCGTGATTCTAATAGAGCGATAAAATCAAGTTGACCTATATCTCCAAACTTCTGATTAAGTCTACATTTTACTGAATCAATAATTTCATAATACAGCCTACGATAAGAGATTTCGATAAGACATATTATCAATACGTAATCTTTTACTCCTGTGAGCACTTGTAGGCTTGACCTACCTTCCTGTTGGAACATTCTGAATTTCATTCAAGTCACTCCGGAATTTGTTGTAGTTACTTCTTAAATTATTAAGATATTTATCAAAGTCTTCAATGCGTTTCATACAAAAACTAATTTCAGAACTTTTTTCTGTAAAATTTTGACTATGGAATCTGTCTGTGGTAGTATTGAACCAAACAGATGAAGTAAAAATGTGAAGTCAAAATCTTGAAAGTAGCAAGAAACCTTATTGCTCCAGTATAACTTTCGTTGTCGCATTTATCTCCGTTCTCAATCATAGACTCGAAGAGACTTATGATGTCAACCCTGTGTTCTATTACAGTGGCCACTAGTCTGCTGTTGCAGTTCCTCCATCTAGTAGGTGCAACTGATGGAAATTCCTTCTTTACTTCTTGATCAAGTGGGTGAGTTCGTCTGGATGATTTAAAAAAAAAAAAAATGCTGAACCAGATAACGTGCTAAAAAATATTTTACATTCTTTAATGTGATCTACAGAATTTTTGAAGACCAAGTTCATTTTATGAGTATAATAATGGATAAATATTGCTTGGTTGCATTTACTTTTGACCAGGGCCTGTAACCCTTCATGTTCACCAGACATAACAGGAGCACCATCGTACGTTTGTGGAACTAACTTTTCTTCACAGTCGTATTCAGTCAGGACATTAAATACGTAGTTTGCCAACTCGTTAGCTGTACGATCGTCACTAAAATCGCTAAAACCGATAAATCTTTCCTGAACGGCTTCGGAGTTATCAACGTAACGAAACACAGTTGACACCTGGCACATATTTGTGATAGGCCTATCTGTTGTTTCGTCCATTATTATTGCTACAAAGGGACTTTGTTTTATTTCATATTTTATTTTTGTTAATAAGACTTGAAAAATGGAGTTAATCAAGTCGTTTTGAATATTGCTAAATAAACCAGAAAAGACTGTAGAGTTTTAAGGTGTTTTCTAAAGTTCCGTCGTAATTTCGTAACAAATTTAACAGCCCTACATAATATCCTCGATTTGACGATACCACAGATTCATCATGTCCACGAAAAGACAGTTCATTTTCAGCCAAAAATACACTACATCAATTAGACAACGAAGAATGCACCGGTTTTGTTTTACCATGTCACTGTGCTGTTTGATGTTAATTTTAAATTGTTCACTAAGAGCATATTCAATTCTGGTTTTGCTGAACTGTTTTTAAGCAAGAAGGGAAGCAACATGACTCTATGAAACCTCATGGCGTTTTTGTAAATTAAAGAGATTCTTCAAATCAGAAACTCTTGAATTTGTCCAGATATTTTTTTCAGTTGAAAAAAGAATGCATGTCCAACAGTATAATTTTGAAGTTTTTCTACAGCCGCAAAGCCACGTTTTTACTTCATAATGTTGTTCCTGTAATTGTGAATAATTTTTTGTTTTTGATGTTAACGTGGGAATTAATGGGGCTGGTCTACCGCTAGAAATAATGTTCAGTTTATCTGTAAAACTTCTATTACTGAATGGTTGTATAACTAAACTTTCAATTACACAATTGCACTCAACTACACACGACGATGAAGTTCCCGCCACAGGCTCTACTGCAAACGAACTCATTATTAAACTTTAAACAACACGGTCTGCTTACGCACTAAGCACTGCACTGTATATGCAGAAACAGTAACGCATAGCGTTACAGCTATTCACAGAATGTGCTAATGTAGGAAGTGGGAGCGCAAGTCAGAACGGCTGCCTGTTCAGATCTGCTGCATGGGTTATTGACTGCTATCGAGAGAATTTATTCGTTAGCTACAACGCATACTACTGTGCGCCTGGTTGTAAACGGTAATGCTTTATTAACTGTCGATATCGCTCAAATGAAAATTAAGATTTGGCTTTTGAGATAACAAACTTTTACGTCTCAAATAATTTAAAATTAATTACAAAACTATATACGATTGTCCATAGAGTTTTAAATTGTATGCGCCGCATACACCGCATATATGGATGCTTCGCCACTGAGTATCATATTGATTTACTAAATCTTGTAATTCCTCCCGCGCGTGGAAAACCCTAGCATACAAATCATTCCCCACCGAATCGTTCCTAGCCCGCGGAGCAACGTTGCCATTACCCTCTGAAAAATTAAAACTTCTGTAGTGTTAATTAATGTTTCACCTTCTTCGTTATCACGCCACGTGTAACTTTGAATAGTGTTTTGCTATTACCGACTATACTATGAGAAGCGTCCGCGGTAAAATCTGTATTAGTATTGTAGAGAGGTGAAGTAGATGTATCCAGAAAAATTCTCACATACGATACTGAAATAACAGGTTAAACACCGGACAGGTCGTAGGATTTTTGTGCTCGTTGCGTTGAGTATATGCGATTGCACAATAAACGTAATCTTTAATTTGCGTCTTACTTTAAATCATATATAAAAAATAAATATAAAATTGTCTAAAATAAAATAAAAGTAACAACAGCGAGTTGTATGTGTTCTAGAATAGCTATACTTACGTTAAGTAAAACTTACCGAATCTGGCTGTTGTTCTTGAATCTCCCGTAGAAGTGATAAGAAGGAATACAATAATTGGAAGCCAAGAAGCCGAGAATGTAAGGTAACGACACACGCGCTAATAAGTGAAGTAAGAAAGTAAAGCATTGTGTAATAAAAAACACAATATATAAAAATACACAGTAAAGCACGACCGTACTCTCTGAAGGAATCAAACGTACTGAAAGCAAACGGGGCTGTGCTCTACCACAATCATTCCAAACCTTCAGACACTTGTTGATGTCTGAGAAGCAGATGGCTATCACATCGTGGGAAAAAGGTGGAATAATCTAACCCCTGTGAAACAGTATGACGCAAGCGACTCTCGCTGAGCGCGAACAGTGCACACATTGTTATCAACGTGAACAGATGAATTCAGAAGGATTTATGAAGGACCTTCTTTCGCCGCGAGGGAAGAGATGTTCTGGTGTACTTCACAGACAGACTGTTGCTGTCAAGTTAGACAACGCGATGTGAGAAACAGAAGAATTACATACGCGCATAATCAAATACCTTTATTTTTGGACCTGATGATGTAAAGTCGGAACAATAGAGTGTCGTATTGAAGCAATCTTTAGTAAAACAGTAAGGTAGTTTTTAATTAGCTAATGTTGTGAAATGTAAATATATACAACGGTGACACAGTAACAGCTGCGCGCGCAACAACACTACCCCCTTATATACTGCGTAGAGTTGTCGGCAACGCTTCAGTTACCAGGTGGACACACAGCTGAACACTGGTACGTTATTTTTTATTAACTGTTTTTTTTTAATAAATATTTGTTTGTTACAAAGTGTTTATAGACATTGATGAAAACTAGTGCTTGTTTAACCTAAAAAAGCGTGCTTTATTCTAATTAATTTCGTATAAGTCATAGTATAGAAACATGTCAGTATATGCAACACGTAAAGTCGGTCTTAACGGGAGTGTAAAGACAATAAAATATAATGACTTTGAAGACGGAGTGGACGCGGTATCCGTGTTGTTGGAAAGAATGGCGGAGGTCATACCCGAAGACGTCCGCGCGGAATCACGCGCCATGGGGGAAAGTTACAAGTGGTACTTGGCCGTAAGCGTCTTGTTCAAAAAATTAGTAACCGATCACGAACTGGAGCAGACGGGAGTGTTTCGTTCGCGTACACAACTCGTTTTACCCGCGGATGCGGACTCGGAAGCCGTGAACGAACAGTACAGGGACTGCGTTGAAAAAGTGCTGGAATCGGTGTCGAAGTTTACTCGGGAAGGTAGCGGATGGATCGAGAACGGGATCGTAGCCGTCGAAGTGAACTTGCTAAAATATCCTCCTTTGGCCGGATCCAGCTAAATCCCCACTCCAACAAAATTATTAAGGAAGAAAGCGTTAGTGAACGTGCAGAATCTATACGACGATAAATGCTTCCTCTGGTCCGTTCTAGCCGGATTACATCCGATTGCTTCTAACCCGTACCGGGTCTCTCACTACAGACAGTACGAAAACGAGCTGAATATGGAGGGGATCGACTATCCGGTGCCGGTGAATCAAATTAAAAAATTTGAAAATCAAAACGCAAATATTTCGGTGAACGTGTTTGGGTACGAAAGCGAAATTAACGAGTCGGATACAGAAAAGACTAAGTGTACCCTATGCGGATAACCGAGCACAAAGGTAGGACGCACGTGAATCTTCTATTACTAGTCAACGACGAAGGGGTCAAACATTATTGACTTATTAGAAACATGTCTAGTTTGCTGTATACACTAACTAAAAGTAAGTCGTCTTCGTTCTACTGCAATTACTGCTTACAAAGATTTCGCGATAACACAGATCCTGAAATAGCGCGAAAACGACTCGAGGATCACGAGCTACTCTGCACACCGCACGGAGCGCAAAAAGTCGAATTGCCGACCGGAAAATACAGTCATATGTATTTACATGAAATGTCACAGAGTACCGTACACGGTGTACGCGGACTTTGAATCTTTTCTCCTCCCCGTGTCCGGTTGTACACGCGAAGAGGATAGATCGCACTCGCAGGACATCGCGCATCACTTACCGTGCAGTTTCTGTTACGTGATCGTCGATTGGACCGGTAAAGCCGTGAAAGAACGCGTCTTGTAGCGCGGTAAAGACGTAGCGGAGACGTTTCTCCGATCTCTTAGTGAAGACGTTAGTCGACTCGAACGCGACTTCAACAGAGCCCTCCGCATGACAAAAGGCAACGAACGCGAGTTTTAAAACGCTACCGCGTGCCATCTGTGCAAGAAGAGTATCGAGCACGGCGGCAACGCAGGCGATAAAGTGCGAAACCACGATCACGTGACGGGCGAGTACTTGGGAGCCGCGCACAACGCGTGTAATTTAAACTGCAACGTGCCGCAGCACGTTTCCGCATTCTTTCACAACCTGGGCGGTTACGATTTCCACCATCTGATCCAGACTTTCGGGAAATTCAAACGTGCAGAAATCAAGTGTATAGCTACGACCAGCCAGCGGTACGTGTCCGTGTCCCTAGGTCCCCTCCGGTTTCTCGATTCCACACAGTTTATGAACACGTCTTTCGAGAAGCTGGTGAAAAACATGCGGAAAGAAAATTTTAAAATATTACGACAATGCATTCGAACGGACGGAAACGAAGAAGAAGAAGGAGAAGAAGAACGTTTTGAAATGCTGGTCAGGAAGTGGGTATACCCGTACGAGTACGTCACGGACGAAAGTAAGTTCGATGACGCTTCTCTGCCCACACCGGAACAGTTTTACAACCGCTTAGCCGAGACGCCCGTGTCGGAAGAAGATTACGCGCACGCGCAAAACGTTTGGACGGCTTTCGGGATGCGAACGTTGGGCGAATACCACGACCTCTGTTTGAAAACCGACGTGTTGTTGTTGGCCGACGTGTTCGAAAACTTTCGCGAGACAAGCCGCAGTATTACGAGATAGATCCCTGTAACGTTTATTCCGCGCCGGGACTCGCTTGGAACGCGATGATGAAGATGACGGAAATTCGACTCGAACTCCTTCAGGATATAGACATGTACCTGTTCGCAGAGAGTGGTGTAACAGGGGATACAGCGATGGTACCCAACAGATACGCCAAGGCCAACAACCCTTACATACCGGACTACGATCGTGAACGGGAAAACAATTACCTCCTCTACCTGGATTGTACAAAGCTGTACAGCACCTCGATAAGACAGCCATTGCCTCACTCCGGATTCCATTGGCTGGTACGCGAAGAAATCGACGCGTTAGATTTGAGTACGGTAGGCGCGGAAGACAAAATCGGATACATTCTCGACGTCGATCCAAGTTATCACCCTCGTTTACACGACTTACATTTGGATTACCCACTGACGCCGGAACGCAGAAAAGTCAGCGAGCACGTGTTGTCGGCGTACACCAAACGATTCAATTATTTGAAGAACTTCCACTTGCCCGCCACCGGCGCTGTTGGAAAACTGATCACCAGCCTTGAGGACAAGAAAAATTACATCGTACACTACAGAACGCTGCAGCTGTACCTCAAACTCGCCATGGAATTGAAAGCCGTCAATCGCGTGTTAGCGTTTCGTCAGAGCGCGTGGATGAAGCCGTTCATAGACTTCAATACGGAGAAAGGGAAAGCCGCGGCGAACGATTTTGAAAAAGACTTCTTCAAACTAATGATCAACGCGGTTTACGGCAAATCGTTAGAAAACGTTAGGAAACGTATAGATTTTCGTTTAGTATCCAACGAACGCGAAATGATAAAGCTGAGTGCGAGCCCGAGATTCGTGCACGCAAACGTGTATAACGAAGACTTGGTAGGCGTGATGATGAAAAAGAGGACTGTGTACCTCAACCGTCCGCTGTACGTGGGATTCACCGTGTTGGACATTAGCAAATTCGTGATGTACAGCTTCCACTACGATTTCATAGTCGCGAAGTACGGATCGCGTGTTCGATTGTGTATGACGGATACGGACTCTTTGTTGTACGATATACGGACCGACAACGTGTACGACGACATTAAAGAAAACCTTCATCTTTTCGATACGTCGGAATATCCCGCGACGCATCCCTATTATAGTACGGTAAATAAAAAACGTTTGGGAACGTTTAAGGACGAGACGCAAGCGAAAACCATCGTCGAATTCGTCGGTTTGCGCGGGAAATCGTATTCGCTGCTGGTGTTGCAGGACGACGGCGATAAAAAGGAGAAGCGCGTAGCGAAAGGGGTGCCGCGGGTGGCTATACAAAACCGTTTGACTCACGCGGATTACAAACGCTGTTTGCTTTCACCGATATCGACTAACCAACAAACGTACACGTCTGTGCAGATCATACGTAGCGAAGACCATCGACTCTACACGCGCCAGATATTGACACTCTCTTTGTCGCCGTACGACGACAAGAGATACATCTTGGTCGACGGGCAGGGAACGCTAGCCTACGGTCATTACAGAATTCGCGAGATGCAAGAGGAACGTGCGGTGCACCGGGATAGCGTGATACGGACCACAAACCGTGAAAGCGTGATTCGTTACGCCTATAGAGCGTTGGAGGAGGAGGAGGAGGAGGAGGAGGAGGAGGAGGAAGAAGAGGATATATATAGATAGGAAGCGATTAACCCGCGCGCGCACGATTCAGTATTCGAACGTGTTCGGATGCGATCGGTTATTAAACTCGCACTTGTTACACTCACACTCTGAATCTCGCGACCGGCGTCCTCTAACGTAACTCAAATCGCCGCGGAAACGCACGAGTACCGTGACGGAGTTATATGTAGCTCTATCTTCAAAGACAACAAGAAGAACTCGATCGAGAGCGTAGCGACATTGGACAAAAGCACAACACACGCTAATGCGGTATTACAACGGATTAGGTGTAGTGCGCGACGGGACGAAAGAAAGTCACTTTAGCGTATGTACCGACGTTCCTGCGCATGCGCAAGAAAAACGTGTTATTCTTATTCGTTCTGTAGAGATGGTATAACTGTCATAGACACGGGAAGTTTCAAGACAGTGACACGATGGAAGGTGAAGGTAACACACCTCGACGCAAGACGAGAGTAAAGTTTAGCGATAACCTGACGTCCTATCTTGTACCGTACTACTGTGAATCACGTTACAGCGAACTCGTAAGAAGACACAAGTATGCAACGAACGATGAAGAAGAAGAAGAAGAAGAAGAAGAAGAAGAAGAAGAAAAAGATGATGAAAAACAACAACAACAAAAATATGGATACGGTTCGCAAGACGATTGCGACGGAGCTGCACAGACCGGTGAGAAGGAATTTCGCGAGACGTGCGGTAGAGCTGAAGGGACTGTACCATCTGTACCAAGCCGATTTGGTGGAGATGATACCGCACGCTAAGCTGAACAAAGGCTACAAGTATCTTATGACCTATTATAAACGCATTCAGTAAGTTCGCATACGCCGTTCCGTTGAAAACTAAGACGGGAGCGGAAGTGGCGCGCGCATTCAAACCGATACTCAAAGTCAACAGAATGAAATATCTGCAAACGGACAAGGAAAAGAATACTACAACAGCGCTGTACAGTCTTTGATGGAAATGTACAAGGTAAAGCATTACTCGACGTACAGTGAGAAAAAAGCGTCGATAGTAGAACGTTTCAACAGAACGTTGAAGACGCGCATGTATCGCGCTTTCAGTGAACAAGGATATTACCGTTGGTTGGACATGTTGCCCGGACTGGTGAAAGCGTACAACGACAGCGTGCACAGAACGATCGGTATGAAACCCAATCGGGTGAACGAAAGCAACGAGCGGGTAATGTTGGAACGTATAAAGAAGAAGAACACACGGTCACGCGTTACGCGCGAAAAGAAACCGAAGTTCAAAGTGGGCAACCGAGTTCATGTGAGTAAACACAAAATGATGTTCCCGAAAGGGTACACGCCCAACTGGACCAACGAAATTTTCACCGTTCACACAGTGAAACCCACCGTTCCCGTCACTTACCATCTCATGGATCACGCTGGCGAAGTGGTGCGAGGCGGCTTTTACGAACACGAAATCAGCAAGTCGAGCGTCGGCGACGTTTACTTGGTGGAGAAAGTGTTGCAGCGCAAATGCGACAGGGTGCGCATGCGTTGGCTCGGATTTGACGGTAAACACAATTCGTGGATACACAAGAAAGATCTGACATAAACACGGAATCAACGCGTAGCGTGGCGCCATTACGCGACAGTACGTTACGACGACAACATCGTCATGCCGGCGCACACTGTGAAAGACGTCGTCTCACATCCGGCGTACAAGAAGTACATCTTGAATATCGACGAACGAAGACGTCGAACGCATGCATAAAATCGTTTCTCTACACGAACATTGGCGACGGGTTACGAAGCGTGTGACAAGTTCCGAACTCAGTGTAAGAGTACCGAGTAGCACGAACGGCGGGTTAGATAACTACAAAGATTGCGCGTGGTCGGATCCCGATTGTCAGGAGGGACCGGACACATGAGTGTGCAGTGCCGTGTCCTGTGAGTGTTACGACGTAATACAACTGCTCAATAGACTGTGGTTGGAAGAAGAAGAAAATGAAGATTGTGCAACAAGCCCGAAAATTGAAAATAAAAAATATGGACTTTTCGGAAGGTTACACGAATAGTGGTTGTGGTGGGTGCGGAGGAGCGAGGAGTAGGCACGGACTTCTTCTGCCCGATTCTATACGTTCTATCATCTGCGGACCGTCCGCGTGCGACAAGACGAACGTGATGTTCAACCTGTTGTTCGATGTGAACGCGTTACGTTTCGCGAACCTGTATGTGTTTTCAAAATCACTGTTTCAACCCAAATACCGGATGTTGGAAACTCTGATGACCCAGCTTTCCGACGACGACGACGAACTGGGTTATCACGCGTACAGTGAAAACGAAGAGGTACCGCCTCCCGACGAGGTCGACACCGCTTCCGTTACGGTGTTCGACGACGTGTCTTGCGAACAACAACACAACATATGCAAGTACTTCGCTATGGGACGACACAGCGGTGTAGACACTTTCTACTTGTGTCAGACGTACAGTAAAATACCCAAGCAGCTGATTCGCGACAACGGCAACCTCATAGTCTTGTTCAGACAGACGATGTCAACTTGAAGCACGCGTACAACGATCACGTCAACACGGACATGAAGTACAAAATTTTCAAGAACTTGTGCGCTGAAGCGGTTTTCTCGTCGTGAACAAAGACTCGCCCATCGATAACCGTCGGTACATAATCGGTTTCGATCGTTTCATAGTAGTAGTACCGGACGAAAAAAAACGCATGTAGACTGTTTGTGTAAACGGGCGTTAACCGTTTTCGTAAACGGTATATACGAGTAAGATTGTACTTAAATACACGTGTCCCGAAGTCAATTCGTCAGTTGATCTACCTTCCGTACGTGAAGATAGACGAAAAGGAGAAACAAGTCATTCGCGATATCGAAACGATCAGCAATAACATACGGAAGAAATACCGTGTGTTAAAATACGGGATCCAAGAAGAGAATGACAAGCTAACGAAAAGTTATAAACCGATATTAGAAACACTGAAAACCATTTCGCAAGCGTAGGTTGAAAAACGTAAAACGACTGAAAAGCCGATGGCGATGTTAACGGATAGTAAGAAGAAGAAGAAACAAGAGGAGGAGGAGGAGGAGGAGGAGGAAGAGATGGATAAACAGCTAGTAGACTTTAAGCATGACGGGTCACCGCGTTTCTTAGACACATCCGTAGTTGCCGAGACAATGACGACGACCCTAGTTTAACAGTTGAAAGAGTGTTGAACACACCCGAAGGAAGACGTGAAGCACGTAAATATTTTCAGAGTCAATACGAACCTAATTCACTAGCGTACAAATACATGAGTATGATCGTATCAGCTAATCGTGGTCAAAAGATGGATTATACGTACGGTGTAAGAGACGAAGGCGGTAAATGGATGGATTCATTGGTGGAAATCGATGGTAACGATAATTTTGTTATCAATGGTGTACAATACAAAGGCACGCCGGGACTTTTCGAACGAGTGTTCATGAAACGTCCGGATAACGGTGTTTACAACAAGAACGATCTTGCGACTTACAAGAGTATACTGGAAGCAACTAACGCACACAAACAACATTATTTACCAACAACGCAAAGAAACACGAACAGAGGACCAAAATATACGAAGATAATAGGTCCGTTGTGTCGAACGAAATGTACGGGACGCGGACACGTGAACAACAACCAAAACGGAAACGATATTTACATGGAAGTTGTAGCATGACAGATAAGCCCATAAAAATGAATGGTGAATTGATCATTAAAATAAAGTAATAACATGTTTAAATCCGAAGAAAGCAATATAATAAAGAATTAATTAAGAACCACCGTGCAGTACAATAATTGATTTAAGATATAAGTTCATATAAAATAAATGTTACAAGTGAAGAATCATCAAAACCAATTTTAATAACTAATAAGGTGAAAAAATATAATACCCAGGAAGGTTAGGAGTAGGCAAGGAAAATACCCAGAACATAACTAAACCCACAACAAATAGAAGAAAATCTGTTGTATGAGACCAGAAGAGTAGATAAGGAAGAAACCCAGAACAAGGCAAGATCCACCATGAAAGGTGATGCATTTGTATGAAACAAGAAGAGTAGGTGAAGAAGAAACCCAAAAACCCGATGACATCCACAAGAAAATGAAGAAAATACAATTATAAGAAACCAGAAGAAAAGAAGACATCAATGAAGAAACAAGAAGAAGACAGCATCCACAAGAAGAAGGAATGCCCTTGTAAAAAAAACCCAAACCCCAAAATAAATAAATATAATAATAATAAAAAAGTATAACAAAGTATCAATGCAAAAACCCACATGTACAATAGATATAAGCCAAAAAAGTGTATAGAGTAAGAGTTGAAAGTGAACCAAGGTGAAATAATAATATAATACCAAAGAACAAATCTTCATTATAATCTGCAAATAGATTTCTTGATTTTAGAAAGACTATATAACCATTTAGAAATAGAATCAAGGAATGTAAAGAGAACCAGTGCAAGTTTTAGTATTATAAAAAATGAACCTTATGTTTCATTATTGGTATTAAATAAGTAAATAATGAAATGATACAACTTTGAAGTGACTTAATTTATGTTCAGAAATAATATAATACATGTGTCTTAGTAAAGAACTGCCAATCTATTTAAATGACATTCATTAGAATGGTTTATAAAACAAGAGCAGGCACAGAATAAAAAGTGAAGTGACAGGGTACAATTACCCAAAACCCAATTAAAAACAGATAAAAACTGTTCATAAAACTTAATATAAGGAATATAGAGTATAAGATTATAGTAGATAAGGTTTTGTTTATGTAGAATAAGATATGTAAAAATGTATTAGGAATAAGCAAATTTAAAAAGGTCAGAACCACTAACATTCTTTAATTATAAAATATTTATTATAGGTATTATTGTTAATAACTAATTAAGATGTTAGAATGGAACAACATTCTTTATATATGATATTTGCTATGTTTCATTATTAATCTTTGAGTATAAAAAATGTATAATTTGTTAAAGACAACTATTAATTGGAATTATTTGTTATATGTTAATAGTATGAAACATATACTAATTGTTATTTTGTTTACAAGAAGAAAATGTTTAATTTATGTTACAATATCAATGAAAGTCAGAGAGGGTATAACTCAATATGTGTTGTTTATAAAAATGTGTATGTAAAAACTGTTAGGAATCTAGGCCCAATTTTAAAAACTAAACATCATCAAAACTGAGAAACTAAGTACATAAATACATTTAAACTGAAGGGATTTAGATAATGTAAATCAGAAACAAAGCCATGTAATTAGAAATATAACTAAGAAAGATTTTGTAAAATTATAGCCAGAATTATTGATAAAAATGGAAATGGCAGTACTCAAAAATTTGGAGAGGGGAGTCATATATTCCAACATAATATTTTAAAACTTAACCAATTCATCTAATTGCAATAAATTAAGGGAATATAAACCTTTTATTACAATATGAGATTTAATAATCATTAATATAACTTGGTAATTGCAGAATTTGGAAAAGAACAGGAAGTTAGACCTTAGGACTTAGAAATTACAAAATGAAGGAAAAAATATCGTTTTTAGATCAAAAACTTAATAAAACGGCATTATTTGTTATCAAATTACGCAAAATAAACTGAAGGATAAAATTAAGTAACAACTAGCTAATAAATTTGAAGAATAACCGAAGTATAATCAGTTATATAATGTAACTTTATCACATGCACAGGATGCAAAATAAAATTTGAACAATGGAATGAATAATATTGCTTTGGCTAAGACTTTAGTCGGAGATGAAGGAAGTAAGTTAGTTCATTATTGAACATTGTACGGGACACTTAACACGAGCAATTTACCCATCTTAACCTAGTTACGAATACCGTAATGGCGAATAATTGTCTGAGCCGAAAGTGAAAATCGAGAGTTTCGGTAAAAAACATTTTTAAAGTTCAACACAGTGAAATAAACATATACCAACACTGAACTAACATTATACAGCACAGAACACCAGTGGAAATAACATTTAAACCCATTAAAACAGTAATAACACTTAACCATAAAAGTGCCTAACATATGACTAACCGACAAAAGTGAATCTGACTTAAATCTACACTATTTTTCCGAATACAACACCAAAACTGAACCAGTGACACTCCACCAAAACAAGAAGGAAGAATTGCAGCCACCAGGACGTAAATTCATAAGGAAAACATCTTTATTTGAACGCCAAAACTGCGAGGTGATGTCTTTCAACGTCAACGGGCGCCATTGCTGATTACCCACAACTCAAATCAACACAGCCTCCTTCTGCCTTCAGGACGGTTCGAAACATATTTATTTATTTCTATACTTTGAATTTGATATATGTACTGTTAATTTTAAGAATTTACCTTGTAATGTTAAACTTTTCAATCTTTGCCCTATTTCTCTGACTTTCCCTAACATAGCTGTTCAAAGAACCTATAAAGAATTTGTAATAATTCAAACGATACCCTGAGAATCGATTTACATATCGACAAGAGTCAAGATAACTAATTGTCAATAAAATTATTAATATATTTCCTATTTAAACAGTTTTTTCATTTCTAATCTAGATAACTAACATAATACTTCAATTTAAATAGAACTAACTACAAGAATCTCACTACGAGAAGGAAGATAACCTCCAAACAGAAAATAAACACAAGTATCGATTGTTATTGGAGACAATTCTATAAGTGGCTAGAGGTTTTAACAAATACACAAAAGTCTATAAAACAATTAAAATAAGTGATAAACGTTTCGGAATACCACGAAACTTAATTAATTAATTGTTTTAAATTTAATTACACAAAAAAATTTAATTAAACATTTTTTTAATAAACAATATTATTTCTACACAAACACATATTTATATATTTGTACACACAAAGAGACCACAAGTGTTCGTTACAAAGTAAGGAGAAGAAATGATGAAATCGATTACGTGCAGTGGGACGACCCGAACGAACTGGTGAACAGACTGCGATTGTTGATTGCATCCGAACGCGCCGGAAACAGCGGTCACACGAACGAAATCGTCTCAATTGTGGAAGAACTCCGTGAAGCTGACATCGCTGTATAAATAAGTCCGATATACCAGTACGTATAATTGACATGTATGTATATAAACACATGTATAGAGTTGGCACATTTCATTTGTATCTCGGCACGATGAGCGTTGACAAATCGGCAGACACCAGAGCACTGTCAAAATGCGAAGGGAGACGTGACGTAGTCTGCGGGAGGATATCGGTATCGGTTTGACCGAGGACGGACACTTCGACGTAGCGGGGAAAATATACGCAACTTGGGTGAGCCGCTCGACGGTAACGATGCCGTTCCACTGCAGTTCGTGCAAGACCACTATCTGTTAGTCGACGATCCGACGCAAGATTTCAGCAGCGGCGGCGGCGGCGGCGTCAACGCAAGAATAGACGTCAAGGGTCGTAAGCTCGCCAACTTCGGAGCTCCAGCCGATTTCAAGGACGCCGCGGCGCGCCGTCAGCAAGCAGTACGTAGACTACACGTGCTTGCGTTTCACAACGGTGGCATCGAATAAGAAGAAGAACCGGGTCGTCGTCGTCGACGCGAGGGGCCATGGCATACAGTCCCTCTGCGAACCGATTCGTGCGAGTGACGCTGCGACCAAAGGATATGTAGACGCGAAGGTTATACCGCGGGATGCACAATCTAACCTGTCGGTGGGGAGCGTTCGGATAACGCAGTTAGCGCCATCCATGAACAACAAGGACGCGGTGAACTTTGAATTTTTGAACGAGCACACGATCGCTTTGTTAAACGGAACCTGTTTCAAAGCGCAAGGAAAGACTATTTTAAACGTCGCCAATGGCGCTCGGGTCATGGACGCCGTAAACTTACGTCAATTGGAGGACACAAGGCAGTACGCGAAGAGCGAAATGTACAAACTCGCAAAAGTGTTCCAAAGACAATGGGAGAAAGTAGTATCGTACATCTATAAATTGCACACGCAAACAGCGCGTAGTTCACTCGACGCCGGAGAGGCAGAGTTGCTATTCGCTAACCAGGCGGAGACAAGGGAATTAATACAAGACTTGGATACGACTGTAAAGGAGAAAAAAATTGGAGTTCCGTTTATGATCCAGTCGTCGTCGCAGCGGAGCGGTCGTCAATCGGAAAAAGGCAGCACGTACGAAGAGGAGGAGGAGGAGGAGAACGACGACGACGACTGGATCTGGAATTCGACGTCGACGTCGACAAAAACAGTGGAGGAGGTAACCGCAAAACGGCTTCGGGACTGTACCTACGACCGTACCGAAAAAAACTAGTAGAAATACTCGTGCGCCCGTTGTCCGACCGTGATCTGTACGCGTACGCGAAAAAATTGAACATACCTTATTTCACAGGGGTGTAGACCTACATGCGCGACGCTTTACCGCGGTCGCCGCCTTGGGAGAACGAAAGCGCCGTCGTGAATCTCGACGATACCACCGGACCGGGCACGCATTGGGTATGCTACAAGAAGTGAGGTGACAGGGTCCTGTACTTCGACGGGATCGGCAATTTACGTCCGCCGGTCGTGCTAATACGGTATTTTGGATCGAACGTGATCGAAGTGCGTTATAATTACGCGCGTAAACAACCGCCGGACACTGTCGTCTGCGGACATTTATGTTTAGAGTTTTTGTCGTCGAACGATCAGTAAACAATCAATCACTTCGCTTCCAGACTTCGGACTGATCAGGACCCTTCTCTTCAGGTCTACTCTGGACGCTGTTACAGCTTCTTGCTGCCACCGCCTGCCTCTCCGCTTGGACGAGTAGACCATCTTCCTTCAGGAAATTTAAAAATTGGGGTGGTGGGAGTAAACATGCGGTGCATAGTGCCGCCAAATCCCGAGGTGGGGATGGCTTGGGGGGTTAGTGGTGGTGTGCCACGTGATGTTGTTGGGCATGTCGAAGTCGTGCTTCGTACGTCGGCCATGTTGTCGCCTTTCGGCCATGTTGTCGTCGTCGAGCATCAAGTGGGGTTATGTGTGCGTTGATTGGTGTAGGCGTGGCCGGTGTCGTTCGCCGCCCGGCGGCGGCCTGGTCATTTCTTGATCGCCGCCCGGAGTGGTGGGGTCGTCGTCCATGTTGTCGGCGGCGGGGCGGCCATGTTGGAAAAGTGGCGAGGTTGTCGGGTTGTGTAATGAGTGTGCTGGTTAAGGTTCGCCCACGTTGCCGACTCGTGCATGTGTTATAGTGTATGGGTTTGGATATATACTGTGTATATCGGGCGGTCATGTTGGAAAAGCGTCGTCGGCGTTGCCAACTTGTGCATGTGTGCTGGTTTAGGTGCACGTTGTCAACTCGTGCGTGTGTTATAGTGTACGGGTTCGGATATATACGCCGCCGCCGCCGTCCGGATATCGTCGATGTCGTGTATTGCATTGTTGGCAACTTGTGAACTGCGTGTCTATGTGTTAAGTAAATATATATTGTAAAAATAAAAAGATAACTCGGTCCTTCAGTTAAAAATCAATGTCAAATAAACGTAAAAAAAGTGTAGTATCGTGTACATTTGTTGTTGTAAGAAACACACATGATATGCACTGCATAATTGAACGTCAATTCACTTATATAAAACACACACACACACACAATACTTATGGAAAATAATTACTGTTTATGTAATATCTGAATAATAGGACGTCGCAAATGATGTAATCGGCTCCCACTGTGATCTTCACATGTGGAGTTATTTTTTACATCAGAATGCTGACTGACTATCCGTTATCGCTGGTGGGTATGTAATATGAATAATAGGAACAAGTGGTAGTTGACTTCCGCTGAGACCTATACACGTGCAGTTATTTATAACTTCTTACATCAAGATGCTGTTTGTCCATAGTCGTATGTATTTTTTTTTGTGTGTTTTTGTTTTTTTTAATAACAGAACATGCTGCAGCTGATGTAATCGACTCCGGCTGTCTGGCTATCTGTTATCGCGAGCCGCTCATGGTAATAATTAATTGCCTCCGTCTGTCTGAGCATATAATTAATTGCCACCGTCTGTCTGAGCATATTTTATCGTTGCGTGTGAACGAAGTTAGGGACGTACATAAATTAGTGTGTGAAATAGAACGCAAGCCAAGTGTACGTCTTTGACTGTGTGTGCGTATGTGTGGCAGCTGCTACGTTTTTGTTGTTGTTGGGTGTGCATTAGTTGTTATGATGATGTAATCGACTCCGTCTGGCTGGCCATCTGTTTATCGCAGCGTGTGAACGTAGTCGTACATAAATTTTTTTTAATAACAGAACACACAAGCTGTCTGACACCATCTGTTATCACAGCGTGTGAACGAAGTGAGAAACAGAACGCAAGCCAAGCTAAGTGCGCATCCGTGACTTTGTGTGTGGGAGCTTTTTTTGTTGTTACCATCTCTTTCGAGTACATCCTTGAGATACTATATATAAGCTGTACGAACTGCTCTCAACGGCACATCGTTCGTCGCGAGACTCAACTGGAACTCGTACAATGTTAGTTTGATTTTTAAATATTCTTTAATTTCTAAAGTATATTATAATCATGCAATTATTGTTTAATAAAATTGATTTTTTAAATTAGTTCTATGTAACTCGTTCTAGCTTGTATATTGAGTGATGAATAGTGTTAATGTTCGAAGGAATTTTGAAATTAAAAAACAACAAAAATATTAAAGCAATACTGTTTAATTACAAATAATTAAAATACATGTAATCAAAATATATTACAATTTAAAATACATAATATGTAAACGCACACAGTAGTGAAAATTACAAAATGTAAACATGTGCAATATGACAATTGTGTACGAAATACATCTAAGTAAAACTAATTACAAGTGCAGTATGACATGACAAATATGTATAAAAAAATGAAATAAACACACACAGTAGTGACAATTAAAAAAACTTAATTGTATACAATTATATCAAATGAATTATGTGTAAGCACATTATATTATAACATTATGTAAACGCATACACAATTGTGTAGAATTAAATCAAATTGAAATAAGTGTAAGCACATTATATTTTAAATACTATTGGTAAACGCGTTCAATGACAATTATGTACAAATATATTTGTTAATTCTGAAGATGTCTATCCGGAATTACTCTAAAATGTACACCACGTAAGCCTTGTTTTATTATCTAGACATAAGTACATTGACAATTGATTACAATTAAATCAAATGAAATATGTGTAATCACATTATAATATATAAGTTAAAATATATTATTTATAATTAAATGAAATACAACTAAGTACATGTTAACACACACACACACACACACACATATATATATGTAATCGTACGCGACAAATGAAGATGTCCATTCGGTCCTACTGTAAAATTTCTACTATGTAATCTCTATCCTTTTCTCCACGATAAATTAGTTGCAGCGAACACGGTACTAAATTTTTTAATTCGTCATCTTCGAAAACGCCTGCGTAACTCTTTGGTAGATATACACGATAATCGAACGCCACAAATGAAGATGTCCATTCGGTCCTACTCTAAAATTTCTACTATGTAAGCTCTATCCTTTTCTCCACGATAAATTAGTTGCAGCGAACACGGTACTAAATTTTTTAATTCGTCATCTTCGAAAACGCCTGCGTATCTCTTTGGTAGATATACACGATATTTTAGTTTAGGGTCTCTGTAATCTTGGAGAGTGACAAGTACAGCTTTCCCGTACTTTGCGTCTATATTCTGCATTTCTTCTATTGGATATTTTACGCTGATTATAAATTCCTTTATTTTTTTATACTCAATTGCGCTAATAGTTGCAAACTTTTCAGTGAATGATGCCATTTTAAAATAAAGAATTTATAATTTCTCGAGCGTTTCTCAAGGACTGAATGAATAACGCTCGTGCACAGCGGAATAAATAGGGAGGTAGTTGTGGAGGTGGAAACCGGAGAGGGGGAACCACTCAACGCACAGTAAACGCTTATTTTTAACCGTGTGAACAGGATACGACTTGATTTCTCACGCTGTGTTTGATGGGTAGGCGGGGAAGAGGGGAGTAGGTTATTTTTTATACGTCTAGACAGCACTCGTGCTTGTTCGAACATGTTGTCGACGCTAATTTATTTTTAGACAGGTGATGTATTTAACCGCGTGAACAAGATACGACTTGATTTCTCACGGTTCGATGGGTAGGTGAGGAAGAGGGGAATCGTTTATTTTTATACGACTAGAGAACACTCGTGCTTGTTTGAACCTGTCGTCGACGCTAATTTATTTTCAGACAGATGATGTAATCGATAGAAAGGCGACGACTGTTATTTTTTATTTATTTTTTTTACGTAAGCGCTAAACAATAATGTTTTCAATTAGTAATTTATCAGAAACATATTGATTATTCTAAAATCTGATACAACCCACTGGCATAAAGCGTGTACTTTAGTATTTGTACATATTTCCGGAAATAAGCGGTGCGTGAGACAAACTGTTCCATGTATTGATTGTAATTGATCGAGTTTGGGACAACCGAAATGTACTAAATTTATAATATTAAAATGCACGATACGCTTCTGTAGACATCTTTTTTTTTGCAATCCTTTTACGAACACGAAGTTAAAAGGAAACGTATACTTTTCTAATATCGGTACAAGATGTTCATACGATGTGTCCCCCTCCGTCCACGTTAGTCCGTGATAATGGTCTGTTAACCTTCTGTTTGTCCTCACATGTTTGTGATTCGAAACAATCGTGTCTACTGAATGTGTAGATATCCAATGCCTGCTGGCAAATGCGGTGACATCCATAACGGCTAGTTCCTTAACGAGTTCGTTTCCATCGTTGTCGATGAAACAGTGAAAGTCAAGTATGACTGCTAGTTTATCCTCGCACATCCCTTTTTTGTTATAAACGACGTGTTTGGTGTTACTAGAAACGCTGCAGATCGGTCCGTTTTACGGAACAGACACGTTGTATGTTGTGAAACGCTCGTAAAGAATTTGTTCGGAACGTTTATTTTGTACCTTAAATTTTCGTCACGGATCAGTGCAACAAATTTACATGTCAAAACGTTGTAAACAAAAAAAAATTCTGTAGGGTACAATACTGTATGCTTTAAGTCACTGCAGCGTATGTATTCGTATGGAGATAGCAGCTCCATGCGTCCGCCTACAACGCGTGCTGTTCATACACTGAGGTATGCGATATTAGCGGAAGTTGGATTAAACACTTTTGTCACAGCAGCTTATATATTTTCAAACCTTGTGTTCACTAGACGATAAAATTAAAGCGTGAAAACGAACTAGAAATACGCTCTCATGTAAGCGGTATATGCGGTTCTACATAAGGGACAATTATGTAGGATTATGGCGCAATTTACACATGTGATAAAATGTCGACAGGGAATAAGTACAACTTCCACGTTTTGTGTGTAACAGACTTTGCACATCGTATCACGATTCGAGCTTCCTTCTACGTTTTTTATATTCTCCTTGATCGTGTCGGTGCGTTGTTCGTTCTTTGCTGTCACTGCTGGTGTTGGTGCTTGCGCTTCGGTAACGATACCCAGTGCCTTGATGAAAAAATTTTTATCTTTCATTAACATTACGTAAGAGCACACAGGGAAATGACGTGCGTGTTCCATCCAAGTATATTCTCCACGTTCCCATTTGTTTAATCCGCCTCCACTGCAAAAACAAATCACTCTATCGCTGCATCGAGTGTAAAAGAAACCCGCTTCTGTTAATTCTTTAGGCGTTATCGTTAACGATACAGGCCATTCTTTAAAACTCTTTAAACGGTTTTCCAAGTTTCTGTAACGCGGGTACAGAGATGTGATTTTTTGAATTAAGATGACCTGCACTTCTTTATCGTCTGGTGATAAGGACTTGATTGACTTCGTCGTCACCGCTGCACCGCAATGTTTGAAATAGCGGTTGTTGTTGGGATTGATATCGTCATCATCGATACCGTGTGAAACATCTTGTGCGTCCACTCACGACTCGTGCTGGTGAAACATTGAGCGAAGAATAGGGAGGAGAGGATAATCGTTTCCCCCTCCACGAAAATAAAATACGTGAAAAGTGATTACTTTTTTTAATAAAATATCACATTACATTCTATTTACTACAAAATAAAAATACACGAAAATTGATTACATTTTTTTAATTAAAGAAATCACATACCTATAATGCACACATTACATTCTAAAAAAAGCAACGTTCTATTTACAGCAAAAAAAAACATTATTATATAGTAAGCGTTTAATTGTGTCTGCGCACTGTGTTGGATAACGGAGTGTACACGTTGATTGAACCATGCAGTATCAAGCAGTAGTCCGTGGTCTGAGCGGGGAAATTGGTCGATGACTCGAATTCCAATCTGACGTCGACTGGTGAAGACTTGAGCGATTCGTCCTGTCTGCTACAATCGAAGACGAATAACGGTGCTTTTGCTATGAACTCAGTAGGTGTTAGAAGTACGTTAGGTTGACTTCTGTGGTAGTACGATTTTTGAAATCGTGTATATATGTCGTACAGCAATGAGTAAAGTCCGTTATCAATATCCAGGTTCAGGTTATCGTACGGGTAGTATTTTTCGTTCAGAAAGAGTCTCGCGTTTGTCACATTGCAGTGATCGAATTCGTCTGCGTGTTCATTCAGATTGTTTTTCTGGCGGTCTGAAAGGTGAGTATCACGTACCGCGGTTTCTCCAGTTGTGTAGTTGTTTTCACCGTCCACGTCTGCCTGTCGGTCGTTGGTAAAGCCGGATACTCGTGCAGTTCCCAACTACGAAACGGTAAGAATAGCGGTAGGTCCTTGCGTATGATATCCAACAATCGTATCCGTACTTCGTTGTTCACGTACACGAACGGAAACATCCAAGAGATTTAGTTAGTTCTATATCAGCGTTAGCGGTCGCATCCGTGGACGAGAACAGTAGGGGGGTTATGAGAGTTCTACCCCGGAAGTGACGTCATATGGCGGGAAATTCAAAAAGTGTGGTGGTGGGGGTAACCATGCGGTGCATATTGCCGCCCAATCCCGAGGTGGGGATGGCTTGTACAGCGTCCATGTTGTCGGCTTTCGACCATGTTGTCGTCGTGGAAGCTAAAGTGGGGTTATGTGTGCGTTGATTGGTGAAGGCGTGTCCTGTCCGTTCGCCGTCCGGCGGCGGCCTGGTCGTGGCTTGATCGCCGCCCGGAGTGGTGGGGTCGTGGTGGATGTTGTCGGCGGCGGCGGCGGCGGCGGCGGCGGCCATGTTGGAAAAGCGGCGAGGTTATCAAGTAGTGTAAGAGTGTGCTGGTTAAGGTTCGGCCACGTTACCGACTCGTGCATGTGTTATAGTGTATGGGTATGTATATTTAAGGGGGTTTTCCGGAATTGCGGCCATGTTGGAAAAGCGTCGTCGTCAGCGTTGCCAACTTGTGCTGGTTTATCGACGTTGTCAACTCATGCGTGTGTTATAGTGTACGGGTTTGTATTTGTACGCCACCGTCCGGATATCGTTGCAGATAAAAATCAAATCACTTGTAAAAATTGAATATCACACATTTGTGCATAGAAGATAAAAGCGCGACGTTGCCAACTTGTGGATGTGTGCTGGTTTAGCGTCGTCCATGTTGTCAACTCGTGCATGTGTTATAGTGTACGGGTTTAGATATGTACGCCGCTGCCGTCCAGATATCGTCGATGCGAAGAGACTGAGTGACGTGTATTGCATTGTTGCCAACTTGTGAACTGTGTAAATTCGAATTCGTGTGTTTGTGGTAAGTATATATTGTAAAAATAAAAAATGTGCACATCATCACTGCGAAACTCTCGATGACTCGGTCCTTCGGTGCATAATTGAAAATCAATTCACTTGTAAAAATTGAATTATAATCAAGCAATTATTGTTTAAAAAAATTGATTATTAAATTAGTTCTATGTAATAACAAATGAATGCACGTTGTGCAACACTCGTTCTAGCTTGTATATTGAGTGATGAATAGTGTTAATGTTCAAAGGATTTTTGAAATTAAAATAGAATAAAAAATGTTAAAGCAATTTTGTTTAATTAAAAACAATTAAATACATGTAATCAAAATACATAATATGTAAACGCACACAGTAGTGAAAAATACAAAATACATAATATGTAAACATGCGCAATATGACAATTGTATACGAAATACATCTAAGTAAAACTAATTACGAGTTAAAATAAACACAGACAGTAGTGACAATTACAAAATACATAATCAAGTGCACTATGACATGACAAATATGTACAAAAAAAATAAAATAAACACACACACACAGTAGTGACAATTACAAAATACAATTGTATACAATTATGTGTAAGCACAATATATTATAACATTATGTAGAATTAAATCAAATTGAAATAAGTATAAGCACATTATATTTAAAATACTATTTGTAAACGTGTGCAATCAGAATTATGTACAAATATATATGTATATCCTGCCTTACTTTAAAAAGTACACCACGTAAGCCTTGTTTTATTACCTAGACATAAGTACATTGACAATTGAACACAATTAAATGAAATGAAATATGTGTAAGCACATTATATATAATTTAAAATATATTATGTATAATTAAAAGAAATTTTATGATGTACAACTAAGTACATGTTAATGTATATATATGTAATCGTATGCACAATGAAAATTATAGATGAAGATGTCCGTTCGGTTCTACCGTACAATGTCTACTATGTACGCTCTATGCTTTTCTCCGCGATAAATCATTTGCAGTGAACATGGTAATAAATTTTTTAATTCGTCATCTTCGAAAACGCCTGCGTATCTCTTTGGTAGATATACACGATATTTTAGTTTAGGGTCTCTGTAATCTTGGAGAGTGACGAGTACGGCTTTCCCGTACTTCGCGTCTATGTTCTGCAATTCTTCTATGGGATATTTTACACCGATTATTATCAATTCCTTTATTTTCTTATACTCAATTGAGCTAATAGTTGCAAACTTTGCGGTGAATGATTTAATTTTAAAATAAAGAAATTTATATTTTTCTCGCGCGTCTCTCAAGGACTGAATGAATAACGCTCGTGCACAGCGGAATAAATACGGAGGTAGTTGTGGAGGTGGAAACCGGAGAGGGGGAACCACTGAAAGCACAGTAAACGCTTATTTTTAACCGTGTGAACAGGATACGACTTGATTTCTCACGCTATGTTTGATGGGTAGGCGGGGAAGAGGGGAGTAGGTTATTTTTAGACAGCACTCGTGCTTGTTCGAACATGTCGACGACGCTAATTTTTTTTTTAAACAGTTGATGTAATCGACAGAAAGGCGACGACTGTTATTTTTTATTTATTTTTTTTACGTAAGCGCTAAACAATAATATTTTCAATTAGTAATTTATCAGAAACATATTGATTACTATAAAGTCTGATACAACCCACTCGCGTAAAGCGTGTACTCTAGTATTTGTACATATTTCCGGAAATAAGCGGTGCGTGAGACAGGCTGTTCCATGTATTGATTGTAATTGATCGAGTTTGGGACAACCGAAATCTTCTAAATTTATAATATTAAAATGCACGATACGCTTTTGTAGAAATCTTTTTTTTTGCAATCTTTTTACGAACACGAAGTTAAAAGGAAACGTATACTTTTCTAATATCGGTACAAGATGTTCGTACGATGTGTCCCCGTCCGTCCACGTTAGTCCATGATAATGGTCTGTTAACCATCTGTTTGTCCTCACATGTTTGTGATTCGAAACAATCGTGTCTACTGGATGTGTAAAAATCCAATGCCTGCTGGCAAATGCGGTGACATCCATAACAGCTAGTTCCTTAACGAGTTCGTTTCCATCGTTGTCGATGAAACAGTGAAAGTCAAGTATGACTGTTAGTTTATCCTCGCACATCCTTTTTTCGTTATAAACAACGTGTTTGGTATTATTAGGAACGTTGCAGATCCGTCCGTTTTACGGAACAGACACGTTTTATATTGTGAAACTCTCGTAAAGGATTTGTTCGGAACGCTTATTTTGTATCTTATATTTTCGTCACGGATGAGTGCAACAAATTTACATGTCAAAATGTTGTATACAAAAATTTCTATAGGGTACAGTAGTGTATGCTTAAGTCACTGCAGCGTATGTACTCGTACGGAGATAGCAGCTCCATGCGTCCGTCTTCAACGCGTGCTGTTCAAACACTGAGTTATACGATATTAGCGGAGGTTGGATCACTTTTGTCACAGCAGCTTATATATTTTCAAACCTTGTGTTCACTAGGCGATAAAATTATAGCGTGAAAACGAACTAGAAATACGCTCTCATGTAAGCGGTGTATGCGGTTCTACATAAGGGACAATTATGTAGGATTATGGCGCAATTCACACATGTGATAAAATGTCGACAGGGAATCAGTACAACCTCCATGTTTTGTGTGTAACAGACTTTGCACATTGTATCACGATTCGAGCTTCCTTCTACGTTTTTTATATTCTCCTTGATCGTGTCGGTGCGTTGTTCGTTCTTTGCTGTCGCGGCTGCTGTTGGTGCTTGCGCTTCGGTAACGATACCCAGTGCCTTGATGATAAAATTTTTATCTTTCATTAACATTACGTAAGAGCACGCAGAGAAATGACGTGCGTGTTCCATACAAGCATATTCTCCACGTTCCCATTTGTTTAATCCGCCTCCATAGCAAAAACAAATCACTCTATCGTTGCATCCGGTGTAAAAGAAACCCGCTTCTGATAATTCTTTAGGCGTTATCGTTAACGATACAGGCCATTCTTTAAAACTCTTTAAACGGTTTTCCAAGTTTCTGTAACGCGGGTACGGAGATGTGATTTTTTGAATTAAGATGACCTGCACTTCTTTATCGTCTGGTGATAAGGACTTGATTGACGTCGTCGTCGTCGACGCTTCACCGCATTGTTTGAAATAGCGGTTGTTGTTGGGATTGATATCGTCATCATCGATATCGTGTGAAAGCATCTTGTGCGTCCACTCACGACTCGTGCTGATGAAACACTGAGCGAAGAATAGGGAGGAGAGGATAATCGTTTCCCCCTCCACGAAAATAAAATACACAAAAATTGATTACTTTTTTTAAATAAAATATCACGTAGATATACACGATATTTTAGTTTATGGTCTCTGTAAAACGCGTGCAATGACAATTATGTACAAATATATTTGTTAATTTTGAAGATATCTATCCGGGCTTACTCTAAAATGTACACCATGTAAGCCTTGTTTTATTATATAGACATAAGTACATTGACAATTGATTACAATAAAATAAAATAAAATATGTGCAAGCACATTATAATATAAGTTAAAATATATTATGTGCTAAATTTTTTAATTCTTCATCATCGAAAACGCTTGCGTATCTCTTAGGTAGATATACGCGATATTTTAATTTTGGGTGCCTGTAGTCCTGGATAGTGGCGAGTACGGCCTTCCCGTACTTCACGTCTATATTTTGTAATTATTCAATTGGATATTTAACACCAATTATTAATTCCTTAATTTTTTTATATTCAATCGCACTAATGGTAGCAAACTTCGCAACGAATGATGCCATTTTACCATGAAGAATTTCGCTTGCGCGTCTGTCAAGGTCTGAATGAATAACACTAGTTCGTAGCGGTATAATTAGTGTGGTAGTTGAGAAGGGGGAAACCAGAGAGTGGGATCCACTCAACGTACAGTAAGCGTCGGCCATGTTGTCGGGTGGGAGATGAATGGTGTGGTCGGTCATGTTGGAAAAGTTGCGAGGTTGTCGGGTTGTGTAAGAGTGTGCTGGTTAAAGGTCGGCCACGTTGCCAACTCGTGCATGTGTTATAGTGTATGGGTTTGTATATGTAAGGGGGTTTTGCGGAAATGCGGCCATGTTGGAAAAGCGTCGTCGTCGTCGCCGTTGCCAACTTGTGCTGGTTTAGCGTCGGCCACGTTGTCAACTCGTGCATGTGTTATACTGTATGGGTTTGTATATGTACGCCGCCGTCGTCCGGATATCGTCGATGCCGTGTATTGCATTGTTGCCAACTTGTGAACTCTAAATTCGAATGTGTGTGCCTTTGTGGTAAGTATATACAGTGTACGGGTTTGGATATATACGGCGTTTTCCAGAAAGGTGGCCATGTTGGAAAAGCGTCGACGTTGCCAACTTGTGCATGTGTGCTGGTTTAGCGTCCTCCATGTTGTCAACTCGTGCGTGTGTTATAGTGTACGGGTTTAGATATGTACGCCGCCGCCGTCCAGATATCGTTGCAGTTAAAAATAAATTCACTTGTAAAAATTGAATATCACACATTTGTGCATAAAAGATAAAAGCGCGATGTTGCCAACTTGTGCATGTGTGCTGGTTTAGCGTCGTCCATGTTGTCAACTCGTGCATGTGTTATAGTGTACGGGTTTAGATCTGTACGCTGCCGCCGTCCAGATATCGTCGATGCGAAGAGATTGAGTGACGTGTATTGCATTGTTGCCAACTTGTGAACTGTGTAAATTCGAATACGTGTCTTTGTGGTAAGTATATATTGTAAAAATAAAAAAATGTGCACATCATCACTGCGAAACTCTCGATGACTCGGTCCTTCGGTGCATGCATTGTTGCCAACTCATGAACTGTAACCGGGTTTAGATATGTACACCGCCGCCGTTCGAATATCGTCGATGTGAAGAGACTGAGTGAGGTGAATTGCATTGTTGCCAACTCGTGAACTGTAAATTCGAATGTTTGCCTTTGTGGTAAGTATATATTGTAAAAATAAAAAATGTGCATATCATCACTGTGAAACTCTCGATGACTCGGTCTTTCGGTGCAAAATTGAAAATCAATTCACTTGTTGTCTGCGTCGGCCATGTTTTCGGGGGGTGGGAGATGATTGTTGGTGTTCGATCATGTTGGAAAATTGGCGAGGTTGTCGGGTTGTGTAAGAGTGTGCTGGTTAAGGGTCGGCAACGTTGCCGACTCGTGCGTGTGTTATAGTGTACGGGTATAGATATGTATGGTGTTTTCCGAAAGGGTGGCTATGTTGGAAATTAGCGACATTGCCAGCTTGTGCATGTGTGCTGGTTTAGCGTCGTCCATGTTCTCAACTCGTGCATGCGTTATAGTGTACGGGTTTAGATATGTACACCGCCGCCGCCGTCGTCCGGACATCGTCAATGTGAAGAGACTGAGTGAGGTGTATTGCATTGTTGCCAACTCGTGAACTGTAAATTCGAATGTGTGCCTTTGTGGTAAGTATATATTGTAAAAATAAAAAATGTGCACATCATCACTGTGAAATTCTCGATGACTCGGTCCTTCGGTGCAAAATTGAAAATCAATTCACTTGTAAACATTGATTACACACATTTGTGCATAGAAGATAAGTATTACTGTATATAATATTCTGATTGACACTTCACCTGTACAACACGCATCATGCATGGAAAAAGGATTGCATGAAAATAAACAATTAAGCAAAGAAAAATTTACGTATATAATGTAAGCAAACAAAAAATATACAATAAGGTACAGACACAATATATATAGTAAATTCTATCGCACGAACGTAAAAAAAGTGTAGTGTGGTGTACATTATTGTTGTAAGAAACACATATGATATGCACTGCATAATTGAACGTCAATTCACTTATATAAAACACACAACACTCATGGAAAATAATTACTGTTTATATTAATCTTGTGGGTATGTAATATCTGTGAATAACTGAATGTTACAAATGATGTAATCGGTACGATCGTGTTTACTGGAGGTGCAAATATCCAATGCCTACTGGCAAATGCGGTGATATCCATAATGGCTAATTCCTTGACGAGTTTGTTTCCATCGTCGTCAACGAAACAGTGAAAGTCAAGTATGACTGCTATCTCGTCGTTGATCATCCTTTTTTCGTTACAAACAGTGTGTTCAGTGTCACTAGGAACGCTAACGATCCGTCCGTCTCGCGAAACAGACACGTTGTAACACCTTAATGATACATTTTTTATCTTTCACTAACATTACGTAAGAGCAGGCGGGAAATAACGTGCGTGTTCCATCCAAGCGTTTTCTCCGCGTTTCCATCTGTTTAAACCGCCTCCACAGCAAAAACAAATCACTCTACCGTTGCATCCGTTGTAAAAGAAACCCGCTTCGGCGAGTTCTTTAGGCGTTATCGTCAACGATATCGGTCAGTCTTTAAAGCTCTTTAAACGGTTTTCAAAACTTTTGTAACGTGGGTATGGAGAAATGATTTTTTGAATCAGTGCGATCTGCACTTCTTTATCGTCCGGTGATACGGACTTGATCATCGTTGTCAGTTCACCGCATTGTCTGAAATAGCGATTGTCGTTGGGATTGATATTATCATCATCATCGACATCGTGTGAAAGCATCTTGCGCGTCCACTCACGACTCGTGCTGTTGAAACACTGAGTGAAGAATAGGAGAGGGAGAAGATGTTTCCTCCGCCAGAAAGAGGGTGGAGAGGGGTTATAGGTATTTAAGAAAGTAAAGTACATGAATATTGATTACATTTTTTTTTAATATAAAAAAACAACATGAAATACACACATATTATTCTAAAAAGCAACATATTATATACAGCAAAAAAAAAGTATTCGATTTTGGACTGTAACAGTCTACTTCGTTCTTCCGCACGTTGCCGTTCTTCTTCCGCGCGACGTCTCTCTTCCTCTGCACGCTGTCGTTCTTCTTCCGCTCGTTGTCTTTCTTCCTCTGCGCGACGTCTCTCTTCTTCGTTAATTTCTTGAATAGTTTTTATCATGGATTGTAAATTACACATTTGTGTTGTTAACAAACTATTTTGCATACTAATTAACTCCTTCATACGTTCCTCGTACAATTTTTCATATTGACTATATTTCATTACAATTTCTTTCATAATGGCATATAATTCACGCAATTCAACAGCTTTAGGGGTTCTCATTTGCATCAACAAAGAAGCAAAATCTATTCCATTTAACACATAATATTTTTTCTGTGCATTATCTTCATCTTGGACTTCGTAATATTCGATGTAATCGTTTTTCTTTAACCATTTGGTACTGCTGGATTTTTGATTTTTATATTTACCTGTATATCCGAGCCAATTCAATACATCGTCTGTAATTTTTATTTTATCCTGTATGGTGCAGTTCCAGAAAAATCTATTTTTCGTATCGTTTTCAACGTCGATACCGAATTGCAAACAGACCTGATACACCGACAATTTACCTACATTACGTGAAATCAGTTCTTCCGGCGCTAGACTTTGTACACAGAGTATGAGTTCCCTGTTATTGTGTGCTACCATGACGGATACCTAATACATACTAATACGTTCGCACCAACCTGTTGGTCTAGCGTGCGCTATGTCGAGCCCTACAAGGTCATTCTGCCCAACAGGTTGGTGCGAACGTACGGGGGGGAGGGGATAAGACGTTTCCCCCTCCAAGGTTACGGGTATTAAGAAAATAAAATACATGAAAATTGATTCCTTTTTTTTTTAATAAAAAAATCACATACATACAATGCATACATAATTGTGCGTTGATAGGCGGAGGCGTGGCGGCGGCCTGGCGGTATCCTGGTCACCGCCCGGACTGGTGGGGTCTGCGTCCATGTTGTCGGGTGGAAGATGATTGGTGTGGTCGGCCATGTTGGAAAAGTGGCGAGGTTGTCAAGTAGTGTAAGAGTGTGCTGGTTAAGCGTCGGTCACGTTGCCAACTCGTGCGTGTGTTATAGTGTACGGGTTTGGATATGTAAGGGGGTTTTCCGGACGTGCGGCCATGTTGGAAAAGCGTCGACGTTGTCGACTCGTGCGTGTGTGCTGGTTAAGCGTCGGTCACGTTTTCAACTCGTGCATGTGTTATAGTGTACAGGTTTGGATATGTATGCCGCCTCCGTGTATTGCATTGTTGCCAACTTGTGAACTGTGTTATTTTCCATGAGTGATGTGTGTTTTATATATAAGTGAATTGGCGTTCAATTATGCGGTGCATATCATGTGTGTTTCTTATACTTTTTTACGTTCGTGCGATAGAAATTACATATAAATAAGAATATAGTATATGTTGACGGGTGGCGCTAACTGTGTTATTCGTACGTTACCGACCATTAGGTTAGAGTTCGTATCCTTCGGTATGATCTTCGCGTGCACGTATACTTTGGTCGCAGCGTCTCTCAGAGACTGTATGCCATGGTCCCGCGCGTTGACGACAGGGCTGTTCTTCTTGTTCGGTACTGTCGTGAAACGCAAGCACGTGTAGTCTACGTACTGCTTGTTGACAGCGTCCCCAAGATCGACGGGAGCGGCGACGATGACGAGCTTACAAACTTTCACCCTTCTGGTGTGTCTAACATTTTTTCGATGTTGAGACTAGGATCGTCCTCGTCGTCCTCGTCCGATGTTTCACCTATCACAGACGTTTTCAAGAAACGTGGTGTCAACTGCTGTTGCGGTGACGGACGGAGCGGTGTTCCTACATCGATATTACTACTACTTCAACCCATCAGATCCTCCTCCTCGTCACGTTTTATCTTTTTCGCACTCGTAGGCTTTTCATTTGTTGTTTTACGTTTTTTTTTCAACCAACGCTTGCGAAATAATTTGTAACGGTTCGAGAATCGGTTTGTAACTTTTGGTTAACGTTTCTTCCTCTTCACGGATCCCATGTTTTAACGCACGGTATTTCTCACGTATGTCATTGCTAATAGTGTCGATATCACGGGATAGTTGTTTCTTCTTTTCGTCCATCTTGATAAACGGCAGTACACCGACTAACGTCGGTGACTCGAGACATCTGTATTTACCTGAACGATCGACGACTGTTTTAGTTAACAGTGAACAGCTGTTACGTGCATTTATGCGAACAGTCTACAACTGTTTTTCCAGGACATGTGTATTTACCCGAACGGTCGACGACTGTTTTAGTTAACAGTGAACAGCTGTTACGTGCATTTATGCGAACAGTCTACAACTGTTTTTTTTTTTTATTTTACCCAAACGCTCAAAGACTGAGTTAGTTAACAGTGAACAGGTGTTACGTGCATTTATGCGGACAGTCTACGAGGGTTTTTTTTTAATTTTTCTGAGACACTTATATTTACCTGAACGCTTGACGACTGTTTTAGTTAACGGTGAACAGTTGTTACGTGCGAACAGTCCACAACCGTTTTTTTATTTTCTAATCGTTACGTGCGACTACTATAAAACTGTAACGGTTCCAGAATCGGTTTGTAACTTTTGGATAACGTTGCTTCTTCTTCACGAATCCCAAGTTTTAACGCACGGTATTTCTTCCGTATGTCATCACTGATCGTGTCGATATCACGTGCTAGTCGTTTCTTCTTGTCGTCCATCTCGATAAACGGCAGTACGACAACTAAAGTCGTTGACAGCAGGACATGTGTATTTAGCTGAACGTATGACGACTTTTTTTTGTTTAATCGTTAGGTGCGACTACTATTAAACGGTCAAAACCGACTCTGTACCTGCCGGTGTCGATAGAAGAATCCTTGTCCACAACGAGAAAGCCGTAACGATCTTTCCACGCTTCAGCGCACATGTTCTTAAACGTGTCATATTTCATGTCCGTGTTGACGTGATCGTTGTACGCATGTTTCAAGCCATCTGTTATCGCGAGCCGCTCATGGTAATAATTAATTGCCTCCGTCTGTCTGAGCATATAATTAGTTGCCGCCGTTTGTCTGAGCATATGTTATCGTTGCGTGTGAACGAAGGTAGGGACGTACATAAATTAGTGTGTGAAATAGAACGCAAGCCAAGCTAAGTGTGCGTCTTTGATTGTGTGTGTGTGTGTGTGTGTGTGTGTGTGTGTGGCAGCTGTTACGTTTTTGTTGTTGTTGGGTGTGCATTGGTTGTTATGATGATGTAATCGACTCCGTCTGTCTCGCCATCTGTTTATCGCAGCGTGTGAACGTAGTCGTACATAAATTTTTTTTAATAACAGAACACACAAGCTGTCTGACACCATCTGTTATCACAGCGTGTGAACGAAATGAGAAACAGAACGCAAGCCAAGCTATGTGCGCGTCCGTGACTTTGTGTGTGGGAGCTTTTTTTTTGTTGTTACCATCTCTTTCGTGTACATACTTGAGATACTATATATAAGCTGTACGAACTGCTCTCAACGGCACATCGTTCGTCGCGAGACACAACTGGAACTCGTACAAGGTTAGTTTGATTTTTAAATATTCTTTAATTTCTAAAGTATATTATAATCATGCAATTATTGTTTAATAAAATTGATTTTTCAAATTAGTTCTATGTAACTCGTTCTAGATTGTATATTGATTGATGAATAGTGTTAATGTTCGAAGGAATTTTGAAATTAAAAAACAATAAAAATATTAAAGCAATACAGTTTAATTACAAATAATTAAAATACATGTAATCAAAATATATTACAATTTAAAATACATAATATGTAAACGCACACAGTAGTGAAAATTACAAAATGTAAACATGTGCAATATGACAATTGTGTACGAAATACATGTAAGTAAAACTAATTACAAGTGCACTATGACATGACAAATATGTATAAAAAAATGAAATAAACACACACAGTAGTGACTGACAGTAGTGACAAAAAATATAATTGTATACAATTATATCAAATGAATTATGTGTAAGCACATTATATTATAACATTATGTAAACGCATACACAATTGTGTAGAATTAAATCAAATTGAAATAAGTGTAAGCACATTATATTTTAAATACTATTGGTAAACGCGTGCAATGAAAATTATGTACAAATATATTTGTTAATTCTGAAGATGTCTACCCGGAATTACTCTAAAATGTACACCACGTAAGCCTTGTTTTATTATCTAGACATAAATACATTGACAATTGATTACAATTAAATCAAATGAAGTATGTGTAATCACATTATAGTATATAAGTTAAAATATATTATTTATAATTAAATGAAATACAACTAAGTGCGACTAAGTACATGTTAATATATATATATATATATATATGTGTGTGTAATCGTACACGACAAATGAAAATGTCCGTTCGGTCCTACTCTAAAATTTCTACTATGTAAGCTCTATCCTTTTTTCCATGATAAATTAGTTGCAGCGAACACGGTACTAAATTTTTTAATTCGTCATCTTCGAAAACGCCTGCGTATCTCTTTGGTAGATATACACGATATTTTAGTTTAGAGTCTCTGTAATCTTGGAGAGTGACGAGTACAGCTTTCCCGTACTTTGCGTCTATATTCTGCATTTCTTCTATTGGATATTTTACGCTGATTATCAATTCCTTTATTTTTTTATACTCAATTGCGCTAATAGTTGCAAACTTTTCAGTGAATGATAACATTTTAAAACAAAAGAATTTATAATTTCTCGCGCGTCTCTTAACGAATAAACGAATAACGCTCGTGCACAGTGGAATAAATAGGGAGGTAGTTGTGGAGGTGGAAACCGGAGAGGGGGAACAACTCAACGCACAGTAAGCGCTTATTTTTAACCATGTGAACAAGATACGAGCTGATTTCTCACGGTTCGATGGGTAGGTGGGGAAGAGGGGAGTCGGTTATTTTTTGTACGTCTAGACAGCACTCATGCTTGTTCGAACATGTTGTCGACGCTAATTTATTTTTAGACAGGTGATGTATTTAACCGTGTGAACAGGATACGACTTGATTTCTCACGGTTCGATGGGTAGGTGGGGAAGAGGGGTGTCGGTTATTTTTATACGACTAGAGAGCACTCGTGCTTGTTTGAACCTGTCGTCGACGCTAATTTATTTTTTTAAACAGGTGATGTAATCGATAGAAAGGCGACGGCTGTTATTTTTTACGTAAGCGCTAAACAATAATGTTTTCAATTAGTAATTTATCAGAAACATATTGATTATTCTAAAATCTGATACAACCCACTCGCGTAAAGCGTGTACTCTAGTATTTGTACATAGTTCCGGAAATAAGCGGTGCGCGAGACAGGCTGTTCCATGTATTGATTGTAATTGATCGAGTTTGGGACAACCGAAATCTTCTAAATTTATAATATTAAAATGCACGATACGCTTCTGTAGAAACCTTTTTTTTGCAATCCTTTTACGAACACGAAGTTAAAAGGAAACGTATACTTTTCTAATATCGGTACAAGATGTTCGTACGATGTGTCCCCGTCCGTCCACGTTAGTCCATGATAATGGTCTGTTAACCATCTGTTTGCCCTCACATGTTTGTGATTCGAAACAATCGTGTCTAATGGATGTGTAAATATCCAATGCCTGCTGGCAAATGCGGTGACGTCCATAACGGCTAGTTCCTTAACGAGATCGCTTCCATCGTTGTCGATGAAACAGTGAAAGTCAAGTATGGCTGCTAGTTTATCCTCGCACATCCTTTTTCCGTTATAAACAACGTGTTTGGTGTTACTAGGAACGTTGCAGATCCATCCGTCTTACGGAACAGACACGTTGTATATTGTGAAACGCTCGTAAAGAATTTGTTCGGAACGTTTATTTTGTACCTTAAATTTTCGTCACTGATCAGTGCAACAAATTTACATGTCAAAATGTTGTATACAAAAATTTCTATAGGGTACAGTACTGTATGCTTTAAGTCACTGCAGCGTATGTACTCGTACGGAGATAGCAGCTCCATGCGTCCGTCTTCAACGCATGCTGTTCAAACACTGAGGTATGCGATATTAGCGGAGGTTGGATTAAACACTTTTGTCACAGCAGCTTATATATTTTCAAACTTTGTTCACTAGGCGATAAAATTATAGCGTGAAAACGAACTAGAAATACGCTCTCATGTAAGCGGTGTATGCGGTTCTACATAAGGAACAATTATGTAGGGTTATGGCGCAATTCACGCATGTGATAAAATGTCGACAGGGAATAAGTACAACTTCCACGTTTTGTGTGTAACAGACTTTCCACATCGTATTACGATTCGAGCTTCCTTCTACGTTTTTATATTCTCCTTGATCGTGTCGGCGCGTTGTTCGTTCTTTGGTGTCACTGTTACTGTTTGTGCTTGCGCTTCGGTAACGATACCCAGTGCCTTGATGATAAAATTTTTATCTTTCATTAACATTACGTAAGAGCACGCAGGGAAATGACGTGCGTGTTCCATCCAAGCATATTCTCCACGTTCCCATTTGTTTAATCCGCCTCCATAGCAAAAACAAATCACTCTATCGTTGCATCCGGTGTGAAAGAAACCCGCTTCGATAATTCTTTAGGCGTTATCGTTAACGATACAGGCCATTCTTTAAAACTCTTTAAACGGTTTTCCAAGTTTCTGTAACGCGGGTACGGAGATGTGATTTTTTGAATTAAGATAACATGCACTTCTTTATCGTCTGGTGATAAGGACTTGATTGACGTCGTCGTCGTCGCCGCTTCACCGCATTGTTTGAAATAGCGGTTGTTGTTGGGATTGATATCGTCATCATCGATGTCGTGTGAAACATCTTGTGCGTCCACTCACGACTCGTGCTGATGAAACACTGAGCGAAGAATAGGGAGGAGAGGATAATCGTTTCTCCCTCCACAAAAATAAAATACACGAAAATTGAATACATTTTTTAAATAAAATATCACATTACATTCTATTTACAACAAAATAAAAATACATGAAAATTGATTAAATTTTTTTAATTAAAAAAAAATCACATACATATAATGCACACATTACATTCTAAAAAAAGTAACGTTCTATTTACAGCAAAAAAAACATTAATATATAGTAAGCGTTTAATTGTGTCTGCGCACTGTGTTGGATGACGGAGTGTACACGTTGATTGAATCATGCAGTATCAAACTGTAGGCCGCGGTCTGAGCGGGGAAATTGGTCGATGACTCGAATTCCAATTTCACGTCGACTGGTTAAGACTTGAGCGATTCGTCCTGTCTGCTACAATCGAAGAAGAATAACGGTGCTTTTGCTATGAACTCAGTTGGTGTTAGAAGTACGTTGGGTTGACTTCTGTGGTAGTACGAAAGCGTTCCACAATGGAAGTCTTTTTCTCACTGTACGATAATAAATATAATATGTTTTACATAAGAACATGTATTATTATAAGGTATAATGTGTTTTACATTTCTCTATTCAAAAAATTAATTTGTCTTTCCTATGTTATTTTACATAGAGCATGATGAACGTATCATCAAAACAGGAGGAGGAGCGCCTTCTTCATAAATGTTTTTTTTCACCAAAAAGGCTGACACCTGAAGAAATTGCAAGATTAAAAATAATAGTCAACAGACCGGATTCAACTTTAAAACCATTTATTAAAGAATTAATAAAGAATTTATAGTTTCCTTTCACAAAATCCTTTCCTTTGTGCGGGTAATGGACCGTGATCAACAGTTCAATGCAAGCATGTGTGTCGTCGACGATAAATGTTTAAGCCACACATGGGAGTGTATAGCTATGTTAGAATATTACCTTGATATTAAATCTTATCGACCAAGTCATAATAACAATAAAAATACAGATTTTAAAATTCCTGAAGGTGACCGTCGTTGTGATATGTATAAATATAAATCAAAAAATATAGTAGATCGTTTGTATACATCGCGTTTGTATACGGGTAATATAGATCCATAATACGGTGTGTATGTGATTCTATAAATTTATATAGGGATTATATTTTGAATCATGTATTAACACACGGTCACGAATCTAAAAATAATAATTGTGCTTGTGTCGATACCTGTCTGTCCATTTCCAAAATTGACTGTGCAGACGGTAAAAAAATTATTAAATGGATAGAAAAACAGCTGTTATTAACAGATCGAATGTACTGTGAATGCCATGAGTGTTGTGTACATTTGAAATCAGATGATAGTATAATAGCGAACACCATATATGATACAAGTTGTAAGAGTATAATAAATGGTGTGTGTTATCATTCCGCTATACTGTCAATATACAAAGACCGCAATAACCGTACATTATATGGTTCGGAATTGCATAAAGCCTTAGCAGCTTGGGTTCGTTATAACGAATGGCTGAACGACTGGAGTAAACGCACAGTGTTGGTGCGTGACAATAATAGGCTTGGTATTAACCATGGTTTCCCGGACTGATAATGTGATGTTCTAACATAGTAATAGTGAAGGAAAAAATTTAAAATAAATTAAAAAATAAATAAATACATTTTAAATTTTATTATTCAATATCCAATTTGCTATACGAAATACATTATTTAGCGCACAATGATCAAGGTTATGTTTATATGGACAATCGACATATGCTACAGTCTATGTCGAGTCCACAGAAGATGAAGGATTTATGGAGGACAATCAAAGTGATGTCGATACTGTGGACTTGAACATGGACCATGACGGGGACAGCGATGATAATGATGATCATGTTGATGATGACGATGCAGCAGTCATCGACGTAAATATGTAAGTCATCTTCTTATGCGTACATACTGCCTTGTTTTATTTGCGATTATACATAATTTTATGTTGTCGTTTTTTTTTCTTAGTGACATTCGCCTGATGCCAGCGCCGCCATCACCACCACAACAACTTCAACAACACTTTCCAGTTACCCCACCACAATCACCGCCACCGTCACCGCCACCGCCACCGCAGATACAACCTCTGCCACGACCTCAACCCAAATATCGACAGCAGCAGCAGCAGCTATTTATGCGAAGAGATCCCCGTTTGTGGACCCCTCCAGAAGACGCGCTACCCGTCTTCTTTGACGTATTACATGCTACTGAACCAAGGACGCACGACGACCCAACAACAATGAGACTCCTTCTTAGAAGGAGTCTACCAACAATATATATTTGGAAAGCCCAATCGCACTTTCTATGGGCGCATGCATATTTGAGGTATCTTACAGTGTTCATAAAGGTTTTACTAATCCATCCTACTTGTAACAATCACACGTCACTAATACTGTTTCTTTTTTTTTGTTACAGATGGAAATTGTCTACCTAATCCAGATTGTGACTTATTATTTTGTAAATATATATAAACCCGATTGTGACATGTATATTTTGTATATATATTTGTTATGTTTACATTTTTATGTTTATATTTTGTGTATTTGTAAATATCAGTTTTAAAATAAACTTGTACACATTTTTTCATTGTATAAATGTATATTTTCAACTATCCTTTTCCCATACTACAATTTACTTAACACATAGACACGCATTTCACAAGTTGCCAACAATGCAATACACGACATCGATGAAACCCCCCCTTTTAATTATCTTCTACGCTCTGATCTTACATTTGCAGAGCTCCCTTTTAATTTTCTAAGTTTTCTTTTTTGTAAATTTTTTTTTGAATTTTTATTTTATTTTTATTAAGTTTTTTTTTTGTAAAGGGGAGAGACATCATATTTAGAACTAGGTGGAAAACCTAGAGGAAGCAAAAGTGTACAAGGCCCAATTACAATTACAGACATGTCCCCCCAGGTGAATGACAGGACTTGCAAATGAAAAAGTCTTTTAACCAACAAGCGTATGCTTTATTAAACCTGCAAGATGTTACATAAAATGACAAGTTCTCGATTGTGTAGGCACACAATTAATGGCAGGATTATATATATATATATATGTATATCAATTAATATTCATAATGTCAAAAAAATAAGTGAATTTGATATTAACATAATTGCAAAATTTCTGACTGATTATGTATGAGTCAATGGCAGCAATAATCTCATTCATAAAAGCAATTCATTAATCCATAAGTGTTGTATAGTTTCAAATAGGCTAGCCTTTTTGTCTTAGTAAGCACATTTATGGTTTTTTCTTCTTTTTTAAATTCATTACATATTCCCCCAGCAAAATATAGTAAAATTACACACACAAACACATACACAACATGAGTGACACAACACCCCTCATATCAGTACTAAATTCCTCATAAACCCATTCCAACTACCGTAAATGAATGCACCATAATATGTATATATATGTACAAATATAAGTGACAGCGTAATCTGATAATCACAGCTCCTAAGCGTAGATTTGCCTTGGTAGTTAACACCAGAGAATGTAAGTGACCGCCCCAAGACTTAACCTGCTAAACGACCCTGACTTTAATCATTAAAGCGCTAAGTATATGTGAGAAAGAAAATAGATTCTCATCTAAAGCATCAGACAGCCCCAGTTACGTGATTAAAACTCAGCCATGACCAGATGACATAATAGCACAAGATAATTCACTCCCTAATGGTCTTAATTAGATGAAAAGTTAGATCTTACAGCAAACTGCGGATATGTGTGTATGTGTGTAATTTCTTACACATTATAAACAGTTATAAGATATTTCATTAGGTGTACTGCTGTAATGTTCACACATGCAATAACATAATTGAACATGAGAGTTTGTGCTAGAGTATAACGGTCAGAACTTCACGAGTGAGCTTCTGGCGGCTTCTGTGCGTTCACCATGTTGTGGAGAGAGAAATAGATAATTAGAATGTTCCCACCTGGATTGTCCGGTGCACTTAGTCAATATTGGCGCTGATCAGTAATGTAACGGTCGTATCACAAGTCCTGGGGGCAGCTTAGCGTTGGAGGAGTTTCCAAACAGTTGCTCTCGACTGACGGCAATCGTGGCTAGAAGATCGTCTCTGCCAGTAGGGTGGACAGATGTTCGTCACACCCGACACCCATCTCGCCTTTGTTCGAGCACCTGTGACATGTAATAGGTTGTAGAGGGTGTCATAAGAAAAAATACGCCACATAGGCTGTCCACATTAAACTCCAACACCAACTTTAAACATCAACAGCGCACACACACATCGCCACTAATTCATATTAATCAGTATTAAGCTCCCCAGCTGTGACTTATTTCACTCATCTACCAATTACTTCTTAAGTGTTTCGTTGAAATATTCAAATTAATTAATTACGTATTTCATAATTATTAATAACACCAAACACAGCTGAGTGCAAGATGCATTAGTATTTTCGTTATTGAAGTCAATTTGACCCACAACATTTACATTCATATTAATTTAATTTTGTAATTGCGTTAACGCCCCCATTGAAAACTGCACTACACGCACACACACAAGTGTAGTCTATAATAGAAGCTGAAACAGAAAATATATTTGGGGTTAGAATATTTTTAGAACCCACTAACTTGTACAAACCTGGAGCTATACTTTATTTAGCCAACCATAGCGATAGTTGACGAAGTCCTGGACAGAAGGTTGCCGCCAGTCGAGAGCAGATGACCAGGTCGGAGGATCGAACAGAAATGAGACCGATTCAATGTGTCGGTCTACCCAAGTAAACTTCTGGATGCAGGAATGTACAGAAACAGCTGGACGCGCCAACCGAATTGCGTAGTTGCACTACATCTGTGTGTATAAACGGGCGACAACAACTACCGTATGGCCGTGCGTGACGTCACCGCGCTCGTTTTAAAATACTTATAATACGCTGCCGAACCCAGTACGGCACAGTGTGTGTGTGCGCGTGCGTGCGTGTGTGTGTGTGTGTGTGTTTTATATAAGTGAATTGACGTTCAATGATGCACTGCATATCATGTGTGTTTTTTACAACAACAAATGTACACGATACTTTTAGGGTTGGCCATAGCAAGCCCTAGACCAACAGGTTGGTGCGAACGTATTTTTACAATCTGTATATATATTTATTTAACACATAGACACGCAGTTCACAAGTTGCCAACAATGCAATACACAGCATCGACGATATCCGGACGCCGGCGGCGGTGGTGGCGTACATATACAAACCCGTACACTATAACACACGCACGAGTTGACAACGTCCACACATGCACAAGTTGGCAACGTCTACGCTTTTCCAACATGGCCACCGTTCCGGAAAACGCTGTATATATCCAAACCCGTACACTATAACACATGCACGAGTTGGCAACTTGGCTGACCCTTAACCAGCACACTCTTACACAACCCGACAACATGGCCGACGCCGACAACATGGACGACGACCCCACCACTCCTGGCGGCGATCAAGCCACGAGGATGATCAACGACGAGATAGCAGTCATACTTGACTTTCACTGTTTCGTTGATGACGATGGAAACGAACTCATCAAGGAACTAGCCATTATGGATATCACCGCATTTGCCAGCAGGCATTGGATATTTGCACCTCCAGTAAACACGATCGTTTCGAATCACAAACACATGAGGACAAACCGTTGGTTAACGGAGCATTATCATAGGATTAGAGTGGACGGACGGGGAGACAACGTACGAACATCTTGTGTCGATATTAATAAAGTACACGTTTCCTTTTAACTATGTGTTAGTAAAAGGATTACAGAAAAAAAGATTTCTGGAGAAGCGTATTGCACACTTCAATATTATAAATTTAGGAGATTTCAGTTGTCCTAAACTCGAACAATTACGTTCAATACACGGAACAGCCTGTCTCGTGCACCGCTTATTTCCGGAAATATGTACAAATCAAAGAGTACACGCTTTACGCGAGTGGGTTGTATCGGATTTTTGACTAATCCATAGGTTTCTGGTAAATTACTAATTGCATACATCGTTGTTTTATTTAGCATCATAAAAATATCACTTGTTGCCTTTCTGTCAATTACATCATCCTGTCTACATGCATAAAAAATTAGCACCATCGACTTGTTCCCACACGCTCGAGTGTAGTCGATGACATCACTCTGTCTAAAAAAAAAATAACCGAGTCGTCTCCCCCACCTACCCGCTGAACATAGCGTGAGAAAGCAGCTTGCATCCTGTTTACACGGTTAAAAATAACCGCTTACTGTACGTTGAGTGGATCCCACTCTCCGGTTTCCCCCTCCTCAACTACCTCCCTATTTATACCGCTACGAACTAGTGTTATTCATTCAGACCTTGACAGACGCGCAAGCGAAATTCTACATTGTAAAATGGCATCATTCGTTGCGAAGTTTGCTACCATTAGTGCGATTGAATATAAAAAAATTAAGGAATTAATAATTGGTGTTAAATATCCGATAGAAGGTTTACAAAATATAGACGCGAAGTACGGGAAGTCCGTACTCGCCACTATCCAGGACTACAGGGACCCAAAATTAAAATATCGCGTTTTCGATGATGAAGAATTAAAAAATTTAGCACCATATTCACTTCAACTGGTTTATCGTGGAGAAAAATATAGGGCTTACGTGGTAGACATTTTAGAGTAATACCGAATGGACACCTTCATTTATCATGTATAATTGTCATTGCACACACACACACACACAATTGTCATTGCCTGTAAGTACGATTACGTATGTATTTCATTTGATTTAATTGTACACAATTGTCATTGTGCTTATGTTTATTGTATTGTGTAATTGTCACAGTAATTGTCACTACTGTGTGCGTTTACATAATATTTATTTTTAATTTAATTGTACACATTTGTCATAGTGCACTTAGTTTACTTAGATGTATTTCGTGTACATATCATGTATTTTGTAATTGTCACTACTGTGTGGTTTATATATTATGTATTTTAAATTGTAATATATTTTAATTACGTGTATTTTAATTGTTTTTAATTAAACCGTATTGCTTTAACATTTTTGTTGTATTTAATTTCAAAGGTCCTTCTAATATATTTTGTCTGTACTTTAACATATACTTTTTGTTTGTTTAAATTATATATATAAATTTTTCATTTAATTGTTTATTTTCAACTTCTTTTTTCCATGCATGATGCGTCCTGCATAATTTTTACAAGTGAAGTGTCAATCAGAATATTATATATATAGTAATACTTATCTTCTATGCACAAATGTGTGATATTCAATGTTTACAAGTGAATTGATTTTCAATTATGCACCGAAGGACCGAGTCATCGAGAGCTTCGCAGTGATGATGTGCACATTTTTTATTTTTACAATATATACTTACCACAAACACACGCATTCGAATTTACACAGTACACAAGCTGGCAACAATGCAATACACGTCACTCAGTCTCTTCGCATCGACGATATCTGGACGGCAGCGGCGTACATATCTAAACCCGTACACTATAACACATGCACGAGTTGACAACATGGACGACGCTAAACCAGCACACATGCACAAGTTGGCAACATCGCGCTTTTATCTTCTATGCACAAATGTGTGATATTCAATTTTTACAAGTGATTTGATTTTCAACTGCAACGATATCCGGACGGAGGCGTACATATACAACCCCGTACACTATAACACACACAAGAGTTGACAACGTCGATAAACCAGCACAAGTTGGCAACGCTGACGACGACGCTTTTCCAAAATGGCCGCACTTCCGGAAAAACACCTTACATATACATACCCATACATTATAACACATGCACGAGTCGGCAACGTGGCCGAACCTTAACCAGCACACTCCTTACACAACCCGACAACCTCGCAGCTTTTCCAACATGGCCGCCGCCGCCGCCGCCGCCGCCGCCGCCGACAACATCCACCACGACCCCACCACTCCGGGCGGCGATCAAGCCACGACCAGGCCGCCGCCGGACGGCGAACGGCGAACAGCGAACGGGGCGAACGGACAGGACACGCCTACACCAATCAACGCACACATAACCCCACTTTAGCCTCCACGACGACAACATGGCCGAAAGCCGACAACATGGACGACGTACAAGCCATCCCCATCTCGGGATTGGGCGGCAATATGAACCGCATGGTTACCCCCACCACCACAATTTTTGAATTTCCCGCCATATGACGTCACTTCCGGGGTAGAACTCTCATAACCCCCCTACTGAGAACAGAACGTTAACGTCGGTGGAAGTGCGCAACAGTATCAGTTCCTGTTTCATGTTTAAAATAACGTACGTGAAATCCTCAGCGAATCCCATCAGCATCCTCAACGGCATGCAAAATTGTATTCCTCGTGTTTGCCGGTCGGCGTTAGCTCGTTAGCTGTAGGAGCAACCCAACCGGCGTTTTGCATCGAAACAATGTCCTGCTTGCCGGCAGATAGCACGGTTTTAATAGTGGACGTGATGCCGACACTCTTGGTACGATCCACTTCCACACCGGCCAGTTCGTAACGGATTTCTACGAAGAGAAACGCGATCGCGTTGTTGATCGTTTTCACGTTCACACTACCGGTGCTGTCGGTCTTTTTGCTCAACTTGCCTTCAACGTACAGGAAACTTTCCATCGGTAAAGTGAAGACTTCCTGTTGCAGTATAGGTATGCGTATCTCATCGTTATTTCCGTATCATGACGCCGACGCGTACGGTGCATGAGGATGATATTCGTAATGTGTGATGTTGTCTTCAAAGAATGGCCGACGTTCAACCGATAAAACGATACCACTGTCCGCTATGTTACTTGTTTTTCTTGAGTTTGAATCCTAGTGAAATCAGGTAGCGTCGGTTAGTTGCTGTTAAGCATGCCAACGACGAACGTCTACTGATACCTTTTTCAAAAAGTGTTGACCTCTTTTATCTTGTGGTGCGAGCCGTCGCCACCGCCGCCGCCGCTCTTCATCACGGGGGTATCGGTGAAATAAATTCCCATGATTATTACACACGTTTCAAATGTATACGCACAGTGATGACTTCGCCTTGAAAATTCACAATATCATCGTCCTGATCGTGTACGGAAACTGTAACGTTACGCAAGTTTAGTACGTTAAGCGGAAAATAAATGACGTTTCTAGGCGTTTCGACTATCTTGAATCCTGGCTCAACCGTTGGATAGAACAAGTGCAGTATATGCTCGTTTCGTCCCGCCTTGTACGAACCTTGTACAGCGTTACACCTTATCTTCAGAACGTTCACTTTGTTAATGTTTACAGGTGCGTCCGACATGTGTTATATATACGCTTCTAACTTTCAGTTCTTGGAGAAACCCAACATGGTACCGATCGTGTGTTCTGTATATCCGAAATCGATATCGTATGAACAATAAATTTCAACGTGTTGTTGTTGGGTCGTAGAGAAAATTTCGGGTCTGCTAGTTCTTTCTTCAGGTACGTTTCGATATCACTGATTTCGTACACACCGGTCGGTATATTGACAAGTTCTAACGTTTTACGTGATTCCTTTTACGGGAAAGACGTTGTTTCTTCCGCTTTCCACGTTCGGTATAGAGTTGTACGTGGTAAAGTCCAGCAGTCCCGCGTACTATTCACCGTCCGACGGTTCAAGCGGTGGGAAAAAATCATAAATCAGTGCGCACGGATCCGTTCGCGTGACGGTGACCGTAAGTGAAGACATCTTGTCGTTTACTGATTGTTCGGTGTCAAAAACTCCAAACATAAATGTCCGCAGATGACTATGTCCGACGGCTGTTTCTGTGTGTAATTGTAATGAACGTCGGTCACGTTCGATCCAAAGTACTGTATTAGCTCGATAGGAGGGCGCAGATTGCCGAATCCATCAAAGTACCAGACACTGTCGCCTCGCTTCTTGTAGCATACCCAGTGCGTGCCCGGTCCGGTAGCGTCGTCCAGATTCACGATCGCGCTTTCGTTCTCCCACGGTGATGTACTAGGAAGTGCGTCGAGCATGTACACACCTCTGAAATAAGGTATACGCAATAGTTTCGTGTACTCATAAAGATCTCGATCGGACAACGGACGCACGGGTATTTTGATTAGTTTTTTCGGTACGGTCGAAGGTATAGTCCTGAAGCCTTTTTACCACCGGTCCGTCGTCGTCGTCGTCTTCCTCCTCTTCCTGATTATCGTGCGTCGAACTGGCTTGCGTCGTCTGGTGCGACGTCGACGTTTACGCATACCTCCACCACCACCGCAGCATAGCCCGCTGCCTAATGCCGATTCCGCCTTCATCGCTGCTGCTACGGCTGCCGCGTACGCTCTTTCACTGATGCCCGAATTCAAAGCTTTTACCCGTTCCCAAGCCTTACCGGCTAGCACGCGATCCGCTACACGTCGTCGTTCGTTGTCCTTGTACTTGCTGTAAGTGATATCGTGTTCGCGACAAGCTTCGTCCAACTCGTTGATTCCTCGATCACCATGAGCCAATCTTTCATCTAGTTTCGTTCCGGGTCCACAGAACCTGTAGCTGGGTAGATGTAGTTCCACCGGTAATGCGTCCACCGCTCGATTGATCAGTGTAGGTACTGACTTCGCAACGAATGGTACCGCGCTTTTAACTATTTTTCCGATAAGACCACGCCCCCTTTTTTTATCATCTCGGCTACGTAGCTCATACATGACTACTGTTTCGGTTGCTCTCGATAAAGGGATCTCCAATCGTGCTCGTCCTTAGATTTGTCCAGATCACTAATCAACTCGTTCTTCTCCGCCTTGTTTGTAAGTAGTAAGTCTGCCTCTTCGGTACCGAGTGAAATACGCGCTGCGCGCGTATGCAATTTATAGATATACGATACCACTTTCTCCCAACGGTGTTGGAACACTTTTGCGAGTTTGTACGTTTCGCTCTTCGCGTACCGCTTCGCGTCCTCCAATTAACGTGCGTTCACTACGTCCGTAGCCAGTGCGCCACCGTTGCGGGCGTTTAGAATAGTCTTTCCTTGTGCGTTGAAATAAGCGTCGTTTACCGCGGTGATCGTGTGTCGGTTCAAAAATTCCAAGTTCACCGCGTCCTTGTTGTTGGCGGGCGGCGCTAACTGCGTTATCCGCACATTGCCGACCATTAGGTTAGAGTTCGTATCCTTCGGTATGATTTTCGAGTCCACGTATTCTTTGGTCGCAGCGTCTCTAGCGCGAATCGGTTCCCTCAGAGACTGTATGCGATGGTCCCGCGCGTCGACGACAGCTCCGTTCTTCTTGTTCGGTGCCAGCCGTGTGAAACGTAAGCACGAGTAGTCTACGTACTGCTTGTTGACGGCGTCCCCGAGATCGACGGGAGCGCCGACGTTGACGAGCTTACGAACTTTCGCGTCTATTCCTTGCGTCGTCGGCTAACAGACAGTGGTCACGCACGAAGCGCAGTGGAACGGCATCGTTACCGTCTTGCGGTTCGCCCAAGTTGTGTATTTTTTCCCCGCTACGTCGAAGTGCCCGTCCTCGGTCATCGTGATTCCAATATCCTCCCGCAGAATGCGTCGCGTCTCCCTTCGCGCTCTGACAGCGCTCTGGTGTCTGCCGAACTTGTCAACACTCATCTCGTGAATGATGCGCCTCGTCCGTTGTGCACGGCATTTATACGTACTCGCGTAATAAATCTATTTAGTTTTGATATGATCGTACCGTCTATGCATTTTATTCCGACAACGGAGAGTCCGTCGCTATGTTTTCCTTTTACGATCGTATTTAAAAATTCATCATACACGTATACGCGTGCGTCTTTGAAGAAATAAATCTTTCCATCAATATATCGGAACGCGCTATCGACGGCTTCTGGTAAGCCGACAAAACGATCTTTAACGTATCCGTGTTTCTTGATCGTGAACGTGCACTCGTCTATTTCGCCGTAATACATATCGTTGTACAACAGAAGGGTTCGACCCGTGTACGTGTGTATCGCAGCGTTTATTTTCGTCATCGTGCGAACACCGAGCGTTGTGATCGAACGCGGATACCCGTTCACCGGCTGCAGAATGTGTATATCGATCATGTATACGTAGTTGTCTATGAAGAGCACCACTTCTTCGTTCCGCGGTCTCTGGTACATCGCCGAAACGTTGGTGAACGTCAGCGGTAAGAACGTCAACCAATCCGTCAACAGAAGCGGTGGACTCCCACCCGATCGCTTCGACTCGAGATCCAATGTCCACAAAAGTTATCGTGCACAATATACAGGTGTCTGTTGATTATTAAAAACTGATTAACGCTCTTTAGCCGACATAAATCCGTCGTGGTCGTCCGAACGGTGTCGTTCGTTGTCGTCGCCGTCGTCGTCGTAGCGGGCGGCAGCGGCGGCTTCCCGTACAAGCGTTGAATGCCTTTTATATTGTCGTCTCTCAGGTCGAATGGTCCGTCCGAGCGTGGTACGTAGAATGGGTACATGATCGAATTCCTCTCGAGGGAATGAGACAGTCCTAACGCGTGTCCGATTTCGTGCGTTAGCACCTGAAGAAAACTGGTCTGATCGTCCGGTATTTCGGTTGCGTTCGTATAATTCTACGATTCGTAATAGTCCATGTCTATTTCGGTAGTGTTATACGGTAAATCGGGCGGGTAGTAAGCGTGAGCGAGTATACCTCCTCGCCCGTCCAAATCGTACCCGCAGATCGTGCACCTGGAAGTCAGTCACCTGTGTTTAAAATATTTCATAGCAATGACCATGTCTGCGTTTATGCCGTTGGGTCGATATTCGAATGTTTCTGCCATACAGCGAACGCTTGTCGCGACGCTTCTATAGCGCTGGCGGTACCGCGAGAAAACCGCCACGACAAAAGTCTCTTGGCCCACGGTGTTCGTAAGGTGTACGACACGAAATCTTCGTTACCGCATTTCCGCGCACGCATCACATTCATCGTTTCATTGTTTAATTCTCCATTTACGGTTAAATTGTAATTCACTTGAAACGTGCGAAGGTAGGCGTCCACATCGATGGTGGTGTTGTCCGTGAGTCGTAAACTATCGTCGGTCATGTATCCGTATCGCACCAAGTAATCTATAGCGAAATCTACATCGTTAGCGTTAACGCTCGATGCGACAACGGCACTTGTGCACACAATAATAAACAGTAGCATGATATCCATGTTGTCACAATCAAACGTGGAATGTCCCCGGCGCGTGTACGACGGTATTATTTATACTTTATCGGCTTTGCTGCTGCTGCTGCTAATGACAGTTGATGATATATATCGCTCTTGTTATATGGTGATGTCGGCTTCGCGTAGTTCTTCCACTATGGAGACGATTTGGTTCGTGTGCCCGCTGTTTCCGACACGCTGTGATGCCATTAACAGTCGCAATCTGCCCACCAGTTCGTTCGGATCGTCCCAGTGTACGTAATCGATTTTGTGTTTTTTCTCGTCAGCGTCATATACGATGTATCGTTATTATTATGTCCATGTCCTGTACGTTTCGGCGAAAACAGTTGTGATATTATTCGTTTATACTTTACACCTCTGTTTGCGTTCACCTGTGAGTTCGCTAAATAATACTGCTTGTGCGCCTTGGTGTCACGCAGTATATCTTTGTACGCTTTTAGATCCGAATCGTAGAAATCGTTTTCTTTAGGATGCTTCATGAACACGAGTTCGTAGATTCCTGGCGTACCTTTGTATCGTTTACCGTTGAAAAAATCGTATCGTCCGTTTCGATTTCGAACGCTGAATCACCGATCATCCATTTTCCGTTTTCGTGTCTTACATCGTACGTATAGTCCATCAGACGATCGCGTTCGGACGAAACGATCATACGCATGTACTTGTTCGCCAACGATTCACTGTCGTATTTGTCCTGAGAATATCTACGCGCTTCACGTCTTCCTTCCGGTGTGTCTAACATTTTTTCAATGTTGAGACTAGGATCGCTCTCATCATCATCATCATCGTCCAATGTTTCGGCTATCACAGGCGTTTTCAGGAAACGTGGTGGCTTCGTTCGGGAACGAAATGGTGTTCCCACATCGATTTTACTAATTGCGCCCGTCGGATCCTCTTCCTCCTCTTCCTCTTCCTCTTCACGTTTCATCTTTTTCACTCTTATAGGCTTTTCATTTGTTGTTTTACGTTTGTTTTCAAGCAACGCTTGCGAAATATTTTGTAACGGTTCCAGAATCGGTTTGTAACTTTTGGATAACGTTGCTTCTTCTTCACGAATCCCAAGTTTTAACGCACGGTATTTCTTCCGTATGTCATCACTGATCGTGTCGATATCACGTGCTAGTCGTTTCTTCTTGTCGTCCATCTCGATAAACGGCAGAACGACAACTAAAGTCGTTGACAGCAGGACATGTGTATTTAGCTGAACGTATGACGACTTTTTGTTTGTTTAATCGTTAGGTGCGACTACTATGAAACGATCAAAACCGACTCTGTACCTGCCGGTGTCGATAGAAGAATCCTTGTCCACAACGAGAAAGCCGTAACGATCTTTCCACGCTTCAGCGCACATGTTCTTAAACGTGTCATATTTCATGTCCGTGTTGACGTGATCGTTGTACGCATATTTCAAGTTGCGATCGTCCTGTTTGAACAATAGTATTAGATTGGCATTGTCACGAACCAACTGTTTTGGCACTTGACTGTACGTCTGACAAAGGTAAAACGCGTCCACACCGCTGTGTCGCCCCATAGAGAAATACTTGCTTATGTTGTGTTGTCTTTCACAAGACACGTCGTCGAACACCATAATAGAATTGGGATCAACCTCGTCGGGAGGCGGTACCTCTTCGTTATCGTTGTAGGCGTGATAACCCATTCCTTCGTTGGAAAGTCGTGTCATCAGGGTATCCAGCATCTGATATTTGGGTTGAAATAGTGATTTAGAAAACACGTATAAGTTCTCGAATCTCAATCCGTTTACATCGAACAACAGGTTGAACATGACGTTTGTCTTCCTGCACGCGGAAAGTCCGCAGATGATCGAACGAAGGTATCGGATAGAAGACGTCCGTGTTTACGTTTTTTTCTGCCACAACCACCCCCACCACCATCGCCGCACAATTTCGAATAGTCTACATCCTTTATTTTTAGTCTGTGCGCTTGTTGCAATATTTTCATGTTGTCGTTCTGTGCACAGTCTATTTAATAGTCGCACTATATCGCAGCAGTCGGTTGATATGTAACTGCATACACATGTGTCCGGACCCGTTTCACAGTTCGGGTCCGACCAAACACATTCTTTGTAATGATCGAATCCGGTGCCGGTTGGTACTATTTCGTCGAGTCGGAACCTCGTCACACGATTGGTAACCCGTTGCCAGTACTCGTACACTGTCAAGATCCTGCGCATGCGTTCAACGTCGTTTGCGGTCGTGTTCACGATGTACTCATCGTAACCAGGATGCGACACAATGTCTTTTACACTGTACACAGCGCGCATGTTGTCATCGTAACGCATCGATGTATACTGGTTTTATTTCCACGAGTCGAATCGTTGTTATAGCAAGTTCTTCTTGTGTATCCACGAATCGTGTTTACCATCGAATCCTAACCACCTGACTTTCACGCGTTCGCCTTTACGTTGTACGATCTTTTCTACCAAGTACACGTCACCAACGTTCGATTTACTGGTTTCGTGTTCATAAAAACCGCCTTTCAACACTTCTCCTGTATGATCCTTTAGCGAATAAGTGACGGGTACGCTGCCGGTACTCACCGTGTGAACGAGGAATATCTCGTTTGTCCAATTTGGTGTGTATCTTTGGCGAACGTCATTTTGTGTTTGCTTATACGCACACGATCGCCTACTTTGAACTTTGGTCGTTTATAATCGATGCTCCTCGCTGTGTTCTCACGAATCCGTCGTAACACCGTACGTTCGTTGGATTCGTTCACCTGACGCGGTTTCATTCCAATCGTTCTGTGCACGCTGTTGTTGTACGTGCTGACTAGTTCCGGTAACATATCCAACCAACGGTAATGACCTTGTTCACTGAACGCGCGATACATGTGCGTTTTCAACGTACGGTTGAAGCGTTCCGCAATGGAAGCCTTTTTCTCACTATACGTAGAATAGCGTGTGACACCATAACTGCTCAGCAATTTTTCTACGGTACTGTTGTAGTACTCTTTCCCGTTGTCCGTCTGCAGATATTTCATTTTATTAGCACGCAGAATCGCTTCCAGAGCTCGTGCGACCTCTACACCCGTCTTCGTTTTCAATGGAACGGCGTACGCGTACTTGCTAAACGCGTTAATCTTTGTCATAAGGTACTTGAATCCCTTGTTCGCCTTTGCGTGCGGTATCATCTCTACCAGGTCTGCTTGGTACAAGTCGTGAAGTCCCTTCAACTCGACCGCACGTCTCGGAAAATTCCTTCTTACCGGTCTGTGCAACTCCGTCGCGATAGTCTTGCGAACGCTCTTGTGTATATTCTTCACAGCTCGTTTCATTCTCATGTTGTCGTGCGAACCGTGATTCACAATACGCTGGAATGTAGTAAACCGTCGGCTCGGTGCTGAAGGTAATTCTCATCGAAGCCGTTCTGGTACGACCACCTTCCATCACGTGACTGTCACGTCGACACCGCTCCACATCCACTTGTATCATCTCGACCGAACGGAAGAACAACGCGTTCTTTTTGCGATTGTGCAAGTACGTTAAAACGTGAGCTAAACTGATTTTCATACGCCCATTACGCACGAGGCTCATACCGATGTAATATCTCGTGAGCGCGTGTTGTTTCGCGTCCAACGCTCTTACAGTCTTAACAGAATTCATGTCTTTGAACATGATGCTACGTATAACGTTGTCGCGGTACTCGTGCATTTCCGCGACTATGACGTTATTGTTCTCAGGTAGCCGCTCGCACATGTGTTTAGCTTTGAGTTCAGCGATTGGGCGTTGACTTCTCGACTCCGTATGCAGGTGTATCAGATACGAGTTCAACAACCAAAATTTGTCCGCCATAGCGCCCGTGCAATGCTGCCACTGTTCGTACAAACGCCGGTCTTTCACCGTGTACCCTTGTTCGTGCGAATACCGCAGAACAAAGTATTCGCAATACTTGCGGAGTGTAGGCAACGCCTCCTTCAGAAAGGCTACCGAAAATAATCCCTGCGCCTTGTTGTTCACCAACGCGAAATGTTTCCCTCTTGCTAGTGTCGGTAACGAGGACGGCGGGCAGTGCACATCAAAACTTACGTTGTAGCTAGGATCCACTGCGCACTTTGGCGCTATCATCATCACGCTTCTGTATATTTCCATCGGTGTACGTATCGGAATAGTGCGCTCCGTAAGGACGATGCAACAAGAAGCGTGTGGTATCGAACTTCCGTAGGCGAGCATGTCCGTGTATACAGTCTCGTAGTTCATCTGCCCGTGTGAATTGTGTAAGCCGTGCACGCGTTGAACGGCGTTATACAGTTCAGGAATCGGACGGAAACGTGAAAGAAAATTCCATCCGTGACGTACGGTACACTTGAACATATTCTTTTCATAAACCACAAGTTCTATCGGTACGTTGTTTCGTTCGCAGTCTACGATAAATTGAAGCCACTGTGTGATTTGTTGTGTATACGATCGGAGACTATCATCAACAGCACGATCGGTGGCAAATCACCGCTGCGTTTTTTTATGTGACGCCAACAACAGGCGTGATATCTGTCAACACCGAACTTGTAACGTGTACAGTAGTTGCCGCAAAATCGTCTTTTCTTCACAAAATACCCGGAACATAAGTTGGACCGTATCGCGCTTCGTGAAGCTTTTGTTATTGTGAAATGTTTCCCATCATCGTATCGATAGACGTCCATCGTGTCGATGATCTGTGATGGGAGTGATACGGTATTAGTCATGATCGTGATATTTATAGTGTATACGCATATTGTTTGAGGAATTTTTTTATTTATATTTTTTTTTATCATGGGTGTCTTCAATCACACTTTTGGAGTGACTACTGTCGTTCAGTAGTAGTAGTAGTACTAACACCTAGTACTACTAGTACTACCCAAACGGGTATGTTTGTACATGAGTTTATGTCGGCTCTGAAAAGAGCCGTTTTTGCGTGCGTCGACTTCTACAAGTGTTCACGAACGAAATCGCATGTGGGCATTGACGCCTTATGGACTCGGACGGGATCATCACCCACTGCCCAATCCATAATTCGTATTTTACACTTGCAGCATCTTACAACATCACCATCGCCTTCGTAAATAAACCCGGCTTTGGCTAGGTCAAAAAATTTTACCTTCGCATTCGGAAATTTATGAACGTAAAATTTAATGTTACCTCGCGACTGATGTTATAAAAGCTTTTTAATCGGCTTGCAAAAGAATATGTGTACACGTCCATATCTGAAGCAAGAATGTTAGTTTGTCGCGTTGCATTTCACCTCCTCAGCGATAGCTGCGTGCGCAACCGTAGTGGGGATTGCTGTCGTCAATTGGTCGGTATGAAATAAAGCACAGTAGTGGGAGCAGATAGCAGCGCGCGCAGTTGTTAGTCGGGGATAGTTGACGGCAATAGTTCGGTATCATGGCGGTGGGAGCGGATAGCTGCGCGCGCAGCCGTCATAGATAGTATAAGTAGAGCAACGATCACTGCCAGCGTTCACCTTCGAGTCTCGCGCAGTCTAACTTTCACGTGCCGCATTTAAAATAGTGCTTATTTTCTAACTTCGTATCTGTCTTCTATTGTTCTTCAAGCGAGCAAGTAATTGTTATAGTTTCATGTTTTTGTTGTTGTTGTTGTTAGTTTACTACGAATGCAGTCGTTTGCTGTTGATTGTAAACATTCGTTACGCGGCGCGTTGGTATCGTACGTTTACACGCCTGTCACGGATGATGAAGAATGCGTCAACGATGTCATAACCTTTTTTGATGAAATGCACGATACGTTACGTACGGACATTCTAAACGAACTGACACGTTTGCTTACTATAAAGTGGCATATAACGGTTAATGCGAGATTTGTCAAGTACATCGTAAACGCTGACACGGACCAGGACGAAGAAGTGACGACTGAAGCTTATTTTCACGGACGGTGTCATACGACACTGATCGCTGACCAAGATGTATTGCCCGATCGTTTAGAAGCTTCGTACGAAAAAATCATTGAATCGATTTATAAATTCACACGCGAGGGTAGCGGTTGGGCGTTAGACCACATAATCTCCTTAGAACTCTTTCTCTCACGATACCAACCGCTAACCGCCTCCAGATTCATCCGTACACCCCCTGAATTGACTCGTACTAAATCCATCATCAACGTGAACAATACAGGCGATCAAATGTGTTTCGTATGGTCAATGTTGGCCGCTCTGTTTCCACAACACTCACACCACAAAGATCGTGTATCCAAATACAAGCCACATATCCACAATATCATTACTTTTGGTATAACTTATCCCACCCGACTATCTGACATTGTGAAGTTCGAACGAGACAATCCTAACGTTTCTATAAATGTTTTCGGTTACGAAGAAAATGAAATTTACACTTTAAGAATAACTCCTTCTAGTGGTAGACGTCATCACGTTAATCTATTACTTCTTACCGCTGACGATCGAAAACATTACTGTTTAATAAAAAATACGAGTCGCTTATTCTCTTCACTAAGCAAACACAACGGCCGTTCTTTCTATTGCGATTACTGTCTGCATAGATTCTGCGAAGAACGACTCCTTACCGAACATGTCCCCCACTGTTCACCGTACGGCGAACAGAAAATTCGTTTACCCACGAAGGAGAAGGGGAAGGTGATGTGTTTCAGAAATTACACATACTGCCATAAGGTCCCTTTTGCGATATACGCAGATTTTGAATCATTTATCGTCCCTTGCCATCGCTGCGACGCTCCTCCGCACAAATCGTCCACCCCAACGGAGTCGTTACATCTTCCTTCAGGTTTCTCCTACCTCATAGTCGAATACGAGCGTAATATTTTCAAACCCCAGGTCGTCTATCGCGGCGAGAACGTGGTAGACACCTATCTCGATAGACTGGTCGCTGAAGAGCGAGAACTGTTCAGAATCATCCGATCCATTGTCCCTATGACTATGAGTGACCGTGATGCATTATCTTTCGCAAATGCCCTCGTATGTCATCTCTGTGAAAAACCACTGACCGAGAACGACAAAGTGCGCAACCATTGTCATCTGACAGGACGATACCTGGGCGCAGCTCACAACATCTGTAACCATAACTTCAAGACTCCACGACACATACCCGTCTTTTTCCATAACTTACGAAGTTACGATGCACATCACTTAGTACAAGGGTTGGGTAAATACGACAATCTCGCTTGTATCGCTACCACTAGCGAACGCTTCGTACAGTCTCGTTGGGTGGTCTGCGTTTCGTAGACACGCTTCAATTTCTGAACACGTCCTTGGACACACTTTTTGGAAACTTGCACGCGAGCGGTGCGGATTTCGATTTAACGAACCAATGTTTCGAAGAACACTTCGAGCTACTCTTACGTAAGGGCGTGTACCCTTACGATTACATGACAGGTAGCGAGAAATTCGACGAAACACGTCTGCCCGCACGCTAACACTTTTTCAACAGGTTGAGTGAATCGCCAGTATCTGACGAAGATTACGCTCACGCGCAGAACGTGTGGCGTACTTTCGGAATCAGTACACTGGGCGAATATCACGATCTGTATCTTAAAACAGACGTGCTTCTACTGGCCGACGTCTTCTAGGCGTTCCGCGAGATGGCCATGCGGTACTACCAGATCGATCCGGCTCATCTTTACTCGCTTCCTGGCGTCGCTTGGCATGCGATGTTAAAGATGACCGGTATGCGACTGGAGCTGTTGACGGTTATAGATCAGCATCTCTTTATCGAATCGGCCGTTCGTGGTGGCGTTATAATGGAACCCAACCGCCACGCCAAGGCCAACAACCCGCTAATTGTCGATCAGTACGATGTTTCAAAGCCGACCTCTTTCATAGTGTACACGGACTGCAACAACCGTTACGGTGCAGCCATGTCACAACCGCTCCCTTACGCCGACTTCAGATGGCTAGATCGTAACGAGATCAACTTACTAGACGTGCGTACCCTGTGCGATGACGGTGACATGGGCTACATACTCGAGGTCGACTTACACTATCCACCCGAACTTCATGACCTCCATTCCGATTATCCACTGGCGCCCGTCCGTTCCTGTGTCCATCCTTACGTACTTTCACCGTACTCTCGACGACTCCACACACGACTGCACTATACAAAAGGGTATAACGGATCAGAAACGCCTTCGTCGTCCGTTCCCAAGTTGCTGACAACTTTAGACGACAAGCAAAATTACGTTCTCCATTTTCGAAATTTAAAATTATATCTGAGTCTCGGTCTAGAATTGAAAGCGATATATAGGGTGTTGAGTTTAAAACAGAGAGCGTGGATGAAACCGTTTATCGATTTCAACATGCAAAAGAGAGCAGCAGCCACCAACAGTTTTTAAAAGGATTTTTTCAAACTGATGGTCAACGCCGTCTATGGCAAATCGCTGGAGAACGTGAGGAAACGAATAGACTTCCAACTAGTCTCAACGAACGACGGCTGCAGAAACTTGTTTCCAATCCTCGGCTAAAGCATATGATCCGCTACACCGATAACTTGGTCGGACTGGCCTTACGAAACAGGACGATATTCCTTTCCCGTCCGGTGTACGTCGGCTTCACAGTACTCGATGTCAGCAAATTGATAATGTACGATTTTCATTATCGGTAGACAGTTTGCTTTACAGCATACGGACTGACGATGTGTACTCGGATATGAAAGAGGATCTCCACCTTTTCGATACGTCGGACTATTCCATGGATCATCCTTGTCATTGCGACGACAACAAAATGTCGTGGGGAAGTTCAAGGATGAGACCAATAGAAACCCATCAGAGAATTTGTCGGACTCAGGGCGAAGTGTCACTCGCTCTTTTTGTCCGACCGCACCGACAGAAAGGTGGCGAAAGGTGTGCCAAGGACGGCAATAAAAAAAAGGTTACGCCATCGATTGTACAGCGAGTGTCTTTTTGACAGTCGTACGGTTTTCACCTCTGCTGAGTGTATACGAAGCAATATCATAAGCTGTACACGCAACGTATAACAAAACTTTCCCTGTCTCCTTATGATGATAAGAGGTACGTACTGGACGACGGTGTAAGTACACTCGCGTACGGGCATTACAGGATACGTGCAATAACCGACGACGCTGCTGGTCCTAAGGCAAAGAAGAGAAAGTATTTTTTTATAGTTCACAACGGTTACGACGTGCTTTGCTGGGATATGCTCAACCCGGCTCGAGTCGGTAAGGCCGTTTTCATTAATAAACTCTTGTCCTATTGCGTTTACCTCCGGTGTTCAATTATATATATTTTTTTCAGTGATGCCGACGAGACACCTGCTGCTGCTACTGATGTGGATCCCCCCCTATTTCCAGAACTCGGCTCGAGTCGGTAAGACAATTGTCATTTTAATAAAATCTTGTACTCTTGCGTTTTTTACCTCCAGTGTTCAATTTATATATTTTTTTCAGTGATGCTGATGCTCCAACTGATGGTGCTGCTGCTGCGAGTTTGCCCCAATCTCCACAACCCGGCACGAGTCGGTAAGACATTTTTCATTAATAAACTCTTGTGCTCTCGCGTTTTACCTCCGGTGTTCATTTCATATATATATTTTTTTAAGTGATGCTGACGCTCTAACTGCTGCTGCTGCTGCTGCTGCTGGTGCTGTTGCTGCTGGTGCTGCTACTGCTGCTGCTACTGCAGTTCGTCCCCTATCTCCAGACAGTGTGCAACGTTTAAAACGTGCAATATTACAGCTACCAAGTGGTCAGTTGCGGTAAGTCCGTTTTCATTAACAACAATGTCTTGTGCTATTGCGTTTACCTCACGTCTTCAATTTATACTTTTTTTCCAGTGGTTCTCTAGCTGAAGGAGGTTTCTTTCTCCCTCGACCCGACACGAGTCGGTACGATCGTTTTCATTAACATTCACTTGTTCTATTGCGTTTTCATCTGGTATTAAAGTTGTACCTTTTTTTCCAGTAATGTCGAGTCCACAGAAGATGAAGGATTTATGGAGGACAATCAAAGTGATGTCGATACTGTGGACTTGAACATGGACCATGACGGGGACAGCGATGATAATGATGATCATGTTGTTGATGACGATGTAGCAGTCATCGACTTAAATATGTAAGTCATCTTCTTAATGCGTACATACTGCCTTGTTTTATTTGCGATTATACATAATTTTTATGTCGTCTTTTTTTTTGTTTCCTAGTGACATTCGCCCGATACCAGCGCCACCACCACCACCACCACAACAACAACATCAACAACACATTCCAGTTACACCGCCACAATCACCACCACCGCCACCGCAGATACAACCTCTGCCACGACCTCAACCCATATATCGACAGCAGCAGCAGCAGCTATATAAGCGAAGAGACCCCAGTTTGTGGCCCCTCCAGAAGACGCGCTACCCTTCTTCTTTGACGTATTACATACTACTGAACCAAGGACGCACGACGACCCAACAACAATGAGACTCCTTCTTAGAAGGAGTCTACCAACATGGTGTTGGCGTCGCGGAGAGTCCTGCCCTGTTCAAGGTATGGTTCCGCACACTGCCTGCAGTGTGTGCCTAGAAGCATAAAGTGACGGGCAGAGGCTCCTCGGTTTGGTATGTGGCCATACATACCATTACCGATGCGTCCTCGACTGGTTTCAGTCGGTGGCGTTGGAGGGGACACCACCCGTATGACCGCAATGCAGACAATATATATTTGGAAAGTCCAATCGCACTTTCTATGGGCGCATACATATTTGAGGTATCTTACAGTGTTCATAAAGGTTTTACTAATCCATCCTATTTGTAACAACCACATGTCACTAATACTGTTTCTTTTTTTTTTTTTGTTACAGATGGAAATTGTCTACCTAATCCAGATTGTGACTTATTATTTTGTAAATATATATACCCGATTGTGACATGTATATTTTGTATATATATTTGTTATGTTTACATTTTTATGTTTACATTTTGTGTATTTGTAAATATTAGTTTTAAAATAAACTTGTACATATTTTTTCATTGTATAAGTGTTTATTTTCAACTATTCTTTTCCCATACTACAATATATATATATATATATTTACTTAACACATAGACACGCAGTTCACAAGTTGCCAACAATGCAATACACGACATCGATTCCATAAGTATTATGTGTGTGTATGTGTGTGTGTGTTTTATATAAGTGAATTGACGTTCAATTATGCACTGCATATCATGTGTGTTTCTTACAATAACAACAAATGTACTTGTAGGGCTGGCCGTAGCAAGCCCTAGACCAACAGGTTGGTGCGAACGTATTTTTAAAATCTGTATATATATTTACTTAACACATAGACACGCAGTTCACAAGTTGCCAACAATGCAATACACGGCATCGACGATATCCGGACGTCGGCGGCGGCGGCGTACATATACAAACCCGTACACTATAACACACGCACGAGTTGACAACGTCGATAAACCAGCACAAGTTGGCAATGCCGACGACGCTTTTCCAACATGGCCGCACTTCCGGAAAAACCCCTTACATATACATACCCATACACTATAACACATGCACGAGTCGGCAACGTGGCCGAACCTTAACCAGCACACTCCTTACACAAACCGACAACCTCGACGCTTTTCCAACATGGCCGCCCCCCGCCGCCGACAACACGGACGACGACCCCACCACTCCGGGCGGCGATCAAGCCACGACCAGGCCGCCGCCAGGCCGCGACCAGACCGCCGCCGGACGGCGAACAGCGAACGGGGAACGGCGAACGGCGAACGACACCGGCCACGCCTACACCAATCAACGCACACATAACCCCACTTTATGCTCGACGACGACAACATGGCACAAAGCCGACAACATGGCCGATGTACGAAGCACGACTTCGACACGCCCAACAACATTACGTGGCACACCACCACTAACCCCCTAAGCCATCCCCACCTCGGGATTGGGCGGCACTATGCACCGCATGTTTACCCCCACCACCACCACAAATTTTGAATTTCCCTCCATATGACGTCACTTCCGGCATAGAACTCTCATAAGCCTCCTACTGGGGGATGCGAACCCGCAAAGTCGCCCGTATAGAATACCTACCACGATGACGGGACGGAGGCGACGACCTCCTATCCCCACCATCGTTGGGCCGTTCGGACGACTCCTGGGTCGCTCGGAGGAGAAGGCCGAGTACTTGGGCTTGTGCTTCGAGCGACAGTTCGCTCCCAATCCGCCCATGGACTGGGACTTCTACGAACAAGTCGAGATGACTGTGGAAGTCTTTCTGTCTCTTCCGATCACGGCGGAGCCCGAACCCATCTCTTTGGAAGAGGTCTCAGATCGGCTTGCTGAACTTCAGCCAAGAAAAGCTCCAGGCCCGGACTGTGCCACGGACACCGCTCTACGACTTCTCCCCGAGCCTGGAGTTCAATTCTTGACTGATTTGTTCAACGCGTGTCTCAGACAGGCCTTCGTTCCCAAGAAATTGTGAAAGGCGACGGTCATCGTGATCCCGAAGTAGGGAAAGGATGCTTCCCGCCCCGACAACGTCCGGTCTATCAGCCTACTCTCCGCTACGTCCAAGGGTTTTGAGCGCCTCGTACAGCGTCATGTACGAGAACATCTAACCAACTTTGACGTGCTGGCCCCCGAAGAGTTCGGTTTCCGTGTGGGGCATTCGACCACTCATCAACTGATGAGAATGGTGGAATACATCACGGACGACTGGTGTCGGAGAGAACGGACCGTTGGCTGTTTCTTAGATGTTGAAAAAGCCTTCGACAGCGTATGGCCTATTATTCAAGCTTAGGGAAGTTCAGCTCTCGGACTTCCGGACCTCCATCTGGTTGCTAGCTTTCTGACGGAGAGTACCTTCTGCGTGATAGTTGGAGATTCAGTCTCTTCCGAGAGACGAATCACAGCCGGCGTCCCCCAAGGTAGTGTCCTTGGCCCCCTTCTGTTCTCACTCTACGTCAACGACGTGCCGAGACAGCCTGGAGTCCAGGTGGCCCTCTTTGCGGACGACACGGCCGTATTTGCGGACGACACGGCCGTATTTACGGCCGATCGTCATGTAGAAAGAGCCGTCTTACGACTGCAGCGCCAGCTCGACACGCTCGGGGATTTGGAGAGTGCAACTCAACGCTACCAAGAGTGTAGCCGTCGAATTCTCGAAGCGTCGGAAGCACCCTGTTAGGCAGTTACGTATCAGCAGAACGTACTTGTGCTGGTCCAACGAGGTCAAGTACCTCGGATTACACCTCCACCGTCGGCTTACCTGGCGTACCCACGCTCAGACAGTTCTTAAGCGAGCATCCGCTCGTCTGAGCTAACTGTTTCCACTCCTGATCAGCTCAGCCATGACCAGAAAATTGGGCAAGATGATCGTCGGCGCGTATTTGCTGCCGGTCATTACCTACGCTTGCCCGGTTTGGGGTTACCTCGCCGCAATGGATAAAAAGAAGTTGCAAAGCGTCCTCGACAGGGGTCTTCGGCTAGCGGCCAAAGTCCCCCGTCGCTTCTCATCACACCTTCTAAGGACAGGACTTGGCGCCCGCTCCTTAGACGAAACATTCAGGCGGCCTGCACGTAAATTTTATGCACGTGCGGCGAGGTTCCCAGACAATCCTCTTGTGGCTGGGCTGGACAGGTATCGTATACGTCCACGTGATTCGTGGAAACGCCCTCGGTGTATACTGCGCTAGTGTAGGCTAGCACAACAGCCGAGAATCGGCCTGCTATAGAGCACACGCCCTACTTGGGCAGGGCCACGAGGCAGAAGCTCCAGAAGCTAGCTCGGAACTCAGATACCGAGCGGTTCGTCTCTGCGACGCATAACCCCACAGCCCAGACCAGCAGCGTTCAGTAAACGACGAGATGTCTTCGCTTACAGTCACCGTCACGGGTACGGATCCGAGCGCTCTCGTTTGTGCCTTTTTTCCACCTCTCGAACTGACGGAGGGCGAATGGTACGCGGGACTGTTGGATTTGACCACTTACAACTCTATACCGAACGTGGAAAGCGGCAGAAACAACGTCTTTCCCGTACTGAAGGGTCCGCGTAAAACATTAGAACTCATCCATCGAATTACCGACTGGCGCGTACGAAATCAGCGATATCGAAACGTACTTGAGGAAAGCGTTAGACGACAGAAGATTCGTTCTACGTCCTAATAATAACACGTTTAAATGTGAACTTTATTGTTCTTACGAGATAGATTTCGGTAATACAAAACACGGGATCGGTGCTATGCAGGGTTTTACCAAGAAAACCAAGTTAGAAGGGTATAAATTACACACGTCGGACCCGCCCGTAAACATTAACAAAGTGAACGTTTTGGAGATAAGGTGTGACTTCGTACAAGGTTCGTACAAGGACGGACGATACGAGCACATTCGGCGTTCGTTCTACCCGACGGTTGAACCGTGATTCAAGATAGTCGGAACGCCCAGCAACGTCATATACCTTCCGGTGAACGTACAAAGTTTACGTAATATCACCGTATCCGTACACGATCAAGACGGTGGTATCGTGAACCCGAGGAAGTCATCACCGCGCGAATTCACCTAAAACGGATGTAACGATGGGTTTTTACTTCGAGGATACTGTTTCTTCGGCACCGTCGTTGTCATCATCATCGTCGCGCGCAGCAAGACCTGCGGAAATAAAAGAATAACGTACGTTCGGGAAACCCGTCAGTAGACGTTTGACGTTGAGATATTACATTAGAGGAGTCGTGACATAGGCGAATATGTGACAATTGCGCACAGCGACATTCGCGCACACAAGGAAGTTTGTGACATTCGCACACAGCCAGGTCGTTAACCTAGCAGGTAATCTTTTAAAAATTAAAAATAGGTGAGACCGACCCCCCCTGCGTATTATTATTTCTAACCTAACCTACCTACAATACTTGTTTGTGTCAACCTATTTTTGTGTCGTCAACCTAGCAGGTAGTCGTTAGTGCTCATGAGTCATCGTGAGTTATTTGTTATTTATTCATTCCTGCCGTGAGTATCGTACTGTGCAGTACACAGTGTAAACATTGTGTTTGAAGTTAGATTTATTCATCATGGAAGTGATTTCGACTACTAAAGGAAAGCCGTGTGCGCATCATGACGGGTACACGTATCGACAGTTTAGGAAGAAGGAGGATGGAACGATCACCTGGCGTTGCCTCAAGGAAAGATCAAGACGATGTCGTGGAATTTTGAAGAGTAGGGATGGCGCTATGTTGAATGTTACAGAACATACATGTGGACCTCCTGACGACGCACGCGTCGAAGTACAGAAGAGGGTACATAAGGCAAAGAAGAGAGCTCGTGAAGATGAGACTTCAATTCAGAAGATCTACGCTGAGGAACTAGGAGACCTCAAAGGCTACGACTTCGTTACTGAAATGCCGGCCCAATCAGCTGTTAAGAGAAACTTGTACCGTCACAGGAGTATATCACAAGGCAACCAAAAGGAACCAAATAGTCGTGACGAAATGATCTTGGATGATGAAATATTGAAGATGGAAGATGGAAGCAGTTTTTTCTTAAGGATAATACAGAAGGTGAAAGAATAATTATTCTAAGCGGTAAAAAGGGCAAAGAAAGCTTGAAACTGCATGAAAACGTTTTTATGGACGGAACTTTTAAAAGTGCAAGCAAACAATTCTCTCAAATCTATACAATACACGCGGACTACGGGAGCTCCAAGGAAGAGACAAACATTCATCCAGTTCTGTTTGCACTCTTACCTGACAAAGAAGGATACGTATGTACGTCTGTTTCGTGAAATCCTCAAGGCTGTACCAGAATGGACCCCTAGGAAAGTAACTGTCGATTTCGAAGGTGCTGCTGTATCTGCCTCAAGGAAGTGTTCTCCTCAACGGAAATAAATGGCTGCTTCTTCCACATGAAGAAATGTATTTGGAGGAAGGTTCAAGAGCTTGGACTAGCGCGTGCTTATAGAGAAAACGAGGAACTTCGCCTTCATATTCGTATGTGTACAGCTTTGGCCTTCCTTAGACCAGAAGACTTACCAGATGGTTGGTTGGTGATCCAGTCACAGGCTCCTGACAACTCAAAACTAGTAGAGTTTTTCGACTACTTCGTCAACAGATGGCTTGAAAATGAAGAAATCCCTATTCACGTGTGGACTTGCTACAAAAGACGGTATCGCACGACTAATGCTGTTGAAGGTTGGAATAATCGGATCAACAACATACTTGGCAGACCGAACCCCAAGGTTAAAGATGTGTTACTGTGTTTGAAGAGAGAAGCGGAGTCTTCAGCCTTCATGTACATGAGAGCGGAATTGAATCTCGAAGGAAAGAGGAGAAAAACCACATACCAAAAGCTGGACGAAAGAATTGATAAAACTATAAATAAGTGTGAAGCGAGCGGCGACATCACATCTTGTCTAAAAGCGTTGTCCTACATGCACAAGTTGGAATAAATGTAGCCTGCCTAGAGTTATTAGCATTACTAACACTGTAAATAATTTGTAAATAATATGTAAATAATTAATTATGACGAAGCTCTTTGACGAAGCTGAAATTAGTAGACGAAGTTTTCAACTGATTTTAAACACGCCTAAATAATTGCAACATTACAATTGTTTAGACAGTCCAAAGCCTGGAAAAAGTGTGATGGGAATCAGTTTTTACAATAAACCTACTAAACCTTCTGTGCGCGTTTGTCACTGTCCGTACTTGTCACGACACCGACATAGGCACCCTGTAAAGGGAAGTGTGGGCGAAAAAGATACATTAACTGGCTTCGTTTCCTGGCCGTGCGTATTTATTTTTAAGGCTGCAAATAAGTATGTTATTAGCAAATGTTGAGTGATTGTCATTATTAAGAAAACTCTAATTTTAGTTTATACATTTTAAGTATTGCAATTTCTTTTACCTATATTTAAGACTTAATTTTATACACCCAATTAGCGTAGAAATAGATCTACATTAAGTGATTAGGAATTACGCTGAAATTTTTAATAGCTCTAGAGGAGATTGATCCCCTGACTTCCCCTGTAGTTACGCCAATGTGTATCACGATAACTTTTGAGTGCACCAACCGATTTCCGTAAAACTTGGCAACACATCCATACCTTTGCCCTACATAGTCCTATTGTTTTTGAGATTCATCCCTCCAAAAATAGCGCAGCGAAAGATAAAAATGTAAGGGGTCGAAACTGTGAAACAATCGGCAAATTTCATGTGGGGTATTAAATTAAAGGGAATTTGAACAAAAGTCTCAATATATTGGACATTTAAAAACATTTTAAATGTCTGGGACCATTAAATCGCAAAATTCCATGTGGGGTACCAAATAAAAGAGAATTTTAACCAACATCTGAACATAATGTTAATTTTATGAAATCTTAGGATATCAGGGCCAAAAAGGGATCAACAATTTGAGATAATTGTAAACATATAGTTGAATGTCAGCCCTACAAGGGAATTTTAATCCAAATTCGAATGTAACATTTACTACAAAAATGTTTTAATTTCAGGGGTACCACGAGTCAAGACATTAAAAAAACTAAGTACAAACATTATCGTCTATGCATTTTCTGAAACATAAAACATAAACGTGTGTATACAATTGCACGCGCGGCAATGTGTACGATCTGTGTAAGTTTATTGCCTGCTACAAATTATGGTAATAGTTCCCTGTGCTCTGGCAGCCACAAAAACTTGCAAAAACCGCGTTTTTTGTGTTTCTACGTAAACTGCAGGTCAAAACTAGGTGCGGACGCGAAAAATGAGCAAAAAACAATTATCGGATTCAAATAATGTAAAACGCGGTTTTTAATTTCTAAGTGTAATCCGCGTATAATTTAGCTGTGTACGCGTTAAATAAGGTAGTTTTTTGTATTAAATAAGGTAAAACTTACGTTGCTAGGTTAACATGCAAACTAACCTAACTACTAACCTTTCTCGATTTTTGTGAAATTCACGTAAAAAAAAAATCTAGAAGTAAGGCGAGGTGGCCCAAATGTTACTATACATGTCTCCCTTTTTTGTGACAGAACTCGTTTTCCACTAGTAGTCGTTTTGTCAATAATACACGGTTTTTGTGCAGATCATAGAAAAAGCAACCAAATCGAAGTAAGGCGGAGTTGCCCCTTTCCTGTTACTATACATGTCTCCATTTTTGTGACAACTCGTTTTCCACTAGAAGTCGTTTTTTCAATAATACTCGGTTTTTGTGCAGATCACACTGCCTGTTACTATACATGTCTGTGGCAGAACTCGTTTCCCATTAATACTTGGTTTTTGTGCAGATCACTGGAAAAGCAACAAACTCGAAACAGCATTGTGTTTCAATGGTGTATTGATATAAGTAATTAGGCATTTTTTCGCAACTGGCAAATAAAAAATGCTAATTTTTAGCGTCCGCACATAGTTTTGGCCTTTAGTTTACGTAGAAACCGAAAAAACACGGTTTTTTTCAAGTTCTGTGGCTGCTTGAGCACAGGTAGTCACTCAGAAGTATTACCCAAATTATTTTAACGTGATCACTTTATAATTGCATGTTTCCTTAAGATTATGGTGTTACATATTTAGTGACCCGTTCCCTTTTGTCAGTGTCACTGGTGTTTAATTGAAGTAGTAGTTTCGCTAGTAGAAATTCTGACATAATCATTTGACTACACATGAGTTAACATCAAATTGTGCTAGTTAATAAACATTTTGAATTACAATTTTAAAATTCGCAACATTAAAAGGTTTTTTTATTGTTTTTACACGGGCTTTTATAAAATTAACCTCCGATTGGCTTATATATAAAAACTGGTCGTCATAAGTACACGGCACACGACCAAAAGCAACAAACATACTGTGCTTTTAAATTGTTACACGATAGTCAGCGGTCCGCGTTTATTTCTGTTGAGTAGTGTCCGTCGAAACATGCAGCCTGTCAATGCCTTCCTATAAAGTGCGAGGTGGTATTCGTTGAAATGTTCCATCGTGTGTCGGGTTCTCGGTCGGTGGAAAGACGGAAGCGAAATTATTCGGCGCTGCCGGGGTCCAACGACCCGGCGGTGTGTACGGCGTTGCCCCGGTCAACCACAGTCAGTTCGTAGGTTGTAAGGTGGCGCCGTTATGACAATAAGGCAGTTGACTATGTTCGTAGTTATGGGTCAGAGGGCGGACTCCGCGTACTTGAAAGGCTCGAACTTCAGGAATTCACAGACGGGAATCGCGAATGATCGTGCACGTGAATTGTCGTCGGCCGAATCGAGACAGGTACACCAGCGGATGTAATCGTGTCATCTAGTTGATTGTCTGGCTGGCTACTCAGCGTTTTGACAGTAATTAGGGTCTCATTAATGGTGTGTAATCTTGACAGGGTACTTTGGCTGGCGGTAGGCTTTTTCACGACGGACTGCAAAAGGTGGTGCAACAATGTATGCAGTGGCGTAACTAGAGACTCAGTCTCCTGGCAAAATTTCAAGGTGGACCCCTTTCGAGTTCTATAGATTGTTGTCCTTACATGTTTTATAATGTTTGAATAATTTCTATATCCTACCTACTGAATCTAATGGCCTGTTACTAGCCAAAACCGGGTCAGGAATGGAGCACCAGCTTAGCGCCGAGATAATGAAATACGACGATAGGCGATGCCTATCGCTCATCTCTGGAGTAATCTATATGTGAGTAATATTAGAAATACATAAATACTGAAAACAACATTTATTTGGAAACAGTCATTCGTGATATTATTTATTTCTAGTTAAATTTTGTAAAGGTATCGTTTTTCATGCTATATTTTAAAAGTCCTTCCGTCTGGCTTTGATCTCGGCAAAGTTATCTATAACTTCCTCGAAGTCCAGCTTCCTAGCTACGGAGTGCTCGACAGATAGCACTTTCCTGCTCCATGTTTCTCGTGACTGATCATTTTTTGTGACTAAGTTTTTCAAATAAACGGTCGGCGCTGGTAGTTGTGACAGAAATGGTCATAAATCGGAAACAACATCAAAGCTGTACAAGCTTTCGAAAAAAACTGGACGCAGGAAAGAGATTTTTCGTTATACGAAGAGAAGCGTTCACTGATTATTGTCGCGCTTAGTTAGTCACGTAAAATTTACACAAAAGCCTTTTAAGTACCCCAAGTTCGACATTTTGTCTCTCTATTGGAAAATAACGTTTTGATGAATTACCGGGTAATTTTTGCTAGAATTGTTTTCTGAGTGTAAAAAAGAAAAAACGTAGGCCTCCCTTTACCTTGAGGGCCCTGGATATTTGCCACTCTAGCCACCCGGTAGTTACATCCCTGTTTCTACGCGAGTGGGAATTACATGCAAATGTTAAACAGATATGCACGAAAATGTTTTTCTGCAAAGAAAATAGTTTTCTTTACCAGCTAATTGGAGTTTAATTTTTCATTGTCTATCATTACGAACAAATCTTAATACTCAAGAGCAAAATAGGGAGTATTTAGCGACGACGTACCTTCAGTGACGGTTATGTTTTAATAACCATTGGATAAATTTGTATGTTTTTGTATATCTATTGATGGCCATATTTATTTGTAAAGGTTTTCGAAATCTGAAAAATGGTTTGATCGCTTTTTTATAAAATCACAAGTATGGGATTCTTACTGTTAACTCATTTTCGGTACTTTTGGCATATAAACTACAGAGAAATATCGAATCAAATACTGTTGGTTGCTTGGTTCACATGATAGGGGGCCAAAGAGTCATACAGCAACATCCAGAGGTGTATCGTGCTGTATGCGTTTTGTGAGTATTGAAGAACTCCATACAGTTTTACGTCGTAATTTGAGAAAAGCTAATGATACAAACGTAACTCCAGTAACGCATTAATCCCAGTCTATTATTAAATTTTCAAAGCACGAATGTAACTATAACATGTAGTATTCTGCTGGTAAGGGCACAATACTAGTCCAATACCTATTTTAAATACTATTGGCCCACCGCAGGAACATGTCTTTTCAAATAAAAAATATTGATTAAAATCGGTTCACTCGTTCTCGAGTAATCGGCGAACATACATAAAAACAAACATACGGACGAATATAGAGACTCCTCCTGTTCGAAGTCGGTTAAAAATTCAACTTTACTAGAATTTTTTGTAAAAATTTAAAAATAATTTGACTCTACTAACACCATTCTTGCACAACTATCTAAGTGCAATTTCTTAAGCTTTCCGTGCTTTTTTCCATAACCTAGCATAATCTGATAAGACAGTCTGTTTTTTAAATCTATAAAATATACAAGTGATATGCACCTTTTTTTTTCAAAAAGCGATAGTTTTTCACTAGTTAATTAAGGCAGAAGAAATTTTGAATATAGTGTTTATGTATCTAAAACAGCAATGGTTTTCGGACACTTAGCTGTATTCTGCTACTCATACCTGGCTTATTCGATCAGCCAATCTTAGCACTGAGTATCGGCAATAAAAATATTTCTATGGAAACATATGAGGTGTTTAGCAGCGTGGTGGTGTGTGCCTTGAATCGTAATTGTAATCGTAGTGCATGTAGACGTAGGATACCTGCTACTCCGTTTTACGGCATCACTGCATCTTCCAGTGTGACTGTAATAAGTGATACAAACCACATTGTGTATTCAAGAGGCCGCCGCATGCATAAAGGCGAGGCACTCACAAGAGACACCCTCCACGAACGGGCTACGAACGACTAGTGCCCTCATTCAAGCGGTTTTGATTGCTTCATATTTTCTACAGCTTCATGTTTCTGTTGGCATTGGTTCCTCCTGAAAATGGATCTAAATAGGAGATTATAGTGGGCCGTTCAGCAATATTCGTTATCGTTTTACGATGTGCCGAGGGGAGGAAGCCTTTTGCCTGGGCGAAGGTGAAGAGCACAACACGCCCATCCAAGGGACTAATACAAACCGTGCTCGCTGTAGGTACCATCCGTTTAGGCCACAGGAACATGTAGGCAACGTCCACCCAATAGCGTATTTCTTACTGTTGTTACGTTAAGTAAAATCAAATGTTTGTTACTTGTGAATTAGACGCCCGTACAAAACAAAATCTTCTGACAACAGAAGTAGGGCCTACTTACTTTTAGACTCCGCTTCCAATATATTTGTTGGTGAAAAGAAAATGGCTTAATGTACTTGTGCAAAGCTAATGAATTTATTTTTAAAAGATCGTCATATATTTGTATTTTTTTTTTTTTTTTTTTTTGTATTTCCAGCCTCAGGAATTTGGTCGGAAACCAATAGCCCATAGGCCTAAGTACACGGACACATAAATGTTTAAAACCTCCTTCTTTTTGGATAAGAGATAGTAAGGTAACAATTCTCTAGTTCGGACTACTGGTTCGAATTCAAGTACTCATTTCTATTTCCTAACTATAAGACAAACGAAAATATTTTTCTGTCCTTTCCAGGCGATGCCAAAACATGCACCTCGATAAAATATTATTTTAAATTACTGGGCGTAACTAATTATTTTCTCTTTTATTTTCGTGCCCTTATATGAGGTAAATACGCAATAAAATAATTAAATAAACAATAAGAATAAAAATTCCTATCTGGGCTGTAAGGCCGTGGTCTTTCAATTTCTTCATGCCGAACGGTGTTAATAACTCAACCAGGCGTTTCGGCCTCACATCTGGAGGCCATCTTCAGTGTAAGGACTTCAAGGAAACTGACAAGGTGTACGTCAGTACAGTCACAGTGCTGTGGCAAAGGCTTAAACAAATATTGAAATTTTTAAATAAAGCAGGTGTCACAATATTGACATAGAATTCAGAATCATGGATCAGTATGAAAAACAACAACAGAAATATTAAAGCAACGGATATGATGTATTTAAGAAAAATCGAAGGCAAAAGAAAAATGGACAGAATAGAAATGTAACGAAATTTTTAGACAGAGATTGAAACCAAATCCACGGGAAAAGTAATAAAGGGGGATTGATTGACCATGCGAAGAAGATGTAGAGGAGAAAACTCACAAGAAGAATGTAGGAGACAAGACCGTTAAGGAGTAAAACAAAGGTAGACTAAGAAGAACGTGGTAAGAGGAGGCGAGAGATCCAATTAGGAAAAATACGGAAGATACAAGATCAATTGTAAGAGACAGAAGATGGTGGGAAGGAACTCAAGGATTCCCGCCTCGTTGAAAGCCTTACCTTATAAGAGGGTTTAAGGTTTAAATAAGATATAGAGAACAATGTAGGGGCGGGATCCAGAAATATCCTCATTTCTAAGTATGTTTGGTTATTTATCATAAAATACGCTGATGGAATTGTATAAGAACTGCTTTACTATCAGGAAAGTATTCTAAAGACACCTCAGACAGTTTAGTGACAGGAAAGCATAATACTGTACTTAAAAGGCCGTTGCTTTCTTACAAGACTACAAAATTACAGAAAATCGAATAATATTAAAATTAAATAAACTTTTTTCCTACAATTAATAATAAGTTAAAAAATCGTGTTAATTTGGGAATTAAATATTAGTTGCAATGAAAGGGCACTATTGCCACTATACGTTATACTCTCTACTAGATGGCAGCACCGTACGCTAGATGGAATAAAGCGGACAGAAACGTTCCCCCGATGACATCTCCCACGACGCACGAGGACTACAAAATTTCTGAGCACACCTTTCGAGTTTTGACTTTTGTTTTTAAGTATTATGTTCTGGTAGTAAGTTCATTAACTTCTATTTAAGGCATCCACATGTTACTGTTGACGAATATAAAGTAAACTTAATTTTGTTTAATTAAATTCAAATAGTAGGATTTTTTCATCCTTTAAATTTTAGCAGAGTCTAATTGCGATTTGAATCCTAACGACTAGCGATGGCTGTTTTGAGGTCAGAGCTATGGTAATTTTTAGGGATCAGAGCTAAAGAGTGGTGAATACAATATTCATCTATGTGCATACCAGAAGAGTGCTGTCGGTTATGAGAAGCAATAAAGAAATATACTTAGATCTTTACAGAGGTAGACTGATTAGAAAACTTATACAACGAGGGCTATAGGCAAGTAGGACGTGGGCAGGAAAACGTGTTAACGAGAAATACAGTGCAGTCAAAGATGAAGAAGACAGTAAAGCCTTTGTAATTCGACTCAATTATTTAAATTTAAAGTCGTCTCTAACTTCGTTTAATATAACGAAAAAAATAGTTTTTTGTTAATTTACAAACGGACAAAAATAATTATGAACAAATTATGCGATGAACGAAGTTCCAAGTTAAAATATATTTTTGACTGAATAAGTAGTTGTTGTGTAGTTATGGCGAAAAGAAAACAGCATAGGCGAATTTTTAAAATTAAATATTGTACGCCAAAGTTTGAACCAATATCATCAAAATTTGATTGCTTTTTAAGTTTTCAAAACTCTCGTGATATATCTGAAGGAAAACCGGTGTCTTCGTCATGGGATTCTTGATAGCCGGGTTGATGACTTTCCATTTCCAGTGCTGTGTGCCTCAAAAACTTGGAACAAAAAGAGGTGAAGCATGATTCTGAACAAGGACGTATTCGAAAGATAAATCATGTAAAGAATGCATAAACTAATGAAGAAGAAAGGCGTTTGGAAGCAAAGAAAAATAACAAACTTGATACTTTATTTCAGGACTTGGGCACAGTTAAAAAGACAAAGCTGAAAAGCTGAAACAGGTTAAATGGGTCGGTCATGTTGTAACGTTGGGTTTATCTTATAGCGTTTCATCTTCAGAACACGGTTGCAAAAGAAAAATTGGAAAACCGGAGTTGTCATAGCGAGATGATATTGAGTTTATATATAAGAAGACGGCTGCAAGGGAAGAGACCGCTTAATGATGCCTAGCTCACCAGGTGAATACCTCACTAACATTGATGATAACGTTCACAAGTTTTTTGTACCTAAGTATCCCTTTTTGTTACTTTTCCTTCTTTTTTCATGGTTTGACAAATCAATGTCAGATCCATTAACCGGTTGAAGCCCTTCTTCAAGAATAATACCCCATTTAGGAGCAACACGAAAGAGATTTTTAAACGTAAAATTTTAAAGAAAGTAACTACTACGAGTAAAATAGAATGCAGTCGCAAATGTAGGCTATGCCTTCACGACTTCATGATGTTTTGGAAATAAGACACCAGGCTTAATCAGACTCTAGGTCTACCAGTGGCAAATGTTAAATGGCCTTAGAAGATTAACAACATTAGTGAATAAATATAAACATCGTAGTTGAGAGAAATGATTCGGGATAACCGTGCGCAATCTGGCGTCTGACAGTTGAGACATTCGAACAGGAAGGTGTTTAGCAAGGTATTTTGTGCAGTACCATTGATTCTATTTCCAGGGCACAAAGACGACATGTTGGATAAAGGGAAGAAGAGCACAGTAAGCCACCAGGATATCGAAATGATATAGAAGAACAGGAACAATAACTAAGAGCCTGTATCAGAATGCACTCGTGCTGACAATGCTTCGTGAACACAGTAACGCACTGAATACACACATGAACGTTAAGAGTTTGTACAAAGACTTCGAGTTGTGTGATGGTGCGATCACCCAGGGCCTCACTCAGTAAGGAAAAAGAAGAAAAGCAAGAGAAGCAAGAAAAATGTGTGTGTGGGTGAGAGAGAGAGAGAGAGTGGAAAAGGGAAATCGAGGGAGTAATTTGTTATCTTAATTATTCCAATTAATTATATCAAATTCCTTTCTTATTTTTTTTTTTTTTAATATCGCTTACTGCATTTATATTTACCAATTATCGCCAGAAAATTAAAACGTTATGACAATCAAACGTACCTTTCAACACGCATTCATACAGATGACAAGAAATTAAACAATTAGTCTAGGCGGCAGGCAGTATGAGACGTTTTCACTAGTAATTTCACTGAGTCCGCAACAAGATAAACTGTTGAGACTTGATTAAATTACAGACAGTACCAGCAGGGGCCGACCTAGCAATTTTGCCGCCCTGGGCAGAACGGTTGTTTGCCGCCCCATACTAGGTGAAGAGATTATCAAATTATTCCACGAAATAAAAAACACATTTTAGGTATTCATTTATTGGTTTTGCATCCTAAGATACAAAAAATAACATCTGTACAAAAAATAACATCATCATGCAGTGTTGTATTAAAAAATATTTAGCTTTCGAAAATAAAAATGTTTTAGAAATCTTTTATACAAAATAGAATCTTTTATACAACATTTAGAGAAATATTGAAATAATAAGAAATGTAGAAGAACGAAAAATAAAATTTTCAAAAAAAAAAATATAATATAGACTACGTATAAAAATAACTCAATTATAAAATATCCTGAAAGATAAAAAAACATAACAATTGAATATAAAAAAAAGTTTTCAAAATATTAAACACAAACTTAAAATATCTTTTTCCTAACCTTTATTTCAGCAAACTCTTTCAGTATTTGCTTGAAATCAATTTTATGACATACATCGTATTCTATTGCGAGAGTGGCCAGACCACTAAGTCGCTCTTGTGTCATGGTTGACCTTAAATAATTCTTTATTATTTTTAATTTCGAAAACGATCTCTCGCCACTGGCTACAGTTATTGGCAGCGTTAAAAGAATTCTAAGCGCAATGGCTATGTTGGGTCCAAAGTTTAATTTTATTATGAACTCTAAAACCTCTTTGGGCGCAAGTTTTTCATGTAGGGTTGTAGAGAGAACAGATAGCTTATCTGCAAGGTCCACTCCATCAATATCTGATGAAATTTGATCTGTTAGAATCAATGCAAGGTCCTTGCAGTGAGCTATCAATTCATCTTTAGGCATTTTCTTTAAACCGTGAATGTCGTACAGAAATGAAAAATATGTATGATGCTCACTGATTTGCGAAAAACGTAAATCAAGGGAATTGATAGCGCAGTCCAAAGTGTGGAAAAAAAATTCAATTTTATACTTTTCTTTTGCGTCCATTATGGGCTCGTCAGGGCTTTCATAATCAAATTGTTTTTTTTTAGATCTTGCCCGATATCTAATTGTGTTTTTAAAACTTGCTTCAGCGTCAATCTCATCAGCTAATTCTCTAGCATCTACAAGTAATTGATTAAAAAACTCATCAGACCGACAATTCTGAAAAAAATCTTTAGTAGTCGTCTTCAGCAAATCCATTACCAAAGATAAGTCAAAGTCTAGTTAATTCAAAGTTTATTGTATACTTAGTATAGTGTCTCAGCAAATTTAGTTTTAAATCTGACGAACGCAATATTGATATTTTGTAATTGGGCGTATGTTGATTTGAAATTGTACATAAGACAAATATAAATATTTGAGATAAAGCTCGTGTAATCAAAATTCAAATATTTCTAGAAATTTCAAAAGATTTACGTAATTGCATAATACGCTAATTTATAAATAAAATAGAGTTAATTAAAGTATAAAATAGCATGTAATATTTAAGATAGGAAAACATTAGTGTATATAAACTGCGAAGGTATGCAAGTAAAGAACCATACTGATAATAATTTTTGGAAATGTTCTAGCGGCAACGGTGACAGTTTTATAGGTCATCCCTATAAATAGAGGACCAGGAACAACAGTCTTCAGATTAATGCGAGCCGCGACTGAAAATTGTACTTAATATTTTGTTTAATAAAATTGAGAGAAATATATACGTTCATATATTTAATTTCTTTTACGACAATAAATATAATAAATACTCGAATCGTCATTGTCAGCTTATTGCAAGTCGACTGACGTATTTGGGTATTTTAAACCTAATAATTGTCCCAGTTGATTGACCCACTTTGGGACAATCTGCAATTTCATTTCGAGTTACTCCAGTAACGAACTCCGTGACATTTCCTATACTTATATAGGAGTGCACGTGAGAGGTTTACTCCGCGATCAAGTAAAGATTTTGAGAAGAATGTAAGTAATCTTACTGAGCTTACATGTCGCTATGTAACAAGAACTCTTGTATTTTGTCCATGACGTGTTCTGATGAAGCCTGATACAGGCGAAAGCTAGCTTAGGCTCGGGTAAATAGTTTTTACGATTATTACCTAAAATACTTGTGTTCCGGTGTCGTAAAGTACAATACGGTATATAGTAGTAACAAGAACGTTACAGTACATCCATCCGACTGGATGGAGAGTTATTTAAAGGAATAAATCAGTTTAGTTATTTCTTGCGAAGATTTAAAATTTGTCTTAGTTTTGAGGGAAGAAGGAATTTGGAAATTGAATATTTGACTATTATCAATAAGTAGGAGAAAGCGGGGTTAAAATAAAGTACGATTATCTGAAGTCATTTAATTTATATATATATAGGTCTATATGGTAAATATGCCGCCCCTAACAATCTGCCGCCATACCTGTATCGGCCCTTGAGTACCAGCTCCACAATATGATAAGAAACTCCATTTTGAATAAGAAACAGATCTGGAAAGAACGTTATTAATTTTTGTATTGTTTTCCATGTTGCTACTACTGTGTTCACTGAGGCGAAGGCAAAATAAAAACAATCACTATACAGTTAAAACACTTACGTTTGCGTGTCTTTTCGACTATAGATAAGCTATTATAAAAAGCGTGTATATGTTACCGGCAAAGTACAAAATCAGGCATTTTATAGAATGGCTACGAATTTCATACAATGCCTGAATCCAGGCGGCAAAGTATGAAATAAAACAGATTTCATACATTGGCTAGGCATTGTTTAGAATGCCTAACGTCTTCTAGGTAATGTGTGCGCTAAGGTTTCATGTTCTGAAAAGTGTGTAGAGTGCTGCAGAGATATGCATAGTACGTGTGGACATTTTTTGAACACTAGTGGCAATAGTGGAGATAAGTGTGACGATGGCAAGAAGCTGTGTACTCTGTGTTTTAAAGTAAAAATTTCAACTGAAGAATGAAAAAGGTCAAAGTCATTTCTAGAACTTCAGGCAAAGAAGATGAAACATGATTCTGACAAAGTATTTTCTCCAGCTCCTGTGGGCGCGTCCGTTCGTGTTCCAATTCCTGAAGTAGACAAGGGGGCGGGGAGATCTTTGAAACATCCTAGCAATCGTCATGAGTGTGACAGATGACGAATTTTACAAACTGGGAACCACTAACGGATTGTTAAAGCGGCTGTACACATGATCGCAGTTCACTGTATGCCCAAGACCACTAATGGGGGTTGAAGATGTTCCTGAACAAGAAACCGGACTCTTCGTTCTGCTGCCGCTGCCCAGTCATCAGGATCCGTACAAGGGTTCGTAAAATATGTGTTCAAGACTAAATGTAAAAAAAAAAAATGTAATTGTGTAAAAAATGAAAGAAAGTGTACTTCAAAATTCACAGCTCTCTGTCTTGTAATATGTAGAGTATATTCCATATGTTACCGGGAAAGTATGTAATCAGGCATTCCATAGAATACCTAGGCATTTTATAAAATACCTGATCCAGCCGGCAAAGTATGAAATAAAACACATTTCATACATTGCCTAGGCATTGTATAGAATGCCTAACGTCTTCTAGATAATGTACGTATAGAAGATAATGTGTGCTCTATGGTTTCATGTCACAACATGAATCCCCCCCTTCGTCACACCGTACCATGTACGCGCCTACCTCCTGCTGATCTTCAGTAACGTCCGAGATGTCGCAACCACGTGCTGAGTCTAGTGCTAATAACCGCGTTGCTTTAATGCGAGTTCGATTTGACGATGACATATCTCAGCTTCGAAGTTCTAGTGTTAAAAACAGTGTTTTTCTCAGTAATGGTGACTACCGTAAGCTAGTGTTAGACGTGCATGCTGCTAAGAAGAAAGAACAGAAGGACCCACGGGATTACTGGCTACTGAATAGGTACGATGTTGTGCTTGTGGAAAATAAAAGCAAACTAATTCATCCCCTCAAGCAAGGTGATAGTGCTATTCAGTTTTATGTCAACGATACGGAGTTGTTTGATGTACTGCATGAAGCTCACTTAGCGATAGGCCATGGAGGCAGAGACAGAATGTTAAAAGAACTTTCTGTTAAGTATAAAAACATTACACGTCATGATGTTGAACGAACTATACCTTCATTTATGTGAGCCTTGTACGTGTGGACATTTTTTGAACACTAGTGGCAATAGTGGAGATAAGTGTGACGATGGCAAGAAGCTGTGTACTCTGTGCTCCAAAGCGAAAAATTCAACTGAAGAAAGAAAAAGATCTAAATCATTTCTAGAACTTCAGGCAAAAAAGATGAAATCTGATTCTGACAAAAAATTTCCTCCAGCTCCTGTGGGCGCGTCTGTTCGTGTTCCAATTCCTGAAGTAGACAAGGGGCGAGAAGATCTTCGAAACATCCTACCAATCGTCGTGAGTGTGACGGAAGACGGACTTTACAAACTGGGAACCACTAACGGATTGTTAAAGCAGTTGTACACAAGATCACAGTTCACTGTATGCCCAAGACCACTAATGGGGGTTGAAGATGTTCCTAACAAGAAACCGCACTTCGCACTGCTGCTACTGCCCAGTCATCAGGATCCGGACAAGAGTTCGTAAAATGTGTGTGCAAGACTAAATGTCAAAATAAATTGTTATTGTGTTTACACTAATTTTTTAAAATGAAAGAAAGTGTACTTCAAAATGTCACAGCTCTCTGTCTTGTTGTAATAAGTAGAGTATATTCCATATATTTAAAATTAATAAACACCAATAACATCTAATGTATTTTTTAAAAACCAGATTGGTTAAAAAACGTTCTTATACAGTATAATTTTAATAAAATAGTATCTGAACATAATTAAGTAGAGAATAGATAATCTTGAAATGTCATACAAAGTTCTCCTCTGTGTAAAATTAAACAATTATGTGTGATTTTCTAATACAGTGTTTTCATTTTGACCGTAGTAAGCTTATTTTACACTTCGCCTAAAGAATCACTGGCATTATACAGAATGCCTAGGCAATGTACAGAATACCTGGGAAAAGCACAAAAAACATTTGAAAAGTATTCTATTCTATACTTTTCCAAAAAACTTCAGACATTGTATGAAATGTCTAGGTATTCTATAAAATGTCTGGATTACATACTTTGCCGGTAACATATATAATCTGCCGGTATTCCATCTGTCAACGTGTCACCTCGATTGTAATTTCAGTAACCAACAGGACTTTACCTCCGCCGCGTGTTTGAATTTATATTTACCACGACCTACCGTTAATAGTCGTCTTGTCATGGTCTTATTCACAGCATGTCATTGTGTCTGTGTTTGTAAGCTTGGTGTTGGTACATACGTAACTATGCGCGCATAAGGAGTTATATAATTTGATAAAATATATAGGCCTATTATACAAGAATCGTGCAAGGAACTTAACTAGTTACTTACAAAGAAAAAAGTATATATATATAGTTATAAGCGACAACACATTTAGGCATATGTGAGAAAGACGAATAAAGTGAGATAAGCATACGCAATATAATGTTCCATTGTCACAGTAGTGACTGATACGGCAACATGATAAGCTGTATAATCTTTCTTTGATGCCTTTTGTACAGGTTACGACTAGACAACTAAAAAAACAATGAACCCTGTTTTTAAAAGAAGTTCAAAACAGTACGTTAACATATTATAAACAATTTTTTGTATTGTTATTTCTTCGTTAGTAACGTTATTGCGGAAGACAGATAAAAAGAGAGATAAAGTACAAAAACGTACTGTATTTTTGTGGTTTACTAAAGAATTGTTGAAATCATTACTTCATCGACAAGCTTGACCTAAGGCAGTTCAGTCTTTTTAAAAATATTATCTGTTCTTACGTGTATGTGTGTGTCTGTGTGCGTGCAGTCACGTAGGTAACAGCGATAAACATCAGTCTCCAAACGTTGTGAAACTGTGTTCTTGGAGACAACGCTGAAATTTTACTGTAGTATTGAATCATTCAAGGAATTCTGCACTTATCTGTTTGTTATCGCGTAATAAACACTGATTGTACGCTGTCGGCTGTTCTTTATTGCTGTCTGCCGATGGTTCAAATATTACTTTTACATAATACCACACTGCAACGCGTGTAATAATGTTTGTACGAAGGACAGTCAAAAAGTTAGTTGCACTTGCATAATATTTACGAAAATTCGTTTACTTATCTGCAGGTAGAATTAAAGATCCAGTTTTCCACAAAATCACCAGTTTACTTACACATTACTGTAGCGTGACATGATGTTTTTGATGCCTTCTCTTTCTCCTACGGCGCTACAGCCCGAAGTTGAGCCTTGGCCTCCTCTATCCTGACCCTCCACCTCTCTATCAGTAGCAAAAGACTTCCATCCTTGCACTCCCAACATCTCTCTTTCATCCACGGCTACAGCATCTTCCCATTTTCTCCTTGCATCGCCTTTTGCCCTTTTGCTATCTATACTCCCCTTAAGGACTCTTTTAGGTGTTCGTTTGGCACCCATTCTTACGATATGGCCCATTGCAGCCTCCTCAGTTTACGTACACTTCTACCGTTGGTTCGTTAAAGTGACAATATGTACCTCATCGTTATGCCGGATCCTACATTCCCCATTTCTATGTATGGGGCCTAGGATCCGTCTCAGGAGATTCCTTTCAAATATCTTCAGGCGTTCAATTGCTCTTTGTGTTAATACGCAGGTATTGCAGGATGGTATTGCTATCCTGTTTCATTGCCATAGTACAGGATTTGTTGTATGTTAGTTTTGTCTGCTTATGAATAACTCTTGAATTAAGCGCGAAGTAGGCCTTTTTGGCTAGTGTTATCCTTCTCCTTATATCTGCCTCTCATTCCCATCTTCAGATATCGTCGCTCCTAGGTATGTGAAACCCCTGACTGCTTCTGTATCTATACAGTCTTCTTCGATAATCCAATTTTGCCTGGGTCGGGTAGACCTTGTCTGATTTATCATTTTGGTTTTATCCACATTTGTTGATAGTCCTACCTGTTTTGTACTTACTTTTAGGTTTAAGTATGTCTCCTTTGCAGCCGCACTTGATCGGGTTATGATGGCTATATCGTCAGCATATGCTGCTGTTTGTACTGACTTCTAATAAAGTACTCCTGAGCGATCTACACTCATTTTTCTTATGGCAGATTTTAGAGACAGGTTAAAGAGGAGAAGGGACAGCCCATCGCCCTGTTTTAGACCCTGGTTGAGCTCAAATGGTTTTTGATGTCATTGCTGAAAAATCCCTGTTAGACATATGATACCCATTACCACGCTACATTTTTGGATTTCTCTATCAATGTGATATCGCTGCTTCGCAAGGGCTTCTTTCATAGTACCGAACACGGGGAAATCACACGGCGCAAAGTCAGGACTCTGAGGAAGGTATTATCATTCCTCCCAATCAGTTTTCAAGGAGTTTCTTCGTGACGCGTGCCCAATGAGGTAATCCATCGTAATACAGAAGCACAATGTTTTTTGACAGTTTTGCGGGCTGTCGATCTCTAATCGCATTTCTCTGCCTTTTCAAGGGTTCACAGTATGATTTAGAATTATCTGTAAAGTCTTTTGGCATTAATGTCAGTTACACCAACACATTGGTTGTCGAAGCAAAAAGTCAGCTTAATCTTTACGGCAGATGAAATCTTTCGACACTTTTCTTGAAGTTGAGAATTATGTTTTCACTCACGTGAACTCTGTTTCGTTTCTAGTGAGAAGTGATGAACCTATCACTCATCTTCGGTCTCAGTTTCGTATAAAAAATCAATTCTTTCCTTATTCCTTATCACAACGAGCCCCAAGTATGACAGCTGACTAAAAACGTTTCCTCTTGTGTTTTTCTAGAAAAATAAACGAAGCACCCATCGAGCTCAATTTTCTCAACACTGCAGACGCTTAGAGGTGCACACTTTCATGCGTTCAGCAACAGTTTCGTCCACTGTGATTCGCCGATTTGTAAGCAACAATTGGTGAATGCGTTCAACGTTGTCATCCGTTGTCAAAGTCGAGACAACTTCCCTGCCGGTAATTTTGCCATGACCTGGCGTGAAAATGCTATGTCACCATACACGTACCTCAACTGGCAACGACTTTCAGTAGGATTACGTCTCTTTGGACACAGAAAACGAGTCACCGCACAGAGTTCCAATTTTCCCCCTGCTTGTAAATGACGTAACGTATTTCGCGGCTAACAACTGACTAACCGTTTCTACCACGTGGGAAACGTTACTAAAGGTGACGGAAACGGAACGTTTACCAATGATGCCAACAACTTTCGTCATAATACCTCTTTTAGAAAAAACTAATATGGGCAAGTGGAACTAACTTTTTGACTGCCCCTCGTATGTCGTTACTTCAACCCATGAAATCTCTAATCTCTACTCTTACGCAGATTTTCTACCGAATTTGAAACAAAATCCAGTACATTACTTAATATAAAGAAACCACATATACTGTGACATATTTTTTTAATGCAACTTATTATTTTCATTCTTTCTCTTTGTCTTCTATTCTTACCAGGAGCAGCAGCGGACTACAGATCAGGATTTAAGGGAGTAAAGCCACTCTTCAAGAGTTGTATCCCATTTAGCATAACCCTAGATTTTATAGGTTTCGTTTGTTGTGCTACAGACAAATATTAAAAATGATTAAATTTTGAACATAGATCGCGATGAATAACATTAAATAACAGAAACTTGAAGAATACACAGTACTTAAGAGTACTAAGTAATGATTTCAAAAATGGGGAATTTCAAAGGGAAATGTGGCACTAGGTAGTACTGTCTCGGCTAAAAGGACGACACTCGGCATCAAATCAGTCGTTAATTTTTTTTCTCTCATCAACGTAGTTACTTGTTAACGTGTTCCTGCACGTGATTAAACAACGGCTGTACCGACAGGAGAATGACGACGACACGACAGGTCGGCTCCATTAAAGGTGATCGGCTCCGGTTGATAAATACGTACTAATTGTTGCAACGCAGCAGCAAGGTGGACGCTAGCATCCGACTGTCATCCTTTCGGCCGAGGAATATTACTGTTCCACTAGAGTGGAATTATGGACGGACAGAGTCACAAGTGTGGAGGTGCTGGAAAGAATGTGAGAAAGATGTTATATAATGAAGTATAAACAAGAAGACATTTTATTTAGATTATTAGGCCGTGGTCTAATGCTGTTTATAACAACAGGCGTTTCGGCCCCACCACTGGAAGCCATTTTCAGTGTTGCAGGATTAAAAGTTTAACTGGCAAGATGTCGGACTGAGACCATGGCTCAATTAACAACGACTTTAACAGAGTTGACTCCGGTCGTGAGAGCCTAAGACATCAATTTTAATTATAGATTACATTTTATTCCGCAACTTACACTTAGATACGACACACCTTACTGACATTATAATTGAAAGCAGAGCGGAAACTAAAATGTACCGGTCAGTCTATCAGTACAGAATATCTACAATTGTAATAACGAATTAATATCAGTACTGATATTCTGATATGTTTATTGGAAACTGAAATACCTATACAGTGTTAAAAGTGTTTGTCACGGACAGGGGTAAACGGAAACTCGTACAACCGAATTAAAAAAATAAAGAGACTGATAAATTACAATAAAGAGAAAGAAAGTTACAGAACTACATCCTATATGATATGGGAACTATAACACTACGTCAGATTAAAGGAAGTGTATGGCCTCCTGTGTTATTATTCTGTGCTGAAACTATTAGCGTTCACGATAATGTTTTAGCTCATCTTTGAATGCATTTGCATGTTTTCTATTCTGCAGGTATCTTTTTAATTCTCGTCCACTTATCAGAAAGAAGCTATAGACAGATGGAGACAAATTCACAGGACCGAGAACAAATGGAGAACATCCAGCTGAAACCTGTCACAAGGCAGTTTTATTAAAGAAGGAGAAACATCACTTCATACAGAAGCATTTCTGCTCCCACTGTGTAATTAACTGAAGATTTTTGTTTCTTTCATATTTCTTAATACTTTTACACTTTGTTTGAAACATGTGTAGTATTATTATACCTATTTTATTTTAATATAATGTGAATGCATCTGCATTGACTACTGACGGTTATCTCCTTTTAGAACTGTTCAGACTTTTTACTACCTTCCATTTGTACCTTATTACAGTTAGCCCTACATTTTAATTTTAATTAAGAAAGGTGTGTTAGTGGTTATAATCACAAACAGAATTGTCACTGTTGCACACCACTTTCCGATTAGCGCTTTCAAGCCTCTCAGCTCATCGTCAGATCGGAAATAACTGACGATGAGCTGAGAGGCTTGAAGGCGCTAATCTTGAAGGCTTGAAATTTTTCTATAGTCGTGTGCAACAGTGCTAATTCTGTTTGTCTACATTTTAATCTTTAGTGGAAAATATTTTGTCTTTAGTGGTTTTCTTTGTTGTACATGAGATCTCACTTTTTACACCGTTTGTACTACAGTATTAGTCTTTTCTCTTTTTACTGCTTTGAATTTATTGTTCCAGAGTTTTATTATGTTTTTGGAGAGTCCTGATTGTTAATTTTGCATCATCCATTACCATAGTTTTTCATTTTTCTTCTTTGTTTATAAGTAGACTTACTTTTGTCTTAGTGATGCTATCGAGTTGTTTTCTGTTGGTACTTTAGCTGTTTCATTTGTTGTCGCCATTATTGATTCAGTCTTTTCTTACTAAAGTCTTCTCTTTTCATTTCACCGTCTTGAATAGCTTCGTACCTATTTTATATTGCACTTCAAAATTAGTTTTCTTAGTTTAATGTATATCATGATATATGTATGTAATGCCATGATGTATTTAATGTCATGTTAGTTTTTCTATCTTCTTAAAAAATTTTATACCATCCTCTTTGTTACTTATTTATGTCTTAACGTTTACAAGGCTGCCACCACTAAATGTGTTAATGTATTCCTTTTCTCTAGTTAAAATATAATCTGTCTAATCTGTCTCGTTTTTTTCAGTCCATTTGGGCTTCTCCATGACAGTTTTTGTACTAAAGATGAACGTGTTACAGAAGTGTAATCGATGTGATGTCGCAGAATCCATAAACCGCTGTTCTTCCATTTATCTCCCCCTCTCTATCCAAACTGTCATAACTTTTTCTCTGATTTTTCTGGTCCCGCATTTGCATTAAAGTCTCACATGTACGAAAAGCCATGTCTTTAACAACTGATCATCGTGGCAAACAATGAGCACACAACATAATGCTCCAAGCATATTACCACTTACACGTTGCCTGAATCGACATCGCATTCGAGATGAGCAGAACAGTGAGTGAGATAGCTGCTGTTTGATAGAGAAGCAGAGCAGTACAGTTACAGCTTGCTATTAAACGGAGTACACGGCAGCCCACTTATACAGTATACGTACGTAGGTAGGGATTAATAACTTTTAATCAGTCGATACCAAGCACACCCTAGGCGAATGCAGACTGAGCCCTACTCTTCAAATCTGACAACACCGGTAATGGGCAGCCCAGGCGAATCGTAGTGTGGGTTCTGTTTGTGTGTAGATAATACACGTTTACTTTACTTTGAAGTAACATTAATTTACGCACATTGTGTTGATTTTATGTATCGAATAGAAACATTACAATATAGTATATGTCAAATACAAACGTTACTAGAAGTAACCAATCAGGCCGCGGGATCTGAGCTTGAGTGAGGTGCATCCAAACACTTCGCACAAAATTAGAGTGAGCGCTTTCTTAAAATGTTTCCTGTTATTTCTGAGTTACAGGGCACCAAAAGGGATAATATGCCTATGCCGAATGCTTAACAGTCGAAAGTCTTTGACGTAATAATACATTTATTATTACAGCATCTATGACACTGTTCCGACGCTGTTACTGTGCACCAACCAGATTGTCCTGTTAGTTACATGTTCAGTTCACGTGGCAGCAGCGTTGCGTAATATTCAACCGCAGATTATCACCTTCAATAAAGTCGATCCGTCGTGTCGTCGTCATCTTTCGTCGCTGTAACCTTCGTTTAGATGATGTGAAGCAATATGTGAAAAACGTAACTACGTACATTTTGGAGATAAAATTTAATTACAATTAAGAAGAGTTCCTGTAATCTTTGGTTCCGGAAATGTGAAAACATCCTACAGTGGGAATAATAATAAAATATTAAAAATAGTTCCTACTATTGCCGACGCTAACGATTAAAGAGAGGTACTCATACTTCATTTCCCGAGTCGACCAACGTTTCTACCGTGTGCGTAAGCTGTTTCTGTTTCTGTTCTTGCCACGTTAAAGTTTCTGTTGTCGATTCACTAATTTTCTGTCTAACGTCGGATGAAAAGAAACAATGCAGACAATACCTGTTGTTTTGCTTTACAAGCTACATTTTTTTTTTTTTTTGACGTAGAGATGGCTACATTTTGTTATTACCTTATGGTGTTTTAATATTTTGTTCCTTCTTTCATGTTCTGACCTAGTGTCGCTTGCAGATTTATGTTAAATGGTTTTCTGAATTTCGTCTTTGTTCAGGCAATGAATTCGTCCTTTCTGTTTACCTATCATTACGTTATACCTATTCCACAGTTTTCTCTCTTAACAAAAATACTTATCCCATCTTTATCTACGCAATTATTATTTCTCTGCGTATAAATGTTTCATTCATTTTACCCTTGACTAGCGTGGAACGTTCAGATTAAGTTACTAAAGTCAGGAATTCTTTTATTATCTTTACGCCTTGTGTATATTCAGCTAGTATAATGTTTTGATTAAAACTATAAGTAATTTTAACACTAATTTTTATTCAGCGAACTTTGTTGGCGTATTTATTTTGTTGAAATACTATATTATATCATTCTCCATCAGTAATATACAGCTGTTACTTTTCATATTCTAATTGATCTCTAATTGGTCTACCTATTTTTGAGAACGTTTGTTCCAGTCCTAATTTTTAAATGAGTGTTTAGGTTATGGTCCTTCACAATTATATACGGCCTAGCAGAATCTTGGAAGCGTTTTCTAACAAAACCTGTTTTTTCTACGTTCGTTAATTGATTAACCTCTAATTCTCCTTTGCAATTCATAAACAATTTAATAAGATTATCCCATAATTCTCTTGAACATAAACCTTACCGGTACCATAATATTTATCTGTGTAGGGTAAACATTTGTGTGGATCTACACTTTTAAATTCTGCTTGCATTCTGTCACGTCGTCCACATACCCTTTCGATATAGTTAGCTCCACAGAATTAAAATCATAGTTTCTTTAGAATTAAATTCTACTGTTACTTCTAAGGAAGAGATTGTCATTTCTAACTTATTGTTTTTTTGTCCTTGATGTTGTTCCAAAACTTCTACTTCTAGCGTTCAATTAATTACCCAAAACTTTCTTGAAGATCTTGAAGATTTTTGTATATTAGACTTATGTTATTTAAACTTCTTTCCAACTTCAGTAGCTTGTTTATGACGCTCTTGTTATAATCCAATTACAACACTCTTCACTGCAACGAAAAGTGACTACACGATGAAATGTTTTTCATTAGTTCTGGAGTTATTCAGTATTATAAAATAATTTTTGAACTTTTCAGTAGCATAATATATTTCTAACTTTTTCGCCAAGGTAAAAATGGTTATTGGCAGATACAAAAAATAAACAGATTTAAACAGATCTACTAATTTTAGTAGATTTAGATATCTATTTGCATTGTGTTCGTTGTTAATTTTTTTATTACCGTAGCAACTGAACTAATCTGACTTAACTTGACGTCAAAAAGTCAGATGGCAATGGAAATTCAAGACAAACTAGCCATGGGAAATAGGTGCTACTTTTCTTTCTATCTATCCTAAAGTTCAGAAACATTTCTAGAACCTCCAAGATTGAGATTTACAAAACCGTATTGCGGCCATTACTATTGTATGCTTCAGAAGCCTGGACCATACCCTCAGTCCAAGAAGATATGATCAGAAGATGGGAAAGAATAATTCTGAGGAGGATATATGGAGGTGTACTAGATGCCGGAATGTGGCGTATGAGGACAAATGCCGAATTGTACGAACTACACAAGGAACCGGACATCGTCATAGTAACAAACAAGACAGAAGAAAGAATGACACAGTACAAAGAATGACAGACGAAAGGGCAGTGAAAAAAGTATTAATTGGAGGACCAGGAGGAAGAAGAGCAAGAGGGAGGCCAAGAAGAAGATGGGTGGACGATGTAGATGAGGACTTGAGAAGACTGGGGGTCAGAAGATGGGGAAGAGTCGCACAGGAAGAGGGAGTGGAAGCACGTCGTTCTAGAGGCCAGGGCTTTTCATGACCTGGAGACCCGTGGAGTAGTAGTAGTAGTAGTAGTTGTAGTAGTAGTAGTAGTAGTAGTAGTAGTAGTAGTAGTAGTAGTAGTAGTAGTAGTGGTAGTAGTAGTTGTAGCTAATAAGGGGAATAAAACATGAAGAATAAGAACTAAATTGTGCTATATAAAAAAAATGTACACCAGTAAATCTTTGAATTTTAATTACATTGACATTTTTTTCAGCTTTATCGCTATGCTCAGAATTATCTACTATGTGTACGTAAAGTATGATAAACAAAAGAATTGGTTTTTCGACAGCGTGTTTTTTTTGAAAACAGTTTTATTTTTAAAGTTCAAGTTTATTTAAAACTGTCTTATTTTTTGCGATTTTATTTTTATTATCTGTTTTATTTAAACATGATAGACAGGTGAATAAACTGTAATTTCTAAGATAGATGATAACTTATAACCTTATGGTTGAATGTACTACAAACTTTGCAAATATATATTTGTACATATAAATTTGAGAATCTGATATATTCATATAATATAGTACAATTCATGTCTCAATGAATGGGACATCTTTCAGTCACCAGAAAACTAGCAATGTTTACTGGAAGCTATTTAGAAAATTGCAAGACGGCTATAGCGTATCGCAGTAAAAACTGTTTGTACTTACGTAAATAATTAGCATCACTGTGTATTTTAACTCATCCGATTACATTTAAATATCTTATTTTATTTAAATATCTTAATGTATGCAGACGATCTTTTGATCATCCAAGAGAATAAAAATTACCTCCAAAGGTCTTGTTTTACCTTAACAATACTTTAACAAATTACAAACAATTTCCTTATCAAAAACAAAGGTTATGGCTTTTTCTGGGGTAAATCATATTAGAATAAAAATTGTCGTACAGGACTCGCCAATAGAACAGGTGTCAGTTTTTAAGTATTTAGAGCAGTGGTTTTCAAACTTTTTGGGTCCACGGCTCCCTTGACCTGAACATAAATACCCGCGGCTCCCTTCGTACACTACGTCCGACTCGACGTGTGGGGATAAAAAAACTTAAGTTTCGAAACAAATGAATAAGACAATAAGAGTGTATTTTATTTCTTTACATTAACTATTAACATACATAACACATTTTAATCGACTTTTAATTTTATGACACCTTATTCTTGCAAGGAAATCAAATCAATGGGAAGGATGAGCTTGCTTCTTCATCACCAATTCTTCAAATCTCGGCACAAGATTGGAAACTACGACTCGCATCTCTTTCTCGATGTTCAATCGCGATCTATATTTGGTCTTGATGACTGCCAATGCTGAAAATCCAACCTCACATAAGTAGGATGTCACAAAAGGAATCAAAACTCGTAGGGCCTTGTTACCTACTTGTGGATACTCCTGCTTCACCAAGCCCCAAAACTCAAGCAGTGATGAGGAAACGAACTTCGATTTTAATGTGGAGTCTGAAGAAATATCTATAAATTGCTCTTGTTCTTCAGTAGTAAGTGTTGATGGAAGTCCTGTACTGAAGGGGTCTTTGATCCAGTTGTGCTGATCAACCTCTTCTGTAAAGTACTTCTGAAAGTGAACATTAAGTTCAGTTAAATGATCCACAAACACAGACTTCAATTCTTCACTCAACTGTAAGTCATTGTCTTCTAAAACCGTGTGCAGAGCAGGGAAACTGTAATGTATATCTCTATCATCCAACTTTGTCTTCCACAATAGTAGTTTCTTTCTGAAGGCTGAAATTTTGTCTGACAGTTGCAGAATGTTGGTCTCATTACTTTGAAGGGACACATTTAATGAATTGAGTTTTTCAAAGATATCATAAAGATATGCCAGCTTACAAATAAAGTCACTGTCTACGAACTACTCGGAACTCAAATGTTTCTCTTGAACAAGATAACAGTGAAGTTCATTCCTGAGTTCATACACCCTTTTCAAGACATTCCCACGTGAAAGCCAGCGAGAGTTAGAGTAATAAAGTAGGGAAATGTGCTCACCCCCATATCAACGCACATTTGTTGAAAACATCTGGACTTAAGTGGCCGACTTTTAATGAAGTTTACCACTTCTATCACTGACTGAAGAACCTCATGAAGGGCAGGGCTGATGTTTTTTGCTGCCAGTGCTTCTCTATGAATAAAACAGTGTGTCCAAATAGCATGAGGAGCTTCTTTACGGATCAGAGCTTGTAGTCCGGCATAACAGCCAGCCATACTACGACCTCCATCTGTACACACGCCTACACAATTCTCCCAGTTAATGTTGTTTTCTTCCATAAAAGAGTGTAGTATTTCAAAGAGGTCTGCTGCTTTTGTTCCAAGAGTTATATTTCTGCAGAAAAGAAGATCTTCATGATACTTGTTATCATGTATAAACCGCACGTAACAAATTAGATGCGCATCATTGTGGCTGTCAGTAGTTTCATCCAACTGAATAGCGAAATCACCTTTGAGTTTTTCAAATCATTAATGTCGTCAGCCATATCGAGTATTCGACGACTAATAGTGTTGTCTGACAAAGGAACACTTGCTAGTTGCTTGGCAGCGGACTCACCTATCATAATAGACACCATGTCCATAGCAGATGGTAAAATAAGGTCTTCCGCAATGGTGTGAGGTTTCTTGCTCTTTGCTACACGGTAGGCAACTTTGTAAGATGAAAGAAGGGCCTTTGTAGGAATCGTAGCTTGTTTAGTGTTTAGTGAAAGTTGTTTTTTGTTCTGTCATTTCTTTTAACTTGCGGGAAAAGTATTCCCTTGGTTTATTTACCAAACTACCATGATTTGACTCCAAATGTCGTTTAATTTTATTAGGAAGCATGCTTTCAGTAGCCAGCACTTTCAAACAAATGACACACTGTGGTCGTTCTTCATTTCCAATAATAGTGCATGTAAAACCGAAATTCAAGTAACTGTCGTCATACTTCCTGCATTTTTGTCTACTCGTGTCTTTGGAACTGCATGATACGTTTGAAATGTCTCGTTTTGTACTTACATTTAAAAATTTATCCATACTGACAGAGAAACACAATTATCACAGAAGACAAACAACGATTAAAAACGATATAAATTAGACAAAACTAACCTCCAAACTGATTGAAACTGAATTGAAACAAATGCGACACGTAGTACGATTCGACTGCCATCTACCTACCACGTTGCCAGAGTAACAACACTTACAAACCGGCCCGCTAGATATCACTAGCGCACAGCTCATCATGGCGAGCGTTGTTCCGATACTCAGCTGCGTTGCGGTCCAGTTCGGTAATTTTGTTTTATTTTAGAGGAAATCATTAAAGCAAATCAAGTCAATATATTATTTTTACGAAACCACCGCGACGCCCCTGGGAGCCGCGACGCACAGTTTGAAAACCACTGATTTAGAGTATAAAGTATATGTATAAAGAGATTGAAAGCAAAATTAGTCTTTTTCAGTCGCTCTGCAGATGTATCAATTAATATTTACAGAAATAACAAGAAAAGAGTCACAATTGAAATATTATAATGTAATGGCCATACCTCAATTATGATATGGTAGGAAACTTGGGTTAGGAAGGCGATAGATATATCTAGAATGCGAGGGGGAGAAATGATGTTCCTGAGGGTTCTAAAGGGTTGTACAAGGAGAGATCTCTTCAGAAATGATCATATTAAAGTAGAAACATTTGTACTGAACGCTTAAATGATAAAATCTCCCGTTACAAAACTGAGTAGCGGTTACATGTAGACACAGTGGATTTAATTAGACTGCTAAGAAGAGTGCTTGATTTTCGTCAAGAGGGAAGAGATGTGTGGGATGACCCCATAAACGGTGGTTGGATGAATTCCATTGAGACCATCACCCTAAGCCGTAAAGAATGACGACGACGACACCAACGATTACATTTTTATCGGCACTTTAAAAAAAAATGTTGACATTCCTTTTTAATTCCATGTTCCATAAGGAAATGGAAGTATGGTGATGGCAAAAAAAATCGTGTTCGACATAATTGCAGATTCTGATTGTACTACCCTCAAAACATGAAAAAAGTCATTTTTCGAAAAGTGTCTGTGTGTGTGTCTGTCTGTGTGTCTATCTGTGTGTCTATAGATTTTTTTTTCTATGGCAAACGATAACAGCCGCAGATTCAAGCAGAATCAGATACTTTTGGCATACAGCCCTGAATTGTAGAGTACTCAAGATCTATTGTTTTTCGTGAAGATCGGTTAAGAGAAAGGGGTAGTTTACCTGCAACGTTTTTTTTTTATCAAGGGTGATTTTTTTCTAAGGCAAACGATAACAGCCGCAAATTCAAACAGAATCAAATAATGATTCACATACAACCCTGAATTGTAGAGCTCTCAAGACCCTGTTGTTTTTGGTGAAGATCGGTTAAGGGAAAGGGGTAGTTTACCTGCAACGTTTTATGTTTAAACAAGGGTAATTTTTTCTATGACGAACGATAACTGCCGTAAATTCAAACAGAATCAAATACTTTTTTTCACACCTTACTGAATTATAGAGTACTCAAGGGCGGTTGATTTCGGTAAAGATCGGTTAAGATAAAAGGGTAGTTTACCTGCAACGTTTTATGTTTTAAAAGGGTAATTTTATTTTTATGACGAATGATAACTGCCGTATATTCAAAAAGAATCAAATAATTTTTTTTATACCTCCCTGAAGTTTTAAGTACTCAAGGTTTTTTGATTTTGGTGAATATCGATTAAGGGAAAGGGGTAGTTTACCGGCAACATTTTATGATTTAACAAGGGTAATTTTTTTATGACGAACGATAACTGCCGTAAATTCGATGAGAATCATATAATTTTTTGCATACATTCCTAAATTGTAAAGAACTGAAGGCCTATTGATTTTGGTGAAGATCGGTTAAGGGAAAGGGGTAGTTTACCAGCCACCTTTAATGTTTTAACAAGAGTAATTTTTTCTATGACGAACGATAACTGCCGCACATTCAAACAGAATCAAATAATGTTTTGCATGCGTCCCTGGATTGTAGAGGACTCAAGACGTATTGATTTTGGTGAAGATCAGTTAAGATAAAGGGGTAGTTTACCTGCAACATTTTATGTGATAACAAGGTTAATTTGTTCTATGACGAACGATAACTGCCGTAAATTCAAACATAATCAAATAACGTTTTTCATACATCCCTAAATTGCAGAGATCTCAAGGCCTGTTGGTTTTGGTGAAGATCGGTTAAGGGAAATGGGTAGTTTACTAGCCACCTTTAATGTTTTAACAAGAGTAATTGTTTCTATGACGAACAATAACTGCCGTAAATTCAAACAGAATCGAATAAGTTTTTGCATACAGCCCTGAATTGTAGAGTACTCAAGGCCTATTGATTTTGGTGAAGATCTGTTAGGAGAAAGGGGTAGTTTACCAGCAAAATTTTATGTTTTAACAAGGGTAAAGTACTTAATTTTAATAAATAAAGTATCCTGAAAAGCAGATCATAATAATTCACTGTAGAAACGTAGATGAAATATCTATAAATGAAGAGGTTTGGGTAATTTTCTATAAATGAAGGGTGTAATTTTCTATAAATGAAATTGATTGTTGAAGCGGGGGGATAATTTTTATTTATATGTCATGTGTACTACGTTATCGGCAACAAAGAAGTAGTTTGTAGTTAAAATTCCTAATTAATACGGTGTTTTGCAATCTTCCTAATAGCTTTCTCAGTCTCAAAGATAAAAAAATATGATAGTAAAATTCTGTTCGATCTCAAAACTCTATCTCCAATAGTTACCAAGAAAACTTTTGAAAGCTCAAAAACTGTGTGCAGAAAGTTATTTTTTAATTAAAGTTCCAAGAACAACAGTTGTCCATTTTTCCTAATCAAAACACATTACGCACACCAACTGATACACTTCTGAAAGCTTACAAAATTATTCAATTGTAATACTCAAAACTCAGTTGTTGATCAAGTGTTATAATACTGAGTTGTCAACATACGAAACAAAAATTTTTAAATAATTTTAGTGTCACATTTTTACTTCCATGTTCCATAAGGAAATGGAAGTATGGTGATGGCAAAATATCGGTATGGAGAACCATACATGACTTCCATATTCTAAGATTTATATTTAAAATCATTTTCAGCCAAACAGCCAGGGAAGGAATTTTAACAAAAAAATACTTCTTTCTTGCCAATAACGTAGTACACATATAAAAAATATTATCCCCTCCCCCTTCAACTATAATTTTGATCTATAGAAAATTACCCCCAGCCCGTTCAACTAGCCTCTTCATTTATAGATATTTCATCTACGTTTCTACAGTGGATTATTAAGATCTTATCAGGATACTTTATCAAAATTAAGTACTTTACTCATGTTACAACAAAAAATGTTTCTGGTAAACTGCCCTTTTCCCGTAACCGATCTTCACCAAAATCAACAGACATTGAGTTCTCTATAGCTCAGGCACATATGTAAAAAATTATTTGATTCTGTTTGAATTTACGGCAGTTATGGTTCGTCATATAAAAAATTACCCATGTTAAAACATAAAACATGAGATTTATAAAACATATCTAAGATTTATATTTAAAATAATTTTTGAAATAAAATATTTTCATAGAACCTACTAACGCTGGGGAAATCTGAGGAGCCAATCAGAGTTGGGCCTACCTGTCACTCTGCTGAATTTGGTGGAAAGCCCTGTCACTGTCGTCAAAGTATCAGCCTTGACAGGGTCCTCTTTTTCTGCAAAATGGGAGAGGAGGCTTGAGATGGAGTGAGTGACATGGTCCCCACCTCAATGAAGAACTCATTGTTTTATAAAAATATATTTAAATTTTGAAAACTAAAAATTCTTTTCTTGTTGTAAATATTTATATTTTATAATCAAAATGACTTTATCAAAAAACAAACATTATTTTTTTATAATAAGTACTTACATATGTTTCTTAATATGCTTACTTTTCTTCAATGTTGATGATCATTTCCAAACATTCTGACAAAATTGTATCTACAGAACAGTTAAGATTCCCCAGGTTTCCATTTCTGCTAATTTCTCATTACACCTTCCACTGACGTATTATTAACCATTTCATAAACTATCGTATAATCTTTTCAGATTTTGTGGTACAAAATCTGAAATTTTCAGACTGCCTAGCAACAAAATTATTGTATTTTCAACAATGACCATTGTTTGAAAAAGTTTAAATGAATTTTCAAGTACTTTACTCTTGTTAAAACGTAAAAGGTTGGCGGTAAACTACCCCTTCCCCTTAACTGATCTTCACCAAAATCTAAAGGCCTTGAGTCCTCTACAATTCACTGACGTATGCAAAAAATTATTTGATTCTGTTTGAATTTGCGGCAGTTATCGTTTGCCATAGAAAATACGCTTGATAAAAAACGTTGCAGGTAAACTACCCCTTCCCCTCAACCGATCTTCACCAAAAACAATAGGTCTTGAGTACTCTACAAATCAGGGCTGTATGCAGAAAATTATTTGATTCTGTTTGAATTTGCGGCTGTTATCGTTTGCCATAGAAAATACCCTTGTTAAAAAAACGTTGTAGGTAAACTACCCCTTTCCCTTAACCGATCTTCACCAAAAACAATAGGTCTTGAGAACTCTACAATTCAGGGCTGTATGCGAAACATTATTTGATTCTGTTTGAATTTGCGGCTGTTATCGTTTGCCAAAAAAAAAAAAATTTCCCTTGATAAAAAAAACCGTTGCAGGTAAACTACCCCTTCCCCTCAACCGATCTTCACCAAAAACAATAGGTCGCGAGTACTCACAAATCAGGGCTGTATGCAAAAAATTATTTGATTCTGTTTGAATTTGCGGCAGTTATCGTTTGCCATAGAAAATACGCTTGATAAAAAACGTTGCAGGTAAACTACCCCTTCCCCTCAACCGATCTTCACCAAAAACAATAGATCTTGAGTACTCTACAAATCAGGGCTGTATGCAGAAAATTATTTGATTCTGTTTGAATTTGCGGCTGTTATCGTTTGCCATAGAAAATACCCTTGTTAAAAAAACGTTGTAGGTAAACTACCCCTTTCCCTTAACCGATCTTCACCAAAAACAAAAGGTCTTGAGAACTCAACAATTTAGGGCTGTATGCAAATAATCTTTTGATTCTGTTTGAATTTACGGCTGTTATCGTTTGCCATAGGAAATACCCTTGTTAAAACATAAAACGTTACAGGTAAACTACCCCTTTTCCTTAACCGATCTTCACCAAAAACAATAGGTCTTGAGAACTCTACAATTCAGGGCTGTATGCGAAACATTATTTGATTCTGTTTGAATTTGCGGCTGTTATCGTTTGCCAAAAAAAAAATTTCCCTTGATAAAAAAAAACCGTTGCAGGTAAACTACCCCTTTACCTCAACCGATCTTCACCAAAAACAATAGGTCGCGAGTCCTCTACAAAAAAGGGCTGTATGCAAAAAATTATTTGATTCTGTTTGAATTTGCGGCAGTTATCGTTTGCCATAAAAAAAAATCTACAGACAGACAGACACACAGACACACAGACAGACACACACACACACACTTTTCGGAAAACGACTTTTTTTCATGTTTTGAGTGTAGTAGAATCAGAATCTGCAATAATCTCGAACACGATTTTTTTTGCCATCACCATACTTCCATTCCTTAAGGAATATGGAAGTAAAAAAAATTGTGTTCGAGATAATTGCAGATTCTGATTGTACTACCCTCAAAACATGAATAAAAGTCATTTTTCGAAAAGCGTCTGTGTGTGTGTCTGTCTGTGTGTCTTCTGTCTATCTCTCTGTGTAGATTTTTTTTTGGCAAACGATAAGAGCCGCAAATTCAAACAGAATCAAATAATTTATTGCATACAGTCCTGAATTGTAGAGTACTCAAGACCTATTGTTTTTGGTGAAGATCGGTTAAGGAAAAGTGGTAGTTTACCGGCAACGTTTTATGTTTTAACAAGGGTAATTTTTGCTATGACGAACGATAACTGCCGTAAATTAAAAGAGAATCAAATAATGTTTTGCATACGTTCCTGAGTTGTAAATAACTGAAGGCCTATTGGTTTTGGTGAAGATCGGTTAAGGGAAAGGGGTACTTTACCAGCCACCTTTAATGTTTCAACAAGAGTAATTGTTTCTATGACGAACGATAACTGCCGCACATTCAAACAGAATCAAATAATGTTTTGCATGCATCCCTGAATTGTAGAGGACTCAAGACCTATTGATTTTGGTGAAGATCAGTTAAGAGAAAGAGGTAGTTTACCGGCAACGTTTTATGTGATAAAAAGGTTAATTTTTTCTATGACGAACGATAACTAAATTCAAACATAATCAAATAATATTTAACATACGTCCCTAAATTTTAGAGAACTCAAGGCCTGTTGATTTTGGTGAAGATCGGTTAAGGGAAAGGGGTAGTTTGCCTGCAACATTTTATGTTGTAACAAGAGAAAATTTTCCATGACGAACGATAACTGCCGTAAATCAGACAGAATCAAATAATTTTACTTCCATATTCCTTAAGGAATGGAAGTATGGTGATGGCAAAAAAAATCGTGTTCGAGATTATTGCAGATTCTGCTTCTACTACACTCAAAACATGAAAAAAAGTCGTTTTCCGACAAGTGTCTGTGTGTGTGTCTGTCTGTCTGTGTGTCTGTCTGTGTGTCTGTGTGTCTATCTGTAGATTTTTTTTCTATGGCAAACGATAACTGCCGCAAATTCAAACATAATCAAATAATTTTTTGCATACAGCCCTGATTTGTAGAGTACTCACGATCTATTGTTTTTGGTGAAGATCGGTTGAGGGAAAGGGGTAGTTTACCTGCAACGGTTTTTTTTTATCAAGGGAAATTTCTTTTTTGGCAAACGATAACAGCCGCAAATTCAAACAGAATCAAATAATGTTTCGCATACAGCCCTGAATTGTAGAGTTCTCAAGACCTATTGTTTTTTGTGAAGATCGGTTAAGGGAAAGGGGTAGTTTACCTGTAACATTTTATGTTTTAACAAGGGTATTTCCTATGGCAAACGATAACAGCCGCAAATTCAAACAGAATCAAAAGATTATTTGCATACAGCCCTGATTTGTAGAGTACTCAAGACCTATTGTTTTTGGTGAAGATCGGTTGAAGGACAGGGGTAGTTTACTTACAACGTTTTTTTAACAAGGGTATTTTCTATGGCAAACGATAACAGCCGCAAATTCAAACAGAATCAAATAATTTTCTGCATACAGCCCTGATTTGTAGAGTACTCAAGACCTATTGTTTCTGGTGAAGATCGGTTGAGGGGAAGGGGTAGTTTACCTGCAACGTTTTTTTGTCAAGCGTATTTTCTATGGCAAACGATAACAGCCGCAAATTCAAAAACAGAATCAAATAATTTTTTGCATACGTCCATGAATTGTAGAGGCTCAAGGACTTTCGATTTTGGTGAAGATCGGTTAATGGGATGGGGTAGTTTACCAGCAACCTTTTACGTTTTAACAAGAGTAAAGTACTTGAAAATTTATTTAAACTTTTTGAAACAATGGTAATTGTTAAAAATAAAATAATTTTGTTGCCAGGCAATAAAATTATAATTTTTTCATTTTAATGTAAATTATGTTTGAGTTAATATCTTTATATATACAGTAGAACTTGGTTATTACGGCCTCGGCTGTTACGTCAACTCTGGTGTAGCGTTATTTTGTCATAAGTCCGGTCAAACTGATATCTTTAACATTATAAAAATTCCCGGTTTTAACGTCACTAAATATTGTACTACTCTGTTATAGCGTCAAATATTTCTCAGATATTTTACTCTAAATTTCATATAAACGTATATATGTGCGCGCGCGCGCTAGCCCATGGCTACAGACATACATTGTATGCAAGCGATAAGCACTGTAACAGGACTGCCGGCGTCAGCCATTTTGCGTGCTCCAACGGATGGCTAGATCGATTTAAGGCCCGACACTCGATTTCCTTTGCAAAAATTTGTGGTGAGGCAAAATGCGTAGATCTGAACGTTACAGGCGATTGGGTGCATAACACTTGGCCAGAAATTAGACGATCATATAAAGATGAAGACATCTTTAATGGACATGAAGCCGGAATTTTTTATAAATTAACTCCAGATAAGACTTTCAAATTTACAAATGAAAAGTGCGTTGGTGGGAAGCTCTCTAAACAAAGAGTTACAGTTTTTGTTTGTGCGAACATGACGGGAACCGAAAAAAGGAAACTTTTAGTTATCGGGAAAAGTTTGCATCCTAGATGTTTTAAAAACATCAAAAAACTTCCTGTAAGTTACACTGCCAACATAAAAGCGTGGACGACTTCTAGTATTTTTGAAGATGACTTCTGTACGTGTGTATGTCACTGAACTCCTCCATGTATAAAATAATATATCGTTCGTGGCAGGTAAGCATATCTCAGTTATGTAATATTTACGTTTCCATTTTATTATTTACTTCCATATTCCTTAAGGAAATGGAAGTATGGTGATGGCAAAAAAAATCGTGTTCGAGATTATTGCAGATTCTGATTGTACTACACTCAAAACATGAAAAAAAGTCGTTTTTCGAAAAGTGTCTGTGTGTCTGTCTGTCTGTCTGTCTATCTGTCGTCTGTCTGTCTTTCTATCTGTGTGTGTGTCTGTCTGTAATTTTTTTTCTATGGCAAACGATAACAGCCGCAAATTCAAACAGAATCAAATAATTTTTTGCATACAGCCCTTAATTGTAGAGTACTCACGAACTATTGTTTTTGGTGAAGATCGGTTGAGGGAAAGGGGTAGTTTACCTGCAACGGTTTTTTTATCAAGGGTAATTTTTCTTTTTGGCAAACGATAACAGCCGCACATTCAAACAGAATCAAATAATGTTTCGCATACAGCCCTGAATTATGGAGTTCTAAAGACCTATTGTTTTTGGTGAAGATCGGTTAAGGGAAAGGGGTAGTTTACCTGCAACGTTTTATGTTTTAACAAGGGTAATTTTTTCTATGACGAACGATAACTGCCGCATATTCAAACAGAATCAAATAATTTTTTGCATACACCCCTGAATTGTAGAGAACTCAAGGCTTTTTGATTTTGGTGAAGATCGGTTAAGGGGAAGGGGTAGTTTACCTGCAACATTTTACGTTTTAACAACAGTAAAGTACTTGAAAATTCATTTAAACTTTTTCAAACAATGGTAATTGTTAAAAATAAAATAATTTTGTTGCCAGGCAATAAAATTATTTTTTTTTCATTTTAATGTAAATCATGTATGAGAGAAAATATATCGTTCGTGGCAGGCAAGCATATCTCAGTTATGTAATGTTTACGTTTCCATTTTATTATTATGACTACCGCAATAAAAAGGCAGGGAAACACACACACACACACACACACACACACACAATTCGCGTTATTTCTGGCCTCATTCATGTTTATTTTCTTACATTTGCATGCTTTTTAAATGGAAAATGCCGAAACCCATACTAACATAACGCGTGCAAGCCGAAAAAGTGTCCAGCGTGGATAGCGATTTGCTTCCTGTGGATCGCTGGGCAGTGTAACTGCACGTGTTTACAGAGGAACGATTCATAGACAGACTTTTCGCCTTTAGGGAATGAACCCTCTGCAAGATGCTGAGGGTCCGTGAGTGACTTCGGAGCGCTCCTTCTTTTCCGCGTGTTTGTTCTGTGAAACGTACACTGTAGATTCGCAGCTTTACTCTAAGCAACGCTCAATAGGAAATGTTGAAAATTTTTGTCCATGGTGTACCCTCATACACACTAAACCTGCTCTGATGTTTTAATTACGGACATCATAGTATTAAAACTTTGGAAACTTGAGCACTACTTAATGGAGATCAATCATTAACTTATACAAGCCATTAATTTTATGCATATTTTTTATATATATATGTGTACAACGTTATCGGCAACAAAGAAGTAGTTTTTGTTAAAATTCCTTCCCGGGATATTTGGCCGTAGTCCAATTTTTTCTACAAAACCAGACGTTTCGGCAATGCCATCGACTTCCATCATCAGTGAAAATCGAGTGCGATAACGTGAGGTGGTATACGTTAGTGACCACAGTACTGTGGTTAAGGCTGAAGCAGTAAGTAGAAAGAAGTAGTTTCTATGGTAATATTTAATTTCGAAAATGATTTTAAATATAAATCTTAGAATATGTAAGTCATGTATGGTTCTCCATACCGATATTTTACATATGTGCCTGAGTTGTAGAAGACTCAAGGCCTATTGATTTTGGTGAAGATCGGTTACGGGAAAAGGGTAGTTTACCTGAAACATTTTTTGTTGTAGCAAGAGTAAAATAGGTACTGAATTTTGATAAATAAAGTATCCTGATAAGAAGATCTTAATAATCCACTGTAGAAACGTAGATAAAATATCTATAAATGAAGAGGCTAGTTGAACGGGGTGGGGGTAATTTTCTATAAATGAAAATTATAGTTGAAGGGGGAGGGGATAATTTTTATATGTGTACTACGTTATCGGCAACAATGTATTAGTTTGTTGTTAAAATTCCTTCCCGGGCTGTTTGGCCGTAGTCCAATGTTTTCTGCAAAACCAGACTTTCGGCAGTGCCGTCGACTGCCACCATCAGTGAAAATCGAGTGCGATAACGTGTGGTGGTATTAGTGACCACAGTACTGTGGTTAATGCTGAAGCAATAAGTGGAAAGAAGTAGTTTCTATGGAAACATTTCATTTCGTAAATGATTTTAAATATAAATCTTAGAACATGGAAGTCATGTATGGTTCTCCATGCCGATATTTTACTTTTGAGATCAAATTAATTTGTAGAGTTACGTCTCCTACATGGTGACTTGCTCGAATTACGCGGTGATCTGAGTGGGCAAGAGGTAAGATTATCGAATTTAGAAGATCTGTCTGTATGGCTTAATTATCAAACAATTGCCTAATACACAGTAATATAACGTACAATAAATGTTACTTATTTAACAATGTCGCACTAAATAATACAAATCACAATAAAAACAATTCTAATAATGCACACCAATCGCAGAACTCGCAGAACTGAACTAACTGCGCTTCTAAATCCTGTATTTATACTCCAGCTATGTAGCGTAGTATGAGACAAAACTGGTCTGATGCCGGTAGAATAATCGACCAACGTCTGGAACCTGCAACTCGAAAGATCTAGAATATTGCTTAATACTGTCTCTCACACAGTGTCACACATATTGTCTACCTCCTCAGAGTAGCAATATGTAAAAAATGTTTCAACTTAAGAGAATTCCTAGTGTTAACAATATTACGGTCTCAAGAAGACTGTTCAGTTGAAGACATAAAAGATAAAAAAGTCTTTCTTTTTTTAATGCCATCCGCAGTCGTATTACATTACCGACACCTGTTTATTTTTCAAATTTCGCCAGCATTTACATTAATTACTTCCATGTTACATAAGGAATTGGAAGTATGGTGATGGTGAAAAAATCGTGTTCGAGATAAGGGCTGATTCTGATTGTACTACCTTCGAAATATGAAGAAAAGTCATTTTCCGAAAAGTGTCTGTGCGTGTGTGTCTGTGTGTAGAATTTTCTATGGCGAACGATAACTGCCTCAAATTCAAACAAAATCAAATAAGTTTTTGCATACGTGGCAAAATTGTAGCGGACGCGAGGTCTACTGATTTTGGTGAAGATCGGTTAAGGGAAAGGGGTAGTTTACCTGCAACGTTTTGTGTTTTAACAAGACTAATTTTTTCTATGGCGAACGATAACTGGCGCAAATTCAAACAGAATTAAAATAAATTTTTGCATATGTGCCTGAGTTGTAGAGGACTGAAGGCTTATTGGTTTGTGTGAAGATCGGTTGAGGGGAAGGGGTAGTTTAGCAGCAACGTTTTATGTTTTAACAAGAGTAAAGTACTTAATTTTGATAAAGTATTCTGAAAAGAAGGTCATAATAATCCACTGTAGAAATGTAAATGAAATATCTATAAATGAAAACGGTAGTTGAAGGGGGAGGGGATAATTTTCTATAAATAAAAATGATAGTTGATGGGTGAGAGGATTATTTTTTTATGTATACAGGCCTACTACGTTAATTCGACAAAGATGGTCGTTAAAATTCCTCCCCGGCCTGTTTGGCTGTGGTCTAATGTTTTCTGCAAAACCAGACGTTTCGGCAGTGCCATCGACTGCCACCATCAGTTAAAATCGAGTGCGTCAACGTGAGATGGTATACGTTAGTGGCCACAGTACTGTGGTTAAGGCTGAAGCAAGAATTAGAAAGAAGTAGTTTTTATGGAAATATTTCATTTCGAAAATGATTTTAAATATAAATCTTAGAACATGGAAGTCATGTATGGTTCTCCATACCGATATTTTATATGTGTACTGTGTTATCGGCAACAAAGAAGTAGTTTGTTGTTAAAATTCCTTCCCGGGCTGTTTGGCCGTGGTCCAATGTTTTCTGCAAAACCAGACGTTTTGGCAATGCCATCGACTACCATCATCAATGAAAATCGAGTGCGCTAACGTGAGGTGGTATACGTTAGTGACCACAGTACTGTGGTTAAGGCTGAAGAAAGAAATAGTTTCTATGGAAATATTTTATTTTGAATATGATATTAAATATAAATCTTAGAACATGTAAATGATGTTCTCCATACCAATTTTTGATATTTAGAGTGCTTGAAATTTCGTTCAAGAGAATGGGATCATAAAGCCACTGTAAAATAACAAAATGTATTTTTTAGAACTATATTGAGTGAAATAAAAAGTTAAAAAAAAAAAACAGAATTTAAATAATGAGCATGAATTTATTAAACGTTAAATCTAACTAATTAAATGTAATCGATATACCTGAAAAAATGTAAACATAACGGGTAACATGATTTTCATTAGACAAATGAAATTTAGGGAATGCAACGATTTTGTTTACTGTAACGATGACAATAGAGTGGAACAAACTAAGTTGTTATAGGCGAAATCTAAATTTAACCATTGGTGTTCCAGCCACCAAGGACTGTACTTTTATACAGAATTATAGCTCGTACTAATATTTCTACTGTCGTCAGTTGGCAGTAAATAAAGTCTGTCAAAACAACTGACAACTGACAACTGTTACGTAAACACGGAACATTGTACAAGTTTCTCGAATATTCCAGCTGTAATGTGTGTGTGCGTACACAATGCTGCTACTCTGCGGTGAAAGACAATTATGCGTCAACTATCGGGTCTATACCAGACCTTGCCCGTCAGCGCAGTGTGTTCAACGACACTATTTCTAGTGTATTCTCGAGAGCGCCTGTTCGTTTAACAAGTCATCCAAAGTGACAGATTATTCTGGAAATCAGCGGGGTATATATACAGCCAACCAGCGACGGTCAAGTTAGTTTTATTGTCGGACCGATTACACAGTGCGTTTAAGTGGCTATTTACACAGTGCGGTTTGAAGTATTGTCGCTCAGTATTATGTGTTTTTATAATTGTGCGGTACTCTATTAGTGGACATTTTTATTGCGGGTGAACAATTTTTATTTGATTTGTTGTAAGAGCCTATCTTGTTAATTACAAACTGTTTAATTGTGATAAGTGAAGCTGGTGATTAGTGACTTAATTGGTGTCTTGTATTTTGTTTTCCACTGTACCATACGACGATCAGTAGACCGTCGTAACAATATTTAAGTTGAATATAACGAATGGATGCATCCTAATTCATTACAGCATATACAATGTAGCAGTATGAGTGTAGTACTATTATGTAATCTTATTGTAGTTACACGCAAAGGGACACTGAAAAAAGTTCACCCCGCTGCATCAGACATTAATGACGGCGAATTTTTTTAACAGTTCCAACGTATGTATATAAACGTTTGATAACGTCAACCCCATCGTTCTTAATCTGACACGTGTCCGTGTATTTACGCTTGCGCGTGAGTAGAGGATTACAATCGTACGTCTATGCTGCGTTATTTATTTATGGTCTTAATACGTAGATGTGGAATGCAGACAGACATTGGTTGCGATAAAAATCGATAATGAATGAAACCGGGCGGAACCAGTTGCCTAATGACACACATTCACAAATGTATATAATTTGTCTGTCTGCCGTCGCAGAGTCATAAACTTGTTTACTGTAGGCGGAGGCGGTGTACCAACCAGTAGGTATTCCACAGAATCGGTTGGTTACCCAGGCGCCACAACACACGTATGGCTATATTTAATAAAGAATATAAAAACACACGGCCACACACGGCCTTAGATTTCTGAGTCACACGACACTTTTGACGTTACACAAAATGCAGATGTCTGTAAGTCCCCTCTTCAGATAAATAATAGCAATTATCTAATACAAATATGCCGATTACCAATTTTAATAAATGGTTTTACTTTTACGTAGTACAGAATTCTTACTAATTTACCTTAGTACGAATTAATTTCGCAATGGTATTACCCGCTATCGCTAGTTGGGCACAGTCTTCTTATATTGATACTTTAAGATTTGTTGCTATAAAGCGTTTTCTTCCATTCTAGTTATGCGATCAGTTCATTTCAGTTTACATTCCTTATATCGTGCATTTATAATGACCACGTCTAAGGCGTTCTTATCTCCTCGTTTCTTGTATATGCTTTTGCGTGTCAAGATTCCAACCCTACAGCTTTTAAACGTACACGATTTATATTATATTAGACGTTTATCTGTAACGATGTGTAATTTCAGAAATCAAACTTATAGTCTTCTAATTCACTAAGCACTATGAAAGCTTTGTAATCCGACTAGCGCTTTCGGTATTAGACCGTCTTCAGGTTGAAACTTACAGAAAAATATTAACTCCTTCCCTTTTATACAGTTTATAAAATTTATTTTATGTTGATACTTGCTTGTTTATCGTCAGAAATTGAAAATTTTTTTTTTGAATGATGGAGGTAGAGCACCCTATATGTATAGCGCATACATAAAGTAGATAGATATCAATTCATAAAACACATGTGTATATGTATATACGGTTGCACGACTGAGAGACCGCATGTCAATGATTAAGACACAACATGCTCCAAGAAGAAAACAGTACAACATCTGGAGAATGCAGAGCAGCTACAGAACTTAAAAACGAAGCCTATACAACAATGATACACAGGCACACAAGGAGAAGTGCAGAGGAGTACAGGAAGTGGAGGAGAGCGGAGAACCGGGTGCATCGGCAGAAGAAGCGCCATTGGAAGAATCAACAGCTGGTGCAGCTGGTAGAGATCCAAGACCTTAAGGATGCCAATGAAATCATAAAATTCTACAATAAAGTAAACCAAGGTAGGAATCCTTTCAAGCCCAGGACAACAGCTTGTCGTGACATTGACGGCACCCTACTTATAGAAAAGGGGAAGATCCTCGAAAGGTGGCGCAAGCACTTTGAAGCTCTTCTTTCTAAGACTGACGAGGCGGACAACTATGTACCACCTGAGCTAGAGGAACATGAACACATCGAGCCTCCTGATGAAGATGATGCGATAGCCGCAATAGAAAGACTTAAAAAAAAACAAGCCTCCTGGTTCTAATGATCTCCTACGGACTTTTAAAAAACGGTGGCCCAGATCTGGTTAAAATCCTTAAAGACTTTGTCATTGATGTATGGATAGAGGAGAAACTGCCAACAGCCTGGCAGAAGACAGTTATATATCCGGTTTATAAAAAGGGGGATCAACTAAGCTGTAACAATTACAGACGCATTTCTCTTCTCTCTGTGGCGTATAAAATAATGTTCCATATATGGTACCAAAAACTGCTTCCACAAACACGTTCCACAAACTGTGTTTATACACAAACACGTTCACTCAAATAATTGTTCTGTTGTGTTTTTGACATTTCTTTTGTATTCATACACAGGTCCTGATGATGACAATAAACATTGTCGAAACGTCGACACAAATAAGTTAAAATTTGTGTTATATTTCTTGACCTTCACAGGAAAAATTCATTGATTGACGGTCACTACGAATTTAAGGATTTAATTCTTTCACTAACTCTAGTGTCTTAACTTTCACACTGAACGTATCTGTGCCTCTTACAATCGTTCACGATTCGGGAGAACAGGGAAAATTATAAGGAAGTGACAGATTTCTTACCGATGGTGTTATCTAGACAAGAATTTGTAATTAAGAATAACATGAATCGTTTTAAAAAGGCATTTACGTGTAAAGTTTGTTTCTTAGGCATTTTTAAAAGGAATAAACTAACATTTTAGTACCCCATGTATTATGTCACAGCATTAACGCACATATAGGTATGAAATAAATCTATGAGTGTTGTATGGAATCGGATTCGCGTTATCATATTTATCTCAGCTGGGAATCGATTAGATGTCGACGCCAAAAATGCCCGTCTCAAATTTCTCTCGCGGCAAATCCTAACAGACGTTAATGGATATTTTGAACGTCAAACCGAGATTATAAATTGAAAACGTGGCCGGTAGGATGAATGATGGCAGCGGTAATAGCGTGACTACAGGTGTCAGTCAGTAACCGGTCCTGCTGAATCCATTATGCAGGCGACAAAGGAGTGGCAAGTGTCAGTCCCACGCGGAAGCCGCGAGTACACGACTCACGGTGGCACTGGGCGTCTCTCGAATCGATGTCAGTAAGTAACTACGTAGCCTTAACTTTACGATAATTGTATTGAAATGTTCGCTACTGGTATCGATTACAAATGAGTTATTGACGTACAGTAAAGTCTACATGCTGCTGTGACTACTCGACTTTCTGATATATAGCTGTTACTGTGGTTAGGGATATCAATAGGTGTCAAATGGCTTTCCGAATTGGTTTATTGTTCCAAATTGTTCTAAAAATTACCAAATATTCATCGTTAACAAACACATTCACGTTTGACAGAGTAATGCGTTTATTGATATCGTGCGTTTTGGTTATCAAAAACTATCACTGCAGTTGTGTGTGCGCCGTGAGTAATCTTTTCTTTGTAAGTAACTCTTGTTGTTTGGTGCAGTATTTTGTGTTACGAGAGTCAGTTGAGAAGTTCGCGGAGCCATCTGTAAGTTTCTACACTGTACCATCTACAGCTGAGCGGTGTAACTAAATATTTTCGTGTGTTGTAAGATTCATATTTAATCTATAAACACAAGTTAATTTCCAAATATATCTGTCTATTTGTCCATTGTTTACTAGCTGTTTGAAATTTTCGTATCACTCGTGTTTTTGGTAATGGACAAAATCAAACACTGATTCTTTCCTGAAAAAGGGCTAAGTCCAACGGAAGTTGATAAAAAACGTGGTCGTACGTGCACTGAAAATTATCCCCTACTAAACTCCCAAAAAGTGGAACAACTTCAGATAGCATTACAAAAATTCCATACACCGTGTTGGAAGCCCGGCGATTGACAGTGGATGACATTGCTGAGAGCATAGAGGTCTCACATGAACATGTGTATCATATTTTAACCCAAGAACTTGGTGTGAAAAATCCTTCTACAAGGTGATTCCCGCATTTGCAGTTGTACTTTTTGGATACGGAGTTTGTACTCCGCATACGCTGCGGAGATCATCTTCAATGCTCGTATGAAAATTTTAAAACTCGAGTGCCCACTTAAAAACCGTTGTTTTTGACGGGGCAGTGTCTCTTAACATATTTACCGTTTTGTTGTGAATTTCCATTGGCGCTAGACGTTTTGTAACATAGAATTCAATAGAATTCAATCACACCACAATGTTCGGTTTTCTCCGTAAAAAAAAAACGCGCTTACGTGTGACACTTAAATTACGGGCAGCTGGTAAACAACGAACAAATTGATAGATAGATTTGGAAATTAACAGGTGTTTATAATGAAATATGTATATATAACATATGCTGATAAATAATAAGAAAAATACAGTTGCCGGAGTAATTTACTATTTGATTTAATATGAATTTTATATTGTTTATGTTAGCGATTTTATGTATTATGTATAGTGATAAAAATTAAAAATACTGTTTCAGAAGTAATTTTTTCATTTGATAATATAGTATACAGCATATAGATACTAAAGAAACTCAAAACATTAAAAGTGGCTAAGAAATACACATATATTGTCTTATGGCCATGAGACAAAATACAAACCAATGGATGTTTGTGTGTGTGTGTGTGCGCGCGCGCGCGCGTGTGTAGTCTATTATATATTTTTTGCCACGAAGATATTATTAGTGGTGAGGATGGTAGCTTATAACATTATTTACATATTACCTAACTTGATGCTGACGATGATCCTCGCCGCAGAGCCTGGGCCACTATAACACCACTCGCTTCCACTCGGCTCTGTGCAGTGGTTGTCTGCGCGACTGGTCTACTCCCAGGCAGTGCAGGTCCTATTCTAACCAATTTTTCCGGGGTCTCCTTTTTCTTCTTTTGCAACCTGGATTCCCCACTGAATACTTTCTTCACAAGTCTATTGGTCATCATCCGCTGTACGTGATCTCCCCATCGAATTCTATCTCTTGTAATCTCAGTAACAATGAAAATTATCTCCAGCTTTTAGTTTGTACGTATTCTCCTTATGTCGTCTTCCCTCCTGGCACCATCAATTCTTTACAGTATCTGTCTTGCAGAAATTAATCTTACAGATTGTAATTTTTAACTGTCAAATTTACATTTCTTGACCTCAGGACACTGCTCAAAGCATACAAACATCTGTTGCCAGTTGATATTCGAGCGTCGATTCGCGAGACATTTTGTTACCATCTGTGATAAGTACTCCCAAGTACTTGAAATACTCGCGCCTTTCATAAATTGAAGCCTAAGAGCGGCTCTACGTATTAGTAGTAGATGTATGTTGCCTAAATTACTAAGTGTGATTTACCATTTACGTTTGTCCAATACATAAAAATTGATTTTTCTATGAAAGCCAACTAATTTTTCCGATTTTTATTCATCTTTTGGCAGATTTAGTTTTTTCTCGCTCCCTCATGTAATTTTCTTCCTTACCTTGCACTGCTCAACGTCCTTCGTTTTCCCATTGGTATTGCATTCCAGATTGTCTCTCCTTGCACAGAGTCGATCGTCTCCTATTTGTACGAGGCAGGCAAACGACGTCAGAGATTATCATCCTGCTGACGTACTTCTATTTCTTTCATTGTTTCTTACGTTTATATCCTACCTACACATTTAACTGTTATGGAAGCTTCATAATGGCTGTTCGTAGGGACATATTCCGTCTTCCTGTTACGATACAGTTTCCCACGTACTGGTAGGTATACTGAATTGTAATCTGACATCTTTATCTACGGGTATCTCCCTCTCTTCTGTAATGCATATTTTAGTCTATTAGTTTCTTGCATTCTTTACTTAAAGCTTTTTCTGTTATTTCCCTGTTGTTAGTGGTATTTTGTAGATGTTTTCAGGTTTTAATTGCTTCATGGGTTTGTTGCTCATTGAAATATTCTTTCTTTACCACTATTGTTGATGACAGTTTTAGTTGATTCAGGTACAAATTCTATATCGCTAGTGTCTCTACCATAAATTGAACGCCTATTTTATATTTCTTTTCTGCTAGTCTGCATTTTACTTTAACAGACAGTTGAATCATTTTCGCTCAGCCACCTTTCCGTCACGACTGGAAGACAAACGACTACAGGATACGATTAAACGGTTATACTGTATACAAATGGTTATACATTTTTAGCCTCTACCGGACTAGACCATCTAATCTTGCGCCTCGAGAGCCTAGTTAATGTATTACTCCAAGTTCCTACTATCATGTTAGGGGTAACGTTTGAACTTGTATACATTTTTGTGTTTCTAAGACGTTTTGATTAGAAGTATTAGTTCTAATCATATTTTCCTTCAGACAGCACCTAACTTAAAAAAGTAAAAGTCGTAACAAATCACTTTACTACTTGGACAGGGTTGTAGTTCATCGTATAACAACCAACTTTCAGTAATTAAATGTATTATTCACTATAGGTAAGAATTTTTTTTAATACGAGTGATATCTAGAAAGATTAAGTTCCAATAAGTTATTAAAACAAAGAAAGAATATACTTAGAAATTTTTTTATTTATGTCTGAAATACACACCTTAATCAACTTGTCAACATAGTGCTTCACTGAAGAAATAAATAGTTCCGCGTAGCTGACTCTTGGCACACCGCGGTGGCGCCCGAGGCTGTTCCAATCGTTTGGAGATTACTCTGCATGACAGAGTTTCGTGACATTCTGGATTGTTCGAGATTGCCCCTTCCAGACATTACTCTACCAGCATTCAGGCTTGCTATGTCGCAACAGTGTACTGGATTTCGAAGTTCAGTTTTAGACCACTGATATTAGAGTGAAGTTGGGAGTGTTTGTTATTGTGACTGCCGGAAAGTGATTAGCATGTTAATTAGTAAAACTGTAATAAGGTGACATTTATTGTTGTGTGTTAGACAATTTAATTTGAGTTATACTATCAGAGTGCCTTTGTTGATTTCTTGCTATGTACTGTACCTGTACAAAGTCCGACTTTTCTGCTTTGTTATAGCTTTTGTTGCTTTAGCGGAGCATATTTTGCGTTCAATAGTATAGCTATGTCATTTTAACAATTAATTTTAGTGGGAGGTTTTTAATAGTTCTTTTCCAAAATAAACACATTTGTTTCACTGTAAGATTTCAGTGTTCTGACACATTATTTCAGTTTGTCGCTAAGTTCTGTTGCGTTCATAAACGGTTCTGTTCCGTTCTTATTTATGAACATTTAATGTTGAACCAGACGAATAAAGATAAGAATAAGGGAAACAAAGAATAAAAGACGTAAGCCGTAAATATTTAAAATGTTTATTGCGTAAGAGAAGCTGGCGTATACGCTTGCCATGGTCGTTAAACTGTTCAATTAGCAATGCTAATTTACATTAAATTTTTTTATTTTATTTAATTAGCTACATATTAATTGTATAAAAATTGTTTACATTAAACATTACTAAATAATACAAATTTATTTAACTTTTGGCAGACACCAAGCTTAGAGGAGGTAGCTGCAACGGTTCTTTCCTTAGCAATACCATAGGACAAGATTTTATAAAATATTAATTTGATAAGTTTCACTTCAAGGCTGTCTTAAGAAAAATCATTGTTTGAAATATGTTTTCTAAACACTGCGCCGGGAAAGTTTTTGCAAGCAGATATAATCATGTTTTTGGTATTAAGTTTACTGTCAGATATAATTAATAAATTATGCATATATTTTACAATATTTAATACGACTGATGACGCTCTAATTAATTTTCCGCTTCGCTTGACACAAAGTCAGTAAAACGAGCATAATCGCTCAAGTTATTGTCATCTGTTATCAGTCAGGCAAAAGTAAAAACAAACTGTTATAATAATAAAATCTTCATAACCACAAATTTTCAGTAGAACTGTCTGCAGCTATTTAATTAATGTAATCAATTAAATATGCATAATTAATAATTCAAATGTTAATTAGTTTAATTAATTTACTTAATTAGTCCTGTTCAATGAGTAGTTCTATTTGTTTAGCCCCGCATTAGGAAGCCATATACAGCTATGTAAATATGCAAATTAGGCACATTTATTAGTTTGCCTGTTAGGTAAATTAATATGAAAAGAAAACAATTTATCATTAACTTCTAACGAGATTCATGTTATGTTAATGTCGCAAGTTGGATGTGCCATATACAATTCTGTGATTTACGTTAATTTGATACATAAGTTACTTAATTATCATTTCTGATTGACATGTGTAAATTTAGTTGATTAGAAGAATCTATGTGCATTGGAAAATAAGTAAATTGATCTAGTGTTATGCACCGTAACTATGATTGCACTCTCCTCTTTTTTTATATCTTACGTATTATGTGGATCTCAAGCGAGGTAGTCATAAATAACGTAACACATACGCATATCTAGCTCTAGAAATAACAATTTATTACTTACTAAGCAATTAGTAATCAGTATTGTCGATTGAACATAACATACTCTTGCAACGAAAACAATATCTCATACATCTTATTTCGTTAATTGATGATACTTCCTCTAGTTTTACAAACATGAGTATCCAGACATACTTCTGCAATAATGATCGTTTTATCTAAGTTAATTAACATCTGATATTTATAATCATCTCGGTGTGGATTCTTTTTGAGAAACAGGCCAGTGGCTTTATAACTATCAACAATAAATAATTTACGTTACTTGTTTTCAGTTATCCAATTTGCGTAGAAACTCCGTCCGGCGTCTTGCATTCCTCCATTCTCCAGAACAATCGTTGACCACTTGGCACATATATCACAGATGAATGGTACACATTGCGCACACACTGGTCTTCGCACTCCCGTGTCAATGAATCGAAATATTATACAGTTTGGTTTAGACGAATATTAAATTCGCACTTGAAACTAACAAGTCTTTTGAAACACACTTTAAAACACACTTTGGCATTTTAATAAATAATGTCTCTGTTCATTTCTAACTCCTTTGAAATACCGCGAGAGAATTGATATGGTTAAGTAACATAATATCACTGAGTTATCCGATTACGGCGCACTATGTTATATGACACTGCAGTAATAAACTGATATATTATTAAGACATTATGCACTGATGTATTTAAACTATTGAGAGTCTAAGTTCAATAATACTGAGAGTCTAGTACGCTATTAAGTTGAAATCAAAACTGAGAACTTGTAACATACCGAGTTGTAATGTTACTAATAATTTTTATGAAACCGCAGATTTTATAATGCTGAGCGATTTTTAATACTGAGAGCCGCTCGTGGTCAATACCCAGTTTTATAATATTGACTCCTACTACAAACCATAGCTCAGATCTTCTCCATCCCTCCCTCGTCGTTCTCATTGGGTTCTTGTCTCGTTTCCTACCAAAACTCCTCCCAACGTCTTAAGTTAAACTCCTTTCCGATTCGTTCTCGACATACGTCTCTATGGTAACGTCTTTCTGGAGTCCTGCCTTGACCAAACCTTAGCATCTGATAGGCTGTCTATATCCTACCTCCAATACATCTGGCTGGTGGCTCCACCCTCGCAATTCTCCGAAAGACCAATTTCCATGCCTGTCGATCACGCGATTGTTTCGTCCCCATCTAGGCTGCGTTCCTCTAATTGATATCCTGTCATCCTAGTGGACACTAGTCCTATAGTCTCTTGGTGTGACGAATCTTGGTATTGTCTCGTTATATCCTCTAGCATCTGTTTCCCACGCCGATGGTGGCCGACTTCTTAGTACCGCACATCTGCCTTCCATCCCACTGAACTTTGGAGTTCTCTCGTACATGGAATGGTACACGAGCACCCTGCTGTTGGTTACATTGTCTTCTCATTCTCGCAACATATGCCCTTTTGTTCAAATGACAACCTTCTGAGTTAAGCCATTGTAAACTCTTTGCGCCAGAGTGTCGCCTTTGACATTACACACATGGTGAAACAACGCCATTACTTCCTTCATATCGTATATTCTTGGTAATTGTGGGTACGAGGCAGCGCTTTTGTTTCTCTGTTACCAACTTGCCTTCCCACGCGTATACCCTTATTTCATACATCTGCTAACTGAGCCATTGTCTCCGCTTGTGAGGCGTCCAATTGTCGTCTAATAGAATAACAAGTATTGTTTTGAGAGACAGTTGTTACTTTTCTCCTATACATCACTCTCTTGACAGCAGCTAACTGCCTTCGCGTCCGTTTCGTAATCCAAAAACTTCTTCAAAAAATTTGTGCTATAGCGTCCCCAATTTGGGTCCGACGTGATGAGTCCATGTATCCGGAGAACCCCAAATTTACGCCCTATATCAACTGTCTATTCATGCTCATCTTTCCCTGGAAAGAGTATAGTACGTGTGCCCCATTTTAGAATGACCTAATTTCCGTTGTTATCATACCTCCCCTGGTTTCAATATCATTACCGAATTTATTGCTTATCATCTAGAAAATATGAACCCACTTTACATATGCTTTATGCCCTTAACAATTAGAATAACGCTCAAGTCATGCTTGACGTCTACATAAAAAATGACTTTATAGTTAACTAATTACTCCTAATTTCCATTCAAATTATAATATATGTGGCTGGAAACATCTCTACATGCTAAATTAATGAAAAACGTATTAATATTTAGGCTACTACAAATCAATCCTATTTTGCAAAGTTCTAAACACCTGCTAATTACGCTTCTTCATGAGTGTCAAAACAAAATTTATATTACAAATTACGATCATATCATTTCAGTATGGTTAAATATTAATTGAATAGACCTTTATACTCACTTAAGTCATAATTAAGTGTTAGATTCACTATAATATATTATCTAATTTCTTCAAATAAATTTGTTTGCTTTATCTAGTTTACATTGGAATTTAGTTAACCAAGCATATACATATAAGTCCTATGCGCTCACAAATTTCAATACAATATTTACAGTTACTTTACTAACAATCAATACATGAAATAACTCTTAACATCCTTTCAACTTGAGCAATTTATTGCTACTTAATTCGCATTACTAAATAAATGTCCTTGGTTCTTATTACTTTAGTCCAGATATAGTATTTAATGTTTTTCACATACACACAAAATACCTTAATTTTATTGAATAGTCTTTAGATTAACACATTTTAATACATCATAAGATTTCTCTGTTCTATTATTTTGACAATTATTTTCCTTAGTTAAGTTAACTTGAATGATCTTTCGTCTCGTCACCCCCTAATGTTATGACGTGAACCTATCAATTCATCTTCCTTAGCTAATATGCGAATTATTGAACACATATTTTAATGTATGCCTGTATACAAGTCTCTTCATCAATCTTATGTTATCTACAGTATATATAAATTTCTTCCTTCACTCCTCATTCTTCTTAGTAAAATATCTTTTTAATTGTCTAATATTAAATTTCCCGCGAATCTTGTGTTCGTCGTCGCATTCAACTAGCGTATACGTGGCCTCCCCTAAGATATGCTGCACCTTGTAGGGTCCGCTGTATAGCTCACAAAACTTGTCGATTCGCCGCTGGATGGCGTCGGATTGGCAGTACGTCCTGATTAATACCAAGTCCCCAATCTCGAATTTAGTCGTTTTATTGTCTTCATTTATTTTCTTTGCCTGCTTCTCTCGTTTCGTCCGCATTTTCACGAAGATTTGATTCTTGTCTGGTTGGCAATCTCCCGTGACTTCCTTGTCGATGTATTTTTCCATACGCGCGTAGGTTTCCTTCCAAGATGTGCTTCGTAAGGCGTTATTTCTATCGTTTCGTGAAACGTCTCATTTATACAACTTTCGATCGTTGTCACGAATCGAGACCATTTAGTATGGTGATCACTAACAAATATTCGGAATAAATTCCCCAATTGTCGGTTGACTCGTTCTGTGAGATTTGCGCAAGGGTTACGTATGGCTGTGTACTTGGGTCTTATTTGTAGCTCGTTTAACCCATTTACCCATTGTTTGGAGGTAAATTGCGTTCCATTGTCGGTTAGGATCGCTTTTGGTGTGCCAAATTCATTACAGTACTGACGAACTCTCCGAAGTGTTGCTTTAGTCGTCGCTCTTCTTAGTGTGTATAATTTTACGAATTTGGTAAAGTTGTCCACCAAGACAAAAAGGTATTTCACTCCGCCAGCTGACGTCGGTAATGGCCCGCAAAAATCTCCACTAACTAGGTCACCCTTTTTTGTTGGCAGAATGGGCCTTGTGTCCCCAAATAAATTCCTCTTGCCCGTGTCCTTACAACGTTGGCATTTATCGCAAGTCCTTATCTATTCATTTATTCGTTTAGACATACTATCCAATGTAAAGTATTCTTGGATCATCTTGGTGCATTTTTTATTACAAGGTGACCGTTCATTTGGTGTATCTTGGCAATGATTGCACCGGATATATCTGTAGGTATATATAGTTTCCACCTACCTTTACACTTTCTGTATAGCTTGTGATCACTATATTTATAAAATTTACATAAGTCATTATTATCACATTTACTCCTTAAATTATGTATTATACGTCTTAATTTATTATCTTCCAATTGGTGTTTGCCTATATTCTTAATTATTTTACTTATGTCTTTGTTTATTTTTATCGTATATGATTAATCAGATATTCGCAATTGTCGTCGATTATCTCTCCTTCCGCTACATTTTCAGGATACCTACTTAATATGTCTGCTACAATGTTATCTTTCCCCTTACAATGTATGATGTCGAATTTATATTCTTGTATACTAAGGATCCATCTGGTGATTCTTGAGTTGTTCAGATGGCACTTATTCATAAAAATAAGCGCTTTATTGTCGGTGATTATTGTTAATGGTTGGCCTAGGATGTAAATTCGGAATTTTTCAAGACATCTGACAATGCTCAACAATTCTTTTTCTGTTGTAAAATAATTTTTTTCAGCTCCATTGAACGTTTTACTCGTAAAGGCAATGACTCCAATCTTCCCTTCGTCGTCCAGTTGGTATAACTGACCACCGTATGCGAAGTTACTTGCATCGCATTGCATAAAGTAACGTTTATTAATTTTAGGAAACTTTAAGATTACGATATCGATGAATAAATCCTTTACTTCTTGGAAACACCTGTCTAACTCGGGTGTCCACGAATATCTTTTCCCTTTCTTTAACAAATTCAATAATGGTTGTGTAGTCTGAGCGTACTTATCGGTAAACCGGTTATAAAAATTAGTCAACCCCAAGAATTCTTTTAATTGTTTTTTGATTTCTTGGAATAGGAAAATTCCTAATTGCTGCAATCTTTTCTTCCGTCGTATGTATCCCATTCGTCGTCAGGCGATACCCTAGGTACGCGATCTCCTGGCGAAAAAACTGCGATTTCTCTAAATGTATTGTGAGGTTAGCTTTTTGTAAATTATTCAATAATAATTCCAGGTGTGTAAGGTGTGTCTTGATGTCGTTGGAATAGCATAGACAGTCGTCCACGTAGATGATTGTGTTTTTCTTCACCTCTTCTTCTAATACCATATCCAAACCCCTAGTTAGAGCTGCAGAACTAGTGCTTAACCTAAACGGCGTTACGGTGAATCTGTAACATTTCCCCTCATACATGAAGGCGGTGAAATCTCGGCAGTTTTGTTTTAATGGCACTTGTCAAAAACTACTTGTTAAATCGACGGTCGACAAGTAAGAACTTATTTCATATCTCCGCATCTTGCTAGAATGTCTTGAATCGGAGGAGCTCCTTCGTAATCCGGAACCCTGACGCTATTTACTTTTCGTGCTTCCAAACACAGCCTAACTCTTCCATCCTTCTTAATTACAGTCACTAACGGATTGACATATGGGCTGTTGCATCGTTCGATGACACCATATCTCAACATTTTGTCGATCTCCGTACCTACCTTCGGTTTCTACGCAACTGGTACAGGCCATCCTCGTTTAAAATAAGGCGTGCTATCTGACACACTAAATTCGTGCTCATAGCAGTCCATCCTTCCAGGACACTCCCGAAACATACTTTTATTTTTATTAGGATTTCTTTGAGATCCCTTAATATTTCCCTATCCTCATATACTATACTGTCGATTTTGTCGTTAATCTTCTCCTCGATTTCATCTCCTTCTTCTTCGTCCAATACTTTCATATGCATTATGGGTACCGCAAATTTCAGCTCGTCTGCTCTACCTTTAAACTCGACGACCCCTTTTGCAACATCGATAAGACACCCTTCCTCTTTAAGATAGCTTATACCTAGTATACATTGTCTAATTAAATTTGGAATTATCAAAAATACGCAATCCATTTTAATTTCATTGATGTAAATATCACATAAAATTTGCTTTCTTATTAATTTGGACTTATTTCCTACAGCACTTAAAACTAACGTATTTGTCATAGGTAATTCTTCATAAGGTGTTAAGTATTGCTTATTCTGGTTGAACCATTCTTCCGATAAACCGTTAACCGCGCTTCCGGTATCTATTAATATTATAACTATTTTTTGTGTGTGGGGGTTTAAATAACTTTATGCCTCACTGTTGGGATCGCAAATTCTATAACGTAGAGTTGTATCGAGTGTTGTGATATGTCTTATGCTTCACCGTTGTAATCGCAATCTTGTAATGTAAATTTGTTTGGGGTTTAAATAAGCTCCACGTTTGTATGCGCCAATTCTATAACGAAGAGCTGTATGGTGTTTAGAATTGTTTAAATCACCAGTTCTTTAATATAAAGTTTGTATAATGTTGTTATGAGAGAAAGTGTTTATATTCGTGTGCTAGCGCCTTCGAATTTTCCCGCACTTCTGGTTGACTCAGGGACAGCCGCTAACCGTATGTTGCCAGTTGTAGGTTAGTTTATTTTTGTGTTGTTGGCGAGGTTATATTCGCCCTGCGTACCTGCTCTCTCCCACTAATGCCTGTGAACAAATTCTTATTCTATTTTCACGCTAAAATAACAACTCTGGAATCGGTAATCATTGGTTTCTTTTATTATTTTTTCCAGCTTATTTATCAAAACATAAATGGTTAGGTCTTGAATCGACCTTAACAGTTTAATAATCGATTCGTCTTCGAATCTGCTCTTCAATGGTTTACAAGTAAAGTTAATATAAAATATTTATATCAGGGCTTGGGATCTTTGGGCTAGTTATGAAGTCAGAAAATGCTTTAAAAAAGAGTACAACACATTACAATTACATATGAAATAATAAAACTGAATTATAAATGTTTACAAATATAAAATGTTAAGTTTTTTCACAGACAGCGGTGACGAACTCTGTTAGCACTGGAAATAAAATAATAACCAAGATGGCCGGTTAGTCGGCTAACCAAACGTCATGTAGTTGAATGTTTTTCTGTTTTAAATAAAAATGTTATTATCATTAACCACTGTATTAATAAGCAATGGTTATTCCAATTATCATTGTCGATTGTTTATATGATGTAGTGAAGTTGATCTGTGTGTGTTGTGGTAATGAAAATACTTCGGAGAAATATTTACGTTCCTGGTGTACTGCAAGCAATCCCTCGCTAGCGTCTTTTTGTAAGTTTGGTGTAGAATTATGCTTCCATCGGTCAGTAATTAATTCTTTATAATTTTCTTGGAGTGCTTTTCTTACTTCTCTTGTTTATTTTAGAACATTAGTCGAGTATTACTTGATTGTTTTAATTTTTACACAAGCGTCAGCTATTAGACTCATCTCTTCAGCGTGGCGTATAACAATACAATAATTCCTTCCTCTCGTCTTTGTAACGGCTTTTTGACCAGTAAACTCTGATTTTGATTGGTCAGTTTCATGAACTTGAGGTGAAGCGGCATATATTACTAAAATTATATCCTTGCCTTTACAGTCGAAAAATACTCCCTTGTTAATTTTTTTTAAACAAAATTGGTTTACATATTTCTGTTCCTTTTTTAAAGGTCTACATTTTGGTATATAATTTTGTATAAGTTAACTTCATATTAAGTGTCCTTTCACCTTTACAAAATCTATAAATCTGGACTATAACACTGCCCTTACATTCACTATGATACAATACTTAAATTTTTATAAGATTAATCTCATATGATACACAATTACTCTAAGACTTGTCCATTATTAAATTTTGATCCTATTTTGTTATTATTATAATGTATTGATTTAATAACTTTATCATTTCTGACATTATGTTATTTTATATTTCATTATCGGCCTAGGCCTAAAAGTTGACTTCATTCCCATTTTCTAATTTACATTAATTATCAAATTGTTTTCTGTTTTGAACCCTTTTGCCTGATTACATTTGTTTTAAAGATTACTACATTACTTTTTCTTTAACTTATTTTAACAATGTTTAATAACTAACACAAAACCCTTAACATACTAATTAAAAATGTTGCCTTCATGGCCAAGATTAGATTCATTCATTTACAAACAATAACCTAAATTATTTAATTGGTCATAATACCATTTTCATTCTCATACTATCAGGTTCTATTCATGGACCGTTATTATATTGTTTATGGGCCTCTAAGTATGTTTTGGTATTATGCCGTAACACATACTTTCTATTCTTGCCTACAGGCTTAATATTTTTCTTATATTCTTTTACATATGGTTTATCAATGGTAGCAATTACTGACATTGGCCTAATTAAAGAAAAACAAACATGGGATTAATAATTATACAATCTTTCAATAAACAATGTTACAATACTACAATTGTCTGTTCATACTTTAACATTTAGTATGTTTGTCATTTCATATTACCTATAAGAGTTGGGCCTCTTATATTGAACTATTTGGGTTTTTTCACACTTAATGGAATTATAGGGATCATTAATCTTAACAGTCTTATCTGTGTGATTAATGATCACCCTTGTTTTTTCACCTTTCACTTTTCACTTTTACACTTATTCTTTTTTCATAAGTTTATCTTATTTTTTTACAATACATAGTTTATTATTTGTCACACTATTGTGCTGTACTTTTTATTTTAAATGGTTACATACTTGATTTCATTTATTCTGACTTTTTTGTTGTTATTCGGACTATTTTTGTTAATTGTTTTGGGACTCTCATTATGTCACATTACATAATTGCTCCCTCCCCAAGACATTGTTATTTTTTCGAAACCGGGGTTTAGGGAAAAATAAGCTGTTACTTTTGATGCTTTGGTTTATTTGTAAAACTTTTCCCTTCTTTACTTTATTTTTCTTATGTTTCAGGGATTGTGTTGTGATAAATTTTTTAAGTTGGTTATTATCTCATAATTTACACATAACTTCTTTTCTTCTTTGGCGAATCTACGAAATATATTATTTTTCTTCATCTTCTTCATATAGGCTATTTAGTTACCAACTGATTGTTCCTTTCCTCTGGGATCTCTTTTGTTCCTATGGATTCCTTAATTGGGGTTATCAATTCCTCCCTAACTTGAAATGGCACGGTGAATGCATATCGGCTGTGAGTGGCACTATTCTGACCTATTCCTCACCCGACCATTCACCCCATGCATGGTACAGTGCTCGTTGGCCCTTGCCCATCATAATAATTCTTGAGTGGTGCCGTAGCTTTCTACACTCTTACAAAAATGGTAACTCTTGCGTTACTTTAAATACACTCGGAATCATGTTGTCTTCTTACTTCTTCTCATTATTATAAATGGCATCCTAGCAGTTCCCCTTACTTTCAAATAACTTATTTTCAGTTTTGGTAAAAATCCTTTGTATACTCCTTCTTTTCCATTTAATTTTAATTCCATGTTAATTGATTCATTAGCCACTATGTTATTCATCTTCTGTTTCAATATCCCTTTTTAGCAGTTACAAATATAGTTATTATTATTCTATTTATTCACAAACTTCAATTCTTTTTCTGCAAGTTCATTTGTTTTAAGTACTTCTTTTCTTCTTTTTCATTATTGTTCCCTTATTATCGTTGTTAACTGTCTTTCTCTTCTTTATTGATCCAAAATAAATTCTCGAAAGTATCCTGTAAGATGACCTTACACATTTTAGAATTTGGTGGGTTATTTGTTCATGTTTTTTGAAATCTTCATTGGTCATTACTTTTATCATCATATATTCTTCTTTTTTAAATGTTTGTTGCTGTTGTCGGTTCTCAGAAAATCAGTCCCTTTTCTCGATGGTGGGTTGGTGCTTAATTTATCCATGGTCCATAAATTCAGTTACCCTTATTTCTCGGATTACTCTGGTATGCAGAACTGTTTCTGTCCTGGTGATATAGGTCTCTGCTACCTCATACATCAAATCTTCTAATACCATGTGTTCTTTAGTATCAATTTCCACCTCAATTACTTTAGCATTTTGGTTATTGCTCAACGAAGTTACTCGTATCTCCATAATTGCTCTTCTCACTGATATCTTATCATGTATTTCCGGTGTATTCATTTTACTTATAGACTTTTTTAATTTGTTACTCACTGTTTTGTTGTGAGTCCTTTTAAAAGTTTCTTTTAAGTTCCTTCTTTGATTTTTAAGACTCATTATTTCATTCTGGTCGGTCATTGATAGATTAAGCTCATAAATTAGTCCATGTTTCATCATCTCCACTCCTTCTCCTGTTTTCATTAGTTTCTTTTTATATATTTTTCCTATATCTTTTGTTTCCTTAATCTTCTTAATTATTTGGTCCTTCTTTACTTCTCTACGGTTGGTTTCTATGTGCTTAATTTTCTCTTTGTTTTTGTTATTTCTGTTTTCAGAAAACAATACACTTGAGTCTTCTTTATTCTCTATTCCCTTCCTACTATCTTCTTCAATTTCCGGATTCAATTGTTCCATATTGTTATTGTTTGTTATTTCTTCTACCTTCGTTTTACTTCTATCATTTATTGACAGCTTTTGTTGTTCCAAGTTTTCATCCTTGTGTACTTCCATCCTCTGGCTAAGTGCCTTTCTGACGTCTTCAATCTTCACATTTATAAGTTCCCTTAACTCTCTCTTAATACTTTCATTTGTGCTGTCTATCTTTTCATTGATTTTCTCAATATTATTTTCCAGATTCTCGTTCATTTGTCTATTATCTTCCTTGATCTGTCTTAAACACTCATTACTTTGTTTATTATCTTCCTTCATATTATCAAATTTTTCATTCATTTGTCTTAATAAATTCTCATTGGTTTGTTTAACATTTTCCTCCATTCGTTTAAAATTCTCATTGGTTTGTTTATTATTTTCTATAATACTATCAAATTTTTCATTTGTCAGTTTATTATTCTCCTCCATTCGTTTAAAATTCTCATTTGTTTGTTTAGTTTGTTCGGTTATGAAATCCATCAATTTCTGTAATTCTGGTGAACCCAGGCATCCTCTAGCTTCTTCTCCGTCACCCGCCTGTTGTTCCATTTCGGTGTCCGGTACCGTTTCTGTCTCTTCTTCCTGTTCTTGGTCCTTTGCCAACCTCTTCGATACTCCTCTTGTATGCATCTCTAGACTTATAACGGCCGCCTGCTAAAATTAGGTTGACTGTATTGTTTAATAGTGGTATTACAGTCCGTAATTTTTCCTAATTTAGCCTCACTAGTTGGACGACAATTCTATAACATATAGAATTTGCTGTCACGTTGTTGACGTCACTTTTTAATGTAATTTTATTGAGTATGTGTTTTAATAGCTTTGTGCCCCACGTTGGGCGCCAATTCTATAACTATTTTTTGTGTGTGGGGGTTTAAATAACTTTATGCCTCACTGTTGGGATCGCAGATTCTATAACGTTGAGTTGTATCGAGTGTTGTGATATGTCTTATGCTTCACCGTTGTAATCGCAACCTTGTAATGTAAATTTGTTTGTGGTTTAAATAAGCTCCACGTTTGTATGCGCCAATTCTATAACGAAGAGCTGTATGGTGTTTAGAATTGTTTAAATCACCAGTTCTTTAATATAAAGTTTGTATAATGTTGTTATGAGAGAAAGTGTTTGTATTCGTGTGTTAGCGCCTTCGAATTTTCCCGCACTTCTGGTTGACTCAGCGACAGCCGCTAACCGTATGTTGCCAGTTGTACGTTAGTTTATTTTTGTGTTGTTGGCGAGGTTATATTCGCCCTGCGTACCTGCTTTCTCCCACTAATGCCTGTGAACAAATTCTTATTCTATTTTCACGCATAAAATAACAACTCTAGAATCGGTAATCATTGGTTTCTTTTATTATTTTTTCCAGCTTATTTATCAAAACATAAATGGTTAGGTCTTGAATCGACCTTAACAGTTTAATAATCGATTCGTCTTCGAATCTGCTCTTCAATGGTTTACAAGTAAAGTTAATATAAAATATTTATATCAGGGCTTGGGTTCTTTGGGCTAGTTATGAAGTCAGAAAATGCTTTAAAAAACAGTACAACACATTACAATTACATATGAAATAATAAAACTGAATTATTAATGTTTACAAATATAAAATGTTAAGTTTTTTCACAGACAGCGGTGACGAACTCTGTTAGCACTGGAAATAATATAATAAACAAGATGGCCGGTTAGTCGGCTAACCAAACGTCATGTAGTTGAATGTTTTTCTGTTTTAAATAAAAATGTTGTTATCATTAACCACTGTATTAATGAGCAATGGTTATTCCAATTATCATTGTCGATTGTTTATATGATGTAGTGAAATTGATCTGTGTGTGTTGTGGTAATGAAAATACTTCGGAGTAATATTTACGTTCCTGGTGTACTGCAAGCAATCCCTCGCTAGCGTCTTTTTGTAAGTTTGGTGTAGAATTATGCTTCCATCGGTCAGTAATTAATTCTTTATAATTTTCTTAGAGTGCTTTTCTTACTTCTCTGGTTTATTTTAGAACATTAGTCGAGTATTACTTGATTGTTTTAATTTTTACACAAGCGTCAGCTATTAGACTCATCTCTTCAGCGTGGCGTATAACAATACAATAATTCCTTCCTCTCGTCTTTGTAACGGCTTTTTGACCAGTAAACTCTGGTTTTGATTGGTCAGTTTCATGAACTTGAGGTCAAGCGGCATATATTACTAAAATTATATCCTTGCCTTTACAGTCGAAAAATACTCCCTTGTTAATTTTTGTTTAAACTAAAATTGGTTTACATATTTCTGTTCCTTTTTTAAAGGTCTGCATTTTGGTATATAATTTTGTATAAGTTAACTTCATATTAAGTGTCCTTTCACCTTTCCAAATCTATAAATCTGGACTATAACACTGCCCTTACATTCACTATGACACAATACTTAAATTTTTATAAGATTAATCTCATATGATACACAATTACTCTAAGACTTGTCCATTATTAAATTTTGATCCTATTTTGTTATTATTATAATGTATTGATTTAATAACTTTATCATTTCTGACATTATGTTATTTTATATTTCATTATCGGCCTAGGCCTAAAAGTTGACTTCATTCCCATTTTCTAATTTACATTAATTATCAAATTGTTTTCTGTTTTGAACCCTTTTGCCTGATTACATTTGTTTTAAAGATTACTACATTACTTTTTCTTTAACTTATTTTAACAATGTTTAATAACTAACACAAAACCCTTAACATACTAATTAAAAATGTTGCCTTCATGGCCAAGATTAGATTCATTCATTTACAAACAATAACCTAAATTATTTAATTGGTCATAATACCATTTTCATTCTCATACTATCAGGTTCTATTCATGGACCGTTATTATATTGTTTATGGGCCTCTAAGTATGTTTTGGTATTATGCCGTAACACATAATTTCTATTCTTGCCTACAGGCTTAATATTTTTCTTATATTCTTTTACATATGGTTTATCAATGGTAGCAATTACTGACATTGGCCTAATTAAAGAAAAACAAACATGGGATTAATAATTATACAATCTTTCAATAAACAATGTTACAATACTACAATTGTCTGTTCATACTTTAACATTTAGTATGTTTGTCATTTCATATTACCTATAAGAGTTGGGCCTCTTATATTGAACTATTTGGGTTTTTTCACACTTAATGGAATTATAGGGATCATTAATCTTAACAGTCTTATCTGTGTGATTAATGATCACCCTTGTTTTTTCACCTTTCACTTTTCACTTTTACACTTATTCACTTTTCATAAGTTTTATCTTATTTTTTTACAATACATAGTTTATTATTTGTCACACTATTGTGCTGTACTTTTTATTTTAAATGGTTACATACTTGATTTCATTTATTCTGACTTTTTTGTTGTTATTCGGACTATTTTTGTTAATTGTTTTGGGACTCTCATTATGTCACATTACATAATTGCTCCCTCCCCAAGACATTGTTATTTTTTCGAAACCGGGGTTTAGGGAAAAATAAGCTGTTACTTTTGATGCTTTGGTTTATTTGTAAAACTTTTCCCTTCTTTACTTTATTTTTCTTATGTTTCAGGGATTGTGTTGTGATGAATTTTTTAAGTTGGTTATTATCTCATAACTTCTTTTCTCCTTTGGCGAATCTACGAAATATATTATTTTTCTTCATCTTCTTCATATAGGCTATTTAGTTACCAACTGATTGTTCCTTTCCTCTGGGATCTCTTTTGTTCCTATGGATTCCTTAATTGGGGTTATCAATTCCTCCCTAACTTGAAATGGCACGGTGAATGCATATCGGCTGTGAGTGGCACTATTCTGACCTATTCCTCACCCGACCAATCACCCCGTGCATGGTACAGTGCTCGTTGGCCCTTGCCCATCATAATAATTCTTGAGTGGTGCCGTAGCTTTCTACACTCTTACAAAAATGGTAACTCTTGCGTTACTTTAAATACACTCGGAATCATGTTGTCTTCTTACTTCTTCTCATTATTATAAATGGCATCCTAGCAGTTCCCCTTACTTTCAAATAACTTATTTTCGGTTTTGGTAAAAATCCTTTGTATACTCCTTCTTTTCCATTTAATTTTAATTCCTTGTTAATTGATTCATTAGCCACTATGTTATTCATCTTCTGTTTCAATATCCCTTTTTAGCAGTTACAAATATAGTTATTATTATTCTATTTATTCACAAACATCAATTCTTTTTCTGCAAGTTCATTTGTTTTAAGTACTCCTTTTCTTCTTTTTCATTATTGTTCCCTTATTATCGTTGTTAACTGTCTTTCTCTTCTTTATTGATCGAAAATAAATTCTCGAAAGTATCCTGTAAGATGACCTTACTCATTTTAGAATTTGGTGGGTTATTTGTTCATGTTTTTTGAAATCTTCATTGGTCATTACTTTTATCATCATATATTCTTCTTTTTTAAATGTTTGTTGCTGTTGTCGGTTCTCAGAAAATCAGTCCCTTTTCTCGATGGTGGGTTGGTGCTTAATTTATCCATGGTCCATAAATTCAGTTACCCTTATTTCTCGGATTTCTCTGGTATGCAGAACTGTTTCTGTCCTGGTGATATAGGTCTCTGCTACCTCATACACCAATTCTTCTAATACCATGTGTTCTTTAGTATCAATTTCCACATCAATTACTTTAGCATTTTGGTTATTGCTCAACGAAGTTACTCGTATCTCCATAATTGCTCTTCTCACTGATATCTTATCATGTATTTCCGGTGTATTCATTTTACTTATAGACTTTTTTAATTTGTTACTCACTGTTTTGTTGTGAGTCCTTTTAAAAGTTTCTTTTAAGTTCCTTCTTTGATTTTTAAGACTCATTATTTCATTCTGGTCGGTCATTGATAGATTAAGCTCATTAATTCGTCCATGTTTCATCATCTCCACTTCTTCTCTTGTTTTTACTAGTTTCTTTTTATATATTTTTCCTATATCTTTTGTTTCCTTAATCTTCTTAATTATTTGGTCCTTCTTTACTTCTCTACGGTTGGTTTCTATGTGCTTAATTTTCTCTTTGTTTTTGTTATTTCTGTTTTCAGAAAACAATACACTTGAGTCTTCTTTATTCTCTATTCCCTTCCTACTATCTTCTTCAATTTCCGGATTCAATTGTTCCATATTGTTATTGTTTGTTATTTCTTCTACCTTCGTTTTACTTCTATCATTTATTGACAGCTTTTGTTGTTCCAAGTTTTCATCCTTGTGTACTTCCATCCTCTGGCTAAGTGCCTTTCTGACGTCTTCAATCTTCACATTTATAAGTTCCCTTAACTCTCTCTTAATACTTTCATTGGTGCTGTCTATCTTTTCATTGATTTTCTCAATATTATTTTCCAGATTCTCGTTCATTTGTCTATTATCTTCCTTGATCTGTCTTAAACTCTCATTAGTTTGTTTATTATCTTCCTTCATATTATCAAATTTTTCATTCATTTGTCTTAATAAATTCTCATTGGTTTGTTTAACATTTTCCTCCATTCGTTTAAAATTCTCATTGGTTTGTTTATTATTTTCTATAATACTATCAAATTTTTCATTTGTCAGTTTATTATTCTCCTCCATTCGTTTAAAATTCTCATTTGTTTGTTTAGTTTGTTCGGTTATGAAATCCATCAATTTCTGTAATTCTGGTGAACCCAGGCCTCCTCTAGCTTCTTCTCCGTCACCCGCCTGTTGTTCCATTTCGGTGTCCGGTACCGTTTCTGTCTCTTCTTCCTGTTCTTGGTCCTTTGCCAACCTCTTCGATACTCCTCTTGTATGCATCACTAGACTTATAACGGCCGCCTGCTAAAATTAGGTTGACTGTATTGTTTAATAGTGGTATTACAGTCCGTAATTTTTCCTAATTTAGCCTCACTAGTTGGACGACAATTCTATAACATATAGAATTTGCTGTCACGTTGTTGACGTCACTTTTTAATGTAATTTTATTGAGTATGTGTTTTAATAGCTTTGTGCCCCACGTTGGGCGCCAATTCTATAACTATTTTTTGTGTGTGGGGGTTTAAATAACTTTATGCCTCACTGTTGGGATCGCAGATTCTATAACGTTGAGTTGTATCGAGTGTTCTGATATGTCTTATGCTTCACCGTTGTAATCGCAACCTTGTAATGTAAATTTGTTTGGGGTTTAAATAAGCTCCACGTTTGTATGCGCCAATTCTATAACGAAGAGCTGTATGGTGTTTAGAATTGTTTAAATCACCAGTTCTTTAATATAAAGTTTGTATAATGTTGTTATGAGAGAAAGTGTTTGTATTCGTGTGCTACGCCTTCGAATTTTCCCGCACTTCTGGTTGACTCAGCGACAGCCGCTAACCGTATGTTGCCAGTTGTAGGTTAGTTTATTTTTGTGTTGTTGGCGAGGTTATATTCGCCCTGCGTACCTGCTTTCTCCCACTAATGCCTGTGAACAAATTCTTATTCTATTTTCACACATAAAATAACAACTCTGGAATCGGTAATCATTGGTTTCTTTTATTATTTTTTCCAGCTTATTTATCAAAACATAAATGGTTAGGTCTTGAATCGACCTTAACAGTTTAATAATCGATTCGTCTTCGAATCTGCTCTTCAATGGTTTACAAGTAAAGTTAATATAAAATATTTATATCAGGGCTTGGGTCCTTTGGGCTAGTTATGAAGTCAGAAAATGCTTTAAAAAAGAGTACAACACATTACAATTACATATGAAATAATAAAACTGAATTATTAATGTTTACAAATATAAAATGTTAAGTTTTTTCACAGACAGCGGTGACGAACTCTGTTAGCACTGGAAATAAGATAATAAACAAGATGGCCGGTTAGTCGGCTAACCAAACGTCATGTAGTTGAATGTTTTTCTGTTTTAAATAAAAATGTTATTATCATTAACCACTGTATTAATGAGCAATGGTTATTCCAATTATCATTGTCGATTGTTTATATGATGTAGTGAAGTTGATCTGTGTGTGTTGTGGTAATGAAAATACTTCGGAGTAATATTTACGTTCCTGGTGTACTGCAAGCAATCCCTCGCTAGCGTCTTTTTGTAAGTTTGGTGTAGAATTATGCTTCCATCGGTCAGTAATTAATTCTTTATAATTTTCTTAGAGTGCTTTTCTTACTTCTCTGGTTTATTTTAGAACATTAGTCGAGTATTACTTGATTGTTTTAATTTTTACACAAGCGTCAGCTATTAGACTCATCTCTTCAGCGTGGCGTATAACAATACAATAATTCCTTCCTCTCGTCTTTGTAACGGCTTTTTGACCAGTAAACTCTGGTTTTGATTGGTCAGTTTCATGAACTTGAGGTCAAGCGGCATATATTACTAAAATTATATCCTTGCCTTTACAGTCGAAAAATACTCCCTTGTTAATTTTTGTTTAAACTAAAATTGGTTTACATATTTCTGTTCCTTTTTTAAAGGTCTACATTTTGGTATATAATTTTGTATAAGTTAACTTCATATTAAGTGTCCTTTCACCTTTCCAAATCTATAAATCTGGACTATAACACTGCCCTTACATTCACTATGACACAATACTTAAATTTTTATAAGATTAATCTCATATGATACACAATTACTCTAAGACTTGTCCATTATTAAATTTTGATCCTATTTTGTTATTATTATAATGTATTGATTTAATAACTTTATCATTTCTGACATTATGTTATTTTATATTTCATTATCGGCCTAGGCCTAAAAGTTGACTTCATTCCCATTTTCTAATTTACATTAATTATCAAATTGTTTTCTGTTTTGAACCCTTTTGCCTGATTACATTTGTTTTAAAGATTATTACATTACTTTTTCTTTAACTTATTTTAACAATGTTTAATAACTAACACAAAACCCTTAACATACTAATTAAAAATGTTGCCTTCATGGCCAAGATTAGATTCATTTATTTACAAACAATTATAACATCGTCTCTAGTGTTATAACTTGGGGAACCCGAAATAATTGGTTCTGCCAATTATTCAGGCTGCCTTATTCGACGAGCTGAAATTTAATCAGAACAACACAGAGTAAATATAAAAGGAATCAGGGAATGGGAAAACTGTTGATTTATGTACTCAGTATATGTGTGTAACAAGAAGACTTCTCTTTATTAAACATTTGAAAAAATAACATTTACTCAAAAGATAGATCCCATGACATTACTAATTGAATTATTAAAGTTATTTGAATTCTTTATTTAAACTTTGGGATCACAACAGATTTTATTTAGCTATACCACGGATCCGGGTAACCTTAGGTATTTAGTCATCAAACTTTTAATTATATTCAATTCATGATATTAGCTTGCAAGACCTTTAGTTTTATGCTTCATTATTATTCCATTTGAAGAATGGTATTAATTATACTACGATACATTAAGATTTAAACTGTTACAATGTATGATGTCTGAATAGTTACATTAAATTCTTAGAGTTAATTATTTTTTTTTAATCTTTACAAGTTTAATCGTCTCTGAAAAGTCTCTCTTTTAAAGTGTATTGTGTTACAATTATAATTATTATTTATTCCTCGATAGACGTGCTATCGAGTCACCTTTAATTTGGTATGTAGAAATTTCCTCCGGGAGTGTCCGTCTTGGGAGTCCGTAAAAGCGTCGTCCTCATCTAGGTCTGGTCTTAGTCATTAAAGGCTTAAACGTCTGCAGTCTAGGTCGAACCTTCTACGATGGTAGGCGTCGATCTTTGATGTCTCGAAATGCATCTTCTGTCGGGTCTACTAGAGTTGCAAATTCTGGTAGTTCACCTCTCCGGGTAGGATGTTGAAAAGTGTCGTCAGTTGGTGAAGTTAGCAGTCATCGTTATTAATACTAGTACTTTTGTTGTCACATATTTCTTCTTGTTACCACGTTTCTGATTTTTAATTAATGTTACATGTTACACTCTTTTGTGTAGCAGTTAATAAACTACATTTGAAATAAGCCAAACTAACAACAAATCACACAACATTCCAACAGAGCTTTTGCTCGTGCGTGTGCACTGCTTGGAGTCTTCATAGCGAGAGAGAGATTTTTCGCCCGCTTCCACTGGTACTGCATAAGAGGTAGTGGGGTGTTTATTCCGCGAGAATATAGTCCCTGTCTCTCTCTAAATAAACATTTTTATTTATACAAACTATCCCTAGATAAAAATACATAATTTAAATGAGTAGTTTTAGTGACTATCTGTGTCTTCAGATTCTTTAATTATTAACTTTAGTTTTTTATTTTATTCATAATTACAGAAGACTCGGAAAACATGTCGAGTCCGGAATCAACAGGTAGGCGCCTGATAGCAAGCAAGGGTTAAATACGACCATAATAATTATTTACAATATGCCTCTTTATTACAGTTTCTTTGCCCTTATTAATTACTTCTTCCTTTCACACTTAGTACCTACATGTTTTTATTATTATTGTGAGATTTAAATGGTTAATGGCTCGCAACCTTAATTTTTTTTTTATTTCTTTCTTTTTAATAATGGTTACAATTTAAATCGTCACATACTCCGCGTCTTAACAAACACAGACTCCTGACAAGTTGGTTAGCAATGTACCGGGAGTATGCTCGGGGAGTACCGTGTGAAATTTCCTTATTATTATCATTATTTATTACTTTAGGGTTTTTTTTTTAAAACCCCACACAAGACAACACCAACAACACAGACTCCTGAAAATATGGTCAACAACATACCGAGAGTATGCTTGGGGCGTAACGTGTGAAGTTTCGCTATTATTATCATTATTTATTATTAGTGCAAGGTTTGTTTTTTTCTATCTCTCTTTAAATGATCTTGTTCTCATTTAAATGTTCGCCTTCGTGAAATTCCCTTTATCTCACTTCTTACAGTACTAACTTATAATACTAATTTCCCTAATTACAGTAACTCACAATATCGTGGCCCGACTGACATCAGCTTACTCTAACTCTACAGGTTAGCTTTCAGCATTCATAAATGAACTCTTGGCACCTTTCTGCCTCATCATTACAACTTTCAGTCGGCGCCGTTGTGACTTGTTACTTTTCATGTATATAATTCTTTCTTGATTATATACCATAGACTTACTTCTAAAATAATCTAAAGAGGATCCCATACTCCACTCTAGATTATAGTTACTTGAGAGAAGCGGAATGTCACGAGGGTAACTCTTATTATCTCTTTAACAATAACTAGACAAACTATGCGGAAGGGGAGACACTTTACACAATGCATTGTCATACACACTAGGGGTGGTTTTCAATTGTTTAGGCTAGCACCGGTTTATCACAATTGGAAGGGTGCGTGGCTGCTTACTACAATTTCTTAACACGCTTTATTGTTCTCTTACTGGCCACAACTGGGGTGTTCACGATTCAACTATACTTTTATTATTATTTACCTTTCTCTTATTTACTTTGTTTTTTTATTTCTATTTGGCTCAGTTTACAAGGTTACTGTTTTGGGACATGGGGTTTAATTTTTTATTTAACAAGGGACGGTTAACTAAGTCATTTATTTATTTGAAATTTAAGTCATAATATTATTTCCTCTACTATACTATACACAATTATTTCCTACACATTTTAGTACATGGTAAACATCTATTAACAGTTATTATTATTCTATTAACAGTTATTAACATTAGCATTAAATTCTATTTAAACGATCAGCTGTTTCGCTGGAATGTAGGTCAGACGAGTTTTAAACAATGGCATTGTTTTGTTTACAAAGGGGACTCAACTAGAGGGTGAATGCATTGTCTCACTCAACTTGGGGTAGGGTGACAAGGACAGTTCAGTACAGGCGAGAACAGGAAATTTACAGGTCTCATTTTGTTTACAAACCGACAGGTTGATGATTGAACTTTTGACAAGCGCGTACCTGCTGTTATATCGCATTCTTGGGGCGTCTTTAGTTAACATGATGTTCATTCCTATATCTAAATAATAATTAACTTACTTATTTATAAAACTATTATAATAACTATTATCGTTTAATTTTATTTAAGATTTTAGACACATTTTAAAGTACACGAGTGAATAAATCAACAGCTTATGGTCTGGGTTAATCGGGACACAATTACTGCTTAAACAACACAAGACACCAAAAATATTTTTTTTTTACTAAATTTCAAAAAATTTAAATTTAAATTTCAACAAATTAGCAGAGTGGCGCAATTTATAACATCTTCTCTAGTGTTATAACTTGGGGAACCCGAAATAATTGGTTCTGCCAATTATTCAGGCTGCCTTATTCGACGAGCTGAAATTTAATCAGAACAACACAGAGTAAATATAAAAGGAATCAGGGAATGGGAAAACTGTTGATTTATGTACTCAGTATATGTGTGTAACAAGAAGACTTCTCTTTATTAAACATTTGAAAAAATAACATTTACTCAAAAGATAGATCCCATGACATTACTAATTGACTTATTAAAGTTATTTGAATTCTTTATTTAAACTTTGGGATCACAACAGATTTTATTTAGCTATACCACGGATCCGGGTAACCTTAGGTATTTAGTCATCAAACTTTTAATTATATTCAATTCATGATATTAGCTTGCAAGACCTTTAGTTTTATGCTTCATTATTATTCCATTTGAAGAATAGTATTAATTATACTACGATACATTAAGATTTAAACAGTTACAATGTATGATGTCTGAATAGTTACATTAAATTCTTAGAGTTAATTCTTTTTTTTAATCTTTACAAGTTTAATCGTCTCTGAAAAGTCTCTCTTTTAAAGTGTATTGTGTTACAATTATAATCATTATTTATTCCTCGATAGACGTGCTATCGAGTCACCTTTAATTTGGTATGTAGAAATTTCCTCCGGGAGTGTCCGTCTTGGGAGTCCGTAAAAGCGTCGTCCTCATCTAGGTCTGGTCTTAGTCATTAAAGGCTTAAACGTCTGCAGTCTAGGTCGAACCTTCTACGATGGTAGGCGTCGATCTTTGATGTCTCGAAATGCATCTTCTGTCGGGTCTACTAGAGTTGCAAATTCTGGTAGTTCACCTCTCCGGGTAGGATGTTGAAAAGTGTCGTCAGTTGGTGAAGTTAGCAGGCATCGTTATTAATACTAGTACTTTTGTTGTCACATATTTCTTCTTGTTACCACGTTTCTGATTTTTAATTAATGTTACATGTTACACTCTTTTGTGTAGCAGTTAATAAACTACATTTGAAATAAGCCAAACTAACAACAAATCACACAACATTCCAACAGAGCTTTTGCTCGTGCGTGTGCACTGCTTGGAGTCTTCATAGCGAGAGAGAGATTTTTCGCCCGCTTCCACTGGTACTGCATAAGAGGTAGTGGGGTGTTTATTCCGCGAGAATATAGTCCCTGTCTCTCTCTAAATAAACATTTTTATTTATACAAACTATCCCTAGATAAAAATACATAATTTAAATGAGTAGTTTTAGTGACTATCTGTGTCTTCAGATTCTTTAATTATTAACATTGGTTTTTTATTTTATTCATAATTACAGAAGACTCGGAAAACATGTCGAGTCCGGAATCAACAGGTAGGCGCCATATAGCAAGCAAGGGTTAAATACGACCATAATAATTATTTACAATATGCCTCTTTATTACAGTTTCTTTGCCCTTATTAATTACTTCTTCCTTTCACACTTAGTACCTACATGTTTTTATTATTATTGTGAGATTTAAATGGTTAATGGCTCGCAACCTTAATTTTTTTTTTATTTCTTTCTTTTTATAATGGTTACAATTTAAATCGTCACATACTCCGCCTCTTAACAAACACAGACTCCTGACAAGTTGGTTAGCAATGTACCGGGAGTATGCTCGGGGAGTACCGTGTGAAATTTCCTTATTATTATCATTATTTATTACTTTAGGGTTTTTTTTAAAACCCCACACAAGACAACACCAACAACACAGACGCCTGAAAATATGGTCAACAACATACCGAGAGTATGCTTGGGGCGTAACGTGTGAAGTTTCGCTATTATTATCATTATTTATTATTAGTGCAAGGTTTGTTTTTTTCTATCTCTCTTTAAATGATCTTGTTCTCATTTAAATGTTCGCCTTCGTGAAATTCCCTTTATCTCACTTCTTACAGTACTAACTTATAATACTAATTTCCCTAATTACAGTAACTCACAATATCGTGGCCCGACTGACATCAGCTTACTCTAACTCTACAGGTTAGCTTTCAGCATTCATAAATGAACTCTTGGCACCTTTCTGCCTCATCATTACAACTTTCAGTCGGCGCCGTTGTGACTTGTTACTTTTCATGTATATAATTCTTTCTTGATTATATACCATAGACTTACTTCTAAAATAATCTAAAGAGGATCCCATACTCCACTCTAGATTATAGTTACTTGAGAGAAGCGGATTGTCACGAGGGTAACTCTTATTATCTCTTTAATAATAACTAGACAAACTATGCGGAAGGGGAGACACTTTACACAATGCATTGTCATACACACTAGGGGTGGTTTTCAATTGTTTAAGCTAGCACCGGTTTATCACAATTGGAAGGGTGCGTGGCTGCTTACTACAATTTCTTAACACGCTTTATTGTTCTCTTACTGGCCACAACTGGGGTGTTCACGATTCAACTATACTTTTATTATTATTTACCTTTCTCTTATTTACTTTGTTTTTTATTTTTATTTGGCTCAGTTTACAAGGTTACTGTTTTGGGACATGGGGTTTAATTTTTTATTTAACAAGGGATGTTTAACTAAGTCATTTATTTATTTGAAATTTAAGTCATAATATTATTTCCTCTACTATACTATACACAATTATTTCCTACACATTTTAGTACATGGTAAACATCTATTAACAGTTATTATTATTCTATTAACAGTTATTAACATTAGCATTAAATTCTATTTAAACGATCAGCTGTTTCGCTGGAATGTAGGTCAGACGAGTTTTAAACAATGGCATTGTTTTGTTTACAAAGGGGACTCAACTAGAGGGTGAATGCATTGTCTCACTCAACTTGGGGTAGGGTGACAAGGACAGTTCAGTACAGGCGAGAACAGGAAATTTACAGGTCTCATTTTGTTTACAAACCGACAGGTTGATGAATGAACTTTTGACAAGCGCGTACCTGCTGTTATATCGCATTCTTGGGGCGTCTTTAGTTAACATGATGTTCATTCCTATATCTAAATAATAATTAACTTACTTATTTATAAAACTATTATAATAACTATTATCGTTTAATTTTATTTAAGATTTTAGACACATTTTAAAGTACACGAGTGAATAAATCAACAGCTTATGGTCTGGGTTAATCGGGACACAGTTACTGCTTAAACAAGCAAAAAAAATTTTTTTTTTTTACTAAATTTCAAAAAATTTAAATTTAAATTTCAACAAATTAGCAGAGTGGCGCAATTTATAACATCTTCTCTAGTGTTATAACTTGGGGAACCCGAAATAATTGGTTCTGCCAATTATTCAGGCTGCCTTATTCGACGAGCTGAAATTTAATCAGAACAACACAGAGTAAATATAAAAGGAATCAGGGAATGGGAAAACTGTTGATTTATGTACTCAGTATATGTGTGTAACAAGAAGACTTCTCTTTATTAAACATTTGAAAAAATAACATTTACTCAAAAGATAGATCCCATGACATTACTAATAGAATTATTAAAGTTATTTGAATTCTTTATTTAAACTTTGGGATCACAACAGATTTTATTTAGCTATACCACGGATCCGGGTAACCTTAGGTATTTAGTCATCAAACTTTTAATTATATTCAATTCATGATATTAGCTTGCAAGACCTTTAGTTTTATGCTTCATTATTATTCCATTTGAAGAATGGTATTAATTATACTACGATACATTAAGATTTAAACTGTTACAATGTATGATGTCTGAATAGTTACATTAAATTCTTAGAGTTAATTCTTTTTTTTTAATCTTTACAAGTTTAATCGTCTCTGAAAAGTCTCTCTTTTAAAGTGTATTGTGTTACAATTATAATTATTATTTATTCCTCGATAGACGTGCTATCGAGTCACCTTTAATTTGGTATGTAGAAATTTCCTCCGGGAGTGTCCGTCTTGGGAGTCCGTAAAAGCGTCGTCCTCATCTAGGTCTGGTCTTAGTCATTAAAGGCTTAAACGTCTGCAGTCTAGGTCGAACCTTCTACGATGGTAGGCGTCGATCTTTGATGTCTCGAAATGCATCTTCTGTCGGGTCTACTAGAGTTGCAAATTCTGGTAGTTCACCTCTCCGGGTAGGATGTTGAAAAGTGTCGTCAGTTGGTGAAGTTAGCAGTCATCGTTATTAATACTAGTACTTTTGTTGTCACATATTTCTTCTTGTTACCACGTTTCTGATTTTTAATTAATGTTACATGTTACACTCTTTTGTGTAGCAGTTAATAAACTACATTTGAAATAAGCCAAACTAACAACAAATCACACAACATTCCAACAGAGCTTTTGCTCGTGCGTGTGCACTGCTTGGAGTCTTCATAGCGAGAGAGAGATTTTTCGCCCGCTTCCACTGGTACTGCATAAGAGGTAGTGGGGTGTTTATTCCGCGAGAATATAGTCCCTGTCTCTCTCTAAATAAACATTTTTATTTATAAAAACTATCCCTAGATAAAAATACATAATTTAAATGAGTAGTTTTAGTGACTATCTGTGTCTTCAGATTCTTTAATTATTAACATTAGTTTTTTATTTTATTCATAATTACAGAAGACTCGGAAAACATGTCGAGTCCGGAATCAACAGGTAGGCGCCTGATAGCAAGCAAGGGTTAAATACGACCATAATAATTATTTACAATATGCCTCTTTATAACAGTTTCTTTGCCCTTATTAATTACTTCTTCCTTTCACACTTAGTACCTACATGTTTTTATTATTATTGTGAGATTTAAATGGTTAATGGCTCGCAACCTTAATTTTTTTTTTATTTCTTTCTTTTTATAATGGTTACAATTTAAATCGTCACATACTCCGCCTCTTAACAAACACAGACTCCTGACAAGTTGGTTAGCAATGTACCGGGAGTATGCTCGGGGAGTACCGTGTGAAATTTCCTTATTATTATCATTATTTATTACTTTAGGGTTTTTTTTAAAACCCCACACAAGACAACACCAACAACACAGACTCCTGAAAATATGGTCAACAACATACCGAGAGTATGCTTGGGGCGTAACGTGTGAAGTTTCGCTATTATTATCATTATTTATTATTAGTGCAAGGTTTGTTTTTTTCTATCTCTCTTTAAATGATCTTGTTCTCATTTAAATGTTCGCCTTCGTGAAATTCCCTTTATCTCACTTCTTACAGTACTAACTTATAATACTAATTTCCCTAATTACAGTAACTCACAATATCGTGGCCCGACTGACATCAGCTTACTCTAACTCTACAGGTTAGCTTTCAGCATTCATAAATGAACTCTTGGCACCTTTCTGCCTCATCATTACAACTTTCAGTCGGCGCCGTTGTGACTTGTTACTTTTCATGTATATAATTCTTTCTTGATTATATACCATAGACTTACTTCTAAAATAATCTAAAGAGGATCCCATACTCCACTCTAGATTATAGTTACTTGAGAGAAGCGGATTTTCACGAGGGTAACTCTTATTATCTCTTTAACAATAACTAGACAAACTATGCGGAAGGGGAGACACTTTACCCAATGCATTGTCATACACACTAGGGGTGGTTTTCAATTGTTTAAGCTAGCACCGGTTTATCACAATTGGAAGGGTGCGTGGCTGCTTACTACAATTTCTTAACACGCTTTATTGTTCTCTTACTGGCCACAACTGGGGTGTTCACGATTCAACTATACTTTTATTATTATTTACCTTTCTCTTATTTACTTTGTTTTTTTATTTTTATTTGGCTCAGTTTACAATGTTACTGTTTTGGGACATGGGGTTTAATTTTTTATTTAACAAGGGACGGTTAACTAAGTCATTTATTTATTTGAAATTTAAGTCATAATATTATTTCCTCTACTATACTATACACAATTATTTCCTACACATTTTAGTACATGGTAAACATCTATTAACAGTTATTATTATTCTATTAACAGTTATTAACATTAGCATTAAATTCTATTTAAACGATCAGCTGTTTCGCTGGAATGTAGGTCAGACGAGTTTTAAACAATGCTGGAATGTAGGTCAGACGAGTTTTAAACAATGGCATTGTTTTGTTTACAAAGGGGACTCAACTAGAGGGTGAATGCATTGTTTCACTCAACTTGGGGTAGGGTGACAAGGACAGTTCAGTACAGGCGAGAACAGGAAATTTACAGGTCTCATTTTGTTTACAAACCGACAGGTTGATGAATGAACTTTTGACAAGCGCGTACCTGCTGTTATATCGCATTCTTGGGGCGTCTTTAGTTAACATGATGTTCATTCCTATATCTAAATAATAATTAACTTACTTATTTATAAAACTATTATAATAACTATTATCGTTTAATTTTATTTAAGATTTTAGACACATTTTAAAGTACACGAGTGAATAAATCAACAGCTTATGGTCTGGGTTAATCGGGACACAATTACTGCTTAAACAACACAAGTCACCAAAAAAAATTTTTTTTTTTACTAAATTTCAAAAAATTTAAATTTAAATTTCAACAAATTAGCAGAGTGGCGCAATTTATAACATCTTCTCTAGTGTTATAACTTGGGGAACCCGAAATAATTGGTTCTGCCAATTATTCAGGCTGCCTTATTCGACGAGCTGAAATTTAATCAGAACAACACAGAGTAAATATAAAAGGAATCAGGGAATGGGAAAACTGTTGATTTATGTACTCAGTATATGTGTGTAACAAGAAGACTTCTCTTTATTAAACATTTGAAAAAATAACATTTACTCAAAAGATAGATCCCATGACATTACTAATTGACTTATTAAAGTTATTTGAATTCTTTATTTAAACTTTGGGATCACAACAGATTTTATTTAGCTATACCACGGATCCGGGTAACCTTAGGTATTTAGTCATCAAACTTTTAATTATATTCAATTCATGATATTAGCTTGCAAGACCTTTAGTTTTATGCTTCATTATTATTCCATTTGAATAATAGTATTAATTATACTACGATACATTAAGATTTAAACAGTTACAATGTATGATGTCTGAATAGTTACATTAAATTCTTAGAGTTAATTCTTTTTTTTTAATCTTTACAAGTTTAATCGTCTCTGAAAAGTCTCTCTTTTAAAGTGTATTGTGTTACAATTATAATTATTATTTATTCCTCGATAGACGTGCTATCGAGTCACCTTTAATTTGGTATGTAGAAATTTCCTCCGGGAGTGTCCGTCTTGGAAGTCCGTAAAAGCGTCGTCCTCATCTAGGTCTGGTCTTAGTCATTAAAGGCTTAAACGTCTGCAGTCTAGGTCGAACCTTCTACGATGGTAGGCGTCGATCTTTGATGTCTCGAAATGCATCTTCTGTCGGGTCTACTAGAGTTGCAAATTCTGGTAGTTCACCTCTCCGGGTAGGATGTTGAAAAGTGTCGTCAGTTGGTGAAGTTAGCAGGCATCGTTATTAATACTAGTACTTTTGTTGTCACATATTTCTTCTTGTTACCACGTTTCTGATTTTTAATTAATGTTACATGTTACACTCTTTTGTGTAGCAGTTAATAAACTACATTTGAAATAAGCCAAACTAACAACAAATCACACAACATTCCAACAGAGCTTTTGCTCGTGCGTGTGCACTGCTTGGAGTCTTCATAGCGAGAGAGAGATTTTTCGCCCGCTTCCACTGGTACTGCATAAGAGGTAGTGGGGTGTTTATTCCGCGAGAATATAGTCCCTGTCTCTCTCTAAATAAACATTTTTATTTATACAAACTATCCCTAGATAAAAATACATAATTTAAATGAGTAGTTTTAGTGACTATCTGTGTCTTCAGATTCTTTAATTATTAACATTGGTTTTTTATTTTATTCATAATTACAGAAGACTCGGAAAACATGTCGAGTCCGGAATCAACAGGTAGGCGCCATATAGCAAGCAAGGGTTAAATACGACCATAATAATTATTTACAATATGCCTCTTTATTACAGTTTCTTTGCCCTTATTAATTACTTCTTCCTTTCACACTTAGTACCTACATGTTTTTATTATTATTGTGAGATTTAAATGGTTAATGGCTCGCAACCTTAATTATTTTTTTATTTCTTTCTTTTTATAATGGTTACAATTTAAATCGTCACATACTCCGCCTCTTAACAAACACAGACTCCTGACAAGTTGGTTAGCAATGTACCGGGAGTATGCTCGGGGAGTACCGTGTGAAATTTCCTTATTATTATCATTATTTATTACTTTAGGGTTTTTTTTAAAACCCCACACAAGGCTACAACAACAACACAGACTCCTGAAAATATGGTCAACAACATACCGAGAGTATGCTTGGGGCGTAACGTGTGAAGTTTCGCTATTATTATCATTATTTATTATTAGTGCAAGGTTTGTTTTTTTCTATCTCTCTTTAAATGATCTTGTTCTCATTTAAATGTTCGCCTTCGTGAAATTCCCTTTATCTCACTTCTTACAGTACTAACTTATAATACTAATTTCCCTAATTACAGTAACTCACAATATCGTGGCCCGACTGACATCAGCTTACTCTAACTCTACAGGTTAGCTTTCAGCATTCATAAATGAACTCTTGGCACCTTTCTGCCTCATCATTACAACTTTCAGTCGGCGCCGTTGTGACTTGTTACTTTTCATGTATATAATTCTTTCTTGATTATATACCATAGACTTACTTCTAAAATAATCTAAAGAGGATCCCATACTCCACTCTAGATTATAGTTACTTGAGAGAAGCGGATTGTCACGAGGGTAACTCTTATTATCTCTTTAACAATAACTAGACAAACTATGCGGAAGGGGAGACACTTTACACAATGCATTGTCATACACACTAGGGGTGGTTTTCAATTGTTTAAGCTAGCACCGGTTTATCACAATTGGAAGGGTGCGTGGCTGCTTACTACAATTTCTTAACACGCTTTATTGTTCTCTTACTGGCCACAACTGGGGTGTTCACGATTCAACTATACTTTTATTATTATTTACCTTTCTCTTATTTACTTTGTTTTTTATTTTTATTTGGCTCAGTTTACAAGGTTACTGTTTTGGGACATGGGGTTTAATTTTTTATTTAACAAGGGATGTTTAACTAAGTCATTTATTTATTTGAAATTTAAGTCATAATATTATTTCCTCTACTATACTATACACAATTATTTCCTACACATTTTAGTACATGGTAAACATCTATTAACAGTTATTATTATTCTATTAACAGTTATTAACATTAGCATTAAATTCTATTTAAACGATCAGCTGTTTCGCTGGAATGTAGGTCAGACGAGTTTTAAACAATGGCATTGTTTTGTTTACAAAGGGGACTCAACTAGAGGGTGAATGCATTGTCTCACTCAACTTGGGGTAGGGTGACAAGGACAGTTCAGTACAGGCGAGAACAGGAAATTTACAGGTCTCATTTTGTTTACAAACCGACAGGTTGATGAATGAACTTTTGACAAGCGCGTACCTGCTGTTATATCGCATTCTTGGGGCGTCTTTAGTTAACATGATGTTCATTCCTATATCTAAATAATAATTAACTTACTTATTTATAAAACTATTATAATAACTATTATCGTTTAATTTTATTTAAGATTTTAGACACATTTTAAAGTACACGAGTGAATAAATCAACAGCTTATGGTCTGGGTTAATCGGGACACAGTTACTGCTTAAACAAGCAAAAAAAATTTTTTTTTTTACTAAATTTCAAAAAATTTAAATTTAAATTTCAACAAATTAGCAGAGTGGCGCAATTTATAACATCTTCTCTAGTGTTATAACTTGGGGAACCCGAAATAATTGGTTCTGCCAATTATTCAGGCTGCCTTATTCGACGAGCTGAAATTTAATCAGAACAACACAGAGTAAATATAAAAGGAATCAGGGAATGGGAAAACTGTTGATTTATGTACTCAGTATATGTGTGTAACAAGAAGACTTCTCTTTATTAAACATTTGAAAAAATAACATTTACTCAAAAGATAGATCCCATGACATTACTAATAGAATTATTAAAGTTATTTGAATTCTTTATTTAAACTTTGGGATCACAACAGATTTTATTTAGCTATACCACGGATCCGGGTAACCTTAGGTATTTAGTCATCAAACTTTTAATTATATTCAATTCATGATATTAGCTTGCAAGACCTTTAGTTTTATGCTTCATTATTATTCCATTTGAAGAATGGTATTAATTATACTACGATACATTAAGATTTAAACTGTTACAATGTATGATGTCTGAATAGTTACATTAAATTCTTAGAGTTAATTCTTTTTGTAATCTTTACAAGTTTAATCGTCTCTGAAAAGTCTCTCTTTTAAAGTGTATTGTGTTACAATTATAATTATTATTTATTCCTCGATAGACGTGCTATCGAGTCACCTTTAATTTGGTATGTAGAAATTTCCTCCGGGAGTGTCCGTCTTGGGAGTCCGTAAAAGCGTCGTCCTCATCTAGGTCTGGTCTTAGTCATTAAAGGCTTAAACGTCTGCAGTCTAGGTCGAACCTTCTACGATGGTAGGCGTCGATCTTTGATGTCTCGAAATGCATCTTCTGTCGGGTCTACTAGAGTTGCAAATTCTGGTAGTTCACCTCTCCGGGTAGGATGTTGAAAAGTGTCGTCAGTTGGTGAAGTTAGCAGTCATCGTTATTAATACTAGTACTTTTGTTGTCACATATTTCTTCTTGTTACCACGTTTCTGATTTTTAATTAATGTTACATGTTACACTCTTTTGTGTAGCAGTTAATAAACTACATTTGAAATAAGCCAAACTAACAACAAATCACACAACATTCCAACAGAGCTTTTGCTCGTGCGTGTGCACTGCTTGGAGTCTTCATAGCGAGAGAGAGATTTTTCGCCCGCTTCCACTGGTACTGCATAAGAGGTAGTGGGGTGTTTATTCCGCGAGAATATAGTCCCTGTCTCTCTCTAAATAAACATTTTTATTTATACAAACTATCCCTAGATAAAAATACATAATTTAAATGAGTAGTTTTAGTGACTATCTGTGTCTTCAGATTCTTTAATTATTAACATTAGTTTTTTATTTTATTCATAATTACAGAAGACTCGGAAAACATGTCGAGTCCGGAATCAACAGGTAGGCGCCTGATAGCAAGCAAGGGTTAAATACGACCATAATAATTATTTACAATATGCCTCTTTATAACAGTTTCTTTGCCCTTATTAATTACTTCTTTCTTTCACACTTAGTACCTACATGTTTTTATTATTATTGTGATATTTAAATGGTTAATGGCTCGCAACCTTAATTTTTTTTTTATTTCTTTCTTTTTATAATGGTTACAATTTAAATCGTCACATACTCCGCCTCTTAACAAACACAGACTCCTGACAAGTTGGTTAGCAATGTACCGGGAGTATGCTCGGGGAGTACCGTGTGAAATTCCCTTATTATTATCATTATTTATTACTTTAGGGTTTTTTTTAAAACCCCACACAAGACAACACCAACAACACAGACTCCTGAAAATATGGTCAACAACATACCGAGAGTATGCTTGGGGCGTAACGTGTGAAGTTTCGCTATTATTATCATTATTTATTATTAGTGCAAGGTTTGTTTTTTTCTATCTCTCTTTAAATGATCTTGTTCTCATTTAAATGTTCGCCTTCGTGAAATTCCCTTTATCTCACTTCTTACAGTACTAACTTATAATACTAATTTCCCTAATTACAGTAACTCACAATATCGTGGCCCGACTGACATCAGCTTACTCTAACTCTACAGGTTAGCTTTCAGCATTCATAAATGAACTCTTGGCACCTTTCTGCCTCATCATTACAACTTTCAGTCGGCGCCGTTGTGACTTGTTACTTTTCATGTATATAATTCTTTCTTGATTATATACCATAGACTTACTTCTAAAATAATCTAAAGAGGATCCCATACTCCACTCTAGATTAAAGTTACTTGAGAGAAGCGGATTTTCACGAGGGTAACTCTTATTATCTCTTTAACAATAACTAGACAAACTATGCGGAAGGGGAGACACTTTACACAATGCATTGTCATACACACTAGGGGTGGTTTTCAATTGTTTAAGCTAGCACCGGTTTATCACAATTGGAAGGGTGCGTGGCTGCTTACTACAATTTCTTAACACGCTTTATTGTTCTCTTACTGGCCACAACTGGGGTGTTCACGATTCAACTATACTTTTATTATTATTTACCTTTCTCTTATTTACTTTGTTTTTTTATTTTTATTTGGCTCAGTTTACAAGGTTACTGTTTTGGGACATGGGGTTTAATTTTTTATTTAACAAGGGACGGTTAACTAAGTCATTTATTTATTTGAAATTTAAGTCATAATATTATTTCCTCTACTATACTATACACAATTATTTCCTACACATTTTAGTACATGGTAAACATCTATTAACAGTTATTATTATTCTATTAACAGTTATTAACATTAGCATTAAATTCTATTTAAACGATCAGCTGTTTCGCTGGAATGTAGGTCAGACGAGTTTTAAACAATGGCATTGTTTTGTTTACAAAGGGGACTCAACTAGAGGGTGAATGCATTGTCTCACTCAACTTGGGGTAGGGTGACAAGGACAGTTCAGTACAGGCGAGAACAGGAAATTTACAGGTCTCATTTTGTTTACAAACCGACAGGTTGATGAATGAACTTTTGACAAGCGCGTACCTGCTGTTCTATCGCATTCTTGGGGCGTCTTTAGTTAACATGATGTTCATTCCTATATCTAAATAATAATTAACTTACTTATTTATAAAACTATTATAATAACTATTATCGTTTAATTTTATTTAAGATTTTAGATACATTTTAAAGTACACGAGTGAATAAATCAACAGCTTATGGTCTGGGTTAATCGGGACACAATTACTGCTTAAACAACATAAGTCACCAAAAAAAATTTTTTTTTTTTTACTAACTTTCAAATAATTTAAATTTAAATTTCAACAAATTAGCAGAGTGGCGCAATTTATAACATCTTCTCTAGTGTTATAACTTGGGGAACCCGAAATAATTGGTTCTGCCAATTATTCAGGCTGCCTTATTCGACGAGCTGAAATTTAATCAGAACAACACAGAGTAAATATAAAAGGAATCAGGGAATGGGAAAACTGTTGATTTATGTACTCAGTACATGTGTGTAACAAGAAGACTTCTCTTTATTAAACATTTGAAAAAATAACATTTACTCAAAAGATAGATCCCATGACATTACTAATTGAATTATTAAAGTTATTTGAATTCTTTATTTAAACTTTGGGATCACAACAGATTTTATTTAGCTATACCACGGATCCGGGTAACCTTAGGTATTTAGTCATCAAACTTTTAATTATATTCAATTCATGATATTAGCTTGCAAGACCTTTAGTTTTATGCTTCATTATTATTCCATTTGAAGAATAGTATTAATTATACTACGATACATTAAGATTTAAACAGTTACAATGTATGATGTCTGAATAGTTACATTAAATTCTTAGAGTTATTTCTTTTTTTTTAATCTTTACAAGTTTAATCGTCTCTGAAAAGTCTCTCTTTTAAAGTGTATTGTGTTACAATTATAATTATTATTTATTCCTCGATAGACGTGCTATCGAGTCACCTTTAATTTGGTATGTAGAAATTTCCTCCGGGAGTGTCCGTCTTGGGAGTCCGTAAAAGCGTCGTCCTCATCTAGGTCTGGTCTTAGTCATTAAAGGCTTAAACGTCTGCAGTCTAGGTCGAACCTTCTACGATGGTAGGCGTCGATCTTTGATGTCTCGAAATGCATCTTCTGTCGGGTCTACTGGAGTTGCAAATTCTGGTAGTTCACCTCTCCGGGTAGGATGTTGAAAAGTGTCGTCAGTTGGTGAAGTTAGCAGGCATCGTTATTAATACTAGTACTTTTGTTGTCACATATTTCTTCTTGTTACCACGTTTCTGATTTTTAATTAATGTTACATGTTACACTCTTTTGTGTAGCAGTTAATAAACTACATTTGAAATAAGCCAAACTAACAACAAATCACACAACATTCCAACAGAGCTTTTGCTCGTGCGTGTGCACTGCTTGGAGTCTTCATAGCGAGAGAGAGATTTTTCGCCCGCTTCCACTGGTACTGCATAAGAGGTAGTGGGGTGTTTATTCCGCGAGAATATAGTCCCTGTCTCTCTCTAAATAAACATTTTTATTTATACAAACTATCCCTAGATAAAAATACATAATTTAAATGAGTAGTTTTAGTGACTATCTGTGTCTTCAGATTCTTTAATTATTAACATTAGTTTTTTATTTTATTCATAATTACAGAAGACTCGGAAAACATGTCGAGTCCGGAATCAACAAGTAGGCGCCTGATAGCAAGCAAGGGTTAAATACGACCATAATAATTATTTACAATATGCCTCTTTATAACAGTTTCTTTGCCCTTATTAATTACTTCTTCCTTTCACACTTAGTACCTACATGTTTTTATTATTATTGTGAGATTTAAATGGTTAATGGCTCGCAACCTTAATTTTTTTTTTATTTCTTTCTTTTTATAATGGTTACAATTTAAATCGTCACATACTCCGCCTCTTAACAAACACAGACTCCTGACAAGTTGGTTAGCAATGTACCGGGAGTATGCTCGGGGAGTACCGTGTGAAATTTCCTTATTATTATCATTATTTATTACTTTAGGGTTTTTTTTTAAAACCCCACACAAGACAACACCAACAACACAGACTCCTGAAAATATGGTCAACAACATACCGAGAGTATGCTTGGGGCGTAACGTGTGAAGTTTCGCTATTATTATCATTATTTATTATTAGTGCAAGGTTTGTTTTTTTCTATCTCTCTTTAAATGATCTTGTTCTCATTTAAATGTTCGCCTTCGTGAAATTCCCTTTATCTCACTTCTTACAGTACTAACTTATAATACTAATTTCCCTAATTACAGTAACTCACAATATCGTGGCCCGACTGACATCAGCTTACTCTAACTCTACAGGTTAGCTTTCAGCATTCATAAATGAACTCTTGGCACCTTTCTGCCTCATCATTACAACTTTCAGTCGGCGCCGTTGTGACTTGTTACTTTTCATGTATATAATTCTTTCTTGATTATATACCATAGACTTACTTCTAAAATAATCTAAAGAGGATCCCATACTCCACTCAAGATTATAGTTACTTGAGAGAAGCGGAATGTCACGAGGGTAACTCTTATTATCTCTTTAACAATAACTAGACAAACTATGCGGAAGGGGAGACACTTTACACAATGCATTGTCATACACACTAGGGGTGGTTTTCAATTGTTTAAGCTAGCACCGGTTTATCACAATTGGAAGGGTGCGTGGCTGCTTACTACAATTTCTTAACACGCTTTATTGTTCTCTTACTGGCCACAACTGGGGTGTTCACGATTCAACTATACTTTTATTATTATTTACCTTTCTCTTATTTACTTTGTTTTTTTATTTTTATTTGGCTCAGTTTACAAGGTTACTGTTTTGGGACATGGGGTTTAATTTTTTATTTAACAAGGGACGGTTAACTAAGTCATTTATTTATTTGAAATTTAAGTCATAATATTATTTCCTCTACTATACTATACACAATTATTTCCTACACATTTTAGTACATGGTAAACATCTATTAACAGTTATTATTATTCTATTAACAGTTATTAACATTAGCATTAAATTCTATTTAAACGATCAGCTGTTTCGCTGGAATGTAGGTCAGACGAGTTTTAAACAATGGCATTGTTTTGTTTACAAAGGGGACTCAACTAGAGGGTGAATGCATTGTCTCACTCAACTTGGGGTAGGGTGACAAGGACAGTTCAGTACAGGCGAGAACAGGAAATTAACAGGTCTCATTTTGTTTACACACCGACAGGTTGATGAATGAACTTTTGACAAGCGCGTACCTGCTGTTATATCGCATTCTTGGGGCGTCTTTAGTTAACATGATGTTCATTCCTATATCTAAATAATAATTAACTTACTTATTTATAAAACTATTATAATAACTATTATCGTTTAATTTTATTTAAGATTTTAGATACATTTTAAAGTACACGAGTGAATAAATCAACAGCTTATGGTCTGGGTTAATCGGGACACAATTACTGCTTAAACAACATAAGTCACCAAAAAAAATTTTTTTTTTTTTACTAACTTTCAAATAATTTAAATTTAAATTTCAACAAATTAGCAGAGTGGCGCAATTTATAACATCTTCTCTAGTGTTATAACTTGGGGAACCCGAAATAATTGGTTCTGCCAATTATTCAGGCTGCCTTATTCGACGAGCTGAAATTTAATCAGAACAACACAGAGTAAATATAAAAGGAATCAGGGAATGGGAAAACTGTTGATTTATGTACTCAGTACATGTGTGTAACAAGAAGACTTCTCTTTATTAAACATTTGAAAAAATAACATTTACTCAAAAGATAGATCCCATGACATTACTAATTGAATTATTAAAGTTATTTGAATTCTTTATTTAAACTTTGGGATCACAACAGATTTTATTTAGCTATACCACGGATCCGGGTAACCTTAGGTATTTAGTCATCAAACTTTTAATTATATTCAATTCATGATATTAGCTTGCAAGACCTTTAGTTTTATGCTTCATTATTATTCCATTTGAAGAATAGTATTAATTATACTACGATACATTAAGATTTAAACAGTTACAATGTATGATGTCTGAATAGTTACATTAAATTCTTAGAGTTATTTCTTTTTTTTTAATCTTTACAAGTTTAATCGTCTCTGAAAAGTCTCTCTTTTAAAGTGTATTGTGTTACAATTATAATTATTATTTATTCCTCGATAGACGTGCTATCGAGTCACCTTTAATTTGGTATGTAGAAATTTCCTCCGGGAGTGTCCGTCTTGGGAGTCCGTAAAAGCGTCGTCCTCATCTAGGTCTGGTCTTAGTCATTAAAGGCTTAAACGTCTGCAGTCTAGGTCGAACCTTCTACGATGGTAGGCGTCGATCTTTGATGTCTCGAAATGCATCTTCTGTCGGGTCTACTAGAGTTGCAAATTCTGGTAGTTCACCTCTCCGGGTAGGATGTTGAAAAGTGTCGTCAGTTGGTGAAGTTAGCAGGCATCGTTATTAATACTAGTACTTTTGTTGTCACATATTTCTTCTTGTTACCACGTTTCTGATTTTTAATTAATGTTACATGTTACACTCTTTTGTGTAGCAGTTAATAAACTACATTTGAAATAAGCCAAACTAACAACAAATCACACAACATTCCAACAGAGCTTTTGCTCGTGCGTGTGCACTGCTTGGAGTCTTCATAGCGAGAGAGAGATTTTTCGCCCGCTTCCACTGGTACTGCATAAGAGGTAGTGGGGTGTTTATTCCGCGAGAATATAGTCCCTGTCTCTCTCTAAATAAACATTTTTATTTATACAAACTATCCCTAGATAAAAATACATAATTTAAATGAGTAGTTTTAGTGACTATCTGTGTCTTCAGATTCTTTAATTATTAACATTAGTTTTTTATTTTATTCATAATTACAGAAGACTCGGAAAACATGTCGAGTCCGGAATCAACAAGTAGGCGCCTGATAGCAAGCATGGGTTAAATACGACCATAATAATTATTTACAATATGCCTCTTTATAACAGTTTCTTTGCCCTTATTAATTACTTCTTCCTTTCACACTTAGTACCTACATGTTTTTATTATTATTGTGAGATTTAAATGGTTAATGGCTCGCAACCTTAATTTTTTTTTTTATTTCTTTCTTTTTATAATGGTTACAATTTAAATCGTCACATACTCCGCCTCTTAACAAACACAGACTCCTGACAAGTTGGTTAGCAATGTACCGGGAGTATGCTCGGGGAGTACCGTGTGAAATTTCCTTATTATTATCATTATTTATTACTTTAGGGTTTTTTTTTAAAACCCCACACAAGACAACACCAACAACACAGACTCCTGAAAATATGGTCAACAACATACCGAGAGTATGCTTGGGGCGTAACGTGTGAAGTTTCGCTATTATTATCATTATTTATTATTAGTGCAAGGTTTGTTTTTTTCTATCTCTCTTTAAATGATCTTGTTCTCATTTAAATGTTCGCCTTCGTGAAATTCCCTTTATCTCACTTCTTACAGTACTAACTTATAATACTAATTTCCCTAATTACAGTAACTCACAATATCGTGGCCCGACTGACATCAGCTTACTCTAACTCTACAGGTTAGCTTTCAGCATTCATAAATGAACTCTTGGCACCTTTCTGCCTCATCATTACAACTTTCAGTCGGCGCCGTTGTGACTTGTTACTTTTCATGTATATAATTCTTTCTTGATTATATACCATAGACTTACTTCTAAAATAATCTAAAGAGGATCCCATACTCCACTCAAGATTATAGTTACTTGAGAGAAGCGGAATGTCACGAGGGTAACTCTTATTATCTCTTTAACAATAACTAGACAAACTATGCGGAAGGGGAGACACTTTACACAATGCATTGTCATACACACTAGGGGTGGTTTTCAATTGTTTAAGCTAGCACCGGTTTATCACAATTGGAAGAGTGCGTGGCTGCTTACTACAATTTCTTAACACGCTTTATTGTTCTCTTACTGGCCACAACTGGGGTGTTCACGATTCAACTATACTTTTATTATTATTTACCTTTCTCTTATTTGCTTTGTTTTTTTATTTTTATTTGGCTCAGTTTACAAGGTTACTGTTTTGGGACATGGGGTTTAATTTTTTATTTAACAAGGGACGGTTAACTAAGTCATTTATTTATTTGAAATTTAAGTCATAATATTATTTCCTCTACTATACTATACACAATTATTTCCTACACATTTTAGTACATGGTAAACATCTATTAACAGTTATTATTATTCTATTAACAGTTATTAACATTAGCATTAAATTCTATTTAAACGATCAGCTGTTTCGCTGGAATGTAGGTCAGACGAGTTTTAAACAATGGCATTGTTTTGTTTACAAAGGGGACTCAACTAGAGGGTGAATGCATTGTCTCACTCAACTTGTGGTAGGGTGACAAGGACAGTTCAGTACAGGCGAGAACAGGAAATTTACAGGTCTCATTTTGTTTACAAACCGACAGGTTGATGAATGAACTTTTGACAAGCGCGTACCTGCTGTTATATCGCATTCTTGGGGCGTCTTTAGTTAACATGATGTTCATTCCTATATCTAAATAATAATTAACTTACTTATTTATAAAACTATTATAATAACTATTATCGTTTAATTTTATTTAAGATTTTAGACACATTTTAAAGTACTCGAGTGAATAAATCAACAGCTTATGGTCTGGGTTAATCGGGACACAATTACTGCTTAAACAACACAAGTCACCAAAAAAAAATTTTTTTTTTTAATAAATTTCAAAAAATTTAAATTTAAATTTCAACAAATTAGCAGAGTGGCGCAATTTATAACATCTTCTCTAGTGTTATAACTTGGGGAACCCGAAATAATTGGTTCTGCCAATTATTCAGGCTGCCTTATTCGACGAGCTGAAATTTAATCAGAACAACACAGAGTAAATATAAAAGGAATCAGGGAATGGGAAAACTGTTGATTTATGTACTCAGTATATGTGTGTAACAAGAAGACTTCTCTTTATTAAACATTTGAAAAAATAACATTTACTCAAAAGATAGATCCCATGACATTACTAATTGAATTATTAAAGTTATTTGAATTCTTTATTTAAACTTTGGGATCACAACAGATTTTATTTAGCTATACCACGGATCCGGGTAACCTTAGGTATTTAGTCATCAAACTTTTAATTATATTCAATTCATGATATTAGCTTGCAAGACCTTTAGTTTTATGCTTCATTATTATTCCATTTGAAGAATGGTATTAATTATACTACGATACATTAAGATTTAAACTGTTACAATGTATGATGTCTGAATAGTTACATTAAATTCTTAGAGTTAATTCTTTTTTTTTAATCTTTACAAGTTTAATCGTCTCTGAAAAGTCTCTCTTTTAAAGTGTATTGTGTTACAATTATAAATATTATTTATTCCTCGATAGACATGCTATCGAGTCACCTTTAATTTGGTATGTAGAAATTTCCTCCGGGAGTGTCCGTCTTGGGAGTCCGTAAAAGCGTCGTCCTCATCTAGGTCTGGTCTTAGTCATTAAAGGCTTAAACGTCTGCAGTCTAGGTCGAACCTTCTACGATGGTAGGCGTCGATCTTTGATGTCTCGAAATGCATCTTCTGTCGGGTCTACTAGAGTTGCAAATTCTGGTAGTTCACCTCTCCGGGTAGGATGTTGAAAAGTGTCGTCAGTTGGTGAAGTTAGCAGTCATCGTTATTAATACTAGTACTTTGTTGTCACATATTTCTTCTTGTTACCACGATTCTGATTTTTAATTAATGTTTCATGTTACACTCTTTTGTGTAGCAGTTAATAAACTACATTTGAAATAAGCCAAACTAACAACAAATCACACAACATTCCAACAGAGCTTTTGCTCGTGCGTGTGCACTGCTTGGAGTCTTCATAGCGAGAGAGAGATTTTTCGCCCGCTTCCACTGGTACTGCATAAGAGGTAGTGGGGTGTTTATTCCGCGGGAATATAGTCCCTGTCTCTCTCTAAATAAACATTTTTATTTATACAAACTATCCCTAGATAAAAATACATAATTTAAATGAGTAGTTTTAGTGACTATCTGTGTCTTCAGATTCTTTAATTATTAACATTAGTTTTTTATTTTATTCATAATTACAGAAGACTCGGAAAACATGTCGAGTCCGGAATCAACAGGTAGGCGCCTGATAGCAAGCAAGGGTTAAATACGACCATAATAATTGTTTACAATATGCCTCTTTATTACAGTTTCTTTGCCCTTATTAATTACTTCTTCCTTTCACACTTAGTACCTACATGTTTTTATTATTATTGTGAGATTTAAATGGTTAATGGCTCGCAACCTTAATTTTTTTTTTATTTCTTTCTTTTTAATAATGGTTACAATTTAAATCGTCACATACTCCGCCTCTTAACAAACACAGACTCCTGACAAGTTGGTTAGCAATGTACCGGGAGTATGCTCGGGGAGTACCGTGTGAAATTTCCTTATTATTATCATTATTTATTACTTTAGGGTTTTTTTTTTAAACCCCACACAAGACAACACCAACAACACAGACTCCTGAAAATATGGTCAACAACATACCGAGAGTATGCTTGGGGCGTAACGTGTGAAGTTTCGCTATTATTATTATTATTTATTATTAGTGCAAGATTTGTTTTTTCTATCTCTCTTTAAATGATCTTGTTCTCATTTAAATGTTCGCCTTCGTGAAATTCCCTTTATCTCACTTCTTACAGTACTAACTTATAATACTAATTTCCCTAATTACAGTAACTCACAATATCGTGGCCCGACTGACATCAGCTTACTCTAACTCTACAGGTTAGCTTTCAGCATTCATAAATGAACTCTTGGCACCTTTCTGCCTCATCATTACAACTTTCAGTCGGCGCCGTTGTGACTTGTTACTTTTCATGTATATAATTCTTTCTTGATTATGTACCATAGACTTACTTCTAAAATAATCTAAAGAGGATCCCATACTCCACTCTAGATTATAGTTACTTGAGAGAAGCGGAATGTCACTAGGGTAACTCTTATTATCTCTTTAACAATAACTAGACAAACTATGCGGAAGGGGAGACACTTTACACAATGCATTGTCATACACACTAGGGGTGGTTTTCAATTGTTTAGGCTAGCACCGGTTTATCACAATTGGAAGGGTGCGTGGCTGCTTACTACAATTTCTTAACACGCTTTATTGTTCTCTTACTGGCCACAACTGGGGTGTTCACGATTCAACTATACTTTTATTATTATTTACCTTTCTCTTATTTACTTTATTTTTTTATTTTTATTTGGCTCAGTTTACAAGGTTACTGTTTTGGGACATGGGGTTTAATTTTTTATTTAACAATGGACGGTTAACTAAGTCATTTATTTATTTGAAATTTAAGTCATAATATTATTTCCTCTACTATACTATACACAATTATTTCCTACACATTTTAGTACATGGTAAACATCTATTAACAGTTATTATTATTCTATTAACAGTTATTAACATTAGCATTAAATTCTATTTAAACGATCAGCTGTTTCGCTGGAATGTAGGTCAGACGAGTTTTAAACAATGGCATTGTTTTGTTTACAAAGGGGACTCAACTAGAGGGTGAATGCATTGTCTCACTCAACTTGGGGTAGGGTGACAAGGACAGTTCAGTACAGGCGAGAACAGGAAATTAACAGGTCTCATTTTGTTTACAAACCGACAGGTTGATGAATGAACTTTTTACAAGCGCGTACCTGCTGTTATATCGCATTCTTGGGGCGTCTTTAGTTAACATGATGTTCATTCCTATATCTAAATAATAATTAACTTACTTATTTATAAAACTATTATAATAACTATTATCGTTTAATTTTATTTAAGATTTTAGACACATTTTAAAGTACACGAGTGATAAATCAACAGCTTATGGTCTGGGTTAATCGGGACACAATTACTGCTTAAACAACACAAGTCACCAAAAAAAATTTTTTTTTTAATAAATTTCAAAAAATTTAAATTTAAATTTCAACAAATTAGCAGAGTGGCGCAATTTATAACATCTTCTCTAGTGTTATAACTTGGGGAACCCGAAATAATTGGTTCTGCCAATTATTCAGGCTGCCTTATTCGACGAGCTGAAATTTAATCAGAACAACACAGAGTAAATATAAAAGGAATCAGGGAATGGGAAAACTGTTGATTTATGTACTCAGTATATGTGTGTAACAAGAAGACTTCTCTTTATTAAACATTTGAAAAAATAACATTTACTCAAAAGATAGATCCCATGACATTACTAATTGAATTATTAAAGTTATTTGAATTTTTTATTTAAACTTTGGGATCACAACAGATTTTATTTAGCTATACCACGGATCCGGGTAACCTTAGGTATTTAGTCATCAAACTTTTAATTATCTTCAATTCATGATATTAGCTTGCAAGACCTTTAGTTTTATGCTTCATTATTATTCCATTTGAAGAATGGTATTAATTATACTACTATACATTAAGATTTAAACTGTTACAATGTATGATGTCTGAATAGTTACATTAAATTCTTAGAGTTAATTCTTTTTTTTTAATCTTTACAAGTTTAATCGTCTCTGAAAAGTCTCTCTTTTAAAGTGTATTGTATTACAATTATAATTATTATTTATTCCTCGATAGACGTGCTATCGAGTCACCTTTAATTTGGTATGTAGAAATTTCCTCCGGGAGTGTCCGTCTTGGGAGTCCGTAAAAGCGTCGTCCTCATCTAGGTCTGGTCTTAGTCATTAAAGGCTTAAACGTCTGCAGTCTAGGTCGAACCTTCTACGATGGTAGGCGTCGATCTTTGATGTCTCGAAATGCATCTTCTGTCGGGTCTACTAGAGTTGCAAATTCTGGTAGTTCACCTCTCCGGGTAGGATGTTGAAAAGTGTCGTCAGTTGGTGAAGTTAGCAGTCATCGTTATTAATACTAGTACTTTTGTTGTCACATATTTCTTCTTGTTACCACGTTTCTGATTTTTAATTAATGTTACATGTTACACTCTTTTGTGTAGCAGTTAATAAACTACATTTGAAATAAGCCAAACTAACAACAAATCACACAACATTCCAACAGAGCTTTTGCTCGTGCGTGTGCACTGCTTGGAGTCTTCATAGCGAGAGAGAGATTTTTCGCCCGCTTCCACTGGTACTGCATAAGAGGTAGTGGGGTGTTTATTCCGCGAGAATATAGTCCCTGTCTCTCTCTAAATAAACATTTTTACTTATACAAACTATCCCTAGATAAAAATACATAATTTAAATGAGTAGTTTTAGTGACTATCTGTGTCTTCAGATTCTTTAATTATTAACATTAGTTTTTTATTTTATTCATAATTACAGAAGACTCGGAAAACATGTCGAGTCCGGAATCAACAGGTAGGCGCCTGATAGCAAGCAAGGGTTAAATACGACCATAATAATTATTTACAATATGCCTCTTTATTACAGTTTCTTTGCCCTTATTAATTACTTCTTCCTTTCACACTTAGTACCTACATGTTTTTATTATTATTGTAAGATTTAAATGGTTAATGGCTCGCAACCTTAATTTTTTTTTATTTCTTTCTTTTTATAATGGTTACAATTTAAATCGTCACATACTCCGCCTCTTAACAAACACAGACTCCTGACAAGTTGGTTAGCAATGTACCGGGAGTATGCTCGGGGAGTACCGTGTGAAATTTCCTTATTATTATCATTATTTATTACTTTAGGGTTTTTTTTTAAAACCCCACACAAGACAACACCAACAACACAGACTCCTGAAAATATGGTCAACAACATACCGAGAGTATGCTTGGGGCGTAACGTGTGAAGTTTCGCTATTATTATCATTATTTATTATTAGTGCAAGGTTTGTTTTTTTCTATCTCTCTTTAAATAATCTTGTTCTCATTTAAATGTTCGCCTTCGTGAAATTCCCTTTATCTCACTTCTTACAGTACTAACTTATAATACTAATTTCCCTAATTACAGTAACTCACAATATCGTGGCCCGACTGACATCAGCTTACTCTAACTCTACAGGTTAGCTTTCAGCATTCATAAATGAACTCTTGGCACCTTTCTGCCTCATCATTACAACTTTCAGTCGGCGCCGTTGTGACTTGTTACTTTTCATGTATATAATTCTTTCTTGATTATATACCATAGACTTACTTCTAAAATAATCTAAAGAGGATCCCATACTCCACTCAAGATTATAGTTACTTGAGAGAAGCGGAATGTCACGAGGGTAACTATTATTATCTCTTTAACAATAACTAGACAAACTATGCGGAAGGGGAGACACTTTACACAATGCATTGTCATACACACTAGGGGTGGTTTTCAATTGTTTAAGCTAGCACCGGTTTATCACAATTGGAAGAGTGCGTGGCTGCTTACTACAATTTCTTAACACGCTTTATTGTTCTCTTACTGGCCACAACTGGGGTGTTCACGATTCAACTATACTTTTATTATTATTTACCTTTCTCTTATTTGCTTTGTTTTTTTATTTTTATTTGGCTCAGTTTACAAGGTTACTGTTTTGGGACATGGGGTTTAATTTTTTATTTAACAAGGGACGGTTAACTAAGTCATTTATTTATTTGAAATTTAAGTCATAATATTATTTCCTCTACTATACTATACACAATTATTTCCTACACATTTTAGTACATGGTAAACATCTATTAACAGTTATTATTATTCTATTAACAGTTATTAACATTAGCATTAAATTCTATTTAAACGATCAGCTGTTTCGCTGGAATGTAGGTCAGACGAGTTTTAAACAATGGCATTGTTTTGTTTACAAAGGGGACTCAACTAGAGGGTGAATGCATTGTCTCACTCAACTTGTGGTAGGGTGACAAGGACAGTTCAGTACAGGCGAGAACAGGAAATTTACAGGTCTCATTTTGTTTACAAACCGACAGGTTGATGAATGAACTTTTGACAAGCGCGTACCTGCTGTTATATCGCATTCTTGGGGCGTCTTTAGTTAACATGATGTTCATTCCTATATCTAAATAATAATTAACTTACTTATTTATAAAACTATTATAATAACTATTATCGTTTAATTTTATTTAAGATTTTAGACACATTTTAAAGTACACGAGTGAATAAATCAACAGCTTATGGTCTGGGTTAATCGGGACACAATTACTGCTTAAACAACACAAGTCACCAAAAAAAAATTTTTTTTTTTAATAAATTTCAAAAAATTTAAATTTAAATTTCAACAAATTAGCAGAGTGGCGCAATTTATAACATCTTCTCTAGTGTTATAACTTGGGGAACCCGAAATAATTGGTTCTGCCAATTATTCAGGCTGCCTTATTCGACGAGCTGAAATTTAATCAGAACAACACAGAGTAAATATAAAAGGAATCAGGGAATGGGAAAACTGTTGATTTATGTACTCAGTATATGTGTGTAACAAGAAGACTTCTCTTTATTAAACATTTGAAAAAATAACATTTACTCAAAAGATAGATCCCATGACATTACTAATTGAATTATTAAAGTTATTTGAATTCTTTATTTAAACTTTGGGATCACAACAGATTTTATTTAGCTATACCACGGATCCGGGTAACCTTAGGTATTTAGTCATCAAACTTTTAATTATATTCAATTCATGATATTAGCTTGCAAGACCTTTAGTTTTATGCTTCATTATTATTCCATTTGAAGAATGGTATTAATTATACTACGATACATTAAGATTTAAACTGTTACAATGTATGATGTCTGAATAGTTACATTAAATTCTTAGAGTTAATTCTTTTTTTTTAATCTTTACAAGTTTAATCGTCTCTGAAAAGTCTCTCTTTTAAAGTGTATTGTGTTACAATTATAATTATTATTTATTCCTCGATAGACATGCTATCGAGTCACCTTTAATTTGGTATGTAGAAATTTCCTCCGGGAGTGTCCGTCTTGGGAGTCCGTAAAAGCGTCGTCCTCATCTAGGTCTGGTCTTAGTCATTAAAGGCTTAAACGTCTGCAGTCTAGGTCGAACCTTCTACGATGGTAGGCGTCGATCTTTGATGTCTCGAAATGCATCTTCTGTCGGGTCTACTAGAGTTGCAAATTCTGGTAGTTCACCTCTCCGGGTAGGATGTTGAAAAGTGTCGTCAGTTGGTGAAGTTAGCAGTCATCGTTATTAATACTAGTACTTTGTTGTCACATATTTCTTCTTGTTACCACGATTCTGATTTTTAATTAATGTTTCATGTTACACTCTTTTGTGTAGCAGTTAATAAACTACATTTGAAATAAGCCAAACTAACAACAAATCACACAACATTCCAACAGAGCTTTTGCTCGTGCGTGTGCACTGCTTGGAGTCTTCATAGCGAGAGAGAGATTTTTCGCCCGCTTCCACTGGTACTGCATAAGAGGTAGTGGGGTGTTTATTCCGCGAGAATATAGTCCCTGTCTCTCTCTAAATAAACATTTTTATTTATACAAACTATCCCTAGATAAAAATACATAATTTAAATGAGTAGTTTTAGTGACTATCTGTGTCTTCAGATTCTTTAATTATTAACATTAGTTTTTTATTTTATTCATAATTACAGAAGACTCGGAAAACATGTCGAGTCCGGAATCAACAGGTAGGCGCCTGATAGCAAGCAAGGGTTAAATACGACCATAATAATTGTTTACAATATGCCTCTTTATTACAGTTTCTTTGCCCTTATTAATTACTTCTTCCTTTCACACTTAGTACCTACATGTTTTTATTATTATTGTGAGATTTAAATGGTTAATGGCTCGCACCCTTAATTTTTTTTTTATTTCTTTCTTTTTAATAATGGTTACAATTTAAATCGTCACATACTCCGCCTCTTAACAAACACAGACTCCTGACAAGTTGGTTAGCAATGTACCGGGAGTATGCTCGGGGAGTACCGTGTGAAATTTCCTTATTATTATCATTATTTATTACTTTAGGGTTTTTTTTTTTAACCCCACACAAGACAACACCAACAACACAGACTCCTGAAAATATGGTCAACAACATACCGAGAGTATGCTTGGGGCGTAACGTGTGAAGTTTCGCTATTATTATCATTATTTATTATTAGTGCAAGATTTGTTTTTTCTATCTCTCTTTAAATGATCTTGTTCTCATTTAAATGTTCGCCTTCGTGAAATTCCCTTTATCTCACTTCTTACAGTACTAACTTATAATACTAATTTCCCTAATTACAGTAACTCACAATATCGTGGCCCGACTGACATCAGCTTACTCTAACTCTACAGGTTAGCTTTCAGCATTCATAAATGAACTCTTGGCACCTTTCTGCCTCATCATTACAACTTTCAGTCGGCGCCGTTGTGACTTGTTACTTTTCATGTATATAATTCTTTCTTGATTATGTACCATAGACTTACTTCTAAAATAATCTAAAGAGGATCCCATACTCCACTCAAGATTATAGTTACTTGAGAGAAGCGGAATGTCACGAGGGTAACTCTTATTATCTCTTTAACAATAACTAGACAAACTATGCGGAAGGGGAGACACTTTACACAATGCATTGTCATACACACTAGGGGTGGTTTTCAATTGTTTAGGCTAGCACCGGTTTATCACAATTGGAAGGGTGCGTGGCTGCTTACTACAATTTCTTAACACGCTTTATTGTTCTCTTACTGGCCACAACTGGGGTGTTCACGATTCAACTATACTTTTATTATTATTTACCTTTCTCTTATTTACTTTGTTTTTTTATTTTTATTTGGCTCAGTTTACAAGGTTACTGTTTTGGGACATGGGGTTTAATTTTTTATTTAACAAGGGACGGTTAACTAAGTAATTTATTTATTTGAAATTTAAGTCATAATATTATTTCCTCTACTATACTATACACAATTATTTCCTACACATTTTAGTACATGGTAAACATCTATTAACAGTTATTATTATTCTATTAACAGTTATTAACATTAGCATTAAATTCTATTTAAACGATCAGCTGTTTCGCTGGAATGTAGGTCAGACGAGTTTTAAACAATGGCATTGTTTTGTTTACAAAGGGGACTCAACTAGAGGGTGAATGCATTGTCTCACTCAACTTGTGGTAGGGTGACAAGGACAGTTCAGTACAGGCGAGAACAGGAAATTTACAGGTCTCATTTTGTTTACAAACCGACAGGTTGATGAATGAACTTTTGACAAGCGCGTACCTGCTGTTATATCGCATTCTTGGGGCGTCTTTAGTTAACATGATGTTCATTCCTATATCTAAATAATAATTAACTTACTTATTTATAAAACTATTATAATAACTATTATCGTTTAATTTTATTTAAGATTTTAGACACATTTTAAAGTACACGAGTGAATAAATCAACAGCTTATGGTCTGGGTTAATCGGGACACAATTACTGCTTAAACAACACAAGTCACCAAAAAAAAATTTTTTTTTTTAATAAATTTCAAAAAATTTAAATTTAATTTCAACAAATTAGCAGAGTGGCGCAATTTATAACATCTTCTCTAGTGTTATAACTTGGGGAACCCGAAATAATTGGTTCTGCCAATTATTCAGGCTGCCTTATTCGACGAGCTGAAATTTAATCAGAACAACACAGAGTAAATATAAAAGGAATCAGGGAATGGGAAAACTGTTGATTTATGTACTCAGTATATGTGTGTAACAAGAAGACTTCTCTTTATTAAACATTTGAAAAAATAACATTTACTCAAAAGATAGATCCCATGACATTACTAATTGAATTATTAAAGTTATTTGAATTCTTTATTTAAACTTTGGGATCACAACAGATTTTATTTAGCTATACCACGGATCCGGGTAACCTTAGGTATTTAGTCATCAAACTTTTAATTATATTCAATTCATGATATTAGCTTGCAAGACCTTTAGTTTTATGCTTCATTATTATTCCATTTGAAGAATGGTATTAATTATACTACGATACATTAAGATTTAAACTGTTACAATGTATGATGTCTGAATAGTTACATTAAATTCTTAGAGTTAATTCTTTTTTTTTAATCTTTACAAGTTTAATCGTCTCTGAAAAGTCTCTCTTTTAAAGTGTATTGTGTTACAATTATAATTATTATTTATTCCTCGATAGACATGCTATCGAGTCACCTTTAATTTGGTATGTAGAAATTTCCTCCGGGAGTGTCCGTCTTGGGAGTCCGTAAAAGCGTCGTCCTCATCTAGGTCTGGTCTTAGTCATTAAAGGCTTAAACGTCTGCAGTCTAGGTCGAACCTTCTACGATGGTAGGCGTCGATCTTTGATGTCTCGAAATGCATCTTCTGTCGGGTCTACTAGAGTTGCAAATTCTGGTAGTTCACCTCTCCGGGTAGGATGTTGAAAAGTGTCGTCAGTTGGTGAAGTTAGCAGTCATCGTTATTAATACTAGTACTTTGTTGTCACATATTTCTTCTTGTTACCACGATTCTGATTTTTAATTAATGTTTCATGTTACACTCTTTTGTGTAGCAGTTAATAAACTACATTTGAAATAAGCCAAACTAACAACAAATCACACAACATTCCAACAGAGCTTTTGCTCGTGCGTGTGCACTGCTTGGAGTCTTCATAGCGAGAGAGAGATTTTTCGCCCGCTTCCACTGGTACTGCATAAGAGGTAGTGGGGTGTTTATTCCGCGAGAATATAGTCCCTGTCTCTCTCTAAATAAACATTTTTATTTATACAAACTATCCCTAGATAAAAATACATAATTTAAATGAGTAGTTTTAGTGACTATCTGTGTCTTCAGATTCTTTAATTATTAACATTAGTTTTTTATTTTATTCATAATTACAGAAGACTCGGAAAACATGTCGAGTCCGGAATCAACAGGTAGGCGCCTGATAGCAAGCAAGGGTTAAATACGACCATAATAATTGTTTACAATATGCCTCTTTATTACAGTTTCTTTGCCCTTATTAATTACTTCTTCCTTTCACACTTAGTACCTACATGTTTTTATTATTATTGTGAGATTTAAATGGTTAATGGCTCGCACCCTTAATTTTTTTTTTATTTCTTTCTTTTTAATAATGGTTACAATTTAAATCGTCACATACTCCGCCTCTTAACAAACACAGACTCCTGACAAGTTGGTTAGCAATGTACCGGGAGTATGCTCGGGGAGTACCGTGTGAAATTTCCTTATTATTATCATTATTTATTACTTTAGGGTTTTTTTTTTTAACCCCACACAAGACAACACCAACAACACAGACTCCTGAAAATATGGTCAACAACATACCGAGAGTATGCTTGGGGCGTAACGTGTGAAGTTTCGCTATTATTATCATTATTTATTATTAGTGCAAGATTTGTTTTTTCTATCTCTCTTTAAATGATCTTGTTCTCATTTAAATGTTCGCCTTCGTGAAATTCCCTTTATCTCACTTCTTACAGTACTAACTTATAATACTAATTTCCCTAATTACAGTAACTCACAATATCGTGGCCCGACTGACATCAGCTTACTCTAACTCTACAGGTTAGCTTTCAGCATTCATAAATGAACTCTTGGCACCTTTCTGCCTCATCATTACAACTTTCAGTCGGCGCCGTTGTGACTTGTTACTTTTCATGTATATAATTCTTTCTTGATTATGTACCATAGACTTACTTCTAAAATAATCTAAAGAGGATCCCATACTCCACTCAAGATTATAGTTACTTGAGAGAAGCGGAATGTCACGAGGGTAACTCTTATTATCTCTTTAACAATAACTAGACAAACTATGCGGAAGGGGAGACACTTTACACAATGCATTGTCATACACACTAGGGGTGGTTTTCAATTGTTTAGGCTAGCACCGGTTTATCACAATTGGAAGGGTGCGTGGCTGCTTACTACAATTTCTTAACACGCTTTATTGTTCTCTTACTGGCCACAACTGGGGTGTTCACGATTCAACTATACTTTTATTATTATTTACCTTTCTCTTATTTACTTTGTTTTTTTATTTTTATTTGGCTCAGTTTACAAGGTTACTGTTTTGGGACATGGGGTTTAATTTTTTATTTAACAATGGACGGTTAACTAAGTAATTTATTTATTTGAAATTTAAGTCATAATATTATTTCCTCTACTATACTATACACAATTATTTCCTACACATTTTAGTACATGGTAAACATCTATTAACAGTTATTATTATTCTATTAACAGTTATTAACATTAGCATTAAATTCTATTTAAACGATCAGCTGTTTCGCTGGAATGTAGGTCAGACGAGTTTTAAACAATGGCATTGTTTTGTTTACAAAGGGGACTCAACTAGAGGGTGAATGCATTGTCTCACTCAACTTGGGGTAGGGTGACAAGGACAGTTCAGTACAGGCGAGAACAGGAAATTTACAGGTCTCATTTTGTTTACAAACCGACAGGTTGATGAATGAACTTTTTACAAGCGCGTACCTGCTGTTATATCGCATTCTTGGGGCGTCTTTAGTTAACATGATGTTCATTCCTATATCTAAATAATAATTAACTTACTTATTTATAAAACTATTATAATAACTATTATCGTTTAATTTTATTTAAGATTTTAGACACATTTTAAAGTACACGAGTGAATAAATCAACAGCTTATGGTCTGGGTTAATCGGGACACAGTTACTGCTTAAACAACCAAAAAAAATTTTTTTTTTTTTACTAAATTTCAAAAAATTTAAATTTAAATTTCAACAAATTAGCAGAGTGGCGCAATTTATAACATCTTCTCTAGTGTTATAACTTGGGGAACCCGAAATAATTGGTTCTGCCAATTATTCAGGCTGCCTTATTCGACGAGCTGAAATTTAATCAGAACAACACAGAGTAAATATAAAAGGAATCAGGGAATGGGAAAACTGTTGATTTATGTACTCAGTATATGTGTGTAACAAGAAGACTTCTCTTTATTAAACATTTGAAAAAATAACATTTACTCAAAAGATAGATCCCATGACATTACTAATTGAATTATTAAAGTTATTTGAATTCTTTATTTAAACTTTGGGATCACAACAGATTTTATTTAGCTATACCACGGATCCGGGTAACCTTAGGTATTTAGTCATCAAACTTTTAATTATATTCAATTCATGATATTAGCTTGCAAGACCTTTAGTTTTATGCTTCATTATTATTCCATTTGAAGAATGGCATTAATTATACTACGATACATTAAGATTTAAACTGTTACAATGTATGATGTCTGAATAGTTACATTAAATTCTTAGAGTTAATTCTTTTTTTTTAATCTTTACAAGTTTAATCGTCTCTGAAAAGTCTCTCTTTTAAAGTGTATTGTGTTACAATTATAATTATTATTTATTCCTCGATAGACGTGCTATCGAGTCACCTTTAATTTGGTATGTAGAAATTTCCTCCGGGAGTGTCCGTCTTGGGAGTCCGTAAAAGCGTCGTCCTCATCTAGGTCTGGTCTTAGTCATTAAAGGCTTAAACGTCTGCAGTCTAGGTCGAACCTTCTACGATGGTAGGCGTCGATCTTTGATGTCTCGAAATGCATCTTCTGTCGGGTCTACTAGAGTTGCAAATTCTGGTAGTTCACCTCTCCGGGTAGGATGTTGAAAAGTGTCGTCAGTTGGTGAAGTTAGCAGTCATCGTTATTAATACTAGTACTTTTGTTGTCACATATTTCTTCTTGTTACCACGTTTCTGATTTTTAATTAATGTTACATGTTACACTCTTTTGTGTAGCAGTTAATAAACTACATTTGAAATAAGCCAAACTAACAACAAATCACACAACATTCCAACAGAGCTTTTGCTCGTGCGTGTGCACTGCTTGGAGTCTTCATAGCGAGAGAGAGATTTTTCGCCCGCTTCCACTGGTACTGCATAAGAGGTAGTGGGGTGTTTATTCCGCGAGAATATAGTCCCTGTCTCTCTCTAAATAAACATTTTTATTTATACAAACTATCCCTAGATAAAAATACATAATTTAAATGAGTAGTTTTAGTGACTATCTGTGTCTTCAGATTCTTTAATTATTAACATTAGTTTTTTATTTTATTCATAATTACAGAAGACTCGGAAAACATGTCGAGTCCGGAATCAACAGGTAGGCACCTGATAGCAAGCAAGGGTTAAATACGACCATAATAATTATTTACAATATGCCTCTTTATTACAGTTTCTTTGCCCTTATTAATTACTTCTTCCTTTCACACTTAGTACCTACATGTTTTTATTATTATTGTGAGATTTAAATGGTTAATGGCTCGCAACCTTAATTTTTTTTTTATTTCTTTCTTTTTACAATGGTTACAATTTAAATCGTTACATACTCCGCCTCTTAACAAACACAGACTCCTGACAAGTTGGTTAGCAATGTACCGGGAGTATGCTCGGGGAGTAGCGTGTGAAATTTCCTTATTATTATCATTATTTATTACTTTAGGGTTTTTTTTTAAAACCCCACACAAGACAACACCAACAACACAGACTCCTGAAAATATGGTCAACAACATACCGAGAGTATGCTTGGGGCGTAACGTGTGAAGTTTCGCTATTATTATCATTATTTATTATTAGTGCAAGGTTTGTTTTTTTCTATCTCTCTTTAAATGATCTTGTTCTCATTTAAATGTTCGCCTTCGTGAAATTCCCTTTATCTCACTTCTTACAGTACTAACTTATAATACTAATTTCCCTAATTACAGTAACTCACAATATCGTGGCCCGACTGACATCAGCTTACTCTAACTCTACAGGTTAGCTTTCAGCATTCATAAATGAACTCTTGGCACCTTTCTGCCTCATCATTACAACTTTCAGTCGGCGCCGTTGTGACTTGTTACTTTTCATGTATATAATTCTTTCTTGATTATATACCATAGACTTACTTCTAAAATAATCTAAAGAGGATCCCATACTCCACTCTAGATTATAGTTACTTGAGAGAAGCGGAATGTCACGAGGGTAACTCTTATTATCTCTTTAACAATAACTAGACAAACTATGCGGAAGGGGAGACACTTTACACAATGCATTGTCATACACACTAGGGGTGGTTTTCAATTGTTTAAGCTAGCACCGGTTTATCACAATTGGAAGGGTGCGTGGCTGCTTACTACAATTTTTTAACACGCTTTATTGTTCTCTTACTGGCCACAACTGGGGTGTTCACGATTCAACTATACTTTTATTATTATTTACCTTTCTCTTATTTACTTTGTTTTTTTATTTTTATTTGGCTCAGTTTACAAGGTTACTGTTTTGGGACATGGGGTTTAATTTTTTATTTAACAAGGGACGGTTAACTAAGTCATTTATTTATTTGAAATTTAAGTCATAATATTATTTCCTCTACTATACTATACACAATTATTTCCTACACATTTTAGTACATGGTAAACATCTATTAACAGTTATTATTATTCTATTAACAGTTATTAACATTAGCATTAAATTCTATTTAAACGATCAGCTGTTTCGCTGGAATGTAGGTCAGACGAGTTTTAAACAATGGCATTGTTTTGTTTACAAAGGGGACTCAACTAGAGGGTGAATGCATTGTCTCACTCAACTTGGGGTAGGGTGACAAGGACAGTTCAGTACAGGCGAGAACAGGAAATTTACAGGTCTCATTTTGTTTACAAACCGACAGGTTGATGAATGAACTTTTGACAAGCGCGTACCTGCTGTTATATCGCATTCTTGGGGCGTCTTTAGTTAACATGATGTTCATTCCTATATCTAAATAATAATTAACTTACTTATTTATAAAACTATTATAATAACTATTATCGTTTAATTTTATTTAAGATTTTAGACACATTTTAAAGTACACGAGTGAATAAATCAACAGCTTATGGTCTGGGTTAATCGGGACACAGTTACTGCTTAAACAACCAAAAAAAATTTTTTTTTTTTTACTAAATTTCAAAAAATTTAAATTTAAATTTCAACAAATTAGCAGAGTGGCGCAATTTATAACATCTTCTCTAGTGTTATAACTTGGGGAACCCGAAATAATTGGTTCTGCCAATTATTCAGGCTGCCTTATTCGACGAGCTGAAATTTAATCAGAACAACACAGAGTAAATATAAAAGGAATCAGGGAATGGGAAAACTGTTGATTTATGTACTCAGTATATGTGTGTAACAAGAAGACTTCTCTTTATTAAACATTTGAAAAAATAACATTTACTCAAAAGATAGATCCCATGACCTTACTAATTGACTTATTAAAGTTATTTGAATTCTTTATTTAAACTTTGGGATCACAACAGATTTTATTTAGCTATACCACGGATCCGGGTAACCTTAGGTATTTAGTCATCAAACTTTTAATTATATTCAATTCATGATATTAGCTTGCAAGACCTTTAGTTTTATGCTTCATTATTATTCCATTTGAAGAATGGTATTAATTATACTACGATACATTAAGATTTAAACTGTTACAATGTATGATGTCTGAATAGTTACATTAAATTCTTAGAGTTAATTCTTTTTTTTTAATCTTTACAAGTTTAATCGTCTCTGAAAAGTCTCTCTTTTAAAGTGTATTGTGTTACAATTATAATTATTATTTATTCCTCGATAGACGTGCTATCGAGTCACCTTTAATTTGGTATGTAGAAATTTCCTCCGGGAATGTCCGTCTTGGGAGTCCGTAAAAGCGTCGTCCTCATCTAGGTCTGGTCTTAGTCATTAAAGGCTTAAACGTCTGCAGTCTAGGTCGAACCTTCTACGATGGTAGGCGTCGATCTTTGATGTCTCGAAATGCATCTTCTGTCGGGTCTACTAGAGTTGCAAATTCTGGTAGTTCACCTCTCCGGGTAGGATGTTGAAAAGTGTCGTCAGTTGGTGAAGTTAGCAGTCATCGTTATTAATACTAGTACTTTTGTTGTCACATATTTCTTCTTGTTACCACGTTTCTGATTTTTAATTAATGTTTCATGTTACACTCTTTTGTGTAGCAGTTAATAAACTACATTTGAAATAAGCCAAACTAACAACAAATCACACAACATTCCAACAGAGCTTTTGCTCGTGCGTGTGCACTGCTTGGAGTCTTCATAGCGAGAGAGAGATTTTTCGCCCGCTTCCACTGGTACTGCATAAGAGGTAGTGGGGTGTTTATTCCGCGAGAATATAGTCCTTGTCTCTCTCTAAATAAACATTTTTATTTATACAAACTATCCCTAGATAAAAATACATAATTTAAATGAGTAGTTTTAGTGACTATCTGTGTCTTCAGATTCTTTAATTATTAACATTAGTTTTTTATGTTATTCATAATTACAGAAGACTCGGAAAACATGTCGAGTCCGGAATCAACAGGTAGGCGCCTGATAGCAAGCAAGGGTTAAATACGACCATAATAATTATTTACAATATGCCTCTTTATTACAGTTTCTTTGCCCTTATTAATTACTTCTTCCTTTCACACTTAGTACCTACATGTTTTTATTATTATTGTGAGATTTAAATGGTTAATGGCTCGCAACCTTAATTTTTTTTTTATTTCTTTCTTTTTAATAATGGTTACAATTTAAATCGTCACACAATAACGTAAATTATTTAATTGGTCATAATACCATTTTCATTCTCATACTATCAGGTTCTATTCATGGACCGTTATTATATTGTTTATGGGCCTCTATTTAAGTATGTTTTGGTATTATGCCGTAACACATACTTTCTATTCTTGCCTACAGGCTTAATATTTTTCTTATATTCTTTTACATATGGTTTATCAATGCTAGCAATTACTGACATTGGCCTAATTAAAGAAAAACAAACATGGGATTAATAATTATACAATCTTTCAATAAACAATGTTACAATACTACAATTGTCTGTTCATACTTTAACAATTAGTATGTTTGTCATTTCATATTACCTATAAGAGTTAGGCCTCTTATATTGAACTATTTGGGTTTTTTCACACTTAATGGAATTATAGGGATCATTAATCTTAACAGTCTTATCTGTGTGATTAATGATCACCCTTGTTTTTTCACCTTTCACTTTTCACTTTTACACTTATTCACTTTTCATAAGTTTTATCTTATTTTTTTACAATACATAGTTTATTATTTGTCACACTATTGTGCTGTACTTTTTATTTTAAATGGTTACATACTTGATTTCATTTATTCTGACTTTTTTGTTGTTATTCGGACTATTTTTGTTAATTGTTTTGGGACTCTCATTATGTCACATTACATAATTGCTCCCTCCCCAAGACATTGTTATTTTTTCGAAACCGGGGTTTAGGGGTTACTTTTGATGCTTTGGTTTATTTGTAAAACTTTTCCCTTCTTTACTTTATTTTTCTTATGTTTCAGGGATTGTGTTGTGATGAATTTTTTAAGTTGGTTATTATCTCATAATTTACACATAACTTCTTTTCTCCTTTGGCGAATCTACGAAATATATTATTTTTCTTCATCTTCTTCATATAGGCTATTTAGTTACCAACTGATTGTTCCTTTCCTCTGGGATCTCTTTTGTTCCTATGGATTCCTTAATTGGGGTTATCAATTCCTCCCTAACTTGAAATGGCACGGTGAATGCATATCGGCTGTGAGTGGCACTATTCTGACCTATTCCTCACCCGACCATTCACCCCGTGCATGGTACAGTGCTCGTTGGCCCTTGCCCATCATAATAATTCTTGAGTGGTGCCGTAGCTTTCTACACTCTTACAAAAATGGTAACTCTTGCGTTACTTTAAATACACTCGGAATCATGTTGTCTTCTTACTTCTTCTCATTATTATAAATGGCATCCTAGCAGTTCCCCTTACTTTCAAATAACTTATTCTCAGTTTTGGTAAAAATCCTTTGTATACTCCTTCTTTTCCATTTAATTTTAATTCCTTGTTAATTGATTCATTAGCCACTATGTTATTCATCTTCTGTTTCAATATCCCTTTTTAGCAGTTACAAATATAGTTATTATTATTCTATTTATTCACAAACATCAATTCTTTTTCTGCAAGTTCATTTGTTTTAAGTACTTCTTTTCTTCTTTTTCATTATTGTTCCCTTATTATCGTTGTTAACTGTCTTTCTCTTCTTTATTGATCCAAAATAAATTCTCGAAAGTATCCTGTAAGATGACCTTACTCATTTTAGAATTTGGTGGGTTATTTGTTCATGTTTTTTGAAATCTTCATTGGTCATTACTTTTATCATCATATTTTCTTCTTTTTTAAATGTTTGTTGCTGTTGTCGGTTCTCAGAAAATCAGTCCCTTTTCTCGATGGTGTGTTGGTGCTTAATTTATCCATGGTCCATAAATTCAGTTACCCTTATTTCTCGGATTACTCTGGTATGCAGAACTGTTTCTGTCCTGGTGATATAGGTCTCTGCTACCTCATACACCAATTCTTCTAATACCATGTGTTCTTTAGTATCAATTTCCACCTCAATTACTTTAGCATTTTGGTTATTGCTCAACGAAGTTACTCGTATCTCCATAATTGCTCTTCTCACTGATATCTTATCATGTATTTCCGGTGTATTCATTTTACTTATAGACTTTTTTAATTTGTTACTCACTGTTTTGTTGTGAGTCCTTTTAAAAGTTTCTTTTAAGTTCCTTCTTTGACTTTTAAGACTCATTATTTCATTCTGGTCGGTCATTGATAGATTAAGCTCATTAATTAGTCCATGTTTCATCATCTCCACTCCTTCTCTTGTTTTTACTAGTTTCTTTTATATATTTTTCCTATATCTTTTGTTTCCTTAATCTTCTTAATTATTTGGTCCTTCTTTACTTCTCTACGGTTGGTTTCTATGTGCTTAATTTTCTCTTTGTTTTTGTTATTTCTGTTTTCAGAAAACAATACACTTGAGTCTTCTTTATTCTCTATTCCCTTCCTACTATCTTCTTCAATTTCCGGATTCAATTGTTCCATATTGTTATTGTTTGTTATTTCTTCTACCTTCGTTTTACTTCTATCATTTATTGACAGCTTTTGTTGTTCCAAGTTTTCATCCTTGTGTACTTCCATCCTCTGGCTAAGTGCCTTTCTGACGTCTTCAATCTTCACATTTATAAGTTCCCTTAACTCTCTCTTAATACTTTCATTGGTGCTGTCTATCTTTTCATTGATTTTCTCAATATTATTTTCCAGATTCTCGTTCATTTGTCTATTATCTTCCTTGATCTGTCTTAAACTCTCATTAGTTTGTTTATTATCTTCCTTCATATTATCAAATTTTTCATTCATTTGTCTTAATAAATTCTCATTGGTTTGTTTAACATTTTCCTCCATTCGTTTAAAATTCTCATTGGTTTGTTTATTATTTTCTATAATACTATCAAATTTTTCATTTATCAGTTTATTATTCTCCTCCATTCGTTTAAAATTCTCATTTGTTTGTTTAGTTTGTTCGGTTATGAAATCCATCAATTTCTGTAATTCTGGTGAACCCAGGCTTCCTCTAGCTTCTTCTCCGTCACCCGCCTGTTGTTCCATTTCGGTGTCCGGTACCGTTTCTGTCTCTTCTTCCGGTTCTTGGTCCTTTGCCAACCTCTTCGATACTCCTCTTGTATGCATCTCTAGACTTATAACGGCCGCCTGCTAAAATTAGGTTGACTGTATTGTTTAATAGTGGTATTACAGTCCGTAATTTTTCCTAATTTAGCCTCACTAGTTGGACGACAATTCTATAACATATAGAATTTGCTGTCACGTTGTTGACGTCACTTTTTAATGTAATTTTATTGAGTATGTGTTTTAATAGCTTTGTGCCCCACGTTGGGCGCCAATTCTATAACTATTTTTTGTGTGTGGGGGTTTAAATAACTTTATGCCTCACTGTTGGGATCGCAGATTCTATAACGTTGAGTTGTATCGAGTGTTGTGATATGTCTTATGCTTCACCGTTGTAATCGCAACCTTGTAATGTAAATTTGTTTGGGGTTTAAATAAGCTCCACGTTTGTATGCGCCAATTCTATAACGAAGAGCTGTATGGTGTTTAGAATTGTTTAAATCACCATTTCTTTAATATAAAGTTTGTATAATGTTGTTATGAGAGAAAGTGTTTGTATTCGTGTGCTACGCCTTCGAATTTTCCCGCACTTCAGGTTGACTCAGCGACAGCCGCTAAACGTATGTTGCCAGTTGTAGGTTAGTTTATTTTTGTGTTGTTGGCGAGGTTATATTCGCCCTGCGTACCTGCTTTCTCCCACTAATGCCTGTGAACAAATTCTTATTCTATTTTCACACATAAAATAATAACTCTGGAATCGGTAATCATTGGTTTCTTTTATTATTTTTTCCAGCTTAATTATCAAAACATAAATGGTTAGGTCTTGAATCGACCTTAACAGTTTAATAATCGATTCGTCTTCGAATCTGCTCTTCAATGGTTTACAAGTAAAGTTAATATAAAATATTTATATCAGGGCTTGGGTTCTTTGGGCTAGTTATGAAGTCAGAAAATGCTTTAAAAAAGAGTACAACACATTACAATTACATATGAAATAATAAAACTGAATTATTAATGTTTACAAATATAAAATGTTAAGTTTTTTCACAGACAGCGGTGACGAACTCTGTTAGCACTGGAAATAAAATAATAAACAAGATGGCCGGTTAGTCGGCTAACCAAACGTCATGTAGTTGAATGTTTTTCTGTTTTAAATAAAAATGTTATTATCATTAACCACTGTATTAATGAGCAATGGTTATTCCAATTATCATTGTCGATTGTTTATATAATGTAGTGAAGTTGATCTGTGTGTGTTGTGGTAATGAAAATACTTGGGAGTAATATTTACGTTCCTGGTGTACTGCAAGCAATCCCTCGCTAGCGTCTTTTTGTAAGTTTGGTGTAGAATTATGCTTCCATCGGTCAGTAATTAATTCTTTATAATTTTCTTAGAGTGCTTTTCTTACTTCTCTGGTTTATTTTAGAACACTAGTCGAGTATTACTTGATTGTTTTAATTTTTACACAAGCGTCAGCTATTAGACTCATCTCTTCAGCGTGGCGTATAACAATACAATAATTCCTTCCTCTCGTCTTTGTAACGGCTTTTTGACCAGTAAACTCTGGTTTTGATTGGTCAGTTTCATGAACTTGAGGTCAAGCGGCATATATTACTAAAATTATATCCTTGCCTTTACAGTCGAAAAATACTCCCTTGTTAATTTTTGTTTAAACTAAAATTGGTTTACATATTTCTGTTCCTTTTTTAAAGGTCTACATTTTGGTATATAATTTTGTATAAGTTAACTTCATATTAGGTGACCTTTCACCTTTACAAAATCTATAAATCTGGACTATAACACTGCCCTTACATTCACTATGATACAATACTTAAATTTTTATAAGATTAATCTCATATGATACACAATTACTCTAAGACTTGTCCATTATTAAATTTTGATCCTATTTTGTTATTATTATAATGTATTGATTTAATAACTTAATCATTTCTGACATTATGTTATTTTATATTTCATTATCGGCCTAGGCCTAAAAGTTGACTTCATTCCCATTTTCTAATTTACATTAATTATCAAATTGTTTTCTGTTTTGAACCCTTTTGCCTGATTACATTTGTTTTAAAGATTACTACATTACTTTTTCTTTAACTTGTTTTAACAATGTTTATTAACTAACACAAAACCCTTAACATACTAATTAAAAATATTGCCTTCATGGCCAAGATTAGATTCATTCATTTACAAACAATAACATAAATTATTTAATTGGTCATAATACCATTTTCATTCTCATACTATCAGGTTCTATTCATGGACCGTTATTATATTGTTTATGGGCCTCTATTTAAGTATGTTTTGGTATTATGCCGTAACACATACTTTCTATTCTTGCCTACAGGCTTAATATTTTTCTTATATTCTTTTACATATGGTTTATCAATGCTAGCAATTACTGACATTGGCCTAATTAAAGAAAAACAAACATGGGATTAATAATTATACAATCTTTCAATAAACAATGTTACAATACTACAATTGTCAGTTCATACTTTAACATTTAGTATGTTTGTCATTTCATATTACCTATAAGAGTTGGGCCTCTTATATTGAACTATTTGGGTTTTTTCACACTTAATGGAATTATAGGGATCATTAATCTTAACAGTCTTATCTGTGTGATTAATGATCACCCTTGTTTTTTCACCTTTCACTTTTCACTTTTACACTTATTCACTTTTCATAAGTTTTATCTTATTTTTTTACAATACATAGTTTATTATTTGTCACACTATTGTGCTGTACTTTTTATTTTAAATGGTTACATACTTGATTTCATTTATTCTGACTTTTTTGTTGTTATTCGGACTATTTTTGTTAATTGTTTTGGGACTCTCATTATGTCACATTACATAATTGCTCCCTCCCCAAGACATTGTTATTTTTTCGAAACCGGGGTTTAGGGAAAAATAAGCTGTTACTTTTGATGCTTTGGTTTATTTGTAAAACTTTTCCCTTCTTTACTTTATTTTTCTTATGTTTCAGGGATTGTGTTGTGATGAATTTTTTAAGTTGGTTATTATCTCATAACTTCTTTTCTCCTTTGGCGAATCTACGAAATATATTATTTTTCTTCATCTTCTTCATATAGGCTATTTAGTTACCAACTGATTGTTCCTTTCCTCTGGGATCTCTTTTGTTCCTATGGATTCCTTAATTGGGGTTATCAATTCCTCCCTAACTTGAAATGGCACGGTGAATGCATATCGGCTGTGAGTGGCACTATTCTGACCTATTCCTCACCCGACCATTCACCCCGTGCATGGTACAGTGCTCGTTGGCCCTTGCCCATCATAATAATTCTTGAGTGGTGCCGTAGCTTTCTACACTCTTACAAAAATGGTAACTCTTGCGTTACTTTAAATACACTCGGAATCATGTTGTCTTCTTACTTCTTCTCATTATTATAAATGGCATCCTAGCAGTTCCCCTTACTTTCAAATAACTTATTTTCAGTTTTGGTAAAAATCCTTTGTATACTCCTTCTTTTCCATTTAATTTTAATTCCTTGTTAATTGATTCATTAGCCACTATGTTATTCATCTTCTGTTTCAATATCCCTTTTTAGCAGTTACAAATATAGTTATTATTATTCTATTTATTCACAAACATCAATTCTTTTTCTGCAAGTTCATTTGTTTTAAGTACTTCTTTTCTTCTTTTTCATTATTGTTCCCTTATTATCGTTGTTAACTGTCTTTCTCTTCTTTATTGATCCAAAATAAATTCTCGAAAGTATCCTGTAAGATGACCTTACTCATTTTAGAATTTGGTGGGTTATTTGTTCATGTTTTTTGAAATCTTCATTGGTCATTACTTTTATCATCATATTTTCTTCTTTTTTAAATGTTTGTTGCTGTTGTCGGTTCTCAGAAAATCAGTCCCTTTTCTCGATGGTGGGTTGGTGCTTAATTTATCCATGGTCCATAAATTCAGTTACCCTTATTTCTCGGATTACTCTGGTATGCAGAACTGTTTCTGTCCTGGTGATATAGGTCTCTGCTACCTCATACACCAATTCTTCTAATACCATGTGTTCTTTAGTATCAATTTCCACCTCAATTACTTTAGCATTTTGGTTATTGCTCAACGAAGTTACTCGTATCTCCATAATTGCTCTTCTCACTGATATCTTATCATGTATTTCCGGTGTATTCATTTTACTTATAGACTTTTTTAATTTGTTACTCACTGTTTTGTTGTGAGTCCTTTTAAAAGTTTCTTTTAAGTTCCTTCTTTGACTTTTAAGACTCATTATTTCATTCTGGTCGGTCATTGATAGATTAAGCTCATTAATTAGTCCATGTTTCATCATCTCCACTCCTTCTCTTGTTTTTACTAGTTTCTTTTATATATTTTTCCTATATCTTTTGTTTCCTTAATCTTCTTAATTATTTGGTCCTTCTTTACTTCTCTACGGTTGGTTTCTATGTGCTTAACTTTCTCTTTGTTTTTGTTATTTCTGTTTTCAGAAAACAATACACTTGAGTCTTCTTTATTCTCTATTCCCTTCCTACTATCTTCTTCAATTTCCGGATTCAATTGTTCCATATTGTTATTGTTTGTTATTTCTTCTACCTTCGTTTTACTTCTATCATTTATTGACAGCTTTTGTTGTTCCAAGTTTTCATCCTTGTGTACTTCCATCCTCTGGCTAAGTGCCTTTCTGACGTCTTCAATCTTCACATTTAAAAGTTCCCTTAACTCTCTCTTAATACTTTCATTGGTGCTGTCTATCTTTTCATTGATTTTCTCAATATTATTTTCCAGATTCTCGTTCATTTGTCTATTATCTTCCTTGATCTGTCTTAAACTCTCATTAGTTTGTTTATTATCTTCCTTCATATTATCAAATTTTTCATTCATTTGTCTTAATAAATTCTCATTGGTTTGTTTAACATTTTCCTCCATTCGTTTAAATTCTCATTGGTTTGTTTATTATTTTCTATAATACTATCAAATTTTTCATTTGTCAGTTTATTATTCTCCTCCATTCGTTTAAAAATCTCATTTGTTTGTTTAGTTTGTTCGGTTATGAAATCCATCAATTTCTGTAATTCTGGTGAACCCAGGCCTCCTCTAGCTTCTTCTCCGTCACCCGCCTGTTGTTCCATTTCGGTGTCCGGTACCGTTTCTGTCTCTTCTTCCGGTTCTTGGTCCTTTGCCAACCTCTTCGATACTCCTCTTGTATGCATCTCTAGACTTATAACGGCCGCCTGCTAAAATTAGGTTGACTGTATTGTTTAATAGTGGTATTACAGTCCGTAATTTTTCCTAATTTAGCCTCACTAGTTGGACGACAATTCTATAACATATAGAATTTGCTGTCACGTTGTTGACGTCACTTTTTAATGTAATTTTATTGAGTATGTGTTTTAATAGCTTTGTGCCCCACGTTGGGCGCCAATTCTATAACTATTTTTTGTGTGTGGGGGTTTAAATAACTTTATGCCTCACTGTTGGGATCGCAGATTCTATAACGTTGAGTTGTATCGAGTGTTGTGATATGTCTTATGCTTCACCGTTGTAATCGCAACCTTGTAATGTAAATTTGTTTGGGGTTTAAATAAGCTCCACGTTTGTATGCGCCAATTCTATAACGAAGAGCTGTATGGTGTTTAGAATTGTTTAAATCACCAGTTCTTTAATATAAAGTTTGTATAATGTTGTTATGAGAGAAAGTGTTTGTATTCGTGTGCTACGCCTTCGAATTTTCCCGCACTTCTGGTTGACTCAGCGACAGCCGCTAACCGTATGTTGCCAGTTGTAGGTTAGTTTATTTTTGTGTTGTTGGCGAGGTTATATTCGCCCTGCGTACCTGCTTTCTCCCACTAATGCCTGTGAACAAATTCTTATTCTATTTTCACACATAAAATAACAACTCTGGAATCGGTAATCATTGGTTTCTTTTATTATTTTTTCCAGCTTATTTATCAAAACATAAATGGTTAGGTCTTGAATCGACCTTAACAGTTTAATAATCGATTCGTCTTCGAATCTGCTCTTCAATGGTTTACAAGTAAAGTTAATATAAAATATTTATATCAGGGCTTGGGTTCTTTGGGCTAGTTATGAAGTCAGAAAATGCTTTAAAAAAGAGTACAACACATTACAATTACATATGAAATAATAAAACTGAATTATTAATGTTTACAAATATAAAATGTTAAGTTTTTTCACAGACAGCGGTGACGAACTCTGTTATCACTGGAAATAAAATAATAAACAAGATGGCCGGTTAGTCGGCTAACCAAACGTCATGTAGTTGAATGTTTTTCTGTTTTAAATAAAAATGTTATTATCATTAACCACTGTATTAATGAGCAATGGTTATTCCAATTATCATTGTCGATTGTTTATATGATGTAGTGAAGTTGATCTGTGTGTTTTGTGGTAATGAAAATACTTGGGAGTAATATTTACGTTCCTGGTGTACTGCAAGCAATCCCTCGCTAGCGTCTTTTTGTAAGTTTGGTGTAGAATTATGCTTCCATCGGTCAGTAATTAATTCTTTATAATTTTCTTAGAGTGCTTTTCTTATTTCTCTGGTTTATTTTAGAACATTAGTCGAGTATTACTTGATTGTTTTAATTTTTACACAAGCGTCAGCTATTAGACTCATCTCTTCAGCGTGGCGTATAACAATACAATAATTCCTTCCTCTCGTCTTTGTAACGGCTTTTTGACCAGTAAACTCTGGTTTTGATTGGTCAGTTTCATGAACTTGAGGTCAAGCGGCATATATTACTAAAATTATATCCTTGCCTTTACAGTCGAAAAATACTCCCTTGTTAATTTTTGTTTAAACTAAAATTGGTTTACATATTTCTGTTCCTTTTTTAAAGGTCTACATTTTGGTATATAATTTTGTATAAGTTAACTTCATATTAGGTGTCCTTTCACCTTTACAAAATCTATAAATCTGGACTATAACACTGCCCTTATATTCACTATGATACAATACTTAAATTTTTATAAGATTAATCTCATATGATACACAATTACTCTAAGACTTGTCCATTATTAAATTTTGATCCTATTTTGTTATTATTATAATGTATTGATTTAATAACTTAATCATTTCTGACATTATGTTATTTTATATTTCATTATCGGCCTAGGCCTAAAAGTTGACTTCATTCCCATTTTCTAATTTACATTAATTATCAAATTGTTTTCTGTTTTGAACCCTTTTGCCTGATTACATTTGTTTTAAAGATTACTACATTACTTTTTCTTTAACTTATTTTAACAATGTTTATTAACTAACACAAAACCCTTAACATACTAATTAAAAATGTTGCCTTCATGGCCAAGATTAGATTCATTCATTTACAAACAATAACCTAAATTATTTAATTGGTCATAATACCATTTTCATTCTCATACTATCAGGTTCTATTCATGGACCGTTATTATATTGTTTATGGGCCTCTAAGTATGTTTTGGTATTATGCCGTAACACATACTTTCTATTCTTGCCTACAGGCTTAATATTTTTCTTATATTCTTTTACATATGGTTTATCAATGCTAGCAATTACTGACATTGGCCTAATTAAAGAAAAACAAACATGGGATTAATAATTATACAATCTTTCAATAAACAATGTTACAATACTACAATTGTCTGTTCATACTTTAACATTTAGTATGTTTGTCATTTCATATTACCTATAAGAGTTGGGCCTCTTATATTGAACTATTTGGGTTTTTTCACACTTAATGGAATTATAGGGATCATTAATCTTAACAGTCTTATCTGTGTGATTAATGATCACCCTTGTTTTTTCACCTTTCACTTTTCACTTTTACACTTATTCACTTTTCATAAGTTTTATCTTATTTTTTTACAATACATAGTTTATTATTTGTCACACTATTGTGCTGTACTTTTTATTTTAAATGGTTACATACTTGATTTCATTTATTCTGACTTTTTTGCTGTTATTCGGACTATTTTTGTTAATTGTTTTGGGACTCTCATTATGTCACATTTCATTATTGATATATATATATATATATATATATATATATATATAAATGTATAGATATATAGATTGATATATATTTAATATGAATATATAGATATCTATAAATTTCTCATACCGCCGAATTACTCATCCATAAACATCGCTTCTTCTCCATAATTATTGAAAATTTGACGGTGAGTTTCAGCTGGTTTAATTCCTTTTGCATTAAAGAAACAAATCACACACCTACTTTTACACGCGTAGGGCATCTCGATTTTCTTCTGATTATAAGACACGTGCAAGGAAGCTTACACAGTTCACAGTTGTGGACAACTAGCGTAATTGTCTTGCCAACGAATCAAAACAACCTCGCCTCCGTATGCACAACAGTGTGACGGCATCGATACCGCGGCAATATTTAAAAAGGGAACTTACATTCTGGATGTCCCTCATAATTGTATATAGGCCTACACCCTTACTTAAAAAAACCATAAAAAGAACATAAAATCCGGCCACAAACGATTCTTGGCTAGAATAAGCCGAAAGCTACATGATATGATTGTAATTACCTAATTTATATTAGATTTCGTAGAGTAGGAGTTTACCCCCAATCAGAACTTAAGAACTTAAATCAAAATAAAATAAAATTTTATTCTAATAATTTTTTTATAAGTTCATTTCACGTCGGTTAATCAATCGTGGCGCATGTGGGCCTCTATACGGACGTGAATTCACCGCATCGAACGTTGCCCATCTCGAAAAGATAATCTTTGAGTTACGTAATATTATAAACAAGTGTAGTTCCGACAGCAGTTAAAACCGGGTTAGGTCAGTATAGGTCTGGAAAATATTTGGTGTAAGACCAATACTTCGCATTCGTACCGAGTTAAACCCGTGAAATTTCGGACTCGATAATAACATCGAAAGCAATTCTGAGAGACAACCTTCTACATTTTAACAAGAGTAGGCCTATTACACAGCTGTCAAGAGATCAACTGTAGATTATCAGGTCACCGAAATCCACCTACGAACATAGTTTTTCAGCCGAACTTCTTGAGAAGTACAAATTTCAATATTATCATTCAAACAATAAACTCTAAAAAACATCGGAACACTATAAACCTTATAAAAACGGACTATTAGTAGTCAATTAGTATTAAAAGACAATTAGTACTTTTTGTGTTAACAACAGAGTAATTCGCAAAGTAAATTATTAAGAATTTTAAAATTTCAACAATTGTTCAATTACTTAATTTTTAGTAAATCGTTATTTCATATATTAGTCTCAGTAATATTAATTTATCTATGCTTATCCATAACATTGCAATGCTTTAGTCTTCCTGCGATGTTGTAGCTGTTCTGTTCCGAGTCATGAAGAAAAGTGGGTAGCATCACTCCCACTCTTCCCTTTTATGCTTTATTGTATCCACTTCTTTCTGTCTCTCTTTTCACCTTACGACTCCAAAACCTGTTTGGAAGTATAAAGTTGTTCTAATTTTAGAATTAAGATGGTTACTTTTATTCACTCCGGAACAAAAAATTTCTTCCCCGCGTTGTTCGCTCATTACTGTCAAAAAGAACGTAAAAATGTTTCTTGTAATTATCAAACTCTTCCAAAACGAGCCTCTTGTATAAAACTGTTTAAATCAGTTAAGTATTTCACGCTACGTCATCTTGTACTATTTATTTATTTCAGTTCATTTGTATTCATCGTTTACGTCACTCTCGATAAGTTTTCAAATGCATAACGCAGTTTCAGACTTACTGTACTGACGTCGATCCCCTGACCCATAAACGTGCGTCGTCTCTCTCTTAATGAATATTATGTGATTAATTTTGCGTAACTGTTTTGTTTACTTTTAATAGTGTTTGTTACACAAGTTAACGTTACGATTGAAACTGTTTTCATAAACAGAATGAAAAGTCCTTACATAACCAATAAATGAATTGAATTTTCCTCGTCTCGTTGTCTCAGCGAATCGATCTCCTGACCCTTACAGAATAACGAGTTGCTCGTTGTCCCGCTGAAGTTAAGCAACTTTTATCCACTTTAGATTGTTGCGTAGTTTGTCGCGTCCGCTGTCAAGCAGCGAATCCAGCAGAAAAGTTTGTGTGTGTGTGTGTGTGTGTGTGCGTGCGTGCGCGCGCGTATTGAACACAAAAACAGATTTCGAAATGTCACACGCTTCCTTCGTGACTTCGACCAGTTCTGTTGTACCATTGGTTAGAGTTTTGGATTAACCTTGACATAGAGAAATATAATTTTAGGGAAATTGTAAACAAACGTCTAATCCTATTACGTATAACAGTCTGGCTCACCAGTAGTGGTATCTCAAATTTCCCGTAGTTGGAATTTGTACTCACGACGTATAAATCATTGCTGTTGAACTATGCGTGTTTAATGTACGAGTGTATGTGTGTTTTACGTTGTTTATTTGAGGAAGTTCTAACGTATCCAAACCCTACTGACTACTTATTTCGAATTTATGTTTTAAGGATTTTTGTGTTCACGAAGACGATTAAATTCTTGGCTCTTTAATTAAAAGGGTAGTTATAAATATGGAATTTTAGTTAAAAGGAAAAGGTGCAGGAAAATAATTTGGAAATAAAATATCTCTAGTTAATAGACATTAGGCGTAAATAAAATTTACTTTTCTTTCAAAACAAAATTCAACGAAATGAATTGACTTTTTTCTACACCTTTTTCTTAATTTCCTTGAAGTTGCAGAAATGTGAATACGGCTGAATACAGAGGCGGTTGGTTTATGGCTGGGCGATCTGAGTAGGCGCCCGGGGCATCTTACCTTGGAGCGATACAAAAGTTAAATTTTTGACACTTTTTGATTTCTTTGTCGCTGTATACATAATTATAAAACTATACAGTGGCGGCTGGTGTTATGACTTCAACAACCGCTAATATAGAATATAACTGAGTTGTAAAATAATATACGAAAATATTAAGCAGTTAAAAGTGTCATAAATTTCAACGGAAACGTGTTAGTTTCTATGCGGCAAAGTTCATGTAAAATTCAAATGTGAAGCGCAGGCAGGTGGTTGTACGCCGATTTCTAATCAAAGACTTAATGGAAGAACTTGCTACACAAACATATGCAAGGGCATCCGTTACTCATCCAAGTTGTGCAGTGTCCTGAGTCTCCAAATGGACTCCTGCCACTGGGTCAGTTAGAATTTAATTTACTTGCTATCAAACTGTGGGAGGAATTAAAGTGAGCCTTGATTGGTAGATTATACCACCGGGGCTAAATACCTCACCTGATCTTGAACTGTATTTGCCGAGTACGGAGATTGTGGATCACACGAGCAGCCCGATCATAGAATCTACGCCCCAAGCATCTCAAGGTGTCATCCACGGAGCGGACACCTAGGTCTCTTCTCATAGCTCGAGAAGAGAACCTACGGGGGACTTTAGACGCGAGCTTCAGTCCCCGGTCGAGAACGCTCTAGAGCGCCGATCTATGACAGCGTGCAAGGTAACCCCACACGGGACAGGCGTAGGTAATCACCGGCAACACGTACGTGTTGACGATGAGCTTACCTAGGCCGAGGGGTTATCGCCGGACTCGAAAGCACCGACCAGAGTGTACTGAGTGGCGCTGAGGCGCGTTGACGGATCCTCTGTGCGTGGGTGCGCAGGTGAGTCGGGAGTGTATGTGAAGCCCGAGGTACTTCACGCTATCGGTTCAGGTACTTCGACTGGACCTACAGTAAACGGCCAAGGCCGCTTACGGCGTCGCAAGAATATTACCGTTGCGTTCTTAGGAGCGTTAACGGCAACTCTCTAGTTCTCGGCCCACTCGACATACGCGTCGAGTTGACACTGTAGCTTGATGGCCACAAAATTTCCATTATGATCAGCAGCAAAAGCCACGGTGTCGTCGGCAAACAAAGACAGCCTTACTCTAGCCACTCGGGGCGTGTCATTGACAAACACCGAGAGTAGGAGAGGCCCAAGGGCGCTGCCCTGAGGGACACCAGCGGTAATACGCCTTTCCGAAGAGAGAGTGTGATCTATTCTTATTCGAAAGCTATGGCCTCGCAGAAAGCTGATGATCAACTGAACGTACGAATCTGGGAGAAGGACTTCCGTGAATTTGTACAGGCCATCCTCGTGACACACGCTGTCGAAGGCTTTCTTTACGTCTAGAAGAAACGCAGTCGTCTGTTTGCCCTGGCAGCCGGTCTCGGTTATGCTTTCCACGAGTCTCATCAGTTGATGAGTGGAGGAATGCATCTCACGAAAGCCGAAATGTCCGGGGATCAATACTGTATATCCAGTCTTTCTAAGGGCCGCGTATCCGACAATAGATCTACCGCTCAAAAACCTTCGACGTCGCGGACAAGCAGTTGATCAGTCTGAGGTTCTCCACGCGAGATTAATTATTTCCCGGCTTGAGTATTACGATAGCGGTGGCAGTTTTCAATTTTTACGGAAAGTAGATCAGCCTGAGGCAAGTGTTAAACAGCTCCGTCAGGAAGTGAGTTCCGCGCTCCGGAAGGGCTGGAGTGCGGTATTTGTAATACCGTCTGGGCCTGGCGCCTTCCGGGGTTTGAGCAGGAAGACTTTCTCAGTGACCTCCTCTGGTGAGATGGTCTCCGGCTCGACGATGACACCGGTCGAAAGAAGGCGCTCTACCTCGTGGCAGATGTGCTCAGTGAAGGCCGGGTTCTTGGATGGGTTAGGCCATGGGCGGCTCTAGTAGAAGGCCGGAATATTAACGAACGAAGCCTTTTCGGCCGGGTCACGGGTTTTCTGCCAGCGTCTTCGGAGGCGATTCCTCTCGCGAGCGTTCTGAGACACCTCGGGGATGCACTGGTAGTCGGGCGTGCATTCCTCCTTCATCCGGGAGGGCACGTCCACCGCCGAGTCAACAGCCTCGTCGACGTGCTGGATAGTCTCAAGCGGTACTTGCTCGTGCAGGCGGCGACTGAATAAAATAGGAAACATTTTTTATAACTATGATTGTGATAACTGTAACTGTGCCACTCAACTGTGTATTAATTAATATGTGTATTAAAGTATTATTTTCTTCTTTGCTTAGTGATGCTGTGTGCTTTTTGGAGTTAGCGATTCTGTGTGCTTTCAAACAACTTGTTGTTTATAAAAAACACGATACTGTTTAACTTTCCCCTTCTGATGCATATTTAGAATCTGGTTACTCCAAAATAGTTAGTCATGCTTTTAGCAATCATTCATGATTACGTGGGAACATGGAATCTGGCATAGGTAGACATACCTGTATAAGTTAGGTCATTGCATTATGAATGGCAGCTCCCTTTTCGGGGAAAACAGTAACTTTCTATTTTTTCCATATTACAGCACTATTATGGAGGAGATATGTAGGTCTGCCTACTGTTTAAATGAGTCTTTGACCCCCCCCCCCCCAACCAAATCAACTACTGCAACCACCAGCCGCGACTGAGACTATGTAACTGTAATTTTTACATTTTAAAACTCAGTAAAATTACTATGCTAAGATTACAATTTTTAGCGATCAGTGACAAAAATTATAGGCTTATCAAAGTGTAGGCCTAATTGTTATTATAGAAGCATTGAGCAAAACGTTCTTTGTTTTAAATGCGGGATTTATTTTCTGCTTTACAGTTTAGTAGCATACCACTTATTTGTTTGTACTATTTAAATATTAAGCTGATATGTGAGTAAATGTTACAGTTAGGGTTTATAAGCAAATTTTAAGTAAAAATAATAACAGCAATAATTCTTTCACAGATTTTCTATGCACCTACCAGCTTACAAATATAAACCTTGTTGTCTTAAAAACGTGTTGTTTTCGAATGAAATTAAGCAAACAAGCTTTATAATTCGAAAATGTGAAAATATGATAGAATGTTTTTGATGAAGTAAAATGAGTATGATATAAAGTGAAATGGCGTAAAAAAGCTTACCGTGGTAAAAATTTTAAATTGAGCCTCAGGCAGAAAATTGCAAGAACTAGTCTACCCGTCAGGAAAACGATTATAAATTATTATGTGAAGTTAAAGAGACAAAGGAATTTATTAGAAGAAACAGAAGTTGAGGATGATTAAATTTACAGGACGTATCATAATGCACGAACGTCTTAGGAAAAAACGGAATGAGGAAGATTTTGATTATTCTTAAAGAGATTCAATTAACTTATCGTGGGGTTACTGGTAAAGTTACCCAAGTCCGCTTAAGTGAATTTACGGAAAACTGAAATTAAATGCTTTCAAGTGCAATTGTAAATCATAAATTATTAAAATGATTTTCAAGGTTAAATTTTATTATTACTAGTTTTTTATTGATTACATAGCTTTTAGAAAATTAAAAGAAATTTATAAATTAGTAAAAAGGAATGTCTTTTTGAAACATCATTGGAATTGGGTAGTTTTACGACTAACCCCTCGTTATATATAATTCCTTTACTTCACGTTACGAAATGACGTTTTTAGATCATAATTATTCTTCATTTCTAGAGCTACTTAAAAGAAGAAAACAGAATATTCGAAGCTCTCTCGGAAACTAAAATATGAGAATTCCGCAAGCAAAGTTGGTAAAGAATATATTGAATGACGTTGAAGGAAATAAAGTAAATATCAATTAGAAAACCTTCAAGAAAAATTTATTACGAAGAAAATTGAATTTAAAAACGGTCTACCGTCATTTCATCCTAAAGAACTATTTACAGCCCTTACATAGAAATCTGTTTGAAAATGTTTTTATCGTTTTATCAATGATGATATGAAGACGTTCGTAAAGGGTTGAGCATATTTAATATCCAAGCTCATATTGTAAAGAACAAAGAGAGATGGTCTGTTCAGCTGAATAGGCTACCAGATGGCAGGTTGCCTAAGGACGTTTGGTAATACAAGCTTGTTAGACATCGGAGTATTAGGAAGCGTTGGTGACGTGTATATATTCATTTGGGACCTGAGCAGGCGTTTGGCCTAGTCCCTGATAGAAGAAGAAGAGAAGAAGATCGATTATGGTATTAAGTGCATCTGTTGGAAAGTCTTTTTTTCAAAACTGAAAATTATAAAAACTACTTTTACGATCACGACAGTAGAATAGTTTATGTCCTCTCGTGAATGACGTACATTAATCACAGTACGATAACACATTAGCTTTATATTCTACAAACTCAAACATGTGAAAATATAATTAATAAAAATAATTAAAGTAACACATCAATAATAGATTTTTAACGCTACATTATTAATGAAAAGCGAAAATAAATTACAGCGTGTTAATGAAGTATTAAAATTTACACTAGCAGTAAAACCATTACAGAAGCAAACCGGAAGTTTCATACTGGGACGGCTGTTTCGTTAGTGTTGGATGGTTTCAAAACGTGATCAGTACAAGGAAGAATGACATTAGAGTATAAAATTTTAGTTGACAGGTATGAGAACGAGCAGCTAACGTCGGTTAGGTAGGAAACTACAAAGACTAATGCCACGCGTTGGGCAGCCAAATACAAAGATAATTGGGGATTAATTATGCCAACAATAATTAATTAATTATGTAATTATACTAATTTGTAAAATGAGATCGTGTAATCACTCAATTAGGTTACTCATATCAACTGATTGAAGCTAAGTGATACGTTAGTTCTTTTATGTTAGCAAAATTACTGCATGGAGACTCTAATTATTGTATAAATTAATAAAAACTACCATAAATCATTCAAGTGCCATTACTTTCTTGTTCTGAGGTAACTTTGACAATAATGAACGCATATATTCTGGATAAAATAAACACTTATTTATTAACATCATTAAATAAAGAGACTTCAATATATAAATATGGATGATTCCCTGTAAATACATTCATAAAAAGAACACATGTATATATATCAAATTACAATGCGAATCCAATACGTTGTTTGCTGGAAAACATACACATACATATATAATACAATCGATATATAGAAAAACACAAATAGTCAAACAATAAATCTTATACTAATGCGTTCATTGCTTGCCTCAGATGAATAGCGTTAATTATATTTATCATATTCAATTTAAATACTCAAGGGGTGTTTCTTGAAAAGAGACAGGACAGTAGAGTTCTTATAATAAGAATAGCATAAAGATTACTTGTAAAGCGATTTATCCGATATTTCCATCGGTGTAACTCCTCGTTGGTGGTCCATGTGTGAAGTTGCGTAGCTGTGATGTCACTAACACTCAACACACGCGGATCAGATTCACTCGCGCTGTGTGTATTTTCTGTTGATTCGGCTGTTACTGTTAGAGTTTATGAAATCATGTGTCGTGTGGGTAAGTTCATCATTAACTATGGTGTATATATCTGTCTGTCTATTGTTGAACTTCTGGTGTGTACATTAATGTATAGTGTCTTTGATACCGTGGTGTAATTGTTCCAAATTATATTGTATCGCTTCGCACTGTACAACGTTACGATTTCGCTGTCCGGTAAAACATGAACAATAGTTCTGCGCGTCGGTTATTGATGAAACTGCGATTGGTTAGTTCAGTTCTGAATTTAGCGGTCACTGAGTTTAATAAAGAACTCTAGAGTTATTAAGCACTGGCGTATGTCGCATGATTTAGTCGCTGTAGGTACACTATTACCGGACACTCGCCAATATCGAAATGTTTAAGTCACTTAATTATATACCGTGTAGCATAGTTTCAAAGTCCCACTGCTGTCCGTATGTTAATCGAACTGTATTAAGACTTAGAAGATTTAGTTCCGTGAGGTCTGTTAAAGTATACGATTGAGAAATTTATAAGAAGACTCTCGAACTTTGTATTAAGACTGTTTATAATGTATGAAGACTGTCGAAAATTATAAGTAGACTGTCGAAAGTTATAAAAAGACTGTTGAAAATTATAAGTAGACTGTCCTCCCGCGTGCTCTGCAAACAGTTTTTATCAAGCATCGTTTACCACAATGCAATGTTCTGGGAGACACGCCTCAGGTCGAACATGATAGGACAGAAGAACTCCTACCCTTATGCAAGACTATCGTTCTTCACTTCTCATTCGACGTTCCCGTTGCCATGATGACGACGGTCCCCTCCACCTGTTCTCTGGGTAGATGCTGGGTTGTGATTGGGTATCCTGTCTCCCCACAAGTTCGCGTCGAAAGCCTCCGTACTCTTTTCCTGGAACAAGAGCAATTTCTCGGCTGTCGATCAGGTCTTTGTCCAAGCGTACTCCGGACCCTGCTGCAGTTCTCACGCGAACAATGTGTCGTATTTCGTTATTGTTTCACTATCCTTGACCCTTTTCCGATAGCTATCCTGACGCAGCGTGTCGTCGTTTCCAAAACGGCACTCCTTCTCCCTGTCGTAAATATCAGTTGTCGCCAGTAAGACGTTCCCCCGCTGTGCACAAGTTCGATTCTATTCTTTAGATATCTATGTCAGTTCTCATACAGGGTAAATACCATTGTGTACTTACGCCCTTTTCTTACTACTGGTACACTTCAAATTAACCCTGGAGTGTGTCCGTCACAGTTTCTCTGTAAATTGGTACTTGACATAGTTTCTTTTATCTTGCATGTTGCCGGCTGTAAATCTCGGTTAAGTCGAGTCTGTCACGGCCAACCTTACTTCCCATTGTAAAGTTATGTGAAGCGTATTCGTATTGTCCGAAGCAAACGTTCAGTTGACACATCGTAAAACTGTTCTTTATTTATTGCTCGTGGCTCGTGTAGGGGTGTCTTGCTGTATGTAACGTCTTTTCGGTCATAATATTAAAAAATTTTAATTCTTGGTTGTTACAAAACGTTGACCTGAAATTAAACAGAGCAAGATCATGTTTATGTATACAACTAAACGTGAACCTATTAATATAAAATGGATATTACCCGCATGACAATATCATTGAGAAATCTACGTAAATTAACGACTGGTGGCTATTTGAAAATATTGTAGCGATGAATTAACTTCATTTTGTTAGAAACAGGTTCGCCGTCTTTTGTTGTATTTTTTAAACAAAGTATATGTCGACGGAGGATGGTGCTCGTGACCATCTTCGTTGTCTTATATTAATGACAGCCGTATATCAATCAGGGTAAGCCACACGATTTTGCTTACATTCGGTAGCAAGCATATTCCTGATTTCCTTTCCTATCTGCTAACTAGAACTTCTCTTTCTTTACTACAAGTGATGCTAACTCGGGCCTCCAGGTGTAGCTAGACTACAATATTGACAGCCACCGAAGAGGGGGATTGGCTGAAACTGCTTCCACAACGTCGCAACTGCTAGTGAGCGCCCCCTTAGTCGGACTTTAAAACCAATGACACGTCCTGCGCTCACTTTCAAAGGGCGGACTTACTTATTACGACGATACAACGTTATTTATCAAGACTTCCTTTTTATTCGTTTTGTTGAAACCGAAACTTTTACTGTCAGGATTCACGATCGGTTAGGGCTACGTGACTGTCTCTGTCCTAGACCGGCTTTAACTCCTCAATTAATGAATCCGACTGCCCACCTTAGCAAGATGGGACCAGATGAACATCGTGAAAAAAATCCCACGCTGAGTCGTGGATAGGCAAGCTGTTGCAATTACAATATACAAAATTTAGTATTATAGGGAATTTGAAACCTTTTTCGTAATAATTAAGTAATCGCTACAATATCCTAAAACTGTTTTATCGCTTTTAATCATACTGTTTGGTGGAACAGTCCCAACTAGTCCGTGGTGGAAGGGGGAATGCCAGCAGACGTCGTACAAACTATTGCTCATCCGCTGTAGCGACTTTGACCGGGTGGAAGGGAAGTGTGTGCAGTAAATTATTTAAATTAAAGTACGTAACTTGTATGACGTTTGGGCGGCTTTCCCCTTTCACCAACAGACTATATGAGACGACCAAACAGTATAAAGCAGCCTATCACCAACAGTATAAAACCAATTTATGCATATACATTATACAAGTCCATATCTTACAAAAATCTAAAAAAACTCTAAGATATCATGTCATTACCACATGTACACAATTTATATCATTAAAATATATGGGCAAAACACTTTATTTATTTTATGTATCTGTAAAATTAATAGAAAATAAAAACAAAATAGACAACTTTTAATTTTTCTTTAAAAAATACAACAAAAGACGGCAAACCTGTTTCTAACAAAATGAATTTAATTCATCTCTACAATATTTTCAAATAGCCACCAGTCGTTAATTTACGTAGATTTCTCAACGATATTGTCATGCGGGTAATATCCATTTTATATTAATAGGTTCACGTTTAGTTGTATACATAAACATGATCTTGCTCTGTTTAATTTCAGGTCAACGTTTCCTACCTAACCGACGTTAGCTGCTCGTTCTCATACCTGTCAACTAAAATTTTATACTCTAATGTCATTCTTCCTTGTACTGATCACGTTTTGAAACCATCCAACACTAACGAAACAGCCGTCCCAGTATGAAACTTCAGGTTTGCTTCTGTAATGGTTTTAGCGATAAGTGCACTAGACTTACAAGATGGAACACGGAACGATCGTGACAAATGGGCGTTAGGCATCGGAGGACGTCGGCAGATACTCCAGACACACAGAATCGGCGTCTCGATTCCACACAGAAGTACGCGGAGATATCAGTAGCCGTGAGGATCCAGATGTGTATCCTCTTCTCTTGGAAAACGTAAATTGCCTGGTTTCCCTTACCGAGATGTACCTCTGTTATAGCTAGAATAACGTATACATTTTGTTCATTATTAGAAATTCTTTGCATTCCTGCTCTGTGAAACTTTTTTTTCTTTTGAAACATTCTCTGACGTTAAGCTTGGTGTCCGATTGTCAAAACAAGTATTATTGTCGATAATGAGCATGAATATAATTCATTTTGTGTTGGAAGATTATATAACGTATGATTATATCGATCCAGCTTCATAGATTTGGTTACGGGCTTGTGTGACAACTCTCTCCCACGAGATACTTACAAAAGGAACCGTTGCTAGATGCTTGCACACAAATCTTTTCCTGTATCTCTCGTTAATTATCGCTCTTCGTCACCCTCGTGATGTCCCACACAGATGACTCCACATCTGAAGATAGATTCTTTTCCTGCATTAGACACAATCCTATCTGTAATCTTTCTTCCTCTTTAAAACCATTCTTTCTCTTGTGGCCCTCCGTCACTCCAAAAATATTTTTACCGCATTATCAGCTGTCGATGTTTTGAAACAGGATGTTTCTGGGCAAACAGACGTTGCTTAAAACCCATGTTATAGTCCCCAGAATACAAAATCTTAGATATAGCTGAGAAGTTGTCCTGCGTCAACTAAAAATCTGATGATCTATAAATAGCACCTTCAAGAACGCTGTCGAAATATCGAGTGCGTACTGACGGTACCGAGAATGTGTATTATTGGTTAGCTCGACTTTTAGCCGGGTTTCAAAATATCTTTGCTTGGCTTCGAGAGGACACTTATTACTAAATTGATATAAATTTAAATGTAAATTGTAATAATAGCCGTTTATAAACAGAAATAGAATATTATAAATAACTGAAAAATAAGTACAATTTTTAAAATTATTTTACAACTTCATAATATAATTTCAATAATTTTATTAACTTAACTTTTCATTATTTGTGTATTAATTACAGAACTAATTCTTAAAAAAAAGAAACTCCTTTTTATATTTAATTTACTTTAACACTTCAGAACAAACTTTTTCCCTTACGCATTTTCTTTCTGTCCCCCGCTGCGAACACGGTAGCTCTGACGCACTGTCTTCTTCCCTCACTTGAATACTCTTCACGATCTTTCTCTCACCTTTTGTATTTTGCTCCATTTGTCTTTTAGTTGTTGATTGATTGTTAGGGAGGTAAAAAGGGTTAGGTGTTTTAGGTCCAAGATTTCCACACGTGTAAAATCAAAGTTGAGAACACGTAGGTTCCCACAAGACGTTCTCTGACTATTCTCGCTGATGGAAGATTCCTGTTATTTTATGTTTTTGCTAATATTGCATTCCCGAGCTTATCACATCAATCTGCGCTGCTTGTACTAGCGTATATGTCTGGTTCTGAGTTTCGGGAGTTTGATAGTTTATCTGTTCTGAATTTTCTCACTGTCATACATATGGCACCAACGCATGTATACACCAAAGAGACTGTTTTACGACGATTCTTTTGTGTTTACATACTAATAAAATGATGTGTTTTAACTTGTATACTGGGGTGTTCGGAACTTTTAATAACAACACTTCTTTTGATAGACATTCACGTTTTTTATATTGTCGTTAAACCAAACGTTTTGTCCAGTCTATGATGTGGAATCCTGAGTGGTAAAGCTGAGAAATTAACAATAGGTCTATATAGAATTCCTTAAGCTTTCACGGAGTCAACATTGGTGGAATGATTATTTGCCGGACTGATAAACCGTGGTCTACTGCGTATGTTCAAGACAGACGTTTCGGCCCCGCCATCGGAGGCATTCTTCAATGTTAGAAACGATTACACATTGGCACGGTGTCCACCATTTTACACCAGTACTGAGGTACAGACTAACACTGAAGATGGCCTCCGTTGGTGGGGCCGAAACGTCTGTTTTGAACACAAGAAGTAGACTACGGCCTAACAGCCCGGTAAATAACAATTACAACAATAGGCCTGTATATTAGTAATGCCTTTTTGATATTGTAATAGAAAATCATACCTGGTAACAGGAAAACAAGATTTTTAATAATATTGTGTTAATGTCTTTTAAAGCGCGATTTATTAAACTTAATTGTTTAAACGACCGTTATTATTTTGTTTAAGTAGCGTATAATTAATTATTGTATTTGCGAAGAAAAACTGTGAAATTACACGTTATCTGAATAGAAGTTTCTAATATAATGTGTGCTTGTTTTACTGTCTTCGCAATCGACTTAGCTCCATTAACGAAAGGCTGTTCACGTAACAACTGCATACTGTAATATGCCATATAACAACAGACACACATACACACACAAGATATAGGTTTATGCATGCATGTGTATATTAGTATACATATACGAATGTGTTTGGGGGGGGCGTGAGCATTTACATTTACACACACACTGCTAAATCAGGAGCCACCGCATGTGAACATTATATACATATATAGTATAAATGGAAATATACCAATGTCACAGAAGTGAAATTCAATCGTCTGACGTGACATTAAAATACGTTATGAGAAAAAAATTATAAAATAACCTATTAGCCTTATGGCATTGGTAGAAGCCATGAAATCTTGTGAACTTACGAGAAGTAATTTAAAGCGAATACGAACAAAAGATGTGTAGCCAGCAACAGTGATAAGACAAAATAAAGAAGAAAGCAACGTCACGCTAAATAAGAAGTTGTTTGTCAAAAAAAAGTTGTTTAATAACAACGAAGAAATTTAGGCAGCACAAGAAACGACACTATCCGTGATTGATTATTATTTATTATAATGGATTCACAGATGAGTCAATTCATTCATTCAATGTCTGTATGCGAGAGAGAGTGAGAGAGAGAGAGAGAGAGAGAGAGAGAGAGAGAGAGAGAGAGAGAGTGTGTGTGTGTGTGTGTGTGTGTGTGTGGCAGCAGTCTGAGGTTTGGGCCGTCAGTTTGTTTCTTTGCCTACCTTGGTTGGCCGGCAGTAGTGCTTTGGTCTCGAAGCTGTCCACTTCTCGATACTATCGTCTCGAGTCAGTACCGCGACGTTTACAAAATTCGTTCGCTTTTGGTCGTGTTTACATTTTGTCGTATTATTTTTTCCGTTTATATTAATTAAAGTTGTGTAAATACTTCTCTCTGTCTTGGTGAGAATTTTTTGTTAATTTGTTTAAAAATAATATATAGTTCTGATAACATATTGTTGATTTATTATTAAGATATAATTAATTTTTATATAACTGCATAAAGTATTAGCTAAATTAATTTTACATTTGTAAATAGAGACAATTACAATTGTGACTAATACTGTGAATGCAATACAATGGTTTGCTTAATTATTTATTAATACAAATAAAATTTAAAATATAATTAGGAAGGAAAGTCAATTTACCGGATATCTGCGTTATCAGAAACGAAATATCTGTAACAATTTTTGTTGAAAATAGATAATTGCTAATACTTATTACTTATTATTGATTAATTGTTGGTCATTAATTAATTAATATTGTTACTTACTGTTCACTGATTTATAACTTATTGCCCTTTGTATAACTTATTACTGCCTCCACTACTGATCTGTAATCGTTATATTTTGGTCTTGTACCATATTTGAAACTTACATATAAAATTATTTCTTTTGATAATCTTATTTCAGTACTGACAAGTTAAAAATGTTTTTACAGTACTTACTGATATTTTTAAAGAGAAAATTGTTTGTGATACTTGGTATCATTTTACAAATTTACCAAATTACAAACTTTGGCAATATTGGTTTCGCGTTCAAGAGAAGCGAATAGGTCTTTTTGCAGAAAGAGAAGAAGGACATATCGTTATACACTTTTGACTCATCGATTAACAATATAAATTGTTCTCTACACATAAAGTAAAGACAAATTTTATAAAATGCGTTCTATAATTCATTTATTTTCGTAAGTTCAAATGAGCAGTGTAGAATGCATATTATTTCTTGTATACGTATTTCTTTACTTGAATGAATAGTGTTGATTTCTTAACGAATTAGGAATGTTGTGTTGGTAATAAAGACCTTCAACATCAGACATACGAAACCGAAAACCGTCTGTCAGTACTACTGGTTAATCTGGAGACTTTGTTTATTGTCAAACAACCGATAACTTTATAAATGGAAATAAACTATGAGACGCACTATATTTACTTGTTATTATTAAATTAAATTAATTTTATAATTAAAAAATCATTAATACTCTTACTGTAATATTTCTTGAATCTTAATTAATTATTGGTGATGTTTTTAACAACTGAATTACGTATAATTCTTAGAAAAATAAAAATACTTCCTTTTCTACGTATTTTCTTTTTTGCGTACGTTCCGTTTATTGAAACAACGATCTTACAAGGAAAATGTGTTTGTGTGTTGAGGTGGGTGGTAGATGTATCTTATGTTTATTTTTTTATTAAATAGAAATATTCATAAGTTAATTATATAATGTATCGTACATAAATGAATACACTCATACACAGTTCAGTGTCTACTATGGGTTTATTGCAAAAATTATTACTTAACATTTAAGAAAAATTATAAGCCAGATATTTAGCACGAAGTAAATATTTAAATACCGCGAATATTTTGCCGCAAGTATTTATAAAAATAACTCAAATGTGTATTCAACGGCTTCACCTTGTTCAATAATGTAAAGTTTGATAACTGCTTTTGTTGATGGTGTCGAATCTTGTTGTCCTTATCATATCAGGATATTCCCAACTTCGGTTTTCGAAGATTACAACAGAGCAATCTGCACGACTGACGAATAACTGGTTTCATTTATTTTCAGTAAACAATAACCAGTAGATAGCAATTAGTTTACACGATCGAATGATTTTATTTATCGAAAGTAATTACTTTTAACGCAAACTGTATAGGCCTACTACTGGGAAAAAACTATTAGTATAAACTCGTTTTTACTTAAGCAACCACAAGTAAATACTGTAAATATCAATAGTCATTGAGTATTTTAGTAATAGAATACACATTTTTATTGTACAGTAATGTGGCACATATTCTATGGTTGGTGTACCAAGTTATATTATACCAATTGTACAGTTGTATTTATAGAGTATATTTATAATTTTGTCCTTCATATTTTATAAGTTATAAATTGAAAGTAAAAAATAATCATATATAAAGTACACATAGGCCTATGTAATGTTTCCATTAAAATACATCTCTTATTGAGTATTAAATACAAAAATACAGTCAAAATTAAAAAATTGAAAATTAAATGACAAAACTGTTGGTAGGCCTATTACTTATTTAACAGTTTTGTCTACTGATAAAAAAGAGCTGTATCGTTAGATTAGATTACGGATTGTCATGTATTATTGTGCATATAATTTTTATTATATTGTTGTTAGCCTACATCGTGTGCACTGGGAAACGGAGACAGCTGTAAAGCAAACACTGTAAACACGTTTAACTTGGTTCGTTTTGGTTGAATCAGGACCACAGTTTGCAATTTTCACTTATTTAAAAGCATTCATCTACTTTTATATATCAAATACGTAACTTGATGGCCTTCACTTGAAGTATATAACTTGAATGTACCTTCAATAATATCACAAATATGGCGTTATTCATAAGTTAAACGTGCCAATGCATGTGGTTACCAAGCACGGATCCAGAGCCTTGATTCAGGGGAAAAAATTAACAGAAGTAAAATTGTTGATATGGCCTTAGGGCTATAAATTTATACTTACTATATCTAAATTAATTTTAGTTTTATTGCAGTAGGTTATAAAAACACAAAAAAGGGGAAAAGTACTTTTAGTTTTGCTGTTTATCTTTTTTAATTATCTTGAATTGTACATAAACGTTATGCAGCCAATGACGTTAAACGTTACTTTAAGAAACGTTTAAAGTTTGAGTACAAAACTTTTTTAGGTTTGAGTACAAAATGTACTTCACATCAAATACATTATTTGTTAGTATTACACAACTATTTTTTACACAATGAACTCTAACCTTCTTTTGAATTTTTTTGAAAAACGATCAATAACTTTGTCGATTTCAACTTTTATGTCCCTGTGAATGTTCAGTAGAGCAAGTCCGACTAACCTTTCTTCTCCCATTCGGGATTGTATCCATGTTTTTAATCTTCTTAAAGTGGAGAACGATCTTTCTGCACTGGCGACACTTGCCGGCACTGACGCTAAACTATGCAACATACTTTTTATTAGTGGAAAAATATCTGCATCACAAAAATCAAGAGTCGCCAGAGCATTCTTCGGCAAGATACCTTCCCTGTCTCGTTCCCACTTCCTCCTCCAAAGATGATATTCACTTGAAACTATCTGTTCAACTATGCTTTCATCTACATTTAAAAGAGGATGACATTTCTTAGCAACTTTCTTCAATGTCAACATGATTCTATTTTTTGTTTCAATGTCTTGGAAGTCTTCTTTCATCATTTGTGGTGGAATTAACATTGTTAAACCGCACAGCCATAGAGTTTCTTCAGAGAATCTAGTTCTCAAATCCTCGGTGACGGATTCCAAAAGTGGTATATATAATGATATTATGTAATATTCTTCTGGATTAGATTGATTAGATGTAGGGTGGTTAGATATGTGCTGTTGTCACTTTGCCTACGTGGTACTGTGACTTCGATATCTAGAGAACTGGCAGTAGAATTGCACTTTTCAAAAAGTGTGCAGAATTCTTCTTCAGAATTTCCCCTTTTCTCCTTCAAGGTCTTCAAAGTTTCTTGGACCAGTGAGCCAGCCTTGTCAACTGTAACGCTTTCCTTTTGCAAATATCGGCTCAAGGGAAGAGTAAGTGATAAAACTTCACTTATGAACACAATTGTAACTATGAAATCGCTACTGCAAAGAACAGCAGTCAATGATTTAGCCTCTGAAGCCGATTCGATTTCCCGCCATTCCGAAATCATATGTAAAGCATCGACTATTTTTGAGAGGTTGGCGCGAAATTGTAGTATCGTCGTGTGTCTTTCTACCCATCTAGTTTCACAAACGTCTGAAACTTGAGTTCCAAGAACACTCTTCAGAACAGAATTTCTTTTGGCAGAAGCCGTAAAGAACGAGACCGTTTCTTTCATAATACCAGTGGCGTTTCTTACACATTGCAGAGAAGAAGATTTTGACAGAGACAGGTTCAACGCATGACTGTAACACGGGCACCTTACCGCATTTTTAGCTTCTTTCTGCATTTCAGCTACAGCTCCACAAACTTCAGATACCATGTAGTTTAAAATAATAATTATAGGAAATAATTATAGGATATGACAACTTTTAATTTGTATGGTTTGGGGGGGCGACCGCCCCTACCGCCCCCCTTAAATCCGTGCATGGTGGTTACAGTGTTTTCTTGCCGCGTGATAAGATTGCAGTAAACGCTAGAAGTCGACAACCTGAACATTAACAGTTCTGAACTATCAATAATCCGAACAGCATCGTAAGTTGAGTTTTGTGTGTGTGTAGACGCGCACGAGCGCGCGCGCTAATGATTTTCTCGTTAATTATAACTTTTTCAGCATCTTTCAGGTTTATCATAACAATGATTCAACAGTTATTTTCAACTGTATTTTAAAATTCTTCACTTTGGTTTCATAAAAAATTTAACATTACAAGAAGCTTAAACGTTTTTTTGGATAAATTAATCAACGCAAATTTAACTGAATAATATTTCCATACTCCCAATAACCGTACCTGCACTATATCGATACGGTGCCTAACCATATCTATAGAATCGATGGATCATGGTAGGCAAAATACAAAGTTTAATACGTAAGTACAATGATTGTGACTGATCTTAATTTGGTGACAAGCTCATCGCGAATAAAAAAAGGTAACTAAAAGTCAACTGAACTAAGTATTGTTGTGACATTTTAGCGCATTCTTCTTCTTCTTCTTCTTCTTCTTCTTCTTCTCCTCCTCCTACAATCAAAGTATTGTTCATAATGGATGTATTTTGTTACTATGGAGTTATATTTAAACCTAACGTAACGAACCTAACGTTACGAGCGAAAACATTACGTATTTTTGGAAACGTGTTGCGATTAAAACAGAGTGCACATCTTTACGGATTGTATTGTAACCGTATAACCATTACACGCGAACGTTCGGGAAACATTGCGACTCTAGTACGGGATCAGGGAAAACGACAACCACAAATACATTTCAGCGACAAAAAGTACATGTGTAAATTACTGTTTAAAGGGAAGAAGGAATTCTGTCGCAAAAAGAGAGACATGTATAGTAACCTGCTTTACTTCGATTTTGGTTTTGTTTTTGGCGATTTACACCACAAATCGAGTATTATTTTAAAGGTGTATTGATTTTCCTGAGTCCTTTCAATTTACTTGTTATCCTAACAACACCAAAGTCTGCTGCTACAAGCATAGGTTTCACCCTTAATATATTTCTAGAAACGTTTCAATAAAAAATGTATGACAATGGAAGGCGATTACAACTGAAAACAATTTTATAACATAAACTAATAAATCGACACGCTCTCTATTATTTTACTAAAATTATATGCGACATAGTCCATCCATAGTACATGTACTTTCTGGTTCATACTTATTTCTGGTTATACTTAGTTTAGGTGCGTAACCATTTATTGGGAAAGTACCGTTACTTCAATTGTAATGTTTTTTGTTTACCAATCAGCTGATTTCATGGTTACTTTGAAAATATAGTCTTGTAGGTTTTTCGTTATTAGATAATTAATTGATAATTACTAATTATAAGCTTAATTAATTAGTAGTTTAGGCTATTATTATTATTTCTTTAGTGTAAATTAAGAAGTTTGCAGAGTCAACTTGTAACTTTTTAGAATTATTGTAATTGTCCCTCTATCAGGACAGTTACTGGTATCCGTTGTATACGTTTCAGATGTTGCTTCACATACATACACCAAACATGTGTTTTTTCTTACAGTATTATTCATTTTTACTTCCATGTTCCATAAGGAAATGGAAGTATGGTGATGGCGAAAAAAATCGTGTTCGAGATAAGGGCTGATTCTGACTGTACTACCCTCAAAACATGAAGAAAAGTCATTTTTCGAAAAGTGTCTGTGTGTATGTGTAGAATTTTTTCTATGGCGAACGATAACTGCCGCAAATTCAAATAGAATCAAATAACTGTTTGTATACTTACCTGAATTGTACAGGACTCGAGGCCTACTGATTTTGGTGAAGATCGGTTAAGGGGAAGGGGTAGTTTACCTGCAACGTTTTATGTTTTAACAGGAGTAAAGTACTTAATTTTGATAAATAAAGTATCCCAAAAAGAAGGTCATAATAATCCACAGTAGAAAGGTAGATGAAATATCTACAAATGAAAATGATAGTTGAAGGGGAGGGGGTAATTTTCTATAAATGAAAATGATAGCTGAAGGGGAGGGGATAATTTTTTATGTGTACTACGTTATCGGCAACAAAGAAGTAGTTTGTTTTTAAAATTCCTTCCCGGCCTGTTTGCCCGTGGTCCAATGATTTCTGCAAAACCAGACGTTTCGGTAGTGTCATCGACTGCCATCATCAGTGACAATCGAGTGCGCTAACGTGAGGTGGCATACGTTAGTGACCACAGTAAAGCTGAAGCAAGAAGTAGAAAGAAGTAGTTCCTATGGAAATATTTTATTTTGAAAATGATTTTAAATATAAATTTTAGAACATGGAAGTCATGTATGGTTCTCCATACCGATATTTATTTTTTGGAGCAGTTGGTTTTTAATTATTGTACTTCTCTGATGTATCGTAGGTGCAGATATTTAGTGGCAGTCCTCTTTTGTTGAAAAGTAAAACACGTGATGGTGTCTATATTATTTTTTTCATTGAGTTATTTATACAATTGTTTCGGCGGCCGTTCCATCTTCATCACTCTTCATCACTCTAGTGTCTGACGGGTAATATTAAATGTCTGCCCGTTAGACACTAAAGTGTGTGACGTCTCCCTTGTTAAGACAACACAAAAGTCGGGAACTAGTTCAATCCGTTACCAGTTAATTAAACTAGCTGCCGTTGTTAGTAAAACTTCCTTACTAACAAATTATAACACATTATTACATAGGAAATGATCAAGGATTGCATAAATTTATTCACTCACTTGGTGTTAGCAAAAACATCTCTTTATTACTATTCAAATCTCATGGTTTACTTTATTTTTTAAAAGAATTACTCTAGTAAATTCTGCTTTTAATTCTTTAAAAATATTAAATGTATTATTCCTTTTATCTCAAAAGTATTCATCTAGATATTGCTTTAAGTACCTCGGATCCGGGTCTGAACTTTGTTAAGTTTTAATTTATCACAACTTTAACCAAATTATTTGAAGAATAATGTTGGTTGTAAACTATAGAATTACCTTACATTTAGATATCGTGATGTTACTACTACTTCATTACAGACATTACAAATCTTATAATTAATTCTTTACATTATCAAAAGTTCTTTACTGTTCTTTTGTTACTTCTCTTGTTGAAACAAATTTTACAAATATTATGTTTGGATATCACCTGAATTTAACATGAGGTTGTTGTGGGGTCCATGATGGTCATCTTCTGTCGTCTTCTAGGGTTCAATACATGGTTCCTCTTGATGTTACATTGGGTTGATTGTATCTGGTAGTCTCGACGATCGAATTTTCTTACTTGAAGTTCATACTGCTGTAGTTTGAGTTTTCCACTTCTGGAGTTTGTAGTTCACATTTTACACCTTAATTACAGTTCATATTTTGCAGTACTAAAGTCTGGTAATTAACATATCTTACTACTTACAGTCTCATTTTTTTTAAGAGATGTGTCGGCTAAGTTTTCCTTTCTTTTTTTTTTATATAACTCTTCACACACTACATTCTATATTTTTGTATTATTTTCACGCTACATCTTTCAAAATAATATCCGCACAAACTGGATATAAACTTTTAACGGCATACACCTACGTGTATGTGGACAACACAAAACTGACATCTTTACATGTCGAAGTTTCACTAGCGACTGTGTGCATAGTTTAGCGGCGAGGGGTCAGTAAGCTGGCGCGGTTTTACGCACTGAGAAAATAGTTCGTTCTTTATTTAGTATTCATTATTCATTAATTAAATTGTTAATTATACTTTATGCTAACTTTGTTACGAATTAGAAATTTCCTTATTTATATAGTCGTATTTTAAATAATTAACGTAATTATTATTATTAGTTACATAACACCGTTCTTTGCGTGTTGGTACGGGACAATTTCAAGTTGATGCAGGAATCTGGGTATAAGTAAGGGGTGGATAATACTCTTACTTGTTAGAAATTAAAAATTTTTTATTTGTGCGATTTACGATATTTTTTAAAATCGTCACATCCTCCTGCACCTAACGATGAAAAACGGGATGGTGGGGTAATAATAGAAAATCTAATAAACACAATTACATTTTTATCTTTCGTGAAATTCCCTTTCTCTCGTTCCTTAACTACTACCTTAATATTATTTACATATAAATAAACATTACTTATTTATTAATCGATTTGTTACTCTTAGTTTCCCGTAACTTCACAATATAGTGGCCCGACTGATTACATTGCATACTCTAACTATATTGATTAGCTTTCTGCGCTTTCTTTAACCCTTGTAAAGAACTTTCTTTAACCCTTGTAAAGAATTTTTCAGAGCGGCGCCATTGTGACTGTGTTACGTATTTATCCCTATATCTCTTAATTCTACTACAGTAATCTAAAGGCAATCCCATACTTGACCTTAGATTCATTCTTAATTACCTCTAATATAACCTAAAGCGGATCCCATACTCCACTTTAGATTATTTCTAATCCTAATTTCTTACGCTACTGAGATAAGCGGAATTTCACAAAGGGGAATCTTTATTTACTTTTAAACAATGAGCAGTTACAATCTAAGAGGGGTCAAACACTGGACGCATTGTATTATACACTAGGGAGGTTTTCATTGTTTAGCGATGCTACCATTTATAACAATAGGGGAAGGCTTACTACAATATTTCCTGTACGAACGGGTTTGTCTCTATTACTAGCAAGCTGGGGGAATTATTTTGAACAGGCCACGACCGGGCGTTTACATAATTCAAGTATACTTTTATTATTATTTTCTCTTTACTCATTTTACTTCTACACTTTACACTTTTATTACACGTTATTTTTATTTAAGCTATTATTAAACCTTTTTTATTTAAAGTACTTATTATATTAGTGTACTATATTTGTGTTGTAAATTCCAAAAATGTCTGCACTGTAACGTTCTAAATTTTTTGACTGCAACATGTTTATACAATTTTTCTTTTTATCTGATTTTCATATAAACACAAAATCTGTAACATTCGTAATATAGTACGTTGACGCTATACGCACTTTAAAAAAATCGAGTGTGTGTGTTGTGTACTCTATGCTAATTTTTATTTTGTTTCCGTCTCGAATAAACCGAACGAAATACGATAAGGTAACACAGAGGCGACGCGATTCACGGTTTTCCAGCAAACAAAAAACATTTTTATTTTATGGGTTCCAAGAATGTCTAATAAGGCAATAGCCACTGATGACGCGAGGCCGCTGGTTATTGCCAATTATATAGTTACAGTTTTATTTAATGTATCACACACACACACACACACACAAATGGCGAGTGGGCCGCTCACCACGCACGTGATACACGTTAGGTCGCATGAATGAGAAAGGAAAACAAGAGAGAGAGAGAGAGAGAGAGAGAAAAGAAATATAGGTCACTCGGCTTTTTGCGTTTTAAATTTTGTTTACACGGTCTGATCTGAGACTTATCGGTACAGGGTTCGATTCTCCTGTTTTCTGATTGTGTAGACCTATAGATAAGTATTGGAACATATAAATATATGTTCACATATACATAAATTTATAGTAAAATATAAATAATTTTAATTATAGATAATACAAATAGATATCAAGCTATATAGCGCTGTGCGCAGACATTGTATATATTCAAAAAAAAATAAGCAAAAAGTGATACTGGTCCGTCGTTGCGTGACCAATATCTATAATTAATATCAATAAACGTATGCTCGTGTTGGTAATTATTTTTTAATCTCTTTCAGTCAGTAAAATGACTTCCTCTATAGGAGATGGGAGGAGTTGATGCTTTAGGATTTAAAAAAAGGAAAAGAAAAATTTGGCAGATGACTGGCGTTGTTATTAAGACTCGAAAGATACGTAAATTAATCGCTTATTAATTTCTTCATCTTTGGATGAGGTAATGGTTAAATTCGGCGTGTCGTTAATTAATTTTTTTTTCTTCAAGATGTAGTTAAGAACTTTTTGGTTTAGCTGTGTAGGCTAACTCTCGCTTTGACGGTGGTTCGTTTAACGTATTTTGGCTCTATAAGATTAATGTAGAAATATGGAAAAAATAATTGTTCTTTCTAGAAAACTATCGCTGACAAAACATAATGCGACAGCCTAGTATAATTAAAATTTTACCTGTACAATATTCCTTATTGCAGTGCAGATCCACTCTCATAATGACTTGTATTAAGAAAGATGATGTGCTAAATATGCTAAATTATAAAATATAGAATTAACGCGACAAATCGCATTTGTCAAAATTGGAGCAGTCAGGACACAGAGGATGTGCGGTTACGATCCATTCGGGCAGATATTGATTGTACCAGTTTTTTATCTTTTAACTTTATTGGTTTGCTTTTTACATTACCTAGCTTAAGGCATTTTAAGTTGTATCGTCACTTATTCTGACATATTCAAACGGGAAAATTAAAAACGCTTGTTTTGCTCGATCGCATGTAACATTCTTCGGTTCTTATAAAACTCATTCGCGGGATACCGCCACAATAAAATTAAAACAAATTAATTGTTTAAAATAAACGTAAATTAAAAATTGAAAAAAATATTATTATGCATGTGAAATTAATAGTTTTTACATGGCTCCTTCAGCATCATTTAAATGATTTACATTAGATATTTCTAAATGAAGATAACTTTGTCTACTCATGTTAAATTTATATCAGAATTCGAAAAAAGGAATTTTATTAAAAACCAACGTGAAAAATCATAATATTTTTTATAACAGTTTGTTGTAATTACCTGGAAAAACCTGAAGAACTGTTTTTTTTTTTACATCTCGACGTGCACCACAGTTGCGAAAATTTCCTAGTTTTATTTACATATTTCGAAGAGTTTTTCATTATTATATGTAACAGTTGTTGTGGCATATAGCATAGATGAAGTTTTCAATTATATCAGAATAACACTACATAAATATTACATAAACAACTTTGATAAACTCGTATTAACAAATTTTTTGTTATTATAACTAATTATGCAATTACTCATTCATTTTCAAACAAAATTGTACTTTATAATATATTATTAATAATAAAAAATTTTTTAACAAAAATATATTTTTTTATTTTGTAAATTACAAATGTTTCGATAGTAATCCAACTATCATCATCAGATATAAATTAATTTATATAAATGTAAATTATATTTAAATGAATTTATTAAATAGACTATAAATTATATTTAATTTAATATAGTTGGATTATTATCGAAACCTTTGTAATTTACAAAATAAAAAAATGTATTGTTAAAAATTTTTTTATTATTAATAATAATACAAAATAACAAGAAAAATTTGATCATATAAGAATATTTATAATATATAAATAAATATATTTGTTTTTCGTAAAGTAGACGGTAAATAGTTTCTCAGAATTTGACAAAAATAGTAGCGTAAATTAAAATTATTATTATTCACGGTGGGTATAGTTTTATAAGTTAAGAATCTGAGAGATTCCTAACTTTCGATAACATTAAACGTTAAATCGCTTATAAATAAAGTTAGATTTTACAAAACTTAACATGGTATGGTAACAAAACGAACCATACATACATACAATGGTACATACATACCATGGTATGTATGTTCAATGGTAACAAAACGTATCTCTCGCTAAACAACTTCTATGTCATTATATAAACACTAGCCTACTTACACGAGGATGGTATAGAAAGATTAGATTAGAAAATTTGGTATAGACATACGTAGAGTATATTTAAGTTAAACAATTTTCAAAAAAATTAACTGTGTCATTAAGTGTAAAAGCCAGTCAAGATGGAAAAATGATAAATGCGTTGATCCAAGAAAACGAATACGTTGGTATAAAAATAAGTACGAAAAGACAAGCATAAGGTTTAATAAACCCGCACTAGCTGAGACGTGAAAATTTAAGGGTTTCGACATTTATGTATGAAGACAAAGTGGGGAGATAAAGTGTGTGGAATGGTGGAGATACAAAGTGTATGAATAAATGTTGGAGACGCAGTGCCACAAACTGTCGGTAAGTGAAGATCAGGGTGGAGAACTTTTGAAACAATGATCAGTACTGAGAATAATATCATCCTGCCGTTATAATTGAACAGGAAAGTTTCTAATCAGTGTGTGCATCTTCTAGTTACTTGCTGATCAGAAAAGTAGTCAGTAAACACGAGAATGTTACAAATATTTCGGGTTGCACTGAGAGTCATGGACTGTGCTAGGAATAACAAGGCAAGAGAGAAATATAATTAAATAAATACGCAACCAGATTAGACTATGTGGTGTTTTTCTTACAGAAAAGAAACATAATGAACAGAGCTGGGCAGTACATTTGGCTAGGCGAGAAGATGGCAATTGATCACGAAATCCGAACTATTATTAATTCATACTCATATTTTACGTTAAAATATAGTATTTCCACATTTTCAGGTCTTTACAATCGATCGTTCCAAATAGATGGCCTGTATCACTACATTGATGAGGTTTAGTGAACTATATTAACGAGAATAACGAGAAAACACTGTAACTCTACTCATGCGTATACATTAGTAAGCCAGAATGCATATATTTTTTTTACTTTCAATGTAAAGTGCTTTCAAGTTTTGTAAAATAAAAATGCACGCGCGAGTGCGTTAGATCACACACACACACACACACACACACACACACACACACACACACACACACACACACACTTGTGTAAATATTTATTTAATTTAAATTTATTTTACCCGTGATTTCATTTGTTTAATACGTTTCTTTCTGTTTAAAATGGAACGATTAATTTTCACTTTTTCGCTACCTATTTCACAAGGTCATACCTTTTACATCTATACCTAATGTAGTAATCTAAATGTGGGTTAGGTATTCTACTTCTGTTAACTTAAGCAGCAAGAAGGTAAATTTTTACTCATTCTTCGATACACATTCAAAAAAAATAGAAACTAATGAACTAAAACTAAAAATCTAAAAATTACTGTAAAAATAAAAAGAATTAATGTAAAAAGTAATGTTTTAAGAAAACCAAATATTCGTTTCTTGAATTTAAATAAAATGTTCGTATGCATCCGCCCGCGTGTGTGTGTGTATGTAGAAATAACCCAACACAGTACTCAGGAACAGAGTGAGATAGAAAGGGCGGAACCTAAATTAATCGATAGGATAGTGTGTATGTGTTGCGGGTTCGCTCACATAGATATATAGATATAATAATTATACATTACAGAGTAAAAGAGCGTTAACCAATATAACAAAAACGTTAAACGTAGACGGACATGCATATTATATAATAATTATCAAATATTTTTTCTTTTGCAAATTAATATTGCAAATATTATGTGCTAATAATAAAGTTATTATTATTACTATTTACAGAACGTGGTTCTGTGAATACTGCGTCAACCCTTGCACAAACTTAATACTTCTTGAATAAAATAATTATTATGTAAACGGAATCGTGTACGGATCCTACTTCAATTATACGAATCATGCACTTTTGTCTTTTGCCAGTTATATAACGCGTTGACTGTTACAGACCGTGCATTAAATAGGCCTAAATATACCAGTAGAGCAGTGATGATTTAAAACAGTAAGATAAGTAGGTCAGTAACGAAGTAGGATCACGTTACATACACCACGCGGATTTCTTTATGGACGAGCGCGAGTGCGCGTGTGTGTGATAAGACTTGTGTGACATCTGACCCGTCTGTTGAGTCTGTGGTTTGATGCATTAATGTGAGTACATTTTGGTTTTTACGTTTCTGATTTGCGGACGATGTGTCTGACAGACCTGCTTACAGATAACAAACCAGTAACTAACTAATTTTCATATCTTCAAAATCGACAGGACTCCTACAAGTTTCTGATGCCGCTGTGGAGCAGCTCTGCCCGTAGGTCTAAGATATCACGACGCGCTTCTCGTGAGACTGGCATAGAACGAATGATCGTTTGGCGCGTATTACGCAAACGTTTGCACCTGTAAGCATACAGACTTTACAAAATATTTATGAAATAGACAATGTCGCTCGTCAACACTTCTGTGTAGAAATGTTGGATCGAATAGGAGCCGATGAGACATTCCTGGGCAATTTAATCTTTAGCGATGAGTCAATATTTCACATCAATTGCAAGGTGAACGCCCACAACTGCAAAATTTGGGGTAGCGAAAATCCACATGAAACATTGCAGCATGAACGAGAAATCGCATTTACGACGCCATTGCAGAAGTGACACCCGACATACTGGATCGAATTTGCAATTAAATTGGCTTCAGGTGGGATGTCTGCCGTATCACCAGTGGCGGATTATCCATAACGCTAGGGTATGCTGCATCACCGGGCACCAGGGTCTCAGCTGTCAGAGGGGGCACCACCCAGCCCTAAATCACAAAACGTTTTGAAGGTATATAATAAATGTGAAAAAACAAACAAAAGCAAATGTCTTCAATCCGAAATCATAAAAAGATGTGTGCACATTTTTCGACGAGTTCGCCGTTATGTTTTTTTATGTTTGAATGAAGATGATAGATTCCACGATACTACAGTTTGTCCGTTCAAAGTATTAAACTGGATTATTGATTGTAAAATGATTGATGTATTTCCGAATACATACATTGCTTATCGTTTGCTTTTGACAATTCCAGTAGCTAACTGCGAATCTGAAAGAAAATACATTCATTTTCCGTATTAAAACGCATTGAAGATATATTGAGTTCAGCTATGGGAGATGAGAAATTGTCTTCGCTAGGAAAGTTGAATACTGAAAGTGAGATATTTGAATCGCTCAATTTAGAAGAAATTATACAAGAATTCGTTTAGGCAAAATCAAGAAAAAAATGGATCGATTGGTATTTTCTAAGCTTAATTACTACTATGCTCATTGTAGACTAATCAGTATTTAGCTAAATATTTGTTGTAATTTGAGAGTTTAATAAAATAATTGTTAACTTTCGAAATTGTTTGTGCCATTTATCAGTGTAAGTAACGCATAAAAGGTCGAATTTTGAATTGGGGGTGGGGGGCACCACGCGCTTCTAATCCGTCCCGGTGTATCACAAATGGTGCTCACATAGAACCAAAATGACCGTTTGATGAAAACGTAATCTGTTTTACTTTAAAATGGCACCTCAACAGACTCTGTAAGTGGTCTGAATAAATTTCTATACGCTTTCAAAGTTGTAAAGTACTTTTTGAATCACCCGGTAATCAGATAACCGCGTGGTGTTGTGCAATGAGTTCGTTAGCTGTGGATATTTCAAGTTCGCGACAGTTCCATTTACTAGTGACAAACCATGGAACATCAGTTATTGCACATAAATACCAACACCTTGGTCTGGAATCTCTCAAGAATAGACACGTTGGATCTGGATGCCATACGTCCATAACGAATTTCTACTTTTACAGTTTATTTCGAAATGGAAATTATGGTCTTCCACGCAGTAGTAGTCAATCGTGTTTGCGAAAGTGAGCGCAGAGTTTCCTTTTCGTTCGTATACGTGTATTCGGCATAAACCACCTGGGTAGCAAACATTTCTCCGAGCATTATACGGTTCTTAGATTGTACGTTCCTTAACTCTTTACGGACTCAGTTATTCCAGTAGGAAAAAGCAAATACAGCACATGCATTTTCCATGTTTACGCTTTCAAGAAATGGTATTGTTACGACGGTCTAACTGAGCGTCGTATGGTACAGCGGAAAACAAAATAAAGACTCCATTTATGTCACTAATCACCAGTTTTAATTAATCACAATTAACAGTTTGAAATCAACAAGTTATTCAACAAGATTATACTCGTGCAATAATTCAGTCACACGCAATAATAATGTCAACCAATAGAGTCCCGTACAATTATAACACAATAACACTTCGCCACAATTCTTCGAACCTCACTTGAATAAATCTCCACTTAAACGCACTGAGTAATCGCCGACGTCAACTGATTGTCCGTCGGTGGCTGCTTATATTTATACCCCGTTGAAATGCCAGAATAATCGGTCACATTTTGGATGACGTGTCGAGTAAACTGCGTAATACCAGCGCTCTAGAATCCACTAGCAATCGTGCAAACTGTCTGGCCTCGAACACAGTGCGCCGACCATACGGTCTGGATTAGCCTCGATTGTTGACGCGTGATAAGTGTCACGTAAGACCGGCCACACACCGCATCGAACAAAACGCCTTACGACAAAACGTTTTGTCGGACGGCGTCTGATACTATCCGTTTAGCATGGATTTAAATGAGCCCGTCACACACCGCATCGAACACGACGTCAGACGCCTTGAGGCGTTTTTTCCTTGTCTGGCGAAGGTACAAAAAGTTTCGTCTCGCGTCAAAACACTGTCATGAGCACCTCCACACCACATCCGACAAGTCGAAACGTTTTTTCTTAAGACGTTTTCGCTTAAGACACATGTTCGCAGCGGTGTGTGGCCGACCTAATTGTCTTTCATCACAGAGTAGCAGCAATATGTACGTATACACACATTACAGCTGTGCTCTGCTGGGATAGCCGAGATACTTGTAGAACGTTCCGTATTACGTAACACTATGAAATGTTTTAGACATTTCTAATGAGCATATTCAATAACAAAAAGAATTCGTAAACAAAATATATTTGTAAAATGATAATTATTTTTTTTAGAAAATTACAATTAACATAATTGAAATACATTATTAGGACGGGGTTTTGAGCGGATTTTGTGTTATTGGAGTTAAGTGCTATTGATGTTAAGTGCTATTGGAGATGAAATTATACAAGAAAATCTAGCTTCATTAAAACTGTGGCTATCAAAAATTCTTGTCTTTGGTACTTATGGTTTGGGATCTACCCTTAACAGTTTAAAACCCGAAAAAATTTAATAATTAAAAATACGGTTTTTGCATTATCAAGGTACACGCGCGCGTGCCAACTTTGCATTAAACGTTCAAATGCGTATACTAACAACACACGTTTTTGTTCCGATCCGTTTTTTATTGTATTCTCGTTTTACTTCTTACGATGTTGTCCAACACCCAAACGAATTTTTTTCTTATCTTGTGCTTCTTTACGAAATCATTATTCTTCCATACTGCGTGCGTGGAAGAAGAAGACAAATTTTTCTCTCTATTAAATGTTATCTCTATCTCTCTCTATATAACTCCTAATGTTGTTTGTTTCTACTCATTTTACCGTCCCGTTTTTTGTTTTCTCCATCGTTGATATTCTAAACAATATTTTAGTTGTGTCCATTTCCACTGTTTCAAACTTTTTAAAATATCATCCTATGATCATCCACGTTTCTACTCTACAAAGAAGGCTACTTCCATAAAGAATGCCTTTTGTATTGTTTTTACTTCTTACAATTCTATTCAACCACCTATGATCCTTTTGGCATAATAACTCTAAATATGACTTCTCGTCCCTGGGTTCTTGATTGGTCAAATCTAAGTATTATAATCACTGAACGCGGCAATTTTTTCGTATTGCTTGTCCATGTTTATTTAGGATGTCTCTTAATCATCGATGCTTCTGCAAAGCTATGTTTACATATATATTTGCTGAAAGTCTCTAATTGTTATATAGCTTTATTAATTTTCAGATCATATATATTGTACCTCATCTTCGTTATTCACAATTGCCGCCTGGTCACCAACGAATTGTAAGATGTATGTGCAGTAGCTATTTATTTTTACCATTATACAGATAGAAAATTTGGGCATTGAATAAATATATCATTGAGATATTAATTACTAGGAATTAAGACAAAACACAATGGAAGTACTGAAGATACGCTTCTGTGACAGTGAATATATTTAATTCAAAGATAGCCTATGTCACACTTGTTGATCGGACGGAAAGGTAATCTGAAACAATAAAATAGAAATTAATGGCGTGACAATGATAGTGGCAAGATACTGTCGTTATTTTCTAACGGTATAAGAAAAAATTAAATTTTAGTAGGACTGAAGAAATATTAAATTAGATGCGCATGCAATAGTAGCTTAGCGCGAGTGTACGCTAGTACGCTCGGGGTTTCCTGCTTTAGAATAATTAAATTAGACGTAAACAATACAGATATTTCAGTTACACGAGACTGATAGTAACGCGTCGTTCACGGGTCCATTCTGACAGTCACTAGCCGCTCTGTATGCTAGACCGGCTTGGCGTACAGAGTGCATGCTGGTGTGAAGCGTATGCGCGAAGCTGTCCGTTGTATATTCTATTCTCTTCTGGTGATTACAGTTCCAGCGTCTTTGTTTCCTTGGTATTGTTGAGAAGTAGTGATTTACTATGTAATTTCACTGTGCTGTAAGAGCATTTACTGTTTTTGTCTACATGTGCGCATGCAGTGGTAAAATAGTCGTACGCTGGCGTATACATTCATGACATCAGTAATATGATATATCATCTGCGATGCAAAGAATTATTTTTGTGTACACAATATGTGCGTTATTGTTTTGTGTGTGTAAGTCATATTCAGCCATCGTCATATTTGTTTCTGCCCAAGGGCAGGACTTACTTTCCTGTCCTGGGCTAGTCTCTTCATTTCATGATATCTCGTTCAGATATCATTTGTCATCTCGCCTTTCCTCCGTCCCCTTTCCATCTGCCAGTCCCTTCAGTGTTTCTACCATCACATTATCTTAAAACCTAGTTGGATTTAGATAAAATACTTTCTTTTTTAAAGACTACTCTTTTACGTAATTTAACACGCAAGCAGCGAAGCCGGCTGAAAACCAAACAACCAACAACGACGTTATCGACCAAATACAATAACCAAAACTCAAGCAAGAACATGAGCAAGATTACATGGTCTAACAAGTTTCTCAATTTTCTTTGGCTGCAGGTTGTGTGAAGAAAACAAAATATTTCCCAAAAGAAACAAAACGTGTTGCTATGACTATATCCCTGTAGAACCATTAAATATTTGCATCCCATTAAAAACGCATGCTACACCGCTGTGTATAGGTAATACTGTTCTGTTTCTCTGGCACTACGGCCCACGATGAGCCTTGGCTAGTCGCCTCCAAACACCTCGGTCCTCCAGCCTCCGCCTCTAATCCTCCTGAGGTCATCTTCTACGTCCTGTAGCCACCTTCTTCTAGTTCTTCCTTTCCTTCTCTGCCCAACTATTGTTCCTCTAAGAATTTGCTTTGGGCATTCTGTCGTCCTCCATGCACATCACATGTCACAACCAGCTGATCCCAGCTGATCCTCATAGATTTGATGAACCTCACTATGTCCTCGCCATCTATCAATTCCTCCAGTTCTCTATTGTTTCGAATGCGCTGGTACAAAGATTTTTCTTAGAATTCTCTTTCAAAGACTCTTAAATTATGTATGTCACTATTAATTAGTGGCTAAGTCTTTACAGATAATACGGTTAAGGTATTTAGTTTTACTTCCGGGTTTGTTTATCATCGATATTTCTGTATAGTGTTCTTAGTATAACGGAGGAATCTGCATACTTGAAAGACGAAAAACAAAAGTAATATTAAAAATGTTAAAAAGAAGAGACGGAGTTGAATAGATGGACATATGGGTAGATACAACAAGGCGGAGGAGATGGCGATGATGAAATTTCGACGTGAACATTTGTAATCAAGAACGAAAACATTGATTCGTTGTTTGTTCCTTGTTTCGGGGTCACTTGTCTCTTATCTGCAATCAAGACGGACCAGACACATTGTTGGCTTATCGAATATATTAAGAATAAAAAAGAAAGCCAGTACATTACGGGTTACACCATAACACTACACAAGGGTCGGAGGTGATGGCTAATCTTATCTGCCGTCGCCGACACTCACACTCACACATACATACAGCTACTACAGTATGTACTACTGTTTACTACTAAATCCACGCGACGGTACGGTAGTTGTAGAATTTTTATTAGTGCCGGCAGATAAAATTGTTATAAGACAACGCGTATAATGATTAATTAATCGTCTGAAATTTTATCGCTGATCTAATACAAACATAAATTATATAAATTCATTCATAGAGTTTGACACGTGTACTACTCGTGACTGAATGCAGCGTGGCGCGTATTTGTGTAGCTCCCGAGCGCAGACAATGTCACCTGGATCGTTGAGCGCCAAGGTATTATTGCACAGTCGTGTATTAGGTTGCTCACAAGGATATAAGGAGAAGGTTCTTGTTGAACGAATGTGATCTGAGCAGGAAAGCGTTGGTTTGTAGTCGCATCGCTGTGAACTACCGCCACTGAGGTAACGGCTCCATGGGTAATTCTGAATGCATCAGAGCGTCAGCCGTTTTCCATGGGATGCCTTGGTAGGAGGCTGGCAGATTCTCAAGGAGAATTCAGGATATGGGTACACACACCTACTCAGGATATGGTATGAATCTTCACAGAAGATCGAATGAGGACGATAGCGCGCAGGCCAAGCAACTTTAGAAGCCTGCACTGATGCGAGTTCTTACGACTGCGAGTTCTGAGTAAGACTCCTACCTCGAAAGTTTAGCCCAGGAAACGCACGCGATAGGCCGTGACGTCGGTGGTGTTTGGTAACATGTCGACAAAACAAGACAAAACGTTGTACAGTACAAGTACAAGACAAAACGTGACAAGAAGTTCCAGTACCACGAGAGGTTTGTTAGCGAGGTGTCGTTCGAAAAATCTGTGTTCTGGTGATCTAGAGATTTTCCTAACGAACGAGAGGACGATTATTATTCCGCGTCAGTACAGATTGAATACTGTTCGGGCGACTATATAGATCGATCGACAGACAGTTCGGGCTACGTCAAATCCCAACAGAAGGCCTGCACGTTGCGATAGCCCAATTGAATGCTGCTTTATCGTTGGACCACATTTCGACTATCAGCGCTTCTGGACGTCATTATTCTCGCCAATGAAACGTGACAAGCGATTTCTTGCGTCACCGCGACGTCCGGAAGGTCGTGATAAGAATTGCCGGCTAGAATGTTGGCTGGACTGTGCGATGAGAATCGCCAAACCTGCGCACGCGCTATCTTATCTGGAAGTTTGTAAGCTGCCACCACGAGGATGCTACCAAGAACTTCGTAGATTTAGATGTCGGTGGCTTCGTAGTGGTCCAACGAGTTCATCACGAAGGCCATGCTATCCCTACCCTAGGTATTCGGATCCGTTTGGCCGGGTTCAGTTGCGTTTCCAAGAAGAGAAGCACATCGGGTTTGAGTAGATCTACTGTCTCAAGGGTTTGTGAATGTTGTGTCAGATGTCTTCAGTATTCAAGATGGTGGGTAATAGGTTTCTTTTAAGAACCCGGCTCATAGAAGACCGACAACTGTTGTGGCTTCCACCAAGAGCGTGAATATCTCGGCATTGTCAACAGTTTCCAGGCACGATCGCACATACATGAAGCTGGTGACTATTTTCATGAGATGATAACGAGCAAGAAGTTTCTGACGAACTGAGCATCGTCATTAGATGGTCGGACTTCGGGTGTGGAGGCAATTTGCTTGGAAATGATTGTACATAGGCTAAGTGCCTTCTGGCTTTACGATAGAAAGGTTTTCAGTGGAGGCTATCTCGGGCCGGAGAAGAAGAAGCAGCCGCAGCAGAGGTTTGATATGAAGTAGCCGGAGTATTATACGTCTACGAAATGTGCAGGTTACAAGCAACGCGGGTTGTAGGCCTACCGGGAAAAACTCGGGAGCATGAGCGTTCGGTCTGGGCACATCGTTACTGTTCTTGTTTTTTTCTTTGACTCGCCTGCTTGGAGGTGCTGGTAAAGTTGCGTCGATGGCAGGGACTGGAGAGATCTTGATTGGTGAAACCGAGTCAAGATGGTGGCAGTATTTGTTAGTCTTTCTAAATGTTGGAAGGGGGAAGGCTGTCGGGCATTCTTCGCCTGGTACAGGTGGGGGGGGGGATTGCTGTTGCTGTTGGAGCTGGACTCACCAGTGTCCTATACATTGGGTTTGGCGCTTGCTGAGGCTGGGGTGTCGCACAAATAATTACTGAAATTCCTTCCATTAATTTGTTTTATGTACTTTACTTTAATATTTGAACTTCATGTTAACATAACGATTTTTTTTACTGGAGTTTGGAACTGATTTATGGCATACTCAGTTGGTATTTAGTGGACCCTTTAAATAATTTAAATATGTTTAAGGATTTGTTAAGAGACATATGATTTATTTCATATTTAAATAACAAGATTTGTGAGATTAATCTTGTTGACTGAACGGATTCGCGTATTACGCGAATTACTCGCTACTATTGCTTGAGGTGCAAAACAGATCTCAGCACCTCCTGGACTGTGTAGGGAAATCAGTATACCCAAAATTACATTCAACAGTCGCTAATCCCGAGTGTTAGCGACAGAGACGAATAGTTCCGACAAGGGTCGAACCGCTCCGACCGGGAATTTTAATATTTTCATAATACCGCCATTTGCCATTGTTATGATTTTTACCACATGATTTGTCCGTTTACCTGCAGTTTTGTGTCAGATTTCTCTACTTCATTTAGAATGCAATTTAAAATCAAATAAAATAGTGAAGTAATTGTATTCCGAAAATAAAGTGCGTTTAATGTATTCATTAAATAATTATAGTAACGTTAAACTGACCGAAGCGTGTACAACCTCTAAAGTGTTTGCTGGTATATTTGTGTGTTCAGTGTTCAGGTATTTATTAATTTTTATGTTCAGTTCATTGATTTGGTGAAATGAGTAGTGTTCAATCTATTTTAAAAACAAATTTTTCTTCTCTCTCTGTTAAAGATAAATGCAAAATTAAGGAACTCGGTAGGCCGCTTCTCGTTTTAAATTTTAAACAGAAATATTTTAATATATATTTATAGAATAATTTACAAATACCATAAACACAACTTAATATTAGGCCTACTGAAAGTGGGTTTTATAGCCTATATTAATATATAACTAAAAGTCAATAGTTATGTCTTCGTGTTGCGACCCACGCCGTGTATTATTTGGAATGGGACAATTGGTCTTATCTTAGTAGAAACATTCAGACATTGAACCCCCCAACTGTCAGAACCACAAGCCGCCACTATATGTAGCACAACCCGGAGATCAGAACATCTAAAAAACAGTGTAGAAAAAAGTGTAGTTAAAATAAAAATTCTAATAAGAGAAATAGGCAGTGGTAGGGCGCGGCGCCAAGTGTATCAGTCTGTTGGTAATTAAAAAGCCGTCAGCGTTCTCGACGTAATTAACGTATTGACTTCCATTGATGAGACGTGAATGCACCTGTCGACTGTCGACTGCAGCGTTGAATGCACTGACGCCACCTGGCGCCTAGGCCAGCTACCAGCGTGGCGCCTTCCTCGCCGCAACACTAACAAAGAGATCTACTTTATTTCTTCTCCACGATGAAAGTGATAATCAGTAGACATTCAACCTTGCAGTACTTTTTATAAACTATTCTTCCGTTTCATGCTATGTAGATCATCCTTTGTCTCTATATGTGCTTTGTATGTCATGTTTTCCTTTACTACTTTTGTTTGCTTGAACTCCAGTCAACAAGAAGACGTCTCAAGAATTATAAACTTTTTACTTGTCTTGTTATTAATTACTATTTATGACTGAATCCGACGTTTTGCTGAAACTTTGTTTTAGTCTGTAACAATTTTATTTAATCTTATTAAATATACAGTAAATTTTATTATTTCTAGTAAGCTCTCTGAGTCGCAGTCCTTGCTTACTATTTTGAACGAAATGTGTTTATTATTAGATAAAATCAAATTAATACATATTATTTTTTTAAGCTGTGAGTGAAGTTTTTGCATGTATGATTGTTAGCGGTAGCCGAGAAACACCATACGTCGTTATCGATGGCGTAACTAGAAGCTACTGCTAGGGAGGGGGATGAGATTTGACTCCTCATTTGCCTTCGGACATGTGAGAAATTCAAGATTCTTCCCATATAATTTTATAAATTTTTTTCGCCCAAAAATGTTTTGAGTTAACCAACGTGAAGTATAAAGTATTGAAAAAAATATGGATAGGCCTAAGTGTTGATTTTAAATTTCTATCTTGACCACATCACGGGTGAAACTTCTATCTTCTTTCAATATTCTGTCTTGACTCATAAATGTGGTGGCCATAAAGTTAAAACATTTTCAGTGTAAACACTAGAAGGAGTAAGGAGTTAGGTTAAAATTTCTTTTAATCTAATACCCGGGATGGAGTTTAGCGATTTTTTTAGATTTTGTTACACTTTTGAAACCCCAGAGTCCAAAATGTTAAAATCTCCAAACCTGAATAATATATTTTGGCAAAAATTCTCTTTAATTTGACATCCCACGCGGATTTTTGCAAATTTTTTAAACCTTGATAACTTTTTGAGCCCTGGCGTCACAAAATTTCGAAATTTCAAAAAATTGAATACCATATTCAGATTGTGGTTAAAATCCTATTTAATTTGATATCCCCACAAAGATTTTTATGATTTTGTCAAAATTTTGACCACTTGCTGTTTTACTCCTTGTCCCCCTATTTTGGGTGGATCAATCTTAAAAACTGTCGGATATGGACATGCATGGCAAGTTTTTTACGAACATCGGTTGTCGTATCAAAAGTTATTTCTGAGATTTGCCGATAGTCTGCGTGACGCAACTTCGATAGTCTGCGTACTTCCATTTAAAATTTTCTGTTCTTCTTCCCACATCGGTCACTTTCGTTCTCCGTCTAATTCATTTGTTGTTTTTTTTTACAGCGGTCGGTAAAATTCGTCTCATTTAATTTTTTCATACATTTTTGAGTATTTTGCAATTTTTTTTTTTTTTTTTAAGGATACACACACGTATTATCTTTGAATCTTATAATATGGAGAAGGTATTACTAATCTTTTTTTTAAGACCTCCGTCTTTTTACTTGTCTGTTAGCATTAAAAGGGACCACATAAGCTTTCCAGAGAAGGTTGGAATCCCCCGTCTCGGGAGGAGGAGGTATGGATGATAAATTGTTTTTTTTTTTTTTTTAAACTCTACGGGTTTTCTAGGAAAACGACAGCACACAAGAGGCTTGCTAAACGTCCATGACAGAAGTTTTCAACTTTTACAGAGTTTTTGTGTAGTAAACTTTCTTACATATTTGTTTTCCTAAAACATAAAATAAAAATTCAGAACATACAAGTTTTTATAGTGACAGACGTTTAGAATTATACTGTGTAATTAATTTAGATTTTGTGCGGGCTTCATGTTCACACGATGTTAGTCAGATTGTTCCTCAAACCCGTCATGGCATGGTCACGTATTTGATCCTGAATGTCCGTTTTAACTCCACAGTGTTGGGCCATGTCAGCAGTCATTTCGATCTGTTGTAAGACCTTGGTTTCTATGAATCACGGACGTGCAAAAGTGATATGTAGCTTCATTACGTCATCAGCCTGTATGAAGTCTACAGCGGGTATCAGCGTGGGCGCTGTTATTAAGAGCGCGTTTCAGTAATTTCCGCCAGAAAACGCAAGGGCAACACGGATGCGTGGCACGCAACAGTCAGGCCGGGCGCACATTGACACGGAGGTGACAGGCAGGGCAGCTCAGTTTCTGTGACTCCATCTTTGGAAGGGGAGTCACGCGAATTGAGACGCAGAGCAGGGCAGGGCAGCACTGCGCCATACGTGCCCAATCCTACACTTGTGGATCTGACAGAAAATGTGTGATACGGTTGAATCACGCTGTGAATTTCTTCAAACTCCGCTCGATTCAGACGGAAAAGTTCACAAATCGTTCATTAGAGAATTCTCTTGTTAGTGCGAATTTCCCGTGAGTTCCTCTTTCTTTCATGTACTCACTTTTCCACAGCTTTACCTTCCTTGAGTTCTGATAGAATAATAATAATATTTTTAACTCGGCATCCGAATCTGACTCAGAGCTCAAATCAAGATATTCCGCCAACATGTTTTTGGTTACACGCACAATATTTTGGTTACAATATAGCTCCTGCCTTCGTCAAACTGCCGCACAAAACTGCTATCCGTGGATAACTGTGGCACACAGATTTTTTTTCGTGCTGCCCTGTCCTGCCCATACTGTGCCACGCAGCTCAATGTGTGCCTTGCGTCAATCTCCAGTAGACTCGAGCGTGACACGCAGCAGAATTGTTCCGCAATAAACCATGGAAGCATAGCTTTTTCATTCAGATTTGGACGAGAAACTGATTGATTTAGTTATCGTTATCGCCAGACAACAGCACAACTACTTTGTTACAGTCGTGAAGGTTCCGTTTCTGTTTCATTACTATAGCTATTACTTAACTGTATCCATGTTAAGGTATTTATGAATAGTGAGGGATTCACTATTTCATGCGTCACTATGGATATCTTGTTTAGAAATGCCTTCGTAATATTAATATAAGATTTTGTATGTCAGATGTTTTCTTAGTGTCCATCAGAGCTACAATCCGCTTATCTAAATGGTCGCAGAATTTTTTACGTTATTAATTTTTTTTAAATAATTAATTCTTATAAAAATGCTCATAACATAAATGTGTTAGTTAATGTAAATACAACACACACACACACACACACACACACACACACACACACACACACATACATACAAATCTAAAGGAATATATATAATTTATAATGTGTATATCTAATATAACATATTTTTGTAACTCTTTAATAATAAATAGGCTACTTATTCTGATTTTGTTTATGTACGATAATAAATTAAATGTTCGCGTGTCTGCATATTATTATGTACATTATTTGTTTCACTTAGAACAAATTTGCTTAGATTATTTGCTTATTTAAATAATTATTTGCTTAGATTTTGTTTGTTTATGTAAAAGTAATTAGATTATTAAGTGTTTTCCACCATTATTAGAATTTTGAAAAATCGTTAAAAATTAAAAAAAATCATATGAGTAGGATTGTTATTTATATGTTAATCGGCTGTTTACTTATAATGTGTATTTACTTTTATTAAATTGCGTTCTTTACATAGTATATTATATCATATGTTTTACTATTAAATGGTTACTTTTAAACTATTGGCCGTTTAACATAAAATTTTAAAGTAATTTTTGTACTGTGAATTAATTTGTACTTACTTTGTCTATTAACAAATTCTGATTTTCATATTTTAAAAAATGTAGCCTAAATGTTCTCAGATATTTATGTTTTTACCTACGTTTAGTTCATTTTATGTTCGTTAAGTCTGGATAAATATATGTTCAGTAAATGTTCAGTAATTAGCATTTAATACTAAAGTATTTAGTAGCCTATAGGGTAGTAGCCTATACGTAAACATTCCATATAAGAAAATACGTAAATCTAACCATGTTAATCAATAAACTAACAAACCATGTGTAACATTATACAAAAATCTAATTTTATATAATGTTAATGTAATATCTTATAAGCTATGATTAAGTCTGTATGTTATGTATAAGTCTTATGTAAGTGTAAAATTATATAATTATGAAAATATTATACAGTTTTATGTAACATGTAAATGTATGGAAAACATAAACGTTTTTGTAAATGATATGTAATGCGGCGATCAAAATCACGCGTTTGTCACAGGCTTTTTTGTGTTTATACGTCTCTGCCAATCATTAATCATGAATTGGAATGTGGAAACTGTACGGGTCACCTTCAGAATCATTTTAAACCTGAAATTATTGTCGTTTGTTATTTGTTCCAAGCAAGGTGGTTTGAATTCGTAAAAATTATAAATAATGAATGCATGTTTCGTTTATGTAAGAGAAATTGGGAAGGGGGGGAGAGAGAGAGAGAGAGAGAGAGAGAGAGAGAGAGAGAGTTTTGAGACGTAACAAGAATGTCAAAGTGACGGTTTCTGCACTGGTTTGGAGACGGAGAGATAATTGAGTCGTCTAATTATAAACAGAGGAACTTCCTTCTTGCTTCCCGATGGGCGCGTCATGGGTCCATGTCCGACGCAACGTTAGAATTTCACGTAGGTAGCTGACCTCACCAATAAAGGAAATACAGCGATTGGTATTCCTGCACCGACCACTCGATGGTTTTCCCCGGTCGTCTTGAAGAAATTGACGCTATAATCTTAAAAACTAATCTGATCAAATCTAGTTCTAGTTTACTTCGGCCATTAAAATGTAAAAAACTTAGATGATCATACTGTCTATGAAAGGGGATTTCAGTGTATTTTGTTTTTTCTAAATATGCTATGTCGCAATAGTTGTAATCGGTTTACAGTAGGAACATTTTTACGTTTAATACGATGAAATGTATCCAAGGATGAATGTAATGAAATATATTCAAGCATATAATCAATAAATGGGAGTAGTGCTAGAATTTTTCTTCTTCTTTAATGGAAGGATCATCATCCATTTTCGTTACCAGTGTTGTCTCTGTAAACTCTCTCTACATTTCCTCTTTGGTGTGCCTATTGAGCACTTTCTATTAGTTTCTACTTTAGTTGCTCCTCATAAGCCTGTTCTTTCATTCACTAAACAAGGTCATTCAATGCATGTCCTCTGTTTGAATTCAGTTTCCTATTTTCCATATTTTGCACTTTTGACTGATTTGTTCTTTGATGTTTTTTTAATAAACTTTCTTAATATTTTCACTTCAGATAATTTATAAATTGTTTGCTTTTTTGATAGCTTTCGTTTCATTTCAATATTCGGAGATTAGCCTTACGAGACTTTTGTGTATCATTACTTCTTTTGGTAGAATATGATTATTTCATATACAGTTAGTAAGTAGTCTGTTGCTGTTTTTTTTTGCTCTGTCATTCTTTCTTTTTCTTCCCCTTGTGTTATTCTCATCGTTTGTTTTTTGCTCTGTCATTCTTTCTTTTTCTTCCCCTTGTGTTATTCTCATTGTTTGTTAATCATACTTTTGATTACTGCACCATCTACTATTTTATTTTATAAGTTTAATTGGATTGGTTAATTGATATTGTCATCTTTTTAGTTTTATCTATAGACCTCCATTTTAATTAATAACAAATCTTCTCAAACTGAAATTGCAGGAGTTATAAATCATAATAATCTTCACTGAATAACACTAAACCAGCTGGATAGGAGACTTACTGGATCTTTTATTTTTAATATCTTTAGTTTTAGGAAGCTTTACACCGAGAGGTAGAAAAGCTAAGGATTAAGTAAGTAAGTAAGTAAGTTTTAGGAAAGGTCTTTTACCAGTTATGTTTATTGTAATGTTAGAGAATGCCTTTGTCGTATATATCTATATGTTACTGTAGATGTGATTGACAAAAAAAGTGTAGTAACTGTGGATCGTAGAAAGACTAGATCTGAAGTCGGGATTCTTCGCTTGAAAAACAGAAAAGATTTAAAATTGAAAGAATTTGTAATTCATAAAGAAAAGTCAATGATTTTTGAAGTGACGCTAGAACAAAGAAAAGAGTGGTCAGGAGGATACGACACGATGTAACGCAATAGGGTCTATCAGACTATAAAGGGAAATGTTTTTATTATGTTAGTGATAGTATTTTTGTTTTTCTCCGTTTTCTGCAAAATTAATTTTTCTATACGTAAAAAATATTTTGTCAAAAAATAAACGCGATATCTTGACGAAATTTTTAAGATAATTTTTCTTACTATTCTACATAATTTTATTGGGGGAAAAGTAGTTTTATTGGAAATTTACGGATAACAAAAATAATTTTTTAGTATTTGTAAGACGTCATGTAAAAATATTTTATTTTTCAAAAAGTAATAAACAATTTTTAATTTCTCCTGATCAATGCCTGTAAAATAAAACAATAAAAGTGAGGTGAAAGTTTAAAACCTCTACCTAACTCCTTGCCTGACATAATGTTCCTTACCTTTAAACGTTATCAGAGGTGGAACATTTGTGATTAAATCTAGAAAACGTTGGTTAAACAACACTGGTTAATTTTCTAGAAGAGATTGTGTTTCTAGAAAAAGCTTTCCTAGCAAAATACATTCAACGATGGCCAACGCCCGTTTTCAAGTTTAAACAGAAAATATTCATTACATTAACATGTAGTTGGATATAGGCCTACGTATTCAGAGTCTTCTGTCTTTCAGTTTACGTCATTAATAAGGCCAATAAGTTTATTCTAGCTAGGTACCGTATTTTAAGAACAGAAAAAAATTACGATTTCTCTATTTGCACCTAGTTATTAATAAAAATGTAATATTACTAATTTATTATTACGCCTAGATAAACAGACATTACGATTTATCCTTATGTAGGCCTACAACTCACAGCTTTATCGTGTATCAAGAGTAGTCGTACGTAATTTAAAGAAAATAACATAAAAAAAAATCCTAGCTTGGCCAACAATTATGATTTATTCGTAGGAATCAGAGAATTTAATGTAAAAACGAAACACTATTACATCGCGCACGGCGCGCGCGCGCGTGTGTGTGAAGAAAATAATAATTTACTGTAATGGAAAGATAATTGCGTGTTTGACATTAAAAAACGTGGCCTAGGTGCGGTATGAACAGCTTCTTCCGTCACGGTTGGTCGCAGCATCAAATCCCTCCAGAGTTGTAATAACTTGTTTCACACAGTCCGTGTGTCATCGTTATTCACACCGATCAGTGACAGACTTATTAATAACTTTTATTATATTCGATGATCGGTAATGACACTTTCATTGTGGCGTCACAATTTTTTCATAGTTTATGTTATTCTTAACGACTATTTTCGCTTGACCGCGGTTTTGTTTCGTAACGATATTGTGTTTGTGAATTAAATGACACGACTATAAAGTACATTTGTTTCTAATCAAGAAAATTTGCTGCAAGATGGTCACTGCAACAAATATTACTGCAACTGCATATAATATACTGCACACATTTTTCACTAGTCATCCTTATTTTATAAACGAATACTCATGTAAAGACATGCACTTGAATAAAACAACACTTTGTTGGGGTTGGTGGATGAAGGCGTCGAACATAACAGAATGCGCGAAAATTTACAAGAAACAGTTTTTTACGTTCTCTACATGAAACTAGACACCTGCCGAAACGTAACAAATTGTAAGTTTTAAAACAAAGAATAAGAGTAAATTCTACTAGAAATCTTTCTTTGAGCAACCTTTGTTTCCTGCAACTTTTCAGAATTCAGATTCCAGAAATGTCTGCTCTTTCTTACCGCTATGTCGCTCAGTTAACAAGATAAAAGGGATTGAAAGAGAAGGCAAAACGATAGAAGTTTATAAATAAGATGTGGCGCGGGACACCTTTTGTGCTGAAATTATAGAAGGACTTTCGCGTGGAGAGTCAGAACGAGAATGTTTTAAAGGAATAAAGTGTATTTCAGTAAATCGTCTGACTGAGTGGAAGGATATAAAGTTACGAAATAAAAATGATTTAAACTATAAACTAGTCAAATCTCCTTTGCTAAAACGGAAATTATGACCACCCTATTTAAATTACCCAAAAAAGTGCCTGGACACTACGTATGGAGAAATAAAATATACTAACAGTTTTAAATATCTTGGGGAAAATATATCCCGAAACGCCTCAGACAAAGAATCCTTCAAAATAAGAAAACCTTTAAATTCTTTAAAATTAGCAAAGGCCTTTACTCTAACCCGGGAAAAAACCCTTTCCAGAAGTGCGAAAGTCCGCCATTATAGCACTGTGATAAGGCCGGTGATCATGTATGGAGTGGAAACAATGTGCTTTCAAAATTTGGAACCTCTTCAAATTGAACGAAGAATTCTTCGGAAAATTTATGACCCCAAGAAAACCAAAGATGGGTGCAGGCATAGACCTGTACAGGGATCTGGAAGATCTGGAAACGGCTTTCCGAAGGAAAAGACTGAGATTCCTTGGACATATGGTTTGGATGGATAGGTCCAGATTAAATAAACAAATTTTAAATTATATTTGGCAACTTTCCAGTCTGAACGGATACACCAAACAACTCAAGGAGGAAATGATGAAACTGGGTATCTCTTTGAACGACTGTGTGGATAGAAATACATACAGAAACAAAATTCAAAATCTTGAGGTACTCTGCGGTGAGAACAAGATGAGATAGGGGTGGACAGTGGAAAGGAAGGCGGCGCATAGTGTGCGAATGAGGGTCTTCTGGCAGGAGAAGAAAAGGAAATGATATTCGCGTGGTCCACGGCTGGCCTGTTTGTGTAAAAAAAAAAACTAGTAAAACCTAAAAAAGCCAGTAACTCTTGTGTTACATTTTATATCTAATTATTTTACACAGATGTATAGTGTACGTTGTAATAAACTGTAGTTTACAAACAATTATAGGTCATTTGTGTCTAAAAAGACACTTAATTTAACCTACATTGTTTTATTGAACAATAACTTTATGAGGTTAAGGTTAGCTTGTGAAATGCAAAAGAGGTTATTATACCTATGCCTATCGATTCTGATTTATAATTTTAAAGATTCTAAGATAAATAACAACAAATAATAATAACAACGAAAATAAAGGTTTAACAAAAAATAAGTTGCATTTTTATAATTTTCAAGATTTAACTGATATAATTAAATGTAGATATTTATGTAACCTTTGAAGATTTACAAATTTTAATGCACATATAGGCCTGTATAAGCAAATATGTTTAAACAATGTAAAAGTGAGGGGTTTTAACTTAAGTGCGATACAGAATTAAGCGTTTCTGTATTGAAACGTAGATCCACCGATTCCAACTTCTTAAATATTATTAAAATCCTCTGTTAGCCAAGCACATTTAATTTAATTTTTTGTTACTCTCAACGTCTCGCCAATCTTTTGCAACATCCCAGATAATATACGAAATTTATAAGTAAATTATATTCTAAAAACATGTTCGGTTGCCACAGATAATGATTTTGTTACCACAAACATAACATTGTTTTGATTGTATTTACGTTGTTATAGTAGTTGTTACATGTTTTCTCGAATTCAGGATATGAAATTTCAACAAATAGCAAACATTTAATAAAGGTTATAAAAAAGTAGAGACCAGTAGTGTCATGTAATTACCAAGCAGAGAGCCGGTCTTTTTAAGCTGTGGGCTAGCGAGCACCCTAAGCCAGGGCAATGAGCCACAACTGTACATAAACAAAAAGCGTACAACACATTGAAATGTTACGCCGTAAATGTTTCATACGGTCATATTTTAAATTTGACTAATATAATATTGAACAAAATTGTTACTTATTTTTGTAAGTTACTTCCCCACTTATTTCCTTATGTATTGTGCTTTTTGTTAACAAAAATGTTATTTAATAATAATAATAATGGCTCCCATGTATACAACCGGAGTAGCTTAGGAGTAGGCCGGGTAGGCTGCCTAATGTAAGCCGTACGACATACAAGGAAGGCAGTGTGGCCAGCACTACGCTTCAGCCGCCCATTATTATCCCCAGGATGTTATCCCAGGTACCTACTCATTTTCAACAGGCTGAGTCGACCTGGGGGCTGAAAAACACACCTTGATTTTATGGTGTGGGCCCAGGAATTCAACCCAGTACCTCTAGATTAGCAGCCAGGTGCCATACCTACTGGTCTACTGAGCCGCCCCAAAAATGTTATTTCCAAGAAGAAAATATCAGACAATATGCTAAATCTAACTGTAAAAATTATTTCGTCTGTACATATCAACAAGATATATAGAAAAATTACTCTGTGTGTATGTGTGTGTGTGTGTGTGTGTGTGCGCGCGCGCGCGCGCGCGTGATGTTTAAATAACGCACAACCGGTTAAACTTACGCGTTTAAATTACGTTATCCAATTTGTTTAAATTTTCAGGGAACCTTAAGTAAAGTCTGAATTTGAAAGAAAATTAAAAATAAGATTTTTATACCTTAGAGTTATTACTTAAAAATTTTAAACTACGTATAGATTTTATTACACGCAAATTTGATTTCTCTTGAAACAATATGGCGATTGCTAGACACCCGTAACAGTCAGTGAAAATTAAAAATTCTTGATACACCAAGCTGTTAATAAAATCCTTCTGTCATGTTTTGTAAAAATGTAAAAATCACATTTTGAGACACAGGCTCACGAACATACACGCGCGCGCAAATATGTGTTTGAAAAACGACACTTCAGAGTATGTTGGCCTATGTGCTTACAACAAAGTTGGAATATATACGGAAACAATAATGAACGGTATCTATGGTTAGGTGATCCGCTAGTACTAAAATGTAAATTTGTAGATTTTTTTTTGATATTTTTAAAAAAAGTTATTTTATAACAGTACATTCAGATATGAATGCATATATAAAAGTCTGAGTCATTTTGAGCAGTTTTTTCTATGATCTTTTTCATTTTATTGTAAAACTTTGTATTTCACGATTTTTTTGTTGTAAGGGAGACCCGAGATTTAGCCACAATTATTATATTTTATATTCAGTTTTAGTGAAAAATAGTATATAATAGCCAAATATGTTTACTTTGTTTTGATAAGTGTCAGCTGATGTTTACCCTAAACAACACCAGCTGACTTTTATTAACATTTATTGAACAGAGTCTGTTATTGTTATTGTATTTGGTGTTTGTTTCTTAACGTTTGTGGTCACAATTGATTATTTATTCAGTGTGAATACTTATTAGAAGGATTTACAAATGTACTTGAGTGTGATTTAGCGATTTAAACCTGTTGAGTATGTTTGAAAACACTATAAACACTTGTAAAATCTTTGGGAAATTCTGCCGGTTTCCAGTGTCATTGAGAGATTGTGTGTTTTATTACTAGAGTACTTGTAAAAATGGGCAGTGCAAAAGCACGTAAGATGAATGTATAGGCAAACGTAAATGGAATAGTTTAGATAAATATAATGCTATAACAGTAAAACAGTACTGCGGATACTGTTATTGCGGATAACAGTAAAATAATTCAAACAAAACCTAATTTTTAAAAGATAATTTTTTTCAATTAAGTCTGAAGTATGTGTCCGCCTGCAAGAAATAATTATAAAAGTAACGAAGACAACGTAAAGTGGTTTGTAAAAGAAAATAATCCGATTAACGTATAAAGGCTATAAATAGCTGGTTCCTATATAAAATGTTTCTTTGCGATGGGAATTCCAACGGTAATGGAGACAAATTAGACAGCTTTAAGCGAGAAACAGACCGGGTACGATGCCATGCGATGCGACGACGCAAGTCATCGCATGAAAACTGATAGCCATGTTACGTTATGAGAGTCCCCTCACCAAGTACGTTGCGATGACTAAACGCGCGTCGGCATGCGATGCGATGACAGCGATGACAGACGAATAGCTCGAGTCTCAGTTGGTGTCCGTCATCGCATCATTAACGCATCAGTTGGCGAGCATCGTTCAAGAATCATAATGGATTTACACGAAGAAAAATTAATAATTGAGGTAATTTATGTGAGTAGATTTTTCCTGTTGTCTTTTTTAATTAACAATTTATGAACTACCGGTACATTATTAATTAAATCTATGATTTTTGTTAAATATAAATTATGATACATGTATTGATAAATACTGCACAACATGCTATATACATTTAAATATTATACATATTTTGATAAATGTTAGACAAATGTGTAAAGTTTTTAAATTTCGTTTTTTAGGTTCAATCAAGACCTATACTTTAGACAAAGGACTAAATGATTTTAAAAAGCATAATAAAAGGGAAGATTCATGGAAATATGTTGCCGTTGCCACGGAATGTGGCCTACACCTCACGCCTTTGGTTTATAGAATGTACCCACCATCTACGACTTCTTAACTTTTGCGCTTTTTAAAAAGTAAATAGGCAGCTAACGCCTTTTTATACCTCCTAGATAACATTACTTTCAGAAAACAGAAATTATACTAATCAAACGTGACGAAGGCCCGTTTAATCGTATTCTGTGTGGGGCCCCTTCCGTTGCGATGACTTACGTCAGCGGATCGCGCGCGCTCGCATACTTCCATCCGTTATCGCGACGCATGGCATCGTACTCGGTCTGTTTCTCGCCTTAGAGGTCACAAATGTACATAAAAGTCAACATACATCGCACAAAAAAAAATTGGGCAAAATAGATGAATATGGAAAACGGGATTAAATATATATGTGTTTAAATTATATAATTATTATATATAAGTAAATATAATTTAATATTTATTATTATTTTTATATCAAGATGTAATCTTTCCTTACTTGGAACATGTTTCGGGAATTAGATAATTTTCATCTTGGTTTTAGCCATCTTAGTTTTTGATCTTGTGGAATGTTTGTGTCCAGGGTGGTTGTTGCTGTGGCTTCCTGTTGGTTTTTGGTAGTTTAAATTGGTAGTATGTGTGTGGATGTGGTATGTGTTTTTGTTTTTTGAATGTTTCCAATGCTGAATATTTTGAAAATTGTCTTGTGTTTTCTGTTGATTTGAATTTGTTCAGGTGTTAGTTTGTCTTGTGCTTTATGTTTGTATATTTGTAAATTTTCCCATATATTAATTATTGTGCCTTTGTGTGGTATATGTTTGTATATGGCACAGCACAAATAACTTCTTATCAACAAATAATGGACAAGCAGAGGAAAAGCCGAAAAAGTAAGCAACAGAGTTAATGAATACGTGGTAGAGAAACATTATGAAAAGAATTCTCGAAGAAAAGACAAAATTAAACAGGAGGGATGTTCAACGGGGACAACAACAATAATGTTTAGGAAATACAATATTGCTCTAAATTATAAGAATTAAAGTCTAAGGGATCATTCTCTTGTTATAGGTTATATAGGTATGCAAACTATGTTGAATGCAGGTAATTAAATATTGAATATATAATTAAACCGAATCTAAGTTAAAGTTTAGAAGTTAAGAATTTTAAATTTATAAATAAAAGACCGAATGCTTATAGAGTTGTTTCTATTTTAGTTTAATTTTAAAATACAAATTTAAAAAAATTCAACATTTTTTTGAACAAGTGAGAACAATATGAGAAAAACGTTTGTGCGCCAATATAGTTTGTAGACGACTCAGTGGTACTCCGTCATGTTAATTGAGTAGATTCTAATTTCTGAGTAATACTATAAACGCTCTAGAAAGCCGAGCAGGTATTTTGTATCACCAAATCGCTGAAGGTGCCTAGTACAGTAACAGATTTTTACCTTAGATATGTTTAAAAATAAAATTAATCTTGAATTCGGTAATTCAAACTATATTTCCTGCTTTATAATATGACATAGATGATACGTGTTATAGATGTTTCGAATTGTGTCACACGCACGCACAACGCGCGCGCGCACCTGTTTTTCGTTTCTGTAACAAGAAATTGTTATTGCGCCACGTAAATACAAGCCACGAATGTGTACTTCACCCTGTTCACCCTGTGACATGTCGTTGTTTGTGTGTTGACACCGTGGCCTTCTCTCGTAGTACTACAAACACACTGTAACGCCAAACATTGCTACATCACGTGATTTGTAAAAACAAAACAAACTTTTTCGGACAAAAAAATTAGTTAAACAGGAGTAAAAATAGAAGCCACATACTACGGTTTGTCTTTTATGTTATTTTGATTCTATAGTAAAACCTATATGGTGTATTGTGTACACTACTTATGTGCAACAGTCATTGAATTATTGAGTTGAAGGTTTAAATATTCTTATTTGTTAGAACACGTGTTCTATTACTTTCCCGTAATTTTATTGTAATCCACAATCTTTGTTTGCTGTCTTTCTGTGCCGGATTTATTAGTTAGTTGTGTTGCGTTTCATTTCACTTTCATGATCATGTTTGTTTTATGTAGAAAGCCGGAACACTTGAATGTCTAAATAAAACCATGTTTAGAATGACTACGGGACTCGTATTGTATAACCTTCGAAATTCAAGTAAGTAGTTTTTGTAATTCTAATCGCGTTTATAATCTTCAACTAGTGACGGATTTTAAATTTTATTTTTGCAGTTTGTTTCTCATTAAAGACTTATATAGTATAAGCCTGCATCCGTTTCAGGCTATTCAAATTTTTCAATAAATTCCGCGGTGAAATCTCCATCGGAATCAATAAGATCACTAGCGAAAAATAAACCGATTTCACTGGTTGTTTTCATTCGTGTAATTTGTAGGTTTCTTAACACATGCAAAACATGAATAAAACAGCTTTATGGAGAATCTTGGCATCATAAATCGTCTCTAGATTTATCTCTCAGATCAGAGCTACATTATATAGGCTACATTATTGTATTAAATAAATTGCATTGTACTGCCATAAATATGAAAACATAATTAAATCTTAGTTACTTAACATATGACATCCTATTTTATGGAATATACTGTATAACAATAATAAAATATAATATTGAATCATGATTACGTCAAATAAGTTTATTGAACGAGCGAAGCGAGTTATCAGTTTTAACTCGACAGTTTGGCTATCCATCTACTCGGTGTGTGTCTGACGATACCTTTGAACGCATCAACAGATTTTGGTAGAATTTGACATTCGTGTACATATTCGTACTTTTACCCTACAGAACACTAGTGTTTTTACTTCCATGTTTCATAAGGAAATGGAAGTATGGTGATGGCGAAAAAAATCGTGTTCGAGATAAGGGCTGAAGACATAACTGCCCTCAAAACATGAAGAAAAGTCTTTTTTAGAAATGTGTGTGTGTGCGCGCGCACTCGCGGAATTTTTTCTATGACGAACAAAAACTGCTGTAAATTCAAACAGAATCAAATAATTTTTTGCATATTGTAACGACTGATTTGTATGTCTCTGTAAAGCCACACGTTGCTGCGTCTATTTGTAACGACTAAATTTGTACGTGCTCTGTAGATGTGTATATTTTGTGTGTTCGCCTCACACGTTGTGGTCGTCACTTTATGTTTACACAGACGATGTCCGCAGCGATCTCTCAAATTACCAGTACACGCGAGTGGAGACCTTACCTGTTCTTTAATATGTGTTCATAAATCCCGGGTGGCGCCAAATTGTTTAATCTGAAAACAATTAAAAATAATAGGACGATTGAGCGCTCATTCTATGACGGTATGGTAAATTCAATTACTCCCGCCACATGCGAATTTCTTAATCTTGCTGGTAGTTTGCCGAGTTTCCGACGTGAGCGCTTACCGTCACCTTTGCTTGTCGCTAAAATACACAAATCATATAATGCATTTTCATATGAAATAAAGAACATTGGTTACAACTCTGTACTAGTTTATTAAATTGTGATTAGTAATTATTCAGTAATATACAAAATTATATTTTGTTATTAAACAAATTTGCCTCGACAGTAAAAGACAATTATAACTCAAGGCTTGACGAACTCGATTTTGAACGATTTAGTTATTCAAACATGGCGTCTACAGAATGTTTATTTTTACAATTTCGTTCAATAAATCTGGATTCTTTTGGTTTACGAAAAAATATCAATTCGATTACAAAAAAGTACACTACCTTACATTACTGGTACTTATATACTATAAGGTGTAATTACAATTTGTTCCTGAAGTGTTAAAAAGTGTATCTCAAAAGTTCGTAATTTCTATACAGGTTATTTTCTAATTTCGTATAAGTTTAGTGTTTTATTTTTGATTAATCTTTGAAAGAAATTAGATCCTTACTTTATAGTGAGAGTTAAAAGTGTTGTGAGAAAAAATTAAAGAGAATTTATTTCATAAATTCGGGCAATTCAGCAATACTTATCAATCAGTTGACAATGGTGTAGTGTCATTCAGTTGAAATAGGTTGGGTCATCGTTTGGTCATCAATCTTCAATCATCTTGGGATTTAATCACGCCTTGCGTCTTTTTCTTATAAGTCGATCGAAATTTATTAATTTGGAATTAATTAATCTGGTCTGTTGCCTAGGTTGAATGTATTAGTTCCTCATCAGATAGTTTGGTTCTTCATTTTAGTAAATTTGGTTACTTTTGATTGTTTTAAATTAAAATTTGAGTCATTTACGGCTTGGCGTCTATTCGTCTCGAGCTTCAATAATGGACTAACAGTTTCTAACGGAATATTCATAAATAACGCTTGGTTGTTATGGTAACGGTTTGACTCTCATTGGCTAATCATGACTTAAGACCATTGTTATAATATTTGAATTTTGATTCAAAATGACTAAATATCTTCTGATTGCTATTATTATTCTGTCTTCTTATCTAAGTATGAGATATTATCTAATTACATTTCTTTCTTATTTTATGTCCTTAATTTAACATTTATCTCTTAATATGATTCACTAATTATCATTGACTAGTTACTTGCCTTGGAGTTGCTAATATCATAGTTAATTTCTTACAATTTGTAGTTTTTGGTTTTATACAGTTAGGCATTTCATAGGCCTAGGTAGTAATTGGCTATATTTTCTTATTTTGTACAAATTACATATTATTTTACCTTTATACATGTTTTGTTTTGTGTTACAAGTGATTTGGTTACTTGTTGAATTGATTTGGGTTTGTTTTTTGTCTATTATTTTCTGACTGCTTTTCCAGTATTATTATGTTTGCATGAATTTACCTTTTTTCTTATCTATATTGCCATTGTTTATTATTTGCCTATTATTTACTATTCCCTATAAAATATAACATAACATTTAGGCTTATGGTCTGTATAACTCTTTCAGCCATATTCCTACTCATAAACTTAATGAAACAATTCTTTAACAGTTATTATGCTACTCTTGTTTACATTTTGCTTATTCTTATTTATTTTTTGGTGACAAACATTATCACATTATTTACTTTATCTAATTAACTATCCCTTTGAACATAGGATGTTTATTGATTTTGCATTTACATTCTTTACCACATTTTTTCTTTTCTAATCTTTACTAGCTAACCATAGTAACACTAACATTTTGACTCTCCATGGGATTTTTTCCCTGAATACTATCGTATTCCTCATCTACAATTACTCTTAACCTAATAGTAACAATATTCTTATTTACTAGCACTTTTCACCATTAGCCTTTAGTGTTTATCACTGGTTTTTAGGTGTCTATACCTATCAATAGGGTTTCTATTTATTTTGGGGGGTTTACACTGGCACTTTGCACTTTTTTGTTGTATTTAAGTGTTACTTGTGGGTATTCCCTAACATTAAATTCTCTTTCTCACTTAATCATGTTCACTATCTATCTATCTCTCACTTCACAACGGTTAGTTATACTGTTATACTATTTATAATATTTACTCTCTATTTATTTGGTTAGTGTACTTTGTTTGTCTTTACTTTATTGGATTTTAACGATTATCATCTACATTGATTATTTAGTTGATACTAATAATTATTATTTACATTTATCATTTATTGGTTTCTTGTTCATTACTTTATTTGAGTGTAACATTTCTCCTTTTCTGTTCTATATTATTCGTTTGTGTCTTTTCATTTCTTCTCATTTTATTTCATTTATATTTTGTTTGTTTCCTTTTCATTTACCTTCTCATTTGATTTTATTTTATTTCATTTTATTGAGTCAAACACTTGGGTTGGGTTATAGTCGTTTGTCGCGTCATAGTTATTTTATTTTCATTAGTTTAAACATTTTATATAGTTGATTCATCGTTTTTTCCCTGGTATTGGGGTGGCTTTTTGTATTGTAACAATATGTACCCGATTTGTAGAGAACTCAAAGCCTATTGATATTGGTGAAGGTCTGTTAAGGGGAAAGGGTAGTTTACCTGCAACGTTTTATGTTTTAACAAGAGTAAAATACTTAATTTTGATAAATAAACTATCCTGAAAAGAAGGTCACAATAATCCACTGTAGAAACGTAGATGAAATATCTATAAATGAAAAGGCTAGTTGAAGGGGATGGGGGTAATTTTCTATAAATGAAAATGATAGTTGAAGGGGAAGGGAATAATTTTTATTTATATGTCATGTGTACATATTATCGGCAACAAAGAAGTAGTTTGTTGTTAGAATTCCTTCCCGGGCTGATTGGCCGTGGTCCAATGGTTTCTACAAAACCAGACGTTTTGGCAGTGCTATCGCCTGCCATCATCAGTGAAAATCGAGTGCGCTAACGTGAGGTGGTATTCCTTAGTGACCACAGTACTGTGGTTAAGGCTGAAACAAGAAGTAGAAAGAAGTAGTTTCTATGGAAATATCTCATTTAGAAAATGATTTAAAATATAAATCTTAGAACATGGAATGTATGGTTCTCCATACCGATATTTTAGATTGATTTCCTCCCTAAATATTATGGCGGGAGGGAAAATTGTTCAACAATCATAAAAATCCCTATGGGGTATCAAATTAAAGGGAATTTTAACAAACAACTGAATATAGTATACAGTTTTGAAAATTTTTAAGTTTTAGGACACCAGGGTTTAAAAAACTTTATAAAAAATTGTTAAAATCCAGCCGGGTGACAGATTAAAGAATATTTTAACCCAAATCTGAATGTAGCGTTTAACTTTAGGAGCACCACAAATTAATAATTTGATATAATTAATACATGTCAACAGAGTAATCGGGTGTTTTGTAATAATTGAAAGATATCTAATATTGAAATTTACTTATAACAATAAATGTATTTCGTTCAAAATAGTAAGAGAGTTCTGCAGTTCAAGGGAGCTTATTTATTATTATTAAAGTGTAGTTTAAAAATATAGTTGTTGCTTAGCAACATTGATTTTTACTTTTTACTTCCATAAGGAAATGTAAATATGTTGATTGCGAAAAAATCGTGTTCGAGATAAGGGCAGATTCTGATTGTACTGCCCTTAAACATGAAGAAAAGTCATTTTCCAAAAGTGTCAAACATAATCAAATAATTTTTTTAGAAATTAACGAACTAAATTCAAGTAAATTATTTAAAATACAAATCTTAGAACATGGAAGACATGTATGGTTCTCCATGCCGATTTTTACTTCCATGTACCATAAGGAAATGGAAGTATGGTGATGGCGAAAAAATCGTGTTCGAGATAAGGGCTGATTCTGATTGTACTACCCTCAAAACATGAAGAAAAGTCATTTTTCGAAAAGTGCCTGTGTGTGTGTATCTGTCTGTGTGTCTATGTGTAGAATTTTTTCTATGGCGAACGATAACTGCCGCAAATTCAAACACAATCAAATAATGTCTTGCATACGTCCTTGAATTGTAGAGGACTCAAGGCCTATTGATTTTGGTGAAGATCGGTTAAGGAAAAGGGGTAGTTTATCAGCAAGATTTTATGTTTTAACAAGAGTAATTTTTTTATGACGAACGGTAACTGCCGTAAATTCAAAGAGAATCAAATACTTTTTTGCATATGCGCATGAGTTATAGAGGACTCAAGGTCTATTGATTTTGGTGAAGATCAGATAAGGGGAAAGGGTAGTTTTCCTGCAACATTTTATGTTTTAACAAGAATAAAGTACTTAATTTTGATAAATAAATTATCCTGAAAAGAAGGTCATAATAATCCACTGTAGAAACGTAGATGAAATATCTATAAATGAAAAGGCTAGTTGAAGGGGGTGGGGGTCATTTTCTATAAATGTTAATGATAGTTGAAGGGGAGGGATAAATTTTAAAAGAATTTCAATAAAATATGAACAAATTGATGTCGTTCCATGTAAACAAAATATCGTAACCACAGATACGTAAACAAAATAATTTTTCGTTTACAGAAATTCACAGATTACAAACGCTGAGCGGTATTCGCTTTCTTTCGCGTTGTTTAAATAAAAATAATTTAAACAAATTAATTCAAAACAAATTAAACAAATTAGTTTTTAAATATTAACATCCATGTACAATTCGTATTTTGATTATCTTTCTCAGCGTTTTTACCAAAAGCATGCTGATGTATATAGTTTCGTTTTGATTGTACCCTACATATTAAAAATAATTTTATAATTAATTGTAACATGGAAGTCATGTATGGTTCTCGACACCGATTTTTATATTTAGTTATTATTGAATATAATACCTAATTAGAATTAATAAATTACTGCGATACTTTTATAGGAAAGCTGTAATTGTGACACATGCTCTTAGTTAATAATTTTTAAAAATGTAATTCAGTACGAATTGTTGAACATAGAAAACCTCTTGTTTTTGATAAAAAAGTAAAATGATAACTGGAAGCGGAGACCTAGGTCTAGTGAACATGTCAGATTTGAATGATGTCTTCACACTTCTTTTTTATCGTTTACAGAACCTGCAACACTTGGTATTATTGTTTGCTTATCAGCGACATAGTGTTCTACCTGAAGGTGACATATGTCGCTGTAATCAGCATACCGTACCAACGCCCACGCCAATACGGCTCTAAGCTCCTGCGGGTATCGGGAACCACGGAGCCGTAACTCAGGTATGGGATCAGTGCCCTTGCAACCAACATACAGGACAGTCTTCCTCGCCTTGCACGGTAATTCGTGCAACGGGAACACACATCCTACTTCTTAGTAGTGCAAACCCATAGGACTGCCACCCGGACAGCGCAAAAATGTCTAAGCCACCCCGCGTACTTTCTGCCTGGCTGTTTTAACACGTTTTTCCACTACAATATACACACACAGACCTGCTTTTAATGAAAATGTGCACTCGTGATTACAGATCAGGGACCCTTTTCTCTGCGTCATGTTAGCAGACTATAATGAAGATGTTACCTGAAGTCTTAATTGGCGAGCCGGATTATCATTTAATCTTATTAAAATGCAACCAATTGATTTTCTGTAATAAGAAATGCCCAATAATGTGTAAAAGCTTCTTCCTAACTTAAATCTTAGAGAATTAAGAATTGAAATGTTTTACACCGTGACTAATCAGTGTGGAAAATTAACAACTACACTCACATGATGTTTGTTTTTTCAACAATCATAAAAAGTCAAATGTACCACATTAAACAACATTAAAATGAAAAGTAACAAAGTAAAAATTTCTAAAATTGTAGAACCGTTTTTCTTGGATTATTACTGTACATTTTATACTTTATTATCATTGAAATTGGACTGTCTAGAAATGTATCTAGAAAGTAGCTAGTCTTTCAAGTACATCAATTATCAGATTTTTATAAATAAAAGTACTGAGCTATAATATTTTAAATTGAGCTCCAAACAACTGATGTTGAGCTGTAATTTCAAATATATGTAATTCAACTTGTTTTAATTTTGTTAAATATTTGTTTTTTGTAGATCTTTTTTTTTAATAAGACTCTAACAAATAACATCGTAAGACTTGAAAAAAAAAATAAATTAGGTTATATGCTAGGCAGAAAGAAGTATTTTGTTGACAAACATTGATGGGTACAGGAATGTGCATTCAAAAATCATCTTCAAAGTCAATGTTAATGGTGCTTCTCAGAAATTCTATTTTTGTTTCACAGAGTTGTTCGTTATTCAGTTTTTAATTTTACAAATCTCACTATAGTGATAATGAGACTTACAACGAAAATATTATTAAACTTTTAAATTAAATCTTTTAATTCCGTCTATGATTATTTCATTTTATATTCGAATAATGTTTTGTATTACTGGACTATTATGTACTTAAAATATACTACATATTCAAATAATTTTAAGACTGAAAAATAACTCTGTAAATTTTTTGTTTCTTTTTGCAATTAACACATTAAACCGAAGGCAGTAAAAACTATTTTCAATGCGGAGTACTTGTCTACCGACTAAGACAGTTGATGTGTGGAATATAGACTAATAAATAATCGCCCTAACATTAATGCCAAATTAATGTTTTGCAGTTATAACGCAAACTAGTGCCTAATGAATTTTTACGTATAAATTAATATTCAAAACTATTTTTGTATTTGTTGTTATTTGTTAATATAACGAGGTCAGGCACGAATAGAAATAATGAAATAAGAAGGCGAGCTGGAGTGGATCAGAGAAAGCATCGAACAATAATTGAATGCTTTGTCCCTAAGTAGAATGTCGGCCGATATAAGATGCTCTAAGAGAGTACGGAAATGGACAGCCATGGACAGCCACAACAAGAAGAATAATGAAAAATAGGCAGTACTAAACTTTCCTAGGCAGAGCTAAGTCGTATTGGCGTAGAAGGTGCAATGAACATATAGCAGATGCCTTTAAAACTCGGTACGTAAGGACAGAACACGATACATGTTGGGTTTTGGTAGACTTTGTCAGATGTAAAATAAGCAGGGCGCACGCTGTGTGTTAGAATGCTCATAATTGTTAATATCGTTGGGGAGCAGTTGTTTTAATAATCCCCCCACTACGTGTTCTTATACTACACGTAGTATTGTCAATAACGTTATATAACGAATGTTAGCGGACCACAGGATAGTGGCTGCATCGTTTAAGGAACAATAACACTCCAGAAATACAGACCATAGGTACATGAACAGTTGATGGAATTAAAAAAAAAATAATCAAATGGCATGGTATGTTACGAGAATAACTCGTATAACTACAATAGGTTAGTCAGAAGATGACGGATAAAGGGATTCAAGAAGCAAAGACACGCAGACATGATATTGATTTAGCCATGTAGCGGAAGAGAATTAGGATAACACGGTAATAACACTGACAAGATAACTGGTTATGACAGACAGCAGAAAAGGTACCACTATAATCTGTCTCTGTTTTTGTATCTGTTTGAGAGTGCGCAATTGTTTGCATATGCCGTATTTTCTCGTGTATAATGCGCCCTTTTTTCTCTGGATTTTCTTCCAAAAAATGTGGGTGCGCATTATACACGAATAATATAATTCACACGTATGGTCAGATTGTGCACAGTTGATACCGTTGCTTAAAACTGGGAGGCTTGAGTCTAATAATAATAAAATGACATTTACCGGTAATTTGGTTCGTAATTTTCACTCCTCCATAATTTATTTGTTCACTCCGTAGTCTTATAACGGCACTCTGTTATAGCATTCTGTTACTATGTAATATCTTCAAATAAATACACTGCAAGTAGGTTTATTTTCACCTGACGCACGTTTCACAGAAATTATTCTGTATCTTCAGAGGCTTGTTTGAATTGTAATTGAATGTTTCGTTTACAATACAGCTAACGGATAATCGAATTTGCTTCGATTCTATTTTCCATTGTTTTAATGTTTATGCAGTAGCTATTTAATGTTTACTCGTATATTTAACGTTTATTCTATTATTCTAATAAATGAATGTTTTTAAATAAATCATCTTGATTTGTTTTTATTTGTATTTGTTCTTTAATTAGTATTTTTTATTGTACTGTATTTGTTAACATTCTGTTACTGTACGTATTTGTTGTCGTTAGTCTGTTTATTACCGGTATTGCATGTGTTGTGAAGGAACAGATTGCAATAACATCTCTATCGTTCTTTGCGGCTGAGTTTAAATTATCCGTATAATAAAAGTCACAAAATAGTGGTAATCGCTCCGCATCGCGTAAATTTGATGTAGCCGAATTTAATGTTCGGGAATGGAAAAACAAAAAGAAAATTACGTGTTACTACTCGTGATCGGCGTTTTTCTGTGGTAAAACATCTAAGTTTCCAGAAGTAGAAAAGCATCTTGTCGAGTTTATAAAAGTGAGGATCTCGCTGTTGCTACTGAAAATTACAGATTCAAGCTAACAAATCGCTCAGCGTCTTGAAGTAGGCAATACTCAATTTTGTGCCACCGTTGGTTGGCGTGTACGGTTTCTTTGCAGACACGGTGTTTCGATTCGAAGAACTACTCTCGCTTAACGTTTACCTCGAGAGTACGAAAATAAAATTATCGAGTTTCTCGATTTATTGTACAAACGACGCATACGAACAACTTCGATTCGTCTTAAATTGGGAACGCAGACCAGTGTTTTGTCTTTTGCAATATGCCAGTGGCCACGGATATTAATGAAAAAGGTGCGAAATCTGTGCCAGTCAGATCAACAGAACACAACAAATAAACGCGCATCAGAAGAATCAGAAGGAGAGTAATTCAATACTGCCTTCTTCAGAAACAGATGAAGATTGTTAATACATGCAAATGTTATGCGCTAGTGAAAAAAAAAACATAAACTAAACAAAAACTATGACTTGTGAAGTTTTAAGTTATTTAAAATTTTATATGATTTATAATTATAAATTATATTATTATATTATAATATAATAAATATATTTTATAATATAAAATTACTTATATTACTTATAAATTATAAAGTGTTTATAAACTTTTTATTTATATTTTGTGTTTGCAAATAAATAGGCATGGCAAGTATTTTATTCTATTATTTTATATAAAACACTTTTCTTGGACAGTATAATATTCAAACAATATTTATTTTTCTACGTCCTAATAAATTTGTTCATCGCAAATACGGATGCGAGTTATACAAGGATTACATTTTCCTGCGAAATATTAGACTACGATAAAATGGGGGTGCGCATTGTACACGAGGACGCATTATACACGCGAAACTCTCTCATTATACCGTACATTTTACGGTTCTTTACAAACTCTCTCTCCCTCTCCCTCCCCCCACACACAGATTATCTCTCTCACACACACACGCGCGCGTGCACACGCAAAACTAACAATTTTCGGTTAAAGCCCTAGCTAATTTTGTCCTTATAGAGAATAGGCCTAATATTCACGAGACGGAAAACTTTTCACATTAGCAACATAATGAACTGAGCCAGTGCCTGTTATATTGTGCACTGGTCCGCTCACAAACCTGTATATAAAAGTAAAATAAAAATTATATTATTGCTCGTTTATTTTTCAAATAAATTTTATTTGTTCGGAAATCTTTTTACTGAAAAAAAACCTTTCACGAACAGAAAGTAAGCTTTCACGGCGAAAATTAAATAAATTTACGATATACAATAAATAATGTTAACCAATGTGATTTTAACATTTTTACGTTTATAAAAGGCGTGCGTATTATTTATCGTATATTCTCTCTGACTTGCTGCTGCGTCGTTTCTCTGGATATGATACAAACCGCTTTCAGATTGCATCATGTGATCGTAGTATAGTAGAAATTTCCACTGTTATGAACGGCGAGAACTTGATCTCACAGTCACTGGAACAATAATAAGAATAAGAAGTCCACAGGTGGGGGGAGCCTTCGTTTGTATTCTGAGGCTCGATTCAGGATCTTGGCTGTAGCTTTTATACCTTTTTTAATTCGCGCCTTTGGCCGTGTTGTTGTTCTTTTAAATCGCAACACTTCAAATAAGGAATTAGTTGTAAAAATGTGAAATGTAAAATATTAAAAATTAGACATTATTATTTACTTATGATATTTATGTAATTAATGCAGAATTAGTATACTTATGGTGAAACATAATTTAGAAAGTCTCTCACTTTAGCATTTTAAACTCCCCCCTCACACACACACACACACACACACACACACACACACACACACACACACACACACACACACACACACACACACACACACACACACACACACACACACACACACAGATTTACAACCACATCATCAAGTTTAACGTATTCGCACTTGTCTCACCACTGCTCAGCCTTTTCAATCACACTATCGATATAATTTGTTTAATGAAGAAAGTTGTGTTAGTGTTTGAAATCACAAGCAGAATGATCACTGTTGCACACCACTATATAAAATTATCCCGATTAGCGCTTTCAAGCTTCACAGCTCATCGTCAGATCGGAATTAAACCAAAAACCTGAAAAAACCCTTCACTCACATCTCACCCCACCCTACTCACACACAACAAGCTATAATTGAATGTCCCTTCCCCACCCTCAGACCTATCCCACCATCTGGACAGTTACATATTTTTCTAGCAAATTCCTTGTGTTTCAGTGTTGTGTGTGTGTGTGTGTGCATTCCTTTTATACCTAGTCTTTCTCATCCACACATGTTTTTTTTATTAATGCACCTATTTATAAATTATCAAAGGAAGTTACCAGAGTACTAAAAGAGAAATATGAATCTGGGACAAAATACAGCATAGAGAATAATGTAAAATTGTTAGAAAAATTAGAAAATATTAGAATTAATGTAAATACAAAATTGATATCACTGGATGTTAAGGACATGTTTACCAATAATCACAGTAAATAAAGTTATTAAGTTAATAAACGATAATAATATGGGAGAATACAGGTATAAAAAGCAGTTGATAAAGTAATTAAAGAATGTGTAAATCAGAACTATTTTAGGTTTAATAACAAGTTTTATATACAGAAAAAGGTTTACCTATGGGATCTTCATTATCCCCTATTCTTGCAGAAATATACATGGATGATTTTGAAAAGCAATTAATAAGTTCCACTAAATATAAAGACAATATAAAATTATGGACTAGATACGTTGACGATGTATTAGTAATTTGGGAAGGAAACATAGAAGAAGTGCATGAGTTTATAAATGAGGTAAATAATAAGGATAAAAACTTACAATTTAAAGAAGAGATAGGAGGTAAGAAAATAAATTACTTAGATTTAAACATAGAAATTAAAGATAATGAGAAACTACAGTTTGGGATATTTAGGAAAGAATCGTATTCTGATATAATTATACCAAGAGAGTCTTACCACCCTTATAGATATAAAATGGCGGCAATCAATTCATTTTGTTATAGAGCTCAGAAGTGTTTAAAAGAGACCGAATCAAAAGATAGGGAGTTAAAAACGATAAAGGGAATTGTAAGGAATAATAATTATAACACCAACATAGTGGATAAAGTTATGAAAAGGGTTAACATACAAAAAGCTAAAATAGAACGAGAACAAAAGAATTATGCAGGCTCATTGACATACATAGGTTCACATACTAGAAAAATTATAAAATGTTTTAATAAATACGGAGTAGATATAGCTATTAAAAAATGTGAAACGGTATTTGATAAGATAAGGAATAAAAATATAGAAAAAATCCCAGTATTACAGAAAAGCGGAATTTATAAATTAAAATGTAGAGACTGCAACAAAGTGTACCTAGGTGAGACAGGACGAACATTCGTATGCAGGTTGTCTGACCACAAACGTGGAGAAGGTAATGGAACAACGAATTCGTTATATGTAAGACATTTCATAGAAGACAACCATAAGTTTGTTAATCCTTTGGAAGACTACGAAATTGTAAAAATAGTAAATAACACAGTTGAAAGGAAGCTTAGGGAGGAGTTAGAAATATTGAAAGAAAGAGAAAAAGGGTTAGACAATTTAATTAATACTAAAATTAAATTTGATAATGAAGAAATATTTTATAACATAATTAAGAAGTAAATGATAGAGGACAGATAGATAAGATTAAGAATTAAATTGCTTAGGACTAATTAGGTGTTTTTAAAATAAGGGTGTGTCACTGGCACACATGTGTGGATGAGAAAGACTAGGTATAAAAGGAATGCACACACACACACACACACACACACACAACACTGAAACACAAGGAATTTGCTAGAAAAATATGTAACTGTCCAGATGGTGGGATAGGTCTGAGGGTGGGGAAGGGACATTCAATTATAGCTTGTTGTGTGTGAGTAGGGTGGGGTGAGATGTGAGTGAAGAGTTTTTTTCAGGTTTTTGGTTTAATTCCGATCTGACGATTAGCTGTGAAGCTTGAAAGCGCTAATCGGGGTAATTTTATATAGTGGTGTGCAACAGTGATCATTCTGCTTGCGATATAATTTGATACGAAGAAGTAGTTGAATCTAAAATTACAAGCAGTTCTAATCGGAATTACGTTTTGTGACAGACGTAAAAGATGCGATTTTCGGAAAAACCAAATTGTATAAGACTGTTACAAAACACTACAAATCCTTTAAACATTATTATTTTTTTTTATTATTTGCACGTGCAACTACTTCATCATATTTAAAGATTGTACCTTTTTCACTGGTCGATGCGTTAAGTAAATAGATACGCAATAGTAATATATATATATTTTTTTTAAACGAAACACGATGTTTAGCGACTTTCAATGTTTTTTTTTGTAAATATTTGTTAACAGAGGATTTCAGGGGATTTTTAAGTCTGGCTTAGTAGGAAAACGTTTTCAGCTGGCAGTATTGAAAGCATATCATATTAGTTCACTGTTCTACAGTATTTAACGGGTCATCCTTCCATTTGTAAAATTCCATCGATCCACGGCTTCGAATCTAGGAATTCTCGTAACCATTCCCCTTTTACTTACCTAGCAAAATTTACTGGTCACCTGTATTTTATTTGTTGTTTTTGTTATTTAAATGAAATACAAAAAACTGAAAAATGTGTATTATGTGAAATACGTAAAATAATTTGAAATAATGCAAAAAATAAAATAAAAATCTTTTACTTTTTAAAAACCATTTTCGGTGGACTTGGAATAGTATCATCTACTGTGGTTACATATGCATTTAATTATCTATCTGAATTCCTTTCTTTTTTCAATCATACTCTCTTTGTGTTCTTGTAGTTTAGAGTTTTCTCCTTATTATACCCATCGTTATGCAGCTTGGAACCGTAACTCAAGCAGAAATATAAAAGATATTGTTAACGTAAATAGTAGGACGGATTGTTATTCGTCATAATATTGTTCAGGTTTTAAAGATAAACTATCTGGTCTTATTTGATTAATCATTTTATGATATTGCGCCTCTATTTTTTGTTAGTTTGCCTAAGCATTCCGCTTTATTTTACTTTAAAACTAATTAAAAGCTAATTAATTTTTTGTGTACAGCTTAAATTTATAAAACAATCATACAATTGTTACCAAAAGCGGTGTTAAAGAGGTTTTAAAAGCAGGCTTTAATAGTAACCTTCCTAAACTGCAGAACTCTCTAAAGTTTCAAAAAACGTGATTACGCTACTTTTTTTTAAGTAAAATAACAGTTTACTAAAAGCAACAAATTTTGTAAATAATTTTTTATTGAAACAGACAATCATAAAATTAACACTAAAAACTCCAAACTACTGCATTGGTTTCCAGCTAAATTTATAACCATAATGCATAAATGAAAAATAATTTAGTCCTAGCTTGTAAGTTTATATATATTTTCATAGATGTCTAAAATTTTTCAGAGAAAGGTTTTTTTTGCAAACGTACGAGCTTTTTGAAGGCGGCTCAAAATTTGCAAGGGGTGCTGAAATACATTAATTTCGTCAAATTATTAAAAATCGCGACTTTCTATTTTGAATAAAATTCGCTATAACTTGATGCCCGACAGAGAATTTTACAATTTTCATAAATTTTGATTTCAATTTCTGATCAGTGAAGCCCCTAAATTTTCATTATAAACACTACATTCGGATTTGGCTTAAAATTTACTTTAATCTGATACCTGGCATAGGTATTTAGAAAGATTTTCCAAAATATTCGAACCTTGTTTGGGCCTTGGTTTTCTAAAAATTTTCTAATTTCCTAAATTGAATACTATATTCAGATTTTGGTTAAAATTATGTTTAATTTGGTACCTCACATTTATTCGATTAAAAAAAATCAAAATTGATTAAACAATTTTTTGTCAAATTTTTGTCTTCCGTCCTTATATTTTTGAGAGGCTCAATCACAAAAACAATAGGGGGTCTGTGACTTAAAAGTGTGGACATGTATGCCGAGTTTTATGAAGGTCGATTGATGCATTCAAATGTTACCGTGAGACATACCCCAAACAGATGGGCAATAGAGAGATAGACAAATAGACGGAATGATAGACAAACAGACAAATGCCAAACGGTCGAGTTAAAACTAAGAACTCGCTTCGCTTGCTCAGTGAATCTATGCTTTTCTGTTTTTAATTTCTTTTGTTTCTGTAAAAGTGCTACTGAAACCAACGAACTAATTTCCTTTTGCGTGAAATGTACTGTCAACAGTTACAGTTTGCTTGTGGAGATTTTGTCATTTTCTTCGCGCATGCGAATTTTAGAGGTTTTTCCTAAGTTTTTTATTCGCTAATTATTGCAAATAACAGGTATCAAGTACACCGACTTATTCGCTGATTTAAACGACCAGATAGGAAACACATTGAAATCTGTATTCACAATAAAACGTATGATAATCACTGAAGTCGTTGTTAGTCAAGGTTATTTTATATTGCAGATTTTCTTAGTCACAGTTCGGTGCCCGTGCCGCCTTTCACTCGTTTTTACTTTCTTTTCTGTAGTATTATTTCAGGAGATTTGAATTACTTGAAAGTTCATCTTTAAGTACGTCGTGAAAGTGTGTCCAAATGTCGTTTGGGTGACCAAAGTACTGATTAGCGTGGACAGTTGAGGATTTGTAACTATGTTTGAGCTTGTGTTTAGGATCGTACAAGTCCGTACACAACCGTTCGTATAAATTTAAGAACATAAATTGATTAAGTCGCATTGGCAACCTTGGTTGGTCAGGAGCTCTTTTTGATTGTCTTAGTTATCTAGATTGATTTGGATTTGTATCTTTTATAAGTATTAACGTATATGGTTACCAATTACCCGTGTCTACTGAGTTTGTGTTTCCAAGTCTTTTTCTTCTTATCCTCTTCCGACATCACAGAGTGTCTGACCATTGTTATTTAAAGGATCTCCCGCGATTCCTTCTACCAGCTGGTCTACATTTCAACACTTGTTTAAAAATACGCGTCTACCGTGCGTTTCACATGAGACTTCTAAGCTTGTCCGTCTTCCTTTCAGTAACCGATTGTGAGTTGAGGTCTTTCCTTGTATTCTCATGTCGAAGGTGGTCTCTCAAATTACATCCCCTAACAGCTCTTCTTTCGAAAGTCTGTTACTTTTTAGTTTTTCCATTCCCTACTTTACTTACCATGGAAAAAGGAAACTCCAATTATCTGAGCACACCATCTTATGTCACGGACTGTTTAACTGTTCATTGTTGGGAACGTCGTAAGCATCCAAATTAACTTCTCGTGAAACGTCCTGGATAATTTTTCTAAAATATTGCACAACAATTTGCTAGCCTATATTATTAATATGGCGCTAACACATTAGCTAACAAGAAAGATCATCGTTGGTGACGTGCCTTAGAAGAAATGTAGTTCATGCGTTGACCTTTTGCGAACACAATTGCATTTAGCTAACGAGATGCGCGTATGCTGCATATTAATGGCAGTCATTACACTTTAACGGTCCGTTGATTCCAATACGTAACTAATTGTTGCACTTAAGTGGTCGGTTCATGGCCTCCTTAATTTCGCATGTCGTCAATTAATTTTATACAGATGTTACGAGAGAAAACGGACACGCTTGTGGATTTTTATATTTTTTTAATACCACGAGTTTAAACGCTTGTGGATTTATATATATATTTTTATTACGCGTTCATTTTGTTTTGCAACTCTCTGGTTTTTGTCGCCGGCGTTATCTGGTGTGAACGGTCGTCAAGTTCGTTAGCCGTAAACAGTTCCTATCGCCCGTTTGATGAAATATCTTCTTTTTTTTTTAATTTGCATGTGGAATATTTTCGTTATTTTTAAACTTAAAAGCAATGGAGTGGGTCTAAGTTTTTCTTTCAGTTCAAAGACGTATATCTAGCGGTTTCTAAAATCGATGTTTTACAGTAACATATTATGAAGCATCTCCCTCTCTCACATACTCGCGCGCGTTAATATGCATGTACACTGCAAAAAATCTGTGCATATGACAAATTAGCAAAGAAACCCTTCCCAGATAACAGGAATGTGTCCAAATTACGGGCCTGTTTTAAGCGTGTTTGTTTAATTTATTCAAGAAGTTATGTTGCGTTTCATACTTACGAACATATTCATAAATGAATTTCATTTACGTATATAGATTTGCAAATGTATAGAATTATATATACATGTAACTCTAAAAACATGTGTAAATTTTTTCGTAAATGGTACAATTTTACATGTATTTTTATGAAACATTTATTTAATGTTTCAGTTCTTAATTTTTAATTAATTTGCATTTTCCCGTGTTTTCCAAAGATATTGATGATCCTTTGGATCTCCTGTCAAGCGCCGTCCTAACTTCCGTCACGGTCCCTTTTCTTGTCTTTCTGCATTGCCTTGTGAATTCTTCCAGCTGTGATTACTTACATATTTTACTCTGTACCATGACATGTTCTCGATCCTGTGTTATTATTTTCGGAAAGCATCGCTTAGTTTACTTTAACGGAATGTTTTGTTTTGATTTGCGAATCACAGTAAAAAGGTGATCAGAATGAATGTGTAAAGCGCATTTATGGACCTTGCACTTCAAACCTCCAAAGACTAAAGTGTCCAAAGACATATTATTTAAGATTAAATGAGTTCTTCGTTCTTATAGACTACCTGAACGCTCCAGATGAACAATACCATTTGTGGCCATCACAGAATTTTCGAGATTTAAACGCGGCAACGCACAATTGTTTTCAGAAACATACCATTGAAAGCGACACATAATGACTACTTTTTGAGTTATCAGGATGTACTTAACTTCTATTCATTTTTTAACGACGTCATTAGAGCAAGTCGAAGTAATTCCCGATGTTTAAACGAGACAGCACACAATAGGCCAAATATTATGAACTCTGGAAGAATTTTAAATTTATCAACTGTTGTTAGTCATTGGTAAGGCGACAGTGGGTTTAACATGTTACAAATTGTTTCTAATGGTCTAGTCCTGAACAAAACAAATTGTTTAGTTAATAAATATAAACAATAACGTTTTCATTCACTAGATCACCTCCTTCTCTTTACATGTTGTACTCTTGAACTGCTTCACACTCACAATTATGGACACTTTATAATTCCCGATATACACTCGCGCGCGCTCACACACACACACACACACACACACACACACACACACACACACACATCTATTACGGTGTGTAATACGATATTAAGAGTCGCATAGAATAAGTAGTCGAGATATGTGTTACTGGAATGAAGTGGATTTAATAATGATGCTATTATTTTCTGACAATCTACTTAGCTTTTAATACACTTTATAAAAAATAATTAATCTGTCTTTGTTGACCTTTGTAACACAAACTAAAGTTTACTTCCTATACAATGAAATAGATTAATATTTAAAAGTTTTTTTTTCTTATTTACTATAAAGTCTTTTCTGATGTGATAGTCTTTTTTGTTAATATATTTTTGTAATAATTGTACATAAATAACAATAACATGACTTCACTTACCTTTAATGTCGACTGTAGATTCTTCAGAAGACGAGATGTTCCTGGATGATCCTGGATCTGGATGAATACGTGTGGGTTGATATACTCTGTCCAGCCTCAGGATCGTTTTCGAGAGTGTAGATATTTCTCACGGGCACGGTTACATACACTTCACCGCGAACCGGTACAGTCACTGCTTCTGGTGTGTTATGATTACACCGTTCCAGTAAACTTGAAGTGTCTATATCCATAATCGGAATATCTTGAATTTTCGCGGATTAGCACACTTATAATAATTCTCGCAGTAACTCAACAGATTTTCGAACTTGTGTTTGTCGCGACTGGCAGACCAAACGCCTGATATCCGAGCGGCGTTTGCATGTAATCGATTCCGAAGAGAAACTGATTTGTCCTTTCAAAGTAGTTTTCATCGACTGAATTCTCGTAATCTGATTCCTTCTTCGGTAACCGCTTCTATAATATTTTTACAGATAATAAATGTTGTTATCCAAGAAGGCTTCCGAACAGAAAAATTCTTGTTCAAAAAACCTAAAATCTTAACGACCGATTTTTTGGGCTATAGAATTTTTTTACTTACAAACGCATACATGTAGTTACTGATTTTTAAAATAACTATTGTCGTCAGTTATATCTTTTTAATTACGAACATTTTGATATAAGTATTATCTCAAAAATTCCCATATCACACAAGTTATTTAATTAACGTGTTTTTTATGAGTATCCCGTAAAATAATTATGTACTCTCGCACACGCGTACTCCACACACGGCTAAGCATCGTTTGCACTATTTCACAGCACTTAAAGTTGTTTCATAAGCCTCAAACAAAAACTAACATTTTAACAATGTTTGTTATCAACTAATTTATAATATTCAAACCAGCAATCTCTACTTATTCACACAGTATCTTTATATGCTATCATGTGCTTTTACTCTCTAGTATATTACATATGCAATTAGAATTTCCATGGCAATATACGTACTCTTCGTGTATACAATTATTTTATTTTGTATTTACGCGTATAATTGACAAACTTATTTCTCAAGTCAAATTTCTTACATAGGTAGAAGCAAATTATGAACACGTAGAATTTGCATGTAAGTTCTATCTAGGCCTACAAGCAGAGACAGAATTCAATTATGCTTTAACCAATTTTCTTCTGGCGATACAAGTAATTTGACTTGAGTAATACGTTTTAAACAATAAATTTAAATTTGTTTACTTCTTTCTCCTCTTCACTACTTAAAATTGATTAATGTCCCTGTTCAGTCTCGACCTGTGTACACTTTTTTACCATTCGATTTCACGTATTTGAGCCTTGCACTTAAATTTAATTTTGCAGTGTAAACTAGCTTTGCTTACAGTATTTAAATGATTTTTCGATATATTTCAACTTCTTTTCTTTTTTAATGAGCTACAACGTTTTATGAATTTCTAATCTCTTCATTTATTTTTGCGTGTATCTGCATCAGTCAGTATAACCTTATACGACGTAAGGTCTACGTTTTTACTTTCAGCCCGAGTCGTTGTGTATTTTATAAATATGATTATACATTAAGCTAAAAGTACATTCTAAAGATACGGTCTGTGTTTATCTAAAGGTAGTTTTATTCCTTCGTTGCAGAATGGGATCTATTTCCTGATAAATTTGTTGATATTGAAGAGCTCTGGAAAAACGCAATGTTTGCTCCACTGTTCGTTTATATACATTCCATTGTTTTTTGCAGTTATTTTAGTATTTACATCGAAACTATTTTTGGCAAATTTCGATTGCAGATTGCTCCTCACATTATCAAAAACGTTCTCTATCTGGATAAAATCGAATTTACTAAAAGCAAAAACTTGATAAATTATCAGAATTCTTCTGGGCTAATACAATTTATCTTACTTCATGACTTCATCATTTCAGGTGGATTCAGCATAGATGATAAAGGCTACCTAGTCCTCGCCGTATGGTAAATCTTTCTGTGTAACTTTGATCATCATCAGGATTTTGACGTAGGCTACATCTTGTTTGACGTGAAGAATCCAGACGAAAATTTGTTACATTTGGAAATAAAAATATTGTTATCCTTAAAGATACATTTAAAGTTTCATTTAACAAAAATGGGGCATTCGGATTCGACGACAGTAGGTCCTAAACATTTAGAGGTAATTAGGCTTATACGTAAACAAAGAGCGAATTTTTTATTTAAAAAGAGAAAAGTGTTACTTTTAATTCTGGAATATTATGTCATGGTTAAGAACAACATGATTGTGGTTAGTTTTTTTGTGATTATTGAGTTTACGTTTTACGTTATTTGAAGAAGTAGATTCTCTCATTCTATTCTAAATGTTACAAATATTACATGTTAAACTCGAAAACGAATGCGTTTACTAATACTTTGTAATATAGTAGGTGCGATTATCACACTACAAGTTATAAAGGTTTTTGTCTCATAAAGATGGGTTTTTCTAATCTCATAAAAGTATACTAGCAAGTTTAACAATGCTTAGGAAGAGGAAACTTTATCAATATAATGAAATATTGATACAGTTTAGCTAGTTTTGATGTGCCGTCCGGGAAGAATGGTGTATGATAATAAATAAGTAAATCCTCTCTAAGTCGTAAAAGTCACATCGGGCTTCGTTAGGTAATTCCGGCTATGAAACTGTTAAACTTCTGTTAAAACTCGTAGTAAAAGACATTTTCTGTCTACCAAAGTAGGGGAATTTTGTATATTCTTAACGCTCACTCACCGTATACTTCTTCTAGTATCAGAGGATGTCAGTATTGGGTGTTTTATATACGATAGCTTACTTACGTAAGGAGACATTAAGAAGACAGAAGAAAGAAAGAAGAAAGCAATTAAGAAGGAAGGAGTTTGGAAGAAATTAAAAACACTGCGTGTGAGCGATATACGGAAGCAGAACTACAGTTGAGTTCGTTATGAAGACATCGCAAGATTTATTTGTATCAAGACTGTGAATCCATCCCATAGCAAGTCAGGGGAACAGTGATGACGAATATGAAGATAGTGATGATGATGATGATGATGACCTATCGCCTACTCAGGCTATCGAAATCTGCTCAGATGAATTGAAATGGCATTAAAATATAATGGGAACAAATAAGATACAAGCAAAGATTTAGGACATCCCGATAACGAGGGGAACTTGATTAGGTAGAGCACTTATATAACTATTACACGATAATAGAGGGAAAAGTGGTAGAGGATTGTCAAAAAAGAGGACACATTTGATCAAGTGGTTACTGACAGAGAGTGGTCAACAGTGCACACGACACGATTACTGTTGATATGTAATCGACCAAGCAGTGTTGCAAGAAGCAATAACAGTAGCTTTGATTTTTTTGATATCAAATAGAATACACAGGTTTCAGCACATAATTTCTTTATTGTGCCACTAAAATGTGTTTCACAACGCGCTTAGCGCCATTTTATCTGGGCCTATTAAATACTTTTATATGTAAGTTTCCAGAACCTGCGTTGTTTTATTTAAATGCGTAGATATTTCGCCAGCGTACGCTAAACAAGGATGGTAATGCTAAAACCATTCAGATTTTTTTTTCATAGCGCTAAACGTGGCAATTTTACCTGGTGTAAAAGGCAAACGGAAATTTTCCGCAAAATAACCGTGTGACCTCGATAATTATCGCGTCAACAGTTTCGCCGAACGACACAATGATACAATTATTACTTCGTGAATACGGCGGCTGGACGAGGAGAAGTCTGTCTGGTTTCAACAACAACCGACAGCCTCAAGCAGTCTTCTCGGCGTCGCTGCTCTGATTTCAATTGCTTTTTCATAAGAACGGAAAGTTTTTTTTTTAATTTATTACTCACCAAGTACAACAGGATTTATAGTAATTGTTTTCGATAAATGAACATAACTTTGTTTCATACTCTGTGATGTCATCGCTAAGTCGACTAAAAGATTTTTCACAATTTTTCCACGTGGCAGGGCAAATAAATAATATTATAGTTTTAAGTATATCATCTGTTTACGTTTCTAGATTTTATCATTTGCTGTAGTATGCCAAGCAGGATATTTAAGTACTGCATAAGCATTTCGGCATGCATATAATAATCGGAGCGTAACGCTGAACTTGTCTACAGTTCATAAAAATGACTATCGCAGCTGTTTGCCAATACGATCTATCGATTATCTGATGTCAATAATACGTTGAAGCAATTCCAGTTATATGTGTATAAATCACATCATACCAAAACAAATTTGTTAACATCTCTTAACTTTTTGAACCGTAGACGTGTCTAAAAACTACAACAACAGTAACAACAACAACAACAAAACAACAACAACAACAACTACTACTACTACTACTACTTTTATTACTACAGCACCACGAACTCCACCCACCACCAACACTACCACCACCGAAACCACCAGGACCACCACTATTAGGCCTGTTGCTCCACAACTAGCTTAATATGCTGATAACAATGATAATAATAAGTTTTCTCCGCCTACGTACAGTTGAAGCCAGTCAGACGAGGACGGCAATTTCCTGATACAAAGAACTAACCGCGTCATGTGCTGCCAAAATTGCATTTCACTAGTTGGTTTCAAAACCACTTCAGGGCTCATAAGATTTACACGCGCTGAAATTTTTAAATGTCGAAGCAAAAGATTTTAAACTGCTTATGTGTTTTACCAAATTACCACAAAACAAATCACGAAGATTTGAATTTGTTATGTAAAAACTGTTGTCAGGAATAAATTTCTATTAATTTTGATATTTTTAACTGATGACAAATAAGGAAATATATTTTTATATTTTAACTTAATTTCACATGTTGATAACTTCAATCACAAAGCACATAATGTGAATGAGTTTAAATTTCTTCACATAATTTTTAGTAATGCGACATGATTTGTTGTAATACCTAACTTTAAGAAACAAAGTACAGTATTATAAAATTAAACACATCTTCACTTAAAATTTTTCACGTTCGTATATTTTTTAACCCTCACTTTTTTAATTTTAACGGTCTCTTTAAAGTATTTACATTCCACAGGAAGATATAATTAGGCTTCCAAGACAAACTGGAAGCCTATATGATGTATGTTTTTAATTGATTTTTATTAAATTTGTGAATAAGTTGTAATTTCTTGGCACGATTTTCATAATGATATGAGAAAAAACAACACTCTAAGAAAATGATATATGGTTGAACCCCCCCCCCCCCCGAAATAAAATCCTAGGTTCGGCCCTGGAAAGAACTCTTGTTATTTGTCTGTGTTGTTTAGTTGGACGTAAGACGTAAGAGCACATATGACTGCTAGAGGCCGCTCACTGTACCGGAATACGTGATACAGTATCCTTTCCTACTGCATCGGACGGCACATAGTATTCAAGCCGTTTCCGTATTGGCTGGTTTCCATTTTATGATAATAATTGTTTGCCAATAAATGTTATGCAAATAAAATCATGCTCCAATTACAAAGACCTTTCATATAAAACGATATTTATGACATCATTCGACGCAATAAAATGGGGCACAAGTACGCGCGTTTTACTATTGGAAACTATTACTGTATATCATGCATGATAATTACAAAGTTTATGTGTACGCACGCGCGAGTGTAAGGGTTGTGTAAATCGCTGTTATGCGTTTACAGTTAACGTGTTAGCATTACAACGTTAACCGTGTCTAGAATTTTCTGCAGCTTATAAATTTAAGCAGCCTTTTGAATAGATTATCCGTTATAATTTTTCTGTTCTGTAGTTGTCATTTTAGGAGAAGAGTACCTGCAGATGGCCTTCGTCCTACTTAAATTGTGAGGAAATGTGAAAATTTTGAATCTGAAGCTGTCTAATACTAGACAATATGTTTTATATTTTCAGTTTTAAATGATCATTAAACACAAAATCAATCATCATCAACCGTGGCTCTACAACCCTTGGTGGTCTTGGCCTGCTCCAAGAGTCGATTCCATTCCTCCCTGTTGCATGCCTTGGCTTTCCAGTTTCTTATGTTCAGCTTTCCCAGGTCCTCCTTTATCTGGTCTTTGAATCCATTTCGGGGTATTCCCCTTTTTCTACTACCCATTGGTTTCTGTTAGAAAATATATTTCGTAGGCTATCCTTCCTCCATTCTCTCTATGTATCCAACCCACCTTAGCCTGTGTATTTTGATTAGCCTGACAATGTCCGGCTCTTTGTAAAGATGGTATAGTTCATAATCATAGCGCCTGCGCCACATTCCGTTTTCTTGTACTCCTCTAAATATTGTTCTTAGAATCCGACTTTCACAGCAACCTAGAAGTCTCTCGCTATCTTTTGTCACTGTCTAGGTTTCTGATGCGTATGTCAGCACTGGCCTGATAAGTGTTTTGCAGATTTTGCATTTCGTGCTTCTTGAGATGAAGCTAGCTGTCAGGTGCTTTTTAAATCCATAATATGTTTTATTTGCGAGATATATTCTTCTTCTTATTTCGGTGTTGATGTCGTTAGTGGTGTTTATCTGGGAGTCAAGATATATGAACTCTTTACTGCCTCTATATTTTTTGTGCCTATTTCAAGGTTTTGAAGGGTTGGGTTTAATGGTAGTTTTTTGGAAGCATACATATATTTTGTTTTCTCGAAGTTTATCTGCAGGCCATTTTAATTGAGGCTCCCTCTAATGCTGTAAAGGCGCTAATGAGATCTCGTTTTGTCCTGGCAATTAGATCAATATCGTCTGCGTATGCTAAGAGCTGTATACTTTGTTCAGGATCGTACTCTTGTGTCTATTTGGGAGTCCTTATCGCTTTTTCTAGTGCTAGATTGAATAACAAGCTTGACAGACCATCTCCTTGTCGGAGTCCAGTTTGAGTTGTGAATGAACGTGACAGGGTTTTCTGCATTTAAACACAAAATCAATAAAACATAATAAACTAGGAAGGTCTCTAAGCTGTAGATCTCTCTCACTATCTTGAACGAAATACAATTGTTATTACATAAATGTCAATATTAGATAATTTTTCAATTATCAAAAAAATTACAAACACCCCGATCGCTCTATTACATTTTAATTAAAATACCAATTGCAAAATAGACAATCGTACAGTAAACGCTAAATATTACGAAGTACTTAATTGATTTTAATTAAGTTTATAACCTTAATACCATAATTAATACCATGACAAATCATTTAGTCTTAGGTTTTAAGTTTATGTACGTTTCCATAGATATCTATATGGTTATGTCTAAGGTTTTTCACAAATATACATAACTGGTAATATTATGTAAAGTTTTTTGCAGACATAGTTTACAGAATGAAAGCGATCTAAAATCTGCAAGGAGTGTAGCGAGATATCAATCAATCTTGTCAAGTCATGAAAAATACCGAATTTACGTTTAGAATAAAATTCCTCATAACCTGATGCGCGGTATAGACTTTTACAATTTTCTAAAAGTTCCAACTTCCGTTATTGGCCCGTGGTACACCTAAGGTTGAAAAGTTTTCAGAGTAGCTATACACTGTGTTAGGATTTGGGTTAAAATATCGTTTAATCTGATATCCGTCATGGATTTAAAATTGTTTCTGGGCTCTGGTGCTGTAAAATTTTGATGTTTCTAAAACTAAACACTGTATTCAGACTTTGGTTAAAATCTTCTTCAATTTAATACTCTACACGGATTTTTGAGATTTTTCAAAACTTGAACACCTCACAATCTTGTTTCCCGTCCTGTATTTTGGGAAGGAGGATCAATGTAAGAAAAAATAGTGTCTGTGAAATAAAAGTGTGGACATGCATGCCAATTGTTATGAAACTTGGTTGCTATAGGCTATTCAAAAAGTATCGTAAGAGAACTGGCTTTTTCGTTTAATAACCTTATGCATAACAGGTGTATTTAATTTAAAGGACCAAGCATTCTGGATGAAATATGTTATTAGAATTACTTAATTAATTCGTCTTTGTTTTGAGTGGTAAATATAAACGATATGTGTGTATAAGAAAATATGTTGTAACATTACATTTGGCATAGCTTGATATCGTACCAGATTTAATGAAGATCATGGATAAGAAACTTAACAAGAAGAAAAATATCTTTTAAAAATGATAGTGAAGATGAACAAATAACTGCTCTAGACTGACTTGGACTATAACTGACCGTACCCAAATTAATGATTAGGTAAAGTGATGCAAAATACCCCGATGATGACATGAATTTCAAATAATGACAAGAATAATACTTAAAAAGACAGACAGCATTATGTACGATTACTATAAGTAAACAAATTGTTTTATTAAATGTATCAAAATATAAAAATAATCAAAATACAAATTGAGGGATAATAGGCCCAAATATACAATATAATGTAAAATAATATATTAGTAAATTGTTAACTAAATGATATATTGAAATAATACAACAAAACAATTATTATAGATACATGGAAACATGCAACTAACTGTAAATAATAGTGGACATAATGTTATCAAATAAATAATGTATAATCACATAATAATTCTCAAATGTATAAAAAAAAAAATGGTAAAATTACCTAGTACAGTAATGGCTGAACTGCATGTGAAAAGAATAGAAATTATAAATCATTATTAAATGATTAAACTTTCCTTTTTATGTTTCAAAATAAGATTAAGTTGTGTTGATGTTATTTATAGTTTTATTAAGTAATGAGTGTATGATATGCCTTATGCAGGATGTATGCAACCAGACATATGCAAATTGTTTAATCACAAAATGTGAATTATGGTTTTTTTATAATGTTACAGTAATAATTATTGTTATATTTTAAATAATAATACTAATAGAGTTATAGGGAGTAGTTTTGATGGTAGTTGCATTGTTAATAGGTGTTACAATAACAGAAAATAGAAATTTAACATGTCAAGACATAGGCCTATAAAAACTTTGGATTTTGTAAATTTTGGGAAATACAGTTAGAATTTTATAAAACAAATGTTATAATATGGATAGGCTTATAATTAATAGTATACACAACAAATATGGAATCGAAATAATCAGTTTTAAGTTATTTAAGAAAAAGTCAGATAGCAAAAAATGTAACATCAGTATTTCTTAAGCAAAAATAGGCATGTTTGGTAATATGTCACAAATGTTAAGACCAAAATAATGATGCTATTAGTTTTAAATTCCCAATCAGTACAAAAATGTTATACTAATTTAAAAGTTTTTGACCAAATTCAGACATTGAAATAATGAATTTGTTTGACAATGTATATCTGAATCAACCAACCAGATTTCAAGTTTTACCTTAGCAACCGAAAATTCAGATAAATAAAATAAGGACTTCTTTAACAATCGTCATTGAAGACAGATGCGTTAATAAAACGTCTCAGATAATTATATTTTAAATAGTGAAAACACATACCAGACTTTGTAAAACGAATTGGTATAGTCAATACAAAATGTTATAATAACAAAAGAACATCAAGAATTTAATTCAGAAGAATTTAGATCCGGGGAGAAGAAGCAAAGAAGACTTGGACCCTATCTTCGTCCTGGAAGAATAAAGAAGAGGATCTGGTGAATCTGAACAATTTATCATCTTATGTGACAACACCTACACTTGTGTACACAACTATTTAGGAGTTAAACAATAAATAAAACTACAGACACTATCCTACACCAACACTAAAGAACACTTGAAAATAACACAAATTGAGTTTTACACCTTTTTTGAACACCATAAAAACTTTAACGATAACTAATAAGCATCTAAACTGTTCATAACCTATAATGGTGAGTAACACATACACGACTACCAGTTTGCTCTATACACATCAAAACCTTGTAATATCCTTATATTGTGAAGTTGGCATTTTGATTTTAAGAGTTGTATTATTTGTTTAACCATAATTTCCGAACCAAATACGCCCTGAGATTATTTATTTCATTGAAATAAAAATAAACTGCATCATTCTTTTGCTTGTCGAATCCAGCATAGAGCACAATATTTTAGCTACTACCAACTATGAATAAAGACGTTTGATTTTGTCATAATTTGTAATTACAGTAAAGAAGAACGGGAAGTAATTAATCAATACTTCATTTGAATAAAGATTGTTAAAAGGAATATATCTGTTTGGTGTTATCTTTGCATTATTATTACTGTTTCAATTGAGAATTACGATAACATAGCACAGCGGACGGAGCAACTGTTGGCAACTCCGAGTGACGTCATTGGGACTGGATGCATAGTGGGAGCGAGCGGCAGAATACAACCGTAGCATAATAATTTATCGTTCAACATATTTATTATAATTTGTTACAAATTGACGCATACAACGTGGAGCATAAAAACTTGTCTCTCAACATAAATTGTTACATTGTCTCATGACAGGGCCAACAAACTTATTTCACAAGTCGTGTATCAATTTCGCGTCCTCTTTTACTGCGAAAATTTACATGTTTCTTTTCCTTTCATACAAGTCTGATGTTTGAATGCTATACATCAGACTGTCTGTATCTGTCATTAATAATTTAACGTTGCGGCCGTACTTGGCGACAGCATAACGATAATGAAAGTCGTACATTATCGTTTTGCTAACGTCAAGCACCGTGAAGCCGACATACACGGGACGGGAAAGAACAATGGATTTTTTACGGAGTGAGAGCCCCACCAGATCGTTCGTATAACGAATCATACGTTTTAGCCTAGGTGTGGAAACTAGTTTTTGAAGCCGTCGTTCATTCGAGACTAGTTCAAAGTCTATATGTTTCCGTACGTTCTCCAGCGACTTACCGTATACGGCGTTGTTCATCAGTTTGAAAAGGTCTTTTTCAAAGCTGTTGACGGCTGTTTGCCTCTTGCGAGTGTTGAAATCGATAAACGGTTTCAACCAAGCGCTTTGCTTAAAACACAACACCCTATGAGTCGCTTTCAGCTCTAAGCCAAGACTTAAATACAATTTCAAATTTCGATAATGGAGAACGTAATTTTGTTTGTCCTCCAAAGTTGTTAACAACTTCTCTACGGATGACCCTGATTCGTTATACGATGATCTGTATATACTCTCGTGTAAACGTTTGGAAAAGGGAGAAAGGATATCGGGTGTTACGCGCTGGCGCACAGGTGCAAGCGGGTAGTCGGAATGCAGGTCGTGTAAGGTATCAGGATAGTGTAGGTCAACTTCGAGGATGTACCCGATGTCGGAATCATCACTCACATTACGTACGTCCAAGGACTCGATTTCGTTACGATCGAGCCATCGGAAGTCTGCGTAAGGGAGTGGTTACGACATGGCTGCACCGTATAAATTATTACAGTCTGTATACAGAATGAAGGAGGTCGGTTTCGATACATCGTACTGATCTGGAATCAGAGGATTGTTAGCGACTGCGTGACGGTTGGATATCATCGCGCAGCCTCCGCGGACCCCAGACTCAAGGAACAGATGCAGATTTATCTCTGTTAACAGCTCTAATTCGACCCCTGTCATTTTTAGCATCGCGTTCCAAGCGAGTCCGGGAAGCGAGTAAAAATGACACGGGTCCAAGCAGTAATCGCGTAAGGCCATGTCTCGGAAACTTTCAAAGACATCGGCCAGCAGCATTACGTCTGTCAACAAATACAAATCGTGGTAATCGCCAAACGTACGCAGATTGAATGCACTCCACACGTTTTGTGCGTGCTCGTAATCTGCGTCCGAAATAGCCGATTCCAACAACCGGTTATCAAAGTGTTCACGAGCGGGTAGACTTGTTTCGTTGAATCGATCAATGCTGTCAACGTACTCGTAAGGGTATACTCCCTTGCGTACGAGCAGATTGGTCTGTTCGTCGAAACCCTGTCTAAGCATTTCCTCTCTGAGCAAAGGAAATTGGCTCCCGGACGTGGACAGATTGGTAACGAGTGTGTCCAGAGAGCGATTAAGAAATTGAAAAGAGTCTACGAAACGCAAGGGACCCAGGGAGAACGACACGTAACGCTCACTGGATGTTGCAATGCAGGATACGTGTTGGTCCTTATATTTTCCTAAACCCTGCATTAAATGGTGACAGTCGTAGCCACGAAGGTTGTGAAAGAAGACGGGGATATGACGAGGCATCTTGTAGCTTAGATTACAGCTATTGTGGGCTGCTCCCAAGAATTTCCCCGTAAGATGACAATGATTGCGTACCTTGTCATCGTCTGTCAAAGGGCGCTCACACAAATGACAAACGGTGGCGTTAGTGAACGCAACATTGTCATCATCGGACATAATTATTTGTACGTTATGTCGTACTACCTTCATCATATCCTCGGCGTCTTTCATCAACCACGAGAAGAAAGTGTCTACAACGTTTTCACCTCGATAAACTTTAGCCTCTCTCCAGAGTCTGTGTGTATGATCGACGATAGCATAGGAGAAACCTGACGGAATATGCATCGCTTCGTATGATGTGGACGATACGAAGAAGTTAGGAGAAGTTATTTTCTGACGGGTACCGTTGCTATCGACAGAGTAGAATTCACCTAACTCGTGCACTGTCGTCGGGACGTTGTTACCAGGTGAACACGATTGAAGCGGAGTGATGAGGGACTCGAAGTCGGCGTAGACGGTAAAGGGTACTTTAAGACAGTGCGCGTAATTTTTAAATGACATAAACTTCTCCTCCTCTGTGGGCATTTTGGTTTTCTGCTCGCCGTGAGGTGTGCAGTAGGGGAGATGATCGGACAGACCATGTTCTGTGGAGAAACGATGCAGGCAGTAGTCGCAGTAAAATGATTTTTCTTTGTGTTTTGTAAGGGATGATAATAATCTACTCATGTTACTGATAAGACAGTAATGTTTTCGGCTATTTGTATCGGACAGAAGTAAAAGATTAACGTGATGTAATCTGTCCTTATTGGGGGTAATTCTTAACGGATAAACCTCATTTTTTGATTCGTTTCTGATATTGTCGTCTATATCATAGCCGAAAACGTTTATAGAAATGTTGGGATTCTGTGCTTCAAATTTAGAAAGTGAGTTTATAGAAACAGGGTACTCGATACCGGACATATTTAAGGTGTTTTTGAAGGGAGCGTATTTTGAAGCACGTTCTTTATCTCTTACTTGAGGGTGTATGTGAGCTAGTACGGACCATAGAAAACACATTTCATCTTGGGGGTTCTTGATGTTGACTACTGCCCTGGTGAATGCAAGTTTTCGCGGGGTTGGAAGGTAGGAGGATGCTGCTAGAGGTCGGTACCGTCCAACAACTAGTTCCAGCTTCAGTACAGCATCCACCGACCATCCGCTCCCGTCACGGGTAAAATTGGATATGCTATTCATGATTTTATCGTAGGATTCATCGAGTAGACAGTTCAACTCGTCGTTGTCGTCCGTGAGCAACGTACGACAACGTCCGTGGAAGACGGCGTCTTTGGTTACCACTTTTTCTTCGCCGCTGTCACCATCTAACGCAGTTTTAGTGAAACGTATCCTGCACGCAATATGCCATTTGATACTGCGTAAACGTGCTTGTTCTGCCAGAATATCCTTGCACAATAAAGGTCGCACCTCGGTCATTATCGGTACTATATCTTGATCTTCTTCTTCTGTGTACACAGGCAGGTAATTAAAAGTTGTGAGACATCCTCTAATACTACTGTTTCGCACAATATAAAATCGTGTCATATCTGAAACAATAGAAACACATGTATTAGCTAATAGGAATGATGAATAACACACATTCATGTTTGTGGTAAATAAATAGATAGTACACGTTAGTAATACGTTAGTTTATTGCAAACTGTGAAGATGGCAGCTACTCCTGATTTTAGCATTGAAAGTGAAAGAAGAAAATCGTTCAAGTATTGGGAAGTGACGTTTGTCAGCCCCGATGAGTTAGCGTTTGCTGGGTTTTACTACTATCCGCTAAATTATGATGTTTGTGGACATAGTATGTCATTCATAGACGATAGAGTTAAATGCTTTTGTTGCGGAATTGAATTAGTTCATTGGAGAGAAGGTGACATACCTATGGTGGAACATGAAAAATTTTCTCCGTCATGTCAATTTCTAAACGATGTCAAGAGACAATACATTGGGGAGAAGGTGACAACCCTATGTCAGAACATAAAAAATTTTCTCCGTCATATCAATTTCTAAACAACGTCAAGAGACTATCTTGTACATGTTAGACTGAGTTGAATCATATGTTAATTCATATCAAACAAATTTGGTTTGTTGCATAATTATAGAGAGAGACAATTGGTATTTTAAAAAAAATTTTTTACCTTGTTGAGGATGTCCCTGTTCCTGCTGATGTTGTTCTGGATTCTGTTGAAGGTCAGCCATGGTGATATTCAGATGTGTGAATGAATACTGAAAAACAAAGAAACTGTTATAGATATATATAGTATTTTTAACGCCGGTATTATGTTAGTGTATCTTAAACCATGAACAACGCACGCAAGACTATAGCTCTAGAGCTACACAGAGCAGCGAGAAGGAATTTCGTTAGACGCGCGGTTGAATTGAAGGGTCTACACGACTTGTACCAGGCGGATCTTGTGGAGATGATACCATACGCTCGAGTGAACAAAGGGTACAAGTACATGATGACAGTGATCAATGCGTTTAGCAAGTACGCGTACGCTGTACCATTGAAAACAAAGACAGGAAAAGAAGTAAAGCATGCACTAGAGCCTATACTAACTGCTAATCGAATGAAATATTTACAGACAGACAACGGGAAGGAGTATTACAACAGCACAGTACAAGCGTTACTAAAAAAGTATAATGTGAAACATTACTCAACCTACAGTGAGAAAAAAGCTTCCATAGTGGAACGTTTTAATCGCACACTGAAGACACACATGTATCGAGCTTTCAGTGAACAAGGACACTACCGCTGGTTGGATCTACTACCTACATTACTGAAATCGTACAACAATACAACACACAGAACCATTGGTATGAAACCGAGTGAAGTGAATGACGCCAACGAACATATAGTGTTGGAACGAATAAGGAAGAACACAGCGCCTAAAATCAGTCCAACGAAACCACCCAAATTTAAAGTCGGTGACCGTGTTCGTATAAGTAAGCACAAAATGACGTTCGCCAAAGGTTATACGCCGAATTGGACTAACGAAATATTCACTGTGGATAAAGTACAATCCACTACTATCCCCGTCACTTATCTGCTAAAAGATCATCTAAACAAAGTGTTGAAAGGTGGTTTTTACGAGCACGAGATTAGTAAGTCCAAAGTCGGCGACGTATACCTAGTGGAAAAGGTGTTACAACGCAAAGGTGACAGAGTGCGTGTTCGTTGGCTCGGTTTCGATGGTAAACACGATGCGTGGATACATAAGAAAGATCTAATATAAAAAAGGTGACAGCACGTGATGAAAACAGTATGCTTTCGGTATTCACAAAGATGAAGATTGTACAGCAAGCAAACAAATTACCAATAAAGGATATGGACTTTTTGGCTGGTGACGAAGGTAGTGCTAAGCGTAAACATGGCCCGCTATTACCGAACAGTATTCGCTGTATCGTTACAGGCCCAAGTTCCTGTGGGAAATCAAATGTGCTATTCAACCTACTGTTTGATGCCAACGGACTACGTTTCCGCAACGTATACGTGTTTTCAAAATCATTATTTCAACCAAAATACAGAATGCTAGAAACAGTGATGAAATCACTCGCTGATGAAGGTTTAGGTTATCATGCATACAGCGAGAACGAAGAAGTCCCGCTACCGAGTGAAATCACTGGTCTCGACTCTGTTATCGTATTCGATGACGTATCGTGTGAAAGACAAAACAATATTCGAAAGTATTTTGCTATGGGGAGACATAGCGGTGTGGACACATTCTATCTATGCCAGACATATAGCCAGATACCGAAACAATTGGTACGTGACAACGCTAACTTGTTGATATTGTTCAAACAAGACGATCTAAATTTACGACATGCATACAATGATCACGTTAACATAGATATGAAATATGATGCTTTCAAAGACGTCTGCATGGAAGCGTGGAAGGATCGTTATGGATTTCTAGTCATAGACAAAGACTCGTCAATAAATGAAGGTAGATATAGAATCGGCTTTGATCGATTCATAATTGTTTCCGACGAAGTATAAAAGTGGTTGCACTGTAGTAATGTAATCAGTCCTCTTGCTAACACACGATGGCAATGAATAAGGAGGAACGACTCGCGTATGATATAGACACGATAAGCGACAACATAAGGAAAAAATATCATGCATTACAACACGGTATCAGAGAAAGCGACGAGGCGTTTAGAAAAAATTACAGACCGATTCTGGAACCGTTAGAAGCTATTTCACGAAAGTTAAGTGGTGACATGATGGAGGAGGAGGAGGAGGAGGAGGAGCAGATAAAACAAGAAGAGCCTACACAACACGTAATAACAGAAAACGAAAGTGGTATGCAGAGTCATAACGCTTCTCATTTCGGTGAAGAGGACGCCTGGAACCCTAACGCTTCACATTTCAGCGAGGATTCATTAGCAAACAAATATATGCGTTTGTGTGAATCGGCGGACTGTAAACGGATTATAGATCGCATGTATGGTGTTCGATACGAAGGTGGTAAATTTATGATAGGTGATTCAAATGTAAAAATCGATGATAACGACAACTTTCATGTCAAAGGAAAAATTTACGAGGGTACACCTGGTCTGTATGAACTTTGTTTATGAAACTACCGAAAAAATACAACAAGGATGATATGAGGAAATATAAGTCTATACTACTAGCAACCAACGGACACAAACAAAAATATAAACACAATACGCGAATAAACAGTAACAGTGGCGTCAAGTACCGACTAGTAATATCTAAATTGTTTGCACGAAAACGTACAGGGAGTGGCTATATGGAGATGAAACCGAACACTGCAATCGATTACGTGCATTGGGATGATCCTAACGAGTTGGTTAATAGATTGAGACTGTTAATGGCGTCTCAAAATAGCGGCCATGCTGGTCATAGGAATGAAATCGTTTCGATATTGGAAGAATTACGTGAAACTGGCATTATCATATAAAAGCAGACGCACCGTTCTATAACCATCAGTTCTTCTTCATAAATATGAGTGTAGACAAGTTCGGTAGACGCGACAGCGCTGTAAGAGTGCGAAAAGAAACTCATCGAAGTCTGCGTGAGGATATCGGTTTAGGAGTGACTAACGACGGTCACTTTGATGTGAAAAACAAAAAGATATGCAACTTGGGTGATCCTGAAGAGTTGCACGATGTTGTTTCTTTACAGTACGTAAAGGACACATGCTTACAGTACAAGAACGACGATAACGCTACCGTAGACGCAAAAGATCATCGAATAATAAGGCTAAACGATCCGCTTAAATCAAGAGATGCAGCCACAAAACGATACGTAGACGAGAAGAGTTTGAAAAAAGATCGTGCAGGTAACGTAATCGTTAATGACTGTCGACTAACGCATGTGCAAGCGCCTGTTGACTTCAAAGACGCAGTGAATTTGGAATTTTTACATGCACACACAATCAGTTTGCAAAACGATACTTTCTACGCTGCCGGAAGAAAAATTACGAATATAGCGAACGGTATCAATGACAAAGACGCAGTCACTGTACGACAAATGCACGAATTAAAATTACATATAAAGACCGAATTGTACAAGGTCACTCAGGTATTTCACGCTCATATAATCAATCTAATAAAGTTTGTCTATAAATATCAAGACAGCACGACACAGCGTTCAGTCCTGTCTGAATATATTGAAGAGGTGGGGCGTTTAATAGACGTTCTCGATACGGAAACGGAAATCAAGGATTGGAGATCTGTTTACAAGAATGCACGTACTTCGTAAGAAAAGAAGAATGGGGCGTGGTGTAATTGGAAAAATACTTAAAAACACTGTGCCCGCTATCGTTTCGTCAGTACCTACTTTGATTAATCGGGCGGTGGACGCATTACCAGTAGAATTACACCTACCGGGCTACCGATTCTGTGGACCTGGAACAAAACTCAAAGAGAGATTGGCACGTGGCGAGCGCGGAATCAACGAGTTGGACGAAGCCTGTCGCGAACACGATATCGCTTACGCTAAGTACAAGGACAACGAACGAAGACGCGTAGCGGATCGTGTGCTAGCCGGCAAGGCGTGGGATCGAGTGAAAGCTTTGAATTCAGGCATCAGCGAAAGAGCGTACGCGGCGGCCGTAGCGGCAGCGATGAAGGCGAAATCGGCAGTGGGTGGAGGGAGCTCGCGTAGTGGTTGCAGAAAAAACAAGAAGAAGAAGGGTTCAGGAATTAAACGTCAATCCGTGAACAAACGCAAAACGACCTGCAAACGCAAAACAGTCCCAAGACATAAACGTAACAATAAAAAAATAGCGTCAGGTCTATACCTACGTCCTTACAGACAAAAAAACTAATTTGCATACCAGTGCGTGCATTGTCTGACAGTGATTTGTATGTGTACGCAAAACTTTTGAAAATACCTTATTTCAGAGGAGTTTTTATGCGTAACACTTTACCACACACACGACCATGGAAGAATGAGAGTGCAGTTGTTAATCTAGACAGTGCAGAAGGACCTGGTACGCACTGGGTTTGCTACAAGAAGCGAAACAAACAAATTTACTACTATGATGCGTATGGTAATATGCAGCCACCTCTTGAGCTGACACAGTATTTTGGAACCGACACCGACATTTACTACAATTACGAACGTGAACAGCCACCACACACAGTCATCTGCGGGCATTTATGTTTGGACTTCTTAACGCGCGAGTGATCAGTAAGCGACAAGATGTCTTCGCTGTCGGTCACCTTAACAGGTACGAATGCTGCTGCTCTTGTATGTGACTTTTTGCCGCCTCTCGAACTAACAAACGGCGAATGGTATGTAGGTCTATTGGACTTTACTACATACAACAGTATACCGAACGTGATTGAAGGAAAAAACAACGTGTTTCCAGTACTACGAGACGGAACAACGTGGGACTTGATAACTTTACCTACAGGTGCTTATGAAATCGGTGACATAGAAGCCTTCCTCAAAAAGCAGTTAGGAGACTCAAAGATTAGTCTACGTCCTAACAACAATACACTGAAATGTGAGCTGACTTGTGCACTGGATATTGACTTTCAACAAACAGTGTACGGTATCGGTGATATGTTGGGTTTCAAGGGAAAGCGTCTGCTTGAAGCGAATAAAACTCACACGTCTGACGCCACAGTTAACATTATAAAAGTGAACAGTATACTGATAAGGTGTAATATAGCGCAAGGATCATACAAGAACGGTAAAACCGAGCACACACTGCACTCGTTCTATCCGTCAGTCGAACCAGGATTCAAAATAATTGAATCGCCTACAAACGTCATATACCTACCTGTGAATGTGAGTCGTTTGGACAACATAACATTATCTTTACACGATCAGGACGGTGACGTAATAGATTTTCGCGGAGAAGTCATCACTGTGCGTTTACATCTAAAACGACTATAGACATGGGTTTGTACTTTGTTTCTTCGCCACCGCTGCTACCACAGTCGTCGTCAGTAATAAAAGAAGAAGAAAGATCAGTTAGGAAACGCAGCAGTACTCGTTCGAAACTGAAATGATTAACATCAGTTAACCGCCGTTTCCTGATTTCACTGGGTTTTGTTGTTGTAAACAAGTAACATGGCGAGTGGAATATTATCAGTGGAGCAGCAACCGTTCTTTGAAGACAGTATCACACACTTTTCATTTCACTCACACGCACCGTACGCAACAACAAGATATGGAAACAATGATGAAATACGTGTGCCAATACAACAACAGGACGTCTTTACACTGCCGTCAGAAAGTTTCCTCTACATCGAAGGCAAGTTGGTTAAAAAAAACCCTAGTGCGGCTGCAGATACTGCACTGAATGTGGAACTGGTGAACAATGCTATAGCATTTCTCTTTGAAGAGATTCGTTACGAGTTGGCCGGCGTGGTAGTGGATCATACCAGAAACGTCGGTGTTACGTCAACTATTAAAACTTTTCTATCACTCAACAACAACGCACGTAACGCAATGGAAAACGCAGGTTGGGTGGCACCGACCACGAACATATTAAAAGTGAATGATGACGGCGAATTCAATTTTTGTATACCACTGAAAATGCTAATGGGATTCGCAGAAGACTATACACGCATCGTGCTGAACGTGAAACAAGAACTTATACTCCTACGCGCTTCTACCGACATAAATGCTATGGTTTTAGTAAGCGGACAAACGACTGCTAATTGTGTTCTTGAACTAGATAAAGTTTACTGGAAAATGCCTTATGTACATGTAGCTAATGTGTACAGATTACCACTGTTACGACTCATAGAGAAAGACCACCCGATAACTATGCCTTTTAGGACCTGGGAGTTGCACGAGTATCCTGCCTTACCACAGACTAAAAGGCAGAATTGGATTGTCAAGACCTCGAGTCAGCTGGAAAAACCACGCTTTGTTGTGTTAGCTTTTCAGACAGCAAGAAAAAATGTACTGACAGCACACGCTGATGAATTTGATCATTGTAACGTGATCAATGCGAGACTGTTTCTAAACGACAAGTATTATCCTTACGATAATTTAAACTTGGATATTGGGAAAGACCGTTTTGCATTATTGTACAATATGTACAGCAGTTTTCAAAGTTCGTATTACCACCGTTTAGACGGTAGCCCAGTACTGACACCGGAATTATTCAAATCAAAAGCCCCGCTGGTTGTTTTCGATTGTAGCAAGCAAGACGATACACTTAAGTCTTCAGTAGTTGATGTACGTTTAGAATTTGAATCGTCAATGAATTTTCCTAGACAGACAACCGCCTACTGTATGATACTACATGATTCGCTTGTAGAATATACACCATTGTCCAACACAGTACATAGACGTGTTTAAGTCTTATTTTATACATATTTTGTAAATACTAGTTTTAAATATATATATTTTCATCATATTTGTAACATTATAATATTGGAGCTATGTGTGTGTATGTATTTTTAATTGTAAAACTAGTTTAGATATATTTTAATACTTGTAACAGTATAATCTTGGAACTGTGTATGTTTTTTTTTTTTTAATTGTAAATATTAGTTTAGATATATTTTCATACTTGTAACAATATAATCTTGGAGCTGTGTATGTATTTTTAATTGTAAAACTGTTTAATATAATCTTGGAGCTGTGTGTATGTATTTTAATAAATGTATATATATATATATTACACACACTTTATTATTATTTGTATAACCCACTCCATAATAATTTGATCATACACATACACGCGCACACACACATGTATTAAATTCAATAATGCGTTTGATAATGTTTTAATGCAAATAATTTTAGGAAAGTCTACATTCCGCATTCATAAGGAGATAGTCACTGCTTAAAGCTATGTATGTCCACAACAGAATTAGAGAGAGATATAAATGTCATCATACGCTGTGACCTACTTTCTAAATTTTGTACATTAAAAACGTTTGTTTAAAGCAATTTTCAGAAAATTTGTAACAGACATAATAATTTGATCATACACACACACACACACACACACACACACATGTATTAAATTCAGTAACACGCTTGATAATGCAAATAATTTTTACGTTTAAATAAAAATCTGCACATACATTAAAATTAAATAAAATCTGTACAACTTACCAAAAAACTAGTATGTGCGTTGTCTACAGTCTAGAGTCTAGTTGTCTACAGGCGTACAAACAGTCTTTCAACTATTAAAAAACAGATGTAGAGATTTCACGATGTATCAGCACACGTTGGTGAGAAATTGCCACTATAAAAATACAGTAAGAATATATTTTCAGAAATTGTAATTTGATCATACACACACGCGTACACACACACACATGTATTAAATTCAATAAATAATGCACTTGATAATTTTTACGTTTAAATAAAATCTATACACTTACCAAAAGAAGATGTGTATACTGGAAGACAGTATCAGCCAAACTAGTATGTGCGTTGTCTACACTGAAGACGTACAAACAGTCTTTCAAAAGAAGATGTGTATACTGAAAGACACGTAATACGTGCAGTACAAGTCGACAAATAAGAAATTGCCGCTAACTTACTTAGCGTATATATAGTGTACTCTGTAGTGGGGAAAGCACGTGTGTGTGTGTGTGTGTGTGTCCGTTTTTAGAGTAATTACTGTAAGCGGTGTTAATGCTTGACAGGTGTCAAATTAGAAAGTAGAGATGTCCGTTTTTAGAGTAAATACTTTATAATCCTAATTACTGCTAATGACTAGCAGGTGTGAAATTAGAATGTGGGACGTTGTACACAAGGTTAATGACCTCTGGTTTAATTTAGCGAATAATAACTATATCTAATTCAGTATCGTTGTGTGTATGTGTGTGTGTGTGTGTGTGTGTGTGTGTGTGTGCATAGACTTGTTTCACTGTCAACGTACTCCGAATATGCATGCAATTATTTGTATAGTAATCAGAAATGTGTGTGAGAGAGACATTTTAATAATTTGTAGGTTGTATCTTACAATCATGAAAATTATTATTTAAACTGATAATTGTTTTATTAAAATCTTACAATGACGAAATATTATTATTTCATTGTTTACGATATATATTTAATGCAAAAAATGAATTTTTAAAATTACAATCGTCTGTATTTAAGTTCGTGTACACACATACAAATCGTTTGAATAAGGGAAATCTTCGAATATGCATCCAATTATTTGTATAGTAATCAGAAATGTGTGAGAGAGACATTTTAATAATTTGCAGGTTGTATCTTACAATTACGAAAATTATTATACAATGTGTGTGTACACAAAACTTTTGAAAATACCTTATTTCAAGGAGATTTTTTTATATGTAACACTTTACCACACACACAGACTTGGCAGTATATTAATTTCTAAATCGTAGTCAATGACTGTCATATGTCAAAAAAGGACGCCACGAGATAGGTGATAAATATATATTTCCTGGTGATTACATTTTAGTATCGCTAATTACAATAATCCATAAGTAGCACGACGCTTATGTAAAACTGATGACAACTGTGTCTAGAGACAAAGAGAGAGGAGGGGAGAGAGAGTTGATATCGAAGTCGTCGTCAACAATTTACTATAATATAGTTTGAATTTCCCACCGAAGAAAAATGTTGACAGATCTGTTCTATACACACACACACAATAATGCAGGATTGGTAACCCTGATCATATATTTTAATATACACTATAATACACACACATATCAAGTTTGAACCCATACATAGGTTGGTAAACCTGATCATATAGATTTAATATACATTGCGGATGCTGTGGTCCAGATACGCGAAAAAGTCGCGGATCTTGACACAGATCAGCGAAAAAGTCGCGGATGCTGTGGTCCAGTAGAAAGTGAAAGTGATCTAGGCTCGCGAAAGGCTGCATATATTCACGGATATGCAAATCAATTTAATTAAAAAAATGAAAATATCAAATTAAAAAAAATAAATAAAAAAATTTATTCGCGGAAATTCGCGGTCCAGTAGAAAGTGAAAGTGATCTAGGCTCACGAAAGACGGCATATACGCGAAAAAGTCGCGGATGCTGTGGTCCAGTAGAAAGTGAAAGTGATTGGTGCGGGACTCTATTAGTTGACATTGTGTTGCGTTTGAACCCCCATTTTCCCCCTACTCATGGTTCGCTCGTTTCCATTTTAACTTCAATGATTCCAATTCTGATTCAAACATTCTATGTAGTACCTCGATTGGTTTATTGAAGAAGTGTCCATATTTTACGGTCAATTGCTGCATAATCTCTTTTTCGCTGTCATCTGTTTGATTAGGGAAAAGGATATGCAAATTGTAAAGTTGAAGTGTTTCACGACTGAATGGTGTCTTTAGATCACCCAAAATATGGTCAAGAGCCGGGATGTACATTGATTGCCTGAAGTAACTACAATTATCATTAACAATAACAGGGTGATTCTCTCTTTGAGTTTGTTTGCCAACTATTCGAGGTCTAGTGATCGATACACCTAATTCTTCGGCAATAACACAAGCCTCTTCAAAAAGAGTAGCAAAAACCAATTCAGCATTCTTGCGCCTGGATTCTAGTCGAATTATTGTGTCATTTAGTTCCTCTTGCGCCGATTTCAAGTCCAAACAGATCCGTTGAAAAAACACGCTTAATTGATGGGTTGAGAGACATAGGATTGCAATGATTGTTTGACTATTACAAAGAGAGGATTTCAATCCTCTAGCCTTCACGGATGACTTTGGATCATTCCATTTTCCGACTGACTGAAGAGCAGAAATTATTTTTGGGAGCGCAGATCTAAATTGAAGGACACCTTCGTGGCGTTCTATCCATCGAGTTTCACAGAGACCCGAAAGTTGGTGTCCTAATGCTTTTTTTAACACTTGCATCCTTTTTGGCGAAGCTCTGAAAAAATATATAGTTTCCTGCATTGTGTCTACTGCGTTTTTAATTTGACGGATTTTAGACGTTTGCGAGATAGATAAATTTAGAGCATGGTTATGACATGGCGAGAATACTGCATTAGTTGCTTCCTTCTTTATAGTTGCAACAGCACCACGAGCCTCTGACACCATCACACTGCATCCGTCAGTGGATATCCCAACACAGTTTTTCAAATCCAGATTGAGATCTCGCAATTTCTGGATGACAACTTTGCCTATGTCAATACCAGTTACTTTTGGTTCAGTATCGGTTAACTCATCAGTATTCCCGCCAAAAACGTTACTACGAATATCTATGAATCCGACAAATGATTCGTACACAGCATTCTCATGTAGATACCTCAATATGAGTGTCAATTGTGTAATTTCAGAGCAATCTGCACTCTTATCAAACATAATACTGAATATTCCCGCAGATTGGATTCTTTTCAGAATTGTAGTTAAAATTTCATCACCACAAGCGCCAATGATTTCATTTTGAGCGGTTTTACTTATATATGTAGCACGCGCAGATGCATTTTTCAAATGATCTCTCAATATGGTATCGCCACTTTGAACTCGCAGTCTCAATAAAGCACGAAAATTCCCTTCATTAATAACACTAGAGTTTTCTAGGTTCAATGGACCATCGTCTCGATGACCCCGAAATGCTATGTTTTGCTGCCCCATTAAAATGATAGTTTCTACTACAGGTTTCAATCGGTCACGGTTTTCCTTTACCTGCCTGTCCCTTTCTGCCTTCACCCTATTTAAAATTCATAGCTCCGAATGTTCATTTGTATTTAAAAAATCCTTTGCTGCTTGTACGGCATTTTTATGGTATTTATTATTATTGTGAGTGTCTAAATATCCATCCTTTCCATATAGTTTAGCGTAGGTATTTAGTGGTTCTGTTACTAACCGCTTCAAAGGAGTACTATTTTGTGGTCCTCCAAGACCAGCATTTACAAAAAGTGGACAGTATTTACAGAAGAATCCCTGTTCTGCATTCGAGTAAACTAACCACTCATAGGAATTCAAATGCTTATGACTTGCAAAACGCTTGGTTTTGTTATTATTATGCAGGGAGAAAGAAAACTTGTAGTCTTTATCTGGCATCCACGGGTGTAAAAGAATATTACGTCTCGTCCAATCATCAATCGGTTTGCCCACGTAATTGCCGATATCGTACGTAGATCCTGTTTGATCATTACATGTTTTTAGCTGTTCCCGCTCACGTGCTTGCTGTTCAGGTTTTGCCTCATTTGGAGAATTATTATCACGAGGTTCAGAGACAATGATTGTACGCGGTAGATTTGAATCAAGCTCCTGTAAATCAGGGGATGACATAATAACTTCAGGCATTACATTTCCAAGAGACTCGTCAGAACTAGGCGATGCAAGTTCAGCAGATAGAGAATGAGTTTTTGTTGGACAGGTAAAATACTTCTCAATGGTATTATCAGCCTTTCGTTTAGTTGTCGTCTTCTTTAATGAGGTTGACTGAAATAAAACAATATTCCGATCAGGAGATATAAAAATAAATATAAAAATGAAATTGTCATGAAAATTGTATTCGTTAGGAATCACTCAACTTGTGCTATAAGGTGATGCTCAATAAATCAATTAAATTTTGAACAAATTGTAGGTAAAGTTTTTATTTATTTTTACTGCGACCTTGCGAAGGTTCGATTGTATGTTGAAGGATGAAGGAGGGATATTAATATTGAAAGCGTGGCACTGAAATGTGAGCTTGAATTCTCAGGAAAGGGCATACATGAACTTGCAGTTAAATATTTACAGATAGGTTTCGTTAATATAATAAAAGCGAATGATGAATTATAAATTAACGAGATGAGCATCAACACACATATGGAGTGACTAATTGAAGCAACATTAAATGTGCATTATGTTTGAATTATTAATTTGTAAATCGCTTTAGCATGAGCGCCACATGCTTTCATTTTCAGCGAAAATTGTAATAACATGTTTATTAAATTGCTATGTTAACCAAGCTATTTTGGAGAAAAACTATTTTCACACAATTTCTATAACGTGTATTGGTTTAACAATAATAAAACCAAATACTTAAACCACCATTTAATTTAAATCTATAAAATAAAATATTGAAATAAAATATATGTAGGCTATAGCAAATAGTCAGACATATTACGGCGTCAATTTTTTTGTCAAACGATTTCACAATGAAACAAGTTGTTTCAAGTAGCCTACTTACCGACATGTTGAACATCGATAAATTCAGACGAATGTGGGAAAATCTTTGCAGTTCTGTTAAGTCTTGATTCTGGCTCTAATGCAGATTTGAGATTAGTGATCCTTCTTTCCTTTGTTACACTTTGTAGCTGAGTAAACTGACTAACTCGTTAGGTAAACGCTGTACTACTGCTGTATGGTACGGCCAATTTGTTTTCAGCATATGGCTTGCCGATACCCAGAAAAAGGGATTAAGTTTATTTCTGTAGTCCGTGCAAACCTTAGAAAATAACCATTGTGTTGTGGCAGCGCTTTTGCCTGCCTCTTAGCTTTCACACCCATAACACATGTTACCGTTACTGCCATGAAATACTAATAGGGTAGAGAGTACAGTTATCGCCACCTTTAAGGATTTATAGCTGTTTTTATCTTTATTTCTTTAATACTGTAAGGAAAATTATAAATCAAATTGCTTTAATACATTATTTGGAATATTTTAATGCTGAAAACATTTTTTTTTTTTACAGAAAACGATAAAAAACAATTTTAAAATAGATGTTAAAGTTAAAAAATCGATTTGGCACAGTTATCGCCACCATACCATATAAGAACATCATTTACAAAAATTTTGCGAAACGCGAGTTAATAGATAACAGAACAAATTTTTGAACATTTTGAGACTCTAAAACTATTCGATATTTTTTTAATTAACGAAATGCCCACAGGTGGCGGAAACCGTACTCTCTACCCTACATTGTTTGTGGCAGGTACAGGACCCTACGGTGTGAATTGTGAAAGTTTCATAAGTAGCCTACCGCCGACCTAACGACTATGAAATACTGCAACCTGCTACGTTCGTATTTGACTACATCGTAGGAAAACACGTATAATGAAGCAAGAGGGAGAGCAGTAATTCGTTATTATAATTCCGAATTATAATTTTTTGGGCTTATGGGGGGGGGGCAGTTGCACCTAGTGCCCCCCCCTGGATCCGCCTATGCGAACTTTTAACCAAACGTCGTGTGTATGATAAAAACAGATTCTCTTCTTACGAAGTTTACTTCCAATAGAATTGCATTGTACAATAAATTTGTAAAAATTAACAGTCTTACGACGATGTGTTAAAGGTTACCATATCTATATCTATAAAAATGAATGTTTCTTTCTTTCTTTCTTTGTCCCGTATGCGTTCCTATACCATTCATCCGATTGCGATGAAACTTCGGTGAGTTGTTGTGCGCACGCCCGCGAAGGTTTATGAATTTTTTTCGATGGGGTCCTATGGGGGGTTCTTGGGGTCTTCCACATCTCCTCCTAAACCACTGGACCGATTTCAACCAAACTTGGCACAAATATTTTATGCAACGGGAGAACCAACATAGGGTAGGTGTTTTTTCGATGGGGTCCTTTGGGGGGTCCTTTGGGGGGTCCTTTGGGGTCTTCCACATCTCCTCCTAAACCACTGGACCGATTTCAACCAAACTTGGCACAAATATTTTACGCAACGGGAGAACCAACATAGGATAGGTGTTTTTTTTCGACGGGGTCCTTTGGGGGGTCCTTTGGGGTCTTCCACATCTCCTCCTAAACCACTGGACCGATTTCAACCAAACTTAGCACAAATATTTTACGCAACGGGAGAATCAACATAGGATATGTGTTTTTTCGATATGATCCTTCGGGGGGTCCTTTTGGGGGTCCTTTGGGGTCTTTCACATCTCCTCCTAAACCACTGGACCGATTTCAACCAAACGTGGCACAAATATTTTACGCAAAGGGACAACCAACATAGGATAGGTGTTTTTTCAATGGGGTTCTTTTGGGGGTCCTTTGGGGTCTTCCACATCTCCTCCTAAACCACTGGACCGATTTCAACCAAACTTGGCACAAATATTTTACGCAAAGGAAGAACCAACATAGGATAGGTGTTTGTTCGATGGGGTCCTTTGGGGGGGGTCCTTTGGGGTCTTCCACATCTTCTCCTAAACCACTGGACCGATTTCAACCAAACTTGGCACAAATATTTTACGCAACGGGAGAACCAACATAGGATAGGTGTTTTTTCCGACGGGGTCCTTTGGGGGGTCCTTTGGGGTCTTCCACATCTTCTCCTAAACCACTGGACCGATTTCAACCAAACTTGGCACAAATATTTTACGCAAAGGGAGAACCAACATAGGATAGGTGTTTTTTCGATGGGGTCCTTTGGGGTCTTCCACATCTTCTCCTAAACCACTGGACCGATTTCAACCAAACTTGGCACAAATATTTTACGCAACGGGAGAACCAACATAGGATATGTGTTTTTTCGATATGATACTTCGGGGGGTCCTTTGGGGTCTTCCACATCTCCTCCTAAACCACTGGACCGATTTCAACCAAACTTGGCACAAATATTTTACGCAAAGGGAGAACCAACATAGGATAGGTGTTTTTTCGATGGGGTTCTTTTGGGGGTTCTTTGGGGTCTTCCACATCTCCTCCTAAACCACTGGACCGATTTCAACCAAACTTGGCACAAATATTTTACGCAACGGGAGAACCAACATAGGACAGGTGTTTTTTCGATACGATCCTCTGGGGGGTCCTTTGGAGTCTTAAAAAACTAACTTATTAGATCTGGTTACTATGGCAACCCAATGGAATAGATTCTGTTCTAAATATATTATCGCATTAAATTGAAGACCACGCGAACGAAGTCTTTATATATTATATATATACAAACACTTTCTTTCTTTGAGTGGCATTGCAACGCATGCCGGGTACTCGCTAGTTAACAATAAGGTTAACAATTTTTATAATTCATATTGTCATTTACGGATACTTCAAATTTTCTTTTAATGGGAACATTATATTTGCTATTATATGTACTGCTTATAAATTATATAACAAAATGATCGATGCAAGGATTCAAACTGTCCCTGAAGTTATATTGTTTGTGGAACAAGCTGGATTCTGGAAGGACGTCTATATTGACGGTGCTTTCACTTTGAACTAGGTAATATAGAAACATAGAGAATTTAGTTTTAATAAAATATCCTTTCTAATAAAATATTGATTCAATTCTGTATACTTGTCAAGGATTTGAATCGAGAGTTAATAGAAGACACGACTGATTATAATACTGTGTCGGTCAGAAGAATAACATTCGGAAGCATGTACTGTATGTAATAATGAGTTTTAATTGTGTGGTACTTCCCGTCACTATCTCTGTGATCCAATCAGATTGCACCGTTAGTAAGATGATATCGTTTTGAGCCCACGTTGCCGTGACGCTGCTACATCAACCACAGCCTCTCGCTTTCAGTGGAACCGAGCCATTCCTGTGCAGAAACGTGTCAAGTGTCAATAACGTAACTACACAGCTGCGAGATAAAACATTTATTTCCACTGATAACAGCTGCCTTGATACCTACTGGCATTCTTCCGAGCTAAGGAGCTGTAGCCTACTTAATAGTTGGGACACCCACAGACTAACTGACGTGGACTGCATCGTGAGTAAATTTTAATTTCGTAATCTACGATTTGTCAAGGAAGATTCACGTTTTGACGTTTTTTTACATGCTATTTGATTCTGTAAAATCTTTTACATATTATTAACTCTTTTATTATATAACCTTCATCGTTTTCACTTACCTCGCACATCGAGTATGCGCGTGTCTATGGTTCATTTCGCAACGGCCGGCAAATTATCATTTATTATAATTTAAATAACACGTTACATTGTCAGTTAATACAGTGTGAATTAAAATTTTGTACGGTACGTTTCGACGATTACGGAAAAAATTGCGTTACCATCTTTATATTCCTTCCACTAACAAAAGTAATAATATTTGATCCAGTTAAAAGAAGAAATGATTTACTTAGAATAAACGAAGTAAGAATAATGAAACTTGGTTTGGCGCCACGTTGCAGGTGTTTGCGGGGTCGTATTACGATCGTGTTGCCCCTGATCTAGTTAACGTTTTTTTAGATAGTTAAGAATGTACGTTACACCATATGAAATACATTTTTGTTGTACACTCATAATGAAAATAAGAGGGCGGCAGAACAAAAGAAATATATAACAAATCACAGATCGAGTACAATCCACTAACCGATTTTGATTATAGTCATGTCCTCGTCCTGACCTTTTCTCATTTCTAAATCTGAATATTTTATTTTTTCATTTCTTTTCTGTTATGTTTTTACTACCATTTTTATCATATATTTTCTAGAACGAAGTTAAGTATAAATGCTATTCCTTGCTGTAGTATCCGTCAGGAGTCTGGCAGTTTACATAGGTATTTAATTTTATGCGTTCTTGTCCCGACTACTGTAAATTTGTCTTTTACTATTCAGTTCAGCTGTTTGACATCCTAAAGCCAAGCATTTCTGCACCAATAAGATTCCGCTCCGTTCTTTTTGAGAAACGCTCACCGATTCACCGGTTTCTTTGTGTGTGTCTTCTTTTCGCTTTCTGTGTCTAATAGATTCGATCTTACCCTCAGCCTTCTTGATTGAGAAAACATCTTACAGGCAGTTTTTGTTTTTAATCACATTCTTCATTTCTTACTAGTTTAGAGTTATACAGAGCAATGTACTGCTATTCTAATCTAACAATGAATTAACCAACTGATGTTGAACAGTAAACCCATACTAGGTTCTATTAGCAATAGATGCCTGCTTAATTAATTATTGTTTAATTGAATTGATAAACTATATTTAGGCCTATAGAATACAATTAATTTTTTTGTTACTTTACGAGTTTAAATTAATGTTTATAACGTTTATGTGTAATATTTATAACATCATTATCATCATCTTCATAACACTACATGAGCAAGGTGCTACCTGTTCCGTCTTCAAAGGTCCTCCAGCCATCACTTCCTGGGTCTACCCACACACCTGTGTCCTATAGGTTTGTATTTCCAGACTTGTGTGACCAGTCTGGATCCGATATTCTTCCTAAGCGTTCTTTCCACCTCTGTAATCTTTTAATTTTTCATTAAAGTTAAAAACTTGTAACTCTTCTCTTATGGCCTCATTCTTTATACGGCCAAGTTTATAACACCTTTTAACTCCTCTTAAGAACGCCATTTTTTAGGCCTGTATTTTACAGCCTTGCTTCTTGGTTGTTGTATATAATTCACACCCATAGGACAGTACAGGGACTGTCATAACTTTGTAAAACTTAAATTTTGTATCTCTACGTACTTTGTTTCTAAAAATACGGTTGATTGTCCCACAGAGCGTCTGGAACTTACCTAACTTAACATCAATATCATAATTCCTATCGTAGTCAATATCGTTTCCCAAATAATTAAAATGGCTCACCTGTTCTAGAATTCGAACATTAATCATCATTAATGATCATTAATCATTATTTTTGTTCTTATTGGTTCCTTACCACGAAGTGCCATTACCTTCATTTTTAAAGTGGAGATTTTTCTATTGTATTGTTTGCAAATCTGATGAAACTTAAAAACAAACTTTCGTAAATCAGATTCTGCATTTTGAAGTCCGAGCAAGTTGTCAGCAAACATCTGCACATTCAAATATCTGTGTCGTGATAACTTAATACCAGGGTTCACTAAATGTTTCCATTTCCTTACTAGATCGTCAATATAAATGTTAAAAAGATTAGGCGATACACTGAATCCATGTCTAACAACCTGATTGACAGATATTTGTTTAGATATTCTACAATTACTCTTAACAGCTATAATACTTATAACGTTCGTGTAATATCTACAAATCACAATGTATACATAGCCTATACCATATCGTCAACACCATCGTTATTATCATTGTTATAAGTAGCATTCGCCTACCCGTAAATACTTTATTTCATGAGCTAATGTTTCGTCGAAATATCTCCAAAGATTCTCCCTAGAGTAAATGTTCAACGTACAACCTATACAATGTTTCGTAAGATTCTATCGCAATTACAGCCGTACTTCTTGGTATTACGATCGTGCAAGCAGCAAAGGAGGCGCTACTGATGAATCTGAAATCTTTTTTGTCTTTCGTATTCAATAGAATGCTAAGTCATCATTGAGAAAAGATCTGCCGGATGATAACAGAGATCGATCTGATGAAACGTTGCGGAAAACAACACAACACGAGACCAGACAAAAACTCTCTCTCTCTCTCTCTCTCTCTCTATATATATATATATATATATATATATATACATATAATTCACACATTTTAACTACACTTACGTTCACCGTTCTTATATAATTATTATTACATTGGAATTAAACTACTATTTTGAGGACAATTACTTTTTTATTTTCGCAGAGTAGTTAGGGGAATTGGTACACTTTTGGTTTGTGTGTAGTTGGTATAGTTCATTTGTTTCTCTTAAATTATTAATTTATTATTGTATCGAACACAACATTATATTTGATGCAATAATAAATTAATAATTTAACAATAATAAGTTAGTGTCAACTACACACACGGTCGCACACACGCGCGCGCGCGCGTCAGAAGTGAATCAGAAAAGCAAGAAAACAAGACATAGCTTGCCAAGTACTGAATAAGAGAATACCATCAGCCTCCGAAAGTACTCGGCAGGTAAATTTTCTCGAAACAGTGGTTGAATATCAATATAGGCTAATTCTATATTGACAATATGCTATATAATATATAGAATTTAACACACACACACACACACACACACACACACACAAGGTACATATAGGCCTATACTGTACGTGTTCCTTTTGTTAGCCGATTTAGAGTTTACTTATTGTAATGTATTTATTTTAACGTATAATGTGAAATTATATTTCTTAAACCCAAGAGAGTATTGTGCAACGATACTTGTTTAGTAAACGGCAATGTGTCGGCTTATACAGGCAGAATACATCTGTATTTAATTGAGTTGGCCAATACCACCCACAAATTGCATCTTAAATAATAGATTTCTTTATACAGTCTGATGGAAACTCTTTGCTTCAGATCGTCGCTTGGTCACAAACTGATATTCGCCACGGCCTTAAACTCTTACAATAATAACCACTGTGGTCATTGTAATCTTATAAACAAGTCATTTATGAAGTCGGTGCGAAAAATATGTGCGTGTGTTGTTTACTATTAATACGAGAATAAACAGTATGTCTACGCGAATATAAATACATAATGTAGTGTCATTTTATGAAGTAATATAAAGTATGTTGTTGAATTCGATTTGCTCGCGAGCGGAACAATTCTATTTCAAAACTTCATACACTGCTAAGTAATGTTCATTCTGTTTACTTAACGTCACGCTAACATAAACTTCTATGTTTAAATATGAAATGAGAAAATCTAATTTATTGTTCTTATAGAATTGTTGCATTACAGCCATTTCTCCGAGAACAATATGCACGTACAGGTGGCAGTATCGTTTGCACGTAAGAGGTCTAATGTACCTACTACAGTACTACTAGTAGTATTGCTAATAGGAAAAACGTCGGAGCAACAATAAATAATTCCGGAGTGACCATATCGGGAGGGCCGTGCCCGCTCTAGCAGAAACACACGCCGCCTTGTACAACCACGGCGCAAACAATAACTAATTCGCCGATTTGTTAACATCGATCGTAACTGTTCTCCGTTATTAATTACTCATTTAACTGTGATCTGCACTTAGTTGTTATCTTTTATTTTTTTCAAAAAACGTGTGTTAATTAAATAGCGTAGACGTTTCCATTATTATTTAATTTAAACGTAAAAAGTAAATGAAACGTGTAAATTGATATGTTTGTTGTTGCTGATTTTTCAAAGCAACGATACTTTGTCTGTTGATAAGCTTATGGCAACCGCCCATATTATTCTTAATATTTTAAATATTTTATTTCTACTCATCTTAACATCGTCTGACTCTTCATCCAGTCGCCTTCTGGACTGTTAAGTAATTATGTCTGCGCAAAACACACCATTGTATTTTATGCAATAATAAATTAATAATATAACAATAATTAATTAATAAAGCGCGCGCGCACGCACACACACACAACAGAATTGAACCACAAAGCAAAAAACCGGAGTTTTCTAAGTACTGAGAAAGATCCCGAAAGCGCTGCTTAAGGCGTTTCCCCTTCCATTCATTTATCGAATATTGTCGGCAAGTGCTGCGAAAATCAGCTCTAATAACAAAGCAACATTAACTCAGCAAAAATTAGAATATACGTATTATTATATATTTTTAATAACTAAATTCCAATGAAGCAACATTTTAGAAAACGATCTTTCCTATTGAATCGTATTCATTTTTTTCAGCTCGTTTCCCATTTTTCATGCTTGAAGAAACTGTCAGGCGTTGGAAATTCAAGATCAGTAGCTAATACACTAGATCTGCTAAACTCCAGAAATGCAGTACTAGCAGAGAAAAAGCATAAGAGGACTCTTCCATCAGCGAGAATTGTCTTCCCAAGTAAACCTACGTGTAAGCAACTTTACTTTTACGCTTGTGGAAATGTTGGACCTGAAACACTTATACCGTCTTATTGTGTATTCAATAGCTGTCAGATAAATGGAAGAAAAACCGAAGGGTGATGGAAATACAGAAGAATTGAGGGGGAGAACCTAAAGAGAGTTGAGAAGTAAAGATAGAAGGAAGTGCGTGAGAGTTATCGTGTTTGCAATGAGATAGCAACAGAATATGAAAGAAAAAGTAGTGTTCTAAATTGCTAAAGGTATTTATAAAAATGGTTACTCTCTAGTAGAATGAATGCTGTAAAAAATACAAAAATAATAAAAATGTAAAGTATAAGAAAATAAAGGTTAAATAATGTTAGGGCCTGAAATTATTTTCAAAGTTTTACCGATTTTATAACAATTTCTGCAATTCTAATTGCCTTTCTAATCTAAAAAGGAATTATTATAATTTATAGTCACATTGGAGCAGCCGTGGCGTAGTGGCTAGCGTGTGGCGCTGCTACGCTGTCGGCGCGTGTTCGATTCCCGCCGGGGGCAACTCATTTAGATACGACCGTTCCCCCCGCAAGGCAATGGCAAACCAGCGAGAGGTGTCCTGCCTAGTAGAAACCCTTCCCAACTATGCCGTTCGGATCCGGGATTAAACTGTAGGTCCCATATACCTGTGAGAGACTCCATAACACACGCACCACGGGTACATCCGGGGAGGGTCCAAACCAGTCGAAAGACTGAAGGACCCAATAATATATATAATATACTGACATTTACATTAACTTATTAATAATAAATTATCTCTAATGTCAAGCGAAGGTGTCTGAACCACCATCCCTTTGCATTTTCCATGGTGGTAGACTTCTGTTTATTATGCCAATTTGTGACACACTTGGGCTCGGTCTCCGGTCTTCTAGTTCTTTTCCGATAGACTTGTGTTTTGCAGTGTTTACCGGTAAAACGCTACTGAGCGTAAATCTTCGTTCCGACAACTATCTTGTTGTCTCCAATTCCGTACCCGAATTAACCGATGATTGTCAATGTTTTGTTTGATCCATCGTTGAATTCATTCTTTTGGATTTCCTCTAAAACTCCATAACTTTAAGATGTTTTTTTTCTTCCCAAGGCAGTTTTGCATGCATTGCATACTGAAATCTACAATTTGTAAGAACAATTAATCTAAATTGTAGGCCTATTTAATAGATTTTATTTATTAGAATTCCACATTTCATTCTCTTTCTGACGTCATGAAATTTTATTAACATTATCGCTGATTGGTGAAATTCTGACATTACGAGAATATGCAACATTATAATGGAGATTAGAGTGCTTGATCGAAAGTGCAGAATTAGATACGTAGATACGATTTGTTTTCTATATGTTAAACCGATACGGTGTTTTTACTACGATTTGCCATTTTAATCTTTTTATTTTAAGCACTTCGTCTACTGTATCTTTTTTCTGGAATGATGGTTGCTCAAGTGTTAGAGTACTATCTTAAATTGCTCTGTGTTAAAGAAATTCCGCTCTTTCTCCGACCGATTTGGGTATGTTAACTCGCTGACTCCTTGGCATTGCATCTTCCATGCTTGACGGTCTAGACGTAGCGTTCTTTCCAAATGACGAGTTCGTCTATTCTAATGTTTGTCTTTTCTCTCAACACAAACGCCTACTTGTTATCAAGCTTACGTAACCATCCACACACCTTATAAATCTCATTACGGATTATTATTTTAAAGTTTACGTCTTACTTCTACTTAAAAGTTTGTCTTTTCTATAATCTTGTCGAAGAAAATAGTCATCTCCTTACTGACGTGATTCTGAGTATCCATTGCTCCTTTACCAAAATTGATTTTACATACATGCATACATCCTTGGCTCTACAGCCCAGATCGAACCTTGGCCTCCAAAAGAAATTGGCTCCACTTATTCTTGTCCTCAGCCATCCGCTTCCAATTCACTGCGCCCAGCTTTCTCGCATCACTACCAACCTGGTCCAACCATCTGTTCTTCGGTCTTCCAATCTTCTCCTATTGGCTTGTGTTTCATAATTATTTTTGCCGTACGTTCGTCATCGATTCTCTGAACGTGTCCTACCCGTCTTAATCTATTAATTTTGGCAAATCGGACAAGTGTAATGTCATTGTACTTAGCACATAATTCATTATTATTTCTCTTTCTCCAGACTTCGTCCTGTTGAATTGGCCCATAAATCCTTCTCAGTATCTTCCTTTCAAACATAGTCAGCCTCTGTTCATCAATTTTCTTGAGTACCCAGCATTCAGAGCCATACGTTAATACAGGCCTTACCAATGTCTTACAAAGCGTGGCTTTAGTTTCTGTGGTTAATAGTCTGTTTATTCAGCCCGTAAAAGCTTATACTAGCAGCCAGAATTCTTCTTTCAATTTCTTTTGTACAGTTATTCTCAGCATCGACATACGTCCCCAGATATACGAAGCCTTTTACTCTTTCAAAATTATAGCCATCTATTAGTATATTAGGAATATTATCATTATTGCTTCCTACAGCCATACATTTTGTTTTATTTTCATTTATAACAAGTCCCATACTCTTAGCCGATGAATCAAGTGCTCTAAAGGCATTCTTCAGATTATTTTCATTTCTGCTGATAATATCTACATCATCTGCAAATGTTAGGAGCTGGACTCCTTTATTAAAAATATGTACCCCTGTTTGTATTCCAGAGTCTCTTATTACCTTTTCAAGTGCAATGTTGAACAGTAGGCAGGCTAGGGCGTCTCCCTGCTTAAGTCAATTCATGGTATCAACAGAGCGGAAGAGATGTGATTGAATTCTAATGTGGCATTTGGAGCTGGATAGTGTAGCTCTCACCATTCTAATTAATTTTGGAGGAATATGAAGCTTATGCATAGCTTGGTAGAGTCTGTCTCTTTAACCTATCAAGATCGATTTAGATAATCCAAATTGGATAATTCATGGAACACATAACATTTACATGAGTGTTTTTATAAATTTGTTAAATATAAAGTTGTGGCTGACGTTTACGTTTTCTGTAAAATAAGACGCTTGCTGTATCGTGCACTATACAAATTAGGATACAGCGGCCAGCATTATGCCTCCACTAACGGTTGTTGGTATCAAAAAGAAATCTTAAAACTCTGAGTGCACGACGCGTGACAAAAGAAATATAGGCCTACTCTATGGTAAGGCTGTACGCTGAAATACCTTGACACTGTTTTTGTTCATATTCCTTATAAATTCTGTCGCGACACAACCTTACATTGTACAGCCTTATATAGTTACCTCGGTCACAGTAATAATGGCCATTATTACCGAGAATTGTTATTTTGTGTCACTGAACTGAATGTGCTTTAATATTACACAACAACGATGGCAACAATAAATAACAGTCAGTACTTGTCGTGGAGCAGACAATAATATTTCTCTGCATTAAACAACTTATTTTGGTTACAGAGTGTTTTGTATATTGCTGTATATGTATGTTTGTATGTATAAATTATACGTTTGTGTGTGTGTGTGTGTGTATGTATTTGTGCATCAAATATACATACATACATACATTGTATAGTCAAACCCTATGTTGGTACAATTCTTGATATGTAAACTACTTAATACGCGTACAATACTTAATACGAGGGTCAGTTGAAAAGTTCGCGGAGCGACAACTGTAGCTTAGCGGTAAAAGTAAAATTTTTCGTGTGCTGCAAGATTTGTATTTTGTGTTAACTCCTGTTAATTTCCAAATATATCTATCAATTTATTCATTGTTTGAAGGTTTTTAAAATTGACGTGTCATGCGTGTTTAGGAAAACGGACAAAATCAAACATCGTGATGTGATTCTTTGTTAAAAATTGTTTAGTGCCAACGGAAATTCAAAACGAAATTGTAAATGTGTCAGGAAATGCTGCAACTTTAAAACCAACGGTTTTAAGTAGGCACTTTAGTTTAAACGTGGTCATACGAGCACTGAAAACGTGGTCGGACTGGACGCCCAAAAATGCAACAACTCCAGATGCGGCAGCCATCTTCCAAAACGATTTTTTACACCAGGTTCTTGAGTTAAAGTATGACGGAGACGCTCATATGAGATGACTATGATTTCAGCAACGTCATCCACTCCTCAATTTGCGGTATTCCAACACCCTATGAATTTTTTTTCAATAATGCCACTTTTTGGATGTCCACTGCTGGGATAGCCTTCAGTGCTTGTACGACCACGTTTAAACTCGAGTGTGCCCCACTTACCGTTGTTTCTGAAGGTGCAGCATCTCCTAACACATTTAAATTTCATTTTGATTTTCCATTGGCGATAAAATGTTTTTAACAGAAGAATTCATCATCGCGATGTTTGATTTTATGTGTTTTAAAAAGACGCGTGACTAGAAATTTTCAAACAGCTGATAAAAAGTGAATAAATTGACAGATATATCTGGATATTAACAGGTGTTCACGCGAAATATACGTCTTGCAGCTCACGAAAGATTTTAGTTCTACCACTGAGCTATAGATGTCGCTCCGCGAACTTTTCAACTGACCTTCGCACAGCACCAGTATTAAGTTATTTTTATTAAAAAAAAAAACTAACCAAAAGCCAACAGTGGTAACCACGTATAATTCAGGACACGTATACTTCACTAGATTAAAACCTACATGGCTGACGATAAGCATATTGCTTAACGCTCAAAATATGTTCCAAGTAAAGAAAAATCTTAATTGCAAACTAGGACTGTATTTTGTATCAAGTTTCATATATTGTAACGGTACATAACCCGGTCCCAATAAATGATAACTTTTGTAATACCATAAAGGTCGGAAATGGGTAAACTATAACGAGCTCAAAATTAAGTTGTATCACTAAACATTATAAACAATTAAAGTGATATACAGTGACAAGTGAGTTATAGTGTACCCAATGAGGTAATAAGTGAAGGTGAAGGGAACTTCTTACAGAATTGTACTGTAAATGTGAGAATTATAAACTATAATAGTAGATCATGATGCTACTAACTAATTATGTATTTTGTTTAGTTATTGTAGGATTTATATTGTGTAGTACCTATGTTAATTTTATATTTTTATAAAATAATGGTTTTATTGTATAAGATAACCCATGGTTTGTGTAAAAACTTAAAAGATTTAAATATCAGATGATAATGAAAATTAAAATAATACTGTATGAGGGAAATGGCAGAAGAAAATAGTCCAGTGTAAGAATACTATAAGAGATTAATAAATAATATATAAATTCATTTAAAGTTAATAAAAATATTAAATACTTATATCCAAAGTTATAAGAAAATAAATAGAAAACTATTATGTAAATCAAATTGGGAAAGAAACCAAAATTAAAAAGAATTATTTTTCTGTAAATCAAAAATAAATTTATAATAATTACAAACTGCCTATATACTAAAAAGTAAATAGCAGAACCAATAAAAAGATATATAAAAATTATGGGTTACTAAGAGTAACGAAAATAACAAGTATTGTTTAATCGAATTTGAAATTTAAACCTGTCCAGTTGACAAAATGATGAGATAAAAATTTATTAAAATATCCTTTTGGAACCTTTTGAAAAGCACAAAATTGTTACAAAATTAAAGAACAGTATAAACATGATGTATTACTACCTTAGTTATCAAAGTTAACTTGCTATACTCCATAATAACAGTGAACAAAAAACCATTTTGGACGAGTAGGCATAGCCTAGCAGAGTTCGAGTTTTAACGAGATAATATTTGCCAGACGGTTGTGAAATTACCACCAAATACGAACACCACCTGAGAAGCGGCTTCACCCAAGTAAGAACTTCAAGAAGAGAGGTAATATAAACATTTCTTTTATTATTTAACGAAGAAACCTCCAACGGAATGGTCGTGTAGTCCATAACGATTAAAACGTAAACACATGTTTTAATAAAAACAAACGCCATCTGCTCTCTTACGGACATTTCCGGAACTACGTACTAAGCGAAATAAACAAATTTGTGAATATTTTTTCTATATTTGTAAATCGTAGTATAATTATCCATTTCTGACCATCTCATAACAAAAAGAACTTACCCTTAACCCTGGGGAAAATAATTAAAAGAATTATATGTTGATTGATGTTTAAACAAAAGATAAAATTGTAAAATCGCTCAAAACTGTATATTTTTTATGACAATTCCTTGTTATTCAATGAAGTCGATATCATGTGCTAATTAATGAAAATATCGATTGTGATATTTGTATTGTGGCTGAAGGGAGAAAACCAATAATATAAACAATAAATATTATTGAAAAAATGATATTGAATAATAAAAACGTGTTGCCTTTCTTGTAGTGGGTAGCTGTAGTAAGTTTCAGAACAAATAAGAAGAAGACGATCCACCGGGTCATATTCTGCCACAGTGTCGTCTGGTTAACCTATGTTTGGAGACTCGTGTCAAAATCAGCTGATTCGGTTCACGGCGAATATTTGAAAAAATTTATAAATCGTCTAAACCGAGGGTAAACAAATGGTACTTGCTCTCTCTTCAAAATAAGGCTAAACAACTTCCCTTCTTGACCTAAATCACACACACTCGATTTCTGCTTTGTTTGAGTAACATTACCAACAACTTTATTTAAACTTCGGTCTTTATAATTCATAAGTGGCGACTGCGGAGAGGTGTTCTGACCGATCTGAGACTGTAAAAAAGACAGACGTTTTACGGGTACCTCAAAAGCAGAGATACGTTACAAAAATTGACGCTAACAACGTGGGGCAAATAAAACAAAGTTTCCATTAAGTAAAGTACTATTTAAGGATCGGAGAGATACACTCTAAACCGCTACGTTACAAGAATGGCGAACCCAACATTGGGGCTTGAATAAGACAGACGTTTCGCTAAGCAACCGCCACGTTACAATATATATATATATATATATATATATATATATATATATATATATATAATAACATCTTTGACTATGTTGTCTATCTATATCGTTGACGATACTTACGTTATAAATATTCAATGGGTGTGATCGTAATAATAATAACAACGTGATGTTTTGAATCTTTTAAACATTTATTAATTAAAACTTTCATTTAAATTGAGAGCTAAAACTCATTATTATTATTTGCATGTGTATGTGTACTCGTAGTACACCTCCTTGTTAATAAATACAAGTAATCTCATATTATATAGAAACATAAAATAATCTTATAACTATACCTAACATTGCTTATTATATAATATTGCTGTCGACTTGCACAATTTATTATGATTAAATTATTATTAAATTTTCTAATCTTTCTTTTTTCAAATTCTTATTGTTGTTGCATATGCATTTCTTATTTATGACTTATTAATTACTTTAGAAAAATTACTATTCTTTCAAAATTAATTTAAATATTTCCAATAAATTATCATTTCAAAAATATACTTTCATAATTAAAATATTATTCTAATATTTAGTTCTAATATTATCTATACAAGAACACTTACATTTACAAATTATTAATTACACTTTTGAACATTATATTGTCTTTCTTCTTTTTACAATGTTTAATTATCTTTGATTAAGTCTTTCGTTTGGATGAATACATGGATTTCTTTCACCTTAATCGTTGCGGTTCCTCAGCGTATCCTCTTCTGGTCCTGAGTCCTTGATCCTGGTTGATTCTGCGTAGTCGTATAGTCCTGGAGTCCGTTCTTCTTCCTCCGGATTCTCTCAGCAGTCCGATGACTCGTACTCTACGTCTGGAATCTATGCCATGTAGTGTGCTGCTCTCTCGTTTTCCGTAATAGCCTCTGTCTGCAGTAGTGATCTCACAAATGTGATGATGTTGTCGGACATAGCCTCCGGCTGCCGCTGTGGTTGATCGAGAAAGAGATGACGTTGCCGGGCATAGCCTCCGGCTGCCGCTGTGGTTGAACGAGAAAGATAACAAGGCTGGTGTGTCTCGCGTATTTATAGTCTAGGGCGCAAAAATCATGTTTCGACAATTCTCTGCAGGATTCAGTCTGTCGCAGCGTCCTTTTACAAACACGATTATTTACACACTTATTTCACTGATCTTCGCAACATGCGAAGTCTTTTGCAAATTACCCGATATTCATCTGGTCGGTAATTTTTATGTGTACAACTGTGTATTAACCGTTTTTCTCTGTCTCAATTATTATGGGTTTTATTTATATTTATTTGCACTGTATTTGCACTTTTTATTATTTTCGCACAATCTTTCGTATACGCGTGGGTCTTTATATTATTTACACTGTGGCGTATTTTGTTTTGTGATATTTCACACACACTTATCACAATTTAAATAATTTATATATTTATTAACGTTGATTTAGAGGTGATGCATGCAGGAATTAACTGGCAACACACGTAAGATACACGTGTACACAGACGCAGCTGTGTGTGGCGTGATTAATCTGTACGAACAGGCAAATTTGTTGTTCCCCTTTTACAGCTTTCTATCTGAATTATTATACTCCTGACAATATTGATTATTTATTTAATTTACACAAATTATCTTAACTAATTGTGCAATGCACAGTACCATATACATTCGTACTTTTGGAATATATATATATTATTATTCAAGAATAGATTATTTCTCCAAGTATATTTTAACAGTATATATAGAAACGTGACGCACATTTCACAGAACAATCTGTATCATCAGAGGCTATAACGTAAATTAACGAATTATCGATTTTTTTCATCATATAAACTAAGGAATAATTGATTTTATTTGAAATTTTCGATTGTTGTAATGTTTATTTATGTCATCAGCTGATTTGATGTTTTTATTAAAATACTTAATGTTTATATTTTATTTATTTTAATAAATTCATAATTTTAAATAAATCTGCTTGTTTTGTTTTTATTTGTATTTGTCCTTTAATTAGCATATTATTATTATTATTGTGTTTGTATGTGTTGAGATTTTCACAGATATTCACTTTGTGTCCTTTTTGTATGCTTTTTATTAACTTAACATTTTGAATGTCTGGAAATTAATAAACACATGTTAATTTTGATCAGGTGTTAATTATCGTAACGAATAAGTAAACAAACAGAAAAACTGTATTACTAAAGTTTCTTTTTCATTATCCTGATGATACAGACCAGTGAAGGCGTACAACCAAATTTAATGAAAAGAAATAAATACAGTACTTGGAAAGAAACAGTTTTTAATAAAATAAAGAATGTACATGAATATGCAAGAGAATGTCAATAATTGATTATTCTGTATATATGTGGTAGCGTAGTAACATACATACACACATTCATGTACTGACGTGCATATAAAAACATAAACTTTATCGAAGTCAGTAGCTAGCTTTAGTTTAGCCTGTCGCGGACAAAATTCTAAATAAAAATAAATTGAAACCGAAGTAAGCAATTTATCTATTAAACTGTAACTAGCAAATTCAAATATTCCTTTCTTGTAGTAGTTGGAATTAATATGATAGATAATAATAAATAAACCTACGCTCAACAGTCCGTAAAGGACCAAGGCATACCGTGCGGCTTTTGTGTTTAGTGTGACGGTTGCATCACAACGCGTCGCCAGTCGCTAGTTGTGGTATTCACAGCCAGGAGGCGCCGCTGTTATCTCATAGGGCTACTCAAGTTTGCCTCACGACGCTGAGTGAACGCCGTACTGAGCCTCCGCCGGGAATATGATAGTTACCATTCTCAAATAGGTTCTAATAAAAAAATGTATTAAAATTAAAAGGAAAAACACAAACAAAATTTTTAATATTCATGGAAGATTTGTGTCTAATTTGACAAACGGACGTAAGCCATTTTTTTATTTAATTTAAAAAGGAAAACAACATTTCGACTATACTAGAACTCGGTAGAAGTTTTTAGCCAAATAATTGTAAACAGTATAAATTCAAACTCATCAAAATGAATCTGTCACTTCAATGAAAGTCACGTGTGAACGATTGTTACATGAGCTGTTTAATACATGCGAGGGTAGTTCGAAAAGTTCTCGGCCTGACATAAAGATGGCGTCAGGGTATGATTAGTCGCAAGTTTGATCTGACACATGGCGTACAATAACGTTTAAAACGCCTATGTTTACTACTTTGATTATTGTGATAAAATAAAATACGTGTGGATTTGTCCGTAGTGATGACATTCATATTTGGGAGGAATCTTTTTCTAGCGCGCCATTTCTTCAGTTATAAAAATTCACTGGAGGGTAAATCTGGTGACTGCGGTGAAGTGTGGCAGCAATTCGTAGCGCAGTTCTATTCCAACTTCGAATCGTAGCTTTGTGACGGCAATTAACGAAGTGTGAGCGGGTACTTGTCTTGATGAAAATTTTCTTTGCCTTTGCCTTTTCTTTGATACGGACGTTTTGCCTTACTAGGCTCATGCAGTTGGTCCAGCGACGCTGCATACCATTTTCCGCTAATAGTTTTGCTTTTCGGAACAATCCTCCTCGTAAAAAAAAAAAAAAAAAAAAAAGTCAATACTTTTCCGGCCGACGGAACAGCTTTCGCCTTCTTTGTAGTATTTTCACTCGCTACCACTCATTCTATGGACTGCTGTTTCATCTCTGCTGTGTAATGGTCAGTTCATGTTCCATCAGCAATGATAAATCTTTGTAGAAACTTGGTTGTATTGCGTTTAAGCATGTCCAAGCAGTCTTGAGAAACGTTAATTCGTTAAATCCAACGATCGACCAGAAACGCGGCACCAATCGCGCTGAAAGCTTTTTCATATGCAAATGATCGTGTAACAGATCTGTTGAGATGCTCGCAATGTCAAGAATCTCATACATTTTCATGTGTCGATGATTTAATACGGCATTATGAATTTTTTGACGTTTCTTTAGTAGTAGCGGTTTTTGGGAGACCCGAATGTTCATTGTCACAATGAACAAACGACCATGTTTTAATTCATTAGCCTTTTCTTCACTGTTGAAAACGACGTGAAGAGTCTCGCAAAGTAGACTCCAATTAATTTGTATTTCCGTTGACGTGAAACCTTTTATAACGAAGGATTTTATCATTGCACGAAATTCGATTTTATCAAATGTAAGAAAATATTAGGTTTATTTAATTTATTTCATAGTAACTATCAAATTAGTAAATACAACTGTTTTAAAAGTTATGGTTCGAAATCTAGCAAGATAGAATTTCATGGCCGTTTGATACACCTGGCGCTATCTCTATGTCAAACCAAGAACTATTCGAACTACCCTCCTATAGTAATCGAAGTGAGTCCAGCTGTCACATGAACGAGCAGTGCACTCTCATCGGAAAGCTGAATAGACGCATACCTGCACAGAAAGTATCACGAACAGTGCTATGTAACTTTGGAAAGCTAAATACACGCATACCCTCACAGGAATTAACATAAACAGTGCTATGTAACTTTGTAAAGCTAAATACACGCATACCCGCACAGGAATTAATATGAACAGTGCTATGTAACTTTGAAAAGATAAATACACACATACCCGCACTTTGGAAAGCTAAATACATGCACACCCTCACAGGAATTAACATAAACAGTGCTATGTAACTTTGAAAAGATAAATACACGCACACCCGCACTTTGGAAATCTAAATACACGCATACCCTCACAGGAATTAACATAAACAGTGCTATGTAACTTTGTAAAGCTAAATACACGCATACCCGCACAGGAATTAACATGAACAGTGCTATGTAACTTTGAAAAGATAAAAACACGCATACCCGCACTTTGGAAAACTAAATACACGCATGCTCGTACAGGAATTAACATGAACAGTGCTATGTAACTTTGAAAAGATAAATAAACGCATACTCGCACAGAAAGTAACGTGAAAAGTGCTTTGTAACGTTGGAAAGCTGAGCACACGCACATCCGCACAGAAAGTAACGTGAACAGTGCTATTTAACTTTGAAAAGGTTTCTACATGCATACCTGCACAGAAAGTAACGTGGACAGTACTATGTAACTTTGGAAAGCTGAGCACACGCACATCCGCACAGAAAGTAACGTGAACGGTGCTATTTAACTTTGGAAAGCTTTGTACACGCATACCCGCACAGAAAGTAACGTGAACAGTGCTAAGTAACTTTGGAAAGCTGAGCACACGCACATCTGCACTGAAAGTAATTTGAACAGTGATATGTAACTTTGGAAAGGATTCTACACGCATACTCGCACAGAAAGCAACGTGAACAGTGCTATGTAACTTTGGAAAGCTGAGCACACGCACATCCGCACAGAAAATAACGTGAACAGTGCTATTTAACTTTGGAAAGCTTTGTACACGCATACCCGCACAGAAAGTAACGTGAACAGTGATAAGTATCTTTGGAAGCACACGCATATCCGCACTGAAAGTAATTTGAACAGTGCTATGTAACTTTGGAAAGGATTCTAGACGCATACTCGCACAGAAAGCAACGTGGACAGTGCTATGTAACTTTGGAAAGCTAAATACACGCATACTCGCATACCCGCACAGAAAGTAACGTGAACAGTACTATGTAACTTTGGAAAGCTAAATACACGCATACCCACACAGGAATTAACATGAACAGTGCTATGTAACTTTGAAAAGCTAAATACACGCATACCCTCACAGGAATTAACATAAACAGTGGTATGTAACTTTGAAAAGATAAATACACGCATACTCGCATACCCGCAGAGAAAGTAACCTGAACAGTACTATTTAACTTTGGAAAGCTAAATACACGCATACTCGCATACTCGCACAGAAAGTAACGTGAACAGTGCTTTGTAACGTTGGAGAGCTGAGCACACGCACATCCGCACAGAAAGTAACGTGAACAGTGCTGTGTAACTTTGGAAAGGATTGTAGACGCATACTCGCACAGAAACCTACGTGAACAGTGCTATGTAACTTTGGAAAGCTAAATACACGCATACCCACACGAAAGTAACGTGAACAGTGCTTTGTAACGTTGGAAAGCTGAGCACACGCACATCCGCACAGAAAGTAACATGAACAGTGCTATTTAACTTTGAAAAGGTTTCTACATGCATACCTGCACAGAAAGTAACGTGAACAGTGCTATATAAATTTGGAATGCTGAGCACACGCACATCCGTATAGAAAGTAACATGAACAGTGCTTTATAACGTTGGAAAGCTGAGCACACGCACATCCGTATAGAAAGTAACATGAACAGTGCTTTATAACGTTGGAAAACTGAGCACACGCACATCCGCACAGAAAGTAACATGAACAGTGCTATTTAACTTTGAAAAGGTTTCTACATGCATACCTGCACAGAAAGTAACGTGAACAGTGCTATATAAATTTGGAATGCTGAGCACACGCACATCCGTATAGAAAGTAACATGAACAGTGCTTTATAACGTTGGAAAGCTGAGCACACGCACATCCGCATATAAAGTAACGTGAACAGTGCTATTTAACTTTGAAAAGGTTTCTACATGCATACCCGCACAGAAAGTAACGTGAACAGTGCTAAGTAACTTTGGAAAGCTGAGCACATGCACATCCGCACTGAAAGTAATTTGAACAGCACTATGTAACTTTGGAAAGGTTTCTACACTCATACTCGCACAGAAAGTAATTTAAACAGTGCTATGTAACTTTGGAAAGATAAATACACGCATACCAGCACATAAAGTAACGTGAACAGTGCTATATAAATTTGGAATGCTGAGCACACGCACATCCGTATAGAAAGTAACATGAACAGTGCTTTATAACGTTGGAATGCTGAGCACACGCACATCCGTATAGAAAGTAACATGAACAGTGCTATTTAACTTTGAAAAGGTTTCTACATGCATACCTGCACAGAAAGTAACGTGAACAGTGCTATATAAATTTGGAATGCTGAGCACACGCACATCCGTATAGAAAGTAACATGAACAGTGCTTTATAACGTTGGAATGCTGAGCACACGCACATCCGTATAGAAAGTAACATGAACAGTGCTTTATAACGTTGGAATGCTGAGCACACGCACATCCGTATAGAAAGTAACATGAACAGCACTATGTAACTTTGGAAAGGTTTCTACACTCATACTCGCACAGAAAGTAATGTAAACAGTGCTATGTAACTTTGGAAAGATAAATACACGCATACCAGCACATAAAGTAACGTGAACAGTGCTATATAAATTTGGAATGCTGAGCACACGCACATCCGTATAGAAAGTAACATGAACAGTGCTTTATAACGTTGGAATGCTGAGCACACGCACATCCGTATAGAAAGTAACATGAACAGTGCTATTTAACTTTGAAAAGGTTTCTACATGCATACCTGCACAGAAAGTAACGTGAACAGTGCTATATAAATTTGGAATGCTGAGCACACGCACATCCGTATAGAAAGTAACATGAACAGTGCTTTATAACGTTGGAAAACTGAGCACACGCACATCCGCACAGAAAGTAACATGAACAGTGCTATTTAACTTTGAAAAGGTTTCTACATGCATACCTGCACAGAAAGTAACGTGAACAGTGCTATATAAATTTGGAATGCTGAGCACACGCACATCCGTATAGAAAGTAACATGAACAGTGCTTTATAACGTTGGAAAGCTGAGCACACGCACATCCGCACATAAAGTAACGTGAACAGTGCTATTTAACTTTGAAAAGGTTTCTACATGCATACCCGCACAGAAAGTAACGTGAACAGTGCTAAGTAACTTTGGAAAGCTGAGCACATGCACATCCGCACTGAAAGTAATTTGAACAGCACTATGTAACTTTGGAAAGGTTTCTACACTCATACTCGCACAGAAAGTAATGTAAACAGTGCTATGTAACTTTGGAAAGATAAATACACGCATACCAGCACATAAAGTAACGTGAACAGTGCTATATAAATTTGGAATGCTGAGCACACGCACATCCGTATAGAAAGTAACATGAACAGCACTATGTAACTTTGGAAAGGTTTCTACACTCATACTCGCACAGAAAGTAATGTAAACAGTGCTATGTAACTTTGGAAAGATAAATACACGCATACCAGCACATAAAGTAACGTGAACAGTGCTATGTAACTGTGGAAAGCTAAATACACTCATACCCGCACAGAAAGTAACGTGAACAGTGCTATGTAACTTTCCGTAGTTTTGGTAGCTTTCGTAACTGCCAGTCACATGTGATGTCACTGGAGTGAAGGAAGAAAGAATAGTTTTTACGTAATTGTATTTAAACGGCTTTCAATTATTTTCCTAAAAATAGCTTACCAATTCAATTGTACTGATAGATTGTTCAAAACAGATAAAAATAAATGAATAAATCAGGTTAGGAAGGTCCGTTTTTTAAAATTTAAACACACACCGATATGAGCAGTATATGCAACAATCAGGAGCTTTTTATAATAAGACGTCTGTTTTGGCTTTAGTAGTTAAAGTCATTGGCAAACATTTAAACAACGATTCAGTCTAAGTGGCAGGTACAGTGTTATCAATTCAAACGTGACATGGTCACAAAAAGATTTTTTTTTAAAGTAAATGTAAATGATTTTTTTACAGCATGATAGAAGAAAATAGGATTAATTTCCTCCAAATGTGCATGAACAAATCAGATTAGTTGATATGTTTTAGTCATGACATCTGGTCCTGTCAAATTATGTTTTGACAGCATAAGCGAGATAATTGTATTAAGCAATATGTAAAACTAGCGCGTTCTAAAGTTATTAGTAGGTTACAAGAAGAATTTTTTGTAACACTTTTTTATTCTCTCTCTCTCTCTCTCTCTCTCTCTCTCTCTCTCTCTCTCTCTCTCTCTCTCTCTCTCTCTCTCTCTCATTCAGTGACTTTATCACAAATAAATCTGCATGACGCTGACAGTTATTAAGAATATTCTTAAAATGCGTAACAAATATTCTAAACACAATAGTATGACATGGCTTTTGTCTACATCAAATTCGTCTTTATGGTTGGCAAGCCTGCCACTTAATCCCAAAATATAATTACGACCTTCTATGCTAGCAAATACAGCTAGCTATCCATTCATTCTCACGATGTCGGGTTAAGATGATACAGTCATGGTAAATCGAACCATCGTTCTCTCTCACCATAGTAAATGTGTTACTCACTGTTACAAGATTGAGGTCAACTTGTTTAAAAAAAATTGTTTTTACGAATCCAACGCACTTTTTTGAGTTATATAAGTAATGTTAAATTATATTCTTAAGTTTATTTTTTTGTTTTATTCGTTTTTGTGTGGTATGTTTGTCGTTCATCTCATGCGTGACTCTATTTAGCTAACAGAAATACGACACATAATTATCTCGTATCTACAGATGTCATAATAATGACTGATGCGGGAGTTACTATTTGCAGTTAGTATTTGTTATCGTTTGTAATACTATTAAATTGAGAAATTACAGCGGGTTGATGAAAAAATCGTATCACTTAGTTAAGTATAGGCTCGTATGCATGGAGTGATGTGGAATAACTTTAAACTTTTAAATTTTTGTCTTTTTCAACTTTAAACTTAATTTCCTTTTTGTCCTACTTATTCAATTTTTGATACCCAAACGTTTAAATCAGTGGCCGTTATAGTTCAGCTTCAATGGAAACGAGTATAATTTACCATTGGTCAGAAAACGTTCATTTTTAATGGTTTTGTTTACTACATAATACGGGTTGTGTGTAAACTACGGTTTGCTGTTTCTGCATGCAAATACGACGACCTCCCAGAACAGCTGATTTGCCACACGCACATAGCCAGCAGCTGAGCGTAATTATCAGCTGATTATAAGTCAGCGGTTGCTTTTCTGTACGTCATAATGAAAGAGCAACTAAATAAAACCCGTAGGCGAATAAATATATTACTCTTGTAACGTGTACAATATACCGCTTGTTAACTGTAATTAAAAGTACAGTCGGATTGCTAAAAAACTGTAAATGTAATCAAAGTGTTAACGTAACGTAATAATGAGTAATAACAAGATAAAGAAAATAAAACGAAGAAAAGGAGATGAGTCAAATATGTTAATTACCCATACCAATGGAAAACAAATATTAAAAATACTGTTCTTAAGAGTCAAATAAATTATAAGAGATAGATAGACACACAGATAGTTCGGTGTGTGTGTGTGTGTGTGTAGAGGGGTCTCCCACCAGAGTGTGTTGACTTGTAATGTTCTCCTTGAAAGGTTCAAGATGTAGATTTATATCCGGCTTCATATGTGTGTTACCCGTCAAACGCAGGTGAATTAATTCTTATGTAAACAATTTAACAGCCAGATTGCACAACGCTTCTCAATTTCTTATAAGGGCGACGTTACAGGTATCCGTAAATGAAATAATTTTTAATCCTGATCATAGAGTGTCGCACGTTTTCTCCTTCTCTACTGTTCTTATTTCTCAAATAAGAACGATCCATAGAAATGAGTTGTTCCTTACCTAATACGGCCACATTTACAACCTGCGATAGATTTCCGATAAAGAATCGATGATATTATTAATTGATAATTATCCTTAAAGACTATGGGATTGGTATTAAGGCTACAGTTGTGAGAACTAAATTTCTAGCAGACTAAATTCCTATCTTTTCCCTGTCATCTCTTTCTCATTTCTGTCCTCTCGATGTCTGTAATTAGTTCATTTGAAGATTAGAGGCAGGAACGGGTACAGAATGATGAAGGGTTGCAGCTTCCCCGAATCTCTATTCCAAAATGCCATATTTTTATAGGAATACAATAATATATTATATAATAAATACAAGTTTGCAAATGTTCACTGTGCCATTTACACACAGTAAATGAAATATTTAGAAATATTATTATCAAAGCTTAGACGTATCAAAGCTTCCTAACTCACCGCTGTTTATTTGTGCAGTCATCACTAAAGCTTACCAAGCTTATATCTGAGAGCTCTCAGAGAAGTATACTTACAGTCATTCGAACTGCACTTCACCATTTTGAGTATCTTCTGTAAAGGTTTTAGCAGCATCATCGTTTCATGACTTCCAGAGCTCACTGTTTTACATTGCGAGTCAGTACATATTATCATACACATTATCGACGACTGCATTACCTGCGAGTCGTGCGCATTGTTGGTTATTCCAAATCTGTATCACATCAATTACGCCGAATTACAAAATAATTAATTTCGGAAACTACTCAGTATTGTACGTGTCTCAGAGAAGATATTATTGACGATACTGATGACGAAGGAACTGATGTAATAGCAATTAAAAAAAATTTAGCCTAATGTGTGAATGGGCGGAAAGGACGATTTCTTGTTGGGAATCGTGAGAAGATTCCCAACAAGAATCAATTGTAGATATGCCCGTTGTGCCTCAAGGAGTAACCGCTACATCTACAGTAAAACTTGTGAACTAACTTAATACATTAAATCCTTAATGTTGTGGTGACCGTTGATCAATAAATTTTAACGATGGAAATTTTATTGAGGATCGGTCAAGAAGTGTAACACAAATTTTATATTATTTGTTTCAACGTTTCGACAATATTTATTGTCATCGTCAGGACCCGTGTACAGTTACAAGAGAAAATATAAAACACAACAAGATCAATTAATTGAGTGTGTGTGTGTGTGTGTGTGTGTGTGTGTGTGTGTGTGTGTGTGTGTGTGTGTGTGTGTGTGTGCGCGCGCGTGCGTGTGTTGCATTATCAATATTTTCAATTGTATTACTATATTACTTTTGACTATGTATTTAAGGAAAACAATATTTAAGGTCTATAATTATTTTGATGATGTAAAACTATCTACAAATTCTAACAAACCTTCGATAATTAGTGCTCTATAATTACAAATATAATAAAGGGATTATTGCATTATCAATATTTTAAATTGTATTATTGTATAAATTATGTTCTGGGATATTATAATTTTTTCTGTGTATTTAAGGAAAACAACATGTAAGGTATCTATTTTGATGATGTAAAGAAACTGTCTCAACCCCCCTCACACACACACACACACACACACACACACACACACACACACACACACACACACACACACACACACACACACACATTCGCTCAATTAATTAATCTTGTTGTGTTGATATTTTCTCATGTATCCGTTCACAGATCCTGATGATGACAATAAATATTGTCCAAACGTCGACACCAATAATATAAAATTTGCGGTATACTTATTGACCGATCCTCTAAACTTTCAATCGTTAAAAGTAATACATATAAACATTTGAATCGTGTATATTATGTGTTTATATTTATTTATATTTTAAAATTAGACATAAAAATCCTATTTTGTGAGTTTGTGGTTAAATAAATAAGATCTGGAAACAGGATATTGCATCTCCACTGTAGGCTTATTATCAAGTTGCACGTACATTGCAAAGCACCAGGAAGATGTACTGCAGTCCTTTCTCATGTAAAACAATTTTTAATAACGTTGTTGCGTCTTAGAAGCTCTCGATGAATCTTGAGTTGATCTTAGAACGCTAGTTGGAGTTAGCTGGTCAGAAATGAAATAATAAATGGACTGTATATGTTTTTAGAGATAATTGTTTATTGAAAATTAATACTACATAATTGCTGGCGCGTGCACTTTTAGCGCGGCATAAGTGCCGGAGAATTAAGATAGAATTAAAATATTGAAGTACATAATAGTATGTAGAGGCCGAAATCGCCTAATTAAATTATCGCATGATGATCATGCTAAATTATGAAATATTGAAATCTTTATGTAGCCGCGGCTGGCGAACTGAGGCTTGATGCCTGCTCGGAGTCTTGCAATGAACTAACTTAAATTTGGCTGCTACTAGCCTGTGTCAAACCGGCAGCAGATAGCAGAGAAAAAAATGACGTCACTACACGCACCCGCAATGCGGCATTAGTTTACATAGGTACAAAGTTTAACCATACTGCCCGCACAAAATCGGGGCGATTTTGCAACTTAAGTCATTGTGTGAATAGTACATGGTAATTGACATTACATGATAACAAATCCAATAATAAATAACAACTGCTAATACAATAACAACGACATAACAATTGACATGTATAACAGTAAAGCAATGACACCCAGAAAATTAATAGTAGATAACAATATGATTAACATACCAAATTCATGTAAGGATACATAATACATAATGATTTACGTTACATAGTAATAGAACAATGATAATAAAAATTTCATAATCCATAATAACATGATAATGATAAATAATAATACAATAATCAGGCAGACATAATAGTTGGCACTACATGATGATAGGATAATGATCCCAAAAAATTCAAAAATACATACACATAGAATAATACAATAATAAGGACATGATAATTGATATGCATAATATTATAATAATAAAAAGCATAATAGTTATTATCAAATGTTATATACAAAGGCAACACACAATACTTGAAAGTTTTATACATTAAATTGATTCTCTTTTTTTTTTAAAGTAAATCATCTCTGACATAAAAATCTGTAAATAACAAAATTAATTAAGATATCAGAAAAAGCTCAAAGCAAAACAAAACAACTTCTGTGCTAAAGAGTGTACAAAATAAAAACTCATGATAAAACCAACGTTCTTATATAACTAAATATGATCTTTCTTGAATCATGAACATATGTCAGTAAATGCATATATTTAATTTTTAACAAACGTAAATAATAACACTTAATCTATATAAAGAAAACATCCTCAAAAACTGATTCAATATGGCAATACAATAATAAAAAGCTTAATAATAATATAATAAAAATCACAAATATAAAGCATGATAAAGGTTCGAATCAAGGATGCATGTCGCATTAACGCTTATGCAATTAGTCTGAGGCCACTGGAAGTGGACATAATTTATGAATGGGTCGACGTAGGATACCACTTGCGGTGCGTACATCCGCGACGCGCACTATTGAATCCTGACCCGAACAGACATTCGTGACTACCCCGCGTTTCCACTGAAGGGGGGGGGGAATTGTCATCTAGAATAAGGACGAGTTGTCCGGGAATCAAATTTTTTGACGTGATGCGCCAAATGTTGCGGTGTTGCAACTGGTGCAAATAATCTTTCGACCACCTGATCCATATAGACTGGGTGAATCGTTGGAGCAGCTGCCATCTGCCCAGACGACTAATATTGACTTGGGAATAGTCAGGTTCCGGGAGTGCAGTGAGTGGAGAACCAACCAGGAAGTGCGCTGGAGTTAAAGGTTCAGGGTCCCTAGAGACATTGGAGATGGCGAACAAGGGGCGTGAGTTAAGGCAGGTCTCTATTTGAGTTAGGATAGTGTAATACTCCTCAAACGTAAGAATGATTCCGCCGACAACGCGCCGCAAATGAAACTTGACGCTCTTGACTCCGCTTTCCCACAGGCCGCCGAAATGAGGTGCCGAGGGGGGAATAAAGGACCATTTGATGTCTTGGGCACTGGTAAAATCCTGGGTGGTCTGTTCAAATCCATTAGATTTAAAAAGTGTGTATAATTCGTGAAGTGTGCTACTAGCACGACGAAAGTTTGTTCCACTGTCGGAGAATATCTGATCAGGGATACCTCTACGCGCTATAAACCGTTTTAATGCCGCTATGAAGGCGTCTGAAGTAAGATCTGAGACTACTTCCAGGTGAATAGCTTTAGTGGTCAGGCATATAAATAAAGCAATATAAGCCTTTGACGTGGCCTTTGAACGCTGCCCGCCTTGACGTATAAGTACGGGACCGGCATAGTCGACTGCAGATTGAGAAAATGGCTTAGCAGGCGTAACCCGGGAAGGGGGTAATTGTCCTGATAATTGGCTTGGGCCCCTAGCACGGAATCGAAAACAAGTGATACATTTATGTATTACTGAACGTATATAAGATTTGTCATTAATTATCCAATATTTCTGCCGTAGAGAGAACTGAGTCAATTGAACACCAGCGTGTAGTAAACGAAGATGCTCGCATTCTATGATTAATTTGCTGAGATGAGAATGCGGGTAGAGTATGATTTGGTGTTTGCTCTCATAGGTAAGCTGGGAGTGCTGAAGACGTCCGCCTACGCGCAATATCCCCGCATCGTCCAGAAAGGGGTTAAGTGACAGAATTTTACCCAAACCAAAAGTGTACCATGTAACTCATGGGAAGTTAAAAAGGAAGTGTCTCTATCCGCTATAGGGAGCCTAGAGTTCCGAATGAATCGACGGCAATACGAAAATACGCGAAGGAGTTTTGAAAGCGAAGAGTACTTCTCAAAATAACTAGACGTAGATGAAGCGACAATCAATGAGGTTTGGACCTGCTTTCGTTGTTCCTGCTCAAGATCGGGATAAGTGCAGTGCAAGGTGAATGGGCATCGAAGGCACTGGTGGGCCATGATGATGACTCATGGGCAGGGTTCTGCTTCGACTTGAGTTCCAGTGATTGAAACCTGCGAATAGCTCCGTGAAGAAAATCGCCCAAATGAGAATTGTATGACCTGCGAGGTAGGGATACCACAAATCTGCCATCATTATTACGGAAAGTATTAGATACAAAATGACTTTCGCATTCCGAGTCCTCAACGGAGGGAGCACGAATAGCAACGTCCTCTAACTTCCAGAAGTCCTTTAGTTGCGAGGAAATGGCATTATTATCTTCACATGCTATGAAGGATGAGACAGGTTTCGTCATGTCGACATTAAATGGCAAGTTACCCGCGAGAATGAATCCCAATTTTGTCTCCTGTATTATGGGAAAATGTGGCCTACGGATAAATTTGACAGGTTCGATTAATTGTAAATAATACTGAGCACCAAGCAATAGGTCGATTTGCGAAGAGAAGTTCAGTTGTGAGTCGTCTAGGAATATGCCTTTTGGTAAATTTAGGGATGAGATATCAAATGATTCCGCAGGGAGATTATTCGTGATACTGGGAAGCACAGCGCAATGTATGTTTAAACTAAAATTCTTATAACGTGAATGCAACCTTACCCTGGTACTGAAGTCAGCTTGAGATAATGAATTATTTATACCGGTGATGAGTAATTGAGATTTAATTAGTTTTAGACCCATGCGACGTGCGAAATTCATGGTGCAGAAGTTAGCTTGCGATCCTGAGTCCAATAAAATCCTTACTGGGTGCTTTATACCGGCATGGTCAGTTGTCATGCAGACAGCGGTGGATAATAATATAGATTTGTTTGTTTGCAGTTTTAATGAAAACTGATTGTTCCTGCACGAAGCGTTATTGCCTGATATGTGGATCATTGTGTGGTGGCGTTTAGCACACGTTCTGCAAGCAAATTTGGAAGGACAGTGTGCGAGATCATGGCCTGGACGTATGCAATTTAAGCAGAGTTTATTTTTAATTAAAATATTTTTTCGTTCCAGGGGAGATATAGCCACGAATTGTGGACACTGGGAAAGGCGGTGTTTACCACGACACAGCTGACATATGTTGTTGCCGATATGAAAATGGAATGTCGACCTAGTAATATCAACCGGTTTAATAGCTTTGCGATAGGGAGTCTTATCGCTAACGTGTATTTTGCTTACTGAGCTGGTCGCGCCGTCGACGTTTTGCAATAACTGCCTTCTATTATTTAAAAATTTAATAAAATTACTAAAATTAGGAAATCGTTCGTCAGACAAGCTTTCTTTCCAGAGCCGACATGTATGGTTATCGAGTTTTTGCGTTAAGTATTGAACGAAAATGATTTCAAGTGTATTTACAGATAAATTTAATGAATTTAAAGCATTTATATTCGCGGTAATCTCGTCAATGAATTTGGAAATGCTAAGCATGGACTCTTGTTGAAAGGACTTCACGCCCAAGATATTCCCTATGTGATAGGCTGAGACAATTAATTTGCTGTCGTACCTGGCTCTTAATAGATCAATGGCTACCGCATAATTTTCATGGATGATTGGAAGAGATTTTATTACAGTTAACGCAAAATAAGAGTGCAAATTACAGTCCCTTAATGAAGAGTGCAAATAGTGTAATTTCTGACAGGTCAGTTCTGACGTGTACCAATTCCACAAACATATTATGATAATGTTGCCAATCAATAATGCTGCCTGAGAAGCAGGGCAATTTAATTGGCTTTAACTGTATAGGGGGGGGGTTTAATTGGTGTGACTTCAGCTTGGATCAATGACTTCTTGTTCACCTCCTCTACTTGCTCCAATAAATGGTGTAACTTGCACTCAATATTACAGAGATCATCCTCTGTTTGAACTCTGTCACTAACTGATGTGAAATCGGAATCATCAGCCTCAATTTGAGTCTGAATTTCGTCATACTTCGCGGACAATTCCATCAAATGGCGGAGTTTAATTTTTAAGGCATAGTGATCGCTTATGTCCGGATCGAAATTGTCAGCGAAAGTATTCACACGGGATATAGAGGCCTTAATTGTGCCCCGTTTCTTAATTAACGCCTTCACATCAGCCATGACCGAAATGTAAAATGTGATTTGAAAATGATAGTTAAATATAGAGCAGGTGAACAATTGTTGTAATGTAAATAATTTGCTAAATTCTGATATGATGCGGGAGCCAGTGATCTGTGTACACCTTAATATATTACTTACTATAATAGGTACTTAATTTCCCTTTTTTTTAAAAAAGAATAGTTATGAAAGTTATTGAAAATATGAATTATTCAAAATGACAATATACATATAGTCTTATCACATCACTTAAGTTTCTCAATGCGTTATTGTACAGCTGCGTAAATGAAAATTTATGTACATATGTACATATGAAAATCTAGATAAGAATACAAGCCTATGGCCACTTGACACTAATATCTGTTTATATAAAAATTATTAATGATGTTATATTAAATGTCATGAAATCTTCGCAAAAATATTACTTAGTTTGCTGTACCCATCAATTATACATGAAAAATTATAAAAAAATAAAAGTTTATAGTCACGTGGATGTTGAATCCCGGCGTGCTTAAGCTGGCTTCGATCCCGTTGTTCGATCCTGTTCGGCAATCCTTAGAAGTTGGCGCACCTCTTGTTTCTGCGGGTCAGGTGACGCTTGAAGTTGTATCTCTCCGTAGTTTTTTAAGGTTCTGGAATTTCGTTGCTGTAGAACAAATGATGCTGTCCCGCCGTGTCTTGTTGTCTCAGAGTTGCTGCTCTGCAGAATCTTGCAATGTTGAGTATGAAGTCCTTTTTAGAAGGCATGCAACGGCCAGCAATCTGAGGTTTGAAAATGTTCGGGCTTGAACCAAACGTTGTTTGGGCCCATTAAATAAAATATTTCTGAAATCGTGGTGGACCAAAATGTGGCCCGTATGACCAAATCCGGCCCGGAGGACTAAATTGTTGCGTCTTAGGAGCTCTCGATGAATCTTGAGTTGATCTTAGAACGCTAGTTGGAGTTAGCTGGTCAGAAATGAAATAATAAAGTGGACTGTATATGTTTTTAGAGATAATTGTTTATTGAAAATTAATACGACAATTAATATGAAAATTGCTGGCGCGTGCAGTTTTAGCGCGGCATAAGTGCCGGAGAATTAAGATAGAATTAAAATATTGAAGTACATAATAGTATGTAGAGGCCGAAATCGCCTAATTAAATTATCGCATGATGATCATGCTAAATTATGAAATATTGAAATCTTTATGTAGCCGCGGCTGGCGAACTGAGGCTTGATGCCTGCTCGGAGTCTTGCAATGAACTAACTTAAATTTGGCTGCTACTAGCCTGTGTCAAACCGGCAGCAGATAGCAGAGAGAAAAATGACGTCACTACACGCAACCGCAATGCAGCATTTTACAGTACAAAGTTTACATAGGTACAAAGTTCAACCAAACGTTCTTGTTCTTTATAACTGACTTAGGGCTTAATCCTGTTCCGAACGGCTTATGGAACATGGCTTATCAGAGTTCTTTTTGACGTAGTACATTTTTTAAGTGGCTGCGTTCTTAACGATGACTTTGTTATAAACCAGAGCCTGACCACACGGAAGTGTGAAACCATATCGCCGCTTTATCCGTGAGAGATTGGTGAACGAAGGCCGAAAATAAATGGTGTACTGTTTAAAACAGTAATAGATACGTTAAATTAATAATGGGCACATCGCGCGATGTTTGTGTCCAAAACGAGTCCATAGTTCGAATCTGTCGGTGGAAGATTGTGATATCAACAGGGTTAGTGCAGTCAGGGCTGGAATTACTGTTGCAGAAACTCCAAGAAATATTACTTTAATCAATGTAATAAAACAGTATGAGATCCTGAGACATCTGTTTGTAGAATGGTGAAAGTAATGATAAATTATAACAACAGTTTGGATTTCCACGATCATCATTTCCCGATATCAAGTCAGAATTTTGTGAAAGAGAAGAGTTCAAGAGCAAAATTAAAATTAATTCTATTTCCAGTTCTGTATATTGTAAACGTTTGGTTCCAGTCCAGATTGAATTATACCTCAATTTACACTTATTTGGTACATTCACTGTTAGTTCATAGAATCTATAGATATAGTGCTTCTCAATCAGTTGGCTCAACATACAAAGGACCGATTCCGTGATCTCTTCTTTCCGATCAGAATTTCTGCCGCTTGAAGCTGATCTTAAAACTCATGTTATTATTAGACACAAATTAAAAAAAATTCTACAAAAAGATATGATTTAACTTACCTGTGCTTAGAGTATAGGCCTGTGTCATTTCATATATATTGTACATACGTCATATACATATTCACAGTTATGATAGGAAAACAAATTTTAATACTAGTTTTTAGAACTTGAGCAAAGATTTTGACCTTACTGTTTTCGTCCATTATTATTATTATTATTTTATTTTTATGTATAACCTTACAAGGCAGTGGTTAGAAAGTCACCAAACCAATGAAAAACAAAAGTCGATGAAAACTTGGTTGCTTTTCTGCAAGTAGAATTTGTACAGGCACATTGTAAGTACGTAGTAAATGATAACCAAATACGACGAATTACTTTCTGTTCGACGGACGAGGATATACAGGTAGCGATGGCGGCGATAAACGTTAATTATTGAAAAAGAAATCGAAGCCGGAATTTCCTGTCATTTTGTTGTCAGCCGTTTCGTTGGAAACGAAATAATGAAATAAATACACGTTTTTTGTTTAGACCGTGGGAGAAGCACGGCTACCGTACCGACCGCCTACAGAGAAGCAACCGCTCGTACACGCCTCCGTACCAATGATAATAATATGTTTTATTTAATTTGTAAGATGGAAACTGTAATAATTATGCTTTGACGTACGGCTGTTTGCGATAAATCATAATAGAGATTAATTTGGTTTCTAAGAAATAATTTTTACTCTTTGGGTTCGCCCTTCGGTTACTTTATTCGTGTTTGCTAACCCAAATTCTTCAGCGTATATGATTTCTCACTAAACCTCGCACAAATGCTTCCAGCTTACGGATTCCTGCCTGCGTTTGTGCTTATTCTGTTATGTAATATACACACATTTTAAAACTATTCTATGTTTTAAAATTATCCGGTCTGACTTTATGTTACTTTTAAACAATTTATATTAAACTAGGTGTTACCCGCGGCTTCGCATGCGAATATTTGACTTTTAATAAGTATTAAATTCATTATTTTAAGTGTTACTGTGTTACAAGCATTGTATAACACACTAAACGTTATATTTTCCTAAACCGTGGCTTTTATTTATTTCAGCAGTAAACTAAAAACCAAAAACAGTTGTCACCTAACCTCACAAATGAAAACAACACGTATTTTCGCTTTGCATTATGTAATGGGATAATTTACAATTAGTACACTTCTTCTTTTCCACATCGTAACATATCGATACAATCGCATATTATATAAAACATCGAAAATGTACTGCAGGAATGGATAAATGTATAGTTCGATGCCGCTAAATAGCTTTTGTTTATTTGCTTGTTACTATGGTAATTAATTCTGCTCTCCATGGTATTGTTGACATCTTTAGTAGTAGTATTTACTATATTTCATTACTTATTCACTGCATCATCAGAAATACGTATAAACATAAATTTTATAATCGCTTAAGACAATTACAAAATATATATACGTATCTATATACAAAATTACAAAATATATCGATACAATCGCATATTAAAAACATTAAAAACTGCAGGAACGGATAAAGTTACAGTTCTGATGCCGCTAAATATCATTTGTTTATTTACTTGTTACAATGGTAATTAATTATGGCCTCCATGGTGTTGTTGACATACTTATACGCGTCAACGAGAGGGCATAATTAAAAGGGCCTAAATCGAGCGAACGAGGTGGAATATCAAATTCTAATTAGAAAGTATTTTTCGCCTTGTCAAAGGTTACCTATGCAAAATTTGTTGGCAATCGGTGTAACGGTGTGGATTTGTATTCATTACCCATAAATCCTCAGACTTTGAGTTTTATATATATATTGTAATATATCTTATTTATTACAAATTATAATTAAATTTATAAAGTGTTGCTTGTTCTGGTATTCTGCGGTAATCGAGCCCCACAAGTTGGACTCGCCAATTTTGTAATAATACGATAAATATTAAGTATAAAAATAAATAAATAGTTGATGTAAGAGAATTGTACTCTCACTATTGTGTGTAGTAACGTAGCTAATATCTTCTTGTCTTCTAAGCTCTTACTGTTGATCTTCGCTTTGGTAATAAAACCATACTATAGTTGTAATTGTAGAGTGTTCTGGTATAATATTATCCAGGATAATTTTTATGGTGTGTATGTGTAGTAGTGACGTTCCGCTCTGGGAATCGTCGATTTGGTAAAGTTCCTGGTCTTTGTTATTGGTAATTGGGATGTTATTACCATCAATTAAATAAAGTGTATTTTGCTGTGTAGCAAATTGAAATAAAATATAAATTTAAAATTTATATTTATAAAAAAAAAATAATTTCGGAAAAAATATTTTCGAGGTATTTATGTGCTTAATATTTAGGAATAAATTGAGGTTGTGGATCGTAATTATAATTATAATAGTAAGGTGTTTAATTTGGTAATAAATTTCTGTTCGGTAAATTTGTTAAAAAGATAATCCAATTAACTTCAAGTTAGGCGAAAACGGCTCTCTTCTTCTTACTCTTGAAATGTCGTAGTTTCGCATATACTGCCTTTAAAGATTATCTATTTTTCTTGGTTAATTAATGATTATGTCCTTTTATAAGAGAAATCAACTCCAATTTACCCAAAAAACAAACAAATACGTTTATTAAATACAATAATAAGGTTGGTCGATTAATTAATCGAGGTTACAAGCCATATCGACTCGCTCAGGGTCGGTCGATATTAGAAGTTTTACAGTTGTATTATTTAAACAGGTTCTTTGAACGGTTATTTATATAAAAAGCCAGAGAAGGTCAGGGACATGAAAGTATAACACTTACAATTCAAAAAAGGTCTTAAATTTAAACAATATACTGGTAATTATTAATAATAAAAGTTTATATATAATTTTGTTCAAACCAGAAAGCAGTTAGTCGTCTCTAATTGAGGTGACGGAACTGGATCAGAATGGCCGCCTGACGCATGCGCGTTGAAAGCTTCTAATGTAAACAACGTACTTGTTGAGATAATATGTCCCTTCTTCGGTTAAATGTTCTTCGCTACGGTATATGATCTTCTGGGGTATAGTTTATTGTCACTGGTGTTAGATGGAAACGTTCACTTGGTGTAAAAATGTTGTTAAATAGGTATATCAACTGGTGTTTATGTGTGTCAGTTAACCTCGAATTTTCACTTGGTGTTTGATGCGATTTCAGTGTTATTTCATGTAATTGGTTATATGTGATTTCGTTTATAGGTGTTATGTAGTTCGTGGGTCAACTTCACCACTTCACTTTCATTAAAATAGTTAAAAATTTAGTTTACATAAAATGATTCAGAACTCCGTTGTAGCATAACGTCCATTAAAGGTTGGTTCAATCAAATATTCACAAGAAGTGCTCTCTTCGAGGTATAATAATGAACTGTCTGTATTTCCTTCGTCTCATGAAAGTCTTAGCCTATATAATATATCCCAATATTGTTTAAATTTGCCATAACTTCCGATACACTTTAAAAATATACTTTATGTTCAAAAAATAAATTCGTTATTAGTTAACTGTTTGAAATATAAAATACATATTCGTTTTCACTATTCTATTCTACTTATTTTGATAGTAATTAAGTTAGTATTACAAAATTTTATCTGAAAATTATATTTCTTATAATTTTTTGGGAGGTAGGCCTAAAATTATACTTCCCTGTCTTCTATGTAAATAATAGCCATTTTAACTAATATAATTATTATTCTATGAAATCTGAAATTTGTATAATTATCAATTCTCACTTATTTTATTGCAATTTAGTATACTAATGATGGTTTTTTAATATAATTCAATTGTGTATGACTTCCCCTAGGATAGTGTTAGTTAATCTATTTCAGTTTTAATGGTATTTTATTAGACAATTAAATAATTTTACTCATATAATGACCATATCTTTAGAAAGCCTTATTTACATAGTATTTGATATGTTGAGTTTATTTTGCCTGAATATTGTCATTTTATATGGTTTATAAGACTAGGTTTGTTAATTATTCTGCAGTTTAAATTTATTCTTTGGCCTAGATCTGATGTGTGGCTAATTTCCAAATGTTTTATTAATGTAGCTATTTTATATCCTTCTCTGACTGGTACAACATAAATTATTGATTATATAATTAACATATAACATCTCTCTATATCACAACTAGTGTTCTGAATAACATTGCTTAGTATATTATCTAATAACATAATAAAGAGTATTTCTACAACATTGGAATGATATCTATTTTTAGACAGTGCATTCCTAAATTAAACTGAACAATAAAATAACAGTTATAATACTAATATCTCTTATGACTAACCCTTATTTATCTAAATGTTATATGTAATAGGAACCTAACATCCTGGTTCCATATATAATTGTTAACACCTTCTATAAACTTCATCATAAACAGTTTGTTCTGTAGTTCCCCATTTATAAAATTTATACCCCCTCTTAAAGTATACCCCTAGCTACCTAAGTTATATTCCATTCTATGGAATGTTCATATCGCTTTAGTAGCTTTTATTTAGTAATATTACTACTTCATTATCAAAGTAGGCACTGTTCACAAAACTTAAAGTTTGTTACTATGTACTGCAACTCATGTACCCTTTTAAAGTTTATTATTTATAATTTGATCACTTGCACTTGTCTATGGTGAATTATCAATATATTTACTAGTCTTTTTCTAGCTTTTAATATGAAATATTCAACCATGGGGGAACTGTGAAGACTTGTCTATACAAACTAAATAATAACTTTTTGAATGCACTAATATTTAATACTACTAACACTTTTAGTTTTTGTCAGTTGTACAGTGATATGGTTTTTTAGGGTGTTATACTTTCTCTTTGGGCATTCATTGATTTTGGGGTTTTTTGGGGGTTCTTTCCCTATGGGGTTTTTGTTTTATATGGGTCGTCTTAATTATTCTTCTTTCTTCTTGAGTTTGGTTCTTCTTTCTTCTTCCTTCTTCTGTAGATTTAGTTTTGATTATTCTTCTTTCTTCTTTGAGTTTTAATTGTTCTTCCTTCTTCTTTAGCTTTGATTGTTCTTCCTTCTTCTGTCTTCAGTAGCTTTGATTGTTCTTCTTTCTTCCTTCTTCTGTAGTAGTAGTTTTAATTAGTTCTTCTTTCTTCTCTAGATTTAGTTTGTTCTTCTTTCTTCCTTCTTCAGTATTGGTAGTTTTAATTAGTCTTCTTTCTTCTCTAGTTTTAATTATTCTTCCTTCTTCTGTCTTCTGTAGCTTTTATTGTTCTTCTTTCTTCCTTCTTCTGTAGTAGTAGTTTTAATTAGTTCTTCTTTCTTCTCTAGATTTAGTTTGTTCTTCTTTCTTCCTTCTTCAGTATTGGTAGTTTTAATTAGTCTTCTTTCTTCTCTAGTTTTAATTATTCTTCCTTCTTCTGTCTTCTGTAGCTTTGATTGTTCTTCTTTCTTCCTTCTTCTGTAGTAGTAGTTATAATTAGTCTTCTTTCTTCTTTAGTTTTAATTATTCTTCTTTCTTCTGTCTTCAGTAGTGGTAGTTTTGACTATTCTTCCTTCTTCTGTAGTTTTTCGCCGTGTATGCCTTCGTTTCTTCTGGTCTGGTTTCTTTGACGGGGTATATTAATTGCCTGCTTCTATCTTACCTGGGTAATTTGGTTATTATCATTTTTAGTCTTCTGGGTTTTTAAATTTGTATTATTATATTATTTGCAGAATTTTTCTTTATTTAACCTTTCTTGTGAATATATTATTAAATAGTGCATTTTAATTGATTCTCATCTGGATATTCCATATATTAGAGCTTTATTAATGATCATTGAGTAATGCATTTGTGTGGATTATCTGTCACGCTACAATATATATATATATAAATATAATATTTATTATATTATATAATATATATCATAATATAATAATAATATATAATATATATATTTTATATATATATATATATAGATTTAATTGTTTTTCGCTTGTTTCATCGCATCATGTCTGAGTTATGCAGGAACGGTAAGGCATAGGCGTCGTATTTTCTATCTTTAGTTGCGTTGGCGACGAAGTCCATCTCAATTCCCGACGAAGATCTTGATCTCAAACGAACCATGTCACGTTGACGATGTCTCTGAATACCTTGTTCTGGGATCGTTAGACATCTATCCGTTGTACGTATATTACGTTCTATTCCGTCTATGTTACTCCGTCTGGTACAACCTCCTTAATCCCATACTTTTTGTTGGTGTTGTTAGTATAGACGTTTACTGTCTGTTGAGAGGGAAGGGCCGCTCCACATCTTATCCTGTTTGGATGTTATTTGGCAAGACATCACGTGCTGTTATTAAAAACATAAAAACGTACAAACAAGGCTAGGAACACAGAGGAGGTAGATTACGAAACATAGTTCGTAAGGCAAAGCTTGTGGAACATTCTGGGTTGTGAAAGCAGGTGCATTTCATTACAGAACCGTCGCCCCTTGTGTTTGTTGTTACTAACATTACTTTTTATTATTTGTTGTATTGCAAAGTGACGCCCACTGACTGGCATCGATTTTCTCGGTCACATTATTAAAGCTACTGTTACCGTAGGTATTATCACTACTGTTATACTATTATACTATTGTTCTCGTTGGTGCAGTTATTATCTCTCGTTAAATGATTCTATGCGAGGTAAACACACAACTCCTCTGCATTTCCTTATCCTACGTGAGTGAACAGCCGGTATTACGCATTTTATCAGTTTGATGTTTGAAGTTTTGATACATCTATCCCTGGCCTTCTTCTCTTTGAACTACCTATTATTTCGAACACGGAGAGAAAGCGGTTCTTCTTTTAGTTTCAATATCATCATCAATGCCATCTGTCTGTCTTTCAAGTATCAGGCCTACGGCCTTGTAGGATCTGCAGTTTGCATATCATTTCTCAAAGGAAGTCGGATTAACGTGTTCTAAGGGGAGCAGACGTAGTATTTGTAGAATGTTGTTACAAAGCGTGTGCGTACAAATATTGTCGTGTTATTAGAACGACTCATCTAATTCGTGTTAGAAGGTGTGTACTACTTATCCACACCTTAGGCGTAGGAGTTGATAAACCCGGCCTTGAATAGAAGCCATGAAGATCACCAACGATTAGGTTACACAGATTAGCTCGAAACCACTATGTTATCCGGACAGTTTATTCCAGAATGTAAGTCCTTCTGTCGCTTTGTATGTTGCTCTGTCTATAGGTGACTTTTTTAAATTCTTCTTTTCATAATGACGTATATTATTATCTTGTGCTTGAATGAAATCCAAGATGTATTTTCTTTTCAGTTTAAGTTGCTTAGCATATCGGTTATTACTGATATGTAAATTAAATTATGTAGGTTCTGAGGCGAGTGGACATCTCCGAATACGTTAGATGGATTAGAGTTTAAAAATGAGTTCCTTTCTCTCGCGACTTCCAGAACCAATCTGGGTTCTTTCTATAGATGTATAAAATATTGTTACGCCGGTCTCACTGATCGTCGTATGGTACAGTGGAAAACAAAATACAAGAGACCGATGAAATCACTAATAACCAGTTTTAATTATCACAATTAATAATTTGTAATCAACAAGATAGTCTCTTACAACATTCAAACAAAAATTGTCCACACGCAATATTAATGTCAACTATAAAGAATTCCGCACTAATTATAACACAACAACACTTCGCTACATACACTTGATCCGCGCTAAAGAAATCGCTCAACACCACTGAACTGACAAGCCGGCTGCTATGGCTTTTATAGGTAGCGCACCCCTTAATAGAAATCTTTCATCCTCAATGTGCACTCCACTTAATACTGACGCTAATGGGTATTTCAAGTGCCCTCTTGTAGAATCTAGAACAAACTTGATAGCGGCCTTGACTGAGACAACACCTGGCGACTAGTGGCGGAGGGGACGAATGGAAGGAAGGTCTCGGCTGTTCTACGCGGTTCGATACGATTCTCGTTACAATATTCTACAATAACGTGCCGGAAGACAGGGTTTGATATAGGGCAAACGATAGTTTAAAACACTACAAGACGATGCATTGGTAAACGTCTGCAACAGAAAGAAAAGCCGGCGTGGTGTGGTGATTTGCTGTGATTAATCCTGCACGCAGAACAAATAGACTTGGTGCAAATAACTACCAGATCGCTACTGACAAAAATTAATTATTCCATTAAAATTTAGAAATTGATAAATTGATGGCTTGTTTTTACAGGGACACTTTTTAAAAACTATATTTCCTCTATAGACGAAATTAGTGGCCGCTTTATTAATGATTACTAAACCAAAATGAACAAAGATAATATAAACTTAATCCCCTGACGATAACTCAAGATTGACAACATAAGGCGCACAACATAACAACATAAATTAGACAACATAAACAACATAAAATACTCGCATAGGATTCAATTTCGCGAAACTACTTACCTTCCAGAATTCTGTCATTCTGTAAATAAACAAAGTGCCCCCACACCAAAAACAACCTGAAATACGACGTTGCTTTTTACTTGGTTTTAAAAGTAGGTCACCGTTTTTATTTTTAATAAACAAAATAATGCATCGCTGCAGACAATTCAAAATGAATTAATTTTTCTCGTTTAATTGGATGTTCCTTAAGGAAATGGAAGTATGGTGATGGCAAAAAAAATCGTGTTCGAGATTATTGTAGATTCTGATTGTACTACACTCAAAACATGAAAAAAAGTCATATTTCGAAAAGTGTCTGTGTGTGTGTCTGTCTGTTTGTCTGTCTGTCTGTCTGTCTATAGATTTATTTTCTATGGCAAACGATAACAGCCGCAAATTCAAACAGAATCAAATAATTTTTAGCAAGCAGTCCTGATTTGTAGAGAACTCAAGACCTATCGTTTTCGGTGAAGATCGGTTAAGGGAAAGGGGTAGTTTACCAGCAACGGTTATTTTTAATCAAGGGTAATTTTTTTTTTGGCAAAGGATTACAGCTGCAAATTCAAACAGAATCAACTACTCTTTTGCATACAGCCCTGAATTATAGAGTTCTCAAGATCTATTGGTTTTGGTGAAGCTCGGTTAAGGGAAAGGGGTAGTTTACCAACAACATTTTATATTTTAACAAGGGTATTTTATATGGCAAACGATAAAAGCCGCAAATGTAAACAGAATCAAATATTTTTTTTGCATACAGCGCTGAATTGTAGAGCTCTCATGACCTATTGTTTTTGGTGAAGATCGGTTATAGAAAAGGGGTAGCTTACCAGCAACGTTTTATGTTTTAAAAGGGTATTTTCTATGGCAAACGATAAGAGCCGCAAATTCAAACAGAATCAAATAATGTTTTGCATACAGCCCTGATTTTTAGAGTACTCAAGACCTATTGATTTTTGTGAAGATCGGTTAAGGGAAAGGGGTAGTTTACCAGCAATGTTTTTTTTCAATCAAGGGTAAATTTTACTTCCATGTTCCTTAAGGAAATGGAAGTATGGTGATTGCAAAAAAAATCGTGTTCGAGATTATTGCAGATTCTGATTGTACTACACTCAAAACATGAAATAAAGTCATTTTTCGAACAGGGTCTGTGTGTGTGTCTGTGTGTCTGTAGATTTTTTTTTTATGGCAAACGATAACAGCCGCAAATTCAAACTGAATCAAATCATTTTTTGCATACAGCCCTGATTTGTAGAGTACTCACGACCTATTGTTTTTGGTGAAGATCGGTTAAGGGAAAGGGGTAGTTTACCAGCAACGTTTTATGTTTTAACAAGGGTATTTTATATGGCAAACGATAAGAGCCGCAAATTCAAACAGAATCAAATAATGTTTTGCATACAGCCCTGATCTGTAGAGTACTCAAGACCTATTGTTTTAGGTGAAGATCGGTTAAGGGAAAGGGGTAGTTTACCGGCAACGTTTTATGTTTTAAAAGGGTATTTTTAATGGCAAACGATAAGAGTCGCAAATTCAAACAGAATCAAATAATTGTTTGCATGTAGCCCTGATTTGTAGAGTACTCAAGGCCTATTGATTTTTGTGAAGATCGGTTAAGGGAAAGGGGTAGTTTACCAGCAACGGGTTTTTTTAAACAAGTGTAATTGTTTTCTATGGCAAACGATAACAGCCGCAAATTCAAACAGAACCAACTACTCTTTAGCATACATCCCTAAATTATAGAGTTCTCAAGACCTATTGGTTTTGGTGAAGATCGGTTAAGGGGAAAGGGTAGTTTACCAGCAACATTTTTTATCGGGGGTAATTTTTTCTATGGCAAACGATAACAGCCGAAAATTCAAACAGAATCAAATAATGTTTTGCATACAGCCCTGAATTGTAGAGTTCTCAAGTCCTATTGGTGTTGGTGAAGGTCGGTTAAGGGAAAGGGGTAGTTTACCAGCAACATTTTATGTTTTAAGAAGGGTAATTTTTTATATGACGAACGATAACTGCCGCAAATTCAAACAGAATCGACTACGTTTTTGCACACCTTTTTGAATTAAAGAGAACTCAAGGTCTGTTGATTGTGTTGAAGATTGGTTAAGGGAAAGGGGTAGTTTACCAGCAACATTTTATGTTTTAAGAAGGGTAATTTTTTTTTGCGAAAGATAACTGCCGCAAATTCAAACAGAATCAAATAATGTTCTGCATACACCCCTGAATTGTAGAGTTCGCAAGATCTGTTATTTTTGGTGAAGGTCGGTTAAGGGAGAGAGATAGTTTACCTGCAACGTTTTATGTTTTAACAAGGGTAATTGTTTATATGACGAACGATAACTGTCGCACATTCAAACAGAATCAAATATTTTTTTGCATGCATCTCTGAATTGTAGAGGGCTGATGGTCTATTGATTTTGGTGAAGATCGGTTAAGAGAAAGTGGTAGTTTACCTGCAACGTTTTATGTTTTAACAAGAGTAAAGTACTTAATTTTGATAAATAATGTATCCTAATAAGAAGCTCATAATAATCCACTGTAGAAACGTAGATGAAATATCTATAAATGAAGAGATTAGGTGAACGGGGTGGGGGTAATTTTCTATTAATGAAAATTATAGTTGATTGGGGAAGGGAGAATTTTTTATGTGTGTACTACGTTATCGGCACCAAAGAAGTAGTTCTTTGTTAAAATTCCTTCCCGGGCTGTTTAGCCGTAGTCCCAATATTTTCTGCAAAACCAGACTTTTCGGCAGTCCATCGACTGCCATTATCAGTGAAAATCGAGTGCGAAAACGTCAGGTGGTATACGTTAGTGAACACAGTACCGTGGTTAAGGCTGAAGCAATAAGTAGAAAGAAGTAGTTTCTATGGTAATATTTCATTTCGAATATGATTTTAAATATAAATCTTAGAACATGGAAGTCATGTATGGTTCTCCATACCGATATTTACTTCCATATTCCTTAAGGAAATGGAAGTACGGTGATTGCAAAAAAATCGTGTTCGAGATTATTGCAGATTCAGATTGTACTACACTCAAAACATGAAAAAAAGTCGTTTTTCGAAAAGTGTCTGTGTGTGTGTGTCTGTGTGTCTATAGATTTTTTTTATGGCAAAGGATAACAGCCGCAAATTCAAACAGAATCAAATAATTTTTTGCATACAGCCCTGATTTGTAGAATACTCACTGTAACCCCTCTTTCCTTTTATGTATTTTTTTGAATATAACACAACTTCTTTAATTTTAATATGTTTCTTTCGAAAGAGAAGTCACAAGTCAATTAGGACTAGGCTGGAGCCTAGAGAAGCAAAAATTGTGCCGGGTCCAGTATGACGGGACTTGCAATGAAACTCAGCTGTAATGTAACAATAACAAGTTTATTGTATGCCTAGAATTCATACATGCAGGCCAACTCCAGTACATCATTATCCCCCCCATGAATCATAATTATCACGAATAATTTAAGCCCTGCTTTTAACAGTATTAAATTAAAACAACATGTGTACATCATAACAAGTTTGTATAAATTCAGTAAATATATACATATATATAAATATAAAGCATAACAAGCAAAACAACATGTGTATAGCATAACTAGTGTGTACAAATTCAATGAATATATATAAATATAATATAAAGTTCTCCCCCATCTTGTGGCTAGCTAGACACGGACAAACATGACACACACAGAAACATAAGGCACACAAACTCACAATTATATCACTTCTAACACGAATGCCCCTGGAATGCACCCGCCCCGCAGGCAGTGTAACTACAATATTCAGAACCCAGCAGTGATAAAATATTCGCCCATCAACAACCCGTTTTTGCAGAATTACATAAAAGCCAAAACCCCAGAAAGGATGATAAAACTCATAACGCATAAATAAAACCGGACCGCCCATTTGGATAGCATTCCACTGATCAATAACCCATCATGAGTGTATGAACCTTAATTTCCTTTCACAGCATTAAATAAAAATTTACAGAACTACATCACCTGATTTCAAACAGTTGTTATACAATTCTAAACGGTTACTTTACTTCACAAATTCCGAAGGATTGAAAAACTCAATATGTACTTTAACAATCAGAAATTAATCACTCGAGGCTTTACAATTTCAGAAAAATTTAGACAATATATGTTTTACAAAAAAAATAATGAGTATATGTTTTAGAGTTAAAGAAAATTAAACAGCAGATACTACAAATGAAAGTTAATCAATATGTGTTTGCCAGTTAAGAAAAACAATCAGTATAGCCCTTTTGTAAGGAGCAAAATCAACTAATATATGTCCAGAAGAAAAAACAAATTATTTTCTATTAACCCCGAATGGCTACATAAATATAATTAAAATGAAAAAATGCAATAAGGCGGGTTGTGCCCTTGCAGCTGTGGCAGCGCGCCAGCATGTGGTTGACAAAGTTTGACAGGCATCCAACCTGCCTGAGGTTGCACCAACATGTGTCAGAGAAAACTAAGTCCCCTTTTAAACCCCAGAAAACGGCCAAAAAAAAAAAAAACAAAGGAAAACCCCCAGCCCTTAAATGTAAACCCAAAATGAAGTTAGTATTTATTCATTTCTGTTCCAGCCGGAACAGAGCTACTAACATGTTCTATAAATTTTGTAAAGAGTAAAATGCTAATGAGATGCAAACTGTAAAATGTCCAAGAGTAAAATTTATCTCTGGCACGCTCCCCCAGTGCAGCACACAATTACAAGCAATGCACTTAGTGTTATGTAAATCAGTTATAAAAAAGTGTTCTTGAATTTAACTTATAATGTTAAGTCATGATCAGCTGTTCCCCTTTCTAGCAGACAGTCTGGACACATGGTCACATGGCTTCAAAGATATTTAATGTAAAACAGGCGCACTGCCGGTCCGGCCCCAAAAAGAAAATAAAAGTGTGAATATCACCTTAGTACTGCTGACAAGTGCTACATCGAGAACCAGCGTCACCATCTCCCTCTTCGGACAGGATCTTGTTTAATGGTCCATGACAGATGCAGGTGTACGGCTATCAGCAAGGCCAAATCTCCGTCTTAATTCAAGAACCCTGTTAATTCATATAAATTAGAGAAATGTTCACCAAAAATATACACCCGAAGTTCAGGTAATTAACCTCAGAACGGGCCGCCAACTAACACTCAATAAATGCACTAGTTTCATTAATAAAGTTTTGCAACCTGCTTAAAGGGTAGAAAATCAGCCATGGAATAAGTAAATTTTAATAATGAAACGACTATATTAAAAGTCGCGTAATATAAAAATTATCAGCTCTTGCTCTACATGCTTCGACAGAAATTAACAGGTTATGCGCCACGTGGTGAGTGATAATCATTATTTGACCAAAATTCAACTGCAAGGCACTCACAGCATTAAGAATGTTTTAACATAAATAAAATTTCATCTAAGGAAGTTCACACAAAGAAACTCTCTACTGTACAGTTAATTAAATAGCTTCCCGACAGTTAGCTGCCTGAATGGACAGTTCATTCCCTGACTACGCACTAACTTTAGCCCTTAATTTTTTTTTTTAATGTTGTACACCCTTATCATGACAATGACAATTGCAATACCTCTTACACTATTCTAATAATAATAAACGGAACATGAGCTATATGCTGAACATTAAGTAATTTACTGAACAATAAGTTTTCTCTCAATATAAAACTTGTCGGGTCGCACACACATAATTACGTGTTTTATATATATGGTTGCATACACCTAGTTATTAATTATCCATTTAATATAAATTACTTATAAACCCATAAAATAATGCAATTCTTACCGGGAGTCGTTCACGCTTTAGCCTGCCATGTAGATAGAGAAAACTACGTCGTAATTGTTCGAAAAGAGAGAGATGTATCTCGTAGCGGAGCGGTGAGCAGTCTGCCCGTCACAAGCAGAGCCGAATGCTCCCCTTTTCTACAAGTTGCGCGCGCAACCTTAACTGAGCCGGACAAGGTTCGCTTCGACTGACCGTTGCCCTCGCGTTATTTGACAATTAAACAAAACCTTTCTAAAACTTTTTCAACGGCCGGTTTGACACCGGCACATCACGACCTATTGTTTTTGGTGAAGATCGGTTGAGGGAAAGGGGTAGTTTACCGGCAACGGTTTTTTTTTATCAAGGGTAATTTTTTTTTTTGATAAACGATAACAGCCGCAAATTCAAACAGATCAAATAATGTTTCGCATACAGCCCTGAATTATGGAGTTCTCAAGACCTATTGTTTTTGATGAAGATCGGTTAAGGGAAAGGGGTAGTTTACCAGCAACGTTTGTGACGATTAAAAAAAAATATATATATATATATATATAATGGGAAGTTAGTTAAAACCATTAAATCGCACTATTAAACCGAAGAATACCCCTGAAATAACTCGTAATAGTAATGAGTATTAAAAAGGGAATGTAACTAAAATAATTAACTAGAACTGAGAAAGAAAGAGTTAAAAAACTGTTAACCCTTTATTAAATTATCATGCTATGACCTGTGTATACCGGATCCAACTTGCATACTTACCCGGCATTAAATAAAATTACCTGTAAACTATAATATATATAATAAATAATTCAAAGTCACTAGTAGTAGTTATAATAAATTCTGTAGACAAGCAAAGTCTTGATTGTTTATTATGTCGAACTGTAAGACTGTATTACTAATTAAAAGTTGGAACTATGTTATCGCGGAGTATTCACTCCGCGTCGTTACAATTTTCCTGTTGTAACAATGTAGGACTTGAGATGCGACGTTCAATCTGTAAACAGCTCCAAGCGGAGCGCTGCACAAAATGTTTTTTTTTATTTTGTTATTAGCTTCAGCTAACAGTGTGGAGATCTATGTAACTAAAATGTAGTGTGTTTTAACACAAAGATGTGAATGAATGAAATAAGTGTGTAAGGTGACATCTCCTATTAAAAGTATAGTTCAAGTTATTTTGGGGTTCCGTCATAATGTGTAACGAATATGTAAATTCAAATAGTACTGTGCTATTACAAATGTGATGGGAATAACTGTGAAAAGTGAAGACTAAGACCTCAACTGCATTTACACTACCACTGAGAAACAGGACGACTTCATTCTAGATGACACCGTAACGTCCACTTCATCATTAGTTGACTCCGAGGACCTCCACCGGAAAGACTACCACGATGACGACCCACTATTAAGAGAGTACAGAAGAATCACGCGGCAGGACATGGACTGAAACGATTAACTAGAGGTGACGCGGAAGCTCGTCTTCCGTGAATAATGTATCTTTTAAATATAAGTAATTTTAAAAGAAAAAGACTTTAAATGACAATCTCTAAGCGTTAATAATAACAATGTTGTAACACGAAAATTCAGAAATCATACTTTGTAACATAACTCTTGTGATGTAGCTTTGGAACATCGCACAACAAAATGAAACCATTCTTCTAATGGTATTTTAAGTAATAATGTAATTGACTAAAGAAGTAAAGTAAATTTGAAAATTCCTAACTAGTTTAAAGAGACTCGGATCCGAGGTAAATACACTAACTGTATTATCATTTTAAATATAGAAAACCCCCTTACCATTTCAGTGTAAGCTAAAATTTTTATTTGTAATGTATTATTAATCACACGTAAATAAAGAGATGTCATCTTTGTTACATACTAAACTGAGTGCATAAATCAGCAAACCTCCCTCCCCAGTTTCCTTTTATTAGAGTACTTATAATTATTGACAGTGATTTGATTAATTTTCAGTTTGTTACAACGAAGGCAGCCTGTATAATTGGCCAGAGTCAATTATCACGGGTTCCCTAGGTTATAACGTAGCCGACACGTTATACGTTTTATGTTTTAACAAGGGTAATTTTTTTATGACGAACGATAACTGCCGCATATTCAAACAGAATCAAATAATTTTTTGCATACACCCATGAATTGTAGAGAACTCAAGGCCTATTGATTTTGGTGAAGATCGGTTAAGGTAAAGGAGTAGTTTACCAGCAACAGTTTTTTTTAAACAAGTGTAATTTTTTTCCTATGGCAAACGATAACAGCCGCAAATTCAAACAGAATCAACTACTCTATTGCATACAGCCCTGAATTATAGAGTTCTCAAGATTTGTTGGTTTTGGTGAAGATCGGTTAAGGGAAAGGGGTAGTTTACCTGCAACGGTGTTTTTTAAACAAGTGTAATTGTTTTCTATGGTAAACGATAACAGCGCAAATTCAAAAAGAATCAACTACTCTTTTGCATACACCTCTGAATTATAGAGTTCTCAAGACCTTTTGGTTTTGGTGAAGATCGGTTAAGGGGAAGGAATAGTTTACCTTCAACGTTTTTTTATCGGGGGTAATTTTTTCTATGGCAAACGATAACAGCCGCAAATTCAAACAGAATCAAATAATGTTTTGCATACAGCCCTGAATTGTAGAGTTCTCAAGTCATATTGGTGTTGGTGAAGATCGGTTAAGGGAAAGGGGTAGTTTACCAGCAACATTTTATGTTTCAACAAGGGTAATTTTAAATGACGAACGATAACTGCCGCAAACTCAATCAGAATCGACTACGTTTTTGCATACCTTTTTGAATTAAAGAGAACTCAAGGTCTGTTGATTGTTTTGAAGATCGGTTAAGGGAAAGGGGTAGTTTACCAGCAACATTTTATGTTTTAAGAAGGGTAATTTTTTTTTGCGAAAGATAACTGCCGCAAATTCAAACAGAATCGACTACGTTTTTGCATACATTTTTGAATTGAAGGGAACTCAAGGTCTGTTGATTTTGTTGAAGATCGGTTAAGGGAAAGGGGTAGTTTACCAGCAACATTTTATGTTTTAAGAAGGGTAATTTTTTTTTTGCGAAAGATAACTGCCGCAAATTCAAACAGAATCGACTACGTTTTTGCATACATTTTTTAATTGAAGAGAACTCAAGGTCTGTTGATTTTGTTGAAGATCGGTTAAGGGAAAGGGGTAGTTTACCAGCAACATTTTATGTTTTAAGAAGGGTAATTTTTTTGCGAAAGATAACTGCCGCAAATTCAAACAGAATCAAATAATGTTCTGCATACACCCCTGAATTGTAGAGTTCGCAAGATCTGTTATTTTTGGTGAAGATCGGTTAAGGGAGAGAGGTAGTTTACCTGCAACGTTTTATGTTTTAACAAGGGTAATTGTTTATATGACGAACGATAACTGTCGCACATTCAAACAGAATCAAATATTTTTTTGCATGCATCTCTGAATTGTAGAGGGCTGATGGTCTATTGATTTTGGTGAAGATCGGTTAAGAGAAAGGGGTAGTTTACCTGCAACGTTTTATGTTTTAACAAGAGTAAAGTACTTAATTTTGATAAATAATGTATCCTAATAAGAAGCTCATAATAATCCACTGTAGAAACGTAGATGAAATATCTATAAATGAAGAGATTAGGTGAACGGGGTGGGGGTAATTTTCTATTAATGAAAATTATAGTTGATTGGGGAAGGGAGAATTTTTTTATATGTGTACTACGTTGTCGGCACCAAAGAAGTAGTTCTTTGTTAAAATTCCTTCCCGGGCTGTTTAGCCGTAGTCCAATATTTTCTGCAAAACCAGACTTTTCGGCAGTCCATCGACTGCCATTGTCAGTGAAAATCGAGTGCGAAAACGTCAGGTGGTATACGTTAGTGACCACAGTACCGTGGTTAAGGCTGAAGCAATAAGTAGAAAGAAGTAGTTTCTATGGTAATATTTCATTTCGAATATGATTTTAAATAGAAATCTTAGAACATGGAAGTCATGTATGGTTCTCCATACCGATATTTACTTCCATATTCCTTAAGGAAATGGAAGTACGGTGATGGCAAAAAAATCGTGTTCGAGACTATTGCAGATTCTGATTGTACTACACTCAAAACATGAAAAATAAGTCGTTTTTCGAAAAGTGTCTGTGTGTGTGTGTCTGTGTGTCTATAGATTTTTTTTATGGCAAAGGATAACAGCCACAAATTCAAACAGAATCAAATAATTTTTTTGCATACAGCCCTGATTTGTAGAATACTCACGACCTATTGTTTTTGGTGAAGATCGGTTGAGGGAAAGGGGTAGTTTACCAGCAACGGTTTTTTTTTTATCAAGGGTAATTTTTTTTTTTGGCAAACGATAACAGCCGCAAATTCAAACAGAATCAAATAATGTTTCGCATACAGCTCTGAATTATGGAGTTCTCAAGATCTATTGTTTTTGGTGAAGATCGGTTAAGGGAAAGGGGTAGTTTACCTGCAACGTTTTATGTTTTAACAAGGGTAATTTTTTTATGACGAACGATAACTGCCGCATATTCAAACAGAATCAAATAATTTTTTCCATACACCCCTGAATTGTAGAGTTCTCAAGGCCTTTTGATTTTGGTGAAGATCGGTTAGGGGGAAGGGGTAGTTTACCGGCAACCTTTTACGTTTTAACAACAGTAAAGTACTTGAAAATTCATTTCAACTTTTTCAAGCAATGGTAATTGTTAAAAATAAAATAATTTTGTTGCCAGGAAATAAAATTATAATTTTTTCATTTTAATGTAAATCATGTATGAGAGAAAATATATCGTTCGTGGCAGGCAAGCATATCTCAGGTGTGTAATGTTTACGTTTCCATTTTATTATTATGACTACCGCAATAAAAAGGCAGGGAGACACACAAACACACACACACACACACACACACACACACACACACACACACAAAATTCGCGTTATTTCTGGCCTCATTCATGTTTATTTTCTTACATTTGCACGCTTTTTAAATGGAAAGTGCCGAAACCCATACCAACATAACGCGTGCAAGCCGAAAAAGTGTCCAGCGTGGATAGCGATTTGCTTCCTGTGGATCGCTGGGCAGTGTAACTGCACGTGTTTACAGAGAAACGATTCATAGACTTTTCGTCTTTAGGGAATGAACCCTCTGCAAGATGTTGAGGGTCCATGAGTGACTTCGGAGCGCTCCTTCTTTTCCGCGTGTTTGTTCTGTGAAACGTACACTGTAGATTCGCAGCTTTACTCTAAGCAACGCTCAATAGGAAATGTTGAAAATTTTTGTCCACGGTGTACCCTCATACACACTAAACCTGCTCTGATGTTTTAATTACGGACATCATAATATTAAAACTTTGTAAACTTGAGCACTACTTAATGGAGATCAATCATTAACTTATACAAGCCATTAATTTTATGCATATTTTTTATATATACGTGTACAACGTTATCGGCAACAAAGAAGTAGTTTTTGTTAAAATTCCTTCCCGGGATATTTGGCCGTAGTCCAATGTTTTCTACAAAACCAGACGTTTCGGCAATGCCATCGACTTCCATCATCAGTGAAAATCGAGTGCGATAATGTGAGGTGGTATACGTTAGTGACCACAGTACTGTGGTTAAGGCTGAAGGAGTAAGTAGAAATAAGTAGTTTCTATGGTAATATTTCATTTCGAAAATGTGTTTAAATATAAATCTTAGAATATGGAAGTCATGTATAGTTCTCCATACCGATATTTTTCTATGGCAAACGATAACAGCCGCAAATTCAAACAGAATCAACTACTCTTTTGCATACACCCCTAAATTATAGAGATCTCAAGACCTGTTGGTTTTGGTGAAGATCGGTTAAGGGAAAGGGGTAGTTTACCTGCAACGTTTTATGTTTTAAAAGGGTATTTTCTATGGCAAACGATAAGAGCCGCAAATTCAAACAGAATCAAACAATGTTTTGCATAGAGCTCTGAATTGTAGAGTACGCAAGACCTGTTGTTTTTGGTGAAGATCGGTTAACGGGAAGGGGTAGTTTACCGGCAACATTTTTCTTATCAAGGGTAATTTTTTTCAATGGCAAACGATAGCCGCAAATTCATTCAGAATCAAATAATGTTTTGCATACAGCAATGATTTGTAGGGTACACAAGACCTGTTTTTTTGGTGAAGATCGCTTAAGGGAAAGGGGTAGTTTACCAGCAACGTTTTTTTATCAAGGGTAATATTTTTTCTATGGCAAACGATAACAGCCGCAAATGCAAACAGAATCAAATAATGTTTTGCATACAGCCCTGAATTGTAGAGGACTGAAGGTCTTTTGATTTTGGTGAAGATCGGTTTAGAGGAAGGGGTAGTTTACCAGCAACTTTTATGTTTTAACAAGGGTAATTTGTCTATGACGAACGATAACTGCCGTAAATTCATAGAAAATCAAATATTTTTTCCATACCTTCCTAAATTGTAGAGAGCTCAAGGTCTGTTGATTTTGGTGAAGATCGGTGAAGGGAAAGGGGTAGTTTACCTGAAACATGTTATGTTGTAACAAGAGATATGTTTCCATGACGAACGATAACTGCCGCAAATTGAAACAGATTCAAATATTTTTTTGCATGCATCCCTGCATTGTAGAGGACTGAAGGTCTATTGAATTTGGTGAAGATCGGTTTAGAGAAACGGGTAGTTTACCTGCAACGTTTTATGTTTTAACAAGAGTAAAGTACTTAATTTTGATAAATAAAGTATCTTGATAAGAAGCTCATAATAATCCACTGTAGAAACGTAGATGAAATATCTATAAATGAAGAGGTTATGTGAACGGGGTGGGGGTAATTTTCTATAAATGAAAATTATAGATGAAGGGGAGGGGAGAATTTTGTATGTGTACTACGTTATCGGCAACAAAGAAGTAGTTCTTTGTTAAAATTCCTTCCCGGGCTGTTTAGCCGTAGTCCAATGTTTTCTGCAAAACCAGACTTTTCGGCAGTGCCATCGACTTCCATCTCAGTGAAAATCGAGTGCGAAAACGTCAGGTGGTATACGTTAGTGACCACAGTACTGTGGTTAAGGCTGAATCAATAGAAAGAAGTAGTTTCTATGGAAATATTTCATTTCGAATATGATTTTAAATATAAATCTTAGAACATGGAAGTCCTGTATGGTTCTCCATACCGATATTTTTATTTGTTCCGCCAATCAAAACTCGTCACATTGGATATTGTGTTCAGATTCTTCTATTACATATGGTATTGTAATTCTTAATTCTGCATGGAAATTTGAATTCTGTCGCTGTTCCAAAATGTATTTTTATTTACAATTTTTTTCATCAGTATGTCTTTCCAATATATAATTTTAATATTAAATATTTTACTACCAGTAATATCTTAATAGTAGCTATTAGGAAAAGAATAGACCGCTACTGGGTACAAAAACAAGAGCAAAATCAGACTATGTGTGGGTCTGAATTCACCATTAGGAATATGGAGAGCAGATGACATCTGTCTAAAGAAGATATGGTAATAATCGACAGTCACAACCTGAGCCACAAAACGTGCAAAATCCGTGTTTTTTGAGTGACTACAGGTCAAAACTAGGTAGGCCTACAGGCGCGAAAAATTAGCACTTAATATTTGCAAGTTACAAACAAAATACATCATTAATTGTACCAATACAGCATTGAAACACAATTGGTTGGTTGCTTTTCCTATGATGTGCACAAAAACCGAGTATTTTAAAAAACGAGTACTAGTGGAAAAAGAATTCTGTCACAAAAAGGAGACATGTATAGTAACAGGCAAGGGCCACCCCGCCTTACTTCGAGTTGGTTTTTCTACGTGGATTTCACAAAAAGCGAGTATTATTTTAAAGGCATATTCGATATCATGTTTAATTTTAGTTTGCATATTAACCTATCAACATCAATTTTACCTTATTTACGTCAAAAAGTACCTTATTTACCGCGTACGCAGCTAAATTAGACTTGGATTTTCCGTAGAAAATAAAAAATTCGCGTTTTTACATTATTTGTATCCCACAATTGGTTTCTGCAATTTTTCGAAAATTTTTTTTGCGAATTTTTACGGTCCTAGTTTTGACTGTAGTTTACATAGAAACACAAAAACCGCGGTTTTTGCAAGTTTTGTGGCGGCCAAAGGTCATGCTGTGACTGCCGACTATTACACATTAAGATCTTTATTTAAATTCTGGACAGACGTATTTACAACAGGACTGCAACTTGGAGTCATCTGTAGAACTTGCAGTGCGTTCAAACAAATACAGTTGAAGAGTGGAATGGGAATACAGTGATTAAGGACAACTTATTCTTAGTAAAAAGTGAACGGTATATCTCTATTGTGAGGCAGTCACCCTTTCAGTTTAAAAACGTCGTGTAAACATATTATAAAATATTTTTGGAAGCCAACAATTTGTAGGTTATCGCTTAGAGTCATTTAGGAATGTGTCTGCGTGTAGTGTCAAGAGTTTATCAGTACTGACTCAAGCCGGATGGCTAACTTTTCAATTACCGTATGTTATTTGTCTATAACAAGCAACGAGTCATGCGTCCGTCTTGGCTCACAAGTCGTACGGTTGGCTCCGACATGACGTATGCGGAGAATGCGCTCAGCAAACTCAAACGAATTGTGTAATATGTATATGTTAATCGTTATTGTATTGTCTTAACGCACGGATATTTATGTTAGTGGTTTGCTATGATAATTGGCATCGGTTGTTTAAACGTTCACAACTGTAATACATTCGCACGGCGTGTACGGTTATGATTGGTTCAGTTAATTGCTTCACAGAGCCAGCCAGTTTGTAATACGTATTCGTGAACAGAAGTTAAGTATTAAAGTGTTGGACTGCGCTGACGCCGCCCTGTGTGTGACTGTGAACTTATTGCCCGCTCGCCCCTTTGTAGCGTTTTATGTTCTTAATCGAACATTTTGTGTCAGCGGTCCTAATGTAGTCAATATATCGATTGCCGTTGCTAAATCACTAATTCCTACTTGACGAAACCTTTCGATGTCTCCACCGTTCTCAAGTATCGAGTCCTACTGTAACCGCAGTTGAACGACCGGGTCGTGAAGAGTGTTTTACGAAACGTCAAGCCAACAGGATGATCGCGTGTGTGACAAATCATAGGAGGAACAAAGTGTATTTAACAAATTTATTGGGTTTTTGTATACGTGTACGAGTCACTTAAGATGACTGGTAGGATTGAGAACTGTGGAGACATCAAGAGAGTAGCAGTTGGGCAATTAATATTGACGGCATTGTTACGACTACGGCTGCGCAAGCTGTGACAGATAGCAGCAACTAGACGGAAATAGCCTGTGTTGCAACGAGATCTGTGTTCCACGAGATAATTTATGGAACTCGGAAACTTAGGCATCACCTAGCATTGACAGTACGCGGAACTTGACTACAAAAGTACTATAATCGTTCTTTCATAATGGGATTACCCATTTATCAGATAGAGTCAGAGCAGTCAACGGTTTATTATTTTTTTAAGAAGTATATTTAAGCGGTCTTTGAGAACCTATGTAGATTGCTGTCACCTGCAAGAGATTTTACGGATGCTGATTCATGATTTGGACTCAGATTACTTACAAGAAAATCAATCTAGATATAGGCCCAGAACATATTTATACCATACCGTAGTATCTTAGTACCTGTAGCACTTGTAATTTGTCTTCTTTTTGACCCAAAAATAGTTACTATGGCCTTCGCCCAGTGACATAATGTCTTAAACTAGTTGTTTCATGTGTTAAATGTATTAATAATATTTGAGTACTCATCTTCTTAACTTTCGTGAATTGTGAATTGAGTTTTTTGTATGTAGGTTGCTCTCATGTCTTGGTTTCCTATTTTCATTTCTTCCACTTTACCTTCCAATACACTGATGTATGCTCATCGATATGCCGTTTTTTTGCCAATTTAACAATTTACATTCACTAACAAAAAAGATATACAGCCATGCTTAATGATAACTCAGGTACACAAGCATTAAGCAAATTTTAAATAAATGCAGCTTTTAAGTAGCTTCATGTAGTCAAATAATTTGAGCAACTCCATGTCAGTGTTGACGTACGAGTATGTTAATGCTCGGTAGATGTAGCAGTACTAGTTTTTTGGTGATTTAATTTTTAACGTAACATAATTATTTAAATAATTAACGTAGTTTTTGTTTTACAGTATGTTTAATGTAAATAAATAGGTAAAAGGGAGCTTAGTGGTCGGGTATCTTTACACTCTTAAATGTATATAATTGATTGGATTGATAATGTTAATTAAAATCATGAATAACGGAATTATAACAAATTTACAATTTATTTGACCTAAAATAAGCAACACAATTCAATTATTGCCAATAGAAATATAGGAGAAATGAAAATTTCAATTAACTTTGACCTTTAAATGGTAAGCTGAATTCTAGAATTTTTTTGCAATTTGCTCCGTAGAACAGTATATTAGAACAGTATATTAGTTCTACAGTATTAGAACTACTTCCCGGGATTTCAGGCCGTGGTCTTATGTTGTTTTGCACAGGCGTTTCAAATTCGCCAATGGAGGCCACCTTTAGTGTTTGAAGGACTTAACTTTTACTGACACGGTGACCGTCAGTAACACCACAGAACTGTGGTAAAGGCTCCGGTGTATTATTGTGATCTACTGTGTAGTTACCCGAAGTGATTGTTATCGCCCCCACCCAGTGACTGCTGAGGAGGGGGATTTGTACCCACAGAATAGTAGGCACACACAGAGGAGCAAGTGAACAATAGAAAGACGTTACAAATTTTATCATGTAAGCATTTTACGAGAAAAATATAGTAATAAGCATTTATTTTTTTAATTTATTATCAACTACGACGAGATATAGGTAGACCAAGGAAGAAATGGCTTCAGTGAAGGCGGAACAGGCTGTAAGCTTATACCTTGATGTGGAGAAGAAGAAGATTATCAGCTACGAGGTCTGATCAAAAAGCATCAGACCATTTTGAATATTATGGGAACCGGTAATGCAGATACATTGTAACTCGGTAGCCAATCAGACAGGACCTCTTGACGCATGCGTGAACACTTATTAAGGTATTGGGCTATTATATATGAATGACTCTGTTGCGTAAACACGTATTATCCGTGACTGTCGTACTCATAATGTGTGAACGACTAGATTAGCGAATTCGTATTAAATTTTGCGTAAAACGTCAACATTTGTCCACGTAAACTATAAGAAAGATTGTGATTGCTTTCGTAGAGGACTGAGTGAGTGATTCACAATTAAAGTATGATACAGACGCTTTAAGATGGCCGGAAATCTGTTGAAAGTGATCCACGTTTTGGAAGGCCTTAAACCTGCAGAGACATAAAAAACGCCCGCGGACTGCAACAAACGAAAGCCGACCAGAGATTTAGTGCTGATGTATGTTTCGGAGTTTTTGACGGGATATCTTGGAATGAAACGTAAGACAGAAAAGTCGTAGTACGGCTGCTATTGCAAGAGCAAATACAATTCTGTGCTGAAGACGCACAAATTTGCTCAAATTCCGCTAACAGTGAGCCGGACTTCCTTAAAAAAAGGTCATAACGGGATATGAGTGGCTATAACGTGAGTTTATGGCTATGGCCCCGAAACAGAAGCCCTGTATTCCCAATGTGGAAGAAAATTGTGAATACGATAGTCATAGACTACATGTGTTTGTACAACATAGTCTAAGATGTTAAGGAATGTTCACATATGTCTCAAAACGTCCCGCCAGATTGGCTACCAAGTTACAATGCATTTGCACAACCGGTTCCCGTAATATTCAAAATGGTCGGATACTTATCGGTCGGACCTCATATTTAAATTTTTATGGCGGTTTATTAGAAATCTTGTATGGTTTGAATTATGTATGTAATCCATATCAATAAAGAATTGCTCTAATTCTCAAGTGATGAAAAATCAGACCGACTCGGAACACAAAGTTTTTATGGCTAAAAACGTAAAAGCCTGAACCAGTTTTCGCTTTTAAAAAGCTTCTTCAGAAGCTTCTTCAGTTTTTTAAAAAGCGGAAACTGGTTCAGGCTATAAGGTAAAACCTTTACGTTTTTACCCATAAAAACTTTGTGTTCCGAGTCGGTAGTGATTTAATTATATTTAGTTAATTAACGGACACGAATGGACAACGAAACCAAAGGAAAATCAGAATTGTAATTACAAGAAGAGTTAACTATATTACCGACGAACGAAGAAAATGAAGATTTGTTTGATTATAAAACAAGATATCACCGCTTTATCCTAGATTAGAAGTCGTTGAAAAAGAACTTTCGGTTGTTTTTCCATCATCCTATTTAGTTAAACGTGAGTTTACTGTGGTCACGTGTCTTTTGAAAAAATAGAACCGGCCACAAATTGTTCCCCGAAAATGTTTAAAGTTTTTCATGATGTGTACAGAGTCTAATACACTCAAGTTTAGTAGCTTAGCTCCAGTTAGTCATTATTTTTATCTTTACTATGTTGGTTCATATTAATCGCTAATAATAGTAAGGAATTTAGCGTGTTCGTGTGGAATTGAATTTTCCTTATTTCACTCAATAGTTTTAGAATTTCAGTTCCAGGTAGTTGGTTTTCATAACAAGCTTTCAAAAATAAAAATGTTACATGCGCGCGCACATACACACACATAAAGCAAATATATACTTTAGTAGAATTAAAAATATCAAAAATATCAAATATAGCTACATTAAAAATGTTTTTATTAGTAAAGACACAGTTTCCTCAAAGGGTGCTAAAAAAGTTGCTTGTAAAAGGGACAGAGAAATAAATCGTTTGAAATATCAGAGAGAAAAATATCAAGAGATGCTGATATCGAAAGTAAATCTGCTAGGAGTAAGTCAGTCCTTAGTTATCGATAATTAAAAAAAAGGAGTCGATTCGCTTGTTTTTTAATCGTTTATTTAGTTTATGGTTGTTTCTGTAGACATTATGTATTCATAACATATCTGTACTTTTATCAGAACAATCATGTGGTCTTTTACCTGTTTATACTTATTCTTTCACGTATCCTCAACAACCTATAAGATAACAATTATTTATTTATGTACACTCACATTTCATTAAATACATTTAGTAAATTTTCAGATTTTATTTTTCGTATAATGAACTGTGCTACTTATTAACAACTTGTAATTAAAAAAAAAAAATACATAGAACACAAGAATAACATTCTGTTTCTAAGCCAGGCGATATTATTACAGCAGTACAAGTCAGGACCACGTTTTTTTCTGAGGACCGCTATTATCACTCAGTATAAGAATTACACGCGTTATATTTTGTGCATAACGTCAGGATGTTAACGCTTCTTTGACCGACCTAGCTGCCGTTTGTGACTGTGCAAGAAGAGCTGTCACGAGGTATTTACAACTAGCGCCATTTGATTGTTAATTTGTGACGAACGTTGTTCCACCTTCTGTTTCTTTCTTGCTCGGGTTTAGGAATCTGCAGTGAGACAGTTGTCGTAACTTTCACTTAATTTTTCGTGTCCGGTTACGTCAGTTTAAAGAACTGATGTTATCAACCCGTCTTTGTATTTGGCAAAAGTGGACACTCAACATCTCGTATAGATCTAATAATCAGCATCGCATCTCTATCATCGCTGTTGAAAGAGATAACATAATTATGGAGTAAAATTTAGAAGCAGCGTGAGTGAAGAAACCACGACTTTTGTCTACACGCGCATTTCACAGGTGAGTAGTTATCTTGAGTCGCAACGACATTCCGTATCCTGTTAGCAGCAGCGGAGGAGGAAACATTACACGCATGAAAACGTCTGGATGTGGATCGGTCACGGTGATTTCCACACGCTCAGCCACTTCCGTACGTAAACAGATAGACTTGCACAGAACATTAATTTAAAAATAATGACCACCGTTCAGAGGACAAAACCTGAACAAAAAGAGGAAGTCGATTATTTTAAACGATCGATGTTCTGTTGCAATAATCATAAAATTACTAAAACATTTCTGATATCTAAAATAATACTTGTTTTTATTATCATTACTTTTTATTCAGTCTCTGTTAATGGAATTCTTGGACTGTAAAGGCAGTAATTATCAATTAGCACGGTCCATTTGTTACACCACACACTGGTGGTAACCCTGATCGTAGAGTAGTGTTGTTGAATTGTCAGCAGGCAAAAGCGTAGTTGTAGTTACTGTCGCAACAGCATCTTTGCTGCCGAGCAAGGAATGTGGTGACGTATGCCATTCCACTGCGCGCATCACTATAGTACTACACATTTAAAATACGTTAAACACTGTTTCTCACACGGTATTTCTTGTAGAGAATAACAAAATACACACTGTAACCAAATATTCAAAAAATTACACTGGCATATAATGTACGAAGCCCAATCTAATATGCACACAAAATTACAACTAAATACGTCTTCTGAACGTCTGAACAATGTTTTCAGAACCAATAATACATAACAAACACAAGCACACACTATCATTCTGTAGACCCCCCGCTCCTCAGGCGTCTCTGCAGTAAAACTGGTGCGCGTATAGTACGTTAGACGAAGAAGGTTTAGTTTCAGTCAGACACGACCAAACACTACGAGTAAATTTACAAGTAACCGTTCATTACATTTAGAGAGATTTGATGAACTGTAATATAATAAAACGAATCACATAAGAAGAAAGTAATAATAAATGAGTTTATAGTTCATTTGAGATCAAACCAAGAGTAGTATGAAATGTTTGAGAAAATATCTACCACGATAAAAAAAAGACGAATCGCTTTCTATGGACACATTAGAAGAATGAATCCAGAAATAATTGCAAATAGAGAAACACAAAAAACAGAGATGTAGGAGAATAGAAAGACACAAGTACCATGGGTGAAAGAAGTCGACCAGGATCCAGAAAAATATGGAATCAGGGAAGAAGATGTAAGAAACAGAGAATCGTTTAGAAGGAAAATTGCGGAGGTGAGGGATCTGTCCTAAGGGAAAAACAAGGAGAATCAAAAGGATCTTATCAAAACAAGAACGTGTAAGAGCAAGCCAGAGAATGAAGGAGTACTGGCAAAAGAAAAAATTATCTTTAGAAGGTGAAGGAAGTTGTGTTATCGCAGAGCCCATAGATGGCTGAAACTAAAAAAGGAAGGAAGGAAAGAAAAAAGGAAATCTTAGCAACAAGTAAAGTCAGAATAAATTATAACCGAAGTACGAATATCAGTACCTTGGATTTTGCAAGTCTCTAAACCTTGTTCTCAAAATTTTCTCTTTTCTTTCCGTCTAATCATCCGGCCACTGTTGGGCCAGAAAATATAGGAAAGTCCAAACAAAAGGAAGGCTTTGTCAAAAGTATCATTGGCCAGTATATCATATATTGAACATTATAACAAAAATGTTGATATCTATATGTCTTCATTTTTATTATTATGAATTCACTGCCAATTCTACATCAGCGGAGTTGCATCTGAACCAATTCTTTGCCAGCTTTTCAATTTCTTTCCTAGACTTTCCTATTCTTTGTCATAGCCAATTATGATTAACTTCTCCAACGGCTCGTGTCTCGATTACCCTGAACGTTCCAATCTGTAAATTCTACAGATATTTGTTTTCTGAGAGTACGGTAGAAATCGCTTGCAGCGATGTTTGAGAGAAATGAAATTTTGATCGTTATCTTGCACATAGGTCTCTGCGTTTTCGGGACCAGAAATTGCATCGCAAAACGCAACACATCGTTAACAGCGATATTGCTATGAATTATTCCTACTATACTCTGGCCTTACTGGTTTCTATTTACATTTTTTTTATGTGGATAGATTTCTGCTTGGTGCTTTTCCGCATACCTTCCTTTGATATCCGATCCAGAATAGTGTCTTGAGTCTTTTAATGAAGGACTCTAAAGGTCTAATTGTGCAACCGGCTACATTCCATGTTTCCCTAAATTTCAAATTCCAACTTCATATTTCCAAAGACGCACAAATGTTACACATTATTCGGAGCGTTTCGTACACAACTTTTGACGTCATTTTCTGTATGATAGGCCTACTACGTCGTTAAATATTACTCCCCAGACAAATAAACAACTAATACCATTTACTCTAGACCTTGTATGATGTTGATACTTGGTGTACAATTAAATTTATAGTGGTACAGTCATGACATGCTGAGTTAGTAGATATGCACTGTAAATAATTACTTATTAACATTCAATGAAATTTTTGTCAATATTCCGGAGTCGGTACGGTGATTAGTTTTGTTGCGTTTGGAATCGCAATTTTACTAAATATTGTGCACTTGGCCAAGTTCTTCGACAGTGTTTCACAAGCTTGTCTGAAGGCGGTACAGATTTTATGACACGTTTTTTTTTATTTGTATATCTTGACTGTATATTTACAGCTGGGAGACTTTTACATTCATTTTATTTCTTTAAAATGAGTTTCTACTGGTAACAATCTGCAACCGTCATAAGGCACACAATCTAAGATATAAAATTCATAGCTATCACTTCGGCAACACGTATTCCCATATAATCACGCGTCCAAACTATTGTAACTAAAAAACACACTTGTTGTCACTCCACTAATTATTTCTCCGATGCTCATCGCCATCGTCAGCCTGACTGCTTTGGATGTTGGCACAACAATGCTCACACATGTAGTTATTGATTAAGGTAAAATGAATAACTAAAAACAGACGAGCTTAAATGAAATCATCGAGGTTATTGATAAATTTGAGATACAATATTGAAACTGTATATGGTGCAGAGACATGGACACTGAGGAAGGAGGATGAGAAAAGATTAGCAGCATTTGAGATGTGGGTTTGGCGAACAATGGAAAAAGTTGTTCGGTTGATCGAGTAAGGAATGATGAAGTTTTAAAAAGAATAGGGGAAGGGAGAAGAATCGTGAAGGTAATAGAAAATAGGAAAAGGAATTGGTTAGGTCATTGTTTAAGAAGAGACTGCTTGCTTACAACTGCCATGGAGGGTGTCACAGAAGGAGAAAAAAGAAGAGGGCGTAGAAGAATGAAGTTAACAGATAGCATTAAAATCAGAGGGTGTTACGAAGAAACGAAAAGACTGGCATGCGATAGGACATCTTGGAGAGCTTTAACCATTTGAAGACCTGCCTTAGGGCAGAACACCAAATAATAGGCCTAATATTGAATATTGGCAACAATTTTATTATGTAAAGTAAAATATTCATATGCATTAAAAATGATTGATTCTTCGATGTTAGACTTGATTCATCGTAGAATCTTAAACGGTTTTATAGATACATTTTTCTGACAGTGTGAATATGTTTTATTTTAATTTTAAACCCTTTAGTCTTAACATCCTTTAGTACAGCAGCTGCTTTAGGTCCAGGAAAATTACTGACATTTGTGAAGGGTCAATAAAGAATCAGTTTTTTAATAGATAAAATAAAGTAAATAAAATACAGTTTTTTTAATAGAAGCGATGAAAAATAACGTTACATGTTTATAATACTAAAAAAAAGATCCTGTTAAACCACTAAGTAGATTTTTGTTTAAAATTTCACAGTATGAGGTACTGAAGGAAACTGACATCTTTTCTCTGCGTTGAGCACAAATCTGGATTGCCTTGATCCTTTGTTATTACACAGTACAGGTAGGCCTACACCAAGAGGCAGCCGATACGTGGGAAAACCAAGAAACAGCGGCTTCAATGAGTAGTATTGTGCCAACATTCGAACAGTCACTTTGAGGAGTTGGTAGTGAGCGTCCCCAAAACAATCGGTCCGTTACGTACAAATAAATCTGTGATGTGACAACAACTTGTGTATTCTATTTATTCCTAAGAATACGAAATACTGCATCACTGCAACACGTTGTAAATGAGTTTCACAACGAGTGGAGTAAACGCGTTTTTTGTCTTGTGCCGAATTTGTCTCTGTTGCAACTGTTCTGACAGCAAGTACTGTTTGATTCGCGGTTTTTGATAAGTTTTGTTATTAATACTTAGTTTTTTATCGTTTAACAATTTTGTCCCGTGTTAGATTATCAATCACTAAGGTTCTTGGTCCTGTTAATATAGAACATCACGAATATTCACGAATACAGAACCAAGAAGAAATATTTATGTGTCTGGACATTTATGTAACGACTGATCGCGGATGTAGATTTTCACATCTGAAACGTATCTGTAACACAAGTACAGTCCTGTCAGTAGGCATAGTAATAAAAGTACCACTTGATTATCAACACGATGAGAGGCTAAAATTAAAACAATTTGATCCGTTATGTAAATTCCCGTTAACATGTGATACCGTTCAATGCTTATGGCAGTGAGCGTGATTTTAGAAAATACTGTAAGTACAAAACATTATACTGACTATGCAAGATTTACTTATTGTCTAACAATCGTAGCTACTTTGTACAGGAAATACAATACGTAACATTTGTTAGTTCATCGAATAGCATTGACATCGTAAGAGAATCCATAAGTTGATCTTATTCAGGGCCGGCCCTGGGGTAGAGCGAGACGAGCGACCGCTCTAAGCGCCGGGTGAGGAGCGGCGCCAAAATTCGATTGTGAAAAAAATAAAATTTTGTTGGCACCTTTTTGTTTATTAGTTTATTTGTTTATTAGTAAACTAAAACTAATAAAGACATACCTAAGATCAACAATGGCCTAGGAAAAATTGTTAAATCTGGCAATTTTATCAATTGAAAATGATATTGCTCAATCCCAAATGTGGATTTAATTACCAAATTTGCAAGTGCCATAGTAAGGACGGTAAATTTTATTTAAATTTATTTTTAGCGACATTTATAATATGATTAAGCGAGCAAGTTACTATAAAATCTCGGTCTTCTTCACAACTGATGGCCTTGCACGGTCCCTTTATAATTAGAGACAGAGTTTTTAGTATTTGTTTATTATTTTTCTTATCATTATCACAGTAGTACGTAAAATACTACATATAATATCGATGTTCCTGTTTTTTCTTATTATATTATCTGATTAGTTTTTAGTTTTAGAATTATTCAAACTGATCCAAATGTTAAATACCAAATACTAATTAACAGTAATTTTGTTTATGTTGCAGCAAGAGTGCAATATGAATAGCAACTTAAGTTTGATTCAATAAACGTATTGATTTTTGAAAAGTTTTTGTTTTAGTTAACAGAAACTGAATTATAATTGATTCGAAAGGTGTCGACCAAGGGGCGCCGAACGGGGTTCTCGCTCCACCCTAATAAAGGGCTAGGGCCGCCGCTGATCTTATTTCACGTTCCTTGGATCTGCGACCTTCTAGTAGATCGGTGGTCACTGTTAAACTCAATATACTGTTGATAGTTATTGTTAACTAGAGGTCTGGGAAAATAAAACATCAATTTGTAATGATTACAGAGACAATTATGCTTGGCGAAACAATAAAAAGTTGTAAATCACTGCTAGGACCTACAATTTGAAACTGCAATCTGATACCTGAAACCGTTTAGCAGTTGCTGTAGACACTAGTTTGTAGTCAGATAGACAGAAGTAACTGCAAGAAAACATCTTCTTGAAGTCTACATTCCCTTGAGCTTTTCAAGTGACATTTTCTCAGAATTGGTGGCTGAAAATCACTTAATAATAGTTTGCATTTTGTTTCACTTGTCTTGTATTGAAATAAAGCGAACCGGTTAGGCCTATAGGCTCGACAGTTAGTCCTGACCAGTCAGCTGAGCCGACCCAATGCATGAATTACCCCCACTTACAAATATGCTAAGTTATCTAATATTAGCGAGAAGAGAGGGGGACGGTGCGATAACAGTTCACTGTCTCACTTCCATATTAACTCCCTCTCTGTCACACACATGCTTCCATTGTTCCCGCCAGTCTTGTTGCCTTGTTGCAGCCGATGTTCACACTATGAAACACTGTTCAAGACTGTTGTGCGCATGTGCGAAATAAATGAAAATTTGTTAGCCTCGTAACGAGGTGTTTGTACACTGCGCATCTCTAAGCCACTGTTAAATCTCTATCGTCAGGTTTCTACGTCTTGCGAATCAGCCTTACTAAAGTGTTCCTACGATTCTTCTTTAGTCAGATGTTTAGTTTACTGGTTCCTATTTTGTACAGCTTATGCTATATTTCGGATTATAGAATGAGTTTTATTTAGATTATTCTGTAAAATCAGTAGTAATAACATTAGTAATATCAATACTAGTAGTAACAGTAGTATTAGCAGAAGCCTAATAAAAATTATCTTTAATAACGTTCATTGTGAATAACAGCCTCTCATAAACGCCTTCACGTGTTCTAGGTAATTAGGCGTACACCTGCGTCAGATCATTATTATTCACACTATAATGTCTGCGTAATAATGGCGGTAATAACAATAATACACATTACACTTTCGTAATAATGACGCGTAATGTCCTTAGACTCTTCAGAGCTTACTTCTTTGACTAGGTTAAAAGAATCCTGACTGTTATACTACGTTTTTACATGATCTCCAGGTTTGTGGGACTACGGTTTTAGTTAAATATTAAACAAAAAAGTTAATAAGTACTAGAATCAACTTCCAGCCATTGATTGAACAAACGTTTGGGGGAAGTGATTACGGACCACCGGTATCGAAATATTAAGTTTTATTGGAATTTACAATACCGGCAAAGAAAGTTTATATATAATTTCAGTGAAGGGTTAGTGAGGATCGGTCAAAAATATAACACAAATTTTAACTTATTTGTGTCGACGTTTCGACAATGTTTATTGTCATCATCAGGACAATTGTTGCTGACGCCAAACACAAAATTTTTTTGGCGCCTGCAACAATTGTCCAGATGATGACAATAAACATTGTCGAAACGTCGACACAAATAAGTTAAAATTTGTGTTATATTTTTGATCGATCCTCACTAAACCTTCACTGAAAAATTCATTGATTGACGGTCACTACGAATTTAAGGATTTAAAGTTTATATAGTTATCATAAATGTTGTGATATACAGTTATTTTCTACACCGCTATTTGCAGCACTTAATGATGTTTTTAACTGTAATACCATTTAAAATAAACCTAATGTTACATAATGTACAATCAAGATGTTTTTTGCTTGCTTGAGAATGATCGAGCCATTAGTGTCCATGGTTACCTACGTTGATTTGCTGCCTGTTAAAGTATTTGCGTTTTGAGTGGATATTGCTGGCAACTGTTGTTGATGGAGGGCTTTTGGTTTCATTATCGTGATTGCTTTTGGTGAACAAATTCGTTTTTCAAATGTTTAGCGTTTTAAACACTGTGTTGCGTTTTGTATTTACTTGAATTTTATTTCAGTTAATACATAATATGCTTTATGTTTCATGTTTCTGTATATGTACGTAGGTTTCCCCAAACGTACATATCACATTAATGCTATTAATACCATAACGGTACAGGTTTTATTTGTGTCATGCTATTAACATTATTCCTATACCAATATTCTTATTTAAAACCCAATGAAAAAATTTAATAAATATTGAGTAAATAATGCCCTGGTAATGAGCAAATTTTACACTAAATTTTAAAATACGTTTTGATCACTTTACAGCTAGGCGTTTTTAAGAGTGAATAAATAACGCTACTTACTTTTTTTCTTTTACTTCTTCTTTCGTATAGATTTTCAGCATTTATATGTGTATACATACATTGTGTGTTTATATCAGCGGCGTAGTCGGGACTTCTTTCTGGCTTGGGTTCTGGAGGGGTTTAGACTTTATAACTATAATTACAAAAATTAAAAGAAAAAGGAATTCGTTATTTGGTATTTATTTATAACTTTTATGTGTAATCAAGAATTTAGGAACTTTTCAAACGGGCTTCGTAAATGATATCGTAGGTGATTTGGTATAGACACGCTCAATGACCGAATACAAAACGTGTTGAATACGTAACCTAAAAGCAGGAGACCTGGCAGACCAATAAAAGCTGGAGGCCAGAAAGGCATTCAGAAAGATATGAGGGGGAGAGTCCTTGAGGATAACCGAGAGAGATCCGTGGAGGAGAGCTTCGTAAACGGATGTATGATGATTTGAGACATACAGATGGAAACATTTATGTATGTATAACCACTTTCCGTTCGTTTCACCAAAAAATGTATAGCAGACAATAACTAGTCCTTCATATTATTTGTGTACCACTGAGGATGCTAGATCGTAGAATGTGCGAAATGTTAGATATCGGTTTTATTAAAAACAGATCATCGCTGTTACCGAAGAATTGTTTCATACAAATGTTTTATTAATCGTGACGTAAAATAGGTTGAAAAGCCGACTGAATGGCGCGGCGTCCTGAAGTAGGGCACAGTCGTGCGAAGGAACCGCTAACAGCGTCTGGCTTAAGTGGTTTCAATCCAATCCAATCGGGCGTGCGTGCTCCGTGGGCTGGCTGTATGCTACAGCTGTTTTTAATTTCGCAATTATGTGCGACAAGATAATAATTAAATTGAATTAGAATAATTATTGTGTAGGCGGGGCTGGATTCGTGCCGCCTTCTACGGGCGCTGCTAATACAACTCACATTTCATTAGCGTTATGGGTCTGATTTATAGGGCCGCTTGGTGCAATTACCCCTGTTGACTTTCTAGCACTTGTTTGCATTTATTTTCTTCTTGATTTTCTTGTTCTTCGATCCCCTCTTCTTATTTCTTCTCCTCATAGTACTCTGTTTATCGTACCCCATCTCTGGTTTTTTGTTTCTCTCCGAGACGGGAGTGAATAACTAACATCTGTCTTTCCTGACTCCGTTTTTATGTTTTTGTATTTGTGGATAGTAAACTTCAAATGTAGCCAAATGTAACGTGCATTCCAGACAATTGGTGAAGCTACTTGAAAACTCTGTGTACGTGAGCCTTACCTCTTCTGACGACGAACAGGTGTCTCATTTCCTAACACCGATCGTGCATGCGTTTCCAACGTAGCCTGTTTAATTGTTCTTCAGCTTTTAGATGTTCCGTACTGACTTTTACTTTATCACACTCAAACGTTTGGTGGAATACGCTAAATCTTCCCCACTTCAGAATTTCACGCTCATTGCAGCTATCATAGTCGCTAAACGTTTCATGAAAAATGGTTCGCATGACCGTGAAAGATACAAGATGCAAAGTAAAAGTGGAAAGAGAATTAATAGAGGATTTCCAAGTTCGAAGAGGAGTAAAATAAGGGGATGTCTTGTCTACCCTTCTTTTCAATATATGCCTACAGAAAGTAGTAGGCAGCTACCAACAAACCCTGGTGGCACAATTATGAATAGAAGATCGCAGTGCAATGCATATGGTGACGATATTGTTCTCGTGACATGAAACAAATAGGCATTGGAAGAGGCGTACATCTCTCTGCTTCGACCAACCTAGGGCTGCAAGTGAACAGCTAAAAGACAAAATATATGCCGATGAAGAAGAACGTCCGAGAAGAGAGTATCCCCAAAATTAAAGTTAACGGCAGTGAATTTGAGAGAGTGGATAGTTTTAGATATCTTGTTTTAGTCTAGAATCTTCAAGGTCCAGATTTACAGAACCGTATTGCGGCCATTAGTATTGTATACTTCAGCCTAGACCGTGACATCAGACCAAGAAGATATGATTTGAAGATATGAAAGAAAGTTTCTGAGAGGGATATATGGAGGTGTACTAGATGCCAGAGTGTGGCGTATAAGGACAAATGCCGAATTGTACGATCTACACAAGGAACCGGACATCGTTACAGTAATAGAACAGGTAGAATTGGGTGGGCAGGTCACGTACAAAGAATGACAGAGGAAAGGGCACTGAAAGAAGTATTTATTGGAGGACCATGAGGAAGATGAGCAAGAGGGAGGTCAAGAAGAAGATGGGTGGACGATGTAGATGAAGACTTGAGAAGATTGGGCGTACTGGCGAAGAGTCGCACAGGATAGAGAGGAATGGAGGCACGTCGTTCTGGAGGCCAGAGCTCTTCATGAGCTGTAGAGCCATGGAGTAAGTAAGTTTCATGAATAATTATTATCAAGGCTACACCCCTACGTGTAATGCTCAGTCAAATTATTTTTATTGATGGTTTAACCATCGTATACATGTTACTGTATTTTAAATAATAAATTCACATTTTACAAAACACGATAAAAACATCTTCATTATTAAACATAGTTTTTTATTCCCAAGTGTTGGTATTTTTCTTTTTTCATATCTTTAATCGTTTAAAAAATTTTATTCAGTTCAAAGTTTTGTGGTGTAGACATTTCGTCTTTCTATTGTGGTAATTTTTCAAATTATAAAATTGTTTTTAAAATTTTCAGCTACTTATAATAATTCTCATTGTTTATATTGTGCTGACATTAAAATTATAGTTTACTACCGTCAATAACAGTAGTAGATCTCTCTTTGTATATCGTACTACGAACAATATATTTTATTCTCGTTGCCAAACGTATAATTTTGCGTAATGGAAACGAGAGTGTGAGGTCTCGAACGCGTGACTTTCAACAGGATTTCGCTCGTGCTAATCTCATTGGATTTGCATAGAAATAAGTTCAGACACTACGTTCAAAAGTATCTTAAGTAATAAAATACTTATACGTTGCCTTAAGTGGAAACATTAATTGTTAAGTGTAACAGTATTAGCATATAACACTGACAACATCATCTGACAGCTATCCACTTTTTTTAAACACGTCAGACGTAAACAAAAAATTATCTGTTTATAACAATGAGTCATCCACATATAGCGGGCTGCGGAAAAGAAATTTGTTATACGTTGTGTACCATTCTTAAAAGTAAAATTTAATTATTTGTTTAAACACTCTAAAACGTATTTCAAAAACAAAGTGCGTTTATTATCAAAACTTGGACTGTTATTATTAATGAATGATCCTAATGTTTGCGGATCCGCGTAGGAGATTACAGAACCGAATCCCGTACAAAGGAAGCGTCTAGCAAGTTAGAAATAAAATATCTGAGATACGAAATGTGCTCTTACCTGCATAAAGTAAAACGATGACTCAAAGAATAACAATACGACAAGTAATAAACTGTAAATAGCACAGGACGTTCCAAATTGTTGAGTGAAAGTAATAGAATGTTATATAATTAAATAAATATAATATACATTAAGAAGAATAAAAACGTAGTCGTGATGACCCAGGAAACAAAATAAAGTAATAGACCGAATGAAAAACATATGTTCCGAAATTTGCCATTACATCTTTGATTGCTCTTTGTGATACAGCTGAGTGCGTTATTCCGAAAATTAAGTAACACTGTGCAAATAGCAAGGAGAGTTTCTACGGTTGTCCGAAGAAGACGTGGTGTACGGTCTGTGAAACCGACAACATGACGTATAGAAACATTTAGATTCTTCAATTACTGTACTTATTATTAACAGAAGTGTCAGGTTTACGTTACATACGGTTTCTTGTGTTGGTAGCGGGTCAGCGTTATCATTATAATGGTGCTAGTGTGGCTACAGCAATTGCAGGCTTCAGATCAGTGTGATGTGATTCTGAATCAATATTGTTTAGTAACTGCGTTTAACATTGGTTTGTTATTATTGTTGACTGTGACAGCGGGTATTGCAATATTGTAAGCTATATAGTTAAAGAAAATCTTTTTTTTCTTTAAGTATGAGTATTATTGAAAAGAAAAAAATCTTAAATTTAGTCTATAGCAGGTTGTAGTAGTAAATTACCAATTATATTCTGCCGTACAAATGTAATAGGTTATACAATGAGTTTAAATGAATAACTTATGCAAACGTTTGAGCAATGTTAGGCATGTTACTTTTGCTAGCTGATACTGTAACATAAGCAACGTATGTGCGTGGGTGCACGCGCACGCCTGCTAAAAGTAAAACCAGATTACGCGAATTTCCAAATCGTAAAAACGGTACAGTCGCAGATACCTAACTGTTAATGCCGCCTTCAGGGAATTAGAAGGGAGCCTAAAGTGGGGTTTTGCAATGCAAATGAAGACACGGTCGCAGACCACATAAGGAGATGCCAAACACTTAACGATTATCAACATCGTGAACTCGCTGGAAAACACAATGGCGAATGGGACTCGAAAGTAAGGACTTGACATTATACAGGAACAACAGTTACACTAACAACCACAAGTACATGAAATCGAGACCCCGCTGACATTTCGAAACAGTTTCTCTTTGCCTGTGCATGTAGCGAAACCAAGGTCACACTAAAAAACACTAACTAAAGTGTTAGTTTGTACTTATATCTTAAACGTGTCGACTAATTCCTATAGTATTTTTCTGTTTGTTGTACAAGATGATTCAAAATTATATAGCTTTATATAATAGAGATTTTTATATTTTGTGTCTTGATATCTTTATGTTGTACGAGGTTATTGAACAAGAGAAGCGAGTTTCAGTTTTCTTTGCTCTTTTGATATTTGTCTATCTTTCTATCTTCTGTTTGGGGTATGTCTCACCATAACTTTCGAATGCATTAACCGATTTTCGTAAGACCTGGGATGTCTGTCCATAACCCTATACAGAACCCTATTGTTTTTGAAGTTGATCCCTTCAAAAATAGGGCGGCAGGGGGGCAACAATTTGAGGGGTCAAAATTTTGAAAAATTGCAACATTCCCATGAGGGATGTCACATTGAACAGAATTGTAACCACGATCTGATTATAGTGTTCAGTTTTGGAAATTTCAAAATTTTTGGGCACCACGGGTTTAAACTTGTACCAAATTTTGAAAAAATTTGCATAAATCCAAGTGAGTTATCATATTGAAGAGAATTTTAATCACAGTCCGAATAAAACGTTTAGGTTTGAAAATTTTAAAATTTTAGGTTACCGGTACCAAGAAATGTTTTTAAATTTTGAAAAATTATAAAACTTCATGTCAAACACCACTGTAAAGGAAATGATGTTAACCCAAATCCGAATGTAGAGTTTTCTTTACAAATTTTTATATTTCGAACTTCAAGCTAAACATGGAATTCAAAATTTTGCAAAAAATGTAAAGTCTCAGCGCGTTCTGCAGGTCAGGAAGCTTACTAGTATAACTTTATAAAACTACTGGAAACGAAGAAAATGAATAAAAGTGAATAAGAATAATGAAGCTGAATAAAAAAGCCATCTAAATGGGAAAGTGTATACGCATTTATTAATGTACGTATGCTATTAACGTCATGTTCACATTATTGATAAAAACTGTTTAGCCATTGAGGACTTTGTTCGGATTGTTTAAGTGTATTTTCAGAGCATAAGTGGTCATGATACAACAGTATTAATTATTTTTATTCATACTTTAAATGTTTAAATTTTCTTTTATAAAAATTACTAGAAAAATTAAATGAAGTGCTAAAAAAAAATAAAGTTATTATTACACGCTCAATAAGTCCTAAATTAATTATTAATAAAATTAATGCTATATTTTATAACTCATAATACTTACAAACATGAATTATAAGAATAGATTTCTTCTGCAAGTATAATATTTGAAGTTTTATTAGTATATATAAAAACCTGACGTGCGTTCCACAGAGTAGGCTATTCTGTATCTTCAATTCACATTCACAATTCACATTGAATACTTCATCCTCATAACTCACATAGAAAAACCGCAAGAAACTAAAATAACAAGAGCTACTGGAAAAGACGAGATGAATAATTAATTACAGATGTGTACGTTAGTTTTAGTGAAATGTGTTACACTTCAATATTAACATGATAATGTTTTTAGGGTGGGGGTCATTCCACAAAATGTGTAACGTCACCGAAAAATGTAACGCTTCCACACTTTCGATTCCCTAAAAAAGCCTAAAAACATTACCATGCTTCGATGTTTCGGTTTCGTCGAAATTCTTTGAATGCTTAGGTGCATAAATAGAGAGAGAGAGAGAGAGAGAGAGAGAGAGAGAGAGAGAGAGAGAGAGAGAGAGAGAGAGTTATTTTTTTAGGCTGGGGGTCATTCCACAAAAATGTAACGTCATCGAAAAATGTAACGCTTCCACACTTTCGATTCCCCACAGTCTAGAAATCTTCGGTCTCTGTCGTTTTAACATGATAATGTTTGTTATATAGTAAATATATCTGTTATGTTGTAAATATTTGTTGTATGCACATTATACGTTTCAAAAGCCTAAAAACATTATCATGCTTCGATGTTTCGGTTTCGTCGAAATTTCTTTAAATTTTTTATTTTATTTATCTGTTTTTTCTAGGATACGTACAGTTATCTAATAATTGTACAAGCGAAGCGAGTATTCAGTTTTAACCTAATTGTTTGGCATTCTTCTGTCCGTCTATATGGGGTACGTCTCACGATAATTTTTTAATGCATCACCTGATAGCACGCAAGCTCACATCTTTACCCTATAGGCCCTTATCGATTTTTGGATTCCTCACCACAAAAATGTGACGGGGTCATAACTGTAGAATTGATAGGGTATAAAAATGGTGTGAATTTTAACCAAAATCTGAATACAGTGTCCAGTTTTGGAAATTTCAAATTGGGACAAAATTTTGATAGATTCCCAAAAATCCAAGCTTCAAAATTGAAGAGAATTTTAACCACAATCTGAATATAATGTGTTGTTTAGAAAAAAAGAGATGAAAAATTTGAAAAAATGTAAAAATCCAGCCGTGTGTGGGACTAAAGAGAATTTTAACTCAAATCCGTAAGTAGCGTTTACTATGAAAAGTTTTCAATTTTAGAGACACCAGCGCCCAAAAGATGAGCTCAAAAATTTAAGAAAATTGTTAAAAGTCTATGTGGAGGATCAAGGTAATTGGAATTTTATTCAAAATGAAAACACAGTAGCTTTAACATTTTGGTAGAATTAATATCTCTAATACTCCTTGCAGTTTTGGGTCGCCTTCAAGTCTGTAAGCTGTGCATACATAAAGGAAATTATGTATTATTTTACATAGTTAGTAAACCAACTTTATTAAAATAAATACGCCAGTTAATAAAGCTTTAGTTAATAAACCAATTCAGTAGATTGGAATTTTTAGTATGTGTGGTATGATTGTCTGCTTTACAACTGTTATTTTACTAAAAAATTGCATATTAATAAGGGTTACCGTAATTTTCCTGATATCTGAAAACTTATCTGATATTTAAATTTACATAATAACATATGCATTCATTCAAAACAGTGTGTGTGTTCTGCAGATCAGGGAGCTTACTAGTAATTTTGAATTCCTTTAAAAATTAGGAAATCTGGCCAGACTTAAATTGTAAACAAGTATTCAAACCTTTCGAGAAATCGGAAGTTAATTCAGGTTAAATGTATGTGCTACATACGGAAGAAGAACCAAAAGGAAAATTATTAAAAAGAAATCAGTTATTAAAAAAATTTCAAAATTTCCAAGAAATTTTAAAATCATCAACAAACGTTACACGGATTTCCTATGAACTAATAGGAATTAGTTACTAATAGTAATTTTGTACATTCTACTTTTTGTCGGATTACTGGTAGATTGTTTAAAATTAACCATGCAAATCTCTTGTACGTAGACTACAAGACAATCCGATTAAAAAAATACATGCTCTTCAATAATTTATAAACCGATCTAAACAACGTTCGCAACAATAATCCACTCAAGTAAAGGATTTGTTCCACACTCTTGGGTATTTAAATTTCTTCGATTTTATAAATATTTTAAATTAACGAGTGGAAGTGAAAAGCTTGTAGGTGGACGACAGCGCAAAGAAACTGAATGAGAAGCGAAGCAAAAACAAGGAGTAGGTGAAAAAAAAGAGCACAGAATGTAAATAAAGTAGTTTCCATCAATTAACTCGTTGGTCCAGTTACTGGGCCCAGCTCTTTAACGGCAATACTATAAATCAAATAAATAAATACATAAAGTCGTTGCTGCGTGCATTAATTTAAATAAATTTTGAACTCATTGGTATGCATTTCAATTTCTTGGAAGTGCTACGTGCGCCCGCTGCTGACGATATGCACAATGCAACAGTTACGCGGTTTATAATGCAGTATATTAGGTGTGTGTGTGTGTGTGAAGCCTAATGTACACACGCACGGTAATAGTTAAGTATTGCCAGTAATTACGGTGAATAGCCTGAAACCAAACGGCTCAGCGTCGTTGAAGCCATATTTAATTGTATAATAATATTATTAATAACAATAATAATAGCAACAATAACAAACATAATGGTAATAAATTTGAAACCGACTCTTGGCTCAGTATTAAATGAAATATATGGCGCGGTGTATATAATTTTTTACTGCGAGGTATTAAAACATTTTTCATTCCCACCGACGACGACGTTGTGGGTTTGTGCAATATTCATAAAAATTAATTCAATACGCCGTCGGGTATCCGGAGTGGAGGGGAGAGCACCCAACGTGCGACTGACGTCTGGAAGCAGTGTGGGCTTGTTTGTATAGAATGACAGAGAAACTGTGATTAATTAGTTGGTCTTGGAATTGGTACCCTCCCGCCGAATCGTGTAATATACATTTTAATGATTTCCCATGTTGTGCTAATTCGTCTTGAAAGGAAACGTAGTTCCAATCTAACCTACATACAATTTAACTTAATTGTAGTTTAGTTCTAATGCCATGTCAGAAGTGACTGTTCCGGTGTTCATTTGTAAAGAACAATGGATGAATCTGGTCCGACCAGGATGAAGTCAAAATAATATAATCACAGTACAACAAGTTTCAAATAATTATGCATTTGTTTCCAGCCTAGATAAAAGTTTTCCTCTAACGGTCAGAAATGCGCAGTTATTTACTTGATTTACAAGTTATTTCTAATTTATTACTAATTGGTTTAACTTTAGTATGTTTGACAAATTCGTCCGATTCAATTTTGTCAAAGCAACAGCTATGAAAATTATCAGAATGAACTTATCATTATGATTCGAATTTACTTACTACATAATTATGATATTTTCCTTCAAAGGAGTTAAATACGTATTTCTTTTTCAGTTTGCCTACATCTTTACAGAGAGGAAGATCGTGGAAATGCCGTGTCAGAAGAAAACATGGCAAAAGCTTCGGTGTACTTAGGCACAATAGCTATACTGATTATGAATAACTATTATGAATATTATTATATTCAATAATTATGAATGAACTATTATGGCTATTGCAGCTATACAGTGACTATGGTATTAGAGAGTAACGTTAACAGATACCCAAAAAATTTAATCTTAACTTTGATTCAATGGATTGTTTTGAGATCGGTTTTACTAAAACCAGAGACTTTTCTATTGAAGCATTTAATCAGATATGCTTAGTTAGCGTATGTAACTGTAATTTTGATTTACCTAAATTGCTGCTTATTGATAATTAAGCGTTTCTCATTAGTTTCTGTTATGTTTATTTATATTTTAACTTGTGCATTACACAAAATTATTTAGCTTTAATGCTTTTCGCTTAAAACTGCGTCTCCGTACACAATTAAAGCGATTTCCTTATTCTAAGTCTTCACACATTGGCCTGCCACATTGTCTAACAGTCAATTTAATGTTTAATTTGATCAACGTTAGATCTGTAGAATTTTTATTGCAAATCCTGGATTATTTCTCGTACCTACTTCTGGCGCCGACTTTGTTATTATTAATGTTAAAGATCTGATTGTAACAAACACAACATAGTTGTCTTTAAAAAATAAAACTTAATTATTGTCTGAACTTGGGCAGAAAAATATGACTAAACATTAAACGTCAAGTCACAACTCTCTAAGTACTGACTGAATAATGTAATGATTTGGAAAATTAAAAACTTGATATTGTTTTGTCTATTTATTAGTACATTAAAATCCTCCTATAACTCCTTTTTTTTAAATCTAATTTTGTTGATGTTTGCCTCTTGACGGAGAACGCACAAAGAAAGTTGTTCACAACAATCTCAAGGGAACAACAATTTTACAATAAAATAATGTAAGTAATTGGCATGTGGTCCTCAGATGGCCGATACAAATAGAAAAAAAAAGTAATTTAGGCCCGAAATATTATTCATTATTGCAAGTAAAGCAATAGTGCGGAAAGCTATAAAAGCAGTTATATAATTTTATAGTTAGTCGTGTAGAAATAGTGATAACCAAAGTGATGGAAAGGGGAGTGATTACTGGGCGAGGTTTACGAACCTCACAGCATAAAGTGCATTCATACCGGGAGCTTCAAAATGCATTATCATTATTAGTCCAAGGGCATGAGTTCTTTTCGCCTAACGGGGACGGTATTCCCACAGTTTTAATACAATTCAGCAAAGAAAATAAAATTATTAAGAAAATCATTCGCTCATAAATATAAATTTATTGTTTTCCCAGGTGTGTATGTGAATAAAATTTATTGGACTACAAAAAAAAATTGTTTGATCGAAATCAGAATGTAAACGAATGTAACCATAAATAACGGCAGCGTGTATACTTAAGCACGCAAAATTTTTTTCGTCTTATAATTAATAGGGAGAGACAGGATTCTGTGACAGATTTATTTACAAAATAACACACGAGGCGGCTTTTATGTGTTAATTTTCGCCCCCTCGAGCGATCGTTGCCAACCGCAGATAAAATCGTCGATAAATAAAACCTTCAATTACACCGCTTGCTTACTGAGCTGCAAAAAAATGTTATCTTAAGCATGACAGCAGATTTATGAATGTGTGATCCTTCTGTATATAAACATTATAGAATCATTTATGTCTTTATAATGTACGTGTCGGCTTTTGAACGTGGTACGCTATGGTGAGAACGCTCGGTGGCACCAACCATGGTCTATTAGTAGGACATGTGTCAACTCAACGTTGTCTATCATATTGTATTGAATAATTTCAACAACTTGTACCATACATTATATACTTTAGCTGATAGTTTCGTTTTCAACCTTTTTTTCAATTACTTGAAATTGTTTTCAATTTTGATTTTTAGAAAGACGTTGGTAGGGTCCAACACAGCACAGCACAGACAGTATTCCTCACTGGCAGAGATTAAAAAAATCTTAAGTACCGGTTTCTATGAAGAAAATAATTAAGAGAATTTGACTGAGACTCGAAGAAAATAAATGATAAAATAACTGAAAGTAAGTATAGAAGATACTTATAAAATATAAATCCTGGATACGTTATATAGTTGCAGAAGAGTATATATTAAAATTAATAAAGAGAAATTGAGAATTTTATAGCCACATAAATAGAAAGAAAGAAGGCCGAGTATGAAAAAAGACTATTAATTTGGAAGCCGCAGATGAAGAAGAAAAGTAAAATCAAGATAGGACAATAAAGTTTTTAAAGGCATTAAGTGTTTGGGGATATTGGGATAGAGAGAATGAATGAAGGATAAGATGCAGGAAGAATGCAGATGATACGAAGAAAACAACAAAACGTAAAGATGTAAAGCAAAATATCACAGATTTCAGAGTGACGCAACGACTAAACGATTTTTGGGCGCCAGAGATTGGCAGTCTTATACAGTAGGTAGGCTACATGACTTGTCTAATCTGCTTGGTAGTCCTGTTTAATACTGAAACTGTTTAATCTAATAACGTTTCAGTTGACTTTACTGTGGTCGTATACTAAACAGTATATTTGGACAGATGATGGTCAATCTTTTCTCGACATTCTATGAAAATGCACAATGGAGAAATAAAAGTCACATACTTGGATTGTGGGTTCCCACCATATCATGTGAACGGCTAAAGGAACAATAAAATCTATGTAATTAAAATAATTTCCACTTAAATAAGATTGTTTACTAACCCACTTTTTGAACTCAACGCAATTGGAGCGTTTCACTAAATCATGAACGAAACTCCTGGTTTTCAAGAAAATGAGAGAGGTAAGTAAGAAATTGAAATGTCAGACTAGTTTTTTTAAAATCAAAATTAATAAGACGTCCAGTGCCGGCTTTTGGGGTGGGCAAGCTGGGGCGGCGCCCCAGGGCGCCAACTGGTTTTGGAATTTTAAGGTAATAAAATTCTTCAGAAGAATAAGAATGTAGATAGAAGTTGCAGTAATGCTATAGAAAAATATCTGCGAAATTCGGGTATTAGCTATTGAGTGCGCCTAATTAAAAATTATTTTTATTTTTATCAGCAGATTTAATACTAAGAAAGTTTTGTGTTCTTCCATTTGGATCGATTTTTGTTTTTATTCAATCTTAACTGTAAAACTAATTTCTCAAATTAAAAAAAAAATTTTTTTGAAATAATTTAATTGTAATAATTTATTTCCTCATTCTTTTCTTTAATTGCTTTCGGGTAAATTGAGGATTATGTTATTTATTGTTTTATAAAACTTTACAAAAAATCTGCAGCAAAGATGATTTATAAAACATTATCTCAAATATACAAAGTATATTGTATATTTGACAGTTGGCAGACTGCACCTATCACTCGTGCGCAGCAGACGACGCGAATGTTCTGGGCTAACCTAAGAGTTTTGCATACAATTTTTGTGAGCGATACCTGCAGATAGATATTTATATAGATCACGTGCTCTCGTTGAATAGTCGTCGGATTTGCTTACCTCTTGATTCATTTAAACTTCAAACATTTTACAGGTAAGGATTAAGAGTGATATAGAATCTAAGTGAACGATTTGATGTTTGGACGTGATACCTTTCATGCATTTAGTGATTGAGAGAAAATCAAGATAAAAAATATTATACATTTATATTGTATTTATTTCTGATGGCGTAAAGTTATTCTAATTTACCTGAAAATTACCATAAGTTATAGAAATTTATAATTTATGAAACGTAAATAAAAAATGATTTTTTCAATTTTTCAAATCTTAATATATAAAGGAGAATGTCTTGACTGACTGACTGACTGACTGATTCATTCACTCATCAATGGCCAGCCGAGACTATTAAAGTTAGAGACATGAAATTTATAGGATATGTTCCTATTAGTATGTAGAGGTGTGCTAAGAAAGGATTTTACGAAATTTCAATTTTGAAGGGTTAAAACGGGGTAAAATTGACATTTATGTTTTTTACAATTTTCTCAGAAAATAAATGGTGTATCGACTTGATTTTTGTTCTAAAATACTCTTTACACAAATACCGAAAAAAAAAATTCTAGAAATTTTAGAAATTCCACCCCTAAAGGGGTGAAAACGGGGTAAATTGTTTTTTATGACATTTTACATTTTTGCGCATTTCTCGGCAACGAATTAAGATATCAATTTAATTGTTGGACCAAATGTTCTTCATATTAATATCTAAAAACTAATTTCTGCTTTTTTCGAAATTCCACAAATAAAGGGGTGAAAACGGGGTAAATTGTTTTTTATGACATTTTACATTTTTGCGCATTTCTCGGCAACGAATTAAGATATCAATTTGATTCTTGGAGCGAATGTTCTTCATATTAATATCTAAAAAGCAATTTCAATTTTTTTTTCAAAATTCCACCCCTAATGGGGTAAAAAAGAGGTGAATGGTTTTTCATTTTGGTTTGATCAGTGTCATGTTGTTTATTTTTGGGAATTCGTGTCCGGTTCTTATAGCGTGTGTACAGTCGACTCACTGGATAGCTCCCATGAAAACTTATACACAGGAGCATAAGGAATAATAGATTTTCAGACGAAAAATTTTTCGTTATTCCCTATGCTCCTGTGTATAAGTTTTTCATGCTTTCGCTATTTAGCTACTCATGATTTCGCGGGCGAAGCCGCGACGGGTAGTGCTAGTACTTTATAAATATTAAACTGATTTCATCACATCAAACTGCGTTTGGAATATTTATTAGTTTTATTAATTATTATTCCAAGTTTTTTTGGCAAGGCTTTGCAGTTTAGTGAAAGGGCATTTCTAGGTACTAGGTACAACTAGGTACGGAAAAAGAATATATTTCAAAGACGATTGGATGAAAGGTATCTTCGTCCATCAAATTTTTTGTATTTGTAGTCTGTTCTATCCAGTGTCACATGTCCAGTACTAAATGTAGTTTTCAGATTATTATAAAATATTAAATTATATGAAATTCAAAATTATTTTTTCCTATCTACATTTGTTATCTTTTTTTGTACGCAGGCTGATAACATTTCAGTTTAACGATGGAGAGCGAGAATTCTAAGAAAAAACCTAAACCTTCCGGATATGAGTATAGAAAAAGAAAAGCAGAAAAAGAGGAAGAAATTCGAAAAAACATAAAAGCCTTGATAATTATTTTACGTTACCGACAGATACAAATCTCTCTAATGACTCTAATACCAAAGCGCCTTTAGTTCCTACGGTCAATATCATTGATAATACTGTCGCTGCATCAGAACGAATTCCAATTTATAATGAAGTTAGATCTGAATCGCCTAAACCAACTTCCGATGCAAATGAGTTTAACGTTGATGATGACAAGCCCAATAATCAAGATGTGGCGGATGAAGGTACTTGTAAAAGTATAGAAGAAATATCCGAGTCATTAAACTTCTCGGATTGCGCCTTGTGGCCAGTTCATCGTAGCAATAAGGTTGTTGATTATATTCTTAAAATGGGTCCCAATCAAGTTATTTTGGATAAATACCCTATCGATGAAAAGGGTCGTCATTTTTCTAGTTTTTATTACAACCGAAAACTTCCAAATGGTGAAGTTTTTGCTTGATGTTGGCTTATTTATTCAGCATCTAAAAATGATGTATTTTGTTTTTGCTGTCAACTTTTTGAGAGAAACAAAACTTCAAATTTAGCAGAAAATGGATTTAATAATTGGAAGAAGCTATCTGAAACTCTTCGATATCATGAAAATAGTGCGGCTCATAAAAATGCTTATCAGCAGTGGATAGAGACTACAATACGAATGCAAACAGGAAAAACAATAGACAAAGAAGAGCAAAAATTAATTGAAAAAGAGACCGCACGATGGCAAAGCGTACTTGAGCGATTGATAAGCATTACTTTGTATCTGGGAATCAATAACATGGCTTTCAGAAGAAGCTCAGATAAATTATACAAACCAAACAATGGTAAGTTTTTAGGAGGACTCGTTCAATTGCTGGCTAAATTTGACCCTGGAATGTCAAATCATGTGACGCTCGCACTTAATGGCGATATTTCCAATCACTATTGCGGAAAAATAACTCAAAATGAACTGATCGACTTGGTGGCAACGAAAATAACTAGTACCATTCTAGCGAGAGCTTCACTAGCAATTTATTTTGCTATTATTGCTGACTGTACTCCTGATATTTCCCACAAGGAACAACTCTCTCTCACAATTCGATTTGTTGATATATCTACCGATATCATCGAAATCAAGGAGCATTTTATAGGATTTTTTACGGTGGACGATTCTACGGGTTTTGGCCTTTCTCAAGTTGTAACCGATACATTAATAAAATTTGGACTCAAACTTAGCGATTGCAGAGGTCAAGGATATGACAACGGCGCAAACATGAAAGGCAAAAATGTAGGCGTACAGAAACGGATTTTACAGCTAAATCCTTTAGCTTCCTGTGTTCCCTGCGGAAGTCATTCACTCAACCTTGTTCTATGTGATGCTGCAAAGTCGTCATTAAATTCCGTAAACTTTTTCGGGATCATACAACGACTATTCACTCTTTTTTCTGCTTCGACTTATCGATGGAGTGTCTTAACTAGTCATGCAGAAATTTTCGCTCTTAAAACATTGAGTGATACACGTTGGGAGGCAAAGATAGAAAGCTTGAAAGCAATACGTTATCAAATAAGCAGTGTACATGATGCTTTGATAACATTAAATGAAAACGAAAAAAAAAATCCTGCCGTAACGCACGAAGCAATCACCTTGGCAGAACAATTAGGAGACTTTGGATTTTTGGTATCTTTAATTGCTTGGTACGATGTATTGTTTCAAGTCAACGTTGTAAGTAAATCACTTCTTGCACAATGTATCAAAATGTTGGAGAATTGCATTAAATTTTTAGAAAATTACAGGAAAGATGGTTTTAAACAAGCAATGATTGGAGCAAGAGAACTTGCAGATCAATTGCAAATTAAACCGATATTTAAACCGCTTAATAGGGTAAGACGTGTAAAACATCATTTTGATGAAAACACACAAGATGAACCAATTGAGAGCCCAGAAAAAAAACTGGAAGTTGAATTTTTTGACCCACTGTTAGATACGGCTATTTCATCCATCAAAGAAAGATTTAAACAATTGACTTCATATTCGAAATCATGGAATTTCCTCTTTTGTTTGGACAAATTATCTAACAGAACGGAGCTTTTAAAATCGTACACAGACTTACAAAATAAGTTAACAGTTGAGAACTCCGCCGATATCAATGGCATTTTGTTATGCGATGAACTGATTAGTATAAGAGCTTTTTTGAATGATAAATTGGACAAGGAAAAAATCACGCCTCTTCTTGTGCTAAATTTCATTAAAAAACATTCGCTTCAAGGATTATATCCAAACGTATGGATTGCGCTGCGCATTTTATTGACGATTCCTGTAACTGTTGCCAGTGGGGAACGGAGCTTTTCCAAGCTCAAACTTATAAAAACATATTTAAGGAGTACGATGCTACAAGACAGACTCACTTCTTTAGGAACTATCTCAATCGAGGATGAAATTGCTGAAGAGTTAGATCTTGCTGATTTAATAAAAGATTTTGCCGACAAAAAAGCGCGAAAAGTTAATTGTAAATGATTTATTTATATAATTAAAATGTTATACTCTTTATTATAATTTTATAAAAATATTATTTTATTTTTCTTAGTTGTACTAATTTTGTATTTTTTACAAATATATTATGCTTTATTATCAAAACATAATTAATAAGTATTTTTTTAAAAATATTAAACATATCCCGATACTTTACCCTCACAAGGGGCGCCGAGGGAAATCTTGCCCCTCTAAACGCAAAAGCCTAAAGCCGGCACTGAAGACGTCACTACCTTAAAGTCGGAAACATTTTATGTTTATCGGTATTACCAGTTTCATATATATGTGTGATAAGTTACATCCCTGTGTCTGTGCTTATGAAGAAATGTATTAAAAGTTCCACGTCTTACATCGGATGAAGAACAGGGATTTTACTGGAAGAGAATCTCCCTACTAGTTGTTGACACTGCTGACCATAATGGATTTCCCTTCTAAAAACAAGTAGGCGTATTACTCTGATAAAGCGCATAAAAAACTGTAAAACGGTTTATGTTGCCTACGAAAGCTACGAGTTTCCAATGTTGCTGGAAGGTATGGCAAACGTTAAAGATCTGTGAGAAATTTAACCAAAACATCGGACCGGAAAACTCTTCTTTTAATGAATGACGGCTTCAACAGCGAAAACTAAAACAAAAGTGAGGTTTTATTTTATGCTTTAGTAAAATATTACTTTTTACTTATCAAGGGCGAACTTACGGGGTTGGGGGTCGAATGTAACCGAACCCTCCCAGAAGGTCGAAAGTCGACAAAAAATTTTGTTAATATCTTAATTTTTAAGTTGGTTTATTAATTTCTCAACTGTGTACACTAATAGAGTAGTAACACATTTTAAATTATAGCTCTACAAACAAATTCATTACACAGCATTTGCGTGTACGTTTGAAATATGAATATAAGAAAATCAGTTAAATCAATAAGTATCTCATAAACGATGTTTCAGTAGCGCGTATTCTTACTGTGTTATTACTTTAATGCAGTATGATTTCAGTATGTTATTACACGTTTTTCAACCACTTTATAGATTGTAATATAGATTAGTCGTAACTTTTTTTCTTTTGTATGAAGCCGACTCTACTGGACCCTCCCCTCCTAAGACCAAATTCTAGATTAAATGATAAGTTAATTCCAGATTATGGAAATTGTTAATCCTAAATTTTACAAAAATTAGTACTTATAACACAAGATATATCATTACACAAAAAAAATAAAAATTCAATTTCATTCATAATCTAATGGTACGTTCTTTATGGATTTTGGATAAAAAACTAAAGAAATTGTTACATTTAAACCTTTACTTGACTAAATAGGTCAAATATTATGTTATGAAAACAAGCAATAAACCCGTTATTTTTTTAAACCGAATTCCATAAACAAGGTACCATTGGATTATGAATAAAAGGGCTAACTTTTATGTAGTAAGATATGTATTATTATAAGTACTAATTTTTCCGAAATTTAGAATTAAAAATTTTAATCAGCCGTTATTAAAAACTTTTAAAAATAACTTTTTAGATTTTTGTACTTATAAGAAATATGTAATATCTTCAAATAAATACACTGCAAGTAGGTTTATTTATTTATTCGCAGTGTATTTATTTGAAGATGTTACATGGGAGACCTGCACGAGTTACAAAAGTTATAAGAAATAGTACACTTATTAAGCATACTAAACATTTACTCCATATCTCATTTTGTATAGCAATAATTAGTTTAAAAAAAAATTAGACATACGGACGGAAAACGATTCGACATAAGTTTATTGCACATTTTCCATTCAGTTTAACGGGTAGAATCGTTTCCTGTAGTTTTGCGCCATCTTCTGGGAACACTGAATGCAAAAACCTACTGTAGAATCGCGACTGTTCGGTCTAACATGGCGGTCGGAAAGCTGTGTAAGTCGGGAGTGACGGGGAATTATCTTCTGCAGTCGAGTCGACGCCCTCTATTTAGGCCTATGATTACTAACTTAATAACATTCCTTACTGTAGAGTTTGCATATTTCTCAGAAAGCAAATTAATTTAAGTTTACTCTAATTATGTAGGAAAGTTCAATAAAAACTAGCAATAACAGTGTTTATAAAACTTAACATTTGTTTAAAGAATACTATGGTTTTATATAAAAAAGATTATACATACAGGGAATTTATATATAATTTAATGTTTATTTGAGGTATTAATTACTAAAATGATATTTTTAGATAAGCTCGAAAAATTGTGCTGAATACGACAGACCACTAGAGTAGCAGTTGTCCTGTTATGACAGGGAAAAAGCTGCGCCCGTTTTCCCGCAGCCCTCGTGGATTGTCAGCACAATTTCCGAGAACATAAGTTCCTGTACCGACAAATCAATATGATTTTATTGGGGTATAGTCGATTACAGCGAAGGGTAAAAGATTACAGTGCCGGACCTAAATAAGAAACGACAATTTTTGATTAAATTTACATTTTCTTGTCATCAGTCTTCGCTTAGCTCGACACGCTTCTTTCAGCGATGTTCTAGAGGGATTATGACAGACTGATAAGCCGATTTGTCGAGATCTTCAGAATAGCCAATTACAGAATCGCTGCCTTAATTTTTGCCGCAAATCTTTTCCCGCCGAACAATTTTTTTATGTTATAAAAGGGATACAAGTTGTTCTGGGCTTAATCTGGCAAGTACAGTGGGCGAGGAAGTAAATCGATCTTTTAATTCTTTGATTTTACCCAGTGCAACAATTGTTGTGTGGGTTGGTATACTGGTTTTGGTTTAGTGAAACGTAACTTTCTTATTATATTTTTATTGATTTCATCGTTTAAATGATGTAAGATTACATAATACATAATGTCGTTAATTCTTGTTAATGTAACCAATGAAAAGTATTCTCAAAACAGTCGTCATAACGTTATCAGCAGATAAAATTAATTATCTTTACCATGTTTGGGTTCGATTTGCCTTTCGTGATCCATTGTTTTGACTTCTATTTGGTCTCAAGTGTTTGCGACCACAAGTCTCATCAACGATTATCAATAGACGCAAAACTTTGGTTGGAGTGTGCTCATAGAAGTTTTCTTCCGGTATGGACAGCGTAAAATATATCTTGTATGACAACGTTTCACTCATATTACAATGAGTGTCTTCAGGTCTATGAGCTGTAATATGTAATATGAGTGAAACGTTGTCATACAAGACATTTTTGACGCGGTCCGCAGCGGAAGAAAACTTCTATGAGCACCGGCTAATATAATGAAAACATAATGGACACCGGCCGCGGAAGCCTATGTGAAAATATTTGTACTTATAGAACAATCGGCCTTTCGACATGTTTTTTCACAGATACGAGTAAACGCGGCAACGATCTAGAACACAGTTTTCTCACTCTCACTCCATGATCTGCTAAAGCGCTCTCATAGATTTTCTCAATTGTTTCTAGCGTAATCAGTTCATGGGCGTCTACTGCAAAGTTCATCAGTTTGGCTGGGCCGAACCAAATTCAGAAATCCAGCGCTTAATTGTTGTGTCCGATGGAGAGTAGCCCCCAAACGTTGAATCAAGTTCCTTTTTATATCTTTTGTAGTTAAACCTTTCAAGTAAAACCTTTTAATCAGGCCACAGATTTCCTAACTGTCCACTGTTAAAACAGTGTTTGAGGAACTTACTGTGATGGACTGTCAAACTGATAATGAACAAACCATTACCTTGATATATCGAACTTCAGCCTACGAAGGATGAAATCATACAACACGATCAAAAACACTAAGCTTAGTGGCACCACCTCTATGTGAGGTCCGGAACTTTTTGCCCAAGTATTTTAGAAAGCTCTTGGGGTTGAAAATTATGCCTCATCTACTGTTCTGTACGCTAGGTTTATACACTAAGGTTTTCGGTTTTTCATTAATTATGCCGAGGACGGGGTCGGTTGCCATTGTACCTATGAAACATATCAGATTACAATGTATGTATACGAAAAATTTAACTCACCAGCTGTTCATCAACGACTGCTTAACAACACCAAAGGAAAAAAAAACTTGTTTCATACGCTTAGTAGGATTTACAAGGTAGAAATCTGTATTCCTACAACGTTACTGAGTATAATATAATTGTGATTTTTAAGTTATTCAATTCTTAGTGTTTTAACTATTACACTCGTTTTGTACCACTCTAACGAAAAACCATTATATTGTTATCGCATCAATTTTCATCGTCAGTGTTAAACTCAAGTTAATATAACCGTTGTTTCATTCATTCAAACAGATAGATAGAAAGCTACAAACACACACGCGCGCACGAAACATGTATACAAACTTCTTTCTGAAGTGTGGTGTGGCGGGCACGTCGCATGTGTGTGTGTATTTGGTTTATTCATTGCATAACTCTGCGATTGTGTTATCAGAACTATGTATTTATTTTTGCAGAACTGAAAAATATCTAAAAATATACTTCGACAAATAAAAGAAGGGACGTGAACAGTGATTAGTTTTTATAAATAAAAGTATACTCATCGCAGCTTTTAATACACGTAACAAACAGCTCTAATAATAATGTTGTACTTATTGTAACTGTTAAGAAACGGTAATGATCGATAATAAACTTAGGTTAGGAAATCGTCTGTGATATAATTGATATTTATGTTTTTCTCTCTACTGTGATATTAATTTATAAGTGATGTAAATACACAATAACGATGGCGGTGAATGCCAGATTCTATGTGATTGTATTCTTGTTGATATCGGTGACCGTTGTGTTAGTATGCGCCGACAGACAGCTGATGCACCAGGACCAACAACACCTAGGTAAGTAATTACTGCTATATTCTTTTTAAGTTTAATTTTTTATTTATAGCGATTAATTATTTTTAATTAATATAGTTTATGTAATATTTGTTATGTGTACTTTTATTCGGCCCGCGCGCGCGTGTTTGCGCGCAGTATAGACTGTCTGTGCAAATGGATTGACTCACCACTGCTTTCGAAAGTAAAATAATCAGCTCAGAAGAGCCCAATCGACAGCCGTGTATGCGAGTGTGTGTGCTATATTTTTATATAAAATGTAGGTCACGGTGTTAGACATAGAATTTCATTTACTTCACGTATTGTAAGTAGTTAGTTTTAAAGGCACACGTTTTTTTTTTAAATCACAACATTCGTTCTATGATTAACTGCTTTTCGTAATTTCGATATGCGGCCAAAGTCCATGGTGCCGAGACTCGATATTTTCACTTCGTTTCATTTCTATTTTTCCGTGACCACTTGTCGTTTATACAGAATTATACAGATTACCAGTCGAAAACAGTTTAACTATCTTCTCTCTCTCTCTCTCTCTCTCTCTCTCTCTCTCTCGCTTCCTCTCCCCTTCTATATTTGGTTCTAAAAACATAAATATAAATATAGTTCTAAACACTGAATGATTACTTGACTTTTCTTTCATGTTTATAAATAATTTATTTTATTATATTTTATTACAATACAATTCAAAATACAATATGAGAATACAATACAAGTTAATAAAAATAGTCTCTCATTTATATTGTACTACAGCAATACAATATAAATACAATATTATTTCCATATCATGTAAGGCATTTGGAACAGTATATTTACAAAAAAGTAAGGCATTTGTAATTAGAGCTATTGAACAAGCCTACGCGAACAGTCTTAACAAACTCATTTAAATTTAGTTGGTTAAATATTTCAAAAATGTTAAAATTTTAGAAAAATTAAGTGTGATTTTAGCAAGCAGTTTTTAAGCTGTCTTTATATCGATAGACAGCACGTACATTCTTTAGAAAGTCATTATATGAACTATTTTCTAACCATGCTTTTTGTTTATAGGCGTTTAACATTTGTTTATAAATATTCGGAGCCCACTGGAGTGTTTCAGTAGCTCAAGAATATTATTCGATTAAAGAAACATAAAAAAACGTAGTGTTTGGATATAACGATGTAACAACTCGTCAATACTGTCACGAGATAGGTAACGACGGGAACCAGATGAGACGTCGTTTACAGTCTATATGAAGAACGTCACTGGTCGAAGACCGGTAGGAAAGCCACGAACTGAAGGCGTGAGTTACGACGCGCCAAAACTGTTGGTTACCAGTCATTCAATAAACTGGAGCTGTAGTATCGCCCGTCGAAGAATAAGAAGGGGCAGTGGGTGTCTCAATAATTAGCTTCTTGTTATGTAGCTTGCTTTACGTGCGGACATTTATATGCAGCCCGGAGTACAGTCTTGGTTCTCCAAGTGAATTTATTACAACAAATAAAATTTCACAAAAAATGTTACACCAGCAGTAAATTAATATTCTTCACATATTCGCACATACGCGTGGCTGGACACAAAACGTGAACAAAGTAATTTATAAAATAATTAAAATGCAACAACTGTACAAATAACTAATGTACGCACGCACGCGCGCATGTATGGAAATATTGTAAATAAATCGATACCACACGACCTTCGCTCCTTCAGTCCTAATCCGTAATCATGCCATTTGTTTTCATTATGTTACAGTGCTGACTTGATTTTTAGTTTCGGTTTTTTGTAAAGACAAATTTAAACTTTTAAAGCGTTTCAGCGGCATATAATTATTCCGTCATCTGTTTTGAAATTTTAGTTCATTCTATTTTCGTGCTTTTTATATTATATTATTATTGTTTTCCTTACTTTTTTTGTATAAACATACATTTGTAATTTTTTTTCTACTCGAGTTGAAACTCAGACATCCGTTCGACGTCTTTCGATTACAGTCAGTTCCGGTAGACGGATTGGAACTCTATGAAACCACCTTCTCCCAGTGTTATTTTAGTCGATAACACTTCTGTTCAAGGACGGAAAAACGTGTAAAGCTTTGATTTGAATCAAATGGTGTTAAAGCGATGGATGTCAGCTTCTCTTCGTTTCAGTGTTTATTTTTCTTACAAAAAGGACACCAAAGTATCGTTTAACTCTAGTTATTCTATTCCACAGTCATCCTTCAGAAATCGGACTTTCTAATTAGCGAGTATGCTACATTTCATCGTCAGGTTCACGGTCGCTTTAGAAATATCCTGTAGGTCTACCTCTCAAATCTGTGTACGGCCAGTTCCATCTCCAGTTTGTTTTTCTGCGTGTCACCTCTGCCACTTCTGTTATCTCTGAATAGTCTCTGAGTGAATTATTACGTTCGTGCAACGTATTTCAGCAAACCCCTACTACGTTACTTGTCGGATCTGTTGTGTCTGTACTTCATTGTCGGAAACAGTTGGCACGGTGATGAGGTAGTGATGTTAGGGCCGACACGTCTGCCCACACAAACACCAGACCATGACCTAACAGTCCGCCAAATAAAGTTTCCAACTATGTTGACGCCGGCAGTGAAAGCCTTAGGAATAATGTTGCGAAAATCGATGCTCATTTTGCAGACGCAACCTATCCTGATGATAATCTTATTTCAAACTTTCTGTACACACATCGCAAGTGCCTTGATAAATTTCAAAAGCAAACGCGTATATTTAATGTTATACTAATTTAGTCGTTTTATTAATAGTAGTTAGTTTGGAAATGAAACAAATCCTTGTTTTCGTCTGAGACCATGGGATGAATCGTTCTGCAGAGTTCCTACCATGCCCTGCAAAACTTCCTTAAGCCTGCAACTCTAATTTAATATGCCCAAGTTGTGGGTGTCATACTTTAAACTCTTATTGGTAGTTGTGAAATTAATAGTATGAAACTCATGTATTAATTGTTTACTCAGAAGTGATGAATACTAATTCTTTAATTTATTTGTTGGTGTTCATGAAAACTATTTCAAGTAATAGTGTTGTATAATCCATAAGGTTAATCTTTAATAAATGAAAACAGGACACATTTATCAGTCTAACCAACACTGATAAATAGACTTCTTGGTATATCCCATTCATACTTAACTCTGGCGTTTTTCTATGCCTTTCAGCCAGAACAATCCCTTAATTTCTCTTAGCGTCCAGCTGCACTGTTAGATTTATGATACATCTATACACATGCACGTCGACGGTGAAGGATTTCACACTCTTTTGTACCTCTCCTAGTTTCTCTCCATACATCAATGTCAGATGGGTTTTTTTTTTAGCGTTATAAGCCTGATTGCAACGTAAAGAACTATACGTTTTGAATATGTGTATACTAATGACGTGAAATACTTGACGTGAAATCATTACATTACATTTCTCCTAAAGAAGTGGTTATATTCATAGACAAATCTGTTACAAACATGTGTGTACTTTCATTTATCTTCATTTTAAATTACGTCTATAGATTATTATTGCCTGCATTTTGTAGGTTATGTAAAGCCTTCACTCGTCCACCAAGTGTCCATTAAATAAGATGCCACAACTATGCAAGCTTTTTTCTAGTCACTTGATATTCTACTTATTCTTTTACTATCTTCTTTTCTAGTTCTTTACATCCTCCTTCTAAATATCTTCCACTGCATTATCCAGTAGAAGAATGCGTTATCTTGTTCTTTTCCCAGATGAAGAATGAACTGTTCTTTATCCTTTTCTTTAGGGATAGCCAAAGTATATTTTTTTCCGCCGCATTCATTGTTCATTGCCTCTACTGCCTGCCTGTTCGTTCAATTTTCATAAATACTTTTCTTGTCCCGATCTTTGTTCTTATAATCATTAAATAGACATCCAGAATCTATAAGCTGTATTTACCCTTCTGTTAAAAACTATTTAATAGTTTGTAAATAAATAAAATTGTGGATCGGTTTTTTCGTAGAATAGCACCGTCATTCCCTCTTCCCACCAATATCGCCGCACAAATCGATGAGGACTGAATTTCATGAAAGGCTTTACTAAATTACGTGCTTAATGAATTTTGTCTTCTTAACTGGTAATGTATGTTTATTCGTTCACCTGTAAATTTAATCAAATTACTTTAGCCCTGGTCTGAAGTTCAGCAACAATTTTTATGTTAAAGTAATTTAACGTAAACGTGTGTAGATTTATTCATAATATTAAAAACGATAGTGTACATCTATTTCATTTATAAGGTAACAGTTTATTATTTATAAAATAGTAGCAAGCTTTTACCTTATAGTCAGAGCTTGTAATATGAGCGGCTTGTAATCTTAGTAGATGAAATAACAATAATAATTAAAATACAAAATTAATTTGGAGGTCCGTCGTATTGGAAAGGAATAAAAGTAATGATTAAATATGAAAAATGATTTGCAACTGCCTGTAATAGTATGCAGTATATATCTTAAAATTTAATAAGATATCATATAGACTTCTAATCCCCCCTCCCCCGGCAATCGTCAACAACCACCTCTGCTTGTAGTTAACGTTTTTCGGGCCAGCTATTGTGTTCCCCTTCATTAAATGATTAGGTAAGAGTATTTTGGTTGTCACCATTCTCATTACTATTATTTATGGAAAACAAGCTATGCTTTCAGTGTGTCATTCCAACCTATATTTTCAGTATATTCAATGTACGGAGACTAATAAACAACAATTCAATTTACAAAATTAATTTTTTAACAAACAAGAAACCAAACGTTTGTAGAATTAACATGAGATTGTTAATAGGCCTAATTAAGAGGTATTGCTGGTTTTCGTGTAATGATTGTTGCAAGATTAAATCGAGACTAAAAGTTTGTTTCCACAGTAACGTTAAAATAATAATCAGAGTTTGACTAAATAACTACACTGTAATAATAATTTAGTAGAAGTTTTTGTATCAATTATACGCGAGCTTTTTAAAAATTAAAAAACGTCACGTCATACTACCAACGGCTAACATTGTAATTACGCGACTGCACCCACTGCCTACTAAATAAATGGAATATATAAATCAATTGTTGTACTCATTCAGTAATATCAATTAGTTATGGAAAAGGTTGATGTATGTTGTTTGTTCCTGTCGCGATCAAACTCGCGATCTCTAGTTATACTTACTTTTCCAATCGACTGTATCTAACGTCAGACTCCAATTTAAGACTGAATAAATTAATGACTATATAGTCGAGGGGACAACACAAGTTTACACGTTCGATTAATTTTTTTATACAAAGACGACAGTTTTGTTCACTGTGTTTGCAAGCGTGCAAAATGATTTATATGTTGGATCGGAGCTGGTTATTTCGTACTGTCTTATATGTTACAAGAAAATAAGTAACATTACAATAGGTTTTATTTAATTGACTATTTAAAGGAAGGAGAGCTCATTGTGTGTAATTCTCTCTGTATTATTTTTCTCACCATGTGAGCTATAACTGTTCTTTACTTCGTAGTCCCATGGTATCCGCTTATTTAAGGCGTCTCTTGTCATATCTTCTTCCAGTTTCTACAAGGTGTGACCATTTCGATTCCATTTCCTTTTTATTATCGCTTACTCAAAAAGTGTTTGATTCATTATTTTACTTTTTTTTCTTTTCAAGCATTAGGTTTACGGTTGTTGCACCCTCCAGCCGTATGTAACTTATGTTCCACCATCCCCAGAAAGAAGTCAGCATGGTATTAATCATCGCAAGAGTACCTTTGTGCTTATTTGGCCTTGGCATGCCTGATAAGACCGCTGACTTCTTTGTTTCCAGCGACAGGGGTGGGCAGGTAGACCGAGTCGTGATTTTGGCTCGAGTCCACGATCTCAGAACAGCTGTTGCGATTATGAGTCGCCAAAAATTCCACCGTGCCGACTAATGCCACTTAATCATTTCTTTTAGGTCAATATTTGTTTTTAAGTTTGGCCAGAAGTTAAAAAAAATGCTTGTATTCCTCGTCTATGACTTTTAGATAATGCCCATGCTTCTCGTTCATATAACAGTTACGGTTTTCCGTTTTTGTTTTTGTTTTACATTTTGTAAGCGGGTCTTAGTTTTTCTCCATAAATTAGTTAAAAATCCCTTTTTATAGTCTGTTTTAGATATTTTATTTCATTTCATAAATTTATCATACTGTCGTAGTAGATGAAATCTGTTACCACTTTGTAACCTTCATGTATATTTACACTTGAATCTGTTACTTTTCTCAATTCCCTCATCTTTTTTATTTTCTATGAGGCTGTTTTAGCTGCTTTCTTTATTAATACAGTTAACCTGTGATATTTATGAATATTAAACAAACATCATGCTCATATTCCAAAATTGTAAGTTTCCTCTTGTATAAATAATATTATCCTATTCCATTTATTAATGCTAAATTTTGTTACCAACTTGTATGAACTAATGCCACTCTGTTACTAATGACACTTATTAGTGACCGACAAGCATTTATATTAACGTAGGTAAAGAAATGCTACCTTCGTACCTGTCTACCGGTCATGTACCTTAATGTACGGTATGAGTACCGGCTTCAGTTGAAATAACCAATGGAAGAGTAGTTACTGAAAATTTAGAATAAAAAATTCAGTTTAAATGTTTACACAACACTGCGACACAACAAATCTGTCGCAGTACAATTTTTCGATAAAAAATCATCATTTATCAATCCAGTGTTTCTACTGTGTGCACGAAGTACACGTTGTATTATAATCATAGAAACTGTAGTTAAACTAATTTTCTCCCGTCGCTAACACTAATCTTCTACAAGATTCAAATATTCAATTTAAGTTAGATTAGTGTATGTTAGTCATACAACACAGATTCAGTAACTTTCTGACAGAGGTATATAAGAAAACGACAAACAGTAAACTGCTAAATACGATACTACAGTTCATAAGTTAATTTTATATTCGTTGATTATATGTAGCACTACAGGCCTACCAGCCCCACGGTTTGATTTACGATCGCCTTCCATTCCTCTCTATTCTCGCATTTCCTTTCCACCCAATTGTATTCACCCTGAGAATTTTGACCGCACGTGCTTTTTCCGAGTCTTCCTTATCTTCTTCTTCCGTCAGTGCTGGCAGTTAGCGCGATCCTAGGTTTGCGAGTAGCAGGGTAGGCTGGTAACGTTAGCTGTGCTGAATAGAAGGATGGCACTGTGGCCAGCACTACGCTCCGGCCCTAGGAGTTACACTAGATAGTCACTTCTACATCTTCAGTCCACCTGGTAGCTGACAGGACATCCGGGAATCGAACAGAAACGTCTAGATTTGAAGCGAAACGTTATACCACTGGTCTGATTAGCCTAATACACATACAGTACGAATGTGCCACGGTATCCTATCCGACCAATGAGAGAGCATGTGGACGTAACTCATACAGGTTCCCACATATAACACTGGTACATAACATAATGTTGTATGTATAATAAGTTATCGATATAAATCTAATGCGTCCTAGTTTCGTCTTGCCGATAATTAAACAATCATATCGCGCTCGTGCTTGCACGTGTGTGTGTGTGTGTGTGTGTTTGAGAGAAAGACTAGGTTATGTCGTAAATATATGTATTAGCGTCCCCACGCACACACACACACATACACACACATACACACATACGTATAAAAGACACTTAACAATAAATTATTTACGTTCAGCTATAATCAAGGAATGTTATCAGCAATGTAGTACCTGTTTTTTCGCCATTGCATAACCGCCTACTTCTGTGCGCGCGTGCGCGCCGTGGTTTCTTTAAACGGTAATCGTCTTCTTGTAACTTGTCCCTATCATTTTTTTTTAATAAGTACAAATATACAAAAACATTGTCTAGCCCAGGTGGGTTTAAACCAGCATCCCGCCGTTTCGGAATAAATTGCTTAACCTCTGCACTTGTACTCTGTATTTGATTCACAGAGTAAACAACATCGTGGTTCCGCTACTAAAGTCGAGCGTCGCTTGCACGAATAACAACCTGGACTGATGACCATTTGCAGCTTCGCGGCGCTGCACCGGTGAAATTTATGGAATGATAAGTGTAAAACGTATGAAACGATAAACCGGAGGAAAACATTGTTTTAGGGAAAATCAATTCTTCAATGTTGGTTATTCTCCAATTAATTCAAAATTCGATAGCACATTATTTTGATGTCAGTGAAGGTGGTAGGTAGAAGTCCTTAAGAGATATTCCTGATAATGTTTGTTCCCTGATCTGAATAAGCCTATCAAATAATCGGAATTATTTTTGAAGTTGCAACTTAACCGCTGCGACTTCACACTCCTTCCTGGCAAGTTTTGCACCATTAGGCCTATATAGGTCTATATTATGTAAGATGATGTGTGTGCTCACATCTTACAACTACGACGTCTGTCCAATCTAATTAGCTTTAACTTATATACCTCATAGGCGGTACCGGATTAAGGGGCTAGGGGGCTAAAGCCGCCGGCCCATGCCCGACCATTTAAAAATTTTCATTTTCGAACGAATAAATAAAATTTTCCGTTTTATTTGGATGGATGGATTTGGATGATTTGATAGCAGAGTTTGCCGAAAAGAAGATCAGAAAGAAATACAGTATTTCAATTAAATTATTTTGTATTCTCTAATTTATTTGTACTGTTGATAATTGTAAAAAGATCTGCAAAATAAAATAATAGTAAACAGTTTCAGCATCTGTTTAATCAGTAGGCCTATAAAATATAAAAACATGTAAGTAAAAATACGGTTTAAGAAAAATATTTTGTTTATTATATTTATTAATTGATCGTCTGAATAAAGTAAAGTATTGTGCAAAACGCGAAAATTTCATACATGGGCCCCTGCTCTTAAATAGCCCCGGACCCCCCATAGCCTTAATCCGGCCATGCTCATAGGCGGTAACTTTTCAGAATAGCGTACATAAAATGAACATTTACTTGCGGGGATTGTATCCCCAATTTGCTTAACTTTCACTAAAACAAAACCTGGGAGTGACTTTTTGAAAAGTGAAAATTATCGAAACCTCCATTTTCCAGATAATGGATAATGGTACAAAAATTTTATGAAAGACAAGGTATCGATTACAAAAAGTAATATAAAATTAAATATTAATTTAAATGTATTATCCTAATATAGCGAGTGTTAATATAATGACAAAAGAAATTAATAAGTAGGCTTCTATAAAGAATACATTCTACACAAATTACATTAGAACGTAAAATACTGAAAGAAATTTAAGAATGACATATGCTTTTTATGTGATATAGATTGTATTATATGAAATAAACTACCTTCCATAAATAGTAATGCACAAAAAACAGCGTAAGTTTAGTAAAGGATAAGTAAAAGAGGAGCTTTTTTTGTGGAGCATAATTTTGAAGGAGAATCATTTAAACAGTAAATAACTAAATAATAATATGGTGAAAATATTTTGTACTAAAATTCTTTACTGTACAATATAAATGATATTAACATACATAAATTGTCTGAGATCACTCAAAGTTTTTGTACTAAAATCACTACTAAACAATTTAACATTGAATATTTGAAGTTAAATGAAAATACTCCCGTATACCAAATGAATACTATTTTACTACTTCAATAATGGAAAGGATTTAACATATTGTGTGCATGTTTGTGTGTGTGCGTCTATGTGTATGTTTGTTGTTGCTGGTGTTGTTTTTATAATATCATACTACATACTAAACCGCAAAGTTAGAGAAAAATATAGTTAAGCATTACGAGGGCTTCTACAGAGGTCGTATAACGTTGGGGTTCCTACACAACTGTCTAGGGAACGAGGGTGGGAATTTTTTGTTTCGAAAGTTTGTCAAATGGAACATTTTAGTGTACATGACGCCTAACGTAAAATTTTGAATCGTAATTGATTAAAGCGATGGTGAAAGCCGTTGCCAGAGTGGGAATTCTTCTGATAAATTATTTCCGAAAATGTTAATGTTCGGCATCAGTGAAAACATAATTTACGCATATCTGTTAGGGCGTAAATAACGAACAACAGTTAAGGCTTATAACTTATAAAATGAATTCATTTTAATTCCTAAGGAGTTAAAATGAATATAAAGTTGCCGGCGCGTAAGAATGCACTTGTCACTTCTATCCTGCTTGTTACTACTACAGTAACTGAAAACATCATATTATATTTCCTACAGTGCACAATTATATTAACTGCTTACGCCAAAAACGTGTCTCACAATTACTTAATGATATGAGATGTCACTTGATCAATAACAATAAACGTATTTTGTACTTTCATCAAAATAACACAACTGAATCAACAGGAAGCGTGATATAAAAACCCGTCTTACTGTGCTCTACTGTCTCTTTATCTTCTTCTAGTAGCCTACATGTGCACTCTTAGAGGTCTGTTAATACGTCTAACTGACTGCTCAGCAGTCGCTTCAAGATATGACTAACCGACACGTATTCAGGTTCCTTTGAAACGAAATAAATCGAAAGTACGCTCATTTCGAAGTAACATGAGACACGGGATCTCAGTTTTAGAGTCTCAGTTTTACAAGTCGATTTTTTATTCCTGTAATTTAAAGTGTTTTATACTATGCAGGATGTCTACGGTAGTAGTAGTAGTAGTAGTAGTAGTAGTAGTAGTAGTAGTAGTAGTAGTAGTAGTAGTAGTATAGTAATGGTTTGTATTGTAGTAGAATATTGTAGTTTGTATTTGTATTGTAGTTTGTATTGTAGTACACGTTTGTAAGCGTGTGTAGTGCATCCGTATGCGGAAATGTTATTCGTTCGTTTATGAAAATACCGTAATTAACAAATGTTGCTAGACTTAACATTTTTCAACACCTTTTGAAAAACTGCCAGCTCTTCGTACTACTGAACAGTTACGTTTGGTATATCCTGATTAAAGTGGATCCGTGTGTTTTCATTTGCATGTCAGGTGAAAGCTAGTGAATAGCAACTATAATTTCGCTTACGAGGAAATAAAATTTCCATTAATTAAATATTTAGTTAGTAACACACTGAAAGGAAAATGGTAATATGTTTTAATGAATACGTCTACAAAAATAATAGGTTCTTTTGTACATATGCACAAATCGTATTTAAATATGAATTTTTGTTTTCTGACTAATTAATTTAGAGCAGGGTAACAAAGTTGGCGCTCCCGCCAGGGTAGAAAAAAAACTATGATTTTTTCGGATTTTATTGTACTTTAAAATAACGAAAGACCCCAAAAAACGAGACTGCACCCGGTCAAGTAGAGGAGCGAAGGAGGATATCAATATTGTAAAAGTCATAAAATCAGAGACCAGAGACTTTCTTTCATTGAACAGGATTACTACGCCTCAGTGGGACATTCCTGTTCAAACAAATGACAGTTCTAAGAGACTAAGCAAAATTAGTTTTAGAATCAACGTAAAGAAATTATACTTTCTTAATTTTTTACTACCTGTAAAGAAGTGTGCCTTGAAGAGCGGATAACTATAAGCTACTAGTATTATTTAATGAATGGTTGTGACAGTTCTTTGACGGGTGTGATTCCACATCGCCTTTTTTCTCTCTTGTAAAGTCATGTCAAAGTAAAATTCTTTGTTAGCAGATAAGCTGAAATTCGCTTGTCCCAAGCATGCAATACAAGGTTATCATAGTGAAACGTCGAAGATCATGAATAACTCTTTTTCAGAGACTTAAAAATTTTATGGTAATAATTTAACTTCTTATTCATGAAGGCATTTGTACCTGGAACGTTGAAAAATTAATGAACATTGACTCGATCTTGTATTTCCGATTTTTGCTTTCTCGTTGTAGCGAGTTGTTGTGCGAGATTCTTTACTTTGCTGTTTTATTTCTGAATCGTACTTGAAAATCCACGATTTGCCACTATTTATATCTTCTTCATAAAATTTGTAAACACTGAAGAAGTTCAACGTACATAACTCTTCATTTCTCCTTTTTGTTTTGCCAGTGAGATGTTTTCGAACCACCTTAACGTAGATTTTACGCATTTTCAAATTTTTCGTCCAAATTTCATGGACGGTGATTTAAATTTAATTCATAATCAATTATTATTTCCATCAGACTTCATGAGGTCTCTCATCATAGATACATTTTCATCAGCTCTTGCTATCCTCAGTGATCCAGAACAAACCTCAGCCAGCATGGTTTCACAGCCATACAGAAGTATTTTTGACTATCTAAAAACTTGGGCCCGTGTCATGGTTCGTCTCCGTAAGCTTATTGTAACTTAACACTGTCTCCTAATATTATAAAAAACGTAATAAAGCTTTTTAGCTGCTCAGTATCACTGAAGTCTTTTTCTGTAAAGTGACACAAATACTTAAAGACTACAGCACCGTCAAATCTGATAATGTTAAGCATTTGATAATTCTTGTAACTCCAAACAAACTTTTATTAACATCTATCGCATTATTGGCCTCACAGTGTTACCACATCGTGTGAAAAAATTCACTCTAATTAAGTTATAGACAAACCTCGTGTAATTAATTAAAATATTGTCGAACAGTCTACACTTAGGTTGACAGAGCAGCAACATTTTGTTCAAAAATAACGTTTGCTGATGATTTGTGAGAAATCTTCTGGAGATTTTCTTTTTCTCCAGCAAGAAGAAGAATGTTTTCTCTTAAACATTTTTAAGAATAAAGTTGGAGTTGTTCGTGGGTTCAGGATGTCTTTTAAATCCACAAGGATTCGCTGACGGATCCACTCAGACAAGCAAAATACTTCTTCCTTGAGGGAAACGAAGTTTAAAAAAATATACAAAGATATTTTAAATGATTTACTGCATCGACGGAAATAATTATCAAAAAAACGTGTTTTTCCTTTTTATGTATATTGTGTGATTTATAACAAGTGTCTGTTTGTAATACCCGCCAACGAGTCAAGTCTGTAAAAATATGAAAGAAAGAAAGACAAGCATAAATTAAATGAATGGCAATTGGAAAATAATACAAAAAGGAGAGAGGGAAAAGGAAAAAGTGGGCAGACAATTAAGTAAGTGAAAAGATTATAGCGGAATGAGAAAAAAGAAAGAAAACGACAATTCTTGAATAATTTATAACTGTGTGCAGATTTTAATTCAAGATTGAATCCAGTCATGACCAGCGTGTAGGCACTTGAAATACAAACACCTACTGAGAGACTATCTACTGTGTGTGTGTGTGTGTGTGTGTGTGTGTGTGTGTGTGTGTGTGTGTGTGTGTGTGTGTGTGTGTGTGTGTGTGTGTGTGTGTGTGTGTGTGTGTGTGTGTGTGTGTGTGTGTGTGTGTGTGTGTGTGTGTGTGTGTGTGTGTGTGTGTGTGTGTGTGTGTGTGTGTGTGTGTGTGTGTGTGAATTTGTGAATGAGGTGAAGTGAATGAAAGAACGTAGTTTGCGGCGAGAGAAAATGTAGGAAAACACACTCTTACACAAACACATGCGCGTTCCTGCCAGTATTTTGTAAGCAGTAGGCTAGTATCCAATACTGTTTGGTCTGTAGTCAATAAGAGAATACATTAATTTGTATCAGTACACGGTTCAAATCCTGATTTTGCTTTCATGTTGACTTTCTTCGTTTTTACCGGTTATGAGAAAAAATGAGTATACACATGATTACACGAGCATTCTTCACGGCTTCTCTCCGGGCCAGTTCACTGTGCAATACTACTTAATCAGATTGTCCCGTCAACTATCAAAGGATGATCATCACAATTCTTCATGTATTTCTGTCCCCAGAATAATAACAATCTTCGCGAAATCGTGGCCATCTTCTGGCATTGTCACATATTTTCCGCTTTTTCTTTATAACATTTCTCTTCACACATTCTACTCTGGTTTAATATATCCATTTAATTACTTTTCTATTTCTTGTTCTTATCCGTATCTTTCCATGCCTCTTTGTGCAGTTAGCAGATTATCTGCATTCTCGTACTTAATGAAAATATTTATGATCCAAATATTGTAATTGCAAGAACACATTGAACAGAGACTTTCATTTTTGCAGAGAAGGTGAGTTTTTAATTCTTAAGTGAATATTTTATTTAATTTTTATATTTACGTATAAAGCACGTATTTCGTGATTAATACACAAGGTTTGGTATTTGCAATAGAATGTCATAGTGGTCTTTTCTTTGGAATAAAATTACTGTCATGCATGCGCACGTGCTTTTACTTACAGTTATCGTTTCACTTTTTATATTCTAATTCAATTTTTTATAGTTGTACTTGTCAATAATAGTCGTTCATTATATACAAATATTTTATTTCAGAAGTGTTGTATTATTCTTCTCATCAGTCTTTGTCTTTTTTCGATCGTGTGTAAGTGAATCGCTGAATTACATAACCTATGTCGTTTTCCTATATTTCCCTTTATCCACTAGACCATAACTTCTAGACCGTACTTATCGTCTGCATGTCTGAGGATTTTTGATTCACTATCATAATTGTATCCCGGCGGATGTTATCGCCAACCATAGGCGTATCCAGCAAGGCTAAAGATGGCTAAAAGTCTCCTAAGAGTTTCGGAGACTCGCTCCCAGTTTTGAAGGAAGTACACACTATAATTAGTTAAAATCCAATTAATAAATTTTAATCGTTTAGAATTGTGAGTAAAGTTCTTTGTTTGTGTAAATCTTAGCGTTAGCCAAGTGTCTTCCTCATATTTTTTTTAATTTTTACATTTCCTGTATCTTGTACACATACAAAGGAAGATGTTAGAAATAATACGCCAAGTATCAAAGTCAATTATAGTGTATACAAAACAAAAATCTTACGGTGTTGTAAGAAACAGTTGTATTTCCTTCATGACCCTAAGATTGAGCGGTTTTATAAGTTAGAATCCCTACAATTTTAAAAGGTTTAATAAAAATGTGTGCTGAAGCTTCTTGGCCCACGAAATACCACACAACTGTACTCTAGTACCACTTATTATTTTATCAGATTACTAAAGATACGGGATTTGTAGTTTGAATAAAATTCCTCATAATTTGGTGCCCACATAACCTTTTACCATTTTTTTTTAAATTTGACTTTCATTTTTGGTCTATGGTACCCGAAGTTAATAAATTTCCGAAATAAGTACTATATTGTAATTTGGTCTAAAAATATGATATTTTTAGTTTGGTTTTTAATCTGATATTCGGCTTGTAGTTTTACAATTTTTTGAAAAATTTGATTCCTTTTGGTTTCTGGTAACCTAAAATTTTTAAATTTCCAAAACTGTTTTATACCATATTTATTTTGGTTAAATTTTTATTTAACTTGATGCTCCACATGGAATTTTTAATTTTTTTTAATTTAACATTTCTGCCTGTCGCGTCCTATTTTTGGGGATCGATCTCAAAATCATTAGACATTTGTGGTGTAGAGTATGGGGACGCAAGTTACGTTTTACGGAAATCGGTTGATTAATTCAAAACTTATTGTGAAGCATTCCCCAAATAGAACACAGTTAGACAAATACGAAACGGTCGAGTTAAAACTGAGGCTCCCTTCTTTCGTTCAGCGTTCAGTAATTCAGGTTCATTGTCATTGTCTTTAATATTTACGTCCGCTTGATACTACATCGAGTTGTGCTTGTATCCACTTGCTTAACAAAATAAAATTGCGAATATAGCCATTAATGTAGTGAGAGTCAATCATTGGTTTGTATGCGGTGTGTGTGTGTGTGTGTGTGTGTGTGTGTGTGTGTGTGTGTGTGTGTGTGTGATGTCAAACAAAAGTGACGATCGTAATGTCGTGTCTAAAGTTGGTCACATATAGTGGCAGGAGCCCAACGTAAGTCTTTGAACTTGTCCTACCACAGTCGACGACTCCGATCGTTTAGCCTACCGCCTACGCAGTCATAAATTGTTAGTGATTACATATGTATAAGCAATAAGTCAAATTTTAAGGGATCTGAATTGTAATTGTAATTGACGTGATTATAAGGGATTCCTTACAAAATAAAAATAAATATCGGTATGGAGAACCATACATGACTTCCATGTTCTAAGATTTATATTTAAAATCATTTACTTGAATTCGGTTTGATAATTTCTAAAAAATATCGCCCATCCTCAAAATATTTTCACTATTTATAGATATTTTTTGTTATTATCGGGTATTCGTTTAATATAATGTTATTTTCGAGTCACTTTGTCTATAAAAATTAGGTACTTTATTCTTATGAAAAAACTGAACTACTCAGATGATCATCACTCCTCCTCAACCGATCCCCACCATTAACGATATTTACACTTTCATAGAGTAATAGTTTTATCATATGTAGGCCTAATTTCTAAGGACGATCCTTCAAAATGAAATATTCGTACTTTACTTGATTTCACCTTGGCAATTTTCAAAAAATCACCTCCTTCCCCTTCAACTACCCACACCATTTATAATTATCTTATTTACCATTTTACAGTGGATTAATATGACTTTATTTTCGGGGCACTTATTCATTAATATTAAGTACTTTACTCTTTTTAAAACAAAAAACAATGGGGGTAAATTACTCCTCCCTCATAACCTAACAACCTGGTTGCCTGGCAACAAAATTATTTTATTTTTAACAATTGCCATTGTTTGAGAAAGTTTAATTGAATTATTATGTAGTTTACTCTTCTTAAAACGTAAAATGTTGCAGGTAAGCTACCCCTCCCCCTTATCCGATTTCACAAAAATCAATAAGCCCTTGAGTCCTCTACAACTCGAGCACACATGCAAAAAAATATTTGATTATGGCTGAATTTGCGGCAGTTATCGTTTGCCATAGAAAAAATTCCACACACACACACACACACACACACACACACACACACACACACACACACACACACACACACACACACACACACACACACACACACACACACACACACACACACACACACACACACACACACACACAGCAACTTTTCGGAAAACGATTTTTCTTCATGTTTTGAGGGTAGTTCAATCAGAATCAGCCCTTATCTCGAACTCGATTTTTTCGCGATCACCATACTTACATTTCCTTATGGAACATGGAAGTAAAAATTGTAAGGGTTAATGGTGGACCTGGTAATTGTAAGGGACTGAACTGTAAAATCTGAATTGACCAGTTTTAAATAAAATAAGTGATTTTCTTTTCTTAAGGTCAGAGCTTACTGTGACGCCTACATGGTAATTGTATTTGCCTGACTGCAACGGGAGTCAGAGAGTGCGCGCGCACGTGCGTTAACGTGGACTAATAGAGCGTAACGATCACATTAATCTCCCTAGTAAATTTTCAGGGTTTCCGTTAATAACAACACTGTTTTTTCGTTTGAACACACGTCTTTTTACTTCTTTTAAAACCAAACATTTCGCCCGTACTATGATGAGGCATCGTCAGCGACTCGACTGACACAGAGCACAAATTTTTTTTTTTTTTCGCTATGGGCTTTGCGGTTGTGCGTCGCAGAGACGAACCGCTCGGTATCTGAGTTCCGAGCTACCTTCTGGAGCTCCTGCCTCGTGGCCCTGCCCAAGTAGGGCGTGTGCTCTATAGCAGGCCGATTCTCGGCTGTTGTGCTAGCCTACACTAGCGCAGTATACACCGAGGGCGTTTCCACGAATCACCTGGACGTATACGGTACCTTCCCAGCCCAGTCACTAGAGGATTGCCTGGGAACCTCGCCGCACGTGCATAAAATTTGCTTGCAAGCCGCCTGAACGTGTCGTCTAAGGAGCGGACGCCAAGTCCTCTCCTTAGAAGGCGAGATGAAAAGCGACGGGGGACTTTGGCCGCTAGCCGAAGACCCCTGTCGAGGACGCTCTGCATCTTCTTTTTATGCATTGCGGCGAGGTAACCCCAGACCGGACAGGCGTAGGAAATGACCGGCAGCAGATACGCGCCGACGATCATCCTGCCCAATTTCCTGGTCATGGCTGAGCTGATCAGGAGTGGAAACAGTGCGCACAGGCGAGTGGATGCTCGCTTGAGAGCTGCCTGTGCGTGGGTACGCCAGGTGAGCCGACGGTCAAGGTGTAATCCGAGGTACTTGACCTCGTTGGACCAGCGCAAGTACGTTCTGCCGATACGTAGCTGCCTAACAGGGTTCTTCCGTCGCTTGGAGAATTCGACGGCTACACTCTTGGTAGCGTTGAGTTGCACTCTCCAATTCTCGGTCCAGTCCACGAGCGTGTCGAGCTGGCGCTGCAGTCGTAGGACGGCCCTTTCCTCATGACGATCGGCCGTAAATACGGCCGTGTCGTCAGCGAAGAGGGCCATCTGGACTCCAGGCTGTCTCGGCACGTCGTTGACGTAGATCGAGAACAGAAGGGGGACTAGAACACTACCTTGAGGGACGCCGGCTGTGATTCGTCTCTCGGAAGAGACTGAATCGCCAACTCTCACGCAGAAGGTCCTCTCCGTCAGAAAGCTAGCAACCAGATGGAGGTAGCAGTCCGGGAGCTGGACTTCCCTAAGCTTGAATAATAGGCCATCATGCCATACGCTGTCGAAGGCTTTTTCAACATCTAAGAAACAGCCAACGGTCCGTTCTCTCCGACACCCGGCTTCCGTGATGCTTTCCACCAATCTCATCAGTTGATGAGTGGTCGAATGCCCCACACAAAAGCCGAACTGTTCGGGGACCAGCATTGGTTAGATTGTTAGATGTTCTCGTACACGACGCTGTACGAGGCGCTCAAAAACCTTGGACGTAGCGGAGAGTAGGCTGATAGGCCGGAGGTTTTCCGAGCGGGTGGTATCCTTTCCCTGCTTCGGGATCACGATAACCGTCGCCTTTCGCCATTTCTTGGGAAAGTAGGCCAGTCTAAGACACGCGTTGAACAAATCCGTCAAGAATTGAACTCCAGGCTCGGGAAGAAGTCGTAGAGCGGTGTTCGTAACACCGTCCGGGCCTGGAGCTTTTCTTGGCTGAAGTTCAGCGAGCCGATCTGAGACCTCTTCCAAAGAGATGGGTTCGGGCTCCCCGCCCCTATTTATACAGTAAGCCCCGCCCACAACGTTACAAACAAGCGCACAACTTACAATAAAGTATCCCCGTCCAATAACACACAAAAATTACAAAAAATTATTTTAGAAGTTGAAACATAAGGAATATTTAAAAAGAAATATTTAACCTCAATAACAGTTTATCATGTTTACAACACAGGTGAGTATTGTATTTTATTTATTATGCCCATTCCGTAACCTTATTTAAGATAGGTTTCCAAACTCCCGATTGTCGTTTGTGTTAAAATTGTTCCTATTTTTTTTTTTTTTTTTTTTTTTTATGTAGATTTCTGTCGCCTCTCTTACCATTCGCAGAAAATAGTTCTGAATCTTCGCTATAACTGCCATTTAAAAAAAAATGTTGGTATTTATTTTCACAAATCAGCTCTGCTCCGCTACTGCTAAGTTCTCTGTGTCTCCTTTCTTCGTGCGTCTTGTGTGTTTTCATTATCACCTCTCTTTATGTTTCACCAACAAAGACATGGGCCCTTGTAGACGCCAGGAGTTGACAAAGGTATCTTAAGGTATCTTATCTTTCACCGACGGTAACATTTGGCCTACCTTGCTAATCGGTTTGTAAGTAGGTTGATATTAGACTATAGTATTAAGAAAATAAATTAAAACGCGTGTTTAACCGAAAACCATTGTTATTGTAAGCAGATAATTGTTTACTTAATAATTATTAAAATCCCATTGATGTGTGGCCGATTGTTTGATACAGACATCAAAGCTACTTCCATATCTGTGTTGTGTTATTATTATTATTATTATTGTTATTATTATTATTAGTAGTAGTAGTAGTAGTAGGAGTAGTATATTTACTTCAGTAAAATGATCCAGAGATTCACGTCTGTGTAGGCCAAACATTGAATGAAAACTGCCGACTGCTTTATCTCGTTCATTCATGATTGGGTTCGGTCTCGATGTGTGTGTGTGTGTGTGTGTGTGTGTGTGTGTGTGTGTGTGTGTGTGTGTGTGTGTGTGTGTGTGTGTGTGTGTGTGTGTGTGTGTGTGTGTTTACAACTGGCCACACCTAGCACGTCGGAACCAGTATGATGCGGGTTATTATACGCGCACATACACACATACGCACATACTCTCGTGTAGATCCAGATAATGATTTTCAGATCACGCATGCTAATTGCTCGCCATCAATATATTTTACTTTTTGTTTTTAATTGGCAGAATTTTTTGTTCTAACGAATTTAAAAAACATTTGCTTTGAACGTTAGTGTAATTTTATAGTTACAAAAAGAAACTTCATTGTATTGCAGGAAAACTTGTCCTTTGGTAAATCGAAAATTATAGGTTCAGAAAGTGTTGAACTACTATTTGGAATGTAGATTATAATTACAACATCAAAAATAAAGAAAGTAAAGTAAAAATATGAAAAATATAAAATTGTCTTAACTTGTCGTCTTACAAGAAATAAAACTAAGAATTATTTTCAACCTATTATTAAATATTACTGTGGAGTTTGCATTAGAATGGATATTGCTTCCATGATACCATTTTGCTTCCGTGTTCCGTAAGGAAATTGAAGTATGGTGATCGCGAAAAAAATCGTGTTAAAGATAAGAGCTGATTCTGATTGTAATACCCTCCAAACATGAAGAAAAGTCATTTTCCGAAAAGTGACTGTGCGTGCGACGAAGAATTTTCCGAAAAATTCTTTCTATGGCGAACAACAACTGCCGCAAATTCAAACAGAATCAAATAATTTTTTGCATATTTGCCCGAGTTGTAGAGGACCCAAGGTCTATTGATTTTGGTGAAGATCGCTTAAGGAGGAGGGGTAGTTTACCTGCAACGTTTTACGTCTTAACAAGAGTAAAGTACTTAATTTTGATAAATTAAATACCCTGAAAAAAGATCATAATAATTTTCTGTAGAAAGGTAGATGAAATATTTATAAATAAAAGGGTACTTGGAGGGGGAGGGGGTGATTTTTCAAAAAAGACCTTTTTGATGTCGAATAAAGTACTTCATTTTGAAGGTTAAGTTACCTCGTCTTATGTATTCATTGTCTATTATAACTTTAATTTGTTTTATAGACGGACTGATATTCTGCAGAATTATTTTATGAATATTTTAAAGCATCTTAATAAATGCAATTTTCTTCAAATATAATTTAATTTCTCTTAATAGTAAATTATTTAGAAAATACTTCAAAATTTTCATTGTTGTAATTGTTGAAAAAAAATTACTCGTTTCTAAGCAACAGATCGAAATTTGGTGTTGGTATGAAAACTAGCAACGATCACAGACGTTTCTCAACAGACGACACTGAAAAACTGGCACTGCAGACGCTGATTCAATCTGGGACCCTCACTCTCTTGTTGTCCAGTTGTCTTAGTTGAACAGTAAAAAAACTTGATCTTACAGAACCTGTTGTCGCAAATCATGACAATTTTGAAGGTCTTCAAAAATGCTGTATTTAAGATAATTAAGTCTACATCAATTTAAAAATTTTGAATGTTAACAATTTTAGTAAGATCATTTGGTTGTATCTGTTGTAATAAGACATATTTGTTTATCCCTTGAAAACAAGAGAACGAGGGTCCCTGATTGAATCAGCGTCTGCCGTGCTAATTTTTCAGTGTAGTCCGAAAGTCCACTTATAACGTTACCCCCTTCATGCCATTGTGTAACTTTACAAGACGTTTCATCGTAAGAATTCACGTGACAATATTATTTATACACGTCTTGTAATAAGATTTGTTATATTAAGTTTCAAATTATTTTCAAAGTTTCAAAACAATTTCATATTATTTTAAAAATTAAAGGACGAGAGTACTTTTGACGATATAGAAGTAAAATTAACGTTCAGAAATTTGAGGGAATTTGCAACAAGTATGATGTACTGGCAGTAACGTATTTAAGGCTGACTCACTGTACAGGTCAACGCCGTTCAATTATTCTCTAATTGAACGTCAACCATTAGACAGTAAACGTGTAAGCTGATGATATAAAGCTGGCTCTGACGAATGATATCAGAAAGGAAGATTAATGCTAATTGCCTTACGTTTATGTTACCCTGTTGTAATGAAGAGATAACCTTAGGTAATGATCATTAGCCGTGATAGACAGACGGATGGTACAAAAGGTGCAGTATAAAGAAGGATAACGATAATAAATAATAACGCCGCCGCAAAGGCTACGGATAGTTAATTGCTCAAGTTCTAGATTCTCTCGTTACGGTATATTGTGCTGTTTATTGTACTTGTCCGTGCCAATAGGAAAAACGTATGGAGGGTGTCGTTTTCTGACCTTGAAAACTTTCGCAACATGTGTTCGAGTTCTACTTTATAAAAAAATTGCTATTTTTCAAACAGTCCTGCTACGACTAATGACTAGTATTTATTTATTTATTTTTATATTTAACATTATTATTAAATATAAAAGCACTAGCAAAATACCCGTGCTTCGCTACGGAGTTTCACGTTGTACGTAATTGTACAATTATTGCTCGCTTAATAGTATAGGATTAGATAGATTGTACAAATTCTCCACTCTTAGTTTGTTTATTTACATTCATAGCAACAGCTATTTATTACTTATTTCGAGAAAATCGTTAGAGCCGTTTCCGAGAAAAAAAGGACATACATTTATTAATTAATTGAACTTCGAAATTTTCTCGACTATAAGAACCTGCAAACAACGAAGTTTTTCAATTTAAAACAATGATTAAAAACTCAGAACTAAATGTATTCGGGGTTTCCAAAAAACTGAGATGTCAACCACTTCATTTACAAAGTATGCAATTCCCGCGATAAATTTCATTATTTGGTTTTTTGCCCCTTAGGAGTGAAAGTTTTTAAAACCGTTTCTTAGTGAGCACCTAAGACCTATGATGAAGCTACGTTCAAAGTTTCATTGATATCCATTCAGTTGTTTCAGAGATATCGTGATCAGTGTCAGTCAGTGGTATTTGGCTTATATAGATATCTATATCTAGCCGATTTACCCAGCGTTGCTCGGGTTCATAATTTATTCATAGGCTCATAGGCACATATTCTTGTTCTAACGTTATATTACTTGTATATTGTATAATCTTCCTTATATTGTTACGTTCGCATTCTCACTGGAGGAATACTCTGTAGCGCACCTGTTTAAGAACATGTCATAAACTGTATTCTTATATCTGGAGAAGAATTCTGTTGCGCGTGATGCTCCTGCTCGATTTCTAACTCTGGGAGAGGGCGAACAGCTAAATTAGTTTTCAATAAAATGTCTACAGTACTTGCACGCGCTGTGTATTTACTGTCTTTTATAATTCATTGTGTTAATGTTGAAATAAGGCATTTGTTAAATTAGTGTCTCCTAAACTTATTCTAACAATACAATACCTCTATAGATTTCAGCTTATCAATTTTTAAAATCAAACTGAAGCAAGTGCATTTATATTGTCTGAACACTATGATCTGAACACATTTGCTATCAAAACTTTGTTTTTTATACTCGCTTATAACTTACTTCGATCTTAACTTATCCACTTTTAAATTCAAACTGAAACAACTCTGAATTCACACACTATTAAGAGGTTTCTTAAGATGCATACACCACCTTTGATATCATAACCTATATCTTTATTTATAAGAACCGTGGACTCTGGCCCCGCCGTCTTTCGCGGGATCCGACCTAAGACTCCCCGGGTTCCGTGGATGAACTCCGGGGAAGGCCCGTCGGACGACTCCCGCGCTATTTCCTACCCGGGAGACTTCCACCGATGCTATGGTAACCAGAATCTATTCTATTGTGTTGCCATAGTAACCAGATCTAATAGTTTTTAAGACCCAAAGGACCCCCCAAAGGATCGTATCGAAAAAACACTTGTCCTATGTTGGTTCTCCCGTTGCGTAAAATATTTGTGCCAAGTTTGGTTGAAATCGGTCCAGTGGTTTAGGAGAAGATGTGGAAGACCCAAAAGGACCCCCCGAAGGATCGTATCGAAAAAACACCTACCCTATGTTGGTTCTCCCGTTGAGTAAAATATTTGTGCCAAGTTTGGCTGAAATCGGTCCAGTGGTTTAGGAGGAGATGTGGAAGACCCCAAAGGACCCCATCGAAGAAAACACCTATCCTATGTTGGTTCTCCCGTTGCGTAAAATATTTGTGCCAAGTTTGGTTGAAATCGGTCCAGTGGTTTAGGAGGAGATGTGGAAGACCCCAAAGAACCCCCCAAAGGACCCCATCGAAAAAAGCACCTCACCTATGTTGGTTCTCCCGTCGCGTAAAATATTTGTGCCAAGTTTGGTTGAAATCGGTCCAGTGGTTTAGGAGGAGATGTTGAAGACCCCAAAGAACCCCCAAAGGACCCCATCGAAAAAACACCTATCCTATGTTGGTTCTTCCCGTTGCGTAAAATATTTGTGCCAAGTTTGATTGAAATCGGTTCAGTGGTTTAGGAGGAGATGTGGAAGATCCCAAAGAACCCCATCGAAAAAAGCACCTCACCTATGTTGGTTCTCCCGTCGCGTAAAATATTTGTGCCAAGTTTGGTTGAAATCGGTCCAGTGGTTTAGGAGGAGATGTGGAACATACATACATAGATACATACATACAATAGGGGGGGGGGTTTGCCCCTTAGGAGTGAAAGTTTTTAAAACCGTTTCTTAGTGAGCACCTAAGACCTATGATGAAGCTATGTTCAAAGTTTCATTGATATCCATTCAGTAGTTTTTGCTCTACGTTGATTCTATGTCAGTTAGTCAGGCAAACTTCCCCCCCTTTTTCCCCCTTTAAAGGTCGAATTTCCAAAAATCCCTTCTTAGCGGATACCTACATCACATAAGGAACCTACATGCCAAATTTCAAGTTTCTAGGTGTTATAGTTTCGGAGATTTCGTGATGAATCTGTGAGTCAGTGCGTCCTCGTCAGTGGTATTTCTCTTTTATATATATAGATTACTGTACTTAATGGATCTAAATAACATGTAACTATGTTTGTAGTAATCACTTCATTTGTTACCTACTGTTTTATTTTATCAACATTACAATCCGTAGTGGTTCTTACGGAGTGAATTTGTTATTATTTATTCTTTCATAAGAGAAATTGTTTAAATAATAATTTTAAAAAGTAAATTTTCTTCATAGTGACTGTAATTTTACCATGTCTGTTTAATTGTAGTAACGAAATTTTTTTTGGTAGTTTTGATAACATTATAATACGATTAGAGGTATGTTTTTTCACACATCCTGACGGAATACAGTTTAGGTAATGTGTGTGTGTGTGTGTGTTTGTGGTCGTTATGATGTCATCTTCACAAATCGCAAATGCTTAATTCGTAGTTTTTATATTTTATATTTTTAAAGTTTTATTTATTAAATGACCAAAACCTCTTTTATTATAATATAAGTATGTAGAGTTCAATAACCATTTTTCGTTAATCGCACGGATCGACGTCTTTAAACAGTATAAATAAAATATTTGAACACCAGAGAAATGGTCAGTTACAATTTTAATGACGGCCTGAATAAACAAAAACACTCGTTTACAATCTATTGTTCAGGTTTACAATGAGTCAGCACATCTAATGCTACAGAGCTATAAACGTCACCTAATTATCAGTGTCGGATTAAGTAATACAAGTCACGAAATGTACGAGTCCGTACAAAAGAATTTACAATTATTGCTGTACGCTAAACCGCTGTAAATACCCGCAATGAACGTCAGGTCTCAACAAAAAACCTAATAACACGTCATATCTCTCCGACTCGCTATCTCAGGCTGATTGGTCTATATTGCATTGCGTTATGATAGCGAGGCATCTTCGCAGAGTCAGGGTCGGGACCGATGACTGTCATTAGAAACTACGCTGATCATTAGACAGGTGCCTATTACTGGAATGGATTGTTCGCAAGAGGCGGAAGATTAGGTCTTTATGCCGTGGCACTACATACTCTGTTGCCGATTCGGACAGCAACTGCAGCCTGTCTCAGGTTCAGTTAAACAGACGCAGACGCATTGAGGTGTCGGTCGCTTCCCGTGAGGTAGAGAGCTTCCGTACCGATTGCGAGGAAACAGCAGCAACCGTTGTGTCCAGACATCCTTGGGGATGGGTTGCTGTGTTTTGGTTGTCAAGCTCGGATGGTGTCTAATCAGGAGGGTGGTATGGTGATGACTTATGGGGGTCATCTAGAATCCTCCTAGGGCGTTTCGCCCGAATCGCTAGTGGAGGTTCAATTGGATGGATAGTTCTAATGTAGGGAAGGGACTGGCGTACGATGTCGGTTGATGTATTTTTATTCGGCAGAAACAGCTACGATGTTTATCAGAGGGTTTCACGACGTTGTGGATGTCTGGCCGTCTCTTTGAAAGCGCAGAAAAATTAAAAAATAATGGAGAGCATTGCGCAATCCTGCTGCTAACACAATGCGTGCAAAACGTCACGTAAGCCACGAATGTGTCCTGTTTCCTCAGCGTAACTCTATACTTTTTCTAAATTTCTTTACCAAACTCATGCACAAATTCTGCCATCTTTCTCTTCCTCTTTTCTAGTCATACCAGTTTTAGCTTCGAAGGGATTTATGCTTATCAGATATTTCTTCTTTTTTTCTTTCTTCTGTTTTTCAGTCGACAAATAAGATTTATAATCAAATATGAGGATAAGTCTTTAAAATGCCATATAATCTTAATTTTGCTTTTAATTTATCACTTATTTATAAAACATTTATTCATGACATTGTCAATAATTTTTTTAATGATTTTGCTAAATGTGCTTTCTTACGTTCCTGTTGTCGCTCCTAGTAACTAAACGATATAAAACTATTTTACGTCCTTTATATTTTATTTAGTGTGCTTGATTAATTTAGGTTGTAACAATAGATTCTTAGGGTATTTTCGCAAGAGAGAGCGACAAACTGTTGTCTGTATGAATAACATTACTATGACTTACGGACCTTTCGAATTAGATTTTTTAGGAATATGGAAGTTACTTTCAGTAAGTCTGTTATGGTCGTGACTAAATTTATGAAATCACGACGTTACGTGTTAACAAAAACAACGATTGTATCTTAACCGTTGTATCCACTAACAAGATTATTGGGACATGACTGGGATAAAATAAAACGGTTGGGTAATTGTGACTGAACATTGTATGGACTTCAAGGACAGCCGTATATCCCTGGGCGTACACACGCGCATACGTTTTGTTTCGCAGTGGACCCTAGTTATGTGACAGACTTCTTCGTTCTCTAATGTAGGCGTCGAAACGGCAGCCTTCGGCCGTCCGTAGATGTGCAGGCTATTAAAAACATTACTCATGTGTCACAGACATCGAAGCATTAGATCGCAACGCTTGGCCCTTTAACGAGCCAAACTGGTCGCAGTCACTCCGCTCGCAGCAAAAGAGGATATCACATATGGGTCCACCCCAAACAAAACGCGCGCCCGTGCACACGCCCAGCGAAATACGTTATGTCCTTGAAGGCGATACAATATTCAGTCAGTATTACCTGACCGGTGTTTTTTTTTGTCCCACCCATGTCATTTTATCCCAATAATTTAGTTGGTGGACACAGCGGATAAGATACGGTTTATTTAGATAACCAAAAGAATGAAGAGTGGAGGTTGTTGTGAAAAGAGAAATATTTTTGATCTATCATGATGATGTATTAAAAATCAAAAACGTTATTTTATTTCTTTCCCTAAAAGAAATAATTCAGCTCTAAAAACGAACATAACGTTAAATAACTTAATTATTCGGCGCGTGTTTACAGGTCAAAACAAGTTATTAAAATCATTATAATATATAAATTGGAAATCTTAAAATATTAGTACAAATAACTATTTATCAGAGTGAATGATCTGTTTATCATAGAGTGAATAATAAACGTTAGTTAGGTCAGTTACGAGAAACCGAGCAGTGAAGTTGAAGCCAACGTTGAAGAAATCACTGCGGGGTCTCAATGGACGGCTGCAACACTACCACACACTTCGTAATTACAAACCGTTTATGCGGTATCACTTTGTGTGTGTGTGTGTTATGATATATGAACACGACCAGCTGTGAGGTCAGAAACAGAACGCTTGGCCATTATTTACAATTCCGCCGACTAGAAATTAATAAAATTCAATTATGCGGATATTATTTGTACGAGCCGATTTTGTTTTCTCATGTGACGTTCGTTATACAAGGCGAGACTGAAAAAGAGAGAAAGAGAGAGCGCGAGAGAGAGGGAGATAGGTAGATAGATAGATAGATAGATAGCGAGAGAGACACACACAGAGGGAAGAGGGAGACAGATACATATATATATATATATAGAGAGAGAGAGAGAGAGAGAGAGACACGAGCAATTTCCGAAATGTTTCGTTACGGTCGGGGCCTATGCTCACATGGAGAGATGGTTTCCCCGAGGAATTAGATCACATATAAACTTATATAACTAGATCACACTTACTTTTTAAATTAAAAAAAAAATAGCTTGGTGTTACAAATTCATATAAACATTATAAAAAGATTAGCTCCACAAAGAAACATCATGAATACAACCGATCTATAATAGTATTGTAACGTTGGCCTGTATATGAAAAATTCTTAGGAAAATTAGAATAAATAGCACACTCACAGTTTAATACGGTAATCGATTTTTATTGTTATCACATGTTTGTGATGTTTATAAATAAAAATAGTTCTCTTTGTGTAAATAAAATTAAAAGTGTGCAAACACCTGCTTGCGAGACTACTACTACTACTACTCTCCAGCACTACAGCCCATGGGGAGCCTTGGCCTCCGCTACGACCCGTCTCCACTCATCTCTGTCCACTGCCTTCAGTCTCCAGTTCCTAATGCCCATCTTTCTTAGATCTTCTTCAACATCCTGCTGCCATCTTCTTCGAGGCCTTTCTCTTCTTCTTTTGCCCAGTATCGTTCCACTTAATATAGTTTTGGGCATCCTCGTAACATTCATACGGAATACGTGTCCCAGCCATCTAATTCTAGCTGATTTTATGTGTCTCACCAGGTCTTGTCCACCAATCAACTTATTTATTTCACCGTTATTTCGGATCCTATACATATTCCCTTCCTTCACCAGTCCAAATATCTGTCTCAAAATTCTTCTTTAAAAAATTCTTAGTGCACTTATATCCTTATTTACGAGAGTCCATGTCTCGGATGCATAAGTAACAACAGGTCTGATCAGTGTTTTATATAACATCAATTTGGTTCTTGGAGTAGAAGCTTTGATTTCAGTAATGATTGGTTTGCATAGTAGGCTCTATTGCCGGTTATGATTCTATTTACTATTTCGCTGCTCACTCGGTTTTCATTATTCAGAATAACACCTAGGTACTTAAATTCTGTAACTCCTTGGAAACAGTAATGGCCTGTGTGAAGGTCTACCAGTTCTAAAAAAGTCTTGCGAGACTAAAAAAGTTTAATTCCTTCCGCACATGCGGAAAAATTGTACAAATTGCACTGCAGATTTCAAGCTGAATGTTAAAAAACGATCGTCGGGTTTACAGTGCATATATAGCCCACTCCGTGTGGTGGGGAGGGAGTTGTCACCCCCGTCATATAAGGAAGTCCTACTACTATATTTGTTGTATCATTCTGTAGATTCTGTAATGCTTCTACGGCAAAAAAAAAAACGAAACATCCTACTGGATATTTAGCCTTGTTGTTAACAGATCTGTGGAGGTAAGGGTTCCGGAAAATCTTGTACAAAAACTTAATGCGGGGGGGTATTATAAATGAACTAGTATAGACATCAACTCGTCGTCTGTATTGTAAGTTCGAACATTTTCGTAACTGTACTAGGATTTTCCTTATAAAGTATGTTGAAAACTCTAAGTAGAGTCGATATTTAGTCATCAATAGATATCGCCTGATGGTGAAGTAATAGCATGAAAGCTGAACTTCATCGTACATCTAAAATACGTTTCGACTGTGGATTAATGAATTATGACAACGTTAAAGACATTTATAAAATTAATTTAAACGAAGTTCGGAGTCTGAGTGGCGCAGCTCTTGGGATTCTCAATTCTGAAGCTGTGGTCGTGGAGTCGAATCAATCTCATAGCAAAATCGGTTTTCACTGTTATGTAGGTCCAATATGACATCGGCTGGCGAAGTTAAAGACGTTCAGGCATAGTGGTAGTCACATCGTCCTGTTTGTCACCGTACAACGAAAATATCCGCTTAAAACTGTTTAGAATACAAAACATATAGTTTTAAAATTTAAGTTTAATTTAAAACATAACTCGTTGAGCGGTAGGCCTATGTGTGCAAATATTCAACAGACAATCAAAACTAAGCGTGTAAGGAGTTTCCAGAACAGTGTAATACTTTCAAATGCGGTAGTAATTTTGTTTCACTAATGTTTCCTTATTTTGCATTGCAATCTGCCACTGAGTCATGTATCTGTAACCGCAGTTAGGCCTACTACACTTATCACCGACGAAAACACACCGACCACGCGCGCGTGCATTGTCCGATCAAGGACGTCAACGCAATTAAATTTTATGCGAAATATATTGAAAAACGTAAATAAAAAGTAAAATGACTTTATTTGAGTTGTACAAAATTCTGTATATTAGGCTACTCTTGATTATAACATAGCTAAATATTTTTAGTTAATAGCAATGTACGAGTCCTGACGGTTCACTTCGAAAGGGTGGTAAAGATATGTACCATTATCTTAAATAAAAACAGCGCTGCTTCTCACACATGTATTACGCTTTTAATTACCTGAAGCCACGTTAATGCTATTACCACGATAACTATATTAAAATAATACTAAAATAATTGAAGCGGTGAGTGAAAAAAGAAGAACATTTCACAACACCATACTTTCGGTAAACGAAAAAAACGCTTACCGGAACTACTGTCGCTTATACACAAAACATTTGTATTAGACATTTGTAGCGTATGTTAAGACCTTTCATTTCCCAAAATACAAAAAACTTAATGAAATTAGGTATTTAGGTATACAGGAATTGCTATCATGGAATATTCTCCTTTTCCCACTCAGTGAAAACATTTGGTAAAAAAAAATAAATAATATAGATTAAACCAATTTTATTTTATAAAATCATGTCAGAAAAAATGTGAAGGCATAAGACATAGTATTTGTTTACATTTTTTTATGTTATGCATCAATTTTCGTGGAAAAGTGCTAAATTTCATGAAAATTTGTCAGCTGAAATAAAAAAAAAACTTAAAAATGGTTAATTAAGACTAAGTAATGTAGTTTACATGAAAGAAATGCTCCCTATCTATTAGGATTTGGATATACTGTCTTTATGTTGTCTAATCATCATCATGATCACGTATGCAGCATCGGAAGCTGGGAATTGCATAACGTTGACATAAAACGCTTGAAACTCTTCAGGGACATAGTGTTTCACTTTTGAGATGTCTTGAAGCTTTTTAGTGTTTACTGCAACTTAACCCCTATACGCTTTGTCTTAGGAAAAAGTTTATTGGTTCCTTTTTTGCTTAATTTAAATGTTACATTTTGAATTCCATCAATGTAATGATAAGCCTTCACACACCCTCTAGCTTCACTGTTGTACACCAAATGTCTGTACTAACTTATAGAAAACTTCTCGTTTTTTTTTCAGTGTCCTTTGTTTTTTTTTTTTTTTTAATAGTGTGGCCACCAATCCTTAAAGTTTAGGATATCTTTATTTTTTAACTTGACTTCAAACCGAGGGGATGTCTTTTTGGCTGTTTTGATGATGTTTTCATACTGATTTGGTGTATACACACGATCAAACCTTCTTACCGCCTTTTTATCACAGAGAAGTTACGATCGCAGGGCAAAAAACTATGGCTCCGGACCAGAAAGTAATGGTGCATCATTCTAAACCTATCGTTCATGGTAAGGCCCAAAAGTAATCTAGCCAGACTGTGATTCCTGTTTTGCCCCCCCACAAGCATCTCTGGAAATGTGCAGGTCCGTAACTGCATCTGGTATGCTACTAATAAATTTGTATATGAATGTAGACACCTCGTTATGGCCTTTATTTGCATCTCCTTCAGTATACGTGTAGAACACTGACTTTTGTTTTCCTATATCGTGGAGGTTAAACATATGAAACCACAGTTTCTTTAAATAAAATATTTCCTGTACTAGCATGAAAGACAAGGGAAGGTTCTGCATATAGTCAAATGTTATAGTCATGACGTCGTTTCTACTTTTACAGACATCACCAACTTCCTTGAATTTTGAGTAAACTTTTTTAGCCCGCCTTTTATGAACAAATAACTCAGCAACGGCAGCTCTTTTTGCTACATCCTTAAGAGTTGTAGACTTTATTTTAGTGTTGAGCTTTTCACAAGTTGAACATACGTCCACTTGTGGGCGTCCAAATCGGTAAACATAATTTCCCCTAAAATAATGAAAGTAAAATTCGTATTTTACCATGGATTTTAAATCAGGATATTTTTCCGTAAACAGTTCATGCATTTTTTTAACTGTTAAGTCAGCTTGTAAATAAGTGATAGGATGAGAGGTGTAGTGTGATACCTTTGTTGGAAATGAGGATATATGCTCATCTATCTTGTTCAAAACTACTGGATCTAATGTGTTCCCACGGTTAACGTGTTTACCTCTCATATCAGGAGGTTTCTGGTTTTTTTCTAGTAGCTTATTTAAACGTTCCACAACCTTGTTCGAATTAATAGAATACTTATGTAGGTTTTGCTGCATACTTCTACTCTAATGTTGTTTTTCATCGCAAAATACTTAAAAGTGGAAGTATTTCGCTTTGATTCAGCTGACAACGGACGATGACGTGCAACATCATGGCGTTCAATTAGGGCCATAAGGTAAGTAGTATCACGTTCGTTCTTAGGACGACCACTGTAAAGAACATTGATTATACATCTTTTTTCTTCTGCGGTAAAATTTTCTGTACAGTCAGGACCCGTTACTCTTGCTTCTACTAAATGGCCCTTACTTGTTACAAATTCTTCTCCACGCTGTCTACCTTGGTTTTCCATTTCTTTAACATGTTGCTCCTTATTAATGTTAATCTCTTTTCCTTCTAGGCTCAGAAGTATCATCTTCTGAAGAAGACATTCTTTCTTGAGTTAACAGAAACTTAATACTTTAAACAACCTAAATAATAATAAGCAAATTAAACATTATTATAGCACAGTCTGAGATTACAGTTACAACAGTCTAAGTTTGAGGTTATAACAACAATAAACAAACACAGCTGTCTGTTCTACTTACTAACGACACGCACGCGCCAGTGGCCGATTCATGAACTAGAACGGTTGAGTGGAAAAAGGAGAACATTCCTGGAATGTTCTCTTTCTTCCACTCAACAAAAACTTTAGAGCACAATCTAACAATGTCGCTTGATAGGAATATTCTCTTTCTTACGCTCAACAGATGTGTCTACTGATACAGTACAAAATGGCTATTTCAACTTTTTTTCTTTATTTTTGGAATGTTCTCCTTTTTTCACTCACCCCTTCAATTACAAGCTAATATTTTTTTAATTAAAAATTTATCTTCATGAAATTCGAATTAAAAAAAAGTATATACACGAGGTCTGTTCAGAAAGAACCCAGTCATGTAATATTTTGATAGATATACTTATACCTGAACTAGCACACAACGGGGCCTTAATCTCCTTTGAAGTACTCTATTTGGAACATCACACACTTATCCCAACGTTTCTACCACTTCTCGAAACAATATGCAAATTCCTATTTTGGAATTGCCATCAGCAATTATTTTGGAATTGCCATCAGCATGTTACAGATTCTGTGTCTTGTCGCCTTCTTCCGAACCTAGTTCACTATCTTACATGTACAACTTTTCAGTGGCAGTTTTATCGATAGGAAGAGCTAGAAGTCCGAGGGACCCTAATCAGGAGGTATTGTGGATAAAAACCTGTTTGGTGTGATGTTTCCCCATGAAATCCTGTATCATATGTGAAGAACGTGCAAGTGCATTGTCATGGCGAAGGTACCAGTCACCAATTTCCCATTTCCTTCTCACAGCATTCTTCAGCCTGCGAAGAATTTTTGTCTAGTACTCCTTACTTATTACCTGACCTGGAGGAGCGTACTCATGGTGGTCCAGACCTTTACTGTCGAATAAAACACTTAACTCAGCCTTGTTGTTAATTCCAAATTATGGGTCGCTTTCTATGGATTCTCGGCCATCTTGAAAGTGCGAATAGCACATTTAACTTGAGCATCTGTTATGGAATCTTTCCCAAATAGCCTACTAATATTCGAATACGTAAAAATAACAGGAACGTATCGATTATCGATCGACATGAACAATTAGATTATCGATCCATCCAATTTTCGTGCTCTCTTGACTTCCAGACTCTAGCAACCCTTGTGACTGTCTGCCATGCTTCAACTGGTCAAGTAACCTGCTCATGTCATTTGATCTTCTCGTTTTAAATATCTTTTGTCTTAGGCCTACGTAGATTGATTGCATATCCCTTTTAACTATTTTTTTGCAGTATCCCTTTTCTAATCCTAATCCTTTCAATGATTCTGTGTAAAATCCGCATTTTTTGTATCATCCTCGTTCTTACTTATCACGGTACTACCCATTTGTCATCAGTGATCCAGAGAGGAGGCCGAGTAGCGTGGCTTCCAGAAAAATTAATACATCGCTAAAACGGCAAATTTGTCTATAGTACCAAAAATATTGTATGAATAATTCGTTCATTTTTAATACATGATCAAACTCATTCGTCATTTGCAGAAAATAATAAACTATATTTACAAACTAAAACTCTTAACCCCATACGGTGGATTCGTAGGGGTCCAGCAGACTTGGACTGAATCAGACACAGGGTAAATCGTGTATTGTGTCCTATATCTATTACACGAGGAAGGTCTGACTTGCAACCATGAATAAAAATTACTTTTCACAAATCTTCATTATGAGAAATTGCAGAAAAATATTATCTTTTATTGTCAAGTACAAAGTGTTCCAGAAACACAGTATCATTTCTTCGGTTCTCAAAAATTTGTCCTCTTTTCATGAATAATTTTTTTATAGTTTCAGCATTAAGTATTTAGACAAAATCGACTCCACTATTTCTTGTGGCTTTAAAATGGCCAACAAGAACATTAAAAATGACTGGTTTACAGCCTGCTCTCTGTTTACTGTAATAGGCCTAATTGATATTTGATAAACGGCTAAATATTGTAAATAAAATTTATAACCGTTCTGTAGTACAGGATTTAAGACCTTACCTGACTGGCCTATTAAATAGGTTTTTATTTCAAAACAATTTGGTGGGAATGAAGTTAATTCTTAAAAATCCATTATTGTGTCACAAAAAACACTATAATGTCAGCTCGGGTAGGAGAATGCTGGCACACCCCTCAGATCCGCCATCAATTGCAGAGTTTTTTAAACACAATGGCAGCTTGTTTTTATTTATAATACTGCTAACCTAACAAAGGCAATTCAGTCTGATCGTATTCAATACAACATTGCAATACAATTTATTTACTCTTTTAACCGTATATTTTATTTCACTCGGTTCAACAATTTTGACATGCCGATACAAAAAAGAAAATCTATATCGACCGCTTTAATTAAAACACAAGAATTTAAAATATAAGACAAGTAGTTGTCATGAAGGCCTACTCGTTTTTGTGCTGTAACAACGAACCATACAGACATTACACAACACAAGTGTACAACATGAGCAGGATTATTTGTGGTACAGTCTTCTCCCTATACAGTCTTTATGTGGAGAATAAAATCTTAATTGAAGCAGGGAAACCGAGAACAGCTCCTAGAGTTGGCCTGATCAATTGCGGGGTATGACAAGGGTGTCTATTATCACCTTCTCTTTTTAATTTATATATTGACGATGTCACACAAAAATGGCAGATGTGTCTTCCAGAGCATTTTATGATTGGTCACTCTACAATTGACACTTTGTTGTTTGCGACGATCAGGCTATTCTGTCGGACTAGGAAAACAGATTGCAGATGGGTATACACTTGTTAAATCGAATCTGCAAAGACTCTGTATTGCAAATATCCACACTTAAGACCAAGTGATGGCTTTTCGTGGAACTGATCCCATCAGGCACATAGCAGGGTATACTCTCCATGATCATTGAAGAAACACAGATATACGGCAGGAACTGAATATTATGAGTATACTCGACAGGATTGCCCAGTATCGGCTGAATTCGTGGGAACATCTTTGCCGAATGGATGACTGCCGCATCACCAAACAACTATGGATCTATTAGCCGAGGGAACGGAGAGGCGTTGGACATCCGAGGAAGCCCTGGAGTGACCAGCTCTAATTTTTGGCTGTTTGCGCTTCTTGAAGAAGAAGATGATGATGATGATGATGACTTCTCCCTATTTGCGGAGAAAAGTATTAAATTAAAATTGTATTTATGCCATTAAAAATTTAAAATAAAATTAATGATGCAAAAACTAATTATGTTACAGTTAGCTCTAGTTCAACCAATTTTGCTAAGAAAACAGTCTGTTTCAGATGTTTAATTTGTAATACTGTGCGGCATCTTTAGTGACTCAGGTGAAACGGCGATCCAATCATAATGTCCGTTACATCGTGAGTCGCGGCGTCGAGACCACAAGGAACTGTAATATTAAATAGACCCAAACACGCAAATCTTCCCGTGAAATTTAACGGTTTAACTCTAAATATCCTAAACTATCTGTTAAATATAGAATATGATGAGAGCTGCGCCCTCGGTTAGACCACGTGAAATTTATGCAATAGCATAAACAGTAAACATATTGTTACGTAAAACGGAAAAGTGTTGCGTAAAACGGAATGTTCTATAAGTATCTCGAAAATTCCAGTTGTAATGTGTGTGTGTGTGTGTGTGTGTGTGTGTGTGTGTGTGTGTGTGTGTGTGTGTGTGTGTGTGTGTGTGTGTGTGTGCATAATGCTGCTACTTTACGGTGAAAGACAATTACGCGTCACTATCGAGTCTATACCGGACCATACCGGTCAGCGCAGTGTGTTCAAGGACACTGTTTCTAGTGGATTCTCGAGAGCGCCTGTTTGTTTAACAAAGTGCCAGATTATTCTGGAAATCAGCGGGGTATAAATACAGCCATTCAGCGACGGTCAAGTTAGTTATTACCGGGCGATTACACAGTGAGTTTGAGTTGCGAATCATTACAGTGCGGTTCGACGTATTGTGGCGGAGCGTTACGTGTTTTATAATTCTGCGAGACAGTTGTAATACAATTGTGTTTTATATTCGATGACATTTTTATTGCTTGTTGAATTGAATTTTTGTTTGATTTGTTGTAAGAGACTATCTTGTTGATTACAAACTGTTTAATATTGTGATAATTAAAGCTCGTGATTTAATTGGTGTCTTGTAATTTGCTTTCCACTGTACCATACGACGACCAGCAGACCGTCGTAACAATATATTAAACTTGACGTGCAGTATAATGTTCCCAGTAAACACCTTGTCTAAAAACAACTGGTGAAGTCAAGCCAGTTAATAGTCCTTTACAAAAGTATAGTTTATACCTACTTTTAAATCATTTAATACTCGTTTGTAAATGTCTTACTAACCAGAGCGTTACAAGTGTGTGTATGTGTGTTTATATTTCTTTTCGATAGAGCGTAAATTGCAGATGAGCCAGGACATTTATTAAGTATGAATATTCGGGTCGCTGCATAATTATACATGCGTGTTTGAATTATTTCCAATATATGTGTGTGTGTGTGTGTGTTCTATCAAAGCGGTAGGAAGCGACGTGTCTGTTGCACGCGATGCGATGTGGGCGAACCTCCTTGGCAAGGACACTGATACACCCTGAGCGTGCAGTGTTACAATAGGAAGTACTGTCTATTAGATTTGAGACACTCCCATACATTAATACCGATTCATAGTGTCATGTTATGAACGTTCACTTATAAACAATAAGTGTAAATCAATTACAGACTTTTATGGTACTTACATCCTCTCGTATCTCCTATATTTACATTATCCAAAGAGGTAATAAGTTGGGATGCGTTTCAAAAATATTGTTTGATGTTTCCTGCCTTTCACCGCACCGTGTAGCTATCTCCAAAAATAATAAAGTTCCTCTCTTTTTGCCCTCAATACTGAAAAGAAAACCTGAGCCGAATGTAAGAAAATATTTTTTTCTTTGCTTCAGTCAATACATTAATGTAATGTAATCCCAACGTAGTCTCAAGGATAAGTAAACCTGCAGCCACGCAAAAATAAGTTTCATTTAAGTGTATGGTATACGAGTACTGGCGAATTGAGTTTCTAAACTAACTAAAAACTCCTGTTTTTCTCAGTGTAGCAAATTTTTTTTGTTATATTTGTAATTGTAAATTTTCCAAAATTACCCGAAAGACGTAAAGTAACATTATTTATAACCATGCTGTATTTTATTATTATTTTTTACGATATTAATTGACGACTCGTTGGGCACTTGGTGAAATACATTTTCTTATGTTCACTGATCTCTTTGACAATGGCTTTGAGAAGTTGAAATAGCTGTCATAGTTAAATAAAAACTGTAAAACGTACCAAGTATTTATATATTTTTTAAAACCCTTTGTTTTATTATTATTTTGAAGTTAATTTCTCGTTTACAAAATTTTTAAGGTAGCTAGTATAGTCGAGCGGTGTCTCCATAAGAACAACGTATTTCCCTATCTCGTCCATAGTCTCATGTGACTGAGGACAAGGTAGGAGTTTAACGGGGTTTATAAATTTAATTTCCTAATTGATAAACTGTATGACGGGTCATTGTGCATCAACAAGAAAAATGTTAATGATTTTTGTTAAGATAAAACATTTTCTAGAGTGGTATACGGAACTGTAGAACAGTATTTTAAGGATGGCAAAGCAGATGCTGGGCACATAGACGATTGTAGTGAATAATCAAAAATCAAGATCAGATGTAACTTTTTTACATTTTTTTTTGTGAGGGTCGCCATTGTAACTGTAGATAACGTTGTAATCGAGCTAGAATAATAAAATATTTTCTCTGTAAAAATTAATCTGAAAAGTGTTATAAACTTATTTAACCTTTAAATACATTATTAAAGAAAAATATATTGGGAAACATTAGGAAGCAAATAAAATAATTAGAATCTTATACCAATTTCGGCACTCCATTCTCACAGCGATGTCAGTCCAATATATTAAGAGTAATTGTCAATTTTTCATGGGACATAAAATTAAGTGATTCATAAACACCTAGTCAATTCAAATGTAAAAGAAAACTCATCTAGATTAGAAGTACCAAACACAGCAAATAATTACCATTACGTTCATGACTACACCAGTTACTATTCAATTTAATATCTATTTTAATTATGTGTTGTAGTACTCACACAGGGTCAGTGTATCGGTGGCTGAACCTATAAACGTTATCAACGCTGATAAATAGCTACACTGGTTTGTGAAAGTTTATAATTCGTTATTATCAAGCAAGAGGAGAGAGCAATGAAGGTTAGCGCCAGCAACGCCCAGTAACCTTCGTCAGACCGAGGCAAGTTGTCTAGACGCAGACGCTCGACTGGCGCTCTCCACGAAAATTATCGGAGCGTGTAAAAGCAAAATTCCATTCAGTTCAACAGTCAGCTGAATAATAATACTGTAATCAAGTCCGTGTCAGATTTATTTTTGGAGTACATAATATACTGAGAGATAACATGGTTTAATGTTGCGCAATCACCGTTAACGGAAGTAATGAAATGTCTGAATTTTTCAACAAATTAAAGAAAATGTGATCTTATGTAATTAAACACTCTCATATGTCTGACAACATATGATATGGGAAACTTATTATCTGTGCCAATTCAATTTTAAATTAAATACTTTGCGTTACTCTAGCGACAAGACGCAGAAAGGCTTCGAAGACAATCGGTTTATTTGAGCTTTCATTTTTCATAAGTTCTCTACCTACTTTTTTTTTTATCGTTTTAGAATACTATTTCCTTCATGGACTATGAAAAGCATTTGATCGGGTGGATAGAGACATGTTGTGGAAAATACCAGAGCAAAGAGGATACACACATCATATAATAGAAGTAATAAAAAGCCTATATGAAAGAACGGAAATTACTATAAACACCGGGAAGGAGAAAACAGAACCTATTACTGTTAACAGAGGAGTTAGACAAGGGTGCAGTTTATCACCTACTTTATATAACATATACATTGACGATGTTGTAAGGCAATGGAAACAACGAACTGGTCCTAGAATTTACTTACTTACCGATAATTTCTCCACTAACACTCTGCTGTTTGCTGAGGATCAAGTTATCCTACAAGAAAACGAAAATGGATTACAAAAACAGTGTATCAACTCAGTAAAATTTGCTTTGAATATAGTTTAAATTTTCCACAACAAAGACTAAAATAATGGCGTTCAAAGGAAAATTCCCAGTACGCTCCAAAATAGTAATAGACAATAAAAATTATTGAAGAAATGTCCCACAAATATCCCGTGACGTAAGCTATGAATATGAAGATGATATCGATAATAAAATAAACAGATACCAGAGAATGTGTAGCACAATTCATAAGACTCTGGGAAAGAGTGTACGGAAAGATACAGAATTGAAATTTTATGAAGTAATGGCGCCACTGGTATTAACGTGCCGGAGTGAATCGTGGACAATCACCCAAAATCATAGAAAACGAATTGAAACTGCTAAAATGAAAATCCTTAAGTAGAGTCAAAGGATTTTGATGCACCCTAAGAGATCGCATAAGAAATGCAGACATAAGGATGCCAGATACAACAAATAAATAAAATGGGTGATTCGAGAATACCAAAAATGATAATCCAGTATAAGCCTCTTGGAGGTCGAGATAGAGGCAGACCAAGAAAACGGTAGCTGTGAAGACGGAACAGGCTGCAAGCCTAATCCTTGAAGTGAAGGAGAAGAAGAAGAAGAAGAAGAAGAAGAGGAGAATACTATATTACCAAGACAGCCACAGATGTTCCAGATCACTATCCAGCACCTGAATTACTGAAAAATCTCCACCTTTTAATGGCAAAATTAATTACCAATTATTTTGCCTTACACCTTACGGTAGGAAGGAATTGAATTAGATAAAAGCAAAATTAATTACTTGATTCTAATATAGGAATGTATACGTAAGTAGCCTACATGTGTTCATGGTTATGTACGTTTCTTCCTGGCCTTATTACACCGACGTTTGTATTATTTGTTCCATTTGTCACTACTTCGGGAAACAGGTTTGGATAGTTACGAAATTTAAAACATAAAAGTTTTCATAAATTCTTTATATTTAATTTTTGAACATGATGTTTCCGACATCAGAATCATTAGTCCGATAAATCAAATCGATTTCAGATACCGGTACTAAATTTTAAGACTTATCTACAGCTTTCAATAAAGTCGTTAATTTTATTCGCGAATAATTAACTAATATACGGTATTCACAATTTTCAGTAATCACTTGCATCGCTAAATTACACTCGCTAACAAATAATCACTTAATAACACTCCACGGAAGGACATTTCGCCGTTGAACGCTGCAACACATCAAACACCACTGTAACGCAGGTTGTCGCTATGGAACTTATACTCCGTACAAAGTTGGACGTCGGTGAAATATTCGGCGAATTTCTTTATTTCTGTGGCAGTAATTTCGTTTTTACACATTCGATCTTCCGTAGAAATATTCCTTTGATGTTGTACGAAGTATGGCTTTGATGAGACAGTAAATTCACGAGAAAATGTTTAATTTTCTACCTGACAAACCCGACAAACCATAACCCTAATGAGTTAAACATCGATATTTAGTTATTAAACATTACATATTGTTGTAATATCAAGACTGAGTGATATGAAAATCTCAAAAAAAACTGTACTATCTACGTGTTTCTAGGAAAGCACAGATTGACAGAACAGATGAATGGAAAAAGACGCTTCCTGTTCGAGCTCTGAAGAGGGAGTCAAAATTATCTTCATCTGCACTCAAAATCGAGACAAAAGAATAAAATTTAAATTAACTGTAACAGCGATTTTATTACCTTCTTGTCTGATTTTCAATAAAACTTGGTTATTTACATCAGCCAAGGGGACTGTTGTCCAAGACGTAGTAGGTATAGCTGTGTGTGTACGCGCGCTCCTGTGTGTAGTGGAACAGGTTTCATTCATTTTGGAGTTGGCCGCACAATTTGCATACACACATGTAAGCAAAACCTGTCTTGTTCCGAGGTTCTAGGAACTAGGAAATAATGCAACACACCTCTTGTTTCTTATAAGTCTGTCTTGTAGCTCAGATTGGATCGTGCGTTTATGTTTACGGAAATATCAGTAGTTATGCTTCAACTATAATAGGATTACAGACGCTTTCTACAGTACATTCACCATTAGAATTAAAGATTTAAATATATCATACTCGTTCGTGATACGGCCTTGCTTTGTCTTACAAACCGTAAACAAAAACAAAAACGTAAATTTAATTAAGAAAGTTGTGTTAGTGGTTATAATCACAAACAGAATTATCACTGTTCCACACCACTATAGAAGAATTTATTCCGATAATTTTTTTCTGATATTTGTTCCGATAATTATTCCGATAGAATCGGAATAATTTTTCTATAGTGGTGTCAACAGTGATAATTCTGTTTGTGATTATAACCACTAACACAACTTTCTTAATTAACCTTATGATAAGATGTGCAATCGACGACAGGTAATGGACGACAACAATAAGGTAAGTAAAGTCTTTATCGGAATAATTTTTCTATAGTGGTGTGCAACAGTGATAATTCTGTTTGTGAAAAACGTAAATAATTGATATGATTATCCTTCGCATAAGGTATTCAAGCGAAGACGCAGGACTACCTAATAAAAGATTAAAAATTAAATGAAGTTAATCAGATATAATCTCTAAGAGAAGCGACAGAATTCGCTATGAAGGGCGAGATTAAAAACAACTGAGTACAGAAGGAATTAGAAGTAGAACCTATAGAACTATTTATGTATCAAACATAGACAATTTAAGTAGTGACGCCATTTACAAAAAGTAAACCGCACAGTAACTGTTACAAAGATCTGGGAAGCAAGACGCCAAGGAAAAAAGAAAAGAGATAACCCAAAGGATTTGTTGGGCAACGTATTAAGTAAAATTCTAAAACAAAATAGCACAATGAAGACAAAGAAACTCGCGCAAAACAGAAAAAAGTTCATGGAGAGTAAAGGCATTAGTTGGCCCTTATCATCCTACGGATAGCGAGTAAACTGATTGCATAAAGATCACATATAACCTGTGTGTGCTGGCTAAACCTGAATTGCAAGAAGAAAAGCGAAGTAAAATAACAATCAGTGAAGGAAAATTCTGGATAACTGTCAAGAAAAGAAGGGGAGAAATTTTAATTCTTCCCCGATACCGAAAATAGAAGACGAGTTTTAACGCATCCGTTTGGCATTTGTCTGCCTTTGTATTTGGAATATGTGTCAATAACATTTGAAATGAATCAGCCAATTTTCATAAAACTTGGAAAGCGTGAAAAATATACTTTTAACCTACAAACTCTTACTGTTTTTGAGACTTGGTGCCCAGGGGGACAGGAAGAAAAATTTAAGGGGGTCTAAATTGTGCAAAATCGCAAAAATCCATGTGGCTAACTAAAATCTGTATATAGTAGTCAGTTTTAGGAATTTCAAAATTTTGGTATGCCGAGGCTCAAAAAAATGGTTAAACATTTTGAATTAAGAAAATGTTTAACAAAACCTTAACGAAAGGTGCAGTTTTGGAATTAACAAAATTTAGGACCAACAAGTGGTTCACATGTTTGACAAAATCGAAAACTTCAAATTAAAGATAATTTTAACAAAAATTTAAATACACTTTACATTTTAGAAAATTTCAAAATTTTAGAACACCAGAGCCCAGAAAAGTAATCAAAATTTAAAAAAATGTAAAAATCCGATCGACTGTCAGAATAAAAGGAATTTTAACCAAATCCAAATGTAGCGCTTACTAAAGAAATGACTTTAGGGCACCACAGGCCAAGAATGGAATTCAAAATTTTTTTAAATTGTAAAAGTCTGTGTGGAGAATCGAGTGATGAAGAATTTTATTCAAAATGGAAACTAGCAATTTTTTTAATAATTCGACAGAATGAATATCTCTTAACACTCCTTAAAATTGTTTGACCGTCTTCAGAAAGTCTGTAAGCTAGCCTTGCAAAAAATTGTATATAATGTTATCAGTCATTGTGTTTATACATAACACAGTATTTCATGTTATGTTATAGTGTTTATATATTTGTGAAAATTATTAGATACAAGCGTAGATATCTATGGAAACATTCATTAACTTAGAACCAGCATTAAATTGTTTGTCATTTGGGTATAATGGTTACAAATTTAACTAATTAAGCCAATGCACTAGTTTCGAATTTTTGCGTTTATTGTATGATTGTTTCCTTTAGAATTGTTATTTTACTAAAAACAGTAGTAGATTAATTACTTTTTTGTAATTTTTCTTTTATTTAAAAAATTATTTAAATCGAAATTTACCTAACAATAATATCTGAAGTAAAAGCTGTAAAACAATAACTAGGCTTATCGAACTTTATTGTCTTTGTAAAGTAGTAACTTAATATCTTTGTATTATCTTTCTGGACTTAGTTGTTAGAACACTGTTCAACTCTTTCTGTTTTTCAGATAAATAAAGAACGCTTGTATTTTTCTTTATTCTTTGCTAGTCTTCTGCTCTTTCTGAACCCTCCCATCAGTGGCAACTGTTTCTACATTTCCCACCTACAGAATCGTCTTCTGTCATGATTAGCTTTAAATGCCACTTTATTCGCAGCCTTTGGCTAGAAATTCTCTTACCATTTCGTACCCCAAAGTTATGAGAGTTGACACGCCTCTGACGACGAACAGTATCCTAGTGTACACAGGAAAGTTGTAATAGAAACATGATTTCTTCTTGTTTTGTCAGCAACTCTTCTGACGTATCTCATTTCTGGGGCTGAGAAGCCAAGTATTTATTGCCCGTAGTTTACTTCTGATTCTGAACCGATTTATACAATTCTGACTTGATTATATTTGTAGCTTATTTGCTTACTGACTGATCAGGACACATAATAGTATAAATTGAATTGATTCTAAATTATGAATTCTGAAGGAGATGTTACAATCATGGGATAAAATGAATAAGATATAAATAGCAACTATGTTCCAACTATGTATCACATATTAGAAAACTGCAGTAGTTTGGAATTTAGTGTTTATTGTATGATTGCCTGCTTTACAATTTTTACTTTACAAAAAGAAACAGTGGAGTAATCGGTGTTTTCGTGTTTTTTAGATAATTGAAAAATTATCTAATATTGAAATATTTTTATTAATAAATTTATTTAATTCAAAGTAGTGAGCGAGTTCTGCAGCTCAGGAAGCCTAAAAGTTGTATTATGTGTTCACTTGTATATGCCGCATTTTGTACAATGTTTTATATCATCGTCACTTGTACGCCCTATAGTTAAACTCAGGAGCCTGTTGCCCAATATGCTACGATAATGTGATCTTTTTCTCTCCCTGAAACTTTTTGACTTTTACCGTTGTTGTTGTTCTTCTTCTTCTTCTTCTCTTTCCGCGTCTTCTACTTGTTCTAAATATTCTTACTATTATTATTATCATTATTACTGAAAGGTGTAAATTGTCGTGTATTTACCACCTGTGTGCATAGCTGCGTATAATTGTTTGGCACACGCCACCTCTATATAACCGCTCCTGTTACTTATAAATATTCAACTAACTACTCGGCCGGTTTGTTGTAGTCACGTCATGAGTCCAACACTTATGTAGACTTTTTTATTGTTCTCGTTAATACTGATTTTTATTCATCCGCTAAAGACTAAGTACGTGCTCTGATTGCTTCAACCGTACGAAACTGAATTTAATTTGTTTTATCGTTGGTAGTCACGGTATTATCGTAAATAGTGGTGGCTGACTACAGCGTCGACACGAACGCTCCAAAATAGCATACAAATGCATAAGCTGATGTCAAGGCTCTTTAGAAACCAAGTGATTTGTCGCTGCTGAGTTCAGCTCACTGGCTTCGAAAACATAACAGATCGCTTCAGTATGGATACGCCACCGGTTTCTGACTTGTTTCGGTTGCCTAGGTTTCGCTGTGTGGGGATAGTAAAGGCGGTTCCACAAAAGGCGGGAACAAATTTCGATACTCAAATAAACGTGAAGGCTATGATTTTATTAAACCTGTATTTAAAGATAACCACACTAGCAACGGAGAGTAAATCTTATGTTGGCACCCAACGGAAAATTAAGGAGCATCTTAGTACCTACCGTATAATTACTAAGAACACAAGATATTCTTATTCCCTGAAAGAAGAGTATATATGCATACAGAGTTCTTATGATTGGCGCTGGAGTACTCATACTAACTGACAAGGCAGTAGGGAGAATTCGTGTAGTCCAAATAGCAACAGAACAATGCTGGAGACAACATTACTAGGAGAATACACATTGCTACCGTAACAAAAAACTGTGGTACATTTATCATTACAACTACGACTAAGTGGAATTAGACTAGTTACATCGCAAGATTAACGGACGGTGGGCAGACAAAAGTAATAATAATCGAGCAGAGTCGTGGGCATAATATGTTAAAAAGCAGAAGCAGTCGTCTAACAGGATGCTCTTACAACACACAAAGAATTGTAGAAAACTGGATCAGAGCTCACAGAGAAGGTAGACAAAATTAAAAGAAGTTTTTGTCCATTTTCGAACGATTTAATCTTAGAATGACGATGATAATAGAAATACAGAAATTTCTAAGTATTTGTTTACCTCTGAATGAGGATAACTTTCGTTACACTTTGTGTATATTCATAACACAGGATTACAAGTCAGGATCAGGATCAGGATTATAAGATGCGCAAGCTTAGAAGAGTATGCAAAATGCGATTAGACATGAAGCTGAATAAAACAGAATGCATGTGAATTGGAGGAGACCAACAGGACTTAGTATCAACAATGGCCAGCATATCAAACGCTGCACAGATTTAGGACCAAAATTCACACAGAACGGGACGTTTGACAAAGGAATTCGATGCAATGTTAAACAGTATATAATGGGGAAAACGCTTTAGAATAAGAAGTGGATATACCATAGTATTGTCAAGAGTTTAGTAATCTATAGGTTAGAAGTGTGACCAGTTAAAAGTAAAGAGGAAGAATGATGAAGCAACGGAAATTGTCTTTTCGAGGAGGAGGGGAGGCGGAATGTATGTAATGGAAAGGTAGAACGGCAGGGTAATGGAAAGTGTAACGAATGACAGATTAAGAGAAATTATGAAGGTAACACGCACAGTGGTAGAGGATTGTTTATCAAAGATAAACAATTAATATGGTTAGGACACGATCGATCGCAGAACACCAGAAGAAAGATTACCGAAACAGATTTTGCAATGGAAGCTGGGAGGGAAGAGGCAACAGGAACGGCCCAGATAGAGCTGGCAGAGTTGCACAAATGAAGAGATGAGACAGTGTGGACTGGAGGAGGACATGTTGAACGATGTAGATGGATGGAGATTGGATATACGAAGATGTGGAACGTTATAAGGCGATATAAAGAAGGATGACAATAATAATAATAATGTTGGTTATTCGTATTTATATATACATTATTCCACTTGTTTTCGTTTGGTTGAAGTAATATCCAACCTGAACCAGAATTACAATCTGAATGACAGGATCAAGCAGTACAGACAGGTTCTTTAGAACTACTAAGCGGTGGGTGATTTCTTTCGGATAAATCATCTACTCGGACTGCATTCATCGTAATATTTTTTCCTTGACACCTAGAATCTGGAATCGTCGGCCTAGCTGTGAATGGCGGTCGAAACGTCAGGCGAAAAATATTACAATGGAAGAAGTTTGAGTAGTGGATTTGTCTGTAAGTACAGACAGGGTTGAGCAGACCATGTGCAAACCTACATCAGTACAGACTACCAAAGCAACTGATGTTTTATCATCCCAAGAAAACAGCAACACCGGAAGACAAAAGATGGTCAAATCAATGAGTGCACAACGCAGTGTAAGTTTAAAGCCTGAAGAAGAAAAGTTTGCCCATTAACAATTACACAAAGGTTTGCCCACACGATGTCATTGCCGTGTATCTGAATACAGCCAGTGAGTGCAACAATTACCGTTGCTGTTTTATTTATCTGTTTGCCATAGATACGTAATAGAAGAAGATTGTAGAAAGGAAAACTACTGGAAACGTTAAGCAGCGTAATGTAGAGAACTGCGATCGCTACATCCCCCAGCCTGGGTTCCATCCCCGCCTCGTTTGAAACATTACTGTCGTAAACGTTTTACTCGTTTTTAGAAGTTTACGTGAAGGAATAAGAGACCAGTGATTAGTAACCTACCAAATAATACACGTTTGTTTGAACATGAGGAACCAGTTAAAATGGTGTAGAGTCATTTGCCTGAAGGGAAACTGCTCACACACATCACTGTTGCACGCGGAGAGAGGTACATAAGGATAGTTGTACCTATTGGCGAGAAAGAAAAGAGAGAGAGAGAGAGAGAGAGAGGGAGAGAGAGAGAGAGAGAGAGAGAGAGAGAGAGAGAGAGAGAGAGAGAGAGAGAGACATACAGTTAATCAAAGAAGAAAGAGAGAAGGCAACAATTAATATATTGTTCACAATAAAATACAAGGGAGCTACTGGTAATAAGTGTGGATATGTGTGGCCAGGAGAGACAGACAGACAGGTAGAGATAGACAGACAGACAGAAAGGTAGACAAATAGACAGAGAAACTAGAAATATTTCCCTCGATCGAAATTGACACTGATAAGAAAGTTATTGGAAGTATGTATGTCGTCTCTATATACTGTATCGAAGCAGTTTCTATTAAGTGTCCATTCGATTCGAGTAGTATCGTTTATGTGACAGGATACGCGCAGTTTTCCTGAACATCGCCAGGAAATTCTGGCTACCGTCTAATACATTTGGTCACCCAGCCACCTCATGTTTCTCTCCCTGTTTCAGGTCATTTTATGTCGGAGTGTCAGCGTTGAAAGAAAATAAATATACAATTGTACTCTGTGTGTGTGTGTGTGTTCGTACATATAGATAAAACCGGTTCGACGAATCCTGAATGAAGAGAAGAGCGTGTTCACACGGGAAAGAAGAAACCGCAACTCTTCAATTGTGTGTGTGTGTTTGACGAGTGACTATCAAACCTATGTTTGAATGAAGCTTATGACCCACCATTCTTGCGTAGGTTGTGGTTGGTTACGCTATTTTCAGTTAACACACGATTATCACCAGGGCGAGGAGTGGGCGTGCGATTGTGTAGTCGTTGACATCCTTAACACACATCAGCAGTTCAAACAACAACAATACTCTTGGTAACAATTACAATAATAATAAGTATTAACACAATTAACATATCAATTAGCATGCATATGAACACGACGTCGCCTGTACGTTGCACAACGACTGAGTCCTTTGCAGATGTGACTCTGTAAAACCCTCCGTATCGTGTCTGTACGTATTATGTGATAATACATCGGATAATTACAGTATTGTGATGAAGTTAATGATCATAATGCATCAGGAGTAACAAGCGTTAATTCAGACATCATATTCGCTCTCCTGTTGACAGGTTTTAGATCCGGTCTCACACGTTCGTTATTATCATTGTACAGTTCTCCTTCATTATCCATTTAACAAATTTGTTTGTCATTCTCTACGCGCCCTTGACAGTGCTGACCGTTTATTTTAGTATTCGCCAGTCATATACGTAAGATACATAGGTTACTTATCTGTTTACTTCTATAACCAAAATAATTTATAAAATTGCAAAGGACGTGTAACCGGATACAATAAAGACACGAAAACGTTAGTTACATAACCAAAATAACAAGTTCAAAAATTAGAAAAACTTACAAATGTCCACTGTGCCTAAAAGAGGTTACGCACCCAGTATTTCTTCATCGTGGAAACATCTTCATGCTTACATATCGACCGCCAATAGCAACAGCCGTAACCGTAGTAGGCCTACTACCAGGACCTGCCTCGCCTGAAAAAATAAACATGAACAATGACGAGCAAACACGATGCTCCTGAAGAAGTCATCGGTGCGGAAACGTTGAAAAGTCGAGAAGAGAATAACAGCCGAGGCAGTAAAATCCGGAAAGAACAAGTACTTCGGAATACTATTTGTGTACATGTGTGTGTGTGTGACGTGAATAGACAGTTAAATTCAGTTCTCATACAATAAATGACCTATTCCGCATTATAGGGACCAAAGTTTAGAATTACAATTGGATATTAAGCAGAGGGTTCGCCATTAACTCTCTCTTCAGAAGGACTTGCTGTCAGACAAGACAGAGCCAACAACGTATGTCGGGATTTTGATAAGAAACAGGATTCCAGTTGATACTGGGTGTTCAGCTTGTTATCGGATCCTGGGTGGCTGATTATGTATTGCAGCATTAGAACTGACCGAATTTAAAGACTTATGCCATACCCTACAGTTTCTGTATTGTAAATTTCATTTAGATGAAATCTTTTCCAGTTAGAGAGAGCACACTGTTACGAGTCTGGAGATAAGATAATGGCGTGAAACAACAGGTTACCATGAAGAAATAAGTGATATGTTGCTATTAGTGTAATGCAAGAAGTGAAAACATATTTAAATTGCCATAAAATATAATGAAATACATTCAATACTGAATAAACACTAAGCTCTATTAAACTAAAAACAGTTTAGTGAACTCGTTATAATAGGGACATTAAATAATACGATCAATTAAACAATATTATGGTGCCACTACAAACATATTTCCTTATGTTACAGAAATATCTCTCCAAACTTTCTGCAACGATATACTCCATCTGTTCCTGACACCGCTCGCATCTATGAAAACTGGTTCAGAGCACCATAATTATGGCGCTGATGGCCAATGAAATAAATTTGGCCTTACACAAACGACTTTCTTAATTTTTATCTGAGATCGATTGACAGATTGTTATACTGGCAGTTTTTGTAAGGGAAGTTAACGTATGGACGAAACATTAGTTATATATATCGCGCATTAAAATAATGAAATTAATAGGCCTATGTGTCTTTTTCTTCTTTCATCACATTTTAGGCTTACACTCTGTTATTACCTTGCTATGGGAGTTGATCTCTCCTTCTTTTTCTTGATCTTCCAAGTATCTTCGCCTTCCAAGTATCATATACCTTTTTAGTCATATGAGTAGGGACATTCTTTCCATACTGTTTGTCCGTGTTGTGCTGTATTACTAACATACGTAACATAAACTATAATGAAATGTAGTCTCAGTAGTAGTTTAAACGTTACGAGTTATAGCACATCACAAAGTAGTATGAATAAAGAGATGATCGATAATTTGTATAGCCTTTTTATGCCCATGGAATACAGTTGGAATTAATTGAGAAAAATTAGGAACTGAAATTAATAAAAGGTTGTCACGGATTGGATTGTGTTTATACAATTTTTATCATTTAATTCTAAGAATTCTCATTGCACTTGAAACAAAGACGCCCGTAAATCTTAACATATGGCACAGAATAAAGAATATTAACTAATAAAGTGTAAATAAATTCACTACGACCCAGAGAGGTAAGGAAAGGTCCTTACTGGGGACAACTAAGAGGCAAGAATCAAAGTATGGTAAGTAAAAACAAACAGAAGTGACAGATTGGTACACAGGATAGAGAAGCAGAATGGCCCTGTGTCCTATATCTTATAGCAATGATATCCTATGGTGATAAATAACCGTCGTCGTCGTCACTATACTGTGTAGGCTTACAGCCTGGCCCGTCTTCACCCACAGGGCTTCTGCCAACTGGTTTGTAGTCTACAGCGCGCGTCACTACCCTCTGTAAAGATTCTGAGTATTCAAAAAAATTTCCCTAATACACGGTACCAGCCAATAGTTAGGTAGGCAGGTGATGGGAATGCCACCTCAAGGTATCTTGCCATGCCCGATTTTCTATTGGAGTTTACTATCCTAGGCCAGTTGCTTTCTCCACAGCTTGGAGCCTGATCTACCCCTCGCTTTTATTTCTGAGTGTCCATCTCCTAGCCTTATTTTCTATCGGAGTTTACTTCCCTAGGCCAGTTGCTTTCTCTACAGGTTGCAGCCTGACCTACCCCTCGGTTTGATTTCGGAGTGTCCGTCTCCTGGCATTTGGGAATGGGGCAGTGCTTATTTTATGGCGGCACATACTCGCCATGACACAGCTTTGTCATAGGGATTATGTGGATGTTAGCTGGTGTAACCACGCCACCGGTCATCCCACCACACCGTGTTAATGCTGCCGCCTCGGTTCGGGACTGCTTATTTAGCGTAACCTTATTCGCAGCTGTCCATTGTGTCTGATGGAACTTTCGCTATCCACCAACTGCAACCTGCCTAGTAGCTGAGGCTCGCTCAGGGGATAAATAACCGGCAGAAGAAATATAGTCTCTCGAAGAGTTGGTCCGATGATTATAGGGACGGTGTAACCAAGGATGACCAGTGAAAAACTTTTTTAAAACAAAGTTGAAAGACGTATATCGAATACAAAACTTTTCTAAACCTAGAAACAGTCAACGTTTTTAACGCCTTGTGGCTATAATCGAGGATGTAATCGATTTTCTCTTAAAACGGAATTTCGACGTATGATCGATTACGACAGAAAAGTTTTTCACATCTATAACAAGGTGTAGGGAAATGGAGGTTTTAGAGGGTAAACCCCTGAGATTTCTTACTCATGTAAAAAGCTTAATATTGTGTCCTTTTATTGCCGATTTAAGTTAGATTTAAGTTTTATTTCTAGTTAGTAAAAGTTGATTTCTGTTCCAGTGATGTTCGGAGATGGTTGGCGATAATATTTAGCTTCCCTCCCCCCAAATGAATTCGGCATACATCCATGTTCTGTAATAACAGAGTTCACGACCGGTTACATTATTTCCGTGTATAAACCAGTATATTAAGAATAAACAAAACTGTTTTTACAAACCCGCATAAACCTCAAGTCGAATCGAGGCGCTACGACGGTGCACCAGTACATACTGTCAAACGAACACACGTCTAATTAACATTTCAAAGAACATTAATAGCTGCCTGGTGTGTGTGTAGCACAGAATGGGTGCACATAACTTCGGGACGTTTATGGTCATTTACCGGCGTGTGCGCGCGCTCCTGTGCCTGGTTATAAATTTTTGTCGGCGACTGTACAAGGTTGTCTGCAGGAACATTCCTCGCCATATAAAGCAAAGTACGCGTGCGCTGCTGCTGCTGCTACTGCCAGGACTATCTTTTACACAACAATACACTGGTTCTCTCGACGTGACATGTCATCGCTTGAAGAATTGCATTTTAACACTCTTCTCTTTGCCACTTGCTACTCTCTCTGGTCTGTGCCACTGCTTAATATGGGCCTATATATATCTATATATGAGAGTATGTTTGATATACATATGTATAAAATATGTGTACACCAATCCCTACAGATTGTGTTCATTTTATACCGTGACCTCTTTTGCTGCCATATTTTTTTTCTTCCCGTCCTACCCATCTCATTAGATCTTCTATTTTTACTTCTTCCTTAGCTTTAATGCCTTTCCTTAACTTGTTTGTACGTCTCGTTTCACTGACTTTGGACTCGTTCGTTCACACATTACACCTCTGGGAACTTTCCTATCTTTTTTTTTTAATTCGACACTTCCTTCTTTGATAATAGTCTTTGATTTTTCAAAAGGTTTCATGGTACGGTCTCTTATCTTAATGTATCATGGTACCTTGCTCATTTCTCTCACACTCGTTAGACAGATTTTCCAAATCTCTCTCTCTCTCTCTCTCTCTCTCTCTCTCTCTCTCTCTCTCTCTCTCTCTCTCTCTCTCTCTCTCTCACCTTCTATTCCTTATACACGTGGTGTGTGATGAATATTAAATTAAAGCTGTTATGAATAGCCGATCCCATTGGTTCGCTAACTTCAGATGGAGTTCGCACTCTCATGCTTTGACCGCTTTACTCCCTGCGGGCTCCCATTAGTCATTTTGCCGCAAGGTACAAGAAGAGCTCCATCGTCTTATTTACGCAAGTCATTATGAGGTTACAGCGTTTTCACAAAACGAATAGTAGTAATGTTTGTTTTAGGTTCTGGTAGACCTAATAACTGAAAGCACTCGAAAAATAGAAAACAAAAATAATCCAAAAGTTAAATTACTTGTAGTATTAGGCCTACATACTAAACAATTGTCAACAGATTAAATTTAACGCGTGTAGTGTTAAAAGTTATGTAGGTAAGTATCATCGATAAATAATGTCACATGCGAAATCAATCAACATCTTGGAATTCCACTTCATACTAAAACTTAGCTGGAAAGCCTATGTCATGTAGACAAAAGATCTGAATTAAATATATAGACTGTAATTGTTGATAGGAAGAAATCCCTCTGTAAAATACACGTAGACTTGTGGTGTCGAGTTTTGAATTTCACAAAAAAAAAATAAAGCTATACTAACATGGTTACAAAATAAAGAATTAGGAAACATAATTCATGAAGGAACAACTACCACGACCAAAGATCTGAAACCGGGTTCCTGATCTACGAAAGCCAATTGTTGCAAGGAAGCAAGACGAAAACCAAGCAAAACGAAGTCATTCTGTTAGACAAAACTGTGGTACATAAATTCAAAAGTAGAAAATATTTGAGTTACTGTAAGCGTAATGTACAAGTTAAACGTGATTTAATATGTGTAAGGAAACTATGACATTTTAACTAGAAGCTCTTAGCTGTAAGTTGAGCAAGTTTGGATTAAATAAAAATTGATTTTAAGTCATAACATTAGACGGCAACCAAACCATTAGACGGCATCGATTGGAGTGCTTCAAGAAAAGTGTTGTTGGTTTTGTAAAACACATCCGAAAACGACAACGTTAAATAATAATTGCATAAACACTTAGGGTATTCTGATACTTAGATGAACGTATAAGCAACAATACCGGTATACCGGTAACTTTGTCATTTATCGGTCGGTTACTGTGGAATTTTTAATTGTTAAGAAATGTAATAATAAGAATTTTTATAAAAAATATTAATAATATATAGAGATATGTAATATTATTTTATAATAAAATATAATTTCCCATATAATCATAATTATAGGCAATTACTGGCATAACAATTTATTACGTCGAGAAACTACCGAAATTGGCCAGGAAAAATTTTAATGAAAACGTTGAGGAAAGATTTAAATTTACTATCAGACGAGACGTGTATAACCGTCCTGTTTGATAATGTACCATTTCATCCACCTCTGCTCCAACAATGATCTCTGAAATTTCTACCCCTTTACACGAAATGTTTGTATTGACACCGTCTACACCTATGTGAACTCATACGAGTTAGGAACCTTCTTATCTGACTAATTAATCATGATCATAGTTTTCTCTTGAAACTTGAAAGGAAAACTTCCGTGGGAGTTTTAGTGAAATAATATAACTCGACTGTCCTGTGACAGCCCCCCCCCCCATGATCCCTTACTCAAACTGAGAGCAGATATTTCTTCTTCCTGCAACCTCAGTCCGTAGATTAGCGGGTTGTCACTCACTTAATTATTTCAAACTCTTATTTACATTTAATGGATTCAAGAACATATTTCTTGGCCTTTAAGAAACTCATAAAGAACTCTTAGATGTAAGATACTTCATGATTTTAGGTTCTATACTGATTGATCAAGTTCATGTAGGCTATGTATGAACTGTTCAAGGCATGTCAATGTTCAAAAATCTATCAATTCAAGGTCAAAATTGATTTGCTAGTAGGTATTTACAAAAAATCAATTTTTGTAAATAAAATCAAGTTTCAATAATATGAACTTTCCAATACAATAGTTTAAAATATTTATCCTCGCGATAAAATAATTATTACTGTCGAGTGAAGAATTCTAAAAGTCAGGGCTGTGCACACTGGTTTTCCTTTGTTTACCCTCAATACCCTCAATGAAGATTATGTGTATGATTATGATTATGTGTACTCCACTAACTCTAAAATTCTGTGTAGTACGTTTTGACTTAACGTTATCACTCTATTTCCGATGCGGAAGTAGGCTAAACATATATGGCACATCTTCATAGTTGTTTTACTGGCACCAACGTAGTCAGTGTATGTACAAGAACCTCAATTATCCGTAGTGAGTTTCATTTCATGATACTTATTCTGTATCTTACTAAGTGTCGGTTTCAGAACGAGTATCAAACCTTTTGAAAATCTTTATGGAATCTCATACTTTTCTCAATTCTGATATTATCATTTAATTACCATTTAAAAAGACTGTGTCAATTAATCAGTTTAACTAATATTAATGGTATAATTAATTTAAAGTGATTACAGATCTGTTTGTTTATACAATAAAGCTTTGAGTCTTGGTCAAAAAATTAAAACGCAACTTGTAGCGTAAATATATTATTACTATTGACTAAAACTCTCGCACTAACTAGATTTTAAAAGAGCTTTAGAAGAATACCAATAATGCAACAACAAAAAATAGATATTGCAGCCGTTTCCCAGATTTCTTATTTCATAAAACTTTAATCACGTAATATAATTAACTACACGTAATGTCAAATGCATTAAATATAATCAAGTTCACAAATGGCAAGGCAAAGAAAAAAAGTAGTTGTTATAACAAAAGGACTGAATATGAAAAGATTTTTAAAATGTTGGCTGGCCGGACTCTTTAACTGAGGCTGCGTATGAATCAGGAAACAATGGCCTCTGTATCTGTACTGGAAGCTGCTCTCGCTCGTGAGGCGACATGATCAAAGTGGCCGCGACGGCGCCAACCGAACCTTATTTCCACAACAGGATCTATAGTTTCTTCGTTGAAGAAAGATCAAACGTGGCTCTGTTGATGTCTGCTTTAATACAAGAGTTGATAATAATTAAACTGTTCTTGTAACTACTGATTTATAAGTGCTCTGTCTTTTCTTTTAGATTTAATGATTCCGTTTACAGAATAAAAAAAGAAATTTTTTCTTTTCTTCCTTCCCATTGGCATTTCCAGCGTGTATATATTTCTACTGCTCTATTAAACACCAATGGCTTGACCTGTGTTAAGCAATTTAGTATTATTCGATTTTTCTTCAATTTTTCGTTAAAAATAGCCTATTTATATTTAAAAATTAACGGATTAGGTTGTTGTGTTTAAAGTATATTGTAATTATTTTGATTAACATTTGGATGTTAATCCAAATAGTATATATATAGTATATATAGTATAATATAGTATGCTCCCTGAGCTGCAGAGCTCGCATATTATTTTGAACGAAGTACATTTATTATTAGATAAATTTCCATATTAGTAATTTTTTAATAATGGGAAGATTATAAAAATCCCAATTTCTCTACCATTTCTTTAGTATTATAACAGTTGTAGAACACACAATCATAAAAGAAACACGAAAATTTCGAAACTTCGGATTTGGGTCACAATTGCTTTCGTCTGATATCCTGCTGGATTTTCACAATTTTTTCAAACTTATATCTTTTTGTGGGATCTAAGATCCAAAAATTTTGAAATTTCCAAAACTTGACGCCACATTTACAAGTTAGTTAAAATATGTTTAATTTGATATCGTACATGAAATGTTGCGATTTTATCAAAATTGTCACCCAACGTTTGGGCCGTGACGTCCAAAACTGTTGAAATTTTCAAAAATTAACACTACATTCAGATTATGGTTTAAATCATCCTTAATTCGATGCCTCGTGTAGGTTTGCAATTTTTTTACAATTTTGACCCCACATTTTTACCTCCCGTCCCTTATTTTTGAAGGAATCAATCTCAAAAATAGTAGGAAACTGTAGGGTAACCGAAAATTTAGGAATTACGAAAGGTTGATAACGTTCAAAAGTTATCGTGAGACGTAGGCCTACCCCAGACAGAAAGACAGACAAACAAACCCCAAACAGTGAAGTCAACACAGAACTCGCTTCGCTCGTTCAAACATTGTTATATAAATGTTACCTGGTGGATTTCTAGATTGATGAGTGGTGTCTAGCAACATTAGCACGAGTATTATAATAACAGCATTACCAATGTTACCTCCTTCATTGTCTATGTGTTTTCTACTGACACTAATGAATTGAACGAATAAATTATAAATATGCCTTTGGGATCCACTTAAAAAATTTTTTTCAGGTCAAAAGGCATTTATTGGGTCCGTCAGTCTTACGACTGGTTTGTACCCTCCCCGCATATACCCGTGGTGCGTATGTTACGGAGTCTCTCACAGGTATATGGGACCTACAGTTTAACGCCGGATCCGAACGGCATAGTTGGGGAGGCTTTATACTAGACAGGATACTTCTCGCTGGTTTCCCATCGCCTCGCGAGGGGGAACGGTCGTATCTAAATCAGATGGCCCCGGCAGGGATCGAACCAGCGCCGACAGCGTAGCAGCGCCACACGCTAGCCACAACGCCACGACCGCTCCAAAAGCCATTTAAAAAAACACACACTAAATGTGTTCCTTAATTTATACCCCATAATTTCAATATGGCCTCATTTTTACTGTTGTAGTAGAATTCGGGGCGAAATATTTCGCTAGCCGTAACTCGGAACGAAGCGTTTTTCGGACATTTCCTTATAGAAACATTTTTGTTTACATTAATAACCGGAATCAACTCCCAAAGTAATTATGCCTTGTAATTTTGAATCACTTTATATATTTATTCTCCACAATATATACTTATAAATTCTATTGAAAATATCACAGAATTTCAAATATTAGTTTTTTTGGGGGTGGGAGGATAATAGTAAGTTTTCAGCTACTGCAAATACGAGCGTCACAATTATCAGGATTCTTTACATTGAATAAATAAATTTTGATTACTACTTAATGTAAGAAGAAGTGTCAAGATATTTGCATCTGTCGTAGAATGGACGACCGTTTGCGAGTATAATTATTACCAGCAACCGTATGATGAAATATGTATAATTTATATTACTGGAATCGTAATGTATGTGGAGGTTTCTTTGTTGTATAGGGTACCACTCACACGCGTGCTGCTGGAAGGCAGAAGACACAAATGTTGTCTTCAGTCGGCTCTTTGCTATACTAATTTGGATCATAGTATTAAGGTAATCCATCACCACGTGGATGTATTTATAATGTTGTTTAGAGTTCATTTAAACGCGGTACGTACGCTTCTCTGAATGCGCAGCCTAAACTAAAATGAAACTCTACTGTTTTATAAATCGATGTTTGTTCTCAGACAGTCGTGTCATAATTAATTTGATTTAATTTTCTCGTGTTTCGTAGGATCATTTGTGTGTGCTTCCAACGGACATATCACGTTGAACACACGGGTACTCGCCGACACGAAAGTTAAGCATCATCGGGTCGGGTTAGTACTTGGATGGGCGATCACTGTGGAACACCGCGCGCCGCGTGCTCTTGGTTTTTTTCTCCTCCACTTCTCCAATACACCACTGTGTATAAGATACGGCTCGAGGCCCTTGACAGGCCTGTAACGGTGTCCACTCAGCATCGAGTAGCTGCGTACGCAGCGCCTCCTGGGAGAGAAACTCAAAGTTATGGCCGCAAATTCACAGGTGACTTCTCCCCCATTTCCCCGTAAAAGCCGTGTGACAACCGAGACCCTTCCAAACTGTTGCACTCAGGGGCGGATTAGAAGCGCGTGGTGTCCTATGCTCCCGTCAGATTGGTGCCCCCCCCTATCCAAAATCCAGCCTTTTATCCATTATTTGCACTCATAAACGGCATACACAATTTTGAAAGTTAACAATTATTTTATTAAACTCTCAAATTACAACAACTATTAGCTAAATAGTGATTACAATGAGTATAGTAGTAGGCCTACTTAAGATTAGAAAATACTAATCGATCCATTATTTCTTGATTTTGCCACAACGAAGTCTTGTATAATTTCTTCTAAATCGGGCGATTCAAGTACTTAAGTACTTACCTCTCATCTTTCGTTGCCGCCACGCGGTCAACGTACTAAATGTTTTGTTTACATTTTACATTATAGGTGTTAAAAAACGCAACCACGAACTCGTCGAAAAGTGTGCACACATCTTTTTATGACTTTGGATTGAGGATATTTGTTTTTTTGTATTTTATTCACATTTATTATCTTCAAAAATTTTTGTTATTTAGGGCTAGACGGTGCCCCCTCTAACAGCTGAGGCCCTGGTGCCCGGTGTTGCAGCATACTCTAGCGTTGTGGATAATCCGCCACTGATCGCACTAGAGTTTTTGTATTTACATGTGTGTCTGCAGAAAAGAGAGAGAGGGAGCGAGAGTGAGAGGATGAGACAGTAAAACAGACAAACGTAGAAAGCGAGAGAGAAAATATATTGTAATAATATATATTGTAATAAGCTGATAAGTATAGCCTCCGTTGTTTCATGAACATCTAAGATATTTTCGATATTTTTATGATTTACTTCGGTAACTGATTTACTTATTTTCACGTGTGATATCTCTTCTCAATTAACATCAGTGAATTTACTTAAGATAAGTTTAATTATTGTTTTTCTTCTACGCTCAGTGTTACACAGACTGCTAAGTAGTGTAGCCTACAAATTCTCGATCGTCCAAGCTTCGGCCAACTGATTCTCTAAACGTAAGAAATTGTTACGCCATATCATTATTGGTCATACAAAATTTTTTTTAACTAAATTACATTATATTAAAAAATTATCGGGCACTCTTAAGATCTCGTTCCATTAAACTCAACAAATTTTCAACACGTTTCGTGTAGGTTGTAAACTCACATTTTCTATAAAACGTATAATTACAATTATTATTTCTTATTGCAAATACTAAAATTGCAAGGGCGGTCATACATTTCGCAACAGCTTGTTGTGAACCACCGGAGGCTCAAACGTTCTGTGTTCGATTTGCATTGTCCAGGACATCTACATTCTGTAGGCCTAAATCTAACACTTTATGTAGAAAGTAATTTTTATATATAATTAAACTATCATATATAAAACTATCATATATATAAATCATGTCTCTAACAATAATATGATTTATATGACTGCATATTTACATACAGTTTATTTAATAGATATATTTTGCAGAAGCATACTTCGTAGTAATACAAATTGCATAGATAAAATACATATTTACAAACATATGAAAAGTTTTCTAACATCCTGCATTCTTCTAACTGCGGCGAGAGAGGGAAACAAAGAGGAAAGAGAGAGAGAGAGAGAGAGAGAGAGAGAGAGAGAGAGAGAGAGAGAGACAGGCAGGCAGAAGACAGACAGACAGAGAAGCGCGCGCGCGCGTGTGTGCAGAATAAGGCGTGAGTTCAACACCGAACCAGGTGACTTACTAAATTGACCTTCCAGACGGTCATACTAAATGATTTCACGTAGGCCGACGTAAAACGTACTCTGAGCTGATAGTAATCAGAGCAGTGCATTATTGCCCCCGTCTGGAACCAAGATCAAGGTTAACTACGTCACACGTAATGAGCTGCATCATATTTTATAATTTTTACATAAAAACTTGGTATAAATTTATTAAGAGTAATTTTTTTGAATATATCAGTCATAGATTTATTGGTAGGCCCTACCGTTTGGAGATAAAAATGAATATTCCATAAAGGTTACATATTTTTAAATATAAAAATAATAATTTAATAATAAACAAACAAATACAAATTAATTTAAAATACGATAATTTCTAAAATTTAAACCAAAAGTTCAAAAAGTCGCATCAGATATTTAACATAATCCTTTTAACATAATATAACATACATTACTATATAATTATATTATAATGGTATTATAATATATTATTATGGTATTATAATTTGGTATTATATATCTAAATCAACATATACAAACATCTGATCCCAATTAACATAGTAACGAATAAGTAGGGATAGAAAGAAATGTTCATGGAAGTAAACTTTTTACATTACTCTAATGTTGTAGAACAACAGTGTTAAACAGAATGTACGTAAGTGAATAAAATAAAATAAAATAACTATTTGCATAGAAATTATACATAATAAAATTCATCTTTACTCTTCAATATTTCTTGCATGTTTTCTATATTATAAATATTTCTTCAAATAATAAATACTTCTGCAAGTAAAATTTTATTGAATTATATTATTGTATTTTCACCTGCCGCACGTTTCACAGAATTATTCTGTAGGCCTACCTTTAAAGGTTTTTTTAAATTAATTTTTTTTATGAATTCATGTAAAAACCTCTGAAGATACAGAATGATTCCGTAAAACGTGCGTCAGGTGAAAATAAAATAATATAATTCAATAAAATTTGACTTACTTGAAGAAGTATTTATTATTTGAAGAAATATTCACAATATATAATAAAATATATCTGTGTGTGTGCGCGCGCGGGCGTGTGTGAGAAAAATTATTCAGTACCTCCGGGGGAACAAATTTTAAGAACAAAATTTATTTGTGATACCGTCTCGTAATTTATATTAAAATAACTTTAAATTTGTTGCGAATAACACAGTTTTTTTGTATTCCTGAACTCAGTTCTTTTCCTTGTCCTACTGATTCTATGACATTTTTCGCGTGATCTAAAAATTTCATTTTCTTGATCAATGTAAGGACTTCCACTAACGTTTATTTTTAGATATTCTTCCAATTCCAAAATATTCTTAGATTTCACTTTCTAGCTTGTTATTCACACTTTGCTACTCCATGTTATTCTTCTTATGTCTCAATTTTCTTGTCAGGAGTACGCGTACGGCGTTTGATGCTCTTGCAGGATACATAATTACGTGATTTCCAAGTGCGTTTAACATTATGAAACTCATTTTGCCTTTCATCGTGCGATACATGAAACAACAGCAAACGGTCTGCTCATCACATAAAGACAGTTCCAAATTGATTTAAATGACATATACTGTATTACCTACTAGTTCTGGGAAACAGAGAGAAACATACACTGTGAATATTAAACGACCCGTGTCGAAAGGACATAGGAATATAGTGTATCTAATTACACTGGATAGTGGACAATGGAAAAGTACAGAATGTTATCACGACCACGAAACAGGAAGTTATTAAGCCGGATGTTATTAAGAATACAACGTATAGCGCGGTAGATAATGAATACAGATAGAGGAGGAATACGCATCAAGAAGAATGAATAAATAAACTCTGCGTACACAGACAAAAAAGTGAACAATAAAAACTTTAATAGGACGTTTGGCATAATAGGAATTATATTACCCACTGAACATTTAAGGAAACGAATAAAACTTATAGAACGTACGTTTTAAAAAAGTACTTTAGTGGAAAGTCGAGTGGTTTATTAACGTATTAAAATCTGATTTACCACATGTATTACAAAAAAAAATTTATTAATTTCTAATCGCACAGTAGGATATTTTTGTTCTCAGTCGGATTTATTTTATTAGCAGTTTCTACAGTCACAAATTAACGCGAATCGCCTATAACTTTGCGTCGGAGAAGACCTTTTTAACTCTTTATAATATTAAAGTTCTCACGGCCGGAGTCATCTTCAGTAAAATTATTTTCCGGGCTGTTGGACCGTGGTCCTCTTCTTGTAGGGGCCAACGTTTGCGGTCGCGTCGTCATTTAGTCGCCAGACGAGCAGGACAGAAGACCCACTGAAGATGAGTGCCGCAGCTACAGTCGAAACGTTTGGGTCTACAAGAAGAGGCCAACAGCCCGAAAAATAATTTTAATTTTTAACTCTGTTTATCAATGGACTGGTTAGCACTTGGTAACGGAAGGAACACGGAAAGGACCCATACACTGCGAGACAATTCTCGATTCAGCAGTTATCTACGACAGTATTAGGATATGTCTGTAGTAGCAATGAGCAACGCCTTCCAAAGTGAGTGTCAGGAGCCACATGTCGAACAGCCAGGTAGTCAGACAGGCGAACAAACGCCAAATGATCTAGACAAAATCGAAAAGTGGTTTCATTCATTCAGTTGATACAACTATTACCACACACACACACACACACACACACACACACACACACACCTTAAAATCTGTAACACCATTAAATAGATTGTAATATTGTACTATGGAACCGAACTCGTGGAAACATATTCATAGTACAGTAATTCATTACATGGGAAAAATATTTAAAAAAATAATTATTTACGTAAATGCTAACAGCTACATTCGGCAACTCATCACTCGGTAATCGCATACATTAACGTTTTTAATAACAATCAAACTAGTGATTAAAAGTAATTAAAATGATAAAATACAATGTAGCTTTAAAACACAATGTAAAAAAGCCAAGATATAGCAATAAATTCAACCAATGGCTTTTCGTTTACGTAATCTAAACATGATTGAACAGTACTTTGTAATTAATGTTGTCAACGTTCCCTATGTCTACGGTGACCATACGTCCCAGCTTTTCCGGGAGAGTCCCGGATTTCGGACCTATGTCCCGGTATCATTAAAAATCATTAAAAAGTCCCGGATTTAGACTTTAAAATATTTTATCGTTTTAAAGCAAAAATTGTGCTTAATTTATGCAAACATAGCAGCCGTGGTCGATGGTCTGCTGAAGTTTACTCTTCGTACGATAATACACGGAAAACGTTTATACATGAAAGTATATACACCCTTAAGTTTTAGTATACCAAATTGGTCGGCAACATATTTTTATTAACAATTTTAGTAGGGAAATTGTTTTTATTATGGTTTTCTCAAAATATCTTCTCTGCTAATAATCGGATCAAAAAAAGTTGTAATTAAAAATTGTTCAGGATAAAATTTCAAATAAAACTGAACGTATACAATTATATGCGATAAATAGATTGTATGCAAATCGCGTGTGAAGTTAGCAATAGGCGATTTTAAACATATTAATATTATTTTGCAAATAATGGATATAATGAATGAATTTTTATTCATTTATAGCACTAATGTAACTGAACTTCCATACTAAATTTCAAATCACTTTGTTAATAATTAACGCCAAATATAACCTCCGCCAAAAGAATTATGTTTTTAACATTGTTTCGAGAAATATCTCACACCTCCCCTTTAACCTAACCAACCTCCTCGCCCATATGTCCCGGATTGCAATTGAGAAAATATGGTCATCGTACCTATGTCATTTGAACACCTGACGATAGTAACACACATACGAGCAGTGATGCAAATTACTTTAACTTCGTAGTCATAGCTAAACTAGCCTCCGTATTAACACAAAATATAAAGTACAATCCTTGTTTTACAAACTTTTCCTCTGTGTGTTTCTACCTGATAGAAAATATAAAAATATCTCCATTTACTAATTTTTTTAAATCATAGTTCAATTTTCTCTTTTAGATTTGTAAAAAATCACTTTAAATTAAACTCGGAGAATTTGTTTTTTTTTTTGAGGTGTACACCATTGTATTTCATAGAATTTTTCTCTTTGAATTCTACATTATACGAGGGGCGGCTGAAATGTAATGCACAGTCGCTTATAACTCGCAGATGTAAATAGACGGTCAAGTGAAACACATATGGCGTAAAAGTACTTTTTTTTTTGCTACAAAAACTTATATTTATTTTTCCACGTAGTTACCGTTTACCAGCTACACATTTCTCCCAACGGTGAACCAGTTTTCCTATTCCGTCAATGAAGAATGCTGGCGGTCTTTCCTTGATCCACGACCTCACCAGTTCATCATCCGTGGTGAAATGAATACCCTTAAGGTAAGTGAAAATTACAGGGTAAGTATGAAGGGTGTGAAACAGGTTCAAATTTCAACTTAACAGGAGCCTTGGCGGTTGTGTGGCCGAAAATTATCGTGTTGCAGAATTATCGGTTTGTATGTGTAACTTACCCTTGTGATGTAGTGGTAATCAAGAGAAAAACGAAATCCACTTTTTCAGCGCGAAATAAGAGATCACGTTTACTCATGGAACACTGTCCGCTTTTTGCCCATGGTCCATAAGACCTCAATTGAAACGCCATAAGACTTCACGTGAGGCATGTATACGTGAAATTCTGTATCTCAATTGTGACACATTTGTTAATAAAATATGTTAATACTTTTGTGTAAATGCAAAACATTATGGCGAGTAGTAATGTAACAGTAACTTCTTTACTAAATTAATAAATTTGAAGTAGCAAACTTGATAAATTATACATCACAAACATGTATGTTTTAAATTTAATCCATTCATATGAACTTCGAGTTTCGTAGCGATTACTCTGCAGGTTTCCTAGCCACATCTTAGCCTCTCTCTCTCTCTCTCTCTCTCTCTCTCTCTCTCTCTCTCTCTCTCTCTCTCTCTCTCTCTCTCTCTCTCTCTCTCTCTCTCTCTCCCTTGAGTGCATTTCCTTAAAGAATCATAATATCAGAAAACGTTTAATCTATAAAATCGTATATTTCGTGTTTCGTGGTAACACCTTATCTAACAAAATAATTTATTATTATTCCGGTTGTACAATGTTTACACATTTTCCGGAACAAAGATTACAGAAGTGATTGAATTCTCATCTTCCACTGCTGCTTGTCCATCCAAAAGTCTTCTTCAATTTCTCGTTCCCTCAATATAGTCTGAATTTCTATCCAGGTGAGCGGTAGTCTTCCTCTTTTCCATCTTCCTGGTGGGGTCCATTCCATAACTCTCCTTGGCAATTTTTCCTGTACCATTCTTTTCGTCTGTCCATACCATTGTAAATTTTTTGTTTGGATAAAATCACAATTGAATTTTTCACATTCATTCTATTCTTAATGACTTCATTTCTAACTTTCTCACGTCTGGATACTCTTGCAGAACGTCCCAAAAGTCCATCTCTTCTGTAATTAATTTAGTTCTTGTGTGTTTATTAGTAGTCCAAACTTCTGAACCGTAAGTCTTGATACATCTAACAATGGTTTTTAAATATTTTGATTTTAGTTTCTGCTGTAATTTGCTTATACCACAGGATTCCAATTAATGTAGATATAGCCATCTTTCCCAAATAAATTCTGGATTGTATTTCTTTGTCTTGTTTCCCACTGGCCGTAATTTTCACCCCTAAAAACTTGGAGGAAATATATTCCTCTATATTAGGATTTTAGATAAAATTGTCTTTAATTTGATACTCCGCACATTTTCATAAATTCGATCCCTCAAGCTTTTGTCTCCTGCCCTCTATTTTGGCGGGGTCTGTGGGGTAAAAGTATGGACACGCATTCAAAGTTTCACAGTTGGTTGATGCATTCAAAATTTGTCGCGATACATGCTCCGAACAGACGGACAAATAAATGCCAAACGGTCGAGTTAAAACTGACGATTTGTTTCGCTCTTTCAAGTATTCCGATGTAGCAACCACCAGCATCCTGCTAAAATGAAGTTGTTTAACTTTCCTAGTGAATGAATCCGCGAGCTGCTGTGATCCGCGTGAAATCTGTATAAAAACAAAACATGACATGTCTGTTATTTTCCTGTAATTAGCTCAACAATTGTGGAATTATACCAAGTCGCACCGTGCCGCGAACATTCACGGTAGGTTTTCTGTTTTATAAAATGAGTTTACGCTTTGTACTATTACGTGTGTTGAATGAGTTCTACTGATAACAAAAGTGATATGAAAACTGCACATATTAACAGTGGCTGAATGAAGAAAGAGGTCAAGCAGAACGGGCGCGGAAACAATTAATTAGCGCCAACGATTTATTGTGCAGATTACGCGTTACGTTGAAATTGTTTTGAAACCGAAATCTGTTTCCTTATTCTGTCGATTCATTCATTCTTGACTCGGCCGAGATTTTATTCGTGTTTTTTCTTCTTCTTCGATTTGGTCGGTATCCACATCAATTAATCAGTCAAGGATCGTTTCAGATATCACGTCACTATCCTATATATTATTTATAGACACATTACGATCGATGTGGTAATTATTACGTTTATATTAAATATAACCATTACGTCAACAAACAGCACCGCGATTCGATACCCACCTACCGACTTTCTTAATGGTTTTTCATCTAATTACGTATTCATTTAATTATAGACTGTCTCGCTTGCGTTTGCACGTATTCGACAGTGCGACTTTCTGAAAGTATCCTGTATATCCAGTGAAGTGACGCAAATATCGTCTGTTATATTTACAAATTATATCTAAGGAGAAAGTTAATTATTTTTTAATTCTTTTCATTAATTTTCTTCTGAAAATTATGAACTCATGAAAACATAAGAGATAAAGTATTAATAAAATATCACATTATATTGAGAATCATTCTTGGATTGCACGTAGCTCATGTGCTCCGGTTGGGCAGCACCCCATTTCGATTGCTGATGATAAATGTGAGAACTACGAATTAGAAAATATAATTAAAGACGTATAATTAAATCTCATCAAGCATTGATCGACTACGAGAAAGGTTTTGATAAGATCAAAAGAGACAAGCTTTGGACAATACGTGAGACGTTCCCAAACCACTTAGTTTAAGTCTCACTACATTTGTAGTAAAATAGTAAACGAGGCTGGTAAAGAATAAGAAGGAAAATACTCTTCAGTCAAGGTGTGATACAGGGATGCGTCTTGTCTCCGACTCTGTTTAATGTGTACATGGATGATCTTATTAGAGAATGGAGAAACTAAGAGTAAACGCGATCGACCTAACACGTACCTAAGTACGTGACCAAGGAATCCTAAGAAATGAAATTTGTGACATCCTCTAAAGTCTGTGTTGGAGGAGACAGCAGATACGACAGTATCGTTAGACACAGCACGCAGAAGTTTATAAAGATATGTGAAAAGTATACATATTCAGTTGTGAAAAGTCTGAGGACTAGACGGTGAAGCCGGAGTAGGTAGAGTTGTCATATTCTGGAACGACAGCCAACGACAATAGGTTCATTTAGACACACACGGTTTTGGCGCGTACGCTCCAAGCACGCACACCAAAACTGTCAGTATGAATTCTCAGCCCTTAGCGTCTACGATCAATGGTGGCGTAACTAGAAGCTGTTCCTGTGAGGGAGATGAGACTAGTCTGAAGGTTTGATTGGCCATTTTCCTGAGGGCAAATTAAAGAGTCAGGATTCTCCCCGTATAATTATAAAAATACATTTTGTAAATCCTTTAAGCCTCAATCCTTCTGAGTTACAAACAAATACGGAAAAGCGGTGATTTCAAAATATTCTATCTCGATTAACTGTTATTCAAATTAAAGTAATCAATCTCATGTCGTTAGGAATGACTTTAAGTCTAAATTATTACTTTAAATAGATCTTCTGAAAATGTGTCTTTCTGGATATATTTGAAAAAAAAGTTTTATTCCTCCTTTGTAATTTAATTGACTCATGTTATCCCAAGAATGTTTTAAGCAATTTAGGTCGTTTAAGACTGGAAGATGGTGGAGACACGGAAAGGGGTAGTATTTAGCACTGTGGCAATAAGTAGCCTAATAAAAAAGTTGGTGTTAACATGGCTGCTAATAAAACTAACAAAACTGGGAATTTATAGTTTGCGTTAGAGCGCTTTATTTCTTATATAAAATTCAGCAATAAAATCTTCTCATTTTTCAGAATTAAGTCAAGAAACTGCTATTTACTTGCTTAAAGACGACTGTTCAAACCATCGAGATGATAGTCTAGAGGAGTTATGACACAGACAACCCTGTCAGGAGAAGTGTGTCTGGACGAAAAAGACAAACGTAGATTAATAGGGTCTGCCTTCGTTTTATGGCTCGTGCGTAATTTTTTTTAAGTTTGCAGATGCGTCCGTTATTTGCTGTGTGTTGAGTAAAAATGTAGTATTTCAGTATTAATTAATTATTAAGAGAACTCTACTTTAATTAATTTATAAGTACTTTAATTCCTTTTATTTCTCTAATTATTTATAACCCTTATTTTAACACACACGCAGCTGGATTAGAAATATGCCTACGTTAAATCATCATCATCTCCAAGGATTAAACCAAGGATGGTTTGTTCCGGTCTCAGATAGGTAAAGATTAGAGCTGGTCACTCCAGCGCTTCCTCGGACGTCCCACACCTCTCCGCCCCCTCGGCTTATAGTTAGACAGTTGTTTGGGGATGCGGCAGTCGTCCATTCGGCAAAGATGTTCCCACCAATAAAGCCGATACTGGGCGATCCTCTCGAGTATACTCATAACATTCAGTTCCTGCCGTATATCTGTGTTTCTTCGATGATCATGGAGAGTATACTCTGCCACGTGCCTGAGAAATCTCATTTCAGCAGCTTGGACATATTCAGTACTAAATTTCCTACGTTAAGTGATTATGGAATTTCGCTGAAACTTTTAATAGCCCTGAGGGGATTGATTGATCCTGGTCCCCCCCCCCGTAGTTATGCCACTGTCTAAGGGCATTTTTCAGCAACCGAATGAAGGCTTCAACGCTAGCATACGTTACGTATAATGAAGACACCATAGAATCTGTGGAAAATTTTATGGTGGCTGTCTTAAGAACTTACCAGAAGGACTTAAAGCCGTCACGCGTGGGCGACAGATTGGTCGCCATAGGGTGTCGGCTGCACGGTGAGCTGAGATGTCGACCCAGACAGCACCTGCAAAGGGGTACGTGCACAATTTGCTGATCTGAACGACAGCGTAGACGAGACGGAGGGAACAGATAGTCGTGTATGCCATGAGCGCGGAATGCTGGGTAACAAAGTGAGTGGCTTGAACGCAACAGAAATAAAATTCCTTCAGCATATGGTAATTCAAAACAGGGTAGAGTTCACAAGGATGAGATTCAAGCGGTATTAGAATAACGTGTAAGCATAACTCGTTGCTTCGTAACCGACTGGAATACTAATGCTACGTACATGCTTCGAAATACTACAGCAAAAATATATGGCATATTTCCTAGTCGATGAAAGGAATGAACTCTATCGAGGCTACGCTGATATTCTCCGGAACATGCGTCGACGCATGAACAGGGAGGCTTACAATGATGACTCACACACTGTACAATATGACTGCCTACAGTTATAGTAGAAGTAACATACAGATACAGGTTGATAATTTGTAAATCCTCTTACTTCTCCCCCCTTTCCACCATTTCCACCACCTCCACCTCTTCTTGTTCCTCCTCCTTCTACTCATCCTTTCTCTTCTTTTCTTTCTTCTACACTTTAGTCTATACATTCTGCTTGGACACCCCCATCCGATCCGTGGATTTCTATTACTGGTCGTCTGGTTCACATGTCCATCCTAGTTTATTTTCTTTAGCACGCATGCTAAAGATATTCAACTCGTCCCAATCTACATGGCTACAACCTTACGCCGTCAAAAATGAGTCTTGTCTGCAAAGCAAGTATACGATCCGCATGGCGTCTGTACAAGATACCGTCTTATAAAAGTCTTAGAATCTTCATCATCATCATCATCATCATCATCATCGTCTGCAAGGTTTAAACCAAAGATGGTTTGTTCCGGTCTCAAACAGGTGATGTCTAGAGCTGATCACTCTAGCGCTTCCTTGGACGTCCCACACCTCTCCGTCCTTTCATAGTTCCATAGTTGTTTGTGGCTCAATATTCTTAGAATCTTGATTTCTTGAATAGGCCTACCTATTAGTACTCCAGCATTATTTGTTGCATAGCATTTAAAGGGAAGCGTCCAGCCGTTAATCAATGGACAACCTATAGAACAGGAGTCACATGTTAAATTCCTAGGTGAAGAACAAAACTGGTATTTTACAAATTAATGGCAACGTCTCGCGTGTTCGTTATGAAAACAAGATATTTAGCGAACAGGGCAGGCAGCTAAAATAAAATTCTTGAAAAGAGTAAAATGTTGTACCCTAATAGATGGAATAGTAACGAGGATAGAAGGACTGAAATGAGTATTGTATTATGAATATTAGGATTCGACAGAGCTCGTAGAAATGAAAACATTCCGAAAGAATTAGCAATGACAGTTTAGTAAAGTAATGGGCAGAATAATACAATATAGAGCTCGAGGTAAAAGAGATATGGGTTGGCCTTGAAGAAGATGACAGGATTGGAGTCCGGATCGAACCCGGTGACTGCAACTGACAGGTATCTAAGACTGAAATGGAAACTGCCAACGCGATTTTTTGCTGAATGTCGGACGATATCTCTTTATGTCGTAGGACTACTTCTGTTCCGGTCTAGACGACAGATATCTCAGACACAGTTAGCATACGTTTTCTGTCTTCCATCACTCCCTGATGGCACAATTGAAGACGCAACAGACGTAAGATACAATGGTTTGCTTCATTTGGGCTCTTCTTTACGTTTACTTTTCTTTTATTTACAAGGAAAATATTAAATTGTTGAATTATATGTTTATATTATATACTAATATGAGATACATTAATTGTACCTTGTAGCATGACAGATAATCCACTAAGTAATAATTCCATTATGATCATAAATAAATTTAAATTACATTAACTCAAAAGAAAATTCAAAGGAAAATAATTGAATATCAAATGAAAATATTTAAACATCAAAGAAAATTCCGCCATAAAGGAAAAAAGTAAACTTAAATCATAAAAACGCAACAATAAAGTATCAAGAAAATTAAATCCGAAGAAACTAATATAAAATCAAAATGATACCCAGGTAATATAGGAGCAGGTAATAAAGAAGATACCCCGAACCAACCAACGGACAAAATAAAACCAACTTACCTTGGAAAACCCAAGAAAGAAGAAATGAAGAAAAGAAGATGTAGGATGGGAGAACTACGAGGAATACCCATGAGAAACCTATTCCTAACAATAACAAACCCCGAACCAAATTTTAATGTCACCCCAAGAAAGTATAACACCCAAAACCTCATAGAAATGTAAAATAATTATAAACAAAAGTGTTTAGTAGTAAATAGAAGTGCACCAACTAAAGTTATTATGTAATAAAATAAACAAATCTTCACAGTCCCTTATAACTAAAAGTTTGGTCTTAGAATATTGTAAAACTCAAATATAAATCAGACCCAACAGTGTAAGTGTACCAGTGCAAGTGATTTCTATATAATAAACTTCAAGTAAAAGTGTTACTGTTATGTTAACAATGTACTATTAAATAACTTTAATATTTTATATAATTACAGAGATGACATGTCATGAAATATTGTTGTGAAAATATTTCTAATGTTTCATAGAAGAGGCCACTTTTTATCAAAAAACATTCTTTGAAATGTAAATGATAAAGAGAGCAGATGGGGAATAATTACTGTGACAAGGGATTAAAATGTAATACACAATAAACAGAAAGGACTGTAATTAAATTAAGTTTAACAGAAAAAATAAAAATAAAATGGCTAATTAGGTTTGTGTGTAAAGCCTATGAACTCCACATTTCAAAGTGGTAATAGAATAAGAATTATAATTAGTATAAGAATGTTTATTATGTATAACAGTGTTCATACAGACTAAAGTGTCTCTGTATGTATACCATACTAGTTGGTAAAATGATTGTTATGTATTTCTAAAAAATAGTTAAAACTAAAATGTCTAACTTTAAAGACTGAAAATAAAACAATTCAGGACAGAAAACCGGCCAATCGTTTACACAGATGAGACGTATATTGTAACAGTACCAAAATATGGTAGTTACATACTATAAATAAATATGACGTCAAGTATGATAAGAGACATGGGAACATATTTAAATGAACAAAGATAAGTATATAAGTTGTGTATCTACAAAACTAATAATAGAAGAATCCAACAATGAAGACGAGAATGTGAATATGTCAACCTTAATTATAAAACGTAAAAAGGAAATGACACAAGACCAAAACAAAATACTAATAAATAGACCCAATAGGATCCAGCAGTGAGGGGAATCAATGAAAATAATATCCAGCAGTGAGGGGAATCAATGAAAATAGGATCCAGCAGTGAGGGGAATCAATGAAAATAATATCCAGCAGTGAGGGGAATCAACGAGACAAGGATCATCAAGCTACAACGACAATGGAAATAAAATGAAAACAGCGACTACCATGAAATTTGGAATTAAGAAGAAAGAAGAAGGACCAAGAAGAAGGATGAAGAGAAACCAAAGACGTAAGGAATCAATGAACCATATATATTTTAAAGAAGAAACAGTCAGTGACAAAAGAAATAACTATAAGTGTGACATGAAAACCAGTGTGATCATTTAAAGAAACACAAACAATAAAAGTGTACTTAATACAAATGTGAAACCGGTGAATAACTGATTATTTCAACTGAAAACCACACAAACAATTACAGTGAGGAAGTTTACAGTGTGAAAAAATAGGTTAATTTCATGATGAGGCAACAAAGGTTAAAAAATAGTCAAATAAACACAAACAATGAGTGTGACTGATTTAACAAAGTTGTGACCAACACACATAATTATAAGACCACCAGATCAGAACATATAAAACAATCATATTATTGTTTATATCAAAAAACTGACAACAAATAGAGAATATTTGTTAAGTGTCAAACATGACAGGAATTTAGATTCCACAATTGACCAGAGAAAAACATTGTAAGTAATATAAGAAAGATTTGTATTAGTGTATTAGAAGGAGTTGTAAACATTTGTAACAAATTAGTGAAGGTATTATGTTAATATACCATAATGGAGTCAGTTTAGGTGTAGGTAGATACTGCACTAAAACCGATGATACATTGTTACAATACCCACAAGGAAGTAACCTATTATAACAGAAAATGATACATATTAGTATAAATATATGATCATCAAGTAAATATAAAGAAACAATATAATGTATAAGACAAAACAATGTAAACAAAACAAGTCAGACATAGTGACACAGTCAAAGACAGAAATAAGACAATGTACCAATTTAGTTAAGCAAACTACAGTATTAAAACTAATGTAAATGTTTATCAGAATAGTACCAGTAGTGAAAGGAATATATGATAATACTTTGAGAACAAGTTTTGAACATGTTAAGAACAGTATTATGACTGAATTATTGTAAACAAAATAACCATGTATATATGACCAAATGTAAGCTAAACCAGTGTATAGCAAGTTAGTTAAAGAAAATACTGTACTAAATATTGAGAACAAGGTATTACAATTATTACCAGTAGCAAGAGGAAATATCAGAGCTACTTTGAGAACAAATAATGACCACTAAAACAATCATATTGTACATAAACATTTGAAAACCAAATGTCCAATGTGAAAAAGGACAGAGGTAAACAAACAATGACCAACCAGCTAGTTATGAAAAATATAACTAGTAAACCTATGTAAAAGTAATTGGAAACATTACTAAAAGTTAGATTGATATCCAATGCTACTTTAGGAATACAATCCAAATAGGACAATAACACTTTTGTTATTATATTAAACAAAATAAATACCTATAATGTCATGACACAACATAGACAGAGCCACTACTGAATAATTAGGAGGTTCTGAGTTTATTAAAAGATGACCATTGAATATAACAGATTAATTATTGTGTATGTACACTAATTATAACAATTAAATAATATAATCTATGTAATAAAAATAGAAAACAAGATGAAAAGTTGTATAAGCATTATGTGAGAGGTTTAAAATGATGTAAATACTGAATTGACCACGGTAATACACCAATATTATAGTAAAAAAGTATGTAAATAGTCATTGTTAGTAATACTAGGTAATAATATGTTCATTTTAGATAAGGATATTTAATAATAAGCATGTTTGTGAAAAATCCAACATGGACGCTGAGTAACACCATAGCGAAAATTGTGTAGGAAATAGTTTTTCACAAATTGTAACTTAAACCAAATGAGATATAGACTCGAAGTGTTTAAATAAGAAATGTTATATTAGATTTAAGAAAAATCTGGTAATACGAACTTATAAAGATAAGACGTACCAAAAATAATAAATAAAATCAATATAATAATATTGATAGTGAACAGAAAATAAGCGTGTTTGGACTTATTTTAATAAGCAAAACGCCCTGAGTTCAGTGATATAAACCGATTAACGATAGGACGTATAATAAGGAAGTTGTGATAGTTTTTAACTTTCGAACTAAAAATTTGTACCGTCGATGACGTGAAAAAGTCTCCAACCCAAAATCGATTTTGACTAAAAATTAAATATTTTAATAAAATATAGGCCTTTTGGGTCAGAGACTATCAAAAACCAACCAATGGAATGAATGAAGTTCATCAGACGAGCGAGAGATGCTCTCGAGGTACATGACAGTCTACGATCGAACACCTAAGGAACAAGCCACGCCACTCCAGACCAGAAAAAGTATATTTTTAAATTAGTGCGCGACATGTTTTACTCAAGTACGATATACATACACTAACCTAATACTACACATTTACTAACGAGTGCAACAGTGCGGATTTGTGTTATTTTATCAAGTAGATCAGTGTACAATATCGATCTATTTGCGAGTGAATTTTTTATTTAAGAAACAGGGAGTACAATTTCAATTAAACAATACTTAAAAGAAAAATAAGAGTTTAGCCAATTTCGAATTTTCGATACTACGCAAGTCATTATGCAGCGTATCGGAAATCAACAACTAAGTTATCAGAATTTAAAGGAGATTTAACACAACATTATTAAAATATTATAAAAAATATTTTAATAAATTATAACGATGTAAAAAATAATGCTTAAAGATAATTATTGATAAATACGAGTGCATTTAGACGCTTACTTGATAAAACGTATTTGTTGAATATTTCGTTATTTCAGAATTTATTTTATTAATTGTATCAAACATAATTCTGATAATCCTATGTTAAAACTTATTAAAAAATAATATGTTTACCTGTATAGCATAAGTAATATTAGTTAATAAGACAAACTTATCCTTATAAAAATAACGGTCATTCTTAACCTCAGAAACCATTACGGTAGCTTGTTATGATGACATTACCGAATTGTTCTCAATTAACATGCAAATTAAAGTACATTGCAAACAAGAGTTTTTTTTTATTAGAAATTTTTCTCTTGTGAACAAATTATTTTAAAACTAATTATTAACTAAAAGTAATACTTGTTAAACGCTGTACAAGTCATACAGCCTAACCACAATACTAAAGTAAAGATGCGTGCGCATACCGGCGTACGATAATTTTTGTAAACATCAGAAATATGATACCAATTTTAAATTTTATATTTTGTTCAATTATCAGTTAATATTGTTAATCCTAAATAATTAATTATAGTACATCTTGAGTCTGGTATCATGATATCTCCAAGAACCTTAACGGAATATGGTATATACTGAATTAAAACAACATAACCTGTACAGTAAAATTATTGTAACAACAACAGGTATACCAGAGCCTTGAGAGATCAGATAGAGTTTCATTTGAAGTTTTATTTTGTAATCAGCAATTGAAAGGGTTGTTAATTATTGTTTTGTTTGTTAAAAATATTCTCACTTAATAACTTGTTAATAAACCTATAATTTTTATTACCATAACAAGAGTATCATTTTATTAAAAGTAGATTCATTTATATTCAAATTGAATATTTTTTCTATTGTGTTTGAAGTGAATGTATTTCAGACGGAACGCCACAAGATAGAATTTGAATTTCAACAGTGGTAAGTAAATCAGATACACCACAAGTGCGCGGACTATATTTTAATAAGAAGAGTGAATTATTACGGCGTACTTACAACAGCAAAACATTAACACCAGTGACAGTTACGACTGCAAATTACACCTTTTATAACCAACATTATAGTAGGCACCGGTGCGTGTCTACAACCACACGAAAACACCTAACATCAATACAACAAGAAATACATAACTTAAACTTGTAATTTTATTATATTACAAGTTGGCTAGCCCAGCAGTGTGGCTTTAAGGAGAAACACAAGACAGCAAAATATACACAGTATTACTTGTAACTATATATTATATATATATACACTTTTTATAACAATATACACACGTCTCATGCAGTAAAAAAGTCGTGGTACGACGAAAGTGGTGAAGGCGCGAGTGTACCGTTAAATAAAGGAGACAGATTCATAATAGTTCACGCGGGTACAGATCAAGGGTTCATCGATGGTGCCTTATTGGTTTTTAAATCGGGAAAGAAAACAGGTGATTATCATGGGGATATGAATAGTACAAATTTCGAGAAATGGTTAGTTGAAAAGCTAATTCCGGGATTACCAAAAAACTCAGTGTTAGTATTAGATAATCTAATACCACAATTACCGGACCATACCACAATTACCAATCTGAAAAATGTCCCACATCAAATTCTTCAAAAAGTGAGTTAATGCAGTGGTTATCTAATACAAAAATTCCTTTTACACCTAATATGTTTAAACCAGAGCTACATAAGTTAGTAAAAATGAATAAACCGTTAGAAAAACCCTATGGTTCCACTTTCCTCGTTAGCTGGCCGGTAATGTGTTCGTCTGTTATTTTCATTGCTCGGCTGAATACTTGTGTATTCCGTGATTAAAGCCTCAAAGTTTGGTATCGTGGTGATCCCGCGCGTGATTACAGCGATCTGCAGGTCCCTACCAAAATGCCTAGAGATTTTCCTGATTAACTGACGATCAGTCAATGTGGGAGTTAATTGTCGGCTTTCTAGTAGGATCCTCTCTATATACTGAATAGCCGTAATCGGTCCGTGCCACTCAAATTTCCCATATTCAAGGTTAACACGGATGATGTCTTATCGATCTAAACCCCAATATTTGCGGCGTCCTTGTGGTTCAGCATACAAGCCCCCACAAGCTGAACTCCTTATCGGCGACCTGGACGTCATCTTCGATTCCCATCGAATGGTAATTTTGGCCGGCGATCTGAATTGCAAGCATCGCGTTTGGAATAGTCGCCTGACTACTCCGAACGGGAGGCGCTTGCTCAGTTTTGTTGAATCGCGCCGGGCGATGGTGTTTGGTCCAGCGCAACCCACGTTCTTTCCGTCAAGGACTAACGCGGCTCCCGATGTTCTGGATATCGCGGTGACCCAAGGAGTTGTCTGTCCGGTCGAGGTATTCTCACTTACGGAGCTGACATCCGACCACAACCCTATCTTGGTCCACGTCGCTACCCAGCACGCCTATGCACGTTCTGGCAAGAAGAAGGTTATCGATTGGGATCGCTACGGCCCGGCCTTGTGCCGTAGATTGCCGCCAGCGGCCCCACTCGATTCCGTTCGCCTTCTAGACGAAGCAGTTGCGGGAATCGAAGAGGCAATCATCTCGGCTATAGGCGTGTCTTCACGTACGCGAGCTGGTTTCACGCCTGACTACCAACGCATCCCTGAGGAAGTCTCTCTTCTCGCTCGCGAGAGGAATTACTTCCGGAAACGTTGGCAGAGGACCCGTGATCCGGCCGATAAGGCAGCATACAATCGGCTCACCGGACGACTGCGTGGCAGTCTGAAGGAGTTCCGACGTAGCTGTTGGGAACTCGATGTGGCCCGAACGGGGGATGCGGACCCGCAAAGTCACCCGTACAGAATACCTACCACATTGACGGGACAGAGGCGCCGACCCCCACTCCCTGCCATTGTTGGACCGTTCGGTTGACTCCTGGGTCGCCCGGAGGAGAAGGCTGAGTACTTAGGCTTGTGTTTCGAGCGACAGTTCGCTCCCAACCCGCCCATGGACTGGGACTTCGACGAACAAGTCGAGATGGCTGTGGAAGACTTTCTGTCTCTTCCGATCACGGCGGAGCCCGAATCCATCTCTTTGGAAGAGGTCTCAGATCGGCTCGCTGAACTTCAGCCAAGAAAAGCTCCAGGCCCGGACGGTGTTACGAACACCGCTCTACGACTTCTTCCCGAGCCTGGAGTTCAATTCTTGACTTATTTGTTCAACGCGTGTCTTAGACTGGCCTACTTTCCCAAGAAATGGCGAAAGACGACGGTTATCGTGATCCCGAAGCAGGGAAAGGATACCACCCGCTCGGAAAACCTCCGGCCTATCAGCCTACTCTCCGCTACGTCCAAGGTTTTTGAGCGCCTCGTACAGCGTCGTGTACGAGAACATCTAACCAACTTTGACGTGCTGGTCCCCGAACAGTTCGGCTTTCGTGTGGGGCATTTGACCACTCATCAACTGATGAGACTGGTGGAAAGCATCACGGAAGCCGGGTGTCGGAGAGAACGGACCGTTGGCTGTTTCTTAGATGTTGAGAAAGCCTTCGACAGCGTATGGCATGATGGCCTGTTATTCAAGCTTAGGGAAGTCCAGCTCCCGGACTGCTACCTCCATCTGGTTGCTAGCTTTCTGACGGAGAGGACCTTCTGCGTGAGAGTTGGCGATTCTGTTTCTTCCGAGAGACGAATCACAGCCGGCGTCCCTCAAGGTAGTGTTCTAGGCCCCCTTCTGTTCTCGATCTACGTCAACGACGTGCCGAGACAGCCTGGAGTCCAGATGGCCCTCTTCGCTGACGACACGGCCGTATTTACGGCCGATCGTCATGAGGAAAGGGCCGTCCTACGACTGCAGCGCCAGCTCGACACGCTCGTGGACTGGACCGAGAATTGGAGAGTGCAACTCAACGCTACCAAGAGTGTAGCCGTCGAATTCTCTAAGCGACGGAAGAACCCCGTTAGGCAGCTACGTATCGGCAGAACGTACTTGCGCTGGTCCAACGAGGTCAAGTACCTCGGCTTACACCTTGACCGTCGGCTCACCTGGCATACCCACGCACAGACAGTTCTTAAGCGAGCATCCACTCGCCTGTGCGCACTGTTTCCACTCCTGATCAGCTCAGCCATGACCAGGAAATTGGGTAGGATGATCGTCGGCGCGTATCTGCTGCCGGTCATTACCTACGCCTGCCCGGTCTGGGGTTACCTCGCCGCAATGCATAAAAAGAAGTTGCAAAGCGTCCTCGACAGGGGTCTTCGGCTAGCGGCCAAAGTCCCCCGTCGCTTTTCATCTCGCCTTCTAAGGAGAGGACTTGGCGTCCGCTCCTTAGACGACACATTTAGGCGGCTTGCACGCAAATTTTATGCACGTGCGGCGAGGTTCCCAGGCAATCCTCTAGTGACTGGGCTGGGAAGGTACCGTATACGTCCAGGTGATTCGTGGAAACGCCCTCGGTGTATACTGCGCTAGTGTAGGCTAGCACAACAGCCGAGAATCGGCCTGCTATAGAGCACACGCCCTACTTGGGCAGGGCCACGAGGCAGGAGCTCCAGAAGGCAGCTCGGAACTCAGATACCGAGCGGTTCGTCTCTGCGACGCACAACCGCAAAGCCCAGAGCGAAAGTTCAGTTCAGTATAGCAGAGATATATTTACAGTTCGGTTCGAGAGTTATTATCGGGCGACATTACTGTGTACGTTCAAGTGGTTATTAGTGAAGTGTTGCGTTTTATCGTGGGCGGTATAATCGTAATACAACTGTGTTTAAATTAGTGACATTTTATTGCGTCTGAATAATTTATATTTGATTTGTTGTAGTAGACTGTGTTGTTAATTATGAACTGTTTAACTGTAAAAAATAAAGCTGGTGATTAGTGACTTAATTGGCGTCTTGTACTTATTTTGTTTTCCACTGTACCTACGACGATCGAGTAGACCGTCGTAACAGTATTTTTATTCCTTGTTATCTGTATATAAGTATATCTGACGCAGGTTTTAAAGAATCAATCTGAGCCTTCAGAAGTGTTAATATAAATTATCGAATAATCGATTTTATTTCGATTTAAATATTTTGATTATTATAATGTTTGTTCACGTAATCAGTAGTTTTGACGATATAGTGAAAACATTTAATGTTCATATTTTCTTTATTTTAATAAACTTATAATTTTAAATAATTCATATTGTTCGTTTTTATGTGAATTTCTTCTTAATTAGCGAATCATTATTATTGTGTTTATGTATACTGAGATATTATTTCTGCGACCTTTTTATATGCTTTTTTTTTGTATCGGCCATCTAAGCACCACATGCCAATTTCAATTCTTTATTCTTTGTTCTTTCCTTTTCCTCCAATATTCTTTCATCTTCGTTTAACGGACCTTCCATACTCTAATTGAAATTGTATAGAGTGCAAAAGTAGGAATTAAATTTATATGTTTTTATTAATTTAACATTTTGAATGTCTGGAAATTGATGCTTATTATTTAGACCAGCGTTTCTCAAACTGTGGGGCGCGACCCACTACTGGGTCCCCAGGGGGCGGTTGGTGGGTCGCGACGTCAGGCTCGAAAATTTATTTACTGTATCTAAAAAATCTATTAACTCACATATTTACTTTTCTAGAATTAAGTATGTATAATTTGGTCAAGTGTAAAAGAAGGCTCAAAGTACTCGACGCTAGCCAAAATATGATTATAACCTGGGTGCACACTCCTATAAGTTATTCAGCCGACGCCCATGCTTATGGGTCCCCTGAAGTATAATATCCTAGAAGGTGAGTCCCGGACTTAAAAATGTTGTGTACCACTGATATAGACAGTGTGTCGCTAAATTAGACTTGTATATATGAGGCTTTAAAAACGCATCACGATGTTGGAGAAATCTATGGACTAGCTTTTTCTTCGTCTGGCCTACATAAAAATTTATTGCATCTGGACATTCTATTTTGTATATTCCATTTTTGTTGTTAACAATGAATTTAGTTTCATGGTTTATTTTATTAAACACTGCACTATCTGTGTTATAAGGAAAATTTGTATCCTTAAATAGATGGTAAAGTATATAGGGTTACGTAATGCGGAAAAATCTTGCACCATTACAGAACATTCTACGTGTTTCTCGGCTCTTCCAGCTGTAATGTGTGTGTGAGTACGTATTGCTGCTACTGAGATGAAGGACAATTACGTGACACTTGTCACGCGTCCGAGATTGATCCAGATTTCACCAGTCCGCGCGCGCTGTGTGCAAAGCAGCAATCAATTACGTGCTGCTGCTTTCTAGTAGCGTTCTTGTGCGTAGTATGGAATATTCTGGTATTTTAGCGGGGTATAAATATGCAGTCAGCGGCGCTTAGTTCAGTCATTGTCGGCCGATTTGCACAGTGCGGTTCGAAGTATTGTGACGAAGTGTTATGTGTTTTATAATTGTGCAGGACAATTGTAATACAATTGCGTTTTATATATGTGTAAATTTTTATTGGGTGTGAACAATTTTTATTTGATTTGTTGTAAGAGACTATCATGTTGATTACAAACTGTTTAATTGTGATAATTAAAGCTGGTGATTAGGAGGACTTAATTGGTGTCTTGTATTTTATTTTCCACTGTACCATACGACGATCAGTAGACCGTCAACAATATATTTATAAATATTGCAAGAAACTTTAATCATTAAGCGTTACTTGCAAAGAAAAAAATATCAATCCTAATATTTACTAATATTAATGTTAGAATAATAATAAGCGTATAGTAGTAACTAATATTTTTGTACCAAGTACACACACGCTCAGACAGAAAACACTTATTATATATTTTGGTCTATTAATTATTTCTGTATTGAATATATAGTCGACAGACCCGGATGATAGCAGTAAATTATGTCAAAACCTCAATACAGAATTACTTTAATTTGTTTCTAGTTAATAAGCGAACCTCCCAAAAGTTTTTATTATTTATTAAATTACAGTCACACTCAGTTGGATACATTCAAGTGTCATGCAACTTATAGCCTACTCCGACACAGTCACTTCCTTAACTGATAGAGTCTTATTAAAATTCCGTTAGTCTTTTCCATATTTATTACCAGACCAATATTTTTATTTTCCTGGTTGACACCATTAATCATTTTTTTCAATGCCGACTACGTCTGCTTAAATAAAATCGTTTTTTAAATAATTATACATATTATATAAACAAGCGTTCAGACTTACTCCAGGTGAAACTACTCATCGCTCTGTTTAGTTGTTTTGTGGGTTTCGTAATCATTTAAGGTTTGCCTATACGCTTCCCGGATACGTATAATTATTTGAGGCGACTTCTTGTTAACGCAAGGAAAGCAGTGTGAAATACTCGGAAAGGACTTCAATTAATCGGAAAGGAGTGTGAAATACTTTGCTTGTAATAATACCGTTCTACTGACAGATCGTGACAATCAAAGCGTGCTAAGCGGTGTAATTGTTAAAAAGAATAAAGGCGATAAAAATAGCACGTTAGGCCTAGATAAAGTGATTTATAACCACTTTTATATAATTGTAACAATTATTTATGTCATTCAGTGCTGCCGGCCTAAACGCTGCGAATAACACAGACGCAAATAAATAAATAATAATGAAATCACGATTTAAATGTCAAACCGTTGTTGTAGAGCGAGGCGCCACGTAGACGTCCGTACTCGACGCGAACCGGGCGGGTATTGGAAGCGTGCCGCCGTTTTCATACCTGTCTGCCAGCCAGCCTGCCTTCCTACCGCAACAGATATTTATCTTTTTAAAACTAAATTACATAGTGTTGCCGTTTTTAACATAATTAACGCCGCCACAAATAACTGACAGGATGATAGTGAACGCGACTTCGTTCGAGGGAATTTATACCAATCTAGCAACAATAAAGTGTAGTGGAAAGGTTACGCAGGATATTATATGGGATGAGCGCGTACAGTCAGTACGTACACGTACATAGGTACACATGCCACGTATATCACGTTATACAATTTGTCTTCTTATGTGTCAAATTATTTACATATACAGTATTACGATTGTACGACCCAGAGTTCCTGTTGTTGTTGTTGTACTTTTAGCCTTCTTCCACCCATCTACGGTTGTAGGTTGTCCATGGCCAGTCTTCTTCACGCCGGTCCTTTCGTTTCTACTGTGGTTTCCCTCATTCTCTTTCCCCTAAGCACATGGCCTATCTTCGCGTTTCTCCAGTTATCAGTTTATCTCACGATTCCTCCATTTAAGTGTTAGTACCATAGTAAGTGGTAGTAGTGTTTCACCTGACAGAATTGTTACTTTTACGATTGTGGAGAAAAATATTTAGTCGCTCCATTGCTCATCGCGTCTTTGAAATTTTGTCCATATATTCCTTGATAAGGGTGTAAATTTCTACGTAAACATAGAAATAACGCACCCATCGTACACTTTAGGTTTTAATTTTTGGTGGAAAGATTTTTATTTTATATATGGATAAACTCGTAACTTGTCAAAAGATACCTAACATAATTTGATTCTTGTGTTAATCACTCCGCTTACCGTACCGGTTATCAAATGTTATTGTAATCAATCACAACGTTTATTTTCTTGTTTCGTAATTATTTGTAGTTATTATGAAATAAACGGCAGCACACTGGCTGCATCCTGTTTTATGCGGTGTGAGCAATTGTCCCCAAAATTCGTGATTCGTCATACTTGTCCCTGTCCCGCGAGTGGACTACAACGACGCTGATCTGTCCTGGATTTAAATATCGCAGATTTTGAGTTTTATAACGATGGGGGGTGTAGATAAGGAAGAACAGAAAGGAAAAGTTAGTCAAGAGAAGAACGTAGAATTATTTTTCAAGTTTTTAAAAAAATAGACTGTAGAATTTTATAACCGCATTTCTAAAATAATCAAATTCAAAAAAAGCGATAATACACCTGAAAAGTACTTATATTTAAGTCTTAAATTTTAGAAGCATTACAACCAGATTAATAATGTGAGTGTACTTTCTCTGCGTGCGCGCGCGTGTGTAACAATATACTTAATAACACTGGAATATTGATAATAATGGTAATGGATTTGACATTAACAGCAATATTTATAACATAACATTTGTAAAAATCAGTTACTAAAAAATATTCTGAAAAAGTTAATTCTTTAAAAAGTCCCAGAAGTTAGTTCATACAATTTGGTCAGTCTGCTTTAGGCAGACGGTTTCATTATATTCATGCAGGATGTGAATAATAATTTCAAGTGACCGATGGTCTACGCTGTGATTGTACGAGCCTATCCTAGCGACTGCCACTGCATTTATTGGGACTGCAGTGGCAGATGCATTTTAAAAGCGCCTTTTTCATAATCACCGTTTAGCGTTAATCGCAGTTGTAGTTTTTACTGTAATTTACTGAGCAGGTCTCTGTTTCTTTATAATAAGAACAATGTAAGTGAAAAGAAGGAGGGATGCCAAGAAAGAGGTTTCTAATCAAGTGATACTGTAAGGTACAGAGACTTTAAGAAGACGGAGATCAAAAGATACCTAACAACTTCACAATTTTTCATTCACCAAATCCCAGATAGACGTTACAGAAAAAAGATAAATAAGGTCCAATTGTTTTAAATACAGTGGAGAATAAAATAACTGTCCAAAATATTTCCTCGGTTACTAATCTAATAATAGTTGATTTGAAACTAATTCTTAATTTCCCGTCTAATTTCGTGTAACATAATATTTTAAATTGTGGTCGTTTCTCTATAACTAAGAAACGATACATTCTAGGCTAAATATCTTTTATCGTGAAAATTCTGTTCACAGGAATCAGCTCTTTACTTTTTACGGGTAGTAACTTTGCAAATACCTCAATCATATTATATACAAAACAAATTACGAAAGGCAGACGTTGTAAAATGTAACTTTTACTATATTTAAATTTCTATGACGGGTGACGAACGTACGGAAAGGAAACAGACCAATCGTAAAGGAAGTCACGTCTAGTCTCCGTTATATGTTCAAAACAAATTACGAACGATTACTATCAAAAGGCGGACGTTGTAAAATGTAACTTTTACTATATTTAAATTTCTATGACGGGTGACGAACGTACGGGAAGGAAACAGAGCAATTGAAAAGGAAGTCACGTCTAGTGTTCGATACTCGACGATCGATCGGTTTTAGAAAATACTAACATGTCCGAAATAGGCTGGCAGTGATTTAGTAGTTTGTAAACGATGCTGTTATGTATGCGCTCGTTTGGAGAGTTCGTGCCTGTTGAATCCACGGAAACGTACTTCCTGCCTTCCGAGAACGTTTCGTTTGAGGAAAACAATATAATTGCTTTTGTGTCGTATATAAGTACTTTTCAGGTGTATTATCGCTTTTTTTGAATTTGATTATTTTAGAAATGCGGTTATAAAATTCTACAGTCTATTTTTTAAAAAACTTGAAAAATAATTCTACGTTCTTCTCTTGACTAACTTTTCCTTTCTGTTCTTCCTTATCTACACCCCCCATCGTTATAAAACTCAAAATCTGCGATATTTAAATCCAGGACAGATCAGCGTCGTTGTAGTCCACTCGCGGGACAGGGACAAGTATGACGAATCACGAATTTTGGGGACAATTGCTCACACCGCATAAAACAGGATGCAGCCAGTGTGCTGCCGTTTATTTCATAATAACTACAAATAATTACGAAACAAGAAAATAAACGTTGTGATTGATTACAATAACATTTGATAACCGGTACGGTAAGCGGAGTGATTAACACAAGAATCAAATTATGTTAGGTATCTTTTGACAAGTTACGAGTTTATCCATATATAAAATAAAAATCTTTCCACCAAAAATTAAAACCTAAAGTGTACGATGGGTGCGTTATTTCTATGTTTACGTAGAAATTTACACCCTTATCAAGGAATATATGGACAAAATTTCAAAGACGCGATGAGCAATGGAGCGACTAAATATTTTTCTCCACAATCGTAAAAGTAACAATTCTGTCAGGTGAAACACTACTACCACTTACTATGGTACTAACACTTAAATGGAGGAATCGTGAGATAAACTGATAATTGGAGAAACGCGAAGATAGGCCATGTGCTTAGGGGAAAGAGAATGAGGGAAACCACAGTAGAAACGAACGGACCGGCGTGAAGAAGACTGGCCATGGACAACCTACAACCGTAGATGGGTGGAAGAAGGCTAAAAGTACAACAACAACAACAGGAACTCTGGGTCGTACAATCGTAATACTGTATATGTAAATAATTTGACACATAAGAAGACAAATTGTATAACGTGATATACGTGGCATGTGTACCTACGTACGTGTACGTACTGACTGTACGCGCTCATCCCATATAATATCCTGCGTAACCTTTCCACTACACTTTATTGTTGCTAGATTGGTATAAATTCCCTCGAACGAAGTCGCGTTCACTATCATCCTGTCAGTTATTTGTGGCGGCGTTAATTATGTTAAAAACGGCAACACTATGTAATTTAGTTTTAAAAAGATAAATATCTGTTGCGGTAGGAAGGCAGGCTGGCTGGCAGACAGGTATGAAAACGGCGGCACGCTTCCAATACCCGCCCGGTTCGCGTCGAGTACGGACGTCTACGTGGCGCCTCGCTCTACAACAACGGTTTGACATTTAAATCGTGATTTCATTATTATTTATTTATTTGCGTCTGTGTTATTCGCAGCGTTTAGGCCGGCAGCACTGAATGACATAAATAATTGTTACAATTATATAAAAGTGGTTATAAATCACTTTATCTAGGCCTAACGTGCTATTTTTATCGCCTTTATTCTTTTTAACAATTACACCGCTTAGCACGCTTTGATTGTCACGATCTGTCAGTAGAACGGTATTATTACAAGCAAAGTATTTCACACTCCTTTCCGATTAATTGAAGTCCTTTCCGAGTATTTCACACTGCTTTCCTTGCGTTAACAAGAAGTCGCCTCAAATAATTATACGTATCCGGGAAGCGTATAGGCAAACCTTAAATGATTACGAAACCCACAAAACAACTAAACAGAGCGATGAGTAGTTTCACCTGGAGTAAGTCTGAACGCTTGTTTATATAATATGTATAATTATTTAAAAAACGATTTTATTTAAGCAGACGTAGTCGGCATTGAAAAAAATGATTAATGGTGTCAACCAGGAAAATAAAAATATTGGTCTGGTAATAAATATGGAAAAGACTAACGGAATTTTAATAAGACTCTATCAGTTAAGGAAGTGACTGTGTCAGAGTAGGCTATAAGTTGCATGACACTTGAATGTATCCAACTGAGTGGTGACTGTAATTTAATAAATAATAAAAACTTTTGGGAGGTTCGCTTATTAACTAGAAACAAATTAAAGAAATTCTGTATTGAAGTTTTGACATAATTTACTGCTATCATCCGGGTCTGTCGACTATATATTCAATACAGAAATAATTAATAGACCAAAATATATAATAAGTGTTTTCTGTCTGAGCGTGTGTGTACTTGGCACAAAAATATTAGTTACTACTATACGCTTATTATTATTCTAACATTAATATTAGTAAATATTAGGATTGATATTTTTTTCTTTGCAAGTAACGCTTAATGATTAAAGTTTCTTGCAATATTTATAAATATATTGTTGACGGTCTACTGATCGTCGTATGGTACAGTGGAAAATAAAATACAAGACACCAATTAAGTCCTCCTAATCACCAGCTTTAATTATCACAATTAAACAGTTTGTAATCAACATGATAGTCTCTTACAACAAATCAAATAAAAATTGTTCACACCCAATAAAAATTTACACATATATAAAACGCAATTGTATTACAATTGTCCTGCACAATTATAAAACACATAACACTTCGTCACAATACTTCGAACCGCACTGTGCAAATCGGCCGACAATGACTGAACTAAGCGCCGCTGACTGCATATTTATACCCCGCTAAAATACCAGAATATTCCATACTACGCACAAGAACGCTACTAGAAAGCAGCAGCACGTAATTGATTGCTGCTTTGCACACAGCGCGCGCGGACTGGTGAAATCTGGATCAATCTCGGACGCGTGACAAGTGTCACGTAATTGTCCTTCATCTCAGTAGCAGCAATACGTACTCACACACACATTACAGCTGGAAGAGCCGAGAAACACGTAGAATGTTCTGTAATGGTGCAAGATTTTTCCGCATTACGTAACCCTATATACTTTACCATCTATTTAAGGATACAAATTTTCCTTATAACACAGATAGTGCAGTGTTTAATAAAATAAACCATGAAACTAAATTCATTGTTAACAACAAAAATGGAATATACAAAATAGAATGTCCAGATGCAATAAATTTTTATGTAGGCCAGACGAAGAAAAAGCTAGTCCATAGATTTCTCCAACATCGTGATGCGTTTTTAAAGCCTCATATATACAAGTCTAATTTAGCGACACACTGTCTATATCAGTGGTACACAACATTTTTAAGTCCGGGACTCACCTTCTAGGATATTATACTTCAGGGGACCCATAAGCATGGGCGTCGGCTGAATAACTTATAGGAGTGTGCACCCAGGTTATAATCATATTTTGGCTAGCGTCGAGTACTTTGAGCCTTCTTTTACACTTGACCAAATTATACATACTTAATTCTAGAAAAGTAAATATGTGAGTTAATAGATTTTTTAGATACAGAAAATAAATTTTCGAGCCTGACGTCGCGACCCACCAACCGCCCCCTGGGGACCCAGTAGTGGGTCGCGCCCCACAGTTTGAGAAACGCTGGTCTAAATAATAAGCATCAATTTCCAGACATTCAAAATGTTAAATTAATAAAAACATATAAATTTAATTCCTACTTTTGCACTCTATGCAATTTCAATTAGAGTATGGAAGGTCCGCTAAACGAAGATGAAAGAATATTGGAGGAAAAGGAAAGAACAAAGAATAAAGAATTGAAATTGGCATGTGGTGCTTAGATGGCCGATACAAAAAAAAGCATATAAAAAGGTCGCAGAAATAATATCTCAGTATACATAAACACAATAATAATGATTCGCTAATTAAGAAGAAATTCACATAAAAACGAACAATATGAATTATTTAAAATTATAAGTTTATTAAAATAAAGAAAATATGAACATTAAATGTTTTCACTATATCGTCAAAACTACTGATTACGTGAACAAACATTATAATAATCAAAATATTTAAATCGAAATAAAATAGATTATTCGATAATTTATATTAACACTTCTGAAGGCACAGATTGATTCTTTAAAACCTGCGTCAGATATACTTATATACAGATAACAAGGAATAAAAATACTGTTACGACGGTCTACTCGATCGTCGTAGGTACAGTAGAAAACAAAATAAGTACAAGACGCCAATTAAGTCACTAATCACCAGCTTTATTTTTTACAGTTAAACAGTTCATAATTAACAACACAGTCTACTACAACAAATCAAATATAAATTATTCAGACGCAATAAAATGTCACTAATTTAAACACAGTTGTATTACGATTATACCGCCCACGATAAAACGCAACACTTCACTAATAACCACTTGAACGTACACAGTAATGTCGCCCGATAATAACTCTCGAACCGAACTGTAAATATATCTCTGCTATACTGAACTGAACTTTCGCTCTGGGCTTTGCGGTTGTGCGTCGCAGAGACGAACCGCTCGGTATCTGAGTTCCGAGCTGCCTTCTGGAGCTCCTGCCTCGTGGCCCTGCCCAAGTAGGGCGTGTGCTCTATAGCAGGCCGATTCTCGGCTGTTGTGCTAGCCTACACTAGCGCAGTATACACCGAGGGCGTTTCCACGAATCACCTGGACGTATACGGTACCTTCCCAGCCCAGTCACTAGAGGATTGCCTGGGAACCTCGCCGCACGTGCATAAAATTTGCGTGCAAGCCGCCTAAATGTGTCGTCTAAGGAGCGGACGCCAAGTCCTCTCCTTAGAAGGCGAGATGAAAAGCGACGGGGGACTTTGGCCGCTAGCCGAAGACCCCTGTCGAGGACGCTTTGCAACTTCTTTTTATGCATTGCGGCGAGGTAACCCCAGACCGGGCAGGCGTAGGTAATGACCGGCAGCAGATACGCGCCGACGATCATCCTACCCAATTTCCTGGTCATGGCTGAGCTGATCAGGAGTGGAAACAGTGCGCACAGGCGAGTGGATGCTCGCTTAAGAACTGTCTGTGCGTGGGTATGCCAGGTGAGCCGACGGTCAAGGTGTAAGCCGAGGTACTTGACCTCGTTGGACCAGCGCAAGTACGTTCTGCCGATACGTAGCTGCCTAACGGGGTTCTTCCGTCGCTTAGAGAATTCGACGGCTACACTCTTGGTAGCGTTGAGTTGCACTCTCCAATTCTCGGTCCAGTCCACGAGCGTGTCGAGCTGGCGCTGCAGTCGTAGGACGGCCCTTTCCTCATGACGATCGGCCGTAAATACGGCCGTGTCGTCAGCGAAGAGGGCCATCTGGACTCCAGGCTGTCTCGGCACGTCGTTGACGTAGATCGAGAACAGAAGGGGGCCTAGAACATTACCTTGAGGGACGCCGGCTGTGATTCGTCTCTCGGAAGAAACAGAATCGCCAACTCTCACGCAGAAGGTCCTCTCCGTCAGAAAGCTAGCAACCAGATGGAGGTAGCAGTCCGGGAGCTGGACTTCCCTAAGCTTGAATAACAGGCCATCATGCCATACGCTGTCGAAGGCTTTCTCAACATCTAAGAAACAGCCAACGGTCCGTTCTCTCCGACACCCGGCTTCCGTGATGCTTTCCACCAGTCTCATCAGTTGATGAGTGGTCAAATGCCCCACACGAAAGCCGAACTGTTCGGGGACCAGCACGTCAAAGTTGGTTAGATGTTCTCGTACACGACGCTGTACGAGGCGCTCAAAAACCTTGGACGTAGCGGAGAGTAGGCTGATAGGCCGGAGGTTTTCCGAGCGGGTGGTATCCTTTCCCTGCTTCGGGATCACGATAACCGTCGTCTTTCGCCATTTCTTGGGAAAGTAGGCCAGTCTAAGACACGCGTTGAACAAATCAGTCAAGAATTGAACTCCAGGCTCGGGAAGAAGTCGTAGAGCGGTGTTCGTAACACCGTCCGGGCCTGGAGCTTTTCTTGGCTGAAGTTCAGCGAGCCGATCTGAGACCTCTTCCAAAGAGATGGATTCGGGCTCCGCCGTGATCGGAAGAGACAGAAAGTCTTCCACAGCCATCTCGACTTGTTCGTCGAAGTCCCAGTCCATGGGCGGGTTGGGAGCGAACTGTCGCTCGAAACACAAGCCTAAGTACTCAGCCTTCTCCTCCGGGCGACCCAGGAGTCAACCGAACGGTCCAACAATGGCAGGGAGTGGGGGTCGGCGCCTCTGTCCCGTCAATGTGGTAGGTATTCTGTACGGGTGACTTTGCGGGTCCGCATCCCCCGTTCGGGCCACATCGAGTTCCCAACAGCTACGTCGGAACTCCTTCAGACTGCCACGCAGTCGTCCGGTGAGCCGATTGTATGCTGCCTTATCGGCCGGATCACGGGTCCTCTGCCAACGTTTCCGGAAGTAATTCCTCTCGCGAGCGAGAAGAGAGACTTCCTCAGGGATGCGTTGGTAGTCAGGCGTGAAACCAGCTCGCGTACGTGAAGACACGCCTATAGCCGAGATGATTGCCTCTTCGATTCCCGCAACTGCTTCGTCTAGAAGGCGAACGGAATCGAGTGGGGCCGCTGGCGGCAATCTACGGCACAAGGCCGGGCCGTAGCGATCCCAATCGATAACCTTCTTCTTGCCAGAACGTGCATAGGCGTGCTGGGTAGCGACGTGGACCAAGATAGGGTTGTGGTCGGATGTCAGCTCCGTAAGTGAGAATACCTCGACCGGACAGACAACTCCTTGGGTCACCGCGATATCCAGAACATCGGGAGCCGCGTTAGTCCTTGACGGAAAGAACGTGGGTTGCGCTGGACCAAACACCATCGCCCGGCGCGATTCAACAAAACTGAGCAAGCGCCTCCCGTTCGGAGTAGTCAGGCGACTATTCCAAACGCGATGCTTGCAATTCAGATCGCCGGCCAAAATTACCATTCGATGGGAATCGAAGATGACGTCCAGGTCGCCGATAAGGAGTTCAGCTTTTGGGGGCTTGTATGCTGAAACCACAAGGACGCCGCCAAGAGCTCCGTGGACCTCAATGGCGGTGGCCTCTAGGTTGGTAAGCTGCGGCAAAGCGACACGATGATGACCTATGGAGGTCCTTACCGTGATCGCCGTGCCGCCTCCTCGTCGGCCAACTCGGTCATCCCGATAGACCACGTAATTTGGTAATCGAAACCGGTTCGCCGGGGTCAGGTGGGTTTCCGAGAGGAGAAGTACGTCGGGTTTGAACCGAGCCAGGAATTCAAGAAGGTCGGAATGCTTGGAACCGATGTTGTCAGCATTCCAGGCTACGAGCGAGAGATCTCGTCTAAGGGCTTGGTTCATAGGAGACCTATTACTTCGAAGGCTTCCACCAAGAGCATAAATCTCTCAGTTGGGTCAGCAGTTTCCAGGCGGTCTCGGATGGACCTGAAGGTGGATGCGATTTTCTTGAGGTCGTAGCCAGACAGAAAGTCGCGGACGAACTGTGCGTCATCGGAAATGACGGACTGGGCGGTTTGCCTGGAAACTGAGGCCGCGTAAGAGCGACCAGGTTTAACGGCAGATCGGGTCGTGGTGGAAGCCACAGGACCAGTGGCAGACGGTTTTGAATCAGCGGCAGGAAAAGTACGCTGTTGCGCTTCGTCGGACTTATACCGGGCAGCAGGACTTTTCTTGGGCTGTGGGCAGGCAGGAGCTTGGGGCCGAGCATCCGGTGTGGTTATCCCTTTGTTCCTGGGTTTTGTGATGCCTGCTCGCGGAAATCGCGGAGGTGGCAGTGGTGGCGAGGCTACCTCTGGTTCAGAGGCGGGAGTTGGAGGTTCCGTGGAGGTGGAGGGTTGATTCTCCGGCTCCATAACCGAGATGACGGCTACTGGGCTTGTCTCTGCTTCGGAAGGAGACGCGGTTCGTTTGTTTGCCTTTGCAGGGGCTGGAGGTGGAGCCGGAGAGGGCGCGCGCCTTGCCGGTTGTGCCTTCGGTTGCGGCCTAGCCTGTGTTTTAGGCTGCCTCTGAGGTTGGGGCTGCATAGCTGGCTGCCTTGGCTTCGGGAGGGGCCCCTGCGGCTTTTGCTTCCGCAGGATCTCCGCCTTGTAGACCGGGCAGTTTACGTTACTTGCTGCATGGCCTTGGCCACAATTAATGCAGCGGAACTTGGACTTGTCTGCCACAGTGCAGGCCTGAGTTGAATGCCCCAATGAACAACGTAGACAGGCCGGGGCATTGCGGCAGACGTCGGTATGATGGCCGAACCTCTGGCACCGGTGGCACTGCGCGAGCTTGCCCTGGGGACGACTGGATTCCACCCTGACGCGGAAGCCAAACAGCCGCGTCAGTTGGAATATTTTGTCTGCAGCCTCGCCCTTCTCGAGCTGGAGACGGACGAGCGGGAGAGGTACTCGGGTTTCTGAGTGTATCAACAGGCGGAAAATTGCCTGCACCGGGTACCCGAGGTCTCGGAGTTCCATGAGGATCTCCTGTGGATCGGTGTGCGCGTCAAGCCCTCGCAAAATTACAGACAAGGGCTTGACTCGCTTAGGAGAGAAGGTGTGGTACTGAAGGCTGTGCGCCTGGAGGAAGGCCTCGACCAAGCGATGGTCCTCGAGCTGGCGGACGACAATCTTGACCGTATCACCGCCAAGCAGCTTCAGGTCAAGCTTGTCGGCCGACAGGCCGTGGGCCGCGATCAGCCGTCTGTATAAGGCGGCGACATTGGACACCCCGTGGACGTACAGGGGCGGCGCGCGACCAACAGCGGCAGCAGCCGGAGCTGCTGTCGAAGCAGTCTGAACCGCGGGCTGTTGGCCCTGGGAAGGTCCGATGTCCATGGCCGAGGTACTAGAGGAAGCGGATCCGGTTGGATGGGTCCTCTTAGGCTTCTTAGCCGGACGATTACGCCGACCAACGGTCACGAACTCGCCCGACTCGTCTGCCGGAAGAGGGGGAAGCGGGTTAGGGAGAGGATCGTCCGTCTCCATCGCCCGAGGCGATTCAGGCGAGTCGCCCAGATGGGGCAAGGCAGAGCCGAGCGACTCGGCACTTGAGCCGTTGCCTGTAGAAGGCATGCTGGCCAGGTGCGGCTGCCGGGCAGAGACTGCTAGGCAGTCACTGCCAGACGCCAGGGATCTCGGGTCCGGCCGAAGCCGGGTTACCCGCGCGTCTTCCCTGCTCACGATGATGCGGGAGGAGCTGGGCTAACGACCAGCTTCGTTGAATACCAGTCCTTACCAAGACTGGTGTCCACTGGCCTCTTTACCCCGGCGATATCCTAGCTCGCTTACCACTGGTGGGGGCTTGCAAGGATCGTCCGGGGCAGCGCTACCTAACAGTCGTGAGCAAGTTAGGGTTTAAGCACTGATGCGGCACTCACCAGGTGAGCCCAGAGCAATCCTCTTCTATTCTTCGCCAGCAGATGGTATCCGGCGAAGGTGGTCCTAAAAAGGTCTTCTGCCAGCTGCCACTTGTACCAGCTACTTAATTCACCGGCAGCAGCTGGCTCCTTGGTCCTTTTTGTTCCCACGAAGAGAAGCAATATTCCTCGTCCGAAGGCGAGGTGGGCGAAGGCAGCAAAGCCGTAGTTCGTCCAGCGAAGAGCTGAAGAGAGCAGTCCAAGAAGAGCAGTCCTGTTCAGTCCGAAGCTGGAGCAGAAGTGTGTCAAAGACTGAACTGAACGTCGTTGAGTACTGGTATTTATACCGCCCCAAATTACTAGATTATTCGATAGCGCCAGTATAGTTACGACGTAATTACTTGCGGTCTTGACATAGTCCGTGCGCCCGAGCGAAGTCTGGCACAGTCTATAAAATGCGTCAACAAGCACGTACGCCACACACGTTACATTCCGGATCACTCTGGAACATTCGATAAACACGTAGATTGTTCTGTGATGTCGTAACACTTTCCTCTCCTTAAGCCTGTTCGTCCCGAACTGGCAAACCGTCTCTGAAGTAGTACTTAGCGAGGCGATCTAGGTGGACGACCTTGAAATTTCGCTGCTCTTCCTGTTGAATCCGATAAACAACATCGTTGATTCTTTTTTTTTTTCACAGTGTAGGGTCCTTCCCAGTTAGACTGAAGCTTAGATGAGCGACCTCGACGGCGCTTTGGGTTGAACAACCAGACCTGATCTCCTTCTTGGAAACCCACACTATTGCTGTGAATGTCATACCGAGTTTTCATTTTATCACAGGCAATCTTCAGCCGTCCTCTTACCAAGCGATTCATTTCTCGCATTTCGTTTTCTAATTGCGAGGAATAGTTCTGTGGCTCTTGGGACTGAGTCACAGTTGATCCGAACATTAAGTCCCCAGGAAGACGAATCTACCTCCCAAATACCAATTTTGCTGGAGTCATGCCGGTTGTGTCGTGTACTGATGATCTATACGCTATGAGGAATAGTGGTATACGTTGGTCCCAGTCTGTTTGGTTCTCGTCAACAAACTTCGAAAGATGCTGCTCAAGTGTCCTATTGAATCTCTCAACCATCCCGTCCGACTGAGGATGCAGAAGCGTTGTCCTGGTCTTTCAAATTCCTAGTAGACGGCATAATTCTTGAAACACTCCTGATGCGAAATTTCTTCCTTGATCCGTATGGATTTCCATAGGGGCTCCATAACGGCAACAGAAGTTGTGAATGAACTAACTGCCTTGCCACAGTGGTAACCTCCAGATTTGGAATTGCATAGGCTTCCACCCACTTAGTAAAGTAGTCACCTACAACCATGATGTACCGGTTTCAATCGTCAGTAACTGGGAATGGTCCAGCAATGTCTATGGCAATTCTCTCGAAAGGCAGTCCAACGTTATATTGTCTCATTTTTCCCCTGCTTCTGGTTTGTGGGCCCTTGCTTGCAGCACATATTTCACACGTCCGAACCCATTCCTCTACGTCGTGGCGAAGATGAAGCCAATAAAATCGCTTCCGTATTTTGTCAAGTGTTTTGTTAACGCCAAGATGGTCTCCAGATGTTCCATCATGCATCTCCTACAAAACAGACTGGACTTTACTTCGGGGAACTATCAACTGCATGACCACGTCTCGTCCATCTGCACTTTCCCAAGCCCTCTTCAGCAAACCGTTATCTAAGGTGAGAGATTCACATTGTGCCCAGTAGCCCTTCAGCACTTCGGAACCATGGCAGATATCTTGCCAATCCGGGCGGCAACCTTCCTCTTTTGCTGTCAAGATCGGTCCAATGTCTTCATGAGCCATCTGTTCTTGTCTTGTCGACAGTCTTGTGTTGTCCAGCCGTCAGCCAGGAAATCTACAGTGATAGGTTGAACATGTTCGCTTGAGTTTTGTTCTTCCTTTCTGTGGCAATGTCGACAGTCTTCCGGGCACGGTCTTCGTGATAAGCCATCTGCATTACCATGCAGGCGCCCCCATCGATGTTGTACCTTGAAGTTGTACTCTTGCAGACGTTCAAGCCACCTTGCCAACTGTCCTTCCGGATTTTAAAATCTTAAGAGCCATGCAAGCGATGCATGGTCAGTACGTAGTGAAAACTCTCTTCCATAGAGGATTTATGGAAGTGCTCCAACGCTCGGACGATTGCCAGCAACTCTTTCCTTGTGACGCAATAATTTCTCTCCGGTTTAGAAAGTGTCTTGCTGTAATACGCTATTACTCGTTCTTCACCGTTTTGAACTTGAGACAAAACTGCTCCTAGACCAGTATTGCTTGCGTCTGTGTCCACAATGTACTTCCCTTCGGAATCTGGGAAAGCGAGAATTGGCTGCGAACATAATGCAATTTTCAAAGTCCTAAATGCTTGATCACACTCTCTCGACCACTGCAAGTTTCGTTTATTTTCTGTTAGCTCATGTAGTGGTTTAGCAATAGTAGCGAAGCCTACTAAACGCTCAAAACGTCTGTAATATGAGCATAACCCCAGGAAACTCCTAACTTCGTGTTTACTCTTCGGCACTGGCCAGTCTCTTACGGTGTGTACTTTATTAGGATCCATGCTAACACTCGCTGCCGAAACCAGATGGCCCAGATACTGTACTTCCTTCTGGAATAGAGAATATTTCTTCGGGCTCAGCTTCAGTTGGGCACCGTGAATTTTAGGTAGAACCTCCTTAAGGTTTTCCAAATGGTCTTCGAAAGTCTTCCCGATGACTATGACATTGTCTAAATAAACAAGGCAAGGTTTCCATGTCAGGCCTCGGAGTACCAGGTCCATCAATCTTTCAAATGTTGCCGGTGCATTACAGAGTCCAAATGGCATGACGTTAAATTGGAATAAGCCACTTGGGGTCGAGAAAGCGGTCTTTTCCTTGTCTTCTTGATGAAGACCCACTTACCAATATCCACTCTTTAGGTCCACTGTGGAAAACCACTGTGCTCCGGACAACGTGTCGAGTGTATCGTCAACGCGAGGTAACGGATAGCAGTCTTTCTTTGTAACGTATTTAACCTCCGGTAGTCTACGCAGAAACGCAATCCACCATCCTTCTTCGCTACCAGCACTACAGGAGAAGACCAAGCACTTGACGAAGGTTCGATTACTCCCTCTGTCAACATGTCCTGTACTAACCGAGACATTTCCTCTTGTTTAGATAATGGAGGCCTTCGAAGAGGTTGGCGTATCGGTGTTGTGTCCCAGGTATTGATGCAATGTTGCACAAGAGAGGTTCTTCCCAGTGACTGTCCCCGAACTGCAAAACAATCTTTGAATTCATGTAAAAACTGTCTGAGTTTTTATATACAATTTTAATAGCCTACGTTGAGTATGTAACGTGAAAACAATCTGAACTGGACATGATCTTGTGTCATGTATCCAGACCCGATACTGATCCAATATTTATGGATCTTGTACCATGATAATACGCCTGCTGATACGGTGACATTGTTAAGTTTTCTGCCGGAACAAACATAGATTTGTTGATGTTCCTCGAGTCTTCTGTTCCAAATCGAACGGGTCATCAAAAGAAAACATTAATGACGTCAAATTGATGTTGCTAAACACGTTGTGCTATAGTACTTAGAGGCAACAATTACTATCATGGTTATAAACATTTAGTAACAAAGGAAACTCGACCGACAAACTAGACTTAAAGATATGTAAGCTTAAAAGTATTACAGTGTAAGGACTACAGTGACCTATGGTTACCGTCATCGCTTAAAGAAAACGACCTGAGAGTCTAAGTATAAGAATACTCGAGAAGTATAAGAATGAATATCGTGATGGAGATTAGGACATAGTGAGATTTACCCAAACATGGATAGTAGAGTTGACTAGGCTGAGTGCAAATAATAAATGACAATAGAGGGGTGAAAAGATTTGCGCACCGGTGATCACAATGTCATAGAATAAGACCAATGTAAAGATGAGTGGACGACATCTTGAGAGACTTCATACAATTGGAGTAAATGACTGGAAGCGTAAGGTGTGTAACATGACAGAAAGGAATAGTTATGTGAGGAAAGCCAAGGCTTGGGGAAAGAAAGGTGCTGAACATGACATCGAATGTAATAGCACCTGAAGGAGATCGGTGTGTGATTTTCCAAAGAGGGGAATCACAGTGATATAAGGTAACAGTGATAACTATAAGGTATGTAACAATTTCAAGGCAATGAGTTGTCAGCGGAATTGGCGGAATTTTATAATTTTTAAGATAGAAAACACGAGTTTAAGATAAATTGATAGAGTGGCGGAGAGAGGGAGGGAGACAGGTAGACAGAGAGACAGAAATTTAAAAAGTTTTTTTATTTTTTTTTTAAATTTCAGGTCTGTAATCGTAACACATCTAACAGGACGCAGCCAAATCATGCTAGGCAAACATTATTTGACACTTAGGCATTATAAATGTAACTACAAACTAATGCAGTAGCTCTGAACGTTTATCGTTTATTGTACGATTGTCTGATTTACAACTATTATTTTACTAAAAATATAGTAAAGTAATCTGGGTTTCCAATAATTTTTCGGATAACTAAAAGTTTATCAAATACTGAAATTTATCTAATATCAAATGTATTTTGTTCACATCTGTGAACGAGTTCTGCAGCCCAGGAACCTTAGGCCTACTACTTTAATACTCAAAGAATAATCTACAAGTAGGTTTCCAAGCGGCGTGCAGGCTTCCATGTGCTACAGATTACTGTACAATGTTACAAATTATCAGCTTTACAGTCTTTATTCTTTATAATTGTAAACATTTGGAATGTTAATCACGGAAGTGAAACAACAAAGAAGACGCAGAAGAACGTTTTTCGCATTCATTAAAAATATTGATTTTGTTATAGTCATTAAGCGGTTTGACTAAATTTTGATTACTCTTATGAGAATTGTCATTAAAAAAAAGTTATATATTTTCTTCAGGTTATATTTTTATTGTTCAGGTTGTTAAATTTATCTGTACGGGGAGAATTCCACACTTTTACTTCTCTTGTTTATTTTCGAAATTCGTATAAAAATGAATGCAGAAACTGGAATACGAATTTCAGTAGCTATTTAAAATAAAAAGACTTATAAACGAGTTAAATTAAAATAATAAAATTAAAAATTAAATAAATTGATATTAAATGTTTATAAATTATTCATTGAATGTTTGTCAATTCATTTTAAATTAATTAATAAATCTTATAAATTCTATTACAGTCGGCACTGATGTATTTGTTTTAAAAAATTTAATGACTTAATTTTACAAGTAAAATATTTATTTTTAAACGTGCTGTATAAAAAGTAACAGTTGCATAGTTTTATTTATTTTAAACATTAAAATATGTTTACTAACACTCTAAATATTAATTTTAATTAGAATTTAAATTTCTGTATTTTGTTTTTAAAAGAATAAGGAAACATAATAGAGAAAAGTGTTAGAAGACACCCTGTGTAGACAGTTTTAAAAATCTTTAGCCTATACATATAAATGTAAGATGAAAATAATTAATTTAATGAAAATGTCTGATGTTCAGGCAATGTAGTAACCACACTAGTAAGATTAAAAGAAAACAAGCCTCATTAATACAGAACATCTGTTAATAATGTAGCGGCACGCGTAAAAAATTCTCATTGTTCGAGATATAACAGTTCGTTGTGTTTGGTGTGAATTAAAGAACGGATTGTTTGAAACGTTTTGATTTAGACGGCAGCTGCACAAATAGTCAGTAATCGAAACTAATCGCTAAAAATGCATAAATTCTTCACCCGCTTGGAAAACAATTTGAAAACACGCTGATAAATCTTTGATCAAACGAGATACGGTAAACAACGGGGCGGTGAGCAAACAAAACACAGGTTGTTGATGTTTCTCGTACAGAAGGCTGTGGTTAAGTAGAAAGCGGCACGGAGCTGATCGTGAGGCATTAATTTTTAAGGAAGCCACTGCTGGCGCCAACACGCTGTTTAATGGGTTCTAAAAATAGTAACACATGATTATATGTAAGTTGGCTGAATGTTGAAATGTGGACTACCGAAATGGAAATTAAACACCTATAATAGTATAAATACCGATTACCTTAAATGTTTGTTTTTTCTTCTCCTACAAAAATAAGTTATTTTATAAAGGAATTAAAAATTGTGAGAGTAGAAATATCATTGCTTCTTAAACAAAATAAAAACATTTTTGCAAAACAAAATAATGTATTTTTAAAAAGCACTACGTCAAACCGATGTAGGCCTACTGCGTTTAGGTATTCTGTGTAAATACTGTGTGTATAAACCTAACAAAGACGCAACAAACACACAGTTTGAATCTTCTAGGAGTTTTTCAACTCGTCTAAAAGCTTCAGTCATGTATTTTGGATCAATTGTTTTCTTACGGACCGCCTCATAAACAACGTCATCATTTTACACTCCTTCTCGAAATCGTCGTAACTAATCTATACATAGTTAGCAAGGTGTTCATAAAGTGCACTTGTCTTCACAAGTAACCAAATCTTCAGAAACGTGCTAACATGTAAAATCTTACAGGAAACCAACCTCTATTTCGAGAAATAGCTCATATTTTTGTACCTATTAGCCAACTTCGCACAAGAGATTTTCACTTACTTGTGTTTAAAGAAAATTCCATGGAGCGAAATATGAAGGTACCCAGCTGTAAGAAACTGCCGTTTCAATAAATTACCGTGATTGTGATTTCGATCTCTTCAAGGGAAATATACCGATGTAGCTACATAATCACTGTACCACTTCTACCACTAAATCTGTTACTACCGTCAGCAAACAAACGGTTAAAGAACACGGTTAGTAAAAAGAGGTTTTATTGGTCTATAAATTCCGTTTTACTGCCTGTACCTACTTACATAAATGTTCATTCCAGATGCATTTCACGATTAAAATACAGCCAGATATGTACGCTTATCTGGGTAAAAGGTACCTTCTTAATATCTCTAAAAGGTCAGCGAGTATACGATAGGTTAACAGAACAAGCGGGCCTTCGGTGAATATCCGCTACAAGTACACTGAGGTAGTGTTTAACTCAACCCGTAATTGGTCTCGGAGCCACGACAATGATTTAAATCGGAGTAACAAAAAACTACCAGATGCCAAATCCACGACCATTCTTCCGAACAGTTTCGATATTTTGGCTTCTGCCATACTGTAAATATTGCATAAGGCTACATACGCTTGTTAACAAGCCGTCATAAAGTCATTCGTGGTACCAAAACAGTAAGGCCAGTTTAACTTCAAGAAAGACCTTCTTCGTACTCTCTAGTCACCGCGCGACTTCCGGGCGTTAATTATGACTGCGGCCGACTAGTAGCCAGCAGCAGTAAATGATGTGTCAAATTAAGTCTGTCGGCGTAGTCATCATTCATCACCGGACCGCACAAGACGCCTCCTAATTGCTACCAATTAGCATGCACAGCCTTCAGCATCTATCACGCACGAAAAAGAATCGTGATTTAGATTCCAAACGTAATGTTCAGTGGACTTGCTAATTTTACACATTTTATATATTAGTTTGCATCATGAATGAAATTTGTTTTAACTTTTGTTTTTTATTAATTTGTTAAAATTTATTGAATTTTTTATAATTTTATCTTGTTACACTGAATATACATGACATAAAATGCAGATTGAAAATAAATTATATCATGTTCAGGTTTTGTTAGTGTGTTTTTCAATTCCACATACAGTAAAAAATTCCATGCTGCGTTTCAGACATCGTATTAATTTATCGTCCATTACGTATAGTGCTGACAACTTAACGTCCACTAGGTATACTGCTGACGTATAGTGCTAACAACTTAACGTCCACTGCGTATAGTGCTGACAACTTAACGTCCACAACGTATAGTTCTGACAACTTAACGTCCACCACGTATAGTGCTGATAGCTTAACGTCCACTACGCATAGTGCTGACAACTTAACGTCCACTACGTATACTGCTGACAACTTAACGTTCACTACGTATAGTGTTGACAACTTAACGTCCACTAGGTATAGTGCTGACAACTTAACGTCCACTACGTATAGTGCTGACAGCTTAACGTCCACTACGTATAGTGCCGTGAACTTAACATCCACTACGTACAGTGCTGACAACTTAACGTCCACTACGTATACTGCTGACAACTTAATGTTCACTACGTATAGTGCTGACAACTTAACGTCCACTACGTATAGTGCTGACAACTTAACGTCCACTACGTATAGTGCTGACAACTTAACGTCCACTACGTATAGTGCTGACAACTTAACGTCCACTACGTATAGTGCTGACAACTTTTTAAGTTATTTTATGAGACATTGGTTTTAATTACACGTAAAAACAGAAAATTCTGATGTGTTGTAGACTTTAGTTTTTATTCGGTTATTCCCAGTTTCAAAGTATTAAACCTCTTTTTTCCATTAAGAACGGCCGTTACACTCTCTATTACGAGAGGATACCGTGGGAATACTAAACAAATGATCAAATGTTGATGCCACAAGTATAACTTATTTACAGGCCTGTGAGTGTGGACTTTCGTCCGTGTAGTGCTCCTTTTTTCGACGGCAGCGATTTTTTACGAAAGTTTTATAATTTTTCAGTATTCTGAGTCTCTCATCTCTCTCTCTCTCTCTCTGACACACACACACACACACACACACACACACACACACACACACACACACACACACACACACACACACACACACACACACCTAAAGTACAGCTCTTAAGACAGCATGTGAAGGTGCCTGTCTGTGTATAATTACGTAGCGATCAAATATTGTGTCCACACATTTTTTTTTTTGGTTTTTTCCGTATGTCTGTTTACCTCCCCACCACACTCTCTCATAGTCACGAATGCACGCGCGCGTATATGTCTGAGTGTGTATATTGTTAATTACGTAAAGATTTCATCATGTTTTTAATTAAAAAATACAAGCTCGCTTCCTGTTCGTCTGAAAATTAAATTAATGGAACCTAAATAAATATGTAAATTAAATTTGTTTGCCAGACAAAGCAACAACAGAGTAAATGTTGAACCTGCATTGGGTTCGAGGCTAACATTGTTGTAATTGCGCATATCAAAAGAGGCTGTGTGTATGTTATTTTAATTACATCGTGAAGGAAAACTGAAAGAGATGAGCGTAATGCCTGACTGCCGATCTCTAAGCTGAATATTTGTTGTTTCTGTTTATTTATTTATTATTTATTTCTTCCTACTTGGTAAAAGTCATTATAAAATTGCTTTGAAAATTGTGTCATGTTTTGTCATGTTTCAAAGCACTCAACATCGAAAATACACAAAATACTAATACATACACCACAATCACACAAATAATACCACTTTAAAATACCAGAGACCAACAAGAAACAATAACGACCAGCCAACACACAAATACTTCACCAGACGCAAAATCACGAAGGCTGAGGATGAGGACACAATGGTTCTCGAAACATGTTCCTAATAAGGAAAGAAATATCTTGAGGTAAAGTCATTATAAAAATTAAATATAATATATACATCAAGAAACGGACTGTAGCAAAAAGTGTTTGAATATATATGTATATATACATTTTTTGAACCTCATTCCTTTTTTGGATACAGTTACCTCATAATTTCTTATTTTCTATTTATTAATATATTAATATTCTCATTATTTTCCTGTCTGTTTACCAGCTAGAAACGTTTCTTGATCTTTACACTAAAATCTACCAACAGTTAAGTAAAAACTTAGTTCTATCGTATCGAGGAATAAAGTTGTTTCTCCACCCCTTACTAAAAATATATTTTATTTCGAAACAATGTCCAGTTATAAAATGGTAGGCCTATATCCCGCAATACATAAACGTGAAGAGTCCCTGTTCTCATCTCGTAGTCACTTACTATCCTCGTAACGAATATCTGGAACGACAAATAGAATGTACCTGAATGACAACACTTTTGTTATCTGTTTTATGAAAGAGATCCTTATATTATACTGAATTAATTTTCTTCTACACAAATTCGCGCGCGTGCGGATGTGAATACACATATACATTGAATAATTGTACACACACACACATACACTATATACACTTATATATATATATATATATATATTGTAACAATTTCAGAAAATTACGTTCCTTAAAAGTGTAAGTTTGGTGTGTTCGCCTCACACGTGTGGTCGTTACTTTATGTTCACTCTGACGATGTCCGCAGCGATCTTTCGAATTGCCAGTACACGCGAGTGGAATCCTTACCTGTTCTTCTATAAGTGTTTGTATTTCCCGGGTGGCGCCAAATTGTTTTAACTGAAAACAATTAAAATGGAAAATAGGACGATTAAGCGTTTGTGGCTATGACGGTATGGTGGATTCAATTATTCCCGCCTCGTGCGAATTGGTTATGTAGTTCGGAAAGCTTCCGATGTCTAGCGTTTACCGCCACTGTCGCTCGTCCCTAGTGTACACAAATCATATAACACAATTTCCTATGGAATAAAGAACAGTGGTTACGACTCTGTACTAGTTTATTAAATTGTGATTAATAATTATTTAGGATTATACAAAAATTATATTTTGTTATTAAACAAATTTGCTCCGACAGTGAGACAATTATTCTCAAGGCTTGGCGAAATCGATTTTGAACGATTTTAGTTAGTCAGACATGGATGGCGTCTATAGAATGTATACTTTTTACAATTTTCGTTCAATAAATCTGGATTCTTTTGGTTTACGAAAAAGGATCAGTTATTATTACAATAAAGTACACTACCTTACATTACTTGTACTTATATACTATAAGGAGTAATTACAATTTGTTCTTGGAGTGTTATAAAGTGTGTTTCAAAAGTTCGTAATTGTTGTACAGGTTATTTTTCTCGTTCACATAAGTTTAGTGTTTTATTTTTTTAATTAATCTTTGAAAGAAATAAGATCATCAGTTTATAGTGAGAGTTCAAAGTGTTGTGAACAATTTTAAAGAGAATTTAAATTTTTTAATTCGGGTAAGTCAGCAATACTTATCAATCAGTTGACTTGAGGTGTAGTGTCATTCAGTTGAATTAGGTTGGGTCTTCATTTGTTCATCAATCTTCAATCATCTTGGGATTTAATGACGCTTGGCTTCTTTTCCGTATAAGTTGATTTAAATTAATTAATTTGGAATTGATTAATCTGGTCTGTTGCCTAGGTTGACTGTATTAGCTCCTCATCAGAGAGTTTGGTTCTTCATTTTAATAAATTTGGTTACTTTTTATTGTTTTAAATTAAAAACTGAGTCATTTACGGCTTGGCGTCTATTCCTTTTGGGCTTCAATAATGGACTAATAGTTTCTAACGGAATATTCATAAATAACGTTCAGTTGTCATGGTAACTGATTGATTCTGATTGGCTATTCATGGCTTAAGCCCATTGTTATAATATTTGAATTTTTATTCAAAATGATTAAATATCTTATGATTGTTATTATTCTTCTGTCTTCTTCTCTATGTATGAAATATTATCACAACTGTCCGTATTTTCTTTCAAAGATCATTTTGACATCCCACAAAGTTGGGTTTGCTTATGTATTATGTTTTGACAGTTATGTTGATATTATTTAATTACATTTCTTTCTTATTTTATGTCCTTAATTTAACATTTATCTCTTAATATGATCCACTAATTATCATTGACTAGTTACTTGCCTTGGATTTGCTAATGTCATAGATAATTTCTTACAATTTGCTGTTTTTTGTTTTTTACAGTTAGGCATTTCATAGGCCTAGGTAGTAATTGGCTATATTTTCTTATTTTATACAAATTACATATTATTTTACCCTTATACATGTTTTCTTTTGTGTCATAATTGATTTGGTTATTTGTTGAATTGTTTTGTGTCTGTTTTATTATAATTGTATGTTTTTCATTATTTTACAAAATCATGGTTTGTCTATTATTTTCTAACTGCTTTTCTAGTATTATTATGTTTGCATGAATTCATCTTTTTTCTTATCTATATTGCCATTGTTTATAATTTGTCTATTATTTACTATTCTCTATAAAATATAACATAACATTTAGGCTATGGTCTGTATAACTCTTTCAGCCATATTACTATTCATAAACTTAATCAAACAATTCTTTAACAGTTATTATGCTACTCTTGTTTACAATTTGTTACTTCTTGTTTTATTTTTTGTTAAACATCATCACGTCATTTACTTTAACTAATTAATTATCCCTTAGAACATAGGATATTTATTGATTTTGCCTTTCTATTCTTTACTATATTTTTCTATTCTAATCTTTACTAGCTAACCATGGTAACATTTTGACTCTTCCTGGGATTTTTTCCCTGAATATCCTTGTATTCCTCATCTACAGTTAATCTTAATCCTAATAATAACAATATCCTTATTTACTAACACTGTTCACCATTAACCGTTAGTGTTTTTCACTGATTTTTGGGTGTTTATACCTATCAATAGGGTTTCTATTTATTTTGTGGGGTTTACACTGACACTTTGCACTTTTTATATTATTTAAGTGTTACTAGTGGGTATTCCCTAACATTAAATTCTTGTTCTCACTTACTCATGTTCACTATCTAACTATCTCTCACTTTACAATGGTTAGTTATACTGTTAACAAGTTCATCTCCTTATAGAGTGATTTATAATATTTACTCTCTATTTATTTGGTTAGTGTACTTTTAGTTTGTCATTACTTCATTGGATTTTCATACTTATCATTTACATTGATTAATTAGTTGATACTAATAATTATTATTTACATTTATTATTTATTGGTTTCTTTTTCATTACTTTATTTGAGTGTAACATTTCTCCTTTTCTGTTCTATATTATTCGTTTGTGTCTTTTCATTCCTTCACATTTTATTTCATTTATATATTGTTTGTTTCCTTTTCATTCACTTTCTCATTTGATTTCATTTATTTCATTTATATGTCCTATCACTGGGGTTGGGGCTTGTTCTACCTACTCACTTATTTTATTTGTTTTATATATCCTTTCACTGGTGTTGGTGCTTGTTCTACCTACTCACTTATTTTATTTGTTTTATATATCCTTTCACTGGTGTTTGTGCTTGTTCCACCTACTCACTTACCTTATCTATTGGGTTATTTTGGTTAAATCGCATTGTACTATCGGTTTTTCAAGTTTTGTTTTGTTGCTTGCTACATTTCTCTTATCAGAGGTTACTTTTATTATTACCTTTATCCGTTTCATCGCATAATTATGTTAATTACCCATTCCTTTATCTCTGACTCATCCCTTTTTATTCATAGTGTTAAACATTTAGTATTTTATTCTTATCATGTTGCTTCATAAATGTATGTTGAAGATATGTACCCATACAATATATATATATATATATATATATATTGTAACGATACAACGTTGCAAATATAAATTTATTTGTTTTTGCGGAGCCCCACGATCTTGGAGCGCCAAATATATGCAACGTATTTATGTGTGTGAATTTTTATATGTACTTTAATTTGTGTAGCCCCACGTTCTTTGGGAGCCAAATATGCAACAATACATATACATAAATACATATACATATACACAAATTTAGCGTGACCGGTCTCACGTTCAAGATTGACAAATTATGTAACAATATAACATTTAAATTGGGTTTCAGGTGTATCTGCAATAAGAACTCTATGTAACTTGTAACGGTATTTCAAATTTATTTGATATTATTAAAAATTGTGCACATGGCACTGACTTCGATTTAAAACATTCGTTATTATTTGTTATTATGCCGTAAGGCTTATGCTATATACATCCTTACTGACTAAATATTCTATTCTATTATTATTGTATTAAAGAAAAATCTCATTTTCAGACTACTCAGTCAATTAATGTGTTTCAAAATATCAATATTTAAATCTCTTTTTATATATTGTAATGTACTCAAAATATTAATAGTTATTGAATTTATCTTTTGTTTCTCAGTACTGTTTGATCTCAAATACTAATTGTTTTCAGTTAAATGCTTTGTATTCATTTTATTTCATATTAATTTGAGCTCTTGTTACGTTAATCGTATTTCTAAAACATCTATGATTTTAATTCTACTTTACAAGAAACATTGGCTCTTACTTTTAAATAAAATAGAAATGTCTTTAATTGTCTTTGAGTTCATTGTATGATAAAGATATAAATAAGTTGTTTATCACCTTATTGTCGTCAATCGTACTCGATCATTTTGATCCATCTGTAGTTGTCCTCGTCTCGGAGTCCAGCGTCGGCTATCTCTCTTCTCCTCTTGTCCAGCGTCGGCTGTCTCTCTTCTCCTCTTGTCCAGCGTCGTATCACTCTTTCTTGTCCAGCGTCGTATCACTCTCTGGAACTCTCCTCTTGTTGTTTCTGACGTCAATGGATCTTCTTATGTAATTCTTCTTATGTACTGCTGTTATTATTTAAAAATGATTGTATTTACAACTTAGTTACATAGTTGTATGTAACTGGAAAATTTAAACTATTTACAAAAAAAATAAATACGCCGTGCGGACGGGCATAAGCTCCCGCTGCACCGTGGATGATTTAAGAAAGAGAACCACTGTAGCTTGCGCGTCCTATTTATACCCATGTCTTGGTCGACACCTGCAGTGGTACGAAATCGACATGTCAGAAACTGTCTCTGGATTCAGTTCCCCCACTCTTTGTCAAATTCGCTATTTCTTATATTTCTGCGAATTGCAGAGTCCTGTAAGTATACTCTTATACTTATCTTATAACTATTTTTACAACACATGTTCACTGTAATTTTGGACATTGCAACTTAACCCTTTCGATTTTTACACAGTTATTTCACTATTACACTCGTACGGTGTGACACTTTCGCGTGGTTTTCGTACACAGTATTTAGTAAATTTGATTACATTTTATTGTGGTTTTGGATTTTAATTCTTAATTATAGTTTATGAGTAATTACGGAAAAACAGTAATTGTGCAATTATTCATCTTGGGGTGGTAAACTCGCCTGCATAGACCTGCGTTCACACACACTAGCAATATACTGGTGTACACACTTTCAGTTACATTTGTGTGTGTGTGCACGTCGATTCAGGTCGAAACACCTGTTCATATTTTTGTCTGAGCCAAGCTTGCAATCCCTGACATGCTTATTTCTAATATATTATTAATTATTTACAGTTTATTAGGTAAATTTAAATTTTTATATTCAATGCTCAGTACATCACTTATTTGTACTGTCGCATTATCCCTCTGCTTGGTAACAAAAAAAAATTTAATAAATTTATTTATTATAAATTTTTTTTTTATTTATTATTATTATATTTGCAAAAAAAGTGTAACAAATAATAAAGAATAATATTCGTCATTTCACCCTTCATTGAAGTGTATACAAAGTCTTACCTCCCCTCTTTGTACGCTCACTGCTCGTGACCTTGTAGTAGGGTGGCTTTAACAAACAGCTGATCTGACTGGTTTCATTGACCTCGTCGCTTTCATGTGTAGAACTTCCTAAATGACGTTGCGTGGAATTTACCAATTTCTTTCTTCTGTATCTCATCATATACGATGCAAGTGTGTTGTCCTACTCGCTGTCTTAACGTATACGGTCCATTATAAAGTCTGAAGAATTTCTTCGCCGTATTATCACTCCGTTTTCCCACTGGATTTGCTTTGAGTAGTATACTTTCTCCCACGTTGAATTGTTGTAGCTTGTGAGTTAGATTAAATCTCTCTACTCTCTTGTTACCTCTTTCTCTTATCCGTTGCTTTGCGTATTCAATTTTCACACTTATTGGTACAGGTACATTTTGGTTATTAGGTTTGTTTATATACTTAGTCCAAAATCTGTTTGGCTTCTTATCTTCTTCTAATTCCATTGGAGTGTATCCTGTTGCTTCACTATAATTTTCGTTAATGGCTTTTTCAAGAAATGGTAAATATTCTGCCCATTTATTGTGTTGATCATGGCAATATATTCGTAAATATTTACCTAATTCTTTGTTAACTCTCTCAGCAAGGTTTCCTTGAGGATGTCTTATGGATGTGAGTACAGGTTGTATTCCATTTTCCCTTAACGTCCTCTCCCATTTTTCACTTTGGAATTGTACACCTTGATCACTGAGTACCTTCTTCATTTTTCCATATAACGGAATATATTTCTGCAGTAGTATCTTTAGAACAACTTTGGTTGTGGGTCGCATAATTGGGTACAGTCGGACTGCCTTGGAAAACACATCGATACATACCAATATGTGCTTCACACCTCGACTTGATCGTGGTAGTGGTCCCAGAAAATCCACTGCAATTAGCTCTCCTTTGTTCTTCTTCTGTATACTCTGCATTCCTACATATGTGTGTAAATTCGGCCCTTTCGCCGTTTGACACTCATAACACTTCTTTACCTCCTTCTTTATCTTTCGATACATATTATTAATCGTAAAATCTTCTCGTAGACTCAAATAACATTTCAGACCGGCAGCATGTGCTAAACTCTCATGTGCTGGTTGAATTAATTTTTGTAGCATGTCATTCGTTAGTACTATCTTCCAGTCTTGTCTTACTAACCTGAAAAGAATTCCATTCAGTACCTTATAATGATTTGGTAGCTGTTCTTGGTCCTTCATCTCCCTTATCGTCACGTCCAAATCTTGTTGATGTGCTAAGTTTTTCAGCATTTATTTTACTTCATCATTCTCTTTGAATTTAATTGATAACAATCGTACTTCTTTCTTTTCGCTCACATAAACTTCTTCACATTCTTCTTTGATGTATCGGCTTAGTGTATCCGCTATAATATTGTCTTTACCTTTACAGTATTTAATGGTGAATGAGTATTCGCTAATGGCTAAAATCCATCTTAATAATCGGGCATTTGTTATTTTGCATTTCAATAAAAATGATAATGCTTGGTGGTCAGTATGTATCTCAAAATGAGTACCATAAACATAATATCTGAATTGCTTAAGAGCGTATACTATAGCAAGTATTTCTTTTTCTGATGTGGAGTAGTGTTTTTCAGCTCCTTTGAAGACTCTACTGGCGTAGGCAATAACTCGGTGCTCTCCCATAGTATCTTGTTGATATAGTACACTTCGTACTGCGTAGTTACTAGCATCGGAGTATATTACGAATTTTCCTTCTCGTTGAGGATGATGTAACATAATATTTTCGATGAACAACTCTTTCACTTGGTTAAAGGCATCTTGATGTTTCTTCTCCCACTTCCATTTTTTTTCTTTCTTCGTCAGCTCTAGAAGCGGTTGCGTATATCTTGCATATAACGGTGAGAATCTTCTGTAGTATCCTGTGAGTCCTAAGAATGCTCTTAACTCTTTGAGATTTCCGGGTATAGAGAAATTAGTTATGCTGGAAATTTTGATAGGATCGGGTTGAATACCAGAGGATGAAATAATGTGACCTAGGAATTGGATAGAGGTTTTGATAAATTCACACTTGTCTAGGTTAAGGAATATGTTCGCTTGCCTAAACTTGTGGAATATCGTGCTTAGATGTTTTATATGTTCGTCTAACGTTTTAGATACAACTAAGATATCATCTACAAATATCATGGTGTAGGGTTCCACTTCAGGTCCTAGGGCTCTTTCTAGACACTTTACGATGGCTGCCAAACTCGTGCTTAATCCGAAGGGTACTACCCTGTGTTGGTAGCTTTTATTTTTATACAGGAAAGCAGTGTACTTTTTATTCTCTTCACGAATTGGAATCTGCCAGAAACTTGAGCGTAAATCTAGCTTCGTCAGATACCTTGCTCCTTCACACTTAGTAAATAATTCGTCCGCAGTTGGCGCACAGTCATACTCCTTTAATACAATGCTGTTCAGCTCCCTCATGTCAAGGCATAGACGTATCTCACCATTTTTCTTCTTCACTACCACTAGAGGATTCAGAAAGTTGCTGTTCGATCGCTCTATGACTCCACTTTCGATCATACGCCGTATTTCTAGTTCAACCTCTCCCTCATATCGCATTGGGATAGGGTATGTCTTCCTAATGACTTTTGTAGGGTCTGACACAACTATAGAGTGCTCGTATACTGTCGTCTGCGTCGGTACTTCACTAAATACATCACTATATTCTTCTATTAATTCGTGCAGTTTCTCTTCTTCCTGTGTCGTCATCCCTTCATCTACCGCATTCACATGTCGAGTTGGACCATATTGTATTTGTGGCTTGTACAAAGTAATAGGTGTTTCACTTATCTTGCACTCTTCTTCCTCGCTGTTCATGTTTAATTCATATTGAACATTTTTATAATTACACACAATTATATTATCATTAATATTAATCTTAGCATTTATTGTATTTAGTATATCGATACCTAAAATTCCATCATAAATCAATTTATGCATAATTATCATGGGGTGTTCTAATTCTAGATTTTTATATGTTAGAGTTATATATGCTTGTTGTTTAACTCTTTCTTTTTTATTGGTAGCTGTTGTAATATTTAAATTATTTACGGACAAAATTGCAGTATTTTTAAAATATTTCTTATTGCGTTGAACCCATGCAGCGTTAAGAACTGACAGCTGGCTGCCTGTATCAACTAGCATCCGTATTTTACACCTGTTTATGCTTACAGTCACAATAGGGCATTGTGTTTGCTGCGCGTCTCGCTTTATATCCTGTTCAGTGCTTAATAAGTCCTCCCTAATATCGCAGGGGTATATGTTGTTTATTTTATAATTTTGCTTCCGTTTATTCAGTCATTGTGACGCCTTTGATGTAGACGGTCGGCTGTGGAATGTTACTGTCTCTGTCTCATTCATTCCTTGGCTTTCTCTCTTCAATTTTTTTTCGTCGTACCCTCGTACTGCGGCAACGCGTTTGTCAGCTGGTTTTGAAAACTGTTTACGATTGGACGACCATACAACGTCTCCTTGTCGTCTAGCTGTATTATTTTGTTCAGTCTCTTTAGCTGTGCGTGTTGTAGTGTTGTACTTTGGTGGCGAATAATTTATTTTATATTTATCACGGTGCGGTGTAGTGTTTTGTATTGCTTTCTTGTCATCTCTGTGATAATTATGGTGGTGATTTGCTGTTTTTGTTCCCAGTATTGTGTGTTCTTACCTTTATTGATATTCTCCGACTGTGTTACAAGGATTAAAAATTCTTCTATGGTTTTAATCCCTTGTGTATAAACTGCTAACTGGATATCTCGCTGAAAATGGTAAGATAATTTTGAAACAATTTCATATTCTGGGAATTTAGGTTTGAGATGCTTTACACGTTCTATTTGCGTAATTGTATATTGTTCAATACTCTGCTGTCCATGTGCATTGAACTTTCCATATTCGAGTTGATCCCGTACTTGTCGTTGGGTATGTAGATTCCAGTATCGGTTCTCGAATGCCTCACGAAACTGCTGATATGTACTAACGTTATCTCTAATAATAGAGTACCATTGGCTGGCTGAATCTCTAAGATATCGCGTGACGAAGTCTATCTTCCCGTCGTCATTTATTGCACTCCCAATTTTTTCTATTTCCTTCTCTACTCTTGCTAGGAATTCCATACTGTTCTCCCCTTTACCACCTGAGAACTTAAGTCTGCTCCTTTCTTCCGTTGGTGTAGGAAATATGGTCATTTGGTTTTGTCGTCTTCTTAACTCACTTCGTAGCTGGTTCATTTCCTCTTGAATCTCTTCTTTCATATGTGATACGTCTCCCGAACGGTCTTTCGTAGTTTCTTCAATTTTATTCTCAATAACTACAGTACGTGTTTCTATTTCTCTAAGTTTACTGGTATTTACTTGGGATACATTGTTAATAGTTTGGATTTTATCATCCTGTTCTCGCGTTATAGTAGTTAAAGTATCATTTATTTGTTTATGTGTTTCTTTTAAATCTTTTCTCCACTCGAGACGTAATTCTTTTTGTTTATTTTCAATCCGTACAACTTGTTCATGTAAGGCTTGTTTAAAATTATTCTCTAGAGTATCAATACGTATGCTGGTGTCACCAATTTTTTCGGTTAACTGCACATTACTGTCAATTATACTTTGTTTTATTTCAAGATTATCAATTTTTAACTCTTCTAGACTCTCTGTAATTTTTATGGTGTCCTGTCTAAACATTTTCGGACTGTAGCTCTAATTTATTTTCTAAACTTTCTGTTTGTTTTGTATTTATTTCATCTATTTTTCTTATTTGTTTGACATTCTCCTCTTTCAAATCCTCTTTAAATTTTTCGGCTTGTTTTATGACTAATTCGTCCATCATGGCGAGTATCGAATTTTTAAATGCTTCTAAATTCAACCCTCCTGGTTCTGCCATGTTGAATAATTATTAAAATATTTATTTAGTAGTAATTCTTTAACAATTATTATTGATAACCGTTCCCTACTTATTTATTTATTTCTTTATTTTTATTAATACTTATTACAGTTACACCTGTTACATAGACAAATAATATTATTCGTGGGCGCCAGCTGTGTGATTACACAACAATTAACATTACATTCAATTACTGTTTAATATAAATAATGATTACATATAATACATTTTTTTATTTAACACACTCTTATATTTTATAGCAACCATTCAGCTACATAAAAAATTTTAATAATTAAATGATGGGGATCGGGCCATACGTTCATGGGCTACAATTTATGTAACAAAAATTTTACATAAATTTAGGCATGTCGTGCCCCACGTCCAGGGCGACAAATATATGTAACGATACAACGTTGCAAATATAAATTTATTTTTTTTTGCGGAGCCCCACGATCTTGGAGCGCCAAATATATGCAACGTATTTATGTGTGTGAATTTTTATATGTACTTTAATTTGTATAGCCCCACGTTCTTTGGGAGCCAAATATGCAACAATACATATACATAAATACATATACATATACATATACACAAATTTAGCGTGACCGGTCTCACGTTCAAGATTGACAAATTATGTAACAATATAACATTTAAATTGGGTTTCAGGTGTATCTGCAATAAGAACTCTATGTAACTTGTAACGGTATTTCAAATTTATTTGATATTATTAAAAATTGTGCACATGGCACTGATTTCGATTTAAAACATTCGTTATTATTTGTTATTATGCCGTAAGGCTTATGCTATATACATCCTTGCTGACTAAATATTCTATTCTACTAATTATTGTATTAAAGAAAAATCTCATTTTCAGACTACTCAGTCAATTAATGTGTTTCAAAATATCAATATTTAAATCTCTTTTTATATATTGTAATGTACTCAAAATATTAATAGTTATTGAATTTATGTTTTGTTTCTCAGTACTGTTGTATCTCAAATACTAATTGTTTTCAGTTAAATGCTTTGTATTCATTTTATTTCATATTAATTTGAGCTCTTGTTACGTTAATCGTATTTCTAAAACATCTATGATTTTAATTCTACTTTACAAGAAACATTGGCTCTTACTTTTAAATAAAATAGAAATGTCTTTAATTGTCTTTGAGTTCATTGTATGATAAAGATATAAATAAGTTGTTTATCACCTTATTGTCGTCAATCGTACTCGATCATTTTGATCCATCTGTAGTTGTCCTCGTCTCGGAGTCCAGCGTCGGCTATCTCTCTTCTCCTCTTGTCCAGCGTCGGCTGTCTCTCTTCTCCTCTTGTCCAGCGTCGTATCACTCTTTCTTGTCCAGCGTCGTATCACTCTCTGGAACTCTCCCCTTGTCCAGCGTCGTATCACTCTCTGGAACTCTCCTCTTGTTGTTTCTGACGTCAATGGATCTTCTTATGTAATTCTTCTTATGTACTGCTGTTATTATTTAAAAATGATTGTATTTACAACTTAGTTACATAGTTGTATGTAACTGGAAAATTTAAACTATTTATAAAAAAAAATAAATACGCCGTGCGGACGGGCATAAGCTCCCGCTGCACCGTGGATGATTTAAGAAAGAGAAGAAAATAATTTATTTTAATTAACTTTAATAACAAGTATATGAATTGTCACCATTTAATTTTTAATTAATTTGTTTGAGAATTTATTATTATAATTAATATTATCAAGGAGTCTATACAATTTAACTCCATTAAGTTCAATGGATCATTTTATAGAGAACATGTAGCTTGCGTGTCCTATTTATACCCATGTCTTTGTAGACACCACCACCACCTGCAGTGGTACGAAATCGACATGTCAGAAACTGTCTCTGGATTCAGTTCCCCCACTCTTTGTCAAATTCGCTATTTCTTATATTTCTGCGAATTGCAGAGTCCTGTAAGTATACTCTTATACTTATCGTATAACTATTTGTACAACACATGTTCACTGTAATTTTGGACATTGCAACTTAACCCTTTCGATTTTTACACAGTTATTTCACTATTACACTCGTACGGTGTGACACTTTCGCGTGGTTTTCGTACACAGTAATTAGTAAATTTTATTACATTTTATTGTGGTTTTGGATTTTAATTCTTAATTATAGTTTATGAATAATTACGGAAAAACAGTAATTGTGCAATTATTCATCTTGGGGTGGTAAACTCGCCTGCATAGACCTGCGTTCACACACACTAGCAATATACTGGTGTACACACTTTCAGTTACATTTGTGTGTGTGTGCACGTCGATTCAGGTCGAAACACCTGTTCATATTTTTGTCTGAGCCAAGCTTGCAATCCCTGACATGCTTATTTCTAATATATTATTAATTATTTACAGTTTATTAGGTAAATTTAAATTTTTATATTCAATGCTCAGTACATCACTTATTTGTACTGTGGCAATATATATATATAATGTTGTGATGTTATACAATTTGTTCCTTCTGCAAGTGGTGTAATTTCGTACCTATATTTTCTTTTTAACACCTGACACACGTTTCACTGAAAAATATCAGTATCATCAGAGGTTTGTAAGGAATATATATATTTGTCTTTTTTTATGTTATTTGAATATAAAGTTTCAATATATTTGTTTTATTGTGTTTCTTTGCTAATGTACATTAGTTGAACTATTCAACAGCTTTAACGATGCACATTTTTTATATGAACTTTTAAGCTTACAAAAATGTACATTGAACAAGTTACAAATTATACAAAAATTTAAACTGTGAAATAGAAAATAAGTAACTCGATGATATTGAACAGAATTATTCAAGGAAATGTACATTAGCAAACAAAGATATAAAATGAAACAAATATGCTACTTGTATCGAAACTTTATATTACAAAGAAAAAAACACAAGTGATTTTTCTGTCAAAATATATACAAATTCCAAATTACAAGAAGACGCTAAATATTAAAAAAGTTTAATAACTAAAATATACAAAATTAGAACATTTACATTATTGACGCTAAAAATTGTTTATAATGGACTGAAAGTTAATGAAAAATGCATTCAAATTAATAAGAATCAATTTAACCTAAAAAAAGTGAATTTTAAATTTTAATTTTTACATTAAAAAATATAGAAGTTAAATAGTTAAAATTGATAAAATTATAAAATAAAGATATTACAATATAAAATGATTAGAAATTTTAACAGAATTAAATTTCATCTTTACCATTACTTTACCAATTTCTTTCGTCCCAATATAATTATACTTTCTTACGACTAATGTTTTTTATTCAAATTTTTATACCTGGTGTACCAATAACTTAAGTATCCATCTGACAGATAAATTTTAAAACTACTGTTGAGGAAACAGTTGTCTTTTCCCTTAATTTGTACAATAAATACATTGAAGATGACACATTTTAATTTTTGTCGAATTTGAACTTCTTAAATTGAATTTGGTCGTATTTTATTATTTAATTTTATTAACTGGTGATCAATGGTTGTTGAAGAATTATTCTTCGCGTTATTTAAACATAAACAAAAGTTAACAAAACAATATATATAGGCCTACAACGCATTTTGGAAAGAACATAATTACTATGACATTATTACGAAATTTGAAAATGAATAGAAATGATATTACATTATAATATAAAATTTGGGAACAAATAAGCAGATAAGAATTTAAATGAATTAAATAAATAAATTAATTAAATGAATTAAATTTATTAAATGAACTTATTAAATTATAAACGAAAAAATTGTAGAGGAAAATTAGATCTGAGAATGAATGAATGAATAAAATATAAAATAAAAAACTTTATAAAATTAATATAAAATTGAATTTATTTAAAAAGTTAGTATAAGATTAAAATGGTTCAATATTACACAGACCGTAAATGACACAAAATTGAAAATAAATAAGTTCACAAGGAATTTGGAAGTACAAAACCAGAAAAGTAAAGGGTGCAAGAAGGGAGATGTGGACAACACACGAGGTACCAGATGCCTATTACAGACAAAGTAGGAGTAGGTTTAAGTCAGTCTGTGACGATTTAAATAAAAAAAATTAATAATAAAATATAAAACGGGAAGTAAGTAAGAACGTTAAATAGCACTATTAAACCAAATACCCCTGAACTAACTCACAATAGTAATGAGAATTAATTTAAGAAAATCTAACTAAAATAAGTAATTAAAACTCTGAAAGTAAAAGTTAAAAATAATACTGTTAACCATTTAGTAAATTTATCATGCTATGACCTGTGTATTCCGGATCCGACTTGCATACCGACCCGGCATTAAATAAGAAATACCTGTAAACCATAATGTAAATAATTAATAATTTAAGTCACAAGTAGTAGTTGTAATAATTCCTGTAGACAAGAAAAGCCTCGATAGTTTATTTTGTCAAACGGTAAGACTGTATTATTAATGAAGAGTTGGAACTATATTATGGCGGAGTATTAACTCCGCGTCGTTGCAACTAATCCTGTTGTAACAATGCAGGACTTATGATGCAGCTTTCAAACTGTAAACACCTCCAAGCGAGGGCTCTTCACAAAATGTTTTATTTTTATTTTTAATTGAGTGTTAGCTTCCACTAAAAGCATGGAGAGCTAGTTATAAATAACGAAGATGTAGTGAGTAATTTGTTAAACAAGGATGTGAAAAAGAAAAACTAGTGTATAAGGTGACAACTCATGTTAGTTAAAACTAACGATCAAATATGGTTCAAGAAAAGTAGTTCCGACGTAATGTGAAAAGAAGATGCAAACTCCAGTACTACTGTGCCATTAAATATGTGATGTGCATAACTGTGGATAGTGACGACTAAGACCTAAACAACACTTACCATTACCGCCGAGGATCAGGACGACTTCACGCTACATAACATCCATCTCCTCATTAATTCACTCAGACGACATCCGCTGGAAACCCTACCCCGATGACAACCCTCGACTAAGAGAGTACCGAAGATTCACACCCCAGGACATGGACAAATAAAGCTTATCTAAGAGGTGACTCGGAAGCTCGTCTTCCGTGAATTATGTATATTTAAAATATAAGTATTTATAAATGCCAAAGACTTTTAAAAGACAATCTCTAAGCATTAAGTTTTAGAATGATGTAACCAGTAATTTCTGAAATCATAGTTGTAACATTACTCTTGAGATATAACTTTGAATCTCTTAACTAAATAAAACCATTCTTCAAATGGTGTTTAAGTAACAATGCAATCTTCTTAATAAGTAAAGTAAATTTGAAACTTCTTAACTAGATTCAAAGAGACTCGGATCCGAGGTAAAATACATGATCTGTGTGATCATTTGTTTTGACAGAAAACCCCTTTACAATTTCTGTATGAGTAAATTTTTATATGTAATGTGTTATATATCATATGTTAATAAAGAGATGTCATCTTGTTACATACTAAAGTGAGTGCATAAATCAGCTAAATTCCCTCCCCTTGTTTCCTATAATTAGAGTAATTATAATTATTCTTAGTGTTGTGTTTGATTTTTCAGTTTGTTACAACGTAGGCAGCCTGAATAATTGGCTAGAGTCAATTATCACGGGTTCCCTGGATTATAACGTAGCCGACACGTTATAAGTCCTGTAAGCAGCGTGGTAATTGTTACGTTAGGCCAAGGCTAGGCTTTGTCCCCGCTCCAGGAATGATCGCTACGAGTTGCATTTGACCTCCCCCTTTAGAACGGGACAGTTATGTTAAAATTTGTGTTGCATTCAAAATTAAAAACTATTTCTGCACTTGAAGCAGAGGCATAAAAAATCCAGTAAATCTTAAATATTGGGTGTATGCCTTTTCATACAAACCAGGAATTGTACGTTTTTTGCAAAATTATGTAGTTGATGTATGAATGTGAAGATTTTTCTAGTAGTATCGCTACACTAAAACTAGAATAACATTGGTCTAGACTAAACATTATGACAAACTATGACAAACGAGATAAATTATAACCATAAGATTTTAAAACGTTAAAAACGCTGCGGGTTATCATTATTTTAGTACCTATCTGATAAATTTATAAAGTACTATTGAGAAAACAGTTATTTCTTCCCTTAGTTTGTATCAACAGACCGAATATGAGTGAGCACCGCAGATCCATGTTTCCATGGTGGGAGGATAGGGGAAATCCCCCATTGTCACATCAGACAAAATTTTGTCATAATTTTGTGAGTGTAGAAAGGTTCTGTGATTGAAACTATGATATAACATTCATATCAAGTTATGTAAGTTCATAGTTTTTCTCTAAAATTACTTTAACTTGTAACTGTAACTTACCATCATGTTAATTTTTGTTTGATACATACGGTAAGTTTAATGAGTATTGTGCACTGTAAACTGTAAGTGAATGTTAGACTACTAAAAGAACAATGAACGGACAAACCCAGATATGATTTTATACTTACTTGTATGTTAATAAATTTACTGTGTTGATAATAACGCACTGTATTTTTATCTGCACTCGTTCCTATCATTTATACTGGTAGACCAAAACTGTAGTATTAAGTTGGATTTAAAAAATGATCCAACTTTTCATATTCCTCCCTCCTCAAAAGTCAACTCCGATGGCGAACCTTTTTGCTTTGCCACCACACTAGTTTATCAGAGCTCATAAAAAAAAGCAAAAAAACAGTGTAATTTGATCATCCCTTAATCTTGAAACGCATACTGTAATTCCGGCTGCGAAACTGCAGCGACGGCAGAAGGAACGTTCAGCACTTGGTATTATGCGTTCAAAATCAGACTGCTTCCGTTGTAAGCACATGTTGTAGTCTAGCTTATTAAGTCACATGTCTAGTTACTAAGTTACTGAATTTAATTATATTTATTTTTACCGCTTGTTCTTGTACTACTCACAGTCAATGAAGAGTTTAAGTGCGGTCAGTTGGCAGGGATCTCTGCTGCTGACAATTGAACTGACATCTGAAAGGTGAATAGTAAATCCCCGTGAACTTGTACCACACTGTTACACTTACAGTATTTCATTATCTTCATCATTCAAAGATCCTCCAGCCATCTCTTCCTGGGTCTACCCACATACCTGTGTCCTATCTACATATATAAAACTGAAAGTCTGAGGATTTTATGTGTACTGAATACAAATCCACACCGTTACACCGATTGGCCACCAAGTTTTGCACAGGTAACCTTTGACACAAGGCGAAAAACACTGTCTAACTTGGAATTTGATATTTTGCCTCGTTCGCACGATTTAGGCCCTTTTAATTATGCCTTTCCGTTGACGCGTATAAAGATGTCAACAACACCATGGAGACCAGAATTAATTACCATAGTAACAAGTAAATAAACAAATGATATTTAGCGGCATCGGAACTGTACCTTTATCCGTTCCTGCAGTTTTTAATGTTTTTAATATGCGATTTTATCGATATATTTTGTAATTTTGTATACAGATATGTCTATATATTTTATAATTTTCTTAAACGATTATAAAATTTACGTTAATACGTATTTCTGATGATGCTTTGAATAAGTAATGAAATATATTAAATACTAAAGATGTCGACAACATCATGGACACCAGAATTAATTACCATAGTAACAAGTAAATAAACAAAAGCTATTTAGCGACATCGGAACTGTACATTTATCCATTCCTGCAGTACAGTTTAGATGTTTTATATAATATGGGATTTTACGATGTGGAAAGTGTACTAATTGAAAATTGTCCTATTACTTGATGCAAAGCGAAAATACGTGTTGTTTTCATTTGTGAGGTTAGGTGACGACGGTTTTTGGTTTTTAGTTTACTGCTGAAATAAATAAAATCCATTGTTGAGGAAAACATAACGTTTAATGTATTATACAGTGCTTCTAACACACAGTAACACTTAAAATTAAGAATTTAGCGTTTTTGATTTAACAGGTACTTTATAGCCTAAATATCTCCAAAGGCTTTATAAACGCGTACTTTTAAATCTCTAAAGGCTGTTGCACCAACATAATAATTTAATACAAGTTAAAGTAGTGCAAGTGTTGAAAACAGCTTTGGAGAGAATTTGACTAATGAGTACAAAATTATTATACGAGCTGACAGAACGCCATATAGACACAGACAATACAAATTATATTAAAATACTTATTAAAAGTCAAATATTCGCGTGCGAAGCCGCGGGTAACAGCTAGTAGGTTTGTGTTTCCAAACTTGTTTGGCCAGTCTTGAATCTGACATTCTTTTTAAGTGTTCCTTCCACTGTTGTTTATAATCTTTTAATAGTATCTTGTACAAGTTCCCAACAGAGTAAGTATATTATACTTAGCCTACTCCCAACAGACAACCAAATACGATTATTGCATCAATCCTAAACTATGAATAGGGGATTTTAGGCTTTATGGATGGATTATGAATTTTTTTATCGCTCCTTGGTAGTAATGCACTACACATTTTTCATTGTTACAGGACTATATTCGGACGTTATATCCGGTTACGAAGTGACAGTGCCGCAGAAAATCAACTCGGACGGCGAGCTGTCTTTCGACGTCACCCACTACCATCGTCAGCACCACAGACGAAGAAGGAAACGCAGTGCGACAGAGCCGCCGGAATTGCTACACTACCGGATAAACATCGCCGGAGACGTCGAGATAATCGATCTACATCCCAGCGCTGGCTTCATATCGAGCGCGCTGAGGGTGGAAAGGCCCGGCGGGAAGTTCGTGTCACTGTCAAAGCGCGCCTCGACGTGCCACTATCAGGGGACGATACGCGGCCAAGAGAAGTCTTCGTTTGTGGCGCTCTCCGCTTGCAACGGTTTGGTAAGTACTCGCCTTTAACGTTTATACTCCTGTGCTTTATAATATAACGTGTTTGTTTCTTTAACGTGTTTGGAATTTCAATGTCTTCAACACAATTTTCAATTACACGCGTCATTACCTCACTACTTTCACTATCGTCGCTAAGTCTTCAGCATATTTCTCGAGTTACCATCTGCTGAGTATAATAACAGGCTTCAGATTCTACTGGAGCGTAACGATTATGGTAGATAAGTCCCACGGATACTAAATGGGACTACAGCAGAGCGATGATTATCCAGGACGTCCGAATTTTTTCAAATGAGACAATTTTCGGCTTAACGTACGAGTACATTCACATTACAATTGGATATGAACATTTCATAAACAATACACAACTGGAATAAGAATATAACTAATCTTATATACTACAGTATATAACGTTAACCTGGAATAAGTATATAACTACACACTCATCTACGTGGCTCCACCTTCTCAACAGCCGGTCAGCACTGGCGTACGTCACCCCACAATTCCCATACCATCTGGCTGAAGGGGGCTTTCCCCAGACCAGCCCGAGTCCGGCCCAATTCGGTCCGGCTCAAACAAACCTCCCCCCTCCTCAAAATAACCTTCTTACCCAGGGTGCACTACAGTTCGCAACTACTCGTGTAGCTCACGATACTGCATTAACAGAGCATTAGAAATCGCATATTCTCACACTGATTAAAAAAAACATTAGCCGCTAAAATGCGTTTCTTGGGTAGAAAAGCTATACAGAAATGTATCTTAAAACTACATGTGGATCGTTCATTAGTGGCAACCGACTTACGCTACAGGAGACTTGTCAGCAACAACGTACAAAGTCTGAAATATTTCTATCTGTTGTTTGGTTACGTTTAGGTATCAGACAGCCGCGACAAAAATTAAACAGTCTGTGCGTATGCGTCTTACAGAGTATAAGCCATTATACAAACAAGCGGACACCGTTTATCCGCGGTTTCGATCTCAACTACGGACTCATTTATTAAAACGTATCCATAGTTTCGATCTCAGCGCAGCCGTCATTTATTATTAAAATGTTTCCATCATTCATGTGTGTGTGTGTGTGTGTGTGTGTGTGTGTGTGTGTGTGTGTGTGTGTGTGTGTGTGTGTGAGAGAGAGAGAGAGCGCGATTTACAAATCCGTGAGCGTGTGTAGCATTTAAATGAAAAGCCACGGACGGGCGCTTCATTTGAATTGTATAAAGTGCAAGGCCGTTGCTGTAGTACTATAGCCTACTTCTGTTCTATATGCAGTTGACTGCTTCACATATATTAACAAACGAGCTTTATATGTACATTAAATAAACACACTTTCAAACAATAACGATCAAGATAGCAATAGTAAGTATGTTAACATTCATTCATATCGTTTTATCTCAGTCTCTTTTTCTCTCTTCCCCTTCAACTCCCTACCTCGCTCTCATTCATACCTTTCTCTCTCTTCATTTCTTTATCTCAGTTCGTCTAAGTTAAGGATAAAGTTACCATTTTTACATTCTTGACAGGGTTTACGTCAGTGTATGTGTGGCTACATTGTATTTGCCGAAAGCTAGGCTACCCTAACGTGACAAACACTAGGTCTAGACTGCTCGTAATTTCTCTAGATAATGAGGCCGAATTGCTTTTAGGACTGAATGAGCCCGTAGTCCGACAAGTCATTCTGTAAAACGATCGACTCTGCACAACTTCATTCTGTAAAGATCGAGTGCACAACTTCCGCTCTATTGTGCGTTTTGCTTTGAATCTATCGTCGTCGTCGTCATCATCATCATCATCATCATCACCACTACCATCATTATAGTAATAATAATAATAATTGATTAATCAATTAATCAATTATAGGAATAGAAATATAATAATTTTTTTTATCATAATTAATGATCATTATTAATAATCGATTATCATTTTTAATAATCGAAACAAGATGAAAATAATTATGTCATACCTTCCTACCTAAACGAACGGTAATAATGCCTATATTCTGTTATGGCATCTGTTTCCCTGCCAACCGTATTTACAGGTATGCTTACAACATGTTTTTAGGTATTTGTTTTCTGATCGGCGTACATGATTTTGATTACCTGATAATAATTGTAAAATTACCGGCAACAGATGATAAACATATTCCAGTGACGCCATTGGATAATAGAGCAAACAGTTTATGCAAACCAGTAATACATAATTATGAAGGGTCTGAGCGAACGCTCACAATTATGCCTTTTCTAAGGATCGGGCCATAAAATTATTTGCTGGGGGCGACCTCCATTCACATCTCCATCGATGTATAATATATATTATAGTATAACATAATATATTATACATCGATGCACATCTCAAACACTTATTAACACGTGTGAGCAAAAGCCGCCCCTGCACAACTGAATTGAGCCTAATCCCCTGCCCCTACCAGACAGATACGTTTTGTAGTTATTACGTTTATACAATACCAGACTGCCAGATACGTTTATACAATGTTATTTTTTGTTTTGCTTAAATTTAAATAAAAATAAATTTGATAACGAAGAAATATTTTATAATATAATTAAGAAGTAAAAGGTAGAGGACGGATAGATAACATTAAGAATTAAATTGCATATATGGATGTTTTAAAATAAGGGCGAGTAACCGCGCCCAAAAGTGTGAATGAGAAAGGCTTTACAACGTTAGGTTTTGAAAAGAATGTATACACACGCGCGCGCGCGCGCACACACACACACACACACACACAACACACATACACACGGAATGTGCTAGAAAAATATGTAGCTGTACAGACAGGGGTGTCAGGACTCGGAGGTTGGGAAGGGACATTTGACTTATAGCTTGTTTGCGGGGGTGTGTGTGGACAGTGGGGCGGGTGGGGGTGTGAAGAGTTTGTTTTATTCTGTTGTTATTTCCGATCTGACGATGAGCTGAGAAGTTTGAAAGCGCTAATCGGAATAATTTTTCTATAGTGGTGTGCAACAGTGATAATTCTGTTTGTGATTATAACCACTAACACAACTTTCTTAATTAAACAAATTGATAAAACAATATAAAACCGAATTTGGGAAAGTGCAAAATTAATATAAAACTTGATCATATAAATTTTATATATACACAGTGCCTACCTACTCGCTTTCTCGTAAATGGGCACAAAGGCTGGTCCCCACACATTTAATGATAAACAAATTATTTGGCAGTGATAACAGAACACGTGTTAATAGAAAAACGATGTCATCTGTCTGAACTTTAATGTCATCTGTCTAGACGTAGTCGGTGTTGAATTGGTCTGTAATTTGTTTCACAATATCTGCTTTTATATGAATTTGGCGTCAGTAGGCCGCTTGCCTACGATGAACATTTCACACATATATGAAATCGTCGGACTTTCATAATTTCATATTGGATATGTCTTTTTTTGTGGGCAAGTAAAACATTTTTTTTCTAATCACACAAGAAAATGTGTATAATGTTGACATCATTAAACGATTGACAAATATAAACAATAAAACTAAACTAGTAATTTCCTTGAAATGCAAAACGCGTTCATCACTTTGAAAGAAATCTATTTATTATTAAATAAAGGCAAATTATTAAATTTTAATTTTTTAAATCCTTTACACGGATGATTCGTAGATTTAGGCGAAAACCCCCACGTGTAGGTGACCGTACCTAAATATTAATTTATGTAAGTTTCTGTAGAAACTATAAGCTTCACAAATGTCCATAAGTGATAACAATATTGCTACATTCGTTGAGATGAAAGACAATTACGAATTTAGAATCTAGATAATTCGGGATTGTCTTTCCTCACGTTTCTCGACTAGCCTACCGCTAGCAGTCGGCACGTTGCGGTCAAAGTCCGACTTTAACCTAGTCTCCAGATTGTTCTAGCGCCTGTAACAGTGGCCGGGTCAGTTCGTTTACACCTGGCGATTTTAGAAGTGTGGCTCAGAGTTATTATGGCGGTTTAGTGGGAAGTGATCATTGTGTTAATTAGTGGAAAACTGTAATAAAGTGACATTTATTGTATGTGTTGAACGAATTTAACTTGAGTTATTGTATGCCTTAGTTGAATTATGTTATTTGTGACTAATTAAAATGTGTAATTAGTGACTTCATAGTTGTCGATTATTTCTGTATCCACTGTACATCACGACGATTGTGAGAAACTTGTAACAATATGTAGGCCTACAGTTATTTTGCAAACATAGCTTACAAACCTTTTGAAGCCAGTACAAAATATGCAAGGGGTGTTGACAGATATTAATGTTGTCAAATATCAAAGACGACTTCGTATTTTGAATAAAATTCTTCATAATTATAGATATTCTACATAGACTTTTACCAATTTTTTTATTAATTTTCACCTCAATTTTTAACGCACGATGCGCCTAAAGTTAAAAATTTCTAAAGTAAACACTACACTCGGATTTAGGTTAAATCTTCTTTTAGTCCAATGCTCGCTATAGAATTGCTAAAATTTTTTCCAAATTTGGATCCCTTTTTTGAGGTTTAATGATCTAAAATTTCGAAATTTTCAAAACCGAACACGGTATTTATATTCAGGTTTAAAGTGCCTTTAATTTGATACACCACATGCATTTGTGAGATTTTAAAAAAAATCGTGCCCCCTCATTTTTCCCTCCGCATCCTATATTTGGGGAGATCAATCTATAAAAGCGATAGGGATCTGTGAAGTAAAAGTATTGACACACATATTAAATTTTACGAAAGTCGTTTGGTGCATTTAAACGTTATCGTAAACACACCCCAAATAGACTGAGGGACAGATAGATAAGTGCCAAACGGTCGAGTTAAAGTTGCGGATTCGCTTCGCTCGTCCGTTGTGTGTTGTAACGTATATTACCCACATCCACAAAAATTGTATTTAATGTCGGGTTGTGCGAGATTTGGCCAAAATCCAAACCTTTATTATTCATTGGAATTTGGGACTTCGAAGGGACACTACACCGTCTCAAAGGCATACAACGATCACTGCCTTTATGTCTAGGACGTTTCTCCGCCAACTACAATGAGCTTGAATGCGCATGAATACGGACGTTAAATTCATAGAAACATAAGGTTTTGTTACTCGTAATCTCTGGGGATGTGAACTACAATACATTGCGTGGTGGAGCAGCAAGAAACGAGTTAAGTGAGAACAAAATGACTTAATCTTCACGAGACAAAATACCGCTTTGCAATACATCGTACAACTCTACCATAGAGCGCCGCGCCGTGCTGCTGGCAATTCGCCATCTCCGAAAAACATACTGCACTGCCCGCAACGGTTAAAGAGTACTTGGCGCATGTACAACCATTACTTCTGATTGTCTCGCGCTCGTTTGTAGTCCAGGCGTATCACGACAGCAAAGAAACTGTATAAGATTCATGTTAACTGTCAGCGGCTGTCTTCCTGATAATACGATCCAAATTAGTATTTACAGTTTATACGAATAAGAAGGTATTCTGCTTAACAGGAACTGCGCATTAACTCATGTCACACCGTAATAATCCGAATCTAGTATATCGTATAACGCATTATTGTATAGAGTGAAAATAAAAATTCCTCGCTTCCGATCAAATAGTACGTTAACGGCCGGCGACCAGTCGAGGCTGCTTGTACAACTTGAATACAGATTAATTAAAAGTGTGATAAATAGCTCACAATCCTCTGTGAGTGTATGTGTGTTAAGGATGCAACTTATCAATTACTTGTTCATTGTCAATGTAAACGTACAGTCCGACGTTAGCAGGCGCAAAAGCCCTCCTCGCAGTGCCCTACTCTCGCCCATAAGCAGTGTTACTTATTTATATCATAGTCAAACTCTGAGGCGTGGTTGATGATATGTTAGCCTCACAAGATGTTACAGCTGTATAACTTTTAACCTTTGTTTATCAGGTAGAACGAATCACAATGAAGAATGAACAGGCTACTATAAGGATAACAAGAAAAAAATATTCTACAGCTTTATCAAAAGAAAGTTAACCGACGACTGAGGAACTTACCTAGACGAAATAATGATGCAGAGGCGTAACTGCAGAGTCCACAATGCGGGGGAGCTGGCTGGCGAGTAAGGAGGCCCTTGCAAACATTTCCTTTAACTTTTGAAGAATGGTTATACACCATTGAACTTAAGTAAAACAAATTTCCACGTATGTATTTAACTTCACAAAAATACATTTATTTTTTCACTGTTACTACCAGTGCCTAATGATATATTTTGAGAGTTAAATTGGTTAACTGACACAAAAAAGAGGTGATTCCAGTTACGAATCCACCGAGGCTACAGTCTGGGTCTGCGTAGCATCATTATTCGTTATGAGCTACGAAAGGAACATTATAAATGGGCCAAAGTATTTGATCGAGTTGTAAATGTTACTCTGACACTGTCAGCTTTAAATTTAGCCTTTAGAAGCCACAATGAGAAGATAGGGCAGACTAATAGCTGGAACGTTTTGGCAGTTATCGACTTCTGTGTGTATGTGTGTTAAGGATGCAACTTATCAATTACTTGTTCATTGTTAAGTCAATATTGCAATATTTAATTACGATGTATTGTTGCAAAAGATAATCAGTGGTCCTAAGAACAGTGAGAAGTATGAGTTCCAAAACTCAAAATGAACTCGTTCAGTTTTTTATCTGAAAAAGTTGAAAAAATTATTTTGAAACAAATTGAAACATAATAATGGGTTCTTCACATGGCATTAACAGATAATATCAACTGAGTCAAATAATTAGATATGTCTCAATTTCGGAAGATGACGCAGGAAGGTCCACCAACTTAAAATTAATGAAAGCTTTATAAGCTTTTAGAAGCTACCGATCTTACTGCCCTAGACGACTTAGAAGAAGAGATTTTAAACAGTCTTGAGGAGAACGTATTCTGTTAACGTTATATAATGTTAGTAGATGCCACAGCTATATGGAGGGGATAGTATTCAAGAGGGAACAATGGGACGAATCGAGCCCAACAGTAGGCCTGGAAAGGATTTCTTAGGTGGTCCAGAAAAAGAGTCGTGCCATTGTAACTATGAGTATCGTTGATGGAGGTGAATCTAACGGAGGTCAATAATGTAGTTATGGGATACCGCATCTAGATTTAACTATTCGATAGGATTGTACGATGATGCTTTCACTCACCAAGCCACTTGGTGTGTAAGAGTAATTTTGTTTTCTCATACATCGTAGAGTAGGTTGAGTCTGGTACTACGATGTGGTTGCACGTTAACTACATTTCATGTTCGAAATTTTTCACATTATCTGAATGCTCCCTGAATAACATTTGCAATAAAATTTGAATTCTAAGGAATACATACTTTGATAATATATTAGATCTCCTCCTCCTCCTCCTCCTCCTCCTCCTCCTTCTTCTTCTTCTTCTTCTTCTTCTTCTTCTTCTTCTTCTTCTTCTTCTTCTTCTTCTTCTTCTTCTTCTTCTTCTTCTTCTTCTTCCGCTGTTAGCATCTATTCGCCTTTTCCTGAACCAGGCGTTTTCAACTCCTGACTTCCATCCTTCACAAATTTATTTCCACTTCCTGCACCTGGCATCGTCTACTTGGATTCTCTATCTGCTCCACTCCTCCCATTTGACTACCTACGATTTTCTGTTCCGCTGATATATTATCCATTTAATTTAAAAATTATTCATGCAAAATATTTAAAAAGAAAACTAATGTTTTAACAAATTGAACCTTGCTAACTCATGGGAAAATAATTATGCTAGTTCATGTAAAGTACAAAAGCCATTGAAAAAACAGATTTTTAACTGAATAGATTAATATGATGATATAATTAAAGGCTGATTTGAATATTTCAATGAATTTATAACAAAATTAATAGAGTAAAACGTTTTTAATTCAAACTTCTCTTATTCAAAATCTACGAAAGTTGAGATTCTTCAAAATTAGAACAAACTGATTTTAAAGCTAATGAAGTTTTTCAAATTTTAGCATAGATCCGAACATTGTGAACTTGAAAATATTTTGGAAAAGTTTCTGATTCTGATATTTTATTGTCCAATAATTTTGCCAGAAACATAAAGAAGTAATTACTGATAAAAAACTTAATCTCTCCTAAACTGTAACAATTGTAAAACAGGGGTTTTCCAGTCAATACGTAAAAACAGAGTTCTAAAATGGACTACACCAATCCGAAAGATAAATGTGTTATAAAATACTCTCACTTGCAAACGCAGACGGGTCTCGCTGTGTAAAACCTGTCGTGTCCTAAGTCACCTAGCCTAGAGCAATTAAGAACTTTATGGAAAATCTACCAGTTTTATAGAGCAATCACCACTGCACGGTTAGCCTGAAATATTTTACAAATAATTTTTTCGTAAATTGGGGCTATGTTTCCAACTAGATATTTTAAGCATAAAATTTGAAGCATATAAAGTTTTGTTATGCTAGAACTGGAAAGTACTCAAGAATGAAAAACTTGAGAATTACATGATTTGTAAAGGGAGAGATAAAAGATTTATAAAGTAATTTTAGTATATGAAGGCCAGAAGCTGACAGTAAGAGTGGAAAATAATTAACGGAAGAAACAGGATTTGATGATGGGGAAAATTACAGATACCTTAAAGTTGGAAGAATAGACACCATGGAAGAACAGTTCAGTTGAATCCTGTCTTGAGACAGAATCGTCGTTGACAATGAAATTAGGCAATGCTCAGCCCTGTGGTAACTTATTGACCATAAAAGGATAGTAAATTTTAATTTCCTCTAACATTCATGTAATTTTAATAAATATGTCGTGACTTCATGAAGTTTATATAGCTTATAAGATACTTGACCTGTAGCATGAATTTCTACAAAATATTATACAAGTTTTCTCGAATTCGAGATATGCTTCACTTCATATAATCTGACTTAAAGAATGTTACTATATTTAAAAGTATTGTTAGACAATAAAAAAGAGATAAAGAAGAGAAGAGAGATAAAGAGGACGGAGACAGAAGACAGAGATGCCGGGAGAAAGGAGGGAGAGAGAGAGAGAGAGAGAGAGAGAGAGAGAGAGAGAGAGAGAGAGAGAGAGAGAGAGAGAGAGAGAGAGAGAGAGACAGAGATTGTCATAAGTTATAGTTTTTCTAATCCATTCCACATGCAGTCAGATCAAGCAAGAAGGGAATGCAGTAAAACAACATGCATAATTTTGCTTATAAAAATAATGTCTCTCAAGTCATTATGTCTTGAATTTATCGTAAAATCGAATAGTATAATGTTAACTGCAGTGGAAGAAGTAATACACGCCTATAATTTTATTGTTTAATGACATTATAAAACTTTGTTAATAAGGGGCGATAAAAAAGCGAATTTGTCCGCATTAAATTTGTCGCGTGTACTATCATATCTCCAATCGTCGCTGTTATTCTCGCAGAAAAGTATATAAAAATGTCATCCGTGAGTTTAGTGCCGTACAGTCGCCAACATATTGCGACAAAAATGTAATTAGCCTGTCAATAAACGTGGTGCTTTATACTTTTTGCAAAAGTAAATAACAATAAAACCCCCTATAAGGCAAGCGCTGTAAATTCCTCTGGCTGACTGTCAGAGCCATGTTCATGGATGTCATAAATTAATTAATTACTCACCCGATAGTTGGTTAAAGCATCGTCGTTCTAAAGCATGTGTTGACGTAAGAGTCACATTTATGAATACAAAACATGGATGGATAACCACTTGGTGCGACGGAGGTCGGGGACCTCTACATAAGAAGTTACTATAGGCAACTGGATATTCGACTGGATTCAAAATTAGTTATTATTAGAGCTCGAATTTAAACGATCTAAGAACCTTGGAAATATCTATGTAGTTGTAGTTGCCCTTACAACTAACAAAGTATGACTTAAAGTTTGTTAAATGTGTCCCATAGAAATATAACCCACGTTGCAAATAATTTTGGTTTCCTGTTTTTTTGCAAACGTACGCCTATTAATTTTTAAAGGAAAGCTGTAGACGAAAGCTTCTACATTAAATCAGGCTTCATTAGAGTTAACCAGAACTTATTCTAACATGAATTTTAAAATTTGAACGACTTCCGGCTGTCATACTGAAGCTTTTCATACAGGTCTACTAAGACCTCCTTCCTCATTACGTAACAGAAGCGAACTTAAAAACCAGTAAATCACTGAGAAAAGTTCTAGATCAGTTTCACTTCTGTATCAGTTTGGTATTTCCCGCTAATAATTTCTAAAATGTTACATATAAGAATATTGTTGCATATCCCGGATTTCGTTCAAGTACTTTGTAAATTTACTTTTAATTTTTTTCTGCACACATTATTTGTATAACCGCAGTTTCAAGCCGACTAATAGATTCCAGTAAGACAGAAAAGTTAAATTTAAAGGTAAATATTTGGCACTGTGAAAAGAAGTCTTTGAACTGGTTTGATTTGTTGCTTTTACAAAATTTTATTTGCAACAGTATAAATTGTAAATAAAGTAATGCTATCCAGTGAAATATATAATTAAACAATTCTATATATAAAATATAAATAAATAATAATATATAAAAATAAACAATTTTGTCGAATATGAAGAAAAATGTGCTTTTATACAATATAATACAATATAATAAAATGTGCTTTGGATAATATATAAACTAAACGTAAAAAATTGATAAAATGTGCATTTGTGCGATGTCTCACGAATCCGAGCCCTAGTCGACAGGCAGTTGTTATAGGCCTATTAAAGAACGGCCTAGCTTGTCCCGTCTGTAACTGTGTCGTTCCAATGTAGCATACAGAGTATTTCCAAAAAGTAGCGCCAAACTTCGGGAAATGATTCTACCCATTAAACTGAAAGAAATATATCCAATAAACACATGGCGGAAAATGCTTCTTTTTGTCTGTACGTTTGTGTGCGTGCTGTGTGTGTGTATGTGTGTGTGTGTGTTTTAAATTAATTACTGCCGAACGGACTGAGGTGTGCATGTAATATTTGGTAAACACACTAAGCGTATTGTTACTTACAAGTACAAAGCAAACCAAAATGTTACTGTAAATTTTTTCAAAATGGTGGCCGAATTAATTCGTTTAATTCTAAATTTCACAACATAAATAAATTCTGTATTCACAACAAATAAATATATATTATTTGAATATGCCCTTTCATTCTTAATCCAACGATATATTGTTTATGAAAATCGAGTAAAAAACAACGGAGTCATTATATCTCTTTCTTAACAAAATATTTGACTAATGTTTTAACAAATTTAACCGTGTTAACTAACTCATGGGAAAATTATGCTGGTCCTTGTAAAGTACGAGACCCATTGAAAAAAAACAGATTTTTAACTGACTAGATTAACAGTGTACTTTTTCTGCGTTGTTAAAAATTTTAAAGAAACTGAATTACTTCTTTCCAATTTCCATATACTAAATGAAATAATTTTAAATAAATGTTTAATTATTTATTTACTTCTCTTTTCTAAAACATTTACCACGTTATACGTATGTCTGCTCGTCTACTAAGTATGAGTGACCATTCGTTTGAGACATGAGTTGCTATGTGGGCTACATACATAATTATTATTCAGTAGAATGAACAGTTGTTAGCAACTGACATAAACAACGTGAAGCAACTTTAAGCAGCTAATCATGGTAAAATTATGTAAAACTAACTTACATAAAATTATGTAAGTGCAAATTCGCTATTCTTATGAGGAAAGTAAGCCAAATGCTTTGTTATGAACGAAACGTAATAACTCAGTTATTTTTTATGCAAATTCTATGTATGAGATACCACTGGATTATGAATAAAAGGGGTAATTTTCATGTAGCATGAAATTTTTGTGATAAATGTACCGAGTTTTGTGAAATGTACTAGAATTAAAAATTTCAATCAGCCGCTATTTTGAAAATTTGTGAGGTAACATTTTGGTTTGTTTTGTACTTATTCGAAATTTTTATATAATGTGTATACAAAATTTTCACTTTGTGTCTTATTTTGTTCGGCAATTTTTTGTATAAAAACGCATACATACATACGGAAACGAAAACGAAGCATTTTCGGCATATGTTTATTTGACTTTTTCCTTCAGCTTAATGAGTAGAATCATTTTCCAGGGTTTGTGTACTCTTCAATACAGTTTGGTTATAAATCGTCTTCATATTGGTATAGCAGAGTTGTTATCTTGGGGGACAGTCATAGACGGATTAAACCTATAAAGGGCCCGGGGCTATTTAAAAGCAGTGGCCCATGTATGAAATTTTTGCGTTTTGTATTATACTTTCTTTTATTCAGACGATCTTTGGTTATAACAGAACTTTATGACGGAAATACAAACTAAATACAGCATTGTAAGAAACGTAGAAGCGTAGAGCTACAGCAATACGAACTACGGAAATTAATATACATCATTCGTACGTTAAATAAAACATTAACTTGCTAATGAAAAATTATGTAGCGAGGAACAAAACTACAAAGTCTAGGTCACCTAGAGTGGATGGATGATCAGCGTAAGCCAAAGAAAATCCTGAGGGCGCAAGTGTAGAAAAGCAGAAAGAGGGGCCGACCTAGGACAAGATGGTTGGATGATGTGCTGGAAGACCTAAGAAGAATGGGTGCGAGGGGTTTCACTGAGATGGCAATGGATAGGAGACATTGGAGAAGATTGATGTTGGAAGCCAGGGCTCACGTTGGGCTGTAGTGCTAAAGAAGAAGAAGAGCAACAAAACTCATGACATCCAAGACTTGGGTTTACTGTCAACAAACTGAGCAATCGACTGACGAAAACAAAACTCACTTGAGTGACGGTCTGTGCGCATACATCTCAGTCTGTGAAATTCATCACGTACGGTACGTAACTACTGCAACTGCAATTAGACCATATTGGCTATTAATACTTTTATTAAGTAGCTGTATTAAAATTGTTATATTAGCTTACGCAAAAATAAAATGTTAGTTTGAAATGTATAATCTTCTCCTTGTTCTCCTCCTCCTCCTCCTCCTTCTTCTTCTTCTTCTTCTTCTTCTTCTTCTTCTTCTTCTTCTTCTTCTTCTTCTTCTTCTTCTTCTTCTTCTTCTTCTTCTTCTTCTTCTTCTTCTTCTTCTCTTGCTTTACGAGAATCTCTAGTTTATATCTAACTTTATTACTGATACAGTCTCTTCATCTCATTCTCGGTCGTCCAATTTTTTTTTACTTTCCGAGCAATTGTCTCAAGCCTTTTTGTCTAATCTGTAATTATGCAGCCAGTAAACGTGGTTCTTTCAAAACTGTCACCTATCCATCCGATCCCCAATATTGTTCCCGTTATTCCGCTCGTCGAGTTGTGCCTATTATTCTTCTCAACGTTTCCATTTCTTGTGCTGTCCTATGATTGTTGAAGTTCTTGACTTTGTTTCGGCTTTATTTTCCGTACCTGTCTTTATTTTCAGACTTAAAAATTAATTGTTCCATATGAACAATACGTACTCATACGACCTCATACGTACTGCTCATACTATTCATCCTGTTCGCAGTTTATTTATCTTGCTTTTTAGCCATAGCTTGTTATCGGACTACTGGACAGTTGATTTCTACTACCTGCTCCACAGTTTCATCATCTACCATTAATTCCTTCCACCTCACTGGTGTTGCAGCAACAGTCGCAGCTTCAATTGTAACACGCGTCCTTGTAAAGCATCTTTGCTCTCAGCTATAAGAACATTTTTGAGGACAAGGAATGTATAATCTTCTGCTAAAAATACGGAAAACTTGTAAAATCTCCCCCCCTCTCTCTCTCTCTCTTCTATTATCAATGTGTTCCATGAAACATTACATATATATAATTCCGTAAGGATCGCAATATTGCTGGAGGTCGGTAAGTCGTACGTTCTTGAGAGAAGGCTCAGTCTTCAGACGATAATTCCAGGACCTCGGTAAAAATAAATGTTTTCCTCTAAGTATCGTGTTTAATTAATAAATAAATAAATATAAATTGTGCGATAACCACTGAACAGATTTCATAGTAGATGGCTTGAATGTAAATTTGAAACATAAAATAGTATAAATGTAGAAGTGTAAATCTGGTCTTTATATATTATGACATAACAAAATGTTCAACGTTTTTCAGGGTATCGAGCTCCCGTTTTGTGAAACTAATAGACTAAATTACAAGTGTAAATTTTATTATTAATGTAAATGTTAGTGTAAATCATTTTAAAATCCTTAAATACAATTTCACGGTAAATAACCATATATAATGTCACTTGGTACGACTATACATAAAGCTCAAGGCTATATTTAGTAGGAAAATAGGAATCTATCTGCTTAAGCCCGTTTTTACTCATGGACGCTTGTATGTGGTGTTCAGTCGGTTGAAGGCTCCAACAAGTGTACATGTAGTCATTAACGAAACGAGTGCGCAAGGCCAAGGTACAAAGCCTTCACGGCATGTACAAAGAACATCGTGTACACAGAAACACTGTTATTAAAAGGCGCAACCACCTAGACTGCTTTTACCGCAGAATACTAACAGCATAAAACTGGTGCAATTTGTTTCTGAATTTATTATAATATTAAATACAAATAATTCTTAATAAATTTGTTTTTCTCACTTCACTGAAATATCTTTAAACATTCTCAGTAAATTGGGGCTATTCCTCCAACAAGCCACTAGTATCCTATATTTCAGAATTTACTAATTAAGAGAGTTACTGAATGAATCATACGAATGCGCAGTGCTGATGGATAATTTTGTCCTGCTGATAACATTGTTCATTACAGGGATGTACTTAGGGGGGCGGTCGAACGGGACCGGACCCCCTCCCCAGAGGGTCGGAAAAGTTGACGAATTTTGTTATAATCTCTTAATTTTTAGGATGTTTTATTGTTCTTTCCAGCTGTGTACACCAATATAGTAGTAACTCTTTTTTAAATATACAAACAGGTATATTATACAGCATCAGAGTATGCGTTAGAAATATGGAATATAGAAAAATCAATTCAGTCAATAAGTATCTTGTTAACAATGTTTCAGTAACGCGTATTTTGATTGTTTTATTACCGTTTACTTTAACGGGATTGATTTCAGCCACTTTAAAGGTAGTAATATCGATTAGTCTTGACTCATTTTTTCTTTTGTATGAAGTCGACCCAACCCCGGCCCGCCTCTAGATACGCCACTGGTTATTTCACGCCATCTTTTTCTCAAACAAAAACATAGATTTCACAATGATGAGTTAACAACTGTGTAACAAGAAGTAAGTAGGCTATCGTATTTTTTCAACCGTTTAACAGTTGTAAATTCGACAGGATTTTAATCAAAGCAACGAGGTATTTGTCCCCTAATCAGCAATTGATTGAGTCTCAAGGAATTATGATTCTTTTTACTTCCATGTTCCATAAGGAAATGGAAGTATGGTGATGGCGAAAAAATCATGTTCGAGATAAAGGCTGATTCTGATTGTACTACCCTCAAAACATGAAGAAAAGTCATTTTCTGAAAAGTGTACCTGTGTGTGTGTGTTTGTGTGTCTGTGTGTAGAATTTTTCTATGGCGAACGATAACTGCCGCAATTTCAAAACAGAATCAAATAATTTGTTGCATATATGCCTGAATTTTAGAGGACTCAAGGCTTATTGATTTTGGTGAAGATCGGTTAAGGGGAAGTGGAGTTTACGTGCAACATTTTATGTTTTAACAAGAGTAAAGTACTTAATTTTGATAAATAAAGTATCCTGAAAAAAGGTCATAATAATCCACTGTAGAAAGGTAGATGAAATATCTATAAATGAAAAGAGTAGTTGAAGGGGGAGGAGGTAATTTTCTATAAATGGAAATGATAGTTGAAGGGGGAGGGGATAATTTTTTATTTATATGTGTACTACGTTATAGGGAACAAAGAAGTAGTTTGTTGTTAAAATTCCTTCCCGGGCTGTTTGGCCGTGGTCCAATGTTTTCTGCAAAACCAGACGTTTCAGCAGTGCCATCGCCTGCCATCATCAGTGAAAATCGAGTGCGCTAACGTAACGTGCGTTAGTGACCACAGTACTGTGGTTAAGGTTGAAGTAAGAAGTAGTTTCTATAGAAATATTGCATTTCGAAAATGATTTTAAATATAAATCTTAGAACATGGAAGTCATGTATGGTTCTCAATACCGATATGTTTAATATTGCATACACTATATCGACTCATTGTACCGGTATAATTCATATTACTTATTCAGTAAAAATGAACAATTAAAGCAAACTACACCAAAGTTAATTAAGTTGGCGCATGTAGACATTAATTACACTAAAATAAAAAAAAATCGTAGATTGTGACGGATTCGAGGGTTTGTTGCTACCTTAATTAGGCGAGGTATTCGTTCTCTTGTCTTGTGTTATCTCTTAACTGTTGAATAAGAAGGACATGCTTCGACATCCACCTCCACAGGTTAATTACGACGGTGGCAACAAAAGGAGACGACTCGGTAATAATGAAGTAATCAAGTAGTATGATTGTCCGTGTAGATAGCTCATCGGTTAAAGGTGACTGGCTGACACGTGCTCGTAAGCAGGGGGGAAGCGAACGATGGTGTTCTCGTCGTACCTCTTGCTTAATAACCTGCAAAATAACGGATTTTTACGCAAAGACTAGAAAGGTGAAGGTTCGTGCATGTTATACAGCTTCAACATTGGTTGATGGACGACAAGAATAGTTGTTCATTTTGATGAGGTCCTTACTTCAGCTCCGACGATGGATAACCTGCAACATTTTAAAATTTGTTGTAACCAGCATGCATGCAGTCAAATTGTGTCTAAGAAAAGGAACTCATGATAAAAAACGCTATTACTGAGCCGTTTGTTGACAAGAAAAGTGTACGTTTCTTTATACTGTATTTGCATTGCTTTTTATTTGTTTAATTGTTTTCGCTTAAATACAGTAACAACAAGTTAATCGCGGATTCTCAAACATGTGGATTTCATTTACATGTGGTTTCATAGATAATCGGAGAAAAAAATTCTATAGTGGTGTGGAACAGTGTTATTTCTGTTTGTGATTATAACCAATAACACAAATTTATTAATCAAACAACATCAATAGAACAAAGTAGTATCATGAAGAGAGCGGAAAGAGACACCATCAATTTACATTTTAAAACTCTAAAAGGCAGTACGGTGGCATAAAAACAAGGAAATCGCTGCTTTTATTATCTTTGTTGAAGCGATGTCTTGTTATGGGGTAAGCAGAAGCATTTGATTGACGGCACCCGCGCGCGCGCGCGCGCGCGCGCGCGTGTGTGTGTGTTAAGTACGTAGTCAGTTATTATTTATCAACAGGTGAGAGAATGGATAAACTGACGTCATATGACAAAATATATGGAAGAGCGCATAAACATGCACGCGCGCAAATTCATAAACGATATTCAGGTATGTGCGACACTCCACTATAATGGCGTAGCAACCGAAACGAGGAAACTGTAGTGGCAAATGAGCTGAAGTATCAGAGAAGCTACGTTACATACTACGCCCTTCCTTCATATTGTTGTGGCATTTTCATATTACTGCCATATTACACATCACGATATACACGTGCAATACATTTATGTACATTGCGGTATACAGACTTGAAAGTATTGTATACAATGGAGTCACTTGAAACGTACATTTATCTATCCAGTTATAAGAATTTCTGTTAAAATTTTTACTTAGCGTTTTCCTATCCAATTGATTTTATAGCTAAACGGAAATTGTAAATACGAAATTGATTTTCATATTTATAATTCTCAATTTTTTCCAGTACTAACATTTATTAGCTACTGCACAAAACAGCCTGACGTGCGTTTAAACTCATAATTTCATGAGAAAAACGCTAACGTTAAAACGGTTTTTAGAATAACAATACAATCATATTTATTACCTATACAGTTCTTCTGTCCTGTTTTTCCTAACCAAACATGCTTGCCTCTTTGCTTTGAAGTGGTGAACTCCAATTTTATTACAACTTTTAAAATAAAAACGTTTAATCAGAAAGGATTTTTTGTATTTGGTTGTACTAGAAATATCTCCATCCATTGGACAATCGTTTTATGATGTGTCTCGTTCGTGGTAATCGTGATTCTTTGAAATATCCTTTATCGTTCGTTTATGATCTGTTTAACATGTCCTTGAATACATAAATAAAAATAAGATCAGATTCTTAAGCTCTATATAGGCCGTATCACAGATGTTGTCGAACGTATCAAACTTAATCCTTATAGCAACCGGCTGAAGCTGTGTCTAAAGCTTAAGGTATTAGTTTTAAAGCTCGCACTGTCTAAAGGTATTGAATATCACCACTATAGACATCTATTAGAACTGGATATCCTCCTACAACAATACTGTAAAAATAAAATTAGTGTGACATTTTCAACTAATCTTGAACGTTAACCTTGACGTGTTTAGTTACAGAAACCCAAATGAAATTAAGCCTTAAAAATTAAATACGGTGGCTTCGTAAATAAATCGCATCTTTTAGTGAATTTTGTCAATACTGAAGTGTTCCCCTCATCTTATTCGAAAAAGTTAGTATAAATATTTAACGGGGTTTATAAGCGTTCGTCGTGCAGACAATCGAGTAAAAAGTTAACGAAGTTAACTGGAGCAAGTTGAATTTGCACTCACTGAAACGTCAGTAGAACGGGACTTGACTGGCTCAGCTGCTTCCTTGAAAGTCCTGAAAATATAATGTCCTTAAAACTTTTCCGTCAAGATTAGACATGCCCATAAATAGGAAGAATGCTTGTAATATTTTTAAAAATGTGGTCAGGAAAAGTCTAAGAATAAAGTGTTAATCTGTGGAATTAATTTTGAGAAGATTCTCATGAAAAACTACAAATTCTTTATAGGAACTGTTCCAACAAATCCATTACAGGAACACTGCGCATACATCAGATATAGGACCTCGACGTCAGACAGAAAAAATAATATTAAAGAACTACATAAAAGTAAAAGAATTCAATGAATAAAGTGACGGCAACACTGACGTTTATTTATTCGTTGAAATGACAATTATTCAACGAGAAAAACTTTCATGTCTTTCATGTTGTTATTACTATTATTACATAAACAATTACTGACATATCACGTTCTTATTGCTTACATAGCTTGACAGGTAAATCATTTTTCAAATACAAAACTGGATGTTCTTGAACCGATGTCATTAGTGTACTAAGACAAATAGACGTATTTCCGTTTTCGACTCTTGCTACATTTGCTGTTGTTATTTCTACAACTGGCGTTATTATTACAGTTCTATTTTTATTACTATTGGTATTGTGCGTACTGTGTGTACGTTTTTAATTGGGAAAAGTGACCACGTTTTGAATGCCCCAAGGACCTCATACTTTCGGTTAATGTCAGCCTCCTCTAATATCAACGTAGACACAAAAAACTGTCTTGTTTAATCTTCGGGGCTGTGGAGTGTTCCTCTGTTTGACTCTGGATCATCGTCTATTGGAAAGGGATGCTGCAAGAGAAAATTGCAGAGGACATTGTGGAGGGTTATGTTGATGAAATTTTTAAGGGAATTAATGAAAACGTGATACAGAAAAACCTCAGTTACATATACTTTGTGATCAGATCATATGTATTAGTGAAGAAGAGAATCTTATATCAATAAAAATTAAGGAATGCATGTAAACCTTAGGACTGAACAGACGGAAGGCCAGATATTTTGTATCGGTGCATATACAGCAAGAGTAGCCTTGATTAAAAACGAAGAGATGGAAGGATATAGTAACTGTAAGTATTTGGGAGCGATACTCACTCTTGAAGGGTCAAACGAAAAGGAACTAATAGACAAAATAGTGAAATCAAACGTGGCAGGACGATGTTTAAGAAGCGTGTTGTGAAGTAGGGAAATCGGAATGATTAGAAAATTGATAATTTATGATGCCATTACGAAAAGTTTATTAACATACTGTTCAAGACAGAAGGAATCAGGAAGAAAGTCGAAGGTGTCAAGATGGATGCACTTCGAAGATATTTAAAGTACCGCGAATTGAGAAAGCAAGACACAACATGTGTTAACGAACAGATAAAGGACAGATAGACCGGCAGAGTACGTAGAGAGCGTAGATCAGATGTAGGTTGCGTCAGTTGTTTGGACAGAGGTCGATTGCCCCATAAACCGTTGCTTTGGTACCGGAAGGCAGGAGAAAGAAAGAAAGTATTAAACGAATGTGAGTGGAAGGGGTTAAAAATGACAAACTCTTGTATTGCATATTGTATAGACACCTGTATTGTATACTGGATATTGCATATTAACTGTTCGGGCACATAAGTATAGATATTGGGCGCCAATCGTAGGACGATCTAAAGCGACACATGTTTTTAGTTTTTTGACTACGGTATTAAAGGGAAAAGTTGATAGAGGAAATGGTTATGAAAAGATCGTGAGTAACTTTTAGATCAACTGGTTTTGATTTAAATGGTACAAGGATTAAACCAGAAAGCTCTCGACCTGGAGTCGAAAAACAACCTTATTGATGCCTGAAGATTGAATTTAGGACTCGTAGGTGAATAGCCAACGTCATACAAAGTCTAACTACAAAGTCTCCTAGTTAGAAAATTACTTTAAATCTACCCTTTTCATTTGGTTGTAGACTATTCTTATTGACCAGAGTAAGCAGTTTAGTTTATTTGTTATTTTTAATTGCATCTTTTAGACGTCATTCTCTTTTGAATATCGTTTATGCCGATCCGCATTGAGTGAAAATTCATTATATTACCTGCTCTGCATTGCTTGACGCGGTGAAATATTTTTTTGAATAGAAATGTGCGGCTATTAGGCCTATATTCCTGTTCACACATAATTCATTGCCAATATCGTCTAAATTTATTACCAGGCGCTTACCCTGCTAATGTCTGAGACAGTCACTGATTCTCAATTAGTAATTCACTTACGACTTTACAACTTGCCTGTAATTCAGTTAAGGTTTACACTATACGCTGGAGTAGTTGTAACCTTTTTTTTATATCTAAAATGTCTCTTAAGAAAAGATCAGTCTGAAAAGGAAATTTTAGAATAAGAAACCAAGAGGGAGATGTAGAAATAGAGAGAGAGACGGGGGAGTATAGACATCTAAATGTACTGCCGATGGCACCTCATAATGCCAGGAACCGGTTACTTATTCGAAGATGACAATGGGGACAGCAGTCGCTTTCAACAATAATATATCTACACATTGTTACACTACACACCGTTGCCCTTTGTGTTATTGTACAGTGTATTACTTATTACGGCACGGCACCATAATACTCCAATACACAGTATTACAATATTACAATCGTGCAATACACAGGAACAAGGTAATAACAGTGTGTTGGGGCCAAAAGGGGAAAAAATTGTATTTGCATACGCGCACTTTTTTTTTAATGAACGAATAGGTAATAATTTTGTGCGATAACTGTTCGAAGTAGAATTGTACTCGATGAAATAAAACCCAAGGTTTTTGTGTCAGAGAAAAAAAAAAGATTAAGGAGAGGAAATTAAGAGGGGGAGGGGAGAGAAATAGACAGACAGACAGAGAAAGAGAGAGATAGCTATATTCTACAACAAACAGTCAAGCAGTCCCGTCAACTAGATGGATAAATGAATATTTTATTAGAAATACTGTAACTGCGGTGGCCGGCGTTACTTTGACGTGTTATTCAGCACTCTTGATATACGTTTCAGTGTTATCGTGACAGACACTGTGTATGTACACGCGAGAAGGTGTATGTGAACATGTGATACAAGTAAAGAAGGAAATAGTTCTGTTGTCATCAACAGCGTAAACGTACGTGTTTGATTGAGTCTTTATTATAATACGTGACGTGTTGGAGTAGCTAACAAAGTGGCGAATGACAAAATGTCTTTTATCAGGTTTTCAAGAAGGCACCCTAGAAGTAGATCCCACCACGAGAAAGCACCGACGTATACATGTTTTTGGAAGTTTTGTGTCGCTCGCTTATTTGGTGATTTAAGAAAGACTCGCGTTTTTTACAGTATCACACGTTTTCAAGGCTAACGCAGATACTCTAATAAATTGCATATTGCTTTGTAATCTATTACGCTTAAGATAGTGTAAATCCAAGTTCCATGTTGATAATATTGTACTTCACAATTTTTACAGATACTTCGAGTACTTTCTCGTTTTTTTGCATTATATCCTCGTTTGGACGGAAGTCTAGTGTTCATTACTTCAAGTCATCCGTGATCCTTGTCTTTCTTGGGGTTTTAATACAATATTTTTTGGTTGTTCTTCCATCGTCTTTTCTGCAAACGTGCTCCAGCCATTTTAACATTCAATTTTACTTACATGTTCTTCGCAATGTCGGCTTTCTCATTATGTTTGTTCGATTTGCTATTTCAGAGTGTAAACAGGTTCCATAAGCGTTACGTACGGAATGCTTTCCAAACGTTTCTCACAAATATTCTGAATAGTTCGTTTTCTTTTCTCGTTATCTGGGTATCGCATTCATTGGTGTCATGAGTCTAATTATAGTTCCAAACAGGTTTGCGTGTTCCTCGACCTTTTCCGTATACATGTCAACAATTATAGTAAAAATGCAAGAACACCTGTTTGTGTACTGTAATTTGAATCCGGATATTGTGTACGTTGTCCAGTTTATGATGTACTCTCATATGAATTATCATTAGGCTGAGTAGGCTCTACCCTAGGGTGCAAGGTTTTTGGGGGGGCAAAAATTTAAGATAACAAAACAATAAAAAACTCGTGTTCTAATGTAAAAAAGTGAAACTTACAATATAGAAGAAAAACCTATCAACTTGTTGAAAACGTGTATTTCGGACTTAGATCAATCGTTTCCTGCAGCGTGCGTTCATTTAAAACATTTTGGAAAGAAAGTAAATTTTATGAAACAGAAGAAACCGAAACTAAGAAAACAAAACAAAAGAAAAAGAAGCATTCTGATTCATGTAGAAATTTTATGAAGTTCTTAAAATCACGTACTGTGGAAGCAATATTCCCGAATGTTGAAATAGCCGTGCAAATTATTTTGAGCATGGCAGACACAAATTGTAGCGGATAAAGATCGTTTTCACCCCTAAGCTAGGCGCAAAATTATTTAAAGTCTACCTTGGGCTAAGAAAACATTAAGTCTCTGGCATTTTTATTCATTGAAAATGATTTTCTGCATAGCATTTACTTTAATGAATTATTTCACCAATTTGCAACTGCAAAAACCAGAAAAATAGCATTGAGTAAACAAAAAATGTTCAACATTTAATAATGGACATGAAAATTATTTGAAAAACTTTTGTTCTTAACGTTTTGATTTACTTCGTGTAACGGTTAATTTATTAAAGTATGGGACTTTCATAATATTCTGGTTACTTATAATTTATCTACTAGAGCCGGCCATGGCTCATGCTATTGTAATGAATAAATTTACATGATTAATATGGAAACAAGACGAATATTTTCTTATAAAGCTAATGTTCCTAAATAATAAGTAGTCTATAATATATGAGCAAATCATGCGTAATACTTGTTTGAGAGGATGGAAGGTTGAATGGGGAGGGGGCAAAAATTCATCGACCTGGGGCGTTAATGATTTTTAAACAAACAATGACTTAATAAATGAACACGACGTATAATGTAACTAATTGGTCGGAGCCTTGAAAACCCCCTTTTATTTTATAAAGTGTTTTATAGAATTTTTTAAAATTTATTTTATTTTATTTTTTTTTAAAGGGGAGAGACATAATATTTAAAACTAGGTAATGAACCTAGAGGAAGCCTAAAGTGTGCCTAGACCCAAGCTACAATTTCAGACATGTCCACTGGATGGATGACAGGACTTGCAAATGAAAAACTCTATTAACAATAACAAGTGCAAAATTTATTTGGTGTCCAGTCTCATACATAATATAATAAAGGTATAATTAAATAATTGCCACTGAGTAATATTGAAATACATATACATATCCTGAATCAAGCACTAAGTAGTATGTGAATGTATGTAACAATATCAATCACTGAAATATATTAGCTTACATATGATAGTCATCATTACTCTGAGTTATGTATATATATATATATATATATATATATATATATATATATATATATATTGCAACGTATTTATGTGTGTGAATTTATATATGTACTTTAATTTGTATAGCCCCACGTTCTTTGGGAGCCAAATATGCAACAATACATATACATAAATACATATACATATACACAAATTTAGCGTGACCGGTCTCACGTTCAAGATTGACAAATTATGTAACAATATAACATTTAAATTGGGTTTCAGGTGTATCTGTAATAAGAACTCTATGTAACTTGTAACGGTATTTCAAATTTATTTGATATTACTAAAAATTGTGCACATGGCACTGACTTCGATTTCAAACATTCGTTATTATTTGTTATTATGCCGTAAGGCTTATGCTATATACATCCTTACTGACTAAATATTCTATTCTACTAATTATTGTATTAAAGGAAAATCTCATTTTCAGACTACTCAGTCAATTAATGTGTTTCAAAATATCAATATTTAAATCTCTTTTTATATATTGTAATGTGCTCAAAATATTAATAGTTATTGAATTTATCTTGTGTTTCTCAGTACTCTTTTATCTCAAATACTAATTGTTTTCATTTAAATGCTTTGTATTCATTTTATTTCATATTAATTTGAGCTCTTGTTACTTTAATCGTATTTCTAAAACATCTATGATTTTAATTCTACTTTACAAGAAACATTGGCTCTTACTTTTAAATAAAATAGAAATGTCTTTAATTGTCTTTGAGTTCATTGTACGATTAAGATATAAATAAGTTGTTTATCAACTTATTGTCGTCAATCATACTCGATCATTTTGATCCATCTGTAGTCGTCCTCGTCTCGCACTCCAGCGTCGGCTGTCTCTCTTCTCCTCTTGTCCAGCGTCGAATCGCTTCTTCTTGTCCAGCGTCGTATTACTCTCTGGAACTCTCCTCTTGTCCAGCGTCGTATCACTCTCTGGAACTCTCCTCGTGCTGTTTCTGACGTCAATGGATCTTCTTATGTAATTCTTCTTATGTACTGCTGTTATTATTTAAAAATGATTGTATTTACAACTTAGTTACATAGTTGTATGTAACTGGAAAATTTAAAATATTTACAAAAAAAATAAATACGCCGTGCGGACGGGCATAAGCTCCCGCTGCACCATGGATGATTTAAGAAAGAGAACCACTGTAGCTTTCGTGTCCTATTTATACCCATGTCTTGGTCGACACCTGCAGTGGTACGAAATCGACATGTCAGAAACTGTCTCTGGATTCAGCTCCCCAATAATTACGGAAAAACAGCAATTGTGCAATTATTCATCTTGGGGTGGCAAACTCGCCTGCATAGACCTGCGTTCACACACACTAGCAAAATACTGGTGTACACACTTTCAGTTACATTTGTGTGTGTGTGCACGTCGATTCAGGTCGAAACACCTGTTCATATTTTTGTCTGAGCCAAGCTTGCAATCCCTGACATGCTTATTTCTAATATATTATTAATTATTTACAGTTTATTAGGTAAATTTAAATTTTTATATTCAATGCTCAGTACATCACTTATTTGTACTGTCGCATTATCCCTCTGCTTGGTAACAAAAAAAAATTTAATAAATTTATTTATTATATTTTTTTTTATTTATTATTATTATATTTGCAAAAAAAATGTAACAAATAATAAAGAATAATATTCGTCATTTCACCCTTAATTGGAGTGTATACAAATGTCTTACCTCCCCTCTTCGTACGCTCACTGCTCGTGACCTTGTAGTAGGGTGGCTTTAACAAACAGCTGATCTGACTGGTTTCATTGACCTCGTCGTTTTCATGTGTAGAACTTCCTAAATGACGTTGCGTGGAATTTACCAATTTCTTTCTTCTGTATCTCATCATATACGATGAAAGTGTGTTGTCCTACTCGCTGTCTTAACGTATACGGTCCATTATAAAGTCTGAAGAATTTCTTCGCCGTATTATCACTCCGTTTTCCCACTGGATTTGCTTTGAGTAGTATACTTTCTCCCACGTTGAATTGTTGTAGCTTGTGAGTTAGATTAAATCTCTCTATTCTCTTGTTACCTCTTTCTCTTATCCGTTGCTTTGCGTATTCAATTTTCACACTTATTGGTACAGGTACATTTTGGTTATTAGGTTTGTTTATATACTTAGTCCAAAATCTGTTTGGCTTCTTATCTTCTTCTAATTCCATTGGAGTGTATCCTGTTGCTTCACTATAATTTTCGTTAATGGCTTTTTCAAGAAATGGTAAATATTCTGCCCATTTATTGTGTTGATCATGGCAATATATTCGTAAATATTTACCTAATTCTTTGTTAACTCTCTCAGCAAGGTTTCCTTGAGGATGTCTTATGGATGTGAGTACAGGTTGTATTCCATTTTCCCTTAACGTCCTCTCCCATTTTCACTTTGGAATTGTACACCTTGATCACTGAGTATCTTCTTCATTTTTCCATATAACGGAATATATTTCTGCAGTAGTATCTTTAGAACAACTTTGGTTGTGGGTCGCATAATTGGGTACAGTCGGACTGCCTTGGAAAACACATCGATACATACCAATATGTGCTTCACACCTCGACTTGATCGTGGTAGTGGTCCCAGAAAATCCACTGCAATTAGCTCTCCCTCTGTATGCTCTGCATTCCTACGTATGTGTGTAAATTCGGCCCTTAATTTTACATTATCTTACTCATACATTCTTACCTACGCTTCTAATCTTCCTTAACGCTTTTCTTAACATGACATTACTTTATTTAATACATTACTTATACAATACATTAACATTCATTACCTTTTATTACATTTCTTTAACATTACCTTTCTGATCGCTATTACTTTCCTGAAATACACTTCCGTAACAGAATACTCTTTTAGCTTTGTAGTGTGTCGCATGATCGGTTACAGAGGAACTGTCTTGGAAAACAACGATATTTTTCTGGAAGTCCTTAATCCTAAGTAGTCTCTGCCCTTTTGACTTTTCACTCTCGCTTTCTTCTGTGTCCTTGTATCTCCATTAAGTGTTCGCTTGATCAGTCGCTCTGACAATTATGGCAATTATTTTCCTTTCCTAACCCTTTCTTCATATTAATAACAACAATAACATCTTTTACCATTACTTTCTTAAATATTTCTCTACAATAGCATTCCTTACCATCAATAATACATTTCTTCATTAACCTTTTAAAATAATATTCTTTATTTCTTTTCACTAATATTTCTTTTTTTATTTGCTATCATATCCTTAATAAATAATATTCCTTAATTATCTCTCTTATATTTTTACACCTATTATTTCTTATTATTAATAATTAAGAGTTATATTATTTTATTTTAAAAATAATTATTCATTCCATTCGGGTATTGAGTTCTGAGTTCAGTGTGTAGTTCGATCTTACACCCCTCATTATAACAATTACATTGTCCGTCGTCTACCGGACGTATATTGTTCCTTTGTAACATAGTCGCCGTGCTTACCACTGTTCTCACCCTCGTGTAAACAACGTCCGCATTCCATTGTATTACTGCGACGTTTGTTTTTATCGTAGAAGTCACCTGTTCATAGGGCAACGTTTTCCCTCTCTTTCTCTCGTAACAAATGCTTCGCTCTTTCTCAATTCTCTCGTCACTAGTTTGGTTGAGTGAACCTACCTGAACAGCTGTCGACGTTTTTTCATTCGTCGTTTATGATAACCTCTGTAGTTTTCATACTTACAGTTATAATAATTGTTACTATAACTATCGTGCGTATATCTAACATCATACTTACCACAATTTTGCGTAGTGTTTTGTATAGATAAATTACTACGTTTATTGTTAGGCCTACAGTGATATTTATCTCCGTAAGTGTGGTGCCTTAAGTGTGTCATCTTATGTGACTTACTAGTGTGTGTGTGTCTCACAATAGGGATATCGCTATTAATAAGGTATGTTTTATTAACCTTTATTTGCTTCTCTTCCTTAATGTTAATTACTTTATAATTATCGTTAGTAATTACACACGTATTTTCTCTCTTATTTTTAATTCTTATGGTTGGTTTATATTCTACTGCCGCAATGTGCGTATTAGAATCGTCAATTCTTTCTACTAATTTCCTTTCTTCCCTTAATTTTTCGGTCTGTTTTGTAAAAAATTCTGTTAACTCTTCTATTTGCGTTCTAATATTATTTTCTTTTACTTTATCTGTTTGTTTGTTCTCTACTTCACCAAATACGGCTTGCATCATAGCTTGAAGTGCTTCTCCCATCCTTAAACTTCCTGATATTGCCATGGTGATTTATTATTAAAATATTTATTTCGTAGTTATTATTTAACAATTATTATTGATAACCGTTCCCTACTTATTTATTTATTTCTTTATTTTTATTAATAGTTATTATTACTACTCATTACAGTTACACCTGTTACATAGACAAACAATATTATTCGTGGGCGCCAGCTGTGTGATTACACAACAATTAACATTACATTCAATTACTGTTTAATATAAATAATAATTACATATTATACATTTTTCATTTAACACACTCTTTATATTTTAGAGCAACCATTTAGCTACATAAAAAAATTTAATAGTTAAATGATGGGGATCGGGCCATACGTTCATGGGCTACAATTTATGTAACAAATTTTTGTACGTAAATTTAGGCATGTCGTGCCCCACGTCCAGGGCGACAAATATATGTAACATATTTAACCCTTGTTAAATTTAATTTCAAATACAAATACACTTCTATTTGTGTTTGCGGAGCCCCACGATCTTGGAGCGCCAAATATATGCAACGTATTTATGTGTGTGAATTTTTATATGTACTTTAATTTGTATAGCCCCACGTTCTTTGGGAGCCAAATATGCAACAATACATATACATAAATACATATACATATACACAAATTTAGCGTGACCGGTCTCACGTTCAAGATTGACAAATTATGTAACAATATAACATTTAAATTGGGTTTCAGGTGTATCTGTAATAAGAACTCTATGTAACTTGTAACGGTATTTCAAATTTATTTGATATTACTAAAAATTGTGCACATGGCACTGACTTCGATTTCAAACATTCGTTATTATTTGTTATTATGCCGTAAGGCTTATGCTATATACATCCTTACTGACTAAATATTCTATTCTACTAATTATTGTATTAAAGAAAAATCTCATTTTCAGGCTACTCAGTCAATTAATGTGTTTCAAAATATCAATATTTAAATCTCTTTTTATATATTGTAATGTGCTCAAAATATTAATAGTTACTGAATTTATCTTGTGTTTCTCAGTACTCTTTTATCTCAAATACTAATTGTTTTCATTTAAATGCTTTGTATTCATTTTATTTCATATTAATTTGAGCTCTTGTTACGTTAATCGTATTTCTAAAACATCTATGATTTTAATTCTACTTTGCAAGAAACATTGGCTCTTACTTTTAAATAAAATAGAAATGTCTTTAATTGTCTTTGAGTTCATTGTACGATTAAGATATAAATAAGTTGTTTATCACCTTATTGTCGTCAATCATACTCGATCATTTCGATCCATCTGTAGTCGTCCTCGTCTCGCACTCCAGCGTCGGCTGTCTCTCTTCTCCTCTTGTCCAGCGTCGGCTGTCTCTCTTCTCCTCTTGTCCAGCGTCGAATCGCTTCTTCTTGTCCAGCGTCGTATTACTCTCTGGAACTCTCCTCTTGTCCAGCGTCGTATCACTCTCTGGAACTCTCCTCGTGCTGTTTCTGACGTCAATGGATCTTCTTATGTAATTCTGCTTATGTACTGCTGTTATTATTTAAAAATGATTGTATTTACAACTTAGTTACATAGTTGTATGTAACTGGAAAATTTAAAATATTTACAAAAATTAATACGCCGTGCGGACGGTCATAAGCTCCCGCTGCACCATGGATGATTTAAGAAAGAGAACCACTGTAGCTTTCGTGTCCTTTTTATACCCATATCTTGGTCGACACCTGCAGTGGTACGAAATCGACATGTCAGAAACTGTCTCTGGATTCAGTTCCCCCACTCTTTGTCAAATTCGCTATTTCTTATATTTCTGCGAATTGCAGAGTCCTGTAAGTATACTCTTATACTTATCTTATAACTATTTTTACAACACATGTTCACTGTAATTTTTGACGTTGCAACTTAACCCTTTCGATTTTTACACAGTTATTTCACTATTACACTCGTACGGTGTGACACTTTCGCGTGGTTTTCGTACACAGTATTTAGTAAATTTTATTACAATTTTATTGTGTTTTTGGATTTTAATTCTTAATTATAGTTTATGAATAATTACGGAAAAACAGTAATTGTGCAATTATTCATCTTGGGGTGGCAAACTCGCCTGCATATACCTGCGTTCACACACACTAGCAAAATACTGGTGTACACACTTTCAGTTACATTTGTGTGTGTGTGCACGTCGATTCAGGTCGAAACACCTGTTCATATTTTTGTCTGAGCCAAGCTTGCAATCCCTGACATGCTTATTTCTAATATATTATTAATTATTTACAGTTTATTAGGTAAATTTAAATTTTTATATTCAATGCTCAGTACATCACTTATTTGTACTGTCGCTATATATATATATATATCTTAATTATACATCACTGTGTTGTGTGAGAGCATCTACATATAGAATAATTATACATTACTGCATTACAGACTGATAAATGTTTGACTATTATCAAAGACTAAGTGCTATCCATAATCCATTTAATTCAAAAAATAGTTGACTGGAATGCATCATTACATATATACATTTATTATACAACACCATAGATTTATGAGTGACTGCTTAATTCAGTTTCTTGTAAAAAAGAATGAATACAACTCAAAGAATGTTATTGATATCTGATATTTGATATTTGATGTTGCTATTTAGTATATGATATTTGATGTTTAATGTTAAATTTGCTAGCTCTGTCGACAATTATTTCAGCACATGTGCTATAACATCATTAATATTATATTATCTTTCCCCTTTTGACAATTACACATAAACACGTACTTAATACATATAACACACACCCAATTCCTGCACCAACCCTCTCGCAATAACCCATCACATAATATATATGTTACAAACAATACCAAGCTTAGAAATTCACACAGTTAGTGTCACATCTGAGGTGATAATTCATATAACCATAAGAAACTGACTTGCCCCCAACATAACAAGATAACTTGAAATTTATAAGTTAATACATCATTCAACAATTCTGAATCAATAACTCAGAGAATTAAGCCATAATTATTGTTAAAGCCTCAATAATTGAACGAAAGTCAGACACCCCTAGTCCTGAATTATGCCCACATGGCAGGACGTGATTATGCAGGACATAACCAACGCTCAGATACATAGAACACACAAAAAAATGGGAAAACTTAGAGCTGTTCATCTAGGTACATGTGTATGTGCAAATTCTCTTACATAGTATAAGAATGTTGTGAAATATTACATAAGGTGCTTAGTTGTATACAGTGTCAGAACATGCAGGCACGAAACTTAACATGTGTGTTTGCAGATCTCGTGCAAGTTAAAGGTGGTTTTTATAAGTCTGTTTCCGAGAGCGTCTGCAGATACACCATATTGTGGTAGATGATATTGGTAAATTAAACATAGAAAGATCACACCTGGATTGTCCAATGTAACTAGGTGGCCATGTGACTAGGATGTAGCTGGAACTGATAACTTCTGGGGGCAGAATTTCTCTAAGTGTGTGTGTCTGTGTCCCAACTGACGGCGTCTCACGGCTCATGTAGCTTCTCTGCACAAGTAGAGGTTTCAACCAGGCAGAATATATCGGATGCCGTCAATCGAGACCAGAGAAATTTTCTCGGTGAGGGTTAGAACAGAAATGAGGCCGATTACATCGCAATTTCCACCCACGAAACTTCGCTTTCTGCAGGTTACGGCGTACAACAGCTGCGCAGGCCAACCAAATATTCGTCACCGCTTCTAACAAACGAGTCACCTACACACAGCGACGACGCGCGATACATTAGCATTGAACGACGGCGAGAACGCGCGAGTTTTAAAGAAATGATACACGCCCATGCAACCGAGCTTAGCGTGTTAACCTTGCGTCCAACGAAGTACGGCACAGCCTGTTGAGCGTAGCGAAATCAGACATAGCCTTCTATCCACGACTCGGTGCACAATTTCGACCGCGAACTCCTCCGAAGCTACTCAACCGAATGTTATAAAATTTTGCATACATATCCGGACTGTATTGTAGAGTGCACACATATAATTTTTATTTCTCTAAATTATTTGGTACGCTTTTTTAAAAATCTTAGCTTAAACGTGTGAGAGGAAGAGAGATAGAGATATCGTGGCCCAGCTACGGCGCTCTGTCTCACTCGTACTTACGGGGCGCTAGGCGACTCACCGGTCACCGACCGATTTCGGCGCTCGCGTGCTGGTGCGTGTGCGTGTGCGGCTTCCGCCGCCCGTGCTGGCTGTTGCTCGATAAGATAAGATTTTGCTGTATACACTTTGTATTCGTACATAGTGTCTCACACGTGTTTAATTCAAACAGTAGTCGAACATTGTTCTGTGGTGTAGCCAGATGTACAGATTGGACTTAAGTGTTGAACAAGTGTCAATTTTTAGACGAGAATCTATGTAGTCGCTGCTGCAACTGCAACTTTCCATTACATATTGCAACATATTGTAGCTTCTGTTACATATTCCACAGTTCAGGTAAATTTTAATTAAAATTCTATTTAAATTATTATTTTTATACTTCTTATTCAATTTTGTAATTTTTATTTAAGTACTTTTTCTGTTATACGCATGTTCTATACATTCTTATTCATCAATTTATATATACGTATTATTTATAGTATGCCTCGACGGAGAAGAGGTCCAAATATTTGTCGTTTAACTACAAATCATATACGGATGAGGCAGCGACAAAATGTTACTGCAGCAACTGTTGAAGCTCATGTAGAACATAACATGAATCATGTGTTATATGATCAAAACAACACAGGATATAGGAATATTTAGAATGAATTTGAAGATAATTTACGATCTCTAGAATTCTATGAATATGTAAATTATTCTCGAGTGTTGATGCAGCAAACATTTTTGATATGTGTCCGCAGTGTAAGCGTAACCCAAATTTACAAATAAGTTTACTGCAGTTAATCTTATGGATCCTAAAGAAGTACCTATAGAACTGATGGATCTCACTTATGTAGAACAACTCTTGATAGCAAGAGTACAACCAGTGATGCGGTGAAATCGAGAGGCTTTCCCGGTCAGTATGCTTATAAGGGAAATATTATAAATATTGGTCAAAATATAACGGAGATTGTTAGTTCCTTGCTCCCTTTGGCTGCGATGCAACTCTTTTAATGGCTCCTACTGGTGTGGCAGCTAACAATATTGCTGGACAAACTATTCAATCAGCTCTACGAATAAATACATCAAAGAGAAGGGAAGGAACCTTCAAAGATTTAGAGGGTGAATCCAAAATTGGTTTTCAAGAAGAATTAAAATATGTGAAGTTTGTTATTATTGATGAAGCCAGTATGTTGGGTTTGAATTTGTTTTTCAAAGTGATATGCGAAGTAGTGGTGTAGGGGGGCTCCTAGAACGTCAAGAACTTCATGACGTCATATCAGCTGATTCTGGGGGATCCTAGAACAGCTAGTTCTGACGTCATCGTGACGTCACTGGCCTAGGCCAGCTAGATCTGATGTCATCGTGACGTCACTACCTATGACGTCACAGCGTCGATGGTGTGGGTCGTCAGCCATGTTGCCGCGCGGATGTGGTCGGTCGTCGGCCATGTTGGAAAATTGCGACGTTGTCGAGTTGTGCGGTGTGTACTGGTTAAGCGTCGGCCATGTTGCCGCATGTGTACGTGTTTAGATTTGAACGTGGTCAGGCCGCGGCTTGGCCGTTGCCCGGCCATAGATTGGTCGACGTGTGTCTGTCGGTCATGTTGGAAAAGTCGATGTTGCCAACTTGTACTGGTTAAGCGTCGGCCATGTTGGTGCATGTGTACGTGTTTAGATTTGGACGTCGCCAGAACGTGGCTTGGCCGTGGCTCGGCCGTGGATTGGTTGACGTGTGTCTCTGTGGTAAGTATATATTGTAAAAAAAAGGATCACTGCGTTCTTCTCCGAAATATAGTGTACGGGTTTAAATTATGTACGTCGCCATGCAGCCACCGTCCGGATATCGTCGATGCGAAGAGACTGAGTGACGTGTATTGCATTGTTGCCAACTTGTGAACTGTGTTAAATTTGAACACCGTTCGCCGTCCGCCGTTCGCCGTTCGCCGCCTGGTCGCCGCCCGGCCTCAGCCTGGACGACGTCGTAGATTGGTGATAAATTCGAATGTGTGTGTCTGTGGTAAGTATATATTGTGTTCGTCATCACTACGTTCCGCGAAACTCTCGATGACTTGGTCCCTCAGTGCATAATTGAAAATCAATTCACTTGTGAAATTGAATATCGCACATCCATGCACAGAAGATAAGTATTACCATATATAATATTCTGATTTGATATGTAATTTGTATAGGTAAATTTGATTATTGTTGGTTATGTATAATGAGAACGTATGTGTTGGTGGTAAATATATTTGAATTTTGCCGGCGAAGAGGCTGTGTGACTTGAATTGGCGGGCAATGTAGTGATTGATTGTGTATGATTGGTGGGGTAAAATTTAATTTTGGCGGCGAAGAGGCTGAGTGAATTGCATTGACAGGTCTTGTTGTCAACTTGTACATAATGTCTCGTATCCTGTGGAAGGTGTGTATATACCACATAATTGTACATAATATCCAGTATGTCGCGGAAGGCATGTAACAAATATAAGTTCGTGCACTCGCTCGTGTATGCAGTGCATAATTGAAAACCACTTCATTCACTTGCTAAAATTGTGTAACACATATCATGCATGGAAAAGGATAGTTGAAAATGTATCTGTGTGGTAAGTATATATTGTAATAATAAAAAAGTCTGTTCATAACAACTGCGAAACTCTCGATGACTTGGTCCTTCAGTTGAAAATCAATTCACTTGTAAAATTGAATATCGTAAATCCATGCATAGAAAATAAATATTACTATATATGATATTCTTATTGATATGTAATTTCTATCGCACGAACGTAGAAAAAAAAGCTGTATTGTCGTTTACATTTATTGTAAGAAACACACAAGATATGTACTGCATAAGTGAACACCACTTCACTTATAAAACACGCATCATGCATGGAAAATAATTACTGTTTATATTAATCTGGTGGGTATGTAATATCCGTGAGTTAATTTGAATAACAGGACGCAAGCCGTGGATGATGTAACCGACTCCTGCTGAGACCTTCACACAGCATGCACGTGTGGAGTTATTTATATCCGCATACATCAGGATGCTGACTGACCATCTGTTATCGCAGCGTGTGAACATAGTGAGGGCGGGGGGGCTTTATTACGTACATAAATTTGTTTAATAACACGACGCAAGCCGTGGATGATGTAATCGGCTCCCACCGAGATCTTCAGACCATCTGGTATCGCAGCGTGTGAACATAGTGAGGTCGTGGGAGGCTTTATTCAACTTAGACGTACATAAATTTGTTTAAGCGTGTGAAACAGGACGCAACCCAAGCTGAGTGGTCGTCCTTGACTTTGGGTGTGGCAACTCTAACGTTTTTGTATGTTTTTGTCGTTGGCCGTGCATTAGCTGTTACCATCTCTTTCACTTTCATTCATGAGTGGGCTTTTCGATATTGTATAAAAGATGAACGAATTGCTCTCAACGGCACATCATTCGCCGAGACTCAACTGGAACTCGTACAGGGTGAGTTTGTTTTTTAAAATATCCTTTAGTTTCTAAAGTGTATTATAATCAAGTAATTATTTTAAATAAAATTGATTTTTGTAATTAGTTGTACGTAATAACACATGAATGGACGTTGTGCAACGCTCGTTCCAGCTTGTATATTGAGTGGTGAATAGTGATAATGTTCGAAGGACTTTTGAAATTAAATACAATAAAAATGTTAAAGCAATACCGTTTAATTAAAAACAATTAAAATACATGTAATCAAATATATTACAATTTAAAATACATAATATGTAAACGCACACAGTAGTGACAATTACAAAATACATAATATGTAAACAACTGCAACCTAACAACCCTAACCGACGTCACCGATAAAATTCAGTTTAACCTCACCACATGTACGAAAAGCCGAGCAGCGGTATAACCTCATCATCAACGACGACGACGACGAACGACGAAAGACACCGTCCGGACGACGACGGATTTATATCGACTAATGAGCGTTAATCAATTTTTAATAATTAACAGACATGTGTATATGGTGCACGATAACTTTTCGTGGATACTGGACCTCGAGTCGAAGCGTCCGGGCGGCGGCGGGTGTGCACTTTTATTAACGGTTTGGCTTAAGTTCTTACCGTTAACGTTACGGCAATGTACTAGAGAACGCGGAACGAAGAAATAGCGCTGTTTATAGTCAAATATATTTACATGATGGATATACACAGTCTTCAGCCGGTGAAAGGATATCCACAACCGATCACAACGCTCGGTGTTCGCACGCTGACGAAAATAAACGCAGCGATACACACCTACACGGGTCGTACTCTTTTGTTGTATAACGATATGTATTACGGGGAGATAGGCGAATGTTCTTTCATAATCAAGAAACACGGATACGTTAAAGATCATGTCGTTGGCCTAAGCGTACACTTATTATGTAAATCATCTCTTTTTTCAGTGCATGCGCATTTGAATTATTTGCGCATGCGCATAACGGCTTTTTAGTACAGTTGCACGCGCATCGACGCTCGCACTATATAACCTGTGAACTTTGCAACAGCGCCTCACTTACCAGTCGTTCATGTTGCTGAACACCGGTGCGCTACAAATTGTGTGTTACAAATTGTTATTCTAATTTACTTTGTGTGATCTAAAGCGTTAAAGTGATCGTAAAATCATGGCAGTATACACCACTCGTACCATTGCTCTCAATGGGAGTGTAAAAACAATAAAATACGATGATTTTCAAGACGGAGTAGACACGGTATCCGTGTTATTGGAGAGAATGGTGGAGGTTATTCCAGAAGACGTTCTTGCGGAATCACGCGATATGGGGGAAAGTTACAAGTGGTACTTGGTCGTGCGCGTCTTGTTCAAAAAATTAATAGCAAATCGTGAGCTGGAGCAGACGGGAGTGTTTCGTTCGCGTACGCAGCTCGTTTTTTCCTGCGGACGCGGAAGACGTGTACGAACAATATAGGGAGTGTATCGAAAAAGTGCTGGATTCGGTATCGAAGTTTACTCGTGAAGGTAGCGGATGGGTCGTAAATGGAATCGTAGCCGTTGAAGTACGTTGAAGTATCGTCCTTTGGCAGGATCAAGTTTCGTTCCCACTCCGAAAAAATTATTACTTAAGAAAGCTATAGTAAACGTGCAGAATCTAATGGATGAGAAATGCTTCCTCTGGTCCGTTCTAGCCTGTTTACATCCGATCGCTTCTAACCCGCACTGTTTGTATCACTACAGACAGTATGAAAACGAGTTGAATATGGAAGGGATAGTTTATCCGGTACCGGTGAATTAAATTAACAAATTTGAAAAACTAAATGTGAATATTTCTGTGAACGTGTTCGGTTACGAAAGAGAAATTAATGTTCGGTTACAGAAAAGACAAAGTGTACCCCATACGGATAACCAAGAACAAAGGTAGAACGCACGTGAATCTTCTACTACTAGTCAGCAAAGAAGGTGTTGAACATTATTGTCTTATTAGAAACATGTCACGCTAGTTGAATACGTAAACTAAAAGTAAGACCTCTTCGTTCTACTGCAACTATTGCTTACAACGTTTCCGAGATAATACAGATCCTAAAAATTTACAAAAACTACGTGAGGTCACGAGGTACTCTGCCATACGGAGCGCAAAAAGTCAAATTAACCGAGCGGAAAATATAGTAATATGTATTTTAAGGATTACACAAAGTGCCACAGAGTACCATACACGGTGTATGCAGATTTTGAATCCTTCCTTATTCCCGTGCATGGTTGTGAACACAAAAACGATAGATCGCACTCGCTCGACAACGCGCATCATGTGCCATGTAGCTTTTGTTATGTAATCGTTGATTGGACCGGAAAAGCTGTTAAAGAACCGGTTTTGTATCGCGGTAAAGACGTTGTGGAGACGTTTCTTCAAATTCTGTTGGAAGACATTAGTCGGCTCGAACGTGATTTTAACAAACCCATTCGAATGACTGAAGAAGCCAAGCGCGAGTTTCAAAACGCTACCATATGTCATCTATGTAAGAAGTGTCTTGAGCACGAAGGGGACAAAGTGCGAAACCATGATCATGTGACGGGCGAGTACTTGGGAGCCGCGCATAACACTTATAATTTGAACTACAAGGTACCGCAACACGTTCCCGTGTTCTTTCACAACTTGCGAGGCTACGATTGTCACCATCTGGTGCAGGCTTTCGGAAAATTCAAGCGTAAAGACATTAAATGTATCGCTACGACCAGCGAGCGTTACGTCTCCGTGTCACTCGGCCCCTTGCGGTTTCTCGATTCCGTGCAGTTCATGAACACCTCGTTAGAGAAGCTGGTAAAAAATCTGCGGAAAGAAAATTTTAAAATTGTACGACAGTGCATGCAAACCAGTGGAAATGAAGATAGTATCGATTTATTACTTAGAAAGGGGGTCTACCCGTATGAGTATGTGACGGACGAAAGTAAGTTCGAGGACACGTCTCTGCCCGCACAGGAACACTTTTACAACGCATTAGCCGAGACACACGTATCCGACGAAGACTACACTCATGCGCACAACGTTTGGACAAGTTTCGGAATACAAACGTTAGGGGACTACCCCTCTACACCTCTATTTGAAAACTGATGTATTGCTTTTGGCTGACGTGTTCGAAAATTTTCGCAAGACAAGTCTGCAGTACTACGGGATAGACCCGTGTAACGAGTACTCCGCGCCGGGACTAGCTTGAAACGCTATGAAGAAAATGACTGGAATTCGACTCGAACTGTTGAAGGATATCGACATGCATCTGTTCGTAGAAACCGGAGTTCGTGGCGGAATAGCGATGATATCTAATAGATACGCCAAGGCCAACAATCCTTACGTGTCGGACTACGATCGGGAACGCGAAAATAATTAACTTCTTTACTTGGACTGTACAAATCTGTACGGAACAGCGATGGAATAACCGCTACCTCATTCCGGATTCCGTTGGATGGAACGCAAAGAAATTGACGCGTTAGATTTGACTACAGTTGGAGTGGAAGACGAAATTGGATATATTCTTGATGTTGATCTTGGTTATCCTCGTAATTTACATGATATGCATACGGACTATCCACTGGCACCGGAACGCAGGAAAGTCAACGAACACGAATTGTCGCCTTACAGCAAACGGTTCAATTACTTGAAGAAATTTCAAATGTCTGCCACCGGTACAGTTGAAAAACTCATCACCAGCCTCAAAGATAAGGAGAACTATATCGTACATTACAGAACGTTGCAGTTTTACCTCAAACTCGGGATGGAGCTGAAAGCCGTTAATCGCGTGTTGACGTTCCGACAGAGCGCTTGGATGAAGCCGTTTATAGTTTTCAATACGGAAAAACGGAAAGCCGCAGCGAACGATTTCGAAAAGGATTTTTTTAAATTGATGATTAACGCTGTTTACGGAAAGTCATTGGAAAACGTTCGAAAACGGATAGATTTTCGTTTGGTGTCCAACGAACGCGATCTGATAAAGCTGACCGCGAGCCCAAGATTTGAGCGCGTAAAGGTGTACAACGAAGACTTGGTCGGTGTGATGATGAAAAAGAGAACTGTGTACCTCAATCGTCCGCTGTACGTGGGGTTTACAGTGTTGGACATTAGTAAATATGTGATGTACAGTTTTCATTACGATTACATAATCGCGAAATATGGATCTCGTGTTCGATTGTGTATGACAGACACGGACTCTTTGTTGTATGATATACGGACTGATGACGTTTACGCAGACATTAAGGAAAACCTTCATCTTTTCGATACATCAGAATATCCCGTGACGCATCCGTGTTATAGTGTGCTAAATAAAAAACGGTTGGGTACTTTTAAGGACGAGACGCATGCAAAACCTATTGTAGAATTCGTCGGGTTGCGCGGAAAATCGTACTCACTGTTAGTGTTACAAGACGACGGGGATAAAAATGAGAAGCGTGTAGCAAAAGGGGTACCGCGGGTGGCAATACAAAACCGTTGAACGCACGCTGATTACAAACGGTGTTTGCTTTCGTAATCGGAATTGAGTAACCGCCAAACATATACGTCGGCGCAGATTTTCCGCAGTGAAAACCACCAACTCTACACGCGCAAGATCGTCAAACTCTCGCTATCGCCGTACAACGATAAACGATATATCCTGGAAGACGGTCAGAGAACGCTAGCGTATGGGCATTATAGAATTCGCGAGTCCGAGATGGATGTGGAGGAAGCAGAGAATGTTCAACGTACCAGTGTTATTCGGTTCGCGCGTCGCGAAAGCGTAATTCGACATACTTCGGAAATAACAACAAACAACCGATCCGTAAACGGACTGCATCAGTAATCAGTAGTTTTGACACAGACTGTCCATCGTCACCGTTAACAAAACTGGAACGTGCGTTCCAGTTGGTGAACAACAAAGCACACTGACTGCATTTGGTACATTATCTCCGGGAAGCATTACCAACACTTCATACGTACTGTAAATACTTCAGAATACGATATTCTGTGAAACACAGTTAAACAGTGTCCAACGAACGGTTTTACGATCAGTGCAAATGTGCGCAGGCGTCATGACCGATGAGTTTTGTTTATTAAAGTTATAAATGTTACACTCATACTTTGAGTCTCGCAACCGTTGTCCTATAACAGAACTCAAAGCGAGCCACCTGAACTACGGTTTACCCGAAAACAATAACGTGCTAGTTGTGGAAATGTACGAGTACCGTAAGGGTGTTATATGTAGCCTTATCTACAATGAACATGGTAGAAACACTGGATAAGGCACAACGTGCGCTAATGCGGTGTTACAACAGATATTTTCCGATATGTACTGTCCGCATAAACGGGTATAATTTTATTGTTACGAGTGTTTAACTAAAACAGCTGTTAACCGTTTGCATAAAAGGGTGTCAGAGTACGTAAATACTCATGTCCCGGAGTCAATAACCAGTCGGTGTACTACCATCTGTCAATACGGACGAAAAGGAGAAACAACTAGCTCGTGATAACGATACGATTAAGGACAACCTGTGGAAAAAATACTGTGACTTAAAACAGAGGATCCAAGAAGAGGAATGAAAGCTAACAAGAAGTTACAAACCAATATTAGTACCATTGAAAACCATTTTGTAAGCTCTGGTAAAGGGCAAAACAAAAGAAAAACTGATGACGTCGAGAACGTACTTTACGACGAAGAGGTAATAAGTAGTTGCCCCCACCAACAGGAAATTGTGGTTTAATAACGGAAGTCGTTATGAATAGATTGTCCAGTGTTGCATCACGCTTTGTACGAGAGAGTACAGTTGACTGTGAAAAGTGTATGTTTGTGTCTGCGTGCAAATTGCGTCATCACTCTAAATACGTATCCCTTATGTAGAGCCACATACACCGCTTACATGAGAGCGTATTTCTAGTTCGTTTTCACACATCAGTTTCAACCTACCACGCACAGTGACTACTACGAATTTCCTTCTTTGGTTTTAATCCAGAATCGACTACATCGAGACGATGAGTTCTGACGTAGAAAGCGAAACGTACGAGTACGTTTCTTCGGATGATGAAGAAGTTCAACACGTTATGATAGCAATAGTCTTATCAAAGTTCCCAACTGAAAACCATTTAAATTTTATAGGATGCCCGATACTGCCTAAAGAACTAGTCAAAGCGGGTTTCTTTTATTCAGGTTACACCGATAAAAATTTCTATTTTTTGTTACAACGACTACTGAGAACGACTAAACAACGTTCGGTCAGAAAACGAACAGCAAATTCATAGTCGTGCTTACCAGCTGTTAATAAAAGGGCAAGAACGTTTCATCTATGCACGAAATAAACCAGTAAAAAATTGTAAAATCTATGCTGCTACTGTGACGGAAGTGTTTATAATTAATAGATATCTCACTACCATCCTCTCCCACAATCTCGTATACCTCAGTGTTTCGACAGTATGCGTTGAGAACGGACGAATGGAGCTATTAACTTCGTACGAGTACAGACGTTGTAGTGACTTAAAGCACGCAGTACTGTACCCTGTAAAACTTTTTGTATACAACGTTTTGACAAAAAAATTTGTTGCACTGATCCGTGACGAGGAGACAAGGTACAAAGTAAACGTTCCGAAGAAATTGTTTACGGACGTTTTACAACATACAACGTGTCTGTTCCGCGAGACGGACGGGTCGGTAGCGTTAATAGTGGCACTGAACACATTGTTTGTAACGCAAAAAGGATGGCAGTCCACGAGCTAGCAGTAATACTCGACTTTCACTGCTTCGTGGACGTTAACGGAAACGAACTCGTCAAGGAACCGACCGTTATGGATGAAACCGTTATGGCATTTGCCACCAGGCATTGGATATTTGCACCACCAGCGGACACGATCGTTTCGAATCACAAACATGCGAGGACGAACCGATCGTTAACGGAGCATTTTCATGGACTAGTGTGGACGGACCGAGGAGACACCGTACGAACATCTTGTGTCGATATTAGTAAAGTACACGTTTCCTTTTAACTACGTGTTCGTAAAAGGATTACAAAAAAAAGATTTCTGGAGAAGCGTATCGTGCATTTCAATATTATAAATTTAGAAGATTTCGGTTGTCCCAAACTCGAACAATTACGTTCGATGCACAGAACAGCCCGTTTCGCGCACCGCTTACTTCCAGAATTATGTACAAATCATAGAGTACACGCTTTACGCGAGTGGGTTGTATCAGATTTTAGACTCATCAGTAGGTTTCTGGTAAATTAATAACATTTTTGTTTTATTTAGCATCATTTCGCTTACATAAAAATAACTGCCTTCGCCTTTCTGTCGATTACATCACCCTGTCTAGACGCATAAAAAATTAGTGCCGCCGTCTTGTCGCCTGTTCCCACACGCTCGACTGGTGTCGATGACATCACCCTGTCTAGACGTATAAAAAATAACCGAGTCGTCTCCTCCCCCCTTCTGTGTCCAACTAAAACCGATTACATCCCCCTGATAGACGCATAAAAAAATTAGTGCCGTCGACATGTTCAAACACGCACAATTGCTGTCTAGTCGTATAAAAATAACCGAGTCGTCTCCCCCCACCTACCCGCTGAACAAAGCGTGTGAAATCAGGTTATATCCTGTTCACACGGTTAAAAATAACCGCTTACTGTGCGATGAGTGGTTCCCCCTCTCCATGCACTCTCCGGTTTCCTCCTCCACAACTAACTCCCTATTTATTCCGCTACGAACGAGTGTTATTCATTCAGACATTGACAGACGCGCAAGCGAAATATAAATTCTTTATTGTAAAATGGCATCATTCGTTGCGAAGTTTGCTACCATTATTGCGATAGAATATAAAAAAATTAAGGAATTAATAATTGGCGTTAAATGTCCGATAGAAGAATTACAAAATATAGACGCAAAGTACGGGAAGGCCGTACTCGCCACTATCCAGGACTACAGGGACACAAAATTAAAATATCGCGTATATCTACCTAAGAGATAAGCAAGCGTTTTCGATGATGAGGAATTAAAAAATTTAGCGCCATATGCACTACATCTCGTTTACCGCGGAGAAAAAGACAGAGTTTACGTGGTAGACATTTTAGAGTAAGACCGAATGGGCATCTTCATTTATCATGTATAATTGTGCATAAATGTTATTGCACACACACAATTGTCATTAGCTTCGCGTACGATTACATATGTATATTAACTTGTACTTAGATGTATTTCATTTCATTTGTTTTGATTATACACGATTGTGCGTGCGTTTACATAATGTATTTTAACTTATAATATATAGTGCTTACACATATTTCATTTGATTTAATTGTACACAATTGACAATGTGCTTATGTCTACATAATAAGACAAGGCTTACGTGGTGGACATTTTAGAGTAAGGCCAGATAGGCATCTTCTGAATTAACAAATATATTTCGTATGTATTATTTAGCATGAATAATTGTACATAATTGTCATTGCACACGTTTACAAATGGTATTTTAACTTAAAATATAACGTGGTTACACTTATTTTCATTTGATGTAATTGTACACAGTTGTCATTGTATGTATGTGCGTTTGCATATTATGTATTTTAATTTGTAATTAAATGTATTTCATTTGTTTTAATTATACGCAATTGTGTGTGCGTTTACATATAGTATTTTAACTTATAATATAATGTGCTTACACATAATTCATTTGATTTAATTGTACACAATTGTCATTGTGCATGTGTTTATTGTATTTTGTAATTGTCACTTAATAGTAATTGTCAAAGTAATTGTCACTACTGTGTGCGTTTACATAATATTTATTTTGATTACACATATTTCATTTTGAATTTAATCGTACACATTTGTCATAGTGCACTTGATTATTTTAACTTGTACTTAGTTTACTTAGATGTATTTCGTACACAATTGCAGTTGTTTACATATTATGTATTTTGTAATTGTCACTACTGTGTGCGTTTACATATTATGTATTTTAAATTGTAATATATTTGATTACATGAATTTTAATTGTTTTTAATTAAACGGTATTGCTTTAACATTTTTATTGTATTTAATTTCAAAAGTCCTTCGAACATTATCACTATTCACCACTCAATATACAAGCTATAACGAGCGTTGCACAACGTCCATTCATGTGTTATTACGTACAACTAATTACAAAAATCAATTTTATTTAAAATAATTGCTTGATTATAATACACTTTAGAAACTAAAGAATATTTTAAAAAACAAACTCACCCTGTACGAGTTCCAGTTGAGTCTCGGCGAATGATGTGCCGTTGAGAGCAATTCGTTCATCTTTTATACAATATCGAAAGCTCACTCAAGGATGAAAGTGAAAGAGATGGTAACAGCTAATGCACGCCCAACGACAAAAAACATACAAAGACGTTAGAGTTGCCACACCCAAAGTCAAGGACGACCACTCAGCTTGGGTTGCGTCCTGTTTCACACGCTTAAACAAATTTATGTACGTCTAAGTTGAATAAAGCCTCCCACCACCTCACTATGTTCACACGCTGCGATACCAGATGGTCTGAAGATCTCGGTGGGAGCCGGTTACATCATCCACGGCTTGCGTCGTGTTATTAAACAAATTTATGTACGTAATAAAGCCCCCCCCGCCCTCACTATGTTCACACGCTGCGATAACAGATGGTCAGTCAGCATCCTGATGTATGCGGATATAAATAACTCCACACGTGCATGCTGTGTGAAGGTCTCAGCGGGAGTCGATTACATCATCCACGGCTTGCGTCCTGTTATTCAAATTAACTCACGGATATTACATACCCACCAGATTAATATAAACAGTAATTATTTTCCATGCATGATGCGTGTTTTATAAGTGAAGTGGTGGTGTTCACTTATGTAGTACATATCTTGTGTGTTTCTTACAATAAATGTAAACGACACTACAGCTTTTTTTTCTACGTTCGTGCGATAGAAATTACATATCAATAAGAATATCATATATAGTAATATTTATCTTCTATGCATGGATTTACGATATTCAGTTTTACAAGTGAATTGATTTTCAACTGAAGGACCAAGTCATCGAGAGTTTCGCAGTTATTATGAACAGACTTTTTTATTATTACAATATATACTTACCACACAGATACATTTTCAACTATCCTTTTCCATGCATGATATGTGTTACACAATTTTAGCAAGTGAAGTGGTTTTCAATTATGCATTGTATACACGAGCGAGTGCACGAACTTATATTTGTTACATGCCTTCCGCGACATACTGGATATTATGTACAATTATGTGATATATACACACCTTCCACAGGATACGAGACATTATGTACAAGTTGACAACAAGACCTGTCAATACAATTCACTCAGCCTCTTCGCCGCCAAAATTAAATTTTACCCCACCAATCATACACAATCAATCACTACATTGCCCGCCAATTCAAGTCACACAGCCTCTTCGCCGGCAAAATTCAAATATATTTACCACCAACACATACGTTCTCATTATACATAACCAACAATAATCAAATTTACCTATACAAATTACATATCAAATCAGAATATTATATATGGTAATACTTATCTTCTGTGCATGGATGTGCGATATTTAATTTCACAAGTGAATTGATTTTCAATTATGCACTGAGGGACCAAGTCATCGAGAGTTTCGCGGAACGTAGTGATGACGAACACAATATATACTTACCACAGACACACACATTCGAATTTATCACCAATCTACGACGTCGTCCAGGCGGCGGCCGGGCGGCGACCAGCGGCGAACGGCGAACGGCGAACGGCGGACGACGAACGGTGTTCAAATTTAACACAGTTCACAAGTTGGCAACAATGCAATACACGTCACTCAGTCTCTTCACATCGACGATATCCGGACGGTGGCTGCATGGCGACGTACATAATTTAAACCCGTATACTATATTTCGGAGAAGAACGCAGTGATCCTTTTTTTTTACAATATATACTTACCACAGAGACACACGTCGACCAATCCACGTCCGAGCCACGGCCAAGCCACGGCCTGGCGACGTCCAAATCTAAACACGTACACATGCACCAACATGGCTGACGCTTAACCAGTACAAGTTGGCAACATCGACTTTTCCAACATGACCGACAGACACACGTCGACCAATCTATGGCCGGGCCACGGCCAAGCCGCGGCCTGACCACGTTCAAATCTAAATACGTACACATGCGGCAACATGGCCGACGCTTAACCAGTACACACCGCACAACTCGACAACGTCGCAATTTTCCAACATGGCCGACGACCGACCACATCCGCGCGGCAACATGGCTGACGACCCACACCACCGACGCTGTGACGTCATAGGCAGTGACGTCACGATGACATCAGAGCTAGCTGGCCTAGGCCAGTGACGTCACGATGACGTTAGAGCTAGCTGTTCTAGGATCCCCCCCAGAATCAGCTGATATGACGTCATGAAGTTCTTGACGTTCTAGGAGCCCCCCAGATGTAGGGGGGCTCCTGGAAAGTTCTAGAACCCCCCCTACACCACTACTATGCGACTCAAACAAGCAATACAGCGTTCTTCAGTTGTTCCTTTTCGTGGCCTTTGCGTGTGTTTAGTCGGTGATTGGTCCCAACTTCCACCGGTTTGTGACAGGAGTTTTTACAATATTGGTGATAATGTTCAGATCATTCAATCGAATCTTTTATATAAACAGTTCAAAAAAGTTTTCTTTTTAACGGAGATTATGAGACAGCAAAGTGATGATAAAAAAAATTTCAGCGAGACTTTAAATAGAGTCGCAAATGGAACACTCGCTGAATTATCAGTTTTATCTAAAAGATTTTATGTAAACAATATTGGGGACAATTTCAAAGATACTGTCTGTATAATGTCGAGAAATGCTGAAATCGAACGCTTTAATTATGAAAAACTAGAAAGCAATGAACAACCCGTGTCTAATAAACGCAATCCATAATTGCCCAGAAGCCTCTCTAGCAAAATCTGATGATGCTCAGGGATTATTTGCCCAATTACATTTATTTAAAGGTGCTCGAGTTATCCTTAGAAGAAATCTTTGTGTTACAAAAGGACTAGCCAACGGTTCAGTTGGGACAGTAACTGATATTATTTATAACCCGGCAGTTGAATGCGAAAATTATAACAATCACATGCCAATATGTATACTTGTATCTTTCAAAAAATATACAGGACCAGTTCTATACGAGAATTCAATACCCATTGTGCCAGTAGTGGCATCACTCAAGAAAAATGAAATTTCTTGTACTCGCAAACAATTTCCGTTAATGTTAGCATATGCTGTTAGTGTACATAGATCGCTAGGGATAACATTACATAATGCAATTGTTAATTTCGGAGACAATGAATTTCAGGTTGGACTAACGTATGTTGTTCTTTCAAGAGTGAAAACATTAGAAGGATTATTATTAAAACCGGCGTTTAATTTTGATAGACTGCTAAAAATTAATAGAAGTCCATCAATGATTGATCGTAGAGATGAGTTGCAAAGGTTGTGGAATATGTCTAATGACAATTAATGTATACTGTAGCCTACTATAATGTAGTGTATTCAATAAAAAGTGTATATATTTTGTTGATTGTAAGAATATTGATAAATAAATTATTACGACTCTATTTATCTAACGGATCAAAGACGGTTGATTGTAAAAATACTGATAAATAAATTATTTCGATATCAAATGCTCCGCCCATTTGTGTCAGTGACACTCCTAGTGATTAAGTAGACCTAATACACTTTAAGTGAGTTTGATTGTCGCCTAGTCTTTGTTGCTTGCCTTCAGCCGGCTGTTTGTGTTGCAAATGCAGTAGTCATCTTCAGTCCCTCTATTCAGTCTGTCTGCCACCGCCGACCGCCAACATGGCTGGCTGAAGGAACGCGGCCTACACCGCGGTCTTAATACCCAGAAACTCTGACGAATCAGACACTCCATTCGTGAGAAGGTCATAACAGGCTTAATGCTGGTTTCATTAAATTACGCATGATTCTCCAAAATAGCCTACTTTTCTTCCCAAATTTCTAGCTACAAAAACGATTTATTTTTTAAATTATAATGTGTGTGTGTGTGTGTGTGTGTGTGTGTGTGTGTGTGTGTGTGTGTGTGTGTGTGTGTGTGTGTGTGTGTGTGTGTGTGTGTGTGTGTGTGTGTGTGTGTGTGTGTGTGTGTGTGTGTGTTTATAATATATACAATATTTTACAGTAATTTTCAAAGTAAAAACGTACTTGTTTAGCACCTCCATGCGTGTTTTGAAAGTTTCAACCTTACTTAGAAGTCAAGCATATTTGTAAATACAGGGCGAAATTAAATAGCTTTCTCTAAAATTCTGGTTTTAGTATTTGTAATTGCGTCTTTTGGTGTTTAGAATCATGGCTTTAATAATTTAACAACTACTGTTACTAATAAGTGAAGAATAACTGTTTATAAATAAAACAGGGTAAATTAATTATACAAAATGAATTTCATCATCATCTTCAAGGATTAAACCAAGGATGGTTTGTTCTGGACTCAAATAGGTAAAGATTAGAGCTGGTCACTCCAGCGCTTCCTCGGACGTCCCACACCTCTCCGTCCCCTCGGCTTATAGTTCCATAGTTGTTTGCGGATGCGGCATTTATCCATTCGGCAAAGAAGTTCCCACCAATTCAGCCGATACTGGGCGATCCTGTCGAGTATACTCATAATATTCAGTTCCTGTGGTATATCTGTGTTTTTCCATGAATTTAGTAAAGAGTAATTAAATAATTGGATAAATAATGATGGTGTTAAGAATTTTTGAAGATAGCGACTCTAATCTCGCCCTGTATACATAAATACATACGTTTTTACATTAACTCTAATAAATACGGTAAGTAGTTACAAAGACTGCATTGAATGCTGATGAAACCTGATGAGAGAGTATTTTTAAAATACTGAATAAATATTCTGGAAAACACTGTAAACGATAAAAGTAAAAACTAAACAACAAGAAAAAGGTAATTTTTAATAATAATTGATGTGCATATGTGTGTAATTGTCACAAGATGAATCAAAGTGATGACAACAACCGAGATTATTCATTATCACTGGAAAATGATAACACTAATCGTTTATTCATGATTTTAATTAACGGTTTTCACTTTATTTGCATATTCGTACATATTTACTGCCTAACGAAGTAGCTAAGTGAATTGATGAGTTATAGGCAAATGTAAATTGATCGATTTACACGTCTGCCTGTTAATTAAGTATTATTGTATGTAACTTTTGAGAGAGAGAGAGAGAGAGAGAGAGGGAGAGAGAGAGAGAGAGAGAGAGAGAGAGAGAGAGAGAGAGAGTGTGTGTGTGTGTGTGTGTGTGTGTGTGTGTGTGTGTGTGTGTGTGTGGAGGGACAGAAGAAAACATACAATAAGACCATGGTCTGATGAATAATATTAGTAAACTAAAAAGAGAATCACAAAATATTTAGAATAGAAATGATGGCACGACGTTCAATATCATAATAGAGCGATTCTTACTAATTTTAAGTATGTACGACTTAATTTATGTACGAATATAATCAGTATTTCCAAAACCTGAAAATAGTTGCAAAATATTTAAAAATATTGTTAGCTGGGATCTTAGGCTTTCACCGCTGGCGTCAACTTTCACCGCTTATTATTATTATTATAGTAGTAATACACACGCACACACAAGGAGTGCGAGAACGTAAATATTACGTATAGCTAACACAAACACATTTAACCGTGTAGAGAGGGGCTAATTCACACAGGTGTACGGATACTACGGCGGCTACTCAGATGCCTCCCTCTGTCTGCTGCTATTATTCGCTATTATTGATAACGCGCGATTAAACAGTTTTTTTGTTGTTGTAGTAATCAGATAATTTAAAGCCAAATTGTGACTATCAATTATTACAGGTTTAGTTAATATAAAAAATAGAGCCTATTACTAGTTGTTTATTTTTAATATTTTTCTTAGCCTCCCTTGCCTCCCCTGATGAGCCGCCGCTGAGTTTCAGGTATATTATTATTATTTTTATCAGTTTTCATGTACTTTGACTTATTCACATTTGTAACTAAATTCAAAGAACCTATATTTTTAACTATATTCAAAGACCCCAAATAATGGCTGTGTTTCAAGATGAGGAGTGCCTCAGGTATCGAGCCATAAGAGTCTTTCATCATAAGGTACATTCTTCACCAGTTTTCCACAGTATGGTACGTGCTTTACCAGTTGTTGCTCAAGTCGTTACACTGAAGATGACCTGCAGTGGTGGGAGCGAAACGCCTGCTTTATGCGGCAGTATTGGACCACGGCCTAATAGCCCGGAGAATTGTCAAACGAATATTAACAGAGTACTGAAAAGTATATTGATTACCTCATGTAATTAACAATGTACTTACGAAGAGCCGTGGAGAATTATTATGTGTAAATATTTAAAATTCAAACATTTAAAATTTGTAAATATTTTAAATTAATATTTAAAATAAAACTCGAAATTGATTGCCCTGGTACGAGTTTCAAAACAAATTCATTTTAAATAGGAACACAAACGTTCCTATATTTATACGTTTTTATTTATTTGTACAGACGCAATAATCTGTATCGGACGTAAGGAGTGTTCGATGAAGTACGACGTAACAATCCATCCTTGCGTCAGGAAAGGCGTTGTTGAATACCAATTCGCGGGGGTGAGGCGTGATACTAATTTACACCGATCGACTGGTTTGATTCCCCACCTTCTTTCTCATTCATGTTATCTTGTTTAACAATTTTCTTAACACGTTTTGATTTATATGTAAACAATCTAAGTGTAAGGCGTTGCTACCGATATTTATGGCACAGTTTTGAATCAATGTTCTCCACAACACAAGCGTCCGAAATGGGGAGACGGAGAGAGGGAAACAGATAGGATTATAGTGAAATAAATAAAAACCAATTGTAGTCGACAGAAAATTAAAAAGTGATCAAACTCTTTTAAGTCGGTTATAACTCGACTGTGCTTTTCTGTTAATAATTCAGACAAGTCTAAACAACACGCAAGCACATAAACACAGCTATAATATATGTGGAGTCTTAAATATTTTTTTTCTGAATCCTCGAATATATGTTTTCTAATTGGTCACACACCACATTAACCTTTAGTTTTATGTTTTTGTTTTAAGAATAGGTCTTGAAACCGTTTTGACTCTCACAAAGACGGTCATCATTGCTCGATCTTTTGACTCGATACCTGAGGCACTCCTCACCTTGAAACGCAGCCAATATTTGGGTTCTTTATGAGCTAATCAATATACTTTTAAGTACTCTGTTAATATTCGTTTGACGATTCTCCGAGCTATTAGGCCGTGGTCCAATGCTGCCGCATAAAACAGACATTTCGGCCCCAACACTGGATGCCATCTTCAGTGTAACAACTATTATTATTATTATTGTTAATCTCTTCTTGGCTTGTGTTTGTGACCTCGACCACGACGAAAAAATGGATTTAGTAGAAGAAAATGAAAGTGATATTGCAGTATCGAACGAAGGCGTTATTACAACACTAGTGGATAAACCATTTTTCCGGTTGAGTGATTTTGAGACGATGAAATACTGAAATGAACTACCCAAAATTTTATTTCGTGAAAGCACAAAAAGCAATCTAGAATTTCCCAGTAGTCATAGTTCGATTAATATAAATGGCTATGAGGTAGTGGAGTAAATTCGAAATTATTCTGCCGGCTCTGCTTACTGTTAAGCACAAATAAGACTATATGATCTCCTGAAGGCTTACAAGTAAATTTATCACAGCTTAAAAACGCTGTAAAAATCAGATAGCTCTACCATTCTTAAAGAGTGAAATAACGTGTGTCGGAGGGAGGGTGCTAGGACTGCTCGCGGCTCAGGTGACTGTCTCGTAGCCTTCCCATCCTCAGGATTCACCGGCCGCCTCTGCTGAAACTTGAATTAATTGCTACTACGCCTTTAAAAGTGTCTATCGTTTTAGATATACGGGTTCAATAGCGGCAACAAATAGCGATACTATAAATGAGTCTCCAACAGAGAATCGGAGCAGCAAACACATGCTACTTTGGACTGTTAAATCAGACGAAAAGTAGATTAATATCAAGATCAACAAAATGCGCTCTCTACAAAACTTAAATAAGATTAGTCTTCAATATGGAATAGTGACATAGACAATCACCAAAGTAAATGAAAGACGTCTTTCAACTTTTGAAAGAAAGATAATATGGTTCCTCAGTATATGTAAGCTGAGTATGGCGGATACGTTATAATCAAGATATACACGCACTCTTTAGGGATGTAGACATTATAAAACGTATTATACTATCAAGTTTGAAGTGAGCCGGGCATTTAATGAGGATGATACAGAATAAAAACGATTCTGTTATGTACGTAAAAACGATTCATCGCTTACCGAATGTGTTATTGAAATGATTCATAAAATCACGACAGTAGTGAGTAGATGCACCATCATTCAAAAACCACATCTGCACTCTATCTGCAAGTGGAATATCTTCCAACAGTTCCATCAGACTCGTTTGCAGAAAATGTAAGTATTGTCTTCCATTAAGCCTTTGTGGTAATAAGAAAAACGGGCCTAAGAGATTATCACCAAGAAGACCGCACCACACATTAAATGAAAAAGTATGTTGGTCATGTCTTGGGGGCAGTCTCGTGGGTTTTCGTCTGCCCAAGTGTAGGTGTTTCGAAAGTTTACAATGCCATTCTTGTAAATTGTAACACTTCTGGCGCATTTTGGTCTGTTTTGTTTTTAATTAAAGTCAAATTTCTCAAATTTGTACTTATTTTTAATAGACATTATATACATCAGTTTTCTCATATAACGTACCCACGTTATAATACCGGGAACCTGTGCTTCATTGGCTCTGGTCAATTACACAGGCTGCCATAGACTTAACCAACTTCTAATTACACATATAATTTTAGTAAATGTCTATACATAATATATGATCCCTAGAATTGAAGGAAAATGGACATGGGTTCCTGTTGATGTATTCACTCAGTTTTGTGTGTTATATAATGACATCTCTTTATTATTCTATAACCTTAAAATCTCTACATAACGTTTTCAACATAGCTGATTCTTAATTTACAGATTACAGTTTACAACATATATTTCAGAAGGGCCCTTTAAATAAGGAAGTTTATGTGTTTGAATTCTCCACGGATCCGGGATTTAAACTTGTCTGTTAATAATGCTCATTTACTCATATACTATCTTTCAACTTAGTCCATTTGAATGATGGACTTTATTTAGCTTTTGCCATTTGAAGAATGGACTTTAAACTTTAGAAACAGAGACGCTCCATAATTTAAGCGTTACTTTCTACTACACATATTTTTTAAGCATATTACATACTACTGGTTACAATTAGTGACTACTCTTAAAAGTCTTGAAGTGTTATTTAAATTGTCTTTGGTACATTTTTTATTTGAATATTACTTAATCACGGAAGACTGGCTTCCGCGTCACCTTATGGTATCCTGATGTTGATTCAGATTAGGCTCCTCGGTCCTTGGGGTGTCTACTGATGGTCTGTCGTTATTGTAGTTTCCGTTGACGTTGAAGTTCCTGAAGTGAGTTCGGTTATTTCTGAGGCTGGTACGCTCTTCTCGGATGTCTGGTAGAAAACCTCATTTGTAGTATAACTCATGTTAATGTTTGTTCCACAGATATGCACTTTACATTATTATTGATAAGGGGTTTTCACCTTAGATACCTAGTACCTATTTTATTTTAAATAGTTTGTTCTCTTACAAATTAGTATGTAGAGATGTCATCGCGCACACTTATTCATTCTTTTTTCTTTTATCTTACATGTTTATATAGGACTCACTATTTACCGCTACATTACGTTGCACACTGTTCTTAGTTGAACTTAAAAGAAAAAAATATTGTTTTGCTTTGTGGCATCGTTCGGATGCGACCAGTTTACTGCGTGAGCGCTCCATCACTAGTACTGTACGTTTATTTTGGGAGAAGTAAAGTAACTTCGCGGAGTTTACGCTTTACCAGAAAAATAGTTCCGCCTTTTAATCGATATTTACCGTTTTAATCTTTGACACATTTATTATCCAAAGATATCCTTTACTTCAGAAATGATTATTGAATACAACTGTTTTTTCCCTTGTTTACTTTTATTGAGTTGCACTTTACTCACATTATTAGTTTTGTTAATCGGTTAAAATGCGTGTTGATGCCGGTTACCGCCTGTCAATGCATAATTATTTAGGGTGTTTCCTTACTTTTATACTCGCATTCTTTTCGGTTGTTTTAAATTTCTTTATTAAGTCTTATTTCTGCGTTATTTTAGGGATTTAAAGTTGTTTTAAAATGTGCGATTTTATTTCAATCTAAAATTTCCCCTCTTCTTTTTTTTTATTATATTTTTATTATTAATGAAATCGTCACACTCATAATTAAATTCTCTACAAGTTATTAGAAATTTTTATTTATTTATTAGCAAATTAACAAGTTATTTTATCCCAAATCTAAAAATGTGTGTTTTTCGATTCTAATTTTTTGTGTTTTACCCAGTTTCTCTTACAAACTAATTAAGATAGAGGTCTGTGGCCTGTTTTATTCAAATTTTCAAATCAAAAAGTATAAGAAACCACCCAATTTACCCTTAACTTTATACCCCACGGATTTCAGTATGGCGTCATTTTACCGTGGGACCAGAAATCAGGGCGAACTGGTTCGCGAGCCGTAACTCGCTAACGAACCGTTTTCGGACCTATGTTTATATGAAGTTTTTTTCTTATTTTTAGCTGTAGAATATGGTCCCGAGAGATTGCCGTGCAATTTTTCAACTAACACCTACGGATACCTGAATCATGATTATGTTAATTGCAGTTGGCGTTGATGATAATAAATTACTATTTTTTGTAATGAAAACTAAGTAAGAAGAAGTAAGCACACGTCTTCTAATATAATCGTGTTGGCGGACGTCTTGCGTGAAAAACGTTAATGCATTTGTTGTCAGAAAGAAGGAGATGCGTGAAGGGGAGAGATACTACATTACAGAGAAGACCGTTGTGTCTTATCTGTAAGAGATGTATTGTATGACAGCAGTTCCACGAGATGTTCTACGAACGATAATTAATTAATTTGGAGTATTCTAAGATATAAAATAAAATATATTTCAACACTTAAATGTTTTCAGTTTCAATGAGGGACTCCTATGCCTGTTTTTTCTAAATATCTCTTTTCGTTTTACTTCAAGCATTCCTTGAAATACTTCACACACCTGCAAACCACAATTGTAATAATTATTTTGTAGACGAACGGGTTATTTTCTATAAAGTGTAAAATAGTTATTTTTCTTTTTTTTAAATTGTTACATCTTTGATCACTCCGTGCAGGTGTACCACTTTTTCATTTACACCGCATTTCTATGCTATACGTTACTTCGTATGAGATACAGTCTACGTTAAATATTATTTCAAGGTATGTTTCATAGGTACTCATAAAATTTGTACAAAGTTAAAGGAAACTCTCGTACAGTACAGGAAACAAAATTATTAAAAAACTGAAAATAGATTAACTTCATGAAGTCTTATTAATGCGCCCATTACAGCATCATATCCGAATTACAAAAATCTACTGTGCTAATACAGAAAATAATTATGAACCGTATATTTTAAAAACAAAATTCTCTGGTAACACTCGAAAAATACGACGGAAATTAATCTCTATAAAACCACTCGCTAACTACTGTCGCTTTGCTTTTATGTGGGATGCAGCAAACCATGCAATTATATAGAGTGATTCAAAATTGTAAGGCAATCTCTCGGGACCTGATTCTATAGCTAAAAATAAGAAAAAAATGCATATAAACATAGGTCCGAAACGGTTCATTAGCGAGTTACGGCTCGCGAATCAGTTCGTCCTGATTTCTGCTCCCACGGTAAAATGACGCCATCCTGAAATTCATGGGGTGTAAAATGAAGGGTAAATTTGATGGTTTCTTATAGTTTTTTATCTTAAAAATTGAATAAAAGAGGACCCAGAGCTGTATCTTAATTAGTTTTAAGAAAAACTGGGTAAAACACAAAAAACTAGAGTCGGAAAACAAACATTTTTAGATTTGGGATAAAATTGTGACGATTTCATTAATTAAAAAAATAAAATAAATAATAAAATAGGAAATGTAAAAGCTGAGAAATTTAAATTTTAATAAATCGCACATTTAAACTAAATTTTATCACTATCATAAATCATAATAATATTTAATAAAGAGGTTTAATTAAAAAAAAAGGAATGCGAGTGTACAGATAGGGAAACCCTTATTAATTAACCCTGCATAGACATGCGCTAACCGGAATTAACTTGAATACCGACCCTTAAACAAACTAATAATCCTTGTAAATTGATATTAAATAAATAAATAAACAAGACCACCATAGTGTACTATAATAAATTCTGTAATAAAGAATATATTTGGATAATTAAAAGGTCAAACTTTAACCCCTTAAATAGAGAATAAAGGTGGAACTATTTTGTTGGGACGCGTAAACTCCGCGCGATTAACTGACCCGTCCTAACATAGTAATTCAATCGAGATGAAGCGCTCGCGTAGAAAACACACGCTTGAACCATGTCCCGGAGAACGACAAAATGTTTTTATTTAGAGGACAGATATAACAATGTGTAGCGAAAAGTAGTGGCAAATTAGTGTGCTAATAAGTTTAAATGTAAAAACCAAAAGGAATAAATAACTGTGTAAGGGATGACATCTCATTTGTATAATTTGTAAGATGTCTATGTTGTTTTAAAATAATATGGTACGAGCTACCTAAAGTGCGAACTTTTATAAACAATAATGTAACGTGCGATTCTGCAACAAACAAGAACATTTACGGCACTTATACTACCAACGATGTTTAACTACTAGACTTCTGAGGACCCCAACGCTACTTCATTATGAACTAATCACTTCAGGAACTTCAACAGAAAAGTTAACTCCACTAAAGATCAACCGCTGATGAACACCACAAGGACCAAGGACCCGGACATTGAGTAAACTTCTGGATATCACAGGTGACACGGAGACTTGTCCTCCGTGATTAATTAAAATTCTAACAAATGAATTGTTAAAGACAGTTTAAATAAATATATAAAGACTTTAATGATAATCACTTTTTAAGATGTAGTATGTCTTAGGATTCAAAATATTTGTAGTACCAAGTAATGCTGATGTATATATATATATAGCTTCACTGATACAAAATTTTTAGATTAAGTCCATTCTTCAAATGGCCCCCCAAATAGTATGATAGAATATGAAGAAGTGAGCTTAACTCACAAACAAGTTTAAGGTCCCGGATCCGTGGATAATGCTAGCACTTATAAATCCATATGTTTTGGCCCCCGTTTTTCACAAAATCTTTTATAAATTGTAATCTTTTATTAAGAAAACCTTATGTAGGAATATTTATGTAGAACTGTTGTAGTAATGGTTTAATAAAGAGATGTCGTTACTTTACACTAAAACATTGAGTGAATAAATCATCAGACCCCCATGTAAAAGTTCCTTTAGTTATAACTACAGCTGGTTTAAGTAATAATTAAAAGTTAATTTCGAGTATGGCAGCCCGTGCAATTGATCTGAGGTAAGTATGCACAGGTTCCCGATGTTATAACGTAGGTGAGACGTTATAAAATAACTTCGTTAATTTGCGAATAAGCAAATAAAAATTGCCAACCATTGTAGAGAATTTAATTATGAGAAAATTGATGTGTATAATGTCTATTAAAAATCAGTACAAATGTGAGTAATTTGACTTTAATTAAAAACAAAACAGACCAAAATACGCCAGAAAAGTGTTGCAATTTACAAGAAATGGCATTGTAAACTCTCAAAACACCTACACTTGGGCAGACAAAACCCACGAGACTGCTACAAGACATGACCAACATACTTTTTCATTTAAAGTGTGGTGTGTTCTTATTGGTGATAATCTCTTAGGCCCTTTTTTTTACCACCAAGGCTTAATGGAAGACGATACTTACATTTTTTGCATAAGAATCTGATGGAACTGTTGGAAGATATTCCAATTGCAGATAGAGTGCAGATGTGGTTTTTGAATGACGGTATATCTGCTCACTACTGTCATGATTTGATGAACCATTTAAATAATAGATTCGGTAAGTGATGGTTTGGTCGAAACGGACCAGTAAAATAGCCACCTCGTTCTCCTGATCTCACGCCAGCAGACTTTTTCCTTTGGGGTTAGATGAAGTCGTTAGTTTATTCCGCTCGTACTGGCATAAAAGAAGAACTGTATAAGAAACCACCAAATTTACCCTTCACTTTACACTCCACGAATTTCAGTATGGCGTCATTTCGTCATTTTACCGTGGGAGCAGAAATCAGGGCGAACTGTTTCGCGAGCCGTAACTCGCTAACGAAACGTTTTCTGACCTATGTTTATATGAAAGTTGTTTCTTATTTTTAGATGTAGAATCAGCTTCCGAGAGACTGCCGTGCAATTTTGAATCACCGTGTATAACAGTAGACCTGTGTACTGAATAGACCTACTGTATGAAATTCCGTAACGTTCATGACGACACGACGCCAGAAGTTTCTTTCTATCGTTCTTGTTTACTTACTAATCGTTAACCTGATGAGCCATCAACATAAACATGGTCTATTACGCACTACCATAGCAACATCGTTTTAACCGAATTAATTAAATTTAAATTAAATAATCGCTAGAATTATAATTTTTGACTCTGCATAAGCAAATAAATAAACGTATCATTCTATTATTTAATATTTATTTCTGTAGAAATGTTGGCTTGTGTAAGACTTTATGACTTGGGTGAATTCATCAATTATGAATCGGTTATTGTTTTACTGTCTCCGGTGGTGAATTTAGTTTACCGTTCCTAGATGACTGAAAACGTTATCTCTTAGCGTGTGTTTTGAATATGATAATACTAATGATTATGTTTCATGATACACTGTTTTTTTTTTTTTTTTTCTGATGATCTAAGATGGGCACTTTAAACCCTTCGTTCAAATAATTTCTTCGTGCTAGCTACAGAAAAAAAGTTAAATATATTTTATACCACACCCAATATTATGTTCCACATTCCTAGACTAGACATTCCAGCACTTAGTCCATCCTACAGACGGTGACGACAGATATGTTTATAATACTATAATTGATGTGTTTTAGTCAGTGGCGTATTTTCAGGGTGAAGAACGAAACCAAACCCCCCCCCCTCCGAGAGGGGCGAAATATTTGACGAATTTTGTTAATCTCTTAATTTTTAGGCTGTTTTATTTTTTTTTCACCTGTTTACGATAATAGAGTATTAACTCTTTTTTAAATATGCAAGCAGGTTTATTATACGGCATTACCGTATAGGGTACATTTGAAACATGAAATAAGTTTATAGGAAAACCATTCAGTCAATTATTTTGTAAATTATTTTGTAAAGTCAAATCTTGTAAATTATTTTTCAATAACGCGTATTTTTTTGTGTTATTACCGTTTACTTCGATGGGACTGATTGCACGATGTTATCACACGCTTTTCAGCCCTTTTAAAGGTAGTAATATTGATTATCTTTCTTAATTCTTTGGCATGAGGCTGATTCGCCCCCGGACCCCTCCAAGGCCAAATTCTGTATAGGCCACTAGTTTTAGTAACTTTCCCCGTAGCAAATGCTTATGCGAGCTACTGGGAAGAGCTGCCACACCGGTCACTACTACCGCCGGTAATTTCCCGTCGCCTTGCAGGTGGCAAATAGTATAAAATACTTCTAATTATCATATTGATTTGTATGAGAAGCCAACAGGTTTCGTACAACTTGTGCAGCAGTGGGCCAATAATAGGCTATGACCGTCGACTGTGATGTAACGTATCCTACATACTTTCATTATACTTTTTTATTCCTGTCAGTACTGATAAACATGGGCGGTGAGCTTAACGTGCTGTCCAGATTTTGACAAAGATAGCGGCTACACCATTACGTTGATAGTAGTCGTAGTCATAGCAGTGATCCAGATAATAAGCATAACACGGTACTTTTGTTATTGTTGAGTATAATAAGTTACCCGTACTTTAAATAATGCAGTACGAATTTATGCGTTTATTATGCTAATGCGAATGCATAATTACTTTATAACGTTTCTCCGTGTATAGGCGTTCGATTAAGACATTAAAAAATAAAATACATATACGATATTAATCTTATGTTAACCGTGCATTGTGTTAACAGCAGTTGCGCTTAATAAAGAGCTGAATATAATAGACTATTCCTGTTTTGTAAACTAGTGAAGTGTCGTGACTACGGTATTAAATATAGTAATAGAGGATCGATAAAAGGTGAAAAGAGTCAGAACAAGAAGGAATAAAGGAGACAATGAAAGTTAGTTGTTGATTTAAAAAGATACAAAAAGACAGAGAGAGGGAGAGAGAGAGAAAGAGTGAGAGAGAGAGAGAGAGAGAGAGAGAGAGAGAGAGAGAGAGAGAGAGAGAGAGAGAGAGAGAGAGAGAGAGAGAGGGGGGAGACAGACAGACAGGGACAAAGACAAATAAAGAGAGAACAACGCACGAAATTAGAATTAAACTAAAACAAGACAAACTGTGGTAAACATATAACAAGAAAACACTGACAGAGAGTGTGGGGGTGAATAAAGGAAGTATACGGAAAAAAGACACGGTGAGAAAGGGTAGAGTAAAGATTGTTGAAATTATTATTAGCCGGGCTGGTAGGCTGTGGTCCACTGTTGTTTAAGACAGACGTTTCGACCCCACCATCGGAGGCCATCTTCAGTGTCAGAAACAATTGACAAGGTGTCCGCAATATTTTCCAATTGTTTTAATCGCTTCCGACACTGAATGTGGCCTCCAGTGGTGGGGCCGAAACGTCTGTCTTGAAGAACAGTGGACCACAGCCTACCAGCCCGGTTAATAACAATTACAACAATGTTGACGCTGGCCTTGAAAGCCTAAGGTGAAGCATTGAGATTAATATCCGAGAGAGGAAAGAGAAATGTTCCATAGGGCGATCAGCAGGAAATGGTGTTTTAGTTTCCATTTGTAAATAAAATATGATTAGTAGATAGGACAGATCTCTCCTATACTGCATCAGACAAAACAGCATTAATTGTAACTCACTTGTCTGTCATACACTTCGAGTAAGGCAATCTGTTTGCTTCTCTGCTGTACACGTACATCCAAGCTTGAAAAGAAACCTATTAGTCAGTAAGCCATAATACGCTTCGTTAGACTTAATCAGCCGCCGGACTTCAGATGACAAGTGAAACTTATGTCTTGATTGTGCGCAACTGCGAGTGAGAATGAATTGTAAAATAATGGTAATTAACAAAAATTGAGGACTGGTTGTGAAACTCTAAAGCTCAATGAATTAAGCAAAGTAGAGATGTAATTAAAGGGTTAAAACTTAGTGGAGTAAGCCTAACAGGAAACAGCTTTAGGGACCTATCTCTAAGTAGACAGCGCTACAGTGTCCTCAGTTACAGGAAACGACGTATTGTACGTAATTTTGATTATCGCATGGATGCAGTGGACAGTACTATGACGAGGTGCCCCCCCCCCTTAAAGTGTCTCGAATTTTACAACTCGCCTGTAAAATCGTTAGCAACTCTTTTCATTCAAATTTTGCGTACAACTGAGTTTCCAATAAGTAAGTTAAATACATATAAACGTAGTATCAGATCCATAGGCTACGGAAGTATTTGTACCCAGACTTAATAATAAGAAAATTTGGATCTTGTAATGTTATAACTTGGATAAAACTTGAAGTAATAATTACCATTGTTAATTATTTTAAAGAGACATTTAGTAGTAAGCCTTGAAGGTTGAACTACAGGCTGAAATCTTCGTTAGAAACAATCGAGATGGAATATTTTTAGCTAATACAGGATGCATTTTTATAATGTTTTCAAAATTTGAATGCTTTGTGGGCTTTATTGTTGTAAATTTTCATAACTTCAAAAATTGACACTTATTCATATCTTGGTTAAAATTTTCTTTAAGTTGATGGAGTTTTTATTTTTTCACATTTTTACATTTTTTAGATGTATTTTGACCCCTCACTTTTTTCCTCTACTAGGCCCTCTAGTCTAAAAAATAATAGGGTTTTTGGGGTAAAATTATGGACATGCTTGTCAAGTTTTATTACAAACGGTTAAAGCATTCAAAAGTTATTGTGAGACATACACCAAATAGATAGACAGAGAAAAAATGCCAAACTGTCGAGTAAAAACTGATACCCGCTTCGCTCGTTCAATTATTTTCATTATAGGTGTCCAATTCATGCACTGCGGTATTTGCACTACTGCATATTGTAACGTTACATAACCCGGTCCCAATAAATTAACTCATGATAATATAAAGTTCAGAAATGGGTAACCTGTAACTAGCTCTAAATTAAAGTACATCATTAAAAATGATAAACAATTCGAGTGATATACGGTGCAAAGTGAGTTATAGTGTACCCATTGAGGTAAAAAATAAAAGTGAAGGTAACTTATTACAGAACTGTGCTGTAGGTTTGGAAATTATAAAACTATGAGAGTAGGCTATAATACTACTAACTGATTTTGTATTTTATTTGTGTATTGTAATATTTATATTGTATGAACAACCAATTGTTATACCTAAGTTCATGTTATATTTTTTTTCAAATATTTGTGTTATAATATAAGATAACCCAGGGTTAGTTTTAAAAACATAAAAATTTAAATATAAAAGGATAATAAAAATTAAAATAATACTATGAGGGAAATGGCAGCAGGAAGTAGGGCAGTGTAGGAATACTATGAGAGACTAATAAAAATATATATAAATTTATTTAAAGATAATAAAATTATCAAATACTTATATACAAGGTCATAAGAAAATGAACAAAAACTTATTATGTAAACCAAATTAATAAAGAAACCGGAATGGAAAAGAATTATTTTTCGGTAAATAAAATATAAATTTATAATAATTACAAACTGCCTGTATAATAAAAATACTATGGGTTACTAAGAGTGACGAGAATAACAAGTATTGTTAAGAATAATACATTTTTGAAATAAAACCATAGAGTTGAAGAAATGATGCTACTACAATTATAATAAAAATAACCTTTTTTGGAACTTTGGAGGAGTGAAAATTAATACAAAATTAACAAGCAACATGACCACTATATAATCATCCATGATTTATCAAAATTAAATGGTTATACTCCTTAATAATCAGTGAAAGAAAACCTTCTGATGATTCAACCTGGTTTCGCCATAGTTCTAGTTGACGATCGAAAATACGCCAGACGGTAAGGAAATTATAACGGAAGACGGACCTCATCAGAGAAAAAGCTTCGTTCCAGTAAGAACCATACGGAGCGAGGTAATATAAACATTTCGTTTAATAGTTCAAGAAGAAACGCATTCCGAACGTTGATATAGAACACAAAATAGTCATTTTATCACATGTTTTTTTTAAGTAAACAAAGGCACGCTGCTCTCTTACGGACATTCCTGGAACTACATACTACACGAAAAAATAAACAAATTTATTTAATATTTTTTCGGTATTTGTAAAGCTTAGTATTATCCATTTCTGACACTCTCGTAACAAAAAGAACTTACCCTGAACCCTGGGGAATTATTAAGAATTATATATTAATTGATGTTTTTTTAAAATAGTGTAAAATTTGGTAAACAAAACCATATATGTTTTTCTCTTTAGACAATTCCATGTTTACTCTGTGAAGTCGAGATTATGTTTTATTTAAGGAAAGATCAATTGTGATACTTGTACGGGTATTTTGGTGGCAGGAAACAAAAACCAATAATATAAATAAATAATATTATTGAAAAATAATCTTGAATAATAAAGTGTGTTATAATTTTTGTAGTGGGTAGTTGCAATAGATTTCAGCACAAAAAACAGAAGAAATCAACACATCGGATCAAATTTTGCTACAGAGTAGGCTGGTTGAACTAAGAGTAGAAACTTATCTCACAATCAGCTGATTTAAATCACAGCGAACAATTTGAAAAAAAATCCGAAATCGTCTAAACCGAGTGTAAATAATTGGTACTTACTCTCTCTTCTCCATAAGGCTGAACAACTTCCCTCCTTGACCCCAAATCACACACTCTCGATTTCTATTTAGATTGAGTAACACATTAAAAAATCCTTTATTTATTTTTTTTTAAAAACGTCAGTTATTATAATTCATAAGTGGCGACTGCGGAGAGGCGGAAACTTTAATATCTCAAACCGCTACGTTACAGAATTGGCGCATAACAACATTGGGAGCTTAATTAAATAAGACGAACACCCAATAAGCCACATACAAAGTTTTCGCTAAAACCTCTACGAAAACCGCGACGTTACAAGATTGGCGCTCAACGTAAAAGGGCGGTAATTAGAAAAGAATTTTGATATTTAATAAAAATATATACCAAAAAATCTAATTATCGTTGGCAGTTATGAGAAAACAAGAAATGCATTAATACCCGAGGCAAATCGAAGAAGAGGGCAGAAGAAAAGGAGATTGAAGAAGGTGGACAGGAACAAGAAATAGAATTAGTCACGGACAGTGAAATGGAACAACTGACAAGTGATAAGAAGAAACCGAAGTAGTTATGGACCCGGAAACGGAAATAATTGAAGAAGATGCCCAAGGGGACCAACCAGACAAAGCGGTAGCCAGAGAAGAACCTAATTGGCAAGACATGATGAAATTTATGGCAGGACAATTTAAGGAACAGAATAAACAAACTAAAGAACAATTTAGAAAACAGGAGGAAAAATTTGATAACATAGATGAGAACTCAAGGAAACAAAATGAAACCTTGAGCGAGAAATTTGACAAAATAGATGAGAATTTAAGAAACAGGAAGAGAACTCAAGGAAACAGAATGAAACTTTGAGGGATAGTTTAAAACAAATGGAGAAAATAAACGAAGAAAATTTAAAACAATTTGAGGGTAAAATGGAGAGTTTCAACAAGGAATTAAGAGAAAATCTAGAAGGTAAATTGAACTGGTCAGTAATACGTTAAGCCAAAGAGTAGGAGAATATAAGGAAGAGGCAGAGAAGAAATTAATAGAAACTAACAAAGATTAGATAAAACTGAAGAGAAGATGGAACTAATTAAAACTGGAGTCGAGGCACGATGGAAAAAGAAGAACAAGATAATCAAGTTCGTGTAATGCCATACGACAAGAAAACAATGACCAGTTAGATAGCATCAAAAGCAGTCTAAACTGTAAATTTTCAGAGTTTCATAAAACAGTAGAGAATGTAAAAAATCAGTGTGATAGCCAAGCAGAGAAATTAGATAGTTTGCAACAAATACAAACCAATTTTCAATGTGATGTAGATAGAATAAGTGCGAGATCTGCATGCAGCAGTCATCATGTTTATCCAGATAGTAAGGAAAGTGTAAACTTTCGGGATTATCGCAGAAACCCACTTGAATTTTAGGGAGAGTAGACGAAATTTTGAACAGATCAAAGGAGAATCGATGGAATATGATAAAAGGTCTATTAGACGAATCGTTCAAAAATATCAATGATAATTGGTGGACAGCATTAGGGAACGAGGTGTGTGATTATGGGGGTTTCAAAACTATGTTCAAACTTAAGTACTGGTCAGAGTCAGTACAAAACATTATTAGGGACGATATCTGTCATGGTAGGTATGACCGTACAGTGGGACAAACACCTACTGCTTACTTTTTGGGGAAGGTATGTATCGCAAAGTATTTAGACCCTAAGATACCTGAAGAGTGTCTAGTGACCAAAATGGCGTATCATTCGAAGAGAAGATCATTAGTGCACGCTTAAGTGGACAAATAAAAACTATTGGAGGCATGGAAACGCTGCTAGAAAATTATGAACAGGACTCTTATTATAGGAGAAGTAGATGGAGGTCAGGGAATACGAGGAGCGGAAGAATGAACCACCTAGAGATAATCGACCTAGAGTCAATTATGTACATGCTAATAACAATTATTACAGTAATAGTTACCAAGGAAGACGTCCGTATTTTAACCAGAGACAAAATTATGATCGAAGAGATGAGAGAAACAACTACAACAGACAACAATGGAATGATCATGACGAATATAGGAGGTCCAGAAGTGGAGATAGAAATAGGGACATACCTTCGGAGATCCACCAAATGACAATCAGGGAACTAATCAAGCCCAAGTAAATTATCTAATGGCTGATGAGAGGGATTCGAGGAGACCGATGAACAGCAACAAAGAAAAGGGGTCAAACGAGTTGACCGTGGGAAAAATCAAGGGTCTGATCCTGGTCCCAGTAATAAAGATGAGAGGCTATATACATACGATAATATTGAAATGTATGGTAGTGATCCGCAATGGGGCAATCCAATAGCGAATTTTATTGACAAGTTTAATCAACAGAATCCACGGAAAAATATAAGAGTGGATCAATCCGTGTTGTGAATGATACCGAAAACGGTTAAACTAATGTTAAATGAAATATTGAGAAAAAGTATTGAAAGACTAAAACCCCAAAATTCAAAAAAGCACGTAAGGACAACTTACTCAAGGTATTTTGAAACCATATAATTTAACAAACAACGAACCACCAAGAAAAAGAGAACAGATGATTAAATAATATTTATAAAGAATTGATTTAAAATGAGATAATAGGAAAAGGTAATATTTCTAATGGTAACAAACGGAAGAAAAAGAATAAATAAATAAACAATTGATGGTAATGTGCTCAGATAAGAAGAATAACGAATAATTTAATGACTCCAATGAAACTGAAGGAGGATGATAATTAATACAACAAAAATTAGAATTTCTCGAATTGAAGATTATATAAGAAGAAATGATACGGAGAAATATGTCACAAGAAGTAAAGTCAAAAGAATTTAACATAAGGCCTATCAATGATGTTATATGCTATTAGTCAATGGAAAAGAAGAAGGAATCAAGGAGAAGAAGAAATATATAAATAAATACAAACAGCTACAGTATGAAGAATCCCAAAAGTGTTTGGTACTAGTCGCTAATTGACTACTACTTATAATTTTTTTATTTTTATGTATTGACCGTAGAAATGTTCCGGCAATAATTTTTATGAGCAGGGATGATGTTCCCCTGGTCTCAGAAGGTGTAAGGATGGACAGCGGTGTATGGACCCAGAGTGGCCACCCGACTGGAACCACCGCACAGGATAGGGAAAAATGTTAGGGAAATTGAATATTTAAGGGATAATAATTATAAAATAGCTGAAAAGAGTGATATTGGATTCCAGAAGTATAGATAAAGAAAATAGAAGGAAGATAGCAGACAGAAGCTTAATTGATAAAGCGAGTATATAAAAGTAAATAGAAACGAGTGTTAAAACAAGTTTAATATGATTAGTGTGACCAGTCCTTATCAAATAAAATGTGGAAGTACCACTACCCAGAAATGAATAATTGATGAATTTGCCTCCAAGAGAGAGAGAGTATAGTAAGAAAACAGCAATTACCACCAGTCGGAATTACCAGTCAGTTTATAACCAGTTTGAAATGAAACACTATTATGAAAATAAAGCCAAGACTATTAAGAGAATGGAAATAATCAACAATTTATTTTTAATAAACGAGTTAAACTAAAATAAATTTGTTCTAGTGGGGGGGCTTTATGTAACTTTACATAACCCGGTCCCAATAAATTAACTCATGATAATATAAAGGTCAGAAATGGGTAACCTGTAACTAGCTCTAAATTAAAGTATATCATTAAAATGATAAACAATTCGAGTAATATACGGTGCAAAGTGAGTTATAGTGTACCCATTGAGGTAAAAAATAAAAGTGAAGGTAACTTATTACAGAACTGTGCTGTAGGTTTGGAAATTATAAAACTATGAGAGTAGGCTATAATACTACTAACTGATTTTGTATTTTATTTGTGTATTGTAATATTTATATTGTATGAACAACCAATTGTTATACCTAAGTTCATGTTATATTTTTTTTCAAATATTTGTGTTATAATATAAGATAACCCAGGGTTAGTTTTAAAAAACATAAAAATTTAAATATAAAAGGATAATAAAAAATTAAAATAATACTATGAGGGAAATGGCAGCAGGAAGTAGGGCAGTGTAGGAATACTATGAGAGACTAATAAAAAATATATATAAATTTATTTAAAGATAATAAAATTATCAAATACTTATATACAAGGTCATAAGAAAATGAACAAAAACTTATTATGTAAACCAAATTAATAAAGAAACCGGAATGGAAAAGAATTATTTTTCGGTAAATAAAATATAAATTTATAATAATTACAAACTGCCTGTATAATAAAAATACTATGGGTTACTAAGAGTGACGAGAATAACAAGTATTGTTAAGAATAATACATTTTTGAAATAAAACCATAGAGTTGAAGAAATGATGCTACTACAATTATAATAAAAATAACCTTTTTTGGAACTTTGGAGGAGTGAAAATTAATACAAAATTAACAAGCAACATGACCACTATATAATCATCCATGATTTATCAAAATTAAATGGTTATACTCCTTAATAATCAGTGAAAGAAAACCTTCTGATGATTCAACCTGGTTTCGCCATAGTTCTAGTTGACGATCGAAAATACGCCAGACGGTAAGGAAATTATAACGGAAGACGGACCTCATCAGAGAAAAAGCTTCGTTCCAGTAAGAACCATACGGAGCGAGGTAATATAAACATTTCGTTTAATAGTTCAAGAAGAAAACGCATTCCGAACGTTGATATAGAACACAAAATAGTCATTTTATCACATGTTTTTTTTAAGTAAACAAAGGCACGCTGCTCTCTTACGGACATTCCTGGAACTACATACTACACGAAAAAATAAACAAATTTATTTAATTTTTTCGGTATTTGTAAAGCTTAGTAATTATCCATTTCTGACACTCTCGTAACAAAAAGAACTTACCCTGAACCCTGGGGAATTATTAAGAATTATATATTAATTGATGTTTTTTTAAAATAGTGTAAAATTTGGTAAACAAAACCATATATGTTTTTCTCTTTAGACAATTCCATGTTTACTCTGTGAAGTCGAGATTATGTTTTATTTAAGGAAAGATCAATTGTGATACTTGTACGGGTATTTTGGTGGCAGGAAACAAAAACCAATAATATAAATAAATAATATTATTGAAAAATAATCTTGAATAATAAAGTGTGTTATAATTTTTGTAGTGGGTAGTTGCAATAGATTTCAGCACAAAAAACAGAAGAAATCAACACATCGGATCAAATTTTGCTACAGAGTAGGCTGGTTGAACTAAGAGTAGAAACTTATCTCACAATCAGCTGATTTAAATCACAGCGAACAATTTGAAAAAAAATCCGAAATCGTCTAAACCGAGTGTAAATAATTGGTACTTACTCTCTCTTCTCCATAAGGCTGAACAACTTCCCTCCTTGACCCCAAATCACACACTCTCGATTTCTATTTAGATTGAGTAACACATTAAAAAATCCTTTATTTATTTTTTTTTAAAAACGTCAGTTATTATAATTCATAAGTGGCGACTGCGGAGAGGCGGAAACTTTAATATCTCAAACCGCTACGTTACAGAATTGGCGCATAACAACATTGGGAGCTTAATTAAATAAGACGAACACCCAATAAGCCACATACAAAGTTTTCGCTAAAACCTCTACGAAAACCGCGACGTTACAAGATTGGCGCTCAACGTAAAAGGGCGGTAATTAGAAAAGAATTTTGATATTTAATAAAAATATATACCAAAAAATCTAATTATCGTTGGCAGTTATGAGAAAACAAGAAATGCATAATACCCGAGGCAAATCGAAGAAGAGGGCAGAAGAAAAGGAGATTGAAGAAGGTGGACAGGAACAAGAAATAGAATTAGTCACGGACAGTGAAATGGAACAACTGACAAGTGATAAAGAAGAAACCGAAGTAGTTATGGACCCGGAAACGGAAATAATTGAAGAAGATGCCCAAGGGGACCAACCAGACAAAGCGGTAGCCAGAGAAGAACCTAATTGGCAAGACATGATGAAATTTATGGCAGGACAATTTAAGGAACAGAATAAACAAACTAAAGAACAATTTAGAAAACAGGAGGAAAAATTTGATAACATAGATGAGAACTCAAGGAAACAAAATGAAACCTTGAGCGAGAAATTTGACAAAATAGATGAGAATTTTAAGAAACAGGAAGAGAACTCAAGGAAACAGAATGAAACTTTGAGGGATAGTTTAAAACAAATGGAGAAAATAAACGAAGAAAATTTAAAACAATTTGAGGGTAAAATGGAGAGTTTCAACAAGGAATTAAGAGAAAATCTAGAAGGTAAAATTGAACTGGTCAGTAATACGTTAAGCCAAAGAGTAGGAGAATATAAGGAAGAGGCAGAGAAGAAATTAATAGAAACTAACCAAAGATTAGATAAAACTGAAGAGAAGATGGAACTAATTAAAACTGGAGTCGAGGCACGAATGGAAAAAGAAGAACAAGATAATCAAGTTCGTGTAATGGCCATACGACAAGAAAACAATGACCAGTTAGATAGCATCAAAAGCAGTCTAAACTGTAAATTTTCAGAGTTTCATAAAACAGTAGAGAATGTAAAAAATCAGTGTGATAGCCAAGCAGAGAAATTAGATAGTTTGCAACAAATACAAACCAATTTTCAATGTGATGTAGATAGAATAAGTGCGAGATCTGCATGCAGCAGTCATCATGTTTATCCAGATAGTAAGGAAAGTGTAAACTTTCGGGATTATCGCAGAAACCCACTTGAATTTTTAGGGAGAGTAGACGAAATTTTGAACAGATCAAAGGAGAATCGATGGAATATGATAAAAGGTCTATTAGACGAATCGTTCAAAAATATCAATGATAATTGGTGGACAGCAATTAGGAACGAGGTGTGTGATTATGGGGGTTTCAAAACTATGTTCAAACTTAAGTACTGGTCAGAGTCAGTACAAAACATTATTAGGGACGATATCTGTCATGGTAGGTATGACCGTACAGTGGGACAAACACCTACTGCTTACTTTTTGGGGAAGGTATGTATCGCAAAGTATTTAGACCCTAAGATACCTGAAGAGTGTCTAGTGACCAAAATGGCGTATCATTCGAAGAGAAGATCATTAGTGCACGCTTAAGTGGACAAATAAAAACTATTGGAGGCATGGAAACGCTGCTAGAAAATTATGAACAGGACTCTTATTATAGGAGAAGTAGATGGAGGTCAGGGAATACCGAGGAGCGGAAGAATGAACCACCTAGAGATAATCGACCTAGAGTCAATTATGTACATGCTAATAACAATTATTACAGTAATAGTTACCAAGGAAGACGTCCGTATTTTAACCAGAGACAAAATTATGATCGAAGAGATGAGAGAAACAACTACAACAGACAACAATGGAATGATCATGACGAATATAGGAGGTCCAGAAGTGGAGATAGAAATAGGGACATACCTTCGGGAGATCCACCAAATGACAATCAGGGAACTAATCAAGCCCAAGTAAATTATCTAATGGCTGATGAGAGGGATTCGAGGAGACCCGATGAACAGCAACAAAGAAAAGGGGTCAAACGAGTTGACCGTGGGAAAAATCAAGGGTCTGATCCTGGTCCCAGTAATAAAGATGAGAGGCTATATACATACGATAATATTGAAATGTATGGTAGTGATCCGCAATGGGGCAATCCAATAGCGAATTTTATTGACAAGTTTAATCAACAGAATCCACGGGAAAAATATAAGAGTGGATCAATCCGTGTTGTGAATGATACCGAAAACGGTTAAACTAATGTTAAATGAAATATTGAGAAAAAGTATTGAAAGACTAAAACCCCAAAATTCAAAAAAGCACGTAAGGACAACTTACTCAAGGTATTTTGAAACCATATAATTTAACAAACAACGAACCACCAAGAAAAAGAGAACAGATGATTAAATAATATTTATAAAGAATTGATTTAAAATGAGATAATAGGAAAAGGTAATATTTCTAATGGTAACAAACGGAAGAAAAAGAATAAATAAATAAACAATTGATGGTAATGTGCTCAGATAAGAAGAATAACGAATAATTTAATGACTCCAATGAAACTGAAGGAGGATGATAATTAATACAACAAAAATTAGAATTTCTCGGAATTGAAGATTATATAAGAAGAAATGATACGGAGAAATATGTCACAAGAAGTAAAGTCAAAAGAATTTTAACATAAGGCCTATCAATGATGTTATATGCTATTAGTCAATGGAAAAGAAGAAGGAATCAAGGAGAAGAAGAAATATATAAATAAATACAAACAGCTACAGTATGAAGAATCCCAAAAGTGTTTGGTACTAGTCGCTAATTGACTACTACTTATAATTTTTTTATTTTTATGTATTGACCGTAGAAATGTTCCGGCAATAATTTTTATGAGCAGGGATGATGTTCCCCTGGTCTCAGAAGGTGTAAGGATGGACAGCGGTGTATGGACCCAGAGTGGCCACCCGACTGGAACCACCGCACAGGATAGGGAAAAATGTTAGGGAAATTGAATATTTAAGGGATAATAATTATAAAATAGCTGAAAAGAGTGATATTGGATTCCAGAAGTATAGATAAAGAAAATAGAAGGAAGATAGCAGACAGAAGCTTAATTGATAAAGCGAGTATATAAAAGTAAATAGAAACGAGTGTTAAAACAAGTTTAATATGATTAGTGTGACCAGTCCTTATCAAATAAAATGTGGAAGTACCACTACCCAGAAATGAATAATTGATGAATTTGCCTCCAAGAGAGAGAGAGTATAGTAAGAAAACAGCAATTACCACCAGTCGGAATTACCAGTCAGTTTATAACCAGTTTGAAATGAAACACTATTATGAAAATAAAGCCAAGACTATTAAGAGAATGGAAATAATCAACAATTTATTTTTAATAAACGAGTTAAACTAAAATAAATTTGTTCTAGTGGGGGGGCTTTATGTAACGTTACATAACCCGGTCCCAATAAATTAACTCATGATAATATAAAGGTCAGAAATGGGTAACCTGTAACTAGCTCTAAATTAAAGTATATCATTAAAAATGATAAACAATTCGAGTAATATACGGTGCAAAGTGAGTTATAGTGTACCCATTGAGGTAAAAAATAAAAGTGAAGGTAACTTATTACAGAACTGTGCTGTAGGTTTGGAAATTATAAAACTATGAGAGTAGGCTATAATACTACTAACTGATTTTGTATTTTATTTGTGTATTGTAATATTTATATTGTATGAACAACCAATTGTTATACCTAAGTTCATGTTATATTTTTTTTCAAATATTTGTGTTATAATATAAGATAACCCAGGGTTAGTTTTAAAAAACATAAAAATTTAAATATAAAAGGATAATAAAAAATTAAAATAATACTATGAGGGAAATGGCAGCAGGAAGTAGGGCAGTGTAGGAATACTATGAGAGACTAATAAAAAATATATATAAATTTATTTAAAGATAATAAAATTATCAAATACTTATATACAAGGTCATAAGAAAATGAACAAAAACTTATTATGTAAACCAAATTAATAAAGAAACCGGAATGGAAAAGAATTATTTTTCGGTAAATAAAATATAAATTTATAATAATTACAAACTGCCTGTATAATAAAAATACTATGGGTTACTAAGAGTGACGAGAATAACAAGTATTGTTAAGAATAATACATTTTTGAAATAAAACCATAGAGTTGAAGAAATGATGCTACTACAATTATAATAAAAATAACCTTTTTTGGAACTTTGGAGGAGTGAAAATTAATACAAAATTAACAAGCAACATGACCACTATATAATCATCCATGATTTATCAAAATTAAATGGTTATACTCCTTAATAATCAGTGAAAGAAAACCTTCTGATGATTCAACCTGGTTTCGCCATAGTTCTAGTTGACGATCGAAAATACGCCAGACGGTAAGGAAATTATAACGGAAGACGGACCTCATCAGAGAAAAAGCTTCGTTCCAGTAAGAACCATACGGAGCGAGGTAATATAAACATTTCGTTTAATAGTTCAAGAAGAAAACGCATTCCGAACGTTGATATAGAACACAAAATAGTCATTTTATCACATGTTTTTTTTAAGTAAACAAAGGCACGCTGCTCTCTTACGGACATTCCTGGAACTACATACTACACGAAAAAATAAACAAATTTATTTAATATTTTTTCGGTATTTGTAAAGCTTAGTAATTATCCATTTCTGACACTCTCGTAACAAAAAGAACTTACCCTGAACCCTGGGGAATTATTAAGAATTATATATTAATTGATGTTTTTTTAAAATAGTGTAAAATTTGGTAAACAAAACCATATATGTTTTTCTCTTTAGACAATTCCATGTTTACTCTGTGAAGTCGAGATTATGTTTTATTTAAGGAAAGATCAATTGTGATACTTGTACGGGTATTTTGGTGGCAGGAAACAAAAACCAATAATATAAATAAATAATATTATTGAAAAATAATCTTGAATAATAAAGTGTGTTATAATTTTTGTAGTGGGTAGTTGCAATAGATTTCAGCACAAAAAACAGAAGAAATCAACACATCGGATCAAATTTTGCTACAGAGTAGGCTGGTTGAACTAAGAGTAGAAACTTATCTCACAATCAGCTGATTTAAATCACAGCGAACAATTTGAAAAAAAATCCGAAATCGTCTAAACCGAGTGTAAATAATTGGTACTTACTCTCTCTTCTCCATAAGGCTGAACAACTTCCCTCCTTGACCCCAAATCACACACTCTCGATTTCTATTTAGATTGAGTAACACATTAAAAAATCCTTTATTTATTTTTTTTTAAAAACGTCAGTTATTATAATTCATAAGTGGCGACTGCGGAGAGGCGGAAACTTTAATATCTCAAACCGCTACGTTACAGAATTGGCGCATAACAACATTGGGAGCTTAATTAAATAAGACGAACACCCAATAAGCCACATACAAAGTTTTCGCTAAAACCTCTACGAAAACCGCGACGTTACAAGATTGGCGCTCAACGTAAAAGGGCGGTAATTAGAAAAGAATTTTGATATTTAATAAAAATATATACCAAAAAATCTAATTATCGTTGGCAGTTATGAGAAAACAAGAAATGCATAATACCCGAGGCAAATCGAAGAAGAGGGCAGAAGAAAAGGAGATTGAAGAAGGTGGACAGGAACAAGAAATAGAATTAGTCACGGACAGTGAAATGGAACAACTGACAAGTGATAAAGAAGAAACCGAAGTAGTTATGGACCCGGAAACGGAAATAATTGAAGAAGATGCCCAAGGGGACCAACCAGACAAAGCGGTAGCCAGAGAAGAACCTAATTGGCAAGACATGATGAAATTTATGGCAGGACAATTTAAGGAACAGAATAAACAAACTAAAGAACAATTTAGAAAACAGGAGGAAAAATTTGATAACATAGATGAGAACTCAAGGAAACAAAATGAAACCTTGAGCGAGAAATTTGACAAAATAGATGAGAATTTTAAGAAACAGGAAGAGAACTCAAGGAAACAGAATGAAACTTTGAGGGATAGTTTAAAACAAATGGAGAAAATAAACGAAGAAAATTTAAAACAATTTGAGGGTAAAATGGAGAGTTTCAACAAGGAATTAAGAGAAAATCTAGAAGGTAAAATTGAACTGGTCAGTAATACGTTAAGCCAAAGAGTAGGAGAATATAAGGAAGAGGCAGAGAAGAAATTAATAGAAACTAACCAAAGATTAGATAAAACTGAAGAGAAGATGGAACTAATTAAAACTGGAGTCGAGGCACGAATGGAAAAAGAAGAACAAGATAATCAAGTTCGTGTAATGGCCATACGACAAGAAAACAATGACCAGTTAGATAGCATCAAAAGCAGTCTAAACTGTAAATTTTCAGAGTTTCATAAAACAGTAGAGAATGTAAAAAATCAGTGTGATAGCCAAGCAGAGAAATTAGATAGTTTGCAACAAATACAAACCAATTTTCAATGTGATGTAGATAGAATAAGTGCGAGATCTGCATGCAGCAGTCATCATGTTTATCCAGATAGTAAGGAAAGTGTAAACTTTCGGGATTATCGCAGAAACCCACTTGAATTTTTAGGGAGAGTAGACGAAATTTTGAACAGATCAAAGGAGAATCGATGGAATATGATAAAAGGTCTATTAGACGAATCGTTCAAAAATATCAATGATAATTGGTGGACAGCAATTAGGAACGAGGTGTGTGATTATGGGGGTTTCAAAACTATGTTCAAACTTAAGTACTGGTCAGAGTCAGTACAAAACATTATTAGGGACGATATCTGTCATGGTAGGTATGACCGTACAGTGGGACAAACACCTACTGCTTACTTTTTGGGGAAGGTATGTATCGCAAAGTATTTAGACCCTAAGATACCTGAAGAGTGTCTAGTGACCAAAATGGCGTATCATTCGAAGAGAAGATCATTAGTGCACGCTTAAGTGGACAAATAAAAACTATTGGAGGCATGGAAACGCTGCTAGAAAATTATGAACAGGACTCTTATTATAGGAGAAGTAGATGGAGGTCAGGGAATACCGAGGAGCGGAAGAATGAACCACCTAGAGATAATCGACCTAGAGTCAATTATGTACATGCTAATAACAATTATTACAGTAATAGTTACCAAGGAAGACGTCCGTATTTTAACCAGAGACAAAATTATGATCGAAGAGATGAGAGAAACAACTACAACAGACAACAATGGAATGATCATGACGAATATAGGAGGTCCAGAAGTGGAGATAGAAATAGGGACATACCTTCGGGAGATCCACCAAATGACAATCAGGGAACTAATCAAGCCCAAGTAAATTATCTAATGGCTGATGAGAGGGATTCGAGGAGACCCGATGAACAGCAACAAAGAAAAGGGGTCAAACGAGTTGACCGTGGGAAAAATCAAGGGTCTGATCCTGGTCCCAGTAATAAAGATGAGAGGCTATATACATACGATAATATTGAAATGTATGGTAGTGATCCGCAATGGGGCAATCCAATAGCGAATTTTATTGACAAGTTTAATCAACAGAATCCACGGGAAAAATATAAGAGTGGATCAATCCGTGTTGTGAATGATACCGAAAACGGTTAAACTAATGTTAAATGAAATATTGAGAAAAAGTATTGAAAGACTAAAACCCCAAAATTCAAAAAAGCACGTAAGGACAACTTACTCAAGGTATTTTGAAACCATATAATTTAACAAACAACGAACCACCAAGAAAAAGAGAACAGATGATTAAATAATATTTATAAAGAATTGATTTAAAATGAGATAATAGGAAAAGGTAATATTTCTAATGGTAACAAACGGAAGAAAAAGAATAAATAAATAAACAATTGATGGTAATGTGCTCAGATAAGAAGAATAACGAATAATTTAATGACTCCAATGAAACTGAAGGAGGATGATAATTAATACAACAAAAATTAGAATTTCTCGGAATTGAAGATTATATAAGAAGAAATGATACGGAGAAATATGTCACAAGAAGTAAAGTCAAAAGAATTTTAACATAAGGCCTATCAATGATGTTATATGCTATTAGTCAATGGAAAAGAAGAAGGAATCAAGGAGAAGAAGAAATATATAAATAAATACAAACAGCTACAGTATGAAGAATCCCAAAAGTGTTTGGTACTAGTCGCTAATTGACTACTACTTATAATTTTTTTATTTTTATGTATTGACCGTAGAAATGTTCCGGCAATAATTTTTATGAGCAGGGATGATGTTCCCCTGGTCTCAGAAGGTGTAAGGATGGACAGCGGTGTATGGACCCAGAGTGGCCACCCGACTGGAACCACCGCACAGGATAGGGAAAAATGTTAGGGAAATTGAATATTTAAGGGATAATAATTATAAAATAGCTGAAAAGAGTTATATTGGATTCCAGAAGTATAGATAAAGAAAATAGAAGGAAGATAGCAGACAGAAGCTTAATTGATAAAGCGAGTATATAAAAGTAAATAGAAACGAGTGTTAAAACAAGTTTAATATGATTAGTGTGACCAGTCCTTATCAAATAAAATGTGGAAGTACCACTACCCAGAAATGAATAATTGATGAATTTGCCTCCAAGAGAGAGAGAGTATAGTAAGAAAACAGCAATTACCACCAGTCGGAATTACCAGTCAGTTTATAACCAGTTTGAAATGAAACACTATTATGAAAATAAAGCCAAGACTATTAAGAGAATGGAAATAATCAACAATTTATTTTTAATAAACGAGTTAAACTAAAATAAATTTGTTCTAGTGGGGGGGCTTTATGTAACGTTACATAACCCGGTCCCAATAAATTAACTCATGATAATATAAAGGTCAGAAATGGGTAACCTGTAACTAGCTCTAAATTAAAGTATATCATTAAAAATGATAAACAATTCGAGTAATATACGGTGCAAAGTGAGTTATAGTGTACCCATTGAGGTAAAAAATAAAAGTGAAGGTAACTTATTACAGAACTGTGCTGTAGGTTTGGAAATTATAAAACTATGAGAGTAGGCTATAATACTACTAACTGATTTTGTATTTTATTTGTGTATTGTAATATTTATATTGTATGAACAACCAATTGTTATACCTAAGTTCATGTTATATTTTTTTTCAAATATTTGTGTTATAATATAAGATAACCCAGGGTTAGTTTTAAAAAACATAAAAATTTAAATATAAAAGGATAATAAAAAATTAAAATAATACTATGAGGGAAATGGCAGCAGGAAGTAGGGCAGTGTAGGAATACTATGAGAGACTAATAAAAAATATATATAAATTTATTTAAAGATAATAAAATTATCAAATACTTATATACAAGGTCATAAGAAAATGAACAAAAACTTATTATGTAAACCAAATTAATAAAGAAACCGGAATGGAAAAGAATTATTTTTCGGTAAATAAAATATAAATTTATAATAATTACAAACTGCCTGTATAATAAAAATACTATGGGTTACTAAGAGTGACGAGAATAACAAGTATTGTTAAGAATAATACATTTTTGAAATAAAACCATAGAGTTGAAGAAATGATGCTACTACAATTATAATAAAAATAACCTTTTTTGGAACTTTGGAGGAGTGAAAATTAATACAAAATTAACAAGCAACATGACCACTATATAATCATCCATGATTTATCAAAATTAAATGGTTATACTCCTTAATAATCAGTGAAAGAAAACCTTCTGATGATTCAACCTGGTTTCGCCATAGTTCTAGTTGACGATCGAAAATACGCCAGACGGTAAGGAAATTATAACGCAAGACGGACCTCATCAGAGAAAAAGCTTCGTTCCAGTAAGAACCATACGGAGCGAGGTAATATAAACATTTCGTTTAATAGTTCAAGAAGAAAACGCATTCCGAACGTTGATATAGAACACAAAATAGTCATTTTATCACATGTTTTTTTTAAGTAAACAAAGGCACGCTGCTCTCTTACGGACATTCCTGGAACTACATACTACACGAAAAAATAAACAAATTTATTTAATATTTTTTCGGTATTTGTAAAGCTTAGTAATTATCCATTTCTGACACTCTCGTAACAAAAAGAACTTACCCTGAACCCTGGGGAATTATTAAGAATTATATATTAATTGATATTTTTTTAAAATAGTGTAAAATTTGGTAAACAAAACCATATATGTTTTTCTCTTTAGACAATTCCATGTTTACTCTGTGAAGTCGAGATTATGTTTTATTTAAGGAAAGATCAATTGTGATACTTGTACGGGTATTTTGGTGGCAGGAAACAAAAACCAATAATATAAATAAATAATATTATTGAAAAATAATCTTGAATAATAAAGTGTGTTATAATTTTTGTAGTGGGTAGTTGCAATAGATTTCAGCACAAAAAACAGAAGAAATCAACACATCGGATCAAATTTTGCTACAGAGTAGGCTGGTTGAACTAAGAGTAGAAACTTATCTCACAATCAGCTGATTTAAATCACAGCGAACAATTTGAAAAAAAATCCGAAATCGTCTAAACCGAGTGTAAATAATTGGTACTTACTCTCTCTTCTCCATAAGGCTGAACAACTTCCCTCCTTGACCCCAAATCACACACTCTCGATTTCTATTTAGATTGAGTAACACATTAAAAAATCCTTTATTTATTTTTTTTTAAAAACGTCAGTTATTATAATTCATAAGTGGCGACTGCGGAGAGGCGGAAACTTTAATATCTCAAACCGCTACGTTACAGAATTGGCGCATAACAACATTGGGAGCTTAATTAAATAAGACGAACACCCAATAAGCCACATACAAAGTTTTCGCTAAAACCTCTACGAAAACCGCGACGTTACAAGATTGGCGCTCAACGTAAAAGGGCGGTAATTAGAAAAGAATTTTGATATTTAATAAAAATATATACCAAAAAATCTAATTATCGTTGGCAGTTATGAGAAAACAAGAAATGCATAATACCCGAGGCAAATCGAAGAAGAGGGCAGAAGAAAAGGAGATTGAAGAAGGTGGACAGGAACAAGAAATAGAATTAGTCACGGACAGTGAAATGGAACAACTGACAAGTGATAAAGAAGAAACCGAAGTAGTTATGGACCCGGAAACGGAAATAATTGAAGAAGATGCCCAAGGGGACCAACCAGACAAAGCGGTAGCCAGAGAAGAACCTAATTGGCAAGACATGATGAAATTTATGGCAGGACAATTTAAGGAACAGAATAAACAAACTAAAGAACAATTTAGAAAACAGGAGGAAAAATTTGATAACATAGATGAGAACTCAAGGAAACAAAATGAAACCTTGAGCGAGAAATTTGACAAAATAGATGAGAATTTTAAGAAACAGGAAGAGAACTCAAGGAAACAGAATGAAACTTTGAGGGATAGTTTAAAACAAATGGAGAAAATAAACGAAGAAAATTTAAAACAATTTGAGGGTAAAATGGAGAGTTTCAACAAGGAATTAAGAGAAAATCTAGAAGGTAAAATTGAACTGGTCAGTAATACGTTAAGCCAAAGAGTAGGAGAATATAAGGAAGAGGCAGAGAAGAAATTAATAGAAACTAACCAAAGATTAGATAAAACTGAAGAGAAGATGGAACTAATTAAAACTGGAGTCGAGGCACGAATGGAAAAAGAAGAACAAGATAATCAAGTTCGTGTAATGGCCATACGACAAGAAAACAATGACCAGTTAGATAGCATCAAAAGCAGTCTAAACTGTAAATTTTCAGAGTTTCATAAAACAGTAGAGAATGTAAAAAATCAGTGTGATAGCCAAGCAGAGAAATTAGATAGTTTGCAACAAATACAAACCAATTTTCAATGTGATGTAGATAGAATAAGTGCGAGATCTGCATGCAGCAGTCATCATGTTTATCCAGATAGTAAGGAAAGTGTAAACTTTCGGGATTATCGCAGAAACCCACTTGAATTTTTAGGGAGAGTAGACGAAATTTTGAACAGATCAAAGGAGAATCGATGGAATATGATAAAAGGTCTATTAGACGAATCGTTCAAAAATATCAATGATAATTGGTGGACAGCAATTAGGAACGAGGTGTGTGATTATGGGGGTTTCAAAACTATGTTCAAACTTAAGTACTGGTCAGAGTCAGTACAAAACATTATTAGGGACGATATCTGTCATGGTAGGTATGACCGTACAGTGGGACAAACACCTACTGCTTACTTTTTGGGGAAGGTATGTATCGCAAAGTATTTAGACCCTAAGATACCTGAAGAGTGTCTAGTGACCAAAATGGCGTATCATTTCGAAGAGAAGATCATTAGTGCACGCTTAAGTGGACAAATAAAAACTATTGGAGGCATGGAAACGCTGCTAGAAAATTATGAACAGGACTCTTATTATAGGAGAAGTAGATGGAGGTCAGGGAATACCGAGGAGCGGAAGAATGAACCACCTAGAGATAATCGACCTAGAGTCAATTATGTACATGCTAATAACAATTATTACAGTAATAGTTACCAAGGAAGACGTCCGTATTTTAACCAGAGACAAAATTATGATCGAAGAGATGAGAGAAACAACTACAACAGACAACAATGGAATGATCATGACGAATATAGGAGGTCCAGAAGTGGAGATAGAAATAGGGACATACCTTCGGGAGATCCACCAAATGACAATCAGGGAACTAATCAAGCCCAAGTAAATTATCTAATGGCTGATGAGAGGGATTCGAGGAGACCCGATGAACAGCAACAAAGAAAAGGGGTCAAACGAGTTGACCGTGGGAAAAATCAAGGGTCTGATCCTGGTCCCAGTAATAAAGATGAGAGGCTATATACATACGATAATATTGAAATGTATGGTAGTGATCCGCAATGGGGCAATCCAATAGCGAATTTTATTGACAAGTTTAATCAACAGAATCCACGGGAAAAATATAAGAGTGGATCAATCCGTGTTGTGAATGATACCGAAAACGGTTAAACTAATGTTAAATGAAATATTGAGAAAAAGTATTGAAAGACTAAAACCCCAAAATTCAAAAAAGCACGTAAGGACAACTTACTCAAGGTATTTTGAAACCATATAATTTAACAAACAACGAACCACCAAGAAAAAGAGAACAGATGATTAAATAATATTTATAAAGAATTGATTTAAAATGAGATAATAGGAAAAGGTAATATTTCTAATGGTAACAAACGGAAGAAAAAGAATAAATAAATAAACAATTGATGGTAATGTGCTCAGATAAGAAGAATAACGAATAATTTAATGACTCCAATGAAACTGAAGGAGGATGATAATTAATACAACAAAAATTAGAATTTCTCGGAATTGAAGATTATATAAGAAGAAATGATACGGAGAAATATGTCACAAGAAGTAAAGTCAAAAGAATTTTAACATAAGGCCTATCAATGATGTTATATGCTATTAGTCAATGGAAAAGAAGAAGGAATCAAGGAGAAGAAGAAATATATAAATAAATACAAACAGCTACAGTATGAAGAATCCCAAAAGTGTTTGGTACTAGTCGCTAATTGACTACTACTTATAATTTTTTTATTTTTATGTATTGACCGTAGAAATGTTCCGGCAATAATTTTTATGAGCAGGGATGATGTTCCCCTGGTCTCAGAAGGTGTAAGGATGGACAGCGGTGTATGGACCCAGAGTGGCCACCCGACTGGAACCACCGCACAGGATAGGGAAAAATGTTAGGGAAATTGAATATTTAAGGGATAATAATTATAAAATAGCTGAAAAGAGTGATATTGGATTCCAGAAGTATAGATAAAGAAAATAGAAGGAAGATAGCAGACAGAAGCTTAATTGATAAAGCGAGTATATAAAAGTAAATAGAAACGAGTGTTAAAACAAGTTTAATATGATTAGTGTGACCAATCCTTATCAAATAAAATGTGGAAGTACCACTACCCAGAAATGAATAATTGATGAATTTGCCTCCAAGAGAGAGAGAGTATAGTAAGAAAACAGCAATTACCACCAGTCGGAATTACCAGTCAGTTTATAACCAGTTTGAAATGAAACACTATTATGAAAATAAAGCCAAGACTATTAAGAGAATGGAAATAATCAACAATTTATTTTTAATAAACGAGTTAAACTAAAATAAATTTGTTCTAGTGGGGGGGCTTTATGTAACTTTACATAACCCGGTCCCAATAAATTAACTCATGATAATATAAAGGTCAGAAATGGGTAACCTGTAACTAGCTCTAAATTAAAGTATATCATTAAAAATGATAAACAATTCGAGTAATATACGGTGCAAAGTGAGTTATAGTGTACCCATTGAGGTAAAAAATAAAAGTGAAGGTAACTTATTACAGAACTGTGCTGTAGGTTTGGAAATTATAAAACTATGAGAGTAGGCTATAATGCTACTAACTGATTTTGTATTTTATTTGTGTATTGTAATATTTATATTGTATGAACAACCAATTGTTATACCTAAGTTCATGTTATATTTTTTTTCAAATATTTGTGTTATAATATAAGATAACCCAGGGTTAGTTTTAAAAAACATAAAAATTTAAATATAAAAGGATAATAAAAAATTAAAATAATACTATGAGGGAAATGGCAGCAGGAAGTAGGGCAGTGTAGGAATACTATGAGAGACTAATAAAAAATATATATAAATTTATTTAAAGATAATAAAATTATCAAATACTTATATACAAGGTCATAAGAAAATGAACAAAAACTTATTATGTAAACCAAATTAATAAAGAAACCGGAATGGAAAAGAATTATTTTTCGGTAAATAAAATATAAATTTATAATAATTACAAACTGCCTGTATAATAAAAATACTATGGGTTACTAAGAGTGACGAGAATAACAAGTATTGTTAAGAATAATACATTTTTGAAATAAAACCATAGAGTTGAAGAAATGATGCTACTACAATTATAATAAAAATAACCTTTTTTGGAACTTTGGAGGAGTGAAAATTAATACAAAATTAACAAGCAACATGACCACTATATAATCATCCATGATTTATCAAAATTAAATGGTTATACTCCTTAATAATCAGTGAAAGAAAACCTTCTGATGATTCAACCTGGTTTCGCCATAGTTCTAGTTGACGATCGAAAATACGCCAGACGGTAAGGAAATTATAACGCAAGACGGACCTCATCAGAGAAAAAGCTTCGTTCCAGTAAGAACCATACGGAGCGAGGTAATATAAACATTTCGTTTAATAGTTCAAGAAGAAAACGCATTCCGAACGTTGATATAGAACACAAAATAGTCATTTTATCACATGTTTTTTTTAAGTAAACAAAGGCACGCTGCTCTCTTACGGACATTCCTGGAACTACATACTACACGAAAAAATAAACAAATTTATTTAATATTTTTTCGGTATTTGTAAAGCTTAGTAATTATCCATTTCTGACACTCTCGTAACAAAAAGAACTTACCCTGAACCCTGGGGAATTATTAAGAATTATATATTAATTGATATTTTTTTAAAATAGTGTAAAATTTGGTAAACAAAACCATATATGTTTTTCTCTTTAGACAATTCCATGTTTACTCTGTGAAGTCGAGATTATGTTTTATTTAAGGAAAGATCAATTGTGATACTTGTACGGGTATTTTGGTGGCAGGAAACAAAAACCAATAATATAAATAAATAATATTATTGAAAAATAATCTTGAATAATAAAGTGTGTTATAATTTTTGTAGTGGGTAGTTGCAATAGATTTCAGCACAAAAAACAGAAGAAATCAACACATCGGATCAAATTTTGCTACAGAGTAGGCTGGTTGAACTAAGAGTAGAAACTTATCTCACAATCAGCTGATTTAAATCACAGCGAACAATTTGAAAAAAAATCCGAAATCGTCTAAACCGAGTGTAAATAATTGGTACTTACTCTCTCTTCTCCATAAGGCTGAACAACTTCCCTCCTTGACCCCAAATCACACACTCTCGATTTCTATTTAGATTGAGTAACACATTAAAAAATCCTTTATTTATTTTTTTTTAAAAACGTCAGTTATTATAATTCATAAGTGGCGACTGCGGAGAGGCGGAAACTTTAATATCTCAAACCGCTACGTTACAGAATTGGCGCATAACAACATTGGGAGCTTAATTAAATAAGACGAACACCCAATAAGCCACATACAAAGTTTTCGCTAAAACCTCTACGAAAACCGCGACGTTACAAGATTGGCGCTCAACGTAAAAGGGCGGTAATTAGAAAAGAATTTTGATATTTAATAAAAATATATACCAAAAAATCTAATTATCGTTGGCAGTTATGAGAAAACAAGAAATGCATAATACCCGAGGCAAATCGAAGAAGAGGGCAGAAGAAAAGGAGATTGAAGAAGGTGGACAGGAACAAGAAATAGAATTAGTCACGGACAGTGAAATGGAACAACTGACAAGTGATAAAGAAGAAACCGAAGTAGTTATGGACCCGGAAACGGAAATAATTGAAGAAGATGCCCAAGGGGACCAACCAGACAAAGCGGTAGCCAGAGAAGAACCTAATTGGCAAGACATGATGAAATTTATGGCAGGACAATTTAAGGAACAGAATAAACAAACTAAAGAACAATTTAGAAAACAGGAGGAAAAATTTGATAACATAGATGAGAACTCAAGGAAACAAAATGAAACCTTGAGCGAGAAATTTGACAAAATAGATGAGAATTTTAAGAAACAGGAAGAGAACTCAAGGAAACAGAATGAAACTTTGAGGGATAGTTTAAAACAAATGGAGAAAATAAACGAAGAAAATTTAAAACAATTTGAGGGTAAAATGGAGAGTTTCAACAAGGAATTAAGAGAAAATCTAGAAGGTAAAATTGAACTGGTCAGTAATACGTTAAGCCAAAGAGTAGGAGAATATAAGGAAGAGGCAGAGAAGAAATTAATAGAAACTAACCAAAGATTAGATAAAACTGAAGAGAAGATGGAACTAATTAAAACTGGAGTCGAGGCACGAATGGAAAAAGAAGAACAAGATAATCAAGTTCGTGTAATGGCCATACGACAAGAAAACAATGACCAGTTAGATAGCATCAAAAGCAGTCTAAACTGTAAATTTTCAGAGTTTCATAAAACAGTAGAGAATGTAAAAAATCAGTGTGATAGCCAAGCAGAGAAATTAGATAGTTTGCAACAAATACAAACCAATTTTCAATGTGATGTAGATAGAATAAGTGCGAGATCTGCATGCAGCAGTCATCATGTTTATCCAGATAGTAAGGAAAGTGTAAACTTTCGGGATTATCGCAGAAACCCACTTGAATTTTTAGGGAGAGTAGACGAAATTTTGAACAGATCAAAGGAGAATCGATGGAATATGATAAAAGGTCTATTAGACGAATCGTTCAAAAATATCAATGATAATTGGTGGACAGCAATTAGGAACGAGGTGTGTGATTATGGGGGTTTCAAAACTATGTTCAAACTTAAGTACTGGTCAGAGTCAGTACAAAACATTATTAGGGACGATATCTGTCATGGTAGGTATGACCGTACAGTGGGACAAACACCTACTGCTTACTTTTTGGGGAAGGTATGTATCGCAAAGTATTTAGACCCTAAGATACCTGAAGAGTGTCTAGTGACCAAAATGGCGTATCATTCGAAGAGAAGATCATTAGTGCACGCTTAAGTGGACAAATAAAAACTATTGGAGGCATGGAAACGCTGCTAGAAAATTATGAACAGGACTCTTATTATAGGAGAAGTAGATGGAGGTCAGGGAATACCGAGGAGCGGAAGAATGAACCACCTAGAGATAATCGACCTAGAGTCAATTATGTACATGCTAATAACAATTATTACAGTAATAGTTACCAAGGAAGACGTCCGTATTTTAACCAGAGACAAAATTATGATCGAAGAGATGAGAGAAACAACTACAACAGACAACAATGGAATGATCATGACGAATATAGGAGGTCCAGAAGTGGAGATAGAAATAGGGACATACCTTCGGGAGATCCACCAAATGACAATCAGGGAACTAATCAAGCCCAAGTAAATTATCTAATGGCTGATGAGAGGGATTCGAGGAGACCCGATGAACAGCAACAAAGAAAAGGGGTCAAACGAGTTGACCGTGGGAAAAATCAAGGGTCTGATCCTGGTCCCAGTAATAAAGATGAGAGGCTATATACATACGATAATATTGAAATGTATGGTAGTGATCCGCAATGGGGCAATCCAATAGCGAATTTTATTGACAAGTTTAATCAACAGAATCCACGGGAAAAATATAAGAGTGGATCAATCCGTGTTGTGAATGATACCGAAAACGGTTAAACTAATGTTAAATGAAATATTGAGAAAAAGTATTGAAAGACTAAAACCCCAAAATTCAAAAAAGCACGTAAGGACAACTTACTCAAGGTATTTTGAAACCATATAATTTAACAAACAACGAACCACCAAGAAAAAGAGAACAGATGATTAAATAATATTTATAAAGAATTGATTTAAAATGAGATAATAGGAAAAGGTAATATTTCTAATGGTAACAAACGGAAGAAAAAGAATAAATAAATAAACAATTGATGGTAATGTGCTCAGATAAGAAGAATAACGAATAATTTAATGACTCCAATGAAACTGAAGGAGGATGATAATTAATACAACAAAAATTAGAATTTCTCGGAATTGAAGATTATATAAGAAGAAATGATACGGAGAAATATGTCACAAGAAGTAAAGTCAAAAGAATTTTAACATAAGGCCTATCAATGATGTTATATGCTATTAGTCAATGGAAAAGAAGAAGGAATCAAGGAGAAGAAGAAATATATAAATAAATACAAACAGCTACAGTATGAAGAATCCCAAAAGTGTTTGGTACTAGTCGCTAATTGACTACTACTTATAATTTTTTTATTTTTATGTATTGACCGTAGAAATGTTCCGGCAATAATTTTTATGAGCAGGGATGATGTTCCCCTGGTCTCAGAAGGTGTAAGGATGGACAGCGGTGTATGGACCCAGAGTGGCCACCCGACTGGAACCACCGCACAGGATAGGGAAAAATGTTAGGGAAATTGAATATTTAAGGGATAATAATTATAAAATAGCTGAAAAGAGTGATATTGGATTCCAGAAGTATAGATAAAGAAAATAGAAGGAAGATAGCAGACAGAAGCTTAATTGATAAAGCGAGTATATAAAAGTAAATAGAAACGAGTGTTAAAACAAGTTTAATATGATTAGTGTGACCAGTCCTTATCAAATAAAATGTGGAAGTACCACTACCCAGAAATGAATAATTGATGAATTTGCCTCCAAGAGAGAGAGAGTATAGTAAGAAAACAGCAATTACCACCAGTCGGAATTACCAGTCAGTTTATAACCAGTTTGAAATGAAACACTATTATGAAAATAAAGCCAAGACTATTAAGAGAATGGAAATAATCAACAATTTATTTTTAATAAACGAGTTAAACTAAAATAAATTTGTTCTAGTGGGGGGGCTTTATGTAACTTTACATAACCCGGTCCCAATAAATTAACTCATGATAATATAAAGGTCAGAAATGGGTAACCTGTAACTAGCTCTAAATTAAAGTATATCATTAAAAATGATAAACAATTCGAGTAATATACGGTGCAAAGTGAGTTATAGTGTACCCATTGAGGTAAAAAATAAAAGTGAAGGTAACTTATTACAGAACTGTGCTGTAGGTTTGGAAATTATAAAACTATGAGAGTAGGCTATAATGCTACTAACTGATTTTGTATTTTATTTGTGTATTGTAATATTTATATTGTATGAACAACCAATTGTTATACCTAAGTTCATGTTATATTTTTTTTCAAATATTTGTGTTATAATATAAGATAACCCAGGGTTAGTTTTAAAAAACATAAAAATTTAAATATAAAAGGATAATAAAAAATTAAAATAATACTATGAGGGAAATGGCAGCAGGAAGTAGGGCAGTGTAGGAATACTATGAGAGACTAATAAAAAATATATATAAATTTATTTAAAGATAATAAAATTATCAAATACTTATATACAAGGTCATAAGAAAATGAACAAAAACTTATTATGTAAACCAAATTAATAAAGAAACCGGAATGGAAAAGAATTATTTTTCGGTAAATAAAATATAAATTTATAATAATTACAAACTGCCTGTATAATAAAAATACTATGGGTTACTAAGAGTGACGAGAATAACAAGTATTGTTAAGAATAATACATTTTTGAAATAAAACCATAGAGTTGAAGAAATGATGCTACTACAATTATAATAAAAATAACCTTTTTTGGAACTTTGGAGGAGTGAAAATTAATACAAAATTAACAAGCAACATGACCACTATATAATCATCCATGATTTATCAAAATTAAATGGTTATACTCCTTAATAATCAGTGAAAGAAAACCTTCTGATGATTCAACCTGGTTTCGCCATAGTTCTAGTTGACGATCGAAAATACGCCAGACGGTAAGGAAATTATAACGCAAGACGGACCTCATCAGAGAAAAAGCTTCGTTCCAGTAAGAACCATACGGAGCGAGGTAATATAAACATTTCGTTTAATAGTTCAAGAAGAAAACGCATTCCGAACGTTGATATAGAACACAAAATAGTCATTTTATCACATGTTTTTTTTAAGTAAACAAAGGCACGCTGCTCTCTTACGGACATTCCTGGAACTACATACTACACGAAAAAATAAACAAATTTATTTAATATTTTTTCGGTATTTGTAAAGCTTAGTAATTATCCATTTCTGACACTCTCGTAACAAAAAGAACTTACCCTGAACCCTGGGGAATTATTAAGAATTATATATTAATTGATATTTTTTTAAAATAGTGTAAAATTTGGTAAACAAAACCATATATGTTTTTCTCTTTAGACAATTCCATGTTTACTCTGTGAAGTCGAGATTATGTTTTATTTAAGGAAAGATCAATTGTGATACTTGTACGGGTATTTTGGTGGCAGGAAACAAAAACCAATAATATAAATAAATAATATTATTGAAAAATAATCTTGAATAATAAAGTGTGTTATAATTTTTGTAGTGGGTAGTTGCAATAGATTTCAGCACAAAAAACAGAAGAAATCAACACATCGGATCAAATTTTGCTACAGAGTAGGCTGGTTGAACTAAGAGTAGAAACTTATCTCACAATCAGCTGATTTAAATCACAGCGAACAATTTGAAAAAAAATCCGAAATCGTCTAAACCGAGTGTAAATAATTGGTACTTACTCTCTCTTCTCCATAAGGCTGAACAACTTCCCTCCTTGACCCCAAATCACACACTCTCGATTTCTATTTAGATTGAGTAACACATTAAAAAATCCTTTATTTATTTTTTTTTAAAAACGTCAGTTATTATAATTCATAAGTGGCGACTGCGGAGAGGCGGAAACTTTAATATCTCAAACCGCTACGTTACAGAATTGGCGCATAACAACATTGGGAGCTTAATTAAATAAGACGAACACCCAATAAGCCACATACAAAGTTTTCGCTAAAACCTCTACGAAAACCGCGACGTTACAAGATTGGCGCTCAACGTAAAAGGGCGGTAATTAGAAAAGAATTTTGATATTTAATAAAAATATATACCAAAAAATCTAATTATCGTTGGCAGTTATGAGAAAACAAGAAATGCATAATACCCGAGGCAAATCGAAGAAGAGGGCAGAAGAAAAGGAGATTGAAGAAGGTGGACAGGAACAAGAAATAGAATTAGTCACGGACAGTGAAATGGAACAACTGACAAGTGATAAAGAAGAAACCGAAGTAGTTATGGACCCGGAAACGGAAATAATTGAAGAAGATGCCCAAGGGGACCAACCAGACAAAGCGGTAGCCAGAGAAGAACCTAATTGGCAAGACATGATGAAATTTATGGCAGGACAATTTAAGGAACAGAATAAACAAACTAAAGAACAATTTAGAAAACAGGAGGAAAAATTTGATAACATAGATGAGAACTCAAGGAAACAAAATGAAACCTTGAGCGAGAAATTTGACAAAATAGATGAGAATTTTAAGAAACAGGAAGAGAACTCAAGGAAACAGAATGAAACTTTGAGGGATAGTTTAAAACAAATGGAGAAAATAAACGAAGAAAATTTAAAACAATTTGAGGGTAAAATGGAGAGTTTCAACAAGGAATTAAGAGAAAATCTAGAAGGTAAAATTGAACTGGTCAGTAATACGTTAAGCCAAAGAGTAGGAGAATATAAGGAAGAGGCAGAGAAGAAATTAATAGAAACTAACCAAAGATTAGATAAAACTGAAGAGAAGATGGAACTAATTAAAACTGGAGTCGAGGCACGAATGGAAAAAGAAGAACAAGATAATCAAGTTCGTGTAATGGCCATACGACAAGAAAACAATGACCAGTTAGATAGCATCAAAAGCAGTCTAAACTGTAAATTTTCAGAGTTTCATAAAACAGTAGAGAATGTAAAAAATCAGTGTGATAGCCAAGCAGAGAAATTAGATAGTTTGCAACAAATACAAACCAATTTTCAATGTGATGTAGATAGAATAAGTGCGAGATCTGCATGCAGCAGTCATCATGTTTATCCAGATAGTAAGGAAAGTGTAAACTTTCGGGATTATCGCAGAAACCCACTTGAATTTTTAGGGAGAGTAGACGAAATTTTGAACAGATCAAAGGAGAATCGATGGAATATGATAAAAGGTCTATTAGACGAATCGTTCAAAAATATCAATGATAATTGGTGGACAGCAATTAGGAACGAGGTGTGTGATTATGGGGGTTTCAAAACTATGTTCAAACTTAAGTACTGGTCAGAGTCAGTACAAAACATTATTAGGGACGATATCTGTCATGGTAGGTATGACCGTACAGTGGGACAAACACCTACTGCTTACTTTTTGGGGAAGGTATGTATCGCAAAGTATTTAGACCCTAAGATACCTGAAGAGTGTCTAGTGACCAAAATGGCGTATCATTTCGAAGAGAAGATCATTAGTGCACGCTTAAGTGGACAAATAAAAACTATTGGAGGCATGGAAACGCTGCTAGAAAATTATGAACAGGACTCTTATTATAGGAGAAGTAGATGGAGGTCAGGGAATACCGAGGAGCGGAAGAATGAACCACCTAGAGATAATCGACCTAGAGTCAATTATGTACATGCTAATAACAATTATTACAGTAATAGTTACCAAGGAAGACGTCCGTATTTTAACCAGAGACAAAATTATGATCGAAGAGATGAGAGAAACAACTACAACAGACAACAATGGAATGATCATGACGAATATAGGAGGTCCAGAAGTGGAGATAGAAATAGGGACATACCTTCGGGAGATCCACCAAATGACAATCAGGGAACTAATCAAGCCCAAGTAAATTATCTAATGGCTGATGAGAGGGATTCGAGGAGACCCGATGAACAGCAACAAAGAAAAGGGGTCAAACGAGTTGACCGTGGGAAAAATCAAGGGTCTGATCCTGGTCCCAGTAATAAAGATGAGAGGCTATATACATACGATAATATTGAAATGTATGGTAGTGATCCGCAATGGGGCAATCCAATAGCGAATTTTATTGACAAGTTTAATCAACAGAATCCACGGGAAAAATATAAGAGTGGATCAATCCGTGTTGTGAATGATACCGAAAACGGTTAAACTAATGTTAAATGAAATATTGAGAAAAAGTATTGAAAGACTAAAACCCCAAAATTCAAAAAAGCACGTAAGGACAACTTACTCAAGGTATTTTGAAACCATATAATTTAACAAACAACGAACCACCAAGAAAAAGAGAACAGATGATTAAATAATATTTATAAAGAATTGATTTAAAATGAGATAATAGGAAAAGGTAATATTTCTAATGGTAACAAACGGAAGAAAAAGAATAAATAAATAAACAATTGATGGTAATGTGCTCAGATAAGAAGAATAACGAATAATTTAATGACTCCAATGAAACTGAAGGAGGATGATAATTAATACAACAAAAATTAGAATTTCTCGGAATTGAAGATTATATAAGAAGAAATGATACGGAGAAATATGTCACAAGAAGTAAAGTCAAAAGAATTTTAACATAAGGCCTATCAATGATGTTATATGCTATTAGTCAATGGAAAAGAAGAAGGAATCAAGGAGAAGAAGAAATATATAAATAAATACAAACAGCTACAGTATGAAGAATCCCAAAAGTGTTTGGTACTAGTCGCTAATTGACTACTACTTATAATTTTTTTATTTTTATGTATTGACCGTAGAAATGTTCCGGCAATAATTTTTATGAGCAGGGATGATGTTCCCCTGGTCTCAGAAGGTGTAAGGATGGACAGCGGTGTATGGACCCAGAGTGGCCACCCGACTGGAACCACCGCACAGGATAGGGAAAAATGTTAGGGAAATTGAATATTTAAGGGATAATAATTATAAAATAGCTGAAAAGAGTGATATTGGATTCCAGAAGTATAGATAAAGAAAATAGAAGGAAGATAGCAGACAGAAGCTTAATTGATAAAGCGAGTATATAAAAGTAAATAGAAACGAGTGTTAAAACAAGTTTAATATGATTAGTGTGACCAGTCCTTATCAAATAAAATGTGGAAGTACCACTACCCAGAAATGAATAATTGATGAATTTGCCTCCAAGAGAGAGAGAGTATAGTAAGAAAACAGCAATTACCACCAGTCGGAATTACCAGTCAGTTTATAACCAGTTTGAAATGAAACACTATTATGAAAATAAAGCCAAGACTATTAAGAGAATGGAAATAATCAACAATTTATTTTTAATAAACGAGTTAAACTAAAATAAATTTGTTCTAGTGGGGGGGCTTTATGTAACGTTACATAACCCGGTCCCAATAAATTAACTCATGATAATATAAAGGTCAGAAATGGGTAACCTGTAACTAGCTCTAAATTAAAGTATATCATTAAAAATGATAAACAATTCGAGTGATATACGGTGCAAAGTGAGTTATAGTGTACCCATTGAGGTAAAAAATAAAAGTGAAGGTAACTTATTACAGAACTGTGCTGTAGGTTTGGAAATTATAAAACTATGAGAGTAGGCTATAATACTACTAACTGATTTTGTATTTTATTTGTGTATTGTAATATTTATATTGTATGAACAACCAATTGTTATACCTAAGTTCATGTTATATTTTTTTCAAATATTTGTGTTATAATATAAGATAACCCAGGGTTAGTTTTAAAAAACATAAAAATTTAAATATAAAAGGATAATAAAAAATTAAAATAATACTATGAGGGAAATGGCAGCAGGAAGTAGGGCAGTGTAGGAATACTATGAGAGACTAATAAAAAATGTATATAAATTTATTTAAAGATAATAAAATTATCAAATACTTATATACAAGGTCATAAGAAAATGAACAAAAACTTATTATGTAAACCAAATTAATAAAGAAACCGGAATGGAAAAGAATTATTTTTCGGTAAATAAAATATAAATTTATAATAATTAGAAACTGCCTGTATAATAAAAATACTATGGGTTACTAAGAGTGACGAGAATAACAAGTATTGTTAAGAATAATACATTTTTGAAACAAAACCATAGAGTTGAAGAAATGATGCTACTACAATTATAATAAAAATAACCTTTTTTGGAACTTTGGAGGAGTGAAAATTAATACAAAATTAACAAGCAACATGACCACTATATAATCATCCATGATTTATCAAAATTAAATGGTTATACTCCTTAATAATCAGTGAAAGAAAACCTTCTGATGATTCAACCTGGTTTCGCCATAGTTCTAGTTGACGATCGAAAATACGCCAGACGGTAAGGAAATTATAACGCAAGACGGACCTCATCAGAGAAAAAGCTTCGTTCCAGTAAGAACCATACGGAGCGAGGTAATATAAACATTTCGTTTAATAGTTCAAGAAGAAAACGCATTCCGAACGTTGATATAGAACACAAAATAGTCATTTTATCACATGTTTTTTTTAAGTAAACAAAGGCACGCTGCTCTCTTACGGACATTCCTGGAACTACATACTACACGAAAAAATAAACAAATTTATTTAATATTTTTTCGGTATTTGTAAAGCTTAGTAATTATCCATTTCTGACACTCTCGTAACAAAAAGAACTTACCCTGAACCCTGGGGAATTATTAAGAATTATATATTAATTGATGTTTTTTTAAAATAGTGTAAAATTTGGTAAACAAAACCATATATGTTTTTCTCTTTAGACAATTCCATGTTTACTCTGTGAAGTCGAGATTATGTTTTATTTAAGGAAAGATCAATTGTGATACTTGTACGGGTATTTTGGTGGCAGGAAACAAAAACCAATAATATAAATAAATAATATTATTGAAAAATAATCTTGAATAATAAAGTGTGTTATAATTTTTGTAGTGGGTAGTTGCAATAGATTTCAGCACAAAAAACAGAAGAAATCAACACATCGGATCAAATTTTGCTACAGAGTAGGCTGGTTGAACTAAGAGTAGAAACTTATCTCACAATCAGCTGATTTAAATCACAGCGAACAATTTGAAAAAAAATCCGAAATCGTCTAAACCGAGTGTAAATAATTGGTACTTACTCTCTCTTCTCCATAAGGCTGAACAACTTCCCTCCTTGACCCCAAATCACACACTCTCGATTTCTATTTAGATTGAGTAACACATTAAAAAATCCTTTATTTATTTTTTTTTAAAAACGTCAGTTATTATAATTCATAAGTGGCGACTGCGGAGAGGCGGAAACTTTAATATCTCAAACCGCTACGTTACAGAATTGGCGCATAACAACATTGGGAGCTTAATTAAATAAGACGAACACCCAATAAGCCACATACAAAGTTTTCGCTAAAACCTCTACGAAAACCGCGACGTTACAATATTAATGAGGCGGGTACCCTGAGGTGGTGGGTAATTTGATACCTCACATGAATTTTTTCGTATTTTTTCTTTTTTTTTAATTTTTAGTCCTCAAAATTGTATAATTGAGTAATCAAAACATTATAGACACGCATGCGAAATTTTACAAATTTCTGTTCTTCGAAAAAACGCACGCGTTTATTCGGTTGTCGGATGAAGGGAAGGTTTGTCTGACCCCTGTTTATAAGACCTATGCAATTTTCTCACACATTTTAAAAGACATCAAAGATTTGACAACGGAGATTTTCACAGTCTCATAATACAACTAAAACTAATTTCTTATGGTTACTTACATAGTTTTGTTTTTTTGCTAGCATCGTATCGACACGTGTTTGCTGTTATTTTTAGAAATGTCTACTTCATTCTCAGCTGTCAAGCTAACAAACTCAGACCAGCAATTTACTCCTCTTCAACTAGTACAGCCTTTTTTAAATAAGAAATTAAGTGGATTCGTAAATAAGCGAAATTCGATTGTCACTTTATAGAATGAAGTTGGCAGCAGTACGTTGGGATACAACACTTCTTGCTGGGTTAAACAATTCTAGAATAGAACACGAAAATAGGTGAATACGAGGAGACCGCCTGAACACATTGACGTCAACCAGTAATTTGTGATACAGTTAACTCCTGAGGGATTTAGTCAACAATGGACATACGAATGCTAATGGTGATTGTTAATGTACGATCCATAAACCGTGAAATCCGATAATGCAGGTGGCTAGGAATCGTCGAGTCCTCGTCTATGAACACACGGTTAGACGGCCTGAAAAACAACTAAAACTCGTACATCTCACCAGCAGCAGATTTCCGATTAGGCAGACTAGGCAGTTGCCTAGGACCGCAGCGCTGTGGAGAGGGGTCCGCACGGGATTTTTTTTGGGGGGAGAGAGATGAAGTTATTTATTATACGAAATCAATAGGCTTATATATATATATATATTATTATGCTGTCCTTAATTTATTTTAAATGATCATGCGTGAAGTTTCACAAAAGTATGCTAATATACAGTGGATTTTTAAATAAATAATTGTCAAATAACTTTTACTAAAATTAAAAACAAAAAAGGACCAATAAAGAACTGTTGACACTGTGTTAAAATAGGATAATAAATTTTCCTGTTTGAAAAGAGGGGTCTCCGGGAATAAACTGCCTAGGGCCGCAAAAATGTCCAAATCCGCCCCGCTACTACATCTCAGTAGTTAGAAAACGCGTTTTTTTTAACAACAAGAAACTGATTAATTCAGAATCCATTCATAACACACGGAAAGCCTTATTTTAAATATAATTTAAAAGTAACGTTTGTGGATAGTCAGTTTGTCACACTGTCGGACTCGCACTGTTGGACTACTGTTGAGCTAACAGTAGTCGGTCGCGTCATTATACCTTGAGGCCTTAATGTAATCCGTAATTTATGAGAATTATGTAAGTATAAAGAATGGTAATTTAGTTTTAGGAAAATACGAGGGGTGCTGGTTAGGGTAAACACATAGGAGAAGCACAGTAAACGTTTAGAGAAGGCGACTTATGTCTAAGTTTCTCAGGCGACTGAGAGTGAAGATGATTTTAGGTATCAATAATTTAAATTGTTCAGTTTTTAATAGGCCTATGTCAAAATGATTTTTAGGTATCTTAAAGAAAAAAAACAGAGACTCTTATTTTTATATCGTCACGACGATATCAATGATCGTCGTATGGTGCAGTGGAAACAAAATACAGACACCAATGAAGTCACTAATCACCAGTTCTAATGAATCACAAATAACGGTTTGTAATCGACAAGTTATTCAACTAGATTATACTCCTACAATAATTTAAGTTAAATTTGTCCACACGCAATAATAATGTCAATTATAAAGAATTCCGCACTAATTATGATACAACAACCACTTGATACCACTTGATAAATCGCCCAACATAAACTGAACTCTAAGCGGCAGCTGTTGAATAGCCCGCAGGGTTCCATAATATGCGTTCTGAACAAGCACTCGAAAACTCTAGAGGATACTTCAGTGCGACCTTGGCAGAACACGCACCTGCTGGGTTAGCCGTGAAACGTTTAGAACGATACTCTCCATTGTCCGAGAACCTTCCGTAATTGCGTAAAAATAACGTTAATTAATTTTACGGTGCTGTTTCAGTTACAAAAGCAATTTAATTTTTTTATAATCGGTATTAAAAATGAGCATAAATTTAATATGTTACTCTTGAGTGTTCTTTAAATCTCACAAGCACTATATTGTGGGATTATTAGAACCGACGTAAGTAAGTCGAAATCATTATAATGCAATGTCGACCCCGTTACAGTACAGTTTTATGATTGCCGTAGACTTACTGATTTTTAATGGACTGTTGCAATAATCTGCCAGCTGAAACTTGCAACAATTGAAAATCAGGGTTTCCGGGTACTCGCTTACGCTCCCCCCCCCCCCAAGCTGGTTAGTGAATAATGTTGTTCGCTTGATTCCTGAACTGTGTGTGTGTGTGTGTGTGCGCGCGCGCGCGCGCGCGCGTTCGTGTGTCTGTTTTGGTACTGTGGCTGCAAGTTTGTGTTTGTGGAAGTGTTACACATTTTTACACTTGGTTGTCATTTTTACGGATTTTTCTGATTTGCTCGCCACTCGCAGTTAGGCAATTGAATGACGGCATTATGGAGGATGACTAAATTATTTACTAGTGAACTGCCTGAGCTGCAGAATTCGCTCACAATTTTGAACAGGATGTATTTATTAATAGGTAAATTTCAATAATAGCACCCCTATTATTTTACAATATTTTTAGTAAAATAACAATTGTAATGAGTATATAAATATAAACAATTCTAAACTACTTCATAGGTTTTTTTTTAGTTAAATTTTTAAGCATAATGCCTAAATGATATATAGTGTAGTCCTACCTTTAAGCTCATGTATGTAGGCCATTTTCGCAAACATACATAACTGATAACAAAGTATAAAGCTTTGTTTACATATAGCTTACAACTTTTTGAAGGCGATATAAATTTTTCAAGTGGCGTTGAGAGATATTAATTTAGCCAAATTATTAAAGATACCTAGTTTGTATTGTGAGAAAAAATTCCTCGTTCACAGTTTTCTTAAAATTTGGCTTCCAATTTTTTCAAAATTTGGTCCCTTTTGTAGGATTTAATATTGTAATATGGGGATTTTATATGGTACCTCCCACCCTACTTTTTTAAGACCTCCCCCTACTTTAGGGGGAGGTCTTAAAAAAGTAGGGCTTTGTAGGGTGGAAGTATGGACACGAACGCCAACTTTAACGAAAATCAATTGATGCTTTCAACAGTTATCGTAAGACATACCCCAAGTAGGCAGACAGACAGACAAATGTCAAACGGTTAAGTTAAAACTTAGAACTCGCTTTGCTCGTTAAATTAGTTTCCCCATATATTCCGGATCTATTTTAGATTTCTAGTAAATCAACAGAGGGTTCGAGTAAAACTAAAGAAAAAAGAAAAAAGGGTTTTGCGGGCGGCTCGACCTGTATCCCCGACTTCTGTTTCTCTTTAGTGGCTGTCGATATCCCTGAGTTTTACAGTTTTGGATATTAGAGAGACAGATTGAGCTTTAGTCTCACTGGAGTTGCTTTCTAGCTGACACCTGCCTGTGTCACCCTCTCTGACGGCTGCTGCTCCTGTCTTGGGGAATTTCCATCGCCGTTTTAGGCATCCCAAAAAATGAAGTGGCTTCGTTACTAGTACACATACTCAAGTAAAAGGTATAATTGAACTTTGAGTTTGTAAAGGAAAAACACAGACTCAGTGTGAATGGAAAATAAGTTTTGAGAGAAAAGTTTCCTGAATTTACGTGTCTACTTTAAAAATTCAGTGTGTCTAACGACTAACTTATCGTACACTTTTCATATTTTGTTATTCGGTGTATTATGTTTGGTATATTGATACTGAAAAAGGAATGAGTTAGGAAGTTAAGCAAAGCATAGCTTATAATTTTGAATAAGTTTACCATCCCAACGTTCTCGCCAAGGAGTTTCATCTGCCCGTGATGTAATGCGTAGACTATAACTTCAAACCCAATAATTCAGTAGACAGGTTTCCTTACGTTTTGGTGGTCAATTACAAACAACGTGTAATAATTCATAAATTGTATTTGATGTAGTAATTGTTTAAAATGTCAGTTTTCTTCTCATTCATTGATGTTACCCATGCTGTTTGTATTGTAATATCGCTCATGCACTTGTAGACTGTAATGCCAATTAAATAAATTCTATTTAAACAAACTAAATGTAAAACCTAGCAACGGTGTTCAAAGGCGTGTGCCTTTTCTGATGTAAGTTGTGTTAAATTACCGGTTAGCGGGTAGGAACTGTCTATGAATTCCTAGGGACAGTCCTGTCAGGGAAAATAAATCAATTTCTGCCTATCGCAGATTTCAGGGATTTCTTGACTTGGGAAGTTAGCACAGGTTAAGGATTCCTTTCCCAGGCACAAGGCAGCGACGGCGGAGATGAAGAACATTTCATACAGTGAAATTTGGAGAAGGTGGCAACCTGTATTTTGGGGCGGGATATAGAAGCAACGGGGCGGATACTACCCATCTAAGGAAAGAACATCTTGAAAGCAAATTTCCGGTCCTCTAGCTTAGAGGTTGAAGGCCAGCAACGCTGTATCTGTAAAATCTTTTACCGCTAAAAAAGCCTAGTAGGAAGTATCAGTTTGACGGATTTAATGGTTTATGTGGTGTAGAATTACATTACAGGATAGGGTTAAAATTAAAAATAAGAGAAAGAATGATAATATGTTTTAGTATAAATGACACAATTGTTGCAAAAAGATGAAGATGTTACGGGCATGCGTGTCGAATGGGTAATGATAGATGTCCAAAGAAATCACTAGAATTGACTCTTTCTGAAATAACAAAAAGAAGAAGGCCACGAAAGACATGGATAGAAGGTATAAAGAATGCAATGACACAGAGAAATCTGAAGGAGAACGACTGGAAAGATCGTAAAATTGAGAAACTAGGATGCGAAAATCGACTTTAAATGTTGTTCTAAAATCCAAAAAAATGTGTGTGTGTGTGTGTGTGTGTGTGTGTGTGTGTGTGTGTGTGTGTGTGTGTGTGTGTGTGTGTGTGTGTGTGTGTGTGTGTGTGTGTGTGTGTGTTAAATTACAAAACCTGAAGTTTGAATGTGTTAATAACATAGCTGTAAAATAATAAAAACTGAATTTTAGGAAGCTAGCCAAGCCATACCTGTACTTTTTCTTCCTGCCAAAATCATTTCCTAAAGCTGACCCTTCAACCAAGCACGTGTTGGGATAGTCATTTCCACAGCGCAAAGTAAGTCTATGATTCCTTATCGGTAACCTAGCTCGCCAATACATACCTATATTCCACTTTAAGAAAACTTTTATTTTAGAGAACTCGACCACCGATTAGTCTTCCTGTTGACATTCATATCATAGAACGAAAGCAAAAAGGTAGTTGATTTATAAAATTTAAATTGTGCCTTGTGCATGCTTTTGTTTTAAAGTTGTTATTAATGCTTAAAAATATAAACAGAAAACTTACTTGATTAGCTTTAGGGAAAACATTGCGTTATACACTTTTTTTTTTTTGAAGCAACCCTTTTTCGTCGTTATAAGTTGTTTCATTATTCATGATACACTTACAGATATCAGCACTTATGTATATATCATCTTCCTTTAGTAACAAAAACCTTACAACAAATTTTTCTAGAATAAAAACGTACTAGAAACGCCCTACGCACCCTATGTAAAACAATTATTTCAGTTTTGTATGTATTTATATGAAATCGTAAGATAATGTAAGTAATCATTGTACAGTTATGTTAGTTTAAGTATCCAATGTAATCATAAAAAAAGTCACACGTATTTTCCATTAACAGTCACTCACAATCAACGGTTTCTACAAAGAAATTAAATTATTTCCTGTCGGCACTGCCGCTGCACAGAGTTCGACGCTAACCTAGAAAAGTGTTGTGGTTAATTAAATCAACTAAGCAGTGTCAGCCCGCCGCCTGGCTTGTGCGTGTTGGCGCCTTACACTGTCATTGTATTTAACAACTAGTGACATTTAAATAGTGTTCAATGGACAATTGCTTATTGTGCCTGGCATCCATTACCTCAGGTCAACAATGTACGCTTGTAATGAAGAATAATGGATTCCGTTTCATTGTTGCCTGATTTAGTGGACATGATTTAATTCCCAACATTGATTTGTCGTTATTGCAGCATTCTTGTTCTCGTCATTATTGTTATTATTATTATTATTATTATTATTATTACTGTTGTTGTTATTTTCGTCGTCAATATTGCATACGCGAATGTGTAGGATATACCATATACACAGACTCATGACCCATTAAATGAACTACTATTTTATGTAATCTTTTTTTTTTATGTAGTCTGTATGTCATAAAAGGGAAGACTTAAAGAAAAAAATTGTACGGTATTCCGAGACATGAATATAACCCGAATAATGGTCGTATAGATTTGCAGGGCTCATATTGTTTATAAACTTCAGAAAAGCTACAGTTCGGCCAAAAAAGCTATTCTGTCGGAAATGGTGGAAGAGTTCAGGGTACCAGATATTTGCACAAGACATTAATAAACTATGTGTAGAGTAAAACTAGAGTAGAAAGAAGAACAGACTTCGTCATCAGAGGAGGATCGAGATAAGGGGACTCAGTCTCATCTTTGTGATTTACAAGCTCATGGAGACAAATAACAGATACAGTCCAACTAATAGGGGCACATAATGTATAAATACGCCAAGTGATATGTATCTAGACGATTTATACACAGTCGCAAGAACGAAAATGAACTGAAGAATGTAACGAAAAGATTGGGGAAGGCGGCACGTAAGATGTGACTGCAGATGAACTAAAGAAATGCGGGAACTGGAAGAGCCCAATACATACACATTGGGAAAAAAGAAGTTTGAGGATATGGAAGAGTTTTTTAATCTGTACTTTAGAAAGAGATTGATACCAGAATCAGTAAAGCAAACACATCTGCTCTGATAAAAACGAGTATCTGATATTCGTTCGATTTTCTTTCCAGTCGTGATATCTTGGAATTCCTTCGTAAGTAGTCAAACTCTATTATTGGCAACCTTTAAATGTGGGTGGTTAAACGCAGCCTATAACACAACATCGACTCAACTAATAGTAAACATAAGCAAATCACATAAATAAATTTCAATGTTAAGTTTAACAAATGACATCTCCAGTTCAATTCTCTGTCTGTTATAACCCTTAGGCCTAGATATTTTGATATTTTATTTGAAAGCTCTCCTTACTTTCTAACCGATACGAAATCCCTCTCTTCATATACAAAATTCCAAAATTTATACAGCATTATGGTGTTAAATTTAGCACTGTATCTTGAGGATAAATTAAGAAAATTTGCATTTAGCTTATTTAAATCAATACAAGGTTACTTTTGCAAACCACCGTATAAGATACTGTAAATCCAATAACGTATTATATTCTATACTTTCACAAGTTCCCTCAATACATCTGAGCGCAATTATCATCTGCGAACGCAATATCTATTTCGTTTAATCTAAAATTATAATAAATTCGCATCTATTACCGATCCTTGTAGTATCTCGTGGGTAATTTCTCCCACCTGAGTGTAACTACAGTAACATTTAATCTATACACATTCCAATCTACGTGTAGGTAACAGCAAAACCAACTGCGCGGACAATACAACACAGTTTCAAAAGCTTTTCTGACATCAAGGAAAAGACCACTAACTCTCTTTCTACCATTCACGCCTTCCGTTTTCCATTCGTTAATTGCAGCAGTGCTGATCCCATACTTACACTCCCGTACTGTTTCCCGGACACTCTGAAACCAAATTAACATTACAAGTAGGCCTAATTAGTTCTGAAAAAAAGTAATGCTTTTCCCTTTCGCGATTTTCTCTGTTACTTTAGAAAATGTGCAAATCAACGATATGCGTCTAAAATTCATACATTCATAATAACATCCAATTTTAAGAATTTTTAGTAGGCTACTACTATAGCACATTTTAGTGACCCGGGAAACTGCAGAGATCGAAAACGTAAATTTAGCACCATCCCTTAAAGTTAATTTAGAAAATTCGTTTTCGGCATATTCAAGTTAATACAAAGTTATTTTTTCCAAACCACTATTTAAAACACTGCAAATAAAATAAAATATTATTTGTACAGTTTTCCACGTTCCCTCAATAAAAGTAATAGCATATGATCTGTAAACACAGTAATTATGCCAGTCTAAGTAAGGTAAGTCAAAAAGTAAAATAATTCTAATAATAAACCAATAAAAAATAATAGTAATATGAGCAGTAGTAGTTAAAATAATAACAGAATTAGTAGTAATAATAATAACAATAACAATACAAACATGCTGGTTGTCATAATGATTGAATCGTGTGTTGCATGCACAGATACATTACACAGATGAATGCTGTGAATACATTATATACGCTGTGAATGATACTAGCGTGTTAAAGAACGTTACAGATCGTTAAATAAAATCAGCGTACGTAATTAAATATCGTTAAACATTTCGATTCCTTAATGATCGTGAACCATAATATCTTTATATATTATTTTTTGTTTTAAATTCTAATTTAAAGGTATTTTAAAACACAACAACATTCTTAGTTACGAACAAATGGTAAGAACACTAGGGTAAATGAGTCAGATCACTAAGACGCCTTAGCGTATAGGCAACTTAAACGACACCCGTCCCTGAAACAAGGGGATCAGTTCATTCCAGATTACGTTTCTCGTGGTTGTCAATTAACAAGGTTTACGAACTACATGAGTGAAAATCTTCAATGTTCTCATACCATAAACTCATAATTCCTCATAATCTTAATGAAATATCAGAAAATTGTTCTTTCGTGTAAACATGTATCGTATAAACTGATACAAATATTTGTTTTAATAGTAGGGACGAATTTGTTTAGAAAATTCAAGCAATACAAAATTACCAACCAGTTTGGACGTCTACATTCATTTTAGCTTTCGATAATGGTAGTTCTGTATTTAAAAAGAGCCTAGATGGAATCAATTTTCCGTAATAATGAACTTTTTAGTGCTACGAAAATCTAAGAACTTAATAAATGTGTCGAGTTCAGTATGTTTGCATGACGTTTGATGTGATGTTAGTATTAGAAATTTAAATTTAGTTGCGACAAAACGCTCAGTGATAATGATGGTGAGGAGATGGAGACTTATTTTGTATAGTACCATATAAATCTGAATTTTTAACCTTTTTACCACCTTATTAACTAATTATTCAAGCCAAACTAGCCATACGTACTGTATCATTTAAAAAAGGATAGAAGTGAAAAAATGGTGTGAGACAAATATCCATTGCTACCCTGTGCTTTATTAGATTGAACTCGCCTGTAAATATAAAAAAATCATGACTAGAAACTGTTTCATGCTTATAATTTTTAAATTTGTCGATTAATTTATAAACAGACTTTTGTTTTAAAATACGTTAAAAAATGAGTATGTTAAACTCCTTTGTTTGGAAATGTTATATTACCCTCCGACAACACTATTAGGCCTATAGAATTATTTTTCTCAAGCACATCAATCATACACTTTCAAAAGAACAGTTTTCTAAATTAAAAAAAAATACTTGTAGCTATCATACAGCCCGAATTATGATGTTTTAAAAATACTAAAATATTAAAAACAAAATTTAATAACGTAAAAATCATCTGATATCAAATGCGTTTTAACATAATGAGTTATAAAACTTTTCTCGCACTTTATGTAAAACAATTTTGTATTATTTTTGTATTGTTTTTTGTATTATTTTATGTTATTTAATCTCGTTTTTAATATTTTTAATGAATAAAATTGGATTCTTTTAATGTTGCTTTTTGTAAAAAAAAATAAAATATGATTAGATATAGATTTAAATTTAGTTTTTTAACACTTCTATAAAGATATAATTATACTATTATAATAAATTTGGTGGGAAATAATTTTATTTCTGTTTTCCTAGACAGCTCTAGTGTGTTTGAAGAACAAGTGTAATTAGCATATTCTACTTAAGCTTATGTGTAAATACCATGTTTGTAACACTATTGTCCTTCCCCAATCAATATGGGAAACTAATTTTGCAGTCTCCCGCTGTAATGATGATAGAATGTAAAAAATTATTATACCTATAAACTGCAGACTTAAAGATAATTTTTAACAATTATTTTGAAGATATATATGAGTATTGTCATATCTAAGTAAAGTATTTATTAAACTTTGTAAGTTAATACGTTCCTGAAATAATTTTATTCTTTTAGAACCCAACACACACTTATCTTTTTTATAAATTATTACCCAGACATTTTTAAACAACGTTTTGGTCGATTGGCTTAGATAGCGTTATTAGAATTCTTTAGTGTCTTCTAGAGTGTTTCTTTTTGCATTACGTTTAATATATCACAGGAAAAGCGGTTCAGCGACAAATAAATTTAAACGGATTTGGGTTTTACACAACATACAAAATCTTCTGAATTATTTTCGTTTAAATATTAAACATACCCTGTTTAATACGTCTGAATGTGGGATGGTCTTTGTATGATTCGCAGTTTGTAATTTCAGATTTTGCCAATAATTATTTATCAATCGTTACATTTATTGCATACGATTTTGACATTTATTAGGCTATAAAAAAACGATTATGGTATCTGTTTTAGGCTGGAGTACTGAGATCATCGAAAGGTGAATTTTGGTTGGAACCGGCGAAATCTCGTAACGTCACGTCCGGCAGTAGACCGCACTTGCTGTATCGTAGATCTGCGGTCGTGCAAAGGCACAGGAAGCGGAAGAAGAAGAAAAAGAAGAAAAAATTCGAGAAAAACTGTGGCACAAAAGGTGAGTGACGCTTTTTAATGTATGCTTTATATTTTACATCGAAGACTAAAATGTTACGTACTTACGACTTACTAAAAGATATTCTTCGTGTGACAAGTGGCTTTCGTGTCTCGTACTGTCATGTGACATTACTGTTACACTCGCGATCAATAAATGAGTTCGTTTGACGCTTCGTAAGAAAACGGCGATATGAAGGAGAGATCTGTCGTTGCACCTCCCGCGTATCAGACGGACCTTTTTATCCTATGCAACATTTCTAGACAGAAACGTGTCGCTTCCCAGGGAACGGGAAGAAAGTGTTCCCACTCTCCACCCACTGTCAGCGTCAATGAGCGCGACCGTGACCTCTTCCCCAAATGTAAGGAGAGTAACTCACTTTTTTGTTTCGGCAAACTAGTGGCCGGAGTTATGATGCTAGACAGAACCTTCCTAGCTAGGATTTTTAGAAAGTGGCGTCACTTTCCAGAATCGAGTACTAACATGAAAAATGCCCTACAGCGATGGAAACCGAATCTAGCAGCCCACCCAGCAGATTCGATGCCCAGGATGATCAGATCAATTACATCGACCTGAATGACTCACATTTAGCACAATTTAAGAGTCCTATCACAGCCAAAGTGCGAAGTTGCGAAGTTTACTCATAGGACTATCTTGAAATTTTTATAAATTATAGTGAATAATTCTGGTAAAGTAGGACCACCGGTAGTTGACGGTATGAGTCAGAAGTCTGGCCAACGTAGCCCCAGGACTCCACCTATTATGGAACTGGTAAAAAACAGTGTCCTACCAACCGTGATACTATATGACCATGAGAAAAGCAAAATCTGACGCTACACTGGAGAAAATACTGTAATATCCACATAGCATACAGTAAATAATAATGATGCTTCTGGTGTTTAGTGAAGTAGAAAGACGGAACTGGCCAAAATACTGTACAGACGACTTTTCACTATTTTTGTTACGCAACAATAGTGAAAATAAATGTAGGCACAGTTAACGTGGAACAGTTAAAAGTAGTAACAGTTAACAGTTAACGTGGAAAGTAGGCACCAGGTTCTACGTAATGTGCTTTGTAAATTTTATTAAGCTTTTACAATGTTATGAAATACAGTATTGATGGTACTACACAAATAAAAAGCGAAAAGTCATAAGAATTTTCTATATTTGAAAGCAGTTTTTCCTCTCGTGTGTACAGAACTGATACAAAATATTATTAATTCATCAATAATAATCAACTTATCGTTGCTTTGTGACAGATAAATTTCACAATTGATTCACTGACTTGTAAAGACATCCTATCTTAAATGCCAACACAATTTTCATAATATATGTTAAAAAATAGGATTTAATGATTTTTTTATGTATGAGTGATGGAATAGTAAATGTTTTTTGTATCTAAATTCATATTTTGTTTGCTCGGAATACAGTAATAAAAAAAGAGTTAAGGGACCAATAGACTTCATGAAGTTGATTTACTTTTATCTTGCACTTCGGAAACATTTATTCGTTTAGAGATTTAAGAAATGTTTAAATATTTTTACAAACTAAATCGCTAGACGAATGTGTTTGTACACGTGATGGTCTTCTTCCGAGCTGTTTGTACACGTGATGGTCTTCTTTCGAGCTGTTTGTACACGTGATGGTCTTCTTCCGAGCTGTTTGTACACGTGATGGTCTTCTTCCGAGCTGTTTAATTTATTTTGCATTAATCATATGTGTGGCTTTTATGCCTTCAGTTTCCAACTGTTGATCAATGGGAGCGGATACCACAAAAATCCAGCTGCGGCAAATAGGCAAAGCTAATCGTATCTCCGAACAGTTAACAGTTCGGCTAGTTTTGCGATGAAATTATTTATTTTTATCAATGTTATTGTCACTGATTTTGTATTAAGGTTGCTACATTGTGGTAATCTTTCACATACCCGTGAGTTCTCATTTCCATAAGCTTCGACGACCTTGAGTAACTACACTGATTCTTGTTAACTACAGCGCCGACAAACTCTTAACTCCCCGAGAAACAAAGTAGGACCTCTTGATTAGCAGCAAAGGTTATACTTGCAGGAATTGCACGTTTTGACTTAACTTAACTTGACGTGCAATGTAAAAACTTTTTAAAATATTTTTAATACGTTAGCTTCTATTTTTATACTTTAAATTATGTGGACAGTTGAAGAGGTGTTACGTTTCGCGCCATGTAACTTAAATTGGACTGATATTAAATCTATCCTTATCACTATAAATTTTAATTATGATTATAGTAACAAAGGCTTACAAGGACAGAATTATAAACAAAATAATTAAATAAAATAACTCAAATAGTTTTAAATAGATTTGTGTCGTAAATACAGTATTTTTAAAACAGAATAAACTAACTGGTCGCTGCTAATTTATTTTTTTACGATGAGTCAAATAGAAAACATCTTATGTGCAGAAATGCCACAATTTTCTCGTTCCAGAATTTGATAGACTTTATATTAATTATTTTGTTCTTCGTTTATGTCAGGTATTTTTATACAAAGTGATATGGATAAATAACGCATGCCTATCCTTAACGGCGTCAAGTCGTAGGAGTTCCCAGTCCGAAGTCGTTACCTCGAGTCGCATTGAGGCGGTTAATGATAATATGCCTAAGATAGCGTAGAAGGTGCCAGCTGAAGAAAAGTACTATGTTATCGAGTAATCGATCAAGTGTACAGACTGTAAATAAAATAATAATTGAAATTTTCACATCAGCTACTTCACATCAAAAGCAGCGGAATTAATATGAAACGAGACACTGGGTCTACATCTTCATACATATTGTAACTAGTCTTTTACGTGGGGTGTTATTTTTTAGAATGTCCCCTTTTGTACGAGTTTTAATTTCACCCGTTGGATGCGTCTTTATAACAGAAACGAAAAGCCCCACTGTTGGGATCGTCACTTAGTAAAAGTTCGGTTTATGGGGTGTTTAAAATGTGTCACCCTTTTTGTAATATACCTGTGTATACAATTCGTAATCTAACCGTGTAATTGTGGGTCGATTAATTGGTATTATGTTGTTAATTACTTTTGTGAAAAATAATAGTGTGTAGCGAGCCGGTTTATGCCTTTTCTCAATACTTACTGGCTAACCGTATCTCTCGTCGCTCAATTCAAATTTTACTGCCTCGCCACCTGATTGGCTCACGCTGTCTTGCAGTGTCGACTTCGTTAACTGTAGTATGGTGATGGTTTGTTTTCAATATTTCTTTATATTACCTTGTTTTACAAGAATCAAACATACAGCAGTTGAGGAATATTAAAATTTATTTAACCCTTCTTGGTATTACCTGTTCAATTACAGTTAATGAATAATACATATATTTCTGTTAATCCCGGCGTTTACAAATTGCTCAGTTGGTATCGCTTGGCTTGCTAGTTGTACGTAAGGAAACCATTATGGTGTCCATATTTTGTTTACAATTAATAATTTTGTCTCAGGGAGTAAGTCCTTTTGACTACAGAAGTTGGATTATCGGCTAATAAATACACAAAATTATAACGTTCCTTAAAACTAAATACACAATAATTGATATACTAAGACATACAAAGTAAGTTATTGGCAATGGGAATTAGAATAGGTTTGGTTAAATTCTTGTCAGCAAGTTATGTTTTTTGAAAATTATTATAATTTAATCTCAAAGTTTATTGATTGATTATGTTTTATTAAGAGTGATATATTGCTTAAGTTCAGTTATTGAGTCGATTTTGTGATCAGTGAAGTGAAAATATTTATAGTTCGTTATTATGGATAATTGAAAATTAATTTTGAAGTGAAGTTATTATTTTATACTCATCGATTTCTTGACGTGGCTTCTTCGAGGATCGTCTTCTTCTTCAGGAAACCTCTAGGAGTCCCTCCTTCCTTGGATTGTCCGAAATTCCCGTTCAAATGGTTTTAATTCGAAGTTCGGCTTCCATCAGTTCTCGTAGATGTTCGATGTCTTCAGGTTGAGTTAGGTCAATCCACTTCTTCCTTCAGGATAGGTCGTGTATTGCTTAATTTGATATCTTTATAGTTTTACCATGATTTTTATGGTTTAATTATTTTAATAGTTGTTCATCTCATCAGTGGTAGTTTAGACGTTTCTCCAATACTTCTTCTTTCAAAATTTAGTAAAATTTAAAGTTTTTTAAAGTTAATTTCAGGTCGAGAGCTTCATACATCCGGCCTCCGCGTTAGTCAATAATGAAGTAATTAGAATTCCAACGGTATTTTATGTAATAAGCGTCAGTTGTCATGGTTACCTTTCGAATTATGCTATTTCTCATTGGTCAATATCTTATGACATTGTTATATTCTAACGTTTTATTTTGGTTTAAATTTATAAAATATCTTCAAATTATGATTTCTTTCTTATATTAGTAGTAACATCAATTATATGAACACCATTGTTTTTCTTTTTTGTTAAAGATTATTTTGATATCACTCATGATTACTTTTGAATAGTTAATAACATTTCCTTAATTTCTTATTTATATTTCTTATGTAGTTATTTTTAAACTGGATATTAATTACACATTTTTGTACTAGGTACACTTACTTAACTGCTTAAACATTTGATATACTCTAATTGATACTGGGTTTTTGTTTTCTTTTTAAACTTACAAAGTTCCTTCACTAAATGTTAGGCCTAGAGCCTAGACTTCCCCATACTACTATTTAACATTCTTTATAACTCATTAGTTTTATTTATTAGTACACTGAATAACTTTGTTATAAAAACAGATAATAAAACATTGGTGCTTCTAACCACACCTCTTATTATAAAAACAAACATTTTCTTACCAGGCTCACAACTGAAATTCAACTTCTAACTGTTTTTGGTTTCTTATTTCTACCTTGCTTATCTTATAAGTTAATAAATGCTGTGGTTTTTTAAACAATAACGAAACTCTTATAATAATAATTTTAAACAGTACCTTACACAATATACTTCACTTACTAATTCCTTCACTAAAACACAGTGTCTGTCTTTCTTATCTTCCACTCTAATAACTTAATTTTCATTTTATTTTTGGTCATTCTTACTTACTATTACTATATTATTACTATAATTATTAGAAATTACTAATGGTACAATTAGTTCATTCTTATTTAATAACATAAAGTTCTATCAAAGGCTGTTTAGCTATTCTATTACAGTCTGCTTCTTAAGTACTTTATACTGTACACTCACTGCACTTTTCCCTTCATAGAAGGTTTCTTTATTTATTTAACACTTTCACTTTTTATCATATGCTATTTACATAGCTGGTTATCACCTACTTATATTTATACACTTATTTATATCATTCACTTGATATTTCTCACACTGTTTGTCTACTTATTTTAATATCACTGTGTAGTTATTGGTCATTAGTAATTGTTTTATTTTCAATTCACATTGATCACTTTTTGTTATTAATTATTGCCTTCATTAGGCTCAATGTATCTTTTACTTGCTTTGACTATGTTTATTATTAATTGGGTATTGTTATTTTTAACATCCTACCTTATATTTATAAGTACATGTTTCTTCTCCTTTCATAGAATATACATAATATCTCTATCTTACTTTTTATTGTTTACATGGTTACATCTTATTTATGTCCTAATTGTTTTAGTGCATTGTTTTACATACATATATTGGTCATATTTTGGGGATTACAATAATTGTTGTTATACTCTTGGTTACATTTGGTTCCTGGTTACTTCTTTCTTGTTCCAATCTATTTTTGTTGTTTTTCTCCAATCTATTGGGTCAAGTCATCGTCAGTTCCTTAGTCAATTGTCATTTCGTAATTTGGTCATTAATCTTTGAGTTATAAGTTTTTTAACATTTCTTCTTACCTTCAGCTTTTTTGTTTATTAATCATTAGTGTATTTTCACTATCTTATGTCATGTTACAATATTAAACGTAATATATTTTATAATAGATTATATTGTAGCTAGAGAGGTAAGCTCCCCATACTGATGATTCTTTTGTAACTATCTTTTAGCGAAAATCGTATCAGCTTCGTAGGAAAGAACAGGTTAACATTCTCCTGCATAATAGTATGTGTCTCATCGTTCACCTTCTATTTTGACTCACGTAGTATTCGCACGATCTTGGAGTGGGAATGACGTGACTTGTGCTGACTTGTTCAGTAAGGAAAGCCATTTCACCCGCAATGTGTTTATATACCTTGATTTCAATATCAATGCAGCGTTAGTCGGTTGCACATAGCGAGTATGCTATCGAGACCTTTTTCAAAAATGGCGATTCTGTTGTTGCGACACGGCGATTATTTAGGCAACATTTCAGTATTGGAAGAAATGGAAGGGTATCCGTTCGCCACACAATCACGAACTGGAAGGCTGAGTTTGTACTACAAATTCTGCATTAGACAATAAACCGATCGAACGTGAAATCTGTACGCACAACGGTGAATATAGAGCGAATAAGAAGCGTTGTCGATCGAATCCCAAGACGTTCAGTACGGAAACACGCGTCGGCATTTAAGCTATCAAAGAGCTCGGTGTATCGAATTTTGCGTTTAGATCTAAATCATCATCATCATCTATCTGTCCAGGATTAGGCAGTTTGCGTGTTCCGGCTTCACCATCTCCGTCTCGGTCTGCCTACATTTCAGACCTAAATTAATAATAATAATAATAATAATGGCTCCCGTGTGTACCACCGAACCAGCTTAGGAGTCAGGCAGAGTAGGTTGCCTTATGCGAGCCGTACGGCATACAAGGAAGGCAGTGTGGGCAGCACTACGCTTCAGCCTCCCATTATTATCCCCAGGATGTTATCCCAGGTACTCATTTTCAACAGGTTGAGTCAACCTGGGGGCTGAAAAACGCACCTTGATTTTAATGGTTTCGAGCCCGGGAATCGAACCCGGGACCTCTAGATTAGTAGCCAGGTGCCACACCCACTGGTCTACTGAGCTGCCTGTTCAGACCTAAATTACCACCTATAAAAAAAACGCACAATTGGTGCACGAGCGGTGCGAGATTTTGTTAAAAGACAACCTTTCTGTGAGCAATTTCTCAGCCTAGTACAAGAGGAATCGGACATCATTCATCAATTGATAATGTCGGAAGAAGTACATTTTCAACTCCCGGGCTGTATGAATAAGCAGTAGGCCTACATGAGGTACTGGAATGAAATTAAACCTCGTCGGGTGCATCAAAAACCTCTTCATAATCGCAGAGTTACTGTATAGAACGGAATATCTGCTTTTAGAGTCATTGGTCCTTTTATTTTATTTTGACGTGAAACGTCTTTAAAATCACACCAAAACATACGGGTACCAGAACAGAAATTTGTACCGTAACGAAAAGGTCTATATCGTCTTGCCTTAATAACTCCCTAAATATTAGTCTCAGAGACGTAAGTGCGGTGTCATTTTTTAACATATATGGTCAGCTCGCTGATACGACCTTGAGTTCGCGTCGCGGGCGAGCGGGTTGGCGGGGAGGGGGCACAGCGCTGATTGGCCAAAACCGGCGCTCTGGCTCCTTTCCATTCAGTGTAACTCAGGACTCAGACATGGTAGCGCGGTGATTCGTGTGTTTTTGTATAGAGTTTGTAGAGATCGATCGATTTAAGTAATAATAAGTGTATTTTGGACAATATTTCTATGTAAAAACTTAAAGTAAGCATGTAAAAACCTGTAGAAATTCAATATGTCAGCCTCAGCCCGCGCAAAAGCCAGCCGAAAATATAAATTACGCATACCGCTGGAAAGAGGAGGCTATGGGCCACGCACAGGTACCCCAATGTCCGGTGACGAGCGAACGAGACTGTTTCGGGAGCGTCGCAAAGCTGGCACGGCGCGCTCAGTGAACGACGCCGACGGCGCGAGCACCTCTACCGCTGCTGTCCCCGAACAATGGACATAACGAGTGAAGATAACACTCATACATCTGTCGAAGACGTCTCCGAGCTGATGGATATCAACATCACTCGAATTGATGCGATGCAGGACTATTGGCGTGCAGCGGACGAACTTTTCAAAACGGTATTCGAAACCAATCCGTTTGGTCTATCTTGCAGCGTTTGTGATCGACTTTGGTTCGACAGAGATTTAAAGAAAGCGAAAGCTCGTAACATTCCTCTTCTTCAGACTAAATTCCCCGGCGAAAATGTAGCGGAATTTCGTTTATGCAGTACCTGTAGCAAGTCGATAGATGCCAATAAAATCCCGACGCTGTCGCGCTCGAACGGATTTCGATATCCCCCGAAGCCGGACGGCCTGCCGCCGCTTGACCCGATCAGTGTTCGGTTGATTTCGCCACGCTTACCCTTTATGCAAGTTCGTCGTCTACGCTACGAAGGTAATTATGGTATAGTCGGCCAGGTGATCAACGTACCCGTCGATGTGAACAACATGGTGCAGCAACTACCGAGGCGGATAGACGACGACTTTGCCTTCAACGTCAACATAAAGAAGAACCTCATCCACAAATCCAATTATCTGAGCTATCGTACGCAAGTCGGTGATCAAGGCTTAGCTGCGCTACTTGGTAAACCAGCCGCTGTACAAGCACTACAACATAGAGATTGACTGGAGTCCGTTCGACAACGACGAGGATGACAATATCGGGCCCGAGTATCAGATTGAGTCCATCGACACCGACTCTGCCCCCGAATCGGAGATCCTGCTCGCCAGACAACATACGATGCTATGGAATGAGGAGCAATGTTTGGACATTGCCCCGGGGCAGAACTCGTCTCCGATTAACATAATCTACGATGTTAACGGTGAGGAACTATCCTTCCCTCAAATATACTACGGTGTGCCCCGCCAGTTCGACCTCAACGTGCGAGTCACTCCATACATGATGTCAACCAGTGAGATTCGACGCACCGGTCGGCGTGGTGCAACTCCTGACCACGTTCCCTACATGGCCATGAAGATGCTTCGTATCCGCGTTGTCGAAGGTATCTACAACATGTTTCGTAGTGTAAAGCAAACCGAGTCGATCACGCGCAAGATGCTCGAGGACCGAAACTTTATGGACGATTGCATCGACAAGAACCTCGCCTTCTTGAAGTCGATACCGAACTCCGTTCAATATTGGATGGATTGCAAAAAAGATCTCTTTGCGATGATGCGCCAGCTTGGCAAGCCCACCGTCTTTTTTACTATCAGAGCCAACGAGATCCACTGGCCGAAGCTGCTCAAAATACTGCATGACCTCAGCGACTCATTCAAAGACGTGCACGTCGAAGATGCGTTAATCGACTTGACTCGATCTCAGCGTAGCCATCTTGTTAATGAAGATCCGGTAACGTGCTGCGTGTACTTCAACAAGCTGGTCGCTAAAAGTGACTCGCTGATATAGAGCCGTGCGCCCCGACACAGCCCCGCCCGATTTTTTTTTTAAAGACGAAAATTGTCTTTCAGCACAGTGACATCAGAAGAGTAGGTGCAAATGCTGACATTATGTTTCCAGCATTACGTGACCCGGAGCATTGATACTGCAAGAAATTATTTCAACAAGGTGGCGCCACAGCGGATACTGCTCGGCAGTTACTGGACATTTTAATAACGATGTTTCAGCATTGGATTATTTCTCGGTTTGGAGACGTTTCTTGGCCGGCCCAATCGCCCGATCTATCGGCTCGTGACTTCTCCATGCGGGGCTTTTTAAAAAGTAGAACGTTTCACACATTCTCAGCAGATCTAAGCTCACTCAAAGGAGAAATGTGGAGGAAATTAACGTCATACCAACGGCTACACTGTTGCGACGTACGGATAACGTGGTGGACCGAGTCCGCGAATTCATAAACCTGAATGGACGGCATCTGAATGGAGTTATATTCAAAAAATAACAATGACTCTTGTGTTTTAACAAATGGAAAGCCTTCAAATTTTATTTATCATTAGTTTCAATAAAAATGCTTGATAATTAAAGGACCTGTGTATATTTCAAATTGTTAGGTGAACATTGGGACACGCTGTATATGCATAACTACCCTGCCGCTCTTAAACTAATTCGGTTGTACAATTAACTAAAATACTCATGATCATCATCATCATCATCATCATTCCAAGGATTAGGCCTTACACCTTTTCCGGAACCCATCTCCTGCTCGGTCTACCGACATCTCTCTTCCCAGTAGGGTGATAACCCAAGGCAGCCACAGGTAAACGGATATCAGGCACGCGGTTCAAGAGCATTCACATAATCTCCTTCTGTAGTCTTCACTCTTCGGGTCCAATGATACCATGTTTAAATCGCGTCTAATATCCTCGTTCCTTCTCCGATCCAAGAGAGAACAACCTTGCGTCACTCTTAGAAATTTAATTTCGGGTGCCTGAATCCTTTCCACGTCCCTTTTACCAAGTCCATGTCTCACTAGCATACAGGAATGTAGGGGCAGCCACAGTTTTATAAAATTTCATTCGGTTACACTTCCGTGTTTTATTTTTCCGTAAATTAGTTTTATTAAACTAAAATACTAATTATAAAAAGAATACGACAAAGAGACAGCCTGTCACCACAACTACTGTATTCGCATCAGCTTTGTAGACGGCCGAGTGCCCCCCTTCCTCACGTGTTAGCTCCTGCGCTTGCTGTACTCATATCTATGTCTGAAGGTGTGTTTTTCATCTGTCTTTATAGTTTGTACTTAGATACGGTATACCTTTTAATTCTGAGATTTGTATATGGCGTACTGCTGACTAGTAAACTTTCAACCGGAATAGATAATATTATTAATGTGTCAACACGGAAAGTGTAAGTGGCAGCCAGCCAGAGGGGCCCTTAGGGGTGTGCGACAGCCATGGTTGCTCAGAGCCACGCGCTCACAATGTAAGAATGAAGAAGAAAATAAGAAGGTATAAAGGTTTAAGGAGTTGATCCCTATTACCCCCCGCGTTCTGGAGCGCCAAATATAAAGGTTTTCCTTTATATTACAATTAATGTGTAACTAACATTTTATTAGTTACGATTAATATGTATAATTAAATTTTGTTTACTGTCAAATTATTTATGTCCCGCGTGGTGGGACGCCAAATTATAACTAAAATAGTGTTTATTGTTCTTTTAATTGAATTAATTGATTAATTAATGACTCTGTTTAATTAATTCTCACCTTGTAGTGGTGCCAAATTGACCAATTATAGTGTGCGCGCCAATTGTGTCGGCGTCAAATATAATTATTAAAGTTTTTGATGTTACATACTAAATTTTATCTTTAGGTGTATCAAATGATTGACAACATACACAAGGCTTTGCAAGGTTAACTTAATTTATTATACTTAACAACATTGATGTCACTTCCTTAAATTATGACAATTAATAGCATTGACATGACTTACTTATTCCCCTGAAAAGAAATACAACATATATCTTGAATCCTTACTGACTACATCAATCTACCAATTATTATTTTGTTAACCCTTGCTAACTTTCTTATACTCTTCATCTAGAGGCTTATTAGATTTTTAATCATCATTATTACACATTTTATTCTATTAGATTTTAATCATCATTATTACACATTTTATTCTATATTAACCAATGGATTCATAAAATTTGATATCGATTACCATCATCTGTCATAATTATCTTATGAATTTGCCTGACTAGCTACTTGTTATTACTTTCTCTAAATATTATTACGTATGGGTACTTTCAGATGAACAGACAGTGTTATACTTAATTAGTGCATGAATATAAAATTTACTTGGTGTACGTTAATCCATTCTATGGCGAAAAGTCCTCTGCGCTGTTATCCTGTTCCTTGTCTCTCCAGGTTCTGGGAATCCTTGCGGCTGGCATTATATCCTCGTTGCATGCACTGACGCACTTATCACTTCTCTTCTCCACTCCGACACAAGTGTATGTAATTTTTAGTTTAGTTCTGGTGATTTGACCTTCGAATTTCGTACATGATATTTAATAATTCTAACTTTTATTGATATGTTCTACTCAAGTGTCATTACTACGTGATGTATGTTTTGTGATTTGATTCACACTGTTTTTCGTGGATTTACTTTATTAACCCGACATTTGTTTATATTTAAATGGTGTTTAAAATTGTTGTCTATCTCTTACTCATTTTACCGCACTTCTGTTCCGTTTAACGTCTTTGATAATAATATTACTCAAGGCGACCAACTTAGTCGATTTTAATTATATTTCGTCATGTCTTTTAACAAACTCTAAGTTCCATTACCGGCTCCCGATTCTCGACTGTTCGTACTCACACCGATTCTTCAACCGATACAAGACTTTTTCCGTTACAACATCCGCACTCCCGTCAGTTCCGATATCTAACTTATACGACTCCGGCTATTAGATATTATATATAAAGCTCCCGATACACAACTTCGTCGTTCATACTCTCCGTATCAGAATAAAACTCCAGACTTAAGACCTAAGACATAAGACATAAGACCTCCGCTCGCGGTCAACACTCTAGTTTATACCCCAAAATCCCACTATTTTCTCTAATTCCCGCTTAATTTCTCAACCTCTGCGCTTCTATTAATTTTCGCTTGTTTTCTGGTGGAAACTCCGCCTTAACACTCTAGATTCTCATCTCCCTTCGTTTCTTATTCGTTCCTCCAGTTCGTTTCCTTGGTAACCACTTCTTGTAGAGACATTCTCCTCAACTCTCGACTCTGATAGGCTATTCTTATTCCCTACCCTTACAAGTTCATGGTTGACTCCACCCCATCGTTTGAGTCGGATGACCAATTTCACGGCTGTCTGTCACCCTCGTATTTTGGCGTACTTGTCCTTTATAGATAAAGTGCTTTTAATTGTTGTGTGGTCCATTCATCTGCTCTTTTTGTTCACCATGTGTCCTGCTTCTTACCCGTGACCAATTGCTCGTATTGTCAACTAGTTTCTCCTAGTCGTTCCCACGACGAGTGTGGTCAATTCTGAGTATTCCAGACAGCTGCTATATCTTGCTCTCCAAGCCTTTCTTCGTCGCGTACCCTTCTGGTAAAGCTGGACGTCCCGTCGTTCGTTCATAGTGCAAGCGTATTGTCTACTCAAGTCAGGCTTTTCCTTTCTATTGTTGCGATGTAACACTGCATTTGGTGTGCAGCTCGACACATGTGGCTAATTGTCTTTGGGATAGCGTCGCTATGTCGCCTTGTCAACGATTTATTGTTTCTTCTTAGCGATATATTTCGCCTTTGTCTATCTTGGGCCGTTGCGCGTCACCCGCGATTCGCTTCGCCGTACAACTGCTGCGACTTTAGGCATTGTTCGCCTACACCCTTGCCTTCCCTTGTCTTGAACAACATGTTACTGAGCCATCGTATATCTGTCAGCAACCCTCGTTACACCGTCCACTTACAAAAAAATTTTATCTAGACCTTTCATCGTTATAATTGTCCCCAATTTGGGTCGATTGATCAATCTTCCGGATCAAATGGAGCCAAATTCACGCCCGATCTCTCTAGTCTTCTTCAGTGCTCATCTTTCCATGAATAGGGTGTATCAGGAGTGTCATCTTCTGGGTTGACCTACTGTCTGGTGGTACCTTACTGTTGGTGGGTTTTTGGTCCCTATATCTAATTTATTGCTGACATCACCCTTTTATGAATCCATTTTTACATAAATCTTTACCTAATTGAACATTTATGAGCTTAATTAATTTACATTTAATTGCTATCTTATCTATGAATTTATTGCTGCTACATATTATTTAAATTTAACCAATAATAGTAGTGTGCTGTTGTCGCTCGTTCGCTTTGTATAACAGTTAGTTGTGTTGTTATTCGATGCTTATCACGCAAAGTCTCTAACAAGGGTAGGTGATCATAACGGTGTCTATAATCTTTAACCCATATCCTCCATTTTCGTCTCTATTTTGTTAACATAACAGTCACACCAGAAAGAACTGTAGCCAGTACGACATTTCCATTTCATTCTAAAGTCCATTCTAAAATTTTTTAGAACAAAGGAAACTGTGCAACTTGCAGACGTTCCACGGGATTCGCTTCGCCGAGTAAAGCGTGAGGGATTGTCGTTTACACACACATTCTTTCGAGTAAACTTATAGGTTGGAGAGGTTACTTGAGCGAAAGAGCGTGAGTGCATTTTGTTTACAGTTTTACAGTCGCGAATGAATACTCGATTGGTTTTACCAAACGCAAACCTTTACGCCCTTTCCCGTACGGGAAAGCGTGACTGAAAGCGCTTATGTGTAAAGTCAGCTAATGATATCCAGAAGTGTACGACTCGTCAAATAAATCTCCTACTTCATTGCTTGTTTAAATAAACTGTTTATTGTTATGATTACACGTTAGTAGCCTTGTATGAGTCAGTCTACGACCGAAATAAGAGAAAACGATAAAGGCTTCTTCGTGTGTCACAGTTTCATTAACTAGAAGCCGGTTCTTACCGTGCCGTTCATTCAACTTAAATATCTGGGTTGCAAGAGCTGACCCGTTCATGAACCACCCGTCACTACGATGGGTGTATTTCCCCGCTAGCAGTAGTCCTATCGAATCAACTAAGTATGCTGGTTGCCTATTATTATATCTGGTCATCCCCAGGTTGCTCTGGTAGAACCCTCCCTTCTCTCATCACTTCACTTAGTCTGCTCATTGCTCCTCAGGATTTGGTTACCTCTATCCTGGAATATTTTAGTACATTTCATTACACATTGTCTCAGATGTATATTAGAAGATTAGCAGAGATCTAACTTATCAATCAACCCTCTCTTATCATGACATATTATGATACTATGCCCTCTGCATCTCACAGTAAGCTTCGACATAATTTGTTTCAACACAGTAAATAGGATACTGATCTTGGTTCGTGTGGTCTCGTATTTGGCCCTCAAAGGGATAACAGATTCAGAGGCCTATAAATGCTGAACGGTAAGGACTATATGAAACGGTAATAAATATACTAGTAACGCTTATAGTCTAACGAACATAATTGTTGTGATTCAGTAGCGGACTAAGGGTGGAGCGGAGAGGGCGGACCGCCCCGGGCCCCACTTAGTAGGGGGCCTCCAGATTTGGAAAAATAAGTTTTTTTGGTAAATTTTTTAATTTATTTGCAAATGTTCCATTGCCATATCCTGAAACGTAACACTAGGAGAATAGGAGAGGTCTAGGATTTAATTGATCGATTCCAAAGATTTTTTCATATTATTTTGAAATCTACCTTACAACCCTACCTCATAAAGTGTTTACAGATATTTAAAAAAAATATATAAAGGTAAGTTTATTATTAGAAATATATTCATACTAAAAAATAAGAGTCAGTTGTACCTGGCGTTAATTATCACTACGCAGTCGGAAGTCGCAAATTGAACCCCAAACAGCACAGACGGCAACGGCAGCGGCAGCGACTCAAGAAGGCCGTGCCTCTGTACAAAAACGTAAAAGGCGGAGTGAAATACCGGACGATAACATGTAGGCCAACGCTAAAGGAGATTACACCAGTGAACAATATTTAACATTTCAGTACACCAACAATTTATTTAAAATCTCTCATCAGAATTTTTCCGACAGTGGAAAATTCTGAGTGCTGAAAGCGGGGGGGGGGCAGTTACTCGTATTTTCCGAGTCCAAAACTAGAAAACGGCTATTTTAGACACCTTATTTGCACTGAAACTGCTAAGTGACTTGAAAAAAAAAATGCCAAGTATTGTTTGCAGTAATGATAAATTTGTTTTGCAGTATATAAGTTTATTGTACATTACAAAGTACTGTAACAAATTTAATGCAGTCTATAAATAATACTACTTCCATTATTTCTTAAAATTTGTATTTATAATATGAAAGTGGATTTTTATTTCAAACATTACTACAGCTTCTTGTAAAGTTTCCTAATTAGATGTATCAGTACAGTAATAGACACCCATAAAACAGTAATTAGACAGTAATAAATAAGTAACAGTAAAGTGTGTTTGCTATGTATTATTTAAAGATAAATTGGATTATGGAAGGGGGGCCTCAGAAAGAAATCCGCCCAGGGCCTCCACTGGTCTAGGTACACGCCACTGATTAAACAAAATTAAGATACAGTTACAATGAGGTTAAGAATTTGATGTCGCTAATATATACAGTGTACAATACTTGATGTTTAGAGCCACCGAGAACATCAGCGTCGCACGTGGAATGGTCGGAGGAAGCGGGCCACGTGAAGATACGCGGTCGACGGAAGGGCAAAGTGAGGCCGCCCCGTTCTGTAAGCAAGGAGAGACACGTGGAGACTCTGGTCGTCGCCGATTCGACGATGGTGGAATTCCACCAGGACGGCGATGTGGAAACCTACCTCTTGACAATCATGAACATGGTAAGTAAACGTACCAGGTCAGTTCAGTACCAGCATCACTGTAATGATTGTACAATTCACCACGGGCGTCACGGCCGGGGAGACAGGGGGCCCGTCCCCCCAAATATTTTTCCAAAAGCTAAAATCCTGAACATTTTTTTATTCAAAATATTTTTTCAATATTGTTATTCAAATTATTGATTGAATAAAAATATTAACTTAAATAATTCATTGCCATTGATGGTCTATTTGAGCCCCAATGTTTTATTATTATTCTTTTTTCTATTATTATGTACAGATATAATTTAGTGAATTAATAAAGTCTTTAAATTACCTGACAATGTAAAAATAAATTATATGTCTACAATATTATATAAATTATATTAGTAATATTAAAAGATTAAAACTTATAAAATAGAAGAAAATTACCCTAGTCTTTCCAAAATTCGGCCATACACCAAATATGCTATTCAATATTATCATAACATACTGTCCCCCACCCCCCTAGTAATTGGGCAGTGGTAACACTCAAGCAAATCACTGATACTTTATAGGTATCCCTGCAGCTTTCTGTTTCTCTAGACCTTCAATCCAATAACCTTGATGACACATGCCATCTTCCTGCCTAGCCGATGTCCTGCTCATCTTCGTTTGTTATCATAAATGTATAAATAGAATAATTTATCCTACTTGATAATGTACCTATTTTATCATCTACCTATTCGCTTTTTTATTCTATTTTACAAGCTTCTTTGTACAGTCCACAGTATTTTTATCACTGTGGTCTTCACTGACAATACTTTTGAAGAGTTCAGGATGTGCATGAGTAACACTGCCATTCTTTTACATGTGATCTACATCCAATATAAGATCGCCAATTTCTTTCATTGTATATCCATTGTGTATGTTTTTTTTTTATTTTTGCTCAATATTTTAGTTCAATCAGTGCTCTCAGTTTTAATATATTCATCCAATCCTTCTATAACACATTACATTTGTCTTTTTCAAATTTTTCTCCACAATCCTTTACGCTTTTCTTGTTTTTGTCATTAATGTAACTCAGCATGTAACTTGTTTTTGTGTTCTCTAACTCAGCTACACTTTAACTGAATAAATCTACATCAACTTAAATCTTGGATGTGAAGGAAATTTACCATGTGTTTGAATTACTAGAGCTACCTTTACCCATTATAAACATCTTCATATCACACTTCTTGCTATCCATACTTCCCTACCTATTGCTATTCTGTTTTATTACTTGAGATCAAGTTCGACTTTAGCTGTTTAGTTACTTTGTGTACTTGACATAATTTGAAAATGTCCATTCTCAATCCTTGTTTTTCTACTACTACTGCTATTATTTGGTGTGTATAAAAATATTTCTCATAATCAACAAATACCATACGAAGTTGTGTTTCATATATATTATGTGTTCTTGAAGTTGTCTCATGGTCGGTTTTCTGTACAAAAACATTTCCTGCATGTAAAAGTGGGGACTATATACTCTTAGCCAGTAAGAGGGATGGGGCTCAAGATCCCCATATGGTACTACCATATGGCGTGACTCCTCCAATGATTACAAGAATTGTGTCTATCTCTCAAGGATATTGGGATGTCCATGGGCATTTGTAGTTAGGAAGAGAATGTTCTTTTTGATCTGCAGCTAGAATGGGTAAGGATCTCAGCAAGTAACTTTCTCAGCATTTACATGCCTTGTTACAGTGTGGCCTTTAACAAGAGGCCATGTGGTCAGAGTAAGAGTGAGGATACTGTGTAGTCCATTGTATTGTCAGGTCTTGCATGATTACTGCCCCCCATGCAACTCCAATGACTGTCTCACAATGGTCAGACCAAACTAGCTCATGCTTATGGGGGGGCGGCTGCTTCCTGAAATACATGCTAGTAATATTATATTGTTTTCAAGAAAAGGCAATGTTTTGTCTATGACCTATAGATATAGCAAAACGTTAGTAGCTTGAGCTCAATATAACTGAGGATAATATAACTACTGAATAATATAAAATAATATTGTAATATAATATGAGCTAATTTTTTTTCATAATTATTGTAAATAATTATATTTCACTAAGATGGCAGTATAGAGTGACACAATCAGAATATGGCAGTTATGTTTATAGACAACTCCAACTTCATAATTTCAGTTATGATTCTATTTTTGTGTCTTGTACATTTTGAATAATAAAAGTTGTATGAACTTGTGAACCTTGAATATATACTGGATAATTTTTCAGTTGTTTGCACTATGAGTAGCTACATTAGTTTATTACAAAATGATTTCAATTAATGCCAGACAATAGTCGTATGTTTCCACCAAGGTAAAGGACATCCTATTAGCTCCGTGCTGTTTAGTATTCCTCAGCATCTGGTTTAATCAAGCCAAGAACAAATTCAAAACTGTTAACTAGCAGTGCACTCATGCATAACAATGGCTGATGCTCTACCACAGCTGATTTGAATTCAATTAGTCACTTGTCGTTAATGAGAACAATGGTACCTCCTTCTTCTTCAGTATAGATCACGATGAAGGCAAGACTTACACCTCACGTTCACAGCTCACAGCCTTGCATTGTCGCTGTTCCAAGAAATATCTTATTGCAAGTCTTCCTGAAGGCATCATCCCCTGCTTGTCACGTAACATCTTCTTTATAATTGTATTTAGTCTAGACTTCTCAACAGTGTCACTGACACTTGATAATAAAATTACTATCTTCTTTTCAAAAAGTACATGATTTAAACAACAGATACTCAGTAGACAGGCAACAAAAATATTTTAAAATATTTAAGAATGAAAATCAAGTGTGTTTTTCTTCATTTTCTTTCATTCAAAAGCTAACATAAATGTGAATTAAGAATAGGTATTGTTCTTAAACTTTATTAATTGGTCATTCATACCTGATAACCAAATTTTAGTATTTGCCTGTTAAACAAAAGAGCCAGATTTTTGAAAGACTACAGACATTGGCATTATTGGAAACAAAATACAAGGTTATATGGCTAAATAACAAATACTGAAATAAAATGCACATAAGAAGAGAAAACAAAAATAAATTAAGTCGTTTACAAAAAAATATGGCTTGAACAACTTCTCCAAATTCATTATTGCCAATATACTTTGTTGTTAAAAAATCTGGTTAATTTGCTTAATAGACAAGTACCCAAATTTTTGTGTATTCACTAACATTAAGTGAATTATATGTACACATGTCTGGTAGTATACTGTTACGATGGTCTACACGATCGTCGTAGGTACAGTGGAAACAAAATACAAGACACCAATTAAGTCACTAATCACCAGCTTTAATTTCACAGTTAAACAGTTCGTAATTAACAACACAGTCTCTTATAACAAATCAAAAAAAATTGTTCACATGCAAGTAAATGTCAATTAATATTAAAACACAATTGTATTACAATATACGGTCCGATTATAAAACACAACACTTCACTAATAACCACTTGAACGCACACAGTAATATCGCTTGTAATCGCGCGACAATAACTCTCGAACCGCACTGTAAATATATCGCCACTATACTGAAAACTAAGGCCGCTGCTGCCATGTACTTATACCTCCGCTCACAGACCAGAACGTTCCTAATTGCGTCTTAGCGCCTGTGTGAACTACGTAATTAATTGCGGCCTTGACACAGTCCACGCGGTTGGCGGCTTCGAGAAAACTCTTGCAAATGCGTTGACAGTCACGTATGCCACACACATTAGAGCAAGATTCTTCTGGGACATTCAACAACACGTAGACTGTTCTGTAATGTCATAACAATACTTTATTGCACACTGATTTCAGCAAGAATTAAAACAAACAATTCAGTTTTAATGCTACTCATACAACAACAAAACTAAGAATTAAAGTAAACAGAAAATAAAACAAAGGACAAAATTCTCATACATGTAACTTTACTAAAAGCAAAAATTAAGAGTTCCTGGAAATCCCCTCTCTAATAAATTATTCTCCAAGCAATTACCATGTTATTACTATCAGTAATATGGGGGATAATATTACCATCAAATTCTCACTTTATTCTCTACCAACATTTGTCCTCTTGGTCAAAATAAATTCTTGGATTTCGTTGTCCATGACGTGTCCGTTACTTAACTAAATATCACTATTACATTAACGACTCGGAACACTAGGTAAAATCATAAAGTTTTACCTTACAGCCTTAACCGGTTTTCTACTTTAAAAGGCTTCTTCAGAGGCTCCTTCTTCAGCCTCTGAAGAAGCCTTTTAAAGGAGAAAACCGGTTAAGGCTGTAAGGTAAAACTTTTTGCTTTTACTTATAAAAAACCTAGTGTTCCGAGTCGTTAATGTAATACATAGTGATATTTAGTCAAAATAAATCATAAAAGACGATTACAATGTTTGTAATCTATAAACAGTAAACATTTTGTGTCTGACTACAAACAGCAGCATGCATGTATTGTCCTTCTAAATCAAATATATAGTCCAGTGTTCTAGTAGAACTTGTCATGTTTGGTCTGTACGTGTTGCAATGAAAACACAAAATGCCCTTTACAGGCATAAAACAGTTAGCAGTCTACAGTTCTATGAACTGTCAATGATAATACTGCAATACATATCTGACCAATACATACTGACACTACATATCTTTCTGCTATCATCCTGAATCTTCTATATCTCTATGTTTCTTTTACAACCATTTTACAGTGCTTAGCAACGTCAGGAATCATGTATTACTCTTAATAATACAATTAGTAACATATGAACAATAGTAACAACACTTATTTTGGTTTTTATTGGATCGTAATGAACACCAAATGTTTTACCCATTCTATAAAGTTGAGAATTTGAGTGCTATGTCTCAGAATGGACTGTGTTCACTTCACATCAGTACCAATAAAATGTGTTTGTCAGCTGAAAAAAGTGTTCTTATTAAAAGTTCCAACCACATCTGTAAGTGAAAATATGAACATTAGTTTATTATCAGTACACATATCAAAGCTAGAGCCACACACACACAACTGGTACATACATTTAACAATATAATGTCCTTCTGTTACAGGTGTCAGCAATGTATCAGGATCCAAGCATTGGGAATTACGTCAATGTTGTGGTTGTTAGAATCATTCTTCTGGAAGATGATGGGGTGAGTTTGCACACAAGATTGGTATTATGTTTTCTGTTTTTACACATCAGTAATACATATGTGTGTGATATGTGTTTTGCAACCATTTGCACGTACAGAAAATTGCAGTTCTGCACAACTGGTTCTGTGCTTTCTGAAGTCTTAATAAGTATCTTGGAGTTTCCCCAGTTTGAATTTATTTGTTCTATTATGTGTGTGTGTGTGTGTGTGTTTGCTTCACAAATATTTATTTTGAAATGCATAAATTTTATTTTTCTTTGAAAGAAAATCTAACACTCCAATTTTCAATTGGTTCACCAGTTTTTATTTAGTTGCTTCAATTATCTCTGGTCCACTACTGAACTAATTAATATTAAATGTTAATATTTAATACCACTGATCATTATTGGATATTAAATAATGATCCATTAACATTTAGCTTTAAGTAATATCTCTCTGATCCAGTACCTCTCTTAGTACAGTATCTAGTTACACTATTGCATCTAGTCAAATTGAACATTGCGTCTACTCAAATATTAAATTCAATATAGGCAATCAGTTTTATGATCAACATTAACATCGTCATTCTTTTTGTTGTTATTATTATTATTATTATTAGGTTACATGAACATTGCCCACTCTACTTACTGTTTGTTGTCATGGTCAGTCACTCTGTGAAGTTTCAAACATTGTTTTTTACAGTTAAAATTATTTTCTTGGATTTTGTTATCCATGAAGTGTCCATTACTTAACTAAATACAACTATTTCACTAACGACTCGGAACACAAAGTTTTTACTCACAAAAAACTTTGTGTTCCGAGTCGTTATTGAAATAGTTGTATTTAAAAATTATTGTATCTCTTTGCTGCCAGCATTAAATAATTTCACTTCTACCTACCTTATACTGTCACTCTCATTGCTTGCCTCTAATCTTTCTGGTCAGTACACAGCTGGTCTTTATATATTGCTTTTAGTCTTCCTGTTGTATTGTTATATAAGCAGTCACCCGAGTTTTCTTATTCAAAAAGATGCCAGTAAGCTAGCTCAAAGTACAGAATACTATTTAGCCTGTACACACAAGAATTCATTCATTTTCAGACAGGCAAATTTGAAGGCTAGTACATCATACTATTGAGTGGCATTATGAATGAACTATGAAAATCACTATATTAATATTTTTAAATAAATATCTGTTTACATGTTCCATTAATTTTGGAGCCACAGTGATGATAATTATGAAACACTAAAGCACTCAGTAATTGATTTTTTATTAAAAGCCTAGTTTTGATTGACTTTAATTTCTTCTTCTTCTTCATCTTGTAGCGGGGCATTTTTGGGCATACCTGAGACAATGTAAAAAGTTTATATTTTATTGATAGTAAATAACATAATTGGTATTTTTTTTTTTTTAATAAATAATAATAATTTTATCCCTTGTCGAGTGATAGGGACAGAAATTATAGACTTGGGTAAATTTGTTATTTTGAAACGATCGCAACGTGGCTGCACTGCTGTTGACCTTATGAATACAAACTTGTTTAATAATATTGTGTGGACCGTTTTAATAACTGCAACTGTACAAAGTCAGTTCAAGGACAACAAAATCTGTCAACAAATTATATAACCAGCATCAGGCGAGCGTTACGTTACGTCAGCGCATTACATAACATGAATGCAGGGTGTGTCACGCCAGCAACATTGTGACACAACAGAACAAAGTAGTCGGAAATTAACATCTCAGCGGACCAGACGCAAAATAAACTGTCGCGTCTGCCCGGCTCTCGCCGGTTTTCGGGCGAAGTTATTGTGTTCGCCGATGCGCCCGCAACTCTTTACCAAATGTGAATAAAATAGTTAAATATGCGTTAACAGCTGAAATTAATAACAAAAATGTGATTAACAGTTTATCTATAATAACAGTTCGGAAATAGGAAGTGAAAGTTTAAAAACAATCGATGCAGTGCGGGTGGAGCGAAATGACGTCGTTTGGCAGATAAGTAGTACATCAGAACCCAAATAAAACAAACTTTCAAAATTTCAATATTAAAATATTTAACATTTCTTTTTTATTTCAAAGCTATGAGATCTCACGGGGTATAAATTCATTGTGTGTGTGTGGGGAGTACATGAGTGAGTGAAACTAAATAAATTAAGAAGGCTGGTTTGTGTTGTTAGGTCATAATGTATATGTTAGTTATGTTTAATTTTATAAAAGTATAGTTGCAATTTATATACTATGTTTCAATTACCATTATATACTAAATAAATTTCATTAATCTGAATTGATAGTAGAGATGTCAGGAGGTAGTGTGTTAGCAGTAATAAAATGTCAATAAAAATCTATTAAGGGGAAACAAAGTAAAGTTTTCTTTATTTCGAATAACCATGTTCTGTTCTCCTAGTTCGCTGAAACGAACCTTGGTAATGTTTTCCTTTACAGTTGGCAATAAAGATGGCGCCTGAAGAAATTATTAGGAAGTTTGAGTTAACAGTGAATCCCTTAGGTATTGGTATTTTGTATTTATATATTTTGTTTAAAAAGTAGCTTCACATTTGGCTTCCGAACGGAGGGACCGTTTATATAATAATATTATATAAATATAGGCCTACGGGGAGAACAGAATGGTTGTTGGGGTAAAATAAATTTTTTTTTGCATACGTAAAATAAACGCAAATCTGGGGTTATGTTGTGATAAGTGTGAAATGTTGATATTGATATTTTGTAGCGAGTATTGTGAAGCAATATGCATAATAATTAATATGTATGATAATTATTAAGTAATGTAAAGAGTATTATATAAGTAAATTTTGGAATGATTAAAGTATAAATAAAGTGCATAGAAAGTTACGTAAAGTAACGAAAGCGTTATACAAGTAGATACATTGTGGTGTGAAAGTAGATATGATAGATTAGTATTTTATTTACAGTCGGAATTGTAATATTATAAAATGGAGAATCCAGATTTAAATTTAGAAAATACCCTTACAGAGTCGATGTTATCTGCCAATGTAGCGGCACAATCTACCCCGTCGACAACACGAGTTAGAGAGTTGTCGATGGACGATATGGTTAATTTGATAAAAATAATGTCTGAAAATATAAATAGCAACTTAAATGCAAAATTTGAAGAACAAAAAAGCGATTCAAACGACAGATATGACAAAATAGATGTAAAATTTGCTGAAATCAGAAATGAAATTAAGCAACAGAATTTCCAATTTAGTGAGCAAATGAAGGCAATTAATAAACATTTAGAAAGCACTAACGAAACAATAAGAAACAGTTTATATAAATTAGAACGGAATGTTGAGAAATTAGGTGACAATGTTTTAAATATGACAAAATGTAAAAATGACGAAATAGTAGTCAATTCTGAAAGTATAGTGTGGGTGAAGAAAAATGTAGAAGCAAATGATGAAAATATAATAACAAATAGTACTGATGAAGTTTTAGAATGCGATAATGAAATGTTAATGAGTGTTTATGAAATAGAGAGAGAGTGGAAGAATAATGTAGTAATTGAATGGGGACAGAGGGCAAATTTTCCCCTTATTGTTTATAATGATGATGATGATTTAATGTTGTTTTTTCAGGGCAAGAGACCCTTATTGTTAAATGAAGTAATGTTGTATAATGTTGTACCCTCTGTCCGTAATAATTATGAGAGTGTGATGTGGTGCTATGAAGAAAGAGAGTTATGTATTGAGAGTGAATTAGAACTATATAAGTTAGAAAGAAAGTATGATGAATTGAGAAAAATACTAGAAAGAGAGACAGAGAATAATTTTGATAATATCTTACCTAATTATAATGATTTACCTGACGTAGTAGTTGAGGAATACAGAAATGAGAAAACGATTTACCTGACATTAACAAATAACACTGATACAGACGGGACAATCCTAACTTATGGTAACAAGATTTATAGTGGTATAATGGATGAAATAGAATTGATGGATTATTATGATAGTAGTGATTATAATAATTTGTGTGTGGATAATAATGATGAATGTTACAAATATGTTAGATATATATATGACGATGGTGGGTGAGCTAAAAGATCAGTGTTGGGACATTTTTAAATATTGTAAATTTTTGGTAATGACCTTGTTGATTTGGACATCTGAAGTGAGATACACTTGAACAGTTTTGACGCATATTTTGTAAATAATATTGAATTCATTTGTGTATATTGTGAAATGTTAGAAAAGTAAGGTGTATATGTTTTAAAAAAATGTGTTAAGAATAATAATATTATTAATATTTTTGCATTCTAATTAAATAATAAAATAATTATGAAGACAATAATTAATGATTGGTAGAATGTTGATAATAATTGAAATATGTTATTTTAATAATCAAATGAATATTTAATTTGAGATGTTTCAATATTGTGATTGAATGTTATATGCTTGAATTTTTTGTTTGTGAATTTGAATTGTTTGATGAGATTTTGATTTAATAATGATTAATAAATAAATAAATATTAAATGGTTTATTTTGTGGAAGAACATAATAATGGTTAAAAATATATGTTAATAATAAATTTGAAAATTTTGAGTAACCTGATTGCAACACAGGATAAATTCATAATGATGATAAATAAAAAGAGTTAATGAAAATTTTAAATAATAATGTTTATAAATTTTTAGATAAATTATTTAAAAGAGAATTGTTCGTTTAGTGTATGCTAATAATCCAGGTTGATTGCTATTTGTGTATTGTGTTATGTGATGTATTATAATAGTGTGTGTGGCTGGGAGGTTATCCAAGGGGATAACGTATTAAAATTTTGCTATATTTTAATTAATAATGATGATTTGCTACTCAATAATTTTGTTTGAATTTAAAAAAAATAGATGCACTAAATACTTCCTATATTGTGTTGATTGCATTTAGTATGTTAGGAATAAGAATTATAAAAATATGATATGTTTTCAATGTGTTTATAGATTTTAAAATAAAATGAAAAATAGTTGTGATAGGTAAAATTTTCAGTGGGTTGTAAAAGATAGAAATGGGTGATAGTAATTATTTGAATAAAATGTTTGAGTCAGTCCAAGTTGAATTTTTGTGGGACGTATAGATCTGTCCAAATTGAAGCCAATGTTAAAGGAATAGTAGAGATGAAGTAATGCAATGTTGTTTTGAGTTAATGTATGTTATAGAATTTTGAGAAGTATAAGTGGAGACACAGTAGTTATGGAGATTTTATGTAGAGTTTTGAGCGATGTATTGTTTATTTTGATGTTATTTTGTTGTAATTGTAGTGAAGTTAAGAGATTGAGATTTTTGGGGATGGCAATTTTGTAGTAGGGGTAGTGTAATGTGGGAGTCCGCAACATAAGGGTTGGGACGGGATTTGGTATAGTTTTGGTGGGAAGGGGCCGCCTTAGGTAAAAATCCAGGGGCCAGAGAACGGGAATTGAGCTTTTTTGGGGGGGGGGAAACACGTATCCTATGTACAAAGGGTTAGAGAGTATTTTTTTTTATATAAGAGTAGAAGGTGGCGGATTGGAGTTAAAGTAGTAAGTAGTTAGAGGTAGAGAAGGGTTAGTAGATTTTGATAGAGGGGTGTCATACTAGTTAAAGATTTTGTAAGGGAGCGTTAGAGTAATAAAAGGGGTAAGGTTATGAGTAAATGCCAAGTTGATAAAGTGAATTATAATGAGTAACGTAGAATCACCCAGATTAATGAAAGAAAATGATAAATGAAAATGATGGGGAAAACGAAGATTGAAAAAAAAAAAAAAAAAAAAATTTTGTAATTTTGAGAAACGAATTAATAAGAGTAAATCAAGTCTAAAAGTAATTTTTTGATTTTATATGGCAATTTAATGATATAAAGTGTGTAACATTTTAATTGTAAGTTGTTTATTTTAAAATGAATTACTAATGTGCTGTGTTTTCTTATGTTAGGTTATGTTAGGTATTCTGATATATACATGTTAGCGATAAATAAAAAACAAAACCAGTGCTTCTTAGCGCAAACCAGCACCGCTAGGGGGGAACAGATCAGTTGGGGATATGGTGTTGTATAAGGCCACTATTTAATATTTTGATTTGTTGTGTCAGCGTTTGGTGGTGCTGTGGCGGCGGACCTGAGCTGGCCTGCGCGTCAGAGCAGGGGCGTGGAGTATCTGTCTGACTCTACGGTGTTGGGATCTCGAGAGAGAAGTCCAGTATTGTCATGCAGATGCGGTCACAGTCACCGGACCAAGGGTGAGTTGATTATGATTCTTTTTTTTTTGTAAACCATAAAGGGGGTTGTGGCGACATATCCTGGCTGATCCCTCTAGCAAGTATGAATGTGTCAATGAGATTTTTTATGCTTCGGCATAAAATATCTCATTGAGGGGGTATTGTAGCGGGGCATTTTTGGGCATACCTGAGACAATGTAAAAAGTTTATATTTTATTGATAGTAAATAACATAATTGGTATTTTTTTTTTTTTAATAAATAATAATAATTTTATCCCTTGTCGAGTGATAGGGACAGAAATTATAGACTTGGGTAAATTTGTTATTTTGAAACGATCGCAACGTGGCTGCACTGCTGTTGACCTTATGAATACAAACTTGTTTAATAATATTGTGTGGACCGTTTTAATAACTGCAACTGTACAAAGTCAGTTCAAGGACAACAAAATCTGTCAACAAATTATATAACCAGCATCAGGCGAGCGTTACGTTACATCAGCGCATTACATAACATGAATGCAGGGTGTGTCACGCCAGCAACATTGTGACACAACAGAACAAAGTAGTCGGAAATTAACATCTCAGCGGACCAGACGCAAAATAAACTGTCGCGTCTGCCCGGCTCTCGCCGGTTTTCGGGCGAAGTTATTGTGTTTGCCGATGCGCCCGCAACTCTTTACCAAATGTGAATAAAATAGTTAAATATGCGTTAACAGCTGAAATTAATAACAAAAATGTGATTAACAGTTTATCTATAATAACAGTTCGGAAATAGGAAGTGAAAGTTTAAAAACAATCGATGCAGTGCGGGTGGAGCGAAATGACGTCGTTTGGCAGATAAGTAGTACATCAGAACCCAAATAAAACAAACTTTCAAAATTTCAATATTAAAATATTTAACATTTCTTTTTTATTTCAAAGCTATGAGATCTCACGGGGTATAAATTCATTGTGTGTGTGTGGGGAGTACATGAGTGAGTGAAACTAAATAAATTAAGAAGGCTGGTTTGTGTTGTTAGGTCATAATGTATATGTTAGTTATGTTTAATTTTATAAAAGTATAGTTGCAATTTATATACTATGTTTCAATTACCATTATATACTAAATAAATTTCATTAATCTGAATTGATAGTAGAGATGTCAGGAGGTAGTGTGTTAGCAGTAATAAAATGTCAATAAAAATCTATTAAGGGGAAACAAAGTAAAGTTTTCTTTATTTCGAATAACCGTGTTCTGTTCTCCTAGTTCGCTGAAACGAACCTTGGTAATGTTTTCCTTTACAGTTGGCAATAAAGATGGCGCCTGAAGAAATTATTAGGAAGTTTGAGTCAACAGTAAATCCCTTAGGTATTTGTATTTTGTATTTATATATTTTGTTTAAAAAGTAGCTTCACAATCTATCCCTTCTGCCTCTCAGCATCAGTTTAGATTGTAATTAATTAACAAATAATCATATTGATACTATGCCTTAAAAACATATGGCTGAAGAAGTTCTGACTTGTTTCTAAATTACTGACCAATATCAATAATATTTTTGTAATATTATAGATCTATGCATCATATTTTTGTTATATATTATATACAGTTTTTTACTTTAGTTTCAATTTTTTGTTGTTAAGGCTTATTAACTAATTATTATATACTTCGTAAGAAATACAATTTTATAATAAGTATGTGTAATATAAACATAATTATAAAAGGTCATAAATTATTTTACATCTAGCAATTAATACATAAATAGGCTTACTGATCAGCCCTACATAGTATCTGATATGGAGGATAATTTGTCAACAACCATACTCACTGTGAATATTTCTTGTGACAAACATACATAAAGAATATTTCATAAGTAAGTTTATTATTTATTCCTAAGCAACAGAGCACATTATATCTGATGTTACTACAGTTGTGTCTTTGCAGAATCTAAATGTCACTGTAAACGCTGATCACACACTGGACAGTTTCTGCAAATGGCAAAAAGGAAAGAATCCACAAGATGAAGATGATCCATATCACCATGATGTTGCTGTTCTTATAACAAGGTAAACATCATCTGTTTTCTGTGTCCTTATAAGTCTAGTTCAATACCAAATATTGCATGAAGGCTATTGTAAGTTATGCCTTGTGTATGGCAGGCACAAAAACAATAGTAATAAATATTTGTCTTGTACTATTTTGATTGTCTGGAGTCAAGAGTATTGAAAATTGCAGTCTATAGACTGCAATAGATGTTTGCAAACAAACCATATATACGGTAGGCCTACAATTGATTTATGACAATGAATACCAGTACTAACAGGAATAAATTGATAGCCAGTTACAGAGGGATTGTAAGTGTTAACGCTTAACAGTTCTAGCTTCATTACATTATCGAAATTACTTTTGTGGCTACATTACTTTTTTACCAAAAGTAAGGAGATGTTGTACTTTCTTTATGCTATTAACTGAAATTTTGTCAGTTCTGTAGGAATTTACCAATGTAAATTTGTTATTGAACTCATTATACCCTTTCTGATAAAATTATATGCTTTTCATTTTGATCCAACAACTTAAAAATAAAAATTGCAGTTTTCAGTCTACAACCTACTAACACAATTAAATCATGCTTTATACACAATATACAGTTTATCTTTGTATGTGTAACAAATTGATTGTTCTTATTAACAATAATTCTCTCATGGACTTATGTTATGTAATTATTTCATCACTTTGGGAGGTTATTTTCTCATAATTTGTCCAAAGTGATTAATCGAAAAATATCTCAAATGCTTAGAAACCCTTAGATAATAGTAGATACTACTGTAGATAATACTATGCATATTCAAAGATGTTATTTTAACTGCTTTATGAACCATGGCCATATTAGGAATTCCATCATTATCATCATATTCAACAAGGATTAAATCAAAATTGTTTGTCCTGGTGAAAAACAAATAGACTGGAGCTGGTCACTCCAAAACTTCTTTGGACATCACACACCTCTCCATGCTTTCAGCTTATAAATGAATAAATGTTTGGGTATGCAGCATTCATCCATTTTAAAAAGATGTTCCAACCATTTTAGCCGATAATGGACAATCCTATCGAGTATTCTCATAATATTTAGTTCCTGCTGTACGTATCATTTCTTCTGTGATCTTGAGGGGTATACCCTGTTACATGCCTGAGAAATCTCAGTTCACCTGCTTGAATACAACTGACCTGGGATTTTGTTAAAGGCAAATTCTCATACCCATAGAGAAGTGTGGGGAGCGCCATCATCTTGTAGAACTTCAGGCATGTTCCTTTGCTCATTGATTTTAGAGTTATAATTGTCCTGCACTAATGGTTGAATATATGTAGCTTTTTCACCACATTATTATTTGTAATATTTGTAGTCCTTCAGTCTTACGACTGGTTTGTACCCTCCCCACATATACCCGTGGTGCGTGTGGTACTGAGTATTTGTAATATAAGACACATTAGAGCCCAGACATTCAAACTTGCTTATCTGCAACAATTTTTGCTAGCATGGGATCTGTTCCAAGAAAAGTCATCACTTTGATCTTCACTGTGGAGACCTGTAATCTGAATTCCTTGCAGATTCAATCCAGTGAGTGTACAGCCATCTACAAGCCACTTTCCGAGTTCAACAGTCTAGTCTGATCATCAGCAAACAACGTGTCAACTGCAGAGTTACCAATCATAAAATGATCCGGAATGTTCATCTGCCAACTGTGTATGACATTGTCTGTATGTATAAAGAGGTGATAATGGGCACCCTTGTTGTATTCCACAATTGATCAGGCCCGCACTAGGTGTTGTGCTCAGTCCTCCTGTCATAATTACGATTTTGTTTTATCAGAAATTAATAAAGCAAATTTGCAGTCATGTCATTATGATAAAATAAATTTAAAAATTGTTGTAGGAAGGATATATGTGCACGCCACAACGCTCCATGCAGCACTCTGGGTGTAGCTCATGTTGGTGGAATGTGTCAAACAGACAGGAGCTGTAATGTGAATGAAGACAATGGAATAACATTGGCGCATACAATTACACATGAAATGGGTCACAAGTAAGGCTAATTCATTTTTTTTTAAGATTGTCTCTCACAAAGAGAGGATATGAAAAACAACCCTTTAATTTTGAAAAATTAATAGGAGGATGGCTATGCTGTATTGTCAATTTTGTGTCTAATGTCAGATTACCTAGATGTTCCTGGGTTACATATATACAAAGGTTACATCAAACTATTGAACAGTAGTAACATATGGGGATTGTGTAAAACACACACACACACACACACACACACACACACACACACACACACACACACACACACACACACACACACACACACACACACACACACACACACCACAGAGTTAATACACAATTAAATACACTGTTTGCTCACTTGTAAAAAAAAATGAATATCACAGAAATACTCCATAGAGATATTCATAAACTATAAACTTTTTGGTTAAATTTGGCTACTGGCTGTAAGCCTGGTAGTCCTTACACAAGGCTAAGCAAGCAAAAGTAGGAAGGAAGAGACGATAACTGTTCAACAAATCTTCTTGAACTAGTTTGACTCACTTGGGTTCTTCATACATCACATCTCTCAGCCAGTGAGACAGCACAAATAGGTAATGTTAGTTCACAGTACAGGAAGTTTTTGTGATGTGTCTGAAATGTAAAAACAATTGAATATAGATAAATTATAATTACTTCCTCAAAATTAGCAATGTACTATGTCACAATAGCACATACATACCAGCTGCCTCCACTGCTACTGTCAGACAAAACATAGGACTATCACTGAGATTACTGGCAAAATTTTCTTGATGGCTGTCACCATCTCTTTTACTTAAGCTGACAATAAAATACCAATAATGGAACACAATTTTAAAAAAATACCATTAATAAAATTATTTTATCTTGTTTCATCAACTTTCTTGTTTCTCTTCAGATTACAGTTCTAAATACAATAATATATAAATTTCTGAACAATATAAATAATTACAGTACAACCTGTCATATCTGGACTACTATGGCGACCGGCCGATCTGGATATGGAAATATCCGGATATCACAAGGTCATTTATAAATAGCTAGAGGGCCAGAAATAATGAACGCGTTTGTTGTTGAATGTTTTTTTTAGACGTTTCTATTGGTTTAGCATTTGTAGTTGTACATTGTACTCTTTAAAATACAAAAAGTAAAATTGGTTAAAAAGTTTTACTTACAGTACGCCTACATCAGTTTTTGAAAACGTTTGTGATTTTCGGCTGCTTCACACACTACACACGTTTTTTGGAAGCCATGTCTCTCAACCTTCTTAAAAGCATCACTTCAGTTTCACTTGTTTCATCTTGATGTTGAACATAACTGATCAGAGATTCGATGGTCTTGAATGCCTCAGAGTGACTCATTATAGGCTTGTTGTCATCCTCTTCGGGTTCAGAGATTTTCTCATCGCTATTGCACACCATTTCTATAATGTCACTGTCTGTAATTTCGTTGACTTCATCTTTACTTAACCACTTCTTGACTTCATCGTCATTGATTTCTTCACATCCAGGCAGGTTTTTTACAAGCTCTGCAATCTGACTCTCTTCTTCATTGCAAACAGTTTCATTGATTTCTTCTGGTTTCTCCCCAGTCCACTTTTCAGTTGCTTCGGGATCTAACAGCTTCCTCCATGACCTAACCAGTGTAAATGGTTTTATTTCATCCCATGCTTGGGATACCCACATCACCACATCTAACATGTCCACCTTTTTTAAGGATTCCATAACACTTTCACCCTCGTCCATTCCAGCAATCAACACAGTCAGTAACTTACGGCGATAGGTACGTTTCAGTGATTCAAGCACACCTTGGTCCATAGGTTGACAAAGGGATGTCACATTTGGGGGTAAAACACACATTTTATGTCACCATTTTTCAGTTCATCTTCACTTGGGTGTGAGGGTGCATTGTCTAGTAGGAGCACTGCTTTTCTTGGCAAATAATTTTTTGCTAAATGTTTTTCAACTTGTGGCACAAACTGCTTGTGAAACCAATCACTAAATATTTCACAGTTCATCCATGGGCTGCGTTGGTTTCTGTAGCAAACTGGCAGGGAAAACAAATCTTTAAAGTTCTTGAAAGCCCTCGGCTTTTTGGATTTTCCAATAAATCCCAGTGGAAGTTTGTGAACTCCTGTAGCATTGCTACAAGCTAAAATGGTCACTCTCTCCTTTTTCTTTTTATACTATGGTGCACTATCTTCTTGTTTTGAAGCCAAAGTGTAGGTCAGCAGCATTTTATAGTTGAGCCAAGTCTTGTCACAATTGTAGAGCTGTTCTCCTGAAATCCCATGTTCGTCCACAAAGCTGTGTAAAAACGTTTTGAAGTTGTCAACATCATCTTGGTTAGCAGAAAATTGTTCACCGCTGATCTGCAGTTTCCGCTCACCATAACGATTTTTCCAACTTTCTAACCATCCCTCACTTGCTTTAAACTGTCCATCGGCTCAGATTTCTTTATTGAAGTGCAAAGCTTTTTCTTTTAGCAAAGGACCTGAGATAGGCAATCCTTGCTCTCTTCTTTGGGTAAACCAAAGATATAAAGCCTCATTAACTTGGTTGTTAGTGGCTTTCTTCATCATTTTCAGTTTTTTTACCCCACTTGTTGAAGCTTGCGATGAGCACGACTTCTCAATCTCACTCCTCGTTTTTTCCAGTCACTCACAGTGCTCGTTCCTACTCCCATGTTAGCAGCAATCTTCTTAGCTGTTTCACCAGCATCCAACCTCTTCAGAGCACGAAACTTTTCATCCATTGTCACAACAGTTTTCTTGCTTTTCTCCGCCATTTTAGCAAAAAACAACGATAAAAAATAACAACAATAAAAAATAACAACGATAAAATAGCAATGATAAAATACAGTAACAACGGTTAACAATAACGATAACAACGGCAATCACTTCTGACATACAGTTTAGAAACTCACTTGCAAAACAAACTGTCACTTTAAACGCAAACACAGACTGTGGGTAGCAAGTGGCAGGCAGACGGCAGCCGAGGTTGAGTATAAAGGAATGGGTTTCCGGGAAAGAGCCATTGACCGAGTCAAGGCCACAGCCCCGCTCGGAATAGACTAGGCGCGCAAACAACATTCCAGCTGCAACTTTCACTTTTCCATCCCTAACCATTTTGCTAACCAAAATTGAAAAATTAGTTTGGAGATACGTCCGGATATGGGAGGATCCGGATATCACAGGTCTGGATGTGACAGGTTGTACTGTAATTGTAATTAGTTAAGTAACTGTACTGTAATTATAATTAGTTAAGTAACAGACATGTCATGGACAACGAAATCCAAGAATATAATTAATGTCTACATAATTAATAATGTTTATATTACTTTATATTTCAAGGTTAATTATAATGTGCAAATGTTATTTACCAACAGAGATTCACAAAATCCCCTATCAATTATTATTTCAGGCGACTGTCACTTAAAAACTGACTTTTTATCAATTTTAAGCAAAGTCATTAATAGTGTAAAACTAAAACTTAAAAATCATAAGTATTAAGTAGTACTTCTTGTTGTTATACTACAAACATTTGTGTAAACCCTTTAGAAAGTGCTATCAAAAATTCCTAATTTGAACATACTACAATATTTTATATTTTTAGAATAAGATTTAATTTTAGATTTACATTTATGCTAATAAGCTACTTTCTAAAAAATATATTTTCTCAAAATGTGTTTTTATAGTGAAAACTGTATTTATAATGTGTACATAGAACATCTGCTTACCTATATCATGCAGAAAGAACAAAAAAAAACAACATTTTCAAACAGCAATACACTGTAGCGGTCTTAAAAAATATATTCTTAGTTGTTAAATGCATTTTCTCTTTTGAAACAAAAGTAGTATAATCAAAATGTTCTGGTTTGTTCTTTCAGTTTTGGCATGTATCATGATAACTCAAAAACAGGATGTTCGTCCAGAGATGGAAAAACACTGCATGTGATGACTCCAAGTTTTGAAGCTGACACATTGAACATTGCCTGGTCCAGCTGCAGTCGAAGGGACATCACACACTTTCTTGAGTATGATATTTTACCTCTTTATTCCAAATAATACTTCTTAATCCATAATAATGTGTATGGAATTATGTAGTATAAACATACAAATTTTAGTAATGGCACGGTTGCAATTTTAAGTAAAGCAGTTGTAATTTTAAAATTCAGAGTACCATTATCTCTTATATTAAAATTTCAATCTCAGAGACACATTTTTCAAATATTTATGAAGATTGTATTCTGCAGCATGATGTCTTAGTTCCAAAGGGAAATTTTAACTTCTGTCAACTGACAGATCTACACTTAAGAATCAAAATCATTGTGCCACTAAAAATGACCTTCATAGCTAAAGTCATTTGGGAAACAACTGGTAAATTCATTTCTAGATTATAATATTCAGCCAGATAAATTTAAATTCAATTGACACTAGCTGTGAAAATTTTCAGTGTTTTAGGTGGTACTTACACTTTAATAATATTAATTATTATTAGTTTCCATATAGTAAATATTCCCCTGAAACTTGTAAAAGTTCTTGTAAGCACCAATTTATGGGCAATCACAACAATGTTTTTCCTGTCTTTTGTATACTGCCTTGGCATTACTTATTTGGATAGCACTAACATTCATCTCTTCTCTTCTCTCTCTTCTCTTAGAGATAAAATATCAATTCTCTTTTTCTCCCCCCCCTCCAAGCTTTACCTACTATCTATTTCCTTCTCTCTTCTTCATGCTTGCAAAATCTAGAGCTATAACTAGAGGCATACCTCTTTTTCTGGGCCTCCCCGCAGGAATCCTTTGCGAGCTCCCCTACTGCCCTTACTTATTTCATGTCACTGTTCCCCTTTGAATACTAACCACTCCTTATAGCTGTGGCAACCACTAAACTTATAAAACATAAACAGAATAACTTGGTTCTTGGTTGATGTGTTCTCAATTAATAAAATATAACTTTTGTTTCAATTAATAGTTTGATTAGTTATTTAGTCTCTTTCATGTCTTTGATCAGTGTACAAAATACTAATTATCAGACATGTCACTAGCAACTAATTATAATTTTTTCATGTATTGAACTTATATGCATCTTGGAAAGTAAAAATTTTATTAAATTTAATTTCATGAACCCAGTAAATGTTTATATTATATTGTATGCTTTATACTTTATTAACTAAGTGGATATTTTTAAACATACCAAAAATCTATTTCACCTTTAAAACTTTATGTCATCTGTCAATAGATTGATAATTTGCAAATATGTTTATGATAGGACTAATTCTAGCACTGGAATTAAAGGAAAGTATTCTGATATAGACACATTCTATTTTACAAAAAATAGGATTTTAGTATTTAAAAATATTACTTAGTACAGAGTAAAATGAAAATGCAATGTGAAGATTTCTAGCATTTACAAGACATAATAACAGTATCTGGATGTCTTTACTATATTAAAACCATAGCAGTGTGAAGTTAAGTAATTTTAATTTATTTTTCTTTCATTTGAAGCTTTTGTGACCTTACTGCATCATGAGAAATTAAAGTGGTTATTATTTCATTCATATTGATTGATCTAGCAATTTCATTTTCCATACACTAAATCCACTCAGCCTCTTCTGAGACATCGTGCTACACAGATAATTTTTAATCAAATTCATCTTGGAGAATGTTCTCTTAACCAAAGCCATAGTCACCGGCAATGTTAGGAACAACAAATAAGCAATGTTGACATCTGGAATGCTGCAAACACTAACAAGTTTTCAATAAACAAAAGATCAGCCACCTCTTTTATGCACTTCTTTTCTTGATGTCTTCTTTTGGAGTTCTTCTGAAACTTAACATACTATATGCTATTCTAGATAGAGTTTAGTTGCTTTCTGGTTTAACTGTTCGTCTGAAGCTGACAAAAGGAACTCAAGAATGTTTGAACAGACCCCCCCCCCCCAGTCAGCAGGCTCTCCCACATTGCAGGCCCATCAGTTATGTCATTGACTATAACTACATTTTCTTATGAGTAAATGGTATATTTTATGATAAGATAAACATATTTCTAAAGTAAGCTTAGTAGCACAGTCAGCATAGTAGTAAGAACATATTTAGCCACTTATTTCTGCCACCTATTACCAATACCACTCTGCAGGATGTGCTGGTGGACTAACAAAGAAGAGGATTTAAAGTGGAAACTTGTTTTTATATTAATAGTATATAATTAGTATGTGTGTAAGGGTAACATACACACTGGTAGTTACTGTAAAATGAATAACATTGTTTAGCCAAGGTATGGGGAAGTGTCTAGAAGACAGACCAAGTGAGCTGGAATCATATCCGTATCCAGAACTGCCTGCAGGAGCTATGTACAATGCGGACTATCAGTGTAGACTACAGTTTGGCACATCTGAAACATCTGTCTGTTCACCACTGAATGAAGTAAGTAGCTCACTCATATCTTAATTACCATCGTGTAAAAAGAAAGATAAATATGACTCCATATTTTAAAACTAAGTCACAAAATCGTAACAGCAACAAGGTAGTCATTTATGACTAAAGTCAGTGGTTTAACTAATGTGTAAGAATGACATCACAGAATCACAGTCATGCAGGGTTGTTATTAAGTAAAGTTGATCATCAGAATTAACCTGTATGAGAAGCTCTTTTCTTCTGTTTTTTTGAATGACAATTCATTTATTGAATATTGGTGATCAAGTTAGAGGAAACAGCAAGAAACCTATTAGTTCTTAGCTGCAAAATAATTCGTGTGTATCTGGTTGACTTCAGACTCTGCTGCAGTAGTGGAAAGTTCCATGAGTTTCACCATTCTCTTCTCCAATCATATACTATTTATTTTTATTAGTGAAACTTACAATAATTTAGAAAAACATGACCAACAGTAATTATCTGCGGTGATGTAATGACACAGACATTTGTTTTCACAGTGCACAACACTAAAGAACATGGCATTATTTACTTCACAAATGGTGAAAAATTATCTGCGGTGATGTAATGACACAGACATTTGTTTTCACAGTGCACAACACCAAAGAACATGGCATTATTTACTTCACAAATGGTGAAGGCAGCCTGATTTTCTAACATGCCCAAGCACTAATGTGACAAATATTGAGTACTGTGCTGAACTGAAAATTAAATACCTTCAATCTTGAATTCTTGGGTCTTGTTGTCTGTGATGTGTCTTAGTATCACTAAGAATTTATAAAAACTATTCCAATGTGTAAAACCTAATATTTGGAATGCTACCATAATGCCACACTTGTCTCAAAAAAGCTATATGGTACAAACATTTCTATCTCTGAACAATCACTATGACATGCTCATGACACACACACCATCCACATGACATGCTCAAACAGGTTGTTTTATGTTGGTTATAGCAGATTAACTAATCATAGAAATAACTGAAACTCTCAACATAATCACAAAACAGAATACACCTATAACATCACTGCACCTATAACAAAAATTGTATACACAGAATGATGGACTACCCATGCAGTGGCAACTCTAGCAATTCAAAGATGTGGGGGCCGGAGGGTGGCCACACTGACATCTGGGTGGGCCACATGTAAGAATTTCTGCTCGGATATGAGTTCAAAAATAGAATTAAAAGCTACACCACATGGTTTTGCAACAAGAATGGCTAGCATCGAAACTGTAACTACTCACAGAATATTTACTGCAGTTTAATATTTCCAAGCATTTATCTTTTTTACTCTTGGCCTCTCTACCTTGATGTATGGAAGTCAGCAGGGAAAGTGAGTGAATATATGATAGTATTACAAATGCATAATATTAAATAAAAACACATTAACACATTAAAACACCTACTAATAATACCGGTACTCATGTTCAATATAATCAGTTTTCCTGGATTTCGTTGTCCATGACATGTCCGTTACTTAACTAAATACAACTATTATATTCATGACTCGGAACACAAAGTTTTTTATAAGTAAAAACATAAAATTTTACCTTACAACCTGAACTGGTTTTCACCTTTAAAAGGCTTCTTCAGGTTGTAAGGTAAAACTTTATGTTTTTACTTATAAAAAACTTTGTGTTCCGAGTCGTGAATATGATAGTTGTATTTAGATAATCAGTTTTATTAAAACAGGTTAATTCTCCTATTATTATGGTTGATAACAATTTTATATCTATTATGTTAGTCAGGTAAAGTTTTTTGGCCAATTGCCTTTCAAGAGCTATTATTTCTAGACAGGCTGTTGAGCTGTTCATCATACTCTATTTTCCTTGAATATGTTTTTGACCTTGTAAAGGCCAAAAATGACTTCTCATGGGATGCAGCTGTACTTTTGCAACAGCTAAAGAAGACCAGATAAATTTTGAGTTACTCAACTATTATTCTTATTATGCCTGTAGATGAGATTCTTTAAAATTTTAATTACCACATATGAAAAATCTATATTGCTTGTGCTTGTAATGAACTGCTAATTGCACTAATAAAGATGAACATACAAAAGCTTCACCTTTATACTTTTTTATTTCATTTAGAAAACTTGTACCATTAAATGCCTGAATTAACATTAAAATGTCTGAATTCTTGTCTAATTATAATTAAATTTTTGAAATAATAATTTGATCTGACGTGTTTGAGAATAGTTCAGACAGACTTGTAAGTACATTAATAATCTGCACATGATTTGGCAAAGTGCAGTAACAGTCAGTTGGGGACTGTCGGTTAAGTAATGTCAGCACTTAAGCAAGGAGTGCTTCATTAAGCATTTTTGTCATTTTTTTTTTCAAATTCAATACTTAACATTTTGCACAGCTTTCAAATTGATGTCTCATTTAACCAACTGTTCAAAGTTCTTCTTAATAGTCTTATCTAAGTTCATAATATGCAATATATTGAAATTTTATACCTGATATAATCATATTATTACTTATACTAAAGTATGTGTAAATAAACACATATGAATAAGAAAGAAAAGTTTGGATCCTTAAGAAGTCCTGTAGTTTCTTTCATCCATACTTGAACTGAAAAATTCCTGAATGCAATTAATTTGCTTTGGCATTTTTATAAAAAAAAATATTGTGTACAACACATAATACTGAAGCCTTGTAATAAACATATAAGGTTAATATAATCAGTACCGGTAAGTACAGCAGACTTGATTCTGTGGGTGTTATGTATGTTTTTTTTGGAGGAGGGGATGAATATTTTATAGAACATTGATAAATATTTTAAAACAATTATTTTTTGTTTCTATATTACTTTGTTTGAAAATGTGTACTGTTTTGTACTATTAATCTGAATTCTCTAGTGTGTAACGGGACGGGTAACCCACCCAGAGATATTTGGGGGAAATATAAACATAAATAAATGGAAATTGTAAATTTTACTTGGGAATAATAAACATAGTGCGCAATGTGAACATATTAGTGTCAAGGTCATCAGCTGAACGCAGGAGAGAGCTATTTTTAGCGGCATGAACTGTGAACTTTGTATATTAAACAATGCAACATATGACGTCATCAGCCAAACCCAACTGACGTCACAGGAATGTAAGGTGTGTACGCAGCGTCGAGAGCGTTCTGCGCTGAGTTAACAAAGCGAGTCATCAACTACCATCTAGCGACGGCGGGCGCGGGCCGGGTGCTCGCCCGTTTCGTATAACCCGAAACTACGAAAGTTCCATAGCGCCCGTACAAAAGTGTAAGATGATATTTTTAGTGTTCAGCAAGATGACAGTGCATGTGCAGCAAGATGATATCTTCTGGACATCGTCAGATAAGTAGACTCTTAAAGAAAATGAAATAAAGAAATTTTCAAAATTAAAGAAAAAGAGATGACAGCTTATATATATGCATAATTCAAAAGACAGTGTGCTCACAAAGGGGGTTTTAAAAATATGTAAGTTATGAAAGCGTATATGTGTGTGAATGAAAGATTACAGAATAAGCACTGGTTTGCGTTAAATAGATTTAAGGTGATATAATACGTTCACAAATTTTCTAAATTTGTTTTCCTTTTCTAATTTGAAATGGGTATAACCAACAATAAAATCAATGTCTTGTTGTATTGCTTAAAGCATAATAGATGTAAGGTATGGAGAAAAACGTATTTTGAGTTTATGACAATAATGAAAGAAACGTAAATTGTTTCTAACAAAGAAAGTGAATTTATGTAGAAATGAGAAAAGAAAAATAAAAGAAAACAATAAGGGTATGGAAAGAATCAATCTGTTCTTCTTTAAATAACCCATTCTGTTCTCCCGTTCGTCTAACCGGACCCTGGTAAGTAACAATTTTTTGTTATAGTTGGCAATACTTAAATATGGCGTCTCAAAATAGTCGCATACACAGTTAATTTTAATAAACAAAAGTGAAATTAAAAGTGGGTAAGTAATAAAATTACATTGGCACTTCCGAACAGGTACATTTACATAAATAAGTTTTATGTAAATGTAGGCCTACTGGGGAGAGCAGAATGGTTATTTAAAATAACTAAAAAAGATACAAATAAATGTAAGTATTAAGGTTATGATATAATATGATATAATCTGTTTATGTGTACTGTAAGAATTAAATAGTCAAAATGAGTACGAGTGAAAATAATAATGAGGAAGTCAGCCTAACTGATATTAATACTGAAAGTCAGTTAAATATTGAAGTAAGCAAAACCGAGTCGAGAATAATGGAAAACGTTGAACATCAATCAACGCCGGTCCAAAATAAAAAATCTGATGATGATGATATGTTGAAACGTTTGTATAGTATGGTGTGTAGCATAAATTCCCAATTTGATGTACAGAATAATAAATTTGATGAACTAAATACTAACATGAATGAAAAAAAGAATTAAATCAAGGAGATAAAGAGTAATTTTAATGAAAAGTTGAAAGAACAAAATAATGAAATAAAGAGTAATTTTAGTGAAAAGTTGAATGAGATTAGAGACAAAATAAAACAACAAAATGTCTATATTAATAAAAGTTAGAAGAAGTTGATGAACATTTTAGTGCTATTGTAAAACAATTACAAGACGAAGTAAACGAAAGTAGAAAGAGAAAGGAGGGGGTAGAAAATGGTACATATAATAAGGTAAGTGGTTGTAATGGTGTTGATTATAATTATGAGAGTATAGTGGGGGTAGAAAATGGTGAAGAGACCGATCACTTAAATGAGAATGAAGACGATCAGGTAACATATAATAAGGTAAGTAGGGGTGAGAATTATGATGATATAATTAAAAATGTGGTGTTAGAGAGTAAGGTTGTGAATAATGATAGTGGTGATGAAGTTTTAGTGGAAGTAGAATTTAATAATGGAGTGTTAGTGAGTGTTGATGAGTTAGAGAAAGAATGGAAGGAGAATTTAAATATAGATATGGGGCAGAGGGTAAATTTTCCCCAGGTTTATTGTGAACCAAGGTGTTCACTGATGTTTTTGAAGGGCAGGTGTCCCTTAGTGGAAGACGATGTGTCTTCAAATTGTCCCTGGAATTTTGGTGGTGTTCCTGGAAGAGCCAGGAGGTGTTTTTATGATTTAGTACCCTCTGCATGGAATAATAGAGAAAAAGTGAAATGGTGTTATGATGAGAGGTATTTTGAGAAAGAGAGAGAGAGATAGAGTTGTTTGAGGTTGGTAGAAGGTATAAAGAGTTAAGAGAGAGAATGAATAGTGAGAGAGTTGAGGATTATATTGAATGCTTACCTTACGATGTAGTTAGTGCAGCAAGAGGTGATAATAATGTTGATAACTTACCTGTATACAAAGTGGGGTTACTGGTAGTAGATGATTACTATAATGAGGAAATAATGAAGGATTTAATTGTAACAGATAATACTAAAGGAGAATTGACCATACCGAATGTCGACAGGTTTTTTGAATTAATAATATGCAATAATGTTTGTAAATACTATCTTAATACAATGGATAAAATTAATGATGATGGTTATTATAATCATAATAACAATGTGTATTTAATTAAAAATGAATTGTGTAGATGTAAGACAAGATTATTGTTTGATGATGGAGGGTAAATATTTATTGTTCATGAACATTTAACTATGTGTGTGTAGGGGGTTTTGAAATGGACTGAATTATGAAATGATTTGTGGTAAACTATAACAGATAATAATGTGGATTGTATATACTTTTGTGTTGATGGCAAATGTATTTGTGTAATAGGTTATGGTGTACTCTGTATTTTAGGTAAAGAATGTACGTATGTAATAGGAATTGATTTTATAATAATAATATTTTACCAGACTAAATAAATGATGAGAGTAATTGTGAATTTTATAATGTAGTTAAAGTAACTTAGTGTTTTAAAAAACGGATTGAATTAAATAATTGGAGATTAATTAATTAATTTAAAATGTTGAACAGATGAATTTTGGTGATGAATTTAAATGATTTTTCTGACATTTAGATTTTATAATAAATAGTAAATGATTAAACATACAATGTGTTTAGGTATTGAGTTATATTGTTATTATAAGGTATCAGAAGGTACATATGGTTAGGTAAGTTATATTTGTTGTGATAAATGTTTATATTTTGGAGTCTATTTGGTTGAATGATTGACCACATGTAGGTAGGAATTTTATAATGAAATGGAAGTAAAGTAAAATGTTTTAATAATGAAATTAAATGAATTCGAATAAATAAAGGTTACAATTAAGGTGATTAAATTAATTTGAGGTAGTTATGAATTTTCTAATGTAATTTTCAACGATTAACTTAATATAAAATGTTGTAAAAGATCGAGTTTGGGTGATGATTATTTCAATAAGGCATTAAGACAGTCAGAGTTAATTTTAAATGGGTATTAGACAAAATAAGAATTTCTGGAGTAAAAGTAATACAGAAACGGGTCAGTAGTAGGGACACAGTAACGAGAGAGAAAGTATGTAGAGAAAATGGAGAGTAAATAGGTGAGAGCAGGGTACATAAATTTTGTAGTGAGGGTGGATGTGTAAGGAGTCCTCAACGCAAGGCGTTGTGGCGGGAGGTGAAAAGTTTTAAAGAGGGCTGCAGAGTTACCTGGAAGGGCCAGGAACTGATAAGGGAATGAGCTGGTGGTGTGAGAACAGACATCCTATGTACAAAGAGGGTATCAGATGCTTTGTAATAAGAGGGGAATGATTTAAGTAGAGTTAGATAAATGGTTGGAGGGGTATATTATTGAGAGATCGGTGTCACCCTATGCAAATCCGTTAGTGGTTGTTAGAAGGAAGAAGGTGAGTAAGGTTATATATAAATGCACATTCAATAAATCAAATCATTATTAATGACTGAGAATCACCCGAACCAATTAATGATGAAAATGCTTAATAGAAATTCATAGTTGAAATTATAATGTAACAAGTGAAAGTTTTAATAGAATTTGAAACTAAAGTAAAGCTGTAAGGTGTGTAATTTTTGGTCAAACTTAAATTGGAAATGTTTGTCTTAATGTAATAATAGCAATGTTCATTATTGAGTGTCTATTATGTTGTATTATGTTAACCCTAGAGAGATAACCTTGTTTCAAGTTACATGAAAACTAACCATTCGTAAATATACGATTTTAAATGTCAAAGCTTGTTTTTTCGGAATTTTTCAAATTTAAATGAAAAAACTACATTATCAGTCAAAATAAGCTTTATTGAAGTACTTTAACAAACAATATTGTACATTTTCAATCAGTAGAGGAACACTAAGAGCAAATACACACACGATGTTCTGCTCAGAATGGGCGTCTGCATATGTCACAACAATTGATTGTCATACGTCTTTTTCTTGATGGGCAGATTTGGCAGGTGGTTCTTTTTGAAGGTCCTTGAATAGGTCTTTCATCAACAGGTTTCTCCTTGACGATATCTTCAATAGCAGATCGGAGTGAACGCTGCAAAGTTGGTATATTTAGACACGATCTCAGCCAAGGAAATGTTAGTTGGCGGCTCAATTCAAGCATAAACATTTTCCTATTCATGGGCCTTTATCTTGATTTATGCAGGTTGTTTACATAAATAATATAGGAATTTATGGATGTAATATTGAGCATTCCATAAAACAAACACAAAGGCCACCTTCTCGTTTTGCGTGAAGTGCTCATGTTCCCACACATCTGGTCAAACGTACCAACCCCACCTTTTGTGCTGTTATAAAAGTCAATAATAACTGGTTTACCCATTGTTTGAGACATAAGAGTACTTCCTGAATGCATTGTACTCAAAAGTATAACATTTCTATTCTTTTTTGGAATATATGACAGCAAAGTCTTCTCCTTATCAAAGCAAAATTTAGCATCACCAGCTAAGCGATTCTTTGTTGAAAGCATTTGTGAGGGTATTTCAGGTTTATTTTTTCTTAAAGTGCCTACCATGGTAAAGTTATAAGGATTTTGTAAGAGGTCATCAGCAAGTTTGACTGATGTAAACTAATTGTCCATGGTTATGTTTTTGTTTCCGCCACGCAGTGATGTAGTGAGTGTTTTCACATAGTGCTCTGCTAATGGCATATTATCACCCTTCTTGGTTTTTTTACCCAGGTAAGGAGATGCGTCGATAATGTATTTTGTTCCAGTGTCGCAAACCATGACAATTTTCACCCCATATTTAGCTGGTTTGTTGGGTATGTACCTGCGGAAGGGGCAGCGACCACGAAAGGCTAGCAACTGCTCATCGATAGTGACATAAGAACCTTCTTTTTATGAGTTTTTGCAATTGTCAATTAGCTGGTCCCATATACTTCTTATTGCAGCCAAGGGATCTGTTTCTTTTCTAGTTGCCTGTGTGGTTTTGTCATCAAAACGGAGGCAATTTATAAGAAATTTAAGCCTTTTGCGGCTCATTGTAGCCTTGTAAGTTGTTCCACATAAACTACCTTCAAACAGTTCCTGGGTGCTTAGATGATTATTCTTTAGTGCTGCTGAGAAAATTAATATTCCGATAAGCGCTTTGATTTCCATAGAAGTCGTCAAAGAAGTCGTTGCTTTTTCTTGGGTATAAGTTTGTGATCTTGAAAGTATTTCACTATTAGTATGAATAACAATCTCATCAATGGTTGTGTCAGTTATAAATAACGAGAAAGGATCAAGGGGATTTGCAGCATCTCGAGCAATACCTTTTGTTCCTTGAATTATGTGCGTTTTATTTCTCATTGGAATTCTTGACGTTTTTCCACATACTGCTGACCAGCGATGTCCATTTTTCCCTCTGAGGGATAATTGAGAACATCTTGAGTGTTGTATTTGTGAATAACCTACATCGCCATTTTCTTGTGACATCCTGGTTCCTGGTTTTGTGAAGAACCTACATCGTCGTCTTCTTCTTCTGTCTTCTTGAACCTCTTACTACGAACAGGTAGCGAGTCATCTGTATTGCTGTCATCATCTGATGGGACATATTTGCTACCAGAATCTTCGAACGGTTCATATTCTACATTATCCTCTACTTCAGATTCACTCCAATCACTTGCTGTGTCATAATAATCAGGTGCATTTATTATCTCCTCAAGCTCTTTGTTAGTCAGAGGTTTATTATTATGATTGTTGGCCATTTTGTGAATAAACATCAACCTTAGTAACTATAAAATGAAATATTTCTATAATATTACCTGTGACATTAATGTTACGCAAAGGCTAACCTATCGTAAAAATTACGAATAGGGTACCAGTACAGCGAAAAGTAGAGGTAAATATCACTACACAACACTATGAACCGATTGCTCGTAGCAAATGATGAAACTACTGTATGTGTCAACCTTCTAGCGCGTGCGCACTAAAAATGCGCAGACGATTTGCGCAGTGATTTGTAATATTTATGAATGGTTATCTTTCTAGGGTTAATTATGTAAGTGTAGGGATCTAAAACATGTATATTGTGTTTTGAAAGCGATTCCCCATTATTCGGGCGGTCTTGGCCTTACCAGCCCAGACCGTGGTTTTGGATGACAACCAGTTGTGGGCAGACTCATTATAAACTGACCATGGTTGGTTGCCTATTAAATTGGTATAAGTTAGATATTAACAGGGGGTTAAATCAAGGGAATCAACATCACTTTGGAACAGCGGCTACCACCGAATGGGGTGATATAACCGTATTAAGGGCATATGAATCATTGTAGTAGGAGTACTGGTATCCTTGGATACCAGTAATGCCAAATTTTAATATAACGCCGAAGCAAGGGCGGAGTAAATAATGTTTACACCCTAGCTGAACCAGTCCTTGTGGAAGCCACTGGGCGCCACAGTCCAGCCATGGGGGGAAATAGAGAGATGGATGGCCAGTGGCAGTGTTACATGCTGCGAGGGAGAAACTTCATTTATGCGAGTTTGTGTCATATCAACATGGGTGAAATTCCTTGAGGTCACTGACACTTTTGTAACGCGGGGTGTCAGTGATTAAGGGATTAATAAGGGGGGCTATTAAATAATGATGGAGAAAGAGGTTATTAAATTGTTAGTAATAAGTTTTATTGAGTATTAAATTGAGTTATGTTGATGATGTAGAATGTGTAGTTGATCTTATGATGTAACTAAATGATTTTGTGTTGATTTGAGGAGTATTGTGGAGATGATTAACAATTTATAAAAAAAAATATATATATATGGAGTAATATATATATATATATAATCACGTTTATCCATCATTAGCTAAACATGCAAGTTCTGACCAGAGAAGTTCATCTTTTTGAGACCCCATATATAAAAGTTACGAGTAAGCTTAGACATTTTATTCTTACATATTCGTAATCAGCATAAAAAACCGTAAAAATATATATCCATTTCAAGATAGTTTGTTGAAAAAAGTTGAATAATAATTACCCTGTTAACATAATCGTTACAAACGACTCACACGTGTAAAAAAATGCATTACTATTTTATCACGGATATCGGTTTAGCTTTTAGTGATGAAAAATATGCACAGTGTTGCCACAAAATGTATATAAAGTCACGAAGGTCACAACGTTGCCAAGTCTACTGAACGTAAGCAATTCCTGCAATATTAGCAGGTGGTGTGTCTCGGCTGTTTATACAATTACTGCTTCCAGTCGCCTACGTTTAATTCCTGTATACGATCTTAGTTATTTTTAATTTCAGTACCATAGTAAAAATAATCTTTGAAAGACGTAATCAACTATTTTTCAACGCTGTTATTAAAAAGTGGGTTAATCATTCAATGACAGAAAACATATAAGGTATAAAATGTTGTGATCACTTTATTCACACGTTCTTTTCTTGACACGTAAATAACTATATACTAAATAAAGATATAATAAGTATATCTTCATTGTACATTAGTATAATATGTAGTTAAAAAGTACAGTACAACCTGTCACATCCGGACCTGTGATATCCGGAACCTCCCATATCCTGACTTATCTCCAAACTAATTTTTGCAATTTTGGTTAGCGAAATGGTTAGGGATGTAAAGATACTACTCAAAAAACACGTTCTTCTTCTGTGTATCTTCTGTAATTGTTAATTATATTAATTGAGATTTTGGCTACTTATAGAGATTTAATTACTGAACACAATGCAGTTTTCAGAATTGCTGTATATTTATTGGTTTTGAAGTTATCGCAGGTTGAACTGCAAAAATGAATTGAATAAAATTCGTCTAAAATCATCTGCCCGCGAGTTTCACTGTGAGGAAGTTAGAGTGAGATAGTTGTTTATTATACGCTCTCTGTCTAGCGTACAGCACAGCACACAGGTTGTCCCTTTCAATACAGTATATTTAATGTATCTTTTAAATGTCAATAAATTTCAAATGAAATTTGGGTATATCTGAAATCCTTGAATAATTTACGCACCCGAAATTTTCGCCGGTATTTTTCGTCAAAAAAGTGCGTTAATTATGCGAGAAAATACGGTAAAATGACCTTGTGATATCCGGATTTTTCCATATCCGGATCGGCTGGTCGCCATATTAGTCCGGATATGACAGGTTGTACCTGTACTGGTAAAAGTATGAATACGGTACAGATAGACTTTTATTACAAATATTTTTTGCTACGGTTTTCTATAAATAGTAACTATTCTCGGTAAAATAAAAATAAAATAAAATAAAAGATTAAATACAAATATCTAATATTTTCTGAATAAAATATATGTATATTTTAACAAATAATAATTATGTCACTCTGAAAAAATTTAAGACAAATCTTCATTAACTCTTGTAGGGAATTAATTAAATCTTCATTAATCTTTAAAACTCTTGTAGGGAATTCCTTTTACACACTTAGGTCTATATGTATTGAACATAATTATTATAAAACCATTTATTATTAAAAGGGATTGTTTAAATTACATATTTATTCCTACCATTCGCCCACTCCGATTATTTCTTTTGTTAAATAAATCTTATGACATGTCTTTTATATGTTTTGTACACCTAAGATTTTGTGTACACTGTACATATTTCATATTTTTAATGTTTTTAGCTAAGTTTTCATTGGCCTAGGACACCAGTCCTTCTCAAAATTTGCATATAATTTTACCCTGATTAACGAAACAGCTCCTCTCTGTCTGTGTACCTCTGTCTCACTTTCTTGCTCTCTCTCTCTCTCTCTCTCTCTCCTTATTCGTTCTATTTCTTTCCCTTATTTTTATTAAAGAATGAGCCAAGGAGGTTATGTACATTTACACCTGCCGGACACCTCTAAGGTTGCCTCTGTAAGAAACAATAAAATTTCTCAAGTGTTTATGAAATAAGGAGGACACTGGAACATGGTAAACGCATAGTAATGTTTATTTGGCTGAGACAAGATAAACGAGAAACGTGACACATTTCTGGCGGGAACGATTATGCATTTTGCAAACTGGCGTCTACGTCACACACGTCCGTATTTTCTACAAACATTGTGCACAGTTTAATCTGAGTTGTGGTATCTCGAACTCAGAAATGGTTAATATACGTCAGCCACTGCTATGTACAGTGATATGTGTTGTGTCTATTCAGCGCTAACACCACAGGTCTCCAGCACAGAGACAAGATTTCCCATTCCTGTCAACATGAGTACCTACTCAAGGTCAAATAACATTCTTAATGTTGTAATGACAGACGTGTACGTTTACAAAACACTGTTTTGGTTGACACATATATACACATCTACGTCTGAACTCGCAACCTCTTATTTATCAGCTGGCCGGTTTTACGTTTCCACCAAACGTGTTCCAGAAAATCATATTAAAATAATATGAATATTTTATAGTAAAAACATAATAAAAATAATAATAATATACAATTTAAAAAGTTAATACACTACCTCTTGCTTATCCTAAGTTTTGTGCGGAGAAATACCTGACCCAGTCAGTTTTCCAAGGATTCATAAAATTGTTATCTCGAATGATACATGGATCTTGTAGAGCTCGTAATCCTAATGTTCCTTGCATGATTGATGGAATATGTACACATAATAACCGAGCAACATTTTACGTTAAACTATTGAAAATAACAATGGTTTTCCAAAGTACCGGAGACGAGATGACGGAATTGTTGAACTAAAAGGAATACCGTATATCATTTGATAATCGTGATTCGTTCAATACAATCGCTTCCTAATTCTACAGTACAATGCTCACATCAATATTGAAAACCGATAAATACATGTATAAATAGGCTTACCATACGTCCCGGTTTGACCGGGATTGTCCCGGTTTGACGACCTGATCCCGGGGTCCCGGCCAGTTTGTCAATTGTCCCGGTTTGAAAATTGACGAGAGTAGTTTCCGTCCGGGCAAAGACGTTGTGCAAGCTAAGCTCCCGATTTTTGGTTAAATCAATAGAAAAGAGAGTTTGAAAGATTAAAAGTAATTTTTCATGAATGGAAAATTCAAAAGCTGCAGTAGTCACTTTGCACGAGTATACACATTCAAATGACTTAGGGAGCACAAAAATCCTAATGTGTGCTATACTTGCTTTCCTTCGAAAAGATGTAGAATGTGGCTGGCAGTATATCCATGGTCAAGTTCCAGAGGAAGAGAAACTCGATTAATTCTTTAATTGTTTCGTAGAACAATAGCTAGACAATGATTAGTGCCACAGGAGTTACGGAACTGCTACTTCCGACGTCATACAATGAATAATACCGTACAAGCACGCATCAGAAACTAAACAGCCACGTTGGAAGACCACATCCAAGAATAAAAAACATTATCAAATATTTATAATCTGAGGCAGAGAAATCTATTCAGAACACGATGTAACGATGGAGTGAAATTTTTAAGCTATGAAAAGGTCGAAAAAGTATACTGAATTGGATAAACTAAAAGATATGAAAAAGATTCTGAAGTTGGGATGTTTCTCAAGATCACGTCGTCCGTTCTACAAGTTGACTAATAAAAATAAATAAAAAATAACCTTCCTTTTTAATTTAGAGAGAGAGAGAGAGAGAGTGAGGGAGTGGCTATGCAAGTGTGTGTGTGTGTGTGTGTGTGTGTGTGTGTGCGTGTGCGTTTTATAAAAATTGTAACTTGGTAAACGTAGTTGGTAACAAAAAATACATTTAACGAATTATAAAAACATAAACACAATACAGGGTGGATGTACATACATCGTTGTTTGTGTGTTCACAAGTGGGAGGTACTCTCACGTATCAAAAATTAATTACGTGTCTTATCTACTTGAGTGTTCGCAAGTGAAACGAGTTGCAAGTGCCACTGTTCGTAAGTGGGAGCACACCATCGTCGGCCGGATACGAAAAGCAGATTAATTTACCTGGTTTCTTCGAGACAAAAGCATCAACATGAATCAAAAAATTTAACTTGCAACCATTATTTTAGTAAAACGTAGATGATTGTGGGTACCATAGCTTAGGCTTTTAGAGCATAGGCTTGTACATTTATCTAGGATTTACATTATGTAGCTGATGATAGAAGTTCAAATGCGAGTTCCTGGTCCCTAAAAACATGGGTATCTCACTAAATATCACTATAATATTGACGACTCGGAACACAAAGTTTTTTATAAGTAAAAACGTAAAGTTTTACCTTACAGCCTAAACCGGCTTTCAGCTATAGAAGGCTTCATCAGAGGCTGTCGTTAGTAGCGCTGCTCGTCTTGTTGTTGGCGACGAGAAAATGTTTCGAAAGATTGAAGCTGTGTGTGTGTGGTGAGATGTGTTCGAATAATGCGTGCGATTTGAATTGTGTCTGTTCGTTTAGGATGTCGTTTTTATTTGTTTTTGTGTGTTTGTATATTTCTAATTGTTCTAGAGTGTCTAGTTTTCGGCCTTTTGTGTGTACGTGTAGTATGTTCATGTTATTGTCGATGTTTTTATATGTGTGGTTTGCTTCAATGAGGTGGTTTGCGAAGGTAGATTCTGTAGTGGTGTGGAGTGCTTTTGTGTGTTCAATGTATCTCTGTTTGAAGCTACGTCCTGTCTGGCCTATGTAGAATTTACTGCAATTTGAACAATTTAGTTTATATACACCGGGTAGATCGAATTTGTTTTGTGCTTTGGGCATGCGTTTTGATAGTGTGTGTTCTGTTTTGTTAGTAGTTTTGTAAGCGATTCTGTATCCTGCTTTTTTGAATTTGTGGGCAATTTTTTCTGTTTGTTTGTTGATGTATGTTAGTGTTATGAATTTGTTGTTTTCTGTCTTTGTCTGTTGTTTGTTTTGTGTTTTGTGTAGGAGTTTACTGACTATTGTTCTGTCATAACCATCATATTGTTCTGTTCGAACACATCTCACCACACACACACAGCTTCAATCTTTCGAAACACTTTCTCGTCGCCAACAACAAGACGAGCAGCGCTACTAACGACAGCCTCTGATGAAGCCTTCTATAGGTGAAAGCCGGTTTAGGCTGTAAGGTAAAACTTTACGTTTTTACTTATAAAAAACTTTGTGTTCCGAGTCGTCAATATTATAGTGATATTTAGTTAAGTAATGGACACGTCATGGACAACGAAATCCAAGAATGGGTATCTCAGCTGGGAGAGTGAACTCCAAGACAAAATACTGATCCTTCAAATGTGTGTGTGTCGGGTAGGTATAGGCCTACTAGTAGGCCTACTCTGGGCTCCTTAAAAAAGCTACTGCTAAAATAACAGTGATTTGTTCTAATTTTGTTTGCTACATAATAAGGTGACACCGTATAACATTAAAATTTGGGTTTGGCAAAGATTATCAGAATTGGCACATTCAACAATTAAAAGTTTTGTACGAATGAGCAGAAAATAATGGTATTTAAAAGGAACTATAAAGACATATCTTATGGTCATAAACAAACCGTAGAAGAAATTACTATTGTAATCAGTATAGTCATATTTGGACAGGTGTAGAAAAATATGGAGAAGCCTGTACAGGTGTGTCGGTGCTGATGGGAACACACATAAAAACGTTTGTATGAGATTAAACGTATGTATCCAAGATAAATACCGTTTTATCTACAACAGGTGGCTTCGAAATATGAATTTGGGGATTTCCCTTTTATTTAGGGGGAATTGTTATAAGGTAAATACAGTACAACCTGTCACATCCGGACCTGTGATATCCGGAACCTCCCATATCCGGACGTATCTCCAAACTAATTTTTGCAATTTTGGTTAGCGAATGGTTAGGGATGTAAAGATACTACTCTTGATGTTTTGGCTGATCACCCCTTTTTCTTCACTACACTTACGTCATTCTGCGATATGGTTCACTATTTTTGAATATTTAAGTTTTTACAATTGAAATACTTTATTTGGGGCAGCGGCGTTAGGTCGACTCACTTTGGCTTCATGGCTTCCAAAAAAGTGTGCATTGTATGAAGCAGCCGAATCACAAACTTTTTCAAAAACTGATGTAGGCGTACTGTAAGTAAAACTTTTTAACCAATTTTACTTTTTGTATTTTAAAGAGTACAGTGTACAAATGCAAATGCTAAACCAATGGAAACGTCTAAAAAAACACGTTCTTCTTCTGTGTATCTTCTGTAATTGTTAATTATATTAATTGAGATTTTGGCTACTTATAGAGATTTAATTACTGAACACAATGCAGTTTTCAGAATTGCTGTATATTTATTGGTTTTGAAGTTATCGCAGGTTGAACTGCAAAAATGAATTGAATAAAATTCGTCTAAAATCATCCGCCCGCGAGTTTCACTGTGAGGAAGTTAGAGTGAGATAGTTGCTTATTATACGCTCTCTGTCTAGCTTACGGTGCAGCGTCTGTCCCTTTAATTAACGCTCAGATATGACGACATATTATGAATCGTTATATAAGTAAGATAATCAATTTTTGTGAAACCTATAATATACCCATTAAATAGTGTAGACTAGACTATAGTAGCTTAATACAGTCTTTTTTCCGGGATGAAAGGGAAATTATAATATTGTGCGCTTAAGAATGAAACTTTTTTTGTTACTAGACCAACGTTTATGAAAATCTATTTGTCTTCATTTCTCAGATTGTAATAAAATTGGAATCAATTATAGCCTATATCAAATTAAAAATTTTTGCCAAAATTATTTGTTACTAACCAAGTTTACTTTATTTTCTTAACCGATGGATTTTTGCATATCAAATTCCGTTTATTAGACATCCATTTTTCAATATAAAATTGGTCTCTAGATTACTGATTTGCGTTAATGCGTCCAAGAAAAATAGTAGTTTGATAAACCTTATTACTAAGTTTTAATGTTTGTTTACATACGGCGTTTTCAAGAAACTGTAACAGTGTTAGAATAAATAGGCCTACTTAAAAATTTGATTACATACCTGCACCTAGTTTCATATACAGAAGCAGTGTAAAAAGTATTTTGTAAAGCTTTCTTACAAAATTATAACATAACTGAAGCCCAAATGATGTTTAAGATTTTGCACGTTAAGTCATATGAAGTTTACTTAAGAACCTGTTACGTTCAGACTTCCTGAGATACATTTATTGAGAAGAACAAGAGTAACAGAAAGAAAGAGAGAGAGAGTGAGAGGGAGGTCAAAGTACATGATGTTTACTACAGTTGGCTACTTATAAGGAACTTGAAAATAATTAAACTTATTGTAATGTAGAAAGTTAACGAAACATGAACCAAAAGCGAGGATTATGTGCAGCAGACTCAAGAGTTTTATTAACAGGATCCAAACAGCCTTTGGTGAAACGATTATTACGTTAAATAATTTATTCGCAATTAAGAAGTGGTACATTTTGAAGAAAGGAAAAAAACCGAGGATGAGGAACTTATAAGTTGCTATTAAAATATGTAACTTACCTTTTGGATACCTAATTATTTTACAAGCAAGTTACGGAAACTATAAAAAAAAAATTAATTCTTAATATATAAGCCTTCACGTATTATTTCAAAAAAAATTAGATTACTGCTCACTGTGATATACGAAAAGCAAAAATATAATTAATGTAACATTACAACTCTTCAACTCTGTAAGATATAAACTCTTCTGCTTCTGCAGGTTGTTATTTATATTATTGGTACTTGTAGAAATTTTTATTAATCAGAATGGTGAATAAATTTCCAACGGATGGGAGTCAACTTTAAACATGTTGCTTCGGTACTACTGTATACCAATAACTGCATAACTATATTCTTACAAATGATATTCGGTATGAATGAGAATAATTAAAAATTCGTAATTCTCTCTCCCCCGTCTCTCTTCTCCCCCTCACTCTTTCTCTGTCAATTTTCCCCATCTACCTCACTAATAGGGACAAACCTCACTACTACCTTTAATTAAACATGACTACCTCACTATTAATTTCCTTTTATTTTCATTAAGTTAGCACGGCAGGTCCTTCTGCGACTGCACCCAAAGTGCGCCTCTTTAAGTGTTTGTTGAAATGTTACACTGCTACAAACAGATTACTCAAGTTTGAATGTGTAGTCTATACGAACACAATGAATGATTAAACAAACACGCACACCACACTACCTTGGACAGGCATATGTACATATGACTGTCATCTCACGTTTCTTATTTAATTTTTATTTTAACTTTTTAATACTTTTATATGTTTAATTATTATGTAATCGTTAAGGATAAATAGGAGAAATAACTCTTTTTAATTGGCTTCATTATATCAAAAAGTAATTCCTTGCTGGATCGTGAAATATTTACAATTCATCTTTATTTACGTAGGTCTTGAATGTTGTGACAACGATCCTTTGAAGTATTCTCCGATCTTTATATGTACGGTATTCTTTTCCGGATGTCTCTCTTTGACTATGATCCCAGGCATTCAAAGTTTTGTGTTTGGACTCCTATGATTTTCTGGCCTACTATTATTATACATTTTTATGTGCAAGAAAGTGGCTGAAGTTTCCATTTATAAACTACCTGATCCCTCTCGAACAGTCAGTGATTACTATAGACCGGGGTGACACGAGTTCTGGAAAGACACTCTAGAGAGTATCGCTGTATCTCTTCTGTACCGTTTTGCTTCTTCCATTCACTTTATGCCCACTCTATTTTTGTTAGTCTACGACAAACAATCTTTGGTATTAGATTTCTAATGACCAAAAATACTTCCAAAGAATTTGATCTTCTTGCCTGTCCTTTCAAACGGAGCACTGTTTCTATTTTAACAGGACGCACAATACCCTACAGTTTAAGAATATATAGACGAAGAAGTGTATGTAGCTGCAGTGAGGCGAACGAACCCGACAGTATCATACCGAGGTTATCTAAACGAATACCGGAGAGATGCGGACACGGAGATTTGCGAACACAAGCTATTTCCGGAGATTTGCGGACACTAGGCCTTTTGCTACCTGAGAGAGGGATGACAAAATTCCAAAAGTATTTCTATACCGGAGGCTTGCGGACAGGCCGTATCTGAGGTGCGCCCGCTTGAATAGCAACAAACTTTCGTCAATTACTAAATTTTCAAATGGATTTAAGGCCTCTCTAAATTTTTTTCTTGTGTGTTCGACAATAAGCCGTATTTTTACAAGGCTATCTTGAGTAGGGGTAGAATTGTCACAAAAATGTAAAAGTCGCAGAATTAGTTTGAATCGGTCCCTAGACATAATTTGGGGAAATATCGGCGTCAGTAATAGCAAATCCTTTGCCCAATATTCGTCTATTTCTAATTTGTTTACTCTTGGCATCAGCAGTGAACACGCCAAGAAGAAATTAAATTCTGCAGGCTCTATATCTTTCCATCGGGACAATCGGGATATTAATGTCAATTTTGCGGTAACAAATTTGTAATAATTATTTAATTCTGTGCAAATGACAGAAATAAATTCTAAGGGGAAAAATATTTTAAAAAATCTAAGTGAGTTGCCGTGTCTTAGAAACTAATTCGTAATCCGCTAACTGCTTTATCAAAAGAGTGACGTTTTGTCGCAGGACTGTTGGCCGACCAATCGTAAATTCTTTTTCGCTTCTGAAGATTTCTTACCTCTTCTTCTTCTTCTTCTTCATCATCATCTTCTCCTGCTGATGTTTCATTTTCTGATGAAGCTGCATGTGGTGTTGAACGATTATGAGAAGGCCCGGGAGCATCCATATCTTTGTCTGAGAAAATGTTGTCTTCCTCGTCACTACTCTTCATCAATAATTCCATAACTTCCTTCTCGGATTCTGTGCCATTGTAAACACAATATTCACACCTACTGTTTGCTAAAGAGAATCACAAACAAGACTGAACAGATGTTGTACAGACAGAAAGTAATTATACCTTGCACCCAATGTTGAGAACAATAGCCGTGGTAAGGAATTTGAACAAAGAAAATGATTTTTCTTCATGTTTTGAGGGTAGTACAATCAGAATCTGCCCTTATCTCGAACACGATGTTTTTCGCGATAACCATACTTCCATTCCTTACGAAACATGGAAGTAAAAAAGTTGCTAGCTGAAAAAATAATAGAAGAACCTAAACATTAAGATATTAACACCATTCGTCAATTTTGTCAACCCTCTGGGGGTCCGGTCTAGTTCATCCCTCCCGTAAATACGCCTCTAACCACGAGATGACATTGTTTACATTCTAACCGCATTAAAGTTTTGTTATTACAGTTTTCCAGTAAGCTACATTTTTCAGATTTACAGTAAATTATTATATTTACTGACAAGATGTACAAAGTGCTTTGTTTATTTATGGTCAACCATTCGTCGAGCAGGACGTAGTATGTGCCTACGCTTGGTCTGCATCTACAATGTTTATGGGTTTTGTCAAGTCGCAGTTATTATTTTCAGCCCAACGATCCATAAATCAATCGTAAATTTGCATCGTCGTAACAACACCTTAAGTTGACGCGACACCAGCAGTGATTACATGTTAACAGCTGATTTTTCATTTCCCTCCCCCCGCTCAGAATTTCAAAGTAGACGTGCCCTTAGCTCTTAATACTACTATACGTAAATCGATAAATGGAGAAATTAAACATATGGTACTAGAAGAGCATGACCCCACGCGTCGAAGACGAAACATGATATAAATACACCTTGATTATTATTATTATTACGTATTATATAGTAGTATTAGATATTATATGGGAGAAATTAACAAAGTGCGAGGGGGCAGATAAAGGACAGTGAAGGATTGTGTGTAACACTGAAATTGTTGACAAGAAAAAGAAGAAACTGTACGAGTTGGCGCGCGTGCGTGTGTGCGCGCGCGCGAGAGAGAGTGAGTGAGTGAGTGAGTGAGTGAGAGGACTGAAAGAGAGAAACATGGGCAGAGGTAAAAAAAATCTGTCGCATTAAATTCACGCCAACAACATTCTTAATGTCGTAATGACACAACAGTCTATGTTTACAAAAATTACTACCGTTGTGACGACACAAATATACAGATCTAATGTGTGTTGGCAGGCTGACGCGTTCGTACTACTAATTCATTCGAAGGCTGTATTCACTCCTGTCTGTATTCAAATAATACAAATGTTGTTTTATAGTAATAATATAATAATAATAATAACAACTATCACGATTTGTAGGCTTAAGCATTCATAACATAAACAGTTTTCTAACGTTCCCTCCTCTCAAGACTTCTACGAACTTTTTTTAACTTATTGATTTTACTCCATTTTTAATAATTCACCAATCCCTTCAGTTTATAACTTACTGCTTACATGTCGGAGTCATGTGATAGTATGAAACTTTTATTGAGCAGAATTCAGTATGACGGATATTCGTGACATACCTACGGAGATGTGAAAGTAACGTTGTTTTACTTCGATTGCAGCTTGGATTCACTAAATTCTGTTGCCTTCTGTACGAGCGGGTAAATTCTATGCAGGAATGGGAAAATTATTATGTAAAAAAAAGCAGTGATCATTAAAGACAGAGGCACTGAGTGTAGGAGATCAGACCGTTGTAGGTCAAGTACTAGTAAAACCTGGAAAAGCTTATCGTCCACTACTACATATTAAGTAGGTTTAATGAAAATTATGTAAATGGAACGGATGTAATTTTGAAACTGTTAATTTCCTTCAAGTGTGTACTAAAGTAAAGAATGTTACAATTTATAAGTTGGTAATTACACCAGGTAGGCTTAAACAGGTAATGCTAACAACCAGTAGCCTACTGATTCGAATGTGTGTGTGAAGAGGGCTTTTGAGTCGATAATAACGCTATTACCTACTTGACACAGAAATTCCCGTGTCACCTGCATTTTGTATTATGCAAACGTTCGGAGGATGTAAATTTTTCAACAACATTGTTGGCGTGCCAACCTTTAGAATGAACCGTTGTGGCGGAATGCAAGATTGATTTAAAGAATTCAAAAATTCTTGGAGATAGTACACTATATTTTCAATATTAAATACGGTGTTACTAGATTCTTCGGACTTTTTATTATCCCCAGAAAATTTTTCCAAACTTGTATCATTATTTTCCTTCACAGATTCGATTCTTTGGGAATAACCACTTGTAATTTTTATCAAGTAAACACTTGACGTTTTGCACAGAATTTAGCAATTAATACAGTGTTGTACTATTTACTATGTCCCAGTTTTTCATCAATTTCTGTGAAGCTATCGTCATTAGGAACACTACCGTCACCGAGGTGTAGTAAGTTTGTAGAAAAATCACCATCTCCTCCTCCTCCTAAATGGGCTCTCATATTGCTTTGCAAATTTAGTCTGAATAGCATTCCACATCGCCGAGGACTTTAAACACACTGAGACAATATCAGCGCGGGTTCCTCTTGCAGTTACCGGTAATCTCTAGCGAGAATCCTCTGAAATAACAAATGTTACGCTACCCACTAATTTGTTACAATTTCTTAAGTCTTGGAGAGTTTGATTGACCGTTTCTATACAGTCCACAAATCGCCTTCGTTTTACCGTTCATGATTAGTTTCCGTTTTGATCGCTCTTTCTTTTGTCATGCCTCCTCTTCAATACGAATTGCTTTTTTAATAGGAGTCAGTGAGAATACTTGACTTTTTCTTCTTGGCGCATTTTTATTTTATTTTTGCAGTCGCTTTCGGATAAGGGCGAATTTATTCTGGTGTCAATTGTGATAAGGTATTAGCAGATGTCTCGTTTATTCTCGACGTGGGAGGTCCGGCTACTGTGGTCTCTTGACAATCTTTTGTTGGTGTTAATCTTCCTTCATAATTACTTTTGTCTCCTATCTCTCTGTCAATTACAGGTGAACACAGAAACTCTTCGATACTGAATATATTTTCATTTAATGGCCAAATTCCAGTTGAACTAAAACCTGCTGTCAGTTAGATGGTGTAGCTGCCTTTGAAAGAGTATCTTTTGCTAGCCCAGGTATGTCATGGTTTTACCTGGGTTTATTGTCATCCAGCTCTCAGCGGCTGCACCGAAACAGGCCATATAAACACTTGTCTAATGGCTGAAGTAAGATTGTAACAGGTATGAGGTATAAACTGTTTCATAAATAGTAAAAAAAGAGAGGCTGTAATTTATCTTGATGGATGTGCTACTCCAATACAACCTGCTGGTCCATAAATAATCAAAGTGATATCTACATAACACTCTGTGGATATAACGATAAGTGATGGTTTCCAGCTGCCATCTATGAAAATACCACTGGTTTCACCCTTTTCCAAAGGGGTAACCCTGCTGACTTGTTTATTTCCCTTCAAACTGACAACTTTGTTAGGACAGTGCACTGTTGTTATGCTGCCTGGTTTCCTTCACATTCCAAATATTGTGACAATAAAAATGAAGGCGACTTATCACAGAATTCCAATATTGAAGAAAGTTTTATGTTATGTTTATTAAAACTAAATGCTATTGCAAAACTTGTTGCTTCAGCCTCTCTAAAAGACAACCTTGAATGTCGCTGCATGAAGCCAGTAAAACAATCTTTTACCGGCCCAGTTCACCAGAAAATCGACATTATTTGCAAACACGTATTCGGAGGCTAACATACGAATATTCTTAGGGTACAAACCATAATAACTAACAGAATAGTGCAGATCATAACACAGAAATCTGATTTTTCTTTTTGTTCTTTCCTAAATACAAGTTGTGGAAAACGCTGAGTCTTTGTAGGGTTTGTGAGCTACATCGCCCCAGAAAGTTTTTCACTTGTACGTTTGAACCAAATATGAAAAAAAGAAAACAGAACAAAATGTTTTACTTACATTGTACCAACATACCACTTTCCTTCTGGTGAAATTGAAGGTACACCTTTAATTTTAAAATTAGTGGCTGAAGTGTAGTGCTGCTGGCCACTCTACCTTTAGTGCGTGTGTCGAACACTCACTTTAGGCAACCTATTCTACCTCCTAAATTTCCTAGGCGGCATAAAAAGGAGCCATTATTACTATTATCATTTTAAAAATTTTAGTTTTTTAGGATTTAATAAACACGTAATCTTCATTATAGGATCACAAGTAACTGACACATAATTAATTCTGAGATCTGTTAGGTTATGAATTAATTTTCTTTTAAAAGTTATAGAGAAACATAACTTGCCCTCATGTTGCCACATTGCTTTTGTATTAGTATGATTCAATTGTACACTTACCATGGATCCAACAAAGTACGTAGCTGTAAACACCCATAGCAAATTAGTGACAAAAAGGTTGCTTTACACGCTCTAAAATACAAAAGGGAACAAAGACTCATTTTACTGTACACTGCTATAATCAGACTGGAGGAGCATGTACTACAAGCTATAACAAAAACGTTATACAGTTGCAGAGGTGCTGCGACTAAGGGACACTTGAAGAAGTACAAAGTATCAACTTATGTCTCTCTGCTCTCCCCTATATGGTAATACTGTCTTATAACGACTGTTAAACAAATCAAATGTATTGTATACCTTTATATGTGTATTTATACACAATATATCATAAACGTTTTTTGTGGCAAAAATACCTTTATATGTGTATTTTATACACAATATATCATAAAAGTTTTTTGCGACAAAAATATCTGTCAAATTTTTGTATGTTGTAATGGTACATATAACACTACCAACACCAGCGTACCACAAATAAGATGAAAGCCACTACAATTAAGAATACCTACAAGGTCAAGCATACGATCATGGATAAAAAAGGAAGTATCATAAGCCAAAACCAAGTGAATTAAAATGAAGAAGGAATTACCAGTAAATGTGCAACTAAAGAAGATAAAGCAAGACTAATGACGAGACGACATACATAATTACCCAATAGATCAAACAGTGAGAAGGAAACCCATTAAAGACAAAATCAAGAAGAAACCTATTAACCGTGAGAAGGAAACCAGTGAAAACAATGCCATGAAGAAACTTATTAAGAGGTAGGAAGGAATCGGTGAAGAGAAGAAGAAAATATCCAGATCAAACACAAAAAAGGGAGATAACATGAATTATAATGAACTAACATATGGCAATAAAAGAATTATTATAAAAGAAGAAAGAATAAATGGAATAAACAACATGATTTAAACCCCTAAGCTGTAAAACAAATTGACACTGACCAAAACTTATTAAGTGAATACCTTCCTTGACAATGTAATACAAACAATAATCAATAAGAATGAATTATTGAACATAAAAAGTAACAAAGAGAATGAATAATAATAAGTTCTTAGCTAAATTATGTGTAGACATGAAAAGAGGGCTATGTCCAAAACACCAATGACCAATTGTAAAGTGGAATTGATATTAGAAATAACCACTAATTACCAATAGTAAAGACTGTAAAAGATAAACAAAATGTAATCTAATAATAACCAATAGATATACCAGTACTACATAAAGTCAAATAAATCAAATGTAATGCATAAACATAAAACCGACAATAATCCATTGTTGTATATTATAACTATATGCTTGCCATAGAATGGATGCATGATGAACAAAATTATCTTGTAAACTTATCATAAAAGAGTAGGAACTAAACCAACAACATTGAATGAGGCAGAATACTATTCGAATAAGTAAATTCAAGGATTATAGCCACCCAAATACTAATAATAACAATAATAATAAATAAACCATGTTGACAGCTAGATGCAAGTAATCTTGGTTACTTTAAACCAAAGCAATTTTCAGTATAAATGCAGAATGAACTACTGCACAATAATAACAGTGCTATCAAAACAATGATAAGAGATATTCAAGCAATAATGAGAATAATTTGATAGGATTACAACCCATATAAAAAGGTAACTTCCTAAAGTATAGTAAACTCACTTAACAAACTATAGTTAAGGTAATAAAACCACAAGATGAAGAAAAAGGACACTATCAGAAGTCACAATGACCAATGCAGTATGCATAGGCCATAATAAAATGTTATTAACTATTAATGTTAGTATAATAGTGAGTATCATGTACATGTTGTGTTTATGTTAGTGTCTATACAGGAAAGTACAGAGCAACTCACCGCAGCTAATAATAGAAGAGTCAACGCAACTTCTTCAGAATCGAACTCATGAAATGGAACAAAAAACATTCTAAACTATTTAAACAAAATTAATAAACGATGTCAAAGAGTAAGTAAACCGATTTATTCATATCGGATTCAATAATAGATTGAATTGGGTAGAATAAATCAATAAACCAAAAATTAATAATAAAAACCAAAACGTTAAGAATAATAATAAAACAGACAATCTCGTCGTGCTAAAATGTTCATACACACTTTTTAAGAGAAAATTACTTAAAACTTCGAATCTAACAAGAAAAATATTGTGTCGAGTATTCATAATACAAACCCTTAGATATCAAATATGAAATGAAAATATAAGAACCAAGTAAAATGTATATTCTATAGCCGGCAGAATAAGGGAAGGACAAATAAAATAGAGGCAGGATATCAAGAGAATGGAAAACATGGGACTACCTAAACAAGTAATAAGATACAGACCTCAGGGAAGACGAGATATAGGTAGGGCAAGGAAAAGAGATGCCTTCAGTGAAGGCAAAACAGGCTGTAATCCTATACCTTGACATGGAGAAGATTCCTAATACTTAATAGCACACTTAAGAACAAAATATTGGTATGGAGAATCATACACGACTTCCATGTTCTAAGATTTATATTTAAAATCATTTTCGAAATGAAATATTTCCATTGAAACTACTTCTTTCTACTTACTGCTTCAGCCACTTACTGTGGGCACTAACGTATACCACCTCACGTTATCGCACTTGATTTTCACTGATGATGGAAGTCGATGGCACTGGCGAAACGTCTGGTTTTGCAGAAAACATTGGTCTACGGCCAAACAGGCCGGGAAGGAATTTTAAAAACAAACTGCTTCTTTGTTGTCAATAACGTAGTACATATATACAAAAAATTATCAGGTAAACTATTACGTTACAACAAAAAAATGTTTCAGGTAAACTACCCTTTCCCCGTAACCGATCTTCACCAAAATCAATAGGCCTTGAGTCCTCTATAACTCGGACACATATGTAAAAAAATATCTGATTCTGTTTGAATTTACGGCAGTTATCGTTCGTCATGAAAAAATTTCTCTTGTTACAACATAAAATATTGCAGGTAAACTACCCCTTTATCTTAACCGATCTTCACAAAAAACAATAGATCTTGAATACTCTACAATTCAGGGCTGTATGCAAAAAATTATTTGATTCTGTTTGAATTTGCGGCTCTTATCGTTTGCCATAAAAAATCTAGACAGACACACAGACACTTTTTGAAAAATTACTTTTTTTCATGTTTTGAGGGTAGTATAATCAGAATCTGCAAAAATCTCTAACACGAATTTTTTTGCCATCACCATACTTCCATTTCCTTATGGAACATGAAAGTAAAATCAAAGTAAAATTCTGATGGCAACAAAAATCAAATATTCTATCAAAAATTGGGGATATACATTTTTGGTAGGTATTTGGTAGGCCTACTTGCATTGCACAAGGAATGTGTTATTTTCAATAGGTTATTGATAAAAAATGACTTACAAGTACATTGATTTTTATTACAAAATTTATACAAAACAGTTTCAATTCTAAGGTATCAATAATTAATAAATATTAAGGATAATGAACAAATTATTTCTTCAGAGAAGATACATAAAAACATTGCAAAAATAATACATATCAGACAAATATTATTACAACAAAAATACCACACAGACATTTGGGCTTTGTTACTTTATCAGTAACTATAAGATTACATTAATAAAGTACATAGAATATTTATTTACAAGAACATAATTACAAAAAGTGAAAACACCTTTGATGAAATAAACATTTTATTTATTACATCAAACATAACTAAACTCAGATGACAATATAAATGAACTAAATATAGGTTTTTCTGCGAGGGAGTGTAGGATTGATTAGGGGTTCAATTAGTTCAAATTATTAAAAAAAAAAATAGCATAAACTATAAATAGAAAAACTAGACTGGTATGTTTACAACAAAATGAAAACTTCAAGTTACATTTAAGAGATATTCCGTGTCAAATCAACAAGTGCTACAACCTGACCCTCTTAGATTTATTTGAAATTAAGTATGCATGTAGTATTCATAAATAGTAACACAAATCAATTTTTTCACATTTTTCTGACGAAAGGTTACTGAGTAATGGGTGCTCAAAAATGAAAAAAAAAAATAAAATTTTGACTTGCGCAACAATATTGATTTGTTCACAACTTGTGTTCTAATTAAGCTAGAACAATGACATCGAGTTCATTTGAAAGCTCTTTTAAAGGGCTTTCATATGATATAAAACGTAATTAGTTGAAAATATATATATTTTTTATAAACACATCATTATTGCATTTACTGAATTTTGAAAAACTGTATTTTTAAAATTCTCAAAAAAATATATGTGAAAGATATTGTTTTCCTCTACATATTCTGAAAGTTTCAACTTGGGATGAGCATGGGATCACTATCAAAAGTAATTTTATGTTTATCACGATTCTGTAAAACGTCATTCAGATCGGTGAATTATTATTATTTTTATTTTCCTACCCATGACCATTTTTCAGAATCATAGTTGGATTTATTACTTGGCCTACAAAATTGTACTTTTCTTTCATACAAATAACTGTGTTTTAAAGCTTAGCACTAGCTAAATTAATAGCTCAAAATTAATAAATTGACCTACATATCTAAAATATATATCTTAATACAGTGATCCAGGTTTTCCGTGTACAAGCAAAAAAATCTCATTTTAAAGACTATATACAAAATGGTTGGTTGGTGTGACTATCTCCCATCTGTTTAGTATTTTGTCATCGGATAATATTCAGTCAGCTGTTGTCAACTGTTGTTGAAAGTGACCTGTACATTTTCTTTTGGTGTGACATAGCCTATAAAGTGAAAAAAATGTGATTAATTCTGAAATGTTGTGTTTTGAAATTAGCTTAAAGGTACTTTTGTACAATTCTCACAACAGTGTATAAGTTTATATGCCTACAACCAGTTAATATTGTAACGAGACATATGAGCCCAAATATTTCAGTAACCCAAAATATTAACACATGTCAATAATTGAGTGAAAGAGACAAACCAAGTGTTTCTTCTAAAAGGCCAAGCATGAAACTACATGAGCTACTCATCACCAAGGATAAACTCACAACAATAAGAGTTAATAAAACTAATGGTAACTAACAAGTGAAATAACATTATAAGAAAAAGAAGATGCACCGAACAATGATTGGTCAGTAAGGAACCAATGAAGACAAGGAAGAAACATACTACGAGAAAGACACCTAACAACCATGGCATAAAATATAGATTCCAAGAGGCAGTCAACTATAGAACATCTTACCCGTATATGCAATGACTGAACAACTTACAGATTGAAGAGATGGACAAGAACTGACTAACTGAGATGACCAATATACAACAGATAATATTATAAATGTATAGGACAAGATATGTTATAAAAGAATGAAAGTAACTATACTGTTAACTGAATAGAAGCTGTAAATAAAAGCATAGTAACATGTTATGCATAGCACCCATGTAACATAAAGAAGTATTAAAATTGTCTCATAATAATAACAAATATTACTCAAATAGTCAAACAATCATGTAAGATAAGAAAAGGCAATAACTAAAGAGTTATTAGTTATCATTAATAAAACCAAACTTGAGAAAATAAGGTTAAAAGAATGTAAATTTGTATCAACCTAACATACACATTGTTGGTACAAATTTCACCTAAATTCACATCTATCAGTAGGAAAAGCCTACCTAAACCAAAATGTTTTGTGCCTTAAACCAAGAAGAACTGATAAGCTTTCTACAGGTACCAATATAAGATACCCAAAATGGATTTTAAATAAGAATTTAAGTAAATAAAGTGAACCAAAACCGACCAAAAGGGGATTCACTAAGTAAAACGTGAACAAAACCACTTTATAATACCAAATAGAAGTAAAAGGTTAATGTCTATACCACAAGTAAGGTGTAATGCCACTATTGTAATAGTATAAGAATATTATAAGAAAGGACATAATGTATTATAATCGTAATTAAGAACACCTGTCATGTGACACCACATGTAAGTAATGTTAGTCAATGATATACACTAAGGGACAGACCAGTGTTGAGACGTTCATTATTAAATGACATCATAATAATATAAAATCAACGTTAATACACTTCTACTTACCATCACGTGGCTTCAAGGTTACGTCATACGTATTTTAGGATGCAGGCGTAATTTCTTAAGGTTGTGTGAATAATTTGCACAACACATTGTTATGAAGAGAATTGAAATTTTAATTTTGATTAAGTCATCTAAATTTAAATATACAAAAAAATTATTATCATGCTTTCTGCATCTTACTCATAACCACCTACAATTATGGCTTACCTTATGTTTACTACTTACACAATTTGATTTATACACAGATACGGAACATAATTAGAAAACACAAACAAAAACAGCCCAGCTTTGCCACTCACCACTCACACAGAATATTATTTAAACCCTTAACATTTATAAAAAAACCTCTCCCTGCCGGCACGCGTTTATAACTTGAGCACTTAAATTTTTCATTTTGTATTTAGTCGTGTCCGAAAATAGTTATATAGGTTCTTCTTTGTTGTATCAGATTAGCCGCACTTCATTTTATTTACTGCACTGAATTTTAATTTAGAAAAGTTTTATTTTTTGAGCCCCGTTTAACGGACTGCCTGCGCAGTCGAAAGTCGGCCAAAGACTGCTAGCGTCTCTCTGTTCCCCACTCCTGGAGCATTTTAGTTGAGACGACGGACATCAATGCCTTACAGTTAGTCGTCACAGTTTCGACTCATGCTAGTCATGTAGTTGTTTAGGTTACCATGGTCACTGATTTCAATTAGGCACAGGCTGACGTCATGGTAGGAACCAGACGTAAACAGCACTTCCTGCCGCTCAAAAGCGCATTGCTGAAGTTTACTCATCCCAGGACATCCGGTTTGGTGGCTGGATGCGTCACTCGAGTTTGTGGTGATACAGTTGCGTCTGTGTGCTGCTACACAAGTACAGATTTCTGAGAAGTTTGAAGGGGGTAAATGCTTCGCTCGCCGACTTACACAATTGAAATTGCGTAACGCCTTTGTCTCAGACTGTTTCTTAACATTGGAAATAACGTTGCCATGCGTTCTGTTATAATGGAATGAATTTCGTTACACAATAATTTTCACAACTTCTTTTTACAAGCCCGCACCAAAATGAAAGAAATAAAAATGTACTTGCCCCATACGGTAAAATAAAAACACCCAAAAATGACCCGCTACAATACCCCCCCGATGAGAATTCTGCTGTTCACAACAGAAGAAATCTCATCGACAAACCCCGAAGAGGACCGGTGAGGAACTGGTGCCAACAACCCCCTGGTTCTTAATCTCATGGGTACACGACCCCCCTGGCTCAGCGACCATGGACTCATCTGAACGAGATCACTGGACTTCTCCCGACGAGATCCCAACACCGAGAAATCGAGCAGACTCGTACCACGGCGCACCTCGCCTTTTAACATGCTACCCCCAAAAATCCTCAATCCCTGGCTAAAATTATTCCAGCTCCTCCGCCGATATGTTTCCCCTTTTTTGCAAGCTGGGCTGCCTTTAGCAAATACTGGGCTCACACACACTCACATTACATGATACATTGTGAAATTGAAAAATTACAAAAATTCTTTAAAATTGACAAAAGTTTTTAAAAAAATTCAAAGTTCAAAAAAAAATAATATGCTCAAAAAAAAAAATTCTCTTCATTATTTTTTGTTTCCTTTAAAATGACTTGAATTAAGAGTTTTCTCTACTTGAACAAATACTTAACCTAACATGTCTTAGTCTAACAATACAGTTCAATACAAGAAATCAGTAAACTAAACAATCAACAAAACAACAAAACATGGTAAATACATACATAATAAAACAATCCCTACCTAAAATATGCATTCGCTGGCAGGCGAAAAATCAAAAATTTTTTTTTTTTCCAAAAAATTCAAATTCCCAAAAAAATTTAAATTTGTTTAAAGGTTTCATTTATATTTAGAAATTATTCAAAACTGGTTTAAATTGATTAAATAAACAAATAAAACTGACTTCCTACTATACAAGCTTAGTAGGTGTATGACCTCATCAGCTGATCGAAACTAGGTCAAGTCCAAAACCCTTGACCTACATATATTGTGTATGCTTTCTGAAAATACACTGAACATCTGTAATATCCTACCTTGAAATACAAACATAATAAAACAAAATATTTAAAATAAACAAAATATTAATATAAATAATCATCAACTTGACATTTAAATTATTTAAAATAAACACTTCTTACTTGTATCTTGTTTTCCAAATTTTATCAAAATTCTGTCACTGGTTTAAAATAAAAGCTTTTATATCTTTTATCATAAATTTCTCTCTTTATGCTTAACAATCTTACTTTTCATTTAACAATCTCTCTATACTTTACTGTGGGTGATGTAAATTATTTATTCTCATTGACTATACTAGATCTGTATACATATATAATCTTTACCTTTTGACTCTAACTTCTAACAACTTCAACTATCATGACACCCATCTCTACCAAAACATCTATCCCAAAACACACCAAACCCAACTTACCATTGAACTCAATTCGCCACCTTCTCCACATATATAAAAAAAACTCTCTAACCCTTTGTACATAGGATATGTGTTTCCCCTACCCAAAACTCAATTCCCTTATTTGGCGGCCTGGATTCTACCTAAGGCGGCCCCTTTCCCACTAAAATCTATCCCTATCCCGTCCCAACCCTTGTTGCGGACTCCCCAATACACTACCCTCTAATACAAAATTGCCATCCCCAAAAATCTCAATCTCATTACCTCACTACAAATACAACAAAATAACCTCATTAATTATAAACATAAATATATATCACTCAAAATCTACACAAAGTCTCCATTACCACTGTGTCAACATTAATACTTCACAAAACTACATCATTTCAAAACAATATTACATTATATTCATCTCTACTATTTCAAATTCAACTTTGAATTCAATTTGGACAGATCTACATGTCCCACAACATATATATCACCCACAACTATCTCTTATTAGATTTCACAAATCGTTACTTTATTTCTCATTGTAGCAAATTATTTTTATCATTACTTCAAAACATCTGTAATACATCAAAAACATTACATTGAACTGTAATTACTTGTAACATTTACAAACCAATATACCAGTGACATATTATTGCTGATTAGCCGATCCTACTAGCACAATGAAAATGCATTTCAAAACTGAACAACTTATAGTAAATATATATATATATTTATTTATCATTATTTCTCACCTACTGGTTTCCCATTTTCTCTGATTCTGATAGTTCATATTGACCGCCTGCCAGACGATTTAATTATTGGCTTAGGAAAAAAATATACACACATGATGACAATACATATTCTTAGCAACACCTATATCTAACTTACAACAATACAATAATACATTTAAAATTATAGTATGGACAACTTGTATTGAAAATATGAGCATCTAGTTATTTGAGCAGAGCACAAGCAGTTTTATTTGATCAAACTTTGAATAAAAAAATGTTATGTTATAAAATTTACATTCGTGACTCCTTTGCATCACCTCCCAGCCACACACACTATTTCAAATTATGGAGGACTGTCTCGCCCTTGCGCTTCGACAGAGACGGTATATTTTGGAGCAGGTTTTTACCTCTCCGTGTCTCTGCTTCCGCTATTAAGTTTTAAACGTGGCGAACATCATCATGTTCTTGTTTATAATGATATACCCTTAAGACGGATCTACCACCTGTCTTGCTACCCCAAGGCGGGCAGAGTGGCAGCCGCTGTTCCATAGTTCCGGGAAGATTTCCCCTAATTGTCTCCCCCCATTGAATTTCAAATCTATACCAATTTCAAGTCAGCTATGGCCAAGGGACTTGATATGACCATAGCTGGCCGCTAGCCAAAACCACGGTTAGTGCTGGTAAGGCAGTAACCGCCCGAAAAGTCGGGGAAATCTAACTTTAATTTAATTGCCTGTTTCATCAATCTAGTTATGTGCGACACGGTAGTTTGGCAGTGTGTACACTTTAATTTACACGGATAAGGTGTGCCGCACATTTATCACCCTTTTGGCCTCCGATGGAGGTAACACTCACTGTTACCCCCAACCCATTTCGCTATTAGCAAGAGCACAGGCAACCCCCGCCATAGCCACTTAATAGCTAACTAATTTATTAACAATTGAACTAAACTTTCTACATACACAGTTCCACACTCCATTGTTTTATCACTTCATTGAGCACCAATCTACCCCCCAAAATCATCCCCACTTCTTGTATTGATACCAAGTTTTTATTTTGTTACACATCTTTTAAAAGCATTCCTATACTCACTGATACTGAACTTGACAATTGTTTTTGGTCACTTAATTCTAGAATTTATTTAATTTTGAAATTATATACATCCCCTTTTTTTTCTCTTTTTTTTTCCAAAAAAAATTACCATTCAAAAAAAATTTAAGTTCATTGTTAAAAATCATTGTTTCTATTGATTTGATTAATTTAATGGTTTAATGGTTTTTTAATGTCTCAACCTCTAAGTTCCAATAATTACCTCATTATTATTTGGTCTGCAAAAATTTAATTTCAATTCTTTTCTGTCACAATAAGGTTTTACTCAAGATACTGATTCAGCAGACTACAACATTTCTTGTTATGGTCACCAAGCATGACTCCAGACATTAGTCTCAACATACCACTACAACACACCTGTCTACTATTTACATAAACACAGTTGTGTGCCAGACTTGTTTTCATAAACAACAGTTATAAACATTCTCAGTTTCAGCATTCATAGTCTAAACATTCTGGTTACATCATCTACTGCCATATCTGCTTACTGCACTTTTCAAATTTTATAAATCTTTTAGATAACATATTTGTCTCTTACATTTTTTATTCCAATTCAGATCAGATATATTTTTGATTCATTAACAAAATTGGCCCTTTTAAATTATTTGTTTAACTTGAAAATTCTCTACCAGTCTCCACCCAAAACAATTTGACTTTAATTACGGCTGTATGAAGTTAATGTATAAAATATGTAGAATTACAATTTCAATTTGAATCGACATGAATTTAAACACACCACTAACATTAAGTTACTCCAGGGACAGGTACAGTTCAATTTCATCTCTTAGTACATTCAAAACAATTTCCATGACTTTTATTACAATTTTCAAAATGATTCTACGTGATTAAATGTTTCAGTTTTTCTTAATATTTCAATAGATTTTACAAACATTACGTCATTGGTTCTAATCTCTCTTTAAATTCCTCCACAATCACATTCCAACTACCAATATCCCGTACTCACAACCTAACATAGCAGGTACCACAAAATAATAATTAAACCTTTTGGTTACATGAGTTTACTTTGGAATATTTTCCCAAATTATTTACTTACTTGATATTATACTTATTGTAATATTTATACTTAGTATTTTTTCTTAATTACCTGTAAAAAGGTTATATGTTACATGTACATGATCATTGTGAATGGAGATGCGATGGAAGACGAACAGAACCTCTACATCAGTGAATGTAAACAAAACCTGTTGGCAGCCCTGAGTTCCTTACCTGCCTCCTTTCCCATAAAAACAAACCATAACCACTAATCTACAACCCCATCTCAATCCACAATAGTCATGTGGAATTACACAGAAAATTGATTATTTCGTTTGTCTACTCAGCCACAAAACTTCTCCACTACCTACCTAATTAAGGGATGAGTTTACAAGTCATAAATAACACCAGTTTATTTAATTTTGAGGATTACCCTAATGTATTGTTTAGAATTAAGGCAATCAAATGGTTCAAAAAAGTGTGCCAATTTGTGTAACTATTGTTTATGTGTTTACTCTAAGGGAAGGGTTAGAGAAATCGGGAAGATAAAAGGGATAAGGATTATTACAGGGTCAAGAACTAGGACTAAAGGTAGGGGACAGAGCTTCCTCCGGAAATAAGGGTACATGGAGAAAACCAAGGCTCGCGTGGGCAGGGGCGCGTCCCTGAAATAGACGAACCCCACTGGGACAAGTGGGGAACCTCTATCCGCTACCACTTACTGTTTTATATTATTCATAGTTGTTTATAATTATTTAACTATAGGTTTATTATAGTTATTTAGTTATATTTAATTACAGGATTCAATGTATTGTTTTGTTTATTATTATCTCATTTTGACCAATACCTTCTTAAGTTGGTGGCGTTATGGGCACCCACTATTTCCCCCGTTGTTTGGTTTCGTAAAACATAAGCATTATCCATTTTAATGTCAACAACCTCATACGGTCCTTCATAACACAAAAAGAATTTTTTGATCTCTTTATCTTGTGCACTTGATAAATCGTGTCTTCTCACTAATACTAACTGCCCTATCTCATATTTGACCCACTTACCTTTGCCATTATGCTTTTGTTTTCTCTTCTCTCCCTTGGTGAGCAGGCTCTCGTTGGCAAGTCGTATTTTTACATCTTTGTCCACAACTCTTTCTTCCGGTGGATATTCAAAAAGTTGTTCTAAAATTCTGGGTGGACGGCTTCCCTTGATTAGTTCGTACGGTGTAAATCCTGTAGAATCATGGGTGGTGCTGTTTAACCATTCCTCCACCTTCTTCACATACAACGGCCACTCTGTATGTTTGGAGTGACAATACGCCCTGAATATTCTGCCGATTTCTCGCATCACCCGCTCTGCCTGGTTCGACTGTGGATGGTAAACTGCCGTGTGTTTGGGTATGATGCCTTCCCAGCCAAGAGTCTGTCTCCACTTGCCGCTGATGAACTGCGGTCCGTGATCAGATAAAATTACCTTCGGCTTCCCTACGTTGATCATGTAGTCCTTTATGATCTTCTCGCTGAGTACTTTGCTAGTAGCTCTCTTTACACTATATAACCTAACAAACTTAGTAAAAGTATCCAAAACAACAAAAATATACATCACTCCTCCTCTACCTTTAGGCAATGGCCCATACAAATCTACCGCAACTAAATCGAAAGGTCTTTCTACTTTAATATACTTCATTTCACCTTCAACCCTGTAATTTACTACTTTAGACTTTTGACACAGATCGCAAACTCTTAATACTCTTCTAACTCTCTTCTCCATACTTTTAAAGACACAAGATTCTTTTAATATATTTGCACATTTTTTCGCCCCAAAATGACCATATCTTATGTGACAATCCCAGATAATTCTATCTACTAATTCATCGGGTATCATTAACCTCCAATCCCTTTCACCCCCTTCTACTTTCTTAAACAGGATTCCCTTATGTATCTGGAAATGTGTATTATACTCTGAACCATTAATATCTGCTTCTAGACTAGTTATTATCTTACCCAATTTATTTTCTGATCTTTGTCTGTCTTTAATTTCCCTTAAGTCCTCCCCAAAAATTCTATCTTCCCTAGTTAATCGAAAAATTTCTATTTCTTTAAGATCTCTACCTGTCTTATTATCTATAGTGTCTACCCTGGACAAAGTGTCCGGTACTTTATTATCTGACCCCTTAATATACTCCCAAGAAAAGTTGTACTCTTGTAAAGCTAGTACCCACCTGGTTAATCTGCTATGCGTCAGCTTACATGTATTTAGGAATGATAAGGCCTTATGGTCGGTCCTGATGACGGTTTCGTTTCCTAGCAGGTAAGTGCGGAATTTCTTCACAGCAAAGACGATGCTCAGCAATTCCTTTTCGGTAGTAGTGTAATTTTTCTCTGCTGCCAATAAGGTTCTGCTGGCGAAAGCGATGGTCCTGTGCTCCTGATCCTCCCCCTCCTGGTAAAGCTCTGCGCCGAGGGCTATGTTGCTGGCATCTGTCTGTAAATAAAACTTTCGCTGAAAATCGGGGTGATTCATCATTATTGTGTCTATAAATTTCTCTTTAATTTCATTGAAAATAGTTCTCTCCTCCTCTCCCAATTTCCATTGTTTATTCTTTTGTAAAACAGCACTTAACTTAGAGGTAATATGTGCATAATTTCTCTGGAATTTTCTATAAACACTTAACTAAAGTGTTTTTCTATAAAGTGTTTTAACTATAATCTTGAAATTCTACATTACATACCCAAAGGTCAAAAACTCAACACAACTGAACAATACGAAATATATAAACACCACACAACACAACCAAACAACATACTCAACGATCAATTACAATATAAATCACATACACTTTTTGACACAATTATACAGAAAACAAACAGTAAATTGAATCCCCGCGCCAATCCCCTTCCGCCACACACCACCCCCACTTCACCTTCCACACAACCGTTACAAAATGCTGGCAGTCTGTTACCAAAGCTGAAGAAGGCGGATACTAAGCCGAAACGCGTCCGATAAAATAGTAAGTTTTTCACATGAAAAAAGTTCATTTTTAGTTAAGTGTTAGTGCTGTGAAAGAAGAGATGAATAATCAAGACAACTTTTCTATAAAAATTGCACAATCCTAGAAAACTCTGCAACTGTTTAATATTTTTCGGTTCTGGAAAACGTATGATAGCTTCTACTTTGTCTGGGTTTGCTAAAATTCCTTCAGGAGTTATAATGAAGCCCAAAAAATGTATTTTGGTTTGTAAAAATTTCGACTTATCCCAATTAACAGTTAATCCACCCTGTCGTAATTTATTTAAAACATACTCTATGTGTTCTACGTGTTCAGGGAATGTTCTTGATGCTATTAGTATGTCGTCAACATATACAGTCAAAAAATCTAAATCTTTCGGTTGTAATATCATGTCTAGACACTTAATAAAGCTTGCTACACTAGTGTTAAGCCCAAATGGCAGGCGTTTAAATTGATAATTTTTTCCATTGAACAGGAATGCAGTAAACTTACGGCTTTCTGGCGCTAATGGGACTTGCCAGTAGCCCGCCGTTAAATCTAAGGACGTCATATATCTGACCCCACTAAACTTTTGAAAAATTTCGTTCATGGCTTCCGGTGATTCCCGGTCAGGTATTATAATCTGATTAATTTTTCTAGCGTCTAAACACAATCTTACCTTTCCATCCTTTTTGATGACCACTACCAATGGATTCGAGTAAGGCGATATAGATCTTTCGATGATGTCCCCTTCCATCATGCGGTCCAGCTCTTCTTGAACGGCTCTCCTCTTTGAAAATGGCACTGGGTAACTTCTCTGCATGTAGGGTGAGTGCTCTCGTATCTTCAACTCGCATACATAGTCCCTGGCTTTCCCAGGCAACTCAGCAAATACATCTCTGAAATGTTCAATAACCGCCCACAACTCCTGTCGTTGGGGACCCCCTACAACTCCACCCTCATTAAAAAATTTCTCTGCCCTATTTTCCCATACTCTATCATCATTCTCCCTACTCTCTCTCTCTTGACACACATTCACTCTTGTTTCTATCATTCCCTCGCCTACTCGGTTTTGTATCATCTTTACACCCGCAACTCTAGCCTTATCTAACACCCTCTTAAAATCTACCCTGATTGGTTCATGCCCCTTGTTAAATTCCACTATTCTCTGGTTAAAATCAATTACTGCTTTATTTCTCTCCAAAAAATCATTTCCCAGAATTATATCTAAATTCAAACCCTTAACTACTAGAAAAGTATTTTCAAATTCTATTCCATTAATATATACATTTAATTGAACTTGTTTAGTGACTCGTTTACTTCGTACTCCCGTCACCCCCACTACTGTTACTCCCGCTACTGGTAATAATGGAATATTCTTATTTACCCTTTGTAATTCACCCAGTACATTCTCTGAAACTACTGATATCTCGCTACCCGTATCAATCAATGTTTTGTAATCCTTACCTTCTACGGTTATGGATACCTCTGTCAGTCCGGTTTTGGTTTCTGTCATTTGTGCAGCGTCCTCCTCCAGTAACTCCTCCGCCATGTCTCTGATAATTATGTTGCTGCGGTAGTTATGCTCCTCTTGGACCCCCAGGTTCTCCTCCGACAATGGGTGGGCCCGGTTCTCCATTGTTTCCTCTAGTTTCCTGTGGATGGACCCGCTACTGCCTGGTTGTATCCACCTCTGCCTCTGTTTCCGCTTCCGTTTCCCCTCGGTGCTCCTCTGGTGTTCTCAGCTCCTCTCTGCAGTTGACTCTGTTGCTGGTACGTTCTCTCGCTGCGTTGACATTCTCTCGGTTTGTGACATCTAAAACAGGTTGTTCTTATAGCATAGTTTTCAACATTACAATCGGCACATCGCCAACCCTCACCTCGATTATCATTATTTCCCCCTCTCGCCACTCGGTGAAAATTTGGTATTCCCCGAGATTGATTATGATTAACATTCATATGTGTTATGGGTGCGTTTATTCGCCTACTCATGTCACGTTCCCGTATATTCTGAAAAATATCCAATATTTTTTCTAGTTCCGTAATCTCTAAAATTTCACGCGTCATTAGCGTAATCTGTATTTCTCTGGGCAAATGCTTACTTATATGACGGACAAACGATCGAAATGGTAACGGTGGTTCTAAATATTTTGCCTCATTGTATAATCGCATTACGTATATAGTTACGTTGCTCCCTTGGGTCCCAAAATTACCTGGTCCCATAATTTTACTTCGTAATATTTCTTGTTCCTCCTCCGACCAATATTTCTCTCTAAAGGCCGTCTCGAAACCCTGATAATTTACCCAGTCTACTTTATGTACCTCCGCCCATACCGCGGAATTCCCTCTAAAACACTTCATTATTTTTAACAGTTGTACCTCCCAACTACTTCTACAAAACTGATGGAATTCTTTGACTCTATTTAAAAACTGCATAGGGTGTACCCCCCTGTTTTCACAATTAAACAACTCCAAATCAATATCGCTATTCACATCTTTAGTAATGACTATTTGTTCAGTAACGCTATTAAGTTTTTCGTTTATAGCTATGTTCAATTCATCTTTAACATTCACTATACTCTGTTCAATTGATGCAAATATATTGTTATTTAAACTCTCAATTTGTACATGACGCTTATCTATAGTATTCACTGTATTTTGTATAGCTTCTATCTCTGTTTTACAATTACTTTCTATTTCATTGATTTTGGCATTAGTACTAATTTCATGTGTTTCAATCTTATTAACTACACAATTCAACTTGTACTCATTACTAACGTTACATTCATCTATTTTACGATCAAGAATTTCAGTTACTTTCTGTATTTGTTTATTAGTTTTTTCTACCACACTACGCTCTATTTCGTCAATTCTATTATTCATACTGTTTAATGAATTACTCAACTTCTCGTTTAATTCAAATTTTAATTCATGAAAATTATTTTCGCATTTCATTTTTACCTCATCAATATCAAATTTGAGTGCATCAAATTTAGCGTCGAATTTATTCAATTTTATATCGTTATTGTCAAAACGACTATTCATTACATTGAATTTGGTCTCAATTTCATCAAAACGATTATTTAATTCCCTACTTTGTCTGTCTAATTTTATGTCATTATTGTCAAAACGACTATCTAACTTATTATTCATTTTTTCAAATAATTTATTATTCATTTTTTCTAATTGATTAAGTATAATACTCATTATATCATCATCCACTTTATTGAATTTTGTTGAGGTCGGGGTTGCTTGAATCCCTGAATCCTCTGTATTATCTTTTTCATTTGTGTTACTTACATTCATAGTTTTATCGTCTTGACCTACATTCGGTGTTGAATGTATGTCAAGACTACTCATCACAGCTGATTCGTCAAATTCCGCTGTTTCACTTATCACAGTCGAGTCGGACAAATCGACTCCGTTCTCTGCTGTATTTTCCAGTATTATTATTTTTAGATATTTACTCTGTTTCTTATGTGAACAAATACTCTTTACTTATTTTGCGTAACTTTACATAAGTACCTTTTGCGTATTTTCACTCAACCTCCAAATTACGATTGCATCCCATTTATAGGTATGGAATTTATATTATTAAATTCGTCCCGTTCGTGGCGCCATTGAGACGTTCATTATTAAATGACATCATAATAATATAAAATCAACGTTAATACACTTCTACTTACCATCACGTGGCTTCAAGGTTACGTCATACGTATTTTAGGATGCAGGCGTAATTTCTTAAGGTTGTGTGAATAATTTGCACAACACATTGTTATGAAGAGAATTGAAATTTTAATTTTGATTAAGTCATCTAAATTTAAATATACAAAAAAATTATTATCATGCTTTCTGCATCTTACTCATAACCACCTACAATTATGGCTTACCTTATGTTTACTACTTACACAATTTGATTTATACACAGATACGGAACATAATTAGAAAACACAAACAAAAACAGCCCAGCTTTGCCACTCACCACTCACACAGAATATTATTTAAACCCTTAACATTTTTAAAAAACCTCTCCCTGCCGGCACGCGTTTATAACTTGAGCACTTAAATTTTTCATTTTGTATTTAGTCGTGTCCGAAAATAGTTATATGGGTTCTTCTTTGTTGTATCAGATTAGCCGCACTTCATTTTATTTACTGCACTGAATTTTAATTTAGAAAAGTTTTATTTTTTGAGCCCCGTTTAACGGACTGCCTGCGCAGTCGAAAGTCGGCCAAAGACTGCTAGCGTCTCTCTGTTCCCCACTCCTGGAGCATTTTAGTTGAGACGACGGACATGAATGCCTTAGACGAGGCCCCCACAGACGTGGCGTGGCACTGGTGTGGCGGAGGCGTGACGTCGCTGGGATAAATAACATTGGTTAGTAAATAGACTAACGCCAAAAGAAGTGGCGTGGCGGAGACGTGGCGGCTGCGCCTCTTCACATCCGCCACGTCTCCGCCACTCGATTACATCGTGTTCTATTTTCGCCACGTCCACGTCCGTTTCTGTACTGTGTTTTCAGAGTGATTCGCAAAACAGACTGAGAATTAAGTATCACAAATAAATAATTATAATCATAAATAATAATAAAATGTTATCATGTGCGACGACCAGGATTTCAATATTAATTTTATCCAACTCGTTGAGCAGCATCCGTGCTTATATGACCACACCTCGCCGGATTACCACCGTACCAGAGCCCAAGATCAAGCTTGGATTGCAATAGCAAATGAAATCAAGGAGAATGGTCGATTCATTACAAGACAATGGTACCTGATTCCAAGACAAGGTGAAAAAACCTGCGAGGAAGATACATAAAACACCTACGAGAATATACGCCGTCAGGTACTGTAAGTAAGAAGCCATACTAGTTGGCCGAATTTATGGTTTTTCTTGAGCCATTTACAAAATCCCCCCAAACGAAAAGTAACGTAAGTCAGGCAAACGACGAAAGAGTGAGTGAAGAGATCTTACACGAAACGGCATCTTTTACGGATGAGGATCCTCTCCAGATTTAAATGGAACGTCAATCTGTAGCACCACTTCATCAGGAAGAAAAAGAATAGGAAGAAGAAGAACGCCGATCAAGGCAAATAAATTGTGCCTCTTTACAACTCTCAAAAAACAAATAGCGAAAAGTTTCTGATCAATTACTGTCGCTACAAGACGTCAACAGATCAGCAATGGAAAATTTGTCCGCAAAAAAACAGACAGTGGGAAAATATGATAATGCAGACTGTTCATTTTTAATGAGCGTATTACCGGATATGAGATAAATGACGGAGGAGCAAAAGCCAGGTTTCAAAATCGGAATTTTAACTATGGCAGGAGATATATTAAGTCAAAACCCACCAGCAAATGATTCCTATCAAGACTTCTTGCCTGGTTCGTCAACTATGGCAGGAAATATATTAGGTGAAACATGTTTCATATGAAGACTTCTCGCCTGGTTCGTCAACTTCACATGCTTCCGGTTACAAACAATATCAACCTGGTAATACAGTCACTCATCGCACGCTCCATTACTACTGAGCAAGGAAACACTTACTGATGCATTGCGTACCTTAAATGATGGTTGGGTCGGTTAAGTGATTGTTGGATATTACAAGAATGTGTTGCATACAAATTTAAAGCATTTAAAAATATTCTTCACGTGAACATGTTCTGCAATTTATTTTGAACAATCTGTAGGCTATACCGTAAACAATTTTTCGTATTTTCTTCTATCAAAATTATAATAATTGTGTGTACCTATGTATTATTGTTACATCCCACATCTTGAAATGACTAATTTATAACGAAATAATTAATAAGATTTAACTTACACAGTGATAAATTTACAAACACTGTACTTTCAGGGGATGCGTTTCCACGGATGGTTTCGTATCATCAACACATGCTACCGTTTGGAACCACACACCACATGCAGCTATCGATACCACAAACGGTTTAAAAAGTGCTGATGATACGAGGCCATCCTCGTGAATTGCGTCCACTTTAAGTACAGTGTTCTTATAGTTATCTTTCTGTAACGTTAAATTTTATTAATTATCTTGTTATGAGTATTATGCACTTTCATTCCTGAAGCGGACGCATTGAATTGTGGTTTACTACCGTTCAAATAAATAGTTATTAGTACTTCCGTGAATCATTGGCACTAAAATATAAAACGCACAGTACCAAAACATAGTTCAGTATTTGAAACGATATAAAAAAATGTGTGTGCTGTTAAATACTTTATGTCGATAATGTTGATGGTAAATTTTGTGGTAGTTTTTGAGTAAGCATAGAAATAACTGAAAATGTGTCCACTTCAGGTACAACATTATTGTTATTTGTTATCGATTTCTGACAACTTAATGCTATTAAAATACGTTCTTCAGGCATTATAGAAAGCCTCCAGTTCGTATCCTTTTTACTAATTTCTGGACGTAACTTTCTACTAAAACACTCAATTTTTCCCTCTTCATTCTATAAAATGATTTGAACTTCACATCGTACAATGTCTCATCGTAACTTAAACACATTAAACGCACCGCAATCTTTCTTCTTCCGCCAATATGGATGTATCCAAAATCGCCTTCTTTTATGAACTGCTTTGTTTAAAATATTTACATTTGCCAAATGGACAAGCGCTAAAACATCTTCGTCATCGGAGGACGACATTTACGACTGATGTGACAGCAACAGCCGCCGCCTACCCTGTTGGCGTTAAGACACGTCACCGCCACGTCGCTTTAAAATAATCGCCACCCGTCCGTCGGTCGCCACTGCCACGTCGCCGCCACTTTGTATTTTGCCACCTCTGTGGGCGCCTGGCCTTACAGTTAGTCGTCACAGTTTCGACTCATGCTAGTCATGTAGTTGTTTAGGTTACCATGGTCACTGATTTCAATTAGGCACAGGCTGACGTCATGGTAGGAACCGGACGTAAACAGCACTTCCTGCCGCTCAAAAGCGCATTGCTGAAGTTTACTCGTCCCAGGACATCCGGTTTGGTGGCTGGATGCGTCACTCGAGTTTGTGGTGATACAGTTGCGTCTGTGTGCTGCTACACAAGTACAGATTTCTGAGAAGTTTGAAGGGGGTAAATGCTTCGCTCGCCGACTTACACAATTGAAATTGCGTAACGCCTTTGTCTCAGACTGTTTCTTAACATTGGAAATAACGTTGCCATGCATTCTGTTATAATGGAATGAATTTCGTTACACAATAATTTTCACAACTTCTTTTAACAAGCCCGCACCAAAATGAAAGAAATAAAAATGTACTTGCCCCATACGGTAAAATAAAAACACCCAAAAATGACCCTCTACAGTGTACAAAAAACACTAAACCAATTATAAAGAGACTACTATGATTAAACTATTGTAACTAAATAATAGTAGAAAGAGATAAAAGAATACCAAATAAGAATGGAAATAAGTGTACACCTCATAGTGCAAAATAGAGGTCAGAGAGAGATAACTATATAAGAATACAGCAGTTCTATAAGGAGAAATTACCTCCAAACTTATAAATTTTGCACAATCATCTGGCGATATAAGAGCTTCTACAACAATGGACTCTGTAACAAAGAAAGAATTTTAGCTAACAGAGAAAAATAATTATCATTGCCAGTATCAACAAAAGTGCAAATTACTAAATGAAATAATTGCAATTTTATGGGAAATAATGTTATTAAACTAATTATGTACTTTATTAAGAACTTTTGTTTTCCAGCAGCTTCCAAAACTCTTTATATAAAAAATAATATAAACAAACTTATTTAGAGCTTCTAACAATACTTATCTTAAAATTATCATATGATTATACTTTCCAAAGGAAGCCCCTGATTTGAAAGCATTGACACATAATACTACTAATTAAAAATGATTCCAACTACTATGTTACTAAATTTTCTCATTTAAAATGTAAATGGGACTGTTAATAACTTTATATTGTTGTCATTAACAAGACAAAACAATCATTAATGGCTATTTTATCACAAACTTCAAAATCTCCTATAAAGCTTGCTCAATGAAATAGGACATTCCTGATGCAGAAAATTAACTTTGCCATAACACAAATTAAATAGGCTAACACCCAAACCAAAAAATGCTTTGAAAACAAAACATTAATGAAATATGGTATGAATTAATTGTGCTACATTCAAAGCTGATTTTCTTAATTGATTTAAAGTACCTATACAAGTCTAGTTTGTCAAGTAAAGATAATTTAGGTAAACCTAACACTACATATGAAACAAACATTAAATCAAATATGCTAATGTTACAAAATTCACAAACAGAAAAAAAAATTTTAAATTATCTATAGGCTAAATTGCTTTGATTATATTACCTTCTCCACTTCATATGTTTTCCACATCAATATCATCTGATGTCGATACTACTGATGGTGCAATAATAGTCATTTTTTCCCAGTCAATTCTGGAAAGTTCAGGAGAAACCTGAAAGATCATTACAAAACTCATACATAATTTTTCATTAAGTTAATAATTATAATAATATTAAGCTAATAATTAAGAGAATAATTTATTTTCTTAACCTAGAACAATATTTGTAGGTTAGCACTATGAATTTACAAAAAGTTAATGGATTTTGTGTAAATTTCTAAAAAAAATTAAATTTATAGCATAATCTAGTAGTTATTTTATAGTAATCTATTTTAATTTAAATGAACTCAAGTCACTATTCCTTGGTTACATCCCTGCACTGAAGATTCCTGAAAAAGATTTCTAATATAATCATACAAACTCGAAAAACAAAAACTGTTCAAATGATTAACATTGAATAATATAATCCTGATTATAACGGTATTATAACTAGCAAATACATTACGGATAATTCATCCATACTCTGTATCATTTAAATCTACTATTAAGTATAACACACCCCATAAAATATTTTAGAATATTAAGATACTAATTTTTTAAAATTTCATGTGATATTAGTTGAGTATCATTTAGGAGGTTAAACAATATAAATACAATTCTACACATTAAGTTACAGATTATAAATACAGATAATAAGAAATTAAATAAAAATAACACTATAGGCCTACATCAATTATCGGGTTTAAGAACCTGCTGCTGTAAGCAGTGATAATTTTAGTTTAGTGAGCTTTAATCAGACTTGCATGCAATAATAAATTTTACATAAGATAAAAGAACGATGCTTTCTTTAGTCACCAGCAAAACCTTTTCTGTCTGCAAGTTAATATTATAAAATTTAAAAACAGCACAATTTTATTAAAAAATTTAATCGAGATTAAAATGCATGTTTAAGTCAAAAATTAAAGAAGTCACAGGTCAAATTCTCTTTTCAATTTTTCTTTTACCTGACAAATGTTAGCCCTTAATTTTTAAAGCAGAGCTGTGTTAAAACAAAATTTTTATGACAAATATATTACAATTTAATGGACTCAATGGTATGAAAGTAACTATGTGTACAAACAATTATAACAGTTTGCTTCAGTGAGGATATAGTACACATAGGCCTATATTATAAATTTTGTTATATTAGGTCTTAAAATTAACCTTAACTTTCTACCGTTGTCATATCTTATCAAGTAATTACGTTTCTCTGAAAAATGCTGAATTTGAAAGTATATTTAGAGTGACAGCTGGACTGAAGAATTAAATAAAATATGTAACTAGTTAAATACGAGCAGAGTTCAAATTAAATATATTATGGTAAGGCCTATCATCTTGTGTTAGGTAGGACGACATTTTACGAATAAAATGACTTACAAATTGGATACATTACACAAATATAGGTAGGCTAGAGTAGTAATTGTCAGACTTACAGGAGTATCTATAATAAAGAAAAAATTATTTAATTAAATTGCAGTCAGTGCCTTACAGGGACTTTTTTTTTAAAATGAGTTAATTACCCCTTGGGTAATTATGAAGATTCTCATCAATGCTGATATTGCGCTGATATATTTTTATTATATTCTTCTATGTTATATAAACACGAGAAAAATAATTTTAAACGGCGGTCGAACCTATTTACGGAGACAAAAAATTAAATTTTTACTCCCATAAGAACGCATGGTGTTAGCCTAGGTATATTGTATTAATTAAATTAGAATGATAATTTGCTCCATTATTAAATTTTGGACAGAACACAGTGATATTATGTATAGTTGGGTCTATAACAGGTAGTGTTACAGACCCAAAGTAATTTAGACATTCATACATAACCTAACACACTAATTCCCTACAAACAACGGACAACATACACTAAATAAATGATCATCTTACCTTTCATTATTATTCATAGCGCCTCCAACATATTTTTACTTCGACTTACAATCGCAAACATTTCATACGAATAACAAAATTCTGTCCCACACACGTTAACAAACGAAAACACATTACCGCACAGCGACGACTAAACAGAATACATATGGCAGGTCGCAATATTTCGTTATACCAACTAAACAGAATAAAAACACACATACATCTTTACTATAGTAACATCTTTTTACTTCGACTTGCAATCGCAAACACTACAATACGAACAAAAAATTCTGTCCCACACACCTTAAACGAAAACAAATTACCTCACAGCGCCAACTAAACTAATAGCCGGTCAACAACTAAATTAATGGCCGGCCGCAATATTTCGTTATACCTACTAAACAGAATAAAAACACACTTCCCTCTGTAGTGTCTGTCTTTTTTACACATGTTACAAATTTTATAGAATAATTATTACGAATGCCAATATGGCCGACTAACTACCCATATTTCATTATATACATTTGTATATATCGAACAGGTTGTCTGTCTTCAGCGTACAGCAAAAATATGATGTATAAAAATTTGTATAAGTTTTTCGTACGCTGACACACCATAACTTGGGCAAAATAACTTCATCACCTAAAAATGTACTTATACAAGTTCGTCAAATTTGTTTTAGATACCCTGGGTAAAAATTGGGGTGTGATGAAGAAATTATGCGGCGCTAAGTCTATATATATATATATAATACTTTAATATTTATACTAAATTTACCTCAAGATGTTTTTTCTATTTGGAACATGTTTCGAGAGTTCCTGTTCTCTCATCTTCAGCCTTCGCCATCTTGTTTCTGGTGAAGTATTTGTGTGTTGGCTGCTGGATGTTATTAAGGTTGTTTGTTGGTCTTTGGTCTTTTAAAGTTGTATTATTGTGTGTGGTTGTGGTATATGTTTTTGTATTTTATGTATTTTCGATGTTGAGTGCTTTGAATATTGTGTCATGTTTTGTATTGATTTGTATTTGTTCTGGTATTAGTTTGTTTTGTGTTTTATGTTTGTATATCTGTAAATTTTCCCAAATGTTCATTATGGTGCCTTTGTGTGGTATATGTTTTATTAGTGATACATTGGTTATGTTTGGGAATTCGTGTCCAATGTATCACTAATAAAACATATACCACACAAAGGCACCATAATGAACATTTGGGAAAATTTACAGATATACAAACATAAAACACAAAACAAACTAATACCAGAACAAATACAAATCAATACAAAACATGACACAATATTCAAAGCACTCAACATTGAAAATACACAAAATACAAAAACATATACCACAACCACACACAATAATACAACTTTAAAAGACCAAAGACCAACAAACAACCTTAATAACATCCAGCAGCCAACACACAAATACTTCACCAGAAACAAGATGGCGAAGGCTGAAGATGAGAGAACAGGAACTCTCGAAACATGTTCCAAATAGAAAAAACATCTTGAGGTAAATTTAGTATAAATATTAAAGTATTATATACATCAAGAAACGGACTGTAGCAGAAAGAGATTGAAATATATATATAAGTAAATAATTTGTGATTATGTAATTGATTTAAATGTTTAAGAGGAATTTTATTGATGTATTTAGTTATTTTGAAATGTGAATTATATAATGGAAGGTATTTGTAATGTTGTAATGGGACATGGTTATTTAAATTCTGATTAGAATCAGGGAAATATTTTGAATTTTGGAATAAGAATTAACAAGAGAGTTGCATACAGAACGTTGATAGTAAAAGATGAAATGTTTCATGTAAGGTTAAATATATATATATATATATATATATATATATATCTTGTAACAGTGATTATTGATTTATAGATACGTACGTATAGTATAGTATTGAAGTGTGATTGTATGTTGCTTGTGTTATTTGTAGATACGCACCGGTATCAAAAATAATGTTGTATGATAAAATGTTCAAATTATAATTATCATTATCAGTCTGATTGTGATTGACAAATATGTGGGTATCGATGGTTAACTCTTTTCATTTAAAAGTATTCCTCGCACTCCGTTAGTAACCTCCCCCACTTACCATATGTGGATATTGTTGTTCTGTTAGGTGACCGCTCAGCTGTAACATACACGCTACATATACAAGTAGATATTCTGTTTGAATATCCAACGTGACTAGCATGCACAATAATAATAATATAACAGCTAAATAAAGTTCTGAGTTATCAGAAATATTTGAATTCTTCTGCCACCTTTTGGTAGAACTGGCTATGAATAAATGAACTATTTTAAGTTTGAAATTAAACTCTTTTTCCACTGGTAACAAAATGTAGAGGTTTATTAACAGTTAATAATGCTATAAAATCTTTTAAAAATTGACAATCAGTTACTAATAATTTTACTGAGAATAATTACAATGAACAAAATTTAAAATAAAACTCTCCTTAGCCTCAAGGCTGGTAACCCTGTTGGTTATACAATAGTTTTTATTTTGAGAGGTTATGTTCTCTTACATAAGTTAATTACCAAGTTCGTGTGGTTCTTTTAAGTAACATGATGCCAGATACAAGATGTGGCGTTTTATAATGAGATTAAATGAACAATTAATAAAAAACAAACAAACAAATATTAAAATAGAAAATTGGTACCATATAATAGATAATTATGGTATTATCGTACGCAGGAATTCGTACACAGTATGCAGTAGTTGCCTTGACAATAAACAAGTGCGTTGGTTTGCACTGCTAATATGTATTATTATATTTTAATAATTCACTGTGGGAATTATTTATTTACAAGAGAAAAAGTTATAAATAAAAAAACTCTTGTTATAGTTTTCATCTGGTTTGGATTATATGAGAACAGACTTATGACAAAAAGGTGGCAAATTGTGGTTATGATTTTAAGGTTATCTCATAACGTGAATTGTTATTAGAGTTAATTATCTTGAGTATTGATTTCTTCTTAATCTAAGCATATACATATTATTTATAATAGTTCTGATGCATAACTATCAGTAGCATAGAATATTTTTTCGCATAAGAATTAAAATATTTATCTTCAATAATAAAAAATCAAAAAAACAACGTTAGTCAATTGTGCGACTATTTACTATGCTCATATTTTGTAATAAGTACATTAATTGTGATTCCTTTAATTATGAAAAATAATTAAAATATTTATTTATCATGTTAAAAATTGCGAAATAATTCTTTCGTCAATTCTGATAAATTTCATCAGCATTATTATACTTCGCTATTATTGATTAGCGTAGTATCTAAACAATAGGTATTTACAGAAATTTTTATTTCTGTTTTATTGTTAATTATTGAAAAAGATTGTACTCCCTGGTTTATTTTTCGCACAACACTCGCAAATACGATCGATATTGTACACTGATCGTATTTAATTCTTATTCACTCCGCACTGTACACATGTTAATGCTGGTGTTGTATATAGGTTAGGTGCATGTTAGTTACTGATGTTTACGTGTCGCGCACAATTCAAAAATATAAACTTCTTCATATATCTGGTTCGCCGAGTGACACGTCCTGTCTAGTTGATGATTGATAGATGACTGTGACGCTCCTTCGGAACGTCTCCGGCTTGTCTGCCGATTTCCATTCATTCGATTGGCTGAAATGTTTGAACTCTCCGACCCAAAGTACCTTGGCTTATTAAAATTTTTAATTTTTTACCAATTTTGCGTTTGGGTTTGAGATTAACTTGACGTCAGCACTGATACAAAAAATAGTTAAAAAGTTTAAAATCGTAATAACTTTCTTAATATTTGTCTAATCGTTAGACGGTTAGTGTCAATAAATTGCGGACATCCTGAGCTTTAAATAAAGTCCAAACAAGATTGTAATCCGTCCATTATTTAAATTACTATAGCGATTTTATCGATTTTTATGGTGCATCTTATATTTAATAAGTTTATTACACCAAACTTAACTAATTACACTAAAACACTTTTGATTAAACGATCTGAGTCTATATCTCAACTTGTTTAATACAAAATTTGGGAATAATTGTTACCCAAACAATGTCTGGTCATGGCGTCTTTAGCGTCCATATTTGATTATTCACAATTGTCCTTAAAACTATTTTTCCTTATCTAATAACACTGATATTGTAATCTAACAATAATATAAATGTCTATTTACATGGATTTGTACTTTAGTATATGTACAGGGCTGTGTTTCATATACTATTAGCATTGTTTCACCACTCTCCTATCTCTTTTCTTAAAATTGTCACTTTATTTATGGTTTTTCTATATAAGGTATTTTATTTTATAAATGCAACTAGTGACTAAAGCTGGACACCCTTGAAAGATTCGAGATATACAAAGCCATAAAGAAGGATCACAATCGTGTCCTAAATGAAAAAGCGATACATAACAATAATGTTTTATTTAATAGAATCGATCTTATGGAACGAGAGATTGGCTATATCAGATCGATGAAATTGAACCGAGGTCAAACCGGCATTGATTAATCTTACCGTGGGGTGCGTTCCTGTGCAGGATCGTTTGCGGCCGCGTTGTTTTTATATTCTTTTATTAATGTTATTTTATTGTGATATAGTTTATTTATTGTTTTATATAATGTTATGTGTTGTTTTTAATCTTTTAAATATCTAACGAGATGCATATGCATCGAAATGTTTTAAACTAATTCACCGATCTGATGATGACACCAAATGGTGTTGAAACTCGAGTCATCCTAAAAGGATTTTAAGAAACGTCGACAGAAGGTAAATAACCTATTTTATAGTCTTAATCGTTTCTGGAGGCAAGAAAAATGTTTTAATTTGGCATACTAGGTTCCATTTCTTCTAGTTTTGTGCTATCATATTTGGTCTACTTTATTTGTAGTGTATTTCAACATAATACACTGTTTATTAGGGTGTATCATTACTTATAACGAATCCTTGATTGACACAATTGTTAATGGTTATTTGGTTAAACTAACATGTATGATTTTTTGTTTCATAGGTGCCTTTCCTATGGGGTTATATAACAATGTACAACATATTCTAATGCAGCATTTTGCTACTACTAACATGACTTCAGTATGGTATTCTATTACAATATTTTAATTGTTTTAATACACATGTTTACACTACTTCTTCTTAAACAATAATACAAATATTCTTGCACTAATGACAATATCTTTCTTGTCATTGTTTGTAACTAATTTCTGTCACATTTGTTTGCTATTTAACAAACTACTTTTGTTTGTTATTGTTCTTTCTCTGGCCTTTCTTTGTATTGTATTCTGTTTTGCCGTGGCATTCAGTTACATTTCTTTTGAAATTTACAAAGATTTTTTATTGTCAAGTTCTATGAACAATAATATAACTGTTCTATCTTACATTGTTTGCTGGTCTTATGATTATCTATTTGGATCACAATCTTCATTAAATTAGTCACACTAACTGTTTGTGTATTTTTGACTATTTAAACATTGATGTTTCCGCTATGAAAATAACACATTTTCTTCCATCATAAACCTTATCACTGGAATTGTTTGTGGGGTTTATTAGGTTAAAATTAGTTAACTGGTCACAGGTTTTCACACTTATATCAAGTACTCACTATAATTGTTTGTGATTTCTTAAATGTTAAACACTGTTTCTTCATAGTCGACAATCACTATTCTTTTGGTTACTAGTATTGTCTCTAGTACACTTGATGAATGATTATTTCTTGTATGGTCTATCCATTTTCTTCTCTCTTCATGTTATGTTTCCTTGTCCTTCTTCCTCCCTTCTTCTTTAGGTTTGAACGTCTTCTTCAATATTTTCATTGTAGTAGTCATCGTTTCATAATATTCATATTTGTCAATATATATTAGTTTGTCTGCCATCATTGTGGTTGCTCTTGAGTTGTTTCTTCCTTTTATTTGGCATAGTTATTTTTGATGATTCCCCTCACTGTTGGAATCTATTGGGCCTGGTTACTAACATTTTATTTTGGCTCATGGTTATTTTCTTTCTTCATTTCGTGTATGATGCTGCTATGTTACACTTTCTCCTTCATCGTTGGAACTTTACACTAATATATCTGTAGATACACACTCTTTGTTCACATAGTTTTATTTATCTAGAAATACTTTCATGCTTTCCCGTCACTTGACGTTATAGTTGCTTACTTTATGTAAGTACCATATTTGGTAATGTTACATATGCCTTCCTATAAGAATTGATTAATTCTGAATCAGTATATTTATTTTTCATTGAAGAATTCATCAATTGTTGTACGTTTCCATGTTGATTCATATGCTTTTTACATATATCCCTTCACTTTCTTCTATTTGAATCATAATTATTTCTTCTCTATATAATTATCTCCCTTGTTTATTTAGTTCCCTATATCCCTAACATAAGCTTAGCTGGGGCAGTTCAGAGCGGCTCACTTTGGCTATTCAACTCCACTGGCCATACTAACTTCAATAAATACGGAGGCACATCATCTCCATCAATAATAATAAATGATTGCTGGCATTATTCATCAGTCAATTCATCTCAAATAATCAAAAAAATAATAATAGTGGTCGTTCTTCCGACAAATAATAAATATCCTTGGGATTAACTCACGCATCTGCGGTTTATACATTGTTATACTCTCTTTTTCTTGATTCAACTCAACTAAATTCTTCACATATTACAGGGATAGTTTGTTTTACATTTCATCACTGGTATACTCTCATGATTATCTTCGTTAGTATATTACTTTTCATTCTTCTTCATCATCGATTAATCTCTTCTCTTTGTATCACATTAAACGTCATCTGGTCCTATTCTTCATTTCAGGTTTTACTCATCTAGATATAATTCATGAATATATTTATTTTTTCTCTTTTCTCATGGTTTCAGTTGATATATAGTCCATGTGGTATTGGCTTTCTTCTAGTAAATGACACTAGAAAACAATGTGGTTGTGCGTAGTTTTTTGTCTACATTAATGATACATTTCTTTGGGTTTGTTCCTCCAACTTCTTATTTTCTTCTTCCTTTTTCACTGGTAGTACGGGTATGATGTTAATATTACTGTTGACGTGGCTCTTGGAAGTATATATACTTTTATATAGTTATGCCATAGCTCTTGGGTGTCTGTCTCGCATAGTTCTCCTCTTTATTAGTACGGGTGAGATGTTAATTTACTGGTTGACTTGGCTCTTGGAATTTGGTGTATTATACATACATTGGTGCCAAAGATAGAATTTGTCGATCTCGTATAGTACTTCTCTTTATTAGTACGCTATTATTTATAAATACAATGTTCTGGATCCTTTACATAACTTCTTTGGGAACATATTTTTTCACGTTATAAAATTACAATATAGTCAACGTTCATCTCTTAGTTATACAGTTACTTCTTATTTAATATAAACACATAATAATCTTCATAGCAATATTACATCCTTTCTTCTTTAGTCAACATTTATTTTCATAATTATATTTTCATTTTTCACTTTTTAATAAACAATAGTCTTCATGGCCACATTTCACTTTTTATCTTTATATAGTTAACATTTATATTCACAAGTATATTTTCATCTTTCATTTCATATTCATAACAAATAATTTTCATCGCTATATTTCACTTTTTATCTTATATTTTAATCGCTGATATATCGTTTCATTGAAGTTTGGTTGTAAGTGCCCTTTATCTTTTTGGTTATTGGGTCTTGCAATTCATAAGTATTATTGAGGTTGTTTTTGGTTACAGTATATGGGCCTGTGAATAGCAGTAGCAGTGTTTTTCGCAATACCCTCAACTGTACTTGGGAGTTCTCTGTTTTTTATGAGTACTCCGTCTCCCACTTCATACTTTATAACTTTGGGTTGCGATTTTTTGTATTTGAGCCTAAGTTTGTCAGCTCGTTCAACTGCGTTATTGTAAAATTTTGTTCTATTGAATTTGACCTCTTTTTCTATTGGAAAGTTAATGATTTCTGTAATTTTCCGGGGTGGTCTTCGCTCATACATAGCCATATAAGGTGTCTCATCTGTTGATTGATGATAGGATAGGTTTAGGAAGTCTTCAGCCGGGGTAGATACTCCTCCCATTTCCTCTGCTGGCTGTGACAGTAGGTTCTTAAGATCCTTCCTACTTCTCTCAACACTCTCTCAGCAGGGTTGCTGTTGGGGTGATACACCGATGTTTTGTAGGTCTTTATGCCCTGATGGATTAATGTTTCCCGCCACTTTCGTCCTCGGAACTGTGTCCCATGGTCTGTAATTATTGATAACGGTTTACCCACTTCGGGTATATACTTGGATATCACTATGTCCAGTATTTTGTTTGTTGTAGCTCGATTTATTGGGTACAGTTTGGTGAATTTTGTGTAGTGGTTGAATATGATTATTATATACTTATATTGGTGCCTTCCACCACTTCGTGGAAATGGTCCACAAATGTCTAAAAATATTTTCTCTAATTTTGCTGTCGATGTTATAGGTATCATTACCCCTTCTCGTTTTTCATTACTACATTTTACCAACTGGCAAATATGACAATTTTGGATATACTTTCTAACTTTTCTATTCATGTCTTTGAAGTGTACATGTTCTTGTAATGCTTTCACGACCTTGACTGCGCCCATGTGACCGTAGCGTATATGGTAATTAATGGTTAGTTCCTTTTCCATGGCTTTTGGTATAACCACCTTCCATTGTTCACCATCTTTGTTATGTTTAGTGAATAGTAATCGGTTATGAGTACAGTAGAATTGTGTTATTTTCTCATCATTGTTTGCCAATCTTTGAATGATTAGTGAGATTTTGGGATCCTGGTTTTGATGAGTGTTTATATCTGATAGGATGTTGGTTAGTTCAGATGTGTTTTTTAGTATGTGGTAGACTTTTGCGATGGTTTCTTTTTCTCCCACGAATGTCTGGGCGGTGATGTTTACTCGGGACAACACGTCTGCAGCTATGTTGCTCTTCCCTGGTATATACTCCCACTGGATGTTATATTCCTGGAGTGTAAGAGTCCACCTTGTTAATCTACCATGCTTCAGTCTGCAATTCTTAAGAAAGGAAATAGATTTGTGGTCTGTTCTCACTGTAATAGGATATCCCAATATGAAAGTTCTGAATTTCTCACAAGCAAACACTATACTCAGCAACTCCTTCTCAGTTGTGTGGTAGTTTCGCTCACATTTATTTAAAGTTCTGCTTCCGAAACTGATTACTTGGTGATTACCTTCTTGGTCCTCTTGGTATAACACTGAACCAAGGCTTAGATCGCTAGCATCACAGTTCATAAAAAATTGCCTCTCAAAATTAGGATGGTGCAGCATGACGGTGTCGAGAAATTTTTCCTTAATTAGCTCAAAGGTAGAGTCTTGGTCAGACCCCCACTTCCATTTTTCCTTTGAGGACAATTGTGACGAAAATCGAGCCGTTAGTTCAGAATAGTTGCTCTGGAACTTTTGATAATAATTACAGATTCCGAGGAACGACTGTAACTGCTTTTTATTTTTTGGTACTGGGAAACGCTGGATTGCTTCCATCTTTTCTTGGGATGGTGTAATTCCAAACTCTGATAAGTTGAACCCCAAAAATTGTACTTCCTTGGCTATCAACTGTGATTTGTCCAATTTGAGCGTGATATGGTTGTCTTCCAACTTCTTTAACACTTGTGCCACCCGGTTACAGTGCTCTTCCCAATTATTTGATGCTATTAATAGGTCATCGACATATACTGTCGTAAATTGTAAAGTGCTGTGGCCTAGTATTTCGTCCATGCATTTGACAAAGATGGCCACAGAGTTCACTAAGCCGAAGGGTAATCTTTTAAAATGATAATTACGGCCTTCGAAAATAAATGCTGTGAACTTTCTGCTATTCGGGTGCAATTCAACCTGCCAATAACCGCAGACAGTATCCCATATACTGTAATATCTGGTGCCATAAAATCTCTTTAATATCTCGTCGATTTCTCCAGGCGACGTCCTGTCATTGATTATGGACTTATTAATTTCCCGTGCATCCAAGCAAATTCTCACTGCACCGTTTTTCTTGGGTACAGCTACAATGGGATTAGTGTACGGGGAATTGCTAACTTCAATGATATCGTTCTCAATCAATCTTTGGATTTCCTCACGAACGGCTTCCTTAAGTGAAAAAGCGATTGGATAAGACTTTCTCTTGAATTCAGTTTGGTCCTTAAATTTTAGTTCACACTGAAAATTCTTTATCTTACCAGGTTTATCGGAGAATACATGACGGTATCGTTAGTATATTTGTATTAGTTTGTCACGCTGTTCACAAGTCAACTTATGGCTATTGTTGTTTGTCTGGAATTCTCTAATTTTGTTAATTTTTTCTAACCATAATGCTTCTTCTGGATTGCTGCGAATTTCTTGGTTGATGGATCTTTTCTGATGTTCATGGCCTTCCCGTATATAATATATAACATGTTCTGAGGGTGCCTTCCTATATTCCATTAAATTTGCAGTCCATTCAATTTCCTCTGCCTTCAGTAATACAGTATTCTCGTCCATATTAATTATGGCTGTATACCTCCGCAGTATGTCGCAGCCGATGAGTAATGTGAATGGTAGTCCACTAGCTACGAGGAACACCATTGGGATTGTTTTTCCATTACTTGACACTTCCAGTTGCACTTGTTGGCGAATAGTTTTATTTTGTCGCCCAGTGGCTCCAATAAGTATTATATTATTGATGGGTAAGGTTGGTATAGTAGTCTTATTTTCTGACTGTATCCTGTTCAATTCCAATCTGTCAATTAACGATACATTAGCTCCTGTATCTACCATTGCTGTGGCATTTATTCCGTTGACTTTTACAGATATATATGCGATTTCGCTGTTAGTCGTGTCTCCGATACTGTCTTCTTTCTCCTCCATTAGGTCCTTCCTAATGTTCTTAAGATAATTGTTATGGCATGTTTTATGATAAGCCAATTGTGTTACCAAAATGTCAGACCCAATAGTCCGGTTCAGTGAGGGTGTGGTTAATCTTTTCACTGCCGGTTGCCATTTAAAGGCAGGTCACCGTTTGTGTGCCTGTCTTGCGAAGTAGATGCGATGGGTTCCTGGGCTCCTGGCCCGTGTCCGTTGTGATAGGTTTCCGTTGTCTGTGTGACTGGTCTGTTGCCTTCACTACTGTCGCTTCTATTGGACCTATAGCCTGACTCGCGGTCTTCTCGGTCGCTGTGGCTGGAGTTACTATGGAGGTTCAGGAAACTCCTCCGTCCTTGATAATAATTCCTTCGATTTCCACCTCGGCTTGCGTGGGCGTAGTTCACCCTCCGGAACTGATTATTGTTTTGGCTCCCATTGCCATGTCGTTGTTGATTGTTGGGGGATTGGTTGTGGTATGGTCTATAGTAATTGTTGCCCCTCTGGTAATGTGTCCCGTGGGTATCCACTTGGTCGGGGGTTGTTAAAATTTCCTCTGTCCACATGGTTGCCACCTCCATTTTGGCGTGGTCCTTGTTGGTTTTGGAACCGTGGAGGATTGTTGAAATTCCTTCCTGGACTGGTTCTGTCATTGTGATTTGTAGGGTTATTATTTCCGGGCCCTCCCCGATCATACACTTGACTAGGTCCTTGGCGGTTTCGCTGGTAATACCTCTCCCATTCATGACTCTCTAGTAGATCACACATTCCCTGAATAGTCTTGATTTGCGAGTTCAGCCTCCCTTGGGAAATTCCTTGGTTAAAATGATATGCTAGTTTAATTACCAAGCATTCTTCTGGAATAGCTGGCTCCAAATTTCTAGCCAGACAGATCTTGCCTAGGAAATATGTAGTCATTGACTGTCTGCCATTTACATCAAATTTCCCATTCGTTATGTCATCTCTAATTATGTTTTGGGTTTTTTCGGACCAGTATTTCTATTTAAAGGCCGTCTTAAAGGTATCGTAGCTTCCTACTTCATGACGGGTTGCCGTCCACCAATTATCGAAAGTGTTCTTGAAGGATTCGTCCAGCATTCCCTTGATAATGGACCACCTGCTTTCTCGATTCCGGTTTATGACCTCTTCTATTCTTTCCAAGAATTCTAACGGGTTTTTAACATATGTACGGAATTCAATTTGGTCCCTACATTCAGGGTGACTTAGTCCTGATAGAATGTTTGGGATGGTTCGTAGACGATGCATCTCGTCTCTAATGTCATTCAACTCTCTCTGCTGGCGTTCCGTTAACTGGTCTTTGTCGTTACTCACTTGTTGTTTAATAGCATCCACCTTCACAGAAACTTCCTCGCATTTTTCATTCAGTGTCGATTGCGCTATCTTCATCTCAGTTTGTTCCCGCGCTACAATTCCTATTTGGGCGCTGTGTGTCTTCTCAACATCACTGATACGACGGTTGATGTCTACTTCCGTCTGTATTAATTTTTGACTAGTGCTTTCTCCCTCCTTTCGTATTTCAGAGATTTCAACATGAATTTCGGTTGTCAATATGGCCATTCGTTCTTCAGTTGCCTCTAAATTTTCTCCTAATCTTCTTTCGATCATCTCGATCGTATTTTTGGCAGTTTCTTCCACCTTGTCACTGTTAATGTTCATTTGTTGCCATATTCTTTCGTTGTCATTTTGCATGAGTTCAATGTCTCGACTAATTTTGGTATTAATTTCATCGATTTTCTGGTTGGTTTGGTCGATTTTAATCCCCAACTCTGCAGATAAGTCTTCCTTCATGATAGCCATTTTCTTCTCTAATAGCTCTTCCGTCTTTTTCTGTCCGTCTTCCATCCTCCTGTTGGTTTCATTTATCTTGTCATCTAATTCCTCCCTCAACAATTCTATATTTCTCTGGCTTTCTCTCTGGCCTTCTTCTATTTTCTGGTCTGTGGATTTCTGGCCTTCCTTTAGTGACTCTATTTTTTGATCTGTAGATTTCAGGCCTTCCTTCAGTGACTCTATTGATTTGTTGGTACTTTGCTCTATCCTCTGACTCAACGTCTCCATTGTTTTATTAGTGCCTTCAATAATCATCCGCATCATCTCCTGGTAATCCACGCTTACGGGGTTCGTTGGTCTCTCTGGTTGGCTTATTTCCGGTAGAACTTCTTGAGGTATGACTTCCGGTTCCTCATCGTCCGGTTGTTGAACCTCCTCCGCCGGTTCAGGTTGTTTGTCCTCAATTTCCAATAGGATTTCTTCAACGTCTTCCGTTGATGTTGCCTCCTTCTCTTCCATCCTGGCCTCCCTCTCTGCCTCTGCTGCTCTCTTTTTCGATGTTGATCTCCTTGTGTACATCTTGTCGCTGGCAATGTACTTGCAGTCTCTTGACGGATTGGGGTTATTAAATTATTGGTTATTGTATGTTTTTTCCCTAATCCGCGCCCCACGTTAGGCGCCAATCTTGTAACAGTGATTATTGATTTATAGATACGTACGTATAGTATAGTATTGAAGTGTGATTGTATGTTGCTTGTGTTATTTGTAGATACGCACCGGTATCAACAATAATGTTGTATGATAAAATGTTCAAATTATAATTATCATTATCAGTCTGATTGTGATTGACAAATATGTGGGTATCGATGGTTAACTCTTTTCATTTAAAAGTATTCCTCGCACTCCGTTAGTAACCTCCCCCACTTACCATATGTGGATATTGTTGTTCTGTTAGGTGACCGCTCAGCTGTAACATACACGCTACATATACAAGTAGATATTCTGTTTGAATATCCAACGTGACTAGCATGCACAATAATAATAATATAACAGCTAAATAAAGTTCTGAGTTATCAGAAATATTTGAATTCTTCTGCCACCTTTTGGTAGAACTGGCTATGAATAAATGAACTATTTTAAGTTTGAAATTAAACTCTTTTTCCACTGGTAACAAAATGTAGAGGTTTATTAACAGTTAATAATGCTATAAAATCTTTTAAAAATTGACAATCAGTTACTAATAATTTTACTGAGAATAATTACAATGAACAAAATTTAAAATAAAACTCTCCTTAGCCTCAAGGCTGGTAACCCTGTTGGTTATACAATAGTTTTTATTTTGAGGGGTTATGTCCTCTTACATAAGTTAATTACCAAGTTCGTGTGGTTCTTTTAAGTAACATGATGCCAGATACAAGATGTGGCGTTTTATAATGAGATTAAATGAACAATTAATAAAAAACAAACAAACAAATATTAAAATAGAAAATTGGTACCATATAATAGATAATTATGGTATTATCGTACGCAGGAATTCGTACACAGTATGCAGTAGTTGCCTTGACAATAAACAAGTGCGTTGGTTTGCACTGCTAATATGTATTATTATATTTTAATAATTCACTGTGGGAATTATTTATTTACAAGAGAAAAAGTTATAAATAAAAAAACTCTTGTTATAGTTTTCATCTGGTTTGGATTATATGAGAACAGACTTATGACAAAAAGGTGGCAAATTGTGGTTATGATTTTAAGGTTATCTCATAACGTGAATTGTTATTAGAGTTAATTATCTTGAGTATTGATTTCTTCTTAATCTAAGCATATACATATTATTTATAATAGTTCTGATGCATAACTATCAGTAGCATAGAATATTTTTTCGCATAAGAATTAAAATATTTATCTTCAATAATAAAAAATCAAAAAAACAACGTTAGTCAATTGTGCGACTATTTACTATGCTCATATTTTGTAATAAGTACATTAATTGTGATTCCTTTAATTATGAAAAATAATTAAAATATTTATTTATCATGTTAAAAATTGCGAAATAATTCTTTCGTCAATTCTGATAAATTTCATCAGCATTATTATACTTCGCTATTATTGATTAGCGTAGTATCTAAACAATAGGTATTTACAGAAATTTTTATTTCTGTTTTATTGTTAATTATTGAAAAAGATTGTACTCCCTGGTTTATTTTTCGCACAACACTCGCAAATACGATCGATATTGTACACTGATCGTATTTAATTCTTATTCACTCCGCACTGTACACATGTTAATGCTGGTGTTGTATATAGGTTAGGTGCATGTTAGTTACTGATGTTTACGTGTCGCGCACAATTCAAAAATATAAACTTCTTCATATATCTGGTTCGCCGAGTGACACGTCCTGTCTAGTTGATGATTGATAGATGACTGTGACGCTCCTTCGGAACGTCTCCGGCTTGTCTGCCGATTTCCATTCATTCGATTGGCTGAAATGTTTGAACTCTCCGACCCAAAGTACCTTGGCTTATTAAAATTTTTAATTTTTTACCAATTTTGCGTTTGGGTTTGAGATTAACTTGACGTCAGCACTGATACAAAAAATAATTAAAAAGTTTAAAATCGTAATAACTTTCTTAATATTTGTCTAATCGTTAGACGGTTAGTGTCAATAAATTGCGGACATCCTGAGCTTTAAATAAAGTCCAAACAAGATTGTAATCCGTCCATTATTTAAATTACTATAGCGATTTTATCGATTTTTATGGTGCATCTTATATTTAATAAGTTTATTACACCAAACTTAACTAATTACACTAAAACACTTTTGATTAAACGATCTGAGTCTATATCTCAACTTGTTTAATACAAAATTTGGGAATAATTGTTACCCAAACAATGTCTGGTCATGGCGTCTTTAGCGTCCATATTTGATTATTCACAATTGTCCTTAAAACTATTTTTCCTTATCTAATAACACTGATATTGTAATCTAACAATAATATAAATGTCTATTTACATGGATTTGTACTTTAGTATATGTACAGGGCTGTGTTTCATATACTATTAGCATTGTTTCACCACTCTCCTATCTCTTTTCTTAAAATTGTCACTTTATTTATGGTTTTTCTATATAAGGTATTTTATTTTATAAATGCAACTAGTTTACAATTATAGTACCTAATTCATTTCATATATTTGTTAGCTTTTAGCTATCTGGGAACCCTTCAATTTCTAGTAATGGGTTTGTTTACATTATGTCATGGCATGGTAGTCAGTTATTTTTGATAAAACAATAATTAAATTGTTATTGCTATACTTGACATAGATTCTCAAAGTAGTATCAGACATTCTTCTGATCCTTGTTAACATTTTTATCTACTTTTAAACAAGTTTGTATGTTGCATTTTGCATAAATAACTTGCTACATATCGTTTGTTTACATTCTGATTCCACCATCATGGTCATTCTGTTTTTAATAATTTATATATAAAATGACTATTCTCATGGTTATGGTCTGTTCTCATAGTAGTGTTAGGTGTCCCTCTTACTACTGGTAACACTCTCATTAATCTTTGTTCAAGTTTTAATAAAGTATCTTGCTTAACTAGTTGGTTACATTGCCTCTGCTTACTTCTGGCTATGTATTTATAGTCAGCTAGTTTACAATATTTTGGTTACAAAACTATTGTCATTATACTTATAATCTGTTCTCATAGTAGTACCAGATGTTCATCTAACTACTGGTAATACTTTCATTAATCTTGGTACATGTTTTAACACTGTATTTTGTTTAACTAATTTGGCATACTAGGTTCCATTTCTTCTAGTTTTGTGCTATCATATTTGGTCTACTTTATTTGTAGTGTATTTCAACATAATACACTGTTTATTAGGGTGTATCATTACTTATAACGAATCCTTGATTGACACAATTGTTAATGGTTATTTGGTTAAACTAACATGTATGATTTTTTGTTTCATAGGTGCCTTTCCTATGGGGTTATGTAACAATGTACAACATATTCTAATGCAGCATTTTGCTACTACTAACATGACTTCAGTATGGTATTCTATTACAATATTTTAATTGTTTTAATACACATGTTTACACTACTTCTTCTTAAACAATAATACAAATATTCTTGCACTAATGACAATATCTTTCTTGTCATTGTTTGTAACTAATTTCTGTCACATTTGTTTGCTATTTAACAAACTACTTTTGTTTGTTATTGTTCTTTCTCTGGCCTTTCTTTGTATTGTATTCTGTTTTGCCGTGGCATTCAGTTACATTTCTTTTGAAATTTACAAAGGTTTTTTATTGTCAAGTTCTATGAACAATAATATAACTGTTCTATCTTACATTGTTTGCTGGTCTTATGATTATCTATTTGGATCACAATCTTCATTAAATTAGTCACACTAACTGTTTGTGTATTTTTGACTATTTAAACATTGATGTTTCCACTATGAAAATAACACATTTTCTTCCATCATAAACCTTATCACTGGAATTGTTTGTGGGGTTTATTAGGTTAAAATTAGTTAACTGGTCACAGGTTTTCACACTTATATCAAGTACTCACTATAATTGTTTGTGATTTCTTAAATGTTAAACACTGTTTCTTCATAGTCGACAATCACTATTCTTTTGGTTACTAGTATTGTCTCTAGTACACTTGATGAATGATTATTTCTTGTATGGTCTATCCATTTTCTTCTCTCTTCATGTTATGTTTCCTTGTCCTTCTTCCTCCCTTCTTCTTTAGGTTTGAACGTCTTCTTCAATATTTTCATTGTAGTAGTCGTTGTTTCATAATATTCATATTTGTCAATATATATTAGTTTGTCTGCCATCATTGTGGTTGCTCTTGAGTTGTTTCTTCCTTTTATTTGGCATAGTTATTTTTGATGATTCCCCTCACTGTTGGAATCTATTGGGCCTGGTTACTAACATTTTATTTTGTCTCATGGTTATTTTCTTTCTTCATTTCGTGTATGATGCTGCTATTTTACACTTTCTCCTTCATCGTTGGAACTTTACACTAATATATCTGTAGATACACACTCTTTGTTCACATAGTTTTATTTATCTAGAAATACTTTCATGCTTTCCCGTCACTTGACGTTATAGTTGCTTACTTTATGTAACTACCATATTTGGTAACGTTACAATATATATATATATATATATACATGTATAATATTAGAAGTTAAGAAAAAAAACAGTGCTTCTTAATGCAAACCAGCGCACAGCTAAAGGGGACCAGATCAGTTGGGGATATGGTATAATACAAGGCCACTATTTTGATATTTTTGATTTAATGTTTCAGTGTCTGGTGATGCTGTGGCGGCGGTCCTGTGCTGGCCGGCGCGTCAGAGCAGGGGCGTCAAGTGCCTGTCTGGCCTTGCGGTGATGGGATCTCGAGAGGGAAGTCCAGTAAGGTCATTCAGGTGCGGCCGCAGTCACTGGACCAGGGGGGTAAGTTGCCCATGAATTTTAATAAAACATAAAGTGGGTTGTGGAATCATATCAAGGCTGATCCCTTTAGGAAGTATGTGAGTGTCGATGAGAGTTTGTATGCTTCGGCATAAAACCTCTCATTGAGGGGTTATTGTAATGGGACGGGTAACCCACCCAGGGATATTTTGGGGAAATATAAACATAAATAAATGGAAATTGTAAATTTTACTTGGGAATACTAAACATAGTGTGCAATGTGAATGTATTAGTGTCAAGGTCATCAGCCGAACACAGTAGGGAGCTATTTTTAGCGACATGAACTGTGAACTTTGTATATTAAACAATGCAACATATGACGTCATCAGCCAAACCCAACTGACATCACAGGAATGTAAGGCGTGTACGCAGCGTCGAAAGCATTCCACGCTGAGTTAACAAAGCGAGTTGTCAACTACCATCTACCGGGTGCTCGCCTGTTTCGTATAACCCGAAACTACGAAAGTTCTGTAGCGCCTGTACAGAAATGTAAAGTATCACAAGTTAAACCATCATTAGAAAAACTTAACAGTTAGTTGTTTTCTAGAAAACCGTTAGACTCAGTGAAACGCATGTAGAATAATCTTTACAGTGTGTGTGCAGCAAGGTGATATCTTCTGGACACCATCAGATAAGTAGATTCTTAAAGAAAATGAAATAAAGAAATTTTCAAATTTAAAACACTCAAAATTAAAGGAAAAGAGATGACAGCTTAAAATATATATGCATAATTCAAAAGATAGTGAGCTCACAAAGGGGGTTTAAAAAATATGTAAGTTATGAAAGCGTATATGTGTGTGAATGAAAGATTACAGAATAAGCACTGGTTTGCGTTAAATAGATTTAAGGTGATATAATACATTCACAAATTTTCTAAATTTGTTTTCCTTTTCTAATTTGAAAGTTGGGTATAACCAACAATAAAATCAATGTCTTGTTGTATTGCTTAAAGCATAATAGATGTAAGGTATGGAGAAAAACATATTTTGAGTTTATGACGATAATGAAAGAAAAACGTAAATTGTTTCTAACAAAGATAGTGAATTTATGTAGAAATGAGAAAAGAAAAATAAAAGAAAACAATAAGGGTATGGAAAGAATCAATCTGTTCTTCTTTAAATAACCCATTCTGTTCTCCCGTTCGTCTAACCAGACCCTGGTAAGTAACAATTTTTTTTATTATAGCTGGCAATACTTAAAGATGGCGTCTCAAAATAGTCGCATACATAGTTAATTTTAAAAACAAAAGTGAAATTAAAAGTGGGTAAGTAATAAAAGTTACAAGTGTAAGGACACATTCATAATGGAAAAGTAACTGGTTTTATAGACAAGGAATATGAATTTTTCAACCAGGAAATAAAACCATTATTCCTGGATTTTGTTGTCCATGATGTATACGTTGATTAAGTTATTATAAATATAATACTACTGACTCGGAACACTAATTTATAATATAACTCGGAACTGCTCTGACAAAGCTTATAATAAGCAAAACTGGTTCAGGCTACAAGGAAAAAATTACAAATTTTACCAATAAAAAATTAGTGTTCCAAGTCAGTTGTATTACATTTATAATTAAAAACCATTATCTTATGAATTATATATTGTTACGACGGTCTACTAATTGTCGTATGATGCAGTGGAAAACAAAATACAAGACACCAATTAAGTCACTAAAAACCAGCTTTAATTATCACAATTAACAGTTTGTAATCAACAAGATAGTCTCTTACAACAAATCAAATAAAGATTGTTCACACACAATAATAATGTCAACTAATAGAGTCTCGCACAATTATAAAACACATAACACTTCACCACAACACTTCAAACAGCATTGGAATAAATCGCCACATAAACTGAACTAAGTGTCGCTGAGTCCTTGTATTTATATACCCCGCTGAGATTCCAGAATAATACATACTACGCGTCAACAACACTACTAGAAAACACTAGAGCGTAATTGCTTGTCGCCTTGAACACAGTGTGCGTGGACTGGTGAAATCTGGATCAGTCTCGGCTACGGATGCATGACAAGTGTCACGTAATTGTCCGTCATCTCACAGTAGCAGCAATATGTACCCACACACACATTATAGCCGGCTTCCACTGGAATAGCTGAGAAACACGTAGAATGTTCTATAATGGTGTAACACTATATTGTAACATAACAAACACAAATTCAATGTAATTTAATTTGTGTAGCCCCACGCTTTTGGAGCGCCAAATTTATATAACAACACAAACAAATTGAATGTATTCATGGGTGTAATCATAGTAAGAATATGATGCGTTATATAAGTTTAAAATTGTTCCATTATTTATTTTTTTATTAAACAAAATCTTTCATTTCCCATATTGAAATAGTACTCATTACTAAATCGTTTGTACAACTCTTTCGCACATGACTTATAGCTAACAAATTACATACAACAGGTTATACATAAATCTTATTATTTAATTTTAATTAATTAAATATTTATTTGCTCTCGGCTTACTCATTGTGTGGTCATCTTTTGCAATTGCTGATTAATTTACTTCAATACTTAATTTACTTGTATTCCAATTTCTTTAATATTAATTGGCTTTAAAACTTTCTACTGCTTATGCATTCTCCTTTATCAACAAAGACTTTATTACTTATGTTAACTTAAAAATCAAATATTTCTCTTATCATTAAGTTACTCTCAATTACTAAATTTTATACAAGAGATATTATTCTAAATTTCACTTTGCTTTTACATTTATGTAGAATTTAGTTATTTTAATAAACTGGTTGAATGTCTTTCATTCTAACTTTAATTAGTGTCTTTCAAATGTCTGTAAGTACTGTGGTTTTTCATCACCTCGTTTGATGTGGTTAATCATCCGTATGTCCTCCTATGGTCCTCAGTCCTCGTCCTCCGTGTCCTCCGTCCTCAGGTCCCCTTCCCGGATTCCACTGCATGTGCTGTTTAATAGTGGTCTCGCCTCACATCATATGCTGCAGGTGTATCCATAGACTTCCTCGTATGTGCTCTGCTGCTCTGGTTGGACTTCCAGTTTGTCCTGTGACTCTCACTGTAGATTTAAAATAGCGCCTCTGACTGACATAGCCTCCTGTGGAAACGGTTGAATAGAGAAGAAGAAACTTTATTAGCGTGACCTGAACAAAAGCTCAGGCGCGAGCGTGGAAAATTATTATTATTAGCGCGAGCATGCAAAAGCTCAGGTCTGAACAATTTTCATCTTGTCAGATTTTGTCGAAACATCATTACCCCCACTCTGGTTCAATTCACAAATTTCGCCTATCTTCGCGAATTACGAAGTCTGTTTCACACAACACGATGCTCAATCAATCGCTAATTTTTATATGTTTACTATACGTAAATTACACTTCTTTATTGTAATTACAAAAAGAGCTATTCACATTTTACGTATAGTAATTGCACTTTCTGTCACTTTGGCACGGTCTTTTAACCCTTTGTTTAATTTCTATACACTTTGGTGTCTTTTGTTTTACCATATCGTACATATTTTTCTTATAATTAAAATAAAACATAAAAACAATCCTACTTGAAAAGGGTTGGTTACAGTTCAGGAACAGACAGGCTTCACACACACAAACAAAATACACGTGTACACAACGCTAGCGACAGGTGGGCTAGATGTGCGTGTCCATGCATGAATTCTGCGTTTCCTTTTTAACTACAATACAGCTTGCAATCTGAATCATGTTTATTAATCCATATTTATTTATTTTTATAATTTATTTAAATTATTTTGGCAATGCACAGTACCGTTAATGGTTGTAATGTTGCAATATATATATTTACAAAATAATATATTATATAATATATTTTATATTACCATTAAACAAAAATTATATAATTATCATTATAACAATGATTAATATTTTATTAAACCATACAATACTTTGGACTAGACGTTTGTGCATACTAGGGATCCATAAAAGCATCCTAAGATATTTATGGAGTCAGGACTACTAAGAACCACCAACTTAAGCTTCCTGGATCCTTGTCAGGGATAAAAGCAAGAAAATTCCTTTCTGTTTGTATTTTGCCCAAAAATGTAGTAAACTCTCAGATAGATTCAAATACTTTCATAATTTGTATTATGTTTTTGTGCATGTTGATTAATTACAAACTATTTTTTTCTGGTAAACAAATCCAATAAAGCAAAACTAATTACACTAAATTTATCTTTTCATTTTTTTGTAGATATCTAAGTTTTGTATACTAGTTTTTCTAAAAAAAATTGCTCTAAAATTCTAAATAATTAGCTCTAACATGGCCGGGCTGGCTCTAGTAGAATGCCGGAATATTAAACGTGGCAACACTGACTTTTTAAGATAAGATTATACCAGACAAATCATATATTTTGTAAAGCGAAAGTCTTGTAGTAGAATATTAATTGTGAAAAGTATAACAGTGTTTGTTGCTGCAGATGTTGATGGTTATATAAAACTGTTCCATTCGTGGGGGGAAATGGTTAATACCACGATAGGCCTACTTCATCGTATGGACTTATGGATGAATTTGTTTGACAAGAAGTTAGTAAATACAGGGCAAAACAAATGAAATAAATAGTATTACTGTATATTATACATTTCCTTTGTTTAAAATATTGTGTTTATGTCATAAAGGCTTACCTATATGTAAAAAATACAAATATGTGGTAATATTGCATGTGCCTGTGCTACTTGATCATCTTCTGTCTAATACAGTTTTCACATGGTCTCATGAAGAGTTTACTTTTTTCTGTATTTTGTTCAGCAACCCTAGCACAAAATTGTTTTACATAGTACTTTTAAGCATATGAGGTAGTTTTAGTGTAACTTATTGCCCTATTTCTTTATGTACGTAACAATGCAGTATTTCTACAAAATGGGCCTACTGATATGTAAACAAACTGTTACCCACAAATGTTGTGACTCCCAAGTCAACTAGTTCCAGTTTCAGTATTTCAATTAACCTTTAATAGTTTAATGTGTGGTAATTGACAGTGAATACTTATATGCGTACTTATATATTTAATTTATTTTGCCACAAACATAAATCAAATGGACATGCGGATGAGCTGTGTGATATATGTTTTCTAAGACTATGGTTATACCATGTTTACAGAAGTACTGTTTCCAAATGTTTTTTTGCACATTTTGTCTCCTTGGGTTTGGTTCAGCCATCACAGATTCTCAAACAAGGTAGCAAAGTATCCTTGAATTGTCACATGTTCGACTTCATAAACTTTACACTTATTGTTAATACTGGTAACATTCTTTCCTTCCCTTATTTTGATTCCGTCTTAATGTTCTTTAGCTTTTCTATTTTCCAAATATTTTGGAAACATTTTATTTTTTATTATCACATCAGTCTCATTAAATTCAACCACGTAACTTGTTGTGATCTGTATGATAGTTTGTTTTATGTAGAAATAAGAAAACGGATTTTTATTTATTTGGTTGCAGTGTGGGTTTTATACTAAAGGCAGGGCAGTTTATGCTTTAATGGCTGGTTTGCTTTTATGTTTCTTTTGTAATTGTTTACACTGAATTTTTTCATTTCAGCAAATAAGAATAATTGTTCAAAAAAAAGTAAGATTTTGATCCTGAGAATTACGCTAAATATTAATGTGATAATAAGCAAGTAAGGAAAGGTATAATGAATATTTATCCTAAAGGTAAATTCACTTCTGCTAAGTACATGTTCACAAATCTGTTTTCTTAATCTGTCTTAAAATCAAGATTCAATAAAAATAAAGTTAATCATTTAAGAACATTTTTATAATTCCTGTTTGAAGTAAAACATACCATGAAGTATGTTAACCATGTAACGATTATTAGAAAAAAATAATTAATATTAAATCTGTAATATACATTCACTGGAATTAACAGGATGTGTAAAACACCTGCAGGATTACAATGACTGCATTCAATGATAATCAATTCAAAAGAAAACAAAAACGAATCCCCATTGTTTGTATTGCTAATACTGATCTGCAAAAATATTAATCACTATATCTGTATTTAATATACGGTACGTGTGTTGTTTGATGAAGATCTGTTCACGCCTGTGGTGTGTGGTGGATGGAATGTGTACGACCAACTTACATCCGGCAGCACCCGGAACACACTGTGGAAAGCATATGGTGAGTCAGCCGCTAGTTGGCAGTCATGATTAAAACTGATTTTGCAATAGTTTGAAACTTTGCAATTATCATAATTTGGCACCTTAACTTTTACATCTATTACACACTTGTTGCATCATCTATTATTATTGCTTTTTAGTAATTATCTTTTACCTTAGCTGAAATACTCATTTTAAACATATATTATTTCAGGGGCATATTTATGGGGTGGACAAACGGGACCGGACTCCCCCCTCCTGAGGTTCAAAAAAAGTTAACTTTGTCTCTTTATTTTTATGCTGTTTTATTATTTTGTTAGCTGTGTGTGCTAATAGAGTAGTATCAATTTTTTAAATATACAAACAGGTTTATTACACAGCATTTGCATATACTTTTGAAACATGAAATATGGGAAAATCAGTTCAGTTAATAAGTATCTTCTAAACATTGTTTAAAAAACATATTTTTATTGTGTTATTGCCATTTACCTACTTTAATGGGATTGATTTCAAGATGTTATCACATGCTTTTCAGCCACTTTAAAGATAGTAATGTAATGTTGATTAATCTCAACTTGTTTTTCTTCTTTTGTATGAAGCAAACTCCTTTGCCCCCCCCCCCAGGCTAAATTCTAAATACACCACTGTATTATTTATGTTTAATGGCAAGAGAATGTCTTATATTATCCATTATACCATTTAGTTTATAGTAAAATATTAAAAATATAATTGCATTTAAAAAGCTGTTTTCCAAGTGTGCTTTGCTTGTAGCTTCAAAATTTATGAGTATTATATTATTTTGGAAGTCAGATACTTTTCAAAGTTTCATAATTTAGAATATGTAAAACCAAAATACAGAATATGTTTACAATCATTAGGTTAAGAGACTTCTGGTTTTTGTTATGTCTCTCTCTCCTCCTCTTCTTGTACGTAAATACGTTTTCCTGTTTTTTCTCTAACTTCCTTAAATTCATTTTGTGTATGTGTACTGGTATTTTTGTGATCACATACAAAATATTAAACACATTCTCTTAAAACTGAGGAAGTGGGAGTTCAATAAAACATCCACAAAGTGCATAAATATCTGGATATTGTGACACTTACAAAATGTTAATGAATCATTGGTATTTAGTGAACAGCAAGATCAAATTTCAATACAATGTTGTTCTCACAGTTACAAGGTTGCTTTAAAAATGACCTTTCATTGTGCATGTTTATGTATCTTGTTTTGCGAATCAGTGTACATTGTATTTAGTGGGTTAATGACATTTGTATATACCAACAAACTGTCATAACTGAATAAATTTACTGTCAAAAAAGTTGTGGCAGTAGTGAAAAATCGGTATGGAGAACCATACATGACTTCTATGTTGTAAGATTTATGTTTATCATAATTTACTTGAATTCGGTTTGGTAATTTCTAATAAAATATCGCCCACCCTCAAACTAATTTCACTATTTATAGATATTTCTGTTATTATGGGGTAGTCGTTTAATATAATGTTACTTTATCCATAAAAATTAGGTAGGCTTACTTTATTCTTATAAAGAATCTGAACTATGCAGACAATCATGCCTCCTCCAAAGCGCTCCGAAGTCACTCAAGGACCCTGAGCATCTTGCAAGAGTGTTCCTTTTCTAAAGACGAAAAGTCTGTCTATGAACCGTTCCTCTGTAAACACGTGCAGTTACACTTCCCAGCAATCCACAGGAAGCAAATCACGCTGGACACGTTTTCGGCTTGCACGCGTTGTGTTGGTGTGAGTTTCAGGCACTTTCCATTTAAAAAGCGTGCAAATGTAAGAAAATAAACATGAGTGAGCCCAGAAATAATGCGAATTGTGTGTGTGTGTGTGTGTGTGTGTGTGTGTGTGTCTTGTCTGCCTTTTTATTGCCATAATCATAATAATAAAATGGAAACATAAACATTACATAATTGAGATATGCTTGCCTGCCACGAACAATATATTTTCTCTCATACATGATTTAAATTAAAATGAAAAATATAGAATTTTGTTAAAGTGAAATGAAATGTTTCCATAGAAACTACTTCTTTGTTGTCAATAACGTATTACACATATAAAACTTATAAAATGTACTTCCTCCATCAACAACTACCATTTTAATTTATAAAATATCGGTATGGAAAACCATACATGACTTCCATATTCTAAGATTTATATTTAAAATCATTTTTGAAATGAAATATTACCATAGAAACTACTTCTTTCTACTTACTGCTTCAACCTTAACCACAGTACTGTGGTCACTAACGTATATCACCTCACGTTATCGCACTCGATTTTCACTGATGATGGAAGTCGATGGCATTGCCGAAACGTCTGGTTTTGTAGAAAACATTGGACTACGGCCAAATATCCCGGGAAGGAATTTTAACAAAAACTACTTCTTTGTTGCCGATAACGTTGTACACACATATATAAAAAATATGCATAAAATTAATGGCTTGTATAAGTTAATGATTGATCTCCATTAAGTAGTGCTCAAGTTTCCAAAGTTTTAATATTATGATGTCCGTAATTAAAACATCAGAGCAGGTTTAGTGTGTATGAGGGTACACCGTGGACAAAAATTTTCAACATTTCCTATTGAGCATTGCTTTGAGTAAAGCTGCGAATCTACAGTGTACCTTTCACAGAACAAACACGCGGAAAAGAAGGAGCGCTCCGAAGTCACTCATGGACCCTCAGCATCTTGCAGAGGGTTCATTCCCTAAAGACGAAAAGTCTGTCTATGAATCGTTCCTCTGTAAACACGTGCAGTTACACTGCCCAGCGATCCACAGGAAGCAAATCGCTATCCACGCTGGACACGGACACCTTTTCAGCTTGCACGCGTTGTGTTGGTGTGAGTTTCAGGCACTTTCCATTTAAAAAGCGTGCAAATGTAAGAAAATAAACATGAATGAGGCCAGAAATAACGCGAATTGTGTGTCTGTGTGTGTGTGTGTCTTCCCTGCCTTTTTATTGCGGTAGTCATAATAATAAAATGGAAACGTAAACATTACATAACTGAGATATGCTTGCCTGCCACGAACCATATATTTTCTCTCATACATGATTTACATTAAAATGAAAAAAATTATAATTTTATTGCCTGGCAACAAAATTATTTTATTTTTAACAATTACCATGGTTTGAAAAAGTTTAAATGAATTTTCAAGTACTTTACTGTTGTTAAAACGTAAAAGGTTGCAGGTAAACTACCCCTTTCCCTTAACCGATCTTCACCAAAATCAAAAGGCCTTGAGTTCTCTACAATTCAGGGATGTATGCAAAAACTTATTTGATTCTGTTTGAATATGCGGCAGTTATCGTTCGTCATAGAAAAAATTACCCTTGTTAAAACATAAAATGTTGCCGGTAAACTACCCCTTTCCCTTAACCGATCTTCACCAAAAACAATAGGTCTTGAGAACTCTACAAATCAGGGCTATATGCGAAAAATTATTTGATTCTGTTTGAATTTGCGGCTGTTATCGTTTGCCATAGAAAATACCCTTGTTAAAACATAAAACGTTGCTGGTAAACTACCCCTTCCCCTTAACCGATCTTCACCAAAAACAATAGGTCTTGAGAACTCTACAATTTTGGGCTGTATGCAAATAATCTTTTGATTCTGTTTGAATTTGCGGCTGTTATCGTTTGCCATAGAAAATACCATTGTTAAAACATAAAACGTTGCAGGTAAACTACCCCTTTCCCTCAACTGATATTCACCAAAAACAATAGGTCGTGAGTACTCTACAAATCAGGATTGTACACAAAAAATTATTTGATTCTGTTTGAATTTGCGACAGTTATCGTTTGCCATAGAAAAAAAATCTACAGACACACAGATAGACAGACAGACAGACACTTTTCAAAAAACGACTTTTTTTCATGTTTTGAGTGTAGTCCAATCAGAATCTGCAATAATCTCGAGCACGATTTTTTTTGCCATCACCATACTTCCATTTCCTTAAGGAATATGGAAGTAAAAAATTACCCCCTCCCCCCTTCAACTACCCTTTTTATTTATAGATATTTCATCTACCTTTCTACAGTGGATTATTATGACCTTCTTTTCAGGATACTTTATTTATCAAAATTAAGCACTTTACTCTTGTTAAAACGTAAAATGTTGCTGGTAAACTACCCCTTTCCCTTAACCGATCTTCACCAAAATCAACAGGCCTTGAGTCCTCTACAATTTAGGACTATATGCAAAAAATTATTTGATTCTGTTTGAATTTACGGCTGTTATCATTTGCCATAGAAAAAATTCTACACACAGAAGACACACACAGTCACTTTCCGAAAAATAACTTTTTTTCATGTTTTGATGGTAGTACAATCAGAATCTGCCGTTATCTCGAACACGATTTTTTTCACCATGACCATACTTCCATTTACTTATGTAACATGGAAGTAAAAAGAACTTAGTATTTTAAAATATTTTTTTAGAATATATATATCCTTTATGCAAACCCATAAACCCTTGGCCTGTGGGTCCCTCTACAGATTGTTTTAAGGTTTCTGTTTAACATCTCTGTTCTTATAACAAATTTCTTTTTGTAATACTTTTCTAAATGTATACTTTAATTACCTACATACCTTAGAATAATTTCACTTCCTGGATTTTGTTATCCATGACGTGTCCGTTGATTAACTAATTATAAATGTATTACTCTGACGAAGCTTGTAATAAGCAAAAACTAGTAAAGCTACAAGGTAAAAGTTTAACATTTTGCCAATAAAAAATTAGTGTTCCAAGTCAGTAGTAATATGTTTATAATTAATAATTTCACTGTATACATAGAAAATATTACGCTTATGGAATATCATTTACTTTGGAACTACTGTTTTGTGGATAATCTTCCCTTATGCATTATTGCACTAAAGACTTTAATTATTGTCATAAATATTTCAATTCAACTGATAAATATTAATTTATATTTTGAGTTTATATTGAACAACAGCAAAGTTATTCTACTGGTCATGCAGCCTTTTTTTACATAATATGAGTACAAGTTTTGTGCAGGCACACATTTTAGTCATTTTAGTTCCCTAATTATGAAGTGGATAAATAATACAAACATAATTCATTGCAATACACAAATGAAATCAGTATTTTTTAGGTTATATTTGTATTATTATCTTTTTATTGTAACTTGAATTTCAGTGGTGTTTGAATCAAGAATGTGTTCCCATTGGCGAGTCAGAGGAAGCAATAGATGGCAGCTGGGGAGATTGGGGCCCATGGTCATCATGTTCACGTACTTGTGGTGCCGGTGTTGCTATCAGAGAAAGACACTGTAACTACCCTCAGCCTGCTTTTGGTGGTAAATTCTGTGTTGGTGAGAGACGGAGGTACAAAATCTGTAATACTCAGGTATAACAGCATAGTCATGTCTGTTGAAAGACACGTTTTTTAATAACTGTTAGCAATTAATTTTTAACAATTGTTATAGGTGAAGGTGGTAATATGGGACCTCAACTTTGTGTATTGACTATAACTTTTATGAACATGTTTAGCCCGGAACTTATGTAGGCGTACAGTATACTGTGACTACTTTTTAACATTATTTATAGTAATATTTTTTCTAATTACATTAAATAGAAATACAACAAAATACTTTGTAGAATGGTGTTTTCTTGAAAAAAAAAAGAATTGACTTGGTAATATGAGCCTCATGGTACTAATAATCTATTCTGCAAGTAAAAAATAACAATTTTTATCAGCATAATTTACTTCAGAACAAGTTTAAATGATACCTGTATTGTAGTAAAGAGAAGAAAATAGTTGTACTGAATTACATAGTAATTATCTTATCAGGTAAGTTTTTTAATTGAAAAAGTACATAATGTTTGGTTACAAACATCAAGTTACCTCAAAAATTTTTAATCTATTTACAAAATCGCATGTAATTGCCTCTATCCATGTGGCACACTCATTATGTGCCCACATTTCATATATTAAGCACTCCATCCATAATTCACCCTTATTATATTCTAAAAATAAGTCTTCACAAAATAGACAAACTGTGTCTTCTTGGTCAGGCTGTGTAACACCAAATGATGCATCAAAGAACTGACTCTCCTGAATCAATGTCTGAATCAGTAGTTCCTCCACCAGACTATTCTTTAGTAAATAGTTATGTAAACTTCCTTTTGCATGATTTTGCCATGATTCTGTTTTTCCTTCTCTTGCTTGATTTTCACTGAAATTTTGTTTTTGCTGTTTTCCTTTCCAATTTCTCTTTTCTTCTGATTTTTCTTGTCTCTTTTCCTCTGCTTCTAAGAGAGCTGTTTTGTACAGGGAGGAAATGATTAAAGCTGCCTTGAATGGTTTGGAGTCTTTGTTTATCATCCTTCTTTTAGGTTTGGGAATTGGCCAGATATCTTTAGGGAAAATGGAAGCTCCAGTATGAAGCATACTTTTAAAACCCAATGGACCAGTTTCTTGTAAATCTTTAGTGCATGGCTTCTTACTGTGGATAGAATGTAGTTTCACAACTGAGGAGTTAGAAGCATTCGATGAAGAGGAATCAGGTGATTTATGCTTATGCACAAAACTTGTTGTGGCAGATGTTTGATTGCTTTTTTGACTGGATCTATCATCCTTCTGAATATGGACTGTCACTTTTGTGACGGATGTGACCAATGCTGATTTCTTTTTATACTCCTCCTCCCATTGCCTTCTTGAATACTCATTGTTGTACCTTCATCACTGACTCCAAAGGAGCAAAATCAAAGTAAATGCCTGGGCAAACGCTACATTTTTTAAACCAATTTTCTTTTTTATACCAGCATATGTTACAGCTCATTTTATCACCCTCACCATATTGAGATTTAAAAATTCATAACTGACTAATGTTACACATAAACTGCAGTTACACAAAAATTACAGCAGTACAACCCTTGAAAATTTTCTATTAAAAAGCAATAACATCCCACAAATATCTACAAAATGTTTAGTAATAACACAATAAAGTTTTTTATGGTACTGTAGGGCTTATTTTATTAGCAGGGGCCATATTAATACTTTTTTTTTTAATTATAAACAACAAATTAACAAACTCTGTCCAAATTTATTTGATGAAATTCAAATGAAGGGAATGTATACTCATTCACGAAGAGACAACAATTTTTAGGAAATTAATTTAAATAAGATAAATTGTGCACTTTAATAAAATTATTAAATATTTACAAATCTTAAAACATTTTAACAAAAGTCAGTGAAAAAATCCAGAATAAAATAAATGTGTAATACAATATTACGTATTTCTTAATATGAAATCATGTATATTTAATTTATAATCTGTGGCACAGCAATAGGGTTTGGAGGGGGGTTAAAAACATCCCCAGAGGGACAAAAAGAAGAAGAAGTGTCAACAATAAAAAAGTTGTTATATAAATTGAAATAAGTAAGTAGCCTAATTAGTTATGTGGGTAGGAACACTTTTAATTGCAGTATGCATCTTACAAGTAAAAAATCACTTCATGTAAGTGTTGCTACTTCTCTGGTGGTTGAGGGATAGTTCAGATTTTTTATCCTACTTTTTAGGTTATGTTCTAAATAGGAACGAAATAGCCTTGAAACACTCGCTTATCAGGCCACAGTGTATCAACCTCAGTATACATTAGTTATAGTCCTATAATTTATTCAGTAAACTTAAAAAAATTCTTATAATCATCATCATCATCATCACCATCATACTTGAATCAATTTGTAGTGATATTTGAACAAATTGTAACTTTCCACTTTAGTCAGACCTCAGTATTGCATGTTACTGATAATTTATGAATTTTGCAACAATGTTTCTATATAAGGTGACTTATACTTGCTGTTTTCATTATATTCACTCTCTTGGTATAGTCTAGTCTCATTAAGAATTATTTCTCAGTAATCTCAAAGATTTCATTTTATTTGTTTATTAAAGAATCTGTTTACAGTAGTCCTGTTTTTTTGCAGTAATGGTCAAAACATTGTTCATACAGCCTAAGAAAGTATATTTCTGAGGCATCAAATAAAATATTCATTAATTTTCTTCAGACTGTAATTCAACATTTTCAGCATAACATTTAGTATAGCCATAATCCTTACTACATAAATTATAACGTATATGTTTGATTAATACATTTTTGATTTTCTATAATACAATGTATACTAAAGATTGTATACAATGATCTGATGAAGATTTACTGAGCTATTAGCAGTCTATAATGAGAAGAGTGGTAAGGGTTTTAAAAGCACCATGATAAAATCATTGTAACGTTAAATATGAATACATCATTGTAATTATTCAGACATGATTTTTTTTCAGCCATGTGAGAGCACCACGTCAACTTTCCGAGCACAGCAATGTGCTTCGTACAACAATCAGCCATTCCATGGAAAGAATTACACTTGGGTTCCATACTTTGAATCAGGTGAGAATGTACTATCAAATATCGAACAATAATAAATAAAAACCAATTACCAAACAAAAACCTTCTAAATATAATTAAATCACTACCGACTCAGAACACAAAGTTTTTTATGGGTACAAACATAAAAGTTTTACCTTACAGCCTGAACCAGTTTTTGCTTTTAAAAAACTTCTTCAGATGCTGCCACTGGGAGCACTGTCCCACAATCAGGCCGCACAAATAACACAAAACATTGCACAAAGGACATACATAAAAGAGTCCATAACAGTTATACAAGAAAAAAGATGCTCTCAACCTCAAAGCACTGATGCTACATACCAATCAGCACAAATATAATTCCTTCACACAAATTGTACCCATGTACAGTAAACCTCACGAACATCACAATCACTTTTTTCTTGTATAACTGTTTTATGGACTCTTTTATGTATGTCCTTTGTGCAATGTTTTGTGTTATTTGTGCGGCCTGATTGTAGGACAGTGCTCCCAGCGGCAGCCTCTGAAGAAGCTTTTTAAAAGCGAAAAATGGCTCAGGCTATAAGGTAAAACTTTATATTTTTATCCATAAAAAACTTTGTGTTCTGAGTCGGTAGTGATTTAATTATATTTAGTTATATAATGGAAACGTCATGGACAATGAAATCCAAGAAAAAAATTTTCTCTTCTCTCCTTGTCTCTTTTATACTCGTAAATGCATACACTTATTGTTTTTTTTTTCAGTTTCCACATAGTTTAAATGTTTTTAAAGTTTTGGAATTGTTTAATTAGTACCATAGCTTTTATTCAGTCTAAAAATTCGTAGACTGTTAACATATGCTTGTTAAGTTACCGAATAAAATAAAAAGCCTTATTAAGTATACAGGCATGTTACAACTTGCAGTACTAAAATGAAGATTAATTTTCTCTTAACATTGCTTTCTGAAATCTATAATATAAAACAAGATTCTGCAGCTCCTTACAGTTTTTTTTTATTAGAAGCAATTTTAGTTTTAGTAACCAACATCACAGTAACTAATTGTAACATTAGAGTAAAAAGGATGCATTTCTAGTAAACTGGATACTTTACCATTTCAAACACACACACACTCACAGATAGTATGGTGTTTAGTATGTTGCATTGCTGCACGGTGTAGCTTAAGTTGACATCCCACAACAGCCAAAACTATATTAATAGCCTTTTGGAAACTAGTATGTGGCATTTTGCCAAACAATACCTCTCTGAGATAATAGGTAGATTAGATACCCGATTACATTGTCCTTGTTGCAGTTTCAATCGTTAGGTACAAAACTAAAATGTCAAAACAAAATGTCAGTTGTACCTAACGACTGAAGTTGCAAGAAGGACAATATAATCAGGTATCTACCTATTATCTCAATTAATTAATGCAACTTGGAGAACACACACAATGAATACCTCTCTACTTAATTGTTTAGAGACAGCATTAAACTGTGGTCCTGTATATCAGTGACAGAAAGCTCTCCACTTCACAGGAGCATTGATTTTGGATTGGTACAAGCAATTCTAAAGAGAGGTACTGATATCAATATTATATCATTCTAAGATTATATGTTACATTGATTTAATATTGATATTCTGACTAGAATACTAAGGCTTTTGTCCACCTACAAATCTCTAAGTTTTTATTCTGGTGGAAACTGTACCATATTATAAGAACTTTTGATCTTATAAAAATTTTATGTGACAATCTCTAAACAGCAGAGTGATTGATTATGACACAATTAATTTATATTGTGTGGCAGTCAGCCTTATATTCACTAGCTCTGTCTATATTCAGATATTGTCTATATTCTAGAACAAGATAGCTGTAATCTATTACATGCTGCAAGCATAGGCTTCATTTGTAAATCTTGCCTTAGTATTTTGCTGTACATCAAGTACTTTCCAGAACCAGTGAAAAAGGGGCAGAAACTACATACTTCCATTGTGAAAATTAATACGAAACACTTGTTTCAAACACGAAATAGAATAACTTGAAGAATTGTCAACAAATAATAGTCACCCTTCTTTGAATAAGAACTCTTACCTAGTAACAGAAATTCTGAAAATAGATGGAAAAAATGTCTACTTTCAAAAAAATGTTAGCTTTCCCCCAAATATGTTTGTAAAACAAATGTAATACTTCATTAATAATACTGGTGCAATTTATATACAAAAAGGTATTAACAAAGACAAAACGATCAATTAATTTAATTAAAAGGCAAACAAGCTTCATTTGCTTCCAAATGCCTGCATGTTATGTAGCTCAGAACAAACACAGTCATTCACTGTCTATCCATAATTATTAAAATACAAAAAGTGTGATCAAATAAATTCTTGTTACCAGCTGAACCTTGTGAACTTTACTGTACGGACAGTGATGACACAATGATTGTGCCACTGGGAGACAATGCACTCGATGGTACACCGTGTAACCTTGGAACACGAGACATGTGTATTGCTGGAATTTGCAGGGTATGTTAAGGTTAAATTTTCAAATTAAGAAATATTTGATATTGCAGGTGCATGAAAAGACAACATGAATCCAATAACAAACAAATAAAGGAGAATTTAAAAATGTAGAAATATCATAACAGTAAATTATTGTTATAATATCTCCCAACTTTAGACTCCTGTGTTGTTATTCAACATGTTATTTTCATGCTGTGTTAGTGTTTGAATAATATGGAACGAAATAATAATGATAAAATATTAACTTTCTAGCTATTAAAGTTGTTGTCCTTCTTCTGGATCTATAGCCCATATTCCTCATATAGCCCATATATTCCTATATTCCTTCCACATTATACCTCCATCCATCTCAATCCATTGCTCCCATCTTATAGTTTCATACTCCTCCCATTTTTTATCAAATCTTCCAAATCATATCCACTACATCATCACTATTAATCACCACCACAATTACCACTATTAAGCATCTGTTCATCATCCATTCTTCAACACGCTCCAGATACACTATCCTTTGAAGTTTAATTCATTATTAATGATATTATTTTTCTGGATTAGATTTTGCAGTATGGCACTGGAACATATTCTCTAGATTGAAGCTGCTAGCTTAACAAAATTATACTTCTGTTTTTACAAAATACTAAAGTTTTATTTTATTTTATTTTAGCAAGTTGGCTGTGACTGGGTTGTGGATTCAGAAGCTCAAGAAGATAAATGCGGAATATGTATGGGTGATGGAAAGAAATGTACTACAATGAAAGGGGATTATACAAAGCAAGAAGGATATGGTAAATACATAAATCATGATTATCTTCCTATTCTTATTAATTGTTGGTTAATTAAGAAATTCTTCCCAATGAACGACATCCAACTAGTGTTTCTTCCCTGCCTTTTGTTTTCTATAAATTTTCTTCTTTATCTGTTACCACTTTTTCAGACCATTTCAGTTGGACCTGCATGCATTATTTTATCTCTTACACATGTCAGATTACATATATATTTTAAGTTTTACAAGCTTTACAAATTATTTTGAAATATGTTATTTAAGAAATGTATGTAAATGTGTATGCGCATTTGTATACTGAACCCTAAACTGTAGTTGGTCTAGTAATTTAATAAATGGATGTACTGTTCCTTCAGTTACTGCAGTACGTGCGATTGCAGTTTAATCAGTCTCCGTAAACAAAATGGATTATGTGTCCAATGGGAAAATATCCAAGCATTTTATTAATAATATACATTTGTTTGTATATTAATATATTAAACAGGATTTTGTTTGTGTTGATGTAGTATTTTCTTCAACATTAAAAGAATCATGTTTGTATGAGATTCAAGAGTTTAAAGGGGAGAAAAATGAATGACACAGGCAAAGTTTTAAAAACAGTTAAAAAAAAGTTTCCCACTTATTATTTTATTTTAAAAATAAGTATACAATTAACATTATAATAAATGTAATACGATTAAGCATTACAATTCCACACATTTTAATTATTGTAGTACTAGTACAAATTCAGTTAAGCAATTAATTATAATGAATACAATAGAAATATAATCCTTATTTATAAGGAAACTAGACCTCATAGGTTATTGCAGACTATTGGGGTAAAATTAAGTATATTACAAAACAACCTGTAAAATGCATGTGATCAATAAATTCTTTCATATCTCGAGTTAAAAAAATACAATCGTCTCTCCCAAAGGAAAAATTACATGCCTTATACATATGGTGTGTCAAATATCTTAATTTAATATACTTAAATTGTGTATATAAAATTCAAGTAAACCGTGGAATAAAATTTTTAAATTTTAACTTGTGTTTATGACTTCTTTTATTATTCTTATACCGTTAATTTACTTTCTAGTGGCACCATAATAATTTTATATTAATGTTTTACTTCATTTTTCCCCTAGCACAGAATCATTAATATGACTCTAAGTGATTATAACTATTGTGTAAGCATGGTCCTGTCCTCAGATTTTACTTCACTTGGTTCCTGTTATTACAGTGACATTTCACACCACAATTTTGACAATTTCTTCACTGTTCTTCAAGGCAGGAATGTCACACTTGGTATCTTGGTATCTGTACTATCTGGGTGTAACAAGTAGAGTATTGCTACTTGGTATTGCTACCACATTTATGTAACATTCTCAAAAAGTCGAGAGTGTCATTCTACATGTTCCTCAACTAGCCCAGTGGGCGGCAAGGTCAGGCACTCATGTAGCCTCCAGACCGTTTGAGCTCTTGTAACTACACAAATTATGTTGGCATGCCTCCAGGAATATGGAACATTATTCTGGAACCTCTGAGGGATCTATATAAGAAACAGTGACCGGCTTAGTCAGTCAGTTACACCTGGTGATATTGTAGAGTCTGGGTCAAGTGATTGTCGTGGATTAGTGAAAACTGATTATAGTGTGAATTAGTGCGGTATTGTAATAAGGTGATATTATTATTGGGTTAAGATAAATTTACTTGAATTATTGTATGACTTTGCATTTGTTGATTTCAAGTTGTTATCTGTGACTAATTAAAGTTGGTAATTAGTGCTTTCATTGATGTCTGTATTTTGTTTCCACTGAACAATACGACAATCCATGAGACCATCGTAACATTCAGATTGTTGTTTTTTTACATGTATTTACAATAAATACATTATTTTTTACATTTTTCTTGAGTAAATCCATTTCTAATTTCACTCATCAACATTTGTAATTGGTGTGATACATATTTGTATACAATGCTAAAATCAATATAACATTAAATAGATATTCATGTTATAATACTACTCGCGTACCCGTAGTATCTTAATGGTATAATAATTTGCCCGTGTTATTCCTTGTATATGTTAATTTGTAATAACTAGTTGTAAATAGTGTATCAGCTGATCGTGGAATATTTATGTTGTGTGTTTACGAATGTGATTTAAATATATAAGTAAAAGAATTGAATTATTCTGCCTTGGTTTCTGAATCAGAATTATAATTATTCCAGTTCAGTAGTTAGAACTCCAAAATCAATTCAAAAAATAGCGATCGAGTCATCCCAAAATTTTCAAGTCACCTTCGATATTAGGCTTTAACATATTATTTGAGGTTAATCTTGGTTTTGCAGTTTGCGTACTTCCAATGACTCCCCGAATTCGTCTTATCCTTGTTAATTATAAAATAAATGCTGATAATATATTATGTTCTGAAATAATAACGCATGGATATGATTTAATAACATAATGGTTTAATTTCTGTAATATAAATTCAAATTATTGGAAAATTCCATTCGATACATACGGTTGTTACAATCGATATTTATCTCAGGATTTAATAATTAAATAATTTTAATATATTTCGTGGGAATTCTTGTGGCTGCTACGAAAAGTTCCTTTACATGATAATTAATAATATAGAGTACCTTTACAAACAATATTACTTATAATCTAAAAAATTACAAAAATTATATATTAAGTAACATACAAAGTTGACGAGATTCAATGCTTCGTAAAAAGCATGTAGGTTAGAGTGATGTCAACATCATGGCTACTATATTGTCCGTCTCAGAAAATAATGAAGTTTATTAATGTGTCCAAATAAATGTTTCCTTGTAATCACTGTTCGCTTAGATATTGAATTTGTTTTCACTTAAAATGTTTACTAGTGATTAGTGTTAGTGTAAATTGTTATATTGTCTAATGGTTGTTCCTTGTTGGATAAAAATATTGTCAAATTATACTTTACACATCTAGACGATATTGCTGAAGGTTTTCTGGTTTATTCTAGATAATTTCTTGCTTGTGTGTGTTACTTGTTCATGAAAATTGTAGTGGAGGGATTATTATCTTCGATGATGGTCATTCAGATCTTCTTTCACAAACGGGTTATCTATTTTTATATTTTTATTTTAATTACCTCTCGACACGCACTATTAAAACTGTTTTCCTTCACAATTAACAATTAAGTGTTATTTCTTTTTTTTTAGTCACCGAACTCATACAAACTTCTTAAATTTTGATTGGCCATTCATGTACAGGTTAAGTGTTATAGGATCAACACCCATTACCTACTTTATATTTTATAAATTACCCTTAATAGATAATTTTATTATTATACTCTAATGATACATGCAATGTTTATACAATTATTAATTAGATAATTATAAACAATTTGATACTAAACATGCCTCAGTTTATAACTGTAAAACCTTATTAATTTGAATTTCTATGATATGTGGTGGAACAATTTGTTATGGTTGATTGTAATTTCTACTTTGACTACCTGAGATAAATATATTTACATAAATTAACTGGTGACATAAAATCTTATAACATACAACAAAACTCTTAATAATAATAATTGTTTTTAACAACTTTAATTATTTCATACTTTTAAACTATTGTCTGTATGATAATAATAATAACACTTTTTATAAATAATAAATAACACTGTTTAACGGTAGTCTGTGTCACTATTTATATTATCTCACTCATCACTGTAAAGGTTTGTGTCCCTTTTTCTATCCTTAAAAATATGCCTATACAATTTTGTTAATACAATTTTAATTTATGATTAGGTACTCTTTATTGGGTTTGGTTGTTATTCAGGGTAAGTTGATTATTTAGGCTTACTAGGTTTATTTATTTAATTTTTGTCTGTTTACTGCCCTATTCTACTGGGTTATTTCTGGGTTTTTTGATAATATTAAATAAGTCAAACCAACTAGGTTTCCTTTAATTTGCTTTCAATTATTATTTCTTGTTTCCTCTCTGGATCAGATTCCACTATTATTTACTATTCTTTTGTAACATTTTGTTTCGTTACAAATTGCCTCCCTTCAGAAGTAATTATTTCTGAACACTTCATTAGGTGTGAGGACATAATTACTTATGTTATTTTACCTTTTCTTCCTCATGATATTTTTTCATGGATTGTTGATTATAATTGCCCTTGATCTTCTTTGAAATGGGGTCGGTTAATTCATACGTGTTGTTGTTGTTGTTTTTTGTTATGGTGTAGGGTCCAACGTATAGTAATAATAATTTCTTTGATATCCCTTCTAGAGTGCTAGGCAATTCCTTGTTCTTTAACAAAACTTTCTCTCCTACTTCATATTTAATTATTTTACCCTTTATTTTCTGGTATTTATTTCTGCGTTTTTCCAGATTTTCCATCACCTGATTATAGAATTTTAATTTATTAAATTGGTACGGTGGAGACTTAGGAAATTTAATCAATTCTTGGATCTCTCTGGGTGGTTGTTTTTCATACATGGCAGTGTATGGAGTGCAATTTATAGATGGATGATAAGCCAAGTTTAAAAAATCTTCTGTGGCTGATAAGTAATCAGGCCACTTCCTTTGTTGTTGATGACAATAGGTTCTTAAGATTCTACCAACCTCTCTCAATATTCTTTCTGATAGATTGCTACTGGGGTGGTATACGGAGGTCTTATAGCTTTTGATGTTCAGTTCTAACAATGTGTTCTTCCATTTTCTGCCTCGAAACTGTGTACCATGGTCTGTAACTATTGAAACAGGTATTCCTATTTTTGGAATGTATTGAGTAGTTATTACTTCAAGAATTTTCTGCGTAGTTGCTCGACTGATTGGATACAATTTGGTGAATTTGGTGAAGTGGTCCATAATGATTATAAGGTATTTATACCGGCTTCTACCTTCACTCCTAGGAAATGGTCCACATATGTCAATGAATAATTTTTCCAATTTTTGTTCTGACGATATTGGTATCATTACACCTTCTCTTCGTTCATTATTAATGTTGACCAATTGGCAGATATGACAGGGTTTTATATAATTTTGTACCTTCCTGTGTATGTTCTTAATATAACAATTCTCCTCCAATGCTTTCACTACCTTTACTGCACCCATATGTCCGTATCTTATGTGATATTCCAACACTAGTTCTTTCTCCATGATTCTGGGAATGATTACTTTCCAGTCTTCTTGGTTCAATGTATTTTTTATAAATAAAATTCCTTCTTGTTCACAATAGAATTGGTTTATTGAAGAGTTTTGGTTCGCCATACATTCCTTGATTTTTATTAATTTTGAGTCTAATAACTGATTAGCTTTGATATTTTGTAATAATGCCTCCAAATCAGATCTACTTTTGAGAATGTTGTACACCTTGATAATCCTTTCCTTCTCACCCTCAAATGTCTGGGTGTCCAGGTTTATTCGAGATAACACGTCTGCTATCACGTTTTGACTCCCTGGAATATATTCCCATTTGATATTATACTCCTGCAAGGCGAGTATCCACCTTGTAAGCCTTCCGTGACTCAGCTTACAACTTCTTAAAAATGAGATGGACTTATGATCTGTTCTGACAGTTACAGGATATCCCAAAATGTACTTTCGGAATTTACTACAAGCAAAGACTATGCTTAATAGTTCCTTTTCAGTAACATTATACCTTCTCTCACAGTGGTTTAACACACGACTGGCAAAACTGATGACTAAATGGTTTCCTTCTTTGTCTTCTTGGTACAATACCGTCCCAAGACTGACATCACTTGCGTCACAGGTCAAAAAGAATGGGTGATCAAAATTTGGATGATGAAGGATTACTGTCTCTAAGAATTTATCCTTTATCTGTTGTAGTATAGCATCCTGTTCATGTCCCCATGTCCATTTGTTTTTGGAAGACAGCTGTTCCTGAAATTTAGATGTCAATGCGGAATAATATTTTGGAACTTCCGGTAGTAATTACACAGTCCTAAGAAGGATTGGAGTTGCCTCTTATTTTTTGGTTGTGGGAACTTCTGGATTGCAGTAACCTTTTCTTGTGATGGGGAAATACCTTGTTCAGTCAAATTGAAACCTAAAAATTGAACCTCCTTCGCTATTAATTGGGATTTTTCGAGTTTTAGTGTTATGTTGTTCTCTGCTAACTTACTCAATACATATTCCACCCTGTGACATTGTTCCTCCCAGTTGGATGAGGTAATCAACAGGTCGTCTACATAAACTGTGGTGAATTGTAGCGCTTCCTGACCCAATACTTGATCCATACATCGTACAAAAATTGCTACCAAATTGACTAATCCAAATGGCAATCTCTTAAACGGGTAGTTTCTACCCTCGAAAATAAAAGCCATATATTTTCGACTCATCGGGTGCAACTCCACCTGCCAGTAACCACAAACTGTGTCCCAGGTACTGATAAATTTTGTACCATGAAATTTCTTTAGAATTTCTTCTATTTCTCCTGGTGACGTGCAATCATTTACTATATGTTTATTTATTTCTCGGGCATCCAAGCAAAGTCGAACCTGCCCGTTCTTCTTCTGAATTGCTACTATTGGGCTAGTATATGGTGATTCGCTATGCTCAATTATATCATTTAACAACATTTTATTAATTTCAGCTGTAACCGCCTCCTTCAATGAATATGGTATAGGATAGGATTTTCTGTGGAATTCTGCTGGTTCTTTAAATTGTATTCTACACTGATAGTTTTTTACTTTTCCTGGTTTTTCTGAAAATACATGTTTATACTTCTTATATATCATAATGAGATCTTCTACTTGTTTTGCTGTCAAATTATTTGTGCCTTGGTGTCTAAACTCTCTTATCTCCTGTAATTTACTGTTCTACAGGTCTTCATTTGTCATATTATAGAATATTTTTCTGCATTGGGTGTCATTCTTTAAAAAATTTAATTCCCTAACTTGGTGATGGGTACGGTTCAGAGGGGCACCATCGCTTCCTATTAACTCTGCCGTCCACATAACACCTTCTGAGTTCAAGGACACCTTCTCCTTGCTCAGATCAATAATGGCTGAATATTTCCTCAGCATATCGCATCCGATTAATAATTCAAATGGTAGGCCGATTGCGACCAAACATATAATATTAATTGTAACACCTTTGCTTTCTATTTCCAATGACACTTGTTTTCTCACTGTTTTATTTTGACGCCCAGTGGCACCTATTAAAATAACATTATTGACAGGTAAGGTAGGTATTATATTTTTACTTTGTTTCTGTATTCTCTCCAGTTCAGCGTCGTTATTAAGTGATACATTTGCACCAGTATCTATCATTATTCGTGTAGGAATTCCTTCAATTTGAGCGGTTATATATAAAATTTCATTATGCTGGTTGATTCTACTTGTCACCGTTTCCTCCAACAGTTCTTCTCGAAGATTTTTCAAATAATAATTGTAAATAATAGTAAGATTTTGACTATCCGTCCTTAAACTTTGGTTATTGTTATACTTCAAAATTCTTTTATTTTCCATAATTAGCTTTTCATAATTAGTTGGTAGTAATTTGTTATTACTATGTTTTTGAATTTGGTGGTTTTTGTACCCAGTAGTTAGTAGCAGTAAGGGGTCGCGAGGGTTTATTACTGCCTCACTCCATTTAAATTAAGGCTATCATGATAATTTTCCGGGCATGACTGTTGATTTGCCTGGAATGGTGTGCTGGTTCCTGGTTGTTCAACCTCTCGGTTGTCTAATTGTTCACTTCCCCTTGATTCTCGGAAGTCCTCCTGGCTTCTACTTCTTACTCGGTTATAATGGTGACTCATCCCTCTAGGATTTCCTCTTTGATCATAACTGTTATTAAAACTGTTCCTCCGAGGTTGATGGTATCTCCAGTAATCCCCTTCTTCGGCACTGATATAATTTATTCGGGGTCGGTACGGACGATTATTATTATAATTACCCTGATTATTATTGTTATTAACTCCTGAGTTACTCCTAAAATTATTATAATTTTGGTTGGTTCGGTAGTTATTATAATTATTATTATTTCTATTACCCGGATGGTAATTTCGATTGGGCCTGTTGTTATTATTATGGTTAATTGGGTTTCGATTGAAGTTTGCTTGTTGGTTATTATTTGGATTAAAATTTTGGTTGGAACTACGATCGTTGCCATTAAAGTTATAAGTATTCCGGTTATTTATGTTATTATAGTGATTAGGATTCATACCATGGTTATTATTTCTTGAACCGCACTGATCAGTTCGTTGTCTGCTTCTTTTGTAGTAACCCTCGTGTTCATAATTTTCTAATAAGTCAGCCATTGCGTGGACCATTTTAATCTGGCTTCCCAGGCGTGCTCTGGCAATTCCTGTCTCATAATGGTATGCCATTTTAGTTATTAGGGATTCTTCTGGTATTCTTGGCTCTAGGTGTCTCGCCAAACACACCTTTCCCCAGAAGTAAGTAGTTGGAGATGTACCTCTATTTCCATCATATCTTCCCTGACAAATGTTGTCCCTTATAATATTTTGTATAGCTTCGGACCAATATTTTTCTTTAAACAGTTTTTTAAATTGAGCGTAGTCCACTATCTCATTCTTGGTTGCTGTCCACCAGTTGTCCGTAATCTCCCTAAAATGCTCATCCAACATCTCTCTAATTGAGCTCCAGATAGTTATTCGATGTTTATTAAAATGTTCCTCGATTCTGGCCAGGAATTCCATAGGGTTTCTCCGATAATTTGTGAAATTAATCCCTTCTCTGGTTTCGTTTGTGGAAACATGAGTAATATTATTTGGTCTGGTTCTAATTAACTCAATTTCTTCTTGATTTTGGCGTACTTGACCAGTTAAATTATTCACCGTAGTGTTAATATTGTCACACCTTTCTCCGGTTTGTTTCTGTAAATTTACTAAATTTTCTTGTTCCTTTTGTATTCCTTCTATTTGAATACGACTATTTTCTTGTACCTGGTCTATTCTGGTATTTATCACTGCTTTATTTTGTATAATGGTTTCGTTAGCTTTTCTCAATCTCTCATTAGTGTCAGCTATTTCTAGCTTCCTTTCCTCATCGATTTTGTCCATTTCTGGTTAATTGTATCATTGACCTGTTCAATTCTACCATTAATTCTTCTTAAATTCTCTTCATTGATTTGTCTGAACTCTTCCTTCATTTGGTTATTATTTTCACTTATAGTTTGTCTTAAAGTTTCATTAGTACTTTCTTTAATACTATCAATTTTTTCATTGGTTAGTCTATTGCTTTCCTTAATGCTGTCTATTTTGTCATTCATTAGTTTATTATTCTCTTCGAATTTGTCATTAATTTGCCTCAAGTTCTCATTCATTTGTCTATTGTTTTCATCTGTATTCCTGTTAATTCTGTCTATTTTCTCGTTTGTACTGTCCATCCTCTCATTCATTTGTTTTATTAAATTTTCTCTCATTATCTCATTTTGTATCCTTGAGTTCTCGTTAATCTCTTCCTTCGTTTGCTTGTTTTGTTCCTCCATTTGTTTTAATAAGTTTTGACTCAAAATTTCATTTTGTTTCTTTGAGTTTTCAGTGAATTCTTCCTTGATGTTCTTCAAATCTTCCTTCATTTCTTCCTTCTGCTTCTTAGAGTCTTCTTTAATTAATTCCCATAGTTGTTGTAAATCCAGGCCTCCTCTGGCTTCCTCTCTTACTACCGTTTCTACATCCTCCACCGATGTTACTTCTTTCTCTTCCATCCTGACTTCTTTCTCTGCCTCCTTCGTCCGTTTCAATGATGTAGCCCTCTTACGAATCTTTATTATTTTTTGGAACTTGTAGCAGTCGCCAGCTAAAAATTAGGAAATTCATTTGCTTGTTTTAATTTCTTCACCTAATATTCCCTAATTTCAGCCTCACTAGTTGGTGCGCCAATTTATAATACTACTCGCGTACCCGTAGTATCTTAATGGTATAATAATTTTCCCGTGTTATTCCTTGTATATGTTAATTTGTAATAACTAGTTGTAAATAGTGTATCAGCTGATCGTGGAATATTTATGTTGTGTGTTTACGAATGTGATTTAAATATATAAGTACTAAAAGAATTGAATTATTCTGCCTTGGTTTCTGAATCAGAATTATAAATATTCCAGTTCAGTAGTTAGAACTCCAAAATCAATTCAAAAAATAGTGGTCGAGTCATCCCAAAATTTTCAAGTCACCTTCGATATTAGGCTTTAACGTATTATTTGAGGTTAATCTTGGTTTTGCAGTTTGCGTACTTCCAATGACTCCCCAAATTCGTCTTATCCTTGTTAATTATAAAATAAATGCTGATAATATATTACGTTCTGAAATAATAACGCATGGATATGATTTAATAACATAATGGTTTAATTTCTGTAATATAAATTCAAATTATTGGAAAATTCCATTCGATACATACGGTTGTCACAATCGATATTTATCTCAGGATTTAATAATTAAATAATTTTAATATATTTCGTGGGAATTCTTGTGGCTGCTACGAAAAGTTCCTTTACATGATAATTAATAATATAGAGTACCTTTACAAACAATATTACTTATAATCTAAAAAATTACAAAAATTATATATTAAGTAACATACAAAGTTGACGAGATTCAATGCTTCGTAAAAAGCATGTAGGTTAGAGTGATGTCAACATCATGGCTACTATATTGTCCGTCTCAGAAAATAATGAAGTTTATTAATGTGTCCAAATAAATGTTTCCTTGTAATCACTGTTCGCTTAGATATTGAATTTGTTTTCACTTAAAATGTTTACTAGTGATTAGTGTTAGTGTAAATTGTTATATTGTCTAATGGTTGTTCCTTGTTGGATAAAAATATTGTCAAATTATACTTTACACATCTAGACGATATTGCTGAAGGTTTTCTGGTTTATTCTAGATAATTTCTTGCTTGTGTGTGTTACTTGTTCATGAAAATTGTAGTGGAGGGATTATTATCTTCGATGATGGTCATTCAGATCTTCTTTCACAAACGGGTTATCTATTTTTATATTTTTATTTTAATTACCTCTCGACACGCACTATTAAAACTGTTTTCCTTCACAATTAACAATTAAGTGTTATTTCTTTTTTTTTAGTCACCGAACTCATACAAACTTCTTAAATTTTGATTGGCCATTCATGTACAGGTTAAGTGTTATAGGATCAACACCCATTACCTACTTTATATTTTATAAATTACCCTTAATAGATAATTTTATTATTATACTCTAATGATACATGCAATGTTTATACAATTATTAATTAGATAATTATAAACAATTTGATACTAAACATGCCTCAGTTTATAACTGTAAAACCTTATTAATTTGAATTTCTATGATATGTGGTGGAACAATTTGTTATGGTTGATTGTAATTTCTACTTTGACTACCTGAGATAAATATATTTACATAAATTAACTGGTGACATAAAATCTTATAACATACAACAAAACTCTTAATAATAATAATTGTTTTTAACAACTTTAATTATTTCATACTTTTAAACTATTGTCTGTATGATAATAATAATAACACTTTTTATAAATAATAAATAACACTGTTTAACGGTAGTCTGTGTCACTATTTATATTATCTCACTCATCACTGTAAAGGTTTGTGTCCCTTTTTCTATCCTTAAAAATATGCCTATACAATTTTGTTAATACAATTTTAATTTATGATTAGGTACTCTTTATTGGGTTTGGTTGTTATTCAGGGTAAGTTGATTATTTAGGCTTACTAGGTTTATTTATTTAATTTTTGTCTGTTTACTGCCCTATTCTACTGGGTTATTTCTGGGTTTCTTGATAATATTAAATAAGTCAAACCAACTAGGTTTCCTTTAATTTGCTTTCAATTATTATTTCTTGTTTCCTCTCTGGATCAGATTCCACTATTATTTACTATTCTTTTGTAACATTTTGTTTCGTTACAATGTTAAGATTAGTTATCAATATTCTTAAAGAGATGAATCATTTTTCTTGTTAAAGGCTACACAGAAGTAGCAATCATTCCACGTGGTGCCCGTAACATTCACATCGACGAAGTGGCTCATTCTAAAAACTACATTGCAATTGGTAGCGCATCAAGTAGCAAATACTATCTAAATGGAAACTGGTGAGTACTCGATATTGCTATGTTTTCATATACCCCTCTGTAAAGTGTCCTGTTCTAGTATCTAGCATTTCAAGGATAAACAAGTTTTTCCTGGAGATTGAAGCATTTTAGTAATCATATGAAAGGGAATCCAGTTCTCAGGGATCTAGTTCTCAGAAAACTGGTAAGTATTTAAATTACCAATTTTTCCAAAACAAAAAAATGTATAAACATTTGTACAGAAATGCATACAAATTTTTTTTTTTATTGTACTGAATATTATATGCAATAAATGGGATTTTTGGCATTTAGCGTAAATGACCTGCTTATAAAACTTTCCAGAAACAATCTGTTTTATTAACACAAACAGGATATAATTTTTGTGAACTTGTTTTTAATTAGTTTAAATAAATTTAAAAACAAAGAACATTATAGTTTAAATACAGGGTGATTCAGTTGGAGGTTACAATTTTAAGTTGGCAAATACTGTTTTCTTGTAAAAGATGAACAGCTGATATTTGAAATTAGTCATTGTTAAGTATTGACATTTGTTGCTATGGAGCAGTATTCAAGTCAAGAACGTATTTTAATTGTTAAAACCTATTTTCGAAGTGGAGAAAATTTAACTAACACAATTCGCGCACTGCGAAATGACTTCGGTAACCATAAACGTCCATCTCGTGCTGCGGTTAAAAAATTAGTTGAAAAATTCGAGAACCGGGTCAGTGTTGGATGTGTAAAGACCAGTACGTCCTCGTAGTGACCGGTCACTCACAAATATCACCGCAGTGAGTGCGAGTGTCCATGACAATCCGTCGACCTCCATTCGTCATTGTTCCCAGCAGTTGGACCTTTCCTACAGCACTATGCAGCGCATATTAACTAAAGATTAGCATTTGCATGCCTACAAGATCCAATTGACCCAGGAATTGAAGCCAGCAGATCATAGACAGCGTCATGACTTCATTTATTGGGTGTTAGAGAACCACCCAATTGATGGCGATTTTGCAAAGAAAATCATATTCAGCGATGAAGCTCATTTTCAACTGGATGGGTATGTAAACAAACAAAATTGCTGCATTTGGGGACTTGAAAGTCCACAAGCCATTCTCGAACAACCAATTCATCCACAAAAAGTCACTGTTTGGTGCAGATTTTGGGTCGGCGGCGTGATTGGGGAGTACTTTTTTGAAAATGCCCGTGGTGATGCAGTAACAGTCAATGGTGAACGTTATCGGGAGATGATAAGAAATTATTTTTGGCACCAGTTGGATGATATTGATGTCAAAGACATGTGGTTCCAACAAGACGGTGCCACTTGCCACACAGCGCAAGAAACAATACAGTTGTTGCACACAAAGTTCCCCGGCTGCGTCATCTCTTGTTTCGGCGATCAACATTGGCCACCAAGATCGTATGATCTCACACCGTTGGATTATTTTCTTTGAGGTTATTTGAAACAGAAGGTGGATGCCAATGACCCCAAAACGATTCGAGAGCTAAAGGACGAGATACGCCATGTTATTCATGAGCTACCGCAGGAGTTATGCTGGAAAGTGATGGAAAATTTCATCAAAAGGGCAGAAGTCTGCAGGGCCGCTCGTGGTAACCATTTGGCCAATATCATTTATCATGTTTAATGTCAATGTCTAAACAACATATAGAAATAAATACATTAAGAGTTTATCAAAAACCAATGTGTTTTATCTTACATTAAAATTGTAACCTCTAATTGAATCACCCTATATAAATAATAATTTATATATTTTGCACTATGTAGTATACCCTAAAACATCATGCAACACAAAGATCAACATTGCAGTTAAGACAGTAGTAACATTATTTGCAACTTGTCTGTTTTACTTTTCAATCAGTGCTCTTCTACACATTATTCAGTCTGATACTGTTTATGATGTTTATAATGCTTTATGATGAGAAACATTTTTAAAGTTTCAAATGGAAATTTTAAATACAATGTGCACAAGTATTATGATTTAAGGAAAATGTGGATAAAATAACTTTATCTCACAAACAATATCAAAGACTACTCCACATTCATTGAAATAGGAATAGAAAATACTCTGACTATATTGAAATATTTATATTCAGAGTGCTATGACTGGTAGTTGTGTTAATGAATTACAAGTTAAGTTAGTATTATGTTTGCAAGTTACAGAATCTGAGTTCATTCAGGAAAGGAGGGTGAGTGGTTAAATAGTTCACACAGAAATGGTGTAGTTACAGATGGATTGGAATGTTACATACTGTATTTGTAATTAGATATTATGAAATTGCCTAATGGTTAATTGTGTATGTTGTAACGCAACAGAATGAAGGACTTGTTAAACGATGAACTCTAACAGAAAATACCCTTTGTAAAATAATTTATTTAGTTATAAAATAAATAAATTACCAAACGGACCACAATGTGTACCATGCAATGTATAATCATAATAAATGTATTAGATGAATAAACAAAGAACTATGTATTAATGGTTAAGAGTGAGTGAAAGAAAGTGAGAGATAATAGTCACTAAAAATACAGATAGGACTGTGAGTATTAGTGGCAGTGTATAGTGAACAGAATACAATCACAACAAACCAAAAACAATGTGTGATTACATAAAAAGAAAATGTAGAGTGTGAAGGGACTGGTATTCAATATACCTTAGGAGTAACCATTCATTTAAAATTTTCAGAACGTAAAGAACTAAAAGGTAACATTAGTAGTAGATTAAGTCCATTGTTTAATGTTCAAAGAATACTATTAAGTTTTAAGATTTGTTACTAACGATTCCCCATTTTGTTATTAATGTTAATTACAGGGAAAATGCTATCGTTTGCTTCATTACAATTAATATGTAACTTGTTTATAGTACGGTAATAAGAAGTTATTAAACAAAATAGTTCTATTGTTCAATGTTGATTAGAGTTGGAAAATGATGGCTTAACATTATGTTAATGTGTTGGTTCCATGTTAATTATTTTATCAGAAGCAATTCAAAAAATAAGTATGCAATGGACAATTTAATTTAATGTAATAAGAACAATAATATACCAAGCCACCAGTCCATATAACATTTGTAAAGTGAAACGTTGTACTATGACAAGTATTAAGTAATAGGCCAATGTCTACATAAAAAAATATTGTAAATCTAAAGTAAACCATCACATTATTGTAAATTAATAAGAAGTGATATAAATACCAAAATAGGCCTTAATTAAATGTTAACAACAACACTTTAATAGTTTAATATAATTGTAATATAATTTAGAAAGTGTCAGAATGATCTATAAGATACAATTTTATAAATTCCTAAAATTAACTATTAGGGCACTCACATGTATCATGTGAGGTGTCAAAATGTTTGTATTCTTATTAGTAATATCATTCTGTTAACTAATTTAAGGTTTATTAAATACTAAATAGGGAGTAATTTGGAGTATAAAATGTAAAAATTGTAAATTTTAAATAAATCAGGGTCACATGACACTTGAACCCAACGGTATTGATCAATAGGAATTTAGTTAATTTTGGTCAAGCCAGTTGAAGGAAAAAGAAAAATTATTATTCTATTGTTAGACATGAAAGTATTAAGAACACCTCTGTGCAGCTAGGAGCCACAAAGTATAACGAAGAATCAAATCCAAGGGGAAGAAAAAGTATAAAATTTGATAAAACAAAATCTAAATGAAAGAAGGAAGAATTGAATATAATATAAAATAATAAATAAAAGAAGAACAAGTGAAAGTAATATTTGAGAAAAGTGAATAATTAATTTCAACCATAGAACTGGGTGAGACTTAACCTTTATAATACCATATTTACAACTACACGACACCAAGATTAACTTAACCAACACTTTTCTTCAATAAAACACTAGTGAAAGAAAACAAAATCTAATTTAAACATAGTTAACATTTTGTGCAAATTATTTTATTTGTAAAAACTGGTTGTGAATACATTCCACACTAATTTTGTTTAACAACAAGCCGCCATCTTGCCTGTTTACTTTGAACTCTGGGTAGACCCATGATGCATTGCGTTGGCAAACTGAACTGAACAAATATTTTGTTACACTTTAATAAAATTAATTTTGTTGTATTAGTCAATAAGAATTAAATAATTGTAATGCATAGTACTGCTTTGTGGACATTTTGAACTTTAATAACAGTCTAAAGAACCCTGAACTGAGATATTATATGAAAATAATTTAGAATCAAACTGAAAGCAAGAATCGATACAGTCAATTAATAATTTTGACCTTAGAGTCATTTAACTGAATTAATGAAAATAAAAATGTTAATAATTATTCCTAATTAATAGTGAATGAGTTTTATTTATAGGATAAGATAAAGTTAAAGGTTATTTGTTCGAGAAAAGAAGAGTGAAATAGTATTGGTGATTCGAACTTCATCGAAATTAAAGGATCACGAAGCTAACCTCCAAATGGCAACTCGAAACTACAGTCGAATGCGAATATCAACAAAACCAATTCCTCCATACAAACCAATTTTACTAAATTTTTCAAAACCATCAAAATAAATAATTATATATTTTTTAAATAAATAATTAGAGAGAACGAGAATAAAACTAATAAAAACGTTATAGATTGGCGCTTTCAACGTGGAGCATATTACAACACAAGTTAACTCGCGAGAGAAATCTTTTTATTACAGATTGGCGCATACAACGTGAGACGCATAACCACATAACAACATTATATTATTAAAGAAAAAAAACTTCATCAGAAAAGTTTTATTATAGATTTGCGCAACCAACGTGGGGCGTAAAAGAAATTTCAACTTATAGTCAAATCAAAACAATGTATAATACTATTCTCTTATAAACAACACACGACTCGTTTTTCTCTCCATATTACAGATTGACGCAACCAACATTGGGCATTATATTAAAGGTAACATAAATAAGGTTAATAAATAAATAATAATCAATTAAAAACAGAGCTCTAGAATTTTTATTACAATGTGTATGAATGTAATGTTGATTTAAAATTGTTGGACTCAATAATGTATAACATAGTTTTCTCATTTGTGTGTTACAGCTGTGCGAAAATTTGCTAGGAAATTTTTGTTAACGTGGTTGCTGATCAGAACATGTTTTCATATTTAGAAAAGCTATAGTAGACTATGACATATGTCATAACATGTTATGACATAGAATGGTATATGTTATTGTAACTTTACAAACATTTTCGAAACCCACCCACTTGACTTTTACTTACCTGTGCGATCTTTTGTACGCACTAACCCTAATTACACCTTACTATGACTTACCAAAACAGAAGACTCCAGACTTTTTACAGGTCGCCACCAACATTTGGATTAAGGAAAATTGGAAACCTTTTTTTATACTTTACCCTTTAATTCAAGAAACTTTCACAGGCTCGTTTTAGGCGTGCTTTTCCATACGGGACAGGTTATGATAAACTAGGCGTAATAATTGCTTAACACATGTTAATGCTATTAATCAATCTTATTTATTATTATTCAACAGTTAATTTCTTTCTGCTTGTATCTACCACAACTCATCAAATTCTTTCCTTTTGTTTATCAATCTACTCCATCTTTAGAACACCAAGATTATTTATATAAAATTATAAATGACTAATTACTATAAAAAGACAAATGACTAATTCCTATAAAATTACGATTGACAAACCAGTACCATTTTTCTTTTTATTTCTCCCTCACACACACTCTCACACTCTTTACATTTCTGAATACCCCCCATTTTATTTATTGAGCTCTTTAATTATTGTTTTCTTATTGATTCTGTATTCAAGTTTTAAAAGCAATGATTGGAATTTTGGCCAATTGGTTATCTAAGGTACTTATCCGTTCTGTAGACGTCTCCAAGCTGTTTCATCACCACTTGTAACTCACTTTCTTCGTTTAACACGCCAAAAAATGGTTTTGAACTGTTTAAATTTACTTTTGTTGTTGATTGATCTTGATTACATACTTTACTGTTGTTTTTAAATCAATTAAAGCAACATTTTGGTCGGCCGACTCTAAATTGCTTGCGAGCACTATTTTACTTGACTGCATGGTCCGGGTGCTTGTCGTCGACTGGGGGTCCATTTGGCTGGCTTGGTGATGCTCTTCCTTACTTCTCCACGAGGTACCAACCTGAAGTCTTTATCGTAACTCGTTCTCTGATTGGTTTCGAAAGTCCTAGAAGATTTTCCGAGATCTTGCGAGACCCGGAAAGCAGTTTGCATTGACAACACGTAATGAATTTTGCGGCGCAAGCTACGCACTTTTATGGTGACCTATTCATCCTCTGTTACAATTCCCACTTCGTACCTGCCACTGACTCGTACCAATGTATTACATAGAATGGTTCATATTCATTGAAAATGATTATTTAGAAAATTATTAAATAAAATGGTCTTATCCCTTTTGCCCCGTTACATTATTCTGGATAAACGATTCTCTACTACTCAGAAGTATCATGTTATAGTGAAAATAAAATTTTACACAACACAAACATGTTTAAAAAATTTTTGTGGATTTTTGTGCCAACTGTTTTGAAATTTATGCTCAATTTAAATAGAGTTAGAAGTCTAAGTCCTTCTGGCTTTAACTGTGGATGCTGCTGGTTCTCGAATTTGGGAGGTGATGGGAAACAAAACCATATAAAATCCTTTAGCTTAACATAATTGGATTGTTTTTTTGCTGGCTTTATATTAATTGGCTGATTTAAATGAGAATTTTGATTTAAACTGCAGTTCATTTTGGTATAATTTACACATCTCCATTTTGAATGAACTTCCAAAAGCACTGTCTTGTACAATTAGCTCTGAAATTTGTGTTTCTATAAATCATATAAATTATTTGAATTGCAAAAAGTAAGTTTTTATTTTGAGCTTAATTCCACACAACTTATTCAAATTTCTCATTTACTTTTAATTTTAGGGAAATCACTCTACCTGGTGAATATGATATAGCTGGTTCTCCAGCTTTGTATGAAGGTCAGAAAGATGTAGAAAAGATTCGCATACCTGGACCAATTACAGAGGACATTCTGATTTATGTAAGTTTTCTTAAATTTAATTTAAATTTAAGTATATATAAATTTTGCTTATCTTAGGCGATGTGTATTCTGTATACATTATTTTTATTAGCGGGGGTCCTACAGTCTATGCCACATCCCGCATTTCGATCGCCATTTCTCCCTATCTTTCCAGTCATCATCTTCAATAGCTCGATTTCTCATGCTTTTCCTAATTCCTGTTCTCCATTGTGTTGCCAGTCTTCCTTTCCTTCTCTGTTTTGTGGTGTGTAAGTCAATGCTTTCTTTGGCCATCGCTTCTCCTCCATCCTCATTATGTGACTATACCACAACAACTGTCTAGATTCTATTCTTTCTACTGTTGTAAATATGCGCTCTGTTTTCCTTCTTATATCTTTATTTCTAACATGTTGCATTCTAGAAATATTACACGCTCTTCTTAAGAAGTCCATCTCCAGAGTTTCTATCATCTTTTTTCTCTTTATCTGAAAGTTGCCAGCATTCGCAGCCGTAAGTTAAAATAGGCTCCACAGTAGATTGTCAGTTTAGTTTGAAGTTTCATTTTGTTCGACCAAAGTAACGAGTTTAGCAAATGAATAGCCTTTTTTCCATGTTCTATCCTATTTTTTATGTAATTCTTTATTGTTCCATCTTCTGAAATAATGCTTCCCAAATGTTTGAATTCACTACACTTTCTGATTCTATGGTTTTTGCAGATCTGTGTCTTCTTCTTGCATGTCCCCTATTTTCAGATATTCTGTTTTAGTAGTGTTTATGTTTAGACCCCCATTTCTCATACTCCTCTTTCAATTTTCTAAACATATAGTCTGTGTTGTCCTCATCACACGCTATAATTACCTGATTGTCAGCAAATAGGGGAATGGTTAAGCACTGCTCATCCATTTGAATTCCCATGCCTGATGTTTTTCTTCTCCAGTTACTGATGGCTTCTTGGATATATATTTTAAACAGGGTAGGTGACAAGCTGCACCCTTGCTTAAGCCCTTTTGTGGTAGGAAACAATTCTGACAGAACATTTCCCACTTTCACCAAACTCTTGGAGTCCTTATATATGTTCCAGACAGCGTGAACATAAATTTTGCTCAAGCCAAACTTTGTTAATGTTTCAAAAAGTCTTTTTAAGAGTACTGTGTCATCGGCTTTCTCTAAATCAACAAATATGAGGTGCATAGTGCAATAATAATCTGGCTTTGTCATATACAACAAACAACTTTGTTGTATATTAAGTTTGTTATGCCCCACGTTCTTTGGGAGCCATATACAATAATAATAATCTGTATGCGAATTTATTTGCATATATTAATTAATTATCTTTGTTCTACTAGAATTGGTTTTCCACTGCCCCTCGATGGGAAGCCATATACGATGATAATATCTGCCACGCGTTGGGCACCATATACAACGATAATATCTATGCTAATTATATGCATAGATTGATTACTCATCAATTATGATTGATTAATTTTATAGTTATGTAAATCTTTACATTATATTGCCCCGTGTTGTTGGAGCACCATATGCAATGGTAACGATTATGCAATCTTATTGCGTAAGTAATTAATCCAATTAGAAATTTATTTGTGTTGATAAAGGTAATATCTGTACGAACTATGTTGAATCTTTCAGAGTTAATGGTGTATTGATTTTATTGCTTTCATATATCCATTGTTATTTCATTGTAGTACTTTTATTGCGTAAATTAATTGAATTATCTCGTTAATAGAGTTGTGATCAAAGTGTATCTAACTCCGAGTTTGGGTAATCATATACAATATAGTTAAAACCATGTGTTGAGCTGCCATACACAATGTTAACAAGTTCATTCCTGTATGAATTGAATTATAGTTAATTAATTATTCACACTCAAACTTGTTACATATGAAATTACTTCTGACTTTAACTGTCTCCCAAACTTCTATTCTGTGTATCTTTCTGAGGAATTTAATTGATAATCATTAAATTGAATTATAAATTATAGATACTGTTCAGTGAAAGGTTAAGTTGTGAGTCAACAGGTTTTTACATAAATCAATAGAATACTAACGAATCCATTCTAACTTACGTTTATTAAAATCATATTTCATCCTTATTCATTTCATAACATAGTTGTTTAATAAGAGCACATACAAATCTTCAACAAAACAATAAAATTCTATGCCACATTTAAATAATTAAATGAACAAATTTAAATAATTAAGTGAGCGATCAAATGTAGACGCTTCTTCGTCCGTAATGACGTTACTAACTAAAAATGTGGTGTGCTCATAATTTGTATTAAGTATTTTATGTTAAAACACATTAAACATTTATATGCATGAAATAATCATTATTAACAATATACATATCAATCATATACATAGCTTAAATCCTGTTCCTGCAACAGACACATCAAAATACATACATAGTTACAAAATATATTAACAAGAAGACATGTACAATATTCTAGAACATAATATTCCCTACCTATGGATTCGTATCTATCCGACTCATACTTATATCATTTTCTCAGGTGGTTTGGTTCTAAGTGTCAGGTCAGTGGTATTTGATAAATTACTAATTATAAGAAGAGATTAGTTTTGTACTTTACTCGTTCTGCCGTGATGTATTGCTCCCATGATGTATCCCTGCGTTGATGGGTGAGGTTAATCCATATAGCACTCGTTCGCAAACACACTTCCGCACACCACGACAGTCACTTTGAGCTTTTGAGATTATTATAATACAAGTCGTGGCATTGCACTTGTAATCGGTCGGCTATGTTTACTCGCGTGTGTCTATTTACGCGGTTCACAGTTCGATACCGTATGCTTCTAATAGTTTTCCATCTCGCACGACCACTCCGTTCGGCGCCTAGATTGTTTTCAAGTTCATTAGGCACTTGTTCACACTTCTATTTACTTGAGTTAACTACGAAACATTGTAGTATCACTACTTTTCTGTAATGGTTCAAGAATGTCACTGCAAAATGTCAGTATCTTTATGACGGTGTATTACATGGAATTTATAAAGATTGTTACTCGCGCTTCATCGCGAACACTACCGACCCGTTTTGCGTTCTGAGTCTTATTCGCGCACTTCCATTTAGCCGTAATAACGTCTTTATTGTCTCTACCGAAATACGTTATAACTTATACACTGCATTAAGTTTTTATAAATTGAACTAATATCAAACTGAAATACAAGTTCAAATAAACTGATCGAAACTCTGAATAAACTGAGTTAAGAATCTGAATAAATTGAGCCAAAATTTGAATGAACTGAGAGAAAAATTGTAGTACACTGAGGCAAAAATCTTAATAAACTGAGCCAAAAATCTTAATAAACTGAGAGCGCGTCCCCTTGTGTAAACAGTTTTTATTCCTTCTGATGTTCCCACTCTTGTGATTCTGATGAACGCTCCAACTTCCCACCAAATCATTTTTGATAGGTTTATTCCATGGACCTCCCTGTGTCCTCTCGTCTCCAGTCTGCATTTCTAACGAATTTTCCACCCAGTGCCGTTTGGAGAGGGACGTTCATACACGAGATTCGATCTCTGGTCTCAAGCTCCTCTCTGAACCATCCCCTTCAGAAGTTCCCTTCGGAATTCTCGTTCCTCATTGATTGGTTGGCTTTCTCAACTTGAATTTGACGTAGTCCACGTGGACTTGACGAGTCGCTGTCTTACGTCCGTTGCCCTGTTCCTGGAATCAGTGCTAAGGCCTTGTTTTGAAATCACATCTGCTACTTTTGGTGTAGCGTGTCGAATTCCCTTATTGTTGGTATGCTGACGACTTCCTCCGTTGACTTACGGGTGGCATAACATCTGTGCTCTCCACTAGCGTCACTTAGTCGCCTGTCCCATTGTCCGTGCATAAACCATTGTCTTTGAGAAGTCGCACACATGGTTTTGAACAATACTCTCGCCGTTGGTTCTGTGTTTTTCTCGCTACTGGACAAATGTAAGGGTAGTCTTCTTTTGTCCTAATTGTGGAGTCAAGCATTCCCACGCATGGTCCAGTTCGCTGCAACATGTGCCGTATAGCCCATTGTTCGTGAATAGTTTTACGACGTCTTAATGGAAAGGAAAGGTTTGTTCCTTTTCGTCGCCCACCCTCGAACAAAGTACTTCTCTCACAATACCCAAAATTTCAAAAAAAAATATTTGAAATAATAATCACATTACAGTGTCCCTAAATATGATTACGTCGTGCAGATTTAACGGAACGACTAATTCATATTTTCGCCCTTACTCGCGTACGATCACTAAGTACATTGGCCATCTCCCATTGGAACGAGTATAGTTGACCTATATCTTCCTCTCGACTGACCTACTGTTGTTCTGAATCGTTTTCCCCCTTTTTTTTCATTCACCTGAGTGTTTAATTTATTGCTTATCAAATATAAATACGAATCCATTTACAAAGAATATTTCCATAATTGTGGAATGACTATATGCTCTAGTGCGTTCATAGATCTGTCTATACACATACATTACAGAAACAAATTGTAATTATTTTGTTTACAAGCTACCTTTTTACTTGCGTATACAATATAAACTATATAAACACTAGTAGTAATTTATTGCTTATGAATACTTCTAAAAAATTTTATTATTACTTTCAAAAATAATTTGCGATTACATTTTTTTTTAAGACATCATATACTTACTTACAAATATTCATCGTAATTCCTAACCTCTGGTACTTTGATCTAAATTTTTGTTAAACACACGTATAATTATTTACAACAAATTAAATCGAATTTGTATAATTCTACAGGTCAAACAAACTTAATTTATATCCACTGTTTCTATGCTTATAATACAATCTTAAGCACAATACTTAATTCTAACAATTTATTACAATATTTAATTCTGTTATGCAACTCAGTTGCTTATATCTGTCCTTCAATAAAAAATTTTCAATGGTATAACAAATACATCTGTTAATTAATTTACAATTTATACAATATATAAAATCTGACATTTTAAATTTATTACAAGTTTAAAATTTCACCTAGACAATTCTGAATGAATTAACTAGTAGATTGCATTCGCGCCTACTACCGTTATTCCTTTTCATCCAGATCGGTCATTCCTCCTCCTATTCCGACGCTTAGCTCATTTCTCTTTCTGCTGTCTATTAGTGAAGTACATACAGTCCTACTATAACATTGTCTCGCACGGAGGGTATTCTTACTAACTACAAATCTACCTGTTGTCGTCAGCCTCGTCAGCTGAGCTTACGTCACTTCACACCTCCCTCTCTGTTTATTTACTACTTCACATGATTTTCAACCTTATTCATTACTTATTCGCTTTTCAACAAACACTTTCACTTCACCTGAATGCTGATGTCATGTTTCGCCATAGTTACTCTTCCCTCACATAATATGGTTTCAATAGTCTTACATTGAATTTGCCGCGTGTTTTATTTTCGTCGCAATTATCAACTAATATATACGTGGATTCGCCTACAATATCTTTAATCCTAAAAGGTCCTGTGTAAAATTCACAAAACTTTCGATTCTCCTTTGTATCGCATCGGATTGGTAATGTGTCCGTACCAATACTAAGTCTCCTACCTGGAATTTCGTCACTTTGCTCGCTTCGTTTACGCGTTTTGTGTGTCGCTCTCATTTTTGTTTGATCCTTACGAATATCTGGTGGCTATCCACTGTCTCTTCTTTCGTTTCACAGTTTCCCTTTATGAATTTCTCCCATACGCGATTCGGCTTTCTTACGTGATGTGCTTCATACGGTGTAACTTCTATTGTTTCATGGTAGACTTCATTAATGCAACATTCTCTAGTATTTATGAATTTAGACCATTTCGTGTGTTGGTCCCCTACGAATATTCTAAATAGGTTTCCCAGTTGCCTATTTACGTGTTCGGCAAGGTTTGTCTGTGGGTTCCTTATCGCTGTATATTTAGGTATGATTCCAAGTTCATCTAGTCCTTTAATCCACTGTTTGGACGTGAATTGCGTACCGTTATCAGTGAGTATTGCCTTCGGTTTTCCAAACTCATTTACATATTGCCAGAGTCTACGAAGCGTAGCTACTGTTGTGGCTCTTCTAAGTGTATGTAGTTTTACATACTTGGTAAAGTTATCTATAATGACAAGGATATACTTTACTCCTGCTGCTGCTGTTGGAAGAGGTCCATAAAAGTCGCCGCTAATCAATTCACCTTTACTCGTCGGTATAATCGGCTTCGTACCACCAAATAAGTTACAATTATTTGAATCTTTACATTTTTGGCACTTATCACATGTTTTCACGTACGCCTGTACGCGCTTCGTCATTCGGTCGAAAGTGAAATGTTCCTGCAATAACTTGATGCATTTCTTACTGCCAACATGACCGTACATTGTGTGTATTTCTCCGATGAGTCTCCCCGTAACGCTTTCCGGTACGTAGAGTTTCCATCGACCCTTACTTTTTCTATACAATTTATTCTTACTACACTTATAAAACTTACATAATTCATTCTTATCATCCGTTGTCAAATCCTTCATTATCTGCTGTAACTTCTTCTCTTCTAACTGGTACGTCTCGAAATCTTTAACATCATGTTCATTTCTTTACTCATTTTAATTATTGTATGGTTCATTTGATATTCATAACTGTCGTCGACTGGATCTTCCTTCGACATATCTTCTGGGTAACGACTCAAGATGTCGGCAACGATATTCTCCTTTCCCTTACAGTGAATTATATCAAAGTTATATTCTTGAATACTAAGTATCCAACGTGTGATCCTTGAGTTGTTTAGGTGACACTTACTCATGAAGATCAACGCCTTGTTATCCGTTATTATGGTCAACGGCTGTCCTAAAACGTAAATTCGGAATTTCTCCAGGCATCTAACTATGCTTAGTAGCTCTTTCTCCGTAGTAAAGTAGTTTCGTTCTGCTCCTTTGAACGTCTTACTAGTATACGCTACGACGCAGATGTTTTTGTCGTCATCCAACTGGTATAATTGGCCCCATATGCGAAATTACTCACATCACACTGCAAGAAGTACCTCTTATTTACCTGTGGAAAACTTAATATAATAGTATTGATAAACAAGTCATTGACCTTCTGGAAACACTGGTCAAGATCGGGCATCCATTTAAATTTCTGACCCCTTTTAAGTAGACTTAACAAAGGTTGTGTGGTTTCTGCATATTTGCTAGTAAATTTGTTATAAAAATTTGTAAGTCCCAGGAATCCCTTTAACTGCTTTTGATTCTTCGGGGTCGGGAACTTCGTGATTGCTGCTACTTTCTCTTCGGATGCTCGTATACCGTTAGTAGTAAGCTGATAACCTAGGTATGCGATCTCCTTGCGAAAAAATTGTGATTTCTACAAATTTATTGTTAGGTTGGCTGCTAATAAATTCTCAAGTAATGCTTCAATATTTTCCAAATGTGTGCGTACGTTAGTCGAATAACAAAGACAATCGTCGACGTAGATGATCGTATTCTCTTTCACTCCCTCGGTCAATGCCATATCCAAACCTCTCGTCAGGGCTGCGGAACTGGTACTAAGCCCAAATGGAGTTACGGTATACCTGTAACACTTTCCTTCATACAGAAATGCGGTGTAATCTCGGCATTGTTGTTTCAACGGAACCTGCCAGAAGCTACTCGTTAGGTCTATTGTTGATAAGTACTTCATGTTACTGCATCTCGCCAGGATTTCTTGAATTGGAGTCGGTCCTTCGTAGTCTGGAACAGTGACAATATTTATCCTCCCCGCATCTAAACACAAACGTACATTCCCATCTTTCTTTATTACGGTGACCATTTGGTAGACGTATGGACTACTGCACCTTTCAATCACGCCATACCTTAGCATCTTGCTGATTTCGGCGTCCACCTTTTCCTTATACGCTATTGGGATTGGCCACCCACGTTGGAAATATGGTGTTTTATCCGTCACTCGGAATTCATGTTCGTAGCAATCCATCCGTCCTGGACATTCCCGAAATACATTCTTACACTTTACCAAGATCCTTCTTAGTTCCTCCCTCGTCGTTTTGTCCTCACACGTCACACTGTCGACCTTCTCATCGATCCTCCTCTTGATTCCGTCCCAGTCCTCTTCTAATAGGTCCATATGTATGATTGGTAACCGCAGTTCCCGTTCACCAGTCCTCCCTTCGAATTCGATGGTTCCCTTCTTCATATCGATCACACATCCCTCTTCTTTTAAAAAACTGATACCTAATATGCAGTCCCTAATTAAATTCGGTATTACTAGGAAAACACAAACTAATCTAACTTCATCAATAAAAATTTCACACATAATTTGTTTCCTGATTAATTTAGACTTTCCACCGACTGCATTTACAACTAGCGTGTTGTTCATGCGGAGTTCTTCGTATGGACGCAGGCGTTGTTTATTTCTGTTAAACCATTCCTCTGATATCCCGTTAATGGCAGAACCTGTATCAAGCAAGGCAAGAACCGTAACATCACCATTAAATTTTACCTCTATCTCTGGACATTTAGAGATTCGCCTTTCCAGTTGTGTTTGTTCATCCAAGATTAACTCATGTCGTAAGTCAGGTAACAAAATATCGGTCTCGTACTGTTGTAGTGTGGGTCTATGAACGGCTATCTTTTCATGTGACCCACTTAATTTTTTTTTTTTCTACTGTTCCACCACCCTTAGCGGCAGACGTGGAGGCACCATTGTTTACTAATTCAATGGTATTTATTGCCGGCTTGTTACCAAAATGTTGGGGTGGTCGGTAGTTCCCTCCTTCCCCCTTTCTATGTTGCCAGTGTGAAGGTTTTTGCTCCGTAATCACTTTGTTTACGGCGGTGTTTTGTTGACCGTGAGGCACCCCTCTCGTGTCCCGTTCGTTCAACTTGTCTGTCTGTCGCACAAACCGATCATCCCTATTGTTTCTTTGCCGGATCATGGCATATTCGGAAATCAATGATTCAAGATTCTGTATCGTCCTTATATCCCTAGTCACGCTCGCTATCTCTAATTCTCGCCCATAATGACGCGTTATCTTTCTAATCAGTTGATAATACGTGAGCAGCGTTGTAAGCTGACGGCTTTCCAGAAGTTGTCGTTCCATGTATTGGACAGCGCTCATACTCCCACGCCAGTCGAAACGACCATACTCCAGCTTGTTTCGGACATCATCTTGCTTCTCCGGGCCCCAATACTTCTGCGTAAATATTTCTTTAAACTCATCAAAGTTCTTGATCTGGTCACGTACCACACGCCACCATATAGCTGCATCGGCCTCGAGATGTTTCCATATCCACTTCACGTTATGCGCTGGGTAGTACATTAGCTGGTGTTCGGATAATTCCTTTAGGAACTCTATAGGAAAACGGTCTGTTCCGTTGTTCTTGAGTTCGGAATTATTGTTTCCATTCGCTCTCGTGGACGGTCCTATCTCAGTTTCCGCTATCCGTCGCTGTAGTCTTTCTTGTCCACTTTTAATATGATTTATGTGACTTCTCAGCTCTTCAATTATCACGTCCTTTTCCTTCTCCGTTGTTGTAGTCTTGTGTTCTGCCGTGCGTTGGCGGTCGTCCACTTCAACGACCTTCTGTTTTAATACCTTGACGGCTTCTCCCTGCTCTTGTTGTTGTTGTGTAATATTGTTCTGCATCTCTCTTCTCCATTCCTCGTTTCTATTATACGCCTCTTGTATTTGGTGATCTAATTTTTGATCAACCTGTTCGATTACGTTTTGTGTATTATTTATGGCTTCCTGCCACTCTTGACGGTCTTTCTCTCTCACTTCCTTATTCTCCCTTACCTGTTTCTTCAGTTCATTTTCAACTCTTTTATTCCACTTTCACTCTTCTTTTGTAGATCGCTAATTTTCTCATCCCACTTCTTAGCGTACTCCTGTAGATCTAATTTTATTCTGCTGATCTGTTCTTCATTGTGCCGTTTTAATTCCTTCTGCGTCTTGTCTTGCTTCTCGCTCAGTTCTTTGTTTTGTTGTCCTAATTTCTCTAATTTCTCTGTCATTAAATTTTGTTTTTCGTTTTGTTGCTCTAACTTCTGTTCCAGATCATTCTTTTGTTGATCTAACTTCTCGGTCAGCTTCTCGTCACGCTCTTTCAAGAATTCAAATAACGTTTGTAGATCCATTTCGCCGGGTTGGGACACCTGTCCCCCCGCCCTTGTCTCAGATTCACACGCGCTGACGTCGTCGCTGGGCGTCGCGTTCTCCTCCCGTCCTTCTGTTTAATTCGTTATTAATGTCGAATTCTCGACTTTCGGAGTTATTGTTATTAGTCGCAATTTTTGCTCGACTTCGTGTAATCATTCAGAGTTGTTTTACAAGTATTTGTTTTTATTATAATGCTTATATTATACCTTATCAAACTACTAGCTATTCTACTGTACCACTGCCTGCACTTAACCAGCTCGTTTAACAAGGATTATCCCCATTAATCGGCCCCACGTTGGGCGCCATATGCAATAATAATCTGGCTTTGTCATATACAACAAACAACTTTGTTGTATATTAAGTTTGTTATGCCCCACGTTCTTTGGGAGCCATATAAAATAATAATAATCTGTATGCGAATTTATTTGCATATATTAATTAATTATCTTTGTTCTACTAGTATTGGTTTTCCACTGCCCCTCGATGGGAAGCCATATATGATGATATTATCTGCCACGCGTTGGGCACCATATACAACGATAATATCTATGCTAATTATATGCATAGATTGATTACTCATCAATTATGATTGATTAATTTTATAGTTATGTAAATCTTTACATTATATTGCCCCGTGTTGTTGGAGCACCATATGCAATGGTAATGATTATGCAATCTTATTGCGTAAGTAATTAATCCAATTAGAAATTTATTTGTGTTGATAAAGGTGATATCTGTACGAACTATGTTGAATCTTTTAGAGTTAATCATGTATTGATTTTATTGCTTTCATATATCCATTGTTATTTCATTGTAGTACTTTTATTGCGTAAATTAATTGAATTATCTCGTTAATACAGTCGTGATCAAAGTGTATCTAACTCCGAGTTTGGGTAATCATATACAATATAGTTAAAGCCATGTGTTGAGCTGCCATACACAATGTTAACAAGTTCATTCCTGTATGAATTGAATTAGAGTTAATTAATTGTTCACACTCAAACTTGTTACATATGAAATTACTTCTGACTTTAACTTTCTTCCAAACTTCTATTCTGTGTATCTTTCTGAGGAATTTAATTGATAATCATTAAATTGAATTATAAATTATAGATACTGTTCAGTGAAAGGTTAAGTTGTGAGTCATCAGGTTTTTACATAAATCAATAGAATACTAACGAATCCATTCTAACTTACGTTTATTAAAATCATATTTCATCCTTATTCATTTCATAACATAGTTGTTTAATAAGAGCACATACAAATCTTCAACAAAACAATAAAATTCTATGCCACATTTAAATAATTAAATGAACAAATTTAAATAATTAAGTGAGCGATCAAATGTAGACGCTTCTTCGTCCGTAATGACGTTACTAACTAACAATGTGGTGTGCTCATAATTTGTATTAAGTATTTTATGTTAAAACACATTAAACATTTATATGCATGAAATAGTCATTATTAACTATACACATATCAATCATATACATAGCTTAAATCCTGTTCCTGCAACAGACACATCAAAATACATACATAGTTACAAAATATATTAACAAGAAGACATGCACAATATTCTAGAACATAATATTCCCTACCTATGGATTCGTATCTATCCGACTCATAATTATATAATTTTCTTAGGTGTGAGGTTAATCCATATAGCACTCGTTCGCAAACACACTTCCGCACACCGCGACAGTCACTTTGAGCTTTTGAGATTATTATAATACAAGTCGTGGCATTGCACTTGTAATCGGTCGGCTATGTTTACTCGCGTGTGTCTATTTACGCGGTTCACAGTTCGATACCGTATGCTTCTAATAGTTTTCCATCTCGCACGACCAGTCCGTTCGGCACCTAAATTGTTTTCAAGTTCATTAGGCACTTGTTCACACTTCTATTTACTTGAGTTAACTACGAAACATTGTAGTATCACTACTTTTCTGTAATGGTTCAAGAATGTCACTGCAAAATGTCAGTATCTTTATGACGGTGTATTACATGGAATTTATAAAGATTGTTACTCGCGCTTCATCGCGAACACTACCGACCCATTTTGCGTTCTGAGTCTTATTCGCGCACTTCCATTTAGCCGTAATAACGTCTTTATTGTCTCTACCGAAATACGTTATAACTTATACACTGCATTAAGTTTTTATAAATTGAACTAATATCAAACTGAAATACAAGTTCAAATAAACTGATCGAAACTCTGAATAAACTGAGTTAAGAATCTGAATAAATTGAGTCAAAATTTGAATGAACTGAGAGAAAAATTGTAGTACACTGAGGCAAAAATCTTAATAAACTGAGAGCGCGTCCCCTTGTGTAAACAGTTTTTATTCCTTCTGATGTTCCCACTCTTGTGATTCTGATGAACGCTCCAACTTCCCACCAAATCATTTTTGATAGGTTTATTCCATGGACCTCCCTGTGTCCTCTCGTCTCCAGTCTGTATTTCTAACGAATTCTCCACCCAGTGCCGTTTGGAGAGGGACGTTCATACACGAGATTCGCTCTCTGGTCTCAAGCTCCTCTCTGAACTATCCCCTTCAGAAGTTCCCTTCAGAAATCTCGTTCCTCATTGGATGGATGGCTTTCTCAACTTGAATTTGACGTAGTCCACGTGGACTTGACGAGTCGCTGTCTTACGTCCGTTGCCCTGTTCCTGGAATCAGTGCTAAGGCCTTGTTTCGGAATCACATCTGCTACTTTTGGTGTAGCGTGTCGAATTCCCTTATTGTTGGTATGCTGACGACTTCCTCCGTTGACTTACGGGTGGCATAACAACTGTGCTCTCCACTAGCGTCACTTAGTCGCCTGTCCCATTGTCCGTGCATAAACCATTGTCTTTGAGAAGTCGCACACATGGTTTTGAACAATACTCTCGCCGTTGGTTCTGTGTTTTTCTCGCTACTGGACAGATGTAAGGGTAGTCTCCTTTTGTCCTAATTGTGGAGTCAAGCATTCCCACGCATGGTCCAGTTCGCTGCAACATGTGCCGTATAGGCAATTGTTCGTGAATAGTTTTACGACGTCTTAATGGAAAGAAAGGTTTGTTCCTTTTCGTCGCCCACCCTCGAACAAAGCTAACATGTGTCACTTTTGACGGGCTCTAATTGCTGGTGTACTTCTCTCACAATACCCAAAAATTCAAAAAAAAAGTATTTGAAATAATAATCACATTACAGTGTCCCTAAATATGATTACGTCGTGCAGATTTAACAGAACGACTAATTCATATTTTCGCCCTTACTCGCGTACGATCACTAAGTACATTGGCCATCTCCCATTGGAACGAGTATAGTTGACCTATATCTTCCTCTCGACTGACCTACTGTTGTTCTGAACCGTTTTCCCCCTTTTTTTTCATTCACCTGAGTGTTTAATTTATTGCTTATCAAATATAAATACGAATCCATTTACAAAGAATATTTCCATAATTGTGGAATGACTATACGCTCTAGTGCGTTCATAGATCTGTCTATAAACATACATTACAGAAACAAATTGTAATTATTTTGTTTACAAGCTACCTTTTTACTTGCGTATACAATATAAACTATATAAACACTAGTAGTAATTTATTACTTATGAATACTTCTAAAAAATTTTACTATTACTTTCAAAAATAATTTGCGATTACATTTTTTTTTAAGACATCATATACTTACTTACAAATATTCATCGTAATTCCTACCCTCTGGTACTTTGATCTAAATTTTTGTTAAACACACGTATAATTATTTACAACAAATTAAATCGAATTTGTATAATTCTACAGGTCAAACAAACTTATTTTATATCCACTGTTTCTATGCTTATAATACAATCTTAAGCACAATACTTAATTCTAACAATTTATTACAATATTTAATTCTGTCATGCAACTCAGTTGCTTATATCTGTCCATCAATAAAAAATTTTCAGTGGTATAACAAATACATCTGTCAATTAATTTACAATTTATACAATATATAAAATCTGACATTTTAAATTTATTACAAGTTTAAAATTTCACCTAGACAATTCTGAATGAATTAACTAGTAGATTGCATTCGTGCCTACTACCGTTATTCCTTTTCATCCAGATCGGTCATTCCTCCTCCTATTCCGACGCTTAGCTCATTTCTCTTTCTGCTGTCTATTAGTGAAGTACATATAATCCTACTATAACATTGTCTCGCACGGAGGGTATTCTTACTAACTACAAATCTACCTGTTGTCGTCAGCCTCGTCAGCTGAGCTTACGTCACTTCACACCTCCCTCTCTGTTTATTTACTACTTCACATGATTTTCAACCTTATTCATTACTTATTCGCTTTTCAACAAACACTTTCACTTCACCTGAATGCTGATGTCATGTTTCGCCATAGTTACTCTTCCCTCACGTAATATGGTTTCAATAGTCTTACATTGAATTTGCCGCGTGTTTTATTTTCGTTGCAATTATCAACTAATATATACGTGGATTCGCCTACAATATCTTTAATCCTAAAAGGTCCTGTGTACAATTCACAAAACTTTCGATTCTCCTTTGTATCGCATCGGATTGGTAATGTGTCCGTACCAATACTAAGTCTCCTACCTGGAATTTCGTCACTTTGCTCGCTTCGTTTACGCGTTTTGCGTGTCGCTCTCGTTTTTGTTTGATCCTTACGAATATCTGGTGGCTATCCACTGTCTCTTCTTTCGTTTCACAGTTTCCCTTTATGAATTTCTCCCATACGCGATTCGGCTTTCTTACGTGATGTGCTTCATACGGTGTAACTTCTATTGTTTCATGGTAGACTTCATTAATGCAACATTCTATAGTATTTATGAATTTAGACCATTTCGTGTGTTGGTCCCCTACGAATATTCTCAATAGGTTTCCCAGTTGCCTATTTACGCGTTCGGCAAGGTTTGTCTGTGGGTTCCTTATCGCTGTATATTTAGGTATGATTCCAAGTTCATCTAGTCCTTTAATCCACTGTTTGGACGTGAATTGCGTACCGTTATCAGTGAGTATTGCCTTCGGTTTTCCAAACTCATTTACATATTGCCAGAGTCTACGAAGCGTAGCTACTGTTGTGGCTCTTCTAAGTGTATGTAGTTTTACATACTTGGTAAAGTTATCTATAATGACAAGGATATACTTTACTCCTGCTGCTGCTGTTGGAAGAGGTCCATAAAAGTCGCCGCTAATCAATTCACCTTTACTCGTCGGTATAATCGGCTTCGTGCCACCAAATAAGTTACAATTATTTGAATCTTTACATTTTTGGCACTTATCACATGTTTTCACGTACGCCTGTACGCGCTTCGTCATTCGGTCGAAAGTGAAATGTTCCTGCAATAACTTGATGCATTTCTTACTGCCAACATGACCGTACATTGTGTGTATTTCTCCGATGAGTCTCCCCGTAACGCTTTCCGGTACGTAGAGTTTCCATCGACCCTTACTTTTTCTATACAATTTATTCTTACTACACTTATAAAACTTACATAATTCATTCTTATCATCCGTTGTCAAATCCTTCATTATCTGCTGTAACTTCTTCTCTTCTAACTGGTACGTCTCGAAATCTTTAACATCATGTTCATTTCTTTACTCATTTTAATTATTGTATGGTTCATTTGATATTCATAACTGTCGTCGACTGGATCTTCCTTCGACATATCTTCTGGGTAACGACTCAAGATGTCGGCAACGATATTCTCCTTTCCCTTACAGTGAATTATATCAAAGTTATATTCTTGAATACTAAGTATCCAACGTGTGATCCTTGAGTTGTTTAGGTGACACTTACTCATGAAGATCAACGCCTTGTTATCCGTTATTATGGTCAACGGCTGTCCTAAAACGTAAATTCGGAATTTCTCCAGGCATCTAACTATGCTTAGTAGCTCTTTCTCCGTAGTAAAGTAGTTTCGTTCTGCTCCTTTGAACGTCTTACTAGTATACGCTACGACGCAGATGTTTTTGTCGTCATCCAACTGGTATAATTGGCCCCATATGCGAAATTACTCACATCACACTGCAAGAAGTACCTCTTATTTACCTGTGGAAAACTTAATATAATAGTATTGATAAACAAGTCATTGACCTTCTGGAAACACTGGTCAAGATCGGGCATCCATTTAAATTTCTGACCCCTTTTAAGTAGACTTAACAAAGGTTGTGTGGTTTCTGCATATTTGCTAGTAAATTTGTTATAAAAATTTGTAAGTCCCAGGAATCCCTTTAACTGCTTTTGATTCTTCGGGGTCGGGAACTTCGTGATTGCTGCTACTTTCTCTTCGGATGCTCGTATACCGTTAGTAGTAAGCTGATAACCTAGGTATGCGATCTCCTTGCGAAAAAATTGTAATTTCTACAAATTTTTTGTTAGGTTGGCTGCTAATAAATTCTCAAGTAATGCTTCAATATTTTCCAAATGTGTGCGTACGTTAGTCGAATAACAAAGACAATCGTCGACGTAGATGATCGTATTCTCTTTCACTCCCTCGGTCAATGCCATATCCAAACCTCTCGTCAGGGCTGCGGAACTGGTACTAAGCCCAAATGGAGTTACGGTATACCTGTAACACTTTCCTTCATACAGAAATACGGTGTAATCTCGGCATTGTTGTTTCAACGGAACCTGCCAGAAGCTACTCGTTAGGTCTATTGTTGATAAGTACTTCATGTTACTGCATCTCGCCAGGATTTCTTGAATTGGAGTCGGTCCTTCGTAGTCTGGAACAGTGACAATATTTATCCTCCCCGCATCTAAACACAAACGTACATTCCCATCTTTCTTTATAACGGTGACCATTTGGTAGACGTATGGACTACTGCACCTTTCAATCACGCCATACCTTAGCATCTTGCTGATTTCGGCGTCCACCTTTTCCTTATACGCTATTGGGATTGGCCACCCGCGTTGGAAATATGGTGTTTTATCCGTCACTCGGAATTCATGTTCGTAGCAATCCATCCGTCCTGGACATTCCCGAAATACATTCTTACACTTTACCAAGATCCTTCTTAGTTCCTCCCTCGTCGTTTCGTCCTCACACGTCACACTGTCGACCTTCTCATCGATCCTCCTCTCGATTCCGTCCCAGTCCTCTTCTAATAGGTCCATATGTATGATTGGTAACCGCAGTTCCCGTTCACCAGTCCTCCCTTCGAATTCGATGGTTCCCTTCTTCATATCGATCACACATCCCTCTTCTTTTAAAAAACTGATACCTAATATGCAGTCCCTAATTAAATTCGGTATTACTAGGAAAACACAAACTAATCTAACTTCATCAATAAAAATTTCACACATAATTTGTTTCCTGATTAATTTAGACTTTCCACCGACTGCATTTACAACTAGCGTGTTGTTCATGCGGAGTTCTTCGTATGGACGCAGGCGTTGTTTATTTCTGTTAAACCATTCCTCTGATATCCCGTTAATGGCAGAACCTGTATCAAGCAAGGCAAGAACCGTAACATCACCATTAAATTTTACCTCTATCTCTGGACATTTAGAGATTCGCCTTTCCAGTTGTGTTTGTTCATCCAAGATTAACTCATGTCGTAAGTCAGGTAACAAAATATCGGTCTCGTACTGTTGTAGTGTGGGTCTATGAACGGCTATCTTTTCATGTGACCCACTTAATTTTTTTTTTTTTTCTACTGTTCCACCACCCTTAGCGGCAGACGTGGAGGCACCATTGTTTACTAATTCAATGGTATTTATTGCCGGCTTGTTACCGAAATGTTGGGGTGGTCGGTAGTTCCCTCCTTCCCCCTTTCTATGTTGCCAGTGTGAAGGTTTTTGCTCCGTAATCACTTTGTTTACGGCGGTGTTTTGTTGACCGTGAGGCACCCCTCTCGTGTCCCGTTCGTTCAACTTGTCTGTCTGTCGCACAAACCGATCATCCCTATTGTTTCTTTGCCGGATCATGGCATATTCGGAAATCAATGATTCAAGATTCTGTATCGTCCTTACATCCCTAGTCACGCTCGCTATCTCTAATTCTCGCCCATAATGACGCGTTATCTTTCTAATCAGTTGATAATCCGTGAGCAGCGTTGTAAGCTGACGGCTTTCCAGAAGTTGTCGTTCCATGTATTGGACAGCGCTCATACTCCCACGCCAGTCGAAACGACCATACTCCAGCTTGTTTCGGACATCATCTTGCTTCTCCGGGCCCCAATACTTCTGCGTAAATATTTCTTTAAACTCATCAAAGTTCTTGATCTGGTCACGTACCACACGCCACCATATAGCTGCATCGGCCTCGAGATGTTTCCATATCCACTTCACGTTATGCGCTGGGTAGTACATTAGCTGGTGTTCGGATAATTCCTTTAGGAACTCTATAGGAAAACGGTCTGTTCCGTTGTTCTTGAGTTCGGAATTATTGTTTCCATTCGCTCTCGTGGACGGTCCTATCTCAGTTTCCGCTATCCGTCGCTGTAGTCTTTCTTGTCCACTTTTAATATGATTTATGTGACTTCTCAGCTCTTCAATTATCACGTCCTTTTCCTTCTCCGTTGTTGTAGTCTTGTGTTCTGCCGTGCGTTGGCGGTCGTCCACTTCAACGACCTTCTGTTTTAATACCTTGACGGCTTCTCCCTGCTCTTGTTGTTGTTGTGTAATATTGTTCTGCATCTCTCTTCTCCATTCCTCGTTTCTATTATACGCCTCTTGTATTCGGTGATCTAATTTTTGATCAACCTGTTCGATTACGTTTTGTGTATTATTTATGGCTTCCTGCCACTCTTGACGGTCTTTCTCTCTCACTTCCTTATTCTCCCTTACCTGTTTCTTCAGTTCATTTTCAACTCTTTTATTCCACTTTCACTCTTCTTTTGTAGATCGCTAATTTTCTCATCCCACTTCTTAGCGTACTCCTGTAGATCTAATTTTATTCTGCTGATCTGTTCTTCATTGTGCCGTTTTAATTCCTTCTGCGTCTTGTCTTGCTTCTCGCTCAGTTCTTTGTTTTGTTGTCCTAATTTCTCTAATTTCTCTGTCATTAAATTTTGTTTTTCGTTTTGTTGCTCTAACTTCTGTTCCAGATCATTCTTTTGTTGATCTAACTTCTCGGTCAGCTTCTCGTCACGCTCTTTCAAGAATTCAAATAACGTTTGTAGATCCATTTCGCCGGGTTGGGACACCTGTCCCCCCGCCCTTGTCTCAGATTCACACGCGCTGACGTCGTCGCTGGGCGTCGCGTTCTCCTCCCGTCCTTCTGTTTAATTCGTTATTAATGTCGAATTCTCGACTTTCGGAGTTATTGTTATTAGTCGCAATTTTTGCTCGACTTCGTGTAATCATTCAGAGTTGTTTTACAAGTATTTGTTTTTATTATAATGCTTATATTATACCTTATCAAACTACTAGCTATTCTACTGTACCACTGCCTGCACTTAACCAGCTCGTTTAACAAGGATTATCCCCATTAATCGGCCCCACGTTGGGCGCCATATGCAATAATAATCTGGCTTTGTCATATACAACAAACAACTTTGTTGTATATTAAGTTTGTTATGCCCCACGTTCTTTGGGAGCCATATAAAATAATAATAATCTGTATGCGAATTTATTTGCATATATTAATTAATTATCTTTGTTCTACTAGTATTGGTTTTCCACTGCCCCTCGATGGGAAGCCATATATGATGATATTATCTGCCACGCGTTGGGCACCATATACAACGATAATATCTATGCTAATTATATGCATAGATTGATTACTCATCAATTATGATTGATTAATTTTATAGTTATGTAAATCTTTACATTATATTGCCCCGTGTTGTTGGAGCACCATATGCAATGGTAACGATTATGCAATCTTATTGCGTAAGTAATTAATCCAATTAGAAATTTATTTGTGTTGATAAAGGTGATATCTGTACGAACTATGTTGAATCTTTTAGAGTTAATGATGTATTGATTTTATTGCTTTCATATATCCATTGTTATTTCATTGTAGTACTTTTATTGCGTAAATTAATTGAATTATCTCGTTAATACAGTCGTGATCAAAGTGTATCTAACTCCGAGTTTGGGTAATCATATACAATATAGTTAAAGCCATGTGTTGAGCTGCCATACACAATGTTAACAAGTTCATTCCTGTATGAATTGAATTAGAGTTAATTAATTGTTCACACTCAAACTTGTTACATATGAAATTACTTCTGACTTTAACTTTCTTCCAAACTTCTATTCTGTGTATCTTTCTGAGGAATTTAATTGATAATCATTAAATTGAATTATAAATTATAGATACTGTTCAGTGAAAGGTTAAGTTGTGAGTCATCAGGTTTTTACATAAATCAATAGAATACTAACGAATCCATTCTAACTTACGTTTATTAAAATCATATTTCATCCTTATTCATTTCATAACATAGTTGTTTAATAAGAGCACATACAAATCTTCAACAAAACAATAAAATTCTATGCCACATTTAAATAATTAAATGAACAAATTTAAATAATTAAGTGAGCGATCAAATGTAGACGCTTCTTCGTCCGTAATGACGTTACTAACTAACAATGTGGTGTGCTCATAATTTGTATTAAGTATTTTATGTTAAAACACATTAAACATTTATATGCATGAAATAGTCATTATTAACTGTACACATATCAATCATATACATAGCTTAAATCCTGTTCCTGCAACAGACACATCAAAATACATACATAGTTACAAAATATATTAACAAGAAGACATGTACAATATTCTAGAACATAATATTCCCTACCTATGGATTCGTATCTATCCGACTCATAATTATATAATTTTCTTAGGTGTGAGGTTAATCCATATAGCACTCGTTCGCAAACACATTTCCGCACACCGCGACAGTCACTTTGAGCTTTTGAGATTATTATAATACAAGTCGTGGCATTGCACTTGTAATCGGTCGGCTATGTTTACTCGCGTGTGTCTATTTACGCGGTTCACAGTTCGATACCGTATGCTTCTAATAGTTTTCCATCTCGCACGACCACTCCGTTCGGCGCCTAAATTGTTTTCAAGTTCATTAGGCACTTGTTCACACTTCTATTTACTTGAGTTAACTACGAAACATTGTAGTATCACTACTTTTCTGTAATGGTTCAAGAATGTCACTGCAAAATGTCAGTATCTTTATGACGGTGTATTACATGGAATTTATAAAGATTGTTACTCGCGCTTCATCGCGAACACTACCGACCCGTTTTGCGTTCTGAGTCTTATTCGCGCACTTCCATTTAGCCGTAATAACGTCTTTATTGTCTCTACCGAAATACGTTATAACTTATACACTGCATTAAGTTTTTATAAATTGAACTAATATCAAACTGAAATACAAGTTCAAATAAACTGATCGAAACTCTGAATAAACTGAGTTAAGAATCTGAATAAATTGAGCCAAAATTTGAATGAACTGAGAGAAAAATTGTAGTACACTGAGGCAAAAATCTTAATAAACTGAGCCAAAAATCTTAATAAACTGAGAGCGCGTCCCCTTGTGTAAACAGTTTTTATTCCTTCTGATGTTCCCACTCTTGTGATTCTGATGAACGCTCCAACTTCCCACCAAATCATTTTTGATAGGTTTATTCCATGGACCTCCCTGTGTCCTCTCGTCTCCAGTCTGTATTTCTAACGAATTCTCCACCCAGTGCCGTTTGGAGAGGGACGTTCATACACGAGATTCGCTCTCTGGTCTCAAGCTCCTCTCTGAACTATCCCCTTCAGAAGTTCCCTTCAGAAATCTCGTTCCTCATTGGATGGATGGCTTTCTCAACTTGAATTTGACGTAGTCCACGTGGACTTGACGAGTCGCTGTCTTACGTCCGTTGCCCTGTTCCTGGAATCAGTGCTAAGGCCTTGTTTCGGAATCACATCTGCTACTTTTGGTGTAGCGTGTCGAATTCCCTTATTGTTGGTATGCTGACGACTTCCTCCGTTGACTTACGGGTGGCATAACAACTGTGCTCTCCACTAGCGTCACTTAGTCGCCTGTCCCATTGTCCGTGCATAAACCATTGTCTTTGAGAAGTCGCACACATGGTTTTGAACAATACTCTCGCCGTTGGTTCTGTGTTTTTCTCGCTACTGGACAGATGTAAGGGTAGTCTTCTTTTGTCCTAATTGTGGAGTCAAGCATTCCCACGCATGGTCCAGTTCGCTGCAACATGTGCCGTATAGGCAATTGTTCGTGAATAGTTTTACGACGTCTTAATGGAAAGAAAGGTTTGTTCCTTTTCGTCGCCCACCCTCGAACAAAGCTAACATGTGTCACTTTTGACGGGCTCTAATTGCTGGTGTACTTCTCTCACAATACCCAAAAATTCAAAAAAAAAGTATTTGAAATAATAATCACATTACAGTGTCCCTAAATATGATTACGTCGTGCAGATTTAACAGAACGACTAATTCATATTTTCGCCCTTACTCGCGTACGATCACTAAGTACATTGGCCATCTCCCATTGGAACGAGTATAGTTGACCTATATCTTCCTCTCGACTGACCTACTGTTGTTCTGAACTGTTTTCCCCCTTTTTTTTCATTCACCTGAGTGTTTAATTTATTGCTTATCAAATATAAATACGAATCCATTTACAAAGAATATTTCCATAATTGTGGAATGACTATACGCTCTAGTGCGTTCATAGATCTGTCTATAAACATACATTACAGAAACAAATTGTAATTATTTTGTTTACAAGCTACCTTTTTACTTGCGTATACAATATAAACTATATAAACACTAGTAGTAATTTATTGCTTATGAATACTTCTAAAAAATTTTATTATTACTTTCAAAAATAATTTGCGATTACATTTTTTTTTAAGACATCATATACTTACTTACAAATATTCATCGTAATTCCTACCCTCTGGTACTTTGATCTAAATTTTTGTTAAACACACGTATAATTATTTACAACAAATTAAATCGAATTTGTATAATTCTACAGGTCAAACAAACTTATTTTATATCCACTGTTTCTATGCTTATAATACAATCTTAAGCACAATACTTAATTCTAACAATTTATTACAATATTTAATTCTGTTATGCAACTCAGTTGCTTATATCTGTCCATCAATAAAAAATTTTCAGTGGTATAACAAATACATCTGTCAATTAATTTACAATTTATACAATATATAAAATCTGACATTTTAAATTTATTACAAGTTTAAAATTTCACCTAGACAATTCTGAATGAATTAACTAGTAGATTGCATTCGTGCCTACTACCGTTATTCCTTTTCATCCAGATCGGTCATTCCTCCTCCTATTCCGACGCTTAGCTCATTTCTCTTTCTGCTGTCTATTAGTGAAGTACATATAATCCTACTATAACATTGTCTCGCACGGAGGGTATTCTTACTAACTACAAATCTACCTGTTGTCGTCAGCCTCGTCAGCTGAGCTTACGTCACTTCACACCTCCCTCTCTGTTTATTTACTACATCACATGATTTTCAACCTTATTCATTACTTATTCGCTTTTCAACAAACACTTTCACTTCACCTGAATGCTGATGTCATGTTTCGCCATAGTTACTCTTCCCTCACGTAATATGGTTTCAATAGTCTTACATTGAATTTGCCGCGTGTTTTATTTTCGTCGCAATTATCAACTAATATATACGTGGATTCGCCTACAATATCTTTAATCCTAAAAGGTCCTGTGTACAATTCACAAAACTTTCGATTCTCCTTTGTATCGCATCGGATTGGTAATGTGTCCGTACCAATACTAAGTCTCCTACCTGGAATTTCGTCACTTTGCTCGCTTCGTTTACGCGTTTTGCGTGTCGCTCTCGTTTTTGTTTGATCCTTACGAATATCTGGTGGCTATCCACTGTCTCTTCTTTCGTTTCACAGTTTCCCTTTATGAATTTCTCCCATACGCGATTCGGCTTTCTTCCGTGATGTGCTTCATACGGTGTAACTTCTATTGTTTCATGGTAGACTTCATTTATGCAACATTCTATAGTATTTATGAATTTAGACCATTTCGTGTGTTGGTCCCCTACAAATATTCTCAATAGGTTTCCCAGTTGCCTATTTACGCGTTCGGCAAGGTTTGTCTGTGGGTTCCTTATCGCTGTATATTTAGGTATGATTCCAAGTTCATCTAGTCCTTTAATCCACTGTTTGGACGTGAATTGCGTACCGTTATCAGTGAGTATTGCCTTCGGTTTTCCAAACTCATTTGCATATTGCCAGAGTCTACGAAGCGTAGCTACTGTTGTGGCTCTTCTAAGTGTATGTAGTTTTACATACTTGGTAAAGTTATCTATAATGACAAGGATATACTTTACTCCTGCTGCTGCTGTTGGAAGAGGTCCATAAAAGTCGCCGCTAATCAATTCACCTTTACTCGTCGGTATAATCGGCTTCGTGCCACCAAATAAGTTACAATTATTTGAATCTTTACATTTTTGGCACTTATCACATGTTTTCACGTACGCCTGTACGCGCTTCGTCATTCGGTCGAAAGTGAAATGTTCCTGCAATAACTTGATGCATTTCTTACTGCCAACATGACCGTACATTGTGTGTATTTCTCCGATGAGTCTCCCCGTAACGCTTTCCGGTACGTAGAGTTTCCATCGACCCTTACTTTTTCTATACAATTTATTCTTACTACACTTATAAAACTTACATAATTCATTCTTATCATCCGTTGTCAAATCCTTCATTATCTGCTGTAACTTCTTCTCTTCTAACTGGTACGTCTCGAAATCTTTAACATCATGTTCATTTCTTTACTCATTTTAATTATTGTATGGTTCATTTGATATTCATAACTGTCGTCGACTGGATCTTCCTTCGACATATCTTCTGGGTAACGACTCAAGATGTCGGCAACGATATTCTCCTTTCCCTTACAGTGAATTATATCAAAGTTATATTCTTGAATACTAAGTATCCAACGTGTGATCCTTGAGTTGTTTAGGTGACACTTACTCATGAAGATCAACGCCTTGTTATCCGTTATTATGGTCAACGGCTGTCCTAAAACGTAAATTCGGAATTTCTCCAGGCATCTAACTATGCTTAGTAGCTCTTTCTCCGTAGTAAAGTAGTTTCGTTCTGCTCCTTTGAACGTCTTACTAGTATACGCTACGACGCAGATGTTTTTGTCGTCATCCAACTGGTATAATTGGCCCCCATATGCGAAATTACTCACATCACACTGCAAGAAGTACCTCTTATTTACCTGTGGAAAACTTAATATAATAGTATTGATAAACAAGTCATTGACCTTCTGGAAACACTGGTCAAGATCGGGCATCCATTTAAATTTCTGACCCCTTTTAAGTAGACTTAACAAAGGTTGTGTGGTTTCTGCATATTTGCTAGTAAATTTGTTATAAAAATTTGTAAGTCCCAGGAATCCCTTTAACTGCTTTTGATTCTTCGGGGTCGGGAACTTCCTGATTGCTGCTACTTTCTCTTCGGATGCTCGTATACCGTTAGTAGTAAGCTGATAACCTAGGTATGCGATCTCCTTGCGAAAAAATTGTGATTTCTACAAATTTTTTGTTAGGTTGGCTGCTAATAAATTCTCAAGTAATGCTTCAATATTTTCCAAATGTGTGCGTACGTTAGTCGAATAACAAAGACAATCGTCGACGTAGATGATCGTATTCTCTTTCACTCCCTCGGTCAATGCCATATCCAAACCTCTCGTCAGGGCTGCGGAACTGGTACTAAGCCCAAATGGAGTTACGGTATACCTGTAACACTTTCCTTCATACAGAAATACGGTGTAATCTCGGCATTGTTGTTTCAACGGAACCTGCCAGAAGCTACTCGTTAGGTCTATTGTTGATAAGTACTTCATGTTACTGCATCTCGCCAGGATTTCTTGAATTGGAGTCGGTCCTTCGTAGTCTGGAACAGTGACAATATTTATCCTCCCCGCATCTAAACACAAACGTACATTCCCATCTTTCTTTATAACGGTGACCATTTGGTAGACGTATGGACTACTGCACCTTTCAATCATGCTTTCAACCTTAGCATCTTGCTGATTTCGGCGTCCACCTTTTCCTTATACGCTATTGGGATTGGCCACCCGCGTTGGAAATATGGTGTTTTATCCGTCACTCGGAATTCATGTTCGTAGCAATCCATCCGTCCTGGACATTCCCGAAATACATTCTTACACTTTACCAAGATCCTTCTTAGTTCCTCCCTCGTCGTTTCGTCCTCACACGTCACACTGTCGACCTTCTCATCGATCCTCCTCTCGATTCCGTCCCAGTCCTCTTCTAATAGGTCCATATGTATGATTGGTAACCGCAGTTCCCGTTCACCAGTCCTCCCTTCGAATTCGATGGTTCCCTTCTTCATATCGATCACACATCCCTGTTCTTTTAAAAAACTGATACCTAATATGCAGTCCCTAATTAAATTCGGTATTACTAGGAAAACACAAACTAATCTAACTTCATCAATAAAAATTTCACACATAATTTGTTTCCTGATTAATTTAGACTTTCCACTGACTGCATTTACAACTAGCGTGTTGTTCATGCGGAGTTCTTCGTATGGACGCAGGCGTTGTTTATTTCTGTTAAACCATTCCTCTGATATCCCGTTAATGGCAGAACCTGTATCAAGCAAGGCAAGAACCGTAACATCACCATTAAATTTTACCTCTATCTCTGGACATTTAGAGATTCGCCTTTCCAGTTGTGTTTGTTCATCCAAGATTAACTCATGTCGTAAGTCAGGTAACAAAATATCGGTCTCGTACTGTTGTAGTGTGGGTCTATGAACGGCTATCTTTTCATGTGACCCACTTAATTTTTTTTTTTTTTCTACTGTTCCACCACCCTTAGCGGCAGACGTGGAGGCACCATTGTTTACTAATTCAATGGTATTTATTGCCGGCTTGTTACCGAAATGTTGGGGTGGTCGGTAGTTCCCTCCTTCCCCCTTTCTATGTTGCCAGTGTGAAGGTTTTTGCTCCGTAATCACTTTGTTTACGGCGGTGTTTTGTTGACCGTGAGGCACCCCTCTCGTGTCCCGTTCGTTCAACTTGTCTGTCTGTCGCACAAACCGATCATCCCTATTGTTTCTTTGCCGGATCATGGCATATTCGGAAATCAATGATTCAAGATTCTGTATCGTCCTTACATCCCTAGTCACGCTCGCTATCTCTAATTCTCGCCCATAATGACGCGTTATCTTTCTAATCAGTTGATAATCCGTGAGCAGCGTTGTAAGCTGACGGCTTTCCAGAAGTTGTCGTTCCATGTATTGGACAGCGCTCATACTCCCACGCCAGTCGAAACGACCATACTCCAGCTTGTTTCGGACATCATCTTGCTTCTCCGGGCCCCAATACTTCTGCGTAAATATTTCTTTAAACTCATCAAAGTTCTTGATCTGGTCACGTACCACACGCCACCATATAGCTGCATCGGCCTCGAGATGTTTCCATATCCACTTCACGTTATGCGCTGGGTAGTACATTAGCTGGTGTTCGGATAATTCCTTTAGGAACTCTATAGGAAAACGGTCTGTTCCGTTGTTCTTGAGTTCGGAATTATTGTTTCCATTCGCTCTCGTGGACGGTCCTATCTCAGTTTCCGCTATCCGTCGCTGTAGTCTTTCTTGTCCACTTTTAATATGATTTATGTGACTTCTCAGCTCTTCAATTATCACGTCCTTTTCCTTCTCCGTTGTTGTAGTCTTGTGTTCTGCCGTGCGTTGGCGGTCGTCCACTTCAACGACCTTCTGTTTTAATACCTTGACGGCTTCTCCCTGCTCTTGTTGTTGTTGTGTAATATTGTTCTGCATCTCTCTTCTCCATTCCTCGTTTCTATTATACGCCTCTTGTATTCGGTGATCTAATTTTTGATCAACCTGTTCGATTACGTTTTGTGTATTATTTATGGCTTCCTGCCACTCTTGACGGTCTTTCTCTCTCACTTCCTTATTCTCCCTTACCTGTTTCTTCAGTTCATTTTCAACTCTTTTATTCCACTTTCACTCTTCTTTTGTAGATCGCTAATTTTATCATCCCACTTCTTAGCGTACTCCTGTAGATCTAATTTTATTCTGCTGATCTGTTCTTCATTGTGCCGTTTTAATTCCTTCTGCGTCTTGTCTTGCTTCTCGCTCAGTTCTTTGTTTTGTTGTCCTAATTTCTCTAATTTTTCTGTCATTAAATTTTGTTTTTCGTTTTGTTGCTCTAACTTCTGTTCCAGATCATTCTTTTGTTGATCTAACTTCTCGGTCAGCTTCTCGTCACGCTCTTTCAAGAATTCAAATAACGTTTGTAGATCCATTTCGCCGGGTTGGGACACCTGTCCCCCCGCCCTTGTCTCAGATTCACACGCGCTGACGTCGTCGCTGGGCGTCGCGTTCTCCTCCCGTCCTTCTGTTTAATTCGTTATTAATGTCGAATTCTCGACTTTCGGAGTTATTGTTATTAGTCGCAATTTTTGCTCGACTTCGTGTAATCATTCAGAGTTGTTTTACAAGTATTTGTTTTTATTATAATGCTTATATTATACCTTATCAAACTACTAGCTATTCTACTGTACCACTGCCTGCACTTAACCAGCTCGTTTAACAAGGATTATCCCCATTAATCGGCCCCACGTTGGGCGCCATATGCAATAATAATCTGGCTTTGTCATATACAACAAACAACTTTGTTGTATATTAAGTTTGTTATGCCCCACGTTCTTTGGGAGCCATATAAAATAATAATAATCTGTATGCGAATTTATTTGCATATATTAATTAATTATCTTTGTTCTACTAGTATTGGTTTTCCACTGCCCCTCGATAGGAAGCCATATATGATGATATTATCTGCCACGCGTTGGGCACCATATACAACGATAATATCTATGCTAATTATATGCATAGATTGATTACTCATCAATTATGATTGATTAATTTTATAGTTATGTAAATCTTTACATTATATTGCCCCGTGTTGTTGGAGCACCATATGCAATGGTAACGATTATGCAATCTTATTGCGTAAGTAATTAATCCAATTAGAAATTTATTTGTGTTGATAAAGGTGATATCTGTACGAACTATGTTGAATCTTTTAGAGTTAATGATGTATTGATTTTATTGCTTTCATATATCCATTGTTATTTCATTGTAGTACTTTTATTGCGTAAATTAATTGAATTATCTCGTTAATACAGTCGTGATCAAAGTGTATCTAACTCCGAGTTTGGGTAATCATATACAATATAGTTAAAGCCATGTGTTGAGCTGCCATACACAATGTTAACAAGTTCATTCCTGTATGAATTGAATTAGAGTTAATTAATTGTTCACACTCAAACTTGTTACATATGAAATTACTTCTGACTTTAACTTTCTTCCAAACTTCTATTCTGTGTATCTTTCTGAGGAATTTAATTGATAATCATTAAATTGAATTATAAATTATAGATACTGTTCAGTGAAAGGTTAAGTTGTGAGTCATCAGGTTTTTACATAAATCAATAGAATACTAACGAATCCATTCTAACTTACGTTTATTAAAATCATATTTCATCCTTATTCATTTCATAACATAGTTGTTTAATAAGAGCACATACAAATCTTCAACAAAACAATAAAATTCTATGCCACATTTAAATAATTAAATGAACAAATTTAAATAATTAAGTGAGCGATCAAATGTAGACGCTTCTTCGTCCGTAATGACGTTACTAACTAACAATGTGGTGTGCTCATAATTTGTATTAAGTATTTTATGTTAAAACACATTAAACATTTATATGCATGAAATAGTCAGTATTAACTATACACATATCAATCATATACATAGCTTAAATCCTGTTCCTGCAACAGACACATCAAAATACATACATAGTTACAAAATATATTAACAAGAAGACATGTACAATATTCTAGAACATAATATTCCCTACCTATGGATTCGTATCTATCCGACTCATAATTATATAATTTTCTTAGGTGTGAGGTTAATCCATATAGCACTCGTTCGCAAACACACTTCCGCACACCGCGACAGTCACTTTGAGCTTTTGAGATTATTATAATACAAGTCGTGGCATTGCACTTGTAATCGGTCGGCTATGTTTACTCGCGTGTGTCTATTTACGCGGTTCACAGTTCGATACCGTATGCTTCTAATAGTTTTCCATCTCGCACGACCACTCCGTTCGGCGCCTAAATTGTTTTCAAGTTCATTAGGCACTTGTTCACACTTCTATTTACTTGAGTTAACTACGAAACATTGTAGTATCACTACTTTTCTGTAATGGTTCAAGAATGTCACTGCAAAATGTCAGTATCTTTATGACGGTGTATTACATGGAATTTATAAAGATTGTTACTCGCGCTTCATCGCGAACACTACCGACCCGTTTTGCGTTCTGAGTCTTATTCGCGCACTTCCATTTAGTCGTAATAACGTCTTTATTGTCTCTACCGAAATACGTTATAACTTATACACTGCATTAAGTTTTTATAAATTGAACTATTATCAAACTGAAATACAAGTTCAAATAAACTGATCGAAACTCTGAATAAACTGAGTTAAGAATCTGAATAAATTGAGCCAAAATTTGAATGAACTGAGAGAAAAATTGTAGTACACTGAGGCAAAAATCTTAATAAACTGAGCCAAAAATCTTAATAAACTGAGAGCGCGTCCCCTTGTGTAAACAGTTTTTATTCCTTCTGATGTTCCCACTCTTGTGATACTGATGAACGCTCCAACTTCCCACCAAATCATTTTTGATAGGTTTATTCCATGGACCTCCCTGTGTCCTCTCGTCTCCAGTCTGTATTTCTAACGAATTCTCCACCCAGTGCCGTTTGGAGAGGGACGTTCATACACGAGATTCGCTTTCTGGTCTCAAGCTCCTCTCTGAACTATCCCCTTCAGAAGTTCCCTTCAGAAATCTCGTTCCTCATTGGATGGATGGCTTTCTCAACTTGAATTTGACGTAATCCACGTGGACTTGACGAGTCGCTGTCTTACGTCCGTTGCCCTGTTCCTGGAATCAGTGCTAAGGCCTTGTTTCGGAATCACATCTGCTACTTTTGGTGTAGCGTGTCGAATTCCCTTATTGTTGGTATGCTGACGACTTCCTCCGTTGACTTACGGGTGGCATAACAACTGTGCTCTCCACTAGCGTCACTTAGTCGCCTGTCCCATTGTCCGTGCATAAACCATTGTCTTTGAGAAGTCGCACACATGGTTTTGAACAATACTCTCGCCGTTGGTTCTGTGTTTTTCTCGCTACTGGACAGATGTAAGGGTAGTCTTCTTTTGTCCTAATTGTGGAGTCAAGCATTCCCACGCATGGTCCAGTTCGCTGCAACATGTGCCGTATAGCCCATTGTTCGTGAATAGTTTTACGACGTCTTAATGGAAAGAAAGTTTTGTTCCTTTTCGTCGCCCACCCTCGAACAAAGCTAACATGTGTCACTTTTGACGGGCTCTAATTGCTGGTGTACTTCTCTCACAATACCCAAAAATTCAAAAAAAAGTATTTGAAATAATAATCACATTACAGTGTCCCTAAATATGATTACGTCGTGCAGATTTAACAGAACGACTAATTCATATTTTCGCCCTTACTCGCGTACGATCACTAAGTACATTGGCCATCTCCCATTGGAACGAGTATAGTTGACCTATATCTTCCTCTCGACTGACCTACTGTTGTTCTGAACCGTTTTCCCCCTTTTTTTTCATTCACCTGAGTGTTTAATTTATTGCTTATCAAATATAAATACGAATCCATTTACAAAGAATATTTCCATAATTGTGGAATGACTATACGCTCTAGTGCGTTCATAGATCTGTCTATACATATACATTACAGAAACAAATTGTAATTATTTTGTTTACAAGCTACCTTTTTACTTGCGTATACAATATAAACTATATAAACACTAGTAGTAATTTATTGCTTATGAATACTTCTAAAAAATTTTATTATTACTTTCAAAAATAATTTGCGATTACATTTTTTTTTAAGACATCATATACTTACTTACAAATATTCATCGTAATTCCTACCCTCTGGTACTTTGATCTAAATTTTTGTTAAACACACGTATAATAATTTTCAACAAATTAAATCTAATTTGTATAATTCTACAGGTCAAACAAACTTATTTTATATCCACTGTTTCTATGCTTATAATACAATCTTAAGCACAATACTTAATTCTAACAATTTATTACAATATTTAATTCTGTTATGCAACTCAGTTGCTTATATCTGTCCTTCAATAAAAAATTTTCAATGGTATAACAAATACATCTGTCAATTAATTTACAATTTATACAATATATAAAATCTGACATTTTAAATTTATTACAAGTTTAAAATTTCACCTAGACAATTCTGAATGAATTAACTAGTAGATTGCATTCGTGCCTACTACCGTTATTCCTTTTCATCCAGATCGGTCATTCCTCCTCCTATTCCGACGCTTAGCTCATTTCTCTTTCTGCTGTCTATTAGTGAAGTACATATAATCCTACTATAACATTGTCTCGCACGGAGGGTATTCTTACTAACTACAAATCTACCTGTTGTCGTCAGCCTCGTCAGCTGAGCTTACGTCACTTCACACCTCCCTCTCTGTTTATTTACTACTTCACATGATTTTCAACCTTATTCATTACTTATTCGCTTTTCAACAAACACTTTCACTTCACCTGAATGCTGATGTCATGTTTCGCCATAGTTACTCTTCCCTCACGTAATATGGTTTCAATAGTCTTACATTGAATTTGCCGCGTGTTTTATTTTCGTCGCAATTATCAACTAATATATACGTGGATTCACCTACAATATCTTTAATCCTAAAAGGTCCTGTGTACAATTCACAAAACTTTCGATTCTCCTTTGTATCGCATCGGATTGGTAATGTGTCCGTACCAATACTAAGTCTCCTACCTGGAATTTCGTCACTTTGCTCGCTTCGTTTACGTGTTTTGCGTGTCGCTCTCGTTTTTGTTTGATCCTTACGAATATCTGGTGGCTATCCACTGTCTCTTCTTTCGTTTCACAGTTTCCCTTTATGAATTTCTCCCATACGCGATTCGGCTTTCTTACGTGATGTGCTTCATACGGTGTAACTTCTATTGTTTCATGGTAGACTTCATTAATGCAACATTCTATAGTATTTATGAATTTAGACCATTTCGTGTGTTGGTCCCCTACAAATATTCTCAATAGGTTTCCCAGTTGCCTATTTACGCGTTCGGCAAGGTTTGTCTGTGGGTTCCTTATCGCTGTATATTTAGGTATGATTCCAAGTTCATCTAGTCCTTTAATCCACTGTTTGGACGTGAATTGCGTACCGTTATCAGTGAGTATTGCCTTCGGTTTTCCAAACTCATTTACATATTGCCAGAGTCTACGAAGAGTAGCTACTGTTGTGGCTCTTCTAAGTGTATGTAGTTTTACATACTTGGTAAATTTATCTATAATGACAAGGATATACTTTACTCCTGCTGCTGCTGTTGGAAGAGGTCCATAAAAGTCGCCGCTAATCAATTCACCTTTACTCGTCGGTATAATCGGCTTCGTGCCACCAAATAAGTTACAATTATTTGAATCTTTACATTTTTGGCACTTATCACATGTTTTCACGTACGCCTGTACGCGCTTCGTCATTCGGTCGAAAGTGAAATGTTCCTGCAATAACTTGATGCATTTCCTACTGCCAACATGACCGTACATTGTGTGTATTTCTCCGATGAGTCTCCCCGTAACGCTTTCCGGTACGTAGAGTTTCCATCGACCCTTACTTTTTCTATACAATTTATTCTTACTACACTTATAAAACTTACATAATTCATTCTTATCATCCGTTGTCAAATCCTTCATTATCTGCTGTAACTTCTTCTCTTCTAACTGGTACGTCTCGAAATCTTTAACATCATGTTCATTTCTTTACTCATTTTAATTATTGTATGGTTCATTTGATATTCATAACTGTCGTCGACTGGATCTTCCTTCGACATATCTTCTGGGTAACGACTCAAGATGTCGGCAACGATATTCTCCTTTCCCTTACAGTGAATTATATCAAAGTTATATTCTTGAATACTAAGTATCCAACGTGTGATCCTTGAGTTGTTTAGGTGACACTTACTCATGAAGATCAACGCCTTGTTATCCGTTATTATGGTCAACGGCTGTCCTAAAACGTAAATTCGGAATTTCTCCAGGCATCTAACTATGCTTAGTAGCTCTTTCTCCGTAGTAAAGTAGTTTCGTTCTGCTCCTTTGAACGTCTTACTAGTATACGCTACGACGCAGATGTTTTTGTCGTCATCCAACTGGTATAATTGGCCTCCATATGCGAAATTACTCACATCACACTGCAAGAAGTACCTCTTATTTACCTGTGGAAAACTTAATATAATAGTATTGATAAACAAGTCATTGACCTTCTGGAAACACTGGTCAAGATCGGGCATCCATTTAAATTTCTGACCCCTTTTAAGTAGACTTAACAAAGGTTGTGTGGTTTCTGCATATTTGCTAGTAAATTTGTTATAAAAATTTGTAAGTCCCAGGAATCCCTTTAACTGCTTTTGATTCTTCGGGGTCGGGAACTTCCTGATTGCTGCTACTTTCTCTTCGGATGCTCGTATACCGTTAGTAGTAAGCTGATAACCTAGGTATGCGATCTCCTTGCGAAAAAATTGTGATTTCTACAAATTTTTTGTTAGGTTGGCTGCTAATAAATTCTCAAGTAATGCTTCAATATTTTCCAAATGTGTGCGTACGTTAGTCGAATAACAAAGACAATCGTCGACGTAGATGATCGTATTCTCTTTCACTCCCTCGGTCAATGCCATATCCAAACCTCTCGTCAGGGCTGCGGAACTGGTACTAAGCCCAAATGGAGTTACGGTATACCTGTAACACTTTCCTTCATACAGAAATGCGGTGTAATCTCGGCATTGTTGTTTCAACGGAACCTGCCAGAAGGTACTCGTTAGGTCTATTGTTGATAAGTACTTCATGTTACTGCATCTCGCCAGGATTTCTTGAATTGGAGTCGGTCCTTCGTAGTCTGGAACAGTGACAATATTTATCCTCCCCGCATCTAAGCACAAACGTACATTCCCATCTTTCTTTATAACGGTGACCATTTGGTTGACGTATGGACTACTGCACCTTTCAATCACGCCATACCTTAGCATCTTGCTGATTTCGGCGTCCACCTTTTCCTTATACGCTATTGGGATTGGCCACCCGCGTTGGAAATATGGTGTTTTATCCGTCACTCGGAATTCATGTTCGTAGCAATCCATCCGTCCTGGACATTCCCGAAATACATTCTTACACTTTACCAAGATCCTTCTCAGTTCCTCCCTCGTCGTTTCGTCCTCACACGTCACACTGTCGACCTTCTCATCGATCCTCCTCTCGATTCTGTCCCAGTCCTCTTCTAATAGGTCCATATGTATGATTGGTAACCGCAGTTCCCGTTCACCAGTCCTCCCTTCGAATTCGATGGTTCCCTTCTTCATATTGTAGCGTGACAGATATAAGCATAATATTGAATGGCAATTGATCATTAGAATAATAAAGTTATAATATTTAAATTTGGAAGAAAGCATTAAGTTTAATATAAATAGATTAATTCATAGCAACTGTGGAAAGAAATCATTATTATAAAGAAAATACAAGTTAAAATAAAAGGAGTTACTAGTGATGAGTCATCCAAAACCAGTCTCATAACCAAAGGTTTTCAAGGTATAACCCAGGAAGGTAAAATAGTAAATAACAAAGCAGTACACAATATGACCAAACCCACAACGAGGGAGAATAAATAGAAGAGAAACCCTAAAATAAGCCAAGATCAACCAATACAGGTTGTGTATTTCTGAATTAAAGAAGAAGATGGAGAAGATCCCAAGAAACCTGATGGCAACAAGAAGAAGATGGAGAAGATACCAGTCCCAGAAGGCAGGAGAAAAGAAGACTGAAGCAAGAAGAAGAGGGCAGCATCCTGAAGAAGATGTCATGCTCTTATAAAAGACACCCAAATCCCTATATCCCCAAAATAAATATCTAAAAACAAAAGTATAACGAAATAAAACCACATGTATATAAATTTAAGAGAGAGAAGTGAACAAAGTAAAAGTTTCCTGTGAACTAAGATGAAACAATAATATAGTACCCATGGAACAAATCTCCATTGAAAAAACGCTAACCAATTTATTATGTTAATAAGACTATACGACCATTTAGCATTAACATAATATATAAGTGCAAAGTGAACCAGTGATAGTTTTGGGTATTATAAAAAATGAACCTTGTGTTTCATTCTTGGCAATCACAAACATTGGATGCAATGAAATATGCATTTTTCAATGACTTAAAATATGTACTGTGACAATATGTTGTTCATAAGACATGAATCTGTTTAAAATAACATTTTGTTTTACATGAAAAAAGAAAAACAGAGTTCATAATACCTTTTGAACAATTAATACTATTTATTTGTTAATGACAGGGTACAATTCCCCAAAGACAATGTAAAAGACGGTATAAAAACTGTAGAATCCTACTTATAATAATAGTTAGAAATAAGAATATAAATATAAGGTTTTTTTATGTATATAGTACAAGAATGTTTAAAAATGTATTAGATATAAGGCCATTTGTTTGGGTCTGAAACAACTAACATCAGAACTATAAAAATAGTTACCACTTGTAAATAGTAGAGAGTAATTAAGATGTTAGTTAGTAAAAAACCTTTTTTGTAAGCCATATTTCCATGTTTAGAAATAAGGATTGTGTTGCAAAATGTCTGACTTGAAGACAACCATTTATTTAAAAAAAAAAAAATTCTTTATTTGTTTTAACTATTGTTTGTATTGTAACCAATACTAATTGTTTTTGTGTAATTTAAAAACATGTTTAATTTATAATACTATTTGTAAAAGTCAGAGAGGGTATCACACATCATATATTGTTTGTAAATTATTTTGTAAGAAAAATTGTTAAAAAATCATAGGCCAAAAGAATGGAAACCAAACTTCATCAAAACAGAGAAATTGCTCAATTAAATGCAAATAAACAAAAGGGGTTTAGACAAAATAAACTTGAGATCATGCCATATAATTGCACATACCATTTAGAGAGATTTTAATAAATTATATTCAGAATTATGAATAAAAAATAAAAATGACTAAACTCAGAAATTTAGACATGGGAGTCATATATTTCAGAATAATGTTTCAGAATACAACTAATTCAATTAATTACCAGAAAATAAGGGAATAGGAACCTTTTAATACAATATAGAATTATTAATATTAAATATAACTGATAAAATGGCTGAATTTATATAATGACAGGAAGTAAATTTTAATGTTTTGACCTTTCAGAGTATACCTAACTGAAAGTGAAATTACTATTTTTTGGACAGAAAACACTATAAAATGGCATTATTTAATCTGAAAATAACCAGAATGAACTGAAAGATTAATTTAAATCACATCTAGTGAATAAAATTGACAAATAACCAAAGTTTAGGCATTCATATAGTGAAATAGTAAAGTATTCACAGGATGTGAAAATATTTTTGAACAATGTTAAGGATAATATTATATGGGCTAAGAGTTTAATTGAAACTGGAGGAAACAGTTAGTTAATTATTGGTAGTTGAACGGTTAACATGACATACGTTTGATAACGTGGATAACCTAACCTATAATCGTCATACAAAGCGAGTGTATAGTGCGTTATTGTGAAATCGCGAGTGACTTGTAAAATACTTCTGAAACTATCATATTATAACAGAAACAATCAAGTAACACTCCATAACACAGAACAATATAAATCTACTCCGAAAAACACCATAAAACACTAGAAAACTGTATAATACATTAAACCAAATTAGTGACGGAATCGGAGAAAGTGTTTGACTTATAATTACACAGACATACTAAATACAACCCAGAATCACTACACCAGTCACTACACAACATATAACAAGAGATTTGCAGACACAAGAACAGGAATATTGCGTCAAAATACATTATTTGGAATGCAGCAGGAACGAGCAACATTTTGATCAACTTGACGGCGGCCATTTGCTTTGACGATCTCAGTGCCTTCTTCTTTGTTCAGCACAGCTGTTTGGTGAAAACAATTATTATATTTACAATTTATTATTCAATGTCTGTGTTTATTAATAACTATTAATTTGATTGTAACGTTATACTTTTTAAATATTAGCCCGATTTCTCTGATTTTGGTAATAACTGGCTGTTTAAAGAACCCTATATAATTTTTATATCATATACTTGTAACTTTTTTCGATATCCTGAGAATCGATACTAATCGATAAGAGTCAATATTGCTATTAATTAATAAAAACATTAATACTTTTCAATACTTATTAGTTCTTTATTTCTTCAATAATATTAATTACCAATAATATAATTCTAATTGATAATCTACAAGGACTTTACCACCCGTAAGTGAAGATAACCTATAAATAAAAAGGTAAACAAGTATCGATTGGTTTGAAGACAGTCTTATGAGTGGTGATAGCTTATTTAAAATATACTAAAACTTTAATAAAAATTTTCAGAAGAGCATTACACTGTTTAAAACTTCACAGCCCTATATTAATTAATTGATCATAATTAATTAATTAATAAAATTAAAATTTTTTTTTTTAATTTTTTTTTATAAACATAATTTTTTTAAAATTTCCTTCAAAACAATAAATTTTGTTTTGAAACTTTCGGCGAAGCTGAACAGATATATTCCTTCATCAACTTTACGCTACTCGACCGGTCTTGCTACCATTGGGACTCAACCAGCTGGGAAACTTAAGGAAGTGTTTCAGACCAGTAAGACGTCGAGAGCCACACCAATTAAACACATTACAACTTACAACTTATTTATTTATTTTATTACAAATTGGCTAGTCCAAAGAGTGGGGCTTGATTACATCAGAATCCATACATCTAACTCCAACATCATTAAATATATTTTATTACAATATCGATCACACATCCCTCTTCTTTTAAAAAACTGATACCTAATATGCAGTCCCTAATTAAATTCGGTATTACTAGGAAAACACAAACTAATCTAACTTCATCAATAAAAATTTCACACATAATTTGTTTCCTGATTAATTTAGACTTTCCACCGACTGCATTTACAACTAGCGTGTTGTTCATGCGGAGTTCTTCGTATGGACGCAGGCGTTGTTTATTTCTGTTAAACCATTCCTCTGATATCCCGTTAATGGCAGAACCTGTATCAAGCAAGGCAAGAACCGTAACATCACCATTAAATTTTACCTCTATCTCTGGACATTTAGAGATTCGCCTTTCCAGTTGTGTTTGTTCATCCAAGATTAACTCATGTCGTAAGTCAGGTAACAAAATATCGGTCTCGTACTGTTGTAGTGTGGGTCTACGAACGGCTATCTTTTCAAGTGACCCACTTAATTTTTTGTTTCTACTGTTCCACCACCCTTAGCGGCAGACGTGGGGGCACCATTGTTTACTAATTCAATGGTATTTATTGCCGGCTTGTTACCGAAATGTTGGGGTGGTCGGTAGTTCCCTCCTTCCCCCTTTCTATGTTGTCTGTGTGAAGGCTTTTGCTCCGTAATCACTTTGTTTACGGCGGTGTTTTGTTGACCGTGAGGCACCCCTCTTGTGTCCCATTCGTTCAACTTGTCTGTCTGTCGCACAAACTGATCATCTCTATTGTTTCTTTGCCGGATCATGGCATATTCGGAAATCAATGATTCAAGATTCTGTATCGTCCTTACATCCCTAGTCACGCTCGCTATCTCTAATTCTCGCCCATAATGACGTGTTATCTTTCTAATCATTTGATAATCCGTGAGCAGCGTTGTAAGCTGACGGCTTTCCAGAAGTTGTTGTTCCATGTATTGGATAGCGCTCATACTCCCACGCCAGTCGAAACGACCATACTCCAGCTTGTTTCGGACATCATCTTGCTTCTCCGGGCCCCAATACTTCTGCGTAAATATTTCTTTAAACTCATCAAAGTTCTTGATCTGGTCACGTACCACACGCCACCATATAGCTGCATCGGCCTCGAGATGTTTCCATATCCACTTCACGTTATGCGCTGGGTAGTACATTAGCTGGTGTTCGGATAATTCCTTTAGGAACTCTGTAGGAAAACGGTCTGTTCCGTTGTACTTGAGTTCGGAATTATTGTTTCCATTCGCTCTCGTGGACGGTCCTATCTCAGTTTCCGCTATCCGTCGCTGTAGTCTTTCTTGTCCAATTTTAATATGATTTATGTGACTTCTCAGCTCTTCAATTATCACGCCCTTTTCCTTCTCCGTTGTTGTAGTCTTCTGTTCTGCCGTGCGTTGGCGGTCGTCCACTTCAACGACCTTCTGTTTTAATACCTTGACGGCTTCTCCCTGCTCTTGTTGTTGTTGTGTAATATTGTTCTGCATCTCTCTTCTCCATTCCTCGTTTCTATTATACGCCTCTTGGATTCGGTGATCTAATTTTTGATCAACCTGTTCGATTACGTTTTGTGTATTATTTATGGCTTCCTGCCACTCTTGACGGTCTTTCTCTCTCACTTCCTTATTCTCCCTTACCTGTTTCTTCAGTTCATTTTTCAACTCTTTTATTCCACTTTCACTCTTCTTTTGTAGATCGCTAATTTTCTCATCCCACTTCTTAGCGTACTCCTGTAGATCTAATTTTATTCTGCTGATCTGTTCTTCATTGTGCCGTTTTAATTCTTCCTGCGTCTTGTCTGGCTTCTCGCTCAGTTCTTTGTTTTGTTGTCCTAATTTCTCTAATTTCTCTGTCATTAAATTTTGTTTTTCGTTTTGTTGCTCTAACTTCTGTTCCAGATCATTCTTTTGTTGATCTAACTTCTCGGTCAGCTTCTCGTCACGCTCTTTCAAGAATTCAAATAACGTTTGTAGATCCATTTCGCCGGGTTGGGACACCTGTCCCCCCGCCCTTGTCTCAGATTCACACGCGCTGACGTCGTCGCTGGGCGTCGCGTTCTCCTCCCGTCCTTCTGTTTAATTCGTTATTAATGTCGAATTCTCGACTTTCGGGGTTATTGTTATTAGTCGCCATTTTTGCTCGACTTCGTGTAATCATTCAGAGTTGTTTTACAAGTATTTGTTTTTATTATAATGCGTATATTATACTTTATTAAACTACTAGCTATTCTACTGTACCACTGCCTGCACTTAACCAGCTCGTTTAACAAGGATTATCCCCATTAATCTGCCCCACGTTGGGCGCCATATGCAATAATAATCTGGCTTTGTCATATACAACAAACAACTTTGTTGTATATTAAGTTTGTTATGCCCCACGTTCTTTGGGAGCCATATAAAATAATAATAATCTGTATGCGAATTTATTTGCATATATTAATTAATTATCTTTGTTCTACTAGAATTGGTTTTCCACTGCCCCTCGATGGGAAGCCATATATGATGATATTATCTGCCACGCGTTGGGCACCATATACAACGATAATATCTATGCTAATTATATGCATAGATTGATTACTCATCAATTATGATTGATTAATTTTATAGTTATGTAAATCTTTACGTTATATTGCCCCGTGTTGTTGGAGCACCATATGCAAGGTAACGATTATGCAATCTTATTGCGTAAGTAATTAATCCAATTAGAAATTTATTTGTGTTGATAAAGGTGATATCTGTACGAACTATGTTGAATCTTTTAGAGTTAATGATGTATTGATTTTATTGCTTTCATATATCCATTGTTATTTCATTGTAGTACTTTTATTGCGTAAATTAATTGAATTATCTCGTTAATAGAGTCGTGATCAAAGTGTATCTAACTCCGAGTTTGGGTAATCATATACAATATAGTTAAAGCCATGTGTTGAGCTGCCATACACAATGTTAACAAGTTCATTCCTGTATGAATTGAATTAGAGTTAATTAATTGTTCACACTCAAACTTGTTACATATGAAATTACTTCTGACTTTAACTTTCTTCCAAACTTCTATTCTGTGTATCTTTCTGAGGAATTTAATTGATAATCATTAAATTGAATTATAAATTATAGATACTGTTCAGTGAAAGGTTAAGTTGTGAGTCATCAGGTTTTTACATAAATCAATAGAATACTAACGAATCCATTCTAACTTACGTTTATTAAAATCATATTTCATCCTTATTCATTTCATAACATAGTTGTTTAATAAGAGCACATACAAATCTTCAACAAAACAATAAAATTCTATGCCACATTTAAATAATTAAATGAACAAATTTAAATAATTAAGTGAGCGATCAAATGTAGACGCTTCTTCGTCCGTAATGACGTTACTAACTAACAATGTGGTGTGCTCATAATTTGTATTAAGTATTTTATGTTAAAACACATTAAACATTTATATGCATGAAATAGTCAGTATTAACTATACATATATCAATCATATACATAGCTTAAATCCTGTTCCTGCAACAGACACATCAAAATACATACATAGTTACAAAATATATTAACAAGAAGACATGTACAATATTCTAGAAAATAATATTCCCTACCTATGGATTCGTATCTATCCGACTCATAATTATATAATTTTCTTAGGTGTGAGGTTAATCCATATAGCACTCGTTCGCAAACACACTTCCGCACACCGTGACAGTCACTTTGAGCTTTTGAGATTATTATAATACAAGTCGTGGCATTGCACTTGTAATCGGTCGGCTATGTTTACTCGCGTGTGTCTATTTACGCGGTTCACAGTTCGATACCGTATGCTTCTAATAGTTTTCCATCTCGCACGACCACTCCGTTCGGCGCCTAAATTGTTTTCAAGTTCATTAGGCACTTGTTCACACTTCTATTTACTTGAGTTAACTACGAAACATTGTAGTATCACTACTTCTCTGTAATGGTTCAAGAATGTCACTGCAAAATGTCAGTATCTTTATGACGGTGTATTACATGGAATTTATAAAGATTGTTACTCGCGCTTCATCGCGAACACTACCGACCCGTTTTGCGTTCTGAGTCTTATTCGCGCACTTCCATTTAGTCGTAATAACGTCTTTATTGTCTCTACCGAAATATGTTATAACTTATACACTGCATTAAGTTTTTATAAATTGAACTATTATCAAACTGAAATACAAGTTCAAATAAACTGATCGAAACTCTGAATAAACTGAGTTAAGAATCTGAATAAATTGAGCCAAAATTTGAATGAACTGAGAGAAAAATTGTAGTACACTGAGGCAAAAATCTTAATAAACTGAGCCAAAAATCTTAATAAACTGAGAGCGCGTCCCCTTGTGTAAACAGTTTTTATTCCTTCTGATGTTCCCACTCTTGTGATTCTGATGAACGCTCCAACTTCCCACCAAATCATTTTTGATAGGTTTATTCCATGGACCTCCCTGTGTCCTCTCGTCTCCAGTCTGTATTTCTAACGAATTCTCCACCCAGTGCCGTTTGGAGAGGGACGTTCATACACGAGATTCGCTCTCTGGTCTCAAGCTCCTCTCTGAACTATCCCCTTCAGAAGTTCCCTTCAGAAATCTCGTTCCTCATTGGATGGATGGCTTTCTCAACTTGAATTTGACGTAGTCCACGTGGACTTGACGAGTCGCTGTCTTACGTCCGTTGCCCTGTTCCTGGAATCAGTGCTAAGGCCTTGTTTCAGAATCACATCTGCTACTTTTGGTGTAGCGTGTCGAATTTCCTTATTGTTGGTATGCTGACAACTTCCTCCGTTGACTTACGGGTGGCATAACAACTGTGCTCTCCACTAGCGTCACTTAGTCGCCTGTCCCATTGTCCGTGCATAAACCATTGTCTTTGAGAAGTCGCACACATGGTTTTGAACAATACTCTCGCCGTTGGTTCTGTGTTTTTCTCGCTACTGGACAGATGTAAGGGTAGTCTTCTTTTGTCCTAATTGTGGAGTCAAGCATTCCCACGCATGGTCCAGTTCGCTGCAATATGTGCCGTATAGCCCATTGTTCGTGAATAGTTTTACGACGTCTTAATGGAAAGAAAGGTTTGTTCCTTTTCGTCGCCCACCCTCGAACAAAGCTAACATGTGTCACTTTTGACGGGCTCTAATTGCTGGTGTACTTCTCTCACAATACCCAAAAATTCAAAAAAAAGTATTTGAAATAATAATCACATTACAGTGTCCCTAAATATGATTACGTCGTGCAGATTTAACAGAACGACTAATTCATATTTTCGCCCTTACTCGCGTACGATCACTAAGTACATTGGCCATCTCCCATTGGAATGAGTATAGTTGACCTATATCTTCCTCTCGACTGACCTACTGTTGTTCTGAACCGTTTTCCCCCTTTTTTTTCATTCACCTGAGTGTTTAATTTATTGCTTATCAAATATAAATACGAATCCATTTACAAAGAATATTTCCATAATTGTGGAATGACTATACGCTCTAGTGCGTTCATAGATCTGTCTATACACATACATTACAGAAACAAATTGTAATTATTTTGTTTACAAGCTACCTTTTTACTTGCGTATACAATATAAACTATATAAACACTAGTAGTAATTTATTGCTTATGAATACTTCTAAAAAATTTTATTATTACTTTCAAAAATAATTTGCGATTACATTTTTTTTTAAGACATCATATACTTACTTACAAATATTCATCGTAATTCCTACCCTCTGGTACTTTGATCTAAATTTTTGTTAAACACACGTATAATTATTTACAACAAATTAAATCTAATTTGTATAATTCTACAGGTCAAACAAACTTATTTTATATCCACTGTTTCTATGCTTATAATACAATCTTAAGCACAATACTTAATTCTAACAATTTATTACAATATTTAATTCTGTTATGCAACTCAGTTGCTTATATCTGTCCTTCAATAAAAAATTTTCAATGGTATAACAAATACATCTGTCAATTAATTTACAATTTATACAATATATAAAATCTGACATTTTAAATTTATTACAAGTTTAAAATTTCACCTAGACAATTCTGAATGAATTAACTAGTAGATTGCATTCGTGCCTACTACCGTTATTCCTTTTCATCCAGATCGGTCATTCCTCCTCCTATTCCGACGCTTAGCTCATTTCTCTTTCTGCTGACTATTAGTGAAGTACATATAATCCTACTATAACATTGTCTCGCACGGAGGGTATTCTTACTAACTACAAATCTACCTGTTGTCGTCAGCCTCGTCAGCTGAGCTTACGTCACTTCACACCTCCCTCTCTGTTTATTTACTACTTCACATGATTTTCAACCTTATTCATTACTTATTCGCTTTTCAACAAACACTTTCACTTCACCTGAATGCTGATGTCGTGTTTCGCCATAGTTACTCTTCCCTCACTTAATATGGTTTCATTAGTCTTACATTGAATTTGCCGCGTTTTTTTATTTTCGTCGCAATTATCAACTAATATATACGTGGATTCGCCTAAAATATCTTTAATCCTAAAAGGTCCTGTGTACAATTCACAAAACTTTTCGATTCTCCTTTGTATCGCATGGGATTGGTAATGTGTCCGTACCAATACTAAGTCTCCTACGTGGAATTTCGTCACTTTGCTCGCTTCGTTTACGCCTTTTGCGTGTCGCTCTCGTTTTTGTTTGAACCTTACGAATATCTGGTGGCTATCCACTGTCTCTTCTTTCGTTTCACAGTTTCCCTTTATGAATTTCTCCCATACGCGATTCGGCTTTCTTCCGTGATGTGCTTCATACGGTGTAACTTCTATTGTTTCATGGTAGACTTCATTAATGCAACATTCTATAGTATTTATGAATTTAGACCATTTCGTGTGTTGGTCCCCTACGAATATTCTAAATAGGTTTCCCAGTTGCCTATTTACGCGTTCGGCAAGGTTTGTCTGTGGGTTCCTTATCGCTGTATATTTAGGTATGATTCCAAGTTCATCTAGTCCTTTAATCCACTGTTTGGACGTGAATTGCGTACCGTTATCAGTGAGTATTGCCTTCGGTTTTCCAAACTCATTTACATATTGCCAGAGTCTACGAAGCGTAGCTACTGTTGTGGCTCTTATAAGTGTATGTAGTTTTACATACTTGGTAAATTTATCTATAATGACAAGGATATACTTTACTCCTGCTGCTGCTGTTGGAAGAGGTCCATAAAAGTCGCCGCTAATCAATTCACCTTTACTCGTCGGTATAATCGGCTTCGTGCCACCAAATAAGTTACAATTATTTGAATCTTTACATTTTTGGCACTTATCACATGTTTTCACGTACGCCTGTACGCGCTTCGTCATTCGGTCGAAAGTGAAATGTTCCTGCAATAACTTTATGCATTTCTTACTGCCAACATGACCGTACATTGTGTGTATTTCTCCGATGAGTCTCCCCGTAACGCTTTCCGGTACGTAGAGTTTCCATCGACCCTTACTTTTTCTATACAATTTATTTTTACTACACTTATAAAACTTACATAATTCATTCTTATCATCCGTTGTCAAATCCTTCATTATCTGCTGTAACTTCTTCTCTTCTAACTGGTACGTCTCGAAATCTTTAACATCATGTTCATTTCTTTACTCATTTTAATTATTGTATGGTTCATTTGATATTCATAACTGTCGTCGACTGGATCTTCCTTCGTCATATCTTCTGGGTAACGACTCAAGATGTCGGCAACGATATTCTCCTTTCCCTTACAGTGAATTATATCAAAGTTATATTCTTGAATACTAAGTATCCAACGTGTGATCCTTGAGTTGTTTAGGTGACACTTACTCATGAAGATCAACGCCTTGTTATCCGTTATTATGGTCAACGGCTGTCCTAAAACGTAAATTCGGAATTTCTCCAGGCATCTAACTATGCTTAGTAGCTCTTTCTCCGTAGTAAAGTAGTTTCGTTCTGCTCCTTTGAACGTCTTACTAGTATACGCTACGACGCAGATGTTTTTGTCGTCATCCAACTGGTATAATTGGCCTCCATATGCGAAATTACTCACATCACACTGCAAGAAGTACCTCTTATTTACCTGTGGAAAACTTAATATAATAGTATTGATAAACAAGTCATTGACCTTCTGGAAACACTGGTCAAGATCGGGCATCCATTTAAATTTCTGACCCCTTTTAAGTAGACTTAACAAAGGTTGTGTGGTTTCTGCATATTTGCTAGTAAATTTGTTATAAAAATTTGTAAGTCCCAGGAATCCCTTTAACTGCTTTTGATTCTTCGGGGTCGGGAACTTCCTGATTGCTGCTACTTTCTCTTCGGATGCTCGTATACCGTTAGTAGTAAGCTGATAACCTAGGTATGCGATCTCCTTGCGAAAAAATTGTGATTTCTACAAATTTATTGTTAGGTTGGCTGCTAATAAATTCTCAAGTAATGCTTCAATATTTTCCAAATGTGTGCGTACGTTAGTCGAATAACAAAGACAATCGTCGACGTAGATGATCGTATTCTCTTTCACTCCCTCGGTCAATGCCAAATCCAAACCTCTCGTCAGGGCTGCGGAACTGGTACTAAGCCCAAATGGAGTTACGGTATACCTGTAACACTTTCCTTCATACAGAAATGCGGTGTAATCTCGGCATTGTTGTTTCAACGGAACCTGCCAGAAGCTACTCGTTAGGTCTATTGTTGATAAGTACTTCATGTTACTGCATCTCGCCAGGATTTCTTGAATTGGAGTCGGTCCTTCGTAGTCTGGAACAGTGACAATATTTATCCTCCCCGCATCTAAGCACAAACGTACATTCCCATCTTTCTTTATAACGGTGACCATTTGGTTGACGTATGGACTACTGCACCTTTCAATCACGCCATACCTTAGCATCTTGCTGATTTCGGCGTCCACCTTTTCCTTATACGCTATTGGGATTGGCCACCCGCGTTGGAAATATGGTGTTTTATCCGTCACTCGGAATTCATGTTCGTAGCAATCCATCCGTCCTGGACATTCCCGAAATACATTCTTACACTTTACCAAGATCCTTCTTAGTTCCTCCCTCGTCGTTTCGTCCTCACACGTCACACTGTCGACCTTCTCATCGATCCTCCTCTCGATTCCGTCCCAGTCCTCTTCTAATAGTTCCATATGTATGATTGGTAACCGCAGTTCCCGTTCACCAGTCCTCCCTTCGAATTCGATGGTTCCCTTCTTCATATCGATCACACATCCCTCTTCTTTTAAAAAACTGATACCTAATATGCAGTCCCTAATTAAATTCGGTATTACTAGGAAAACACAAACTAATCTAACATCATCAATAAAAATTTCACACATAATTTGTTTCCTGATTAATTTAGGCTTTCCACCGACTGCATTTACAACTAGCGTGTTGTTCATGCGGAGTTTTTCGTATGGACGCAGGCGTTGTTTATTTCTGTTAAACCATTCCTCCGATATCCCGTTAATGGCAGAACCTGTATCAAGCAAGGCAAGAACCGTAACATCACCATTAAATTTTACCTCTATCTCTGGACATTTAGAGATTCGCCTTTCCAGTTGTGTTTGTTCATCCAAGATTAACTCATGTCGTAAGTCAGGTAACAAAATATCGGTCTCGTACTGTTGTAGTGTGGGTCTACGAACGGCTATCTTTTCATGTGACCCACTTAATTTTTTTTTTCTACTGTTCCACCACCCTTAGCGGCAGACGTGGGGGCACCGTTGTTTACTAATTCAATGGTATTTATTGCCGGCTTGTTACCGAAATGTTGGGGTGGTCGGTAGTTCCCTCCTTCCCCCTTTCTATGTTGTCTGTGTGAAGGCTTTTGCTCCGTAATCACTTTGTTTACGGCGGTGTTTTGTTGACCGTGAGGCACCCCTCTCGTGTCCCATTCGTTCAACTTGTCTGTCTGTCGCACAAACCGATCATCTCTATTGTTTCTTTGCCGGATCATGGCATATTCGGAAATCAATGATTCAAGATTCTGTATCGTCCTTACATCCCTAGTCACGCTCGCTATCTCTAATCCTCGCCCATAATGACGCGTTATCTTTCTAATCAGTTGATAATCCGTGAGCAGCGTTGTAAGCTGACGGCTTTCCAGAAGTTGTCGTTCCATGTATTGGATAGCGCTCATACTCCCACGCCAGTCGAAACGACCATACTCCAGCTTGTTTCGGACATCATCTTGCTTCTCCGGGCCCCAATACTTCTGCGTAAATATTTCTTTAAACTCATCAAAGTTCTTGATCTGGTCACGTACCACACGCCACCATATAGCTGCATCGGCCTCGAGATGTTTCCATATCCACTTCACGTTATGCGCTGGGTAGTACATTAGCTGGTGTTCGGATAATTCCTTTAGGAACTCTATAGGAAAACGGTCTGTTCCGTTGTACTTGAGTTCGGAATTATTGTTTCCATTCGCTCTCGTGGACGGTCCTATCTCAGTTTCCGCTATCCGTCGCTGTAGTCTTTCTTGTCCACTTTTAATATGATTTATGTGACTTCTCAGCTCTTCAATTATCACGCCCTTTTCCTTCTCCGTTGTTGTAGTCTTCTGTTCTGCCGTGCGTTGGCGGTCGTCCACTTCAACGACCTTCTGTTTTAATACCTTGACGGCTTCTCCCTGCTCTTGTTGTTGTTGTGTAATATTGTTCTGCATCTCTCTTCTCCATTCCTCGTTTCTATTATACGCCTCTTGGATTCGGTGATCTAATTTTTGATCAACCTGTTCGATTACGTTTTGTGTATTATTTATGGCTTCCTGCCACTCTTGACGGTCTTTCTCTCTCACTTCCTTATTCTCCCTTACCTGTTTCTTCAGTTCATTTTTCAACTCTTTTATTCCACTTTCACTCTTCTTTTGTAGATCGCTAATTTTCTCATCCCACTTCTTAGCGTACTCCTGTAGATCTAATTTTATTCTGCTGATCTGTTCTTCATTGTGCCGTTTTAATTCTTCCTGCGTCTTGTCTGGCTTCTCGCTCAGTTCTTTGTTTTGTTGTCCTAATTTCTCTAATTTCTCTGTCATTAAATTTTGTTTTTCGTTTTGTTGCTCTAACTTCTGTTCCAGATCATTCTTTTGTTGATCTAACTTCTCGGTCAGCTTCTCGTCACGCTCTTTCAAGAATTCAAATAACGTTTGTAGATCCATTTCGCCGGGTTGGGACACCTGTCCCCCCGCCCTTGTCTCAGATTCACACGCGCTGACGTCGTCGCTGGGCGTCGCGTTCTCCTCCCGTCCTTCTGTTTAATTCGTTATTAATGTCGAATTCTCGACTTTCGGGGTTATTGTTATTAGTCGCCATTTTTGCTCGACTTCGTGTAATCATTCAGAGTTGTTTTACAAGTATTTGTTTTTATTATAATGCGTATATTATACTTTATTAAACTACTAGCTATTCTACTGTACCACTGCCTGCACTTAACCAGCTCGTTTAACAAGGATTATCCCCATTAATCTGCCCCACGTTGGGCGCCATATGCAATAATAATCTGGCTTTGTCATATACAACAAACAACTTTGTTGTATATTAAGTTTGTTATGCCCCACGTTCTTTGGGAGCCATATAAAATAATAATAATCTGTATGCGAATTTATTTGCATATATTAATTAATTATCTTTGTTCTACTAGAATTGGTTTTCCACTGCCCCTCGATGGGAAGCCATATATGATGATATTATCTGCCACGCGTTGGGCACCATATACAACGATAATATCTATGCTAATTATATGCATAGATTGATTACTCATCAATTATGATTGATTAATTTTATAGTTATGTAAATCTTTACGTTATATTGCCCCGTGTTGTTGGAGCACCATATGCAAGGTAACGATTATGCAATCTTATTGCGTAAGTAATTAATCCAATTAGAAATTTATTTGTGTTGATAAAGGTGATATCTGTACGAACTATGTTGAATCTTTCAGAGTTAATGGTGTATTGATTTTATTGCTTTCATATATCCATTGTTATTTCATTGTAGTACTTTTATTGCGTAAATTAATTGAATTATCTCGTTAATAGAGTCGTGATCAAAGTGTATCTAAATCCGAGTTTGGGTAATCATATACAATATAGTTAAAGCCATGTGTTGAGCTGCCATACACAATGTTAACAAGTTCATTCCTGTATGAATTGAATTAGGCCTAGTCCACACCAGTAGACCACGTTGCGCAACGTGTTGCGCAACGGTCTCGAGACGGTCTAAACTTTAGACATAGACATGGTCTATAGACGACAATCTTGGTCTCGTCTAGCGTCCACACTACTATGTGAATTTTGTTAGTCTCGTCTAAGCACACCACCATGGAGGACATTGCTTTGTGTGGAATGAGTGCCTGTTTGGCTATTATTACGAATGAAAGATCGCGAAAACGTAAACGTTGGTGGACGCGCGAAGTACTCACAGAAGGACCAAGGTTCGGTACCACATTATTAAATAAATTAAAAATGGAAGACGCCATGGGATTTCGGAATTTCACCCGCCTGACGCCTACTGATTTCGAAGAATTACTTCTGATGGTTGGAGGGAAAATTTCGAAGCAAGATACAAAATTTAGGGAAACCATTACAGCTTCTCTTCGACTGGCAGTCACACTGCGTTTTCTAGCAAGTGGAGACTCATTCACGAGCCTCATGTACACCTTCAGAATATCCAAACAGGCAATATCGAAAATAGTACCAGAAGTTTGTGAAGCAATTATCTCTTCATTGAAACAACAGATAAAGGTATGTATAAAAAATTAATATTATTTTTAATAAACAATTTTATATTTAACATTTTTTACAAAACTAAATTTTTTTACAATTTTTTGTGCAATTTATTTTTTACAATAAGAAACAAATGAGACTTTATAAATTTATTTAACAAATGAAATTGATAAATTGGTATGATTTTTTTTTACAAAATTACAAATGCGTCATCCCCTGACTCCAATTGTTGTATTTGAACCTCTCCGATTTCATAAATACCAGTAGGTGCACAGGGATTTGAGCTATAACTTTCTTCCGAAACGTGAGATGTTGATGCGACGGAAGAAGTGGATGGTGGACGTGGCATCTGAATGGGCGGGATTTCCGAAGCTAAGAAACCCATGTCCAATTTAAATAAGACGTCGTTTATGTTACGCTGTGCCAAAGCAATTTCCATTCTACTTTTGTTACAGTTCCTCAATTTATTCGCTACATATTCCCCGAATACTGCGTACTCATCTCTGGAACTCACCACTTGAGTTAAGGATTTCAAGCAGTTGACTGCTTGTTGGGCAGCGGAGTCCTCGTTCTTGCGGACGCGTTTAGGAGCGCGTCCTGGGGGTTTGAATGGTGGGCTGTTGTCCTCACATTCCACATGCACGGTTTCATTCTCTTCCTCGTGATCGCCTGTATCTAGCAAACTATCCTGAAACACAAAGAAACTCTTTAAAAATATGTCTTCAAGACGTTAACAGAATTGTTTCTTTAATAAAAATTACTATTATTATCTTTATCGTTTTCTCAGATTTCACCAAAAGATAATGCACCACTCAGATCGACTTCATTTCGCTTGAAATGAATAATTAAAGTGGAGTTTTTCAAAAATATTCAAGGAACACGAACATCGTCTCCAGCTTTAGTTATATAGCTTTCCTATTTCATTGGCAGTAAAAGCCTAACATAAGGTCAACATCTAAACAAATAATTTTAACTAGCACAAAATTTTTTAAAATATTGATCGCATTACCGATTTAATATTTTTACTTTATTTATACACACACATATATATTCATAATTTGTGATTACCTATTTCTTCGTTTCAGAGACCGACTTCCGAAGCTGAATGGAAAGCTATTTCTCAGGAGTTTCTGAGTAGATGGAATTTTCCACACTGCATAGGCAGCATTGATGGTAAACACGTTCAGATGGTGGCCCCAGAACACAGCGGGAGCTTGTATTTTAACTATAAAGGTACTTTCAGCATTGTGTTCCTTGGCGTTGCAGACGCCAACTACAACTTATTGTACGCCGATGTTGGATGCCAAGGGCGTATTTCTGATGGGGGCGTTTTCAAGTTCACTTCACTATACAAGGATTTAGAAAACAATACCGCACACGTACCTGTAAGTGAGGCATTACCAGGAAGAACAGAACCTGTACCATATGTTTTTGTGGCAGATGATGCTTTTGCTATGTCTAATTATTTGATGAAGCCGTACCCTGGTCGTATATTGGACATTCCGAAGAGAGTCTACAACTATAGGCTAAGCAGGGCTCGAAGAATAATTGAAAATGTTTTCGGTATTATGTCGTCCAAATTTCGGGTGTTTCTTAAACCGATAGCTTTACAGCCAGATAAAGTGGAGTCTGTCGTGTTGGCTTGTGCCTACCTACACAATTTTTTACGTAGGAATTCAGCGTCAAGATATGCCTACACCCCACCAGGAAGTTTGGACTCGTACGATGGCGATGGAAATGTAATTGAAGGATTTTGGAGAAGAGAAATCAACGAAGAGAATCGTTTGGTTGATCTGCGCAACGCTCCTCGAAAATGTTCATCTAACTTGCATAAAATTCGTGATGAATTTCGAGATTACTTTGTTTCACAAGAGGGAGTGGTATCTTGGCAATACGATTCAATAAAGTAATTTACTTGATCACTTTTTGTTAGTAGAACCAATTTAATTAAAACTAAAGAATTAAGGTTGATTTAAATCAAATTAATAAAGGATAAATGTATTTTAATAAAGAGTTTCATAGAGTTATTTGTACTTACTTCAATTTCGTTGTTCCCACTGTCCGTGTTATCTGTGTTGCGGCTGCCCTTTGATTCGTTTGCCGGTAGTAAAAATAATAAATAGTCGTAAGCGAACCATGAAGACTTCTTCGGAGACGACCCACTTGACGGAGTGATTTTTTTCCGCTCCCTGTTGAATGAAGTTTTCAGATTATGAATTTTTTTCTCTATTTCCTCCACGGAAACTTGGTGGTTTGCAGCCAGGAGTTCCATAGCTGCTCTTCTTTTAGCCCGGTTTTTGTAATCGGGACTTGTCACATCCCACAAACATTTTTCATTATGGTAATCTTCGATTAATTTTAATACGTTTTCATTTAACCACATGTTGCACGTGATGTAAACAAACTAAAGTAGGGGGGTAAACGGCGCGGGGGAAGGAGTGGGGCAGGTCTCGTCTCGTCTCTAGACAAACGTCCACACCATCGATATGTTGCGCAACATGTCTAACCGTTGCATCAGGTCTCCCATTCCGATCGGGAGACTTTAGACCGGCGATTTTTGGTCTCGCAACGGCCCCCGTAGACCAAGTTGGTCTATTTAGGCAGTCTACCGAGACATCCTGAGACAACCTAGACACGTCTCTGAGACCTCGGTTGCGCAACAAGTCTACTAGTGTGGACGAGGCCTTAGAGTTAATTAATTATTCACACTCAAACTTGTTACATGTGAAATTACTTCTGACTTTAACTGTCTTCCAAACTTCTATTCTGTGTATCTTTCTGAGGAATTTAATTGATAATCATTAAATTGAATTATAAATTATAGATACTGTTCAGTGAAAGGTTAAGTTGTGAGTCATCAGGTTTTTACATAAATCAATAGAATACTAACGAATCCATTCTAACTTACGTTTATTAAAATCATATTTCAATGTTATTCATTTCATAACATAGTTGTTTAATAAGAGCACATACAAATCTTCAACAAAACAATAAAATTCTATGCCACATTTAAATAATTAAATGAACAAATTTAAATAATTAAGTGAGCGATCAAATGTAGACGCTTCTTCGTCCGTAATGACGTTACTAACTAACAATGTGGTGTGCTCATAATTTGTATTAAGTATTTTATGTTAAAACACATTAAACATTTATAGGCATGAAATAATCATTATTAACAATACACATATCAATCATATACATAGCTTAAATCCTGTTCCTGCAACAGACACATCAAAATACATACATAGTTACAAAATATATTAACAAGAAGACATGTACAATATTCTAGAACATAATATTCCCTACCTATGGATTCGTATCTATCCGACTCATACTTATATAATTTTCGCAGGTGGTTTGGTTCTAAGTGTCAGGTCAGTGGTATTTGATAAATTACTAATTATAAGAAGAGATTAGTTTCGTACTTTATTCGTTCTGCCGTGATGTATCGCTCCCATGATGTATCCCTGCGTTGATGGGTGAGGTTAATCCATATAGCACTCGTTCGCAAACACACTTCCGCACACCGCGACAGTCACTTTGAGCTTTTGAGATTATTATAATACAAGTCGTGGCATTGCACTTGTAATCGGTCGGCTATGTTTACTCGCGTGTGTCTATTTACGCGGTTCACAGTTCGATACCGTATGCTTCTAATAGTTTTCCATCTCGCACGACCACTCCGTTCGGCGCCTAGATTGTTTTCAAGTTCATTAGGCACTTGTTCACACTTCTATTTACTTGAGTTAACTACGAAACATTGTAGTATCACTACTTTTCTGTAATGGTTCAAGAATGTCACTGCAAAATGTCAGTATCTTTATGACGGTGTATTACATGGAATTTATAAAGATTGTTACTCGCGCTTCATCGCGAACACTACCGACCCGTTTTGCGTTCTGAGTCTTATTCGCGCACTTCCATTTAGCCGTAATAACGTCTTTATTGTCTCTACCGAAATACGTTATAACTTATACACTGCATTAAGTTTTTATAAATTGAACTATTATGAAACTGAAATACAAGTTCAAATAAACTGATCGAAACTCTGAATAAACTGAGTTAAGAATCTGAATAATTTGAGCCAAAATTTGAATGAACTGAGAGAAAAATTGTAGTACACAGAGGCAAAAATTTTAATAAACTGCGGCAAAAATCTTAATAAACTGAGTCAAAAATCTTAATAAACTGAGAGCGCGTCCCCTTGTGTAAACAGTTTTTATTCCTTCTGATGTTCCCACTCTTGTGATTCTGATGAACGCTCCAACTTCCCACCAAATCATTTTTGATAGGTTTATTCCATGGACCTCCCTGTGTCCTCTCGTCCCCAGTCTGTATTTCTAACGAATTCTCCACCCAGTGCCGTTTGGAGAGGGACGTTCATACACGACATTCGCTCTCTGGTCTCAAGCTCCTCTCTGAACCATCCCCTTCAGAAGTTCCCTTCGGAATTCTCGTTCCTCATTGGCTGGTTGGCTTTCTCAACTTGAATTTGACGTAGTCCACGTGGACCTGACAAGTCGCTGTCTTACGTCCGTTGCCCTGTTCCTGGATTCAGTGCTAAGGCCTTGTTTCGAAATCACATCTGCTACTTTTGGTGTAGCGTGTCGAATTCCCTTATTGTTGGTATGCTGACGACTTCCTCCGTTGACTTACGGGTGGCATAACATCTGTGCTCTCCACTAGCGTCACTTAGTCGCCTGTCCCATTGTCCGTGCATAAACCATTGTCTTTGAGAAGTCGCACACATGGTTTTGAACAATACTCTCGCCGTTGATTCTGTGTTTTTCTCACTACTGGACAGATGTAAGGGTAGTCTTCTTTTGTCCTAATTGTGGAGTCAAGCATTCCCACGCATGGTCCAGTTCGCTGCCGTACAGCCCATTGTTCGAGAATAGTTTTTACTACGTCTTAATGGAAAGGAAAGGTTTGTTCCTTTTCGTCGCCCACCCTCGAACAAAGCTAACATGTGTCACTTTTGACGGGCTCTAATTGCTGGTGTACTTCTCTCGCAATACCCAAAAATTAAAAAAAAATGTTTGAAATAATAATCACTTTACAATAGACAGATTGCGAGACTTTCGTTTTTCTTGTATTTGTTGTAATACAAATATGTTGTCAATACATGATCATCCTGCACAGAATCCAGACTGCTCTTCTATGTCTTCTACATTCGTTTCAATTCTATGTTTTAGTATTCTGTCGTATAACCTCCCCATTGCACTTGTCACACTTATGCCTCTATAATTTTGGCATGCCTTCTTATCACCCTTTTTGTAAATTGAGCTAATATATGCTATGTTTCAATCTTCTGGGATATCATCACCATGTAACAGGCATTTATTAAATAATGTTTGCTACAATTTCAAGCAATATATCTGGTCCATATTTAATAAATTCAATGGGGATGTTTCCAGGCCCTGCAGACTTTCCGGTTTTTGATTTTTCCAAAGCTTCCTTTATTTCTTCCATAGTTATTTCGATCACTTTGTCATTTTCGGCTGTTTCAATGTCTGTACACATAATCTCCACTAATTAGTTGTGATCTTTTTGTTTTATCACTTATTCACAAAAAATAGTTCTGCTCTCACACCAATATTTCTGAATCATAACCCTACCAACATTTAGTATATTTCATTTATGCCACCTGTTTCCATTTAGATATTATACATTTCTGTATTATTCAGATATCAGAACTGTACATAAAAGCAGGTAACAGCATGGTCCTGAAATGGAATTATAAAACTATTAGGTAAACCGTCTACTTAGACTGGCCTTAAAGTATATCATGATGGAGGCAGTCCTAATAGAGAGTTTACCTGATAGAAATCACCAAATCACTTACAAGATTTAAAGTACAAAATTAACTCTTAAACTTCATAAATTCACAAGGTTATACTGTGTTTCAAAATACTTTCTTATTATATTTCCAGAATAGACTATTACATGAATTTATCGCAGTTGCTCCTGGCAAATTGCATCTCAAAAGTTATTCTATACTCACATTAATATAGGATCTTTCTCTACAAACATATAAAGTACAATTTAGAATTCTTACTTGTGACTATGTATTAATATGTTAAGCACTCTCTTTATGATGGTGAGGACAATGATGTAGTTCCCCCAAACGCTAGCCTGACAAGAAAGATGAATCTTGATATTGGCTCGGAGACAGTCATCAAGAGTGCTTTATCTTCTGATGTAAGATGGGACACTTGGTCAGTCTGGACCTCTCATTGCCAAGAATATTTTAAAATCAGGAAAATGCCTTTGGGCGATATCAGCTGCTTTGCAATGAACACTTTTTTGAGATGAAGTTTGAGTAGCCAGAAGTATTTTCAGTCTAAATTTAAAAGACTAAAATATGAGGTAGGCCTGGGAACAGCATAGACTTCCTACAAAATTAACTTGAAGTCCAAGAAGACCCACTCATGTTGAAAATCTAACAAAAAAGTGAATACCTATCAGTACTGCCAATCTTTTGAATGTAAAACTCTGGCCTGACTGCAAAGCAACTAGAAAAATTCATACAAAGGGGAACCATTCAGTAACAAACAAGTAACTATCACACAAACATAAGATCATTGATACTACAGTATACATGCCCCCACAGACAAAGTTAAGTAGAACAAAAAAAGTGTATTGCATTGTAAACAGGAAAAGGCAAGCTGATATTAATGACCAAGTAGGTAGGAGCCCACAAAGTTTGAAATACCAAACTTTTACACATTCTAAAATGACTCTTGCCTCATTGCTTTCACTGTGTTCTTCATGATATCCTCTATTAATTTACTACAAGTTCATAAGAAACTTATGTCACTCTTCTCATTCTCTGCACCTCTTTCCAAAATTCAAAAAATAAAATTTTAAAATCACTTTATGCATAACAGCAAATGAACTTTGGTTTTCAGATAATATTCCGTGATAACTATGAAAATCCTGGTCTACGTTATGAATACACAATGCCTAATCAAAATGAGGAATTGAACCAGGAGTTCAGGTGGGAAATGTCCGAGTGGTCTATGTGTTCTGCTACTTGTGGCGGTGGTGAACAGGTCTCAACTGCAGTGTGCAGAGAAACGACTACTGGTAACATGGCTCCAGACAAGTGCATTGCTATGGAAAAGCCACAAGACAAGATGAGAACTTGCAATTTGAATCCTTGCCGTGTTAGGTATCTACTTGAAGTGAAATTTAGAATTAGATTAGCAATTTAAAACATTTTAACTGCACTTTTCTGAATTATTAATCTGTAATATGTGTGTGTGTGTGTGTGTGTGTGTGTGTGTGTGTGTGTGTGTGTGTGTGTGTGTGTGTGTGTGTGTGTGTGTGTGTGTGTGTGTGTGTGTGTGTGTGTGTGTGTGAATTAATTATAATACAAATCAGTATTTGTATATATAGTTTTTACAGTTATAATTCAATAAGTGAAAATATATCTGGGTTCCAAATCACAGCATAATGAATTGTCAGTTTAAATGAAAATAATTTATTTGCTTTGTTTGAAATGAAATTAAGTAAGTTTAGTTTAGGTATGGATAGAATCTGAATTGTAGTTTACTTAGTTTGTCCACACAAAGCTCTGATTATTCTCTTTCATTAAAAGTGGTTTTTGTATTTTCACATTTTAATCTCAACAATTTCACTCCCTAGACTATAGAAACAGAGATATTTCTTTGCAGATTGTAATGCAGAAATATTTTCTTTAGTTGAATGAGTGAAGCGAGTTCTCAGTTTTGACTTAACTGTTTGGCATTTGTCTGTCTATCTGTTTGGGGCATGTCACACTAGAACTTTTGAATGTATCAACCGGCTTTTGTAAAACCTGACATGCATGTCTGTACTTTAACCTCATAGAACCCTACTGTTTCTGAGACTGAGTTCTCCAAAAACAGGGAGATGTTAGGCAAAAACGTGAGGGGTGAAAAAATAATAAAACCCCATTTGGGGCTCAAATTAAAGGGAATTTAAACCACAATCTGAATATAGTGTTCGTTTTTGAAAATTTCAAAAGTTTTGAACATCAGGGTTCAAAAAATGGGTGACAATTTTGATAAAGTCACAAAAATTCATGTGTGGTATCAAGTTAAAGGAATTTTAACTAACATCTGAAATGTAGTGTAAAGTTTTGAAAACTTCAAGATTTTTCGACCCCAGGGCTTACAATTAAAAAGAGATAAACATTTTTTTTAATTGTGAAAATCCAGCAGGGTGTCAGAATAAAAGGAACTGTAACCCAAATCCAAATGTTTCCAATTTTTAATGTGTATTGTATAATTGTATTTGTTACATCACTAAAGAAATAGTAGAGGAAAAGGGTTTTTTGTAATTTTTCCGTAATTGCAAAATTATATGATATCAAAATTTATGTAATCATAAATGTACTTCATTGAAAATAGTGAGCAAGTTATTTAGCTCAAGAAGCATACTAGTTGCAATCTATGCATGTAGTATCACACACACACGTGTGTGTGTGTGTGTGTGTGTGTTAGAGAGAGAGAGAGAGAGAGAGAGAGAGAATAGAAGATTCTCTGACACCTTCTTATGTCTAATCACAATTTAATTATTGTTCTCTCATTTCTCTGTCCTTACAGGACTCTTTCTTGTCCTCATATGCTTTGCAAATCATACCTAGTTTTTCTTGTTCCTTCCTAATTTTCATCTTTATTTAGATACTCTATGCATTAGTTTCTTCAGCAATTGCTTACATTATGCTGTATACCTAATTATCTACCCCTTATCAGTATTGTCCATTAAGTTTTTTAATTAATATTCTATTTTTTCTTTTATTTCTTTAATCTTATGCTTTCCATCTTTGATAATGTTTGTCATTTTTATAGCTCTAATTCCCACTTATGGGTGCATGACATATAAGACATATACCATAAGTTACAGTTTTTGTAGTATTTCTCATAATATTTTTTGTTATAGATGGTGGATTGGTCCTTGGCAGTTATGTCCAGTAACGTGCGGTGAACTAGCGCTGCGTAGACGTACTGTATTATGTGTTTCTGACCAAGGCCAAGAGATGGCATTACCTGACAGCGAATGTAAGAATCAGTCACGACCTCATGATCAAGAACCATGCCCAGATACTCCTCCATGTCTGACTGAAAGTATTCTTGCACAAGTGCTTCCACAAAACTCAACAAAAACAATGAATCTACGTGATATTGATACGATCAGTTTGATAAATTTAATTAAACCAAGAAAACAAGACATTCTGCAATTAAAACACACTTCAAAAACTAAATACGGCAAACAGGACAAATGGACTATACTACCCTGGAGCCAGTGTTCGGTGAGCTGTGGAATTGGATTCAAAAAGAGGACAATAATATGCGCAAAAGATCGTTGTGACCTTCAAACTAAACCTATAAGTGTGAAACAGTGTTTTCGTCAATGCTGAGTTCACTTATAGTTTTGTTTTGAAAAAAGGAATAAAATATTTTTTTGAAATAGATTGTTTTTTACTTGTACTGTATATTCTATATGTGGAGCAGCATTTCCTTGAAAATCTCCCCAAAAAATTTGTTACCTTCGATTATTAAAATATGAAATTTTCCAAACCTATTCCAAACTTTTTGGATTTTATCCTTCTCATATTTAACCATTTTGAGTAACTTGTTTTTATAACTGACCTCAGAATAATAAACAAATCTAGGCATTTTAATATTTTGTGGCAAACGGTGACATTATGTCATTCCAATTCTACATAGGAATGAGTGAAAAATTAATTTCAATTTCAATACTAACAAATATGCCCTATATATAGAAATGAGTATCTAAGATCTCCAGCTGCAGATCTCTGGTGTTAAACCTTCATTACATTGAGGAAGGCTACATGTGATAGTCTCAACTGGTCCACACATAGCAAAGTGAAAAAAGCTTTGACACAAACAAAAACTACAAAACACACTGAACAGCGCAAAAGAAGATAATTGTTAATTCATCAGAGAAACCTTCAAACCCTTTAAAACTAAAAGGAACAGCCAAATTCCAAATTCCAAAATGTAATTACATAGTGTTATATTTCAATACTGAATACTGTAATAGTTTTCTTGCAAAAAGACACATTTAATTTGAAGTAACTTCACTAAAAGCATTCTTTAAGATACATGCAATGAATAAAAATTAATAAATGACACAGTAGTATACATTTAAAATACACAATTACATTTAAAAATAATACTAACACAAAAAATTTTTTGATCACATCATTCTTTGGAATGAACAGCTGAGAGGAAGTCAAACTCCTGATTACATTCATGAAAAACTACAAAATAAATGTTCAGTGACTCCAAAAAATATTAAAAAATATATATTTCCATACACAAGAAAATTGTAGTTATATGCATGAAAAAATAAATCTAAAATTACTAGTAAAAAGTTGAAAATATTGATGTTTATTTCAGCAAATGGACCAAGAGACAAATCCTCAAATCATTTTCAGCTAATCGTTCAGTCATAAAGTTAATTTAAAATCTTAGAAACCATTTAAAAATTTGTTTTCTAAAAATAATCCAAGGCTCTCCTTATATTATCAAAGATTAATAATAAGTATATTTTTTATGTTTTTCATTTCGTGCATGAATATTTATTTACTTAACCAAATAAATAACTTAATTTTAATGAATTTATTCCTCTGTCAACAGTTTCCTGAGATTTAAAAATTATTCACAATGTTTTATAAACAAGGTTTATAAGATTTAACTCTAACATAATTTTTTGTTGTTTTTTTCAACCACTGAACTTGCTTGAAGTGTGATATACAAGATTTTGGCTTCATTGCTTAATCATTAAATGCAAATTAAACAGAGAAAAACAATGATAAAGTATTCAACATTATACACACATTTAATGTTTAGCCTTTAAAATATAACTATAGAATTTATAATTTATTCCCTGCATGAAAACAATTGTTATAAAATGTAAAATGTTACTAATTGTAACAGTTATGCATTTGTTTCCATAGAATGTACTTCAAACTGAATTTGTTAGCAAAATGTGAGGTAAGACTTTACATCTTCTGTTACATTTTTCATAATATATTCTGAATAAGTAGATGGTATGTGAGATATAAATTTTTGTTCCATTGCTGGTCATGGATGTTTAATTTAATAACATGATGCATACTGTGGTTAGATCTATGGTTATTTTATTTTAGTGATTACAAATACGCTGAATCTACCCGAGCTTGGAAACTTGTTTATCATTAACAACACTGTGTTAGGCTTTAATGATGCAAACTAAAATTGGAAAAATGAAACAAACTAATGACAATTATTGGAATGTGAATGACTTTAGCATATGGAGAAAATTATGAACATCATTGATGCCTAAAGTACTTTGTGCTCAAGAGTGATTTAGTACTGTCTAACAGTGGGTAATTGATTATTATGACCATATTTAAAATTCTCATGTATAAGAGAACGTAATATAAGGTATTCATGGAGTAAAAAAATGATAGTCAAGGAAAAATAACTTTCTAGGCCAATAAAAAGTAATTGTTATCTCCAACATACAGATTAAATGTATGCTTATGTGAAAATTATGAACCTCGTATTAGGGGGATCATATGTTAAGGAGGGAAAGAAAAATAAAAGAGAGAGATGGCAACAGCGAATTTTGGCACCTTGTTTTGTTACTAAGCTGTCACTAATGACAGAACTGAATTTTTTGCTTAACGTTGGTGTTATAAATTCCATAAATTTTTAAAAAGGCAGTGGCACAATGAGTTGGGAAGCTTTGGGAGTTAACCCCTCTCAACCGAGTGATAAGGAAAAAGAAATTACAAATTAAAAAGAAATACACCACTAAAAATATTACCACTATTAAATGCACCACTTCTAAATAGAATTAAATAATTGGGTTTCGATATTTGCGATATTAATTAATTATTCAATGTGATATAGTCATGTTGCGAATATGATATCGCTTACTGTGATCATTGGTAGCTGTGAGATGGTTCAAATTTTATCATAGTTTTTGAGGTTTTGTCCTTTCCGCAGTAGGAAAGACTTGGTAGATTAGGTAACGCCTAGACGAAATAGTAAACGGGCTAGACCAAGGATGTCGTGGAAAGAGATGAATAAAAGAGGCTTGCAACGTGATGATTGGTACAAAAGAAGGTTGTGGTGTTCAGAATGCGAGAGAAGGCAGTGGCTGGGTGGATGGTTAGGAAGTGAAATTTCTAATATCTATTCAACCCACTGTGCATCGGTTTTTCAGGCCATCAATTAAGAATTTAACCAGCAGCATACATAATTGGCATCGTATACAAAAAAAAAACCAACTACAATATTTATGGTGCAGAAATTTGTTTGACATCAATTTAGAATGTTCTACAGGCCCGTTTCACCAACCTCCGATAAAAATTTAACGGCCGGCAAACCAAGTAATAACTATTTAACGGGATATAACCCGTTTCACGAAGCTCAAAGACAACGGCCGTTAAAATCGCCAATTAATTTAACGGGGGATATTCAGGTAACTAAGGGGGCGTTAAACATTAGGCTATGTGTGGTGCGAAGTATAGGATAAGTATTCTTCAAAATAATGTAAAATTTACTGTTTGAAGTAGGGCATATACTGCGGCAGGCAACAATTTGCGGACACGACGTCTTTGCCCAACCTGTCTTGGTTGCTTACTGTGAATGTGCTTATTCTTTCTACATGTCACGGTAAAACAATACTAGTAAACTCATAGATACAAGTAAAAAATTATAATGGAGAAAAACAAAATTTTCCGAGATATTTCGAGAGTATGGTCAGTGGGCGCGCATAGATTAATTGTAAATAATTTTGACATTAAACACAACCATATTTTGTGGAGAAACGAGTAACAAAAGAGACGCCAACAGCACCCGGTGTTTCCAAACGGTCACCCATCCAAGTACTGACTGGGCCCGAAGTTGCTTAACTTCTGTGATCGGACGAGAACCTGTGTATTCAAGGTGTCAAGGTGGTATGCTCGTTGGCAAACGCTCTTCAAAATTTCATTCTTCTTACACTTTATGTGCGGTGAGAAGTATATGAGCATTCTTTGTACAAGCAGACTTGATTTTTATTCGCAACTAAAGCTACCAAATATTACCAATTAATCTGATACGCCTGAGTAGAGTGCAGAGGGTATTAATAACACCACTTACTGATTCAGTGCAATTGACTAAGGTTCTACGTTAAAAATGAAACTCGTCTAAATAAGAAAGTAGGATTCACTCCTTACGCATCACCTTATTAAGCTATAACTACCCCCGGACTGACTGAAGTATAATAATAGAAAATGACGACGACAATAATAGACGACGAGTGCATCGGTCAGAGAGATTTTTTTTTGCAAATTCCGAGCCAATTTGAATTGAACAAAAATACAAATGCACGTCTCGTACGTTAACTCTTTAAACATTAATACTTCAATACTTATTTAAGGAATTTATTGAATTTTTCAAATTTTAATAAAATGGTTTGATTTCGATTTATATATTAGCCTACTGTAAATTCCCATTTTACTCTTCCTCAAAACCCATCCAGTCGTCAACAGGAATGTCACAAAAATACGAATGTTGTCGTTGATACTATATCGTTGTCTGTTGTTGATAACTTACTAAATCGTAAAAATGTTTCTTTGTTTCCAAATAATTCAATTTTTTAGTACAAAATAACGCAAGAGATTTCTCCCGATCTTTATAAAAATGTATACGTTTCGTAGACGTTAAAATTACAATTATCATGATTTATTGCTATTTTGTAGTGGAATCTCATGTTTCCTTAGCGTTCATCGGAATCGTTCTAAAAGACGGTACGTGTAGGCCTACTTACTTCATCCCATAGACCACTAGATGCTGAGGTTAGGTCTATCGTATTTTTCTGTTATTCTCTCGTATCGCGTACCAATAACGTATGTGCTCGTACGCTGTTTTGCTACAGTAAACAGGCTTGAGTAATCATAAACATCGTGATGACAATTAATGGAATCCGTCAAAATTTACTGTTTGAAGAAAGTTCAGCCTGCAACAATTTTCGGAGACGACGTCTTTGCCAAACGTGGCTTGGTTGCTTACTGTGTACGTGCTTATTCTTTCTACATGTCATGGTACAACAATAACCATAGATATAAGCAACAAATTATAATCGAGTACAAACAAAATTTTACGAAATATTCCGAAAGTATTTGCAGTGGGCGCGCATGAATTAATGTAAATAAATTTGAAATTAAAACACTTTCTGCAACGCTCTCACTAATTTCATTCTTCTTAAAAATTATGTGCGGTGGGAAGTATAGGCCTATAAGTATTCTTTGTACACGCAAACTTGATTTTTATTCCCAACTAAGAAGTTAGTGTGTTTTATGTGACGTCAGTTATTCTATCATAAAGCACAGAACGATCTTCAGAAAAACGCGCACATATTATAAATTATGTGTCTCGACAAACAAAAGTCCACCTATTTCAAATGGCAATTATTTTATTTAACTACAATCGCTTGGGCACACTTTCCGTTTTTCACGTCTGTGCGCATTGTTTGAGATTGTCAAATTCCACCGCGCGTCGCCAGACACTCGTATAGCCCAGTCAAATACCCCAAAACATCAAACTTCGGAAATAATTAGGGTAAAGCTAATTTTTACCCCATTGATAGATTACTACCAGAGGAGCATTTTTACAAAAGTCCCCAAAAATCCCTCTGGAGCTTCCTCCCCCCCAGCCACCCTCAAAGGTTCAAAATGCCAATATTTACGGAACAGCCATTATCACTGTTACTAATGATCGGACCAAGTTCAACTTTTTTTGATTTGTTTGTTATTAAATGGGCTACAATATTGGGTGTCTTCATATTTACGTTAAACCTAATAGTGTTTGATAAATTTAAGAAAATATGTGGAAAAAGTATGTTTTTTACTTTGAAAGTTTTGAGTTTTGCGCTATATTTTTTTTATATGTCATATTATGTAAAAACCCTTCCTATAAAAGTTATAGCCTACACTTTTTTGAATCTACTGATATACAGTTTTACTTATTTATGTGTGATGCTAACGCTGGGGAGGGGGGAGAAAGCAAAAATTTTCGGCGTGCGACGCGGCTGCCTAGTCATAGTATGAAAAAGTTGGCAACATCGTTTTTATTACCACAAAAACGTATAACGCTAAAATAGAAACGAATTTTTTTTATTTTTTGAAGAAAGGGCTACGTGTCAACGATCGACATGACAGTGATATATGAAGAGACACTTAGAGAGTATGTGTGTACAAAGGAGTGTAATGGTCTTCAACGTCGACCTACATGTATTATGGACGCACCATAAATCTAGAGTAGCAGATGTACGCTTGGAGAAAACTAAGGGTAGTTTTACTAAAGTAAATACAAAAACGCCAGAAAGAATGACGCTTATTGTCCGAGGAGACTACACCCGAGGTGACTAAACTCATTAACTGATAAACTTACACTTGGACAAAAGAGGTGAGTGAACGCTAACTTAACAGCTGTACGACAGAAACAACGAAGGGATGCTGTTACTGAAAGGCAACACAAAAGGCCATAGGGGAAGACAATGCTAAGATACCAAGAAGGCCACACGACAGAGGTAAATGAACGAAATAGAGGAGCAGTTGTAAGATGTTTTGCTAAGATACATACAAAAACCCCGGAGAGAGTTGGTAATAGTATTGTCCGAGAAAGGCTACTACAAGGGTAATGCACTAATTGAGCAGAGCAGCTGTTGGCAGAGTAATTGCTAAGGATTGTCTTTGTTAAAGGCTTGAAGAAACGATAGAGAAATTTACGATCATGGGAATCGGACATACCGATGGCAAAAGATGGATGAACCCAGGATAAGAAATAGGTGGGAACAGAGGGTCCTATCAGAAACGACCTTTTGGAAGTAGGTGGTTCTTAGGAACAGAATTTACTAAGTGTAGGGAGAAAAGAACAAATTAGAAAAGGGCAGATTGAAAATCAGAAAACTAGTGGGGAAATACCCTCGTTGAATATAGTAATATGTCACTTCTTCTATCGTCTCTTTATAATTATCTTGTGCTATTTATATTTATAAAAAAAAAATAAATAAAGTTTTTTTTCTCTAAGTGTTTTAATTATTTATGTATTCATTATTTAATTCATAAAAAATTATCCCGTTATTTAAATTATTTCGATATTTAAATGGTTAAGAAAGATTAATTAATGTGTAATTGTTCTTCATCCGTTTTGGTAAAATCTTATTAAAAGAAATGTTTTGTGTCAATTCCGTTCGATTGTAAAATCGACTCGTCGCATATAGGTTATCTGCTGGTTCACTTGGTTTTGATGATGTTCCAATTACTAATGTATTCACTCTTCCTTTCCTACTTAAAAAATCTTCTATTCTATTTTTATTTTAATAAATAAAACTCCCTTTACCATCCATTAATTGTATTTATTGGTAATTATTGTTTTGAAAATTAGTAGTACGATTCACAGATCGAAAATATTCGTTTCCCGGATCGACTCTTTATCTCGGGTCGATTGTAACAAAATTTAATTTTTTCGTATTTTATAATATTAATTATAAGTTTTCGTTTAAACTGCTACCGAAAGTCAGAAATGCTATTATGAAGTACAATACTTACAATTTTTATAAAATCTTACTTACTATTATACAGAAAGTTAGTTTTGTTTAAGTATTTGAATAATAATTATTTACTTCACACGTCCAAAGTCAACAAACATGGCCGCTTAGAGTTTGAGTTGAAGACAAATTAAAAGATGGCCGCTTGGATTACACCTCAAAGACTACGAAAGTTTCATTTCACTGTTTCGTTTAAAATAAATGATTTTATTTGAAGGTTTCACTGTAATTATAGTTAATTCTCTGTTTTCATTCACTATTATGTAGTTAATAAATGTTGGTGAAGTTATTCGTGGTGTTGTGTAGTATTAAACTGTGCTTTGCTTTTAGTATAAGGTTATATTCTTACCATATCGAATATGAATAATTCTTTCACTTTTTTATTTCTTGTAGTTTTATATTTTACTTATTCCTTTCTTGCTTTATACTCATTAGATTTGCTTTATCTTCATTTTTTAATTTAGTTTGGTTTTAGATGTAAATTTCTTAATTTTCACTCTCAGAATTGATCCTTTGTTACACTTTGGCTCCAGGCTTCACAGAGTTGACCTATACATTTTGCTTCCTCACAATAGAATACTACGTTTTCTTACTCTTTCAAACGGTCTTGACCAAATTTTGCTAATTCCTCATTGATCAGTTCACCTGAATTCTGGGTCACATGACTAGTATTATTACAAATAAATGGTTTTTTCACCTTCCAGTATAAATTACTCCCTAACTATTACCTAATTTTACTTATTTTAATTTACATAATGGTTTTCCTTATTTTATTACAAACAATTTGGTACCTGATATGACCTGTGTGTGTGACCTAATAAGTATTTTTTGTGATTTACAAAATCATGTTTTATAGGCCATTTAGTCATTTGACTTTCCCAAAATCATGTCATAATTCCTTAAACTAATTACTACATTTTGATTACTATAAAAAAGAAAATCTATTTAACAATTCTGGCTTACTTTCACTAATTCACAGTGGTTTGACTTTTTGTTAACTAATTTTGATACTACTTTTAATGTTTAACATCTGCCTAGGCTCTGTTGTTTCTTTAATTCCTTGTTTTGTTCTTTTAATTCATTATTTGTCCTGTTAATTTAAAGTCTTACGATTAATTACACATTTTCTCTGTAATTCTACTACATTGTATTAAAATTTATTATACCCTTATTCTATTTCTTCATTAACAAACTTCATAAACATTTAAATTCATGCCATGTTTCCGTGACTGGTATTCTAACAAATTTTCAACATTTAAATTAACTTTCAACAACTATAAATACTGGTTAACATACCATAACATTTTCTTATTTCTGCAGTTAACCATAATTAGTTATATGACCAATCCTAAAACACTAGTATTGGCCTATTGCTTGGTATACTGCTTTGACTTTACCAACTGTATTGTTTTTTATTACATTCCTATAACCATATTTTAACAAACAAAAGATGTATTCTTATTTTAACTAATAAAATATATATTATTATATTAACTTACTGTCATGGCCAAGTGGCTATGATCCTAATGAACATTTGCATAACTAAACTATTTTTTTTCCCAATATAATGGTTCTACACATAGTAACCATGTCTCCTTTCAGCCCACTTTGCTGTGTTTTATTTATTGATCACTCTTTTTGTATGATAATTAATGGTTGCCCTTTCACTTAATATAGTCCTGTTTCTATAGTAGTAAGGAATTGGGAACATAAACAGTTATTATTAACTTTGTTATTCATACACATAATATTATCACTTGATTGGTGATCGTTGTTTGTAAAACACTTAGTTTGCTATGAGCTTTCACCACATATGTGTGGTGATTTTATGGTGATGATTTATCAACTCACCTAAACACTGACACTAATTTCTCAATCCTGTTTGATTGATTATCACTCCTTATTATTCACTGGTTTATACTTGTTGTCACTGCACTCTTATCATTTAATCTTATATATTATTGTACATTACTCCATTTACTAAATGTATTGTACTTCATTGTCATTTATTATTGTTTTAGGTTCAATTATTTTTTTACAGGTCTTTTTATTTTTGAGTTTTTACAATTATTTTAGTCTTCCTATTTTGTTTACAATATATACAAGCAACTGAGACGCGATCGGGAGAGCCTTTACAAAATTTTCGAGAGAGTCGGAGGTGGAGTTCGTAGCGCATTATTTTAAGAGACTTTGTTAATTTTATGAAAGTATGAACGTTTTCGAGAGTCTAGAGTCGAGTCGAGACGAAGTCTAACTTAAACTTCGTGGAGTCGAGATTAAGTGTTACGGAAGTTCGATGTTAAAAGTTCGGAGAGCTTTACTTAAAATCACGTAAGCTTATCATGAATAACAATCTGTGAAGTGAGAACTGGAGTTTATTAGTTAATAACTCGTCAAAACAAAAGCCCGAATCTTATCATGTATCACGAACGATATAGCTGTTGAAACGGAATAAGTCGTTACAAGATATCAGTGAACGTAGGCTAACCGAAGTAAATAGTAAACAATAATTACACTAAATTTAAAATTGGGAATTACCAGTTATCAATAGAAGGAGTGAAATAATGAAAGTGTATATGTGCCAAATACTACAAGAAAGAGTCACATTGTTATGCACGCAAATGATCCTGTGTTCAACGCAGTCGACGGAGCATCTACATCTCCATATGCTGATTTAAGGAACCAAAAAGGAGATCACATCATGACAACGCGCCGTAAAATGGATATGTCATACCAATAGTAACAAATTTATGTATTAATTTTATTTTACGAAATCACCTGTCTGTCACTCTAAAAGAATTCACGTAGAGAATTTTATAAGATAGAGTGTCCTCATTCGAAACTTACGTATAACTTTTAAAGTCAAAATGTTAGAATATAAAGAGAATTAAGTACATTTCATATTTAAATGCATCCATTTAAAATTAAATGTCGTAATAAAATAAGTAATTAGATGTAAGAATTAATCCATATTTTTATAACACTAAAAAGAACCTTGAGATATTAAGAGATATTGAGAGATTAGTTTCATAATTGTTTATTGATAGAAATCATGTACTAAAATAATTATTGATAATCATATGTTACGAAGAATAGAAATATGATACTAATGACAGTAATCGTTAAACGTAATAAATTTAATGGTAAACAGATAAACACGTCTTGTTTGTTTATTGAAGATAAAACCTTATGAAATTAATCACTAGAAGTAGTTTTCAACACCTTCCGAGTAAATATTGAATACTAGAGTCTCATAACATTTGATTGCATAACTTCTAATGTATAAATTATTACCAATTAAAACCCTGAGATCGTAAGCAATAAAATTTAGCATTGCATTTGGCACCAACAAATTGGGGCACAGTAAACAGCAATTACAATAAGAGTAGCATTTGGCGCTCCACCGCAGGGCGTAAACGGGTACAACTCGTTTAGCAGTTAAAAACTGTTTCGCTGACTCATCCCTACTCCACCCTCCCACACCCTACAATGACTTGACCTTGTCAGTAGAGTACAGCCTGTTGGAGGGAATAGTTGTTTAACGTCTCTTTATTTGGTGTCTTTGTGTTCACTGTCAAGGAACAGTTTTAAGTTCGCTTTAAGCTCTGTGTCCCGTGTTTCAAATTCAAACTGCCATTAAATTAAAACTATTTGTGTTCATAAATTTTACAGTGAACTTAACGTCGGGACAGTGAACTTAACTCTCAACAACACTACACATTAAGGAATGCGACACACACACTAACACACAACACGACAAAATCACCGACCAACGACAAATTCTCAAAAATATTTGTAATGACTTCGGCTCCCGTATCTCGAAGGAGACCGACTGCCGATCGGGCCATACCGCATAAATGAAACACCTCCCCTATTATGGGCAAGGTAATATGCGAACCATATCTCCACCTAGGCACAGATCTGCGATAATTCGCGTTTCCAAAGGAAGGTCCCCCTTTAAAATTTCACACCGCGTGGCAACCTACCGTTCAACAATACCAACAGGCGGGCAAGTATATACACATAATACACAAAACCTTAAACCTAACAAAACATAGTAACTTTTAGATATAGGGCCTTTTAGAGATTCTTCTAAGTTCTATTTGAACCCCCAAAATGTTTCCTGAGTTTGCAAGCCCCGTCACCCCCAAAGGACCCAAGGTTTGACCCTAATCTCAACCACGCTCTGCTACCAAATGTAACCCCTCTTTAACTTTGACTTGTAAAATTTTTTTTTTCCTTTTTTTTTCTAAAGAGGGGCCACAAGATAATTAAGACTAGACCAAAGCCTAGAGAAGCCAAAAATGCACTGGATCCAGTGAGACGGGACTTGCAATTAAAACTCACAAAATTAACAATCAATAAAATCCTTTTTTATTATTCTATCTCCTTTAAAATTGTTACCTACAAAAATCAATAAATATAACATTTAGATTCTATATTCTCTTAAAAAAAATTAATTGAAAATTAATTGAGATAAATCTATATACTCCATAACAATGTTAATTAAAAATAATTAATTCTCTTTAAAAATATTAATTGAAAATTAATAGAGATAAAATCTACATACTCCTTATAAATGTTAATTAAAAATAACTAATTCTCTTTAAAAGTATTAATTGAAAATTAATAGAGATAGAATCTATATTCTCCTTTTAAAAAAAAGTCTTTTGAAACTAATAATTATAAATCCTTATTCTCCCTTTCAAAATTGTTATTAGAAATTAATAAATATATATAAACCCTATGTTTTATATTTTCTTTTTAAGCCCTATATCTAACCCCCCCAAAATACACACGAATGTACTATACATATAGAACCCCCAAAATTACACACACGAATATACAATACAAATACATGTTCCACAACACAGGACAATTATAACATATATCTCTTGCCACACCCTTTTCTACCCCATTAGGTACATCATTAACAATTTATGAATATCCATATTAGGTTATAATTCTTAATATGTGCATAACATATTACATGTGTATCTGATTATATATGCAACACCAGTAGCCCCCAGGACATACTAAATTCAAAATTTGGCAAAGTGCCTGATACTATTTTAAAATGCTGCCACACTGGGCACTTAGACTGGGAGAAATAAAATTTAGAATACAGTGAACACTCCAGTGATCATAATTAATTAAAAGAATTTAAATATTGATAAATTTATTTAAGTATGGAAAACAGTAACGTGTCATAAAGCCTTATAACCTTTTCAAAAGTAAGTTGGCCCAAAGGCCGACATGTTCCTAGGCAAGATAGTGCATAACTCAACCTGTCCCAAAAGCATGTTTAACTCTGCATGAAAATGCACCTATACAGGATTAAACTGGTGACCCGACTTAACTACCAAAGAAACTTCTATCCCTATATGATCCAAACCGAATTTAAAAATGAGAAATTAATACATAAAATGAAAACTAAATTGAACCGGTGAAATTACATGTTGATTGAATGAATTAGTAGCAGTAATGAAACCTTTATACTGAAAATAAGAAGGAAATTTACACTTCTGAATGGTGAGCAGCCACAGATACATGTCAACCCCTGGGCTCACAATTTATACAACAGATTAACAAAATGTACAAAATACATTTTGTACCCCCCCCCCCCAAGTGCATGCACTATTCTGTCCCGTTAACCGGGGACCCAATTAAAATGTTTAAAACTTAAAGTCATTGTTGGAGAGTGACTTAATATCCACTGGTTCTAGTGAGTTACATCACACTGTGTAAAAAAATATAATATGGATTGATTTCACCTTATTTTTTCCATGGGTGTGAAGTGGTGATCTCCTGGCCTACATGATAGGGTGTTTGTGGTTCGTCTTCGCTATTCTCCTCCGGCAGATGAAGTTGAGAGAGAGTCTGGATATTAAAGGTTCAGGTTGGAGCTGGTTCCCCGTCTTCCGCGGAGGACCCTGGTCATACAACATATTATCAGCGATAAGTTCACAAAATAATTCCCCCAGAAGCCTCACACGCACCAAAATCCATATATACTATTAACACAGCTTTAAGGCTATTTAAAAATGATAATTTGACACACTTGGCAACGGTTATATGGCCACCAGGCCCTATTTTGAAAACATTTAGTTTTGTTAAATTCCATATTATAAACTTTACCCCTGTGGGTTAACATAATTCCATTACGGTTAGATAATTATTCAGCTTGTTATACAATTAATAAAATTTACACATAGGCTATTTCGCCACGTGGTGTGAAATGTTACTTGATTACATCTATGTCTGTACTTATTAAACAAATACTTTTTTGCATTTACATTCTTCTCAATTCTGGTGCTTTAGTTAAGATTTCTGAAATTAATATAGTGTTACTATAATTACTAATAAAGGTTGCATCTAAATTACTCAGAATTACGCATTTCACTTTTCACCACGTGGGGTGAGGTTAACTGAATTTACTTAATGTGGCCTTATTAAACAATATTTTCTTTCGTAAAACTTTAAATTGAAGTAAATAATCATTTGCCGTAACTTACCGCAGATCTGTAATTGTTTAGCCTGCCATAGGTAGAAGATGGTGCAACAATAAGCTCTTCTCTGTCGGAGAAGAAAGCAAGCGAAGCTAACAGATGGACGACCGGCGATAGACAATTTTAACCAAAGCCGGTTCCGGCCTTCTCACTTGCAAACAGCGGCGCGCGCTTGAGTGCAGCACTAACCGGGCACACTTAAATGGTATTACAGTATAGTTTGCGTGTATCTGTTAAACACAGTACGGCATTTTTCGTCAGCTTCGGCGCCAAATGCCGAACACGCGCCGAATCTATCTTAGACTCGGCACAATATACTGATCCGAAACGCGGAAGATAACAACATGAATGTACCAACCGAAGATAAACATGAACATTATATCCATGCAATTGAAATAAAAATGAATAAGAACACTGCCGCTAAATTGCGAAATATAAATCAGATGCAAATCGCAAACGATAAGATAAAACAAATTATAATCAAGATTAAGGAGGGAAGTGAGGACCAAATGAGTTAGCATTTTAAATTAATGAATAATAAATTATATCGCAGTTGGAAAAACCAGTGGAAACTATATATTCCCAAAGAACTTAAGAGTTGAATTGATCCAAGAAATTCACCAGATGTACGGACACCCAGGGACGAAAAGGACACTACAGCTGATACGGGAACACTTTACTATGGACACCAAGTGCAGAAAGGAATCCGCGCGTGTACATCAAAAAGCCGGCCTTATAATTCGTTATAATTGGCATTATAATTCGTTACCATCTAATCATTACTAATAAATATTACCGGACCTCTAAACTTAAATATCGAATCCATACCACATTTAACAGGGTACGCAAACTCTCTACCTTCTAGCAATCTCTTTAACATATTTATGGGATAGAAATCTAACTTAAACTCTTCGAATAATATTGTCTTATGAAAGTGTGGATCAAACCCTTGCATAAAGAATTTACCTACACCAGGATAGAACACAAATTTCATATTCTGTCTCCCTATTAGACCCTCTACCATTGTACTCTTACCCATGTTAGTCTCCCCCCATAAGTACAGCTGACGCCTTTTGAACGCCTTCCCTCCCTCATTAATGATTCTAACCCACTCGTTCCACCATAATACAATCGCCTCATGCCAAACCTGATACAGAACCCCTCGATACTCACGCAAACCGCTAAACTTGCCGACCAATTCTTTACGACTGTCTTCAAAATATTTGTGTAGAAAATTGTATTGGTGCCGGTGCTGAACAACAAAAGGATCGGTATGACGAAACACACTAACAGAACGAGCCCACATATATACCCGATAATTAAAGTGCAAGGCGGAGGTTTTCGCGTTAGTGATTAGATTTTTATCCTCTTTAGAAACATAAATCAAAGCATTACGTTTTGAACGACAAGGCTGTACATCTAGATGTACAGCATCATCATAACAACACGATAAAAATATTCTTAAATCATTTACAAATACATTACCTGAGAACTCTATAACGCAATGACGATGAAATTCAAATTCGTCAGACTTGTTCCTTTACTAATACAATATTGAACTACACTGACACAGTTATCAAAGTAAGACAAATTGTCCAGTAATTGCTGCCTCGACCCGCACCAGAACGACTCACGGAACGCAATGGTTATCAAAAATACTTTGCCCGGTCTGACCCGACTGACCTTTTTATCTTTGATAGTAATTAACGGTTGGCCGCGAGCCAATACGCTATGTACATTTTCTTTCCCGCGCGGTGTCTTATCTCCCGCCTTGCATGTGTGTTTCGTTAACCCGTACGCAGCGCCTTGTTGTTCTAGAGGCGCTGCTTGATAAAGATTTTCACTAATGCGTAAACACGGTTTACGCACTGACCTTTTGTTCAACACAGACGTGGTGGCACCAGGACTGGAAAATGTCATTCCATCCGTTTGCGATGATTCCACTTCATTAGGAGAATTCCTCGAATTACTTGGAGTAGCACCAACATACATTGGAGACAAGTGATCAGGGATCGGGTGTTTCTGATTGACAGGCATATTAGGTGATGCAATAAAACAATCACCCGAATCTTCGGTGCCAATACAGAAAGATTTATTAGCAGCCATTTTCAATCTACAACACAATTATACAAATATAATTTTCTGAAATCTATATAACTAAAACCTGTAAAACTTAACCTAACCCCCCTTAATAGCTCAAATGGGTTAAATACAGTTTTGATCATGCAGTTTCTTCCCCCCGAAAGTATAAAATATATCCATATGATACTCATACTGCATTTCATACGCTAACATGTGTGTTTTTTCAGTAGCAGGCGGAAGAACCCCAGGAGGCCCAACATGGCAGTAAAAAGTTTCCACATTATCAACAAGAGCTTTAGGTGTCATTTTACTAAGAAAAGTGGTAAGAGATGTATTAATATTGTAACGTCACAAAACGTTCCATAAAGAAAATTAATTGCAAAAGTAAATTATCATAAGAGGAAGGTGAAATGAACAGTATCGGACCCAAGTAATCCAAAAAATTTAGTAATATTGTCCAATAGTTATTATCAATAATATGTAAAAACAACGAAGACTTTGACCAAGACTCAAACCCCATATATTGTTTAAGTGAAAAATAGAATAAAACTGATATTGTATAATAAGAGAAACAAATAATCTCAGAAATGACCAAAATGAGGTCATGAAATGTTAGAAATGTAACTCTGAATAAGAGCATAAAAACCAATTTATTGTGAAATAATAGACAAGATCTATTATTATACTTTATAATATATATAAAATAGATGTATCAAATGATTTAAACACATCATTAAAAAGGATGTAAATTAAAATAAAAAATATGTAATTTTGTAACAGAAAATCAAAGTTTTAGAGTTGAGACCAATCACTCAGATGTATGTGAAAATTAATTATTATGAAATTAAGAAAAAAACTAGATGTAAATGTCAATTAAATAAAGACAAACAAAATACTTCAAATAGAGAAAGCTGTAAATTGATTAGAAGTCAATGAAAATAATCAAAAACAATGTTAAACTGAAAACATGTAGTGAACATGTAAAATTGTAAAATTTATGACTTTAAAGTTATCAAAATGCAACAAACTTGTATTTCAAAGTTGAACCACAATATAAAGTAACTATACCTATAAATATGACCACCTAAAACACTTTAACAGTCAAGTTATGAAACTAGTTACCTATACAATATTAGGCTGAGATCAAAAAACAGTCACAAAATTAGTCATATTTGACAAATTAATTGTTTAATGTTAAAAGGAATATAGAAAAAAGATACAATTCTATAATGTATAATGGAAAAATACTTGCTCAATTGGAGACAAGCTTAATTCATAGAGAATTTTTAAATATAAAAGTGAAATTTGTCACACACATGAAATAGCTCATCTGTACAAAGACAGTGAGATGCTAATTAAGATTACAATAAAATTAAAATGTATTAAGAAAAACCAGGTATTTCCAAAGATAAACAATATAACAAACTCTAAGTGAATACCCAAAAAATCCTAGAAATAATACCAGAAAAGACAAATTACTATAAATAACAGTGACAAGAAACTAGGCCATATGTTATGCCTACAGAAAAATGAAATTAATTATATGTTATGTGCTTTAATATTTGTTTGTTTTGTTATGTAAAGCTAATTATATTATGTGTTAATGTTATAGTAAGAGCCGAGGAACTTAATAACATTTTATTAATAAGAAAAATAGAATTTTGTATAAACACTACAAGGTAAGGATATGTATTTTATGTTAATTTATTAGATTTAGTTTATTTAAAACCAATCATGAATGGTATCATTTTAATCAGTTGAAAGCAGAGAATCTAAAAATAATAATGACATGCAGATTGTAAGTAGTTCTGTAAAATTGTTTGACAGATACCAGAATAATTTCAGTAATATCCTTTAGTATGAAGAACAAGAAGTTTTTGTTCTAAAGCTTCTACGGAAGTCGAATTTGTTCCATGATGTTCTATTTGCATATTCTCGAACGTTCCAGAAGAAAATGTTACTCAAAAATACCGGAAGTCATGAATAAAAATTAAAACAATGCACCTTACAAAGAGTATATAAGCGAGACCAAAATCGACACAAGAGGACTTTATGCTTTGAATCCACAAGAGACACTTCACATACGAATCCGAACATCTAATCCAAGGCAAACTCGAAGAATAGGAATCCGACCCGCTTTTCCCCATACTAGACGAAAGACTTACTTAACCTAAAAAGGAGTATATCGCTAAATCGCTAACGTGCATGTTGAATAGAGCAACAGCACGCCAATTCTAATAGAACATACACAGCCAAATATCCAGCGGCCCTGAAAAGGACCGATTTTAATAGAGAAAAATCAAATTTTGCTGGTATTAGCGACATAAGCAGACTTTGACAAAGCCCCAAACAATTTACTAACGCAAGCCTACATCGAGTTTGTAACTAGCGCTGAGACGGCAGTGTAGCGAGGTTACGGAACTCAATCAGCTGTTTTTTCGCCGGCAACGATTGAAAGCATAGAAACAGTACGATTTTTATTTAAATTGTGCGGAGTTTTCAAATCGTAATTTGACTTTTAAATAGTTACAAGTGAGTGAGGAAACGTAAATACGAAGAGACGCAAGATTGGAATCGTCCCCAAGAACAGTGTCCAGTGAAGGAAATACTTACCCAATGGAACGAGAGTTGTCCAAAATTAAAATCTTTTTACCTGGTATCGTTGTCACACAATTGTACTACATATGTGAAACACCTTCAATTCACACAAATTTTGTAAAGCATCCCACTGATTTGTCTTGATAGTTCAAAGGAGTCACGTCCTGAGTATAAAGTTTTTTCAAAGATTAAATTCATGCGATTCAACTGAGGAATAAAATATTTATTAGCCGATACTTAATAAAATCTTATCAATAATTTTTGTAACTCTGCAACTTGACAAAATTTTACTGTTAGTCCTTCAGACGATTTTTATGAAAGAAAAGTCATTAAACATATGTTATTTGCAACTAAAATTGTCTTTTTTACATTTTTTCTATAACTAATTTAAAATTTTAAAATCAATTTTAAATAATAATTAATTTCTTGGACTAAATATCCAAGTGGCGTCCACACACATACATATTAGCATAAGTTGTGTTTGCAGGACTACGTCTTAGAAGAGAAACAGGCAATTAGTAAGTATAAGTGCGCGGAGTGTAACACCCGACAAAAGACAAGACACATTTCAGATCCTTATAATATCCATATGATTACCTGCACCATTCGGATTTATACTTTTTGTACACCGCGGATAAATAATGTTTTATAGATTTTTTTATAACGCAAAGGAGAGCCAGTTTGAGCTACACGAGTGACAAAATTAGCTAACTTCTTTTTACCTCCCGGACCACTAATAACATAATCGTCATCATCATCACCACGTTTCCAAAAACACTGCATGTACATATTCTTATTATCTTGGGTATAACCGTGATCGTACCATTGAGCATTTTCAAAAGGTACCCACTTAGCTTGATTAACACCAGTAACTAATCTGTTTTTGGCATACTATTCAACAGCGTCACCGGCACCCTTAAGCATTGTTTTATTACCAATACTACCTTCCAATTTATGCATATTAACAGGATCGGAATGCTGAACAAATGATTCAATACTCACAACAAAAAATATAGTAATTACAATTTTATTGACAATATAGTACCCCCATTGGTCGGCAAGAAATTTCATATAATTAGAATATTCTCCCTTAACATCTAGAAAATTCCATTTACCAAAATTTGTTTGAAAATTATCATTAACAAATTTATAGTAATACAAATTACTACCCCTTTTAGAAATCTTAGTCTTTATAGAGCCACGTGGAAAACTAAAATATTTATTTGTAGCACGATAACGTCTACGAGTTACACGGGTCATCCTCATCCGTCCCCTCCTCGTTTTCCGAAATTTCCCATAGCGGAAACTCCGGCGCCTCATCACCATATTCCACCTCCTCCCTCTTAACCGTTCATACCGGTGCCTCCTGTACCTGCTCGCACCAAGCAGAAACCCGCGCGTGTACATCAAAAAGCCGGCTTAGAAGAGCATTATCATTCGTTACCATCTCATCATTACTAATAAATATTACTGGATCTCTAAACTTAAATATCGAATCCATACCACATTTAACAGGGTAATCAACCTCTCTACCTTCTAGCAATCTCTTTAACATATTTATGGGATAGAAATCTAACTTAAACTCTTCGAATAATATTGTCATAAAGTGCTGTGATCTTTGTCAAAGGTGCAAGGATAGCGGGAATCGAATTATCACCGGAGAGACACGACCGATACTGCCGTCACGCAAAGGGGAATTAATTAGCATAGACTATTATGGACCACTCCCTGTATCCAGTGGAGGAGTGAAATATTTATTAGTTGTTGTCGATAATTTTACTAAATGCGTAGAATTATATGCACTGCGAAGAGCTACTACGAATGTGACGCTCAAACGACTACAACAATACATAACAATCCACGGGAAATGATGGTAGTTTGACAGATAACGGTACACAGTTTACATCACGCAAATGGACGCAAGGTCTGGGACAATTAATCATAAAACCTAAATACACTGCAATAAGAAATCCCTGTACTAACATAGCCGAACGCTGGAACCGACAATTAGGAAACTTATTCAGGATATTTGTGCGAGAAAAACACACTAAATGGGTCACGTATATCAAAACCATAAAAGCATGTCTAAATGGAACTTATCAAGACACCATCAAGATAACGCCACATGAAGGACAATTCAGTACAAAACCAACTAGAGATTGGGAGAGATACCTAGACCCCATAGTGGTAAATACCGAAAAGGTAGATCTAAGCAAACTACAATTACGGATAAAGGAGATGGGAGGGAGACAAGCAGCTCGAATAAATAAATTGAACAAAATTACTGAATTTGAAGTAGGGGACAAGGTTCTGATACGGGCACATAAACTCTCTGACGCCACACAAAATATAATTGAAAAATTTTGCGCGTTGTATGAAGGCCCATATGTTATCACGCGAAAAGTTGGAAGCGCCACGTATCAGGTACAAGACTGCATGAACGTGGGTGCAAGACTGCACTGTGATACGTGGGGCTTTCAATATAAGACAACTAAAGAAATATCATTCAGAAAACTTAGTAGATGCATAAGATACCTTGTAAATGACAAGTGAGTTGTATAAAATTAGATGTAAAAATTTACAACACTAAAATAACAATTAGTAAGTTTTCTAGCATAACTAAAGTATGTGTCATGATAAAGATAACTAATTATATGATATTAAATGGAAGTTTGAGATAACATTTGTCTTAGTAATGAAATGTTATATAACAAAATTTGTAAATTTTGTAGTAAAATCCTGTTAACAAATTTTAGTCAAACAGTTGGCAGTTATTTGTTAAGGTAAATGTATAGATTATACTAAAGTGTCCAAAATCTTGTTATACCTACTAGTATGAAACATTAAAATTATATTCTCACAAAACTTTTAAGTTTTAAGGTTGTAGTGAAGTGTTTGTTAAGAGTTAACACATAAACTGAGAAAACAAAAAAGAACATTAGCAGCAATCTTAAATTAGAAGAGTGTATAAATAAGTGAAGTAAATACATTAGTCCATTATTAAGATGTAAGCATTAAATTGTATATTCATAAATACGTAGAAAATTTTTTTTAATTATTATTTCCTTAATATTCTTAAATAGCTATCTTTTCAAAAATATATAATAATATATTTGTGTCGATTTAGTACTAAATTGTTAGGTAGTATTTGACATAAAACCGAATATACTAAGTGTGTACATATGAATAGATAATCTAATTTTCAGGACTATTAATATTAGTACGATTATGATGATTATTATTAATATTAAATGTAATGTTTAGTTATTTTCTGTGTATATATCTGTGTATCATGTGAAAATAAGGACAACCAATTGTAGGAATAAAATCATGTAGAGACATAAATAAAAGTAGACTCAAGATGTTATGAATGAAGGTTATTGTAAAATTATAATCATATATAAATGTAACCAAACAAATTGATTCATTGTAAATATGAAAGCGAAAGTAGGTCACAGAAGGGGTGGAACAGTTAGGGAAACAACTGAGAATAGCCGTTACCTTTTCAGTAGGTTAGTAAGTAACGCGGTATACATACTACACTGTGTTCGTTGAATGTAGGGCCTTAATACGAAAATTCAAGATATACTTATAAACATAATATATTATTTAAAGGGCGTAAATTCGGGATCCTTTGGATTCAGAGTGATCATCGCAATGGACTCAAATTGGGGACAAATATAACGCTAAAATAGAAACGAAATGTATTTTTTTTTAAGAAAGGGCTACGTGTCAACGATTGACATGACAGTGATGTATGAAGAGACACTTAGAGAGGAGTGTCAACGTCGACCTACATGTATTATGGACGCACCATAAATTTAGAGTAGCAGATGTACGCTTGGAGAAAACTAAGGGTAGTTTTACTAAAGTAAATACAAAAACGCCAGAAAGAATGACGCTTTTTGTCCGAGGAGACTACACCCGAGGTGACTAAACTCATTCACTGATAAACTTACGCTTGGACAAAAGAGGTGAGTGAACGCTAACTTAACAGCTATACGACAGAAACAACGAAGGGATGCTGTTACTGAAAAGCAACACAAAAGGCCATAGGGGAAGACAATGCTAAGATACCAAGAAGGCCACACGACAGAGGTAAATGAACGAAATAGAGGAGCAGTTGTAAGATGTTTTGCTAAGATACATACAAAAACCCCGGAGAGAGTTGGTAATAGTATTGTCCGAGAAAGGCTACTACAAGGGTAATGCACTAATTGAGCAGAGCAGCTGTTGGCAGAGTAATTGTTAAGGATTGTCTTTGTTAAAGGCTTGAAGAAACGACAGAGAGATTTACGATCATGGGAATCGGACATACCGATGGCAAAAGATGGATGAACCCAGGATAAGAAATAGGTGGGAACAGAGGGTCCTATCAGAAACGACCTTTTGGAAGTACGTGGTTCTTAGGAACAGAATTTACTAAGTGTAGGGAGAAAAGAACCAATTAGAAAAGGGGAGACTGAAAATCAGAAAACTAGTGGGGAAATACCCGCGTTGAATATATACAAGCAACTGAGACGCGATCGGGAGAGTCTTTACAAAATTTTCGAGAGAGTGTGACGATTTCATTAATAAAAATATGGTAATTAATAAATATGTAATGTGTAGGCTGAGAAATTTTAAATTTTTAATAAAATCGCACATTTAAACTAAATCTTATTGCTATCATATAAATAATAATAATATTTAATAAAGAGTTGTAATAATAAAATAAAAAGGAATACGATTGTACAGAAAGGGTAAACCTTGTTAATTAATCCTGCATAGACATGCACTAACCAGAATTAACTTGAATTCCGACCCCTAAACAAACTAAATATACTTGTAAATTTGACTTTATTTAAATAATTAAACAAGACCACTGTAATGTACTTTAATAACGTCTGTAACTAAGAATATCTCTGCTTAATTAAATAGTCATACTTTAATCCTTTAAATAAAGAAGGAACATGGAACTACTTTTATGCTGAATAGTAATTGTCGCGAGATTACTACTCTTACCCCTTAACTATTTTTACGCACTTGCAATGGAGCGCTCACGCCGTAAGCTGCGCACAGCGTTGGTTCGCGACGCGGATACAAATATGTGAATGTTCGGTAAAGAATATTTTAAATAACTAAATCGTGCGCCGATGACATCTCTATCAATTCTTAAATAAGAAACTATGTAACTAATACAGTACTAGAACCATGAGGTGAAATTCAACTAATAAATAATCATGTGAAGTGAATACCAGTGAAACAAACTTTCGCTTTATTTATTCTAACAACTAGAATTACTACAGTCATCTAAGAAGAGAGTACCACACCCAGAATGATTTAGCATACGTCAGGAACTTCACCTTCACCGGATGCTAAGGTAACGACAGACCTTCAGGAAACACACCGAGGACCGAGGAGCCACATCTGCATCAACTACTGAAACCACAGGTGACATGGAGGCTTGTCTTCCGTGGTTATGAGATACTAAAATTATAACCAACAAAAGACAATTTAACTCACCCCTTTAAGACTTTAAAAGACAGACATTATATGTAACATGTAGTCTGTAATCTAATAAAACTGTTTGTAGTAAAAGAGTAAAAGTTTAAACTAAAAGCTTTATTGTTTTAAAAAGATTAATAAAGTCCATTCTTTAAATGGCACAATTTTCAAGATTGTATATGGCGAGGTGACCATTATTAACATACTATATTCAATCCCGGATCCATGGAATAAATTAAATTGATGTACATCTTATTTTGAGGGCCCTTGTGAAAGAATAAAATATATAATCATCTTGTAAACTGTAAGCTGTTGAACCATATATGTTGAGAACTTTAAATAGAGCAATTAATCTCATTATGTAATAAAGAGATGTCATCTTTAGTACCGACTAAACTGAGTGCATAAATCAACAGTCTCCCCTTCCCACCTTCCCAGTATCCTTTTATATTAATTGTTTTGGTGTTGTGATTAATTTTCAGCTCGCCACAACGAAGGCAGCCTGTATAATTGGCAGAACCAATTAATGCGGGTTCCCTACGTTATAACACAAGTTAAGATGTTATAAATTGCGCAACTCTGCTAAATTAATGGCTTAATCTGCCATTTTGCTTAATTTTGCTGCTCCTTTGTAAACAAAAAAATAATTGTGTCTTGTATTGTTTAAGAAGTAATTGTGTCCCAATATTACACACCCACAAGCTGTTGATCTATTCACTCATGTATTTTAATATGTGTCAAAATTTTAAATAAAATAAAAATCATAATTATAATAGTAATATAGTATAGGTAACTTTAATTGTAAATATAATATGTGTAAAGTTATATTAACATATTGCCCCACGTAAACAAAACCATGTACGTACTTGTCCAAAAATTTCATTCATCAACGTGTCAATTTGACGACAAACTCGGACAGGTAAATATCCTGTTGCCGCCTGTGTAAAACTGTCATAGTTGCCCTCCCGCAAGTTGAGTTAGACAACACGCCACCCTCTTTGTTAGTTCTATTGTTATAAGAAGCGTGTATTTTCCTGTGTTTAGTAACCGAGGATTTCCCCTTTGTCGTACGTATATTGAAGCCTGTGTGAGATTTCTCTCTCTCTACCAATGTAAAATGATTACAGTTCACATTTTAATTGTTTATTTGTAAAAAAAAAAGAGTAAGAATACAATTGATTTATATTTCTATTTTTCTTGTGTATAACAAAAAAAAAGAAAGCGTTGTATAGTATTTAATGCAAATAGTAGAATAATTATTTATAGCCACTCATAATATTTAAAAAATGGCTGAATTTAATCCTGATCTATTATTAAAAGATGAGCTGTGCTACGAAGCAATTTTACGCGGTTTAAAACACGTGAATGTAACAGTGTCTGAATTACGAAAATCATTACGCGAAACCAGATCAGATATACCCTCGCAGTTAGATAGATTGCGTGAACTCGATTATGATAGCGAACGAGAAACCTGTTATGCGAAGTATAGGGAACTGACGTTATTATCTCAGAACCTTCAGGACGAAAAATCACCTACTGTATATTGCGCGTCACGCAACGAATAGAACATTTAACCCGCCGGTTGAACAATTTATTAAGCTGGCCCGACGTCACCGTAATCCCTGCCGATGTGCAGAAATTTGCGGATGAGGCATTACGCCAATTACCCATAATTATCAACGACTTACGACGAAACGAAAGTCACACTCATCTAGAATGGAGGAAATTGAGCACTACTTACAAAAATTATATATTTCCCCAGTTCAATCCCCTACTTTAGAACACCCTCCCTCCACCTCGAACCACGAATCACCCACCGTATCGAAGATACAACCGACTCATGAACAGTTACCTAGTAGACAATTAAATACCCTAACTATATCACAACCCCTACAGCCTAATGGTCACCATACTCGCACTAGTCGATATGCGATTACTACTCCTAATGCAACCACAAATCCTTCGAAGAGTATACCAAATGTAAATTTTAATGTAGACCTCTACGGAAAGATTACCCACCCAGTAGAGAAAATAATTAATGAAATCCTTACACCGATGGCTTAAGTATCACGATACTGTTGAATTTTATCAGATACCTACTGCAAATAAAAGATCTACAACAATTGAACGATTGGCAAATACTGCAAGTAATCCTACCCAAATGTAAACCCCCATTACGAGATCGTGTACTAGAATCATTAAACTCGACTCTTCCAGTAGAAGAACTTCATACTACCATAATCAAATATTTTATCCCCACGGGAATTTACGAGGAGATTAAAAGAAATACCGTACTTCGAGTACAAGGCGCCCACGAAAGACTGGCACACTATATTGCAGACATCAGAGAATCTTCACGACTACTGCAAGTCGATTGGAGTGAGAAACAATTGGTCGATACTATTCTAGTAGGTTTATCTCCTGAAGAACGCTCCCGTTTAGCACTAATAAGTAGACCACACACTTTCGCTGACCTTGAACAATGTAGTATACACTCTTCAAATGTATGGTACGCAGATCAGCACAGACGTGCATCGGTATCCACAACTCCACATAGAAAGGAAACGCAAGCCCTAGTCTCAGATGCAAGAACTCTACGAGAAAGACGACCATTTCGGCGACCAACCTATGTTCATGGCCATGGTAAGTCCAAGGAGCCTCAACCTCGACAGGAAACAAGTGAGACCCCACGTAAAGAATATGTATGCTATAACTGCGGAAAACCTGGACACCTCAGTAGAAACTGTAAACGGAAACAGTACAATCAGAAAACTCATTATCCAAAAAAACATGTAAGGCAGGGAGATCCGAAACCCTGTGTCTTCCGCAGCATCGTGAAAACAGGTAAACCCCTGAGAGACAACAAATTAAAACATAATAATAATAACAAAAGAAAATTAGACCCTATGTTAGAAAATTTATCGATAAATGTAACGCTATTAATAAATGTGATTTCAATAAGTGTCAATTACCGTATATACAAGTTCACCTTGGTGTTACATCCACCCTCGGATTGATTGATTCCGGATCAACGCGAAGTTTAATTAGTCAAGAGCTAGCCAATAAATTATTTAAACACCATTTAGTTAAACGCAGTCAATCAGTAAATATTAGATGCGCTACAGCTAATAAACAAAACTTAATGGTAAAACTTATCATCACGTTTAAAGTAAAAATTAAGAATCTAACATGGTATTTTCCAATGTTGGTATGCGACGAGTTAGGACCCGAGTTAATATTGGGAGCTGATTTTATCAGTAAAACAGGAATAATTCTAGATATTCACGATAAGAAATTTTATTTTGGATTCGATCGTTCACGAAAATATAACTTGGATGATAATGCAAATAACAGAGAGAGTACTAGCACTACCTCTACACATATAAAGCATCACGAATCTGAATTAGGTCATCTGGAAAGTAAAGATAGACGGAACATACAGACTTTAATAAAACAATTCTCCAATGTCCTCACCCCAAAGTTAGGACTGACGGACCTAATAGAGTACAAAATAAATTTGAGCGACAATAAAGTAATACGTTTAGCCCCATACAAGTTATCACCTCCAAAAATGGAAGTAATGAGGAACCAAATTAACAAATTGTTAGAACAAGGAGTCATCGAACCCTGTACGTCATCTTATTCATCACCCGCGTTTTTAGTACCCAAAAGTAACGACAAACATAGATTAGTTATGGACTACAGACAACTAAATAAACGGATAGAATTTGAATCTATACCGCTTCCCGACATCCACAGTGCTTTTCATTATTTTACGAAAGCAAAAAATTTTTACCATTATGGATTTAAATCAGGCATTTCATCAAATACCCCTTTCGGAAGAATCAAAACGTCTAACCGCATTTGCCGTCCCTTTCAACCTGTACCAATTTACGAGAGTACCCTTTGGTATATCCCAAGGTAGTTCTGTATGTAGCAGATTATTAGAAAAATTATTTCATGATATAAAGTTTAAATATGTGTACCACTACTTAGATGACATCGTTATCTACAGCGAGTCAATTGAGCAACATCCTAAACATCTACGTGAAGTATTATCCCGATTGGAGAAAGCTGGATTAACCGTAAACACCAATAAAGTAAATTTTGCTGTCACACAATTTTCATTTTTAGGTCACATCGTAAAAGCCAACGGAAAGGTAAGCATAGACCCCGAGCGAACCCGTGCTATCAGAGAATTTTTACCACCGCGGGATGCGAAAGGAATAGCCCGATTTTTAGAAATGATAAATTATTTCCACAAGTATATCCCACATCTAGCCGAAATTGCAGCACCGCTAAATACCTTAAGGAAGAAGGGAGTTAAATTTGAGTGGAATGAGCAACACCAAACCGCATTCGAGAAATTAAAAGAAAGCATCATATCACCCCCCGTACTACAATTAGCCGATTTTACAAAACCGTTTGTAGTGCAGACAGACAGTTCAAGTGTAGCCCTAGGTGCAGTAATATATCAGGAAGTAGATAATTCTAGATTACCTATTAGTTACGCTTCACGCACCCTGACAGACCAAGAAAAGAAATACTCCGCATACGAATTAGAATGTTTAGCTATCGTTTTCGCTTTTGAGAAGTTCAAACCCTTTTTAGAACATAAAGAGTTTTTGTTAGAAACAGATAATCAAGCATTATCTTGGCTACTAAATCACCCAAAACAGTTAGGTCGTATCGGAAGATGGGTATTAAGATTAAATTGTTTTAAATTCAAAGTACAACATATTAGAGGCACCCAAAACGTAGTTGCCGACACACTGTCACGTATGTTCCAGCCGAGTAGTAATACTTACGAAAACAAGGAGAGTAGAGAAACGCCGATTATCAATACTTTAATTACCGAATTTCCTCTTGCATTTACGGACTTAGCCCAGTATCAACAACAAGACCCACGTTTGAGACCGATTATTGAAGAACTCGATAAAGGAAATAAGTCAGAAAAATACATATTAAGTAAGAGAGTGTTATGTTGTAGAATAGCGAACGGAAAATATTTACGAATAATCGCCCCTGATATTATTAAACCTATGCTGATGGAATACTATCACTCTTCCACCATTGGAGCACATATGGGAATAAATAAAACTATACATCGAATTCGTAAAGAATATCACTGGGAAAATATGAACAGTGAGATCGCTAATTTCGTGAAAAGGTGTAAGTTGTGTGCACTCAGCAAACCAGCGAGAAACAGTCAAATAAGTCAATTAATCTCAGAAATTCCTGCTACCCCGTTCTCCAAAATTTATTTAGACTTTTCAGGACCCTACCCGCGTTCTAAATCAGGAAATACAATGTTACTAATTTGCGTAGATTCTTTCAGCAAATTCGTCTGGATGTACCCCATGCGGCGAGCATTAGCTTCTACCACAGTAAGTATTTTACAGCATAGATTATTTAAAGAATTCGGTACTCCAGTCCATCTAGTGTCGGATAACGGACCACAGTTTAAGTCTAAGGAATTCAGGAACATGTGTTTCAAACTAGGAATAGACCACATTACCACTACAGAGTATCGTCCGCAAGGAAATATAGCTGAAAGGTATTTGCGAAACCTAAAATCTGCTTTAATAGCCTACCATGCAAACGATCATACGTCTTGGGACCAGAACCTATCCTGGATACAATTCGCCTTTAATTCAGCATATCATGAAGGGCATAAGTCTACCCCATTCGAATTATTGTTCAAATATAAACCTAACCACCCATTATCCACTAAGTGGAAAATACATGAGTTGTTACCCCTTGAAATTAGGGATAAAAATATTAAGAAAATCTGGAATGAAGCGCGCGCTAATTTACGAACAAACTTAGCGAAATCAAGGAAATATCACGAGCGAAATAATAATAATAATGAAGTAAAGTACCAAATCGGTGACTTAGTAATGTACAAAACACACCCTACGAGTAGTGCAATCGATAAGACAACTTCCAAGCTATCATACCGATGGTGCGGTCCTTATCAAATTCACAAATACTTAACTCCAGTAACTGTATCCTTGTACGAACCCTCTACTCAAAAATATGTACGAAGAACACATATTTCGCAGATAAAACGTTATCACAAAGAAGGAAATGGTAGAGTGCAAGCTAAATAAATGTAAAAAAAAAAGATATATATTGTGTACTCAACTGCAAAAGAGTACTTGAGTAACATTTGGCTACCTAATCTTATAAATAGGTACGAGGCCTGATCAACCTTGAATCCTATTCATCGAAAGTAGAGCAAAGTGAGAAGTCAGCTGACATCAGACATCAAATATGTGGAATAATTAAGTAACAAATTACTTAAGGAGTAATTCTATAACAAGAATAACTCACAACTAAAGAAAAATCCGGTAGTAGTCATAAGTAGTAGAGTTAAGAAAAATTTAGAATGTTTACAATATGTTTTATAATGTGTGAATTTTATATAGTATTAGAATTAGTCTGTAAGGTATTATGTATATATATGGATAGTAAGAATAAGCAAGTCGAGAGTGACTTATGCAGCTCGTAATTACATACAGAGAAAAACGGGTGAGAGAAATTTCACACGGTAATCCCCAAGCATACTCCCGGTACATTACTGACCAAATTAGCCGGAGTCTGTTCTTTAAGCGGCGGAGTATGTGACGATTTCATTAATAAAAATATGGTAATTAATAAATATGTAATGTGTAGGCTGAGAAATTTTAAATTTTTAATAAAATCGCACATTTAAACTAAATCTTATTGCTATCATATAAATAATAATAATATTTAATAAAGAGTTGTAATAATAAAATAAAAAGGAATACGATTGTACAGAAAGGGTAAACCTTGTTAATTAATCCTGCATAGACATGCACTAACCAGAATTAACTTGAATTCCGACCCCTAAACAAACTAAATATACTTGTAAATTTGACTTTATTTAAATAATTAAACAAGACCACTGTAATGTACTTTAATAACGTCTGTAACTAAGAATATCTCTGCTTAATTAAATAGTCATACTTTAATCCTTTAAATAAAGAAGGAACATGGAACTACTTTTATGCTGAATAGTAATTGTCGCGAGATTACTACTCTCACCCCTTAACTATTTTTACGCACTTGCAATGGAGCGCTCACGCCGTAAGCTGCGCACAGCGTTGGTTCGCGACGCGGATACAAATATGTGAATGTTCGGTAAAGAATATTTTAAATAACTAAATCGTGCGCCGATGACATCTCTATCAATTCTTAAATAAGAAACTATGTAACTAATACAGTACTAGAACCATGAGGTGAAATTCAACTAATAAATAATCATGTGAAGTGAATACCAGTGAAACAAACTTTCGCTTTATTTATTCTAACAACTAGAATTACTACAGTCATCTAAGAAGAGAGTACCACACCCAGAATGATTTAGCATACGTCAGGAACTTCACCTTCACCGGATGCTAAGGTAACGACAGACCTTCAAGAAACACACCGAGGACCGAGGAGCCACATCTGCATCAACTACTGAAACCACAGGTGACATGGAGGCTTGTCTTCCGTGGTTATGAGATACTAAAATTATAACCAACAAAAGACAATTTAACTCACCCCTTTAAGACTTTAAAAGACAGACATTATATGTAACATGTAGTCTGTAATCTAATAAAACTGTTTGTAGTAAAAGAGTAAAAGTTTAAACTAAAAGCTTTATTGTTTTAAAAAGATTAATAAAGTCCATTCTTCAAATGGCACAATTTTCAAGATTGTATATGGCGAGGTGACCATTATTAACATACTATATTCAATCCCGGATCCGTGGAATAAATTAAATTGATGTACATCTTATTTTGAGAGCCCTTGTGAAAGAATAAAATATATAATCATCTTGTAAACTGTAAGCTGTTGAACCATATATGTTGAGAACTTTAAATAGAGCAATTAATCTCATTATGTAATAAAGAGATGTCATCTTTAGTACCGACTAAACTGAGTGCATAAATCAACAGTCTCCCCTTCCCACCTTCCCAGTATCCTTTTATATTAATTGTTTTGGTGTTGTGATTAATTTTCAGCTCGTCACAACGAAGGCAGCCTGTATAATTGGCAGAACCAATTAGTGCGGGTTCCCTACGTTATAACACAAGTTAAGATGTTATAAGAGTCGGAGGTGGAGTTCGTAACGTATTATTTTAAAAGAGACTGTTAATTTTACGAAAGTATGAACGTTTTCGAGAGTCTAGAGTCGAGTCGAGACGAAGTCTAACTTAAACTTCGTGGAGTCGAGACTAAGTGTTACGAAAGTTCGATGTTAAAAGTTCGGGGAGCTTTACTTAAAATCACGTAAGCTTATCATGAATAACAATCTGTGAAGTGAGAACTGGAGTTTATTAGTTAATAACTCGTCAAAACAAAAGCCCGAATCTTATCATGTATCACGAACGATATAGCTGTTGAAACAGAATAAATCGTTACGAGATATCAGTGAACGTAACAGAAGTAAATAATAATTACACTAAATTTAAAATTGGGAATTACCGGTTATCAATAGAAGGAGTGAAATAATGAAAGTGTATATGTGCCAAATACTACAAGAAAGAGTCACATTGTTATACACGCAAATGATCCTGTGTTCAACGCAGTCGACGGAGCATCTACATCTCCATATGCTGATTTAAGGAACCAAAAAGGAGATCATATCATGACAACGCGCCGTAGAATGGATATAGTAACAAATTTATGTATTAATTTTATTTTACGAAATCATCTGTCTGTCACTCTAAAAGAATACACGTAGAGAATTTTATAAGATAGAATGTCCTCATTCAAAACTTACGTATAAATTTTAAAGTCAAAATGTTAGAATATAAAGAGAATTAAGTACATTTCATATTTAAATGCATCCATTTAAAATTATATGTCGTAATGAAATAAGTAATTAGATGGAAGAATTAATCCATATTTTTATAACACTCAAAAGAACCTTGAGATATTAAGAGATATTGAGAGATTAGTTTCATAATTGTTTATTGATAGAAATCATGTACTAAAATAATCATTGATAATCATATGTTACGAAGAATAGAAATATGATACTAATGACAGTAATCGTTAAACGTAATAAATTTAATGGTAGACAGATAAACACGTCTTGTTTGTTTATTGAAGATAAAACCTTATGAAATTAATCACTAGAAGTAGTTTTCAACACCTTCCGAGTAAATATTGAATACTAGAGTCTCATAACATTTGATTGCATAACTTCTAATGTATAAATTATTACCAATAAATCAATAATTATTTATTATTCAGGGTTATCAATAACCCTGAGATCGTAAGCAATAAAATTTAGCATTGCATTTGGCACCAACAAATTGGGGCACAGTAAACAGCAATTACAATAAGAGTAGCATTTGGCGCTCCACCGCAGGGCGTAAACGGGTACAACTCGTTTAGCAGTTAAAAACTGTTTCGCTGACTCATCCCTACTCCACCCTCCCACACCCTACAATGACTTGACCTTGTCAGTAGAGTACAGCCTGTTGGAGGGAATAGTTGTTTAACGTCTCTTTATTTGGTGTCTTTGTGTTCACTGTCAAGGAACAGTTTTAAGTTCGCTTTAAGCTCTGTGTCCCGTGTTTCAAATTCAAACTGCCATTAAATTAAAACTATTTGTGTTCATAAATTTTACAGTGAACTTAACGTGTACCAGTACTTTTTTGAATATGTGTGTGTTCAAGGATTTAGTGAGTAATTTTAATTCATAAACGTTTAATGAATTTGTTATTCTTTATTGTTCAGTCAGAGATATCCAGAGAATTAATTACAAGGTACAGTAGTAGTGGGAAAATACCGGTCCTCACTCAAGTACCGTTATTTCCCCACCACCACTAAATCAAAGAGATGCCGCCTTTCCCATGCTCTAGATCAAAGAGATGCCGCCGTTCCCACGCTCCAAGATTTTTTCCCACGCTCTTCCGCAGCATCCAATGGACCACAGCATTCGCGAATTTCCGCGAATATAATTTTTTATTTTTTAAATTTGATTTTTTATATTTTTTAATTAAGTTGATATGCATATCAAGGGTAGGTGGGGGTGGGGGTGGGGTTCAATGGACCACAGCATCCGCGAATTTTGGCGAATATAATTTTCTATTTTTCTTAATTAAGCTGATTTGCGTATCAGAGGTGGGTTGTGGGTGGGGGTTCAAACTTGATGCATCACGATATCAAGTTATCAACTCTCTCTCCCTCCCTCTCTCCCTGTCTCTCTCTCTCTCTCTCTCTCACACACACACACACACACACACACACACTTAGTAGATTACTGTTGCATCTCTCTCTCACTCTCTGTGTTTATGTAACGTCTCTCTCTCTCTCTCTCTCTCTCTCTCTCTCTCTCTCTCTCTCTCTCTCTCTCTCTCTCTCACATTTGAATGTAAGTAAATATCTCGTTCGCTCTCTCTCTTTATGTCAACCTTTGCATCACGATATCAAGTTATCAACTCTCTCTCTCTCTCTCTCTGTCTGTCTGTCTGTCTGTCTCTCTCTCTCTGTCTCTCTCTCTCTCTCTCTCTCTCACATTTGAATGTAAGTAACTATCTCGCTCACTGTCTCTCTTTATGTCATTGGTTTTACTGTGATATCATGTTATCAACTCTCTCACACACACATACACATTTACTAGATTACTGTTGTGGTGTCTCTCGCTTTCTCTCTCTCTCTCTCTCTCTCACATTTGAATGTAAGTAACTATCTCGCTCTCTCTCTCTCTCTCTCTCTCTCTCTCTCTCTCTCTCTCTCTCTCTCTCTCTCTCTCTCTCTCTCTCTCGAAACTGCAGACGTCGGCAGAAATTGAATCTTCTGCTGTAGCATTTCCCCTTTCAATTTGTTGACGGCTTCACAATAATGTTAGTCTATTGAGTGTGTACTATGTAAATTGTTTGTACATCAATGAATAATATAATCGTGCTAGTTTTAATGTAATGTGTATTGTGTATTGCTGCTGCTGCAAACGTCGGTAGAAATTCCCTCATTCAAATCGTTGACAGCGCCAATAAGGTATGATTTGAATCTTTCGGTGTAGCATTTCCCATAAGTTAATGTACTTTACAAATAATTGCTCACATGTTCAGAGTTTTATAGCGAAATAAATTAAAATAAACCATAATTTGTTTTAAATGATTAAATATATATATTCACACCACTGTACACAAACTTAAATATGGTTTACAGACCATTGTAATACAATTATTCAAAATACATTTTACATTGATTAAATATATATATATATATCACAAACATTGTTATAAAATAAATACAATATTAATAATAATTTTTGACATTGTAAGATTTAAATAATAATAATTTCGTGCCTGTAGATACAGTCCACATGGAAGTTATCTGTAACATAACAATACAAAGTTGGTATTAGAATCACTGATACGATAAATATTCAATTATCACACGCACACGCACAGTCAGTGGAAAGAAAGGATCAATGCTTTAAGTAAGTAAACTTTTTCAAGTATGTGTCATTTTCATAAAGTTAATGTACTTTCAAATAATTTTTAATTGAACCAAATATTATTCAACGAAACTTTGTAAATACTAATTAGACTCAATGATACATTTATCACGTACATACAAATTCAATTATTAAAGTGTTAAGTACTGGGAGTTGAAACTACACACACACACACACACACACACACACACACACACACACACACACACACACAGCAATAAATTGTTTGTTAACACGATTGTTACTTACGTCGTTGGGACACAATCTCCACCTGTGTTGTTTGGTTCCTCGTCCCTCGATACACTAAATGTAGTTCAATGGGTTTGATATGTCTGAGCTCCTCATTCGTGAAGACACCTGCATACCTCTTGGGAAGATAGACACGATACTGGTGGTCGCCATCCTCCAACGTAGCAAGCACAGAGTTCCCATATTTTGTGTCCACATTTGTTAAGACCATGATGGGATATTTTTATTCACTGTCAATTCTGAACATCGCTTGTACTCGATAGCACTTACAGCATTAAACTTTACAAGAAACGACATTATTAGAAGAGAGAAAGACGCTAGTGAACACGTCTGTATCAATCGAGAGAGAACCAAACAATGACAGAATATTCGACACAAAAGGACAGTACAATGTGATAGTGGTGGTGGTGGTAACGACGTCATCAGAAAAGTCTGTGTCCCACTTTCATTTACGGCTTTGCATGTATGAACATGTCTCCCAGACGAAATTAGAGACACCAAAATATAACAATGTCATTAGGAAAGTCCGCATTCCACTTTCATAAGGAAATAGTCACCGCTTACAGCTATGCATGTAGTACATGTCCCCAGCAGAATTAGAGATATAAATGTCATCATTCACTGTGTAGTCCAGTCACCCTGTACTTAAAATTGGGGTTACCTGGAAAAAGGTCAGAAGTTAATGATCTTTTATATATTGTATGTGGGTAGTCTGTGGTGTAGAATCCAAGTTTTTCAATTCGAGAACCCTGTGCAAACTTCAGGGCAGCCGAAAAACCTCGAAATGTTCGGACTTTTTTCAGTTGTTTTCTTATAACTCCTAAACAACGCGTTCTAGCCGAAAACACTTCATTACAAAAGTTAAAGAGTATTAAATTTCCTACAATTTGCACTGGTTAAACGTTTTTTAAATTAAATACGTACCGAGATATAGCGCTTTAAATTTTCGAAAAAATTTTCAAAATATCGAAAAACTGCGAAAAATGCAGGTTTTTTCCTAGTAACTTTCATCTTTCAACATTTCTATATGAATAATAATGGTAGTAATGGTAGGTGTCTCTAAATTGATAAATTTAGGAGGAGAGTGTGGAGACCTTGGGAGACCGGTCGGTCGGTGAGTCACCCTCCCTTCCTGCCAGGGCTATTTTTAGCAGTTGACAATGACGGTGCTGTATAGAGAGGGGAGCAGTTTGGAAGGAAACTCAAGGAAGGAAAGAAGCAGTTGTGTTGTAGCCATTGAAGGCGTCTAATGCTCGTGCATTCGTTCTATACGTGAGAGTGCCGTAAAATAATAATATAACCGGATATAATAATATTATATTTTAATGTAACCACAACGCGTTCGTGTGTGACTTACGATTCGTGTGTTCGTTCTATTCGTGACAGTGCCGTAAAATAATAATATAACCGGATATAATAATATTATATTATAATGTAACCACAACGCGTTCGTGTGTGACTTATGATTCGTGTGTTCGTTCTATTCGTGAGAGTGCCGTAATATAATAATATAACCGGATATAATAATATTATATTATAATGTAACCACAACGCGTTCGTGTGTGACTTACGATTACGTAGTGTTACTATGGCATCTTCCACAGAGGCAGGACTGTGTTTCATCTGCCAAAATAGTTTGGCAGAAGGTGAAGCAAATGTAGTTAAAACGAAAGGTGTTGCCAGACTTCTCGAATCTAGTATCAAACGGAAAAAGTCTGCAGATGAACAGTTCCCGAAAAGGGTGGAGCAACTAACAGTTCACAGTGCTTGTCAAAAAACGTACAATAATGAGGGAATGATTAAGGCTTCATTACGTCGCGGACATGACGCTCCTGGGCCCTCCCCTAGACCGACCCGATCAGAAAGGCCGCAATTTGACTTCAACAATAAGTGCTTTTTATGTGAGGATGTGATTACTGAAGAATACAGGAAAAGTCAGGCCAAGTTGCCATTCAACAGGCGCAATTGTGCAGTTAAAGTGACGCTTCGTGATGTAGCAAACACGATTTTGGCGTATGCAAGAAAGCGAGGCGATGAGTGGGGACAAAACATTGAAGACCGCGTTTCCCAGTTGGATAATCTGAACACAGATTTAGTAGCAGTTAATGCAGAATACCACCAAAAGTATCTTCACACATTTTATCATTACATTCACGTGTCCAAAAAAGGGGACACCGTCCAGCTACCCACGTCGACGAAGCCATGGAAATTATATACAAGTTTCTCGAAGACAGTAGTGAGGAATGCCAGTTTTCCGTTGGGCAGTTGCTTGATCTGGTACCTGAAGACTGTCGTCCACATCCAAAAACTCTGAAAAGACGTCTGGAGGGAAGGGAACCCCCCGAATCAAAACTGGCATAAGCATTAGAAATTGTATAAAAAAAAAATCATTTTATATTGTTTTATATCATATTGTTATTTCCTCGGTAAACCCAATTTAAAGATGTAGATTTAATAACCATAATCCCATTCATCTACTTTACATCTTGTAGTAGATGTAATCCCATTACATCTACTTCATTCACAAATTACATGATCAACTATTCAAGTCTTAGTATATAATAAGTCACATTGCTCGCGATGACTGGCGGGCTGCGTCGCACGCCAAACCTTCTTGCTTTCTACACCCTCCACAGCGTTAGCATCGCACATAAATAAATAAGACTGTATACCAGTAGATTCAAAAAAACGTAGGCTATAACTTTTATAGGAAGGGTTTTTACATAATATGATATATAAAAAAAATATAGTGCAAAACTCAAAAGTTTCAAAGTAAAAAACATACTTTTTCCACATATTTTCTTAAATTTATCAAACACTATTAGGTTTAACGTAAATATGAAGACACCAATATTGTAGCCCATTTAATAACAAACAAAACAAAAAAAGTTGAACTTGGTCCGATCATTAGTAACAGAGGTAATGGCTGTTCCGTAAATATTGGCATTTTGAACCTTTGAGGGGGCTGGGGGGAAGCTCCAGAGCGATTTTTGGGGACTTTTGTAAAAATGTTCCTCTGGTAGTAGTCTATCAATGGGGTAAAATTCAGCTTTACCCTAATTATTTCCGATTCAAAACCTTTATTGACTGGGCTAGTACGAACGGCAAGCGGTGCTCGCAGAAACAAGAAAATGAAAAACATTTCAACTGTGTAATTATTTGTGAGACCCACTTTCATGTAACACGGTATCGTCTTCAGACGGGACCCTGATATTATCAAATTTCCATTACTGATGTCTTCCCTGTCCGTGCAAACGTTGCCTTATTTCTTGTAATGTATCTCAATCCAGTCAAATACATATTTTTATTTAGTTTGGTACAAGTACAACAGTAAGGAACAAACCTTACCCGACTGGACCAAAGGTACTCTACGTAGGGCTATACATATTAAATTACCGTACGATGAAATTGTCTTCTACGTCAAGTAGCAGCATCCACAAACACAGCAGTAAACAGCAGTACGGGATCTTTTGCATTTTGATTATTCTGGACGTAACTGCTTGTAGGCCAGTCATTTTAAACGCTAAAATCGCAATAATTCATGTAGTTCTAATTTTTTGATATGTTGTTAAGACCAGAACGAGTAGTGTGAATCCAAGTTTGCAGCTTCGAAAGACCTGTGCTAACTGCGTAATGCGTGAAAAACTGCAAAATTTTCGGACGTTTTTCAGTTTTTGCCTTATAACTCCTAAAGTATGCGTTCTAGGAAAAAGGTTATAGATATTTTTTTTAAAGTAAATTAAATGTTCAATAATCTAAGCTTAACCTCAGCTGTATACATCCAATAGTTCCCGAGATACAGTACTTCAACAATTGGCCATTTTTTCCAAATATGAAAAATGTTAGTTTTCGTCGAGTTTCGAGCCAAATATTGGGAAAACTACTCATCCTACGAGAAAAGTCATGTAAAACAAATTTGTAGTAAATTTATGTAGCTTTAATTTAAGTACAGGACAACGCCTGTAAACCTAATAGTTCTCTTATTATTTGCAGAAAAACAAAAAAAATATGGGAAAACTGGATTTTGGGAGAAATGGATCTAATCATTTCCCATGACGATTTGTGGGTATTTGAAAGAAAAAAAAGGCATAAGACCATGTAAAAGGAATGAAATATGTATTTAATTACTTGAATGTCATAAAATAGTACAATAATAGAAATATTCATAATACAAAATGGCAATGTCAAAATTTTTATCGCTTGGAGGGTCCTGGTAGAGAGTCGTCGTGCTCCACCGCTGTTTGCCCCTCCATCCGCATTTCCCCAGACAATGGATCGTCGGGGTCGTCGTCTTCGTCATCTGTCTTGTCATCAATCTGGATGACGGGGACGTTTTGCCATGATTTGCCGGCGCAGAATTTGCACAAAGCAGAGCACTTAAGCCCTGCTTTGTGGCACGTGCAGCCCCCAGTGCACCCTTTCTTGCACTTACAAGATAGAAATTTGAGGAGGGTTTGTGGAGCCGGTTCGCTTTTTGTAGTGATTGGGGTTAACCCCTGCTGGCTTCTCGTCCAACCCCAATCACTCGCTTCTTTCTCCACCCCCAACTACTTTTGCACCTGGTGGTAGGTGCGGTAGGCATGATATCTGGCAGCCTCTTCTGTTGGGGGCAAACGATCCAAGTTAACCTTCGCATTGGCTGCTGTCTTCACGAAGAGTTGATATCGTAGGCCGTGTAGAGAGTCGTGGTTGTCATCCCCTCCATAAAGAGCCACGAGGCACTTCTCTCCAGCTCTGGCAATGACCTCGTGACTGGCATCTGGCAGCAGAAAAACTGTAGCTAGGTCCACCAGGTGGTGATTCTTCTGGAGGACGCTCCACAATTTGGTTTTCCCCTGCCAGAAAAGGGCAGAGGTGGTGTCGCACCAACTGAATGCGTGTAAAAAAAGTTCAAATCCTGGGGAGAATTCCAATTATCCCCGATTGAATGAAGGGTGGAAACTGCACGCAACCTGACTCACCTCTGCCACTTTTCTGGAAGTAGACGTTGTCGATGGTCGAGGCCAAGCCATTGAGAAGAACCAGTAGGTCCACATCCTCTCCAATTATCAGTACGTTCTCAGAGGATGTACTTTTGTCGAGCGCGGTTCTCACAATGTCGCTATCTGCATCTTCTGAAGCTCTCTTAGTCTCAATCCCCTGGTTTTCAAATGCTGAGCACAGAAGGTCAATCAGGCGTCGTTTGTTGTTGTCGTTGGATAACAGTTTTTCCTGGGGCACTTTGATTAGTGTTGACTCTTCAAACATGATGTCGTTGCAAGAAAGAGCAGCGTAGCGACGCAAGCGTTTAGCGGTTTTGGTACTCCTGAGGGCCCCATCCTCTGGATATCCATCAAATACCACTGACACATTCCTACCAAAGTGGTGAATGTGTAGCTGATGTACCCAGCAACAATTGGTCTAATGGAATCCTTACGGTGCCAGGTAACCTTGTGTAATAGATATCCATCATCCACCACTACAAACGTACTGGCTCCCACAGGGATGTTTTGGGGGGAGCGGAGTAAAAGCAGAGTAGAAGGTAGATTTTGTACCTTTACGCATCCCCTCTTCACTGAACAATGCCATTGGGTATGGAGCCAACTCGTATTTGAAATGCTCTTTCAACTCCTGGTTTGCTTTGCTTTGTAATGCACAACCTCTGGAAAATGGTGAGTGGTTCTACGTCAACACGCTTGTTTTGCACTTTGACAGAACTGCTGATTGATGCCAAGGTTAGCACTTTGTCTTTTCGTTTGAAAGTTACCTTCCCAAACGAGTTGCCAGTGATTTATTTGACCCCTTCAATTCCCAATTCTTGGGCCATGTGACAATTGATTTCAGGACCTCCAACAATTCCACTGCTGATGGATAGTATTTTGTCAGTAGCTGGAAATGGAGGGTGGATACTAAACCAGTTCTTAAGTTTCTCCACATCAGCACTGTCTCTATGATTTGTGTTGGCCTCATGTCGACGTGTTGTTCAGTAGTTGTACAGGAAATGTCCCAGAACCGTTCCACTTCCTCGCAGATGTTCAGCATGTACACCATTCCCCCAGTCCACCAAGAAAGCACACTGCTGGATATACCGCGACCATGGGTTAATCCTCCCTGGCTCTTCATTGATCTCATAAGAACCTGCTCGATAGACAAATTTGTCCACAGGCCTGACCAAAATTTATCCGATCGGCGAATCGTGAAGTCTCCTTGTGTGAACAAACGAAATTCTTTTGGATCCATCTTCTGTTGTAGATTACTCAAGTCTTGCAGATATAGACGAGCACTTTTGGCGTAAAAAAAGTGGCCCGCTGAGTGGAAGAAAGGAAGCATTTTGCTTACTGTTTCCAGGTGGAGCTCCCAATCTCCCATCCTCTCTGCCTGTATAAATTTCTTCATTAGTGTAGTCATTCAATAGTATTGCACCCAGAGCTTTGAGGTTGGACCTTCTTTTTCCAGTTTATCCAATGCAGTTTTGAATTTGCCACTCAAAATTTGGAAAGTTTCATTCGCCCTGGCAAGAAGGATCAGAGACCTCTCACTTTCACTGAGAATTCTTTCAGTTTCTGCTCGTTCCTCCTCAGTGAACTGTACCTCATTCAAAATCAAGTCTGCCAATGCAAGATTAGTCATCATGTGAGCTCTCACAGCCCTCGAGTATGCATGACCATTCAGCATTTTGTCCACACTGTTCTCGGCGTATATTGTCGTAAGTAATTCCTTCAGGCCACTACCTGCCATTACCAATGCCACCAATGCCAGCCTTGAACGACATGAGGAGATGGAAACCACCAAGCCTCACCACCACACTGCTCAACTCAGGATGTTGGGTACTCTCAACAATGTCTCGGGATTTCGTGTAAAGTGGTTGATCAAAAGTCACAAAGCACGTTTTTTGAGAATGAGCTTTGGTTTTTTCACTGGCTTCAAGAAGAGATGTCAGCACGGTGTCATAATCAGTCGGTGGAGCGTGGATGAATAGGAGAAAAACAATTTTTGAGCGTTTGAAATTAAGACCATCTGTCACCTGCTCCATAAACCCGGGGTGTTTCACGATTTCCCGTATAACCAGAGCAGGTCTGGCGCTGTGGGCAGTATGTCACCAGCAACTTGGAAAACTTCCTGTAAATCGGTAATTGAAATAGCTGACAAGCCAGCATTCTTTCTCACGCTGCATTGCTTGAGTTGTGAGACAGCATACGAACTTATTGTGTCAGCAGAAACATACTTGTTCAAACGTGGGATGCTTTTGTCTGGCAATACAGCGGAGTGTGGTGTAATGATCATGATGCCACCCATTTCATGGAATGTATTTTGCCCATCTAAGGTGTTGACATTCACATCGGCGTTGTCAAAGACGAACTGAATGAACGCTCCTTTTTCAATGGTTGGTGAGGCTTCTCCCCGCACGATAACTGAACTTTCAACATGCATTGCCTCGCTGTAACTGCATGAAAACCCATAGCTGAGCAGTGGTTAACAAGGTGTTTTGATCCAAATTTCCTGTATAAGTAGGTACCAAAGCTTGTCTTAAGTGAGGAGAGGAAAGATTTTGGCCTCTGCTGATATGAGTGCGTGAGCGACTGCAACACATTTCTTTTTTCAACCATCGAGAGAGTGGCGTTTGTGTTTTAGCACGATGGTTTCTAGCAACAGTTTCAGAGACTCAGGAACGACAGAATCGATATCCCGCATGAAATCATCAGATGGAGGATACTCAGTGGTGTCATATGTTTGAGAGCGAATGTCTTCCAAGATTATCTCTGCAGCAGCCTTCACCACTCTCAACCGCTCTTCTGCAGCATTGTTCCTTCTTTCATTATACCAGTTATCATAGAGAATTTTTTTGCCAATGTCTCTGAAACACAAGACTGACTGATGGCTGCGGCCGCGGCCAAGCTCTGCAAACATAATCTTTTCGCCATATCGTTTTGTGAGGTGAGTTTTGACACTTCTTATACCAGGCTTGTAATCGCCTTTGATCTGATCCATGAGGTCATTTAACGAGAATTGACATTCCTCCCTGTTTTCAGCAAGGTATGAATATATACACTCCATACCCTCCAGGAGATTCCTTGGCTCAGGACGCCCTCTTTTATATCCACTTGTTGATGGCATGCTGTACAACGTTTTGTGACATAGTTGGTGGTACCTGGCATCAGCAGTGACGAGATCAGTTTCAGATGCAAGGCGCTGTATGATCTGCTGTCCCCATTCATCACATCGACATCCAGCTGCTTCTAGAATCGATGCCCTCACACTCAGTGATTCAACTTTGTGCACGAGATTACGTCATGAATAGGGCAGTTTTTGATGGAGCTTGAGAAATTCCTCAGTGATATTTTCTCCGCAAAGGAAACAAATTTTCTGAAGATTCGAGGAGCCCAAGGAGCCTCTTGATGATCGGAGCGATGACGATGCTTGAGGAACTGAATCACCTCCACGACGGACAGATGCTGCAACATTGCTTTCAACGGTGTACCTCTTCCTGGATGCATCATGTACGGTGACTTCATTCAACTCTTGTAAAAATTGTTGGTTCTGCAGAAGGCCACGTTTCACACTCACTTCAATAAGCGAAAGAATACCTCGTTTTTTCACAACTATTACTTTGCCTTCCTCAAGTGTACTGCGACATATAAAACAAATGCCAGGCGGAACCGACTTTTCGTTCAGTTGCACTTCGAAAGTTCGATGAGAAATACGATTTTCGGTTGAAAAACTCACATTTTACGCTGAGGCCCGAGAAACTCACGAAATACTCACAAGGCGAAAAACTCACGAAACGCTGAGGCCCGAACACGACAGTTTCAACGATAAGACTCAACTGAGGAGAACCGTAATGTGAGAGAGGACTACCAGACAGGTAAACATGAACATTTTGTAAGACAAACAAGCGTCAGACACAACAGAAAGAGACAATATAAAGATTTTAGTAAACAGTGACTTGGCATGTTGTGTCTGTTTCAATGTTTCTCCAAAGTCGAGCCTAGACATCAACAATCCTTGTGTATTTTGGAATGTGTAACACTTTGTGTACACGTTACAATTCACGAAAAACGTAGTAATATATTATGATCCATATTGCTCTGGCATTTAATTTGTTTGAATAAGTGACATCAATAACAGCCTGCACGTGAAATGATTGTGTGTGTGTGTGTGTGTGTGTGTGTGTGTGTGTGTGTGTGTGTGTGTGTGTGTGTTTAAAAAACAAGCAGATGTAAACTATCCATAAAGAACAGGAGAGACAATATTAATGCAACAATTAGACTAAAAGTATTTAAGTAATATAAAGCACATTTACTTACATGCAGTTACAATTATTTACGTCAGTTCTTCCACCCCACTAATATTTCCGTCACTGTTATCACCGTTAGCCGACTATCACTATCACTCAAATCGTCTTCACCGCTGTTATACCGTTCTATATTAATTTCTAAACTATCTGTTACAGTATATTAGTACTGTATATTATTATTAGAAGTAGCACGAGGGAGAAGACCCACGTTAGGTCCTTACACCAGATAAGAACATTTTTCTAGACTTTTGTGGATTCACACAAAGTTTCAGTTGAAATTATCTTACGGTTATTTTATTACATTTAATTCAAATTAAATACATATTTCATTCCTTTTACATGGTCTTATGCCTTTTTTGTCTTTCAAGTTCCCACAAATCGTCATGGGAAGTGTTTAGATCCATTTCTCCCAAAATCCAATTTTCCCATTTTTTGTTTTTCGCAAATAATGAGAGAACTATTAGGTCTACAGGCGTCGTTCTGTGCTTAAAGAAAACTAAATAAATTTACTACAAATTCATTTCATCACTTTCCTCGTAGGATGAGTCCTTTTCCCGATATTTGGCTCGAAACTCGACCAAAACTAAAATGTTTCACTGTTTGGAAAAAATGGCCAATTTCTTAAGTGCTGTATCTCGGGAACTATTAGATGTACAAAGCTGCGGTTAGGCTCAAATTGTTGAAACTTTAATGTACTTTAATAAAGGTATGTATAACTGTTTCCCTAGAACGCATACTTTAGGAGTTATAAGTCAAAAACTGAAAAAAGTCCGAAAATTTTGCAGTTTTCACGCATTACGCAGTTAGCACAGGTCTTTCGAAGCTGCAAACTTGGATTCACACTACTGGTACTGGTCCTAACAACATATCAAAAAATTAGAAGTACATGAATTATTGCGATTTTAGCCTTTTTTTATGTACAAATTGACTGGCCTATTGCACAATTCGCTGTAACAAGAACTTGCCCAACGTATTTCAACGGTTGTTTTAATCGTCAATAACTTCGTGATCACTTGGCAGCAAACCTTCTCGACTACCCTTAACTGCCAGGTGTTCTATTGAAATCGCGTAATTACTGCAGTTTCTCTCTTCTCCACCTTAGATTACCACCTAATATTATTCGCCTCTCGCACTGAATTTTACGACTTAAATCTGATAGGCCAACATACGCGTTTATACCGACCCGGAGCTCTCAGAGTGGTACTAGACCAACTTGACGCTTTTACAATACACATAGCTGTGATACAGGAAATCCGGTGGACAGGCCAGGGAATTCTTGAGAAGCGGAGCCACACTGTCTATTACAGCCTGCATCATTATGGAACAGGATGCATCATCCACAACCGTTTCCGACAAATGGCGATTGACTTTAAACACATGAGTTCACGAATCTGTTTTCTAAGAATTAAGGAAAAATTCAAGAATTACTCCCTCATTTGTGATCATGCGCCAACTGAAGCATCCCCAGAAATGTAGAAAGAAGAATTTTATGATCTCCTTGATGAGACTTTTGATCAATGCCCTAGTCATGACATCAAAGTGATTGCTGTAGACATGAATGCGAAAGTAGGTAGAGAAACAATCTACTCTCCAACAATTGGACGGCATAGTCTGCACGAATCAAATAATGATAACGGGCAGAGGCTGATAAATTTTGCCGCATCAAGGGACCTGGCCATTGGTGGAACACTCTTCCCTCACAAAGATATACATAAGGGAACATGGACTTCACCTGATGGTACCACCATTAACCTAATATACCACTTCCTCATTAGCTCACGAAGTAGATCTAATCTAGTGGATGTGAGGATACGAAGGAGAGCCTATATTGACTCAGATCATTACCTAGTGGTTGCACGATTGAGAGACCGTATGTCAATGATTAAGACACAACGTGCTCCAAGAAGAAAACAGTGCAACATATCCAACCTAAAGGAGGACAACCGCTTGAGATTCACTGCACTAGTCGGAAATAAAATCAACGAAACGACTACAGGAAATCCAAGTATAGAGATTGTTTGGGAACAAATCGCTTCAGCACTTGCCGGTGCTGCAGAGAAAACTCTAGGCCTCAAAGAAAGGGAACCTTCAAATCCGTGGTTTGATGAAGAATGCAGAGTTGCTACAGATCTTAAAAACGAAGCATATACAACAATGATACAGAGGCACACAAGAAGAAGTGTAGAGGAGTACAGAAGTGGAGGAGAGCGGAGAAGCGGGTGCATCAGCAGAAGAAGCTCCATTGGAAGAGTCAACAACTGGTAGAGATCCAAGATATTAAGGATGCAAATGAAATGAGAAAATTCTACAATAAGGTAAACCAAGGTAGGAAACCCTTTAAGCCCAGGACAACAGCTTGTAGTGACACTGACGGCACCCTACTTACAGGAAAGGGGAAGATCCTCAAAAGGTGGCGTTAGCACTTTGAAGCTCTTCTTTCTAAGAACGACGAGGTGGACAACTATGTACCACCTGTGCTAGAGGAACATGAACACATCGAGCCTCCGGATAGCTGCAATAGAAAGCCTTAAAAACAACAAAGCTCCCGGTTCTGATGATGTTCCTGCGGAGCTTTTCAAAAACGGTGGCCCAGACCTGGTTAAAACCCTTCAACACCTTGTCATTGATATATGGATAGAAGAGAAACTTCCAACAGCCTGGCAGAAGACAGTTATATGTCCGGTTTATAAAGAGGGAGATCAACTAGACTGTAACAATTACAGAGGCATTTCTCTTCTCCCTGTGGCGTATAAAATAATGTCCCATATAAGTTATTGTACCAAAAATTGCTTCCACATGCTGATCAGGTGATTGGTCATTATCAGTGCGGATTTAGAAGAGGAAATTCGACAACAGACCAGGTTTTCACACTCCGACAAATTCTGGAGAAATGTAGGGAACATGAGGCTACAAACCCATCACCTCTTCGTAGATTTCAGAGATGCATACGACAGCATTGTCAGAAAAGAACTTTACACTGCTCTTGAAGAACTGGGCATACCAAAGAAATTAATAAGATTGTGTAGGATGACAATGCTGACAGTGAAGGGCATGGTGAGGATTCAGAATGACTTATCAGGAGAGTTTGACTATGGAAAGGGAGTCCTCCAGGGCGACGCTCTTGCTTGCCTCCTCTTCATTCTTCCCTTAGGAAAAGCTATGATAGATGCTGGAATAGATTCCTCCGGAACTGTATTCAACATGTTGGTGCATGCAGGATACGCCGATGACCTAGATATTATCGGGAGGTCCCTTCGAGCAGTCACTGAAGCCTTTCTTGCTTTTGAAGGTCCCGCAAGGAGGCTGGGTCTCATAATAAATGTAAGCAAGACAAAATATATGGCCACAGGACAGGAGGCTAGAGAAGGAGAGCACATCCAAATTGGCATCTATTCCTTCGAAAAAGTCAACAACTTTGTTTATTTAGGATGCCAAGTTAACTCCGATGGGGAAACAACAGAAGAAATAAAGCGAAGAATCACCTCAGTTAATAGGTGCTTCTTTGGTCTCAGACCCCTGTTCCAGAGCAGAATAATTGCCAGGAGCATCAAGCTGATTTTGTATAAAACACTGATTCGCCCAGTTCTCACCTATGGTTCTGAGACCTGGACCATTTCTAGAAAGTCTGAGTCAAGCCTGCTGGTTCATGAACGCAAAATCGTCCGCAGTATATTTTGTCCAATATGTGTAGGAGGTGAATGGAGGAAAATAACCAACCAAGAACTGAACACACTTCTGAATTAACAAGATATTGTGTAAATTATAAAACTTGGTAGACTCAGGTGGGCTGGACACGTGATCAGAATGGGGGAGAATGAAATACCGAGAAAGGCACTCACAGAAAAGATCTATGGCACCAGGAGAGTTGGTAAACCCAAACTACGTTGGGAAGACGGTATGAACTGCGATGCGCGCCATATCCTTGGGACCCGGAAGTGGAGAGCAGCTTCATTTGACCGGGACAACTGGCGGAGGCTGTTAAAGGAGGCCTTGACTCAATAATGGGTTGTTGCGCCGCTGAAGAAGAAGAAGAAGAAGAAGAAGAAGAAGAAGAAGAAGAAGGCCGACATATGCTTTTTCTTAGTTCTTGTACGAGTTTCCTTGTAAACCTGACTGAAACCTGAGTCATTTTTACACGTCTGACGTCTGATGAACAGGCAATCGAGAAGAAAATAATTTTCTGTGCAATTGTAAAAATCGTTTGTTATCTGCGACGCGATAATTGAAGGTAAATAAAAGTAAAATGTTCAACCAAGCGGTCACCCATCCAAGTACTGACCGGACCCGACGTTGCTTAACTTCGGTGATCGGACGAGAACGGTGTATTCAACGTGGTATGGGCGTTAGCGAACGCTCTTCCCAATTTCATTCTTCTTATACATTATGTGCGGTGCGAAGTACATAGTACTCTTTGTACACGCAGACTTGATTTTTATTCGCAACTAAAGCAGTCAGTGTGTTTTATGTGAAGTCAGTTATTCTGTCATAACGCATAGAACGATCTTCAGAAAAACGCACACATATTAAATTATGTGTCTCGACAAACTAAAGTCCACCTATTTCAAATGGCACTCATTTTAATTAACTACAATCGTTACGGTACACTTTCCGTTTTCACGTCTATGCGCATTTTTTGGGATTGTCAAATTCCACCGCGCGTCGCCACGCACTCGTACGAACGGCAAGTGGTCCTCGCAGAAACAAGAAAATGAAAGATATTTCAACTGTGTAATGATTTTTCAGAATCACTTTTATATAACACTGTATCATCTTCAGACGGGACCCTGATATTATCGAATTTCCATTTCTGATGCCTTCCCTGCCCGTGCAAACGTTGCCGATGCCTTTTCTCTGTGTAATGCATCCCAATCCAGTCAAATGCATATTTTTATTTAGTTTGGTACAAGTACAACAGGAAGGAACAAACCTTACCCGACTGGACCAATTGTACTCTACGTAGGCCTATACATATTAAATTATCGCACGATGTAATTGTCTTCTACGTCCAGTAGCAGCGTCCACAAACACAGCAGTAAACAAATGCAGTACGGGATCTGTTGCATTTGAATTACACTGGACGTAACTGCTTGCACAATTCGCTGTAACAAGAACTTGCCCAACGTTCTTTAACGGTTGATTTAATCGTCAACAAATTCGTGATCACTTGGCAACAATCCTTCTCGACTTTCTATATTCGCCAGGTGTTCTATTGACATCGCGTAATTACTGCAGTTTATCTCATCTCCACCTTCGATTACCACCAAAGGATATTTCTCGCCTCTCGCACTGAATCTTACGACTTTCGTCTGATAGGCCGAGATGCACTATTTCTTAGTTCTTGTACGAGTTTCCTTATTAACATGACTGAAACCTGAGTAATTTTTACACGTCTGACCTCTGAGGAACAGCTAATCGAGAAGAAAATAATTTTCTGTGCAATTAAAAAAAACGTTTCTTATCAGCGACGCGGTAATTGAAGGTAAATAAAAATATAATGTTCAACCAAACAAGGGAAGGAACGAAAAATAAAAGAGATGCCAACAGCACCCGGTGTTCCCAAGCGGTCACCCATACAAGTACTGTCCGGGCCCGACGTTGCTTAACTTCGGTGATCGGACGAGAACCGGTGTATACAACGTGGTATGGCCGTTGGAGAACGCTCTACTCTATTTCTTTCTTCTTAAACGATCTCTGCAGTGCGATTAATTCTGTATCTGGTACTACCGACTGACTGTATTTTGCATTCAAGACACCAATGATCAGAATTATCTATCCATTTATTCTATTACCAACACCCGCCGTGCTCAGTTTTATTTTTCGAATTTCACAAATATGTTTTTAAACCGACTGAATTATCGTGTAATGTAAGCGTATATTTTGCTCGTGAGTGTTTCTGCATACAGCCAGTCCAGCGATGAAGATGGAAGCCATGGACAATTATCTTAAATCGAAATAACTTTTTTCTCTCCTGACTGCTTGAGAAACTGTTTCGCTAGTAGCATGTTAAAAATTGAAGTTTATTTAATTTATTAAGTTATTTCACACAAAACACAGTGCAGATTTAAATGCCAATATTTTTTTAGACAAATCAGTAATTTAGACTATACGTGTTACTTACCAATTAATCTGATACGCCTCAGTAGAGTGCAGAGCGTATATTTCCTTATTTAATACCACCAGGCCCCGATTTCAGGTACCTTGCACCCTGGGAAAAGCATCTTATAGCCGCCCCCTTTCATTTTTTTACTTTTCTCCCACCCCCATCACACCAAGTTATTGTTGAATGTGTAAATTTTGGTTTTTTCCCCAAGTATAAACTATTAGTACCGATAGAATTTCAGTATTGCAAGTGATCTAATCACTACGTAGTTTCCTTCATTCCTAGAATTTAACAATAACACTCAACTGTCTACTGTCTTAACGCGTATTGTTTTTCGTTCCTTGGCGCCCTCTTGGAACAGGCGCCCTGGGCATTTGCCCAGTCAGCCCATTTAAAGCCCGGGGCCTGAATACCACCACTTACTGAGTACTGCTGCAGTGCAATTGACTGACTTCTTTCGTTAAAAATGAAACTCGTCTAAATAAGAAAGTAGAATTCACTCCTTATGCAACATGTTATTAAGCTATAACTACCACCGGACTGACTGAAGAATAATAATAGCATTACAAGTGCATCGGTCAGAGATTATTTTTCAAAAACTTCCGAGCCAACTGGAATTAAACAAAAATACAAACGCACATCTAAGACGTTAACACTTTAAATATTAATAATCCACTACTTATTAATAGAATTAATAGTATTTTTCAAATTATAATAATGTGCTTTGATTTTGTTTTATATGTTACTATAAATTCATATTTTACCCCTCCTAAAACACTAAAACACATCCAGTAGTCAATAGAATACTCTGTTGTTGATACTGAGTCGTAAAACTCTTTCCATTTGTTTCCATAGTATCCAAAATAATTCAGTTTATTAGTACGAAATAACGCAAGAGATTTCTCCCGATCATTGTTGAGATTTTAGAAAAATCTATACGCTTCGTACAATAATCACGATTTATTGCGATTTTCTAGACGAATGGAGTGTTTCCTTACCGTTCATCGGAATCGTTTTAAAAGACGCTACGTGTAGGCCTGTTACCTTCTTCCCGTAGACCACTGCATGCTGAGGTTAGATCTATCCTATTTTTTCTTTTATTCGCTCGTATCGCGTACCAACAACGTATGTGCTCGCACGCTGTTTTGCTACTTTTAAACAGGCTTGATAATCATAAACAACGTGATGACAATTAACGGAATCTGTCAAAATTTACTGTTTGAAGTATACTGCGGCCGGCAACAGTTTGCGCACACGACGTCTTTGCCCAAAGTGTCTTGGTTTTGCTTATTGTGAACGTGCTTAATCTTTCTACATGTCACGGTACGACAATACTCGTAAACTCATAGATATAAGTAAAAAATTATAATCGAGAAGAAACCAAATATTTTCTGAGATATTCCAAAATTATTTGCAGTGGGCGCGCGCGGACTAACTGTAAATAAATTTGACATTAAAACAAGCACATTTTGTGGAGGGAACGAGTAACAAAAGAGACGCCAACTGCACCCGGTGTTCCCAAGCGGTCACCCATCCAAGTACTGACCGCGCCCGACGTTGCTTAACTTCGGTGATCGGGCGAGAACCGGTGTATTCAACGTGGTATGGCCGTTGGCGAACGCTCTTCCCAATTTCATCTTCTTATATATTATGTGAGGTGCGAAGTACATAAGTATTCTTTGTACACGCAGACTTGATTTTTATTCGCAACTAAAGCAGTCAGTGTGTTTTATGTGAAGTCAGTTATTCTGTCATAACGCATAGAACGATCTTCAGAAAAACGCACACATATTATAAAATATGTGTCTCGACAAACTAAAGTCCAGCTATTTCAAATGGCACTCATTTTAATTAACTACAATCGTTACGGTACACTTTCCGTTTTCACGTCTGTTAAGTATGAAGTGTTCGTGAATTGTCGATTTACTGTTGTAATTAATTCGCCAGGATGCAGAAATGATGAAGAGAGAGTGGACTGTAGTTAATACATTTATTGAAAAATTATTCAGATTATTACAGCATTGAAATGGTTAGGTGTCAATTTTGAATATAAGATTGGCTAATGAGCGCATCGTAAATACAAGTCGTAAAATGTTACATTGAAGAATTAATTTAGTGAGAAAGCCTAGAAGGCCATATATAAAGTCTTGGGCCTAAGGCCTACATTAATTGTCGCGACAAAGAAGAAATGAATGTGACAGGATAGCAGCGAGCGCAAGGGCGACCGCCCCTAGCAAACGTATGTAACGCACTGTCCAGATGTACAGACATGAATTGAGCAAATTAAAAGCGCAGATTAGCCAACCTATGAATGCAAAAATTACCGCGCTACTGTACATAACTGCCCGCAAAAAATCAATAGATTTTTTAATACATTTTAGTAACTTATTATATAAAATACAGAGTTCTTAACAATGAAAGTTAATCTCAATAGGCTGCATTGAACCTTGAGTTGTAATCTTAGATAACAGTTGTGCATTAATTGTTTAGCGATAAGCTTGAATAAAGATAAGCGTTTAGTAGGCCAAGGTTGGCGTGCAAAGTGATTTTATGCATGATTGAAAATGTAAGCGCTGACAATGTATTGCCCAAATATATTGTATGTATACAATATTGAACGATATAAAACATGAAAGTACATAATTTGACAATGTTTAATAATGAATGATCGGAAACTCATCCCAAGATGGCCCGATAAATTGTAACCCTATGCAAGTCATAGATGGTTAACGTCAAATAGTTGAGGCCAGTAGACCTGTACAAGTGTACAGAGTATTGCATACAATGAACAAATAAATTGTCACAAATTATACATATTGAGACGTAAATCTAGCATGGCGTCATAAAGTTGAACGAGTCATGCTATACCTGAAGTTTCAGGAATTTACAATATATTGTTGTGTGAAAACAAGCTATAGATAGCTGACTGATTGCGAGCACATATGTAATGACATGTATGTCATAATTAAGCAGGAATAATAATTGTGCAATGCATATCACAAAATACAAAATACCATAGAAAAATACAATATAAAAATAAAATCTAGGCGTGGCGCGGTTACAGACAGTAGACGCAAAAAACGATATGTTTTACATAATGCAAGTTATATAATAAATACAATAAACACCAATTTAGTTAATTACAAATATGAATAAGCGCAATAGCATAAGTAACAAATACGACACTGTGGTTACAAATGTAATACATGAGTTGAACAATTGAGAAATACATTCATAGAACAATAAATCACACATATTAACAACTGTGCAAGAAATGCATACATGGTTGTATAACTGCAAACCATGCGAATATTATGTAACAGATTTTTATAAAACAATACCACCGATAACATGACACATACCCAATACCAATCAAAAATGTAAATGTGTAGGACATAGTATGCCACACAAAATATTAACATATAAATACAAAATAGCAAATATACCACCATGAAACTATGATGAGTATAGAGATGATACCACAGTGCATGGTTGTGAACTTACAAGTCACATGCAAATTTAGTATAGAAACACGCAATGGTGTAAATTGTCATGAAAATGTTGTGATGATACATATCACAATTAAGTTGACCAAATGGTCATATAATAAAGTAATAAAGCCAATGGCCGAGTAAAATAGCATTGTGCTAAATGATCATAATAACCTTGTGTCTAAGTCTAGTCCCGCGCTGGCAACAGACATAGCTTATGTACTGGTCTCCGAAAAACACCAGTAGGCGTGCGAATGTCTACGACTCTAATAAGTTGTCTGGGCCGGGAAATGTGGCGGTAATTACACCAAATTTCCAGGCTAATGGAGGTAGGTTATACTCAATAAGTAAAACTAGGTCCCCAATGGAAACATTATCCTTTGCGAATTTCCATTTGTGACGTTGTTGTAATTGGTGTAAATAGTCGCGAGACCAAGCCTTCCAATGACTTGGACAAACTTCTGGAGAAGTTGCCAACGTCCAAGACGAGACATAGGAACATGAGATAAGTCTGGGTCCGGTATCGCCGTTAATGGTGCGCAAATCAAAAAATGGCCAGGTGTAAGTGGCACCGGATCATTTACATCCGATGAGATGGCAAATAAAGGGCGAGAGTTTAGACATGCCTCTATCTGAGACAAAACTGTCGTAAACTCCTCGAAGGTGAGTATAGACTTGCCTACCACGCGGCGCAAATGAAACCTTAAACTCTTTATGCCGCTCTCCCAAAGACCACCAAAATGAGGTGACGAGGGCGGAATAAATGACCATGACATACCCTAAGAGGCCGTGAATGATTTGATTGATGAGGTGGTATCCTTATTATGCCAAAGATTGTAGAGGTCATGTAAAACATTGCGGGCCTTCCTAAAGTTTGTGCCATTATCAGAATATAACTGACTGGGTATGCCCCTGCGGGACATAAAACGACGTAAGGCAGCTATAAACGCATTGGCTGTAAGGTCGGAAACCAATTCCAAATGAATGGCCCTGGTTGCTAAGCAAATGAACAAAGACACGTATGCCTTAGAGAGAGTTCTGGATTTCCGCCCGCCATGACGAATCATGAAGGGACCACCATAATCAACCGCGCAGAATAGAAACGGCAGCGATGGAGTGACTCTAGGAGATGGTAAAATACCAAGCCTCTGAACCTGCTGTTTGGCACTAAACCTGAGACACTTGACACATTTACGAATGATGGAGCGAATGACTAACCTGGCATTAATAATCCACCAACGTTGACGAAGTGAGTGATGCACGAGTTGAGCACCAGCGTGAAGTAGACGAATGTGTTCGCGTTCAATAATAAGGCGAGTAATATGAGCCGAAGGATGCAAGACAATAGGATGCTTAGTGTCGTAAGGTAATTGCGACTGCTGTAATCGCCCGCCAACGCGTATTACTCCAGACTCATCAAGAAACGGGTCGAGAGAAGACAACTTACTCCTGATAGAGACAGAAGACCCATTACGAAGACAATTAATCTCGGTAGCAAAGTGGATCGACTGAGATTGTTTTATGAAGAAATTAAGAGCATGATGAATTTCGACGGGGGTAAAAGCGCCCGTCATTTTGTCAGCACTGGAGAGTCTAATATTTTTGATGAACCGAAAACAGTAAGCGTATACGCGTGTCAGACGATGAAACGAAGAAAAGTCAATAGCCAGGGTAGACATTAGAGAAAGGTTGGGGCTTTGTTTCTCTTCCGCAGTGACTTCAGAAGACGACGGATTAGAAGGTAAAAAGGATGGAAAAGGATTGGACTCGGAAGATTGAGACAAACAAGCGGGACCGTGCCACCAAAGCGAACAATCGCGCAAAACGTCAGGGTGACACCCCCTAGAGATAATATCAGCAGGATTGTGTCTAGAATTGATGTGATGCCATGTATAGGCTTGCGTAAGACGCTGAATCTCGGCAACACGATTAGCGACGTAGGTTTTCCACCTCGTGGACTGGGCATGAATCCAGTAAAGAGACACCATGGAGTCAGAATATAAATGAACACTATTAATAAACGAATAAAGCGCAGGAACGACCTTAGATACGAGTCGCGATAACAACAAGCAAGCACAGAGTTCGATGCGAGGTAATGACACCTGTCGTAGGGGAGCCACGCGAGATTTAGAACACAGGAGATGACAAGAGGCCGATGAATCTTGATAAATGACTCTAATATAAATACAGCACCCAAACCCCTTTTCAGAAGCATCCGAAAAACCATGTAATTCAACTATACCTGCCTCAGACTTGCAACGAATAGAACGTGGGACAACAATTTTGCTAATCAGACACAATTTATCGCACAATGAATGCCAAGCCAAACGTAATTGCCCGGAGATCGGTTCATCCCAACTAAGATTGCAAAGCCAGAGTTGCTGCATAAACTGTTTGTACAAGAAAACAACGGGACCAATCAGTCCAAGTGGATTGTATATGCCTGCGATAATCGATAGAATTCTCCTCTTGGAGATGCTTGATTCAACGGGGAATGATTTAATGTCAAACAGGAATGAATCGGCAGTGTTATTCCAGAGAATGCCCAGGGTACGCACATTGCCCTGTTTGTTTAAGGGGCGTGATAAATTGTCATGACTTGAGACCACCCTGGGTTCATTAGATGCCCATTTATGCAGCGTGAGACCGTATTGACTCAACAAAGTACCTAAGTCAGATTTCAACTTGGTCAGATCAGAGATGGTGTCTGCACCGGTTAGCAAATCGTCGACATAGAAATCATTTGTTATAGCTAACGCCGCATCAGGAAAAGAAGCTTCATGGTCCTTACCAATTTGAATAAGACAGCGAGTGGCCAAAAACGAAGCACTAGCCGTGCCGTAGGTTACAGTTCGCAATGCAAAGTGTTTAAATTGTTCGAGGGGAGAGTCACGCCACAGAATACGTTGATAGTGACAATCCTTTTCAGATACCAGAATTTGTCGATACATCTTCTCGATGTCGGCGATGAGAACATAGTTATGCATACGGAAACGTAAAAGAATAGAAAAAAGGTCTTGTTGAACATTCGGGCCTACCAACAATATGTCATTGAGAGAAAGGCCATTGGTAGTTTTGGACGAACCGTCAAAAACGACGCGCAGTTTTGTGGTCGAGCTAGACTGCTTAAAAACGGCATGGTGAGGCAGATAGTAAGTATTTGACACCCCAGAATTGATAGAGCAATTATCGATAAGCGTCATGTGGCCAAGATCCTTATACTCATTAATAAAGTTTGCGTAATCGCGCGCAAGCTTAGAATCACGCCTGAATCGGCGTTCTAAATTCAAAAATCTTGCTTCAGCATTGGTATAAGATTCCCCCAACTGGAGATGGTCGGACTTAAATGGTGGTGAAACAACGAACCTACCCTCTTGATTGCGATGAGTAGACCCCACGAAATGCTCCTCACAAGCTGACTCGTTATCAGGTGTATTATCAGGGATAGTTTCTGCTTCCCAGAATTTTTCGAGAGACTGCAAAATTTGACCGTCGTTGTTCCTAGCTAGGAACGAAACAGCAGGACCCTTATAACGGCAATGTTTGGGCAAATTTCCTGCCAAAATTTAGCCTAACTTTGTTTCCTGAATAATGGGAAAATGAGGACCGCGTACGTATTTGTTGGCTAAAATTAAATCTAGGTAGAATTGCGCTCCCAAAAGTATGTCGATGTCAACCGAAATGTTAAAATGTGGGTCGGCTAAGAACACGTTATCTGGAGTGTTGAAATGATTTATATCAAAAGATTGTGCTGGCAGTTTATGGGTCAATGCAGATAAAACCGCACAATTTGCCTCGAAGCTAAATCTTTGATAACGAGAAATAATGCGTATAGACGCGAGATTAGTGGCATGACACGCGGTATTATTTATACCTGTAATCGGTATGTTGGATTTAGTCAAGTTAAGCCGTAATTTCTTGGCAAATGATTCCGTACAAAAATTTATTTGTGAACCCGCATCCAAAAGAACTCTTGCGGTTTGTCTGTTGCCAGCCTGGTCAATGACAAACACAATTGCTGTTGATAAAAGAATATTATTTGTGGATTGTAATTTGAGTGAACAGTAATTAATGCTGCTGGCAGAGACTGGCTTCGGCACATTGTTTATGTGCAACAATGTATGGTGTCGTTTCGAGCAGATTTTACATGCCTGCTTAATCTTACAATCAGATACAAAATGATCTGATCTAAGACAATTGGTACAACATTTGTGATTTGATATAAATTGTCCTCACTCAGCGGTGCTTAGTGCACGAAATTTATCACACATGTAAATTGGATGATTAGATTTACAGCACAGACATGAATAATTACTTGACGCTGAGTGATAACTCTTAAATGTAGTGCTGCCAGCAGCGCTTCGTGAATTATGTTTGTCAGATTTTTTGAATCTTAAGCTTACTTTGTTGAGTTGCTGTCCGGCATCGATAGGCAGTGTATTTTCTAACAACTGCCTACGTGCGTTTAAAAAGTGAGTAAAATCTTGAAAGTTGGGAAGGTTATCCGGGTCTATAGACTCCTTCCATAATTTAAACGTAGTGTGGTCAAGTTTTGTTGATAATAATTGTATAGTGATAAGCTCGAATGAATTCACTGACAGTTGCATTGCCACCAGTGAGTTAACGGAAGACGTTATCGTATTTATGAATTCTGCCAAACTTTGGACAGAGTCTTTAATTGTTGACTTGACTTCAAGTAAATTTTGAATGTAGTACTTTGCTAGTATGAACTTGTTGTCATACCTTGCGGACAGCAATCTCAACGCTATCGAGTAGTTTTCATTACAAATAGGTAGTGATTTAATTAAGTCTAACGGCTCATTTTTTAGAGAAGAGTGCAAATAATGTAGTTTCTGCACTGACGTTAGATCGGATCTTGCATGCACCAAGTCCAAAAAAATTGAATAAAAATGCTGCCATTCCAAGATATTGCCTGTGAAGCAGGGCAAACTTATCGGTTTTAATTGCATATGGCCCGTTAATACGGGAGGTACAGTCTGAACATTAAAGGTATCAATTAATTGTAAAATATTAGCTTCTGTGGAATATAACATTTCTTCGACCTCAACTCGGTCTTCTTGAGCAGCGTTTATGTCTTTGCAAATAAGTTCGATTTCGGACTGTACCTCATCGTATTTCGTTGCCAAGCTTTTCAAACTTTCAAGTCTGACTGTTAAAAAGTGTTTGGTATTAGAGTTTCTATCAAAGTTACTGACAGCTGATTGTATACGCACTATTGCGGACTTTAAGCCGCCTCTCTTTCTGACTAACATTTTGAGGCCTTCTTCAGCCATTGTACGCACCTTGAAATGATGTTAGTGAGGTGATACCTTGTGGGCGATGTCCTGAAGCGTCGAGGCCGTGGAGAAGATGGCAAACACACAGCTTGGAGAGATGACTGCTTTGACTCACGTACTGAAGCTAGCAGGTGTAAGCTCTTGCAATGATGTCGTCAGGAGGCTCAAAGGCGACGAGCGAAATGCTGGTTGAATCACGCCACGGTCGTATCAGCGGATATGCTGAGTCGCCCGTGATGGCCAGAAATTGGGGCAGAAAAATAATAAATAGGTGATTGATGTATCCGGGAATCCAGGTCCGGAGCGACCAAAAAAATGTTAAGTATGAAGTGTTCGTGAATTGTCGATTTACTGTTGTAATTAATTCGACAGGATGCAGAAATGATGAAGAGAGAGTGGCCTGTAGTTAATACATTTATTGAAAATTATTCAGATTATTACAGCATTGAAATGGTTAGGTGTCAATTTTGAATATAAGATTGGCTAATGAGCGCATCGTAAATACAAGTCGTAAAATGTTACATTGAAGAATTAATTTAGTGAGAAAGCCTAGAAGGCCATATATAAAGTCTTGGGCCTAAGGCCTACATTAATTGTCGCGACAAAGAAGAAATGAATGTGACAGGATAGCAGCGAGCGCAAGGGCGACCGCCGCTAGCGAACGTATGTAACGCACTGTCCAGATGTACAGACATGAATTGAGCAAATTAAAAGCGCAGATTAGCCAACCTATGAATGCGGAAATTACCGCGCTACTGTACAACGTCTATGCGCATTTTTGGGGATTGTCAAATTCCACCGCGCGTCGCCACGCACTCGTACGAACGGCAAGTGGTCCTCGCAGAAACAAGAAAATGAAAGATATTTCAACTGTGTAATGATTTTTTAGAATCACTTTTATATAACACTGTATCATCTTCAGACGGGACCCTGATATTGTTGAATTTCCATTTCTGTTGTCTTCTCTGCCCGTGCAAACCTTGCAGTTGCCTTTTCTCTGTGTAATGCATCCCAATCCAGTCAAATGCATATTTTTATTTAGTTTGGTACAAGTACAACAGTAAGGAACAAACCTTACCCGACTGGACCAAATGTACTCTACGTAGGGCTATACATATTAAATTACCGTACGATGAAATTGTCTTCTATGTCAAGTAGCACCATCCACAAACACAGCAGTAAACAAATGCAGTGCGGGATCTGTTGCATTTGAATTACACTGGGCGTAACTGCTTGCACAATTCGCTGTAACAAGAACTTGCCCAACGTACTTTAACGGTTGATTTAATCGTCAACAAATTTGTGATCACTTGGCAACAATCCTTCTCGACTTTCCGTATTCGCCAGGTGTTCTATTGTCATCGCGTAATTAGTGGTGTTTCTCTCATCTCCACCATCGATTACCACTTAAGAATATTACTCGCCTCTCGCACTGGATCTTACGACTTTCATTTCATAGGCCGAGATCCGCTATTTCTTAGTTCTTGTAAGAGATTCCTTATTAACCTGACTGAAATCTGCGTAATTTTTACATGTCAGTAGTGTGTTGGGGAGAATACTGAAACAGTGGTTAACCGGGGGGTTAAAACAACGGACGGGGGGTGCTGAGGGTGACGACGTCACAAAGAGATGCTCTCTTGACCTACATAAACAGCCGTTTACGTCAAAGAAACAACAATGGGGTCATTGTTTTAGGGGGCGTCTATTGTTTCAGTGTTGAAACAATTGATTTCATTGTTTTCTTTTGTTTTTTAATACCGCCTATTGTTTCAGTGTTGAAACAATGGTTTCATTGTGTTCGAGTGCATCCTATTGTTTCAGTAACGTCTATTGTTTCAATGACAATACTGGCTGTCGAGGTAGGTCACGATCTTGAGGTCATCACCACCACCACCACCACCACTACCCTGTCCACGGTTTCAGTATCCTCTCCGTGTTGTATCTAGCATGACGTCACAAGTGACGTCACGAGCAGCTGCTCTCTTGACCTACCTCAACAACAATGGGGTCATTGTTTTAGTGGGCGTCTATTGTTTCAGTGTTGAAACAATGGTTTCATTGTTTTCTTTTGTTTTCTAGTGCCGCCTATTGTTTCAGTGTTGAAACAATAGACGCCTACTAAAACAATGACAACACTGGCTGTCGAGGTAGATCATGATCTTGAGGTCATTACCCCCCCGTCCACTGTTTCAGTATCCTCTCCGTGTTGTATCGAGGGGGCATGGTAGGCTGTGTGTGTGTGTGTGTGTGTGTGTGTGTGTGTGTGTGTGTGTGTGTGTGTGTGTGTGTGTGTGTGTGTGTGTGTGTGTGTGTGTGTGTGTGAACAAATTCGTACTCGTTCATTTCGGTATTTCGGTCCCGGGGCTAGATCACTTCGGTCAATTCTCGTTCACTTCGGTCTCGTTCTTGTTCATCTCGATCCGGTCAGTTCGTGGTCGGGTTCTTCATTTCGGTCTAGTTCTCGTTTATTTCGGTCTAGTTCTCGTTTACTTCGGTCTCGTTCTCGTTCATCTCTGTCTCGGTCAGTTTGTGGTCGGTGTCTTCATTGCGGTCTAGTTCTCGTTCATTTAGGTCTAGACTCGTTCACTTCGGTCTCGTTCTCGTTCCTCTCGGTCTCGGTCAGTTCGTGGTCGGGCTCGGGCTCTGACTTTGTACGATGCGTGGCTTGCGAGTGTTAAGATAAAACTGAACGGTATAGGGAACGAGCTCCCGATTATATAGACGGACGATCACCACACCCTCCCTGTTCTACTGTTGCGTGTAACTATTGCACAACATCCTATCAACACGTATTGCACCATACTGTTTTACAACAATATGATGCATCAGTTCTATCGATCGAATCGTGTCGTACTGAGTCTCGGTGATACGGTGCAATAGTACTGTTCCCGTAACCGGGTCGAGGATTGTAAAATACATTGACTACAAAAAAAATTAAAAAAAATATAATAACGAAAAATAAATACAAAACATGACCGATATCACCTTATTAAACCAAGAACGCTGCAGCTAACTAGCTCGGGCTCTGGACGACGCGTCGCTCGCGAGTGTCGAGATAAGACTGAAGGGTTTAGCAAACGAACCTCGTGTATATAGACTGACAATCTTGTTCTACTAACGAGCGTAACTATTGCACCATACTGTTTCCCAACAATATGATGCAACGGTTCTATCGATCGAATCGTGTCGTAATGAGTCACGGTGATATGGTGCAACAGTACGTTTTCCGTAACCGGGTAGAGTATTGTGAAATACATTGACCTAAATATTTTTTGCCCAGCACCAGCGTGAGAATGAGAGTAAAATGATTTTCCCACGCTGTAAACCGGAAGTGAAGCAAAACCTTGAACAATAATATGCTCGAGCCTACATATTGTACAGATTTACCGCTTAGACCTCAGTTAGCAGCTGGAAACGTTGCTGAAAACAAGTGGTTTCTAACCTAAAAAATGTATGTGTTATTCATATTAATAGACTTACTGCCTACGTCTCATTTAGCAGTCGGACACGTTGGTGAAAACTAGTGCTTTTCTAACCTAAAAAAAGTGTGATTTATTTCGTGTAAGTCATAGTAGAGAACCATGGCGGTATACGCAACTCGTACGATCACGCTTAACGGGAGTGTAAAGACGATAAAGTATAACGATTTAGAAGACGAAGAGGACACGGTATCCGTATTGTTGGACAGAATTGCGGACGTTATTCCGGAAGACGTGCGCGCGGAATCACGCGATATGGGGGACAGTTTCAAGTGGTGCCTGGCCGTACGCGTCGTATTCAAGAAACTAGTTTCCGATCGTGAACTGGAGCAGACGGGAGTGTTTCGTTCGCGTGCGCAACTCGTTTTGCCCGCGGCGGACGCTGAAGACGTAAACGATCAGTACACGGAGTGCGTGGAAAAAGTGTTCGAATCGGTTTCGAAGTTTAGTCGCGAAAGTAGCGGACAGGTCGAGAACGGGATCTTGGCCGTTGAAGTGAACTTGTTTAAATATCGTCCTCTCGCCGGAACCAGTTACTTACAAACACCGAAGAAATTATTAAGTAAGAAAACGGTAGTGAACGTACACATTCTATACGACGATAAATGCTTCCTCTGGTCCGTTCTAGCCGGGTTACATCCGATCGCGTCTAATCCGCACCGCGTGTCTCGATACAGACAGTACGAATACGAGCTGAATGTGGAGGGGATCGACTATCCGGTGCCGGTGGCTCAAATTAAAAAAATTGAAAGACAAAACGCGAATATTTCGGTGAACGTGTTCCGTTACGACAACGAAATCAACGAGTTCGGATACAGAAAAGACGATGTGTACCCTATTCGTATAACCGAGCACAAAGACAGGACGCACGTGAATCTTTTATTACTGGTCAACGAGGAAAGGCTCAAACATTAATGCGTTATTAGAAACCTGTCCCGTTTGCTGCACACGACAACGAGTGCTAACAATCCGGTTTTCTTCTGTAATTACTGCCTACAACGATTTCGCGACAATACAGATCCAGAAATGGCGCGAAAACGACTCGAGGATCACGAGGGACTCTGGACACCGCACGGAGCGCAAAAGGTCGAACTGCCAGCGGGAAAACACGGCCACATATATTTTAAGGACTACACGAAGTGTCACAGAGTACCATACACGGTTTACGCGGACTTTGAATCTTTTCTTCGCCCATTGTGCGGATGTACGCGCGAAAAGGACAGATCGCACTTGCAGGACGTCGCGCATCACGTGCAGTGCAGTTTCTGCTACGTGATCGTTGATTGGACGGGGAAAGCTGTGAAAGGACACGTCTTGTACCGCGGCGGTAATGACGTAGTAGCGACGTTTCTCCGGACTCTTCGCGAAGACGTGAATCGACTCGAACGCGATTTCAACAGACCGCTCCGCATGACCGAAGACAATGAACGCGATTTTCAGAACGCCACCGCCTGTCATCTGTGCAAGAAGAGTATCGAGCGCGGCGACAAAGTGCGAAACCACGATCACGTGACAGGCGAATACCTGGGAGCCGCGCATAACGCGTGTAATTTAAACTATAACGTACAGCATCACGTTCCCGTCTTCTTCCATAACCTGCGCGGCTACGATTGCCACCATCTCATCCAAGCGTTCGGGAAATTCAAACACGACGAAATCAAGTGTATAGCCACGACCAGCGAGCGGTACGTGTCCGTGTCCCTCGGCCGCGTCCGCTTTCTCGATTCCGCGCAGTTTATGAACGCGTCGTTGGAAAAGTTGGTGAAGAACTTGCGAAAAGACAAATTTAAAATAATACGACAGTGCATGCGAACGGACGGAAACGACGAAGAAGAAGAACGTGTTGAAATGCTGGTCAGAAAGGGGGTCTACCCGTACGAGTACGTGACGGATGAAAGGAATTTCGAGGACGTTTCTCGCCGGCGCCGGAATATTTCTATAACCGTCTAGCCAAGGCGCCCGTGTCGGACGAAGATTACGCGCACGCGCAAAACGTGTGGACGGCTTTCGGGATGCGAACGTTAGGCGATTATCATGACCTCTACCTGAAAACCGACGTGTTGCTGTTGGCCGACGTATTCGAAAACTTCCGCCAAACCAGCCTGCAGTATTACGAAATCGATCCGTGACACGTATATTCCGCGCTGGGGCTTGCGTGGAACGCGATGTTGAAAATGACAGGGATTCGGCTTGAACTACTACAAGATATAGACATGTACCTGTTCGCGGAGAGCGGGGTAAGAGGGGGTACCGCGATGGTACCCATGGGATACGCCAAGGCCAATAACCCTTACGTACCGAACTACGATCGCAAACGCGAAAATAATTACCTCCTCTACCTGGACTGTACAAACCTGTACGGCACCGCAATGAGACAGCCGTTACCCCACTCCGGATTCCGATGGCTGGAACGTGAAAAAATCGACGCGTTAGAGTTGAGTACGGTAGGTGCTGAAGACGAAATCGGCTACATTCTCGACGTCGATCTAGAATATACTCACCGTTTTCTCGACCTACATTCTGACTACCTGCTAGCGCCGGAACGCAGAAAGGTCGGTGAGTACGAATTGTATGCGTACAGCAAACGTTTCAAGTATATGAAGGACTTCAATTTGCCCACCACCGGCACTGTAGAGAAACTGATCACCAGTCTCGAGGATAAGAAAAACTATATCGTCCACTACAGAACGCTGTAGCTGTACCTGAAACTCGGTATGGAATTGAAAGCCGTCAATCGCGTGCTAGCGTTTTGTCAGAGCGCGTGGATGAAGTCGTTCATAGAATTTAATACGAAGAAACGTAAAGCCGCGGCGAACGATTTCAAAAAGGACTTCTTTAAACTGATGATCAACGCGAGTAAGGGTGTTATGACAGTTCGAGAAAGGAAGTCACGTGACCCCCACAATCATCACCACTTTTGGCTGGAAATTCAAATATTGTGGTGGCGGGGGTAGTTGGGAGGTTGACTTCCGGTGGCGGAAAATCCAAATATTGTGGTGGGGGGTACAACGTGACAGTTGTGGGCGGGTTATTACATGACAGTGGTGGGAGTTGGTGGGGTTGGTCACATGACGTTAGTGGGGAGGTCACTTGACAGTGGTGGAAGTCGGCCATGTTGGAAACGTAGTGGTGGGGTATTCGGCCATGTTGGAAAAGTTGTGTCCATGTTGGAAAAGCTGTGTGACGGGCGATGTAGTGATTGGAGGGGTGTAAATTTGTATATTGGTGGCGAAGAGGACGACGGGGGTAAATTTGAAAATTGGCGGCGAAGAGGTTGTGTGACTTGTATGTGGCGGGCGATGCGTTGATTGGTCGGTGTATGAACGTTGGTGGTAAATTTGAAATATGGATTCCCGCCGCCGCCCCAGCCCGGATATATTAAATGTGAACGTTGTAACGGTACATATCATCAACATAACACAGACATCAACAAGTAACATTCTTCATCAATCCAATGCTACCAGAACAACCATTCTTAAACTTTGAAGAAGGAAGTATATCAAATTATGAACTAACTGAGAAGAGTAAAGAAATCATCATTAATAAATATACTTGACTACGAAAGAAATGACGACCACTGACAATATACTAGACCAATATTGACCCAATATACCCAATAGATCAGGTAGTGAGAAGAAGCCTGAAACATCCATAAAATAAAAATTAAGGGAATGATGTAAAACAAATAAGTTTTAAATAGGGAAGCATTGACTTAACTCAACCATGAGAATAAATAAATAGTGAAGAGTATATAACAAATAAAGAGAATAGAAAATAATGTTTTTGATTGAGAAAAATAATTAATAAAAAATAAAAACAACATACAAACCCTATTCAATGACTTAACCATGACAGTAAATGAAACTTAATATAAATAAAAGATATATAATAAAAGGTAGGAGAGTGAAATAATGACCAAATGATTGTAAATAGTAAACTAGTGTTTATAAAAAAACAAAAATTATATGGTATGTACAACAAAAATCATTTTATGTTACCCAATGGCAATGAAAAAACAACTGAATAATTGATAAATGTATTTAGATTATAAGACTTAATGAACAATGACATTCAGAATAATGAATAATAAATGATATTATTTATGAATAATCTACAATGTATAAAACAAATAGTGAAATGCAAACATGTAAACTGATTGTAATCAGAAGGTGTCAACAATGGTCATCCTAACCTAGCCAGTAAAGAATTTACACTAACAAGTAAAATCATGTAAAGCCAATGTAGGTAATACTCATGTGAACCTAAAATAACTAAAGACAATTCTGATGATGAAATTAGATCAATTAGATATCATAATTAATGAAAATAATGTAAAACAACACCAAGCATATGACAAATTGTAAAAGTACACACAGTGTATGGTTAATAACAATTATTAATAATAATAATTAACGGTACACAAATACAACCGGGAATATGGTACACTAACAACGTACGTGTCGGTGGTAAATATATATATATATATATATATATATATTTCATTACTTTCTGCTACAGTCCGTTTCTTGATGTATATAATACTATAATACTTATAACTATTTTACCTCAAGATGTATTTTTTCCTTTAGGGACATGTTTCGGGAGATCCTGTTCTCCCATTTTCAACCTTCGCCATCTTGCTTCTGGTGCAGTATTTGTGTGTTGGCTTCTGGATGTTATTATGGTGGTTTGTTGGTCTTTGGTCCTTCAATGTTGCATTATTGTGTGTGGTTGTGGTATCTGTTTTTGTATTCTGTGTATTTTCGATGTTGAGTGCTTTGAATATTGTGTCATGTTTTGTATTGATTTGTATTTGTTCTGGTATTAATTTGTTTTGTGTTTTATGTTTGTAAATCTGTAAATTTTCCCAGATGTTCATTATGGTGCCTTTGTGTGGTATATGTTTTATTAGTGTTACATTGGTTATGTCTGGGAATTCATGTCCTGTGTTTATTTCATGTGTGGCTAAATTGTATTTATATATGTTTGGTTTTTTGTATGCATTTAGGTGTTCAAAATAACGTTTTTTCAGCTGTTTTTTTGTTTGTCCTATATAACATTTATTGCAATCTTGGCATTCAATTTTGTATATACCGTTGGTTGTTGTATTATCTTTGTTGTGTGAGTTATTTAGATTTTGTAATTTATTTTTATTAGTTTTGTATGCTATTTTTATATCTGTGTTTTTAAATAGTTTTGTTAGTTTTGACATTTTATTATTTATATATGTGAATGTGGCCCATTTTTTGTTGTTGTTATTATTTATGTGTTGTTCAGTTTGATTAATTCTTAATTGTTCAGTTTTTATTTTGTATTTGATTTTATTTTCTATTTTGATCATAGTATTTTTATTGTATCCATTTGCATAACCAATTTGGTATATTATATTTCTTTCTTTGTCAGTTTCTTGTTTGTTTAGGGGTATTTTGTACATTCTGTTAAATAACGAATAAAATGCTGCCATTTTATGTTGTGGTGGGTGGTCAGAATGGTTAGGTATAATGATGTTAGTGGAAGTTGGTTTTCTATATATTGCATATTGTATGTGTTTGTTGTATCTTGTGATGGTTATGTCTAAATAGTTGATTTTGTTATGTTTTTCTTTTTCTTCTGTGAATTGTATTTTGGGATGTATGTTATTGATTTGTTTCAGTATGTTCTCTGCATTTGTGTTTTTGTTATTTGATACATATAGTCCATCATCTACATATCTTATCCATATGCCATCTGGGTCATGTGTTTTTATGATATTTTGTATTTTGGTGTCTATATGTTGTAGGAATATTTCTGCTATTATGCTTGATAATGGTGATCCCATTGCTAAACCTTCTTTCTGTTGATAAATTTTGCTATTAAATTCAAAGTAATTTTGTTTTAGTATTAGTTGGAGACTATTTTTTATTTCGGTTATATATTGTTTGTTTTCATTTTGTTCTATAAGTTTGTTTATTATTATGTCAATTGTTTCTTCTACTGGGATATTAGTGTACATGTTTGTTATGTCATATGATGTGAAAAATGTATTTTCATTTATATTTATTATTTTTAGTTTGTCTATTAATTCGTATGTATTTTTTATGTTATGATGGTTATTTGTTAGATGGTTATTTTTTAGTTTTTGTGCTATTATTCTTGCTATTTTGTATGTAGGAGCTTTTTTGAAATTGATTAATGGACGTATTGGGTTGTTTAATTTGTGTATTTTTATTAGGCTGTTCATTTTAGGTGGTTCTGGATTATTGTTTATATATATGTCTATGTTTTTATTGTTGAAAATGTTTTTATTTGTTTTTATTAGTTTTATTGTTTGTTTAAGATAGTTTTCTGTTGGGTTTTTATCTAGTTGTACGCATTTATTATTGTTGATGAAGTCTTCGGTTTTTTTGATGTAGTCTGTTTTATCAATGATTACTGTTGCTTGACTTTTGTCTGCTTTAGTTATTATTAAATTATTGTTCTTTACTTTATTTTTAATTTCTTTTATTGTTTTATTGTTTTTCTTTTGTTTATCTTTGTTTTTCATTTCGCTAGTGATTATTTTTTTAATTATATGTGTTGCTTCTGTTCTTTTTTCTTCTTGTATATTGTCTTTTATTAGGTTAATGGCAAATTCTGTTTCTACTATTAAATTTTCTAGATTTTTGTTTGCATTTTGGGTTATGTTAGTTTTTGACATATTGTTTAAATATTCTGTTTCTTTTTTGTTAAATTCTGTATTGCTGAGGTTAATGCTTCGAGGGTAAAATGTGTGTTTATTTTTGTTTTTTTGTTCTTGATTTTTGTTTTGTTGTTTTAATGTGTTAAGTTTTTTGTTAATTGTATAAGTCTTTTTGTTTTTCTCAAATCCTATTTTATTTTCTATGTTATTGTATTTATTGTTCCAAGTGATTGGATGTAATAAATTTGTTAGCTCTAAGTGTAGTTTGTATATGTCTAGTGTTATGCTATTTTTCTTACTGTATAATTGATTAATTTCGTTTTGTATCCATAGCCTTTGTGCTTGTTTTATAGTTTTTTGTGCAGTCATATTTTTGTTGTTTGTGTTTATGTTGATGTATTTAGGTGTTAATTTATGTTTTTGGCATTGTCTATTGAAGTATATGTTTATGTTTGTGTTCATTAGTTGTTTTTTTCGTGTTTGAAATTTGTTTAACAATTTGGTAATGTGGTTATATGGAATTGTGGTTATGTTGTTTGTGTACATGTTAATGTATATTTATGTGAGAGATGATTTGTTATCTGTTATTTGGTGGTTGATTTCACTTATTTGCTATTCACTTCACTATTTTTTTCTTCACTATACACTTTTGTTTTTGCTTTGTTTTATAACCTCACTTTTCGTTTTTTCACTGTAGGCTTATTTACCTTGTATGGTTATATTATTTCATTACTTTCTGCTACAGTCCGTTTCTTGATGTATATAATACTATAATACTTATAACTATTTTACCTCAAGATGTATTTTTTCCTTTAGGGACATGTTTCGGGAGATCCTGTTCTCCCATTTTCAACCTTCGCCATCTTGCTTCTGGTGCAGTATTTGTGTGTTGGCTTCTGGATGTTATTATGGTGGTTTGTTGGTCTTTGGTCCTTCAATGTTGCATTATTGTGTGTGGTTGTGGTATCTGTTTTTGTATTCTGTGTATTTTCGATGTTGAGTGCTTTGAATATTGTGTCATGTTTTGTATTGATTTGTATTTGTTCTGGTATTAATTTGTTTTGTGTTTTATGTTTGTAAATCTGTAAATTTTCCCAGATGTTCATTATGGTGCCTTTGTGTGGTATATGTTTTATTAGTGTTACATTGGTTATGTCTGGGAATTCATGTCCTGTGTTTATTGCATGTGTGGCTAAATTGTATTTATATATGTTTGGTTTTTTGTATGCATTTAGGTGTTCAAAATAACGTTTTTTCAGCTGTTTTTTTGTTTGTCCTATATAACATTTATTACAATCTTGGCATTCAATTTTGTATATACCATTGGTTGTTGTATTATCTTTGTTGTGTGAGTTATTTAGATTTTGTAATTTATTTTTATTATTTTTGTATGCTATTTTTATATCTGTGTTTTTAAATAGTTTTGTTAGTTTTGACATTTTATTATTTATATATGTGAATGTGGCCCATTTTTTGTTGTTGTTATTATTTATGTGTTGTTCAGTTTGATTAATTCTTAATTGTTCAGTTTTTATTTTGTATTTGATTTTATTTTCTATTTTGATCATAGTATTTTTATTGTATCCATTTGCATAACCAATTTGGTATATTATATTTCTTTCTTTGTCAGTTTCTTGTTTGTTTAGGGGTATTTTGTACATTCTGTTAAATAACGAATAAAATGCTGCCATTTTATGTTGTGGTGGGTGGTCAGAATGGTTAGGTATAATGATGTTAGTGGAAGTTGGTTTTCTATATATTGCATATTGTATGTGTTTGTTGTATCTTGTGATGGTTATGTCTAAATAGTTGATTTTGTTATGTTTTTCTTTTTCTTCTGTGAATTGTATTTTGGGATGTATGTTATTGATTTGTTTCAGTATGTTCTCTGCATTTGTGTTTTTGTTATTTGATACATATAGTCCATCATCTACATATCTTATCCATATGCCATCTGGGTCATGTGTTTTTATGATATTTTGTATTTTGGTGTCTATATGTTGTAGGAATATTTCTGCTATTATGCTTGATAATGGTGATCCCATTGCTAAACCTTCTTTCTGTTGATAAATTTTGCTATTAAATTCAAAGTAATTTTGTTTTAGTATTAGTTGGAGACTATTTTTTATTTCGGTTATATATTGTTTGTTTTCATTTTGTTCTATAAGTTTGTTTATTATTATGTCAATTGTTTCTTCTACTGGGATATTAGTGTACATGTTTGTTATGTCATATGATGTGAAAAATGTATTTTCATTTATATTTATTATTTTTAGTTTGTCTATTAATTCGTATGTATTTTTTATGTTATGATGGTTATTTGTTAGATGGTTATTTTTTAGTTTTTGTGCTATTATTCTTGCTATTTTGTATGTAGGAGCTTTTTTGAAATTGATTAATGGACGTATTGGGTTGTTTAATTTGTGTATTTTTATTAGGCTGTTCATTTTAGGTGGTTCTGGATTATTGTTTATATATATGTCTATGTTTTTATTGTTGAAAATGTTTTTATTTGTTTTTATTAGTTTTATTGTTTGTTTAAGATAGTTTTCTGTTGGGTTTTTATCTAGTTGTACGCATTTATTATTGTTGATGAAGTCTTCGGTTTTTTTGATGTAGTCTGTTTTATCAATGATTACTGTTGCTTGACTTTTGTCTGCTTTAGTTATTATTAAATTATTGTTCTTTACTTTATTTTTAATTTCTTTTATTGTTTTATTGTTTTTCTTTTGTTTATCTTTGTTTTTCATTTCGCTAGTGATTATTTTTTTAATTATATGTGTTGCTTCTGTTCTTTTTTCTTCTTGTATATTGTCTTTTATTAGGTTAATGGCAAATTCTGTTTCTACTATTAAATTTTCTAGATTTTTGTTTGCATTTTGGGTTATGTTAGTTTTTGACATATTGTTTAAATATTCTGTTTCTTTTTTGTTAAATTCTGTATTGCTGAGGTTAATGCTTCGAGGGTAAAATGTGTGTTTATTTTTGTTTTTTTGTTCTTGATTTTTGTTTTGTTGTTTTAATGTGTTAAGTTTTTTGTTAATTGTATAAGTCTTTTTGTTTTTCTCAAATCCTATTTTATTTTCTATGTTATTGTATTTATTGTTCCAAGTGATTGGATGTAATAAATTTGTTAGCTCTAAGTGTAGTTTGTATATGTCTAGTGTTATGCTATTTTTCTTACTGTATAATTGATTAATTTCGTTTTGTATCCATAGCCTTTGTGCTTGTTTTATAGTTTTTTGTGCAGTCATATTTTTGTTGTTTGTGTTTATGTTGATGTATTTAGGTGTTAATTTATGTTTTTGGCATTGTCTATTGAAGTATATGTTTATGTTTGTGTTCATTAGTTGTTTTTTTCGTGTTTGAAATTTGTTTAACAATTTGGTAATGTGGTTATATGGAATTGTGGTTATGTTGTTTGTGTACATGTTAATGTATATTTATGTGAGAGATGATTTGTTATCTGTTATTTGGTGGTTGATTTCACTTATTTGCTATTCACTTCACTATTTTTTTCTTCACTATACACTTTTGTTTTTGCTTTGTTTTATAACCTCACTTTTCGTTTTTTCACTGTAGGCTTATTTACCTTGTATGGTTATATTATTTCATTACTTTCTGCTACAGTCCGTTTCTTGATGTATATAATACTATAATACTTATAACTATTTTACCTCAAGATGTATTTTTTCCTTTAGGGACATGTTTCGGGAGATCCTGTTCTCCCATTTTCAACCTTCGCCATCTTGCTTCTGGTGCAGTATTTGTGTGTTGGCTTCTGGATGTTATTATGGTGGTTTGTTGGTCTTTGGTCCTTCAATGTTGCATTATTGTGTGTGGTTGTGGTATCTGTTTTTGTATTCTGTGTATTTTCGATGTTGAGTGCTTTGAATATTGTGTCATGTTTTGTATTGATTTGTATTTGTTCTGGTATTAATTTGTTTTGTGTTTTATGTTTGTAAATCTGTAAATTTTCCCAGATGTTCATTATGGTGCCTTTGTGTGGTATATGTTTTATTAGTGTTACATTGGTTATGTCTGGGAATTCATGTCCTGTGTTTATTGCATGTGTGGCTAAATTGTATTTATATATGTTTGGTTTTTTGTATGCATTTAGGTGTTCAAAATAACGTTTTTTCAGCTGTTTTTTTGTTTGTCCTATATAACATTTATTGCAATCTTGGCATTCAATTTTGTATATACCGTTGGTTGTTGTATTATCTTTGTTGTGTGAGTTATTTAGATTTTGTAATTTATTTTTATTAGTTTTGTATGCTATTTTTATATCTGTGTTTTTAAATAGTTTTGTTAGTTTTGACATTTTATTATTTATATATGTGAATGTGGCCCATTTTTTGTTGTTGTTATTATTTATGTGTTGTTCAGTTTGATTAATTCTTAATTGTTCAGTTTTTATTTTGTATTTGATTTTATTTTCTATTTTGATCATAGTATTTTTATTGTATCCATTTGCATAACCAATTTGGTATATTATATTTCTTTCTTTGTCAGTTTCTTGTTTGTTTAGGGGTATTTTGTACATTCTGTTAAATAACGAATAAAATGCTGCCATTTTATGTTGTGGTGGGTGGTCAGAATGGTTAGGTATAATGATGTTAGTGGAAGTTGGTTTTCTATATATTGCATATTGTATGTGTTTGTTGTATCTTGTGATGGTTATGTCTAAATAGTTGATTTTGTTATGTTTTTCTTTTTCTTCTGTGAATTGTATTTTGGGATGTATGTTATTGATTTGTTTCAGTATGTTCTCTGCATTTGTGTTTTTGTTATTTGATACATATAGTCCATCATCTACATATCTTATCCATATGCCATCTGGGTCATGTGTTTTTATGATATTTTGTATTTTGGTGTCTATATGTTGTAGGAATATTTCTGCTATTATGCTTGATAATGGTGATCCCATTGCTAAACCTTCTTTCTGTTGATAAATTTTTCTATTAAATTCAAAGTAATTTTGTTTTAGTATTAGTTGGAGACTATTTTTTATTTCGGTTATATATTGTTTGTTTTCATTTTGTTCTATAAGTTTGTTTATTATTATGTCAATTGTTTCTTCTACTGGGATATTAGTGTACATGTTTGTTATGTCATATGATGTGAAAAATGTATTTTCATTTATATTTATTATTTTTAGTTTGTCTATTAATTCGTATGTATTTTTTATGTTATGATGGTTATTTGTTAGATGGTTATTTTTTAGTTTTTGTGCTATTATTCTTGCTATTTTGTATGTAGGAGCTTTTTTGAAATTGATTAATGGACGTATTGGGTTGTTTAATTTGTGTATTTTTATTAGGCTGTTCATTTTAGGTGGTTCTGGATTATTGTTTATATATATGTGTATGTTTCTATTGTTGAAAATGTTTTTATTTGTTTTTATTAGTTTTATTGTTTGTTTAAGATAGTTTTCTGTTGGGTTTTTATCTAGTTGTACGCATTTATTATTGTTGATGAAGTCTTCGGTTTTTTTGATGTAGTCTGTTTTATTAATGATTACTGTTGCTTGACTTTTGTCTGCTTTAGTTATTATTAAATTATTGTTCTTTACTTTATTTTTAATTTCTTTTATTGTTTTATTGTTTTTCTTTTGTTTATCTTTGTTTTTCATTTCGCTAGTGATTATTTTTTTAATTATATGTGTTGCTTCTGTTCTTTTTTCTTCTTGTATATTGTCTTTTATTAGGTTAATGGCAAATTCTGTTTCTACTATTAAATTTTCTAGATTTTTGTTTGCATTTTGGGTTATGTTAGTTTTTGACATATTGTTTAAATATTCTGTTTCTTTTTTGTTAAATTCTGTATTGCTGAGGTTAATGCTTCGAGGGTAAAATGAGTGTTTATTTTTGTTTTTTTGTTCTTGATTTTTGTTTTGTTGTTTTAATGTGTTAAGTTTTTTGTTAATTGTATAAGTCTTTTTGTTTTTCTCAAATCTTATTTTATTTTCTATGTTATTGTATTTATTGTTCCAAGTGATTGGATCTAATAAATTTGTTAGCTCTAAGTGTAGTTTGTATATGTCTAGTGTTATGCTATTTTTCTTACTGTATAATTGATTAATTTCGTTTTGTATCCATAGCCTTTGTGCTTGTTTTATAGTTTTTTGTGCAGTCATATTTTTGTTGTTTGTGTTTATGTTGATGTATTTAGGTGTTAATTTATGTTTTTGGCATTGTCTATTGAAGTATATGTTTATGTTTGTGTTCATTAGTTGTTTTTTTCGTGTTTGAAATTTGTTTAACAATTTGGTAATGTGGTTATATGGAATTGTGGTTATGTTGTTTGTGTACATGCTAATGTATATTTATGTGAGAGATGATTTGTTATCTGTTATTTGGTGGCTGATTTCACTTATTTGCTATTCACTTCACTATTTTTTTCTTCACTATACACTTTTGTTTTTGCTTTGTTTTATAACCTCACTTTTCGTTTTTTCACTGTAGGCTTATTTACCTTGTATGGTTATATTATTTCATTACTTTCTGCTACAGTCCGTTTCTTGATGTATATAATACTATAATACTTATAACTATTTTACCTCAAGATGTATTTTTTCCTTTAGGGACATGTTTCGGGAGATCCTGTTCTCCCATTTTCAACCTTCGCCATCTTGCTTCTGGTGCAGTATTTGTGTGTTGGCTTCTGGATGTTATTATGGTGGTTTGTTGGTCTTTGGTCCTTCAATGTTGCATTATTGTGTGTGGTTGTGGTATCTGTTTTTGTATTCTGTGTATTTTCGATGTTGAGTGCTTTGAATATTGTGTCATGTTTTGTATTGATTTGTATTTGTTCTGGTATTAATTTGTTTTGTGTTTTATGTTTGTAAATCTGTAAATTTTCCCAGATGTTCATTATGGTGCCTTTGTGTGGTATATGTTTTATTCGTGTTACATTGGTTATGTCTGGGAATTCATGTCCTGTGTTTATTGCATGTGTGGCTAAATTGTATTTATATATGTTTGGTTTTTTGTATGCATTTAGGTGTTCAAAATAACGTTTTTTCAGCTGTTTTTTTGTTTGTCCTATATAACATTTATTGCAATCTTGGCATTCAATTTTGTATATACCGTTGGTTGTTGTATTATCTTTGTTGTGTGAGTTATTTAGATTTTGTAATTTATTTTTATTATTTTTGTATGCTATTTTTATATCTGTGTTTTTAAATAGTTTTGTTAGTTTTGACATTTTATTATTTATATATGTGAATGTGGCCCATTTTTTGTTGTTGTTATTATTTATGTGTTGTTCAGTTTGATTAATTCTTAATTGTTCAGTTTTTATTTTGTATTTGATTTTATTTTCTATTTTGATCATAGTATTTTTATTGTATCCATTTGCATAACCAATTTGGTATATTATATTTCTTTCTTTGTCAGTTTCTTGTTTGTTTAGGGGTATTTTGTACATTCTGTTAAATAACGAATAAAATGCTGCCATTTTATGTTGTGGTGGGTGGTCAGAATGGTTAGGTATAATGATGTTAGTGGAAGTTGGTTTTCTATATATTGCATATTGTATGTGTTTGTTGTATCTTGTGATGGTTATGTCTAAATAGTTGATTTTGTTATGTTTTTCTTTTTCTTCTGTGAATTGTATTTTGGGATGTATGTTATTGATTTGTTTCAGTATGTTCTCTGCATTTGTGTTTTTGTTATTTGATACATATAGTCCATCATCTACATATCTTATCCATATGCCATCTGGGTCATGTGTTTTTATGATATTTTGTATTTTGGTGTCTATATGTTGTAGGAATATTTCTGCTATTATGCTTGATAATGGTGATCCCATTGCTAAACCTTCTTTCTGTTGATAAATTTTGCTATTAAATTCAAAGTAATTTTGTTTTAGTATTAGTTGGAGACTATTTTTTATTTCGGTTATATATTGTTTGTTTTCATTTTGTTCTATAAGTTTGTTTATTATTATGTCAATTGTTTCTTCTACTGGGATATTAGTGTACATGTTTGTTATGTCATATGATGTGAAAAATGTATTTTCATTTATATTTATTATTTTTAGTTTGTCTATTAATTCGTATGTATTTTTTATGTTATGATGGTTATTTGTTAGATGGTTATTTTTTAGTTTTTGTGCTATTATTCTTGCTATTTTGTATGTAGGAGCTTTTTTGAAATTGATTAATGGACGTATTGGGTTGTTTAATTTGTGTATTTTTATTAGGCTGTTCATTTTAGGTGGTTCTGGATTATTGTTTATATATATGTGTATGTTTCTATTGTTGAAAATGTTTTTATTTGTTTTTATTAGTTTTATTGTTTGTTTAAGATAGTTTTCTGTTGGGTTTTTATCTAGTTGTACGCATTTATTATTGTTGATGAAGTCTTCGGTTTTTTTGATGTAGTCTGTTTTATCAATGATTACTGTTGCTTGACTTTTGTCTGCTTTAGTTATTATTAAATTATTGTTCTTTACTTTATTTTTAATTTCTTTTATTGTTTTATTGTTTTTCTTTTGTTTATCTTTGTTTTTCATTTCGCTAGTGATTATTTTTTTAATTATATGTGTTGCTTCTGTTCTTTTTTCTTCTTGTATATTGTCTTTTATTAGGTTAATGGCAAATTCTGTTTCTACTATTAAATTTTCTAGATTTTTGTTTGCATTTTGGGTTATGTTAGTTTTTGACATATTGTTTAAATATTCTGTTTCTTTTTTGTTAAATTCTGTATTGCTGAGGTTAATGCTTCGAGGGTAAAATGAGTGTTTATTTTTGTTTTTTTGTTCTTGATTTTTGTTTTGTTGTTTTAATGTGTTAAGTTTTTTGTTAATTGTATAAGTCTTTTTGTTTTTCTCAAATCTTATTTTATTTTCTATGTTATTGTATTTATTGTTCCAAGTGATTGGATGTAATAAATTTGTTAGCTCTAAGTGTAGTTTGTATATGTCTAGTGTTATGCTATTTTTCTTACTGTATAATTGATTAATTTCGTTTTGTATCCATAGCCTTTGTGCTTGTTTTATAGTTTTTTGTGCAGTCATATTTTTGTTGTTTGTGTTTATGTTTATGTATTTAGGTGTTAATTTATGTTTTTGGCATTGTCTATTGAAGTATATGTTTATGTTTGTGTTCATTAGTTGTTTTTTTCGTGTTTGAAATTTGTTTAACAATTTGGTAATGTGGTTATATGGAATTGTGGTTATGTTGTTTGTGTACATGCTAATGTATATTTATGTGAGAGATGATTTGTTATCTGTTATTTGGTGGCTGATTTCACTTATTTGCTATTCACTTCACTATTTTTTTCTTCACTATACACTTTTGTTTTTGCTTTGTTTTATAACCTCACTTTTCGTTTTTTCACTGTAGGCTTATTTACCTTGTATGGTTATATTATTTCATTACTTTCTGCTACAGTCCGTTTCTTGATGTATATAATACTATAATACTTATAACTATTTTACCTCAAGATGTATTTTTCCTTTAGGGACATGTTTCGGGAGATCCTGTTCTCCCATTTTCAACCTTCGCCATCTTGCTTCTGGTGCAGTATTTGTGTGTTGGCTTCTGGATGTTATTATGGTGGTTTGTTGGTCTTTGGTCCTTCAATGTTGCATTATTGTGTGTGGTTGTGGTATCTGTTTTTGTATTCTGTGTATTTTCGATGTTGATTGCTTTGAATATTGTGTCATGTTTTGTATTGATTTGTATTTGTTCTGGTATTAATTTGTTTTGTGTTTTATGTTTGTAAATCTGTAAATTTTCCCAGATGTTCATTATGGTGCCTTTGTGTGGTATATGTTTTATTCGTGTTACATTGGTTATGTCTGGGAATTCATGTCCTGTGTTTATTGCATGTGTGGCTAAATTGTATTTATATATGTTTGGTTTTTTGTATGCATTTAGGTGTTCAAAATAACGTTTTTTCAGCTGTTTTTTTGTTTGTCCTATATAACATTTATTGCAATCTTGGCATTCAATTTTGTATATACCGTTGGTTGTTGTATTATCTTTGTTGTGTGAGTTATTTAGATTTTGTAATTTATTTTTATTATTTTTGTATGCTATTTTTATATCTGTGTTTTTAAATAGTTTTGTTAGTTTTGACATTTTATTATTTATATATGTGAATGTGGCCCATTTTTTGTTGTTGTTATTATTTATGTGTTGTTCAGTTTGATTAATTCTTAATTGTTCAGTTTTTATTTTGTATTTGATTTTATTTTCTATTTTGATCATAGTATTTTTATTGTATCCATTTGCATAACCAATTTGGTATATTATATTTCTTTCTTTGTCAGTTTCTTGTTTGTTTAGGGGTATTTTGTACATTCTGTTAAATAACGAATAAAATGCTGCCATTTTATGTTGTGGTGGGTGGTCAGAATGGTTAGGTATAATGATGTTAGTGGAAGTTGGTTTTCTATATATTGCATATTGTATGTGTTTGTTGTATCTTGTGATGGTTATGTCTAAATAGTTGATTTTGTTATGTTTTTCTTTTTCTTCTGTGAATTGTATTTTGGGATGTATGTTATTGATTTGTTTCAGTATGTTCTCTGCATTTGTGTTTTTGTTATTTGATACATATAGTCCATCATCTACATATCTTATCCATATGCCATCTGGGTCATGTGTTTTTATGATATTTTGTATTTTGGTGTCTATATGTTGTAGGAATATTTCTGCTATTATGCTTGATAATGGTGATCCCATTGCTAAACCTTCTTTCTGTTGATAAATTTTGCTATTAAATTCAAAGTAATTTTGTTTTAGTATTAGTTGGAGACTATTTTTTATTTCGGTTATATATTGTTTGTTTTCATTTTGTTCTATAAGTTTGTTTATTATTATGTCAATTGTTTCTTCTACTGGGATATTAGTGTACATGTTTGTTATGTCATATGATGTGAAAAATGTATTTTCATTTATATTTATTATTTTTAGTTTGTCTATTAATTCGTATGTATTTTTTATGTTATGATGGTTATTTGTTAGATGGTTATTTTTTAGTTTTTGTGCTATTATTCTTGCTATTTTGTATGTAGGAGCTTTTTTGAAATTGATTAATGGACGTATTGGGTTGTTTAATTTGTGTATTTTTATTAGGCTGTTCATTTTAGGTGGTTCTGGATTATTGTTTATATATATGTCTATGTTTCTATTGTTGAAAATGTTTTTATTTGTTTTTATTAGTTTTATTGTTTGTTTAAGATAGTTTTCTGTTGGGTTTTTATCTAGTTGTACGCATTTATTATTGTTGATGAAGTCTTCGGTTTTTTTGATGTAGTCTGTTTTATCAATGATTACTGTTGCTTGACTTTTGTCTGCTTTAGTTATTATTAAATTATTGTTCTTTACTTTATTTTTAATTTCTTTTATTGTTTTATTGTTTTTCTTTTGTTTATCTTTGTTTTTCATTTCGCTAGTGATTATTTTTTTAATTATATGTGTTGCTTCTGTTCTTTTTTCTTCTTGTATATTGTCTTTTATTAGGTTAATGGCAAATTCTGTTTCTACTATTAAATTTTCTAGATTTTTGTTTGCATTTTGGGTTATGTTAGTTTTTGACATATTGTTTAAATATTCTGTTTCTTTTTTGTTAAATTCTGTATTGCTGAGGTTAATGCTTCGAGGGTAAAATGTGTGTTTATTTTTGTTTTTTTGTTCTTGATTTTTGTTTTGTTGTTTTAATGTGTTAAGTTTTTTGTTAATTGTATAAGTCTTTTTGTTTTTCTCAAATCTTATTTTATTTTCTATGTTATTGTATTTATTGTTCCAAGTGATTGGATCTAATAAATTTGTTAGCTCTAAGTGTAGTTTGTATATGTCTAGTGTTATGCTATTTTTCTTACTGTATAATTGATTAATTTCGTTTTGTATCCATAGCCTTTGTGCTTGTTTTATAGTTTTTTGTGCAGTCATATTTTTGTTGTTTGTGTTTATGTTGATGTATTTAGGTGTTAATTTATGTTTTTGGCATTGTCTATTGAAGTATATGTTTATGTTTGTGTTCATTAGTTGTTTTTTTCGTGTTTGAAATTTGTTTAACAATTTGGTAATGTGGTTATATGGAATTGTGGTTATGTTGTCTGTGTACATGTTAATGTATATTTATGTGAGAGATGATTTGTTATCTGTTATTTGGTGGTTGATTTCACTTATTTGCTATTCACTTCACTATTTTTTTCTTCACTATACACTTTTGTTTTTGCTTTGTTTTATAACCTCACTTTTCGTTTTTTCACTGTAGGCTTATTTACCTTGTATGGTTATATTATTTCATTACTTTCTGCTACAGTCCGTTTCTTGATGTATATAATACTATAATACTTATAACTATTTTACCTCAAGATGTATTTTTTCCTTTAGGGACATGTTTCGGGAGATCCTGTTCTCCCATTTTCAACCTTCGCCATCTTGCTTCTGGTGCAGTATTTGTGTGTTGGCTTCTGGATGTTATTATGGTGGTTTGTTGGTCTTTGGTCCTTCAATGTTGCATTATTGTGTGTGGTTGTGGTATCTGTTTTTGTATTCTGTGTATTTTCGATGTTGAGTGCTTTGAATATTGTGTCATGTTTTGTATTGATTTGTATTTGTTCTGGTATTAATTTGTTTTGTGTTTTATGTTTGTAAATCTGTAAATTTTCCCAGATGTTCATTATGGTGCCTTTGTGTGGTATATGTTTTATTAGTGTTACATTGGTTATGTCTGGGAATTCATGTCCTGTGTTTATTGCATGTGTGGCTAAATTGTATTTATATATGTTTGGTTTTTTGTATGCATTTAGGTGTTCAAAATAACGTTTTTTCAGCTGTTTTTTTGTTTGTCCTATATAACATTTATTGCAATCTTGGCATTCAATTTTGTATATACCGTTGGTTGTTGTATTATCTTTGTTGTGTGAGTTATTTAGATTTTGTAATTTATTTTTATTATTTTTGTATGCTATTTTTATATCTGTGTTTTTAAATAGTTTTGTTAGTTTTGACATTTTATTATTTATATATGTGAATGTGGCCCATTTTTTGTTGTTGTTATTATTTATGTGTTGTTCAGTTTGATTAATTCTTAATTGTTCAGTTTTTATTTTGTATTTGATTTTATTTTCTATTTTGATCATAGTATTTTTATTGTATCCATTTGCATAACCAATTTGGTATATTATATTTCTTTCTTTGTCAGTTTCTTGTTTGTTTAGGGGTATTTTGTACATTCTGTTAAATAACGAATAAAATGCTGCCATTTTATGTTGTGGTGGGTGGTCAGAATGGTTAGGTATAATGATGTTAGTGGAAGTTGGTTTTCTATATATTGCATATTGTATGTGTTTGTTGTATCTTGTGATGGTTATGTCTAAATAGTTGATTTTGTTATGTTTTTCTTTTTCTTCTGTGAATTGTATTTTGGGATGTATGTTATTGATTTGTTTCAGTATGTTCTCTGCATTTGTGTTTTTGTTATTTGATACATATAGTCCATCATCTACATATCTTATCCATATGCCATCTGGGTCATGTGTTTTTATGATATTTTGTATTTTGGTGTCTATATGTTGTAGGAATATTTCTGCTATTATGCTTGATAATGGTGATCCCATTGCTAAACCTTCTTTCTGTTGATAAATTTTGCTATTAAATTCAAAGTAATTTTGTTTTAGTATTAGTTGGAGACTATTTTTTATTTCGGTTATATATTGTTTGTTTTCATTTTGTTCTATAAGTTTGTTTATTATTATGTCAATTGTTTCTTCTACTGGGATATTAGTGTACATGTTTGTTATGTCATATGATGTGAAAAATGTATTTTCATTTATATTTATTATTTTTAGTTTGTCTATTAATTCGTATGTATTTTTTATGTTATGATGGTTATTTGTTAGATGGTTATTTTTTAGTTTTTGTGCTATTATTCTTGCTATTTTGTATGTAGGAGCTTTTTTGAAATTGATTAATGGACGTATTGGGTTGTTTAATTTGTGTATTTTTATTAGGCTGTTCATTTTAGGTGGTTCTGGATTATTGTTTATATATATGTCTATGTTTCTATTGTTGAAAATGTTTTTATTTGTTTTTATTAGTTTTATTGTTTGTTTAAGATAGTTTTCTGTTGGGTTTTTATCTAGTTGTACGCATTTATTATTGTTGATGAAGTCTTCGGTTTTTTTGATGTAGTCTGTTTTATCAATGATTACTGTTGCTTGACTTTTGTCTGCTTTAGTTATTATTAAATTATTGTTCTTTACTTTATTTTTAATTTCTTTTATTGTTTTATTGTTTTTCTTTTGTTTATCTTTGTTTTTCATTTCGCTAGTGATTATTTTTTTAATTATATGTGTTGCTTCTGTTCTTTTTTCTTCTTGTATATTGTCTTTTATTAGGTTAATGGCAAATTCTGTTTCTACTATTAAATTTTCTAGATTTTTGTTTGCATTTTGGGTTATGTTAGTTTTTGACATATTGTTTAAATATTCTGTTTCTTTTTTGTTAAATTCTGTATTGCTGAGGTTAATGCTTCGAGGGTAAAATGTGTGTTTATTTTTGTTTTTTTGTTCTTGATTTTTGTTTTGTTGTTTTAATGTGTTAAGTTTTTTGTTAATTGTATAAGTCTTTTTGTTTTTCTCAAATCTTATTTTATTTTCTATGTTATTGTATTTATTGTTCCAAGTGATTGGATCTAATAAATTTGTTAGCTCTAAGTGTAGTTTGTATATGTCTAGTGTTATGCTATTTTTCTTACTGTATAATTGATTAATTTCGTTTTGTATCCATAGCCTTTGTGCTTGTTTTATAGTTTTTTGTGCAGTCATATTTTTGTTGTTTGTGTTTATGTTGATGTATTTAGGTGTTAATTTATGTTTTTGGCATTGTCTATTGAAGTATATGTTTATGTTTGTGTTCATTAGTTGTTTTTTTCGTGTTTGAAATTTGTTTAACAATTTGGTAATGTGGTTATATGGAATTGTGGTTATGTTGTTTGTGTACATGCTAATGTATATTTATGTGAGAGATGATTTGTTATCTGTTATTTGGTGGTTGATTTCACTTATTTGCTATTCACTTCACTATTTTTTTCTTCACTATACACTTTTGTTTTTGCTTTGTTTTATAACCTCACTTTTCGTTTTTTCACTGTAGGCTTATTTACCTTGTATGGTTATATTATTTCATTACTTTCTGCTACAGTCCGTTTCTTGATGTATATAATACTATAATACTTATAACTATTTTACCTCAAGATGTATTTTTTCCTTTAGGGACATGTTTCGGGAGATCCTGTTCTCCCATTTTCAACCTTCGCCATCTTGCTTCTGGTGCAGTATTTGTGTGTTGGCTTCTGGATGTTATTATGGTGGTTTGTTGGTCTTTGGTCCTTCAATGTTGCATTATTGTGTGTGGTTGTGGTATCTGTTTTTGTATTCTGTGTATTTTCGATGTTGAGTGCTTTGAATATTGTGTCATGTTTTGTATTGATTTGTATTTGTTCTGGTATTAATTTGTTTTGTGTTTTATGTTTGTAAATCTGTAAATTTTCCCAGATGTTCATTATGGTGCCTTTGTGTGGTATATGTTTTATTAGTGTTACATTGGTTATGTCTGGGAATTCATGTCCTGTGTTTATTGCATGTGTGGCTAAATTGTATTTATATATGTTTGGTTTTTTGTATGCATTTAGGTGTTCAAAATAACGTTTTTTCAGCTGTTTTTTTGTTTGTCCTATATAACATTTATTGCAATCTTGGCATTCAATTTTGTATATACCGTTGGTTGTTGTATTATCTTTGTTGTGTGAGTTATTTAGATTTTGTAATTTATTTTTATTATTTTTGTATGCTATTTTTATATCTGTGTTTTTAAATAGTTTTGTTAGTTTTGACATTTTATTATTTATATATGTGAATGTGGCCCATTTTTTGTTGTTGTTATTATTTATGTGTTGTTCAGTTTGATTAATTCTTAATTGTTCAGTTTTTATTTTGTATTTGATTTTATTTTCTATTTTGATCATAGTATTTTTATTGTATCCATTTGCATAACCAATTTGGTATATTATATTTCTTTCTTTGTCAGTTTCTTGTTTGTTTAGGGGTATTTTGTACATTCTGTTAAATAACGAATAAAATGCTGCCATTTTATGTTGTGGTGGGTGGTCAGAATGGTTAGGTATAATGATGTTAGTGGAAGTTGGTTTTCTATATATTGCATATTGTATGTGTTTGTTGTATCTTGTGATGGTTATGTCTAAATAGTTGATTTTGTTATGTTTTTCTTTTTCTTCTGTGAATTGTATTTTATTTTGGGATGTATGTTATTGATTTGTTTCAGTATGTTCTCTGCATTTGTGTTTTGTTATTTGATACATATAGTCCATCATCTACATATCTTATCCATATGCCATCTGGGTCATGTGTTTTATGATATTTTGTATTTTGGTGTCTATATGTTGTAGGAATATTTCTGCTATTATGCTTGATAATGGTGATCCCATTGCTAAACCTTCTTTCTGTTGATAAATTTTGCTATTAAATTCAAAGTAATTTTGTTTTAGTATTAGTTGGAGACTATTTTTTATTTCGGTTATATATTGTTTGTTTTCATTTTGTTCTATAAGTTTGTTTATTATTATGTCAATTGTTTCTTCTACTGGGATATTAGTGTACATGTTTGTTATGTCATATGATGTGAAAAATGTATTTTCATTTATATTTATTATTTTTAGTTTGTCTATTAATTCGTATGTATTTTTTATGTATGATGGTTATTTGTTAGATGGTTATTTTTTAGTTTTGTGCTATTATTCTTGCTATTTTGTATGTAGGAGCTTTTTGAAATTGATTAATGGACGTATTGGGTTGTTTAATTTGTGTATTTTTATTAGGCTGTTCATTTTAGGTGGTTCTGGATTATTGTTTATATATATGTCTATGTTTCTATTGTTGAAAATGTTTTTATTTGTTTTTATTAGTTTTATTGTTTGTTTAAGATAGTTTTCTGTTGGGTTTTTATCTAGTTGTACGCATTTATTATTGTTGATGAAGTCTTCGGTTTTTTGATGTAGTCTGTTTTATCAATGATTACTGTTGCTTGACTTTTGTCTGCTTTAGTTATTATTAAATTATTGTTCTTTACTTTATTTTTAATTTCTTTTATTGTTTTATTGTTTTTCTTTTGTTTATCTTTGTTTTTCATTTCGCTAGTGATTATTTTTTTAATTATATGTGTTGCTTCTGTTCTTTTTTCTTCTTGTATATTGTCTTTTATTAGGTTAATGGCAAATTCTGTTTCTACTATTAAATTTTCTAGATTTTGTTTGCATTTTGGGTTATGTTAGTTTTTGACATATTGTTTAAATATTCTGTTTCTTTTTTGTTAAATTCTGTATTGCTGAGGTTAATGCTTCGAGGGTAAAATGTGTGTTTATTTTTGTTTTTTTGTTCTTGATTTTTGTTTTGTTGTTTTAATGTGTTAAGTTTTTTGTTAATTGTATAAGTCTTTTTGTTTTTCTCAAATCTTATTTTATTTTCTATGTTATTGTATTTATTGTTCCAAGTGATTGGATGTAATAAATTTGTTAGCTCTAAGTGTAGTTTGTATATGTCTAGTGTTATGCTATTTTTCTTACTGTATAATTGATTAATTTCGTTTTGTATCCATAGCCTTTGTGCTTGTTTTATAGTTTTTTGTGCAGTCATATTTTGTTGTTTGTGTTTATGTTGATGTATTTAGGTGTTAATTTATGTTTTTGGCATTGTCTATTGAAGTATATGTTTATGTTTGTGTTCATTAGTTGTTTTTTTCGTGTTTGAAATTTGTTTAACAATTTGGTAATGTGGTTATATGGAATTGTGGTTATGTTGTTTGTGTACATGCTAATGTATATTTATGTGAGAGATGATTTGTTATCTGTTATTTGGTGGTTGATTTCACTTATTTGCTATTCACTTCACTATTTTTTTCTTCACTATACACTTTTGTTTTTGCTTTGTTTTATAACCTCACTTTTCGTTTTTTCACTGTAGGCTTATTTACCTTGTATGGTTATATTATTTCATTACTTTCTGCTACAGTCCGTTTCTTGATGTATATAATACTATAATACTTATAACTATTTTACCTCAAGATGTATTTTTTCCTTTAGGGACATGTTTCGGGAGATCCTGTTCTCCCATTTTCAACCTTCGCCATCTTGCTTCTGGTGCAGTATTTGTGTGTTGGCTTCTGGATGTTATTATGGTGGTTTGTTGGTCTTTGGTCCTTCAATGTTGCATTATTGTGTGTGGTTGTGGTATCTGTTTTTGTATTCTGTGTATTTTCGATGTTGAGTGCTTTGAATATTGTGTCATGTTTTGTATTGATTTGTATTTGTTCTGGTATTAATTTGTTTTGTGTTTTATGTTTGTAAATCTGTAAATTTTCCCAGATGTTCATTATGGTGCCTTTGTGTGGTATATGTTTTATTAGTGTTACATTGGTTATGTCTGGGAATTCATGTCCTGTGTTTATTGCATGTGTGGCTAAATTGTATTTATATATGTTTGGTTTTTTGTATGCATTTAGGTGTTCAAAATAACGTTTTTCAGCTGTTTTTTTGTTTGTCCTATATAACATTTATTGCAATCTTGGCATTCAATTTTGTATATACCGTTGGTTGTTGTATTATCTTTGTTGTGTGAGTTATTTAGATTTTGTAATTTATTTTTATTATTTTTGTATGCTATTTTTATATCTGTGTTTTTAAATAGTTTTGTTAGTTTTGACATTTTATTATTTATATATGTGAATGTGGCCCATTTTTTGTTGTTGTTATTATTTATGTGTTGTTCAGTTTGATTAATTCTTAATTGTTCAGTTTTTATTTTGTATTTGATTTTATTTTCTATTTTGATCATAGTATTTTTATTGTATCCATTTGCATAACCAATTTGGTATATTATATTTCTTTCTTTGTCAGTTTCTTGTTTGTTTAGGGGTATTTTGTACATTCTGTTAAATAACGAATAAAATGCTGCCATTTTATGTTGTGGTGGGTGGTCAGAATGGTTAGGTATAATGATGTTAGTGGAAGTTGGTTTTCTATATATTGCATATTGTATGTGTTTGTTGTATCTTGTGATGGTTATGTCTAAATAGTTGATTTTGTTATGTTTTTCTTTTTCTTCTGTGAATTGTATTTTGGGATGTATGTTATTGATTTGTTTCAGTATGTTCTCTGCATTTGTGTTTTTGTTATTTGATACATATAGTCCATCATCTACATATCTTATCCATATGCCATCTGGGTCATGTGTTTTTATGATATTTTGTATTTTGGTGTCTATATGTTGTAGGAATATTTCTGCTATTATGCTTGATAATGGTGATCCCATTGCTAAACCTTCTTTCTGTTGATAAATTTTGCTATTAAATTCAAAGTAATTTTGTTTTAGTATTAGTTGGAGACTATTTTTTATTTCGGTTATATATTGTTTGTTTTCATTTTGTTCTATAAGTTTGTTTATTATTATGTCAATTGTTTCTTCTACTGGGATATTAGTGTACATGTTTGTTATGTCATATGATGTGAAAAATGTATTTTCATTTATATTTATTATTTTTAGTTTGTCTATTAATTCGTATGTATTTTTTATGTTATGATGGTTATTTGTTAGATGGTTATTTTTTAGTTTTTGTGCTATTATTCTTGCTATTTTGTATGTAGGAGCTTTTTTGAAATTGATTAATGGACGTATTGGGTTGTTTAATTTGTGTATTTTTATTAGGCTGTTCATTTTAGGTGGTTCTGGATTATTGTTTATATATATGTCTATGTTTCTATTGTTGAAAATGTTTTTATTTGTTTTTATTAGTTTTATTGTTTGTTTAAGATAGTTTTCTGTTGGGTTTTTATCTAGTTGTACGCATTTATTATTGTTGATGAAGTCTTCGGTTTTTTTGATGTAGTCTGTTTTATCAATGATTACTGTTGCTTGACTTTTGTCTGCTTTAGTTATTATTAAATTATTGTTCTTTACTTTATTTTTAATTTCTTTTATTGTTTTATTGTTTTTCTTTTGTTTATCTTTGTTTTTAATTTCGCTAGTGATTATTTTTTTAATTATATGTGTTGCTTCTGTTCTTTTTTCTTCTTGTATATTGTCTTTTATTAGGTTAATGGCAAATTCTGTTTCTACTATTAAATTTTCTAGATTTTTGTTTGCATTTTGGGTTATGTTAGTTTTTGACATATTGTTTAAATATTCTGTTTCTTTTTTGTTAAATTCTGTATTGCTGAGGTTAATGCTTCGAGGGTAAAATGTGTGTTTATTTTTGTTTTTTTGTTCTTGATTTTTGTTTTGTTGTTTTAATGTGTTATGTTTTTTGTTAATTGTATAAGTCTTTTTGTTTTTCTCAAATCTTATTTTATTTTCTATGTTATTGTATTTATTGTTCCAAGTGATTGGATGTAATAAATTTGTTAGCTCTAAGTGTAGTTTGTATATGTCTAGTGTTATGCTATTTTTCTTACTGTATAATTGATTAATTTCGTTTTGTATCCATAGCCTTTGTGCTTGTTTTATAGTTTTTTGTGCAGTCATATTTTTGTTGTTTGTGTTTATGTTTATGTATTTAGGTGTTAATTTATGTTTTTGGCATTGTCTATTGAAGTATATGTTTATGTTTGTGTTCATTAGTTGTTTTTTTCGTGTTTGAAATTTGTTTAACAATTTGGTAATGTGGTTATATGGAATTGTGGTTATGTTGTTTGTGTACATGCTAATGTATATTTATGTGAGAGATGATTTGTTATCTGTTATTTGGTGGTTGATTTCACTTATTTGCTATTCACTTCACTATTTTTTTCTTCACTATACACTTTTGTTTTTGCTTTGTTTTATAACCTCACTTTTCGTTTTTTCACTGTAGGCTTATTTACCTTGTATGGTTATATTATTTCATTACTTTCTGCTACAGTCCGTTTCTTGATGTATATAATACTATAATACTTATAACTATTTTACCTCAAGATGTATTTTTTCCTTTAGGGACATGTTTCGGGAGATCCTGTTCTCCCATTTTCAACCTTCGCCATCTTGCTTCTGGTGCAGTATTTGTGTGTTGGCTTCTGGATGTTATTATGGTGGTTTGTTGGTCTTTGGTCCTTCAATGTTGCATTATTGTGTGTGGTTGTGGTATCTGTTTTTGTATTCTGTGTATTTTCGATGTTGAGTGCTTTGAATATTGTGTCATGTTTTGTATTGATTTGTATTTGTTCTGGTATTAATTTGTTTTGTGTTTTATGTTTGTAAATCTGTAAATTTTCCCAGATGTTCATTATGGTGCCTTTGTGTGGTATATGTTTTATTAGTGTTACATTGGTTATGTCTGGGAATTCATGTCCTGTGTTTATTGCATGTGTGGCTAAATTGTATTTATATATGTTTGGTTTTTTGTATGCATTTAGGTGTTCAAAATAACGTTTTTTCAGCTGTTTTTTTGTTTGTCCTATATAACATTTATTGCAATCTTGGCATTCAATTTTGTATATACCGTTGGTTGTTGTATTATCTTTGTTGTGTGAGTTATTTAGATTTTGTAATTTATTTTTATTATTTTTGTATGCTATTTTTATATCTGTGTTTTTAAATAGTTTTGTTAGTTTTGACATTTTATTATTTATATATGTGAATGTGGCCCATTTTTTGTTGTTGTTATTATTTATGTGTTGTTCAGTTTGATTAATTCTTAATTGTTCAGTTTTTATTTTGTATTTGATTTTATTTTCTATTTTGATCATAGTATTTTTATTGTATCCATTTGCATAACCAATTTGGTATATTATATTTCTTTCTTTGTCAGTTTCTTGTTTGTTTAGGGGTATTTTGTACATTCTGTTAAATAACGAATAAAATGCTGCCATTTTATGTTGTGGTGGGTGGTCAGAATGGTTAGGTATAATGATGTTAGTGGAAGTTGGTTTTCTATATATTGCATATTGTATGTGTTTGTTGTATCTTGTGATGGTTATGTCTAAATAGTTGATTTTGTTATGTTTTTCTTTTTCTTCTGTGAATTGTATTTTGGGATGTATGTTATTGATTTGTTTCAGTATGTTCTCTGCATTTGTGTTTTTGTTATTTGATACATATAGTCCATCATCTACATATCTTATCCATATGCCATCTGGGTCATGTGTTTTTATGATATTTTGTATTTTGGTGTCTATATGTTGTAGGAATATTTCTGCTATTATGCTTGATAATGGTGATCCCATTGCTAAACCTTCTTTCTGTTGATAAATTTTGCTATTAAATTCAAAGTAATTTTGTTTTAGTATTAGTTGGAGACTATTTTTTATTTCGGTTATATATTGTTTGTTTTCATTTTGTTCTATAAGTTTGTTTATTATTATGTCAATTGTTTCTTCTACTGGGATATTAGTGTACATGTTTGTTATGTCATATGATGTGAAAAATGTATTTTCATTTATATTTATTATTTTTAGTTTGTCTATTAATTCGTATGTATTTTTTATGTTATGATGGTTATTTGTTAGATGGTTATTTTTTAGTTTTTGTGCTATTATTCTTGCTATTTTGTATGTAGGAGCTTTTTTGAAATTGATTAATGGACGTATTGGGTTGTTTAATTTGTGTATTTTTATTAGGCTGTTCATTTTAGGTGGTTCTGGATTATTGTTTATATATATGTCTATGTTTCTATTGTTGAAAATGTTTTTATTTGTTTTTATTAGTTTTATTGTTTGTTTAAGATAGTTTTCTGTTGGGTTTTTATCTAGTTGTACGCATTTATTATTGTTGATGAAGTCTTCGGTTTTTTTGATGTAGTCTGTTTTATCAATGATTACTGTTGCTTGACTTTTGTCTGCTTTAGTTATTATTAAATTATTGTTCTTTACTTTATTTTTAATTTCTTTTATTGTTTTATTGTTTTTCTTTTGTTTATCTTTGTTTTTCATTTCGCTAGTGATTATTTTTTTAATTATATGTGTTGCTTCTGTTCTTTTTTCTTCTTGTATATTGTCTTTTATTAGGTTAATGGCAAATTCTGTTTCTACTATTAAATTTTCTAGATTTTTGTTTGCATTTTGGGTTATGTTAGTTTTTGACATATTGTTTAAATATTCTGTTTCTTTTTTGTTAAATTCTGTATTGCTGAGGTTAATGCTTCGAGGGTAAAATGTGTGTTTATTTTTGTTTTTTTGTTCTTGATTTTTGTTTTGTTGTTTTAATGTGTTAAGTTTTTTGTTAATTGTATAAGTCTTTTTGTTTTTCTCAAATCTTATTTTATTTTCTATGTTATTGTATTTATTGTTCCAAGTGATTGGATGTAATAAATTTGTTAGCTCTAAGTGTAGTTTGTATATGTCTAGTGTTATGCTATTTTTCTTACTGTATAATTGATTAATTTCGTTTTGTATCCACAGCCTTTGTGCTTGTTTTATAGTTTTTTGTGCAGTCATATTTTTGTTGTTTGTGTTTATGTTGATGTATTTAGGTGTTAATTTATGTTTTTGGCATTGTCTATTGAAGTATATGTTTATGTTTGTGTTCATTAGTTGTTTTTTTCGTGTTTGAAATTTGTTTAACAATTTGGTAATGTGGTTATATGGAATTGTGGTTATGTTGTTTGTGTACATGTTAATGTATATTTATGTGAGAGATGATTTGTTATCTGTTATTTGGTGGTTGATTTCACTTATTTGCTATTCACTTCACTATTTTTTTCTTCACTATACACTTTTGTTTTTGCTTTGTTTTATAACCTCACTTTTCGTTTTTTCACTGTAGGCTTATTTACCTTGTATGGTTATATTATTTCATTACTTTCTGCTACAGTCCGTTTCTTGATGTATATAATACTATAATACTTATAACTATTTTACCTCAAGATGTATTTTTTCCTTTAGGGACATGTTTCGGGAGATCCTGTTCTCCCATTTTCAACCTTCGCCATCTTGCTTCTGGTGCAGTATTTGTGTGTTGGCTTCTGGATGTTATTATGGTGGTTTGTTGGTCTTTGGTCCTTCAATGTTGCATTATTGTGTGTGGTTGTGGTATCTGTTTTTGTATTCTGTGTATTTTCGATGTTGAGTGCTTTGAATATTGTGTCATGTTTTGTATTGATTTGTATTTGTTCTGGTATTAATTTGTTTTGTGTTTTATGTTTGTAAATCTGTAAATTTTCCCAGATGTTCATTATGGTGCCTTTGTGTGGTATATGTTTTATTCGTGTTACATTGGTTATGTCTGGGAATTCATGTCCTGTGTTTATTGCATGTGTGGCTAAATTGTATTTATATATGTTTGGTTTTTTGTATGCATTTAGGTGTTCAAAATAACGTTTTTTCAGCTGTTTTTTTGTTTGTCCTATATAACATTTATTGCAATCTTGGCATTCAATTTTGTATATACCGTTGGTTGTTGTATTATCTTTGTTGTGTGAGTTATTTAGATTTTGTAATTTATTTTTATTATTTTTGTATGCTATTTTTATATCTGTGTTTTTAAATAGTTTTGTTAGTTTTGACATTTTATTATTTATATATGTGAATGTGGCCCATTTTTTGTTGTTGTTATTATTTATGTGTTGTTCAGTTTGATTAATTCTTAATTGTTCAGTTTTTATTTTGTATTTGATTTTATTTTCTATTTTGATCATAGTATTTTTATTGTATCCATTTGCATAACCAATTTGGTATATTATATTTCTTTCTTTGTCAGTTTCTTGTTTGTTTAGGGGTATTTTGTACATTCTGTTAAATAACGAATAAAATGCTGCCATTTTATGTTGTGGTGGGTGGTCAGAATGGTTAGGTATAATGATGTTAGTGGAAGTTGGTTTTCTATATATTGCATATTGTATGTGTTTGTTGTATCTTGTGATGGTTATGTCTAAATAGTTGATTTTGTTATGTTTTTCTTTTTCTTCTGTGAATTGTATTTTGGGATGTATGTTATTGATTTGTTTCAGTATGTTCTCTGCATTTGTGTTTTTGTTATTTGATACATATAGTCCATCATCTACATATCTTATCCATATGCCATCTGGGTCATGTGTTTTTATGATATTTTGTATTTTGGTGTCTATATGTTGTAGGAATATTTCTGCTATTATGCTTGATAATGGTGATCCCATTGCTAAACCTTCTTTCTGTTGATAAATTTTGCTATTAAATTCAAAGTAATTTTGTTTTAGTATTAGTTGGAGACTATTTTTTATTTCGGTTATATATTGTTTGTTTTCATTTTGTTCTATAAGTTTGTTTATTATTATGTCAATTGTTTCTTCTACTGGGATATTAGTGTACATGTTTGTTATGTCATATGATGTGAAAAATGTATTTTCATTTATATTTATTATTTTTAGTTTGTCTATTAATTCGTATGTATTTTTTATGTTATGATGGTTATTTGTTAGATGGTTATTTTTTAGTTTTTGTGCTATTATTCTTGCTATTTTGTATGTAGGAGCTTTTTTGAAATTGATTAATGGACGTATTGGGTTGTTTAATTTGTGTATTTTTATTAGGCTGTTCATTTTAGGTGGTTCTGGATTATTGTTTATATATATGTCTATGTTTCTATTGTTGAAAATGTTTTTATTTGTTTTTATTAGTTTTATTGTTTGTTTAAGATAGTTTTCTGTTGGGTTTTTATCTAGTTGTACGCATTTATTATTGTTGATGAAGTCTTCGGTTTTTTTGATGTAGTCTGTTTTATCAATGATTACTGTTGCTTGACTTTTGTCTGCTTTAGTTATTATTAAATTATTGTTCTTTACTTTATTTTTAATTTCTTTTATTGTTTTATTGTTTTTCTTTTGTTTATCTTTGTTTTTCATTTCGCTAGTGATTATTTTTTTAATTATATGTGTTGCTTCTGTTCTTTTTTCTTCTTGTATATTGTCTTTTATTAGGTTAATGGCAAATTCTGTTTCTACTATTAAATTTTCTAGATTTTTGTTTGCATTTTGGGTTATGTTAGTTTTTGACATATTGTTTAAATATTCTGTTTCTTTTTTGTTAAATTCTGTATTGCTGAGGTTAATGCTTCGAGGGTAAAATGTGTGTTTATTTTTGTTTTTTTGTTCTTGATTTTTGTTTTGTTGTTTTAATGTGTTATGTTTTTTGTTAATTGTATAAGTCTTTTTGTTTTTCTCAAATCTTATTTTATTTTCTATGTTATTGTATTTATTGTTCCAAGTGATTGGATGTAATAAATTTGTTAGCTCTAAGTGTAGTTTGTATATGTCTAGTGTTATGCTATTTTTCTTACTGTATAATTGATTAATTTCGTTTTGTATCCATAGCCTTTGTGCTTGTTTTATAGTTTTTTGTGCAGTCATATTTTTGTTGTTTGTGTTTATGTTGATGTATTTAGGTGTTAATTTATGTTTTTGGCATTGTCTATTGAAGTATATGTTTATGTTTGTGTTCATTAGTTGTTTTTTTCGTGTTTGAAATTTGTTTAACAATTTGGTAATGTGGTTATATGGAATTGTGGTTATGTTGTTTGTGTACATGCTAATGTATATTTATGTGAGAGATGATTTGTTATCTGTTATTTGGTGGTTGATTTCACTTATTTGCTATTCACTTCACTATTTTTTTCTTCACTATACACTTTTGTTTTTGCTTTGTTTTATAACCTCACTTTTCGTTTTTTCACTGTAGGCTTATTTACCTTGTATGGTTATATTATTTCATTACTTTCTGCTACAGTCCGTTTCTTGATGTATATAATACTATAATACTTATAACTATTTTACCTCAAGATGTATTTTTTCCTTTAGGGACATGTTTCGGGAGATCCTGTTCTCCCATTTTCAACCTTCGCCATCTTGCTTCTGGTGCAGTATTTGTGTGTTGGCTTCTGGATGTTATTATGGTGGTTTGTTGGTCTTTGGTCCTTCAATGTTGCATTATTGTGTGTGGTTGTGGTATCTGTTTTTGTATTCTGTGTATTTTCGATGTTGAGTGCTTTGAATATTGTGTCATGTTTTGTATTGATTTGTATTTGTTCTGGTATTAATTTGTTTTGTGTTTTATGTTTGTAAATCTGTAAATTTTCCCAGATGTTCATTATGGTGCCTTTGTGTGGTATATGTTTTATTAGTGTTACATTTGTTATGTCTGGGAATTCATGTCCTGTGTTTATTGCATGTGTGGCTAAATTGTATTTATATATGTTTGGTTTTTTGTATGCATTTAGGTGTTCAAAATAACGTTTTTTCAGCTGTTTTTTTGTTTGTCCTATATAACATTTATTGCAATCTTGGCATTCAATTTTGTATATACCGTTGGTTGTTGTATTATCTTTGTTGTGTGAGTTATTTAGATTTTGTAATTTATTTTTATTATTTTTGTATGCTATTTTTATATCTGTGTTTTTAAATAGTTTTGTTAGTTTTGACATTTTATTATTTATATATGTGAATGTGGCCCATTTTTTGTTGTTGTTATTATTTATGTGTTGTTCAGTTTGATTAATTCTTAATTGTTCAGTTTTTATTTTGTATTTGATTTTATTTTCTATTTTGATCATAGTATTTTTATTGTATCCATTTGCATAACCAATTTGGTATATTATATTTCTTTCTTTGTCAGTTTCTTGTTTGTTTAGGGGTATTTTGTACATTCTGTTAAATAACGAATAAAATGCTGCCATTTTATGTTGTGGTGGGTGGTCAGAATGGTTAGGTATAATGATGTTAGTGGAAGTTGGTTTTCTATATATTGCATATTGTATGTGTTTGTTGTATCTTGTGATGGTTATGTCTAAATAGTTGATTTTGTTATGTTTTTCTTTTTCTTCTGTGAATTGTATTTTGGGATGTATGTTATTGATTTGTTTCAGTATGTTCTCTGCATTTGTGTTTTTGTTATTTGATACATATAGTCCATCATCTACATATCTTATCCATATGCCATCTGGGTCATGTGTTTTTATGATATTTTGTATTTTGGTGTCTATATGTTGTAGGAATATTTCTGCTATTATGCTTGATAATGGTGATCCCATTGCTAAACCTTCTTTCTGTTGATAAATTTTGCTATTAAATTCAAAGTAATTTTGTTTTAGTATTAGTTGGAGACTATTTTTTATTTCGGTTATATATTGTTTGTTTTCATTTTGTTCTATAAGTTTGTTTATTATTATGTCAATTGTTTCTTCTACTGGGATATTAGTGTACATGTTTGTTATGTCATATGATGTGAAAAATGTATTTTCATTTATATTTATTATTTTTAGTTTGTCTATTAATTCGTATGTATTTTTTATGTTATGATGGTTATTTGTTAGATGGTTATTTTTTAGTTTTTGTGCTATTATTCTTGCTATTTTGTATGTAGGAGCTTTTTTGAAATTGATTAATGGACGTATTGGGTTGTTTAATTTGTGTATTTTTATTAGGCTGTTCATTTTAGGTGGTTCTGGATTATTGTTTATATATATGTCTATGTTTCTATTGTTGAAAATGTTTTTATTTGTTTTTATTAGTTTTATTGTTTGTTTAAGATAGTTTTCTGTTGGGTTTTTATCTAGTTGTACGCATTTATTATTGTTGATGAAGTCTTCGGTTTTTTTGATGTAGTCTGTTTTATCAATGATTACTGTTGCTTGACTTTTGTCTGCTTTAGTTATTATTAAATTATTGTTCTTTACTTTATTTTTAATTTCTTTTATTGTTTTATTGTTTTTCTTTTGTTTATCTTTGTTTTTCATTTCGCTAGTGATTATTTTTTTAATTATATGTGTTGCTTCTGTTCTTTTTTCTTCTTGTATATTGTCTTTTATTAGGTTAATGGCAAATTCTGTTTCTACTATTAAATTTTCTAGATTTTTGTTTGCATTTTGGGTTATGTTAGTTTTTGACATATTGTTTAAATATTCTGTTTCTTTTTTGTTAAATTCTGTATTGCTGAGGTTAATGCTTCGAGGGTAAAATGTGTGTTTATTTTTGTTTTTTTTGTTCTTGATTTTTGTTTTGTTGTTTTAATGTGTTAAGTTTTTTGTTAATTGTATAAGTCTTTTTGTTTTTCTCAAATCTTATTTTATTTTCTATGTTATTGTATTTATTGTTCCAAGTGATTGGATGTAATAAATTTGTTAGCTCTAAGTGTAGTTTGTATATGTCTAGTGTTATGCTATTTTTCTTACTGTATAATTGATTAATTTCGTTTTGTATCCATAGCCTTTGTGCTTGTTTTATAGTTTTTTGTGCAGTCATATTTTTGTTGTTTGTGTTTATGTTGATGTATTTAGGTGTTAATTTATGTTTTTGGCATTGTCTATTGAAGTATATGTTTATGTTTGTGTTCATTAGTTGTTTTTTTCGTGTTTGAAATTTGTTTAACAATTTGGTAATGTGGTTATATGGAATTGTGGTTATGTTGTTTGTGTACATGCTAATGTATATTTATGTGAGAGATGATTTGTTATCTGTTATTTGGTGGTTGATTTCACTTATTTGCTATTCACTTCACTATTTTGTTCTTCACTATACACTTTTGTTTTTGCTTTGTTTTATAACCTCACTTTTCGTTTTTTCACTGTAGGCTTATTTACCTTGTATGGTTATATTATTTCATTACTTTCTGCTACAGTCCGTTTCTTGATGTATATAATACTATAATACTTATAACTATTTTACCTCAAGATGTATTTTTTCCTTTAGGGACATGTTTCGGGAGATCCTGTTCTCCCATTTTCAACCTTCGCCATCTTGCTTCTGGTGCAGTATTTGTGTGTTGGCTTCTGGATGTTATTATGGTGGTTTGTTGGTCTTTGGTCCTTCAATGTTGCATTATTGTGTGTGGTTGTGGTATCTGTTTTTGTATTCTGTGTATTTTCGATGTTGAGTGCTTTGAATATTGTGTCATGTTTTGTATTGATTTGTATTTGTTCTGGTATTAATTTGTTTTGTGTTTTATGTTTGTAAATCTGTAAATTTTCCCAGATGTTCATTATGGTGCCTTTGTGTGGTATATGTTTTATTCGTGTTACATTGGTTATGTCTGGGAATTCATGTCCTGTGTTTATTGCATGTGTGGCTAAATTGTATTTATATATGTTTGGTTTTTTGTATGCATTTAGGTGTTCAAAATAACGTTTTTTCAGCTGTTTTTTTGTTTGTCCTATATAACATTTATTGCAATCTTGGCATTCAATTTTGTATATACCGTTGGTTGTTGTATTATCTTTGTTGTGTGAGTTATTTAGATTTTGTAATTTATTTTTATTATTTTTGTATGCTATTATTATATCTGTGTTTTTAAATAGTTTTGTTAGTTTTGACATTTTATTATTTATATATGTGAATGTGGCCCATTTTTTGTTGTTGTTATTATTTATGTGTTGTTCAGTTTGATTAATTCTTAATTGTTCAGTTTTTATTTTGTATTTGATTTTATTTTCTATTTTGATCATAGTATTTTTATTGTATCCATTTGCATAACCAATTTGGTATATTATATTTCTTTCTTTGTCAGTTTCTTGTTTGTTTAGGGGTATTTTGTACATTCTGTTAAATAACGAATAAAATGCTGCCATTTTATGTTGTGGTGGGTGGTCAGAATGGTTGGGTATAATGATGTTAGTGGAAGTTGGTTTTCTATATATTGCATATTGTATGTGTTTGTTGTATCTTGTGATGGTTATGTCTAAATAGTTGATTTTGTTATGTTTTTCTTTTTCTTCTGTGAATTGTATTTTGGGATTATGTTATTGATTTGTTTCAGTATGTTCTCTGCATTTGTGTTTTTGTTATTTGATACATATAGTCCATCATCTACATATCTTATCCATATGCCATCTGGGTCATGTGTTTTTATGATATTTTGTATTTTGGTGTCTATATGTTGTAGGAATATTTCTGCTATTATGCTTGATAATGGTGATCCCATTGCTAAACCTTCTTTCTGTTGATAAATTTTGCTATTAAATTCAAAGTAATTTTGTTTTAGTATTAGTTGGAGACTATTTTTTATTTCGGTTATATATTGTTTGTTTTCATTTTGTTCTATAAGTTTGTTTATTATTATGTCAATTGTTTCTTCTACTGGGATATTAGTGTACATGTTTGTTATGTCATATGATGTGAAAAATGTATTTTCATTTATATTTATTATTTTTAGTTTGTCTATTAATTCGTATGTATTTTTTATGTTATGATGGTTATTTGTTAGATGGTTATTTTTTAGTTTTTGTGCTATTATTCTTGCTATTTTGTATGTAGGAGCTTTTTTGAAATTGATTAATGGACGTATTGGGTTGTTTAATTTGTGTATTTTTATTAGGCTGTTCATTTTAGGTGGTTCTGGATTATTGTTTATATATATGTCTATGTTTTTATTGTTGAAAATGTTTTTATTTGTTTTTATTAGTTTTATTGTTTGTTTAAGATAGTTTTCTGTTGGGTTTTTATCTAGTTGTACGCATTTATTATTGTTGATGAAGTCTTCGGTTTTTTTGATGTAGTCTGTTTTATCAATGATTACTGTTGCTTGACTTTTGTCTGCTTTAGTTATTATTAAATTATTGTTCTTTACTTTATTTTTAATTTCTTTTATTGTTTTATTGTTTTTCTTTTGTTTATCTTTGTTTTTCATTTCGCTAGTGATTATTTTTTTAATTATATGTGTTGCTTCTGTTCTTTTTTCTTCTTGTATATTGTCTTTTATTAGGTTAATGGCAAATTCTGTTTCTACTATTAAATTTTCTAGATTTTTGTTTGCATTTTGGGTTATGTTAGTTTTTGACATATTGTTTAAATATTCTGTTTCTTTTTTGTTAAATTCTGTATTGCTGAGGTTAATGCTTCGAGGGTAAAATGTGTGTTTATTTTTGTTTTTTTGTTCTTGATTTTTGTTTTGTTGTTTTAATGTGTTAAGTTTTTTGTTAATTGTATAAGTCTTTTTGTTTTTCTCAAATCTTATTTTATTTTCTATGTTATTGTATTTATTGTTCCAAGTGATTGGATGTAATAAATTTGTTAGCTCTAAGTGTAGTTTGTATATGTCTAGTGTTATGCTATTTTTCTTACTGTATAATTGATTAATTTCGTTTTGTATCCATAGCCTTTGTGCTTGTTTTATAGTTTTTTGTGCAGTCATATTTTTGTTGTTTGTGTTTATGTTGATGTATTTAGGTGTTAATTTATGTTTTTGGCATTGTCTATTGAAGTATATGTTTATGTTTGTGTTCATTAGTTGTTTTTTTCGTGTTTGAAATTTGTTTAACAATTTGGTAATGTGGTTATATGGAATTGTGGTTATGTTGTTTGTGTACATGTTAATGTATATTTATGTGAGAGATGATTTGTTATCTGTTATTTGGTGGTTGATTTCACTTATTTGCTATTCACTTCACTATTTTTTTCTTCACTATACACTTTTGTTTTTGCTTTGTTTTATAACCTCACTTTTCGTTTTTTCACTGTAGGCTTATTTACCTTGTATGGTTATATTATTTCATTACTTTCTGCTACAGTCCGTTTCTTGATGTATATAATACTATAATACTTATAACTATTTTACCTCAAGATGTATTTTTTCCTTTAGGGACATGTTTCGGGAGATCCTGTTCTCCCATTTTCAACCTTCGCCATCTTGCTTCTGGTGCAGTATTTGTGTGTTGGCTTCTGGATGTTATTATGGTGGTTTGTTGGTCTTTGGTCCTTCAATGTTGCATTATTGTGTGTGGTTGTGGTATCTGTTTTTGTATTCTGTGTATTTTCGATGTTGAGTGCTTTGAATATTGTGTCATGTTTTGTATTGATTTGTATTTGTTCTGGTATTAATTTGTTTTGTGTTTTATGTTTGTAAATCTGTAAATTTTCCCAGATGTTCATTATGGTGCCTTTGTGTGGTATATGTTTTATTAGTGTTACATTGGTTATGTCTGGGAATTCATGTCCTGTGTTTATTGCATGTGTGGCTAAATTGTATTTATATATGTTTGGTTTTTTGTATGCATTTAGGTGTTCAAAATAACGTTTTTTCAGCTGTTTTTTTGTTTGTCCTATATAACATTTATTGCAATCTTGGCATTCAATTTTGTATATACCGTTGGTTGTTGTATTATCTTTGATGTGTGAGTTATTTAGATTTTGTAATTTATTTTTATTAGTTTTGTATGCTATTTTTATATCTGTGTTTTTAAATAGTTTTGTTAGTTTTGACATTTTATTATTTATATATGTGAATGTGGCCCATTTTTTGTTGTTGTTATTATTTATGTGTTGTTCAGTTTGATTAATTCTTAATTGTTCAGTTTTTATTTTGTATTTGATTTTATTTTCTATTTTGATCATAGTATTTTTATTGTATCCATTTGCATAACCAATTTGGTATATTATATTTCTTTCTTTGTCAGTTTCTTGTTTGTTTAGGGGTATTTTGTACATTCTGTTAAATAACGAATAAAATGCTGCCATTTTATGTTGTGGTGGGTGGTCAGAATGGTTAGGTATAATGATGTTAGTGGAAGTTGGTTTTCTATATATTGCATATTGTATGTGTTTGTTGTATCTTGTGATGGTTATGTCTAAATAGTTGATTTTGTTATGTTTTTCTTTTTCTTCTGTGAATTGTATTTTGGGATGTATGTTATTGATTTGTTTCAGTATGTTCTCTGCATTTGTGTTTTTGTTATTTGATACATATAGTCCATCATCTACATATCTTATCCATATGCCATCTGGGTCATGTGTTTTTATGATATTTTGTATTTTGGTGTCTATATGTTGTAGGAATATTTCTGCTATTATGCTTGATAATGGTGATCCCATTGCTAAACCTTCTTTCTGTTGATAAATTTTGCTATTAAATTCAAAGTAATTTTGTTTTAGTATTAGTTGGAGACTATTTTTTATTTCGGTTATATATTGTTTGTTTTCATTTTGTTCTATAAGTTTGTTTATTATTATGTCAATTGTTTCTTCTACTGGGATATTAGTGTACATGTTTGTTATGTCATATGATGTGAAAAATGTATTTTCATTTATATTTATTATTTTTAGTTTGTCTATTAATTCGTATGTATTTTTTATGTTATGATGGTTATTTGTTAGATGGTTATTTTTTAGTTTTTGTGCTATTATTCTTGCTATTTTGTATGTAGGAGCTTTTTTGAAATTGATTAATGGACGTATTGGGTTGTTTAATTTGTGTATTTTTATTAGGCTGTTCATTTTAGGTGGTTCTGGATTATTGTTTATATATATGTCTATGTTTCTATTGTTGAAAATGTTTTTATTTGTTTTTATTAGTTTTATTGTTTGTTTAAGATAGTTTTCTGTTGGGTTTTTATCTAGTTGTACGCATTTATTATTGTTGATGAAGTCTTCGGTTTTTTTGATGTAGTCTGTTTTATCAATGATTACTGTTGCTTGACTTTTGTCTGCTTTAGTTATTATTAAATTATTGTTCTTTACTTTATTTTTAATTTCTTTTATTGTTTTTCTTTTGTTTATCTTTGTTTTTCATTTCGCTAGTGATTATTTTTTTAATTATATGTGTTGCTTCTGTTCTTTTTTCTTCTTGTATATTGTCTTTTATTAGGTTAATGGCAAATTCTGTTTCTACTATTAAATTTTCTAGATTTTTGTTTGCATTTTGGGTTATGTTAGTTTTTGACATATTGTTTAAATATTCTGTTTCTTTTTTGTTAAATTCTGTATTGCTGAGGTTAATGCTTCGAGGGTAAAATGTGTGTTTATTTTTGTTTTTTTGTTCTTGATTTTTGTTTTGTTGTTTTAATGTGTTAAGTTTTTTGTTAATTGTATAAGTCTTTTTGTTTTTCTCAAATCTTATTTTATTTTCTATGTTATTGTATTTATTGTTCCAAGTGATTGGATGTAATAAATTTGTTAGCTCTAAGTGTAGTTTGTATATGTCTAGTGTTATGCTATTTTTCTTACTGTATAATTGATTAATTTCGTTTTGTATCCATAGCCTTTGTGCTTGTTTTATAGTTTTTTGTGCAGTCATATTTTTGTTGTTTGTGTTTATGTTGATGTATTTAGGTGTTAATTTATGTTTTTGGCATTGTCTATTGAAGTATATGTTTATGTTTGTGTTCATTAGTTGTTTTTTTCGTGTTTGAAATTTGTTTAACAATTTGGTAATGTGGTTATATGGAATTGTGGTTATGTTGTTTGTGTACATGTTAATGTATATTTATGTGAGAGATGATTTGTTATCTGTTATTTGGTGGTTGATTTCACTTATTTGCTATTCACTTCACTATTTTTTTCTTCACTATACACTTTTGTTTTTGCTTTGTTTTATAACCTCACTTTTCGTTTTTTCACTGTAGGCTTATTTACCTTGTATGGTTATATTATTTCATTACTTTCTGCTACAGTCCGTTTCTTGATGTATATAATACTATAATACTTATAACTATTTTACCTCAAGATGTATTTTTTCCTTTAGGGACATGTTTCGGGAGATCCTGTTCTCCCATTTTCAACCTTCGCCATCTTGCTTCTGGTGCAGTATTTGTGTGTTGGCTTCTGGATGTTATTATGGTGGTTTGTTGGTCTTTGGTCCTTCAATGTTGCATTATTGTGTGTGGTTGTGGTATCTGTTTTTGTATTCTGTGTATTTTCGATGTTGAGTGCTTTGAATATTGTGTCATGTTTTGTATTGATTTGTATTTGTTCTGGTATTAATTTGTTTTGTGTTTTATGTTTGTAAATCTGTAAATTTTCCCAGATGTTCATTATGGTGCCTTTGTGTGGTATATGTTTTATTAGTGTTACATTGGTTATGTCTGGGAATTCATGTCCTGTGTTTATTGCATGTGTGGCTAAATTGTATTTATATATGTTTGGTTTTTTGTATGCATTTAGGTGTTCAAAATAACGTTTTTTCAGCTGTTTTTTTGTTTGTCCTATATAACATTTATTGCAATCTTGGCATTCAATTTTGTATATACCGTTGGTTGTTGTATTATCTTTGTTGTGTGAGTTATTTAGATTTTGTAATTTATTTTTATTATTTTTGTATGCTATTTTTATATCTGTGTTTTTAAATAGTTTTGTTAGTTTTGACATTTTATTATTTATATATGTGAATGTGGCCCATTTTTTGTTGTTGTTATTATTTATGTGTTGTTCAGTTTGATTAATTCTTAATTGTTCAGTTTTTATTTTGTATTTGATTTTATTTTCTATTTTGATCATAGTATTTTTATTGTATCCATTTGCATAACCAATTTGGTATATTATATTTCTTTCTTTGTCAGTTTCTTGTTTGTTTAGGGGTATTTTGTACATTCTGTTAAATAACGAATAAAATGCTGCCATTTTATGTTGTGGTGGGTGGTCAGAATGGTTAGGTATAATGATGTTAGTGGAAGTTGGTTTTCTATATATTGCATATTGTATGTGTTTGTTGTATCTTGTGATGGTTATGTCTAAATAGTTGATTTTGTTATGTTTTTCTTTTTCTTCTGTGAATTGTATTTTGGGATGTATGTTATTGATTTGTTTCAGTATGTTCTCTGCATTTGTGTTTTTGTTATTTGATACATATAGTCCATCATCTACATATCTTATCCATATGCCATCTGGGTCATGTGTTTTTATGATATTTTGTATTTTGGTGTCTATATGTTGTAGGAATATTTCTGCTATTATGCTTGATAATGGTGGTCCCATTGCTAAACCTTCTTTCTGTTGATAAATTTTGCTATTAAATTCAAAGTAATTTTGTTTTAGTATTAGTTGGAGACTATTTTTTATTTCGGTTATATATTGTTTGTTTTCATTTTGTTCTATAAGTTTGTTTATTATTATGACAATTGTTTCTTCTACTGGGATATTAGTGTACATGTTTGTTATGTCATATGATGTGAAAAATGTATTTTCATTTATATTTATTATTTTTAGTTTGTCTATTAATTCGTATGTATTTTTTATGTTATGATGGTTATTTGTTAGATGGTTATTTTTTAGTTTTTGTGCTATTATTCTTGCTATTTTGTATGTAGGAGCTTTTTTGAAATTGATTAATGGACGTATTGGGTTGTTTAATTTGTGTATTTTTATTAGGCTGTTCATTTTAGGTGTTTCTGGATTATTGTTTATATATATGTCTATGTTTTTATTGTTGAAAATGTTTTTATTTGTTTTTATTAGTTTTATTGTTTGTTTAAGATAGTTTTCTGTTGGGTTTTTATCTAGTTGTACGCATTTATTATTGTTGATGAAGTCTTCGGTTTTTTGATGTAGTCTGTTTTATCAATGATTACTGTTGCTTGACTTTTGTCTGCTTTAGTTATTATTAAATTATTGTTCTTTACTTTATTTTTAATTTCTTTTATTGTTTTTCTTTTGTTTATCTTTGTTTTTCATTTCGCTAGTGATTATTTTTTTAATTATATGTGTTGCTTCTGTTCTTTTTTCTTCTTGTATATTGTCTTTTATTAGGTTAATGGCAAATTCTGTTTCTACTATTAAATTTTCTAGATTTTTGTTTGCATTTTGGGTTATGTTAGTTTTTGACATATTGTTTAGATATTCTGTTTCTTTTTTGTTAAATTCTGTATTGCTGAGGTTAATGCTTCGAGGGTAAAATGTGTGTTTATTTTTGTTTTTTTGTTCTTGATTTTTGTTTTGTTGTTTTAATGTGTTAAGTTTTTTGTTAATTGTATAAGTCTTTTTGTTTTTCTCAAATCTTATTTTATTTTCTATGTTATTGTATTTATTGTTCCAAGTGATTGGATGTAATAAATTTGTTAGCTCTAAGTGTAGTTTGTATATGTCTAGTGTTATGCTATTTTTCTTACTGTATAATTGATTAATTTCGTTTTGTATCCATAGCCTTTGTGCTTGTTTTATAGTTTTTTGTGCAGTCATATTTTTGTTGTTTGTGTTTATGTTGATGTATTTAGCTGTTAATTTATGTTTTTGGCATTGTCTATTGAAGTATATGTTTATGTTTGTGTTCATTAGTTGTTTTTTTCGTGTTTGAAATTTGTTTAACAATTTGGTAATGTGGTTATATGGAATTGTGGTTATGTTGTTTGTGTACATGCTAATGTATATTTATGTGAGAGATGATTTGTTATCTGTTATTTGGTGGTTGATTTCACTTATTTGCTATTCACTTCACTATTTTTTTCTTCACTATACACTTTTGTTTTTGCTTTGTTTTATAACCTCACTTTTCGTTTTTTCACTGTAGGCTTATTTACCTTGTATGGTTATATTATTTCATTACTTTCTGCTACAGTCCGTTTCTTGATGTATATAATACTATAATACTTATAACTATTTTACCTCAAGATGTATTTTTTCCTTTAGGGACATGTTTCGGGAGATCCTGTTCTCCCATTTTCAACCTTCGCCATCTTGCTTCTGGTGCAGTATTTGTGTGTTGGCTTCTGGATGTTATTATGGTGGTTTGTTGGTCTTTGGTCCTTCAATGTTGCATTATTGTGTGTGGTTGTGGTATCTGTTTTTGTATTCTGTGTATTTTCGATGTTGAGTGCTTTGAATATTGTGTCATGTTTTGTATTGATTTGTATTTGTTCTGGTATTAATTTGTTTTGTGTTTTATGTTTGTAAATCTGTAAATTTTCCCAGATGTTCATTATGGTGCCTTTGTGTGGTATATGTTTTATTAGTGTTACATTGGTTATGTCTGGGAATTCATGTCCTGTGTTTATTGCATGTGTGGCTAAATTGTATTTATATATGTTTGGTTTTTTGTATGCATTTAGGTGTTCAAAATAACGTTTTTTCAGCTGGTTTTTTGTTTGTCCTATATAACATTTATTGCAATCTTGGCATTCAATTTTGTATATACCGTTGGTTGTTGTATTATCTTTGTTGTGTGAGTTATTTAGATTTTGTAATTTATTTTTATTAGTTTTGTATGCTATTTTTATATCTGTGTTTTTAAATAGTTTTGTTAGTTTTGACATTTTATTATTTATATATGTGAATGTGGCCCATTTTTTGTTGTTGTTATTATTTATGTGTTGTTCAGTTTGATTAATTCTTAATTGTTCAGTTTTTATTTTGTATTTGATTTTATTTTCTATTTTGATCATAGTATTTTTATTGTATCCATTTGCATAACCAATTTGGTATATTATATTTCTTTCTTTGTCAGTTTCTTGTTTGTTTAGGGGTATTTTGTACATTCTGTTAAATAACGAATAAAATGCTGCCATTTTATGTTGTGGTGGGTGGTCAGAATGGTTAGGTATAATGATGTTAGTGGAAGTTGGTTTTCTATATATTGCATATTGTATGTGTTTGTTGTATCTTGTGATGGTTATGTCTAAATAGTTGATTTTGTTATGTTTTTCTTTTTCTTCTGTGAATTGTATTTTGGGATGTATGTTATTGATTTGTTTCAGTATGTTCTCTGCATTTGTGTTTTTGTTATTTGATACATATAGTCCATCATCTACATATCTTATCCATATGCCATCTGGGTCATGTGTTTTTATGATATTTTGTATTTTGGTGTCTATATGTTGTAGGAATATTTCTGCTATTATGCTTGATAATGGTGATCCCATTGCTAAACCTTCTTTCTGTTGATAAATTTTGCTATTAAATTCAAAGTAATTTTGTTTTAGTATTAGTTGGAGACTATTTTTTATTTCGGTTATATATTGTTTGTTTTCATTTTGTTCTATAAGTTTGTTTATTATTATGACAATTGTTTCTTCTACTGGGATATTAGTGTACATGTTTGTTATGTCATATGATGTGAAAAATGTATTTTCATTTATATTTATTATTTTTAGTTTGTCTATTAATTCGTATGTATTTTTTATGTTATGATGGTTATTTGTTAGATGGTTATTTTTTAGTTTTTGTGCTATTATTCTTGCTATTTTGTATGTAGGAGCTTTTTTGAAATTGATTAATGGACGTATTGGGTTGTTTAATTTGTGTATTTTTATTAGGCTGTTCATTTTAGGTGTTTCTGGATTATTGTTTATATATATGTCTATGTTTTTATTGTTGAAAATGTTTTTATTTGTTTTTATTAGTTTTATTGTTTGTTTAAGATAGTTTTCTGTTGGGTTTTTATCTAGTTGTACGCATTTATTATTGTTGATGAAGTCTTCGGTTTTTTTGATGTAGTCTGTTTTATCAATGATTACTGTTGCTTGACTTTTGTCTGCTTTAGTTATTATTAAATTATTGTTCTTTACTTTATTTTTAATTTCTTTTATTGTTTTTCTTTTGTTTATCTTTGTTTTTCATTTTGCTAGTGATTATTTTTTTAATTATATGTGTTGCTTCTGTTCTTTTTTCTTCTTGTATATTGTCTTTTATTAGGTTAATGGCAAATTCTGTTTCTACTATTAAATTTTCTAGATTTTTGTTTGCATTTTGGGTTATGTTAGTTTTTGACATATTGTTTAAATATTCTGTTTCTTTTTTGTTAAATTCTGTATTGCTGAGGTTAATGCTTCGAGGGTAAAATGTGTGTTTATTTTTGTTTTTTTGTTCTTGATTTTTGTTTTGTTGTTTTAATGTGTTAATTTTTTGTTAATTGTATAAGTCTTTTTGTTTTTCTCAAATCTTATTTTATTGTCTATGTTATTGTATTTATTGTTCCAAGTGATTGGATGTAATAAATTTTTTAGCTCTAAGTGTAGTTTGTATATGTCTAGTGTTATGCTATTTTTCTTACTGTATAATTGATTAATTTCGTTTTGTATCCATAGCCTTTGTGCTTGTTTTATAGTTTTTTGTGCAGTCATATTTTTGTTGTTTGTGTTTATGTTGATGTATTTAGCTGTTAATTTATGTTTTTGGCATTGTCTATTGAAGTATATGTTTATGTTTGTGTTCATTAGTTGTTTTTTTCGTGTTTGAAATTTGTTTAACAATTTGGTAATGTGGTTATATGGAATTGTGGTTATGTTGTTTGTGTACATGCTAATGTATATTTATGTGAGAGATGATTTGTTATCTGTTATTTGGTGGTTGATTTCACTTATTTGCTATTCACTTCACTATTTTTTTCTTCACTATACACTTTTGTTTTTGCTTTGTTTTATAACCTCACTTTTCGTTTTTTCACTGTATTCTTATTTACCTTGTATGGTTATATTATTTCATTACTTTCTGCTACAGTCCGTTTCTTGATGTATATAATACTATAATACTTATAACTATTTTACCTCAAGATGTATTTTTTCCTTTAGGGACATGTTTCGGGAGATCCTGTTCTCCCATTTTCAACCTTCGCCATCTTGCTTCTGGTGCAGTATTTGTGTGTTGGCTTCTGGATGTTATTATGGTGGTTTGTTGGTCTTTGGTCCTTCAATGTTGCATTATTGTGTGTGGTTGTGGTATCTGTTTTTGTATTCTGTGTATTTTCGATGTTGAGTGCTTTGAATATTGTGTCATGTTTTGTATTGATTTGTATTTGTTCTGGTATTAATTTGTTTTGTGTTTTATGTTTGTAAATCTGTAAATTTTCCCAGATGTTCATTATGGTGCCTTTGTGTGGTATATGTTTTATTAGTGTTACATTGGTTATGTCTGGGAATTCATGTCCTGTGTTTATTGCATGTGTGGCTAAATTGTATTTATATATGTTTGGTTTTTTGTATGCATTTAGGTGTTCAAAATAACGTTTTTTCAGCTGGTTTTTTGTTTGTCCTATATAACATTTATTGCAATCTTGGCATTCAATTTTGTATATACCGTTGGTTGTTGTATTATCTTTGTTGTGTGAGTTATTTAGATTTTGTAATTTATTTTTATTAGTTTTGTATGCTATTTTTATATCTGTGTTTTTAAATAGTTTTGTTAGTTTTGACATTTTATTATTTATATATGTGAATGTGGCCCATTTTTTGTTGTTGTTATTATTTATGTGTTGTTCAGTTTGATTAATTCTTAATTGTTCAGTTTTTATTTTGTATTTGATTTTATTTTCTATTTTGATCATAGTATTTTTATTGTATCCATTTGCATAACCAATTTGGTATATTATATTTCTTTCTTTGTCAGTTTCTTGTTTGTTTAGGGGTATTTTGTACATTCTGTTAAATAACGAATAAAATGCTGCCATTTTATGTTGTGGTGGGTGGTCAGAATGGTTAGGTATAATGATGTTAGTGGAAGTTGGTTTTCTATATATTGCATATTGTATGTGTTTGTTGTATCTTGTGATGGTTATGTCTAAATAGTTGATTTTGTTATGTTTTTCTTTTTCTTCTGTGAATTGTATTTTGGGATGTATGTTATTGATTTGTTTCAGTATGTTCTCTGCATTTGTGTTTTTGTTATTTGATACATATAGTCCATCATCTACATATCTTATCCATATGCCATCTGGGTCATGTGTTTTTATGATATTTTGTATTTTGGTGTCTATATGTTGTAGGAATATTTCTGCTATTATGCTTGATAATGGTGATCCCATTGCTAAACCTTCTTTCTGTTGATAAATTTTGCTATTAAATTCAAAGTAATTTTGTTTTAGTATTAGTTGGAGACTATTTTTTATTTCGGTTATATATTGTTTGTTTTCATTTTGTTCTATAAGTTTGTTTATTATTATGACAATTGTTTCTTCTACTGGGATATTAGTGTACATGTTTGTTATGTCATATGATGTGAAAAATGTATTTTCATTTATATTTATTATTTTTAGTTTGTCTATTAATTCGTATGTATTTTTTATGTTATGATGGTTATTTGTTAGATGGTTATTTTTTAGTTTTTGTGCTATTATTCTTGCTATTTTGTATGTAGGAGCTTTTTTGAAATTGATTAATGGACGTATTGGGTTGTTTAATTTGTGTATTTTTATTAGGCTGTTCATTTTAGGTGTTTCTGGATTATTGTTTATATATATGTCTATGTTTTTATTGTTGAAAATGTTTTTATTTGTTTTTATTAGTTTTATTGTTTGTTTAAGATAGTTTTCTGTTGGGTTTTTATCTAGTTGTACGCATTTATTATTGTTGATGAAGTCTTCGGTTTTTTGATGTAGTCTGTTTTATCAATGATTACTGTTGCTTGACTTTTGTCTGCTTTAGTTATTATTAAATTATTGTTCTTTACTTTATTTTTAATTTCTTTTATTGCTTTTCTTTTGTTTATCTTTGTTTTTCATTTCGCTAGTGATTATTTTTTTAATTATATGTGTTGCTTCTGTTCTTTTTTCTTCTTGTATATTGTCTTTTATTAGGTTAATGGCAAATTCTGTTTCTACTATTAAATTTTCTAGATTTTTGTTTGCATTTTGGGTTATGTTAGTTTTTGACATATTGTTTAAATATTCTTTTTCTTTTTTGTTAAATTCTGTATTGCTGAGGTTAATGCTTCGAGGGTAAAATGTGTGTTTATTTTTGTTTTTTTGTTCTTGATTTTTGTTTTGTTGTTTTAATGTGTTAAGTTTTTTGTTAATTGTATAAGTCTTTTTGTTTTTCTCAAATCTTATTTTATTTTCTATGTTATTGTATTTATTGTTCCAAGTGATTGGATGTAATAAATTTGTTAGCTCTAAGTGTAGTTTGTATATGTCTAGTGTTATGCTATTTTTCTTACTGTATAATTGATTAATTTCGTTTTGTATCCATAGCCTTTGTGCTTGTTTTATAGTTTTTTGTGCAGTCATATTTTTGTTGTTTGTGTTTATGTTGATGTATTTAGGTGTTAATTTATGTTTTTGGCATTGTCTATTGAAGTATATGTTTATGTTTGTGTTCATTAGTTGTTTTTTTCGTGTTTGAAATTTGTTTAACAATTTGGTAATGTGGTTATATGGAATTGTGGTTATGTTGTTTGTGTACATGCTAATGTATATTTATGTGAGAGATGATTTGTTATCTGTTATTTGGTGGTTGATTTCACTTATTTGCTATTCACTTCACTATTTTTTTCTTCACTATACACTTTTGTTTTTGCTTTGTTTTATAACCTCACTTTTCGTTTTTTCACTGTAGGCTTATTTACCTTGTATGGTTATATTATTTCATTACTTTCTGCTACAGTCCGTTTCTTGATGTATATAATACTATAATACTTATAACTATTTTACCTCAAGATGTATTTTTTCCTTTAGGGACATGTTTCGGGAGATCCTGTTCTCCCATTTTCAACCTTCGCCATCTTGCTTCTGGTGCAGTATTTGTGTGTTGGCTTCTGGATGTTATTATGGTGGTTTGTTGGTCTTTGGTCCTTCAATGTTGCATTATTGTGTGTGGTTGTGGTATCTGTTTTTGTATTCTGTGTATTTTCGATGTTGAGTGCTTTGAATATTGTGTCATGTTTTGTATTGATTTGTATTTGTTCTGGTATTAATTTGTTTTGTGTTTTATGTTTGTAAATCTGTAAATTTTCCCAGATGTTCATTATGGTGCCTTTGTGTGGTATATGTTTTATTAGTGTTACATTGGTTATGTCTGGGAATTCATGTCCTGTGTTTATTGCATGTGTGGCTAAATTGTATTTATATATGTTTGGTTTTTTGTATGCATTTAGGTGTTCAAAATAACGTTTTTTCAGCTGGTTTTTTGTTTGTCCTATATAACATTTATTGCAATCTTGGCATTCAATTTTGTATATACCGTTGGTTGTTGTATTATCTTTGTTGTGTGAGTTATTTAGATTTTGTAATTTATTTTTATTAGTTTTGTATGCTATTTTTATATCTGTGTTTTTAAATAGTTTTGTTAGTTTTGACATTTTATTATTTATATATGTGAATGTGGCCCATTTTTTGTTGTTGTTATTATTTATGTGTTGTTCAGTTTGATTAATTCTTAATTGTTCAGTTTTTATTTTGTATTTGATTTTATTTTCTATTTTGATCATAGTATTTTTATTGTATCCATTTGCATAACCAATTTGGTATATTATATTTCTTTCTTTGTCAGTTTCTTGTTTGTTTAGGGGTATTTTGTACATTCTGTTAAATAACGAATAAAATGCTGCCATTTTATGTTGTGGTGGGTGGTCAGAATGGTTAGGTATAATGATGTTAGTGGAAGTTGGTTTTCTATATATTGCATATTGTATGTGTTTGTTGTATCTTGTGATGGTTATGTCTAAATAGTTGATTTTGTTATGTTTTTCTTTTTCTTCTGTGAATTGTATTTTGGGATGTATGTTATTGATTTGTTTCAGTATGTTCTCTGCATTTGTGTTTTTGTTATTTGATACATATAGTCCATCATCTACATATCTTATCCATATGCCATCTGGGTCATGTGTTTTTATGATATTTTGTATTTTGGTGTCTATATGTTGTAGGAATATTTCTGCTATTATGCTTGATAATGGTGATCCCATTGCTAAACCTTCTTTCTGTTGATAAATTTTGCTATTAAATTCAAAGTAATTTTGTTTTAGTATTAGTTGGAGACTATTTTTTATTTCGGTTATATATTGTTTGTTTTCATTTTGTTCTATAAGTTTGTTTATTATTATGACAATTGTTTCTTCTACTGGGATATTAGTGTACATGTTTGTTATGTCATATGATGTGAAAAATGTATTTTCATTTATATTTATTATTTTTAGTTTGTCTATTAATTCGTATGTATTTTTTATGTTATGATGGTTATTTGTTAGATGGTTATTTTTTAGTTTTTGTGCTATTATTCTTGCTATTTTGTATGTAGGAGCTTTTTTGAAATTGATTAATGGACGTATTGGGTTGTTTAATTTGTGTATTTTTATTAGGCTGTTCATTTTAGGTGTTTCTGGATTATTGTTTATATATATGTCTATGTTTTTATTGTTGAAAATGTTTTTATTTGTTTTTATTAGTTTTATTGTTTGTTTAAGATAGTTTTCTGTTGGGTTTTTATCTAGTTGTACGCATTTATTATTGTTGATGAAGTCTTCGGTTTTTTGATGTAGTCTGTTTTATCAATGATTACTGTTGCTTGACTTTTGTCTGCTTTAGTTATTATTAAATTATTGTTCTTTACTTTATTTTTAATTTCTTTTATTGCTTTTCTTTTGTTTATCTTTGTTTTTCATTTCGCTAGTGATTATTTTTTTAATTATATGTGTTGCTTCTGTTCTTTTTTCTTCTTGTATATTGTCTTTTATTAGGTTAATGGCAAATTCTGTTTCTACTATTAAATTTTCTAGATTTTTGTTTGCATTTTGGGTTATGTTAGTTTTTGACATATTGTTTAAATATTCTTTTTCTTTTTTGTTAAATTCTGTATTGCTGAGGTTAATGCTTCGAGGGTAAAATGTGTGTTTATTTTTGTTTTTTTGTTCTTGATTTTTGTTTTGTTGTTTTAATGTGTTAAGTTTTTTGTTAATTGTATAAGTCTTTTTGTTTTTCTCAAATCTTATTTTATTTTCTATGTTATTGTATTTATTGTTCCAAGTGATTGGATGTAATAAATTTGTTAGCTCTAAGTGTAGTTTGTATATGTCTAGTGTTATGCTATTTTTCTTACTGTATAATTGATTAATTTCGTTTTGTATCCATAGCCTTTGTGCTTGTTTTATAGTTTTTTGTGCAGTCATATTTTTGTTGTTTGTGTTTATGTTGATGTATTTAGGTGTTAATTTATGTTTTTGGCATTGTCTATTGAAGTATATGTTTATGTTTGTGTTCATTAGTTGTTTTTTTCGTGTTTGAAATTTGTTTAACAATTTGGTAATGTGGTTATATGGAATTGTGGTTATGTTGTTTGTGTACATGCTAATGTATATTTATGTGAGAGATGATTTGTTATCTGTTATTTGGTGGTTGATTTCACTTATTTGCTATTCACTTCACTATTTTTTTCTTCACTATACACTTTTGTTTTTGCTTTGTTTTATAACCTCACTTTTCGTTTTTTCACTGTAGGCTTATTTACCTTGTATGGTTATATTATTTCATTACTTTCTGCTACAGTCCGTTTCTTGATGTATATAATACTATAATACTTATAACTATTTTACCTCAAGATGTATTTTTTCCTTTAGGGACATGTTTCGGGAGATCCTGTTCTCCCATTTTCAACCTTCGCCATCTTGCTTCTGGTGCAGTATTTGTGTGTTGGCTTCTGGATGTTATTATGGTGGTTTGTTGGTCTTTGGTCCTTCAATGTTGCATTATTGTGTGTGGTTGTGGTATCTGTTTTTGTATTCTGTGTATTTTCGATGTTGAGTGCTTTGAATATTGTGTCATGTTTTGTATTGATTTGTATTTGTTCTGGTATTAATTTGTTTTGTGTTTTATGTTTGTAAATCTGTAAATTTTCCCAGATGTTCATTATGGTGCCTTTGTGTGGTATATGTTTTATTAGTGTTACATTGGTTATGTCTGGGAATTCATGTCCTGTGTTTATTGCATGTGTGGCTAAATTGTATTTATATATGTTTGGTTTTTTGTATGCATTTAGGTGTTCAAAATAACGTTTTTTCAGCTGGTTTTTTGTTTGTCCTATATAACATTTATTGCAATCTTGGCATTCAATTTTGTATATACCGTTGGTTGTTGTATTATCTTTGTTGTGTGAGTTATTTAGATTTTGTAATTTATTTTTATTATTTTTGTATGCTATTTTTATATCTGTGTTTTTAAATAGTTTTGTTAGTTTTGACATTTTATTATTTATATATGTGAATGTGGCCCATTTTTTGTTGTTGTTATTATTTATGTGTTGTTCAGTTTGATTAATTCTTAATTGTTCAGTTTTTATTTTGTATTTGATTTTATTTTCTATTTTGATCATAGTATTTTTATTGTATCCATTTGCATAACCAATTTGGTATATTATATTTCTTTCTTTGTCAGTTTCTTGTTTGTTTAGGGGTATTTTGTACATTCTGTTAAATAACGAATAAAATGCTGCCATTTTATGTTGTGGTGGGTGGTCAGAATGGTTAGGTATAATGATGTTAGTGGAAGTTGGTTTTCTATATATTGCATATTGTATGTGTTTGTTGTATCTTGTGATGGTTATGTCTAAATAGTTGATTTTGTTATGTTTTTCTTTTTCTTCTGTGAATTGTATTTTGGGATGTATGTTATTGATTTGTTTCAGTATGTTCTCTGCATTTGTGTTTTTGTTATTTGATACATATAGTCCATCATCTACATATCTTATCCATATGCCATCTGGGTCATGTGTTTTTATGATATTTTGTATTTTGGTGTCTATATGTTGTAGGAATATTTCTGCTATTATGCTTGATAATGGTGATCCCATTGCTAAACCTTCTTTCTGTTGATAAATTTTGCTATTAAATTCAAAGTAATTTTGTTTTAGTATTAGTTGGAGACTATTTTTTATTTCGGTTATATATTGTTTGTTTTCATTTTGTTCTATAAGTTTGTTTATTATTATGTCAATTGTTTCTTCTACTGGGATATTAGTGTACATGTTTGTTATGTCATATGATGTGAAAAATGTATTTTCATTTATATTTATTATTTTTAGTTTGTCTATTAATTCGTATGTATTTTTTATGTTATGATGGTTATTTGTTAGATGGTTATTTTTTAGTTTTTGTGCTATTATTCTTGCTATTTTGTATGTAGGAGCTTTTTTGAAATTGATTAATGGACGTATTGGGTTGTTTAATTTGTGTATTTTTATTAGGCTGTTCATTTTAGGTGGTTCTGGATTATTGTTTATATATATGTCTATGTTTTTATTGTTGAAAATGTTTTTATTTGTTTTTATTAGTTTTATTGTTTGTTTAAGATAGTTTTCTGTTGGGTTTTTATCTAGTTGTACGCATTTATTATTGTTGATGAAGTCTTCGGTTTTTTTGATGTAGTCTGTTTTATCAATGATTACTGTTGCTTGACTTTTGTCTGCTTTAGTTATTATTAAATTATTGTTCTTTACTTTATTTTTAATTTCTTTTATTGTTTTATTGTTTTTCTTTTGTTTATCTTTGTTTTTCATTTCGTTAGTGATTATTTTTTTAATTATATGTGTTGCTTCTGTTCTTTTTTCTTCTTGTATATTGTCTTTTATTAGGTTAATGGCAAATTCTGTTTCTACTATTAAATTTTCTAGATTTTTGTTTGCATTTTGGGTTATGTTAGTTTTTGACATATTGTTTAAATATTCTGTTTCTTTTTTGTTAAATTCTGTATTGCTGAGGTTAATGCTTCGAGGGTAAAATGTGTGTTTATTTTTGTTTTTTTGTTCTTGATTTTTGTTTTGTTGTTTTAATGTGTTAAGTTTTTTGTTAATTGTATAAGTCTTTTTGTTTTTCTCAAATCTTATTTTATTTTCTATGTTATTGTATTTATTGTTCCAAGTGATTGGATGTAATAAATTTGTTAGCTCTAAGTGTAGTTTGTATATGTCTAGTGTTATGCTATTTTTCTTACTGTATAATTGATTAATTTCGTTTTGTATCCATAGCCTTTGTGCTTGTTTTATAGTTTTTTGTGCAGTCATATTTTTGTTGTTTGTGTTTATGTTGATGTATTTAGGTGTTAATTTATGTTTTTGGCATTGTCTATTGAAGTATATGTTTATGTTTGTGTTCATTAGTTGTTTTTTTTGTGTTTGAAATTTGTTTAACAATTTGGTAATGTGGTTATATGGAATTGTGGTTATGTTGTTTGTGTACATGCTAATGTATACTTATGTGAGAGATGATTTGTTATCTGTTATTTGGTGGTTGATTTCACTTATTTGCTATTCACTTCACTATTTTTTTCTTCACTATACACTTTTGTTTTTGCTTTGTTTTATAACCTCACTTTTCGTTTTTTCACTGTAGGCTTATTTACCTTGTATGGTTATATTATTTCATTACTTTCTGCTACAGTCCGTTTCTTGATGTATATAATACTATAATACTTATAACTATTTTACCTCAAGATGTATTTTTTCCTTTAGGGACATGTTTCGGGAGATCCTGTTCTCCCATTTTCAACCTTCGCCATCTTGCTTCTGGTGCAGTATTTGTGTGTTGGCTTCTGGATGTTATTATGGTGGTTTGTTGGTCTTTGGTCCTTCAATGTTGCATTATTGTGTGTGGTTGTGGTATCTGTTTTTGTATTCTGTGTATTTTCGATGTTGAGTGCTTTGAATATTGTGTCATGTTTTGTATTGATTTGTATTTGTTCTGGTATTAATTTGTTTTGTGTTTTATGTTTGTAAATCTGTAAATTTTCCCAGATGTTCATTATGGTGCCTTTGTGTGGTATATGTTTTATTAGTGTTACATTGGTTATGTCTGGGAATTCATGTCCTGTGTTTATTGCATGTGTGGCTAAATTGTATTTATATATGTTTGGTTTTTTGTATGCATTTAGGTGTTCAAAATAACGTTTTTTCAGCTGTTTTTTTGTTTGTCCTATATAACGTTTATTGCAATCTTGGCATTCAATTTTGTATATACCGTTGGTTGTTGTATTATCTTTGTTGTGTGAGTTATTTAGATTTTGTAATTTATTTTTATTAGTTTTGTATGCTATTTTTATATCTGTGTTTTTAAATAGTTTTGTTAGTTTTGACATTTTATTATTTATATATGTGAATGTGGCCCATTTTTTGTTGTTGTTATTATTTATGTGTTGTTCAGTTTGATTAATTCTTAATTGTTCAGTTTTTATTTTGTATTTGATTTTATTTTCTATTTTGATCATAGTATTTTTATTGTATCCATTTGCATAACCAATTTGGTATATTATATTTCTTTCTTTGTCAGTTTCTTGTTTGTTTAGGGGTATTTTGTACATTCTGTTAAATAACGAATAAAATGCTGCCATTTTATGTTGTGGTGGGTGGTCAGAATGGTTAGGTATAATGATGTTAGTGGAAGTTGGTTTTCTATATATTGCATATTGTATGTGTTTGTTGTATCTTGTGATGGTTATGTCTAAATAGTTGATTTTGTTATGTTTTTCTTTTTCTTCTGTGAATTGTATTTTGGGATGTATGTTATTGATTTGTTTCAGTATGTTCTCTGCATTTGTGTTTTTGTTATTTGATACATATAGTCCATCATCTACATATCTTATCCATATGCCATCTGGGTCATGTGTTTTTATGATATTTTGTATTTTGGTGTCTATATGTTGTAGGAATATTTCTGCTATTATGCTTGATAATGGTGATCCCATTGCTAAACCTTCTTTCTGTTGATAAATTTTGCTATTAAATTCAAAGTAATTTTGTTTTAGTATTAGTTGGAGACTATTTTTTATTTCGGTTATATATTGTTTGTTTTCATTTTGTTCTATAAGTTTGTTTATTATTATGTCAATTGTTTCTTCTACTGGGATATTAGTGTACATGTTTGTTATGTCATATGATGTGAAAAATGTATTTTCATTTATATTTATTATTTTTAGTTTGTCTATTAATTCGTATGTATTTTTTATGTTATGATGGTTATTTGTTAGATGGTTATTTTTTAGTTTTTGTGCTATTATTCTTGCAATTTTGTATGTAGGAGCTTTTTTGAAATTGATTAATGGACGTATTGGGTTGTTTAATTTGTGTATTTTTATTAGGCTGTTCATTTTAGGTGGTTCTGGATTATTGTTTATATATATGTCTATGTTTTTATTGTTGAAAATGTTTTTATTTGTTTTTATTAGTTTTATTGTTTGTTTAAGATAGTTTTCTGTTGGGTTTTTATCTAGTTGTACGCATTTATTATTGTTGATGAAGTCTTCGGTTTTTTTGATGTAGTCTGTTTTATCAATGATTACTGTTGCTTGACTTTTGTCTGCTTTAGTTATTATTAAATTATTGTTCTTTACTTTATTTTTAATTTCTTTTATTGCTTTTCTTTTGTTTATCTTTGTTTTTCATTTCGCTAGTGATTATTTTTTTAATTATATGTGTTGCTTCTGTTCTTTTTTCTTCTTGTATATTGTCTTTTATTAGGTTAATGGCAAATTCTGTTTCTACTATTAAATTTTCTAGATTTTTGTTTGCATTTTGGGTTATGTTAGTTTTTGACATATTGTTTAAATATTCTGTTTCTTTTTTGTTAAATTCTGTATTGCTGAGGTTAATGCTTCGAGGGTAAAATGTGTGTTTATTTTTGTTTTTTTGTTCTTGATTTTTGTTTTGTTGTTTTAATGTGTTAAGTTTTTTGTTAATTGTATAAGTCTTTTTGTTTTTCTCAAATCTTATTTTATTTTCTATGTTATTGTATTTATTGTTCCAAGTGATTGGATGTAATAAAATTGTTAGCTCTAAGTGTAGTTTGTATATGTCTAGTGTTATGCTATTTTTCTTACTGTATAATTGATTAATTTCGTTTTGTATCCATAGCCTTTGTGCTTGTTTTATAGTTTTTTGTGCAGTCATATTTTTGTTGTTTGTGTTTATGTTGATGTATTTAGGTGTTAATTTATGTTTTTGGCATTGTCTATTGAAGTATATGTTTATGTTTGTGTTCATTAGTTGTTTTTTTCGTGTTTGAAATTTGTTTAACAATTTGGTAATGTGGTTATATGGAATTGTGGTTATGTTGTTTGTGTACATGCTAATGTATATTTATGTGAGAGATGATTTGTTATCTGTTATTTGGTGGTTGATTTCACTTATTTGCTATTCACTTCACTATTTTTTTCTTCACTATACACTTTTGTTTTTGCTTTGTTTTATAACCTCACTTTTCGTTTTTTCACTGTAGGCTTATTTACCTTGTATGGTTATATTATTTCATTACTTTCTGCTACAGTCCGTTTCTTGATGTATATAATACTATAATACTTATAACTATTTTACCTCAAGATGTATTTTTTCCTTTAGGGACATGTTTCGGGAGATCCTGTTCTCCCATTTTCAACCTTCGCCATCTTGCTTCTGGTGCAGTATTTGTGTGTTGGCTTCTGGATGTTATTATGGTGGTTTGTTGGTCTTTGGTCCTTCAATGTTGCATTATTGTGTGTGGTTGTGGTATCTGTTTTTGTATTCTGTGTATTTTCGATGTTGAGTGCTTTGAATATTGTGTCATGTTTTGTATTGATTTGTATTTGTTCTGGTATTAATTTGTTTTGTGTTTTATGTTTGTAAATCTGTAAATTTTCCCAGATGTTCATTATGGTGCCTTTGTGTGGTATATGTTTTATTAGTGTTACATTGGTTATGTCTGGGAATTCATGTCCTGTGTTTATTGCATGTGTGGCTAAATTGTATTTATATATGTTTGGGTTTTTGTATGCATTTAGGTGTTCAAAATAACGTTTTTTCAGCTGTTTTTTTGTTTGTCCTATATAACGTTTATTGCAATCTTGGCATTCAATTTTGTATATACCGTTGGTTGTTGTATTATCTTTGTTGTGTGAGTTATTTAGATTTTGTAATTTATTTTTATTAGTTTTGTATGCTATTTTTATATCTGTGTTTTTAAATAGTTTTGTTAGTTTTGACATTTTATTATTTATATATGTGAATGTGGCCCATTTTTTGTTGTTGTTATTATTTATGTGTTGTTCAGTTTGATTAATTCTTAATTGTTCAGTTTTTATTTTGTATTTGATTTTATTTTCTATTTTGATCATAGTATTTTTATTGTATCCATTTGCATAACCAATTTGGTATATTATATTTCTTTCTTTGTCAGTTTCTTGTTTGTTTAGGGGTATTTTGTACATTCTGTTAAATAACGAATAAAATGCTGCCATTTTATGTTGTGGTGGGTGGTCAGAATGGTTAGGTATAATGATGTTAGTGGAAGTTGGTTTTGTATATATTGCATATTGTATGTGTTTGTTGTATCTTGTGATGGTTATGTCTAAATAGTTGATTTTGTTATGTTTTTCTTTTTCTTCTGTGAATTGTATTTTGGGGTGTATGTTATTGATTTGTTTCAGTATGTTCTCTGCATTTGTGTTTTTGTTATTTGATACATATAGTCCATCATCTACATATCTTATCCATATGCCATCTGGGTCATGTGTTTTTATGATATTTTGTATTTTGGTGTCTATATGTTGTAGGAATATTTCTGCTATTATGCTTGATAATGGTGATCCCATTGCTAAACCTTCTTTCTGTTGATAAATTTTGCTATTAAATTCAAAGTAATTTTGTTTTAGTATTAGTTGGAGACTATTTTTTATTTCGGTTATATATTGTTTGTTTTCATTTTGTTCTATAAGTTTGTTTATTATTATGTCAATTGTTTCTTCTACTGGGATATTAGTGTACATGTTTGTTATGTCATATGATGTGAAAAATGTATTTTCATTTATATTTATTATTTTTAGTTTGTCTATTAATTCGTATGTATTTTTTATGTTATGATGGTTATTTGTTAGATGGTTATTTTTTAGTTTTTGTGCTATTATTCTTGCTATTTTGTATGTAGGAGCTTTTTTGAAATTGATTTTTGGACGTATTGGGTTGTTTAATTTGTGTATTTTTATTAGGCTGTTCATTTTAGGTGGTTCTGGATTATTGTTTATATATATGTCTATGTTTTTATTGTTGAAAATGTTTTTATTTGTTTTTATTAGTTTTATTGTTTGTTTAAGATAGTTTTCTGTTGGGTTTTTATCTAGTTGTACGCATTTATTATTGTTGATGAAGTCTTCGGTTTTTTTGATGTAGTCTGTTTTATCAATGATTACTGTTGCTTGACTTTTGTCTGCTTTAGTTATTATTAAATTATTGTTCTTTACTTTATTTTTAATTTCTTTTATTGTTTTTCTTTTGTTTATCTTTGTTTTTCATTTCGCTAGTGATTATTTTTTTAATTATATGTGTTGCTTCTGTTCTTTTTTCTTCTTGTATATTGTCTTTTATTAGGTTAATGGCAAATTCTGTTTCTACTATTAAATTTTCTAGATTTTTGTTTGCATTTTGGGTTATGTTAGTTTTTGACATATTGTTTAAATATTCTGTTTCTTTTTTGTTAAATTCTGTATTGCTGAGGTTAATGCTTCGAGGGTAAAATGTGTGTTTATTTTTGTTTTTTTGTTCTTGATTTTTGTTTTGTTGTTTTAATGTGTTAAGTTTTTTGTTAATTGTATAAGTCTTTTTGTTTTTCTCAAATCTTATTTTATTTTCTATGTTATTGTATTTATTGTTCCAAGTGATTGGATGTAATAAATTTGTTAGCTCTAAGTGTAGTTTGTATATGTCTAGTGTTATGCTATTTTTCTTACTGTATAATTGATTAATTTCGTTTTGTATCCATAGCCTTTGTGCTTGTTTTATAGTTTTTTGTGCAGTCATATTTTTGTTGTTTGTGTTTATGTTGATGTATTTAGGTGTTAATTTATGTTTTTGGCATTGTCTATTGAAGTATATGTTTATGTTTGTGTTCATTAGTTGTTTTTTTCGTGTTTGAAATTTGTTTAACAATTTGGTAATGTGGTTATATGGAATTGTGGTTATGTTGTTTGTGTACATGCTAATGTATATTTATGTGAGAGATGATTTGTTATCTGTTATTTGGTGGTTGATTTCACTTATTTGCTATTCACTTCACTATTTTTTTCTTCACTATACACTTTTGTTTTTGCTTTGTTTTATAACCTCACTTTTCGTTTTTTCACTGTAGGCTTATTTACCTTGTATGGTTATATTATTTCATTACTTTCTGCTACAGTCCGTTTCTTGATGTATATAATACTATAATACTTATAACTATTTTACCTCAAGATGTATTTTTTCCTTTAGGGACATGTTTCGGGAGATCCTGTTCTCCCATTTTCAACCTTCGCCATCTTGCTTCTGGTGCAGTATTTGTGTGTTGGCTTCTGGATGTTATTATGGTGGTTTGTTGGTCTTTGGTCCTTCAATGTTGCATTATTGTGTATGGTTGTGGTATCTGTTTTTGTATTCTGTGTATTTTCGATGTTGAGTGCTTTGAATATTGTGTCATGTTTTGTATTGATTTGTATTTGTTCTGGTATTAATTTGTTTTGTGTTTTATGTTTGTAAATCTGTAAATTTTCCCAGATGTTCATTATGGTGCCTTTGTGTGGTATATGTTTTATTAGTGTTACATTGGTTATGTCTGGGAATTCATGTCCTGTGTTTATTGCATGTGTGGCTAAATTGTATTTATATATGTTTGGTTTTTTGTATGCATTTAGGTGTTCAAAATAACGTTTTTTCAGCTGTTTTTTTGTTTGTCCTATATAACGTTTATTGCAATCTTGGCATTCAATTTTGTATATACCGTTGGTTGTTGTATTATCTTTGTTGTGTGAGTTATTTAGATTTTGTAATTAATTTTTATTAGTTTTGTATGCTATTTTTATATCTGTGTTTTTAAATAGTTTTGTTAGTTTTGACATTTTATTATTTATATATGTGAATGTGGCCCATTTTTTGTTGTTGTTATTATTTATGTGTTGTTCAGTTTGATTAATTCTTAATTGTTCAGTTTTTATTTTGTATTTGATTTTATTTTCTATTTTGATCATAGTATTTTTATTGTATCCATTTGCATAACCAATTTGGTATATTATATTTCTTTCTTTGTCAGTTTCTTGTTTGTTTAGGGGTATTTTGTACATTCTGTTAAATAACGAATAAAATGCTGCCATTTTATGTTGTGGTGGGTGGTCAGAATGGTTAGGTATAATGATGTTAGTGGAAGTTGGTTTTCTATATATTGCATATTGTATGTGTTTGTTGTATCTTGTGATGGTTATGTCTAAATAGTTGATTTTGTTATGTTTTTCTTTTTCTTCTGTGAATTGTATTTTGGGATGTATGTTATTGATTTGTTTCAGTATGTTCTCTGCATTTGTGTTTTTGTTATTTGATACATATAGTCCATCATCTACATATCTTATCCATATGCCATCTGGGTCATGTGTTTTTATGATATTTTGTATTTTGGTGTCTATATGTTGTAGGAATATTTCTGCTATTATGCTTGATAATGGTGATCCCATTGCTAAACCTTCTTTCTGTTGATAAATTTTGCTATTAAATTCAAAGTAATTTTGTTTTAGTATTAGTTGGAGACTATTTTTTATTTCGGTTATATATTGTTTGTTTTCATTTTGTTCTATAAGTTTGTTTATTATTATGTCAATTGTTTCTTCTACTGGGATATTAGTGTACATGTTTGTTATGTCATATGATGTGAAAAATGTATTTTCATTTATATTTATTATTTTTAGTTTGTCTATTAATTCGTATGTATTTTTTATGTTATGATGGTTATTTGTTAGATGGTTATTTTTTAGTTTTTGTGCTATTATTCTTGCTATTTTGTATGTAGGAGCTTTTTTGAAATTGATTAATGGACGTATTGGGTTGTTTAATTTGTGTATTTTTATTAGGCTGTTCATTTTAGGTGGTTCTGGATTATTGTTTATATATATGTCTATGTTTTTATTGTTGAAAATGTTTTTATTTGTTTTTATTAGTTTTATTGTTTGTTTAAGATAGTTTTCTGTTGGGTTTTTATCTAGTTGTACGCATTTATTATTGTTGATGAAGTCTTCGGTTTTTTTGATGTAGTCTGTTTTATCAATGATTACTGTTGCTTGACTTTTGTCTGCTTTAGTTATTATTAAATTATTGTTCTTTACTTTATTTTTAATTTCTTTTATTGTTTTTCTTTTGTTTATCTTTGTTTTTCATTTCGCTAGTGATTATTTTTTTAATTATATGTGTTGCTTCTGTTCTTTTTTCTTCTTGTATATTGTCTTTTATTAGGTTAATGGCAAATTCTGTTTCTACTATTAAATTTTCTAGATTTTTGTTTGCATTTTGGGTTATGTTAGTTTTTGACATATTGTTTAAATATTCTGTTTCTTTTTTGTTAAATTCTGTATTGCTGAGGTTAATGCTTCGAGGGTAAAATGTGTGTTTATTTTTGTTTTTTTGTTCTTGATTTTTGTTTTGTTGTTTTAATGTGTTAAGTTTTTTGTTAATTGTATAAGTCTTTTTGTTTTTCTCAAATCTTATTTTATTTTCTATGTTATTGTATTTATTGTTCCAAGTGATTGGATGTAATAAATTTGTTAGCTCTAAGTGTAGTTTGTATATGTCTAGTGTTATGCTATTTTTCTTACTGTATAATTGATTAATTTCGTTTTGTATCCATAGCCTTTGTGCTTGTTTTATAGTTTTTTGTGCAGTCATATTTTTGTTGTTTGCGTTTATGTTGATGTATTTAGGTGTTAATTTATGTTTTTGGCATTGTCTATTGAAGTATATGTTTATGTTTGTGTCGTGTTTGAAATTTGTTTAACAATTTGGTAATGTGGTTATATGGAATTGTGGTTATGTTGTTTGTGTACATGCTAATGTATATTTATGTGAGAGATGATTTGTTATCTGTTATTTGGTGGTTGATTTCACTTATTTGCTATTCACTTCACTATTTTTTTCTTCACTATACACTTTTGTTTTTGCTTTGTTTTATAACCTCACTTTTCGTTTTTTCACTGTAGGCTTATTTACCTTGTATGGTTATATTATTTCATTACTTTCTGCTACAGTCCGTTTCTTGATGTATATAATACTATAATACTTATAACTATTTTACCTCAAGATGTATTTTTTCCTTTAGGGACATGTTTCGGGAGATCCTGTTCTCCCATTTTCAACCTTCGCCATCTTGCTTCTGGTGCAGTATTTGTGTGTTGGCTTCTGGATGTTATTATGGTGGTTTGTTGGTCTTTGGTCCTTCAATGTTGCATTATTGTGTGTGGTTGTGGTATCTGTTTTTGTATTCTGTGTATTTTCGATGTTGAGTGCTTTGAATATTGTGTCATGTTTTGTATTGATTTGTATTTGTTCTGGTATTAATTTGTTTTGTGTTTTATGTTTGTAAATCTGTAAATTTTCCCAGATGTTCATTATGGTGCCTTTGTGTGGTATATGTTTTATTAGTGTTACATTGGTTATGTCTGGGAATTCATGTCCTGTGTTTATTGCATGTGTGGCTAAATTGTATTTATATATGTTTGGTTTTTTGTATGCATTTAGGTGTTCAAAATAACGTTTTTTCAGCTGTTTTTTTGTTTGTCCTATATAAAATTTTTTGCAATCTTGGCATTCAATTTTGTATATACCGTTGGTTGTTGTATTATCTTTGTTGTGTGAGTTATTTAGATTTTGTAATTTATTTTTATTAGTTTTGTATGCTATTTTTATATCTGTGTTTTTAAATAGTTTTGTTAGTTTTGACATTTTATTATTTATATATGTGAATGTGGCCCATTTTTTGTTGTTGTTATTATTTATGTGTTGTTCAGTTTGATTAATTCTTAATTGTTCAGTTTTTATTTTGTATTTGATTTTATTTTCTATTTTGATCATAGTATTTTTATTGTATCCATTTGCATAACCAATTTGGTATATTATATTTCTTTCTTTGTCAGTTTCTTGTTTGTTTAGGGGTATTTTGTACATTCTGTTAAATAACGAATAAAATGCTGCCATTTTATGTTGTGGTGGGTGGTCAGAATGGTTAGGTATAATGATGTTAGTGGAAGTTGGTTTTCTATATATTGCATATTGTATGTGTTTGTTGTATCTTGTGATGGTTATGTCTAAATAGTTGATTTTGTTATGTTTTTCTTTTTCTTCTGTGAATTGTATTTTGGGATGTATGTTATTGATTTGTTTCAGTATGTTCTCTGCATTTGTGTTTTTGTTATTTGATACATATAGTCCATCATCTACATATCTTATCCATATGCCATCTGGGTCATGTGTTTTTATGATATTTTGTATTTTGGTGTCTATATGTTGTAGGAATATTTCTGCTATTATGCTTGATAATGGTGATCCCATTGCTAAACCTTCTTTCTGTTGATAAATTTTGCTATTAAATTCAAAGTAATTTTGTTTTAGTATTAGTTGGAGACTATTTTTTATTTCGGTTATATATTGTTTGTTTTCATTTTGTTCTATAAGTTTGTTTATTATTATGTCAATTGTTTCTTCTACTGGGATATTAGTGTACATGTTTGTTATGTCATATGATGTGAAAAATGTATTTTCATTTATATTTATTATTTTTAGTTTGTCTATTAATTCGTATGTATTTTTTATGTTATGATGGTTATTTGTTAGATGGTTATTTTTTAGTTTTTGTGCTATTATTCTTGCTATTTTGTATGTAGGAGCTTTTTTGAAATTGATTAATGGACGTATTGGGTTGTTTAATTTGTGTATTTTTATTAGGCTGTTCATTTTAGGTGGTTCTGGATTATTGTTTATATATATGTCTATGTTTTTATTGTTGAAAATGTTTTTATTTGTTTTTATTAGTTTTATTGTTTGTTTAAGATAGTTTTCTGTTGGGTTTTTATCTAGTTGTACGCATTTATTATTGTTGATGAAGTCTTCGGTTTTTTTGATGTAGTCTGTTTTATCAATGATTACTGTTGCTTGACTTTTGTCTGCTTTAGTTATTATTAAATTATTGTTCTTTACTTAATTTTAATTTCTTTTATTGTTTTATTGTTTTTCTTTTGTTTATCTTTGTTTTTCATTTCGCTAGTGATTATATTTTTAATTATATGTGTTGCTTCTGTTCTTTTTTCTTCTTGTATATTGTCTTTTATTAGGTTAATGGCAAATTCTGTTTCTACTATTAAATTTTCTAGATTTTTGTTTGCATTTTGGGTTATGTTAGTTTTTGACATATTGTTTAAATATTCTGTTTCTTTTTTGTTAAATTCTGTATTGCTGAGGTTAATGCTTCGAGGGTAAAATGTGTGTTTATTTTTGTTTTTTTGTTCTTGATTTTTGTTTTGTTGTTTTAATGTGTTAAGTTTTTTGTTAATTGTATAAGTCTTTTTGTTTTTCTCAAATCTTATTTTATTTTCTATGTTATTGTATTTATTGTTCCAAGTGATTGGATGTAATAAATTTGTTAGCTCTAAGTGTAGTTTGTATATGTCTAGTGTTATGCTATTTTTCTTACTGTATAATTGATTAATTTCGTTTTGTATCCATAGCCTTTGTGCTTGTTTTATAGTTTTTTGTGCAGTCATATTTTTGTTGTTTGTGTTTATGTTGATGTATTTAGGTGTTAATTTATGTTTTTGGCATTGTCTATTGAAGTATATGTTTATGTTTGTGTTCATTAGTTGTTTTTTTCGTGTTTGAAATTTGTTTAACAATTTGGTAATGTGGTTATATGGAATTGTGGTTATGTTGTTTGTGTACATGCTAATGTATATTTATGTGAGAGATGATTTGTTATCTGTTATTTGGTGGTTGATTTCACTTATTTGCTATTCACTTCACTATTTTTTTCTTCACTATACACTTTTGTTTTTGCTTTGTTTTATAACCTCACTTTTCGTTTTTTCACTGTAGGCTTATTTACCTTGTATGGTTATATTATTTCATTACTTTCTGCTACAGTCCGTTTCTTGATGTATATAATACTATAATACTTATAACTATTTTACCTCAAGATGTATTTTTTCCTTTAGGGACATGTTTCGGGAGATCCTGTTCTCCCATTTTCAACCTTCGCCATCTTGCTTCTGGTGCAGTATTTGTGTGTTGGCTTCTGGATGTTATTATGGTGGTTTGTTGGTCTTTGGTCCTTCAATGTTGCATTATTGTGTGTGGTTGTGGTATCTGTTTTTGTATTCTGTGTATTTTCGATGTTGAGTGCTTTGAATATTGTGTCATGTTTTGTATTGATTTGTATTTGTTCTGGTATTAATTTGTTTTGTGTTTTATGTTTGTAAATCTGTAAATTTTCCCAGATGTTCATTATGGTGCCTTTGTGTGGTATATGTTTTATTAGTGTTACATTGGTTATGTCTGGGAATTCATGTCCTGTGTTTATTGCATGTGTGGCTAAATTGTATTTATATATGTTTGGTTTTTTGTATGCATTTAGGTGTTCAAAATAACGTTTTTTCAGCTGTTTTTTTGTTTGTCCTATATAACATTTATTGCAATCTTGGCATTCAATTTTGTATATACCGTTGGTTGTTGTATTATCTTTGTTGTGTGAGTTATTTAGATTTTGTAATTTATTTTTATTAGTTTTGTATGCTATTTTTATATCTGTGTTTTTAAATAGTTTTGTTAGTTTTGACATTTTATTATTTATATATGTGAATGTGGCCCATTTTTTGTTGTTGTTATTATTTATGTGTTGTTCAGTTTGATTAATTCTTAATTGTTCAGTTTTTATTTTGTATTTGATTTTATTTTCTATTTTGATCATAGTATTTTTATTGTATCCATTTGCATAACCAATTTGGTATATTATATTTCTTTCTTTGTCAGTTTCTTGTTTGTTTAGGGGTATTTTGTACATTCTGTTAAATAACGAATAAAATGCTGCCATTTTATGTTGTGGTGGGTGGTCAGAATGGTTAGGTATAATGATGTTAGTGGAAGTTGGTTTTCTATATATTGCATATTGTATGTGTTTGTTGTATCTTGTGATGGTTATGTCTAAATAGTTGATTTTGTTATGTTTTTCTTTTTCTTCTGTGAATTGTATTTTGGGATGTATGTTATTGATTTGTTTCAGTATGTTCTCTGCATTTGTGTTTTTGTTATTTGATACATATAGTCCATCATCTACATATCTTATCCATATGCCATCTGGGTCATGTGTTTTTATGATATTTTGTATTTTGGTGTCTATATGTTGTAGGAATATTTCTGCTATTATGCTTGATAATGGTGATCCCATTGCTAAACCTTCTTTCTGTTGATAAATTTTGCTATTAAATTCAAAGTAATTTTGTTTTAGTATTAGTTGGAGACTATTTTTTATTTCGGTTATATATTGTTTGTTTTCATTTTGTTCTATAAGTTTGTTTATTATTATGTCAATTGTTTCTTCTACTGGGATATTAGTGTACATGTTTGTTATGTCATATGATGTGAAAAATGTATTTTCATTTATATTTATTATTTTTAGTTTGTCTATTAATTCGTATGTATTTTTTATGTTATGATGGTTATTTGTTAGCTGGTTATTTTTTAGTTTTTGTGCTATTATTCTTGCTATTTTGTATGTAGGAGCTTTTTTGAAATTGATTAATGGACGTATTGGGTTGTTTAATTTGTGTATTTTTATTAGGCTGTTCATTTTAGGTGGTTCTGGATTATTGTTTATATATATATGTCTATGTTTTTATTGTTGAAAATGTTTTTATTTGTTTTTATTAGTTTTATTGTTTGTTTAAGATAGTTTTCTGTTGGGTTTTTATCTAGTTGTACGCATTTATTATTGTTGATGAAGTCTTCGGTTTTTTTGATGTAGTCTGTTTTATCAATGATTACTGTTGCTTGACTTTTGTCTGCTTTAGTTATTATTAAATTATTGTTCTTTACTTTATTTTTAATTTCTTTTATTGTTTTATTGTTTTTCTTTTGTTTATCTTTGTTTTTCATTTCGCTAGTGATTATTTTTTTAATTATATGTGTTGCTTCTGTTCTTTTTTCTTCTTGTATATTGTCTTTTATTAGGTTAATGGCAAATTCTGTTTCTACTATTAAATTTTCTAGATTTTTGTTTGCATTTTGGGTTATGTTAGTTTTTGACATATTGTTTAAATATTCTGTTTCTTTTTTGTTAAATTCTGTATTGCTGAGGTTAATGCTTCGAGGGTAAAATGTGTGTTTATTTTTGTTTTTTTGTTCTTGATTTTTGTTTTGTTGTTTTAATGTGTTAAGTTTTTTGTTAATTGTATAAGTCTTTTTGTTTTTCTCAAATCTTATTTTATTTTCTATGTTATTGTATTTATTGTTCCAAGTGATTGGATGTAATAAATTTGTTAGCTCTAAGTGTAGTTTGTATATGTCTAGTGTTATGCTATTTTTCTTACTGTATAATTGATTAATTTCGTTTTGTATCCATAGCCTTTGTGCTTGTTTTATAGTTTTTTGTGCAGTCATATTTTTGTTGTTTGTGTTTATGTTGATGTATTTAGGTGTTAATTTATGTTTTTGGCATTGTCTATTGAAGTATATGTTTATGTTTGTGTTCATTAGTTGTTTTTTTCGTGTTTGAAATTTGTTTAACAATTTGGTAATGTGGTTATATGGAATTGTGGTTATGTTGTTTGTGTACATGTTAATGTATATTTATGTGAGAGATGATTTGTTATCTGTTATTTGGTGGTTGATTTCACTTATTTGCTATTCACTTCACTATTTTTTTCTTCACTATACACTTTTGTTTTTGCTTTGTTTTATAACCTCACTTTTCGTTTTTTCACTGTAGGCTTATTTACCTTGTATGGTTATATTATTTCATTACTTTCTGCTACAGTCCGTTTCTTGATGTATATAATACTATAATACTTATAACTATTTTACCTCAAGATGTATTTTTTCCTTTAGGGACATGTTTCGGGAGATCCTGTTCTCCCATTTTCAACCTTCGCCATCTTGCTTCTGGTGCAGTATTTGTGTGTTGGCTTCTGGATGTTATTATGGTGGTTTGTTGGTCTTTGGTCCTTCAATGTTGCATTATTGTGTGTGGTTGTGGTATCTGTTTTTGTATTCTGTGTATTTTCGATGTTGAGTGCTTTGAATATTGTGTCATGTTTTGTATTGATTTGTATTTGTTCTGGTATTAATTTGTTTTGTGTTTTATGTTTGTAAATCTGTAAATTTTCCCAGATGTTCATTATGGTGCCTTTGTGTGGTATATGTTTTATTAGTGTTACATTGGTTATGTCTGGGAATTCATGTCCTGTGTTTATTGCATGTGTGGCTAAATTGTATTTATATATGTTTGGTTTTTTGTATGCATTTAGGTGTTCAAAATAACGTTTTTTCAGCTGTTTTTTTGTTTGTCCTATATAACATTTTTTGCAATCTTGGCATTCAATTTTGTATATACCGTTGGTTGTTGTATTATCTTTGTTGTGTGAGTTATTTAGATTTTGTAATTTATTTTTATTAGTTTTGTATGCTATTTTTATATCTGTGTTTTTAAATAGTTTTGTTAGTTTTGACATTTTATTATTTATATATGTGAATGTGGCCCATTTTTTGTTGTTGTTATTATTTATGTGTTGTTCAGTTTGATTAATTCTTAATTGTTCAGTTTTTATTTTGTATTTGATTTTATTTTCTATTTTGATCATAGTATTTTTATTGTATCCATTTGCATAACCAATTTGGTATATTATATTTCTTTCTTTGTCAGTTTCTTGTTTGTTTAGGGGTATTTTGTACATTCTGTTAAATAACGAATAAAATGCTGCCATTTTATGTTGTGGTGGGTGGTCAGAATGGTTAGGTATAATGATGTTAGTGGAAGTTGGTTTTCTATATATTGCATATTGTATGTGTTTGTTGTATCTTGTGATGGTTATGTCAAAATAGTTGATTTTGTTATGTTTTTCTTTTTCTTCTGTGAATTGTATTTTGGGATGTATGTTATTGATTTGTTTCAGTATGTTCTCTGCATTTGTGTTTTTGTTATTTGATACATATAGTCCATCATCTACATATCTTATCCATATGCCATCTGGGTCATGTGTTTTTATGATATTTTGTATTTTGGTGTCTATATGTTGTAGGAATATTTCTGCTATTATGCTTGATAATGGTGATCCCATTGCTAAACCTTCTTTCTGTTGATAAATTTTGCTATTAAATTCAAAGTAATTTTGTTTTAGTATTAGTTGGAGACTATTTTTTATTTCGGTTATATATTGTTTGTTTTCATTTTGTTCTATAAGTTTGTTTATTATTATGTCAATTGTTTCTTCTACTGGGATATTAGTGTACATGTTTGTTATGTCATATGATGTGAAAAATGTATTTTCATTTATATTTATTATTTTTAGTTTGTCTATTAATTCGTATGTATTTTTTATGTTATGATGGTTATTTGTTAGATGGTTATTTTTTAGTTTTTGTGCTATTATTCTTGCTATTTTGTATGTAGGAGCTTTTTTGAAATTGATTAATGGACGTATTGGGTTGTTTAATTTGTGTATTTTTATTAGGCTGTTCATTTTAGGTGGTTCTGGATTATTGTTTATATATATGTCTATGTTTTTATTGTTGAAAATGTTTTTATTTGTTTTTATTAGTTTTATTGTTTGTTTAAGATAGTTTTCTGTTGGGTTTTTATCTAGTTGTACGCATTTATTATTGTTGATGAAGTCTTCGGTTTTTTTGATGTAGTCTGTTTTATCAATGATTACTGTTGCTTGACTTTTGTCTGCTTTAGTTATTATTAAATTATTGTTCTTTACTTTATTTTTAATTTCTTTTATTGTCTTATTGTTTTTCTTTTGTTTATCTTTGTTTTTCATTTCGCTAGTGATTATTTTTTTAATTATATGTGTTGCTTCTGTTCTTTTTTCTTCTTGTATATTGTCTTTTATTAGGTTAATGGCAAATTCTGTTTCTACTATTAAATTTTCTAGATTTTTGTTTGCATTTTGGGTTATGTTAGTTTTTGACATATTGTTTAAATATTCTGTTTCTTTTTTGTTAAATTCTGTATTGCTGAGGTTAATGCTTCGAGGGTAAAATGTGTGTTTATTTTTGTTTTTTTGTTCTTGATTTTTGTTTTGTTGTTTTAATGTGTTAAGTTTTTTGTTAATTGTATAAGTCTTTTTGTTTTTCTCAAATCTTATTTTATTTTCTATGTTATTGTATTTATTGTTCCAAGTGATTGGATGTAATAAATTTGTTAGCTCTAAGTGTAGTTTGTATATGTCTAGTGTTATGCTATTTTTCTTACTGTATAATTGATTAATTTCGTTTTGTATCCATAGCCTTTGTGCTTGTTTTATAGTTTTTTGTGCAGTCATATTTTTGTTGTTTGTGTTTATGTTGATGTATTTAGGTGTTAATTTATGTTTTTGGTATTGTCTATTGAAGTATATGTTTATGTTTGTGTTCATTAGTTGTTTTTTTCGTGTTTGAAATTTGTTTAACAATTTGGTAATGTGGTTATATGGAATTGTGGTTATGTTGTTTGTGTACATGCTAATGTATATTTATGTGAGAGATGATTTGTTATCTGTTATTTGGTGGTTGATTTCACTTATTTGCTATTCACTTCACTATTTTTTTCTTCACTATACACTTTTGTTTTTGCTTTGTTTTATAACCTCACTTTTCGTTTTTTCACTGTAGGCTTATTTACCTTGTATGGTTATATTATTTCATTACTTTCTGCTACAGTCCGTTTCTTGATGTATATAATACTATAATACTTATAACTATTTTACCTCAAGATGTATTTTTTCCTTTAGGGACATGTTTCGGGAGATCCTGTTCTCCCATTTTCAACCTTCGCCATCTTGCTTCTGGTGCAGTATTTGTGTGTTGGCTTCTGGATGTTATTATGGTGGTTTGTTGGTCTTTGGTCCTTCAATGTTGCATTATTGTGTGTGGTTGTGGTATCTGTTTTTGTATTCTGTGTATTTTCGATGTTGAGTGCTTTGAATATTGTGTCATGTTTTGTATTGATTTGTATTTGTTCTGGTATTAATTTGTTTTGTGTTTTATGTTTGTAAATCTGTAAATTTTCCCAGATGTTCATTATGGTGCCTTTGTGTGGTATATGTTTTATTAGTGTTACATTGGTTATGTCTGGGAATTCATGTCCTGTGTTTATTGCATGTGTGGCTAAATTGTATTTATATATGTTTGGTTTTTTGTATGCATTTAGGTGTTCAAAATAACGTTTTTTCAGCTGTTTTTTTGTTTGTCCTATATAACATTTTTTGCAATCTTGGCATTCAATTTTGTATATACCGTTGGTTGTTGTATTATCTTTGTTGTGTGAGTTATTTAGATTTTGTAATTTATTTTTATTAGTTTTGTATGCTATTTTTATATCTGTGTTTTTAAATAGTTTTGTTAGTTTTGACATTTTATTATTTATATATGTGAATGTGGCCCATTTTTTGTTGTTGTTATTATTTATGTGTTGTTCAGTTTGATTAATTCTTAATTGTTCAGTTTTTATTTTGTATTTGATTTTATTTTCTATTTTGATCATAGTATTTTTATTGTATCCATTTGCATAACCAATTTGGTATATTATATTTCTTTCTTTGTCAGTTTCTTGTTTGTTTAGGGGTATTTTGTACATTCTGTTAAATAACGAATAAAATGCTGCCATTTTATGTTGTGGTGGGTGGTCAGAATGGTTAGGTATAATGATGTTAGTGGAAGTTGGTTTTCTATATATTGCATATTGTATGTGTTTGTTGTATCTTGTGATGGTTATGTCAAAATAGTTGATTTTGTTATGTTTTTCTTTTTCTTCTGTGAATTGTATTTTGGGATGTATGTTATTGATTTGTTTCAGTATGTTCTCTGCATTTGTGTTTTTGTTATTTGATACATATAGTCCATCATCTACATATCTTATCCATATGCCATCTGGGTCATGTGTTTTTATGATATTTTGTATTTTGGTGTCTATATGTTGTAGGAATATTTCTGCTATTATGCTTGATAATGGTGATCCCATTGCTAAACCTTCTTTCTGTTGATAAATTTTGCTATTAAATTCAAAGTAATTTTGTTTTAGTATTAGTTGGAGACTATTTTTTATTTCGGTTATATATTGTTTGTTTTCATTTTGTTCTATAAGTTTGTTTATTATTATGTCAATTGTTTCTTCTACTGGGATATTAGTGTACATGTTTGTTATGTCATATGATGTGAAAAATGTATTTTCATTTATATTTATTATTTTCAGTTTGTCTATTAATTCGTATGTATTTTTTATGTTATGATGGTTATTTGTTAGATGGTTATTTTTTAGTTTTTGTGCTATTATTCTTGCTATTTTGTATGTAGGAGCTTTTTTGAAATTGATTAATGGACGTATTGGGTTGTTTAATTTGTGTATTTTTATTAGGCTGTTCATTTTAGGTGGTTCTGGATTATTGTTTATATATATGTCTATGTTTTTATTGTTGAAAATGTTTTTATTTGTTTTTATTAGTTTTATTGTTTGTTTAAGATAGTTTTCTGTTGGGTTTTTATCTAGTTGTACGCATTTATTATTGTTGATGAAGTCTTCGGTTTTTTTTATGTAGTCTGTTTTATCAATGATTACTGTTGCTTGACTTTTGTCTGCTTTAGTTATTATTAAATTATTGTTCTTTACTTTATTTTTAATTTCTTTTATTGTTTTATTGTTTTTCTTTTGTTTATCTTTGTTTTTCATTTCGCTAGTGATTATTTTTTTAATTATATGTGTTGCTTCTGTTCTTTTTTCTTCTTGTATATTGTCTTTTATTAGGTTAATGGCAAATTCTGTTTCTACTATTAAATTTTCTAGATTTTTGTTTGCATTTTGGGTTATGTTAGTTTTTGACATATTGTTTAAATATTCTGTTTCTTTTTTGTTAAATTCTGTATTGCTGAGGTTAATGCTTCGAGGGTAAAATGTGTGTTTATTTTTGTTTTTTTGTTCTTGATTTTTGTTTTGTTGTTTTAATGTGTTAAGTTTTTTGTTAATTGTATAAGTCTTTTTGTTTTTCTCAAATCTTATTTTATTTTCTATGTTATTGTATTTATTGTTCCAAGTGATTGGATGTAATAAATTTGTTAGCTCTAAGTGTAGTTTGTATATGTCTAGTGTTATGCTATTTTTCTTACTGTATAATTGATTAATTTCGTTTTGTATCCATAGCCTTTGTGCTTGTTTTATAGTTTTTTGTGCAGTCATATTTTTGTTGTTTGTGTTTATGTTGATGTATTTAGGTGTTAATTTATGTTTTTGGTATTGTCTATTGAAGTATATGTTTATGTTTGTGTTCATTAGTTGTTTTTTTCGTGTTTGAAATTTGTTTAACAATTTGGTAATGTGGTTATATGGAATTGTGGTTATGTTGTTTGTGTACATGCTAATGTATATTTATGTGAGAGATGATTTGTTATCTGTTATTTGGTGGTTGATTTCACTTATTTGCTATTCACTTCACTATTTTTTTCTTCACTATACACTTTTGTTTTTGCTTTGTTTTATAACCTCACTTTTCGTTTTTTCACTGTAGGCTTATTTACCTTGTATGGTTATATTATTTCATTACTTTCTGCTACAGTCCGTTTCTTGATGTATATAATACTATAATACTTATAACTATTTTACCTCAAGATGTATTTTTTCCTTTAGGGACATGTTTCGGGAGATCCTGTTCTCCCATTTTCAACCTTCGCCATCTTGCTTCTGGTGCAGTATTTGTGTGTTGGCTTCTGGATGTTATTATGGTGGTTTGTTGGTCTTTGGTCCTTCAATGTTGCATTATTGTGTGTGGTTGTGGTATCTGTTTTTGTATTCTGTGTATTTTCGATGTTGAGTGCTTTGAATATTGTGTCATGTTTTGTATTGATTTGTATTTGTTCTGGTATTAATTTGTTTTGTGTTTTATGTTTGTAAATCTGTAAATTTTCCCAGATGTTCATTATGGTGCCTTTGTGTGGTATATGTTTTATTAGTGTTACATTGGTTATGTCTGGGAATTCATGTCCTGTGTTTATTGCATGTGTGGCTAAATTGTATTTATATATGTTTGGTTTTTTGTATGCATTTAGGTGTTCAAAATAACGTTTTTTCAGCTGTTTTTTTGTTTGTCCTATATAACATTTATTGCAATCTTGGCATTCAATTTTGTATATACCGTTGGTTGTTGTATTATCTTTGTTGTGTGAGTTATTTAGATTTTGTAATTTATTTTTATTATTTTTGTATGCTATTTTTATATCTGTGTTTTTAAATAGTTTTGTTAGTTTTGACATTTTATTATTTATATATGTGAATGTGGCCCATTTTTTGTTGTTGTTATTATTTATGTGTTGTTCAGTTTGATTAATTCTTAATTGTTCAGTTTTTATTTTGTATTTGATTTTATTTTCTATTTTGATCATAGTATTTTTATTGTATCCATTTGCATAACCAACTTGGTATATTATATTTCTTTCTTTGTCAGTTTCTTGTTTGTTTAGGGGTATTTTGTACATTCTGTTAAATAACGAATAAAATGCTGCCATTTTATGTTGTGGTGGGTGGTCAGAATGGTTAGGTATAATGATGTTAGTGGAAGTTGGTTTTCTATATATTGCATATTGTATGTGTTTGTTGTATCTTGTGATGGTTATGTCTAAATAGTTGATTTTGTTATGTTTTTCTTTTTCTTCTGTGAATTGTATTTTGGGATGTATGTTATTGATTTGTTTCAGTATGTTCTCTGCATTTGTGTTTTTGTTATTTGATACATATAGTCCATCATCTACATATCTTATCCATATGCCATCTGGGTCATGTGTTTTTATGATATTTTGTATTTTGGTGTCTATATGTTGTAGGAATATTTCTGCTATTATGCTTGATAATGGTGATCCCATTGCTAAACCTTCTTTCTGTTGATAAATTTTGCTATTAAATTCAAAGTAATTTTGTTTTAGTATTAGTTGGAGACTATTTTTTATTTCGGTTATATATTGTTTGTTTTCATTTTGTTCTATAAGTTTGTTTATTATTATGTCAATTGTTTCTTCTACTGGGATATTAGTGTACATGTTTGTTATGTCATATGATGTGAAAAATGTATTTTCATTTATATTTATTATTTTTAGTTTGTCTATTAATTCGTATGTATTTTTTATGTTATGATGGTTATTTGTTAGATGGTTATTTTTTAGTTTTTGTGCTATTATTCTTGCTATTTTGTATGTAGGAGCTTTTTTGAAATTGATTAATGGACGTATTGGGTTGTTTAATTTGTGTATTTTTATTAGGCTGTTCATTTTAGGTGGTTCTGGATTATTGTTTATATATATGTCTATGTTTTTATTGTTGAAAATGTTTTTATTTGTTTTTATTAGTTTTATTGTTTGTTTAAGATAGTTTTCTGTTGGGTTTTTATCTAGTTGTACACATTTATTATTGTTGATGAAGTCTTCGGTTTTTTTTATGTAGTCTGTTTTATCAATGATTACTGTTGCTTGACTTTTGTCTGCTTTAGTTATTATTAAATTATTGTTTTTTACTTTATTTTTAATTTCTTTTATTGTTTTATTGTTTTTCTTTTGTTTATCTTTGTTTTTCATTTCGCTAGTGATTATTTTTTTAATTATATGTGTTGCTTCTGTTCTTTTTTCTTCTTGTATATTGTCTTTTATTAGGTTAATGGCAAATTCTGTTTCTACTATTAAATTTTCTAGATTTTTGTTTGCATTTTGGGTTATGTTAGTTTTTGACATATTGTTTAAATATTCTGTTTCTTTTTTGTTAAATTCTGTATTGCTGAGGTTAATGCTTCGAGGGTAAAATGTGTGTTTATTTTTGTTTTTTTGTTCTTGATTTTTGTTTTGTTGTTTTAATGTGTTAAGTTTTTTGTTAATTGTATAAGTCTTTTTGTTTTTCTCAAATCTTATTTTATTTTCTATGTTATTGTATTTATTGTTCCAAGTGATTGGATGTAATAAATTTGTTAGCTCTAAGTGTAGTTTGTATATGTCTAGTGTTATGCTATTTTTCTTACTGTATAATTGATTAATTTCGTTTTGTATCCATAGCCTTTGTGCTTGTTTTATAGTTTTTTGTGCAGTCATATTTTTGTTGTTTGTGTTTATGTTGATGTATTTAGGTGTTAATTTATGTTTTTGGCATTGTCTATTGAAGTATATGTTTATGTTTGTGTTCATTAGTTGTTTTTTTCGTGTTTGAAATTTGTTTAACAATTTGGTAATGTGGTTATATGGAATTGTGGTTATGTTGTTTGTGTACATGCTAATGTATATTTATGTGAGAGATGATTTGTTATCTGTTATTTGGTGGTTGATTTCACTTATTTGCTATTCACTTCACTATTTTTTTCTTCACTATACACTTTTGTTTTTGCTTTGTTTTATAACCTCACTTTTCGTTTTTTCACTGTAGGCTTATTTACCTTGTATGGTTATATTATTTCATTACTTTCTGCTACAGTCCGTTTCTTGATGTATATAATACTATAATACTTATAACTATTTTACCTCAAGATGTATTTTTTCCTTTAGGGACATGTTTCGGGAGATCCTGTTCTCCCATTTTCAACCTTCGCCATCTTGCTTCTGGTGCAGTATTTGTGTGTTGGCTTCTGGATGTTATTATGGTGGTTTGTTGGTCTTTGGTCCTTCAATGTTGCATTATTGTGTGTGGTTGTGGTATCTGTTTTTGTATTCTGTGTATTTTCGATGTTGAGTGCTTTGAATATTGTGTCATGTTTTGTATTGATTTGTATTTGTTCTGGTATTAATTTGTTTTGTGTTTTATGTTTGTAAATCTGTAAATTTTCCCAGATGTTCATTATGGTGCCTTTGTGTGGTATATGTTTTATTAGTGTTACATTGGTTATGTCTGGGAATTCATGTCCTGTGTTTATTGCATGTGTGGCTAAATTGTATTTATATATGTTTGGTTTTTTGTATGCATTTAGGTGTTCAAAATAACGTTTTTTCAGCTGTTTTTTTGTTTGTCCTATATAACATTTTTTGCAATCTTGGCATTCAATTTTGTATATACCGTTGGTTGTTGTATTATCTTTGTTGTGTGAGTTATTTAGATTTTGTAATTTATTTTTATTATTTTTGTATGCTATTTTTATATGTGTGTTTTTAAATAGTTTTGTTAGTTTTGACATTTTATTATTTATATATGTGAATGTGGCCCATTTTTTGTTGTTGTTATTATTTATGTGTTGTTCAGTTTGATTAATTCTTAATTGTTCAGTTTTTATTTTGTATTTGATTTTATTTTCTATTTTGATCATAGTATTTTTATTGTATCCATTTGCATAACCAACTTGGTATATTATATTTCTTTCTTTGTCAGTTTCTTGTTTGTTTAGGGGTATTTTGTACATTCTGTTAAATAACGAATAAAATGCTGCCATTTTATGTTGTGGTGGGTGGTCAGAATGGTTAGGTATAATGATGTTAGTGGAAGTTGGTTTTCTATATATTGCATATTGTATGTGTTTGTTGTATCTTGTGATGGTTACGTCTAAATAGTTGATTTTGTTATGTTTTTCTTTTTCTTCTGTGAATTGTATTTTGGGATGTATGTTATTGATTTGTTTCAGTATGTTCTCTGCATTTGTGTTTTTGTTATTTGATACATATAGTCCATCATCTACATATCTTATCCATATGCCATCTGGGTCATGTGTTTTTATGATATTTTGTATTTTGGTGTCTATATGTTGTAGGAATATTTCTGCTATTATGCTTGATAATGGTGATCCCATTGCTAAACCTTCTTTCTGTTGATAAATTTTGCTATTAAATTCAAAGTAATTTTGTTTTAGTATTAGTTGGAGACTATTTTTTATTTCGGTTATATATTGTTTGTTTTCATTTTGTTCTATAAGTTTGTTTATTATTATGTCAATTGTTTCTTCTACTGGGATATTAGTGTACATGTTTGTTATGTCATATGATGTGAAAAATGTATTTTCATTTATATTTATTATTTTTAGTTTGTCTATTAATTCGTATGTATTTTTTATGTTATGATGGTTATTTGTTAGATGGTTATTTTTTAGTTTTTGTGCTATTATTCTTGCTATTTTGTATGTAGGAGCTTTTTTGAAATTGATTAATGGACGTATTGGGTTGTTTAATTTGTGTATTTTTATTAGGCTGTTCATTTTAGGTGGTTCTGGATTATTGTTTATATATATGTCTATGTTTTTATTGTTGAAAATGTTTTTATTTGTTTTTATTAGTTTTATTGTTTGTTTAAGATAGTTTTCTGTTGGGTTTTTATCTAGTTGTACACATTTATTATTGTTGATGAAGTCTTCGGTTTTTTTTATGTAGTCTGTTTTATCAATGATTACTGTTGCTTGACTTTTGTCTGCTTTAGTTATTATTAAATTATTGTTTTTTACTTTATTTTTAATTTCTTTTATTGTTTTATTGTTTTTCTTTTGTTTATCTTTGTTTTTCATTTCGCTAGTGATTATTTTTTTAATTATATGTGTTGCTTCTGTTCTTTTTTCTTCTTGTATATTGTCTTTTATTAGGTTAATGGCAAATTCTGTTTCTACTATTAAATTTTCTAGATTTTTGTTTGCATTTTGGGTTATGTTAGTTTTTGACATATTGTTTAAATATTCTGTTTCTTTTTTGTTAAATTCTGTATTGCTGAGGTTAATGCTTCGAGGGTAAAATGTGTGTTTATTTTTGTTTTTTTGTTCTTGATTTTTGTTTTGTTGTTTTAATGTGTTAAGTTTTTTGTTAATTGTATAAGTCTTTTTGTTTTTCTCAAATCTTATTTTATTTTCTATGTTATTGTATTTATTGTTCCAAGTGATTGGATGTAATAAATTTGTTAGCTCTAAGTGTAGTTTGTATATGTCTAGTGTTATGCTATTTTTCTTACTGTATAATTGATTAATTTCGTTTTGTATCCATAGCCTTTGTGCTTGTTTTATAGTTTTTTGTGCAGTCATATTTTTGTTGTTTGTGTTTATGTTGATGTATTTAGGTGTTAATTTATGTTTTTGGCATTGTCTATTGAAGTATATGTTTATGTTTGTGTTCATTAGTTGTTTTTTTCGTGTTTGAAATTTGTTTAACAATTTGGTAATGTGGTTATATGGAATTGTGGTTATGTTGTTTGTGTACATGCTAATGTATATTTATGTGAGAGATGATTTGTTATCTGTTACTTGGTGGTTGATTTCACTTATTTGCTATTCACTTCACTATTTTTTTCTTCACTATACACTTTTGTTTTTGCTTTGTTTTATAACCTCACTTTTCGTTTTTTCACTGTAGGCTTATTTACCTTGTATGGTTATATTATTTCATTACTTTCTGCTACAGTCCGTTTCTTGATGTATATAATACTATAATACTTATAACTATTTTACCTCAAGATGTATTTTTTCCTTTAGGGACATGTTTCGGGAGATCCTGTTCTCCCATTTTCAACCTTCGCCATCTTGCTTCTGGTGCAGTATTTGTGTGTTGGCTTCTGGATGTTATTATGGTGGTTTGTTGGTCTTTGGTCCTTCAATGTTGCATTATTGTGTGTGGTTGTGGTATCTGTTTTTGTATTCTGTGTATTTTCGATGTTGAGTGCTTTGAATATTGTGTCATGTTTTGTATTGATTTGTATTTGTTCTGGTATTAATTTGTTTTGTGTTTTATGTTTGTAAATCTGTAAATTTTCCCAGATGTTCATTATGGTGCCTTTGTGTGGTATATGTTTTATTAGTGTTACATTGGTTATGTCTGGGAATACATGTCCTGTGTTTATTGCATGTGTGGCTAAATTGTATTTATATATGTTTGGTTTTTTGTATGCATTTAGGTGTTCAAAATAACGTTTTTTCAGCTGTTTTTTTGTTTGTCCTATATAACATTTATTGCAATCTTGGCATTCAATTTTGTATATACCGTTGGTTGTTGTATTATCTTTGTTGTGTGAGTTATTTAGATTTTGTAATTTATTTTTATTATTTTTGTATGCTATTTTTATATCTGTGTTTTTAAATAGTTTTGTTAGTTTTGACATTTTATTATTTATATATGTGAATGTGGCCCATTTTTTGTTGTTGTTATTATTTATGTGTTGTTCAGTTTGATTAATTCTTAATTGTTCAGTTTTTATTTTGTATTTGATTTTATTTTCTATTTTGATCATAGTATTTTTATTGTATCCATTTGCATAACCAACTTGGTATATTATATTTCTTTCTTTGTCAGTTTCTTGTTTGTTTAGGGGTATTTTGTACATTCTGTTAAATAACGAATAAAATGCTGCCATTTTATGTTGTGGTGGGTGGTCAGAATGGTTAGGTATAATGATGTTAGTGGAAGTTGGTTTTCTATATATTGCATATTGTATGTGTTTGTTGTATCTTGTGATGGTTATGTCTAAATAGTTGATTTTGTTATGTTTTTCTTTTTCTTCTGTGAATTGTATTTTGGGATGTATGTTATTGATTTGTTTCAGTATGTTCTCTGCATTTGTGTTTTTGTTATTTGATACATATAGTCCATCATCTACATATCTTATCCATATGCCATCTGGGTCATGTGTTTTTATGATATTTTGTATTTTGGTGTCTATATGTTGTAGGAATATTTCTGCTATTATGCTTGATAATGGTGATCCCATTGCTAAACCTTCTTTCTGTTGATAAATTTTGCTATTAAATTCAAAGTAATTTTGTTTTAGTATTAGTTGGAGACTATTTTTTATTTCGGTTATATATTGTTTGTTTTCATTTTGTTCTATAAGTTTGTTTATTATTATGTCAATTGTTTCTTCTACTGGGATATTAGTGTACATGTTTGTTATGTCATATGATGTGAAAAATGTATTTTCATTTATATTTATTATTTTTAGTTTGTCTATTAATTCGTATGTATTTTTTATGTTATGATGGTTATTTGTTAGATGGTTATTTTTTAGTTTTTGTGCTATTATTCTTGCTATTTTGTATGTAGGAGCTTTTTTGAAATTGATTAATGGACGTATTGGGTTGTTTAATTTGTGTATTTTTATTAGGCTGTTCATTTTAGGTGGTTCTGGATTATTGTTTATATATATGTCTATGTTTTTATTGTTGAAAATGTTTTTATTTGTTTTTATTAGTTTTATTGTTTGTTTAAGATAGTTTTCTGTTGGGTTTTTATCTAGTTGTACACATTTATTATTGTTGATGAAGTCTTCAGTTTTTTTTATGTAGTCTGTTTTATCAATGATTACTGTTGCTTGACTTTTGTCTGCTTTAGTTATTATTAAATTATTGTTTTTTACTTTATTTTTAATTTCTTTTATTGTTTTATTGTTTTTCTTTTGTTTATCTTTGTTTTTCATTTCGCTAGTGATTATTTTTTTAATTATATGTGTTGCTTCTGTTCTTTTTTCTTCTTGTATATTGTCTTTTATTAGGTTAATGGCAAATTCTGTTTCTACTATTAAATTTTCTAGATTTTTGTTTGCATTTTGGGTTATGTTAGTTTTTGACATATTGTTTAAATATTCTGTTTCTTTTTTGTTAAATTCTGTATTGCTGAGGTTAATGCTTCGAGGGTAAAATGTGTGTTTATTTTTGTTTTTTTGTTCTTGATTTTTGTTTTGTTGTTTTAATGTGTTAAGTTTTTTGTTAATTGTATAAGTCTTTTTGTTTTTCTCAAATCTTATTTTATTTTCTATGTTATTGTATTTATTGTTCCAAGTGATTGGATGTAATAAATTTGTTAGCTCTAAGTGTAGTTTGTATATGTCTAGTGTTATGCTATTTTTCTTACTGTATAATTGATTAATTTCGTTTTGTATCCATAGCCTTTGTGCTTGTTTTATAGTTTTTTGTGCAGTCATATTTTTGTTGTTTGTGTTTATGTTGATGTATTTAGGTGTTAATTTATGTTTTTGGCATTGTCTATTGAAGTATATGTTTATGTTTGTGTTCATTAGTTGTTTTTTTCGTGTTTGAAATTTGTTTAACAATTTGGTAATGTGGTTATATGGAATTGTGGTTATGTTGTTTGTGTACATGCTAATGTATATTTATGTGAGAGATGATTTGTTATCTGTTATTTGGTGGTTGATTTCACTTATTTGCTATTCACTTCACTATTTTTTTCTTCACTATACACTTTTGTTTTTGCTTTGTTTTATAACCTCACTTTTCGTTTTTTCACTGTAGGCTTATTTACCTTTTATGGTTATATTATTTCATTACTTTCTGCTACAGTCCGTTTCTTGATGTATATAATACTATAATACTTATAACTATTTTACCTCAAGATGTATTTTTTCCTTTAGGGACATGTTTCGGGAGATCCTGTTCTCCCATTTTCAACCTTCGCCATCTTGCTTCTGGTGCAGTATTTGTGTGTTGGCTTCTGGATGTTATTATGGTGGTTTGTTGGTCTTTGGTCCTTCAATGTTGCATTAATGTGTGTGGTTGTGGTATCTGTTTTTGTATTCTGTGTATTTTCGATGTTGAGTGCTTTGAATATTGTGTCATGTTTTGTATTGATTTGTATTTGTTCTGGTATTAATTTGTTTTGTGTTTTATGTTTGTAAATCTGTAAATTTTCCCAGATGTTCATTATGGTGCCTTTGTGTGGTATATGTTTTATTAGTGTTACATTGGTTATGTCTGGTAATTCATGTGTTGTGTTTATTGCATGTGTGGCTAAATTGTATTTATATATGTTTGGTTTTTTGTATGCATTTAGGTGTTCAAAATAACGTTTTTTCAGCTGTTTTTTTGTTTGTCCTATATAACATTTATTGCAATCTTGGCATTCAATTTTGTATATACCGTTGGTTGTTGTATTATCTTTGTTGTGTGAGTTATTTAGATTTTGTAATTTATTTTTATTAGTTTTGTATGCTATTTTTATATCTGTGTTTTTAAATAGTTTTGTTAGTTTTGACATTTTATTATTTATATATGTGAATGTGGCCCATTTTTTGTTGTTGTTATTATTTATGTGTTGTTCAGTTTGATTAATTCTTAATTGTTCAGTTTTTATTTTGTATTTGATTTTATTTTCTATTTTGATCATAGTATTTTTATTGTATCCATTTGCATAACCAATTTGGTATATTATATTTCTTTCTTTGTCAGTTTCTTGTTTGTTTAGGGGTATTTTGTACATTCTGTTAAATAACGAATAAAATGCTGCCATTTTGTGTTGTGGTGGGTGGTCAGAATGGTTAGGTATAATGATGTTAGTGGAAGTTGGTTTTCTATATATTGCATATTGTATGTGTTTGTTGTATCTTGTGATGGTTATGTCAAAATAGTTGATTTTGTTATGTTTTTCTTTTTCTTCTGTGAATTGTATTTTGGGATGTATGTTATTGATTTGTTTCAGTATGTTCTCTGCATTTGTGTTTTTGTTATTTGATACATATAGTCCATCATCTACATATCTTATCCATATGCCATCTGGGTCATGTGTTTTTATGATATTTTGTATTTTGGTGTCTATATGTTGTAGGAATATTTCTGCTATTATGCTTGATAATGGTGATCCCATTGCTAAACCTTCTTTCTGTTGATAAATTTTGCTATTAAATTCAAAGTAATTTTGTTTTAGTATTAGTTGGAGACTATTTTTTATTTCGGTTATATATTGTTTGTTTTCATTTTGTTCTATAAGTTTGTTTATTATTATGTCAATTGTTTCTTCTACTGGGATATTAGTGTACATGTTTGTTATGTCATATGATGTGAAAAATTTATTTTCATTTATATTTATTATTTTCAGTTTGTCTATTAATTCGTATGTATTTTTTATGTTATGATGGTTATTTGTTAGATGGTTATTTTTTAGTTTTTGTGCTATTATTCTTGCTATTTTGTATGTAGGAGCTTTTTTGAAATTGATTAATGGACGTATTGGGTTGTTTAATTTGTGTATTTTTATTAGGCTGTTCATTTTAGGTGGTTCTGGATTATTGTTTATATATATGTCTATGTTTTTATTGTTGAAAATGTTTTTATTTGTTTTTATTAGTTTTATTGTTTGTTTAAGATAGTTTTCTGTTGGGTTTTTATCTAGTTGTACGCATTTATTATTGTTGATGAAGTCTTCGGTTTTTTTTATGTAGTCTGTTTTATCAATGATTACTGTTGCTTGACTTTTGTCTGCTTTAGTTATTATTAAATTATTGTTCTTTACTTTATTTTTAATTTCTTTTATTGTTTTATTGTTTTTCTTTTGTTTATCTTTGTTTTTCATTTCGCTAGTGATTATTTTTTTAATTATATGTGTTGCTTCTGTTCTTTTTTCTTCTTGTATATTGTCTTTTATTAGGTTAATGGCAAATTCTGTTTCTACTATTAAATTTTCTAGATTTTTGTTTGCATTTTGGGTTATGTTAGTTTTTGACATATTGTTTAAATATTCTGTTTCTTTTTTGTTAAATTCTGTATTGCTGAGGTTAATGCTTCGAGGGTAAAATGTGTGTTTATTTTTGTTTTTTTGTTCTTGATTTTTGTTTTGTTGTTTTAATGTGTTAAGTTTTTTGTTAATTGTATAAGTCTTTTTGTTTTTCTCAAATCTTATTTTATTTTCTATGTTATTGTATTTATTGTTCCAAGTGATTGGATGTAATAAATTTGTTAGCTCTAAGTGTAGTTTGTATATGTCTAGTGTTATGCTATTTTTCTTACTGTATAATTGATTAATTTCGTTTTGTATCCATAGCCTTTGTGCTTGTTTTATAGTTTTTTGTGCAGTCATATTTTTGTTGTTTGTGTTTATGTTGATGTATTTAGGTGTTAATTTATGTTTTTGGTATTGTCTATTGAAGTATATGTTTATGTTTGTGTTCATTAGTTGTTTTTTTCGTGTTTGAAATTTGTTTAACAATTTGGTAATGTGGTTATATGGAATTGTGGTTATGTTGTTTGTGTACATGCTAATGTATATTTATGTGAGAGATGATTTGTTATCTGTTATTTGGTGGTTGATTTCACTTATTTGCTATTCACTTCACTATTTTTTTCTTCACTATACACTTTTGTTTTTGCTTTGTTTTATAACCTCACTTTTCGTTTTTTCACTGTAGGCTTATTTACCTTGTATGGTTATATTATTTCATTACTTTCTGCTACAGTCCGTTTCTTGATGTATATAATACTATAATACTTATAACTATTTTACCTCAAGATGTATTTTTTCCTTTAGGGACATGTTTCGGGAGATCCTGTTCTCCCATTTTCAACCTTCGCCATCTTGCTTCTGGTGCAGTATTTGTGTGTTGGCTTCTGGATGTTATTATGGTGGTTTGTTGGTCTTTGGTCCTTCAATGTTGCATTATTGTGTGTGGTTGTGGTATCTGTTTTTGTATTCTGTGTATTTTCGATGTTGAGTGCTTTGAATATTGTGTCATGTTTTGTATTGATTTGTATTTGTTCTGGTATTAATTTGTTTTGTGTTTTATGTTTGTAAATCTGTAAATTTTCCCAGATGTTCATTATGGTGCCTTTGTGTGGTATATGTTTTATTAGTGTTACATTGGTTATGTCTGGGAATTCATGTCCTGTGTTTATTGCAAGTGTGGCTAAATTGTATTTATATATGTTTGGTTTTTTGTATGCATTTAGGTGTTCAAAATAACGTTTTTTCAGCTGTTTTTTTGTTTGTCCTATATAACATTTTTTGCAATCTTGGCATTCAATTTTGTATATACCGTTGGTTGTTGTATTATCTTTGTTGTGTGAGTTATTTAGATTTTGTAATTTATTTTTATTATTTTTGTATGCTATTTTTATATCTGTGTTTTTAAATAGTTTTGTTAGTTTTGACATTTTATTATTTATATATGTGAATGTGGCCCATTTTTTGTTGTTGTTATTATTTATGTGTTGTTCAGTTTGATTAATTCTTAATTGTTCAGTTTTTATTTTGTATTTGATTTTATTTTCTATTTTGATCATAGTATTTTTATTGTATCCATTTGCATAACCAACTTGGTATATTATATTTCTTTCTTTGTCAGTTTCTTGTTTGTTTAGGGGTATTTTGTACATTCTGTTAAATAACGAATAAAATGCTGCCATTTTATGTTGTGGTGGGTGGTCAGAATGGTTAGGTATAATGATGTTAGTGGAAGTTGGTTTTCTATATATTGCATATTGTATGTGTTTGTTGTATCTTGTGATGGTTATGTCTAAATAGTTGATTTTGTTATGTTTTTCTTTTTCTTCTGTGAATTGTATTTTGGGATGTATGTTATTGATTTGTTTCAGTATGTTCTCTGCATTTGTGTTTTTGTTATTTGATACATATAGTCCATCATCTACATATCTTATCCATATGCCATCTGGGTCATGTGTTTTTATGATATTTTGTATTTTGGTGTCTATATGTTGTAGGAATATTTCTGCTATTATGCTTGATAATGGTGATCCCATTGCTAAACCTTCTTTCTGTTGATAAATTTTGCTATTAAATTCAAAGTAATTTTGTTTTAGTATTAGTTGGAGACTATTTTTTATTTCGGTTATATATTGTTTGTTTTCATTTTGTTCTATAAGTTTGTTTATTATTATGTCAATTGTTTCTTCTACTGGGATATTAGTGTACATGTTTGTTATGTCATATGATGTGAAAAATGTATTTTCATTTATATTTATTATTTTTAGTTTGTCTATTAATTCGTATGTATTTTTAATGTTATGATGGTTATTTGTTAGATGGTTATTTTTTAGTTTTTGTGCTATTATTCTTGCTATTTTGTATGTAGGAGCTTTTTTGAAATTGATTAATGGACGTATTGGGTATGATTGTAATGGACGTAATGGTTTAATTTGTGTATTTTTATTAGGCTGTTCATTTTAGGTGGTTCTGGATTATTGTTTATATATATGTCTATGTTTTTATTGTTGAAAATGTTTTTATTTGTTTTTATTAGTTTTATTGTTTGTTTAAGATAGTTTTCTGTTGGGTTTTTATCTAGTTGTACACATTTATTATTGTTGATGAAGTCTTCGGTTTTTTTTATGTAGTCTGTTTTATCAATGATTACTGTTGCTTGACTTTTGTCTGCTTTAGTTATTATTAAATTATTGTTTTTTACTTTATTTTTAATTTCTTTTATTGTTTTATTGTTTTTCTTTTGTTTATCTTTGTTTTTCATTTCGCTAGTGATTATTTTTTTAATTATATGTGTTGCTTCTGTTCTTTTTTCTTCTTGTATATTGTCTTTTATTAGGTTAATGGCAAATTCTGTTTCTACTATTAAATTTTCTAGATTTTTGTTTGCATTTTGGGTTATGTTAGTTTTTGACATATTGTTTAAATATTCTGTTTCTTTTTTGTTAAATTCTGTATTGCTGAGGTTAATGCTTCGAGGGTAAAATGTGTGTTTATTTTTGTTTTTTTGTTCTTGATTTTTGTTTTGTTGTTTTAATGTGTTAAGTTTTTTGTTAATTGTATAAGTCTTTTTGTTTTTCTCAAATCTTATTTTATTTTCTATGTTATTGTATTTATTGTTCCAAGTGATTGGATGTAATAAATTTGTTAGCTCTAAGTGTAGTTTGTATATGTCTAGTGTTATGCTATTTTTCTTACTGTATAATTGATTAATTTCGTTTTGTATCCATAGCCTTTGTGCTTGTTTTATAGTTTTTTGTGCAGTCATATTTTTGTTGTTTGTGTTTATGTTGATGTATTTAGGTGTTAATTTATGTTTTTGGCATTGTCTATTGAAGTATATGTTTACGTTTGTGTTCATTAGTTGTTTTTTTCGTGTTTGAAATTTGTTTAACAATTTGGTAATGTGGTTATATGGAATTGTGGTTATGTTGTTTGTGTACATGTTAATGTATATTTATGTGAGAGATGATTTGTTATCTGTTATTTGGTGGTTGATTTCACTTATTTGCTATTCACTTCACTATTTTTTTCTTCACTATACACTTTTGTTTTTGCTTTGTTTTATAACCTCACTTTTCGTTTTTTCACTGTAGGCTTATTTACCTTGTATGGTTATATTATTTCATTACTTTCTGCTACAGTCCGTTTCTTGATGTATATAATACTATAATACTTATAACTATTTTACCTCAAGATGTATTTTTTCCTTTAGGGACATGTTTCGGGAGATCCTGTTCTCCCATTTTCAACCTTCGCCATCTTGCTTCTGGTGCAGTATTTGTGTGTTGGCTTCTGGATCTAACAAATAACCATCATAACATAAAAAATACATACGAATTAATAGACAAACTAAAATAATAAATATAAATGAAAATACATTTTTCACATCATATGACATAACAAACATGTACACTAATATCCCAGTAGAAGAAACAATTGACATAATAATAAACAAACTTATAGAACAAAATGAAAACAAACAATATATAACCGAAATAAAAAATAGTCTCCAACTAATACTAAAACAAAATTACTTTGAATTGTATAGCAAAATTTATCAACAGAAAGAAGGTTTAGCAATGGGATCACCATTATCAAGCATAATAGCAGAAATATTCCTACAACATATAGACACCAAAATACAAAATATCATAAAAACACATGACCCAGATGGCATATGGATAAGATATGTAGATGATGGACTATATGTATCAAATAACAAAAACACAAATGCAGAGAACATACTGAAACAAATCAATAACATACATCCCAAAATACAATTCACAGAAGAAAAAGAAAAACATAACAAAATCAACTATTTAGACATAACCATCACAAGATACAACAAACACATACAATATGCAATATATAGAAAACCAACTTCCACTAACATCATTATACCTAACCATTCTGACCACCCACCACAACATAAAATGGCAGCATTTTATTCGTTATTTAACAGAATGTACAAAATACCCCTAAACAAACAAGAAACTGACAAAGAAAGAAATATAATATACCAAGTTGGTTATGCAAATGGATACAATAAAAATACTATGATCAAAATAGAAAATAAAATCAAATACAAAATAAAAACTGAACAATTAAGAATTAATCAAACTGAACAACACATAAATAATAACAACAACAAAAAATGGGCCACATTCACATATATAAATAATAAAATGTCAAAACTAACAAAACTATTTAAAAACACAGATATAAAAATAGCATACAAAAATAATAAAAATAAATTACAAAATCTAAATAACTCACACAACAAAGATAATACAACAACCAACGGTATATACAAAATTGAATGCCAAGATTGCAAAAAATGTTATATAGGACAAACAAAAAAACAGCTGAAAAAACGTTATTTTGAACACCTAAATGCATACAAAAAACCAAACATATATAAATACAATTTAGCCACACTTGCAATAAACACAGGACATGAATTCCAGACATAACCAATGTAACACTAATAAAACATATACCACACAAAGGCACCATAATGAACATCTGGGAAAATTTACAGATTTACAAACATAAAACACAAAACAAATTAATACCAGAACAAATACAAATCAATACAAAACATGACACAATATTCAAAGCACTCAACATCGAAAATACACAGAATACAAAAACAGATACCACAACCACACACAACAATGCAACATTGAAGGACCAAAGACCAACAAACCACCATAATAACATCCAGAAGCCAACACACAAATACTGCACCAGAAGCAAGATGGCGAAGGTTGAAAATGGGAGAACAGGATCTCCCGAAACATGTCCCTAAAGGAAAAAATACATCTTGAGGTAAAATAGTTATAAGTATTATAGTATTATATACATCAAGAAACGGACTGTAGCAGAAAGTAATGAAATAATATAACCATACAAGGTAAATAAGCCTACAGTGAAAAAACGAAAAGTGAGGTTATAAAACAAAGCAAAAACAAAAGTGTATAGTGAAGAAAAAAATAGTGAAGTGAATAGCAAATAAGTGAAATCAACCACCAAATAACAGATAACAAATCATCTCTCACATAAATATACATTAGCATGTACACAAACAACATAACCACAATTCCATATAACCACATTACCAAATTGTTAAACAAATTTCAAACACGAAAAAAACAACTAATGAACACAAACATAAACATATACTTCAATAGACAATACCAAAAACATAAATTAACACCTAAATACATCAACATAAACACAAACAACAAAAATATGACTGCACAAAAAACTATAAAACAAGCACAAAGGCTATGGATACAAAACGAAATTAATCAATTATACAGTAAGAAAAATAGCATAACACTAGACATATACAAACTACACTTAGAGCTAACAAATTTATTACATCCAATCACTTGGAACAATAAATACAATAACATAGAAAATAAAATAAGATTGAGAAAAACAAAAAGACTTATACAATTAACAAAAAACTTAACACATTAAAACAACAAAACAAAAATCAAGAACAAAAAAACAAAAATAAACACACATTTTACCCTCGAAGCATTAACCTCAGCAATACAGAATTTAACAAAAAAGAAACAGAATATTTAAACAATATGTCAAAAACTAACATAACCCAAAATGCAAACAAAAATCTAGAAAATTTAATAGTAGAAACAGAATTTGCCATTAACCTAATAAAAGACAATATACAAGAAGAAAAAAGAACAGAAGCAACACATATAATTAAAAAAATAAT